>OZ007590.1:249046341-258400454 GCA_963931845.1 Maratus michaelseni | reverse complement strand
TCTATACAGCTGACATGATCCATATAACACTGAAACTAGTCTCCTAATTTTGAATCAATTACAGATGAAAGACCTGCATCTGGATCGGCACCCCCAGAGGTAACGCTTATATAAAACCTGGAGGACATTAGAGCCACGAGAAGATTTCACGTGCACCAGCTCCCATTAACGTACACGGTCCCACAGAAGAGGCAGTCGAAACAGGTTGCACCCTCCCAACACTGACCTTGGTCGATACTGCTTGGCTTTCGGTGATCTTATGGAAACCGAGCTTTACCGTCCGCGCCACTGCGGGACAGACAACTCCGTTCAAATTCAACATAACAAGTAAGAAATTTAAAAAGTTTACCAGCTCATTTCTGTTCTAACGAAAAATAAACAGCTTCAGTTCTGATTCAGGGTACCAAAATCCCGAGACATACGGAAATATCAGTTCAATTCAGAAAGCTACGAAATGTTACAGATGGAGCCTGCCATCAACTTACTGGTGTCGAAAACTCGGCATGTACAAAACTTTCAATCCAATTCAGAGGTAACTGTGAAGAGTGACAGGTGGAACTGGCTGCAAGAGGAGTAATAATGCTGAAAACTACGCTCGCTAAGTTGTATCAATTAATTGTGAACCTGATTAGAAATAGTTTCCCCAGCATAGGTTAGCACTGCCGTCTGTTGGGTGATCAAAATCAAAGTTCACTAAACATTTATTTACATCAATATCTACAAGAATATGCAGTTTGATGAGATTTCGTACATTATTTCTGGAAATGAACCTATCACAGAAACTGTGAAAAACACAGCATAACAGCGCCACCTCTTGGAAGATACACAGCAACATGTAATCAACTTCAACTTTTATCAAGGTTTATCAAATGTGACGAAATACTAAGCATTATTTCTTGCAATACACATATAGCAGAAAACACAAGATGGCAGCGCTTTCTGCTGAGCACTGTACTGCAACCATATCAGATCTTCATTATATCAATGCATAACATAATATGCAGTTTCGTGAAATTCCGTGTATTATGTTTTGAAATGTACCTATAACAGAAATCATTAGAATGCAGCATAGCAACGCCACCTGTTGAGAGATATACTTAAACCAAGTTTGAACCAATTTATGTGAAGGTCTAATGAAATATGAAATTTTATAAAAACCGTAATAAATTCTAGAGATGTAGCGGCCACAAAAAAATAAATACATAAAAGTGGTATGCGCATACAAATTTGTACACAGACAAATCGCGTTCAGGACATCTCAAAATTTGTCAATCCATTAAAAATCGAGGTTCGAAAAATTTCACGTTTCAAATACTTTCTTATTAAGTAGATAGAAGAAAGAAAATAAATATAAATACATATATATATATATACTATATATATCTACGTACTGTTACGACAATTTATTAAATATAATCAAAATAGTCATTACTTAACAAATATTTAAAAATTTATTATAATAACTTACGTTTCATTTAGTTTTTCAAAAAGTGTTCATGTTTTCGTCTTTTCTTCAAATGGTGTAAAAAAGAAAGGAATAAAATGGGTGCCACGGGTAACAATTTTTATTATTTTTTTACCACTATTTCCATTTGGATATAATATGACTAATTTGAACAGAACGTTTATGTTTCAACCATTCCAAAGAGTTACTTTGCAATATGAATTAATACATATTACATATTACATATTTGTAAACATGAATCCTTGATAAATCTCAAGTGCCCCTTTATATGAGCAAATGATTCTATTAAAATATGTTACTAAGCAATAACCGTAATATTTCCTACGTGTTTTACTGCAGAATATCTTAGATAGTGTTTCTTGTGTAAATACTTAAACAGCTTTGCGGTAATCTTTAATGACTCGAAAAGCAATAAACACTTAACAGTCAATTTACGATGTTAAGTGAATATTTATTAAACGCTATAAATATCTTAAATAATTGCAGAATTATACACATAATAGGTTTTCTTTTAAACATTAGGTACTTGTTTTATTTGTTTTTGTATTATCGCTTTTACGCTTAAAAGTATTTTTAGAAGTCACCATAGTAGGTTATGTGACGTTGTAAATAAATTACAGGATTTTTTATAAAAAATTTGTAGAGATCAATATGAAGAATTTCATTGACTATGGATGTAAACATGTAAGGCGGTTTCACGAAAGGGGTACTGAATGTCCTATTGAATATATAGACCACACATTACACAACATATGCGTTTATTTAATACTGCGAGGCAAGATTTGTTAGTTGATATATATATATTCTTTATATCAATGTTCAAAATTTATTCTCTATAAAAAAAATATTTTTTCGTGAGCATTTCCAAATGAGGCAAATACAATTTAAAAACAACTTTTTCTATATTTTAAATAAAATCAATAATCGTAACCATAAATACTAAGTAGGGTATTTTGTATTGTTGACATTTTTAACAATATGTCTGTTTGTGCCAATACATAAAGCATTGAACATGTGTTATCGACAAAAAAATTATGTAGAATGAAAATAGACTCGTTAGATATGTGATTTCTCTCAAAATTGTAAAAGAGAATTTCACTCGTGGACGCTGTCACTGACACTGTGCGAACCTGGAGATACTTTAGAAAGCTTTGTTGTCCACAATGAAAGAGTGTGAAATTCTTGATCAATATCTGTAAGGCAGACTTTTGATTCCAACCGAATATTTTTGCTCCTGAAGCCTGCCACGGATAAGGTACATCCTCAAAAACTTAAATATTACATTCATCCAAAGTGAACTTGTTAACAAAATTTGAGTACAATCGCTTCCTTTGATATGTGATTTCAATCCAAACCGAAAACAAAAATGTTTTTGCTTTTGTAAGCTAATAATTTGTTCTGACATTACAGAAAAATTTGCTCTGTCATGTACAGTAAACTTGTTTTGAAAATTTAAAAGAAATCGGCTCGTTATTTGTATGATTTCAATTCACAACGTATGAACCTCCAACCCTCCGTGGATTCTCTGCTGTTGAAATACAGCCCTGGCAATACATAAATAATGAATATTCAACAATGATGTTGTGACAACATTTGAGGAAAATCAGTTCGACAAAAGTGGTTCAAGTTTCGATAGCTAGATTTGACGTAGGCAGACTGACAAAAAACGAAGTTAAATAAAAGCGTGTAAAATAAATACAGTTTATAGAACATATTTTAGATGTCTCAGTGAGAACTCAAGTACTCTATACTTGGTCAAGTATGGTTTATTTTCAACATCATAACAGCATGGATACCACTCATAATTATATACAAAGATTATGTACAAGTGTATTTACAAGTTTTTTACTCTTAGAAAAATCCACATTCTTAATTCTTTGCGCCAGAAATAAGTAGAAACACCGCTTTTTAGCAGCTCTATATCACAAACCACTCATCTGACGTCACAACGGCAATACATGAATAATGAAAATTTAACAACGAATGTGTGACAACATTTAAGGAAAATCGGTTCGACAAAAGTGGGTCATGTTTCTATAGCAAGATTTGACGTAGGCAGACTAACAAGAAACGAAGTTAAATAAAAGCGTGTAAAATAAATATAGTTGTATAGAACACATTTTAGATGTCTCAGTGAGCACTCAGGTATTCTCTTAGAAAATGGTTTATTTTCATTATCATAACAGCATGGGCATCACTCATGATTATATACAAATATTGTATAGAAAAATTATGTACACGGTTAATTACAAGTCGTTTACTCTCAGAAGATATCCACATTCCTAATTCTTTGCGTTCGAAATAAATAGAAACACCGCTTTTTAGAAGCTCTATATCACAATACACGCATCTCACGTCTCAACGAAAAACTATTACGCAGAGGATGCCGGGAAAACCGCACGTACACAGGATCAATGAGTTTTTTAGCTGGTGTAGTACTACCATCTACTGGGGCAACGTTTAAATATCTGTTACAGTTGCGTTTCTACCATTATTTGGAATAAACAGTTCACACATATAGTCATTTTATTAAAGATTTTTCAATAGCATTTAAAAAAGAGTTGCACATTTATTTTTACTATAAATCAACTAAAATGAATTATTATAAAAATAAATAAAAATCATGCTTTAAGTAATAAATACTGGTTGATAATTGTAAAACGAAATGGTTATTTCACTAGGTGACCCACAATGCGCTGCCGGGACAATTAAAATATTTTAAATGGCGGCACAAATTCCGGATAAACTTTATTTAAGCGAGAACTAAATTTACTATTTTGGGGTAGAAGATTGAAATCCGATTATTTATACTAATGTATAGAAATCGCAGCAAATTGAGAAAAAACATTAAAATATCAAAAACCCTAGAGAAAAAGAGACTATATTGGGCTAAATTATTAAAACAGGATTTCCTTTACGAATGTTGAAAAATCTCTGCCAAAAGAGAAAAAACTTTTAAAATTGCATATAAAATTAGCGCAAAAATCAAAATTTGCTGTACGAGTTCTGAAAAAACTTTATTTATAAGAGGACAAATTTACTATAGTTGGCTAAAACTTAAATCAGACATAAAAACTCACTAAAAACTGCCCTGAAAAGCGTATTAAGAACTGGATGTCGTTCAATAATGTGGAAAAATCGACCCGCATTGTGAAACACCCGAAAAAAATGATAAAAGTTCAAAATCGCAAAGTTTAGTACATTGAGCTTAAAACTTTGTAACCGGAATTCGTTCACAAGTGGTTAAAAATCGACACAAAATTCGAAAACGCTAAAAATTGCGTTGAAACTTGCGCAACAGGAATTAAATATTTATATGGCAGAAAACGCCGAGGAACGCCAACAAATGGTACAAATCGCATTGAAACTCGCAATAACATCCAAAATCGCAGGGGACAAAGTTTAGAATATTAGGCTAAAAGTTTGAAAGCAAATTCTTTTTCACAATGTCAAGAAATTGCAGAGAAACTCGAAAAAAACGGTGAAAATGGCTTAGGACAAAATTTAATATATTAGGTTAAAAATTTTAAACAGAATTCTTTTCTCTAATATCAAAACTCATTTAAAATCCTATTAAAAATCACTGAAAATCCAAGAATCGTGGAAGACACAATGTACTATGGCTAACAATTTTAAACCAAATTCCTTTTACAACTGTAAAAAAAATATCGCAAAACACGAAAAAAAACGTTAAAAATCGCTAAAATTCAAAAATCGCGGAGGACAAAATTTACTGTATTAGGCTAAATGTTTGATACAGAATTATTTTTACAAATTAAAAAAAAATCGCAACAGAACCTAAAAAAATTTAAATATCTCATTGAAAACCGCATTAAAAATCGCAAAAATTAAAAAAATTGTTAAGACAAATATTATTATATTAGGCTAAAAGTTTGAAATAAACTTCCTTTTCCGAATGTCAAACAATCGCCGCCGAACATAAAAACGCACGAAAAGTTGCACTGAAAAGCGAATAAAGAATCGGATTAAAATCTAAATTTGAAAAATCAGGGAGTAGCAAATTTACTATGTTGGAAACCAATGCCAAAAAATCGCCGCGGTACTCGATAAAAATGCTAAATATCGCATTGAAAATCAGTAAAGTTTAAAAAACGTGAAGGACAAAATTTACTATATTAAGCTGAACGTTTGAAACCAAATTTTTTTTCCGAATTTTCAAAAATCCCAGCGGTACTCGAAAAAACACTAAATATCACGAAAAATCACATTAAAAGTCTCTACAAATTCAAAAGTTATGGAAAGTTATGGACAAAATTTTCTATAATAGGGGAAAATTTGAAACGAAATTCCGTAAATCGCCGAGGTACTCAAAAAACGCTAAAAAACAATAAAAATCGCATTAAATATCCCTATAATTCAAAATTCGTAGAGGACAAAATTTACTATATTTGGCCGTATTTGAAACCATATTCTTTTTACGAATATAAAAGAAAGCAGCGAAATGTGGAAAGAACTCTAAAGATCGCATAAAAAATTCGCGAAAAACTCAAAAATCCCTGCACGAATTCCAAATAAACTTTATTGAAAAGAGCAGAAAATCTACTATATTAGGCTAAATGATGGAAACCGGATTATATTTATTAATGTAGAAAAATCTCCTCAAAACGTTAAAAAATGCTAAAAATCACATTAAAAATTAAATTAAAAAATATCTGATCAAAAAATTGGAAATCGGGCTTCGAGGTCCATTATAACAGATATAGAGCTATTCTCTACAAAATTTTGTAGCTGTGCATGCAGCCGGTCTCTTAGAACACAGCACAAACACACATACGAGACAAACTTATTTCTATATTCTAGATTAAAATGGTTTATAAAGCTAATTTTTGAGAAATTATAAGGAAGTGCAATATTTATAAATAGACGCACAAAAGAAAAGTAAAAAAAATAATGAAACGTTATTAACAATATATATTTTTTATGAAAGGGTCATTGTCAGACTATCCACACAGTAAAAACTGAAAAGTTGAATGGTTGTATAAAATATTTTATATAATAATACCATGCAAATTTAACATGCACGAAGATCTTACTGAACTTTAAAATGAAACTGGGTCCTTCTTTAAGTGAATAAAAAACCATTTACTTTAAGAAAACAACTTAAAAAATAAAAAATAAAACAAAAAGAAAGAATGGTGATGCATGAGAAGTGAAACTACGTGGGTAGAAGAATAATTGCAAGAATGCAGAAGAAAGACAGATAATAAAACCGGAAGTCTGAAGTTTGCAAAAAAGGCAAAATAAGAACTCAATACAAAGAAAGGAGGATAATTTTTGAAAAAAAAACGGGAAAGGGAGAAAATAAGGAACAAAGTAAAAAATAAAAATATATTTTAAAATGTAACTAACTATAAGGATTTGTTATAACATTGTTATTATTATTGTTATGATTTCAATCAAAATGATTTTTAAATTTGTATGTCATTAACACACAGATTATGTTATACATTTATTATTTGATATTACTTTTAAGATACTCTTTTACTTCCATATTTTTTTTATTTTTTCAAACAAATAATAATTAAATTAATGTTTTAAAATAATTAATAAAAATCACCGAATAACAAAAATGAACTGAAATTTGAAAAAAAAAATCGTGTTCGTCTTATCCCTAACTATTAATCCTTTCTGAGTATAAAGTAAGTAGAGAACAGCGATACATTCCTATTATGATGAAAATTTAGATAAAATTATTTAAAGATTAAATAAGCTGTAGCTGTTTCAATATTTACAGAAAAGTGTGTTTTTCTAAAACCGATAAATACTTAACTCACAGTGCATTGCAAATGAAAACAAATGTTTCATAAAGATAAAAAAAATTCACTAATGAATACTAATGGAATTCCGTAGAAAATAGAAAAACATGTGCTTAAATTTTATATATCATTATTTTCTAAAACTTACAAATCATATATTCTAATACGAGCAAATCTTGTGTGTGGTTATATATATATATATATATATATATACATATGCAAATTTTATCTTAAAAACGGCTCTAACGATTTTGACGAAATTTTATATCCTACCGTTTTGGTGCACCAGAAAACCATTGGGCTAGGTCACATGTTCGAGAAAATTCGATTAGTGGGTCATTTTGGGTCATTTTGGGTCATGGTTAAGCTAATTGTATCTAAAAACGGTTCAAACGATTTTGACGAAATTATGTATCCGACCATTTTCGGGCACGAAAAGACTATTGGGCTGGGTCACATGTTCGCGAACTTTCGATTAGTGGGTCATTTTGGGGTCAACGCGGGTCAAATTAATTTTATCTAAAAAACGGCTCTAACGATTTTGATTAAATTTTGTGTCCTACGAGTTTCGAGCACGATAAAATCATTGGGCTAGGTCACATGTCCGAGAAAATTCTATTAGTGGGTCATTTCTGGGTCATTGTGGGTCAAGATCTAAAAAGCGGCTCAATTTACACTAAATTTTGCATCCAATGGTTTTCGTTCACGAGAAGACTGATGGGCTAGGTCACATGTTCGAGAAAATTCAATTAGTGGGTCATTTTGGGTCATTTTGGGTCATGGTCAAGCTAATTGTATCTAAAAACGGTTCAAACGATTTTGACGAAATTATGTATCCGACTATTTTCGGGCACGAGAAGACTATTGGGCTGGGTCACATGTTCGAGAACTTTCGATTAGTGGGTCATTTTTGTTTCAAAGCGGGTCAAATTAATTTTATCTAAAAAACGGCTGTAACGATTTTGATTAAATTTTGTATCCTACGAGTTTCGGGCACGCGGAAATCATTCGGCTAGGTCACATGTTCGAGAAAATTCGATTAGTGGGTCATTTCTGTGTCATTGTGGGTCAAGATCTGAAAAGCGGCTCAATTTACACTAAATTTTGCATCCAATGGTTTTCGAGCACGAGAAGACTGTTGGGCTAGGTCACATGTTGGAGAAAATTCAATTAGTGGGTCATTTTGGTCATGGGTCATTATGGGTCAAGGATCAAGCTATTTTATCTTAAAAACGGTTCAGAGGATTTGAAATAAATTTAGCACCCTACAGGTTTAGGGAACAAGAAGAATATTAGGCTAGGTCGCATGTTCGAGAAATTTCTATTAGTGGGTCATTTTGGTCATGGGTCATTATGGGTCAAGCTATTTTATCTTAAAAACGGCTCAGACTATTTACACTAAATTTTGCATCCTATGGTTTTCGGGCACGAGAAGACTGTTGAACTAAGTCACATGTTCGAGAAAATTCAATTAGTGGGTCATTTTGGGTCATTTTGGGTCATTTTGGGTCATGGTCTAGCTAATTGTATCTAAAAAACGGTTCAAACGATTTAGACGAAATTTTGCATCCGACCATTTTCGGGCACGAGAAGACTATTGGGCTGGGTCACATGCTCTAGAACTTTCGATTAGTGGTTCATTTTTGGGTCAACGCGGGTCAAATTAATTTTATCTAAAAAACGGCTCTAACGATTTTGATTAAATTTTGTGTCATACGAGTTTCGAGCACGATAAAATCATTAGGCTAGGTCACATGTCCGAGAAAATTGGATTAGTGGGCATTTCTGGGTCATTGTGGGTCAAGATCTAAAAAGCGGCTCAAATTACACTAAATTTTGCATCCAATGGTTTTCGGGCACGAGAAGACTGTTGGGCTAGGTCACATGTTCGAGAAAATTCAATTAGTGGGTAATTTTGGGTCATGGTCAAGCTAATTGTATCTAAAAAAACGGTTCAAACGATTTTGACGAAATTTTGTATCCGACTATTTTCGGGCACGAGAAGACGGTTGGGCTAAGTCACATGTTCGAGAAAATTCAATTAGTGTGTCATTTTGGTCATGGGTCATGATATTTGAACTCAAATTTAATTTTGACCGAGCATAGCTCGGTCTTCCCTGCTCGTTAACTGTAAAAAACACAATTCTGCTGAAGAATCACACGAATACTTGTATATCCGACGGAGATGTCTGTAACAGTTATTTATTACAAGCCATTTTCACATATTTTCAATTGAGTGTAAAATTTCAAAGCCAACAGTAGAACCTTGAACTTCTGCTTTCCTTGCATAAGCTTTACCAACTGAGATATCACGGACAAATTTAGGTGACATAATGCCCTCATAAGAATTCATCAATTCATACTTTATATAAATTAATTTATTATTTATTACAAGTATATTTTTCAATTGTTAATTATACACATACTACCATCAGATATAAACTTTAGTTTTATAAATACAAATTCCGCTCCCTAATATAAGAATCCAGATGTAATTAGATAATGATATATGTAACTTTGCCTAACAAGAGTTATTCAAGAATATAATATTACAGTATTTCTGTATTTTTTTTATTCTCTAATATATATGGCCGTGATAGAATTTTTTTTTAATACTGGGTGTTTCAGAATAACTTTTAATAATATTCAAACAAGTTAGTAACACAGACCTAATCAATAATAACAAGTTGGAAATTGTACGTCAAACGTGACAAATGAGGTGCGTTCGTACTATAGCTAGTTTTATAAATTCTCAGATCTTGCTTATTTTTAATTCTGTAAAATGAATTATATCGTCTGCAGATTACTTTCTGTAATAAAATAAGTATCTCGGTCGCTTGACGTTTAAACCTCGGAAGCTGCTATAACAAGAAAGCATCGATTTCTTTTTAAAAAATTCAAATTTCTTAATAAATATTTTTATTAATATCTCCTAAAGTTTTGATTTAATTTTCATAAAATTTGAAATATCTCGACAAAATTCTGCAAAGATAATATATCTTAAATTTCAAACAATTCGGTTGGGTAGTGTTTGCTTTGTTTTATGCGGACGGACGGACGGACTAGACGACGACAATAGGTGCTACGTATTTATATCATTACGAACGCACCTAAAAAAATCAGATTCGGTTTTAATCCACTTATTCAGTCCAAAATATAGTGTGTTTAATTCTAATCAAAGTAGATTTTCAATTTATATATATTTAAAACGTGAAGATATTGAATGGAAATTTCCTTTAACTGACCTTTGTTTTGTTTTAAATTGATAACTTAGCGAAAATAACAAGAAAGTGAGAGTAACTCAATCAGTACTGACCTATATTCAGATGTTTATAACATCTATTTTGTTATATTTTGGTCGAATAGTGGAAGTTTTGGCACTTGTTTTGATTTTATCGCAACTCGCATAAAGCAAAGTTATTCTCTTCAAATTTACATTACAATATCTCAACTTTTCTCAAAAATATAAATGGAATCCAGAGTTTTATTAGAACGAATAAATTTGTAGTTTTAGCTAAATACTTGGCAAAATAACGAAAATAATAATTTTTACGTTAATATATTCAGAGGATATGTTGTGAAAACCCATGTTTTCAATATTAATATTTCTTCCTTTTGTGTGCCTCACCTCTCTGCAAATTATTGAATAGTTTATCTGGACCAGCTTGTAAAAGAAATGAATTTTCGTATAATATATTAACGTGTTACATGTGGTACACCTACATCCATTAAATTAAAAGATGCAAAATTTAAATGTCAGCAATGTTACCCATCGGAATAAAACTGGAGTAAATTATTGGAGAAAGAGATATTTTATAAAAGTGGAAAGGAATTCTATTAATATCTCTATTATGAGGAAGTGAAATGCAAGAATATATTTCCTGCTTTTGAAAATATTAACAAATATGGATGAAAGTATCCAGTATTTTCCAGCTTAAGAATTTTAGAAAATTACACGTCTCAAATTCCTGATAATTAATCTCGCAGAATTTCCTTTTAACACTTTGGCAATTTTCGTTTCATTTTTACGTTAATATGTTTCCAGAAAATTCATCGTCAATCACTTTTAAAACTTTCACTGCAGTAAAAGATGTTTAAATATTGCTTAACGTGAAATATTTTTCTTTTAAAAATGTTCGATAAACGAAATCATAAAAGTATCTGCATTATCTTAAAACAGGAAATCTTGCTCTCGAAATATTTAAATTATTATTGAATTAAATTAATGTTGAAAACATATACTAACTTGCAAGAAAAACCGTTATACGTTAAAATACATTGTATCGTATTTAGTCACAATACATTCCTTAATACCAGTTTACTAATGTTATTTAAAATTCATTTATAAATTTTTATATTTACATCTGAACTTATAATATTTAGGTAATATTATACTATGTTTTAAAGTGATGAAAAATTTTAAAATTTACTTTCTGCAGAAATGCTGTTTATACAATAATTTTAATAATGCACATTTAATCAAAACTTATGCTTCATACTGAACGTAAATATTAATTTTTTAAAATGTGCTTTACGTTATAAAATGTAGAAACTTTAAATGCCGATATTTAAAGGTATAATACAATAGTTTTGTTTTAATTTTAAAAAAAAGGAGCATTTTTAAATTACATCTACTAAGAAATAAGAAGGAACATATATTTAAATGATAAATAGTTACTCGAAAATTATTAAATTTCATTATTTTTTAGTGATTGAGTTCAGAAATTAAAAAAAGTGTCACAAAATACAAAATACTACAAAAAACATTGAAAAAAAATCTTATGTTTATTCCATATACTTACATGAGAGAAAAATATTTATTTCATTTTGAAACTGTGCAAAAGCATAAATAAATACATAGTTTTTAAATTTTAAATAATCACATATATTTACAGTTCTAATGGTAGATTTCTCCGCAAATTATACAAATAAAATTATTCCAATAAGAAAATGGACTATTGCCTATGCTATGGACATTTTTGGCAAGAAGTTGTAGTTGAGATATTATTTATCAGTCGTGTTCCTTGTTTACTATAAGACTATAATTTGCATATTGTCCATAATTCAGTGACTTGAAGCGCCCTATATAAGCAGATATGAATTAAAATGTTGTATCGTACTAAAATAAATCCTCGCATCCTTCGTTAGTATAAATAAAATAGCTTAAACAAAGGTTGTATTGAGAATATTTATATGGAAAGTTAAAAAGAAAAAAAAATCTTAAAAAATGAACTGTGTTTAAAAAAATTGTAATCAATTTCTAGAATTTCACAAATGTATTTATTGACTTTTCTTTTATAAATAACAATATAAATTGCTTTAGTAACTGATATTTTTAATTTAAAATATTGTTTTTTAAGATAAAGGTTCTTTTTAAAATTAATTAAAATATATAAATTAATAACACTTACCTATATTTATAAATCTATTTCCATAAAAAATAATACAAACAATGTTCATGGAGAGAAAATATTTATTAATACTATAAAATTTAATTAATACGTCAAAAATATGAGGAAGGTTTAAAAGGATTAATACAAAATAACAAAATAGTGGATTAAATTAAAATTAGTTATAGGAAATTATTATGCAAATGTCAAAGGAATTAAACAGTGGCTTGAATGTTTTAAATACTAAATTGAAAGGATTTTAAAATGAAATTGCAGAATGTCGTTCGAGGCCCTCGACCTGAAGATTTGCTAGTTTCATTATTAAAATAAATGAAATTAATATTTATAGTATTATTTTATATACATATATGAATAATCAAACATAAAACGGAAAGTAAGATTTTTAACTGGTGTGAATTAAAAAATGCTATACGTTTGAATAAGGAGGGCTTGAGCCCCTCCTTTCTCTGTGCCCTTGAACATTATTCTCTCCTTCCTGGTTTAGTTTGATTGATTGCTATATTATAAAATATGCCAGGCAGAGTTAAAAGAACAATAATAACGCGATTTAATAGTAAAAATTTTATTAATCACATGAAATTAATTAAAAACAGTTATTTTGGAGCATTTTGTTTTTATTACTTTCTGATAAGAACAATTCAAAAATTAAATTTGATTACCTAGCTTTTCAATTAAAATTAAAGATTTTATGCACTATGACGATTGCTGAAATTACACTTATAATACTTATCACATCGGATGTCCATTAATGGAAATTGACTAATCCACTAATGCACACTGGTCCTAAAACCGTTATAAAAAAGTGAAATTTTGTAAATGGTCATTAGTGTATAAAATTAAATGTTTTTGGTACTATCAAAATAAAAACGTGAAATTTTTACAAGTAAATACAGAATATATAAATTATTTAAATCAAACCAACTTTTAGCTTGCTCTGTAATTTTTTTCTTGAAAGACAGAGAAACTGTAACACATTATTTTTTGCCTTCTGACTGGTTTAATTAAGTTTGTCACCAATAATCCATATATTTTATAAACAAAACACTTGGATTGTACTCAATATTTTCTCTGCTTCTTGATTAGTTTGATTGATTGCTATATTTTAAAATATGCCAGGTAGAGTTTAAAAAAAAACAATAATAACGTCGTTTAATATTAAAAAAATTATTAATAAGGTGAAATTAATTAGAAACAGTTATTTTTAAGAATTTTGTTCTTATTACTTTCTGATAAGAACAATTTAAAAATTAAATTTGATTACCTAGCTTTTCAGTTAAATCTAAAGATTTTATGCACTATGGCCATTGTTGAAATTACACTTATAATAATTATCACATCGGATGTCCATTAATGGCAATTGACTAATCCAGTGACGCACACTGGTCCTAAAACATTTATAAAAAAGTGAAATTTTGTAAATGGTCATAAGTGTATAAAATTAATTTTTTTCTGGTACTATCAAAATAAAAACGTGAAATTTGTACAATTGAATACAGAATACATAACTTATTTAAATCAAACCAACTTTTAGCTTGCTCCGTAATTTTTTTCCTGAAAGACAGAGAAACTGTAACACATTATTTTTTGCTTCTTGACTGGTTTAATTAAGATGGTCACCACCAATCCATATTTTTTATAAACAAAACACTTTGGATTATACCCATTATTGGTATAATTATCCCATATGGATTAATATACTTTTGAAGCTTAATATTTTTATAAATGTTAAAGAGTATGAGACAGATCATAAATTAGCTTTTCTATTGCTTATGAGGCTACTTCCTTGCTTTTGATCGATGGGCAGCAATAAGGCACACAGTAGATCGGCATTTTAGTGCGAATACATTAATTGTCATTTACAAGTTATCTTTCAGTTAAAGAAAATCACAAATGACTGTAAAAAATAAGAAAATTGTAGATGTGAATGGCACATCTATGAGGCGATCAATGTAAATAATAGGACATCATGTCCCTGATGCGCCATCTATTAGGGTTAGATGACTTCCATTTGTGAGTAAAATGCGATAGGCATTTAGTTATTACGAAGGTAGGGAAAAAATTTGTCGCAAACAGCATTACAAGACAAAATTTATTTTGTCATTTGTATAAATTTAGAAAGTATCAATAAATTTATTGGATATGAGGTGTATTGTAAATTTGATGTTTTACATGTTGGCGTTTTTTTATTTAAGTTATTTTAATTTTTAAAAGGCTCTCTATCGTATTTTTGCTGTAAAAAATAAATTTAACTCCTATAATGTTTATAAAAATAATTTTAGACTGAAAATTTTGTGTACTTGGGGTGATAATTTTTTATCAAATCATTCAAAATACAGAAAACACATATTTCCACTAAGCCATTAACGACGGAATTACTTTTTTCTGTAAAATGGGAGCATTGCATTTCACACTATTTTTTCAGAATATAATTTTTTTTCATTTTATTGCGAAGTTTCTGTCATCAAAGAAAACTAATATTTCCCTTCAGAATTACTGGTGCGAAAACAACATATGTACTGGCAGCTGTGCTGTGATCCGAATGCATTAATGGGTTACGTTTTAATGGGTAAAAGAAATAGTATTTGCGAGAAGAAGTTGAAAATGTGTTTAAATGTTTTAAATTATGCAAAATATCATGTCATTAAGGAAATAATTTCGATTGTAATTATATTAATTATTACCTAATTACTTTTCATACAA
This sequence comes from Maratus michaelseni, assembly GCA_963931845.1. Classification (NCBI taxonomy): domain Eukaryota; kingdom Metazoa; phylum Arthropoda; class Arachnida; order Araneae; family Salticidae; genus Maratus; species Maratus michaelseni. The sequence goes on along the minus strand of OZ007590.1, from coordinate 258,385,101 downwards.
ATGTTATAATGTAGGGTAGATAAATATTTGATCGATTCCCTGTGGTGTCCTTGGATATACTCCTGCTGTCTTGCTCTACTACAGTTTTCCTTACCGGTCATGATTTCTTTGGGGCATACCTCAAAATAGCCCCTTCTCCTTTTTGTGAGTGTGGTGATGTTGCTCTTGCCTCTCATTACTTCTATAATTGTTCTCTAACAGCTCGCTGGCGTTTTTGCAGTTCTCCTTAAAAGCGGTTGGCTGGCTAATATTTTGTCACATCCGGCTTTCAAACCTTACAAACATCTCTAATTTTCTATGTGATCTTTCCATCTTAATGCATTACTTATCCAGTGACTCGTGTTCCCCCTTATTCACTGTTCATTGTTGGAGTTAGAGCTTTGTATTTTCCGGCAGTGATAATATTTTGTAGTATTGTCTTCTTCACAAATATTGTTTTTTTATATTCATATATTCATTTATTTATTATTCACCACCCCGCGCTCAATCTCACTTATATTCGGGTCGGGTTCAGCTTCGGCTAAATTATATATATATATATATATATATATATATAGACATATATAGACATATATAGACATAATATAGACATAAGACCTGAATACCTGGGACTGCGAGGGATATCTATGGTTTACAGACTTGATTTTTTAAGTTGAGTAGCCCCTCTTGGTTAATAAATGTATTCAAGCCAGTCAAATGTAGCAATGTGTTTATAAATATAATATTAAAAAGAAAAAAATAAGTTATTTTCAAAATTTGTAACATTTAGAAGAAATTATATAAAGAAAAGCACCTTTTTAAGCAGAAAGTAAGTTTAAATCCCACTGGAGACATTATCTTTCAAAAGAAAGTTAAATAATAAACATGATTAAAACTGCATGAGTTGATAAAACAAGTGCAATTTCAAAAGAAAATAAATTAAATGGAACGATAATAACACAGCAGAAATCTTTGTTAGGGTATATCATTTTTAACGTTGTTTAGAAAATTAACTTTGTTTAATGTAAAAACATTAACGATTAAAAATAAGTAAAAACAGAAATTGTTGCAGGCAAAAAACAATTTTGTACCCCATCTGGTAGTTACTTTTTTTGTTAGCTAACTTATGCAATTGTTGAGATCTGCTTTTGAGAAGTTTATTTTGAAAACCATTAAATGTACGGTTAGACTATGTTTGTATTTAGGCTAATAAGACGATTTAATTTTATTATTCATATATCATAGGACACGTTTTATTGGCAGAGTTGTTTAAATTTGCATAGTATGTTTAAACTTTCCAGAACTACAAATATATAAATTTCATTATAGAAGATTTCAGAAGTTACACTAATGCCTGCAGTATTGTTTTAATTCTTTTATTTTATTCAGTACACAAAATATTAATATTTTAGTGTACCAAATGTCTCTAATTTCTAAAGGTGAAGAATCTGGAGACACCATAATTACTCTTAATAACAATGAACCGATGAAACATTTATTAAAAATATATTTCCAAATAAGTTCCTTAAAGAAGCTGAATTATTATAGATTATTATATCCAGATTGATGTTAAGATTCCATTTTTGATAGCAAACAAACGATAAATGGAAGAAACGTAAACACCTACCTTCATAAAAATGCACACCGTGCAGATGGTATAATGCTGAATCCAGAAAACTATTTAGAAAGTTGGTCATTACAGTCAAATCGTTCTACAAGTTGTTATCTGAAAATATGGTTTACCCTGCTTTAATATTTCAAAATTTCATTTTAACGCAGGTTAACAAACAATTAGCTTAAATGGGAGCTTTCGAAAAATAAATGAATACGCCGATTTTTTTTTTTTTTTTTTTTAAACCTGTCAAGTAACAATAATAAAAAAAGGGAAAATATTTAAGAAAAATTGAACGACCCACTGGACATATTAAAATATTTAAAAAACACTATTTAATAGATTTAGAAATGTTTAAATTTTCAGTAAATTTATACATATTTTATATATTTATGGAATTTTCGGCATAGGACACTTCTTTCAAACATTTTTAGCTAGAATGATTTTTTTTTAAATATAGCTGCACTAAGACTAAAAAATATCTTATGAATGAATACTCTACATCATAATTTAGTATTAAATATAAAAAAAATTATATCGGAGTTATTATTAATAATATTTTTCTTTAATAATTATTTATATTAGACTATGAGTTAAACAAAAAAATTTACTTTCAATTATAGCATATTCCAGCATTTAACGCGCACTTCTGATTAAAAAAAAAAAAAAAAAAAAAAAAAAAAAATTGTGGACAAGTGCGCTTTATACGTCGATTATATAAAAATATAGAATTAAATATTAATTCATATATATATGATCATAGCAACTAATATTATAAATTTAATGAACATTCCTTTTATATACACAAAATAATTTGTACAATAATATTTATTTTACTTTTTGCTACGTATTCTTTCTAAAGAAGGAGTTTCGTGTTATGCAGCGAATATACCGGGTGCGTCATAAATTCCTACAAACTTGTAAAATTCATAATAAAAGAAGTAATGCTCGGAAAAATTTTCGGTTTGCGTGAGTATGATCAGAAGGATTTTGGATTTTTTTTCATGTATAATAAAAAACGATTCCAAAAATAATCGATAGAGGCAGCTCACACGTCATACTGAGGCATTTTATGCAAATCAGGGAAACACAAACAGTCGTATTAAATTGAGTATCCCATTCAATGAAGTACGGCTTTTTTGCGCCTTAAGTTATTTCTCCGTGCGAAACTTTCGCAATGCAATAGTTGTGGATTCACCATTCTTGTAGAAAAGTTTAACTACCAGCGCTCGATCTGATAACGATAGCATACTGCCGAGATCGAAAGACGGAACCATTTCCAGCCAGGTGTTTTATTGCGAGCCTGATTTCCATAAAACGCCTCAGTATGACGTGTGAGCGCCCTCTGTAGGTTACTTTTGGAATATTTTATATGTTGGAAATTCCTGAAATTACGTTTTTAAATATGTTATGTGTTTTCCAAATTGTTTACTTATACGTTATCTTTCAGCTTATTAAACGGTAATGATTTGTAAAATTATTTTGGAAGCGTTGAAAAGTGTTACATAATCTATGCTTGACGCATGATTTTTCGTTCTTGTTTTTTTAATTTAACGATAACTGTGCGGAAATATTGCATTTTTATTGTGTTAGTGTATTTCCAAAGCTAATTTTCCAATAACAATGTTACTTACACCACTCGAAATTGATTTACACGATATTTCATTTCGGTTTCTCATCGTTATGTATTAGAATAATATCACTGTACCAATATTATAGTTGAATGCTCATCGCTCACATCTTTATTGCATTAATTTATCTAACCATGTTTATAATTTCATCAAGCAAAGCATTAAATTTATAAAATTAATCATTTGTGAAACAAAAATTGGCTATGTCGTTAAGAACGTAACATTAGTTTAGAAGGAAACTATGACTAGTTGCTACTGTAAGAGCCTGTCATGTTTTTTTTACTATAAGCAAAGTGCCACAATATAAGAAGATACAATACGAAAAAAAAGTATATAATGCACACACACACACAATAATGTTATATCATACACTATAATTATACACTATACATTACATGTACGTACTATAATCACACACTATGCTTATACACTATACATTACATGTACGCACTATAATCATACACAATATTTTTTATAAATATAACCAAAAGATTCGCACTAATAATTGTTAAGTAAATTAAATTAGACAAATTAAAGTTTGAATGTGTCAATACTTTTTATAAAAGTGCTATAAAACAAATGTCTTTTTTTTTTCATTTTTTAAAGGGTCAGCAACATTTATCAGTTAAATCGCAAAATAATGAAAGATTTATAATGCGTCGATTAACCATTGCCATGCGTATATAAACTGTAACATATATATGCATAAAAAAGTAAAACAATTGTAAAACCATATTAATTAAAATATTTATTTAATTGCATGATTTATCAAAATTTATAGAGATTTTTTCCTTGGAAAATAAATTATTAAACCTTTCATTCATCAAATAGGTTTAAAAGAATCGTTCAGAGATTTTTTTTAATCAAAAATTATTAATTTATACATTTTAACAAGGGTGTGTTTTATATAAATATTTTTAATAACTTAGTGCGAGATTAGGCATAGTGGGGCACTTTTAGTTTATCTTTATCAACTGAAAATTCATTTATTTATTTATCTTTGTTCATAGTTTTTTAAGAAAATATTTTAAGACTTAAAAATGTGTCCGACTGTATCCAATGTCTGAGGATAGGCAGATAGTCTCATATGGTGCATAGTGAAACATGCATAGTGATAGGTAAATTACAATATTAATAGATATTTAAAAACCGTTTTTAAAAGTACGTTTTTAAAAATCATTAGTAATATGCACAGAAAAAAGCGATTGATTGACTTTACAGGCATAAAACTTTTTTTCTGGATGATGTTACATGCATAAATATATCTGTCAAAGTTTTACTTAAATATTTAATTTTATTTAAAAAATATGTAACGTGTGTTAAACAATATGTAAATAAGAGAAATTTAGGAATAATTTTCTTCGCAACATACTGACCATTTCGATTACAGAAAAAAAAAACACAGTGGGAGATAATTATTTATGGTTTAAATGTTATCATTTTTAGGTTCTTAAAAAGTAAAAAAATAAAAGAAAGCATATGACCTGTTATATAAATGTTTCTCAGTTTAACATGAATTACTAGTCATATTCTTCAAAGAATTAAAATTGCGCAGAACACAAATGTTATTGCGATTGAAATATTTCTCATAATATATTAATACTGCAGTTTTGCATAAAAATAAATAGAATGAATTTAATGGAAGATGTTTTAGCATAATTGAGTAAATATGTTCTTCAACGGGTAGAAACTTTTTCTAAGTTGCATTAATACCTTTGAAAGATTCTTCAAGATAGTTTGCTAACAAGGTCCAAAACAGACATATATAATTTATCATTTATGTTAGCTTTAGCTTAGCATGTTATGTATCGTTTATGCAGACATGTTTTATTTACATTTACTCTCGAAATAGCTCGGGATTTGTGATGACTTTATAAAAGAATATATAAGAACATCTTACAAATATATTTTTTATACATTAAATATTGATTTTGATTCAGATAATCTTAAATTTGGTTGAAAAAAGGACGTTCATCTCTAAATAATCGATTTACTTATGAAATGAGACCTAATTTTATTTTATTTTTTATATTATAAATTCTATAAATTATTCGTTATGTTTTATATGATTTTATTAAAATGAAATATTTTGCAGAAGTAAAATATTTTGCTTAGATTGTAATTTTTAGAATTTGTATTTATTATTTATTAAATTCCTACTATTAGCTCACACTTTCTTTATATATATCTTGTTCAAATTTTCAATCGTTAATAAAATATTTTCTATTCATCCACTCAAGTTCAAATAAATTTTTTAAACTTGTAGTGGATGACACTTTATATTAATACAGTTTTTTCAAATATTAATTCATTGATTAAATTTAATTAATTAATTTTAGTTTTAAATGGGAGAAAAAAATTCCTCCCATTGTTTTCATAAATGAAATAAATGAAAGATTTATCTCAAATGAGTGATGCCACAGAAATAAAATACCGCAACGATGATTATAAAATAATGTTCAATAAAGATAACGTGGAACATTAATGCTGCACGGGTTTATTTTATATATTTATGATTAAAAAGTAGGAATTGACTTAAATTTTTATATTATTTGTTTATAGTTTCATGTTACAAAATCATTTAATGCAAAATGTCTGTTTCAGGACTACTTTTTTTCTCGTTTAATTTTTGAAGTCATTCCTTATACTTATCTAATTTAAATAATTTATTACTTGCACGAGTAATCTGCTGTTTGCTAATAAATAAAATACCGCAACGATGATTATAAAATAATGTTCAATAAAGATAACGTGGGACATTAATGCTGCATGGGTTTATTTTACATATTTATGATTAAAAAGTAGGAATTGACTTAAATTTTTATATTATTTGTTTATAGTTTCATGTTACAAAATCATTTAATGCAAAATGTCTGTTTCAGGACTACTTTTTTTCTCGTTTAATTTTTGAAGTCATTCCTTATACTTATCTAATTTAAATAATTTATTACTTGCACGAGTAATCTGCTGTTTGCTGATGGAAATTGATCACAAGTCTCCAGATTGAGCGTTTGTTAGATTACATATATTTGTTTACATACAATAACATTTGTCACAATAGATATCTCATTTTGAGTAAACATTTATTATAAGGAAATTAAACAAAACATACTTATAAAAAAATTATTTTGACTAGCCAGATTTCCATATCATGTTGAAGGAATATTGTATCTTTTAAGCTATATATATAAAATTGTGTTTGCAATTTCAGTTCATAAAACTTAATAAATATTCATTATTCTGTCTAGACGGAATTTCTTGTTACATAGGAGTAAAATGAATTGTTTAATAAAACTTTTCATATGTATCTGGGAAAGTACATTTATTAGCAAGTAATATTTACATATGATGCATCGAAATCATACAGTTAACATAAAGAACTGTAAATAATTTCATAACATTAAATAAATTATTTTTAGGAATGTTTATTCTTTGTCATATTTACAAAGTTCACTTTGACATGTTTCAATACTTTTAAGATACTTCTTATGTAAATAAAAATAAAATAAGGAAGAAAATGGTAAAAAGGGAACTGTTGTAATTAGAAAGTGCATTTATTGCTACAATGTATTTTCATATGAAACATCGAAATAATATAGATAGCATGAACATTTGTAAAGAGTTTTATAAAATTATCGAAATTGTTTTTTTATTATAATGTTTATATTCTGTCATATATGCATGATACATTTCGCCTTTTTTGTTACTGTTCTAGTTCTTTGTTATTGTTTTTTGGTACTGGCTATGCCAGTATTGAAACTCAGAAACGTTTGGATAAATTTTGACCAATGATTGAATGATTTGAATTTAAGAAATAACGATTTTAATTCATATACTTTTGATATAAACATTCAGAGAGATTAAAATTAAGATACAAATACTTATTTGCTTCCCAGCGTATTAAAAATATTTTAATATAAAATATCCGTCTAAACAAATTACATTCTGAAAGTAATCTCGGATTTTATAAAATAAATTACAATACACTCCCCCCCCCCCCCAACCGAATGATGATCATTACTCCAATTCTAAAAGTCACAGAATAATGCGGTTTGCACTAAACTATCCTTTTCATTATTTCCTACAATACTGTTATAGTGGCATTTGTTTGAGAAGTTATCTACATACAGATATTGTAGGAAAACTAACTTTTACATCCTATTTCAATTGTCCGGAAAATTGTACCTTCGGATACCGATCAGGAAGTCATTCTGTCATGTGGTTTAGGAATTATGCTGATTTAAAAATTGGAAATCTTAGTGTTAAATAAATTTTTATTCGTTGCGATACAGACTGCAGTTCAGCTAGTTTTTTAAGCTGAACTCAAAACTACTAGCCCGAATGAGCTGTAATTTTGATATTACCTTCTAGAAATCATGTTCTGTTTAAAAATATATAGATTACAATTTATATTGCTTTCGAACATTAATTAAAATGTACATACATTTCCGAGAAAAATATGAAATGTAACCTATTATATTATTTATTAGCAGACACCGCTTCCTGGAAGCTTCAAATATGTAAAACCAAAATTACAGATTATTTGGATGAGTAAGTTTTGAGGTATGTTTAAAAATCTAATCCTTTGGCAATATTTTTGGCAACGATTACAAATGAATTTAACATAAGGAGATTTAAACTTTAAATCTCCATAACCGCTAAATTAATTGACCAAATGACTTCCCGTTTGGTAACTGAAGGTACAGTTTACCAGAGAATCCAAATATGATCTCAAAATTTGGAAGTATTATCGAACATTTTCAAGTGTGATAAAATTGGGGTGTCGGGGCAAGAGAGTGCCAAGCCACATTTTGAACTTCTGAGATATTTCAATTTGAAAACCTGATCAAATACTCAAATCAAGATACATAACCTGAAGTTTTTTCGCCAATGTCTTAGTAACATTTGAGATATTCTGAGAAACAATATGACATTACTTTAACGATATTACTATTAAGTTTTTTGTAAATTAGCTATCTACATTGGGGGCTTTATGCCCCCAATGTAAGAGAAAAAACGAAACCTGTCACATATGCTGCCACCAACTGCCATTAGAAGCAAATTGTATGTGGGATATTATAATTTAGAATATTAAGCAACAGATTACAGTGTTAGATTTATTTCACCAAAAATGTGGCTTAGCACTTTCTTGCACCGATCCCCTCAATTTCAGTAAGTGGACGAACTCTCAAGTAGTTTTCACTATAAAAGGTGTCTTAAAAAGTAATATACAAAAGGATTTGATGCAAACATATTTATTATGCGGTTTTTAGAATCGGAGTAATGACCATTGTTCATATTTTTTTGAGGGGTACTGTACATTTGGATGAAAAGAAAAAAAAATGATATCCCATACATTTTAATGGTAAATTGTCACAGAGGAAAACAAAAGTAGCCTTTCCTTTATGTTAAATATATTATTTCATTTTATGTTTAAAATAAAGTTTAGGTGGCTATATTCACATTTAAGTAGTAAAAAAAAACTTTAAAAATTCCATTATGAATATATGTTTATCACACTAGAGTAATATTTTCTGACAAACAAATTAACCTAGATTTAAGGTGTGTTAAATTTTACAAAGGATTAATATTAAAAATTAGGCTAATTTGGAAAAAGTGTCATAAATAAAATGCGCTATTTTAAGTTTAACGTTTATACACATTTTATAAATGCTTTTTAATAAAAAGTACTACATGTATTTAAAAAAAAAACTTTAAACATATCATTTAAATATTCTAAAAAATAATTAAGACACCTTTTGTTTTCATTAAAAATGTTTATGAACTTATTTATTTTTCAATTATTATATGGCTCCTTAAAATGCCGCGTTGATCGCATAGCTCAAAAATTATAAAGTATAAACTAAAAGGAGCTATAATTTCGAATACGCATATTAGAATCTTTTAAAAAATAATTTCTGTTAACAAATTCATAGAGTTCGAATACATAAACAAAAACCTTTAACAAAGTTTTAACGCACAAATATGTACAAAAATGGCACATAAATCACATACGGCTGTGTCGAGGATTCTTGAATCCCCTTCCTCAGTGCGGAAAAAAAATTAAAATGGGTTCAAAACCCCCTCGGTAGCCCTCGGTTATAGCTCCGAGTACTAGCTTGGTTGAAAAGGCCAAAGCAAGAGTTTATATATTGTAAAGAAATGACGTAATTGACCGGAACTAACTGAAAAAATGAGTCACGATATATGAAATTATCATGTTTTATATACTATCTCTCTTCATAACACATCATTAGTTCATAATAAAATATATTTTTGTTATAATTATAATTATCAGTAATTTGATAAAATTTTATCAATTAAGAAATTAGTATTGCATTTTCACTCCTGTACATCAGTTATTTTTTAACAATGTCCTTACTAATTATTCACGTGAACTACAAAATATTCCCTTTATGTATTCTTAAATGTTAGTTTATTTTAAAGAAAAAGATAATCTTAAATATTCTCCCCATGAACTGCAAAATATTCCCCCAACCATTCTCCTTACAAATTATGCCTATGAACTGCAAATGGAACTATAATTCATTTCAAAACAAACAAACAAAACATAACACTGTATCAATGACAATATTAAAATGGCTTTCCTATAGTTTAAGTATATAAAATTCATTGGTAATAAAACAATACACAGGGTGTTTCTAAATGAATATCGGGGTTTTAACGCTTGGTAGTATTTATTACATACAACTTAAAATTGTAATTAATACATAAAATGAAAGAGCAACTCAAACAGTTTTACCTACAAGCTTACAAGTGTTTAATGTGAACACCTTTCGTCATACAACACACATGACGTCGATAGCTCAGTTCTTCCCGAACGTTAATTAGTGTTTGTGGGCAATTGTTGCAACAGCTACAGCTGGTAGTGGAGGCACATACATTCGATCCTTTATGAACACCAACAGGTAGAAATCACATGGCATCAGATGAACACATGGATGTGTTGGTCAGATCGGGTGAGCGTAGAGTGGCGTTTGGGAAAATCTGAGCTATCGACTTGATGTGTGCCGTGTGACGAAAGATGTTCACATTGAACACTTGTAAGCTTGTAGGTAAAACTGTTTGAATTTCTCTTCAATTTTATGTATTAAGTATAATTTTAAGTTTTTTTATAATAGATACTACAAAGCGTTAAAACTCCGATATTTATTTAGAAACGCCCTGTATAATATGGCTCATAGTGTATTGATAAAACACCTTTATAAAAGTTTTAAAAAAAGGTAATTTTTACGTGTTTATGTAAGAAAATTACAAACATTTTTAGTTATTTATAATAAATTCAGTAAAATATCTTACTTCTATAAATTAAACTAGTTAGTACAATCATATTAAGAATAGAACTATTCGTAAAGTGAAATTTATTTAATATAATAATTGTAAAATATATAATTATATTTCAACTAATACAATAATCGCCGATTATTCTAATAATTATGAAAGAATTTAAAACGCAATCAAATTCATCGACATTTCTCTGTAAATAAAAATGTTCAATGTAACAAAAGCTTGGTTGAAGTGCTAATTTAATTAATGCATGTCTTTGAAGAATCTCTTACATTTTGACAATACATTGTGAATAATAACACTTAAATAACTCAACCATTCTGAATTAGAAGTATAATTAATATCAATTAAACTTATTAGACAAAACGAATTGTTTAAAAGCCGTATCTTGATATATGAATCATTCATTTTCAGAAATTAAATATTATTCTTACGTAAGGGTTTTGTTCTTAAATACGTACTCAATAACGATCATTAATTAAGAAATACGATAGTTGAGGGCAATAAATATAACGTAGAAATATAGTAATGAATTATTACTTTTTTTTTAAAATGAAACTACTTTTACTTTGAGAAATTGCTAACGTAATAAAAAAATGTTTGTGATTTTGGTTTTTCTGTGTGATTGTCCATCCATTCTCAAACGTTTGAACGTGTTTTTTAAATGGCAAAATAATTAGATATGTTATTGCGGGTTTCCACGGCAGCTCTCATATTGAAAATGTAAATGTGGATCGTATTGTTCTTTGATACGGATGAAAGAAGGTCGAGTTCATTACGCTCTATAGGTTGTGAAACTTTGAAGTGAATTGAAAAAGTACTTACTGTATTGTATTACTTCAAAATATAAAATGCACGGTCACGTCACATATTAATGATAGAATAACGTATGGATAGCATTTATACATTTTTACCGAATGAAGGGGGATACATTACAGTGTATGCTTAGAAATTACTTGAAATGTACATTTATAACATTTCACTTCTTTAAAAAAACGAAATTCGTTAGTCATAATGGGATGCGCAGCAGTATGTTCTTCAAAAAAATTGTTCATAGCGTTAATAATTTATTTACAAATTCACAGGGACATGCAAAATATATACAGTGTTCACTAAACTTCCCGCTCTCATTTCGGGAAACGTGTAGAAATTTCGAAAAATAGTAAAACAATTCACCAATGATAATTAATTTTTGTAAGACATCATTTGTTTAAAAAAATGGGGAGGAGGCTCAAGGGTATTCCAACTTTAAACTTTTGAGTACTGACACCTAATTTTGCCATCCTATTTGGATCCTTTGGAAACCTTAATGCATTCTGTCAAACCGGAAAACAATGGACAAGCAGTTTAGGAATTATGCATGCTTAAAATGTATAACTCCTCATGTTTAATTTATTTTTAAACATTGCAAATAATATTGTAATGACGGTAGTTTTTTAAGCATAACTGAAAAACTACTTGGTGGATTGAGCTGTAACTTTTAATTAGCATATTTAAAACTTCTAAAAATCAGTTTAAAAAGAAAACTAAGATTGCAATTAATATTTATTCAAAAATTAATTTCCAAAATGTATATATTTTAAGTTATATCTGAATGAAAATATGAATTTTATTAATGATTTTTCTCAAACAAATCGATTTCTATATGTTTCAGATATTAGAATCCAAAATTATAGATCACTACGCCAAGAAGATTTTGAGTTCTGCTTAAAACACTACACGAATACAATTTGTTTGTAAAGATAAAGAATTAATTTAACATTAACGGTTCAAAACTTGAAACCTGCATACATTCTTAACTTGATCGAATGAATTCCCGATTGTTACCTTACGCTAAAATTTACTCAATAATGTAAATGTGATGTCAGATCTTGGTGTTACAATTGAAAACATTAAAGTTGGATCACCACGGTGGCTCTCACTATGCTTCACTGACCCAATTGTTTCTGACCAAATAATGTTCCCTTCAAACTGACTGGACACATGTTTTTCAGATTTCCGAAATTCCGACACGTTTCTGCAAACAGAAAACTTTCACCGTTATACACAGTAAAAAAATACCAAATGTTTCTTAATCTAGGAAAATTTAATGTAACTACAACCAAAAATATAAAATAACCTCTTCCGAGTTAGCTCAAAATTTAGAAAAGCATTCTTTATTTAGAAATCTCAGAAACAAATATAGGTCTGAGATTTAAAGAAGCATTTAGAAAACAAAAATCATTTTGCTGCCACTAATTTTTGTAAAGTTTTGTAGTTTATAGAGTATTAATCAGTTTTCTCACCCCCGAATATAAGTTTGTCGAATGCTATCAATTTTCAAGTTAACATTTTCACGTTCAACAAACATGTTTTACAGACAAACATGTAAAATTAACAACATTCCCATTAACAATAAAATTATTATTATTTTTTTAATTCTTCCATGTATAAATTCAATTAAATAGCTTAAAATGTTTAATTGCAAATTGATTGCATCCTACAAACTGATAATCCAGTTTAAGAAAGCAGAATAATATAATATAAAACTAATCAGAAACGTTTCCGAAAAGAAGTGATAGTAATTTGTTTTTCTTTTGTAAATGTTTTTTTTAAATTTTAGACGTATATCGATTTTCGAAGTTTCTAAAGATAAAGAATTATGGGTTATAAAGGAGATTTTCGGTGATTGACACGTTGAAGATGGTTACGTATATAGGTGATATATATGACAAAGACGTTTGTCATATATCTTGCTTTCAGTTCAAATCCCCCCCCCCCCAAATTTTAACATGTTAACATAAGCTTTTCCATTCCTCTCCCAACATCTAGCATGCATGTATTGATTTCATGCTTCTCCTCCTCCCCCCCCCCAAAATAGAGATAAAAAAAAATTCATAAAGATTCATTCAGTCCCCCCCAAATAAATAAATAATTATAAATAATTAAAAATAATAAACAATTATAGTTTATAGATTTTAAATGTCTGTAATCCCCCCCAAAAAAAAATTCAATATGTTAACTAAAATCTATTTCTGATTTAATTTAGATAACGAATCTACTTTCTTCATTCTAAAATGCAAGTCACTCGCATACATCAGAAACTTCTCAGTCATTCACTTTGCGATTATGCTAAAAATAAGTTACAAATGTTCACATATTTCTAATTCAACCGTTTCCTTCTCATGAAATCAAAAGTGCATCTGTCTTAAAAATTAGACAAAATACAGTGTCTCACAAAAGTGATGGGACACTTGTGCTTTATAAAAAGAAACTGCAATAAAATAAATAAACAAACATGTGCAAAAATTTTTTGGGTGTGTTTCATATTTAAAGTTAGTAACAATTATTACATAACATACATTTTGTCAAAATATTAAAATATTAATTTAGTAAAAATACAATTGTTCAGAACGGAGCAAAAAATGGCTCACATAAGTGATGGGACACTTACTTTTCCATCAAATATTTATCCAAAAATTTTACTTTTTAAAAGGTTTTAATATTTTGTTGGATTTCCTTTTACTTTTAAAACATGATTTAATCTTTTTGGGATGGATTCGACTAATTTTTTTGTGATTTCTGGGGTGATTTTACCCCATTCTTCTTGAAGCACCGATTTTAGTTGTTGTTTTGAAGAAATGGTGTGTTTGCGAATTCTTGATTCCAATTCTTGCCAAATATTCTCTATGGGATTTAAGTCTGGAGATTGTGGTGGTGTTTTTATTATTTCAGGACAGTTATATAGCAGCCAGAGTCTAACGTTCAGAGCAGTGTGCTTGGGGTCATTGTCCTGGTAGAATTTAAAATCGTTATGAAGGTTCAATTTTCGTGCTGAAGATTTCAAATTTTGCTTTAAAATATCAATATACTTGTACTGATCCATTATACTGTCAATAAAAACAAGATTACCAACTCCAGCGGACGACATACACCCCCATACCATAACTCCTCCTCCACCATGTTTTACTGTTGGTACCAAGTTCTGTTTGCGAAATTCTTCCCTGGGTTTTCTCCACACCAAGATTCTACCGTCAGAACCAAATATATTAAATTTACTCTCATCAGCAAATATAACTTTATTCCAGTAATCAGAATTCTTATTTATATTGGATTTTGCGAAAGCTAGTCTGAGTTTTCTATTCTTTTCACTTACGAAGAATTTTTTCCTGGCTACTCTACCGTGATATCCAGCAGATCGAATTACCCTTCTAATAGTCTCAGGATTAACAATTATTCCATATAATGCTTGTAAATCAGCAGCAACTTTTGAAGCACTAATTCTTGGATTTTTTTTAATATTTCGAACGATAATTCGCTTTATTCCATTGGATAGCTTTGATGGTCGGCCAGGTCTTCTTTTATCCTGAATCATATGATTCTTTTTATATCGTTTAATGATATTGAAAACTGTTGAACGACTCAAGTTAACTGTCTCAGCAGTTTTTCTAATAGATTTTCCACGTTCAATATGCAAATTAATAACTAATTTTCGAATTTCAGGCGAAGTTTCTTTTCGTTTAGCATTCATGGCTACACAGAGCTAAAAAACACAAAAATTCCAAAACAAACTGGAGAGAAATACTGCAGACGATTTTATAAATTATTGCCAATTGCTTTTAAGTAAAAATAAAACCCCAAAAAATATTTTTATTGCTTATTTCAGACGATTTTTGTTGCATATATAATGTTGTCCCATCACTTATGTGAGCTATTTTTTGCTCCGTTCTAAACATTTGTATTTTTATTAAATTAATATTTTAATATTTTGACAAAATATATGTTATGTAATAATCTTTACTAAATTTAAGTATGAAACACACCCACAAAAAAATGTGTACATGTTTTTTTAATTTATTTGATTAGTTTCCTTTTGTAAAGCACAAGTGTCCCATCACTTATGTGAGACACTGTATATAAGCAGCTGTGCTCTACTTATTAAAGTAATGTAACGTATAACCGATATTCTTTATGCAAGCATTAGCACTTCTCATCCGCTCTCAAAAGAATTAATTAAAATATCTCTCGCCCACATGTAAACGGTAATATGCAAGTTCATGTTTTTCACACCCTGTTATTAGATTCGAGTCATAGGGCGCGTCCAGTATGTAACCTGGTTAGTGACCGGTGAGATCGGTTACTTACCAAAGCGTTCAGTGCTGCTAACCGATCAGCAACCATGTCGTTCAGCGAAAATGACCAAAGTCACCGGTGGGGAACCGAACTAACCGGGAAATTTTCTTGGTTAGAAGGGACACGTGATCGGTTACATGAAAATTTAGTTAAATTGAGTTGGCAACAATCAGTTTCGGTGGGCGCTTTAAACCTTGCTTTGCGAACAGTTTCGGTTTGTTGCTTTGTTTCAGTTTCCAAAATGAATAGTATTAATATAGGTTATCAATGCATGCATTGTGGTGGTATTTACGAGGATCAATTAAATTTACAAAATCACGAATGCGTAGCTTCTGAGGAGGACAATAAATGGGGCAGGCCAATGGTTTTGGCTCTGCTAAACATTTTTCCGAAGGAGCATGAAAAATTTATGAAAGGCATCCACAAATCAGTAATAAAAGTAAGTTGTGTTCTTTTTTATAAATAGAAAAATGTGACACTTGTATTTTACAACATGTAATTATTTTACTAAATATTCGTATGGTATGAATATTGGACTTTGTGCTATTTTAAACTATTTCACAATGTCAACACCACTCACATGCTATTCCACTCCCTTTAATGCTATGGGGCGGCTCTTTTAAAACGTCTCATTTGCATATCAATATTTTAAAACTTTTTTAGCATTGGATAGCTGAGGGTTAGTTACATTCGTCGTCTTTTACTTTTTTATTTGCAGATTTGTTTATGAGGACATCAAAAGTGACAGTATCCTTATAAAAAACAGGCAAAGAAAATGTCTTTTAATTTCGTATATAATTTTTATAATACATTTCAAAGTATTTTGTTTTCTGAAATATTCTAAGTGGATACGAATAGAACGAAAATATGAGGGTTAGATGTTCCAGTAATGGACACCCTTCAAAGTTTTTGATTTGTAAAAAATAACCAATAAAAATTTAGCTTATTTTTTTTCTTAACTCCCCCTTACATGTTTTATAATCTTTGTTATTGTTGACACTCTGAAGCTAACCAATCAAGAAGCAAAAAAATAAATGTTTCACAGTTCCATTGTTTTACAGGAAAATATGAATGAACATGCTAACAGCTGTTTTCACTTAATTGATTTATATCTTCTTTATTTTTTTGCAAAAATTGTATGATTTTGTTTTAATAGTAACAGGAAACTTTGAATTTTATATAATAATGGTCAGTTACAAAACTGCATTTATTTTAAAGGTTTTAGGACGCATGGTTTAGGTTGGAGTCCATTACTGGAATGCTTAATTAGTCAGTTTCTAGTAATGGACACTGTGAACTTTACTAAAAGTGCAATTTCAGTTAGGTTCATGGTGCATAAAATCCTTTGATGTAACTGAAAAGCTAAATAATAAAATTTAATTTTTAAATTGTGCTTACCAGAATATTATAAGGATTTTTTTTTTTTGTACAAATACTTGCTTTTAATTAATTTCATGTGATTAATAAAATTTTTAATATTGTAATCAAATTTTTTTTTAACTCTGCTTTGCATATCTTTTAATCTGTCACTCAAACAATCAGATAGCAGAGAATAATGTTTAGGGGCATAGGGGAAGGAGGAGCTCAAGCGTTCTCCATTTAAATAAAGACAATCTTTTAAAAACCCTTATCTACTATTAGCAGTCTCACAGACTATTAACCTTTTTTTTTTTTTTTTTTTTTTTTTCATTTTTGCAGTTTCATTTGTATTTTCAGTTTAACTACAGATACAGGTGAATTTTTTTTCATTTGGAGCTTCAGTAATATTGCTAGATACTTCTGAATACATGAATTTTAATTATAATAAACTTGTACATAAAATTTATCACAGAAATAGTACCCCATGAGTTAATCAAGCCTTTTTTTATTCATCTTTTGATTAAGTGGTTTCAGGAACTGCTCACAGTATCTATGCGACAAATTTCTGCCACCGAAGTTAAGTGTTAAGTCACATAAGTTGTTGAAAAATCTATTTTCTGTATTAAATGTTTAATTATTCATCACTCACAAAAGAAGTATGTACATAAAAAATACTACAGTATTAATTAAATTTTTTATGGTAGTCATTAAACTACTAAACTTGCAGTTCCAGGGCTTCAAATGCCAGAGTATCCTAAGATTTTGCTATATGTAAATTTGTGAATCAGCCCTCTATTAATATGATTGTTATTACTATTTTAGGTTTTTGATGCTACTGCTTTGAAGATGCAAGAATTATGTTACTATAACATAGATGGAACCAAATGCGACCAAAAATGGCGCAATTTAAAAAAAGTTTATACACAAAATAAACTTAAACAAAAAACAACTGGAAGCGGTAGAATAAAATTTCCTTACTTCAAAGAAATGGATGAAATCTTGGGGAAAAAATCAAATGTTTCCCCTTTGGCTACATATGAGAGTGAAGACAACCAGCCCTCATACAGAGGTTTGTCTGCTTATTAATATAAGAGTTATATATGTTTACATTTTAAACCTCATTAACTTTTTATTTTTAATCAACAACAATGGACTTTATGTTATGTCGAAACAAACTCATCAAAGTATACCAACTGTCTGTGAAACTGCAACAATGAATTGAAACGTAAAAAAAAATAAATAAATAAAGAGTACCATAATTTCTGGTGTATAATCCGCAGATCAAACATGCATGTTTCGATCCAGAAATTTAATTTTATAAAGTGTTACTTCTCAGATCGCTGTAAATATTTAGCTTCAATTATTGAATAAAATTTCTGGGTTGAAACCGAATTGTTTGATCCGCGGATTATACGCCGGAAATTACGGTATAATATATTTTTTTCAAAGTAAATTGAGAAAACAATTAAGAAATTCTGATTACATAGTTTAAATACTGCTTTGTTTTCTCGGCTTTTGCCATTTTTTAGAAAAAAAAAAAAACAAAGTAATATTTTTATACTTTTTTTAATAAATTTACTACTTTATGCTTTCTACGAAGCATCAATAAAAACAGTAAATTTTCAATAATCAGGGCCAACACTAAATTAATTATTGTAATAAGAATTGTAAACGACATTAATGAAATTATGCATGATAACCACTAATGCTTACAAAATATTGTTTAACATTTGTTACTGTTACACTTATTTAAAATATTTTAAATAATTTGCTGCTAAAAAGAATTAACTTTAACAGCATAATTTTCTGTATACATATACAGTAGAAGATCTTTATAATGCAAACCTGAAAACACGAGGTTGTGCATTATATAGAATTTTGTGTTATATAGATGACATTTCCCACATCATTAAATTTAGCTTATAAAACATGGCCAAATATGTGTGAAACATACCAAAATATATTAGAGTATCTTTATATTGCATTCTTTATTAACAGGAGTTGTTATTAAAGATATAAATTCATACAAAATCGGGTAAAATGTATAAAGTAATGCAAATTTGGGTTTTATGCAATATTTTCTCAAGGGCCCGGGCAACGCTGGGCATGTCAGCTAGTAGATAATATTTGATTAGTTGAAAAAAAGAATAGTTGCAATTTTTTTTTTTTTTTTTTTACTAAATTATAAGTGTTAAATTTTTGTAATTGTTCATTTGTGCTTAAAATTGGACGACATTGTCATGTTTGGAGATTTCAAGTTTTTTTTTTTTAATTTTAAGAAAACTTTCTTGTACCCTTCAATTAGATAATCAAGCAGATGATGCCACAGCTCAGAGTTGTACAGCTTCATCTGCAAATACCATAGCTTATCCTGGAAGTAGTACAAGTTACGTAACTTCTCCTGGAAGTAGTACAAGTACCATAACTTCTCCTGGAAGAAGTACAAGTACTACAGCTTCTCTTGGAAGTAGTGCAAGTGCTACATCTTCTCCTGCAGCTTCACCACCAGCTTCCTGCACTGCATCATCCAGCAAGACTGGTACTAAAAGAAAATATGTACCAGAGTGGTATTCCCAATGGGAAAAAAACTTACAGAGGCCGAAGAAAAAAAAAAACCAGAGGCACAAAGAAAATGTTGAGATAAAAAGAAAAGCATTGTCTTTGTTAGAAGACATTTTACATAAATCATCATAGTTTTGCAGAATGACTTATTGAAAAAAGTCATGCTGCAAAAAGGTGCTGTCCTCTGAAAAAAAAAAAGATTTTTTTTTTTAACAATTCTCTATATAAAGTCTGATATTAGAATGTCAAAAAATTAAAAGAACTTTAGTATAATTTATCACTTATTTTTAAAAATCAGCATTTTTTTAAAAAACTTTTTTTTAAGGTTTTTAACATATAATCAGCCGAAAATGAAGCATTTTCACATATCAATGGTTTAACATAAAAATTTATATACATCAATCTAACATGCTGTGAAACTGTAGCACTAGTTTTAACAGCTGCATCATTAGATTTTTTTTATTAAATAAACACTCCTTAGGTAATTTTAAATATTTTTATTGTTGTTCATGACAAACAAATGACCTCAGTGAAATATTTTATGAAATACTAGGATTTTTTAAAAAAAATATTTTACTCTTGACTATTTTAAAGGACAGCACGATATTGTCAGACAGGTCATAGTTTAATTTTTAATGTACAGTATGGAACCATTTATTCAAAAAACAGTTATCCGGAATCATATTTCCAATTTTCTATTTTTAGATTCTTTCTAGAGAAATACAGTGCAAGTTTAACATGTGCATTACTTGATACGTTATCAGATCATGGTGTATAACTGCATGCCATCTAAAATTTGACATGGAAGCATGTTTAGTTAGTGGGTATTTTGATTTTTATGCAGAATTGCTGCTTCCAAGGGATTCCCATAAATTGCCTTCTTTCAAATTCTGATTGTTTCTTGATCTTGATTAGATCGGATTCTTAATCTGAGTAATTTAATAATTAGTCAGCAATTAGAAACAATGCTTTAATGTCCAATCAGTTATCCAAAAAAAAAAACAATTATCTGGATTACATCTTGTCCCAAACAGCATAGACTAGTAAATCTGCAGATCAGAACCTCAACGTCAGTTCTGAAAGTCATTGTTTTTTAATCTCACTTTTCATAATATTTAACATCTTACAATCCACAAATTAAATGTTTTTTAATTACACATATATTTATAAGTACATAAAATAATTGGAAGGTTTTAGAAATTAGAAACATTAAATTAAACATGGTTTATGCAATAATATTCTGACATACATATAAACTTCTTATTCTTGTAATTTTTAAGTTAAAAAAATACATTTCTTTAGGGAAGGCAGAGACCTCCTGAACCCTCCCCCCCCCCTCCCGTTATCTTATTAAATTTATATTCATGATTTCTCATTGATTGTGTGAATGATTCTAGTATATTTTGGATTTCGTTTTACACAGTGGTTTTATTAGGTTAAGCAACAGTTTCATGTTATCCTAATACCTAAATAGCAATATTTACTTACCTGCCAACCACGAAACACCTGCATTTGATAGATAAGTTGAATAATAACTCGTGTACAAAAGAACTTATGGAAATGTAAGCTGAATCTACTATATTTCACTTATATCTATTGTAGAAATCTAGTGTTTTTATTTCTGAAAAACAGTTTTGATGGTCATTCGATAACATTTATTTTATCTAAGTACATCCTGATCTAACTCGATGGCAATAGCATACTAAAATCTCCCCAAAATAGGCTTATTTGGTAACTTTTAGACCTATTGGGTAAACATTCTTAATCGTGCCCACTGCCAATTCACTAAATAGTAATCGTGATTTGGCGCTATAAAGTATTTTTTTTAATAGCTTTTTACTTTTCTCAATTTCCAGTAATTGTAATACTTCAGGATCGTTTTACTACTCTAATTTCTTGAGATTTACCACCTTGATGTACGAGTGATTTTTTCCTATTTTTAAAATTATATTAACTCTTCAATGACGAAACATCCACATCTGTTCCAGAAAATGAATAATATCTCATGTAAGAAATATATACAAATGTAAACACATATCACGACACTTTAATCCAAATTACACATTCAATGTTTTTGTAATTTTTGTTTGGAAAAAAAAATATTTATGTAATCATTCTATAGTAGTTAAACGGTAACTTGTATCAAAATAAATTCTCATTTATGTCAATAGAATACTAAAATCTCTCAAAAGTAACTTATTTTGCGCACAAAATAGTGCGAGTTACTTGAATTTATTATTTTGATATTCTTTGAAATAGGGTTGCTAAGTAACTAATAAATTAAAGAGCAAAGTAAAAAAAAAATGCATTTTAAAATTTTGTAAAAAATATTAAAGTAAAATGTTTTACATTTCCCGAACAGATGCAAATTTTTTTCTAATAATTTAAACAATTAAATTCTAGTAACTGTATTGGCAAATTTTTAAAGCTATTGGATGTATTTAAAACCTCCATATCAAAAATTTAGCATCCATAATTTTGTTTAAATCCATTATTCAAATATGTCAGGGTTTTTTTTTCTTTTCAATGCAGGGTTTTTTTTCTTGGGACCCATTTTATGAAAAGTAAAAGTTATTATAACATTTTGTAATAAAAGTTGAAATCCAGTTACTCAAATTTTAAATTCGAAAAAAAAAAGCATTTGACAAACTTTTTAAAATCTTTTTGCTGAGTCTTTCTTTTCTGGTGAACTTGTTTGTTTACAAATTCACATTTTAAAAGTCACAAAATAAATAATTTTAATAGAAAGTAAGTTTTTATGGAATTTTGTGAAACGGCCCTAAATAGGCCCCAAATTTTGCCTGGATCGACCCTTGTATGTGGTTTTCATTTCAGTTAAAAATGAAATTTAAAAATAGTCTGCATTCCCATAGGAAAGCATTATGACCTAAAAATAAATGCTCTATATTTTTTGAACGACTGAACCAAATATAACTAAAAACTATACAGCTAATTCCATGTACCTCACCAACATACCCATCAAAGATCAACCTAATACGATGATTTTTATGTCAGTTATCGCAGGACAGACAGATGGAAACCAAAAACTTTTCGCGTCTCCATGGTGAGCCTTCACTGACGTTTCAGCAATAAATGGTTCTATACTGTAATTGTGCAAATATTGTATATATTTAAAGTCCACAAAGATATTACATCTGTTCATTATCAGTTAAAAAGCACAATTATTTATTTTAAATGTTCAGGCTTTTCAAAAGCCCTTCATCAGTAATATAAAAAACACAAGAGATGATAAAAACAACTTGCAGAAGAGAGCATATACCAAAACCAATTTTAAAAATGGAGAAAGGAGTGACAGACACTTATTTATTTTGATTCAGGTGTCTGCCACTCCTCCCTTGTTTTTTAAATTGGTTTTGATACATCCTCTCTTGTCTTTTTTACATTACTGATGAGGGGAGGGGCATCTGGAAAGCCCAAATGCATAATGTTTTTATTAAATAATTGTGCTTTTTAATTTTACAGTCTGTATTTAGTATAACTTTTTTTAATTGTATATATTATTCATTGTATATATTATTAACTTCTTTGTTAATAAACACTTCTTTGTAATGATACAGTGTTATCCTATTACTAATAGACTAATATTAAAATTATGTGTTCATAAATCAAAATAGGGAAAAAAATTAATCTTTCAGTACTCAAGTTACTCTGAGGATATGAACATCATTTAAACAAAAGATTAGAGAAGGATTGTGTTAAAAAAAAAATGGGTTCTTTAGAATGATTTTTTCCCCCTTGCATTCAGGCCATGATTATCAATGGGGAAAACTTCCACCGGTGAAAAGGAATGATAATTTTTTCCTTCTTCATGATAGATATTCTACAGGAATAAGGCATTTAAATAAGGTGACAATTTCTGTTCAAATTTACTGGTGGACGTTCGCCCCAGTGGTAATCAGATCCTGCTTGCAAACGATTAAATATTTTGTGACTGATTGCAAATAAGGCATATTTTACATTGAAAACGTTAATATTTAAAATCTACGATTAATGTTATTAACATTGTAATTTTTTGTGGCTTTCTAGCATAAAGCCCTAAGCCGATAACAATCGATTAATTTATCTGAATAATACCAGCCTGAATTAAAATTCTATCTATGTTAACCTACAAAGGATTGATTTTATAATGCAATAAAAACAAAATAAATACTCAAAATTAAAGAGTAAAAATAATTTATTCACACAAAGTTACAAAAAAACATATTAAAAGCAGTAAAAAAAGAAAATAACATTTTGTTACAAAGTAGCTTCTTAATTCAATCAATAGATTGAGGTATACAATTAATTTACTAGTATTTTTTGTGAGATTGTTGGCGCATTTTCTATAAGAATAATTAATATAGTTCACTTGATACTTAATATTATTTACTTGTATTGTTAAGTTATGTCAAATCGCACTTCCAATATAACATTTTCTATAAGGAAAATTACTATAGTTTACTTGATAATTAATATGATATTTACTTGTATTGTTATGTCAAATTACACTTCCAATGTAACATTTTTCCAATTTCAATTACTTTTACAAAATATGGACTTGTTTTTTAAATAATATTTTTAACATTATCAGAAAAACTTAGTGCGAAATTAATTTCCTTCTTATCCACATTATTCCATTAAAACAATGTTAACAGAATGAAACTCTCATATATTTTCACAAAAATGAAATGGTTTATATATAAATGAAGATATAATGTTTAAAATATGACTAAAAAAATTATTTATAATTTTATTTTATTAAAGGCAAATTACGATGTAGGAATATTAGGTGCTCTGCATTTTCAGGCTGTACTCTGTTACGTTTTTGACCACAAATAATACTTGCTTCTGAGAATAAGCATTCATCACTCTGCTGGTCTCTTTTTCTCGTGTTTTCAACAATTCTAAAGTAAAAATGATTTTACTGAATCTTTTGTCTATGGATGGAAGACCAGCTGTGATAAAATAATACTGATCATGAAAAGAAATGTGCCCCTTTCTTGAATTAGTTAACTGTCCCCTTAATACTACAAAAGCAGATACTTGCAATGAGGAGCCTCTCTATTTAAATTATGTTAGAAGACATTTGTCATAGACGAAGTAAGTAACAATATGTACTACTATTTAAGAAAATAAAAAGCCGCTTCCATAGGATGTTTAGTTATTTGCAAATGACAAAGATTTATAAGTATGAAAAACAGATATGTTATATACATAATATTCAATGACCCTGAATAAAAAAAATAATAATAATAATAAAAAAACTACTATGTACATTAAAATAGGAAAAATATAAACATGATTAAATTTCAATACAGTAGACTCTCTCAAATCGGCACAACTTGGGACCAGAGGTTGTGCGGATTTCTGGTCACTGTTTTGTTTACATATTTTAAACAGTAATTTGAATGTAATAATGCACTCAAAATTATCATGAATGCTTACAATAAAGTAAAATATTAAAATAATTATGGGAAATAATGTAAAGATTACATAAATAATTAATAATACATGGCTAAATATTCATAATAATGATGAGATAAATTTTTCTTGAATTATTCAATGAAACTCACCTCATAAAGGTACACTAGTAATTTACATCAAAACCATAAAATTACAAAATTTTATTTGATGTTTGGCCAAATTTAATAAACAAGAAAGCTTGATTAATACATAAATGTATTTGATAAAAAGATCGATCACAACTATTCAGTGTTATGTTGAAAATTTTCGGAAATAAATTTATACTTCTTTTACGAAAAAGCAAGAGTTCAATGATATTAACCAGAATTACATAATAAAATGAGTACGGAATGATATAAAAATAAAAAAGCTTGAATTTTCCCCCCCTATATCTTAACTAAGTTTCACTATTTACATCTGAAAAAATGTGCAGATTTTAGAAAATTGCGGATTTGAGAGAGTCTACTGTACTAAATTACTATAATAATAATATAATTACATATTTACAATCTGAACTAAAGCATGCCTTTTATTGGCAGCTGCATTACGTGATGCATGTACAGATGGAGCATTATTTTCATCCTCATTTTCATCATCATCATTTTCTTCGGTGGGGTCTTCATCTAAGTCATCTTCCTTCCTTCTAGAGATGTTGTGCAACACGCAAGTTGCAATTATAACTGTAGGCAAGAACTCGGTTTTCGTGAAGTCTAAATACTTCAGTCTCCTGAATCTGCCTTTCAGTAAACCAAAACTTCTTTCGACAATACTCCTCGTTTTTGAAAGTTTATAGTTGTGTGTTATCTGCTGCCTTGTCAAATGCCCATTATCTTTGAATGGCGTCATCAAGTTTAGTGAGAGTGGGTATGCACTGTCACCTAGCAGATGATAATGTTCCGGAATTCTATTCTGGAGAGATTGGCCAATTTTTGATTGACCAAATACTGTGGCATCGTGCATGGAGCCAACTTCTCCAGCATAGCAGTTTATGAATTCCAGACTGAAAAATAAAGATTTTTTAAATCAAGTCTGTATACTGACATGCAGGCATAATATTAGAGATATTTTGGTACTTTACCAGTGTAGGGGCCTTGGCGATATAGAGAAAATGACTTTGACGAGAGATGGAAATTTGGTAACATTTTCAGACAATCTATTTGCTTTTTCATAAAGAAATTGTATATAAAAAACAATAACATATATATAAATAAATAAAATGCATATGCATATATAAACAAGTATAAAAATTCATGCAATTTGTTTTCATAGCTGTTTATATTGCTTGGCAACAAAACTCACTTACTAAAGCCGAAATTGTGCCAAGTAACAACAACAACAAAAAAAACCACCAAAGCTCCTATACTGCAAAATGACCGATATTTTACTGAAAATAATAAGAAGACAAATTTGAAATTTTAATTAAAAACTAGTCGGATGTGTCAATCCCAAAACTTTCTTCTATCTCACACAGATTTCGCATACACTAAAAAGAATCAGCAGCAATATATATCACGGTCTACCTGGATCTAAAGTTTTATTAAATTCCGTGCATTAGTTCTTGAGATATAACTACTGCTAAAATCGTGTAAATCCTGCAAAATGCAGCATACCAGCGCCACTTTTTGGGAGATTTACATCAAAACCTAATCAATAACAAGTTATGTCAACGTCTAACTGAATCTGAAGTTTGATGAAAATCCGTGCATTAGTTCTTGAGATATAGATATCGTGTTAAAAATGAAAAAAGTAGCATAGCAGCGCCACCTTTTGGGCTATTTACACCAAAACGTAAGCAGCATCTATTTATGTCATGATCTAACAGAATCTGAAGTTTGATGAAATTCCGAGCATTATTTCTTGAAATAGAGCTATTGCGGAAATCGCGAAAAATGCTGCATAGCAGCGCCACCTGCAGGGCAATGTTTACCAAAAGCTAATCAGCACCAATTTATATCAGGGACTAACTGAATCTAAAGTTTTATTAAATTCCGAGCATTAGTTCTTGAGATAGAGCTATTTCAGAAATCGCGAAAAATGCTGCATAGTAGCGCCACCTGCCGGGCGATTTTTACCAAAAATTAATCAGCACCAATTTATATCAGGGACTAACTGAATCTAAAGTTTTATTAAATTCCGAGCATTAGTTCTTGAGATAGAGCGCCCACAAAATTTGTGAAACATACAGACAGACATTTTCTAAAAACAGTCAAATCGTGTTCAGGACCTTCTAAAACTTATAAATCCGTCGAAAACCGGAAGTCAAAAATTTTCATAAATCCAATACTTTCTTCTTGTAAAGATAGAAGAAAGTAAAAAAAAAAAAAAAATTCAATAGAAATGTAACAAGTAATTAACAGTAAAACTTATCAAAAAACTTACACAAAAAAATTTTATCGTCTCAGCAAACAGAATACAAACACTCTATAAAAACACATTCTAAGACAAACTTTTAGAATGTTTTATTATATTTTTTCATTACTCCATATTTGAACTTAAAGAAATCTCTGTTATGACTGATCTTATTATTACATATGTACACAATTCATATAGTTAAAATCCTATTGTAATAGTAAAGTTTATCTTTTGTTTTAATTAAATTAATTCTTCTTAAGGTTAAAATAATAAAAAAAAGAAGAAGAATAAAGAAAATCACAAATGGTAGTTATTCGTCAGAAAAACTATGCACCATGATTTTCTAATAGCATGTTGACATCTATCCAGATGCAAATCTATTCTCAAGCACCTATGCATGATATATAAATTCTCTTAAACTTTTCTTAGTACCATGTGCCTAACAATTGTACAGTAAAATCAACATACTTATCATTTGCGATTCCTTGTAAAACTAAGGACGCATAATTATGTCTATTGATATAGACATCAGGATCAACTTCTGGTTGCCTAATTTCTATATGCGTCCCATCAATGCATCCAATAACATTCGGGAATCCCGCACTAGCTTCAAAAGCAGTTGATGACGCATTCATTTGTTGGATGGTGGGCCATTTGATAACTTCTGGGGACAATCTGGCAATGGCTGAACATACTCTTTCAAATATGAACCATAGCGTGGATTTTGCGACTGCAAATTTTTCAGCAACAGACCTAAAATAATTGTAAACACTGTTAACACAGGAAATAGAGTTTTGCTTTATTATAATTGTTATTAAAACATTAAATAAAAATTTGTCAATGTAGTCAGCAAGACTTTGAAACAGTAGTATAGCCAGTATTTCATTTCATGTGATAGGGAGGGGGCGGGGGAAGACCCCAGCAAGAAATTAAGAGCAAATTCTAACTTTATTAACATATAATTAAAAGTGAGCTATAAAAATGAGCTTTTTTGTTTCTTCATAAACATGTACAACAATAAATTCAATCTTAATTTCATTAACAGTTGCAAAAATAAATTACCTGAAGGAATCTTGGGTAGCTAAAAGCCACAAGGTCATCAGTAACTGTTTATTAAGATCAACAGTTAATGCACTGTTGATAAATACAGGATCTTGTGCAATCTGTAATATTAAAATTTCAAACATTTAAAAACATTATGAAACATTATATACAGACAACAAAATATATACTAGAGTGAACTCCCATTAGTACAGATTTCAAAGGGGAGGACATTTTTAATCCGAAATCTTCATTAAACGATGCGAACACATAAAAGGTATATAAAATAAACCTCTGGGTTGAATTAACAAACCCAGGTTAGAACTTTATTTAAAAAAAAACAATGTTTCTAAAATTTAATAATTTAAGTATAGTTAGAATATATACAAAAGTTCTAATTACTCAGTACAAAGAGAATATACAAATAAAAGTTTTTTGCGATGGTGGAACAAGTAATCATTTTACCAATTTGTTTTCCAATTTTGTGACAAATTACAAAATTAGTCTCATCACACTTTGATTAGTATCATAATTATCAGGGGGTGAAAGTATCATAGTTATACCTGGATGAAAAAAAAATCAAAAATTTCTGTTAAAATATCTAAATAATCAGATTTTTATGATTCTTTTCTTGATATCAGATACTGTTATAGGTTTTCAAAATTATTTGTTTTCATACTTCATCCTTTTTTTTTTTAAATTCTTGCAGAATTTATGTGTACTTTTGAAAAAGAATGTTATTATTTTAAATAATGCATAATTAAGTCAGATTGTCAAACATGGATTTTTTTTTTTTTGGAATTGTGAAAGTAGTTTGATAAGGCTAAAACAACATTTTGCTAAAAAATATTTATTGTAAAAATTAATTTAAAAAAATCAAAAAAAATTTTGTTCTGAAAACAATATTCCTAATTTTGCATGCATGCACACCCATACAACTACAAATGAGGTTAACAGGCTGTCACTGACAGCCAAAATATTTAAACTAGTGACAATGTTTATATTACACTTTAAAATATACTATAGTAGGTAATTCTTTTTCTTCAATCAATATACAGAAGAGGGAGAGGGCCACAAGTGCTTTTTACTGGCAACTACACATATTTACTGGCAAACATATTTTTTCCTATTATAGGAAACTGCACACACTAAAGCTCTTTTTTAAGTCGCTATAACAAAGAAGCACCAAAGCATTAGATACATATAGCTAAAATTTGGAATGTAAAAGAGTCATTCCTAGGCAGTTTTTATTTATCTATTTTGGCTTATTTGATCAAAATAACAAGTCATTTATTTAACTTTTATTTTTTTCTCAATCAATGCAAAACTACATATTTCAAAATAATAACATTTCAATATTGATCTTAATCAGATTTTTTTCCCCTTCAGAAATATTTACTAGAATGAACTCATAACTTACTATCTCTTCTACAACACGGACAGTTTCTGGATAGAGTCTAAAATGACTCCTGAATGTAAATACAGACATTTGTGGGACTGTCACTTCTGCATATCCGTAATTCCTAGGGATATCCCAATTTTTCATATTCTTTATTATTATTATATCTTCCTCATCCGAATCAGATTCACTCTCATCTGACATAATAATATCAACTAACTGTTGCATTAGAGCAATTTCTGACATGATTACTGAGAAGCGAAAATTTATTTAAGAAAATACAATCTGGGCACGGCCCTTTTAAATAATAGGTTTTAAACAACAAAACAATATTTACGATTACGTAATATAGATGGCGCTACAGGCTGGTCAATACCGTCCAATGGGTCTGTCGACTGGTTAGACACCGGTTACATACCGTGACGTAAGAAAGCGGTTACATTGGTCACTTTGGTTAGTTGCGACTGGACGCGCCCATAAGTAACCGTTAATTACAGCTGTCTTTTAGCAAAAATCAAACGCCAATCCCAAAATTATTTTCTTTTCTTTTTCCTTTTTGTCTCCATGAAAGAATCTTTACAACCCTTCCCCCCATTCTCAAATGAATGCATAATCACAGACAGAATCTAGCATTTATCGTTTTTTCCCATACGCTTCCGACATTGTCTCCTAAAACTCTCTCGCCAAGTACTGGCGATTTTATCATGCTTTCCGCGCCAACACCCGCACATGTAACTTTTAAAACTTCATGACTTCGGCCGTTTGATTTGACCAGACCAGCTGTTAATTTCTTCTGCTGATTTTGTGGAGTACCTCCCCTTGCGCTTTTCGTCTATTTGTTCTTGATGCCCAATACTATTCTTGATTATTGGTTCCAAATAAATCACCTTCATCGCTAATCATGTTTCTTCTTTGTGCCCGTGTGTCAACTGCCTTCCTTCATGTGCTGTCAACAACCGTATATACGTAACCATCTTCAACGTGTCAATCACCGAAAATCTTCTTTATATGGGTAACTAGAGGTTATTTAATATTTTCGTTTGTGGTTATTTAATATTTCCGTAAATGAAGAAACGTTTGTTTTTAACACTTTCCAACAAAGTTGAAAAGTGTTTATGAATTTTGTTTGTCTATCGGATGTCTGCCGTATGTCTGCGGTCTGTTCGTACTCGAAATCGCCTAAATGTGCTCCGATTGTCCTGTAATTCATACATGTTATTGATTCTTACTTGTTCAATATTCAAAATGAAGTGTATACCATTTACAGTTCACCTACAGATACACTTAAAAGAATTCCGTTACATTACGGTATATGGAGAAAGATTGTTTGCAGTGCACATTCACAATGTTACGCTATTCCAAACACATTAAAAGGGATATATATCACTAGAGAGAATTACAAGATGCTTACTATTAAATAAGGTGTGTATAGCATTTATCGTTCCTTTATAGGGATACACTAAAAATTAGGTTACAGTACTGTCTATTAATAATAAGTCATTAATAATGGCTGGAAATGTGTTTCATTTGTGGTACGCGTTTTTAAATTTAATTCCTTTTATGAATATTATCTGGTGTATACTATAAAACCTATACAAGGCTGCACAAAAAATATCGAGTACGTTTTCATTTATTGGCGGAATTTGCTGTAGGGGAATTTTCAACTGTGCTATGCTTTTCGCAACTGGTGTAACTCTTAGAATACTAAGTAATATATATACAAATGTATAGATACTATACAGGACTGCACCAAATAATTCAAATAATTTTCCGACTATTGGCGCTAATTGCTGGCATTGAGTTTTCAAATGTGTTATGCGTTTTCTAATAAACATTAGCTTTCACCATATTATAATGTGAAATTTTGATACAATGTTATGAATGTATTGGAAATCGTTTCATAATTTATGCTTCACTCATGTTTTTTCTTTATTGTTTTAGAGTGCACTGAATTTTTAGTTTGTCTCATATTATAACATTTGCAGCTTTACAAAGTACAAAAATATAAAATAGGTGACTATAACAACCCGTAAATAGTTTTATATAAGAATTGTGTTTTTGTGACTATTAAAAACATTGCCAAACTTATCTTAAGGAGCCCACTTTGAGCAGATATAAGGTGTCACTCTGCTCGTTACTATGTTTAAATTTTGTCAAAATCTGCACTTTCTTTAATGTCATTTATATTTACGCGATGGGCAATTAGACACGGAAACATCCATGAATAGATCATCAGTGGTACAAATAGACATACATTTACATTTAATTAAGTAATAATTATTTTCTAGCGAAACTTCATCCAATGACTATCAAAGAATTAGTATTTAACATACTTAGGCAAAACTAATAATGAAACATTCATTGACAAAGCAAATTATGAATACAACAAATAACCACATTTATTTTAATTGTGACGATAATAAACATACTGATTTTTACAATTTCTTTCAGATTATAATTTCTTACAGTTTACTACAATTGTCTGAAGCTTTTATTTTTCCACCAGAAAATAAATTCTTTACTGTTATTTTTACTACATTTTCTTCCAGTATTAAGTAGTACATAAACTACATTAAAGCTCATAATTACCTGAAATGAAAGAAATTTATTATTTAGTCTGATCGCCAGCTTCACTTTCTTTCTTTCTTTTTTCATTAAGATATTCCCTCTATTACATTTCTATTAAGCATAATTTCTGTTTACTAATGAGCAGTTCTGAGCTTTCAAATAGCTATTTCCTAAAGAAACAATCAATTGAAGTGTTTCATTTTGTTTTGAAACAGTTTTTCGTTTCTTTTAAATATAGTTTAAGAACTACGAATGTAATATGGATTTTTTTTTAAATGTTGGCTATGAAAAGAGAGAAACGTGTTATTTTTAATCTATAAATATAATAATATTTCAGTAAGGATACATCTATTCATGATTGCACATACACACACAGACATATATACAGGGTGTCCATAATTAAACGGCCCTACTTTAAAGTTGTCTACAGACGAAACTATTGGTCAAAAAGTTGTGAAATTTTGTGAAGGACTTAATGAAGGAATGGGAATTTGTTTAAGCGACAAAAAACTAGTTCAAAATTTCGCCAACAGATGGCGTTTTTAATAAATTAATTACACATTTAGCATAAATTTAAGACAGTTTACATATTTTATTGCAACAAAATATTTTCCACATGACGGCCATCATTTTCAGCTATCATCTGGAATAGTAAAATAGCATTTTCCACAGTTGTATATTATGTTGACCGTAGTGTGTTTTGGAAAATGCTAAGAACATGTCGTGAATAAAGATTTGTTGAACATTTTTTGTTGAAATAAAAAATTTTAAACTATCGTAAGTATATGATAAATGTGTAACTCATTAAAAACGCCATCTGGTGGCGAAATTTTGAACTAATTCTTTTTTCGCCTAAACAAATTCTCAATCCTTTATTATGCCCTTCACAAAAATTCAGAACAACTTTCTGACCAATAGTTTCATCTGTAGACAACTTTGAAGTAGGGTCGTTTAATTATGAACACCCTGTATATCTATATGTATATATATAAATATATCATAATTGAAGAAACGTGGTACATGAAAAAATACCTTTAATTATTTATGATAGTGTTACATTTAGACGGGCATGAATTTCAGTCGCAATCATTGACAAAAATTGTCATAAACACCTTAAAGAACAATCTAATATATGAGTATATTACCATTCTTGGAAAGACTATTGCACTACAAAGCAAGAACATCAGGCACCATTTTAATACACACTCAAAAATATCTAGTGCTATGAAAAAGCGCAAAATCACGGAAAATGGAAGATAGTGGAACTGCACATCATCGAAAGATATCTCATGCAGTTGAATGCATGTGGATAATTTAAAAAGCAATTTATGATATATTCTAATTTTCTCCACCCACCTGAAGCACATAAAGCGCTTTTTTATTCCCGTGTTACAAACCTTAGTTTGAGATACAAATTAAATCATTTATGATATTATCCACCTTTAACACATGATATCACATCCCTTTAATTACCGTGAATACTTTTTTTTAAATTTAAATAAATTGGGAAAAATTTGTCAACGCATTTCAAATGTGTTTGTATTTTCCCTACGAATGTAGGTGTTTCCATTCTTTAGCGAATAATGCGCTTTCTTTTAAATGCGAAAAATTTACTGTTGTCGATGTTTTCTTCCTGCCCAGATATAAATAACATTGGTCAATTTTTTTCCAGTAAGTGACATACAGAGTTTGCGTTGTTCAGTTTTTGTTCACTGCATCTGGTGAAGCATTTTGTAGAAACTGCTTCACTGAAAACTATGCAGGCGAAATAATATTAATAATGTCTTCCACGAAAGTATAATGTTTGCAAATAAGCTCCAAATGCTCCTTGCAAATAATATATTAAATAAATAATTTAATGAATCAAGCATACAGAGGTGAGCATTATCGTAAGGTGACAATTTCAATGTGGCTTCATCTTTCGAAGAAAAGATCAGTGGAAGAAAACATAATACTAATACCGGCGTTATTTCATCCAATGAGGAATCGCCGAAGTCCCTATCGAATAATGCTTCGCTGCTTGATTAAAAAAATTTCGGTACAGATTTTTTTTTAATGGGGGGTTGAACAGGGTTTACTTTCGGCGTCTGACAACCTGTTAGAACGCATCGTGTGTATTTTATATTAAATTAAACATTGTGTGTTTTTTACAATAAATTGAACATTGTACATGTTTTATAGTACATTAAATATTGTGTTTATTTTATAATAAAATAATTCGTGTTTGTTTATAATAAAATAAATGTGTGTGTTTCATTATGAAATAAATGTGTTCGTACGAGAAGAAATTTTCTCATCTTTGCGAAAATGTGTCCAAACTGGGACTCAAATACAGAAAACATGGTTTCAATTGCCAATTATCTTCCAATTGAGCTATTTGGACGACACCAGACGTCATGACCAAATGGTTGTTCTGAGAGAATATTGTGTTGGCTGGGATGTCCTACAGACAGCTCAATTGGAAGAACATTGACAATGGAAATTAAAAGTTCTGGATTCGAGTCTACTCCTGGACTCATTTTCACTCAGATGGCAAAATTACTACTCGTATGAATGAGTTAACAATCAGTTGATTGCGTTAAAAATAATTAAAGTGTAATTAATCATCCATGGAATTCCTTTACCTGGAATTTTCTCTATTGTACTGTTTCAATTAACAGCTCCGATGTATTGACCAAATGGTTGTTCTGAGCGAATATTGTGCTGATTGGGATGTTGTCCAGATAGCTCAATTGGAAGAACATCAGAAATTGAAACAAAAGGTTCTGTGTTCGAGTCCCAATCTAGACACATTTTTGCTCAGGTTGGAAAAGTACAATTCGTTTGAATTATTTATCAATCCATTGATTGTGTTTAAATAATTAAATAATTGCAATAAATGTGTATTATATAATAAAACATTGTATGTTTTATAATAACGTATTTGTGTCTTATAATAAAAGTGTGTATTTTTATAATTAAAAATATAACTAACATGTGCCTAATAAGTATTTGAAAACCGTTTTTTTTCCAAAATGACGCAAAAAAGAGCACCAACACTGGTGCGTCTGCGAGATCTGTTCCAAAGTTTCCTGGGTGAAGGTACCACTGCACACAATATTGGAGGAAATATCCTAAAAAATTGTTTTGTCAAATTTTAAATTTATCTGAATTTGTTTTCATTTTTAGAAAAAAAAATATTATTATTGATACGATCTCAATTATCGTCTGGTAACGTTTCTTTTTTGGAGACAATGATAGATCTAAAGATTTCTGAATAGACGGCAAATTATTTTTTAACAAGACAAATTGATTTTGTATGTCATGTTTTTTGCCGAAATTTCTATAATTTTAAGTGTTAGCATTTGCCATTTTTATGTTAATTTTCCGGACTACAATTTTTATAAAATTGCCTATTTCAATAAATATTTAAATTTATGCATAAAAAAGTGAAATATTAATGAAAGATTAATTTTATTTTTTGAAATATCGACATCCAAAAGCTTGCTTCTATTTTGGAATAAAGATAAGATAAAAAAAAAACCTTGAGTTAAATACTGCTTATGGACTAAAACAAGTCTCTTTATAACGAGAAATATATTTTTACCTGTGATTTACTAAACGATTTCCAGCTTAATTTTATATAAAATAATGAATAATCTTGTACTAAAAAGATACTTTCTGCAGATTGATAAGTTCATATTAAATAATTTTACTTAAAATAATAAACAAAAATAATTTTCTAAACAAAAGGTTTTATTTCGTTCCCATTTTAATTCTTTCTTCAACCGGTTTACTGAGTTAATGTATAAATCATTTTTAATGGTACTTCTTTGCAGAGCATTTGCTGTGATGACTTTTGTAATGAAAGCAATAATTTTAGATACCCATGGGTATGTATAACTTTGCACAATCAACTAGAACGTATTTATAAAAGCCTTTTGGGGAAACCACTTCTAACTGCTTTGTGCAGATATTCCCCGTAGCTTCTTTAGTTTTAATTTACTAACAAAACCTTTTGTTACTATTTTATTTATTTGTGGATGGAAATGTAAGTGGAAAAAAAGTACATTTTTAATTGGATTTACTATGTTTTATTTAGCTGAAATATGTGTATTGAACAGATTTTTACATTTAAAAACTTAATGTAACTTGCATCAGAAACTGAAAGTTTATTTATAGCTAAAACCAAAGATAAGGATACAAATGCGTACTTAATTTCGTATCTTTTAATTTTCCTTTTCAAATTGTTTTTTAAGCCATTTCAATTGCACTTCAGGAGAAAGAATACTAACATTTCTACATAATAGGATTTTTAAAAGTGCTTACTTTTGAATACCATAATTTTTTTAAGTAATTTTAACTATATTAATTACAAAATTCTGTGATGAAATATAGCGAAATTTTCTTTAAAGGAATAGTGGTATTCAAATGTGAGCACTTGTAGAAACTCTGAATAAGTATTAATTTTTCATATCTATAAGAAAACAAAAAAAAAAAAAATTTTATAATAGGTGATAATCAGTTATCTTTACACCATTCTTTATTTCTACATTTATAAAACATATTGTTTACGCCTAGGACATGTATCCATTATTGTTATCAATGCACTGCTACCACTTTCATATAATTAAAACGATGCAAAATGTTATCATATATATGTGTGTGTGCATGTGTTTGTGTGTTAATATTAAAAAAACAAGATATAAAATTATTTCGGATGTGTAAAAGATTGCCCTTTTGAGGGAAATTAGTTTGTGAACAAAACAACTTGATAAACTAAACACACTAATATGCACAAAACACTTATTTTAATCTGTGTGGGTTTTTATTTCATAGTCAATGTAACTAGCTTAATTAGACTAATACAGTAAATAAATCTAGCCAGGCAATTCTCCGCCAACCTCAAATAAAATCTAAGTGCTTAGGTCTACATTAAACCTCAAATACAAAATTAAATCAGCCCTGCCAAACAGAGAGTAAAAATCAAAATTAAAGTCGAGTAACTAACGTACCTGCAAAGAATAGGTTAGCCAAACGAACATATGCAGGTGAAGGAAAGGTGGCAGTAGGTTTGACTTGGCGCTTATTTTATTTTTTTATTATTGTTTATTTAATAGCTAACGTTGTTTGTGATGCAGTAACTGAACGAAATGCTGACTATAAAGCAAGTAAACATGAATGACTGTGTTACATTTAATCTTTAAAGCTGATTTTTGGATAGTTTACTTCTATCAACTCAAAATTGCATTAATTTGTTTGTGACGAATATTTCAGCTTTGGAGTTTAACTATATTTACCGAATTATTTGTTAGCGCTATCTACCGAGTAAACAAAAACTTCTTACTGCACAAACTTTTTTATATATTGTTCACATCTTTTATTTTTTAAATAATAACAGTAATAATAAGAAGGAATTTTCGTTTAAATACTGTGTATATATGTTCATTCGTACATAACAGATAGATAATATTCTGTTATAGCAATGGATCTGAATTATCACTTACTACAAAGCGTACAATCAACAGAGTTAAAAATGTCCATACCGGGGTCGAACCCGGAACCTTTGGTATCACGCACCATTGCTCTACAATTTCAGCTATCTGGAAAACATCCATTATAGAATATCTCACTCTTATATGTTGGCAGGACTGCAACTTTGGAGCACAAGGTGGAAAGTCAATCATGAGCACACAACTTCAGTGGCATGCATGAGACGAATTAAATCCCAGTATCGGTAAATAAATGGTGAATGATATCGGTTAATGAATTCCAGATCTACTGAAAAATTTAATTAGATATACATAATAAATCTATTAAACTATATACATGGGATCTTTGAAATAAATATTTTAGTTTGAAAGAGATATTTTTCAGAAGATTTTTTGAAAATTTTTGAATAATGCAAAAAAAAAAATTGAGACACCTTCTAAAAATATTAAAAATACAATATAAGAATTCTCTTATTAAAATTTACATGCGAAATAAATAAAAATAAGATATTAAATGCAAAATAAATATTTTGCATTTGAAATAGATTTAAATTACATTATTTAAAACAAACATTGTTGAATAATAAAAAATATCTTATATTCCTTTTAAAATTACAAAACGATCCTAATATAATGTTTACAATACTAAAAAGTACTATTAACATTTATTAAATAGTTTTAATAACAAATTCAAATCATAGTTTGAATAGCGTGATATTTAAGGAATTATATATCTTATCACATAGTAAACATCAACAACAACAAAAAAAAAGTTAGGAAATTCTTGTAACTTACGTGTCATGCGTACCAGGAAGTTAGATTAAGAAAAATGGTTGTCAGTCAGTATTTGTGTTTATCATACAGAAAAGCCAATCGTGTTCAAAATTTATGCCCATTTATTGAATACAAATATAGTAAACAATATACAGTAAACTGAAATATCGATAAAATTACTACATAATCTTTAGCCGAAAAAGATATTTACGATGGAATTTTTATATCTGACGGATATATTTATGCTCGCCAAGCTGAATATATTATTATAATTTCTACACGCAAGAATTACTGCATTTATTAATATTGTATACACCTGTATTATATAATATTATATAGTTACATATAAATATTTCTATAAATGCATTTAATGTGGCAGCTATACAATATTAACAAGTAGAAATAGAAAAGAAAAATACGGTTAATGTAGTAGTATTATCGGCGTCTCTATTGGCGCCGCGAATCTTCCTGGAAGAAATAATACGTAAATAGTAAATCTTCTATTGGGCATAACAGAAATAAAATTTGCCAACGGTGAATTTTCCAACCGAATATTCGAACTGAATATTCGAAGACAATAGCTAGGTTAACTCTTGCTGCATTTCGAAAGCATTATTGAACTTCATTACCATGCTTATATTGGTTACAAATAAAATATGCACGGTATTATAAGTGTTATTTTTCATTAAAATGCCATATGAGGTTAAAATTTAAATGAAAAAAAAATCTTATTGCAAAAATAATAAAGCTTCAACATATTATTGCCAGAAAATGTATTACAGAATTAACTTTTATTAGAAGATGTTAGTAACAATAATAAATGATTCTAAATTAATAAAAATTTAAAATAGGCTGTAATGTGGCATGGAAATCACTAACTTCTATCCATGGGATAATAGAAATATTAATTCAGATTTATTCAAACTGAGTAATTTTAATTAAGAGAAATTTTAATTTAACATTTTCCTTCCTTTCTTTTCCATATTATTTATGCAGTGCGATTCTACGTATTAGGTTTTGAGCTTTTTAAATATTATTTGATGTCAGCAAAGTAAATATAAAATTTAAAAGCAATTTACTACAAAAAACTACATATTTCTAAAGAAATTATTCTTTTTTCACCGTATTAATGCACATAAAAATGCGTAATTTTATATGGTAGTTATACAGAAATAATTTATCTTCATGAAAAATGCTTATTCATATTCTGTTAAATATTTTTTTATGTAAATATATAAACTACGCTACACTTTTTTAATCGAAATTATCATTCAAAAATATTCTTCAAATACCGGTTGTATAGATATTTAATAAAAAAAAAATTCTGTAACGAATATTTAATACAGTTACACTTTTTATTTAATAGAGTTAAGAACTCTAACTTATAATTATACTATCTAAAACTGTTATATAAAAAGCTATTGAATAATAAATTCTATAAAGACTTATAGAATATAAATCTGTGACGTATTTTCTAAAATTATATAAATTTAGTATTTCTAAAATATACTGTAAAAAATGTTAATATTTTTTAGACTATAAAAAGAGCAGAAATGAGTAATTAAACATTAAATTAATAGATGTGTCACATATATTCATACATATACTTTTTTAAAACCAAAATGGACAGATCTGCGCATATGTAAAATTAAGTCCGCAAGTGCTTTATTTTAGACTACAGTTAGGTGAAGGCAAGATAGCCGAGTGGTGTAAGTCGCTTGACTTAAACCCTTCTCGGTGGTATGGAACCACACTCCTGAAAGAATACGGTTCTGTGATATTTCTGGTTTTCAGATAATTTATTTCAATGAATCTCAATTAAACCATTTATTTCTGTGACGAAATTTATAGGATTTATACATTTTTCAAACTGAATGCTTTATAATTATTATTAAAAATATTTTAAATCCAGGCAATATATTTTTGCAATTTTTGACTTTGTATTAAATTATATAAATCAAAACCTTTGACATGTATTTATCTAATAAATAAATTGAACTGATCTAAAACTTTTTGGTCTGTATTGTATGACATTGGTCAAAAAGGCGTATATACCAAGAAAAGTAGATGATTATTTTCCGTACAAAAAAGGAAAACAGAAAAATATAGGAGAGTAAATAAAAAATTATACACTGAATTCTATTGCAATACAAATAGGAAACTAATGTTATCATCATTTTTCAATATAGTCTCCTTGTTTTTCAAAGCACTGGGTCCATCGTTGCTCAAGCTACCTGATGCCCTCAGAAAAGGTTTTTGGCTGAGCAGCAAGCCACGCATGCATCGCGTTCCTTCAGTTCTTGGTCCGAGATAAATAGACGGTCACTTAATGCCTTTTTGAGTGGACTTCATCAATAGACACTCGTCTGTCTATCAGATCCATTTCAGGTGCACGCTCAATGTTGTCATCATTTGTGGCCGTACACGGTCGTCCGGATCCTTCCTATTGTGTGACACTTGGCGACAATTCTTGAACTTTTCAATCCATTCGTAGAAACTCCGTTGCTGCAAGAAACTGTTCCGGTATTGTGCCGAAATCCTTTGATGAATTGCGGTCAGTGATACACCTTCCGATCACTGCTCGTTGCTCCTCTTTGGTTCAAACCTCTAATGGAGCATCCAGGGCCTATCTGCAACAAAAAGAAGACAAATGGAGGAATTACTATCAAACATTCATAGCATGATCACAACAGCATAATAATAAAATAAACGAGGACAGAAGTTAGTATGAAAAATGTAAAAAGAATCATGTCAAAATTGCGGATAATATTTGACTTCGTATGTATATGATAAATATATATACGGTTTTGTAATTAAATAATGCATGGAAACATAAAATAGAACTTGTACAATTAATAAAATACAATATAAACAATTACCTGCAAGCAGCAAATTTTAAGTTTCAGGATTTTAGAGTCAAACTGAAAAAAAATTAAATTAATAAAAAAAAATAAAGGCGGAGAAATCTAAATTATTTAAATATATATATATGAAATATTGTTTTTTTTTCTTTTTGAATGAGACTGTAGTAAGTAAAAATAAATGCGCTTTTCATTCAATTAATATTTTTTATTAAATTCTTGCGAATAAACAAGGATAATAAGTCTTACAATAAATGTTTTAAATTCTTTCAGTTCATTAATTGAGACAGTTGGACTGGCAACGCCGATTATCTCCTCCAGTCTGTGGTAATCGCTTATAAGGAATAAAATATGTCAATTTATCACGTTTTCAATACTTAATTAATTACTTCATAAAAAACAACTAATATAAAAATAGAACTCTTTTTCAACGGTCAAGTTGTTTACCGTCAAATTTTGACGGTATTATCTAGTTACTAAGTATTATTTTTTAATTGCTTAATTTTTGTGATAAATAAATTTGAATGTTCCTTTCAGTAACATAACAAAAAATGTGCAGCATTTTGAAGTTATTTTCTATTTTTTCAGTGGAGTGTAAATTCATTAAAAAATTCAAAGTTTTCGTTATATAATTCATGAATAAATAATTATCTAAACACAAAGTATTATTATTTACATTACTCATCATATAAAAAATAAAAACAAGAACATTTATTTCATTGAGTTATTCATTCATTAATGTAATCTAATCTGTCTTTTGCGGAAACAATTCGGTAGATACTCATTGATTATTTTTAAATTAGAAAATAGAAGATTGTTAATTTTCTTCATCAAAGCTATTAATT
This sequence comes from Maratus michaelseni, assembly GCA_963931845.1. Lineage (NCBI taxonomy): Eukaryota > Metazoa > Arthropoda > Arachnida > Araneae > Salticidae > Maratus > Maratus michaelseni. Next base: position 258,342,764 of record OZ007590.1, on the reverse strand, counting down.
TAAACACTGATTCGATAATTTTTATTAGAATAAGGTTTGTCGACAACATAATATATTAAATGATACATATATTAAGTGTTGTGATTAAAAATTCTTTAATGTTTTTACAGAATATGAGCTCGCATAATTATATTAGCTGACTGAGTAAAGTGATTTTTTTTATTTGTTTATTAATGGTAAATAGATTTGTTTCTTTTTAGCACTTTCTAACATAGATGAAATGTGTTGATGCATTCGGTTTTTCTGGCGTCTGTCTTTCTGTCTGTGTGTCTGTCCATGCTTTAACTCTTATATATATATATATATATTGATTACCATGTCTTTGATATACGTTATCGAAGTTTACCATGACATGTGTGATACTGAAAATGAAGTGTGTAGCATTTATATTTCATTTACAGGGGCACTCAACAGAAAATCATTTGCAGTGTATTTTAATCATGTTATAGTATTTCAAATTACATTGAAAGTGACATACTTCACTGAAGTGCTCAACAAGATACTTAGTATGAAATTTGGTACGTATAGCACTTATAGTTCGTTTTCAGGGACATTCAAAATTATCTCTTTATACTATTTTGTATGGAAGAAAATCGTTCCATGTTATCATAATTAAATTGATATGAATGTCTGAAGTGCACTAAAAATCCTTTCAGTATAATATGAAGTGTAGACCATTTATAATTTATTTATAGGGCAATAGAAAATAATTCGGTTGCATAATGCTATAAAAGGGAAAACTGTTAGCAGAGTATTGTAATTATGTTTCACTATTTCAAATATAATGAAATTGATATACATTACAGAGATTTACTACAAGATACTTGCTGTAGAATATCATGTGCATAGCATTTATTGGTCATTTACAGGGATACACAAATGATTTCAGATACATAGCTGAAGTACTGCCTAATAGCAACAATTGCTAGGAGTGCGTTTTCAGTTCAACAATGCCTTTTTAAGTATGTCAAAACTTTTGCATTTATACACTCCACGAAGGTAGTGCGTATAGATGCAATAGATCATTTACAAGGCTACACAAAAGCATTGCTGAGTATGAGCTTAATTGACCATGGATTGCTTTAAAGATGTTGTTTAAGGGGGAGAGATCATGTTGAGCAGCCGGTAAATGACAATAATTTGACCATTACTAATAGCTCTGTAACACATTTTCCGGATGCTCAACCTGATCTTCCTCCTTAATTGTGTTATGTGTTTTCAAGCTGAACTGTATTCACTATATTAAGAGATGTTCGTAGAATATAGATAAAGTGACATACACAACCACGCAAAGTACTAGATACATAACCATATATAGATGATTATTTCTGGAACTGTGATTTCAGTAGTTTTAAGCATAATTCCGTTAGAATTAAATTTTAACTTAATATGTAGCGTGTTTAAATCTGCATGTAATATGCAGGGCTGTACAAGACACATTCACATATGTTTCTGCATATTGGTTCAAATTGCTGAAAAGGATATTTCAATCGTGTTAAGCCTTTACTTAATAAACTAAAATTTAGCCTATTATATATAATGTATACAAATCTATAGGTCATATTAGACGTGCATGCTACACAAAAAAAAAATTGCAGTACTTTTCCGGCTATAAACGGTAATTGATGAAATCTGGTTTTCAAATGTGTTATTCGTTTTCTAAAATGTTTGCTTGGGTATCTTATTTACCTTATTAAACAGCGACGGTCTATGGTATCCTGCAGATGTTGGAGTATGTTTCATATTCTATGCTTGATGCATTAATTTTCTTTCATTTATACTATGGTTTAAATTTACGTAATTTAATATTTATTGGCACCCGCAACAATTACCTTAGAAAACTGTTAGCGAAATTTTATACATTTTCTATCTAAACATATTCAGCAAATCTGCGAGTTACAAAAATATTTTTAAAAAGATTTTACAAAGGAAAACTTTCTTGTTTTTTTCCGTTTCACTTATTAAATTGAACAAGCAATCTAATCCAGTCTACATGTTTTCAACATGCCCGATATACTGACAGCCGTATACAGAACGTAAGTAAAAATAATTTTAATTGAAAACTCTAACAGATTATTATCTGAATGCAAGTGTTTAATCACGAATAATTTCTGTAGTTACATTAACATTTTCGATTTTATGTCTGTTAACTGATGCTTTTTATATTTATTTGTGATGGTTTAATTTCATTCGATAATTTAGCTAAGGTATATTACAGAAATTACAAGCAAAAAAAATTTCAAATATTTGAAATATTTTAAGGGCAAACGGGTAAATCTTCTCTAATCGGCTTGCGCCTTCATTTTTGAGATAGGTTAAAAAACTGATAAGTGAAAAATAGTTTAAAATTCATAAAACTAAGTACATCGAGATAGAGTTTTCAGAGAAGCGCTAGAAAATATATTTTGCTTTCGATTTGATGGTGAAAACACTGGATTTTTGCGATTTTTTAGAAGTTATAAAAATGCGATTAAACAAAATGAATTGTTTAAGTCGATGTTATCTTGGGTATGACACCGTCAGTGTTACTAACGGACATGTATGTTCTTTACAATATATACATTGATAGTCTGTAATAACAATGCATCAATATGCTTTCGATCTATTTGCCCCTATAAAATATTTTCCTTCAAATCATTTTATAGATAATACACAATACGTTAATTTAAAAAAATAATAATCAAACAGGTAAAGAAAATCATGTGTCACGCATAACTTATGAAACACTTTCTAGCACTGCCGAACTTTTATTATAAACAAGTATACTATAGTAGTAGAAAAAAACTTTTTAAGTTACTCTATGTACTGTTGTAATTATTTTTGCTGTAGGGCTATTATTATTTTTTTAAATAAATTTTTGAAGTTGTACGGAGACTTTTGGGACACCCTGTATATCACTGGCGCCCGGCTAACCGAAAAGACCAAAAAAATACTCTAAAAATGCTCTCGTACATTTGAAAAACACCTTTTGGCTTAAAATCAAAATGTTTCGGGACAAAAATAAAATCAAAATCGCCAAAAACAAAAGATAAATCGACAAATATTGTTCCAATAGCAATCTTGCACATTGAATAATTTTTTAAGCATTACGAACTTTCTCAATCATGTTTAAATTAAATATTTTTGTTTTATAATATTATGTCTCATCAAAACTGTTTTTCTTTTTTTCTTTTCTTTCTGTTTCTTTCTTTTTTTAAAATAAAATTAGTAACAGTTTTTTCTTTTATTTTTCGAGAGGTATAGCCATTTCAATTCTTTCTGCAACAACAACAACAACAACAACAACAACAAAAACACACCCTTTGGCTTAAAATCAAACTGATTGGCGTCAAAAGTAAAATCAAAAGATACATCGCCAAATATTGTTTCATTGGCAATCTTGCCCATTGAATAATTTTTTAAGCATTACGAACATTCCCAACCATGTTTAAATTAAATGTTTTCGTTTCATAATATTATCTTTCATCAAAACTGTTTTTCTTTTTTCTTTTCTTTTTCTTTTTTTTCTTTCTTTTTTTAAAAAATAAAATTAGCAACAGTTTTTCCTTTTATTTTTCGAGCCTTTTCAATTCTTTCTGCAACAATAATGGTCGCCAAAAAATTAGCAATGGTAACCTTTTCGTCCAAAATAACAGAATATTCCATCATAATTCTGTAATTAATCTACGTAGAACGTTGTATTATATACTAAAACCTTCCCTGAAAAATTATCTATCGGACAGCGTAAGTTCCATCAAAATCCATTCAGCGGAACTCGAGTTATAAAGGAACGGAACGAAATTTCCGTTTGTGTTTTATATATAGTAGATAGTCATGATTTTATACCGTAATATATTTATATATATAAATAAAAAATAAAAAAATGCATACCATAACTGAAAAAACACTTTCAGCAGTTATGGTCATGGAACGTAATTTATACAAATTCTTTTCGGAAGCCATGCTCTTGAGCAAAATCTCTGAGCATTGCATTTCAAATCTACGCAAAAGGCAACGCCGTTCTAAATTCCTTAGTCACAAAACACAGAACTCATTCCCGTTCTATGTTGGATCAACAAACATTGAAAAACGCACATTCATCTACGATAATCGCAGTTACTACTGTATTTCAAACATCACATGTTCGACAAGCGAGTCACCGCAAAAGAAAAAAAAAATGTTTTTTCCTCAGTATGCATTTGGCAACAGGTGGTGTACGCATTCTATTTTTGCTGACTCACGCTATTGCAGATTTTAATTTACCGAGCGAGGACTATGATCGGTATTCTCCCGTCAGTGTTTTTTTAACTATTTGTTTCTGGGATTCAGTCCTGCTATATTTTATCAATATGTATTTTGTACAAAAGAAACTTGTTTTTTTTCTCTGACTTTCATTATACCTAATAGTCAAAAAATATTCAGAGACTCATAAATAAAATTCACCAAATTTTCTTCATCTTGTCTGCAATCACCAGTTTATTTTGGAAACGTGCAGATCTTTAAGATGCTTTAGATCTTTGCCAGTTGTTCCAGGTTCTGATAATGCCATTTCCACATATTTTTTTTTATTATCGGTTTATCTAAATAAATAGATTCAACACATCATGCAACACTTATAAAGTTCTGCAAGAATCTACACAAAAAACCCCGAAGAACATGTCTAGTTATGCTGTGTTTTCAAATTTGTGTTATTGTTACAGAACTAATGGGATTTTTTGGATGATGTTATGCGTCTGTTAGTGCAAGGAAAATAACAATTCCACATTTTTTTCGAATAACACTTGCGCTGTACTTCTCGTGAAAATAATATTATCAGTTTTTCTAGTGAAGTGTTGAGTGAACTTTCTCCACATGTTATCCAAAATCCGAGCAAAACAAATACCGCTTTCGATTCCTTTGTCACATAGCGCAGAATGCCTCCCTGTTCTACGCTTGACCAACAAACATCCAAGAACGGGCGTTCACCTATCAGTATCGCAGTTACTATTTTATTACTGACATCTTATTTTCAACCAATCATCCAACGCAAGAGAAGAAAGCGCTATTTTCTTATCCGTATGCATTTGACATCAGGTGGTCTACGTGTCTCTTTTTTTTTGTTTACTCATGGAGTTGCAGATTTTTCCTTGCCAAATGAGGACCAGGCTTGATGTTCTCCCCTCCAGGGGGGGGGGGGGTTAAGCGTCAGTTTCTAAACGTCAGATATGCTAAGTTCTATCAATATTTACTTTCTTAAAAAAAAAAATTCACGGTTTTCCTGAGTTTCATTAGACCTAATTTTCAAGAAACATTATGAGACTCATCAAACAGCATTCATCTAATTTTCTTCGTCTTGTCTGTACTCATACGTTTATTTCGGAAACTCTAAGATCTCTAAGATGCCTTCGTTCTTTGATAGATGTTCCAGGTTCTAATAATGCCATTTAAACATCTTTTTGGAATCACCTGATAACCTACATAGATGTTTTCAACACAACATGCACCACTTAATACAAGAGAATTTACCATTTATCCATTTTGATATACAAAACAATATCACCAGAAAATCTTTCAAAAGGATAAATATTCATTAACACTAAGCGTTAATAATAAAAAGGAACAAATCTACGCCCATTTATACATGTTATTGACCTGATTCTACCGAGTTGAATAATAAAATGCTATTAGTAGGTTTTTTTCTTTCACATTTCTAGAATCATTAGATAGAAATTAGCATTAAAAGAAAATTTTTGGAAGGGGGAGCGGGAGGTGAGATATAAGAACAGCTCAAAAAGGGACAATTTTAGCGAAGTTAGAAGGTGTTCATACTCCAGAATACAAGAGCGTGCAAGAAAATTTAATATCCGAAAATCCCCAAGAACATATCGAGTTATGCAGTGATTTCAAATTTGCGACAAATCTTCGTTTAGTGTTCTAATGAGCGATCTAATGTGATTTGTGGGTGTTGTGATACGTCTATCAGCGGATGAAAAATAATAATTCCACACTTATTTGAATAATATCTGCGATAAAATTGTCGATAGCTCGTAAAAATTAATCTTCTATGTTCTACTCGTGAAAATGAATCGTCTAAGGGCTTCTCGTAAAGATTAATTTCCTAAGTGATTCTCGTGAAAAATAATCTTTAATTTACCTTTATCAAATACAGTGTCTTTAATTCACATAAAATAGTATAATAAAATGATATAACTGAAAACCGATGATAATGGATGAAAAGAAGCAAAAAAGAAATAAAGAGAAAACCACGTTTTCCTCTATAGTGTTAATCAATAAGCCTATAAAAAGGGCGATATGTAGATGCTAAGTGCTACCCATCTTATGATGAATCTGTTTGTATTTGAGTGCCTTCTTACATATATTTACTCTAGAACAGCGTTTCCTAATCTGGTGTACGCGTACCCCTTGGTGTATGTGGAAGAGTAGTAAGAGGTACGTGAACATTACATCGATAATGGCGAAAAATGCAAAAACTGTAAGTCAGAATAAAAACTTTAAAAAATAATGTATAGAATTTTGCTTAAAATATCGATTTATGTAAACTGCAATGGGCTCACGAAAATGAATACTCACGAAATGAAAGAAAAGGACTAAACATAGTAATTGATTAATAATTATTGAGTGGCAACGAATTATAATTATTTGCAACTAGCCCCCGCCTACATAGTGCAATTACGCATGTACATCTTCAATCTTCGTTAAAATTGTCCGTTTTTGTACTGTTCTTTTATGGCACCCCCATTCCCCAATTTTTCTTTTAATGTTAATTTCTATCTAATGATTCTAGAAATATGAGAGAAATGTTAATATTCAACTGGGTGGCATCAGGTGAATAACATGAATTAATGGGCGTAGCTTAATTCCTTTTTCATTATTAGCGCTTAGTTTGAAGTGTTAATTAATATTTATTCTTTTGAACGATTTTCTGATCATATCTTTCTGTGTATAAAATTGGATAAATTAATGAAAGCTTGAATACTTAGAAGAGCTGAAAGTGGCATCAGTAACTGACAAAAAAAAACGAACAAAACTATTTGCTTCTGTTTGCACTATTTTTAAGGCAACAGTGCAAATAGGTTATATATATACGTGTGTTTTCAACAAGCTCAAAGGACCGTTATTGTTATTTTATCCCTTGCTGTTTTTGATTTATGAAGTAAGATAATATATGGTTAAATTAGTATTTAATTTTTCTGTGAACAGGTCACAGTTTTATTTAAATAAAGGACGGCTACAAGATTTCTGAAAAAGTAATATTATATGAGGGTGATTTGTCCCTTATAAAAATTGTGACTACCGGGAAAAAAACTGATGTGTATGGTGGCTACTATCTATGAATAATTTAGATGTGCTATGCACCGATGTCTAACAGTAAGCACAAGAAAAATATGTCTTGGAGGTAGCAAATGCCAGTCGAGGTTTTATAAGAAATGAAAATGGAAAAAAAATGAAAAATATAAAAATGAAAAAAGCCCAAACAAAACAAACAAGCCTTTATACATTCTACAGAAAACCCTTCCTTTAAATAAGTTAGTAGAACAATGAGAGGAATATCTGCCCAGTCATCAAACAATTTAATGACGGAGATTGGATCCCGTGTCAAACATGTAAAACATCGGGACATGAAGAATGTTTCAGTTATGAAATCACTTCATGATTTTTATGCAGCAATTGCTAATTGTTTAGAGCACGTACTCTTGACATTTCGCTCACACGCCACGTGCCGTGGCTAACGAAAAAGAAAGGCTACCGCGGTGCTTAACGCGTATCTTTTTTTACAGACCGCGGGAGTCACGTGATGCTCGAATCCACCAATGCAGGTGTACGAAAAGAGCATCACGTCACTCTAGCGGTCTGTAAAAAAAGACAAGTGGAATGCACCGCGATAGCTTGTCTTTTGTGTTAGCCTCGCCACCTGCAATATGATCACTTCTTTGGTATTTCTTTCTTATATTTTGTAGCTTTTCGTTTTTTTTATTGTGTTAGAATTTTCAATTTGTGTATTTCTAAGTGAAAAAACTATGATTCAGCATATTTTCGAGAAGCTATTTTCTTACATGTCATTCTACAATGAAAAATACACTTGATGCGTAGTGAACACGGCTTGATTCAATATACGCAAAATAATATAGCGAAATAAAGCACAGTGCAACTGAGGATCTTTTTTCAGCAATTATTGTCGACAAAAGTTCAATAATTTGAATTTTTTGGGCAGACTTATATATATATTATTTTTACAATTTATAAACGCCACACGCTATAAAAATAGTTATATAAATCTAAAAATGAGGAACACAATTTAAAATGCACTTTCAGCAATTAGCTCATAGACGAACAATTTTCTGAGTTATTGTCTCAGACGTCGTAAAGAATAATGAATGTTACAAGCACCAATTTAGAAAGTTGTTTTGTTCACCAGCATTTGGAAATTTAGTTATGTTCTAAATAGTTTAGCACAGTTGAAGTACACAACAAATATTTATCGCAAATAGATAGAATTGTAATAGAATTTTTATTTGATTCCTACAAATGAAATAAATGCTGAGCAAACCATTTTCTTTAAGAAGCATGCTATTGTGCATATTAATAATTCATATCGATTTCGTAGTATCTGAAGTAGTATAATATTATCAAAATAAACAATAATCGACCACAGACTATATTTAAACAAAATTACTTTATATGTTCTTTTAAACTAACTAAAAATAATACACCAAATTATATACCAATAGGGTACGTGAACTTTAAAATTTAAATATCATATATGAATTTCGTAGCAATCCAGATATATTTATAAAAAATAGAGAGTGAATGGACATATAAAAGGAATCAACGTCAAACACTTTGAACTATGTTACAAATTCTTAAAAGAAAAAAAAACATAACTGAGATATGGTTTAGTTTTAGTTTTTCTTTAGTTTACTGATGCTTTGTAATTTACAGCATTAATGCAATAAAAACTTATCAACATTCATATAAATATATTTAAAATATTAAGACAATGTATGGAAATACAAAATGATGGGAAATACGAAACAAAATCTCTTATCTAGGATAAGGTAAAATAATTTTATGAACAAAATATGCCAAGAAATTACTTGTACAAATAAATACACACTAAGCCTTTATTCTAATCTGTGTTCTCTTTGTTTTTATTGGCAAACGTTATTTCAACAGTCAATCTTAATTAAGACAGAGACAATAGATATGTCTGAATGACTTTCTCCGAAAACTCTACGTATAAACCATGACAAATATTTGATTCCTAATTTAAAAGATCAATACAGACAACTGAAGAGAAAGAAATTCCAGACAAATGTATTTTAAATATAGAGAGTATCCAATTGATGAATGGTATGTTTTATTACTATACTAGCCGAGAAAAACCCGCTTAGCTTTTTTTTTTTGGTACATCTATACAGTTTTTTTCTATATTTAATATGGAATACGTGCATTAATTAATTTCTTTTAGAACATTTTGTTCGAAAACTGAAAATACATACTATGTGAATCCCTACGTCGCCCACTAGTGGCCACTAAAGCCCCTAGGTCGAACACTTTCAACCACCATATCTCCCAGAACCCTACACAATGGTCCTAGAACATTGCAGATTTTTTTATTGTTCTCGATCTTTCCGGTCCACATGTAAACCTAATAAAAATATGTATTTGTATATATATATATATATATATATATATATATATATATATATATATATATATATATATGTAGCATTTTGACGAGGTTGAGATATTACGATGAATAATATTCGATGAAAAAAAATGGCAGTCCTTCAACGATATAGCAAGTTGCAGTCGATATTAGTGAGTATGGCGAAGTAGAAGGCAATGAAATGAGTCCACCAACGTTTTCCAATAAATCCAGCCAATCTCCAGACAAATAATTTTATTAGAAGACGAACAACGTTGAATATTCTACGGACATAAAAACACCATACACATTTTGTTTAGACTTCCAAAAACGTCAAAAATCTAGTGCTCCGACCGATGCGACCTGGTTTTGTTCCTTCAGCGGAGACATACAGTAATTTACGTCACGAGCGTACAAACCAATGAGTGAGAGGCTAGCTCCAGTCCAGCAAATGAGGTGCGAAGGAGGAGCTAAGACGGTAAAGAATTCCGAACCTGGTAGCGGATGAATTTTGGAGTGAAACTACCTCAGCGCTCGAAAAATTTAGAATAATAATAATAATAAAAAGAAAATGGCTTTTAAAAAACATTCGAAATGAGAACGCGTCTCAGAATTTTATAGATTGGGAAACTGATAAAAACTACGAATGATCTTAAATTTTAGATTAAGATTTGGAATAAAATAATTATTAATATACGGATATTTACCTTTAAAAGGACTTTAAATAGGAATAGATATTAAGAATTAAGGAAATGCTGACTATGACAGAAGTTAGATTAATTTTAAAATATTAATGCGAATAAAATGGAAGGATACGAAGGAAATAAATTTTTATATAACATATATATATAAGTAAAATTTATATATATAAATGCATAAAATATAAATAACATTTTTGTACATTCTAGTACATTCAAGAACATTACAGTCCATTCTAGAAGATTCCAAACATTTTTAAAACACTTTGATCGAAATATGAAAATTGCATAGGCTGACCGGTTTGAACTACCCTATCTCCCACATCACCACAGCTACCATCATGCCACCACCATAGTGTACGATGGAAGACTCGAGGCTATTACCACACATAAACATCAGTGATTTGCACTGGGTAGTTTTGAGTGTAAAGTGAAATATAGTGACGCACACGCCTATTTTTATATTGAAAATGCCCTACGTCGAACATTTTCAACCACCATATCTTCGACACCCCCACAGCTACCGACATGCAACCACCATAGTGCACGATGGGAGACACGAGGCTACTACTGCACATAAACACCTGTGGTCTGCGCTGGGTAGTTTTGACTGCAAAGTGAAAGATACGGACACAAACGTCTTATATATATATATATATATATATATATATATATATATATATATTACAAATTTAAATTATAGTTTCAACGTTATGGTAAATAATGAAATTAATTTTCTTGATCTTAAGATAATTCTTAAAGATAATAAATTTATGATTGACATTTATGACAAGCGAAATGATATTACATTTAAAGTAAACATATTTACTAATTATATGTCATGTATACATAAATCAGTATTTGTAAATATTTTTTTTCTAAATTTTGCACATAGAATTAACAATCTTTGTTCAAATAATTTTAAAACTCAAAATTTAAAATTTATCCTTCAACATGCTATAGAATATGGCTATCCTTTTAATTTAGTTAAGTCAATTTTACGAATATAAATTTTGCTTTCATTGGGGTTATATGTTTGTACATTTTTTCTGTTAAATCACTTACATTTTGATTGCTGATATATTTGGCTAAAGATTGAATTCCTTTGTGTGCGAGCTGAATGGGAATATTTTGGTTAAATATCATTCATTAATTAAAAATTTAAATGAATGTAATTTCTAATTTTTTTAAAATTTTATTTAATTTAATTTTATTTATTTATTTATTTTTTTTTTTACTTTTTAAGGTAGAGAATTTTTGTAAAATATAGTTCCAATAAGTGCGTTTGCAATATTGCAAAATCTTTGTTATTTTTAAGCTTGCAAAGTTTGAATTCTATTTTTTTTTTCTTAAGGTAGAGAATTTTTAGCAAGATATTAGTTCCAATGCGTGGGTTTGCCATATTGGAAAAGCTTTGTTATTTTTAAGCTTGCAGAGTGTGAATTCTAAATTTTACTTTTCAGGGTAGATAATTTTTAGCAAGATGTTAGTTCCAATAAGTGGGTTTAGCCATATTGGAAAATCTTTTAAGCTTGCATATAATTATTTATAAAATGAAAAATTTAATTTGAATTCTTCATTAATGTTTAAGATTTATGAGATTTTTAATGGTTTTGTTAAAATGATATTAAACACTTCACAATAATTATAAATTTAAAGAAAATTATATAAATGTTGGCATATGTAAAAAATAAAAAGATAAAAGGATCTTATACTGGAAACTCTTCTTCTTTATCTAAATAATTAATATTTATATTAGATATAGTTTAATATCTTAAACTAGATGGCAGCACCAAATAACTATCTAATTGATCTAAAATATATTGCTATATTTATATTAGATATAGTTCAATATTTTTAAAGTAGATGGCAGCACCAAATAAATTATCCAAATGACTAAATAAAACTTCGAATAAAGATGAAATTTTTAAATTTTCCAATAATATAATATATATATTAAATTCATATAAGTTAAAATTATAGTAACTGAATTAATAGATTTTATATTATTTATTTGTATTTTTTAAATTTTAACTTAGAAATAGTTGAAATCTCTGTGGTTAAATTAATAACTCCAACTGTTACTAACAGTTTCTGATCTGGAGGATGCTACTGAACTGTAAATTTCACCTGTTCTATTGAATTCACTTTTACCATGTGCTTTTCAAATTTTGATTCGGAATATGGATAAATAATTGATGTAGTAATGTATGGATTTTCTTTATCTTCCTTTTTATTTATTTGTTTATACATCTATTTATGTTCTCCACTCTATTTAAAAATGTTGGTATGATTTGTAGGTTCCATTTTCAATGGTATCCTTGTTTTTCAATCTTGTTCCAATGTTTGTTTGGGCAAGGATTTGACACAATTTTTGGCATTAAGCTGTTGTCAATTACAGAAAACAATCATTATTTGCTCATAACGTGGTTTCCCTGCCCTTGAAAAAGTGAATTACATTATAAGCCTCCATTTGTGTTTATACTTTTGTTTCACTTTTTGAATAAATAATACTTCATATATTAGGATTATGTTTTATAATTTGTAATTTGACAGTGCTATATGGTATAGTAATCTCATTGTTTATGGTCAGTTGCTTCTGTTTCAATGGTTAATTTTTACAATTTTATATATATATATATATATATATACAGTGTGATTCATAAATATCGAAACAATAGGCTATCTCCTTAAATATTGCTCCTAGGCACATACCTCCAATTGCAAAGTTTCATAGCAAAGTGAAAAAATTAATGTGATAATTTGCAATTCCATGGGGGTCTATTTGACAAAATACAAAAATTAAAATTTTTAATCGGTCCCCGTAGGATAAAATTTTAAATTACGAAAGTTTTCCTTATCCATTATTGAATTAAACAAAAAAAAATTCCATATTGATACCTGCAAAATTCACGGAATTATTAAAATTCTAAATTCGTGACTTACACCACTTAAGCATATCTCTTAGCGACGCCATATCAGTTCATTTGAAATGCATGTTAGGGATTGACCATAAATTTACGCATTATTAAAAGTCGATCTAAGACAAAGCCTTAACAAATATTTTAAAATGTCCGTTTTAATTCAAATATGACGTTATATTCATTTGCCGACGTCATAACCATTTGCTTTCTGTACATACTCATATTCATAGTCTTTTTTGTATGCTTGTCAAATATTTGAAAATATCCGTTAAACTTCCAATATGACGTCATATTAATTTTCTTTTTAATACTTTTAATGACGTCATATTCACCTTCTTGCTGTACATACTCATACTCATGCTCCTTGCAGTATTGAAAAATGTTTGATAATATTCGTTATGATTCTAATATGACGTCATGTTAACCTTCTTTTTAATTTTTAAAACTTTTTATTTCATTTATTTTTTTACGGTAAAATCTTTCAGTTAAAAATTTATTGCTGTGGAAAGAATTTTATTGTGAGTTTTGAATTTTTGACCACGAACAAATTGTTATTTTTTATAGGAAATAACAGTTACAGTGCTGATTTTTTATTAATTAAATATTAACTGGAATTTATTCCAATTTCGGATTTGGCCGTGTTTTAATACACCTGTACGTGAAATTTCACAATTGTTTCTTCTAAACTGTGGATTTGTATAGAAAGACAGAGAGACAAATATTCATTTTTATATATTAGATATAGATGTGTGCATGTGTGTGTGTGTGTCTATATATAGATATGTATATATATGTATATATATGTATATAAATAGGTATATAGATATGTATATATGAGTGCCTAAATAGGTATATATATATATATATATATATATATATGTATGACAATATATATGTGTGTATGTATAAGTATTGTGTGTGCGTATGGATACAGATTGTTTTAAAATTCGACCGTCAAAAATGGAGTGAGGCATCAAGAGGATGAAAACTTACCATAGAACATGGGGTCGCAAACCGACTTCAGTGGAAGAAAATTAAAAAAAAAATATTCATGAAAGTTGTGACGTCGAGTGGAACCAAAAGGGCCAATGATAAATGTAAAATCCTTTATTTCACGTAAAGCATGTTTGCATTACATTTCAACGTCAGGAAGAAGACGAGGAGCCATTTTTATAGGAATAAGTTTCAACGTGTCCGGCTATACTTTGTCCATCGGTGTCAGCTGTGCAATGACCTTCGCGGCCGTAACTTCGAACAACTTCTCTAAAAATATGTCGTCGTCTCTTTTCTAACGTTGAACTGCAATGCATTGTAATCATGCTTGACGTCACATAAATGTTTTTTCTACTTATGATTGGCCCTTTTTGTTCCACTCAACGTCACACCTTCATAACTATTTTTGCGGTTTTCTCCAACTAAACGTGGTCTGCGACCCCATGTGCTAAGCAAGTTTTCATCCTCTTGATGCCTTCTATCATCCCTCTTAATTTGTCGGTCGAATTTTGGAACACCATGTATATGTTACATATTGTTTGATTGAATGTACCTCTCCTGTTTAAAGCAAAAGTATTTTTGTTAGATTCTTTTACATGTATGTGTGTGTGTTTGTTTTGTTTTGAAATGGAAACATTTTTAATTAAACAAGAAATTAGCTTACGTAAATTACTTTGCAAATAAAAGAAAACAAAATTAAATTAATTTTTTTACCATAAGACTTAGTGAAACAAATTCTAAATTAGAAGGTGTATTACAGTTAATTTTTCTTAAGATTGTTTTTAAGTCTTCTGCGAAGCAACATGTTTTCCATGTTAAAGGAAGGAAGTATGTTTTATCCATCTGAGCAATCTCTTGGGAAGTTCTGATGTTTAGTACTGTAACTTTTAATTAAAGGGACCGTGTAAAACGAAGTTGATGTGCTTTTATCGATAAAAAACATTTAAACTTTAAAACATTATGAAAAATAAATAATGAAAATAGTTTAAAAATTTCTTCAAGGAGCAATCCTTAAATTACATACATATTAGAATAGGAGGTATTAAAATAAATCCATTTTAGAGAGAAAAGGCCATAAATATTTTTGTATTTGAAAGAAAATATTTTGAGCCTTTCAGTAAACTAGTTGTTTAGTTGCTGAATAACAAATTTTATGTTTATCTTTCTGTGCGAATGAAATATGCAAATGTGTTTTGCAGCAAGCACGTGTTATTTTGCTTATTTCAAATTGTAATACAGAAATAGAAACAAATACATATTTGTACTCAAACCCTATGACATTTTCGTCACATATTTCCAGTATTATTCAAAATCTATATTATTATGTTTCTAAAATGCCTGGAGATTAAGAAATAAAAAATTTAAAAGGAAATCTTAGTACTCCGAATCGAGGATTTCCTATTTTTGATAAGTTACTTTTGTGTGGCTGCTGAGTAATTATTATTGTATAATAATTTAGAAATATTATTTAGAAAGGAATATTAATCTTAATAAACTGGAATATTGAAATGAAATTTTTATTCTATATTATTAAACAATAATTTATTTCTTCAAAACAAAACTCACTTGTAAAAACCCAGAATTTCCAGAAACCAATATTTCGAAGTAAGCATGTTTGTTTGGTAGGATCAAAACTCTCTCTTCATGATTGTTTTTATTATATTGGTTGTTTTATTGTAATAAACAGTTTCACATCATACTTAAGACCTTTGATACTAGTAATATTGCTTTGCTAGTTCATTTCATGATTTTTCGACAAGCTCTATATTTGTTGAAAAACTTCATTTAAGGAGTCATTTCAGTAAAGGAAGTATTCAAGTGTGAGTTCAAAATGATAAACTGATATTTCAAAATATCCATATATGTTATATTATTGCGAATGAAAAAACCTGTACGAATTATTATTTATATGTGTCAATAATTACCAAAATAGCTAGGAAAAATATCGAAATGCAAGCATTTGGAAGTATTTTCAGTCTTTTACCACGCTGCCTTGACAAATGATGTGATTACACTGTACAACCGTGGACATACCTATCCACAGACTTCCGCATGCTATAGATGGTGTAATTAATTAGGAAATTCTTAGTTTTCGCCTTATTTCGGATTTTTAAAATTCCAAAGAATTTACGGATCATTATACTATTACAATTATATGATAATTAATATCACATTATTTTGATGGCAACTTCCACCACACAAGTAAAGAATTTCTTTCTCAAATTTGGGACACTATATGTTTGAGTATTTTTTTGCAAGGTCACAATCACTTCACATCTGCAGAATTGTAAGATGCAGTAAGTTTTAAAGTTAAAAATGAAAATGAATTTATTTTTACACCAGAAAACGATTATCTACGAATTCCACCGAACAATCTTTGAAATAAGCTTTTTCTTTTCCTTTACACGTTCTTTAAAAGCAAAATTGGGAAACGTAATTCTATATCTCAATGAAATATTTATTGGAGAAATCAATAAGTAATATTAAAGTGCTGCTTTTCATAAATTATGATTTACGAAAAAAGAATAATTTATGCATGTAAAACTAAAATTTATTTAATGACATTAAAAATTCTGCAGATAAAGTGTTTTACTTTTCTGATAAATGATCTTAATTAAGTTTTCACTGGTGTTGTATAAATAATCATATTTTGATAATAGAGTATCTGGAATAGTACAAGTTGCATGAATCCAAATTTACTGAAATACATCCTCCAGTCTGTTACGCAAGTATATATAAGACGAACAAACATGCGACTGTATGCAGTTATTCGATATGTATTATGCATAATATAGAATTTCTAAATTTATATTATAGATATTTAGAAATTGTTTTTAGTTTCCTTTTTTGGATTACTAGGTTGAAATGTGGAGCGTTAACGTAATTTATAATTTTAACTGTAACAATTAATCAAAATATTTCATCCAAAACAAAAAATTCACATCTGGTCATTTAGATACCATAAGTTAGTATCAGATTATGATGATTTCAAATCTTCAAAAACTGTTATTTGTCCAAATATAACTGCTTAGTCAGTAATTGGTGTTAGTTAATTTACAAAATTATCTGAGAACATTAAAATGAAAAAAATGTATTTTATTTCATAATTAAAATTCATAATTGATAATTATTTCATACAGGAAATAAATTATACATATTTCGCGGTAAAAAAAAATCCACCTTATTAGAGTCTAGTTAAAAAAATAAACTTAAAAAATTCCATATTTTTATAATTTTAATATGGTATTTTAAATTTAATGTACATATGTGTATTTATGTTTTGCTTATATTAAACAACTTTTTTCATTGCGCACTTAAACATAAAATAGTGTCTCGTAAAAAATAGAAAAAGATTTATCGCAAAATTACAAAATAAAACAGGCTAAAGGTCTTAAACTTTTTGTCAGTTTCAGAATTTATCAGATCTTCAATGTCATCTAATGTCAAGACCACTTTTATAGTAGCAATAAAACAAACATTTGAGAGATTTCTGATAACGCTTCAACATAAACGGATCTTTCTATAAAAAAAGGTATTTGTTTTGTATTTCATAAGATGATCCAAAATGTTTCTTCAGTCTTGATTTTTAATTTTTCAGTTGTTTCATCAATAAGAAAAGAAATATTAACAATTTAAATATTTTATTCGACAAAATTAAACGATACGTCCTAAATTTTGTAAATAAGAATTTATAAAACGTAAATTATACACGTAATGTAAAGTAAAGATTAGCTTACAGTGTAATGCATTTTTATTTTTTTCATATAATCATTATTTCTTATAATATTTGAAAAAAGAAGTAATATATTTTTTTAAAACTATCTTTGCTTATATATATAAATATGTAGATTTTGATCCCTTCTCCATTTAAAAAAAAACATTAATTAAAATACTAGTTTAATTTTAGATTCTTCACATATTGTAATTTTAATCTTGATATATACTGATGAAGACAACACTATCGAATTGTATGTCCTCGTCTAAGTCTAATTTTGTCCCATTTTTTTAAATATACAAATTGCTGTCATATATATCTTTGAATTATATAATGTATAATTTTCTAATTAAAATAATCATCGTAACATTTTAATAATATACAGGGTAAACAAAAAATCCTGCCC
This sequence comes from Maratus michaelseni, assembly GCA_963931845.1. Lineage (NCBI taxonomy): Eukaryota > Metazoa > Arthropoda > Arachnida > Araneae > Salticidae > Maratus > Maratus michaelseni. The sequence goes on along the minus strand of OZ007590.1, from coordinate 258,324,400 downwards.
ACCCTCTATAAACTTCAGATCGGTGGAAGCTATAGATATTAACTTGAGATCTATTTATAATAAAGTGGCTGTGCGTTGCGTGATGAGATGTCTTACACCGCCACCTTGTGGTAAGCTGTAGAGTTGGATTTTCTATAGCGCACATGATAGATACTATATAGATATTCTATACGTATTCTACAGATACAGGATACTAAAAGGAATTATAAAGTATAGCGTGACTAAATTTTGTATAAAATGATGTTCTATTTTTAAAAATTACTTTAGTAGATGCCCTTAAAAGTCATTTTTAACTAATATCACCCGTTTAAATTATATCCTAATTGCATTGTATTGTAAAGCAAACAAACAATTACTAATAAAACTAAGCAAGCTACAATATACTTTAAGAAGAAAGTCAAGTAAAGTATGCTATATGTCCACCTTGAATAGCAATGCATTCTGCATGTATAGAAAAATATAAGCTCACTTATATCTATCTATATATCGTGTTATTCGAACCTTTCAAAACTCTTTACTAATCGTAAAATTTTCCTTTTTTTAGAGTTTCCTGTAAGGAATACATCAAAATATTAATAACACAAATAAAGAAGTTTCGTGCCAAAAAGTACACCAAAAGAAGATGTCATATTGGAAATCTATTAGTTATTTATGCATCACTGACATCTAACTGAAAATGAAAATACTATTATCGAAATAGTCGATCATATAAAATAATATCAGTTGAATATCAAGTTGTGAGTATTGTAGAAAAGAAAGTTTTAAATATTATCAGAATGAAAGTTTGAAAAACCTTAAAAAACATCTTGCGTCGAATCTTCTTCCAACAATAGCCTTAAAATATGGTGGCATATTCCCTGGTATTGCCGTATAACGGATTCTATAAAACCAAATTGAGCAGAAACTTATTTTATCCTCTTGACTACTGAGTATAAATGTAATATTATTGATTATTACTGAATTGTTTCGTCGCCAGTTTGACTTCAGAGCAAGAGTTTTAATCTATTTGCATTATTTCGAATCTGAGACATCGAAGCATATCATTGTAAGATCGAAATTGCAATTATGTTCCAGTATTATTAATAAAGCGGGAAAGAACGGGTGTCCAAGCAAGGGGGTTAAAACTTTACATCTTAGATGTTGTATAAATACAAATAAATAGATTTAAAAAATATTTTTGATGTTAATTAAATTATAAAATTTAATTTGCCTAAACAGCTGTTTCGTATTAAATTAAGATTTCGTAACGCCGAAGGCAGCGGAAATTAGAATAATATATTAAATTTTACATAAAATAAATTAAAGCATAAATAGGAAATCTAAGTGAAGATTTAAAATCCTGTTATTAAATAGTTGTCTTTGTATGAAACATTATTCTGAACATTGTTCGTACGAGTAGCATACTTAAACAAATATTTTTTTAAATATCTTATGTAATTCGACATGAAATTAATTGTTTTGCATTTCATTGCTAACTCATAAAATTTCATTTCTAGAAATGAATTTCGTAAAACAATCACTGCAGTAAAACTCAATTATGCTATGCAAATTACTAAAATCAACTAAATATGATCTACGTATTAAGCCTTTTCTGTAAAAGATACAACAACAAAAGTGTCAGCAATATATTATTAATACTTTTGAAAGATTGGTCGGTTAAATGATTTTTTTTGTCCCAATATATTTATAGGGACATGTGCGTCAAAATAACTAGAATCAATGTAACGATAAAAGATATTTGAAAAAATATTTAAATACATCAGATGAACTTATGACTTTATTTTCAGTTATGGCGATTTTCTGTTTTTTAATTTAAAATTTTTAATGTAATAAATACGCCGACGTAACTTTCAATTACACACTTCACAGAAAAAAATAAAGTACTTACCTTTACAGCTGCTAATTTTATAGAGCCATTATATATCACTCATATACTTCACTCATATTTTACATCCTTTAACACTGATGATATTTTTCACATGCATGGTTTAAAATTATCTTATAAATATGCAAATTTAACTAAAAAAATATGAAGGAATTTGTTAAGGTTTTACTTAAATAAAAACAGTTTGTATTTCAAACATGACTGATTAAAGAAAAAAAGAAAATAGACAGCATGTTTTTATCATTGAATCTGTTAATTTAACGACTTTAAAAAAAAGTAAAGGAACGATTTTAATTTCTTGAAACAGAGTATATGGATATGCTACAAATTTTGCGAAGCATATTGTATTTTACCGCTATTAAAATGGGGTGTTTGTGAAACAATCAAATGACGTTTATTCTAACACGTTCATTTATAAATCCTTTTATGACTTTCTTCTCTTGTGACACTAAGGCTTGCTGTGGTAGTTTATACTTTTAAATGTGTTAAATGGCTTATGTCATATCATTATCTTAATGTGCTATCGTTATTGAAATATCCAGTAAGAAAGTTATTTTATAGCACCAGTTTTATAGCACAAGTTGTGACTAAGCATATCAAAATAATATTTAACATTAAAAATAATTTGTTTTACAAGTATGTTAGAAATGCGTGGTTAAATTACAAATTTATTAACTTTAATTTATTATTTCACAAAATATTAAATCAAACTCTTTCATTTATTGCTTGAAAATAAAAGTTTGAAATAAGGATGAAAAAAAGGTGTAAGTTAACAAAATCCATTCTTACCAATTTTATATTTACATCGTTGTATAAATGAATAATATTCTTAATGCACGATGAAAAAATACGTTTGTTTTATGTTTGTTCTTTTATATTCTTCTATTTATAGTTGTTTTATATTTGTTCTCAGATAATGATGATATTACTGAGATATTACTATATTCAAAGTCGTGATACAATTATCATATTAACCATTAACGCACTGCATATTCATATAGGTAATATACCTAAAATGCGCAATGGTTTTGTAGAAAATTGAGTTTTCTAAAAAAAAAATGAACATATTTTATTTTTGTTATGCCTACTTAATTTGGACACGAATTAGTTTATTTTTTACCCTAAATTATTTAGTTTTCTTTAATTATTAGTTTTTTACCGTTATTTATATTTACCATTGTTTAATTTTGACGAATAAAATTAAATACCTGTTCCGCAATACAATATTTATAGAAAATATTATTGATAGTGACTAATTAGGTATGAAGTGAGATAATGTGTTATATTTAAGTCTAAAATACTAGTTTTTATAGGATGTTAAACAATTTTATTTGATGTTTATTTCCAAAACTTATACTATTTTCGTGTGTTAATCTTCGAAGTAAGCACATTTCTGAGGTAGTACAATACGCAAGTCTACAAATTAGATGTAAATGATATAAGCGAGACCGGCGGAAAATCATGTCATTGATACTAGAGAGATGGGGAAAAAATCATATCATTGATAGAAGAGACGAGGACGAAGAATCATATCGAATTAATTACATAATTTAATTGACAGATTTCATAGTAAATAAGGAATTATCTACTTATTAAAATTGAACCCCATTTTTCAGTGTTTAATAGCATCTCTATAATTTTGATATGTATGAAGATTCAGTGCATCAAATATATGGAAATACAAATTGCTATAAATGCTGAATGAATAGTAAGAGAGACATTTATTTTGTCACTTAAACGTTTTAGCCGTAACTCAAAGTTACTCCCTTCATTAGTTTTTGTTTTATATGTGTTTTTGTAAAATGTCAAATGACATGGTTTATGCATATTTTGCATTAAACTAATTTCGAAATATTTATTATTAGTCATTAATTCGATTATTAAAAGTTTTCAGTATTTTTTTTTTTTTTGATGAGAATCAGAATAAATGAAAACTCTATAAAAAAATTATTGTTCATTTTTTACACTTAAATTTTAAGTTAATACAAAATACATAAAATAGTCAAATTTATAGGATAGATTGAAGTTGATATTAAAGCAAAAATCCATTGCCTGATAGTTTAACTGAGCCGAATTCTAGCAAATTATATTTATGGACTTACAGTTCATTATAGTCATCCTTGTTAACAAATAATTATTATATATGCATTTTAAATGTGTGTACTTCATTACCTTCTATACACTCGGGATCTGTTGAACTTGGATTATTTTCTGTGAAGCCAGCATGTTTGGAACAGATATAAATTGTCTTAGAAGATACACCAGCCCAACTTTTATGAACATACTTTAGAGCAGTGGTTCCCAAACTTTTGGGCTCGCGGAGCCGTTTTTGGGAAGATTTTCTAAGGCGGAGCCCCTTAATCCCATGGTACTCTATGGTTTACAAAATAATGCTTTTTTATGCCTATGAAGCAGAGATAGATCTGCTGGATAAGAGTCCGAACGAGTAGTTTCCAACTTGGGGCCGAAGTTCACAGTTTGGGCCTTTTCTTGATACAGAAATTCTGAATTCATACTAGAAATTTTGAAAATCAAATTTTCTATCATTTAACCCCTTAACAATTTTATTTAATATTAATATTATTGGACACAATAAGATAAAAATAAAGACAAGAAACCACTTTTTTGTATTAAAATATCTGTCTTGTATAATCGAGATATGTCACCCAAGTGCTGCAAAAATTATAGTTAGAAATTTGTGGTTTCTAAAAGCTTTTAGTGGCGAAGAAAACACACTCTTCTTCCAGAGCGACGTTCGAGCAATACTCTTAAGGGATTAATGCCATCAATTTTTAAAATAAAAAATATTCTTTCGGGCTTTCTAGTATTAACTCGAATTAAAGATCAAAAGGGTTACCCTGTCTGGGTCATGTATTGCTTTGGGGCTTCCGTGAAACTATTATCATTTATGGCGAAAAAAACACACACAGAAAAAAATGTAAGTTGTACTGTTTTCGCTTACAAAGAGAGACTTCTGTATAATCCCAATAAGTTACTCGCGAAAAGAAAGAAAATGCGTAGGCCCAGTCGCCCATGAGTAATTATATTACATGTTTTCGCTAGTTCCACCCAACCGTAATAGAATCATGCGATTAAGGATTCTTTTTTCGTTCTTCTTTACGTTTCTAGTACTTCTAAATATGCAATGAAAACGAATCGCCTCTGAGCTTCTTCTTCTGACCATTTTTAAAAATACAGAAGCAGATCATCGCTTTAGTGTTTAAGAGGGCGGGGCAAAATCTATAACCTGTATTGTTAGGTGCAGTTATTAATTATAGTTTTGAAAGAAACATTCTTTCACCATTGTTTTTGCCTCAAAATATATATACTGTTAAAAACTACACATGTTAAAACAACTGCAACTAGTAGAAAAACTTTACTAACAAAATGGGATATATGGGTGGGGTTTAATTTATATCCGGGCGGGTACTCATTGACGAAAAGCTTAAGCAAGGGGTGGTGCTGATCAGAAGTTTAGATTGTTAGTGTAATGAAAAATTTAAAGAGCCAATATGTTTCAAAATTGTTACAGCCTTATTTCTGATAGAAAAATGTGGCATCATAACATAAGAATCTTAGCTTTTGCCGAGACCAAATAAGACAAAATTTTAAAGAGGGATTGTTAAGTGATACAAGATGTTTAAAAAAATGCGTTTTCAGCAACATACATTGCTTTAAAAATTAAGTACAATTATGTAAAACAGTATAAAAACTTTAAATTACTAAGAATTAATAAAAATAAAATAAACAGAATAAAGGAATTAAAGTTACAAAAAGAAAAATGAAAACTTTATACACAACGTATACAAATATTAAATTAATCTAATGAGGCTTTTATTAAATGATACAAGATATTACAATAAAAGATATTGCAATAAAAGAGATGTTTTAACCGACAAACATTGTTTTACTATGAAAAACAATATAGAAAATTTAAATATATAACTAACATAAACTGATTAAAGAAATTAAAGTTATATAAAAAAAGAAATATATATACACAATATACACAAATGTAAAATGAATCTAATGAGGGGCTTTAAATGACACATGATGTTATAAAAAAGATGTTTTAACCCTTTCCGGCACAGTGGTCCCACTCCGGGGATGCCTAATTTTAATTCCAAACTTGTATCGGCACCAAGAATATTTTATAAAATTTTGTTTATACAATGAAAGCTTAAAATAACGAGATCTTATTTTCTAAAAAAGTCGTTTGTAAATGCCGGTGTCAGTCAGTAATTTCTCATTTTATGAACAGAATTTGTCTGTGCCGGAAAGGGTTAATGACAAACATTGTTTTCCTATGAAAAACAGTATAGAAAATTTAAATAACTAAAAATTAATACAAATAACATGAACAGAGGCCTTTGCCCTTTCGATTCACGTTGTGCATTCGATTCAGAATACTATTTCTTGTAGCTTATTTTGAATCAACAGTAATTTTTAAAACACATTAAATGCAGAAACATGAAATAAAGCAGTTCAAACCAAAAATATTATATAGAAAATTAATATATTTATTGAATATAATATATTTATTATATAATTATTTAATTAACAAATTTTTGTATGATTTACAAAAATATATTATGGTATTTTTCAACCCAGTAATAGATGTATATATTTTTGACACATACACAGACACACACAAATTCCTACATACTTTCGAAAAATTTTCCCTTGCATTATGCTAATTTCTTTCACGTTTTGTTTATTTTCCTGGAACGCCGCGGAGCCCCTGAAAACTGAAGGCGGAGCCCCAAGGGCTCCGCGGAGCACACTTTGGGAACCTCTGCTTTAGAGCATCTAGAAGAGACAGTTTGAAGTCAAGGCCTTCATCAATGACCTTTATCCAGTCTTTAACCAGTAGTTTACGGCGGAATTATTCGGCGGAATTATTCGGCGGAATTTAGGCCTCTACTTCAAAGTGTGCAGCACAATTATCTGCTATGAAAGCTACTTTTCGATTTATAGACTGAAATTTTCTGTCCAGAGATCTAAAAAACTTTTCCCAAATTTCGGATGACATCCACGATTTTCTGTTACTTTCGTAATACACTGGCAAACATTTCACATTTCGAAAGCAACGCCGTTTTTTTGCTTTTCCCGATAACTAATGGCTTAAGCTTTTCAGAACCTGACATGTTTGCTCCCAATAACACAGTAACCCTTTCCTTACTCTGTTTACCTCCTGAGCAAGTATCAGACTAAAAACACAGAGTATTTTCCGATAAGAGTCGAAAAAAGAAACCTGTTACATCTAAATTAAAAATATCATCTGAAGTGTAACGTTCCAATACGTTCCAAATACTTTTCAATACGTTCCAATGAAGAAAATTTCCAATCATTGACATAACTGTGGCTTACTGCCGCTGCTTAGTCACACATTTTGTTGAAAGAAAGTTTATTCCGAGCATTGAATCTTTCAAACCAACCATTGCTTGCTGAGAACTCCAAAACACCCATTTCTCTCGATATTTCTATTGCTTTTTCTTTTAAAAGCACACCTGAAATCGGCACATTTTGAGATCTCGCATAGGTGAATCATTTTAAGAACTGCTTCTTCAACGTCTTCGTAGTTTGATTTTCGCATTTTCTTTCGTTTAACTCTATCTTGAACGCGTAAAGAATTTTCGAGCCTTTGTTTTGAAGGAAGTATAGTCACAGATGTTGCTCTAGGAATATCTTTTGTTTTAGCAAATGCAGCCTTCGATAATCCAAACTTTTCGTAGTCTTTTATCATTTTTAATTTTTCATCCAGCGTCCATGAACCGAGTTTACTTGCCATTTTGTTTTAAACAGTTTAAACAGAAACGCTACGAATAAACTGTGAAAGTGAAATATTTTACAGTTCGAATAGGCATTTGCGTCTGCGCTACAAGAAAAAGTTTAGTGATACCTGCTCTTTTCCCTCTCTCACATGGCAGGTGAGTAATCGTGGGGAAGGGGGGGGGGGTGAGATAATGCACAGGAAGATGGGAAGAAATACATATCATAGTATGTAGGTTTGTTTATTCAAATAAATGATTGAAATAAAGTTTATTCTTTATCTCAATGAGTATTAAAAAAATTGAATTTCTTACCGCTTAATTTCCGTGCTTGTAATATGGATTATGTAAAACGGAAAAGTTTCCTAAACCGTCGGGAAAACCGGCATTGAAAATTATTCAACGACATAAAATCCGGAGTCTATTTACATTAAAATCATATGCAGAAAATCGGGAGTTTGAGAAACTTACATGATAAGCGGAGAAACGTGAAAACCGGGTGTCGGGATAATGAGGTAATTATATGTTTTCAAAATATTAAGAGAAAAGTAAAAACAAATTTCAAATGTAAAATAAAATACTCTTGTAATATTCTTCTTGATAGAAACACTATTTGTATATGAAATATTTTATTTTGCTATTTTATGTTTTTATTATTGTTATTTGTTTCCCCAAATATTACTTAAACATGCTTAAAACATTGTTGTTATAATGTAGAACATTTGTAATATTTATCCATTACAGTGTTATCCCTTTATACAACAGTGGAAAAGGAGCGCTTTCTTACTATTATTTCGCATCTTATAATGGTTGCCCATGTTTTGATCTGAAGAAGAAATTTTCATTCCTTCGAGACAGATTTCTTATTTATTGCTTTTATTGTGTAGTTAACATGCATGGTAATTATTAACTCAAAATTACTACAAAATTGTCCTTTGATCTATAATTAAATAAATTATAATAAAATTATTTTAAATAATTATCTGTCAAAAGCAAAGTAATATATCGTGTGAGAATCTTCAGTAAGTATATTTTTTAAGAATCAGTCATAGAACTTTGTAAAACAGTTTTACTAAAAACTGAATACCGTTCTAGAAAATTTCGGCGGTTCGACTTGAACAAAAATGCATATTAATTATAGCGTGTTAGCGCAATTCTTTTTTAAATATTACGGGATATATTGCTTCCAATAAGTTAATGCAAAAATTCAATCAAACTGCAAAACAATTAAATTAAAATACATTGATATACATATACATGAAGTATAATATTTTACCGTATTTTATTTTTATATTTTTACTATGTTTTTGTGATAAATTAAAAAAAATATATGGAATCATCAAAAATCATATTCTTTCGTCGTATTTCAAAACATCATTGTAATTTCTAAAAAAAGTGAAATATGTGATTAGTACTAGAGGAGGATATTATCTGCCATATTAAAGTAGAGAAGGGGGTTTGTGTCATACAACTGGAAATGTCTTCAAGGAAAAGAAATTAGAAAACAATATTGCTGTACGATGTTTCAGAAGTAAGATATGATTAACTTATATTTAAAGTCTGATTTCATAAAAAGAGATTGTTTTCACCTAAAAAAAATAACATAAAAGATGCCCGAATTAATTGAAAGTCACTTTTTAGCCTTCATAGAGCGGCTGTAAAAATGCTTTTTTGTCTGCTTTCATTGAGGTTGGGAAGATATTATGACAGCTTTTTGATATTTCTGTTTGAAATTTTTGATAGAAATGCAAGACGTCTTGTAAACTATGACTGCTTAAAACCGCAACATTAAAATTGCATCCGATTCCAGATCTGGAGAAATGGGGAGCCATCCCAAAAATTATCACCGCCTGCCTGTCCAGTTTACATAATTCTGATAGAGGTAAACTCTGTCATCTCTTTTTCTAATGCACAAGGTAGCCGTTCTATAGAATGATGATCAATTTTCGGAAATAACCTAATCTTCAGTAAAACCAATGAAAATTTTGAAAACTTTAGTGATCATAGGACAGCTTTTGTCTTATAGCATTGCATGTTAAATATAACTAAGGTAAACTTTTAGTTCGAAAAATATGTCCAATAATATCTCGTAGAATGCCTGGTCAGATATTAGTTTGTTTACAGATATTGGATCTTATATCTCTATATACTGGAGGATTACACTCACATGAAAATTTTACGTGTGTGCATTAACCTCATCATTCAGAAAATATGTAGACACAACGCAGACGAGACCTTTTCAGAAATTATGTCTCTGCTTCTTATTTGAAATTTCAATGTTGAAATCCACAGTAGCCCTACTGCACTGTTAACAAACTTTTCTACATGTTTTCAAATCCCAATGCATTTCAGAGATAAGAGGGTAGCGTGCGACTACAGGCAGAAACTGTAGAACAAAGCATGCACACAGTGTGACATCAATTCATGTTATTTGCGTTTAACTTCTTCCTGCTAATTAAATTGTAAAAAATACCAGTCTGAATATTTATAGTTACAGATGTTACAATTTAAAATTATTAAAAGTGTTTGACTGGCAGTAACATAACATGAAAAATTTTGCATTTAAAATGCAATAAATGTCTAAAATATAATTATTATTTAGGTATTTTAATAAACATTTTTAAAAATACATCCCATGATATATTCTGTAATATTAATTGTCTTCTTGGTATTTCTTAAACTTAAAAAAAAATATTATTTGCATAAAAATGTATTTGTTTTTCGAACTAAGCTACCAGAATATATAAAAATGGTACCCTCATGTGGTTATTTCAAAAAACTCATATGACTCCTTTTAAAAATTTTATCTTCCTTTTCAAGACTCTATTTCATATCCAAATAACAAAATAAATGAAACTGCCGTATAAAATAAACAAATATGTAGCACATATAGAACATTAGTCATACAGTTCTGTGATATTTCTGAACTTTCGAATATTAAAGAATTTTTCTGATAAATTATGCATGAGATGTTTCACAAACGCTACAGATAAAGAACAGTAACATATTGCCATATCATGAAACAATAACTGACATGCAAAAATCTTTATTTCGTTGGAGTTTGATATTTTATATTAAACGACGGTTTCTTTATAAATATTTCATTTTTTGGACATTGATTCAATGAACAAATGAAACGTGTAAGAATTTCTATATTGAGAAAAATAACATTATTACTTAATATTTTCCGAAAAGAATTGTCATATTAATTAATTGAAATAATTAATTTAGAGTAAAATAAAAATCCCTCTACATATTTAGTATACAAAAGGACTTGATTATTGTTTTAAACTGTGGCATCAGCTTTCGTTAATGTATGGGGAAAAATCTCTAATGGAGATAGTTTTACACTATAATTATCAAAGAAAGAAATAATATTTAGCAACTAAGAAGTGAAACACTTCTTTGTCCGATAAAAAAGACATTAGCGGATGATGCAATAGTTTCGGCAGCAACTGATTATCGATTTTCTTCAACAAGTAGAGCAAAATTTTGGTACATCATAAGAATTAAGATTTATTTGGTAGTTGCATATCAACTGAAACTTTGTATGTATGGGTATAAAAATCTACATGATTGACGACGCCAATAATGATTTTTAAGAGAACTATAGTCGTATAAATTGATTTTGTTTTGTACTAGTAATCATTCTCAATTCACTCCATTCTATTCGATAGTGACGTATTATCAATGTACAATAATTTATTTAATACTTAAGGAGGGTCTATCATAGTTGAACTGGAACTTCCTTTAAATGAAAGATTCCTCGCACTATCAAATATTGTAAATATCTTACAAAAATAAGAAAAATAAACTTGAAATACAGTGGAGAAATTCATGTTTTACAGAATCTGATACTCTATCAAACTAGTCGATGGGGGCCACCGTAATACTTACCCATCATGGATATGCATAATGTGAAATATTAAAAGAAAAAATGTGTAAACTACTTATAAAATGAATTGCAATTCGAATAAAATCGTGGCTTGATGCCGTCATAAATTTTAAAGGCTCGATTACTGAATTGCTTAAAAGAAACATCCTTATAACTCCAAAAACAATAATCATATTAACTAGCAGTTCATTGCATCTGATTAAGCGTCTCATTTCCAATTAAAATATATCTTTGAATTGAAATTTGGATGAAATACAGGGTCATGAAAAATCGAAGAGTGTGGAAAAAAGAATTACAAATATCTCGGCAACTCAATATCCGATCGACTTCATGCTTTATGCAAAATTTGTTTTTTTATTGTCTTTTATATTCACTCCTTAAAATAAACAATTTCGAAAATTTTTACATGCCTTTTATCAGAACGAATTTTTCGAGAGTCCGAAAAAAATAGTTCCGGATAATCGAGGTTACTGAAATTCAATAAGCTTCTTCCCATTATTACATACTAAGTACATACCAAATTTCAAGTCTCTATCTCAATTTTTTCGGGAGATAGAGCGTTTACAGACACAAAGACACACAGACATACAGACATACAGACATACAGACACACAGACGGACAGTAAATTTTTTTTCTAAAAATATATTTTCTAATATATATTTATATAAACGTGTAAATCCGTCAAAATTTTTTTTCGATTTTCAAAACGATTACAAGACTTACCCTATACTACGTATGATGGGTAAGTAGGAAGCATCATCGCAGTTATTTTGTAAATATACACATATATAAGCTATAGGCAGCGCTTGCTTGACCATAATTTGAAGCGTTCGCATAGATAAGAATAGATATACATTAAGGTTATGTAACCATTTTTCATAAAAATGGTTGAATGACTGAGCAGTGTGTTGCAGATTTTTAACAGTGCGTTTTCTCAAGTGAAGTATGTCTTTATATGCGTTTAATAAGATATTAAATCTAGATTTAATAAGATATAAGTTACAAGATATTAATCTAGAAATCTGTTTAAAGGGTTTATATCCTTATAATTAAAGCACTGGGCTAACTTTAAGTTCTTTATACATAGGTGCCAAGAGTTATGGATTTTGAGTGCCACTACATTTTAATAAATATATTTCCCAGATCAATGGTAGAAAGTTATATTAAATAAAGCGAAGTCTACTTTCAAATAATAGTGGTATTCAAAATCCGTAACACTTCCCACTTATGCTATTATATGTACTAGCTATTTGAATACATATATTTAATAACTTACATCTCCCACAAAGGATCGCAATTGAAAAGAATTATGTACGCGGCATTTCAGCTTGGTGAATATATAAAGAGACATTGTAGAAAGGAAAAACATGTTAGAGAAGTGGCAGCTTATATTTCGGTGTTTGTTGATTTATACCATCCATGAGGTATGTATAATCAAATTATTACTAAATTATTTTTATAAGTAGCGAATTTGAATCGGAAAATTAATTATTTTAATTCGAAAAGAATGTTCTAAACTATAGACTAAAGACACAGCTTTTAGCTGATGCTACCCATTGTCTGTTCCAGAAACTAAAAAAAATATTCAACTAAGAATGTTATTTGGAAAATTTATGGAGAAATGCACTAGATTAGATTTTTCCATAAATCCAATAACAAACTACGTCAGTTTACATAAAATTAAATTTTAGAGTGCATTGAAACAATTACAAAAATTTAAAAATCACAGATTAATGTTAGTGGATATCTATACTTTCCAGATGTTAATACATGATTTTTTTTTTCTTTTGCGTAGCAAGATACATCAGTATACCAAATTTATGTTTTTCGTATATTTCGATTATACAAATATTTAGAACACAAATGAACTTATTGATAATAAAATACAATTAAAATAGAAAACTATATTTTTCTGAGATTGTAATGCAGTAACCTTTATTCTTACACATTTACATTAATAATATTCAGTACATATTTTTAAAAATATAATTTTCCGCCCACGGAGCATTACTATTTTATCTTTTTTATTTCAATCATTTTAAATATGATTGTCAGGGTAACTTGTACACTATATTTATAGATTTCTAGATGAATACGCAGGAAACGAAAGAATAATTACAGAATATTAAAAATAATAATTTATTTGAATTGTTTTTAAAAATATGTCTTTAAAATATGTTCTAAATTTTAAATATTTATTAATTCAAAAAATTCTGCATTATTACTTTATCTTAATAAACACTATTTCCGTTTATTATCTTATAGTTAACCTTTATTCAGCATTTCTGACCGAAACTACAGACTTAATGAAACCTATTCAGGGAAAACGAACCATGATATAGAGTGGCTGATGAAAAATGACCGTTTAAAGCAGGAATGTGTTCAGCAGACAGAAAAGGGAGGATAAATTGAAAGAATGAAATATCCGAGTGAGATATATTCTGAGTAACATTTCCGTAATTTATTAGATGGCATGCACAGACTAATTTTCTTTTCATGTAAATTAAACTAGTACCAGAAAATGTATTTCACATTTTATAAGCACACCAAATGCTGCCATTTTATTTATTAATCTTCTCATTAAAGTAAAAAAACAAACACGCATCACTGAAAGGTTAAGATATTATTTTTAATGTGAACTAGAATATGGTTTCAAAATATGGCTTGGTGTAAAGGTCACGGTCAGAAATGATATCTATTCATTCTTTTGGTTCCATTGATTCATTTTAGTACTTATTCACAAATGACAGTAAAACTACATTTGAAACTAATACACTGATTATACACAAAAGCGATTTTTAGACTTTTATATAAAAAATGATGTTTTATTATGCTTATAAACTTTCAATGTACACAATTGCTTAAAAATCATTTCAAACCGTAACGGATTTTAGATGTCAATTTCAAACTCTTTTCGATGGTCCTGTATATGATTTGTAGATCCAATGCGCGACCGCACATAATACATTAAAATTTGGCTCAATGAGATAATACATTTCAGAAAATAAACGCTCATAGACGGCAGTGTTTTTAAATTCTTTTGAATTTTCACCACAATATATGATCTACAGATTTTATAAACAATACAGTATATTGTTTTTTTTTATATAAAAATACTAAACTTAAAAAAATAAATAATGTACTTAATTATTTTTGTTAGTTTTTCATTACTCTTTGTTTAAAAGATTTCGTAGTACGCTTGACACTTCTACTGTATTTATGGAGAATAAGCATAAATCTAACCGAACTATTATATTCCTTCTCCAAAGTGAATTTATAAAATTTCTCAAAAAACAAACATCTGCTTTTTTCCAGCTACATAACCAACAATTACGTATATATTACATACATGACTTCTCCATAGAATCATAATTTTTAAGAACGATAAATATATGAATATTACTTATACTTTTTGTTAATTTGTTCCATTTACAACATATTATAGGGTATAGAATGTACACTCCCATTATATAGCCTCATTGTTATTATTTGTACTTTAAACATCTATTGCCTATTGGTGGATGCGATAGAAATGGTGAACTCTTTCATAGTTTACCTAATTCATAGGAAGTAAGAGAATGAATTGTCATTTTTAATATTTTTTAAAGGACCATAAATACTATAAAAAGAGCATAAAAACTTTTAAATCGATTCACTGAGAAAATTTTACAGAATTATCTTTCGCGTGAGATTTATGTTGCTTTATAAGAAAAATTATAAATCTATTATAAAAAAATAAATAATAAAATGAATTTTCCGAAACGACAGGATATTTGAATTATTGATCATAAACTGCCAAATATAAACGATTTCATCATTGCAATTAATGCTGTTGCCAAAATTGTTTTCTTAAATTATAAATGTTTCTAGCAAGCTTTCTATGATTTTTAAGGTGCTTTATATAAAATATCCTTATGAGAAATATTTTTAATTATCAGTTCATAATAGTCATATGTCAATATGGGAATTCAGTTTTCATTTGTAAACGTCATCATCAAAGGGATATTTTAGGAAAAGGAACCATTTTATAAAACGCATAAAACAATATCGCTTTATTCATAAACTTGTAAAACTCTTTCATGTCTATAATAACAAACATTTTCTACTCATATTAACAAATAAAGAGTTTAGAATGCACAAACGTACATACAATAATAAAGTTTAACACCACAGAGATTGCCGTACTTTCAGATGAATACGGAACAAAAGCATGCAACATGGTGTATATTTTAAGCCTCAGAAAAATTAAAACAATCATGAAAATTTATGTTTATTTTACGCACATTTGTATAGTTTTTTTACAAATTACACCACATAACATCCTCTTGTATTATCAATAAAGTGAATGACATTTAAATCCATTCAAACAGACTAATACTCTAGACTGTTCTCAAAATGAACATGATAGTACCTGAATGTTCTACTACATCATTAACAAAGTAATCTACTTAATCACAGCGGTAAATTTTTATTTGACGTTTGAGTAAAAAAGAAATATAGTATAATTTTTGCTTTATTTAAGAATTAAATTCCCTTTTCATCAGGATTATTTTTTCATAGCTCAATATATTTACTTGTGCAACATTTAGTATAAATTCAAACTACCGCATTTTATTTATTATTATTTGTATATTTTTCGCAAAATGAAACCTAGAAGGTAAAAATTTAGTTGTATAAGATACAAAAACATTATTTAGATTTTTTCAGACACTTCGGAACATTTATTGTACGAAAGCAAAATATTATTCAAAAATTTCATTAATCTTCGTTGATTATTTTTCGGCCCAACTTTCATCTTTCCTATAAACCTTGATTTGTAGCATACATTTCCTTTCTCTTAACTGCTCATGAGGGAATTTTGGTTCACTAAACGTAATGAAGAAACTACCCTCATAAACAACAAAATCTTCGCACTACTCTTGTTTTAACGATATTAAATGTCATCATATCGATACATGATAAGTATACAATTTTTACAACACAACAACAAATCAATCTTTTTGAAAGTTTTTGCATATTGTTAAAATGATATTCACTATTTGGTAACTACAAATTAAGTTGTTGTTTCTGATCAACTGTCTTTGGAAAGAAAAATAAATATCCCATTTGATGTATAAATCTTCAACATTTCACGTTCAAATTACCATATTTTACGTTATATGTTTTTTTTCTTTTTTTTTAATAATAATTCAATATTAAGACCAAATTATAACAACGAGTACATAATGATGCACGATAAATTCTAGATTTAAATGTAGTTATTGAGTACTCATTAAATGCACATTAACAATTATAAAAGAAAAATTACCGTACGTATACGAAATACATCCCAGAAGCAACTTAAACTCTTTGTGTAAATAACTTTCAGGTTGAAGCTGAACATTTTCCTGACTGCTCCATTTCTCAGCTTAATCTTCTTTAAGGAGAAAATTCACAATTCGCACCATATTTTCAAGCAATATCTCTCTTAGAGATAGTAAATGCTTCAGGCAGAAATTTTATATTTTGATTTCTTCTAATAATTTGTTTTCGCTGACCATTTGATTATTTTTTGTACAGTTGAATTACATTTGAAGCTACATATTTTTCCTAATTTACGATTTGGAAGTTTGTGATCAATTTCAGTTATTAAAATTTATACTACAGAAATAAAACTAAAATACGAAATATATTAGTACATTTTTTAATATTAAAAAAATGTATGAGCATGTTTCAGTATTTTTCTTGTAAAAAAATCAACCTATTTAAAATATAACTATCGTAGGATGCGTTAAATTTTTCGGATGATTTATAGGAATTTAAAATAAAGACATTATAATTTTTGTATTTTACTTACCCATCATACGTAGTATATTACTTACCCATCATACGTAGTATAGGGTAAGTCTTGTAATCGTTTTGAAAATCGAAAAAAAAAAAATTGACTGATTTACACGTTTCGGACACTGGAGATTCCGAAAAACATATTTTTAGAAAAAAAAATTTGCCGTCCGTCTGTGTGTGTGTCTGTGCGTCTGTAAACGCTCTATCTCCCAAAAAAATTGAGACAGAAACTTGCAATTTAGTATGTACTTAGTATGTAATAATGGAAAGAAGGCTATTTCATTTCAATAACCTCGATTAACCGGAACTATTTTTTTCGGACTCTCGAAATATTCGTTCTGGTAAAAGGTATATAAAAATTATCGAAATTGTTTATTTTAAGAAATGAATATAAAAGACAATAAAAAAACATAAATTTTGCATAAAGCATGAAGTCGATCGGATAATTAGTTGCCGAGATATTTGGAATCCTATTTTCCACAGTCTTCGATTTTTTATGACCCTGTATTTCATCCAAAATTTTACTTCAAAGATATATTTTAATTGGAAATTTGATGGTTAATCAGATGCAATAAACTGCTATTTAATAGGAATATTATTTTTGGAGTTATAAGGATGTTTCTTTGAAGCAATTCAGTAATCGAGCGAGGCTAACGAAAAACCGCGGTGCATTCCACTTATCTTTTTTTATAGACCGCTAGAGTGACGTAATGCTCTTTTCGTACACCTTCATTGATGCTTTCGAGCATCACGTGACTCCGGCGGTCTGTAAAAAAAGATACGCGTAAAGCACCGCGGTGGCCTTTCTTTTTCGTTAGCGTCGCTAAAGTTTATGACATCATCAATCCACGATTTTATTTGAATTGCAATGCATTTTATAAGTAGTTTACACATTGTTATTTTAATATTTTACATTATGCATATCCATGATGGGTAAGTATTACGGTGGCCCCCAACGACTAGTTTTAAAATTTCAACACCACTATTTTTATGTACTTGGAAGCGAAATTTATGTTTATTACACAAAACGCTCAAAAGAGTTGGTCATTGAGGATATCTGTATTAAAAAGCAAAACTCGGTCCGTGACAAACACTAATGTCATATCAATGGTAGCAGCGATCTAAGCAATAAAATTCCTTGTTTTTCAAATTTTATTATTTCTAAACGCTGCACAGATTATTTTTTTACGCCTTCGAATGAAGCAAAATCAAATGCGATTTTTATGAAAACAGTATCTTATGGTTTTTAATATAATTTCCATGTGTGAATCTCTCTATTTTAAATAAAAAGTAACCACCACTGTCGTTGCCGTAAAAAAGTGTTTTGTGACCGCAGGTCTTTCTCGGCTAATATTAAGAAAAAAAATAGCATATAAAAATATGAAAATTAATAGTTTTATAAAGCAATGCTGGTTAAACACGCTAACTAGACAGTTTTTAAATGCAATAATTATTTTATGAAACATTTAATGATGAAGTCAGACAAAATATTTTCGTTAAAAATGTTTTAAAACAATAAAAATTATACACAGCTATATTTAACCATTATTTGCAGGGACATACTTGACAAGCTTGCGGTGTGCAGTGTGCAATAATTTTTTTTTTTTTAATTTGACTAATATTTTAATGTTTTTTTTATTATTCAATATTTCATTATCTGGCTATAGATTTGTTTCATATTGTGAAAAAGTACTTTTTCACATATTGCCAAATTCTAAAACAGCAAAAATAATAATATTTCCTTTAAAGAAAATGTATTTACATATGAATATAAAAAAAGAAAGAAACTAATTTAATGATCACATGTTAAAATCAGTAATTGAAGAAACTTGCGCTATAAAAAATGTATTTGTGCAGGAATGTTAAAAATAAATATAAAACTTTAATATAATAAGAAAATTTCTCTGCGTGAAAAGCAAAAAATGAGGAAAATTATGTCATATTTAAAATGTCCTAATAATAAAATTGCAGTTTCAATTTATAATCATATTTATACGAGAAAGGTATTTAATATTTTGAAAATTCCTTTTCACATACTCTTGACAAATTTAAAATAACGCAAATAGTAATATTTCATTTCAAATAAAAACTGTATTTTCACGTGAATATTAAAAAGAGAAAGAAATCTTTTGTGAAAATTATGTCATATTTAAAGCAATACATTTAAAACAGTTTTTTTATAGTCCCATATTCTACAAAAAGCATGTTTTAATGCGCTTCATAATTATATATCAATTTTATCGTGTTTTAAATGACGTAGCATCATCAAAATGCCCCTGAAACGACTATTTCCCATTGACTGTAATGTAACGGAATACTTTTGACTGTCACTGTAAAAAAAAACTATAAGTGCTACACACTGCAGCTGAAATAGTGAACATGCTATAGTAAAAGACAATAACTTAAAAAAAAATCAGGTCAATCCTTGTAGATTTACGCGAGATAGAGCACGGACAGACGGCAGACGGCCAGATGACAGAAATTCGAAGTACTAAACTCCCCCAACCTTCTTTAGGTATTTAGGGGTTTCGCGTTCCCGGAATCCCGAGCAATTTAAATAAATATCATTTACTAAATAATATGCTTTAAATTAAGCTTAATTAAACAGAATATAAATTTTCCTTCTTTACCACATGTGCACCTACAGCTTTAAAATTGCCACTACAATTTCAAAATTTTCAAATTTTAGCAGGATATTTAAACCAAATCGTAATTTTTATTATTGTTCAGGGAAATGCGTTTATTTTTGTGCCATCGAATTCTAACAGCTTATTACAATTCAAAGATATGTCAAAAACATAAAAAATATCCCATGTTTTTCTGATCGCATAAGTCAAAGAAATGTAAAAACAAAAGAAAATGCACTGACAATTTATATTCTTCCAGGATTTAAAACAAAACTTATGTCGGAAGAAAATGTAAATCAATCAATAAAATTTTATTAATTTAAACCTTAATACTGCATATAATATAATCCATACATACTTTACATATAATGCATTTATTGTAAAACTTCTCATTCTATTACTGAATAATACATAATACTGAATAATAAGCAATATATTACTTCATAAAACATCTTAAAGTTATCCTCCCCCTTTTTTTAAAATAAAAAAATCATGTTCACTTGATGAATTAAAACTTACAACTTTTCTTGAAAATTCTATTATAACTTTCAGACATATTGAAAAAGTTAAATTCGAAATTATTTAATCATATTTCTTTGTGTGTAATAGCTTTCACTAAAAACCGACACCGACTTACTGAATTTAGAAAAGATGGTACGATATAATTTATATGGTACAATTTTTGAAGTATTTCATTACCTTAAACAGACTTTCTAAAAAATTTCGAATTCCGTCTACAAAATACGCTTGCTTTAGTGTGATAAAATACGGCGAATATTTGTTTTTCTGTAGAGGTGGGGTAAACTAATCGTCCTTTATAATTTTTTACAGGTACCATGATGTATTATCTCACTAAAAGTCTAATCAAGTTCTGTTTAAAATTCGAAAATCGTCGTATAAAAGTGTCTATAAGGAATTAATCTTTAAATTCCATCTTTACATTCGCCATTTTCTTTTGAATCAACTTATGGTAGCATGTCGATTAGATCTCTGCATAGGAGATAAGGACAAGGTGATCATTTCTTATCTATACATAGAAGATTAAAAACTCTAGTAGCAAATTTTAAAAGTTAACCTTATCCAAAAGTAGCGCTTGTATAAATTTAATAGTTATTATTGTTTTATTACTGGATACATTTTTTCCCTAAAGTGATATTTATTGGTTCTTTTGTGTAGGAGGACTCTTTAATTTTATTCAGGTTAGCCCCTTGAGGGGCACTGGTATATAATATATACCACTTTTTAATATATAACTTTGCCACCAGTATTCTTAAATAAAAATATTTAGTATTATTTTTTAAAGATTGAGAAGATAAAAATTCATTATTAAAAATTACTGGTGTCGAAATATCGCAAAATTTAGCATTTATATAACACGTGCTTGCCTTCCAAGGGGTTAACAATTGACTAGTATAGTTAAGATGTAAGCGACTAATTTTTAAGCTGTATTATGACTATCTATTTAATGATTTATGCTCAATTCGTAAAATTATGCATAATGACACCTTAAAGAAGAATTGAAAACTAACAAAAAAATATTTTCACACATTTGTCTTCGGTATTATTTTATATATTTTTTTTAATTGACATTTACACAAAAAACATACTACATTACAATTTGTTTTAATATTTATCTATCTGCTCGATTATTATAATTATCACTTGATATTTATTTAAAAAAGTAAGTTTATAATTAATATAATCTATTAAGCAATTGTAAATATTAAATGGGTTAATGTATAAAAATGTTTTTAGATGTACATAAAACAGATTATGAAAATATATGCTTACGTTTTACTAGAAATAAAAATATTTAATAAATAATCTTCGTTTCGCTTCATTACACAGTAGATACCTTTTTAACAGAGTTATTATATTCAGCCTAAGCCGTAACACATTTCTATTTCTCTTCAGAAAACTTTTAACATTTTAACAACATTGCACTGTGAAGTTATTACACTTTATGCTTTCTCTACTTACACTTTTTTCTCTATTTCCTAGAACATTCAAATAAGATTAATAGATATGATTTTTATTATTCTGAGTATGTCTTGAATAAGAAAAAATGTTTATTGTTACAATGATATATGGATCTAAAAGGGAAAAGAGTGTTAATGTTAATTATTAAAACATGCTTACATTACTTTTATAGTACTTTTTGTTGTGATATATGATATTTTTAAGAAGTGTCATTATAAATAGGCCTTAATGATCATTTGCTAACGAACAATAATAGTTAAGACAGCCCAATTGTTCATCGTCGTGATAAATTAAGAAATTAGGAAAACTTTCATTTTTTCAAAAAGTTTTTCCTTTTATGATATTTTTTTCTTTTATAATGTTTGTATTACATATTATAAATAGTAAATAATATTATTAATACAAGTTAAAACAATAAGGTCTTTGTAGCTGTTATTTTAATTTCTTATAGAGTAGCAATACCTTTCTCGAGATATTGTTTTTGTATTTACGTTGATAAAAGAAAATCTAATAATTATATATTTTCTTATTATCAATAATTACTCATAAGAGACTCTTAAACATAGATATTGAAAGAGATAATGATACTAAAATCATTTAAAAAGTAATTCACTATATTGAAAACTAATTTCACGAAATAATGGAGCCGATGACATGAGACCCATTAACAAAATTGGGAACAAATTAAAATGCTTGAAATAAAAGTATAAAAATAAACTCATCTAACAATAATTACTACAAAACGCTGTCTCAGTAAGTTAAAAATATCTAACATTAAACTATAAAGACGCTAACAGCAATGTTTAATAGTTCTAAAGTTCTAAAATCAAAGTTCAAAGTTACTTTCAATGTTCTTGCACATAATCGGCATAAGCTCAATACTTTTAAGCGCTTGTAATAGAGCATATGACCTGTCAATATTACACACTCAGTAGACAAACAAATAGCTTTATATGATAAATTTTTAAGTTTGATCTGTTTAAAAAATATATCGCATAAAGTTGAACAGAGTATCATTTAAAGCCTGCCCCCGAAAGACCATTTATATCATTATGAAGAAACTCTTACTTCAAATTTCAAAACCAAAACATCTACAAATTGAAGTTTCTTAAAGGGATATTTCTACAACAGTGATTTTCAAATATATAATATATTTTTTAAATATTTGATGAAAGCTTTAAAAGTTTTTACAATTTGCTAATGCTTGAACAAATTTACGCTGGCACTTATTTTAATCAAATGTACAAGCATTGAAAGATTTTATTTCACGCACTATGTTCTAGAGAAGAATATTATTTGTTCTCACAAAAATTTAAAAGGATTCTAATAGACTTTGAAAATGCATGTTAAAGTGCAATGTTAAGCACTTAATGAGCTTAATTTTCCGTCTCCAGAAATGACTGTTTTTGTAAATAGAAAGTAAAACTTGCGCCTTTCATCATCTTTACTGTAATTTTTAAGATAGTTTTATTGTTCGACTTAAAATAACAAACTTAGTTTTTTCACTTTAAACTCCGTACTCTTACTATTTCGTTAGACCATGGCCTATACCACTAGATTCACTTTCCTGGATTTGTCATTTCTCGCTATAAGTGAATATGATTAAGTGCTAACTATGTTTTTCTGTATGCACCAATATACTATTTTAAATAATTAGAATAGATAATCAGGAGCATTACTTTTAATATTATTTTTGAATTTCTCGATTTTGTAAATCTTTTTTCAACGTTGTTGTACAGAAAAAAAGTCTTTAATTTAATAGCTGGTAATTATAATTAATTCTATACAGCATGCACCAAACCCACCATAATGCCATGTTGATAATTTCAGCATACTTAAAAAATAAAATTATGTAATCATAAAAATTATTCTGGCAATGAAATGACATGAGCTTTCACAGAAACTTTAACAAAACTCACGTTAAGAGTTAATTAAATTTTAATAGATAAATTAATATTATTCGTTTTGTGATTTCGATTTAATCTATCGCTTTTGAATCTTTCGCCATAATTAATATTAAATAAATTATACATTAAATAATCCGTAGAAAAATCCTATCTTAAAGAGGTGTAAATTAAAGTAGACTAAAATTACCTGCAAAAGAAAATACCTAACTAATTATCTTATTAAAAACAATACACAAACATGATGAATAAATAAAATCAAGATAAAATTAACTACAATTAAAGAGTTTATTTTCATTTTCAAATAAGTATTTACAAACAATTAAAATAATAAACAGATAAGGGAATAGGAAGTACATCATCTGTCCTTTAAGCATATAGCGGATTATGTGTTCTTTACTCTTAACATTATAATTTATCTTATTATTTAAAGTTGCATGCTAGTATACTACAAATATTCATATTCGTTTGTATTTCTAGGATCTAGAAATAACATTAATTAAAATGATCATTTGATCATTATTACATAAATTCAATAAAATATAATTAAACTGGAAATTGCAATGCGAACTCTATTTCAATTATATGCATAATTAAAATAAAGACACAATTGAAAATTATGGAAATTATACGTGGGAATACATAAATTTATGAATGCTTCAGAAGCCGACATCAGATTACTCCATGCGGTTTAGGTGCACACTCACTCTAATTACTTATACAAAATCGGATGATTAACTCATAACTAAAAAGATGTCTTCGCATTTTCAACATTATTAGAGAAATAAATATTATCATATACTTCACATGATATACTCATCATATTGTAATTGGAGAAATTCTCCAAAGATCCTTAATACTAAGGACTTCAAAGGCATACTGATTAGTCAGAAGAATTGTTACATACCTAACGGTCCAAAGACTTAAGACATACTTAATTCGAGGAAATCTCGATACATATTTCATAGTCTGAAAACTCAATGCATACTTAAAAGTTTGAAATCTTAGTTGATACTGAATTATATTAAACAAATAAAATTATAACTCTTAGTTTGTTAGAGGGGTGACCAAAATAATAGCTTTTTATTGGTTGCTTCTGCCATTGGAAGGTACTTTTTCCAATCAGCATTCAATCGACTCATCATTTGCTGATACAAAGGATCAGCCGGGATAATTATTTGTATGAGCGCAATCGTGCAACACTTTCTTCTTTCCATATATTATAAAATTCATCAAAATGTACAATATATGTAAAAATTAAAGTGCTGCAAAGCTGCGCTGGTAGTAAAATATTAAAAATAGAGAGTTAAAAATTCAAGTAAAATTAGGCAAAATTGCGTATTATTCATCAAAACCTACGCACAATATGAACTTTGAGTTTGTTTAAGTTATAAAAATAAACTAATCTAACAATAATTATTACAAAACGCTGTCTCAGTAAATTAAAAATATCTAACATTAATATATAAAGACGCTAACAGCAATGTTTAATAGTTCTAAAGTTCTAAAATCAAAGTTCAAAGTTACTTTCAATGTTCTTGCACATAATCGGCATAAGCTAAACACTTTTAAGCGCTTGTAATAGAGCATATGACCTGTCAATGAAGAAATCCGAGCAAAATGCAAAAAAATATTGTTGAAATCGTACAGGATAAACCTTCTAATATTAAAAAGTGAAATAATTAGGTCAGCATAACATAATTGAATTTAGTCTTACTTCATGGGCCAAAAACACGCTTATGGACCCTAAACCTTTGCATACCCTTGACCACCTGATCACAAGATTTCCAAGGATGGGGTCATAGTTAAAACGTCATAAACACCATGGACACTTTCATTGCTCTATTACCTCCTTAAGTTTGTAGCGGTCATAAAATATCCTTTTCTTTCTATTCTACTAAACTGTACGAAGAGGAGACGATTCGTTTAGCTTGTGTTTCATAGAAAAACAAGGTTCTATCATTTTGCGCGTTTTTAGCGCACTTTCACCTTTGCACATTTATTACATAATATTTATTTTTAATTATAATTAATAAATAAGTTTATATTCTTCGTCAGAAATTCTAGTTTCTGTAGATATAAATTTTATGTTTATATTGTAATAGTATAATTTATATAATATAATCTTTGGATTATATTGCTTAAAAATACACTGTAATTTTTTTCTCAAGAAATGATGGTTAATCATAAGCTATCCAGCAAGCGTTTTTTATATAGCAATGTAACATTTTATGTTTAATACTTTTACCTTAAAAAGTGTCTTTACATAAAATTTACTCGTTTTTTTTTATGTTTACTGAGTTACCTAAAGAATAGTTTTTATGTTTTTGTGTGACGTAACATTTTACGGTAATTTTATCATTTTATTAAGAAAATGAACTCCGCTTTTCCAAATTGTTTTGCCAAATCAATTTTAAGCTCGCCGAGCACGCTCACGAAATTGCAATCATATCGAAATGTAAAATCTAATTCCTGAAATGAGACAAAAATCTAAAATTATATTTTTAAAATTATTCAAAATAACATGTGTATAATCAATTGATAAAGGTAAAACAATATGCATACACAAAATATTTTCAGTTTACGTCAAGCAATCCAAAGCATCTGCGTTCGTCGGTCGTCGGAACAACAATAAAATGGCTTCAATCAGCATTATCGTTTCAGATAGGATTATTTAAATTGCTGTCGCATGGAGCTTTGTTAACTATAATTGCCAGTAACTAATACAATTCACTTTGGTGTCAACAAGATATTTGTGTTACGGATATTTAATGAAGAATTTGGAGTTTTTATCAAAAATAAGGGGACATGTATGTCACTCTTTTTTGAGTAAATCTTTTCCTGAATCTTAAAACGTCCCCTAACGTCCGACCTCTAATAACTACGGCAGTAACACTTGCAATTCGGTTTGGTGTGTTTCAGAAATTTGTGTTTTTGAACCTTGATGATGAATTTGGTTTCTTCCTCAAAAATAAGAGGACACCTCTTTTTAAGTTGAAAACCCTTGTCCTCTAAAAAGCCTCCTAATTCACTCTGACCCCTAAAAGCTCACGAAATTTTCGTCCAACCTATGCATATAGGTTTTCATTGATGAAAACAAGAAAACTAAAATCATTTTTTAGAAATTCTATATAATAAGAAAACAGCGCATTTAAAGCTCACAAGAGACGGAAATAATAAAATATTGGGTTTTCAGAAACTAGTCACGAGGAATATAGTTTTTCAAGCCATCTGAATGCTGATTGGCTGAAACTAATAGCAACTGATACAAATTACTTTTAATAGCAAAACAATGTATTTATGGTTTCCAAGCGATGGTAATAATGAGCAATTCGGATAAGAGCAAACTAGTTATGTGGGATATAATTTTTTTATGACTTTAGAATGCTAAAATGGAGGAAACTAACATAGTTGCTAAAATTACCCTTAATAAGAAAAATGTGCACGTAGGGTTGTAATGTAAACATTTAATAAAATGCGTTTATATTTAAAATAACAACTATATTCGTTCTGTACGTATTTACATAAGATGGGTATTGCCTCGAAACTTAATAAATATAGTTTTACAATTAATAAGACATTAAGTAAAATATTTAATAAATATTTGCCATCAATCTTCTAATCCATAATAGTCTAAGAACATTTTCTTTATAACTGCATCTAAACCAACGAGAGATTTTCTACAGTTTTCTCAAAAATAAGTTTTCTGCTTAATTTACCAGCATTAATTACTTTTTTTTTGCTGAATATTTGTTTTTACATCATGATTTATTTCCAGTAATATTGTTTTATAAAACGTTTGGTAATTTTGATTTATTGAGAAAAGTTCATTTCTGAATATCTGCTTAATGTTTCCCTACTGATAATAGCTTTTTCTAAAACAAACAATATTAATTTATCAAAGTTGGAAAATTTTGAGAGGTGTAATTTTTTTACTGTCAGTATTCCAAATTTCTTGAAATATTTAATTACTCAAATTATGGAAATTTACTTCTAAATTCGCTTCAAAACATCATACATACACTTAAAACGTACTTTTTAATTTCCAAAATTTTAGCAGGTTTGTTTATTGCTTGTTTTCTAGAAAAATCTTCGAAGAAAATTTTAATTGCTATTTAACGTTTTTTTTCCTGAGAGTAGTATAGTATTCAATCTTAAATTAATTTTCAGATAATTTAAATTTCTGAAACTAATGAAGATGCAAAATTTTCAGAATTAGATATTTATTAATTTGTGGTAGGCAGTTGAACATTTAAAGAAACAATTCAAAGAACTTTCCAATTCAGAACATTTATTCTGAATTTTAGAGAATAGACATTCTTTGGATAAGAAAAACAACATTTTCGTTCTCAAAAAATAAAATCTTTTGCAAACTAAAATTGCGTTAAAAAAATTGTTGGAATAAATTAAATCTAAAACCCATATGGACATTAAAAGTTGCGAATATCATTTATTTATTGAAGCCATGGAGTGTATTTTTTTCCTTATTCTAGCAAAATCAACATAAGCAACTTTATAAAAATAATTAATAAATGTGATCGTAGTCAAAATTTGCATTCACAGTAATTGTTTAATATTTATATCTATTACAAATCTCCTGATAAATTATTAGCTAATTATATTACTTTTGGCTAAATAAAGAGAGAGAAGTACTTGAACATTGATTAACTAAATGGATAGAAAAATATATAGCTAACCCCCAGCATTTAATATGCAAAGCACTTGATATGTCTCTTTCGTGCTCCTATTATTTGCAAAGGGCTAAGTGAGCAGTTGTCTAAATTCCGTTGTCATTAAACAAACGCAAAATTTATTACATGTCAATGTTAAGGTATTTCTCTGAAAATTCTATTTAATTAGAAGTATTTTTGCGCATTAGGCTTTATATATAAAAATGCTTCGGCGTAGAAGGCCCCACCGCACTCAGAAGTACAGGGCACATTGGAACATTTCATTTTTACCGAAGTCAAAGAGTCGAAAAAATTAAAACTTTTCTTTAAAACTCGGATATATGTCTTATAACTATGAATAGACCTATATCCCTACTACAAATTTCTCGTTTTTCTCACCTTCAATATTATGTATGATATACAAAATTCGTAAAAAGATTCCATTAATTGAGGGGGTCGGATCAAGAAAGTGCCAAGCCACATTTTTGGTGAAATAAATCTAACACTGTAATCTATTGCTTAAGATTATAAATTATAATATCCAACATATAATTTTTCTCTTATGTCACTTGGTAGCAGCATATGTGACAGGTTTTGTTTTTGCCCCAGTCGTTTATGCCCCCAATGAAGATAGCTAATTTACAAAAAACGTAATAGTAATATCATTAAAGTAATGCCATATTGTTACTTAGAATATCTCAAATGTTACTAAGACATTTTCGAAAAAAACTTTAGGTTATATACCTTGATTTGAGTGTGATCAAATTTTCAAATTCAAATATATCAGATGCTCAAAAATGGGGCTTGCCACTCTCTTGCCTCGATCCCTTCAATTATAAATGATACTCTTTCATTTAGAGAAAAAATATTATAGTCATATTAGATCCTTATTTTCCTCATTTAGATTCCCAAAGAGTAAAACTAAAATCTAAAGTCTAGTAGTTTCTTTTTTTTATTTTTTGCAAATATGATGAGCATTCGGAATTTTCCGAATAAATGTTTCACATCAAAAATCTAAACCGAGTTATTATTATTATTAGAGCAACACTGACATTTTGCCGAAACATAAAATCAAACAGGGTTTTAAGAAAATCGCACTGTTGTTTTATTAAAAACTATTAGTACACAGTGTAATGAAATAAGTATATGTTTAGAAATAAAGGTGAAGATTATAGTTATATATTACATTTATCAATTATCAGTTTACTTCCTAACTCATAGTATTTTATTCAAAATGAAAATATGTAGTTATAAAACCAAATATATGAATATTATAATAAAATAATAAAATTTAGAACTTATTTTTCCACACGCATTCATTAATCTATTGCATTACATAAATAAAATGAGAAAAATGAAATTTACATTACTTTAAATGTATTTAAGCACTTTATATTATTTCTAGCTATTTTTAAAATTTTAAACATAGAATTACATATAAATAAGTATTAAACAGTTTAACATTGATGCTTCAATATTACCTTCAGAATTGATTTTCTATTGTATTAAAACTGAACTTTTTGTAAAAATATAAAGCAATAGCTATTGAAGCCACATTACATATCATAAATACAATTTCATTGACATAATATAGGAAAGGCGTTCTCAGTATAAAATATACATTAAAATAGGAATTTCCAGTGAAAAAAATAAGTCTTTTAAGGCAAAAACCATTTTATAAACATTAAATATTTAAAATATCATATTTGAAATAAAATGGCTTTAAAATTGAAAATACATTTATGACCATTTCTTGAGGTACAATATTCTTTTATTAGTCGATTTCTAAATTTAGTTATTATGATCTTCATATTTATGCAAGAAACTTTGCAAAGTTGTTTGCCATATTTGATATTTCGATATTCTCTATGAAATATTTAACTCTATTATTATTTTTTTGATAAAACGGTAAACATTTTAAGGGCTATTTTCAAGATAGACTATTTGTTCAATTATATTTCCATGTACACGGAAGTATACATTTTGCTTTAAAAAGCGTTTAATATTGTTTTATGTTTCTTCTAATAAAATAATTATTGCAAAAAGTGTTTACACTATTACGCACTCATATAGCTTCAAACAGCTATAAACAACAGTCTTTGAATTATGAATCACATATTATTGAAAGTGCATTTGTAAATGAATCAATCAGATACAGAGTTTAAACATTAGCGATGTTTAAATATTGTTTTTAGTTTATATACAAAATATAATATTTATATACAAAAATAAAAACGCTCAAAATTTATATCGTTATTATTAATTTATATTATTTTTTATATACACAAATAAAAACGCTTACAATTTATATCGTTATTATTAATTTATATTATTTTTTTATATTTTCGTTTATATGAAAATAAAATATAGGATTTTTTTTGGTTCAAATTATTTTAATGGTGCTTTATTCTGGTATATATTATACAAAAGTGTTCAATAATTCATTAAATATATTCTGTGAATAAAAAATAAAAATAAAAATATCTTATCTACACATTTACCTGAATCATACGCATTAAAAACATCTAGTGTATCAAATATTCGTTCATTTTTAGTTCTTAGTCTCAATAAATTTCTTATTAATATATTCTGAGTTTATTTTATATGGCTCTATGGTCTGTGATGTAGATACAAAATTAATTATAAGAATGTATATAAAAAATACAACGTACTAGAAATATATTTAAAACGTATCTGTGTCAAGAGTTTATTTCCTTGCCTTTTTGGAGAAAAATCAAGATATATAAAAGCATTTAGTATATTGATTCAATTATTATAAAAATTTCTAATTGGATATATGTTTTCAAGTCATGTATTATTTCATGTTAAACAATAATAAGCATACCAACATTTTGAAACAGTTACTTTTGTGTAACGCATATATGTAACAAAGCAACAGCTACAATCAATTTTGGTATATTAATTTTGTTCACTTTGAAAATTAACAAAATAACTAAAGATTTCTCTCACGAGAAGTCCTATGTATTATTACTTGGAAGCCTTGTGGATGCGTAAGTGCTACGTATCCCCCTCCCCCGATAGATTGCTTTATTGGCAATGTATTATGGAAAAGAAATAACCATGTGTAGACATTGATTCATATTCATTAGTCATCAGCACTTACCACAAACAATCAGTATTTATTGCACCCAGAAGATAATAAATCGCAACTACTTCTTTGTGCCACTGGAATACCTCAAAAGATTAGCATACTTTGGCAAAACCAAAAGTGGGAGAATGATTTTGTATGCATTATGGTTTAAACTTATAATTAATGTGAAAGCAACATTAAATACTATGTCCAAGTTTTCCACTGCCCAAGTAAATTACAATTCACTATCATTCCACGAATATCACATACTTTCTGTAATTTTAAAGAATCTCAAACTGATATCTAGAGCTGAACTTTACTTTCTTATTATATATATATATATATATATATATATATATATATATATATATTTGAAGTATTTAACTATGTCCTCTTTGTTCCCTCGTATAATTTGACGATAAAAGCTCATCAAGAAATGCAGAGAAAAACATCTACCTAAGTCGTATTGAAAAAAATGTGAATGGGATAATATTAATTGATCACTGCAATGCAATAAGAAATTGTGTCCATGTGTTATCTGTAAAATTTAATTTTTGTCTTTTAGACAGCTGTTTTTATATAGATAATTAAAATGAAATGCACCCAAACAATCTTACTGAAGATGTACGTTCTTTGATATTTGATATTAAAAAAATCCAATTCTTTTTGTTGTACATTTGAAGTGGCGAACAAAGAACATAAAATTGCACTAAACATCTTATCATATGGAAAACTGTTTATTTGTATAGAAAAATGAAAAAGTATACCCCTTATTTTACACAAGCGTATTACAATGAAACGATAAAAGTTTTGGGATTTATTAATGATGATAATAATAGAGAATGATTAATAATATTTAAATAATTATCGCTATAGATATCCATACAACGTCTAGTTATTAAAACATTTTGTACAGTAGAGTGCCGATTATCCGAACTCCAATTAACCAAACTGTTCAATTATCCGAACATGTCCTTCTCTTTGTCTGAAAAAATTTTCAGGACTTCTCTTGAAATCGAAAACAAAGCATTCTATAGTCTGTCTTAAAAGTTTAAGCACTCTCCAAATCTGGTTTAAAATAATTGAAGAAGAAAATATTTTATGCTAATTTACAATAAATACTCGACATTTAATCAAAATAAAACAAAATAAGCCATTTTGGGTGGTTAAAATAAAATATATATTTATTTTTATTTAATTTTTCTTTTTCTTGAAGAAACGCTGTCTCAAAAGTTTAAGCACTTTATGCAAATTTTTTTAGAAACACGGGATTGGCCGTGTGTAATGACGTTGTATGACATCATATTGTACTTTTATAAAAGTATAAAAAGTGGAGAAATTATTTCCTCTCGTTTTAAAAATGCCGAAGGGTAAATAATTCACAAAATGTGATATTTTGAAAGTTTTTAAATTGAAATCGCAAAATAAAACTGTTTCTGAAATTGCAAAAGTTTTAAATAGATCAAAGCGAGGTATATATCAAGTACTCTCTAGAAATGATAATTTTAAGCGGAAACCAAGATGTGGACAACCACGTATGACTGTTCAGACTAATCGGAAAATACGTAGATTGGTATCTAGACAAAATATGTCATACGGAAAATTAAAAATAATCTCAGTGTACAGGTGTCCAAAGACACTGTACATATACGTATTAAAGAGTGCGATTACATCATACTAAAGAAAATGGCTCGCAAACCGTGTCTCAAATTACTTCACAAACAGGCAAGAATGAACTGGGCTAAAAAACACATGTCCTACGGGGACAAATTGATTACTGTTTTATTCAGCGATGAGAAAAAGTGGAACTTAGATGGCCCTGATGGCTGGAACGCGTATTGGTATGATTTACGAAAGGAACCAACGGCATTTTTCAACAGGCAGCAAGGCGGTAAATCTGTTATGGTATGGGGGGGCATTTGGATTCAATGATCAGACCTCTCTGGCTTTTCTAAAATGAAGAAAAGATTTTAAAAAGTATCAAGAGACGCTAAACCAACATTTTCTTCCATTCGGTGACATTTTGGGGGGTCCTGAATGGACTTTTCAACAAATCAATGCCTCAATCCACGTATCACATTCGACAAAACTCAGAGAAATGTTAAAGTTCTTGACTGGCCAGCTTTAAGTCCAGACTTAAACCCGATTGGGAATGTCTGGGGTATTTTAACCTGCCAGGTTTACGGCAATGGAAAGCAGTATGACTCTATTGAAGAACTCCAAGAGGCTATTGAGAAAACGTTACTCTTTGCCACCAGAAACACTGCAAAAACTAATATTTCGGTGGACGCACGTTTATTTGAACTAATCCGAAATCACAGAAAAATAATTTGTAAGTAAAAGTTCTGTAAAAATTTTAAATCTGGTTGTTTTTGACATTGTGCATAAACTTTGGAGACAGTTTTTTTAAACATTTTTTTATTATATTTTTACAATTATGTAATTTATTTTTTTCTACTTTTGATATCATTTATTTAAATAATGTTGCGAAATCTGCAAATAAAAATTTTATTCATTCTAACTTTTTATAATTCTTTGAAAATCGACATTTTATGCTTGTGTTTAAATTTTTGAGACAGACCTTATGTTATGAAGAAAATGAAATTAACGAGTGGCAAAATCGCGACACAGATGATCCTGGATATAATATTTTATACGATGATGAAATTGTATCATTTATTTAAGATGAAGAAGAAATCGAGGAAAAATATAATCGAATGTTATGAAAATGATACAGGCCCAACACACAATGGAGACTTTGAATGTATGGAAACAGCCAAGTAAGGATTAGAACGGTAGAGGAAAACTGTTCCTATTTATTCAGCTTATGTATTTAAGAAGAATTCGTCATATAGCAGCAGTGAAAAGAATATCTTCTTTAAAGCAAAAACAGTCCAAAGGTTTTTTTTATTTAAATTTCTAATTTTGTAGTTCAAAAAAGGATAAAAAATAAATAATAAATAAATAGATGAAAAAATTACAAAAGAAAAAAATAAAATAAAAAGATAAAAATAGTGCCAAAAAAGCACACCTTTTAAACACGATAGCACTGGTTAAAATGTGAAGGAAAACTGTGTACACATAAAATAATTTTTTTAATCTACCTATCCATACTATATTTATTAAAACATACATTTGTTCCATAAATAAAATAAAAACTGTTACGCGTAAAAAATGTATTTTAACCATTTTGGCATATAGTCAGGAACTGTTCAATTGCCTGTTCAGTTATCGAACTTTTGCTTATCCGAACTAGATCCGGTCCCGACAGATTTGGATAACCGCCGCTATAAATTTCAAAACTAATATTTTTCTTTATCATATAATAATTTAAATGTTTTAATTATTTATGTAACTATATGAACAAATGTTAAATGAAGCTTGAAAACTATACAACAGTACATACGGAACATAGACGTAAGGCACAAAAGGTTTTTTTTTCTATAAAATATATATATATAAAGATCTTGATATAAAAAATGAAGAATAGTGATATTCTTCTTGAACATACATTTTCTTTGTCAGTTAAACTAAATATTTTATAAATGATGGATGTCCACTAAATACAAAACTATTTATTTCATATTAAGAGCCACCGACTTTTAAAGCTTTTGTGTTGAATCGGTATTGGAATTGGTGGTGAATCGGTGAATGAAAAAGTATTCTAAAGGCCTGAAAAATATTCTAAACTAACTGATCCGCCCAGCGTTGGCCGAGCCCTTGATAATAAGTCAAAACATACCCCAAGTTTACATGATTTTATATCTTTAACACGATTTTGTATTTTTAAAAAAAAGAAAAAAAAGTAAGTGCTGAGCACGCACCGGGGAAATCCTTTACTTCCACCTTCTGCCGACAGGGGCACATTCCTTCCGCGACAGGGGTTTATTTATATTCTGATATAAATGGACCTCCGACATGTGTCCCCCCTTTGCCTGCGGCAGTGCAGGCGTTCTGTGCACGTGCTGCAAAACCTTTTAGTTCAGTCTTACTCTGTTCTAAACAAACCACGTGTCAAGGCTCCCTCAGGCACCGTATAGCAGGCCTGCAGCTCACGCGCTACAAAATCCTTCCACTGCCAGGGGGTGCAATCTTTTATATACGAATATCCGTCACGACTATCCGTTGTATCAAGGGTGTTGCACTAACCAATTCCCGGTGAAATCTCACGACTACCGGAGTACTTGATCAAAGACTGGGAATCATAGAAAAGCTTGGAACTGAAAAAAAAAATTGCTGAAGTTACTATTCGAAAATACTGATAATTATCTAATAAGGCATGCATTGCGTTTCAAAATTTTAAAAGAATCGCGTTTATCATAAAGATTATTATTTTTAGTTTTCAAATCCAAATTTACAAAAAAAATCTTACAATTATCATAAGACATATTTAAATTGCCCACAAACCCTTAAACTTTTATTAGAATGTATAACATATTTAAACTCAAAAGAAAAAGGAAAATATTTGCAGCGGTACTAGAAAAAATCGTAGACAAATCAGATTATATGTAAAAGTATTACATTTAAAAAGATTGTTAAAAAAAATACACAAACTCAAGAAAATATTACTTTTAATGTTGTGCTTATCCTAAATGGAAAATAAATCAAAAAAATATTTTTAAGGTATTCTAAAGTAAATCAATAGGTATATTATGAAAAAATTCTGGAAATCAAGTGTTCTAAATAGTGGTCGTTACTTTTAAAGTATTAAGAACTTTCACACTATTTTCAATACACCAATAATATCAAGCAGGGAGGTCGCCCTGCCAAGCCAAGAAAAAGAAACGCCACACAAACAACGCCAAGAACTGGACTAAAGAACGCTACTGCTTACTTACAGAAACCAACTTCGCAATGTTAAATCGACAAAACATGCCAGATTAAAATATCAGATATCAAATAAACCAAGCGTTTCAGAAAAAAAACGAAAACTAGAAGAATCTAATGAAGAATTTCTTCAATGTAAGACCAAACTCATATTCATAAGTGATTTTTAAACAGAGATATAGATTTTTTTTTAAAAACGTCGAGTTACTTAAAATGATCACTTTTTTCTGCGTCAAACTTTTTTTTTCAAACAACCTACAGGCCTTAATATTGGGCAGAATAAAAAAAGGATTGCATTTTTGGACAAGTAATTACGTAATCTATGTGCTTTTACAAAATCCAGTGTAAAATATATATATATATATATATATTTTCTATCCTTAATTAGCAAAAAACTGTTATTAACTTGGAGATTAAAAAATTATGCCAAAACAGAGATAAATCCCGCCAACGATCTGTATTATAATAGCACAAATCAGTTACATGCTATAACCACTTCAAATTTCATCTGCAAGTCAGCCATTTTCTTCTGAAGATATTTTTTGAAAAATAAAACTTCATAATTATAAGAACCCACATTTTATCAGACAATTAAATGTGACTGCAAATTGTGGCCGATGACTGTTTACAACAAGAATAAGAGTGAGAAACTGCCGAGTTAGAAAATCGATCTGGGTGGCTTAGTGGTAAAACGTTAGCACGGTACGCTGAAGGTCCCAGGTTCGAGTCCTGGCGCAGGTCAATTTTTCACTCATCTTGGTATAGTGCATTTAATTGTCTGATAAAATGTGTGTTCATATAATATTGTAAAATAAAGTAATCAGACGTAGCGTTTATGCTTTTAATATATATAAAATTTGCATTTTTAGAAAGAAAAAAAATATTTTTGAGGGAAGAGGTACCTTCTAAAATGTATACATTAAAGTGTTATCGACATTTAAAATTTCTTTCCAAACGTAAACAAACTTTTCAAAAAGGAATTGAATATGATTAATTTATTTCTATAAAACCACGGTAAAGGACAAGCATTTCGTTTGCAGGCTGAGATCCTTTGACGTCATTTTTCTATAAATTAATGGAATCCAGTTGTTAAATTGTTTTTGTTTTAGAAGTTAAGTTTCCATTTAAATTTATTGTAAGAGTACAGTGTTTAATTGAATAAAATAATGTAAATCTAAG
Organism: Maratus michaelseni; assembly: GCA_963931845.1. Classification (NCBI taxonomy): domain Eukaryota; kingdom Metazoa; phylum Arthropoda; class Arachnida; order Araneae; family Salticidae; genus Maratus; species Maratus michaelseni. The sequence continues at coordinate 258,286,747 of OZ007590.1, read as the reverse complement.
AAATTGCTAAGATATTTTGCTACTTTTCACCATTAACTACGTTTTATAAAGATTCGCCAATCAATGGGATTTAATGCTAATAATAAAAGAGCATGATATCACGTTTGATTTCAAAAGCAGCGCTGACGCGCTATGTACATATTCCATTTTTACTCATCTCATGGATTAGTCAGTGATATTTTTTAACGAAGGATAACAAGTATTATAACAAGTCACATTTAGTATGTTGGTTTTAAGGGTGTAATTAGTTTAATTGAAACATCTACTGGTATTTCTAGATAACCCTTTAAACAATAACTGAAAGTAAAATGTAATTTTACATAACATTCTCATGTTAATTTCATAGAGTAGATTATTTATATTATGTATAATCTATTTAAGAAAAAGAAATGATATCTGCAAAAAATAACTTTTCAAAAGTAAAAAAACAGCCAAGCATAAAAAAAAACGAAAGTTGTGGCTAAAAAATTGTGTGATATCAAATTTCAAAGCTTTTATTATGGTACTTATTTAACTTTTTCCCATTAAATAAGTTATCATATATATAAGTCGAGTGCTACGTATATATTAATAGAAATCGTTTTCTCCTGTACTAAATACATCCTAACGTGTTTCTGAAAATTCAATTTTTTTCAAATTATGCATGATGGACTTGGCGGCCATCTTTCCATATTTCTAAGCACCCAAATTTCTAAAGTAAAAGCGTAATATGTTTGCAATGTAATATGTTTATAACAAAGTCGAACTTCAGATTTTAACTACGGACAGATAAATTGAGGAAGACTGATATTTTGATAAATTGATTTTTACTACTTTGAAATGATTAATTACTCTAAAAAATAAATCATAAGATGAATCCTTGAGATAAGTCATCATTATCTTAAGACACAATTTTCAGAACATACAAGTCCAGAAACGAAACGCTTAAACTATTTGCTTAAGTTACAATTTTGAACTTCGGATTTTAACTACGGATAGGGGTGCTTAGAATTTTGTGTATAATATGAAAAGATGGCCGCCAAGCCCATCATGTATAATTTGAATAAAAATTCAATTTTCAGAAACACGTTAGGATGTATTTAGTACAGGAGAAAACGATTTCTATTAACATATACGTAGCACTCGACTTATATATATGATAACTTATTTAATGGAAAAAAGTTAAATAAGTACTATAATAAAAGCTTGGAAATTTGATATCACACCATTTTTTAGCCACAACATTCGTTTTTTTTAAGCTTGGCTGTTTTTTTACTTTTGAAAAGTTATTTTTTGTAGATCTAGTATTCTTAAATTTGAATTTTGAAAAACAACATTTACGTTTAGCAAATTTCTGAAGATTGACATTAAAACCCTTGCTAATACCTCTTGAATTGTAGCAAATAAACCAAAATTTAATAAGACATTTAGGGAATTTAAGCGTCATAAACAAAAACAGAAATCTATGATAATTAGAAATTGCAAAATAAAAAAATGCATGTTTTTTAACTTTTTTGATATAAATATTATTTTGTTTAGCAATCGCATTATGCGCAAGTTTAATTTTGTTAAAATATTTATTATTGTTCAATCCATCAATAATTCTATTTATATAAAATTTTTTAAAATAATTGCATCATTAGAATCATCTCTATCAATAGGGACAATAACAAATTTTTATCTAGTCGTTCAATGTAATCCAAGTTCTCTCAGTTTAGCTTATGGTAATCATATTTAACACTGGTTGGTTTATTACTGACAAAAAATAAAATAAAATAAAATGCACTTATTCCATTACATAAAAGTTTCAAGTGGAGTGTTAAATTCATAATTTAATCCATAATAAATTTATTTTGTTCTTAAAAAAAAAAAAATATATCAGTGGTATTCTAGTTAACTATTTTGCTAAATTTAAATTTTGTCTCAAAACTCATAGGAAAATGTAGATTTTTGTTATCTTTTATATTTAAATTTTCAGTAATTGCATGTCCATGGAAACACTCAAATAAGCTTATTGTAACTGTCATAACAATGTTAAAAATGAAAAGAAAATAATCGCAAAAAATGCAGTAACAAATACAAATGAGTACACACAGAACGACAAAAGACGAATTGTCTTATTTGGATTAATAAACAAGTTAAAATCACTTGTGTCGATATATTAACTATAATAATTACAATATATTTAATATACTTAATTTTATAATATATATATAATAAATAGAAAAATTGACAAAAGCACAAATGAAAATATGGATGTTAAAAAAGGCATTCTCATATTACAAATTTGATTTACCTTATTTTAGATTACAGAATTTCCAAATCATTCTCTTCAGAGACGATGACATATCGCTTGTCGGAGATTGTGGTCGTTAATAAATTATAGAATAAACAAAATGCATAATACAACCTTTTATGATGTCTTTAATGTCATACGTACTTAGCAGATTCTGCGTGAATCTTAAATTTTAAATATATTAAAAGATACAAGGCCCATGATTTGTATTCTGGTTGTCTATGGCGAACACAAAAAAGTTGAAATGATAATGTCACCAGAGTGTTCATTCAGCATTAAATGATCTTCTTTACTTTTTAGAGATATAACGGTACTTTAAACGTCATTTATTGTATTTTAATCTGAAGGTTATTTGCAAGGAGACAATGTGGGTGATGCCATTTTAAAATTTTAAATGTTGTCACTCTAATCGTAACTTTTCGGTTTTTGTTCTTCAGTTCACTCGAGCCTATGCCTTGTAATAACTACATCTCAAATGGGAAGTTTTTTATGAACAGCCAGGTATGAATATCACTCTCTCTATTATTTTTAAATGGTTTTAGTAACGCTTTGAATCTAGTATTTCTAGTATATTTTCATTTTATTATAATTAAACATTTTTAACGTGACTTGGAGTTTTTGTGCAGTTTCTGAATGCATTTTTATCGGTAAATTTAAAAATGCAATCTTTAATCTGGAACAAAAATCTATAACTCATTTTTTTTAAAAAAAGAGCATAAAATTAAGTAATCCTATATAAAGTTAGAATTTGGAAAAAAAAAATATTCCTTATAATCAAATATTTACTTTAGTAAATACCAGATTCAGTATTTCATATATAAATCATTTTTTCATACAGTTCATTTTTTATATCAGTATTTCATACATACATCTTAGATATAGTAGAAAAAAGCATAAAAACACTGAACAATAAATTAAAAGAAACATTTATATTGCTTAATTATTTATATATTTTTAAAGCATTAGAGAGCAAGGGTTTGTGGCAATCATTTATCATATTAAGACCTTATTTCGGTCAATAAGCGTGAGGTATGATATTTCTTTAAAATAAAAATCAGATGCAACTTAATGCATAGGGATGAGGGATGTAAATTTATTATATTAAGGGACTTTAGAAGAAAACATTCTAATCAAATAATAATAAATGTTTTTTTTTTAAGTATTAATTTTCCATTTTTTGAATTTATCTCCACATTAATTGAAATGGAATCATAGTAACATCACATTCTAATACTTATCATGAAAGTATATGAAATATTTTCTTTTAATATGAACATGTAATTCCCTTGATACCATTTATTTACTCACAAAATATTATTATATCATTTATAAATATTTTCGAAATACCCAAATGTTTTCATCACAGAGATATAAATTGTATAATATTGTGCTTATGAAATCATATTAAAACATTGCATTTAAAACCTTTTGTAAATAAATATATTTTTAAAAACCTACTTGTTTATTCCTCAGACTTTTGAAATAATTTATATGTTATCTAACATTTAAGATTGTTCTTTTAAATATAAAATAAATATCCAAAGATAAGCATAACGTATTTTTACATCTAAAAATTCAAATATTTTAATCTTGTAATATTTTTCTTCTGATAAGATACGGACATAGAACTTTAAGTTCTTTTCAATACAATTTGTATTTAAACAACAGAAAAGGAAATAAATCAACATGAGCTTTTGGAAAAAAGTTCTTGTTTTATTTAAATATAAGATGTGTTTTGCATAGAATTTATTTTTATAGTTGCATGTTTTAGTATCATAACGCATGGAATTCCTTATTCTTTCTAACTAAATAAATATTTTCCCATACACGATCATAAAACGTGAAATTTATAAAACACATCTACACAGAGTAAAATTGTTTACGACTATCATAAAAAAAATGATTTCAGGAATTTTATTTCTTGTATAACAAAATTAGCATATTCTTTTCAGTATAAATAATAAATGAGAACACATGTGTTTTAAATAGCAAAAACATCCATTGAGCTCATATAACAACATTCATTTTTAATATTGCGATTACAGAGTCTAAATACAAATTTGATTCAAATGTGAAGCGAATGGGTAGCAAATATTCTTATTTCGACTTCCAGGATAGGATAATTTTTTTCTATTTATAGGAAGTTTTGTTTATTTTAATATAGTGGGTTCCTCAAAAGCTCGTTAAAAAAAACCATTATTTTTAAAAGAACAAATGATGATAAAAATTGCACTTTGCACGAATAGGACGAGGCAGACATTCGACTTTGTTTAATAACACAAAAAATGGTAGATACTAAATTTCCTTAAAGAGGACGTTTAGAAAAAAATATAAAGCAGATAAATAAAATATGACGCTTGGAATAAAAGAGAATGAACAATAAAAGGTAACAGGACAACGTCTGTCGAACTCCATTAATCATTGACAGTTACATTTCGCCGTTTGAAACCTTAGCGTAACATTTATTTCTGATTCATCGTTCATGTAAAACTTAATCATCCATGCTTGATCTGGTAATGATAGCATGCTGTCTTCAACAAATCAAGAATTCGCGTGCATTGATGTGCTTCATTGACGGCCTGATTTGCATAGATTTACATTATACATTGCACATCAATCCTCTCTATCGTTAATTTTTGGAGCTACAATCATTTCCTTTTTCTGTAAACAATGTCTTTTTGATCCCGTTTGTGTAATCCGAATTTTCTATTCTATCAGCATTAGTTCGTTTTTTTTTTTTTTTTTTTTTTTTTTTTTTTTTTTTTTTTTTTTTAAATTATAACGAACATTGACACACCCGGTAATTTAGAAACTATATTTATGTGACTCGCTGAATGGTTTTTGTTTAAAAATTGTTTAAAAGTGTTATACCTGATTAAAAATAAATAAATAAATAAATAAATAAATAAACCGTTTAGCAAAGTTAATGTGTTTCAATTAAATCATTTAAATTTGTATTTTGATGTGAAGTATGCAATATCATCAGAATTGTATCATATCAATATTCAAAACATCAGTATTTTTACGTATGATAATCTGTGAAAAAGAATGTAAAATATCTGAAACACCCATAGCGGTGCAAGTTGCAAGTCAGCGTCGAGCTATCTCAGGTTTTCATGTCAGGTTTGATTTCTATCTTGTGTGTGTCCCACTGTAAAGGATTTAACATAATGACCGTTTGAAAATGCATCACTAATAATTAGATTAAATTATTTGAAATAAGAAATGCTCGTCGAAAGCGCTCGTCTCAGGTGAAAGTAAGTTCAGTTTTTGAAATGATTGTAGGCTGCAATAGATCGCGCATGATAATGGCAGTGCCTAGTGGGAAGAAAATTTTAGGAAAGGGATCGTAATTGTTTTGTATTATTATATTGTGATTAGTATAAGTCAACATCATAGTCAAAAGTCAAACGTCAGTTATACGTACATGTACCTGGAAATATGACCACAGACCGATTAATTGGTAAACTACCGCTGTGTCAAATTATCATTATTTTTACAGCTATAGCTTTGGAATAATATGTGCGTGTTTTACTATAGCGTTTTTCAAACTTTTTTGTACTTTCTTGTACGATAAATGTTCTTTGATAAAATGGTAAACTTTCTTCGGACATTAAAATGTACCGGAAAGGCTGCAACCTTACATGATATCTCTGCAACATAAAAAAATCTAGTGGCATTTAGTTTGGAATATTAAAATTGCATCGAGTAATTATCTAATTAGATTTCATTACTGTTCCTTATTCTCATTTGATTATTGAGAGATAAAAGCTTCAAAAGTGCTAGATGAAGGACACCGAATAAGTTTTTTGATTTTGGTGTTTTTCGTGTAGTATACTGCAACTAAGTAATGCATTCAAATCCCATTCATAAAAAAAATGTCAGTAAATGAATATCTCAGTCTTCAAGCAATAATAAAATGAATAATTATTGTGATAGAGTAAAAATTTCAAAAAATTTCAACTATGATCGAACAAAAAATTGTCTGTTCACGTGCAAACGTTAACCAAATTCTAAGCATGTGCTAAATCTGTTTTGATTGGTATTACACACATTTTATTCAATGGTTATATAATTTAATTTATTCTGTCTTTTTTTATATAACATCTACAGAAAAAAATTTAAAACTTTTGTTAAGTTGCTTCCTACTCATACAATAAAAATATTTTCGTTTGAGTGAATCTGCAGACCACGTTTCAGTTCTTCAGTTAACAATAAAACTATACTAAAAGTTTGAAATAATCTAAATAATCTAAATGAAGAATACACCACTATTTACGATGTTACAAACAATTAGTATTGTGAACATTAGGATCTATTAATTTCAAATACATATTATACTAATTTGGACAGGTATAAAACTTTGAATGCTGAATATAAAATTTAAGTTTGAAAGTATTAGATACACATTTTTATGCATTTGAAAATATTATAATATACACTGCCTTTTAGATGTATAATAAATTGTATTCAGTCACGAAATCTACACAAATAGATCGAAATTGATGTTTTATTTTCTAAAAGGTCTTAAAAAAGAATAACATACATGTTATGTAGAATTTGTTTTATATAACAAAATTTGTAAAAAAAAGACACAATATTCTAAGCTGAAATTGATGACTACGAAGAAATATGATAAGGATTTGACAATTAGAAAAGTGATACAATATTTGTAAGTTATACAAATCTATATACGTTTTTCAGAGCATCTTTCTAATGTGTATTATATTTTTGCGTCACATTTATCAGGAATACTTCGCAATTGTACAAGAAATATAGCGATTTTTGTTTGCAATGGCACCAGTCTTCATGTCGCCAAATTAAGAGCGTGAGAATTATTTTTAGTTAGCACCTTTTACCATCAATTATTTACATTAAAACAAGTAATTTAGTTTTACATCTAAACAGAGTGAACATTTTTATAAGCTATTAGATAACATAGAATTTACTTTTGGCTATTACTTATCTAGCAGTAAATAACTTCTAAATCAGATAACATAGACAAAATATGATAAATAAATTTACTAAGGATAAAAATTATTGCTTTATTAATTTCATTTTGACATATGTTACAGAATAAAAATCAAGGTAGTTTGACTTTTGTTTAGAGAGAATGAAAAAGTTTGTTCTACAAAGAAAATAAAACAAAAAAAATTATATGTATAGTATTAATTTAAAAAGAAATAAAAAAAAACATTTTTCAAATTTATCAGAATTTAATTGTTTTTTTTTTTTTTTTTTTTTTGCTCATAAAACTGAAATAAGTGAAAAAAATAAAAGCATGCCATTGACTATGAAACTGTGTAATATTTCACATTATAAAATACAAAGAAATAACTAGTGATAGTTTGGGTAAGGAAACAAAAACGAGTCGAAATTTTGGGAAAATCGTGTTTAAATTTTTCAACAAGTCCCGTTTGCTGATTACTTGCAATACGAAAATCATCGAAACTTTAAAATATATCTACACTTTAAAACCGGGTTGGTGAGAATAGTTATGAAATATCATGCATTATATTTACCGGATGAACCAAAAGTTCGTTAAAATTTTACAAATTCATAAAAAAAGGAAGCAATTATGATAATGAAGTGCGGTTTGCAAGAAAGGGCTCACAAGGTAGTCAGATTTTTTTTAGCAGCAAAAAAAAGTTTAAAATGTCACTGGTAGAGGGCGCTGATGATCCAAAACACAACGAACAGGACAACAGTACACCCATTTATTCTTACAATAACAATTGTTCAATATGACTTCCACACCACATTTTTCGTTTTCAGTCCTTTCGCCGTGCAAACTTTTAGCAACGCAACAGTTGCTGACTGTCCATTCGAATAGAAGAACTTCACCAACAACGCTCGATCGGGTAATGGTAACATTCTGAAAGCTAATGAGAAATCCGCGTTATTGCAAAATTAATTCGCATAATTCTGCTGAATCTCTCGCATGCTAGCGCCATCTGCAGGTGACTTTTTTAACAATTTTTTTTGCTGCTAAAAACATCCGACTACGTTGTGAGCCCTTTCTTCTAAACCGCACTTATTTATCATAATTTCTTCCTGTTTATGATTTTTTAAAGTTTTAACGAACTTTTGGTTCACCCGGTACACACACACACACACACACACACACACACACACACACACATATATATATATATATATATATATATATATATATAAGATATATATATATATATATATAATATATATATATATATAAGATATATATATATATATATAATATATATATATAAGACTCCACGTTAGTTTCGCAAATATACGCTCAAGGTAATGTTAAACTGTTGAAAGATTTCTCTTTAAAATTTTCGGTTTCATTTTGATATCTTTTAATGGTTGTTTCAGCATAGGATATCTGATATTTTATTTCGATTTCTGTTGCATATTTTTTTGGGGGGATACTTTTAGTTTCGGTATAATTTTTGTGCGAAAAGTGAAATTTTGTCTTATCCTACACATTATTATTAAAATGCAAATCTCAAATGATTTTTTTTAACGAATATTTGTGTTTTAATTTTGTTAAGCAACAAAATGAATTATGAAACAGACTGTGAAAATTCCATTATTGATCTGTTAGAATAGTTTAACTTAGAAAATAAACTAAAGAAATAGTTGGTCTTAAGTATTTACTCCCGTTTCAAAAAGTGCATATTTTAAAATTTTATTACACTGACGGTAATAAAATAAATTACCCTCAAGCAAACAGAATTTATTGATACGTTAATTAAAAGTTATATAACTTTATTTTTTAAAGAAAGCGTTGACTGCTTATGTTTAATGCTATAATTTTCTAACATATTTAAAAGAAAGACCATTTTCCCAAATTTATACATCTAAAATATACTTCTAATCTATTTTCAATCAAAACATGATTTGTTTGCAGGAGATACGCTCTACTACCATTAATGATTTTCCAAACAGCATAAAATTCTATTTAAAATTAAATAGGTTTTTTTTATAAGAAAGGGCTAATTTTATGTTTAGAGAAAATATAATATGTTTTACAGAAGAATTAAGGGAATGATAGTTTCTAATTACTAATTCCTAATATAACAATAAACAGTATTTTTAAAATGCAAGTAGAGTGCTTTCTAATTGATTGTATTTCATTTAGTTATTTGTTATTTCACTCACTTTAGCTTTTGATTAAAGCTAGAATTTATTTGAAATTTAAAAATTTAATTTCAGATAATACATGAAAAATGCATATCTACTAAAGAAAATAATTAAAATATCGTGTTCATTTGTAGTAGTTAATGTATTTCAGTAATTGTTGTATCAAGTGGGTTATTCTTTGAATTAATAGAGCCTACTCAGGTATGCATTTCGCTTCGGACTGTCATTAAACGTGCTTGTTTTTTTTTAACTTATATTTTATTCTGAATAAATAACAATCGTTTTCCTTTAAGTTCACCTTTTGTTAATATTTTATTCTATTTATTTTTAAATTATCCTTTTCCCCTGCAATTGAAATATATTTTTGTGCAATTAATGCAGATGAAATATTTCATTAAATCATATTAAACAAATTTATGAAAAAGTTTTTGAAAAATTACATTTAAAAGAAAATAGTTCTCATTTAAAGATATCACAATGCACAAATACAGTTTTTTAAAATTAAAATATAAACTTTGGGTTCTGCGAAAAAATCTAAGATTATAATATAAAATTGGTAAATAAAAAACAATTATATATGGACACGTAAAATAGGCAAAATCTCTAATGATTTTACAGAAACATTTTTATATTATTCATTGTTGTACCGTGATTTACAAAAAATTAAGTAAAATTTGATTACAACAAATTTGTAGGAACCACCGTTTAAGTTTGTTATTCTGAAGTATTCGTTAATGAGAAATTCGAGCATGACTTATTTAAAAAACTAATTTGAGTACATATTAAATAAAAATTATATATTATTGCTAAAATTATATTAAAATTCGGCATACATGTCAATAAAGAAGTATTCTATAGTATATTATTAATAATATTTTTATTCTAAGATAAATATTAAATTCATTAAATTTGAAGATTTTAATCTTTACTAATAAGAAATTATAATTTATGTTACATACCTCACAACTGAAAAATTGACACTTGTATATACTATTAATGCGACTTTTAATTATTATTTTTTGGTACTTCTCTATTATCCCGTCGACCACTTTTCATAACAAAAAACTATCGCCAAACTGTAAGATTAAACGCCAAAATTTCAATCCCACTTACTTGATGTCAGAAGCATTATACGTGTTTGTTATGTCATCAAATGGTTTTTAATTCGACATTTGCGTGTATTTTCCATTGTGTTTTACTGATTTATTAGTTATTTCATTAATTAAAATAACAATTGTGTCCTTAAATTCTTATATTTTATTTATTTATTTATTTTGATATTCCAATGGCAACGTCCTCCCTTTTATTTGGCGTTACAGTTTGGCGATAGTTTTTTGTTATGAAAAGTGGTCGACGGGATAATAGAGAAATACCTTTTTTCTTTTTTTTAAAGTCAGAAATTTTTCTTTTTTCTCAAATTGACAACAATTTTTTCAAAACAGAATCTTCAGTATTATTCAGCGTTGTATAACATTTTCCGGCACAGTGTTTTGCTGGGATAAATGCTTTTTGAAAGTTCCAATGTTCGACAGAGCTTCTTTTGATCATAGAACACAGTTTTCAGTGTTCGATGAACAAACACTATATATTAACACATTCGCACCGGGCTATATTTCCTTAAACTGTCCTATGACACGGGGTGTTTCATTGATATTAACACATTCGTGACAATAGAAGCTTCTCTCTCTTCTGAAAGTCTTTCGTAAATTGCTTCCTAAATAGTTTTCTCAATTTTCTGCATCAATAAATATCATTCAATGTACGGATTTATTATACAATGTCTTATAATCTTACAAAATACGGGCAACAGGATATAAATTCATATTCTGTAAGGTAGAAGCCTCGTCCTTAGTCAATGATGGTTTTTAAAATAAAAATGAGAATTTCCGCTTCCCGACGACAACGATTATTTTTTAAAACGGAATTTCCCGTTTCCCAATGCGAATGTGTTAACAATCAGTGTCGTTTGCTTTCCCTTCATTTATTAAAGTTTTAACAATGTCATTCGTGGTTAGGTGAAGACATGTGGCTACTCCTTCTTCCATTAAATGAAATCATTAGCTGATAATGTAAGTTAATATCTTTCTGTAGTATTCTATAAGTCTAGAGATAGATCAGCAAAAAATTGGATGCAATAAGTACTCTCTTTTGCAGTCGTTTCTGCTTCAATTTTTCAAATGAATAGTATAGCCGGAATTTCTTTAATAGATTTTAATATTGATAGACTTGGTTCTTAGTCTAAGGTTTCCTTCTCAGACAGTAAACTAAAGTAAAGAGTAAACATTTTGGTAGGCAACCTGTGTCACGTCCAATGTCATATTTCCCATTTACCGTTGCACAAACTTCATTTTTTTATGTTAGAAAATGTCCTTTTTATTAGCCGGTGCCCGAAATTCACTTTAGCATTATTTGGCAATATTTCTATGTCTTGATGATCGGACTGCAAAATGCATGTACAGTTAAGCGGTCAAAATTGTACTTTTATGTTAGACAAATTTGCTGTAGCTATGTGTACAGTACCATTATCTGAGCAAAGTTATTTTTTTTTATTCATTTCTTCATTCAAACTCATACGTCACTTAGAAAGACTTTCTTAGTCATAAAGGCGCGACTATCATTTTAATAATGTCATGGAAGTTTCTTTACATTTTTAAAACAGCGGGGATTTCAGATTTCCCAAAAAAGCTTTACATGGTTTTAACAGGTTTTAGCTTCTTTGTGCCGGTGGCATTACAGCAAAGCAAAATCGAAATCTGCGCTTTTCTTGCCTTTATTTTTTTGAACTTCTATTGCGACTTGCACTTGGATGAAGTATGATGTATCGACTACTCTGATCATAAAAGTAGGCGAAGTTTGGATTGAGAATGTACTTTTTGTTCACTAATTGTCAATGTGCGTAAAAGTTTATCAAGGCTATCATTCTCCAACTTTCGATGAATGATTGTGAAAACCTCGGAACTTGTGAGTTTTTGCTTCGTATCGATATGTATGCTACGTCTGGTCAATCGATGTGTTAGTATTTAAGCACTGGCATGCGTTGGGAAAGAGGAACTTGGATTGAGTTTCTCCTCCCAGTGAGTTGTTGTTAGATCCGGCTAGTGTTATCAACTATCAGAAGCTGAGAAAGAAGAGTAGCAATTGGTCAGCGTAAATTACGTTATTTTGTGCTAAAATAAATGAAGTTGTTTCGGTGCTCACGGAGTGCCATTTTCAGTAGTATCGTAGGCTGACATCTTGCCATCGGAGTTCGACTAGTTTGCACAGTGGAGATTTGATTTTACGGAAGGTATCTTCCTTTGCCGCTTCTTTAAAGTTGTAAGTGACACTTTGAGTTATTTCTAACTGATATTTGAAGTTGTATTTTGTTGAGTGAAGTTTCGTGGGAGCTGATTTCTTTTGGCCTAAGGAAAATTTGTGGAGTCTTTCTCAAAAACCATGCCCACTTAAGATTTTAATAAACTTGACTTCGATTTTATACGTCTTGCGCTCTCTTTCCGACTGACTAGCATTGTTCACTGTCACTAACAGTGAAATGGCTGTTTCAAAAGTAGATACAAAAGTAATTTCATCGGCTTTTAAATTGTTCTCCTGACATATGGCCACCTTTTTCTTCTCCAGAAATTTGTTTTTATGCTATGCCATATCTATCACGAAAACGAAACAACCAACCAGAACTCACTTCAAATTTCTCAATTTTCATGACTTGTAAAATATATTTAATTTACCATGTAATACAGGTTTTAAAATGGACAATTGTTTTGTCTTATTTCTTTAAACCAAGTGCACACATTTTCATAAATCGCTTGGCAGTTCCCAAGTCCCATTGGTTTCCTATTTGGGCACACATTAGAACAAAGAAAGGTTTCAAAGTGTTGTTATTTTCTTTTAAAATGATAGACAATGCAGAAGCAGCAACAAACATTCTGTTACCTCATCTACCTGCCTTCTTCCACTACTTAGTGCTTGTGTAATATTATTTTTTTTCTTTCAATGGAAATTGCTTCCTTTTTCTGTTCTTTACCATTAAAAAAAGATAAAAAACATCTAATAACTAATGTGAATTGTTGCAGATTGTGAATCCATTAATAGGAACAGCTATTTAGCTCCAAATACAAATGTAAAGGACTTGTTCAAATTAAAAATTCTTTGGACTTCCTACATTTTTTTAAACAAGTGTAAATACAAATCAATTTAATTATGAAGAAAATAGATTATATGAATGTATAGGGCGAATTTCTTAATTTTAGAGATACTCATAGGGAAGCAGTTTCTCATCGTTTCTGGGAAAACAGTTGCGAGATACGTTGAAAATTCGAAGATCATGGAGTATTGAAAATAAGAGACAGTTCTCTTTCGGAAAGCTAGTTTTCCGATACTGATTGCTTTTCTTGTGAACTCTTCGTTCGTTAAAATGAAATGAGCATGCGCCCTAAGACTTCGATAAATTCGTTAAATTGAAAAAAAAAAACAATGTTAATCTGAAATTCGTTAAAGTGAATATATTTATAATGGCAAAGTATAAGGGATTTTTTTCTAATATAAATATCATTCGTTAAATTGAAAAATTCGGTAAGTGATATTTGTTGTAACGAGATTCTACTGTATTTGTACTACAGAAAAATTATAGAAGCGAAGCAAGCGTTTCATTTCTCGAGCACTAGTTTTTAATATAAACGTGTCTGTTACATATGTTATTTAAATTTATTTTATCACAATTCATTAAAGTTATTAGTTTATTTCTTCAACACTTATTTTTATTACTAACGTATCTGACATACGATGTATATAACATATGACGATAAAGAGTGTGAAGTATAATAGTGTTCTTAAAGACATAGTGTTTTAAATGTACTAGGGAATCGAACCCGGGCTTCCCGGGTTACAGAACGCAGGCGAAAACCATTTTTTCCCTAAATCAAATAGATTTTTCATATTTTTATTTGTCAAAGTTGCTGCATTTAGTGATTTTTTTTTTACTGGTTTCTTTACGATATTAACGAATTTCATGTATATTCGTTTTTTTTCCAACTTCGCAATAACCGTTAACATTATTTGTAATACTGATGAAATATGAATTAAAACGTTGTTTCTTACTGCTCATATTAACGTTTTATATGCGTTTTTATTAAATTTGTGAATTTTTTTTAATATTTTATTCATGAAAATGCAATATCTGAAACAATATCTTCTGTTTACATTATCTGTTAAAATATCCGATGTTTGTTTATGGTGTAAACAAATAATTTTCTTTTAAATTTTTAAATTATTACAAAGCTTTCGTTTCTCCAAAATCGTCCGAACTAATCAAATTTTATATCTTGTATAACGCTACTCTCATATAAAGGCACTCTATTCTTGTCACGTTTTGATTTCAAAATTCATTAATTTTACTACCTGTAACTATTTAAAAATTTATAATGGCAGCATTCTTCCCTTTGTTTATTGGGCGTTTCAAAATTAATGCTTAAAAATTATTTTATAAGCCATAATATATCAGGCAATTAAGATATAGTTTTCAAACAAATTGCATTTGAAAGTAATTTTTTTTTCTTCTGTAACGGTGTAAAAATTTAAAATGTGCTATGTTTAGAAAAAAAAAAAAAAATTGCAATAGCAAAAATCGCAAAACCGAAATTTCATCGTCAGCTGTTGCCATCCGCAAAATGACGTATGCGTTACGCACGGACACGTTTGGCTTTATAATATAGATAGTTCTTAATTTTGTAGTAAGGCGGGATAATAGGCAACTGTTATAATAGCGTTAAGAACTGCTCACCAATTGAGTACACACAACTACACACTACAAAATATAATAAATTAATATATTAATAATAATTCTTATATTTATGTGTTTTAAAGGAAATAATTAATTTAAAATAACATATAGAAAAACAAAGACTGGTAATAGGCAAATTCATAAAATATATAAATTTTCAATATTTATAACAGCTTTTAATCAATACAAAACACCCTCAATGATAAAACATCTGCATCTATAGTGTAGTTTATTTACAAGCTCAGTTGGTGGATTTCCGCATTTCCCTGTTCAAAGCTTTTGATAGGACAAACTGAATGCAAATATCAATTTTTTTTAGATATCTCTGAGTGACTGACTGCATAATCTGTTATATATTTAAGGATTTATTCGTGTTTAATTTAATAATTTATTTTCGTTAATCCCTCTGTTTTTTTAATATTGTTTGTGTGTTTTAAAGTAGTTAAACTGATAAATTAAAGAATTGAAACCGTCTTTTAAAAATAATATTTGAAGATTAATAAGTAATCATCTATTCCACATTCATCTTAAATCCGACTGTTCCTAATTATGCTCATTTTCAACAGTAGTAAACGATGATATATTAAAATTATTGATGTGTTTGTGTACAAAGAAAAAGGTATACATATACGGTGCAACTACTACTTTAAAAGAGCAATATAGCACTGTGTATTTTAACACCACATTCCAAACTCGTGACGGAAAACAAACAAGGAAGAAAAAAAGTATGCATCAAGCAAAAATTTTAAAGCACTTACCGACACTAGGTCGAAGAAGATATCTAAATAAGCAATTTAGAAAACACCTAAAACATTAGAGAACCAATTCCTGTAATGAATCTTCATAGCCGGAAAGGAACTCGGATACATTTGTGCATACCTGTACGTGATCCATATATGTATATATACAGTACACAGTTTGCAAAAATTTAGCTTAGTTACAAAACACATAACGCAGTCGAAAGTCACTTTCACTAATGTCCGCCAACTGACGGAAATGTACTGGAATAAAGTTGTATAGTCCTTCAGTTTATTTAAACATCTTCAAAAACGCCTCATATTAAACTAAAAATTAATTAAGGAAAGGAAAACTCATAACACAACTAAACACCCATCCATAGATCGTAATGAATTCAGTTCTTTGGGTAGCTCAGTATGTGATTTATGTATATAATACAAGCGTCTATATGTCTAGCAACTACAAAGCAGCTGAAAAATA
Organism: Maratus michaelseni; assembly: GCA_963931845.1. Lineage (NCBI taxonomy): Eukaryota > Metazoa > Arthropoda > Arachnida > Araneae > Salticidae > Maratus > Maratus michaelseni. The sequence continues at coordinate 258,270,347 of OZ007590.1, read as the reverse complement.
CATTACTATATTTTATTCGATTATTGCAAATAAAAATGCAAATTTATTCTTTCCTTACAAAGCATCTTAAACATTTGTTTATTCTTGTTGTTTCTATTATTAAAACTATTGCACTTTTTAAATTTTGTAATGTAAATAATTTTCGTTTAAATCATTCGTAGCAAATCATTAACTTTTCATGCTGATTTTTAAAAAAGTATGATGAGCTTTGCAATGGTTTATTTAAAAAAAAAAATGCATTTCTGAAAGAAATAGATTAAATGTTTATATCAACAAATGCTAATACTTTGATATATATTTCTAACTTATTTAAACTATGTTGGACCGTCTTAACCCATTCAGAGGCAACCACTACAATTTTTTGAAATTTTTGAAATTTTGCAGAATTTACGAGCAAATTATTTTGAATATAAGTAAAAGGAATAATTAAAATATTGCCACGTAACCCATGAAAGCAATCAATTATTTAAACGTCCTGGTAGATTTTTTTATTTAAATTAAGTGGTTTAAATAGTAACCACCGCTCTTGAAATGGCTAAAATGTATACAAACAAGAGCATCCTTTCAAGTGTTTTGCGTAAGCACACATAGAAATAAATATACAAAACGAATTGTATGACATCGTTCATTGGAAGGCAGTGGAATTTCATTTGTCCATTCATTTTAGCTGAATTTTAAATAATATAAAAATTTCTTATTATTTAAATTACACAAATACAGGATGGTTATAAAAAATCTACCCTGATATATGAGCCACTAGTTATCATACCGTTCAAAAAATTAAACGAAATTTTGGTTTAAAGTATTTTGGAGTATGCGCTCAAGAATCATTAACAGTTACGATTACAGTGACAAAACGTCGAAAATTTCAAATGACAACAACTAATTTTTATTATTGGAATGTGATCTTCATATTGAAAATCCATAAACAGCGTTGAAACAGTCCCTGTAGCATGAAAATCGCCGGTGCTAGACTAAGAAGAAAAGTAAAAAGAACCAATAAAGGCAGAGATGCAATAGAAAGCAAACCATTTTATTGTGTTTCATAAATTTTCCTCGTGACCTCCTTCACACACGATGACACTTTTCATGCGGGATATGGTAGAAGATAGCACTGAAGCTCATATCATGTCAAAAAGCATCTGTTGAACCTGACTTCCGATGGAATCTTTCGTATCATATGCAGTTTGCGGATTAAATGCATACACTTTGTATTTGATGTAACCCCACAGCTAGAAATCCACTGGAGAGAGATCTGGTGATCTTGGCGGCAACGGGAACGTGAAATGGTGGGTGATAACTTTGTCACCAAACTGTTGTGTTAAGAAAGATTTGACAGAACAACCCACATGTGGGGGAGCGCCATCTTGCAACCACACGTCTTTGTATAAGGTAAAGCCAGGAGAGATGGCGCGGTCGGAGAGATTGCGCACCTAGAGGTTTGGAGGGAAGGAGTAGAGTGAGCGCGCAACGACTCCAGGTAGTTGTACAACAGCAGTAGTGGAGTGTCTACTTGAAAGTGCACGTTGATTGTTTTGAGCGTCTAAGAAAAAGCATTGCTATGTTGTTTTGTTTTCCAAAAGTAAGTGCTGGAATTTTCATAGCTATTCATCAGAATTTCTATATAATGTCAGTAGTACAAAATATTTTAAACTTAAACGATTTCTCATAAGCTACTAATCTAGACTAACAATTTGAACATCAGCGGTTCGTTTTTGTAGCGGCCATATTTAAATAAAAGGCCACGCAATTTCTCCTATCGAAATTGGAGAGTTTGCGCATCTGTTACTTAGGAGAGATGGCGCATTGTTCCCATTAGATTCCATGCTAGGAGAGATTACGCAGCTTATTGGTAAATTTTCATAAAAAAATGAAGAACGAAAATGGACTAATTTTAAGCTAAATGTGTTTTCAAGTAACTTAATGTTATTTTGTAATCTTATCTGGACTTGCTTTTTCTGATCCTTTAATTAAAAATTTGTAATCGTTTTTAATTTTTTTTTTCTGATTTTTTAATCATTAGGTTGAAATATTCACTCTTAATACAATAATATTTGTTCACAAAAACCTTACAACAATGTCATTTAAGTGTAATTATTAATGTTAACAATTTAATTGTAGTTATTATTGGTAACAATCTCTCCTACCCATGTGCGCAATCACACCAACAATGTAAGGACAGATTGCGCAAAATAACTTCTTTGGTTTTATTACAACTGTTCTGTTAAGTTGCAACATAACAACAAAATAGCAATGAAAATGCATAAAAAACAAATGAAGTAAAAATTACTCATGGATAGTTTAGCAAAAAATTAATATTTAGATGTTTTCTTGTTATTCTTTTGAATTGTGCGCAGATTCTCCTAGCAGCCTTAGAGCATCTCGCTGTTGCAAATTGGGAATTAAGAAATTAGTCAACATTTCTAGATAGCGAGCATCCGTATTCGTACCGTACACGTTTGTACACCTGCCGCTGTAACCTTTTCAAAAAAGTAGGGGCCGAGTATGGAGTTGCTTGTTATATTACACAACACATTCACTTTCTTCGTGCATGGGAGTGCAACTACATCATGGGGAATATTGTCTGCCCAGTGCATGCAGTTCTTTGAATTAACGTTACCACTCAACGAGAAATGGACCTCGTCGTCCACAGAATGCGTAACGGCCATCTGTCATTCTCGTCATACCGCATGAAGAATTCATTCGCAAAATCTAGCCGTTGTTGCTTATCATCCACTTGGACACGCTGGAACCGATATGCAAAAATGTAGAGAACAGAGCACAGAATCTTGCGGACTGTAGAATTCGGCAACTGCAAGAGTGAAACGCCGCGTGTACTTGCAAGAGGAACTTGATAGGAGGACTTGCAAGAGGAATGATGGCTAGGGGCTCATATATCACGATAATTTGTTTTATAATTACCCTGTATAATGAATATGTAACATATGAATGCTATTTAATTTTTATGGTTTTTTAAAACGCAACTCATACTTCTTTATATTTTGTTTAAACATGAAGTATTATGTAGTTAATCATTATTCAAAAAATCCGAAATTCCAAATATCTTTATTTACTTCATGAATATGTTAATGTTACAGAATAAACAACGTATTTTAGAGATGATTGTTTTTTATAATCAGAGGAAATCAATTTTTAAGAGCATTGTGACAATGTATGTTTTTCAACAGCAACGTGCTTGTTCAGTGAAAGCTACTTATTTAGTTTGCAGAATAAATATTTTTATGTGTGATACTATTATTGCAAATAAAAATGCAAATTTAATGCTTAAAAAGCACGAAGTTAAAGATATTTGTTTATTCTTATTATTTTTATTATTAAAACTACATGATTTTTTGAATTTCTAAAGTAAATTATTTTTATTTTGTCAATAACTTTTCAAGCTGATTTTTAAAAATTTATGATGGATATTTCAATGTTTTGTTTTTATAGAAAATACATTTCCAAAATATATAATCTAAAGATTTATATCAACTAATGTTAATACTATGACACATGTTTCTTACTTATTATTTTATAAGCAATCAAATTAAAATGCTTGTTATAAATTTACTTAAACATGGAAAATGTATTCTTCCGTAAATAAGGATTTTCAAACTGAATATTAAAAACAGATTCAACTTATGACATTTTAAAATAAATTTTAGTGCTCCAAAGCATAGTTCAATTTTTGTTACCTTTCACGAGCTAAGTGGATTTGATAGTTTTAAAAGCTTTTAAAATGGTTATCTTTATATTTAAATGTTACAATTTAAAGTTTGGTAAAATTAATTTATTTCATAGTATTATTTTGTATGTTATCTCTAAATGTTGCAAGTTTAGGATATTGAATTTTTTTTCTCTGAATCGAAATATTTAAGTAAGATTTCATGAAAAACTCTTAACGTCTCAGTATACAAGTGATGTTAACCCGATAATTAGTTTTTTGTTAATTATAAATACCTTGTCATTACATCTTGTCTTCTTTAATATTTTGTTTTGCTTAAAATTATGGAATAAGTTTTAACAAAAAAGCAATTACTTTGAAAATAGTTTATTAGTTAAAAATTTAAGAAGACAACAATTTCTTTTTTACATAATATTAGAAAGTTTTTATGCTTTTTTATTTTGTGACTAACTTGATACATTATACTATTCTAGTGAAAAAGTATTCATGGTTTTTTATATATAAGAGAAATTTAAAGGAAACGCACATAAAAATAATTTTTGTGAGACTTCATTCTTTATAATTAAAAAAATGACAAAAGCTTGAAGAAATACTTGAAGAAAAAAATATTAAAAACCGAAAAATACCTATAAAAATTTAATGATAAAAAATTATAACACTATTAATACCAAGCGTAAAATAAAAAAAAATGTGTTCTGATTTTGAAATATGCTTTTTGAATGTAAGCATATGGCAACATTAAAACTTACTACGTCAAAGAATATAGTCTGAGGTGTAAAGCTCCCTCGGGTGCAATTATGTTATCATGTGCCATAATCAAATACAAAAAAACTAAAAAAAAACTAAAAACAGTTAACAATTTAGTATAAAGTCAAAAATGGGTAGAACCTGGTTGGATAAAGATCTATTTTAAAATACGTTAAAATATTTTAAAATACTGAATTAACTTCCCTTACCACCACAGGTAAAGCAAGTTTAAATAGTAAAAACACTTAAAAATAAGCCATGTCTTTTCAACACAATGACTCAAGTGTAAAGTCTCTTAAGCGATTGATTAAGCAAATACTTTTAAATATATTTCGACATAAACATTCACACATGAAAAATCAAAAAAATGTTTAGCAAAGAAAAACAGTATAAAAAATATATTAAAGGAAATTAAATTTTGAAAAACCTCATTTATAAAATTTAAAAGTTAACATTTCTACTAAAATCAGCAATCGAGTAAATACAGATTTTGCCCATTTGACGAGTCAGAAAATATGCAGAGTTCCTTTATAACTGAAAGTAGTCACAATAAGAAATAAATAACTTCCCTATCGCCTATAAATAAAATTGTAGTTTTACTATGTATAAATCAAAAAATTCGTTGGATAACTATCTGTGAGCAACATATTTCTCACAGTAACTGTACATTACATTAATAAGTATATACGAATTTTCCAATACGTATTTATCGAAAAGAAATTCGTACAAAATAAATCTAAAATATTTTACGTATGTGTTTACCTGTTTTATATTTAAGCTGCATCAAGTAATGAAATATTTAAACAAAACTTGCTAGGCGTGCTATTTTTACACCAAGTGATTCCCACTGTGACATCACATGAATATTGTTCACATAAAAATATCGTTTTAACATATGACGTAATTTTAAACCATTAAATACGTTTCTGGTGAAATAATTTAATTATTTTAAGTTGTTTTTTAATCTTGTTGTGCAAATACATTTTTATGGTTATTTACACATTTTCTTGTCTTTAACACATGGTCGTTTAATTATTATTTTAGAGTTTTCCTTCTGTTTTAATAGTCCTGTGCAAATACATTTTTAAATTAAAAGGGAATTTCATTTTCGTAATCTTTAATTAAATAATTTACAATTCGGCAACAATTTAAAACATGATATTTTCTAAATATGAAATAAATCTCTCTTGAAATAAGGAATATTTAAATTAAAAATTAGAAAAAAATCGTCAATTAAAAAAAAATTGCACATTGCACACCTTAAGCTTATAAAGTATGTCCCTTCAAAGTATGGTTAAATTACTGTGCATAGTTTTTGTTCCTATAAAACTTTTTTAACGAAACTATTTTGACCGATTTCTACGTTTAAAAACTGTCTGCTTCAGTGAGTGTATTGAATAATTCTCTATAATACTACCAATTTTCATATTTTTTATCTGCAATAGTTTTCTTAATACTTGGGACAATCCATTTACAGTCAAACTTACTGAGCTAAGATACTTTGAATTTTATGAAACTTTGGAGCTATATTATACTAAAAGATCGTCTGCGTGTCTTTAGTATTTTACAAAATTACGCACATTAAAATGCGCGGTAAATTTTTTTAACTCATTTGTACACCTAATATATGCATGTATCGATGAAAATGAAACTAACTTGAATAAAAATTACACCTTTTCTTCTCCCTTATCCATCTTTTCTCTATCTCTTAACACTTGATACTAATAGTTTTTATTTAAATATATATATCAAATATAAAATGATGAATGTGCAGCTTTTGTTCATTATGAGCATTTTTATTAAAGTAAATAATTTTGCAAAAAAAGGCAAATTATACTTTTATCAAAATAGCATGAAGAGATAAAAATAATCATAAATCCATTTTTGGAGTTAGTATTACTTTTACTTATTTTACGGAAGGGTGGAATAAATATATCTGATAAAAAGACTAAGGAAATTTAAAAACATTCGTCTATACTACCTTAAAAAATCTCGACATTTAATTTTTTTCAGGGACAAGTAATCATGTTCCTGAAGTGTTCAATTCACAACAGAATTTTCGTAAAATTTTATTTTTAATTAAGGAAATGCAATTTTACAGCTATCAAAGTTATAAAAGTAAAAATGTATTCAAAAACCCAGGTACAAATCTTGATTTAAATGCAATGGTGTGAAATATACCCCGCCGCCCATTTAAACGGTGAATGAATATTTCTTTTTCTGTCATGTATTTCTTGGTAAAATTCTCTTTTCGTAAATCAAAACAATCTGCATAAAGTTTGATTATATAAATGACAAGTACATGGATTAAAATCCTTTAACTATAGATAATTGTACACCCTTAAAATTCAATATTCCGATTCTCAAAACATATATTTCATTGGATACAATTAGCGAAAGACTTACAAAGTACTTTAAAAATATACTAATATCATTAATTATTCTGTAATAAAATATAGTTTATCGAGATGTGACTCAGATGCTTTATTCAAAATTAACTTTTCTCTTTTAAGTAAGAAAATACATTTTAGTATGAAACAAAAATCCATCAGTATTCAGGAAATAATTGTTATAATAAATATATTATAAAAGTGATTGAAATAAAAGTATTATGCTTATGAATGATCATCCCCGCGAATATGTTTAAACAGAATTTAGAGTGTTCTAATTAATTTCTAAACATTTGCAATTATATTTAATAAAGAAAATATAAAGAGATGGGATAAATGATGTTTATGGACGATTCTTGACTACTATAAGGAAGATGTACTGACCGACTCGGATAAAATCATTATAACATTTTGTTAGAAACACAATAAACACAAAATGAAATTACACTGTGCTCTTTTATTGGCATGACGATGCTTCTCGGGAAACCAATGATAATCATAACAAGGAAAAAAAATCATGCATCAAGATTATGATAAACTTTTCAACACTTCCAGAATACTTGAACAAAACTTTGGCGTTTAATAAGGTAAAGAAGATACATAAGTAAACATTTTAGAAAACACATAAAACATTTGAAAACCAGATTTTAGCAGTTATTGTCCATAGCCGAAATGGTACTCTTAATTCTTAAACTCTTATATGCAGCCCTTAATATGTTCTGTAGGTTTCTATATATATTCTGCATAAACTAAATACATTCTGCATACATTTTTCATACTATGCAAAAACATAGTTTAGTAAGAAAACGCATAAAACAGTTGAAATTTCACCTTCAGCAATTTAACAAAATAGAGGGAAACGTACCTGATTTATTTTGTACAGTCCTTTATAATATCTAAGGTTTTTTAAACATGCCACATAATAAGCTAGAATTTAATGCAGCCAAAAACCCGCTTAAATTTACTGAAACCACACATCCAGAAATAACAATCCGTTGACCATCCTTTTGTTGTCCTGTAAAAGATTTTATTCATATTCTAAAAACAGGTCTTAGTATGCAAAATATAGTTGAGTTTGAAAATCATAACTCAAATAAAAATCAGCATTAAACAGTTCAGTCTCAAACTCAGTAATGTTTATGAATTCTTTTGCGTAGAGTATATATGGCACATAGATATGTCCTGTATATGCTCCTGTATATGGTCCACATCACATGGTATGCAAAAATGTAAATTTAAAAACGCATAAAAAATTTTCTAACAATTACTGCTAATAGACAGCTTGTCGGATACAGTACTGTATACGAAATATTTCGTACGTTCTGTAAGTGAACTTAAAATGATATGCACATCAAATTCTACGTACATCTTGCAATAAACCCCAGTAATATATATCAATTGCCTTATCTTTTAAATAGTGTAACATAATTTGAATATCCTGTAAACAGTTTTTCCAAGTTTTCCCATTCTGTAACCGAATTAAATTGTGTGACTCTGTAAATGAAAATGAAAGTCAAATTATTTGCATTCCATAATCTACAGCATGGTTTATATTTAACACAAAAATATATAACATTAAGTTTATAATAGTGTAACATTAGTAAAATACACCGCAAATGATTTACCCCCATAGACCATAATAAAACGAAATATTTTTGAGTTGCGCTGTAAAGGAGCTACAAATGCTACTTACACCATTTTCTACAGTAAACATCGGGTAGTGAACTTTAGTTATGTATACGAATTTCAACATGTTTGCAAGAGTGTAACAACATTAAAATTCATTGCAAGGGATTTTTCCAATGAGCCATAATGCAACGGGATTTCTTTCAGTGCCCCGGTAAATGAACTATAAAATGAACACTTCCTTATCAATACCAAACAGTCCATGGTAAACTTCAATAACGTATATAAATTACATGGCAATCCGAGGATATTTAGGTGAGATAGAACACTGGCAGATGCCCAGTCAAACCGAAATCATAAACACTTTTCAACTATGTTGGAAAGTGTTAAAAATAGTTATTTCAAATTAAAAATAATATGAAAGGAAAAAATGACGATAATCGTTCAATTCAATTGAACAACTAATAACAAAATTGAAAAATGTTTATAACTTTGCTTCAACTGTCGGTCTGTCCGTTTGGTAAATATGTTTGAAAAGCCACGTTTTTTGCACTTTAATCAGAATGTTAGTTATAGCTAAAGTGTATATGTGTTAGATTTTTATGTTAAAAAAAAACTAATACAAAATTTTTAAATCTAAGATATAAAAAATATTCTAAATTTTTAAAGACATTAACAAAATCTTGTTTTTGGACTTAATAAAATTTGCATTGTTATGAAATGAAAACTTTTTTTAAAAACATTACTAATAAGAGATATTTAAAAATGTATATCTACATTCGCTTTGAATAGGTAAAATATGTAAAAGAATTAAATTCGTCCATGCTTTCTAAATCTAGATTTATTTTCACTTCTACGAAATATATTAATATAAATTTACTGATTCTTAAATCCGGAAAACATTAGAACACGAAAATAGACGCTTTGGGACAATTCTATCTGAAAATAGAAGAATTAAAGCTCTTTGTATGGAAGTCATTGAACCTTTAAGATATATACTTAACTGAAAGAGAACGGATTTGAAAGAGTTCTGTGGAATAAAATGATACTTTGATCTCTGAAAAAATATATTTTCAACTTTCTATCTTTTGCTCGTAGGAATTAAATTTACTTCAAGTCATTTTCTCCTTAGAAAATTTTGTTCTTTACAATGAAATATTTATGAAAATTTTGAAATATAGTTAGTGATTTTATTAAAGTCCCTTAAGTCACATAAAATATCTCAAGTAATCTTAAAACCGGGAATTATGTCCGTATTTGAGAAAGACAACTTTTATTTTAGTTAAAAAAATATATCCGATTTTTAATAGGCGATTTTTAATTTTCTATTACTTGAAATTTTTTATTTAATAATGCAAAATATATTATTTAATAAAACTATAAAAATGGTAGGGCAATGACTAAAAGCTAATTATAATAAGCTATTTATAAAGATTTCCATACTAACGAAATGCAATATGTACTAATTACATATGTGGACAACATTTACGTTTTTGGTATCTGAGAAATTATTGTGCCATTCACAATTTGATAGACGTGGGCATAGTCAATTTATGGAGACCGGATCAGTATTTGTTAAAGAAGGAATGGATGAAAAGTGGTAATAGAGGAAAAAGTCAACGATTATCACTTTGATGCGCGTCGTGAAACCATTGGTGAACATATAGAGGCTTATTAATTGATGCAAAAAAGAACTTTAATATATACTTCTAATACTGTGTTATTTTCCATACATTTATCTCTTTATTTGTGTGTAATAAAAAATTGAAATTGTAAAGATATTTTGTGGACACCCTGTATATATCCTTCTGAACCTAATAATGGCACAAAATATACTAATTTTTTTAAAACGATATACATAGATATACGTATATATGCAGAATGCAATAAAATAGATGGAAATTTCTTTATTTTGTTAGGCAAAGTCCTTATACTCCTTTTGTCTTTTGCTAGTAAAGCTGTGTTTTGCGTTTTTTATCTATAGATTCAGTATTTTTACGATTAAATATTCAGCAATAATAGGTAATAATTTATCCGAGCCGTGTAGAATATATACAGAGACATCTTTGATCCCTGCATCTAAAAGAAGGCCTATTTTGGTGTTGTTTTAATTTAGTCTCCATAGGCTTTATTAATAACTCCAAACTTGCACATCAATCTATTAATTTCACTAAACTTATTCACTATCTTGTAGAAAAGAACAAAGATCCTGTTCTTATATGAAATCATTATCTCAATCTCATGAGAGCCTTCAAATATGCCTTGTAAAAGAGGTTCGATATTTCGAGGCAAAGTCGGACAAGTAGGAAAGCTGAGAAAGATTTGGGTTCTTAAAGGATTTCGTGATTTTAGACTTATAAACATTAACAGCTCATGAGAAAAAAGATAGTCATTAGAGTAATATTTAGACCCACTCCATACAAATAGGATACTAAATCTACAGGGTTTGTATAAAACATAATGACACGAAATTCTGAAAAATATGTCTATTGAAGGTGTCGCTGCAAACAATTAAAATTATTCAAATAAGATCCTTTAGCATTGACAAACTTGTAACAATGAGTATTCCACTCTTGGAAGGTTCCCCAGAAGTCATTTAAGCAGCGCATCGGAACCACTGTAAGATCTTTCACTGTCCCGTCACGGTGTCTTTTGAGAGCTGTCTGTACTCGGGGGAAGAGTAAAAAAGTCCGTCGGCGCTAGATCTAGACTGTAGTGGGGCTGAAAAACCGTTGCGATGCCATTCCGCGGTAGGTAGTCGTTGACTACGACGCAGGTGTGTCTTGGTGCATTCTCATGTGCAGATTACAATTGGCGGGAATAACAAAGTTTTAGTTAAATTTAGGTTTTAGAAATGCAATAAACACAGATTGTAATACTGCTTACGATGAGAAAAAGCAAAATTGTGCGAAAATTGTACATGATACACCATTTTTATTGTGATTTTCAAATACAGCTCCATAAATTACATTAAGAGTAATGAAATTTATCAGAAATATTCTTTCACTGTAGACCTGTGTTATCATATATTATATACTTATATAATTTATTACATCATATCTACAAATCAAACATAGTAAAGGATTAGGGTTGGTAATCAGTGTCTTCTCAAATTCCTGGATTTAGTAAGAATTCAAATTCGAGGAAGAAAAAAATTATCGAGTTGATCAGAATAAGAAATTAAAAATGTTTTGACGTACAAATTATTTAGAACCATTTGAGCGTTTATGCGACTGTTAATTTATAAGGTAAAAATAAAAAGCAAACACACATAAAACAGAAATGAATTAAAACTCATAAAAGTAATAACCTCACGCGCTGTTTCGCACAGAAGAGGAATAAACTAAACATGTCCAATCAGCTATTCTAATTAACTATTAATAAAAAAAAAATCGAAACAAGGATAGAAATAAGTGGATTTTATTCATAAAATCGCGTGTAAGTAATTTTCTATTTTTTCTTTTATTTAAATATTTTTTTAAGTCCTGAATCTGAAGTTCTTTTGTTTTCTTAAACTTTACTCCTAACGTATTTTGTCTAAGAGAATATCTATTCGTATATAATTGCTTTTTTCGAAATTACTTCGTCATTATTCATTCAAGTTGCAAACAATTAAAATTATTCAAATAAGATCCTTTAGCATTGACAAACTTGTAACAATGAGTATTCCACTCTTGGAAGGTGCCCCAGAAGTCATTTAAGCAGCGCATCGGAACCACTGTAAGATCTTTCACTGTCCCGTCACGGTGTCTTTTGAGAGCTGTCTGTACTCGGGGGAAGAGTAAAAAAGTCCGTCGGCGCTAGATCTAGACTGTAGTGGGGCTGAAAAACCGTTGCGATGCCGTTCCGCGGTAGGTAGTCGTTGACTACGACGCAGGTGTGTCTTGGTGCATTCTCATGTGCAGATTACAATTGGCGGGAATAACAAAGTTTTAGTTAAATTTAGGTTTTAGAAATGCAATAAACACAGATTGTAATACTGCTTACGATGAGAAAAAGCAAAATTGTGCGAAAATTGTACATGATACACCATTTTTATTGTGATTTTCAAATACAGCTCCAAAAATTACATTAAGAGTAATGAAATTTATCAGAAATATTCTTTCACTGTAGACCTGTGTTATCATATATTATATACTTATATAATTTATTACATCATATCTACAAATCAAACATAGTAAAGGATTAGGGTTGGTAATCAGTGTCTTCTCAAATTCCTGGATTTAGTAAGAATTCAAATTCGAGGAAGAAAAAAATTATCGAGTTGATCAGAATAAGAAATTAAAAATGTTTTGACGTACAAATTATTTAGAACCATTTGAGCGTTTATGCGACTGTTAATTTATAAGGTAAAAATAAAAAGCAAACACACATAAAACAGAAATGAATTAAAACTCATAAAAGTAATAACCTCACGCGCTGTTTCGCACAGAAGAGGAATAAACTAAACATGTCCAATCAGCTATTCTAATTAACTATTAATAAAAAAAAAATCGAAACAAGGATAGAAATAAGTGGATTTTATTCATAAAATCGCGTGTAAGTAATTTTCTATTTTTTCTTTTATTTAAATATTTTTTTAAGTCCTGAATCTGAAGTTCTTTTGTTTTCTTAAACTTTACTCCTAACGTATTTTGTCTAAGAGAATATCTATTCGTATATAATTGCTTTTTTCGAAATTACTTCGTCATTATTCATTCAAGTTTTGTGGATATCTGACTATGACATATGGTATTTGTCTTTGTTATCAGAAGTAAATTTCTGTTCAAATGTTTGTCATACTCATTTTGGCTCGAAACAGTTCTTTTTTAATTAACGTAGAAAGAACATTTATGTAATAAAAGAATTAACTTTCTAATTATTTGTAAGATGATTTGGCAGTTAATAAACTGATAAGAATACAACAACAAGGAATAGTTTTGCCAGTTTAATCACAAGAACATTTTTTAAGATTACTGAATTTCTTTCTTTAATAAAACAGTAAGTAAATATTAATAATAATGTATGACCTATTTCCATTAAATATATATTTTTGATTTTTAAATTTTATACAAATCTAGGAGCCGTGTAATAATGTATATTTTCCTGTACCTAAAATATTTCGATGCTAGTGAATATACTGTTAAAAATTGGGCACATGCTTGAACCAGTTGCTTATGTTGTAGTAACGGAAAATAGTAGATCGTGAACAAATTTATTAAGATTTGGTATTTTTCATGAACCATGGCACAATATTGAATTACAATTTCGTTTTTGTATCAATCATAAATGTGTATAGGTTGAACCATTAACTGGCAAAATGTTGAAAAATAAAATGATAACACATGGAACCATGAAATGGGTCATTATGCTTCGCAAAAAAGTGTAAATCTGACCGTAATCTACATTTAAAAGAAAATCCGAAGCACAACGTGTATACATGCCTGATCAGGGACGGAATTATAGCGAGCATTCTACCCACTAACCAGTAGGCAGATTTCCTTTTGATCCAAAGCAGCATTTTGCGAAAGCATATAACTATTTCTTTGATTGGCTGTTCATAGATCCATTTGTTGATGAAAATTTAAATCATTTTCGAGTTTGATTCATGAAAAATATTTTTTTTGAAAGACAAGAAAGAACGATATTGCTGTTCATCTAATTATTGTATTCTAGTCTATGGTTTAGGAAACTTTTTTGTTCATTCGTTAAAAACACTATGGTGTGCGTGCTGTCTGTTCCACCTGATGAAGAAAGCCGATATGTAAACGCTCCAGCTATTATAATTGTTTAAACTGCTGATCTATCATGATAATTAAACTATCATGATCATTCAAATATCATGGTCATTAAACGACTCTAACCTAACATCTGTTTAATTCTTTAGAGTTCATATATAAATGCTATTAACTAGTTAGATATATTACTATTTTTATTTCTTAGAAGTTTCCTTTTTTTCTCAATTAGTATTTTTCTTTTTTCATTATCTTTTTTTCTAAATTATTTATTGTTTATTATTTACTGTTTATAATTTCTCAGTTTTCTCTTATTATGACTCAAGCTAAACTGGACAGATTTCCGAAACTTCTACACAAGCATATCAAATTTCTTAAATATCTCACAAACGTTTAATGAGTACGTAGCAAAATTTCTAGTTCTTATAATTCAGTTTAAGTGTGTGTATTTTGCTCCAACTGATAAAGAAAAGTGGCAGTTATTTGATTCTTCAGCTATAATCGTGCCAACTCATGAAATAATAAAGTTCAAAGGAAAATTCGCCTTTTAAATCTTGAATACATTTCTTTGGCGTATAAAAGAGCACATTTTGCTTCATGCCAGTTAATGAGATTTCCCAATATTCATTGTACTAATGCGATAATTTTGGTACAATATAAAATAGTATAAAAGATATTCAAACAATCATTGTCATAAATAATAATATATTCGAATATTGACTTGTCTCCAGAAAGATAAGGATGTGGATTAGGATGTCCAATTTAAAAAATAAAAACATTGTAACCAATACAGAACTAACTTACATTTTGTAACAATCAGATGCATTTTATCCGTGTAAAAACCCTTAAAATGATAGTATGAGACTGCCGAATATGCATAATAAACTAACATATCCAAATGTATTGGCGATTTAATGAGTTTTAGTGCGTTCTAGTATGTAGTGGGCCAAAATTCAATAGGAAGAAAATGATCCCAGTCATATAAAAAACATTGTTCCAATCGGAGAAACCGTTTCATAGTTATGTGTGAACAATCATTAAATAAATATATTGAAATCGTTGAATTAAATAACACATTTTTCTTTGACAGAATTTAAAAAGATTAAATATATACCTACATCTACATCTTTATATTTTTTATCTCATCTATATATTTGTGTATAGCATGTTCAATTAATGTCTCCAGATATGTATATTCAGTAACTTTGTAATCCCATCATTTCAGCATAGGGATTTTACTGGTACTGAAATTTTTATTCGAAAATTCACGTTGATTTATCTATGCAACTATTATGAAAGACAAAGTTAATATCCGATACTTTGGAATATCCTTGCTGGAAGAATCACGATTTTTAACATAACTCATACACATAATAGTAAATTACTGAAAAAATAATTTTTAAAGCAATACTTCAAAGGCAACAGTCTCAAAAGTCAGAACATCAAAATATATTTCAAGTATCCATCTAAGAATTGCGTTGTGCAAAATGTTGTACGTTTAAAGAAATTTTGGAGAAAAGAGACAGAGAACATGTCTAGCAATACCTAGAATGATAAAATGATTTCAAATGTGATTTCAATAGGTTATTGCACATTCATTGAATTTTTATATTGATATGATTTATTGAAAATACCGTTTTGTTAGTTTTGCCAAAATGCAAATAACATGTACCATAATTGAACATACAACAGCATTTTCTTCAAAGGTCAATGGTGAACTATGTTGTATATTTACAACACAGGGTTATTCTTGAATAACACAACCAAATTTGTTGGTGACAGTGTGAATTGGTTTATGAACTTTTATAATTACACACAAATATAAATTCGATTATTAGCTCTATATAATTCGCCGTTTATATGTTACTAACCGTCGTTCGAATATTAAATATTTAAAAAATATATTTTTGCAGGGAGGCATGTGAATACTATCTTATCCGGAAAAAAATATTCGAACATTCTACTGAACTTCTTACACTCCCGAAAATAACATGTAAAAATTCCTACGTTCCAACTAATCAATTATCCGTCGTCTCTTTTACTATGGAACTTGCAATTTCTTCCATCTTTGCATCCCGATTGGACCATTATTCAGCTTTCTTGTCATCGGTATCCTCCAAACGCAACATTATTCGTCGTACATTTATAATTAGTAGAATGTTTTTGCGCAAACATTTCAGTTGTCGAAATGCATTCATGGTGTATGAACCATTGTTTTTTCCATAAAAAATGTATGCATTTTAATAGAATATTATGATGTCTTGATTCCTAGTTTTATAAAATAAATCCTTCATACAGTTTTGTATGTATGTGCTACATTAGATTGAATTCAACGCAGTTGTTTTTGCATCCAAAAGCATTTTGATTAACACTAATATATAAAGATATAAATTAACACTGAAAGGTAAATGATTAACTATCGCTGACCAGTAACACAAAATGATGAAAACTGAAACAAAAAATATATTCTTCCTAAAAAAATATATTTAAGTTCTGAATTAACTTGTTTTTCTAAAGAATAGACTATTTTTGTAATAAAACATTTCACTAGTTCCATTGTTTGTCTTAAAAATTACTATCATCTTTCAATGGGGAAAATTTATATTCACAAAAAAATCTCGATAACACAATATTTTACTCAAATTGGATTCACCTTATATCTTAAACTAATACGCTTAGCATCCTTATACGCTTAGTACTTTAATCCAATACGTTTAACTAAATCAATTGTCTAACATTCTTAGATAAATTCTTTTTGAATTTAAAAAGAGTATATATTTACATTGTTTGATTTTTCCTCACGGTGTTTAAGTAAGGGGCAAAATATTTCTAAGAATTTTTACATGTTAACTATAATTCGGAATATTTTTATTATATGCATCCTTATTCTTGAAATAACGTACAAAATACGTACTCATGAATTTCAAACAAGTTTAAGACTTTATAGTAAAGAGTAGATATTTTTGTTGTAAAAAGAATTATGTTAAATAAGAATGTCTTGTAACAGCTAAAATAATTTGGATTCTTAATTTCAAAATATTCACTAAAAGGCCGAAATCTTTATTTCATGAATGATTACAATGAACAGGCATAAACACAAGTGTGTTTAATTTATTAAAAGTAATATTAACAAATGTTTAATGATAATAGAAAATACGAAATGTGATTAACTTTAATATTTACGGTCATAGTATTCCTGTAAAAATAAGTAGCTACAGAAAATCCATACATATGAGCATTCATAATTTCGAAGATAGGGGAAATATAAAATATATATATTATCATTTCTATTGCACTAGCGAAAACAAAATGCGCATCAAACATTTACAGAAGGGAGTTTTCTGAAAAATATATTTTAAAGGTACAATAAACATAATAAATGAAATAGCGCACTTAAATGATGGAGAAAACAGAAAAGTGATAAAAAAAGAAATTATTCATAAAATTTTTAACTCTATAATTTTCATATATATTTTTAATCTATGCAGAAAATGCATACATCTCAGGTAAACTTAATCAATCTGGCTGGCATTGCATATATTATTATTAGTTTCATTCAAAATTAGTGCAAGTTCACAATAAAGGAGATCTGAACAGGTGTGTGCAGTTGTGTATAATTTTTTTAAACATCTTGTAAATACACTCGCTGTATTCTGCAACAATCTAGGTTGCCTGAATTGCCTGAGGTATAAGAAGCTCGGATAATGTGATTCATTAGTGTTAAAATAAATGGAGTTTATTATTGTTTTAGTATATTAACACTTTTTAATTTGTAGTTTGTTAAGTTACATGACAAAATTATCAGAGTAATGATAAAAAAAATATATTTATCTGATACATTTTAGTACAATTTTAATAATGCTTTGGTGGTAAACACAAAACTTCTGTTATAATTTTCAATTCCCTTATGCAATCTATTTACTTCAATTAACATTTACTAGAAAAAAACAATTGGTCAATTGCGAGTATAACTCCCGCTCAAAGGGTTCCGTACATTGAATTTATTAATTAATAAACCTCTACTACCCCTAATTTTTTTTTCATAATTTTAGTTTCAGTAGATTCGGAAGTAGGAGGAAGGTGGATATTTTAAGTACTTTCTACGATATCTCTGAAAATATAATACCTGAAATTAAAACAAATATATTTTTGAGTTTGATGTTACGAGATACTTCGAACAATACCCTACACGCTATATAAAAAGATTTTTTTTCAAATAACTTAATTAAATTTTCAGTTAATTAAATTAGCAGATACTTCGAGCGCCCGTCAACTCCTGCGCTGAACGCTCGAAAAGTAAAGTTTGTGCGTAAACGGAAAAATCCGTTTTTCAGAAAAACTTTGTTATTTAAGAAAATCTCGATAGTTTCTTGCGAGGTGTAAATAAACTTCTATTACCCCTAATTGTTTCATAATTTTAGTTTCAGTAGATTTGGAAATAGAGGGGGGGGGGGCAGACATATTTTTGCACTGCATTTTCAACGATATCTCTGTAAATATAATACCTAAAATGAAAACAAATATATTTTTGAGTTCAATATTACGAGATCTTTCACACGATATAGCACATGATATACAAAAAGAAAACTTCTTTTTCAAGTAACTTAATTAGCCCCCTTAATTTTTCCTAAACATTTTTGTGAATGTCAAATAATCTGAAAATATGTGTGTAAAAAGGCTTTATAACTTTCCCAAGTTTGAACTTTCCACGTCCCATAATTTACAAGAAAAGAGCTGTGACAGACAGACGAATAGACACAGGAGTGATCTTATAATGTTTCCGTTTTTACTCTTTAAGTACGAAACCCTGAAAATAATTTAAAGTTTCGGAAAGAGGGCGTATACTTATAAACCGGTAATGTCTTTCAAGCCTATAACAAAATTAACAAAAGGTCATCCCATCATCAGTGCAGATTTTTAAAGTCTCAATTAAATTCAATTAAGTGAAAATTAACAATACGCGTATTGGAAACTCTAGTTTTATTTCCTTTGTAACAGTATGTATTAAAGTATATAAACTGTGAAACAATTAACTTTTTATTCGGAATGTACCCCATTGTCGCCTCCTGATCTTCTTAATACGCATTATTTAAATCAAGGTCTATTTTATACACTTTGCAGCATAGTTGTACACAGTAATTTATGCTTAAAATTAAAGAGCAGTTCGAAATTTAAAGTGTGTACATAGGGAAAATATCTTTCGAAAAACATAGGGAAAATGTCTTTCGAAATCAATTTATTGCTCTCAGCATTGCTATCAATCAGTAAGATGACCCACTGAAAATTCAATAGAAGTACTTAAGTTCAAAAGGCATTTTGTGAGAGTCCTTCTTTAATCTTTTCAGGAACACCTTTCACGATTTTAAACTTTTACAGAAAATAATAAAATTTGCAGTGTCATTTTCTGTTGAAACGTACGTTTTATACAACCAGATTTCGTAGATTTTGCACTATTTAACATGGAAATTATATATATTAAAGGCGAAATTTTCTAAAATTTTGTGTATTTTTTTTAATTCTTGAAAATTGTTAGAAAAATTACATTACAGGGGAAATGTTTATGACAATTAATGTCCACTGAAGAATAATTTCTATAAACTGCTTTAAAAAGGACTTCCTAGGGAACCTGCCTGTCGAATCACATTGCTACACTCCTTTGCCTCTTGTCGCGATTAGAGCTTGACTCTGACTTGACATGAGGCGACCCTTGTCGCATGGAAACTTTTCAAGTGCACCCTTCTAATTGCCTCTCTACATCAGCTTATCATATCTGTTTCCAGCCCGCCATCCGTCACGATTCGTGTTTGACCCAGCCGGATACAGCTTATAACTACTCTATAAATCTTTTAAGGATTTTTTATAAACATTCAGCATGGGAGGCATAACTGTACGCTCTCGTGTTTGACAGGGCTGGAAGTCACACTTAGAAGAACAGCGTCGTGTCGGGGAGATATCCGCTTACTGCTCTACGTCGTGGTTTCCCCTAGACGATCTGGGCCCCTTTGGTATACAGCTCTCGAGAGAAGCTTGTTACTGAATGAACCAATAGCCTACTGATTTTTTGTTTTTACAACCTTCTAAATCTTAGTGTTTTCCAACTTTACCAATGACCAATCCTGTTTTTTTTTTATTTTTTTTTTCAATTTTAATCAATATTTCATTTTGTTTAATTCATTTATGATGATAAATGTTTCGAATTTTTCCATACTAATTGCGATTTTTCTTCACTAAATCCATTTAATGATTTTTAAAAAAATATAAAGCATCAGAAATAAATAGCTGAAAGGATACCGAGACACTTTAAGAAAGATAGCAGAAATTTTTCTTTAGGTATATTTTTAATATAGAGGGTAGAAATTCACCATTGTATAAGTCGTTAAGGTGAGATAGCTCTATTCTATCTTCAATCATGTAAAAGTACAGTGTCACTAATTTAAGATGAAATGTTTTTACAATTTTACTAGATTTAATATTTTAATTGAAAAGCTTAATAGCTTTTGTTTTCATTTTTCTTTTATAAATAAATTTTTATTTCTTCTTTAACTGTATTCCATTTCCATTAAATTTGATTTAACTAATAAATAATATTGGAACAAGAATTGTTGATAGTACTTAATACATAATTTGGCTGACCTAAATTAGGTTTTGGAGATGATTTAATTGTGTGCATTGAAAAATTATTTAATAAACACATGGAAATGTACAAAAATCTGAGTATTACTAGAAACATTACCAATGTCTATTTTTGGCATTTTAGGAAAAAGTTGATTTTTATTTTCTGTTACTTATTCAGGTTACTACCGAAAAAATATTTTTCTTTGCAGGCTGACTTAAAAAGAGAACATTAAAATCATTCCTTTTAGTCGTATCATTATTGTAAAGTATTTGGCGGACATAGAAAAAATAATGGTGATTGTTAAATTTAATAGTCTTTATTAAAATGGTACTAAAGGCACGACTTTGACATTTTTTATTACACATATGACTAATCTGAACTAATTAATGCAGAAAAAATAATCTTGGTAAATTTAAACATTGACCTTTTTGTGCAATTTTTAATGTTTATAAAAAGACAGAATGTTAATACTTGGTTAGTGTAGTATTTTACTGTCATGTTTTGCAAACTGAGACTACACTGATCGGGATTTCTGTGTAAAGTGTAAGGCGACCCGTTGCAACGTAATAGTCTGAATCCAGAATCGAACCCGGCTCCTCTTCATATTAAAACACTGTTAGACTTCCAATAAAATGTCCGTCGGTTTTGTGTATATTAGAAATTATTTAACAGAAACATATAATGTATTTCAATATTTCAATAGTTAAATATTTAAGGAACGTAAGTTTGTAACATGTGAAACTAGTATTTTCCCTGACACATATTTTAACAACAAAACCAATTGTAATTTTCTTCAGAAATATAAGAATAAATAAAGAAATAAGCGTTTAATTTTCTGCACGCAATCCGTTAAAGATTTTTTCCCCTCATTACGCATTTTTAATTTCGATTTAAGTTTTATTTATTGTCTCCTTTTCGAATTAAGTTTAATAAAAAAAGTTTTCTTTGAAACAATTCCAATTGTATATAATTGCTTTGATTTTGAAATTATATCAGTTACGTCTGATAATGCAGCTTATTCTAGAAAGTGTAATATGTCTTTGTATTTGTCCTTTCTGATGTTAAGCAATATGAATTGAATGATATTTTTTCTTTCTAATATTAAAAAAAAATGTTCTTTTGACTAAACAATTATACATTTACAATTGGTGAAAGTACTTTAATTAATGACCCACACTGAAAAAAACTAATTTTAGTAGTTGAAATTAGATTCTGCAATTTATGAAATTGTATATTTTGAATATTTTATTTTATTCTAGAATTGAGGTGTATAATAGAAAAAAAAAATCATTTAGATTTTTTTAAAATTTTTAAAATAGGGCTGTAATATCTAATATGTGTAATATATAATAGAATATTAGTAATATCGAATGAGTTCAAATAGATGTTAATGAATATTATTATGGAATTTTATTATTGCAATATCTTAGTTACTCATAGAATTATATATAGAGATATGCATAAAAAAATACCGAAAATCGTTTAGACTTATCATGTAAGTGCTGTTAAAATAAATCAGATCTGAAATTTGAATAACAACTATTAAGGAGTAATCGATAATTTTTATAAGTTTTAGTTTTTTATAATTTCATTGTAAAAAATCATTTGAAATCTTCCGTAAATCCCTTAGCAAAGAAATTGATATCTATGCATCATGCAATATAACATAAACTGTTATGGTTACATAGCATTTTAAAATTCAGAATACAAAATTGTTATTTCTGAAATAGTTAGATTCAAATTTATTGGAAGTTTATATTAATTATGTGCATGCTATATTAAATCTCATTGATCAAATCCGTCTCACATGGTAATTACTCTATGATGTTTAAAATATAGCTGCTTTCTCATTAATTCCAATATTAAATAGAAATAAATATATATTTAAAAAATACTTTACAATGAGATTAAGTTTCTCAAATAACTATTTTTATTGAAATAATCCGATATAATAAAATGCATGGAAGCAGTTTATTAATAGCGTATCACTAATGCACATTTTATATTTATAAACAAACTATGTTTAAAGTTTCTCGAAATCCATGATATGTAAACATAATTTCCTATTGTTTCAATTTATTAAGATATTTAAAGACTATGTCTTTCTTAGGAAGAGTGTTTTCGTAAAATGTTAGCATATTAACACATACATTCACGAATGACAATATGTATTGTAACTCAGGGAGGGATTTTGTCCACATTCTCTTATCAATTTCTTGCGATATTTTTGAAAAATTAGAAATTTATACAGGTTGTCTCAAACGTTTAATCACACACTAAAAAATAATAAAGATACAAAGTTTAAGATATAAAAACATTATAAATTAAATACTCAATATTTTAGTAAAATAAAAGACAGTACAATCATTATTAAGTATAAGTTTTTTTAATTACGCTTTTTATGAATGAAACTTAAAATCAAACTGTCTCAAAAGTTTAAGAACATTATTCAAAAAATGACAAATGACGTATTGTTCGCATAAAATTCTTCTGAT
The DNA here is from genome assembly GCA_963931845.1 of Maratus michaelseni. Taxonomy (NCBI): domain Eukaryota; kingdom Metazoa; phylum Arthropoda; class Arachnida; order Araneae; family Salticidae; genus Maratus; species Maratus michaelseni. The sequence continues at coordinate 258,247,074 of OZ007590.1, read as the reverse complement.
CCTGACACGGAAGGTCTCGATAAGCGAAAAAAAACAAAATAAATAAAAATACAGAATGTTCTTCTCATGAGGATATATACGTCTATAAAAAAATTTCCGCGGAATCTCGATATAACGTCCGTAAAAAAATATGAAATTTTCCATTATTTGGTGATTTATCACCGGTTGGCGACGGAATGAAATTAACCCTTTCAGAGGCAAAGTACTTATGTTTCTAAAATGTTGAAATCATTGAGTCACACAGGGATTTAACAACAAATTTATTTCCAATTAAGTAAAAGATTTTCTTCTCGCATATTATAAAAGTAAAATTTATTCCAAAATTCCGGTGTCATTGTGGCATTTGGGAATTAAATGGGATATATTATATCCCACCACCCTGGTGTTAAAAAAAACGCGTTTATGACAAATAATCTTTAAGGGAAAATTTTTTCATACTGAACTTGTTTATGCATGTTTAACTTACATAATAAATTAATTTTTATAACTACAATTTTGTGCACACATTTATATGTATATATAATGGAATTTAGCGATTGTATTTTACGATTTGAAACAAAAATTAAATTGATTAAAGTTGTTTCAAGTTCAAAAATAAGCCCGATTCTGAACATTGTCAATTCAAGAAAGTTTTTGTTGCTATGGAAACAACGACTTCTTCGATATGGAAATGTATAATGAATCCATTTGTCATTGGACTTTTCCTTTTAAAATACATTTAAAAATTACTTTTACAAACGTTGAAGTCATTTAAATTAGAAAAAATCGTGGAATGGAAGATAAAGCAATAGGCAAAATTTCATTCAATCGGTAATAAATAGAGAAAAAATGTAAGTTATTTATTTAATGTGATTAAAAAAAAATATTTTAAATTAATATTAATGCAAACGTACAGAGAGTTGAAAATGTTGAACACAAAATTCAAATGATTCTGAACAAGAGGGTATGGTGCCATGAGCTATAGAATTAACCCATTCGTATAATTTTTTAAGCTTACGACAATTTTACGCTTTCAAATTTTACAAAAATCTCATACACAGGTCTCATAACAAGAATTTCTTCAAACTCTTCGCTTACTTTAATATGCCTTTCAGATTCATATATTTTTAAAATTTCGATTGTTAACTAAAAGTGAAAATAAACATACAGATTCAATAATTCAATAATACACATAACTTAAATGTCAGCTTTGCTATAACATAAAATAGATATTTGCAGATTCCAAAACATAGAACATATTTTTTCAGTGGTAAAAATAAATAACTGCAACAACAAGCAGCTTGTATATATTATACAAAAAATAATAAATATTTCATCGTTTAAGTTAAAATTCATTAAATATTGCGAATTCGAATAATCATTTTACAAGTAATTTAAAATTCATTAAAATCGTTTGCGTTTGGCGAAGGAAAAATGTTGCTAGCCAAATCGTGTGTTTTTACGCCAAATATTCGAAATTATTTAATTTTTTGCAGATTTACTATTGGGATTCCGCAGCTAAATTTCACTGTTCCTTTATTACATACTTGTGTAGCTTCATTAGCATTTTTTTCAAAATTTTCCGAGTATGCGCTTTAAGGAGACCTTCCTTGTGAATAGTACAAAAGCAAATAACAGATTCCATATTTTATTTTAAATGCCGAAAGTTACTGAATTGACAGAAGAGTAAATTTTAAAGATTTTCAAGAGATTCGAAATGTGAGCTTGTTTTTAAAATTTTATTATTTGAAACTATTAAAAGCGAGTAAATTATAAACACATGCTAGAAATAACAATTTCGAGTAAAAACCAAAATTCGGACGGTCACGTCTGACGAGTGTTACACTAACCCTTCAATTTCTTCAATCAGCCTGAAAATGAAAAAATATGTGTATAAAGCGAAAAAAATATATAAAGAAATTTCGGTGCAAATGTGTCAAAGCACACAATGCACAAACGCATCAGGAAATGCAAGAAAATTATTTTAAACAAGAGTTTTCGTAAACCATGCTTAAATGTTACCCTATAAACGGGACAGAATCAATTGCGCTAGAATTAATATGTTCAAAGAACACCAATGACTCACCTTATTATTCAGTGATGCAAAAAGGTGCAATTTGGATGCCCTTGATGTCTTAAATTGCTTCTAGCATGACACCGGTAAAGAGCCGCATACTTTTTCCAGTTGTGAACTAGGCGAAACTCTGAGATGGTTACGTGGATAATTGACTATAAAGGATAAACCTAACTGTTCTTTTTGCATGGTGAATAACATATAATGGCGTATTAGGAAATATTTACATTATTGTAAAATTTCACATATACGCGTCTTTTACATATTTAAATATCCTTATTCATTTTCAGAGTTCGCAGCAAAAAAGTCCTGATCCAATAAATACAAAACTGAATTATCAGTACACTGTTAGTGATCCTCTAGAAGGTTTTTTTAATGTCCCATACAAAAAAACTGTATGACTATGTAAATATCTTGTACAAGCAATTTTTTTCTGAACAATTTGAATTTTGGACAAGTACTGGTTTTGTTTATAATAAAGTGTTATTTAGTTTAGAATAGATATCTATTTAAATAGATGTGTTAGAAATATTTATTTAATGAGATTTAAACCTATTTACGTCTATGTAAGTAACTTTGCGGATGCATACATAGTTTGATAAATGTCTTTGTCATAAGTAGGCACTTAAAATACTTACAATTATTTTCCCTAAAATAATGAAAAAATATCAAGTTTAAATATCTTACTGTAATATTTTAAAAGTCACTAACTCTGCCGTATCTTTATCAATTTATCTCTTTATTCATAAATGCATGAATGCGTGTGAAGATACGTAAGTATTAAAATACAGAGTAAAATATAGACACAATGAGACAAGTATAAAAACCTAACTTGATAATAATAATAATAATAATGTACACCGTATACTACGCAATTTTCTGGAATCCTACAATATGTAATTTAAACATTCCTACTCGTCCGGTTATGTATGTTTATTCAATACATCCTTTTAAATATATTGAAAACCTTAGGAATTTCTTTCCTCGAAAACTGTTGATAGCAATCGATTTATTCGTTATCGGAGAAGTTCTCTTAAACCCCACACCAATAGAAGTAACTTGATCAATCATCTGACATTCTTAGATTCTTTATTCCAAGTTAAAAGAATGAATATATTCTGGAATCAATGTTAAATAGAGACTTAAGAATTTGTTATTGCTATTTTTATTGCTCTACTAAAAAACAAATATTTTATAGCTTTTTCCGAGCTCTATGTTTTTAATTTTTTCGCTGAGAATAATTTGCTACTGTGTACTTTTTTAGTAAAATGTACTTAAAATGGATACTAGAATTAAGTTAATTTATGTTATTTTTTTAAAGAACATTATAATACGAAGTGCTATTGTAATAATTATAATCAGGGATATTATGTATCTTCTCTTTTTCTGATTTGAAATATACAAAACGATACAAAAATGTCATTCGTTTATATCTGACTATACGGAGTGCAGGAAATCAAAATAGTTATGTCATGATGAAAGTATATAAACAAACCAGTGTAACACATAATAATTATATGAACATTCAGTTTAAACATTTTTAAATTTTTCATTTTTACCTCATAAAGTTTTTATATTTAAGCTGTGAGTTAATTATAAGAGTGTAACAATGTGTTAGCGACATAAAAATTAGTGACCGACAGCAACAAACGTTTCTGCCCGAAACCGAACTTTTGTTCTCTTTCGAGTGTTAGCCGATAACAATAACGGAATTCTATCAAATGAAAATTTAAGCTTTCAATTTGTAGAAAGAATTTCAAAATGCATAAAATTAAAATTTGTATTTTAACTTAATCAAAACGAAGTACATACGTAGAAATTCGTAGATGAACCGTTTAATTTGGCAAAATGTATAATTGTAATTCTATAGATCTAAAAGATATAATGGAGCTTTAGAAATTATTTTTTACTCTATGTTTTTCACCAATAATGAAGAAATTAAATTAATATTAATGCAAAACATTTCCCCAATTTCCGTGTCTATAAATTTAAAATAGTTCAAAATTCGTTTATGTTTTTTTTAATCCTCATGTTTACAAATGCATTGTAAAATGTAGCAAATTATGAAGATTAATAATGTCAGACAACTGTTTGAATTTTTTTTAGCTTTATATTTTATTACTCATAAATTGAGGGCATACTTGCAGACATAACATTGTAAAGTTGGTATATACTTTTCATAAAGCTTGTAGTATATCATTTTATACTCTTTTACAAATTTACATTTTTAAATTTCACAATTTTAAACAGCTTTTTTGTCTATCGAAAAACATGTATAAAAATACATAAATACATTTTTTAATTACACATGTGAATGAATGATAAGAGCAAAATGTTAACAAATGTTTACCTTGCCGGATGGGTGATAAAAGTACTTAAAAACTGCATCATATTTATAATTGTTTGGGAACTGATGCATATTGTCTTATCCATGCACTAAATTAAAGGGAAATGTCTATAGACAAAGAAAAAATAACAATAGATTTGTAAGAAAAGTTATCAGAATTGTTCCCCTCGAACAGTGTTTCAAATTAATTTTTGAGAAATGAGTGATGAAAATTAAAGGGAACTAAATTAATGAAAGATATATTACTCTATTATGCTCTTAATCTTAAATTTTGCGCATTACAGTATACTAATATCTGTAAATACATGAATAATAAATACATGAATGTACAAAGAAAAAAAACTTAAATATTTTAGCAAATTTCGTAATCTCTGCCGACTACTAGAAATTTGTTGAACATTTTTAATTTATAATTCTTAAATTCATATTGAAAGATGACGGTATTTTATTGTCCTAGTGATACGCAATTCTTATAAAATATGCAATGTATCATTTTAAACTGCATTAAAAAATTAAAGGTTTCATTAAATTACAGGTTCAATATTGATTTAAATTTTTTTCGTAGAAAAATGGTCCATAAAATAAAAAAATACAAAACGAAAAATGTTCTGTTTCAACCTTACGAATAAATAATTGTATAACAGCAAATATCACTGGGAAATATAACAGAAAAATTTAATAGTATAAAAAAATATATGTCATATATTTGATTGTAAAAAGAAAGAAAAAAATGTAGAATATCGATACGATAATGGTTGAAGATTCCAGTCAAATCCTTTCATTTATGACGGAACCTAGACAATTTTTTTACAGAAGAAAGAAAAGTAAACAGTAGTTTTTCAAACAAAAAGTGTATTTGGATTTTATTCTTCGCGAATAGTTAGTTTCTTCTTTTTATTAAAAGATTATACATCAGGCAAAATTGAAAATAAATTAAACACGAAAGATTGTTTTAGTATAAATTTGAATGATGTAACATTTTTGTTTACAGAAAAAGGAAAAGTAAATACCGCAACATTTTTTTATTCACTTCAATTATATATAAAATGAATAAATTTTGTGAAACGTAGTATATGCATGTTTAGAAATAATTTTATTCAGAATAAAATACTGAAATGAAAAACGATGATCTTTAAGTCTAGAAGACTCATGTATTTTTTCATGGACTCGGAAGAGCCACTATGTTAATATTAATCATGTATTACATTAAAAGTTTGTTAACTCTTTTGCGATAAGTGTCTTATAGAGAATTTCTAATTTTTTATCACCAGAATTTCCAAGGAGAAATCATTGCGTAATTTAATATCAGAAATTGCGTGATTAAATAAGGCAAAAATTTCTATCCAAAATTAGTTGTAAGAAAAATCGAGATTTCTGAGCACACCACATATTTGCGACGCTTGTCACGAAATAGTTAAATTAATAAATATTAATCAATTTGGTAATATAGTTTGTAAAGAGTGAAGGTGATTGAATCTACAAATCTTGATCATTATATAAAACGAACGTTGCATTGGCAAAACGTTAGTAGTTGTAGCAATCCTAGATGTCTTCTACAAGGCGCTTACAAGTATAACAAAAGTACTTCAGTATAGCATTTTGTTTGTTAAATATTAAAAGTTAATTAGTCTCATTTTTCATAAGGTTATGTTAATTTTTTAACATACTTAGTTACGATTTATGAGATGTGCTATAATTTAAAACAAATTAAAAAAAGCTCTACTTTTAGTAATGCCTGTCAATTTTACAAACGTATCTCGTATTGCTTTAATTGTTATGATATGGATATGAAATTTACGAAATCACATAATTTAATTACTATTGTAATTTTAATGAAAACCTTATCTATACGAGTTACTATCTGAATTCATTGATTTATACCATATTTTTAAATAAAGTAAGTTCTAAAGCCTCCCTAGCATATATATATTTAATTCAATAAATTTTAACTTTTTTTGTAGTATAAATATTCACTCGCATTTTTAAAAATCACAAATTAAAACATTGCTCAAATTCAGAGTACATTTTTTTATTCTCTTACATTTTGTACTTTCTTAATATAATCTATGATGTCTATTTATAATCAGATCGAGTCATTTTATTAGATGAGGTTTGATCACATCTATTTTCTAAATATTTATCTTTATATTTTTGTACTTGTTTCCTAGTATATATATTTTTTAAATATAGGATTCCACCCACCGTTTCATTACTTCCTTTTATCTTTCGCCACCTACAATGTTTCATTGTTATCCAGATTTGATTTCTTTGTAGCATTGATAAACACATTGTTCATATAATTAAATATATACAATGATTTAGTTTTGCCGAATTCTTCACCGTAACTTTATTGTCATAAATCTGTAAATACGATAGTTAAATTAATATAATCTGAAATCCAAATAAATCCCTTCTTTTATGATTGGAAATCTTAATAAAACTGTTCCATTATTTTTTTATTTAGCCAATACACGTCCATATACTAGCTTTTGGAGATCACACACATGCATTTTTTAAAAATTACTTTAAAATTTTTGTTCTGTAATTTATTGAATTTCTAAAAAAATCTGAAGCAAAACTAAAACATAACATCAAATGAGAATTTATTCGTATTTTTAAAACTATGAATTATAAAGTAGTTCTATAAATGTTTTTTCTATTCTCGTACACTCTGAACTTTCTTGATATAAACGCGATATCTCTATCTTGGATGGTATTCTCTACTTTTTAAAAAAGTTCTAAGAAACTATATATCTAAGTAGGAAACATGTTCCTTTTCTTTGCTTATATTAAAAATATTTTGAAATTTACAGTTTTTTCTAAAAGTGGTAAAGTATCCATAAAGTATTTTTAAAGTTAACCTTTCATAATGTAAACTCTTTGGCACTTTACCAAAAGCGAAGAATAAAGCGCGATAACAGTCTATATTATTTATAATGTACTCTTTAGCAATGTGATACTATCTATACATTGATCTAACATATGGTAATATTTTTCCGTGTGAAGTTTTAAAGTATTTCATACGCTTATATGGAATTGTTAAGAAAAATATTATATACGTATTTCAAAGTTATATTTTTTAGAAATAAAACTGGAATAGTTTCAAATTCAAATATTTACGAATTTTAGAGTCATTTAAAAATTACAAGAAATCTTGTGAATTACATAGTCTGTAAGTTTTCTCAAGTGCTTAAATTAAAAAAAAATAATAATAATTAAAAAAAAAAAACATTTCTAAATTTCAAATCGTTTTTTTCAAAACACCATTTCGTACATTAAGAAAATATATTCAAAAATGAAATAATGATTAAGAAAAATCCATATATTTTTAATTCGTACATTTAATACTGGGAAAGAAATATAACTAATCATATATGTATGATTAGATTCATATATAGAGTTCAACTATATTTAAACTCTATATATGTTAATTTTTCAAAATAAAAGATAAGTTTTATATTACAGATATAATTCTAGACAATTCTACCGTATTTTTCTTATAGTATACATCAATTTGGGTAAAGTCCGACCCTCTCAAGACCCTATCGTATATATCCTACAAAAAATTCAAGTTTTTTAAACTCGAACATTGTTACCAAACTCTATGCAAATGGGTTACCTCATTTTATGTTTTTTTAGAAATACTTTTAAATTAGGATTTTTGGAAAATTATACATATTTCAAAAGAAAAACGAAATTGTATAGAAACAATCGATGTTTTAAAACTATTTTCACGGGAACTATCGTAGTGAATTCAATAATTTTAAACAGTTACCAGGACAAAATATGCAGTAATCGTTCTCCTATAATTCAAGGTGTTTTTTCGTAACGTTACATAAAAAGAATTTATATTCCATAAAAAAACTGTCACAATATAGATAATTATAACACAAAACATGTATATATATTAATACTACTTGAGGCAAATGTACATCAATATCAGTCGTTTCCCATAAAATTGATCAACTTTTTTTAACTCCTTAATTTTTCACATTGTTTAACATATAAAAATCTCCTGACTTTATTTTTCTCTACCTTGTTTCACTTACGTAAACTGGCCTTATTTTTTTAAGTGTAAATGACTACATCTACCTATATTTGTCTTTTCACTTTGCTGGAAGTCGATATAACATCCACTATGTCACTGAACAATAACTTAATATAAGATGAGATTAAAAGTTCTACGTGAACTTCAAGGATTGATAAAGTTTTTCATATTTTACAAAGTACATTTTTTAGTAGATTTAAAAAGTTAATAAAAAGTATGTTATTTAAATCAATACTATTGGGGAAGTATTTTCACATGAATGTTTTTTAGGTAATATTTCTAAATTAGGCTTCGCTAGGAGAGAGGATTACGTGACATGGTTTTCATTTTTTTTTCATGTATTTCTTTTTATATAAATTTTGATTGCTTTGTTCACTAACTTTTATTATTATAATTTACATTGTAGAGTAGTGGACTGTAGAGTACTGGTGTATAGGTAGAAGTCGTGTGCAAGACGGAGTATCAAGAATTCTGAGAGGACTCTGCAGAATCTTAAATTTTTTTGCGCCATGAGGTCAAATCGAAGGAAATGTTTAAATTCATACAGGATGGCTTTAGTAGTAATTTTCTGAAGCTTATTAATATTGGAAATTTAGACATTCCGACTGCAGCTATGTTAGTAAGTACAATCTAGTTTTATAAGGGGAAGTTAACCTCTTGCTGTGGTTTAAAAAGGAACAATAAGTTTTAAATATTAAACATTGTTTGAACCGAAGAAAAGAGCTTCCTTTGCTTGTTTAATAATTATTCATTTAAAACTTCAATTTAAAGATGAAAAATGAAATTGATTTGTTATTAAGGAATTATTTTATCGAAAGTTATTTACGAAGTAACTCATACAATTGTCTTCAAAACTCACTGATGTGAAAACTAGACTTGGTTGTGTCGTCATAGGTAAACATACAAATAAGGTATATGCTAGCGATAGTGTATTTTCAAGCATGTCTTTTCATGAGCGAGATATTTCTGTAAAATGCTTACGGCAGTTAGAGGTTTTACGTGTCTCAGATACTATTGCAAATTTTAAAATAGAACAAAATCGAATGGAAGAAGTAAATGTTGGTATTGAAAACAATAAATATTTCCCAAATTCAGGTATGAATTAGAAGTAGATTGGAAATATGAATCTAGCGGTTGGCCGGATAATAAAAATATAGCTTTGATGCGTTATGAGAAAATAATTAGACAATCTAAATACATGGATTTCGAAGTAATTATTAAAAGTTGCTTCAGGAATAAAAATAATAAAACATTTATGAATCGATGTCATTTCTGGTTACATAGGCACTTACAAATATGAGCAGTAATACTACAACAGTTAAACCTGTATTCAATGCATCTTCTAACGAAGAGGGAAAACCATAAATCAATGTTTATTTAAAGGTCCTACTTAAAACAAATTCGTACCAGATATCATACACAGGTTAAAATTTTTTTTCCTATTGGTCTGAGTGAATATAGAGAAAACGCATTCCTTCAACTGAGTATTGCTCCAAGCGATAGAGATAGATTATTTGCGTTTATTTTACCCATTCAAAGAAGTAATACAAATTTATAGGCAGTGCCACGTTATTTTTAGAGTAACATGGTCTCCTTATTTACTGAATGCTTTCAGCATGCACCTTCTAGAGAATTCCACACATGATTTCAATAAAGGGTATCACAGTGTTAAAAAACGTTTTTATATGCTTTTGGAGTAAATAATGCCGGAGGAGATGAGAATTTTATTGATCAAGAGTTTTGAATTATAGTAAAATCATTCGGGTTATCTGCTGGATTTTTTATTAACAACTGTAAAACCAGTCCAAATTTGTGCAAATATGATTATGTTGATGAAATTATAAATTGTGAGAAGTGTTTAAATCGATTTATTGTAAATTTTAATTTGTCTGATTTAAAGATTGTAAATTTCCTAGATATACTTACTGATAATGAAAACTTCGATTGAAATTGGATTGAGAAAGAAAATAACTGAAATTAAGGTAAAACAAGATATTTTATAACCTATTTGGATACCTGGTAAATGTATATTTACTGAACTATTAATTGAATTAGTGCATAGAAGAAACTGCTACGTAGGTTTCACATAACGCAATCATTATAACTAAACAGCGTAAGATTATATGTGTTGAATGAGCGTGTAAGAGGTTTTGAATAAACCTCTAAGATGTAAAAGGTATGAATTATAAGTCATGTCATATGTATCCGTGCCTCTACCAGCATATTGCGTATAATATTGTTCTATATTTGTAATTGTAGAGATTCATTTGGTGGGGCCTTTATTTGTGATAAGAATTGAAAATATCCGGAGCACCTTGTTCATGTGTGCGGTATCGACTATCCATTTAGAACTGCCCTCCTCTTTACCAGCGGAATATTTTTATAGCCCTATGACAGTTTATGTTTACGCTAGGTGAGCCCAAAATACTTTATTTGCACAGCTGGAGTAATTTCAGAGGTACTAACGAGCTTTCAAAATTTGACTGAAAAGTGATACATAGGGAGACGAATACAAAATTGGTGTTCTAGAAATTTAATACTGCTACCCTCTTAATTGGAAGGCGGGTGGGAAAGATTAGCTCGTGTAATAGAAGAGCTTCTTAAGTGCCCATTAGTAAAATCGGAATTATCTTCCGAAGAACTTCCAAATATAATTTGTGACTATGGATGAGTTGTCAATTCTGGACATTTAACACATGTGTCAGAAAATTCTCAAGATGTGTTTCTCTAACCCCTTTAATTTGCTAAAGAAAGATTAATATTCTGACGTGACCGATACAGATAAAATTGATAAAATTGAATCACAATAATAGTAAAACACAATTAGGTATCGTGCGAAAGATTTTAGGTATGTAAGAAGTCGTTTCATAAAAGTATATTTAGGGCAGTAATTTATGTATCATACTCAATTAATGAAAATTATAGAATAATCTGAAATGGTGTAAGATGTCTTGATAGGGTAGCATTTCAAAAGGCGACAATATTATTTTGGCGAAAGCTCTAGAAATAACTGTATGTCATGAGGGAAAGAAACGTCTCCAAGAATTTTCATAGAACGTATTCAACCTGTTTATTCATTCGTTGGACTTTAAAGCTGAAGAAATTAATTCGTCTGAAAGTATGTTGAGATCAACTGACCCGAGGGTGAGACTGAATGTAATGACCAATTATCATCTCGTCATAAAATCCTAGGAAACAATTTTATTTCATCCGTTAGGATAATTAAGGTTCTTAAACGACTTGATCTTTTTAATCAAGGCATTTGGATCGTTTGCCAGTGACTCAAAAAGAAAGGGAGCAGTTCTGTATTTTTTCTAAATTCCGCTACGCTGAAAAAAAAATCAAGTGACATATTTCCTTATTTTTTCTTGTATCTTTTTGTTGTAAATTCTTATTTCTTTTTTCATTTTATTTCATTTTAATATTATAATTTACTTTTGTGGCGCGACAACATTATTTTTATTTGACAAAATATAAGAATGTTCTAGGTAATTGATATGAAGATTCTATACGGAAAAGACGTACTTTATTTTAATAAATATTTTTCAAATATTTATTTTTTTTAATTAAAGTCATTTCTCTGATATCTGAAGAGCATGTTTTATGCATTCTTCAAACATTTTATACTACTCGGCAGATGCTTAAGTACTAAGCTATAATATTTTTAGTGCATAATTTTAATGTAATATTTTTTCTACTTTTTTATATCAAGTGTTTTAGTTCAACTTTCTTTTGGAATAATTTTTATGTCACGCAGTTTTATTTCAAGCTATATATTTAAAAAGAAAAACTTTTTTTCGTTAATCATTAAAAATGTTTTTGAACACATTTATTCTTTTTTTCAAATAAATATTTTTATCTAATTTTTTTGTAAACGTAACATGAGCTGAAAATTAATGTTAACTTTTTTCAAATAATTATTGCATATACGTGAAGTACAGTTGATATTATACTGGAAAAGGAGAATGGAATTGTGAATAATATAAGGAGATTCTGAAGCATATTTTTCTTGTAGACTTTTCAATAAAGTTGAAATGTATCTCTTATTTAATGTTATCAGTTTATCTCTATATCTTATCATGCGATTATCATCTACCTCAGTGTGTATGATTTAACTTATAAAAAATAGAGGGAGTCCCGCAAAACTAAAATTATTATTGTATATTATATTGTATCACATTCTCAATTTAAAATTATTTCTTAATATTTATAGTTAACTTAGTACAGTTTCAAAAAATAACTCGAATACGTCTATGGTGAAATATATTTCTTTTGATTTAACTGATAATTTGAAATTGAATGGAATCTTAGTTTGCATTAAATTTGTCTTTCTGTTATGCTTTTATCAGTCTATTTAACCAAATTTCAAAACTGAAATTGAGAAATGTAAAATTTATCGCGATTTGGTTAATAATAGATGTCCTATTGGTCTTGTTAAAAAAATCTTTATAAATACTTTAAATTTTGTGAATTCTACTCCCCCCCCCCCCAATTTTCAACGTAGTAAACCAAGCTCTTTTATCTGTATCCCTTATTATAAGAACATTTCTGATAAAATTTCTGGCATTCTAAAATCATTCCATATTGGGGTTTCTTTTAAACTAATTATTCAAGTGATTTCCTTTTTCAATAAACATAAATTTTAATATGATAAGTCTAAATTACCCGGTGTTGTTTATATTATTCCCTGTAAAGATTGCAATAGTGTTTACATTGGTGAAACAGGTAGATCATTGGAAATTTGTCTAAAAGAACATACTGGTACTTTAAAAAATGGTAATTTGAATTTAAAATTGTGCAGCATTCACTTCAAACGAATCACATCCCGCTAATTGCGAACGCTAGTATTTTGAAATCGGATTGCAACAGCTATCATGGTAGATTACACCTTGAGGTTTGGTTTACTCAACTGCGATCGCAGACTTTGAATGAAGCTCGTTCTGTCCCTAGTGAATATTGTCTGTTTTTAAAATAACTAAGTTTAACTGTTATTCATTTGTTCAGTCGTTTGCTATGCAATGGATTTTTTGTACTGATGATGCCTCGCGTGTCGCTTGGTAAAACGTTTACAAATTGTATTTTTAATTGTTTTTAAGTATATTTTTTATAAATTTTATTTTTTAACTGTGCTCAAGTCTGTCTTAATTTATTTTATTTGGTGTTTTAATGGTTTTTAAATTCAGACGTTAAATGTATATATACTGCAAAATAAAAAATTGTGATCACTCTGTAATATAAAATAATCCAAATCAACTCTAGCTAAATCAAATGACGATGTAATTGTTGCAGAGCATTTGTACACATTTGTGTAAGAAATGCACGTTTACTAATGAAAATAAAAATGTTTCTTTAAAAAGTTTTTAAAAAATCCGCAAGTTTTTTTTTATAACATGCAAAGGTTTGAAGGAAATTTAACTTGAATTTTAGAAAACGTGACGCTATAGAAACACTACATTGCAATTAAAAATTTAATATAATGAATGTTTGATGAGGTATGAGGATTTGTATGAAATAATATTTAACTGCGTATGTGCGAACAGTAGGATTTTTTTTTTTCGTAATTTGGCTGTCAACTGAAAAAGACAATTTATATAAGAAAGTCTGTAGAACATTGGGAATATTCGAAAAGATATCGTCAATATAGTGAACTAAATATTGGTTTCTTTCTAAAAGTCTAAATAATGTATTTGTTTGCCTGAATTAAAATTATAAGTATTCAGAAAATAAAACTATATCATCAAAAACAACTCGTTGTAAATGCTCCCGCCAAGCCACAAACCTAAAACGTGAGTCACAAAAAGAAGTGATATCACATAAAAAGAAGCGATATAGAAGTGCATACTCCGAGTCCCTTGTAAAAATCTATCACCACTCATAATGTTTCCAAAGGACTCGAAGTGAGGTACAGTATGTGAAAACTGCTTGGCGACCTGCAGGCTTTTATAATATATGTAGTATATCAATTTTGAAAATCGAAAAATATATTTTATATTTTTCTTATACCACTTTTATAAATATTTTTGTATGCGAAAGAACTGACAGAACGGATTTTCCCCCAGATCTATGCTATTCCCTTACGCTAGAATTACTGCAATATATCTCAATTTAATTAACGTTTATTATAAAGTTTATATATATATATATATATATATATATTACAAACTCTAAATCTTTATACGTTTACTTAAAAAATCCTCTTCGTAACAGTGGTGTTTTTTGTTTAAATAATGGTAAATAAAATCAACAAATTGATTTTTAAAGCTCATAAATAAGAAAGGACATGCAAACACAGAAGCTTCAACTTTTACAATTTTATAGGAGCTAAATAAATAAATAAATAAAAGAAAAGAAAAGAAAAGAAAAGAAAAGAAAAGAAAAGAAAAGAAAAATAATATAGCCATATGTAATCGCAGGAAACGCAAACATCATAAAAGACTGCAGGTCGCCAAGCAGTTTTCAGATACTGTACCTCACTCCGAGTCCTTTGGAAACATTATGAGTGGTGATAGATTTTTACAAGGTACTCGGAGTATGCACTTCTATATCGCTTCTTTTTATGTGATATCACTTCTTTTTGTGACTCACGTTTTAGGTTTGTGGCTTGGCGGGATCATTTACAACGAGTTGTTTTTGATGAGATATCACTCCTTTTTGTAAGGTATTTAACTTCAATTATACGGATTCCATTTTTATTCAGAAAAGAAAATAATTGTGATGCTATAAACAGAATTATACATCAGAATTATACAATTTACTAAGTGACTTATTCCATTGTACATGTCGCTACAATAACAACGGGGAAACTTTTATATTAATTTCCTTACATTGTATTCATCAGATTATTTATGACATATTTATTTTCCTTTTTCTTTTGTTTATATCACTCTTCCGTTTACATGCATTCAAAAACAAAAAATTAGACAATTTTACAGTAGTTTACAAACTAATTAAAATAATACAGTTTCAGAAAAATGTGGAAAAATAAGAACTTTTTTTCGGTCAACTACAACGATAAGTTTATGGAGCATACTTTACCGAGAATAATCAAAATTTTTTTTCTACGAACCTATTTCTATAAGTACAAAAATTTACAGGGATTTTTATACTACCATATAAAATATATTATTTTTGGAAATTACTGAGCACCTTAGAAGTTTTTTATTTGTTTAAGTTTTTTAACTCCACGTTTCGAGAATTTGAAAAATATAAAATTCGCAACATTTGCAAAAGTATAAAACCTATTAAAGTGATTTATGTTCATATAGTCTGATCATTCCAATTCGGTGATCCTAAAATGTAGGTCACCAATCTCCGGAAGTCCATCAATTAATTAGGACATATGTATGCAACTGTTAAAATGTTCTCAAAGTTGACAATAGAGGCAATAAGTATAGCTCGGCAAATATGAAACACTGCATTGCTTCATCATGGCTTTGTTTCGTGAGGTGTTCGTTCTCCGAACATAAAAATCTCACGCGAAAGTGTTCGTTAACCGATTTGTTCGTAAACCGAACAGTTCGTTACCGATCACCTATTGTATACGAAATTTAGCATTTTAAGTTCGTCATAGCCGGAGATTCGATGAACGGCAAATATTTAATCGCAAAACTTGTAATCTTGGGGTAGCAACATTTTTGCATTATATTACTCAGCGCATGAACATAAAGTAGGAATTTTGTAATCGCTATTTGAATCAATTCCTGATACGCTAAAATTATATATTTATAAATAAACACAGTTTTTTTAATCGATGAAACTACTATATTTTAATAGATTTAGAGCTTAATATCGACGAGATTTCAGACGGACAAAATAAACTCATATTAAATTTTAAAGCAAGATAATGAAACCTTACAGAGATTGAAACAGTGTAAAATAATTAAAATACATCTCACTCAGTAAATATACATCGGTTGTAATGTAATCAAGATCTTCTAAGAGACTCTGTAAACGAAACGTATATGCTTCAATGCCGCTATACAATAGAGAGGATGTAGTAACATATTTGAATATCTTGTGTATATAGCCAATTTGACAAAAGTTATACAATTTACTATTGTTTTTCCTCTGTGTTAAGTACAGGAATCATGTACTTCAACGTAAAAATTCGCTAATTACACAAATTTTTAGTCTTATTAAAAAAATCTTTTGAGTTACCCTGTAAACGAACAGTAAATTCTACAATTCTGTTTTACAATAGAAGCTAACTTAGGTCGTGTTTAGTAACATATTTTAACATCATGCGCATACGTTCTTTTTGAAAAGAGTTAGACCATTTAATATTTTTTTGCTTCAACTTAAGTATAGGAATAAATCACTTTAAAGTGGTATACATAAAAAACTAATTAATATTTTTACAAGAAATATTAAGCATTTGAACTACTCATAAAAACAATTCAAATGCTGCAAACCGCGTAAAAATCGGATAATTACACAACTTTTTAGCCCTATATCAACAGATTTTTTGTGACACCCTGTAAACGAACATTAAATGTTACGATTTTTTATAATAGGAAGCTTACTTGGGTCGAGTGTAATAACATGTGTATACGACCATTCCTAAAAGAGTTGGGTCATTTATTATTTATTTTGCTCTATGTTAAGTATAGGAATCAATAACTTGAAACTGATATAAATCAAAAACGAATTAACATTTTTACATGAAACTTACAAAGGTTTGAACTACTTATAAAAACGATTCAAATAACGTAAACCGCGTAAAAATCCGATAGTTACACATTGCTGTAGCCCTGTCAACAGTTTTTTGCTCTATGTTAAGTATAGGAATCAATAACTTTAAACTGATATAAATTAAAAACTAATTAATATTTTTACATGAAACTTACAAAGGTCCGAATTACTGACAAAAACGATTCAAATAACGTAAACCGCGTAAAAATCCGATAATTACACATTGCTGTAGCCCTGTCAACAGTTTTTGGTCTGAACAAGATTTAAAAAGTGCAAAAAACAGCACTTTTAAAATCGCATTTACTGAAAACCTATTCGTCGGATTTTGCTTTACTTTTGAATTCTTAGTCCCTTGACACGCCCCATTCCATAGAATCAAGAATTTTGTTTCTATCCTAAATAGAACGCGAAATATAGATGTATCAAAAACCCGTTTTGTCCCGCAAAATATAAACTAGACAGAGTTTAAAAAAAAAAAAAAAAGTAAAATCGTTTGGCATCCATTGGCGGAAATTCCTTTCATTTACGGTTCAATACATTTCTGTTTCTTATGCTTGGAGAGAAACTCTGCCGAGTTTCTATGATAATAATATTTTACAATTTCATCAAAAACATTTGATGTGGTTATAAGCCCCCCATGGTTTTTTGCAATTTAAAATCCAGTATGTTGTGGCCATCAGAGAATTCTACTACATAAATAAAATCGTCTGCAACAAAAATTAAATGACAATATAATGGTTCTTGAGATATAGCTATAGCGGAAAAAAAAACAAACAGAGTATAGAAGCGATACCTGTTAGGTGGTATACACCCAAACCTAATAAGTATATATTTCTGTCAATTGCTAATAGAGTATGAAGTTTGGAGAAATTCCGTACATTAGTTATAAAGTATAGATATCGTGGAAGTCGGGATAAACACAGCTCCGAAACAGTCCCTGTTGGGCGATTTACACACAAACCTAATCCGAGTCCACATATGTCAAAGCCTAACAGAATATGAAGTTTGATGAAATTCCAATCTTCAGATATAGCTATCGCGGCATAGCAGCATAGCAGCATAGCAGCGCACCCTGTTGAATGATTTATACCCAACCCTAATCAGCGTTTACTTATGTCAAGGTCTAACAGAATATGACGGTTGATGAAATTCCGTGAATTAGTTCTTGAGATATAGCTATCTCGGAAATCGTGATATTGCAGCATACCAACGCCACCTGTCTGACGATTTACACTGAAACCTAATGAGAACAGTTTATGTCAAGGTCTAATTGAATCTGAAATTTGATAAAAGGCGTGCAATATCTCTTGAGATAGAACGCCCACGAAATGTATATGAGACAAATTGACAAATTTACGGACAGACATTTTCATAAATAATTCAAATATTGTACATAACCTTCTAAAACGTGTTATTCCGTCGAAAACTAGAAATCGAAAATTTTCACGAATCCATTATTTTCTTGTTGTAAAGATAGAAGAAAGTTATAAAAATACTTGAAAAAACAATTGACAAATTTTCATTCCCTCGAATACCATTATAAAACGTATTCGACTCTAAATATAAAATGATAATGCTAAATATTCTTCTTTAAGTACAAACATCTTAAAAACACCAAATAATAATGCTAAAAATTCTTCTTTAAATACAAACATCTTAAAAACTCCAAAAAGGCATAGTAAAATCATGTCGTTTCGGAATAACAACCCCTTGTTCTTATAAAGAAACGAACGCCACCTGCCAACATTCAAGGAAAACAGCCGATTGAAGTGGGAGTATTTGGAATCATTCGGAGGAGGGAGGGCCGTTTATTAATAAGAATAACGTAATAAAATAGTTATAAGGAATGTAGTATTTTAGCATGAAATATGCAACATTTAAAATGAAAATTTAAATGTTATATTAAAAAATAGGAATTGTATAGAGGGAAAATATACATCCCTTATATTTTTATCATAATTTTCATATTTAAGATTAGAGCATTAACACAAATAAATAAATAAATAATCAAATAAATAAAAAATAAAAACATTGAATGTTTATGTGAATCTTTATCTTTCAGATATTAATAAAAATTACTAATTCCTTTTTCATGTTTTATGACGTTTGCTTAACTTAAAAATGGACAATACTTAAAATGTAATGAAGGCAAATAAAATGCAGATTTGTACTTATTTCCAACGTGAAACGAATTTTTTTGTTAAGGTAATTTTGTGATAATTTAAATTATTTTAACTGCAGTAACGTGTGGTAACATAATGCTTTTGGAATTAATTAATGCGATTAGATAAAGAATTAAGAAATCCATAGATGTAAAATTTTGTTTGTTTTAAATACATTTTAAATACATGTTTGTTTTAATTACATTTAATACGAATTCTGTTGATTATATCACATTAAAATTCAATTCATTAATATATTATTGTGATTGTTTTGAAATTGATTTTTATACTAATAGCATAAGGAACATCTAAATATTTCATTTTGAAAACTTTTTAATTATTTTCAAACATTCTTTGTTAAAAATAAATAAATAAATAAATAACATAATAACATGTTTCTAGTCTAAGTCTCTTGCCAAGAAATCTTTCATATTTTAGAAATTTCCCCGGAGAAAATGTGCTTCTTATTTTAAATTTAGTATGTTATCATTTTCATTTTATAAAGTTTACCTTTTGTGAAGTAAACTTAATGTAAAACTGTCAAATATAAAATAATAAATGCATAGATTTGCTCCTTATCTTGTATGTTTATGGTGATAATGCATTGTGAATATTTATACCATGAAAATAAATCTGTTATCAACACTTTTGAAATATTTAGCTACAGAATAAATATCTAAAATACTTATATATCAAAGCACTTTACTTCAACGTATATTGCAGCAAAGGATTGTGAAGTATTTCATGAACCGAAAATGGAAAAATAAATTGAATATTCCCTTTAATGAGTTACTTTCATTTTTTATAAATAAAAACTTTTTTTCTCGCGTGCACTTTTAACTTAAGAAATTCTGCTAATAAAGAAAATCAGGAAGTCCAGATTTTTGATTATCCGTAAAGATAAACATAATGCTTCATATTTTTTGTTCATTAAAACTGATTTTGAGATTTTTCTAGCATACACAATAAAACTAGCATAATTTTATGGTTCCTAATAGCAAGAAAATATGAATATGCAACCGAATTCCACGAAAAAATGTGTTATTTTAATTTTTTCTAGTTTTAAACATTCTTCCTCTATTTTTTTATTTTTAAATTTTGGGTTGGGAGACTATATTTTAAAGTTTCTTACAGTACTTGTTACAAAAATGAAATAAGAACCCCAATACCATATAGCATATGTTGTCGGCCTGCGTTGTTTGCGCTGTCCATTATGATGAGTACTATATGTCATAAAGCTAAAACACAATTTTCCAGGTTCTCTAGCAATTATACACAAATTTCTTTTACATTTTATTAGACTGTACTTACAGGTCGAAACATCAATTTTACGACCAAAAGTCGTGAGGCAGGCTAGACAACGGCGCTGTATGGATTCCTTTACGTTCTGGAAGATTCCTGGCGTGTCGCGCATCCTCCCGGCAGCTACAGATATTCGATCGGCGAGGTCTTCAACTGAAGAAATGGGGATCTCGTACACCAAACTCTTCATTTGATCCCAGAAGAAGAAGACGACATCTGGTCGTAATTTCGAACATCTTCTGTAGTACAATCTTTCAATAAAATGTTTTCTGTCCCATTAATATGTTGCTGTTTCTGTTCTTTTTCTCTGCTTCTTTGAACCAGAGCTCGCAACTAAGGCATTTTCGACCCTGCGTTGTTATGTGATTCCGAGTCGTCTCTGTGTCCTCTACACCTCCTGCAAGTTTGTCGGTCTGGTAGTGAAACGCCCTGTAT
This sequence comes from Maratus michaelseni, assembly GCA_963931845.1. Classification (NCBI taxonomy): domain Eukaryota; kingdom Metazoa; phylum Arthropoda; class Arachnida; order Araneae; family Salticidae; genus Maratus; species Maratus michaelseni. Next base: position 258,226,036 of record OZ007590.1, on the reverse strand, counting down.
ATCTATTGTTATCTATTGTTATATCTGTTGCCGAACTATACCATTTTTCGTATAATGATTAAAAGAAAATTCTACCTTATTCGTATATTTAATATAATCTACTTAACAGTTCTGAGAGGTAAATACTTATTATTTTTTTAATTATTTTCAATTGAATTTATTTAAATCTCCCCCCGTGGTTCCGACGTAACAAAAGCTACTAGTCCTGTAAATTTCGAGATTTTAAGGTTAGTAATTGAGTGTTAAGAAAAACAAATTCAGTTGTTTAATTTTCCTATCATCTGCAGCCATTCATGTATATGTACGAGCGTACATGTGTATCACTGCCAATGATGGGCCCATTGAGCATCCATATGTTGATTCTTATCTAAAAACAATTCTTGATGTATGCTCAATAATGTATGCTCAATGTGTCTATCATTGGCTGTAAAGCGTCATGCATTCTGGTTGTGATCCTATGGCGTGCACATTGAGTCTCTTAACATGATTTTTCTTACTGAAATAAAATATACCTTGCTTACATGCGTTACTTTTATTTAAAAATGTGCATCAGCCTTCTGATGCCACACTTCTGCCCACGATTATGGTGAAATTTAAGCCAGTCATTTAGTATCGAATAACTTCATTTCACAGTTATTTTGTATATTCAAGACATGATATCATACTACGTCGAGGATGGTCTAAATTTTTGCAATATTGTTTGTTACCTCTCACAGATTACCAGATAACATCGATAACTTCGATATTTCCCCACTTCGATTGCGGCAGTCACTCTCATATGGTAGCAGATTGTCCTTGATAGATGAACATTTGTTCCACATGCCTGGAATTAAATCCTTCCTATAAGCCTAGAATTACAAGACTTCTTTAAAATGTTTTTAGAGAATATCCAGACTATAGTTTTCACCGTGAAAAATAAAATTATAAAATATTGCCTGGATTCGTTTCTAATACATGCAATCTTTACATTTGTTTTTGTCAAATATAATCTGTTTTACAAAATACAAAATAACAAAATAACAGCAACAGGCATTAAAAAAGTGGCATGCTTTACTATCGGCTGCCGGCATGATACCGACATCAAACCGATTCCAGTGTACACATGCCCAAACTAAACTGACGTTGCCTACTTTGGCCCACCATCTGCTGAAAGGTCTGTGTTTTCTGGGAGTGCTTATATTGAGAATTTTATTATGTACAAACTTTTAAACCATAACGGAATATAAATAAAGGATATAAGAAACATAGTTAAAGAAAATCAGAAAGTAACATTGAAAATATTATGTAGTTCTTACATCATATCTTTATTTAAAAATATTGGTCAAGAAAATTCATATTTTAAAGGACCGTACAGTGTAAATAATTGCAAGTAAGAGTGCCCTACTGTTTCATACAGCAAACCGCCTGGTGTCTTTATGTTTATGAGTTGAATAATGGCTGTTCGACGTTTAGGTCACATTCGTGGCTTTATTATTTAATAATTATGTTTTGTAAAGTTCACGTGTAGGTGCAACTAGTGTGTTATGCTATAGGAATTTCGTGATGATGCAGCTTCGGCTACAATCTACAATTCTAGTAATTTGTTTTAAGGTTATTTGATTCATGTTTTATATTTTGACTACAAATTAAATATGCCTTCATACAACAACTGTTGTCGTTAATTCTTACTACACAACAGAAAACACTTCATAAGTTACATTTTCTTTTTTTTTTCAAATTGTACAAAGAACACTTGTAAAGATCTACCAAGTTTTTTATGTAATATACGCTACAGATTATTGTTCAAGGAGATCAATATTTAAAAAAAAATCTTTCGAAAGAAGTGACTTCGCATACAATTACCAGCCACATCAGAAATGTTGCATGCTAAAATTTTGAAGCATCAATAAAATTTAATGAAAAATTCCTTCAACTTATTGTGTCATATTTTAAAATTCTAATATGGACATTCGACTGTCATACAGTTGATGAGATTTAGTAATTTTTTTTGCATTTTGATACTGATAGTTTTTAAGAAAATTTTCTCTCATAGGTTTTAGAAAACATTCAGAAAGTAATAGAGTTTCTGTTACAAACAATTTTTTTTTTTTCGGAAGCAGATTCTAATCTCGTTAAAAGAAATTAGAAAAATGCCTTTAAAACGTTAACTAAATATTCCTTTAACAAAATTAGTATAGTCAAGCTATTTTCTTTAACAGAATAATATGAATTAGTTTGTCACTTATTACATGCTATATTCAAAGTTAAACAAGGTTTTGCACTAAAACACAAATATCCATGGAATGCTTAATTAGAATGCGAAAACTCGAATATAAAGAGTTTTAATTACAATTCCATTGAGACATTAATTATATAAAATCGGATATGCTCGTTTACGATCTCGATCAAGGTAAATTTAAATCATTTTCAGTTGCAGGTTTTGACTACATTGAATACTCTAGTGATATCTGTTTGTGTCAGATGATTGCATTAAAATACTTACGGAACTAAGATAAATTAAACAGGCAAATAAATTGTTTATTTTAAACATAGAAAATACTTCAAATCAAATTGTTGGATAACAACCCTATCAATAAGACTTGCCTTTTGATAACGTTTCAACTGTGACAAATATTTTATTTCAAATGCCAACATAAATTTTTCAAAAACTCTTAACTTATCTTTGTATAGTTATAAATATACCTTTAGCATAGTTTAATGAATAAAAATATTAAACTTAGTGAAGTTTTAGGTTCATCATAAAGGATACACATAAGTAGTTTTGTGTACTTAAACAGTGTAAGTTTAAACATTTTAAGTCATTTTTTTTATCTCAACAGTTGTATGTGAAATATTGCATGTAAATATTGAATGCATGTTTGTTTTTAACTTTTGAGAGGATTAATTGAGAACTTTAATTCAATTTGCTAGTGAAGATAGGCAATAGCTGCTTAGAAAATGTTTATATATGTTTTTTTCTATATTTCGACCGCCTTTTACTATTAGCAATTTCAGCGCCTACGGAGCCCAGTATTAAGCCTGGTGGACACGAAATAAGGAGTTTGAAGCAATGTTCGTGGTATCAATACAATAAATGTCTTGACAAATATTGCATCAAATTGCGACCAGTTTGGACTGCCTTAAATGTAAGCTAAGCATTGCATCAAGTTACTTTTATTCATAATTTAATTTACCTTCTAATCCTCTGCCAAATCGGACGATTCTGATCGAGAAATCAAGAGCCCTCTACGATCATGGCGGTATTTCGTATATTTTTTATTGTTGTGTATTTCATCTTTCTTGACAAATGCTGCTTAACTCACTTAAGGTCACTACGTTTAAAAAGAGGTTTTCGACCAAAATTGTCAAAACGATGTTATTACATTTTTTAAAGCCCAACTTTTTATCTTTCCAAAAATGTATTTATTTGTATTGTACGATAAATAGAACTGGAGTTGTAGCGATTTTTAAACTACTCAACAACTGTCTCTCAAACCAGAAGTACTATTTAGAGGACCGGAAGTACTGTTTAAAGCTACAAACTGGAAGAGGGGAGGCACAAATATCGCCTTCTAGAAATAAACAATGACTCAGTGCTTGAAAAAAAAAAGAGTATGGCTTATAAAAACAGTGAAGTTTAAATATATATTACTGTGTAAATTCTTGTATTGAAACATAAATCTAAACTTTAAATGCATTTTTAGAGTACGTAATTTTTGGTGAAAATTCCATACGCAAAACATGATTTCTCAAAAAGTTGTTAGAATATCACTATGTAATTTAAATTGCATGCTGTTTACACTATTGTAAAGGCAATTAACTAAAGATTTAAATTTAGAAGGAATATTTTTTGTTTTATGGATGTTTTCGTGGAATGACATCGATGAATTTTATGAAAATCAGGATGCAAAAAAGTTCGATATGCTATAAGGTTTAAAACATTTAAAATATCTCTTACACTTTATTTCATTGCCTTTATCAATGTCCTAATTATGTAGTGCAAAAAGAAAATTAAGATATATACAGTAGAATTTTCTGTAGAGCGTTTTGCGTATTGGGCTAATTTTCACTAAATTTTACCACAAAATTCCCCATTTCCAGAAATTTCATCAATGAATGAAATATTTTTGGCTTTTTTTCCCAGTTTCTAGTCATAATCTTAATAAAAATAAGTACAAAAAATAATTAAGTAGCTTTTTTGGAAAAAAATGCTCCGTACGTATTCAGGGTCCTTAAACATTTAAGCTTCATACTCGTTTGTTTATCAGTTGTATTAAGTTCTCAAATACGGAGATTTAAAAATCTATTAAGCATTTTTCCTTAATTCTTCCATAAATCTTCTACTGCAAATTGGCGTACACGATTGATAATAAGATTTGGTACAATGGAGTGTTTTTTTGTGAAAAGCCTTTTATAATATCCACATTTACATTAAACCACATTATTGCATTTTTTTTTGTTTTAGGCTGATTTTGTTAGTAGACTCGATGACGGAAGATTAGAAAATCTATCATTATTCTCATCAGTCTTCTTGTATGTGTCACAATCGGGTTGCATACTACAGTTTTGATAAATGTGTCACTCACTAACTTCAGCATTTATCCTTAATGTCTACTGATCTTGAAGATCTGCACCAGGTAAATACTTCGCGCCAACAATGGCGTCTAATAGTAATAGTAGTTACATTTTTTAGGGTTTCGTTCATCTGACAAAACCCAATTCGTCTCATTCCTCTGTCTGTCTTTCCGTCCTTCCGTAACAGAGTCCGTATTCGGAAACTGTATCAGTTAGATAATTGGAATTTTGCGTACTTATAGCTGAATGCCTACTGTCACTCAACAAATCATAAAATTTTGAAAAAGTCTTATATTACTTTAATTAAATAAACACTCATTAAAATTTTTCTGAAATTTTACTCTTTTTAATAAAAAGAAATTACAAATTTTATTTCTGACTGGTTTTGTATCCCTGGCGAGGCTAGCAACGATCCACCCAATACGTTGTATTCAACCCTTTTAGAAGTTCGCATTAAGGCAAGCTATGTTCACCCTCAAAATAACAAAACCTTATATAACAACCATTTTCGGCGATCTAATTCCTGGTACGGATAATACATAAGTACCAAATTAGCTCGCGATTCATTTTGGAATTTGATTTACTAAATACTATTACATGATTTGGGTTTATTTACATTTAACTTACGTCATGAAAAGATCGCAAACTAAGTTCAGTTGTATATCGCTTCACCTAAGAGAATTATGCTAAACTTTGATTGGCTTATAGGCGCGAATTATTTTTCTGATACCAGTCAGCGCTGAAAATTTCATGGCTGGATAACTTGCTTTGTGAATGATTAACTGCATGGTTTAATATTTTTATCACTCACGATGAATGAATCTCTTGTAGTTAATTACTTTGATGGGATGATATATTGTGCTGTAAACGTGATTTCAACTGAAATTGTCTCAGGTTATATACAATTTTGAATGTAACTCATCTCTGAAGTATAACGTTTTTTTGAACGATCTTTGCATAAATGTTACTTTTATGCAGTTTTATTGGAAAGCAAAATTTTCAGTAAAAATGGCCGGTTGGAATATGAAATGTGACGGGGTCAACCGGTATTTGTTTATGACAGTCACATGACTTGCGCTATTGTTATAGAGATTCTCGCCTGTTGTTACAACTTTTCTAACTGTAGTCGATTCTATGTAAATACTTTTATTTCAATTAACTATCTATCGCTGTACTATTAGATGTTTTAATTCTAAGCTATTGTCATCACTATATTTACTATTCTAAAAACTATATTAATTTTACAAACTCATGTATTTTTAAGAAACGTTGCTTTTTCCATCTGGAGTTTCTCTTTAATCCTAGGACGCATAACGCAGGTATTATGTACCCGGTTGTATTTTAATGTGATGATCGATATGCTCTTGAATCCTAGGGTTAAGTCAGAAGTAATTTCTCTTAAATATTTGACATTATTTTCAATACCTCCGATTATCGTCTTTTATACTAACCAATACTAAACATCAAGTTATCTTTTTATATTCTAAATGTTTTTAAATCTCTTAGAAACTTCTGGCAAAATGACAAAGAATTGTTTGAAATAATTTAAGGGAAGATTAGGTTGTCAGCCATAATTAAGGAATAAATAGTTACATTCTCATTTGATTCAACGGGAAAAGAGATATTTTAATGATAAGAATTAAGGTTCTGTTTTTTTTATTCTACTTGGAAATTTCAGTGATATTTAAAAACATGTAGCATTCCATAGTTTGCAAGAAATTTTCATTATTTTATTATTAAATTACATACATATATTATATGCATATATTATATAAATTATTTCATTATTTCTTTATTATATTTATTTGAAGATTAATTGGTAAATTTAATAATTTTTCCAAAAAAAATACATAGATAGTTACAAACTCTTTAGAATTTTACCAAACTGAGAATTATTTCTTCTTTTATGAAAACTTTTTTTTAATACAGTTGACGCTTGTTATAACGACCGCCCATTATAGCGACCGTTCCACTATAACGACCGATGCAAAATATCCCGAAATATATCCCCTTTATGCTATGTTATTTTTACATCCAATATAACGACCGGCCAGCGGCTTATTTCCCAATACAGCGACCAAATGGCCAATTGTATTCTCCATCTTCAGATTACGGGTTTGAAGTCTATAACAGTGGAATATTTTCCGCCTGCAACGTCACGTCTGTTCTTCACGAGGCTAACGAAAAAGAAAGGCTACCGCGGTGCTTTACACGAATCATTTTTTACAGACCGCCGGAGTCACGTGATGCACGAATGCACTAATGCAGGTGTACGAAAAGAGCATCACGACACACTAGCGGTCTGTAAAAAAAGATAAGTGGAATGCACCGCGGGAGCCTGTCTTTTTCGTTAGCCTCGGTTCTTCAGCCTCTCGATCAAGGCATCATCCTAAGTTTCAAACGCAATTACAGGAAATTACTTTTGAAAAGAATTGTTTCTGCACTAGACGACGACAAAATTTATAAAGTGGATATTCTTTCAGCATTACACTTTTCCAAAGCTGCATGGAGTGCAGTTACAGAGGAAACCATTAAAAATTGCTTTCGTCATGCTGGTTTTGAAGTGAAATGCGAACCTGTGATATTGACAGATGGAATGTTAGAAAATAATCAGCGAATAATTGACGCAAGTTTTGACGAGGAAGACGAGATACTGCAAGAAATTTGTGAGAAAATGGATTTGAAGGGAAAACTGACTTTTAATGATTATGTTTTGATAGACTGTGATGTAGACTGTGTGGAAAATCTGACGGAAAATTGCATAATTTCTCGTTATTCTATACAAGAAGAAATAGAGTCATCGGATGAAGAAAGTATACCGTCACCGCCGAAACCTAATGTAAAAAGTGTTTCAAATGCTATTGACACTTTAAAAAAAAATTTTGAAAGGGAAGAAAACACAGACAGTTATTTATTATCTCTAACTTAGATGGAAAATTTTGTTTTAAGAAAATATCAAATGCACAAAAAACAAACAACAATTTTCAATTATTTTTATAAAAAATAAATGTTAATACGTAAGTAACTTTTTTTGTGATTTAACTTTAATTTAAAATTTTATTTTAGAAATATGTAATTATTCTATTAAATTCATTTTTTTAATAAATATTCATTGTCAATGTTTATTTGATACAAAAGTAAACAAAAATTTGTAATAAGATTGTATTATAGAATTTCCTTTGAAACCTTAATTTTACTGCACCTGATTAGTTTTTTCCGTTCACTATCGTTATATCGACCTCCCATTATAACGACCAATTCCTTTGGCACGCGAGGGGTCGTTATAACGAGCGTCGACTGTAGTAGTTTTTTTTAGGTAAATTAGTACAATTTTAATTTTTTCAACTACTCTTATATGTGTTTAAAAAATCAGTTAATTTTTTAAAAAATACTTCGATTTTACTAATTTATTGTATTTTATTTATTAGTTTTCTTTAAATCTAGAGGCCCTACCAGTGGCTGTAAAATTCTGCTCTCAGAGCTGGTAGATGGTAGGTGCTGGGTTGAAACCCCTGTCGTGCTCGTCGACCTATCTGTTCGGAGTTTTCTGTGGTTTTCTTCGAATATATACGGGCTAGGATCCCTTAGAAAGACCCCAACGGAGGGCCTTTATCCCCCTAGTAGATAACTGACCGTCATAAATCAACCAAGCTTTAAATCTAGATTACCGCTTTACGTAAGAAGTAACTTAAATGAAATATATGTCAAACAAGTAATGATTGTTTTAACTAGAGGATTATAAAGTTTTTTTGAAACATCTGACAAAATGACAAATCTTCGTATAAATTGACTTATGTGTAGATTAAATAACTTAGGTGATTCGATCTCAGAAAATAAGTTAAATAGAAACGTACCAATAATTAACAAATAGTAATCAGTATTAAGTATCTCAGAGTAAAGCGAAAAATTTCGACAAGCAAAATCTGATTGACACGCGTCGGAAGCATTGCATTTTTCAATACTTTTCCCTAACATACAAGTAAACATTTCTCTTAAATAAATTTACAAATTGTTTATTTTACATTAGCTAATTAAAATATTTTCTCATTTAGAAATTTACATCATATTTATTAGGTATTGTGTATTTGTGCGTGCATGCTTGAAAACATAAGAGACAAGTATTAATTTGTTATTCTTGGGACTTACTTTTTTTCTTGAGAAGTAAAGAAAGTCATTTTTATGTAACTTGGCAATTCTTTAACAATTTTAATGATTAATTAAAATTTAATTAATATATATTATTTAAAAATAAAAAAATAAATAAATAAACATTTTACGTATACAATTTTATTCTTGATTGATCTTACTAAGCATATTTCCTGCTTTTTTCCTCATATTTCTTTCCACTCTTTTTCATATTTCGTGTCCACATTTGTTTTACACTTATGTTCTATCTTGATTTTTTTTTCTTTTTTTTTTACCATGCTATATAATTTTTTTTTTTGGCGTCGTAAGCTATGAAAAATATTGCACGTAGTTTGTTAATATTGTTATAAATGAATGCATATATTTTTTTAAAAGTTAGTTGGTAAATTTAATAAATTTTCCAATGCAAAATTGCAGTAGATAGTTACAAACTTTTTAGAACTTTACCAAACTGAGAACTTTTTCTTCTTTTATGAAAACTTTCTAATAGTAGCCTTTTCTCCGTAAATTAGTACAATTTTAATTTATTCTCTATCGAACTACTCTTAAATGTGTTTGCAAAATAAATTTAGTTTATTTTTAAAAAAATACTTCGATTTTACCAACCCTAATGTAGTTTATTTATCAGTTTTCTTTAAATCTAGACTGCCGCTTTTTAAGGAGAAGTACCTTAAATTAAATATTTGTCAAACAAGTAATGTTTTTTTTAAATTCTAGATGATTATAAAGTTTTTTGAAGCATCGGACAAATTACAAAAATTCGTATAAATTGTTTTATGGGTAGACAAATAATTTAGCTGATTCGATCTCAGAAAATAAGTTAAATAGAAACGTACTAATAATTAACAAATAAGTAAATTGATTTGTACATAATTAAATGAAAAGGTAATATATTCGGATGGTCTGAATTCTAGTTGTCATCTTATTTGAACATGTGGATGATATTTAATAACAGTAAAATATCGAACATCCGATTGTTAACATTATTTATTTATTTTCAAAATTTAATTAAATTTTTAATCAGAGTAAAGCGAAAGATTTCCATATACAATATCTAATTGGTAAAATTCTCAAACATGGCATTTTGTAAACTTCTCATTAATACACTTATATGTCTTCGATAAATTTTACAATTGGTTCATATTGTGAAAATTTACCAAGTTAGAACATCTTCTTTTTTAGAAATTTACATCATATTTTATGTATATTGTACACGACTGTACACATACAGGTTGGAAATCATTCGAGATTATATTTTTATTAGTGAGACAACCTCTTTATAATGAGCAATAAAGAAAGTATTTTTTAAGCAATAAAACATTTCTAGAACAATTTTCATGTTTTATTTTAAATCTTTAATATAAAAATTGAAATTTTTAACATACAAAATTTTATGCCGAATTCGCTATTATTAATTGCATTTCGTTCTTTTTGTCATATTTTTCTACTTTATGAACATTTATGACCTATTTTGAAAGTTTATCTTGATGTAAGAAGGCTAAAAATTAATCTTCCATACTATCATTTCATTTATTATAAAGGAATTTAAAAAATATATAATTTTTAAATTATTTTTTTAGTTTTCGATTTTACAGTATTTGAACAGCGATACAAATGATGGTGAAAATCTGAAAACTCACTTTCTAAAGTTTTTTTTTTATATCTATAAAGAATGGACTTTAATAGAACAATATAGTTATAAAATACTTCATAAAAACTTTACTTCAAAAAAAAATATGCTATCAAAATATTTATTTATTCATAAATCTGAAATAATAATAATAAAAATTAATATTTTTCTCAAGATGATTCTACAAATAGTAGTTTAATAATTGAGATATTTTATCATTTCAAGAGGTTTTATCATTTCTAATTGTTTGTTCTTAAAGGTTAAAAAAACATTTTTCGGTACATTTACCAAAATAAAAAACGTTTTAATAACATTTTATTTCAATTATAACATCTTTAATGATGCAATACTGCAGGTATAATATTTTTTGTTTCAAAGATACTAACAATTTATAATAAAGTTTGTGATATAGATTGTGCTGCACTTCGTGGGTTTCTAACCGACTTATAAAAGGAGGAGATTATCAATTCGACCTGATTATGTGCATGTTTTGGTGTTTGTTACGCATAACTATAGTAATGTGCATCAATTTTCATAATTTTTCTTTTGTTTCTTTTATTTAATTTTTCTTTTCTTTTATTTCATGTTTCTTTTGTTTAATTTTTCTTTTGTTTGAAAGAGTAAGACCCCCAGGTGGTCCCATTTAAATTTTGTCACAATGTGATAATTAGAACAAATTATTTCAATTTTTTATTCAAATTTCATTATTTTGATGAAGATCTATTTTATATTTCAAAACGTCCATTTTTAAATATAAAATAAATTGAAATATTACAACTAAATATTCAGATTCTGTTTTATAAATCTATTATATGTTTCCGAAAATGAAGGTTATTTATCTATATTTTATGACACGTGTATTCAAATGTCTGTATTTATCCAGTTACCTATTCATGTAGATATGTATACCGTATGTATGTATATATAGCTGTACGTGTTTTGTATACATGTTAGACAAATGCGTTCATTCATCAATTTATAAAGAAACGTAATTTTATCGATAAGAAGTAAGTATATCCTAACTAAATACAGCAGCAAAAAGTGTACAGCAGAACTATAACATTATGCTATTAAAGAAGAACATGAATAGTTTACTGATCAATACGTCACACTTCAAAATAGTTTTAATATATCATTTAAACCAAATTTCATCTATATGATTCCCCAAATAAATTCTGTTGGAAAAACATTATATAAGATGCATTCGTCAGTCATTCTAAAACTAACTGTTTTCATAAGCCGTTTATTTAAAAATATGAAACTTTTTCACCGGGATTTAAAAAATTAAATACAGATATATAAAACAAGTTCGGAATGCTTAAATCCATTTTTTTTTCAAATTAAAATAAAAGTGCACACAAAAACATGTGATTCCATTACCTAAAAGATGATTAAAACTTTTATTAGATTTTAATTCTAAAACATTAATATCGAGCACTTTCGGCTGTGAACCCAGCCTTCATCGGGATTAATAATAAAACAGGTGTTAAAACACAAACATCCAGATCACATTCTTATACGGCAAGCTTACGGGAGAGTTCACATCATTCACATTCGTCCAACGGTTGGTCGGTTCCATTGCATAGTAAAAAGGGTGAGGAAAGAAGGAAAAATGGGGAAAAAATCACATTTTGCTGTTTTTTGATTAAATTAACCATACATTTGGTACATCATGGTTCATCAATGATGTACATATAGTACATCATTGAACACTTTTCCATGCTTATTTATAATTTCCACAGATTCTTGAATTATTAAATCATAGTAATTTATCATAGGACATATTACTTTAGCATTATTAAAATCTATTTTAAAGTTTCGGGTTTGGTGAAGTCTCAATAGAGCAGTGGATGGTTTATTAAATTTTAGATCTTTTTTATGTTCTTCCTATCCCATCTGATGAAATGTCCGGAGTATATGTCATTCCATTTAATATTGATGAAGATGGACAACTAGAATATATAGAAATGACAACAAGAAAATTGAAAGACCGTGTTAAAGAACTTAAAAGAAATCTAAAATTTAATAAACCATCTACTGCTTTATCGAGACTTCACCAAACCCGAAAATGTTAAAATAGATTTTAATATTGCTAAAGTAATATGTCCTATGAGAAATTACTATGATTTAATAATTCGAGAATCTGTGGAAATTATAAATAAGCTGTTTTACAATATTCCAAGTATATGCTTAATTTAATCAAAGAACATTAAAATGTGATTTGTTTCCCCCTTTTCCTTCCTTCCTCACCTTTTGTACTATGCGATGGACGAATGTGAATGATTTGAACTCTCCCGTAAGCTCGCAGTACAAGAATGTGATCTGTACGTTTGTGTTTTAACAACTGTTTTTATTATTAATCCCGATGAAGGCTGGGTTCACAGCCGAAAGTGCTCGATATTAATGTTTTAGAATTAAAATCTAATTAAAGTATTAACCATCTTTTAAGTAATGGATCCACATGTTTTTGTGTGCAGTTTTATTTTAATTGAAATACAGATATATTTTTATGTATATTTTTCCATATTCATTTATAATTGTTATATAATTATTAAAACATCGTACATTTGTTAAAAGTGATATTTGAGGTTCACATTTAACAAATCTATTGTGAACATGGCATAGTTAGTCAAAAATATTTTCTCACATGTTAAATGTGTTTTTTTAATCAAATCCAATCTATTCGAATCACGAACATTCGCACTGCCGGTTTTAAAATTCAAATACATTCGTAAAAAATTACAATACCATATTTTAAAAAAGAAACTAATTTTCGTTTAAGTGTTGTATATTAATTTTATTTGAGGTAAAGGAAGGGGATATATAAACATTTATTTCTGACATCTATTCTATACACGGTCAGCAATATTTTCTTTCTTTCACGATAATTATTTTTTTATATAATTTAGAATTCATTTTAGGGCCTCTCTGTCTGGCTTTTGATTGAATGTTTTTAAATGTGTTATACAAGAGCAGAATTAAACATTTATTTAACAAAATTAAATATATTTCAATTATATATATAATTTTTCAGTATTACGCCTTATAAACTCCATTGTAGACTTTACATATGTTTTACATGATTATTCAAATAATAACGTATAAACAACTACGGTTGCATTATGAGTGCTTTATATCGACATAAGTATAACTGATATAATTAAAATACATTAAAATATGCTAAATAAACCTGTGTTTTTTTCTGCAGCATATTCAACCAATCTTAAAACAAATTTTAAGAAAGAGGGAATAAGTATACATCCTAAATTATAAGAAAACAATAAAAACATATGAAAAGAAAAAGAAAAAAACGACCCTATTTGTGGTAATGAGGAGGTGAGAGGCTGGGTAAAATTCAATGCTTATCCTACCTACCTTCATTTCTTTACATGAATCGACATACATATCTTTTTATATTTTTTTATACAAAATATTTGTTAAAATGCTGTTGCCATTAATTTTGCATTTAAGTATAAGAAAATAGTGAGATTATATTATTTGTACATTGTTCATAATTTATCTGAATATTATATGTCTTGAATCATCTTTGCTAAAAATCACAAAATAATGAATAAATAAAAATACCTTAAAATGAATATCTCTATTCCCCACATGCTGCCTGTTAAAAGCACAATAAATATTTATAAAATTGTATGACAAAGTTCTTAAACGTGTATTAATTATGTTGCTTGTCATGTATATCAAAATCTGATTTTTTTCTTGAATATCTGAATTTTGTTTTTTTCGAAAACGAAATTAATTATTTAATTCTATAATTACCTTTCATTTGGACAATGCATCTTTCGCGATTACGACTGGCTTTCGTTATAGACATAATTCGTTTTAAAAAAGTTTAGTGCATTTACATTTATTTTATGTCAATATTCAAATATTCAAACATTTAAGTTAATAAAATTAGCTTGAAACATTTATCATGAAATAAAAATGTATTCATGTGACAGTTTCTGAAAAATCCAATACTTTCAACGCCGACAATAAAAACAAACATCTGTCTACTCTGCTTCAGAATGACAGATTAAATTTACATTTTTATTTGCAGTAATCAAATAAGACATAGTAAATTATGCTTTTTAAAATTGGATATATTGTTTTTAGTGTAAAAACACATCGTCGTTGAAAAATTTACTTTATCATTATTCACTTATTGATTGTTTTCCCTCTCCTCAGAGACATAATCAGTTCTAGATTTCTTTCTTGAATTCACTAACATTAGCATATTCATGAAATAAACAAATCTGTTTGGAAGTTTACGTCGTTTGAAATCTTTAAATTACAAATTCTTTCATATATATAAAGAATAATAAAAATATCAGAGTTGCATTTCTTAACATTTAATTTTCTTAAAATAAAAATGTAGGGTAACAATTCATAATTTATTTTAAAAATAAATGTGTATATATATATATTTTAAAATAATTTGAATGTGAACTATTTTATTTAGTTCTTCATTATCCATTAATATATATTTAAATAAAATATACTTTAATGTTTATTTGAAAACTAGTATCATATGAATTCTTAAACAATTTTTATAAGCATAGATGTACATCTGAAATAATCGTGGGATTTATATTTTTATTTTTTTTTAAACTCGCATTTACTTATAATTAGTTTTCGAATAATAATGTATTTATTCAGTTAAGAAAGCCAACACTATAATCAAAAATGAAATGTTTTAGTAAGACACTGAGGTTTCTGAAAGTAAAATTTCTCAATGCTCTCTTATAATATTTCAGTAGACATTTTTAAACTTACGTTTAAGTCGATATACTGAACATCGATATTGAATGCAACATTGGTAGATAGATATATGTGTTTTTCACTTACGAGTTTCCAACCAGACTATTGGTGGAGTACTCGGGAACCAACGTTAGGACAGGAAACACAACATTACATACAAAGTAGACTGATGATCTGGGCTGTAATCAGTATGGACAGACATATATTATCTGTAACCTACATATTATCGTGAATAACTATTTGATGGCACAAATGTATGTAGTCGAGATAATCACCTTACAAGTCATAAATTTACAAACTGTTTATTTTATTGGAATTTAATACCAGACATCATAGAGTTCTAATTGCCGAGAACTATTTTAAACAAAATTGCATTTGAAAAATTGATAAAAATTTTTGCAATTTACATAATAACACTTGTCAAAGATTTTGAAATTTTTGTGTAAAACAAAATTTTTATTGAACTGTTTGTTTTCATGTAAAAAATCTGAACTTTTGCTAATTCTTAAGGTGCAAACTGCAGTCATATCCGACAATTGAAATTTTTTTATGAGTTTTGAAATGTAAACGAACGTATTGGATTTTTTTAACTTTTTTTTTTCTTTTATTATGAGAATTTTTCCTGTGTCACAAGTCTTATGGTGTAAATGAAAGACATTTTGTTAAAAGTTCATAAATTTTAAAATAAGAACGGACTTGTGGGACACACTGTATTCACGACCTAGCATGTTTGGGACAGACGGTGACTGTTGCCTCAGTTGATTATTCATTATTTGGAAATGTGTAATTTCAAAAGTAAGGCAAATATCCTTAAGACCGTTTTACTGGGGTTTTATACCGTCGACCTCATAGAATCCAGAAAAACTTGTCTTAAAATCTTAACTGCTTAATGGCGCCATACAGAATATTTAAATTTCCCCAACAGTTTCGAACAATGTTTTTTGTGATTTACAAGTATCTAAATTAGTATTTGGAGTTACGATTTAAGTTCTTGAATAAAATTTAAAAAAAATATAAAATTTACAAATAAATATTTTCTGTCTAATGTTTCCTATATGACCAGAAAAAAACTAATGTTTAATTGCTGATGTAGCACTAATGGTCAATTAATTATAGGGGTAATCATCAATTGGTGATGAAGAAATTTTATTAAATGCTATAGGGTATGAAATTTTCCAATTCTATGTATTTTAATAAATTTCAAAGAATTCCTTGCTTTGCCTGATTTTTGTCACATTTTCTCCATCCTTTGATGTTCTACTTATTTTATGTGGTATAATAGATATTGTGTATCTAAATGATCTGACATTTACAAAGCATAACTAAAAATGAGAAATTAATTTCATGATTTTTATTGTTTTCAAAAGCATTTCTCTCTATATATGTTTGTGAGATTAAGGTGTCAGAAGTGGGATTAAGGTGGATTATGTATAACTTCACCACAATGGATATTCTACAAGTAGAAATATGAAAAACAAATTTTAATAAACGACAAACTATACAAGTAGATATTTGACATACAATTATATTATTATTAAGTATTAAACGTTACCGAGTTTCAGTCGTTCAGTAAAGATGGAGTCTTACAAGATTCTCTGAGTCTTGCGTAAAATAATCAACAAGACCTGTGGCTAAAACCTATAGAACACTCGTGCACACGTTCATTGTTCATCGTTGTGTAGCGTGAACTCATGAGCTGTTACTTCTTATTATTCCCACATTTGGCTCATTCTGACGTTACTGGCGACCTCGTCAGTGATTACTTCTTATAAAAATTTGGATTATGATGTACCTGAAATCTAACAATAAAAAAAAATAATTAAAAAATAAAATAAAATAAGTATCAGTAGACTGGGTGTCTGGTTCTATCGTGTAGGACTTATTGCAGTTTCTGCTTCTTCTTCAATTTTGTAATGCATTCTGTTAATTATAGCTTCATTTCTTAAGAGTCAAATATATAAGAATCAAAAGTTATTAACATGGTCTAATAATTGCTCGTGTTGTATACAATTCTTCACCACTTTGAAGGCAGGAGCAAGACTGGAAGAAAACGAAAGAGAAAAAGTGAGAAATTAAGTAAACACTAATAGGAAAGTATAAGGCATCAGTCAAACATACCTAATCAGACGAACACAGGCCAGAAGGAGAATTATGAAGAAAATTGGATAAAACCAGGGTCAAAAAAGTAAAAAGAAATTACAAGAAAATATAAAATATATTTAATAAACAAACAAGAACAAAATAACAAATAAATACAAAATGAGGACATAAATTAATGAAGTAAAAAAATAAATGTAATAATAATAAAAATAAAATAAAAATTCCAAACATAAATGAAAGTAAAATAGAGATTAGAAGTTCATAATATATATAAATAGGGCTGGAATATTTATATATATATCGGTTAAACATTGATGTTTTTTTATTATCGCAATAACGAAAAGCTAAGCTCTGACTTTGATGGTATAACCCAATAACGATACCTAAACTCTGACTGTACCGATATATCCCAATAGCGTTTTTTTTTTTTTTTTTTTTTTTTTTTTTTTTTTTTTTTTTTTTTACCTCAATGGAACTTCAAACCCAGAAAAAAAATCAATCACGGAATACCCCGAACTTAATCACAATTGCAATATCTAATCACCCCAACCATGGATTTATTTATTCGCTGCCCGCTTCATTCAAACCGCAATATTATCCCCTACAGCGATTATCTCGGTTCTCGAACAAGTCCACTCATGATAACAAAAATGGCTCTTTGCTTTTTGTCAAATTGACGAAGACTAGGGCTACTTTAATACAGGCTGAATCATCAAGCATTTTGTTGTCCAATTAGACCATTCAACGTTACCTTAGACCAGCCAATCGTTCTTCCTCTACGGGAAATTAAATGTCGGCGTGAGTCAGCCCGGATTGTAGAAGCCTTAGCAAAGACCAAGGTCAGCCAGCCTCTCTGCTCGTTCACTGTGATTGGTTAGTTTTACGCTGTGTTTCACAGGTACTAGCATTTAGTATTACCGAAGCTGTGCTCATTTCTTAGTTCATATTATTCTCTTTGTCTTTTTTCGGTAGAGTTAAGTATTTCCGAGTAAATTTTTAGTATCCTGTTCTGATATTTCATCTTAAAATAAATAATTATCATAAAACTAAATTTAAATTAAAATATAACTATTTCCAAATGTGATTTGAATATTTATATTCTAAAAATATTTCAGTATTGTATTTATGTAGTATATTATAAATACAGTGATATTTTTAATATTAAGAATGCACTGGTATCTTAGAGAAAGATTGAAGAACAACATTTTTTCTGCACCTCTTATCGATTTAAACCTAAATAATTACAAGTAAATTAGTATGACATCTAGCATTAAATCAATATCAGTTCTTGCTTTTTATTTTTACTTATTCTAATCATATTAAGATCAGTACTTTAAGTTAATTATTGCGATAAATCACCAATATCAATATCAGCTCGTTGATATAATAATAATAATTTATTTAAACAATTATATGGTAGAGCTAACAAGTTTTTCCAAACTGCAACGAGCATGGTGCAATCATATTTTTCATTTACCATAACCTTACAATTACGATAAATAACAAAATTTTCAAGAAAGGACAATTCTGATGGGCTATTAGCAATAAACATCACTTTATCATTTTGGAAATTAAAACAAAGCCCAGTATTTCAAAAATGCTTGACAATAGAAGATTTAGAAATTTCTTCATTTAAGTTATTACGGGAGTGTTCTTGTCAGCAGATATCGAGATTTCTTTTAGTTTGACCTATATAAGAAAATAACAACCATCGAAAAGACAATTATAGATTCCTCATTTGGAATGATGAGGAATGGGAGACTTCGTAGAGCGGAACTTATACTTATTATCAGTTTTAAAGATAACACTATAATGAAAACGTGTTAAAACCTTAGTTAATTTAAAATATAAAAACGGATAAAAAGGTAAAACAAAAATTTTTATCCTGTTTGGTTTTAACAGATTTAGAAAGTGTATATTTACTACAGGGTCTATTGAGTCAATATCATTGATAACAGAATGGTTGAAACTTCTTGTGTCAGCAACAGATTTTTAGTAATTAAGTTCATCATTAAGGAAAGTACAATCTGATACAATTTGGAGGGCACGGTTTACATGAGTGTAAAGTACACCGATTTTCTGCCTGACTGGATGATTTGAGAAAGCATAGGTGAGTTAGGAATAGAAAAATATTTTCTATAAACACAGATTTAAAAAGTAATAATAATCACATCTGGTAAATAAAACATCAAGGAAGGGAAATATATTGCAAATTCCTAAATAAAAGAATCGTATTAAAAGAAATCCCGATATCCGCTGAAATGAACATTCCCGCTATGTCTCTAATTAAAAAAATTCTAAATCTTCTGTTTTGGAGCATTCTGGGGATTTCGAACGTTGTTTTAATTGTCAATTGCTAAAATTATCTTTAATGCCAATAGCCTATCTAAATTGGACTTTCTTGAAAATTTAGCTAATTATTTTAATCGTGAGGTTATATTTAATGAAAAATCTGATACCACTATGCTCGCTGCAGCTTGGAACGACTTGTTCAGCTCAACCATAAATATTTAAAAAATATATTATTAATAATTTCGTGTTTAATTTTTATATTTATATATTTTTTAAATTTCTAATCTGTATTTTACTTTTACTAATTTTTTGAATTTTATTTTATTTTTATTATTATTATGTCTAATTTATTTTTTAATTCTTTAATTTATGTTTTCATTTTGTATTTATGCATTCTTTATTTGTTGCTGTTTGTTTATTATGTATATTTTTACATTTTCTTGTAATTTCTCTTTGCTTTTATGACTGTGTTTTTACCATGTTTTCTTGTTTTCTTCATAATTTCCCTTCTGTTCTATGTTCTACTAATTAGGTAATGCTCTTGTATGATTGGATGATGTCTTATGCTTTCCTAATGGTTGTTTCCTTAACATATTATTTTTTCCTTTCTATTTCCTATCAGTCTTTCTCCTGTCTTCGAAGTGGTAGCATGTCTTCTTTGCGCCTGACGAAGAAAGACAAAGTTTTTTCAAAAGACCTTGCGCATTCCTTATTTTATAGTATTATTCAGAATTTTCTATGCCTAAATAGTAATCTTTAGCTGGTCTAGACGCAGAAATCTGCTATTAAGTTAAACGAAAATTTTTATTCAAAATAGTGATAAGACGAAAGCGTAAGAATTGAAATAACATAGCACAAGTGCACTAATGACCGACCAGTAATGTATTAAGTACGCTAGATATTTGAAGCTGTTTACACTACTGTTGCCCTTCATCCTGTAAATGAATATAAACTAATCAAAATTAATTGAATTTGTATGCAAAAATTCCCATTTCCATTACCCATGTTAAATATTGCTTTCAATACACGTTTTGAATTATTGCTATAATAATTTCTATATATATTTATAATGTTTAGTTAATACACATTGTTTTAGCGAAAAAAATATATATATAGAATTCCCTTAAGTCATGTGATTATTTTTCTGCTACTGAAAAGAAGAATAGAGTATGTGTTGCTAATAATGCTAATCCCATTCAAGCAGCAGCAAGAGATGGTTAAATCGGGAAAGTACGCACCCATGATGTAAAAATCTCTGGAAATAGCATCAAACAACATCCAGTTAATTCCGTTCAAATTCAAATTTCATGAGTGGGTATTAACTCTAGAATGCTGCTCAAACTTTTAGTGAATTTTAAGCTTTTTGACATGGTATTTGTTAAAGATTTTGACACACACTACACTTAACGACAATGGTACACCAAATGAAAATTGAATTTAAAAAACAATTCAAAATATTTATTTCAAAATACTAAAGAGAAACGTCGGTAAATTAATTTTTTTTTAAAGTGGTGGGGTACCGGTGTATACCGATTATCATTGCAGTATTAAGCAACAAAGATGCACATCTAACGTTAGAATATGTTTATAGATGACTCAAGGTACATTTTTTAATTAGAAAAAGAAATATTTGTTGAACAATATACAAATATTTGTGTCGAAAATATTATTTTTATGTTCATGTGTCTCCAAAGTTTTTAAAAAATTAAATACAAATTCAAATAAATATTGGAAAACCTGAATGTTTGAAATAGATATGATCTTATAAATACTTGCAGTAGTTGACATTTGCGCCTGAAAAAGATTGAAATGCTCATATTTGAAAACATCTATAAAGTTATAAAATATATTCTAACCCATAATAATAAAATTATGTGGTTATAATTATTATAGGTTATAATGCATAAACCAAAACCAATTACAACGTTATAACGCACAAATATGATATTTGTACGTTATAACGTTGTAATTGGTTTTGGTTTATGCATTAAAATTCGCACAAAGTATTCGATCTATGATTATTTTAGGTTATAATTATAACTAATAATAATAATTACACAATGTTTGGTGAGTCAATGAGAAAGCAATACTATAATCATTTTTAACGAATGCGTTTTAACCAAGGAAAAAAAACAGCTATAAAAATAAAAATATATAATCTTTCACAAATCTTTATTAATCATTTTATATCTGAAATGAATAATTGTTAGACTATTCAATGGAAAGTGAAAATAGCGATTAGTTAAATGATAAATTAATAATTAAAACCTCCCATTTGTCTTCATTTTACATTTAATCGTTAAAATGTAATTCATTTTACTCTCATTATTTTTTACAATCAATTTATTTTAAATACAATACTAAATATTCCATCAAAATTAATTGAATGATAAACCTATAAAGATATTTCATATTGGAAAATTTTATCTATGACATAAGAGTGCTGTGACTTTTTTCAGGTGTTTTTTATTTTTTGATATGATAAGTGTGAAATTATTTTTGAGCTTATCTTTTATTTCGTTACTTCGTCGATTGATACCCTTAAAAATTGCTATGAGTCTATTTAATAATACTTTAAGAGTACGTATGACATCTTGTCAATGTGAAGGAAGCTGATCTAGCATGTTTATGATCGTGTAATTTCTTTTTCATAGATATAAATGATAAAGTTTTTTCTTCTTTCAAAAAGATTCAATAATTTTTGTATAAATCTAAAGATTCTTACTATATACGTATCGTTATATACTGCAAAATTCATGAGTATAAACTTTATAATAATTTAAAAGTCCATTATAATACATAAATGTGCATGGGATTAATTCAAGTTATATTATAAATACATGCACTTTCAAGTGCCCAACACCTGAAAATGTCAGAGTCTTTTGAATTTGGTTTTATTATTTTTGTTTATAAAATATGACTCTGCAATTTTGTAACAAAAATCATGTAGTTTTACTTCATGTGTGTAAAAACGGCGCAATTTTACTATTTCGTAATATATTTTGTCCTTTAGGTTAATTTTATGTATTGTAATTTTTTAATGATAAGAAAAAAATTAGGACACGGTTTAGTTCGATTGCAAATATCAGACTGTTGATGGTAATACAATTGCCCAATCACATTATGCAATGAGATATGGTACTTTTGCATATTAGTATACAAATTCTATTTCTTATTTGCAACCTCTTGAAATGACAACATTTCCATTTTAATTCACTGAATAATTTAATATTCTGTATAATAAAATTAGTATTTAAATATTGAAATGAAAGTAATGAAAGTATAATGAAATTCTTATTATCTCTCTGTTACGTCCTAATTCGTGATAGGTTTGATAAACTCAAATCTATATTTTACTAATCTAAAATTAAGTTTAAAATGACTGAAAAAAATGGTAATAAAAAAAATACAGCTATAAAATAATAAAATTATTGAAAGTAAAATATTTAAAGTAAATACAAAGGTTTTAGAAAATAATTTCTAACCATTTGAGACTCTTTAAGTATTGTGAAATCTTCGGTATTCGAACGAGGTCGGTTTTGTTAGGTAGCGTGTAAATACCAAGCAGAGATAAATAATTAATTAATAAAATTTATTACAGTTCATTTACATCGTATTAAAATTTCATAAGTAGAAGAATGACCATTCAGTTTATAGAGTACGCTGGGCAGTTTTATAAAAGGGGTGGTGGCAGCAACCACCGACGAAATCTCCTTTAAACAAATCCTCGATTATCTATAGTCTCTAAATATTAAGTCTTCTAGGGCTTTGAGCTTCCCTTTTTGGATGCCCACTATCTCTGTAAGTTCTCGGCTTTCGTATGCAAATAGGGTGCTACTTGGGGATTTTCTGTCATCGAGAAAAGTCTTTCGCTCAATGGTTAGCGCTCGTTAGGCTATCACAAGCATAGGACGATGCAGGGAGTCCTTTCTCTCCAAACACTTCTTGTGAGAACTTTGATCCAGAATCATCAGTTCTTTCTCTGCCTGTCCCTTCTACAGAAAATATGCGGTACACGGGCGTTGGTTTCTTGGCAAAAGTACATTCTTTTCAGTGTCTTTATTGATTTTCCTCTGTTTTATCCTAGCGCCTACTGTTACCACAAAATGTCAATAAACTAGGCCAACGGTGTCCCCAAGGCGGCGCTGAATAATTAAACAGATAATGACCGTGACGAATACCAGCCAGACTAGTTTGAATTTCATAGTCAAAGACTCACTAGGAAAGACTAATTAGCTGTTTTATGTTCGCGGCTCACTGTCGTGGGTCTGAATGTGTGGGAACAAAGATTGCTCTATGTTTACTTTAGGTTATAATCGGAAAAGTGAAGAAAATGATACAGTATTTTTAAAGTATTAAAGTTACCAAATTTGTCATGTTGCAGTGGTGGAAAACGCGAATAAAAAATTAATAATTTCTGCGTTCTGTTTTAAGCATTTATGTGTTAAAGGTGGATTTTTTAGCTCAAACGATGTTGCTCATCAACTATGTAATGACTGTTTTATCGTATCTCGTACCGTTTTCAAGATCGGAACACTACCACTTATTATTAACACTGGGAGGTGCTGTGAACAATCTTATAAAAAGCACATGGTCCCACAAAATGTATTTGTATCAATGTATCTGTCGGCGAAATTAAGGGCGGTTTTAAAAGTTAAGGGGGGAGATCACGTTGAAAATTTAAAAAAAATCGATTTTTCAAAAAAAAAAAAATAGCATGGATGCCTTGAAATGATACAAATACATTGCAAAAATAATTTTACAAAAATTCCGATTAGAACAGAAGTTATAGCTAAAAATATCTTGTAAAAAGCCATTTCCTGTCATGCTATAAAGTTACTTTTAAAGACCTTTTCTCAAAACAGTGTTTTTTGGCATTGCGCGCACTCTCATTTAAAAACTAATTATCATAGAACCTTGAAATTTTGCGTATACATAATTTTCATGTATGCTTTTATGTTGAACCTAAATTTAGTCTAATTTTTGCCATACATTTTTTTATTTTGTATTGAAAAATTAAATTTAAAATTTTTGGTAAATTTAGCGAATATTATTATAAAAGCCATTAATTATGCTAATGGATTTTAATATACTTTTAAATTTAGGTTCAGTGTAAAATATAGTAGTATAAGTAAAAATAAATGAAATATAAAGTATGTGTCTGCAGCAGGATTTTTTAAATCTTGCGCGCAAAATGCATATTTTAGTATTTATATTTTTAATAAAAAGAAAACTGTCCAGTTAAACGGAGGGCATTGAACTCACAGGCTGTTAACACTAATTGTATATTATATTTTTATTTCAAAGAATTTGAAATAAGCCCCTCGAAAAATAAAGAAATCGACAATATATTAAGGGGGGTGTCATCCCCCCGTTACCCCCTCATAGTTAACTAATGAACCCCTTAAACTAATCAGGGAAACCTCTAATTACAATGAATTTATATACAAAATTTGAAGAATATCGGATAATTCTGCATGAAAAGCTCATTTATCTAAAAAAAGAGGGGAGGGATTATCCCCCCCTTTCCCCCTTTATACTTAACCAATGAACCCCCAAAATTATTTACAGAAGCGCATTATCAAAATGAACCCATATACAAAATATGAAGAAAATGGGATAATTCTACATGAAAAACCCATTTATCTAAATTGAGGGGGGTTAGGCCCCCATTCCCCCCTTTTAACCAATGAACCCCCCAAAACTAATCAGGGAAGCCCCTGAATGAACCTATAAACAACACACAATGAACCTATAAACAAAGTTTGAAGAAAAACGGTTATTTCTATCAAGAGTTATCGAGTTACATACATACGTACATACGTACTTACAGAAAGAGAGGGCACATTAGCTCTCAGGCTTTGATAGCCTCTGAGCAAAAAAGCCATTTTTGTCGTGATCATTTAATTAATTAATATTGCTAAATGTATATAATTTGAGTGTTTTTGTTTAACTACAACAATGTGGGAAATTATAGAAAAAAATGTTGTATTTCTTTCATTGGTTTTCAAACTACAGAGTTTTTCGCACTGGTTTAATTATTGTCATTTTCACGCTGCTCAACGTGATCTCTCCCATTAAGGGCGACAGAAAAGGAAAACATTCGAGAGCTAGGATATGTAATTTTAGATTTTAAAAAATAATCAAGAAGGAATAAGAGCACTGTGAATTTTTTGGGGTGTTTTCTATTTTCTGATACTATACGTATAAAATTATATTCAATGGTTGGAGTATCATAGTTGAGATTTATCCAACGGAGCGAAAAATGCCGGAGCCAGTACTCGAAACTGGATACCTTGGTTTGCCGTACAAACTCTCTTCCTACTGAGATACCCCAACGAATTCCTGGCTGTCATAATTCACTCTTATTTGTTGGATATTAGGACTTCTTCATTATGATTTCATTATGAGTATAAATATTGTTTTGAACTTATCTTTTGTTTCACTACTCTGTGGATTGATACAGTTAAAAATTACTATGGGATATCTTTATGACATCTTAATTACATATTACTCAATATTGTGATAAAAGCAAAATTACCAGTTTTTTTCAAATCGGTAGACCATAATTTCTGTACTAATTAAATATTACACCCTACTAATTTGAATTTTTATCATTCCTCCAGAAAGGTTCATTACTTTAACACTTCTTTGCATGAGTTTTTCTTTTACAATTGTGTTTTTTTATACATATATTAAATATTAGACACCAGAAATTTTAAGATAGATTTTTAACTTTGATCAGCAGCATAGTTCACAGGAAATTTACTGGATTAATATTTCTATATAAATATAGTGGTGGCAAAGAAGTTGATTTATTTATTAAAAGTTAAATAAACAGTGATGGAAATTTACATCACTATGCAATTAAGGGTTAACAATGTCTTCTTGTTTACTGTGATAAGATTTCTTTCCTTTACTCATATTTTAAATTAAAAACTCTTAAGCTTTTTAAATTAAAAATGTGGTTAAAATATAAAAAACAAGTACAGGGCCAACATCTAATACCAATTGTAAAAATTCACGCGCGCATGAAAAAGATACATTTGCTTTAGGGATAGTTCTAGGAATTTCAAATGTTAGAAGAAATCCGCGTAAATCTGTCCACTGAGCAGAATTTTTGTAATTAATTCTGAAATATTTTTTTCTTATTTAGTAATTTCCTGAAAGTACATGTGTGGAACATCTGGTAACATGGTATATAATGCCATTTATTTTTGCTGAAATAAACGAAACCAAACTTATGGGCTTGTAGATACATGCAATCGAAAAGATAAATTAAAAGAGTTAACATATTATAGAAAATTTCTGATGAATCGAATACCATAATATTTTATACAGTTACGTTTGAATATATAGTAAAGTTACGAAATTTTAAACAGATTTTATTATTTTTGTAAATTTTATCGCGGAGTCTAAGGTTTAAAAATTAAATAAAAAGTACATGCTATGACAATTTATATTGCTGATTTCAAATATATGTTAAAAAGTATAGGCCTAATTTTAAATCGGAATCAGAGATCAGAAGTCTTTTACGATCTGCATCGATAAAATTAAAAGTCCATAGTTTAAAAATTAAATGAATTACGCAATGTCACTCAAAGATTAAAATCTTTGGAATTCTCAAAAAGATAATATAAAACCATATAAAAGCATTATGACATGAACGGAAATGTTACAGAAATATCTTACGAAAAAATAAATTAAATCTAAGCTTCATTTACACAAAACAGACAATTAATCACCATACAGCTAATTAACCTCAAAAAACAAACCTGCAAAATTTTATAATAATCGTTTTTTTTTCTTGTGTTTTTTTCTGCGAGACATAGACAAACAGATAGAATGACAACTTACACTAAAATCCTATCACGCCTCAGTCATCGGTGGTATCTAATAACTGTTTTTGAGTAAATTCAATATATCTACGGAATGTGACATGCAAATTTAAATTGGTAGGAGTTATACTGTGTTGTTGTAAAGAAAACTTTTTGAACATATTTATTTTGCTGTAGTCACTGAATTAGATATGTAAGCAAGTAATAATTTATAAGCTTCATCTACATTGAAAACAAAAGCCCTTATAAATGTTTATTTTCTATACACATGACATTATTTTATTTTAAAAATAACGTACTCTCCTGCAGACGAAGCTACCCATCTCTTAAGGAATGTGAATCCAGCTTTCGTTTCCTTGACCTTTATCTGAATTTACTGAAAAAAACAAAAACTCTAAAAACATTACATAGCTTTCGATTCGATTTCCACATTCTAAAGAAAAATCGATGTACGTGCCGGAAAAATAACTGACAAAAAAAGTTTCTGGTGGATTTCTATTATGAAACATTGCTGATAAAATTGAGACCACAAGTATATGAATCCTAATTCTAGGAAGATTATGATAATTTCAAGGAGCGTTCCTTGAAACGTTTTGGGTAACTAACTAACCTCTATTTTCTAAATGTACGAAATCATTGTACACGTAAAAAATCGATGTACGTGCCGGAAAAATAACTGACAAAAAGTTTCTGGTAGATTTCTATTAGGAAACATTCCTGATAAAATTGAGAAAATTGAAAAGTATGTGAATCCTAATTCTAGGAAGATTCTGATCTTAAAAGAAACGTTCCTTGAAACATTTTGGTCAACTAACTAACCTCTTTTTTCTAGGACCATTACTGGATTTTTACAGCTTACATGCGTATTCATTAATTCAAGTTAAATATCATCACATTAGCCACAGTATTCAGTGAATGGGCATTTCAACAATGCATTGTAGAAATATCACTCCTAATTATTAAAATGTCAACACCACATAATTAGATAAATTTAAATAAGACAAATGCATATACATATTTTAACAGTCCTTTAATTCTTTGAATTTTTTTTATATGTGTTATAATTTCATTCACGTAACTTCAAGTAATATTCTATGTCAAAAAATGCAAAACTGCACATTTTATAGTCTATTATTTCTCTCAAAGTACATTTGCAATGAGAATAATGTAAATTTAATGGAGGATATTCAAGACAAAATAAATACTGAATTAAGCTCTAAAATTACAGATAAAAAAAAAATAAACGATTTATTTACCCTATGTATAATTTTTTATCGTACAAAAGTATAATAATTATTAAAGTTATAATAATATATCAAGTTAATGTAATAAATTTATAGAAGACAGTCGTCTATAAATGTTTGCGTTGTCGTTTATTTCTTTCAAAATTTGTGATATATATTTTAATCTCTTCTCTTGAAGGTTGGAATAGCATAGGTCGTGTTTATTCCAAAAGTGCGAAAAATGTCCAGGCCAGGACTCGAACCTGGGTACTTTGACTTGCCATGCAAATGCTCTTTTTACTGAGCTAACCGGAGGATACCTGGTTGATATATAATCCCATTTCAATCTCATTCATGCTAATTAAAGTAATCTCTTAACCTCTTTGCTACTGAAAGAAAAATAATTTTTGAAAAAATCTTGTAATAAGTTTTTTTTACCTATTTTGGCTTCTAATATGATGATAATAAAATAATTTTAAAAATTGATGTACCAAGGTACCAGTAAATGGAGGTCCACATATGTGGACCTTTGAAGTCAACTGCAAAAAAAGTTCAAAATTTTGGAAATCCATTTTAAACATTTGTTTCTTTTTAAAATTGCAAAAATAAATGTTTTTTAATGTAACATAATTAATTATTATTTGTTATTGCTTTAAAAGTATTAAATTAATTTAATTGTAAATCTCAATAATTTAAAATAATTTTTGTCGAGAAATATATTAAAGAAATGACTAGGAAACTCTAAATTTATTACTTTATTTTTTACTTAGTGGGAAATTTTTCAAAATGCATAAATAAACGTTACACTTTGTACACATAACTCTTGTTTTGGATTTACATCCCTCCAAACGACACTTAGACGCATTTTTGCTGTCTAAAAAACTTGGCAAATGTCCTACATTGTCAACACGGATTTCCTTATAAGGTATGTTAACAACTTTTCTTAAAAACACTAATAATTTCTGACACATTTCAGAATTTATTTTAGTTTGAAATCGCATGAAATTGACATGTGTTTTTATTCAGAAACTATCTAGATTAAATGCCTCTTCCAATTTTTAGCAAAAATGATCCTTCCAAAAATGCTCTTAAAATCGACATTTTGAACCGAATTTCCAATGCGTCAGTCCAAAAAAGAAAAAATAAACTTGTCGTTACTTGACAAGAATCGCTCACAACTCTATAAGTAATTTATTTATCAAAAATGGAAAACGTGCTTCGGTTTCAAATAGCTGCAACAATCAGGTTTGCGAATTTTATGCATTTACGTTTAAAAATGTCCCAGAAAATGTGTCAGTCATTTCATCATGTTGACCAGGGGATTTGAAAACATCTTAATTTAGTTATTTATGGTATGATATAAATATTTTTTACTGGAGTAAATAATTGTATCAATATTTAATTATGTCCACATATTAGATCCACATATCTGAATTGAAAAATGCATTATTCAACTGGTTAAAATCATAACTGGTGATTAAATTTTAGTTTGAAGAAAATACTTAATTTTAACAGTACTAAGCTATGTTTTGTGCATTTAAAAGTAAACAGCTATTAAATTCCCATTATGTAGTTTTAAAATAATATATAAGAAAAGTATATGTGCATTATTAATATAAGTTAAATTTACAAAAATCAAAAGTTGGCCTAAGTAACAAGGAAAGAACACAAGGAAATCTTTTAATATTTTACTATTATTATTATGTATTAATTACAAGAAAGATTATTTTACAAATATAACTACGTAAAAATAATTATCTTTATCTATTTCCAGTGAAAAATGCATTATATATCTAAAAATATTCTCCAATATGTCCATATATTTTCAATAAAATTGCATAATTTAATCTGCATTAATTAATAATTAACCTAATAATCATACAAAATCCACTTAAACTAGCTTAAATTGTATATTCAGTTAAAAAACACGTATTTTGTGTTAACTAAATATAGGGGGACTTTATTATTATTTCTAAGTACGATAACAGTAACCCCTGAGTGTAAGCCTATTTATACTCGTTGAGTACTGAGGTCCACATATGTGGACCTCAACAAAATTTTATTTTTTAAATCAAAAACATCCCCAAATAAACAAAAAAAAAAGTTATCTAATGAATATTTATAATGTTTTTAAAAATATAAAAAATTATGACATTTTTATTAAAATTTTAATATAGATTATTATTACTTACTTTTATGCAATCGCTGAATTGACGGTATTTTCGAAAATCTCACTTTCAATCTACTGTTCAGCCATGCAAATAAATCAGGTGCTCATATGTGTTGGATTTTTCTTAAAGCTTAGACTATCACAAATAGGGATTGAAAATCAAAATTTAGATACTATGCAGGGTTTTATTACAATGAGTTAAGATCCAAGGTCCACATATGTGGACCTCAGTAGCGAAGAGGTTAAGTCCACAATGCAAAACTACCCATTTTATATACATTTATAATTTTAAAAAGTAATAACATCATTCAGCATCATTTTGTCCTATCTGTTAGAGAGATATAAGTTTTCAGCTTATCTATAAATATCGAATTTTCAATCAGAGATGATCGTATTAACATCTCAAAAATATCTTACATTATATTTATGTGAAAAGCCAACTAAAGCCAAAATAGTCATGTTAAAAAGTAGTTCATTAATACGTTCGTCAGATATGTATCAATAATTATATTTTTTAAATAACAATTTATTTAAAAATAATTCGTTATATTTCCAGTATTCCTTGTGACGGATTTGTTACGTAATGTGGGAAAAGAAGATGTTATGAATAAAGGGATAATAAAATGTAACGTTATTCATATTTAAGAGTATCTTCAAAATTTTAATTTCCGTTGTGAAACTTTAAAAATTGTTTGGAACTGAGTGTCTAAAGTCTGTTTTTCTTAAAAAGTATTTCGTATTTTATTATAAGGAATTGAAGCTGTTTAATGTCAAATTTGGTAATTTAAAAAATAAAAATCCACGTAATGACGGTCGTAATTTTACATTTTAGTTAAAAATAATCCAGATTGTAGTTAAAATTTGTGTAAAAATTAAACTAGAAAAGATTCATTAAAGGTGAATTTTCAATTGTAAAATATGTGTTAATATTAACATAAAATTTCTACATAAAGGCAACTTTTTTATTATACTTTCTAATTTTTTAAAAGGTTTATTATTTATAGTTATGGATACTCGGGAAAGTAAATGTAAACGGCATGTAACGGCATGTACGGTATGTACGGCATGTAAATTGGGTATTTTAAAATTCCCTCAACAAGTATTTTCCTTTCATACTTATCTCATCAAATGTTAAAATGTCCAAAAAGAAAAAAAAAGTATTTTTTTCTGACATATTACTTATGTAGTACCAATATAGCTAATATATATTATATATATATATATATATATATATATATATATATATAATATATATATATATATATATATATATATATATATATATACCGTTAACCAGGCCCCTACCTGACTGACATGAGTGCCTAGCTTGACGAGTTAGTACTTGGGATCGAGGCGATATACACCAGACAAGAAATTTGTTGTAATCGCTGCTCTCTAACGGTTTGCTATAGATTTTTTTTTTCAAGGTTTCTATGTAACTTTGTTGAATTTGCCGATTTTGAAAAAGAAAAAAATAAGGAAGAGAAAGGAATTGGTCTCGTAATTTAGAACTTTGATCAGGTGACAAGACCTTCACCTGACTAAGCACCTGCAGATGTATAATTCATAGTGAACTTGGAGGACTTAGCACCCACGACGGATTTTACATGCCCCAGGCGCCATTTGAGTATATGGATTTACATATTTGTAATGTGTGTTGGCTTGTCACGTTCATGGTGGATTGTCGCTGTAGTGTTTATCACCGCTTTTATGGGCTGATTTCACTTTTTGTTTTATTTGTCTCTCTCAGGGTTTTATAGACTCACGCCTGTTGTGGGTTGTTTCTGGCTTTTATCATTGGTTTAGTCTTTGTCTCTATCTTGATAAATTGATAACTCTAGCTTGGGCTAGTGCTGTTTGTCACATTTTGGAACTTGGTCCTCTTGGGAGAGTTTTACTGATTATTATGCCATTATCGTGAGTTTTGTCACATTGTAACTTTTGTTACTGGTGGTTGTTACATTTCTTGATGTTGCCCACTCATTTTTGTTGGTTTTTCCACTTTAACTCACCCGTGCATTATAGCTGGGGGTTTTGATTTATATTTTTTCCTACATAGCCACTGATACGCACATGGTCCAAGTAAATCCAGTGGTACATTGTTTGTTAATATTGATCTTTCAATTTCGGTTGTAGATTTTGACATACAAACAGAATGTACGTAGCATTATTCTAAAAATGTGTATCCCATTTTGGCGTTGCTTTAATAGAGTAAACGTATTAATAAAATTTTTCTACAACACAATATATTTATTTAATATGCTCAATCAATTTATTACAATTTTTAAATTAGTTTAGAGAAGGTTCTCTAACTTTGTTTTTATAAACTCAAGAAATCAAAAAAGAAAAAAATATATATTTTTTTAAATCATTGATAAAACTGTATTGTTTTTCTTCATTAAACATTTCTTTTATACTCCAGTGAAGGTTTAAGTAGTTGTTTAAAACTATAATTCTATCGATAAGTTAAAAAAATAAATCAAGATTCATGACGGACGTATTGGTACAGTCACTAAGTATAAATATTATTTTCAAGGGAAGAAACAAATTCCACAGGGGCAATAAATAGAAATAATAACTATATAAAAATGTCTAATAATGTTCTATCTGTTACAGAAAATGACAAGTTCAAGTCTTTTATATTCTGTAACACTAATTTGGTATAAAATGTGGAGAACAAGTTATTGAGTACATATCATAAAGATTAACTGTCATTTTGAAACCTTCTTTCGAATTTGTGAATTTTAGAAAACAAAATAAACCTAAAATTATGCATGCTTAAAAACTGTTCTCATCACTGCATTTTTTCACTGACCGTTTACATGGTTTTAAAAGGATGTTGAATTTTTATCCACTGTAAATTTATAATATACTTGTACAACATGGTTTTTGTAAGATTAGAATAAACACAATTTTATTGTTATTATATCTCTTTAGTATACTAGATTTTTACTGTTTATAACGATTTTTAAAACTTTCAGTAAAAACAATAATGATCATTTTTTGTTGAGAGTGAGAATGAAAAATATATTTAAACTTATGATGATAAAAAAATTAGTTTATTACTCATGAATTATGCTACACATTTGTGCTTTATTTATATGACAAAAAAAAATATATCAGCTCAAATGAAAAATAAATGATAGATAAGAGATCTATTATTTTATGTAGAAATAAATAAAGAACATTCGTTTTTTTATATATAATATATATATAAAGAAGCAATGATCATGAATATAAGAGAAAAAACAGTATATGTTTGCACTTTATGAAGATCGAAATATAAAAATTTATAGAAGAATTACACATTAGTAAGAATAATTAAAAATTCATATGCTTTATCTATAGATGTAAAACCTATTTTAATAAAATTATCTGAATATTAAAAATCAAATATGCTTTAAAAGGCAAGGTGGATGTTTATCCAGAATAAACATTTAAACACAAAGTATCATAACTTAAGTTTTAAAATTAAAAAAAAAAATAAACAATTCTCACATATTTTAAAAGACTACTTTTAAAAAAACCAAAAATTGTCATTGCTATAACAACAGTGGAAAATATAAGTCTGTAATACACATTTGTTATTCTGAACAAAAATTCATTATAGAACAAAGATAAAATTATAAAATATTCAAAACCGATAGCAGATGAACTAAATAAAGAACATTCGTTTTTTTATATATAATATATATATAAAGAAGCAATGATCATGAATATAAGAGAAAGAACAGTATATGTTTGCACTTTATGAAGATCGAAATATAAAAATTTATAGAAGAATTACACATTAGTAAGAATAATTAAAAATTCATATGCTTTATCTATAGATGTAAAACCTATTTTAATAAAATTATCTGAATATTAAAAATCAAATATGCTTTAAAAGGCAATGTGGATGTTTATCCAGAATAAACATTTAAACACAAAGTATCATAACTTAAGTTTTAAAATTTAAAAAAAAAATTAAACAATTCTCACATATTTTAAAAGACTACTTTAAAAAAGCCAAAAATTGTCATTGCTATAACAACAGTGGAAAATATAAGTCTGTAATACACATTTGTTATTCTGAACAAAAATTCATTATAGAACAAAGATAAAATTATAAAATATTCAAAACCGATAGCAGATGAACTATCAAATATATCTTTGAACACTGCATAATTTTGTATGTTAAAAATGACACATTACGCTACGTATTTTTACTAAAGTACTCATACTTTTATATCGATATTTTATATACTCGACATGTTCTCAAACATGCGAGAGTAGATAACTTGCTATAGCTATGAATATGAGTTGTAAATATAAACTTTATTAAGAGGTTTGTATAAATGCCTTTAAAAAATATAGTATAAAGAACGCATGCAGATTCATCTGTCTAGCCAAAATAACTTAAATTCTAATTATGGACTAAGAAATATCCAAGCAATGAAAAATGTATTACTAATTAGCGATCTTTAACCGATGTGTTTTTTTACAAGACAATTTTTGGAAAACTGAGTATGGAAAAAATTAAATAAAAATACATAGTTTAAAAATTATGATAAATAAACATAACACTATGCTGTAAGTTATTATACAAATTCTTAGAGTTTATCTTCAAGCATAATATTGATAAGTCAATACTGATACATCTTCATTACAGTAATAGTAAGATTTAGAATGCTTTTATATTGATATTGAAATAAGTAAATTCTAGTATTGAGTATTATAGTCATGTAAAATGTAATTTATCGTTATGTAACATCTGCGTAACATAAAACGCATTATTTATAATTCACCCTAAATTTGGTTCTGAATACTTTTTTTTTTTTTTACAAAACGTCCTACTGAGGTTCATTCTTCTAACTATTGGATAATATTGTCTTAACATTGCCTTGCTATTGTCTGTTTCTAAAGCTGTCATGTTTCTCAAAAAATATCTTATTATACTTTAATTGCACAATGAAAATGGTAGTATGCAAAATACTTATCATTGCAACTTTTTAAGCCAGTCTAACTATCTTTGAAATAAATAATATTGGTCATAAATTTTAAAGGAAAAGGGGAATTTCTGAAATCACATAAAATGAATCCTTAAATGCAAATCGGAATCGAGAATACAGCTTGAAAAATGTATTAACTTAAATAGATGATCGTTCAGAGGCATCTAAAGGGATCTGAGATTGGAGTTCATTTTCTCCCGAAACAGTAAATTTGATCAGAGAAATGAGGCAATCAAAGAACTGATGAACGTACATCTAAACAGC
Organism: Maratus michaelseni; assembly: GCA_963931845.1. Classification (NCBI taxonomy): domain Eukaryota; kingdom Metazoa; phylum Arthropoda; class Arachnida; order Araneae; family Salticidae; genus Maratus; species Maratus michaelseni. The sequence continues at coordinate 258,190,067 of OZ007590.1, read as the reverse complement.
TTTCAAGATAGAGCGGCTTCAAATCGCATTTTCGTGGAGAATAAATCGTAATAAGTTTATATGCATTATGCATTCTAGAATTGTCATAAGAATGATTTTTTTCGTATAATAATTTTATCTATCATTGTAGCCTGAAATTCTATAAATTTGAAAAAAAAAATCGGTTTCGTTTAATATAAACGTTTTTTAGAAGAAATATGTTTTTAGATGTAAAAAAAAAAAAAAAAAATGTACGGTGATTGTAAAAATTAACATGCTTTCTGAAATAATAAAACTCTTTAAAAGAAGGGTTATAAAAACAGTCATTATTATTTTCATAAATTTTGAAATTCTCGTTAAGGATACAATCAGTTCATCAAGATTAAAAGAAATATACAAAAATGACAAGATAAATTTTCTTAAAATGAGGGGGGGGGGGATTTTAAAGAAAAAGTACGTAGAATAATACTTTTGATTTATAAACGTAATCAAATACTGAAAAAGTAAACAATCTTACTTTTTCGTTAATAGTGCAAATACGTAACTATTTTCCCATTTAATATATTTTTATTAATTAAAAGTAAAATGTGCTTTTTAAATTCTTTGTAACATCTTCTTGTGCTATTTTATATTTGCTGCTGTTTTTTCTTTAAGTTAAAAAAAAATAAAATCAAACTGTGATTGTGAAAAAATTATACTCAATATCTGGAAATCGCTAAAAGGAATTAAATGGGAAAGACAATTGTTAACAGTCTTGATACATATATTACTAACAACAATTTTTCACAGTTGATAAACTCCTTTAAAAATATGATAACAAGACTTATTGAAAAAAATACAGATAGATAAATTTGCAATTGACTACGGGTGTACAATGCAGTATAAAAACACTCCAAAAATACAATAATTCAATAATGTAACTTGAATATCTTCGACAACATGCAAAAAATTAACATACTGATTAAATTCAGTAAAATCAGTATAATTCAGTAAAATCTAATAACAGGAATGTTATGTTTCTTAAGAAAACATAATCCATTATTTATTAATAATATTTTCAAATGTATTCAATGCTTTCACGCTTTCTAAATTACAATTGTTTTCACTCTTTTAGATATATTGATATAAACAAATTTATAATGCAATCAGGAAAACTTTTTAACACAAAAAAAATATTTTTGAAATATTCCATTTAAAAATGGAGGAGTTAAAGTCCTTTCCAAACAAATATTTGATTAGTATTAAAATTCAATAAAAAGTATTCTTTAAAATTACGTGAAATAATGTAATGCCCTCATATGTGAAAAATATTTTTTTTCTCATTCTATCATATGCTTGAAGAAATTAAAATAAATTCAGTTTTCTCTCAAAGAAATTTTTATATATATATATATATATTTTAAAATAGGAAATTTCAGGATGCGACTCCTGTGTAGATAGCAATTCTCATAATATCCCTCATGATTCATTTATAACCTACATGGAAAAATTCAATCATGCATTTAGTCGCATATGTTTTGCTTGCATGGAAACACGAATCTGGTTTCTTATCCAAAAACTATTTACCTTGGTACGTACTGTTTCTCTCTGAAAGTTTGCTCTATTAGTATAGAAACACCTTGTAAGTTAAGAAACATTTTTTTTAAACATGTCAGGGTAAACTTTACAAACTGATGTAATATTTTAATTGTAATCAAATTTTTTTAAGTTTTCATACTTGTAAACTATTTATATATTACAAGAAATCTATACTATGAAAATAAAATTAAAAAGTAAGTTTAATGATAATAAAGATTTTTTATACATCCATTTAATGGATGCTGAACAGAAAGATAGATATTTTTAAATACTATGTATTTCTATAAGTAACCGATGAATTCACTTATCATTGAGAAGTTTATGTTACAATTAATTGCTGAATAAAGATATGACATTTAATGGTACTAAAGCAATGTATTTGCCTTTTCTTTAATATTAACACGTTTTAACGTTTTATTAAGTAACCAAATTTTAAGGTTACTTTTAGTTCGCAACAATGCAGCAATACAAATACTAATAAATCATATATGATATTTTTTGTTTCATTCTAATTTATAAATCGTAAAATTACAATCCTTATAAGAAAAAACGTCCTTACGGATAAGCGATACATATGTAAAATTAATAGTATTGCAGCACATTTTTCAATAACCAAAATATTGTTCTGATTTATTTTTTTCACTCTCGTACATTTGTTTGTAAAATAAGTACTTTCAACTTTAAATTTGCCGTGTTTTACTAAAGTGTTCTCACGATGAGAAATTTTCCATAACATTCTAATAATAGTTAGATTGCAGTTAAGCCTAAAGCACATTCATCTAATAATAGATATTTTTGTTTAATATAAATTTCTAAATATTTAAACAAAAATATTTTGTTAAGAAAGATAACTTTCGTTTATTACTTACATTTATTTCACAGTGTCTTGTTATTAGTTCGAATAAAATTTACAGATTATAATGGAAAAGATTTTCCATAATTGAATATTTTATCGACAAATGATAGCTAACGCTCGCCTAAGGCAATGGTTTCCACACTTTTCTACGTTGGTTTTCGCCAAGCAACCGGTTAGGAACCATTATCCAAGAAATTGTGGATTTTATTGTTAACGATGTTAAGATGATTAAGAAATTAAAATAATCGTAATAAATATAAAAAGAAATGAGAATAATCTTTCAGTTTTCATAAATTTATGTATACTAATATTCAACCATGAAATTTAGTCGTAATATAATAACATCTAACAAACCTTTAAATAAATATTACATAAAAAGAGCAGATTTTTTAAAGTATTTTCTGAAACATAAATTGACAAAAAAATAATAATAATCTATCATCAATAAAAAAGAAATCTGGACATTATTAATCCTTTATTAATACATACATTCATTTTTTTTAATTGTATTAAATAAAAGTATGGTTTGGCGCAAATTGTTTGAAAGTTTTTGCACGTTTAGAATATTTGTTTAGAATATTGGGTTAAATTTATGTTTGGTAGTTTAAGCTTTTACATTGTAGATATATGAGAAATCTCATATTATGAGTTTATTTTTTACATTAAGAATACATGTTTCAGAAATAAAATATACCTTTTTTCGTTCTCTAATTTTTGTGCAAATGAATTTATTTGCATAATACATATATTAGTTTTTTCCATTTATAAAGAAAAAAGTTAATCTGAATGATCTGTTTTAAGTAGTAAAAAAAGTAGAATATTCTTTCGTAATAAAGTATCGAGATCAAAATCGAAACTTCTTTTAAAGTAGCTTAAGATAATTCTCAACAGAGAAAAAAAAAGCATAATTTTTTTAATAATGTAAACGGAAGAAAGAAATGAAATGTAATTGGATTTTTTCCCGTTATAAATGCAAGACCATTTCTTTGTCTGCTTTAGACAGATTTTAAAATGCCTTTAAGTATAATAGTTTACTTTATATTTAATCCGCAGTTTGAAAAAACTTAGTTTCCATAGGGTAGAAGAAAACATTTTTTCTAGATCTTCCATTTTTTTCCTCCAACAGTGAAAATATTATATGAAATTTAAAGCTTGATTTATATTAAAATTTTAACCATATGCAATCACATGTGTAATGTTTAAAATGAGATAAATACATTCAAGAAAAAATAAAATCAATTAAATTCAATATTAAAAGAATTATTTTACGGTAAAATATTACAGTATGTTATTCTTCAAATTTTATTAGTGTTTGAAACCATCAATATTGTGATGCACACAAAAATATGAAATTATTTTAACAGATTAACATATTATATTGAACAGGTTATATAGTAAACTATTACAAATATTCGTACCTGATGTACGTGAATGTATTAGTTGATTTTGACATGAGAACAATCTATAATGTGCCAAAATTTAGAATGTGTAGTCTATATTTTGACAATATTAAAGCGAACATTTTTTTCACCAAATTTTAAAAGTTTCGTAGGGCCCCTGAAGCATTCTTATAAAAAATATTGCTCAAAATAATAAAACGTATTGATATCAAAATTGAGCACTGTCAAATTTTAATCGGATTGCGCTGTCTCAATTTTCAATGGTGTTGAAGTTCTTGTGCTGTGCTGTACAAAACATATGTCACTTTCCCCATTTAACATTATGCATAATTCTTTAAATGCATCTTATTGAAAAGCTTTGTGATTTTAAGTATTGCGAACACCTTGAGAATTCTTAGGTTATGTAATAGATTTTGTCTGTTTAAATAAACACCATCCTTTTTTTATAGTTAATTTCATAAAACTATCAAATTGTTTTAAATATTTACTCGCTTATTATTATATTAATTTTAAATATTTATACGCTTAAATATGAAACTAGAAATGAAGAGGAAGATAAACTTGCATAGGTTATAATAGTATTATTGTTCAATTCAACTCTAGCTAAGCCATAGAAACACACCTGTATTCAGTTTAAAATACAATTTGGGAAATATCACCTAAATTGTTTTCATGGGTAACCTTTAATTTACAAAATTTAAAACAAAAAAATAACATATCTGTTATGATTGGATAAAACATATAAACGTTTCGATTCGATATGAGTTGAAAGCAAAAACATTTAATGTTATTATAGACGTGAATAATTCATATGATTATAAAAACGTTTTCGCGTGTAATACAGCTCCGCAGAAAAGGGCCTAAAAGGCCCTGGCACCAAGCGCTTAAGTTCTTCTTTCATGCCTTCAGATATTCCTAGGTGAACCCAGCAGGTACTCCCAGATATCCTCATACACAGGTGATTGGTACTCGTCTAGCATTATGACGTCACGGCAATGTCACGGTAAAGTAACATTGTGACCGTCAATGTGAAGTTGGTGTGAAGCCGTCAAGGCCGTTTTTAAGTCCATCTATGACGTCCGCTGTGACCACTTTGTGAAGTCACAGTGCGACCAATTTTTCAAAAGTGTGACATTTCTGACGATTCTGCATCGGGATGGATGGTCAGATTACACCGGAACCAGAAATTCTTTTCTTGGGCTGTTTTTTCTGTGGTCAGGATTTGGATTAGAAACCTGCATCGGTTATAAGATTTTAATCAAACCAAACAGGAATTTATTGTTTTGGTTGGTTTCTTTTAATGTTATCCTTTTTTCCTATAGGTAGGATTCAGATTAGAATCTTGCACCGGGTCGTGTATCCAGATTTTACGCGGACACGACCCGGGCCTAGTTTTAAAAAAAAGTTTGGTTGCTCGACTCTGTCCAAGATTCAAATCGGAATCCGAACTGCAGAGAAAACAGTCGACTCAGTAAAGTTCGGTCGGGTTACGATAAAATGTAGCCACTCGATTCAGAAACTTCAAAAATGCAGTTTTGTCTATACAAAATGTTTAAACTAACATTTACCCCATTTTTAGAAATATAATTCTACAGCAAATGTCTCTGTATGTAACTCTATATAAAATTATTGAAATAAATTCTTTTTATTCATGTTCTAACATTTAAGTCAGTTAAAAAAGAATTTAATTAACAATTAGTCAAAAAGATGTATGTAGATAGTTGTAGAAATATATAATTATACAAAGATAGTTATATTTAATATTAAAATAATATGTAGTAAAAAGTATTTTAAAACACACTTTTTAATAAAGTCTAAAGGGATGGTGGAATTTTAAAATTATTTTTCTTTATATATCTTACTAGCTGGCTTCCCCTGCTTGTGGGCCCCTAATTTACATCAGGGCCTTGAACCTATGAAAAATCAAATTGTATAAAACTTTGAATCGGACGAAATACAGGCTCGGGTCCCCGCTGCTTTCGGCACCGTATACCGGGGGTGCACCGGAAAAACATTTAACTTTCACCTCGAATAGCATAAACTTGTCACTGAATGAACCTCCGGCTCGCTACGAGGTGCAATCTGTTCTATAAACATAAATGAAATCGTTAAGGCTGTGGATGTCGAGTCGAATGAGACATATCCCGTACTGATCTGGCCATACAACCGGAGATAGGTAAGTGCCCTCTGGTGGTGAAACTCGGAACTAAAATTGGTAAGTTCTATCGATGTTGAGTCAAGTGAGGCAAACAGCGTCGTGATCGGACCCATACAAACGGAGACCATTTGAAATGAAATAGTAAAATCCTTAGCTTTTTTTTTCTATACAAAAATCGGGATTTTGCTAAAAAAAAAAAAAAAAAAAAAAAAAAAAAAATATGTGGGCCGAATTCGAAAGTTTTTTGAATCTCTGAAATCTTAGCCCACTCAAAGCAGGGATGCATACTTTTCGCATCCGAAAATCCGATATTTTTAAAATTTTTATATAGCCTATAAAAATTCCAATCTTTTTCAAACCCTTCATTTTATCAACTCATCTCTTTCGGTACAGCGGCTAGAATACATAATGTTGAAACCGGCTATCCCAGTAATGTTTTAAAAAGTACTAAAAAATTGTTGCCGAAAAATGTGCAACGATGGTGTACGATAACAGGGCGATCGCAGCGATATCGGCTAGCTGTATTCAACGTAAACAAAAATTTAGTAAATGAGCATTTAATAAATATTTTTTTTTAGCCATGATTACCAACTTTTATAATTTTAAAGCTTATGAAAATCATTATCTAAATCAGAGGAAACAGGAAAAAATTTAAGTATTTAAGATACTTACCACTATTCGAACCGATCTCAGTTTGATTCTCATACAAAGTTTACGTTGAAAAGTGCTAGAGGATGTCGCTATGATCGACCTCTTAACATTCAGCATCGTTGTACATTTATGGGATTAAATTTTTAGTACTATTTTGTAGCCGATTTCCACACTATTTATTCTAGGCGCTGTACTTTCGGCAGAAAGTGGCGCTATGTCTGATCCAGAATCCGTACAATTATAAGAACACGTGCAAATCTTTTGCACCTGTCCTGTTGGAATAGAAATAAATTCATATTAAAAAATTCTTTAATGAGTTTTAATTGATAGTTTTAAAGTTACTGTTCGATGTTTTTGAATTTTGTTTCATTGAATTCGCGATTTTTTGTTACATATGTTTGCAAATTTTCGTGGTCGTAGAACAATGATTTCGACATGTTTCGAAAAGCGAGTTGACTTTAAATCTGGAAAACATGCATTTTTGACAGTAACCCTCTTTCCTGTCTGTGTCCGATTAAAAGTCTGGTCAGGTTTTGACCGAAATAAAATAAAGTTAGGGTTCGAATTAAAAAAATAATAATAATTTTTGATATGACGAACATAGACTGCGTGTGTACGCCGAGATTTTTTTAATTATTATTCGATGATGTGGGAAAAAGAGACAATTTCGATGTCTGGCATTATCAAAACGGTAATTTTCTTTCAAAGTTTCGATAAAACAGTTCTTTGTTTCACCAATTTTGATGAGGTTTTTAATTATTATATGTCTTAATTAAGGACCGACTTCTTCGAAACTGTAATTCCAGAAGTCCGAATTTTTCCGCATTTTGAAAATTCCAACAAGGAGTAAGATAAAGAATTGTTCTGTACTAAAATTTCAAAAGGCATTTGAAAGCAAACATCAATTTACTGAAAATATACAAATTTCTTAGTTTTTTTTAAATAAATATTCCACGAGTTCCAAGTTTTAAAATACTTTCTATGTTTTTTTTTTTGTTTTTTTCATTTTGTTAAAACAAAATCTGTGCATCCAATTTTGAACCCGAAGAAAGTTAAATTAACGAAAAAAAAAAGAAATTAAACTAAATTGTCTTTAAAATATTCATGTGTATAGACTTTATTACTACTAATTTGAGGACCTAATTATACCAGCATTATAAAACGAATGTACTAATTTAGTGTATCAAGTTCATATGTATCAAGTTCATATCTTACACATATTAAAAATTACGATCTCTCCTTTTAATATCTTACAGATATTAAAAATGACGTCACTGTAACCTCATTGCCACCATGCTTGTCATATGGGTAATTATACAAAATGAAAAAAAAAATACACCAGGTGTCAAATAGAGTTGCTGCAGAGCTGAATAAACCTAAAGAAAAATGTTACAATTATTATAGAATTCTTTCCAAGATCTTTATTACTAATTTTAAAATGCAATTTATCTTTGTGTGTGAATGCAATTTATCTTTGTTAATTAATTGGATTCTACAAGTGAATCGAAAAATGTAATTTGGACATACCAATTAAACAATTAGAGATTTCGAAATGCTTTTTAAAGAAAAATTCAAACAAAAGTAGGTATTTTAAATAAATATATATTTTAGCTTAGCCTTCTAACATAGTATCAGCAGGAGAAATTGAGATATTTTTTGTGAAAATTAGCCTGCAAAATATGTTATTTCTCTTCTTTTTTAAAGCGTCTACCAAATAATTAAAACATAGTTTATAGATTGATAGATACTTAATTGAAAATATAATGCATCATTGCGAAAAGTTTTATATTGAAATATTTCGAATATATTGAATAATTCACGCCTATGCATTATCCTCATTCTATCCTTTGTGTGAAGTTACACATATTAAAATAATGGTGAATAATGTATGACCTATATTCATAGAAATCGATTTTGATTCTTCATCAAATAGATTATGCTGGCTTAATGTAAAATCAATATTTTCATTGTCTAAGAATGATTCATAATTTTGAACAATTTTTTTGATAGAAATATGTGAATTTTTTAGAAAAAAATGTATCAGTGCATTACTTTTAAAATTCATAGTTACATGTATATACAAAAATAGAAAATAATTACTTTTTAACATTATAGCAATTAGTATGTATATAATTCAAAAACAAATCTTATATCTATAAATAAAATATCATATTATTGAGTAAATTAATGAAATTTTCTATTTAATGCAATGTATGGTCATGATACAACGACAATCTTTAAATTTGGTTAAATAAAATTCAATGAATATTTCAACTAAAATTTGAGGTTTAAACATTTTGTATCAAATATTAAAAAAATAAAAAAAAATAAATATATATGTATTTTTAGTGACGAATTTATTTTAGAGACTTATTGCACTGAAGTGTAACATTGAATATAAATTTACTACAATTTCCCAGAAATTTCATAAATACAAAATTGCGTTTCATAAGTTCTAAAAGTACTTACATGACTTGAAGCTATTTTTTAATTATATTTTATTCAGCATGTTTTAATTTAATAAGAACACAAAGTGATATACCTACTAATCAAGAAATCAAAAAATCAAAATTGAATTTCCTTTTCTTCAAATTATGATTATATTTGATTTTAAAAAATAATTTTATAACAGGAAGTATTTTAGTGTATGGTTACCGACTGTAGCTGAAAGTTAATGTCTCTTGATCACATTAATTTAACCCTTTGATAACGAGTAATAACATATATGTCCCGCCGACTATATTTTTATTCTATTGGTACCATCTTTTGAAAAAAAAAATAGCTGACTTTTCTTATACTAGGATATTTTCGTTAGAAATCTACCAGAAATATAAATTTTTGTTTTAAATTGTGGTACGATTGAATTTAAAAACAGATGTCAATCCTTACCCGTAACAAGAATTAAATAAGATATTTTATGGTGCAATTTAACGAAAGAGAATTATTGTTAAACATGTTTTGTATTCTTGTAGTATTGTGTACTACATTTTTTGTGTATGATGTACAAATAATAATAAATTTGGTTTATCATATTTTTTATATCAAACTGAGTCTTTTAATTCAGTAGCAGCTCGTGATTGCCTATGTTGGAGATAATGCATTTTATTTTAAAGGATACTATGTTTTAAGTACTTGACTGCTATTATTTTAGTATACTAATCATTTTCTCTTATTTAATCGTAGAATATTCTACGAAGTAATAAGGCGAAAATTGTTATTCTAAAATAGTGGTAGTAAAGTACTTACAAAATTAAAGATAAAGGAAACCCTTCTAAAAAGACACGCAGTACACCCAAACAGGTAGCCATAAGCTGCTACCGTTTATATTAAAACTTTATAGCGATTCCATGTGACAATGAAACCTACGCCTTATCAAAACCAACCCATCACTGCAGTCGTCATAATAATCCATTTTTTTAATTGTAAAAAATTAATTTATATAATTAAAATTTTCTAAATTAAATTTCCAAATAATTGGCAGTATGCTTAAATTAAAATATGCAAGAAATATAAGAGTTTCGACTGAAGTAGTATTATTTTTTAATAATATAATATTTTTAACAAGAGACCACATTAAATTAGGAAAATTAAAAAGTATGATCCTATCAACCAATCCGGCAACCGCTATATACTTACACATACATATTAATCTTATATATATAAAATCATAATAAAATGATTTTATGAAACTTATTTATGAAATGATTTTATGAACGATTTTGTGAAACGGTTTTATGAAGCGATTAATATATGAAACGAATATATATATATATATATATATAAATTATGAAACGCTTGTATTCGCGGTTTTGTAGTATAATTTTGTTTGATAGATACATAGCTAGAAAGGCATAAGAGACAGGCATACGGGTACCGAGAGGAGTGGATGGACGGGTAGAGAGATAAACAGAGGGGTAGTGATATGGGTAGCGAAACGGGTAGCGAGGCAGGTAGACAGACAAGTACACAGATGGATAGCGAGACGTGTAGTAAGACGTTTAAAAACACTTGAAGAGAGACAGGAAATGAGACGGGTAAACAGACCAGTGCAGAGACGAGTATCAAGAGAGTTAAGAGAGACGTTTAGATAAACAGGTGGGCAGCAAGACGGTTAGTGAGACAGGCAGACATGTAGTGCGACTGATATACGGGTAAAGAAATGGGTAGAAGGGAAGACAGACATGTAAAGAGACGCGTAGTGATACACAGACGGCTTGAGAGGCGGCTAGAACGGCTGTCACATGGATAGAGAAACAGACAGCCGTGTAGAAAGACCATTAGAGAGAGATAAAATGATAGACAGATATACAGGCACAGATAAGTGGAGAGACAGACGGACAGAAAAATGAAATGTCGCAGGTTGAAGCATGAAGAATGAGAGGACAGGTAAAGATATATATATTTAATGCAGTACATTTTGGTAACAGACCGCAGTTTGTCAAGCCAAACAGTCTAGAACAGCCTTTATCAGGGAGGCAACTATGCACATAAACCAATGATGTTTATTCATTCTCCTCAAGCTGGACTGCTGAATAACGAGAATGGACTTCACGTGATTAAGGTTGAATGCTTTTTACTGGTAAAATCGGATTCTACTTGCAGCGTGGCACTCGGCGTGTTCTGGCATGGGAGGAAAGAGGTACATGAAATAACCCCAAGTGGAGTGCAGTAAATATAATAATACAGACGAGGTGGATTGGTCTTATGTGGTGTAATCCGCTTAAGTCGACGTAAGAAACTGCATATTATATGGAATGGCACATTGATGCACCAACGACGTGGAGAAGATATACTCAGATCTCAAATCGTACCTGACGTTGCATCGATCGGCAAGTCCTTTCTTTCAGTTTATGATACTGCCAAACCTCATAGTGCTCGACTCTTGGAGAATATGATTGAAACGAATATAATACAGCATATAGAATGGCGAGCATGTTATCCTCATTCATTTCCCATCGAGGATGTCTAGAACACACGCGGCCGAAACATTGCAGTGAGACCAATCTTCGTTGACTGTCTAAAACTTGTAGACTGAACTTCTTGAAGAATGGAACAAAATTATTATCAACAACTTCATTGCATACATATGAAATGGACATGCAAAGGTATTTTCTCATGGAGAGTACCACAGACTATATTAAAAATTCTACATTATCTCCAAAATTCTTTTTTGTCACTTACAGGTATAGAAAGCCTTTGAATGTCTCTTCATGTACTTGGTATCCTTTAAAAGGATGAAAAATTCCTACACATGTTTCTTGTCTTGTTTTCTGTCTTATGCTTTAATATAAGTTTTCTTCAATCTTATGCCCATTGATGTTTGTCTCACACGGTACTCTCTACACCTTTACTTGCTCAACTATTTTCTTGCGCAGTTTTGTACGTTTTATTGTAGATTATATGATATTTTATGCAATATGTTTTATTTATATTTATATTCAGATACATATATCATTCTTATCAGCCTCATTCTTTCCTTTATCCTTCGCAGTTACTGCGTCATCCAATCAACAAAAGTTTCAAAATATGCCCATTCACGTGTATATATTTTTAATCGTACTATATTGAAAGTAAAAAAAAAAGAATGCATCTGCATTCTCTTTTCAAAAAGGCTTACAGAAAAAGAACCGGATATAGAAATAAAATGATATGAAGTTTCATTTTGCAGTTAATAAACATATATTGCAGAAGTTAGTTTGAGAATTTCCCTGAAGATTATATTACCCTTTAAAGAAAATAAAGATTTTGGTGGCAAGCTTTTGTGACTAATGAAATTCTACTAACAGTTAAAATACAGTTCTCATTCATTTTCGGCAAATCATGAACTTTTTCAAAGCACCATCATGCGACGACTTTATTAAATCGAGCTTATAAACAGGCGCTCTCGAGGATTGCTCCAAGCACAAACATTATATCAGCACCAACGCATGTGGACGATTACAAAGACATTGCTAGACAAACCACAGACTGTGTGATTTTGGCTCTACACTTTGTCAGTGGATGAATGAAGGATATATTTGTAATATACAATATAAGAAAACGGCACCTATTTCGAGGCTTACTGACAAAATACACTGTGTAATGTGGTCTGTTTGAGTTGAACATAATGTTATGTGTTTCGTGGAATATCGACAGAGTGTGTAATTTTGTATTACTCCATATGATCACATTTCTGATGCTGACATCTGCAGCCAATGTCTACAACGAATGCACGACATTCTACAGGCGGGCGTTAAAGAACTCTAACTAAAAGCATGCATCCCTTCCGTATGACAAATTTCCAAACTGCATAGCTGGATCAACCAAATTAAAATGCCAAGAGTTTAAAGTAACCAACATGTTGCCCCACAATACATTCAATCCAGACACTAAACATACGGCGATTTACATCACTTTAGGTCTTTCAATCACTTTATATACAGATGTTGGTCAAATATTCTGAATGTTATAGAAAATATGCGCAATACGTTCTTTGTTTTCAAGCTGGTTTAATTATACCAGAGTGTAACTAAATTTTTGCTTTAGAATAACACAATGTACTTCGAGAAGATAGACATCTCTGTTTATTTAAAGAAATCGTGGTGTGTGTCAGGTAAGAGCTTAAAATTTTTGTAGTCTTTTATTTCCATTTACGTAAATATCCATGAAAAACGGAATTCATAACACTCCATAAATCATACAACGAATTCTTTTATTATGTACTAAAAAAAATATTAACTGTAATTAATTATCACCTGTTTTGAAATTATTTTCTTTTCACATAAAAATATATGTTTGATAAAAAAAAAATACACAAATTCTATTTTTGCTATTAATATAAAGCATTTTTCATTTATAACGGAAAAAGATTATTAATCTTAATAATGTATACGGTAAGAATTGGAAGGAAGAAAATACGGAAAGGTTCAACAAACTTATGGGATAATGAATGGAGATTCCAGTAAAATGTTTTTTTTTCTGAAGTAATTTAAGTGAAATTTTATATTCAAGAAGAAATAATAATAACAGTTTTATAAAAAATAATAAAAATAAAAATAGTAAACATGTTTATATTCTATATTTCGCAAATAGTAATTTTTTATTATAGTTAAATCGCCATTTTTCTAAGTCCACCATTGTAAATGACATTATTTTACTTTAATTGAAATCTCTATGTAAAATATATATTTTCTAAGAAAAGAATAAATTTCGCAGAAATATTTTTGTATTGCATTAACAAGTAGATGCAATTTTTAATATGGTATGTGTGTGTTTGGAAATAATTTACTAATCTCATATATATTGTAAATATTGATGTTTTAAATCATGGGAACTCAAGTAAGAGCTTCGTTGGAGACATAAACCTCAACTGTGAACCATTAGATATGTACCCATAAAATTTGCGTTTCACTGCAAAGTGAAGTAAGATAGACAAAAGGGCGTTTGCCATGTGATTAGTTAGGCAGAATAGCAGTGTCTTCAGTTATGTTTATGAATTGAACAAAATGAATTCTGAAAGTGTTTTGCATTGTCATTTATGTATACGATTCGGAACAGTAATTTACTATCGGCATAAAAATACTGAAAGAATGCACTCTTTTTTAAATGTTAAAGGTTCTTTATGAACCAGTGCATCGGAAAAAATCATTGGTATATTTGTATTTAACGTTTTTTTAGAAGAATACAAACGTGCACTCTACTGGAGCAGAATTTTCACTATTGAATTTTGTGCGTACACTACTGGCTCCTTTTAGGATTTTCGAAAAAAAAAAAAAATATGTCGTTTTTTTTAAAACAGCAACATTCGTAACACAGCCGTATGTAGAAAGAGTTAATAATATCGGTTACGCGCTGTTGTAGCACTCATTAAAACTAAGAACGGTACTGAAACGGTAGCGAAAAATGTGGTTAAAAAGGCAATTACTGGTACGATTACCTTCATTATTAAATAAACATATAAATTCAATCTAGAAAAATAATGTACTTAATATAAAAAATATATAAAATTATTTTTGATTTTCTTTTTTTTGTATAAATAAAGAATAATTGAAAAAATGCAAAAACACAATTTTAATCAAAAAAACATATACAAATTCCTGTTTTTTTTTCTTCTACTGGGTAATATGTGGTATCGTTGTTTCTGATTTATTTTCTAAAATTATTTATCAGTTTCATACCTAAAATATATAGGCTGATTAACTGTGAAATAGTTTCAGAATTTTTAAATGAATCGAACATAAAAAAATAATTATCTTCAATATAAAATGAATTTAAAATAAATTTATTTTGAATATTTTTATATATACATTTTGCCCAATTTAAAAATGGTTAATAAACTGTGTAAGCGCAAAATTAATAAAAACAATTCCTGTTTTTTTATTATTTTGTGCTAGTTAATATGTTAAAACATTAATTATGATATATTTTGTAATTTATTTATTGGTTCCATATATATGAGGTTTAGTCTGATTACCTGAAAACTAGCTGCAGTTTTTAAATTAAAACTTGCACAAAATAACATTGGCCTATTAATAGTAAAAAAAAAATACAGATCTGCATAATCTAGTTAAAACGTTTTAGTAGAAGGAAATGAGAAAACAATAATCAGTTTTTGGAACGTACTAGTCAAGGTGATAGAGTTGACTTCGTTTGATTCTTTTGGCGGAAAATCAAATTTACTCTTAGATATATCTTGCAATAAATGTCTAGTATTTATTTTAATGCTTTTACGAAGTAATAATAACAATCAGTTTTATATCAAAATCTTGTTATTAAATCGAATTAAGTAACCCTGTTAATTTTGGCATTTTTTCTTGAGATATACAGCTCATATTCAAAATATTAGAATAATTACTTTCTTTTACAAATTGAAAATATCGTCAGGTAATTTAATGTCTTTTAATACAAATGTGCAAACGATATTTTTATTAGGAACTAATTGTTGATTAAATTTATTTATTATCTTAAAATTAATATCAATTTTGAAAAAATTAATTGAAAAAAATATTTTGAAAAGTCAAAATATTAGAACATTTATTCAAGTGGTTCAAAATATTAGAATATTTCACATTAATTCTCCTTTAATTATCACCAATTCATAACTGGTGTCATCATTGATTAAATTCAGACGATTTTATTTAAAATCAGTATTCTTTTTGCAGTTTGTTTGCTTTTTCGTCATAAAATTGGTCGAGTGAGAGATATTCCTGAATCTATTAAACTTCGTATGGTTGATTTGTATCGGCACGGTAAAAATCAATGTTATATAGCGAATTATTTGCATTGTTAGCAATTAAGCGTTAGCAAAATACTAACATAATATTAAAAAAATGGAAAATTTTAAAATAATCGCCGAAATGGCGGCCGAAAACCAAAAACATCTGCTAGAGATGACATGAAACTGAAGCGTATTGTTAAGAAAAACCGTTTTAAAAGCGTGAGATTCTTGCACCGAAAATGGAAAGAAGAAGCAGTTGAAGTTTCTACATCGACAACATTAAGACGTCTCCATAAATTTAAGTTTGAATCTCGTGTACCGAAAACAAAACCTCTCATGACTGCAAAACAAAAGCTTATAAGATTGATTTAGTGTAAATCAAGACATTTATGGAGCAAAGAAGATTAGAAAAAAATATTATTTAGTGATGAAAGTATGTTTTATTTTCTATATGGTAATCAAGGTATTCGAGTTTGGAGAATGAAGCAAGAAGCATTTGATAAGAATGCCTTAAACGTTCCGTAAAATTTGCTGCTAGTGTCATGATTTGGGGTTGCATGAGTGCAGAAGCACCTGGAAAGTTATGCATCGTCTACGAAAAGGTTAACTCTCAGTTATATCAAGAAATTTTGGAATATTACATGATTCCATCATCAGAAGATTTATTTGTAGATGATTTCATCTTTCAACAAGATTTAGCGTCACCGCATACGTTGGTGTCAACTAAGAATTGGTTCAACCAACGCAGCATTAAGGTCCTTCCTTGGCCACCAAACTCCCCAGACCTAAATCCCATCGAAAACTTATGGTGAGGAGAGGCTACAAGGCAAGGAGAGGCTTGAAGGAGAAACTACAAGAAAATCCTCCTTCAAGTAAAACTGAGTTAGTGGCCCGTATAAAGTCAATTTAGGCTAATATTGATAGAAATGTTTGTAAACACCTTGTATGTAGTATGCAAGATCAATTGTACGCTGTTATGAAAGCTAAAGGTGATGCTACAAAATATTAACTACCATTTACTTCATATTCATAAGGTAATATTGTTATAAAATAAAATATTCTAATATTTTGAACCAATCTAAATTTTATTCTAATAATTTGATATGTTTCAGAAAGCTGTATACCTAATTTATTGTACTTAATTTTATATTTTGTAAATGTTAAAATCTCATCTAAACATTCCAGATTTAATTTATAAGAAATTTAATTGCATTTATTTAGTATCAAAAATAAATAAAGGAAAAATATTTTTTTCTTATTACTTTTTCTCAATTATTCTAATATTTTGAATAGTAGCTGTAATAAAGAAAAAGTGAAATTTTATCAATAAGATGCTTTAAAAACAACTCTTCTTAGTACATTTTTATTTTGCCATTTTATTTTATTCGCCTGTCTCTTTTCGACATCCCAGCTATAAACCCTCCCGCATATATCACGTACTCATTATCTTATATTATGTCATTGCATAACTACCAGTACTAACAACTAAATACCGGGTGTCCCAAAAAGGAGAGACTCTTTAAAATTAAATGATTTGAAAACAATTAGCGATAAAAAGCCTCGCTTGTTACATCTTAATTAGAAAAACAATATATTTTTAACCATTCGATTTCAAAATTGTTTGAAAATTTCGCCAATAGTTGGTGCTGTAACTATTAAAACTAAATGACAAAATTCGCCGGATTTGAATCCGTGCAATTGTAGGGATAACTGTAGGGACATTTAAAAGGCAAAGTTTACCAACTAAACCCACAATATTTAGCACAACTGGAACATTACATATGTAATGCATATGAGGCCATTCCTGATGAGACTTATTCATGGGTATCGGCTGGTTTTGCTATGAGACTACGTAATGTTACTGCTGCAGATATCGGATATTTCGAAAATATTGTCATTTAGTTTTTCAACTTACAGCGGCACATTCTGGCGTAATTTTAAACTAATTTTGAAATCGTATGGTTAAAAATTTATTCCTTTTCTAATAAAGATACAACAAACAGGTCATTTCTATATTTAACCGTTTTTAAATTATTTAATTTTAAAATGTGTCCTTCCTTTTTGGGACACACGGTGTATGCACAATTGCTAGATTGCGCATTGTTAGGTACTCTCTCACTACATTATATTCCATATGACCGATTTTCTCTGATTACTACTCAAAACGATTGTTTTTATTTAGTGCTATTTATCCGCTTTTCTATTGCTACTTTAAGATGTTTTTTCTATGACTAGGCAATCTACTTATTTTAATTTATACTTTTTAATTCCTCCGTTTAAATAAACATTGCATCCATTTCTGAGGAATAGGAAATTAGATAATTGTAAATAATTTATATATATGTATATATATATATATATATATATATATATGTTAGACTTTAGCTGTATGATTTAAAATCGAGAAACTGGCAGCTGGTTAAAGATGGTGAATGACTGCAGTCGATAGATCGAGTATCATGGCGAGGAGTGTAGGCAATGAAGGTACTCCTTGAGAATTTCTTCATTTCTTTAAAAAACCTAAGGCAGTTATCCAAATAAAGCGTTTATTCAGGCCCAGGAGAGATGGCAAAACAATTCCCACAGGACGCAGATGTTTGCTAAAGCCCTCAGGCTTGACTATAAATCATTACATCGTTCAGTTGATCTTACATGACTGGTTTAGAAATTTCTGGTCATAAGAACGCCAGATAACCTTTTGTTCAGCACTTGAAAACAAGACAAAATTATTCTCTCCGAAGTCTTGCAATTGCTTTTTGTTAGGTGCAAGGGTAGCTACACAATCGACGTAATACGTACACGAACCAATCAGTGAGAGGCGAAATTTAAGAATTGAACGGCTAAGCGAATGCCGCGCGATGAAGAAGTTTTAATAAGAAGAGATTCCGGATTTAGTGGTGCATTAATTTTGAAGTAAAAAAAAATCTAGCGTGCAAAGCCACCCCGTGGAATAAAATTAACAAAATGACTTTTAAAAACATTCGAAATGAAAAACTAGCGTCTCTCAGAATATTATACATTGGATAGTTGATAAAAGTTACGAATTATGTCTTAAAGTTTTAGATTAAAATTTGGAATAAGATAATTATTAATACACGCGTTTTGAATTGTAAAAGGAAATTAAATGGGAATAAATATTATTAAAAAATAGGGAAATAATAAATTTGTCAGAATTTACAAAAAATTAAAGGAATACTGCGAAATAAAATTTTTATATAACATATATATAAAACGCAATTCTCCCATTTTCCATTTTATCTCCAGAACTTGTATCATCACTATCTTTTTACTAATGTCTATTTGTAGAAAGGAAGAAAGAAAGAAAAGTCTTACAAATACTGCCCGAAGCATTTTTTAATCAATTAAACTTCACTTGATATTTATTTTATATACAACATAAGACGAAAATCCGTCTGTTCCTTTACATATTATTCTTGATCATCTCATCTTACTTTTCCTGCTTTCATTTTAATTAAATACTTTTATTTTTTATTTACCTATACACTTTGATCAATCACTTGAAAGTTGTGGTAACTCTGCTACTAAATAATTTATATTATCGTTGATAATAATTCTCAACATTGATTTTCTGTTAAAACATTGCTTGAAGATTATTTCAAAAGTCATAAAAAATTCTTAAATGCATCTACAAATTTAAAAAAATTAATTTAAAGTATTTTTTCCATATTCGATGGTATAAAAATTGAAATAAAGCAATATTTAGAAGTTATCCTACAAAAAATAGAAACAATGTTTATATATATATACAAACCAATATTTTTATCCATCCAAAAGTAGCTTACACATTTCTGAGAATGAGAAAAAAGTCCGTATTAAACAAGTCAAGATTTTGTCGGTAATAAGAATGTAAACTAACAATGGCATTGTGTTACATGGAAAAATAAAACTTGGCAGATTGAATCTTTTTTGTGTATTTTGCAAGTTTTAACTATTTGCACACCTCAGGATAATGTTGTGCGCCACACATACAAAGAATTTCATGAACTGACACGATTTTGCCCATTGATTTTATTCTATGAAGGTGCATTGTGCACTAAAAGAAACTTACCGAAGAATACGGTGTGCGTAGCATATATCGTTCACTTACAGGAACATTCAAAGAAATTTGGTTACAGTATTGTATATGAGCGATAATTGCTGGAAGTGAGTTTTCAATTGTAGTTACGCATGTTATTTTTTTTAAATTGTTTGCTTATTACTTGGTATGGTAGATGAATAGAATAAGAATGAAAATTAACAATGACATTTTGTTGCACATATAAATAAAATGGAATGATTTTCAAGAATCAAAGATTGAAAGATTTTTGTGTATTTTTGCATGTTTTAACTATTTATGCATTTAATGATAATGTTGTGCACTCACTACACACACACAAATGATTACATGAACTGAAACGAATTTTACGCCTTTTTTTATTAAACGAAAGTGCATTACCATTGAGATGAACTAGAAGATGCATGCTGAAGAATATGGTTTCCTTAGCATTTATCGTTCTTTTAAACAGAGACAAAATAATTTGGTCACAGTACTGTAAGCAATAATTGTCTACGGGCAATAATTGATTCAAGTGCGTTTGTAATTGTGGTTACGCATTTTTATATGTATCTAACTTATTTTGAATATTACTGGGTGTGTATATGTTCTATAGATCATATACAGGGCTACAAAAAAGAATCGAGTACATATTCGTTTATTGACGAAAATATCTGAAAGGGAAAATTTCAACTTTGTTCGTGTTTCTTAACTGAACAGCATTTTTGCAGATTATGTAATAAATGTACAAATGTATATTGCACAAATGATTTCGGATATTTCTGCGACTGTAGATTGTACTTGCTTAAATAAGGTTTTAAAATGTGTTATGCGTTTTCTTAGATACAATCTTTCACCTTATTAAACGTTGAAGATTTGTTACGGTATTCTGAAAGCGTTGGAAAGTGTTTCATAAACTATTATTGACGTATGATTTTTCTTACTATTTTCGTATTAGAAAAGGGATTTTTAAGGATACACAGAATTTTCCAGTCAAATAGCAGAAACATCCTTTCCAAAGCAATTCCAAACACATTTGGTGTATTTTCATCGATCATGACCCCTAGACTCCCAAACCACCCTCCTTTCAAATGTTGTTATATATATATATATATATATGTATATATATAATATACAATTATATATTTATACAATAGCATTGATTTAATTTATCTTAAAAATAAAATTTTTGATTTTTTTAAGCGTTACAATACTTTGGGTAAAGATTTGGATCATTTAAAAAATTTATTTAATTTTGTAGTTAATGAAAATTATTTATTCGATGGTAAACATGTGTTTCAGCAGATAAGGGGTATACCTATGGGGGTAGTTGCAGCTCGGTACTTGCAGATATATATTTATTTGTATACGAGGTTAATAATGCATTAAATAAGGATTTTTTAAGTTTTAGATATATTGATGATGTATAGTTGGCAAGGATTAACGATTTCAACAGTGAATTAACTTTAGATTATTACCCGCAAGGTTTGACATTCAAGAGAACTTCATATGACAAAAAACATGTTAATTATTTAAACCTTACTATCGACATCGAGAGGGGTGGCTTGAGTACTTGCATTTCCGATAAGAGAAAGGATTACAACTTTGAAACAATAAATATTTTAAATTTTAATTCCAATGTACATAGTTCTATTTTCAGAAATATATTTATCAATAGTTTAATAAGGATAGTAAAACTAAATTCTAATCATAATAGTATAATAAGTGACATTATAAATCTCTATCATAATGCATTGGTTCAGAGTTATCATATTAGTTTTTTAAATAGTTTGACAAATAAGTTCGTGAAAGATGAAGATTACCGTGATACTCTCCTTTTGGCGATTAAAAATATCGTCAAATAATTGTAGGTTTTATAGAGAGCTCTGTCTGGCTGTGTTGTTATTTTCAACTTGGGTTAATGCTTTCTATGGTCAGTTTGGTTGCGACAGGCATGGGGGTAGTTTCATGAGTAATTACCGGATAACCCAGCATGCAAGTCTTTAGCCTTGCAGCCTGTCTCCAATGGTTGTGTTCTTATTGTTTCGTTTATAGTTTTGTTAGTATGAATTTTTCATGGTTATTTGTTAATTTTTCTCTGTTGTTCAGGAGTTTTGGGATATATATATATATATATATATATATATATATATATATATATACAGGGTGTCCCAGGATTATTGGGACAAACTTTAAGGAGAGGTAGGGGACATCACAGGGATTCAGATTTGCATAGCAACCCATGGTCGGAAACGGCTTCGTTCGCCGTTAGGTGGTGTTGTTCACGATAGCATTGGGCCACCTCTAACATCTTCATATTATCGCATATTTTTGTAAGAGGCGGTACCAAGCTTACTTGACACTATGCCACAACATGTCCGAAGCCATATGTGGTTTCACATCATGGGGCACCTCCCTGTTATAGCAGATGTGTTCGTGAACATTTGAATCAGGTGTTTGGTCACAGATGGATTGGCCGTGGTGGACCGGTTCCATGACCATCACGCTCTCCTTATTTACGCAGCATAGATTTCTTTCTTTTGGGGTGCACTGAAAAGTGCTGTGAACGCAACGCCTATGGATTCCGATATGGATTTGTTTGCAAGACTCATCTGCTGCGGATATCCAACAAAATCCAGATGTATTTGAGTGAGTCAGCCAATCCATGGTCCGACGGTGTAATGCATGCATCGCTAGCAAAGGTGAAAACTTTGAACATCTTTTGTGACGTTTTCACATATCATATACCACAGCACATTTAATATATTTGACCAATACTTTATTTCAGATGACCTCAGTCTTGTGCGTTACTTATCCCTGTCATACTACTTTCCCATGCGTCTGACATGTTGTGGCATAGTGTCAAGTAAGCTTGGTAGCACCTCTTACAAATAGATGTGATAATATGCAGATTTTAGAGGTGTTCCAATGCTCTTCTGAACAACACCACCTAACGGCGAACGAAACCGTTTACGACCATGGGTTGCTATGCAAATCTGAATCATTGTGATACCCCCTACCTCCCTTTAAAGTTTGTCCCAATAATCCCGGGACACCCTGTATATATAATATATATATATATATCTGACATATCCCATGCTGTAAATCTCTTATTTAAGAATAGATTTGGATGTGACTGAGTATGTGTATAGGGCACACCAAGGTTTCGACCGACTTCGTTGGCCAGCTTCATCCGCCATCTTGTTTCAAAATGGGGGCCAGTTAAAAATGTTTAATTTTTTAAAAATTCAAAAAAGATGTACAAAAATGTACAAATTGAAAAAAAATGTTTATCTTAAGTGTTACAACGTGATACAAGGATTCTAGAGCATTTTTTTTTTTTTTTTTTCTATATCTTAAAAAATGGCTGAGATATGGCAGTTTGAAATTCTAGGGTGGCTGAAATTTTGAAACAATCTGATTTTTGTTATGCTGTAACTCTCATATTTATGAACCGACATGAATGTGACTGATCATGTGTACAGAACATACCAAGGTCTCTACTGAGTTCTTTCACCAGCTTCATTCCCCATCTTGTTTCAAAATATCGGCCAGTTAAATTTTTAATTTGTTTTTAAATTTAAAAAAATTATAAAAAAATTATACATTGAAAAAGTTGTTTCCGTTAAGGTTTAGATCGCGATACAATGGTTCTAGAACATTTTTTGTTTTGGCTTTATCTTAAAAAATGGCTGAGATATGGCAGTTAAAATTTCTAGGGTGGTTGACATTTTGAAACAATCAGATTTTTGAAATACAAAGGATGTGAAAGATCAACTGCTACTAGGAGTTGTGCTCATGATTGACGTTCGATATTGTGCTGCAAAGTTCTAGCCCAGACATATAAGAGTGAAGAAATGCTAGACCGGTTGTTGTCCGGATGGCCTTATTGGTAAAGCACTTGGTGCGCTATACCAAAGGATCCGGGATCGATCCCCGGTGTAGACCTTTTTTCTGTCGTTGGTTGTACGCTGTTTAGTAACGTGATTATTCACTTCCTTTGTATTTCAGTAATTTTCAGCGCAATTTCAGCTATTCTGAAAAATTAATTGGTATATAAATCTGATTATTGTTATGCTGTAACTATCGTGCTGAAATTCGCATTCAAATTCAGTATTAACAAAAACCGGGATTGAATCTTTTATAATCGGGTTCCAGGCATTTTAGCATCGGGTGTTTGTGTAAAATGAGTTGAATTTTTAAAAACATGGACTATGAAAGCTACCTTTAACTCCCGGTATAGGCCGGAAGGACTTTTTACGTTTGCTTGCGAAACATTTTTAGAGTGCACGTAAACGCAAACTCTATTTTTCTTCAGTTAAAGTAACAGATCGCTGATGCAATAAGTTAGAACACACATAAAAATTAAAACTAGTCGGATGTGCCAATCCCAAAACTTTCTTCTATCTCAGTCATTTTAATACCTCAAAATTCGCAATCATTCTGTTGTACGTCAGCTGGTTTGAAATCGTCGGGTTACCGGATGCGATCAACTGATGTATACTAAACTACGAAAAGTCCTTCTGGCCTGTACCGACAGGAACAGATAGCCTCCTTATTCCTTGGTTTTACGATTTTAGCTAATTGTAACTGGAAAACACGAATCTAAAATGCGTGGAACCCCATTAAAGAAGATTCATTCCCAGTTCTCGTCAACATTAAATTTGAATAAGAATATCGCCAAATTAGTCCTCTACAGCCAAGTTGGCTTCATTTATGGCAACCTATTTTTGTCGCCAAATCTGGCGATATTTCTCCAACTGTCGCCAAGCTTGGCGAATATAAATATATAGTGTTAAGCACATAAGAATAGGAACAATGGTTACAACAATGAAAGAAAATTTGCCGAAACCATATTAACTAAAACTCATAAATTAGACCCGTTTATGGATGAATTCTGCTGTCTTGTTTGAAAATGTCAGCTACCCTAAAATTTCAAACCGCTATATCTCAGCCATTTTTTAAGATAAAGGGAAAACAAAAATTGCTCCGGATTCTCCGGATCAAGGCCGAACATTTAATGGAAAAAACTTATAGGATTTCTAATTTTTTTGTACATCTTGTTGAATTTGAAATCTTTCAATGGCTATCACAGTGCCCCCTTCCGGCGGAATATCCCCACATTCAAGGAGGTCCTGCTGGCCACAGCCAAAAACATATATAAAAAAATGTTTTCATTATCTGCATAACATCATACACTTTTCGATTATGCTATAGTGAAAATCGAACAAAAATCGCGATCGCAGCGCTTCCTTTCGTCCATATATCCTTGAATTCAACCTGGACCTGCAGGCTACAGTCAAAAGCATAGGAAAAAATTTGGTTCAATTATCTGCATAACTTCATACACTTTTCGATGATACAATAGTGAAAATGGAACAAAAATATCGATCACAGCGCCCCCTTTCGTTGAAATATCCCCAAATTCTGATAGAACCTGCTTTCCATAGCCAAAAACATAGAAAAAAATGTGATTCAATTTGAAGCATAACTTCATACACTTTTCGATGATACAATAGTGAAAATGGAACAAAGATATCGATTACAGCGCCCCCTTTCGTCGAAATATCCCCAAGTTCTAATAGATTCTGCTTGCCATAGCCAAAAACATTAAACAAAAATTCTGTTAAATTTGAAGTATAACTTCGTACACTTTTCAATGATACAATGAGGGCGGACAGACGGACAGACAGACATATTGTAAAAACATGTTTTTCGGAATCTCTGACCCCTAAAACGTGTAAATCCGTCGAAAAAAAATTCGATTACAATACTTTCTTCTATTATAGATAGAAGAAAGTAAAAAACCTTTTCCTGACTTATTTTTATTATTTATCTTATTTTTATAAGTTTAAAAAGAAAATGTTTACAATTTGTTTGCCAAATAATATGTACGTTTTTCAGAAGATAAATGATATTTTGAGGGTGGACCATTATTCAACGTGTTATAATAAAAATAAAATTGTTGTTACAGTAGTATATAATTACAAGGTAAAGGAAAAGTAATTCAGAGAGTAAATTGTTAATAACTTTTGATCTAGTGTAGAAATGATTTACATATAGTTTCCCATACAATTGTAATTAATTTATAAGATCATTTAAAGTCTTGACATAAATGAGCAAAATGCATTAATTGAATTGAATATTTCTTTCGACAATTTCAAGTTTGAAATTTGTGCACAAATGATGCATTAAAAGTTCTGTCTTCTATTTTCTGAAAAAGAAATTTGACACACATAATAATTGGTATTTTTAAATAATGCAGCTCTGAGATTCCCTCCGGTCATCAGCATTTAAAAAAAATTAAAACAATCTCTAGAGTCATCCATCCATTTTTATAAATAACAATTAATTGACCATATTATGAAGCGTTCTCATTGGTGAATAAAAATATATAATTACAGTTAAGTAACCATTATCTATACAAACGGCCGAATGACTGTTACGTTTGCTGCAAATTTTTAAATTGTACATTCTCAAGGCGATTACCGCATTTCTCTGCCTACCAAGAGCTTTGTTGCAAATTTTTTATAATTCGAATTGTGACGCTTATTCAATATTATAGTTGAACTCTATGAAGACACTTTGTGTAATAGGTAATTGGGATAGAGGCCATTTTAACTAATTTATTTTAAAATGTAAACATTGCTTGTAGTATTTATCACTACGAAAATATATATATGAAAGAAGCTAGTTAATTTATGCTCATAGGATTTCTTAATGACGGATTCAAAAGGACGTAGACTCTTTTTACAAACTTTTTAAAAATCGTTTGTTAATCAACCCCCCTTTCCCCCCTGAAGAGAAAAACATGAAAATATTCGTAAAGGTAATTGCAAAAAGAAATATTATTACTCTATTTCATTTGTTTTAATTGTAAGGAATTTGAATATTTTGAACTTAAATTATCCAAATGTATTGTCCTTGGTTTAACCGTTATTACGATATTTAATTATGGCATATCCTGCATCAAAAAGTAATAGATCGTTGTAAAACAGTTAATATTGTAATTTTTCAGTTAAAATTCAAACGCTTTTATCTATAAGAAACTGAAATATATGCTTATTTTATCTAAGAAAGAAAGTAAAAGCTTAAAAAATGACAATCTTAGAATCTTTGTCTATCATTAACAACGCATGTTAAATTTATGAGAATTTATTCTACTTATTCAACGTTTTGGTAATAGACATGCAAAAATAATGTATAACTCAATGTAATCAAATAACCCAATGAAATATTCCTCATATTATAACATTCTACCGGAACAAGTTTCTAAAAAATTAGTTTAGTTACTTTTATTTATATTTGCAGCTAATCCAATTCAATTACCAATTTCCTTGACTAAAAAATGAAGGGTATTATGTCACATGTTTTAATGCAACACATTTTCGCGGTTTATACTACGTAACTACGTGATATTTTAATGCAAAATAAATTCATCATCTCGGCGAAACATCCATCATTTTTATACAAAGTAAGAACTATAAAGAAAAAACAAAACAAATACCTTACAACCATTATTTATCTCTAGCAAGAAGTCCTTTGTGATTACTTTCCCCTAGAGAAAAATGTATTTTCCTTAATATATAAATATATACATTTTTTTTTTAAATACATCTAAAAAAAGAAGTTTGCATTATAAAAAATAAGACATAACACAATATAACAAATTACGTCGTTATTTCTATGGTTTTCGTTGAAAAAGTGATTCATTGAGCTTATATAAACAAGATTTAGTAATACTTTATGTTGTCTATACTTTAGCTTGTTTTATCTTTTATAAAGGAAATTTATGGCACGTATAAATATGCGTCAACAGGATTTATGAAATTTGGTACAATTACATTACCTAGAATTATAATGAAAATCGAAAGTGATTTTAATATGAAAAATATATTTATCGCTATCAGTAACACTAAGACATATAGTATATTTGAAGTTGATTTCATATTCTTAAATGATTAAAAAACATAGAGCATTTTTTATGCAGACAATACCAAAAGTCTATTTGAAACCACCAATTATATAATAATAAATAAATCTGTATGCTGAATACATTGATTTTATTTTTAAATCTTCCATTGTATCTAAAGAGATAATGTCCAAATTTGTGCCTATATACAGAAAAATTGAATTTTAAATATACTATTTTGAAATATAATATTTTGAAAGTTCTTTAAAATAAAATGCATTCCAATATTTATATATATATATTTGTTAATATTTTTTATGTCTATTGGAGATTTCAGGATGGTAATTTTTGATGTTACGTCTGTTTTATTCTCAGAAAACGATGCGCGAAATTTTAGATTGACGAAGGATAATACTTAACATTGACCTTACGGTGTTTAGAGTTATTAATTAAGGAACTTGTGAAATAGTCTATAGAAATAGTTTTTAAAAGAATTTTTTCCAAGCAGAGTGAAATTTATTTTTGAAATTGGCAATAATCTCTCATAAAGATTCTGTTTATCGCTTAGTTATATACATTTAGATGCATATTTATAATAAATAATAGTTCGTATTCATATTGCAATAAATATTTTTCAATTTCTTAAGTAATTTATTATCCTTAATTTTCAAGTTATTTAGAATGAGCAATAGTTATTGCGCATTCTAAGATAAACTGTTTAAGTATATACATTTAAAAAAAGTTAGTTTTACATTTCTTTAAAGCATATAAATGTAATTTTAAAATATTGCTGACAAAAAGGTTAAAAAATAACTTTTTATTGAATTTTTATTGATTTTAATTAAATTCGTTTTTAAATTTTATAAGATTTTAATTAAATTCGTTATCGTCGTAAAAGTGAACCACGCTAAGAAACAATCTATAAATCCGAATATTTGCAGTTCATGCTTTCTTTATATTAAACCAAAAGTTCAACAAATTCTCTATTTTCTATTTGATATCTAGATATTCGAATACAATGCATTTGCAAATAAGCAATTGCATACAAGCATACAAGCATATGCATTGCATATGCATGCATACATTGCACGATAATAATTTAATATTAAAAAACAACTGCTAATAACAGACCACATGGAATAAAATAGGTTGTACATATTAAAAAATGCGAAATTGCGGTAGTTGCATGAAATTTTGTGAATTAAGATTTTCTCTGTCTCGTTTTGATTTACTACATAAATATGTAAATGAATATTTTGACTAATGCTATTATATGTAATTGTATATTGTGTAAATGCGCCAAAAAATATTAATTTAACAACTTTTTTGTAAAAAAAAAAAAAAAAAAAAAAAAAAAATCGTCTGTTTACCGCGTGAGAATTTAGATATCACATATTTTAAAACAGATTTTTACTGTTATATCCATGCAAGATTTTATATTTGTACTTTGTGCATAAATTTTAAGTAAATATAATAACTGCATTTTATAAAAAAAATCAGTATTTTCGATAGTGTGCCTACAATTGTGTGTATAGTCCTTCGATACCTATACAAGGAGGTTGAAATATAATACACAAATTTAAGACGTGGTATTGCACACTACAACAACGTAAACATGTATACGAAACTACGATCAAAATTAATTTATTCTCTCAAAAATATAGCGTGTCTCACTCGAATACGAATTTAGGTTTTTGCAGTTCTATCTATCGCCATGCATGATATTTATATTTATACTACGATACAGGAATTAAAAAAGTCCTTCCGGCCTGTACCGGGAGGAAAAGGTAGCTTTCCTATATCTTCGTTTTAAAATTTTAGCTAATGTTACACGAACACAGCAAGTTAAAATGCAAAGAAAATGTTTACAAAAGATTCGTTAATACTGAATTTGAATAAGAAATTCGCCAAATTATTTAGCAATAGCCAAATTGGCTTCATTTATGAAGACTTATTTTGGTCACCAAATTTGGCGATATTTCGCCAAATGTCGCCAAGTTTGGCGAGAATTTGGTGCTAACGGATATGAATATATAGTTTTATGCGTATGATTGGGAAAATTATTACAACAATGAAAGAAAATAATTTGCGAGTAATCGCGTTAATGTGTTGTTTTGTTTCAAAATGTCAGCCACCCTAGAATTTCAAACTGCTCTATCTCAGCCATTTTTTAAGATAGAGGTAAACCAAAAAATGCTTTGGAATCCTCCTATCAAGGCCTAACACTTAATTAAAAAATAAATTTGAATTCTTAACTTTTATGTATATTTATTTTAGTTTTACATTTTTAAATGGCCGCCATCTTGAAACAAAATGGCGGACCAAGCTGACCAACAAACTCGGTCGAGACATTGGTGAGCTTAATACACACAATTAGTTTCATCAAAATTGATTTACAAATACGAGCGTTATCGTATGGCATATGTCATATATATATATATATATATAAATCAACATTTGAACGAAGGGGGGTTTTGGGGTCTGGTGGTCATGATCGTTGAATATATATCGAAATTTTTCCGGAACTGCTTTCCTCCGAACGGCTGCAATAGGTAGCTTTATACTTTTTTGTATTGAAAGCTACCTAAAAAATATATTAACTGCATTTTGGACTTAAGCAATATTTTGGATAGTGTAGCTACACTTTTTTGCATAGTCTTACATTTTGCATAGTAGATACCTATACAGGAATATTGAAACAGAATGCGCAAATTTAAGAGGTGGTAGAACAGAAAACGACACTAACAAAAATATATACTGAACTGCGGTAATAATCCATTTATTTAGTCAGATATACAGGGTGTCTCACTCAAATAAGAATTCAGATTTTTCTTCAAATCTTTAACAGTAATGAATATATTTTAACGATATTTGAAATTGACTGACCTTTATTTGTGTACAATATAAGGATAACAGAAAAATGGTAGTTTTGGCTAGCAAGCTCAAATAGCGCTCAACAAGTTGCACCATATTTTCAAATGTAATTAACAGTTCATACAGATTTACGTCCCAAATTCCTTTACTCTCAAACATATTATACTATCATTGCATTTTACAAAACATAAGGTAACCCAGTGAAAATTGCTTGAAAATACTTATTTTTTATTAAGACTTTGTCCGTTAGTTATGTTTGTATTGGAATCAGACAACCGGCCTTTTGGAGGAAAATCGGAATATGATCTTAATTTCTTTTTCCTATACAAAAATTATGCGTTTTCGTGTGCACTACCACATATTAAATTATGTCTAAAAATTTTTAAAGAACCTTGTATTTAAAACTGTGGGATGGTTTGAAAAAAATTAAATTCTACTTAGGTGTAACTACAACCACGTCCCTTCTCACTTAGCGCTAATCAAAAATGAACAAAGTGTGTCTAGCTAAGTCATGGTGCATTTATCTCAAAATGTATGACGTTTAACAGCGTGTGTAATTCGCTAATTCAACAATCACAATAAAGTGTACATCGGTTTTTTTATCGGTTCTTTGCAGAAACTGTATCAAACATAAATACAAAGAATAAATACACTTGTCTCTGTTTATGCATTCAAACATATTTACTATTAACACACCACTCTATAAGAGACATCAGGGATATCATTATCTTTGGGTTGGCATTTCTTAGATTGTGTTTTTATTTATACCAAACATGCACTAATATTTTGTTTGCTGTATGAATGTACTATTTGAATTTACCATTTTTGGCTCAATTACAGAGTCTCCAAAATTATTCGTTTATTTTAATGACTGAAATATTTTCATTGGTATTAAACGTTTTTTAGTCGAATAAAAATTTATAATTACAAACTGTCCTAAAAAAAAATCCTTAGATACATAGTACATTACAAAGTAGTCTCGTAGAAATTTGTGAATAATGAATGTCATATATCAACCAATATCGATCATCTACCTCGGAAAAGATTCATAAATATTTTCTAAATATGTTGAAAAGTGTTTTATGTCAGTTATATAAATTGTCTTTCATGTTTTTAAAATAGCATGAAATTTCCTTCACGCTTCTCAGTTAGAAGAATTAAAATATTTTGCATTTTTTTAAAACCTTTAACAATTATATTACATTACTAATGACTAGAATTGATGCATTTAAGAAGTTATTTTAACCTTATAAAGCAGAACGTTTAGTTGGTTTACTATATACAGGGTGCAAAATGTTATATATCGCCGACCTTTAATTTCTCAAACGTTGGTTGTAGACATATAGTTCCAGTTACAAAAGTGTTTAAAATGAGTTAAATATTCATGTTGTGGCGTTAATTAATGTAAAAAATCAATTCTATAAAAATTACGAAATCTAACTTTTTATACAGTCCCCCGGTCCCTATAGTTATGTTTAGTAAATGTTTTCACATATCATGAAAAGAGTAACACAAAAAGTTGGACTTCTGTATGACAAAAATTGACACAGTTATTAAATTTCAAAGTTTGAGATTTTTTCACATGATTTTGTCTTTCATTCAGGGATCAGTTAAAAATTAATTAGAGTAATTCGAGATCGAAATCACGGTGCAATGTACTTTTTACTGCAAAACTACCTTTAGCCAGTATCGATAAATCGGTGTATCACCAAATAGGATTATTTCATCTAAAAATTTGAGCTGACTTTGAGGGGTCGTATACAAAGCGAAAACTAAAATATTGAAATTAAACAGAAAAATAAATATCAATATATTATCGTATTAGAAAACGGTCTTCTATAAAAAATTAATACATCAAATACCGGAATCTACTAGAGATACTGCTCAAAGTGTTCTCCATTGGTGGCAATGCACAATTGAATGCGTGACAGTACTGAGTCCTGGACACGTTGGAGCATAGCAGGCAAAACCAACTTTCAACGGTATCGCTAAAACCGGGTATCACAAAAGATGTTTTTTCTTTTAAAAATTTAATCTAATTTTTAGGGGTCAAACAACATTCAAAAGTCAAATTAGGCAGTGTTGAATTCAGGGGGTGGCCCGGGATGGACATTCCCCCGACCACCCTTTCCCCCCGGAACAATGAAATGTCCCTCCCGGAAAATGTGAGATTTTGTGTTTTCAATGTTCAAAAAGTGCAATTTCTCCCCGGAACTCTATAATGTCCTCCCGCCGGAGAAAAGTGTCTGAATTCATCACTGAAAGTAGGTATTATTTGTTGCCAGAAAATAAAACCTTCCGCTATTTTGCGAATACGTCCAGTCTGTTTTGATGTTATCAAAATAGGGTTGACTCGAGTTTGTTTAGATGCGTTTGGCTGAGTGCCAATCTTAATGACCGCCTACAAGATAACACAAACTAGAAATTCGGAAAATACTCATATCCGCGTAACACCCCTTTTGATTGTAGAATCGTCCCAGAGTGCTTGGCGCGGTTTTCAAAAACGAACAATAGAATCGACATCAGTAAAATAAAATATACTCACTAAAAACTTGATAAATGGCAGCGGAATGCAAATGACCAACCGAAATGTAACGAGCATGAAAATCAAGTTTATACAGATTACAATAGCACCGCAGCTCCGTTCGGGATAAAACACGAGCCACTAGCAGTGAACATGCTAGTCAGCGCAGAGTTTGTGATGGCAGGCTATACGTACATGCAATATACCGAAATGATATTTATTTATGGTGAATGTAAAAGTGCTGGCATTCGCCCTTTTAAATCCACAAATGAGCACGACGGAAATAAGCGAGGTATGTGGATACACGCGTCATCGTGTCTGGCAGTTATTACATGCACATGGTGTGCATCCATACCATCCAACGCTGGTGCAAGCATTGATGTTGGGTAACCACGAAAGACGGTTTGATTACTGATATTTCATGCTTAACACTATAGAGATAAATCCATCGTTCCTTTGTGACATTCTGTGGACAGATGAGGCAACGTTTACACGGAGTGGCATTGTGAACGTTCAAAATGTGAATTACCGGTCTCTGGAAAATCCTCACATCGCCCGCACAGTACGACACCAGATACGCTGGTCAACGAACGTGTGGTGCGGTATATGGGGAACTCAGATTGTTGGACCCATCTTCTACGATGGAACTCTAATGGGCGAAATTACCTGCACCTACTACACAACACGGTACGTGACTGGTATGAAGAAATGCATGCCGGGTGTGGTTTCAACATGACGGGGCTGCTCCGCATAAAGCATCAAGCATCCATGCGTATCTGACCAACGAATTCGGTCAACAGATCATTGGATATGGTGGTCCAGTAGAATGGCCACCGCGTTCACCAGGCTTGTCTCCCATGGACTTCTACCTCTGAGAATACATCAAGACACAGGTGTTTGTGACTAAGCCTACTTCACTGGTTGATCTGAAGCAGCGCATCATCCTTGCTTGTCGCACAGTTACACCTGCTATGCTCCAACGTGTCCAGGACTACGTGTACCGTCACGCATTCAATTGTGCATTGCCACCAATGGAGAACACTTTGAGCAGTATCTGTAGTAGATTCCGGTATTTGATGAATTCATTTTTTTTTATAGTAGACCGTTTTCTAACATCATAATAAATTGATATTTATTTTTCTTTTTAATTTCAATATTTAATTCTTCGCTTTCTGTACAACTCCTCAAAGTCAGCCCAAATTTTTAGATGAAATAACCCTCTTTGGTGATACACCGATTTATCGATACCGGCTAAAGGTAGTTTTGCAGTAAAAAGTACATTGCACCCTGATTTCGATCTCGAATTACACTAATTAATTTTTAACTGATCCCTGAGTGAAAGACAAAATCATGTGAAAAAATCTCAAACTTTGAAATTTAATAACCGTGTCAATTTTTGTTGTACAGAAGTCATACTTTTTCTGTTGTATTTGTTATGATATGTGCAAACATTTACTAAATAGAACTATAGGGTCCATGGAACCGTACAAAAAGTTTTTATAAATATTTTTTATAAAATTGATTTTTACTTTAATTTACGCCAAAACATGAATATTTACCTCATGTTAAACGCTTTTATAATTGGAACTATATGTCTACAACCAACGGTTGAGAAATTAAACGTCAGCTATAGATAGCATTTTGCACCTCGTATATTGCAGTAAGATATTAATCTGCAATAGATGGGTCTGTTATTTAAATGACAAAATAGTATTCAATTGAATTGATTCACTCTAAATTTTGTTACAAAAAGTGATTCAATAATTCCTTATTATACTGTTTATCGCTTCATATCTCTTAGTTAATTACCACATGTTTTATAAGTTTACTAGATCTAAAATTGAGCGCACTGTGCTTTTGACAGTCAGAGAGACAGCGTTACGTAAAAATTGTACATTTTTCCTTTAACATGTCGTGTAAGTAGGAGGCGGATTTGCAAATTGGTAGGAAAAACAGGAATGACAAGACTGAAGTTCATAATAACAGCCAATTTTGTTTAAATAAATATATCTCATGTTATTTATTTCGCATCTGTTTCATCCTAAATTCAATATTTCTATTTTGTAGTACCAAAAGTTTCACGTTTTCAAAAAAAAAAAAAAAAAAAAAAAAAAAAAAAAGAAACTTGTTAAGACTCAGAAGCACAATAAAAGTTGTGCTAAAAATGTTTTCACTATATTAGAAATTTGAATTAAAAATATTGTCACTGTAATCATCTTGAAGTAACTTAAAATATATATCTCAATTTATATCAAGCAAAACGTGAACTTGTTTAAACTTATTTTTGTACAATTGTGATAAGATCATTTCTGAACTCTTAAATTATTTAAATTTATCCTGAACAAATTCCATTCAAATGTTATCTTCAAACACATATATATATATATAAAATCTTCATAAGTTATCATAATATTCGTTTCCACATTATTAACTTTTAGGCATAACAATTTAATTTTCTTTTTCAGGTAAATTCAAGTATTTCGGTATTTTTGTTAACTATAACAGTAATTTCAAAACTAAACCTCCAATAACTATGCATGGAATCTTTCCCTAATTACTGAAGTCATCGAACGTGCACAGAAAAGTTAAGAGAGATTTTTTTACAGAAATAAAAATTCTGACATTACGCAGAATCAATTAATTTCAAAATAAATGGAATTATTTTCCGTCTTCTATCTAAAGCAAATGCGTTTTATTTCGAGAAGATGAGAAGATGATTGTGCCAGCATTTGTATGTATATAAATGAAAAAAATTATACAAATTAAATAATATTTAATTATGAAATCCTTTTTTTTTAAATCTAAGTTAGTTGTTTATTTAGAGATCTTCAACATTAATACTTTTTATTTCAGGTAATTGATTTTTTATCTACATATTTGAATTGTAGTAATAGATTTTAGGCTATAAATGCAATTGTATTCGATGAAAATATTTGAAGAAATTCATAATGAATTTTATTTAGAACTTACAATGCATCTGTACGCATTTAATTTCACCTAGGAGAAATTAAACCTTATAGTTGGGTGAAACAGAATATTGCAGTTTTAACTCGATTTTAGCAGCCCTTTAGCAACTAATGGTTGAAATAATTAACTCTGAGAAAGAAGAAAAATCGGCCTATATGCTATCTTTATACTTACATTTGTGTAATTTGATTTAAAATATATATATTATCACCTTTTTTCCCCTATGCTTTTCAATACGCACACAATTTAGTCAAACTAGTTTTATTAGAGTGAGTAGAATATGTATTAATGTTTTACTATTTCTTACAATGGATCCTTTGCCACCATTTATAAGTGTATTGTTATGGTTTGCTTTCAGGTATTTATTATCTTGTGGTAATACCGGATATCCTACACTGGATGATGCACGGTATTAGAAAATAATAGTTGAGAAACTAATAAACAATGTTTGAAGAAAAGTACAAGGGCCAAAGTACAAGGGCAAAGTGATTATAATTTTTCTAAATTTGAAAAAGAGCTGAAGTTCTCTTCCGAATTTTTTTTTTATATTTTAATGAAGATAATTCTGATTTTCTCTTTAAATATGAAATTATTATATTTATAATTTAAATATTTTAATTAAGTTTAGTATTTAAAGTTATAAAATAAATATTTTGTCCTTTTTCGAAAGAAAGTTTAAACTGTTTCATTTCCTTGTAAGATTAACATGCGTTCATACTCATTGGCGGATTAAGATCGGATGATTTTTTTTTCTAAAAAGCCATTTTGTAATAAAATTTTGATACACAAGTTATATATTTATAATGATATTATTGTACAAACATAAATGCAGAGTATTTACGAAATGTTTCATTACATTTTGTTGGAAAGTATCGTTTCAAGAAACAGCTAATAATAATTTATGCGATTTTACCTTTCACTTCACTATCCCCAAAGTCAAACGTCAAGAAGTTCTAAACACTCTTGCACGAAAAAAAGAAATTAGTGAGGACGCAGTTAATAATAATATAAAATATTTTTTTTCTTGTAAATTAACAATAACATAATAAAAAGTAATGTATGTTGTCCAATTTAATGTGTAATAAACTTTTAATCTTTCAACCATTTAATAATTTCATCATCTTTCAATCATGGTGTCTTTAGGGTACATTGTGGAAATGAACTTAAAACTTCTTGTCGTCAACTGCCACATATGTTAGTCGATGTAGTTCGCGACAATCAAAATATAACGTAAGCGTTGCTTTAGAATCTACTTTGTTTTTTAAATATGCTGTCTGGATGCTCATTTCCTATATGCTAAAATGCTAGATATTAAATTATGGGAAACTAAATTTCAATCATATTCCATAATACAGGCAAGAATTTCATCGTTCAATAGGATTTAAATTCCACACAGGGTTTCAATTTTATAATAGGTTTTAACTTTGGATAAGTTCTGTTGTTTTTTAAGTCATAATTTACACGAGCACGTGTTTGTGTATGTATGTATGTAGAATAGTTTGACTACTGTTAACGGGAAAATGCATCCAACATCTGAAAAAAAATACAGTTAACATTTCTGTTATTCTTTTAATCTTGCTTTTAATTTATCTAAATTATTCTTAAACACAAGAATTTTTTTCTTTGTTAATTTCTTTACAATAGTGTACTTTGCCACTCTATTATTTATATATGATGCAAAATTTAGCTTTGATTTATAATTGATTAAGAATATAGTAAAAATACAAATATTGTAACTTATGTTTTATAATTTAAAATAAAATGTAACTTATCACATTTTGCTTCCCATCAACTTTATCTTTTCTTAAACAAATTACTATTCTGTTATTTTGTCTATGTCACATTAGATTTATTAAAATGAATTTATACATTTTACCGGGGTGCAAAAAGATAGGAACGATCGTTAAATTAACTAAATAATAAATATAATCATATTAATCTACATATAAACCATATAAATTCATTTATCAAGCTAAATACACAATATAAACATAAATAAAATACTTTAAAACAATTGTTTTTACAATATAAAAAATTGCTTGCATCATCACTGTATGTCCAGTAGGAGCAAAATGATAAGAACGAGATAGATTTTTCTAAATTATGGAGATATTACATTGCAATTGCGCTTCTTTTGTATTGAATAATTACAATCCAAAAATGTGGTATAGAGTTTACACGATTTAGAACTATGCCGAGGTGACATGCCTTGAAAGCAGAATTAAAATGGAAGATTTTATTTCTGCTTTCAAGTTATAATAGATCATGTGACAATTTCGTCAGTAGATATTGCGCACTATAATACCCCAAACATCCTCCATAAAATTTAGTTCAATACTATTGTACCCCCTCACAATCAAGTGTGAGAATCTTATTATATTCAAATAACTTTTTTGTGTCATTTGCAGAATCATTTTACAAATATAAGTAATACCGGCAAATTTTTCACCCTGGTTCAACAAATATAGTTATAACATGCAAATATAAATATATATGTATATTTTGTCGTGCTTCCAGAAAAGTAAGTCTAAGTTAACCTCCTAAAGAATAAACAGTTAAAATCATTGGGGACTCTCCACTTAGTTGACGCATGGGAAATACGATCCTTTCCTTTTAAAGGTCATGCGATTATTAAG
Source organism: Maratus michaelseni (assembly GCA_963931845.1). NCBI lineage: Eukaryota > Metazoa > Arthropoda > Arachnida > Araneae > Salticidae > Maratus > Maratus michaelseni. The sequence goes on along the minus strand of OZ007590.1, from coordinate 258,151,282 downwards.
CAATGCAATCCGGTTCGTCGAAATTAAATTCTTTTTCATAATTGAAAATAATTTTAGACCAATTCGTTTGTTGCTTGAGTTGTTTCTCAGCAAATGGAATGCTAACTGACAGAATGGTCAAATGTTAACTGACGTCGTTTGACACATTTAAGGATTTCCGACAGTTTTATTGCTCTTTTGCGTCCATATCGATGCTGACGTATTTATCTGACTTGGGATTTCTTTTCCTCCCATTCTTTTGCTTGCGACTGTGTGAACAATCAAAAGTCAAACTTTCAAATCGTTTCAAAAGAATTCTGGAGATTCCCATTTATTTTGCACTACCATAAGAAGTTGGATTCAGTAAGAGATTAAAACTGACAGTCATTGAACATTTAAATTTTATGAGCAATTCTTTGAAGTGACATTCAAATAGTGCCATGTGTTTCACCTCCCTAGAAGTCAGACAAAACATTTCCTTTCCTTTTGCGAACTAAACGAATGCGCTCAGAATCAATTTTAAATGCTTTAGTAAATGATATAATAATATATATTCCCTAATAACGAGCCACTGTTTAGAAATATGTACGACATATTTATCATTTAGCTCCGGCGTACATTTAACAAAATACATACTTAAATATATATATATATATATATATATATGTAATTTTTGTAAACGAGTCTATAACATTTATTGTAATACCTTGTATTTTCAAACAAAGATCTATGCACGAAAATCTTGTTTTGCGTCATTTCTATCATTTTTCATTCTTCTGTATTGCTGTTAATATATTGGTTGCAGACAGCCATGCGAATAAAAAACATGTTCTCCGCATCCAATATCACTCTTTTCTGACCATCTGTGCAGTATGAATTCTACTTTTCTGTACATTTATCGGTCCATAAAAAATACCTACGTGATATTTGTGTTTTCAGAAGTTGAATACATAAAATAATAGAATTTGCGATATATTTTATTAGACTGAAAATATGTCGAATACTTTAATAATATGTTTATTTAAAGTGTTTAAAAAATTCTTATCGTATGATAGAAATATGTAACTTATATCTAAACTATTTGTAACCTAACTTATGCAAAATAAAATAAAATAAATTATTACCTGTATTTTTAATTATATTTTAAATAATTATTTAATTAACAGTAGGAGTTAATAGACTCCTACTTCTACATTTAACACAGTTAAACTATTCTGCTGGATTGAACAAAATGTTGGTTTACACTAAAAACACCAACGTTTAACACACAATATCATAGTAAAATGGACAGACCTACGTTTCGTGAGCAACTTGGACTCACTTCGTCAGTGTCAATAAAATAAAATTAAACACTATTGTATCCCCCCAAAGACATGAAATTGAATCGAGAAACCCAATCGAAAACAACAACACACCGAGAAACTCATCACGCATGAGCCACCAATCAGATTAAGCCGGAAGTGATTCACTATGACATAGTAACTCAACCCAGAAAGGTGAGATGTAAGGTACACTTGAAAAATCATTGATCAGGAATTTTATTTTATTGACACTGAGGTAGTGAGTCCAAGTTGCTCACTAAACGTACGTCTGTCCATTTTACTCTGATATTGTGTGTTAAACGTTGGTGTTTTTAGTGTATATTTATCCACACAAGATTTTATTCATAAAACGTTGGTTCTCCAGGAGATGCAGAAGATAAGATGATGAAATCTCAATCGAGCATTTGGAGCTATTTTTCATCCGGAGTTCCAAATGTTGGAACGAGATTTCATAATCTTATGGATGCAGCAAATGCATCAGCAAAAGTTAATTCAACCCAACACACAATTTTTAACAGAGCACTGTCTCATTCGAATTCACGTACGGCAGTATATATAATCCACAGAAACCTTTTTTTTTATATTTACAAAGGAATTATAAATGTATTTAAAAAAATCTAAAAAAACATAGAAGATAAAATGATAGGTGTTGTACTATTCCGTACTTATATTTTATTTTTATTTTGAAATTCAATTAACATGTCTTGGGGGATTTTGTGGTCGAAAGTTATTAGATAAATGCAATTCGTGCTTTGAAATGATGAGGTTCTTATGGCTTTTATCAGTCTTTTAATAAAAAAAAATATCTGAAATATTCATTTATTTGTAGGCAATTCTGTAGTTAGGTCTTTTTTATTAATTCGCTAACTCTAGAAATGCTCACTACAGTACAAGAGACTCTCAGAATACCAAGTCATCTGATTTCAGCAAACTTTCTCAGTTGGAATCTTCTCTTTCCAAGGCAATAAATATGGAAAATAAGGAAAATATTGACCAGATTCTTTTAAAAATCGTTGTTTCAGAAATGTTTTTTCCGTTCTTAAATTCTCTCTATAAGTAACAAAAATAAAATAACTTAAATCACAATGATAGACAGGTATTTAGTTTTTTAATAAAATTCAGATAACTCACAATTGATTAAATATGGGAAAAACTTAATGAAGTACCGTAGAAGAAGAAATAATTGTTTCACTAAATATATAAATGTATTAAAGTATCAAGGCATGTAAGAATCATAATCTTTAAAATATCTTCTAGTTTCATTATAAATAAAACACTGTTAAATACACTGCTCAAAAAAAATTAGTGGAGCAAATGGTTTTAACGAAATTACACAAATACGTACACCAATAAGTAATTTAACTTAAAACATTCATAATTTAAAGCATAGTAAAAAACAGAAAAATAAAACTTCATATGCAAATCAAAGTTCATGACGTGAAAAACCCGAAAAAGGCGATAAGTGCAGAAATAGGGATTTTGCAGAAATGTCTGTTTCGCAGTCTCAATTGCGAAATTCAATTGCTCAGCGTTTGTTTTGAGAAAAGGTGATTTGAAAATGTTACAACAACGTGATTTACCGGAATCCATGGCTGGCTTGGCGAATTAGAGAAAGACTAAAATCCGGGCAAACACAACGAAGTGTAGCGAACGCTAGTGGAGTTGCAAGAAATGTCCATGCAAGTCTGTGGAATCAATTCAAAGAAACAGGAAATATTAGATGTCGCCCAGGACCAGGTCGAGCATGTGCACCACAGCAACATATGAGCGATGTATCCTGTTAACAGCTCCTCGCGACAGAAAAGGGGATGCTACTCAGCTGCAAAGACAGTAGGCTCTTGGCAACATGACGAAGGGTGTGCAGACAAACAGTGCGAAATATGCTTCATCAGGGTGGTATCTGTGCACGTAGGCCAATGGTCTGTATTACGTTGACCTCAAGCCACCGTGTGGCCCGAAGAAGGTGGGCTGCTGAACATCAATAATGAAGGCAACGGATAGGAGTCAAATGCAGTCTGCACACTGTAAAAAATGACCGATGTTTCTTATTTTATGAAAATATGCTATAACCACGAACGAAAATATAATATAATCTTCTGAGTTATCCGAAATTTCAAATAGCATGTTACATTGTCTTTTGAATCCCCAGAAACGAATACATCTTCAAAATTTAAAGAATAATTTATTAAAACAAATTATTTTTAGCTGCCCGAATTATTCAGAAACGTTTCCGAAGGGTTTTTATAGTGTATTAATTAGTGTCCTTAGCCTGGAATACCTGTTTTTCGAATGCCATCAATTATGAAGTAAAAATTTCCATGCTCAAAAAAATGTTTAACAGACAAACATGCAAAATTAACAGCGTTAACAATAACATTAAAATTAAGATTATTTATTTACTCTTTCATGTATAAATTAAATTATGTGGCTGAAAACGTGTACTTGAAAATGGATAACATTCGAAAAACAGGTATTCCAGCCTGAGGACACTAATTAATACACTATAAAAACCCTTCGGAAACGTTTCTGAAAAATTTGGGCAGCTAAAAATAATTTGTTTTTATAAATTATTCTTTAAAGTTTGAAGATGTATTCGTTTCTGGGGATTCAAAAGACAATGTAACATGCTATTTGAAATTTCGGATAACTCAGAAGATTATATTATATTTTCGTTCGTGGTTATAGCATATTTTCATAAAATAAGAAACATCGGTCATTTTTTACAGTGCAGTGTGAGACTCGACGTATTTTGGTATGGAGGGAAAAGGGGACTCGAAATAACCCTATATTCGTTCGTTAAAGATCACATTACAGACAAGGTGGGTTGATGGTATGAGCTGGAATCAGCATAGGTAAACATACAGACCTGCATATCACTTAAAATGGCACTTTGACGTCCCAAAGATATGCAGACGAGATACTGAGACCTCATGTCACACCTTACGCTTCACCCATGGTGATTCATGCATGATAATGCCAGACCGGATACAGCTCGTCTAGTGGAGAACATTATTGAAGATGAAACAATACAGCGTATGGAATTGCCAGCATGATTTCCTGACCTGAGCCCGATCGAGCATCTTTGGGACATATCCGGACGACGCATTGCAGCGAGGCGAATGTTTTCTTTTATTGTCTGGGATAAGGAGATTGCAATTCTTGAAGATCGGAACAGTATTCGCCAAAGTCTTATCGATAATTTCATCTCATCCATAGAAAACAGGTGTGAAGCAGTCTTAGCTGTTCGAGGGGACCACACACCGTGTTAAATACTTGCATCATTACTAAACAAAACTTTGTTTCTGTCATTTACATGTAACCAAATTCTTGCCCTAAACCATCTTTTCATGTTCTTTCCTTCCTTTCAAAGAATTAAAGCTACTTTACAAATTTATTTTGCGTCTTTTCTTCTGTATTGCTTATTGATACACGTGTACTCTCCATTTTATACCCATGTATGGCTGTCTCGCAAGGTTCTCTTATCTTCTTTGCTTGCTCCCCTAATTTTTTTGAGCAGTGTATTCCAGTTATTTTCTTGAAGATCTTTCCAGTGTAATTAAAGCCATTGTGCATACAATTGATAAAGTCTAGAGGCTACTTGCTTTACCATGTTTTTGTATTTTAAAACTTAACTGTCGACACTTTTTGCTTTAAACACAAAAGCATTTTAATACAAAACTATTTTATAAATTTTGTCTTTGTAATTCTGTATAAATACAGAAAGATGAATAATTGTCTGAGTGCAACGAAGACTCATACACAGCGCAGTATTACTTTGCCCCATATATAGCTACGATGGATATTAAAACCTTTCGTCAAGCATAACTCAAAAAATATTTAACGGATTTCGTTCAAATTTTTACAGCAGGTACCTATAAAGGTGACAACGTCGTCTATTTATTACCAAGAATAAGTGTCAAACCGTTTGGAAGTTATATTAAAAAAATAGATAAAAAAGCACAATTAAAGTACAAACGTCACTAAATTTTGTGCGTACGTCATTTTCACCGGCGGGAGATTTTCGTAGACAATCGGAATTGAAAAGTTCATGGAATACATGGAGCAAAAAAATATGCAAGCACTAATATTCAGCACAATAAAATATATTTCAATTTAATAAAAATGGAAAGTTAATCTGGAATTTTTTCTGTTTGAAAAGTATTAGAGATTAGTAAGAGTAGTATTAGTATTAGAGATTTGGCGTAAATCACACCATTAGCAGCTTTTTTATTTCGCGTGTGTATGTTAGGAACAATTCTTTGATGCTTAAATAAAAGGTTTCGATTTGTGGCATTATTTCTTATTTTCTTTTCCTTTTAAGTATTTTAAATGGAATTAGTGAAAGGCGTGTATTTTAAATTAAATGAGTGAAAGACGTGTATTTTTAATGTATGTATTTCAAATGAAATCAGTGAAAGATTTATATTTAAATGAAATGAATGCAATATGAAGATGTTATGAGAAAAATATTTGGCGATTTATCAACTGCGCCAAGTTAACATAAAAGTACCAATACATATGTGGGTACTTCTCTATTATCCCGTCGACCACTTTTCATACCAAAAAACTATTGCCAAATAAATGGGGTCATTGAAATATCAAAATACATAAATAAATAAAATATAAGAATTTAAGGACACAATTGTTATTTTAATGAATGAAATAACTAATAAATCAGTAAAACATAATGAAAAATACACGCAAATTTCGCGTTAAAAACCACTTGATGACGTAACAAACACGTATAATGCTTCTGATATAAAGTAAATGGGACTGCATTTTTGGCGTTTAATCTAACAGTTTGGCGATAGTTTTTTGTTATGAAAAGTGGTCGACGGGATAATAGAGCAGTACCTCTATGTGAAATGAAACAAGGCACAGATGTCATATACGCACCACGTTGGCGCGATTTCCCCCTCCACCAGCTTGGGGAAAACTTTGTTTTTGAATATTAGTTACAAATAGTGTGACAAATAGTACACGTGATTTTTTATTTCAATATAAAAATAAAATAACGTAATAAATGAAACAGCTTCTATTATTTTAAAAAAGGAAATAAAAATAAATAAATAATAGTTTGATATAAATAAAGGCGCGGATGTCATATACGCACCACATTGGCGCGATTGCAACAAAATGGCAATTTTATGCCTCACATGGTAACCCGGTTATTTTGTTTCAATTGTTGTTTATTAACTTTTATTTTTTATTTTAATTCTATAAATTGTTTTTATTATATATATCAATATTTATTTATATCAAACTATCATTTATTTTTATTTCCCATTTTTGAATAATAGGAGCTATTTCATTTATTACGTTATTTTATTTTTATATTGAAATAAAAAATTACATGCTATTATTGTATGGTATTTGTAACTAATATTCAAAAACAAAGTTTTCGCCAAATTGACGGGGGAAAAATCGCGCCAATCTGGTGCGTATATGACATCTGTGCCTAAATTAATATTGATATACATATAAAAATAATCTATAGAATTAAAATAAAAAATAAAAGTAAACAAACACAACAAACAGTTTTCGCCAAAGGGGCGGGGGAAAATCGCGCCAACGTGGTGAGTATATGGCATCTGTGCCGGGATTTTTACCCTTTTATCTGTGCTTTCGGAAATATAAAAAAATAAAAAAAATCTTATATCAGGTGTATAATGTGTTGCATTTTTATACGGACCACTTCTCCATTTTAAGATTTTAAATGCTATTTATATCAGATATTTCTTTCTTGAGATTCCCACAAGTTTTTTCCGGTAATTTTTTTAGTTCGCTTATTAATTGTTTACAATTTGCCCCCCTGGCAATAACAATTATTTATCACAAAAAAATGGGTACTTCTCTATTATCCCGTCGACCACTTTTCATAACAAAAAACTATCGCCAAACTGTAACGCTAGATAAACGGGAGAACGTTGCCATTGAAATATCAAAATAAATAAAATATAAGAATTTAAAGACACAATTGTTACTTTAATGAATGAAATAACTAATAAATCAGTAAAACATAATGAAAAATACACGCAAATGTCGAATTAAAAACCACTTGATGGCATAACAAATACGTATAATGCTTCTGGCATCAAGTAAATGGGACTGTATTTTTGGCGTTTAATCTTAGTTTGGCGATAGTTTTTTATGAAAAGTGGTCGACGGGATAATAGAGAAGTACCCAAAAATGGCTTAGTTTTGTTAAATTTGTTTGTTATGTATTTTCATTTCTTATTAAAATATCGAAAATGGCAATAAAATTTTATTTTAGCACCGTACTTAATTTTTTTAAATGGCTCAAAAACATGGTTTAATAAACGTATATTTGTAAATATTTTAAAAAACATGTTTTTCCGCTCTCTAGAAAAATTTGTAAGATTCTACAACTGCCTTTGGCACCAACCAGTACATGATACGGAACTTTTCCCTATTCAGATACACAGAAGAGGTTGGTCACAAACAAGAGTAATGCTAGCAACAATATTGTTTTAACTCTATAAGAGTTAGAAACAATAATGATATTAAATTCCCCGATTAGCTTAGGGCCCGATTACGGAACTTTCTCCTAGAAAAAAAAAAACTGTAGAAGTATTTTACATTTGTTTCGAATGTAGCTCGATCAACAAAGTATTAATTGATAATACAAACAACACAATATTAACATGGGGGCAAAAGTTTGAATTTAAGTGTATATATTTGGAACCCTCCCCCCCCCCCAACCACCCACCAAAAAAAGAAAAAGAAAGTTACAGAAATGAATTTAAAATGGCGTGAAGCCACCCTTTCTGACATAAGAAATTGGCTGCGAACCCGATTACGAAACTTTCACTTAACTTAATAACATGTATCTAATAGCCCTGAGGACAATTCCCCTTCCCAGTTATACGGACCTTGGGGCTTTTTTAAAAAGCTTGACGCAGTTCGGGTTGAAGAAGTTGAAATTTACTGTGAAATGACATAAACTACTATGAAAATAAAACTGGTGAATTATTATGCTGGTTTATGTATGTATTTAAAAAAATTGCATCTGATTACACTCTTTAGATAAATTACTCCTGTTTGCATTTAATAACAGATAAACGGCTTCCGTTTACTAAATTGTATAAATATTGGGAAGAGTTGGCGAGAGATAGATAGACGTGTAAACAAACGGGTAGACAGACGGGTAGAGAGACGGATAGCGACAGAGATAAGCTAACGGGTAGCGAAACGAATAGACAGACGGGTAGCGAGGCAGGTGCAAAAAAGGGTTGACAGAGGGGTAGTGAGATGGGTGGGGAGACGGGTAGCGTGGTGGATAGAGAGACGAGTACAGAGACGACATGACAGACGGGTAGAGAGAGGGGTATATAGACAGACAGACGTGTTGATAGACGAGTAGTGTAACGGGAAGCGAGACAGGTAGAGACACGATTAAAGAGTCGGGTAGAAAGACAGACGGATACTGAGACGGGTATACAGAAGAGTAGAGAGACAGTAGACAGATGAGTTCGGAGAGAGACACAGCTAAGACATACGAGTAGTTAGACTGGTAGACACGTTTGTAGCAAAGCATGTTATCAATGTGGTTTGAAGTATACGAGTTTCTATAAATAGTTTACAAATAAACAAAGGAAATTTTTTTTAATTCAAATATTAAATATTTGATTTAATATTTCAATATTTAATATTTTATTTTTTAATATTTCAATATTTAATATTTTATTTTTTAATATTTTATTTAGGTATTTGTCATAAAGAAAATGTTGCAAAAATTAAATTAAATTTGCGTTAAACTACGCTTGCTAAAATACGCTATTGGCTGCAAATCTGATTATGTGACTTTAAAAATATCGTTTTAAAAGATCCGGCGGTTTTTTTTTTTTTAGTTTTGAGCAATTCCCGCTTAAGAAAATGAGATTATTTGTCAAATGTTATAAAAAAATGCATATGAAAACATAACAGTATATGAATTTATATATGATATTTTGTAATTATATCATTTAATTTGCTATTTTTCATATGTTGTATCTATCTCTTATCTATCATATGCTGTATATTCACTTCTTGATGATATTCTTGTTGATATCTTCTTCATATCGTAATTGTTAACTTTATGTTCTCAGCAATATCACTCAGACTAATCCCTTTGAGGGAAGTCCTAGTTATAATATTCTTTGGTCATTTTAATTACAATTTTTTTAGTTCTTTACCTTGATCACATGTTGTTTAAGCATATTAAGGACAAGATTTATTATATATAATATATATATATATATATATATATATAATATTAATCTCTGCCTGTCAAATTAATTAAATCATATTACATTCATTTCATCATGTGTAAAATGTTACTTACTTTCATACTAACACAAATTTCAAAAATAAAAATTTCAATTTTGTAATCCATGCATAGACGAAAGTAAAATGTAAGATAGTATCATTTTCAGTCTAAAATATATATCATAAACAAATGAAAAATTAAAATAAGGGATAATAGTAAATTGCATGAATAGATGGAAATTTGATCAACAACAGCAACAAAAAAGTTTGTTTATTTCTTTTGATGTGACTGGTGCATATCCTTATACAAATTCGAACAAACGTGGGAGAACATTTCTTTGTGTGACGTATTTTTTACGCTTTTATTTAACCTTGTTTATGATACATTTGATCCACTTCTATAAACCAAATTTTCCTCAAACATTGCACACAAGTTTATTGAGGATGCCAGTTCATTTCCAGACCAATAATAATCAGGTGCAGGGATCAGGGATTAACACATTATTTTATATTTTTGTTTAAAATTACATATCTAACAAGGAGAGTGTCAAGTTTGGTAATCACAGATTTTGATTATTATTATATATGTTAAAGGGTAGAAGCCCCTTAGTCTCAGGTTCAATGGATTTTATACAACGCTCCTTAGTTCTCGAGAAATGGGGTGTCTAATATTATGCCACAACTTAAATACTTACTTTGTAAAGGAATAACTGCATCGGTCGTTGCTCAGTTGGCATGGCGTCTGCTCGTTGTTCGGAGGACCCGGGTTCGATGACGAAACGCGCTACGTTTGCTTTTCTCATTTTTTTTATAAAAATACTTGTAATTATAATTTAATAATCTCAATAAAAAATTCTGTTAAAAAATTAAATTTGAATTTAGAATTTTTGATTTTTTTAAATCACTTTAAAAATGTATTCTATATATGCTTTATCAATGCAACGATATTGAACAATTGTGTCAATTCGTGATTGTAAAGTAACATCCTTTATAAATTGCCTTAACAAGGGAAGTCAATGCGATAATATTACTCTGTTTTTAAAGTAAGAAGCATAATTAGATTAAACTACAACATATTTATGTTTTATTTTATTGTAAACCACAACAGACTTTGGTTATTTATTTTTTTTAGTTTGATGCAGGTGTGGTTTTTGTTTTCAATCTTTATCGCACAAGTGGTATCATTCTATAACAACTCATAATCGTATAAAAATGGAAGAAGCAAGCCGTAGTTCACAAGAAGATCAATCTGAAGAGTGGGGATTCGATTAAAATCAGAAAAGTGATATCACAAATGTGTTGAAGTACTGTAAAATTTTATTGTAAAACAATGAATTTTTAACAAATAATCCAGCATCTGAAATATATTCGTTTTCTATTGCGATGGGAGAATAATTCTATAATTCGACAGTTAATATGCTGATTTTGTAACGATTTTTAAATGTTTACTAGTCAATAATAGATCCAATTTTTTAAAGCTCTTTAAATGATGAGAAATGTTTAATAATCGTTTAAAAATCAAAAATGCTAAATTAAAATTTAATTATGTTAACAAAATTTTTTATTGAAATTATTAAATTATAATTACAAGTATATTTATTTAAAAAAAGGAGAAACACAAACGTAACGCGTTCCGGCATCGAACCCGGGCTCTCTGAACAACGAGCAGACGCCATACCAATTGAGCTACGACCGACGCATTTATTTTGTTACAAAGTAAGTATTTAAGTTGTGTTATAATATTAGACCCCCCATTTCTCGAGAACTAAGGGGTGTTGTATAAAATCCATTGAACCTGAGACTAAGGGGCTTCTACCCTACAACATATATAAAAATAAGTGATTACCAAGCTTGGCACTCTCCTTGTAAGAAACGGCTGCAGTTGAATTTCGCACACAAATTAATGTCTGTTGACAACGTATAAGTCAAGTATCTTTAGGGACGTAGTACATCAGGCGCTCGGTACAAGGACACAATTCTCTTTTATATTTTTGATTGAAATCGCATATTTATGAAACATAATTTTTTTAATTATGCTTACATGTCCATTGTTGAAACAGTGTTTATTTAATTCGTTAAATTCTGGATTAAATACGCGTTTCTTGCAATTTTTAAGTTAAACTCTTTTATATATATATATATATATATATATATATATATATATAAATCTGGTCCATATTCGTGTTATTTTTTAAATAATTTATTAAATCTCGGTGAGCCAGAATGATTCGCCGGTATATTGAATTGTTGGCATTTAACAAAAACACCATATGAATTAAAGATACATAAAAATGCCGTAGTCGGAAGTTTATGGAAAGAATAGAGTGTGTCAATAAGACACAATATAGAATACACTACTAATATACAATACTACATATTAATCAATGGCACTTCAACATAATGTTTTGGTCCATAACTTTATTGCCAGTAGCATACTTTAAATAATGTAAAAATAAATACTGCGCAAGAAAATATTATTACTATTTAAACATAGTTAAAAGAGTTAGAATATACCACAAATATATCCTATGTTAAAAAAAAAATGTTTTATAAATAACGAGTATGATTACTTGAATGAACAATTTTAAAGATCTAGAAATATTTTATATTCAAACATGAAACACGTTCTTCAATTTTAACATTTCTTCGGGGCTCAGGTTAGCTTCTTCTTAAAGTTAAATAATGCAGGAAAATTGTTTTAATTTATAAACTGAACTTTCAGGTTATAAAATGTACGGACAATAATAATTTTAATATATACATATATTAACATTTTAATATAGATAAGAAACATAAAAATATATATAATAAAGATTTTTCGAAAAATATTGGGAGAAAAACGTTATTGATAACTACAAAAGCTCGGTTCACGTAAGATCACCGAAAACCAAGCAGCATCGACCAAGGTCAGTGCTTGGGAGGGGGACATCCTCTCTCGACTGCCGCTGCTGTGGGACCGTGTAAGTTAATAGGAGCTAGTGCACGTGAAATCTGTTCGTGGCTCCAATGTCCGCCAAGTTTAGTATAAGCGTTACCTCTGGGGATGCCAATCCAGGTGCAGGTCCCTCATCTGGAATTGGTTCAAAATTAGGAGACCAGCTATAGAAGTCCAACCTCTCTTGAGGCTCTGGCACCCTTTTCAGAGAAGTGCCTTGGCACTTTCTCTGACACGCCAACAACAGCAATAACAAATATTTTCTCATTCCAGTAAACAATTCTCTACAGCTGGAAAACAACAAGAGTTTTCATACTTGATAATGATTCAGTTTAAAATTAATTCTTTATATTTTAAATATATTTTAAGATACATTTCCAAAAAAAGGAAATTCATATAAAAAAAGAAGGAAACTATTTTTTTCTTGAGACAAAGAAGAAATCTTTTTAAAAATCAGATTTTTTTTTAAACTTCTGCGGAAATCAAGAATGACATTAAATATAAAATTCTTTTAAGCTTAAATACGTCCATTGCAAAAACAATCGAGAATTATTTTTTTAAGTAGATAAAATTTAATTTCTAGTAAATTATTCCCTTTTTAACTAAATACCAAATGTATTTGAATGGAATTAAATAATGTTTTAACTAATAAATACCAAATCTTCAAATTAGAGAGAAAATCAATAAAATTCTATGCATGATGTTGCTGCGTATTTTGAAATTACTTTAATTTTTTATTCTCCAAATTAGGAATCAAAATATTGCTTCAATAATCATGTTCTATATTGTCTGAAGATATATTACGAAATTTATATAAAAATAATATGAAAATCAGAAACGTTTTTTTTTCAATAAAACTGATTTAATAAACCGGGCGTTATAACGTATAGTTTTAAATATTTACAGAATAATTAGATTATTTCACAAAACATACTGTTATAACAATCTGGTAAGTCATATAAAAATTATGTAAAAAAATGTATAGTATAGTGTTGATATCTGGAAATGGGAATGTTTTTGCACTTGCAAACTTTCCGTCCAACATTTTTAATACCTAAGTTTTGCAGACCAAACATATTTATTGATACATGTTAGACAATTACACCATAAAATATTATAAATAAGAATATATTCATAAACTACATAAAATAGCTAAATGATGCACAAAAGAAGAACATTTATATGCACTTGTATATGATGATAAAAACATAAAATCTACATTTTGAACTGCTTTTGCAGACGTCCTCAGGATAAAATATGATGTTAATGTTATCTAAAGTCAAGAACCGAGGCTTCTTGCATGAAGGACAGTTTGTTGAGTCCATTGAGCAACTACCTGATTGGAAAACTGAAGCGGCACCATCCAGCAAGTAATAGCAGAAAAATTAAAACAAAAAAGTTATAGATGAATCGAAAGTTGGATTGAAGATCATCAAGTGTCACTATAAACGGATTACGTCCAAACAAGTTCATGGTGAGAGAACGGAAACAATTTTGAAATATTGCAAGTAGATAAAAATTAATACTTTTTAAAAATGTTATGCCAGATTTTTGGGATATTAAAAGATAAATTATTGTTGCAGGCATTAATTATATCGCTGCAGGCATTAATTATATCGCTGCAGCCGTTAATTATATCACTGTAGGCATTAAAATATTTATTTTCGAAAATTTTACTATGCTTTCTAAATGTGATAGAAAGTATTTTGTATGAAAAGTAAAATCTACTTAACACACAAATTAAATAAATTTTATATTAAATTGTACTTAATTATACTTAAATGTATCGTCGGAGCAAAAAGAGAGCAAATCTTAAAAGTTTAATAATTTAATGCATATTTTCCTTTGATCGAACCTCGTTATAAGATTAAATATATCATGGAGATATTTTAAAATCGAAGTAGGTAGTTACACTTAAAATCTCGAGAAATCATTACCTTGTAATAAGCTTTGCTTATTAAAAAGAATTAGAAGATTCTCAGTTCAGGAGTTCGGAAACGTTATCTATTCATTCACGGTGATATATCATACAATTTAATTATTTAATATCAAAAAATATTTTAAAACAAAATGGCAATAACGTTCAGAAAAAGGTTCATGACAATTAAGTTACATACTGGATAAATATGGCCGTTCTGTAGTCTTAGTATACATCAGTATCAATGTGTATATTTGTAAATTTAGAATAATTTGAAAACTTTTAAGAAAACAAAAACATGTATGGAAAAGCAATTAACAACAATTACGTGTTATATTGTTATCATTGTTTTATCGTTGTAAAAAAATTCTAGATTAGTCATAAAACCAAAATAAAACAGTTAATATTTATCTTCTTTTCCTTCAAATTAATGTATTGTTTCGCTTTATTAATTTGTAAAAATGGGACATTTAGCTTTGATTTATGCTTGATTTAAAATATAGTGAGAATTCAATGATTGAAAATTATTTGTTAAAATTTTAAATAACTTTTAACATTTCGCCTTTTGAATTCCATCAACTTTATCAATATCGATTATCGACTCATTTGTTACATTCGTTATCGATTGTGTACTTTTAAAATAATGATTATAATTTTTACAATTTATAAATCAGGAATCACTATGGATAAATTATAACAAAGGCGTAACATATTTTCTTCATATAAGAGGGACACCTTGTTCGTATTCTTTCTCTTCATCTTTAAGTATTTCTATATCTATGAAGGTTAATGATTTTGAATACTTACACTAACAAATATTTATTGATTATTCAGAAGTTTTTAACCGAAGATAAAAAAAAAAAAAATCTTAATAAATATTGGATACGTTCGGAATCCTTTAAAAATTTCATTTTTCAATATTTAGAAATCATAATTATAAGATTTCATACATTGATGTCGATTGTTGATATCTTAATTATATCAACTATCGATTATGCATTTTTAAATTATAGATTATGAATTTCAAATTTATTAAAGAACATGTTACGTACAAAAATTCTATAAAAATATGATTAACGTATGTGTATAATCCTATAATGAAAAATTTAGTTCATATTTGTATATTCACACTTCAAACAAAACATTTTAATACGTTTTGAAGCGAAAAGAAAACCTTTTCAATATTTGCATACTAATGTATATTAATAACATTCTCAAAATATTTTAATATAAGATCCATAATAAAGTTATGTAAACATTTCATAAAATATCATATGCTCGTCTATTTTGTGAAATTTCTATTTACGGATGTAAGATTTTAATTTTAGTTAAATTCATTTTAATATTTCTTGATTTTTAGGGTTTCGTTCATCTCAGGAAACCCTATTAGTTCCGCTTCGTTGTCTGTCTGTCACCGAGCCGGATCTCAGAAACTATATAACTTATAGTCATGAAATTTTGTGTACTTATAGCTGAATACCTACTATGAAGCTCAAAATCATAAAATTTGAAAAAATCGTATTAATTGAATATGTAGAGATAAAAAACCAAAAATCTAACAGCCTTTACCTATTAAATTTAAACATTCTTCGTTATAGCAGTTGCCAAGAATTAAAAATCCACAATAAAATTGTATATACAATATTTTTTTTTCTTTTGAAAGATTCCCACGTGAAAATGAAAATGAAATAAAAAGTTTCAGCAATTGAAAAAAAAAAAGATTAAATGACGTCATATTGGTAATAAAACGGAAATTTCCAAACATTTATCAGTAATACAATGAATATGAGTATGTGCAAATACAGAAAGCAGGTTTATATGACGTCATTAAAGAATTAAAAAGAAAATTAATCTGACGTCATATTGGAAATTTAACGGACATTTTCAAATGTTTGAAAATAATACAAAGAGAGTATCAATATGAGTAATGGAGAAAGCGAGTAGATATGACGTCAGCAAGTGATTATAACGTCATATGGGTTTGAGGAACGCATTGAATCATGATAAATACCCGATTAGGGAAATATTGGCATATTTTAACATTTTGAAGGTCTTTATACGACATGTTTAATTTTTAAATTGATTTTTCTTTTAATATTGCATTTAGTTCACATAAGAGATATTATTATGACAGAGTATAATTTCGGGCATAGCCCGCTATTGGGCCGGTTCAGATTTTCGAATAACCGAGAAAAATAGACCGGTAAATTTTTACTTTATATATATAAAAAAAAAAACGAGTTTTTTTTTTTTTTTTTTTTTTTTTTTTTAATTAAAGAAAGGATAAAGTGTTTTGAAAGGAATATTAAACGAAACCCTTTGTGCGATCTCCTATCACACTTACCCACTTCTTTAATATTAGTTTCGCAATATATTATTTTTGTAATTTTTTTCTACATATAGAGAAAGCTTAACGTGAGATAAAACTATAAATAGCAATAACTGTGCAAATTTAAACTGTGTAATTTATGTATTTCAATAAAGACACAATAAAATAATGTTTTCTCATCAAGAAAAATAATGTGGTGGAAAAGATAAATATAGTGTTTACACGCCTTTACAAGCTTTTCCATGTTTTATTCCCGCGCTTTTAAAAATACACTAGGATTTACCTGTAAAACCAGAAAATTACAAATTTTTGAAGATTTAACACTTTGTGACTCAACAGCTCCGATTTCAAAAATATTTACTCATATGTTTAGAATACATCATTTAATGCATATTAAAAAAATTTAGAACATAAAATTAAAAAAGTATTTGCTAAAACGCATTTTTTTTTCACATCTGGAATAAACAAAAAAATAAATACTTCTCATGAATATTGTCAATTTTCTAATACAAATTTGTAAAGTATACGAACTTACCTTAGTATAAAATCTATTTTTGAACGTATCCAGCCGTTTTAAATTTACAAAGTTTACGAAGATTTTTAGCAATAGCGATGCAAAACTGCTCAAATGATAAATAAAAGTTTGTCATGAAAAATTAACCCAGTATCGCCGTCCGTTGATAATTCTATGAACAATTTATATGAACTGCTGTGTTGGAAGTTTGCATACATAAGTAAAATCGTCCACTGTATAAGTAACATTGACTTTTGTGAATGTTGCAGATACACAACGGGGTAATACAAAGTATTAAATTAATAAATTCTTTACAGTAGATAATTAGAATGTGTGAAGTCGCGCACATACATGAAAGTGCACACATCAGTAACAACCTCGTATTTACAAAATATTTCTTTCGCAAAAATATTAATGGAATTATTTCACATTACAACATTTTTAGGTGTAAAATTATTTTAATTAGTTCTAACATATATATATATATATATATATATATATATATATATATATATATATATATATATATATATATATATATATGTATATATATATATATATATATATATATATATGTATATATATATATATATATGTGTGTGTGTGTGTGTGTATTACATTTCTCATACTTTTATTTCTTATAGATTAAGTAAACACACAATCTAATTGTTTTTATATGTTTAATTTCAATTCAATTTAGAAAATTTAATGAAGAAGAATAAAAAAATACACGTTTTTACATCAAAATTATTGCAGTTTAATTTTTGATTATATTTCCATATTTCATACAATATGGAAGTTTCGATAAGTCGAAACCAAATTAAATTAATGTTAAAAGTAGTATGACTTGTCTGTGAAATTATGTCTCTTATTTTTATTTCTTGTGTAGAAACTTGATTTTTTCCAAATGTACGCTAAAGTAAGTAAATTTTCTTCATTTTATTTTGAGTAAAATAGATGTTTAACATCCAAAAATATTTTATTTTGATAAGATATTATATCACGACGTATAATAAAAATACATTAAACAGAGATTATTTTATGTGTCTGTTGCTCTGAAAAAAAAAAAAAATATATATAAGCATTTTCCCATTTTCCACTTTTTGTTGTCCGATTTTCTTAGAAAAAGGAAAAACAAAGGACAAGCTTAAGAGCTTTTTGAAGTAGTGAAATAAATGTTACTTTCATTCCATAGTTTTGACAGAAAGTCTTTATTAGAGAGACAATTTTCAGACATATTTTAAAGTACGACTTGTTTTAAATACAAGTGTCATTTTATTATATTGTTGTTAAGTCATATATTAGGTGTTTTAGAAATAAAATAATGATTAATTTTTGTGCTACCACAATTTAGAGATATTACTTACCCATCATACTTAGTATAGGCTAAATCTTGCAATCGTTTTGAAAATCGAAAAAAAAATTTTGATGGATTTTCACGTTTCAGACACTGGAGATTCCGAAAAACATATTTTTAGAAAACAAAAATTGCCTTCCGTCTGTCTGTGTGTGTGTCTGTAAACGCTCTATCTCCCGAACAAATTGATATAGACTTGAAATTTGGTATGTACTTCGTATGTAATAAGGGGAAGACGCTTATTTAATTTCAGTAACCTCGATTATCCGGAACTACTTTTTTCGGACTCTAAAAATATTCGTTCTGATAAAAGGCATATAAATTTTTTCGAAATTGTTTATTTTAAGAAGTGAATATAAAAGACAATAAAAAAAATAAATTTTGCATAAAGAATGAAGTCGATCGGATAATTTGTTGCCGAGATATTTGTAATTATTTTGTCCACATTCTTCGATTTTTCATGACCCTGTATTTCATTCAAACTTCAATTCAAAGAATTATTTATTTGGAAATGAGACGCTTAATCCGACATAGTAAACCGTTAGGTAATATGATTATCAATGTTGGAGTTATAAGGGTGTTTCTTTTACGCAATGCAGTAATAGAGCATGTTTTATATTTATATTTTATATTATGCATATCCATGATGGGTAGGTATTACGGTGGCCCCCAACGACTAGTTAATTCCGCACTCTCTTCTGTACAGTTTTTATTTATACATAATATTTGGCAGTAATTTATTATGCTGTTTATTTAACGTTATAATTTATGGATTCATTTGTTATTCTTTGCTATTTATCAAAAATGTTTATTTTATAATGTGTGTTTGGCTTATAATCGAAGTAAACTGTTATTACTTTTTATGCATTTAGTTGCTTATGTATTTTCACATAATTTACATATACATTAATACATAATTTAATATTTTTAATACTATTACTATTCATTTGTGTATAATTTCATGTATGAATTTACATAAAACGCTACATTTATCGCAGTAGTTTCAGTCGGACCAAATACATGTATGTAGTATTTATGAATTACTAACGTTCAGGTTTTTTCAAAAAATTATTCACAATTTTGCTTACCTACATGCGTAACTTAACTTCTAACGCAATAATATTCGTTTGGAAGAATATGTTCCAGGTTTGATATTTTTTATCAATTTGAATGCTTTCCGTCCCGCCCGTGTGTAAATGATGTAGATGGTTATAACGGTGTTAAAAGCAAGTATATCATAACACTTTGCGTTTCCTCTGGAATAAATGATGTAACGCAAGAGAAGAGTCTAAAGAAATAGGCTAAATATGTGGTTTGCCCGGTTGTTTAAACGAACTTAAGACCAAAACATTTAAAAGTGTTTCATGCAGTGTGATAAATACAATGAATAGAATCCTAGATCTGAGATGAACTCTGTTGGAATGAACCAAGTTCTGCTCGAAATTATCGAGCAGCATTTAACTCCAGCAGAATATTAATTGTCGACAGAATTTGATCCATTTTAAATCATATGTAATTGAGACCTCCACCAAAACCAGGCTTGTAAAAAAAAAATATCTGCGACAAAATTAATCAATGTAAAAAAAAAAAAAAAAAAAAAAAAAAAAAAACTCATTTCGGTACACATCGTTCATTAATTCTACTCTTAAATAATTAATTTTAGATTTTTTGGCATGCACTGTAAACCAAAATCTACTATGGAATAAACGATATATTCGCATTGATTTCATGATTTCTTTTTATTTAAATTTGCAATAATATCAGTTAACACGATTTTTAAGCGACAGAACTATTACGGAAAAATAACACAATCATGTTTTATTGACTAATAAGAATGGAGGTGTCAATGTTTGGTGGAGGTATAAATTTGACGTCTAGGTAATCTAAACTAAATACACCGGGGATAAATTGTTTTGCAAATTGTTTTTCAAACCGTAATAATTAATGAACAAAATATCCAAAATTCGCCAAAATCAGATGTGTAATGATAAATGTACCTTGATCATGAGAGAAAACAATGTAGAAGTGATTGATGTTTTATAAAAGAAGATTACTGAAAACTCCGGAATCAATAATGCTTTTTTGCTTGTTGAAAAACTGTTAGTATAGCTATTGGATGTGCTGAGCTCCGAAAATTGAAAGATACATAAGTTATAGCTTAACTCTTGCAGAAGTTTTTAAAGTTGCGCACTGTTTTTAAGTTATTTTATGCGTAAGATTTCTTGATACAAGATATCGTATAAACGTTGCAATGCGTTTATGTTTTTCCTGTTAGAGATACGTGGGCAATATAAATTAGAAAATTGTAAAAAATAAAAGAGATACCATTAAACATAAATAAAATAAATTTTAAAATTTTTATGCGAACCCACTACACAAAATTATTCAATTCAATTTTTTTTCCTTTTACTGAAACAAAATCATTACAAAATTATCATATCTGTGTCTTTAAAATTGATGGAGTTGAGTTTAATAAATCTGACAATAATAAATGAGGTTCATATATCAAATTAAAATTCTAAATACGTCAGATATTGCAAAAAAATGTAAATATGTATGATAATGCATACGCAGCGAGCATTAAACAATGGTAAAATGAGCTTTCCCCACATGAATTAAGACATGAAATATTCATTACTGCACTGTAATTTATGAGTACTAATATGAAGTTAAATCATTTAAAATAAGTATATTTGTAAGGGTTCCCTGAAGCCTATGTGCATTGTACACATATTCCACCATTTGTGACCTATTTTTTCACACTTGTTAAAATATTTTTTATCTAACAAACACCACCACCATTTTGAGAACGGTCAATAATTTTCCTGATGATATATCTATCGAAATGATACAAAAAAAGTGGTATGCATAATTTTTTTTCTCTTTTCATAATTTGTTACTATTAATAATAAAGACAATGTTGAAGTCAAACATTTTCCTCTCGGGTTGATTTCTGCAGCGCCGGATAAGGACATTATGGTGTTCCAGGGGGGATGGAGATTCTAAATCATTAATTAGTATAAAAAACAAAAACTTTCCGACGGGAATAAAGTCAATGGACAGTCACCGCCATCTCTGGCCACTCATTCAGTCATCTCTGTATACAGGTTTGTAATGTTCTGCAGTGATCTTTCTGAAGTAAAAGAGAAAATTTTCAAATTGACTAATTAGAATGGAGGTGTCAATATTTTGTGGAAGTATAAATTTGATGTCTAGGCAATCTAAAAAAAAATACACCCTGAATCCGTGTAATTTTTTTTTGCAAATTTTTTTTTAAACGGTAATCATAAATAAACAACGTATCCAAAATTTGCCAAAATCAGATTACACAAATACCCCTAAAATGGAACCTCTTTATACTGTAAATCTGCCTCAAACGAGAAACAATTATCATAAAATAACAAATAAAATATAAATGAATAAAACACGGATATTTTGAATATTTCTACTAGAAATAATGATACTATACTGAAACGGTAAAATATGTTAAAACAAACCTCTGTATAACGTAAATATGTGTAAAACAATAAATGGATAACAATTTATAAAACTACAATGCAAATAAATAAATGATTAATGAAATAAATAAATGACTAAATCAACAAATACAAACAGATTTTATTTATTAAATTTATAAATACTGTGAAAACATAACCTGATTAAAACGGAATTCAGCATTAAAATAAGTAGTCCAGGCAATTTATGCTGAGAGCGGGGGAAAAATTGTAATAGAAACTTTTAAAACTGTTTTTAATGGGTAATCATTACTGAACCACAAATCCAAAATATGAAAAAAAATAGGATCACGAGAACAAACAAAAACGTAACCAATATGTAACGGAAATCTTCCTAATATGGAAAATAATTAGGACAATAGTTAAAATTCTAGTTAATTGTGCAGTTCCAATAGAAATACTGCGTTTTTACCGAAAACAATATATATTTTTTAAATGAATGTCTCTACACTGGAATCCCGCCTAAAATATTGAAATATAATAATAATTAATTAAGTTAATAAATAAATAAATGAATGAATAAGAAATGAATGAATGATTAATTGAATCATCTATATTTAATACACGTACATATTATATTTTAAATTCAGTGAAACATGCAAAGACGAAACCAGACATTAACAGAATGCAACGTTAAAAGGAATAGATTTCATATATTTAAAAATAAATGAATGAATGATTAATAAATGTCCAAATCTAACACAATAATACACTTGAATACGGATGGTGTCTAAACAGTGGTCTCCTTTAAATGGAAAAATATTTAATATAATAATAAATAAACCAAAAATCAAAATTTAAGCATGTTTGGTTTAAGAGAACTGCTCATTTTTTAATTGGCTATAGTAAAAACGGCTAAGACTTCATAACAGAACTATTGGTTCTTTGAGTTTACTTATACTTTGACTTTAGAAGTATTGATAAACTAGATATACTTTCATAATTACTTTTTTTAACACTTTCCAACCTAGTTGAAAAGTGTTTATGACTTCGGTTTGTCTGGCCGTCTGCCGTCTGTCCGTGCTCTAACTCCCGTAAATATGCTCGGATTGCCTTGAAATTTTTATATGTTATTGCCATTATCTATAGCAGGTTCCGTATTTCAACTGAAGTGTGTAGCATTTATAGTTTTTTTTTACAGGGACACTCAAAAGAATTCCGTAACATGACGGGAAAATCATTTGCGGTTTATTTTAATGATGTTACACAATTGCTAACACATTGTAATTGATATATATCACTAAGGTGTATTACAAGAAGCGTAATATGGAATTGGGGTTACATAGCACCTATAGTTATTTTACAGGGACAGTCAAAAGAATTCCGTTACATTACGTCTATGGAGAAAATCGTCTGCGGTTTATTTAAATAACGTTTCACTATTTTAAACGCATTGAAATTTATATATATCACTAAGGTGCATTACAGGAGGCTTACTACAGAATATTGTGTGCATAGCAGTCATCGTTCATTTACAGTGACACACAAAAGAATTCTCTACTGTCTGTTAACAATAATTCCTGGAAGTGCGTTTTAAGTTACTGAACGTGATTTTAAATTTAACTCACTTTTTGTTTATTACGTGGTGTGCATAAATTCTGTAGATCATATACAGGGAAGCACAAAAGTTCGCGAACACATTTCCGTTTATTGACAGAAACTCCAGAAGTAGAATTTTAAACTGTGCTACGCGTTTCTTAACTGAACTAATATTTAGCATCCTATGTAGTATATATACAAATCTATAGATCATATACAGGGCTGAATAAAAGTATTCAGATATTTTTCCGAATATTTTATACGTTGGAAATTCCTGAAATTACTTTTTTAAATATATTATGCGTTTTCCAAATTGTTTACTTAGATGTTATCTTTCAGCTTATTAAACGGTATGATTTGTAAAATTATTTTGGAAGCGTTGGAAAGTGTTATATAATCTATGCTTGACGTATGATTTTTCGTTCTTGTTTTTGAATGGCCTCATTCTGATATTGTTTCTAAAGATAACGAAAACGTGAATAAACAATTACAATTAAAAAAGTCCTTCCAGCCTGTACGGGTAGGAAAATGTAGCTTCCATATTCCATGTTTGTAAATTTTCACCTCATTTTATTCAAACTCACGAAGCTAAAATGCGTGGAACACGATTATAGAAGATTCAATCACATTACAAACTGGTGTTCATTTGTTAATGTCTGTAAATTTACTATTTATTGTCCATAGTACCAATTTACATTCCGACATTATCTAAAAATATGGTTAAAAATTTTCATTAAAAACATCCCTCATTTCAAAAATGTAAAACAGTTTCAAATAAAAACTTCACCATTGCACAAAAGCGCTTTTGCTCTGCCTAGAGCACCATCAGTTGTAATCTTCAATTACAACTGAGGTCAATTCAATATGTCAGCAAACCTAGAAATTCAAACTATAAAAATATATATATTCACTATATATATATATAACTATAAAAAACTATATATTCAAACTATATCTCAGCCATTTTTTAAGATAAAGTCAAAACAAAAAACGCTCCGGTATCCTTGAATCAAGCTTTTACGAAAACATATTTTTTCAATTTATAATTTTTTGTACATGTTTTTGAATTAAAAAAAAAAAAATAATGTTTTAAGTGACCGCCATTTTGAAACAAGATGGCGGATGAAGAAGGCCAACGAACTCAGCTAAAAACCTCTTTATGTCCTATAAACATGGTCAGTCAGATTGAGATCAGTTCATAAATACGAGAGCTACAGCATAACAGAAATTAGATTGTTTTAAAATGTCAGCCACCCTAGAATCTCAAACTCTATAACTCAGTTACATTCAAATCGGTTCATGAATAAGAGAGTGACAAATGCAAGATATATATATATATATAGAGAGAGAGAGAGCAGTATATATATATCAACATTTGACCGTGGGTCATTTCGGGATCTGGGGTCATGATCGGTGAAAATGTACCAAAACTGCTTTCCTCCGTACGAATGCAATAGGTAGATTTTACTTTTATGTATTGGAAGTTACCTAATAAAAAAATTGAAAAATGACAATCTGTGAAAAGTCTCTTAAAATCAAGCGAACTTTAGAAAGTAACTGAAATTCCGCGCATTATATGGCCGATATCTTTGTGAATTTTCACAAAATTAGACTGGCCTGTTTATGTTTGCCCTACATTGTTGATTAGTAAATTATGTATAGAAATAATGCTTCTGTTCACGCTTACACAATTATAAATTGTTTTATACAAATGCTCATGTTTCATTAAATATTCATTAAATATTCATTAAATATATTTATAATCCACAGTATAGTACGCCCACTATACTTTCTCACATATTTTGAAAATGGTGTTAAATTTGGATACAATCCTTGCAAACTATTTAAAAAAACTTGAGAACTTTTTTAAAATTTTTAAAGAAACTTTTATTCCTTCATTAATATGCGTGCAATGCTTACACAAATATACACAAATGATTTATATGACTCACATAGGCATCTTCTACAGCTACGGAACATTTTGAGCATTTGACTTTACAAGGTGATCTAAAATATTATTAATTTTATTCAATTTGTTTTCCCCCTGATTGCTTCGTGAGTTAACTGTCGCAGCAAAATGTAAATTTAAACGCATTCTTTACATCTCCGAAGTTCTAGATGAATGCATAAAATATTTCTCTGGATATTCCACAAAACGTATAATATCGAAAAAGTCCAGGCGACTCTTGGCCATATATATATATATATATATATATATATATATATATATATATATGGAGAGAGAGAGGGGGGATGGGGAGATGCGTATTTGATTGATGCAATAATAATAAATTATGATATATATTTGTAAGTCATTTAAAACATTAATTTGTCTTTTTTATTACAATATCTTGACATCATGAAATCATGCATCCATAAAATACATTATAATTCATGGTTACAGTATTATTTAATTGCAGAAAGAATATTCACTATGAAACTTTTGTCTGTATGTCATTAATAATAATAAAATGCGTAAAGTAATCTGCAATAATTAATTTAACCTGCAAATGCCTTTCCCTCCTTCATATTTACTTCTTAAAAAAACATGCGCTTATCTAATTTATAAAATATAAAATGTAATGCACACCCACGTACTATTATGTGAAATTACTTCTTTCGACGATTTGGACATTTTCTACTATAAAAAGTAGTGTAAATACATTTAAAGATTATCCAGGCCATAAACAAAATGTTAGACAGAAAAGTAGGTGCTTGAAATTGAAAGTCAAATCCTTTAAGTTAAGTGTATCGAAAACATTCTATGAAATTCAATATGTATCGCTTTTCGATGAAAATATGCTGTGAATATTTATTTAGTGTTTGTAAAGGAATATTTCGCTGTGATAGGTTTGAAATATATATTTCTATCTGCTGAATAACAAATATATTACATACAGCAAAATGTTAAATGGTAATGAATATAAATTTTAACTTTGCACAATTTTTCAACATTGATTTTGGGCAATTTTGTGAACATGGGAAAATGTACGGACATTTATTCTCATCAGTTCTAAGAAATAATTTTATTTATTTAATTTTTACATTTAAACTGATGTTTCCTTCTTTCTGAACATAATTGTTTTTCCTTCTAAATTTGATTGTCAATTGTACAATTCTTGTTCCTAATGGATAGATTACAAGAAACAAAATATGATATTAGAAAAAGATTTTTAATGTGCGTGTAAAACAATAGTAACTAATTATGAATTAAATTGTCCCTTAAACTCATATTATCAGAACTTTTGAACATTTCCTCCAGAGAATAATTAGTTCTAATCCTTCCGACGTAAACAGGGTTTTGGAAATATTCACATAAGAATAATTAGCTTGTACAATGTTTGTTCTATCAGGCGTGAAGAGTTTAAGTTATAAGTACGAAGGCAAAATCAATCGAAGTAATTAGACGATGAGCTCGTTATGTACCATGTTTAAACTAATAGTTTGTGCTTTTCTGTGTTGATTTTATGCGTCGTGAAGTTAAAGATTGCAATATTAAAAAAATGAAATTTATAAATATATTTGCAGTTTACCATTCAATCATGCACGTTTACAGTGAACATTTTATAATATGAACAAAAAATATATATTTTATTTATTTACTTCTTTAATAGCAATCTATTTTTAATAAATTAGATATTACATATGTACCATCATTAACATTATATATTAATATATATATATATATGTAATAATAAAAAAAATTCGCCCTATTTCTTTAGTTAAATTATTCCAAATTCTTCAATTCTTTTTTCTCTCTCTTTTTAAAATATCTCTTAAATCTATTTTGTATTTTATTCCATAACTTAATCAAAATATTCTGTTATTCATCATTCTAAAAATCTTAATCTGTTAAAAGCTACACGTATTTATTAAAACCTTATTCTCTTAAATTGCAACACTGCCTCTAAACGCACCTGCCTAATTTCTTCTTTTGAGACATTTAATTTTTATTCTTTGGAACTTTTATAATACCATTTTTATTTATATTTAATTCATTCGGCATCCCATGATTCCAAGCGGTTTTCGCGCCCAAAGGCCTTTTTAGCTTTTTAATTTGCCGCTTCTGTTAAAGAATTTTAATCATACGTCAGAGACACGTCTTCGTGGCCTCATTTTTTTCATCCATTAGCAAGAAAGCTCCGCCTTCTTTATCCCCCTAGCGCCCTCCGAACATGGATGCGAGTGGACCAGCTTTCGCGCGTTTTGTACCTTTGGGCCAAATTTTGAAGTATTTATACGGTTACACTGGCTTCGGAGACAGAATTTACACGAATTAGTGGTTGTCATCTAATTGCCGTCACTGGGGAGTCTACACTAATGCATCGGTAGTATGTTCTTCAAGCTCTGCTAATTCTTCAAGATCTTCAAATGTGTTCAGTTTTTAATGAAGCGAAAGTTGGTGGAGTTGCTTTCATCTCTGTGATCACAATAAAGCCACTGCTCATCTATTAAGTTATTAAGTCTTCTTTTTAATGTTTTTGGGAAATTTCTTCTGGATTTCACCGCCTCTGCTCAATTTTTACGACTGCAAATACACTAAGATTTCCGATGTGATATACTTCGAGATTTGTCTTCATGGTGAGTGACTCGAAGTGATGACCTGTCCGGGTGTCATGACTACATTACAACGATCTCGACTGCGGCTACCTCGATATGATTATCAGGTAATTTTAGTGGTTTCGGACTGAGATGTTCCGATTGTCTGGTGGAAAGAACGTCCTAGTCGACAGCAATAGCGATCGTCTATAATGTGCCAATTTTCGACAGGAATGTATCATATATATGCCTTTATCAATATATTAAAAACGATTCAGTAATATTTCTACCTAGCTTTACATTATGATAATAAATATGAAATCCCAGCAAAATTACAGAGCTACTTGAAAAGAAGTTTAAGTTTAGCATTCTATTTTTCTAATAATAGTTTTTTTTAACTTTTGTTGACAATTTCTTTTTATTTATAAGCATATCTGTATTATAAGGGAAAATAAGGATGTTCGTACATGTAAATACACCCCAAACAATAATATATTTGCTAGGCAATCCCTGCTATGCATTCTATGCATTTGGTAGGTATTCCTCCAGCCAAGCTGTCCCCAAATAATCAGTAATTCGAGGTTATGTAAAATTTCACCAAAGAGGAACGTCTCCATGTATCACGGTAAGGGAAAGGAATATCAATAATTTCCAATTTATGAACATTCATTCCCATCACTTGCATTGATATTGATTTGTTATTTTAAATTATAATGTTACAAATTGAAGCTCTATACATGCATTTGGTAGTTCCATTCTTACATTTCCAATCTGGCCACGAAAAATGCCAGTCACTTAAAAAAAATAAAAAATCGTGCTCCTAACTCTATGAGTTTAAAAACATAAAGCCATCGTCATTCTAAGTTTCATAGTCTTGGGTACCTCACAGAATCGACATGATGGCACACAGTCACACAATCGCATTCAATATTTTATTATGTATATGAATTATTGTCATAAATAAACCACATACGGCGATAATGACGTCTTACACTAAAACTGATTAAACACTAAAAATTGGTGTACACATTATAAACAAGAACATGAACTATTGTTAACTAATTCTGTTTAGAACGGCCGCTCTGTTTTGAATGATGTACTCCATAAAACCATGAATACCACAGATTAAATGCTTCACAGTATCTTAGAAAATGTGAGGCAATGCTGTGCATGTAATTCATATCCTAATATTAATGTTTATACCATTTTCTACAGCATGTCTCATATTTCAACATCCCCTAGTTTTTGAGAATTACCCTAGATAGGTTTTCTTTTGTAAAAACTACATAACTGTTATGAAACAACTTTTTACTTTGAAAGTAATAATCAAACCGTTATCCTATTATCTTAATTTACTTACTCTTAATATTTACTCTTAAAACGGATTATAAAAGCAGCCTCATAAATAAAGTGTAATTTGTATGAAAAGAAAGTTTACTTTTTAATTGAAATGGGAATTTAATATCATCGGAATTAAAACGAAAGTCATTAAATATAGCTTTAAGATAAGCTGAGTAATTGGAGCCCTTCGGAACGCATTCATTAAATTTATGTGATATGCAATCAGGACAAGGATAAAATAATTTTATATTTTTAAAGAGTAAATGTAACTATAAGTAATTTGTTTTCTATTTTAGAGAAAATCAATATTTGGAGATTTCTATCATCTTATTAATGACTTTAATGATATTCAATTGAAAAATAACAAAAATGTTATTTAAATTGTTTAATAATGAACTTCATATAAACCTTTTATCATATTAAAAAGAAATTTTAGTCTATGACATAAAATTTAAGACTTCTTTTGAATAAGAAAGTTTATGGATATACATATTCCTTATTATTTAAAAAAGAGAAATATAAATAGGATCATAACTAATAGGAGTTCAAATCATTAGTTATGTTTAAGATGTCTATTAAATTTATGTTCCCTCAATACTCAAAATGTGCTGTATTTTATAACGTTATATGTTTTAACGTGAAACGAAATAAATAATTTATTTTACTGTTTGAATATTTTACCTATGAAATCTTATGTTTATTCTAGTCATAACCATCTTAAAAAGTATTGTTTCCTTATTTAGCCGTTTTTAAACGTACAATTTTGTAATATGAACTCAAAATGTTTAAATGTGAAAATCTTTTGACTGTTGTTATATTTAATTAACGAATGTTTCTTTTTATTATAAAAAGCAACTAAATCTCGCGATAACGTTAAAATAAATGCAAAGAATTTAAAATCCAGAGTCATAGAAAAAGTTTGGACTCATTTAAAAAACTCATGCAATAATTTTCTATGCAATGCACTGTGCATCATATGCTACATACAACTGTTTCGTATGCGTGTTCTTCAGATTATATCTAGATACAATGGATATAGATGATATGATTTTTTAATTGTGTCCAAGCGATTTTTCATGACTTTGTTTATCAATAGCCTAGTATCTGCACGGCCAATTTATTTCTTTTAGTTAAAATTGTGCCCGACATTATTTTCCATGTCTTTGTATATCAATAGCTTCGTATCTGCACGACCAATTTATTTCTGGTCGTTAAAACTGTGCCCTATTTCTTTTTATTTAATCATTACATAACATACATGGTTGTCAAAAAAGTTTACAAACAATGCATTTCTATTCACTCTACTCATTTCTTCTTCACAACGTCTGAAAAGCACGGATGCGAAAAAGTTACACCAAACACATATCAGAAAAATGGAGAGTACTTTGCAAATAAAAATATTGCGTTTCCTCAATTTCGTATGAAATTAGGATTTTTTTAAGTGTATCCACTAGTTTTACACAATCCACTCTTTATACAATCTCCAACTCATTATTTTTGCCCAACCAGTGGCTGAGAAGTTCTGCTCTCGAAGCTGGTAGACGGGAGGTGCTGGGTTCGATCCCAATCGCGCCCGTCGGCCTAATCGTTCGGAGTTTTCGTGGTTTTCTTCGAGCCGTGGATTTATCCATGCGTAAATACGGGTTAGGTTCCCTTAGAAAGACCCCCACGCAGGGCACTCCGCCGGGCCTATATCCCAAATGTAGATAACTGGCCGTCAATAATCAACCCAACCCAACCCAACTCATTATTTTTTCTCGCTTGTTTCATGGGAATGCGAACAAACTCGTTTCTAACAAGTTCAGATGTTACAAAAATAAATACTTTAATATAATTATACATTTTAGAAAACCCAGTTTTAATAATGAATATTTAAAGTAACGAGCAAATATATCTGCATTCTTAAAGGGTTTATAATTGTCCTTACTTTTTGTTGGCGAATTAAAGGCGTGTACGTTTACCACATTCATTAAAATTTGGTAATACGTGGAAAAGATTATTGTTCCAGAAGTCCTTCTTAGCTAGTTTTTCAACTAAACGGGCAAGTGTTTTGTTTTCCTTTTAGTACGTTTATTGAAGTATTTAAAAAGAAAATATGTCATTTGAAAGCAGTAAAAAATAATGAAAAGTACATTTTTAAACAAATATTAAAATAAATAAATCATTTTCATGGTTCCAGATGTAAATAAATTATTTAGCAATTAATTTCATTAAATTATTTCAATTTAGAAATTTAAAATTGTCTTTAAGAATAACAGCCTTCATTTAGAAATTTTAATAACATTTTATTTTACCTTTTTTCATTTATATTAATAATAAGCAAAACCCATAGTTTTGCACGCGTAGTTGTTGAAATATACCAAGCGGTATTTTTGTACGAATTTTTATTAATTAAAATTATACTGCTATGGAATGTCTAATTAAGCCACATTTTTAGTAAACTTCATTCTTAATCTGAATCAGGCGAACATAAGACATAATTAATAAGAAAATATTAAATTAATTGCAAATAAAAAGTTATTAAGATTTTTTTAAGGTTGTCCGCTTATTTTATTTCTCATTTGAAATTTTGAATTTTTTTGACACTGTTCTTTGAGAGCATTTACATCTTAAAAGTAGCCACCATGCCAAATTCCAAGCTGCTAGTTATCCAAGTTTCTGTATCAACTATATCACAAAAATCACAATAACAGAACTTTTTTAACTCCAGCACGCTTTTAAATTTCTATTTTTTTAATGTACTGGAGGTGAGTTTTACATTTCTATTGACAATTTCAGATAAATCACTGTTTAAAATGTTTTTAGAAAGTTTTGTACCATTTCACCATTTTAAATTTCGATTTTTATAAAAATCGTTTTTAGAGCATCTTAGGGCATCCTAAATATAACCACCATGCAAAATTTCAAATTTCTAGCACCATTAACATCACAAACATCACAATTTTAGAACGTTTTTCGCTTCTGCGTTCTTTTAATTTTCGAAATTTGTAAAAACTGTTCTGTGGGAGTATTTACGTTTTAAAAATAACAACTGTATAACTTTGTAAAATCCCAAATCTTCCCAAATCTTCCCAAATCTAACAAATCTAAATAAATCGTAATTTTGAATGTTTTGCTGATTTCACACCTTTTAAATTTCGAATTTTTAATGAACTCTTTATATTGAGCATCTGCATCTTAAAAGTAATCACTATACTGAGTTTAAAAATTCTAATCCCAACAATTCCAGCTAAGTCGTAATTTAGGAAGTTTATAGAACGTTTTTCGCTCATTACTTCCTTTCAAATTTCGAATATTTTAGAAACTGTTCTTAGCAAGTAGTTACACTTTAAAATAACCACCTTGCCAAATTCCAAGATTCTATACTAACACTATTACATATATCAAATTTGTAGAACGTTTTTTGCTCATACACCCTTTTAAATTTCGCATTTTTAAAAACTGTTCTTGGCAAGCATAAACGTCTCTAAAGTAACAACCATGCCAAATTTCAAGTTTGTAATCCAAAAATGTCCAAAACAATCGTAATTTAGAACGTTTTCCGCTCATTTTATCGTTTTAAATTTTGAACTGTTTATAAACCGTTCGTAGCAAGTATTTACATCTTTACAGGAAACCATTATACCAAATTGCCAATTTCTAGCCCAAATAATATCATATGAATCGCAATTGTAGAAATTGCTCCTTCACCCGCTTGGGGTTGATCTACCGACTTAGTATAGCCTATGTTGGAGTGGTGATGGTCACCAGCGTCTTCCAGCATTACTTTTGAAATAGGTTCGATAGTTCCAGAAATAATCCCTACAATTAAATAATACACAAACGTACAACTGTTACTTCTTTATAATATTAGTATAAACAGAAAAACTTAAACGTGGTTATTGAGAGAACAATAAATTCACGAATAAAGCTGAGCAATTGAAAGGGTGTTTACAAAGCTGTATATTATGTTAGAAGCACTTTGATCTGTGTGCGTGTAAAAAAGAATATTTGGGAGTGCAGCGTTATGTTTTGTAATATAAATCTTTATCTGTATATTTACGTAAAATTACATTTCCAAAACTTTCTCCCAAACCTAAAAAAAATTGAAAAAAAATTTAAATATATAACTGAAAAACATCATACAAAATATCTTAAATTTATCTTTCTACATATCTAACTTTATTTAGATATTTATACAGTATGCCCACTAAAGTTCCTTGCCACCCTCTTAACTTCGGAACGGCTGCTGCTATACTCATAAAAGTAGTGTCTAGGTATAGTAAAGTAGCCACACGCTACTAGATGAAACCGCCTACGGCGTCATCTGTTGGGACACTGCGGAGTTACCATTCCTATCTCTAAAACGGAAAGAGTTTGAGAAAAAAAGTGATTTACAAAGTTGTAGAGCATCATCGATTTAGTGCGAAAAGACACCCTGTGAACATTAATGCAAAGAATAGAACGGTTAAAACGCGCATTTGTTTTTCCGCGATTTCCTACACTGTGACGTCAAGAAATTTGAATTGAAGGAGAAATGATTATCTTTCAGACAAAACAAGGCACCGCAATGTGGCACAGTGGTATTGCTTGTGATTCCCAATCAAAACAACTTATTACGGACACTTGTACCAACGTGTAACCCTCTACGCTTCAACGTGCCCAACGTGAAATTTAAACAAGGATCCAAATGTGCATTGTAGCTGACGGTGAGAAGTTTTAACATCTCAAAAAAGGTATATTGTTATAACTAGTTGTTTTTTTCTTTCTAAAATCGTTTTGTCACATCATAGTGTAGGAAATCACGAAAAAGCAAATGCGCCTTTTAACCGTTATATTATTCGCATTAATGTCCAAAAGGTCTCTTTCCGTACTAAATCGATGATGCTCTACAACTTTGTAAATCACTTTTTTCCCTATCTCTTTCCGTTTCCGAAATAGGAATGCTAACTCCGCAGTGACCCACCAGGTGACGACGTAGGCGGTTTCATTCAATAGCGCATGACTACTTTACTATACCGAGAGACTACTTTTATGAATATAGCAGCAGTCGTTCCGAAGTTAACAGGGTGGCAAGGGACTTTAGTGGACATACTGTATATATTAATTCAAATAATACGCTTCTTAAATACATTCTCAGAAAAATGTATTTAAATCTATAAAGATGGCGCATAAACCACAGACAATACTATGTACATTATATATTTTAATATTATAACCGTATTTACAAGTAGTTTATGTCATTTCATTCTAAAAGCTTTAGAGTATTTTTAAGTTAAAAATGAAAAAATGCGATTTTGTTAGAGAAATTTGTACCCCGTATCACCTTAATTCATGTGATCGTTATTTATTTCTTGTAACAAATCAAACGAAATATCTTTCAATTTTATCACATCTTTGACTTATAAATATCAATCATTTTTTAAAGTGTTAAAAGTAAACTGTTAAAAAGCGTGTTGAATGGATGACTTTTAGTGAAAAGCGTATCTTCTACTGTTAAGAAATATTCGCGTTTTCTAGATACATTGGAAAATCTACTTGAAAGATTGTAATTCCTACATACATTTTCAAAAGCATCGATAGTTGTGGAGAAAATTGAAAAAAGTGATAAAGTTAAAGAAAGTGGAATTTTAGATGACGCAGCTTTGGAATAGTGCTTTCCTTTTTTGTGCCTTTGAAAAACTAAATCGTTTCATACGTCAGCGAAAGCGAGTATTTTTTCTTTGTTTCGTTGTGTTTAAAATACATTTCTAACTCTGATAAAATTCCCACCTTTCCGATAAGATATGATGTGGTAGGGCAACATTATTTTCAAAGAAAGATTATGTGAGAAATCTACTGCTATAGAAAAATGACGGATAGAAATTTTATTCATTTTCCTTTTTTGTTGCATTGTTTAAAATATTATTCTGATAGATGTTGCTTTCTTTCTACAGCATCCCGTAAGAGGTTTTTAGAGTTATGCATTAATCTTAAAGGCTTCATACATCTATATTTAGTATGGTTCATTCGCAATTTTAGTACTATTATTTTTAAAGGGATATGCACCCAACAAATTTTTTCTGAATTTTTCGATATCAGTATTGACTACCAATGAAATTCGGAAGTATTTTTAGATTTACAGATTTAATATTTTTGTAAATGATGGCTGCTACTTCTCATTTTGTACAAAACTAGTATAAACATATTTTACGAGGCACAAATTGAAAGAGGAGAAATTCATTTCAAAATACATTTTCATGAATGATACACAATGTTTATAAAGAAAACTAAATAAGAAAGGTCTACTGTATAATTAATAAAAACTATTTACAGTAATTTAATAAATATTTTATAGTATA
Source organism: Maratus michaelseni (assembly GCA_963931845.1). NCBI lineage: Eukaryota > Metazoa > Arthropoda > Arachnida > Araneae > Salticidae > Maratus > Maratus michaelseni. The sequence goes on along the minus strand of OZ007590.1, from coordinate 258,115,406 downwards.
AATATTTTAAATTATTCAATTCCTCATCACTAGATTTCTTTCTCACCATATCTTCATTGTGTTGCACTACAAACAGGTGTACATGACCTATAATGCGTTTGATTATCAGTGCATCACCTAATATATTTATTGAGAGCAGGATGAGAAATGTTCTTATGAGATTCGTGCATAAACGATCTGTATCAATTAGAAGCACAAATCTAAAAGGCATATCAGCTTGGTAAAATTCCGAATGTATTCTGCATTGTGTTCTTCGGCAACTACGATAGACAAACATTATTTTTCTTAAGCACTCTATAAGGTCATTCATGTATATTTTTTTACATTTAATATATCGTACGTGTCTGGCACATATTCGCATTTTCGAAACCACACATTGCACTGCACGAGAAAATACTTAAACAAACGGTTTGGCAAAATTAATACTTCCGTTTGAACTTTGGATTTCTCATTGTTTTTTTTTTTTTATATCGCCTACTGATCTAGAAGATAAATCAGACAGTGCCATGTTGTGATGTATAATGTAGTCAGTTTGCAAAGTATTTTTTAATGAATTAGACAACGTCATGTGAATTTTTAGTTTTCTACTTATTTTCATTTAATTTGTCTATAACCAGGACCATATTTCGGATGTGTGACGCTCTTGAGTTTTTATTTATTTTCATTTATTTTTAAATTTGCACTCTCTAAGTCAGATTTTAAAATTTATAAATCATATAAACTTAATTGAATACATACAGTGTAAAACAAATATACACGTTAAAGTTTTGTTAGTTTTTCGTAAGGGAGAATTAAATATAAATACACAGAAAACAGTCACTACACTTAAAAAATATAGCACAAATCTTCAGTTTTGTAGGATACACAGAAAAGTTTTGCTACAGTTTAAATACCAGTAAAATTCCCACAAACCTCCAATTAAATCAAAAAAGTATATTGCAGAAATATACACAGAATTACAGTTTAATAACCCATATTTTAAAATGTATATTAGTGAAACGTATAATTTAGTGAGTCAAAAATTTAGTTTTAGAAACTCTGTAATTAAGTAATCATTTTGCGATATTCATGAAACTTAAATTATGATTTGTGTCTCTCTTTTGAATTTGAAAATGTAATCGTTAATTACTTTAAATTGAGACGAACTGTGATGATCTTATTCTATGGCGAGCCAGCACTAAAAGATTTACCAGTCGTACTATATTCTATACTGTTTGTAAACAGTTTTAAATCAGAAAATGGCCTTTCGAAAAAACGGTTTATTGCTGGAGAACATATATAAAACTTTAAAACATTATATAAAAATTACAGTTAATATATGCAGTTGGATAAGCATTACTAATTTACTTTGAGGCCAACATCCTGCAGAGAAATTGAAGGGAGGACAGCTTGTTATCCTTTCCTATTTCCCTAGTTAAGAAATAGCTTTTAAATTGCATGCACTCTTCAATAAAGCTGCGCTTTATGTCGGAATCGTAAATGGCTCGAAGATTCTTCTATTTCGTGATATTTGACAGAGATGTAAATAAAACACATAATTATTCTATCATAACTTATTCTAGTTTGTGTTATCTTAGAGAGATGGCTCTATAGCATTTTTTTAATTGCTAAATAGATCATTTTTTCAACATGATATAAAAACTTTATTATGTATATAAATATAATTCTCGTGAGTATTGATCATTACTAAGTGTTTTAAAATTGCATTATATCTGTAGAATTATAGTAATGTAAATAATGCTTAAGCTGCAGTGAAACCTTCAGCTTAGCGAAGGGTTATACCAATTCACGGTGCTGAGATCCTGTTCCTTTTTCTGGACTTCCTGATTACGCATATCAGGTGATTCATTGAAACATTCCTTGTGTTTAATTATCAATTTGGCTTGTAATATGATTAAACCAATTCCTTATTCCTAATCTCAAAACGTTGTTTTTTTCAGCTGAATCTTTCTAAATAGGAAAGGAGGTCTCTAGATATGTTAAAAACATGATAAAAGCGCGTTTGAACATACCAACAGCAGTTTAAAAGTCTACACTCTCAGAGTACTTTGCAAAACTGTGGCAAAATGCAACCCAAAATTGATGCTATGAGTGCTAACTCTATAATCTGTAAATTTTCAAGAAGTTCATTATTTACACGTAAACCATTTAAAAGGAATTGCTCTGTTCTAAAAATTATTAATAATTTCCATGCATAATACTCTGAATAGAAGCAAATATTTAATCTTTGCAATTTCTCATAGAATGCTTAATACCTTTTATTCATTGTCTATTAGTTTCAATTATTAATCTGCCATAAATATTTTCCTTTCTTATTTTTACCTTAGAATTTATAGTATTTTTAAAAGTTAAATACAAAAAAAAAAAACGATTAACAACATATGGGTGAAAATTGAAGAAATTTTTTGATTGTGAAAACTGGTGTTTTTTCTTTATTTTATTTTTTTTTATTACAGATAATCCAAAAATTTGAAAAATTTCCAAAAAAAATGTAGAATCGTCGCGTCGGTATTATCTTTAAAACTGTTTCGATAAGTTTAAAAAAAAATCTATTTGAGGTTTAATTTATTAAAAATACATAATTTTTTCATTTTACGAAAAACGCACTTAAAACAATGTAAGAAGAAAGAATGTTTTTGAGCATGCAGAAGAATCTAAATATAACATAAAAGATAAAAATAAGGGAAAATAATTTTTTTTTCGAAAGGTCAAAGTATCGACATATATATGTCAAAATTCCAATTTTCAGAAAATATTATATCGTGATAAATGTGTTACATATTTATTCATACAAATTTTCATACTTTCACAAAATCGACTACCAAATCCTTTCTAGATTGATTGATTATTTTTTATGGAAAGAAAAAAAAAAGTTTAACAGGGTTGGAATAAAATTTTCGTGCTAATGTACAAATGCCTACTTACAATAAATACATCTGAGAAAAATCTAGGACACATTCAGTATATAATTTAACAACTGTGCTATGGTATGTATGATATTACATTTTCTTGAAATTATTGAACGTTTTAGAAACACTGAAATGACATACATATAGTTTGAACATAATGTGATGACTGTGAACAATGCCCATACTGCAATCGAAGCTTTTATTCGAAATTGTTTTGTATAAACTTCAATGGTCACATTGAGAGACTGCAAAATATTTTCAGTAATTCACTTACATTTTATAATTAAAAAATTATGTTTAAAACCAGTGGATATGCATGTTTCCAAATAGCAATGCTGTGCTAAACATGAAGCATAGATATTTTGATGATAGTGAAGCAACATACACTGTAAAAAAAATTGCAGTAAAATTCCAGGCAGTGGCTGGCAGCAGAGATTCCAGTCAAACCCCGTAAAAAAAAAAAAAAAAAAAAAAAAAAAAAAATCCATGCCCGTAATTTCGTGCAGCTCGTAATTTTACGGGGCAAAGTAATATAGCATTATAATGCACAGTATTTAATGCACTTAAAAATACAATAACACTTTGCTTACTGTTCCGTGGCACGCAGCACGTTAGATAAACATCACAGAATCGCTGTTTTGTCGGGTTAAAATTTTCGAAACACGAGAAAAATGAAGGGTACACGTTAGCGGAGGACAATGTATGGGGTCGTACCGTATTTTTTCTAACATATGACATAGAGCAGTAAGAATATCTAGATTGCTCGTAATTTTCTAAGTATCTAACGGATGAGGCCGCTTATTTAGTGGATCAGACCGTTTTTCATCAAATAAGGCTGTTGCCCGCGAAAATTGAAGGGCTAAAGCTCATAAATTTACAGTTTTTTCTGAGAGTGTATAATCTCAACGATATCCCAAGGTTACGTCATTATTTCAAAAATTAATTAATTGTCCAGAGAGATTGCATGATAATGTCTGAAGAATATCACCAGCAAAATATAGAGGTTTGAAAACTTTATATGAAAAATATAGTTATCTAAAGCGATACCATCTAAACTAGTTTCATTTAAATTACAATGAAAAAATTGCGAATTTCTTAGCTGGTACCGATGTAGAAGTTGTGACTGAACTATGGTTGCCAGTTTGGTATTTTTTAATTAGGAAATTTCGAAAAAATAATATTTACTTTAAATAATTATAAAAAGTACCAATTAGAATTTCTGGTAATAATTCGGGATTTTTAATTTTAAAATAGACTGAACTGGTAACCCTGGTCTAATGAAGAATATCTTAACATTTATTAATTTAAAATTATAAAATAAAGAATATTGTAATTTTCTTTCTTAAATATACATTTCTCTTCGTTAAATAATGTAAATTGCTGACAATGTTTTGGCAGAAATTAAAACTCTATTTTGTTTTTACAAAATACTTAAAATAAATATTTTTAATAGATCTTTGTTTAATAATTGTTGTTATAGTTTAGTTAAAAAAATTATTGATTACAATCGCTTTTCCTATTTTTTTTTCATTAAATATGCATTTTAAATTTATCGTAAAAGACATTTGCGTTCTTAACATTAAAAACAAACTAGATGGAACCCGTCAAAATTTGACGGCAAAAAACTTGATAGTACCATAAAAATAAAATTCATAGCTGCTTTAAAATGTTTGAAACTTTTGCAGAATAATTCAAATAAATAAAAAACCCACTTTGAATTAAAGCTAGGTTGAAGAACAGCAATTGGCTAAGTTTCACTGGCACATGTACTCGCGGAATTTCTTTCATCTGACACATTTAGCGCTGTTGTGCAAGTAAATGGTAAGTGCCCCCTTGGGGAGGGGGAAATGGCGGGATGGGCCAAGGAGATGCATAACATGAATAAGCAGTCAAAGACCTTTCAAACAATATGTAACATGAGGGGTATGTGCAAAATTTTAAAAAGTACCCCCTTGGGGGGGGGTAAAGTAGGGGATGGACACGGAACATGCATAATATGATTAAGTGGTGGTCACAGACCTTTCCAACGATATATAACATGAGGGTTGTGTGCAAAATTTAGAAAAGTACCTCTTTGGGTGTGGGGGGGTGGGGCAAAGCGGGGAGATGGACATCAGAGATATGCATATGATTAAGCAGTCACAGACCTTTCCAACGATATATGACATGAGGGTTGTCTGCAAAATTTAGAAAAGTACCCCCTTGGGGGAGGGGGGGGGCAAAGTGGGGAAATGGACATTGGAGATATGCATATGATTAAGCAGTCACAGACCTTTCCAACGATATATGACATGAGGGGTGTCAACAAAATTTAGAAAATTGCCCCCCTTAAGGGGGGGGGGAAGTGGCGGGATGGACCCCGGAGATGCATAACATGAATAAGCAGTCAAAGACCTTTCCAACAATACGTAACATGAAGGGATTGTGCAAAATTTACAAAAAGTACCCCCTTGGGGGGGGGCAAAGTGGGGGAATGGACACCGGAGATGCATAATATGATTAAGCGGTCACAGACCTTTTTAACGATATATAACATGAGTGGTATGTGCAAAATTTAGAAAAGGGTCCCAATTGGCGGGGGGGGAGGGGGATGGACCACACAGATGCATAACATGAAAAGGCAGTCACAGGCCTTTCGAACGATATATCATATGAGTGGTGTCAACAAAGAAAAGTCTCCGCCCCGTGTAGGCAAAACATACTCTCCCCCCGCCGCCATAATTATAGATGCGGACTCATTTTTTAAATTCGTTCGCACCCCTCTTCTCCCGCAAAATGTTGTGAATTTTAAAAACTCCACTTACAAATTTTTTTATACCAAAAGCACTTATGTCTGTCGTCTGCATGCAGAGTTTTGTGCTTACAGACGCCAGACACAACAACACTCACACAGACAGACGTTTACCGACATTAATAGTATAGATGATACTCAGTGCCTACACATTTCACCCTTTATAATTCAGCCAATGAGTTGACGGTTGTTCATTTCCAGAAACGAAACAATAATTCGTTAGGATGAATTTTGTTTGTTTGATACACCGTGGCAGAATGCGTGCAATGTAGCGACAGGCGTCACAAACTTTTTAGGGCACCTGCAGACTAAAAACATATAATCAATCTTCGCGGGAAAAAAATCCTAGATTTCGTCAAATGATCACGGGAAAAACACTAATTTCATCAAAGGATCATGTAAAACGTGAATTTCGTTAAAAGGCCACAGAAAAACGCGATTTACACAAAAGATGAGCAAATTTTTTCAAAGAATCGCAAAACAGGAAATTTCACCCAAAGATAGCCCTTTCTTGCTAAACTTTCTCTAAAAATTGCGGAATAAAATGTATTTTATCAAAAAATCGCTGGAAAACGCACATTTTGTTAAAGTATCGCGAGAAAAATGCGAATTTCATAAAAGAATCGTGGAAAATAACGCAAATTTCGTGAAAAAAAAAAAAAATCGCAGAAAAAACACAAATTTCGTCAAATTATCACTGAAAAAAAACCACGAATTACGTCATAGGATAGCTGAAAAAATTATGAATCTCGACAAAAAAAAGATACAGAAAAAAATGCGAATTTCATTAAAGAATCACGAAAAAAAATGCGAATTTTGTTAAAGAATTGCGCAAAGAATGTGAATTTTCGTTCGTGTGAAGAAGGTTCGTGTGAAAAATGAAACTGTCTGTATTAAAAACAGCACACACACAAACCTCAATACACACAAACATATTATAGGCAGGGCTTGAAATTCAATTTTTCCAAATACGGGAGTCTCCCTACCAACATTTTTAAATGGAGGGGAGTTGTAATGTTTGGGAGGGAGAGAAAAAAAATCTTTAAACCCCACTATTCTTTTACGTGCTATTTAAAGAATTACATTAATGCAGACATGACAAAATACCATTGAAAAAAATTAAGTCAACTGAGAATGATTATGTAAAATGTTTATTTTTATTATAAAAAAGGGAAGAAAGTTAAGTTTTATATATGCAGTGTATTTTTCAAGTTCCATTAAATGTGTTAGGGACCCTTAACAATTAGGTTGTTAAATAAATTTCTGACTTTAAATTTTACTTGATTGAGATTCACCGATCGATCGTGGAAAAGACGCAAAGTTCATCAATCTCTCGCGGAAAAAATGCTAAGTTCGTCGATCTGTCACCAAAAAACGCAAAGTTCGTTGATCAGTCGTGGGAAAAAAGCAAATTTCGTCGATCGATTGCAGAATAAACACAAAGTTCGTCGATATGTCCCCAAAAAACGCAAGGTTCGTCGATCAGTCGCTTAAAAAACGCAATGTTCGTCGATCTGTCGCAGAAAAAAAATCAAAGTTCGTTGATCTGTCACAGAAAAAACCACAAAGTTCGTCGATCAGTCGCGGAAAAAACACAAAGTCCGTCAATCGGTTGCGGGGAAAAAAAATCACGAAATTTATCGTTCGGTTGCAGGTAAATTAAATAATGCAAATTTCTCCAAAAATGCTGAAATTTTTTGGGCGGAGGCTCCCGCTCATGATCTTTTTTGGGCGGGATTTCAAAATTTTCCGTGCGAATCCCGCCCTGAAAGGTATAGTTTTAATCTGAAATAATATACTGAACTTGAATTAACTTTTGAAAAATCGGGTTAACCCAAATCCAACTTGCAGAAATCTACACTCAGTCTGAAATCGACTCGAACCATAAAGACAGTTAACCCAACTTGCAACAAAAATAATTATTTTCTGTGAATTTTCTAATTTTTTCTTTTCTCAGAAATGCTGTAGTCATTTTGTCCCCCAATTTTGCCCTTTACAATTCAGCCAATGAGTGGAGGGGGGCAAAGGAGCGTTCCTTATCACAAACGAAAGATGAGATACGTTCGTTTGATGTCGTTGTTGAAAATTTATGGATTTCTATTATTAAAGTAATTTTTTCATTTTACCGTATTTATTTTCTTTTTGTGTTGTATGTATTTTGCTACTTTGAATTTTTTTAAACTAACCCTTTTTTTTTTTTTTGGAGAGTGAGAGAGAGAGATTTAGTAATTTGGTGACACAAAGTTCAGCAAATTCTTAAAATCCACAAATCGTTTCCAATGTAAACAATGAAATTTACAATTAAGTTGCAAGTGCAAAATTTCAGTTTTTTAAAATTTTCATGTCATTCTGTACACATTTTAATATGTCATTCTGATCATTATACATATTTAGTTATGCATTATTAATTATTTACTTGACCTTTACTTTTAATATTTTAAATATTTCAAACTTACAGCTGAATGTAATTATTAAAACATTTGAAATACTGCATTCGAAAAATGAAATTTCAGCTTAGAAACTCGACAATTAAAAAATTTAAAGTAGAAAAGTACTTATGATATAAAAAGAAGAAAAAAAAATACACCAGAATTTATCTGTATTACGAAAGCGGGAGAAATGATTTTCTGTGCCATACGAAAAGATATCCAAATAACTCAATCATGAACATAGAAATAGGTATCGGTTTTTATGTTCAGGTGCACTCAATCCAAACTTGAAACTTTTAAAACGGTCATTGAATGAATGAAATTCATCTCCGCCTTTCACATCCAGAAAACTTGCTGTGTCGCCAATTATGTTTATATTTTATATATATATAAAAAAATAATAATTCAGGCACTTTTCCGTTATACGGACACCATTGTCGCCAAACATACATACATACATACATTTTGGCATAGTATCCGTATAACAGAAAAGTACTAAAGTTCATGGTTTAAAATCACAATAAATTATCATGAAATTTATTGATTAGTTGTGGGAAAATAATGTGTTTTTCGTGAATTTTTTGTTTTGTTAACAATGTGGTTAGAGAGACAGGGAGAAATCCAGAAAACTTGCTGTGTCGCCAATTATGTTTATATTTTATATATATATATATAAATAATAATTCAGGCACTTTTCCGTTATACGTACACCATTGTCGCCAAACATACATACATACATTTACATACATACATACATTTTGGCATAGTGTCCGTATAACAGAAAAGTACTAAAGTTCATGGTTTAAAATCGCAATAAAATATCATGAAATTTATTGATTAGTTGTGGGAAAATATCGGGGAAATAATGTGTTTTTGTGAAATTTTTTGTTTTGTGTTGTTGTGTTTAATTGTAAGCATTCATTATAATTTTCAGTGCATTATTAAATTGAAATTTTTGTTTAAAATATGTAAACAAAACAGTGACCAGAAACCTGCACAATTTCTAATATAGATAGATAGATGCATGCATGTAGTACTTTTAATTATTTGGTAAAAATACTGTGATCGTCACTGAGAAAACCTGAATTTAACCTAAAAGTAATTGTCGAGTGTTTAAGCTGAAATTTCATTTTACGAATACAGTATTTCAAATGTTTTAATAATTACATTTAGCTGTAAGTTTGAAATATTAAAAGTAAAGGCCAAGTAAATAATTAATAATGCATAACTAAAAGTAATTGTCGAGTGTTTAAGCTGAAATTTCATTTTACGAATACAGTATTTCAAATGTTTTAATAGTTACATTCAACTGTAAGTTTGAAATATTAAAAGTAAAGGCCAAGTAAATAATTAATAATGCATAACTAAAAGTAATTGTCGAGTGTTTAAACTAATTTCATTTTACGAATACAGTATTTCAAATGTTTTAATAGTTACATTCAGCTGTAAGTTTGAAATATTAAAAGTAAAGGCCAAGTAAATAATTAATAATGCATAAGTAAAAGTAATTGTCGAGTGTTTAAGCTGAAATTTCATTTTACGAATACAGTATTTCAAATGTTTTAATAGTTACATTCAACTGTAAGTTTGAAATATTAAAAGTAAAGGCCAAGTAAATAATTAATAATGCATAACTAAAAGTAATTGTCGAGTGTTTAAGCTGAAATTTCATTTTACGAATACAGTATTTCAAATGTTTTAATAGTTACATTCAGCTGTAAATTTGAAATATTAAAAGTAAAGGCCAAGTAAATAATTAATAATGCATAACTAAAAGTAATTGTCGAGTGTTTAAACTAATTTCATTTTAAGAATACAGTATTTCAAATGTTTTAATAGTTACATTCAGCTGTAAGTTTGAAATATTAAAAGTAAAGGCCAAGTAAATAATTAATAATGCATAAGTAAAAGTAATTGTCGAGTGTTTAAGCTGAAATTTCATTTTACGAATACAGTATTTCAAATGTTTTAATAGTTACATTCAACTGTAAGTTTGAAATATTAAAAGTAAAGGCCAAGTAAATAATTAATAATGCATAACTAAAAGTAATTGTCGAGTGTTTAAGCTGAAATTTCATTTTACGAATACAGTATTTCAAATGTTTTAATAGTTACATTCAGCTGTAAGTTTGAAATATTAAAAGTAAAGGCCAAGTAAATAATTAATAATGCAAAACTAAATATGTATAATGATGAGATTTTTTTTTTCTTGAATTATTCAGTGAAACTCGTCTTATAAATGTACGCAAATAATTCACATCAAAATCTTAAAATAACAAAGTTTTCTTTCGTGTTTAGCTATGCTTAATAACCAAAAAAGCTTGATTAATACAAAAATTATTTGGTAAAAATACTGTGATCGTCGCTGAGAAAACCTGAATTTAATCATATCACACAGAATTACATATTAAAAGTTTAAAATTAGTTTGTTTACATCGGAAACGATTCGCGAAATTTCGTGCCACGAAATCTCTCTCTCTCTCAAAAAAAAGGGTTAGTTATAAAAAATTCAAAGTACTAAAATACATACGACTTAAAAAGAAAATAAATACGGTAAAATGAAAAAATACCTTAATAAAAGAAATCTATAAAGTTTCAACAACCGAACAACCAAATGGAACACATACGCTTCTAGAGAGAGGAAAAAGCCTTCACCTCATTGGCTGGAACATCGCGTCTGAAGATAGTAAAAGCCTCTAGCTGATTAGCTGAATGCTCGCGCATGCGTATAAATAGCATTTTTGCACGAAAAACTAAAAAGCAGGTTAGCTTTAAGTATATGGATGTCTCGTAACAGCCATATTATAATTTTAGATATTGCTTTACATAATAGTAATATTGTGTAAAAATCTTAAAATTAGTGTGTAAAAAGTGTCTGTGCTTAGTGCGTGATGACGGTATATTAGAAAAGGTAAACAAATTAAATGAAAAAAAAAGCATTCTCCTGGCTGTTACGATATATTTCACCCAGAAAAAGGAATTGATTAAAACTACAAAACATGTTTTGTTGAGTACATTTTGATTGTTTTAGCAAAATTCAAGTGACATTGAACCATTTTACTTGAATTAACAAAACATTTTTTGCTGACGATACATTTTTTTTTTTTTTTTTTTTTTTTTTGAATTGCAAAAATTTTTTTTTGTTGATTCAAACAAAATTTTCATTGACCTATAAAAAGTTTTGTTGGGTCAACCGAATTTTTGTTGATTCAACAAAACTTTTTTCTGGGTGTTAAAAGAAATGGTTTGATATAAGTTTATCTAAAGAAGTTCATATCAAAATTAACTATTGTTTACCGTTTCGCTTTTATTAAGCACTTTAACCAATCTTTTAAAAATGTCTATAGTGGTCGTCAGGTCCGTCCGTCTGCCCGCATATAACAGCGCAAAAACTACCCAACCGAATGGTTTGAAATTTAATACATAAAGTAAAGCTAGAAGAGTCTGCGCACAATTCAAAAGAATAGCAATAAAAAATCTAAATATTAATTTTTTGCTAAACTATCCATGAATCCATTTTACTTCATTTGTTTTTTATGCATTTCCATTGCTATTTTGTTGTTATGTTGCAATTTAATAGAACAGTTGTAATAAAACCAAGAAAGTTATTTTGCGGAATCTCTCCTTACAGGGTTGGTGTGATTGCGCACATGGGTAGGAGAGATTGTTACTAATAATAACTACAATTAAATTGTTAAAAATAATAATGACACTTAAATTACATTGCTGTAAGGTTTTTGTGAACAAATTTTATTGTATTGGGACTGAATGTTTCAACCTAATGCTTAAAGAATCAGAAAAAGGAAATAATTTTAAAAACGATTAAAAAATTTTAGTTAAAGGAAAAAAAAATAAAGAATCAGAAAAAGCAAGTCCAGATAAGATTACAAAATAAAATTATGTAACTTAATAACACATTTAAGTTAAAATTAGTCCATTTTCATTTTTTATTTTTTATGCAAATTTACCAATAAGCTGCGTAATCTCTCCTAGCATGGAAACTAATGTGAACAATGCGCCATCTCTCCTAAGTAGCAGATGCGCAAACTCTCCAATTTCAGTAGGAGAGATTGTGCGGCCTTTTATTTAAATATGGCCGCTACTAAAACGAACCGTTGATGTTCACATTGTTAGTCTAGATTAGTAGCTTATGAGAAATCGTTTAAGTTACAAATATTTTGTACTATTGACATTGTATACAAATTCTGATGAATAGCTATGAAAATTCAAGCACTTACTTTGGGAAAACAAAACAAAATAGCAATACTTTATCTTAGGCGCTCAAAACAATCAATGTGCACTTTCAAGTAGACACTCCACTACTGCTGTTGTACAAATACCTAGAGTCGCTGCACTCTCACTCTACTACTCCCCCCGAACCTCTATGTGCGCAATCTCTTCGACCGCGCCATCTCTCCTGGCTTTACCTTATAATCGTTACAGAATTTTGTCAAGTCATTTCAAATTTTATAAAAAATGAATTCAAACCTAAAAAATATTAATAAAAATATTTATTAAGTGATTTGAATTTTTTTAAATGGGTACTTCCATTTTATAGCAGCTTTCGAGGATTAATCGTCAAGCGACTGAGATGGATCGCCTAGTTATCTGACATGTATGACGTTATAGTCATATATGACGTATATGACATTTTATAACCACTATGAACAAGTTATAGTTACATTCTTCATTATATTAAATCCTATCATACGTAATTAATTGAATGATATCCCATGATAGGTAATGATTCTAGATTGTCATTGTGATTACGTCTTATTTAAGATGGAGTCATTATTTCCGTATTACTGAATTTAAAAACCGAATTTGTATACTAAAATTGTTTAAGTATAGAAATTAAATAATCTACCGGCAGTTTTTTGGATAGATGTTTTAGGAGAAATAGATATTAAATAGCAAAGGAGTCTAAATATTGATTTCAAGTTCTGGATCCTTCAGTAAATGTCAACAAAACATAAAATATTGCCAACTTAAGATGTACTTATTTTATTATGGAAAATAATCATATCATAATAACAAAAGATGTAAATCATTTCACTGAAAATAGTTATTTTACGAACGCACCTCATTTGTCACGTTTGACCTACAATTTCTAGCTTGTTTAATCAAAGTAAATCGCTTTTGTTTAGCATAAACTGGATGTTTGCTTTTGACATATCATTCTTACATACGTATTCGACTTGTTTCTTTGTCGATGCAATCGTTATTTTTTTTCGGGTATTTTGTTTGTTTTTCTTCACATTATTATTAAATACTCAAAAAAGATTTTTATATGCATTAAGATAAATTACGAAACAGGCTAAAGTCTTCAAAAAATCTAAATTGTAATTTTTTTTCTACATTTTTCTGTTGAAAATAGCTTTTAATCGGATGCTGCTCTTTCATTATTTGTAATACATATATTGTTCACTTAAATACCAATTTGATAACTCAGACTTGAATACACACATTTATACGATAAATCCAACACGAGTGAAAAATTAGCCGTACCAGGACTCGAGCCTGGGTCTACAACGTAACTTGCTGTTGTTCTAACCACTTAACTAACCCGGCCGATATCCTAGGACCGGCAATTTCTCACTATCATTCGTTTAAACGAACGTCAACGGCTAGCAATCAGATAGCACCAGGATGCAGAACAACGATGAAATAAATATATTCCATCGATACAAAATTTAATAGAAAGCACATAAATTAATGTTTGAATTTATTAAGGTACACTTAAAGAACAATTTGATATCTATTAAATATACAATAAAAAATCCGATGTTTATAAGTATAAAACATTGCAGTAACGAACATTGCAAAACCGAAATTTAATTGTTAGTTGTTGCCAACCAAAAAATAATGTCAGCGTTAAGCACGGACACGTTTGTCTTTTATAATATAGAGATTTAGTAATAATATAGTAATAATTTGAAAATGAGATTCATCAGATTTATGCAACAACATTTCTCATGATATTTCAAAGAGTAATGATCATTTAGAAAGTACAGTTAAAGAACTACAATTTATTTGAAGTTTTGAGAAAATGTTCATTAAGATTAATGGAAAGAAAATATTCTCCGCTGCATTTGAATTTTAAGAAATGCAATGAGGTAAGATAAAATGGTCTTTTTCATAGAAACGTAATAATTTGCTTCTGATAATATTCGTTTTTCTGTTTGTATTGTCAGCTTCCTTATAGTTAGCTTCCCACATAAAAAAGAAAAATTATGCCTCAAATTTTGAAATTTTTTTAAAAAGGCTAATTTTAAAAAGAAATATTTGAATTGCATTTTATTATGAATTGCTGTCCAATAAGTGATTTATCTATCAAAAATGCTGTATTTGACATATTTAAACGTTACATTATTTATTGTTTTCTTTGTAGGTAGTTTTATTTATTATTTATAAACGTACAACTAAATAAGCAGCATATTTAAGTGGGACTTACGCATTATCCGTGCCAGGAGATTAATCGCCAAAAAGGGTTGCCAAGTACCAATCTTGTTTATCGTTGCGAATCATGTTTTCAACCGCAGTAATTTAACATTATCAAATAACATTGTTAAAAATGGTAATTAATATAAAATAAATAAAATGTAATATATGTTTATTAAATTTATAACATTGTTAAAAATAGTAAATAACATTATTTTAGTAAAATTAATAAATGGTAAATACCATAGTAAATAAGAAAGAATAATATTATAGATTATTCCCAGGCATGTACCATGCAGCATGAAAAAAATATATAAGGGTTACTATAATTAGTAATATTGGCTCCATGCTTGGCGCAGTTGGCTTAAAACTGGTACGGATAATACGTAAGTACCATTTAAGTTAACCGACGCAAAACAATGGTCATTTTTTTTATTTACTACAAACAAGTGTGGAATATAAATGAATGGGCATCTGGAACAATATCCTATGTAAAAAATATTGGAATGTTGGTTTCTTTACTAGAAAAAGTCTATATTGAATGACTGCTGATTATCAGGTATAAAACCTTATTACCAGGTAATAATTAATTAAAACAATAAACTATAACTATCCAACTAACTAGTTTTACATTACTCGCCAATGCTCAGTATGAAGACAAAAGCGGTGGATAATTTAAAGAAGGTCATGTGTTCAGGACCTGTAAGGTAAAGCTAGGAGAGTTTGCGCACAATTCAAAAGAATAACAATAAAAAATCTAAATATTAATTTTTTGCTAAACTATCTATGAATAATTTTTACTTCATTTATTTTTTACGCATTTCGATTGCTATTTTGTTGTTATCTTGCAATTTAATAGAACAGTTGTAATAAAACCAAGAAAGTTATTTTGCGCAATCTGTCCTCACAGGGTTGGTGTGATTGCACACATGGGTAGGAGAGATTGTTACTAATAATAACTACAATTAAATTGTTAACAATAATCATTACACTTAAATGACATTGTTGTAAGGTTTTTGTGAACAAATATTATTTGTATTAGGAGTGAATATTTCAATCTAATGATTAAAGAATCAGAAAAAGGAAATAATTTTAAAAACAATTAAAAAAATTAATTAAAGGAAAAAAATAAAGAATTAGAAAAAGCAAGTCCAGATTACAAAATAACATTAAGTTACTTGATAACAAGTTTAACTTAAAATTAGTCCATTTTAATTTTTCATTTTTTATGCAGATTTACCAATAAGCTGCGTAATCTCTCATAGCATGGAAACTAATGGGAACGATGCGCCATCTCTCCTAAGTTGAAGATGCGTAAACTCTCCAATTTCGGTAGGAGAGATTGTGCGGCCTTTTATTTAATCATGGCCGCTACTAAAACGAACCGTTGATGTTCACATTGTTGGTCTAGATTAGTAGCTTATGAGAAATCGTTTAAGTTAAAAATATTTTGTACTACTGACATTGTACAGAAATTCTGATGAATAGCTATGAAAATTCAAGCACTTACTTCGGAAAAACAAAACAAAATAGCAATGCTTTATCTTAGACGCTCAAAACAATGAACGTGCACTTTCAAGTAGACACTCCACTACTGCTGTTGTACAACTACCTGGAGTTGGTGCACGCTCACTCTGCTCCTTTCCCCGAACCTCTATGTGCGCAATCTCTCCGACTGCGCCATCTCTCCTGGCGTTACCTGATAGGTGCTCAAGATATCGCTAACCGTTGACATTAATTGTTTTTACCTCATTTCTCGAAATTTTAAATTTATAACATGCATCATCCTTTTAGACTATCATTCAAATGTGCAGCTATTAGAATTATTCATGTATCCCTTTTTAATATAATGAAAATCATTAGGAGATACAGTTAATGTTTTAGTAGGTTTAATATATATATATATATAAACCTCCAAAATCTATATCTTTAAGTTTTGTTTAAATGGAAATTAGGAGAATTTGGTGTTTGATAATAGTGGAGGTTATACTAAATATTGTTAATTCATGTACTCAAGATGTCCATATGCTGGCAATGCATACTGGGGATGGAACTTTTACTGTGCAAAACCCTTTAAAGTACACCGTTAGCTGCAAATAATAACTTAAATACACTGAGGCCGCATTCGCAGGCGTGTAGTGGATGTAGATAAATTTGGATGTCAAAATCACAAAACTATATTTTATTAGGAAAAGGATTTTCTAAAATTTTAAGAGTATTTTGGTGAGCAAAAGGTTACCCTTTACATTACGTTTTCAATAGTTTTGCTAGAGCGAGAGTGATAAAATCTTTCTGACTCAGACACTGAAGCTGGCGAAATCAGAAATGCAAAAATTAGCCAATAGAATATTATCTGGCAAGAAAAACGTTGAGATAAGACATATGAAGGAACAGGTGAAGTTGAAATGTTTAAATGTATAAAAGAGGCGAAATACGAATTTTAACGCTGCAAATGCGTAGAATGAAATGTGGAGAACCTGCTAATCTCATGTTTTGGAATTTGCAGGAGGTTACTCGTTAAACTGGGCGAAGACAGCTAAAATTAACAAGCGGGTGACAAAGAACTTTAAAGTTATCTGTGTGGCTAAAGAATTCAATAAATTTATAAGTTCCGAGAAATTGGGCGGCTATAAATGTCAACAACCATCAGAATAGACATAAGATGGTATATTATGATTGCTAACTGAAATGAAATCTGGGAATCAAGACATATTTCTGCTTTTTACTAGGCGAATAATAACCTTTATTTTTTTTTATTTAGCGGAACAGCATGCGGAAAGAAATGAATAATCATAAATACATCATTAAATTATGTATTTAAAATGAGCTATTAATTTTAGATAATTAAGGGCTAAGAATGAATAATTTTGTACCTTGGTATCTAAATTACTATTTAAGATAAAATTTAGTAACAATTAATATTATTTTGAGGGAAAAGCAAAATATATAAAACTTAATTTAAAATATAATATGTGATGTTACATCTTCGTCACAGAGGCTTGTCCCAGTGCTTTTTTTTATTAAAAGTTTTTCTGAAGCACAATATAGGAGCATAGTATAAGACTTATCTACTATCCAATGCTATTTTTTAGCCAGTTCAGTGATAATAAAGGAAGAACTTGGAATTTTGTAATCACATCCTATGACAAAGACGTTTGTCATATATCTTGCTTTCAGTTCAAATTCCCCCCCCCCCAAAATTTTAACATGTTAACATAAGCTTTTCCATTCCTCTCCCAACATCTAGCATGCATGTATTGATTTCATGCTTCTCCTCCTCCCCCCCCCCCCAAAAAAAAATAGAGATAAAAAAAAAATCATCATAAAGATTCATTCATTCCCCCCCAAATAAATAAATAATTATAAATAATTAAAAAATAATAAACAATTATAGTTTATACATTTTAAATGTCTGTAATCCCCCCCCCAAAAAAAAAATTCAATATGTTAACTAAAATCTATTTCTGATTTAATTTAGATAACGAATCTACTTTCTTCATTCTAAAATGCAAGTCACTCGCATACATCAGAAACCTCTCTATCCTTAACTTTGCGGTTATACTAAAAATAAGTTACAAATGTTCACATATTTCTAATTCAATCGTTTACTTCTCATGAAATCAAAAGTGCATCTGTCTTAAAAATTAGACAAAATATATAAGCAGCTGTGCTCTACTTATTAAAGTAATGTAACGTATAACCGATATTCTTTATGCAAGCATTAGCACTTCTCATCCGCTCTCAAAAGAATTAATTAAAAAGATTAAAAATGTAATATGCAAGCTCATATCTTTCACACCCTGTTATTAGATTCGAGTCATAAGTAACTGTTAATTGCAGCTGTCTTTTAGCAAAATCAAACGCCAATCCCAAAATTACTTTCTTTTCTTTTTCCTTTTTGTCTCCATGAAAGAATCTTTACAACCCTTCCCCCCATTCTCAAATGAATGCATAATCATAGACAGAATCTAGCATTTATCGTTTTTTCCCATACGCTTCCGACATTGTCTCCTAAAACTCTCTCGCCAAGTACTGGCGATTTTATCATGCTTTCCGCGCCAACACCCGTACATGTAACTTTTAAAAACTTTATCACTTCGGCCGTTTGATTTGACCAGACCAGCTGTTAATTTCTTCTGCTGATTTTGTGGAGTACCTCCCCTTGCGCTTTTCGTCTATTTGTTCTTGATGCCTAATACTATTCTTGATTATTGGTTCCAAATAAATCACCTTCATCGCTAATCATGTTTCTTCTTTGTGCCCGTGTGTCAACTGCCTTCCTTCATGTGCTGTCAACAACCGTATATACGTAACCATCTTCAACGTGTCAATCACCGAAAATCTTCTGCATAAAAAATCTGGTGCGTCTTCGCCGATCTCTCTACCTAGAGAATACCTTTTTTCCAACAAGGGGAGGTACTCAGGCACCGTACATTACTGCTTGAACATTTTTACCGTCGCAAAATCTCAACGACTTCGCTACTGTGGAAGCACTACCCCCTCACCCTCCGTTCCTGATCGGATACGCTACACTCATCTGTGCTATTATTTTTCCTGCCAGCGCGCGTCATCCCCCCCCCCCATCTCTTCGCTGCGCACTGTACCTGACTCCGGCCTCGCTTTAGTTTGACTCGTCATCACCCCTCCCGCACCTGCTTCTCATTGTGTTGTTGATACCTGGAGCGCTTCACCACGCTGAAAGTCATCACAGTCGCCCCCTCATCTCTGCTGACAACCTGCTCTTTCTGGAAGTGCTGCCCACCGCATCCCCTTCGCCGGATTCAAGGTACTCAGACGCTGGTGTTTTGCTTCATTCCTGGAATTCTCTCGCCGATCCTCATCTAAAAGTGTTCTCATCTAGAACTGTCTGTGAAATATTTCAGTCCTGTGCCATATTATTTTATCAAGGTGAAATCATCCTACAAAGTTCAAGTGTGCTGCTACTTAAAATTTTCCTAAATTATTTGTGCCTTCAAGTGCTTCAATGCCGTTGAATGTGTTACGTGTAATTGTGTATGCGTTTCAAAATAGTGGTCCAAAATTAAAATTCCAATGCTCTCATCAACAGTGTTACTATAAGTGATCCATGTGCAGTTTCAATCAAAGTATTTTTTTTTCTTTTCAACAGTGTTACTAAAAGTAATCCCTGTGTTGCGTGTGAATTTTAAATCCAAAGGAAAATTGATATTTCTTCAAAAAACTACAGTGGTGTTTCTTTCAATTAACATAAAATATCGGTAGTGTGACCCATATTTTAGTGCATTCGTCTGGCGCATGTGTATTTTGTGCTACGATGGTGATCGTAATTTTCCGGTGTGTGTCAAGTACGTGAATAGTATAATTTCCGGAAGATCAGTGCTACTGAGTTCGTGATTCCTTTTTAACGCTGCTGTGTTTCAATAATCCTAAAGTGCAGTTTTAAATTTGAAACAAAATAAGAAGATTAGTACAAGAATGTTTTGATATAAAGTGATGTTCATAAAAAAAACCGTAGTGAACAAATCATGGTTGCACAAAAAAAAAAGCGTTTTATTTTATTTTAAATTAATAAGAATGAAGGATGAATAGAATGTTAGTATATTGTAACTTTCTCTCACTCACAGTAAAATTTTTTTTTCTTTAAATAAAAAAAAAAAAAAAGCTTTGGCTTTGATTAAAATGTACATTTCAACCTTCATACTTCTCTTGTAATATAATTAATTTTTTTCTCTCTCAGTTAGTAGTAAATTTCATTTGGTTAAAATATTGCATTTCTATTCTTAAAAGAATATATTCAATAACAGAGTTTTAGTTATGTTCTTTTTGTGTTTGCCTTCTACCAAAACCTTCTTAATTAAATATACAGGTTGAAATTTAAGTTAATTTAATTTTTGAACTTTCACATCAAATAATATAAATATGATTATTTTATCTTGCATTTTTTTTCGTTGTTGTAAAATATGATATTTTTATGAATATTTAAGGCAAGATTGTTTTTTTAAGGTGTTTTGGTTACAAATATTAATCTGAGTTTTTAATTTTTCGTAAACCAGTTTAAAAAAAAAAAATAACTTAAATTGTCTTGCAATATTGGTTTCATTTTTTTAAATGAATAAAGAAATGTTAAGTTTCATTCTTAATAATTTAAATAATTTGCATAATTTTTTTTTTACTTTTATACTTGTGTTGATAAATCCCAGGTAAGATCTATTCACAGTATCTTATGATATACAAATTGATTTTAAAGTTATAAAAAAAAAAGGATATATATTTTTCCTCTATTTTTCTCTCATTCATCGCTGTTTCTTTTTAAAAATGAATTAAAAATGAGCGTTAGGGATCTATACGCTAAAAAGAAACAGTGATTTAATATTATTATTTATTATGATATAAATGCAGTTTACATTTTTTTTCTTTCATGTTATATTTATTATCTGCTAGTGTATATTGATATTTTTAGTTATTTTTTTGTGCATGCAGGGTTTCCTTGAATTTCATTAGTTTAGTTAACTGTATTTTTGGCCACCATGGCTTCTCGGCAAATACCAATTAACTTGCCGAACTTCGACGGTGATCATGAATCACTCAAATTCTTTTTCGACCAAGTTCGGTCTGTTAGTCAAATAAATAAATACAGCCCGCAAGCAACAATTGCTTTGCTTAAAAGTAAACTTACTGGTCCTGCATTAAAATATTTAACACAGAACCCTGATTTATTAATCTCAAATGACATAAATGTCATTGAAAGAGAATTTTCTAATTTTTTCCCCTCCTAGCAAAACACAGGTAGCAGTCGAACTTGCAACACTCTTACCCGCAGAAACCATTAAAAACTTTGCCCATAGGCTTAATGTTCTGGCTGCAACAGTTTATTCGGACATTCAAGACGCTAATGCGCGTGACAAAATTAAGTACATGAAATTCCTGGAAACCATTCCTTCCAATTTAAGAATTAAAATTCAAGAGGAAGGAATTACAGAATACCAACCCGCAGTTTTGAGAGCCCAGGCGCTACAAGATATTTTGTACGGAGAGAAAATTTTGCATGCTTACCCCACCCCTTCCCCGGCTGATTCAACATTTGCTGATCAACTAAAACAACTGACTGAAAAAATAAATGCCCTCTCTGTAAATACCAAAACACAACCAGAAATTAAAGAAGACGCGGCAACTTACAAAACTAAATTTGCTGGCATGCACAACAAACGGAAATTTCAAAATCGCAATTTTAACAAACGCCACTCTCCACATAAATCTTACAACAAATTTAACCGCACTACTTGCCAGCTATGTTTCAAAAGTGGTCACGAAGCGCAAGCCTGTTTCAAATGGAAACGCTTAAATACACAAAGACGAGGACAATTTCACAACAACAACAACCGACAACAGGAAAACTAAGTCAGAGGTGTAATTTTGCTGATGGCTTTGCACCTCACCCCACTACTATTTACACATCAGCCAGTTTTTTCCCAGATCCGTCCTTACCAAAAATTTCACTTAACAGACTAGTAAACTCTGTAAGCACACAAACATGTGATAGTGTAAAAATTTCTAAGCATGAAACGACACAAACAAACACAGAACAATATGATGACACTACTACAAAAATTATTAACTCAACATCACTCCCCCTTGTAAAGCCCTCAATTATAAAAAAAGATATTACTCTACTTTGCGATACAGGAAGTACTATTTCGTTACTATCACAGTCTTTATTTGATGAATTAAAAACAATTTTAAAATATAAGAGATTATCAACTGGCGTTGTCATCAAAACAGTCAATTCTGATGTAGATTTCTCCGCATGTATTAGAACCTCCATTAAATTACAGCACAAAAACTTCAACCACCACTTCTATGTAGTAGACATACCAGATTCATCTAGTTTCCAAGGTATTATTGGCTATGATTTCATCAAACGATTCAATATTGTTGTAAATACTGTCAAAAATCTTATTCATATTGACAACACTTTATCGATTCCTTTGGTAAACAAACAAACTACTCCATCATCTGAGATAAATCAATGTAGTACACAACCCACCTCCTTCAAAAATCAAATAGTAGCTTTGACTCGTAGCGTTTCCTTAAACCCTCAGGAACAAAAATGGATTTCAGTTTTCACAGATACTATTAGCACAGACAAAGAGTATTTATTTCAATACAATTCACCCGTTGACAACTTAATAGGATTTGATGCTATAATAAAATCAAAAAATCCAAAGCGAAAAAGAAAAATTCCACAACAATATACATTTTTCCTGATTTCGGTTAAAAACAATTCTGATAATCCCATTCACCTTCAAAAAAAAGCTAAAATAGGTCAACTTTTTGAGGTCGAGGAAATAATTGAGTACTCCCCAGATAAAATTAGTCAAGATGACTCAGATCAACAATTTTTAAATCTCATTCAAGCTTCTAAAGACATTCTCAAAAAAAGAAAAGAAGACTTATCTGCAACTGATTTCAATCTTGAACACTTACCATCCAATGAGGCTGAAATTCTAAAAGAAATGTTACTCAAATATTACCCTGTATTTTCAAAATCTCTAAATACACTTGGGCATACAGATAAAATTATTCCAGATTTGAAATTTATTAATGACTATCCTATAAAAACACTTCCTTTTCCAATACCTCAAGCATTACAAAAGGATGCATTAGATCAAATTAATCAATTACTTGAAGCTGGAATTATACAAAGACATTGCTCGGAATGGTCTTGCCCTATGTTACTTGTTAGAAAAAAACCAGATGGTACTGGTAAACAAAAATTTCGCCTCGCACTTGATCTTCGAATGTTAAACACTGTAATTCAAGGCTCATCTTACCCACTACCAAAAATTCAAAACATCATCGCTAATCTCTCTTCTTACACATTCTTTACAACACTCGACTTTCATCAAGCATACCATCAAATTAACTTACCAGAAAAATTTCACAATCAATTAACTTTTACCACCATGTTTGGATCTTTTTCCTACCGCAGACTTGTCTTTGGTTTAAAGACAAGTGCCTCAATCTTTCAAGCTCTAATGGACTCTTTAATTGACGAACTACACCTACAAGGTGTTTTCACTTATCAAGATGACTTTATCATTGGTGCGAATTCTTTTGATGAAATGTGTTCTAAACTCGACAAAATTTTTAACCTCCTTTCCAAGTACAATCTCACTCTTTCACCTAATAAATGCAACTCTCATCAAACAAAAGTCAACTACTTAGGTTTTCAAATAGAAAATCATTGTATTTCACCAATCCATTCTAACATTGTAAAAATAACTTCATTTCCTACACCAACTACAAAACGACAACTAAAAAGGCTTATTGGTTTGATAACTTTCTATAAATCATTACTTCCAACATTTAACAAACTAGTGCAACTACTTATTGATTTAACTACTCCTAAAACTAAATTCATCTGGACAGAAAAACATCAGGACATACTTAAAACAATACAGAAAATTTTCTTCGGTTCACCCATGGTTAGGTTACCAGATTGGAATAAGAATTTTTATTTGAATACAGATGCATCTAACATTGCCATCTCTGGTGTTTTACTGCAAGAACATAATGGAAATCTTCTACCAGTAGCATACTTTTCTAAATCCTTAAATTCCTCTGAAAAAAAATATCCTGCTTTAAAACTAGAACTCATGGCAATTTACAAATCTGTTATTGCATTCAAATATTATTTATACAACAGAAAATTCCTAATCTTGTCAGACAGCAAATCTCTAAAAAAATACAAAAAGACTACAAACCCAGCAGACATAACCACCCGTTGGCTAATTGACCTTTCAGAATATTCGTATGATTTTGAACACATTCCAGGATCTTCAAATGTTCTAGCAGATTATTTCTCTCGCTGTAATTTTGACAACAACAAAGAAAATTTATTAACCAATCCTAACCTTATCCATGATCCTCAACCACTTCCAATAGTTGATCATGAAACATCTGATATTTGTAAATCTGTTAATAACAACAATTGTCATGTAAATTTTCTCATCTCAGGTGAACGAACAAAACGAGACCCATTATTGGAGATATCAAATCAAACTTTTTGCACTGAACAACAAAAAGACCCTACCTTAGCTAGTATTTATGATCATATATTACAAAATGGACCTTCTTCAAAATTCCCGAATTACTTCATACATCCTGATTCTAAAATATTAATGTTCAAAAAGGAAGATATCGTAAATAATACTTTCTCATATCACATTGTAGTCCCTGATTCACTTAAAAGTAAAGTTTTAACTATATCCCATCTGTCACACTTTGGTATGGCCAAAACTTATGAATTTCTTTCATCCAAATATTTTTGGAAAGGCATCTATGTAGATACACTCAACTTTGTAGCTTCATGTGTCAAATGTTTACAGGCCAAACACCATAACACTCCACCCGCACCTCTTCAACCTACATACACACCAAGATATCCTGGTCATACAGTCAGTACAGATTTACTTGGTCCTTTCTCAAACAATAAACATGTTTTAACTGTAACCAATCACTTCTCAAGACACATTGAACTCTATCCTCTCACTGATACTTCTGCACCCAAAGTTGTAAAATGCTTATTTAGTTATATAACTACCTATGGGAGACCCGTCTGTATTTTGTCAGATTTAGGCCCACAATATACTTCTCATATCTATAATGCATTTAATGATACTCTTGGTATAAAAATACATCACAGTTCGGTCTCGCACCCACAATCTAACAGTATAGCTGAACGGATTAACAAATCTATTAAATATTCTGTTACCACATTACTACAAGAAGGACACTCTTTTGAAAATGCTCTGTTTATTCATAAGTCACTTTATAATGGTTCGACACACTCTTCTACACTATTTTCACCTAACTTACTTCATTTTGGTCGTGAACTTTCATTAATTTTTGACACATATGATCATAGTACCAACCAAGCATTTCTAAATAAACATGTTGATGGAATGCTACAGAGTGATCAATTAAATTATTTGAATTTAAGTCTGACTGCATAGGATTTACCACTATATTGCTGTTAATTGATTAATATGAGTATTTTAAATTATCCGAGACGTATAGTATTTATTTTGCACCTATGACTCTAAGGATCTGATATGATAATTTATACTTAGAAAATTTTATTAGACAAATTATCAATTAATTATAGAAAAGAAAAAGTTGCGTTGTGAATTATTTTTGAAGTTCGGATCCTCTTTGAGCCAATTACAATCATCAAAGGTTACCTGCAGAGAGTTATGTAACATTAAATATATAATGGCTTATTTTAAAACCTAGATTGTAATATTAAAGAAAACATTTCCTAAAATAAAAGACTTAATATTAATTCAATAAATTAAGTAAACAAAAGGAAAACTGACTAAAATTAATTGAATATAAAATTGAGTTTATTTACAAGGTAATTATAAGCATATGATTAAAAACAAACATAAATGTTTAAAAAAAAATAAAAATATTCAATCCTAGTTGAGAATTGTATTCTCAACATTTATTTTCTGAGAATTACAGTTTATCTTACTGAATAAAAAAATTCGATTTTGAAAGGCAGAGTTCCATACCCTAGAAGTATTTATTTGATTAGCCTTTTTATGTTTAGATCGGGGTAGGATCTTCATACACACTTAAATTCGTATTATTAAAAGAATATAGCTTAATTAAATAAAATGGAACAATGGTGAAGGAAGATTGTTTGTTACCTTATATTACTAGATAACGTTGACAGCAGGAGGTAATGGCTGACGCGTTTTCGCTTTTTCTTAGCGCGTACATTTTCATCTATTGGCACACACACTCAAAATCTGTTTTTTTAGTTAGAGAGCAATCAACCTTCTACTTTTCCATCTTTTTTGAATCTGAACTCTCAAGAAAAATCACATTCTTTTCGTGGAGCAAAAAAAAAGGGATGGAACCATTTTTCCCTTTTCACATAAAATTAAGGCCTTATACGTTTTAACTTCTTGAAAATTTGCATGTTTCGGCCATACCTCTGATTTTAGAGAGATGCCCATTGGCATGCGGGAGAAATTTGGTACTCCCCTTGAGTGTTTCATAGGTCCGTCGGTACAATAGCGATTCCTCTTGACGCCGTGCTGTGTCTGGGAGGTAAAGATGCTTTGACTTGTGAGGTCTTCGTGCCTATTTAAGCTCTCATAAATAAATGTGTCATATTATTGTTCTGACAATTTTCTCCATGACATTTTTATTAGGTGTAGTTAAATCATTCGTGGGAACGGAAAACCAAATATTTCCTTGACTGCCGTGGTTCACTTTGTTCCACAATTATCTATCTGTATGCGCTGATCCTAAAATGGATCATTAATTTGTATTGTTCACTGTTCACTGATTAAAATGATACCAAATACTCTGTTAATATGCAGAAAAAAAACCAAATACTTTTTTTTTTATATAGTGTGTGCTAGTTTAGATCTAGATGGTGGTATTTCTCACCATCATCTCTTCCCCCGACATTAGAAAAAAAAGGTCCACAGTATCTTTTTTTTTATATATATATATAGCCACAAAGTACTCGATGAAAGTCCATCGTCGTATTATATTGAAGATCAAAACTGAAAATGTTCACATGGAAAAGTCTAGGAACTTGGGATAAGCTGGGGTGTCACTAGGTTTGGAGTGTAAGTAGGTTTGCAACACCAGAAAAAAGTTTTACACATTGGTGAAATAAAGCGTAATCAAAAGTTCACTGTTGAAAAATCTGATGAAAGACATGACTTCTTCAGCAAGTTATCATGTGTAGTTGGTTTCAATTTCCATTGTTCCAAAAACATTTATTAAAATTTTGAGTTTTAATAGGTCCAAATCCAAATAAAGCAGGAAAATTTGAATAAGCCAAATAATAAAATAAAATGCCCGAGAGAAGAAAGAAAAAAAAATTAATTTTCTTTTCCACTCTTATATTTTTAGTTATTACATACATATAAATTGGCAAATCTTTTATTTTAATTATTACAGGCTAATTAGGTACCCATACGTTGAAACACAATATACAGAATCATTTAAAACAAATACTCAATATAATCAGTAAGCTGTATGCATTGATAATGAATACCATACAATTAAAAAAAAAATTATATAATATATGAAAAACATTGAGAGAAAACACATCTATATAATCACATGTCTGTTGTACTACAATCTGTATTATAAACATTATAATCTAATTCTCACATGAATTATTTTCTCTTGAGCAGAAAGGAAAACTTCTTTATTTTTTTTTATATATATATAAAGAAAATGTTATGTTAAAAAAAAAATCTTATCATTCTTACTAAAACAATTGTTTTGGAATATGTGAAAAGGCTACTTTTCTGAATGAAAGATATTCTCAATAATAATATATTTTCATAAAAGAAACAGATCGAAAAAATGAAAATTTGTTTTCTTCTTTCGATACCAAAAATTTAAATATCCATCTATAAAGTAAAACACAATACCCTTTTAAACTGCCTGCCTTGGAATGGACGGGGTTGGGAAAAAAAAAAAAACAAGGCAGAAGAAGAAAAAGAAAAAAAACAGTAATCTTTTCTCCCTCTAATCCATCACCGCTAAGCGGAAGGATAGAGAATGACAGCTAGATGACCCTACCTGTGGACAATGACTCATCCTTTTTTTTTTTTTTTTTTTTTTTTTACATTCGTATCCAGGTGTACACAAGGGAAGATTTGCGAAATGCATGTACTAGCGATCGTTGCTATCCCTCAGGTGTATGATTACTAAACTCCTGGATTTTCGACTCTACAAAAAGGGGTGAAATGTGTTAATTGCACGTGTAATTGGTGAAAGGTAGTGCAGCTATGATTTACAGCTAGGAATTATGATTTATGTTGTTAAAAATAAAAATTATACTGTGTGGTTAAAAAAAAAAGTCGTGTATACCCGGCTTGGATTAAAAAAAAAAAATGAGGTATGTTTAAATCTGTATATCTACTTAATATTTTCTATAAAAAAAAAAATCGGTACACGTGTAACGTGGTCAAATCCGTTTGCATCGCACTATCTTCTCGTCAATTTATATATTTACTTATTTATTTATATTGTGTATAAAAACGTAATGTATTATAATGTATATATTTTTTTAATATAATATTGATTTTCTAATTACAATTTAAGTTAGCGAGAACAAGCGAGCGTTGCTTTGCACAAACGAAAATGTGCATGCAATTGTAAAATATTTATTTAATTATTTATTCTTCTTATTATTATTATTTTAAAATATATTAACGTGTAAATATACATATTTAAGGAATCGAAAGCGAGCGTTCGCTTTTCTTTTCTCTTATTATTTTTTGTTTTATAAAATATTACATATAGTTAGAAAAAAAAATTAAACAAATTCTTTTTTTTTTGTAAAGTTTGGAAATTTAGTTAATTAGAAATATCTCAGCTAAATGCATTATTAGATGCTCTGCGCAGATAGTCTCAATTTCGCCTGCAAAAACGAGACTTTAACATCCAATAAATTGCTGAAATGATCATTGACATGTATCCAACACCTTTTTATTATTATTATTTTTTAAGTATGAAATAATTTACCTAAATATTTAAGGTATAAATTAAACATCCAATTTATGTTTTGTAATAATTGAAACGTTCAATGGTATTTTTATTTATTTATTATTATTATTATTTTTTTTTTTAATTATCTGAAATGTTAATCCTTAGGGACAACTAATAAAATTTTTTTTTTTTTTTTTTTTTACTTGTTTGTTTTATAATATGAAATCGTACGATTATTCTAAAATTAAAATTGAAACGCGTTGTTCTAACCAAGTTATAGATTATATCAAATATTAAACTAAAATAATTTTGTAAAATCTGACCGATTTTTTTTTTGTTATAATAATTCAAGTGGATTCGTCAATCCGTGGCTTTAAGCAAAGGATGAATTATTATAAATATTGGTCAATATAAAATGTTGTATTATTATTATTTATATTTGTGTCGCCGAGTGAATAGATGTTGACTTGTAATTTTAAATCGATTAGTTATATGTTTTGTGCTACATATCAAGACTTTTATTTTCACTTTTAGTAGAGGGGTAAGGTTATATATTAAAAATTTTTTGTTTTGTTTTGTTATATAAATTAGTATAAAATGGGTTTGAAAGGGTGATACCCTGGCAAGGCTGCCTCTGTTTTTATTTTTACCGTAATTATTATTATTTTTTATTTAACGTGCATGTTTGTTCATAACTCCCTCTGACGAGCCAAATCCCTCAGTAGTACACTGTGTAGCAAAGAAAAAAAAACTTGCAGTATCCTCCCTAAATGATCTTTTTTTTTTTTTTTTTTTTTTTTTTTAAATAGTAACCTGTCCTCAATGTACTGTAAATAAACAATAATGGAAAATTATAAAATGTGTACTAAACTAAAGAAAAATAAGACATCTATAAACGATAAAAATTTAAAATAAATATATACATATTGCCTCGAGAGCAATAAAAGAGAAAAAAAATTTCTCGCTTCCCTATCTAGGAATTTATGTGTATAGTCTGTGATTCCACTTTCGTTGGTGAGAATAATTTATTTATGTGGCGTTTAATAGTCGCTTTATCTGGGAATGCAATTTCCTTTAATAGGTAATTGTTATTCCTAAGCTTCCTTACCACCTCGAATGGTCCCAAGAATTTTGGCTGAAGTACACCTGGTTTACCCACGACTTTTAAGTAGCATTCTTGTCCCGTTTGTAGAAATTTTACTTTTTGGACTGGAGTACTGTCGATGTACTCCGCCATCATTTTTTTTGGTTTTGTAAGGCTAATTTCTTTATTTCCTCAATATGTTGGACTCTATTTTTAACGTAGGTTTTGACAATTATGTCTTGGTCAGGCAAGTGTATGGAAAAAGGAGTTCTTATTTCTCTACCGAAAAATAGAAGTGCCGGAGAAAATCCCGTAGCTCTGTGCGGCGTACTGTTATAATTAATTTTAAAAAAATCAATCCTGGTATCCCATTCTAAAGAGTTTTTACACATAGCCACAATTGAATTTTTTAATATTTTATTACTGATTTCACAGAGCCCATTACTGCGTGGATTATTCACGGACGTAAAATCTAGGTCTATGTTAAGAGAATCCATGTATTCTTTGAATAAATCAGAGTGAAAATACCGGCCATTATCCAATTTTATGGATCGCGCCAATCCGAAATTACTAAAGTAGCGATTCAATACGTTTAGAAGTGTTTGTGATTCACAATTGCGAACCGGTACAGCCTCCAAGAATCTTGATGTGGAATCAATAATCATAAATACAAATTTATTTTTGCGTAGCGTCATTGGAAGCAAACCAATTAAATCTATATGCAAAACTGATCCGATTTCTTTATCTTTGATTATTTTTTGTGGGGGAACTTTAATAGTTTGATGTTGTTTAGTCGTGTTACATGGTATACATTTAGTACAATAATTCTTTACATCCCTGTACATCCCGTACCAGTAGAATCTAGCTTTTATTATTTGATAAGTTTTAAAAAATCCGAAATGTGGTTTATGAGCTTCCTGTATTATTTCAGCTTTAAGTTTATCCGGAGCAATTAACAGTTCATTTGTATCAGAGCCTGGCTTTAATATTAATATTTCTTTTTGATTGAGAGTGAATTTTTTTGTGGTTTTGTTTTGTTTGTCAGTTTTAATTTTGTTTATTATTTTATTTAATTTTTCGTCTTCTAATTGTTGTAGTTTAATGTTTTCATCTGATAGAGCTTTGTTTACCGTAAACAATGAATTTTGCAATTTTTCTCTTGAAATTATATTATTAATGTTCCTCGAAACATAATCAGCAGGATTTTTAGATCCCTCGATATGCTGAAAAGAGTAGTTAAAAGGGGACAAATTGTCCAACCACCTTGCTACAATGTCTGGTTGCTTTTCCAAATTTAAAAAATACGTTAGCGCTTTGGAGTCTGTATAAATATTAAATTTTCTCCCTGCGAGAATATGCTTGAAATACATCACCGCTTCATGAACCGCCAGTAGTTCGAGTTTGAAACTGGGGTAGTTCTTTTCGGGATCCCTTAATTTTCGCCCAAAATGTTCAATTGGCAGCTGTTCTCCGTCGTATTCTTGTGCTAAAATTCCAGAAATAGCTGTTTTAGAAGCGTCTGTGATTAAAATGAAATCTTTTGAGAAATCCGGGGGTTTTAATGTGGGATTTTTAACTATCGCTGCTTGGATTTCTTTGAAAGCATTCTCTTCTATGTCAGACCATTTAAATTTCACTTTGTCTTTAGTAAGATTAATTAATGGGTCAACTATTTTAGAATAGTCTTTAATAAGCGATCTAAAATAATTCGAAAGACCAAGTAGAGATTTAACTCCCTTCTTATTTTTAGGTTTAACTAAATTTTGAATTTTATCTATGTTTCTTTTTGAAGGAGAGTATCCTTCGCTGTTTAGGGTGAAACCGAGAAATTCGATTTCTGACATACAGACTTGTATTTTAGTAGGCTCAATAGTTAAATTATTTTCAATAAAAGCTTTAAGGACTTTGTCTAACAGATCTAACATTTCTTCGAGTGAGTCGGCTGCTAGGATCACATCGTCAATAAAATAAGCGACTTGATCTTCATTAAAGTGGCCCAACACTTTATCAATTAATTCTGCAAACACCGCAGTACTGAGTCGCGTTCCGAACGGCAATCTTAAAAAGGAGAATTTACCGTGCTCCGTTATGAAAGCTAATTTTTCAGTGTCTTCTTCACGTAAATTTATTTGGAAAAACGCACTGTGTAGATCCAGTACTGTATAATATTTTTTTCCACTCATTCTCCGCAGAATCTCTTTAATTTCGGGTATGGGGTACGCGTAATTTTGAAGTATTTTATTTAAAAGTCTATAATCGACCGCCATACGATATTTAACTTCATTAGCCTGTTCGTTTTTCTGCAAAGATTTTTTTTTAACGAAAATAACAGGGAAAGCGTAATCAGAGTTGGATTTACGAATGATATTTGCTCTCAAAAGTTTTTCAATTTCTTTTTTAGCATACTCCTTAACATTGTGTGCAGTTTTGTATGGTTTAGTCTGCAGAGGATAATTATGTATTAAATTAAATCTTGGGACGACTAATGAAGATTGTCCGAGTGTATCGTAATTCTTAGAAAAGGCATGTGCATTATTTAGAAGTATTTTTTTTAATTTTTCTGCTGTGTCCGAGTCTAAATGTTGTAAATTAAAGTCGTCTGATCTAAGTTCTGCTTTTCTCCGTTCACGAACTTGCTCTAAATTCAGATTATTAATGTGCACTACCTGCTTCGTTACTTCTTGACCCTCAGTGTCAACTGATTTTATTTCAAAATGTTTAGAAATTTTGCCAATGTTCATTCCCTCTGTTAAGATTAATTTTTGTTGTGATTTGTTAGTGATTATTATATGAATTTTATTATCCTTGGCAATTTCGTGAATTGATGTTTTATAATAAATTTTCATATTATGTTTAATCGGTTCCAAGAGTATTGTATTTGTAGTTGCGAATTTATCTGGATCTAATAGTAATGCAACAATTTTTTTTTCGCCTGGTAGTAACTCCGTTGTCTGTGTTAGTTTTGCTGTAACAAAATTTTTGTGCGAGATACGTTTTTTTTTCTTTTTGTGTATTGTTTCTTTATTTTGATTCTCATTAGAGTTAGCAGTTAAGTTACTTATCAGACTTTGAGGTTCATTTTCTAGAAATTGAAGTGCAATGTTTTTGTTTTTTAATTTCATGGTTTTATCTTCAAAATCTAGGATAATATTATTTGTTTTGAGGAAATCGAATCCCAATAGCATATTGTAGTTCCGACCAAAATCTTGAGTTGTAACATAGAATGCCCCCGATACAAAAACGTTTTCCAATTTGAAAGTTAATTTAATGCATTGCTTAAAAGAGATTGTCGAATTTGTTAATGTTTGAATTTTTACCTGGTTACAGAGATTTTTATATTTTACGTGTGCATTCTTTAATTGTTCGAACAATATAGGTGATGCCAAAGTTACTGCCGCCCCACTGTCTGTCAAAGCATTAATCTTAACACCATTAATTTCAAAAGTAATAATCGGAAGTTGAGAATTGTCATTACTTTTGACACTAGCAATAATTTTGTTATTTTTTTTAGACCCGCAGTGAGACTTACGCGGGTGCCTTGTATTTGAGAATGTAAGTCCCGACTTTAGTTTCCCTTATTGTTACTAGAATTCTGATCATGATCTTTATCTTGTTTATTGTTTTCAAATGTCTGCTGTGAATTATTTTTTTTTGTATAATCATGTTTTTTATAATTATTTTGCTTGTAGCCCCCTCTATGCCCTCTATAATTTCTTCGCTGGTCATATGATCTCTGTTCGTTGAAATTGCCTCCATAATTTCCGAAACTGGGATATGATATCGGCATAAATTGTTGGTGGGGTGGGGGTGGTGCATAGTACATGTACTGAGGAGCAGAATATTGCATAGGGTTGAAGTTTTGGTGCGTGTAATTTGGGGTTTGCTGAAAGTTTCCCTGAGCTTGTTGGTTTCCCCCTTGATAAAAATTTGGTTTTTCGATTTGAATATTCTCAGGAATTTTTTTATTTTCGTCCACGTAATTACTGCTGTTTTGTTCGTTGCCCTTGTAAAACCAACAATGTGGGTTCGTATGGGATGTGGATTTACAGTACTTGCAAAACCTAGTTGTATCATTGTTAGTGGCATTTACCTTTAATTTTATGTTATTTAATTCCGCGGTTAATAATTTTATATTCTCTGCACTTTCTACATTGAGTTTAAGCAGTTCATTTAACAAATCAGAATCTTTAGTTTTGGAAATGTTGTTGATGTCCTTTAAATTGACATGTGAATAAGCCTCCTCTAATTTTAAGGCTATGTTGCACGCTGTTTTAAAGTCCGGCGGAGAGTTTTTTCTTACTTCCAGACTTAAATCACTACGAATTGATTCCAAAAACTGAGATAATTTGATCATTTCCATGAATGTAGAGCTGTTGTTAGCTCCTATATCTTGCCCACTTTTTTTTAGATAAAGGTCTGCTGCCGCATTAAACTCTAATATAAATTCGTTCATGTTTTGTTCCGGTTTTTGTTTGAGATTGCAAAATTTCTTTTGCGCTTCTAGAAATGTGGTTTTGGGTTCGAATAATTGTTTTAACTTTGTTTTAAAGGTTTCTAAGTTCTGTTCCACGAACAAATTTTGATCCCTCATCAATTTATCTTTAGCAGGTCCTACAATTTTCGCCTTTAATATAGTTAATTTAGAATCATTATTCAATTCAGTTTTATTGATGAGATTGTCAAATTGTAAGAAAAAATGGTTAATATTTGCTTCCTTTTTTCCATCATAGTATGGAATCAGATTAATTAGGCTATCTGCATTTGGGGTGTCCATTGTAGTAATTTTAGGAGTAGCTTTTTCAGAATTTATAATTTTCTTCTCTTTCTTTTTTTTCTTATTATTATTATTACTATTATTACAAATAATATTAGTGTCTACAGTTTGATTATTTAATTCGCGTAATTGTTGTCTAGTTTTGACACCAGTATCTATTCTACTAATTCTTTGACTTTTACGCTTATTCATCCAATTAAAGTACAAAAATCATAAAATAGAGAGAGAGCAAAAAAAAAAATTGTTTAACATAAAATAAAAGATACCCAATGGTGAATTGTTATGCACTGTTCGAGAAATTAATTATATATAACATATATCATTTCAATATTTGAGCATTATTATGTATTTATTTTATATTTGCTGCTGTTGCAGTATATGTAACACAAGTCATATTTTCAATTCTTTGTTAATACAAATCAATCCAATAACACTTATTATTATTTAATATATCATTATATATTTAGTGAGGTACCCAAAAAGAATTGCCAGGTATATGCATGTTACAGAGTGTATGAAGATTCCCCAATGAATGCTTAAATTTTTTTTTTTTTTTTTTTTTAATTAGTTGTTGAAAAGAGGAAAAAAAAATTTTTCAAAAGAATTAGAATTAAGAACATTTATGTTAGCAAAAAAAAAAAAAAAATTTTTTGTTAGTCTTAATATTGCATATATATTTTTATATTTAAAAAATTATACAATAACCTAAAGTTCTATTTCTAAAATTAAATTAATATATTAAAATAATTTAGAAAGAGGTAACGGTACCACTTCTATTTCGGTAAACCCTATGATGGAATGCTACAGAGTGATCAATTAAATTATTTGAATTTAAGTCTGACTGCATAGGATTTACCACTATATTGCTGTTAATTGATTAATATGAGTATTTTAAATTATCCGAGACGTATAGTATTTATTTTGCACCTATGACTCTAAGGATCTGATATGATAATTTATACTTAGAAAATTTTATTAGACAAATTATCAATTAATTATAGAAAAGAAAAAGTTGCGTTGTGAATTATTTTTGAAGTTCGGATCCTCTTTGAGCCAATTACAATCATCAAAGGTTACCTGCAGAGAGTTATGTAACATTAAATATATAATGGCTTATTTTAAAACCTAGATTGTAATATTAAAGAAAACATTTCCTAAAATAAAAGACTTAATATTAATTCAATAAATTAAGTAAACAAAAGGAAAACTGACTAAAATTAATTGAATATAAAATTGAGTTTATTTACAAGGTAATTATAAGCATATGATTAAAAACAAACATAAATGTTTAAAAAAAAATAAAAATATTCAATCCTAGTTGAGAATTGTATTCTCAACATTTATTTTCTGAGAATTACAGTTTATCTTACTGAATAAAAAAATTCGATTTTGAAAGGCAGAGTTCCATACCCTAGAAGTATTTATTTGATTAGCCTTTTTATGTTTAGATCGGGGTAGGATCTTCATACACACTTAAATTCGTATTATTAAAAGAATATAGCTTAATTAAATAAAATGGAACAATGGTGAAGGAAGATTGTTTGTTACCTTATATTACTAGATAACGTTGACAGCAGGAGGTAATGGCTGACGCGTTTTCGCTTTTTCTTAGCGCGTACATTTTCATCTATTGGCACACACACTCAAAATCTGTTTTTTTAGTTAGAGAGCAATCAACCTTCTACTTTTCCATCTTTTTTGAATCTGAACTCTCAAGAAAAATCACATTCTTTTCGTGGAGCAAAAAAAAAGGGATGGAACCATTTTTCCCTTTTCACATAAAATTAAGGCCTTATACGTTTTAACTTCTTGAAAATTTGCATGTTTCGGCCATACCTCTGATTTTAGAGAGATGCCCATTGGCATGCGGGAGAAATTTGGTACTCCCCTTGAGTGTTTCATAGGTCCGTCGGTACAATAGCGATTCCTCTTGACGCCGTGCTGTGTCTGGGAGGTAAAGATGCTTTGACTTGTGAGGTCTTCGTGCCTATTTAAGCTCTCATAAATAAATGTGTCATATTATTGTTCTGACAATTTTCTCCATGACATTTTTATTAGGTGTAGTTAAATCATTCGTGGGAACGGAAAACCAAATATTTCCTTGACTGCCGTGGTTCACTTTGTTCCACAATTATCTATCTGTATGCGCTGATCCTAAAATGGATCATTAATTTGTATTGTTCACTGTTCACTGATTAAAATGATACCAAATACTCTGTTAATATGCAGAAAAAAAACCAAATACTTTTTTTTTATATAGTGTGTGCTAGTTTAGATCTAGATGGTGGTATTTCTCACCATCACATGTTGAAGTTTATAAATTACTAGATGACTTAAACAAAATATATGACAAAGCATATAACAACATTAAGACTGCTCAAGATAGACGTTACAAAATTCACAGTCGAAAAGCTAAATTAAGAAATATATGTTTAAAAGATATTGTTTATTTAAAATCAGTCGACAAATTTAAACCTAAATATACCGGTCCATATATTGTAACATTTAAACACTCGCCTGTTTCATTTTCAATTAAAAGATTATATGCTCATGATGATACTGCATTTAGGGTACATATTGATAGACTTCTTCTAGCACCACCTCGATATGGATATTTATGTGATCCTGCAAGTCATGTTATAGATAATAATTCTTCTAACACCATTCTCGCCCCTCGCTACAATTTAAGAAAAAGATAATTTGTAACAAATTAAAAAAATAATAATAATAAACTTTAAAAAAAAAAAAAAAATTAAATTTTTATATGATCTGATACTAAGTGTTTTATCCCTGGCCAGGATTCTACGTATACTGTGCATAACTTGTCTTCACCTGACTTCACGGCTGGTCCATGTCTTCTTGTGAAGACCACTTTTACACAATATTTTGTATCGGGTCACACCATTATTTTAATTTGTCACTCAATTTTATAAACAGTAGATAAATATAATATTTTCACATTTTTTCCCTCACACTTTAAACTTTCATTCATGCTGAATACAACATTGCAAATATTTTAAATAAATAAGGTCTTTTAAATTAAAAAAAAAAAAAAAGTTCTCTTAAACAAACTTAAAGCAGTTGCTTACATGACTTGTACAGTTTCACTTCATCATACTCGATTATGACATATTGTAGGTCTCTCAACACTCTAGGACTGTCAATACATTTGGATATGCATAAGATACACTTGTATCTGTTTTTTATTTTTAATAATTCTTTCCCTTCAGGCTAGTGGTACCGTTCTAAATTTTTGCCCTTAGGTTACCACACCTCACCAGATTGTGTTTAGAGAGACAATTGTGATTTAGTTTACTAATTCACAATATTCCCTTTTCCCAAAAGTACATGTGTTCCCGAATCGTGCTCCTGTGTGGGGATCAGTGCGATCTTCATTGGGGAGCAGGGAGTTCATGTTGTAATGATGTGGACTCTCATCACTGCCCTCCTCACCTAAGTCGTAAGGCCCTAAGCCTGAGACATCACACTTGTCATGCATTGACAAGATTAAGGGCGGTCCCTTTTTATGGGCGTGCCACATGCACCTCTTTTTTTTACCGTCCTGTGCTTGCACGAATTTTTAAACCTTTTTCAAGCAACTTTTCATTACAATACACTTGAGTTAATCCATTTTCACTTTTTCATATAATTCAAGTTAATTTTTAAGGATATATGTTTATGTTATGTGTTATTTGTGTTTATTTTTTTAATTGTTTTCATTTGTGTTTCATATTATACTTAAGTAGTAATTATAGTATTTAAGTGCAACAAATTGAGAAAATGAGTACTGTTTTGTGCTCAGTTATCATTAGACATGTCTAGTTAAATAGTAACTTTTTAAAGCTGGTACCAGAAAGAAAAAGAACAAAACAGAAAATAAAAGGACGAAGATATAAAGAAAAAAAAATCTTCGAAGGTAGTGCACTATGTTTTATATTTTATGGCCTGATGTTACGAACTAATGAGGTAACAAAATCCTTTATACTTTTGCAACTCATATAATTTACAAGTATTTTGTGTTATATTATGTATGTATTATTTTAAGCTTGGGGAGAGTATAATTGTATTGTATATATTTTTTTAACTGTACTGTAAACAGTACAGCTTTTCTGGTCAATGGGGTGATATATATGACAAAGACGTTTGTCATATATCTTGCTTTCAGTTCAAATTCCCCCCCCCAAATTTTAACATGTTAACATAAGCTTTTCCATTCCTCTCCCAACATCTAGCATGCATGTATTGATTTCATGCTTCTCCTCCTCCCCCCCCCCAAAATAGAGATAAAAAAAATAAAAAAAAATTCATAAAGATTCATTCATTCCCCCCAAATAAATAAATAATTATAAATAATTAAAAAATAATAAACAATTATAGTTTATACATTTTAAATGTCTGTAATCCCCCCCCCCCAAAATTCAATATGTTAACTAAAATCTATTTCTGATTTAA
This sequence comes from Maratus michaelseni, assembly GCA_963931845.1. Classification (NCBI taxonomy): domain Eukaryota; kingdom Metazoa; phylum Arthropoda; class Arachnida; order Araneae; family Salticidae; genus Maratus; species Maratus michaelseni. The sequence continues at coordinate 258,076,015 of OZ007590.1, read as the reverse complement.
TTTAGATAACGAATCTACTTTCTTCATTCTAAAATGCAAGTCACTCGCATACATCAGAAACCTCTCTATCCTTAACTTTGCGGTTATACTAAAAATAAGTTACAAATGTTCACATATTTCTAATTCAATCGTTTACTTCTCATGAAATCAAAAGTGCATCTGTCTTAAAAATTAGACAAAATATATAAGCAGCTGTGCTCTACTTATTAAAGTAATGTAACGTATAACCGATATTCTTTATGCAAGCATTAGCACTTCTCATCCGCTCTCAAAAGAATTAATTAAAAAGATTAAAAATGTAATATGCAAGCTCATATCTTTCACACCCTGTTATTAGATTCGAGTCATAAGTAACTGTTAATTGCAGCTGTCTTTTAGCAAAATCAAACGCCAATCCCAAAATTACTTTCTTTTCTTTTTCCTTTTTGTCTCCATGAAAGAATCTTTACAACCCTTCCCCCCATTCTCAAATGAATGCATAATCATAGACAGAATCTAGCATTTATCGTTTTTTCCCATACGCTTCCGACATTGTCTCCTAAAACTCTCTCGCCAAGTACTGGCGATTTTATCATGCTTTCCGCGCCAACACCCGTACATGTAACTTTTAAAAACTTTATCACTTCGGCCGTTTGATTTGACCAGACCAGCTGTTAATTTCTTCTGCTGATTTTGTGGAGTACCTCCCCTTGCGCTTTTCGTCTATTTGTTCTTGATGCCTAATACTATTCTTGATTATTGGTTCCAAATAAATCACCTTCATCGCTAATCATGTTTCTTCTTTGTGCCCGTGTGTCAACTGCCTTCCTTCATGTGCTGTCAACAACCGTATATACGTAACCATCTTCAACGTGTCAATCACCGAAAATCTTCTGCATACATCCCCTACAAAAATATAAAAGAATTTACAATTGCTAATCGCTACTTCCTATTTTAATTTTAAATAATTTGAAGAAGTAAGTATTTCTTTAAAATGTATTTTTGTCCGTGAATTAAAAGGTAAGATAGTTAATTACGAGTTGATACACGTATTTCTATGTGTTTTTATATTTTTATTACTAGATGGCAGCTGTGGGATGTTCAACCTGATGGGTAATTCGATCAAAACACCTATTTCTCATTAAGTGTAATTGAGCACTTTTTGAAAATGTATAATTCGGTTTAACTTACCAAAAATGAAAAAAATATATGTACATTATCCTTTCAGTGTTTAATTAGGTAATTTATGTAAATATTGTTTTTTAAATATCAAATATTATCCGACATTTAATTAAAGCTGAAATAAAAAATACCAATTAATAAATGGTTTAAAATATAAATCGAAAGAAAATCTATAATTAAAGCTGAAATAAAAAATACCAATTAATAAATGGTTTAAAATGTAAATCGAAAGAAAATCTATAATAATGTAATTATCTAATCATCACATATCATTAATTCTCTCCCAATAAAAAATTTAAAAAATCACCAATTCTTTTTTAAAAAGTATAATTAATTAAAATTTCTTTATTTTCATTTTTTAAATCCCCTCCCACCAAGGATCTAACCGCTTATTAATGCTTTCATCCAATACAAGTGATTATTTCGCCCATAATTGTGCACTTTGTTTACGATAGTAGACTCGGGGCATTGATAGCCTCTTTTCTTTCTGTTTTTGTTTGTTTGTTTCTTAAAATAAGCATTCTCAAAGTTCTATTTAACATCATTGTACGTTGCAATTTCAGTTACTCCAATTAATAGATTGCTTGGCTGGATCGGAATTCAAAAATTATATTTAATCAGTTATGTTTTAGGTTTATTTTAGGTGAGGTTGTCTATGTTTGGCTTGATACACTTGCAGTCGCATACCACATCTGTTAATCACACTTCTTATGGTCGTCATTTAGAACACAATTTTTCTTTCTATGCTTTCAGGTTTACTTACACGACAATACTGCCTGTGCTTTTATCTTTAATAAATGCCACATATAGCTTATCGTATTATTGAACTTTATTGAATCTATCTCTTATATCCTGAGTTATATAAAAGCAATATACTCTTTTGTCTGGCTAGATATGTTTGGCTGACAACAAAAAAATAATTTAAGTTTTTGTTTGTTTGTTTCTTAAAATAAGCATTCTCAAAGTTCTGTTTGACATCATTGTACGTTGCAATTTCAGTTACTCCAATTAATAGATTGCTTGGCTGGATCGGAATTCAAACTTTGTATTTAATGAATTATATTTTAGGTTTATTTTAGGTAAGGTTTTCCATGTTTGGCTTGATAAACTTGCAGTCGCAAACTAAATCTGTTCATCACTCTTCTTATGATCGTCATGTAGAACTCAGCTTTTTTTCTATGCTTTCAGGTTTACTTACACAGCAATACTGCCTGTCTTGTTATCTTTAATAAAAGCCACATATAGCCTATCGTATTATTGAACTTTATTGAATCTATCTCTTATATCCTGACTTATATAAAAGCAATATACTCTTTTGTCTGGCTAGATATGTTTGGCTGACAACTAAGAATTAATTTAAGTTATCGGCATTCAAATGCATTACTATATATTTAACGTAATTTACTATCCAGTATAGAAACTGCTTATCTTCGTTACAGAAATTGTTTTACATTTCTGAACAAATTAATCATAATGCAGCTAAATGTATCTTAAAGACGTAAATTGTAGGTGTAATATGCATGTATCAGACGAAGTGCTCATTAGATGTTGCATTGGGTTCTCGTTAGCTACCACTTTTAATTAGAAGTAGTAGTTCAGAAAAAATAGATTTAAATAGGGAAAAATTATTATAAAAATTTCCCTTGATTTGGAAAATTTCGAATGTGAATGGTAGCGACACACTGAAGAAATATTCAATAGCTTTAACTAATAAACATGGCCCATTCTAATAAACATGTTTCACCCCATAGAGACTTTTTTAATAAAATAAACGAAATAAATAACATATAGATAAAAAAAAACTCAGTACATTTTCAGATTTATGGCGCAATAAAAAATATATAGGGGAAAGTACTGTAAATCCTTATGCCTTATTCTTAATTGCTTCTTGAGACGAGAAATTTCAACAGAAGTTTATGAAATTTTGCGTAGACACTCTGCACGTACACTCGCCCAGTATTAATATTCAAAATATATGATTTGATCATAAAATTTTATTATTATTATCAAATGATGATTTATAAAAATTAAAATCATTAAGTCTTACTCCACTGATAGGTTAAAACCTCATGAATATGTTAATTAATCAGGGAATGAAATAATCTAGACTTTTTTAAGTAAAAACAAAAAAGGACGGTTCCTGTTTTTAGCAATTGAAAGGAATCAGTAGTAAAATAGAATAAAACAAAATTGGCTAAACTTCCCTTAATTAAATTAGTATTATTCAAAAATTTAATAGTGATTAACAGAAATAAACATATATTTTATCTCATTATGCCATGACATATTGACTTAAGTTATTATTATCTCGTTACTTAGTTCTTCAATCAGATAATAATCATTTAGCATTCGCTTATAAATATATATATTTTAATATTTTCGTAGGTACTCAGTAAAAAACGTGAAAAAATATTTCTAACATATTTTCTCTTTTTTTACAAACGTTTTAGATGATTTAATAGAAAGAAATTCATTTATAAATCAAATTTATGTATATTTATACATTTAAAACATTTTTATGTAAAACTTTAAAGCACTTTAAAGTGTTGATAAAATATAATACTCTACATACTGTGTAAATAAACATAATGTATAATTCACTGCTTTTTGAAAACAAAATATGAATATTGTAGCAATTTATTTTGTACTTATAGGTATAACGCTGAAGCGTTTACGTTATGAAAAATAAATTTCTTCTCCAGGGTAAACTCTGATATACGGCAGATTTCTTTCAGGAGATAAAGAGAGAAAATATGTTTCGGTTCCACATACCTTTCGCGTTTCAGATGAAGAAGATTTTTAAAATGATTGATATGTCTCGGAAGATAAAGTTATCGATTTCCCATTAAGATTGTATGATGAGGAACACGAAAAATCATATGGTAGAAAATTGTAAAGTTACGATACGCGATATACAGGTTACGGCGATTATTTTAAAAATAATATAATTTAGTAAAATATACATGGTGATTACAAAAGAATATCCCAACTTTCTGAACAATAAAAGGAGGTGTTCCATTTCAGTGAGAAGTTATGAAGTTCCATAAATGTAAAGGTTCGTTCTTTTGGCGAGGGATGGCGCAACGAGTGGCGGATTGAAAGTGAACCGTCGTGTTCCCTTGCGAGTTTGTCCAACAGCATGGCGCACCACCCCATTGGCATATTTCTGTACGAGAGTTTTTGAACGAACAACTGTCGCAACGGTGGATTGGTCGCAGAACAGATTTCGACGCTGCTCTGCATCAGTGGCCCCCGCGAATCCCGGACTTAACTCCGTGCGATTTTTTTCTTTGGGGATACATAAAAGATAAAGTGTTTCGTTCACCTCTACCAGCTGATACTACTGAACTGTAAATGAGGATAACTGCAGCTATTGCAACTGTAACACCCGACATGCTGAAAACTGTGTGGACGAATTCTCCTAAAGAATGGATTTTGTTAGTGTTTCTGCTGGTAGTCACATTGAACAATTATAAATTTTTGTTATTAGTAAATGCAAGATCTTGTTTTTTCATGTATTTTTCACAAATGCGTGTATTATCTTCTATACTTTTGTTAATGAAGTCATTCGAAGTTGGGGTATTCATTTGTAATATCCCTGTACATTAGAAACATACTCAAATTTCGTGACGATTGTTCAATTTTTACAGCAGTTTCAGAAAAAAAGAACACTATAAAGAATAACAACTGATTTTTATATACGAAAATATAAGATATCCACGTGCGAAAATATACATTAACCTCTTCTAAGATACACACAATTCCAAAAAGCTTATCTTTAAAAATCTCAGAAACCAATATATTTCAAAGATTTAAAGAAACACTTTTATAATTATAATTTCATTTGCTGCCACCGATTTTGAGTAGTTTTTATCATGTATTAATTAGTTTTCTCAACCCGGAACATCAGTATTTTGGATGCTATCAATTCTCAATTAAACATTTTCAGCTGCAGAACGGAATTTAAACATCCAAGACCAACAAGATAATATTACTTTTAATGTTAATGATAATTCTGATAATTTGTCATGTTTGTCAGTAAAACATGTATGTTGAACATGAAAACGTTTACTTAAGAATTTATAGCAACCGAGAAACCTATATTTTGTGTTGAGAAAACTGAGTACTATTCAAAGAACTACTCGAAACGTTTCCGAAAATATGTGACAGCAAAAGAAACTTTGTATTAATAAATGCTTTATTAATTCTCAAAAATATTCTGCCTAAAGATTTGTTTCTAAAGATAAAGAATGCATTTCGGAATCGTGGTAAATAGTAAAAGGTTATTGTGTATTTTCGTTTGTGGTTATTTAATATTTTCCTATGTTGAGAAACATTTGTATTTTTTTTTTTTGCAGTGAAGGTGAGAAAAAGACAAAACTTACAAACAGAAACACAAAATACCATTTTTATATCCTGATAAATTTTATACTGACGCCAGAACAAACTGTTTACCGATAAATTTAATAAATGAAAATCATTAGAGAATTCTTTCGAAAATTATGCATGGACATTCATAAAAAATGCAGAAACGAACTGTACAATCTCTCTTATTGGAAGTTGGTTAAAATAGTTTAAAAGTAGAATGCGATAAATTTTTGTCAGGGTCATTTAGTGACATTTCAATACATTTTATCGTTTTCACAACAACTCAATATTAGGGAAAATAAGAAATAATATTGTTTGACATGATAGGAATGATGTACTGTATATACTCGTCTATAAGTCGACTCCAAAATTTGAGAGGAAAAACAGGTTGAATGTCAGTATTTAATAAAATTTGTCTTCGTTTACTTAATCGAAGAAAATTAGTATGAATTCTTCGATTGAATACAGTGAAGAAACCAATTAGAAAATACTGGTATTCACGTTTTTCTTCTCGAATTTAGGGGCCGAATTATACACGAGATTGCTGCAACACGCTATACTAATTGCTGTAACATGATATCAAAATCTGATAAAAATATATATTGATAGGATAACATTTTATTTATTATTTTAGATTTTCATTCTTCACGCTAAAAAATGAATAATCTAATAAATAAGTGAAATAGTAGATTCAATTCTAAATATTCTACCTTTTTAGACATGTAAGTTCATATATGAAGATGCATATTGGTACATATTCTTTATATTCATTAAAGACAAAAAATATATATACTAACCCAATATTTCTTTAGATATGTTTTCGCTAGATAAAAAATTAAAATTAAAATATGTAGTATTTTTATATACTGAATTAAAAAGTTTAAGAACTCAAAGTAATTATTATTACATTTGTCATCACGACTAATTCATTGAGATTACTTATTCGTTGCGATTATTATAACTTAGAAGCACCGGAGACCAAAATTTTCATGCATGAAGAATTGTTTAAAGAAATGCAGTAATCCTAATCATAAATAAATAATAATTGAAATTTATAGTGATTGTGGGATTGTCTAAATGCAACTGTTTCATTAAATCCTGTTTAAAAATGGACACCTTCTGAAAAACTAAATCTATCTTACGTAAGCATTAAGTAAGCTCTTTTATAATTACTATAATAATAATAATAATAAAGGAAATATGTGTACATTGTTTCAAATTGCAATGTTTAATATAAGTTTTTATAACCTGAGTGGTTTAAGATATTAGTGTGAGTTATTACAAATCATATTGAAATTGCTATATAGCCAGATATTTTGAATTAGGAACCATTTAAAAATATGTATAACATAATTTTGATACTATTTCCTTCTGAATATACCTAAAAATTCAAATTATTAAGCAAAATACATGATATTGCACTAAAATATTCCAATTGCGCAGAGCGTTTACTCATATCAGAATTATTTAGATCAAGAATGCGTGATTAGTTGTCGTGGAATTCAGTGCGAATAATCGGCGTTTATAAAGTCTGAAAAGAGATAAAGGCTTGAAGTCAATTGTATGCTTGATAGGATGTCCATTGTAATGAAAAGGAAATGTGAAATATTACGATCAACGCCTCGCGTTTATAAATTTGCATTTAATACATTAGTCTATTACCATAAAATATATTCATAGTTTGTTTCTTTTGTTTATTTTTGATACAATGGTACAATCTATATTATAAAACAAAAATATATCCGTCGGTAACGCTGACTGGATAACAACGATGTTGGACAATAATGCGGTTCCAACTGTATAATAATAGCAGTCATTGATTTAATTATGCTGCGCATATATTTACAACACTATTTATACGATTACTACTATACTTATTTATTATTTATAGCATAAAAAATACTTGAATGGCGTGTTACATACTTTTATTTTGTTTCGCATTTTAATTTAAAAGTACATGAAAACCTGATATTGTGCGAAAATCGAACCAAAATTAAGATAAGGGGATTAGCTATAATATTTGGTGAGACAAGTTAAATGAATTTTCTCATGAAGTGCAAAATATGCCATTAGAGATTCAAATTCTATTTTGAAACATATGCTGTGTTAGCAATAGTCAGATCAAATGCATGTATAAATTTTGATCATTTCAAGACGTTACACTTTAAGACATAAGCTTATTACCTTTTTTATAACTACGTTAAGGCATTTTAATATTGTTAAAGTCAAATTTAATGCCATGAAAATTTCGCTTTGAAACCTTCTTTTCCAAAGCTTTTCTGACATTGATTTTTATCAATTCAATAAATTGGTAAAAATCTGATATCATTGATTGTACTATGAAGGATATGAAAAAATCTATTTCATTAGATTTCACCTTTTATAAACTTATTTTTAAATTTCTACTCGAGAAAGATAAAGCACAATAATTAGACGAACAAACATTAGTAAGAACTAATCCATAAATTCAGGAAATTAATAAAATTTCTTCATTGATATATCATTCTCTATATTGATATTTACTAAAAAAAATATTCACATTTTTAAAAATCTAAAAATAATTATAAATTTTATTTTTAATCCGTTTTTAAAAATATTTGTGAATCCGTATTACCCAACTATCTAATATTTACTAGACTAGATGGTTTATAAGAACTTGCATAAATACAATTGAGATAGACAAATGGTCCCGTTTTACTCTTACTTATTGTTTCTCATTATCTACAGGAAGATTTACTTCTCACAATAATAATAATTAGATTAACAACCATATTTATTATTAATGGACACTTTTGTACATTATATCATGTCTAATAGATGCATTTTGATATAAAATTATACTTACATTAAAGTGGGGTTATTAAATAACTTAATAACTGGAACATAAATGCCTGAAATGATTATGCAAAACTTTTACTAAACACAAAGAAACATTTAATAAAACAAAAAGTAGACAATCATAGTAATAAAATATTACTAGAAGTACTACAAATATATTTATTACTACAAATAATAGCTAATTGAGCTCCGAATGACCAAATCTCCATAACTTCGATTAAAAGTACTTTTACATTCTTATTCTTCATTAACAAAGAACCAAACAACATATGCTAAGACCCTTAGCTCAATCATTTTATACTTCTGACCCCATAGATAGCTTCCTGAACTATGACACACGCACACATATAAATATATAAATCAGAATAGATCCCATCGATAAAATTAAATGCTTAAAATATTTCAATTTTATAATCGGAAAGTCCTATTATTCATGCAATATAGACTTAATCTCACAAGCTGCATAAAATCAAAGATTCTAAATTATACGGCGATTCAGCAAAAATAAATATATAATAGTATATTTAATTTCTACTTTTAATTTACGCTCCAATTAGTATAGCCATATGTCACTTTTATTTATTTCTTATTTACTGTTACATCTTTTTTTTTCTACAAAAATATCAATCGAAGTGAACAGTTAAGTGAAATAAAAAAAGTTGTAAAATCCTAAGTAATCATTAAAAATAGAAACTTATTAAAACAGCGTAATATCTTACTTTATTAAAAATAAATTGAGTTAACTAGTCCGTACACACTGCTGAAGCATAACATAATATAGAATTTGTCCCGAAATTAAGAAATACTCACACTATCTACAGAATTATATACTGAGACTACACTACCGCCAATATATTTCAAATTTATATTTAGAAACGCTAAACTAGTTCTGAAAAAATTTATTGAATAAACATCATTAAGTATTTGGATATTTATGAATTCTTCCCACTTCTGGACTTCAGCTCGATATTTCTCTTACTATTTTTTTTAATAAAAGATGAAATTTCAAAAATACTTTTAAAACTAAATATTTTTAAATAAAAAAATGCTAAATATGTTTTTTAACAAATATTAAGCTCTTTTTTAATGAATTCAAAATAACTAAATTTTATTTCCTTTTCCAGAAAAGTAGTCGTTAAATTTTATCTTGAAAATCGATAACTCGTGGGAAAAAGCAAAGAAATCATGTACTAATACAAAAAAATTAAATAAAAAGAAAATAGGCATAAATTTTATTTTCTTTTAAAACAAATAAGGCAAAAATTCATTTATTCTATAAGTCATGAAAGAAATTATACTGAAAAAATAAGATATATAATTTCATTTGTAGATTTCATATATTTAACTTTTTTTTACATATTTAAAAAATATATATATTGCAACATTCATTACTACATTGTTTAGATCTGCATCCATTGCAAATTACATATGTTTCATTTTTAAAAGAAAGCATATGAAACAATAGTAAATTAACACTAAACATAGGCATTTATCACTATTTTTTAGGATGAAACCTTCCCATATCTGACAGGGTGAGTGTAAAATAATTGCTATATAATAGTGTTAGCTCCAAAGTATTTTATTTCCAGTCAAATAAATAAATTTTGAAAAAGGAATTTTACTTGTTAAATGAAATCAAATAAGTTTTACACACACAAATTTTTAGTCTAATTTGTCTGGTTCAAAAACTCTGGAAAATGTATACGGGAGCTTAGCAGCAGTGCTGTATGACTAGCACTTGAAATTTGAAATTTATTTTCACACGAAAAACACAATATCACTTTACCTTAAGGAAAATATTCTTTATCATGTTTCTTAATTCTCGTTTACAATAAAAATATTTTGCTTAATTTTAATTTACGAATTTAAAACTCTATATATGTATATATATATGTGTGTGTGTAGGGGGGGGGAGGGGGTATGGGACTGGATGAGATTCATCGGTAAATGGTAACAGCAATAACACAAATAGCGCATAGTAACAGTCTAACTTACCAGTGTTGATCTGACGTATATTCTTCGTATCAAAATGGAGCAGAAGCAACACATATTCCTTTGTATAAAAACTGCGCATTATCAGCGGAAGTTCTTTGTGTAATATGGAGCTGATTCGACGTTTGTTATTAAGAGTGTGTAACTGTAATATAGAAGAAAAGCACTTTTGAAGTAGATTGCGAGCTGAACAAAACTCGAAGACGAGATACAGTTCTGGTGCCTAAATAATCTAATTTACTTGTAAATAATGTATATTTAATCTAGATCTTTACATTAAAGTAACGTTAATTATGAAGAAGATTGCTTCACTTCTAAATCGAACAATTCAGCTGGCCATCACTAAATTAACAACACACACACACACACACACACACACACATACACAGAAGCACACACATATATATATATATATATATATATATAAATTCAGAAAAGGTAATTCATTTTCGTTAGAATTTTCTGAACGTTTGGGTGTTTACATATATTTACGAATAATATAGCAATAACATGCAAATGTATATGAACTCTGCAATTACGTTAACACAGACCCTTATGAACATTAAAGCCACGGTTACGTATAATCGCCTAAAAAAAGGTCAACTTTTTTCTTTAAGACAATAGACACGACTTTTGAAAATTCGCTTTTTCAAAAAATATATTATTTCTTTAAGTATTAAACATATTTTTTATCAAAAAATTTCCCAATGGCGTCCAATATGATGGTCTGAAGAATTTTTCATTTGAAAACCTCGACCGATCTGTATATGTACTATCTTATTAAATTCAGTCCGAAATGTATTTTCTACATATTAGTTAACATAATTTCATATGTAATAAATATAAAATACATTGAGAAAGTTAAAAATAATAATAAATCGATGGACATTTTAAACTAATGTTGATGTTTTGAACCATTGTTTGGATTTTGACAAAACAAAATTACAAAATATATTTAGTAGGGACAATTTTAACATATTATAGGTTCAATAATGGTGAAAAATGTTTATTTTGATGGAACAAATTACAAGTAAATTAGTTCAACGGCTAACTCGCTAGAACTTACGCAGATTTGAAAATCTTGGTCCAACAAAAACGCATTTAAAATTTTCGTAAGATCTTTGACCCATAAAATTTTTGTCATTCGTCCATTTTGCCTAAAAAATATTTTTGTGTGTTGCCAAAATACGATTTTCTCAAATTCAAAAAGAGTAAAGAATTAAGAAAATTATTATTTTAAAATATATCATATATATTATTTCTCCTGTCAACATCCCTTTTTCTCAGAAAATACGAAACGCAGAACGACGAATGAGATGGCATATGAAAGGATTTTGAACTGGCTTCTGGCATAGCACATTTAACAATTCGTTAAAACATGTTTTTGATTAAAATTTGCTGAAAATTAAAAATTAAATCGGCATTGTTTTCATAAAAGAAATGAAAGGTTTTCTTCAAAGTATCGTTGCCACAAAAATAAAATACCACATTCTATGATGCTCAGCAATTATTATAAAAAACACCACACGGGTTTATTTTATATTTATGATTAAAAAGCGAAATTGAAATTGAAATGTTTAGATTTATATTTTTATGTCCCATGTTTTCCGGAAGCGGATGTCGTCATCCTCTAATGCAGTTAAAATACGATTGTTATTTTTTTTTTCTCGCGCGTGCATTTTGCAATCTTGGATCAGTTTTTACTATAACTTTGATGGAATAAATTAGATGATATTCTAGCTTGACTAAAAACTAAATGTTGTTTGCAGATATTTTTATCCTTAATTTTTCTTTAGATGTATAAACCTGCATCTAAGAAATATTACATATTGATAAAAAATGGTACTTCTCTATTATCCCGTCGACCACTTTTCATAACAAAAAACTATCGCCAAATAAACGGGAGAACGTTGCCAATGGAATATCAAAACAAATAAATAAATAAAATATAAGAATTTAAGGACGATATTGTTATTTTAATGAATGAAATAACTAATAAATCAGTAAAACATAATGGACAATACACGCAAATGTTGCGTTAAAAACCACTTGATGACGTAACAAACACGTATAATGCTTCTGATATCAAGTAAATGGGACTGCATTTTTGGCGTTTAATCTTACAGTTCGGCGATAGATTTTTGTTATGAAAAGTGGTCGACGGGATAATAGAGCAGTACCTAAAAAATATTACATTTCAGAGCGAAATCCTCGCACGGACCTTCTGGTATCACCTTACACTTAGTCAGCTATTCCTGGGATATACAAGATTAATTCCTCATAATTTTGCATATCAGCGACTAGTTAGAGATGATATCACTTCTTGCACCGCTTTACATACCACGTTCTGCATTCTGGACACGCAATTCATCTGTATTAACGGCATAACCCCTGGTTTCAGACCAACTGAAACTCACAAAAGGTTCATCGTTCTTAATAAAGAAAATCTTCCTTTATTAAATGCATTTGCATCTATAAGATGTAGCGATTAGCCCAGTTTTATAATCTGGCCGTCCCTTTTAGGCTTAATTGCCAGTGTATTCGACAGGCAACGTAAATATAACAGATGTAGCAACGCAAATTATTAATGGATTCAAAACCTTTGTAGCTGCACATTCTACACACTTATACCTTTAAAAAATGCGAAAAAAATCGATTATTCATAATATATATATATTTAACGTGGAATTGATTTTATATATTTAGCTTAGAGGAGAAAAAGTGTTTCAGTAATAAGAATTTTATGACATTTGAGTAATTATTTAATGAGTATGATGATGCACTCCTTCTCAAACGAATATATTCCTAACCGAAACAATCTCTTTCTTGTTAATTTTGTTTTAACACATTTCAAAGAACACATTTTTACATGCAACAAAACTTTCTAATGTTAGCAGAAAAATAAAAAGTATATTTTGCTACTGTCTTCATCTTGTCTTAATATTTTTTCATTGTTATTTACATTACATTGAAATATTTCTAAAAAATGCATTTAAAAACCATTACATAATTAGAAAATAGAAATCAGAATATCGCATTCGAAAATAGAAAGAAAAAGACTGATTCCGGTTCATCACGTTGTTTTAGTTGCTGTGCATAAAAAATGCACATTTTTAAAGAATTTTTATTTTTTATTTTTTTATTTAATTGTCAAATTTTGAAAATTATACATTTTTGGAAATAACAACTAAATACATTTTTTATTGATAGAAATTGATTTTAATATATAGTATTTATAGACAGCTATCTTCAAGAGAAAATGACTTCTTAAGAAGTAAATATCAATGTACAAAATGTAATATGTATAAAAAATATGTTATCTATCACCATTTTCTGTAAATAATTAAGTACAAGTAATATAATACATTTGATATAATATAATATACCTTATAATAATATAATATAATATAATATAATTATTATAATATATATATATATATATATATATATATATAATATATATAATACAATATAATACATAATGTAACATAATATAATTCAGTATAATTTTTAATATAATATGTGTATATAATATAATGCATTATGATATAATACATTTGACTTTTCCAAGCATTACAAAAGAAAACATAGAATTAACTATTATCCAAAAATAATGTTTAAGTATTCGTGACATTCTTATTCGTAGTACCTTTCTAATATTTTGACAAGATGATTTGAGGAATTGAAATTTTATATTTTTTGTTAGCCTAGATTTCATCGCTTAATGATACTTATTCTCCCACAGCGCCTAGGAAGTCACCGGTAATAAATCATTTCAAACTCATCCTGCATAACTTATATCTAAATTATTTTCTTCCCCTTGTCATATTTCAAGTGAAAGGGAGATTTTATATTTTACTTTAATTTTTTCTGTCTACCTACATACGTTATATATGACTTTGAAAAATGACTATATTTTGACTAATTGATTTTCCTTTCGAAATAGGATGCTTGCATTGTTTTAAAACTTTTATGTGAACAATTTAACTATTAAATCGTAATATACTTAAGTATATCTCGTGTTGATAATAATATATTAGCATTAATTAAGTGATTCCTGATCAAAATTCGATAAATTTTATAAGTAAGCTGGGGGTTTTGAAAATGTGCCCGGCAAAACCAATTTTGAGCTATGTGTGAATGATTAAAAAAATTAGTTACATAAAAAAATTATGTAAAACTACAATAAAAATCATCTCATTTGTGAGTTTAAAAATGTTTAAGAGATAAATTCAAAAAATGTTTAACATATTAAACAGACATTTTTTCTTCAAATTTAGATTAATTATATGTAAGAGGTTTACATTTATTTTTCCATAATAGCGCAAATTTAAAAGACTAATGATTTTTTTTACATTACTGCTGGTCTATGATGTTCAGCTGTTGCTATTTAGAAGGCCTGAACGACTTCATCAAATGACTTTATCAATATCAACAACTTTTTCATGTTATTGAAGAAAATCCAAAAACACAGGTTGTCGAAAATTAAAGTTACAAACATATTTTTTGCAATAATTTAAAATAACTACCACTAATATTTTAAAGGGGACTGTAATATATATGTTGTAAATAGCACATTGAATGAAAATACATTACTAAAATATTCAATTTTACGAACGGTAATTGTTTTTGGCGTAGGAAAACATATAGACACTAGTGCGCTATTTGCTAACATTGTGAATTATTCTCAGAAAAAAGTAAAACATCCACATTTGCCATACTACCATTTTTAACAATTAAATAATAATAAAAAAAACATTATTATCAGTACTGTGAATAAAATCATTGTTTTATTTATCGTATGTTTTATTCCTGAAAAAAAAAATACAAGAAATATATTTAAAATATCAAATATTAATTAAGTTTATTTGGTTAAAAAATAATGTTTTATAGCTATTTATTTTGTATTTAAACACATATGTGAAGAGTAACAGAACACATAAAATAACTAACACATTTTGACTTATAAAACAGATTATATTAAAATAGTAGAAGATATTATTTACAGGAACAGCTATGTACAAGAGTATGTTCATTTCTTTTAAATAACAACATTACCATTTCTAATTCCACACAAATTGATTCATCGAATACGCCTAAATTCGAACACCGACATCGTCTGTCTTTTTCTGCTTTGATATCGACTACACTCAACTACCAACTCCGTTCTACGTACGCTTTCTTCTCCCATATATCACGTACATTCAACAGCGCTCCATGTGATGTAATTCGTGACGTTTGCTAAAACGATATCAGATTTGTGCTAAGATCGCTCGCTTGTTAAAGAGGTAAAAGCGTAGATCCCACTAACTCGGCCTATCTTGCTAATTTGTTTGATCTCAAACCATTAGTTGACTGGATTAATTGTCCGCTGTTGCGAGCAAATGGATCACCTGAAAACACAAAAAAAAGAGAGCAGCATCCAAAGTACTTTGCTTATAACAACATAATTGAAGACAAATTTAACACGGTGTGTTCTTCAGGTGGAAGTATCTGCACATTGTAGATTACACACATTGTAGCACACTGCGAAATTGTATAAATCAACATATTCAAAATAATTAGTTTTTTTAACAACGTCTGAAACAGTAAATTTCTCAACTTAAAAACAAAAACAAAACAAAGATCGTGTGAAAGAGTCACAAATGGTCTAATTTCTTGAAAAGGTGATAAAATTCGTTGAATAAAAACAAAGTTCGTCGGACCGTCAGGGGTTAAGAATTAATAGTCCGTATTTAAAAAGGACATCCGTCATAATGACAATTAAGGTCATTAAACATTATTACAAAATGCTTCTTATTTCTTATTTCTTTGCATCTTTTATTATTATTACTCTTACTTTTTCTTCTTTTTCTTGTCTTTGTCTTTCTCTTTTCTCATCACATTTTATAATCACGGATGGATAATTTTTTTTATCATTTCTGTGGAATGAAACAACATCTTCAAATTCAAGGGATTTGTCAGAATAAAAATCATATTTGTCAAAATCGGTAAGATTGTGATCTTCGGGCATATCTGTGTCATCTTCAGAATTTAAGTCAAATTTACTTCTACTTTTCTAGGGAATGAATTTCTATCACTAGGCTTCTTTTTAGTAAACTTCTGTTTTCGTTTCTTAACTTCGGAATCTTCATAATAATTTATTTCTTATTCATCTTCTAATTCATTTGATTATTTATAGACATTGTTAATTTTCTTAGGAATATTACTCAACAATTTCTTATAACTTGACATTTTCTCAAATTTTCTCAGATGTTCGTCATTTATTATTTTTAAATTCGGTTTGTTTTCATTTTTGGGGAAAATACGTCATTTTTTAATTATTTTAAAAATCTGCGCAATCCGAATAATTGTTTATTGTTTTAAAATGCCTCTTCGGTTAATTTGGTTCCTAAGTTTAATGAATTATTGCTTCAGATCTTCGAAATCTTCCTGGAAATTATCTAATTTTCCTTGAATCTTTTAAAATTTTTATTTTAGAACCCACGTCTTCGGATTCTTCTAGTTTTAATAAATATTTAGAACGATTATTGGATTTCACTGCACATTTTCTTTCTTTATAAATTCTTAAAATTGTGCAATTTTATATCTTTCAAGCACTTCTCTAATTTTCTGTGCTATGTGGCGATGTCTTGCCTTTCTGTTATATATTTTTCTAATTTAATGTCCATAGTATTCAATTTAGATTCATACGATGTTTTCGCAATTATTGATTTTGTTCTTTCTGATATAAATTATAATTTTATTTAATTAAAAAAAAATCTCTAAAATTACCAATTTTTACAAGCAGACATTAAATAGATATTCACTAAAACTTCAGTCATTGAAAATGGCCATCAGTTTTCATAAAACCAGCTCTACAAATCCATCACTATACAATAATGTTTTCGAAACCGTCCGGAGCTTCCTCAATTGTAAATGCTGCGAAAATTCTTTGCTGTAGAAAATTCTTTGCTGTAGAAAATTTTTTGCTGTAGAAAATTCTTTGCTGTTGCGGACGCTCCAGACCGGAGTCGAAAACATTTTTGTATAGTGATGGTTTTATGAAAACTGATGGCAATTTTTAATGACTCAAGTTTTTAGTGAATATCTATGTAATGTCTGCTTGTAAAAATTGTTAATTTTAGAGATGATTTTTATTAAAGAAATACAGATATAAACTCCTTATAAGATACAAAGATATATTTATATTATTCTCATTTTAGTTCAATTACTTATGTTTCTAACATTTTATGTTTTATTTCATCATAACTTGAGTAATTAAATTTTCGTTGTCTAAGCGTAATTCTTTAATTGATTTGCTGGAATATTTACATTGGTTAAACAATTTTTGTTCTACTTTCTTATTCATGAGGAACTCTTTTGGAATGTGAAATAATAAGGGTTAAATTTAGAATTTACGTTCACATAACTTCCATTAATAGCATTAACTGATGAATTTTTCGAATCATTTTGATATTTATCTATTTTTACATAGTTACCAGAAATAGATAAAGTACCTTGATTTATTATGTCAGTACCAATAATCATATCAAAAGCAATACAATTATAATTAATCTTAAAAATAGAGCTTTGAAATTTAGAGTCATTAATTTCGATTTCTGCTTGAAAAGAACCATATTTCTGCATGATTTTTTGCGTAATCCAGTCTGTTACTTCTGCATATCTGTTGCTTCTAATTTGACGTAATCTTTAATTTTATTAAAATTACTTCTATTTAAAATTGTTTGCTGGCTACATTGCCACGATTACGTATACACATATACGTGCCACATTAATGCCACGATTGTAGCATCGAATATCAGACATTACGGGCATAGTTTTGTTCTTAAATTCTACTACTTGAGGTTTCATTTTACGCCTTGCTTCAATATCTTGTTTTACATTCTCATAATCGTACCTCAATTTCCCATAACTTTTAAGATTTTTCTTAAATTAACAAATGCCAGAACAACAGTACAAAAAAAAATATTTTTTAAACAGCGTCTTTTATCCTATTTATTACATACTGAATTAATGCAGAATCTTCAATGTTGCAACGAGAATATAACTGCTTCATATTTAAGAATTATTCATCTAGTGTTTCATTATCCGTCAATTTTCTTTTAGATAACAATTCATGTAGTTCTTCTGAATTGCGTGTTGGGCGAAATTCAGAAAAAATAGTGATTTTAATTTATGCCAAGAATTCAAGTTACTTTAGCTTTGTATTAATAATTTAACGTTTCCGCCCATACAGCGTTTTGTCAAAATTAATTTATATAAGTCATTTAAATTAAATAAAGAAATAACATATTCGAATTCGTTAATCCATTTCTCTACATTTTGATATTTACTTCCGTCGAATGCAGCAATCATGTTAACAATATCAGTTATGGTAATCAAAGTTTTCAAAACACAATCAGGAATCAGAAGTTGTGCCATTTTGTTTTTCTACTACAAAAATCATTTCTTATTTTCAGAAAAACTTTGAACATCATTAATTTTGCTACTTTTGTTTTTGGTAATTTCATTTAACAACTCAGTTTCATTATCGCTATTTTCATTTTCTTCATGAATGAATTATTCTGGCAGAGATATCATCAAAAGATCTGAAATTATAGATACACAACACACTACAAGTTGTTATTAGTTCATTTAAAGAAAAATCCTCCTTAACTTTACGAATTTTTTCAGCATATTCTGTGCTATCGATTTCAAATGGAAATCCGGCAAATTCACGTAATATTTACTTGTTTTTTCCGATCTCCCAAATCATCAAAAAATAATCGATGTAGAATTTTTATTTTAGATGACTTTTCTTTTTTTAAATCTACTTCTAATTTCTTAATATGAACGAGTTGCAAATACATTTTACGAACAACAAAAAAAAATCACTTATAAGGTATATGCTTCACGAAAACAGAAATCATCCATATGTATAAGCATTCACTACTATAAAAAAAAAATCATCACCAGTTGTAAACTGTTATATGTAGGCATAAAATTACTTAAAGGAATTATAGACGTAGAATTATCACCACAGTTCTGAGCACCATTTTGTAGAATAAAGTACTCTCACAACACATAAAATAACTGACAACTTTTAACTTATAAAAAGATTATGTTAAACATAGAATACATTATTTACATTAACAGCTATGTACACGTGTATGTTGGCATCTTTTACAAAGGACGTTCCATAAAAATTCAGAGTAAAATCATAAAAAATTAGAAATATATTTACAGCAACAAAAGCATCATTCATTTTCAAAATAGCTTCCCTCAGATGATATGCAACGGTCCCATCATTCAACCCACTTTTCAAAACAGGTAGAGAAGCCTTTTTCTGGAAGCTGCTTCAAACAACCCTGAACTGCTGAAATAACTTCAGAATCTGTATTAAAGAGGGGTAACGGGTTCAAACTTATGCACCCAAGTTTCATCACCTGTTAATGCAGTCTTTAGAAAAATATTCGCCGATTTTCTTGAAAGATTGCCAAAACAGTGTTTAACCCCTTTCTGGACGGCCAGGTTTAGAAGCCAGTTATGCTGACAAACGTCTTTTTTTAAAATTACCAGGCAATCAAAAAATCGTAGACTCACCAAAACATTCGTCTTTGTAAGATTTTTTCTATAACTTAACTGTGTCTGGAGTTGTTATGCCCAAACGATAGAAACATTTTATGGCACAACGCATTTCGTTTTTTAACTCTGATTCACTCACCTCCATTTCTGCAGGACATACAAAAACAGTTCTTTAAAGAAGTACGAAACTAGGAAAATAAAATCGTCTGCTTCATTTAGAATATTTATAAACGCACAGTTAACAGTTTGAAAAAATCGTCTGAAGTTTATTTTTTAGTTTCGCGGTGTTGCCACTACGTAAAAAAATAACCCTCAGTTTTTTTATTAAATGCTCTTTGTAATTAACAACATTTCCATTTCTAATTATGTACAAGTAGATTAATCGAGTACGTCCAAATTCAAAAACCGACAATATCCGCCTTATTCTGCTGTGATCTCGACTGCACCAAACTGCCAACTCTCCTCCACTCACTTGGCTCGCAGTTTTCACCTTACATATCTCATGTACATTCAACAGCTCTGAGTGTGATATAATTCTTGACGTTTGCTAAGGCGATATTTGTTTGATGCTAGGATTGCTTGCTTGTTCAAGAGGTCAAAGCGTACATCCCACATACACTAGTGTGCAAAACTTAAGCTAATTTCTGAATACGTGAGCACTCAAAGGCAAATTCTATAAACAGCAAGTGTAGAAAATAGGTACTACCCTAACATCACAGACAGTCGATGTGAAGTCTTCTTGTCATCACAAATGGTCACAATTGTTACAGTCACTACAACGAACAGAAATGTGATATCTTTCATTCCTCTCATTTGGTCACTCCACTGAACTGACACCATGATTGCTGCTTTTTAACGAGTCACCAGGTGACTTTACAATGAAGTCATCTTTTGACTCTCATATGACTGTCATTTTGACACTCCATTGTAAAGTCATCATGATAGCTGTTCTGGGACGAGTTCCCAAGTGACAGAAAATGAAATCATCTGGTGACTTTTAACAAAAGAGTGCAATGATGACTTCACAAAAGAGTGTCGATCACCGGAAAGTCACCATGCGACTCCATTGCGACATTATTTGGCGACTTACCACAATGCAAAGTTCAGTCTTCAACCGACAGTGACTTGAGAATCACAAGGTGACTTCATTGTAATGTTACCTGGAGACCCATCACAAAGCGACAGTCACAGTGACTTTTCAGTGTTAACAATCATTCGAGAGTAATAATGAGACAGTGAAATATCCCATATTTTGATTCACAGTAGAGATTGTAACACTTCTAACCATGTGTGACGTCAAGGGGACTTCACATCGACTGTCCGTACTGTTAGGGTAGTACCAATTTTCTACACTTGCTCTTTATAAAATTTCCTTTTGAGTAGTCAGGTGTTCAGAAATTAGCATTTTGTGTTTGTTTGTTAAGTTTTGCACACCAGTGTATATATATATTTCTAAATCAACATTCCATAAATTGAAGTTGAAGATGAGTCACAAGGAGATTCGAGTTTATCATCTTATATTTTAATGTCTTATTCCAGTGTCAGTACCCTTATTTACTACATCACATATGTTTCTTGATATAAAGACAAAAAAAAAGTTTTCTGCTCCTGCTTTTAAAACAATATTATAATTCATTCGACCAATCAATTTCAAAACAACTATAAACGTCTAACTGTAATAGAAGTCTGAAATCTTTACTAATTCCATATTTTATTTGTTAATTAGATGTTATTTAACAAAATATGATTTTGTATGTCGTCCTCTGACATAGCATGATAAAACAAATATTCGGTTCAGAATTTATTTTTATTTTTCTTTATTAATGCACATCAATTTGATTGACTTAATGTCCAATAATATTTTTATTCCTAAATCATCTCAAAAACGTCTAACTCTTAATAAAGACTTTCACTTATTATTTACTTGCGTATTTTACTTCGCTATGTGAACGAATAATTCTTGCGATACTTGTATTACATCCCACGCTTATCAGAGCAGCTTAAAATACAGAAGCGAAAAGGGTATGCTTTTCCTTTAAAAAATAAAAACAACACTGTTATCATTAATGACGAAGGAACGTTTTCTAATGCAAACATTTTCGACAGCATTTATGTTACACTGGAACTGAAATATCTGTCAAACATACTAAGATAGACTTCGGCACCACATGAATACATACAATGTAAACAGAAGTTCATTTCATATTTATTAAAACACTGAAATATCTGTTTTACGTACATTCTTTTTTTTTTTTTTTTTTTTGCATAAAATAAAATACGAAGGTTGTGAATTATACGTTAAAATTTACATATGAAATCATTCCAAACTCTATCTGTAATTAAGCCGTACAATAACAAATTTTCTCTAAAAATGTTCCAAATACTTTTGTTTCGTATTTTATAAATTTTCTTTTCACATATTCTATTATATAAATGGAGAGAAATCCCATTCTACGAAAACATAATATGAAGGTTTTTAATTATATATTAAATTTCACATATTAAATCATTCCAAACTCCCCTATCTGTAATTAAGCCGTACAATAACAAATTTACACTAAAAATAGTCCAAATACTTTCGTTTCTATATCTTGTAAATTTTCTTTTCACATATTCTGTTATACAGGGTGATTCATAATGAATGGGCCAAAAAGAATAACACAGTGTGACTGCCGTAATGGATTTATTCAGCTGAAACAAATTTATTCTGCAACTACAATTATACAAGTTTTATTTGGCAACAAGGAAAAAACATCGAATGACGAACTCGCCGCTAGAGGCGCTGTTAAACAAAATGTCGTCCATGCAGGATAAAGCGTACTGCGAAAGCCACGTTCCACTTATGTGTTAAAGTTAATCGCCATAATTTGCGATTTTGGGGCACGATGACCATGTAACATTTGAACATCAGCGTGATTCTCCCAAGGTGAAGGTTTTCTGCGCTTTATCATACAGTTGTGTTTTTGGTCCGTTTTTCTTTGCTGAAAAACGGACCAGATCTAACGCCCTGTGATTTTTTTCTCTGGGGTTTCGTTAAAGAAAGGTGTTTATGCCTCCACTTCCTCAGGACTTAGAGGAACTGAAGCAGCGGATAACTGCAGTGTTGAACTCCATCACAGGGGATATGCTATCACGAGTGTGGCAGGAGCTCGATTACCGTGTAGACATTTGTTGTGTCACCGGAGGGGCACATATTGAACACCTGTTGAAACTTGAATAAATGTAGTTTTGAGGTAAATTTGAATTTTCTAAATATATTAATTACAACGTTCACAATCATGTTTTCTTTTTGTCCCATTCATTATGAATCACCCTGTATAAATGGAGAGAAAAATCATTCTACGAAAAGATAGAGAGCAACAAACTATTTTTCATTTTGTGAAAGAAATTTTTTCAAAACAGTATCCGATTTCCATGTAGTACTTCAACATGTCTATTGAATGATGTAAATGAAAACGAAGTCTAAATGGGTGTGAGTATAAACATTAGACAGAAATTACTTTTGGTGCAGAAAGAAATATCAAATGTCAAGAACTGGATGGGAAACGAATATCATGCTAGGATAAAGTCTGAGTAATCTCAACAGGAAGGTAATTAGGTGAGACTCGGAATTGTTCGGAAGAAAAACTACCTAAAAGATTAATTGGAAAGACGAAAAGTAAAATAAAGTTATCCGGAAGAAATAAAATAGAATTATATAAGAACTACCATAAAATTCATTCTGTAAATTATTTCATGTAGAAAATAAAATTGTTTTACGCCTTCGCTGAATTATAGCTCTAATTGCTTTCGAAAAATTGGCTTACTGAATTTCTTGAAGCAGAATTATGGCTTCCAGACATGTTATACATAATTTAGCTGTAAAATAAAATAATGGGATATCTCATTTTCTTTTTGTAACGTTATTTTTCTGTTCAGAAATGTTATTGGTTACAGTAGAACTAATTATTCTACAAAAGTTTGGAATAGGTATATTATTAATGGGAAATAGTTTTTTTAGTTATAGTACTTAAACGAACTCATCCAGGAAAGAATTTTGAAGATAAACTAATTTGCATATTTCTCCCAAATTTTCATATTTGTTCAATGAAATATTTGGAAGATTGACTCATTACGCTTGGATAGAGGAGATTCGAGCCTGTGCATCATGTTCGATATGCCTGTGGCTAAGTATAGTGATCCTTGGTCGGGGTGTGAACACATTGGAAGGATATTAGAAGTTAAGATAATACGAAGTACAGTAGCGGGGGGGGGAAAAAGTGATCACCGAAAAAAGTAATCATCGAAATCTAGTAATTCTGCAACAAATTATTGCAGAAGAAAGTTATTGATACCAAACGATTAGAAATAAAGTCTACTTTTAAACGATGTATATAAAATTTGCTCAGGCTGCATCTACATATCAAAGCAAACTCAAACTTTGTTTTTGTCAATGGCAACAACCCAAATTTGACACCAGAAATAAATTTAACTTGCTTCAATTAGACTAACTAAAATTTTTCATGAAATGTCGATTAGTTTCAGAGAAATTATTTATCTGAAAATGAGCATATTTTAGGAGTTGTATCCGAATTGAAGTTCGGTACTCTATTGTTCAAATGCTACAGGATGACTAAGTCATTTGTGTTAATGTATAATTTCTTGCCAATATGACCATTTTACCCACTTAATATGTTCCAACTATTATTATATAAGGTAAAGTAAAATCCTCATCAATATTAATTTTATAATGAATGTATGAACATATATTTACATGTGTTGAATTATCTAATTTAAAAAAAAATGTAAGGTATCTGTAATTAAAATAGTTTTCAAATATGTGAATGTGATTGGGATTTTACATGTGTTTTTATAATGCTTTTTATCAGATTTTGAATTTATATAACTCACTCTTTTCTAAATTTATTCACATAAATGTGACGAATATCGAAAAAAAATAGACTAAAAATTAATAGGCAGCAGTTAAAAAAACAATGTAGATAATACCGAGACCTATTGCTTTTAAATCTAAAAATAAATCCCAAGTGGATTGCTAAAGGCAAATTTTTAGAACTTTTTTTCGACATTGTTCTTTTTAAAGACGGGAGGGGGAAGATCTTTTAAGATATGTTCGCATGGTTTATATTCCGATTTATTTGAAGAATTAAAACTAAATGTATGTTAAAAATACATCATAATTCGTTATTTTCCTTTGAAATAGGGTTAATAGTTATATGGTTAAACTTATTCTTCTCTTTCTTTTGAAATTTTGCAATTAACTCACTAATACTAGTTGGCAAGAAATTTATCGGAAAATCATAAAAATAACTTGGAATTAAAAAAATAATTAGTCTGTGTACTCGAATAGATCTAGTTAAGCAAATGTAAATGTAAAAGTTTTTTCTGCAATAAATTATCAATATAAAATCATTTAAAACCTATTAATCACATTGAAACTAATCGAATACACAATTGAAAATGCCAATTTGACAGTCTTCCAGCTTGCCACTTGCCAGTCATTTCGCCTTCCGTTACTTCACTTAATTGTGGGACTATTTTATTTAAGCACATACACAACACATATATATGCCTTTATAAGAAACGTTACTTGAAACATATATACCGCAGAAAAAATAAAATAGGTTTATTACACAAGAGGATGAGATATAAATTCAATTAAATACAATAAAAATAATGAGTAAGAATTTTTTCCTAAGGTAGAACTATTCATTTAAAGAAAATGAGCTTTATTAATTAAAAAATTAAATTAAAATTAATTTCCATAAATGATGTGAAATTATATCTCATGCAAATACGATTTACATAATTTTAATAACAATTTTAAAAGTGACACAGAAAATGTAAAAAAAAAAATCATATCATATCTAGAAGTCTTAATAAAATGAGTAAAATATTTTTTCAAATTATGATTTTCTGCACAACATGAACTTCCCCTTAAACCATCATCTTGACGTTTTTAAGCATAATTTGAAACTACTTTGAAGAGAAATTTTACGTTTTACGTGCTCATAAAATAGGACATAATAAATATAAATCCATCAAAAAAAATTGTAGGTTTCAGTTCATATTTTTTTCGAATATATATTTTATAATTAATATTTTATATAATAAAATTATAAAAATAAAAATTAAATGTATTTACGTTTTTTGTACTATAACCATACCAAAAATTAGAACATTACTATTATATTTCAAGAAGATATTAATAAAAATATGAAAATGTAATTTAACATTAGAAGCTCTAAATTTTGAATGTTTATAATTTAAAAACTTATCATCCGAATGACTTGCAATTTGGTATCTAGACATAGTTTGAACCGAATATGTAACATACATGTCAAACTTGAGTTTTGCACTTGAAAAAAAAAAAGTTTGCGCTTGTTTTGATATGTAGATTGTAGATATCTTCCTAAGAAAATTTTATGTACTTAATTTAAAAGTAGACTTTATTTGCAATTGTTTAGTAAAAGTAACTTTCTTCTACGATAATTTGCTGCAAAGTTAGTACGGGGTGTTTACACTTTTTCTACGACTGTACTATTAAGTCTGTATAATCCGGTCTTTGACTAACGATTACGTGTATCATTAGTCAATGATCATTGTCAACTTAAGACTATAGGTGCAGGGATAATTACTGAAACGTTTGGATGAATAACAATGAAAGATCGCAGTTTATCGTGTTTTTCTGTTAGAGTAAATATACCAAAGGAACTGCTTTTTGTTTTGTCAATGTTAAGACTGTATCCAAACAAAGGATAATTTTCTATTGTTTCTTTTTTCAGTTTCTCCAAAAAAAGATGATTATGGGTGAGACAGTGGGGGTTTTCGCATTAAAAAATTCTTGTATCAAAATTGTTGAACAAATTTTAAATAAGAATGCAAATTTAAGTTTTTCCAAATGCAAAAATTTCTTATTCGGTGAATTTTTATAAGATGCATTTAAGTTTCGCCGATGTTGCAATTTAGCGATGAATTTAATTCTGTTTAAAATATTTATTGATTTCAAAACACTTCGAAAAGGTAAAAAAAAAAAAAATAATAAAAAAAAAATGAGATTACATAAACTAAAAGCAGTTAAAGCAGTTTTAAAATTTTTATTTATTTTCTTATATTTAGAATTTCTAATGGTTACTTTTACAATTATTCATGTTAATGGTACATTACAAATTTAAATTAAAATCAGAAAATACCCGAAATCTTTCATGATTTTTAAGAGTACAAGCCATTTTTATGTGTTTTTTTTTTTTTTTTTTTTTTTGTAATTTTTTTTTTTTTTTTTTTTTTTTTTTGCTAATCATTAAATTTCTTCATCCGAAAACTGTTTCACAAGGTTTATTTAATTAGCGATATTGAAAAAAATTGTTTTAAAGTATTACAGTAAGAGTTGTGATAATATTTGTTTATTAAAGCTTTGTATACACTTAAAAAAAGGCATATATTTCTTAATCTGTATGGCCAAAAACGAAACTAGACAATGACATTTTCCGAGTTACTCAAGATTCAGAAAAGCATATTTTATCTTCAGCTACCTCAGAAACAAATATATTTCCATGTTTAATGGAAACATTTCTAAAATTAAATAAAAATGAGAAAATAACCGCAATCTTTTATAATTTTTAACAGTACGAGCCATTTTTATGTGTTTTCTAAAACTATAATTGTTTATTTTACTTATCGATTGGAAATCATTAAATCTCTTAGTAGAGAAGAAATGACAGTCCGACCCCAGGAGGTGGTGTGTGGTGCAAGGAGGGAGGAGGGCTGCTCCTCCCGAAGTGCCCTCCTCCTCCTGAAGTGCCCACCTCCTCCCGAAGTGTCCACCACCTAAGATAAGGGGATTAGTGTTAATTAATTTTAATTGCGAGACTTAGAAATTTTTCGAAGCCATTTTTTTTTTCGCGGAGAATTTTCTACTAGAATACGAGGTGTGTTTCAAGGGATTTATTTTAGCGAATTAGAAATTTAATTAATTTTAATTGGGAAACTTAGAAATTTTTCGAAGCAATTTTTTTTTTCAACGAGAGTATGCAGTTTGATTATGAGTGTATGCAGTAAAAGTGAATGATTAATTAATTTAAAATATTAATTAAAAATAGTAATTAATTAATTTTAATTGGAGAACTTAAGAATTTTCGCGAGATTTTTTTTTCAACGAGAGTAGGGAATTCGATATACATGTTAGAGGAGAATTTTAAAAGTCAATAATGGTTTAATTAAAAATGTTGATTAATTTTAATTGGGGAACTTAGACATTTTTCGAAGCAAATATTTTTTCAACGACACTAGGCTATTTGTTATACATGTTAGAGTATATTACAGGTGAATTTTAAAAGTCAATAATGATTTAATTAAAAAGGGTCATTAATTAATTTTAATTGGAGAACTTAAGAAATTTTGGCGAGATTTTTTTTCCCTCAACGAGAGTACGCAGTTTGCATGTGCAGTAGAATAGTAGATGCTAGTAATTAAAAAGGGTCATTAATTAATTTTAATTGGCGGACTTCAACATTTTTGGGGCAAACAGGCGCGTTTTAATGAATTCGATATAGATTGTGGTAAAAAATATAGGGTCCCGCATGAATTATACTGTACTCAATTGAATAGCTCCCCCCTCCCACTCCCTTTTTTACCCAGAGGGGGCCCTTCGATAGACTAACAATACACACTTCCAAAAGTATAGAGTACTATAAAAAGAATTTTAGCGTATATGTAAATAAACAAGTATGTAAAATCAGGTATAGCGGCATAATTCGTGAATCACTTTCCAACATTATCGAAATGTTATGTGAACAAAATATAATTTTACCATCTAGTGCATTAGTTAATTAAAATAGTGAACAGTTACAGATCCTCTTTTTAATAAAAAGGCCTAAGGCCCTTCACAAAAAATCCAAAGGATTCAAGAAAAAGCTTTACACTACTGATAGCTAAAACATATAGGATTCTTAAATGGATTGAAGTATACAAATAGTTTATACAGGAATACATTTATTTAGGTTAGCATGCAAAAATAGTTAAAAGTTATAGGGAAGCCTTCGAATGGAGTGATTATACGTTTTGGGGACCCTTCAAAAGAAACTGGAAACAGTTATAGATATTGAACCCTTCACAAAAAATTGGACAAATCCTCTTTTTAATAAAACCGGGGCCCTTCACAAAAATTCCAAAGAATTCAAATTATGCATAAATACTAGAACCCTTCATACATTCAGTTCATCGATCCCCCTTTTTTTTTACCTTTCGAAGTGTGAACTCGCATTAGACTAAAGGGCCCCTTCATAAAATAAATGAGATACGTGCCCTATTCAAATAAAAACTGTCCTTCACAAAAAAAAATTGTAGGAGTCCCCTGTTTGAATATAAGTCTACTTCTCAAAAATTGAAATGTGTGTTAGAGGAATCTTATGATATAAGAAAATAATTAATATATTTTTTTTAAACTGGGCCCTCCACCGCCCGCTATATATATTTTTATATAGCGCCCCAATATTTTTGCAGCAAGCTCTTTTTTTTCAAGAGTATATGAAAACTATTATTCTTATACGAAAAATTCGCACTTAGGCGAAAAAAAAAAATGCAACTTATGAAGAAAAAAAATATTTTTTTAACAGGGCCCTCCACCGCCCGCTATATTTCTTATAGCGCCCCAGTATTTTTGCAGCAAGATCTTTTTTAATTCAATGTTTCATATATGAAAACTGTTATTCTCATATGAAAAATTCGCACGTAGGCAAAATAAATGCAACTTATAAAGTAAATAATAGTTATTATTTTTTACTAAAATCATTCAGAATTAATATCTAATTTTTAATTATTAATTATCTAATTTTTTATATGTGAAAATTAAATTATCTAACCTTTCCATGCTACACAAGTCCAGGCTGGCTTTCTTATCGCTATTCTCATCAGAGGTAATCCCCAATACTGAGTCACTGATAACAGGTTCTATGAAGCCCGGCTTAAGGGCTTTTCTCAAATCCAAAACAGGCTACTTTTTGACACATTTTTAAATTTCATTTATGATCGCAAATGCATGATATTGGCAGATTTCCTTTTTCAGAAACTATATGTAATCGAAACATTTTTTCATTTTTTTTATAATTCTTCAAAAGATATGAATAAAGCACATATGTTTTACACTGAATACATTATTTAGCATAGCATTCAAATAAAATCTAGGAACTTTTCGAATAAACGTTACTAACATATTCTAACATATAAGAAATAATCGCATGCCTCAGATTTTTTTTTTTTACTAGTGAATCAATAACACTTTTTTTAATTAGAATTCAAAATAATATGATAGGAATGAAATATTTGTTTAAAATTTTGTGAGAAATCTATACGGTTTAGTTTTAAATCGACACTACCTTACATATTAATTAGTAAAACAAAATAAAATTTTATGCTTACGAATACAGAAATTTTAATAATACTGCTTGAAAAAGATTTTTAAGTAAACTATATTTCTGTTTATTGAAACTTTACACTAATATTTTCTCAAGAATTTATACTAACTGAAACAGTGACAATTAAAAAATATTAATTACTTATGCAAGAAATTATGTATTTGGAGGTTTGCCTTTTTCATTCAATACAGTGCACAGCAAAAGTTTAGACAATGGTCAATTACGCCTCTGTACTGAGATGTATGTAATGAATTATTGTAAGTCAACTGTCATATATTGCTTGGAACTTATCCTTTATTCACAAATAATAAATTTTAAATTATACACTTTACATAATATATAATGACAAAAAAACAAAATTAACATTGTTGCAAAAATATAGACAATCTGTATATTTACATTAAAATAACCATAAATTAAAATCGAATTGCACCTCCATTGTTTGCAATTAGTGCAAAAATGCGACTTTCCACCGAAGAAATTAAATCTTGCATCACTTGGGGGTCTATTTCCTACCAAGCACGTTCAACAGCAGATCGAAGTTCATTAACAGAGGAGTATTGTCGAAAATTTGCATAAATCTTATGAGTCATGATGCCCAAAGAGTTTTCGATTGGGTTCTAGTCAGAGCTACACGCGGGCCAATCGAGAACATTAATATTTTAAGAGTTAAACCAAGTTTTTGTTGTGTGTGCAACATGAATATATTCATTATCTTGCTGAAATACATACTTTGGAAAAGCTAAAAGTTCCCCAAATGGCTCTAAATTGTTCTCCAATATATGTATGTAGTCTTGTGCTGCTTGGCGACCACTGAGGAACTCCAGAGAAATTTGACCATTAAAGCAAAATGAGGCCCATATCATTAAAGAGCCACCACCTTGTTGTCGACTAAAGAAAGTCCTAGGCTCTTTACGCAAGTCGTGCCAATAATATACCCACCCATCTGGGCCACCCAGATTCCACTTTTTTTTTGTCACTGAATATCAGAGTACACCACCGGGGTCCATATAACATATGTTTAGCAGCCCACTGAATTCTCGTCAATTTGTGTTGAGATTTCAAAGCTGGCTGTTTTTTCTTTTTCCTATAAACTAAATTACCCCTTTCCTTAATTCGCCAACGAATCGTATCTGTTGATACAGAAAGTCCTGACTCACTTTTAATCTGACTAGCACGCATCATTTGTGTAGGTGACAGTGTCTGGATCCTTCTATCATCTCATTTTCTAGTCACTCGAGGCCTTCCAGATCTACGCTTTGCTTTGTAGGAGTCACACTTAGACAATACTCGATAGACAGACTTCTTTGAATGATTCAAAGTAGCTGAAATTTCTGCAACAGTCTTCCCTTTCGATTCCAGCTTCCATATCTCAATTACGTCATCTGACTGAATCTCTCTAGCTCGCGGCATCTTCAGTAACCGATGCTAATGCAAGGTGCACTTAAATACTTCATGCATTTGACATCATAAGTTTAAAATTTGCGTTTTTCCGTGAACAGTTGCCAAAAAGAAAGAAAATGTCTAAACTTTTGCAATATGCAAATTTTACTT
Source organism: Maratus michaelseni (assembly GCA_963931845.1). NCBI lineage: Eukaryota > Metazoa > Arthropoda > Arachnida > Araneae > Salticidae > Maratus > Maratus michaelseni. The sequence continues at coordinate 258,044,126 of OZ007590.1, read as the reverse complement.
TTTTCAGTTAAATTAAAAATTATCCAATATTAAAATCAGTATTTCTATCCTAAAACGTTTAAAATATAGTTTAAAATAAGCATACCGATTTGTGTAATCCAAGAGTTCGTATTTTTTATTTAAAGGTTAAATATCATCAGTGTCTAAACTTTTGCTGAGGACTGTATGTAAACTTATAGCATTGATTGCGTATGTTATGAAAAGAAAACATATGTAAATAATTTTACTTAAAATAAATACTTTAAGATTAGAATTTGCATTTAACTTACCCTATAATACATATGCAAAAATTTTAATTAACATAAATAGTTTACACCAATGTGATTATAACAGCACCAAAATAAATTCATGAATAATAATAAGTACAAACTATGTCACTATAATGTGGGCATATTTTAAACTGTAATAGATTAACAGTTATATTATAAGGCATAAAGATTTACATATGAATATATCATTTTACTCCGATATAAAATAAGCAATTTTAAATTAAACATACATTATTAAAAACACAATTTAAAATAAAACATAATTATTAATAAAACATACATTATTAAAAACACAATTTAAAATAAAACATAATTATTAATAAAACATATATTATTAGGCTGTATTATTAGCGTGTAAAACATATATTATTAGCGTGAACATAAATTAAAAGAGGTCCCATTTTTTTTTCCTAAAGGGCTCATTTTCCTAAAGGCCCCTTTGAGCGTAGTGAGACTAGTTCTATACGAATATATTTTAATATATATATATATATATATACATACTATAAAAAATTAATTAAGATACATACATATTTGCAGAATTATAAAAAAAAATCACATTACCTCTTATTTTATATTCAGTAAACGGTAGAGGATTCATTCCCCACCGAACTAACTTGATATATGCCTTAGAGAGATAACACATACTTATGCTTATAGCATGACTAATAAGTGTATCACCCCCTATTCACAAGTAGAATTTCGTGTAAAGTTCTTCTCAAATACATACAGACCCCTTTCTGACACATTTTAAAATTAATTTTTGTTCGCAAATGCATGAAATTGACAGATTTTCTTACTGAGTCACTATGTATTCGATACAAGTTTTTCATTTTTTGGTAAAGACAAAATATTGTCAAAGTCGGCGTTTTGTTATCGCATAAAATATATTAACAAGTCCTGTAAAAATATATTAACAAGTCCTGTAAAAATATATTGACAAGACATGAACTATTAATAGATGATTTAAAACATATTGGTTATAAAAAACACACACACATATATATATATATATATATATAATTTTTATCGTTACCTACAAATGTCAAGCACGATTTACTGGACTTCACCTAAATTCAACTAGATTCTTCACCACGTGGTTTGATTACGTCACTGATCGCGATAACATTCTAGATAAGATTCACTGATACGAACACATTTCAATTCATTTCTTCTAAAGCAAGTATATGAGATGGTTGTAAGGTCTAGGTATGTAGATATATATAGTAGGTAAGTAGTAATATATTTTTAAAGTACTTTTTATTTTGTTTTAAAAGAAATGGTTATTTTTCTCTTTACGTAGGGTAGTCACAATTAAAACATAAACTATTAAATTTAATCTTTAGCAATACAAAGACTTACACCTACAGAAACGCAGACATCCTGTTATTGTGTTTTTATTCTATACACAAACACACACTGCTGGTTCTTAACTAAAACACAAATGCAATAATGGACTGCATACATGCGGTTTTATTCACACATAAATAAAACGAGCCATCACACGGCTTATTCCACCACATTCTTTTTCACATTCTAAAAACAACAAGAAGCAAAACAGAACACTGAGTGTTGCCAAACGCGGAAAGTAAGAAATAGAAACTTACATAAACTCGGAGCACATGGAATCAAAGAACATGCAGCTTAGCTCGCTGCAGACGATAATTACACAAACATTCTGGCCCCCGTTGAAATCCCCTGGGATTTCAACAAGTGATTAATTGCTTACAATTTCTAACTAGAATGGAAAAAGACAATTAATAACACAAACAAATTAATGCAAAGAATAAAAAATATATTAAACAGTTCACAGTTCACAGTTTTTAGTTTTTATAGGAAGAGGGCACAGTTTCACTACTGGACGATTGATTACACCACTACTAGTCTTGATCGTCACAACTCTGACCTTATTATCTGAACCCGGATGAACAGTTAGTATTCTCCCTAATTTCCACTTAAGTGGTGGAAGATTATCATCTTTTATGAGGACTAAGTCATTGACTTCTAAATTTTGCTGACTTTTCTGCCATTTAGGTCTTTGCTGAAGTTGAGCCAAATATTCCCGGCTCCATCTTTTCCAAAATTGCTGTAAGATGAACTGTCTCACATGCCATCTATCAAGGTGACTCAAGGAACTGTGACTTAGATCTTGTTCGGGTATGGCAGTTAGAGAAGTTCCAACTAGGAAGTGACCTGGCGTTAGAGCAGTCAAGTCTGTTGGGTCAGATGATATGGGACTCAGTGGCCTAGAGTTGAGACAAGCTTCTACTTGTGTAACCAAGGTTTGGAACTCAGGATAGGTTAATACAGTGTCACCAACGGTGTTCGTCAGATGCGATTTCATGGATTTTACTGCAGATTCCCACAGTCCACCAAAGTGTGGAGCAGAAGGCGGATTAAATGTCCAAGTTATTTCCTCTGACGACAAAAATTTGCAAATTTCTTCATTCTGCTTGCACTGCAAAAGATATTTGTTAATTTCTTTTTCTGCACCTTTGAAGTTGGTTCCACAATCACTAAAAATTTCAAAAGGTTTCCCTCTTCTTGCAATAAATCGTTTTAATGCACTTAAGAATGCCTTTGTTGAAAGATCTTCTACGACTTCAAGATGGACTGCTTTGATGACGAAGCAGACAAATACACACACATATGATTTAAATGATTTTACTCCGCGTCCTGCACGATATTTAATCATGAATGGTCCTGAAAAATCTGTTCCAACTCGATGAAATGGTCGTGATTGTGTTACTCTGGATGCTGGAAGATCAGCCATTATTTGTTTTGCAGTTTGAGCTTTATATCTGCAACACGTAACACAAGCTCTTACCATTTTCCGAATAACAGACCTAGCAGTAATGATCCAAAATTGCTGTCTAATTAAAGAAAGAAGAAGTTCTGGACCTGCATGTAAGTATTTTTCATGATAATGTTTAATTATGATCTTAGTCACATGGTGCTTTGATGGTAATAAGATTGGGTGCTTTTCATTCTCCGACAGCTGTGCGTTTTTCAATCTTCCTCCTACTCTTAATATTTTGTTATCATCTAAAATTGGACACAAGCACATGAGACTGCTATTTGCAGGTAGCTCTTTTCCAGCTTCTAAATACTGAATTTCCTTACTGAAGTTCACTTGTTGAACCATCCGAATAATACAGCGTGTTGCGGCTTGAATTTCGCTGCTTGATAAAAAGGATGTATTTCTTTCTACACGTGTTACCTTTGAATTGGAGATGAATCTCAATATCCAAGCAAATATGCGTTGCAATTTGGAAAACGAAGATATTTTTGATATAACATCAAGCTCTTTTACAGTTTCAGAAGCTACAAATGATAAGGTTTTACGTGCTTCTGGTAATTCTTCTTCATTTATGGGAATAGGTTCATGCACTGGAACCTCACTACTTCTTAACCATAGTGGGCCGTTCCACCACAAGTCATGGGACAGTAGTTCTGCAGGAAGTAACCCACGTGATGCGCAATCAGCAGGATTTTCTTTTCCGTCCACATGGTTCCAATTCTCAGCTGGTAAAATGGATTGGATTTCAGATACTCTGTTGGCTACAAAGACTTGCCATCTTTTAGGATTTGATCTTAGCCATGACAATACAATTTGTGAATCACTCCATGCGTACACAGAATCAGGTTTTATATGTAATGCAGCTCTGACTGCCTGTATTAAGTGTGCCAGTAATACTGCAGAACATAATTCCAGTCTTGGAATCGTGACAGGTTTTAGTGGTGCTACGCGAGTTTTAGCTGTTAAAAGTTTCACATCAATGTTAGAGCTATCACAAGTTTTAACGTAAATAACTGCTGAATAAACCTTTTCTGACGCATCACAAAATCCGTGAAGTTCACATCGAGAATAATTGGGCAAAATTACTTTTCTAGGTATATATATGGAATTTAAGAGTTTGACTTCTTGGCACAGAATTTTCCACTTTTGGTCAATATTTTCTGGTACTGGGTCATCCCATGATAATTGTAATTTCCAAAGTTCTTGAAGGATCATTTTACTTAGAATCACAAATGGTGCAATCCACCCCAATGGATCAAACAGCGTTGAGACAATTGACAGAATAATTCTTTTAGTAGGGACACCTTGATAATTTATATCACTGAAACTACATTTGAACATATCATTATCAGGATGCCATTCCACTCCTAAACTTTTGTGGCCTTATTTCCCACTACACTATACATATTATCGTTAATTGTGTTTGCTAACCCAGCATTTTTCAATAGTGATAGTTCATTTGTGGACCATTTATGTAGCTCAAACCCACCTTTTTTTAGCATTTTTTGCAAATCAGATATCAATTCAGTACCTTCCTGACTATTCTCAACACCAGTTAAACATCGTCGACATAAAAGTCTCTTAAAACTATAGTCTTTGCTTTTGGGAAATTAAGACCCTCATCAATTGCTAACTGACTCAAAGTTTTAGTTGCAAGATATGGAGCAGAAGCAGTTCCATACGTGACAGTATTTAAGCAAAAGACTTGTATTTGTTTATCTGGACTATCTCTCCATAATATTCTTTGAAAATCCCTATCGTTGTCATGAATTTTTACCTGCCTATACATCACTCTTATATCCGCTGTTATGGCAATATTATGAAATCTAAACCTTAATAAAATGCAAATTAAATCATCTTGTATTTTGGGACCTACCATTAGAATGTCGTTTAAAGAAACACCTGTTGTTGTTTTAGCACTCGCATCAAAAACTACTCTTAATTTGGTAGTTAAACTAGAATTGTTTAAGACGAAGTGGTGTGGGATGTAATAATGTTTAGTTTCTAATTCACGATCTGTGTTCGAAACAAAGTCCATATGGCCCAGAGATAAATATTCTTTCATGAATTGAACATATTGGTTGTAAATTTCTGGCATGGATATTAATCGTTTCTCAAGATAAAGAAATCTTCTGTGCGCCATTTGGCGTGAATCACCTAAAATATCTCGATCCTGTTTGAATGGTAATGCGACTGAATAGCGGCCTGATTTTTCTCTAAAATGAGAACTCTCAAAATGTTTTTCACAATGTTTTTCTTCAACTGTTAAAGGTTGAACATTTGGAATTTTTTCTAATTCCCAGAATGAATTTACTAACTCGTCAGTTTTTGTACTTAAATGATGTACATGTACTGGATCAGTTGCCAGGGTTTCAAAATTTGTAGTACCCGAAATTATCCACTCAAGTCTCGAATTTAAGGCAAATGGAAGGTTAGGTTCACGTTTGACAATTTCCCCAGTCATTAAATGCATAAATACATTTACACCAAATAAAATGTCAATTTTTTGTGATTTGTAAAACAATGGATCATCTAACATTAAATCACTGAAATTATCGCAAATGACTGAAGGTAAAGACACATAGGGAATATTATCTGTCACTTTATGCATTACGAAGGCTGATGTTGATACCCTAAGATCACTTTTGAAGTGAGAAGTGAATAATAAATCGACTTCCCCATTACTCACAGTATTAAATGTTCCCAAACATGACACAGAAATAGAACTATCTTTTACCTTTAATCCTAATTTGTTTACACATTCTCTAGAAATAAATGACTTCTGAGAGCCTGTATCACATAAACATCTGCATTTTACAAATTCTTGTTTAGAATTTTGAACTTTTATTAATGCGGTACACAACAAAATATGACTCTTTTGATTACTCTTTGCGTTTGATTCATAATGAGAGGCACAGACTGTAGACGAAACATTATCACTCGCTGACTCAACTTTTTTAGGGATAAATTCTTGTGCGTGTGGGGACATGCTATTCGTCTGAGTCTTATTCCTTGAATTGTTTACCATGTGCAAAATACTATGATGTTTCTTAAAGCAATGGTGGCACGTATTTAGACTCTTATATTTATTGAGAAAATGCATATTACATAGGCAATTGAAGCAATAATGATTATGTTTTCGAAATCTATTCGTTGTTGAACAGGCAAATTGAGAAATTTTGAGCATTTAGCTAAACTATGTTCTTCTTTACAGTAACCACAACTCAAAGTAGCTATAAAAGCATTAATCTTATTTGGAAATACAGATTTAGGTACCTTATTTACCACTAACTTGCTATTTTGAAGAGTTCTTGCATAATTCTTAAGAAATTCAATTAAGTTCTTAAGTTTCGGAATTTCATTGCTTTTAAGCTGACGTTCCCACCACAATTTTGTAGAAGGATCCAATTTTTGCAAAATTAAATAAGTCATTAATGTATCCCCAAATTTGTCAATGGTTTGGTTCAATATTTCTAACGAGCAAATAACTTCATTAGTGTTATCAACTAGATTTAAAATAGCAACAGCTGATTCTGTTTGAATTGCTGGTAAACTTAGAAATCGTTTAATATATGCAAAAATTTGTTCTCTCTTATTTGGGTATCTTTCGTCTAATAGATTCCATGCAATTTCAAAATTAGAATCCGAAATTTGAATAGACTGAATGACGCGATACGCTTCACCTTTCAATGAAGCCTTTAAATACTGCAATTTTTGAGCATTAGATATAGTCGTATTACTGTTTACGCATGCATTGAAAAGATCTTTAAATGCTATCCATTCAGTGATATTGCCTCCAAAAGTAGGTAATGATAACCTAGGTAATTTAATATTCTCAAAAATGTTTTCGGAAATTACACTATCAGATTTATTTTCACACTTATTTAACTTCGCATTTTCGATTTTCAATACTTTTTCACCTTTAAATTTCCACAAATCAATTTTATCTGAAATTTCCTGTGCGGTATCTATCTCGCTCTCTAATTGTTTAGATTCTGTAATTAAACTTTCAATTTCCCTATCAAGATTTTTTAGTTCCGTTTCTTTCTGTTTTAACAGTTCAATATTTTCTTCTAATTCTGTTAAATTAATCTCACCATCTGCGATTATACTTTCTATTTTCTTAATATAATTCGTTACACTTCTTCGTAGAGCAGTTCTTTTCGTTTTAAAAGTTCTTAATTCACTCATTTTTACTTAAATCAAACAAAAACTAGTTCTAAAATACGTTAATAGGAAATTTAGTTTAAATCTAAACTATTATTCTCATCACAATTCTACAGTTTTAAATAGCAAATTATTTTTACACACGAAAAATAATGTTCAAAGTTAACTTACCTCACAAGCTGAGGTAATATTTCGCCACAAAAAAACATCACACAGCAGTTCAGAAAAAAGTTCCATTCTACACTTTTTTTTTCACTAGCACTCCGGCTAGACTTGTACCAAGAATGTTATTGTGTTTTTATTCTATACACAAACACACACTGCTGGTTCTTAACTAAAACACAAATGCAATAATGGACTGTATACATGCGGTTTTATTCACACATAAATAAAGCGAGCCATCACACGGCTTATTCCACCACATTCTTTTAAACATTCTAAAAACAACAAGAAGCAAAACCGAACACTGAGTGTTGCCAAACGCGGAAAGTAAGAAATAGAAACTTCCATAAACTCGGAGCACATGGAATCAAAGAACATGCAGCTTAGCTCGCTGCAGACGATAATTACACAAACACATCCTTTTTGTTATATTCATGCAGACTTTAAGATATATCACATATGTTCTTTCTTTTACCATGATACATATGGATTTTTTAAATGTACGTCACGTGACTATCTAAACCGAGATTGATACTTAAAACCATTAATATATGTGAATTCTTTCGTATAGCTCTGTATAGATACTACTCACCAAATATATATGTATATATAATAAAATCTGTAAAGTTTTAAAATGCTTCAATGATTATTCAATGAAAAATACTAACTATGAAATATTAATTAAGATATATGCTAATGTTTGAACTTAAAAAAATTTTAGGATAAGAGATAGGTTTTAATTAAATAGGTTAATGAATCTAATTCGATACAAGTCTTGTTAAAACAGAGATTATAGTTAAAATAAACATTAATTATACAGCATTACACTGTATTACACAATGCGCTACCTCACCTATATTATCACAGAAATACCTTCGATAAAATTTAGACTAACAATACGCACCTAAAAAATACATACAGAGTACCCAGAAAATGATAGGAATGAATGAAAAATTTTAACGTAAATTATAAAATAGGATCTACAATAAGTGACAATAAATAAATATGAAGGAAAAATCATGAGTCATGGTATACTTTATGAAACACTTTCCAATGCTATGGGACTATCGTTAAGAATTTGAAATAAGTGAATTAGATTTAATAATTCATACTGGAAATCATGTATTAATTTATCTATATATATTATGCAAATCAATTAAAGGTAAATTGTTAATTGCAATTAGCAATTGGTTCTTTTATGACCTAGTCACGTGATCTCTGACGTCATTGTTGACGTATTGAATGATACCACATATGCTAATGTTTGAACTTAAAAAAATTTTAGGATAAGAGATAGGTTTTAATTAAATAGGTTAATGAATCTAATTCGATACAAGTCTTGTTAAAACAGAGATTATAGTTAAAATACACATTAATTATACAGCATTACACTGTATTACACAATGCGCTACCTCACCTATATTATCACAGAAATACCTTCGATAAAATTTAGACTAACTATACGCACCTAAAAAATACATACAGAGTACCCAGAAAATGATAGGAATGAATGAAAAATTTTAACGTAAATTATAAAATAGGATCTACAATAAGTGACAATAAATAAATATGAAGGAAAAATCATGAGTCATGGTATACTTTATGAAACACTTTCCAATGCTATGGGACTATCGTTAAGAATTTGAAATAAGTGAATTAGATTTAATAATTCATACTGGAAATCATGTATTAATTTATCTATATATATTATACAAATCAATTAAAGGTAAATTGTTAATTGCAATTAACAATTGGTTCTTTTATGACCTAGTCACGTGATCTCTGACGTCATTGGTGACGTATTGAATGATACCACATGGTCACGTGATATCACTTAAACAGTGACGTCGCAAGTCACGTGATCAAGTCTTATCAGTGATTATATTAGCTGATAAAGCCCTGAACAAGCATTCACTTTTCTCAGAGTCTTGGTGTGAGACGGTTGGGTGCTTAGCTAGCTGACGTGTTAGGTAAGAATAGTATTTGTATATATATATATATATATATATATATATATTTAATATGACTTTAAATTAATTTGATACCTGCTATGTAAAACGATATGAATATGTTTTGAATATTAGAACTAAAAAATAATACTTTGAAATAATAGACTTACTAAACAGTAAAATTTAAAGCTATGTAGATAAATTTCCTCAAACTAAGTTGAAATGAAAATGGTAAAAGTTTAGTCAGTCTCATGTTAGTGTTTATCATATTAAATCTACAAAAGAAATTTTTAAGTGGGAATACTAATAATCCAAGTTACCATAAAGATATTATAAGTTAGTAGATTTATAAACTAATGAGAATGTATATAATTTTAATAAACTATGCTGATTTCTGCAGATATTTAAGAAAATACAAGTGAGTTTTCAAGGGAAATGTACATAGTTTACCAATTTACTTCCCAGCTTTATCTTACCATAAACAATGGTATAAATCAAGTTAGGACATATACCTTGGAAATCATATTCATGCGACTAAATAACCTGGGGCTCACTCAGCCCAGTAGTTAGCGTGATGGGTATAAAATACCTGGGGCTTAATCAGCCCAGTAGTTAGCGTGTTGACTATATAATAAGCGGGGGCTCACTCAGCCCTGTGGTTATCGTGGTAGCTATAAAATAAGCGGGGGCACACTAAGCCCAGTAAACGTGGTGGGTAGAAAATAGCCTGGGGCTCACTCAGCCCATTAGTTAGCATAGTGGGTATAAAATAGCCTGGGGCTCACTCAGCCTAATACTTAGCATGGTGACTATGAAATAAGCGGGGGCTCACTTAGCCCTGTGGTTAGTATGGTGGCTAGAAAATAAGCGGGGGTTCACTAGGCCCCAAAGTTAGCGTGCTGGGTATAAGTTTGACTGGGGCTCACTAAGCCCAATAGTTAGCATGTTGACTATAAAATAAGTAGGGGCTCACTAAGCCCAATAGTTAGCGTGGTGGATATAAATTAGCCTGGGGCTTACTAAGTCCAATAGTCAGCGTGGTGACTATAAAATAAGTGGGGGCTCACTTAGCCCTGTGGTTAGCGTCCTGGTTATAAAATGACACGTCTGATTATATGTTTGTGGGTTCGAAACTTGTGCGGTTTAGACGATGGGATTTCGAGTATTCAGAAAAGTCGAAAAAATCATGATGGTGCTCCATATACTTATAAATATTATGTGTTTGAATATGATAAGTTAAGGAATCTATATCCGTAAAGAGAAAAACTGCACGATCTTTGTATGTTTTCTTTATAAAATTGTAATGAAAATCATACATAACTAATTTAGATAATTCTAAAATTGTGAATCCGACGTAAATAGGTCGACTCATTAAGATACTAGTTTTTAGTCGTTCTACAGCGGTTAAATCTTCATCATATGTCTTGAATGATTTAAAAGTAGGCAAAGCTACTAATTTTTTTTTAAATACATTTCCAGTATGAATTATTAAATCTAATTCACTTATTTCAAATTCTTAACGATAGTCCCATAGCATTGGAAAGTGTTTCATAAAGTATACCATGACTCATGATTTTTCCTTCATAATTATTTATTGTCACTTATTGTAGATCCTATTTTATAATTTACGTTAAAATTTTTCATTCATTCCTATCATTTTCTGGGTACTCTGTATGTATTTTTTAGGTGCGTATTGTTAGTCTAAATTTTATCAAAGGTATTTCTGTGATAATATAGGTGAGGTAGCGCATTGTGTAATACAGTGTAATGCTGTATAATTAATGTGTATTTTAACTATAATCTCTGTTTTAACAAGACTTGTATCGAATTAGATTCATTAACCTATTTAATTAAAACCTATCTCTTATCCTAAAATTTTTTTAAGTTCAAACATTAGCATATATCTTAATTAATATTTCATAGTTAGTATTTTTCATTGAATAATCATTGAAGCATTTTAAAACTTTACAGATTTTATTATATATATATATATATTTGGTGAGTAGTATCTATACAGAGCTATACGAAAGAATTCACATATATTAATGGTTTTAAGTATCAATCTCGCTTTAGATAGTCACGTGACGTACATTTAAAAAATCCATATGTATCATGGTAAAAAAAGAACATATGTGATATATCTTAAAGTCTGCATGAATATAACGAAAAGGATGTCTGCGTTTCTGTAGGTGTAAGTCTTTGTATTATTAAGATTAAATTTAATAGTTTATGTTTTAATTGTGACTACCCTACGTAAAGAGAAAAATAACCATTTCTTTTAAAACAAAATAAAAAGTACTTTAAAAATATATTACTACTTACCTACTATATATATCTACATACCTAGACCTTACAACCATCTCATATAATTGCTTTAGAAGAAATGAATTGAAATGTGTTCGTATCAGTGAATATTATCTAGAATGTTAAAGCGATCAGTGACGTAATCAAACCACGTGGTGAAGAATCTAGTTGAATTTAGGTGAAGTCCAGTAAATCGTGCTTGACATTTGTAGGTAACGATAAAAATTATATATATATATGTGTGTGTGTGTGTTTTTATAACCAATATGTTTTAAATCATCTATTAATAGTTCATGTCTTGTCAATATATTTTTACAGGACTTGTTAATATATTTTATGCGATAACAAAACGCCGACTTTGATAATATTTTGTCTTTACCAAAAAATGAAAAACTTGTATCGAATACATAGTGACTCAGTAAGAAAATCTGTCAATTTCATGCATTTGCGAACAAAAATAAATTTTAAAATGTGTCAGAAAGGGGTCTGTATGTATTTGAGAAGAACTTTACACGAAATTCTACTTGTGAATAGGGGGTGATACACTTATTAGTCATGCGATAAGCATAAGTATGTGTTATCTCTCTAAGGCATATATCAAGTTAGTTCGGTGGGGAATGAATCCTCTACCGTTTTCTGAATATAAAATAAGAGGTAATGTGATTTTTTTTTTTATAATTCTGCAAATATGTATGTATCTTAATTAATTTTTTATAGTATGTATATATATATATATATATATATTAAAATATATTCGTATAGAACTAGTCTCACTACGCTCAAAGGGGCCTTTAGAAAAATGAGCCCTTTAGGGAAAAAAAATGGGAGCTCTTTTAATTTATGATCACGCTGTAGCCTAATAATATATGTTTTATTAATAATTATGTTTTATTTTAAATTGTGTTTTTAATAATGGATGTTTTATTTTAAATTGTGTTTTTAATAATGGATGTTTTATTTTAAAATTGCTTATTTTATATCGGAGTAAAATGATATATTCATATGTAAATCTTTATGCCTTATAATATAACTGTTAACCTATTACAGTTTAAAATATGCCCACATTATAGTGACATAGTTTGTACTTATTATTATTCATGAATTTATTTTCGTGCTGTTATAATCACATTGGTGTAAACTATTTATGTTAATTAAAATTTTTGCATATGTATTATAGGGTAAGTTAAATGCAAATTCTAATCTTAAAGTATTTATTTTAAGTAAAATTATTTACATATGTTTTCTTTTCATAACATACGCAATCAATGCTATAAGTTTACATATTGAATGAAAAAAGCAAACCTCCAAATACATAATTTCTTGCATAAGTAATTAATATTTTTTAATTGTCACTGTTTCAGTTAGTATAAATTCTTGAGAAAATATTAGTGTAAAGTTTCAATAAACAGAAATATAGTTTACTTAAAAATCTTTTTCAAGCAGTATTATTAAAATTTCTGTATTCGTAAGCATAAAATTTAATTTTGTTTTACTAATTAATATGTAAGGTAGTGTCGATCTAAAACTAAACCGTATAGATTTCTCACAAAATTTTAAACAAATATTTCATTCCTATCATATTATTTTGAATTCTAATTTTAAAAAGTGTTATTGATTCACTAGTAAAAAAAAAATCTGAGGCATGCGATTATTTCTTATATGTTAAAATATGTTAGTAACGTTTATTCGAAAAGTTCCTAGATTTTATTTGAATGATATGCTAAATAATGTATTCAGTGTAAAACATATGTGCTTTATTCATATCTTTTGAAGAAATATAAAAAAAAAATGAAAAAATGTTTCGATTACATATAGTTTCTTAAAAAGGTAATCTGCCAATATCATGCATTTGCGGTCATAAATGAAATTTAAAAATGTGTCAAAAAGTAGCCTGTTTTGGATTTGAGAAAAGTCCTTAAGCCGGGCTTCATACAACCTGTTATCAGTGACTCAGTTTTGGGGATTACCTCTGATGACAATAACGATAAGAAAGCCTGCCTGGACTTGTGTAGCATGGAAAGGTTAGATAATTTAATTTTCACATATAAAAAATTAGATAATTAATAATTAAAAATTAGATATTAATTCTGAATGATTTTAGTAAAAAATAATAACTATTATTTACTTTATAAGTTGCATTTATTTTGCCTACGTGCGAATTTTTCATATGAGAATAACAGTTTTCATATATGAAACATTGAATTAAAAAAGATCTTGCTGCAAAAATACTGGGGCGCTATAAGAAATATAGCGGGCGGTGGAGGGCCCAGTTAAAAAAATATTTTTTTTTCTTCATAAGTTGCATTTTGTTTCGTGAAATTTTCGTATAAGAATAATAGTTTTCATATATTCTTGAAAAAAAAAGAGCTTGCTGCAAAAATATTGGGGCGCTATATAAAAATATATATAGCGGGCGGTGGAGGGCCCAGTTTAACAAATATATATTAATTATTTTCTTATATCATAAGATTCCTCTAACACACATTTCAATTTTTGAGAAGTAGACTTTATATTCAAAAAGGGGACTCCTACAATTTTTTTTTGTGAAGGACAGTTTTTATTTGAATAGGGGACGTATCTCATTTATTTTATGAAGGGACCTTTAGTCTGATGCGAGTTCACACTTCGAAGGATAAAAAAAAGGGGGATCGATGAACTGAATGTATGAAGGGTTCTAGTATTTATGCATAATTTGAATTCTTTGGAATTTTTGTGAAGGGCCCCGGTTTTATTAAAAAGAGGATTTGTCCATTTTTTTGTGAAGGGTTCAATGTCTATAACTGTTTCCAGTTTATTTTGAAGGGTCCCCAAAACGTATAATCACTCCTTTCGAAGGCTTCCCTATAACTTTTAACTATTTTTGTATGCTAACCTAAATAAATGTATTCCTGTATAAACTATTTGTATACTTCAATCCATTTAAGAATTCTATATGTTTTGGCTATCAGTAGTGTAAAGCTTTTTCTTGAATCCTTTGGATTTTTTGTGAAGGGCCTTAGGCCTTTATATTAAAAAGAGTATCTGTAACTGTTCACTATTTTAATTAACTAATGCACTAGATGGTAAAATTATATTTTGTTCACATAACATTTCGATAATGTTGGAAAGTGATTCTCGAATTATGCCGCTATGCCTGATTTTACATACTTGTTTATTTACATATACGCTAAAATTATTTTTATAGTATTCTATACTTTTGGAAGTGTGTATTGTTAGTCTATCGAAGGGCCCCCTCTGGGTAAAAAAGGGAGGGGGAGGGGGGAGCTATTCAATTGAGTACAGTATAATTCATGCGGGATCCTATATTTTTTACCACAACCTATATCGAATTCATTAAAACGCGCCTGTTTGCCCCAAAAATGTTGAAGTCCGGCAATTAAAATTAATTAATGACCCTTTTTAATTACTAGCATCTACCATTCTACTGCACATGCAAACTGCGTACTCTCGTTGAGGGAAAAAAAATCTCGCCAAAATTTCTTAAGTTCTCCAATTAAAATTAATTAATGACCCTTTTTAATTAAATCATTATTGACTTTTAAAATTCACCTGTAATATACTCTAACATGTATAACAAATACCCTACTCTCCTTGAAAAAATATTTGCTTCGAAAAATGTCTAAGTTCCCCAATTAAAATTAATCACCATTTTTAATTACACCATTATTGACTTTTAAAATTCTCCTCTAACATGTATATCGAATACCCTACTCTCGTTGAAAAAAAAATCTCGCGAAAATTCTTAAGTTCTGCACTTAAAATTAATTAATTACTATTTTTAATTAATATTTTTAATTAATTAATCATTCACTTCTACTGCATACACTCATAATCAAACTGCATACTCTCGTTAAAAAAAAAAAAAAAAATGCTTCGAAAAATTTCTAAGTTTCCCAATTAAAGTTATTTAAATTTCTAATTCGCTAAAATAAATCCCTTGAAACACACCTCGTATTCTAGTAGAAAATTCTCCGCGAAAAAAAAAATGGCTTTGAAAAATTTCTAAGTCCCGCAATTAAAATTAATTAACACTAATCCCCTTATCTTAGGTGGTGGACTCTTCGGGAGGAGGTGGGCACTTCAGGAGGAGGAGGGCACTTCGGGAGGAGGAGGGCACTTCGGGAGGCGGAGGGCACTTCGGGAGGAGCAGCCCTCCTCCCTCCTCGCACCACACACCACCTCCTGGGGTCGGACTGTCATTTCTTCTCTTATTCTCTTCATATGAAAATTGTTTTATAAGGTTTATTTCATGGGTGATATTTAAACAAATTAATAAAAAACATTACAGGAAGAATTGTGATAATTTTTTAGCTTTGTATACACTGTAAAAAAGACATGTTTCTCAATCTAGGATTATACAATTTGGCCACAAATGAATCTAGACAATAACATTTTCCGAGTTACTCACGATTCCAAAAAGCGTATTTTATCTTTCGAAACCTCAGAAAAAAATATATTTCCAAGTTTTATAGAAGCATTTCTAAAAACAATGTTTCTTTTCCTGCCACTGATTTCGGAAACTTTTCGAGTAGTTTTTATCGTGTATTAATAACATTTTGAACCCGGAATATAGGTTTTTCGGAATCTGTCAATTCTGAAGTTATTTTTTAATGTTCAAGAAAGATGTTTTACAGACAAACATGATAAATTAATACTATTAACAATAATATTAAAATTAATATTATTTTGTATAAATTCAGTTGCAGCTGAAAGTGTTTACTTGAGAATTGATAGTATCCTAAAAATCATTATTTCGATTGGACAAAACGGATTAATATACTACAACAGCTACTCGGAAATGTTTCCAAAAATCAGTGACAGATTTTATTATTATTATTATTATTATTATTTTAATCGTGGGTAACTCGGAGGAGGTAATTGTATATTTTCGTAAGTTATTATATAATACTGTCGTTAATTAGGAAAAGTTTGTCTTATTTAACACTTTTGAACATAGTTGAAAAGTGTTTATGAATTCGGTTTGTCTGTCTGCTGTCTGTCCATGCTCTAACTCGCGTAAATACAGTCGGATCGCCATGCAATTAATATATGTTAATCGTATTTACTATGGCATGTTCGGTATTGAAAATAAAGTATTGAGTGTTTATTCTTCATATACAGGGGCACTCAAAATAATTCCGTTACATTACGGTCTATGGAGAAAAATCGTTTGCGGGGTATTTTAACCATGTTATACTATTTCAAACATATTTATTTGATATATATCACTCGGGTGCACTTAAAGGGGCTTACTATATAATGTGGTGTTCATTCATAGTTCATTTACAGGGATACACAAATGGATTCGGTTACATTACGGTTTAAGAAGAATGATTACGGGAAATGCGTTTAAAGCTCTGATACTTGTTTTTAAATTAAACCAAATTTTTGCCTATTACTTGGTGTGCACAAATTCTGTAGATAATATACAGAATGCAGGGCACACCAAAAGGTATTGAATATTTACGTTTATTAATGGAAACTGTTGTAGGAGAATTTACAACTCCGCTATGCGTTTCCTAACTAAACTAAATTATAACATAGTAGTATATATACGAATCTATATATCATATACAGGGATGCACAAAATAATTAAGATACTTTTCCGTCTATTAACGGCAATACCTCGCATTCGGTTTTAAAATTTGCTATAAGCTTTTCAAATAGTTCAGTTAGACATCATATTTTACCTTATTAAACATAGAAGTTTAGTCAAAGCATTTTGGAAGTACTGGAAAGTGTTTCCTAATCTATGGTTGGCGCACGATCTTTCGTTCTTGTTCACTGTGTATTAAAAATCGATATTTAGCCATACAATAGTAATTTTAAAATATTTATGTTCTTTTTCCGGAATCGCCAACAAGTTTCATAAACAGTTCCAAAATTTTGCACATTAGTTATTTCACAATGAAGTTGACAAATAGGTTTTTATTTATTTATTTATTTTTTTTTTTTTTGACACGTGTTAAAATTATGGTTTAAATGCATGCATTCCTTTGCTCTAAAATTCTTGATGATTTAATGCTACCAAAATTCATAAATAAAATTAATAGATGTTTATTCATTCCATAAAGCTCTCACATAAGAGTATAATGCATCCAAAAGAATTCACAAGACAATATATTACCAAAACCACTAAAACGCAATTTGCCAGCTTTGAAAAAATATCTGTCTAAATAACACAGCAATTTATTACTTTATATTCTACACTTACTATTTAATCATTAAATCATTCACTTTCTAAGAGGTAAATTTTGAACATACATATTAAGTAAAAGAATTTTCTCCTCCAGGGAAAACTTTGAACATAAAAGATTTCTTGGCAGAGATAAAGAATGAGGATATATTTCCATTCCATACTTTTTTTTATTTGTTTTCAAACCTAGAAGATTTTTAAAATGGTCTATGGATTTCAGAGATAAGGGTATCGATTTCATATTAAGTAAGTACAAAGTGCACAAATAATAGCAAAACCTTTATAATAAGAATTTGTGTTTGTATTGTGCTTCTTTAAAAATTAGAAAAACTGTATATGTAATGCCCGTGTGATGCATTTGTACTAATGATTATAAATATTGTGATTTTAAATTCAAATCTTGGGATGGTAATTATATTTCTAATAATTATATTTCAAATAAATTTCTAATTCTACTACATAACTAAAAGCGAAAAATTAAATTTTCAAATAAGCATTATAGGGGAATAAACTTTTTTTATAGTAACCACAAAATAAATTTTAGGAAGCAGATAAAGTTGTATTATTAAAGAATCATTTTGTGTCTGCGAACTAAAATACAGTTGATTGTTTTGAGAATTTTTTTAATGAAATGCCCACGGTTTTTTTAAAACTTTTTTACTCATTCTTTACTCACAAATTTATAAGAATACTATAATGATTTATTTTAAAGGATTTCTTTAGTGAAAGGAACATAAAATTATATTTAATGAAATACTTGATCATGAATTTCAAAAAAGAGTACTTCAATAGAAATAAAGGCAAATTGCAGTTTGTAGCGCAAATTACAGTTTGTAACAGAAATGCGTTTACAATGACTATAAAAATTAAATTAAAATTAAACAGAAGATACTCCCCTTTTAGGAGACATAATAGTTTATGTCAAAATCGAACGTTTTTCTCTTCCTTTTAAAGAAAACGTACAAAGTGTTTCCTGTCTTTAAGTTAACTACGTATCTTATAAGCACTATCATTAATAATTTGGCTGAAGTTTTATAAAAATAACGGACTTCGAAGTAATTCATGTATTATATTAACTTTTTAATATGATTTAGCTTGCTTTAAAAATAAAACGCGCTTTAAAATAAATAATTAAATTATAATCCCAGGATTTCAGGATTATTTAGACATTTGAAAGTGTATTTTACGTTTGTTAATTGGATCTCATACAGAACATCAGATCGCCACACCATACCAAAGGGAAACGTACTTTAAAATAAAAGAGATGTGATTGCTGTACCACAGACAACTAATGGTTTGACATCAGAGCAGATAATGTCGGGAATTGGTTTGTTGTTGGGAGGTTGTTTTAAAAAACCTGGTATTCAGAATGATCCTAATAATATTATAAATGCGATTGTGTGTATGAATGTTTGGCTGAAGTAAACGTAAAAATGAGAGATTTAATGGCCGTGTATCTTTGATAATTAATTATAACCCAGAAATGAACATAGGGTACGCGTTATATATTATTTTTTAATATTTCTTAATAATTCAAAATTTTATTATTTTTATAGAGAATCAATGAATATTCTTCCTATAAAATTTAATTAAACATTTTATGTTGCTAAGCATTATTGTTGCCAATAAACACAAAACTTTTAATAATAATGTTTCCTAAACAATTATTTTTCAAATGAAAAATTTCCGCGTAAAAAAGGAAAAAAACAAATAAGGAGAGTTCCAAATAATATTAAATGACTTCATATTAGAAATAAAACATACTTTTTCAAGTATTTAATAATAATACAAGCTGTATAAATTTGGGTAATTACGGGAAGCAGGCTAATATTACGCCGTATATCGAAAATGAAGCTGATATGCCTTAATGTTAAAATATATGATTTTGGGTTTTTTTCTTTTCGTTTTTTTTTTTTTTTTGTATTTCTCATGAAACGAGTGTATTTTAAATGTATGTAACATATGTATTGTAAATGTATATTTTGAAAAATAAAGTTATGTATTTTACACAAAATGAGTGACAGGTTTGCATTTTAAATTAAATGAAACAAAAAGATCGCAATGGGAACAATACTTGGCTGTTTATAGTCTGCGCATGACTAATATAAAGATTTAAATTTAAAGTTTTAAAAAGTTTAAAAAAGAACGTTTGAAAATAAAATGGATAGCAAATGTCAACAATATGAAAATATATCTATGTCAAAAATTACATCGTAGTTAGCGGTAAATTATGATTTTCATTCTTAAAAACTAAAAAATTAACTCGATTGTGGCCCGTCCGTCTGTCCGTCTATCCGCATATAACAGAGCAAAAACTACCCAACAGAATGGTATGAAATTTAATACGTATAATCGTTTCAGAATTTTGTCGAGTCATTTCAAATTTTATGGTAATCGAATCAAAACATGAAAAGATATTCATAAAAGTTTTCTTCACTCTATTAAATACTATCATACACAATCAATATAGTAAAAGCGCAAAGCATTTGACTGTTATCAACAGTTCCGGGATGGCTGTTTCGCTTTGTCATATGCTAGGCGGCAATTTTCATTCAAAATTATTTTTTCGAATAAAACTGCATAAAAGTTAAATTTTTCGAATTTTTAAAATAAATTAATGTTTGAGAGATGAGTAGATGACTTACTACGTTCAATTATGTATATATTCTGCAATAACTTCAGTTGAAATTAGATCGGCATCTCAAATTCTCGATCCATGAAAGTAAACCAGAAAGAGTGAATCGGTAGAATTCTTAGTGAAAGTTTAAAATTTTAAACCATGGAGTTAATCTTTCGCAAAGCTTGTCGATGTAACCTAGTCTTTGTTGTAGCGATCATTGCAGGAATCGACATAGCAACATGGACCAATGATATGATATACTTATTACACGTAAATCAAGTCGACCATACCCATGTGTATAGTAGGAGCCATAAAGAACATATAGGAGATTTTTACTATACAAGTAATTTGACAAACAATGACGCCAGCCTGCTCTTTCCTTATAAGCCACTCAAAGTTTAGCGAAATTATGTTATGTTAGGTGAATTTCTATACAACTCAAATTCCTTAATGTTTTTTTTCTTGAAGAAGTAAAGTGTAAAAAAATTCATGACACAATATTAATATATAATATATTAAATATTACGAATTGCGAAATATAAAATATTACGAATTAAATATTTTGATAATGCGATTTGATTTCTTCATGAAGTAAAGTGGTGTAAAAAAAAGATTGCCTTTTGCATTATGCGTGTATTCACATGAAATTATGCCATGCGATTTGATTTCTTCACAAAGTAAAGTGATGTAAACAAAAGCTGTATTTACGGGATCGCTAGCGGGCGTTAACCACCTAGTTTATTCAATGATATTCCTAGATAGGTAATGATTCTAGTTTACAATAGTGATTATTTTATTACGGAAATTAATCATATCATAATAACAGACGATATAATTCATTTCACTGAAATAATAACGATGTAATTTTTTACATTGCCTTGTACTGGATATTTGTGCATAGTATAATTTTATGTAATAGAATTGCAATGAATTGTTTGTAGCTATTGCACCAAGATCTGTTTATTTATAGATCTAGTTATAGTACGAGCGCACATCATTTGTCACGTTTGACGTACAATTTCCCACTTGTTTTTTCTGTTAGCGATTTTTATGCATCGCTTTACCTTTAAGTTATTGTTTAATTTGTATCTTAAAAATAGTTACTGGAAATAAAAAAGGGTACCACAAAGTCTTAGTTAATATTTGGCAGAATTTAAACAGTTTTTTGTATTTAATTTAAAATACTACATATTCAGACATGATTATGGACAATACGACTCATCCGAGGGACGTTTTCTCGTTCAACAACTTTATATATCAGATTCCCTCTCCCCCTACTCTCTCTCCCTCTCTCTCTCTCTGTGTGTGTGTGTGTGTGTGTATATATATGGGAATGATCAGCAACGGTATTGGTAAAATGAGGCTGCGCCGCCAGAAACCTAAGTGGCGCCCGGCGCGTCTACGACTACCGAACACAAGTCCTGAGAGACTTATAACGCGCACGACCGGATTTATCTCTCCGTATGCGCTTTGGAAGGTCAGGCGACCGCCACCTGTGGACCTCCCAACCTATTACCCAAGTGAGTGACGACAGAGTTCGGTCGTTTCGGTACGCGGAGGGTCCCATAAATCAGAGGAGACCTCCACGTAGACACTTAATGAACCGCTTTGATGAACACTTGATGTACCCGACGACTTCATCGCCGGAACCCCATAAGGAGAACTGGTCTCTAGGTCATATGACGAGCTCTCCGACGGCCTTTGCTTTCCCACGGCGTCCGAATATCGAGTCCCATGGAAGGGCGAAACAACTAGCTCTTCTGCCGTGTGTTGTCGCTACGTGCGACGGAGGAACTTCTTGCGAACCCGGGACCACGAAGAAACTCGGTCCCTGATGCATAGACACGTCTTGGCTAGGGGCGTCCCATTCCAAATGGCTTTCCCTCCGGTGAACTTCCGCAGCAGAATACGGACGGTCCCTAGTCGACTCCATTTGAAAGGATCATTCAGATATATCAAAACAACACATGCAAACAACAAATAAAACAAATCACAAAAATATTAGAAACAACGGCAAGTTAGTGGAAGAACAATTACCTGTCTGGACATGGAATCTTCCTCCTAACGCGCACAAGAGGCGGGCCCGGTCCAGGTAAGTTCTGATTGAAAATTAGGGGAAGAGTCCTACTCATCCGTCAGACGTAGAAATATCTGACTGTGCATACACGCCGGATTGTGTTTCGGACCGAGCATTCGAGTTTTGGCAATTATCGCCGCCGCGTTAGTTGGCGAGCTACCAGCCCGGTTCCTCGTAATCAGACAACGCAGGTGGTGGTTGATCCTTCCTCCAAGATGCGGTTTTGTCCACAGCGACCTGAAGGGTCACCTTCGACTGCAACCGCCCTTGGATTTTGGCCCTTTCTGCAATGCACGACCATTGAGGGCGGCGCACAACTGCTCCAGCTGCAGAGGATGACGCGGGGTCACCGCCCACATAACCTGGACTCCACGCGTCGGCGACTATTTCACCTCTGCCGCTGGTAAGGTGCAGATAGTTGCTGCATGCCGTATCTCCCACTGACAAGGACACTATAGAGTCACCACGTATCGTGCTCTACGAAGCTCGATCCTGCCTCCGTTAATTCCTCAGACAAATTTTTGGAGACGCCGTTCGCTTAACCTTTGCCCAGCGTCACATACCTCGGCACAGAGAGAGAGTGGGCACTCCGAAGGGACTCCCTCCATCCTATCAACTGGGATTGGTCTACTGGGCATCCTTCCATCACCTTCGACCCATGTAGGCTGTCGCGTGGCTTCCCGGCTTTCCCACTGGCGGACCACGATGAGGTCGACAGTCTGTCCGTCTCCTGTCCCCGTCGTGTCGACGAACATCTCCTGTGTCAGGAGACCGGTCATCTTCCCACCAAAGGGGCTGATTCGGAGCAACCCGACGGAGAGTTCGCACATTGCTCGGCTACCAATCATCTTCCTCAAAGGGCCGAGTCGGAACCACCCGCCAGCAACGATATTGGTAATAATAATAACTCTTGCTAACCCTATTTGACGATCTAGGATTAATTGTTCCAGATAACTCGAAAATCGCAGCTCTCATCAAAACATTTAGGAAATCCGAGTGTTATGATGAAGATTTTGTCAAAGGCAGTCTTGAATTATAAGCGACAAAAGAAACTAAAGACTGTGGGAAAAAAAGAAGAAAAAGAAACCCTTCAAGTGGAAAGAGAACTTGAATTGAGAAATTTGAAACCTCAAGCCAAATAACAAGATTTAAACGTCGCCTCTTTGACATCAGCTCCAAGTAAGAAACATAATTTTTTTAAATTAGTGACGCAATTTGACAGTGCGAGTGGTATTAGCATTTATTGGGCGTTATTCGAAAGACAAATCTCTGGAATAAACATCGTAAAGAAAGATTGGGCGACATAATATTTTAAGTTTGCTTCCGTTAGAAGTTGTAAACATTATTGCCAGAGTACCATCTCCTGAGGTTTAATGATTACGATTACTCTGAAAACCTAACACTCAAACGCTTTAAGATGACTCCAAAAGAGTTCAGGCAAAAGATTATTTCACATAAAAAAAAGTTCTACTTGGCTTGATTTTGATTTTGAATTGAGGTATTATTTCAAAGAATGAGTTTAAGGACACGATATATCTGTTTTTTAAAGTTGAAAAGAGTTAATGCTAACTGATAAAATAAAGCGAAAATTACCTGTTGAAATACGAGAGCATTTTATAGATGATCTCCCTTAAATAAAAAATCGAAATGTAATCGAAAACAAATTAGATTATTATGAGGCTAGGCGTCATATCAAGCGAATAAATATAAATTCATACAACATTCAGGATAGACCAAAAATCCGCGAACATGGTAATTCAAAACCTTTATTTTTTCCTCAACACCATGGGAAAAGCAATAGTGGCCAAACGGACGAGCTTGGTAAGAACTCTAGACATAAACATCGAAGTTACCACCTTCAATATTCCCATTTTCATTCACGGAAAGAACTTAACTTCAATACTGCTGTAACTAAAAGAAACTTTAACACTAACAACATGGAAAGAATGATTATTCTTGGGGGTAAAGAAATAAGTCTCTTGTTTCATTCGGAATCTCAACTAAACCTAATGAGTTATGAGACTTATGTAAATATATTAGGCCGCATAAATTAGCATTTGACAATACCTCATAATGTGGCATTGGTAAAGAAATTGTAAGTCCTTTAGGAAATTTTCCATGTGAATTCTGTGTTGATAGTTTTACAATTGCTAGAAATTTGTATGTGTTACAATCTATGTAATAATACATAGTCCTAGGAATGAATGCAATTAATAAATTAAATTTGGTCATAATTCAAAATGATAAGTGATAATTAAAATAGTTAGTGAGAGCACTAATTTTCAAGTAATTTGTTTTAGAATTGTTGAAAATGCCATTGAAAAATTAAATTGTGTTGCCATTTATCATGATAAAAAGAAAATATCAGAAACAAATTACTCGCGAGAGCAAAATACAAATGTTGACTTTATAAATGAAAAGAGCTCTGAAAACAATTTCAGGATTAATTTGGCACGTGTTCTGTTAGTTGACAAAATTAATCGACGTGACGGGATTAAATCAAAATATATATATAAAAATATGACAAATCAAGAAACACAAGAGAAGAAATTAATACTGAGGAAAAATAGTAATGAAAAGAGATTTCGCAGAGTTTTAGAAAGTGTAATTATTATTATGGAAATGAAATGAAATCACATTATCCAAAGCACATTTTTATCGACAGAAGGTGCAAGTGATTTAAAGCATAGAAATGGTGATGAACGAGGAAGTTTGTTAAATATACAACTGAGAGAAGTAGAAAGACAAAATAAGAAAAAATCTTAAAAATTTGAAAAAGAAAACAAAAGAAAACACAAACAGAAACGTTCATATGAAAAGTATCAACTCTATTAAATACATCAGTCCACAGGCTGTTATAAATTCATGAATCATTACGAGTTCACGATCCACAAGAATGGAATGGTATCATTAGTAAAATGACATCTTCGGCGACTGGTGGAAAAATGAAGGAAATCAAGAATTAAGAGTTTGCAAGGTAAAGACACAAGGAAAAGAAGCATACGTGCAATCTTCTATTGAATTGGCAAAATGCCATCATTTTTCTTTTGATCTTTTTGTGTACTGAACTTCTATTTGTATCTTTCAATTCTCATTAAACGTTTGTCTTCGTCTTCATATTCAAGTGTAATCCCTGTTGTAATAAAGTTATTCACTTATCAATCTTAATCCCCCAAATATATATATTAAAGAAATATTCTTAATAAACCTCAATATTTATTTACGATATTTATTATTTTCAATTGGTAGAAAATATTTTCAACAAATAAAACAGTAACCCCCGAGCATTTAATAAATATATTTAAATTTCAAACCCTAAAAATTTTACCTGTGATACATTTTCATTTGACTCTGATTCGGAGCAGAGTCTCTTTCTTTTCAACAAAAACATTTCTCAAATTCTTTGCAAGATATTCATAGTTTTGCTGACAAAGTAGAAAAATCATTCAACGGTATAAAAATACATTTAAATGTTATTTATATCATCTTGCTTTAGGTAATTTATTTACAAAATAATTTATTCTGTTAAACTAAATAAATACTTTTTTTAAAAAAGAAAACACCCTGGAATAAAATAGTGCATTATGATAATGTACGAGGAAACCCGTTTTATTTCAATTGTACAAATATGTCAAATAAAGAATATTGCAATTTCTCTAAAATAAGACATAACTCATACAGAAAAAAAGTTAAGTGAATATACTTCATTAATTCAAATCAGATGAATTCTTTTAGGAGTTAAAATGTATAAAACAAAACTTATGAATTAATCAGATTGAAGCGTCAATTAAAATTTTTTTTGTTTTAATTGTAAATTTTTACATGTAAAAGAATCATCGTAAAAATAAAAATAAGAATTTTATATTCAGAATGGCTTTAAGGCATATTTATCATATGATAAACGTCTAATGGTGTTTCAGAAGTTTATGGAAAGTAAATGAATACGGATTTGGCCTCTCGTTTAAATATGTTTGAAGGTATTTTTTCCCTTAATAATTAAATTAATGTATACTATATTGAAGAGTCAATATTCAAAAAGCAATTAGTTTATAAAGTTTTACTGGAACATAGCATATTATTTTTTATTGCATTTGAAACAGTTTTAAATATTTCGGGGAATTGAAAGCTTTCACAAAAGTGTTTTTGCACAATCGTGATACTACTCGTCTATTTGGTGTTTTTATTTTGTATTTCAATGCAGCTTATTAACATAAATTTAATATCTTTAAAACATTTAGAAAATATATACTTTTTTGTGTTATCGTTTAATAAATTATATATATGAATATTTAATTCAATACAAGTGAGTGATATCGTTTATTGTATATTTACTTCAAAAGCTTTTGATATATTTTAGATGTAATTTTTCATTATATTGGTGATTAAAAAAAAAAAAAAAAAGAAAGACGAATTACGCGCCAAGCATAGACTACGAAAAAAAAATTAATCTTATGAGACTATTCAGGATGTCCCAAAAAGCCGCTAATGAGAATTTAAACAATTCAAGTGCTTTTTAGAAAACCTAAAGGGACTTTTGAATACCACCAGCTGCAATAACGGAATGTGTAATTTGAGAGTCTGAATAGATATAGGGTCGCGCGTAAGATTATTCTTGAACAAGGTGCTTCTCCCGGAAGTTTGTTGTTACATTTTTTTAAGTTAATAATCTCATATGATGAAACGAGTCTACATGGACATAATTAAGCATGCACATTCATTGGAGGAGAGCAATTTGAACAACTGCTGTAGTTTACAATAAATAAATATGTTTTGGAATTTATTTGTAATTTTTTTCGAAATTTCACTAATGGTTTTCTTTCGAGCAAACTGTAAAAAATCTTCATACTTATCAACTTACGGTATCTTTATATAGCACTTTTGTTGTTTTTTATTGGAAATATTATTGTAGCATTTATTTGTTTTAAAAGTTACTAGTTTAAAAAAAATAGACACATTACAAAATACATTATTCATTTTTATTTATATATATATATATATTATACAGTGTGATCGTAAAATATCAGTTAAAATTGTAAAGAGTGGTAGAGGGAACCTAAACAAGCATTTTTCGTCATAGAATGTGTGTCCGCTAATGACGATTTTGAGCGCTGGTGACGAAGAAAAATGTGAAACGTACAATGAAAGACCGCGTAAAAGAGCCAATGGATGGCGCTTATACGCGTCATTTCCGGACGCACATTAATGGCAATTTTTTCTTATTTTGGTCCCTTATACCACCTATTAAAATGCTATCGGATAGTTTCCGATCACCATGTATATCACAATAATCTAGGTTCATTATATTCTCGATAATTGGACTCCATTGCAATGTTGAACCTTGATTTCTGACATATTCCAAATAACTGACTGGCGCTAAATGTTATTATCAAATCGAGAAGTTGCCTAGAAAATCGCTAAAACATATAGGTTTCAAAATCGCCAAATTACCAAGCTTGTTTCTGAGTTTACATCTATATCGGATTTTTTATTACACTTCTTCTTCACAAATGCTTATAAAAGTTTTTTTTTTTATCAAAACAATAATGTGTGTGTTGTAAGTAATTTGTAAAACATTAATATTGCATTAAAAAAACTTATAATATGATTGCAAAGTATTTTATTGAATGACTATCTATAGATAGTATTATATTTGGTTTATTTTAGGTGCTTCTGTTTAGGAGAAACTATTCATATACAAATAACATATTATTTGAAATTTTGCTAAGATGAAAATTACTTTACAAAATATATCTCATCATAATGTTATTTAATAGTTGTGTGCGGTCCTGAAGAAAAAATATAAATTTTACACACATAGTAACATAGTAGATTAATGATGTCGAATTTCTTACTTCTATGTTACCATCTTTTTGGGGCATATTTCTGTATATATATATATATATATATATATGTGTGTGTGTGTTGAAAAAAGGTGGTTACATGGTTTATTTCTGTATGCATAAAAGATGGATAAAGAATGTAAACTAGACAAATGTTCATATAAATGTATAAAGTCATTCCGGCCTGTACCGGGAGGAAAAGTTAGCCTTCATAGTCCATGTTTTTAAAAATTCAACTCATTTTACTCAAACACCCGAAGCTAAAATGCTTGGAACCCGATTATAGAAGATTAAATCCCGGTTTTTGTTAATACAGAATTTGAATGCAGATTTCAGCATGAGAGTTACGGCATAACAATAATCAGATTGTTTCAAAATGTGAGCTACCCTAGAATTTCAAACTGCCATATCTCAACCATTTTTTAAGATAAAGCCAAAACAAAAAAAGGTTCTGTAATTTTTTATATCAATCTCTAATACTTAACCGAAACAACTGTTTCAATTTATAATGTTTTATGCATCTTTTTGAATTAAAAGAAATTTAAAATATCTACTTGCTGCCATTTTGAAACAAGATGACGCATGAAGCTCGACAACAAACTCGATCGAGACCTTGGTATGTTCTGTACAGTGTACACATGATCAGTCACATTAATATCGGTGCATAACTACGAGAGTTACAGCATAACAAATATCAGAACCCTAGAATTTCAAACTGCCATATCTTAGTCATTTTATAAGATATAGCCCAAACAAAAATTGTTCCAAAATCCTTGTATCACGTTCTAACACATAACAGAAACAAACTTTTCAGTTTATAAATTTTTGTGCATCTTTTTGAATAAAAAATAACTGGCTGCCATTTTGAAAAAAAAAACAGGCGGGTGAAGATGGCCAACGAACTCGGTTGAGACCTACGTAAGTCCTACACACATACTCAGCCACATCCAAATCGATTCATAAATAAGAGAGTTACAGCATGACATATGCCAGATATATATATATATATATATATATATATATTATTTATTTATATATATATATGGATAATATATATATATAAATCAACATTTAAACGGAGGGTGGTTTTGGGGTCTGATGGTCATGATCGGTGAAAATATACCAACATTTTCAGGAATTGCTTTCTTCGGAACGGCTGCAATAGGTAGATTTTTGTAATGAAAACTACCTAAAATCTAAAGATTTTAATTTCATTTACATAGGGGGTCTTTCCGAGTTTCTTTATAGAAACTTATTCTAAGTTATGCGAACAACTTTGAAATAATAAAACATAATTAAATCCGAATCACACCTTATTAAATTAATAAGACATTTACTAAGCTGTTACAGGCCTTAGAGAAATAACCCACACACTACGACAATATAAATATCAAATGCGCTGAATATTTCCTTACCTCAATCAAGATAGTTAGAAAATGGAAAAATAATTAATACATAATAAAAATAATCCTTGATTATATAAATAAAATTGTTCTTAAGAAAAACTGTGTATATAAGTATAGTATTTTGTGTTAATAATCTGTGAATTGGATGGCGAGTTTCGATCGACTCAGCACTCTCAAATTAATTTTTGTTTCTAAATTGGGGAACATGTTTCCACTCTCGTTATACCTTTTATATCTCTTTGTTATGCAATAAAGATTCTGTTAAACACATAATGTGTTTGTAACATGAAGATGTTTGAACCTATTTCCATTAAAATAATCCATTTTTTTAAAGAATTCCGTCGTATTCTGTCTAAATTTCATAACAAACGATTTATTTTTATCCTAATTTCCAATCTACAACACGCGCTGTACTATATAATTTACTTTTACTCCTTATTTCGAAAAATTGGGTAACAAAGGCAAAACATTGCTCCTTTTAAATGAAATTTTACTATACTCCAGGGATATTGCTTCTTTTATTCTCTCTTTTGTAAAGTATTATAATGCGATTTATCCTTAATTGCATGTAAAAAGCTTTTTTTTTCGACAAAATCTATTTAAGAATGTCGGTTCTAATATTTATCTTTCTCTTGTTTGAATCTAGTTTTATAGGGTTTTTCTGTAATGCGCAGATTTAACTTTGTTGAATAATAATGCTCTTGAAACATTAGAAAAAATATATAAAATTGTTTTAAAACTAAATAAATTAGTACAGAAAATAACATATAATTTCACTAAATGACATTTTTAACACTTGTTAATGTATTTTAAATATGGTTATGACGTTGGTTCTTTTGTCTAGCTATCCGTTTTTCCGTGATGTAACTATAGTAAATATACCTGGATTGTCATGATATACATGTATGTTATTGATGTTTACTATAGCATTTTTCCATTTGAAATGTAAATACCATTGATATTTCTTTTATAAGGACATTTAAAATAATCCGGATATATCATTGTCTATGAGCGATATATTGTACATTACTTTATGTTACACATGTATGTTAATTCATGTATTGTATATTACTTTATGTTACACAACTTCAAACTTTACGAAACTGACACGAATTGTATATACACTGTACAACATGCTATGTATTGAAAATAGCGTGCATTAATAATTTATTATCCATTTGAAGGGACACACAAAATAACTCGCTGGCATGAACGCCTGTAGGCAGTATTTGGTTTAAAAGCGCTGTATAAATTTGATATAATATATTGAGGTGTGATATTCTCCTCCATATAGGAAGTATAGAGTGCAAATGTTAATTTTCTTTTACATGGTCACACAAAAGAACTGTGAGTGATATTTAGGATGCGTGTTTATTATTGCGATATGCATTTTAATATTAAACTGAATTTTAGTATATTATGCCATAAACATCTCTCGAACTCTCTCATTAAGCTCTAGACGTGGGTCAAATATAATAACCCTACCTAAAATAATTCTCATTAAATATATTTTGTCAAATTGAATGAATGAAAATTTCTTCAACTCTGTTATTCGTTTTTCAAAAAAGTAAATTTTATTATTATTATTTAATCCAACGATCCTAAAGCAGGTGTTACGAGGCGGAGCATAGCCTTCAGAATATTTTTTCGAAGATGTCCATTCATTATATTCATTTTATCTATATTTTTAATTAATACAGTTTAGAACATTTTTCATTATTTGTTTGTGTTATTTGTAAAATGTATAATAGTTTTTAAAGTCAGACGACACATTTTCAAAAGTTTTATGGCGTTCCCACCAGGACAGCCACGTTAAGATGCACAAATAGACAGGAGTAAGTGTAAAAACACTGTTTATTGAAATGAAATTGTTAAAGGCTGCAATGGAAAGATGACATCGGAGTATTTTCTCTTAAGAAAATGTCCCTATATTGTCAGTCCATACAAGTTAGTCCATTAAGTAGAGGTAACTGCACATCTTTTGTACTGTAGTATCGGCATCTGTTGTATCGACAGAACATTCTCTTTTCCAAAATTGGCACCTTTTAACAGAGATTTCTTAGTTCACCACAATTTCTCCTAATTCCCTAAGAAGCGTTTTTGAGATCGGAGTATTTTCTCTAAAGAAAATGTCCCTGTATTGTCATTCCATACAAGTTAGTCCATTAAGTAGAGGTAATTGTACATCTGTTGTACTGTAGTATCGGCATCTGTTGTATCGACAGAACATTCTCTTTTCCAAAATTGGCACCTTTTAACAGAGATTTCTTAGTTCACCACAATTTCTCCTAATTCTCTAAGAAGCGTTTTTGAGATCGGAGTATTTTCTCTAAAGAAAATGTCCCTGTATTGTCATTCCATACAAGTTAGTCCATTAAGTAGAGGTAATTGTACATCTGTTGTACTGTAGTATCGGCATCTGTTGTATCGACAGAACATTCTCTTTTCCAAAATTGGCACCTTTTAACAGAGATTTCTTAGTTCACCACAATTTCTCCTAATTCTCTAAGAAGCGTTTTTGTGATCGAGACACAATTTTACTATAATATGTGCAATTTATAAACCTGTGTTATATTCCCATAAAATTTTTTTTCTGGTAACAGAAAATATTTCAATTCATAATCAATTCTAGTAGTTTTCTTTTAATGTATACATGAAACAGACTATATATGAAATTGAGAGGTAAGTGAAAACTTATAACTGTATATACTTGTACATAAAATACATATATGCATATTTTCATATTTTCATAGCGCATATAATCTGTGCTCTGGTCATTAAGAATAAATTTATTTTGAACCAGTTTAATTGGTATATTGCGAAAATAAAAACTTAACAATTTATCATTTAACCTTCTCACCACCGTGAACTGATATATTCGTTCACTAAGCTCCAGGTTCCACAGCAATACAAGCATTTTTAAAATGAATATAATTCTACATATATAATGCACTTTTAAACAATTTGGTAATTATTAATATTCTCAATGATTATACTCATATACGTAATTAAGTTTTTTTATATATTGTTAAAAAATTCATCTTTTTTAGCATTTAAAAAAATTACAAAGTAAACAACATTACAATTTTGCCTTTTTGTCAGCGGTCAGGGTGTTAATTGAGTTCATTAATCATTATTATTTAAATTTCAGAATCAGTTTGAAATCTACAATAACAAAGAAGTTTTGTTTTTTTAATGTGTATTTATACAGAGATTTCGATTATATTGTGTAGATTTATTATTAAATATATATGATCAATATTTGTATATTAATTGTTCATATTAGTTTTTGCAGTTATCATTTTAATTTGCATCATAAAATATTCCTTGATAAATTATCATATTACAAGGAAATATTTTATAAATATATAAGTATTATGTATATTAAAAATCTACAGTGAAATAGTATTCATCAAAGGTAACATACCCTTTCATATTCAAACAACATTTCGTAAATAACTTAAACATGATATGTTTGTAAACGCTTAATACGCTACAGGCTACGTTTTTATTCTATTGAAAGAGTTTGAGAATCATTTAATGAATTGCTAATTTAATGAGCCGTTTATCAAAACAGATAGCTTAAATTCAAATTACTGTGTTGCAATAACCGACTTCAGATAATGTAAATCAGTTTGAAATATAGTTTTTTTTATTAGAAATAAAAATACATTACATTCATGTAGTATAAGTTTTATTTATCTTTAATATTATTCTTTTGAAACTTTTATAACATTTCTTAAAAAAAATGCATACGATATTACAACTTATATGTTAAAAAGAATACTTTTAAAAAATTGACGTGATAAGTTTCTGGATAAAATATTTGAATAAACTGAAATGAAAAAAAAAAAATTAATTAAAAAATCACTGTCACTATTCAACACAAGATTATGTTCTAATGTGCATAATATTGCAGTTATTATATTAAAAAAATTTTCCTATTCTAAGGCAACTTATTTTACATAGACACATTTTAAATTGAAACATTAAAATGAACAATTGTGACTCTAAAAGTTATAGAAAGAAAACTTGGGTTTTTATAACTATTTAACGTTAACTAACTGTTGAAAAAATGCACATTCAGTAACAGAATTGGCATTTATCAGTTATCTTCAATACAAACAAAAATAGCCCTCATTGTGAGGATGTAATTATCTACTAATGATATGTGATGACTAGATAATTACATTACCACACTTAATATATAAACATACATATATATAAATGGATGTATGTATATGTGTGTGTATATGTATATATATATATATATATATATATATAATTACACAACAAAGATGCCATATACACCCACTGAAGATTCAACTGCGGCGAATGAAAGTCAAAGCAACTAGTGTTATTTATTCTAATAAGATGTGTTTAAAATATACAAAATAATTTACCAAGAAAGAAATATATTATACGCACTTAATGATGATAATAATACATCTGAAGTTTTTAACCTGGAAGGAAAATCACATAAAAACATCTGATAATTTTGCCTTAATCATTGTCATATCGTTTACCATTAGCTTTTATCGTAAAATTGTTATAAATGGCTAATGTGTTATAAATAGTTTTGCATGCTCACATTCAGTGACGTGGCAAGTGTAAATACCATGCTTTCAAGTATTTTTTTAGGTACATACCCGGGTATTTACACAAACCTGGGGTATAAACCTCAAAAATAGGTATTTTCTTATTTCATTATAAAAAATCATAATCCTAGTAAACTTCTCGTAACCAGAGGTGACAATGCTTCATATATGACAGCAATTTTGACATTAGTTATCTCCTTATGTTTTTTTCCGTATACCGTAAGCGCAAGAAGAGTTTGCTTGCCTGTTACTCAAAGCTTTTGGACACCATTAATTTTTAATATTGATCTTCGCTTTATTTCATGACAGAAATTTTTCCAGTAAATAAAGCGAATATTTGAGTTCTTAAAACATGGTGTTATACCCATATTCTTAGCTTATTGAGTCAAAAAATAAAAGGAAAAGGAAAAAGAAAATAAACTCTTAATGGATTAAAGAATAATAGACGCATGTACTCCCATCGGTTTGCCTTGCCCAACTTTAACAGTATTCTGATATTTTAGGATGCAAAACAATTAAGCATTTCTATGATAAGAATAATTGATAGAATAAAAACCATGAAACGAAATTATGGTTACTCGCACATTTTAATCGAAATCAGGATGAAGAAGATGAGTAATATATATATATATATTTTATAAAATCTAAGACAACCCAAAATTCCATAACTTTATAATTGAAACCAAACAAGTAACTAAAACTAAAACTAAATTTAAAGCACAACAATATCAAATAAACAAACAGAAAACTTTAACGAAAGACAATTAAAAAACCATCAAAACTAAAAAGAAGACAGGTGGCGTGTGACTTACGACAAGCACTGCGGGGTTAATCTAGATTTACGTGCACAACGTCCCCCCTCAAAAACCTTCCTCAAAAACCTTCCTCAAAAACCTTCCTCAAAAACCCCCTCAAAAACCTGTCAAAACCTTAAAAACAACCTGCAAAAACTGACATAAAAACAGAAAAGAAATAAAATGTAAACCAAGCAATTAATTCCATTACGTTCAATCGAAACACCTCTAGAACCGAACAGTGAATATAAGTCAAATCGTTAACTTTTATTTTTGCTAAAATCATAAATTAAACCATTAATAAAACTCGGAAGATAACCCTGCGAACTGGCGATATTATAATATTCGAACATTTCCCAACCAATCCATCCGAACGTGAAGTCAATCTGTCTATGTTGTGTAAACCATTTACAAAGATTTTCGTAAAAATAGAAATGTGGCCATTACTTTGAAAATTCAAAATTTTCAAAGTGTCATAAATAAAACTATTCCTTTTATCATATACACCTGTAAATAGATCCTCTCCATCAATTTCAAAAGAAGTGTCTAAATAACTCACTTTTTGATTACTATTTGATGTATATTTTAAAAACAATAAATTAGGATGAAAATCAAAAACACAATCGTTTTGAATGTTATTTATTTTAACATATAAAATGTCATCTATATATCTGTAGAAATATAAATCCTTATTTAACTGTAATTCATCTTCATACGTAAACATATAAATGCCCGCCAATATAGAACTAAAGCTACCTCACATACGTATTCCTCTAATCTACTTATACAATATTTTTCCCTCAAAACGGTAGTTTTCATACACGACAAAATTAAACAGATTGGTAAATTGATCAACATCTGTATCATGTACATTATATTTCTCATAAAACACTATTAGCTTATTCTGTAAATCTATTAAATTAATTGTGTTATGAAGATCCTCCAAGTCATAAGTATATAAATCTGTTATATTTTTTCAGTGTTTTTAGATGTTTTAATAGTTTATAGCTGTTTTTGATTATAAATGACTTTTTTTCATTCAAAACACTACTAAATAACCTTTAATTTTCCCAATATATTTTTACTAAGCCCCTCCAAGTAGGCATTAAAATCACAGGTAACTGGTCTAAATTTTATAGGGGACTTATAAAATTTAGGAATCTTTACTAAATACGGAAAATCTGTACCAGTATGTTTTATGTTAACTTTTTTATACAAAGCTTTGACTCTGTTTGTAATAACCTGTTTGTTGGAATTTACAAGTTCATAATTACCATTTTTATAAGCCTCTTTAAGCATATTACCATACAATGTCTTACAAATTATAGCGTAACTAGAGTCAGCTTTGCAACTATAAAATTATCCCTTAAGTTCTTTATAGATTCAATCAAATCTTTATATATATACGAGGGGGTATCAATAAGTTTTGGCCCTCAAATAGAAATACTTGAGTGAAATTTATGAAATTTATATATTATATGTGTCCATGTCTTATAGAACTAACGTGAAATTTTTTTGTGTTTAGGTGGAAGCATTTTTGAAATAGTCCTGCCGGAATGAGTGAAAGTGGAGAACTTTTGAAAACTGAATATCGCTCAGTAATCTGGTTCCTCCATTTAAAGGGGTTGAAAGCCACGGAGATTTACGATGATATGAAAAGTGTTCATGGTGGAAAATGTCCTTCCATAAGAACTAACAAAACATGGAAGAGACATCTGGAATGGGGATGCACGAGCCTAGAGAACGAGGCTAATGAAGGAAACCATGTTTGGCTGTTGACAAGGACATGGTTAGGAAAGTGGAAAAGCTGATGATGGTGGACAGATGAAGGACAATCCATGCTGTTACGGCTGAAGTGAGTATATCCTATGGTTCAACATCCACCATCCTGCATGACCACCTGCACTTGTCCAAGGACTCGGCACGGTGGGTTCCCAGGTTGCTGATCCCCTTCCAGAAACAGCAGCTTGTGGATTATGCGTCCTCAATGTTAGTCCTGTGATGGCAATGAGAAGAATTTTTTGATCGTTTGGTGACAATGGAAGAATGCTGGGTGTACCACTTTGACTCTCGGACAAAAATGATGAGTAAGCAATTGAAGCGACACACCGCCCCCCAAAAATGGGGGGCGGTATGCGTGTGCATCCATCTTCAAAGAAGGTCATGATGTCAGAGTTTTGGGATTGCAAGGCCATAATACTCACAGATTACCTCCAATATGGACACAGTATAACTGGAGAATATTACAGGGGCTTGCTGGATAAACTTCATGAACAACGGAGAGTGAAGCGACGTAGAAAAGTGACCAAAGGTTTTCGTCTTTTGGCTGACAGTGCTCCGGCTCACAAAGCCAATGAAACATTGAATGTTGTCCAAAGCCTGGGTTACCAATTATTGCCACATCCACCGTATTAACCTGACTTGGTGCCTTCAGATTTCTTTCTCTTTCCAAAAAGGGAAGGGTTATTGAAGTGAAGACGTTTTTACTCAAATGCTGACGTCATTGCTACAGTGGAGCAATGGTTTTCGAGCCAGTGCAACAACTATAAAGATGGACTGTGGAAGCTGAAATATTGTTTACAGAAATGTGTTACTGTGCACGGTGACTATATAGAAAAGGACTAATAAAAAGTAGCAATTTCATAAATTTCACTCAATTATTTCTATGTGAGGACAAAAACTTATTGATACTCCATCGTTTATATATGGGATGAAGGTATGATATATATATGCAAATTGTCTGTATATATATATATATATATATATATATATATGTATATATATATATATGTATATATATATATACTTTTTTGTAATTTATTGAATGTTCTCTCGATACTTTCATATGAGATCCTAATTTTATATTTCGAAATTTACGGATAAACTTCTAACACATTTATTTTATAATTCTTTAAAGATGCAGGAAAAAATAGATAAACTATACTATTTTCCGTGCTCCTTTGATCCAAGAAATTCAAATATAGTGCCAACATTGATGTTATCTTTTAAAATTAAAAAAATGGCACAATTTTCAATATGTAGGTGACCCCTTTTTTAAATTTTTTATTCATATTCGGAAAATAAACGAAATTACGTGTTGAATGATACTTCTCGTATGTCTTTGTGGCAATTTAGCGATTCAAATGTTTGGGGTTTGGTCTTTCTGTTATTTTTGGACAACTGTACTTTTTAAATTGGTATTTAATTCTGCTTGTGATGTAATAAAGATCTGACTTTGTGAATTAATTTATTCCTCTACTGGAAATCACACAACCAGGAAAAATAAGCGGTCATAGTCGCTTTACGCTTTCACGAAAATATAGTTAAATCATATTGCGAATTTTTGAAGCAAGCGTTTTCAAAAATGACATTTTTTTCAATTAAGAATTTTAGCGCAGATTTTGTTTTTCTAAATTATACTCTTTTTGCTAATGAGAACCAATTTTAAATCTTCAGTTTAGTTTATTCACTATAATGAAAACAATTTATTCTTAAATATGCATTTTAAAATGTTCCATTTTGCTAAGTCAAAACTCCCTGAATACGTATTATAATACCCAAAGGTAAAAATAATCTTGTGTAAAAAAATATATCGTTATTATAATGGAGATAGAAATTACAAAAATAGAGTCAAAAGATTCAACTTAAAGATTAAAAGGAAAATTTAAAATAGTAATATGTTGCCGAAAGTTTTAAATTTAAGTAAATTCAAGAGTTATATCTTTATAAATTCAATGAACAAAATCTTACTTTTACAATTGAATTTTCTGTATATTATTGTAAAACTTACTAAAGTAAAATTTATTCAGCTCTTTATTACATTACCTTTCTGTTATTTAAAGTTAATTTAATAAAATGTATTAATTTTAATAATTATAGAAACATAACGCATATTGTGTTTTTTTGTCCGCAAAATATATAATTCGACACAATTGTGGTACTTCTGTCTATTGAGAAGCCTCTGAATATTTAACTCTTTTATTTTATGAGAAAATCCATTTATTCCATGAGCTGGTAAAATATTAAACGAATTTTATCCTAATTTTGGAATATAAACCTAATATAACTTCTCTACGTGTGATGAAAATTTCAGAGTTTCGTTTCAAATTACCTGATGAAATCAAATGACCTAACAAGTAATTCCCTATCCTTATCACCTAACAAGTAAAATTACCTTATTTTCATCGTTTGATGAAATCGAAAGATGCGAGAGGTACCATTTGACAGCTATGTTTGCCTACTTTCTAATATGAATGTTATTTTTTGAATCGAGGTTGGCTACATATTACAAATTGTATAATGTTTAAAATTTCAAACAGAAACACCAACTTTTTACACTAGATTAGAGTTCTTTGAATGAAATCAGCAAAGTAAAAGTTATAGTTTATATCCTTTATCTAAAATCTTCATAGAGTAGGACGCTAAACATTTATTCACGTTGCAGAATTCTTCATGTATGTCTTATTATTTAT
Source organism: Maratus michaelseni (assembly GCA_963931845.1). Classification (NCBI taxonomy): domain Eukaryota; kingdom Metazoa; phylum Arthropoda; class Arachnida; order Araneae; family Salticidae; genus Maratus; species Maratus michaelseni. Next base: position 258,004,472 of record OZ007590.1, on the reverse strand, counting down.
ATTTTCCTAATAAATCATGGTAATGAAACTTTTCATTTTATAATGATTTAAATACTAGACTCTAACATATTTCATATTTGTTTTATTCAAAAACATATTTTTAATTATCAAAATTATTAATTAGGTCATATTTAAAACATTATGACATTAATATTATCACATACATCTATTATTATATAAAACGAACCACAATTCGTCAAAGACATGGGTGTGTAAATTTACAGCTCACTCCATTTATTAGTTTATAAGATATAAATAAATTTCTAAAAAAAAATTTCGATTGTCATAGCGGACAGTCTGCTATCATTCGAAAAGCAGGAAATCTTACCCAAGTAGTCTTAGAAAGTAGCCAGATAAACATTGTGAAAATTTATTATATATAAAGCACGTTTATTGTATATTTTGAAATTCCGTATAATTTTTTGGTAACGATTTGTGCATTTCAGGTACTTATAAATAAACCTGTCACATATTTTGTTTAATAATTTTATGAATATTTAAGAAAAGGTAAAAATTTTCGGGGTCTGCTTTATCCGAAGGACCCAAAGTATTAAAAGTCGGCGTTACCATTTTATAAGTGGAATCTGATACCAAATTTAATATCTAGATGAGCATTTGGCCCAAAAATTACATTCTTATTTGAAAAATGCACACATTTTCCAGATGTTCTTTCTCGTCTGTTTGCTATTACTTGGTAATGAACTACAATAAATTGTGCGTTATTTCCAAAACTATATAAGCATATTATAATGATTCGACACAGACTTATGTAGGTCCGTTTCTGATTGACGTATTTCTTTGAAAGCTTGTATATATATCATACGGACCGTGGTAAAATATATGCAATAAATAGTAATAAATAAACTTTCTACTACTGAGTAAAAAAATGGCACAAACAGAAACATTAGAAATATTGGTAACATAAATCTTCATTCATGCCATTACATTTAATCACATGTACACAGTGATTACAGCATGATCAACGGTAGTGCAAATGATTTCCTGAAGAATAGCTATTCATCAATTTAGGCAGAGTCCTTATGGTTCCCCTGTAGATACGTCCTTTTTTTGTATCCCCATAAATAGATGTGACAGGTAGAAATTCAAACCTGAAAAATGTGAGTTCAGGCAATCGAAACCCTTCCTCGCAATGAACCAATCATCAGGAAAGTTAGTAATTCCATGTAGTGTTTTGATTGCCTGAGTTTATCGTCTATGCTTAGGCAGTCGATGATTTTAAGGAATTGCAGCAACAGGGCCTGAAATACCAGCTTTGATTTCAGAGCTTTATGCTTCCTCCGGGGATAAAATATTTTTTTATAACTTTGTAAGCAGATGTGACAGATAGACATTCAAGTCAGGAGAACGTTGAGCTCAGTCAAGAAACATTTCTTGTAATTACGCAATCATCACAAAAATGAGTACAAATTAATTTCTCCACTTGTAGGTTAATATGGAGTGTTCCACAATCTTACTTAAAAAAATAGTTTCTGAACACTTTTGTCCTTGTAAAGCAGGAAATAAGCTGAGAATGGTTCCAGTAATAGATACGTGACAGAACACTTATTTTAGCACAGAAGAGTGATCTCGGAATAGAAAAAAAGAGTCCATGAATGTAAATTCACACCATTCGAGTCACGTTCTCAGAATGGGCATGTGGTTGCATGTGAATACTGAGTCTTTCAGTACCGCATATGCTACAGTTGTGAAAATTCCCTGATTCGTTAAGAGTAAGCACCTCGTCTGGCCACAGAATTCACAAACGTCATAAACGAGATAACCTTGCGAGAAAAGTAACTGCGTTGATGTGAATCTTGAGGTTGCAGCTTATGTGGATCTATGTAGGGATACCAGTTTAAAATAATGGAATTTTTCGTAACATAGGAAAAAGTATAGAAAATTAATCTTGTATGATACAATGTTTTTCTCTATGTGTACCCTAAACGCTCCACTGTAGATAAAAATTCAGAAATTACTTTTTAATTATAGTATAATTCCTAATTATAAAAAGTTTCAAAAGTCAAATATTTTAAAATTTGATATTTGTGGAACCTGTGAATATAAATATTAACGTAGAATACTTCAATTCAATCTGCGGATAAAGCATTCTGCATATATTGTTTTATTAATAAAATATCTTATAAAGCATTATGCATATTAATTATAGTCTTCATATAATATTTATTGTTTCATAATACTAAAAAGATAAACATTAGACTTATGTGAAACATCATATTGAAAAAAAAAATAACTTGAGCTGAAATACGTTTTTCATGGGCATAAACAAAATATTTTCTGTGTTTTTTTTATATTACATTATTCTATTTCTGTAAAAAATTAAATTTAATGTGACAGTATAGAACATTCCTTTCTTTTTTCTCCTTTCAATAATACATGCCATAAAGATTTATTTCTTTCGGAAGTATCTTAATGTTTATGTTTTATACATATTTTTTTTCCATTAATGTATTGAAAAACAACTGCCTTATCAAATAAGGCATTTTTATATTGTATTGATATTATGATGTAATATATATAATTTATAACTTTCTAACTTCTGGTATCCAGGAATGTTTCAAAATATTTTTCATAACGCGGAAATAATATTTTTGATAGTGTTTAAAGATTTAATAGTAAACAAATATAATTACTGATCTTGTATGAAAGTCATGAAAAGTTTCACAAAATTTCATTTTTACGATTGTAATAATAAGTATTGCGTTATAAAGTTTTTTAAAAGTATTTATTTTTAAACTGTCACTAGTTCAAAAAATAATTAATATTAAAATAAAAAAAAAAGAAATTACTTCTATTATCAGCTATATTGAGAAAAATCTCTTCTTCCTCTTCGAAATAATCAATCAAATAAGTAACAAAAGAGAAGTAAAAATAAAATAATTCTAAAATTAATTCCTTGTACGAGGGCTGATAAGTTATCGGCCTGACAGTGAAAGCACAAGATTTTTGACAAAATTTCATATTATTTTTCAATGTAGTCTCCTTGCAAATTAATACATTTAAGACACACTCTTGTGCGCGAATTCTATAGTGCTGCCCTGTACGAGGGTGGTTGGTAAAGTTCTCACCCTGACAATGAAAATACATGATTTTTGACAATATTTCATTTTATTTTTCAACTTGCAACACAATACATTTCAGCAGACTCTTCAGAAATGTTCATTCTCTGGCGTTTTTGGTCGACGTTCAACAAACGCGGAACGCATCGAGCGGAAAACTTTTCCATACCCAGACCATCGTGTAATATGTAGTGGACACTATATATCGAGGTATTTGAATGTTAGCAAGTTCACGTATCTCAATCGGCGATGATTCAATACGGCATTGTGAATTTATGAGACGATTTAGTCGATCATACCGGTTTTTTGGACGTCCTGATCGTTCATCATTGTGAATAGATTTCCTACCATGTGTAAATTCAGCAGCCCTCTTTTTTATCATCGAATGTGACGGACAAGTATCTTTTAATGTGGAATTTTTACTCTTTTTGTATGTCCGTGGTGGGTTAAACCTTTTTTTAACAAAGTATTTTATGAAAGCTCGAACTTCCTTTTTTTCTGAATTTTTTAGAAAATGTCAAAACTTGTTTACTTTACTTTATTGCCAAGCAATAACCAATAAACTCACGCGTCTGAAACTCGGCAGCATGTCATCTAAACAGCATGTCATTTCGTCATACCTGTGTCAGGCCGAGAACATATCAGCCCACACTCGTATTTGATTTCAATATAAATGATTACAATATAAAGAGGTTCGATTGCTTTTCTTTAAACACATGAACATTTCTCATGCTGATAATGAAAATTTCAATAAAATATGTGACACCCCCCCCCCCCAAAAAAAAAAAAAAAAAATCAAACAAATTAAAAAAAAAAATTATTGGACATTCTATACAATAATCTACTCAAATATATTTTCTGCGACAAATGCTTGAATTATTATGCAAAGTAATTTTTATCCTGTTAAACTAATGTACCTGAACTCTGTTGACCGATTTCCGCATTAACATAATTTTTCGATTAAAACACTGTCTGTTTCAGCAAATTTATCATACATATCTCTATAAGACTACCAGTTCTCCTGTTTTTATATGCAATAGTTTTTACAGGATATGCCCACAAAGTGTAATGGATACAAAAGATTCAATAATGGCAGAAGCAGAGGCAGCGAAGTTAGTAAGTTTTTTTGTTTTGTTTTTAGAATATAGAGATACTTTAATTGCAGTTGTCAACAAATTAAAATCCCTATATTTCATGATGTTTTCCTTTATGCGTATAATCAATGTGGAAATAATATATATATTATATTTGATTAATAATTTTTGTTTATGATAGTGATGATGTTGATAATTGCGTAATATAACTATTTCAATAAGTAGAATACAATATATTACTTTATTATTTTCTAGCAAGCTACGCCTGCTACGCTGGTCACTTTCTTTTAACGAACCTTTAATCAAACAAAATATTGACATTTCATAATTCACTTTTATATTTTAATAGAATAATAAGGCTACTATAATATGTGACTAGTGCTATAGCCAATATACACACCAGGACACGTCGCACTTATCATTATCTTTTTACGCGTGAAGGTTTCGCTATGGTACTCCATTGTGAAATTTGGTAATTTTTGAAATTCAATATTTGAAAAATGCCATAATCATTAGATTTGAAATTTATATCAAGAAATATACAATTTTTTACCTTTCAAACGCAGTTTGTCTAACAATTTTCTGACAAATACTTTCCGAGCTATTATCTTTTTCAGTAACTTCAAATGTTTCATTTTCCGAGATTAACTGTGGCAAGCTTTATATTAAAGAGGATGTTGAAGCAGGGATTGTCACCATCAGTTTTGAAATCGGTTCTGTAGTTCCAGAGATTCCATAGAAGTTGTAATTTAGAATGATTTTAGAACACTTTTCACTCATTTCACCCTTTTAAATTTCGATTTTTTTTAAAATTTATTCTTAGAGAGCATTTACATCTTATAAATAACTACAATGCCAAATTTCAAATTTATAGCTCCTTCACTATAAAAAAAAATTGCAGTTTTAGAACGTTTTTCGCTCCTGCACCACCCTGGGATTAGTGGCACCGACGTAAAATATAGCCTATGTTGTAGCAGGGATTGTCATCAAAAATTTGCCACCATCACCTTTGAAATCGGTTCTGTAGTTCTAGAGATTCCACAGAAATTGTAAATTAGAATGATTTTAGAACGCTTTTCCCTCATTTCACCCTTTTAAATTTCGAATTTTTTTAGAATTTGTTCTTAGAGAGCATTTACACCTTATAAGTAACTACCATGCTAAATTTCATGTTTCTAACGCCTTCAGTGTAAGAAAAAATCGAAATGTTAGAACATGTTTCGCTCCTGCACCCCCTGGGAGTAGTGGCACCTACATAAAATATAGCCTATGTTGAAGCAGGGACTGTCACCATCAATTTGCCACCATCACTTTTGAAAACGGTTCTGTAGTTCCAGATATTCCATAGAAATTGTAATTCAGAATGTTTTTAGAACGCTTTTCGCTCATCTCACCCTTTTAAATTTCGAATTTTATTAGAATTTGTTCTTAGAGAGCATTTATATCTTATAAGTAACTACCATGCCAAATTTCATGTTCCTAGCTCCTTCACTATAAAAAAAATCGAAATTTTAGAATGTTTTTCGCTTCTGCACCCCCTGGGGGCAGTGGCACCGACATAAAATATAATCTATGTTGGAGCAGGGATTGTCACCATCAACTTGCCACCATCACTTTTGAAATCGCTTCAGTAGTTCTAGAGATTCCACAGAAATTGTAAATTAGAATGATTTTAGAACGCTTTTCCCTCATTACACCCTTTTAAATTTCGATTTTTTTTAGAATTTGTTCTTAGAGAGCATTTACACCTTATACGTAACTACCATGCTAAATTTCACGTTTCTAACACCTTCAGTGTAAGAAAAAATCGAAATGTTAGAACGTGTTTCGCTCCTGCTCCCCCTGGGAGTAGTGGCACCTACATAAAATATAGCCTATGTTGAAGCAGGGACTGTCACCATCAATTTGCCACCATCACTTTTGAAAATGGTTCTGTAGTTCCAGATATTCCATAGAAATTGTAATTCAGAATGTTTTTAGAACGCTTTTCGCTCATCTCACCCTTTTAAATTTCGAATTTTATTAGAATTTGTTCTTAGAGAGCATTTATATCTTATAAGTAACTACCATGCCAAATTTCATGTTCCTAGCTCCTTCACTATAAAAAAAATCGAAATTTTAGAAAGTTTTTCGCTTCTGCACCCCTGGGGGCAGTGGCACCGACATAAAATATAGTCTATGTTGGAGCAGGGATTGTCACCATCAACTTGCCACCATCACTTTTGAAATCGCTTCAGTAGTTCTAGAGATTCCACAGAAATTGTAAATTAGAATGATTTTAGAACGCTTTTCCCTCATTACACCCTTTTAAATTTCGAATTTTTTTAGAATTTGTTCTTAGAGAGCATTTACACCTTATAAGTAACTACCATGCTAAATTTCATGTTTCTAACACCTTCAGTGTAAGAAAAAATCGAAATGTTAGAACGTGTTTCGCTCCTGCACCCCCTGGAATAGTGGCACCTACATAAAATATAGCCTATGTTGAAGCAGGGACTGTCACCATCAATTTGCCACCATCACTTTTGAAAACGGTTCTGTAGTTCCAGATATTCCATAGAAATTGTAATTCAGAATGTTTTTAGAACGCTTTTCGCTCATCTCACCCTTTTAAATTTCGAATTTTATTAGAATTTGTTCTTAGAGAGCATTTCTATCTTATAAGTAACTACCATGCCAAATTTCATGTTCCTAGCTCCTTCACTATAAAAAAAATCGAAATTTTAGAACGTTTTTCGCTTCTGCACCCCCTGGGGGCAGTGACACCGACATAAAATATAGTCTATGTTGGAGCAGGGATTGTCACCATCAACTTGCCACCATCACTTTTGAAATCGCTTCAGTAGTTCCAGAGATTACCCCCTGCAAACAAACAAACAAACAAAAAAACAATCTTTACTTCTTTATAATATTAGTATAGATTATAGTTTTATTCAAGATAGTATTAGATAAACCAGTGAATAATTAAATTTTAACATCTACATAAAATTAAAAATAGTACATTTCAAGCAGGTGACATGATATTAAAAATGCATTTCCAGTAATATGCTATTCTGTATGACCCTTAGCAAAATATCATATAAAAAAAAATACATAAGTACAATATCGATCTACATCACGTACACATGTAGAACGTGAGATAAAAATCAACAACTCTCCTTTCGTTAAATGTGTTGAGCAAAAAAAAAATTCAGAAAAAAAGAAGTAAGTAAAAAAAGAAAAAAAAGTGTGCACAAAATATTTAGGATTTTTGATAAGTTATATTTTATTTATTTCACAAATCATTTCAATATTTGCGCAGTGTGAGTTGAATGCAAATGGCAATCTATACAATCTTTTAATTTTCTTTAGTATTATATGGAAATTATGAAACATAATTATGCATTTAATTTCAATATTGTTACCATTAATTAACAAAGGAGGTTATACAATTAATTTGTATATTTTGTAATGTATGCCTGCACATTACTTTTGAACGGATGCTCGTATTTGCATAATTCTGGTTGTAAGGGTCCATTTTAATGGTTATCACTTATCAATGTCATTAGGATTTCAAAATAATATGCTTGGTCTTTGTTGTTTCTTGATTTATTAGCCTCTAACTTTCGTTAAAATTGACCAGTCATCATGAAATTTGAATGTTTTGTTGAAATACACGTTTTTCTTTATAGTTTTAAAATTAGTCGTCGTATTTTGCAGAGTTTAGTTTTACAGGAATACGTCAATGTTAAATATATATTCTACTGCGCTTCAAAATGAGCGCTATTCGCAACATTATAATTTAAAATGAGTAAGAAAAACAATAAAAAGTTGCCACAATTCGGTTGCCTTTCTCATTTGAAATACACCAACTGGCATGCAATAAGGGAGTTTCAATGCAATAAAGTAAAAAACTAAGCGAAACTAGACTAAGGCAAATTTAACCTATGAGAAACTATCGTATGTTGGATCACAGAGTGTACCGATAACTTTGCCACCATTATATTTGAAATGGGGTCAACAGGTCAAGAGATAAAAACCTGAAAACAAACAGTTTCTACTTTATAATATGAGTATAGATAAAACATCCGTTTTAATATCTGTTAATGCATTAGTGAATATGCGAGTATTTTTTATTATTATTATTATTTAAACATGCATTCTGTGTAAGACTTATAAAAGTACTGATTTTTTGTGCTGATGTGTATAATTTTAAATATGTATGGTAAATTGAATTTATATAAATATAACAATTTAATGTAAATGATATAAGGAAATAAAAAAGTAGTTTTCAATAAAGAGAGTGTATGAGGATTCATTGATGACTTTTTATTTCACATATTCAAATACATATTAAAATATGGCACAGTAGAGATATTCTCCTCTGCATTCAAAGCATGTTATCTGCAAATAAATAAGTCTCATTAGCGTATATTGCTATGAAGCAGAATATTTAATGTTGTACTTACAACACACATAATCTACATATTACAGACATTTTTAGTATTTTTGAATAATAATAAAAGAAGATATTAGAGATAAATAATTTTCGGATAATGAAATAATTTTTCTATTTAATTACTTTTATATATAATAATTGTAGTGATACAATACGCCCGAGAAATAGTAAACTTTAATTTTTATTTACGTGAATTTTTATTCACATTGCTAGCAAGGCGTAAAACCAGCAGGATGGAAATGTAACAAGGCCAGGGTTTGAATCTTGGCCATTGGTTCAATCTGGTTATCCCATCTTGTGCTGCAGTTGTCGCCAACATATAAGAGTGAGAGGTGTACCAACATATAAGAACGAGACGTGCCAGATAGGTATCGTCCGGGTGACTCAGTTGGCAGAACGGTGGTGCGCTGAACCAATTACGCAGGTTCAAACCCTGTCCTGGATAAATTTCCATTGTGTTCGTTTGGCGCTTTGTTAGCAATGTGAATAAAAAATCACGTAATCAAATACTTTTTTTTTTAAATTAATTTTTCTGTTACTCCGAAACTAAACATACAAATTGATTGTTAAACACTGAGTCAGATTTTATCCTCAACATTGTCTTTTTGACAATGACGAGGAGTAATTTCTATTCTTATGAACTAGCCAGTCTTTGCCCGTCTAAACGTCTGCTTGTGGGGAACGGAGGACGACGATACGTTCATCAGCGTATAGCCCGGAAAGTGCTCGAGGCGCAACAAATGCGTCTTACATGCAAACAGAAAATAATCAAAATACATTATTTTAAATTATACGAAAATAACTAATACAAATAATAATAATTAAAAAATCCTGTAATAAATATTTCGTGACATACATAATACATTTCATCCATGAGTCCCTAACAAAGACCCGCTTGGCCGTCCCTACATGTGATAATTCAGCTTCCGATGAAGTAAACAAAAATGGGATAATCTAAATTGTAAATGTACCTATAAGTTGTTAATAAAATGATCAAAATAACGGGGTTTGTGTGGTTTGTAGACGTATATCGTTATTATTGCGATTATTGTAACGAGACTTTGTGTATTTTGTACCTTATTACTCATTAAAACGACAATCACTACAACGCCACTCAGTAAATTTTGAATACATAAACCATTACAATGACATTTATTTTAATAGTCCTGTGGGTTTCAAGCATATAAACTAGTTATACGACAATCACTATAACGAAGCCCTGTGCATACTCGAACCCATAAATATGGTGATCAGTTTTTAAATCGTAAATCTCTTCTTCGAAATGTGTTTTTGAGAAGACAAGGACTATAGTTTATAGACAGATTAAAATCCGATAGCATAAAAGACGAAGAGTACAAAAAATATATATAACATTTGAATTAAAAAAAGCAACTAAACAAAATTTCCCTTGGAAACATGTATTGCGCATAATATCTAAAACAAATCAGAAATAGGCGTCTTATTCGTCTAATCTGCCATAATCTGGCTCATAGCCAAAGTTGGCTTACAGAGATGAGCAATGCTGGTAACAATGTAGTTTCAAGATTATGAGAGTAATGATAACGGTTATAACTTATAACAACAAAATTAGTATTGCGCAAAACACGCACAATAAAATACAAAAGTTGGCTATAGACTCGATTTAGGAAAAATCGTTTGACTTGGATCTTCCATATCTCCTTTTACCACCCTCCCTCTCAGAGGTTTAATTTCTGAAATCAATTGATTACGTGTTTAATCATTTATATAGTATATTTGTAATGCTGTATGTCATACTCTTGCGTAGAAGTGCTGCTGAAATATACCGAAATCACCCCAAACTTTTCACACACCTTTTTATCCCGCTTAGGAGTTAAATAAAAAAAAAAATCCAGCTTTATTGTGTGTGACTAATATATATTCAGATATAATATATAATATATATTCGATTATATAATAGATATATAATATATATTCAGATTTCTAGCTTCAGTAGTCTGTGCTTTGCTAAATCAGTCAGGACAAAGCCTTTTGTACATAGATAGTATTCAGACATAATATATTCCTTATAAAAATAATTTTTGGTTCATTTCCACTGAAATCTCCTTTAATTCAAGACAAAACTGGATGGAAATATTCTCTACATTTTTTTATTTACATCAGTAAAACAAAGTTAGTACTTTTCCGTTACACCAACAGAATTGTCCCTAAGCTTAATAGTTGGCGCCAAATGAAACATTAAAAAATTAACTTTGTTGGTTCGAAAGTGATCAGTTTAAAAAAAAAATATCATTTGGAAATTACAGACGTTACCAAACTATTTTATCAGATCAATTCAAATAGATATTTAAAATGAAAGAACAAATAATTTTTAAACAATGGAATAATAAAATAAAGCTCGATTTAAACTGCAGGCATGAAATTGTAAATGCCTCTTAGCACTGCAATAATCATATTAAAAAAAAAAAAAAAAAAAAAAAAAAAAAAAAAAAAAAAAAGATGTTGCCCTGTGATGTCTGAGATACTTTTTGAAATAATACCGCTTTATGTTTTATTACGATACCTTGCGATACCCCATAATCTGTCAACAGATTTGGTAAAATATCCAGTATATTAGTGTCAACAAACTATATTCTTTATTTACTGTGAAAGGTTCTCAGCCGGAATCTCACAAAAAACTGTATTTATATATAATTTCATAGCACTGAAATACTTTTAATGCAGCTTTGTCACCATCAGGTAACTGTCAAATTGTTAAACCCATCTCAGTGTTAATGAAAAATGTAATTTATAACTTAAAAAATTACATTAAAAAAATATGGATACGACCAAGTAATAAATTAAAACAATGACATTCATATTCAATAAATATCGAGTCACAATATTTGGAACACTTCTAACTAATTTAATTTGTTCATAAGTGAATGATGTCAAAGGTCTTTTCTGATTTTATTCTCTCCAGAAGAAGGAAGGCTTTGTTTTTCATCGTGGTTTCAGAACGTAAAAATGACAGTCAATTCAATTATTTTTAAAGTGGACAGCTCATAACTATTTATGACAGTTACATGACTTGCACTTTCATTATATAGATAATCTTTGAAAAACTGGAGGAGGAAATTAAAAACGTCTACTGCCACTTTCTAAAATATAATTTACCAAAGCGGAATATTTTTACTTAATAAAAAACAAATATATTTTGCCAATTTAAGAACACCTAATTAAAGATCTGTTCACAGATTTGTATTTTAAACATGATATTATCTGAGTATATTTGATTTTCCTCCATCCATGCATAAAATATTTAAAAAATGCATGTATTATTATAATAAAATTAAAAAATAATTTAAGCATATGTTTCATCCAAAAGTTTTCTTCTACATTCAATGTAAATATATTTAGTATTTTATTAGTCTGATTTATAAAGATTGCTGTAAATTCCACTGATAGCCCTGAAAGCGTATATTTCCAGATGTGATTATTTTTTACAATGTCAGTGTTGGCTTCGTAATTTCTCTCATGTTATGGGATGTATTTTCATTCCCATGTGTCTTATTGTAGCATTAAAAAGTGCAAGAATCTTGCACCGTAGATCGAAAACTATTTAAGAGCCTATATCCTTAAAATGAGAGAATTAAGTTAGAGAGAAACATAATACCTACAAATAAATTTAACAAACACATTTTTACAAATAAAACTTGCTTAAAAGTTATTAGAAGAGTCATATAAAATCAAAAACTCAATTAACTGCATTATATACAAAAGCGAGAAACATTTTATTGGAATGAAAGTAACTGATAAATATCAGAATATAAAAGTAATCAAATAGAAAAAAAATCTAAAAGTGAATAAAAACGTGCTTGAAAAATACACCCACATGTACACGCTGATATATATGTACTATACCCACATTTACATACTTAAACTTTATTAAGAGATCAGTAAGCACAAAGGATCTAAACTTAAGACATACGTTCAGTCATAAAATTCATAAACTAAAGTTGAATTCGCTGAGGTTAATCGTTTATGATTTCCTTTATTTGTGTAAAATGTATTTGGACTTGAAGTGTCTCTATCTTTTCTTAAACATTTTAATCTGTGTACATAATTACTTTTCATTCCATTTGCGATGTTTCATACACCCTTAATAAAAATGTATTATATAAATTAGCATATGTTTGGAGACAGTGCCAATATTAAAAGTGCATTTTTAAACCTGGAGTAAATGATGAATGAACTACTGTTAAATGCTCTTAAGATGTTTTCTTGTGGAAATATAACTTTTTTTATACTTATGTTATATATAAGTAATAGAACTGTAATATTTTTATTGAACACTAAAGAAAAAATAGGTTTAGTTTTAATATGTACATGAATCGTTATGACAAATAAAACCAAATACATTTATAAAAAACTGTCTACGAATAAAAAAAATTCCTCATTTTTCCCTCGCATTAAAGTTTAAGTTAAAACTTGCTTATATATTCATATAATATGCATATAATTACAAAATATTTTAAAATCATTTTTATTTTTAAATCAGAGCTTTAAATCATTTTCTGATCCACCTCCCTTTTGTTTTTCATCTACGAATTTTTAAGATTTGCCTCCCCGAAAGTGTAAGAAATATAAAAGTGCCATAGCATCTTATATAGTGTAACCTACTGTCTCATAAATGTCCAGAAGTGGTCATAAGTATCTTCTCAAATGCAGCATGTCAAATGGAAGGGGATATTTTTTCGGAAAGCCTTTTGAAAGAATTATTGATATTAATATTTTATATCTGTTTCATAAATCGAGTTTCTCGATCCTTTTTTTCTGATAAATTCAGCGCTATAAACAATTATGTTTCTAGATCTTCAAACGAGAAATATTTCCCATGATCTATTTAAATACAATATCTTCTATAATTTAAATTGCAATATCATTAACAAATTCGGGAAAGGAAGAAATGTTTAATTATAATAAAAAATTGTTAATTTTGAAGTATCAAATTTTCATTGATATAAAAAATTTAGATAGATGAAAATTTTACTACAGAAATTATTATTATTGAAGTAATTATAAAACTGTTCACGGCACTTCTGTTTTGCTACTAAATGTTTGACAATCACAATATAAAGAATTCTACAGCTCAAAATACGTCTAAACCCGAATTTTTTTGAAAGGGTTAATATTCATATTTTTAAAAGTGAATTCTTACGTTGTAAAATTGAGGTGTTCTTATTAAGTGGGTATTTTTCGTTTACACATAAGTTTAAAATGGAACCCAATGTGAACTTTGAAAAAAATGAGGAAAAGCACAGCGATATCGAACGTTTTTCATAAAAGGGCTTGAAAGTGTTAAATTTCGTATTTTATGTGCAAATTGTGGCGTTCGAAAGTAAAATGTGCGAAATTTAAGAATATGTTTATAGTTTCTCCATATTTTGAACGGTTCAGCCGATGCACGTTTAGAAAGACTAGAGAAATAAAAGCCGGTTTTGCACTTTCGGAATTTCACTGCTTTGGATTTTCTGGAATGGCTTTCCAGCCACCTCGCTTGGAGTTTTCGTGTTATTTTCAAATATTCATTATGGTTTTTACTATCTCGTAACAAAACATAAAAAAAATTGAGCAAGAAGTGTATTAGGTTCTGATTTGGACTATCCTCACCTAAATTTTGTATGTACGGTGTGTACTTGTGTGTACGGTAGATTTTACAAGCCACACACACAAAAACATATTTATTTTATTAATAAAAACTACAGAGATTGCGCTTCTATGTTACAGTACATACTTTCTGTGGTATATTTTTAACCCCTTCAGAGGCGATGCATTTTTGTTTGTAATATTGGAAACTTACCAGAATTTACAAACATTTTCAGGTGAAAAAAATGCTTTTTTTTCACGTACTTTATAAATAAAAACTTTTTATATAAATTTTCTGGAAAAAATTTGACAGTTGGGAATTAAAATTAACTGCTGTAAATAATATTCTGGCGCCCTTCAAATAATTAAAGTATTTTTGTGATATGATGTTTTGATAAATAAATTACTGTGCACTCAACGAAAAGCTGTAGATTAATAGTGTTAAATCAGTAGTAAATGAATATCATATTTAACCAAACAAAATGGTTTTAAATAATAATAATTGATTATTTTATTCTATTTTTATTTGTTTACGAAATATTATAAAAAGGAATGTTTTGTTTCTATAAAAATACTTTTTTATATAGCACTACAGGAATTATATCTAAAGTATTTGAGGTTTTGTTTTAATTAAACCTCAAATAAAATAAAAAATCAGCGAATTTTATTCTTAAGGTATTACTTGATACAATACGTTTTATGTAACAGAATATTAATTACGAGGGCTTTAATTAAGATACTTTAATGAAATTCATTTTCATTCTCTTCTTTAAGGACATTTTTCACAGTATTTTTCGTTTATTATTACATCTATTCTACTCTACATATTTGTTAATTAAGAATTATATTAATACGTTTCCTTGTGTGATAATGATTTATTTCAAGTTCATTTTAAGAATCATGGTAAGTTGTTACCTGTTTTAACGTTTCTTTTTTCATTTATTTTAGATACAAAAATTGATTTTTATAGTAATATTTATAATCCATTGTCAGCGATAAATTGTCAGTTTTTATAATTATTTGTCAATAAAATTATGGAAGAAATGAATTAAAAACAAAAAAGGAAAAAAAAATAGATAAAATTTCAAAACAGATATGTTATAGTTTTGAAATAATTTTCTAATTTTTTTTTACAATTTAATTCATTTCTTAAAATAGATAATAGTTTCATCGATGTAATACTAATTTTAATTTTATAATTTTATGTTATGAAATATTTAAATGCTCTTTGTATATTTGAAATATTTTATTCAGCTTCAAATACAGTAATCTATGTAGTCGATATAATGTTTAACACCATTATAATTACAGTAATTAACTAAGATTAGTATTATAGTTTATTAAAATAGAAATAACGATATGTTTTATATAAATCCTGCAAACGATGAGTTGTTAGATTCCTGTAAAAACTACGTGTGCTGTATTGCATATAATGTTACTATAAATTCAATTTGCTGAACAACAGACGTTAAAGTGCTTCATGATATATATTATGTTTACGAGATGAGTATCAAACGAGATGCTTTCACATAATAAAAAAATGTGTAAAATGTGTATTGTAAAGTATAAATAGCCTAAAAAGGCCGAAATAACTTTTCATTTCATATTTATTTAGCTTACGATGTCAGGAAGTTGTTTAGAGTTTACCTGTGTCCTTCACGACAAACGGTTATTTACCATACACTTAATTATAAATTTTCAGCACATTGATCTAAATTTAATCTTAAAAATGTGTACTGAAATTCTAACAGGAGACATAAATTAGACCTCACAATCTTATTACATTTCAAAACTCAGGCATAGCATGCGCCGTAGAAGTAATATTTGTCATTCTGTATTTGGAATTAAAGCCCACATTTTTTCGCAGCTTCAAAAACCACTGATAACAAGATTTAGAAAGAAATTTTATATTTACATCAATAAAGAATGTTGTATGATTTCTAAAAATAAATAAATTAAATAAATTGAATTAAAATAGATTTAAAGGAAAATAATTTTAAGACATTCAAGTGAAGCAACATATTTAAATTTTTCGGATAGTTAATAAACAAAATATTTTTTTATTAATGTCTGTATTATAATTATATTTCATATTAACTCTCTGACCGCGCCGAGCAAAAGGGCAAATTTGTGATGTTGTTTTCTTTGTAATTTGTTTTTTAAATGCTGAAAAAGCATGATATTTCAAACATGATATAAAAACTTAATTACGTATATCATTACAATCCTTGAGACCACTAATCATTACTTAATGTTTAAAAACTACATTATATTTATATTATAAAACAAGATACTTAATGGTGCACCTCCCCCCCTCCCTTACATCTCTTCCTGACGGAAAAGCAATTCCCACGAGAAAATGTATGCGGAACGAGTTACTATACTTCTCTCTGCACACTTTTTAATAGCGCAAAAAATAATAGTGATAGAGGTGAAGAGTTCGCCATATTACGAAAGGCAAGATAAACATAATTATCAAAGAGACTCCCACACTTGAACCAAATGAGTTCCCTGATTTTGTTAAGAAGTGTCAGCTTTTCTCCAACTGAGGCGAGACACACATCCCAAAAGATGATCTCAAGATTCCCCGCTAGAGAAGGACCGGACGATACAGCCTCCGATCAACGACGAAAGGCAAGCGAATGCCCGCCGGTAAACCTAAATAGCGCCCTCTAGAGAATTCTACCTGCGGAAGCCGCAAGTTCCCGATGAGAATACGATTTCAAGAGTTCTCAATCATCTGTATGAGAGAGGAATATTAAATATCGCTCTGACTTGCGCGCGCTATGGAATTCCACCCGCTAAGGCCGCAATTGCCGATGAGAATAGGAATTCAAGAATTCATATCATCTATAGGAGAGAGAAACATTCATGATCGCTCTGATGTAAGCATGAATTTTAGAGAACTTTTCTACATACATGAACTATGTGAGGTATCATCTTAATGAGAGTAAGAATTCCTTCACTTTCTTGTTCAATTCGTTTCCTGGAGCATTTTTATATTTGTGGTGCTTTCTTAGTACATTTTCGAAGAATACGCATTATATAGTTATATATATTCAAGATTAAAATATTTTATTTATTAAATCAAAATTTACAATTCAACATATTTGCTCTAAGAATTTTAATACATGTGCTGTGAGTATATTTAAATTGCAATAATTAATGTTATGGATATTTATACTCACTTAATCAAAATATATATACCTTAATAAAAATAAATATATAATAAATAAATACAAATTTATTTGCTAAACATTATTTGTCTTTCTTCGATTTTCCTTCCCCCACAAATGTTTATCTGTTTCTCTTTCAGGTATTATTTTTTATTTCAGGATTATTTTCTATTTTAGGTCAATTTTTCCAGAAAGACTAAAATTAACTCATTTATTTTTTACTCTCCAAATAATTTAATTTGGTTTACCCTTTTTGAGTTCAACATAACGAACCTCCTTACCTCCATTTTTACAGTGTTTCACAACGTCACTGAGAAATCAGGCCTCTGTACTGCCACCACCCCTCCCTTCTCCTTCCCCTTCTTCCCTTAAAGGTTGCGTCGATCATTTTCGGCACAATATCATAACAAACTTAATAATATGCGAAAACAAATAGTTAATAGGGTGCAAAGTCCAATTAAAACCAATAATTAATCACTTATTTTATTAGGTACGCGATTATAGTTTTTCACAGATTTTCTCCTACAACGTTTTAGATACTTCACATAAAGACCCTTCACAGAAAAATTCAATTATTTCTTGAATCGTAGAATCCTTATGGCTTCCACTGTGAGACAGGTGGGCATCGTATAAGACGTGAATGTACTTCTACCACTACTATTGTAAGATAATATTGTGTGCATTTTGAGCAATGTGAATAGTAGGGCCGTTCATATTTTGTCCCCGCTGATGTGCGCCACTGCTTACCGAAAGATTGAACAGGCCTGTGTTAGAGGACGAATTTCAAGAGATATTTAAGCCCTTCGGCCCTGACGTCCTACTATTAAAACACATCCTTACATGGGTCCATATTATTTGTTTTTAAGAATTATAAGTTTTAAACCCAGTGTCTACTAATAATGCATTGCAGATTTACAATTTAATCTAAATGTCTTGAAAGAGTTTACGAATGCGTTATTTTGAGGAATGTCCAAAACATATCTTCTATGACAGAAAATTGCCAATGTTTATCAGAAATCTCTGAAAATCTCTCCAACTGAAACATTGATTCCAAAGGAAATCCTTACACTACCATTGGAAATACTTACATATGTTTTATTTACCTATCAAGGTGTTATTATCTATTTATTACAAAAAGTTATTCTGGTCTTTTTGATTTCAGACATTTAAAGGTTTTGTCTACACATGCCCACAATAGGAATTTTCAAAAACTAGGTTTGTGTCCGTGGAAATCCTATAAATTTAGAAACGGATACTACTAAACTACGCATTTTCTGATTTTAATGAATTTTATGAAAAATAATTCTTTGCTAATTAAACTTCCAGTCCTTTAAATTCAAAGGACATAAGTTTATCAGACAGATTTGTACAGACAGAAATAGAATTTGCTAAGAAAATGTAAGTTATAATGATAAGTTATACACCTTGCATTTACTTAATTTTTAAAATACGCCAAGAGAAAACATGGAATTGCCAGTAACATTTCGACTGTAGATGCACATGATACACAGTTCTTATTGTTGGAGAATTGTTAAATCCTGAATTTATAACCATTACTACAGAAAATTTAAAGAAAGCTAGTTTAAATAAAAAGGTATAACAAGATCTACACTTGATAGCAAATTATTCTAAAATTAGCAACAAGGATTTGGATACCAGAAATATTAATTTATGAAGCTGCTCTTAGATCATATAATGTGATGACTATTAAAGGGAAATATAGACGGCGCATTAGCCAAATAAATCGACCTAAATTGGAGTTTGAAACTGAAATAAAACAAAAGAAGTTACCAATAGAAATAGAAAAACAACCTCTGGTTGTTGAAAACAAATCTTCTAATCTTTCTACGGGAAAGAATCTAGATGCACCTCCTTGCAGTATGACTGACTGTTGTTACGAGGTATAAAAAGGCTGTAAAATCAGTAGAGAGAATCAATAATTTAACATTGTTGAATGTGTAGTAGATATAATAGAATTGTAACTATGTTAACATATTTTTGACTGTAACTGTCTGAGAGCATTTCTAACTGATTTAATTTTCTGTTAATATTTGTATGTGTATTACCTGTCCATCGTTATCATTAAAGATATATGTTACTTAACTAAAATTCGTATTAATTTCAACATAAATGTCGTAACAGCTGTGTTTTATAGCTAATGAGAATGCTAAAAATGTATTTCGTCTAAACTTTTTAAAATATATACTAGTGACGAGTAATGGAAAAGTTCATTTAAAATATTTATTTGTATTATTTTAAATGTATTATATTTCTTTCTTACATTTTTTTACTGATCGCGTCAATATCACTTGGACAGTTTGTAAAATGAAATACGTTGAAACCGTTAATTCTGTATTATTTCTGGGTTTGTTTCTTGCAAAATAAATATAAACAGTTCCAACTATCACAACTTTATCTAATATAATTTATTTAATAGAAAACAACTTTTAAAAATTTTCCTAAATAACTTTTACCATTTTCCAAAATTTCAAACATTTATCTTCATTCTCAAACATGATCTTCATTCTGAACAATTTCAAATTTATGTTATTGATTCTGCTATCAATGAATCTGCTTAAATATGTTTACATTAAATATTTAATCTAGAAACTTTAAAAAGTTCTGATAAAGTAAATTAATGTAATTTTAGTTACGTAACTTTTGTTTTTGCTAAAATAAATATTTTAAAATATCATGATAAGAAATGTGTAACCGTCTCTAGAGTTGTGGACAAATAATCTTATTTTGAAGTAAATAAATGAGGAATACATAGAGGTTTTCTTTTGGAATAGTAATGTCATTTATTATTCGTAAAATTTAATTTTCCAATGTTTCTTATAATTTAAATTTTAAGAAATATAGAAAATATTTAAATACAGTAAAACTTAAAGTAAAAAAAAAAAAAAAAAAACCTTTCTTTTATAGGCATTCAATTTTTATTTCTAAAAATATGTGTCATTTCGTGACTGAAATTCTTGTTTCTTGTTGTTTTAAAAACTTTCCGTTTACTTAAGTTAATTTCCTGTGGACCTCGATTTTCTAAATTTCACATTTACTGTTGTTTTGAAAGCGCAAACTAGTAAATTTTGTAAAATAATTAAAAATTTAACTGTTTTTATTTCGGATTTGGTACAAAAAAATCATTTTAAACTATCTATTCAGAATTTCTAAAGTTTGTTTCTCAATGTATAATCATAACTTAATGATTACCACCATATCTAAAGTTTATGGGCAGGAAAAAAGCCTCTTTAATTTCAAAAAAATGTTTCCGAAATACTCGGTAATCTATATGTTTAATTATTACTTTTCCAAACGGTTCCTGTAAACAGGAAAGTCTTTCCACTTGTTGGGAAACTACATAAGACGCAAAATTTTTGCAATTGCCCACAGTTTACAAAAACCCCGCCAACTCCCACTTCCAAATTACTATATCTATAGTCATGATTTTTTTCAAATAGTGAGAACCAGTAACGAATGATTACGTGAAGCCATACAACGACATTAACTCTGAATCATGGAATATTATATGTTAGTATAGGTGAGACATTTTTTAAGAAAAATTCGAATATTTCACATGTTTAGAACGTTATTTAGGAAAAATAAACCTAATCGTTCCACGTTATCGTAAAGGCTATCCTTTAGGTACATCACTGATGTCTTAAACATTAAAACGAACGCTTTCTGCACATATTTTTAAATAGAGTAACATTTGAGAGAGTAGAGTAATTTAAATGTAAAAAGCGCAAGACATTTCGCAGAAACATACAAACTGTTGAATCTGACATATCAAATTTCGTCATATCACGAGCACATCACAGATGCATTTGTCATTGTCTGTTCAATACTGACATAGAATATACTTCTGCAAATAAGTAAAAATAGCATAATTAAATATTTATGAAAATGTTAATATGGAATACTGTATGCAGACATAAAAATAAATAGTATTTTTTTCATCTTTGTTGATTTCGTACATTTTACCGAACGTTCGTATATCCCAAAATTGTTTTTGAAACAGCTTAATATATTCACATGTATATACTTTTAAAACATTTCTTTTTTAATAAAAAAAAACATCAAAATACATATGAAGAAATATCATTCTTAATTGTTGTTCCTTAATAAAATCCTTATAAAAATTGTGAGAAAGTGCTTTAAAAATAAATGTATACCGATTAATAGAATGAAATACTTTAAGAATACGTGTACATGTTATTTTAATAAAAATACTTGTACATTATAGACTCAATTGCAGTCAAATTACAGGTACATGGTTCTTGTTTATTAATCTGTAATTTCTTACGCCTTGTTTTGCATATTGAATTGGTATTGTGTAATTTCTATTTAGAAGCAATTCAAAAATTAAAATAAAATAGGGAATGGTATTCTGTTTTTGGCTTTATTCAATGACTAATAAAAACAAAACTCAAAAGCATTTTAGAAAAAAATATTGGTATGTATACTAGCTATACATCTTATTTGCATTTTAATAAATGAACAGGTATAAGTTGAACTATACTATATGACTATGTTTAGCAAATAGTAAATTTTAGTATATTTTTCCAAAGATTTTATAAAATGTTGGTACATCTCTTATAGAATAGTAATAATATATCTGTTAATTGCTCTAAGTAAGTGCTCTAATTAAACTTCATTTGTGAAATTTTTAGAATTTGTTTTACATTATTTATTTAAAAACATTTAATTATTTATGTTTTTTTAAAATTTAAAAACATTAAATAAATTTCAAAGTATATCATGCTAAATCTATAGTAACATACATATCCAGGAATATGTTAAATACATGAGTATGACAAGGATGATTTTCCAAAGTATGATGTGAAATATGTTGGAATATTTCCCAAAAGCACTTTGAAAGGAATATTTAATTTTTGTACTTTAAATTATTTATTAAAGTTAACGTGCTCAAATAAATCTGAAAATTTTATTTACATATCCTACCTTTTTAAGCGAAATGCAAGGTATTCTTAAATGCAATATTCTTAATATGATGCATAAAATAATAGAAATGGTATGTTTTCTTGTAAAGATATTTGATGCAGAGTTGGCAGCTAGTGATTAGATTTTAGTTTTTATGTTTTCCTTCATATAAAGATTCCTTTTTAGGGTTTAAAATGTTAAAATAAAAATTTTTATTTTTCTATATAATGATAAAAATATACCGAGAATTTGTGTATTTTAATTATATTTAAAACAAAATTAAAACTCAAAGCATTCTAGTCATATTTAGATAATCTTTTCCAAGTTAAGTAAATTGTAGTCTAGACATATAATATAGTTAAAAATTACAATACTGATAAACCATGTAGATCTATAAATATACGTATCATTTTAAATTGTTTTCCTTTAGATAACTGATAACACAAATAAAACAAACGTAACGAAACTTAAGGTCTTACATCTTTTATTATTTTTTTTGTTACAATTTATTTCAATTTTATGTAATTACAGACTAACATCAAAATAAATAAAGCCATACAAATGTTCTAATATTACCCTTGAGCTTGCTTCATAGAGCTCAGTTTTTTCTTTATATTTTAACATTTTAGTTTTCGTTTTCAACTATTACGAATGTTCTTTTCACGTATCATTATGTGGTCTGCTTTAGATGTATATAAACTTAATTAAGATAACCTAGTATTTTACAGATAATATATTAATTTTCACGCATTAGTGCATAGATTCTCACATTTATTTGCCTGAATCACTCATGCCTGAAAATTTGTTTGTAAGCCTACTTAATAAAGTTTATCTACCAACAAAAACTTAATAATTTAAAATTATTTTTTTAATGTATAAGTATTTTTATTTTTTTTTATTCCATAATGAATTTTAAACTAAATGGGAAAAAGGAATTAGAATGTTTTATAAAAAATATCCAAAAATAATTTTAATGCACTTTTAATATTTTTTATTATAAAAAAGATTTTCCTAATTATGGAAATTAACTGGGATAAAAAAATCATTTTTAAATGTTATATAATTACGAACTATTTCAGGCTTTTTATTTTTAATTAAAAAAATAACAACAAATCATTAAAAAGGAATAACACTTAAATATTGATGAAATTCCTTTATAAGTCAGTGGATCATTTGTAAGTCAGATATTTTCTGCAGACATTCAATGTTCATTATTATTATTTTTTTTTTCGTAGACTATGATATGTATTCTATTTTACTTAAAATTATTTGTTTTAATTATAAATAGCATTGAATTAAAATTTGTGTCATGTAAATGTTAGAATAATAATTAAGTTTTACCTTTTATAAAAATGAAGGTAAAAGTCAATAAATTGAATTTGTTTATGAGAATAAAATAAATATAACATGTTGTAACAGTAGCTAATTCATTAAATAGGTCAGATTGATAATACAAATGTTATTGAAAATAAAAGAAATTTACAAGATAATACAAATGTAATTGAAAATAAAAGAAAGAAAAAGAAAGAAAAATAAAAAAGGAGAAAATAAGTTTACATTTCCATAAGTTGCTTTAGCACGTGAGATTTTATTCAACTTATTCATCAGATGCATGTGTTTCGTGGTTGGCAAGTAAGTAAATATTGATATTTGGATATTTAAATAACATGAAATCTTTTACCAAATTGATGCTTATCATAATCAAATCACAGTGTAAAACGGAATCCAAGATAACGGATCCATAATAACTTAGGGGGGATCAGGATGGCAAAGCCCAACTGAAGACAAGTACTTTTTATAAACAGTTCATCAGGATTTCATAACATCATTGCATAGTATCGTGTTTAATTTACGCTTCTAATTTCCGAAACATTCGAAGTATTTTATATGCTTATGAATATTTATGTAATTTAAAAAGTTTAAATTGCGATTTGTAGGAAGTTGTATATTGTGAAATGTGTGTTAAAAAACAACGAATTGGAGAACTGACGTTGAGGCTCCTGATCTGTAGATTTACTAGTATATAACTGCTGAAATTAGTTTTTTATGTCCAATCGTCAAAAATAATGCTGTTTCCAACATTTTAATTAAAAACAAAATATATTCATTCTTATAATAATTTTTCGAGGAACACAATTAGAGTTGAAAGAACCAGTTTATTCCCAGGTTTATTTCCAATAGAATCGGTTTATTCCCAGTTTTATTTCCAATAGAACCGGTTTATTCCCAGGTTTATTCCCAAAAGACCTGGTTTATTCCCATAAAACCCAGTTTATTTCCAAAAAATCCGGTTTATTCCCAGGTTTAAACCGGGTTTATTCTAGCCTTTGCAACTCTAAACACAATATAAGTTGCATTGTCCTTTTCACAGAATGTCTCTTGTTTAAGGTTTCATTCATGTAATGAAATTATATTCGTCCCACTGCTCTGTCTATCTGTCACAGAGTTCGTACTCCGAAACTGCAAGTTAGAGACTTGAAATTTTGCATACTCTGAATATCTGCTCTCATACGACAAATCATAAAATTTTGATAATGTCTTATATTATTTTAATTAAATGAAATAATTTAATGACATCAGACCATTTCTGCTATTTTCTTCGATTTGAAAATAGGGCCTTAATTTCAGTCGTCTATGCATATGCTAGATGGTTCAGCAACAATGTGTTTTCTTCCGAACAAAAAGGTTCCCGGTTGTGGACGGCAGATGTTGAAATTTTGGATTTGTAAATTTCATTGTCCAATGGTAATTTTCTTCAATTTTAAGGGTTTCGCTTTTTTTAAAGCTAGAATTAAACATTTAACTAAATGTGCTTTTCAGATATACAATCACATTCGGTTAGAATTGTCTGAAAAGCAATCCTTCAATATTTTAAATTTTATTTAAAACTAGTTTCTTCTTTTTTATCATTTTATTATTAAATTTAATGGTGCTACCATCTATGTTCGTATTGATAAAGTGTATAGATAAATGATGACGATAATTATAAATTAATGATTCGGATTTATTAATTAAAGGATAAAGTGTTTTGAAAGGAATATTAAACGAAACTCTATGCGATCGTCGATCACACTTACCCACTTATTATTTAAAATTTACATCGTATAAAAAAAATTCTCGTTAATACAAAACATATTTCAATTAGGACATCGTTTAATGCCACATATTTTAGATAGCAGGGATACTTCTTAAGAGATTTTAATCAAGAGGATTAATGAAATTCATTTTCATTATCTTCTTGACGTTTTCAGACATTTTCTCATTCTCGGTTTAATAAAAATTTTCTCTTCGTACTTTTTAATTAAGATAAATGCTAATTTGTTTGCTTCTGAGATAAGGAATTGGAATTAATTCAAATTAATTAAGAGGAATATTTTAATGTTCATGTTTTGAATTTTTTATATGTGATTGTTTTATCAATTTCAAATGAAAAAAATATATATATATAAATTTTCATGGAAATTGCTGAAAAACAACAACAAAAATTGCAGCAAATTGTCATTAAAGAAAGACAAAAAAAAATTAATTGCATTTTCCTCTGGTCATTTTGAAGTAAATTAAGTCCATTTGTAATACACAGTGTAATTTTTTAGTTAACATTATTTTAATATTTCATATGCAATATGTTTTCTATACTAAAAAAAATTAGTTTTTCTCATTGATTTTTTGCAATTACTAAAACTTTTTTTGTATTCTTACTCAGTTACAAGAAAATCTGTAAGAATTACTAAAAAACACCTAGCAATATTACTAGAAAACAGCTAGCAACGATTACGGTTTTTAGTACCGGTTACTAAAGAAATCTGTGGAATACAAAAAAAAAATTAGTAACCTCAAGATTTTTTTTTTACTATATACGCAGGTCATTTGTTTTACTTTTTTGATTTTGTTTACAGGTTTTTTTTTTTTTATTATGAGGCTACTATCCCTTTTGAAACCGGTTTCGAAAGTGAAATTATCTTAATAAAAATAATCTGTAAACAAAATCGAAAAAGCAAAAAACGGCCTGCGTTGAGATTGATCTCAGCTACTCAATCCAAAAGAAACTTAATTAAATATATTGACATATAAAAGAGAAATTTAAAAAGAAATCTCCCATAGGATTAATATTAGTGAGCGGGTGTTCTTCCGTGACTGAAGTAGCCTCTTTATGGTGGCGAAGCACAAAAAGTCCCATTAAATTAAGGGGCTCTGTTATACTGATCACAATTTAAAAGGTTAATAGGCGCGAAGCCCAGAATACCTATTATATAAAAGGAGTCCGTTATAATTATCATTATTTTAATGGTTAGTGAGCGCAACGGGCAGGGAGCCTCATTTTTCAGGAAACCACGTTACAGTGATTTCAGCATTAACAAATCATGAGTGCTAATTGCACAAGGTCCCGTTTTGTAAGTGACTCCATAACAGAGATTACCATATTAACGATGTATGTGCACAAAGTGACCAATATGATAAATACAAATACTGTTGCGATAGGATGATTATGCAACGTTTAAAAAGCAACGTAAATAGCAGAATAAACAATGTAAATTTACGTTTAAAATATTTCCAGACTTCATAAGAAAACTTTTTTTAGTAGGGAAAAAAGGAGAAGGAAATATAGCAAGACCAACGCATATGATCGAAATTAAATGTAATTGTGCTTTTCTTTATGTTGGTTTTATGTATTACATATTCATCATGAAACTAATTTTACATATGCAAAACACTGGATATATTTATTTGTTAACATGGGAGTCCGCAGAACAATATCAAAAAGGGGCAAGATTTTCGAACAGATGTAACTCTAATCTAATTTTTACTTTCTTCTATATATAATAGAAAAAAATATTGTAATCGAAAAATGTTTTCGACTTTCGGTTTTCGACGGATTTACACGTTTTAGGAGTCGGAGATCCCGAAAAACAAGGTTATAAAAAATGTCTCACTTATCAAAGCAAAATTATTCTCATTTTTTGTTTTGAAAATATGCATAATTTTTAAAAAAATGACTTTTATTACAAGTATTAACATGTATGAGATAGAAGAATGTTTTGTGATTGGCACAACCGACACGTTTTCTTCTGTTAAATAGAGAATATAAACACGAAATAAACAAAATGTATTAATTTTTTTAAAAATCAGAACTCTACGTGCAAAACAATTTTTAAGTACATCAGCATAAATACAGAAATATAAGAACACATATTAAAAATGAAGAATTGAAAGAGTTTACTATTTTTCCTAATCAGGGCGGGGTTTTTGCATCCTGTAGCCTCCGTTTAAGATAATTTTTAAACACATGAACATAAAAATAAAAGCATAACTAAAAACTGTCTTTAACAGGGGGGGGGGGGGTAAGGGGACTTTGACCAGGAAAATTATTAACTAGTTCTTTTTTTAGCGTTTAATTATTTTACATTTGAGAAGAATAAATTTTACTATTGCTTTCAAAATAAAAGAGAAAAAAATCATAAATATGAAAATCCAGCAAGTGGCAATTGCTCTCCGCTGACCCCTCCCCCCCCTGTTTATCGAACTTTTAAAAGAATAATAATGTTTTAAAATTCCTCCATCCAAATACTTTAGCTTAACGTCAGATTAATAATAATAGAAAAAATACACTTTTAAACTAGTTTTTCGTAACAAATAATGATTTTGGACAAAGAATATTTTTTATATGAATCATTAGAAATTGTATTCCAAAAAAATATAGAATAGCTTTTTACAATATTTATATAAAATACTATACTAATACGAAGAATAGAATAATTACAATGTCACATAGGCAGGAAATTAATTCTTCAACAGATCAGAATATAATCGTCACAATGAATTCACTGTATCAGAATAAGTCACAGAAGCGGGAAATTCTTCATCAGAGAACATCTGTCATAAATTTCTAAAAAGTATAATCGTCACAGCTTGGAACTTCCTTTCCTATCACGTGCCCCCTATCGGACAGCCTTGGATCCCCATTTCGTATATTGGCCAAGGATTCCCGGCCACTTCGCGAATTGGCCGACCAAAACCCGAAATGCTTTGTTCATTTCACGTACTTCGGGTTTTGGCCAGGATTCTCAGCCAATTCGCGAATTCGGGTTTTGGCCAGGAATCTCGGCCAATTCCCGAATTCGGGTTTTGGCCGTAACATATACATATATATATATATATATATATATATATATATACATTTTTATTATTTGCGCTACGGACGGTACACTAAATGCTGCAGAAACTAGTAAGATATAATTGCTATATATTTTGGTGCCTATAACCTACTCTTATTTAACTACTATATGGTATTTTCGCCTTTTCTTTATTTTTATAACGATATCGCCTTGAGGGTAAACGTTTCAATTAAAACACATTTTGAAAAATAACAATCGACATTTTATTATAATACTCTCTGTAGCCCAGAAATTCAATATGATTAAAATGAAATAATCCAATTATGTTCAGTAATTGTAAATCCTTTTAAAACGTAATATTTTAATATATTTATTAAATAATGTCTAAGTTAGTTACATGTAATTTAATTTTCCAATAAATAAATTTAGTATAGAAGGAAAATACAAATAATCTGAAAGAAAAAATACACATATATTTTTATGTAACAAAAATACTGCAATACGCTCTTTCATGAATTAACTGTAAAATTTAATGTAAAATGCAAGTAACATAGTATATAAAAAGTTATAAAAACCAAAATAATACATTGTGTGCCTAATAGTAAAGGAGTATATTGTTTTAAAACAGTGAAAAACTGTCAATAATTGTTACATATATAATACAAAAATTCATAACACACAAACGGTTTTAACATGATTGATAGAAGAATATAATTGTGAAAAAATTATGAATAGATGTAAAATTTATTTTATTTTGAAATTTTTACTTCCCGTTTTCAATTTTTGTATAGATATTGTAAATAAATACAGGAATGAATTTAATATGCATATCGCAAATAATAGCATAAATTCAAGTTAAAAAATTCTTCGCCACGTTTGTTTATTTTAAATCTTTATAAAACTGAAATAAAATTCATATTATACGAAATTTGTATAATTTTGTAAACTATTGCCGTTGCTGATTTTTTGCCTTTTTCTTGGTGCATGAATTATTTATAATTGAAAAATCTGTGAAGGACATTATATGACATATTCAAAATCTGTATATATATAGACGGATTAGAATTTTGTTTATTGTTGTTAAATATTTCGTTTAAAAGCATAGTACTCGCAACAAATACATTTTTAAAAATATAAGTCATGCCTCCGTATTTTCATTTTTATGAAATAATTTGTTTCTGTGAAATTGTAATAGATTAAACAATTCCTTAGTGCTTATATGGAACAACTGCTGACAGCACAATCTAGCACTATTTGTTTTTACTCAAAATAGTAAACGCCCTTCATTTGTATATTATTTTATTTTTTTCAAAAAACTTTTCGTTTCTTAGTGTAGAGCTAAAAAGTTATTTTTATACAATAAGGTAATATAACTACTACAGTGTAATCCTACGTAAGAGTATTTTGCTTGAGTTCTATCTCATTCCAAATTAACGTTTACTGTTTTTTATTCTATAATTTAAGATTTAAAAATATGCAAGAGATTACAAAAATGTATTTTCATTTGTAAATATGTTTAAAAATGCTCATAAATTATTGCATTGGGAAAACATAATATCTGAAATTATACGTGAAATATATCTACGTACAATACAATCTCATTAACTCATTAAAACCACTTTATAAGGTCTATTGAGGACAAAATGTTAAAATACGATTCGTGAAATTAAAAATAAACCTAGTAACAGGAAACATTCAAAAGACACACAAAATCTTTACGTTGCACACTCATCTCATTTTTATAGTCACGCCCATGTAAAAATAAATAGCAGAGTAAATATAAATCATACTACATTAAAATTATATTTTTCTGTGTGGTGTTATCTCAAAAATTATTTTACTGAAAATTACCAAAAATGTTGATACAACTTATAATAAAACAAAATAAAACACGCAAAAAAACAAGCCAATATTAATGATTTAAAATTTTAATTTACGTAAGCATTTTTAAAAATATATTTTACATTAAAAAATAAAAATAAAAAATTGCAATAGAAAATATTCAAAAGGACCTCAGGAAATTCTTCATAGCCTGCTATGGCACCCGCCGGCGCTGTTATCGGCAGACCTGTTCTACAGTATGTCCTTTTGAATGCCCAAAAGAAATAATTTTTTCTGCCAAACGTTTACATGTTTCTTTCGATCCATCTTACAACATGCAATAGAAACAATCGTCAAGCAGCTCGATTATCACAAATAATATACGATACGTCTTTCTCGATCAGCTCATAGATTTCATGGATTACCGCATATAGTGTACCATCCGTCGTAAATAATGTGCTATCTGAAGCTGCAAATATTAGTCGTTATTATTTATGCACTAGGATTTTAATTTTTTTTCCGGGGTGTATAATTATTAATATAACAATTAACTGCATTTTTATCCAATACATTTCTTTTAAAAAAATATTTCCTTTGTAAGGAATTAAATATGTCATTTTAAGAAAATTTACTTCCGTTGGTACTGTAATTTCAATAAGTTTTCAACAATGTAATTATTTTTTTTAAATATTTTTTTAAATAAATTATCATTTCTTGTTTATTAATTTTAATACTAATTTACCATTATTAATATGATAAATCAGCGCTTATATCTATGATTCATATTACAATTTATAAATGTTAATGTAGCGAGATGTTTTAAATAAAAAATGAATTTGCATTTAATACACAATTATATTTCCTAAATTTCAGTTTTGTATGTATATTCCTTGTTGTAATCGTCTCGGATATGAAGTGAAAGTTGTAGTAAAATTGTATACAAATAAATCTAAAAACATAAATATAATTTTATATTTTCAGTTGATAAAATAACAACTTTTGGTTTTTAACGTAAGTGATTTTTTTTATTATTTAACAGTATTATAATAAATAGTTCTATTTATATAATAGTTATTAAACAAAAATTTAAAATCACAAACGCGAATAAAATATTGATCAGAGGAATAACCTTTTATTCAGATTGACTTTAGATATTGATTTAAATTATGGAAGATACAATGATTTACAATTTACTTTTTCCGAAACACATGCAGATAATATTATAGTATTGTTTCTTTATAAAATGTATTCCCCAATATGTATACTTAGATTTTAATTCTTTTTACCAGAAAAAAAAAATATATTTAAGAAATTATCAAGCGTTAAATGAAGCAATTTATTATTAATATTATTATTACTTTTATTTCCTGTGTCAGGTAAGGAATTTGGCCTTCTACAAAATATTTTTGTGTTTGGTAATGTAAATTTAAATAATTATGTATAATATCATATATTGTTAATGGGGAATTTGATGACTATTTTAATATGAAATAGTTTATGGCTAAATCGTTTAAAATAAAGTTTATTATTAATACAATAAATCACTGCTTATATCTACGTTTTATATGTTATTCAGAAACCATAAAGGTTTTGAAAACAATTTAGAGTTTTTTTTGAGAAAAATAAATTTATATTTAATTATATAGATATTTTTCGCAAATTGTATCTATACGTATATCCCTTATTTAGAATAATCCTATATCCAAAAATACATTTATTGAAATTTTATATGAAGAAAATTAAAACTACAAGAATAATTTTATATTTTCATTTAAAAAGAAATCTTTTCATATTTCAAAATTTTTGTTGATTTTATATTTTAATATATTTTAAATCCCTGAAAATAAATTTCAAACGAAGAAATATTTAAAGTTCAACATTTTCAATGAATTATTAAACAGCTAATGCACCAATTTGTTAATATCTTAATTTCTTTTACATATTTTTACGGAAAATCTTTTTTAATGAATGACATTAACGAGAAAGCGTACATTAGATGATTTATTAAAAGAATTTTAGTATCGTCTTGATCCATTTGTCATTTTATTTATAATAATATATGTTATTCCACCTATTCAATTAAAAAGGGCAATTACCGGTACTTTTTAAATCATAACTGAAGAACTAGTTGGCGGTATAAGCTGTAATCATGGATTCCCCTCTTTGAAGCTTCTGGAAATATATTTATTTAAAACAATGTCTATGTTGCATTTCAAACTTTTCTTTAAGATATTTTAATATATGTATATATATATTATTTTAAATCAGTTTTAGAAAACCATATAGATTGTAACCAATTCATTTGTTCACTGAAATCCATTACTAAAGCTTGGGAATTCAAAATTAACACTTAGACCGCTTATGAGTTTTGAGTTAGGATAAATAAATTACCCACGTTGCAATCTGCATTGCAACGATTAACAATAAATTTAATAATGGGATTTGCAAAATTTAAACCTTCATAAGAACTAAACTACTTGTTAGAATAACATACGGTTTGGTATCTTAAACTACAATTTACTGCAAGATACAAATACGATGTCAAAATTAGCTGTTCGTTAAAGTTTGGTACAATTTTAGTATGAAGACAATCCCTTATACTTATCTTTTCTTAAAGATAAATTAACAGAAAATATAAATTCCTTTTTAAAGGATATTTCCAAATTTTTTCGGGTTATTGAAATGTATGCATTATTTTCTTTTTTGGGATAAAATTACAAACATACTTGAAATTAAACAATTTTTTGATGAATATAATATTGTCAAGATCATAAACACATGAAATACACTATTTGAATTAGATAACCTAAAATACAATAGGGAAATTCTCTAAGAAATAAAATTTAAATATGCACTTTCTACAAAATAGTGCGTTTTTTTCTGTTACCATCGGCTTACATTAGAGCATGTATAGTCTATTTTCCATTCTAAAAAGAATTTCTGTAGCCTTGGAATCCGTCAATGAAAAAAATATTTATTATGTTAAAAATGCTTCAAAGTGATAGAAGAGAAAATGACTTTGAAAACGTAAATTTCAGGGATAGTACGAAAACGAAAATTTCTATTTTTGATTCAATATACTAGGGCCTAAGAAATTCCTATTTCCTAAGAAATTTGGAATAAAAGAGTAGGGAATTGAGCGATGTTTTTTTTCGTCTTGAACTTTTGTGGTATTTTTTATATCTAAAATTAATTATGAATGAAAATATTATTTTTTATTTCAATCAATTTAAGTATTAGGTTACCGTATTTCCATTAGAAAACGTACTTTTTAAATAACTGATACATAATAATTCAATTAAAAAGAAACTTAAAATATCAAATATTATAATTAAAAGAATTCAATAATTCTATTTATAAATATTATGTTATCTAGTTAGCAGGCAGCAAATCTCTTCTCTTCGAATAACACATAAAAGTTGACATAAAAGTGCTATAAATATGAAAAATAACACATTTTATAAAATAGCGTAGTAATATCAGAAATTGTGGTGCAATATCCACTTATATACTGATTTTATGTATTACTTTAATAAAACTGATAATTGTTTCAATGCATATTTTTAAATTATATGGCAAAGTTTTCTAAAGTATGATATACATTGATGACGCTTCGGTTTTTAAGCAGATTCTCTAGTGTAAGTGTATAGCTAAAACAATTTATTTTAACGGTTTATTCTAAATTATTTTTTCACGAGCAGGGAAGACCGAGCTAAGCTCGGTCAAAATTAGCTTTGAGCGATATTTTTTCATTTAGCGCCAAGCAAGTGTTTCGGCATTGGTAATCTTAAAAGTCAATTTTCCGTATCATATGTACCTTGAATGGTTGGATTCTGTTTTCGAGAACGTTCTACGGACTCTGATTGGTTGAATCATGTATCTCGGCTCCTATTGGGAATTTCTAGAAAATTTCTTCATATTCTGAAAGTCAGCTTTTTATTCAAATGTCGCTAAAATGTCGCGATGTTTGGCGACATTCTTTCATTTAGCGATAAGCATGTGTTGAGAAAGTTCTATGTACCCTGATTGGTTCAATTCTGTTTTCGAGAACGTTCTGGGGATTCTGATTGGTTGAATCATGTATCTCGGCTCCTATTTGGAATGTCTAGAAAATTCCTTAAAATTCTGAGAGCCAATTTTTCCGCCAAATTCGTTAAACTTGGCGATATTTTTTAATTTGGCGCCAAGCGTTCTGGCATTGGTAATCTTAAATGCCAATTTTCCCGCCAAATTTTGCCAACACTTTTTAAGATAAAAATAGCTTGACCCATAATGACCGACGACCGAAATGGCACACTAATCGAATTTCCTCGAGCATGTGACCTAGTCCAATGATTTTCCCGTGCCCAAAATCGAGCATGTGACCTAGTCCAATGATTTTCCCGTGCCCAAAATCCGCATGATGCAAAATTTAGTTCAAATCGCCTGAGACGTTCTTAAAATAAAAACAGTTTGACCCATAATGACCCATGAACAAAATTACCCACTAATCGAAATTTCTCGAGCATGTGACGTAGCCCAATTGTCTTATCGTTCCCTAAAACCGTAGGATACTAAATTTTGTTAAATCCTGTGAGCCGTTTTTAAAATAAAAATAGCTTTACCCATAATGACCCATGACGAAAATGCCCCACTAAATGAATTTTCTTGAACATGTGACCTAGCCCAACAGTCTTCTCGTGCCCAAAAACTATAGGATGCAAAATTAAATCCAAATAGTCTGAACCGTTTTTTAGATAAAATTAGCTTGACCCACAGTGACCCAAAAATGACTCACTAATTGAATTTTGTCGGACATGTGACGTAGTCCAATGATTTTCTTGTTCCCGAAAATGGTAGCATACAAAATTTTGTCAAAATCGTTAGAACCGTTCTTTAGATACAATTAAATTGACCCTGAACCATGATGACCCAAAATGAACCACTAATCGAATTTTCTCGATTATGTGATCTAGCTCAAGGGTTTTTTGGTGCTCCAAAACGGTAGGATACAAATTTTTTTTAAACCGTTAGAGCCGTTTTTAAGATAAAATCTGCATATATATAACCACACACAAGATTTGCTCGCATTAGAATATATGATACACTTTAAATAATGTGATGTAAATAATGTGTATAAAGTTCCCCACTAATTCTGCTGCATCCTTTAAATATGACAATGACAAAACTAAATTAATAATAACGTCTACTACTAAATATTATACATGGATTTAGGTTTGCTGTCCGATTACGTATTATAAAAAATGCATCAACATGCTTTTTTTTCAATTGATAGCACCCACTTTTGGCACTAAATTGAGTCCCTTGGATCAAATCAGAGTGGAAAATATATCAGGTCAATGTTCCTAAATGTGACAAAGTTCTTGCAGCTAAAAGCCTAACGTAAGAATCGTATATAAATGTTACAAAATCAAATATCCGAATTTCAAGAAAAATACAATAAGGTAAAGTCAGGAGAGATGGCGCGGTCGGAGAGATTGCGCACATAGAGGTTCGGAGGGAAGGAGTAGAGTGGGCTCGCAGCGTCTCCAGGTAGTTGTACAACAGCAGTAGTGGAGTGTCTACTTGAAAGTGCACGTTGATTGTTTTGAGCGTCTATGATAAAACATTGCTATTTTGTTTTGTTTTCCCAAAGTAAGTGCTTGAATTTTCATAGCTATTCATTAGAATATCTATACAATGTCAGTAGTAGAAAATATTTTAAACTTAAACGATATCTCATAAGCTACAAATCTAGACTAACAATGTGAACATCAACGATTCATTTTAGTAGCGGACATGTTTAAATAAAAGGCCGCGCAATCTCTCCCACCAAAATTGGAGAGTTTGCGCATCTGCTACTTACGAGAGATGGCGCATTGTTCCCATTAGTTTCTATGCAAGGAGAGATTACGCAGCTTATTGTTAAATTTGCATTAAAAAATGAAAAATGAAAATGGACTAAGTTTAAGTTAAACGTGTTATTAAGTAACTTAATGTTATTTTGTAATCTTATTTGGACTTGCTTTTCTGATTCTTTAATTTTTTTCCTTTAATTAAAATTTTTTAATCGTTTTTAAAATTATTTTCTTTTTCTGATTCATGAGGTTGAAATATTCACTCCTAATACAATAATATTTGTTCATAAAAACCTTACAACAATGTCATTTAAGTGTAATTATTATAGTTAAAAATTTAATTGTAGTTATTATTTGAAACAATCTCTCCTACCGATGAGCGCAATCACACCAACCGTGTGAGGACAGATTGCGCAAAATAACATTCTTGGTTTTATTACAACTGTTCTATTAATTTGCAACATAACAACAAGATAGCGATGGAACTGCATAAAAAACAAGTGAAGAAAAATTATTCATGGATAGTTTAGCAAAAAGTTAATATTTAGATTTTTTATTGTTTTTCTTTTGAATTGTGCGCAGACTTTCCTAGCTTTAACTTAGATGCTACTGTAATTAAAGCATTTATTGTAGGATAATTCCTCATTACAGCCTAAATCGTTAATTATCAATCTCCTACAGCAGTTCCTAAACGCATGAAAAAAATCCTGAAATCGAAAACGCCATTTTATTTTTAGGTGCGTTCGTAATTATATAAATACGTAGCACCTATTGTCGTCGTGTAGTCTGTCCGTCTTTTCGCATATAACAACGCAAAAACTGTCCAACCGAATGATTTGAAATTTAAGATATATTATCGTTGCATAATTTTGTCGAGACATTTAAAAAAATTATGAAAATTGAATCAAAACTTTAGAAGATATTAATAAAAAGCTTTATTCAGAAATTTGAATTTTTTTTTTAAAAATCGGTGCTTTTAGGTAGATTTCGTAAGAAATACTACCTATTACATTCTCACCTAAGTTGGAAATTTTGAAAAATTTTTGCAGATCTACGCCGATCATGACTCCCAGAACCCAAAATCACCCCCAGTTCAAAACTTTATCTATCTATCTATCTATCTATCTATCTATCTATCTATGTCACTTTTTTCTGACCACGATAACTGGAAAAATTCTGCATAAATCTCTTCCAAACTGATACAATAAATCAAGGGTCATAAAATCTCGGTCAAGTTCGTTAATGGGCAAAATCGAACCAAGGGGGGGGGAGGAATGGGGGGGGCTTTTTGTGAAAACAGAAAAATCTTCATAATTTCTTTATTTTTATACGTATCGAATCCATTTAAAGTTATTATTACTTCTAGTAAAAGGACCGACAATTTATGTATGCCAGATTTTTGATATAATTAAAAATGGCCCCAAAGGGGGGGGGGGGGGGAAAGGGGTGTTTTAGAAGAAAAAAAATCATAGCTTCGACAATTTACAAGATATCAAATCAGCGTAAATTTATTATTAATTCCTCTAGTATTATCTAAAACTTTTATATTGACAAGTTTTTTATAGGACCAACCGTTATAGCAAAAAAAATTAAAAACAAAAAAATCCCTGCCGGCTCCGCCTGCAAACAAGTTATTTTTCGAAGTAGGCGGTTCCAACTCCCGGATCTTTTCGAAACTGATACATAAAATCAAGGGGCATAAAATCTCGGTCAAGTTTGTTAATGGGCAAAATCGAACCAGGGGGGGGGGATGGGGGGGCTTTTTGTGTAAACAGAAAAAAAACATAATTTTTTAATTATGATACATATCGAATCCGTTTAAAGTTATTTTTACTTCTAGGAACAGGGGCAAAAACTTATGTATGACAGATTTTTGATATAATTAAAAATGCCTTAAGGGAGGGGGAGGGAAGGGGGGTTTTAGAAAAAAAAAATCAGAACTTTGTCAATTCCCAAGATTTCAAATCCGCTTAAATTTATTATAAATCCTCTTAATATTATCTAAAACTTTTATATTGACAAGTTTTTTATAGGACCAACCGTTATAGCAAAAAAAAAAATTACAAACAAAAAAATCCCTGCCGGCTCCGCCTGCAAACAATTTATTTTTCGAAGTAGGCGGTTCCAACTCCCGCTTCTTTTCGAAACTGATACATAAAATCAAGGAGCATAAAATCTCGGTCAAGTTCGTTAATGGGCAAAATCGATCCAAGGGGGGAGGGGGAATGGGGGGGACTTTTTGTGAAAACAGAAAACCCCCCATAATTTCTTAATTATGATATGTATCGAGTCCGTTTGAAGTTATTATTACTTCTAGGAGAAGGGCCGAAAATTTATGTATGACAGATTTTTGATATAATTAAAAATTGCCTTAAGGGGGGGGGGGGAGGGAGGTTTTTGAAGAAAAAAAATTCATAACTTCGTCAATTCCCAAGATTTCAAATCCGCTTAAATTTATTATAAATCCTCTTAATATTATCTAAAACTTTTATATTGGCATGTTTTTTATAGGACCAACTCTTGTAGCAAAAAAAAAAACCTTGCTGGCTCCGCCTGCAAACATGTTTGGTTTCGAAGTAGGCGGTTCCAACTCCCGCTTCTTTTCGAAACTGATACATAAAATCAAGGAGCATAAAATCTCGGTCAAGTTCGTTAATGGGCAAAATCTATCCAAGGGGGGAGGGGGAATGGGGGGGACTTTTTGTGAAAACAGAAAACCCCCCATAATTTCTTAATT
Organism: Maratus michaelseni; assembly: GCA_963931845.1. Taxonomy (NCBI): domain Eukaryota; kingdom Metazoa; phylum Arthropoda; class Arachnida; order Araneae; family Salticidae; genus Maratus; species Maratus michaelseni. Next base: position 257,965,631 of record OZ007590.1, on the reverse strand, counting down.
ATGATATGTATCGAGTCCGTTTGAAGTTATTATTACTTCTAGGAGAAGGGCCGAAAATTTATGTATGACAGATTTTTGATATAATTAAAAATTGCCTTAAGGGGGGGGGGGGAGGTTTTTGAAGAAAAAAAATTCATAACTTCGTCAATTCCCAAGATTTCAAATCCGCTTAAATTTATTATAAATCCTCTTAATATTATCTAAAACTTTTATATTGGCATGTTTTTTATAGGACCAACTCTTGTAGCAAAAAAAAAAAACCTTGCTGGCTCCGCCTGCAAACATGTTTGGTTTCGAAGTAGGCGGTTCCAACTGCAGCATCTTCGCAAAAAGGTCATTTCTTCCGCAATTCCCGACAAACAGGCGCCCCACGGTCTGCGTCTTCGAAATCTACCTGTGCCTGTAGGCCGAGCCGTCAGAGATTTTTTTGTTATAGGAGCTTCCGAGGTTTAATCGTCAAGCGACCGATATACTTATTTTATTACAGAAATTAATCTGCAGACGATATAATTTATTCCACAGACTTAAAAATTACCAAGATCTGAATATTTATATAACTATGTAATATACGAACTCACCTCATTTGTTACGTTTGACGTACAATTTCCCCACTTGTTAATCTTTTCTTTGAATGTCAAATAACTCCTTCGATATCATAGCATTGGCGGCCTGCTTCATCTACCTGAGCTGAAAGCGAGAAAAGGCCATACGTTTTGAACTACAGTGCTAAAATTTTCGTCGCAATTTTATGTCTGATATTTCTATAGACCTATATTCGACAATTTTTTTCAAAGGAGGAGAGATTTTAAACAGATGTGTTGAGGTATGTGGTATTATCATACATCATCATTATCATTTATATCAGTTTATGTGTTATTTTTCATACGTTAAATTAAAACAATGTTTAAAACCAAAAATTACGACCTTTGTTGAATCAATATATTTAGAAATTTCCTCGTAGTAACATAGTTGTCTTTTTCTCTGTCCGAGTATTTAACTACGTATTTCTAAAGATCAAAATGGAAAATTTCATGTCTTTTGAAAAACGTAATAAAATATTTTGACATAATAGTAGAAGTGTATATTTAAGCACACATTAAAGTAATGTTATCAGTGGATTAAATTCTTAATCCAACAGGTACCTAAAATGCAAAAGTACCCTTTTTCCTATTTTCCTAGAAACATGTGGCTCAAGATAAACGGTTGAAATTATCGACTTTATTTATATTTCATTAACTTTATCTATTATATTTTTTATTAAGGAATAAACATAGATTATTTAAAACAATTATACTACTTTTTTCACTTTTCTTATCGACATAATTTTTGGCTAACAAACTACTTGCGAGCTTCTAAAAGGTACTAGATTTTAAACAAGTTATTCAGGAGGTTAAAACTCGTCTACTGACATGATATCAAGCACTTAGAAAATGTAATATTACACACACAACAATAGATGGTAATGTAAATTGATGGACATTTACTGGCAGTCACTCTAGATTTTCCGATAAAATGCTAATAAAAAAAGCAGTAAATTAAGTTAAGCAGTTATATAATTATTGATTATGAGGGTACATTTCTCCAGGTATTGTTACTATTAAGCACCCTGGTCAAGAGTAGTCCCAAAAGTTACCAGTAGCCAGAACGGAGAGAAAAAACACTTTATAAGCTGAGTAAACTTAAAGACATACCTACCAACCTTTCGTTTTTTTTTTCAAGTCAAAAATAAGTCCAGATAATTCCTTAAAATCAAGAAGCATTTAATTACTTTATTATTGTACGCATTATGTTTGTTTGATTTGAAAAAAAAGCGAAAAGTTTGAAAGTTATGGCATTGACACATTTGTGCAATTCCAGGAACACCTACAGCATTCCAGTAATTGCTAAGTCAAAAAAGAAAAAGTTGATGAAATACTTGTTTTGAAAATTGAGTAATAAATACTGCTTTGGTAACAATAATCTTGTGTTTGTTGTTCATTTCATACTTCTTTTTATGAATCGCCAATGTTAAAATTGTTTGAAATATGAACGTTAAATTCTTCCTTATATCTTTATAAAGTAGTATTAAGTATTGAAAAGACTGATAACAAAACAATTAATAAAATTAGGATCAACCGACAAGCATAAACAGCGTAAAAGCCCAAAATGTCGGTACTTTGAACACCTCATTAAATTCTAACACTGTAAATGTAAAAAAAATTTAAATTAAAAATCGGGCAAGTGAGAGGATTACTCACGCTCAAAGAGTTTCGTACATTAAATTTATTATTTACTATCTACAATATTAAAAAAATCGTTGCAGAAAGAATAATAAGACTTTATAAAAACTATATAACGTAGGGTTGAGTATAGCTATGTATACTATAGACTAGCCGCCACTGGTGACCAGTTTGGACTCCCTTAAATGTATGTTAAACATTACAACACGTTACAATTATTCATAATTTAATTTTCCCTTAATTCTTCGCCAAATCAGAAGATTCTAATAGACAAATCACGAACTTTTGCGATCATGGTAGCATTTCGCATATTTTTTGGGCACAGGTGTCACATACGCACGTTGGCGCGATTTCTCCCCCGCCAATTTGGCGAATTTTTTTTGTTTATTTCCTTTTATGTTTTTTTTAGTTCTATAAATTATTTTTGATATGTGTATATCAATATTTATTTACATCAAACTATCATTTATTTATTTTTATTTCCTTTTTTAATTATGAGTATTTTTGTTAGCCGGGAGCAGATGATAAATCGCCAAATATTGTTCCCATCACCATCATTCATACTACATTAATTTAATTTTAAATTGTAAACCTGTCACTCATTTCATTTAAAATACTTAACTTTAATCTAAAATGCTTATATTACATAAATTTAAAATACTTCACACTTTTCATTTAAATAGAAAGTAAATAAATAAATAAGAAATAATATCATAAATCCAAACATTTGATTTCAAAATCAAAGTATGTTTCTAATTTGTACACGCGATAAATAAAAGCTGTATTAGCGATTTTAAAAATGTTAAAAATTTGATTCATTAAATATTATTACATGAGTTCAATTTACGTCAAGAAAAGGTCTGGAAGGAAATTGAGTTGTATAGCACATAATTATGGTAAACTTTGATTGTCTCACTGGTGCGAATTATTTTTTTGACGCGAGGAAGCGGTCCAAAAATTCATTCGCGGTGAACTTGCTTTGCGAATGATTACCTCCATGATTTAATATTTTAAATGTTCACAACGAATCAATCTTTTTTTTTTTGTTTACTTTCTTGAATAGAGAATTTGAACTGTGAACCTAATTTCGACTGAAGTTATTGCAGAATATATACATAATTGAACGTAAGTCATCTCTCAAATATTAATTTATTTTAAACGATCTTTCTAAACATGTAACTTTTATGCAGTTATATCGAAAAAATAATTTTGAATAAAAATGGCCGCCTGACATATGAAAGAGTGAAGCGGGCATCCCGGAACTGTTGATGACAGTCACATGACTTAGACTTTTATTATAGAGATTGTACCGAAGTATAGATGGATATAATGAGCCTTGAAAGAGATAGATAGCCTAAATAGTAACTTATATCAATATTAGGTATGACTATTTTTAAAACTTATCTAAATATTTTTATGATAATTAAAAATAATGAATGAATAACGCCACATTGCAAGGAGATGTTCGTGAATACATTGTCAATAACTGTGTTTTCTCTGGGAGTCTATTCTTGAATGCATGAACATAGCCAATTAAAAATATTTCGATAGTTCATTTCTTGTATTGTTTCTGAAATTGACATTGAAATCCATCGAGATAATACAATTTTGGCATATATCGACATAACTAGTAATGTCTAAGAGAAAGGAATATTGTAGAACGCAAGATATTAAAAATAATAATAATAAAAACCAACAAAAGTTAATAATAAAAGTAGATGGTTGAACGAAGTGTGAAACGACCGAAACGTGTGAATGGAATGAAAAACGGTGAATATTTCTCATTCTAAGACCTTGTAAAAAGTTTAAACTTGGCTGAGTGCGAACCTCGAATTATTGCTCACGAGAAGTCATTTGTCAATCATATTTAACATAGTTATCAACAATTTTGAAGCGATTAAAAAAAAAATAACAGAAAGAAACTCGATGCTTCATGATTTATTTTTAAACACAAAAGTGTGACACTTGTTGGCATGATTATTGAAGTGATTTGTAATAGAAACGTTTTTCCATTTAAAATGAATTAGATATTGAGTTATAAACAAATGTTGTGTCAAAGCTATTGACTTTTAATGTCTTGGAATTATTCTGTGGATTATTTTTAAATAACTGCCTTCAATAATTGAATTCAATTGGAATGAAACACGTTAACTATTTATCACTATGATTCACCGTACCTAAAACAAAGATCTTGTACAAAGTTTAAACTTGGTATTGTGCCAAGCGTGTTTCGAAAGCGTGCTTCGTAAGTCGCAAAGTTGCAACGTCACCTTAGTCCGTGCCGCGTTTTTCTAGGAAGGTTTTTATTTAATATCTTGGCTAATCATTGACACGTTTTTACAAAAATAAATATAAAATATCCCTGGATGATTTCGAGCGGCCACCAACTCTCCTGTTGAGCACCCGCAGAGTAAAATTTGTGTGTAACGGAAAATTACGATTTTCTTCAAAAGTATGTAACATAGGATAATCACTACAGCTTCCTGCAAGGTTTAAGCAAACTCCTACTACCACTATTTGTTTCATAACTTTAGTTTCAATAGATTTGAAAAAAGGAGGGAACATATTTTTGCAGTAAATTTTTGACGATATCTGAAAATATAATACCTGAAAACAAAACAAATATATTTTTGAGTTCGCTGTTACAAGATTTTTCGAACGATACCCCACGCGCTATTTATTTTCCCCAAGTAACTCAATTAATATATCGGCTAATGAACGATAATTTAAATAAATCGTTATCAATAATCTTTGGATGATTGTGCATTGATATTTATCTCGAGCGCCCCTCAACTCCCCCGCTGGCAAAATAAAGTTTGTGTGTAACTGAAAAATTAGATTTTCTTAAAAACTGCCTAATCTAGGATAATCGCTATAATTTTCTTGCAAGGTGTAAATGAATGCCTACTACCACTGCTCTATTCCTAAATTTAGTTTCAATAGATTCATAAGTAGTGTGGCAGGGGCATATTTTTTCAGTGCATTTTTGACTACATCTTTGAAAATATAAGGCCGAAAATTAAAATAAATACAGTGTTGAGTATGGTGTTATGAAATCTTTCAAACGATACCCCATACGATATATAAAAATATTTTTTTATCAAGTAACTTAATTACCCCCCTAAACGTTTCTTAAACGTATTTGTTAATGCCTAATATTCCGTAAACATGTGGGTCAATAGCCTTTATAACTCTCTCAAGTTTAAACTTTCCACGTTCTAGAGTTTACGAGAAGAACGTCTCTGACAGTCTGACAGACACACGAGTGATCTTATAATGGTTCGGTTTTTACTTTTTAACACGTTCGCTGCCAAGCTAAAAATGCCGGAATTTTCATTTTATTTAGAAAGTTCAAATTCATACCAGAAAATACTAACAGCAATATTTACTTTGTTTTATTACAGACATTTCGTGATTACATAAAATAAAAATTCTTCTTTTGAAATTTCCGGTGCGAATAACTAATTTTAGATTGAAGAAACGTAGATAGCACTACGAGTATACTCGTAGTTGGCAGCGAACGTGTTAAGTACGGAAACCTAAAAGTAACTAAATGTGACAATCATCTTATTTTTCTTAGATTGCACATAATATTTCAATTTCTTCAAAATAAACTTGTTTTGACTTAAGCGAACGATAATCAATCCTATTTTGCTTATATTTGGAATTTTAAGCTTAATAAAATGAGAAATATACCCAAATATGTCAAACATATGAGAAATCGCACTGCGTTTAGGCGCAATGACCTTATTTTTATTTAGCATTTTTTCTTACACATTCCCAAAAAGAAAAATAACAGTTTTAGAATGCCATTGTTAATTCCACGTTACAAATTTTAAATTTATTTACTGAAAATATTGATTAATGAGATGCCTGTCTATAATCTATAGTTGCTTGAAGTGCGTTGTTCTCTGATGTATGTATTTTTAAAAGTATCTAATTTAGGAGTGTATTAGGTGGTGTGCACAAAATTCTACTGATGGCGTACAGTTATACACGAAAATTTGGTACTTACGTATTATCCGTGCCAGGAGATTGATCGCCAAAAATGGTTGACAAGTACCAATCTTGTTTATCGTTGCCAATCATGTTTTTAAACGCAGTAATTTAACATAATCAAATAACATAGTTAAAAATGGTAATTAATATAAAATAACTAAAATGTAATACATGTTTATTAAATTTTTAACATTGTTAAAAATAGCAAATAACATTATTATAGTAAAATTAATAAATCGTAAATAGCATAGTGAATAAGAAAGAATAATATTATAGATTATTCCCAGGCATGTACCATGTAGCAAGAAAACATATATATAAGGGTTAATATAATTAGTAATAATGGCTCCATGCCTGGCACAGTTGGCTTAAAACTGGCACGGATAATACGTAAGTACCGAAATTTTTTTAGCTTGTGCACATTACCCGATATGAATTGCTGAAAATGTATTTTACTGAGTTATATGTTTTTTTATGATTATCTTATAGATATATCATTTTATTGTTTGGGAATAAAATGCAATTTTTTTAATTACATTTTATTACTTCTGGATACAGTTTCATTATTTATGTCTGATATAAGATTTTTCTTTCTTGTTCTAGTTTAAACTCTATTTATCTTAAAAAAAATTTGGAATAAATGTTAAAATGCAGTACATGTTCAAAAATATCTTAGTGCAAGATATATCTTTAAATGAATTTAGAATATCCTTCTCATTACCTTTTATATTAAATTGTGTACCAAAAATCACTTTGAAGTAAAATGTCCTGTGTGTTTTAGAGACTATCTGCTTCGAGATAATTTCATCCTCCAAATATTTTTTATCAAAAGATATGTTCTAATCATAGTAGTAGTTGTAATTCAATATTAATTTTGTAAAAAAAATTATATAATTTACAATAGACGTTTATAAGTTTGCGTAATGTAATAAGTACTTGTTAAATATCTTGACATGCCACATTATCGTAATTGGCACAAATGCACTTTTTAAAAATATTATTTTCTACATACTATTCGTCATCATTTTGTATTTTCTAATAGCATAGTTCAAATGCAATATTGTAGTTTTATTCAAATGTAAATGTTTCACAGGGAAATAAGTAAAAAATAAAAACATAATTAAATTTTCAATGCCGAGAAAATGTTTTTTTGTGTCTGGAAATCCGCTAGTAAAAACTTTTAGCGGGATTCGACTGAGTGAAGCTGAGATTATTAACATATATATAATTATCTTTATGGGAATTTTAATATAGAAAGAACGATCGGATTTGAATTTCAGAATTTGTAATGAACACAGTAAAAATGGTAATTTGATCATTTTTAGCGAATGATTTATACCATACTGATGGATTTGTGATTTAAAATTATTTTTTTATAAAAAGAAACAAGAAAAGCAATTTCAACAAACATCAGCAATCTATTATTTCTTAAATTTCCAAAATTTATTACCGCAACTGAAAACATAATATTAAAAATATATATAACCAGAAATTGAAAGCTAAAATACCTGTTAAATATTTATGCCGAGAGTTATTGATTTTACTATTGATTACCGCTATTTCCGAATATCAATTTACTCTTTATTTAATTGCAGAAACTTGCGATTAAACAACGCGAAGAATAGATTCGGAAATTAACATTTAAAAAAAAATTCGTATGGATATATATATTTAAAATACACCATCCTCAGTATATAGGTAAAAATATATATAGTAGTTATATTTCGTCATGCTTAAGTAAAAAGCATAGCCATAACAATATTTAAGTTACTTAAAAAAAAAAAAAAAAAAAAAAAAAAAAAAAAAAAAACCTTAGAAATTTAAAATTGTAGATCTAAAACCTTTCAACATAAGAAAAAAATCTTCCTTTTTATTACTACCAACAGCCAGTAAAGTACATTGCTTTGTTTTCAATGAACAATTTATGCATTATAAATCCAAGGAAGACACACAACTAAGCCGTCCGTAAAATTTTATGTGTCAAAGGAAAAATATCAAAGAGGAATTTTTATATATCTTCCTCCATCACTGAAGATTTTAATTTTCTTCAGGTTGAATTTGAAATGATTTTCAAAATATTATGGGTTAAAGGAAATACACTACTGCAGTGCTTTAAGATTACTTTTTTTACATAATTTGCATTCATTGAAAAAACACATTTTAAAGTCTTTCATGTATGGCAAGTTACAAAAAATCCATTTTAAATATTAGATATGTATATAAATATGATAAAATATTCGTAGTTTTCAATAAGTATGCTATAATTTACAGATCGTCATTGGATAACGAACAAGATCGAATAAATACTTTTATTTTGTTCCATTTTGTACTATGTTACAATGTTCCATGTTATTTTATAAGTTCAAAATTAATAGTGTACGTCATGCAATCAAAATGGGGATAAAAATCGTTATTTTAAATTAAATACAATATTAAACAAATTTGAGAAAATTTTACAAATGCCTTACTTTTAAACGTATAAAATATGATAATGGTTTAAAATGCAAATCATTTGTTCCCCAAAGAATATGTTAATGTGTAATTTTTGCAAGACAAAAATGTTTCCAGAATAAATTCGTCACAGTTTTATAGTTCACGTTTTAAGAATATTGTACAATTTATATTTGTTTTTCCTTGAAGAAAAATCTTATTATTAATGTGTCCGCTCTGCCGAGGGGTTCGCGTTCTAAAGCTGATGTTTGCGCGTACGGTTTCAACGTTTTTTGTCGGCGTAACTGTATGCGGTGTTCAGGGATTCCGTTGTTACATGAACGATAATTTGAGATTGTTTTCTTTCGAAAGTCCTCGCTGAAGACATCTCTCTTATACAGCAACATGACCGATTCTTAACAAAGTCCCATTTCATGCCGTTCAATAAATAATTGCTGAATACACTAATTCTTTTCTTTGAAACGTTTTCTCGATTTAACTTTATTTTTGTTTGTTAAAAGACGATTTATGATATATCTTTTTGAAGTGACTCGTGTAATGTAACGCAGCATGTATTATTTTTTTGTAAAACCACCTGAGATTTTTGCAAGATACTTTTGAAATGGAGATTTTTATGAAAACAGTTGTTTTAGTATTGTGAATATGTTTTTGAAAAAGTACTACATACATTAGAATCAATGATGCCCCAACTGTTGCAAATACTATAAAGTTGGTTCGTAGGAAAAATATAGACTTAATTAGGGATTCACTAATAATACATTATCATTCAAATATATTTTTTTCACTAGTGTTTCGTAGTTTCGATAAAAGAGAACGCTTAGTAACATGAATGATTATTTTTTTTATTAATCTACACTTTTTTCAAATTTCAGAACCTGCAAAAAATTAATTGTAAAAGTATTAAAATATAAACATAATATATAAATAATGAAATCTAATTCTACCTACAAAATAATATGCATTACATTTAGATAAAAATTAAATAAGGTCATATGTTCAAAACGAACCATATAATTAAATAAATTCTTTGAAAAGCAATCGATATTACAGTCTTTTAAACCAAAAACGCTTATACAAATCCAAGAAATGGAAATAAACTAATGATGTTTATATTATTGTGGCGATGAAAAAGCGCAGTTAATCATATTTTATGACTTGAAAATTGAAGATTAACTTTATTAACTTTATTTACTTTAATTAATTAGTAAATAAATTATGATAAAAGAAATGCTTATATGAAACTGACATTCATATTTATGTCGATTTTTAAAGATGAAAATGTATCCAAAATTATGATAGTAAATATATTACAAAATATGTATTGGAATAATTATAAGAAGGACAGACGAACATGAATTGATGCAGCTGTCACACTTTTGAAGTATCAAAAAAACATAAACGCCCATTTGTTTCGAGAATACTTTTTTGTGAATGTTTACATGTTAAACATACATCTGTTTTTTGTCATCTATTATTAATGCCTGAGACATATGGCAATATTATATGTCATTTATTGTTGAATTATTGATTGTTTTTGCCTATCAAGAAACATTTCTTTTGAGTAACAGATTAGTCAATTGACGTGAAAGTTCATCGTAAAACACCATGCGTAATAGAGTTTACCCAGAAAAGAAAGGCTAAATCTAACAGCGGAGAATTAAAAATAAGTAGCAAAATTAATTGTTCTTGCTTTTTGATTCTAAATATCTGACATAGGTGGTCATGAATACGGTCTGCTTAAACTTTTGAATAACACTTTTTTTAAAGCAGCAGTATTTACTATATTTTATCTCAAATGTTTCCCATGAAATACAAAAGTATTACTTTTTTAATTTAGTGGTACAAATCCTTAATATATATGTTAACGGGAAATGCTACCAAGTGAAACACAAAAAGGTTAGTTTAAAAAAAAAATTGAATTTGTCTTTGTGTTTTGTATTTTTTCTTAAATATTTTAAATGACTTTTTCAATCTTTTTTCATGTTTATTTTTGAATACAATAAATTGTTTATTGGATTTTGGCCATTTACATTGTTATTTTTTTTAATTAATTGTTTTCTTAAAGTCGAAATAGAAATATCTGTATTACATTGGATTGGAAATTTAAATCGCGATTCATTATTTTTTTTCTTTACGCCTGCTAATATAGAACAGAGTTCCTATAAAATGCTTTAACAAATGTAAATTAACAAATATTATAAACAGTCTGCCTTCTCAGTGGTCAACGTGGTGAAATAAACTTTTTGGATGTGTGCAAGTGATGAAACTTTTGTATCCTACAATACAAAAATTGTTGTCAAATATTAAAATTTGTAAAATTCTAAACCAAATGCAACTTTTATCACTATGCGCATTGATTCAGTTGCATAAGGATACGTAAAGTTTTCTCAAAGAGACTTTGAACTCTGTTTTATATCAAAGTGGATCATATATATATATATATATATATATATATATATTTTAATTATGTATTTCAGATTTATGAAACTATTAATAAAATTTTATTGTTGAAAAGTATATATTATGTAACTAGAATATGAGTAAGTGACATATATTTGTGAAAAAGAGTGAACTTTCATTAATTTTAAAAGTTTTATGTGAAAAAGAATGAACTTTCATTAATTTTAAAAGTTATATGTGAAAAAGAATGAACTTTCATTAATTTTAAAAGTTATATGTGAAAAAGAATGAACTTTCATTAATTTTAAAAGTTATATGTGAAAAAGAATGAACTTTCATTAATTTTAAAAGTTATATGTGAAAAAGAATGAACTTTCATTAATTTTAAAAGTTATATGTGAAAAAGAATGAACTTTCATTAATTTTTAATATATATATATATATGTTATATATATTGTGCTTTTCGTTTCTCAAAAACACAAAGGATAGATTTATTAGTGTGATTTTTTTAAACGTAATTGTTTTCCCAAAATTTACGAGATTGTTTTACACTTTGAAAATATGTTTTTAAGAATCATGTTTTCGAAATTTGAATTATTTTTTTTATATAAATGCTCAAAGATACTTTTAAATCTTAAAAAAAAAAAAAAATAAAAATAAAAGAAAAAATGTAAAGAAAAAAAATTAAGAAAATGCTTGAGAATAAAGTTTACACATTCGTCAAAATAAGAAAAACAACTTTTGTCTAATTATTTTACACAAAGAGTAACATTTTCATAAAAAATACGGATATATTGTAAATCATTCTGATATTTCAGAATATACTAAAGTGGACTCACGATAATTTCTTTCTTCACTTAATTTGAACTTCATACCGGCTGCGAGCTTTCGAGACATAATAGCTCGAAACTTTGTTTTAGATATAATGTTAAAAATAGTTCTTTAATTCAAACTAATTTTTATATTCTCTTGTAATTCAAACAAAACTTTAATAGTAAAAAATAATATTGCAATATTAATATATAAACTCATGTAACAATAGATAATGATTTTGAAATTTTTGCGAAAAAGTAAGGAGAAAATTATTAAAACTGTCACAGGCAAAGAGCTCGAAACGATAACTAATTAAAAAAAAATACTGTAAACTTTCTAAAACTTTGTAGTAAACTCAGTAGTCTTTCAGCCATCTTATAGAAAACGGTTAAATAACCCTAATTTAGCTCTATTCTGACCATAACGTGCGCAATAATATGGTCTCAATAGCATTAAATTATGATTATGTAAACATCCTAAAAATATTATAAACGTGAAAGTGTGTGTGGATGTTTGGCTAAAGTAAACGTCAGAACGGAGGACTTTATGGGACTCTACTTTTGCAAATAGATTGATTATAACCCAGAAATGAAAATAGGCTAGGTTTTACTTTTTATTCACATATATATCTTAATAATGCAAAATTCCATTATTTTCATAGGGAATAAATAACAAAAATTTTCATGAAATTTAACCATCTCGTTGCCAAAAAATCAAAAACCTTGAATAAGAATTTATCCGCAGCGATTCATTTTTTAATATAACGATTTCCACGTGAAAAATGGAAGTAAAAAAGAATTCCAAAGAAGTTTATTATGAAGTGATATTTGAAACGAAAACATGAATATTTTCTATTATAGATGAAGCATGACTATCGGTTACTTTGAGAAGTGGCTTTCTGTCGAAAATTGTATCATAATTTGAAGGTAAAAATGAACAAGAATTATATTTAAATTTCCAATTAATGTATTTCCTTTGTCAGTATTAAGAATTATATTATTCAGAAAGGATTTTGCTTGCAAAATATCACGTCATATTTGAAATGAAACGCACATTTTAAAATATTTGTAATAAAACAAGGAGCATGAATATCAGTAAGTAGTAAATGTAGATGAATAATGACATCATATTTAAAATGAAAAACTAAAATATTTTTTATTAATGCTGATCAATAAGCTTGACTATCAGTTACGTGTAGATGATAGTTTTTGCCAAAATGCACGCCAGAGTTACCAGGAAAAGAAAAACAAGAATTATCCTTCTATATTAAAAAAAAGTAATCTGGAACTGAGCCAAAAACGAAATGAACCACTCAAATTCTGCGTAGATATTCCGGGTTATTCTCATCGCTTTTTTACTAAGGACATTTTTGAGGAGCTATTACTTTTTTTCTAGCCATCCTACGGATTCGAAAATCATACCACCAGACGCGAAATATAACAAGCTTTCAGAAATTAAAAAAATTATCACGGTCGGACAATAAAAACTCAAAAAATCCTTAAAAATCGAGTAAAAAAATCTTTTATTGAAAAATTCATTTTTTTTTATATTGTTGCCAATTTCTAAATAAGCGCAAAGGATTATGTTTTATCTCAAATAAAAAATGTATTTGCGCCAGACTATTAAAAACAATAATGAAAGTTTAAAATAATAATTAAATGATCACGTGTTGAAAGCAGGAAATAAAGAAAATTACGTCATAAAAATTGTGTTTACACATGAATATTAAAAATAAAAAAGATGACTTAAATGAAAAAGCATTATAACCAGTTAAATTAAAAAGCATTATAACCAGTTAAATGAAAAAGCATTATAACCAGTTAAATGAAAAAGCATTATAACCTGATTACAGAAGAAAGTCGCCGTTCGTGATATCATCATTATCATCATCGTTTTAAAACAGGATACATTACCAGGTTTTAAGAGGCTGTGAAATCAGAACGGGGGTTGGTGAGCATAGCGAGCAGGGGGCAGAGCCCCCTAGTGTTATCAAAAGAGATTTTGCTGGGAGAAAAGTGAAGTCATATTTGAAATAAAACCGGCATTTTTATATATGTTTTAATAATGCAAGGATCATGAATCTATTTTATACATTATCAATACAAGGATCAGTAAATATAGAAAATAGTTGAATTTAACTCCATATTTAAAATGCAAAATTTAACTATTTTTATCTGTACTGTTTATTAAACATGAATATTAGTTGTATACAGATGAGAGTTTCCTGACAAAATCCGCATCATAATTATCAGGAAAAGGAAAAGGAACACAAATCTATTATACTAAAATTTGATTGTGTCTGTGTTTATTTTGCAACTCCTCCTCCTAGAATATCAGTTGCAGCACTATTTACTTAACGACAGTTATCATTGAACTGAAGATGTCATAGAAACTTTCAGAATTTAAAATTTTGAATTCGTTTCCGATATATTAATTTTTTGTTGAGTTTAATGAAGTTTCTCTAAAACGGCAACTAAATTACTCCATTTTTAATGATAAAGAATAAAAATAAAAAAGGATTAATATATATTTTTAACGCCTTTTTCTCATTAAATTGAAAAAATGAATTTATTTTGAATTGGAATAATTGGGTGAGGAAATCTTGATTAAAGTAAATTTTCCAAGAAATATGTTCACATATTCAAGCTTTATGAATGTATTTATTCAACAAAACAAAAATCGTCTGTCAACATATTCTCATTTCGAAATCATTGCATCGTAGACATTTTTTAGCTTTAGATTCAACCAAGAAGGCAGCTTTAAGCTACTTGCATTTAGGTGAGCAATTATTGCACCCTAATCGCAAGAAATAAATTTAAAGAAAAAGCATATACTATTTTCAATTAAGTATTTTTGAAGGATGGCTGTCAAAACTTTTCACAAAAAATGCGTTACAGTAAAATGGTTTATCGGTAAAAATAACATTTGTTTTTATCCGATTTGTCGATTTCTACGATTTTACTCGTATCTCCTTTTTTCATTGGTTGCAGTTTCATTTTCGAATTTGTTTATATTATTTGACACAAAATTTCATTTTTTCAGTCGGATTTAATGTCAAGGCCCCTGTAACAAAGAAATACCGAATTGTCTTCTATAAAATACGATAAAGATTTGGTTAATTATATATGTTTTTAATTGTCGGTAGCGGAATGTTTTGCTTAATTAATCATTTATTCTTTTATAATATTACGTGAACGAAGTCACGGGAAACAACTAGTTTTCTATAAAAACGGTCGAATGACTGGGAAAATTGCTATGAATGTTTAACAATGTAGATCATATGACAAGACATCCAGCATCCCTTAAACGTCCGAATGAAAAAGTGTAAACTATGCTATTAATATTTTGAAAAAAATATATATTGAGATTGAGCTTTCAGCAGATTCAGTCCTGTAATATGTATTTAAAATTGAGTGACTGGTTGTAAAACGTAAAATTCTAAATTAAAACATATGTCACTTGATGTAATAAGAATGAAATATTAATGATTACAAATGTATTTTTATCAGTATTTTCCAGTTGTTATTTATCGTTTTGATGTTTTTCCTTACTTTTATTTTATATTAAATTTAGTACACTGTCACATTGTGTTGGAAAATATAAACAAAAAATATTTTTATTTCTCCATTTCTACATCTATCGTGGAGTGTAGAGTAACGGGTAGGCGAGCCAAACCGAGTACCCTGTTTTCTCACTGATAGATGCTGCCCTGTGGACAACACTGGTATTAACTAAATATCGTAGCGTCCCCTAGCAGTGTGCCATCGGCATTTGAAGTGAGTTAATTTCTGTGTCCGTGTAGTGCTATTGAAATGACATACACCTCAAACGTTTTTATTTTCCGCCGTGTTTTCTGTTCATCAAAAACATCCGGCCGGACGGATCCATTTATGTAAGTAAACAACTGCTTGTTTTCTATACCTGTCACACGATATTTTTCTGGAAGTGTTTACGTCCAGGGATCCAGGAGCACGACAGTGTTCATGTTTGGTCGTCTGTTGAGGAAAAATCGGGTACTCATGTTTTTGCATTGAATTCTGAAATGAACTGGATTGTTTTTTCAGTCAACATGAGCTGAAGGATGGATTCAATGTTCAGTCTACAAAGATTCGGCGCATGATAAGTGCAATGGATGCAAGAAGTAAAAGATGAGACAATCGTTGCATAACAACATTAAACACTGATTGAAAACATGAAAAAAAAAGTTACTGACCTTAAAAAAATGTATAAAAGTTTTAATGTTTGATTCAATTTTTTTAATGAAGCTTTTTGTTACTGGCGGTGTTAAAACATAATTTCTGATTATTACCCCGATTTTACTCTATCACCAAAATTCGGAGTTGTTTTAGATGATCCTATAAAACGCCTTTTTAAAAAAAGAGAATAATTTTCCTGTGACAACAGTTCAATAGTCTATATATCCCCAAACACGTTTCTGGGGTGTTCCGATTTTTCCGTTTTGTGTCAACAAAGTAAAATTGTTAGATATCCTGATTTACCCTACTTTCCCTATTATTTTATTTCAAAAAATTCTTTTATGACAGCGTAAAAACAGATAAGAAACAGATTTTTTCTTCATGTCTCCGGAAAATTTTTTGTGATACGAAAGAGAAAATTTATGTATCGATTATAAGAAAAGATATTCATAACAAAAGAAAAAAAAATCAATGTTTTTCAAAAAAAATTCGCATGATCGATATTTTGTTGTATCTTCTTCTTTAAATCAATACATGGAAAAAAGGAAAACTCCGGAGTTAATTTCATTACTTTTGTAACAGAAAAACGATCACATTTCATCTCTATTCATAAATCTTTAAGTGTTTCTGCTTCATGAAATATCTTCTTTTTCTATAAAAGAATTCTGTAAATACGAAATTAATTAGTTTACTTTAAATTAAATTTAGACAAAGGAGATTTGATTTTCATTTAAAGTTTTGATACTTTCATATCACATCTAAAAAAAGGTTTTTTTTTTTATGTTGAAGGAAGTAATATTTATATTTAAATATAAGAAATGACATTGATTTTGTTTATGAAACCTGGTAACTCTCTGAATATTTCGGAAGATTCGATATCTGCCAAAATTGAACTTACTTTGAAAATACGAAAATATTAGTTAGCACCTATAAAAAGAAAAAAAATAAGTTTATATTTTAATATATTAGAAAATTAGAAAGAGTAAATTTAATTTTAATTTTTAATTTAACTAAATGTTCTCTTATTTGATTTAAAAGTGTCGTTAAATTTTTAATGCATGCTGCAATATCTTTTGTACGTATTCTATTAAACCTGATGGGTTGGGATTTATATTTTAATATATTAGAAAATTAGAAAGTGTAAATTTAATTTAAATTTTTAATTTAACTAAATGTTCTCTTATTTGATTTAAAACTGATGTCGTTAAATTTAAAATGCATGCTGCAATATCTTTTGTATGTATTCTATTAAACCTGATGGGTTGGCTTTTAAATGAGGAAAAAAGTACAAAAGTAAATTTTAAATTATATATTTCTCGATGAATTTATAAACAATAATTGTTTGCTAAATTTGAACAGAGTGGAAAAGTGTCTAAGCCTGGATTCCAACCAGAATCATTGGTATTGCGCGCTAATGATGTTCCACTACGCTACCTGGACGATATCCAACCTGGCACTCCTCAATCTTATAAGTTGGTAAGACCATCCAGCAGCACAATATAAAATGCCTTTTTGTACCACAAGCATCAGACGGTAAGCATCAAACAGCAAGCATCAGATGCAAACTGCCATCTAATCCAGCATCGATGAATGAATATATATATTTAATTTTTGTGGAAATGGCATACGCCTGCAGAAATACTGGATAAATTTATAATAACAGATTTTTTTGCTAAATCATGCGTGAAACCAACAAGAGTGGAAAAGTGTCCAAACTTGGATTCGAATAAGGATCATTGACAATCTAATTCTATAAAAATTGTACATATGTATGCTTTGTATTATAATGTTATAAAATATGTTTTTACAGAAAAATCATGAAAATAGTCATGGGTGTTGCAATTAGAAAAAATGTGTCTACGCCATTGAATTCGAAAGCAGTTGCTCTAGACATTTATTGATTATATTTGGAGTCAATGAAAAAGAAAATTTTTACTGTCTCTCTATATTAAGAAAATATAACAACCGCCGCTTCTGTCTATGAATTTTTTGGGCCTTAAGGTTTTGCTGAGCTCATAGTCAAAATACTATTGCATATAAAAATATGAAAATCTGTAGATTTTTAGAGATATGTTCGATAAAGACGCTGAGAGCAGACAGTTTTTAAATCGAAGTATTATTTTAAGAGATATTTAATATTAAATTCGAACAAAATATTTTTCTTAAAAAAGCGTTATATGAACATATAAACTATGATAAACTATGATATATGAAAACTATGCATAGGAATTTAATAATATTTTGAAAGGATATAGTTGTATAAGCTTTTTGTGTGCAGTGTTTAATTATTTTTTGAATCTGACTCATCTTTGGATAGTTTTGTTTAATTTCGTATTCAAATTTCAAATCATTTTAAATTAGACTTATTTCATATTTAAAAAAAGCCATCTATTTAAATCGTTTCCAATTTGTAAAATAGCGCGCATAAAAATAATCTCATCAAAAACAACTCGTTGTAAATGATCCCGCCAAGCCACAAACCTAAAACGTCACCCATAAAAAGAAGTGATATCACATAAAAAGAAACGATATAGAAGTGCATACTCCGAGTCCCGTGTAAAAATCTATCACCACTCATAATGTTTCCAAAGGACTCGGAGTGAGGTACAGTATGTGAAAACTGCTTGGCGACCTGCAGGTTTTGTAATGTTCGCGTTTCCTACAATTACATATGACTATATTATTTTTATTTTTTTTTTTTTATTTATTTAATTATTTTGCTCCCATAAAATTATAAAAAGCTGAAGCTTCTGTGTTTGCATGTCTTTTCTTATTTATGAGCTTGAAAAATTAATTTGTTGATTTTATTTACCATTATTTAAACTAGAAACACCACTCTTACGAAGAAGATTTCTTAAGTAAACATGTAAAGATTTTGAGTTTGTAATATATATATATATATATATATAATGATCATACACATATTAATAACAATACACCTTATAGTAAACGTTAACTAAATTCAGATATATTGCAATAATTCTAGCGTAAGCGGAATCGCATAAGTCTGGGGAAAAATCCGTTCTGTCAGTTCTTTCGCATACAAAAATATATATAAAAGTGATATAACAAAAATTAAAAATTTATTTTTTCGATTTTCATAATTGATATACTGCATATATTATAAAAGCCTGCAGGTCGCCAAGCAGTTTTCACATACTGTACCTCACTCCGAGTCATTTGGAAACATTATGAGTGGTGATAGATTTTTACACGGGACTCGTAGTATGCACTTCTATATCGTTTCTTTTTATGTGATATCACTTCTTTTTATGGCTGACGTTTTAGGTTTGTGGCTTGGCGTAATCATTTACAACGAGTTGTTTTTGATGATATATCACTCCTTTTTGTAAGGTGTTTAATTTCAATTACACAGATCCCATTTTTATTCAGAAAAGAAAAGATAAAAGAAAGATGAAAGAGGCAAACTAAAAGAATAATTGTGATGCTATAAACAGAATTATGCAATTTATTGACTGACTTATTCCAATTTACATGTCGCTACCATAGCAACGGGGAAACTTTTATATTCATTTCGTTACATTGTATTCATCAGATTATTTATGACATGTTTATTTTCCTTTTTCTTTTGTTAATATCATATCACTCTTCCGTTTATATACATTCAAAAAACAAAAAAAATAGAAAATGTTACAGTAGTTTACAAAGTAATTAAAATACTGCAGTTTCAGAAAAATGTGGAAAAATAAGAGGCACCTTCTTTTTTGGTCAATTATAACAATTAGTTTACTTTACCGAGAATAATCAAATTTGTTTTTCTACGAACCATTGTAATTTGCAGGGATTTTTATACTAATATATTAAATATTATTCTTGAAAATTACTGAGCACCTTAAAAGTTTTTTTATTTGTTAAGTTTTTTAACTCAACGTTTCGAGAATCGGAAAAATATAAGATTCGCAACGTTTGCAAAAGTATAAAAACTATTAAAGTGATTTCAAAATAGAAAATGTTCGTACGATGACATGTATTCCAAAATTTTGTGTGATTTTGTAAATATACCACAAAGATTAATCCGTTTACAGAATGAACCGTTTAAAAAAATGTAAAATTTTATTAAAATTTGTGATCTGATAAATCATAAAGCTTTAAATTAGATTTTAAAAAGGTGCGTGATTAAACCAAAAAGGATTATATTTACTAAATGCACAAAATACATAAAGACACAAAATACATAATTAATGTTTCTAGTCTGTCCATTTCAATTCGGGGATATTAAAATATAGGTCCTCAATCCCCGGCTGTCCATGAATTAATTAGGATATATGTATGCAACTGTTAAAATGTTCCCAAAGTCGACAATAGAAGCAATAAGTATAGCTCGGCAAATATGAAACACGACATTGCTTCATCATGACTTTGCTTCGTGAGGTGTTCGTTCTCCAAACATAAAAATCTCTGGAAAGTGTCCGTTAACCGAACATGTGTTTGTTATCCAAACATAAAAATCTCACGCGAAAGTATTCGTTAATCGCTTTGTTCGTAAACCGAACAGTTCGTTACCGATCACCTATTGTATACGAAATATAGCATTTTTAATTTTTATGGGGAATTTAAGAAGATATTTCCTTTTCATTGTGCTCTAGGCCCGTTTTTAGAGCATTTTAAGTTCGTCATAGCCGGAGATTCGATGAACGGCAAATATTTAAACGCAAAACTTCTAATCTTGGGGTAGCAACATTTTTACATTCTATTACTCAGAAATCACTCATGAATATAAAGTTGGAATTTTTTAATCGCCTTTTTCAATCAACTCCTGATACATTTATTAATAAACACAGTTTTTTTTAATCGATGAAAATACTATATTTTAATAGATTTAGAGCTTAAGATCGACGAGCTTTCAGGCGAACAAAATGAACGCGTATTAAATTTTAAAGCAAGATAATAAAACCTTACAGAGATTGAAACAGTATAAAATCATTAAAATACATTTCACTCAGTAAATATACATCGGTTGTAATGTAATAAAGATCTTCTAAGATATTCTGTAAACGAAACGTATATGGTTCAACAATACAAACAATAGAGAGTTTAAATGAATCGGATGTAGTAACATATTTGAATATCTTGTGTATATAGCCACTTTGACAAAAATTATGCTATTTATACTTTTGCTTTTCCTCTGTGTTGAGGAATCAAGTACTTCAACTTAAAAATTCGCTAATT
This sequence comes from Maratus michaelseni, assembly GCA_963931845.1. NCBI lineage: Eukaryota > Metazoa > Arthropoda > Arachnida > Araneae > Salticidae > Maratus > Maratus michaelseni. The sequence continues at coordinate 257,944,363 of OZ007590.1, read as the reverse complement.
ACACAACTATTTAGTCTCATTAAAAAATCTTTTTAGTTACCCTGTAAAAGAACAGTAACTTCTACAATTCTGTTTTACAATAGGAAGCTAACTTAGGTCGTTCGTTGTAACATATTTTTATCCTGCGCATACGCTCTTTTTTAAAAGAGTTAGACCATTTCATACTTCTTTTCTTCATTTTAAGTATAGGAATAAATCACTTTAAAGTGATATACATAAAAAAAAACTAATTCATATTTTTACACGAAATATTAAACATTTGAACTACTCATAAAAACAATGCAGTTGCTGAAAACCGCGTAAAAATCGGATAATTACACAATTCTTTAGCCCTATATCAAAAGATCTTTTGTGAGAACCTGTAAACGAACCTTAAATGTTACTATTTTTTTATAATAGGGAGCTTACTTGGGTCGACTGCAATAGCATATCTTAATATCATGTGTATACGACCATTTCTAAAAGAGTTGGATCATTTATTATTTTTTTGCTCTATGTCAAGTATATGAATCAATAACGTGAAACTGATATAAATCAAAAACTAATTAATATTTTTTCATGAAACTTCCAAAGGTTTGAACTACTCATAAAAACAATTCAAATGACGTAAACCACGTAAAAATCCGATAATTACACATTGCTGTAGCCCTGTCAACAGTTTTTGGTCTGTACAAGATTTAAAAAGTGCAAAAAACAGCACTTTTCAAATCGCATTTCCTGAAAACCTATTCGACAGATCTTGTTTTTTTTTTATTTTTTAGTCACGTGGCACGCCACTTTCCATAGAATCAAGAATTTTGTTTCTATCATAAATAGAAAGCGAGATATAGAAGTATAGTGTCAAAAACCCGTTTTGTCCCGTCCGCAAAATAGAAACTAGACAGAGTTTTAAAAAAAATGTAACATCGTTTGGCATCCATTGGCGGAAATTCCTTTCATTTACGGTTCAATGCATTGCTGTTTCTATGCTTGGCGAGAAACTCTGTCGAGTTTCTATGATCCCTTTCAATTAAAAATTTATTCACACGTGATTATTAAAATCAGAAATAAAACTTAAAAATAATAAATAAATGATCAGGTGTTAAAAACAGTAAATGGAGAAAATTGCGTCATAAAAAATGTACTTGCGCGTAAATATTAAGAAGAGAAATAAAAATTTAAAATAATAATTCAATTATTACGCGTTCGAAGCATTAAATAAGTAAACTTACCTAATGCTCCATTAAAAATGCTCAAATAACAATATTTCCAAACAGTTTCAATTAAAATATATTTACACTTGAGATCCATTTATTTCGACAAAATGTTTTACCTATTGTTTTACCAAATTTTAAAAAACCTAAATGTTTTACAAAATTTTAAAATAGTGTAAATAATAATATTTCTCTTCAATTAAAAACTACATTTTTACGTTTAATAATAGTAATAAAACTTTAGTGAAAATTACGTCATATTGGAAACGATATACTTAAAACGTCGTACTAAAACAATTTTCATTTACCATCGTTATAAAAATTTCTGATGCAGTGGCATTGTTTACTTCGCCTTTTTACACAAATTAATTTTCAAGTGTTTAATTGATTTTATTTAATCGATCACGAAAACAATTGTTTGCTGTTTCGACAACAGTTAATTCGGCCTTCAAATACCTCGGTCAAAGAAAAATAAATGGAAACTCGATCACAAGAGATCTCCTCTGATCGTTTAATTCAATTTTCCGTAATCGTTTTAGAGCCGATCAAATTATCATGTTGTTAAAGTTTGCGGTGTCAGAACGGGGCTGGCAAACGTAGCTCGTAGAGCAGAGCCCCGTAGTTTAAAGGAAAATGTAACAAATAAAATTGAATTGGAAAATAACCTATAATTGCTAAATACATTTGTCTAATAATAAATTAAAAATGATGATTTTGTTTTCTTTAAATATATATTTAAATAATATAATTACATACGCACGCACACACACACACACACACACACACACATATATATATATATATGTATATATATATATATATACACACTGGAGTGCAAAAATTAAGCACGGAACTGATAAATTACCATAAACGCCAAAAAAGGCAACAGAATAAAATAAAAGACCAATCAGGGGATAGACCTGAAACAAAAGCCAGAACAAATACTGAAAGAAATGCCAGCAGGGCATGCCCATATATGGCATATGGCGTAAAAGGAGGAGGTGCTAAGGGGATAAAAACACAGAGGTAGTGACAGTTCAGAAATTTGGTGAAATCTATTGCACTGTGTAAAGTTATTTCAGAGACGTTTTTTTTTTTTTTGCTATTATTGTGTGATGTGGACAAGAGGCATTCCAGAAGGATCATGTCATCTGGATGACTTTACACGAGGTTGAATCATCGGAAAGTTGGAAGAAGCTCGAAGTGTGACAAGTGTAGCACAAGAGTTCGGTATCGCTCATAGCATCGTTTCACGAGTCTGGAGTGCATTTCAAACGAAGGAACGATCATTCAGCAGTTGTCGACCATGTGCAACAACAACAGCGGACGACCGTTACATTGTCCTATAGGCGAACAGTACAGTCAGACAGCTGGAGAAATCGCAAGGCAGATGGGGCAGACTACTGGCCGTCGGATATCACGTTTTACAATGGCTAGGAGGCTACACAAAGGTGGTTTGTATGCACGACGACCAGTACAGTGTGTACCACTAACGCCTGCTCATCGGAGACGCAGGTTTCTGTGGTGTCAGGAACATAAGAATTGGACACAGCAGGAGTGGGGTCGAGTACTCTTTCCGGATGAGAGCCGATTTATTATTACGAGCGATTCTGGACGTATACACATGTGTAGTGAACACGTAATCACCCCTCCAACATCAACGAAAGGGACCGTTTTGGAGGTGCTGGTGTTCATGTTTGGGGCGATATCATGTTTGGTAGCCGTACGGACCTCCACGTCTTCCAAGGAGGTTCAGTCTCTAGTGCCCGCTACTGCCCCGAGATTCTCTTCCCTCACGTGCGTGTTTTTAGAGGTGCTATGGGTCCGGACTTCCTCTTCATGGAAGACAACGCTCCCCCTCATCGTACAGCGGCTGTCGAAGAGCTAATTTAGAGTGAAGATATTCGACACATGGATTGGCCTGCAAAGTCCCCGGACCTTAATCCCATAGAACACGCGTGGGACCTTCTCGGGAGACGCTTGGCATCACGTGATCAGGTGCCAGCAACGATTCCGGAGCTCAAATTGGCGTTACAAGAGGAATGGGACTCTATTCCTCAAGAGCTACTAGACAACCTTGTCCTCAGCATGGACAGACGTTGCAAATCCTGCATCGCAGTCAGGAGTGACCATATCCCCTATTAGACACTGAATTTTTCCGGCCAGGTGCTTGTAAGTTGAATGTTTCTGTCTTCTCTGCATTTGTGCTCCAAGTGACCTTTTCAATATAATGCTTTCATATCTTTTTGTTTCTTTGTTTATATGGTTTTTATCACTTGTCCCATATTTTCACATCTTGAAGATCTTATGGTATGATTTTGTTCGATGGTGCGATCTTCTTCGGTCGATCTTCTGTGAGACGTTACATTCGAAAAACCCTCTCGTCCTTAATTTTTGCACACCAGTGTATATATATATATATATTAGTTTTTTTAATTGATAAAACTTTTTTAAAATACAGAATTTAAAATTGAGGAACATGTCTAAACGATATAAAAATTGAGATAAATGCACAATTAAAGAAAATGTAATGTTAACAAGAGTTAATGTTTTAATTAAATTTATTTTAAAGAAATAATTTTAGTTCTTCAGAAAACAGTTTGGAAACTTGCATTATTTATCTAGATTATAATAAATGAATAAAACTATTTCTTTCAAGGAAACTTTTACGTGTTTAAACCATTGCATAATTTTGACATTTTGAAATAAAAGGAATGTGTCTAGACATAGTTAATTGTAAGATAGAGAGCCAATCTTGAAAGTATTTTACCATATTAGTAAGATTGCTTTACTTATATAGGGAGAAAATAACTTCTTATGAATTAAATCATAAAGGTAAAAAACACCATATTTAGAAAAAAAATATGCCATAGACATTCGTAACTTATTATGTACATTACATTTAAACATTTTTAAGAAATAGTTATTAGATACGTGGATCAAAAACAACATTTCCGATAAAATTGATTATACATGAAAAATTATATTATGTTTGTAAGTTATTGAACCTAATTATATTCAACTATTTGAATTCAACTGCATATTAACAGCAACTTTTCCAATAAATTTGATTACTATGATATAAAAATTCCATTAATTCATAAAACGTGTAAAATACAAACTTTAAAAACAGTAAAATAGGGTTTTAATAGATTGTTTACATGTCTCGGATAATAATATTTTATAGTTGCACGATATTCTTTTTGATGATGATTCTAATCGTCGTCGTTTAAATTTTCACGTACTCTGTCAGATTATGCACGTTATTTTTTATTTTTACTTGGATGTTTATTTCCATATTAGTAACTATGTAGTGACTGGAGTCGCAATTGTGGTCTGTTAAATGAGGCTGCATCGTTACATTTCAAGTGTTACAATCTCTATGATTTCTCTTATATTGCATGAATAGTATAGATTGGAGTGGTAAAATAACTTACTTTCATTGAAATTTATTCGGATGGTTTCTTCTTGATATAATCTTGTCAGGGATGTGGTTTTTCTATTATATTTTATATCAGTTACATGCTGTTTTTGCTTTAACTACATTTCCGGGTAATCATGCCAATATAGCAATTCTTTGATCCGTCTGCTTTTTTAAATTATTTAATATACTATTATTATTTAATATAAAATTAATTGTGTCAGTTTTAGAGTAAATGATATTCTTTAATTTTGGGAGGGTTTTGGCTATTATGCAGATACTGAAACGTATAAGACTGTGTATTTTACTTTCTCAAAACATATTGAAAAATTCTGAATAGTATAAATTTTGTGTTTTTGTGAAAAAAATTTCTTTTTAGTTTTCTTATTATTGGCAATATCTACGATTATTTTATTAATATGCTTTACCTTAAAGCCATTATTACGTGCAATAGTATGAATATTATATTGTCCATTACCCAAATTATTATCTTATTTTCTTTGATAATGACTTTGATGGAGCCGAAACATGTAAACAGTTTATTAAAACGTCTTTTTACTGTTGTTAATGTTTTTATTTTACACCTTTTAGCAATTAAAAGTATTATATTGTATTTAAAATATTGTTTTATGGTAAATATTTAGGTAAATATTATATGCTGCATACATGTCTCCATAATTATTTAAAATGTATCTCCCTATATTAAAAAAAGTAACCACCGCCACCGCAACCACTGTCAATGAAGATTTTGTGCCTTGGGGCCTTTCTGAACTAATATTCAGAAACCTATTGCATATAAAAAATATGAAAATTTGTAGTTTTATAGAGAAATGCTCGATAAACACGCTGAAGGAGATATATTTTAAATTTATTTAATCGAAGCATTATTTTAAGAGCATTTAATATCTCTCAGTCAGTCAAAATATTTGTCTTAAAAAAGTGTTATAGGAACGAACACTATGCTAAGGAATTTAACCATAATTTGAAAGGATATAGTTGATAACTTTGCTGTGTGCAGTCATTTATTTTTTTAATATACTAACATTTTCATCAAAAGGTATGTTTTAAATCCTAAGTTAATAAAAGAAAATGAAAATAGAGAAACACGCAAACTACCTATAAGATCCTTCTGAATAACACGTTTTATATTAAATGTTATTAAAATCCGTATTAGTTAAAAAACATTTGTAATGGTAAAAAATAAAGATATCAGATAAATTATACTAAAATTTTTAAACAGAAATTTTCAATTTATTTAATCGCACCAAAAAGTGCTTATTGTACGATTGAATGTGGTGGTTGCAGATTTTGCGACAGAAATATTGAATAGAAATTCTCAAAACTGAAACAGTCGTGGCAGACTCTTTGGATCGCACCTTGATATAAAGCATTAAAAATCTGCGGCATATTCTCCAGTCGATCAATCGTTTGTTTTAGATATTGTTTACTTGACATTATTATGAAGTGTTCTTATTGGTCAGAATGGATATAAAATACGGTTATGTAACTGTTTTCTATAAAAACGTTTGAATGATTGGACAGTTTATTGCAGATTTTTATTAGTGTAATGTAATTAATAATTTCATTTTGCCTTCCGAAATATAAACTAATGAATTTAAAATATTCCCCTTTTTTCATACACTTTTGCATAATAATTATCAAAACTTAAATAACACACACTTAAAAAAAAAATTCTGTGAAAAAGGGAAATGTACTGGCAGAAATCCCCGCTTTATTATTATTTTTTTCCCACAAAACTTCCTTTTTGGCATTTTACCATTTTCCAGCTATTCAAGAGGGAAATTTCTGTTTTTACAAAAAAAAAAAAAAAAAAAAAAAAAAAAAAAGAGCAATAGCGCGATATTAAATATATATGTATATATATATATATATATATAATTATACATGCTGATGAACATTTATACGGAACAGGTACGTGTATTTCAAACTATCACATACGTTTATTAGCGCGTTGTTGACCTCAGGATACTTTCAGGTACTTTTATACTCGTCATTAAAAGATGTGTGCTTTACCCCCTTCACCACCTGGCCACATCCAACGGCTTGGTTAAGGTAAAGCATCAATTAGTAAAATTTAACTTGACGTTTCCCGTTTTCGCTCACCTGAGAAGGGAAATTTCCGGTTGTCTGTCTTGAAAGGGAAAATTTTGTTTTCAACGTTCAAAAAGTAAGGATAAAAAGGAAATTGTCCGTTTATTCCCCAAAAATGTACGATTTTCAGTGAAAATAAAAAGTTTCTGTTAAAAGAAAGAAATTCCATATAAAATCATCAGTATATATAAGGAATTTGTTTACAGTCATTTATTCACCGATATACTATATTTACATTGAAAAAAAATTATACTTAATTATAAACGGTGAAAGATTTAATATAGATTTTTGTTTTTTTGTTTCCCATTTTTAGCTATGTATGTAGCAGAGAGCGACTATTTTCAGAACATTTTACAAAAGACTTGCATGGAAGTGATTGAATAGCACACATTTCTCCTGCGCAGAAGATGCAATTATTTTTAATAGTTAAAATAATTGGTACTTTTCGGTTAGCCGAGCACCAGTGATATATATATATATATATATATATATATATATATATGTATATATACCCACATACACATATTTACATATATCTACATATACATATAAATACATACACATATATATGCATATATTTATATATATATATATACACATTTATGTATATACATATGTATTTATATATGTTGTACATATATCACTGGCGGCCAGCTAACCGAAAAGTACCAAATAATTAAAATAATATACATTTGGAAGGACTGCTGTTTTAAAAAATTGTCTGGTAAGAAGTAACATTAGATACAGAAAAGCTATATTTTATTTGTTGTCGTATTAAACAATTGGACTTTTCTAGCGTCACATGACTGAATTATCAATTAATTCCATTTGAATGTTACTAAAATTTTACTTAGTAATTTAAAGTATATATATTAGGTTTTATATTGAACGAGTTTAAAATATGAAAAATCAAAATAGAAAATAAAATTACTTTTTATTTTCATTTGACACTTTTTTGGATGTTGAACTCATGAAAATTGAGGTATTGGCGCATGTTTAATACAGAATCTCATTAATTTTGTTTAGGATTATACTTCATTATTGCTGAAAAGAAACAAAAAATATGTCATTGGTAATTTTCATTTAAATAAAAATTTATATAGTAATTTGTAATACATAGCGTATAACATGGATAATAATTTTTGTTACCATATAAGTAAGTTTTTGCAAGCTAATTTGAAGTATTAAACCAATAGAAAAACATTATAAAATTGTCAATTTTCATATTTTCTAGTTATCGGATAAACGAAAAAAGCACATATATTTGAAGGTGCAATATGAATGTACATGTTTTGTTATGAAACTAAATAGAAAACATTTCTTTGTGTATTTAACATAAAATGTTTCTTATATATATATACAACACAACTGACTTTATAAGTATGCTTTACGTAATAAATATTCAACGAGGTCCAGCTACATATTAGAAAAGAGAATATTATCCAAGATATCTTTGGTTATTCATAAAGGGATTGCTGTGAAATTCCTTCTCATTATTATGCTCCAGCAAAACCATTTATTTTCTAGATAACAAATGCGTACACTATTTAGATAAAATTCTGAGATGTGGATACAATGAAATTGTTTTGAATGCTTTTGCTTAATGAAGCAATAAATAACACAAATATGTTTGCATGTTTTGTCTCTTAATCTATTTACATAAAGAAACCATTTAAACAAGCAAGCATTTGTTAAAAATATGCATGATAAAGTGGGTAGTAAGTTTAAATAACCACTGAAATTAAACGTGAAATCAAACCTTTGTTTTTTCTTTCAATTTGAATAATGCAGTTGTTATTAAAAATAGCAGTTATTAAATATTTTTTTAATTACATCAGTATTTTCACAATGTTTGAAATAATACTGAATAATATGCAAAAGGATAAATAGCAATAAAGGTACGTAAACATCTTTCATTTAAATTCATGTAAATAATGTAAAAAAAAATAGCAAAAATAAACGAGCATCTTAGATAGTAGCTACTGGTAATTTCCCCAAGTAGTTTTAGCCCATACCTAATTAGCATTAAAAGCAGCAGTATTTTGATTACATTTTATTTCTGTATGATACATATAATCTTCTGAGACTGACTGAGATTTTCTGCAATTGTTCCTGTTTTTAATTCAGGAATATGTTTTGCTATTTTGTATATTATACAGATTTTTCCACAACGTGTATATTAAAAAATACAGCATTGTCATTTTTGAATTGCTTGTTATAACGTATGATGGGCTACAGCTCTTATTTACAAAGATTTATATAAATAACTAGCAGGCTTTGCCCGCTGCACTGGTCAGTTTCTGAAAAACAATCTTAATCAAAAGAAATATATCGGGAATTTGTTCGTGTATTTTAAAACAATGTGAACACTTACCGATAAGACTATTACCGATAAGACCGATAAAGACCGCATTGCTAAAACGATACGGACGCCTTTACGCTATTTTCCAATTATCGGAATATACAAAATTGGGACTAATAAGTATTTTAGATGATCATTTACAGTAAGATTTGGTAAAGAACGACAGAACGGTATCAATATACTAAAACCATCCCTGAAAACGTTTTAACTAACAATCCATATAATTATTTTAAAAGGCTATTATTTTATAATAGGATTCACCTGATTATAGAAAATTCCATAATAATTCTAGAACAAAGAAATGTAGAACGATATATTATATACTAAAACTTCCATCTATATGATCATCTACATACTTTAGATGATCATTTACAATAAGATTTGGTAACGGACGATAGAACGACATCAATATACTAAAACCATCCGTGAAAAAATTGTAACTAACAAATACATAGAATTATTTCAAGAGGCTACTTTTTTGTAATAGGATTCACCTGATTATAGAAAATGCCCTAATAAATCTAGAACAAAGAAAAGTAGAACGATATATTATGTACTAGAACCTTCCCTAGAAAATAATGTATCTAACAGTGCAAGCCCCATTAAAATCCATTTAACAGAATCCTTTTTAAATTGTTAAACTTTCTTAAATGGACTTTTTTTGACACATAATTTTGTAACTAAACAACATAGAACGATTTTATATACAACTATATTCCTGAAAATTTATCTAATAGTTCAATTCGCATCAAAATCCATTCAAAACAATATTTAAAAACGGCTACCTTTCATAATCGGGTTTATCCAATTATAGAAACTTCCCCCATAAATCTAATTTCGTCACATTATATTATAAGGATGAAAAGAAGTCCCTCGTCTTTTACCGACAGTTTGAATTTCTTCCGTTGCTTTAATAACTCGTGTATTTTTAGAAAATATGATTTGTAATGTTAGAATTTTGAGGTTTTGGCGTCAAATTAGAAACAATATGCAATATCTCACGAACTATCGGACTTAGAAGAACGTACTTAGTACCATTAGATTCAGCATACAAAAATACATTAAAGTCTGTTATTATTTGTCACATAATTATAATAGCTGATTTACAAGGATTTTTTTTACGTTTGCTCTTTTTAGGAGCTGTTTTTACGTATGCTCTTTTTGCTCCCTTTAGGAGTGGAGTCTTTGAAAATCCTTTTTTAGTGCGCCTCTACATCCCGAGGAAATATTTCCCACCCAATTTTCATGTTTCTAAGTTCAGTAGTTTGGCATGTGCGTTGATGATCGCCCCAGTCAGGACTTTCTTTTATACATATAGATTATATAGTATTCTTGATATAGCTAAAAACATAGATTCGTGAAAAAAAGAAAAAAAGAACCAAAGATTTCAAGAATTAGATGCCTTTAGCTTTTTATATCCTTTGCTTTCGAACAGTTGAAAATGTAACAGATAAATTTTGTCTTGATGAGCTAATCTATAAACTTATTTATTTTAGAAAAATGAATTTTAAAATATTTCCTGATGCTTCAAATTTATGAATTCGGAATTTTTTCAATTAGATAGTGCATTAAATGATCAGGTGTTTCCATTAAAAATAATTTAAAAAAATATCAAGTTTCATTATGTAGGCCTTAATCCATGCATACATTTTATGGTAGATCTTTTTACCTGTATATTGGTTCCAGTATTAATTTTACACAGAAATTTGCAACAGAAGTAATAAGTCATTTCATTTTATTTTTTAAGTACCGAACATATTTTTAATGTTTTTTTCTAGATACATTTTTTTGAAAAAGATAACACATATTATAATAACATTTTTTAAAAGAAAAATATAAGTATTTCTTTTTATTTCATATTTAAAAAAAATATGTTGTAGCGTTCCAATTGCAACAACTTGTTACTTTTTTATTTAAGACACATTTAAATACTTTGGAATATACACTGTTTATTAAGTACACATTCTAAAGGTTTATGACATTTCAAATGTATTACTTATATTTCAATAACTTAAAAAAAGATATTTATAAGCAATGTTGATTTTAAAAAGATTTATAGTTTTAAATTTTGTAACAATATCGTTATTGTACTGATTCCTACTTTAAATAGTTTTGTTACTTGGAAAATGAATGACATTTTGGATTAAACATTTAAAAAGAGGTGAAAAGTAAAAATAATAGTTTGAAGTATAGATTTAATATAACCTTTTAAGTTATGAATAAAAATTGCACGAAAAATGAAATATACAAACAGCTGTATAGTACCTGTAAACACGGGAAAGAATAAAGATGATGAATAAATTTAAATATTTGTAAACATTTCTTTACACGTCTTTTTATATAAACGTTTCTGACAAGTTTAAGAAAAAATTAATGGATATGATAATAATACTATATGCAATATATGTTTGAAACGACAGTTATAGTAATTCAACAATATAAAATGCTTATTAATCATGAAAAATGCATATAAAAAAAACATCCCATAATTATTCTGGACAATAATGCATCCTTTATGCTGTAAGGATTTAACTGCTATTAATTAAATTAATAAAAAAATAATCCCATCAGTCATTATTAAATTTTATTTGATACCATTGTCAGTATTTCCTTGTTATTCATCTGAATTAAACTAAAATTTGTGGCCGATGATGAAACATTTAGAACAAATTAACATCCTACTTAAATTTTCGTTATTAAAAATTATAGAATTTTTTTTACAGGCAATGAAAAATCATTTATAAACTTATATCGGCATTTTATAAACGAAATGTTTACTCATATATATCTTATCGCGTATCTGAGTTCTGTCTTAAATAAATTAACGTATTTATATTTATAAATCGGATGAAGAAAGTCTTGATTTTATCTGTTAATTCAGTTTACTTCTCTTTCTGCACTACTCTAGAAATATCTGTTCTTTTCGACTTCCTTCCAGAATAATGAAGAAAACTAAATAAGCATATCTGACAAATATCCGTGACACGAAACAATCTGAAAAACAATTCAGATTCTTAAGTCTGTCTTATTTGTTTTCTAAGAAAATTGTATTTGAAATTGACAAACAGAAAGTAAAATTCCTCGAGATAAATAATTCTTTTTTAAATAACTCTGATTGTAGTGACTTAAAGATGAGTGGACGTATTTCTAACAGCTAATTGCCAAATCTTTTTCTGTCTTTTTTCTAATATAAGCAAATGTCAGATCCTTTATTTGATTTATTGGAAAGGATATCTAAAAAACAATGTATTTTTTTTTTAAAAATAGTGTTCATATGATTTTCAAAATAAAAAGAAGACTTACTTCATAAATAAATGATTTTGCATATATATTTTAGGAATCTGAAACTAAATAAAAATATAAGAAACATATGTTTTCAACTCTAATTCTTAATTTCAGCTTTTATATAATACTGTAATGGTTTCAAAAACAACATACAAAAAAAGAAAATTTCTTTATGAAAGAAATTTTTTTAACATTTAAATTTTGTGATTTTGTGGAAAAGGTATATGTGAAAGATACCATACAACTTACCGTTCTTCATTCTATTTTTAAAAATATAACATGTGAAAAGTTTTGAAAATTGGCCTTTCAACTTTTGAATGGTAAATAACTGAAATATGTTTTTCGAATTGTTAATAATTTTTTCCCTGGAATTAACATGATGAATGCGAAAATTAAAAAAATTAAATTTACCTATCATGAAACAGTAGAAAGAGGATTATATTTTTGTGACATTAAAAAAAGAAATAAAATCATTATGGAATTGTATGTCCGTATTTATTTCCCATCTACTGATTGAACATTGTTTTCGAACAGTGGAAAACGATACGAATACATTTCGATTTTTCAGAAGAGCAAGTCTATAAACGTTTCTATACATAATAAATGAAAAGTGTTCATCTCAAAATTTCAGTAATTTAAAAAAACTCAAGAAACAGTGGTTTTAATGCTTTGTTTTGAGAATACTTCTATTAATTGAATGATAATAATCCCCATATACTAAAACTTTCGCTTTGAAGAATAAATTCAAATACATTTATGCCATATTTAAACACTTCTACTAAACATAAGAATTTATGAATTGATTTTTGTTATTTCTGTAATTTTAAAATATTTTTTGTAAAGAATTTTTACATAATAAATGATATTATAAATCATGTATTGCAAATATACTTCCATGAATTGCCATGTATGTTTTATGTATTACCATGTATGTATTATGTATTACCAATTAATTTTATTTTTATAAAAGGCATAAATAAATAAATACTTGTCACTCTTATCGTACTTTCTGACTATTCGACTAACATACATTAATTTTCAGACTGTTTTTAAAGAAACCAAGAGTTCTAGTATATTATTTTCTATAATAGCACATTCAAGAAATATTTCATACAAGATCTTAATTATTTTAGCAGATTATTGGCAGAAGATAATGAGGGTTTAAACACAATATACATTTGAAGGAAAAGAAACTAGAAAACGAGTAATATTTTATTTTATACTTCAGTCTGAATGTTACACATTTAATCACCTTCTTTTAGTAGGTCAGCTGTAAACAGCCTTGTAAATAACATTTTTAAAGCATAAATAATCACTATTAATAATCCCAATTAAACTATTTAAGAAAACACTATTTTAGAGATTATTTTGCTTTTGTTTTTCATATTTATATAAAGATGAAAGACAGCCGATTGAATACAGTTCAACAAGCATTTGCCTTGTGTTTGAAATAAGATAGAAACCCCCCAAAAAGAGCATATAACAGACACAATGTTTTTTTAATTAAAAAGAGACATGAGAATGACGATAAATAGCTATCTCATAATAATTATTGTGAGAAATTCTCTATATCTCATCCGAAATCCCTCTTTACGAAGCCTAAATCCAGGTATAGGCAGTTCCCATGTGTTTGGGATGTTCTTCCAAAATAAAACTAAATCCAGTAATCGGTAGCGAAACTTAAAAGGTTTCGCTCAATCATCAACAATCTTATTAGTTGAAGGTTTGGAGACAGCGAGATAAATGGAGAAAGCAGAGTGGATTCCTTTTGGGCGAGTCGCGCTCCCCAGGTGTCGTGGGAACCGAGATAACCTCAGTTATTAGAAGACGTACATGGAAAATCCCTTTTTCACCTATCATAACGGTCTTTTATTATTACCTCATCTGAAAGACGTTTTAGTGTCTGGAGAGAATCCTATTGTTCGAGAGGTAACATCGAGGATAGAAGAAGATAAAAAAAGTTAGTAGAGAGTGCAGTTACGAGTAAGAAGTACTCGGGGTAGTCTGTAGATTTCCCTCAACCTAAAAACTACGGGTAAAAAAAACAAAAAAAAACAAAAAAAAACGTTCGGTTTATTGTTGAATCACCGGGCAGAGGAAACCTTTCTCTAATGTAACTTTGATGTTGTTGCGTGACAACTGTGTAAAGCGAGTGTGGACACTATCTGATATTGCTCGAACAACGACTAGTTTGAATCTTTTCCCGCATCCCCGAGGAGATTGACAGATTTTGTAATGCGTTACATTTTGTGAAGGGTCAGACGAGGGGACCGTCCTTCAACTCCCGCTCTTACCTTTGAAAGGGAAACACTGACTCTGTTTATTCTTTGAAATTATAGACTATTATTAATGCTGGGTACTTACTTGACTGAAGCAGATTCATAAGTTGAAAGAGCCCTTAATATTTATTTGTTGTGCAATCCTGTTAATCAAGAATCTGTAATTTTTATTTATTTTAAGTGCTGAATTTAATAAAATTCATTTTGATGATTTACGGGAGTGGTTCGTTTAAAGGTTCCAAGCTACCTCTTTAATCCCTAATATCTTGGACTTGTCACAATATATTTATTTAATTTGGAAAAAGCATTTTGCATGAGTTCTTTTTATTTAATTTGGAGGTTATAATGTTATTGTTATTTAATACGCAACTGAAATATATATTTATTACACTATTTAAAGAATTAGACAGTCAATAATGTAGTTTAACAAAATAGTAATTAAATTAGATATTATAATTATATTTTTATGTGAGTTATTGATTTTACTGATGTTCATTACTAATATAGGTTTTGGGATATAATATTTAATTCATTATTTATCAATGTTTGTAGCATAGGATAATTAAAGAATTTGGTTTCAAACGCATAGAAATATTTACTATACGAATATTTTACTATTATCCTCAAGAAAATGATTTTTTGTTGATTAAAAAACAAACTAATTGTAAATAATTTGTAATTATTTAATTCATGTTACATGGTCAAATCTCATACCTAGTGCACATGCACAATTTCGTCGGTTTGCGTACACTGTCTATTATGTTGGCATACGCACACTGGCTCTGTAATGGTCCTCAAGACATACTTAATTTTACGGAATCATTTTTATATTCTTCATATTATACCCTGTCATAAAAAACTAAAAAGATCTGATGATGTATTTCTTTCTCTTGGATTTGATGGCGAAAACATGCTTATAATTAATTAGTTGGTAGCAAGGTAAGCTTATTTTGTACATTTCTCAAAAATCCGGTATTAAAAAAAAAACTTTTTTTTCCCTTTATAATAAAATGGAATCGTTTGAATGTATCTTTTTGAAGAAATCTTTCTCATCCTTTGCAACTTCATAACAATTCCCCAAGACTGTAAACTATATATTATGGTCGATTTATTACAAATTGCATTTCCTTGTCATTTCTTTTTATATACTCATAGCTTTCAAGCTATTTTTTGTTGTTTACTTTCATAATAAAGGTTTCGTTTAAAGCCTTAAATCAATGTAAAAAATCCTAAAATAATATAAAACTTGCTGAAGTAGCTTAAAATAGAAAATGATATATCCGTCTTTAATTTTTCACGTGATACATTTAATGTCATCATTATGTTTTTAAAAGTTATTTACATTGGATTTTTGATGGTACATTTTGTAATAGCTTTTCTAACGACGCGTGGAAAAATAATAAATTTTACAATGGAAAAATTAATGAAAAAACATTTTCATTCAAATAACGTTTTTATAACTAAAAAAATTTGAATTCAACCAATTAAGTTTTATTTACACAATTAACTTTAAATTCACAAACATCTATATACTAATATTTATTTCAAATGCAAATAGTCATTAATTGTTTTCAAATTAATATATTGATATAATTAAAATATTTATAAGCGTTTTCCCTATTTATAACAGATTTTTTTAAATATTCTTTATGTATTATAACAAATGAATTTATATTTATTAATTTATATTTAATGAATATATAATATAAAATGAATTTATATTTTCAATTCCATTAAGTGTTTAAAAATAAAAATTACATAATACAATTTTAATTTCAGAGAATTGCCTATTTCTTCATTATAAAGAATGAAAAACAATAAAAGTGAAAAAAATAAGTTCTATTTGAAAAAATTAAATAAAATGGAATCAAATAAAACAAGTCTGACTTTGTCATTTTCTCAACCTCCCTTTTTATCAATATATACATAAAGTTGTTTTTAAGGATATTTAACTTATAAGGATATATAACTTAGTATATGTTTTGTAACTTTCTAAAAACTCAATAGTTTAAACTTACATGTTTTAAACATGTAAGTGGGCAATAGTAATTTTTAGAAAGTCACAAAAAATAAACGGCGATGCTATGTTATACTTCATGTTGTTCAATTTGTTTAAATTAAGTTATTGTTAATTAATTGTTCATGAATTTTAATAAACTATGTTAGTTAATAAACTGGGTTATTGTTTTAAATGTCATGTTGTTGGATTTTAAAATGATTTACATTAAACTATTAAAACTATTATAATTCCAGTATTAACATGCAAAAAACACCAGTATTATTTATTAAAAATTTTGTTAATGAACAACTTTCTATATCGCGTTTCTACTTACTTAGATTTTTTTTTTTTGCTAAAATTATTGAACTTTTTTTATATATAAGAACAAGTAATCAATTCACAGATTTACTATGGTAAGTATAATTGGTTGGTTTTTAACACTTTACAACCTAGTTGAAAAGTGTTTATGATTTCGGTTTTTCTGGCCGACCGTCCGTGCGCCCGTGCTCCCCTAAATGTACTTGAATTGCCCTGAAAGTTTCATGTTTTTAACGATTACTATATCATGATCCCTAGTTAAAATGAAGTGTTCAGCATTTATAGTTTATTTACAGAACAGTCAGAAGTATTCCGCTATATTACAGTAAATGGGAAAAAACGTTTCAAGTGCATTTTCATGATGTTACACCATTTGAAACATAATGCAATTAATTTACAATTACCAAAACATATTTTTTGTAGAGTACAGGGGTCACAGAATTTATTATTCGATTTCAGGCTCACACAAAATAATTCTGTTACACAATGTTCTACGGGGGAAAATCGTTTGCAGTGTAATTTAATTATGTTACACTATTTACAACATAATCAAACGTATATGCATTACTGAGGTGCACTATAAATTGCTCCGTGAAAAGTAGGGTGTGCAGTGCAGAAGATACATTGGTGGATACATGGTGTGCAGAAGATACATTGTCGTTTATGGTAGGTAATTGCTGGAATTGAGTTTTAAGTCGCCTTGTGCATTTTTTATCTGAATTAAATTTTAAATTAAAATACAGTGTGTGCAAAAGTAAACAGGAATTTTCCAACTGAACTAAATTTTATCATGCTATGTAGTATATATCCAAATGTATATAGTATTTACAGGGCTGTGTATAATAGTTTTACTACATTTTTAACTATGGAAGGTAATTGCTGAAAGTGGATTTTTAAATGTGTTATATGCTTCCTAAACTGTTTTCTTGCTTATCCTCTATCACCTTATTGAACGGTGATGTTTCGTTACAATTTTTGGAATGTGTTGGAAAGTGTTTCATAATCTATACTTGATGCATGATTTTGCGTTCTTGTTTTAAAATGTCGGTGTGAAGCCATAACTTCAACTGATCACGAAATATTTCTTATCTCCATTAAGGGGGTTATTAATAATTTAGCGTATGTTTGAATGTTGACTGAAATACAACGGCTTAATATGTGTCCACTAGTAAGACATATTGATTATATTGATTGGCATATTGATTAGCATAGCTTTCTCACAAATTTCATTTGATGCAACCATGCATACTATAATTATAATTAATGACAGATGTGAATACATAATGGGAGCTTAATCTATATATACATGTTCGTGAATTCTACATATAAATGTAAAGAATTATTTAAAGATACTTTTATAAAATATTCATATAGAGAGTGTCAATTTAAATCTCTGACAATTAGATAATCTCTAATCAGTTAGGTTTACAGGAATAGTTTCACTTGCAAAAATGTGTCAGATACTTTATTGAACCTCCGTGTCACATAAGTGATATTTAAAAAAAGACTATGCCTTAACAAATATCACGCAAGAAAAAGATTCTTTTACGGCAATAACATAGTCCAGTTTTGACACCTTGAATTTTATGAAATTTCAGCCTTTTGTAGTACTAAAATGTATTTAGTATAGTTCACGCTATACAAACGCTATATATACAAACGCTGAAAATTCAAAAAAATTAAACTGCAATAATTCACTGAGTTTCGACAGCACATAAATTGCTTTTATTTTGTGTTAGAGTGTGAAGAAAATTTTTCTGAATATAACTTATAGGAACGAGGGACCTTAAAGTTCGTAACATTTTCAGTAAATTCTTTGTAAAATTGTGTAACTTTTAACAAAAATAATTGTTTTAACGCAAATGGCTTTTAACATGATGCAGATCAACATTTAATACATTTTTGTCTTTGGAACTATACTTGAAAAAATAACGGCTCAGCTTTAGCTATTGGACAACTACAAGAGGGTACACCCTATATAATACATTGATGCCTAATGCAAGGTAGAGCAAGCTATTAGTGTAATAGAACTAAGATGTAGAATTACTTTTGGTTAGGCTTATAAAGAGAATTAGGAAAAACAGAATATTTTTTTCATTATGTCCTGAAGGATAAAAAATATATATAATGGCACATTTTTACCAATATAATATGAATTTAAATAGCTGGTGCTAAAATTTTTCATCATAAAAATAATATTCTCCATTGCTTTTATTACCTTCAAAACACACTAAAAATTTTTTGCGTTGTTCTGGATGGACAATTTATATATTCAGTATCCAGGGAAAACAAAGAACTTAAGTCTTCCGTAAAATTCTTTGGAACGAAGATGGAAATTTTCAGAAGGGGATTTCGTTGCGATTTTCTCTATAACCGATATCATCATTTTATTTTAACGTTGAAAATGGAATGGTATTGAAAAGTTATGGACGGCGAAATATATACGAGGCATCGTTTCTAGATTATTTTCTTACGTTTTTTTTTTCCTTTTATCGGATGAAAAAAAGAAGTAATTCACATCATGTTTTAAACGCAAACTTACAAAATACTTTCGTTGTATTCGATACAAAGTTAAATCTGAGAAACAAAAATATTGTATTTCAAATAAATTTCATCATGTAAAGACATATGCATAAAACAAACATTTAAAAGTTTATTTATTATTCATTATTGAACAGAAAATATATCTTTTTTCACGCAGATTTTCTTTTGAAGAGTTTAATTTAAACAAAAGCAGTATAAATCATACAATGAAAAATCTTCAAAAATTGATTAACTTGAAACATTTTTATTACTAAAGTTAACAGAGTAAATTTTAATTATATTTTTGTGTCTGAATATATAAAATAATCTATTAATTGTTACGAATTTTCAAATATTACATTTATATTAATTTCAAGCATATCTAAGTAATTGCAACAAAATTAACATATATATAAATATTTTTACAACTTATTGAGATCATATTGGTGGATAGTTACACAATGAGACAGAACTTTTAATTAACAGCTAGATATTGTTGACGGAAGGAATTTTAAATATTATATATGTAATACTTCTTATTGGGAACATCTTTCATACCTTATGTACTAATACAAGTGTATATAAAAATGAAAAATATCAAATATCATTATAATTTGTATCATTGTGTACAGCACTTTCTACACTGGGAAAAGTGTTGATATCAAAATGTGTTTCACCGACATTCAGCAATCTGGTATATGACATTATTATGATGGGATTTCTAGGCATCCATATGTCAACAGTTGCGTTGCAGAGGGTCCGTTTTACGGGGCCCAAAACTGATAAATTGATTCATTTTATTTCGTAGTTTCTATGTGTTAGTAAGATGAGAAAACAGACTCATGTTTGCATGCATCTGTATTTCAAGAACATGGACGCCATATTATTTAAGCATATAAAGGATATTATTCATTATTGAATAAATGTAATTAAGATTCTATAAAATTTAACATTGTTGCACCATGTGATAGCGTTTCATTTTTCACTCTATACCAATTCTATCTGTTGAAAAAAATGATAACATGCTTCTTCCTTCGGTTTTGTTCCAGTTCAGTCCGTGGTGCTCAGTGGGGAAATAGTAAAGAATATGAATAATATCCAAATTTAATACTACATACAATTCGAATGGAGATGTATGATCTGTAACAAATTTTAAAGATTAACTTTCTATGCGTCTCTGTGTCTGAAAATATACTTTAATTTTCTACATTCCAAACAACCAAATATTCGCTCTTGAAATTTCGTGGACGAACACTTCAGAGAAAGCATCACATTTCAGTCTAACATCAAGCGACAAACACACAAACTGCTTTATAAATTATTTTGTAATTGAATGCGCATGACTCTCTCCTATATATATATTATATTACTTAACATAATATATATGAGAGTGTACGGGCTAAAGATAACCAAAATAATGGCTTATACTGAGAGAGCCATACATGTTTAGCTTTGAATTCCAGTTGCATTAACTCTCCAGGCAATTACTCAAGATTGGCTTTTCAAATTAAAGAAGTTCAATGCGTAGCTCTCCAGAAAACCTAAATGGATTTGATCTCATGTCCTCAAGTAGATATTACATGTTATTAAATTAACTGCTTTAGTGATAGACGTTTTCATTTAATCCAAATTCAAATCATTTTTCAGGTAGATAATCATGTCAAGGAAACTGTTAGGGGAAAATATCAACAGCGTTCTGTCTGCTGACCTGGTAGGCCAGGCGTTGGGATCTCCTTCTTTTCAACGTTCTGGTATTCAGAGAAAGAACATGCAGAGAAAGACTTGCAAATCCATTAATGCTGCTCATATAGAACTTCATTAACCGTCAAATGAACTTAAATCATTTTCCTATGAAATGCGCCTAATATTTCTAGATAATCATGTGTGAATTTATAAGAATAAATAATTATTTTTGAATACCTTTAGCCCGGACACCATGTATATTATATTATATATACACATATATACAGTACATAAGAGTCTTAGTTCTTAGAGTTTGACTAATACACCAGAAAGGTGTATGATGATTCGGAAATCTCTAAATTTGTGTACTTCAATCTCATTTCATGCCTTTTGCGTTCAATATTTCTAATAGGTATAAAAAATGCTGATATGTTCACTATATTCACTATAATTTCTTCCATAAAAGTTCGAATACAACTACTTATTTTCGCGTCATTTCATCGTAGTAACTATAATTAACCCTGTGTGTTAATGTTAATATATAGCATTTACATTCAGTTTAATTTGCTTCTATTCTACTTGGTGTCCTTAAAAAATACAGACTACATGTATCCCAAGTCCAGTTGTCTAATTATTTGTTTGCCACACAATACGGGAAATATTTAACATAACAAAACAATTAAAATGTCTTTTAGGATTTTGTCTTAACGAATTATAATCACTTGCAAATATATTCGTGTTTCTTTTAAACGTGTTATACGTTTTTGTTGTGTTACATTTACATTCAATTTGTCTGTTTCTATTATATTTGGTGGCTTTAAAAATACATGCTAAAATATTTGCAGGTTTATTTGCGCATTTATTTGTTTATCAGACATCATTCATTTGTTTATGCAGCATAATTACTTAAAGTAATAAACATTTAAAATGTCTTACAGGGTAGCCTGAGGTAATTTTCAAAAACAAAAGTCTTGAAATTACTAAAAACGCGATGAATATTTTTTATAAAACTTTCTCTTGATAAAATCATCACATGCCTGGTGATTATTATGTAGTGTTTTCAGATAATTAGCATTAATAACAAAATAAATACTGTCTCAAAATTTCAATGTGGCTCGGGGTAATTGCCAGACAGCTATTTGTGGGCTTTTTAAGGAGCTCGCCACCAACTACGTTAATTAAGATACACCATTGTAAATTGTTATGACCAAAAATGGCGTTTTTTTAGAATTTTCGACTGTGTTATTCGTTTTGTAACTAAGCTAAATTTCAGCGCACAAATAGCGTATATACAGATTAATTGATCATTAACAGCGATTCCAACGAACAGGGATGAACAACTTTCCGGCTATGTAGGTTGTTTACTTTAATAACATCTTTCATATTTTTAAGCTTGGAATTTCCTAGGATTTTCACAGTGTATGTTTCATGCAAGATATAACTTTCTTGCCCTGACCGAAATATCTGGGATGTATGCGACATTTGTAATATGCGTATTGTAATATTTTATGTTTTATGTTTTTATTTCGAAGTATGTGTTTACAGTTGGAAGTTTAAAATAGAATAGCTATAAACTCTATTTTGAATCCTATTTATAACCTAAAGCGTATCCGTAAGATTTTACAAAGTGTTCTATACTCAATGCGTCATGTATGATTTTTCATTTATATATAATATGTTTACAAAAGACGCATGACATTCTATCTGTAATATTACAATAATACGCTTAATAATTTTCTGATTAGTAAAAAAATGCATTGCAATCATTTCCCATTATATCCTCCCGATAAATAGTAATAAGAATACATTAATGAGCATTCGTCATACTTACATATCAATCCTTCGAGTTCCAGTTCTATGTATTGAATGTGAAATATATTCAATAAATTCTCTAGAGTACATTTATGTAATAAGATTTCCTTTTGCTTTCTCAAGACATCCTCTTTAAAACCAAATGTTTGTTTTTAGTACTTATAGGATTTCGGTTATAGAATTTTCTGAAGCTGAATAGAATTTTAATATAAAATGAATATTTTGGAATCTAAACATTTTATTTATAATGTCTTTTTGACATTTTAATAAAGGGCACTTTTGTAAATTTTATTTTCTGAACTTTATTTTCATTTTATTTTCATAACTTTATTTTCATTTTATTTTCTTAACTTTATTTTCATTTTTTTTTCAATTTTTTTTTCACACATACACAAGTATAACTAAATATGTTTAAATTCTATTTTATTTCAAACTATGTACTATATAACCTTATTTAAAATAATGTAATTCAACCTTATCTGAAAAAAGTTTTTAATTATGTTGTATGACATTGGATTGACTACCTTATACAGAATGTTTAGAAAAGAATGACATAAACCAAAAGAAATGATAAGGCACATTACAATTAGCAGTGTTTCTGCAGAATACCAGGCATATAATACATGTATTCAGTCAAAACATTTCAGAAGATTTACCTTTTTGTACGTACCTTTAAACGTAAACAATATTATGATAAAAGAAGGAAGTAGCCACCATCTGCATCTAGAAACTACATCTTACAGTGTTTACATCTTACAAAAAGCATGCGCCTCAGATATTCATATCAATTTCATTATATTTGTAACATAATAACATATTAAATTACAACGAAACGAGTTTTCTCCATAGACCATAATGGAACTGAAGTCTTTTAATGTCCCTGTAACCGAACTATAAATGCTACCCACTTCATTTCCAATAGCGAACATACCATAGTAAACATAAATAATATATATCAATTAGATGACAATCCAAGTATATTTACGAGAGATAAAGCAGGGAGACACAGACTCAGGACAGAGAAACCGAAGTCATAAACACATTTCAACAATGTTTTTGTAAAGTGTTAAAAATTATAGATAACTAGATAGTAGAAATATTTGAGGCATTTGCGTTAGCTACTAGTTCACGCTGTCGTAGTATAGAGAGGAGAAGGGTTATTATGGCCACTTTTGAAGAATAAGAAATTTGATCTTTTATTAATTGCGGAATTCTGCGATTCAATGAAATGAAAATACGGTAGAGAACTAGTGGAATCTAATACCCTCCCCCCCGTCCCTTCAGATTGTTGAAGACACTACCTCTAATAGAAAACAATAGAAAGACCAGTAGTTTTGTCAACCCAGTGTGCTTGTCTTCGTACAACAGTGCAGATGAAGATATTTTTTTAAAATAATAAAACTTAAAGTTTTATATTAGCGATGTATCATTTTTGACAAATATACAGATTAAATATAAATATATAGTGTGTTCTTTTTCACATTAACAATGAAACAAGTAATATAAAAACAAATTTTTAAGTCTATTCCAACTTTTTAATCATAAATATATAAAATAAACCCGTGCAGCATTAATTTCCCACGTTATCTTTATTGAAATTTTTTTATAATCATCGTTGCGGAATTTTATTTTTGTGGCATCACTAATTTGAGGAATTTTTTTCATTTCATTTATGAAAACAATGGGGTCATTTTTTTTCTACCATATAAAACTAAAATTAATTAATTTAATTAAATTAATGAATTAATATTTGAAAAAACTGTATTAACATCAAGTGTCATCCACTACAAGTTTAAAAAAAATGTATTTGAACTTGAGAGGATGAATAGAAAATATTTTATTAACGATTGAAAATTTGAACAAGATATATAAATATATAGATAGTGTGATCTAATATTAGGAATTGAATTAAGTAATATTTTTATATTTGAATGATTAATTTTTATTTCATTTCTATAGTATGTAGAACATTCGCCATTCAAGCCTAGCTGCCTAACATGGTTCCAGTTTCTGAAGTATGCATAAACAATCATATTTAAAGAAAAGATTGGTAACAAACATTATAAAATCATCCAAACATTTGACAGGAATAATAGTTTAATAATGCATCAATACTGAAATAGTATCTAGATTTACAAAATTTAAACATTCAACAGAACTTTGGATACTTATAGAACGATTTTGCAGTTTTAAAGACTATACAGTTGTTATAAATTGTTAATAAAATAGTTGTTACTTGCTTTAAAATATTTAACACAAGGGATAAAAAAGAAATGTACTCGTTATTTATTCACTGAACATGTTCATTATTAAACAAGTTGCCAAACAACTTATTTCCACTCTCTGCTTTAAGTAAATTAATTTGTTAAGCAATATTTTCTGATAAATGCATCTCAGTCAGCAGTGTTTTTTAGTCCATTAAAACTGCTGTATTGCTGCATACATTTTACAGTATAAAATAATGGAGAATTAATTTGCAGTAAAATTTTAAAATGGCAAATATTCATTACTTTGTTTTAATGACTTTTCAAAAGAACATATTCGGATATGAAGCAATGAAGTAACATTCAAGATTTAAAAAAAATCTGGCTGAACTTATCTCACGTAATTATAGCTAGCGAATAGGGTTACAGTTTTAAAGCAAATATAAATGCCTATCATTTATAAAATAACAGACGTTCGTTCATTGTTTTTGGAACAGGATGTGGAAATCTTTAAATGATAAAATTATTGTGAATCTTTTTTGAACTCTTAGGTGATTTCGTTCTCCATTTATATTTTATTGTTAATTATTTTTTGGTATTTTGTTCTCTAACGTATATATTAAAGGTAATATTAGCATGCTTTATATAATATGCTATATATTTTCTAAATCTTTGTCTTTTAATGGTCTTTAACGAATAGTTATCATTATAAAAGATGAATGGACTCAGCATTAGTTAGTTTTTGAAATTTATGGGGCACTAATGATTTTTACTACAAACATATAAATTAGTAAATTATTTTTTTACAAAAATATATCTATGTACAGCAAAAAATTCCAACCGGGCACTTCAAATTTGCAGACGTCTCTATTTAATAAAAAAAAATTTAATCCGCACTCCCAAATCTGCATATTTGTATGATTTTACCTCTGAATAGCGGAAAAGGATTTTATATAATAAAAAAATAAATATTAAATGTAAAGAAAATAAAATCACTAAAAGTTACGTATGAGTTCTGTTATCTGCTTTATGGACAATGTGTAACAAATTTTGTGATACGGGTATTTTTTTATGCAAACTGTGATTTGTGTGTCGTAATATTCAAATATATACGAATTAATTTTTAAGCGTGATCCAACAAGCATATGTACAAATTTATTTAAATGTCGGAATAACGAGGGCGAGTCAAATGAAAGTGAGCCAACCCACTCTGCGCAATAATGGTTCGGTCCATTATCTGCGACGCATGTTCGTAGTCGACAGTCATCTCTCATTTGCGAAAGTGACAGGGAGGTGTGAGGATAACAGTTTTTTAATGCTCTCATACACTGTGTTACATATTGCATGGCATATCGGACGCTCCAAAAGATAAACAGCGTGGTGTGGTCAGGTTTTTGGCATTTGAAGGTGTTTCCCAAAATGCAATAATTAGTCGCTGGATGGCTTCCGTGTACGGCGCACATTGTATTTCATTGACCACTGTGAAGCGTTGAAGACGTGAAAGTTACAAAAACGATCCAAGACCGGGCCAAAGCCTCCGTGCAATCACATTAAACACGATTGCACAGATTGACGAGCTGATTAGATAGAAATGATTACAGAATGAATCAGATTCGTGTCAGACGATGACGTGGTAGGAGATAGTTGCAGACATTTTGAAGCAGCAATCCAAGGGAATCACGACACTCGTTAATCAGTGGGACAAATGTCTAAATGGTCATAGAGACTACTTTTAAATAAATAATTAGTTTGTCATACATTTTCATGGCTCACTTTCTCTTGATTCATCCTCGTATAACAGTATTTATTATTTTAATACTAGTAAATGTATCGCAAACTATGCGTAAGACAAGACCTTATTTCTTGTTTTAAATATGCGTCTGATAACATTATTAACACTTGAATTGATTTTTAAGGATGGATATGCTGACTACTCACACAATAATAATTAACTAAAGATGTAGAGATTAGGAGTGATTTGTGAATGAAAATATCAGATTTAATAAGATAGCTAAACTGGACTTTACCCGATCTCAGAACTTTTTACGGTAAAAGAGTCATGAGACATGGCTGCATTTTTACATGTGACTTTTTTGATTTAGCCTTTTCCTAACACTAATAATGGTCAATTTAAAAAAATGTTATGAAATCAAAAAATTATATTAACAAATTTCGCTTACGAGATCATCCTCAGAGTTAGCTCAATTCAATATTTGTGAAGCCAAAAATGCAAAATTAATGAAACTCTGTATTTTTTACTAAATAAACGGTGTAAAATGTTTTTAGTATGGGAAGTTTGGGGGTAAATATATGAAACATTTAAAGTTGCGTTAAAGTTGGTTTTAAATTTGAGAAAGCCATTTAAACTGTGATCAAATGAAAGTAATGGTTATTCCCAATTGAATGATAACAGCTGTATTTCACTACAGCTACTTGCGATGAAATGAACATCAGGTGTACCTCTTTATTCCTCGACCATGTTTCTGTAATATATTCTACAAGTCTTCTTTTTGAGGTTCTGTTGTCTTTACTTGTACAATAATGAAAAACTGCATAAAATTGCCAAAGTATCCTGCTGAAGAAATGCAGTAGTTTAACTCTTCAGTTTCGCTTTATTATTATTATTATTATTATTATTATTATTATTTTGATTATTATTCTTATTATATAATTTTTAATTATTTTTTTTCCTTTTGTAACCATTACTGTTCATTACGGATCCATCATTGTTCTTAATGTAACCTTCATTATTTATTATCTAACCATCTTTTTTCATTTCTTCGTCTATATTTTCTCTGTGACCTGTTCGTTGGTAGGGATTTTCAGTGGTAGTTTTACACATCAAAGATGTTCCTCTCATAACGCTTAATCGTACTTAAGGATCTTGTTTTGGGATATCCCAGTCCCTTTCCCTGAAAAGGGAAAACGGTGATAAAACAGATACGGTGAAGCTAGACGTGAGCTTTTTATATTGAAATCCCAATACGACCATATATTTATTTTGTGTGTTATTCAAATTTTAATAACTTGACCGCCAAATACTTCACATGATGCGACTGGACATTTCCCGAGCCACTTTATAAAATTTTAAAATATATAAACATACTAAGTATTACATTATTCTGAACGATGAGCTAAATAAGTTCAAAATGGCCGTCAGCAAAAATATAAACATAGGATATTGGTTATAAAATTTTTAATTCTCTAATAACACATTATAAACGAACATCCGCTAAATCTTTTTTTAATATTCTACTATCTAATTCTGACATCATCATTTTCCTTAGCTTATCTTCAAAACCGAAATGAGTAGCCAGGTGCCTGAATTCACATATGTAATAAAATAAAACTAAGCAAATTAATTTAATCATATTTCTTAAACGCGGATAAAAAACTACATGTGAATATCCTAGAATGCAGTTTATCAACTAATATATTAAAGTTTTACACTCGCTTTTCTTTATAATTTCTTTTTTCAAGATAATTTTTAACTATTCAAATGAAGAAAAAGACATTTTAAACAATCTGCAAAAATAAAAATACGGCATAATAAAATATGACGAAAACAACATGGAACGCAAATATAGGAAAAAGATAATTTGAAAATGAAAGGCATAATGTATATAAGAGACAAACATTTTTCTACTTGAAACTAAATTATGCGTAACATTTATCCAATAAAAGAAAAGATCAAACATGTTAATTTTAATAAAAGACGTTTATGCTTTTAAATTAAACTGTTTATAGAAAGTGTTATGTTTTGAGCCATTAACATTTATTATTTTTATGTATTATTTGGAATAAATAAAGCTATTTTCGAACAAATTTTAGTTTCATTATTTTTCTTTGATTAAACTATCTTTGGTCAAAGAATCTTGAAAAAATAAATACAAGTAATAACATAGAAAAAAATCATGATTGATATGATGTATTGCAAATTTTGTTATCGTTCTTATACACTGTTAAAACTTTGCAGCAAACTGTCCAGTCATTTGACCATTTTTATAGAAAATGGTAAAATAATCATAATTTAACTATTTTCTGACCATAATATGGGCAATAATATGGTCACAATAGAGTTAAATTACAGTTATATAACCGTTTTCTATGAAAACGGTCAAATGACTGGACATATTGCTGCAAATTTTTAACAGTGTAACAATCGTGTTAATAAATATGCTTTAACACTCTCAGGCTTTTTATTATTTTTTTAGCATATTAATTTTTAATTACATATAATTATCTGAATCAACATCTGCTGACTGTATAAAATTTTGATCATACAATATATTTAAATTAAGAGAGCTGAAAGAAATATTTATTTTTAAGAAAATATGCTTTAATCAATTGAGGTATTTCTGAAGAGAAAAAATAAAATTACTGATTTTTTAACTCATGCCTAAAGTGTTAATACATTGCGAAAACATAAAAATATTTCTGAATCTACGAAACTATACAAAAACTTCTTCCGAGTTACAAAACGTAATATCGTTTTATCAAAACCAAAACCGTTTTTTTAGAATGTGTGTAATTCTAAACTTAACATTTTCAGCTGCGTATTTCATATTATACATGCAACAGTAAAAAAATAATATTAATATTTATAATAATATTAATGATGTTAATTTATCACGTTTGTCTTTGAAACATGTGTTCTTGAACGCACAAATGTTTACGTGAAGATTGATTACGCGCAAAAAAACATAAATTTAGGGTTTCGAAAACTAATTAATACACTTTAAAAACTACTCTGAAACGTTACCGAATTTTAGTAGCAGCAAAAGAAAATTTTGAATCTTGAAACTATTTTGGTTTCTCGAGTTTTTAATGATAAGCAACGCTTATTGGAATCGTGGGTAACTCGAAAGTTTTATTGTATATTTTCTTTCCTGGTTATATAATATTTTCCTGCATTTGTCTTTGTCTAGGTTTTAGAATCTGCTATACAACACTCCGTATAAAAATTACTATCAAATTGTAGTAAAAATCAAATTTTAAACCTTTAAAGACATTTTCAATGAGTTTCATTCCTTTGTAAATAAATTTTATTTTAATTGGTAAAATAACGAAATAAAACATAATTAATTCATATTTTCCGAAATGTACAGTTTTTAACTGATGAAATATTAGCCTAAATCTTCATGCCATTGTTGTTTGATTAACATTTTAATGACAATGATTCATTAGATTGCACTTTTTTAATTGACATCAAACAAACGATGTTATAGGATTCATTTTTTTAAATACATGTCCACTCATAACTTGTGAATGGTTATTCTGATTCTGATTTTATTTTTGGAAAAGGAAGTTTTTTTTCGGTCCCGTATAAATTTCATGTGCTATATTTCTCTGCTTGTCTGTTTTCTTGTTTTTTATTTCTCTTTCTAGTCTATTTCTCTTCATGTGATGCCTTTTTAAATCTGAATATGATGTTCAGGTACACAATACCACTTTACAATTAAAAAACATCATTGAATCTTTTATTATTTTTTTTCAACAGACACACAAAAATAAATATAATTGTTACAGACACAATTGTTGTGTCAGGTATCTGTCATTCTCGTTAATAATAATATATCCATGCTGTATAACCACTCTCTTTAAAATATCCAAGTTGTCGGGCAGTAATTAAATAATATAAAATAGGTTAAAAAATTACTTGAAAACGTTTTTATTAGTTTTCTGAATTACTTCTTTTTCTTTACGCTACTTCAACCATTTTATCTACTTCGTTTTATTTAAAATAATTTTTGTCTAATATATATATATTAAATACATTTATGTTAGACGGGCTTCGCTTGTCTAGACGGGGGCTGAAGTTACCTCAATATATATGCATATTTGTATATAATGCATCTCTCAAAAACATATTTTTTTAACTCCCTGTCTAAAAATTTAACTTTTATGCAGTTTTATTTAAAAAATAATTTTCAAAACTGGCTGACTAGCGTATGAACGGCAAAGCGGTCAGCCCTGTATCTATTTCGGAGAGTCACGTGATTTGCGTTATTTATATTATATATTATTTTAAGCTTATCATAAAATTTTGCTTGAATCATATATTGCAGTAACAGCATTTATGCAAAATCGAATAAAGAAGTAGTAAGAAGAATAAGGTAGGAGAAAAGAAGACTAAAGAAAGAATAAATATTACGAATTAATTCATCATTAAGTGTACCTGTTATCAATGTCTTATTAAATTCGCCTGCTTAGCCGATCGTTTTCCCGCAATCGAATTGCGAATTAAACGAACCTGAGGGTGGGGATCACTGCCTTTGGCAGCGTACAGCCGTGCGGAATAGGTATGTCCCAGTGTCGAGTCAAGGAAATCTTTAATTATAGGGATTTTCTAGTTCAACCCAGATTAAAACACAATTTTCCGTAAGGTCGTTTTCGTTGCTATAGAAACTGATTTGAAAATCTTTCAAAATTATTCACCGTAATAACAAAATTTACCGGAGAGTTCTTCTGTTTTAGTAGGGGAAAAAAAGTAAAACGCTAAAAATTGCATTAAAAAAAATCGAAAACACAAAACAAAAAAGTAGCATAAAACAAAATTTACTACATTGAGCTAAAAGATAAAAATTGGATTCATTTTCCGAATGTTAAAAAATTACAGTTAAATGCGAAAAAACGCTAAAAATTCAAAAAGCACATAGGAAAAATTTTACTATATTGGACTCATTGAATTGAAGTGGGATTGCTTTAAGAATGTAAAAAAATTGCCGCACAATTCCGCACAATGCTAATCAAACTTATATATGACAAATGATATGAATTATTACTTACTACCCATCGTATAACCGACAAATTGAAAAAATGTCCAGACCGGGGATCGAACCCGAAACCTTTGGTATTTCGCACCTATATTCTATCATTTGAAACTATCCAGACAGCATCCAGTCTGGCATTTTCTCATCCTAATACAAAATGTTCCGGGTTCGATCTCCGGTCTGAACATTTTTTTCACTTTGTTGGTTATATGCTGCGTAGTGAGTAATAATTTATATTCTTTGTTATATATAAGTAATGTTCAGCGAAATTTGGAGCTCTGCTCAAAATTTATTTATCATATATATATATATATATATATATTCACCGATGCAGGGTTTAATTTCGTCTCATGCATGCCATTGAAATGTGTGTTCAAGGTTGACTTCAAGGTTGCCCATCATGTGTTGCAAAGTCGCAGCGGTGCCAATACATAAGAGTGAGAAAATGCTAGACTAGATGTCGTCTGAATATATCCAATTGGTAAAGCATTGGTGCGTAATACCAAAAGTTCCGAGTTCGATCCCCGCTCTGGACATTTTTGCACTGTGTTGATTATACGCTACGTAGTAAGTAAAAATTCATATCCTTTGTTATACACTGCTCAAAACAATTAAAGGATATTTGAAGTTTTATATAAAATAAAGATATAAACGAAATTTTTTTTTGCCGAAAATAGAAGAAGAGAATCACAAATGCAAATTTTTCTGGTTTTCAAACTGTGGAGTATGCAAATTTTGAGTTCGACGTCAAAAACGTCGCTTCAGTGGCAGCGAATGAAATTTGACTTTCAACTGGATAAAAGAGAATGAAGACAAGGATGATCGGCATTCAGTGATTGCTTTGTTTCGATGAGTACGATGTCTCAGCGAAGTCATTTGACAGATTCAGAAGCTTGGAGAATTGTTGGTAGGTTAGAAGGGGGCCAAACTCAAGCCGAAGTAGCGCAAGCCATTGGAGTGTGACAAAGTGTCATTTCCAGGATCTGGAACCGTTTTTTGGAGAGTGGATGTGCAGGCCGAAGACCAGGGCAAGGTCGTAGACGGGCAACAACGCCCAATGAAGATCGGTATTTAGCGTTAACAGCTCGGAGACACCGAAACATGAACGCTACTCTTCTCCAACAACACCTTCGCTCGGCTCAGGCACCACGATTTCAACTCAGACTGTCCGAAACTGGCTCCATGCTGTAGGTCTGTATGCTCGCCGACCGATGGTATGTGTTAGATTAACATCAAGGCATCGTCGCGACATCATTCTCTACATCATTCGAGATGGAGCTCTGACTGGTCGCCGATATAGGGATGAGATCCTCAGACCTATTGTAATCCCTTACGCTGCAGCAATCGGAGATAACTTCATTTTAATGGACGATAACTGCAGGCCACATCGTGAAAACCTGGTGGAGGATTTCCTTTTCGAGGAAGGAATCGTTCGAATGGAATGGCCAGCGTGTTCTCCAGACCTGAATCCAATCGAGCACGTTTGGGACGCTCTAGGAAGACGAGTTTCTGGCCGCCAACAACCCCCACAAACTCTCCAAGAACTGGAAAGAGCTCTTCTGGAAGAGTGGGGCAGAATACCCCAACTCGTCATTAATAGCCTCATTGAGTCCATGCCTCAAAGGTGTTCAACGTTGCTAGCCGCCCGTGGAACTAGCCGCCCCCTACTGAAAATGATTTTCTTTGAAGAAAACACCTTTTCTTATTCTTTTTTTCTCATATGCACAAATTGTGTTTTTTCCTTTTGTGCACAAATGCGCAATAAAATGCATTTTTTTCTGCCAAACATGTGTAATTTATTCTCATATAACCTACTATGTCTGTCGACCATGTATCAATCAGCTAAAAAGTTTCCCAGATACAAAATCCACCTAAAACTGCAATATCCTTTGATTGTTTTGAGCAGTGTATATAAGTAATCTCCAGCGTAATTTCAGCTCTTCTGAAAATGTAAGTAGCATATATGCTAAATAAACTTTACTGAGAAAAAACACAAACATTACTATAGTGGGTTAAGAGATCGTAATCAAATTATTTTTACTAATTTCGAAAAATCTCCGCGAAATGAGAAAAAAAAAACGCTTACAAAATTCCTAAAGCTTTAAAAATCAGACCGAATAAAATTTACTTTATTAGGCTAAATTTTAAACCCAAATAAATTTACAAATGTCTAAAAATTGACTCCCATAATAAATTCGCGAAAAAAATAAAATCGTGTTCGAATTGTCAATACATTTATTTGAAATACGAACAAAATTTACTACATTGGTTTATAAGATTGAAATCGAATTCATTTTACCAATATACACTGGCCTCCAAAAGTTAAGGTACAACATGTTTTTCGATGCTCACCAGACAAAAAATGGCAGTCAGATTAAACTTCATAGTTAATATGAATGACAATAATAAGCTTAAAAAACTTACGCAAAAATTACAGCTACCACTTTTATTTTATAGAAAAGAATATATATTCGTGAATGAAAAAAAAAAATATGCAATTACGAAGCTTTCGTAATTTTGCGTGTAAGTTTTGTTGTATTCGAACTATTGTTGTCAGTTTTGTTCACAACAGCCAGTAGAGTCTAGAAATGTCTAGAAGAAGTCGTTTGCCCGATTCATTAATTGTCACAGGCCTATACTGCTAGACGTCTCAATGTGTCTCGCAGTGTAGTCCAACGACTCTGAGATCAGAATGAATCCGAAGATTCTGTGTCCAGAAGACATGTTCCAGGCCACCCACGTGTTACAACACCTGCAGAAGACGGGTTTCTAACTCTTTCGGCCCGAAGGTGAAGACGAACTACTGTGCCGCAACTCATTGCAGACCACTTTGCAGCATCAGGGAGAAGAATCTCTGCTACTACAGTGCAAAGATGTCTTCACAATGCAGGTCTCTATGCAAGGCGACCAGTTGTGTGTGTCCCCCTCAACAGACGATAGAGAAGGGCCCGCTTATGTTGGGCAAGAGAACAAGTTTCCTGGACCAGACAACAGTGGGCTTCTGTACTCTTCACAGACGAGTCCAGATTCACACTGGAGAGCGATGCAGGACGTCTTTTGATCTGGAAAGAACAATGCACTCGATACCATCAATCAAACACTGTCGAAACACACAGGTACAGGAACAGTGGAATTATGGTTTGGGCAGGGATCTCACTCGGAGGCCATACTGACCTGCATGTGTTCCATGGAGGAACTGTGACTGGTGCGAGATATCGGGATGAAATTCTTGATTCATATGTGCGCTCATATGCCGTTGCTATTGGCAATGGTTTCATTCTAACGGATGATAATGCGAGACCACACCGAGCTGTGGTTGTTGAGGATTATATTGAGAATCACGGTTTGGAGAGAATGGAATGGCGAGCTCACTCTCCAGACTTGAATCCAATAGAACATATTTGGGACTATCTTGGAAGACAGGTTGAGGCTTTAAGTCCTCCTCCAAGGTCATTAAATGAGCTGGAACAAGGCTTACTCCAAATCTGGTCAGCGTTACCTATTTCGGTGTCCGACAATTTAATTGAGAGCATGGAAAGTCGATGCCGCCAATGCATTCAAATCCGGGGTGGACATATTCCATACTAGAACCAGTTTTTAATGTTTCTATCACATTTTACTCATAATACTGCGATGTACTGATTTCTCCAAGAATGGAATTTTCCACCATGAGTGCTTTTTTGTTGTAATTTCATTTATACGATTAACTTAAGCAAATTTCTATGTCGCATTTAATAAATAACAGTTTAGCGCGCATTTCCTCCAAATTTGTTGTTTCTATATTCATTGATGTGTGAATTAGACGCAAAAAACCGGTTGTACCTTAACTTTTAGAGGCTAGTGTATTAACACTGCCGTAAAACGTGAAAAAACACTGAAAATTGCATAAATTATTTAAACAAAATATCCAGAATCTCGCTTCGAGGCGCATAACTTACATACAGATGTATTTCCTGCCAAACGTTTTAGCTCTGCAGGCAGCGGTCTCTTTAGAACACAGCACACATGCACAAACATCTATATTTATTATTACAGATATTCTTACCTTGACACGTTTAAATAGCATTTAATAAAATTTAAAATATTTTTTCAATCACAAGAATGAAATTTTAAACGAAAATTATTAACACCTAAGAAATCTTATTATTTTGATAATTTTTTTTCCATCATTTTACTATAACATAGCCTTAAACAAATTAATTTCTGTGAACGATATTCCTTATGGAATTTTCTTTAAAAAGATGATTTCCATAAACTTAATTTTATTAAATCTTTATTGGTGTTTCATGTTTTCCTTACGGCAGTCTCCTATATAAAATTTAAGCTGGTGGCTATTAAGTTTCTAGTGTAGAAATATAATTTCTAAAGAAAAACATCAGTTATTCTGAGATAATTTAATTGAAATATTCCCACCGGTGCATAAATAAAGAACTAACAGGAAAAAAGAAAAATATATAATGTTTCTTTAGAAAATTTGCCTGCAAAAGTATACAGTTAAAATCTTTTCAAGTCGTATGCTAAGAGAAAACTGAAATTTTATTTTATATTAAAAAAAAGGGATAACATTTGGCAGACACACTTGAGAATCGTAAATAAAAAGAATATCCGTCATTTTTTTTTAAGTAAAAGAAATGCCTTTTCACAGGAATCTTTTTTTCCAAATATGTTAAATTATTTTTGCGTTGTACAAGTTGCTCCAACAATTCACATCTGATATTCCTTTTGGAAATTCTTTGGAATTTCTATGACCATTGAAATGCGTATTAAATTAACTCGGGGGAACGTCAGCAGGTTAAAGAAGAAAGACAACTCATACATCAAGCATTGACTATGAAACACATTCCAACATTTCCAGAAAACTTTAACAAACTTGATTGTTTAACAGGATAAATAAGATACCTAGAAAATTATGAAGTGAAAGGAAGCGGTTAGAAAACAAATAATATGTTTGAAAACCAGATTTTAGCAATTACCATCCATAATCCGAGAACTACTCTAACTGTTTTGTCTAGCCCTGCATAAATGTGTTTATATTCAATTCCTCTGTAAGTGTGTTTATATTCAACATAATATGATTAAATTTAGTTTAGCAAGGAGAAACATGATAAGTTGAAAATTCAATTTCAGCAACTTCTGCCAATGGACGAACATACTTGAATTCTTTTGTATTCAGCCCTGTATATTAGCTAGAGATTTTTATACACGCAACATATTAAGGTAAAATTTAATTAAGGTTTAAACACCCTTTAAACTACTTCCTGAATTTATCATCGATAGGTGATCATGCACCTGGTTCTTTGCGTGCCTCTGTATGTGATTTTACATATATTCTACAAACATCTCTTAGCATGCTAAATGTAGCCAAGCTTAAAAACGAATAATTCAATTAAAACCACCTTAAAGCAATTCACGATCACACTCAGTAATTTTTACGAATTCTTTTGTATGTGATATACACCCTTCCTTGTATGGGATATGCACCGTTTATATGCACCACGTAGTAACGCATACCAAAACTGAAATCGCACCTCCAGAAATTATAGCTAATATGGCGTACTTCCGATGACTAACTTCAGTTTGCATGCAATTTGAAAAGTGAAATCTGTTCAAGCTTGGAGAATGTTTACAAACTAAGATTTAATGTGCCATCAATTACATCAACACATTATTATTAATCAATACATTTAAATATCAGATTTGTAGTCATTATTCTCCAATAATGATTAGATTTCACGTTTAGAATTGCATTACAAATTGAGATAATTCCTGATTTTTGGAGGTACTGAAACCACTTGTTTGGTTACAAAGAATGTATAAAAACTAATTTTGTTGGAAATATATCCATGGAGATGAAAAGTATAGAATTAAAATTTTCTACCTTATGGACAGTTTTGCAATTTATACTATTTATCTCTTACTAGCTGTTACCCGTGACTTCGTTCACGTATCATTAAAAGAAGAATAAATGCATTAATTAAGCAAAATATTTCATTCTCGATAATTAGAAACGTAAATAATTAACTAACTCTTTATCACATTCCATAGGAGACAATACAGTATTTCTATGTTATAGGGGCCTTGACATAACTAAGTTTTAAAAAAGTGAAATTTTGTGAAAAATAATCACGAAAAGGAAACTGCAACCGATGAAAAAAGGGCGGGTCAAATAAAATCGTTGAAATCGGCGAATTATATAAAAACATGTCAAGTTTACCTGGTAAACCATTTTACTTTTAACGCCTTTGTGAAACGTTTAAATAGCCATCCTTCAAAAATAATGGAAATAGTATATTCTTTTTCATTAAATTCAATTCTTGTGAATAGGGAGCAATTATTGTAGACCTGAATGCAAGGAGCTTAAATTTGCCTCCTTGATTTAATCTATAACTCAAAAAAAATCTTTATTTCTAAATAAAAATATGTTGACAGATGATTTTTGCTCTCCAGAATAAATTGATTCATGAAGATTGAATATGTGAAAATGCGTTTTTATTTTTCAAAAATTTTACTGTAATCAAGATTTTTTTTTCTTTCACCATCTATTCAAATTGAAATTTTTTTTTTCAGTTTTAATGAGAAAAAATATATTAATCCGTTTTATTTCTTCTTTTTTATCCACAAAAAGGAAATATTTTAGTTGTCATTTTTAGAGAAACTTCGTTAAAATTTGCAATAAATAAATAAATAAATAAAATAAAATAATAATAATATCTCGGAATTTAAATCATTTTTTAAAATTCTGAGAGTTTATGACATCCTCGGATTAAAACATTTCAATTTTTCGTTTTAAATATGTCGTGAAGTGAAACTAATCTACTTTCTATACTTACTGATCCTTGTATTATTAATGTACGTAATTGATTCCCGCTCCTTCTAAAACATCTTTGGAAAATTTCCATTTTATTTCAAATATGACGTCACATTTTCCTCAGAGAAATCTCTTTTTAATGCCTTAATTCTTGTTAATTTTCTTTTTTTGGCAATCAGGACGTAAATTTTAGCGGAAAACCCCCATTTGTATGTAACTGGTACTCAAGCTAATTATTAATCAATATCGATAAAAAATCTTTCAGTTTTTTATCTTAAATATTACGTCCATTATCTATCTACTTTCAGTATACATTGATATTCATGCTCCTTGTATTATTGCGACTATTTGAAAATACATGTTTTATTTATGACGTCATATTTGTCCAAGCCGAGGAGGATCCTTTTCAGAGTTCCATGGTCCAAGCGAAATCTATTTTTAATACTATAATTATTGCTCATTTTTCCTTCTAATTATGACGCAGTTTTTGACAGAAAATGATCTTTTTAATGTAACCGATATTCATACTTCATGTATAATAACAAATACTCCATATTTTTGTTTCAAATATCACGGAAATTCATCTTCTTTTGAATTCTTTTTAATTTTCAGTTTTCACGTGAAAATCGTTCAATTGAAAATTAATTGTTGACGAAAAATTATTTTTCCGTGATTTTATTTATTGCCAACGATAAAAGCCCTAGCAACGATAAAGTAAAATGGTTAAATTTTATGAGAAAATGTCCATTTATTCTCTATGAAAATAACGAAATTTTGAATTATTAAGAAAAATATTTGAATAAAATGAACAAAAATCGGCCTATGTTCATTTGAGGGTTATAATCTACGTATATGCAAAGATACGGGATCATTAAATGCTCCATTTTGACGCTGGCTTCAGCCTACATTTGCACACAATCAGATTTATAATATTATTAGGATACAGAAATAAAGTGTTGCATTTCTTGACATCCCATGTATAAGTGTACAGTTACTGTTGGAAGTAATCATGCGAATTCTTGAAATAGTTATTTCATGTTCATTTACAGTCCTGATAACTACTGCAATTTACAGCGATATATGTAAATGAGTAGAAAATTATGGGCATTTATGCTTATTTACAATATTGATATTACAGTCATATACGATAATTTATAATCTATATTACTGTGATATACAGTCAGATACGTTCTTGAAAGTAGCGATTATTTACGGTCAGACACATTTTTGAAAGTAACGGTTATTTACGGTCAGATACGTTCTTGAAAGTAATGGTTATTTACGGTCAGATGCGTTCTTGAAAGTTACTGTGGTTTACGGTCAGATACGTTTTTGAAAGTTACTGCCATTTACGGTCTAATACAGTCTAAATAGATTACGGTACAAACTGTAATATTACAGGAAAATGCTGGAGTCTGTGCTGCCAAGCTTTTCCCGTAATCCAACGGTGAAATTTTTATCAGTGTATCCGAAATTATTTAGTCTGTCCCTGAAAATAAACGAGAAATGCTATACATATTATATTCTACAGCAAATATTTTGTAGAAAACTTCATTAATTTATATTGATTTTAATATATTTGAAATAGTGTTGCATAATTAAAATACGCTAGAAGCAATTATTCCCTGTAGACCATTTTTTAACGAAATTTTTTTGTGTGGCTTTGTAAATGGATAATAAATGCTTTGCTTTCCCTAATGTAGAAAATGCATGTTTTTGTGAACTTCATAAATGTATATCAGTTTCATTATGTTTGAAATGATGTAACGACATTGATAAGTACTAGAAAAGATTTTTCCTATTGACGGAATATAATGGAGTATTTTCGACTATCCCTGTAAACGTAATGCTATAAATGCTGCACACTTCACTTCCAATAGCAATCGTACTATAGTAAATGTCAACAATACAAAACAATCATAGGGTAATCCGACTACATTTACGAGGGTTAAGGCACGGATAGACAAACCGAAGCCATAAACACTTTTTATATATTTTGGAAAAGTTAGGAGGTTAAAAAAAAAAAAGGGTACAAAGAGGGGGCGGGGGAGGTGTCCGTTGACATATCACTGGAGTAGTTTCATCCAGACAAAAATTTTAAAATCAAAATATTGTCTAAATAAATATGCTTTTAAAGAAAATATGAGTAATTAAATTTCTATCTCTAATTTCATGAAAAATTGATTTTTTGCCTTACTCACTTTAACGCAACATATGCTCTAATTGACTGTTTACCACTGCCTGGATACAAAACACTGTATGATAATACTTTTTGACATGCTGGATTCAACAATTGCTGTAAAAACAATGTGTAGAATTTAAGTGTTAGATTCACACTTCGCAATATAATAAACTGACAAAAAATGCGCCATTCATAATGGTTGAGCCATTAAAAAATATTTATATAACAGAAATATAACAAATATATTTAAAAAGGAAAAGAAAAAAAAGAAAAATGTTTTAAATGGACATAAAAAAAAGTTTTTTTAACGCTTTCTCCATGAATAGTAGTGAGTGGAAATACCTTTAAAACTTAGTTAATAAACTTTTTATTTTTAATCTAATTTTTAACTATCAGTAATTCTTTATGTATTTAAATTTTAATATTTCGAATACTTATTCCAACAACTATTTTTATCCGGAAGAAATAAATATATACCGGGTGGTTATGAAATAAGTATCTCTATTTGGAGCTGTCTGTAGCTCAAAGGAATAACCCGAATGAAACCAAAATCGGTACACTTATTATTCAAGAAGGGGGAAAAAGAATGAAATAATGAAAAAAAGAATTGCAATAATCACCGACAGATGGCGCTATTGAGTGTGAAATGTAATGTGTAATACAAGAACAAAAAATTAAGGCGTAAAGCAGGATGGCACACCTAATTTGTTGGAAAATGTCTCAGTGAATGTGACTATGCTTTCGCATGGCGGTGCCAATCATGTTCAGGTTCTACATGGCCATTTTGCTGGAGGACACAATCCAGGCTGTACACGAAGTGCTCAACTGCGGAATGTAACGCATCAGGAGTGATGTTTCGCACATGTTGTGATATGCGGTAAAGTAATTGACGTTTGTGACACCTCCACGGTTCACAATATTACACATTACATGTCATACTCAAAAGCGCTACCTGTCGGCGATCATTGCAATTATTTTTTTTTATTGTTCCATTCTTCTTCCCCTTTCTCGAATAGCAAGTGTAACGATTTTGGTTTCATTCCGGTTATTCCTTCAAGCTACAGACAGCTCCAAATAGAGATACTTATTTTATAACCACCCTGTATACAAAAACAGTTAAAAAAAATATGCAATTACCAAAATATAGTTCAATAGTTTTAAAGAAAAAAAACTTTAAACATAAGAAAAAACATTAGTTTGTACTAAAAGTACTCTAAATCTTCTATTATTTACCGGAAGTAGAAAAAATATTACTAAAGATTCATTTTGAATAAAGTATTCATATACGCTACGAAATTTGGTAACTTCGACATAAAGTGAATAAAATATGTCTAGACATGTTATTATCTGTAATATAAATATCTATCCCTGAAAGGCCTTTTGCCAGATTAAGAAGATTAGATTTATTATGTTAGCATAGACTGAAAATTCATTATTTTGAGTTAAATCTTTAAGTTTAAAAATCAATCTTTAAAAGCCCTATGCTAATTAGAATTATGAGGAAGTTCTAGATTATACACAGAATAGTTTAAAATTTTCAAATAGAAATTATTGTCACTATTAAAAAAACTATATTTTCATAAAATCCATTACACTTATATATTGAATTTCTTTCACATTATTATTACAATTAGTTGGGCGATTATGAACTTGCGTCTTTTTTAGATGCGTTTGTAATTATATAAATACGTAGCACCTATAGTCGTTGTCTGGATTGTCCGTCTGTTCGTGTATAACAGAGCAAAAACTACCCAACCTAATGGTTTGAAATTTAATATAGATTATCGTTGCAGAATTTTGTCGAGTCATTTCAAATTTTATGAAAATCGAATCAAAACTTAGAAAAATATTAATAAAAGTTTTCTTCATTCTATTAAATCCTGTCGTACGTAATCTATATAATAAAAGCGCAAGTCATGTGACTAAGGAAAACAAATACGGGCAAACCACTTCTTTTGCCATATGCTAGGTGGCCATTTTTATTCAAATTAATTTTTCTAATAAAATTGCATAAAT
Organism: Maratus michaelseni; assembly: GCA_963931845.1. NCBI lineage: Eukaryota > Metazoa > Arthropoda > Arachnida > Araneae > Salticidae > Maratus > Maratus michaelseni. The sequence goes on along the minus strand of OZ007590.1, from coordinate 257,901,393 downwards.
GTCACATTTTTAGAAAGATCTTTCAAAAAAATTGTTTACTTGAGAGATCAGTTACATTAAAAAATGTATGAGATAACTTCAGTGGGAATTAGGTTAACAGCCGAATATCTCAATATATTAGGGTAAATAAACACAGGAGATTCGTTCATTATGAGTCGTAAAAATATTAAACCATGGAGATAATCATTCGCAAAGCGAGATCTCCATGGTGAATATGTAGCGCTGTCTGGTGTAGAAAAATAAATTCGCATTTGTAAACATGGCATACGTAATAAGAAAGTAAAAGGCATGCTCATTTCGCTCATAGCAGACGATATAATTTATTTCACTGAAATAACAAGGATGTTTTTTTTACATTGTGAAACTAGTTATAAAACGAACGCATATGTCACGTTTTCGTACAATTTCCAAATTGTTACTGATATATAGAATCTAAAAATGGACCGTAAAACTTATTTATTTTCAATTTAAGCAGCAGCTAAGCGAAGTGTACCCTTTCGGTATAACAAAAACTAAACTAATGCAAGATTAAAATGTTGCCAAACGGCAAAACACAAATTACGTTACAAAAATGTCAATTTTATGACTTCAATTGGACAAAACTATTTATTTATTTGCTGTTTTGTATCATTTATAAAATATTCATTATACGTTCATTCTTTAGGACAAAATTGAAAAATAAAAAGTCAATTTCAAATAAACGCTTACGCATCCAGTGATTGCCGACCTGGATGTACGTGCCGAATTTAGTACGTACGACTTTTTTTATTGGGAGGGGCGGAGGACACGAAAAATTTAAAATTGATAATCATTATATAGATACAATTATTTTATTTCATTTTTTAAATAGACTACAGCTTAACACGTACTGACTCTCACAAATAATGCAATTATTTTTGCAGGAATTAACATATTAAAAATTTATCTTTTCCCTGTAACGCTATACGTCGTTTTTGACTAATAACTATTTTGCATTTCTGTGTGAATGTAAAAATCTTTCAGCCTTCAAACAAATTTCATAAGACAGTCACTAAAATGAGAATTGTAGCCAATTTTGCTATGTATACTAAACATTAAAAACATATACATGAACTAATCTGGGTCATGCGCACAAAATTAAAAGTCTGATTAAAACATTATTAATGAATTTTTGGAGAAACTTGGATTATCTGAAGTTACAGGTTGCATTGATAATGTTAAAAACTACTAAAATAAAGATTCCTATTCATTAATGAATATAAATGAATCACATTGTCAAAATTTTATAAATATACTGGCTGATCCGATCGGTGTACGAATCTCCGGTACTCATAGTTCACGATGGGAGACACGAGGCTAATACCACACATGAATAGCAGTTGCTGCGCTGCGTAGTTGTGGCTGCAAAGTGAAATATAGGGACACACATCTCTCGCTCTCGCTCTCGCTCTCTCTCTCTCTCTATATATATATATATATAATATATATATAGTATTATAACCAGTATCTTGTATAAGTAGCATATCCTGCAATATTTCTTTATGTGGAAGTTCGGCACGTTACAATGCTGATAGATATTGTGTCTGCATTTCTGACACGTGCAGCGGATGGCTAATTCTAGAAAAACATATGTATGGTAAAAGAAAGTGCGTTTTAGATAGCAGAATGAGAGGGAAAGCTTTCGGTAGTGCGATTTCAATGTATCATATTTTTTTTTCTTTTTTACTTGATAAACATCTCTGAAAAGAATGTCACAAATGTAAAAAAAAAAAGACACATTAAAAATATGTTAACCATGTAGAACATAATTTTTCTAGTTTTAAGATCCAAAGCAAGAAAAAAAAACACATATAGAAAGTTTTTTTTTATCGCAAATGTATATTAATTATGCGGTAAATAATTATGTGTCAGTACAAATATTTATGAAATATATTTTTGATTGAGATCAAAGTGATTCTTCTTTCTTTTCTTTTGGAAAAGTTTTATCAATAGTTTGATGCTTATTTTAATGGTTGGTGAATGATTCTTAAAATAATGTGAATGTATTTTTCTATTTGTTCTATCCATAATTGAGAAAAATATCCCAATAAAATATTGTGATCTTCTGCGAGTTTTCTATTATAAGTCTTGTAAATCTAAAGTAACATATTTTACAAATTATTTGAAGAATCATTAACATTTGCAATATCAGTATATTAGATGTCAGTTTTATATATGAAATATACAATATGCAATAAAACAATGTATAATAAATTAGACTTTTTCAATAAATTATTTTCAAATATTGTTAAAAAAATACATACCAATGTTATTTTTCTGTTATATACATGTCAACCAAAAGTACCACTCACCACTCTTTATCACGAAAATGAGTTGGAATTTTAGAAAGCGGTAAAACATGCATCCAATAAGTTTGAGAGAGACCTAATTTGGCTAAAATAATTGGAGTAGGGAGCTTAGGAGGCCCCAGTGTCAAAAATTAAAAAGTTAAATACCAACACATAATTTTGACATATTAGGATTCATAAGTAAAATTTGCTCTAATTTACCAAATGAACAAAGATCATACGGCCAAGTAGTTTAGGCATTATACAATAGGGTGGGTCGAAAAATCCGAAATTTATATAATAGAAACATAATAGTTGGGGAAAGTTGCCATTGGTAAGGAGGAATAAATTCGCAAAATATTACACCAAATGGTTAATATCTTTTACCGCCGCAAGTTGGCCAAAGTTTCAAAAAATCGCAAAAAAATGTTTTTTTCGAAAAAAAATATATTGAATTATCCAACCATAGAAATATAATTTCTAATAGAATGCAACAGCTACATCAATATTTCAGTAATGTTCCAATAAAATTTCATTATGGTGAAATCATTTCTATTACCTCGCAAAAGCTGTCAAAATTTTGAAAAAATCGGCAAAATTTTCAATTTTCCTTTTTTTCGAATTTTTCGAATTTTTATTATATGTCTACAATTAAATAAATTTACATTATATCTAGTAATAACTTATAAATGTCTAGTAATAACTTATAAATGTCTAGTAATTTTTATCATGGGCAATGACAACCAAGGGCGAGTTGAGATAAAATTAAAAGAGAGAAATTAATAAATAATTTAAATTAGAGAGAAAGAGTATTTTTGAAAGACTTTTGGGGATTTTTCGGGATATTTTGGTGATTTTTATTGTAGGGGGAGGGGCATACATAAATTCCCCGTCATTTTCCACTTTTGGGGGGTCCACTACAAAAAAATTCCTAAAAAATCCCGAAAAAGTTCTCAAATTCTTTCAAAAAGCCTCTTTTTCTTACATTTATGACGGGGATGGCCCCTCTGGCCCTTGGTTGGCTACACCCATTGTCAAAATTACTAGATATTTATAAAGTATTATTAGATATAATGTAAATTTATTTAAATGTAGGCATATAATAAAAATTGGAAAACTTCGAAAAAATGGAAAATTGAAATTTTTGCCGTTTTTTTCAAAATTTTGGCCGCCCCTGCGGAGGTAATAGAAATGATTTCACCATAATAAAATTTTATTAGAACATGACTAATTATCTTGATGTTGGATAATTTTTTTTTTTTTTTTTTTTTGAGAAAAACATTTTTTTTTGCAATTTTTTGAAACTTTGGCCCTCTTGCGGCGGTGAAAGATATTAACCATTTTGGGTAATATTTAGAGATTTTATTCCTTATACCAATGGCAACTTTCCCGCACTATTATGTTTCGATTATATAAATTTCGGTTTTTTCGACCCACCCTATTATACAAATTTGAAGTTTAGATTTCAGAATGTTATACTTTTTTAACCGTTGCAAAAATCCATGCTTCCAGAAATCCATGTCTGTTAGAAAGTTCATAGCTTACAGGAATATTTATTTCGAAAATTAATTTGAAATTGTATATAGTTTCAAAGTTAATTTTCGAAAAAAATATGAATTGTAAGGTAATTTAAAAAAAAAAAAGAAATAGATTTATAAAAGCTTTTAATAAGAGTATATAGAGAAACAGCTCATTCTTCCTTGTAGTGTTTTAGTTAAGATTTAAAAAGTTTTTCGCTTTGCAGTCAGTTTTGCAATTTTTAAAAATCAATTTAATATTAAGGATTTAAAGCATTGCATAAAAATTCTTTGACTTCTTTATTTGATGATAGTATTTTCCCTCCTAACACTTTTTAAAAACTTTATGCACTGACAGTATATTAAATACCATTAATGAAAATGTATTATAAAATTTATTTAATCCGTCTATTTACAAAATAGATTTTTATTTCCAAGCAAAACACTTTGCTCGGGCACATTAAGAAAGCATAGCGAATTAGTCGAAGCAAAATATTTTTTAAAGTGGTTATTTACACAAACATTTACACAGGTGAAGCTTTTATGTTAATAAACAAAATATTTTATGAAACATTTAGAACTTAAAAAGCCTTTCTATTTCCTTATAGGATCACAATGCATTAACTTACATTGTTTATATAAGAATTTCGAGAGTTCCATAAAAGTAATTTTTGTTACGTAATCTAATAATTCTAGTACATATTTTACAAATACAGCTATAACTACCGATTTATGAAATCGATTTATTTTAATGGAAAAACGTATATAAATTTCATATTATTACTATATACTTTTTGTATTATATATTTACACATTAAAAGGGTTAATAATTGAGGTGGGGCAATTTATTGATTAATAATTAGGTACACAAAAAATTAAAGGAATACAAACAGATGCCAAAGATGATAAGTTCGGACTGTAAAGGGGATGGTCGCTTTTGCCAAATTAAAGATTTCTTTTGGTGGAGATGCTGTGTGAGGTCTTGCATTGTACCGGATAGTAAGAGCATTATGATAGGAATGTAGCGTTTTAAAGACTAATGTGCTGCTCCAATCTTATCCTGAAATTCACTGTGCTATACTGTGAAACTTTAAATATACAATACCCGCTATTGATAATTATAAAATCTACTTTATACTTTTTTCACCCTTGTACTTTGCATCGAAATTTCCCAAATTGTCACAAGGGAAAAAAAAACGCAAAATAGCCATTAGTCTTGAAAGTATGTCTTCAATTATGTTTTGAAGTTTGTTATGTTTTGTTTGTGTTTTTATGGTATAAAAATATGATTAGGGAGTCGTCTTCATACTGAAGTTTACCAAACTTTAAACTTTTCAATACGATTCAATTTTGAAAGATTTGGCTTTTTCGGTATCTTTTTCTTTAGGATAACACACGCGAAGTCATTCGATCAAATAGTTTAGGAATTATGAAGGTTTAAAATTTGGAACTTTTAATGTTAATTTATTTGTAATCTTAGCAAAACAAATTACAACTCTGGTAGGTTTTTAAGTATAATACACAAATTATTTTGCAGAATAAACTGGAATTTTAGATTCGCATATTTAAAGCTTCTAGAAATCGATTTATGTTTAAAAAGTGTGTCAGTTGAAATATTATTTTTTTTTTCGAAAATTAATTTTAAAAATATTTTGAAATGTAATGTATGTCGAGACAAAAAATTATTGCGCAGGATACCAGGGTCGTAATCCACGTATTCAGTCACAAATACAAGCGAACGAGAACGAAAACGCCCAAAGAAGCAGCTGACTCATACAGTTTATCGTCGCGTAAAACCCCAAGGCTTAACAAAAAGGTCGCTTTTTATTTTTTACGAATGTTCGAAAATATTTACAACAGTTGACAACATATAAAATGTCAACAAAATAGATACATAGTCAAATGTCACAGACCTACAGGACTATTGTAATTCAAGCTTTATCTGGTTTTCTTTGGTTATCAGTACAAAAATTATTTGGCTTTACATTTAGTATGACGTCGCACAGTTACTATCTCCAGTAGCTGAACACTCTCTCTGTAGACAATTGAAAACAGTGCTACAGTTACTTAGCAATTTAATTTTTAATGTATATAACTACAATTATAAGAGTACTATCAACACAGACGAAATTGAATGTGTGCTATCTAATAATTCCACGCATAGCACCTGCAGTAGTGAACTGCAAAATTATCCTGTCTTGAAAATTATTGGAGATATGGGGAAAAATAAGTTGACAGTTAAATAATTAGGCACGACTATTATAATTGCAGTTACATTATTGTTCTTCTACTCTTACTACTTTGTACATACTTATATATATATATATATATATATATATATATATGTGTGTGTGTGTTACGGTCAATATGATTAATCCGGACATTATTAATAAATAACCAGTTATTATTAATAATGTCCGCTATTATTATTAATAATAACCAGCCTTTATGTCCGGTCATTATTAATAATAACTGGTTATTATTAATAATGAAAGGATTAATCACATGGACCGTAACATATATATATATATATATATATATATATATATATATATATATATATATATATATATATATATATATATATATATATATATATATATATATCTGTCTATTTATATATTATGTGTGTGTGTGTCTGTTGTTCTTGTTCAGTGTTTAGCAAAAGCAACAACTAGTTTCCATTATATGTCCTTTCCTGAAAAGGAGTCATAAGGAGAAACTTGAAGAAATTCATGCTCTTTGGGAAACTATCTTTTAATTATTAAAGTGTTCAACAACAAAGATACATTTTGTTATTACCAAAAAACTCATGATCATCAAAGAAAAGAACCACTTAATACTATGAAGCTAAATGTCTTTCTTGTAAGTAATAACGGAAGTGAACAATTTTGGTTTAGAGGATATGCGGTAATATGGTCAAATAATAAAAAGAGTTGTAATTATTTCGAGATCAAACTTTATTTGATTTTTTTTATTCGTCTTTTCTTTAGATTTGATATTTTTATATTGGAAACATCTAAGAATTTACTTGATGCAATTATAAAACAGCTTGGAATATATTAAAACACAATTTTTAATAATTGTAAAAAAATATGTAAATTTTATAATGTATAATATCATTTCTCCCTTTAAGGCTGCTCGTCACTAAACTTCCCGTTTCCCCTAGCTAATGTTATTCCTATGGGCGTAGGATGCATTCGTATTTTTAAAATATATCCTCGGAAAATTAATATTTTTCACTTCTGCTTTCTTTGTATTGTTCTTAAAGAATGTTTCTTTTTTTCTTAGTTGTCAAGTTTTTTCTAAAATATATACTTAATTTTATATGAAATGTTAAAATCCTTTTCAGTTTTGCTAAGATTTGAACACATAAAAATATAAATTAAGCACATAGTTTAGGAATATTTTGATAACTAAGAAAAAAAAGAGATTCTTTAAGAACAGTACACAGGAAACAGAATTCAAAAATATTAATTTCCAGAGGAGATATTTTAAATACGAATGCATCCTACGCCCATTGGATTAACATTAGCGAGGGGAATAGGGAAGTTTAATGACGAGCAGCCTTAAAAATATAAAACTTGTTTTATATTATGCATGAAAACATTTTGAAAATCTGACTCTTCATAACTTAAATATAGGGAATGCGCGGTAGGATAATAATTTCTTTAGCCTCATTCGCATCTATTAAATGTATGATAATAAAATGAATAAAACTCAGTTATACCTGAAGCTATGAAAATAAATAAATATTTTAATGTCACATTTTGAAGAAAATATATCTTCTAACCAGAAGATCAGAAAGAAAACGCGATGAAACTGCGTAATCTTCAATATTTGTTAAAGAAATATATATTTTTTTCTGATATTCTAAATGTAATTATATAAGGTAAAGCTAGGAAAGTCTGCGCACAATTCAAAATAATAGCAATAAAAAATCTAAAAGTTAATTTTTTGCTGAACTATCCATGAATAATTTTGACTTCATTTGTTTTTTATGCATTTCCATTGCTATTTTGTTGTTATGTTGCAATTTAATAGAGCAGTTGTAATAAAACCAAGAAAGTTATTTTGCGCAATCTGTCCTTACAGGGTTAGTGTGATTGCGCACATGGGTAGGAGAGATTGTTACTAATAATAACTACAATTAAATTGTTAACCATAATAATTACACTTAAATGACATTGCTGTAAGGTTATTGTGAACAAATTTGATTATATTGGGAGTGAATATTTCAACCTAATGCTTAAAGAATCAGAAAAAAAGAAATAATTTTAAAAACGATTTAAAAAATTTAATTAAAGGAAAAAAAATTAAAGTATCAGAAAAAAGCAAGTCCAGATAAGATTACAAAATAAAATTATGTAACTTAATAACACGTTTAACTTAAAATTAGTCCATTTTCATTTTTTATGCAAATTTACCAATAAGCTGCGTAATCTCTCCTAGCGTGGAAAGTAATGGGAACAATGCGCCATCTCTCCTAAGTAGCAGATGCGGAAACTCTCCAATTTCGGTAGGAGAGATTGAGCTGCCTTTTATTTAAACATTGCCGCTACTAAAGCGAATCGTTGATGTTCACATTGTCAGTCTAGATTAGTAGCTTATTAGAAATCGTTTAAGTTTAAAATATTTTGTACTATTGACATTGTATAGAAATTCTGATAAATAGCTATGAAAATTCAAGCACTTACTTTGGGAAAACAAAACAAAATAGCAATACTTTATCTTAGACGCTCAAAGCAATCAACGTGCACTTTCAATTAGACACTCCACTACTGTTATTGTACAACTAACTGGAGTCGCTGCGCTCTCACTCTACTCCTTTCCCCCGAACCTCTATGTGCGCAATCTCTCCGACCGCGCCATCTCTCCTGGCTTTACCTTAATTTATACAATAGATTTTATATTGTATTATTTTTTAGTCTTTACCCCGATTAATAAAGTTAAATGAAATTACATTTTTTTCTTTTATTTTTTCGTATGTATCAACAAGACACATAATATAAAGCTAGGAGAGTCTACGCACAATTCAAAAGAATAACAATAAAAAATCTAAATATTAATTTTTTTTCTAAACTATCAATGAATAATTTTTACTTCATTTGTTTTTTATGCATTTCCATTGCTATTTTGTTGTTTGAAATTCGATAGAACAGTTGTAATAAAACCAAGAAAGTTATTTTGCGCAATCTGTCATTACAGGGTTCGTGTGATTGCGCACATGGGTAGGAGAGATTGTTACTAATAATAACTACAATTAAATTGTTAACAATAATAAATACACTTAAATGACATTGTTGTATGGTTTTTGTGAACAAATATTATTGTGTTAGAAGTGAATATTTCAACCTAATGATTAAAGAATCAGAAAAAGGAAACAATTTTAAAAACGATTAAAAAATTTTAACTAAAGGGGAAAAATTAATGAATCAGAAAAAGCAAGTCCAGAGAAGATTACAAAATAACATTAAGTTATTTGAAAACACGTTTAACTTAAAATTAGTCCATTTTCGTTTTTCATTTTTTTCGGCAAATTTACCAATATGCTGCGTAATCTCTCCTTGCATGGAAACTATTAGGAACAATGCGCCATCTCTCCTAAGTAGCAGATGCGCAAACTCTACAGTTTAGGTAGGAGAGATTGCGCGGCCTTTTATTTAAACATGGCCTCTACTAAAACGAACCGTTGATGTTCACATTGTTAGTCTAGATTAGTAGCTTATGAGAAATCGTTTAAGTTAAAAATATTTTGAGCTACTGATATTGTACAGAAATTCTGACGAATAGCTATGAAAATTCAAGCACTTACTTTGGGAAAACAAAACAAAATACCAATGCCTTAGCTTAGATGATCAAAACAATAAACGTGCCCTTTCAAGTAGACACTGCACTACTGTTGTACAACTACCTGGAGTCGTTGCGCGCTCACTCTACTCTTTCCCCCCGAACCTCTATGTGGGCAATATCTCCGAGCGCGCCATCTCTCCTGGCTTTACCTTATCAGTTATACGATAAACTGGATTAGGTGTTATGTTGGCTAGAATTTTTAAAAAAATTAACGATGGAGGAATTTTACATTTGATTTGTTAAGAATAAGGATAGTGTGATATTGTACTTATACATTATTATTTTTTACTTATTATCTTTTATCAAAAAATCAAATTTAATTAATTACTGTAACTGTATCAAAATTTTATGCCTTTATTTTATTATTTCTTATAATTTAAAGGAAATACTTTTTTAATAATTATATTTGCTTTAATATTTTAATGTTAATCTCTATATAAAATAAAATTCTTCGACTATTAGTAAATGTATTCAAATAAAATAAGAAATAACGTTTATTATTAATATTTTATACCCCAATCTGTTTAATCTCGCTCCTATGCTGTAACATTTATTTTGTGGTTAAATTTGAAGAATAATTTCATTTGAATAATTTATTTCATATGCTACAATAAATTTATTAAATCATTTCTAAAACTATTTAAAAAATCCATTACGTCTAATTTTTTCCTATAAAGTATTCTCATCTTGGTTTTACTGACTTATATTTTCCTCTACTCTTTTTCATAAATGTATCTTTTGAACAAAACATTTATATTAATATCCAATAATGCTTAAAGTGAATTAAAAGTGTGTTAAAAACTCTTGTAAATTCAATCTAGATTTCTCTAAACAAAATCTACATCGTTATTGACATAAATGTTTTAAATAATATAATACAATCACTTGTTAACTTTAAATTAATGTCCAATAATGCTTAAAGTGATAAAAAAACATAACACAGATTATTTAAAATACATTTTTTTTATGTAGATAACACATGTTTCATTCACAACTATCGGTGACATCTTCAGATCTTAATAATAAATACAAAATTCTCCCATATTTGAAAATAGTAAAACATCTACCATGAGATCGCATGTCCAAATTTAGTAGGTGCTTAATTTGGCCAAAACTGGGAGACGTGAAAAAAATATTATTTATTTTTATTTTTATTGCTTTTCCATTTATCGATCATCGCGTGCCAAATTTTAGGGAATTCAAAGGAAACGGTTTCGTTACAAATGCAATCTTTTCGCAAATATATTTCTATGGATTCACGGATAATGGATGGGAAATACGCTCTTGATTGAAAAATTATTTTACTATTATTGAAATCTATCTGCAACTGCTCCTTGCTATATTGTCTGGCTAAAGCGGTGGTTCTTCTGTCATGTTTGATATCTGCCATATGTTCTTTTATTCTTGTTTTAAATTTTCTGTTCGTCATTCCTATATAGTACTGTATTGTTCCATCTGCTTTGGTGAATGGGATTTCATAAACACCGGAAAGTTGGTTAGGTTCTAGTGGGTCCGTTTTTCTACTTACTATGTTTTTTAATTTTGTGGAAGGTTTTGCAATAAGACAGATATTAAATTATCTATGTTTATATTTTAATCTTGCAAAGAATCCTGGAAAATATTGTAAAGTTGATATTTTTGAGTTTCGTTCATTAAAGGTTTTCTTCTTTTTGTTATTCTCCATGATTGTAATTAATTTATTGATGGTGCTGTCTTTGTATCCATTATTTCTTGCGATGTCACGTATTTTATTTATTTCGTCATTTAATTGATTAGGCGTACAGATATTAAAAGCTCTTCTAATAAAATGTCGAAAGGCAGAAACTTTATAGGAAAAAGGTGCTTGAGCGTTATTAGGAATAATGCATGGATTAGCTATTGGTTTTCTATATACCGTACGTTCAATTCCATGGTGGGTTTTGATTAGCAACACATCCAAATAAGGGAGTGTGTTATTTTATTAAATTTCCAAAGTGAATTTAATCATAGAATCAAGGCTATTGATCTGATCAAGAAAGCTATTAAGTGAGGTATCCATGTGTTGCCAAATTATGATGATATCATCGACGTATCTGAGCCATGTATGAGGGGTATAATCTAATTTATTATAAATATCAGTTTCTAAAGGACTTAATATGAATTCAAATAAAAGTCTAGATAACTTCTCTCTTATAGTTATATAGACCAGTTAACTTAGACCAGATAACTTAACGATAAGAGCACTCTTTAATGTTGTTTTCATATTGTCGTTCCTTAGGTTGTCAATACAGTTATTTATTCTTATAATGACTTGTTGGTTGTCCACTGATGGGTATAGAGAGATGACATCTAGACTTGCTATTAAATATTTCTTCGGATACTGGATGTTATCCAAACGTTGAATAAATTCATTCGTTGAATTAATTGCATGATATGAAGGAGGTAATATATTTTTCAACAAAATCACAAATGCTTTCTCTATGTAATAAGTAGGGCCTGAGCATTTTGTTACTATTGGTCTTATTGGCATATTTGCTTTGTGATCTTTAAGTCTACCTACAATTGTTGGGATTACGGCTAATTTATTCACTCTAACTACAACTTTCATATCATCAGGCCAATTAGCTTTATTTACTAATTCAGTAATTTTTTTGTTAATTGTGTTGAGAGGGTTTTTCTTGACTTCTATACAGTTCATACTATTAATACATTCCATCATTTTATTTTTATAGTCATTTGTATTTAATATAGCTAATTTATTGGATTTATCTGTCTGAATCAAGATAATCTCTGTATCAAGTTTTAGGGACTTCAGTGTGTTTAATTCATCTTTAGATAGTTTTGTATGTCGTTTTATTAATTTGTTACGCTCGTGGTACATAATGTTGCGTATTTCTTCTTTATATTCACTTTGTGAAGTTTGTACCACAGTTTCGAGTTCAGTAATAACAGATTTTAGATTTGGTTTCGTCGGAAAAATATATTTAGGTCCATGTTCCAGTACATTTATTTCCTTTTTATTTAATGTTTTGTTAGATAAGTTCAGAAAATCCACTGGTTTGCTACTACGTTTAACATGATTATTTTGAGTACTACAAAGTTTTTGAATTTTATGATATTGTATTGTTTCTTTCGATATGTTTTTGCCATATCTATATTTTTCTAGACTTTGCATTAAGATATCAAAAATATAAGGCGGTGTTGATGACACAAATTCAAAATATAAATCAAAAGTTCTTTTTTGCAGACAGTTAATATAGGCGTATTTCTTCCTAATACACAATGCCAAGCATTTTTGTTCCAAATTGTCTATTAAGACTAGAAAAGTTCAAGTTTGCAAATTTATTTCGATTCTTCAAAAATGATGGAATAATGTTCAAATTACGGCATGTTACAAGATAATTTAAGTTCAAAAGTTCGCGATCAAGTCGTAGTCTTTCATATTAAAAATGCGAAAATACTTTTTATTAAATGTATAAGACATTCCGATCCCGCATCGATGAAATGTTATAAATAATATAATACAATCACTTGTTAACTTTAAATTAATGTCCAATAATGCTTAAAGTGATAAAAAAACATAACACAGAATATTTAAAATACTTTTTTTTTTAATGTAGATAACATATGTTTCATTCACAACTATCGGTGACATCTTCAGATCTTAATAATAAATACAAAATTCTCGCATATTTGAAAATAGTAAAACATCTACCGCGAGATCGCATGTAAAAAAAAAAAAAGAAAGTTTTGAAAGATTTGTTGAAATATTTTGAAAGATTGTTTCGTTTGAAAGATTAAAATATAAACTTAGAAAATTTAATATCTGTCTTATTGTAAAACCGTCCACAAAATTAAAAAACATAGTATGTAGAAAAACAGACCCACTAGAACCTAACCAACTTTCCGGTGTTTATGAAATCCCATTCACCAAAGCAGATGAACAATACAGTACTATATAGGAATGACGAACAGAAAATTTAAAACAAGAATAAAAGAACATATGGCAGATATCAAACATGACAGAAGAACCACCGCTTTAGCCAGACAATATAGTAAGGAGCAGTTGCAGATAGATTTCAATAATAGTAAAATAATTTTTCAATCAAGAGCTTATTTCCCATCCATTATCCGTGAATCTATAGAAATATATTTGCGAAAAGATTGCATTTGTAACGAAACCGTTTCCTTTGAATTTGCTAAAATTTGGCACGCGATGATCGATAAATGGAAAAGCAATAAAAATAAAAACTAATAATTATTTTTTCACGTCTCCCAGTTTTGGCCAAATTAAGCACCTACTAACTTTGGACATGCGATCTCGTGGTAGATGTTTTAATATTTTCAAATATGCGAGAATTTTGTATTTATTATTAAGATCTGAAGATGTCACCGATAGTTGTGAATGGAACATATGCTATCTACATAAAAAAAGGTATTTTAAGTAATCTGTGTTATGTTTTTTATCACTTTAAGCATTATTGGACATTAATTTAAAGTTAACAATTGATTGTATTATATTACTTAAAACATTTATGTCAATAATGATGTAGATTTTGTTTAGAGAAATCTAGATTGAATTTACAAGAATGACTTATGTCAAATAAGGGAGTTCTTTTGTGTCATCTGCATATTAAAATCAAATTTAGCAAAATAACTTTATTTATCCATAAGATATCTACAAAATTGATTATCTTTATTCGCTACTTCAAGATAATCATTTCTAACAAAGGATAGAACCATTTAGATTGAAACGTGATATTGTAAAACTAGAAATTACGTTCTATATTTTTCCTTCATCCCACTATAAACAACATAAATATGTTTGTGTGCTATGTTTCCTATGCTTATTTGCATGAAGGAATCATCAAAATGTGCAAATATTTGTTATAAATACATACCGGTGTTCAAAAGTATTGCATATTTAAAAAACAAAAAAAAAAGTCTTGTAAACCAAAAAGTACAACGGATATAGAACGTTCAAAATAGACAAAATATGAACTAAATAAACTATTTTGTATTAGATTATTGCAAATAATAAATAACATAAATGTTTACAATGAAAACGTAAAACAAAAATGTGTGTCATACCAAACTATTTTCCCGGCAATTTAATAACTTTAATATGAAGTATGGTGACCTCTTACCGATATACAAAACTCACAGCGACGTGTCATGCTGTTTATAATAGTATTAAGTAGGTTCTGGGCAAGTTATTCCACTCTTGCTCAAGGGCTGTCTGGGAAAGTTCTGGAAGGTTGCTTCAGATTTCCACTGCGCGTTCCTAAGTCATCCCAAATATGTTCGATTCGATTTATGTTTGGCGAATAAGCTGTTCATGTGGTACGGTTGTTATATTCACTTTCAAAGAATTGATCATAAGTTGGCCTTGTGAGGACGCGCTTTATGGTCCATGAAAATGAATTCAGAACCAACTGCATCCAACTGAAGAGTCCGACAATGAGTTTCAAAACTTTAATTCTGTAGCGATTTGCAGTCACAGTCCCGCCAATATACACGGGAAGAGGCGTACGTCCAAGGATCATAATGTCGTCCCAGACGTATATACCACCTGCAGTTTGTTGGTGCAATTCACTTGTAAATTTTGGGTTAAATTATGTTTGCCGAGCTCTCTCCATATGACAACAAGTCGACTGTTACTCTATAAACTAAATCTGGATTCGTCAGAAAACATTACATTGTTCCACTGGTTTGCGATCCATGCAACGTACTCCCTGCATCGTTGATACCAATCACGCCTCTGACGAGAGGTACATGGGACGAATATTGTCGGACGTCCGGAATAAGGAACATGTTGACTAAGTCACCTGTAAGGTAAAGCCAGGAGAGATGGCGCGGTCGGAAAGATTGCGCACACAGAGTTTCGGGGGGAAGGAGTAGAGTGAGCGCGCAGCGACTGCAGATTGTTGTACAACAGTGTCTACTTAAAAGTGCACGTTAATTGTTTTGAGCGTCTTAGATAAACACTGCTATTTTGCTTTGTTTTCCCAAAGTCAGTGCTTAAATTTTGATAGCTATTCGTCAGAATTTCGGTACAATGTCAGTAGTACAAAATATTTTAAACTTAAACGATTTATCATAAGCTAGTAATCTACACTTTCAACAAACGGTTCATTTTAGCATGAACAAACGGTTCATTTTAGTAGTGGCCATTTTTAAATAAAAGACCGCGCAATCTCTCCTACCAAAATTGAAGAGTTTGCGCATCTGCTACTTAGGAGAGATGACGCATTGTTCCATTAGTTTCCATGCTAGGAGAAATTACGCAGCTTATTGGTAAATTTGCATTAAAAAATGAAAAATGAAAACGGACTAATTTTTAAGTTAAACGTGTTATCAAGTAACTTAATGTTATTTTATAATCTTATCTGGACTTGCTTTTTCTGATTCTTTAATTTATTACCTTTAATTAAAATTTTTAATCGTTTTTAAAATTATTTCCTTTGTCAGATTCTTTAATCATTAGGTTGAAATATTCACAGCTAATACAATAATATTTGTTCACAAAAACCTTACAATAAAGTCATTTAACTGTAATTATTATAGTTAACAATTTAACTGTAGTTATTATTAGTAACAATCTCTCCTATCCATGTACTCAATCACATCAACCCTGTAAGGACAGATTGCGCAAAATAACTTTCTTGGTTTTATTACAAATGTTCTATTAAATTGCAACATAACAACAAAATAGCAATGGAAATGCATAAAAAAATGAAGTAAAAATTATTCATGGATAGTTAAGTAAAAAATTAATACTTAGATGTTTTATTGTTATTCTTTTGAATTGTGCGCAGACTCTCCTAGCTTTACCTTATGCAGTTTGTCGCTGGCATTGTAGGGTTTCGCCGTTTCTTAATGCTACAAATCAATCATATGATGGTGTCGTTGTACGCGGACGACCTTATACAAGACTATTACTAGTATTTCTCTTTGACCTGTAGCGTTGCCATAGTTTCGAAACCATAGATTTTGCGATACCAACAGCTTTGGCAACATTATTCGGACACCAGCCGGACTTCATCATACCGATAACACGACCTCGCGTACATTCATCCATTTTGTACGTAACTAAGTTGTCATCAATAAAAATGATCGAAATGGCAATTGGAAACAATAACAAATTAAAAGATGATGTCATAATCATCACAATTCACGCTTTTGTCTTCTAGTCCCCTGAAAAGGCTGATTTGATTGGTTTAA
Organism: Maratus michaelseni; assembly: GCA_963931845.1. Lineage (NCBI taxonomy): Eukaryota > Metazoa > Arthropoda > Arachnida > Araneae > Salticidae > Maratus > Maratus michaelseni. The sequence goes on along the minus strand of OZ007590.1, from coordinate 257,884,514 downwards.
AAAATCATAATTACCATTAGTTTGCATAATCTTTTCTTAGTATATGTGGGAAGATTCAACGTTTTCGAACAAAATCTTTTTGAGAAAACAATGATTTAATAAAATATGCATTACTTTTGGACATCAGTGTATACTATGAAATAGGAACTGGTTTTCAATAACAAAAGAATTAAAATGTAAATTCACATTCTTTCTTTTTATTTGAATAAATAAGCTAATTGGTAATCCGAAAATTTAAAATAAAAAATCTTGATTGTGCTTTTTATCTAAATCATTCAAAACACATTAACAATTTTTTTTTATGGAATAATGAATTCCGATCATTAAATTAAGTGTATATTCAGACATATAATAGAATAGTGCGTGATTATTAATGTTCAACTATTTATTTTCTATTTTATCGTGTCAATTTTGCTTACTTATTAGATACTGAAAATTAAACATTTTTTTTTTATTAAATGGAAAGTTATTGTGCTAAAAGTTTTGTTTAATAAAATGGCTGAAGAAATATCAAAATAGTATGTCTGGTAACTAAAAATAAGAGACTATACAATCTTAAATTGACATTTTCAGTTTTATGTTACAGATAAAACATCAGCTATAACTTTGGTTAATGGAAATGTTTGAACAATCTAGAAAATTACTTTCTTTCACAGTATGATTTAAAAGTTATTATTGCTATTTTTTCTGTCTGTCAAAAAATACCTCCACCAGAAATCAGTAATACAAGATTTTTAGACCAGTTATTTTTAGATTTGCTTCTGCACATCTCTTAGCAAAGGAATGTTCTAAAAAAAGCCTCATTCCGTCATATTTTTGGTAGAGAGCGAAGAAACCGCGAAAAGCAAATTTTTCTATTGGTATACGCCAGGTGTTTCAAGAAAGGAAAATGTAACTGAACTGTGTAGAATTCTTATAGTTTTTATCGTCCAAAGAAACTATTTTAAAAGTATAGGTACGTCAGACGTTCATCTCTAGGAATAGTTCGAGAGTCAACATCACATTTGTGCAACTAATTATAGCGTCGATGATTTTGATATATAAGATAGATTAGATAGTGCATATTACAAAACTGCCAAACTATTGGCATATCAGCGAGAGGAAGAGTGTTGCAATAAAAACGTCGCACACTCTGCTACATTTTTAAATGAAACGTAATCCGAATACCATTGTTACTGCGACTCGGGGCATCATCAGTAATTGGGTTTTCATTCATTAATTATATGGTCTCTTATTAGACAAACCTCAAGAATAACTTAAATTTGTTAATTAAATTTGTTATGTGTCAGTTAGGGAAAGAAAAAATATAAGAATAATTCATTTAAAAACAATGAAATGGCTTACTTTAAATAAATTTATATATGGACAATTTTATTTAAATTTTAAAAACAATAATATTACTAATGTATACATAGAAGTGTTGGGCTGGTTCAGCATTTGTCCGGCTTTAACATGTATTACTGAAAGAGCCACTTTCAAAAGGATAAATGAATAAAATTTCCATACATAAGTTTTTGTATAAGTTTAGGTTATGTTATTATACACTTACAAAGTACACTATGTATAGATTTCACTTTTATTTTCCTATTTATATCTTTATTAGAAAATAGATTGCTTTGTTTTATTTGTCCATATTACATCTTATACTTATTTTCATTTTCCTTTGCAATATCCAGAAAATTTCCCGATTGAAATGTTCTGTACTGAACAATTGTAACTGTCATCTGAAGTAACGAAAAAAAAATAATGCAAATGTAATTTAGAAATAATCCATGATGTTCAAGAATTTCTACAAAAATACAATTTCATCGATTTGACTTATACAGTAACAATATAAATCTGTATTCGAAGATAAACAATCGGAAATTTACTTTCTTAGAGATAAGTACTAATACTTTTTTAATTAACTCCGTGACTGTAGAAGCATGGAGAATAGCATGATGTGTAAATGTATTTCTAACACAGAGTTACTGTATATATTTATTTCTTATTTACTATGGAAATCCCAGATTGTTTTTATTTGTTTGTCTAGAAGGGAAAAAATATAAAGGACTGAAATTTCTTTTAAGATGAATTTGAATTGATTAATAATTTGCGGCAAAAAGTAAAGTTTGTTTAATTTAATAATAATAATTTTATTATTGAATGGAGGTGTTAAACATATTATTTCTAAATCTAGGCCTTGTAAATACATAAAATTAAACATTTTTAATAAAAAATAAGAAATATTTTTCGGGAAAAATGTATTTTATTCTGTAAATATATACACAGCTATGTGTAAATTTTCAAATTTAATTATCCTATTTGTATTTGTAACTAATATAGTCAAAACGCTATATCTATAAAATATGGCATTACGTGTTCTGAAAAATCCACGTGATGGAGAACAATTCAGGTCATTTTTTGAATGCGCATTCAAAAAACTTTGAAACCAGTATAATTTTTATAAAGTCTTCATAAAATTCAATTTTTAGACTTGTGTTATTATTATTATTATTATTATTATTATTATTATTATTATTATTAAATTACTACAGATGCCTTCTGCTTTCAGACGATAGAAAGATATTTTATAATTTACGTTTACTCATAATTACTTTAATTCGTTAAAATATATTTTGTGTATTGAACTATAAATAGGATTTAAGAAGGACGTATAACTGTTTAGTCACCATTATTTTAATTCGTTAAAAATTATCAGTTATTATGTGTATTTTATGTACTGAACTTCGAGTATGGTATGGATTTTAACTTATTTAACTTCTACTGAATGGTTTTGCAGGTACTTGCAATTTTTGCTAAGTATTTTTATGAAGAAGTATTATTGGAATATTTATGTGTTTATATATTACATAAGGGATAACAAAATATATAAATTAACGCTCATCCTTACCAGGTGCTTTTAAAACCTTGAAATTTGGAAAGTAGGTAACTTGTATTAAGCCACTGTGGCATAGAGGAAGGATTGTAAAAAAAATTAAATAAATGTAATTAAAAAAATCAAGTAATCTAGTCTAGAATATTATTTTTCCTTTTTAGCACTTTCCAACCTAGTTGAAAAGTGCTTATGACTTCGGTTTGTCTGGCCGTCTGCCGTCTGGCCGTCTGCCGTCTGCCGTCTGCCGTCTGCCGTCTGCCGTCTGTCCGTGCTCTAACTCCCGTAAATATGCTCGGATTGCTCCGCAATTTTTATACGTTATTGTCGTTATCTATAGCATGTTCCCTATTTCAACGGAAGTGTGTAGCACTTATAGTTTTTTTACAGGGACACTCAAAATAATTCCGTTACATTGCGGTCTATGGGGAAAAATCATTTGCGGTTTATTTAAATAATGTTTCACTATTTTAAACGCATTGTAATTTATATATATTACTAAGGTGCATTAGAAGAAGCTTAATATGGAACAGGGTGTGCATAGCACTTATAGTTACTTTACAGGGACAGTAAAAATAATTCCGTTACATTACGTCTATGGAGAAAAATCGTCTGCGGTATATTTAAATAATGTTTCACTATTTTAAACGCATTGAAATATATATAGATCACTAAGGTACACTACAAGAGACTTACTACGGAATATTGTGTGTATAGCAGTCATCGTTCATTTACAGGGACATGCAAAAGAATTCTCTACTGTCTGTTAACAATAATTCCTGGAAGTGTGTTTTAAGTTATTGAACGCGATTTTAATTTTAACTGGCTTTTTGTCTATTACGTGGTGTGTATAAATTCTGTAGATCCTATACAGGGCAGCACAAAAGTTCGCGAACACATTTCTGTTTATTGACAAACTCCAGACGGAGAATTTTAAACTGTGCTACGCGTTTCCTAACTGAACTAAAATTATCATCCTATGTAGTATATATACAAATCTATAGATCCTATACAGGGCTGATCAAAAGTAGTCGGATATTTTTCCGAATATTGTATGTGTTGGAAATTCCTGAAATTATGTTTTTAAATATGTTATGCGTTTTCTAAATTGTTTACTTAGATGTTAGCTTTTAGCTTATTAAACGGTATGATTTGTAAAATTATTTTGGAAGCGTTGGAAAGTGCTATATAATCTATGCTTGACGCATGATTTTTCGTTCTTGTTATTATATATCTACTAAATCAAGGGCGTGTCGTTAAAACTAAAATAGATTTAAATAATGTAATTGTTTTCTTTTATTTTCTTTTGTGATATTTTATTATTCTTTTTTGTAAGAATTACAGTTAGATTTGTAATTTTTAAAATCAAAACTCATTGAAATTTCTTGAAATCATCGAGTAATTTTAACATATTTGATGACTAAATTTCAGTTATGTTATTTTTCTAATACTTGTTATTCTGCAGAATAAAGATAGAACCATGTATTGAGAATGATAAAAAGCAATTTAATACCCATTGCTTTAAAAGTATAGGACAGAAAAAAAAAATAAACATCCCATTACTTTTAATCTCTAAATTTTGACAGATAAAAAAATAAAGGAATCGACTGACAAAAAATAATGTATTACCATACATTCATGTAAAAAATAAAAGAATAAGCTTGGGGTCGTCTTGTTAAGGCAATTAACAAAGAATAATACGTTGAATTCAACAAAGACTAGCACGTTGAATAACATCACCTAAATATGACGTCACATATGGATTTTTCGGCGACTTTTACCTTAAGGTAACAAACCGGAAATCCTTTGGTCAAATACTTAAGAAATTATGAAGTTTTAATATTTGCAACTATTGATGTTAAATTCAAGAATGACTTAGTGGAACAAGCTGCAATTTTCGATTTGCAAATATGAAACTTTTAGAAATCAAGTTTTGTTAAAAATCTATATGGGCTACAGTTAAAAGTTCTTTCGAAATAAAATTTTTTAATTACCTTTTGAAAAATATAGGAATTATAACATTAAATTTGGTAACAGAAGCGAGTTTCTAGAACCTTTAAACATTCCTATTCAAAGTTGCAACTCCTTTCACCGTAGTTCTTTATTTCTGCTTAAAAAGAAAAAAAAATGTATTGCAAACTGCACTGTTCTACAACGATTACAAATGAATTTAATATTAGTGATTACAAAAATGAAACTTTTATATTTCCTAGACTACTTAAGCGAATGACTTCGCGATGTATATCGAATAGTAAAATGTAATGTCAAAATTAGACATCAAAATTATGTCAAAATTATTAACAATTCCAGAGTTTATTAAAATTTCAATATGGCGATAACAACCTAAGATTACGTTTATTAACATAAGTAAAAAAGTAACGTAATTTTAAGTCGAATGTCTATTTCCATTTTTATTTTCTGTGACAAACTGAAGATTAAAGTGCACGAGATGTTCTCATTCACTTTGGTTAACTATGCAACTTTTAAGAATTTTATTTCACGTTTGTAAAAAAATGAAATAACTTTGAATGAAAATGTAAAATGATTTCAAAATTTATTTTTAACATAAATGTAACTCGCTGCTCATGTTTAAATTTTTTTGATATAGTTTATTCATATTAAAGTTATTATATAAATAGTAAAGTATATACTTTTAAAAATCATTGTTTATAATAGAAAGTATTAAAATTAGTAAATTTCCAAAATTTCTATTGTTAAATAATTTTATTAAAATCCTTAACAAGTGTTGATGAAAATGTTTAGTTGCGTGTTATCTAATCTCTTTGATTTTAGTCAATGAATTACCAAGAAATTACTCTCAGGTCAACTGTTCATGATATAGCTATCTATTTATCTATTTATATATAGATATATCTATTAACCCATTACCAGCTGGTGTTTCGTTAACGCAACATTAAAAAAAAAAGTATATATAAAAAAAAACCTGCCTATCCACCACTATTTTAATATGTTAAAAAATACTTTATTTAATGACACAAATTTTGCTATTAAAGATACCGAATATTATCTTTCAGAATTTTTGGTGGGAAACGAATTTCAGTAAAAATATTGAAAGCTCCGCCCACATAGTTTTAGCGGTTAATGGATTAAAGCTTTAGATTTTATATCCGAACTTTTAACTGTAAATAGCTAATATCTTAAGATGTTATAAGAGACAAAAACTCATTGAAGTTGATCTATATATCAGAATCCGAATATAAGCAACAAGTTAAAACATATGACGGTAATTAAATACGTAATCTTTTAATAATTCAAAACGCTTTATGATTATCTGCATTTATCTTTTTTGCTTTTACTAAAAATCTTTTTTTTTTCAAATCCCTACCATTGTACTTCACTAACTTAGTTCTGATCACCTTCCGGTCTCCCTTAAATTTGACCCCATTAACCCTGTTTCATCACCACCTTTCGTAGCAATTCACTGGGATAAATTTAGTAAATATCTCAGTATTTCCAATCTCTGTTTTCCTTAAATCAATAATTCATTTAATATTGATTCTGCTATAATTTATCTGCAAAATCGAGTTACTATCGTTCAGAAGTATGCCGATTTTTATAAACTTGAAAATAACAATACATTGGTCCTTCCCACTAACATCCACCACCTGTGAAAACAACACAATATTCTCAAATGACTCTTTAAGGCCTTTCTTGACCCCACACTTAAATACGCTATTAATAACTTAATAAAAAGTTCAAAGATTTAACCTTCAAAGAAAGGAAAAGTAGTTGGTCTAAATTTTTAGAAAATCCTTCACAAGAGGATAATTCTTTATTGGAGTTTGAAAAGAAGCTTATAAAATTCACTCACATTCCCCTTTTTACTGTCAAAAGTGTTGCTGCTTATCTGATGAAAATAAGACATAAGTTTTGGCAAGATCTTATGCATTGCATTTCTCTACTAACCCTACTCTCATTACCAGCTCCGGCCACCTGTCTTTTGTTAATGATAGAGTTAATAAATTCCTCGCCTCCCTTCTAAACTTTATCCAAAATTTAACCAAATCTTATCCATAATATCAACAAAAATCTCAAAAACTACAAATCTCCTACGTATGATACTATTACTAACAATGCTCTCGCAACATTTTACCTATTAACTGTATTCTCAATATTACCAAATGGGGTAATTCTATCCTCGAATTCTTTTACTTTACAAATCATTGGTAAATATCTATAATATTTCCCATTTCTAAACTTATTTCTTATCATATTGACCAAACTAACTTTCAATCTATTATCCATCTTTCGTCGTTAAATAACTTTTTGAACATGTTATTTTGTTACATCTCCATGCCTTCTTACACAATATCAATATTTTAATGCACGAACAGTTTGGCTTTCGTGCTGAACATACTATTCACAACACTAGTTGTTTCGTTTCCTTGCATTCTTAATAAAAAACTTCAATGCGAAGAAATCATTTGCTGGCTGACTCTTACACATCGCCAAGATCATTTGAAAACTAATTCTGCTATATATCCCATCCGGCCATCATACATTTCATATACGCTTACCTTGGCGATTATATTTTTTAGGTACGCATTATTACATCTTGTCTATACTCCAATTTACTTTTACAGGCATTTGGTGAAGGTTGCCTGCACCCATTCCCAGGAAGTCACCGACGCTTTTTAACTTTTTTAACGATATATCTCGTACAGTGCTAACTTTCTTTACTTTATACGAGGACGATACCACTATTTACGCCTCAGCACGCCACCCTATTTTTTACACATAAACTTAAAAAAACACCTTCATATTCTCATTGACTGGTGCCACCTTTGGCGCATTAAAGTTAATGAATGCAAAACTTCTGCTATTTACTCTTCTAGTACTTTCTTCTGCCCAATAGAAAATCCTTAACAACACGATCATCCCTTGAATATGTGACACCAAATACTTGAGGTGTTTTCTTGTTAAAAGTATTATCTTCAGAAAACATATTCTTAACAAAAGAGGTAAAGTCGCCGAAGCTGCCAAGTCACTTGAACCTCTCTTTAAAATCCCACTCTCCCTATTCGCAATAAAACACGAATATATAATGCCTGCAGTCTCTCTATCATGACTTATGCCTATCCCATCTGGGATTTCACATGTAAATCTAGTATAGAAAACCATTCCAAAATGCATAATAAAAATTTAAGATCATGAGAAATGGGTGCAGATAACTCCGAAATACCACCATCGGTATTTAAATATTTGATTGTTTATTCAATGGGTTTTAAACTTTAAAAATATTTTTACAAAAATATCTGTAATATTCCTGATGAGATTATTGCTGAACTGCAGCACTACAATATTTCAGACCCCAATAATAGAAAAGGAACGGTTTATTCAGCACTGGTTGAAGTTAATACCTCATTTTCTTTATGTAGTTTTCTTGTTTTCTTTCTTTGTTTTCCTTAGCATATATATATATATATTTTAACTGCTTGTACGTTTTCTTTTCTTTTTTTTTTATAAAATATGTTATTAAATATATAAAATTATTGCACTTTATTTTTCACGTTTTTATCCCTATCGTTACTAACAAAAAATATGTTATCATTGAAAAGTTCTTTATATTCATAGCCCTTTTATTCCTTATTTTCGAATGTTTTGAAGGATTGAACATTTCATCCTTTTACTTCTTTAAATATTTATATAATACACTAATAACTATCTTTTATTTAATTGTATTTCTCATTTTTAATCCTATTTTAAATTATTTTCTGTCATTAATTTTAATTATACTCAACTAGCGGCCCTCCCTCGCTTTGCTTCGGGTTAACCTTGAAAACCTTCATCTCTTTGTGCTTTCTGTAGACCTTTTTAATGTGTACAATAGTTAGTACATTATTTTGATAAATCTTGTAGGGTTCAGCCTGCGTTTGCAATGTATAAGCGGAAAAATGAAATTGTTTACGACATCACATTAAAAACCTCAAAAATAACAGTATTTCTCCACTATTTAATGGATATACATATAAACCTTCCTCTTGAATCACTCTATCTATTAAAAATAACCGCATCAAAATCCTTTGCGTAGTTTTAAAGATTTAAGCGTACATAGGGATATAGGGACAGAAAAAGCGACTTTGTTTTATACTATGTAGTGATTTATCTGAAATTACAAAGCAAAACATATGGTTATTATACATATAAACCTTCCTCTTGAATCACTCTATCTATTAAAAAAAACCGGTTCAAAATCCGTTGCGTAGTTTTAAAGATTTAAGCTTACATAGGGATATAGGGACAGCAAAAGCTACTTTGTTTTATACTATGTAGTGATTTATCTGAAATTACAAAGCAAAACATATGGTTATTATACATATAAACCTTCCTCTTGAATCACTATATCTATTAAAAAAACCGCATCAAAATCCGTTGCGTAGTTTTAAAGATTTAAGCGTACATAGGGATATAGGGACAGAAAAAGCGACTTTGTTTTATACTATGTAGTGATATTATGTAGATTAGACCATAGTTAGACTTCTTCTCTCATATGGATCCCTAAGTTTTAGAAATACAACTATTCGTAAACAAGGCATAATGTTGGCGTTAACTAGGAAGCTCATAATATGCTTAAACTATTCAGCTGTTCAGTTATATATAAATTTTATACAAATAATGGTTCTTTTCAAGAACTTGTTTTTATATGTAATATAGATATAAAGCGGCTGTTTTGCAATGTGTTGATCTGAATTCAGTCTTTTTCCCAACCTTATTTCAGTGTAGTGATTTTTACTTTAATTTCAGAAGACTGTCTAAAATTCTATACAGTTATTTCACTTAAAATAAATTCTTCATGCAATATAATCACAAGATCATTCATTTTTTTCCCTCACCTGTCATCAATTTTGAGAAATTTTATTTATAAATTGAGCTAGGTGTCTGGTCGGGAAACCTCTGTATTTACTTGATTGATAAATTATACAAAACTGCTTAGAATAAAAAACTCGTAATTGCTTTATTATTTTGTTTTAAAATAAATATTGAAAAAAAAATTATACGATATTTGCAAGTTTGTGAAACATGACCTAAATCACTTGATACATACAATTTTTTTTAATAAAAATTTAAAATTTTCTATTATACTAAAATCACATTATATAAGCAGATATGAGCACTTTCTCAGTAATAAGAACTTCATATTATTTTAATAAATTTAAAAAAATGTATTAATAAAAAAATATTGAAAGCAATTACTCAGTTATTATTTCAGTGATCCAAGCATGAAATTTCAAAATCAAAACATAAATACATTTTTATTTCAATCATTGCGTTTCTAAGAAGAGGAAAAAATACTTTAATAAATTTTTTTGCTTATGAAGATTTACCATGAAAAATCACCCATGTGGAGAATAAAATTAATCATCTATATAGAATATAATGACTCAATTATTTACTTTAGTTACCTGAGATGGATTTTATCATGTAATGCCTTTCATGTATATTTTTTATCAATTTTTCTTTTATATATGTTACCGGGTATAATAAAGAGTATTTTATTCTGTGAAGCTGAAAAACCATTGAGCTACAGTTAAAAAGTACGCTTTTGAGAAATTTTAACGTGTTAGAGCTGCATAACAATTCATTTTTTAAAGCATAAAATATTTCTTATTTTTGTTGGAGGTAAGAAAATGTATTTGAAATTACTTTTTTTAAATACATATATTTGACTACATGTCGTCCTATCAAGAATATATTGATTTTAAGATATGAATATCATTTACGTAATTTTTTGACAAAATCATAGTTATCAGTTGTTAAATATTTTGTTCTAAAAAGTACGTCTTCAACTGTGTTAGGCGTTTTTCAGCAGAACTAAATTTTCTATACTATGTGGTATAATATAAATTAATTCATATGCAGTGTGGCAAATGTGATATGCACACAATATATGGGTGATAACTCTCAGAAAAGCATTTACAGTTGCATAATGCTTTTTCAGTTGAATTTATTTTAAGTTTGGTATTCGACGGGTATGAAAATCTATAGATAATATACCGAACTGCACAAAATAATCACAATATATTTACGCATTATTGCGGTGGTTGCTAAAAATGTGTTTTCAACTGTGTTAAGAATTTTCTATATCCTATATTTAAATGTCTCTTTTCATCGTATGAAAATGTCAAGTTTCGTAACAATGCTCTGATACTTTTTGAAAGTGTTGTATAATACATGCTTGACGCATTATTTTTATTTCATGTTTAAATTTTAACTAAAAGAATCTGGTAAAAATGCGGATATATAGAATTTTTACGTCATTATTGAAACCTGACAGACATTTTATCTCTGTGAAATAATTCAATTATAAACAAGAGCAATAAATCATTCATCAGGAATAGATTATAAAGCACTCTCCAACACAAACATACTATTATGATGAATATAAATTGCACCGAAAACGTTTGTTCATCATAGATCATAATGGAATGGAATTATTTTACGTGTCGCTGTAAACGAACTATAAATACTACTTAGTTTTATTATTCTCTTCGATGAAATATGTAAATAAGCAATTAAAAAAAATACATAACTAAGTAAAAATCCATTTTCAGCCATTGCAGTCCATGTTCGCTAATGCGTGCGAATTCTTTCATACATACCTTTATATAATCTTTTAATTTATACACACCACGTTATACATTGAAATCTAGATTCTTTTAAAAATGCAAACCACGGCGGAAAACCTCCTTCCAGGAATTATCGATCATAGTCAGTCTTGCAAACGAATTCTTTCGTGTGTCTATGTACATGAAATATAAACACTGCCTATTCTATATAAGCCATTCCACCTCAGTTATTCTTTTTTATTTCATTAAGTGTGAAATATCGCGATACCAATTACACCGAAAACATTTGTTCATCATAGATCATAATGGAACGGAATTATTTTATGTGTCCCTGTATACGAACTATAACTGCTACTTAATTTATATTGCTGCGAAATAATGCTGTAATCCATCTCAGTGATGCATACCAATCGTATTATGTTTGAAATACTGTAACATTATTAAAATGGACCCTAAACGATTTTTCCTATAGCACATACAGTAACGAAATTATTTTCTGTGTCCCTGCGCAAACGAACTATAAAGGCTAAAAACTTCATTTTTAATACCAAACATTCTATAGTAAACCTCAATAAAGTATCAAGATTACATGGAAATCACAGGATAGGGGAAGACGGGGTAAAATGAAACAAGGGGTACAATGAAACATTACTTGTAAAATCAGTAAAATTTGTCACAGAATGTTGCAATTGATATATATGTTATACAACTCTATGTCTCAGTTACTGATGTGATTTGGATACATTCACGCTTCTACAACATTAGCAATAAAAGATTATTGATTTTTCACCGTTGACAGTAAGTTTCTTTACTAAAAGTAATTTTGTTTCTTTTTCGTTGTTGTTATAAGTAATAATTATTTTTTTATACATTCTTATCTTTGGGATTTTGTCTTCAGACCTCCAAAAGCAAAATAAAAAAAATAAGTATTTGAAGTTTGTAAATAATTTTTTACTTAGTAACCTCAGTGCGGGGTACAATGAAACATGTTGGAATATGGCCTTTCAATAGAAAAAAAATTTTGTGAAGAAGATTATTTGTGTTTGTATGTGTCAGATAGGCCTTGTCCTTCTGAAAATTATTTCCATAGTCAGATTAATGAAACTGAAGAGCTGACAAATGAAGCTGTAGAGCAGACTAATGAAGCTGAAGACCAGACTAACAAAACCCAAGAATCAGAAGCGGCGGACCTTGCCATAAGTTAAGTAGATCATTGCAGGTTGTTCAGCAACTGTTCGTGCACCTTAAACTCTAATCTTGTAAGGATGAGGAAATACATTTCTCCTCAAGAGATAAAACCTTACCCCAAGGCTGGTCCCAGAAAGGAAATAAAAGTAGTAAAACTGAAAAAAAAGTTCTTTTTTCTAATCACACCAGTAAAAAATGCTCTTGTTAGGCAATTAAAAAGTAAAAAGAGAAACAAAAGCTAAGAAGGGATTGTTTTCAAAACAAATTCCGCCTGCTACACTCCGAAACTGACGATGATCCAGATTATTTTCCAGCTCAAGCTGATCATCAAAGTGCTAAGAATGAGATATCCACACAACATGTGCGACACAAGTAATATCTGTATAAATGATTATGTTTTAATCAAGGGGGGTGAAATGAAACATAAGGAAATATATTTTGTTGGAGAAATAAATTTAAATGAAGTCGAAATTGAAATATACTTCACATAAAAATACTTCAACCCTTACTTTAAATTTGAGCATTCTGCAGAAACTAACATTTTTGAAAAAACTCAGATTGCGCTGAAACTTTCACCCCCTATCCCTTCAGGAGCAACTAAAAGAGAACCAGAAATGCTAATTTTTGAAACTGACTTGAGTCAATTTAATAGAAAATGAAAGATATTCCTTAAACTAATAGAATTTTATTTCTTTTCATCTAGGACTGTAATATCTATATCAAGTTCCCTTTTTGTCTTTTAAAAAAGTTCCTATTTTGTATTTTAATCAAATTTCTTTTTTGTATTTTAATCAAAATTCTTTTTTGTATTTTAATCAAATTAATTTTTTGAATTTATTAATTAAGTTTTGTTTTTGTATTCAGCTCATTGTTCATAAAATAAACTATTATTGGGTGAAAATTGCTTGCATCATTTGGAGTGTTTCATTGTACCCCAGTGTGTGTTTCATTGTACCTCGGCATACGGGGTACAATGAAACACTGTAAGACATTGACTTTTTGTTATTTTTTGAGCACAAAAATATTGTTCAGAACCTAATAAAAATTTATATAGATGGGGAAAATACAAGATTAAAAGTATGCATTAATTATATTTTTGTGCATGCAAAATTGTGGATAGGAAAAAATAAATAGTGAATTTTGTTTCATTGTACCCCGTCTTCCCCTATATAGGGATATATAGGAGAGTTAGAGCATAGATATATGATAGATATATGATCAGGCGAACCGAAATCATTAACACTTTTAAACTGTGCCGCGAAGTGTTAAGAATAAACATTATGGATGATTAATGCCATTAGAGTATATTATTTACATTTCTGTGTTTTAATTTGCATGCCACTGATTTTAAACTACGTAGGCTCTCTTTATGAATTATATGTATGATTATCGTTAGTCTAATAATATGTAAGCATGAGTGATTGGCAAATAATTTATTTTAATTATCTATTATTTTTATTTTCTATTAAATGTAATCTTCTATTAAACAATCCTTAAGTTAATTATTAAAAACTGTGTAAATAAGTCAATTATTAAATAAGTGAGTAATAAAAGTTTCTCAATTCGCCATGTTTATGAGCTTGTTGTATTTCATATTCACGTTTCCTTTGTGTTAAGCTAGAAATTCAACTGCTACTTATAATGAAGAATTCCTATAAACATTAATTACAATGTTTGATTAAAGACCTGTATCATTTATACAAATTGCTATATTACTAGGGGTTTTATAAAAATAGATGTAAAAAAATGTTACACTGAGGTAGACGGAATATTGCTTTTCGTAGATATTGGAACTGATAGATCGTTTTGGTTTTTAGAAATCTTCTTCAATAAATACTATTCCTGGAATGCTACTGATCTGCTTATATAATCTCTTAAAAATTAATATTTTAACATGGGATGCCGGAATTGTTTTGTCTGAGGTAGAGGAGATTAAGAGTTTTAAGATTCCGTAAAGTATATTGAATAAAAAGCACCAATGGCTCTAGGGTTAAGATGTTATAATTTAAGATAAAAAATTGCATTAAGAATTAGATTATCTAAATAAAAATAATATACCAAAATTTTCGTTGTGTTATTTTACGTAGCTCGTTTTTATTTTAATGTCCCTCCGACAAATTAAAGTTAACAACTTAAAGTTAAAATTAAAAAAATGCTAGAGAAAAGAGCCTTATTTTAAAATCTAGATCGCCAAACATCCCCTTATCTAAGAAAGTTACACTTAAAGCTAAAAATTAATAAGATGCAAATTTAAATAAAGTGTAAAAAATGTATATTTACATATATTTGCATGGTTGCATGAAAAGAAAATAATTAAAATAAGAATATCAATTCGAAATTAACAGCTGTTACACAGATAATCTCAATTAAATTATATTCTAAACATTCCATTGAATTTCTATCTCATCATACAATTTATGAAACATTTTTATCATCAGCCTAATTCTCAATTTAATTAATTCATTTAAAATATTCAGATTCATTACCATATTCCATATTTATTTTAATAATTGCATAATTATACATGTTTAGTTAAATTAACTAAAATCATATTTCACCATATACATTTCCTTTCCTAGGCAAAACATAAATTCATATAGAGAAAAAAATGGAATAATAAATAATAATTACATATTGTTATTCTTGGTCAGGAGAGCAGATGATGGAATATCATAGACTTTTTATTTTATTTGTGGTAAGAAATAGACTCTATGGAGAAAATTTTCAAACTCCTTCTATAGAATATAAGTCCATCAAAAAATTGCATAATGAGTTTTACTTAAGGTAAGAATGTGAGAGTCCTTTTTAAGTCCAGAAAAATTACTTTAATGTCGCGCATTTAATGTAGATCAGAGCTCTTACGAAAATGATATGGAGAATGGGAGACGATGGCATACGAAAATGAGAAGGAGAATATGGCTTCCAATAATTAATTTCAATAAACTTCTTTAATTTATTACGAAAACAGTGCGACTTCTCTTCATGTATAGCGAGCATTCATTGCTGTAAGTACAAAACATGAGACTAAAACAAATTCCACCTCTCTAGAGTATGTATATTTCGTAAGTCAAATATGAAAGGAAAAAAAAATATATGGAAAACATTACACAATACTGTACGTTATAAATGTGTACATAAATAAGATTTTTGCAAAGACGTGTTTAAAAAATTGCATGCGATGTCTACACTTCTTTTATTTAGACTTTATGATTAGATAAATGGTCTTGTGAGGCCACACTTCTTCAGCATATTGTTTTCTAGTATCTTATCTATCACATAAATACATAGCCGATATTGTGTTAGCAATAATGTATAGTATGCTACATTATTTTAAATTAGTACTTAAAATGTGTCATAACATTTAAACATTATATAGTATTATGTATAGTATGGACAATATTTTAAAGTTTTAATGATAATGAAAGTTTAAAAAAAATTGTTATTTAGAGCATTGGACATTCTATATACAACAATATTTAACATTTACGATAGTTTATTTACGAGACAATCTTTCATGCATGTTCTGTAAGTGAAATTTTATGTGAGAGTGGAATGTTTCAAATTCACGTGGGGTGTAACCTAACTTAACTAGCAGCATAGTTACTAATGTAATTATATGGCGTGATTTATATTTTACGTTATTTACTAAACAACGTTAGATATAAACTAACAATTAATAAAATTTTGTAGCTATCCACCTTACTTGAAAGATTTATTTATAATGTTGTCTCTTAATACGTAATTTTTTATAAAAAGACATGAATGGATAAATAAATATTTTCTCGAATCTTAGTTGAAATTACATTAAATTATCTATTACAATACCATCGGATCTACAATTCGTACGTAAAATTATTATGTGTAGTTGCGCTTTCTTAAAATTTTCAAGTCAAATTGATGGATGGTATAGACTATCTGATCTTTGTAAAAAATGTATAATTTAATCAAATTCATTTATGTCTCATCACTCTTTTGTTAAAAAGTTTGACATCTCACCTCAAATATAATTCAAATGATTCATCTTTCATTGGATTTCAATATTTATATGCTCCAATTTTTGTTATGTTGTCCAATTTTTGTTATGTTTGTTATGTCTGTTTTATATTATTCTGTGCGTATATTATAATACACTGGTGGAAATTGAATTATGGAAACACGGTTTTTTAGTCAAAACATTTATAATATTAACTAAAAATGAATGAATTTTCCTACATTATACATGCTATGTACAACAAATAATTTAGAAAAATAAAATTTCATACAAATTAATAAACTAAAACATCACATAAAAATTAGATTTTAGTAACATAAAAATATGGAAATTGATTTATGAAATGTCACATTTACTGTAAATTAATAATTAGTAAAGCCGCGTAGATTCATTAAAGTTTCTTTTATTCTAGATGGCTTCTGAAGCTTTCAAATCTACAAGTGATGTGTACTGAATCCCATTTGCATAAACCATTCCAACAACCTGTCGCCAAGCGTTTTCGATGGGGTTCAGATCAGGACTAATAGGTGGATGATCTAAACAATATTCTGTTCGTAAAACCAATCTTTCATTGTATTTGAAATGTGAATACTTGCATTATCTTGCATGAAGATATAATTTAAACCATAATATTGACATGCAAATGGAAGAAGTGAATTTTCTAAAACTAAACTATAATCAAAAGAGTTCTGGCGACCGTTTAAAAATACAATTTCACTTTTGCCATCATAAGCAATCGCTGCCCAAATCATCAAACTTCCGCAACCAAAATTTCTGCTAAATGAAGATTTCGGTTATTTTCGGAGATCTGTCCAATAATACCTCAAACCGTCTGGGCCATCCAAATTAAATCTTTTTTCGTCAGAGAAAACGACTTTATTCCAATTGTCACCCATTGCCATGTACTTCTCGCAATACTGCAAATGCATCTGCTTGTGACGCAGAAGTAACTTTGGACACGGCTTCATTATCGATCATTTCAAGCTCCGTGAAGAATGTAAAATTTGCCTAACTCTTCTAGAAGCAACAGGCAGGGATATATCTGCTGAAATCTGCTTTCAACTGTGACCAGCTTTCGATGCAAGTTAAAGAATCCCCCTTTCTGTCTCTTGCTTAAACGTGGATTACCTTTTTTGTTAAAATTCTTGCCATAATTTGCTGGATCTTTTCTATAGTTATATATCACACCAACAGATGGTTTAATTAATTTACTAATTTCCGGGACAGACCTTCCACATTCTAAATATGCGTCGATTTTTCCTCTTTCTTCCTTCGACAAAATCTTTCGTTTACCCATCGCGAAAATTGTAAATGAAATGTATTGCTTTCACTGCACAACGCTTTTTATGTCTACTTTGCAGGTCACGTTACCTTGTTTTATGCAAATTGTTTCACATTGCTTCGGAATAACCAATGAAATGTGATATTTCATAAATCAATTTCCATGTTCGCATATTACGAGAATTTAATTTTTGACTTTTTTTATGTTTAATATTATATGTGAAAATTTATTTTTGTAACAGATTTGTCATACCTCCTATGTATATCCCATGAAATTTCATTCATTTTTAATGAATATTATAGAAGTTTTTGTCAAAAAACCGTGTTTTCATAAATCAATTTCCACCAGTGTATTGCGTCATATATTTGTTATGTTTGTTTGAATTACTTGAATTAAATAGAAAAATAAAGCAAAATAGAGATTGTTTTAGAAAAAATGTGTATATTTTAACATGTTAAATTAAAAAATATATGTATATATCTAAATATTTTGCATTACTACATGCAAAAATTTATTATCACTGGATTATAATTGATTACACATGAGTATATATTGCACGAGCATCATACATAATCATACTGGCTGACAAACATTTAAAATATCGAAATTTTTAAATATAATTAACATAACGATCAATCATGAAATTAATTTAAAATTAATTTAACACAGAATCAAGTTTAAATTGTGTATGTAAAAATATGAAAAGGTTCGATTTAAATATTCTAAATTGACTTCATTACATATAATATTGTAATAAAAAGAAAATAATTGAAAATAAGTATTTAAATATATATATTATTTTAAGAATTCTAGATATATAAAACTATTGTATGCAAGTTAGAAAAATATATCATGTGTCTCTCAATATTTACACTCATAATTTGTGCAATTAAAAAAATTAAAATTATATTGTTTTAGAAAGTTATATTAAAAACTAAAACATTTAAATTTTTTTTAAAGTATTTGAAGTTTGTAAAGGATTATTTACTTTCTTAAAATGAGGAACAAAATGTGAGGAAAATAAATAATATGTAATATTTATTTCTAAAAATTAAATTAAAACAATTTATATACGTGTAAAAATTTTATATACTTAAGCATAAATGTACTTTAACATAGTAATTTATTATATTAAATCACAAAGCTAACCCAAAAGTGTAAAATCAAATTCACTCGAAAATATGTAACAAAGTAAACAGCAGTGTGAAACAAAACATAAAAAAATATCTGTAAATATTTTTTTAATCTATTCATATTTTACAATATCGTTGTAAAAAGGAAATAATCAAAATGTGGTAAACAGCTTAAATTTGTAATTTTGAAAGTAGTATTGACACTAAATGATTGAGGATAATTCTTTGATTATTAATATTTACTTCCTCTATTGAATACTCCCACTGTTCGGTTATTCAACACTTTCACAAAAAACGAACATGTACAAATCTATATTGATTGTATAATAACAATGAAATTAAAAGATTTTAAATTTCCAGCATATTGGAACATAAAGTATTAAAATTTCTATTTTGCATGAAGACCAATGTTATATGATTTATTATGAATATCTCATATATATTTACAAAATAATTTTGGTAATTATTATTTTGTTTTTGCAAAAACATACTCTTTTAAAAGTCGTCGATAAACAAAAACTAAAACTAAATTCTCGCATCCAAATAGTAATTAAGCTGTGCTTTTGCGTAAAAATAGTTTTCCTACAAATTTAACGACAGAAATAATCGGTGACCCAATCTTATAACATTATCTTTCGTCTTCGGAGTCTCATATATCCCACACAAATTGTAATTGCGATTCGATTTTACGATAATTTACTTAGCGAGGTAAAGGGAAAATATGATTGCATAACTTTTACCCAATACTGATAA
This sequence comes from Maratus michaelseni, assembly GCA_963931845.1. Taxonomy (NCBI): domain Eukaryota; kingdom Metazoa; phylum Arthropoda; class Arachnida; order Araneae; family Salticidae; genus Maratus; species Maratus michaelseni. The sequence continues at coordinate 257,864,704 of OZ007590.1, read as the reverse complement.
ATTATTTTTGTTTGAGTATTATACTGCAGTGAAAAGGGAAATAAAATAGGCTGCATGACATTTCTCATGATAATTGTTGAAGAACATTGGGAAAATAAATAGATAAGTTTTGGTACTAGGTGAGATAGGATAATGATAGTACAGGCACATTCTTCCGGCAGATTATTTCGCATTTATAAAAAATTTTCGAATAATGCAAAGTTATTGAATCTTTCAAATGTTTTAACGAAAAATATTATTATTTCATTTTTACTTAAAGTGTATAATAGCACATGTATAAAGTATGTAAAAGCAAACACTTATGGAAATACCAATAGAAATTATATTTTAAAAGAAAATAGATAAATCTAAAGGCAAGCTGATAAGTAATTTAACCAATCAGCGATGTTAACAGGTAGGAGTATATGAAACGATTTCTGTTTAAGTTTGAAAACTTAACTACAAAACAGAACCCCTAATTAAAAACAATTGGAAAAACTTAAAAATGTAATTGGACTTAGATTTTGAATATGAATAAATGACTAAGCATGACTACGTCATGACTACAATTTTTTAAAATATCGAATTCTTTATTTTGTTATTAGAATATCTGTCTACGTAATAATTATTTTTAGCAATTCAAATTTTCTTTGTCGTTTAATATGTTTTTATAATGAAATTCAATTATATACTTACTAATTAAACTAAGAAATTTTGCATGTTTATATATTTAATGAAAAGTAAAGTAAAAATAAATAAACTATTAAATCTACAGATCAGTGGCCTCAACGGCAGCTCTATAAATCATTGTTTATTAATCCCATTAATTTCGAAATTCTAAAAAATATATATTGGCAAATTTTTAAAGCGATGGGATTAAATTAAGATCTCCATTGCGTAGAAAAATTAGCATTCCTATTTTAACATTTAAATCAATTATCCCAATGCGTCATTTGCCGTTCGGTGAATGTTAAAATTAAAAAATCGTCTGGCTTCCCATTGAAAAGTATTATGTCTTAAAAGAAAATTTACTATATTTTTCGAACCAATGAGCCAAATTTAACTAAAAACTATACAGCTGATTCGGGTCCTTCACCACCATACCAATCAAATATCAACGTAATCGGACGTTTTTTGCGGCATTCATCGCGAAACAGAAAAATAAACAGACAAACGAATAGGCGGAAACGAAAAACTTTTCAGGTCCACAGTGAGCCTCCACTGAAGTTTCGGAAATAAATAATAATAATAAAATGGGTAACAAAATTGATAAAAAAAATGTTGCTTGTTATAAAATTTATTTACGGCTTATTTACATAATCAAACTACTATTTTTCTCAGTGGAATAAATTAAAATACGTTACATAAAATTATAAAACGCTGCTTTAATTATATACTAAATTATTTTTTTCTGTTATCAAAATATATCGTTTATTAAACAACCATTTTTTAAAATTCTTGAATTATTATGTTTATAATTAGAATAACTGGCCACGTACTTAAAAATAGGTTCCTAAAGATATTGAATTGCTTAAAATAGTTATTACGTAGGCAGTAAAGACAAAACCAAGAATCCGAGATAAAAAAAAATCATATTCAAAATTTAAAGAATGCTTTTTAAAAAATCACGAAATATTTAAGATATCTGTATAATAAATTAAAATTAAAATAAAATATTATTGATTTATATCACGTACTTTAATATATTTTTCTGTTAAAAATTCATTTAAATAACTGCAAATAATTTTAAATAACAGCAAACATTTATGGTCCACAGAAATATAAATTACCTGTTTTTTTTCTTTTACTTTTCATTATTACATTTAATGTTTTGAAAAATTAGCCTAGATATTAATTAAAATCCACAACGAACTCTCATCAAAAATAGGTTTTTTTCCCTTAGGTCTGTTGGTTGTATAGTGTCTTCGCAGAAGTAATTATATAAACCAGAGTAACGATGCAAAGATAATAACTTCTAAAAAAATACTGTTAATAATGGGTCGCATGGTTCGTCCTTTCGTACCACCGTACTATGGTAGCGCTACCCGCATACGACAAACCAAAAATGTCACTAGGCAGAGGAACTGATACAACTGTCCTACACAGCTGTCACGTATTTGAAACACTTTTCGAGGGACCTTTTTTTTCTTCTAAAGTATATTTCTTTAGAAATATTTCTGCAAAAATATGACGGCACAAGTGGAAAAATCCGAGAAAATGCCCGACACGGGTCGGCTTTCAATAAACACTGAACTAGATAGACATCTGTTTCTTGGCTTATCCTTCCATATACTTTGCGAAAATAAAAGGAAAATATTGCCATTTTTTACTAATGAACAAAAATTAAGATAACTAATTAAGATATAGATTTGAATTTGAGCATGGGAAGAGGAGCCATCTGGAGGATATTTTAGTGTAGTAACATTGTATGCTTATGTTCTAATTATCAGAAACTTTAATTCTTTTTTTAATGATCGGTTTAATGTAGGGGAAGGGAATGTCAGCCGTAAATGAGAAATTGCGTTACTGATAAAACTACCACCATTTTCGAACATTAACGGCACATTATTTTCTCGAGTTCTGTGGGTACGATTTCAACGGGAATTGGTTCACTAAACTTGGTTTTCGATTGTCTTACAGATTTTAGTTCCACATTACGCCTCCAAGAGCTCATTGTTATCTTGGGTTATATGGGCCCTATTACAACGAGGTTTAACTCATTCAACTTGGTTTTCTATCGTCTCCGGCGCATGCGGAGCACGCCCAGTATACACTGCCGTATGCAGCGTTCGAAAAAAAGTTTGTTTGGACCTCTAAGAGGTTCAAAGAGGACCTCTAAGAGGTTTGTTTGAACGCACTAGACGCTAGCAAAGGCAGTGGGCCCCCCGAAACTAGATTTATTCGAACAATTTTCTGAAGATATAAAATCATACAAACTTGAGGTTTTTTTCAGTTTATTATCACGGTCCCGGGCAAAGCCGGGCGTGTTCATCTTGCCTTTAATAAAGAAAAAAATATTTTAATATTCAATCAACATGTAAGTGATAATAGTGAATTTTCCTTTACTTACTATGTTGGTTTTAAGAAAGGTCAAATGGTTAATCGAGAGTAGTTCTGTACATTCAATATTTAACATAGTTGTAATATGTCCATTCATCTGGAAATTACTATTTCTTTCATTCCCTTCCTTTATTTCCATTACAGATGGAAAGAGGAAGTTTTAGTTTATTATTTCATTTCAAACTGTAAAAAACTTATAGAGACTTCTAGCAGTTTTATTATAAACATTGCGTGCGCACTGGAGCCGCTTTCCTCGCTAAAAGTTGAGTTATGTAGTCTCTCACCAAATGTGCTGGGATATTGAAGGTTTGTAAGTTCGTGCCTCAGATACACTGCCTTCTGTAATGCAGCACGAGACATATTTTCCCTTGAAATGTGGCACGTGGAAACGAAGTTGGACACGAATCCTATAAATGCTTGAAGTTGAATGCATCATTTGATATTGATAAGGCAAAAAGTTTCTCAGTAAGAACAATGCGCATTATCTAGGAATTTTATGCAATTTCTAACATCATTGTATCTTGCAAAAACAAAAGCATGCCAACAACAACTACGTAGATATAATTCTGATTTTTGTACTTCTGAGTAGAGCATAAGCGGAAATTTCTAATTAAAATCACATTTCAATAATAATAAAACAGTTTCATTAGTAAATAACAAAATTACGAAAAATCTAGGTGTAATTTAAAGTTAAATATTGACAAATAGCTTTTAAGAAAAAATAAAACTACTTCAAGGGATTATTATTCACTTTATTGCACAAAGGCGCATTTTAGTGTGAGAGAATTAGCACAAATAAGTGTTTTGTGTAAATACTTTATTTTTATCCACATTTACTTTAAACCCCATTTCTGTTAAGAACCATTTATCATCATCGATGATTGTGTTTCAGTATTATGAACACCACTATTTCTTCGCCTTCTTAATTGGAGATAATTGCCATTCTATTATTACATTTGAACAATATTTATGTACAATTTGATTATTACTGTTAAAAAAATTGGTATTCAAATATAAAATATACACCCCTTTATTTAGACGCAATAGACGATTACATGCTAAAACTGTTTACCCTGTAAAAACTATAAACTATACGACCGACGAGTCATTTATGAACATCAAATTGTATTATGTATCTTAACAATGCATTGAAATTTTGTGGTGATTGTAAATTTTTATGGCAGTTTTAGGATAGAAAGCAGTACAAGAGGATAAACATGCTTTTTTTTTAATCTGATATAAATTAATTTTGGGACCACTGTCAAAACAAGACGTTTCCAAAAAAAAGTGTTATCAAAGTTGGAGCATTCGTTCAAATGAGATGCGTAGGTAAACATAAATAAATCTATAAGCTTATTGTATAACTTTCTTTCATGGAAGTCACTTAAAAATTTAAAAAAAAATGTATTTATTATAAATGCATTTTAAGTAATAGAACATAACATGATATTCTATAACATGAAGTAAAATAGCTATAAAATACATTCTACATAACCGTTTTAATACATTTTCAAAGGTAAATTATTAAACTAATCTATAATCGTTTAATCTAATAACACGATGACTTTGTTAAAATAATGGAATTAAATTTACATAAATCAATTTAACTTTATATTGTGTTCCATCGAAAAATTATTTATTCATCTCTTTGTTCAAAAGAAAACTTATGAATATAATACACATTTCTATCCAGCTTTGGATATTTATAGTTCTCGTATTTTAAACAATCGTACTAAAAATGAAGATATTTGAGATTTTAGTCTCAGAATTCTGTCTGCATTGTACGAAGGATAAAAGGTAGAAATTTGTATTTGCATATTTTATTGCATTGTCTTTTATTTGGAATATTAAATTGAAAATTATAATAACTTTGTATATGAAAGTGGCATTAGATATTTTTGTTAGAGATTTCATGTCAAGATAGTAAAAAATCCTACGAACCAGTGTTTATATTCAATTAACTGAAATTCGAGTTTAAAATTTAATCGAAATAAATTACGCTAAAATGAAACTATTCTGTTGCAATTGTCTACTTAATTTTTTAAGCGTAATTAACATAATAAACAAGTAAACCGCATAGATTAACGTATCTGCTAATTTAAATATTTTTATAAATGTATAAATTAATAATAAAAATAACAACAATGATTAGTAAAATAAATTAATCAACATGGTATATTTTTTAATACAATAAATCAAGTGTAACTAAATTTAATGTAATAAAAAAATTCTAATTAAGGTATTTAATTTAATTAATTTATGATAACTGCATGCAAATGTGTTCAGTAAATTTTATTTATTTTTAATGGTTCGAAATTATTTTAGGTTTTTATAAATGTTTACTATGCAAGCCCACTATAAATTTATACGATATACATTTAATCATTTATTATAAATTACAATGTTTGTAAATTGTTATGTTTTTAAATGTGAATCTGCGGTTTATTCAGAAATGTCGTTCTCGTATTTTTATAAAAAAAATCTTCAATTGTTTAATTTTTTTCGTCAGAATTCGGTATAGAAAATCAGAAATAAATATATTTCTATGCAACATATGCATCATGTATCTGAAATAAATATATTTCTATTCAACATATGCATCATGTACTACTATAGTGATTTTTATAAAATTTATAATATTTTTTAAAGCTAGGTATTTAAATTTTTGTAAGCTTGCGTTATTGTATATTGTGTTATTCATATTATTAAATACAATGGAAAAGTAAAGTACATTTACAAAGTTGCATCTAAATGATATTAAGATTTATATTGTTAAAAATATTCAATAAATAATGTGGTAGTTTAAATTCAAATATAAGAATTTATTTATAAGGCAAAATTTGTTATATTAAAATAGACAATTTACCACCTTAAATAATTAATTATTAAAGTAAACTATTTAGTGAATCGTGGTTTTTCTATTTCAGGTTTCAAACTCCAAATAAATGACATCTAAAGAAAATGATATTGAATATTAGCTTGATTAATATTAAAATGTACTACTGAAAAACAGTAACATTTGCAACGAAATACGGTAAAAATGGAAAAACATAAATGTGTAGTAAAATATTAAATGCAGAAGTGCTAGAGAAATCGTACTTTGAAATCTATAAGCAAGGAAAATTAAACATAAATGAATGAAAATGAAATTGATCAAAATATAAATTTTCCACTGATTATTTGAATTTGAATAGATAGCTTATTTACTCCATCAACTTGTGTTGATCAGTTCAGGCGTACATAAATACATAAACATATCATACAATATGTAAAACTGTAGATAATTTCGGATTATTTTGGAGTAGGAAATTGAATGTAATTGCATTTTAAGTTTCCCGAGATGTAGTTATTCAGCCTTTCATTCATTATGTTGTAATTCATCTATTAACATAGTGTATAATAATTAATTCTTTGACGCATGATAGATTGTACCAAATGTTGCACTAATTATTCATTTTGCTAGCATTATAGTTCGTTAGCATTATGAAACAAGTAAATATAAAGTATATTTAGAAAATTACGTTGAAAGGATATACCTAATAATTCTTGTAATAAAAAAGAATCGGTAAATAATGTTCTACGTTAAATTCCAGCATAGGAATTTTTAGAGATGCAACATTTAATTTTGATTTAGAAAAATTACGCTTTTTTTTTAAATTGCAAATTATGATTAAAAATGAATTATTCGCTGCTCTTTCATTTCAGGTTTTAAAGAAAATCTCTCATACAAGTAAATGCATCTACTGTAAATAGTACGCAATATGAACTTGATTAAATATGCACTGTGTCAGATAAACAGTGGAAAAAGTATTTGCAACGAAATAAATGAGAAACGAAGAAGCATAAAAGTGCAAAACAATATACAGTACTTACGCTTTGATATACTACTCCGAATCTTCCAAGGCGAGAAAGATTAAATTTAAATAAATTTGATCAAAATATTATTATTTTCTATCTAATAGAATATCGAGAGACAGCAAAATTCTTCCAACAGCTTGGGTTGTTGAGTTCAGGCAATCATAAATGCATATGCATTTCATGTTTCATTCAAAACTGTATGTACTTGTAAGATATTTTGGAACAAGAAGTTAAATGCAATGGTATTTAAAGCTTCCACATATGTATTTATTCAGCCTTTCATTGATCATGTTGTAATTCATGTATTAACAAAGGACATGAGAAAATATAGAAATTGTAGCATGTCAGGTTATAGCAAATTATGCAGTAAATATACATTTTTTATAGTATTTTACTTTGTTAGATAAGTGAAAGAAACGACTTATTGCATATAATTATAGTAGTAACTGTGGAAATGTATAAATAATTTATTATCCTCGTGAATTACTCTCATATCTATTGACATATCATATTTTTTTTCACATTTAGTTGATTCGCCTCAGTTACTTAGAAATTTCTGTAGACATACCAAAATTCAATGATTTGCTATTCATATCAGCTCCGAACTTTACTGTATGATAATTTAATGTAGCATCTAGTCCGGATTATTGAACATTCTAAATAAAATTGTGTTTACAGTATTGTTCTGGGGAGTGGTTTTATAAAAGTATCATAAGCTATATAATATTATGTAATATTATTAAATATATTATTCTACGTGCATCTATATATTTTTTAAATATTTTTTTTAATAATTCTGAAAAGAAGGTATATGTCCCCATTTATTCTTATCATCGTATATATAAAATATACAGTCAAATTATTTACACAAATTATTAATTATACTGTCAAATTATTAATACAAATTATTATTTATACTCCTTTTCTTCTTTCGTGCATCGACCTCCGTACTTTCACCAGATTTGCGCGTTGCAAATTCCTAATGTTGTTCCTAATTCATCCATTGGTTGAAACATATTGTAATCTACTATAATAACCAATTAAAAGTTCTTGAAATTAAGAGCATTTTAAGAAAACTAAAGTGCGTATGAATGGATAGGCCGGCAGACAAAATGATTGCATATAAGGCGCGTCCCATTAAAATAAAACCACAATAATTTTGTGTCGTAACTTGGCATGAAGCAAACCAATAAGGTAAAAACAAATATCTTAAGAAAGTCTATATATAGAAATACATATATACAAGGAGTAGCTCACTCCCTGCCCAACTTGGGCAGAGAAAAATTAATGTATTTTTTTTAAAAAGAGGGGGAGTAAGTGCCCCGCCGAAATAAAGCCTCTACAGTTTATAGCGAATATCTCTACCAATGTTATATATGGCATGGAATATATGATGAGGCATACTATTTACCTATCTTTGGAGGACAGTAGTATCAATAATATTCCAGTTTTCAGTGATGGCGGCTTCCAATTCTGCCACATACTGAAACTGTCTACCATTGGCATATACAACCCTACTGAGAATATCCCACACATTTTCTTGGGGATTAAGATCAGGGAAAATGCAAGGCATTCCATGACATGCACCCCATTATCCAAAAACCATTGCCCGGAGGGTTTTGCAGTGTGAATAGGGGCGTTTCCCTACTGGACAATTCAACTTAGGTCACCAATTCTCTCTGCAAATAGCATTAAATTGGTTTCTAGCATTTCTTGGTAATCGGTAGCCTTCAAGTGGCCTAAAGGAAAAGCCAGGTTAAGTTTACCACCATAGCTGAAGCCTCCCCACCCCATTATTAAGTCTCCGCCTTGCTGTCTTTTAAAGAACATTTTCACTTCTTTCCTAATGTCATGCCAATACAAGACAGTCTGGGCCATCTAAATAAAAAAACTTCTCATCTGAGAATATAACATGATGCCACTGGTCCTTCCAGATTTGATGATATTTGGCCGAATAGACCCTTCTTTCTTGTGGATAGCTTTCAACATGGGCTGCTGTTTCCTTTTTTATATCGAAAGTTGCTTGCCCGTTTTATAATCCGTGACAGGGTTGATTTTCTCAGAGGGATGTTATCCTAGTTGGATAATTGTCTTGGAGAAATACTACCTCATGAAAAACGACGCACAACATCTCTTTCATGCCTGGAAGTCATTTTTCTGCATGTACACCTCCTTTTTTATACTCGTACGCATCGCCCTGATTCACAAAATTATCTATTACGGTTTTAGATCATTTGATTAGCTTCGATATTTGACTACGAGAAAGACCTTGTTCCTTAAAAGCTGTTATCCGGCCTTTCTCTAATTCTGATAACTAGGTTCCCTTTCCCATTGCAATACTGTGGAGAAACAGAAAGTACAACCTTCTAAAGTCTGCACAAAGTTCGACTGACATAGAACAGGTATTCGACAACTTTCTGACGTCATAAATTTGTTGACCTGTAGCATCTCGAATCTCGGGAGTTCCCATAGACACTGATACGGGTGGTGGCTTTATTTCAGTGGGACACTTTTTACCCCTCTTTTTTTTACATTTTTAATTTTTATTCCTGCCGAGGTGGGGCAGGGAATGAGTTACTCCTTTTAAATATGTATTTGCGTATATATTTTCTTAATATATTTGTTTCATTCTCATTGGTTGATTTCTTGTCCAGTTATAGCACACAATCACGGTGGCTTTATTTCGGTGGGACACACCTTACCTAGCGTTTATGTGTTTATTGAAAAAACTTAGTTGATGGTTTAGTATCAGTAAATGAACAGCTAATTTTTATTCATTTCGATATTCATAATTTAAAATTTTGTTTGCATTATAAAATTACTTTAAATGCAAAGTAATCGCCGTAAATGTCTTGGTACAGTAAAACATAAAAATCAACATTATTTAAATGTAGATAGCATTTTACCCACTAGTGGTCGCTGCAAACATAAAATAAAATTTTGTTGAATTAGTACTACATATTTTTAGCTTTTTCCCTACTAGTGGTCGCTACAAACAAAAAAAAAATGTTGAATCAGTACTACAAATTTTTATCTTGAGTACGGCCGTCATACAAGAAAACAGAAAAGAAATTGAATAAAAATAGAAAATAAATTGAATTTGGTTAATGTATTTCTAGCTAGGGGACATTATCGATATGAAAAAAATTTAGGTTAAATATATTTCTACATAGATTCTCTCTCTCTCTGTATATATTTATATAATATTTTTAAATTATTTCCCATTAACTTTATTTATCCTCACCCTAGAATACTTTTATTTACTTTTATTAGCTTAAAATTTAATCGTTTCTACGCCTGGTATCAAAATTTAAGCAATTTTATAATATTCTATTTCTGTCATAAAGCCCGATTTCTCATTTAAAGACACGCTATCTATAGTTTTATATGCTGATTCTAGTACCTTAATTGTTTAAAAAAATTATCATTTCAAAATCTTGAATCAATTGAATCTAATTTATTGAATATATTACGGACGTTTAGCTTAATTAAAAAGATAATGCATGATAAACTATTTTAAAAGTATAATTTAAATGTAGTTCTATTATTTTAAATAAAAAAACTCTAGTCATTTCTAAGAAAAACTTTTCGTAAATGAAGTATATTTGTGAATTTTGTGGTTATTATTACTTTCATAAAATTAAAATCTGGTATTTATAATTGTAAATTCAGAAATATTTTTAAAGGCTTAGAAAAAGAATTAAATTGAAATAATCTTAAATGTACTAAATTGAAACAAACTTAATTGTGTTAAATTAAAACAAAAATGTAACGTTTATGTATGTGAAAACATATACAACAGTTACATTTTAACTCGGGATATTTTAAGTGAAACAATAATATGACGCTCAAATTTTCGTAGTTTCAATAAAGGAATTGTTTCTATAATGCTTATACACAAAATATAATTTTACTGTTGAAGATTTGTCTTTAAACAATTTCTTTAGCCTCGATGGATTACGTTTTAAATAATTACGTACAGCAAGTATTGGTGGCTTACAAAACAATGTCATGAAAGATTCTTTGGCAAAACAATAGTAATCAACTTACCATAATAAATCTTACTAATGCAAGTAACTAATGAAATGGTGTTAATCAGTTTTATTGCATCCATTACGAGATATACACTTAAATCTCACTTAGTCTTTAATAGAGCAACAAACATTTCTAGAATCTATTAAAAACTAAACTTTACGGCTATGCTTTGTTATGCATCTATTAAGAAGATTAATTGCCGTAAATGTATGTATCCATCATGTAAACTCATGTAAATGTTTTATATAATACGATGCTTCCGATGAAAGTCATACATTTATAAACTAATAGGAAACATTAACTTGCTTAAAAATATTATTTAAAAGATTCCAAAACGTCCTGTAGCATCTTCGAATAATTAGTGCTGAAACGTTAACTTAAATGGTATAGAAAATATTTTACGTTAATTCTTTTACATTTTAAGCAAATGCATAAACACAATGATAAATAATTTTTAAAATTAAAAAAATATATTAAAATGCAGATTTTATGGGCATTAATATTTTAAAAACATAATTTGATATTTTTTTTTCTCTATTGTCAGAGGTTGATCTGTCTTTATCTAACATCTAAATTCTGAATTAAAATGCTGATGTAAAAAAAAATGCATATTGATGTTTTCCAGTACTTAAAATAACTACAATGTAGGGCATTAAAGTTCGGTAAATGTGTTCATAAAAATAAAGATTCTTAACTAAACGGGAAAAATACTTTATATTCCATGAAAGTAATACTCTGTTACTTTCAATGTGCTTTTGACAACGACCACACAATGCATTCAAAATTGCATTAAAATTGCTTTACTTTACGTATAGCATGAAAAACAGTATTTTAAATTTACCCAGTCACATTTCCGTGAAATTTCCCAAAGTTCTCGCCAAAACAAGCAAAAAAAGTTGCATTCTTTCTACACACAACTTTGCATAATTGTATATCGGTATTCTTAAAATATATTTAGCACACTTTTTAAAGTAAAGGCATTATAGTTTATTTTAATTTATACCATCGTAATATTAAATATTTTGAAATAAACGGATACACATATGCGGCTTTCATGGGATACCCAGTTGTAAAGCAACTCCAATCTCTGTAGATGAGTATTTGTGTAAAACAAATGATAGAGTAATTCCGAGTGAGATGCCGCACACTATTTTGAATGTGTGTGTAAAATCCCATTGAGCACATGAACTAAAAAAAATCATGCTGTGATATTTAATTTTAAATATACAACATGTGTACTGCGACAAAAAATATAAACAAAATAATTAATATATATGTATATTACACCGGCGCGTCACCCATACATTCCGGGTGAGGCGCCGCATTTGTGCGGGAGTTATGCCACGTTTGTCATAAGAACAGAATGAAATTATAAAAAATAAATAAATAAATAAATATTCATATGTGGACTATAATTAATTTATGTAAGAACAAAAAGAAGCTAAATGAGTACAATGAAACATACTAGTAAGGACAAATCAATATTAGTCTGCCTACTTTGTTCACTACAAAACTTATCTACTTATTTTTAAAAGATTGGATTTTAATTGTTATTTCAGCAACAACGTAACATCAGTGTATTAGAGAGGGAAAAGAAAAAAGTAAGATAGTGTTTTAATCTTTTATTTTTTAATAGGCCTGTTTTCCCAACTGCAATCTACACAAAAGTGTCATAAATAGTACAGTCTTCATGTAACCACATTTAACACTTGATGCAACGACTCCAGTCACACTTCCAATTAGCTTTGGAGTAGTGTTTTACACATTCCTTGCAAAGAACGTCTGCGCCACATGTGAGATCCAACTTTTCATTTTGATCATCTTGACATGCATCTTACATTGACTTCTTAATTTTAATTTTTAATTTTTCTCTGTAGATGTAGTAAACTTCATACTGTTTGAACATTCATCAATGTCATGTATACTGGATGAGCAGTGCGGCATCTATCCCATTTTGTACGTTGCAGATGTACAATAGAGCTGCCTGCTCTCGCAGAGGAAAATTGCGTAATCATGCACACAGTACTTAATATATAGACGCTCCACTTAGTTTTGACTTCAAAATCCTGCATGCATTCAGTAATTTGCGTAGAAAAAGTATTTAAGCCTAACGTGCTTTTTAAAAGTTTGGGTAGTGAAATCAAGCATTTACCTCAAAATAAGGATTGTACAGCTACAAGTAAACATCGAAATTGTATTCACGCTATAAACTGTTTAAAGTAATCTCATTGTACACCTATACTGTGCGTTTTATGTATATATAATTGCAAGAAATACAATGGGTGCGGCATCTGTTCCTTATGCGGCGACTCTCTCGAAGTTACCCTATTCATTAATTAAGATGATGCGTGTCGTTGATCTTTCCATGTAATAATTTTTGTAATAATTTTTAGTGTTTTATGATAGAATATGTTTTAGGAAAAATGTATCAAGAAGTTTCTGTAATAAGCATAAAAAATAACGAATTTTTAAAAATAACGTATTTTAACGAACAGCAAAATAAGCTAGCAATTTCATATTTTTTAAATATATTTATGAAAAATATTTGATATTCAAGCAAATCCAGTCGAATTAATAAATAAATAAGAGTCACAGTGATAAAAAATGATGATAAATTGGGCTGATGGAAAAAGGATTCATGGTGCAAAATAAAAATAAACTAAAGGGGGACACGATTAAATGTTCAAAAGGGAACACAAGTTAAAATCTTAAACCTGATCGAAATAGTGATTTCGTACCAATAAATGTTGGCCACAATAACAAACCACCTTAGCATCCCGAGCAACAACCTGAAATAGCTGAAAACTAAAAGTACATATTATAAAACACTTCATGCTAATTAAACAAAAAATAATAATTCTTTAGAGATTATTCTCGATTAGTTTATTTATATATAAAACATATTTTAAGGTTACACAATTAATTTAATTTAAAGAAAAGCATTTAATTAAAACATGATCATAAAAGATTACATTTTTGTTTAGGTGGACGCTCCATTTTACGTTTGATTTATATCTATCTCTATCTAAATGCATCCACTGAAAAATATTATTGAATTGAAATCAAAATACTTAATTTATTTGCTGCAGCAATTCTTGGGTTCACTGTCATATACATTTTCATACTAAATTTAGCAAGCACTCACAAAACATATTTTTGAAGACTCTGCATCACACGCAATTCACTAATTGCCGAAGTAGCTATTCTCCTTTTTCACACATTCATTGTCACGCACATACATTCTTGAAACAAAATGATGATTTTCACTGCACTAATATATATCACAAACACACATGTTAACATATATCACAAACATAGAAACTCACTAGGGTGGTTCCTCATACGAGAAAATTCTCGAAAATGAATGGAAACCACCCTTCTTTTTCACGTCCTTTTATAGCATGCAACACACCGCTCGTTGAAAAAACCACTAGTCATTCAGATGCGATGCCATTCCGAGTGAAGGAAGCTTGGTCGAAAAATATCCGGTATTACCACTACCTCGCGCGCCGATGGAAGAAGATACAGCGAGAGAAATTCTTCGTATGCAGGCGTTCGCCAGCTGCTGCGAGTTTAGTAGCGATGTTGCGAGATGTTTGTTGGTGCGTTCGCTGATTTATAAAGGCAGATGCGCTGACACGGAAAAACAGTTCTTTTTGCATATTGCGCTGAACTTTAAAGGTTTTTTGATGACTTGGCTGAGTTGTGAAAGGGGTTTTTTAACATCTCCCCCCACCTACAGCAAAAAAAGAGGCGAACACTGTTCTGAAGAATAGTTGATAATTGTTGAAAATTGATGTGAAAAGTCCTGGAGTATGCGAAAAAGTCAAAGTTTCACAAATGCATACAGATGAAGAAATGTTCGTGAAAAAATTTTGCAAAAAGTCACTGAAAGTTTCACAAATGCACACAGATGAAGAAATGATGAAGAAATGTTCGTGAGAATTTTGCGAAAAAGTCACTGAAATTTTCACAGCTGCATACAGACTTAAAGAAATGTTCGTGAAAAAAATAAAAATTTTTATACACAATGCTACTGTAATCATTACAATTGTATACACCACACATTATATGATACAAAAATTCAATAATTATATTTAACCAGCATGAATATGAAAATATTTACAAAAATACACACACACCAATAAATATAAACTACAGAAATACCTAGATTGCTTTAACTTTCTGCAATATATTTTGAGTTGTCACATTTAACATTTTTCATTTTCAAACTACTTTTTATTGTACCATATATTATTCAATTTCCTGAATTAAGTTCAATGAATATTGAAATTTACTTTGTAACTTAAAAAAGATTTCACAGATATTCTAATCAATTATGAAAATACATATGAGGAAATCATTCACATATTTTCCTTTTTGACTCAAATACACAATTAAAAAGGTAAAGTTTAAAAAAAAAATATTTCAATAAATGTTATTCACTAGCAAAGTGATCAATTCTACCAGTATATTGAAAACAAACATTGAGAGAGAAGAAATAGAAAAAAAAAATTAAATAGAATTTTGACTTGAGCATAGTATATATATACTTTGAAGTTTCGGAACATATACATATTTCACAAAAATATTAGAATCACTACTCAATTCTTATTTTCCTCAGTTTTGTTACAAATATTATCATTTAAAGGTACTTTTGGGAAAATTTTACTGACATGAACTTTTTTTTACATATTCATGACCATCTTCATTAATTTTTATCAAATAATTATCATTTCTCAATTTTTTGTCAATTACATGTGGTCCATTATATCTAGGTTGTAATGCAGTATGATGTTTAAAATCTACAAGAAAAACTTCATCACCAGTATTTAAGGAAGGTTTACTTCTGCCCTTCACATATTGTTGGTGATAATTAAAATAACTAGTTTCATTTTCCTTAACTAATTTTCTAGTTTCCTGAAAATGACTTTGTAATTTTGTTAGATATTTACTATATTCTTCAGCAACTTTTGGTTTTTCAAAAATATTTAGAGGTATATTGAGTTCTCTGCCCAAGAATAGTTCAGCCGGTGAAAATTGAGTTACTGCATGCTTAGAGGAATTATAATGAAGTTTAAAAAATAATAGTCTATCTGACCACTCGAATACTTGATCAGAAAGTGCTGCTATGCTGTTTTTCATAGAAAGATGAATTTTCTCGATTAAACCATTACTCTGCGGATAATAGATTGAACTCTTTCTATGCTTAATATCTATAGTCTTAAGATAATCTTCAAATTCATCTGAACGGAAATATGGTCCATTATCAGTCAAAACAGTCCTAGCGATCCCGAATTTGGAAAAATATATATTAAGTTGATTAATTATAGTTTTAGAAGTGGTATTGCTTAATGGGATAGCCTCAAGATACCTGGAATAATGATCAACTATTGTTAAAATAAAAAATTTGTTGTCATAAGATCTAGGAAGTTTTCCTACAATATCTAAAGCTATTATCTCACCTGGAGCTAAATCAGCTTTTGGAATCATTTTAGTGACAGTATTTTTAGGTTTAGGTTTAACTTTTAAACATCTTTCACAATTGCTACAAAAATTTTTAGTGTCCTTAAACATTCCTTTCCAAGAATAGATTTTGCGAACAAAATTGTAGGTTTTTTGAGTGCCAAAATGAGGAGCATGAGCAACTTCCAAACAATCCTTAATTAAAGATTTTGGAATTAAAATTCTACTGAGATACTTTTTTTTCTTTAACGGCTTCTTGGGGAAAATTTTTATCATTACAATTTTAGTTTCTGAATCAATATAATAGTTATTTGCAGTTTCCTCATCATTATAATTTAATTTTTGAATAATTTCCTTAATAAATTCATCATTTTGTTGATTATTTACAATATTATTATGATCTAAATTTGAATTACTTTGAAAAATATTTATATTATTTACATTTAAGGTTTCATCTTTATATGCTCTAGATAAATAATCAGCAGGGTTAATAACACCAGGAATGTGATCTATCTCATAATGAAATTGATCCAGATACAGAAGCCACCTAGCTACAATCTCACTCTGATTGTCCAGTTCCATGTGATATGTTAATGATTTTGCATCGGTATATATGGTAAATTTTTTTCCATATAATTCTTCACGAAAATGCTTGACAGATGCAAATATTGCGTACAATTCTCTTTGGATGGAAGGATATCTAGACTGAGCTGGATTGAATTGTTTTGAAAAAAATTCAACAGGATAAAATTTCTCATTGTATTTTTGCATTAAAATTCCACAAAATGCAACTTCAGAAGCATCAGTTACTAAATACAATGGAAGATCAAAATTAATGTTTTTAAGAAGGGGTTTATTTAGAATTTGATCTTGTAAAATATCAAAAGCTTCCTGACACTCTGAAGTCCAGACAAATGGAACATTTTTACCGGTTAAATTAATAATTGGCTTAGCAATTTCAGCATATTTATAAACCATGTGCCTAAAATAATTTAAACAACCAATATACTGTTGAACTTGCTTTACATTTTTGGGTATGGGAAATTTTGAAACTTTGTTTACATTATCCTCTGAAGGAGAAAAACCATCAGCACTGACATTAAATCCTAAATAAGTTATTTCTTTCTGACAAATCTGAAGCTTTGCAGGGTCTAAAGTTAAGTTGAATTGGATGAGCTTATCGAATACCTTCTGTAACCAGGCTTTAATTTCAGATATGCTGTCTGCAGCGACAATAATGTCATCAAGAAAGAATTGTAAATTTGGTCCTTTTAAGCTAGATAAACATTTAGAAATTAGTGTATGAAAATATGAAGTTGAGTTGCGACTTCCAAAAGGTAGGACTTTTGGCTGGTAGTTACCAATCTCGCAGCAAAATGCTAATTTTTCCCTATCTTTTTCCTGCAATCTTATCTGAAAAAATGCCGACTTCAAATCAAGCACACAATAATACCTTTTGCCAGCAATACTGTGCAGAATTTCTGAAATTTTGGCAAACATATAGTGTAAGATTCAATGATGCTATTTAACAGTCTATAATCCACTACCATGCGAAATTTGATTTCTTCAGGAGAGGTGCCTGGAATTGGTTTCTTTTTGACAAATATAACAGGGAAATTATAACTGGAGGAAGAATGTTCAATTAAACCAGCATCTAACAATTTTTTAATCTATTCTTGTGCAAACTGTTTGGCAATTTTTGGAATAGGGTATGGTTTAGTTTGAATTGGGACATTGTGCATTAATTTAAATTCGGGTTTGACTGCATCAGTTGAACCAAGAGTTTTATAATTTTTAGAAAATACTTTAAAGTTGTTCATTAATAATTCCAAAATCTCCTTTCTCTCTTTTTCATCTAAATGTTTAAGATTAAAATCAGATTCTGAAAGTTCTGCCTGTCTCAAATTACTAATCTCTTCTAAATTTAAACTATTGATTTGAAGAATTTGGTCCTCAGTGGGTTGGATTTCCTCGTCATCTTCAAACATTTCTACATTTCCTAGTTTTTGACCTTTACGTATATATGATGCAACATTAGTTTTATTCTCAACAATTGTCAAAATATATTTGTTGTCCTCAACAGTATGCAAAGAATTTTCAATATGGCACTTCTGCGAGACTTTTAATGGGGTTAACATGACTCTTTTAGAATTATGAATACCCTGTGGAAATTCCAATTTAATTATCTCAAATGAATTAGGTTTAATTTTAATGTTATTTATAGCTTTAGCAATTACATTAATTTGAGGTTTATCATTATCATTAATTACAGTATTTTCTTTAATCTGCGGAGAAGTTTCTTCAAATTCAAAATGGGTTTTGTTGATGGAAAGTCTTTTATTGAATGTGTCAATTAGAATTTTGTTTCTCTGAATGAAGTCATACCCTAAAATTATTTGGTAGTTACAATTCCAGTTACTCTGAGTGACAAAAAATATGTTATGAAACCAACGAGTTTTCATTTTGAACTTTATATTGACTGCTGACAAATATGGGATAGTGGTATTATTAAGGGTCTTAATTTTGACTGCTCTAGAAATATGCTCAACTTTCGCTTGTTGCTTAATTTCTTCTAAGATGCCTGGTTGCACCAGCGAGAGATTTGTACCGGTATCGAGAAGAGCGGGTACCTCTAAATTACCAAATTTAAGCTTAATAATAGGAAGGTGATTTGTATTATTATCAAAATTACACGACACTACATGGAGATTTTCAAGATCTTCACAATTATTTTGAATTGTTACATTATCAAAATTTTGAATTTCATTTACAGAGTTTAAGTTTTCATTTAAATTTGAATTTTCTTCTACAGATTTTAAATTATCATTTACTTCTAAATTTTCCTCACTAGAATTTGAATCTGAATTGTTACTAGATTTTGAATTTTCAACTGATTCTGAATTATTTACAGATTCCAATAGATTTTCATCCCTAACAATTTTATAATTATTGGTCCTTGTGAAATGGGATCTATTTTTACTACAAGAACCATCTATAAGTTTAAATGATTTCTACGCCTATATGGGTGATTTCTACGGTTATTTCTATAATTGCCAAAATTCCTTCCACTGCTGTTACCTCTAGAAATAGGAATATGGTTGGGGTTATGATTGAAATTATTGCTGCTGGGAATTTCTACCCTGTGGAAAATACCAACAATTTGTTGTCACATGACTTTTTCCACATATATGACATTGGACTCTTTCATTGTGACTTTGTCGAAAAGAATTGCTAGCATTATTTTCAGATTTTACTCTTTCCAATTCTTCCTTTAACTGTTGAATTTGTTTGTTACCCTCTAACTGGCTTTGCATTATTGAATTTAGTTCAAAGTTTTGACACATATTGTTGTTAATAATGACTTATTGAGCCTCAAGAGCCTTTTCTACATTAATTGCATGTTTACATGCCTCTAAGTAATTTTTTGGACCTAATTTAAGAATTTCGACCTTAATTTCAAGCCTAACAGCATCCAAAATTTTGTTCAATTTGATGGAATCAATGAATTCATTTGAATCCCTAGTTTGTATATCTATCTTTGATAAATATTTTACTGCATAAGAGTTTATTTCATCAATTAAGCTCTGAATTGACTGATTTGGTTTTTGCCTGATGTTATTAAATTTTGATTGTATCTCATCAAATGGTTGACATCTTTTGAATTTTTTAATTAATAATTCGGCCAAGTCATCAAAATTTTGAATATTAGCTACCTGCGGGGAGTCAATTAGAAATTTTTGGGCAGCATCTCTACAATTTAATTTTAGAATTAAAATTCTTTTATTTACGGGCCAATTTTCTAACACTGCTACATCTCTAACCTGTCCGACAAAATATTTAACATTTTCATCAGAAGTTCCGCTAAAAGTGGGAATGGATGAAGCCAAACTTAAATCTATGATCCCTTTACGAGCCATAGTAAATAACAGAAATAAATGTCAAAATATAGACTTTTAAGGGGGAGGAGGGGGGAGGGGAACTTAAAATTTACACATTCCTAACATGCAATTACACAATATCAATATTACAATACATATATAAAATCATAAATAGCTTAAAATATATAAATCATGCATTTAAAAAAATCACAGATAAAAATATAATAAATGGTGTGTATATGTTTGTAAAAATATACTCAGGAAGCTATTGTGGAGACCAGATTCTCAACCTATTTAATTTTACTTTTGCGCGCGGCACCAAATGATAAAAAATGATGATAAATTGGGCTGATGGAAAAAGGATTCATGGTGCAAAATAAAAATAAACTAAAGGGGGACACGATTAAATGTTCAAAAGGGAACACAAGTTAAAATCTTAAACCTGATCGAAATAGTGATTTCGTACCAATAAATGTTGGCCACAATAACAAACCACCTTAGCATCCCGAGCAACAACCTGAAATAGCTGAAAACTAAAAGTACATATTATAAAACACTTCATGCTAATTAAACAAAAAATAATAATTCTTTAGAGATTATTCTCGATTAGTTTATTTATATATAAAACATATTTTAAGGTTACACAATTAATTTAATTTAAAGAAAAGCATTTAATTAAAACATGATCATAAAAGATTACATTTTTGTTTAGGTGGACGCTCCATTTTACGTTTGATTTATATCTATCTCTATCTAAATGCATCCACTGAAAAATATTATTGAATTGAAATCAAAATACTTAATTTATTTGCTGCAGCAATTCTTGGGTTCACTGTCATATACATTTTCATACTAAATTTAGTAAGCACTCACAAAACATATTTTTGAAGACTCTGCATCACACGCAATTCACTAATTGCCGAAGTAGCTATTCTCTTTTTTTCACACATTCATTGTCACGCACATACATTCTTGAAACAAAATGATGATTTTCACTGCACTAACATATATCACAAACATAGAAACTCACTAGGGTGGTTCCTCATACGAGAAAATTCTCGAAAATGAATGGAAACCACCCTTCTTTTTCACGTCCTTTTATAGCATGCAACACACCGCTCGTTGAAAAAACCACTAGTCATTCAGATGCGATGCCATTCCGAGTGAAGGAAGCTTGGTCGAAAAATATCCGGTATTACCACTACCTCGCGCGCCGATGGAAGAAGATACAGCGAGAGAAATTCTTCGTATGCAGGCGTTCGCCAGCTGCTGCGAGTTTAGTAGCGATGTTGCGAGATGTTTGTTGGTGCGTTCGCTGATTTATAAAGGCAGATGCGCTGACACGGAAAAACAGTTCTTTTTGCATATTGCTCTGAACTTTAAAGGTTTTTTGATGACTTGGCTGAGTTGTGAAAGGGGTTTTTTAACACACAGTTTGCAATCAATAATTAGTTCTTAAGAAAAAAAATAAAAACAAATACATTGAATATGAAAGCACAAATGAATTCATTCCATAAAAAATAAAAACTGTCTGTTGTAAATTTTTCGCAGTCTTTTTTCCTATACGTAATTGTACGATATTACGAAAAAACAAAAACGGAAACAAATAACAACTTTTAACATATTAATATTTAATATTTAAAAATACACATTTTACGCTTTTTAAGTATTTTACATTTACAATTTGTTATGTATTGATAAAAGAGAAAAATACTATATCGGTCACTTTATTATATGGATCATAAGAAAACATCAAAATATGGTGGATTATTAAGCAGCATCGACTATAAATGATTGCATTTTTTTCATGTCAAGCAAGTTTTAGGTAGTTTTGTGTAATGATTTCCAATCCGTCTCTATTGATATATATATATATATATATATATATATGTGTGTGTGTGTGTGTGTATGTGTGTGTGTGTATGTGTGTATACAGGTCCTTATTTACATATATGCAACACGTGTAGCTGCACATCAAGGCGGTAAAATTTTAAAGACAGACAATTCTTTTTAAAGATTTAAATTATAGCTTGTAGATAAAATATATTGATTTTATTTATCATTATAAAATATAGTTAATGTCAGGGAAATTTTTCGTTGTGATTAAAATATATTTGGCTTAAAGGGAAACTTCATGATTTGTTTCGAATAAACTGCAGACTATAATTTTTTGTTGGCTGAAAATATTGAACTTTTAAGTAACCCCAATAAAAGATCTGTTTGTCAACATCAACGTATGAATATTTAATACGTATCATGGCAAAGTTAGTGAGAGAAAAGATAGATAATAACGAATCTTCGAAATATACTCAGGTATATTAGATTTTCTGTCTTAATGACCATTTAAATGTTTACGCTAGATATCATAGAAAAATGTCAATCAGTTGAATTTTTTTGTTAATTTTTTAACTGCAACAATACTGGAGGACAAATGTAAGAAGCAGTTTTGGATACACTTTTTGGCGTATGTGATATGAAATTTGAGAATTATAGATGTCAATCCTACTACTGTGCAACCAACATCTCAGGATTATATTCAGGCTGGCAAGTAAGACTCGTGGATACAACTACTGCTTTCATTTTGTTCATTAAATGTCCAACGTATTCACTGAATCCAGTTGGTTAACCAGTTTTATTTTAAAAACATAAAAAGGAAAAAGAAACAACTTTTACATTTTACTATTTAATTTTCCGCTCCCAATATGTATAAATTTAGCAAATGGTATGGCTGCCGTAATGGGTTCGCAGTATAATGTACTATAGCGCAACGTAAACATTTCAGTGCAATTTTGAAAATTCTTTCGCACGCAACAATCAAGCATGCATTCAAGATGCTCTTACTTGCCTATAAAGAATAATTCCTGGTGGCAAGAAATACGTTTAGCATATGATGTAATAAAATTGTTGTAAATACTTACCTGAATGCAACTAATCATTGTTTAAATATAAATATTTGACGGTAAATAAACGTAACGGCCTCCTTTTGGCAACATTTCAGCTATCATTTTTATCCTATTAAATATGACACATTCTTTACAATAAGTTTCCTTCAATCTTCATTCACTTCTACCAGTTCTACACTTTGTATACATTTTTGAAATGTTCACAGATTTCGGGAATGTAGGTGTGTAAATGTCTTTTATATAAATCTGGTATTACTATTTTTTTAAATGGTAGTTTAACCCAGTCTTAAACATTTTCTGGAAACAGGAAACTTTAAATTTTACTCTAAATGGTTCAATGTCTGATACGAAGCATATTAGTTGCGAATTTCAATTTTAACCTAATTGAATAATTATTTCAAAGTTAGCGAATTCTCAATAATTTAAAACACAATTTATCGCAAACAACATAATATTTATTATGAATAGAAATTATTTAATAATAATTCGTCGGTACGTTTGAAATGCAGGTTAAATAACCTTTTATGCTGTGTCTCATAGTTCAAAATACATCATACATTTAAAAATATCATTATTCCCAATTTGAAATACATTAAAACTGTAAGAACATTTTAATATTTATTCTCACATTACGCTTATTAGATAAGGAAAATTCAATAATTTTTTTAGTTTATTATTAAATAATGTAATTCAACTAATTTAATTTAATTAATTAGTAAAATTTTCATTTTCACCTATGCCATACAAATGAAACGACACTAACTCATAAGTGCTGAAATACATTTCAGTATTTACAATACAAACATCTATTCTCAATGTTAATTATTTATGACACTAAAAATAGGTTCTCCTGCTGTTAGGTCCAGAAACAGCCAAAAAATCACAAAATTCAATGTTTTATTACTGAATAATTGTTGGTAGCAGAATAATACACTTTTTACCTGTTAAGGATTGAAGAAAATGTTCCTATTTATAGCTTAGAGAGCCAGAGACCGTATAAAAATTTCAAATTCGTATATTTTTAAAAATAATTATATTTGTGAATATGGATAATGATATGATGGAGAACAATATTTGAAACAATTTTACAATTGAAACTATACCTATAAAAATAACAGTTTAGCAATAAACCATTAGTTAAAAGTAAGATCCTACATATACAGCCTGTTTCAAAAGGTTTGTTAAAAAGATAAAACACAGTCTCAAAAGTTTAGGCACATTATGCAAACGTTAACAAATGCTGAATTTTTTTCAACCAATCAACCATTTTTCCTGCGCAGTGTAATAACCACTATTAAATTTCCTTAAGTTATTTAAGATAGCAAGAGCGTCGAAATTCACAAATGAGAACATTTTAAAGATTTTGAAATTGAAAAATAAAAATAAATCGTTATTGAAACTTGAAAAATTTAAATGATGTGTTTTTTCACCATTGTGCCTAAAATTTTGAGATCGTGTATAATTACACATTAATGGGTGTTTTTATTAAAGTTATGATAATGTACCCATTTATTCCTGACCTCCACGGAGGGCACTCCCCCCAGGGCCTATATCCCTCGTGTTGATAATTAGCCGTCATAAATCAACCCAACCCAACCCATTTATTATTTTGATAGGGTTTATTTGGATTATTTTACGTAACCTAAATAAATTATATGTTTTTGTATTGCTATTTAGTAAATAACATTTTCAGGTTGTGCTTAAACTTTTGAAACAGACTGTATATGTTGCATTTGTTCAAAGATGATTTTTATATTAGACAAATTTTCCACATTGAAGAAACAAATGTTAGGTAACATCCTCTGTAATAAAAATGTATGTGTTGCTGACGACTGGGATTTTCGCTAATCGTTGCCACAGATTAATCTCAGAAAATGAAACATTTGAAGTTACTGGAAAAATTAATAGCTCGAAAAGTATTTGTCAGAAAATTGTTAGACAAACTGCGTTAGAAAGGTAAAAAATTGTATTTTTCTTGATATAAATTTCATATCTAATGATTATGCCGTTTTTCAAATATTGAATTTCATAAATTACCAAATTTTACAATGGAGTACCATAGCGAAATCTTCACGTATAAAAAGATAATGATAACGGCCATGTGGCCTGACGTATATATACTGACTATAGCACGAGACACAAATTATAGTAACCTTATTATTCTGTTAAAATATAAAAGTGAATTATGATGTCGCGAGTGCATGATTTTTATTTAATTCTCGACGAGTACAAAATTTATGTCCACCTCAGTGAGGCTATCAATTTCACTAAATTTGAAGTATTGTAAATTGTAATTTCATTCAAATCCAATGGAAATGATTTTTCCCCACAGACAATGTAAACCCCATAGACACCATAATTTAACACAATTATTCATTTTTTTATGCTGACCTATTCCATAATAAAGTCTACCGAGAATTGGCCTAATTTGTCCTCAACGGCCCAAATAACGTCTTACACATTAAAAATGCAATAATGCAATAGCGTTCGTATAGTTTTCAGAAATGCAGAAGGACATTCCAAGTGAAGATCCATAGGGTTTTTAAATATAAGGTCAAATTCAAATTCAAAATTTCACTTGATTAAAGGTGCGTTAAAAGAAATTGACCAGCGTAGCGGGCGTAGTTTGCTAGTTTATATCATAAATGCACTGAAGAAAATTGTGTGTGCAACGTTATCTTATTTATTTTATTTTATTTTATTTTTTTTGCGTTATGTAATTCAAACTTTAAATTTATATAAAAAATAATTCAATGAATGACGGAATAAATATATTATCGATGCTCATTGTTCGATAGATATCGAAAACCATCAAATAGAAAATGAAAAAAATGCAAAAGAATTAATACACTAATTAATAATTCAGAAGAGCTGAAATTACGCTGTTAATTAATGAAATACAAATGATGTGATTTATCACTTTACTAAACAGCGTGCAACCATTAGAGTGAAAAAATGTCCAGACCGGGGTTCGATCCCGGATCCTTTGGTATAGCTTAATTGGTATATCTTGATATCTTAATTGGCAAAGCACTTGGTGCGCTATACTAAAGAATCCGGGATCGAATCCCGGTCTGGACATTTTTTCACTCTAATGGTTGCACGCTGTTTAGTAAAGTGATAATTCACATCGTTTGTATTTGCAAAAGAATGTTGAGCTTATTAGCATTCAACGATTAGGCTATTTTAAAATGTGTGGTTCTAAATTCAGAGATATTTCCGGTATAGAATATTTAAGCAAATTGTGTCAAGATACATTTATAAAAGAGCAAAACTATGGAAAGTATAAATGTAAGAGGTATGTATTAGATTTTTAATATTTATATTTATTAAATTAATGTTTTTTTTGTCTTGGAAACACAAATAGCAGCATTTATTGAAACTATTCAATATAATATACGTGTATGGTAGTTACAAGTGTTGAATTTAACACACATTTTCAAGGAAAGATATATTGTATTCTTGTATTTTCAACCTTCTAAAATTTTCAAGATTAAATAAAAATAATATTATATGTTATTTTTAATTATTTTTTCAATGGCGGATGTATTTAATGACAAAGTCTAATAAATACCATAAACTAAAATTTAAAATAGTACTAATTTTTATATCGGCTGCTACAAAATATTTTTAGCAAAATATATATTTTTAGATTTCATATGATTTTACATTAAAATACAAAACAATTGTTTTCATATTAATAATTTGTTTCTGGTTGCAATTTAAGGGAGCAAAGCCTAATGTTTAACATTTTCGTGTCGTTCCTTAGTTTTTTAATCAATAATTTGTCTAATAATATCTTATTTCGATCTGACAAAAATGATACTCTGGATTTAAAATTCAGACATATTTAAATTCCAGAAAAGATAAATATAAAGTAAATCAAACATTTAAAAACAATTAAAATTAAATATAAATCTCCTTATAAAATTAAAAGTAATAATTTTGTTTAAATAGTCAAATATTTTAAATTTAACATTTTTTCGAGATTTGGTTCATTGATTTCATTTATTTCATTTTAAAAATGAGCTTTATCATCAAGGACAGTTTTCCCATTCATTAATTAAAACTTACTTTGTATAAGAATTTCTTTATATTTGTACAATGTTTGGTACAAATAACAGATACAAAAAATAATATAAATTGTAAAATATAGCAGGCAAAAGCATTGGTAAAATTCTGATGGTGCAGAATTGAGCATTTCATGCATAAAATATTTAAAAACAACTCCATAAAAATAAGTAAAAAAAATGCATTAATTAATAAAAATGTATTAAGGGCCGTCAACAAATTGAAGAAAAAATAATATGTTTTGGATAACCCTGCAAAAACTAATATTGCAAAAGCATTCAAACTGTAGATTATGATTAAGTGGATTATTGTAATAATTTGGGTTCATTTTTATGAAGATAGCATGCATACTCGAAGAGAAATTCAGGTTTTTATAAAAACAGTCCCAAATTTTATCAATTTTTTTGCTTATAATTTGCAGAGTTTTTAATATAAAACAAGTTATTTTCAGAAAATATGACAAACAAAATTGTACATAACACCCCGCAATAAGAATTAAAAGAATAATAAAAATTGTATGAAAAATGAGCAGGATCACTAAATATTGTTTCACTGCGCATGCGCGAATTCAATCAAAATATACTGTTCATAATATATTAGCTAAATATATAGACCAACTTTTATGAAAGTCTCAAAAACATAGCTTAAAAATTATGATAGTAATCGTTGATAGAATAAGCTCGAATTTCGCTGTTCCCAAAAGGAAGCAAAAAGATGAGGGGTTGTATTCAAATATACTAGCTTATGAAAGTTGACATTATAAGAATGAAGTGTCTCTCATTCTATATTTGATACAACCCCTCATCTATTTGCTTCCTTTTGGGAACAGCGAATTTCGAGCTTATTCTATCGTGTTGTGGTCTGAGTCAGCTGCTACGTTTTTGATGGTGCAGAATTGAGCATTTTATGCATAAAATCTTTAAAAACAACTCCGTAAAAATAAGTAAAAAATAAATGCATAAATTAATAAAATGTATCCATTTATAACATGTAAATAACATTTTGTTTAATTATAACATGTAAATAACATAACATTTCAAGTTTTCAAACTGAAATATCGAATGTTCTAAAGTAAAATATCTTCAAATATTACATACCTTCTTTCTACTATAAATTATGTATTGATAATATTAAATGAAGTATTCTCTTTGGTGATAAACATAAATATAACATCAAAATAATCAAATCAATAAAGTTTTTCTTGTTTCATTTGCATGTTATTGTATAAAGTTTGTTCTTGAAATATATCAAGAACTACAGGAAAAAATCATTTATACTGAAACGTGTCACAAATATATTGTTAAAATACACATTATTTTGTGGGACTGATATCTGGGTATGTGTTTTACATTTCAGGTATTTAATATTTTTATCTTGTCTTTTGAAGATTATTTTGAAGTATACAAACCTCAAATATTCAGCAGTGTTTCATTGGACCTTTTGAGTAGCGGACTACATCCGACTACATTTGAGTATCCGAGCCCCATGTATCCTACATGGGCTCTGGATAAAAGGTTCAATTGGGGCTTTACATGACATTTTTCTAACCACCAGTTTGCATTGATTTAAAAACAAATAAACAAATTACTGATTACTTCACTTTTAGGTGATTTAGGAACACACGTTTTATTTAACTACTATATTAGAAATGATGCAAGATATTTCATAATAATAATAAAAAAAAGAAAAAAAAAGAAAAGATATATCAATAGATAAAATTAGATTTTATTAATATTTGCAAGTAGAAAAGTTATTTAGAAATATATGTTTAAAGAGGTAAGTACAAATGAATTGCATCAAAACAAGACACATTTTTTAATATAAAGCAAGATTTAATGCAAAACGAAAAATAAAACATAATCTATTTTTGTCAAAAATTTTCTTTTTTGTTTTTCTTTTCTTTAAATAGATACAAATTCTTTTTCTATATTTTTATGACAGAAACAACTTTCATAGTATACAAAATTTGTTTTAGATCTGTGTAAATTTTCTATTTTAAGGCATTTTGCAGTTTTACTATATCAGTATCGGACGTTTTATCTGCAATTTTTTCTTCTAAATTTTTGTCATAAAATTCTCATCAAGTATTTTTATATATCTAGATTATCTGTCCATTTTTTGATGTTTTGAGGCCATAATTTCAAAGGCTCCACTAAATAATCTTCATTCGACTATGTAAAACAAAATAATAACTAAACACGACACCGATAAATTACATTGTTATAAAAATATTTTTTAATCGAGAAATTAATAATAAATATATCTACTTCTTCTTCAAGCTCGCTCATGTGTCGCATATACTGCGTTTAACAAACTCATAATCTGAAATTTGACCTTGTAAATTTCAGAAACATACTTTATTTGTTAGGGGAAGAAAGGATAAATGATCTTTTAGAAATTTCGACGCCGTATGTGTGAACTGAAAAAGAAATACCAGGTGTGTCGAACATTCTGAACAGGTTCGTTTGTTTTAATGTTAATAAAATTATTTTTAAAAACATATTTATAATGAAAGACGACTTCGAAAAATACAATGCAACCAGTGAACCCGTGCGAGTATTTCGCACTGCATTCTAATACTTTTTAGATACAGGTTTAAACTTCTATAGAAAAATTAAGGATAAAAATATCTGCAAAAAACATTATTCAAGCCAGAATATCATCTCATTTATTACATCAAAGGTCCAGGGAAAAAGAAAAAGGCACGCTCGAGAAATAAAAAAAAATAACGACTCTATTTTAACTGCATTAGAAAATGACGTCATCTCTTTGGGAAAACGAATCTGAATACATATAAAGTACTCTTTAATTTAATATGAGAAAGCATACCTTTTATTCTACACGTGAAATAACACTGCTGCTTTCGATCGATGGTATTTTTTCTTCTAAACATTTCAATTTCAGTTTTCCTTTTTACCATAAATATAAAAGAAATCTTTTATCTTATTTGTACCATATTTTTATAATCATTGTTGATCATCATATAATGCGATATTTTATTATTGTGCAACACTAATTTGAGGAAAACCTTTCAATTCATTTATGAAAACATAGCCGGTTTAATTTTAAAATAACAGCAATTTTTAATCCAAAAACATGTTTTAAGAAAATGTAAGTGTACTAAGTCACAAGCCGCTTCAAAAACCTTTCGAATGATACTTCATTCGTTGTTGTGTGTTTCGTAAATTCATAGAAAAAGTGAAGTTGACAGCATAAATAATATGTATGATTGGCACAATAAAAAATATTAAAACACTCATTTTTTTAAATATTAGATATATATTAAAAGAGTAACCTCTTGTAATTAAGGATTATTCTTAAAAGAATTTGCTGTAAATTTTCGAGTACAGCAAAATTTCTTACACATTACTTGTTCATAATGAACAATAAAATGAGAGCAAATTCTTAATTCCAACTTAGAAATAAGGATATCATGTCCTCGATAGATATAAATGAAGAATTTCTTTCTTTTATAAATATAGGAAAAATAGAACAAAATGTGGGATAATGGTAGGGTAATGCATTCTCTTCAACCAAATTTTTATGTGGTTGAAAGGAAATACGTTAAACCATTTTATGTAAAATTATAATCATTAAAAAGAAACATTCGTGTACATTTATTTAAACACACATTTATAAGGGTGCATCGTCTTAAGTTGTGAAACACAATTTCAGATTTTTTTCTTTTTAACAAAAGCAAAAATAAAACTAAATACCCGATTATGTTAACCCACAGCTGAAAAATAGCTTTAGCATATCAGGTGCCTTTGTAACACTTGTTTAAATGTCTGTAATATTTTTTAACATGTTCATTGCCATGGACGAATATACTCGCCAATGAACATATTAAAAATATAATTTTATAAATGCTTATAGTCGTTATGGATGAGTATACTCGTACGTAGACTGAAATATCTGCACTGCACACTTCCAGATGCTAGTCCCCCACATTTGCAATCGGACAGGTATACTCGTCAGCGAACAGCTTAACCTTCATGAATGCTGTATCGAGGTTAAATAGAATTTCATATGCATGTTGATACATAGTCAAAAACGTTTCAAATAAGAACCATTAAACATGATCTAGAAGATATATAGACATTATGATATATAGACCTTAAGGTATATAGACAGAAGATACATAGACATCCACATGCTGACGCATACTTAAAAAAAAAGTCTAAAATAATTTTTATTTAAAAAATGTGTTGTAGTGAAATTTTAAAAAAAAAATACATTCCTTAATAAAAGAAAGTTAATATTTTTTGCTGTTGTTTACGAGAAAATATACTTAACAATCTTAACGAAACGACAATTTATGTTCCTCAATTTATGACATATGTATGCAAGAGCAAAATTCTACGAATATTGCCGAAATCATTGAGAATTTCTCCTTTTCTAATTTAAATATGGTATCATTGGCGTAAAGTTATTTTTCTAGGAATATCCCCATTAAAAGTGTCTTCTCTTGCTAGAAATATGACTTCATGAATTTAACATTATTAGAAATTGATGAGTTATTATATTTCACTAGCGCATGTCGGTTTCATATTAAGTTTCACCTCAAAAAATATTTCTACCAATATTTCTACTAATTTTTTTTTTTTTCTGAGGGCTTGGTTATGGGCAACCTGTCTCTCTCCGATTCTCGCGGATATTTATATAGAGAATTTTGAATGCACCTTCTACAAAATACTCCCTTTGCATACGTTGACGATAGATAACATCTTCAAAATTGTGAACTTACTTTGCATCAATATTCAATTCTATTTTGAAATAGAGAATGCAGATTAACTCTCTTTTCTATATATCTTTGTAAGGCGTACTTAAAAGGATATCTTTAATTTTACCTTTATTGAAAGTTTTGCTATCCTTTACAAACTTTTGCTCATTCATATCATACACCTCTTCTAAAAATGTCTGGTTTTATATTTTCACAAATCGCGTCATATACATTTGTTTTCATTTGCAAGACCTTGATTTTAAAGTACAGTATCTGAAATAAATTTCTATTGATGGTGTTTATCTGAAGACAGCTTGTAGATGCATTTTAATATTAGATAATATACCACCACTTATGCAGTCATCATTTATGCAGTTCTTAACACAGTTCTAACTTAATTCCCCAAATACAGTGTGGGGTATTTGTGTGATGTGAAGCCTAATTCTTAGTGTTACTGGAACCTTAGAAGAGCCTTTATATAATGCTTCTCGCTTAATTTCTACTTATGAGTAGTATAGTAATGGATTATTTGCAGCATCTTCCTCAATATAATCCTGCTTTCATTCTGCTCACAGATCGTTGCGCACAAACTATATGCATATGTGAAGTTGAAATTATATTAATTCCGTGTGATTTATAACAAAATTTAATTCCATTTCAGAAATTGATTTTCAATAATATTTAATCTGATTTATTTGAAAATTGTTTAAATTGTTATACATTTTTTTTTTGTTTTATAACCTTAGAGTTTAATTAATGTATGCTTTGTTAAGAAAACAGAACGAATGTAACTTACAATGTGTAATGTTTTCTATGCCTAAATATTTGTTAACATAATATTTGTACACGCTAAAAAAGACATTTGTCACATTACTTATATAAGTAATATAATTAATAAAAGGGAAAATTTGGCTGTGAGTTTTGATAGTCTAACCATGTGATGCGAATGTCCACAGCAGAAAATTTAGTAGCAGTGAAATTTCAGTAACAGAGAGAAGAATTTTTTAAAATTATCGAGTTTTTTATAAAGTTTTCAATCGATTTTGTAACTGAAATTTCTGCTACTAATAGTTTTTTATTGCTCATGTCTGCGCTTTTTAAAAATGCACAATTAAAATTATTAATTTACTGATTAAAATTTAAGACACTTTCAAATCTACGTTATTATGAAATATACACCAGTTTTATTGATTTTTGTTCTCTTTTTAAATAACATTACTTCGTACGTTTTTTTTTTCAAATCGTAATTTTCAAAAGGTTTATAGAATTTATACAAATTGGATTCGCCATAAATGCTAACACTGAATGGTTATGAAATAAGTATCACACTATAGCGCTGTCTTAAAGCTTGAAGGAGTGATTCAAAAGAAAAATATATATTAGTCCTATTATTTAAGATAGGGATGTTTTGAGGGTTAAGCAATATGTAAAAGTGCCGATAAAGGGATCTACAGATCCTGTTATATTTATTTTATAACAACAAAGTATATAAAAAAACCATACAGATTTCCCAGGATATGACATTTTTTATGTCCATAGTAATAGAAGTATACTTATAAAATATGTTTCACAAATCTACAAAAGAAATACGAAATAAATAAAATGTACTGTATTTAAAATAAAAATTCATATGCATTACATAATTCAGCAATCTGAATTTAATCTGATTTATTCAGTTGGATGGATAAATGACTTCCAACGAAATTCATGATTCATACAAAATATATATCGAGAAAGCAAAAACTTTTAAAAGTGGTAAAGACAAAAACATGGTGACCTTCATAATGAACATAATTTTTTAATTGTTTTCCTAAATTTACAATTTTTTAAAACAGATTGAATTATTATCTTTTAATGCATCCAAAACAGATTTTGAGAACAATGCAAATATTCAAAAATACATTTAGTAAAACAGAAGCTTCTGGACAGATAAATGTAACGTAATTTTAACATATGTTATTAATAAGTTCCATTAAAGAATATGTTTTTTAGCCTACAAATATTTAAGGTAAGATAACTTCTGTTTTGAATTACTCAAAGTGCATTTAAATGAATGTACTTTCTTTCACCCCATCGTCCGCTAAGAAAGAAATGTGTTCTATTCTTAATGAAATTATATATAATCAATGAGATTTTAAAGAACTTATTATTTTGATAGTAAAAAAAAAAGAAATCACAGAATTAAATATGCATTGAATCTTTTTTTCATAATGTCTGATAACAAAATTTTCACTTTAGTATTTAAAATTAACAATTACAACTGCGAAGTACAGTAATAAAATAAAGAGTGCAAGGATAAATAATTCATTTAATTTTATTGTTAAAATAATGAATAAATGG
This sequence comes from Maratus michaelseni, assembly GCA_963931845.1. Lineage (NCBI taxonomy): Eukaryota > Metazoa > Arthropoda > Arachnida > Araneae > Salticidae > Maratus > Maratus michaelseni. Next base: position 257,830,391 of record OZ007590.1, on the reverse strand, counting down.
CCGATAAATGTAGAATAGAAAATTAAATACTCAAAAAATGTTACATTTTCGGCAAAAACATTTTTAGTAAGCATATATAAAATGTTTAGTGTTCCGTACTTAAAAAGTAAAAACGAAACCATTATCTGGATTACTCCTGTGTCTGTTTGTCCGTCTATTAGAGGCTTTTTGCAAGTAAATTATTGGACGTGGAAAGTTCAAAATGGGAACGTTATAAAGCCTCTTGACCCACATATTTTTAGATTATTAGCTATTCCCAAATATGTATAGGAAACAATTAGGGGGGCTAATTAAGTTAATTGACAAAAAAACTCTTTTTGTATATTGTGGGGGAGGTGGTATCGTGTGAAAGATCTCGTAATACCGACCTCAAAAATATATTTGTTTAATTTTAGGTATTATATTTATGCAATGCAAAAATATCCCCCCCCCCCCTCTATTTCCCAATCTACAGAAACTAAAATTGTGAAAAAATTAGGCGTAGTAATTTAAAACTTGCAAGAAACCAATAGCGATTTTCCTAGGTAGTAATAGTTTTGGAGCAAAACGCATTTTTCTGTTATACAGAAACTTTACTTTTCAGACGGTCAGCGGGGGTGTTGACAAGCGGTCAAGGTACCTATCGACGCAGAATCATCCAATGATATTTGATAACGACTTTCGAAAGCAATTGTCTGTAATTAGCCGAGATATTAATTAAGTTACTTTAAAAATTCTTTTTTTATATCGTAAAGGGCAGTTTTCGAAAGATCTCGTAACACCAAATTCAAAAACTTATATTTGTTTTAATTTTGGTATTAAATTTTCAGAGTCGAAAGTGTATTTCAAAAATGTGTCCGTTCCCTCCTTTTTCCAAAACTAAAATTATGAAACAATTAGGGGAAGTAGGAGTTTGTTAATTAATAAATTGATAAATTTAATCAACAGAACCCTTTGAGCGGATTTTTATTGAATGTGAAATGTATTGAATCCACTTATTCAGCCAAAAGCTCTAATTTAATTAATTTTTCTGTAAATAAATCTATAAAATAAATAAACCATGTGATATAATTATATCGTACAGAAATTAATTCACAAATATAGATCAATTCATGAAATTATTTTTGCCATCGAATCTTTAATAATAATCTTTATTGCTATTTCAGTTTTACTAGCTAAAGATCAAAACCACCTATTTAACTTTTCTAATTAGTATATCTTTGTGGAATATATCGATAAATTGAGATAATTTAATCAAAATATTCCAATTAGTATATGAAAAATAATCCACTAGATAAAGAAGGAAATAAAGAAATCTCCTTGAAGTATTTGCACATTATTTTATAAAGTATTCTCTTGTGATATATTTAAACTAGGAAAATAGAAAAGATATTTTTTCGAGATACATGTCACAAGGGTATGATAAAATGATGGATGATTCTGAGAATTTTTATTCAGACAATTTTTCAAATCGTGTTACACTTCCGGATATTTGATACTTTATTTTTCTATAAATATTTTCTCCTGAATAACATAAAAAAATGTGCAACACATGAAAATAAGTATAATAATAATTCTATACATTTTAAATATTTTTTAACGAATTAGTTAAATTATATTTATTGTTGTCCTTAATTTCTGTATATATATTTTCTATGTCAGATGAAATCTAAATTTTTTCCTTCATATGAAAGAGCGAGTATAAGATGGCATTGCTACACTGTTAAAAATTTGCAGCACACTGTCCAGTCATTTCACCGTTTTCATGAAAAAATGGTTAGATAACCATAATTTAACTCTATTTTGACCATAATATGGGCAATAATATGGTCGGAATAGAATTATATTGCAGGTATGTAACTGTTTTCTATGAAAACGGTCAAATGACTGGACAGTGTGCTGCAAATTTTTAACAGTGTATGTAGTACCTAATATAACATCTACCTTTATTTATCTAGAAAAAAAGGTCACATAATAGAAAATAAAATTACAGTATAAATTCAAACGGAATCTTTACGTTTGTTCATTTTTAAATATTTACGGGATTCAAGCAAATTCTCAATACCACTATACGTTTTATCTGTGATTCTCAGCTGTATTTCAACTACGTTCAAATAATTCCCGAAATCCAAATAACTAGATCTCGGATATATTTCTGATATATTTCTGCAATTTCGTAATATTCAATTGCATATTTGACATAAATTGCCATGTACAGTTGGCAGAAAGAATGAAAAAAAAAAGATATTTATTTAGGGTTTACACAGTTAAAAATAATTTTCCTTAAATCTCATAGCTCTTGACTCTTTCGCTGTATTAATTGGAAATTATGTTGCTCTATTTTCATGTGAAATGTTTTTCTTGCTTCGTGAAACTTGGAAGAAAAAATGGTATACTTGACACTATCCTATATAAAATTAGTATTTTACGAATATAAAAGTATTTCAAAATTACAATTTTCTTTTTTATTTGTAAGGAAAAATATATTTCTAGTAAGTAAACCAAATTTGGACATGTCTAAAACTGCATAGTTTAAAAGTGCTTTACTTCGCTATAAATTTTAAACATGATTCCAATATTACATAACAAATATAAAAAAAGAGATTTACATCAATCTCATAATTAATGCAGTTAAGTAAACAGACAAATATTTACAAAAAAAATGACTCATATTCTGGTGGTATTTTTATAAAGCAGAAGACGGAGAAGCTATTTTTAACACTCCGGGTAATTTCCTGTGTTCGTCGACTGCCGTGTGGCTGTAGCTCCTTACTAATTCGTGCAATCATAATGAAACATAGGTCGTTTTAAAGGTAAGAAAAATTATAAAACTTTTATGCATCAATTGCGAAGAGCTCTTGGAAATTTGAAAGTCTGGTCTGATGTTGTTGGAAATTAATATATTTGTAAATGTCTGGTATGGAGAAGTCCGTGTAATTTAATGAATATAATTTATTAGATTAGTCTGTCCTCTTTTATGACGCATACATGTATCTTTCAAGATATTGTATCTGTGAAGAAAATCGAAAAGTACTGTGTTCCTCTTAAACCTACACATTGCAATTAAATGATATCCCAACAAGAAAGCATCGATTACATGTATTGTTCAATAGGCCTAAATCACACAGAAATTTTATGAGACCAAACCTATATTAGTAGTAATTTTGTGCTTAAAATAGACGTTTTTAACAGAGAAGAATTATCTCTCATTTATGCTGATATTGTTTACAATTATGTAAGCGTGTGAAAAAGGTTGCCAACAGCGCAAAACACGATTTACTAGCCTCTTATTATGTTAGTAAACTGACAAAAGAAAAATACTTTGAAAATATTAGAATAATATTGGAAAGGCGATTGTTTCAGCCATCTCATGAAGCTTTGTTGCTTTCCACACCACCGTTCCTATTCATCACACGTTATATTATAATTTCTATTCACTTTTCCGCTTTCCTACATAGATTTTGCCTTATAGTGTATAGTATAGCCTAGTACCAGTGCATACATAACTTGTTTCGTTATAAATCTTTTAGAGTGACTTTAATGTGCAAACTATATTCATCTAAAACTATTGCGTATATAATATTCATTTTTCTATTAAATTACACATAAATAAAAAAATCTTAATATTAATTAAAATTTAGTATCAAGACGTATTCAGATAAATGAGCATTCTATACATTTGTAACTTTTTGTTTTCAAAACAAAATGCATCGTGACTGCATATTCTTATGTTTCATAATACACTTAAAAAATTTATAATATAACAGTAATAAAAGAAAAATAAATGAAATCTTAAATAGTTATGTTTTAGATGATCTGACAAATTGAGAGAATTACAGTTTTTCAAATTAGACATATTAAGTAAAATGAAGTTGAAAACATCATTATACATTGTAACATTAATCATCAAATTTTTATTAAAATAACACTTTCTTCCAGTTATTTATCTACAATGTCGTATGGTTTTAAATAATATTATTTTTTTAATTGAATAATTTTCATCTTTAATCTATGACTATTGTATTAAATGATCAAAGAATTTATCTGATTCTTTTTAAAACCTCAATCTTTGATATGGATCTGTATTTTTTTCATAAATATTTTATTCAAAACCATCTGAATGATTCAAAACTAGAATCCTCCAAAAATAGATACTATAATCAAATAACGAATACTAAAAATGTATTTCCTTGTGTAGAAAAAACATTATTTCCTGTAACTATTCATGTGTAATGCTCTATTATAAAAAGTAATCCAAGTGAAAATTGCATGCTTCTTTTTGAAGAAAGAAAAAATGTAAAGCGTTTTACATAAGAAAGTACAGTAAGTAGAAATATTCTGTAATTGTTTTCTAACACAAAACGTACCGTTCCAATTTATGTTTATTTCGTTTTTATAGGGGGCATTCGTTTTCAGAATTGTTTTTGATTACACCTTTTTGTATGCAAATAATCAAATATGTTTTTCCCTCTTTTATACTTATCTTTTAAAATGCTTTCTGTTTCATTTTCAAATGGCAGTATCACATAATAGTAGACATTATTCTAGATAAAAAAACATTTTACTGAAAAATTGAAAGATTAATTCAGTATTGGTATCGCAGTCTTAATACTACTTTCTTATAATTCTCTGTAAGTTAAACAATACATCACACTTCCTATAAGTATTTACCTCTTTTAATAAAAACGTTGATAAGATTATTGTTAAATGTTATTGTAAATAATTGTAAAATATTTTGTTTTACTTTATTCATTCTTTTACTCACAAAAAATATATTTCATATCTGGTTTGGAAATCGCTACGTTATTCTAGATATTATATATATTTTTTAATTTATGTAAGTTTTTATATGCTAATGAAAGACAAATATTCTTAAGATTTTCGAAACATAAAATATTTTTTTTCTTATTCCAATGCATTAATTCTAACACAAATAAAAACAGTCTCTGTAAAGAAAAATTGTCTAAAAATATCGTACAGTTAAGGAAGCATTTAAAGTAAAACAAGAGCACAGTCTATTAGAACTAAAAGATTAAAAAACTGAAAGTGTGAAATCGCTAAAAAACTGGAAGTGTGACTTACACTCCCAACGAGATATCGTGGCGTACTACTTTGGAATATACGAACATAAGACATATCGAATATATTAAATATAACTGTCCTCTATTATATAAATTAACATATATTAGCCATTGTATGTAAACATATATACAGTTTCTAAAAACATGTATACCTGATTTATTCACTAATAACTGGCATGTCCATCTTTTCCTTTCTGGTTTAAAACTAGAAAAAATTGTTGAAATCTAACTAGGCTTTGAAAATTATTCTACGATGTTACTGGAAATTCGAAAAAGTAACTGAGAGTAAGACTTTAGAAGACAGATTGAAAAAAGACCCCTTTACGTGACTTACAATCGCTAAAATAAGTGAAACATATTTAGACAGATGGTATTGTACACAAGCAGCATTCAGAAAGACCGCGACTATGAAAAATACTCTCAAATAAAGACAGTCTCGAAGATCTCTTCCGCAAGCAGTTGGCGAGGTAAGTCTTCCAAAATCAAATGTCTTTCACATTAAAAAGTGCCAACATTGGAAGATGTACATTCCACATACGTGTATATATATAGGAACACAAACAGACGCGTGCAAAGTTTTTCCAACAAGGCCCATAACTGTGCTAGCTTGAACTGGCAACATGCAATACAAAATCTGTTGTCAGAAATAAGTCGCCAACTGCACTTTATAATATGTAGTACAGATTAATTTTTTTTTTGTCAAATTAATCAACATTTTGAATTTTATAGAATAGCATTTTTTATGTGCTTAAATACAATTAGCGATTTTTTTTACTAGCGTAGATTCGCCAGCCTCGATTTGTTTTTCAAAGGAATCTGGAGTTGGGGACCCCACCACCATATACAGCGTACACGCAGGTGAGCTACGCTTGCTCTGTTCTTGAATTAAGCGCGCCTTGAATTATTGAGATTTTCTATTTTTAGACGATTGTAGATTACTAGCAGATTTTTACAACATCGACAGATAAATTTACCAAAGTCTTCATCACCGCTGTCTACGATAACGTACACAAGTCTTCATTTAACACTTTCAAAAAAGCGTAACTCAAAGGCACGTAGCAATCAGTAGGGGAGACAGGTACACAGTGGACCACCCTGTAATATTTTATTTATTTAATTTTTTTAAGCTTCTCTTCTATCCTAATAGACAACAGCACTGCACTGATTATTTATAGCCTTCAGAAAATATGTTTAGCTCAGATTGAACTATTTTATCCTGATTGGTTGTTTTGAGCTTCTAAAAGTAAAAATTTCCATCATCATATTTTAATTTTTTTAGTAATTTAAGGTTGTAGATAAATAAGATAAAACAGCTTTTTTGCAAAGCTTTTAATACTTGTTTTTATTTAACTTTAAAGTTAATATGTTTAAAAGAAAGCTATTGAACTTCAACATGGGGCACAGTGGACCACCCGCTCCTAGGGCACAGTGGTCCACAATCCACTCTGTTCCTGTATTGCAGAATGTTCAAATTATTTAATAGATGCTTATTTTCTATAAATAAATATTGTTTAAAAGTACTTATTTAACTGTAAAATAAAATAAACAAAGAAAAATAACAATTTATTTAACATAGTAAGAAATATTTTGTTTTGTATTTACTGCCTTTGATAAATATAACTGTAGTCTAATTGGTGATGATTGAATTCAAGTAAGATTCATGAGACGCAAATTGAATGGAAATCAGTTTATTTTTCCAGAAACTGTGCAGATGAATATGTTGTTGATGTCAATGATTTCATAATATTGCTCCCAGACCAAAACTATTTCAGGAAAATTCCAGGCTCAATCTTACTCCTAAGTATTTTGTAATTTCATTTAAAAATTTTAATGTGCGCTGATTTTTTTGTATTTAAGTAATAACTTCAACTAAATTGCAATTTTTCCTGTATTTATATGTTATTATATTCAAAATATTTTTTTTTCAAAATGTTACTTGTAAATTTATATTACTATGTTATTTTGCGGGTAAAGGGGAAATAAAAAAGAATTAGATTAATGGAAAATAGATTTATATTGTATTTCAGATAATACCTAATAGCGGTCCACTGTGCCCCGGTGGGTGGACCAGTGTGCCCCACTTCTGGGGCACACTTGTCCACTTTACGAGTACATATAATTTTTTTTTTAAATGTATTGAAAACTATGTTTTGAGAAAATTATGATGAATGTATAAAGGTTTAAGGAATATTCAAAAATATTTTCATGCAGATCGGATTGTCCGTTAAAGAGAAAAAAAAAAACTGAAAAAAGTGGTCTACTGTGTATCAGTCTCCCCATCCCAGCTTTATTACAAAAGTTCAGTATATTTGTGTACGATATACGAACCTATTTGGCATTCTTTGAACTTGGATTTAATTACAGATGTAGTAATATTATCGGGAAATTTCTACTTTCCATTTCGGAAAAAAATATATTAACTTATATATTTTAAAATTAATTAAAAAACAACTATTTTAATTATTTTGATAGTTTTAAGTCCTTATTTTTGGAGAAAAGGGTACTAAAATCACAAAATTTTAAAATTCGCTTTACCGAATATATTTTTATTGAAAAGAAGGCACAATTCGCAATATTGGGCTAAAAGATTGAAACAGAAATCCTTTTACCAATGTAGAAAAATCGCCGACAGAAACGAACTCTAAAAAATCGCTTAAAATAATAAATAAAAAAATCTATTAAGAAAGCTATAGACCACGATTTATTTCTTTTTATAAATCTGAAACATCATCTTGGAAAAAAACAATCATTGTGCAATTTTGTTGAAAAGAGGACAACATCTGTAATGTTTGGTAAATCATTGAATGCGGATTCTATTTACTACTGCAGAAAAATCGCCAAGGCACTGTCGAAAAAAATCGCCAAAAATCCCATAAAAATAAAATTAAAAAATATATAACACAACAAAATCCAAACACTGTCGTCCAGTTATTTATTTTCAAATATACATATACATTGTTGCCAATCGTGTAGATATGCACGCATCGATATCTTTAGAAAACCGAAGTAAAACACATATATATACCTAGAAAAACACAAACATGTTTTTAATATTATAGATAATTAAGTAAATACGGAAATAAGTATCATAAACATATTTTACTATACACATCTTAAGAAGTAATACGAAATGTCATTAAATCATCATAGAAACTCGACAGAGTTTCTCGCCAAGCATAAGAAACAGCAATGCATTGAACCGTAAATGAAAGGAATTTCCGCCAATGGATGCCAAACGATTTTACAATTTTTTTTTTTTTTTTTAACTCTGTCTAGTTTATATTTTGCGGACGGGACAAAACGGGTTTTTGACACATCTATATCTCGCGTTCTATTTATGATAGAAACAAAATTCTTGATTCTATGGAATGGGGCGTGCCCAGTGACTCAGAATTCAAAAGTAAAGCAAAATCCGACGAATAGGTTTTCAGTAAATGCGCTTTTAAAAGTGCTGTTTTTTGCCCTTTTTAAATCTTGTTCCGGCCAAAAACTGTTGACAGGGCTACAGCAATGTGTAATTATCGGATTTTTACGCAGTTTACGTTATTTGAATCGTTTTTATGAGTAGTTCAAACCTTTGTAAGTTTCATGTAAAAATATTAATTAGTTTTTGATTTATATCAGTTTAAAGTTATTGATTCCTATACTTATCATAGAGCAAAAAACTGTTGACAGGGCTACAGCAATGTGTAATTATCGGATTTTTACGCAGTTTACGTTATTTGAATTGTTTTTATGAGTAGTTAAAACCTTTGTAAGTTTCATGTAAAAATATTAATTAGTTTTTGATTTATATCAGATTAAAGTTATTGATTCCTATACTTAACATAGAGCAAAAAAATAATAAATGACCCACCTCTTTTAGGAATGGTCGTATACACATGATATTAAGATATGTTATTACACTCGACCCAAGTAAGCTTCCTATTATAAAAAATCGTAACATTTAAGGTTCGTTTACAGGGTCTCACAAAAGATCTTTTGATATAGGGCTAAAGAGTTGTGTAATTATCCAATTTTTACGCGGTTTGCAGTACAAATGTTTAATATTTTGTTTAAAAATATGAATTAGTTTTTTATGCATACCACTTTAAAGTGATTTATTCCTATACTTAAGATGAAGCAAAGAAATATTAAATGATCTAACACTTTTCAAAAAAAAACTTATGCGCATGATGCTAAAATATATTACTACGAATGACCTTTGCTTCCTATTGTAAAACAGAATTGTAGAATTTACTGTTCGTTGACAGGACAGCTCAAAAGATTTTTTAATAAGACTAAATGGTTGTGTAATTAGCGATTTTTTACGTTGAAGTACTTGATTCCTGTACTTAATACAGAGGAAAAACAATAGTAAATAGCATAACTTTTGTCAAAGTGGCTATATTCACAAGATATTCAAATATGTTACTACATCCGATTCATTTAAACTCTCTATTGTAAAGTGGCATTGAACCATATACATTTCATTTACAGGCTCTCTTAGAAGATCTTGATTACATTACAACCAATGTATATTTACTCAGTGAGATGTATTTTAATGATTTTATACTGTTCCAATCTCTGTAAGGCTTTATTATCTTGCTTTAAAATTTAATACGAGTTCATTTTGTCCGCCTGAAAACTCGTCGATCTTAAGCTCTAAATCTATTAAAATATAGTATTTTCATCGATTAAAAAAAACTGTGTTTATCTATAAATATATAATTCTAGCGCATTAGAAATTGATTGAAACAGCGATTACAAAATTCCAACTTTACATTCATGCGCTGAATAATAGAATGTAAAAATGTTGCAACCCGAAGATTAGAAGTTTTGAGTTTAAATATTTGACGTTCCTAGAATCTCCGGCTATGACGAACTTAAAATGCTCTAAAAACGGGCCTAGAGCACAATGAAAAGGAAATAATTTCTTAAATTCCGCATAAAAATTAAAAATGCTAAATTTCGTATACAATAGGTGATCGGTAACGAACTGTTCGGTTTACGAACAAATCCGTTAACGAACACTTTCGCGTGAGATTTTTATGTTCGGATAACGAACATGTCCGAGAGATTTTTATGTTCGGAGAACGAACACCTCACGAAACAAAGCCATGATGAAGCAATGCCGTGTTTCATATTTGCCGAGCTATACTTATTGCCTCTATTGTCAACTTTGAGAACATTTTAACAGTTGCATACATATGTCCTAATTAATTCATGGACTGCGGAGATTGGGGACCTATATTTTAGGATCACCGAATTGGAATGAACAGACTATATGAACAGAAATCACTTTAATAGTTTTTATACTTTTGCAAACGTTGCGAATTTTATATATTTCAAATTCTCGAAACATTGAGTTAAAAAACTTAAACAAATAAAAAACTTCTAAGGTGCTCAGTAATTTTCAAAAATAATATATTTAATATGTTAGTATAAAAATCCCTGTAAATTTTTATACTAATAGAAATACTAATAGTTCGTAGAAAAAAAAAATGTTGATTATTCTCGATAAAGTATGCTCCATAAACTTATCGTTGTAGTTGACCGAAAAAAAGTGCTTCTTATTTTTCCACATTTTTCTTGAAACTGTAGTATTTTAATAAGTTTGTAAACTACTGTAAAATTGTCTAATTTTTTGTTTTTGAATGTATATAAACGGAAGAGTGATATAAACAAAAGAAAAAGGAAAATAAATATGTCATAAATAATCTGATGAGTACAATGTAAGGAAATTAATATAAAAGTTTCCCCGTTGTTATGGTAGCGACAAGTACATTGGAATAAGTCACTCAATAAATTGTATAATTCTGATGTATAATTCGGTTTAGAGCATCACTATTATTTTTTTGCCCCTTTCATCTTTTCTTTTCTGAATAAAAATGGAATCCGTATAATTGAAATTAAATACCTCCTTACAAAAAGGAGTGATATCTCATCAAAAACAACTCGTTGTAAATGATCCCGCCAAGCCACAAACTTAAAACGTCAGTCATAAAAAGAAGTGATATCACATACAAAGAAGCTATATAGAAGTGCATACTCCGAGTCCCGTGTAAAAATCTATCACCACTCATAATGTTTCCAAAGGACTCGGAGTGAGGGACAGTATGTGAAAACTGCTTGGCGACCTGCAGGCTTTTATAATATATGCAGTATATCAATTTTGAAAATTGAAAAAATAAATTTTTAATTTTTGTTATATCACTTTTATAAATATATTTGCATGCTAAAAAAATGTAAAAACAGAAATAGTTGAGAATCAAGCAGGAAAAAGTATGTAAGTGTGATAATCATTACAATTATACATTCCAATATTTCTTACCATAAAATTTAATTACAAATATTGTTAAATCACCGTTTCTAAGGGAACTGGTAAAATTGGCGAAATTATTTCTTATTCCGGAATTATTTCTTAAACAAAAAAAAAATTATGCGTTTCCAATACAAAGAATATTATTGCATATAATACTATTAAAACAGACTAGAATGGCTTAAACAGAACGGATTTTTCACCAGATCTATGCGATTCCGCTTACCCTAGAATTACTGCAATATATCTCAATTCAGTTTAAAGTTTATTGAAGGTGCATTGTTATTAATATGCGTATGACCATTATGTGTATATATATATATATACAGGGTGATTCATAAAAGATGGGCAGAACTTTAAGGGGTTATAGTACACTTAAAGACAAATAATATTAAATAGGAGACTAAGGGTCCCAGACGTATTCCCAAGGAGATAGGGGGCATTAAAGTTTAGGGTCCGAAATTTCAAATGATTATAAAACATGGAAAAATTGGTCGATTCGTTTGCGGTTTTTGCAAAAAATTTTCTTTATGCCAGTATTTTCTTGAAATAAAATTTTAAAGTTCAATTTCAAAAAATGCCGATAGGGGGCGCTTTAGACTTTGGAGTAACAAACAACTATTTTTTAACGTTATTTTTTGTATTTCTTTAAATGATTTCGAAAGCTTAGACTTAAACTTAAATTTTGATCTAAAAATCTGAGTCCTAACGAGTAGTTAAGTAGCGTAAACTGAAATTTGAAATTTGAAACCCTTCTCCCCCCCCAGAACAAAAATCAGTTATTCCCGATCTTTGTGTCGTAGATTAGGCTCTAACTACTGCCGCGTTTTGCTAAAATTATTCTTTATGTCAGTATTTTCTTGAAAATAAATTTTAAAGAAAATTTTCAAAAAATTCCGATAGAGGGCGCTTTAGACTTTGGAGTAACGAACAACTATTTTATACCGTTATTTTTTGTGTCTCATTAAATGCTTTCTAAAGCTTAGACTTAAATTTTCAGCCCAAAATCTGAATCGTTAGACGTGGTTAAGTTTCTGGGGAGAGGGGTTTGAAATTTCTACTCCTGAGCACAGTTCAGTTTACCATGTCCACACATTGTGTGCTGTGATACGAGGTAAAAAGACACAAATTAGGATTATGTTACTAAAGCATATTTATTAACATGTAATCACAATAAATGTTCAAAATTGTGACCACCAGAGGTTATGCACGCAGAACAACGGCGACGAATGGAACGGCGAACATTCGCGAAAACATCAGGCTTTTCGAGCACTTCCCCTACAGCGGCGGAAAGTCTGGCGACCAGTTCCTCGGGGGATTCAATGGGTGTCTCATACATAAGAGCCTTCAATCGTCCCCAAAAAAAGAAATCGAGGGGTGAAAGATCTGGCGAGCGAGCAGGCCAAGCAACAGGACCACCTCGACCAATCCATCTGTTCGGAAATGTGATGTCCAGATAGTTGCGGACGTCTCGTACGTAATGGGCTGGCGCTCCATCGTGCTGGAACCACATGACCCGCCGGATGCGTGGAGGAACAACGTTTAACAGGTCTGGCAGCACATGTTGCAGAAATGTGAGGTATGTTTTACCGTTGAGGCGTTCAGGAAGAAGGTACGGTCCGATTAGGTGGTCTCCGAGGATTCCTGCCCAAACATTGATGGAAAAGCGTCTCTGATGAGCATGTGGATACGTAGCATGTGGATTGACATCCGCCCATACATGTGCATTGTGTGTGTTAAATGTACCTTCACGTGTGAAGGTACATTCATCGGTGAAAAGCACAGTTCGTCCAAAATGTGGATTTAGCGCGTTCTGCTGCAGAAACCAGCGGGCGAATTCAATACGATTTGGATAATCCCCTGGAGACAGTTTCTGGACTCGTTGCACATGAAACGGGAGCAAATGTTCATACTTCAGTACCCTGCAAGTCGTGGACTGTGAGGTATCCACCTGGCTAGCCACTGTTCGTGTACTTGTACTTGGCTGCGCCGCTACTACATCCAGAATGGCTTCTGCAACAACTACTGATTCGTCCTTTTTTGCACGACCTGCATTCGACCGGGAAGCGAGAAATGATCCCGTCTCACACAACTGTCTGTGCAAGCGCTCGAAAGTTTTGCGGTTAGGCAACCGCCTGTTAGGAAATCGCTCTCCGTACATTCGTTGTGCCTCTGCACCATTTCCATCTGCCGCTCCGTAAATTAAATGCATCTCAGCCTTTTCCTTATTCGTGAAGGGCACCATCTTCCGATTCATTACTACAGCGACTTACACTTGACTCACCGTTCAGTGGTTTTTATGCCTGAATCGTGTCGAAATTTTGCATACGTGTTCTTCTTCTTCCCCATTTGACATTTGCATACTTTCTGTTTCCTTCTTCACCCGGTGACTAGCGTCAGGAATGGAGCTTTAACGTTTGCATGAGCGACGTTTCCAACTGTGCCAGTGCCTTTATGAGTGAATTCCGACTATGCAGTCCTTGACGAAAGTTGTATTTTTGCCTCGTATCACAGCACAGAATCGTTGGGCATGGTTAAGTAGTGCAAACTGAACTATGTTCAGAAGTTGAAATTTGAACCCCCTCCCCTCGCTACTGAACCACGCTCAGCGATTCAGATTTTGAGCTGAAAATTTAAGTTTAAGTCTAAGCTTTAGAAAGCATTTAATGAGACACAAAAAATAACGGTATAAAATAGTTGTTCGTTACTCCAAAGTCTAAAGCGCCCTCTATCGGAATTTTTTGAAAATTTTCTTTAAAATTTATTTTCAAGAAAATACTGACATAAAGAATAATTTTAGCAAAACGCGGCAGTAGTTAGAGCCTAATCTACGACACAAAGATCGGGAATAACTGATTTTTGTTCTGGGGGGGAGAAGGGTTTCAAATTTCAAATTTCAGTTTACGCTACTTAACTACTCGTTAGGACTCAGATTTTTAGATCAAAATTTAAGTTTAAGTCTAAGCTTTCGAAATCATTTAAAGAAATACAAAAAATAACGTTAAAAAATAGTTGTTTGTTACTCCAAAGTCTAAAGCGCCCCCTATCGGCATTTTTTGAAATTGAACTTTAAAATTTTATTTCAAGAAAATACTGGCATAAAGAAAATTTTTTGCAAAAACCGCAAACGAATCGACCAATTTTTCCATGTTTTATAATCATTTGAAATTTCGGACCCTAAACTTTAATGCCCCCTATCTCCTTGGGAATACGTCTGGGACCCTTAGTCTCCTATTTAATATTATTTGTCTTTAAGTGTACTATAACCCCTTAAAGTTCTGCCCATCTTTTATGAATCACCCTGTATATATATATATTACAAACTCAAAATATTTACATGTTTACTTAAAAATCCTCTTCGTAAGAGTGGTGTTTCTAGTTTAAATAATGGTAAATAAAATCAACAAATTGATTTTTCAATCTCATAAATAAGAAAGGACATGCAAACACAGAAACTTGAACTTTTTACAATTTTATGGAAGCAAAATAAATAAATAAATAAATGAAATAAAATAAAATAAAATAAAATAAAAATAATAACATAGTGATATGTAATTTCAGGAAACGCAAACATTATAAAAGCCTGCAGGTCGCCAAGCAGTTTTCACATACTGTCCCTCACTCCTAGTCCTTTGGAAACATCATGAGTGGTGATAGATTTTTACACGGGACTCGGAGTATGCACTTCTATATAGCTTCTTTTTATGTGATATCACTTCTTTTTATGACTGACGTTTTAGGTTTGTGGCTTGGCGGGATCATTTACAACGAGTTGTTTTTGATGAGATATATTTTTACAAACGAAACAAAATTAAGGGTATATGTTCCCTAGTTCGATAAGCAGACGATAATCTTGATATACAATTTCTTTCAAAAAAAAAATCATTTTTAATGAGAATTTGGCATCAAAGAATTATAATATATTATTTATCTTTTCTATCTTTCATTTATTTTTATTTTTATTTTTATCAAAAAGGAGTAACTTTTTTGCCACCATTATAAAAAGTTCTATAAAAATTACAAAATAATAAAAAATAAATAAATAAAATAAAAAATAAAACAAAATAAAACAAAATTGAAAATTCGATATTAAAAAAAAATGATACCCTTGAATCCATGCGAAAACTTTATATTGGTTTCATCTAGCATCGTTGTATATTCTAATAGCAGGATTTATGACATAAAAACACAACATCAGATTTTTAATATGTATTATTTTAGTTTGAAAAATATATGATTAAATTTTAAGCAAGAAATCGAATAAAATTAGAACTATTAATAGATCTTCCAAAATCGTATCCACAACCAATTAACATATTTTAGAAAGTGTGGTTTGATGCAAAACTATATTACCAAGAGAACCTCTCTGAATTGTCCCGAATGAACCTGATTTCGGTGCAAGGGGATGACCGGGTGCTCAGCCGTGGGCGTCCTAGTGGCACCAACCATTTACGGAGTACTGCTTAACGGGGTCGCAGATCGGTTCAGATGTTGATGGAGCTCCACTTTCGTCTCGTGAATACGTCACCGAGAGCAAGTGTGGTAGGAGATTCCTTCTCCATGAACACATCGTTTGGACCCCACTTCTAAGGGCTGATTTTCCTTTTTTATATTTTCGTTTATATTTATTTTTATTAATGGAGCAAACGGTCACATGCGAAGGCTCTGCACGATCCGAACTAGCGATAGAGTAATTTATATTTGTTGAAACCAACTTTGTATTTTTTATTTGGCAAGCATTTCAGGCCCTCATAGGTGATTATTTCTTTGCTTATCATTGATGGTAAACTGGGCTGTATAATATAATTAATTCGTAACCATTTATATTTGGATTTCCGATTTTAGAATTAATTTGAATAAGTTGTAAGCTGAAACTCGGATTGATATAAAATTATTATAATTTTACTATTTTTCGTAGTCGTATGCACAACCAATTCAGAGGGTTTTGGCGCAAAATTAAATGCATTGTTGTAACCAGATTTTTTTAATGAGGTAAAATATAATGGTATCCTTAGTTGATAATTTCTTTACTTATCAATTATGTAAATCGTGTCTTTGAACGCGGTTATGAAATATTGGCTCCTTGTACTTTCGAAAACAGATTTATATTAAAATGTATAAGTTATGATATAAAAATGTAATTAATATAATTTTAAAATCTTAATTAGACGTTTTATTCCACGAAACATTTTCTAAAATTAATCAGTTAGTTCTCGAGATTTTGAGTATTAAAAGATTGGTTAATTAATTTATCCCAGCTGTTAATTTCCGTTTTCTCCAAAAATATTTTAGATAACGACTTACTGCAGACTGTAGCGAATGACAATATGTATCTGCCGTAGAAAAGTTCAGAGTTTGTTATGCAACCGTTTTTGAGCCTTTTATGACAAATTGATAAAAAGACAAATTTTTTAAACTGTTATATCTGATTATGTCATCTAAATAGTTGAATAAAGGCAGAATTCTAAACAAACCCAAACAACAACTCCAATTTTATATATATGTAGAGATATTTTATGTATTAAAGAAACACAAACAAAAATTCAGTATATCTTTTAATCTTAAAATTTATAGCAAAAGTGAAACAAACAATATCACCGGACCCAAACATCACAGGGCACTTTCGATGTTAGTCATTTTATCGAATATCTAACAAAATACTTAAAGAATTCTTTTAGAACTTCGGTTGGTTGGTTGGTTGAGTATTGAAGGCCAATTATCTACACTTGGGATATAGGCCCGGGAGGAGTGCCCTTCGTGGGGGTCTTTCTAAGGGAACCTAACCCGTATTTACGCATGGATAAATCCACGGCTCGAAGAAAACCACGAAAACTCCGAACGATTAGGCCGACGGGCGCGATTGGGATCGAACCCAGCACCTCCCGTCTACCAGCTTCGAGAGCAGAACCTCTCAGCCACTGGTGGGGCTTTTAGAACTTCGGGAATATGAATAACATATTTGAACTCACACATATTTTTCTACGACGTTTTGATCGCGATGGTAACGTATAAAAATTTTAATAATTAAAAATAATATTTGCGACCACCCCTTTATATAAAATGCACTTAATGATTTGTCGCTGCAGAATGTGACTATTTGGATATTGTGCAACATTTGTTCTCATTTGTGTAAAAATAACATGTATATTCTTGAAAATATAACGATTCCTATAAAAAATTCCAGAATTTTTTATACGTTTTTCGTTTAAAGCATGCATGGTTTGTGACCAAATTTAACGCAAGTTTCAGAATACATGACAAATTATGGGAGAAACAAAAGGGTACAATTATAATATAAATATAAATTAAAACTTTAACGAAATATGAGCAGTATACTGAAACGTTTTTTAAATAAATTGGCGACATATGGGGCTGAACATTGGTTCATTTAAAAAATAGCCGGATAATAAGAGAATTTCCAAAAATTGTCCGTTTCTTTTAAATTTCTATAAAAGAAATTAGTATCAAATGAATGTCAACAAGTAGCATTGTAACGGATGCTTCGATTTTAACAATTATTTTTGCGTCAGAATACGTTCATACTGATTGTTTTCGTAGAAGAACTAAAGCATCAATAAAAAATTAAAATTAGAAAATAAAATAAAATAAAAAATAAAAAATAAAAAATTATAATTTGTGGAAAATGCCTTTTCGTCCTACTAGAAACCTTTATATATCTGAATACTATTGTTACAGAAATGAACACAAGTTCTGTACAACATCCACATAGTCAAGTGCTGCAGCCACAGATTATTTACAGCTTTTTATTTTACAGGGGATACCGAATATATATCAATTTCAATTTGTTCTCCAATTTGTTCTTTCAATTTGTTCTCACTTATTTGCGTTCGTGATAAAACCTTCCGTGAGAAATATGAAGTCACATATTTTCTTAATATTTTTTAATTTACTAGAGAATTCGTCAAGTATTTCTATGGATATTCGTCCAAATGTGTAAAATCAAAACTACCGATGATTTTTGGCTAGATAGTGCATTTTGGAACACAATTTCTTAATTATGATTTGATTGTAAAGCTAGTCCTTTTAAGGATTGGTAAATCAATACATCGTCTGTTTGTCTGATTGTAATAAACTGACATAATAAATTGTGTTTTATATGTGAGTGTAAAAATATTTATTTTATATTTTATATTGTAAATTTGAAACTTATTGTAAAATTGTTGTAAATTTCATTCGGTACCAAAATATTATGTATCTGATTGATTAACAATTATGATTAAATCGATGTATGCAATGACATAATAATAATTAATAGCAATATCAAATAAAATATTTTTAAATGCGTTTTACGTAATTACTAATCTACTTGTCTTATTAAAAATACCTAAAAAAATTTTAAGAGTTACACCATTTGGATCGGTTTAAAATTTTGAATTTGTTTTTGTCATTTAAATAATTTTATGCCTAACAGTCACATTTTAGTAGTTAGACATTGATATCGAATGTGAAAGGGCAATTTTGGAGCTATAGAAGTAGGGCGTTCTACAGCGAATTGGGTGATATACTAACAAAAACTTTAACTGCTGTTTTTGTTTTTCCAGAAAAGCATTTTTAAAAGTCAAATATGTTATATGTTTCTTGCAAAATACCTCGGATCTTTTTGAAATATTGATATCTCCCATTTCTGTGTAACATTACGTAACAAAATTTGTAATTGAAAAAAAATTACATTTTACTTTGAACTGATGCCTTTTCATTTAAAATGCATATTTTTTAAAAATGCGTGTTTCACTGCTATCGGACAAAAAATGTTTTTATTGTATCATTGTTCTTGGTTAAATCTTTGTTAATCAGTTTCGTTTCATTTTTTTGAAGCGCTCTCACCCAAAATATTTCGGGCCACAAATTTTAATATATCAACAAAAAAAAAGTTTATGTATTAAATATATGTATAATAATTTAGTATAAATGGAATTTTATAAACATATAAGAATTCTTAAAGAAATCTCCCGAAAAAGCCTTAGTCCAGAGCGTCAGATTTCATTCATTTAAATTATTATTTTAATTTTTTCTATTAATTATTTCTATTAATTATCTAAAAACTAATTTAAATGACTAATTGTTTAACTATAAAATCTTATCTGCAAATAGTATTCTTCTTATTTAAATGTCGTAACTTTTAATTACTTTGTCAAATCTAAAGACTAAATCTTAGAATTAGATTGAGCTTAGAGTAGAATTTAATACGATGGTTCCAACTAAATTTCTCCCTATTATGAACATGATCCGCATAGTTACGGATTAAAGTCTTTACTACATTTCATATTAATTATATCGTTTATTAAAGTAATTCTATGTTAATATTTGGGTATAGTTGACTCACGTATTTTAGTCTATATTTATTTATTCGCAGATGAATTTGAATAACCATATTTTTTTAACAATTAATATAATTTCATTAAAAAGTTTTTTAATTAATAGTAATGATTATATTTAAAAACATTGATATATTTATTATTATTGTTTTCATGTTGTCATTTGGATAGAGTATCCCAAAGTATTTTAACTTATGTTCAATTGCACATGAATTTTGGATACCATATATTTTTTTAAAGATTAAATATGATTTCATTAAAAAAAATTCTGTAATAATCAAGCATATATTTTTATTATTATTTGTTTTTTTATTGTTTTATTGCTTGAGAATTGTAATACTTTTAAATAACATTTTAATTTTTGATACTCGGTTTATTTTTAACAAATTAAAAATAGTCATGTGATAAATCGTAAAATAATTTCCTTATAATGAGAAGTTTCTATATGCTTTCGCGACTTTTTTAAAAATGAAATGGACGAAAGTCATTTCAAAGGTGTCGGTTCGAATTCCAAATCAGAATAACCATACTTTGCTTAATTTTTCTTTAAACAAAGGTCCCGTCGATACTTTATTGTTCCACGTATTAACTGTTCATGTTTAAGCGTACGAAAAAGTATAGTCAACGTGAGCGCCAAATTTGCAACTAGTTTTATCATCTTATCATGACAACTTTTAGGACACCACGATCTCGTAAAATGATAAATGAAATTTTTAATAGGGTATTCTTAATAGGGCCGTCATATTTTAAAATTTGTAGTAAAAAATAAAATAATTGCATTTTAATATATTTCAAGATAACAAATGCAATTTACTCAGTATAAATGTAAGTATAAAAATCATTATATTCATCATTCTCCAACATCAATTAATTTACATTTCTTCTTTTGTTTGCGAAATGGTATTGTATTCCCATACAAATGATGAATTAACCAATCTTTCTGTATTTAAAAGGGCCTAAGAGAAATGAGCTGCCAGAAAGATTTATAAACTCAAGGGGAAATTACTCTAGAGAATATAGTCATAATTAAAGTTCTTTCTCAAGCAGCAATATATTCGTTGATAGAAAAGTGTCACATAATTAAAAATAATTCTCCTATTTGAATATTTATTATCTTTATTAAAATTTTAAGTATGATTTCTAAGTAAGTTTCTATAAGGAATAAGATGAAGTATTAGTAATTTTGTAAAGAATTAAAGAAGTGTTATAGATTATTTTTGTTTTAATCTGAGCCTAGTTTTGAATTTTACGAATAAAAAAAAATGTTTTAGTAAAGAAAATAAATAAATAAATAAATAAATAAATAGGTAATAATTTACATTAAAATGGTGAAACTTAATTTAAAAATTTAACATATAATATTAAAAAACTATAAATAATAATAAATAATAATTAATAATAATAAATAACAATAATAATAAAAAACTATAAATAATAATAATTAATAATTAATAATAATAAATAACACTAATAATAAAAAACTATAAATAATAATAATTAATAATTAATAATAATAAATAACAATAATAATAAAAAACTATAAATAATAATAAATAATAATTAATAATAATAAATAACAATAATAATAAAAAACTATTAATAATAATAAATAATAATTAATAATAATAAATAACAATAATAATAAAAAACTATAAATAATAATAAATAGTAATTAATAATAATAAATAACAATAATAATAAAAAACTATAAATAATTATAAATAATAATTATTAATAATAAATAACAATAATAATAAATAATAATAATAATAATTTATAATAATAATAAATAACATAATACCAATAAATAACAATACCATTAATAATAATAATAGTAATAATAATAATAATATATAACATAATAACAATAAGTAACAATAGGATAAATATTAATAATAATATTAAATAACAATAGCATAAGTAATAATAATAATATTAAATAGCAATAACATAAGTAATAATAATAATATTAAATAACAATTAATTTTAACAAATTAACCTTATTAAAAATTGAAAAAAATATATACATAGTATATTTCATTTCCTACATCATGTTTAACACACCGACTATTTAGCCTCAAATTGATTAGTTTTAGGAAATAATCTAAGGAACAATTTATACATTTGATTTCGCACGATTAGCAACTTTTCGTGGGAATTGTACACGGGCTCAGCAATCTTGTGCCAGAATATTCTATAACGAGATGATGGCTCATCTCACGGGAAACATCTCACTGTGCACAAAATAAAAGCCATGCATGAGACCACGTGGGCTGAAGCCATGAGACCGTATGGGCTCGTGGGGCGGTCGAGGTGTTAAACTGGTCTTCTTATTTTAAAAAATAAACAGGTTTTTTAAATTGTTAGCCAACATCAAAATGTATATTGCTAATCTTCAAATTCATTCAGAATTTTAAACAGATCATTACATTCCAAAAGTATATATAGTTGTGAAAATCATTGTACTGTGTTTAAGAGTATCCAAATAACATGTTATATATTGTAAGTTGCCGTAACGAGCTACTGAAATCTATTCATATTTTTTTTCGATAAATGTTGCTTTATTTCATAGTTCAGCATTTCGCAATTAAACTGTTACACATAATACATACTTAATACAAACATTAAAAGTAATATAAATAGTAGAAAAATAAAGTTTTTGTATACTGACAGATTATGATTTTATATGCGTCACCTTTTGTGCAATACCTCTGCCGGAAAAGAAAAAAAAAAAACTTTTTTCACGCCCCAAGAAAATATAACAATATGAGTAAGCAAATTCGCATCTTCCAAAACGTAAACTTCACTCCAGGAATATATATATATATATATATATATATATATACATATATTGGACATTATGCCATAATTTATTAATAAAAATTACCTTAGAATTTACCGTCAATCTGTTATGAAACCATGATACTTTCTGATGATACGATAAAAAAAAAATCATTACCGAATTCTATCCTCGGAAGAATTAATGGATGATCCTTTGACATTAATTGCTTCAAAGTGAAATATTGAAGAAATTGATAACTTTATAAAATGATCCCCACCATGATGTACAGCATATTTTAACAGAAAAGGATATTTGAAGAAAATGATTCTTGTTTGTAAAAGGATGTATATCACTTTTATAAGTAGTATATTTGGAAAACTCTTTACGTAGGGTATATATTAAAATAATACTTTAATAATTAACGCACTATTTTCTGTAATGTTTTGTTTAAAAATTTATAGGATTTTTTTTTTTTTTTTTTTTTTTTTTTTTTTTTTTTTTTTTTTTACAAATTGACTTGATTTTTTTCTAATTCCATTTAGTAAATTTAAATAATATAATAACATATATTTAGTAGTTTTTTGTTATTTTACAATTCATGGTACAATCAATGTTTGCTTGTTTTATCATTTGGTAATGAACCCAAATTCTGCTTACTATCTACACTCTAAAAAATTTGCAGCAGAGTAACCGGTCATTGAACCGTTTTTCTAATAAACGGTTACATAACCGTAATTTAACAGTATTCTGACACTAATATGAGCAATATTATGCTCAAAATAGCGTTATATTGCGGTTATGTACGGTTATGTCCGGTCATTCGACCGTTTTTATAGAAAATGGTTGAATGATCGGTTACTTTGCTCAAAATTTTTTTACAGTATATTTTTGTTTAATGCTTGCATTAACATAACGCAGCAGTGACGCTTTTTTTTTAAATGGCGAGAAATCAGTTTCGGATAATATTTCGGAATATTTCAGCCTATTGACCGTAATTTACGAACACTTTGTATAGTATGTATTTTAATGAATGTTTCGGTTTTCATAATTATCTTTTTGTTGAGAAAACGGTTGTTCTAATGCTGGTCCGGTTGCAAGTTCATTAGTGTACAGAAGTGGTATGTTTGTCTTTCTGTCTATTTTGTTGTCTTCATTAACTGTATAATCTCTAACTTTCGTAATAATTGACAATTCGTTACGAATTTTGAATATTGTGTTAAAGTACAAAGTTTTATTTTACATTTTGTTTTTAATTTACGTCTTTTCGTGTATATTTTTTTTTTACAAAGGGTCGTATAAAATTTAATATAGTATCGTCTATTGCGCAAATCAATGAGGGAAGTTAGAAACAACGGGATTTAAAGTTAAAGGTTATAACAATAACGGATTGCCAATAATATACTCTGTTTAATCAAACTACTTTGATTAAAATAGAAAAACAGGGACACAATAAATAAATATCAGTGCAATATAATAAAAACAGACCATTGAATTGGTTTTTATTTATTTTCTTAAAACAAATACTTGTTAAATTCTTCTCGTATTCGATAAATATAATTATAATAAATAAATAAAATTATACACAAATAATTTTCAATTTGTGCTTCTGGTTCTTTTGAAAACATGTATTTAGGCAATTTAAATGGAACATAAATACGGATATCTAATACATGTGTTGTAGAATATGAATGGGTTCCAAATTTATGATTAATAAAGATGTTTCAAAGTATATAACATAGGTAATCCAGACATATGATCATTCTTTCTTCGAATGTAAAGATAAAGAAAATATTACACGTGTAGCATAAAAAGTTGTAAAATATATTGCAATGAAAGTTGTAAAAATGAAGAAAATAAATAAGTAATTATCGTTTTGAAGCTTCATCCTTGCGTATTTTTTATTAATATATAATTTTTTTAATGGCATTTTAAATTGAAAGTAGACAAAATAAAAATCCGAATATATGGAAGAAATTTCATCAAAACATATATTGAAAATTTTAGTTTTCCCTTACGAAAATAGTTCATAGAGCTGTATAGAACTCTATAGAATTCTTTACAAGTTCTATAGAATAGCCATTCGATAGAATACTATTTCTATAGAGTTTTGAAGAGTTATATAGAATACTTTTTCTAAAGAAAATGTTTCTATAGAAGTTCTGTAGAATTTTTTTTTCTATAGACCAGTTTTTCTATAGAGTGCTATAAACCTTATAGAATTAAGTTCTATGGACTAATGATTCTATAGATCGGTTAAGCTTTGGGATTAGTCTGCTCTCTGCCATCTTGTTTTTTAAATCAAAACATATATATTTTGTTTCGCTTTTCCAAAATAATTTTCATCCATATTTGCTTATTATAAACACGTTATTTAAGTTTATTGACTAACTTATTTATATTTAATAATAAAAGTTAAAATGTTTTGATTTAAAAAATGAGGTGGCTGACCGCGGGTGATAAATCAAAACATTTGTTTTATTTCTGATATAATCATGTTAAATGGAAAACAGAATACTAATTTATTTATATTTAATAATAAAATTAAAATGTTTTGATTTAAAAAATGAGATGGCTGACCGCAGGCGATAAATCAAAACATTTGTTTTGTTTCTGACATAATCAAGTTAAATCAAAACATTTTAACTTTTATTATTAAATATAAATAAATTAGTCAATAAAATTAAATAATGTGTTTATAATAAGTAAATATATATGAAAATTATTTTGGAAATGAGAAACAAAACAAATATATTTTGATTTGAAAAAACAAAATGGCGGTCAGCAGGCTAATCCCAAAGCTATTCCTTTTTAATTTTAATGTATAGTTATAAATAAATTTATTTATAACTATACATTAAAATTAAAAACTAATATTTAATTCTGTAATACATCAGTTTAATATATAATAGTACTCCATAGATTTAATATGATTATATATATATAATTTAATTCAATTCTAGTACATTGTGATTCAATTGTCAATGTAATAATATATCGGTCGAACTACTGAATTAAATCATGGTTAATTAATTTTCTTATAACTCCTTAATTTGTTGGTGAATTTTATAATAATTTATTAATTTGTTGTTAAATTTATAAAACCATCCATCTAATTTAATAAACTTTATTCACTTTAATAGTATTGTAATTTTTATTCAAATATTTTAATCTGGAGTATACATATTTAAACAATTGTTTCAGTTTTAACAAACAATTTATTAGACTTTTAAATATTTTTACAAGACTATATATGATTGAGAATGCAAATCACAAAAGAAATAATGTTTAAATAGTGTAATAAGAGTTTTGGAACTGTCAATGGTCGTATCGTATTGAAAGTATTGATTCTTTGTCCGATCACTGAAGTCGAGCAGCATCGAGCGGGGTTACTACTTGGGAGGGTGACCACCTTTATTCTATATATATTTTTATAGAAGCTCTATATTTTTTCTATAGATATCTTTATAGAAACTCTACAGACATTTCTATTGAACTTCTATAGACATTTCTATTGAACTTCTATAGACATTCTATTGAACTTCTATAGACATTTCTATTGAACTTCTACAGATATTTCTATAGCTTTAGATTAAACAAGCTTATAGAAAAACGGGCCATAATTCTATAGGATTCTATAATGCATTTTCTATAAATATTTTTTATAGAATTCCATAAGAAATTTTTGTAAGGGTTCTCACGTATAAAGTTTTTTGGAAGACTTCCTTATTTTACTTAGTTTTATAACGCATATGCTATTCTTATAGAATAAAGTAAATAATTATTTTCGTGGTTTATTTCTTATATTAACATTTTTTTATAAGAGTCCTCTTTATCGAGAAGATTTTGAAATGTTCAGAAACAAAAATCGAAGGCAATTTCTTGGTAAATATTTGTAATATTTATTAGACTAAAAAGGATAATTCAAAAACAAGAAACCTTTTAAAAACATCAAAAATATAAGATAAAACTCGGACAAAATGATTTTTTTTAGGAACTTTGATAAACAAAAATATATTTCATGACATTGTTGCAATAAAAATTTAAGGAAATAATAAAAGCTTATTTTTGAAATTGCTATTTGAAGAAATTCGTTTTATATATTAACTACAGCTTGTTATTTGTTTAAACGCATAGTTCATTTCCAGGGTATTACAAAAGAGTACACTCACACACATAAAATTCAATTTCAGAAAATATATAATTTTTTTTGTCACGTTCCGCTTGGATTTTGGGTCAACGAAAATTTTTCTGTTGAGTTCGGATTTGGTTTCAGGTTGACTTTATGCTTAAATTTTGGGTTTAACAATCCAACCCGCACATAAATCCATTCCACATACAAAATTATTTATTTCGATATGAATGGCTCCTTACATGTTTCTTTTTTTTTAATAAAATAAAACATTGACATTGGAGATATGATTACAAACTATTTTTCCATAATTCCATTATATTTTCAATTAATTTTCTCTTATTGTTTGTTTCGGCCTGCTTGGATTGAAGTACTTCGGGTTCTGGTAGGGCTTCAGGTTTTGTTGGGATTGGGTCGACAAAATATTTTTTTGTTGGGCTCGGGTTGTGTTGCTGATTAGTTTTAAATAAAATGTGCAATGCCGCAAATTTTATTTATCATTCGGACAGGTAGTTGTTACGTTTAAATGGTATTTTTTACAAATACGTTTTCTCTAATAAATAAAAAAAAAATTACGCCACTTCATGCGTTTTTGGTATTCATTTGTCAACGTATGATTGGCAGTACGTTAAATATGCCTGGAGTGATTAGGAGTCCGTCCAAACAAGACCCACATGTAGTAATTCAGTTTTTACCTACAGAGGAATGCAAACCTGCTGAGAAGCACCAGAGAATGGTTGCTATTTATAGAGAAAAATGTTTATCAAAGACACCTGTTACGGATTGGTCGCGAATGTTCAACAGCCATGAGCAAACGACGTATTTTCTGCGTCCTGGTAAGGTGCACAAAGTTTTTACTGATACACTTATTGCTGTTTGGGCCGTTAAAGAAATTCGTAAAGGGACAAACATTTTCCCTTGATATGGCGGTACAGGCCGCAGTGCAGGATTATTTCAAGCAACAACCGAAATCTTTTTTCGCGGACTTCCTGAAAATGGAATACGTTTCTCAACGTCATGGGTGACATTTCTAAACAAATGTGTATGCTGTGAGTTTAAATATGTACTATTCTTTCTAATTCATTCAGTTTTGTGTTTCCTTTAATCATGTTCCGCTAGCTGGAACTGTCGAACGGGTTTTATTCGAACACGCCTCTTAGAACATATGCAAGATTATAACGGAAAAACATGTCCGTTAGTATCGCTGACATCGTATCGACGGTGGCAATAAGCTGAAAAATCAATTTTGTTTTATTGACATTCTTTAACTTCTAAACAATGCACATTTTAAATTTTTACATCGTCAAATAGAAAATAAAGTATGTTCAAAAGTAATTTCTTTAAAAACTTTATCCGAATTTTTATTGTTTTTAAACTATTTTTCAAACTGTAATAACTCTTTTACACTTAAAACAAGTTATATATATATTAGTTTATCTTCGTCTAACATTCAGTAACGAAATTGCCAAACGAAATGAAAACGTCGAAAATAAATGAATAAATAATACACCAATTTAACAGACATGTAATCGAACTGCGCGCTTAAACACTGTAACAATTAAAATGAAAACGGTTGCTACAAACTTATACAACTTTCTCGATTAACCGCTGGCATGCAGCAAATACAAAATTTCCTTTTAGTGTCGTCGATGAGCAATGTAAAAACCTATACTAAATGTAAACAAACTATTAGACTTTTCAATTACAAATTATTTTCAGCTGCGTTCTGTATACAAGCCAAAATATTGCGCATCTATAATCGTTTAAGACCGATAATATTTAATTTTTTAAATCTAATTCATTTTAGTTTTTATGTAGTCACTGATCCTATAGTTATAGTATATACGTACAATCTACCAGTACAATCATGCTGTTTTTTTTTCTGTATAAGCATCATCCTGTAAAAACGTACGTGTCAGGGATTTTTTTATGTAAATGTAACTTGCAATATTTTAGGTAGCTTTCATTACAAAAAGCTACCAATTGCAGCCGTTCGGAGGAAATCTATTTCAAACAATTTTGGTATATTTTCACCGATCATGACCCCCAGACCCCCAAACCACCCTCCATTCAAATGTTGATTTATATATACAAATATATATATATATATATATATATAAATCAATATTTGAATGGAGGGTGGTTTATATACGAATCCTATATACGTGTACGTGTATAGGACATACCAAGGTCTCGACTCAGTTCGTTGGCCAGCTTCATCCGCCATCTTGTTTCAAAATAGCAGCCAGTTAACATTTTGCAATTTTTTTATAATTAAAAAAGATGAACAAAAAATTATAAATTGAAAATATTGTTTATGTTAAGTTTTAGAGCGTGATAAAAGGATTCAGGAGCTTTTTGTGTTTTGGCTTTATCTTAAAAAATATCTGAGGTATGTCAGTTTGAAATTCCAGCTTTTATTTTATGTAACGGAATCCAATATGTGACCAAAAGACCTTGAGAAGACCCACGGAAGATAGAAAAAGTAAAATCAATATTTACAAAATTAAATTAAACAAAGCACTGAGAAAAATGATACTTTCAAATCTGAGTAAATCGATGTTTTCATTTTGATATGAAAATTTTTGTTTCAAATATGACGACCCAATGTTTTCAGTTCTGAAATACAAGAAATTTTGAGAATATTAAAACATGGACATACTCAAAAGTGAACACACAGAGGTCAGTTCATACGCATTTTTGAAACATGGACATACTCAAAAATGATTAGAATCAGTTCAAACTCCTTTTCGAAACACGGAAATACTCAAAAATGAGCACATAGAAATCAGTTCATACTAGTGCTCCCTATTAAACGTTTATACGAGTATACGTATAATACGTATTATATGGGGTGCAGATTTTGGATACGTATGGTGTCACTAAGGCGGTTATACGTATTATACGAAACAACATATACGGTATATACGAAATATATACGTATATATCGTATATACGAAACTTACACCAGCGGTTAAACGTATAAACGTTTAAACGGTTTTTGTTCATTGTTTAAAAAACTATGCCTTTCTCCTGCAGGTCTGTGGATCATAGGCTTTAAGAAACACCCGCTGTGTCCTGTGCAGTCGCTACTTGCAAAAAAAAATCGGAATATTTTTTCTTCAATTTAGATTTTGTTTTTTCCCCCTAAAATATAAACTATTAATTATGACATAATTTACCTTTCGCATATCTGTAACACACGCACATAGCTTATTTTGATTTAAGGAGTGGAAATTTCGCCTGAAACATTAGTATTCCAGAACACAAACTTACATTCACTTCATATTTTATACTGACATTGATCAATCCAACACCTGGGAAGTTTCATAATCTTATTTTTATTTTAAAGATCCCACGGAGGGCACTTCCCCCACCTGCCTATATCCCTAGTGCAGATAATCGGCCGTAACAAATATCTAACTAAACATACTTTTATTTTATTTAAGAATACTTTTTTCTATATTAAAAATATTTTGAAAATACGTTTTACAGCAAAAAAGAAAAGAAAAGACAAGTCATTTTAAGCTTTTGTGATTGTGTTCTGAAACTTGCAGTGACGATTAGTTCTCAGGCTATAAGTAATCGAAATTTATAGATACTAACACAAAAAAGGAAATTTGTCAAGACTAACAACAGTTCTTAAAACGTAATATATTGTAATGCACGTACACGTTGTATAAAAAATATCACGAGTGTCATGGTTAAAAAAATGAAATTTTGTTATACATTAACACAGAGTAGAAAACATTAGCACCGTGGAATGAACAACATTTGACCCCCCGCTTCACCCCCGCGCAATTTGAGTATACGCACACAAAAATAAATATATATATATTTTAATTAAAAAAGAAAAAATATACTTAATAAAGATTAACAATAAATATGAAACGTGTATATTCTCCTTATTTGCTCATTTTTTTTTACTTTCGTTATATATTTACAATAATCGTTTATAAGGAAAAATAATAAGATTCTATGTATGAAACATGTTATACCGATTGGTAAAGTTACGCCACCGACTTCCAACTTGTTCTGCCACCGCCCTCTGAATACTAGGCCTGAGCGCTGACACAAAAATGGCGGTTCTCGTAGGCAGATTTTTTTCAGCGTGTGTACGGTCACCTAATTTTACACCCCAGTATTTTCTAAAAGTTTTTATTGATTTATTGAAAATCATAAAAAATAAGGCGGTGAAAACTTTTAGAAATTATTGGTATGGGATTTGAAGGGACCGTACACAAACGGAGAATATTCCACCTACGACTGCCGCAAACTTGTGTCAGCGCTCAGGCCTAGTATTCAGAGGGAGGTGGTTCTGCATTCAGTGACGTAACACTGATGAGATCGAGGCTAACGAAAAAAGAAAGGCTACCGCGGTGCTTTACGCGTATCTTTTTTTACAGACCGCGGGAGTCACGTGATGCTCGAATCCACCAATGCAGGTGTACGAAAAGAGCAACACGTCACACTAGCGGTCTGTAAAAAAAGATAAGTGGAATGCACCGCGGTAGCCTGCCTTTCTCGTTAGCCTCGGATGAGATGCATTGGAATTAAAAGTAAATACGATACTTGAAATATACGTATACTTGAATTATACGTTTAACCTATATACGATTATACGTATCAGGAGACGTTTAAACGTATAGTTTAAGGTATACGTATTATACGTATATACGTATATCGGTTAAACGAATAACTGAAATACGTATCGCATCGGGAGCACTAGTTCATACTTAATTTTGAAACATGGACATACTCAAGTATGAGCACTTGATGTTTTATTCTTGAATGCGTGCATGTTTTCTGAAACGAGTACATACATGTACTCGTTTTCAAAGTACATACATGTACTTTGTTTCAATCTTGAGTAATTTTGATTCGGAGCCATTTTGACTATGCGACATACTCAGATTTGAGTATTTTTTGCTCAGTATTGAAAATGTCGTTTTTAGAGTGAGAACAGTAATTCAGGCAAGAACAAGAATCACCAATTTTACTCTTTTAAATTGCATATTTATCAACCTTTCACAAGTCCATACAGATAAAAAATGTTTGTAAAAATACTATGGTATAATCTTGTATATGAATAGAATCATTCATGTTGCAGTGTCATGGTATAGAACAGAATGCAATTTATACATTTGTCTTCTATATGTAGCAATTAATATTGACTATGAATTGCTTGATGCACTCGACAATATGTGGTTAATAATTGTGATGATATGAATGCAAAATTACTGGTTGTAGTTTGGGTTAGTAAGTGCCATTTAACTAGTGCAACAGACATTAGAATATAATTTATATCTGTCTGTCTACTCTGCTTTCTAGGTAATTATACGTAAAGTGTATTCGCTCGCAGGCACATTTTAATATCTTCATAAATATATGCCATTCATTTAGAAAATGATATGAAATATATCCTCAGTTAACAATGTCATGAAAAGTGATATTATTAAAACTATGGCTTTATTTTTATACATAAAAAAACATAGTTAGAAATTAACTGCGTAATATATTATAGAAATATGTTTGTATTATAAAATATTTTGATTAATATTTGATTTGTATTTACCGGGGGGATTCAAAAGAGACGCACTAGCAAGTGTCTCTTAATTTGCTGATTACAGAAATATACTTTTTATTAAAAAGTATAGAAATATAGTACGCTTTTAGATATAGAATTCGTTTTTCAAGAGATAGTGTATACATTAGAATAGGAAATTTATATGGCTTCTTTTACTATAATTTATATTTAGAAAAAACTTTCTCCGAGTTAATGAAGGATATTAAAAAAACCTATCTTTTCACGACAAAAACTAATCCATTTATGATAAGTTTAATTTGATGGAAATGTTTGGTGTTTTGTGGGCTTAAAAACTTCTCTTTCCATTTTTAGTTCGAAAAAACTAAAAATTTATAGAAAAAAAAATAGAAACTGGGTATGTTTTAGTCGTGCAAAGAAGCAATTTTTATTTTTTACGTAAACACCTAAAAATTGCCGTTACGAAAACAACGGTCGTAACTAAGGCTTCTATACTAAAGAGCTGGCGCATCATCCGACATTAATATTCCCAAGTGGGAAAGCGTTGGCGCTAGATTATCCTGTAGGACCCATTTGGCGCATTTATCGCCGTCTTATTTGCTTTGCAGAATTTATCAAAAAGTACGATAGGGAATGAAAGTTTCGAATAAAATACGTACCCTTGATCATTGATTTTCATTGCAAATTGTAGCCTGCATGTTATTTATTGTTCAATAAAATTAGCAATAAATTTATTTACTTTTATTAAGAAAACCTTTTACAATGAACATTCATTTCACTAATTAATTATATAAGCAGTGTTGAATTCATGGAGTGACCCGGTATAGTAGTATAGAGTAATTGAAGTCTAGAAGCGTACCTCCCCCTTTCGAAACTTTAGCCCCCCCCCCCCTCCCTCCGGAGAAAAATCTTTGAAACATCGGATACAAGTTTTGATATTTGGACATCGCAAGTTTTGCAATTTGGAATGCAAATTTTACATTTAACTACCCCCCCCCCCTTTTTTTTTCTTTGCATAATTTATCTAATTAATTCTTATATATTTCTAAAAGTTTTATTTTATTTGTCCATAGAAAAATTATTATTATTATTATTTTCAGAATATCAGCAGCAATTTCTTACCTTAGTGTAACAATTAAAATTTATTCTTCAAGTGTACTTTAAAAAAATAATAATGATTTTTTTTTAGTGTATGTGGCATTTCTGAGTGTTCTTCACTTAACAGTGTAATGAAAAAATATTATAATTAATTTCTGATGTAAAAGTGTAATTGAAGAAAAATAATATTAAAAATATAATTTCATCTTTTACTTTGTGATAAATATTTAAAAAACGTCTATTTAAAGTAATTTTTAAAAAGTTTTCATGTGTAGCAAGTTTTCATTACTTTAATAATATGAGAACTGTTTTTTCCAAGAGGAAAATGTAACGATCCTTCAAAGTATCTAGATATCCTTCGTTATACTAGATTAATTTTAACACAATTATTTCAAATTGGTAAATAAATCATACGAGAAGTAATTTTCCAACTGGACGAAAAATTAACTGGATGAATTATGCCCTCCAGATTCGACCGGGATAACTCAGTGGTAGAGCGTGGCGGCTTCAGCCAAGCGATCCCAGGTTCGCATCCTGGCCCGGACATTTTTCGTCCAGTTGGAAAATTACTTCTCGTATCCTTCGTTATCTTAAACAAATTTATATCTTAAAGTTACAATAAAAATATACTTCATTTCTTAATAACATTTAATTATGAAAATTGTTTAAAATATTTATTTATATATTTTCTTAAATATAACTGTATTTTGATGAAATATTAATAATAAAATTATCTTTAAGCAAATTTGGAGATTTTTTTGTTCGAAATTCAAAATAAAACTCATTTATTTGGTGAAAATGAATATGTAAAAAAAAAAAAAGAAAAGAAAAGAAAAGAAAATAAATCTGTACTTTTTTAAATAAATTTCCTTTAAAATATTCTATTTTATGTTATAGTTCTTTCGAAAACTCTCATAAATTTTAATTATATATTAATATTCTCAAGTTTTCCATAAAATTTCAGTTTAATTTTGTGCTTTTGAAAAAAAAAAAAAAAAAAAAAAAAATCGGAAATAAACATCGTTTTCCCGAAAATGAACTAGATGGCGCTACGTCCTTGAAATCGCCGTTACCGCCAAGCTGGCGAACGAAAAATTTCGGGAAGAATAAAATCTACAATTAATAGTTAAATTTGACAATTTTTCATGTTTACGAGGAAATTGAAGCTTGCAGGAATCCTTTCTTGAGTGATTCGTACGATTAATAGCAGAACAACTACCCATAATTAAGCCTTTAAAGTTAAAAAATAGACAGAAACCAATTCAACTCCATTGAAACACATTACCTGAACCAGTCCAGGGGGAATAAAAATGCCTGACGAGTCAGCCTATATATTTAGTAGCTCTAGTCGTAACGGCATTCTTAACATCAAAATAATTCAACGGTAAATTCATAGTAAACTTTAACATACATAATAATTTTCTATTATGCATTCTAATATTTTTATTCTGCATTACATTTTTTATGTAGAAGATTTTATGCATATTTTCTCAAAGTACGAAAACTACAAAACAGAAGCACTGAAACATCATGCATAGCATGTCAACGTGAGAATAAATATAACTAAGAACTAAAAACTTGTTATGCAGGGCTAATGAAAAATTGTATTACATTTGTAACTTCAATCTCATATAGTAAAAGTATTGTAGAAACTGTATCTAAAGAACAATAACAACAGATTATAAAAAAGTAAAAGATTGGAAAGAACTATATACCACCAAGCTCTTTATTGAGGATGGTATAACTGAGGATGGTATAATGACACTCAAAATCAGGCAATACGTTTATCAAAGAAGTCGACTATTGAAAGCTACGAATTCCAAATGTTTTTTACAGAATAAAACATTTTTAGAAAGATGGCTCTTCTATCACGTCAAAAATTATTTCAAACATATTGCACAATACGAGATTCCTACTTGTAGATTCCCAATATCTTCTAAACAAATATTGTTAACAACGAGGTTGGTAACATAAGTAAACTTCCGTTGCATCAAAATCTGTACAAGTCCAGAACTTATTTTGACCTAATCATTGTATTTCTAAATCCTGTAACTGATGCTTAGAACCCGAGCTACATAGAAACTAAAAAGGGGTTAGTAAACAAACATCTCACCAATAGTTTGACATTAGATCTGCCATACCTTTAACTTCAAGTGTTTGTTAATATTTTATGAAATGAATATGCAAATATATTTTAACTATTTAAAAATGTTCAATTGAAATATGTGGATAATTAAACTATTTCTATATAGATAATTCTGCCATTTTTCAGATCTTGACATTTGTTTTACACAATATATATTGTGCATTTTAGTTTGATATGTAGACAATTTTCGCATTCGTACACTAACCTAAACAGAAACATTTGTTACAAATAATATAATAAAATCACTTGTTAACTTTAAATTAAAGTGTAATTACTGCTTAAAGTGATAAAAAACATAACACAAAAGGCTTAAACATACCTTTTAATATAGATGACATACGTTTCATGCGGCCAAATGGCGACTTCTTCAAATCAAAATGATAAATAAAATATTCTCGCAAAGTTTTTGAAAATGATAAACATAAATCACGAGATTACATATCCATTGTAAACAGGTGCTTATATTGGTCAAACTGGAAAACGTGAAAATTATTATTATTTTTTTTATTGTTATGGCGTATTTAATTTCTAAACCACAGCGTACCAAATTTTAGGTATTTCAAAAAAGCTGATTTGTTGCAAATGTTCTCGTTTCGCAAATATATTTCTATTGATTCACGTATAATGGATGGAAATAAACTCTTGGTAGAAACATTATTTTACTATTCACGAAAACAATGTGCAAGGGTTCTTTTCTATGTAGTCTAGCTAAGGCAGTGGTTCTGTCTTATTTGGTACCTGTCATATGTTCTTTTATTCCCGTTTTAAGTTTTCTATTTTTCATTCCTATATAGTATTGTAATGTTCCATTTGCCCTGGTGAATGAGATTTCATATAAACCGTAAAGTTGATCATGTTCTATTGGATCGATTTTTCGTGGTACTTTAATCATAGTGAATTTAATCATAGAATCAATGCTATTGGTCTGAGCAAGATCTTGCTCAGATCAATAACATTGATTCTATGATTAAATTCACTTTGGAAGTTGAACAAAATAATACACTCCCTTATTTGAATGTGTTGTGTCAAAACCCACCATAGCATAGAACGTACTGTATATAAAAAACCAACAGATAATCAATCCACTATTCCAAATAATGCTCAAGCACACTTTTCCTATAAAATTTCTGCCTTTAGACAATTTATTATATGAGCCTTTACTGTCTGTACCCCTAATCAATTAACCAATGAAATAAATAAAATGTGTAACATTGCAAGAAATAACGGATACAAAGAGAGTACTATTAATAAATTAATTACGAACATGGATAATAAAAAGAAGAAAATTTTTAATGAACAAAACTCTAAGCTATCAACTTTATAATATTTTCCTGTGTTCTTTGAAATATTAAAATATAAACATGGCAAATTCAATATCTGGCTTATCGCAAAACCTTCCACAAAATTAAAAAAAAACATAATATGTAGAAAAAGTAGATCCAATAGTAACTGATCAACTTTCCGGTGTTTATGAAATCCCATTCACCAGGGCAGATGGGGCATTACAATACTGTATAGGAATGACAAACAGAAAACTTAAAACGTGAATAAAAGAACATATGACAGATATCAAATAAGACAGAAGAACTACTGCCTTACATAGAGTACAAATAATAGAGTCTTTGTTTATTGATTTCAAGAATTGCAAAATAATTTTTCCATCAATAGTTTATTTCCCATCCATTATCCAAGAATCAATAGAAATATATATGTGAAACGAGAACAATTGCAACGAATCAGCTTCTTTTGAATTGCCTAAAATTTGGTACGCAATAGTGTACAAATTTAAAAAGCCATATTAATAATAATAATAATAATAATAATAATAATAATAATAATAATAACAATAATTTCCACGCTTCCAGTTTAACCAATTTAAGCAGCTGCTTACATTGGACATGTGATCTCGTGATTTATGTTTCTAATTTTCAAAAAAATTGCGAGAATATTTTAATTATCATTTTGATCTGAAGAACTCGCCGTTTGAGCGCATGAAATATATGTCATCTATATTAAAAGGTATTTGTAAGCCTTTTGCCTTATATTTTTTTATCACTTTAAGCAATTTAATTTATACTTAAAATGTGTTTTAACATTTAATCATTGTATGGTATTACATATAGTTTGGACGATATTTTACAGTTTTAGTGATAATGAAAGTTTAAAAAAAATGTTAATTAGAGCATTGGACATTCTGTATCCAGAAATAATATTTAATATTTACGGTACTTTAGTAACGAGAAAATATTTCATGCATGTTTTGGAAGTGAAATTTTATGTGATAGTGAAATGTTTCGAATTCACTTGGGGTGTCCCTAACTTAACTAGCTGCAAAGTTGCTACTTTAAAAACGCACTTAAAAACGTGATTTTGTATCACCATCTAAGCTAAGACATGAACAAATCTGAAACTTTTTAATTCTATGCAGCAGGTTATTTTATCGATCACAAACTTTTGTGCCTGTAATAAATACATAAAAATAAGCTACTTCAACTTCTTAAAAAAAGTTTTTTTCCCTTATTCTTATTTCATATGAGAAAAAGTTTGTATAGACAAAAATATTTTTATGTCTCTATGCAGCTTCCTAAAAACTTAATATTTTATACGGAGAAGTGAAAAAGCTAAAAACGTCAGAGGAATGATGAAAACTGAAGATATAGCATTTTTAATATTTTTGGTTTTATTGCTTTTTTTTTACTTTAGGTAAGCAAAACACAGATACTATAGATTTTAGAACGTAATAATAGTAGAAAAAAACTTCCCAGAAAACTGCAGCATAACACATAAACCTTTAACAAATGTCTGGATAAAAACGAGCAAATAAAATAGATAAATGCTTTTAAATAAGTACTGTATACAATCAGGAAGACATTTTTTATGCTACTGTTTAAACATTTAGGTAAAATCTGAACTTAGTTTGTAGAATAACATAAAAAATATAATAAAAATATTTAATACTTTTGTAAGATTTTTATGAAAATTAATTATTTCGTTTTAAAAGTTCCTTTGTAGCTACAATTAAATAAAAAATATCATCTAATTAATCTCAGAAAAAAAATCGGAAGCAACGTTTTTAAATAAGTATTTCAACAAATCAATTATACAGTTTGATTTGATTTTTTGGAAAGTTTTTTTTACTTCATACATAATTACCATTTACAATTTAAATATAAGGAAACACTCCATTAAATGTATCAAAATAATATTGTCTTCCTGTAAAATTTTAAAATCTACTTAGAATTGACATTTGAAATATTACTTTATTGAGATATAGTTTGAATTAATATCTATTTAAAACATGAAGGATTCATTATTTTTAATGATGCACTTTTAAGTATATAAAGACTAAATAAAGAAAAAAACATTGAAATATACTTTATTATTACATAAAAAATCATTATTTTACTCCGATTTCATCTGTACATGTTTATCATTTTAATGCGAAAAGTAATTACTATGATGATGTTTTATAATGATAATTGGAAATCAATTAAGCACATATAAATCATTTCCTTTATTTTTAATGAGTCTCAGATGTCTAAACTTTTCATTTTATGTAATAAATGAAAGATTTGCTTAAGCAGTTTTTGAATATATTCCCATTATAATAGAGTAACTGCGGGAGAGTCGCCGCATCCGGGATAGATTCCGTACCCCTTGTATTCCTTGTAATTATCGATAGATGATAGTCTGAAGCACTGTATAGGTGCGCAATTGTAGCTGTACAATCCTTATTTTGAGGTTAGCGCATGATTTCACAATCAAAACTTTAAACACAGTATGTTTAAATACTTTTTATACGCTAATTACTAAATGCATGCATAATTTCGAAGTCAAAACTAAGTGTAGCCTCTGTATAGAGTACTGCGTGTATGGTTACGCCATTTATCTGTAGGAGGGCAGGCAACTGTGATCCAAGTAACTCAAATGATACGTCAAATGTAGGTGTTAAAATTTGACGAATTAAAGTTTGTGCAATATTAATATGCAGACGGCCTTTGGAGCATAATTTATGCATATAATTCAATAGTAGACGTTGTTCCCAGTTATTGACATCTATATCTTTATTTAACAATTATTTACTGCAGAATTAGTAGAGGTTGATATCTTTTTTCTAGGGCTGACTGTACATTGTGATTAAAAATAAGTATAAATAGGATTTGCGATTTTTTTGGTGAAATAAATGACTTGATTTAAACTATTCAAGATAAAAAATACGACAATTTGTTTTGTTTTCAGATTTGTTTATTTAAAATAGTTTTTTAATAAAATCTTTGCTATCTGTCTAGTCTGAAATTTAGAAATAATACGAAATACTTAGATTCTAAATTCTATTATTAACTATTAGCATACGACAAGCTACGTGTGAAATAATTTAACATCTTTTAAAACTTAAATTGCAATATCACAAATTGTTGAATAAATCCTTTATTTTAAACCAACAAACGATTCTCAAATGTTGAATATTTTGAACAAATTTGGATCGATGTAAATATTCATTGTGAAGTTTAATTTGAAACATTGCAGTGATCGGCAACTGATTCTAAGATTATCCATCAGTCTGTAATGGGAAATTCTAAATTTTACAAATAATTAACATTTCTCGTCTTAAATTGAAATAGTTAAATATGAAAGTTCCCAGATTTATAGGATCATAAATGTGATATAGTAAATGCGACAATTTTAAAATAAATCACTTATAATAAATATTTTGGAAATGGTGAGTAGCAATTTGTATATCTGTATTTATACGCATATGTGTAATATGTCGCGTAAAATAGCATTCATTGTTAATTATTTGTGATTAATTTTTAATTAATTTGATTGATTAAATATGAATAACAGAAAAATCTTTAGAATTAGGGATTTTGTACAATTTGGCATAGGAAGATGTTTTGTCAAAATATAAATTTTAGAAAGTAGGAACTGATTAAAATATTAATATATACAGACCTTTTAAAACAAACATCATATCCGAAATTCATATTTCATTTAAATACATTATATGTATACGTGGATGTACATTTCTCCGATCCGAATCCGAAGACAAAAATCATATTTTAAATTACCCTGTATAAATCATCTTATACATAACTATCTGAAGGAGAACAATTTTCAGTATCTGATAAATATGATTTGTGAAAGCATTTAATATAAAGATAACGTTTTCAATATATCAGCAATATTGTATATAGACATTATACACATTTTTTTTGGTTTTTGTTTTATAACATTTATTATTGTAGAAATAAGTTTTCTTTTCATTATCTGAATACGAAAAATATCGAAACTGGAGAAATTTCCATTTTCAATAGTGATTTGGAATTCTACATTTTTTTTTTATTATTGAGTCAAATTGAAAGGGTATAGTTGTTTAGTAAAAAATAATGTTTTATGTTTTTCGCAAATTTTTTATGTCGTTTTGTAATTTTATTTGAGATTTTAAAAAACGTTTTTAGCTATTTATATAAATATTAAGAAGAAATTTAAACTTTAAGAATACATTTGAAATGTTATCAAAGATTTTCTAAAAAAATTATTTAAAATACGTATACATAAAAAGAATACATTTTCTTCAGTAATAAAAGTGTCTATATATATATATATATATATATAACGTGTCTAATATGTCACATAGTTGTTGTGTTAAGCCTCAAATATATAGCGGTTTAACAGCATTAGTAGATCATATACACTATTGGCCATTAAAATTGCTACACCAGGATGAAATGTAGGTAACAAAATGATATTTATTGGACAAATATATTATACTAGAAATAACAAGTGATTACATTTTCAAGAAACTTAGGTGCATAGAACCTGAGAAACCTGTACCCAGAACAACCACCTCTGGCAGTAATAACAGCATTTATATGTTTGGGCATTGCGTCAAACAGAGATTGGATGGCATGTACAGGTACAGATGCCCCTGCAGCTTCAACACGATGCCAAAGTTCATCAACCGTAATGACTGGCGTATGGTGATGAGCCAACCGCTCGGCAACCATTGACCAGACGTTTTCAATTGGTGAAAGATCTGGAGAACGTGCTGGTCAGGGCAATAACCGAACATTTTCCGTCTGTACAATACCGACAACATGCGGTCGGGCATTATCCTGCTGAAAGATAGGATTTCGCAGGGCTTGAATAAAGGGTAGAGCCACGGGTCGTAACACACCAGAAATGTAACCTGCACTGTTCAATGTGCCGTCAATGCGAACAAGAGGTGTCCGAGACGTGTATCTAATGGAACCCCATACCATCACGCCAGGTGATGGGCCAGTATGATGATGACGAATGCACGTTGCCAATGTGCGTTCACTTCGCTGCCGCTAAACACGGATGCGAGCATCATTATGCTGTAAACAGAACCTGGATTCATCTGAAAAAATTATGTCTTGTCATTAGTGCGTCCAGGTTCGTCGTTGATCACACCATTGAAGGCGCTCCTGTCTATGACGCAGCCCAAGGGAAGCCGCAGCCATGGGCTCCAAGCTGAGAGTCCATGCCGCTGCAAACATTGTCGAACTGTTCCTGCAGACACTTGTTGTCTTACAAACGACTCCATTTCTTGACTCAGGGCTCGTGACGTGGCTGCACGATCAATAACGACCATGCGAATAACATGCCTGTCTTCTCGGCTGCTAGTGATATGTGGCCGTTGAGACGCCGCACGGCGTGCCGTATTATCGTCCTGAACCCATCGATTCCATATTCTGCGAACAGTCATTGGATCTCGACAGACGCGAGAAGCAATACTACGATACGATAAACCGCAATCCCGGTAGGCTACAATTCGACCTTTATCAAATTTAGGAACGTGCTGGTACGCATTTCTTCTTCTTACACGGGGCATCAATAACAACTTTTCACCAGGCAACAACGTTCAAATGCAATCTGAGTATGAGAAACCGGCTGAAAAATTTCCTCATTTAAACACATTGTAGGTGTCGCTAGCGGCGCCTGCTTTGTCTGAATGTGCTGAAAAGCTAATCATTTGCATATCACAGCACCTTCTTCCTGTCGTTTAAATTGCACGTCTGTAGCATGTCGCCTTTTTGGTGTAGCAATTTTAATGGCCAGTAGTGTACATGCGTTATACAAATTGTTTGTATTTTTCATATAATTATTTAAAAAAAGCATCCTATTAAGACAGCAGCTGGAATTTCACGTTTTTGTAAAGCATGTAGAATATTTTTACCGAATTTAAGAAAGAAATAATTATTTGTGAACAAAAATAGAGATATGTTTTTAATAAAAAGTTGTTAAATAAATACAATTTATGTTTGACCTCCGAACATTTTGGATCCAAATTAATAATTTACGTGATTTAAAAAAATCCTGTTTAAAAGCAAAATGTGTCTTCAAGTTGAAGATATTTCTGTATAAAAAAAGTGAAAAACTGCCACTAAAAATCTACCACTGGGATAGATAATGAGTTTTAAAAGCGCCTGGCTTCTCGAGTTACTTAACCCATAACACCCAAATTTGACACTAGTACTACAATGAGCTATTAACATTTTATAAGTCACAAACTGTCTAAAATTTTTATGGTTTGAATTATATTGGTAAAAAATAGTTCTGAAAGAATGATAAAAAAATACCCTATTTACATAAATATAGAAAATTTAAAAACGTTGTTAAATTTTGCTTAATAGCGCTGCAGAACTCGATTTCGTATAGAGATATCCAAGATTAAATTCGGGTTTTCGCTGCAATAAGATTGACTTCAATGTACAAGGGCTCCCATATTTATGTATAAAATGTTTTACCAGCTGCAGTATTTCAAATTTTGAACAAAAAGTTTCACGAATCTGTGATTGCATCACTGTGTAGCTTTAGATGGAAGATAAGGGTTAATGGCCAGTAGAATCGTTAGCGTATGCATACAAAATGGCGAATCCATTACCTTGTAGTAGTGCGTACAGTGTGTGTTTGTATTATGAAGCAAATAATTACATGGAAGTGAAACGGAGGACGACTGTCCAGTTTGGAGGTAATGGTTACTCTGTGGTAATAATCACAAGAATAAACAAGAAATTTGGTACCAGTGGTAGCGTTTTGCAAGCGAAGGCAGACAGTAAACC
Organism: Maratus michaelseni; assembly: GCA_963931845.1. Classification (NCBI taxonomy): domain Eukaryota; kingdom Metazoa; phylum Arthropoda; class Arachnida; order Araneae; family Salticidae; genus Maratus; species Maratus michaelseni. Next base: position 257,786,907 of record OZ007590.1, on the reverse strand, counting down.
CAGGAATGTGCGAGAATTATAGAGACTATATGGATAATAGAGATTAAAAATTTAGTTTTGCGATAAGATGTCTGTGTTCATATTCTATTATGTTGCTGTTGATAAATTTGCTAATTTATTTACTACAGTCAATGCAGCATCATATATATAACTATGCATCACATTCTTTGTTTTTTCTCAAATTTTTATAACACGTAAGTTGCGTCGTGACATTTTTGTCCTCTGTAAAGTATAATCAAAGGAATTTATGTGTCCCAATGACAGATTTACACTTTAAAATGACCTATTAAATAACTTGTTTATAATTTTTCCCATATGTGCTTTCTAATAATAAATTAATCTAGATGTTGTTTAATACAATGAAATTTACGTTCTTTTAAAAAAAAAATATTACATGGAATCATTTCGTCTTTTCGCATCATTCTATGTAAATTTGAGAAGTTTAATTTAGGAAGCATTTTGGAAATTTAAATTTAAGCTGATGATTAATTGAAATACCATCCCTGATTTCATTCACTCACAGTAGCCGATGTAATTTCAAGTATGACACGCAATATTCAAATGGAAATTTAATTACATTTCTTTTCAGTGTGTCAGCGTTTAAATTTAAATTCAATTTGAGAATATTAAATTTAAACTATTTCAGTAGGTGTATGCGATATAAGTCGAAAAAAAAAGTTAGAAATTTAGAGATATTTCACACTAGAGGACAGAATTTAGATAATATTATTACCCATCTCCCGTTTGAAAAAAACGGATTATGTTGCTAACCTTTTGATTACGAGAATGGGACACCGTACGTCCCAGCTTTTTGTCTCATTCTATTATTAGCAATTTTTCAAAAATAATCTGCGTTATACAATATGTACACTACTCTGTTATCTGTAATATTCTGTTACTTTCAAGAGATATCTACCTGAAAGAATATTGTTTTCGTAAATTATAATAGGATTGAATATAAAAATATTCGCCAGACCCAGCCCGTAATTAAAATAGTGAAATCCAAAAGATTCTAAAAGTCATGACAGTGCATAAAATCATTATATAGAACAGCGCAATAGAATCGTGTGTCGTAAGAGGGTCTGAAATGTGTGAGAAATAAAATAAAAGCACCTATTTCTCGGTAATTTTTCAAGTATGATTGTTTTAACTGCAAAATTTCGTACACAAGAAAAATAAATGTAACAGAAATTATTTGCTCCTTTTTCTATGTCATATTTTTGTGAAGTGGTATTTCTGGAACTATCAGTAATAAAAATTAGTCTTAGATAGTATGTAATATTCATTTTTTGAAAAAAAATATTTAAATTTATATAGTCAAAAATGTAATTTGAAAAAGAGAATTTTAAAGTGAATCTCTCTATTGCATGTTAACTTATAAGAAGATATTCCACTTTTGCAATCATGTTTATTGTCATAATGTAATTCCCCTATTGAAAATGTGCAAGCGCTTTCATGTGAAACCTTATACAAAAAATAGTTTAGTATATTAACATTTTCAGTATCACGGGGAGATTTCAATTTTAAAACTCACTTCGTGCCGTACATTTTCTTACCTCGCAAGCACACATAGGTGAAGATCGAGTAGCTCCGGACACATAAATTAAATTCATGAAATTTTGGAAATGGACATGATTAAACTTTTATTTTGAAACTAGAAATTAAATACAACATATCTCTTATAATACTAGTTAAGTATAACAATCAGATAGTTTCTTTATCTTAGCTTAAATCAAGTCTTGCAATAAGTCTTTAATTTTTGACAAAAATATTTGGCCGGTAGCCTCGGACATACATAATTAATAGTGACCAAGCCTCCATTTGACGTTACACACGCAACAATAGTAGTAAGGCTGCAAATGATCGATGCCCACACATGCGTCATGCGTCCAGTCATTACGCTGATGACATTGTATCGAGTCTTCTTCAAAAGTTTCGTCACAAAGATTCATTCTCTTTCCTAGTCGTTTGTCAAACTCTGAATGTTTTTCCTTCTTTTCATTTTTTTCTTGATTACCGTTTCCGAATTGCTTTCCTTCTGCCGAATCGCTCAGTGGTGATCTTCTTTTTATTGACTGTAGCTTTAGCAGCTGCATTTTTCTCCAGCAGCGTGTTTATGAAGGGTGAATAATGAATATGTCACAATCTCGCTTTCTGTGTTTTTCGTGAATGCGTCACGAGATTTTTCTTAGATGCATGAGGAAGAGGTCATAACTCTTTGAGCAACTGATCTACAGTATTAAAAGCTTTTAAAAATGTATATTAGATTAATATTAAAAAACAAGATACTCTCTATAAACAAAAAGTGTCCGAGAATACCCGATGAAATTGTGTCCGACGCCACTCGCTGTCTCGATTTAATATTTTTATTTAACACAACAATAATTACAAATACAACGACAATAAATAACCTGATTTATAAACTACAAAAATCAACATACAGGATAATTAATAAATTATGGTGAACTAGATTTTTTATAAAGAATTACTGAAGTATCTACTGAAGTATATACTGTATATACTGAAGTATATTTACTATACAATAACTACATTCAAAACGTAAACGGCGCACACTAAAATCTTGGTATAAGTAAATAAAAAAATCGTTACCGCTTGGCGATTACGTCTATACTGATTCGCATACGTATAAGCGCGGCGCTACGGTTGTTTTAACGTGTGCGTTGTTTATCTATGTGTGCCTGATTGTTCAAATATGATAGTGGCCGAGGCTATCCACCGGCCGGGGCTACCCGATCTTCCCCTACATATTTATTTATATGTGCGTATGTCACGTACTGATTGTACAAACGTACACAATCCCTTTTATATATATTTTGGAGGGATATATATCTATATTTAAGAAAATTTTAATTTGAAAAGTCTAACAATTTTTTTAAACCATAGAGGATACAAATAATGATATTTACTGCAAAAAATTTGCATTTTTCAATGCAAACCAGGCTTTCAATATTTTATTCAAAACATATATTATTTTAAGAACTGTACAGACTTAGAAGATGTAACTTTCCATGAAACCCAGTATTCATAATTCATGAGAGCAAAATATATATTTAAGTACATAAATTTACAGAGATTTCGTGGAAAAAAAGAAAAAAGATAGGTGTGCGTTTTGTTTCGACGACGTTTGTGTTTCGACATATGGGCTTAAAATCTCAGAAGTGTGATTTCTCATTTCGCAGTATATCTCTCGGCATTTCTTTGCGATATAAATTCCACATTGAATGTTAAAATGTTTCTCTCTGATTGTTCTACAATATTATCTTACTTCTACTATAATCATCTGTTTTTTAATCTTTCGAATGGAATATAAATATCTGAAAAGTCACTACTTTCCCCTGTCTTCAACCCATAACTTGATAATTAAAATCATTGACAAACAATAATTATTAAAACATTTTCAATACCCATTGCTTTTATTATAAATAAGTTTTGCATGGAAACATAATAATATAATTTGAAAATGAGTGAAATACGTAATATTTCTTTTTGTTGGGTTTAAAATGGTGTCCTTCACATTTTTGGTCACTACATTCCCGATATATGAATTTCTTCATATTTCCACCAGATGACAGAATGGAGTCATTTTCAGTATTGTTTCCAGTAGGGGAGCAAATAATGTTCTTAAAAAGTCGCCATTGCTTGCTGTTTGTCAAGAAATAATATTTTCTGGATTAAAAACAATGTGGAAAAGGTAAGCGTATCCGTATTACCTGGCACTACTGTACCCATTGTTAATATAAATATTGATAGTTATAGATTAACTAATATCTAGCCATTTAATCGCAGATTTTATATATTTTTGAAAATATTGCATACAGCATTCCAAAAATGTTCTTTTTTTAAGTAAAGTGGCAAAATTCGAAAAGATGTCACTACTGTCGCAATCAATTCTGTCTCTTACAATTTGTATTTTGCCTGATAAAAACTGCCACATCATATTTATTTTTTAATAAAGTTTGTGTCTATCTACTAATTATCTACTATCTACTAATTTAATATCTACTTAAAAAAAATCATTTAAAAATATTGAAATGCGAACGAAATATCTTAAAATATTTCCCCCAAAGAATTAACATTAGCGAGCGGGTGTTTTTGTCTGAGTGAAGTAGCCTCTTAAGGACCAACTCTTTTATTTGGTCATTAACAGTTAGGGTTTGCTAAAGAATGATAAAACTATATGAAATATACTAAAACCATCACAAAAAATTATCGAACTAACAATGCAAACAAATTAAGTAACAAAATCCATTAAGTAGAAGTTTTTATAAAGGCTAATCCTTGACAATCGGGTTCATCTGATTATAGAACTTTTCCACATAATTCTAAAACTAACAGAACGATATAAAATATACTAAAACCATCCTTACAAATTTTCTATTTAACAATGCAAGTCGCAAAAAATGCCCTCAGTAAAAACTTTCAAAAAGGTTAATCTTTCGGAATCGGGTTCACCTGACTATATAACCTCCACACATAACTGTTTGACTAAGCAACATAGAACAATATGTAGTACCTTAAAACTATTCCTGAAATAGCATCTAATAACTAACAATACAATTCTCATCAAAATCCGTCCAGTAGAACTTTTTCAGAAGGCTAATCTTTCATAATCGGAATCAAATATTGAAAAGGCTAATATTTGATTTAAAAAAATGGTCACCCGATTTTCGAATTTTCCCCTATAATTCTAGAATTAAGCAACGTAGAATGATATCTTATATAATAAAACTTTCCCTAGAAATTTTTCTAACAGTGTAGGTTCCACCGAAATCCATTTGGCAAAATCTTTTTAAAAGGCTAATCTTTCATGATCGGATTGATCTGATTATAGAACTTCCCAGAATAATTCTATACCTAAGCTACGTAGAACGATATGTTATACAATAAAATCTTCCCTGAAAAATTATCTTATAGTTTAAATTCTACGAAAATCCATTCAGCAGAACTTGAGTTATAAGCAGCCGGGACGAAAGTTCATATATGAGAAGTAAATAGAAGTATATTGCCATTAATATAGTTTGCATTTGAATACAAAAAAGGTACTTTTCGGTTAGCCGGGCGCCAGTGATATATGTACATTATATATATATGTATGTATATATTCATACATATAAGTGTATATATATGCATGTATATACATGAATTTGTGTAGATATATATGTATATATGTGTGTGTATATATATACATATACATATATATCACTGGCGCCCGGCTAACCGAAAATTACAAAAAAAAAAACTGAAAAAATGCAGCTGTACACTTGAAAAAAAAAACCACTTTTTGGCTTAAAATCTCTCATCAAAACTGTTCTTCTTTTTTTTTTCTTTCTTTCTTCTTTTAAATAAAATTAGTAACAGTTTTTTCTTTTTTTTTCCCAGATGTATAGCCATTTCCATTTTTTCTTCAATAAAAAAAGACACCCTTTGTCTTAAAATCAAATTGTTTGGGGTCAAAAGTAAAATCAAAATCGCCAAAAACAAAAGATACATCGCCAAATATTTTGTCAATATTTGAAATCTTGCCCCTTGAATAATTTTTTAAGCTTTACGAACATTCCCAATCATGTTTAAATTAAATATTTTCGTTTTATAATATTCTCTCATCAAAACTCTTTTTTTTCTTTCTGTTTCTTTTTCCTTTTCTTTTCTTTTTTTAATAAAATTAACAACAGTTTTTCTTTTATAGCCTTTTCATCAGATCGCCAAAAAATTAGCAATGGTAATCCTTTCGGCCAAAATAACAGAACTTTCTATCATAATTCTATAACTAATGTACGTAGAACGTTGTGTTATATACTAAAACCTTCCCTGAAAAATTATCTCTAGAACAGTGTAAGTTCTATCAAAATCCATTCGGCAGAGCTCGAGTTATAAAGGAACGGAACAAAATTTCCGTTTGTGTTTTATATATATATAGTAGATAATGACATAGTTATTTTTCCTATAAACAATTTACACATTTTATGCACTAGTTGATTGATAATTATGCATAATAAAGAAAATAAATTTGAATATGCATCTCAAATATTGTTATCACTAAAATTTAACATCTACTGTAAAACAGGATGCATTAACCAAGCTGAAGGCATTTTCTAGTAAATGGCGTAGGATTAATGGACTAGATTTACTTCAAAAGCAATAAATGCAATAGAATTTGTTGAGGTAAATTCAGTGTGATTAATTACAAGTTGCAGAATATCGCTTTATATCTGAGCGGTAACTCTTAATAACTAGAAACTGTTTGTATTGAGTGATTCATTATATAATCTATTCCAATATCTTTTTTATGAGTGTATAAAACAAAAGAAAGATACATATTAATACGTACAAATAGAATATTTTTTCTACCAAATTTAAATTATTTATATGGGAAATAATATTAATATATTAATTTTAGATTTATACATTAGTAAATGCTATGTATATTTGAAGTTTATGCTTATGTGAAATTTGTTTAGAATATCTGCATGTGGTAATACCCAATTTCGTTAAAACTCAAATCCTAAAACATCAGTTATCATAAATAATTTTAATTATTCTTAGTTGCGATTTTTGCATATTATATTAATTTTATGCATGAAATGAATGAAATTTAGATTAGATTTCAAGTGAATTTTATAACGGCATTGAAATATTTATTTTATGATGTTGTGAAAACTAAATCGTGATACATTTGATTTCAGATTTATATGCGAAATACTTTCCAAAGTACTGTTTGCTATTGTAAACGCTACCTTTAAAATAAATTGAAACGCTGTATAATTACATTTTACATCGTGTTGGTGTAAATACAGAAGAGAAAGGTTTAACAGAATTTGAAATCACAAGAATTTTTAAACAATGAACTGGTTAAAGTGCTTTTTTTTTAAGCATGACGTAGAATTGTTATTCTAGTTTAAATTTAAAAACGAAATAGAATCCGATTGTTTAGTTTCTTACTTGGTAATTTTGAAATAACCAATTATATTTCGAAATCTAAAAATTGAGACAAGAGTCGCAAAATGTGTGTTTTTCTTCGTGTTTTTGTATGTAAGTTTTAATAATAAATGCAATTCAAAAAGCAGAATTTTTCTAACTTATTAAACGTTTTGTTGTTTCATTGAAACAGAAACTCACCCCTTTTGCATTATGCAATATTTTTGAATATGCGTTAAACGATTCGTAAAATAATAGCTATGTAATTTATAAATATGCAGATTGATATTTGAATACCTTATTTATTTATCTATGCAGTCGTCAAAATTCAACATACATTTCAAATTTTTGCTACACCAGTAATTTAATTCCTCTTGTACATGATAGAAAAGACGATATTAACTTTCAAATAATTATTTCATTTTTCAGAACACATGTGTCTTTTTATAAAATGTAAAAAAAAAGGTATACGAATAAATAATAATTAATATGAAAATCATGTTTCACTTCATTATATTATTAAAGCTTAAAAATAAATCTGTATGTCTAAAAAAGGTTTTCAAGTATTTTATGATTGCCACATTACTGTACAGATATAAACTTAGAGTAAATTAAAAGAAATGTTTTAGTAAAGAATTCATTAGTAACTTAAGAGCAAGACACATTGCTCCCAACGTCTTATTATGCAGGAAACAAAGGATTTTATTTTATCATTCATTTCTATTTTCCTACTGAAATTGGATTATTTTCCGAAAATGATCCTGTAATGAGTAGAAAAGAACATTTTTGCGACATCAGATTTATTAGTGATAGGTGAAGCAGAAATCGTTCAAGGTAGCTATATATTATACTTTTAATATATAAAGAAAAACACAAGCCATACAAAAATTACTTATTCGGTTAAGGCCAGTCGTAGTAATTGTAAGCAGGGGTTACTTGGAAACATGTGTCCCAGAGTAGTCTAGCAGAGACTAATCAAATTAAGATTCAAGTGAAAATGCAGAAGGCAGAAATATAATGAGTTTCACATGTTACCCTTTTTAACGTTTTTTTATTAGCTCTGTGGACATTTGATAAAAGTGTTATCACAAAAGTCTGTCCAACGTAGTTTTGTCCTTCTGTGCGCACATGTAGAGAGAAAGTGACAATAGTGTTATATAATTTTCATTTGTTGACAATCGCTATTGTAGTAACATCTTCCTGTGCAATGTGTAATGTTTTATTTACCACATTTCGTTGTTTACATTTACCCTAGAAATGTAATTGGAAAAAAATGTTTTTTATAATTATGTTTTGTGTTATTGTAGTAAAACTTGCGTGTCGTTTGGTAGTTTTAGACTGATACAACGTTTTATAACTGTGCTATCTCCGTATTAGAAGATACGAAATGGTCACAGCTACTGACTTTATGCTATTTGTGTTGTTACAAATCCAAATATTACATTCATAGAAACTCTTACTTTAAATAGCACTTTAAATAGGAAGCGAATGTTATTGGCTGAGAATTAAGAAATGTGTGAATCTACTCATCTGAACAATAAGTGTGAATGCGCTACAAAGCCAATCTATAATGATAAAATGCAAGAGAATGAACTTGCATTGGTAGAAGACGTTAAGGTGCAACACCAATAATTCATCAATTCAGAAGTGGACGAACCTGTGCAATATCATTGAAGTAGTTGCAAGAAGAAAGAAGGAGGAATTGTCAATCAATAGCAAGAAGCTGTAAATACGTGCCAATTATTTATAAATATTTATAAATTATTATTAATTACGGAATAAATAAATAATTAAAATTAATAATAATTAATAATATAATTAATAATAATAATTAATTAACAATTATTATTAATATTTTAATAATTAATTATATTAAAATTATTACTATTAATTAACAATAATTAATAATAATTAATAATAAAGAAAATCCATAAAATATTATTCATTATTATTATTATTAATTTAATAATAAATTATTATTAATTAATTATTATTAATTATTAATTATTATTATTAATAATAATTTAATTAATATATTATTAATTATTATTAATTATTATTATTAATAATAATTTAATTAATATATTATTAATTATTATTAATTATTATTATTATTAATAATTTAATTAATATATTATTAATTATTATTAATTATTATTATTATTAATAATTTAATTAATATATTATTAATTATTATTAATTATTATTAATTATTATTAATTATTATTAATTACGTGGCAATTATTTATAAATAGTATGGCAGTGCAAATGAATATGAATGAAGTTTACTAATAAACTAAATGAACATGGAGTAGAATTTTAACGCTCTGAGCTTTAAAGTAAACATGGGATTGATTGCAGCTACAGTTACGAAGAAATCACATATCAGGAGCCCGAAATCGACAAAGTTGAAAAAGAATCACGGTGACGTTTAGGAAATAGAAGTTTGCGAAAGTGATTTAGAAATCACTTGGGGTCTCAAGACTATCAATTCAGCTGAATCAAAATATGTTATGGTTGAAAATAATAAGTTATTAACTATCAAAAATCCAAGTCATAGCTATCCTTCCTATTCCTGTTTCAGAAAAAAGAAGTAACGAAATTTGTATACACAATTTTAATAGCTTGCGTATGTGATTTAGATATCACATATCACTAGAAAAGTATATAGAAAACGGTTTCAAATATATTACTCCAAAGTTTGAAATAAAAATGCGTTTACACAATTTATATATTTCAAACTTTTGATAGCAGTTTATTCGTGAGGTATTGTTATCTGGTTTATTTGTTTCTAAGTAACACAATTTCATAGAATTGAGTGACGTTCATTTTTAACCCTAAAAATGTCCATGAAAAGTTACTATTAGCGTAAAAGGAAATACCACGATGGAGTAATTGTGAATATGCTCCTAACTACACGAATCCATGATAAATTTGTTGAACAGACTGCATATACAAACCAACATTATACCAGTCATACTCGTTCTTGCTGTTGATAACCATATTTTATTTACCCCAGTTTTGTGTGGTAATTAAAAATATTAAGGAGTTATTAAAACGAGCACTAACTTCTCTGCAGAAACTATGATGAAATTTGTTAAAAGGCAACGAAAGTTTTGTAAAGGACATCATTATCTGTTATTAAAAAAACATGTGTGATGAATCCGGATCTGGAAGGGAATGAAACCAGAAAGACGAAATTCTGTTTCCAGATAACCTGAATGATCTTAATTAGCAAATTCAACTGTTTCAAAATTAATGGTTTTGAGTTTCTTTTAACTTTTTTAATTATCGTGCTTTTGCTAGTAGACTATAAAAATAACTAGAATGATTCAGTTATGTAAAGTTCTATTTAAAAATGGAAAACTATATATTTGTTTATTTAAGGAATACTGTCTATTTTCACATATGCTTGAAATAAAGTTAAATTAATGTTGTTGAAATTCTCTCTCTTTGTTGTGTATTTGTAAATCAATCTCAGATATATTTATACACATGGAACAATAATAAGAATTTCAAAAAAAAAATTAACATTCTAAAAGTTGTCTAAAAATTTCTGAATTTTACTCAAAATAATACTAATATCGAGACTTAAAAGTGTCTGAAGTATACTTAAGACTTTAATTTTCGATTCAATTCTTGTTTAAAGTAATTTGTACTCTAAACTCAAGGTCAGACTACTTATCAGCATGTAAATTGGCATCTTTGTATGATTAATTACTGTGAAATTAAAACAAAAATTGTTTGGTACGCTGTAGAAAAAGAGAAATGTTTCTTGATATCTAACAAGAAGGTTTGCGAAAAAGTAACATAACCTCTTTCCAGTTGTCTTCAATTCCAAAAAAGCATTTTTTTATCTTCAGAAATCTCAGAAACAAACAGAAGTCCGATATTCAAAGAAGCATTTCTGAAACAAATTTACGTTTTCTCCAGTATTTTTCACATGCTTAGCAGACAAATATGTTAAATTAACAACATTAACATTTGAATCAGCATTAATTTGTTATTCTCCCAAGTATAAATTCTGATACGGAGATGCAAATGTTCACTTGAGAATTGATAGCATGCAACAATCCGTTACGTACAGATTTGCTTAATATAAATATGTGAAAAAGACTTGTTGCTGCATGTATTTCTGTTTAAATGAATTGGAATTACAATTTTTAAATTCAATTTTCTCAGTTTTTGTTTCTTCAGTATACTGTAATGAAAATTCTAAAATTTCAACGCATACCATTAAATTCACGTGCTATTTTTGGACAATCATTTAGGGTTCATACGTTTAAATTAGGAATTGGATTTTCAGTAATATAAATGCAGGATATATTTAAAAAATGAAATGTTGCATAAATACCCATTTTTAATCCATTTTAAAATATTACTCTATTTTTTAGTGAAATCTTATCCATTTTGATATAGAACATTCTTGCATGCAAAGTTTGCAAAAACGATTTTCAAAAAGTTCAAAATTAAAAAATCAATAGGATTTTAAAATGGTCTTATTTGTTTTTAATTTTACCACAGGAATAGCATTTTTTGAACTCATTATCCTTTATAAAACCATTTAATAATATACAAAAAAAAGTTATATATAAACTACCCAACAAAATTAGTTCAAAGTGTCCGAAGGTATATATTCTTAATACATTTGACTGGGATAATTGCAGAAATGTCAGTGAAGGCTCACTGTGGAGGAGCGAAAAAGTTTCTGGTTTCCGTCTGCCGTTTTGTCTGTTTGTATGTCTGTCTGTCTGTTTGTTCCGCAAAAAATATCCGATTTTGTTGATTTTTGGTAGGTATGTTGGTGGGTTTACCCAGAAATAGCTGTATAGTTTTTAGTTACATTTGGATAATTTGTTCGCAAAATATAGAACATTTCTTGTTAGGTCACAATGCTTTCCTACGGGAATGCAGACGATTTTCAAATTTCATTTTTTACTACAATGAAAATTACCTATTTGAATAATGGATTTCAACGTAAAATTATGGATACTAAAGTTTTGATATGAAGGTTTTAAATATAGCCAAGAACTTTGAAAATTTGCCGATACATTTATTAGAATTTAGACATTAATTGTATAAATTATTGGGACTTTTTTGCGTCTGTTGAGGAAATATAAAACTTTTTTTTCATATTATAAATGCATTTATTTTTATTTTGCTTTTTATTTTATCAGTTGCTTAGAAACCATATTTCAAAGAATGTCAAAATAATAAAACTCAAATAACTCGCACTATTTTGCTGCAATACGTTATTAGCAAAATACATTATTTTCAGGTGATTTTCGTATTATATTGCCATAAAAGAGAATTTATTTTCATACAAGTCGCCATTGAACTACAGTGGTGGCCAAAAGTTTGTACATTTTTTGAAAGTTTCATGTTTTCCAAATTTGTGTGCTTGTAGAATATATTAATTTTCACTTAAATACAAACATTTATATATCTAGTTGAAGATAATTTAATGTAGAATTTAATAATAAAAACAGTATTACAATATATGTATTACAAGAAAAGTGATGCTCATTTTAGTGGAACAAACAAACACAAATCGTTTTGAATAAGGACGTGTTTTGTAATAAAAGCGTACTAGCCAATCACAAACACTGTTCTGAGGACCAATCAAATATTTGTAACTATAGGTTATTTGGATGGTAAAATAGTTATTGTTGTGGAAATATTTTGTGGAATGATGCATACTAGTACAATTAAATAGAGTATTGCTGTTTTTGAATATTTAAAGACCCTTTTTTTAATTAAACTAATTTTAAACAATGTCATCAACAAGAAAAACTAATTACACATCTACAAAAATAAACCGAATTGTCATATTGAGAGAAAATGGCCTATCTTATGCTGAAATTGCAAGACAAGTTGGTGGTTCAGTGACTTGTTCTGGTGTGCGAAAGTTCTGTTTACGTTATGAAAAAACGAAGTCAGTGGAAAATGAGTCCAAATCAGGCCGAAAAAAACGCACAAGTGCTACTGCCGATAGAAAAATTAAACGGCTATGCCTTCAAGATAGAAAAATTTCATCAGATGCCATTAGATGTGAAATGAATGCAGCGGGTATTGCAGTAAGTTCAAGAACAATACGAAGAAGGTTATCAGGATTTGGACTACAAGCTAGAATTCCAAGGAAAAAAACATATTTAAATCAAAAGCAACGCGAAAAACGAGTTAAGTGGGCAAAAGAACACATTAAATGGTCAGAAAATCAATGGAAGCAAATAATCTAGAGCGATGAGAGTAAAATACCGCTCTTTGGTAGTGATGGTAGAAAATACGTGAGACGTAGAGTAGGAGATAAAATTCATCCTGATTGCATTGAAGCAACTACAAAAAACCCAACAAATGTCATGATTTGGGCATGTATGTCTGCAGATGGTGGGGAAAGTATTCAAGTGATTGATAGCATTCTGAATGCCAAAAATTACATCGAAACTGTCCTGGAAACAAAATTGATACCTTCCATCAGGGATCTCTTCCTAAACAACGCACCATTTACTTTTCAGCAGTATTCAGCTCCATGCCACACAGCAAAAGTATGCAAAGCATGGTTTCATAATAAAGGCATAGATATATTACCATAGCCAGGAAACAGCCCTGATCTCAATCCAATTGAAAATTTGTGGCGATGTTTGAAAATTATTGTACGAAAAAAACGTCCATCCAATAAAAAAAAACTTATTGAAGCTATAATTGATTCTTGGCACCATGTGATTACGAAAGATGAACTCCAAACACTCGTTCACTCGATGAAAAGACGCTGTGAAGCTGTCTTAAAAATTGAGGGTTATCCTACTAAGTATTGATTGTGTAAGTATCACTTTAAAAAAATGCAAATCTAAGATATATCTTACTATTAGTTGCATAACTTTTTTTGTAATACAGATATTGTAATACTGTTTTTATTATTAAATTTTACATTAAATTACCTTCAATTTGAAATATAAACGTTTGTATTTAAGTGAAAATTAATATATTCTACAAGCATACGAACTTGAAAAACATGAAACTTTCAAAAAATGTCCACACTTTTGGCCACAACTGTATTATAGAATGATTACTGAAACATTTTTTTCAAAACGGAAATTACAAAAATATTGACAGAGCAATATGGTTCAATTCTCTTAGTATGAGTTTTTATTTATATATGTATATTTTTTTCATGAGGTATTATTCATTTTCTGGAACAGATGTTGATGTTTCGTCGTTAAAAAGTTAATATAATTTTCAAACTAGGATAAAATCCCTGGTACAACAAGGTGGTTAATCTAAAAAAATTAGAGTTGTAAAACGATTCTGAAATATTACAATTGCTGGAACATGTGAACATAAAAGCTTTCACAAAACATACTTTATAGCACCAAATAACTTTTACTATTTAATGAATTGGCAGTGGGCACGATTATGAATGAACGCAATAAGTTTTAAAGTTTCCAAATATACTTATTCTGGGGAGATTTTAGCATGATATTGCCATCGAGTTTTATCAGAATGTACTTAGATAAAATAAATATTATAGAATGACCATCGAAACCTGTTTTTCGAAACAGAAATTGTAATAACGATAGATTTCTAAAATAGATATATAATTGAAAATAGCAGATTCAGTTTACATTTTATAAGTTGGTTTTTTACATGAGGTATTATTCAACTTATCCATCAGATGCAGGTGTATCGTGGTTGGAAGGTAAGTAAATATTGCTATTTGAGTATTAGAATAACGTGCAATTATTTTTTAAATTGTTGTTTATCCTAATAAAACAACTGTGTAGAACGAAATCCAAGATATAATAGAATCATTTACAGAATCAATAGGAAATCACGGATATAAATTTAATAAAATTACGGGGGATTCAGGGGGGCAGAGCTCCCCTGAAGAAATGAATGTTTTTATCTAAAAGATTACAAGAATAAGAAGTTCATAAGCATTTCAGAATATCATTGCGTATAGCGTGTTTAATTTAACGCTTTCTGAAACCAATGAAATATTTTATATGCCTATAAATATATACGCAATAAAAAAAATTGGGGCTTGTAAGATGCTAAATAATAGGAAAAGTCAAATTAAAAACAATGACTATCAGAGCTGACGTTGAGGCTTCTGATCAGCAGATTTACTAGTAAATAACAATTATTATATTAAAATATGAAACTCGTATTAAGTTGACTTTGATTATTTATTGTAATTACTTGAAGAGTGTTTTTTTTTAAATCTGCATTCGATTCGAATAAATAATATCTTAATTTATGTAGACTCTTAAATGTCTCCTTTTATATGTAAATTCTATGACCACCAGAAAAACGTAAAATACTTTTCGTTACATTTTTTTACTGTGCACCTTAATAAAGCGTTTTCTTTGAAACTCAAACTAGATACGTATATTTCGGAAAAGTTTTAAGATTTCCAACATGAAAATTAATACAGTAGATGTAATATTTATGTCATAATAGGGAATTTTAATATTAAAAACTTACTGATTATTCAGTCCGTCTATTCAGATGAGTCCGTTTGTTAATATTTATCGCATGTTAACTGGATTCTTTGTTAGATCAACTCCCTTAAAAGTAAAATATTTTATATAGATAAACTGAAAACAACTTAACACCACTATTAAAATTGGTAGCAAAAAACAGAATTCGTATATATTATTATTTGAAATACTAATCAGTATAAAAAATTAAGATATGTTGCACGCTTACGTTTTTTAAAGTACTACCGGTATACAGAGTCATATTTTTATGTTCCGTAACAGCATACTAATTTTATCACTTTTTATTAATTTATGTTTTGTTATTTTTGTATACTACTATATTTTAGGAAAACTTTTCTTTGATGTCGAAACGTGCTATTTTAATGATTAATTATGTTTATTTCCGATATCAAAACTTTAAGCACCAATATTAAAAATATATACTGCTAAAGCAATTTTGTAAGACAGATTAAAGTAATATATTAGACTTATAGAACATGATGAGTGATTGTGTCCCATTTGATACATCTACTTTATCATTAGAGACTTATAGACGCTCGAGAGGAACGATATAAATATACTATATATGAAAAATATATACTTTTCTAGAATAGAATTAAAAATGTACTTTTCTAGATAAAAATCATAAGTTTATATTGTAAAATCTTACATATCATGAAAAAGTATTTAAAACGAATGCAAGAATGAGAACAAAAAACGAAATCATTAGTCATTTTAAGATTTTCAGATGTAAATAAAACAAAAACATTTAATGAACAATTTTGAATAATGTATTTACTATTTAACTCTACAAACTTGGAAAACCTTAAATAATGAAATTAAAAACACGAAAAACACACTCCTGAATTAAAAACACGAATTTCATTGATAACTCATCCTGCCCCTTAAGTGGGAACTATGACAAAGAGCCAGATTGTGTACAGACAACCTGTAACTAGGCACTGACGAATCCGAATCTCTGCATTTGGAGGAGCTCCACCGGTGATGGTACCTGTCCTCTTTGTGTCTCCCTTTTTCCGGGACACTCACCCATACTTTCGGTTTCAGTAAGTACTGGTAGAACTTTGTGGGAGAGGCTTCGCGTAGGTCCCAGTGTTCTGTTCTAGGGTGGTATTTGAAGTGGGAGAAATACAACAGAAAGGGATAGGACAGCGTCTACAAATATCATCTTGAGGCGGGTAAACAGTGCGAATGCACCCTCTAAGCATGATAGTTCGTGCTGTTCCATTCTGACGGCGATGCATACATGAGGCGGCATGTCGAATACCACGATATTAAGTGTTATCGTGGAACGTTATATACGCACTCAGTTGACTGTCAAGGGGCAATGACTTAAGCGCGCACTGAGATCACTTCTATGAATACTTTCGAAGCGCTCTCGAACAAATGTCCCTTCTAAGCATATGCACAGTGCGGTGTGTATCAATCATCGTTATGTCTCTATAGAAAGTCCCACTACTCTCTGAAGTGAACCTCCAAATAAGATTGGTCCGATATCATGCAAAATGCAGGTTGCATATTACGATTTTTGTCAGGTGTGACGCGGTGGTGCTCGATCGAACTCGGACATCGGATTGCTATCTATTCCAATATTTTAATGTGCCTATTCATTGGCAGAATTTTCTAAGCCTTCGATTTGACTAGCAGGCAATACTTTTGTATAACTTTCATGCTACTAAATCATAACTGGGGTCGTGTCTATGTGCGTAAGAGGGAGATTACCCATCATTCAAAACCATAAATGGTAAATTATTCCCCTTGGTATCGGCCGCCTGCACGGATGCTTGCAGCAGAAACCTAAACGGATGCTTACGTCTGTAACCACGGGCCAGCAGGTAATTTTTGAGGGCTTGTGCTTGGTACTAAGACTAGCATCGCTAGACCATTGTCTAAGTAAGAACGTGTCTATGCACCTGAAGAGACTTACTATGTCCTCCGGAATCTTTAGCGGCAATTTCTTCTCATATCCATTGATGGACGACAAGTTATTACCATTGTAGACATTCGATTTCTTTATATTATTGTACAGCGAGCGTTTACAGAAAAGCCTATCGTACAGCTTTGGGACAGGCACTCTCGTGAGTGTCCGGTTCTCCCGAAGTATTGAGGGTGAACTGGAGAAGTTCCCCGAAACATACGGCACTAAGATTTTACCCATATTATTGATTCCTAGTGACTAGGTTTCCAATGTCGCAATGCGATTGAACGGGGGTAAGAAATAGTTGAGAGTAGCGACGACATTCCTCGTTTTCCTGGAAGAGTGTGACAAGGTGTGTGCACAGGGTAAGTCCGAGACCCTGGCTCGCCCACGCAAAGAGCTCCAGAGTGCCTGCCTAGGTCTGGGGAGGAGGAATACTAGTTTTACTGTGACTAGATCCTAGCAAAACAGATAGACAAAGTCATGAGAACTTATAAAGTAGGTCCATAAGTATATTTAAATGTAGGTAAAATGAAAATTAATTTAAAGAGAACAATCACTTTGTTGATAAAATTTGTAAGAAAATGCAATAGAAAATTTCCGTAAGAACTTCTAATTTTTTTTTGATCTATGATAAATTAGAACTCTGGTTTTTATCTGAACATATATATGTTTATGTACATTTACTATTTTTCGCATTTTATTATGATACCGTTACAAATACCGTTTAAGAAAGTTGAAAAATGTTTTATACTAAGTATATCAAATTGTATTTCAATATTATTATAGCCATAATTGAAAAAAACGAAATATCAATGAATGATTTGTGAAATAATTTATGTTTAAATTAATTTTGTTAGGTACAAAATTCACTTGTGAGAAACCAGAAACTATAAGAAACAGCAGTAAGTAAGTTTAATTAATTGTAATATTTTTTATTATTTTGGAATCCACGAATGAAATCGTTTGTTGAAATCGTTTGAATTGAAATCGTTGAAATCGTTTGGCTTAAAGCAATTTCAAATGTTACAATATATTTTAAGAATCAACTTTATTAAACTGGCATAAAATTTGAAAACTGTTTTAATATTTTAAGGATTAAAAATAAGCTTCATGCATATCTACGATATTTTTTTAGGAATTACCTTTTAAGTATGAATTTTAAACTAAGAAAGGTAAATTTTAGACATGCGATGCATATTATACTGTTTTTTGTAAAAAGAATATCACGTTAAATGTATTTCTTTATAAAACTAACAGCTATATTAAAAATCTTAATGAGGTCTACTATATTTAAAAACAAAATCCATGATTTCTTCAGCAGATTGAAAATCGCTATTTCCTTAAAAGAAACAACACAATTCGTTATTTAGTTTGAAATATAATAATCTAGAGACACAGAAAGAAAACACAATTTAATGTATCGCACTTATATCTTTATAGATTTGTTAGAAGTTTATGCTATAATGTTATGAATATATATCAAAGAGTTATTTCTCTATTCAGAAGCTACAGATAACTAGATAAATAAAGATATCGATACAGAATTATTATAATTAATTTTTGCCTACTTGGAAGGTTCTAGTGTTACACATGTGGCTGGAACCGAAAATGAGTTCAACAATAAGTCAATTTAAATGAAGAATTCAGATTCAATCTGAAAGAAAATATTAAATTTACTCAATTATCAACAATGCTGTAATAACTGATTCAATTTTCGTTTACATTTTTCAAGACTTCTGCTTAAACAAAGTTGAATACTTCTTTTGAACTTTACTTAGTTAAATCTAAAAATGTTGGCTAATTTCACATCCAAATATAAAGTCTGCTTTCGAAAAATTTGTAATAGTGATATTTTTTATCCATTAAAAAAAGAGAAATTACAGAAATTATCTGAATTATTATTATCTTAATTACATGACATGTGTATAATCTGATGAACAAACAAAAGAATATTTTTAAATAATACAAAAATCATTAACATTGTTCTTTTTTTAAACGCTGCAAAATCAATTATGCAATAAATTAAACAAAATTTCGAATATATATTTTAAGATAATGATATATAGTCATGACAGAGAAACCTCAAAACTTATATTTATTACAAAACAAAAGTCCAGGGTAACGTGAATAATGTACTATAAATAGAATATTAATTTTCATTTCAATTTAAGAGTAAAAAAGAACTGCACTTTTAAGTCTGTAATAAAATGATCATGGAAAGGATTTGAAAGGCAATATAAAAATGTCCATGAAGCCATAAAAACGTAAATGGTGAAATAAAGACATGTCTTGATAGGAAGTGTTTTATCACTTCATCTCAATTGTGTGTAAAGTGAAGAAATATTTTATTTTCATTTTTCAAGGAATCCGTAAAGAAAAAGCTGTAGTGGAATACCAGTCAAGCAGTAAAACAATGTCGAAACTATTAGTCTGCTGTATTCATCATACTTTTATTATAACCGAGAATGTTACATTCATCATCGGTTACTTTAGATTATTCTATTTATCCAAATGTGTGAGCTAAAGAACTATGTGTATAAATGCAGTATGCCTACAAATAAAGTATGCTGTTAGTGTTCAAGTACATATGGAATAAATAATATGCATTTTTAGTTTTATAAATCATTTTAATATTAAATGAAAATAAGTTTTACTTTGAATAGCTTTATTATCATGTTTGTCTGTGTGGCGACTCATTACCTGTTTAATTATCTGTGCTACTTTGAAATTTAAAAAATACATGAAAGTTTTAATTTTTTTGTTTAAATCAATTCTTGTAATTTTTCATTTGAATTTCAACATTTGTTCAAAATAATATCAAAATATATCTTTTATTTAGAACGCATTCTATTTATCATTCGTTTTCATCATTTATTTTATATTCTGATTAGTTTTATCAGTAAAATCTGTAAAATAATTTAATTTATTAAAAGTTTACAATATATCTCAGTTATTGATTGTTTCACTTTGCAATTTTCGTCAAACTTTCTTTTGCCAAAATTTATTCGTAACTTTTTTCTAAAACATAAGTACTTTAAAGTTTTACATATCAAATAAAATGAATTTCTCATATCAAAACACACATTTAAAAATTCATGTCAAAAAACTCTTGTTATCCGTCTAAATAGACTTGGAATTCAAATATAATATATGTATGTAAAAATAATTAAGATGTTTCAGGAAAATATTAATATGCTTTTAATCTTAAAACAAATATTTATTGTCTTATATTCCACTTTGCAATTTTTGTCAAACTTTCTTTTGCCAAAATTTATTCGTAACTTTTTACCAAAACATAAGTACTTTAAAGTTTCACATATCAAATAAAATGAATTTCTCATATCAAAACACATATTTTAAAATATCATGTCAAAAAACTCTTGTTATCCATCTAAATAGACTTGGAATTCAAATATAATATATATATGCAAAAATAATTCAGATATTTCAGGAAAATATTAATATGCTTTTAATCTTAAAAAAAAAATTTTTTGTATTATATTCCACTTAATATCTTATGACATTATTATGCTGAAAATTTCTGCAAACTTTTGTGTAATGTTAGCAGATAATACAAACTCTTTTAGATTCCCCATGAAATTCATTTTCCTAATCTATTTGTCGCGCGTGTTTATCGGAAAACTGAGAAGCACAAATGCAACAAATGCATTCCCGAGACAAAGAATTATCTTTTACCGAACAAAGAGCAGTATTTTTAACAATAAATGAAGCACGTTATTTATAATGTGCCACTGTTAAATCTTCGAAATAATTGTATAATGATGGTTTGATCGATGACTATTAGTTTTGATTTTCTGTAAAGATGCGATAATATATATATATATATATATATATATATAAATTGTGGTATCATGGTCGCATACATATAATTAAACACATCATTTCGTATTAAACGAAAAGTTTTATTTCAAAACAACAATTGTAAAATAACATCATAGTGAAAATTTAGATAATATTTACAAAACATTTTTGTACATCTCAGTTAACCCCCAAAAACAAGGTTCGACTCTCCACACCTCAAAAACCAGTCTGCCTCTTCATGACCAAAATATCTCTCATCTTAACCCTGCGCTAAATCTCCTGATCCTCATTGATTGAAACATCCTTCTTCTATCCTCTTACTTCCTGGTATCCAAGGTTCTTCAAAATACCTTTCTTCAGTCATGCCATTCATATGAATACCTTTCTGACACATTTTAAACCCCTTCAGATAATCTTCTTACAGATAAAATTTACACACATCTACAAGGCCATACAAAACATGAAAGTCTTTTATTCCTATTTGAAATGAACAAAGGATTTCTTTTCTCTCAGATAATCCTGTTACAATAGTTGCCAATCAAGACCGATCACTCCATTTTATTCTGGGATTATTTTAATCCTATCAGAATTAAATATGTTGATTTACTGCAATCCATCACAATATATATAAACATAAATAACATACCTTTGAATCTAAAATACAACGAACAAGTTATTTTATTAAATATGACCAAATCTTTAATTTAAAGATGGCGTGTATTTAGTTAATATATGGAATAACTAACTTGAAATAAAAAGCTAACATATTTGATCAATAAATGACCGAAACGTCAATTTAGAGACTATATGTAATAAAGTCTCATAAATTTGTCACACTAACATTTTAAAATATCATGAAGAATAAAACTCATTATTAAATTTCAATATAATAGTGAAAAAACACATATATAATTGCATTTGAAGAAAGTTAAATTGAAATAAATATTATCGAAGTATATATCGGAATAACAAATGGAATATAGATATTAAATAACGAAAGAAATAAAAAAAAAAGCAACATGTGGATGTCTAATCGTCAGACTGCAGAACACCACATGTCGCAAAAAGTGCATTATTTCATATAGCAGACTAGCAAAATTACCAAAAATTCTCTGTCACTGCCGATATATTGCATAGAAAGAAAAAAAAAACAAAATAAAGCACAATAAAAACAGAGAAATTCGAAAATTGTACTTATATTTTCCCTAACTATTGGGACAAAAATGAAAATTCGTCCGTATGATTTGCGAGAAATAAAGAAGTAATCCAAAAGAATCTACGTTGATAACCAACTTATTCTAAACATATAATATATATCATCAAATTTGTGTGTGTAAGCGCGTGTGTATGTTGGGGGAGAAATATTAAGAAATTAATTTTAACTACGGTTCAAATTTAAAGTATCTAGAAAAATTACAGTATATCATTTGCGCATTGGTATACTGTACAATATTATATGCCATATTGTTCAATACATGCGTAATATGGTCCTCATTGATGCCTTCGTTAGTTTTCACCGACTACGATTCTTTTTTTACGCTAGCTGCAAAATTCATTATAAAAGTTCCTAGCAAATTCCTAGCAAACTTTTCTTGTAAGTGTTACTCATAAAACCTGATTCTTACTTTGTCAGACATATTTATTTTGACAAAACGATATATTTATAGTGGTATCTTCAATTTCTTCCTTGCACATATTTCGATTATGTAGGAAATGTTGCCTGTGAAATTTTTAAGTGTTGCTTAAGCTATTTCGAGCAATTAGTTTCGGATAATTTTCGGATGTTCCATATATCGTTTGATTGCCACCTAATCCTAGTACAGTAACAGATGAGGAAATGAAATAGAAGATAATTTATGCGACAATTTACTCCATGCTATATCTGGTGAAATAAAACTTTTCGTCAATTCTAAATCAACAGAAATATGGTGATAAGAAATATGTTATTATTGTTTAAAAAATAACAAAATAACAAATAACAAATCGCAATTAGAAAAATAAAAAACAAATACAAAAAGTAAAAAATACAAAAAGTACAAAATACAAAAAGTACAAAATACAAAAAGTACAAAATACAAAAAATACAAAAAATAACAAATTAGAAAATAACAAAAATGCAATATAATGCTGCATAAAAAATGTTCAATTATCTTCCATTAAAAATAATCAGAAAACAATGATGTAATGAAGAAAATTTTGAGATGGATAATGAAAATGCTTATGGAATTAGTATTTTTGTTTATATTTTTATTATAAATGTGGAGTTTGGAACAATTTTTCATGAATTTTTCGTAAAATATCAGTTTTATAATGATATGCATTTACAGTTAAGAACTGAAAAATAATTTCCAAAAATAAACGGATGCATATGTAAAATAAAAAAAAAAATTATCCCATTTGGGACCATTGTTTCCATTTTCGGAACATACTGTTTCTCTTTAATATTCGATTTTTTTTTCAGAAATATTTTAAAGACTTCCTATTCATAAAGAAAAAAAAATGTTGCATAAAAGTAGGTTAATATATAAAGCGGGGCTAATATGGGTTAATAGTTTTGTGTATTTTGTCTCTGTACTTTATGAAAATAATAAGTGTTTCAGAAATATTTTACCCCAGTTTAATTTGTTTAGATTTTTTAAGGTTGGTGGTGTGGGAGAAGATAGATCACTTTATTTTATACTTACATTTCAAATAATTATTTTATATATGGCCATTATGTGAGAGGAAAGTAATAAAGGGTAGATTAAACCCCTAAACGTGTATCAAGGTTTCGCACCTCCAAAATATAATAATTAAAACACAAAAATGTGAATTATGCATTTCAATGCCTACCCGAATATTAAATGAATTCATCTTAGCCTTGACATAAAATAATCAAACAATACAAAAATCAAACTTTACTTATTTAATCGCAAATATTGCTCGTTTGAGAAATGTATTTTGCGCGAACTTGTTTTGAGCGACACCAATACGGGATTAAAAGAAGTGTTCATATATTTTCCAACAAATATATTTAAAAGCCATTTCTGTAGAAAAGTATGTGACACATGTATTTAAAAAATTACACACGAAATTTTTGATTTAAAAGACTCCTAAAACACAGCAATTTACAAATGTTCTCACGTATTTGAAAGCTCTATTGTCAAATCATGAAAAGTTATTATTTTTTATACTTTCAGGTTCGTGAAACTACAAACTTACTGAAAATGCTTGCTCAAACTGTAAAGTTGGTTTTACTTATTATTTTATGTGTATGTTTTATACGTTAAAAAGTATCACTTCTATACGCTTTCAACATTATAAAAGATTAAACTAATAAGGATTGCAGAAATATTTTACCTCTATTTATTTTAGATAGATTTTTTAATGTTAGTGGTGTGGGAGACGATGAAGCTTTTTTTTTTTTAATTTATAAATACTTTAAATTATTCTATTTATTTTAAAATGCATATTTATATATTTTTACATACTTTTTTAAATCTTAAAAAAATATAATTCAATATTTAAAAAAAAAAAATTAAAATATAAAAATAATAAATTTTAATTAAAAAAAATAAATTAAAAAAATAAAATATTAAATTCTAGATATGTTTAAATCTGAAAATAGCTTAAAAAAAATAACTGCTTTTTGGATATATATATTTGTACTAGCAAGATACGCCCGCTACGCTGGTCAATTTCTTTTAACGAACCTTTAATCAAATAAAATATTGACATTTCATAAATAACATTTATATTTTAACAGAATAATAAGGCTACTATAATTTGTGACTCGTGCTATAGCCAATATACACGTCAGGACACGTCGCCCTTATCATTATCTTTTTACGCATGAAGGTTTCGCTATGGTACTCCATTGGAAAATTTGGTAATTTTTGAAATTCAATATTTGAAAAACGGCATAATCATTAGATTTGAAATTTATATCAAGAAAAATACAATTTTTTACCTTTCAAACGCAGTTTGTCTAACAATTTTCTGACAAATACTTTTTGAGCTATCATTTTTTTCAGTAACTTCAAATGATTCATTTTCCGAGATTAATCTGGTGCAACAATTAGCGAAAAACCCAGTCGTCAGCAACGCATAGTTTTTTATTAAAGAGGCTGTTGGAGCAGGGATTGTCACCACCAATTTGCCACCATCACTTTTGAAATCGGTTCCGTGGTTCCAGAGATTCCATAGAAATTGTAATTTAGAATGACTTCAGAACGCTTTTCGCTCATTTCACCCACTTCAATTTCGATTTTTTTTTAAATTTATTCTTAGAGAGCATTTACATCTTATAAGTAACTACAATGCTAAATTTCAAATTTCTTGCTCCTTCAGTATAAAAAAGTCGCAATTTTCGAAAATTTTTCGATCCTGCACCCCATTGATGTTAGTGGCACCGACATAAAATATAGTCTATGTTGGAGTAGGGATTGTCCCCATCAATTTGCCACCATTACTTTTGAAATCGGTTCTGTAGTTCCAGAGATTTCACAGAAATTGTAATTTAGACTGTTTTTAGAACGCTTTTCGCTCATTTCACCCTTTTAAATTTCAATTTCTTTTTTATTTTGTTCTTAGAGAGCATTTACATCTTATAAGTAACTACAATGAGAAATTTCAAATTTCTAGCTCCTTCAGTATATAAAATAAAAATAAAACTGCCCAGTTAAACTGAGGGCATTGAGTTCACAGGCTATTCACACTAATTGTATATTATACTCTTATTTCAAAGAATTTGAAATAAGCCCATCGAAAAATAAAGAAATAAACAATATATTAAGGGGGGGGGGGGTCCTCCCCCCGTTACCCTTCCCCCATAGTTAACTAATGAACCCCTTAAACTAATCAGGTAAATCTCTAATTACAATGAATATATATACAAAATTTGAAGAAAATCGGATAATTCTGCATGAAAAACCCATTTATATGAATTAAGACGGGGTTAGCTCCCTCCGTTCCCCCCCTTTATACTTAACCAATCAAACCCGAAAACTAATCAGGGAAGCGTCTTAACCCAATGAACCTATAAACAAATTTTGAAGCAAATAGAATAATTCTGCATGAAAAACCCATTTATATAAATTAAGGGGGATTATCCCCCCGTTCCCCCCCCCCTTTATACTTACCAATCAATCCCGAAAAACTAATCAGGGAAGCGCCTTAACACAGTGAACCTATAAACAAAATTTGAAGGAAATGGGATAATTCTGCATGAAAAACCCATTTATATAAATTAAGGGGGGGATTATCCCCCGTTTCCCCAGCTTTATACTTAACCAATCAATCCGGAAAACTAATCAGGGAAGCGCCTTAACACAGTGAACCTATAAACAAAATTTGAAGGAAAACGGAATAATTCTGCATGAAAAACCCATTTATATAAAATAAGGGGGGATATGCCCCCGGTTCTCTCCTTTATACTTAACCAATCAATCCTGAAAACTAATCAGGGAAACGCCTTAACACAGTGAACCTATAAACAAAATGTGAAGGAAATGGGATAATTCTGCATGAAAAACCCATTTATATAAATTAAGGAGGGATTAGCCCCCCGTTCCCCCCTTCATACTTAACCAATCAATCCCGAAAAGTAATCAGGGAAGCGTCTTAACCCAATGAACCTATAAACAAAATTTGAAGGAAAACGGAATAATTCTGCATGAAAAACCCATTTATATAAATTAAGGGGGGATTAGCCCCCCGCTACCCCCCCTTTATACTTAACTAATCAATCCCAAAATCTAATCAGGGAAGCGCCTTAACTCAGTGAACCTATAAACAAAATTTGAAGGAAAACGGAATAATTCTGCATGAAAAACCCATTTATATATATTAAGGGGGGATTAGCCCCCCGTTCCCCCCCTTTATACTTAATCAATCAATCCCGAAAACTAATCAGGGAAGCGCCTTAACACAGTGAACCTATAAACAAAATTTGAAGGAAAACGGATATTTCTATGAAGAGTTATCGCATTACGTACGTACATACATACATACAGAACCGGCTGGCAAGCTCTCAGGGCTTGATAGCCAGTTTGATAGCTAAAAAATCGCAATTTTAGAAAGTTTTTTGCTCCTGCAACCCCTGGGGTTAGTGGCACCGACATACAATATAGCCTATGTTGGAGCAGGGGTTGTCACCATCAATTTGCCACCCTCACTTTTGAAATCGGTTCGGTAGTTCCAGAGATTTCCCCCTACAAACAAACAAACAAACAAACAAACAATCTTTACTCCTTTATAATATTAGTATAGATTACAAACTTAAAAGTTTTGCTTCGCTAAGGTTAGCATTATTCTATATAAAATTTTCTTTTAATAATATTCCATATATTATACCGGGTTATTAGTTTAAAACCTACTTTTAAACTAATCTATCAATCTCCGTAGGTAAAGATATAAGATCTTAATCCACCTAATAATAATTATTCGAAATTGTTTAAATCTAAAAATTTGCTAACTACCTACGTATATTCCTTAAATAAAACCATTTTATGATTTAAACCCCTATTAAAATTCACTATTATTTCCCGTGTATATCAAACCTTCCTAAATTCTTTACTTAATTGCTAAAATGTCATACCTCCTAAATTATACCGTTCTAAAAAACTAAAATTATTCCTTTATTAAAATATCAAAAGGTCTCTTATAATATTTCAATGCTTTAATGTTCTAAATTTTATTCCTCATCAATAAGTTCACTTTTCTTTTCTTTTCTCTTCTTCTGTAGCATAATCTAAGCTAAAATTGTCGTCAAAAATCTATTTTCAGCCGGCACTCTCGAGATAAGATTGTTTGTTTACACGACGTGTACCTGAGTTCGAGGCTATTAGATTGTTCTAGAAAGTCTTTTCGCGCTCAGAAAGTAAATTTACTTCAAGATAATTTCACCGGAACTGTTAATAAGCCCCTCTTAAGGCGATTATAATTGGAGAAGGGCAGTCAGGTGACTTGGTTGTCACTTTGCGTGCGATTAACTTAAATACGCAACCGCAGCAAAATCCGGGAGACAGACGCAGAGAGAGTGGGATTTTGTCATCGAACTGTGAAAATAAACTGTTGCTTGCCTTCGAATTGGTATCTACTAAAAATGATGTTATTCTATGGAGAGTTATTCAATTTATCGTTATCTGAAAAGAGCATTTCCCCGAAATCTAAAGAGGATTTGTATTTAAGAGAATTTGTACTCGGCTGCTGATATGCAAACATAGAGTACAACTGCATTAAATTGATGCAGTCACATAAGCGTAATTAGTCGCTTGTTACGCTAAGCGCAAATATGCATACTCACATATATGCAACATATATTTTTCATTTTGGAGTACATTGTACGTAGTCAGAAATGCAGAATTCATTGCGGTATTTACTGTTTTGTTTAAAAAAAAAAAAAAAAAAAAAAAAAAAAACTTCTTCAAAACATACGATAATTTGATTTTAGATTTCTAAATTATATATTTTTGAATATTAAAATATATTTCAAAAAAAACTATTTTTCTGTAAGTTAACACATATATGGCTTATAAATTTTAATAAGAAAAAGGCTATTTAATTATCCGTATGCAAATTTAAATACTATAAAAGCAGTTTAAAAAAAAGTAGAAATCATACGACAAAATAAGTGGTAGACAAAATAGATTACTTTTAATGGAAAATAATTCAATATTCTACTAAGCATAGAGATGTTATGTAAAGTACTGATGTAAAATTTATGTATTGTAAAACTAAAATCACTGGCGTTCAAAACACACAAAATTTGCTTTTCTGCAATAAATTTCTTTCTATGGATATATTTATTGAAAAAAAAAAAAAAAAACTTGAAGTAAATCTACAAAAGAAATAAATTACAAAAAAGGACAGTGCTTTCTGTAAACTGAATATCCAAGTGCTTTTTTATGTCATTTTGGTGTACAAATTAATTATCTTATTTGCTTTTAGCAAAGAAAAAATACATTTCTGTTTTTTTAGGATTGCACAAAAAATGAAGCAGACTAAAACTAAGTTTCAGAAAAAAATATTTACGCTTCTTATGGATTTCCTTAAATATATTGGGAATGTAACATTTAAAAATTGATTCAATGCAGATTTTTAGAAATAAAAAATAATAATGTTTTCATTTTTTTAGTTTTATTAATTTAAAGAGGTAAGATTTGAAAAGATGGAAATAGAAGCAATTATATTAGATGATTTAAAAAAAAAATGCTTTGCAGAAAATTAAAAATGTTAATGTCATTGTTATAGATTTCTTATTTGTTTTTTATCTTAACTTTTTATATAAAAGTTCGATGATTAAATGATTATACTGTAATTTAACTATTATTTTGCCTCTTTTTTTATTTTACAAATATAAACTTCCTTATCGCAAATCTTTTTTGCGAAAAATAAATCTCACGTTTACTAAAAGTTGGAGAAACATTTATGTATCTTAAATATGTATTTGCATTATGTACCATTTATTATACACCATACAGAAGTGAAAAAGTGAAAAGTGAGATTTATTTTTCACAAAATGTTTTTGCGATAACGTTTTGATGGTGTAATATTCTATTTCATTCATTATAAACTTCCTTTACAAATAGTACATAAGATGTGCCGAATAAAGTTTTTGTCATCTATTAACTTTTGAACGCCAACAGCTGCAGTCATA
Source organism: Maratus michaelseni (assembly GCA_963931845.1). Taxonomy (NCBI): domain Eukaryota; kingdom Metazoa; phylum Arthropoda; class Arachnida; order Araneae; family Salticidae; genus Maratus; species Maratus michaelseni. The sequence continues at coordinate 257,757,089 of OZ007590.1, read as the reverse complement.
AGAATACAGTCTAGGTTTAGTAAAGCAAGAAACCACTCTTTGATGAAACAGCTTTCAGTTAGGGTGGCTCTGTATGAGGGTGGCGACATATGCACGGGGTACCTGCTCAGGCGTAAATTGTTTAAACTATGGCGAACTTACTTTCCAGAACATGACGACACGTGCATGGAAGATTTGAATTAAGAAAGTGGTATAAGTTTACAAACAATCGATTGGCGATAATGACAGGCTGTCCAGGACGCTTGGCGATTAGTTTTCGTGAAAAAAAATCTCAATCAATGAAAGTTTACATCCCGTATGTCGCCACACTCATATATAGGCACCATACATACATTTCGTCTTAACGACTACAGCAACTGTTACCATAGATATTTGAAAACTATACAAGATATAGGAAAATATTCATTTGCAAAGCTGTCGGGTACGATCGTTTTCTTACAAAAAACTCCTTCTTCTCAATCATGCTAAGAATAGACCGTTTACAACATATTTTTCAGCAGTTTTTTCGAGTAAACAAGTGGACAGCATTGATTTGTTATGGAAAAACACGATGTGCACAAATGATAAGAATGAATTGCATACAACACTGCTTGTTCCCAATTTTCGACATCCTTCTTTCGACATCTCGGTTTTCTTACATCAAAAAACGCGTCAGAGGTAAAAGAAGATAATATCACCTTCTTTAAACAAAATAATAAAGCACAACTGACTGAATACTAAAGATGGAGCATCGGCGGCAAACGAACATTGTGACTGTGTCTTCGATTTTCATACATGATTTCTAACACCTTCGAACACCGTAGAAAAGAGTTTATGTAATCTGTTTTACTAGCCATCTGTGTCTCTGTCTGACTAGCCGTGTTCTAACGCGTGTAAATATACTTGTACTACAATTTAATTGATATATGTTATTGATAATTCCCATGGCATGGATGATATTGAAAATGAAGTGTGTAACATTATAGCTCGTTTATAGGACCATGCAAAATAATTCCGTTACATTATGGGTTATAGTGAAAAATCGATTGCAGTGAATTTTAATAATGTTACACTAATTCAAGAATAATGAAATTGATATATATGACAGCGGTGCATTACAATATGCTTACTGCAGGATATTTTGTGCATAGCATTTACCGTTTATTTACAGGGGCAGACAGAATTATTCGATTACAGTACTGTCTATGAACAATAACTGCTGGAAGTACGCGTATTCCAATTGCGGTATGCGTTTTTAAATTTAACTAATTTTTTCCATATGTATTAGTGCATATAAGTTATATATATAATCATATACATGGTTTCACAAAATAATTCATGTACATTTACATACTGCTAATTGGCGGAAATTCCTGGAGGGGAATTTCCAACAGAGTTAACTTAATGTGTTAACTTAGTTTCCTAACTAACTATATTTTTGCATACTACACTCTCAGAAAAAACTGTAAATTTATGAGCGTTTGCCCTTCAATTTTCACAACAGCCTTATTTGATGAAAAACGGTCTGATCCACTAAATAAGCGGCCTTATCCCTTAGATACATAGAAAATTAAGAGCAATCCACATATTCTTGCAGTTCTAGCCCATATGTTAGCAAAAATACGGTACGACCCCATACATTGTCCTCCGCTAGGGTGTAACCCTTCATTTTACTCGTGTTTCGAAAATTTTAACCCCCCAAAACAGCGATTCTGTGATGATTATCTAACGTGCTACGTGCTACGGAACAGTAAGCAAAGTGTTATTGTGTTTTAAAGTGCATTATATCGTGTGCATTATAATGCTATATTACTTTGCCCCGTAAAATTACGGGCTGCACAAAATGATGGGCATGGATTTTTTATGGGGTATGATTAGAATCTCTGCTGCCGGCCTCTGCCCGTAATTTTACTGCAATTTTTTTTTACAGTGTATGTGACATATATACGAATCTATAGATCATGTTCTTGGTTGTACAAAATAATTCGGATATTATTTCGACTATGGATGGTAATTGGTGGAATTTTGGTTTTCAAATGTGTTATGCGTTTTCCAAATTGTTTATTTACACATCATTTTTAGCTTATTAAATGGTGAAGTTTTGTTACAGTATGCTGAATGTAATGGAAATTATTTCATAATCTATGCATGACCCATGGATATTTTTTGTTGCTGATGTCCTTTGTGACATAACAGTGCTATAAACCATAAATAAACAAACAAGTTTTGTCGAGTAAAGTTTAAGTATCGATTTAGAAAAAGTACTTTTTTGTACTCAAGCTATTCTGCTATACAACTATGCACTGACTGATATTGACACTAGTGTTCAATATCGGCAATTCTGAACTTTTTCTCTAGGTTAACTGTGCGCAGTTTCATAAAATAAAACATGGCTAATTTGATAATTTCAGATATCATTTTTATGACTGTAGTTTTCGGCATTTTAGAGATTAGATCGAACTGTCCTTAACATTCTCTATAAATTCAGAAATGTAAAAAAAATGACAAAAAATATTTATCATTACTGATTTTATATTAACTCGCAGCAGATTAAATGCCAACAATACTATTGAAAAATTATCAAACCATTATTTTGTTCACTCAAAACATTTTTACTAACAATTTTCTCAAATTTTCTGAAGTATTTGAAAGACATGGCTTAATATTTTTTTAAACTACTGAAGTAAATTGTAACTAGTATAATGTGGCAATCACAAAACATTTTCTTTATTAATGTAATATATCAATTCAAAAAGTAGATAAATAAGTAAACACCTGTTACACACCAGTAATTACGAAGTATAGTGCATTTCTTTGAATTTGAATTGGAGATAAAGCGGTCTCAACTAATACAAAGACGCAAAGTTCCATACAACAACTGTATGCTTGTTGGGTATTCAAATACAAAACTGAACCAATATATATTTCTTTAATTATTAACTTCGAATATAAAAATTGATGCATTTGTACTTAATAGAAACGGTGATAAACATCATAAAAATAGGCTATATTTTTATGATGGTTTTTACTCACAACTTAGCAGTAGGGTTTCTGTATATTATAGAAGCAGTCACTTATACGTAAATAAAGTAAAAATTCAATCAACATAAATATTAATAAATATAATTTTATAATAAAATAATCTTATATATAAAATTTGGTGAACTTTTATGCCATAGATGGCCAGAAATCACGGATTCTTATCACGGAAGTCATAACAAATTGAAAACATTAGCGCCTTCTTTTGAGCAAGATGCACCTAAACCTAATCAATACCCGTTTTTGTGAATGTCTAACTGAATGTAATGCCTGAGGGAATTCTATCTTCTAGTTGCCGAAATATAACTGCCATGGAAATTATGAAAACCACAGGACAGTAGCAGCACCTGCTACTGTGTCTGTGTTCCGTCCTTGGGTCGTATGAATCCTAACTCAGTACCTACTTCTATCAAAATCAAAATTTATCTGGAGATTCATGAAATTGCATCTCATAGATGTCAATATATAGCAATCATGGAAACCGTGAAAAACCCAGTTTAGCAGCGACCTTTGTTAGGATATATACACCCAAACGTATCAACACCAATTAATATCAAGGTATAAATAAAAAGTAAAAATAAATCAAACAACGGACATCGCAAATTCTTACGATTACAAAAATTTATTTTTAATTTATATAAAAGAAACTAAAATTGTCAAAAATATTTTCTTAATTGTTTCGAAAGCAAACATTTCTTAATTTATGCACATTTTTTCTTTTATATTAATAACATTTTAACTTTCCTGTCAACCTCCCGATTTTTACATAACCACCAGAAAATATACCTCATAAATGAAACTCAGTTAAAGCATATATAAACAATACACATTTTATTTAATATTTTTTTCTGGGTTAAAAAATGCCTATTTCATTTTAAGAAAGCAGGAGTTTGGCACCTATGTTACAATCAAAAGCGCAATATTCAGTTGTCATTTTCATTGTAATGTCTGATTTTAAATTATCGCTGTAGTCTATAAGAAGAGTCATTTTTCATAACTATGCTTACGTTAGCATATGCTAAAAAATAAAAATAGAATTAGTTTATATATTTTCTTAAACTAATAAAATTGCATTTCCATTTGTTAGAAAATTTGTAACACTTTGAAATAAAAAGAAACACAGTATACCAGTAACTTATGTATTCAAAAAAACTGTTAATTTCGATAAATAAACTCCTTTTACTATCTATACACATAATGTGTATTTGTGTAAATCCTATATATCGTAACATCAAAAAAGTATGTTTGAGAAAAACAATTCTGTTACTCGAAACAAAGGAGGAAAAAGTATTTTATGAAATATCATATTTCAGGGATATAAAATACGTCTTTAAATATTTTATATTTGTAATTTATTTATTTATTTATAGTTAAATTGGGTGTAAGTACATCTATGCAAATTAACCCATTTAGTTGAAAACATGAGCAGAAAAGTAAACCTTCTGTTCCCATTATAAAATTTTCTCCTGTATTATTATACATTAACAATTTAAAATAGACTTACAATGACAACTTTTAGAATTAAAAATGTAAAGCATAGCAACGCCTATCATTTAAGGACAAAATTCAAAATTTAATCATTATAATTTATTCATTAGGTAGATCTTACATATTAAGTTCAGTTCAATTTCATCCTACGTACATTATGATATAGCTGTAACGCACACCGTGTGTACAATTATGCAAAACCACCACATGTTGGGAAAATATACCAAAGTCAAATAAGCATTAATTTATGTCAATGTCCAACGACATGTGGAGATTCAAAGGATCATGTTTATTAATTCTTCAATTACAGTGCCAATTAAATTAGTGTATCACAAATAGATAAATCCATAATATACGCAGACTAGAGAGAGCGAAATAGAAAGAAGGAAAACAATTAGTCACTCCATACTCAGGATACCCCGAAATTTGTAAATCAATTGGAAACAGAAAAATTAAAAGTTTCAGGAGTCCAATAGTTATATCTTATTAATATAGAGGAGAGAATGAATGAATGAATGCTTTGCTACGCATTAGTAGGCTTGAGCTATTTAAAAGTAGATGACGCATTGCGACACTTTTGTATATCTCACCACTTAGACACAATGTGTCTCTATTTAAGAGTGCCAAAATACCCACAAGACGCATGCTCAGACAGATATTTGTGTCCAAATTAGGGCAAACCTACATTTCAGAACTTAGAGATACTCTCCTGAACCAGTTTGATCACAACAGCAATGTTTGATTTCAAATTTTCCATATATTCTCTAAGAAGATTCTTTTTTCGTAACTACACTTATTGTAGCATATCTTAAGAAGTAAAAATAAAATTTGGTTACATATTTTCTTAAACTAGTTCTAAAACTTAAAAATAGAACTTCCACTTATTACATAATTTATAATAATTTGAAATAAAGAAAGTACTGTGTACTGGTTTATTTTTCAACAAAATCGTTAATTTCGATAAATAAACTCCTTTTAATATCTATACACATGGTATATATTCGTGTTAATCCTATGTATCGCAACAGCAAATAAAGTATGTCTGAGAAAAACATTCTTATATCTTCGAAATCCTTAAAAATAAATTGCTTGGCAATAATAGCAAGATCGCCAAGACGTTTGGCGTCTAATCTCATATATAGGCACTCATATATTTGGCGATAATGCTAATCTCATATATAGGCACCCTACTTAGCATTAGTCATGTATCAAATCAACTTGATAAACCAATTAGATAAACAATATGATAAACGAAGCCAATTAGATCAATAGTCTAAAGGCGATAATGATAAGGAATATTCAAAAGAATCTCTCAACTGATCAAATTCCCAAATATTTCAAAACACACATGACAGTTAATCTTGTATGCAGGAACCAGTTTCACATTAATCATCTAGTTTTAAGTAGTCTGTATTTGCATGCTTCAGACATGCAAATGATATCTGCATAATAGGTTTTCTTTTGGTTTTCTTTTATATTCCTCTTACATTTTATATTCAAAAAAATATATATACAATATTGTAGCAATTTGCTGTATTTTTTTAAATTGTTTCTGAATTGAGCCCATTATTCCTTTCAGAATGCATGATTTAACAAATAATTAAAATTTAATATATTGATAATAGTTATATTAAAAGAAAACTCCATCATAATAAATTACTTATTGATGACATGATTACTTTAAAGACAAATAAAAATGAATAATATCTGTTTTTCATCTTGAAAAGTAGGAAAATTCGTATAAGTTCAATAAATGCTTCTTTAATTAATTGCACGATACATTAGAAAAAATTAAAAATCAACAACTTTATAATTCAACAATGAGATAATCTTTAAAAAATAAGAAAAAAAAAACCTCTAAATCATTGCATCATAATTTTATTCTTAAATTTGCAAGACAATCAAAAAAGGAATTAATATTCCCGTGATTGAAAAATATAAATCTAATGTTTTATTTTCTTTCATCAAAAATATTCCGTTATTAATTTATCCATATTTCTATCGTTTCGTTGATAAAACTAATTTGAGTTATTTTTAGATGTGCATATTTTTTATGAAAGATCACGATCTGCTTTATACAATGCATGTAACTTAATTTTTTACGGATCAGTTATTTTCAGTTGAAATATATTTAATAAATTACCTTTTTATCTCTAAACAATCTTATGAAAATCTTAGTGCTAGTGTTATTTTCTAGATTTAAATTTTTATAATCTTAAATGTGTCAAATTTAATGCAGTTTTAAATACATATATTTTAACTGAATCAAATTGTTTTAAAATGAGCGGTATGATCAAAATTATGTTCTATAACATCACACTTTGTAATATTAATGTGTTACAACCATATCCTAATAAATCTTGTGTGTATATATCCTATTATCTATCTGTCTCTCACTCTATATGAATATATTTGTCCTACGTGGCGCGAAAACAAGGCTTAATTTCTAGTTTCCTTTTTGGCAACAACCCTAGTTTCCAGAGCGTAGTTTATTTGTTCACTGTGTAGCCAAATGTTTCATTCAGGAAACCAAAATTCTGATTCGGTTCATTTTTCAAATACAGCATCACCTATCGGCTGGTGCAGCTGTTTTCTGAGATGTATGTCATTAATTCATTTTACGGTCATATATATGACCGCAGCAAGTCAGCTGCACAACATTGTACAGTGCTTTAACACACAGCAGAAAACGTGTTTACGTCTGGGAGATGCTGTAATTTTCACGTCGAAAACGTTAAACGATGATTGTTGATTTATATAAACTAGCTTCCTATCACGTAGTGCTTTTTATAATTAATTTACGCCGTGCTGTACAATAATATAGGTGCAATGAGTTTTAAGTTAATTGTGTTTCCAAGATCGTTTTATCATAGAATTTAAATGATTTATGTCCATTGGCAGCACCAAATAAATGCATTTTTAATTGTGTTTTGAAAGAAGTTTTCAATTACTTTTTTTATATTAAAAAATTGTCAATTTCATATGTTAAAATGATTTATGATAGTACTTATTCCGGCTAGAGTTGCTGCAAAAACAAAGAGGGGCAAACGAGAGAAGAAATTGGGACCGCATAGCTGTCTTAATGTCAATTGCTCTGCAATCCACAGTGGTTGGCAAGCGTTGGCGAGTAGGGGGCTGAGCCGCCTATTTTTTGATTTACAGAAATGATGGAATAATGATTCAAGTTAAAGTAATAATAATAATAAAATATTTTGTTTTGCAATTTTTTTATATTCATCGTTGTATCAGAGATTTCTTTTATTGTTTTATTTAATATTGTACAATTAATTATTCAGAATGGTTTTTCTTTTCTTCGCACAAGTATTGACAGTATAGTTATGGCTGTTTTTGTTGTCAAACCAGAAGTGTGTATGTAATTAAATGGAAATATCTATTTAAGTTACCAAAATAAACAAAATATATTCTGATATTGAGATTAAGTAAGGTACCGTATATAAACCTCGTGAAATTTAAGAAAATGAAGAAAATATTTCGAATAAATGTTCAGAAATAAAATATATAAACACGTTTTCTAAAAAACGTGGTTTTCTTGAAAATTGGTTTCAAAAATCTGTTTAATTCCAAAAAGTATGGTTATCTTTATAATATTAAGTAAATAAGTTTGTGTGTGTGCGTGTCTGTCTGTCGAATGAGTTGTGAAGAGACAGCTGAATGCAGAGCTAGAGACTTTGGTAGGAATGCACCTCTATGTATGTAGTCTTGTACCTCAAAGTCCGGATTTGGAAGTTTTGAATAGATTTTTTATTTACTTATTTATGCGATTTTTAGCGTTTATTCACGTTTTGCTGAGAATTTGCAACTTTAGTAACATGAATCCGGTTCCAATCTTTAAGCCCAATATAGTAAATTTTGTCCTTTTTTCAATGTGTTTTAACGCTTCCGGCAATTCTTCGTCCGCCGGTTTCGGCTGTGCAATGACCCTCGTGGTCGCAACGTCGAACAATGTCTGTAAAAATGTGTCGTCGCCTCCTTTCTGACATTGAAATGCAATGCACTGTAATCATGTTTGACGTTATATAAATGTTTTTCTAGTTATTATTGGCCCTTTTTGTTTCACACGACGTCTCACCGTACATAATTATTTTTCAATTTATCCCACTAAACGTGGTTTGCGAGCCCATGTTCTATAGTAATTTTTCTTCCTCTTGATGCGTTCTATCATTATTCTTAATTTATCGGTCGAATTTTGGAACACCCTGTGCATATGAAACAGTAATGACATGAAGAGTTTTTGGAGAATATTTTCATTTGACAGCTTTCTTTTAAATAACTTGTTGCGAAGAAGCTGCGATACTTGGCAGAACTTTTCAAATATTTTATGATTTTAGCTCATTGCATATATGGTTTTGGCTACGCTGTTCAAATGGGTTAGCTTTTAATAAAGTGTCGTATTTTGTAGTTTAAGGGATTGACGCTTTCTTTGAAAATATACTTTATTCAAACTTTTAAAGTTAGCCGTTCTTTTTCTGTTAGTGAATGTAATAAATCCAAAGGGTTATTGAAACAACAGCTTTTTGTTTTATTTTTATTGAAATAATTTTAAAATGCCATGCACTTATTTTATGAAAATGAAATGTATGTCGATTCCAAATTTGATAATTTTCAATGTATACAAACTAATAAAAATTTTATGGGCCCAATCATCACTGAAAATGAGCCTATAACACAAAATATTTACAATTAAGAGATAGAAAATTCAATTATAACTTTCGCTATATCAAATACACAAACTAAACATGCAGTATTATTTAAGTAACAGTTTTTAAAGACGAAGTATATCTTTCAGCTTGATGAATATAAATTTTAAGAGCAGTATGCACAATTTATTGCTACACTCTTTTATTTAAAAACGAATATTTTATTATGATTACAGTATTTACAAAAAAGCATTATAAAAAACGATAGTTATTATTTATTTTATGCTATCTTATTGTGTGTCATAAAAATAACTCATTTCAATCAAATAATTAGCGACATTAAAAGGGTAAATTCTTTAATATTTAGGTACAATATTAGCGCACCAAACTAAAGAGAACATGTAGATTAAAAATATATCTATTGCTAAGCATTGTGTCAAAGAAATTCTTTCTAATTTACTGTTATGTAATGCAAGAAAGTGTTTTTCTTTCATCATTTGTTTCTAATTTCTCCCTCAGAAAGCTATTTCTTCCTCAAATGTTCGAGGATTAAGCACAAAAGAACATTTTTGCTTCATCAGATCCATTAGTGGATAAGTGAAGGAGAATCCTTCTAGCTATTGAAATAAATATTTTATGTCAAGACAAATAAATCAATAATATAAATTGATTTTATTTTAAAGAAAAGAACTAATAGAATATTTTTTAATGGTAATTTAACTTACAACATAGTTTCAGAAATTAGTTTTTTAATATGTATAATAAAATTATAATCGATATTTACACATTTATTTCACATCTTGAACTTGTGAATCACATAATATAGGATAAGGAATTCTCGTGTTGTAACTCGAGTAAGCAACTATTATTTAACGTTAAAAGAAAACGAATACGAAAAAGTGTCACAACATGTCTTATACACATGATTTAAATGATTTTACTCTCAGGTAGACTCTAAATAAAGATATTGCCATTAGAATTTGACATCGCACACAGTTTTGTTTCTAAGTTTTATAAAACATGTCTAACAATTGGGATGTGTATCATTAGTAAGCTATGACATCGGCATCATGTTAAAAGTTAACCGCATGTTCTAAAATGATAACAGATCTGAAAAAAGTGCTGAACAGTGTCACAGTCAGACACTCTCTGTATCGAGGGAATTTATGAAAACGTGGGCTATATTTGTCCCTGAATTGTTGAATTGACAGGTAGTGTTGTTGTGACCTTGAAGATAGCCTACAGACCAGGATATTAGGAACATAACGGTGGTGGTTAAAACTGACGGTGATATGAAAAACAAGAGAAACACATCGGTAATCCATGGCATAATAATAGTTGCTTCTCTCCTATAACGAATACGATTGCAAGCTGGGAATGCTTGTTTCATATTCTGCCTTCTCGCATGGATACGGCCATTACGATGTTATACCAAGAACTGGGATTCACAAAAATTGAATTTTCTGGATTCCCACGTTCATGTTTTACTTGAATACACCAATATAGGATATCCTGTATGTTGTATTTTATGCGACTTATCCTGCAAATGATCCGAGTTCTTAAATCCTAGTACATAACGCAGCTGTATGATATCGATCAGACAACATGTCCGTTGTCTCGTGTTAATGACCTGGGAAAGTCTGGGTTACGTGTATATTTGGTATGGCTTTACTAGAAGCATTAACACTATATATAGCCTTGAAACACTCATGTGATCTTTACCTCCGGGAGGACAAATAACGTGGAACAATAGACCACAGTTATGGTATTCTAAAAAGGTTTGAACACATCGATCGCAATCATACACGTGCTGCTATGGTTTCTTGTTCTTTCATGACCTATAACATCATCTTTACAAAAATAAGCAACTCACGAATTCGAGTTCCATTTGAAAAACGCTCCTTAATTTATTATTTTTTATATAGAGTGTAAGTGGCGTTAATCCTTCTTAATTTGTAAACGAGCGGTGAAATTCTTATTATATGTATATCAAAACGCGTTTCGTACAGGTTTTACGATTGCTGCATGCCGAATTCACGGTGTAGCAATTTTAATTGACATAAATGCGTATGAATTACATATGATTATAAAAAGCCAAAACTATATTAACTACATTTCTCTTCCACATTTTTTTAACAAATGATGCTGGCAATTCCTTTTGTTTCAGATACAGGCACGTCATGACATTGACATAATTTAGCGAATAACTAGCTAGCATGTTTCTGTAATGCGAATTCTATTAAATAGCCATGAGTTATGCTTTGTGACGTCGTCTTGCCTGGCAACATTATATTTGAAAAAAAAACAAGGAGATATTTATAGCGCACTGACATATAGACGGGACAGTTTTTCTCAACAGCTCAGAAATCATGTAGTGCTGACCATCCAAAGACATATGTTGCATCTAATTTTACGTTGGGTATATCCTTTGAGATAATATGTAGTTTAAAGGTTACATGTATTGTGCAATACACATTGATTCCTTAGGTATGGCTTTGTAAAAAATAGTATTTTTTCATCACAAATTACCTATTCCGCCACCTTTTCATCATATGTCCCTTTTAAATCTTGTATTACGAGATGTATAATATCCGTTAATACAAAATTGTACACAAGTTGGCAGTCGATTATGGTTAATGGATGTATGGCTGGTTGATGACAAACCTTATGTACTGACTACCTGAATATAGTATTTTCTTGTAAATAGCCAATCATTTTATAACAGATATTTACAACAAAGTTGAGCATTTTTGTGAATCATAGAAACTTTGACAGAAATCCACATTCGATTAAATAAGAAAGGATTCAGTGATATTTGCAAAAACTGTTACCGATATGTCAATGCCGAAATTTTGAAAAAAATAATTACTGATGTGTTGTGTTAGTATTTTCATATTATAATTAAGTAAGGCGTTTCATTTAATCCCATTTGTGTGTTTTCCTTCCACATTCATTTTTATTTATTAAAATGTATCTATTTGTTGCCAGACAAATTGTTATTTTTTTTTATTAATTAAAAATAGAGATATATTAAATATCCGGTGAAAGAATAACAGTTTAAATGCAAAGGTGAAATAATGACTAAAGTATGTTTATCTGATATGGAATTAATGTATTAACGGAGTTTGATACTCATTAATCTATAATTTTCTAAATGTTTACAAATGTTTACGCACATGCTTTTGTGATATTCGTTGTTTAAATATTATATTTTAAGTCAAATAAGAGGTTTTTTACGATAAATGAATCTTGCACAAATAACCATTCACACAACCAAACAGATTTGTACAGTATCACTAAAGAAGTCATTATTTACCCTGCATGTATTATTGAATGTATAAGATATTTCAACACAAACATTTGCAGGGTGTTCCCCAAAAAATGAAATGCGCTTTGATTATTTACGTGTTGGAGATACGTACGAAATATAAAATGCAAAATTGTTCAAAATAAGGTAGAAGTTAGGATTATTTTAATGAAATAGGCTTGCAAAAAATTTATAAACTCCCCTTCATTTAAAAGTGGAAAAAGACATACGCAAGGCAGAATACTCCAACTAAACATACCTGAAAGAGGATATTTGCCCTCATTTTTTCGGCCAAAAGCATCCAACGGCCAACTGTCTTTATTACGTCATTGACTTCAGTAAAGAATTGAAAAATGTAGTAAATCGTGTTTTAATGATGTTGTAATTAAATTTAAGAAAATATTCAGTTATCCCCTTGTTGCTAGATAAACATATGCTTATAGCTTTCCTTCTTTCTCCCGTGACAAAAATTTCAAATATATGTTTTGTTTTCACATATTTAAACTCACTATCCAAATCGGGCGAAAAACTAAAGTAAATATCGCTTACTGTTGTATTTGTTCTACTGAATTTGATAGATAGTCCTGAGTAGAAAAATCATTGCTGTTTAAAGAAGACAGAACACACAGCCATCTAAAACTGGCCGTGAAGAAATAAGGTTTTTCCACCAGAACTTTATAATAGTAATATTCATCTTATTTAATAACATAAATATTTCCCTATATATTTCAAAGGATTAAGACTAAAATTTTGTTCAACGTATTTAGTAACAACTTGTGACAACTAACTCCTTAGAGATGGCACTGCCCCTTTAAAGTATCCTTGGAGATTGTTAAATAAAAGCATGAAATTATTCACGGCCTTGTTTTGATCATCTTGGAGAAACCACCACTAATTCAATTAATTTTACCTTGTACAGCAGTGACTCGACTGTACGTCCATAGTATTGCACTTCGAATGGCCGACTGACATAATGCTATTTCCATCCAATCTCAATATTTCTTCGTATCAATTTCGGGTGTTGTAGTACACAACCTTCCATTTCAAAGACTTCAGCGAATTCTTACATATATATTTTAAAAGTGTTGTATATTTTAACTTGAAAAAACATAAATTTTCAAAAATAAAGATTATTAATAAATAATATGGTATTATAAAAATAGATTTTTTGAAGAGACATATTTTATTAGGATAATTTTGTGAAGGTCCTTGTTAATTGGCTATTGGTAAGGTTATTAATATTTTTTTGTGCAGATACCTGTTATATTTTTATAGCTTGTGATATAGTTTTAATTTAATCATAATAATTAATAACTTTTAAATAAAATAAGAAAAATATTTGTTGCTTTTTAAATGAATGCGTAATTTTTTTAAAAAACTTGCGAAGTAACTTGCGAATTACTGTTTCTCTGTTTTATTATTATTTTTTTGTGTGCAGGGAACGGTTTATATTGTTCTATCTTGTAAAATAATTTTAATTTAACTTTAATAATTAATAATTTTTGAATGAAATAAGAAAATTAGTTGTTGCTTTGTAAATGAATACGTAATTTAAAAAATAAGTTGAATTAATTTGCGAGATAGTTTTAATTTCTTTGTACAATTAAGTTTATATATTTAATTATTTTATATAATTAGAAGTTTGAATTGCATTTTATAATATGAATTTTAATACGTCTATGGTTCATAGTACTTTAATTGTTTAAATTAATGCGTAAGATTATGATAAAATATTGAATGAATAGCAAATTAGTATGATAGATGATATGGTTTTAATGCATTAGTTTTGCACTTAAAATGTTATAGAGGGCCGCTATCATGTTTGTGTCCATGGCCCCAGAAATCTGTAAGTCGGTCCCTGGTTAAGTCTAATATTTTAACGATAAACAACAATGATTGATTTTTATATGTATATTTGTTTTGAATTTTAAAGTTTAATATCTTTGAATATTTGTTTTGTTTCACTTAAAGAAGTGGGGAGGAGAGGACTTTCACAGGTGATCACATTAGGCACTTAAAACAAAAGTCTAGGGTAGAGTTAATATGCAGGTATTTGCATATACAAACACATACTTTTGCTTTAAAAACTTTTTTATTTATTTTTATTGAAAAATGCACTATTTACACCATCTTTCCTTCAATCTTGTGCAGTGTAATGGGTTCCTTTAATATTTCTTTAATTGCAGTCATCTGAAACTAATAAAACAAAATTTCGTTAATATATATATTAGGGCGTATCGAAAAAATCCAAATTTCTTAGATCTTTTTGCGGTAGTGCGGTTGTGAACTCCCTTTATTAAAATACGTGCGAAATCTTAAAACTGTGGGTTGATATCTTCTGTCGCCTCAGTAGGCCTAAAGTTCCAAACATTGGACTAAATATGATTAAAAATCAAAAACTAATAAATAATCACAGATTTCGCTCATCGGTTTGAGGTAGTGCTTACAAGTTACTATTTGGTAACAACAACAACCATAGAAAATTGTAGAATTATAGGTTAATATCTTCTGTCGCCTCATCGGCATCGAATTTTTGAAATTTGATGCAGTTTGGTAGTTTTCTCTGCATAACTGTTTACTGCTTGCACAATGCACAATCGAGACAGACTGGGTTTGGCGGTCTGCCAAAAAAGGGAAGACAATGTGGGAGCCCACAAGGAGTGTTCAAATGCGTTTAAAACTGGACAACACAGTTCTTGTCAGTGAAAGGTATGGTGTCTCCAACAGAGCCACGGCTGCTATTGGTTCGCGTGTTATGGAAATTTGTGTTTAATATCGGAATCAGATACCAACCTCGTCACAGACAAAAATAAAATATGGGGGGAAAAATCGAGAATTTACGAAAAATTGGTATCAAAATCAAAAGAAAATCGTTCCACTCTATCTGGCCTTTATTTTGATGGACGACATGACAAAACCTTAACATCAGAAACACTCGGGGACAAGCAGTTCTAAAGAACAATTGTAGAAGCCCAATGCTGTATTGTATCGGACCCTGGTTCTATGTATATGGGACACGTTACACTTGAATGCGGATCTAGTGTTGATATGTCTAATAGCATTTACGAATACGTAAACAAGTGCTTTATTGGATGATTTTAGCAACCTTATTGTTCTCGGGTGTGACGGCCCTGTAGTGAACACAGGATTGTCTAATGGCGTAATTCGCAGGTTTAAATTGAAACTTCAGAGGCCAGTCCAATGTATTATCTGATTACTTCATTTCAATGAGTTGCCATTACGACACCTTTTTGAGTCTATAGACGGCAAGTCATTTGGCCCCACATCTTACACCGGAGACATTGGACGAAACCTTAAAGGATGCGAAAAGCTTTCAATTGTTGATTTTAATAGTATTGAATACAAGTTGCCAGACATTGATCCTACCACCCTCAGTTCAGATCAGAAATACTTATTAGACATTTGTACCACCATTAATTCTGGCGTTTGTTATTCAGATCTAGTTATCCGGCAACCGGGAACATTGAATGTGTCCCGCTGGCTAACAACTTCCAATCGAATACTGAGATTATATATATCTACATCAGACCCATCAAATGAGTTGCTAACATTGGTTATATTCATTCTAAGAGTCTACGCATTCTCATGGTTCCGAATTAAGATTCGTCATTCCATAAAGGATGGCGCTAAACACCTGTGGAATTTCATCAGCTCATCTCGGTAATTGCCAAAAAAGTATTGTGACATAATCGACCCAGTTATTTCTCGCAACGCGTACTTTGCGGCTCAAGTAAACATGCTTTTGCCCATGTTAACTGATGATAGGTACCATATTAGGACCCTTGCAGCTCGGCGGATTATCAAGGCAAGAAAGACTAGCCCAGACGGAAATTGTGTTCGCAAATTCGTTATTCCTGTTGTTAACTTTGGAGCTACAGACTATGTAGATCTCATTGACTGGCAAGTTTTTTATGTGATATCGCCTCCTGTTCTCAGAGAGATCAGTTCTCAAGAATTTCTGAAGATGATACAGGGCAGTATGCCAATGTATTGCTGGGAATTTATTAAATTTGCTTCACACACACAAGCGGTTGAGCGGATTGTGAAACTAGTCACTGCAGCCTCCAAAAAAAAACAGTTGGAATGCAGAACAGGGATAGATTTGTTAGAGCCAAACTAGAATCCAGAAAACACATGTCAAAATTTGAGACCAAAAATGATTACCAGCAGTAATGCTTTTGTCATTTGTATGTTCGAAAGGTAAAAATAAAGTTTGTGTTTGCATTAAAATTATTTAAGTGTGACGTGTATTTATTTAAAATTTTGCCTTCATTTTCCAAAAAATGGTGTCGATGAAGCAGCAGAAGATATTAATGTATAATTCTAAAATTTTGTAAGGCTGTTGTTGTTGTTTCTCGGCGTGAAAATAAGGGTGTTCCACTATTTTGACAGACCGACAAACCCTGTCTGTCTCGATTGTGCATTGTGCAAGCAGTAAACAGTTATACAGAGAAAACTACCTAACTGCATCAAAATTTCAAAAATTCGATGATGCCGATCAGGCGACAGAAGATATTAACCTATAATTCTACAATTTTCTATGGTTGTTGTTGTTACAAAACAGTAACTTGTAAGCACTACCCCAAACCGATGAGCGAAATCTGTGATTATTTATTAATTTTTGTATTTTAATCATTTTTAGTCCAATTTTTGGAACTTTCGGCCCACTGAGGCGACAGAAGATATCAACCCACAGTTTTAAGATTCCGCACACTTTTTAATAAAGGGAGTTCACAACTTTTCCGCACTACCGCTAAAAGATCTAAGAAATTTGGATTTTTTCGATACGCCCTAATATATATGCAGTATTATTTATTATTAATAAAGTAAATAGTGAGTCATACAACAGTAACTAAAACTGAAAAGCTTTAACATCACTTTTAAAACAGCAGATAAACTACAGAAAATATAACACAAGTTTTCTATTAAGTAAGTTCTGTAAAATTACCTCACAGTAACTACAGATATACTGCAGATACATCCGAAAATATACTTCGGAATTAATTACTGTAAAATTACTTCAAATTTACTGCAGTATTACTACAAATGTAAAGTCTCATTATTTTTTTTTAATTTATGGTTGTAAAATGATTTCACATAAACTACAGTATTTTTGCAGATAATAGCTCAGAGTATTTTTCAAATAAATTACTGGAAAATTACTTCACAGTAGCTACAAAAGAACTTAAGTATTTTTACAATCGAGATTGCACTACAGAAAATCTACAGTTGACTGTAGAAAAACTTCAAAAATACTTCACTTCTGTAGAAAAACTGCAGTTCATTTTTAACTGGGGACATTTATATTTATTATTTGTGGTGTCATATCTCTGACCCCTCAATGTTTTTGGAGTTCTGTAAATAGGAAAAGTTGCTTTGGGCGAGATCGTGTGAATAGGGCGGATGAGGCAAAATTTCAAAGCCACATCTCTTAGATTCCACAACTGCAACTCGAGATAAGTGAGCAGGTGTATTATTGGCAAGAAGATGGACGCCTTCTTTTATCATACGGGGCCGTTTCTTGACCAGATCATCCCGCAATTTTCTCAGCAGTGTACAGTAATAGGCACCAGTGATTGCCTGACCCTTCTCCAGGTATTTTGTTAATATGACTCCACGTCAATTCCAAAAAACAGACAGCATGACTTTCCCTACAGACTTCTACACCTTAGTCTTCTTGGGGGGAGATGCGTTACTGTGCTTCCACTCCTTGCCTATCTATTTGGATCTACCCGGATGATATTGATAGATCCACGATACATCCATACTTACAGGCGACAAAAAAAATCCTCTTCATGTTGTTCCAAAAGATTCAACATTTCCCTTGACATATCGCGCCGAGTTTGCTTTTGAAAAGGAGTCAGCAATCTGGGAGCCGAGCGTCCCGGGATTTTTGACATGTGCAGTTCTTCGTGGATAATTTTTCACTCACAGCACACTGAGATGAGTCTAATTCATGATCATTTGGATGGTTACCCTTCGGTTTAATAGGATAAAGTCCTCCACTTTCTTTATTGCTGCTGCATCGTCCGTGATTGATGGACTTCCACATCTTGGATCGTCTGTGAGGGACATGTGGCCAGTTTGAAAATTCCTTTTCCACCTACCAACAGTGTCATATGATGGAGTATCACTTCCATAAACAGACAACATTTCATTGTGGATTTGCCGGGCACTGTAACATTTCAAATGCAGAAATTTAATCACACTGCGAGCCTCTATCTTCTCCATACTGCAAGTTATTTAATATTCAGCTTCCTGAAAACAAACAAATCAACATTAATAGCTGCAATTTATAACAACAAGTACACAAGAATCAATTAATATGAAGAATAAATTTTATACAGATATCTCCATTATTTCCCAGTGATAATAAAACTTTACAATACCCCCTCGTATTATGTAATTAAAATTCATATTTAATTATAACACTACATATAAAAACGATTCCTATGAACGACAGCATTCCGAATTGAGAATGAAATAAAGAGCTTCTTCTAAAAAATTATACGTCACAAAATATAAAAGATAAATTTGCAAAAAGGAGAACAGTATACTTTTTTTAAACGTTCAGTCGAAATTTATTCTATGAGAATTTTGTCAAGAGGCTTGCAGTAATTCAAGTATGCAAAACGGGATACGTTTTTAACGTAAAACAAAATTCTCCGCCAGATCCCATTACCACAAAAATGTATTGATCCTTCATGACATAAAATTCTTAAAAGCGACCAGCTGGAATACGGGAGAAATTCGTGTCCCAATATTCGATATTCGGTCTTGACTTTGTAGGGTGGTATTTATTATGAAAAACATAGAAAATATATATTGAAATGGATATCTTTCATTTTATGCATTTGTGATGTGGTAATACAATTTATCTATTTTTCTCCCATTTTATTTTATACATCTTACATTTCCTTCAGTTTTATGGCTTTTTGTCAAAAAATATATTACAGATTTTACAGAAAAAAGTTTTTACAAAGAAAATTGCTTTAATATATTTTATTAGTTTATAACTTAACTACTATTAAAGCATACTATATTTAAAATACTATACAAGATATCCCAAAAAATTTGAAACTTGGTTTAATTTTTTACTTGCTGCAGGTACGTAGGAACGTAATTTGGAAAAATATTTAAAATTTGGTAAGTTTAAGATTATGTAGATGCAATAGTCCTGTCTTTCATTTTCGAATAGTTACACTATTTAAATTTTTATACAGACCGTAGTTCCCATACGTTATATTTGGAGAAAGAAAATCGGTGCTCTGACAAGTAATACAGTACAAATTTCTCTATTCTACGACTAAACCCACCAAGTTGTGATGCTTTGATCTTCATACAATTTGGAAAATTTCTGGCACTAACAACAGACAGAAGATTGTTTAGTTACGGAAAATTCCGGATTTGCATAAAGATGAATGTATCATAACTCGGTGTATGCACCCGATGTTACAGCATGGTGAAAACATTTCTAAATATAACTTTTTGGATCCAGAATCCGTATAAAATTTTTAAAACTGTAGATTTTCAAAAATTAATGGCAGGAACATTCAAACAATGTAATGTTAAATACTACTTTATTTTTAACACTTTTTAAATTTGAATCGTGTTTAAGAGAACGACATAGATAGTTTTTTCGTGCCCAAAATAGTATATAATGCTTAAGTCATGAGAATCATTCAATTGTAGTGCTGCGTTTGTTTCAACCTGTTAAAACGAATTTTATCAAAATTGGGACCTGGCTGGAGCGTTCTTACGTGCTCGATTTAGAATAGAAGGCAAATTTCCTAAAACATTTTAGAGCTGTCTTCGAGATTATCCGTAACCGTGTTGATGATGAATAACCAACAGTGTTGGTGAGAACTCCGATTAAGGAAGGTTAATTATAAAAAATGCTTGA
Organism: Maratus michaelseni; assembly: GCA_963931845.1. NCBI lineage: Eukaryota > Metazoa > Arthropoda > Arachnida > Araneae > Salticidae > Maratus > Maratus michaelseni. The sequence continues at coordinate 257,736,694 of OZ007590.1, read as the reverse complement.
AACAAAAGCAAGTTTGTCTGAAATCGAAACCTAGATAGAAGGTTTTTTGCTGTTCAAATAAGGTCATTTTATGAAAATCAACAGAAATGTTTTTAATTAATAGCATCATTTTCAGTATTGAGATTGTTTATCCCTGTAATAACGAATTTTTCTCGAAATCGTGGCCTAGACATACGTTTTTTCGTACGAGATCGTCCGAATACCCAAAATTGCTTGCTCGTTTAATATACAGAGGGTATCTGAATTCATGGTCAGAACTGTAAGGGGCGATAATATATTTCAAGAGAAGCAAATTTAGTTCAGGAAAACAGTGTCTTATTTCGCTTATTAAATAAAAAGTACAGTGTGTCTCACACAAAATAACACATTTTCGTTCCTAATTGTAACAAAAATGTATTATTTTAGCTAAATCTTGAACACAATATCTTTGATATGTCATGGGAATTGTCGGAATTCTCCTGTAAATCTATCAGTGACATCGTATGCGTTGTCAGTTACCTTCTGTGTTTTGAAGCGTCTAGCTCAGAGTTACTTGGACATGAAACATTTCCGTTTTTAGTACTTTTTGTGTTTTTATCACGTTTGATAGAAATCAAATTAACTATGGTGAAGATATTGTAATATATTTTCATTATTGCTACAGTTATGAACGAAAATGTGTATTTGACATGGTATCAAACACACTGTACTTTTGGTTTAGTAACTGGATTGTCAACCTCGTTTCCTATACAACATTTGCTTACCTTGACATGTAGTATCATCCTTTACAGTTCCGACCATCAATTTAGATACACTCTGTATATGATATAGCAAGTAGAAGTAGAACTGTAGTTTTCATTTCATCTCATTTAGATCAGCATAACACGTCTCGAGGGTAATTTATTTTTAGCTGTTCCTGCATGTTAAATGAAGTGAACCATTTTTGTGGCGTGCTTGTAAAATTATTTTTAAATAACTAGTTTCACAATATAAAAAAATCATCTTATTGTTTCAGTGAAATGAATTATATCCTATGACGAAATGAGCATGCTTTTCTTTTCTCTTATTACGTATGCCACGTTTACAAATGCGAATTTGTTTTTCTACACCAAAAAGTGCTGCCAAATTTACCATGGAGATCTTGCTTTGCGAATGATTGCTTCCATGGTTTAATATTTTTGTGACTCACAATGAACGAATCTTCTGTGTTTATTTACTCTAATAGATTAAGATATTTAGTTGTTAACCTAATTACCACTGAAGCTATCTCAGAATCTATACATTTTTTAATGTAACTTATCTCTCAAGCAAACACTTTTTTTTGAACGATCTTTCTAAAAATGTAACTTTTAAGCAATTTTATTAAAAAAAATAATTTGGAATAAAAGTGGCCGCCTGGCATCTGTAAAAATAAATGATTTGACCGTATTTGTTTTCCTCAGTTACATGACTTGCGCTTTTATTATATAGATTACGTATGACAGGAATTAATACAATAAAGAAAACTTTTATTAATATCTTTTTAAGTTTTGATTCGATTTTCATAAAATTTGAAGTGACTCGACAAAATTCTACAACGGCAATATATATTTAATTTCACACCATTCGGTTGGGTAGTTTTTGCGCTGTTATATGCGAACGGGCTGGCAGACAGACGGGCAGACGGACGGAAGGACCAGACGATGGCTATAGATGCTACGTATTTATATAATTACGAGTGCACCTAAAAATGTTATTTATCCAAAAAAAAAGTTATTTTAAACACAATACTTATTTCTTATAATCTAGTGTTGATATAGAAAATGTAACTAAAAAAACATACAGATAAACATGTGAGAAGACTTTATCATGTTTATGGTTTTTAAAGATAACAGTAGTAAAAAAAAATAAAAAAAGCATCGAGATAAATACGCATGAATATTTCTATCGCTAGAATAAATAACTAGCTGTTGCTCGTAAATTCATGTCTGGCTTAGCTACCAGTCTAAAAAGTGAATGGCTCTGAAATTTGGTTCTTATGATCGGCCGAATATTTTATTGATTTTATTATAAAAATCTCAAAATTCTGTTTCGTCAAATTTTCAGTTTTTGAATGTATGAGATACTGTTACAGATATCTGAAACTATCTTCTTATATGCTAAATAGATAACACTTGCAATGAAAATTTGTAAAGACTATCTATTAAAGCATGCTAACTTGATTTTTTGTTTTTAATTATTTGCTTTCTATAAGCGTGGACATCAAACGTTCTTTCATAAGGTATATACAATATATTGATCAAACAAGTCGTCACGTCAAAATAAATTTACCATGTAAAATATTTTTATATTATTTAGTCGAGGCCTTCTTTTGAATTTATTGCAAAATTTTAATTGAAAATCTTTTGTTATTCATACATTTTGAATAAAACTTTATTTATCATAAAATATTTCAGAAGTCATGAAATAAAAAAAGAACTTTCTGAAATCGAAACAAAGCTTTCGTAGTTTTGAGATATAATGTAGATGAAATGTTATCTTCCCTTGTTTCTTTTACAAAATCTGTACAGTAATCCGACATATAGTGACTACAATGTTATAGATGAAACACAGAATTCTAAAAAAGAAATTAAAGATACGCTTCATAAATTAATATTTTCTATGGGATGAGCTATTTGTAATGGCTTTTCATTTTGAGCCAGGGAAATAGCTTTTAAATAAAATATTCCATTTTTGAATAATAATTCGAATTTTTGAAAGGGAATTTGTATAAAAATATACATAAAAATTAGTTTATATTCTCCTTTAAAGAATGAAAATTAATTACTGTACGCATTCTGTTTAAGTCTCATCTTTCCATAAATGGCTCCTTAGAATATTTAATTATTATTTTTTAAAATATAATTTCAATAATTTGGATTCAAGTTTATGTGTTTGATTAAATAGGTCAGAAAATTATTATAAAGAATACTATATGGGACTTCATTTATTTTGTCATATTCAAATATCATGAAAAAATAAATAAAAAAAGTCATATTTAATAAAATGAAAAATATCAGTTTTTTTTTTGTTTTTTTTTTTTGAAATATCATTCTTAAAAATTAGACATTTTTTTCGATTTTGCTATTATACGAGCTTAAGATTATACGTTTGACACTCTTTCTTGCTATCTTTGTAAATAATTTTCAATTAAAACTGAAGTCAATTTAATGTAAAATGAAAAAATATTTATGCAGTAATCTGGAGGAACAGGAGTGTTTCCGCCATGTGGAGAAAGCATCCTTTTCTGGAATCAACTCAGATCACATTTGATCCCCCACCCATATCTTTGCGACGGAGTTTCCTAAAAACCCGAAACTTCGTTTATTTAGAGTAAGTGGCACACAGGACCAAAATTTAAAATTTCGCGTTTTTGTGTTTTCTAGTTCAGACGATATAGGAACTCAAAGTTTTGATTTTTTGACATTCACTCACCCATCCACTCACCGATGACCAAAAAGTTAAGATACACCCCGTAGACCTAGACACTTGAAATTTGGAATAAAGTGGTGTAGGATACAAAAAGAGAAAAAATTAAAAAATCCTAAAAAATGAAAAAAAATTCTAAAATAAAAAAAAATAAATAAAAAATTAAAATTTGAAAATAATTTGATCTTGTAGCCTTAGAAACTTAACATTTTGTGTAAAGGTAGCATTTAGGGTTCAGAAAATGGAAAAAAATAATAACACAATAAATATCGAAAATAAAATCCAAAAAATCCAAAAATCTTAAAAAATAATAATAATTCGATGTTGTAGAGATAGAAATTTGAAATTTGGAATAAAGGTAGTACTTAGCATACAAAATAAGAAAAAAAAATAAAAATCCCGAAAATTTGAAAATTTGAAAATCAAAAATCAAAAATTCAATCATTTTGAAAAAAAAATTAAATAAGTTGATCTTGTAGCCTTAGAAACTTAAAATTCGGCGTAGAAGTAGTGTTTAAGATTCAGAAAAAGGGAAAAATAAAAACACACTAAAATTCGAAAATAAAATAAAAAAAATCCAAAATTTAAAAATAATACTCATTTTTAGCGCTAGAAACATTAAATTTGTAGTAACGCTAATATTTAGGATACACAATAAGAAAAAATAAAAATCCGAAAATTTTGAAAAAAATTCGCAAATTTAAAAATTTCGAAAAAAATTCAAAAAATTTAAAATATTTTGATCTTATAGTCCTAGAAACTTAAAATTTTGTGTAACGATAGTTTTTACGATTCAATAAAAGGGAGAAATAAAAAAAAAATAAAAATTCGAAAATAATTCGAAAAATCGAAAATAATTCGATCTTATAATCCTAGAAACTTGAAGTTGGGCATAAAAATATGGTTTTTGATACAATGAAAAATCTGGAAAAAAAAAGAAAAAAAAATCATAAATCAATAAATTCGAAAAAAAAAATCGAAAATAGTTTGATTTGTTGAAATTTTCTGGAATTTTTAATTTGGTGTTTCTTTTTATCCTAAACAGTACTTTTGTGCCAAATATCAAGCGTGTAGGGCAGCGAGAAATAACTAGGATCGATAGCACCTTTCCTGGAAGCAGTTGAGAGTACTTTTGACCCCCCCCCCTCCCTCAAATAACTTAGTGCTTGTCTCGGAACATAAAACTTCTTTTCATCTGCGGGACTTTGTAAACGGATCTAAAGCTCCAATTTTTTGGTACCTTAAAATAATAGCGTCAAGATCCCAAAGTCAAGAAAATGAGGATTACTTACAAACATAAATGAAATCCCATCAAAGACATCACCTGTAAAAATTGTAGCCAAGTCTGGCGATTCTTTTACCATAAAAATTTATGAGATCGTGTAATGCCAATTTTAGCTGTCTAATTAACTCTGATATTTTTATTCACGAATCACTCTTATTCTCTACATCTTTAGTTAATGATTATTTTGTGACTTGGCAACTACACAACACGAGATTGTGACGTATATATTTAGCCTTAAACAAATAATACCATCCCATAACATATAGTATGGTGTAAGGACTACCCTGTGCGTATATAATCAGCTTTAATCAAATTATCCCACACCATCCCATCCCATAATAAAGTAAAGTATAATAACGTATCTGAGCGTATATAATTAACCTTAATCAAATTATCCAATCCTCTCCCATAACATAGAAAGGTGTAATAACTTCCCTGTGCGTATATAATTAGTCTGAATCAAATTATCGCATTCCATCACCTAACGGAGTAAAGTGTAATAACTTCCCTGTGCGTATATAATTAGCATTAATAAAATTTTCCCGTCCCATAACACAGTCAGGTGTAATAACTTCCCTGTGCTGCGTAATTGCCAAGTCACAAAATAATCATTAACTAAAGATGTAGAGGCTAGGAGTGATTAGTGAATGAAAATTTCAGAGTTAATAAGACAGCTAAACTTGGCTTTACACGATCTCAGAAATTTTTATGGTAAAAGAATCGCCAGACTTGGCTACATTTTTAAAAGGTGATGTTTTTTATGGGATAAAGATTTTTCATAAATTATTAATAAAGGCTATTATCAGAAAGTTTGAACAGCCAATAATTATCAACAAAGATTTTTTCATAAAACATAGTAGATAATTTAATGATTTTCTTTTTGGAAAATAATGAATTGGTTGATTTACATTACAAATATATTTTTTAATTCGAAAAAAAACCTATAAATGATTGGTAATCATGAAATATTTTATTGCTAGAACTTGTAATTAAAAAAAATTGACAAAAGTTTAATATTACATTTTTTTATTATTAAAATATTGTGTTGCTTTTGCTTTTGCTTCCACTCCACTTCCATCTGTTGATAAGACAAAGAACATAATTCGATAATAAATAAGATTGCTACACATAAACATTTACTTTCATAAGAAAAAAGAGGTAAATGATCAAATACAAACATGAACTTTTATATCGTTTATCTCATGGGATTTTATGCAGAATTATTAACCTCTAATGTATTATTTCGATAATTATTTATAGACATTATTATTACTTTTTCCTCCGATAACCCTTATTTATTTAAAACTATTAAGTTATTTATTTTAGGCTCAAAGACAGTGATGTGGTGAATGTTATAAAAATATCAATGTTTTGTGCTTTCGAAGATTTTAGAAATATATTATTTATTTTTTAAACACAAGGCAAAACATTTATAGTTTTTATTAATAGTCAATATTATTTAAATAATAACAAATTGCTATTACATTGAATTAGAATTAAAACAAAAATTTAAATAAAGAAAATCAACTCAATTAAAACAGAAATAGTTTAGTGAGAAACCTTCTTACAGATCTAAATACAGAGTTAAGCCATTGTTAAAATAAATTAGAAAAATAGCCGTTGTTTAATTTGAGGTTACCTAAATTGTAGCTAATTCAGAATAATCATTTGTAAGAATAGTTTGGGTTTTTTCACAATATTTCATACAAATACTCAAACAAATACTCAAACTTAATTTTTGGGGTGTTTCGTTCATATCACGAAATACCCATCTGCTGATAAGACAAAGAACATAATTCAATAATAAATAAGATTGCTACACATAAACATTTATTTTCATAAGAAAAGTAGAACCTAGTAAGAAGATCCTATTCGTCTCGCTTCGCTGTGTGTCCGTCAGAGAGTCCGTTCTTGGAAACTGTATACGTTAAAGACTTGAAATTTTGTGTACTTACAGCTGAATACCTACTTTCATACTGGAAAGCATAAATTTTTGAAAATGTCTTCATTAACGCAAGGTATTAATTAAAACAGTAAAAACCCACTCATTAATACATAATAATATTCAACTAAAGCATAGAATTTAATCAAACTGCAAATAAAATTCATTCTGTAACTCCAGAAGATGGCAAATGTTGCTATAGTCGACGTACTGGCAAGATTCGGGCAGCCACGAAAAGCAAGTATCGCATTTTCAACCACCTTTTTAAACGGATCGAAAATATAGCTCGATCCACGTGAAACCCCTGGTACGGTGGAAGGAAAAAATCGCGATTTCAAAAAATCAAATTTCGAAAAATTCGCACGAGGGAAACCATTTTTTTTTTTAATTTTAAGTCGGAAAAAATGAATTAATATCTCATGAAAGACGCAGGTGAAAGAGACAACCGTTTGCCGAGAAAAGAATGAATCAAAAACAATTTTCTTTATAGTGGAAGAATTCAGGATCTTTTTTTCTTTTTAAACATTTCATTTATCTATTTGAAAATTATACCTCTATACGTATTTTTCAACGACGAATCTAAAAATCAAATTGCATAACACTGAGATTATTAGATCCTGAGATATGATTTTTTTAAATTAATTGGATCGCTTATATATATATATATATATATATATATATTAACATGTCAATTCTAGATCAGACATTGTTTCGCTTTCTGCGCATTGGGAAGAATTAATAAAATGAAGCATTTGAAAAGGACAAGATTTTTTATAGGCTATATAATTTCTATTTAAAATGTTGGATTTTTGGATATGAAAATTATCCACCCCTTCTTAAAATGGGCTGCGATTTCAATTTTTTTCTTTTTTTTTTTTTTTTAGAAAAATCCTGATTTTTGCAAAGGAAATTTCAAAGCTGGCTATGCCCGCAATCCGGCCGGTTCATATATTCGAAAAAACGAAAAAATAGACCGGTATAGTTTTATTGTATAAAATGGGGATGAAGGTTATTTGGATTTATTAATCAAATGATTAATCAAATGATAAAGTGTTTTGATAGGAATATTAAACGAAACCCTTTGTGCGATCTTCGATCACACTTAACCACTTGTTTTTGTGGTTGTTTTAAAAGCAATACCAAATTTCCCTTTTTGCACCAGTTTTAATATATTAATAAAAAACAGAAATATATTTGTGTATGGGAATCAGAATCTTGTTACATTTTGTTAGAATATAACAAAATACATTTCAAGAGGCATTTAAAATAATTTGCTATGCTTTAGAAGAGTTTTGTAAATAACCTACGAAAAACACTGCGAAATAACAGTAGATTGCGCTATGCACTTTTATATGTAATATTACAATTGTTGAAGTACTGAAATTATTTTTAAAAATTAAGTTTTCTTTTAATTAAAAATGCACAGAAATGGGAGCATTATACAAGTAATTAAAATATGAGACAAGTAATAGACAAGTAAATAAAATTCAACTCAATATCATTCAATATGTTATTAGAAAAATAACTTAATTAATTTAATAATTTTGTTGGTGTTTTGTTGACATTTTAGAAAAAAATAAGTTTACTTGAAGATATTTAAAATAATATATTGAGATACATCCCATTCAAAAATTTAAATACTAAAATATAATCAATGGAAAGTTTTAATTCATTTGCAATCTCTCAGACAAAGATAATTGTATTTAACCATTTTAACGTCTAAATAATTGTTTTCATGGGAAGTATTTGAATATTTACCAAATATTTTACGAGAGAAAGATCTATTTTCAAATACAAAATACAAAAGAAGGAAATGTACAGCAAATAATACAATTTTCGCCTTTTGGTAAGACTGGAAAAAATAAAAACATTTTTTTGAAATAGACATACTTATGGAGTAAATACTTTAAGAATGGAATTTTGAAAAACAGATGTTTGTATCTGAAAACATTTTAGAGTAGAAATTGTTGATTTGACTTAAACAAATATTTAAAAACAGAAAAATTGTATTGTTCTTTTGTAATATTTGTAAACGTAAAACATTAATAAATAAAAATGAAAAAAAAGTGTATAATTCCCAGGAAGGAATTAAAGTTGATTTGGGATAGGTTATTTTGAATTCAAAAGCCTTCCGCTTTCTACTCAGTAAAAGGAAACTATTTGCATTATTATATCGAAAAGAAGATAAACTCAAAGAAAGCAATCAGCAAACAAACACAGAATAACAATAAAACTACATTATTTTTAATTTCTCTTTTAGGTAGCTTTCAATACAAAAAAATATAAAACTACCTATTGTAGCCGTTCGGAGGAAAGCAGTTCCGTAAAATTTCGGTATATTTTCACCGATCATGTTTTCCAGACCCCAAAACCACCCTCCGTTCAAATGTTGATTTTTATATATAGATATATCCATATATATATATATATATATATATATATATATATATATATATATATATCTGACCTATATCATACGATAACGCTCGTATTTATAAATCCATTTTGATGAAACTAATTGTGTGTATTAAGCTCACCAATGTCTCGACCGAGTTCGTTGGCCCGCTTGGTCCGCCATTTTGTTTCAAGATGGCGGCCACTTAAAAATTTAAAACTAAAATAAATATACAAAAAAGTTAAAAATTCTAATTTATTTTTTAATTAAGTGTTAGGCCTTGATACGAGGAGTCCAGAGCCTTTTTTGTTTACCTCTATCTTACAAAATGGCTGAAATAGAGCAGTTTGAAATTCTAGGGTGGCTGACATTTTGAAACAAGACAGCACATTACAAAAATTTTCATTGTTGTAATAATTTTCCCAATCATACGCATAAAACTATATATTCATATCCGTTAGCGCCAAATTCTCGCCAAACTTGGCGACCAAAATAAGTCTTCATAAATAAGCACCTCATAAATGACTTTAAAAAGAACTTCATAAATGAGCAATTTGTCTATTGCTCAATAATTTGGCGAATTTCTTTTTCAAATTCAGTATTAACGAATCTTTTGTAAACGTTTACTTTGCATTTTAACTTGCTGTTTTCGTGTAACATTAGCTAAAATTTTAAAACGAAGATATAGGAAAGCTACCCTTTTCTCCCGGTACAGGCCGGAAGGACTTTTTTTAAATTTATCTAGACACCTCTTAAAAAAACTTCTACCCTTTATAAATAACAATGCCTGTCAAGAAAAGAAATGTAAAATATATATTTTTTTTTTTTTACCTAAAAAATAATTTTAATTGAAAATGAAATATTGTGCATTAAATATGTTAAATAATATATTAAATTATTTATATGCATCAAGCAAGGATGTATGTTAGGTATGGAATGTGTGTAAAACGTGTGAAATGTATGACACCCGTTAAGATAATAAATTTTACGCTCTGAAAGCATTTCGTAGTGAATGGTGCATAATTAATGGATTGGTTTTACTAAAATCCATTAAATGCAATTGAATTTGATGGGATATCTGGCAAAGTAATTAATCACGCTCTGGAGTGTACTGTTTTATATTCAAGAAGAAGCCGTTGCATCAGCAGAAACAGTCTTTATTGAGTAACACGTATATTTTGAACGTCAGAATATATCATTTAAAGTACCTGAAATAACAGTAATATAGAATTGAATTATATTAAATTAAAATAAATAAATTAGCATAAAAGTTTGTATGACTAAGCAAAATTAGATATATTTTCGTATAGATAGGAAATTTATTAGATTTTTTTTTACAAAATCTCTGTAGATTATATTGTCGTGTGTGCCATTTTTTACACAATTAATTATAAAACTCATTTTCAGTCTGCAAAATATTTAAAATGTTTAAAATGATTTAAAATGCTACAATTTTTTTCTCTAAAATATTCTAAACTAACTAATGCATTTATCTGCTTAAAATTTCAAATTCATTATATGATTTGTAAAATATTATCATGCGATATTATAATTCTGCGATTACAATTTCTGTAGTATGTGTAAAAGTAAATTCAGTGTTTGACGTTGGCGATGATGTAGAATTGTCACTGATTCAAAACAAGAAATAATTCTCTTCTTTCTGGTAGCTTTCATTACAAAAAGCTACCTATTGCAGCCGTTCAGAGGAAAGTAATTCTAAAAAAAATGATATATTTTCACCGATCAGACCCCCAAACCACCCTCCTTTAAAAAGTTGATTTATATATATATATACATGATGTAACTCTCTTATTTATGAACCGATTCAGATGTGACTGAGTATGTGTATAGGACATACCAAGGTCTCGACCGAGTTCGTTGGCAGCTTCATCCGCCATCTTGTTTCAAAATAGCTGCAAGTTTTTTTTAATATGTATAAAAATGTATAAATTGAAAAAGTTGTTTCCGTTAAGTGTTAGATCATGATACAAGGATTCCGTAACATTTTTTGTTTTGGTTTTATCTTACAAAATAGCTGAGATATGGCAGTTTGAATTTCTATGGTGGCTGACATTTTGAAACAATCTGATTTTTGTTATGCTGTAACTGTCAATTCGAATTCAAATTCTGTATTAACGAAACCCGGTATTGAATCTTCTATAATCGGGTTCCAAGTATTTTAACTTCGGGTATCAGAGTAAAATGAGTTGAATTTTTAAAAACATGGACTATGAAAGCAATCTTTTCTTCCCGGTACAGGCCGCAAGGACTTTTTTAATATAAAATGCAATTATTAAATAATATAATCACTATTATGTTTATTTAAAGCTTAATTCCATTGTTTCTGATGCTCAATTGAATAAATATAAATATTGGGTAGTTTACATAATCACATAACGAATGGTGTGAATACTTGAGTAATTATATCATAATTATAACCAAATTAATTCAGTTTAATTAAATTTTCTTGTGTCAAATACGACGATCTTATGAAGTTTCTCAATCTGCATAAGTAAACAAATCAGCTCAAAAACATTCCTGTGAAAAAGTAGGCTAACTTCTCTTTAGACCAATCTAAAAAAATATTTGAAATCTGAAATAATTGGATGTTTAGTTTATGAATTGAAATCTAATTCCATATTTCATAAGCTGATGTAGAAAGATATTGAAAAAAGAAAATAGTTCGACCTTGGCATGTTTTGTTTCCCCTTTGAAACTGAATCAAAGAATCATTTCATGTTCTGAGCATAAAGATATTATAAAGACGATGATTTTGATATTCAACATGGGGATCTACAAATATAGCGTGATAGTTTAATAGCTCAATTAAATAAAATTAGTTCTGACAAGAGAATTTTCATGTACATATTTGATACAAAGATCTATCTTTGATATAAGACTTACCTATAGAAATCATATTCTGAACATAGAAAATAAGGCTGCCGGAGCTTTCAAATCGCCTTAAAAATCCTGCACTCAATATCATACTAAAACACTAATTTGTAAAGTCTGCATTCTCTCTATCATGACTTATGCCAATCCGATTATGGATTTCAGATACAAATTTAGTATGTAAAACCTGTCTAAAATTCATAATAGAAATGGTGCGATATGCAGCGAAACCTAATTGCACCAATTCATGTCAAGGTAAGTAAAGCATAGTAAAGTTTTATGAAATTCTGTGCATTAGTTGTTGAGATAGAGGGAGAAATAAATTGTGGAATACCCAAACCGAAAAAAGACAGAGAAATACAAATATTTCCCAAATGTATTCAAATCGTATTCAGGACATTCCAGAGCTTGCAACCACATGAAAAAATGGAAGTAGCAAAATTTTTGCGATACCAATTCTTTCTTCGTATGCATATAGAATAAACTAAAAATATTGAAGTAAATTGCCTGACCACAGCAAATAAAAATGTTCTGTGCGGATTACGCAATGCAGCGATAAAAAGTTGAGAAAGTACCGTTTATTTTCTAGAAAAACACTTCACACTTATTAAAAAAAATACTTGAACATATAAGATGTTTTTTAATTATACACGTATAAAATATTTTACAAAATTAACTGTGCAGCTTGCATATGCAGAAAGTTTTGCGTTAATGAATATTTTTACTGTAGAAAATTTTTATCTCAAATGAAATATTTTGTCGCAATAAATAAAGGAATACTTTAAGTGTATGTAGGTTGCAAAGAGACTTGCTAAGGAACTTTCGATCTAATAATTAAAATTTAACAAAGAAAGAAATGTTTTTGTTTCATGAAAATCTGTAAGTTTATTAAGAATTAAACCACGGTGTTAAGAAAATAAATCAATAAATGTAATGTAATTAATGAAATAAAATCTTCAAAAAATTTACTTTATGTGTGTGTGTTTGTTATTAAACTATGATAACTTATAACACTTAAAATGATGTACCACTTTTGTTTATAAGTGGTCAAAACCCATGCCTTTATGAATGGCCGACCTTGTTACCGGCCAATGGCAGTTTATTGGGAAGATAGACCGACACGACTATGGTATCCATCACAAAAATAAACTAAAAGCAAAATTCACAAATAAGAGACACCAAAGATCCGGTTTAGTTGCGCTGATTCATTTTAGATATAGAAACTTGAAGCGGCATCGAGATCAGTCATTGTTATGCATGCACATTTTCTTTATAGTTCGTTTTTTCAAAAGTACATTTTTCATCTTGGAATGGACATTTTCGTGAAATCTATCATATGTAATTATTTGAAATTTTTAACAGATAGTTCTGGGACTATAACACACATTTAAATTTTTTATTATCTGAAATTAATTACTTTATATTATGAAAATTAAAAAAAAATATTGGTGGAGGATTCTTTGAATTTGCAGTAGACTATATATTTGTTTCACTAAGCTTTAATTTGCGTTACTTTTTTGTTCAGTATGGGATTACATTTTTCTTTATGAGTTGCACAAGCTCAACTGAGATAAAAAAGAAAATTATTTTCATTATCCCTACGCAGTAGGAAAGGGAATAATACATGTTATTTCTTCTCTGCGAGGAAGGAAATGATTTAAATGATCAACTTTGTTTTTAAAGTTTCATTTATATGCAGTAAAGGAATGAACATTATCCCCGTCTTAAAAGACGAAATGGTTTCAAAAGTTATTCTAAATGTAATTTATACATCTTATAATTGGTCCTTTTTAACTCAATAGTTTCAGTTTTTAAAGTTACAACACGGACCTTCTTATCAAGCACTGGTTGAGTTTTAATCGCTCGAGCCAATTTGAATTGTACATAAGAAAGAGTAATTTTTAATGATCGTATCTTTCTCCTACCTTCATAGTAGGCTCTTCCTTAAGCAATTTTACTCTTTGTTGAAAATTAGAGAGGTGCTCATTACTCCGTTCTTCCGCAACTCTTGTAAAACATGCTGCACAAATGCCATCTGATTAATCTTGATTCAGGTACATCTGAAATATCACCTTCTAGTATAGAAGTAAGAGTAGAATCAATTAAAAATAGCCAATTAGGTTGATAAACCATTAGGATCTGAACTTAGAGGGAAAAGGGCCTAGAATTTAAACAGATTTCAATTTGAGCTAAAAGAGTTGAAAATTTTTCGAATGTTAAAACTGACTTGCCAAAAGTCTTTTCTTAAGAATTGTACTCTCTAACTTACGGATAATTGCAGAAAGTCAGCACACTCAGATATTTTATGGTTACGTAAGTTACAATATTTACTCTCAAAATTATTAACAGACGCAGTCATTGCACTTAATTTAAAACATGTTTTATAACTAATATTTCCTTTAGAATATTGCACAGATCGTGCTAATATTTAAGAAATATCGTTAATTGTGACCATTTTTGAGAATTCCTCACTCTTTTATTCACATTAGCACCATAACTTTTCACTATGATCTAACTTTTATACAATTACGTAAGTAAATAAAACAAATTCTGCAAAACCACTTAGTTTCTGACCTAAGATTTCGAAAATCATAAGCATGCATATTCATTAGTCACATCTACTTAATTTAGTTTTACTGCATGTGATTCTCCTTGAACAAATGAATGTGACATTAATTTTCTAATATGACTACATATAAGTTCGTGTTTTTTCGAAAATCTTTCGGTTAATAATTAGCATAGTACTGTATATTTTGAATCTTCTATGAGAAGTGATTTTATTAGTTTTAGCGCATCACTTTGACTGGATTAATTAAAATATTGTAGCTTCTGAGCTGGCGAAAGATTTATGTTATTGTGAATGTAGAGGGTGTTTACACGTATTGTGAACGTTTTGGACAAGACAAATAAAATACATTAATTAAAACAATTATTTTTTAATGTGTCCTGTTTGATAGCTCTTGTTCTGGACTATCATATTGCAGCGATGTTTCTAAGATAGTAGAGCATTTTGGAATACTGGAAGTGGAATTTCGTCTAACCCTTCCCACACATTTCCAGAATCCACTCAACGTAGTTGGTCGGCGTTTCGCAATAGCTTATTTTAATAGTCCAAAGGCGCGGTAATCCATTTGCGAAACATCTGGGGACTTCGTTGGTATATGATTAAACGGTGTTTCCAGTTTTTCTTGTCAAATTTTCAAGAAATACGACTATACTTTTGAATGTAGAGCTGCTTGCTTTATCCTGGTGTAACACTACACTTTTAAACACTTTTATGATAAAGTTTTGCGATTTCTTCTTTAAGAACTGGAATTAGAACATTGTTTTGAAAATACGTAAAGTTAATTTTGACATTTTTCTTAACTTTTACGATCTTTAATATTCCCTTGAAGGGATTCCAGCAATCACCATAAATCCTTTAGAGAAGAGCTTTCTTTTCAGTGTTTGAACCAAAGTTGTAAGTTCAGTTGGCCTCTTTTCCGGTAATAAATTGATCTTTTTTGTATCACAGACATTTAGATTAATCCACGCTTCATCAAGTGCGACAAATTTTTTCCACTTATCATGCGCTAAATGATTTTCATATAACGGGATATGAAGAATTCTCTTTGGAAATAGTAACAATATAACCTTCAAACCACTCGCATCTTTCGAGTGCCATTTCAGCAGCAGGCGATATTTTTCATAGCAGCCATTATTTCAGTTATTACGTTATTACATGTTGACAGATTTTTCCCTTTTGTTTCTTGTTGTTTTTTAATTTAACATCAAAATGGTTCCGAATATGTGTAAACACTCTCTGTACTTGCATTGAGCAAATATCTAAAACTTACCCATTCGTGAATTTGCCCTCAAAACAACGACAAAGATAACTTTGGTAATTTAATTTCACTCACTTCTGTTGTCGGAATATCTACATTTCTCATGTCTCTTGCTACAATGGAATGATTAACTTGTTTATCGAGTATAGTATGTTGCTCATGTTTTCTACTATAAAAAAAATGAATATATTTTTCTTCACGCTACACTGTCAGAAAAACTCGTCTTTATCTATGGAATTATTTCGCATTTTTCAACAAATAAGGTCCGTATTTCTGCAAAACATGCTTTTTTTGTCAATTTTTCTAGAAAATCCGAAGAAGAGGAAAAAAAATCCGTTTATTCCCTGCAAGTATGCGCAGTGGCTCTATTAATACTATAATTAGAATTTATTTTAAAAATGAAAAATTTTAAATTCAATAAATTAAAATTTCGGATTTAGTTAAAAAAATAGTGTTTTTGAATTTAAAAAAAGTAACAATTAGTTTAAACATCCATTTAAAATTATTTGCAATTTATTTTTTTAAAGTTATAAAAAATATTCGCATTTAAAATAAACTGATTAAAAAATATATATATAATAGTTCAATTAAATGAAGAAAAATATATTTTGCTCAAAATATAACAAATACAAATAGAGCTTTCGAATTTTAAAAAGTAACAAATAATTTCACTTTCATTTAAAATTATTCGTAATTTATTTTTTTAAAGTTATGAAAAAGCACTCACACTGAAGAAATATTCTAAACGAACACATTTAAAAAATATATTATAATTGAAAAAAATCGATTTTACTCAAAAAATCAAACATTTGTTCAAGAATGTTATTAAAAATATAATATTTATATTTTACAGCTAAATTTATATTTTACACCTCAAATTATGAATATATCTAATTCATGTTTCTATCATCTATTAATACTAATGTGTTAAAACAACATATAATCATCTCGTAACGACGAAACCTCCCCGCAAAAACCCCGTAACAACTTCAAAATTTCCAGGTTTCTAAATCCCAAATTACTTCAGTTCGAAGCCGCCATTTGAAGAAAAATCGTATCATCCTTTCAAACTCTTATTAAAGCAAGCATACGACACTTGACTCAAGGCACTGAGGTCCCAAGGTCAGCCAGAAAGTATTCTTGAATAATATAAAATAATAAATACTCCCGTAATAATCCATAGATGGCGGCACAAAGGGAAATGTAACTTTTAAAAACCGACGTACTTTAAATAACGTAAAATGTCACTCCTGAAACAAAGAAAAAAATAAACGGACTTTCTTCAAATAACAGAAAAATTCCGACTACAGTGCGCCATGAAATTTTCCGTGATTTGAATGCACTATTTCTGAGAACGTATGGAAATAAATTTTAAATAACTTACTCTGTTCTTCATTTAATTTCACTGTTTCTATTTTTAGCAGTTGCAGTTGCTCATTTTCACAATTAAAAAGTCAGTTTTCGATAATTTATTTCTAAGTCTCGTTATTGCAGAGTTCAAAACACTCTTTTTGGTCATTACTTTTTTATTCATTTTTGTAGATCAATCACAACATTTGGCACAGTTCCAATGGAGTTCTAACTTTGCTAGAGGCTGCTAGCTCAGGAATCAAGAATCGACTATTGTCTTCACAAATACATTAATCATTATTAACGTTTTAATCTGAGACTACTTCAAACAAAAACATGTTGAAGATTTTATGAATTTCTAGTAGACTGTATATTTCTGTTATTTTGGTATTATTCTAGTTTTAATGATCTTTAATTTTCATAAATTTTTGCCAGCTGTGGGATTACAGCCTTCCCATTGAGTTACGCAAGCTCAACTGAGATAAAAGGTAAATTACGTTTCATTATCTCTACGCAGACGGAAAGGAGAAACACTTATTATTTCTTCCCTTCGCTGAGGCAAATGGCTTATAGTGATCAGCATTGTTTTTAACACTTTGATTTAGATGCGATTAAGAAATAAACAAATACAAATACTACATATTAGGGTTCCATACTTAAAAAATAAAAACGGAACCATTATAAGATCACTCCTTTGTCTGTCTGTCCGTCTGTCAGATTCCTTTTAATCGTAAACTATGGGACGGGGAAAGTTCATATTTGGGAAGGTAATGAAGCCTTTTTACCCACATATTTTTAGATTATTAGCCATTCACAAATATGTTTAGTAAATATTTAGGGGGCTAATTAATGTACTTGAAAAAAAAATGTGTATCATGCGGGGTATCGTGTGAAAGCTCTCGTAATACCGAACTCAAAAATATATTTGTTTTAATTTTAGGTATTATATTTTCAGAGATATTGTCGAAAGTACTTAAAACACATGCCTTCTCTCCCCCTCCTATTTCCGAATCTATTGAAACTAAAATTAAGAAAAAAATTAGAGGTAGTAGGAGTTTTTTAATTAATAAATAGTAATTAATAAATTCAACGTACGGAACTCTTTGAGCGATTGGTTTCGCACTTGACCGATTGATTGTATTAAAGTAAACATAGGTGACTCAGAATACTGCGATAAAAAAGAATTATTATCTCGATCTAGTAGAATTACCAAATAGGTACTTTAAGTCATAATGAAGGGGAAAATTCTTTTTTTCAACTAGTTAAGGTACATTGTATATTGTCTTTTTTAACATCAATTGCATAGGAAATGGACTTATTTTGTTTGCTATCTTAATAGATATTTAATAATTGCATAAAGTTTATAGTTTACTTATATGATAATTTATTTATATTTTTAAATCGTATTTCCTGGAAAGAAATTTTAATTTTCTCTGAAATTGAAAATTATTTAGAAGAGCGTTTATAAACATATTGGAGAAAATCGTTAGAATACATAAATCGAAGTGGGACAGCAAGGCAGCAAGTGAAATTTTGAGTTCTAATTGTGGTTCTGTCATTCTGCGAAAAGTCACTTGTAAATATTTAAGGCACATTTCTACTTCTCAAGAGCAACTATTGTAAATTCTGCCTCATATGAACTAAATGAGTCTTTCAAGTGGTAAAATAAGTATCTTTAAGCAAATATTGAGAAATAATGTTTTTTGTAATCTTCAATAATTTATTCATTTTTCAAAGTAATTAGACATGTTTAAAGATATTGTATTTTTGTAATTTACTAATAAATCTACAGATCAGAGGCCTCAACGTGAGCTCTACAAATCATTGTTCATTAATCTCGCTAATTTTTAATATAATCTGCATAATATTTGATAGCCTAAAATTAGATTTTTTAAAGTTATTTATACATTTATAAGAATATAAGATTTATTGAAAGTTCCGAAATTTTTAGAAGTATCACATTAAATATAAATTTATGTCGGATAAATGATAAGATAAACTACTTATTACTGTATTTTTTCAGAATAAGAATACATTCCTTCAGAATTCCATTCATAAGAATTCCATTCTTTGCCTTCCTGAACCCCCCATTGTCACTTAAATTTTATGTTATCAATTTCCGGTAATTGTTTTATTTCATTATTCGAGCATATGTCTGAGTGCATTTACTATTGTAATTTCATTAAATTAACCATCTCTTTGTATAGTACATTTTATCCTATTCTTAAAAGAATACTTATTTTTCAACCACTAAATATCATATGTTGCTGAAATTGAATAATATTTCGGGCATTAAATATACTTATACAAATGTAAATTCTTTTTATGAGACTTATATTCAATTTACACATTCAACATTTTTATAATTTTCGTTTTGAAAACCGATTTGGTCATATTTCTTTAGTAGTTAAATTAAATCCGTGTCTAGTTCATTAGAAAAAAGCAACTTAACCCGGCAGAAGGCGCGCTCCCAGCACTGACGTTGGAGATCGCGCGGGGTGACTGGGTCACCCCAATCCGTTTTATACAAATATTGTGCTATAAACAAGAAAAATATCATTTGATTTTAACAATAAGTTCATTAAATCATTAAGAAAGTATACTTCTTTAGTTAAAAAAAACTTTTGTAATGTTTAAGACAACTTTACAATCAAAATAATTACATACCTTCATCAGGAGTTTTAAATCTACATACATTTTAGGTAAACATAAGAAGAATGATTTTTACAGGTAAAATTAACATACTTTATGCAAGAAATTGTAGTTTTATTGTCTTTAAATCTGTTTAGTTCTGTTATATTGCGTGCGATAATTTTTACTCCTGCTAAATGACTTATTATATTTTAAGATCACGTTTTCACTTTTTGATTTTTTTTTCTTTTTCAAAAACTGTTTTATTTTTGCTCACAAAAATACTTTCTTCTGAATCAGAATCTTAATCCTTTTGCTCAAACTCACTTTCGCTGTTGTGAGAACTGTATATTTCCTCATCAGGTTCATTTTCACCAGCTTGATCAATTTCTTCTTCAGAAGACTCAACTTCATCTAATAAGTTTCTCAAAAGTTCCATTTATTTTTAATAGTCTCTAAGCTTACCTTTGCACGCCATTATTTATTAAATAATACAACGCAAAAAACAACATAAACACTTCCGAAAAGAAAACTACGCTGCTTAGAATGAGAAATTTCGAAGCAATAACGGTCGCATGGGGAGACTGAGTCACTCTTTTTTTACATGGATTCCAAAAAACGATTGTTTCACGCACAGAAAAAAAAGGAATGTACAAATAACATTACACCTAGCAAGGGGAGAGTCAGACAGGAGGATACTGAAAGGATGCTTGATTACAGATAAACATTTTTCGCGGGACTGATGTTTTTCTAAGACTGGGGTGACTCTGTGCCCCGCGCGATCTCTCTCGGGTTAAAACTTAAATTACCCGAAAATTAGCTATTTTGTTAATAAAATTTCGCGTCAAAATAATGCGATTAAATTTTATTTAATTTGTTGATATTCTTTGAAATATAGTTGCTTGGCAACCACTTAATAAAAGAGAAAAAAAAAGAAATGCATTGGTAATTTTTGTGAGAAATGAGAAATTAAAATGTTTCATTTCTTTCAAATTAATGCTCAATATTTCCCAATAATTTATATAATTGATTTGAAAATTCTAATAAATATATTGGCAAATTTTCAAAGCGGTCGGATTAAATTAAGGTCTCCATTTCGTAAATTTAGCATCCGTAATTTAGCATTTACAATTATCTCAATTCGTGATTTTCTTTTCGATGAATGTTAAAATTAAAAAACGTCTGACTTCCCATTGAAAAGCATTATGACTTAAAATAAAATGTTATATTTTTTTGAACGAACGAACCAAATTTAACCAAAAACTATACAGCTAATTCCGGGTATCTTGCCAACATACCCATCAAAAATCAACCTAATCATCGGACCCTTTTTGCGGCAGTTACCGCGGAGCAGACAGACATACAAACAGGCAAACAAACAAACAGACAGAGACCACAAACTTTTCGGGTCTCAACAGTGAGCCTTCAGTGACGTTTTCGCAAATCTATTTGTATAGAATTTTCTTTTTAATGAGGTTATATAAAAATTCTGCAATTTTTTACCTGAAATTTGACAATACACTATCTTTCTCTTCAGTAGTAAGAAATCCATATGTTCTATAACAATGAAGTTTTGACCACGCATTGCGGAATGCTCCCTGGTTTCTCTTTATTCACGAAACTCATCTCATAAATGTGCATAATTTGTGCTGAATCTTTTCATTTACATGTACGTACATGTATTTTTACGAAAGCCCAAAAATATTTTTTTATGTTTTCATACATTTTCAAGCGGAACATTAATGTTTTTTTTTTTTCAAAAACGAAAAGGTAATTCGTAAAATCTATACACTTCTGAAATGTCTAATTGAAAAAAAATGTAAGCGCAATTATTTATAGAGGCTCCTATCTTTTTTTTAAACGCTCTGTCACGAAATTTGCATCATGACGTCAATATAAAAGAAAGCTATAAATGTCTGGAACATTTAGATCACCTGTTTTGTTTTGTTCCAAGGTAGTTCACTTTTTCAGTCATATAGTTCCGTTCTAGTACAACAACAAAGAAAATATCTTTCGTGTTATTAAAAGTTTTTCTTTTCTAATATAGACGTGATTCATCTACTATAACAAAACGACTCAGATTTTGTTTGTCTTTTCTAAACAATCAAAGGATAAATTCTTCTCAAACAGTACTTGTACTAATACCTCCTTTAGTAAGGGTAATATAATGTTTGATATAAATTTCCTAGATAAATATAAAAAACAACAAAACAATATTTATTTGTTGACATAAACACTATTGTAGAATACAAAATATAAGCAAATTATTATCTATAGATATTTTGTATTATAAACACTTTTTTTTATGAAAAACATTTAATAAAAATTTAAATACACAAAATTGAAAATATATTGAAATTATACAGGGTGCAACAAAAATTGTTTATAATATTTATATAATTGTTTTGCTAATATCTGACATATTCTTATTTTCCTTTCAGATTTAACTAACTTGAAATATGCAGATTAATAATTGTAAAAAAAGGTATTTATTCTCTATAAGTTCGAAGACCTACCGAAGGGCAGATAGCGTTTTGGATTGTTTCATACAGATGCTAGTACGCAATTTGCAATCTCTAGAAATGGAGAGAAGTTTGAGACAGGTGGAATTATTTAAAATGTTCATAAGCACTGTTTGTGAAAAACACGGTCATCAACAAGCTATGCAAATGAATAGAAGTTGTTTTGTGATTCCATTGCTTCACGTAATCAGCAATTTGATATCAGAACAGCTATGAGTTTCAATACAGGCATTATTGTTATAAAATGCTCATTATTGTATTTCCATTTAACAATTCGAAATGAAGTATATGTTAAAAGAAATTGCAATTAAATTGTAAGGATATTTTTAAACACTCTTTTTAAGTATTGCAATAGTTTTTGCTCTGAACTTTTTAGGGATTTGCTCATTAAATTAACACAAAAACTATTAACTCTATTCACCACATTATTACATATTGCTGCGTAAACACATTTTAATTCATTGATTTAACTAAACTAAAATTAATAAATATTTAATTTTACCAGTACGTTCGCTTGGATCACTTAATATTTCACTACATATAATGACGTCCAAACTTATTTTGTATTTTGGGGATAATCCATTAAATATGTCACACAAATTTCATTATCTTTTAACCCTCCCCCAATGTCACACAACGTCACAATTGTTTGATATCCCCTCTCATATATTGAGTGATTTTTTTCAAATATTATTTAGATCTAACTTCTATTTAATCAAAAGTCAAATTATTTCTTTATATGCTGTAACTATCTACTGAAATAAATACCAGGAAACTGACGGGATCATCTGAGCTTTAATTTTATCTGTTGCAATCGGAAGGGAAAAAATATACGTAATACGTCCTTAGTAAAAATACATAGTTTTATGAAATATTATTATAATGCTTTCAAAAAATGCCTTCATATTTGTTTTCATATTTTACGAGGCTAACGAAAACCAGGCTACCGCGGTGCTTTACGCGTATCTTTTTTACAGGCAGCCGGAGTCACGTGATGCTCGAATGCACCAATGCAGGTGTACGAAAAGAGCATCACGTCACTCTAACGGTCTGTAAAAAAGATAAGTGGAATGCACCGCGGTAACCTGCCTTTTTCGTTAGCCTCGATATTTTAGGTGTGATGTCACGCATGTTCTTCTTACACCTTATCAATCCCCCATTGCATTAAGTGCAGGAACTAATAAAACTATTTTAAAAACATTTAAAAGGGTTTCATAAATAATTCAAATAATAAAATATATTTACATTTTTCCTCAACAAATATTCCAGCCATATATCAGTTATTCTCATCATCCCAAATGCATACAAAAAGACGTGAAAGATAAAAATATAAGTAAGGTAAAGATGTATCTAGAATTAATTTGAACGTGAAAGCTACCGTCTTTCTTTAATATGATCGTAACTTTTACATGCTTGAAAAGGAAACAAAGTAAATTGAAACAAAGTAAATCGAATAAACAAATATATTTCTAATTCAAATAAATCTCTCTGTTTATCTTGCATGAAAGACGATAAATTTATTTTTTCTATCTCCATTGACAGGAAATATTTTCCAAAAATAAATCTCAAATGTGTTTTGAAGTTATGCATTTTCAGACTAAACATTTATGTGATTGTTGTATATGTAAAATAAACAAATAATATTTAAATGGGGTATTTTAAATATTTGAAAACAACGAGACAATATCAATTGTATTTTATTCTATCAGCAACAAACGCAACATCTTAATCTTTTAAAAATTCTCCAAAGAAACTTCTAAAGAATGCTTTATTGCAAAGTATTAAAAATAATAAATATGGAATATAGGAATGAAGCTGATTTTTATGCAATCTCATCACCAATTTGAAATCAACTCGCAATATTTCGATGCATTTTTATCTTAAAGGATTTTAATACAACTTTAAAAGAACTTAAGTAAAAAAAAATATCCGATGCATGAAAAAAGTATTTTTACTCACAAGTAATTATCTATTATGAGTGAAGCACGTTGATAAAATATGAATAGTCATATGATTTTTGTTTCTGTTTATTGTTTCTTTTTATTGAAGCAAATTTTAAATATTTACAGCTTAAGAAATAATAAAGCACTATTGAACTAACACTGTTGAGGCTTTAATGTCGTTTCTAAATTTTCAGCAGTGTTATAAATTTTCATAATTTATAATTTTTTTGTTTTTATTTCGTTTTAATTCCCACTCTATTCTAAATTTCAAAGAATTTTCAAAAATCATGATTATTTTTAATCGGTTTACGACGAAGTAGTAAAAAGCTTTGTGATAAAAATATTAAAATTCAGCGTGAAAATAAATATGAAACTAAGAATCGCCTTAAAGAAAGGATAAATTAAATAAAAATGATGTAACATAGAGATAAACAATATATAAGCACATTGTATATTCCCAGTTACTAAAAAAAATTATAGAAGCTAGAAGATGGTGATTCAACTTTGACAGTTTATATTTAAATCCAAGAATGATCCATTAATATACCTGTACGGTATTTTCTGTAAAATACTGTTATTTAAAAATTAGACGGGCGATCCGATTAATAATAATAAAGTAGATTTAGTGGTCACTATTGACGAATTTTTTGCAAAAGCAGGAGCTTTTGAGACGCATCATTCTTAGGAGGCTTTACAATATCATCTCCTATTTTGTAGATGAGATAGTGGCTATAAATGTCAATAACAAACTGTGACTTGTGCTAATTAATATACAACAAAAATACATGCAGGTTGTCCTCTCTTATCGTTGTCTAATGGCTAATTATTAAACCATTATTTTAAGATTAATAATGTAATTTAATGTGTTTAAAATGTTTTTCATTTTGATATTAAATGTCATTTAAATAAAATTTGTTATATTTTTTAGTTACGAAGTTAAAATTTTTATCCACCCCCCTGCCTGTGTATTTTATTTTTAAAAACTTTCTTCATACTTTAGCGAATAACACTAAAATTATTATTTTTATCTACGATCAACAATTATGTAAGAGAAGGTCTTCTTTTAAAGCAATGGAAGTTGAATTTCTCTTCCACCTAATTTAATTCATTAGGGTGTGAAGTTACATTACTTTAATCAACCGAGTCATTTTCCTGGAATCGGTTAGGTATGGAAAAGTGTTTAATTGATAACGGTTAGTAAGCTTCAAAATTCATTTCCTTCAGAAACATGAGACAACAGCAACAAGAGAGTCATGTCGATCAAAGTCTTACTCACTTACCGGGTTATGATACTTTTTTTTTATTTTTAGCTTTTTTTGGCATTAAAAAAATAAAAATGAATCTCTGTAACAGTATTTAAAAATTATATTTAAGATCGCAGTCATTTTTCTTTAGAGATATAATATTTCTCATACTAAATTACAACTGGTATAATAGTTAAAATTATGTAAGGTTTTTTTAAGAGGCCGTAAATTGTACTTTATGTATGCACCAAAGGTTCAAGAGGAATGTCATGTTCAAATTTTTATGTTTATTTTTATCGCCTTTACCTGCTGGTGACATTTAAAATTTTAATTGGCGCTCATCATTGTAAAAATATATGTATAGCTTAATACAATTTTAGAAAAAACATAAAATAAGTTATATAATGTATGAAATCGTTTTCTCTTTTACTGTAATTTTGTCTCTAAAATTCTAATCCTAATTTTATCTTGATATATAATAATTATAAAAAAAGACATATGTAACTTAATTGAACTGTATGTAAAGAACATTGATAACTATATCACTTCAATAATTTTGAGCCCCACCAGTGGCTGAGAGGTTCTGCCCTCGAAGCTGGTAGACGGGAGGTGCTGGGTTCGATCCCAATCGCGCCCGTCGGCCTAATCGTTCGGAGTTTTCGTGGTTTTCTTCGAACCGTGGATTTATCCATGCGTAAATACGGGTTAGGTTCCCTTAGAAAGACCCCCACGAAGGGCACTCCCCCCGGGCCTATATCCCATGTGTAGATAATTGGCCGTCAATAATCAACCCAACTCAATAATTTTGAAAATATTTAAAAACTTCATCATTTTCGAAAATGTTTTGAATATTTAATGTCAGGAAACCATTGTGCATAAAAAAAAACTTATCATCCTCATAAAAAAGGTAGATTAATCTAATTTACAATTTGTGCCTTTTTTTAAACATACTTTTAGATTTTATAGAACATTTTACTTTTAGAACATTTATTTATACAGTTTCTTTTATTTCATGAAGCCGGTACTATACTTAGAAGATATGGGAAACTACACAAGAAATGAATCTATTTCACAAAAATATATGGAAATGCATTTTTAGCGTGCTCCTATATGTCTTCGAAGGAGTTCTATAGTGAAATATTGTCTTTCATATCCAAAAAAATATACATATTCTAGAACTTTCTCTCTTTTCTATTTATTAGCAAATTTGTATGTTGTACATGTTATCCCCAACTATTGTTTTTTCTTATACTTTTTGGTATAAAAAAAAAATAAAAAAATTTTGAAATACTAAGAAAATTTTTCGGAAAAATAAGTTAATTTCGAGTTCATAGAAATAAAACATTAGCCTATAAATTAAGTTCAAAGACAGAAAACATATAATGAATTATTAAACATATATATATATATATATTTCGAATGTGTTTCGTAGTTGTTCTTTTAACAGCATTCTATTCAAAAACAGAATTTTTAAAATATAGCGTGCCTTCGCATATACAGGGTGTTTCAGTTAAACGTTTCAGAACTTCTAAGAGGGGTAGGGTACATCCTGACGAACCAAAATCATATACCAATGGGCAGTCAGAAATGCTTTCCTGACGCGGTAGATGGCGTTGTGCGAAAGTTCCGAGCATTCTTGCAGGGAATCTTCATTTCGGACAAGAGAGTCAAGTTAGTAGGATGAATGATTACACGAACGCAGAATTAGCCGATATGCATTTGGTGTACGGGGCTTCAAATTGTAGTGGGCCATCCGCACAGCGTTTGTACGCGGAACGATATCCGACGAGGCGTATTCCCAGTCATAATTTATTTGCAAGACTGCACCAAAGAGGTTAGCTGAGACAGGTTCATTTGAAAGAGCTGACAGGGTCAGGGTAAGAACAGCACGGAATCCAGCCGTCGAACAGAATGTGCTTCAGCATGTACGGAGGAATCCAAGAACGAGTACACGAAGTCTAGCAAACGTAGTCGGGGTTTCCCCTTGCAGCGTCTGGAGGATTATCCGAGAACAAGACATGCATCCGTTTCACGTGCAGCGTGTCCAGGCACAGCAACCGGAGGATTATGCACCTCGGATTGCTTTCACACACTGGTACCTTGGAAAATGTGCTACAAATACCACTTTTCCTGCTGAAGTGTTGTTTTCCGATGAGGCATCCTTCACAAACGGCGGAATTTTCAACTCGCATAACGTCCATATCTGGGCGGTCGAGAACCCGCATGTAATACGACGTATTCGATTTTCGGTCAATGTATGGGCCGATATTATGGGAGATCACTTCATAGGACCTTACCTGTTACCGTGTCATCTAACCGGAGATAACTACTTGCTCTTTCTGCAGCAAGTATTGCCACAACTTTTGAGAGCTGAACAGATTTCTGCATCGATGCAACAGACAATGTGGTTCTAACACGATGGAGCCCCTGCCCATTATAGCGGAGCTGTTCGTAACTACCTGGATGTTACATTTGGTCAACAGTGGATCGGACGTGGTGGTCCCGTGCATTGGCCTGCTCGGTCACCCGACCTATCACGTCTTGATTTTTATTTCTGGGGTCATATGAATTCGCTAGTTTATGACACCCCTGTTGACAATGCTGAGGAGCTGATTGCAAGAATCGCAGTAGCTGCCGGAGAAATTCGAAATTCGCCTGGAGTATTCCAGAAAGCTCGGATGTCCATGCGTCGGAGATGTGACGCGTGCATTGTAGCCCGTGGAAGCAACTTCGAACACTTACTTTAATCCATGCACCTTTTGCTTCTTTCATGTATTATTAAAACGATTTCTCACTTACGGTCTCTTTTCTTTATGGTGCTTACAACACCGCTTCAGGAAAGCATTTCCGACCCCACATTGCTATATGATTTCGAGTTGTCAGGATGTACCCTACCCCTCTTAGAAGTTCTAAAACCCTTAACTGAAACACCCTGTATATAAACATTTGCATATCAAACAATATTGTTTATTAATATCATTTGTAATAAACGCGACTATTAAACACCTTTTATTATCGGATGTTAACAAATGTGTGTTTATAAATATCATTGAGAGAAATAAATCTCATTTAAGCACAGTTCACACTTATTTGTAGCTGTAATATTTCCAAAATTCCACATTTTGTAGCTTTAAAAAGTCATCCTTATATTGCGGAATTGTATCCATTATGTTTCTCTTGTTTCTTTATTTAATTTCTTATTTCATCTGTCTACTACTGTTCTTGTACTTTTATAACTTCCATGATGATTATTAAAACGTTCTAGACAAATTAGAAAATTTTACTTAAAAAGAGACAATTGTTTCTGAACTATGCAATTTTCTTAAATCAGTATGATAAAAAGATGTTTTTTAGAAAACTTTGTGTCGGGTTTCTTAGAATCAGCTGCAAGAGTTGAAGGCTATTCTTAAGGGATTAGCATATTGTATGTATTGTATATGTATCTATTGTGTACCGTTAAAGGCGTCCTTTAGAAAATCTTAATCCGAAGGGTAGCGAGTGGAACAGAATGAAGGAAGTATTTCCATTGCAATGTAGTCTTTCATAGATAAGAAAAACTATTGCACCCTTTTGTTTAGGAAGACAGATCCGTCAAGAGGGAGGAGGGGTTGTCCAAGGACCATTGGAAACAGAGGAGAAACCCCGTAGAGGGGAGAGTGCTCTGCAGTTTACAAGAGAGAGAGAGTGTTGAGCTCTAGCGTGGCAGCGAAGTGTGAAGGTGGGTTTTTGAGAGAGCAGCTCTGAGCACGTGTATGAAACGGCATCTCTCTAAAGGAAGAGAGATAGCGTGTGTGCGATTAAGAGAAATCTCGGTTCTGAGTGAAGCAACGTAGTCTAGCGGTACACGTAGAGCGTTTTCTGTAATTGTTTTGATTTAGTGTTAAACCGGATAATTTACATCCGAGTTTAAATGTAAATAGTGTTAATAAATTGTTACTTTAACTTTAATTGAAAGAGTTAATTTTTCTTGAATATATATCAAGTATCGTGCCCGATATCACGTATTCATATCGGTGGTGGCAGCATATCAAAAGACCGGATCTATTTTGAAGTTGTGTGGACGGAGAAGTGGAATCCGACAATGGTGGCAGCGGTGGGATCTGAATCACCGAAGACCAGTGCTAGTTAACCGTGTTACAGAGAGTTTGTGCCGGATCGCCCAGCGGAAGTGTTCGTGCTCTATCGTCGAAGACCAGCGCCAGTTAGCCGTATTAAGTCAGTTTATGCTGGATCGTCTAGCGGAAGTGTGTGTGCCCTATCATCGTAGACCAGTGCCAGCTAGCCTATCGTCATTACGGTGAAGTGAATTAGTGGTGGTGTTAGTGTAGTGTTGTGCGTAGTGTTTTTG
This sequence comes from Maratus michaelseni, assembly GCA_963931845.1. Lineage (NCBI taxonomy): Eukaryota > Metazoa > Arthropoda > Arachnida > Araneae > Salticidae > Maratus > Maratus michaelseni. The sequence goes on along the minus strand of OZ007590.1, from coordinate 257,706,892 downwards.
TGCATTGTGAAGCAAGGTGCAGTGATTGTGGCCCGAGAGTGCAAGGTTTACCCTGTGGAAAAGTGAGCAGAGAATTGCCCAGCGAATAAAGTACGAGGTAAGGTGTTTTGATCATTTTACTCTACTGACATTCTCGAACCTACTGTTTTTTATTGTGTATAATTTGTGTTAATTTATGTGCAATATAATAATTGGTCTAAATCAAATGAGATATTAACAACCATTTTACACTATTGTTTTAAGAAAAGGATCTTATATTAATTACTAGAAGTGATTTTCTAATTGTTTTAAACGGATAAGATTAATGATTAAAATTAATGCATTGTGTTAATAGTTGGAAGGAATAATTGAAATTTCTTAAATTTAAATTATTATTAAAGTAATATTTAAATTAAGTGATATTGTTTGCTTTAAGTTTGAAATATTGATAGTAAATGAGGAAAGCAAATTTGTGTAGAATTTAAATTAAATTGAAATAACCTTCAAGGAAGAACTGAAGGCCCAGAGAAAAAAAAAGTGCTGTGATTTACTTTTTAATGTGAGAACTAATTTTGAAATTGAAATATTTTATTGAGATTAAATTTAGGAATTTATGTGTATTTCATGCAAATTTTTGTTAGGTGGATATTTTTATGTAGTGATTGGCATCAGTGTTTTATTCAAATGCAACGTATCAGTATTATTGTGTAAATTGTATTTTATTATTTAATGGTATAAATTTAAAATCTGTATTGCATAATAATCAAATTGAGATTATTGTTACTTTGTTATTGGAAGCAAATTGTGGGGTATCATTGTTTAAGGAAATTTATTATTGTATTATTACTTATTTGAAATATGTTATATAGTATAATATGTGGAGGTAACTTATGAGGGTAGGATTTGAGGAAGTATTAATTTGATATTGTGATTAATTATTGTTGTAGGGTGGTAATAATTATCGGTAGAAGGTATGGCTTTCTTACTAAAATTAAAAAGGGTGGATCTTCAGGCGATATGTGGAGAGTTAGGAATTGAGGTCTCGGAAGATGATACCAGGTTTAAGCTTAAGAAAAAGATAGTGGAGAGCGACGAATATGAAGAGGGAGCCGTTATGGAATTATCTAGCACTATTGTTACGGAACGCTTAGAACAAGAAACGTTAGTAGTAGAACGGGAAAAGTTAGAAAGGGAGGAAAAGTTACAACGAGAAAAGTTAGAAAGGGAGTTAGAACGAGAAAAGTTAGAAAGGGAGGAAAAGTTAGAAAGGGAGGAAAAGTTACAACGAGAAACTTTAGAAAGGGAGGAAAAGTTACAACGAGAAAAGTTAGATAGAGAAGAAAGGGCTGAAAAATTGAGATTGGTACATGAGTTAGAGTTGGAAAGGATAAAGATTCAAAGTTCGGCTAATAACGCTAATGGGACTAGAGAATCTAATCATGAGAGTAGCCTAGATAAATTGATTAAAAGTGTTAAAACTTTGTCTATCAAAGTTCCAGAAGGGACTGAGGGATGGAATCTGTTTTTTAGCAGTTTAGAACGAGCATTCCAAACAAAAAATGTACCGGAAACCCAGCAGGCCGAAATTTTGCTAAATATGTTAGGAGATAAGGCCGATAATTTGTTAATCTACACTACTAGGGAACAAATTGAGAGTTATGAGAAGTTAAAGGAATTAGTTCTAAGGGAACATGAGCCGACACCGAAGGCGTGTTTGGAAAATTTCAAGAAGGCTAGAAGGAATCAAAATGAAACTCATGTATTATTTGTGTCACGTTTAATAGCAACGTGGGAAAATTACTGTAAGATTAGAGGTGCAGATACGTATGAGAAGGTTAATCAGTTAATTGTCACGGATAAGTTGTTAACTACTCTAGATGAGGAAACCGCGACGCATATTGGATTAACTCAGCACAGTAATTGGTTAGAAGTTTCGAAAATTGCTAAGGAATGTGATAATTTCTTTGATGCTAAACAAAAATCTTATGCGGTAACTTATAAGGATTATAAAGACAAAGAAAGGTATGTAAATAATGGAAATTCTAGAAGAGAAAAAGATGAGGGATTTAGTAGTAATTGGAGACAAAATGGGAATAATGAGGTTAGTCCATTTTTGGGTAGAAAACCGGAATATAAGAAACCTAATGATACGACGCCTATCTGCTTCCAGTGTGGTCAACGAGGACATGTTCAGCGATTTTGTACAAAAGGAAATAATGAGGGAAATAATCAAATTAATAACCGACAAGAACCAAGGGCTAGTATCAATAATGTCTCAGTGCGAGGAATTAAAGAATTACCAAGGGGAGCGAGTATGGCAAGAATCGGAGCAAGAGGGAATTGGAGAGCTAAAGTTATTGGAGAGAAGTTAAATAATCTCGAGAAAGTGGAAGTTAGTGTAAATGGGAAGATAACAAAAGGATTGGTGGATTCTGGTTGCCAAATTAGTGTCGTTCATAAAGATTTAGTACCAGCAGAGAAACTAAGAGGGGCTGGTAGCATCTATTTACAGGGGATATTTGGTAAGGCCGTGAAATCGCCATTAATTCAGTTACCTTTAGCTATTCCAAAACGTGGTCAAACTAATGTAATTCATCAGGATGTACTTTGTGCAATAATTGATAATAGTAAGGAACAGGTAATTTTACATCCTGACGTGGCTAATGAATTATCAGGGTTAAACAACGAGAAATCATTAAGAGAATCGGTAGAAAGGGAATGCAAGGAAGATAGTAGGAATAAAGTGAAGGAAGGGGAAAGGATTAGGAATGATAATAATAACCGTTATGTCGTAGAAACGAGATCGGTGAAGTTGCAAAGTCATGAAAAGGAAAAAGCCGAGGTAGAGAAAAGTAAGATTAATCAAGTTACGGAAAGTAGTTTAAATGTATTTCAGGAATCCCAAATGAATTGTAAAGATTTAGAGAAAGCTTGGGAATTAGCTGAAAATGATAAAGGGTCTTACTATCTTGTTAATGGGTTATTATATCATAAAGAGAAATTAGCAGATTTAACTGTAGCTCAATTAGTATTACCTAAAATTAGAAGGGAGGAAATTCTAAAATTAGCGCATATTTCCTTATATGGAGAACATCAGACGGTTAAGAAAATGTTAGAAAGAATCAAGCATTCATTTTATTGGGAAAATATGGCGAAGGAAGCTAAAATATATTGCGAATCATGTGTAGAATGTCGATTAACGAGGGAAATGAATGTGAGTAATAAGGAGAAAGAGGAAATATGTCGACCTGCAGTTATAGTTGAGTTAGGGGACGGGAGTAAGAAACTGGTGTATCAAGATGAAATGAGAGCATTTATGGCTCAAAATAAAGTAGTCGATATTGTCTTGGATAGTGACGGGGAGTTTGAAGACTGTAGGAAATATCTGTTGTTAGACCGAGAACAACCGAAAAATAAAGACAGGAAGGGGTTTGAGATAAAAGGGTTAACAAATATTCAAGTTGGGGACATAAAATCAATCTTAAGGAAAAATAAGGAATTATTTATGGGTCCTATCGAACTGGTAGAAATGGAGAAAAATCGGATTGGTCGTAAACCGGAAAGGGGTAAGATAAGGCAGAAATTGTACAATGTTATCATCACGTACAAAGAGGACCTGAAAGGCAAGTGCCTGATTGGTTAGAGGAAGATTTATTTGGGACATCAGAGGCAGAAGTTAGCCATTCAAGCGGGTGTATTGCGGAAAGGGATGTACCAATTAAGTTAACGAGGAAGCACTGGAAGGAAAAAGTTCCGCCTCCAGCAATCTCAGCCTAAGGACTGACATTGAAATGACATAATACTAGTGTAACTTTATTTTTTTTTGTGTATTTATAATTGTATTTGCATTTTGTGTTTATAACAGTGTATTAGCATATTGTGTAATTTTTTTTCTGTATTTATCACATTAGTATATGGTTCATTAGAGATGTCAGTAGTTAAATTTTCAGACACCTTGAAATATTTATGTAATTGTAGTAATGAAGAAACCTATCAAGGAACTGTTGAACTCTTCTCAGACATTACATAGTTTGAGGAAAATTAGCCCCTAAAAGGCATATTTTCCGCTAAGGTGGGGGGTGTCGGGTTTCTTAGAATCAGCTGCAAGAGTTGAAGGCTATTCTTAAGGGATTAGCATATTGTATGTATTGTATATGTATCTATTGTGTACCGTTAAAGGCGTCCTTTAGAAAATCTTAATCCGAAGGGTGGCGAGTGGAACAGAATGAAGGAAGTATTTCCATTGCAATGTAGTCTTTCATAGATAAGAAAAACTATTGCACCCTTTTGTTTAGGAAGACAGATCCGTCAAGAAGGAGGAGGGGTTGTCCAAGGACCATTGGAAACAGAGGAGAAACCCCGTAGAGGGGAGAGTGCTCTGCAGTTTACAAGAGAGAGAGTGTTGAGCTCTAGCGTGGCAGCGAAGTGTGAAGGTGGGTTTTTGAGAGAGCAGCTCTGAGCACGTGTATGGAACGGCATCTCTCTAAAGGAAGAGAGATAGCGTGTGTGAGATTAAGAGAAATCTCGGTTCTGAGTGAAGCAACGTAGTCTAGCGGTACACGTAGAGCGTTTTCTGTAATTGTTTTGATTTAGTGTTAAACCGGATAATTTACATCCGAGTTTAAATGTAAATAGTGTTAATAAATTGTTACTTTAACTTTAATTGAAAGAGTTAAGTTTTTCTTGAATATATATCAAGTATCGTGCCCGATATCACGTATTCATATCGGTGGTGGCAGCATATCAAAAGACCGGATCTATTTCGAATTTGTGTGGACGGAGAAGTGGAATCCGACACTTTGTGTGATGCAATTGTAGAAAAACTAAGCAATTGCTTAGTTAGAAAATGTTTGCCCTTTCATTAAAACTGCATTAAATATTCACCCTGAGTTTTATAAATATACTATTTTAAAACTATCAAAGATTTAAATTAAGAAGTAAGATAAAATATTGCTAGTATTAAGGTGTTACATCTAGTCATAAATTTCGAAAAATTGATTTTTCGTAAGTCGTAGTTTTAGAAAAATTTACAGGTTTTATTAACTAAAAAGGATCTACTTTTAGGCGCTGGGATGTACGATTCTATGTAAGCAAAAATAATAATAAGTATCGTACTGTAATTATAACGCACAATTCTTATCGATACTTGATTTTCTCAAAAGTACGGTTTTCAAATTAGCTGCTACGATAACTCAAAAATTACGGAATTGATTTACTTTTAAATGTGTTCGCTCTTTTCTTACAGAATTATGTAGACTGAAAAAGTTATATTTTTCGTTTTTATAACATAAAAAGTATTTTTTATGATAAAAATTTAACTTTCTTTGCAGACAGTAACCATATTGATAAAATAAATAAGTTTTTAATAAATGTTTTCGTCCGATCAATTGAAAAAAAACTTATTTAATTATTAAGTACATTTCTTTTTTAGATAAATAAAATTAAAGCTACAGTTATCATGCAATAACAACAAGATCAACACACACACACAAAGTAAGCGGCAATGAGTTCCAATATATATCTATATTAAAATAACACATTATCTGTAAGAATTGCATAGAAAAATAAAAATTAAGTCAAAGAAAAAGACTAAGTACTTAATAAATGTATAAATATGTAAAAAATACTATTTTTTCCTACCGAATGAGTATGATGACTTACAATTATACAGAGTGATCAGAAACTATCTGGCAAAATTTTAAAGGGTGGCAGAAAGGATAAAAATCAGCATTTATTGTCATAGAATGTGTGTCCAGAAATGGCGCGTATAACCGTCATTTATTGACGCTTAAACGCTGTCTTATACGCAAGTAATAATTTTACCGTAATATTGTAGCTGAAAGATGCACAATTACGTATGTTACAATACACAGCTTTTCTATCACTAAGTACCTCAAAGTAAACAGAATAAAAAGTTTTAAAAAAGTTAACTTTACGGACAAGTAATCTAATTGGGTGTCCAAATTGAAATCTTGTATGGGGTACCTAAATCGAAACATTGCCATTAAACTTATTTTCCCTACAACAATCTTTTTTGCGTCATAATTATCCAGATGATATTTGATAATTAAGATTTCTTCTGATTGAGTAGATTATGGATTAGATTAAGTTTCAAAGTGTGAGATAAATTGAAACTTTTATGTACCGAAAATTATAAAGAAGGGTAAGGCTTACATAGTTCTATATATTTTCTAGTTAACATTAATTATGTTCTGGAAGTGCATAGAACAAAAATTAAATACTCACCAAAACAATAAAAATACATAAATTTTGTGGATTATATCCGTTAACTTAAATTTATCACACCATATCACACCATACTTTAAAAGAATATGCTTTTACATTTTCATTATGATATTCATAATTTTAAAAAATAAAATAAATAACGGCAAATCAGGGAATCGATTTTAGTAAACTGCAAAATTAATATTAATATAAAACAAAAAAGTATGTTTGAATATTTTTGTCATGAATTGTATAGATCATAATTGTTATTAGTCATTCTCAGATAAAGGCGAATTTTATGTCCTTGGCTAAAATTTGTGAAATAATTGAGTCAACTATGAATGTTTAACATTTTTATGAATATTTCTGTTCAAGCACTACATTTTTCACTAGATTAAATATGAAGAAAATAATAAATTATATATCTAAAAAAATTTAAAGTTGTAAATGTTATTACCAAGGTTTGTCCCAAATTCTTATTTTTAAAAAGATTTGGAAAGCTTTAGAACAAATGCAATGATTAAATGGGTATATTTCATATCTCTATTTTTTTAATATATTTGACACTTTAAGTAAATTAGAAAATACCTCTATTTATTTATTTAAAGTTTGTCCCTAGCGTTAGTTGAATTACCATGATCCACACTAATGGGTTATTCTGTTCACCACTAGATATCTGTTTGATATCTTAACGTTCTTTGATTGTCAAGTTCCACATGTTCATATTCTTACGATCAGCAATGTCTACTTTTGATTAACTATCCAAGAACTACATCAGTTTGGGCCTTTCGTTCCAAAATTACACTTAGTGTATATGATATCTATAAGTACTAAGTTCCTTATTGATGGAAATCATATTCAATAATTTAACTTTGAATAATCAATTATTAAAAAAGGTTAACGACTGCTTTCAGTATAAAACCCCCATAATTTTGCAATCTTTTAATCTCTGAAATAGGCTTAACGTTAAAAATATCATTATCTTGGTCATTATCAAAGCGTATTGGATTTAGGATTTCGAGGACATATGGTAATAATAATTTTATTCATTTAAAAAATCATTGGTATACTTTAGCAAAAGTTCCCATTATTTTAATATAGGGCGTAATTTGAACTAAAAATCAGGAATTAAAGTGATAGAATTTAAGCAAATTTCAAAGCCAAAATTTTCCTTTATCCTAGAATGATCATTATATTGAATGTGCAAACCCCACCATATTCTTATTCGAAAAATGATTGTACATGTAGAATAACAAAATTCATTAAATAAGTATGGATCTATAAAGTACTTTCCAAACGTTTGAGACAAGTATAGAAAAACTGATTTTCATTTACTTAAAAAAAAAAAAAAGTTTATTTTTTTAAATAATTTTAAACTAATAAGAGTCTTTAATCGGAAATTACAGCTTTTATATTCAAAGATGGTTATAAAATTTTTTAGACTTTCTGCATTGATATTTTAGAAGATTTTGATATCAATCAAGCTCATTAGTAGAGAAAAAATCTTATTTATCCATTCTTTTCTTACATAAATAGTTTTTATTACTCGTTTATGCGTATAATCATTTATTAGTATGTGATTAACTTCCAAGCGTTTTAAAATTGCAGTAAATTTCTCATAAATTTTTAAAACATTATAGTACAATTTAAAATTATTTATGACTCCATTTGTTTATATACTTTTTATCCGATTATGGAAAAGGAACATCCGTGTGAAATGCAAATTAATTATGAATTCAATACTGTATAATTTTGGAACCTCTTCAAAAATAAAAACAAATTATACGAGTGTTTCTAGTGCTAACTGTCTATTTTAATGTTGGAATGTTTTATTCGGTTACAAATACACTGTAAAACATTTGGTGTAAAGTTCCTGAGAAAACCTGTGGCAACTATTCTGCCATAGGGAATTTCACCAAAGAAATGCCAGGAAACTTACACAAGTCAGTTACACACAAAACATATTGAACTTTACACAGATCACCGATATTTACTCTTTTACAATAATTCCGAAAAGTTACTCAAAAGTTCAAAAGTATACCTGGAAAACCAAGGAATGTTACACAGAAAACATATAGATCGTTTCACAGTTGATGAGTAAATTCCACTTTCTCAAGTATTCTGAAAAGTTACACAACATTATGGAAGATGTTACACCAGATTTCTCGGTATTCTTGGATCAGCAGAAATAATCCGAAAAAACCCAGGAATGTTACACAGTAAACGTCGGGAAAATTACGCAGATTTTTTACAGTGTATATATTTTTTAATTTATTAAAAGAAATCTGATAATTTAAGTATTAATCACTACTGATTAAGTCATGCAACTGTAAAGAACAGAAATAAGTACTATGGAAATTTTTGTAGCTTAAAATATAAAATGACGTTATTCTTTTTAAACTAAATTATTGGAATTTTTGGATTTCCGCGATTTTCTAGATGAAAACAGTGACGGTTTAAAAGGCAAATGAAGATTCTAACTAAACAAATTTACAATGGAATCTGGATTTTACTATTTAATATACTGTATATCGCATGAAACGGATTATAGTGAGAAAATTGAAAAATATTCCAAATATATGAAGCACTTTTTATAACAACTAAATTTGCATAGCTTTTTATTTCGGCATAATATTGAGAAGTTGTGAAACATCATACAAGAGTATGTGAGACATTTTGTGAAACATGATTTGTAGTGTTTCATTGTGCTTATTTAAATTTCTTTATCAGAATTTTTTTATTGGTACAGTCGAAAGACAGGAAGTTATCATGTCACTCTGGTAATTTATTATCGCTTGAATATCAAACGTACTCAATCATTTTTATATTTACCTTGTTCCTAAAATTTTTCGCACACTTATACTTTCAGATATATTTTTACTGAACAAAAAATAGAAAATTTCTAATATTTATTCAACATGCATTGAAATATAATTTCCTCTTAACAAAAACGAAAAAAAAAGTAGAAAAAACTTTTCATTCAACAAGATGTCTAAACGTAATCAGATAAATTAATATTAATAATCACTCTATCCATTTGCAAAAATTATTTTAGTCACCATACTGAATGACTTAAATCATATTTTATGTAGCAAGATTATGTTATTATTTTATTCATAGCAATTTTATTCCAGTATTATAAATTATAAAGTACACGACTGAGCTCCAAAAGTTACTGTTTTAAAACTTTTTCCCATTTTGTTTTTTTGGGAGACGCAAACGCGCACGTAAAGGACATGCCAAATCCAGTAACGAACTCCTGTTTGTTAAAGTATTGGAAACATTTGGATACTTCTAGAAAAAGGGAAGTGAAAGGGCAACGGATGGAAATATATTCTACTACCAAAGCCTAGCTATTTTCTTAATGATTTAAAACGACGGCTTTTTTTAGTATCGGAACCCGGCATGATACCGACATCTCACTGACTTCAGTATGCACATGCCGATATTAAACCGACATTGCCCAACTGTGGCCCAACAGTCTGCCAAAACGTTTGTGTTTGCTGGGACATAACAAATAGAATACTTGTATTAAACATTTAAAAAATAATTTCTAAAAAGTTTAACAAATAAAATTTTGTAGCATGGCACATTTTAAAACAACGCTTTTATAAAAGCATATTATTGAATTTAAGTCATAATGTTTAAATGACAAATTAATAACAGCATTTTGTAAAAAAGTTTCAAACGCTATGTCGGAGTCAATTCACTTTCGGTTATTAACATGTTATCTCTGGAGTCTTGTGCAATCTAATCACCTTCATCTTCTTCGGAGTTACTTTTAGATCGATATTTGTTTCTTTTGTTAAACCCTGTGGTTTCACAAAAGCCTTTATTAGCTGTGGACTTCCTTTAACCATTTAAAAGGCTTTTCTTTGTTAAACTAGTTGCTCTAGTTTTAAATTTTACTCGAGACAAAATTTCCGAGTTCTTTCGCAAAATGATTTAAACTTTTTCCGTGCCTGTCACATAACCACAAAACGATTATTTCGACCCAGTTTCTTCAGCAGTTGTCTGACACTGTTCGAAACGTTGTAACTTTTCAACGGATATCCAGCTTTCGACATGGCTGTTCACTTTTTGTAATGATGATATGTTGCGGTACAAATAGTGAACACCTGTAGGACTAGATTGGTGCGATATTCAAAACTAAAGACAAAAAATTCTTTGATTGCCAAGTTTAGTCATATGAAAGTAGAATGTACAAGAACACTTCTTAACAATGGCAAAAACAAAACAAAAAAGGCTAACTTTATTACACATTATAAGACATTAAGATATGATGATCGCATAGAATCACTGTCTGTAGTGAATTGATCTCGCTCCAGACTAAAATTTTAAGTCTCTGTTGTTTGGGACATTAACACTAGATACATGTAGCATAAACATCTGGAGGGGCGTTAACCTAAATGCTACTTTCAAAACCTATTATTTGTGTTCCGTAGTGGTACAATGTTTGTCAGTGTCACAGTTACCTGTTATAAGTTTTTAATGACATTTTAGCGAAATTCTAAGGAATATATTAGTCTAAGGAAAGTTATTTATATGCTGTATAAGATTATAAAAAATAAATTCATTAACATGTATAGAATAAATAGCAAATGACATTCACTGTGATGAACCACACTTTTCCGTGCTTTAAATGTGTTTCACTAATTCTCGATTATATATGTATCATGTTGTTTAATAACATATAAATACATATCTTATTACACATCCGTTTCTTGGATATTATTTATTTATTGTTATATATATGTATTTACCATACTCTCAACTGTTTCCAATTCAGGAAGAATTTAAAATTATCGATTTATATTCCTTATACTAACTTATTACCTTAGAAAATGACAAAACATCAGTGTCATAAAAAATAAATAGATAAAAAAAAATTGGTTAAAATTATATAAATGGAAAAGAATAACTTACATAACAACAAACATTTTGCAGAACATTTAAAATCATTATATATTTTGCAAAAATGTTGAAAAAGTACTAAAAGCATATCTATCAACACAAATGTTTAATCGATATACTTCCGCTTAGTAAGGAAATGCCAATAAATTTCGGTCACATAAATATTTAATCACGCGCAAAATGTAAAGACAAGAAAGATGATACGTTAATCTATAACATACGTCATTTTAGCTTATAAAAATATTTTTTAGTAAGTGTATGCAAAGATGTTAAGATATATTCCAAAAACATCTTTAACAAATTTTTAACTCTTTCTCCCTTGCAGAGTCGTTTAGATAAACAAATTTTAAAATGATATGCACTCCAAATGAAATATTCCTCAGAACATTATGTGTTTATGATAAATGCATTTATATTAGTTTTCAGTAAATGTAAAAAATATATTGGGATTCCTTTTCTACAATGATTTTTAAAGAATTCTAAAGAGTGTTTAATTCATAATTTTTTATATCATTGGTATATTTTAAAATAAAATAACAAATTGTAAATCATTTTGTTCGAAAATGGCAGGAAGAGTATGCCAATAAAAATATCTCCCTTTTTTACATAAACACATACACATTATATATATATATATATATACAGGGTATCCACGTATAACCTGACCGACCTTTATTTTCGCAACCGTTAATCCTAGAGGCATACTTCCAATTACAAAAACGGTTTAAATAAGGTAAATAATTAGTTTTAAAGCTATTTGGGTCAAGAAAAACATTTATTAAAAAATTACGAAATTTAAATTTTTATACAGTCCCCCGGTTCTATAAGTGATATTTAGTAAAAATTTACTGTGACACTAACAAGTAAGATAAAAAAAGTCCCACTCATCTAACATTAAAATTGACCGAATTATGAAACTTTGAAATGCATAACTTATACCATTTTTTTGCATCTCAAAACAGCTGATTTCGGATGTGCTTTCAGGGGTCGTATATAAATTACTTAAACTTATTTCAAGGTATCTGCACTTTGAAAGAAATCGTACAACTATTACGATTGACTTTAATTTTATTAGTTAAGTTTCAGATTAGTTAAAATAATTGTATTTTAACATATGTTTTATTTTGTAAGGATTTGAGGCTATGATTTACTTTAACAAATGTTATATTATTTTCATAAGGTTTTATTTAACTTGCAACGATCGTCTTTCCAGTTTAAAAATTGTACTCGAACTTTAACTTACTTTCAAATGTCCGATCGAAGTTAAATTTTAAACACTGACTTAGATCCGATGACAATGTAATATTATTATGATTTTCGACGCTTACTGTTTTAATAATACTCATATTAGAGGATAACACAAAAAAAATCGGATAGATTATCGTCAACAAATTTAAGAAAAAGTTTTAGATTAGATAACATAAACCTGCGATGGTTGTGTTTTTTACCTTTTATAATTACGTTTTATGTATTTTTTAACGCTGAATAAAAATATTACCTTAACTTTTAACCATCATGTCAAGATTTTTCGCAAATCGTAAATTTCAAAGTTTAAAAAATAGCGAAAAACCTGATACTATAAAATAGATGTAAGACTTTTTTATTCAGTTTAATTTTATTTAATTCAATAATTTATTCAATTTTTTGGCTTATACTAGGTTTTTTACAACTAAATAGCTCAGTGGTTCGGTGAGGTTGGGAGAGGAGGGGGGCTCAATTTTAACTTTGAGCTTTTTAACTTTGAAATTTTCGATTTGAGAAAAATCCTGACGTGATGGTTTAAAATGAAAGTCATTTTCGGATTCAGCGCTAAAAAATACTTTAGAATCAATTTTCAAAAGCTAAAAAACATGACACAACCCAAAATTTGAAAGACAGTGTATTCTAACAGCATTTTAAAATCTTAATTGAGGCTGTTGTTTTTCATCCTTTTATTTAACAAAAATTCTGTTATTTTTATCCTCTTATATGTTCAGTACGAATTGCATATTTTGCATTAATATGGCAGAATGATTATATATTTCACATTTATATTAGATTGCAATGTTAATTTTGCTCTCAACTATTTTTTTTATATATCTGACGAAGCAACAGCTGTTTTTAACAGTGATATAGAGAGAGATATGTGTGTATGTGTGTGTGCATGTATGTAATGTTTCGGAGACACATTAGCTTAATTCAGAAGAGAACTCGCCATAATCTTGATTACAGCCCTAGAATTTATGTCACTAGTACAATCGAGTAGTAAAAGAAAAATGCAGCTGAATAGAAAATTAGATAAAGGCAATGAACTGAAATGGATTGCAAAATTTCAAGCATTAAGCTTTCGATTACGGACTTGGGGCATATGTCGTCATAGCAACTATTCTTTATTTTATCTGTTTCATTTTTTGAAAAATAATATTTGCCATACACTTATACTATGACATTTTCAAGAGAAATATTTTGTAAATTGCGATACAAAAATAGTCGTCCTTAGTTGCCCGTAATCAAAAAATTAAAAAAAAGCAGCTGTTTGACACAACACGCAGTTGTTATTAAAATGATTTCATATAATTATTGAAGCCACCACGCGGCTAACATACACAGTTATCAAACAGAAGTCACTGATATAACATGTCATTCAATAACAATAACCTCACATAATACTTTTAGTCATACATGATTTAAAAAAGAAGTTTAAAGAAAAAATATGCAAGGAGTCTCCGGAGAAATTCACATGATGGAAGCGGAAACTTTTTCAAGCAACAGAAATCACGACATTTTATTTCTCCTCGAGGTTATAGAATATTTTATGCAATTGCGCACGTCAACATAAGGAAAAATCTAAAACCAGAATGAACTGATTATTATCCAGCCAATCAGCTAATCCAAAGGCATTAAGTTACCGCCTATGAGAAAAAAAAAGTATATAGGGGCCTCGAATAGGCCGGGGAGTTTTAGAATACGTCCCGAAATGATGTAATTTAAAATAGCTTATGGAGAAAAATTCGAAATGTGGGTAAACCAGCAAAGCGTAGAATAGTAGACATTTGTGATGGGGCTAGAAGAAAATGAATTTTAAGGAAATGTACACTCATCAAAAGTGAAATTGCAACACCATGAAGGATTTCGCGTAACCATGTGACAATCATTTGAACAATAGAGGTGAGAGAATATACACAAATGATAAAAAATACAAAGAAATATAAACAAATAAAATTGTTCATTCAGTAATTAATAAGCCCGCACGGGCGAACATAGAGCTCGGAAGTCGCAGCGTTTCGTCCGAAGATCTCATAGGTCCAAGCTCGGTCCTTCCCCATTTTCGGTGCATTAATTTTGTGGAATTTATCGTTAAATTTTTCCGGTTTCGAAATCAGCTTTTAAAGAGCCCGGTCAAGCGTCGAGGAAATGGCATGGAGACGTTGGAACGCTCGCGCGCAGCCACCTCTGCGAATTCGGCGGTAATGAATTTTAAGGTTGTACATTAAATGATATATATCTAAAACTTTTGTATTTTTCCTATGTAATTTATTATATATTTTTAATATATAATATTGAATTTACTACATATATAATCATTAATTTCAATTTCTAATTTTTGTATTTTTAATTCCTTTTGTTTAAGTGACACATTTTTACTATTTTCTAACTGTATTGATACATGTTTCCTAATTTTACATTCTAATTGAATGTATATGTGATTTAATCTTTAAATCATAACTTATATTGAACTTTATCTAAAAACCACCTTTTTAAAATAATAATACAATGCATATCAGTGTTGTATACCAGCTCAAATTGTACATACGTACCTTGGAATAAGATTTTTTTTTTTTTTAAGATTTTTTTTTTCATTATCGAGAAAACATAATTTAAAATTTCTTACTGATAAAATAGTTCATGAAAAATAGCTCCTATGCAATCTTTGCCCAGTAAGTGCATTTGTTCGCATAAATTCTATGTGAATTTATGATTTACAAATTTAACTGGCTCTCCGAATTAAAAAAAAAATTCGGATTTTGATTTTCTGTGTCATTAATATTAATTACGGCTTTAAAAAAAATTCAACAAAATACTTACTTTTCTATGTAATCTTTTATACACGTATAAATTTAATTATTATTCCTTTAAATTTTAAACTTTTAATGTATTTGTATAAATATTCTATTTTAAAATTATATGATTGTAAAAAAAAAATAGAGAGTCATTAAAAAAGAGAACAAATTAGAAAGGTGATATCGGTTTCAAAAATTCAGAGCAAATGTAAATAGAGATTAAAATAAAAGAGATCTATCGGTATGAAAGATAAATGTTTTGCAGAATTATAAACACCGTCGCGTAGAATCTCGTATGAAAAAAATACGTTAAAAAAGTCCACAATAGAGAGCTTTCCTGAAAGTAAAACAAGACATGTAATACTTTTGAATGATAGATTATATACCAGCATTATTTACAGATGATAATTCTCACCATGCAAATCACAATATTCCAATATTGACTAAAGACGCAGTACTACATAATATTTGGTCGACTGATAAGAGGAAGTCGTGTGTAATCCTATAGTGGCTGATTAATTTCGACTTAATTTTTGCAGCGCTCGATCTGGTAGTGATTGAAGTACTTTTATGATAGAAAGTGAAGAAGCCATTACGAGTGGTATTTATGCAATATGTGTTACGTGCCATACTGAAATTTTATGTATTTTCAGTGTTTCAAATTGTATTTTGAATTTTTTTATTTAAAAAAATTATAAAATATGGACATATTTAAATTTTCTGAAACTTTTTATATTATCATATGTATCACATTTAATAAAAAATTCTTTCCACGATAAATTGCTTTCCAGCATTTAAAAATGAACTTTTACGGGCTGCTTTCTGATTCAAAGTATCTTAGGCTAAAATCAGATATGTTACATGCGATAAACATGGATATATGAATACAAATATTGCAGAGTCCACCAAAGATAAATTTGAGAATAGACAGTCAAAAATACATGCTCGTAATTTTTATAAAGAGGGCAACATATTTTCTGAAATTTCTCAAATTGTAATGAAGGTAATTGTTTTCTTGTCTTTAAATCTTTTAATAATTTGACTTATATTTGAAATAAATGAAGTTTAGTTTCATGTCTTTCATTGTCTCGCCAATTTATAGATAATTTCTTTGTCACATTTTCATTCACCACCTAATTTTTGTTCCTTTAAAATAGAAAGTCCAAACTTTTACATTTTCTGTAGGATTAACATATTCGTGCCGTTTCACCCCACCTTTGGAGGAAGATCGGATGATTGGAATTAAAGTTAAATAATCATTTATTAAAAAAATGTGATGAAATAATCTATAGTTAAAATTATATTATGGCACAAAAATACGTGCAAAATATGCATGCAAAGTTATATTAAATTATATTAGAAATTCAACATTATTATTACCACCTGTCGTAAGGTGTCTTTCAGCGCTGCTAAAGATTGTGCATTTCCTCTTAAAGCCAGAGACTTTTAGTAACCCCACAGGCAAACATTTCAGGATGTTTTTTTGCGTAAATCTAATTTTACTTTGCGTAAGGGATATGCATGTTATATATCCACAACAACACGAATTATTCAGATGTCTTCAACGAATTTTTGTTCGTTCCATTCAACATCACGTATCTTGGTGCATATTAATCTGCAAACTACTCTGAAATTTCGTAAATTGTAATGAAGGTACCTATTCTCTTGTCTTTAAATCTTCTAATAATTTGACTTATAATTAAAATAAATGGAATTTATTTTCATGTCTGTCATAGTCTCTAAAATCCATATATCATTTCTTTGTTACATTTTCATTCATCACCTAATTTTTTAAACTCCAAGAGTATGTGATAAAAATTCAAATTATATACATATATATATATATATGTATATATATATATATATATATATATATATATATATATATATATATATAGAGAGAGAGAGAGAGAGAGAGAGATAGATAGATAGATAGATAGATAGATAGATAGATTAATGAAGTAGGAGTGTCAGGATTAAAATATTTTAAAGGGATTTCATGCAAAAATTAATGTAATATGTATTCATAAAGATATAAATAAAATTAGTCACCGTATAATTCAGAATAATTTGCTATTTACAAAGAAAAATGTAACCAGACAGATTTTTTATTAATTTTGTGCGGATACGTTTAAATTTTATTTCTCGGGAAAATGTATTCTAGGAATCTTTTAAATTTTACTTTGATATTTAACTTTTTACCATAATTAAGTACAACAATCTTTACAAATGATTTTTTTTTAAATTTCTACAATGTTATATATTTTTCTCTGCGGGTTACATATGAAAATGTTTCTTACATATAATGTGAATTTGTATTGTACAGAAGAAAATATAGCTTTAAATAAATAAAAAGAAGTATTTTGAAGGTCTTATACCTTTTGTTAAAATCTTTGTATCCTACATTGCTGATAACTTTTTGCTTAGTAAATTGTATTTTTTTATTACAGTTTAATAGAAAATAAAAAATATCATACAAATACCGCATATAATCTTTGCACTGTTAGAAACATGTTATTAATTAAATAATTCTGTGGTAGGAGGTAAAGTTTATGTGGATTCTTTTGGAATTTAAATATTAATTATATGTAAATAAAAACTGGAGTCAATCATTCAAAGTGTGTATACATTTTTCTGACGCATCCACGATGTAAGTTAGGGGTCCGCTAGCGGGCGAAAACCAGCTAGTTTAAGTATTAATTGTATATGAATAAAAACTGGAGTTATAAACATTCAAAGCATGTATACATTTTTCTGACGCATCCTGTACATACACTTTTATAGAAAACAGCGATTGTTGCTTTGGAAACAATCAAAACTTGGCTGTCATTGACTGTAGCCAAGACACTTCAAAAGCTGCCAAATCTTTTAATTTGCACTTTTTCTGCCAGATTTAAATCGGTCTGGCATTAATTTAGCAACGGAATTTATGTCTGGTAATGTGGGTTGTATAATAGCCAAAGAATAAAATATTAAAATTTAAGCTTTGGTAAAATGACGCGAAGAAGATTTATTTTTTACCTATAAATCAAGATCTGGCACAGTCTTAACAACGTTGAAACCGTCTGTCAATAATAGCTTAATATCACGATTAGTTAGCAGAAACAAGTCATGCTAAAATGACGTAGTTTTGTAATTTTTCACCTGGATTGTCCTTACTCACACAGGTAAACGCAAACATGGCAACAGGTATAAACAGGTAAACCCGCCAGCCAGACCATCCGCATGCGTACTACACCATAAAAAGGTAGGGTTTATAGAAAAATGAGCTTTATTAAAATCATGTGAAGAATAGTCTTAGTCTAGACGAATAGTCTGACTTAGTCTATAAGTTGTAACTAAATTCCTGCAAAGAAAATTCCGTGTTCAAAAAGTGGAGTACAAATGATATGGAATAAGTAGAAAGATTTTTTATTTGATTCATTGTTTTGTAAAATTACTTTTACGATATGTTTTCTTTTAATAGATGTGCACAAATGCAGGCAAAATCTTAATACAATTTCAACATACTCCTTTAGAAAAACGCACTTTTGGAAACATTTGTAATCTACTTTTTAATTTATTATTCGAAACTTTAGTAGAAATTTATAAAAGTAAAGTATGTTAAAATATTTGCTTTCGTTTAGCAACTCAATTTAAAAAAAAGAGTGAAACACTAGTTAAGAAAAAAAAAATCTTTGTATTTGCTTGTAAAAAACTTAGGAATAAATTTATGAAAAAATTGGTACCGAATAATACAGAAATGAAAAAAATCTGGAATTGTGCTTTTTGTAATCTAATTAATTTTAAAGAGTTTTTTTGCATATTTTTGTCACAGAAAACAGTTAAACAGTTAAATGAGATACTTTAAGTAAAATAAAAAAATAATTGTTATTCCTTGGATTACATTGAAAAAAAAATTAAAGAAAATTAGTATCTTGAAAAATGAATATTTCTTTTAAAATCCATCAAATTTAACACAAATATAAATAAAAAAGCAACATAACATTCCGTTTTATAGATAAAGAAATTATGTGGACATAATTTCGTTAATTAAACGTAAAAAAACATTTCGATTGCTGAAAATAAATGCAAAGTTATTATGTAATATAGCTTGAAGTAAAAAAAAAAAATAAAAAAAAAAAAAAAAAAAAAGAGTCGGAAATTGTACTGATTTTTCCACCTCAGATTGGAGAAGAGAGAAATTAATCTAACGTTACATAGATGCACATGGGACATGATATGAGATGAGTAAGTGTTACGTTCGTAATGCACGGTTTTCCCAGCGTGTCACTGAACTGCAGTTATTTGCATTCTTACAAAGCAAAAATGGTGTTTAAAGAACAATGTACGAATAAAATTTTATTTAATTTGAAATTATATATTTTTCTATTTACTACATTAAAACAAACAAGATTAGGGGTCGTCTTTATAGTTTAATCGTTCGAAAGTTAAATTTGCAATACAAACACCCACTTCTGACATCATATTCGGATTTTTCGGTATATTTTACCGTATGAAACCTTACGGAAAGTCATTCGGTTATGTAGTTTAGGCATTATAAAGGTTTACATTCACTTTATCATTACACTTTATGTTAATTTCATTTATAATTTTTGCAAAACAAATTGGGATGCCGCGATTTTTCTAAGCATAACTCAAAAACTACTTGGTGGAGTGAGCTGCATTGGAAATTCGCATATTTGAAGCATTTAAAAAGTGGTGTCTGCTATGAAATTCCTAATACATTAAAATTTTTTCGAAGATTAATTCAATAAATCTATATATTCAAAACAATTGAAAAAATGAATTGTAACCTATATTTTTTAAACAGATATAGATTTCTAGAAATATCGAATAAGCGAACCCATTCCTCTATGTAGTTTTCGAATTAGGCTTAAGACACTATCCCCATTGTAATAAATTTTGCAACGATTGCAAACGTATTGTTCATTAGGAGCTCCAAATTTCAAACTATCACAATTCCTGAACTTATTCACCGAATGCCTGTTTGATATCCAATGATATGATTTACTAACAAACCAAATATAATGTCAAATTTAGGAGATGATGCTGAAAATTTCAGAGTTCGGTACATTTTCATTATCAATACGAATCCTAAGAGTACCTTTAAAACATAAATAGAAACTAAAAATGTAATATTCAGCGGAATGTTTATCTCTATATTTTTTGGGACAATATGGTGATGCATGTTGTGTTCTTCTGGTTTTTGATCGACTGTACATTTTGCAGTATGCGTACTATTAAAGCGCAATATATCCTGCCAAGGAAGCTGTTCCAATAATGCGTCTAAGATTATAAAAGTTGTGACGTCAGTAGTGAAGAACCGAGGCTAACGAAAAAGATAGGCTACCACGGTGCATTCCACTTATCTTTTTTTTACAAACCGCTAGAGTGACGTGATGCTCTTTTCGTACACCTGCATTGCTGCATTCGAGCATCACGTGACTACGGCGGTCTGTAAAAAAATATACGTGTAAAGCACCGCAGTAGCCTTTCTTTTTCATTAGCCTCGTGAAAAACATATTGTCCTGTGTTTTCCAAGGATGTTTTCAGCAAATAGTTTCACATTGAAAAATGATAAACAGCTGCAGAAGGGCAGTACTTTGAAAGTCGTTTAGTGTAAGACACCGTATGAATAATTTTTATCCGTTAGGTAAACCGGTATTCGAACTTTTTTTAGCCCTGTAGTATATTTGATTAGTTGTTTTAAAAGTTTGGGTGATAAACATAATAAGATAATTTTTGTATATATTTTAGAATTTAATTCATTTTAACATTTTGTAGAAATCTTCAATGAGTTCCTTATTTTTATATTTTTTATTTAAGAACATACGTTTCTCACAATTTTAGAGGAATACCCGTATACTCTTATAGAAAAACTCGACTTAAGTAATCGCGCTATCGTATAAGGCGAGTTTCTGTCTAAATAAATTCTGGTATTTTTCTGATCTAATGTCAAGGAAATTCACTAAACTGTAGGAACCCCGTTATTGATTTCTTTATTCGATACAGATACATTTAAAATATTAAAAAAATACATACATACATACATATATATATATAGAATGTTTTATGAAAAATATCTTGATTCACGTTTAATTAAGTAATGATTGATTGTTTCATAGTATGTAACAACACAGTACTTCTAATAAATAGTAAAACGAAAGAAATTGTTAAATATTTTTTATAAATATTCTCACATTTGTCCAGGTTTTCGATTTTACTAGAATAAACATTAAATTCGAATTAATAGTACTATACGTGTTTTTTTTTAAATTTTAAACTATTTATTGTTAAAACAAAATTATCACATCATATTAACTAAAAACACAGAAATGTGTTTATTAAGTTTATGCAATTATAAAAGTATTAAACACTTGATCATCCTGAAATGAATCATACACAGATAAATTGACTTATGTGTAGTATTGCGTAAACAATTTAACAAAAGGGAATTTCTCAATAGTGATTTATTCGCTAACATAAAATAAACAAGATTGTTTCCTCATTAGTACATATAAATATGCAAACAAAAAAAATAACATATTGAAATTGTACAAAATACAAAAACACAATGACTACGTACAAATTATAAATTGAGTTCATTAAATAAAAAATAGAATTCTACTTACTACGGTTAGTATACTTTCCTCTCTCTCTCAATAGAATAATTTGATGCAGTAAGCTACACTCAACCAGGACTTACAATTTTACGAGCTGAAGATTCCCGCGGCCATCATTTTTTATTTTTAAAAAATCATAATTTTCCAAAAGAAATTTTTGCATAATATAATGACAGACTTTCTTCGAGTATCTGAAGAAAATATTACAAATCGTAAAATTTAATAAGTATAAATTCAATCAGTCAGAAATATACTCAAATAGAATAATAGTTTGTTTTTCAATCAAACTATCTACTAGAATTTCTGAAAAGTACTGTTTTCTTTTTCAATTTGCCAGAAGTTTGTCATTAGAAAACCGAAAAAATCTTTTCTGAAGTTATGGTAATTTTTTTTTCATTTGTAAGAAGTTCTTACACAAATGCACATTAAGAATGTACCCGAATGATTATAATTATAAAAGAAGTACCGTAATTTCCGGCGCATAATCCGCAGATCAAACAATCATGTTTCGACCCAGAAATTTTATTTTGTATAATGCAACTTACTAGATCGCTGTAAATATTTCACTTCAATTATTAAATAAATATTCTGGGTTAAAACAGAATTGTTTTATCCGCGGATTATACGCCGGAAATTACGGTAACTACATTATGAATTCTTTATTTGACAAGGTTAATAATTTTGTAATGTAGAATAAATTACTGCGTACCGGAGGTCATTTTCTCCTTTAGATGTATGTGGTCGGATTTTTCGCAAATATTCATTGTGGCTTTTATGTTTATAAAATTCATATATATTGCAATATTCGTGCAATATTCGTTCAGTATTTTTGTCCTAAATTCTACATTGATTATTAATTCTAATAAAGTATCCATCACGTTGTCAGACCTTTTTATAATCATTATTATTTGGATACTTTCGAAAAATATATTCTCATTAGTGCTTCTATTGCTGACTTCTTCAAGTACATTTTTTCCGTTAAAAAAATTCCACATCCTGATAATGCTTTTAGTGCAAAAGTTCAGTTTAATTATCAGTTCTTTTTTTTATTATACATATTTTATGCCCACCGAATCTTACTTACGCCCACAGTATATTATTTACGCCCACCGTATATTATAACTTTGCACGTTCAGAACTGAAGTGTTAAGATGTTATTAGGCATTATTTTGTTGTGGTAAATGACACGTGTGTGTTTAAGACAAGGTGGAAGTATTTAATGATTTTTTTACATTTTCTTTTTTTTAAATTTATTCTGAGAATAAATATGGTAGTTAGTATAAAAAGAACACGCCCATAAAAATCAAAATAACAAAACCATTTCTTTGATGAGAGTTTACAATGCGGACTCAAGAGAGTGAAAACTTTTCTGCTTCTTAAGAGAGATATATTGTACTTATTAAAAGTATTTTTACTTTTAATAAGTTCTTGAAACAAGTTTCTTTAATCCAATCTGGATTGTTAAAAATATTATTTCCCAGATTTTAAACTATTTCATGATATTCCAATATATTAAGCTCAAAATAAATAAGTAAAACATATTTTTGTGTTTTTTATTCCTTTCTCGCATTTTCTACTTTTGTGTAAAATTTTGTTCGACAAAATGGATTTATAAAAAAATGCGCAATTATGATTGTGATATTGTAAATTAAACGTATCTATTTCTTCAATAATTAGCACCCCATAGCTCCAGAAATTTTAGTTCCGACCACACAATAAGTATTTTTTTCAATTTGCTCAACAAACTTGTACATGGTGCATTGTACTATTTCGCAGAATATGTTAGCGTGTGTCTCTAAAATTAGTCCTTAGAATACTTTAAATTCTAAATCCTTATTTAAATTAACGTTTATTGTTACAAAAAATATTTTCATTCAAGACTTCATTTTATTCAACTATCACAACTAAAGTATTTGTAAATTAGAGAGGAAAAAAAAATGTCTCTTTATATCTTGAGAAAAAAATATTTTTTTCTTTTTTGAACATGCACTATAAAAATCAATAAGAACATACCTTAAATAGATTGAAAAAAATAACCCTATTTGATTTCTTTGCAACAACATCGTTCATTTTTATGAGCATATAGTTTATTTTTAATGCAACTTCAAAGAATATACCTTTCATGTTATTAAAACTTCTATATTTCTAATATAAACGTGATTCATCAACCATACGAAAAGGAATTATATTTTTTTTGTCATTCTCAACGATCAAAGGATACGTTGTTCTCAAAACAACTTGTATAGTTATTTCCTTTATCAGAGATAATACAATTTCGGATATGTTTTTGCTAGATTTGAAAAATGAAACAAACAAATCTCTTTGTTTTGATGTAAGATGTAATAGTATAGCAAAAACTGTTACTTTTTTTTTTAATGCCAAAAATTGAATATACTAAAGCATTATAAATATTTATCTAGTCATTTGACCAGTTTGAGAAACACAATTAAATAAGTAGTCTTATGATCAAATTTTATTAAAGAGTTGTTATGATGAATAAATACTGTTTAAATTTTGATTACAAAATTATAGACTTTTCCCTTCCAGCTTGGTGGATAAATACAACTTGTGATTGTGGTAAAATTATTAATGTCTTCAGATGCAATTTCTCTTATTCATCTTCATGCCCGTACCTGTTCCTTTTCCCAACATCTTGTTCTTTCCGTGCGATGAAGTAGTATGCAAAATTTATCGAAAAAGAAATGTGATTAAGAAAACTATTATGTTTTTAATAAAATCACACAGTTGTAATTCATTTCTCGTAAAGGAAATAATTTTTTCAGATAGTTGTAAAATTGTGTGTCATTTGTTTTGTCTGGGTAAATGAAGTAATATACTGCTAGAAACAATACTGGAAAATATTTTTTAGACGAAATGTAGACTTCAGACGGACTAGAAACATTAGTGAATTGCTGAGTGGTCACAAGTAGATAAACTATTCCTACTATTACATTTCTAATCCAGTAAGTATAATTACACATAACCATTTTAAAAACAAAGTTGGAATTTTAAAATGTACTTACAATTAAAAGTTAATATTTTTCGAAAATAATTTAATTACGGCATTCAAATTCACCATTATGGATTTTAAATTTTAACTAGCTGACCCGCTTGGTATTGCCGGAGCCAGTAATACGAAAATATTTCCGAATGAACCTTTTTTTTATTGAAGGGGGGGGGGGGGACTTTGTTCGGTGTATATCCTCGAATGTGTTTTTATATTTTTTAAGATAATATATACAAACGAACCTGGAGTGAGAGACCCACTGTCTACAGCTACTTACCATGGGCATGCTACGCACGCTTCGGTCTCTGATTTTCTATTTTTAAAGGGAAATATTTCCAAATGAACGTAATGTTGAGGGCCTGAGTGCTTTCGTCAGCATACGACCTCGAATTTGTATGATTCTATATTTTTAAACAAAAATCTATCCAAATGAACTAAGGGGCAAAGCGAACTAAATAACTAAATGTTAGACAAATCCATACACTTTTCAGTGTCTGATTAATGAATATTTAAGTTCCAACAAGTCTTCTGACGTTTTTCAATTAAAATCACGACAGGCAGATTCCAAAATAAGTAATACCTATATAAAGTAAAAAAGTTATTGTTTTTCTTTTAACTAATGTCAGAATTTTTCTTTGTGATATCATAGCTGATAAGAACCACTTACAGTGCGGTGTTGCCCACCTGTAGGTTATAGCATCAGATTCAAGCAGACAAGTGAATCCTCATTACGGCGATTTCATCATAGATGATACCACATCCAACCGGTCAGAAAGCGATGAAAAAGACAATTGAGACTAGAATAATGAAAGATTTTATGGTATTTCCATTTTTCTTCCTGAACAATAAATAACTATATGTGTAAAAAATAAATATATGTGTATAAGCATAATTTTTCTACGTGCATATTTCTTGGTATCTCACTTGATAATTATGATTTTAAATAAAACATTTTAATGTAATTTATTTGTTATGGCGTTATCTCACACATACGCATCTTCAGGAAATCAAATAATTTTATTGGCTCAAAAACGTACCTTGTGAACTCTTTCATTAAAAAAAAAGATTTGGGTAGTCGGCTAAAAAAAATGTATACGCTAACTAACTTATAAATAGTTGGAATTACACGAAGTATAAATAGCATTTCTCTGATCGTGCCTTTCATATGTTAGAAATACATTTATTTTAAATATGGGTTTCATTCTAATTTACCAATATAATTTTAATAAAATTCCTTGTATTAAAAACATACATTATTAAGAAGGTTATTTTAAAGGTGTCATAGTAATTTCCGCTAATAAAATAATTTCTTTGAGTAATGTGACATTTCACAGGATATTTACGAATGGTTAAGGAAATGAGGACAAAAACAATAATTTAACAATGAAAAATCTCTCTCTGGAATCAATTTAAACATCAAACATACCAACTTTTAATAGGATAGTAAATAAGCTTAATTCGAATGGAAAAGAATCAAAGTAAATATAATACAGAAAGGTCTGTCTAAGTCAATTAAATTGTTTTGTTATCTCGAGTGAAAGAAAGATAATTTTGCTTATTCTTTCCCCATTGACAGGAAATGTATTAAGCTCAAATAAGCAGAAAGACAGTTATGGATGTATTATTTTCTGCTTCAACATTTACACCACGAAACAAATAGATTATTTTAAAGATATTTTAAAGAATGATAAAGATTTAATTCTTATTTTTACATACCAGGAATGTTCTCAATGTTCGATTATTTAAAAATCTAGAAATACACTTGACGAGATGTAGCATTTTTTTTTCAATTGAAAAAAATTAGGATAACATAAATGGATTAGAAAACAATTATGGTTGTTTTCACAATAATTGTTTTCGCCAAAATGTAAAACATTACTATTAAAATTGAGTTTTTATTAATACTTACTTTTTTTCAGTTTCTCTTTAGATGAGTGAAACTTTAAACTGTGAAAGAAGCTTCAATCACTAATGGAGTCCTTAAAAATGGTTTCTAATTTTTTATTTAAACTACTGAAAACATAAATATTCGATATAGGAAAAAAAAACATATCTGAATACAAATATCAGTAAGCCATCTGAAAATCGTGGCAGAAAAATTGTTCTATAGAGAAATAGTGTTACATAATTTTTTAAGCATAGTAATAAAAATTTATTTTCTCTAAAACCTTTTCTAGGGTTGTTTTCTCTTATTTTTTTAACCTTCTCACCGCCGCGACCTGATATATCCGTTCACTATGCTGTTGGTTTCACAGCAATACAAGGTTTGTTTAATTTAATATAATTCTACAAATATAAAGCATTTTTAAAACTTCAAGTGAAGATTGATACTTTCAAGGATTATACTTATATACGTTTATACGTTATATAAGTTTTTTTATCTCAAGTTTGAAAATTCAGATTTTTTAAGCATTTAAAAAAAATACAGGGAAAACAACATTACAAATTTGCTCTTTGCTCGGCGGTCAGGGGGTTAATATTTAGGCATAATAAAAATTTTCTCATACCTTACTAATCGACGTCGCAATTTTCCATGTTTCTTGCACATTAACTATAGGAAATAATCAGCAAAATGTTTTAAGATGCTCTTATTATTCTCCTTTAGTTTGAAATAAATAAGAATTAACTATTAAAAATAATTTTTAAATGAAAAAAAGATTATTAGAACACAAAATTCAGATTCATACAAGGGATCAAAATTTGTAAAAAAAAAAAAAAAAAAAAAAAAAAAAAAAAAAAAAAAAAAATCCAGTTAAGGTAAATTTAATACGAATATGTAATCGCTTTCGTAGAAAATACGTTGACATTCAGCCGTGTACTTATGAATAAATATGTAGTCATTAAACAAACCAAAGCTATAACTAAATACAAATATTTTAAATTTCAAATTTAGTATAGAATTTACTTTTAACTCTAAGAAATGTTCTATTGTTAGAAAATAAAAAGTGTTGTCCCATACAAAATATTCTATTTTATAATATAAAAAAACGGTCGTTATTTGCGACCTATTTATAATAAAATAGAATAAAATGTCCATTATGATTTTTGAAATTGCGATAAAATATTGTGTATATATATTAATCTTTATAAGAAGATTATGTGAAAGTTTCTTATAGCAGAAACTTAATTTGTATTACTGCGCAGTCCGAATTACATGCAGCTACATATGTGCATTTTTTACCTTTTGTTTAGTGGCGACTATTTTTATATCCACTCGTACCACAATGTGCAAAAAATTTCGTAGATTACTCTTGAAAATGTTCTAGTATAAGTGTGTGGCACAAATTATTTTTCAAAAATTGGAATGAGTAGAATTAAAAAAATAGACGCTGGGACGTATACGTCTCTACCCCGTAATCCAACGAAAAATGCTCTGTGATATTTTATATAAATGTATAAAATTTCATATATGTTTGTTTATAGTATGTCATTAAATAAGCATATTAAAATATATAAAATATCCGCAATAATAATTTTAGTTCTTTTATAGTACAGATGAACTTTAAAATATACTTTGAACAACTGCATTTCTTAGTTTTTGCACTTTACCGCACGGGAGAATTTAATTATATTTACTTAAACTACCTCCTCCACAGGTGTTACTGTAGCAACCTATGTGATCTGTAGATAAAATGTTATGTTTCCTGAAGGATAATAGTCAATGGCCAATTGTCATTGGGACAATGTGATTATGGAAGAATAAAGAAAGAACTGCCTTTTGGAGCAGAAGTGGATTCTTCAATATTGTAGCAGATCCCTTGAAGATACAAACAAATGTATTCTCTGAAATGCTATGAATTATAACACTGATTAACAAATCTTAACGAATTTTCTGTTCCTCTATATACATTGGGTGTTTCTTATTGATTTCAAGATGCTGAAAAAGACTATGCTTGTAAAATTTTTCTATCACCCTCCAATTTTAAAGAATTTTATTTATACGTTTTGGATTATATAGGCTATCGTATAGCAGTATAGGCTCGTATAGGCTATCGTATAGGCTATCGTATAATTCGTCGTTTGGAGCGAGTTTACTAATTTTTGCTGGTTAAATCTTTTTACATATCTTTTGTTTATAACTATCCATTTTTCCTCTAAAATATGTGAAAAATGTCTAGAGGTTGTGTTAATGAACCTGATTCTTTTTGCTATGTGTGCTGGGAGCTAACTTTGAAAAAGCATCAATGCGCTTTTACACTGCTAATAAAGACTGCCTATCACATGTACTTTTGATGTAAAGTAGGTGAAAAAGATAAGAAATGGGCACAACTTTCTTGTTATACACATGGGATAAACACCTCCAGGCATGGGTGAATGGTACAAAAATGAGTATGCTATTTGCTATACCTATGATATAGCGCGAGCCGAGGGATCATACAAATGACTGCTACTTTTGTATTAAAAAATTAAAGGATTCTCTGTAAAAAGGAAACATAAAATTAAGTACCCGAATTTACATTCAGCAATGCAACTAGTATTTCATAGTGATTCATTACCAATACCAAAACATCCGAAGAATTTTACATATGACGATGGAGCAGTAAAAATGGAAATTGGTAAAGTTGAAACTTCCTCTACTTTATCTGATATAAATTATTCACCTGAGATAAATGAAGAACCACATCTAATTACTCAAGAAGATGAATTAAATGATCTTGTTAGAGACTTAAATTTATAAAATAATTCTCAAAATTACTTGGATCAAGATTGTAAGGTTGGAATATCCTCCAAAAAAACACTAACATATCTATTTACCAAGATCGACATAAGAAATATTCGTTTTTTTTCCACAAAAGGTGAATTATGATATTGCCATTATATAAGTGGTTTAATATCTGCTTTAAATTATCACTATTACTCTTAACAACGGCGATTGTTTATTGATGGCTCAAAAACCAGCTTGAAGGCAGTGCTACTTCATAATGGAAATGTCTTGACGTCTGTTCCAATAACATATTATTGAGTAATGAAAGAATCTTATAAAAATAAGAAGATACTGCTTCAGGCAATTCATTACTCACATCATAATGGAACATATGTGCAGATTTTAAAGTAATTGCCATTCTCATTGGTATGCAAGTAGGTTATTCAAAATACTGCTGTTTCCTATACGAGTGGGTTAGCAGAGCAAAACATAAGCATTATATCAAAAAGATGTAGCCAGAGCGCAAGCAATATATTTCAGGTCAAAAAATATATCAAAAACGTTCCTTTAATCGATAAAAAGAAGTTATTCTCCCACCTTTTCCACATAAAGTTGGGATTGATGAGAATTTCATTAAAGCGATGAATAAAGAAGGGCATGGATTTCAATATCTGCAAGAAAAAGTTCCATCGCTTAGCTACGCAAAAATTAAGGAGGGAAATTTTGTTGGCCCACAAATTAGACACCTTATGAAGGACAAAAATTTTGAAGACACATTAAGTGATTTAGAAAAAGCAGCATGGATTAATTTTTAAAATGTTCTGACACATTTCTTAGGAAATAATCGAAGTTCTAACAATGAAAAATTAATTAAAGACATATTGAGAAGTTATAAAAATTTTGGATATTTAATCTCATTGAAAATTCACTTTTTAGCGTCTCTTTTAAATTTATTCCTTGAAAGTATGGAAACTGTGAGCAACGAGCATGGAGACCGCTTTCACCAGGATATTTCTGCAATAGAAACCTGATATCAAGACAGGTGGGCACCTAATATGCTCGGAGATTACTGTTCGAACCATATTAGAGAAGGTAGTGATTGTGTTTATATAAAAGCATCCATAGTTAAGACATTTACCGCAACATAATACATGGAATTTGGGAAATTTCTTACGAATATCGTTTATTTTCACAAAAATTCTCTTACATTTTTTTGAAACTTTATAAACAATGTAAATTTTCAGTATTTTAAACAGTAGTTTTAGGCTTTATAAGTGTTTATTTAACCGTTTATTATTAATAAAATACCAAATCACAAAACTTATTAGGTACAAGTATTGAATAAATAGTACAAAATTGAGATTTTCAAGATTTTGAATTTTTTAAAAATCTGTGGGTAATGGAATATTTTTAATGTCATATTCTTTTTCAACACCCCCTAAAATATAAATGTCACCACTTACTTAATGAGGAACAGAAACATTATTTTTCTCTTAATTAAACTGTATTATTATTCTAGAAGTAAATTTTTACTTCTTAAAACTTAGTTTAACTATCTTCAAATAAAAACAAATATTTTTTTGTTTTTTGTTTTCAATACAGAGAAAGTTATGAAAAAGTTTCTAGACAAAAATATACTTTAATAAACATAGTTATTTTTCTTTAAAAAAAATCTCTTTAATGAAAATACTTTTTAAAACGTAAGGAACAATTTCGTAACCTTTTTTTTAATTTTTGAAAGATCTTTAAGTATTTATGTATGAAAATTGAAATTTAGACTTTTGTCATTGTATGTAGAATTACGCATTTAAACCACAATAGTTAAAAATTGAAATTGATAAAAATGTCGAAAATATCAAATTATATGTGTCATTCAAAGCATTATATATATTACTTATAAGATAAAATGTTAAATAAAATATATGCTTCATTTTAAAGTTTTAATTTAAAAATGTTTTGTATCTTTCTCTCTAAACAAAAAGTCCTTAAGGCATATACCGGGAGGAAAAGTTAGCTTTCCTATATCTCCCTTTTAAGATTTTAGCTATTGTTCCGCGAAAACAGCAAGGTAAAATGCACAGAACACGATTACAAAAGATTCGTTAATGCTGACTTGGAATATGAAATTTGCAAAATTAGACCGTTATAGCGAAGTTGGCTTCATTTATGGAGAATTATTTTTGGTCGCCAAATTTGGCAATATTTTGCCAAGTGTCACCAAACTTGGCGATAATTAGGCCCAAATGGATATGAATATAATTTTGTGTGTATGTTTGGGAAAATGAGTAGAACAATTGGAGATAATTTGCGAGAAATCACTAAAAACTCATACATTAATTTCAGATTTTTTTTAATCTGCTGTCTTGTTTCAAAATATCAGCCACCCAAGAATTTAAAACTGCTGACCTTAATCTGAGCGATTTTTTGAAATAGAGGCAAAACAAAAAATGCACTGGAATCCTTGTATGAATGTCTAACACTTAAACAAAAAATAAATTTGATTTTCTATTTTTTTAATTAATATTTTAGTTTTAAATATAATAGTGGCCGCCATTTTGAAACAAGATGGTGGACAAATCTGTTGTCGAGACATTGGTTAGGTTAATACACAGACTTAGTTACATGCAAATCTATTAATAAATACGGGTGCTATCGTATGGCATAAATCAGATATATATATATATATATATATATATATATATATATATATATATATATCAACATTTCAACTGAGGGTGGCTTTAGGTTCTGGGGGTAAAGATTGTGGAAAATATACCGAAAATTCCCGGAATTGCTTTTCTCCGAATGGCTGCAATAGGTAGCTTTATACTTTTTTGTATTGAAAGCTACCTAATAATAATGTCTGTGAAAATGGGTATATTATAATTATGTTTCACAAAGGTTCAGAGAGGGTTGGTCATGTGACAAGGCCCTTTTTGATATTCTTACCACTTGCAATCAAACCATGAGCAAAGGAGACTACATCTCACTTGTGTCACTAGACATTAAAGGGGCTTTCGTAAATTTAGAATGGGGGGACATTATCCAGTAACTTATTGAAATTCGCTGCCCGGCTACTATAGCTGGAAACATCGCATCCTACTTAAGCCTTCGTAGCATAATTATCAATTGGGGATCAGGCATCTCCATACATTAGCTCGAAAAGGGCTGGCCCCAAGGCTCCTTCCTTGGCCCAATACTTTGGCTACTCATAGTTAACTTAATTCTAAAAGAGCTAAAATCTAGACGATTCATTCTCATTGCATTCGGTGATGACTTCAGCTTTATTTTCTCGGGCAGGCGGCGCATGGACATGGAGGCAATGGCGGCTCAAGCCCTCCCCTTATCCTGCCAACTGCTAACCAACCTCAACCACCAGCTATCAAGCCAAAAATCACAAGCAGTTACCTTTTCCGAACCACGCAAGATTGAACGTAAACCAGTCATAACAGTGAATGGAGTAAGTGTCTAGCATGTCTCACACTTCAAACTTCTTGGCCTCACCATAGATGAACACCAAAGCTGAAGGAAACATATCAACACCCTCGGGATTAAAATAGGAAAATTACATTTAAACGTACGTAAAGTAACATCAAAATTCTGGGCATAAAGCCAACAATGTTAAAAATCGGGATTAAAATAGGAAACTTACATTTAAACGCACGTAAACTAATCCTGGGAATAAAGCCAACAATGTTAAAAATCTGGTACCACACATTAGTTGAACGGATCATCTTCTACTGTGTGGACGTCTGGGGGGGTAACCTCATGCAAGCCGTAAAGGACAAAATGCTCTTTTGCTGCAAATTGCTCGAGGGTACAGGACAATCTCAACTCACACACTCACAGTAATAACAGGTATTCTTCCCATAACATTAACACTCCAATATGAATACCAGAAAAACAGGATCACACACCTAGAACATGAACCAACGCTTACAGAACTATTTCCACAAACACAACTACAGAGGAAGGTCCCAGCTGGAGAATACATCTCGCAGAAGAGACATCTCACAAGTAAACACATCCAGGCACGGTTTTGAACACATCTACTCTCAACACTGTCCAACCATTTACACTGACGGATCACGCATGGAGACTGGCGTGGCAGCAGCATTCTGTGCCATGAAACGCAAGTTCGTGACCCATGAGTGGGATTGCCGAATTGGTGATAACAACACTGTCTTTCAGGATGAGCTGTTTGCGATTCTGCGAGCATTGGAATGGATAGTCTCTAACCCAACAGTACAATTTTGCAGGCTATATTCAGACAGCCTCTCCAGCCTACAGGCAATTTTTACCCACCGCACAAAACACCCCATTATACTCCAAATAAAACAAATTTTAAAAGACCTTGAACGGCGAGTAGCCCTGGGCCGTGTGAAGGCAAACATTGGCATTGCTGGTAATGAATTAGCTGATAAACTGGCAAAAAAACAAAGCTACGGAACACCCAAATAATGATCGCTCCCTCCCTGTTCCCCAATCCTGCATTAGATGTATATTAAAGTCTAAAATCATTCCCCAGTGGCAGGACCACTGGGATTATACGGATAAAGGTCGACATACGCACAAATTGCTCCGTTTTGTCTCCCTAAAACTGCTTTACTTCCCCCCTCACACCTCAGCGTTTCTCACAGGATATGGTCAAGTTCCTACTTACCTCAAATATTATAAACGTGCAGCCTCCAATGTGTGACCATCTGGCCAGCAGGGCACACCTTCTCATTACTAATTTCACTGCCCAATGACTGTTGCATGGCATCTCAGATCCTTCAAAATACCCCCACCCTCTTGGCTAACTACTATTCTAACAAGACCAACTTTACCAAAAAAATTAAAAAAACATTTTTGATTTCTTAATAAATTTAACGAACTTAACAAATTGAATAACCAACTCTAGCTTAACACCCTTATTAAATTCTAAACTAAACATAATTAATTCTAAACCACACTCAATACTGTACTTAAAAGTGTACTCACAAATCAATACTGTACTTAAACTACCTACCCCCAATATCCTGTCTTTTTCTTCATTTTGGCTGTATCTTGTCAGTGTGTTAGCATTGCTGAGCTCCCTTCGCAGTCTTTAGAAGCAGCCACATCTCTCCAACCCAACAACTTGTGGCGTCATCTGTCACGGGTGAACTGAGCTTCTCTGATTTCGGCGCATGATTATTATCCAAGGCCCGTCTTGGCCTCGAACTCTGTGTCATGACGCAGGAGTGTTAAGGACTGCGCACCTACAAGTTCTTCATTCCTGGATCTGTTCGCGAGGGAGTGTGGCTCCAGCGGTTCAGGCTTTTTCCTGTAAATTTTCTCTTTTTGTTTTTAACTTTCTTGACTGACCCTTGTCGCGCTTAGGCTTGTCCTGGCAGTGCCGGCCTTTTGGCGTAGTTTGTAATTTCTTTTTTTGCTTCAGTTTTTGTTGCTCGGGCCGTATGCGCGCTGTGCAGGCGGTCACGGCGTCGTGACTTCCCTGCCCACCGGTGGCTGGAAACACCCACAACGAATCCCCGCGTGCAGGGAAACATCCGGGGGAGGTGCTAACGCTCTACGGCCTGGCTTTGCTGGGCCTAGTGGCCTCCCTCAGGCATTCGAGTGCTATCATATGACATGGATCATACATATATATATGTTGATTTATATATATATATATATATATATATATATATAAATCAACATTTTAACGGAGGGTGAATTGGGGGTCATTTCCGGCCTAAATATACCGAAATTTTCAGGAATTGCTTTCCTCCGAACGGCTGAAATAGGTAGCTTTTTTACTTTTTGTAGAGAAAGCTACCTAAAATACAATAGTTTCTTAAACTACAGAAATATAATATAACCACGAACGAAAATATGCAGCTTCTTTCGATTTACGAATGATTCTAAAATGTGTACTCTACCATTAGAAACCTTAGAAACCAATGTATTTTTGAGATTAAAAGAATCATTTATAAAAACATTTTTTTTCTGACACTGATATTCGAAAACGTTTCCGAGTAGTTTTTATAGAGTGTTAGTTTTCTGTATAGGAATATCGTTTTATAGGATGCAATCAATTCTCAGTTAAACATTTTTGGCTGCATAATTCAATTTATACCTGCTAGAGTAACAAAACGATGTTAGTTTTCTGTTAATAATAATGCTGTTAATTGATAATGTTTGTCTATAAAATACTATGTTTTTTGAACATGAAAATTTTTACTTGAGAATGGATCGAAAATCCTCCATTCTTTGTTGAGAAAATTTATTAATAAATACAATATAAAAATACTCGGAACCGTTACCGAAAATCTGTGATATCAAAATAAACTATTTTGACAAAAATTATTCTTTAAATATCGAGAAAATACTGGTTTCAATGTTTACTAAAGATAAAAATGCTTTTCCGAATCGTTGGTAAGTCAGAAGAGGTTTTGTATATTCTCGTTCGTGGTTATATTAAGTTTTCTTATATAAGAAAGATCTGACGTTTTTTACAGTGTATGTACTTTACATTTATATGATTTAAAGACATTATGTTTCATCATCAAATGGAATAAATTAGATATTCATATCTTTTTTTTTTGCAAAAGCTAAAATAAGGAATTAAGATGCAGATCTAAAAGATCATTCTCCTATAATAATAACACTTCTTAGAGATTAAAATATTAGAGATTTATTTTTTTTTTTAAATCTTGTCTGCAAATAAAATCCACAAACATGCTATCCTTCAAAGAATATATGAAATTTGTATAGTAACCCGTAGAGACTATCGTCGATTCCAACTGATTTTTTTACGAAAAGACGCGAAAATGCCTTTAATATTTACGATCTTGAAAGATGCCCCATTGCCCAGTTGTGAAGTTACACACTTTTTTACGGAAAACTCTGAACAGGGGCTAATAAATATTATATTGACATTTAAATAGGAAAATGTGTCCTCAAAGTTTTGTTAATACTTAAATGGAAAAACATTTATTGCACAAATTGGTACATTTATTGAACACATTCAAAAGTACATCGACATTCAAAAGTTAAAAAAAAAAGACTAAATAATTTTGATATAAATGTTAATATGTTAATATAATTTTGACTGATAATGTATTATTGAAAATCTATACTAATATTATAAAATAGTAAAGATCGTTTATTTGTTTGTTTGTTTGTAGGGGGTAATATCTGGAACTACTGAAGCGATTTCAAACGTGATGGTGGCAAATTGATAGTGACAATTTCTGCTCCAACATAGGCTATATTTTATGTCGGTGCCACTACCATCAGGGGTGCAGGAGCGAAAAACGTTCTAAAATTTCGATTTCTTTATAATGAAGGAGTTAAAAACATGAAATTTGGAGAGGTAGTTACTTATAAGATGTAAATGCTCTCTAAGAACAAATTCTAAAAAAATTCGAAATTTAAAAGGGTGATATGAGCGAAAAGCGTTCTAAAAACATTCTAAATTACAATTTCTATGAAATCTCTGGAACTACAGAACCGTTTTCAAAAGTAATGGTGGCAAATTGATGCTGACAGTCCCGGCTCCAATATAGGCTATATTTTATGTCGGTGCCGCTACCCTCAGGGGTGAAGGAGCGAAAAACGTTCTAAAATTTCGATTTTTTTTATACTGAAGGAGCTAGAAACATGAAATTTGACATGCTAGTTACTTATAAGATGTAAATTCTCTCTAAGAACAAATTCTAAAAAAAAATCGAAGTATAAAAGTGTGAGATGAGCCAAAAGCGTTCTAAAAACATTACAAATTACAAACTCTATGGAATCTCTGGAACTACAGAACTGTTTTTAAAAGTGATGGTGGCAATTTGATGGTGAGAGTTCCTGCTGTAACATAGACTATATTTCATGTCGGTGCGACTGCCCTCAGGAGAGTGCAGGAGCGAAAAACGTTCTAAAATTTCGATTTTTTTATACTGAATGCGTTAGAAACATGAAATTCGGCATGGTAGTTACTTATAAGATGTAAATGCTATCTAAGAACAAATTCGAAAAAAAAAAACGAAATTTAAAACTGTGAGATGAGCAAAAAGCGTTCTAAAAACATTCTAAATTACAATTTCTATGGAATATCTGGAACTACCGAACCCTTTTCAAAAGTTATGGTAGCAAATTGATGGTGACAGTCCCTACTGTAACAAAGGCTATATTTTATGTCGGTGCCACTACCACAGGGATGTGCAAGAGCGAAAAACGTTCTAAAATTTCGATTTTTTTATACTGAAGGAACTATAAATTTCAAATTTGGCATGGTAGTTATTTATAAAATGTAAATCCTCTCTAAGAACAAATTCTAATAAAATTCGAAATTTAAAAGGGTGAGAGGAGCGAAAAGCGGTCTAAAAACATTTGAAATTACAATTTTTATGGAATCTCTGGAACTACAGAACCATTTTCAAAAGTAATGGTAACAGTCCCTGCTGTAACATAGGCTATATCTTATACCGGTGACACTACCACAGGACGGGGAGGGGAGGGGGGGGGTAAAAGAGCTAAAAACGTTCAAAATTTTCGATTTTTGTCGACATAAGTGTGGCTTAATTAGTAATTTCTGAATTATCTGTGACAGTAAAATTTCCTCTAATGAAAAAAGGCCAACGAATACCACTTGGCCTTTTTCAAGAATTACGCGAGCAAAGCCTCGGGTTCTGCTAGAAATATGATAAAATCACTTGTTAACATTAAATTGATGTGTAAGCATTGCTTACATTGATTAAAAAACACAAAAGGTTTAAAAATACCTTTTAATATAGATGACATATTTTTAATTCGATCAAACGGCGGCATCTTCAGATCAAAATGATAAATGAAATATATTCTCGAAAAGATTTTAAGTGATAATCATAAATCAGGACATCACATATCCAATGTAAGCAGGTACTTAAATTGGTCAAACTGGAAAAAGCAAAAATTATAATTTGATTTTTATTTTTATTGCTTTTTTAATTTGTAAAGCATCGAATGCCATATTTTAGATAATGCAAATTAAGCTGATTCATTGCAAATGTTATTGTTTCGCAAATATATTTCTATTGCTTCACGGACAATAGATGGGAAATAAACTTTCGATGGAAAAATTATTTTACTATTCTTGAAATCAATCTGCAAAGGTTCTACTCTATGTAGTCTTAAAAATTTAAAACGTGAATAGAAGAACATATGGCAGATATCAAATATGACAAAAGAACTACTGCCTTAGCTTGACTATATTAAATATATATATATATATATATATAGTATATATATATTAAATATATTTGCAAAACAATAACATTTGCAACAAATCAGCTTCCTTTGAATTATATAAACTATGACACGTGATGCTTTACAATTTTTTTTAAAGCAATAAAAATAAAAATAATATAATAATTTTCATGTTTTCCAGTTTGACCAATTTAGGCACCTGCTGCATTGGACATGTGATCTCGTGATTTATGTTTATCATTTTCAAAAACTTTCCGAGAATATTTTATTTAACATTTTGATCTGAAGATGCACAGTTTGAGCGAAGGAAACACATGTCATCTATATTAAAAGGTATTTTTAAGCCTTTTGTATTATGTTTTATATCACTTTAAGCAGTAATTACACTTTAATGTAATGTATTATTGCTTAAATCCAAACAGTTGTAAATCTTAATCAAATCGAAAGCTTGCTATTGACTGTCCACTGATCTCTGTTTAATATATGACATTTACTTAATGACATTATTATCTGTAAATCATTGTCCTTTTCCATTGTGCAATTGATTCTGCATGGATGATACAAGATTACATATACCACTAGACTTTTTTTCATTACAAATTTTTATGATCAATATTGTACATGTACCTGTTAAAAATTTGCAGCAAACTGTCCAGTCATTTGACTGATTTTGTAGAAAACGGTTACATATCCGTAATGTAACTACATTACGACTATAATACGGTCGGAATATAGTTAAATTACGGTTATGTAACCGTTTTCTACTGATGACTGGACAGTTTGCTGAAAAATTTTAACAGTGTACATTAAAAGTACATTAATAATATGATTATATTGTAACAATATGAAAAAGCGCTAATGCTGCATTTATATGTTAATGTCTCAACATACCCTGTGATTGTAATAGCAGTGTAGTTGATAAGTTACTCACGTGTGTGAGACTGCTCCTGAAGCAAGAGTTTCTCCGAGTTAGCTGTCTTTATGTTTTACTATTGTGCAGTAATGGAGTATTTCACGATGTAGTAGTAATATTTTAGAACGCTTTGTCATGTGGATAAGGATTTCACTTTATGATGCGTTCGCTTTAGCAATATAGATTTGTGATGTCTTGTCTAATATCTCTAGGTGCGAATTAGAACTGTGGAACCTCAGTAAAGTAATTCATTTCTGCGTACTATGTATAATGTATTATATTTTTACCGTTATTGACCATGTTCTACTGGAATTTAGAGCAGTAGGTCCGAACGGGTGGTTCGTGGGCAACGAGTGGTCCGCGGGAAAATTCTGCAGCTTTTCAGAAAAATCCGGACATAATTTGCCTTTTTTATTACGTTTTAATAATGAAAAAAAATTCTAAAACATTCTCATACGGATAATAGATGGGATATGATGAGATATGATGGGATATGAAACATTCTCATATTTGTAAAATTTTAATTTCTTTTTTAGAAAGTTTTAATTATTGCTTTATTGCTTGGTAATTTATTGTTAATTGTGTTAACAGATGTTATTAATTATTTATTAAGAAAACAAGTATTTTTTTATAATTTTGTACTCCATAAAATGTGAATATCGTGTAAAATCGTAATAAAATTTTTGATTTCGTTTCCAGCAGCATATTTGAGGAAAAAGTTCATCTGTCACAGCAATTATAAATTGTTTTTGGTATTACCTATTAATAAAAACAGTTCTCCATCTTCGGTAAAGAAAAACTGGTTTGATTGGTGTGCTGGGCTTGAACCCATTTCGTGCTCGTCGGACTATCCATTCAGAGTTTTCCATGCTTTTTTTTTTCGAATCTGAAAAACTGCTAAGTAAATAGGGGTAAGGTTTTCATAGAAAATCCTGCACGGAGGGCTGATCCTCCCTCCACTCGGCCTATATCTCTAATGCAGGTAATCGGTCGGTAACAAATAACACCTCAACCGTCTTCGGAGCTATAAATGTATGAAGTTATTTCAACCAATCAAAAACAATTATTTCATTAAATTTTGTTATACTCAAAAAAGTTTCAGTTATTTTATAATATTTAAACTATAAACATTTTTTTCAATTAAATGACCTTTTAAAAATGTTGTTACGATTATGTAAGCATTCACGATTTTCTAATATTTAAATTACATTTCAATTTAATATAACGACAGTCCTCTGATCATTGTTCAACAAATGTATTTATGTTTTAAAAAAATCATATTGATTGACCACAGTCTTTAAAATTTTGAATTTATTTACAGGCGATGTCGAAACTTTTTGCGAGCCCTGCTTTAGAGAAAGCTGGTCGTTATATTAGTTAATACAAATTTAATTAAATAAACTTTTCATACAAGAATTCTTTTTCTATTTTGTATGTTTATATTTAAAAAGCTAGATAGAGTATATTCTAAATCCAGATTTGACATAATGAAAAAAATATTATCTAATGCAGTATTAATTTTAATAAAAGGAAAAAAATTCTAGAACATGAAAAATAAATCTACTATTTGCATTAGAAAAATAGTCAATTATCCATGTTTTCTTTTTTATTAGTATTCTTTACTTTTTTGTTTTCTAGAAAGAAATTGTATTTAAAGCTGCTTTTTATGTAACAAAATTTCACTTTAATCTTGATTCATGATCATACAGTACGCATCAATCTCTCGTTTTGTTTTCTATTTTAAGGTCTTAATGCTTAGATAAATGAGATTAATAGCTCGATTTTTTTTGCAGTAAGATTACACATTCATTTAAAGCTTTATATATATATATATATATATATATATATATATATATATATATACTCATTTATAGTAATATCTGATTATATTATAATTAATTTATGTTATGCGAATGTGAGAGTAAATTTATGTTGTCGAAAATTTAAAAGAAATATATTTACTAAACTAGTCTTTTTTTTTTACAAAATATGCAGAAATAAAAATCGTTCCATGAATAAAAATTGTAGAAGGAAGTATATTTTCATATTAAAAATGGATTTTCATTTATCTGTAAATACCTGTATAGATTTTATTATTATTATTATTTTAACATTTTTTTGTGTTTCTAAGATGTATGTTTTGTATTACTGATAAAATTGGTGTATCCAATCAAATATCCTTTTTTAATTTTATATAAGAAATTCTGACAGTTTTAGCACCAAAGTTAAAAATATGTGATAAAGTTGCATTTAAATATGTAACAAAATGTTTAATATTGCATGTATTTACTTTATGTTGGTAAAGTTCACCGAGTCAATATAAGTATAGCGTATTTCTTCTGTCTATCTCAATTAAAGTTTGACCTTTTAATCATTAGTTTATATATGACTCCCATTAGTTTCAAAAGTTCATGATTTAAAAATTATTGATTTATATTTTAACTATAACAGTCGCAACAGTAAGGTTAGATATAGGAAAAAAACACAATATTTTACCTTTTTATAAGTACAAGTTATATTTTTTCCTACTATTTTTTTATAATAGTTTAAGAGTCAACCTAATAAAATTTAATTATTAAACAGAAGCATACGGTTGGTTGCGCAATAAAATTACCGATATACAGGAATATAATGTGTATACGAAGAAATATAAAAGAATAAAATGCGAATTTTTAATGTTTTGAACTTTTTATCGATACATGAATCATTTCCTAAATCTGATTATTTATGATGTTTTACCTAAATTATATTAGTTATATTAAACACCGAACAAACATAATTCACTATTTTAATATTGATATTACAATAGTTATTACACTTTTCATAAAAAGTGAAATTAAATACTCTCTTACTTTCAAAATTAAAACTGCAAAATATCGGTTTGCCAACATTTGTTGATTTTACATTTGTTTATTATCAGGAATTTTGATAGTTTTTATAGAATGTTAATTTAATCAAATGTTTGTCAATAAATGATATTAAATAAAATGAAGTTGAATTTGGAAAACAAAAACATTTACCTATCCTTGCTGGGTAAAATTTGAAAACATTAATCGACAATTCTGCAGTTCACTTATTGTATAAGGAATATAAAATCACACAGTTACAAATAAAACTATATAAACAAAAATTATATGTAAGACCATATACAAGAAGAAAAACGTCATAAAAATTAGAAGTGAAGATCGTTAAAAGAAAGAAGTTAAAAGATATCACGTAATAAAAATTACATATTGTCAATAACTTAACTGTATCAATCTGATCGTACACTTTAGAATTAAGAACACTGTATATTAATTTGAATGCACAAGTGTAAATTTGTTTATTCCTGAAATTACAATAACGCGAAATTTTATTTCTGTTAAAATAAAATTGTAAATGAGCAATATGAGAAACACATTTATTTATTTATTAAGTATAAATATTTAATAAGATTTAATAAGAATAGTATCAAATCTCTTGTAAAACACATGGTATATTTTTGTTAAAACTTAAGTTAATTCATGCTTTATAAAGCTAAATTTACTTCCGACCGTTCAAATACAATGACAGAAGTTCATGGAAATACATGGAAGAAGTTCATGGAAAACAAAAACATTTACCTATCCTTACTGGGTAAAATATGAAAACAGTAATCGACAATTCTGCAGTTCACTTATTGTATAAGGAATATAAAATCACACAGTTACAAATAAAACTATATAAACAAAAAGTATATGTAAGACCATATACAAGAAGAAAAACGTCATAAAAATTAGAAGTGAAGATCGTTAAAAGAAAGAAGTTAAAAGATATCACGTAATAAAAATTACATATTGTCAATAACTTAACTGTATCAATCTGATCGTACACTTTAGAATTAAGAACACTGTATATTAATTTGAATGCACAAGTGTAAATTTGTTTATTCCTGAAATTACAATAACGCGAAATTTTATTTCTGTTAAAATAAAATTGTAAATGAGCAATATGAGAAACACATTTATTTATTTATTAAGTATAAATATTTAATAAGATTTAATAAGAATAGTATCAAATCTCTTGTAAAACACATGGTATATTTTTGTTAAAACTTAAGTTAATTCATGCTTTATAAAGCTAAATTTACTTCCGACCGTTCAAATACAATGACAGAAGTTCATGGAAATACATGGAAGAAGTTCATGGAAAACAAAAACATTTACCTATCCTTACTGGGTAAAATATGAAAACAGTAATCGACAATTCTGCAGTTCACTTATTGTATAAGGAATATAAAATCACACAGTTACAAATAAAACTATATAAACAAAAAGTATATGTAAGACCATATACAAGAAGAAAAACGTCATAAAAATTAGAAGTGAAGATCGTTAAAAGAAAGAAGTTAAAAGATATCACGTAATAAAAATTACATATTGTCAATAACTTAACTGTATCAATCTGATCGTACACTTTAGAATTAAGAACACTGTATATTAATTTGAATGCACAAGTGTAAATTTGTTTATTCCTGAAATTACAATAACGCGAAATTTTATTTCTGTTAAAATAAAATTGTAAATGAGCAATATGAGAAACACATTTATTTATTTATTAAGTATAAATATTTAATAAGATTTAATAAGAATAGTATCAAATCTCTTGTAAAACACATGGTATATTTTTGTTAAAACTTAAGTTAATTCATGCTTTATAAAGCTAAATTTACTTCCGACCGTTCAAATACAATGACAGAAATTCATGGAAATACATGGAAGAAGTTCATGGAAAACAAAAACATTTACCTATCCTTACTGGGTAAAATATGAAAACAGTAATCGACAATTCTGCAGTTCACTTATTGTATAAGGAATATAAAATCACATAGTTACAAATAAAACTTTATAAATAAAAATTATATGTAAGACCATATACAAGAAGAAAAAGTCATAAAAATTAGAAGTGAAGACCGTTAAAAGAAATAAGTTAAAAGATATCACGTAATAAAAATTACATATTGTCAATAACTTAACTGTATCAATCTGATCGTACACTTTAGAATTAAGAACACTGTATATTAATTTGAATGCACAAGTGTAAATTTGTTTATTCCTGAAATTACAATAACACGAAATTTTATTTCTGTTAAAATAAAATTGTAAATGAGCAATATGAGAAACACATTTATTTATTTATTAAGTATAAATATTTAATAAGATTTAATAAGAATAGTATCAAATCTCTTGTAAAACACATGGTATATTTTTGTTAAAACTTATACCATTAATTCATGTGAAATGCTAAATTCAGCTAAATTTACTTCCGACCGTTCAAATACAATGACAGAAGTTCATGGA
This sequence comes from Maratus michaelseni, assembly GCA_963931845.1. NCBI lineage: Eukaryota > Metazoa > Arthropoda > Arachnida > Araneae > Salticidae > Maratus > Maratus michaelseni. The sequence continues at coordinate 257,662,021 of OZ007590.1, read as the reverse complement.
AATACATGGAAGAAGTTCATGGAAAACAAAAACATTTACCTATCCTTACTGGGTAAAATATGAAAACAGTAATCGACAATTCTGCAGTTCACTTATTGTATAAGGAATATAAAATCACACAGTTACAAATAAAACTATATAAACAAAAAGTATATGTAAGACCATATACAAGAAGAAAAACGTCATAAAAATTAGAAGTGAAGATCGTTAAAAGAAAGAAGTTAAAACATATCACGTAATAAAAATTACATATTGTCAATAACTTAACTGTATCAATCTGATCGTACACTTTAGAATTAAGAACACTGTATATTAATTTGAATGCACAAGTGTAAATTTGTTTATTCCTGAAATTACAATAACGCAAAATTTTATTTCTGTTAAAATAAAATTGTAAATGAGCAATATGAGAAACACATTTATTTATTTATTAAGTATAAATATTTAATAAGATTTAATAAGAATAGTATCAAATCTCTTGTAAAACACATGGTATATTTTTGTTAAAACTTAAGTTAATTCATGCTTTATAAAGCTAAATTTACTTCCGACCGTTCAAATACAATGACAGAAATTCATGAAAATACATGGAAGAAGTTCATGGAAAACAAAAACATTTACCTATCCTTACTGGGTAAAATATGAAAACAGTAATCGACAATTCTGCAGTTCACTTATTGTATAAGGAATATAAAATCACATAGTTACAAATAAAACTTTATAAATAAAAATTATATGTAAGACCATATACAAGAAGAAAAAGTCATAAAAATTAGAAGTGAAGACCGTTAAAAGAAATAAGTTAAAAGATATCACGTAATAAAAATTACATATTGTCAATAACTTAACTGTATCAATCTGATCGTACACTTTAGAATTAAGAACACTGTATATTAATTTGAATGCACAAGTGTAAATTTGTTTATTCCTGAAATTACAATAACGCGAAATTTTATTTCTGTTAAAATAAAATTGTAAATGAGCAATATGAGAAACACATTTATTTATTTATTAAGTATAAATATTTAATAAGATTTAATAAGAATAGTATCAAATCTCTTGTAAAACACATGGTATATTTTTGTTAAAACTTAAGTTAATTCATGCTTTATAAAGCTAAATTTTCTTCCGACCTTTCAAATACAATGACAGAAGTTCATGGAAATACTATAACATAAATTCATTCTAAGACTAGAGCTTTAAATTGGACACATCGAGATTGATCGTCTCGTAAACAACAGAATCAATGGGTTTTCACGGAAGTTAGTGATGTTAAAAAATCTTCTAAAGTCTACTGAAGAAAAAATAATGAAAAAAAATTCTTCCAATTGTGAGATATTTTAATTAATTGGGGAAATTGGATTTTTCTCAATGGAGATGATTGGAGAAACGTTTAGTATGTACGTAAGACATAATTACCGAAGGGAATTTTATAGCATAACTTTACTGAAACTTCGAGTTCTTTTTGTATAATTGTTTTATAAAATATAGTTAAACTAATAATAATGATTTTGAATTATGAAAAGAGCTAGAAAATCGCAAAGAAAGAAAAATCATGCGTCACGCGTAGATTATGAAAATGTTCCAACACTTTCAAACTTTCGTTGCAACGAAACTTCACAATTTAATAATATAAAGCAAGATACTATGTAAATAACCAATATAAAAACCGCATAGCACAGTTTAACATATAATTTTAGAAATTAACACTGATAGTCAGAGATATTCAAAATTTTTTTGAACAGCCCTGTTTATGATGTATATATTTGTATACACACAACATGGTTTGGAAAAAATTAATTCAGCTTGAAAACGTTTAATACATTTCAATATTTACATTCACCAAATACTGCCCATATAAGCTATCATAAAATTTTAAGTGCCTTAAATACAATCTACATAATTTTATTCACGCCGCATATTAAGATAAAATAGAATTCAGATAGGACAGAACCAAAACAGGAAGAAATTTACTTCCAGCAAATACCATCTATAGACGGCAATCACCTATTTCTGCGTAGCTCTTTATTTGAATTTAGTTGAATTATACAAACATATATTATAATACTAAATACACCAAATATATTTAATCTAGAAAATGCATGACATTTAAAAACAGCTTTAAGAACTTCACACACATACACAGTAATGTTTACGAAAACATTTGCACAGCGCTGTATGTGAGCTTTAGAATTCATACATACTACACAATGTATTAAAATATACTTAAGCCTAGAAACCAAAAGCTCATATGAAGAAAACCGTTCAGTGAATATAGCGCATAGCCAGTAATGCAACTGAATTATTTTTTCTGTTGCTGTAAACGAACAAATAAATGTTATGTGCTCCATATTCTAGGGTAAACACCTTGCAATACATCTCAGCAATGCACACCAATTTCACTATGTTTGAAATAGTTTAGCATCTTTAAAATACACTGCAAGTGACCGTTTGTTAGTTGACCAAAATCTAACGTAATAATTTTGGGTTCCTATAGATGATTGATAAATACGTACTGTGCACTCAGTATTCTACAGAAAGCTTCTTGTATTGCACAAGAAAAATGTACACGAATTTCATTATGCTTGAAATGCTGTAACTGCATTTTCCCCATAGACCATAATGTAACGGAATTCTTTTGTATATCCATGTAAACGCACTATAAATGAGACACACTTATTTTTCACAGATAATATCCTATAGTAAACGCCAATAACATTAAAACGCTCATTGTACTCCAAGTATATTTATTTGAATTACAGGCCAGATAAACCAAAGTTATAAACACTTTTCAACTATTTTGAAAGTGTGAAAAAAGAATTATTATGTTATAAAATAATTTAAATTTTCCAGCGGAGTTAATATATACGTTTTCAACTTACATGAATGTAAAATAAATTTTACTATGGCGAAAAATAATTAAAATTTATATTCAGATTCAGAATATTAACATAAATATACATATTAAGTCCTTGGAAATGTAAGAAAAATATCATAATACCGTTTTCCGTTTTTATCTACACTTTTCACTATACATGAAAAGTGCTTATGAATATGGTCTATGCATTCGTTTGTGCGAGTACTAACTCTCGAGTTCTACGTTATTGTTATATATTACTGCGAAATACCATGGCATATTCGCTATTGAAAACGAAATATTTAGTGTTTGTAATTAGTTTACAGAGACACTAAAAATCAATACGTTACTGTATGGTTTATGGGAAAGGGATGTTTTTGTGTATTTTAATGGTGGTACACTCTTTCAAACATAACAAAACTTATATACCTTTGTGATGTACAGCAAAGCATGCTTATTGTAGAATATGGAGGGCAAAACATTAATCATTCATTTAGAGTGTCACACAAATTAATTTAAATAGATAATGATCTACACTGAAAATATATTTAAAGGGTATTTTAATGCTGTTACACCCTTTAAAAGATAATGAAATTTATATGCAGTACACAGGTACATTACAAGATCCTTACTGTTGAATATTAAGTGCGTAGCATTTTTCGAGCATTTACAGGGATATACAAAAAATTCGGTGTGCAATTCTGAGCAATTATTACTGGAAGTGAGTTTTGAAATTTAATTTGTGTTTTTAAGCTTACTTAAATATTCTCATGGTGTGTATGAATTCTGCATATCATATACCGGTCTCCACAAAAGAATTCTAAAGCATTTCTGCCTATGGGCATGAATGTCGAAAAATATTTATTAAGTAATTAGAGTTTAAAAAAAAAACAGTACTTCCTTTTTATAGCATCTTCTGAGGATTAGTCGTCAAGCGACCCAGATGTATTGCCAAGTTATCTGACATGTATGTTATAGTCATATAAAACGTTATAGTCATATATCATGTATATGACATTTTAAAAACTCTATTACCAAATTATTGTCACACTCTTTATAGGTAATGATTAAAGGTTGTCATTTTGATTACGTCCTATTTATGATGGAGTCTTATTATTTCCATATTAAATAATTTAAAAACCGAACTTGAATGGTAAAATTGTTTAATTATAGCGAATAATCTACTGACAGTTTTTTGGATAGCTGTTTCCAGAGAAATAGATGCTAAATGGAAAGAAGTCTAAATATGTATTTCAAATTCTAAAATTTTCAAAGCTAGGCTTAAGATTCGCATTGTAATTTTCAGTAAATGTCAACAAAAGATAAAATGTACTTTTTCTAATCCGGAAATTAATCACATCATAACAGACGATATAATTCATTTCACTGAAACTAGTTATAGTACGAACGCTCCTCATTTGTCACGTTTGAACTACAATTTCCAACATATTTATGTTTTGATATGCAAATTCAATAAGTTAGCGTTACTTATTTCTGAAATCAAATACATAAATGACATCACGTATGTAAAAAACTCTAAAAATCACATAAAACTAATCGCTGTTCGAATTCAGAAAATTTTTTATTGTAAAGGGCACAAAATTTACTATAGGGAAGTACAATGCGCTGATGACCTTTCATCCGCCAATCACAACTGCCCGATTGTCCTTCAGCCTTTCCTACAATCTTCTCAGCTACCAACCAGAACTGTCCTCCATAGTGTGAGTTGTGACATCATTTGAAACTACCCTATAATGGGTTAAAATGTTGAAACTGGATACATTTTAATAATGTAAAACAATTGCTGGAAAACATGAAAAAAATTAAAAAAACGCATAAAAAATGAAATAAAAAAAATCTAATCAAAAAATCCAAATAGGAATAATTAATAACTCGCCCTTTCCTTTTAAAATCCCGATTTTTTACCTCTAAAGAATTATTAACCCTGTCCAAGTTAAAAAAAGGAAAAAAATACGATTTTGGACATATGAGAGAATATTCAATAATGTTATTTAATATCATGAACATAATTTAATATACACACCACGATTTTTGTGTTCACAACATTCAATGCTCTATTTTGTGGTTTCTTAAAAAGATTTTTTAAAGAAATTTATATTACACTGTTTCGTTTGGTACCAACCAAACACTTCTCTCATCCAGTCATATTTTTATGAAACTCTAATCTCTCTTTCTAAGCTCAAAAAAGGTTATAAGGTAATACTTTTTCTAGCTAAATTATATTTAGTACTCTAAAAGATGTTTGTAGACTGAAAATAACTTAGTATACAGGGATATCAAAAGAGCTGGATATCTTGCCGTCTGTGGAGTTTAATTGCTACACGTGCATTTTTAGTTGTTTTTTTTTTACCTGAATTAAATTCTAGATTAATATGTGGTCCGTATAAAAATCTGTAAATAACATACTTTGTTGCACAAAATAATTGAGAATATTTATTGGCGGAAATTGTTGAAGGTGACTTTTCAACAGTGTAATGCTTTTTCTAACTCTTATGTAGTATATATACAATTCTGTTGAGCATACATAGAACTACACAACATGATTTGGTTACATTTGCGTTTATGGATGGTAGTTGCTGAAATTGGGTTTTAAAACGTGTAAAGCGTTTTCGAACTTACTTTTGATATCTTCTTTTAATTTTTTAAACGGTGAAGTCTCGTTACAGTATTCTGGACGTGCATGAAAGTGTTTCATATTGTATGATTTACGTATGATTTTTTTGAGCTGGTACTGCTTCTGTAACAGCAGAAGATTAAAAAATATTTAAAAAATGTAAAGACATGAGAGGTTTTCAATAGTCTTATTGAATATCAATAACATAATTTAATATATTTTGTGTGATTTTGTGTTTCTAGACAATCAATTACTCAATTGTCTGTTTTTTAGACAGATTTTTTTTTTGTTGTTTTCAACAAATTTGAATAACACTGTTTCCTTTGTTATCGAACAACCAATTCTCTAATCCAGTCATGTTTTCATTAAACTGTAATTTATCATTTCAAGTACAAAAAATTAAACATACTATTATTTTTCACGTTTTTTTCAATCTAAAAGGTAGATAATTCTTCTTTTACTTTAATTTTTATGCCTTAAGATCACAGAAAAATGCAAATAAAACAAAAATTATAAAAAATTATTTTATAACAAAACATTGTATTTGATAATAGATTTTTCCCATGTTTTCTGCTTAAAAATATCAGTTTAGAATTATCCATTCATTGGAATAATATGTAAAGAGTTGGTAATATATTAAAACCCTGAAACAAAAGAGAACAAATCATTCTACAGCTTATTTAGGAATAAAACGAATAAAAACGAGGTTTTCCAAGAAATTTTATAAAAACTATGCTAAATTTAAAAATAGCTGATCTTATTCTATTTCATAATAATATAATGTAAAAGCAAATCTATTTTTAACTATTATTTTCTTATTATTAGAATAATAATTCAATGATGTTTTCAGATACCAGGATATGTCTGAACTGGTGGTCATAAACGCAAAGAGTGATACATAACCAAATAAGCAAATTTGATATAGAAAATAAATATCGCAATCGACTTTGTGAGAACAAAATACATGTTATGTCATTCCAGGCCAAATCGGCATTTTGCTTATAATTGTAATGTTCATCAGAATGGCTTTCTTTTTGTTAAAAGTGATTAGTTAGAAGGTACGAGAAGTGCTGGAATTTCTCCATAATTCGATCTGAAACACCGTATGTACTGTGCGCTACCTTCCAAATTTTATAGTGTCAAGCTTCGTGTAGTTTGCACTTGTTGGATGGTCGATTTCTAGCAATTTTTATGATTTAACCCAGAGATTCACAAATGCTGGTCACCACTGGCTATCAAGTCTTTTGATCTGGTGACCAATGTATTTAAAGTTACGTATTTTCCCCGTTGGATCTGAATCTGCAATACAAAAGGGGTGTTACCATTTAAGATTTTAAAGTCGCCTCCCCTTTCCTCCAAGGACAGAGTTGGGGGGCAACTTTAATATCCCTAAATAGAGTTTTGAAAAAAAATCCAACAAGTATTTTTCCGTTTTTCAATCCGATGTATATTTCTCGAATTATTCGACCATTTCCAGAATTTTCGGACACCCTGTATATATTAAATTCATTAATTATTTACATATTGAAAAGTATAGCATTGAATATAAAATTTGAGTTTTAAATAAAGAATAATTTAACAAATATATTAAGATGTTGGAAATAAACAGTGTTACTATTTATATTTTTAAAAACAGTATAGATAGATACGTGGAGAGATCGATAAACAGAGTAAAATATAGAAAGATAGATATAAATATTTATAATACCTAAAGCAATGCACGTGTAAAAGAAATTCAGAAATCTAAGAACATAATAGAAGTTGCGAACCAAGTTTCATATGGAACAATCACTCACAAGTTTATATTAAAAAACGTATAATATTTGTTTCTTTACAAACAAATTTTATTCCGCGAGATATTCGACAAGTACTCACAGTTATTTATTTGAGCTAACCTGGATACTTTTCGAAAGTAAAAGAAAATTATTTCCTTGTGTTTTCTGAAAGAAGATTAATAGACAGGTTCTTTCCACTATAGGATGCAAAGGTAGAGCGACCAAGGAAATTGATGTATCTCTATTCGGAATTTAATCTGACCTACGCTTCTTCCTGTTTAGTTTACCATAATGAAATATTTATAGGAAATGTATTCATTTGTCTTAGAACACAAATATGCATCATGCGAATACACATTTTATCTTCATTTGTTTCCTTTCTACAAAAATATGTAAATTTAATATTTCTTTGTAAATACTTTTTTATTCTATAAAGGATATTCGTTAATTAAACCGAAATTTAATAAGATAAAATTCATTCTCTATACATTAATGCATAAACACGGCGCAGTTTAGTTCAAATATATCATGAAGAAATACCTCCGGTGAACATCTTTCATGATGGAATTTTTACGGTGGCTATTTAATCTACATTCGAAATAAATTTAATTGATTCAGCATTACATTTTTAATTATTTGGCGATATTTTTTGTTGCAAATTCACAATTCTTTCGTTACGGACCTTCCCGTTGTTACCAGAAATGTGTTGTTCACATAATATTAGAAATTTATCCTATAACTTAGTACGATACACGTATGTCGCAAAGATGGTGGCAAGGACCTGCACTGCTACTTCTGTTTTAAACTCTGATACATTCACTTCTAAATATCACATATTTTTAATCTGTATATCAATGAATAGAAAAGTAACTAACTGTACTAAATTTATATGATTTTTAAATAATTTTAAATCATGATTTTTTAAATATCAATCTCAACAATGAACATTTGTTTGCAAAAATATTCAAAACGACTTACAGGAAAGTGGCCCAGGTAACAGAAATGGCAAATCGTAGCCGATGCTTGATGCAGAAAATTAAAAATATAAAAGTGGATTTTTCGGGTTTTTTTGTAATAAATTTGATTAATGTTTTGTAATTGGATCCACTCCCAAGCGTTCACATAATGAATATAGTGACCTATAATGTAACGATGAATACCATTATAAATGCTAAAAAAGCATTCCCTTTGGCAGTTACATTTGCTGAAATAAGCCATTTGACTATGTATCTGATTGTACATAGTATGTATCTGTGACACACACACACGATAAAATTTCCCTTTACAAACCGGAATATCGGATACCGATGCGAGATGATTTGTTACCAACATTATTTCTGTGAGAATTCCCTAACCGATTGAGACAGGTTATCGGACAAGTCACAAATATTAGGTTCAAACGCCTTATGACCATAGTACTGTGTAGTCACAGTACCCACATACAGAAGGGTTTCTGACCTTCGTGAAGCTGCACACAACACTATTTGATTCGTTGAGATTGGAAGTATCTTTGATGCACTTCTGATTCGAGATTCTGTACATAAACCGATTATCGATGTATAGAGAGGGTGTGGTGCATGCTATAATCTCACAATCATATACAAAATTAATGATGCTTTTAATACTCGAGAAATAATTATTTAAGGCATTATAACAAACAACCACTGCCGTAAAACATTGATGTGTGTGCTGCGGTTGCACAATAATATACGCATAATATCCTTGAATCTCATACGAAATTTTAAATGACATTATGGGCGTTATCAATTGTTCCGCCGACATGCATAAATATTCACCCTTCTTTCAGTTTATTGATGATACCTCCTTCCCATGAAAAAATAAAAGTGTTGTCAATAAAATCATCTATGTAAACTTTCAGAAACGTCAATTGATTCCTTGTCGTTCAGATTTCACGTTCAACTACCTACAGGCGCTGCGTTGGTCGTATACCTTAAATCCCTAATATGAATTGCCAAATGAAGACAAAAAAAATTCGTAAGTGCTATGCTTATCGTAACATCTACCAATTATAGTAATATCCGAATTTTGCTGTCTTTGATTTTGTGACATCCGTCGCTGGAAATGACATCCAATTTTAGGTTTTCTCCATCAGTGTACACAAGGGGTATGTAAAATGTTTGTCAGAATCAGAAATGGTGCTAATAATGTCAAACACTTCCTATGTATGAAGCTAGAGTCATAATCCTATCATTCAATCAAAAAATAAGTTGTTTCACATACTGCCGAACCCAGATTTTCGGTCGTAATAGTAACAATAATGAGGATTTAATTTTACAGATTTAATTTTCTTCCTTTGAAATGTGGTACAAACAGGGCTTTACAAATTTGATAAAATCTAGTAGTTAGAAAAAGATATTAGTAGCCAGTAAAAAATATTTATCCCCCACTACGGTTGTCCGTCATTGGTTCATCGTCAAAACACACAAGAGTATTTTATGAATTAGTTGCGAAAAAATAATAACAAGCATAGTTTAGAATTATTAGTTACATAGTTTAAAATAGTATAAAATTTAGAAAGAAGAATTTATTTTATTAGAAAAAGAATTATTTTAGTATATAAACTATGTTTTCAAGTGAAACGTGAAGTGACAAGTTATATAAACACAAAAATTGGATTAGAAAGTTACAAATACCTTGAGCATTTATTAGCATTATATACAATTTTAGATACCAAAGAGGCTTTATTAACATTATTTCTTACAGTTTTGTTGAAATATCCCCTGTCGCCCTAGATTCTAAATACGTGACATATACTACATGGCTATAGCTTAAAAAAGGGTGTTTTCTGTGCATGAGCTGGAAAATGCGGTTAAAATTTAGTTCTTCCATTAAAAGTATGAGAAAAGAGGAAGATCGCTTCTTACGGAAGGAAAAATGACTTTTGTGCTCATTTTTTAGGTTAATTATTTTAATAAAAATCTATTTAGGGATATAAAATTTGCCATTTTTCTAAAATATTGAACACGTATTTTTCCGTTTTTCAATCCGATGTATGTTTCTCTAGTTACAGACCGTTTCCAGACTTTTCAATGGAAACGATTCTCACTGCACTTTTCTCGATTACAGCGCCATCTGCGGTTTTCCGAAGAAAATGTTCAGTATAAAAGTTACGTATTTTTTTCCCGTAGAATCCGAATCTGGAATTAAAATGGGGTTTTTTAATGTAATTTTTCAAAGTTGCCCCCATTTCCCCCCAGGGGCAGAGTTGGGGGGGGCAACTTTGATATCCCTAAATAGATTTTTAAAAAATATTGAACATGCATAATATTTCAAATTTTAATTGCTTTAAAGGCGTTTGGACAACATAGTGAAAAAGTATCCAAGCCGGGACTCGAACCCGGGTCATCAATATACCGCACTGTTGTTCTACGAACTGAATCACTTGGAACAATACCCGGCCTGGCACTTATCACTATCACATGTTGGCAAGACTGCAATCGCAGCACAAGATGTAATATTTTCCCCTGAGCCACCAACTATAGGGCAAAGACGAAACTAAAGAGAGTACAGCAACGATGATTGAATAAATCTATTTAATACTTTAGAAAATTTTCCTTAGAACATTTCTCAGGCCTTGAATTCACAATATTTCAAATTTTAATTGCTTAAAAGGCGTACAGCCAACATAGTGAAAAAGTATCCAAGCCGGCACTCGAACCCGGGTCATCAGTATAGCGCACAATAAAATTTAAAATATTGTTCCATTGTATATATATATATATACATATATACACAGATACGATCTTAACAACATAGCTTTAACACCGTTGAAACCATCTCCCATTCGTGGATTAATATCACGAATAGTTATCAGAAACACATGTTATGAACAATAGTCATGCTATTATAATGTAATTTTTTATTTTTTTCAAATGCGTAGCACTTACTCTCACATGCAACGACACGTCTACCTCCAGCCACATCGTCTGCATGTTTACTACATTATAACAAGTGTGAAATTACACGTCAAACGAGACAAATGAGGTGTGTTCGTACTGTAGCTAGTTATGTAAATATTCAGATCTTAATGATTTTTAATTCTGTAAAATGAATTATATCGTCTGCAGATTAATTTCTGTAATAAAATAAGTATCAGTTAAACCTCGGAAGCTCCTATAACAAGAAAGCATGGATTTTTTTTTTTAATCAAATTTATTAATAAATGTTTTTATTAATATCTTCTAAAGTGTTGATTCAATTTTCATAAAATTTTAAATGTATCTACAAAATTCTGCAAATATAATATATCTTAAATTTCAAACCATTCGGTTGGGTAGTTTTATCGTTGTTATATGCGGACGGACCAGACGGCGACAATAGGTGCTACGTATTTATATAATTATGAACGCACCTAAAAAGAAAGGGGATATGTACAAATGAGCCTTGGTAAACAAGTGACAACAACGACTAGCTATTAAACTGATAGTAAAAACGATACATTCCAACCCATTTTCATTTATTTTTATCCAAGTGGCTAATTAATAGAAGATAAAATATCGTTTAGTGTTTTTTTCCTTTTTCTCAAAATAAATTTTAAAGATATTCCGAAAATAATACTTTTGTGTCTCATTTAGGAAGCAAGCCAATATACTTTTTTTATTTTTTGGAATGTTTTTCAATCTATTATCGATAAGATGAGGCATACGTAAATGGTGAAAATAGAAATATTCGTTTAACTTCCTCAATTCCTAATTTATTGTGATTTACAAGATAAAATATATAAAATCGGTTATTTTAAATAATTTGAGTTACTTTTTTTATTTATTTAATAACACTTAACACGGGAGCAGTCGCACGGGATATGACATACCCCAGGGCGCATACGTTTTTACAATTGTCACCACTATTTTTCGAAAAGTAATCTACAATTTACATTATCATAGAATTTGTAACAATTGTCTCAGACTGAATAAGGCGACGATTATTAATTGTATTTATTAGTATCAATGTAAAAACCATTTACTATGTGGGTATGCGCGACTTCTCCTGAGTTAAATCCTGTAGAAGTAATAGGTCTGCAGAAGCAAGAAAAATACAGTCCATTAAAAAACTAAATAAAAAATATTATTACATAACGCTCTTTTTTATATATTCTTGATAATCAGCGAAATATTTTTTTTTTAGTTTAAGTGCATGTTGCAAATATTTTTAAACTGAAAAAAAAAATAAGCATAAGCATCAAAATACTGAACTTAAAAAAATAGTCATTAGTCAAAAATTACTTAAGACAATTAAAAACTATCATTCATGGGTTTCTTGAAAATGCCCGTACTCTTTAAATTAAGTGAGCGGTATGTCTTTTAGTAGAGAAAGAAAATATTATATTTCGTTTTTTGTGTATCTTTAATGGTAAAATTTTAAAAATATAATTATATTGCCATTTGCTATAAATATTGCAGAGAGGGTATTTTCAAACTTTTTATGAAAATAATGAATGGAAAAACATATCCCACTGCACTACAAATGAGTATTTATCAAAACAAAAATTTTGCAGTGTACACATCTTTTAAATGTTCTGTGCGTTTTATTTTTTGTTAATTATTAAATATCGTTAAAGGGCAATCATGATACATACTACGAGATATCTGTGCATCTATTTTGCAATATGATAGGGAGTTATTTAAGTAAAACTAAAATCTGTCACGAAAATGATTTTTTATTTAAAATGCTCACGAATCCTCACATTCTTAAATCCTCAAATTCGTTATAACCAGATGGGAAAACCGAACTACGCTCGGTTAAAATTAGCTTTGTGTTCAACTTCATATAACAATAAATTCTCTGTACAACATATTACAATCAGTTATATGTACCCTGATTGGTTTAATTCTGTTTTTGAAAACGTTCTATGGACACTGATTGGTTGAGTCGTGTAACTCGTTTCCTATTGGGAATTTCTATAAAATTCTTTCATATTTTGAAAGCCAATTTATTTCGAAAAATGTCGCCAAAATTTGGCAAAAAGTCAAAAAATTGTCAACATTCTTTCATTTGCTGTCAAGCATGTGTTTTGTCATTGGTAATAGTGAAAATATGATTTTCCCACCAAATCTCGCCAATGTCGCGAACATTTCGAATAATTTGACGATATTTGACGTAATGTTGCAAACTTTGCGACTTCGTTTACAGCCAAATGTTCACAACATATTAACTGTTTCAACCTTCGTCCACATTGCAATGCAGTGACCAGTAGTGACCCTAAAATGACCCTCTAATTGAATTTTCCGGAACATGTGACCCATGCCAATGGTTTTCCCGTACCTCAAAATGGTAAGATACAAATGTTAGTCAAAATCGTTAGAGACGTTTTTGAAATAAAATTAGCTCGATTCTGACTCGTAGTGACCCAAAATGACCCACTAGTCTAATTTTCTTGAACATATGATTTAGCCTAATTGTCTTCTCGTAATCCAAAACGGTAGAAAGCAAAATTTAGTCAAAAACTTTAGATCCGTTTTTATATCAACCTAGCTTGATCCGAAGTGACTCAAAAATGATCCATTAATCGAATTTTCTTGAACATGTGACTTAGTCTAATTGTCTTCTCGTTATCCAAAACGGTAAAATACAAAATTTAGTCAAAATCGTTAGAGCCGTTTTTTAGATAAAATTAGCTTTACACGTAGTGGACCAAAAATGACCCACTAATCGAATTTAGGCGAACATGGGATTTAGCTAAATGGTCTTCTCGCAATCCAAAACTTACAATACAAAATTTAGTCAAAATCGTTAGAGGGATTTTTTAGATAAATGTAGCTTGACCTATAGTGACTGCAAAATGACACACTAATCTAATTTTCTTCAACATTTGAAATAGCGCAATGTTTTTCTCGTAAGCCAAAATGGTAAGATATAAAATTTAGTTTAAATAGATAGAGTCGTTTTTGAGATAAAATTAGTTTAACCCATACCCTTAGTGACCAAAAATGACTCACTGCTGGAATTTTCATGAATATGTGACCTAGTCCAGTGGTCTTCTAGTGCCCAAAATCAATAAGCTACCAATGTTAGTTGCAATGTTAAGCCGATAATCTATAAATGATAATCTATAGATGATATATATACGCACAGACGCATAGACACAAGATTTGCTCGAATTATACTATAAGATAAACATTATTACAAATTTGAGGAATGCAATAACCCAGTATTCTAAAATGAATGCGCATATTTTTTAATGTTTGTATCAAAATTTTTACTTAACGAGATATTGAGAAATTCCAATATTCACAAAGGAAAAAAAATAATATCCTTTAATATCCATTAAATATATGCAAAAAAGCTTATATTTTTCCTAATTTAGAAATACATTTATCACTATTTTATAAAATGTAACAAATCACCATTAAGAAAGACTTCTTATTTTGATGTTTTTGATTTCATTCATTAGAACAAATAAATTAATATGTGTGTATATATATATATATGTGTGTGTGTGTGTGTGTGTGTGTGTGTGTGTGTGTGTGTGTGTGTGTGTGTGTGTGTGTGTGTGTGTGTGTGTGTGTGTGTGTGTGTGTGTGTGTGTGTGTGTGTGTGTCGAATTTTTCTTTTACAGATACCAGATTTTAAAATTGTTTTTTATTGCTTAACTTATTCACGACGAGAGTCCTTTACACTTTTTAACACTTTCCAACCTAGTTGAAAAGTGTTTATGACTTCGGTTTGTCTAGCCGTATGGCCGTCTGGCTGTCTGGCCGTGCTCTAACTTACGTAAATATGCTCGGATTGCCTTGAAATTTTTATATGTTATTGTCGTTATTGTTGTTCCCTATTTCAACAGAAGTGTGTAGCACTTATAGTTTTTTTTCAAGGACACTCAAAAGAATTCCGTTACATTATGGTCTATGGGGGAAAAATCATTTGCAGTTTATTTCAATAATGTTACACAATTTCAAACACATCGTAATTGATATATATCATTAAGATGTATTACAAGAAGCTTAATATGGAATAGGGTGTACATAGCACTTATAGTTACTTTACAGAGACAGTCAAAAGAATTCCGTTACATTACGTCTATGGAGAAAAATCGTCTGCGGTTTATTTAAATAATGTTTCACTATTTTAAAAGCATTGGAATTTATATATATCACTAAGGTGCATTCCAAGAGGCTTACTACAGAATATTGTGTGTACAGCAGTCATCGTTCATTTACAGGGACACACAAAATAATTCTCTACTGTCTGTTAACAATAATTCCTGAAAGTGCGTTTTAAGTTACTAAACGCGATTTTAAATTTAACTTACCTTTTGTTTATTACGTGGTGTGTATAAATTCTGTAGATCCTATACAGGGAAACACAAAAGTTCGCGAACACATTTCCGTTTATTGACAGAAACTTCAGAAGGAGAATTTTAAACTGTGCTACGCGTTTCTTAACTGAACTAAAATTTAGCATACTATGTAGTATATATACAAATTTATAGATAATATACAGAGCTGAATAACAGTATTCGGATATTTTTCCGAATATTGTGTCTGTTGGAAATTCCTGAAATTATGTTTTTAAATATGTTATGCGCTCTCCAAATTGTTTACTTAGATGTTATGTTTCAGCTTATTAAACGGTATGATTTGTAAAATTATTTTGGATGCGTTGGAAAGTGTTACATAATCTATGCTTGACGCATGATTTTTCGTTCTTGTTTATTTCTTCAACACCTGTTGACACCAGTTTTTCCATGCTGTAATTTTGACTTATTCAATGTGTCAAAATTTAAAAATATATAAGGGGAAAATTTCCGAACTAAAATGTAAATGATTCCTGCCTCTTAAGTGGCCAGTTTTCTTGCCAACCGGCGTTAATGAGCTAATAAAAATTTAAATATGATGAATTTAGCAATGAACTGCTTCTAGCATTATTATTTCAATAACTAAATAAAATAAAAAAGCTCTATTTTCTGAAAAAAGTTAAACTTAACATAATAATATATTTATTTAGTAATGATTACATCTGTTATATCAAAAATATTTTAACATTCTTCATATAATAAATTTATCAAAATACACAAAAAAATACAGTTAAAAATATATTAGAAAACACCTTATTATAGAGAAGTCTAAATGGAATAACTGTCAATATCAAAAAAATTCTACAAGACCGAAATAATTTTTAAACTCCCTATAACAATAGATAAGTAATGATGTTGAAGATAAAGTACAGAGAAAGTCAAACTCAGAAGAAAATAGCGCCAAAGAAAAATACACTGAAAAGAAACATTGTGTCGTTTTGTTTTTGGCATTTATATAATGAAATTGGAGCAATAAAACATAAATAAAAGAATATCTGTTAGATAAATTGTATATAATATATAATTGCTAAATACATAGTTTTATAAAGAATAGATCACGAGGGATCCATTAAAATATCTTTATTTATTTAAATGTATTCCATGAATGATTACTAGAAAAACACTTTTCATACCATTATGTAGTTTTTAGAGGCTTTCCATAGTTATTAATTATTACGAAGGTTTATCAGCAGTATTTTCGAATGGCATTCTTTGACTTATGGAATCACAAAAAGATAGTGATTAAATAAGAAGAAGATTACTTTTCGGAAATTCTGGGGGTAAAAATCGGAGCAGTTAGCATATATAAGTCTGTTACACATTTAAAATAACCCTAACATTTACTAGAGGATTTATCATGCTAATAAAACTAAATTTCATGCGCAAGAATTCTTATGTGTTTTTATTAATGTAGCATACATTTTGCACTACAAAAATTTAATTTTACGCCTTTTTTCCGAACACAAAACATTTGATTTTATGATAACTAAGATCAGGTTAGAGAACTGTGTTGAACAATTCACCATGAAATAAAGAAATTGTTTCCAAAAAGCACGATTCGGATATAATGATTTAATGACTATAATTAATTAATAGATGTTGTAATGATAATCATTAAGACAATTTTTCCAACTTAAGATTCGCCTAGGTTTGTGGTTCATCATCGTACACAGCTATTGCAAAATTACTATTTCAGCAGACATGTTGCTCGTAAATAATCTTTTAATGATTTTATATATATTGATATTTGCACGTGTAGTTGAAGTATATATTCATTTTCTGTGTTGAAAAATACAGAATCCCAGATCTTTGTATTAAAATATTTATGCCACCTACTGAAATATGGATTCATTGAATAATGTTTTGCATCATACTTTTCTGTGCGAAAAAAATATACATTTTTTAAATGAAAATCTGGTTTGCATCTTATTTATCTCAAAAAAAATTCACTACTTTAATTTAAAATGTGGTGACCATAAATGGACTTTTTATGAGCGGAAACTTTATTATTTGATTTAAAATTTTATAAGACGCATTTCTATTATTTCCAATGCACTATATCCTGAAAGAAACGTTGTTTCAAAGATAATTTCTGAATATCGTTTGTTTTCATTATTACAAAGAATAATTTTGATCTGCGAGTTTCTTTAGTTCACACAGAAATACATATTTATGATATTTTTAAATTTAAGTAAAACATTACTGATATTCTTTGCTTTATTTTATTTTTAAAACATTTGAGAAGAAGATTTAAACTGAAAAAGCTATTTATAGGCTGTATATAAATTATGATTTATATTCGCTTATTTAATATATATATATATATATATTTAATATATATATATATATATATATATATATATATATATATATATATATATATATATATAATTTATTAATGAAACATTTACAAATCATTCCGTCATATTTTACCTTTAAATCAATTCTCATACAAAGTTAAAGACAAATAACATACGTATATCGTGTAATTTAGTTTTCCCGTTATTCTAAATACAATTTCGTACACAAACATTAACTATCGTCATTATATTTTATTTAATATGTATGTATAATGCTCACTAAATATGCTGTATATATAATTAATACGACGTGGAAGCACTGTAGTAAATAATATGCAACATGCCAGGCATGTTTAAAGAGTACCAAAATAAAGACAGAAATATTAATGTTGTATGATATACTATCGTATCAAGGTAGGAAAATATTTCTACTTTGTAGTGGATAATATACTTTGCGCAGATGTGATGTACTTATCTATAACAAGTTCTGCAGCAATACTATCGTAGAGTAGGAGAATGTATTAATACCAAAGTTACATTAAGGATTATAAGTATGAAGGAATTATGACGTAAAAGGGTATATATTTTATATTTATAGATGTACATTTAATGAACATGATTTGTTTGATTTAATCAACAGAAAATCTTAAAATATACAATAAAAACATTGTAATTATTCAAGTAATAAACATGTTTAAATGTAAAAAAAAATACCGCCTAATATTCATAGCAAGGTTTCGTAATTAATGAACATGAGATATTTCTTTACTTTTGTATAAACAGTAAGTTATATATATTTGTCTATAAAAAATGTGATTAATTTTTATCAATGTAAAACATTCTTTAAATAAGGTTTATAAATAAATGCACAGTACGTTATTCATTTTTCAATCATTTGAAAGAGGATATCGTTTAGTATTTATGATGAAAACCGAAAAAGTAAATGTTAGTGCTAGGAAAATGAATGCTAATAAAATTCAAACTATCATATCACGATTAGTTTGTTCATAAAAAAAACCCTTTACTGTTACCCTTGTTAGACCATGTTTAAACGTTTTTTAAATATAAATAATAGAACTGAGGTGCCGTATAAAAATTTATATTTCGTAACTTTTGAAAACATAACTATATTGGCGTAACAGGATTTTCATATGACGAAGAATAACTGAAATGTTTTCGTATGTATATATGTATATATACTTTCTTCCTTTCACTCCTTTCTGAAAAACAGAAATGCGGGCAGGGCTAGTGGAGCTTAAGCCATATGGTAGGCCACTCTGCCCGGCATGAACCTGAAAAACAGAAATGATCATACGTTGATTGAAATTAGGAGATAAGTTAACCAGACTGTTAGCTTATGCGAATCGGCTCTTCTGTTCAACATAAATATTTCCTAAAAATGAACACTGTTGACCTTCTGCTCACATTGTTTTTATTGAATAAGTAACGTTATAAACGAAATCTGTTTCAGCTATTACCTTGGCGGAAGATTTTCAAGTACACCATTTCTGCTAACAAAACTTCGTAGCAGTTAACAACTCTAGATAGCTTCTAAAAACTACATTATGGTATGAAAAGTGTTTCTATGGTAATCCTTCATGAAATACATTTAAATGTAAATAAATAAAGATATTTAAAAGAAGATTTAAAAGTACACCATTTCTAATTTCATTGTTTTAATATTGATAATGCATGCAAAATTTTGACACATAATTAAATGAATAAATTCTGTGTAAATTATAATAAACAAAAATGTATATGAAATAAACAGTTTAATTCCTATTTTTTATCCATTTGTTTTGTTTTCAGGAAATTTTTTCTCAAATTTGAAATTTGAAATATCTTTGCAATGACATAATTTTATATAATATAATGCTTCCTATATATATACAATAAGACAATATAAGCTATGTGTATTGAGTCCATATGGCTACATTTATGGATATGTATATTTTCCTTCAATAATACAGTTTTTTAAGCGTCACATTATGATAATATGTTAAAAGTTATATGTGCAAAACATTTTTATTCTACCTTTTATGCATGTCCTTTCTTGAATATGTACCTATGTTATATGTATTTATATAAAAAAAGGAAGTTTATAAAAAAATTTAAAAGGTTATGCTAAATTAAAAGCTACTTCAAAATGTTATGTTATTTATTTTCTTGAACTAAAAGAAAGACCACCTTAACATTTTGTTAATCTTTTCTAACTATGCTTGTGTAAACACTTGCTTATTTTTACATAGTTACTTTTACGTTTTCTTAAATATCCGCAGTAACTGCTTTTCTGACAGCATTATATACTGACACATATTCATTTCTTGTGCAATTTATTACACGAGGGAAAACATTAAAGTAGTTTTTTTTTTTTTTTTTTTTTTTTTTTTTTTTTTTTTTTTGCGTAAATGTTGTTTTATAATTAAACATGCTTTGAATGTGAAAATAAAGGTTGTTTTATATTCCAAACATTAGATTTCTTCACAGTAGTGTGTTTTTATTATCTTTCATTGCATTTCTATTGCTCTCTCTCACAAACGCTTGGCATTATTATTTCGTTTACATTACGGATGTAAATCCTATAATTTGAAGTACGAAAACGTGTTTTAAAACTAAAAATTGTAGGGAATTATGCAAAATTTTAATCCTGCAATGATAGAAATTATGATTATAATTTTAAAGATATATAATACTAACCAATTTCTCAACATTGTATTTCAGTATCTTAAAATATTTTTTTTTGTCACAAAATTAAAAAAACTAAATTTAATTACACGTAAATTCATTGAAAACAGTTAAAGAAAACATATCGCTTATGTCACATAGCGGCTGAAGATTTTTAATTAAACTTAAAAGATACACCATTCTTTGAAATATTTTCTATATATTTCCAAAAGCATCAATACTCTCCAGTTCAGTAAATTCGCCTTTAGATGTAAAATACACTTTTAGATTATGTATTCAAATAAAAATGTAGAATAGTCATTTACAAAATGTTATTATTTGTGAAATTTGTTTAAAAAACGTGATTTAACATACAACATAAATCAAGTGCATTCAAAATATATTCATTTATTGAATCTAGTATGACTTGAGTGCACAGAAAATATGAATTACACACGTAAATTCATTTATGATAAATTTTATAATATGTTTCTCATAAACGAAAGCCTATCATCAGAAATATTTATAAATGTTTGTATTTTTTATATAAATGAAATATGCCATTCACAGTGCGGTGCATTAAAAAAATCTATAAAAAATTCGCAATCTTTCTGAAAAGGAAGTTCGTAACGTTTTGAAACTGAGACATATACCAAAGAATCGCGAAATATTTAAATAAATTGTTTCTACTTCGCCGTATCATTTTCCATAAATTTTAAATAAATCAATCCAAGTTCTTTAATATTTTTAATAAATAACAATGTGAATCTGAAACGAAAAATTATAACGTAATATTTAAGATGAACTTTATTATTATAATAAATAATATAGTTCTAATATGCTCAGCGGTCGTACGAAGTATTCATAGCCCCACAGAACAATTGCCGACTAGTTATGTCGGTTAAGGGGCTTCCGACTAGCAGACAACTTTACGCCCAGTCTATTAGTGAGTAGAGTGGCTTGTAATAAATTGAGCCGTTGGGAAAAGTTAAAATCTCATCAAAAACAACTCGTTGTAAATGATCCCGCCAAACCATCACAAACCTAAAACGTCAATCATAAAAAGAAGTGATATCCCATAAAAAGAAGCTATATAGAAGTGCATACTCCGAGTCCCGTGTAAAAATCCACTGATAATGTTTCCAAAGGACTCGGAGTGAGGTACAGTATGTGAAAACTGCTTGGTGACCTGCAGGTTTTTATAATGTTTACGTTTCCTGCAATTACATATGACTGTATTATTTTTATTTTATTTTATTTTATTTTATTTATTTTATTTTATTTTATTTTATTTTATTTATTTTATTTTATTTTATTTTATTTTATTTATTTATCTATTTATTTATTTATTTTGCTAACATAAAAATAAGCGATATAGAAGTACATACTCCGAGTCCCGTGTAAAAATCCACTCATAATGTTTCCAAAGGTCTCGGAGTGAGGTACAGTATGTGAAAACTGCTTGGCGACCTGCAGGTTTTTATAATGTTTACGTTTCCTGCAATTACATATGACTATATTATTTTTATTTTATTTTATTTTATTTTATTTTATTTTATTTTATTTATTTATTTATTTTGCTCCCATAAAAAGAAGCGATATAGAAGTACATACTCCAAGTCCCGTGTAAAAATCCACTCATAATGTTTCCAAAGTACTCGGAGTGAGGTACAGTATGTGAAAACTGCTTGGCGACCTGCAGACTTTTATAATGTTTACGTTTCCTGCAATTACATATGACTATATTATTTTTATTTTATTGTATTCTATTTTATTTATTTATTTTGCTCCCATAAAATTGTGAAAAGTTGAAGCTTCTGTGTTTGCATGTCCTTTCTTATTTAAGAGCTTGAAAATTTCATTTGTTGATTTCATTTACCACTAGCAAAACCCGCGGTTTTGCTCAGGTAATTCTTGAAAAATGCCAAGTGGTATTCGTTGGCCTATTTTCATCAGAGGAAACTTTACTGCCACAGATAATTCAGAAATTACTAATTAAGCCACACTAATGTTCAAACAAAATCGAAATTTTAAAATTGTTTTTTGCTCTTCCCCCCGCACGTGTGGGTAGTGTCACCGATATGAAATATAGCCTATATTACAGTAGGGACTGTTACCATCACTTTTGAAAATGGTTCTATAGTTCCAGAGATTCTATAGAAATTGTAATTTAGAATGTTTTTAGACCGCTTTTCGCTTATTTCACCCTTTTAAATTTGGGATTTTTTTTAAGATTAGGATTTGTTCTTAGAGAGCATTTACATTTTATAAGTAACTTCCGTGCCAAATTTCATGTTTATAACACCTTCAGTATAAAAAAAATCGAAATTTTAGAACATTTTTCGCTCCTGCGCTCCTCTGGAGGTAGTGGCACCGACATAATATATAGTCTATGTTGGAGCAGGGATTGTCACCCTCAATTTGCCACCATCACTTTTGAAAACAGTTCTGTAGTTCCAGAGATTCCATAGAAATTGTAATTTAGAATGTTTTTAGAACGCTTTTCGCTCGTGTCACCCTTAAAAATTTCGAATTCTTTTAGAATTTGTTCTTGGAGAACATTTACATCTTATAAGTAACTACGATGCCAAATTTCAGGTTTCTAGCTCCTTCAGTATACAAAAAATCAAAATTTTAGAACGTTGTACGAACCTGCACCCCCTGGCAGTAGCGGCGCCGACATAAAATATAGCCTATGTTAGAGCAAGGATTGGCACCATCAATTTGCAACCATCACTTTTGAAATCGTTTCAGTAGTTCCAGAGATTACCCCCTACAAACAAACAATATTTACCACTTTATAATATTAGTATAGATCAATATAATAAATTATAACACCTTGTAATAGTATATTACTTTTAAATGCTAAAGGTGTAAAATTAACAACTATAATATAAATTAAAATAACTTTTATTAGTTGTTTTACATATTTCGACTCTTTCCAAGTCATTTTCAAAAACAAAATGAGAATATTCTAAAGCTGCACGGGCTTTGAAGTTATTATTTTTCATGTACTTTTGTAAAAATTACGCACGTTATCTATTATTTTTTACTTGATTGTTTATTTTCATATCTTTGACCATGTCTTTGTAGCTAGAATTACTCCGTGGTCAAAGATATGAAAATAAACAATCAAGTAAAAAATAATAGATAACGTGCGTAATTTTTAAAAAAGTATATGAAAAATAATAACCCCAAAGCCCGTGCAGCTTTAGAATATTCTCATTTTGTTTTTGAAAATGACTCGGAAAGAGTCAGTCGAAACATGTAAAACAACTATATATTAGTATAGATAATTTAAACTAGAAAAACCACTCTTACGAAGAGGATTTTTTAAGTAAACATGTAAAGATTTTGAGTTTGTAATATATATATATATATATATATATATGTAATATAATAAACGTTAACTATATTGAGATATATTGTAGTAATGCTAGCGTAAGCGGAATCGCATAGATATGGGGAAAAATCCGTTCTGTCAGTTCTTTCGCATATATTTATAAAAGTGATAATTTTATAAATTTTATAAATTTTCGCAAATATTTATAAAAGTGATATAACAAAAATTAAGAGTTTATTTTTTCGATTTTCAAAATTGATATACTGCATATATTATAAAAGCCTGCAGGTGGCCAAGCAGTTTTCACATACTGTACCTCACTCCGAGTCCTTTGGAAACATTATGAGTGGATTTTTACACGGGACTAGGAGTATGCACTTCTATATCGCTTCTTTTTATGGGATATCACTTCTTTTATGACTGAGGTTTTATGTTTGTGATGGCTTGGCGGGATCATTTACAACGAGTTGTTTTTGATGAGATGTTTTGTAAGGTATTTAATTTCAATTATACAGATTCCATTTTGATTCAGAAAAGAAAAGATAAAAGAAAGATGAAAGGGGCAAAAAAAAAAATAATAGTAATGCTATAAACAGAATTATACATCAGAATTATACAATTTATTCAGTGACTTATTCCAATGTACATGTCGCTACCATAGCAAAGGGGAAACGTTTATATTAATTTCCTTAGATTGTATTCATCAGATTATTTATGACATGTTTATTTTCCTTTTTCTTTTGTTTATATAACTCTTTCGTTTATATACGTTCAAAAAAACAAAAAAATAGAAAAATTTACAGTAGTTTACAAATTAATTAAAATACTGCAGTTTTAGAAAAATGTGGAAAAATAAGAAGCACTTTTTTTCGGGCAAATATAATAATACGTTTATGGAGCATACTTTAACGAGAATAATTAATTTTTTTTCTACGAACCATTGTAATTCACGGGGATTTTTATACTAATATATTAAATATTATTTTTGAAAATTACTGAGCACCTTAACCCCTTGAAAGGCACCGGTATGTTATATATACCACTTAATTTTAATTCCAAAACGCCACAATGACACCATAATTTTATAACCAAATTTTGAATTTATAAGATACATGAGGAAAAGCTTTTAGTTATTTTAAAATAAATTCGTTCGTGAATCCTGGTGTCAATCAATCATTTCAATATTTTAGCTACAAGAGTACTTTGCCCCTGAAGGGGTTAAAAATTTTTTTATTTGTTAAGTTTTTTAACTCAACGTTTCGAGAATCGGAAAAAAATATAAGTTTCGCAACGTTTGCAAAAGTATAAAATCTATCAAAGTGATTTTAATATAGAAACTGTTCGTAGGATGGCATGTATTCCAAAATTTTGTGTGATTTTGAAATATACCGCAAAGACTGAAGCGTTTACATAATGAACTGTTTAAAAAGATGTAAAAATTTATTAAAATTTTTGATCTGATAATTCATAAAGCTTTAAATTAGATTTAAAAAAAGAGCGTGATTAAACAAAAAAGGACTATATTTATTAAAACCGAATATATTTATTATTATATATTAACCGAAATATTTATTAACCGAACATGTGTTCGCTATCCGAACATAAAAATCTCATGCGAAAGTGTTAGTTGACTGATTTGTTCGTAAACCGAACAGTTCGTTACCGATCACCTATTGTATACGAAATTTAGCATTTTTAATTTTTATAGGAAATTTAAGAAGTTATTTCCTTTTCATTGTGCTATAGGTCCGTTTTTAGAGCATTTTAAGTTCGTCATAGCCGTAGATTTGATGAAAGGCAATTATTTAAACGCAAAAAAAAAAAAAAATCTTGGGATAGCAACATTTTTACATTCTATTACCCAGCACATGAATGTAAAGTTGGAATTTTGTAATCACTATTTCAATCAATTCCTGATACGCTAGAATTATATATTTATAAATAAACAGAGTTTTTTTTAATCGATGAAAATACTATATTTTAATAGATTTAGAGCTTAAGATCGACGAACTTTCATGCGGACAAAATGAACTCGTATTAAATTTTAAAGCAATATAATAAAACCTTACAGAGATTGAAACAGTATAAAATCATTAAAATACATCTCACCAAGTAAATATACATCGGTTGTAATGTAATCAAGATCTTCTAAGAGACCATGTAAACGAAACGTATATGGTTCAATGCCGCTTTACAATAGCGAGTTTAAATTAAACGGATGTAGTAACATATTTGAGTATCTTGTGTCTATAGCCCCTTTGACAAAAGTTATGATATTTACTATTGTTTTCTTCTGTGTTAAGTACATGAATCAAGTACTTCAACATAAAAATTCGCTAATTACACAACTATTTAGTCTTATTAAAAAAATATTTTGAGTTACCCTGTAAACGAACAGTAAATTCTACAAATCTGTTTTACAATAGGAAGCTAATTCAGGTCGTTCGTAGTAACATATTTGAACATCATGCTCATACGTTCTTTTTGAAAAGAGTTAGACCATTTAATATTTCTTTGCTTCATTTTAGGTATAGGAATAAATCACTTTAAAGTGGTATACATAAAAAACTAATTAATATTTTTACACGAAATATTAAACATTTGAACTACTCATAAAAACAATTCAAATGCTGCAAACTGCGTAAAAATCGGATAAATACAGAAACTATTTAGCCCTATATCAAAAGATATTTTGTGAGACCCCGTAAACGAACCATTAATGTTAATATTTTTTTTTAAATAGGAAGCTGACTTGGGTCCACTGTAATAACATACCTTAATATCATGTGTATACGACCATTAGAGTCGAAAAGAGTTGGGTCATTTATTATTTTCTTGCTCTATGTTAAGTGTATGAATCAATAACTTTAAACTGATATAAATCAAAAACTAATTACTATTTTTACATGAAACTTACAAAGGTTTGCACTACTCATAAAAACAATTCAAATGACGTAAACCCCGATAAATACACATTGCTGCCGCCCTGCCAACAGTTTTTGGTCTGAACAAGATTTAAAAAGTGCAAAATACAGCACTTTTAAAATCGCATATATTGAAAACCTATTCGCCGTATTTTGCTTTACTTTCGATTTCTTAGTCACTTGGCACGCCCCATTCCACAGAATCAAGAATTTTATTTCTATCATAAATAGAATGCGAGATATATACATGTGTCAAAAACCCGTTTTGTCCCGTCCGCAAAATATAAACTAGACAGAGTGCTAAAAAATTTTTGTAAAATCGTTTGGCATCCATTGGCGGAAATTCCTTTCATTTACGGTTCAATGCATTGCTGTTTCTTATGATTGGCAAGAAACTCTGTCGAGTTTTTATGATGTAGTATTAACTACAAGATAAAAGAACATTTACATTACATTTTAAACCCCGATAAATACACATTGCTGTCGCCCTGCCAACAGTTTTTGGTCTGAACAAGATTTAAAAAGTGCAAAATACAGCATTTTTAAAATCGCATATATTGAAAACCTATTCGCCGTATTTTGCTTTACTTTCGATTTCTTAGTCACTTGGCACGCCCCATTCCATAGAATCAAGAATTTTATTTCTATCATAAATAGAACGCGAGATATATACATGTGTCAAAAAACCCGTTTTGTCTCGTCCGCAAAATATAAACTAGACAGAGTGCTAAAAAATTTTTGTAAAATCGTTTGGCATCCATTGGCGGAAATTCCTTTCATTTACGGTTCAATGCATTGCTGTTTCTTATGATTGGCGAGAAACTCTGTCGAGTTTTTATGTTGTAGTATTAACTACAAGATAAAAGAACATTTACAATGAAAAGGATAGATGTAAATTTAAGAGAAAAGATTATAACAAATTTGGAATAAAAAATAAAGCGAGGGAGATTAAGTATAGAGTCTAAAAAATTGGAAGAAAGTTAAATGGCATAGCTGTATTTAAGACTAACTACAAGTAAGGAAGTTGAAAAAGTAAAAAGGGTTTGGAACATGTTCGTGAAACAGCACTTAAATGCCAGGTGGTGAAAATGCGGGCAAAGCATAAACAAAAAAGGCACTTAAAATGGCCATACATTTATTTTTGGTATAGCTTAGATGTTAAGTTTAAATTAAGAAATTAGGTATTTATAATATGGAGACAATTACAGAGCATAAATAAAAAAGAGAAAATTTACAGTTATGGTGAGCACTAATGATCACAGTCTATAATGCAAGAATATTTTGGACATTTACGGTGATATGGTTCGAGGGCGTCATATTCCGGCAATTCTACGATTATTTCATTAGGGAGGTCATATAGTTTTTTATATTTTTGTTTAGAGTGATGGTAGATTCTTTTATTTAATGTAGTAGTTTTGAGGTCTCTAAGGACAGTGCTATTTCGGAGGTAACGTGAAGCATTTCTGAGAGTACGTAGATTTTTGTTGTGGAGGTTGTTCGTTATCAGGTTTTACAGATATAGCCACAGACCGGACAGGTGTAAGTGATTGTTAGTAGAATACAAGAGTTATAAAGGAGAAGCTTGTTATGGATACCCAGGGTGTTACTATTTAGAAGAGGTTTAAGTGCAATCGTGGCTCCAGCGACTTTCCCCCTGATGTTAAAAATATGTTTTTTGAAAGTAAGTGATTGGTTAAGGGTGACCCCTAGGTACTTTGCTTCATTAGACCAGGATATAGTGGTATTGTTAATGGTAATTTTGTAGGGATGGGTTAGTTTTCTGGAGAAATAGACAGCAGCAGTTTTATTTTCATTAATTGTTATTTTCATTAATTTTTATTTTCCTGTACTAATGCGTCATAGGTCGCACTAGTCCAGGAAGGGATCAATGTGAGTCTGCAGGTACCTGTAAAGTGTGTATGGGTGGTGAGCATAAGCGTAAAATGCAGTGTCGTCTGCATAAAGTGCAAGGTAGGTGTTAAGTGAACGAATAGTATCGTTAAAGTAGATGTTGAACAACAAGGGGCCGATGACGCTCCCTTGGAGGATGCCTGCTAAGATACGGAAGGTGTTAGAAAGAGTGTTAGCAGCCGTGAAAGATGCGATCTCGAAGATAAGAGAAAATTAATTGTATAGGTATAGTAGGGAAGTTAAGCCTAGTTAATTACTATATGAGGGCCTCGTGCTAGACTTTGGCAAATGCCATTGTGATATCAAGAAAAATGGCAGCGGGAGGAATTTTTGAGTTTAGCTTTTCACTGAGAAACCATTACAACACGAAGTAGCTGGTGTGTTGTTGAAAGTTTTGGGCGAAAACCAAATTGTTCAGGCATAAGTGAGTTGTTCTGTTGTATGTGGTCCTGAAACTGTGACCATATGACGCGTTCGATAACCTTGCTGAGTGAAGGGAGAAGAGAAATAGGTCTATAATTGACTGCGTCAGAAAGGTTAGCACCACGTTATGGCATAGGGAAAGATTATAGAAATTTTCCAAAGTTTCGGAAAATAGTTAAATTTGAAGATGGGGTTAGTTTCGGAATGTAGACGATATAGTTAGGAGGTAGGATTTTGAGAGCACTATTAGAGATTTTGTCGTATACAGGGGCTTTACGTTTTTTCAGTTTAGTAATACTATTGTGGATAACGATAGACTGAATTTCAATAGAAGGGTCATGAGGGTAGAGTGCAAGAAATCTGCGAACAGTTTCACTGACGTGGGTGATATGATTTTGGCTAGCGAGGGTGGGATTTGGAGAGAATTGGTTAGAGTAAGCTAAGAGTAGAATTTCGCTTTTTCCTCGTCAGTGTAAGCTGTGTTATTATTGGCCGAAAGAGGGGGGTTGTGGGTATAGTTGTTATTAAGCCAGAGAAAATTATCCTCGCTAGCAATGTTTTTGGGAAAATTAGTTCAACTTTTTGGTTTTTCTTTGAAGATGCTATTTTTGATTCTATTATTAAGTCTATTGATGACGGGTTTAATGATGGGGTCTTTAGAATTTTGAAAAAGACGCCGAAGACGATTGCGAAGTTTACAGAGTTTATAAATATATATAAGAAGGAGGGGTGAAGTAGTTGTTTTTAATGTATTTGAAGGTGGAGTAGTTGAGAGAATTAGTTATGTGAGAATTAAAGT
Organism: Maratus michaelseni; assembly: GCA_963931845.1. Lineage (NCBI taxonomy): Eukaryota > Metazoa > Arthropoda > Arachnida > Araneae > Salticidae > Maratus > Maratus michaelseni. Next base: position 257,632,076 of record OZ007590.1, on the reverse strand, counting down.
TGTCAACAGCAGAATCAATATCGGCAGTATTATTAATTTCTGGAAGATTTTAGCTCCACCGCTGGTCGATGAATTAAACTTGTAGAATTTAGCATTTAAATTTTTCCAGTGAGCACTTCTGTGATTTTCCTTCAGTCATCTACGGTGACGTCTGTCGTTATTTTTCTTATATCATCTTCGGTGACTTGTGCCGTTATTTTTTCTTCCGTCATCTTCGGTGTCGTGTGTTGAAAAGGTAAAGGGAACCTCTTGGGAGACGCGTACGCTACCCGCTCCGCTAATGCACGGCGGTCTGACCCTCCTGCCCCCCTCCTCCGACTGCCCACAAGAGCTATAATAAGCTCGAAGCTGCAGCGGTCGGTAAAATGACAACTTTAATATCCCTAAATAGATTTTTTCCTAAAATATTAAACACGTGTTTTTCCGTTTTTCAATCCAATGTCTATTTCTCGAGATATTCGACCGTTTCCAGACTTTTCAATGGAATCTATTTTCACTGCAATGTACTCGATTAAAGCGATCTCATTCATTATCTACTTCTTTTCTGAAGAAAATCTTAAATATAAAAGTTACTTTTTTCCCTAATCTTTCCGAATCTGCAATTAAAAAAGGGGGTTATCATTTAAGATTACAAAGTTTCCTCCCTCCCCCCTCAGGTGGCAAAGTTGGGAGGGTCAACATTAATATCCCTAAATAGATTTTACAAAAATATTGAGATACCTATTTTCCGTTTTTCAATCCAATGTATATTTCTCGAGTTATTCGACCGTTTCCAGACTTTTCAGTCACCCTGTATATATATATACAAAAGACAACAGAAGTGTAATTAAATAGAGAGGAAATCTCCATCATCAATTAACCCTCTAAGCATGTGGAACGTAATATTCCGTTCACTAAGCTCCAGGTTTCACTACAATATATGCAATGTTTAAGATAATGTAGTTCTATAGATTTAATGAATTTTCAAAACATTGAAGAATGATTAATACTCACAAGGGTTACATTCATATTTGTAATTAAGTTTTATTTATAATGCTGAAAGAATAATATTTTTTTAGCATTTAAAACAAAATGATGAGAAAACAACATTACAATTTTACAATTTTACTTAATTAACATTACAATTTAATTAAACGCTCAGAGGGTTAACATAGCATATTTAGGGTGTTTACGATTAGCAGGGTCGGAAACCTTGTAGTCTGGCAATTCTGCGACGGTTTCATTAGGGATGTTGTATACAGTTTTATGGAATTTTTTTAAATGTTGTCGTTTTTTTCAAGTGGCGGTTCAAAGATCTCAGTTGATAGTAGTATTTCTGAGATAAGGATGGCCATTCTTGATGATGAGACGATTTTTGTTGTGAAATCTATAGAGATATTTCATGTTGGTGTTACTTGCAAACTCCCATATTTGACAAGCATAAGTGGCAATAAAGGGAATACAAGCATTATCGTGAATAATTTTAATTTTTATAGAGAGAATATTACTTTTGTGAAGATGGAAAAAGGAATTAGATATTACGGCGACTTTGCCTCTAATATTTAAAAAAAAATGTTAACCCACAATGGTAACCCACAGATAATTAGTATCATTTGTCCAGAGAATAGTAGTATTGTTGATTTTAATATGGTTAGAAAAAATACATTTTTTAGGTAAATAGATTGCATCAGTTTTTTGATCATTAAGTTTAATGCGCTATTGAGTACAACACCTTATGAAACCAGCAATGTGTTTTTTAAGAATTTTGTAAAGAATGTATGGTTGGCGTGTAGAAGCGTAAATCACCGTGTCTTCCGCTTACAGGGCAAGCAAATTACGAAAAGTTCATGGAAAGAGAAGCAAGCCATCACACGGCTTATTACATTGCACCATTTTTCGCAAGGAAAATTCAAACAAGAATTAAAAAAAAACACAGAGTGTTGCCAAACGCGGAAAGTAAGAAAAAAAACTTACATGAACTCAGAGCACATGAAACCAGAGAACATGCAGCTTTAGTTCACTGCAGACGATAATTATATAAACTTTCTGGCCACCGTTGAAATCCCCTTGGATTTCAACAAATGATTACCTGCTTACGATATCTTACTGTAATGAAAAACAATTCAAAAAATAGAAAATATTAGACGGTTCTCATTTCACAGTTTTTAGTTTATATAGGAAGACGACATAGTTTCTCTACTGGACGATTGATGGCACCACTACTAGTCTTGATCGTCTGTTTTTGGCTCTGATGATTCTATTCACGCTGATATTGAATATACACTGCTCAAAACAATTAAAGGATATTGCAGTTTTAGGTGGATTTTGCATCTGGGAAACTTTTTAGCTGATTGATACATGGTCGACAGACATAGTAGGTTATATGAGAATAAATTACACATGTTTGGCAGAAAAAAATGCATTTTATTGCGCATTTGTGTACAAAAGGAAAAAAACACAATTTGTGCATATGAGAAAAAAAGAATAAGAAAAGGTGTTTTCTTCAAAGAAAATCATTTTCAGTAGGGGGTATGGTTTCCACGGGCGGCCAGCAACGTTGAACACCTTTGAGGCATGGACTCAATGAGGCTATTAATGAAGAGTTGGGGTATTCTGCCCCACTCTTCCAGAAGAGCTCTTTCCAGTTCTTGGAGAGTTTGTGGGGGTTGTTGGCGGCCAGAAACTCGTCTTCCTATAGCGTCCCAAACGTGCTCGATTGGATTCATGTCTGGAGAACACGCTGGCCATTCCATTCGAGCGATTCTTTCCTCGAAAAGGAAATCCTCCACCATGTTTGCACGATGTGACCTGCAGTTATCGTCCATTAAAATGAAGTTATCTCCGATTGCTGCAGCGTAAGGGACTACAATAGGTCTGAGGATCTCATCCCTATATCGACGACCAGTCAGAGCTCCATCTCGAATGATGTAGAGGTCAGTGCGCCCGTCAATGGAGATTCCACCATACACCAACACTCCTCCACCGCCAAATCTGACACTTTCGTGCACGAACGCAGGATTATTCCTACTGCCACGGTCCCTCCAGATGAAAATACGCCTATTATCCGGATGCACAGAAAAACGGGACTCGTCAGAAAACAGAATATGGCTCCATTCATTTCTCCTCCAGTTGACATGCTCGATTGCACACTCCCTGCATTCCCGACGATGCCTTGATGTTAATCTAACACATACCATTGGTCGGCGAGCATACAGACCTACAGCATGTAGCCGGTTTCAGACTGTCTGAGTTGAAATCTTGTTGCCTGTAGCCGAGCGAAGGTGTTGTTGGAGAAGAGTAGCGTTCATGTTTCGGTGTCTCCGAGCTCTTAACGCTAAATACCGATCTTCATTGGGCGTTGTTGCCCGTCTACGACCTTGCCCTGGTCTTCGGCCTGCACATCCACTCTCCAAAAAACGGTTCCAGATCCTGGAAATGACACTTTGTGACACTCCAATGGCTTGCGCTACTTCGGCTTGAGTTTGGCGCCCTTCTAAAATACGAATAATTCTACAAGCTTTTGAATCTGTCAAATGACTTCGCTGAGACATCGTACTCATCGAAACAAAGCAATCACTGAATGCCGATCTTCCTTGTCTTCATTCTCTTTTATCCAGTTGAAAGTCAAATTTCATTCGCTGCCGCTGAAGCGACGTTTTTGACGTCGAACTCAAAATTTGCATACTCCACAGTTTGAAAACCAGAAAAATTTGCATTTGTGATTCTCTTCTTCTATTTTCGGCAAAAAAAAATTCGTTTATATCTTTATTGTATATAAAACTTCAAATATCCTTTAATTGTTTTGAGCAGTGTATTTGAATCTATTATGAATCTCACTTCTAAACCCCAATTAATATATGTCCTTTTCAGTTTTTATCACAAAAACTCATCCATTTTAAATACTCCCGACAATGGGCAACATAAATATGGCAAGCAGCAATTTTTACTTTTACTTCAGGTCTATGATGTGCTGGGTTTCAATGTATTCATTTGTCCATTTCTTGTATTCGTTACAGTAGTGTACATTTACAGCTGGTATTTTTATTAAAAAAAATTGTCTTTCATTTTATATATATCCTGAAAATTTTGAGACAGATCGTATTAGTTTCTGGATTTCCAATACGTATTTTTTTCTATTTAATCAAAATTATTATATTCTGTTAAATTTGCTAAAATGTCTTCAAGAGACTGTCCTCCCATAAAAAAAAGTTATTATGATAATAAAGAGTATCACATAATAATTCTAAGTATTCGAAATGTTTAATTAAAGGTTTTATTTGAAAAATAGTTCTATCCTTATTTATTGTTAAAGTCCGCGAATAAAAAAAACACCAATCTTAAAAAAAAGATTAAAATACCTGAAATATCACTCAATTTAAACGTTTAACATAATTAAAAATTCAGAAACCAACTCTAAAATCGCTAAAGTCTAAACTGGCTTTTACAGTATTATAGTTTACTAGCTTAATTCATGAGCATATTTTAAAAAGGTTTATTTTTTGGTACATGAACAATGAAATCCATTACAATAAAAAGACAGTGTTAAAGCCAAGCGTGAACTAATGATCACACTAATATTATGTTTTACAATAATGTTTTATTACTAATATTTGAAATCAACGAAGCATTTTTTGCATCTACAACTTTCTTACATGTTAGAAGCAGACATTCAAAGTCATTACTTAAATTAACAGTAATAAATATGGATTGCCTTCGACGAATGGGCATTTTATGTGTTTTAGAAAGCAAGGGATTTTAAAATGTGATTGTCTGAAAAAAAAAAAAAAAAAAAAAAAACCTTGGCATCTCGTTAAAGTGCATGTGCATTTAGACGTATGACTTAATAGCTGTAGAAGAAAATTCATTGGATGAAAATATATTTTCAAAAGTGTCATATACAGGAGTTTATACATGTTAACTGTATTCAGGATAACGCCTGTCTCTGGTGAGGGTACAAGGACATAAAAATATTTCACAAAAAGTTAATTGATACTTACGTTAAAGAATATAATGACACTTTCAAACAATGATTGGAATTTCTATGTCAATAAAACTCTGTGCTTAAATTTCAGCTAGATATGAAATAATTCGTATTTGTATCGGACAACACAGAAGATAAGTTAATTGAAATGCGATATACATTATAAGATATGGATACTGATAATAAGTAAATTAAATAATTTAATGTCCCATAGAGTCTAAATGTTTTTAATTAATCCATTTGTATATATTTAGGAAACAATTGATAAGCTCAAACAAAATTGAAACATGTATATTAGTCGCTTTTCTCTTACAATGAATATTATTTAAATAAAAAAGTCTCCCCATGCTTGTCTTCTTATTATTTTAATAATAGTCACTAGAAATTATGATTTCTATCATTAGCAAAATAATAATTATTTAATTTATTTTCTTATTTTTTGTTTGAAATAACTATGCATTTTCAGACAAACTGGCAATATTCTACGATTTTAACGAAATATAAGTACATGATGTTACAGGCATTCATTAATATGAAATTAAAGTCCGATGGCACAAATTGATTTCCGGAAATATTGTCACATTATATAAACTTAATTATGAATCGTATAAATCCCCCTCTCTCTCTCTCTGTGTGTGTTTGTATAAATAGACATAACATTAATATTTACAGTAATATCTGTACATTATTAATACTTTTGAACGTGACAATGCCAATCGACTTTCACTATAAAAGCGATAATTTTCTGCTGATTTTTGAATCATTACATCTTATTTCTACTTGCAATTGGTAATTAGAAAATCTGAAAATTTTAATTAATTATATAGATTTTTTACAAATTTATTTAAATTATTTATTTCACTTTTCACTTAAAAGAGTATATGTCAAAAAACTTTGAATACCCGCATCAAAATATCTGTAATATATCAATGACATATTATATATTTCAATTTAACTTGATTTCTTGGCCTTTAAAATTCAAAAAAAGTTCGAGGTACATAAAGAATAAATAAATAATTTTTTATCGACTAAACAACTTTTTATAAATAAAGAACTATTCATATATATACATTATGTTTTCTTATACACTTTAAGAGTAAATTGAGTTTATAACACGTTTCACGGATAACTGAGATTTTTTTTACATTTTGCTTTGAAATATAAGAGTGCAAATAAACATAAAGAATAAACTTTCACTAAATTTGTTTAAATATTTTGTTGTTTTTCCATGAAAAAATATTAAATGACCCTCTCTCTAGTGGTACACTTATCATATTAAACGAGAAAAAAAAGCTGTTTAGTAAAAATGAAAGTTAAAAAATATATATGATACATGGTCCAAAATAATTAAGTGGGAAAGTAATTATGTGGATTTTTATTAAAGTTTCTTTAACTGCGTTAGAGACAAATTAAATTACGTGCATGAGATGAAGAAACTGTTATTAATTAATATGTTTTGGATTAGGGAAATTCTGACAGTTGACAAAAAGGAAACGACAAAGAGGATTTGTGAGGTGTAACATATTCCTGTTAGTTTAAATCTAAGTAATTTCTTTAATACACATTAAAAGTCTTTGTTTTCCCCAGACCGCTTTACCGCATTCAGTTACATAAAAATTCATTTTCGTTGAAAACTATGCAAACATATCTAAAATTGTATTCCCGATTTCTAATGAAAACTATGTTAGAATAAACTTATCTTTGTTCAATTAAACACTACAATATATTACAAACTAGTATTGCTATGATGCGTATTAGATTTAGGCATCCATAACATCAAAATGTAATGCCAGTTACATACTTTGGTGTAGAAGCATTGAAAAAACGAAAATACTTTTGATACAGCCTAATATGAAGTGGCCTTTATACAAATTATGTAAGAATATTTTTTTTTGTATTTGCAGGTAATATTTTATAATTAAAATCTCAGTTTTATAATGAAAATTAATATATTTTAATAAAAAAGTTTCTAATTCTATGCTTGAGATCAACAAAAATAGCGGATTAAATAAAAAGTCGCTCTTTATTTAGAATATCTATTGTAGAAGATAGTGCCAATTTTTCTGAAATACTTCATACTCCTAGTCTCCAAGATAAAAACAATTCTGCCCTATTTGAAGGAGCAGATATTTACTATGCTATGGTCCACATTGTCACATTGTCTAATAATGCTCTATTTTTTATGAGTAAAGCATCCTCATGACTGTATATTTATTTTATGTATACATCTGAAACTGATATTTTAATTTTCATAAAAACCTAGGAAACGTTCTTTTGAAATGTGGAACAGTTTCTATATAAGTGCAAAAAATTGGAAAAATATGAAATAAAAATGGTAGACATTTCCCGTTTGACGCTGATACATGTTTACGACAAACACATAAAAAATTCTTGTTTGTTTTTGCAATAGTATTTAGAAAATGTGAAAACAGTGAATGTCAAAAACAGTGAATGTTAAATTGACTGTATCTATTTTTATGATATGAATGTTTATACTTTTAATCTATAACATCCACGCACTGATAGCCGATTATTATACAAATGTGAAAATTTTATTTCGATAAAAAGTCATGTACTGGTTATACAAAACGATTTCTTGTTTTCCAAAATTAAATTTTTAATTTCGTACCTTTTATATAAAATTATTCTATAAATGCAATTATTTCAAACTAAATTTTTTCTTTCCCATTTGAAACATATTACTCTTAATAAAATTGCAGTGGTATGCAGTTGCACATGCTTTTCTTTAAATGTTAAGTTTATCATATTTCATCACAATATATAGCCTAATGAAAGCAGTGTTAAAATAGTTATATTTAGCTTTAGAAACTGCTATAGTAACAGTTATAGTAATAAACAGTTATATTAATATTCAGTTTTAGAAACAAAGACGCATGTTTAAGTATTTTTTAATACATTAAAAACTTGTTAAGAAGTTATTTATAAAAAAAAATTATCTAAATTTTTATCTAAACTTATCTCCATAACGAATATGGGGGTTTCTTTTTACTAAAATCGTTACTATTTATACATCTTAGAGACCACGATTTTGTTTAAGATTATTTTAAGTGCCCTTTTAATCTCATTTTTCTGATTTTAAGTAATCAATAATTTAATATTAATTTATCGTGTGGATATGTGTATACTTAATGCACGCAACTTTTGCAAATAATATACGAGTTAACACAATATAAAATCTTTCAGAGTTATTTATTTCTTTCTAATAATCATATGGAATAATTCATTCTAAAACAGTTACTAACATTTGATTAATAATCATAAATTCATTGTATATCTGAAAACGTCTTCCTAAAAAAGAATAATAATAATCGGCGTAAAAGTTTAAATGAAATCTTATTTCATAAACTAACCCTGAAGCATCGCAGCAATCGCTTGAAATGAAAAGCAATTTATATCCTTGATAACCTCATTTCATAACTGAAATTCTCTAATCAGAAGAAATAACTCTTGCATATTCAGGGTTTCTTTTGCTGTCACAGATATTTATTTCACATTCTATAAGCTTCAGGTTAAGGTTCAAGATTATTACTTACGCCAAAATGCTAGTTAATACAATTATAGAATTACAGTTGGTTGGAGAAAATAATTATTGCTTCTCTAAATAACCTTTGATATTCTATATAAGAATATTTTAAAGCAACGCTGACGTCATATCGACGGTGTCAACGGTCTGGTCAATCGATTTTGTTTTTATTTTAAATTTATAAACTTTTAAACATTGCACAATTAAAATTTTTATTCCATCAAAAAGGAAAAAAGAAAATTCTATTTTCAAATGAAATTTGATTGAAAACTGTACCTCAACTTACTGAATTTTTATGACTTTTAAAACAATTTTCAATAAATATATATTACGTGCAGGACGATTACGGAATATTAACTCGTTTCCACCTGAAACAATGTATAAATATTCAGCATTTGTTTCTGTCTAATACTTCATAACGAATAAAAGCTGCATCATCAAGTAAATATATCGAATTTTATAAAATCACATATTTAACACATATGTAATCCGAGGTGCTGCGTCAATTCGTCGCGCACAATTCATCGCGCACAATTTATCACAGCGTCAATTCGTTGCGGCGTCAATTCGTCATGGTGTCAAGTCGTCGCACCGTCAATTCGTCGAAACGAAAATATATTTGAAGGCTATGATGATAAAAGTAAAGATAATTTAGTAAAATTATTTAATGATGTAAATTGTTAGTTATAATTCTCTATATCTGAAAAACAAATTATCATTAAATAATTTTACTACATTATCTTTAATTTTATCATCATAGCCTTCAAAAGTATGAATGATGCGATGAATTTACACCATGACGAATGACCGCTGTGACGAGTTGACGCAGCGATGAGTTGTCGCCGTGACGAATTGTCGCTGCGACGAATTGACCCTGCGATGAATTGTGTGCAATGAATTGCTCCGCGATGAATTGTGCGCGCCGAACTGACGCGATACCGTAATGGTTCTACGTTCTTAACCATTGAAATAATCAGACTCAAAACGATTGCGATAAATAGTAAACCCAGTTGACGGTTTTGTGTGACTATTATCCGCTGGCATGCAACTATGAAAACACCGTTATTAAAAATATATATCAAAACTTAATTTCAATAAACAATTCATATTTTTCATATAAAAATTCTTTTTGGTGTTGTTAGCAGGCAATTCAAAAAATATATTAATTGTAAAAAAATCTATTAGATTTTCCTATTAATAATGTTTTTTTATTAACTGTGTTATGTACACCGAACAGTATGTTCTTTAACCAGGAAGCCAGGGATGGATCCCCAGGTATTCTCATTACACTTATACATTTTACACACGCATTCATTTAAAATTATATTTAAATGGCAAAAAATATTATGACTGATTAATCAATCGATTATGTTTTTATTTTAAATTTATAAATTTGTAAACATTGCACAATTAAAATTTTAACAAACATGTGTTTTTAAAAATTGACAAAAAAACATGCATTTTTAAATGAAAATTTATTGAAAACTGTATCTCAATGTACTGGAATTTATGACTTTTAAAACAATTTTCAATAGATATTACGTGCAGCACGATTACGATGGATAATAAAAATAAGCAAGAAAATAATAATAAGCATTAAAAATAATAAAAAATGTGATAAAAATAGTTTTGGTAATTTTATATGTGAAGGGCAGTGAAAACAATATAGCCTTCTAATCAGTAAGCGTGCAGAAGATCATTCTATGAAAAGTATTCCGATTTTAATGGATTCGAAGTAACGTTTACTTTTAAATAAGTGAACTTTACTTTTAAACTATTACTATTACTTTTAAAAGTGTGAACGCATCAGTTTGAGGATAGTCTGCACAAAATTTTAAACTTTGAATGGCATTAACTGATTCTGACAAAATAATTTTTTTCTACGTTTAAATTTATACTCAGATAGATTTATGTCAATTGGACAAATATGCATTGTATTGAATTAAAGGTTCGACATTTTAATATTAAAACATTTTATTTTGTTTTCATTTATATTTCATAAAACCAAATTATAATTATGCTAATTTTTTTCTGTCTGTAATAGAAAACAATTGTCGATGTATGAGCTCATTAGCAATACTATACTTAATAGAAACGTCCTGATATTTGGTATTCGGTTATTTTAAAGTATGCTCCCAAGAATGAAGTGGAAAACGACAATTGAACTAATATTTACAGTTAGTGTATCAACATTTCTTACACAACTTAAATCACAACTTATGATGATTCTTACTTCATATACATCGCAAAATGATCTTCACTGGGAAAACCTTAAGTGACGTGGAAACAGCCCATACAGCACTGAAAACAACGTCTTAAAATAAATGGAATGAAGAAATGTTTGGAACAACAAAATAGCCCTATGAGTCAACAACAGAACATTTTACTCGGAGAGCGTTTTCGAGTCTCCTACTTCAATGACAATCTCTCGTGTATCATGTGCCATTATTTTTTAAGGCAATAGGATTAAAAAAAAATTATCAGACTGATTTTTTTTTTCATCTGGCAATCATCAGGTCCTATTGTCATTGCTATTATTTCCGTTTCTTTTACATCGCCGTTTTTAGTGGTATAGGTGCTGTTTCATCTCGATTTAAGTATGTTTACTGTAAAATGTATCTTGCGATAGAAAAAATTAGTCTTGATAATTAAATATTTTTAGAGTTGTTATTTTAAAACTGTGCGAACTCGATTGTTGTTTCTCACCTCTTCCTCTAGCAAATATCTTAAAATACGCGAATCTCCACTTTTATACCAATTTACCCTAACACTGCTATCGCTTAAGGGTCCTATATGCCAAAGGTATTTTATGACAACTTTATTTTACATTACATCTTAAACCTAAATAGATCGGTTTTGATATTCATAATTTGTTTAAATATATTATATGAGTTTTGAATATGTATGACATCGAAAAATCCACGTATCAAAAATATCGATATACCGGGCGACGAAATATCGAGTTTTGATATTGATGTTAGATTCTCGATATTTATCGATACATCGGTGTTTTAGAACCGATTTATCAATGCTTCTTAAAAATTAATATTTTGCATGTGAAATCAACTTTAAGTATTTTGCCAGTTCATTTCTAACTAAATTGAACTTAATTGATACTATTAAAAATAATTATTTAAAATAATCTCCTTCAATGTCTTAGCCGTATAACATGGCTAAGGGTTTTATGTATTTTGAAAATATCCTTTGCGCGATCGGAAAAGCATCCATTATAATTCACATGATTTTTGACAAATCATCATTAGCGAATATTACTTTTAAATGCTAAAGGTGTAAAATTAACAACTATAATATAAATTAAAATAACTTTTATTAGTTGTTTTACATGTTTCGACTCTTCTGAGTCATTTTCAAAAACAAAATGAGAATATTCTAAAACTGCACGGGCTTTGAAGTTATTATTTACATGTACTTTAAAAAAAAAATTACGCACATTATCTATTATTTTTTACTTGATTGTTTATTTTCATAATTTAATTTCATATTTCCCTCCAGTCTATACTATCCATCCATAATAAGAGAAACCATAGAGATACTCACGCGCAAAAATACAATATGTAACGATGCGGCATCTTTTAATTTACCGAAACTGTGGCTAGAATTACTCCATGCTCAAAGATATGAAAATAAACAATCAAGTAAAAAATAATAGATAACGTGCGTAATTTTTTTTTTAAAGTACATGTAAATAATAACTTCAAAGCCCGTGCAGCTTTAGAATATTCTCATTTTGTTTTTGAAAATGACTCAGAAGAGTCGAAACATATAAAACAACTAATAAAAGTTATTTTAATTTATATTATAGTTGTTAATTTTACACCTTTAGCATTACAAACTTTATACTCTGTAATATTATCCAAGCTTTTTCGAAAAATTAAACCACAGCCTTGAACGTTTCAATATCTGCTTAATAGCCAAACCACCTAAGAAATTAAAGAATATCATTTGCAGTAAAATTGACCCAATTAATTTTGAGAATTATTCAGGAGTATATGAAATACCTTTTATTAAAGAAGACGGATCCAAGAATTACTACATAGGCATGACCAGTAGGAAATTTAATTGCAGAAAAAAGAGCATATAGCTGATATTAAATACAATAGAAAAACTACAGACTTAGCAAGATTATATCAAGAAGAAACCATCCAAATAAATTTCAATGAAAGTAAAATAATATTTCCCTCCAGTCTATACTATCCATCCATAATAAGAGAAACCATAGAGATACTCTCGCGCAAAAATACAATATGTAACGATGCGGCATCTTTTAATTTACCGAAACTGTGGCTAGAATTACTCCATGCTCAAAGATATGAAAATAAACAATCAAGTAAAAAATAATAGATAACGTGCGTATTTTTTTTTTTAAAGTACATGTAAATAATAACTTCAAAGCCCGTGCAGCTTTAGAATATTCTCATTTTGTTTTTGAAAATGACTCAGAAGAGACATGTAAAACAACTAATAAAAGTTATTTTAATTTATATTATAGTTGTTAATTTTACACCTTTAGCATTTAAAAGTAATATACTATTACAAGGTGTTATATTTTATTATATTGTTATCATTAGCGAAATCAGAAGCTTGGGAAAGGAAACTTATCTTACTTCATTATATTGTCTCAAAAGACATTTCTGCTTACCAATGTGTTAAAGATAGTGTGACATGCTTTGTATTGTGTCTTTATTTGTTTGTGTATTTTATTTTTTAGTAGGATTTCTTTGTATGATTATGGTGTTTTTCCCGAATGTGTTAATCTGTAGTTTCATTTGTAAAATCCCTTGTTTATTAATATTGAGCAAGTAAGTTTATATCAGTCATTTGGTTCTTAAGAGTGATGTTTGGCGATATTTTACCAAACTTAATAATCCTGATTTTTAAGATCATTTTAAACCGAAAAATACTACTATTAATAAATCTGATACAATATCACAAGAATTAACATCCCTCAACAATCTTATACATAAAAAGTTTCAGACAATAACTTCATGTGGTGTATGAGTGTGTAAAAGTTTGTAGTTACCAATAACCAGTAGCTAGATAATCTGAAAATAATACTGTTTGAATGTATGAAGGCCTAGTACATATTTATTGAAACTTTTATTCTTTAGCAAGAAAACACTTCGGTGTTGTTGCGACGCATCTCGTGTGATAGTCTATTTCTAAGGTGTCTAATAGAATTGCAAAAAAAGAAATCCTTTTAAGGTTACCTTTTATCAAATTTACTACCATCACTGGTAATATAATGGAAATATATATACTTTTTAAACAAACATGAGAAATACAACACAAAATTTTACAGATAAAAAATATTTTTTTAGAAGATTAATTTAGTGTGCTTTATTTCACATGAATATATTTTTTATCTCATTAATGATATAAGCACAGAAACTGTCGTGCAAGTAACCGTTTTTTTAACGAAAATATCACATTTATATTTTATCTCATATTTAAATGAATTCAGATTCCTTCTGATGAAATAATAACATAACACTGGGAGAAATACAGATACATTTCAGAGTATTATTTGAGGTTTTTTAATTTTAAACAAATAACATAAAAGTTACAAATAAACATAAAAATTACAAAATAAAAGTTACAAAATAACGAAAAGACGCATTTTTTTTAAATTCTATATATTGATTTAAATTATAATAATTAAACTCCTTCAAGAAATGAAAATATCAAAATTAAATTTCTATTAACTATACAAAGCAGGGATTTGATAAATTTGAAGAGCACTTTTAATTGAATAATTAATGAATCATGAAATCATATCACACAAACTGTTATTTTGTAAATAAAAAAAAAATCTTTAAAAATCTTTGAAATAAATTCAGGTTTTTTTCAACCTGAATTGAACCTTTTAAAAATTCTAATTTCTTTTCAATAAAATTATTTAACTCAAAATGTTTATATCAAAATTCATATTACATCTTTCACCTTTTTAAAGATTTAAATAGGTGATCGTATAGTCTTCTGATTAATTGGTGCTTAATTTATTTTTTAAATATTAAGTTGGTAATTTCTTTAATGCTATTAAAAGAACGATATTAACACAATGCTTTTTTTTTAATGTCATTTTTTATGTCAAAGGCTAAGATTGAATTTTGCAGTATACATACATACATATATATATATATATATATTTAGGAATTAACTTATCCTTATTTTTAAATAAAGACGATTGGAAATATAAAGTCCAAGATCATTTCTAGCTCAATGAGAATATTTAGTAATTCAAGCGACATGCAAGCAACAGTTTACACATTCACGTCTAAAAATTAAATTAAAAAGGATTGTTTCCTAGTTTTTAATATTTTTATTTAGTGACGAATGTTACTATAATACTTAATACTATAAGCAGATTTTTTAGTGTAACTGAAAATACTAGAAAATCTTTTAACAGCAATTTAAATAACATTTTTTATTTTATTTTTCATATTAAAATATAACTTGCATATAAATAATTTTTAAGAGTATAAAAATGCGTTATGGAATGAATAATATATTCATCCCATTCACAAAGTAAGTGAAGATGCTCATAGAGAAAATTAGCTATAACCGGTGACGAAGGTATACAACAAACTTCCTTCCATACAAAATAAAAGCTACATAAATAAATTCACAAACCATTAATCTTCATCAAATAAATAATTTTTACTGTATTCCATTATGTAAAAAAATCTAAAATATTTTACATTAGCCGTTGGGAGCCACCGTAATACTTACACATAATGGATATGCATAATATTAAACATGAAAATAAAACATGTGTAAACTATTTATAAAAGGCATTGCAATTCGAAAATAAAATTTAAACGTATTTTTAAATATTTTAAAAAGATTTATTCATCCATATAACTCCAAAAATGGTAATCATATTAACTAACAGTTTATAGCTTCGGATTAAGTGTCTCATTTCCAATTAAAATATATCTTTGTACTGAAATTTGAATGAAATACAGTGTCATGAAAAATCGAAGAGTGGGGCAAATATGATTACAAATATCTCGGCAACTAATTATCCGATCGACTTCATTCTTTATGGAAAATTTGTTTTTTTATTGTCTTTTATATTCTCTCCTTAAAATAAACAATTTGAAAATTTTATATACCTTTTATCAGAACGAATATTTCGAGTGTAAAAAAAATAAAAGTTAAATAGTTCCGGATAATCGAAGTTACTGAAATGCACTAGGCTTCTTTTCATTATTACATACTAAGTATATACAAAATTTCAAGTCTCTATCTGTATTTGTTTGGGAGATAGAGCGTTTATATACACACAGAGAGACAGACTGACGTCATTTTATTTTCTAAAAATATGTTTTTCGGAATCTCCAGTGTCTGAAACGTGTAAATCCATCAAAAATTTGTTTTCGATTTTTAAAATGATTGCAACACTTACACTATACTACGAATGATGGGTAAGTGAAACAGTATTCTGTCAAAACGTATCAAGTCTGCAGCATACAAATATATATTTTTTTCTTTTGTAGAATGAATCATGTAGATTTAGGAACAACCAGAAATCTGTGTATTTAAACAAGAATTTACACAGTCTTAATTAACTTTCTCTGGTGCTTATAAGGTTTCAGTTTAAACTATTTTAAAGCAAGATTATTTATTTTTTCATATTTTTGACTCACCTGATATTAAATAAATCATTATGATTTAAAAAAATGACAAAAATTTTAGTAATGATGTTTCATCACCTTCGTTTATAACTGAATTTTGGAAATTTCATTCATATTTTATTAATTTACATGTTTGTTCTTTTTCGATTTTTCATACGATTGATTACAAAATAATAACGACAATATAATAATATTTGTTTTTAACTTATTTACCTTATTTATTGATACATATTTGGAAACATATTTATTTTTCAATTTTTCGCTATTTTATGTCTTTTTATCTTTCATATTTTTCTGCTTTTACCATTCCTCTCAGGATTTTTGTTTATTTTTCGTCCTTGTCTTTTTAACCGGTTTTACGTACCCAAGAGGTTTTCTTCTTTCTGTTCCTCTACTAGCAAATATTTCTTCCTCGACGTAAGAGTAATCTTTATTGCTTTATTGGTATTAGATTTTTTTGCGTTTTTACGATTATAGATGTTTTGTTGCACGTGCCTCTTTCCTCACTTCAAGAAGAAAAATGACAAAAAAATGGGAAGATAAAGCCATACATAGATTAGCAGCTATTTTAATTTATTGAGCGTACTTTTATTAGACCTCGCATCAAAGAATAAGAATCAAAAATTATGAACTTAATATCGAATATTTTATTATTATTTTTTTAATTATATTCTTTGTTTAGTTTCACACATGATAATTGTAGATCTGACTCACTGATATCAAGAATTATCTTCACCGATAACCTAAGCACATGATCAGTTATGTAGATGTAACATCTCATAGGGATATGTTTCACAGTTCTTCCATAAACGATAGGAGATGAGTGTGACTATCCAGAGAGATTAAAGCTCAAACAATGTCTATATCTTTTCTATATTTGTAAATTTGATAGTAGTTCAGTTACTGACTTCGTTTTCGACATTCCCTATCTGTACATAACAGGAATTGCATTCACGAACTCGATTGTAAATATTACAGCCTTTCATGTTGCGAGGTCTAGGTGAAGAGCTTCTTGACTATTTTTATTGGCCATTTGTATGCTAAAATGTTCAAATATATTACGTTGCGTTTGTACGCTTTGATTACGACGATACGATTTTACTGTTAGATGCAGTTATTTTGATCATTGTTAGGTGGAATAAATGCAACATAACAGTTTTTCTTCTTCAACGAACAATACAACGCTACATAATGATTTTTAGAAAATTATAGCACTTATCTTTTACTTTATTATTTCGAAGTTCATCAACTTTAGTGATAAGTTGTTCTCCAAAACACCATTAAAAATGTATGTTTACGTGATTTTTTTTATTTTCTATTTTTTATTCGACAACTAAGTTACAAATATAGAATGTTGATGCTAATAATGGACTGCAGCAAGGAAAATACATATTTCATAACTTTAATAATTATGTTTCTTAAAAACGGTTACTTATTTTTTTAACAATCAGCTAAAATATAATTATCAATTTACAAATTATACATGATTTCAGCATAATGTAGCAGGAAATAAATGATTCTATAAAGAACAATTTATCCAAAATTCTCTCGCATTAAAAATTACGATAGTTAGCTTTGTAAGTTAGACACCGAAACCTCTTTGTATCTAAATTCTGCAGATTAATTCACAATGTTTGGTATGAAACTGTCAACAACAGAAAAAAAAGATTGTGTAGTAAAGATAGAAAATACGTTTTTACTATGTGCAATAAAATTATCTTTGAATTAAAAAGAAAACTTTTTAATTCATAATAAACACATTTAAATATATCTCTAAATTTAGACAATAACGTAAACGTTAATAATTATTTTTACCGTATTCAAATTATACAGTCCGAGAGCAATTAAATAGGTTTATAGTTAAACAGTTGGCAGCATGTGAAAAAAATAATTAAAACTTATTCGAATTACAACAAAGTCATAATTTTTGCATTCGTAATAATTGTTTTGTCAATTTTTAATCGTCAATTGTTTTGCAAATAATCCAAAACCGACTATTGTTAAGCATTGGTGTATCCTTTACCTACATAACAACGCATTGCGCCAATACCAATCTTTCATATTAACTGAGAAATTTAGATTTAAAAATGTCACAAAATTACCCCATCGAGTGAGGTTACTTTGTGACAGGTGTGTTTTTGCCCTGAAATGCAAGAGAAAAAAATCCTGAATGATTTCAACTTTGAAAATTATGCTGTAAATAATTTAAACTGCGAAAATGATATTGATATGTCATTTAATTGTCCCATGTTTTCACAAATGTTTGAGATGCTTCCCTCAGAGACAATTGCTTTGTCAGAACTATTTGTACTGCTTATATTAAAGAACTATCCGTGTAATTTCCGGTAGGTGCAAGAACCTAGCTTAAGATTATATGTTCTTATAACTTTCACGTATAACTTGACACTGAAAAGTTTAACTTTTAAATGTAAACGTGGTGGAGTTACTTTTCAATAATGTCGGTGTGTCATAAAGTACCCCCACCAAGTTTCTAGCCCGATAAAAAATAACTGCAGTTTTTCTACAGAGGTCAAGTGTTTTTGAAGTTTTTCTACAGTCAACTGTAGATTTTCTGTAGTGGAATCTCGACTGTAACATTACTTCAGTTATTTTGTAGCTAATGTGAAGTAATTCTGCAGTAATTTATTTCAAATATACTGTAGTTTATGTGAAATCATTTTACAACCATTAATTAAAAAATAATGAGACTTTACATTTGTAGTAAAACTGCAGTAAATTTGAAGTATTTTTATAGTTATTAATTCAGAAGCTTATTGTCTGATGTATCTGCAGTATAAATGTAAGTTACTGTGAGGTAATTTTACAGAACTTACTTTATAAAAAGCTTGTGTTATATTTTCTGTAGTTTATCTGCAGTTTTAAAAGTGATTTTAAAGCTTTTCAGTTTTTGTTATTGTTGCATGACTCACTATTTACTTTAATAATAATAATTAATATTGTTTTCAAGACTTTTATTTTAAGGTTCTAATTTGAGCACCAGTGAAAGTCCTCCCTTCCACCCTTCTTTAAATGAAACAAAACAAATATTCAAAGATATGAAATTTTAAAATTCAAAACAAATATACATATAAAAATCAATCGATAATTTTTATCGTTAAAATGTTAGACCTAACCAGGGACCGACTTACAGATTTCGGGGGCCCTGGGCAGAAACATAATAGCGGCCCTTATAACATTTTAAGTGCAATACAAATGCATTAAAACCATATCGTCTATTACACTAATTTACTATTCATACAGTATTATATCATTATCTTACGTATTAATTTAAAAAAATGAAAGTGCTATGAACCATAGACATATTATAATTCAGATATTATAGAATTCAATTAAAACTTCTAATTATATAAAATAATTAAATATAGTATATATACTTAATCATTTTTAAACGTAATCGTACAAAGAAAATATTTTGATTATATTGTTATGTCTTACAGAATTATCACGTAACGAATGTTATATTACTCCACAGTCTAAGTAACACAATAACAACAAAGAATATTTAGCTGTATTAGGTCGTTCTCATTCAATTAACGATTTAGAACACAGAATTCTAGATTTCGAGACAACAACGCAGGTTCAGCTTTCAAGATTACACCGGCCACAGAGAACAAGAGAGGTGTTGGAGGTTCGGACAATGGTCGTTAGGTAACGTAGCACACCGTACTAGGTAGCGCTGCTTTTTGCTTTCCTGCCATCACGGACAGGACGAGATATGCGAAACACGAAAACTAGATGTGTCACAGAGTAACACATACGTCGCAAAATACCGCCTTGCGGTTATTTTGAATTTTACATTCCAAATCACTTTCACTTTTGCCATATTCAAATTAATTTTTCATATTTTCTGAATACGAATAATCTTATGCATTATTTTTATACTAATTAATTAAAGTAGAATTTATCAATTCAAGAAAATGTTAGTCTAAGAAGAGATTTTCAGATATACATGTAATTTTCAGAAGTGTACTTAAATTTAAATGCCCTAATGTTTAAAAATATATTCTGATATATGATGGATTTTATAAAAAATCTTTATTTGTGACAATTTTTATACATCCTTACCAGTAATTACCTTAAATAAAACTGCAGTGAAGACTTAAATTTTATGTTTTTATTTATTTATTAATTTATTAATTTTTATTTAAAAATCATATATTTTAATTAAAAAAGTGAGTAGTGACATTAATAGTTTATAATAAAAAATACATTTATTATAAAACCTTTACTTATAAAAATCCACATGCATGTGGGTTTGTCCCACGTGTTTATGGGAATTACTTACTATATATATTCACCTGACTAATAAAACCAAAACGTAATTTAATTTTAATATCAGAGTAATTTAAATGAGAAAGAAAAAAATGTTGGCTTTAAACTGAAATTTTTTTTTTCTGATTTCAAAATTAAAAAATAGCTTAACTGGCCACATAAGTAAGTTATTAAAATCTATAAAAAAAAAGTGATATTTAAAAAAAAGTCAAACATGAAAAAAAAAACTACATGCGAAAAAACGATATTCACGATATTTTTATAATCATGCTTATGCCTATTTGGTTTTAAAAATTCTTATTTTACTAAAAATGATTTTTCAAAAATATTTTTAGCTTTATGGAAGTAAAAAAAAAATGTAAATACAACAATTAGTTCGATTTATTTGAAGCGTCATTCATGTCAATTTTATCAACAAGACCCGTGAATCACATTTTTATTTCGTAAAATATTTTCTAAAATGTCAATATTTCATCAGATTGCTAAAGCTCAAGTGAATATAACCCATCTCAACTTACGTCAGCTAACTATAAAAATCTTCAATAAAAATGCTACGCTACATTTTTAAAGTTGTTTACGAAAAAGAAGTTTTATATCTTTATTATTTTTTGAGCCGCAATACTTTTTGTACAAAAACATTCCTTTTTTTGGGTAATGTGTATCGAACATGGCAACTGAGTAAACATATATATTTAAAAAAGTCATATGATGATATTGGAAATAAATATGGGTACTTTCATACAGAAATCTATACATTGAAATATTGAGCATGAGTTAGATTTTGGATTAAATTCAAAAAATAAGTAGCGTATGGCAAATTGTTCAAACAGACTAAATAGTTCTCTAATAGGTATTGTACACAGATTTGTTTGGTATCAGGAAACGTGTGATATCCGAAGACACGTTGCCGAAAACAGTGGGGACCCACAAAATTCGGTTCGATTTGAGAGGTTTTCGCTTAAAATATAAAATCTTTAAACACGTATTTAAGTTATATCAGATATTAGTTATATCAGGTTTACTTATGTCAAATTTAGTTACATCTTGATACATAATGTTATTATCACTGTCTCGGGCAATGTCAGTCGTGTCAGTTACTATTAAAAATAAAATAAGCTATTATTAAAATTTAACTAATATTAAAATTTAATAATATTACAGAAATACATCTAGTTACTTATATATTAAGAGAAAAACTTTTAATTGGTTCTTTTACATCCAAGTTTTTAATATCAATTAAATTTATAAAAAATATATATCACACAAGTTGATTTTTTTTCAACTCAGTGAAAACATATCTGGGCAGGGAATCGAACCCATAATCTTCAGCTTAAATTGCCAACGATCTTCCACATGATCTACCTGGAATGACAACTTGACAACAGAACGCACTCAGACAATATTTTGTCATTATTAGGTGAGTCGGCATATAATTGAGTGAAGGTTGTCTGAATGAGGTGGGGCGGCTGTCGTTCCAGGCTTAATCCTTTGAATACTGAAATCTAAAAATGCAATAGCATTTAAAATACGGCAATCGCCCGAACGCTGAAATATTGCTTCGAGAAGTTTTCTTTCCCTTTCTTCTGCCTGCCTACTTGTTAGAAGCACAATACGAAGATAGCTATCTTCAAAAGCCGAAGTTATTTCCCTTACTATTCGTCCTAAGATCATTCGTACAAAAGGCTAATCTTGTACAAGGGTGTTCTACTAATGTACTCTCACCAATTGATTGCAATAATTCCCTCATAAATCACTTACTCTGCGACAATAGTTGGATATTTCCTAGGAGGGGCCGGAACACCTGATTTTCAGAGGCTTTGGCGGTTTGGCTGTAGCTTGATTGGCAGTTTTGGAAAGTCGTGGGCGTTTTCGTACCGAAAGGATTAATTGGAAGATGGCAGAACCGACGCTATAGCCAAAAGGTTGCCTGCTTGAAATATGTCGACAGGTTGAAGTTCCATTTGGCTAAATTGGAAAAGCTTTGATAATTTACTTTTCACACTTTTTCACATAGTTGAAAAAAATTCAACTTGTATGATATTTTTACCAATCAGTAGGATAGTGTTAAAATCATAAAGTCATACATTATGTTTTTATTAAAAAATATTTCTTAATAAGAAAAGCAATGATGTATCTTTTCAAATATTTTACGTTTCAGAATTAATAAAGATATAATTCATGATTTATCTAGCTATTTCATAATATTTATTATTCTCTGTATTTCTTTAAAAATTTATTTTAAATAAGTTTCGCTTTTAAAAGAGAAGAATGCTATTTTCGTGTTTTGTCAATTCCAAAACTCAAAGATGTCAAAAACATTTATTTTTTTTATGAGACATGATAAAGTGCTTTCAGAAAAAAAAAATGCTTTGACTGGCTATGTTTATTTATTTGAAAAAGAAATGAATGTGGAAATACGGAGCTCATACATTGTTTATTTTTAATCTTTTAAGTAATCCTCAATATTTCATTTACTTTTTCAGAATGATTAAATAAATAGATAAATAAACATGCCGGAAAAATGGGATATTTGTTTCAATTAACATTTTATTAAGCTACTAAAAACTTTAATGTAGACTTAGAAATAAAGAAGATTAAGAGGTTAAAGATAATAATATCTCTGACACTCAATTTTTTTAATGCCACATAATATAGAATTTGCAAAAGTATTGTTTGTAAAAAGAAAACAACACTGTAAAAAATGACCAATGTTTCTTATTTTATGAAAATATGCTATAACCACGAACGGAAATATAATATAATCTTCTGTATTATCCGAAATTTCAAATAGCATGTTACATTGTCTTTTGAATCCCCAGAAACGAATACATTTTCAAAATTTAAAGAATAATTTATAGAAACAAATTATTTTTAGCTGCCCGAATTTTTCAGAAACGTTTCCGAAGGGTTTTTATAGTGTATTAATTAGTGTCCTCAGGCTGGAATACCTGTTTTTCGAATGTTATCCATTCTCAAGTACACTTTTCAGCCGCATAAGTTAATTTATACATGAAGGAGTAAAGAAATAATCTTAATTTTAATGTTATTGTTAACGCTGTTAATTTTGCATGTTTGTCTGTTAAACATTTTTTTTTTTAGCATGAAAAAGTTTACTTCAGAATTGATAGCATTCGAAAAACAGGTATTCCAGGCTGAGATACACTAATTAATACACTATAAAAACCCTTCGGAAACGTTTCTGAAAAATTCGGGCAGCTAAAAATAATTTGTTTTTATAAATTATTCTTTAAATTTTGAAAATGTATTCGTTTCTGGGGATTCAAAAGACAATGTAACATGCTATTTGAAATTTCGGATAACTCAGAAGATTATATTATATTTTCGTTCGTGGTTATAGCATATTTTCATAAAATAAGAAACATTGGTCATTTTTTACAGTGAAACAGAACGGGATGTATTTCGAAATTTTGCCAGTTACGTAAAGATTTAGATTATTGAAAGAAAGTTTTTGTAAAAGTATTTTTCTTATTTAGTACATTTATGTAACAATATGACGAAACATATGAAATACTACACAAAATAAATCACAGTAATTTTTAATGCATAAAATATTGTTAATCAAAATATTTTTACTTAGTTTTTATGTTATAATTAAAATAAATTTCCAAACAGATTTTTATTCCGCTTTTTCTTCAAAATTCCACATGTTTAAACATATTTTGAACATAACTTATCGATATATAATTTAATTTATTTTAGTACATTTTTTCTGATAAGCCAAATAATTAACCTCATAATTAACATATTCATTACACGTTTCAAATTTTACTTGCTTCCAAAAACTCTTTTATGACAAATTTCCAGCAGATCGGAATTCTATTTTGGACCAAGTTCTCAAAGAGCTTGTCATAATTTAAATTTAGTAGTTACATTCTACAAATAATTTAAATTACATAAATCTCAGAATGTATACTTCTCAACATGGACGTTTTTGCTGCAAGGATTCTGATTATTTGTCATTTCAATAAGTAAATCTATTTATTTTCAGTCTGTCAACGACTAGCTATCTGTCTGAACTTTTGCTATTATTGGGATAGCATGTCGTCCAGGTATTTGAAAAGTTGTAATTTATTTTTAAAGAAACATTGCAATCCTCGGACGAACAATTATAAGCAACTATTCCACAATAATTGTACGGAATAGATTCCACCTAAAATTAGGCCCTTTGATTTCTCTTTTCCTGAAGAGAGATTTCGGCATACTGTCGATGTACTATCAATCCCGAATATACCAAGAATACACATAATGTAACCCCGATATTTTCGGGATAAAAAAACATCCCGGATCTCTAATGCTGGGAGTTTAAACCCAGGGGAATAATTTATCAGACACTCCAAGCAATGTCAGTTACAAATTGCCAAAAATGGCTTTCCCGTGGCACAACAGTTGTTAAAAAATACACTTTTCAGCCATTTCTTTGTGTGTAATCGATATAATATTTTGGGTGGTGCATTGTTAGATGTTATAAACGACTTAACAATTTATTTTATGTAATTTTACAACTGATTTCATATTGTATACATGGCAAATGTATGTTTAATGCTCTTATCTTGTTTACATCTGTATTTTATAAGAAATTGCACTTATCATTCTCTTGATGCTGCCAAAATTTATAAAAGCGTTTATTATTATTTTAATGCTGTTCAATAAAACATGTAATCAAATAAATGCTTATTGTATGTACAGGTTATACAGTATTATAAATTCTACAAACTGAAAAAACGCCAAGAAATGTATACAGTTTTTAACCAATTTACTGTGAAGCAAACTGACAACATTTGAAAATTGTTTCCTATGTAAAAACCTCCTATTACATTAAATCTAACTGTATTATGCTATTAGAAATTTCAATTATCTTTATGAAGTTAATCTTTGAATTATTATTAATTAATTATTAATAATGCTGATTAATTTAAAAAAATGCTAAAGTTGTGGAAGTGTGGGGATTCAAGTAAAACACGTATTACAACGAAAATTCCAGTTTAATGAACGAGTATGCTTGGTATGACTAATTAGATATACATGTAGATTGTAAAAACTGTGATTGTAACCATCTAGAAATATTTCATTAAAATCCTGTATGCAAACACTAACCACCCCTCCACACGCAATGGGTTAAAATCCAATCAATTGCCCGTATTTAGGGTTCCAATAATTTCAAATAGAAATATTCGCTTTATTTAATGACATAAATTCACGATTAAATAGATATCCTGGAACTCAACAATGCCGTTTCTGTGTTAGAAACATATGTCGAGTAGCATTTCATATGAGTTCAACGGGTTATTTATTTATCCCTTAAAGATTATTTTCGATTTAAAAAAGGAGTAAAAATGCTTTTGAGAATAATAATCAGAAGCAAAAAAAAAAAAAAAAAAAAAAAAAAAAAACCTTGCTTGTGCGTGTATAAGTAAATGAAATAAAAATTACATCTGGTGGATAAAACTACTTTTTTAAAGAATTAGAAAATATATAATTGTTGATATTTATATATTGAAAATGTTTAAATACCGTCTGAAATAACTTTTTTGTATTGAAAGAAATTTAACTTTTGTAACTTTGCAAATTATCATGATAAGAAATCAAAAAAGAATAACATAATCAATATGCTGCTATATGTTCAGAAAATTCTTTTAATAAGATATTTAAAAACCCAATATAAAAACTATGTTTATATTTCCGTTAAAATTGCAGAAAAATGCATCTACTTTATTCCCTTCTCTGGAAACTTTTAAAAAAAGAATTTTGAAGTACATGTTTCCCTTCATTAGTGAAGTTATGTAATACCGTGATATTACAACACTAATTGACACATACATTCAGTGGGGAAAACCACAATAGATCCACAGCCATAGTTCTTAAAAATCCAATATACATAAATAAACATTACAATATTGTACTATTTTACTCCTTAAAAGTACAGACCTGAACAAAAAATTAAAAGATCACCACCTGCTATGCCACAAATCATCGTATATAATTGTGACTGGTACCAATCGATTAGTAATAACATCTACTAATTAATGTTATAATTAATTTTTAAAGGAATCCGCCTGCATGTAGAAATAGTCCCAAACTTTAAAAATTTCATTACTAATACCATTTTCTGTTAACATAATTTGACTTTTCGGAAACTTTTACCTTCGGATACAAAACGGAAAGTAATTCGGCCAACTACAGTTTCAGAATTATGCAGATTTAATGTTTGGAACTCCTAATGCTAAGTTAATCACTTAATTGTCGCAAAACAAATTGCTATGGGGATAGTACTTTAAGCATAAATCGAAAATAACATAGCAGAATGAGTTGTAACTTTATATTTTTATGCTGGAAAATACTGATTTCTCCAAAAATATTCCTAGGTTACAAATATTATTTTTCTATAAAATTAATTTAAAAAAATATTTTTTGAACATTAATATTTGCTGAAACATATGAATTGTGATCAATGGATTTTTTTAATAGAAATCGATTTCTAGACGCTTCAAATACGCGAATACAAAATTGCAGATAAATCTGACAAGTAATTTCTGCGTTATCCTTCAATACCCATGCTGCTATTTTTTCTGCAACGATTAAATATGATTTTATCTTTTGGAATTTCAAACTTTACACCTGCATATTTCCTAAACTACGAGAACGAAAGACTTAATTTTTGGTATTCAAAGATAAAAAGTACCGATCAACGCCAATATTTTGTCAAAATTAGGCTTTAGTTTTGAAAATTTGCAAGTTTCATACAAACTGTATATGTAGACAACCCCTAAGAATAAATTAGGTATAGCATTAATTAGTAGACGTTATTGTACCTGTTACATTTTATACAATAATTTGTGGCAAGTTTGTTTATTTTTCCATCACTTTGCAGCTTGATTAGAAAATTTTAAAATAAAATTTGTCTAATCTACATGAACTTTCATTAGCATACATTTGTGAGCTAATTTAATAAGTGGCAATCAACAATATTGAAAGTCGATTTTATGTTTAATTCTGCATTACTACAATTTTTTAGATGAATTATGCTAGCTTAATTGTTTGTAAAATTTGTATTTGGAATTATTAGTTTAATTATTAAAATTTTATCTAATTTGATTTTATACGTAACGTAGTATAATAAAATTTTATTATTTCAAATTTAAATATAATATTCAGGCAAAAACTTAGTAATTGTCAATTACAGTGTTCAACTTTACACATTATTCTTGCGGTAATACAAAATTTAATGTTCTAAACCTCGACGGACTTGCATACTTCTACTGATGTTTCAATGTATGATTCTTAAATTCTGATTGACGAATTCTATTTTTTTAAGTTCATAGAGTTCTTTAATTTGTTGATTCATTTGTTTTTTCTTCTTCGAATTCAATAAGATTATCCTCATACCTCCCGCAGTAATGGGAAATTTCCCTGCATTCATCGAGTGGGCGTCTGTAGAACTGCACAAAGCGAGGGCAACTTGTAAAGAAATATATATATATATATATATATATATATATATATGTTATATACAAATTTATTTCCTTCGTAACCTTCCATTTTATTCGCATTAATATTTTAAAATTAATCTAACTTCTGACATCATCAGCATTTCCTTAAGTCTTAATAATATCTATTCCTATTTAAAGTCCTTTAAAAGTAAATATCCGTATATTAATAATTATTTTATTCCAAATCTTAATCTAAAATTTAATGTCATTCGTAGCTTTTATCAGCTCCCCAATCTATAAAATTCTGAGACGCATTCTCATTTCGAATGTTTTTTAAAAGCCATTTTCTTCTTCTTCTTATTATTATTATTGCTCTGAATTTTTCGCGCGCTTGAGATTTTAACTTCAAAATTGGTCCGCACCCAAGTACGGGATTCTTTACTGTTTTAGCCTCGCCCTCTAGCCTCATTCGTTGGGCTGGAGCTAGCTTCTCACTCATTGGGTTGTGCGCTCGTGACGTAATTCTGTGTATATCTCCGCGGAGAGAACAAAACTCGCCCGCAGCGGTAGGAGCACTAGATTTTTGACGTTTTTGGAAGTCTAAACAAATATGTATCTGGTGTTTTTACTTCCGTGGAATATTCATCTGGCCCAGTACCATCTTAATTTAATGAAGTGAAGCATCGTGAGCCCGAGGGCTATAAGTTTTAGACCTTTGGGAATTGTCTCTGTGTTGTTCGTCTTCTAAATAAAATTATTTGTCTGGAGATTGGCTGAATTTACTGGAGAAATTCTGTGATCTCATTTCATTGCCTTACTACTTCGCCGTACTCACTAAATTCGACTGCAACTTGCTATATCGTTGAAGGACTGCCATTTTCTCATCGAATATGATTCCTCATAAGATCTCAACTTCGTCAAAATGCCACATATATATATATATATATATATATATATATATATATCAACAACAACAACAACAACAACAACAGCCGTTTTCAATCAATTGCTGGATGTAGGTCCCCCCCGCAGATTTTTCCATTGTTTCCTGTCTACTGCTTTAGCCATCCAATTAACACCCGCCACTTTTCTGATTTCGTCATTTCATCTTACTTGCGGTCGTCTTGTTGGTCGTTTTACATCTCTGGGATACCACTGTAGGGTGTTTGTGCTCCATCTATTGTCGTGTATTCTTGCAATGTGTCCAGCCCATTTCCATTATAGCCGTTTAATTATGTCAATGCTGTCAAAAACTTTCGTCTAACTTCTAATCCAAGTTATTCTCTTTCCGTCTCTTCTAGTTATGCCTAGCATACATCTTTAAATTCTTCACTGTGTTGTTTGTAATCTTTGTACCCTCCGTTTTGTTAGCCTCCATGTTTCTGCTCCATAAGTTACTGCAGGCAAAACACTTTGGTTAATCACCTTTCCTTTCAAACAAACAGGCATGCCATTTCTTATTCTTCTAGTGATTTCATCCATGATACTCTTGTCCTATGATATTTCTTGTCGAAGGTACACATAACTTTGCACTTCTCTAATATCAGTGTTCTTGTAGACGATTTTCCTTTTGCAAATCGATTGAACATCACCTTAGTTTTTTCCAAATTTATTTTTAATCCCACATTAATGCTAGCTTCTGCCAAACGCTTTAGCAAATTTTCCAATTCTTCAGGTCTATTACTGAACATTAAAATGGCATCGGCAAACCGTAAATGGCTTAAATAGTCTCCATTTATTCTAATCCCTTTGTTTTCCTAATCCAGCTTCTTGAAAATGCTTTCTAAGACATCAGTAAAAAGCTTAGGCGGAATGGTGTCTCCTTGGCTTACTCCTCTTCCAAGCATGATCCTCGCTTTTCCTTTGTCCAAACGGATGGTGGCTGAAGCTTTCTTGTAAATCTTCTTTATGATATTGATGTAAGGTTTCTCTATACCAATGTCCTCCAGAGGTTCAATTACTGCTGTGTGTAGACGGAATTAAATGCTTTTTTATAATTAATAAAGACAAGGCAAAAAAGTAAATTATATTTATTATGTTTTCTATGAGATCTATTATTGTTTGGATATGTTACATTGTGCTAAATCCACTTCAGAATCCTGCTTGTTCCCTAGGTTGAGCTGAGTCTAGATCTAATTCAAATTTTGTTGTTAAACCGTTGAAGAAAATATTCGAAATAAGTGACAGTAAGCTGATTGGACGGTAGTTTTTAACGAACCTCACAGCATTATTCCAATCTTCTGGTACATCTGATTTCTCGAGACATTTGAAAAACAGTAAGGTTAGCATTTTTAAAAAAAATTATCTCCTCCTTCTTTTATAAAGTCAATTGTAATTCCATGTTCCCACGGCATTTACATTTTTCATATATCTAAGTCATCACTGGTATTATCTCTTCGATGTCTGTTATATTTTCTTGTGTATCACTTAGGTTGATTTTCCTTTGTTCTTCAGATTTATATATATCGTTATAGAATTTTTCGACAATGTGTACTATGTCATTATTAATTTTGATGATTATTCCATCTGCCCTCTTCAGTGCAAAAATACAATTTTCTTCCAACAACCAACACACAGATTGCTCTTAACTGATTTTAAACTTTTGTTATCTTCTAGAACTTTCTTGACAAGATCACAGTTAAACTTTCTTATATCTTCTGTAGCACATTTTCTTACCGTTTTACATAATTCTGCATATTCAACTCTTAACCTGTAGCTTACGGGAAATGAATACTTTAAATATCCTCCGATTACGGGAAAAACTTGACCGTTTCATCCCCCTTTCTTCAGAAGCATGACACCCCAGGTGATGGTAGAACATCTGGATATCATTAGGCGCGTCCGCTAACGACTTTCAATCGTGAGAAATTTCGGGATTTACTTTTCCCTAAAGGAAACCTTTTCATCTGTTAAAAGTAATAGCTTATCGTTATAAATAAGGTTTAAATGTTATACGGACATGAAAATTGCACTTTTTCTGTGAAGTCATTAAATTCAAGTGATTAGGTTTTGAAATAATTGAGTGATGTCTCTTAAAAATAAGCAGAAAAACACTTACAATGAACGTTTAAATAGTGGTTTATATTTTGAAAAGGAGAATATAAAAGAAAATGTTATGTTACAAGCAAAAAAAAAAAAAAAAAAAAAAAAAAAAAAAGAAGAAGAAGAATTTTTTATGCTAATATAAAAATACTTTATTTAAAAATAGCTTTAAACTTTCAGATACTTTAAAAAATTAAATAAGCAAATAAAAAATAATTTCCTTAAATAAACATTTATTTTCTTTTTATCATGATTCAGATTATAAGAAAAAATAAATTCCATGATAAGAAAAATGTAAAAATAAATATATGGGTATCGCAACAAAGAACAGTAAGGTTTTATCCAACTGAATTAGTGTTCCCAGTAAGGCATTAACTTTTTTCATTCAGAAATAAACTTACACTTCCAGTGTTTTATAATTTATTTTGTACTTAAATTAGCGAAAATTCGGAAATAGTGACAGAAATCTGAATAAAAACAATTAAACTAATGTGATAAGCAAAACATTTACATACTCATTTTATAACACAAACAACTAGGCACAATACTATTTAAAAATAGCTGTAAACTTTCAGATACACTTAAAAATTAAATAAGTAATACAAAAATAATTTATTTAAAAAAAAGTTTTTTTCCCCCGTTACAATTTAGATTATAACTAAAAAAAAAAAAAAAAAAAAAAAAAAAAAAAAAAAGAAGAAGAAGAAAAAGGTGGAAATAAATACATAGAAATCGGTATAAACAGTAAAGAAGAATAAAGTTATATGCAACGGGTTTGGTGTTAACAGTTGAGCATTTACTTTTTAAATTAAAAAATAAACCGCTATTTCCAAATTCTATTATAATTTATGTTGTACTTAAATTAGTCGAATATTACTATACAGAAATAGTAGTAGAAATCTGAATAAAAATATTAAGCAAATGTTATAAATAAAATAAGAAAAAAAATGTGTGCTAATACAAAAATACTTTATGTAATAATAGCTCCAAGCATTCAGATACATTTAAAAATTAAATAAGTTTAATAAAAATAATTTCCTTAAATAAGCATTTTTTTTTTCAATGTGCAAAAAATGAGAGAATATAACTAAAAAATACCTAGCTCCTCTAAACTGATGGTCGGTTGGTTAGTTGATTTATGACGGCCGATTATTTACACAAGGGACATAGGCTCTAGGGGAAGGATGGCATCAGTGGGGGTCTTTCTAAGGGATCATAACCCGTATTTACGGCAAGGTTCGAAGAAAACCACTGAAAACTCCGAACGGTTAGGTGGACGAGCGTGACAGGGGTTTGAACTCAGGACCTCCCGTCTACCAGCTTTGAGAGCAGAACCTCTCAGCCACTAGTGGGGCCTCCTTTAAACTAAATGTTAATACACACACACACACACACACACACACACATGTATATAGTATATATATATATATAACTTTTAAGGATTTAAAAAAAAAACTAAACATGTACATTTTACGTGTGTGCTGTGTATTTTCTAACAACTCAATACTATATTTCCCGTACGTGGAATTTAAAACCGCTGTGTTGAAATTAAATTATGCCTTGCTAATTTATGAAATGTGCTTTTTCGATTTTGAGTCTCTCTAATTTTAATGCCCCCCCCCCCCCAAAGAACCTCAGAATAATAATACTAAAGCAAGCAATAACACTAGATAAATCATATAGAAAATAGTTGGGAGTAAAGTTCATTTTTCTAGAGAATTACTGAAACGATTTAAAAGAAATTCCTTTTCATATTTTTTATGTTTATTAAACAATAAATGGTCATTCGGAAATAAATGAAATTAAAAAGTGCAATACGTGTACGATTTCACAAACTAAACATTCTACTTTATTTTGAATGTGGTTCTCAAATGTTCTACTGAGCAACGCAAAACTTTCTGACACATTTTTAAACGCAAAATCATAAAATTTGCAGGCCTGACTGTTGAAGCAATTTGGAATCGAAATGAGTTTTCAATTTTTTGATAAATAAATTAGTTGTCGTGTTATAAGCTATTCGTGTCATGTGACAACAGGTTTTTCTCCTTTCGTACGATGAAGAATCAGGAATTCGGTTCAAAACGTGGACTTTGACAGTGTTTTATAAAAGATCTTCTGCCTTTACCAAAAAATGGAAAACGTGTTTCGATTGCAAAGTTTCTGAATAACAATATCTGCTTGTTTCATGCGTTTCTGAACAAAAATGAATTTAAAAATGTATCTGATAGTAGGCCCTTTGTATTTGAGAACAGCGTTAATTAACTTTGTTGAAAATGAATGAATTTTGAGAGACAATCCTTATTTATATATAAGTATAATACAAAGTTTAATAAACATAATACTAATTATATAATAAGTATAATACCTAAGTATAATACAAAATAAAAATAAAATAAAGTATTGAATTAGCTTCAGAAGTTTCCGAGAAAAAAGTACGGCAATAACAATTGTTTTCCGAAACGATTTTGGAACAGCTATTGCCTCTTTGAACATAGCAGATAAATGCTTAGGACTTACATTTGTACGACATTTATATTTGTTTATAATCATATGTTTAAAAAATATATAAAGAACAATTAATGTAACTTGTATTATTTTTTGCATAACTTCAATTACTTTTTTTTTAATCAGATGATTGCGGAGTAAATTAATTGTAAGTATCGTTAGAATTTCATTACTTATTAATATCATTCTGAAACAGACAAAGTTCAATTCCATGCAAAGAATATAAAACATGATTATTAAGTTGTGTGTGAACATAAAACTAACTATTTTCTACTGTGTAAAAGTAATTAATTTTACAAAAAAATTTATACATAAAAATTTTACAAAATTAACTGTATTTTTGTTAGATAGTAATATATATAATAATTTCATTTTTGTTGAGTTCAATAAATAAAGTTACGTATATTATTTTAAGATATCTTGTGTACTATTGTTGAAATAAAAAAAAAACCCGCAATACTTAATATTCTAAGAAGAAAAACTTAATCAAAATCAGCGATACTAAAATAATAAAACAATTTACTGAAAATAATCTATTCTCTTCATATTAATATCACAAACAAAAATTATCTTCCACTAATTTGGAGGAAGTGAGGTAGAAACAGCTTCAAATCGTGCGCTTGAACAATGTTTACTTTCTTTGCTGCATAAGTTTTCCCTATATTTCCCTATGATAACTAATATATTCCCTATAGAATTTCCCTTCTCCAATACCCAATGAGACCCCCGTTGAGCCAAACGCTATTAAGGATTTCCTGCACTCCATCTTTGAGGGGTGGAAATTTTCGGGATGACGATAATCCCAACCCCGTATTTTTCAACAGTCTTTTTCTTGGGACTACGGTAATCCCACCGTAAGCAAAAGGTTAACTTAGGATAGTTTTTCTTTAACTTAATTATCTGCGTTTCTTCATCAATCTTCTTGTTTCTTCTGTTATTTTCTTTGTCTTCTTCCCTTGTGCTTCACCGGTTACCGTCCTTGCAATTTATCGTTAAGTATTGGTTAGTTTCTTGTTCACTTCTGTAACATCTTTCTATTCTTCTAAAATTGACTGAAGTACTTGGAAATGATTTTTATGTTTCAGCAGATTTATAATATAAACTGATTTCTTTGAGTGTTACAAAAGCTTCATTCTTTCCACTTTAGTATTTAAAGGTTGTTTGCATCTAGCCAACATGTGTTTGCTTCCTGTATTGAAGTTATTTTGAACGCTGCAATCCTGATAAAGATGCTTTTTGTTTGTCAAGTTGTAGTCGATTACACTTGTTGAGCCATTTGCACTGCGTCATGTTCGTTTTCTTTGTGGATTTTTCTTTGAAAATGAATTCATGATATATATATGTTCACGTTCTGCAAACTCAATCAATATGTTTCCTCTTTCATTACGCATCTCATATTCATGATTTCATACTGCGAAATCACCTTTCTTTTTATACCCAATTCTAGCAATCCAGTCTCCCATAATTAATTTTATGTAGCATTTTCCATATTGATACATTGAAGCTACGTCTTCATATAAATCCTTAATTTCTGCATCAGTATAGCTTATTGTTGTTGCATAAACTTGGATAATTTGCATCTTGTATCTTCTTGCGGATTGGACTTTAAATCTCTGCTCTCAGTCGATTCCTTTAGGTCGTCTTCGAAGGCATTTAAAGGGTCTTCTCCTGGTTCACAATCAGAGGCTATTAAACAGCCCATATATATTTCACAGATACAACTGTTAGCGTATTCTGTATAGATGAAAAGTCGAAGCAAATCGAAAACGCTCAATATGTATTTTAAATATTATGACTTTTGCCATAAATATCTACTAGATGGAACCCGTCAAAATTTGACGGCAAAAAACTTGATAGTACCATAAAAATAAAATTCATAGCTGCTTTAAAATGTTTGAAACTTTTGCAGAATAATTCAAATAAATAAAAAACCCACTTTGAATTAAAGTTAGGTTGAAGAACAGCAATTGGCTAAGTTTCACTGGCACATGTACTCGCGGAATTTCTTTCATCTGACACAATTAGCGCTGTTGTGCAAGTAAATGGTAAGTGCCCCCTTGGGGAGGGGGAAATGGCGGGATGTACCAAGGAGATGCATAACATGAATAAGCAGTCAAAGACCTTTCAAACGATGTGTAACATGAGGGGTGTGTGCAAAATTTTAAAAAGTACCCCCTTGGGGGGGGGGGGGGGTAAAGTAGGGGATGAACACGGAACATGCATATGATTAAGTGGTCACAGACCTTTCCAACGATATATAACATGAGGGTTGTGTGCAAAATTTAGAAAAGTACCTCTTTGGGGGAGGGGGGGGGCAAAGCGGGGAGATGGACATCAGAGATATGCATATGATTAAGCAGTCATAGACCTTTCCAACGATATATGACATGAGGGTTGTCTGCAAAATTTAGAAAAGTACCCCCTTGGGGGAGGGGGGGCAAAGTGGGGAAATGGACATTGGAGATATGCATATGATTAAGCAGTCACAGACCTTTCCAACGATATATGACATGAGGGTTGTCTGCAAAATTTAGAAAAGTACCCCCCTTAAGGGGGGGGGGAAGTGGCGGGATGGACCCCGGAGATGCATAACATGAATAAGCAGTCAAAGACCTTTCCAACAATACGTAACATGAAGGGATTGTGCAAAATTTACAAAAGTACCCCCTTGGGGGGGGCAAAGTGGGGGGATGGACACCGGAGATGCATAATATGATTAAGCGGTCACAGACCTTTTTAATGATATATAACATGAGTGGTATGTGCAAAATTTAGAAAAGTGCCCCAATTGGCGGGGGGGGGATGGACCACACAGATGTATAACATGAAAAGGCAGTCACAGGCCTTTCGAACGATATATCATATGAGTGGTGTCAACAAAGAAAAGTCTCCGCCCCGTGTAGGCAAAACATACTCCCCCCCGCCACCATAATTATTGATGCCGACTCATTTTTTAAATTCGTTCGCACCCCTCTTCTCCCGCAAAATGTTGTGAATTTTAAAAACTCCACTTACGAATTTTTTTATACCAAAAGCACTTATGTCCGTCGTCTGCATGCAGAGTTTTGTGCTTACAGACGCCAGACACAACAACACACACACAGACAGACGTTTACCGACATTAATAGTATAGATGATACTCAGTGCCTACACATTTCACCCTTTATAATTCAGCCAATGAGTTGACGGTTGTTCATTTCCAGAAACGAAACAATAATTCTTTAGGATGGATTTTGTTTGTTTGATACACCGTGGCAGAATGCGTGCAATGCAGCGACAGGCGTCACAAACTTTTTAGGGCACCTGCAGACTAAAAACATATAATCAATCTTCGCGGGAAAAAAATCCTAGATTTTGTCAAATGATCACGGGAAAAACACTAATTTCATCAAAGGATCATGTAAAACGTGAATTTTGTTAAAAGGCCACAGGAAAACGCGATTTACACAAAAGATGAGCAAATTTTGTCAAAGAATCGCAAAACAGGAAATTTCACCCAAAGATAGCGCTTTCTTGCCAAACTTCGTCTAAAAATTGCGGAATAAAATGTATTTTATCAAAAAATCGCTGGAAAACGCACATTTCGTTAAAGTATCGCGAGAAAAATGCGAATTTCTTCAAAGATTACTGAAAAAACGCGAATTTCATCGAAGGATTGCTGAAAATTCATGAATCTTATCAAAAGGCAGCAGAGAAAATGTGATTATTATCAAAGCATTGTGAAAAAAGAAAATTTCGTCTAAGGATCACAGAAAAACGCAAATTTCATAAAAGAATCGTGGAAAATAACGCAAATTTCGTGAAAAAAAAATCGCAGAAAAAACACAAATTTCGTCAAATTATCGCTGAAAAAAAAACACGAATTACGTCATAGGATAGCTGAAAAAATTATGAATCTCGACAAAAAAAAGATACAGAAAAAAATGCGAATTTCATTAAAGAATCACGAAAAAAAATGCGAATTTTGTTAAAGGATTGCGCAAAGAATGTGAATTTTTTGAAAGGTTCGTGTGAAAAATGAAACTGTCTGTATTAAAAACAGCACACACACAAACATCTATACAAACCTCAATACACACAAACATATTATAGGCAGGGCTTGAAATTCAATTTTTCCAAAGACGGGAGTCTCCCTACCAACATTTTTAAATGGAGGGGAGTTGTAATGTTTGGGAGGGAGAAAAAAAATCTTTAAACCCCAGTATTCTTTTACGTGCTATTTAAAAAATTACATTAATGCAGACATGACAAAATACCATTGAAAAAATTAAGTCAACTGAGAATGATTATGTAAAATGTTTATTTTTATTATAAAAAAGGGAAGAAAATTAAGTTTTATATATGCAGTGTATTTTTCAAGTTCCATTGAATGTGTTAGGGACCCTTAACAATTAGGTTGTTAAATAAATTTCTGACTTTAGATTTTACTTGATTGAAATTCACCGATCGATAGTGAAAAAGACGCAAAGTTCATCCATCTGTCGCAGAAAAAACGCTAAGTTCGTCGATCTGTCACCAAAAAACGCAAAGTTCGTTGATCAGTCGTGGGAAAAAAGCAAATTTCGTCGATCGATTGCAGAATAAACACAAAGTTCGTCGATCTGTCCCCAAAAAACGCAAGGTTCGTCGATCAGTCGCTTAAAAAACGCAATGTTCGTCTATCTGTCGCAGAAAAAATGCAAAGTTCGTTGATCAGTCGCAGAAAAAAATGCAACGTTCGTTGATCTGTCGCGGAAAAAACGCAAAGTTCGTCGATCAGTTGCGGAAAAAAGCAAATTTCGTCGATCGATTGCGGAATAAATGCAAAGTTCGTCGATCAGTCAGGGAAGAAAGAAAAATTTCGTCGATCGATTGCGGAATAAACGCAAAGTTCGTCGATATGTCCCCAAAAAACGCAAGGCTCGTCGATTAGTCACTTAAAAAACGCAATGTTCGTCGATCTGTCACAGAAAAAACTCAAAGTTCGTTGATCTGTCACGGAAAAAACCACAAAGTTCGTCGATCAGTCGCGGAAAAAACACAAAGTCCGTCAATCGGTTGCGGGGAAAAAAAATCACGAAATTTATCGTTCGGTTGCAGGTAAATTAAATAATGCAAATTTCTCCAAAAATGCTGAGATTTTTTGGGCGGGAGGCTCCCGCTCATGATCTTTTTTGGGCGGGATTTCAAAATTTTCCGCGCGAATCCCGCCCTGAAATTCAAGCCCTGATAGGTATAGTTTTAATCTGAAATAATATACTGAACTTGAACTAACTTTTGAAAAATGGGGTTAACCCAAATCCAACTTCCAGAAATCTACACTCAGTCTGAAATCGACTCGAACCATAAAGACATTTAACCCAACTTGCAACAAAAATAATTATTTTCTGTGAATTTTCTGATTTTTTCTTTTCTCAGAAATGCTGTAGTCATTTTGTCCCCCAATTTTGCCCTTTACAATTCAGCCAATGAGTGGAGGGGGCCAAAGGAGCGTTCCTTATCACAAACGAAAGATGAGATACGTTCGTTTGATGTCGTTGTTGAAAATTTATGGATTTGTATTAATAAAGTAATTTTTTCATTTTACCGTATTTATTTTCTTTTTGTGTTGTATGTATTTTGCTACTTTGAAATTTTTTAAATTAACCCTTTTTTTTGGAGAGTGAGAGAGAGAGATTTAGTAATTTGGCGACACGAAGTTCAGCAAATTCTTAAAATCCACAAATCGTTTCCAATGTAAACAATGAAATTTACAATTTAAATTGCAAGTGCAAAATTTCAGTTTTTTAAAATTTTCATGTCATTCTGTACACATTTTAATATGTCATTCTGATCATTATACATATTTAGTTATGCATTATTAATTATTTACTTGACCTTTACTTTTAATATTTTAAATATTTCAAACTTACAGCCTAATGTAATTATTAAAACATTTGAAATACTGCATTCGAAAAATGAAATTTCAGCTTAGAAACTCGACAATTAAAAAATTTAAAGTAGAAAAGTACTTATGATATAAAAAGAAGAAGAAAAAATACACCAGAATTTATCTGTATTACGAAAGCGGGAGAAATGTTTTTCTGTGCTATACGAAAAGATATCCAAATAACTCAATCATGAACATAGAAATAGGTATCGGTTTTTATGTTTAGGTGCACTCAATCCAAACTTGAAACTTTTAAAACGGTCATTGAATGAATGAAATTCATCTCCGCCTTTCACATCCAGAAAACTTGCTGTGTCGCCAATTATGTTTATATTATATATATATATATATAAATAATAATTCAGGCACTTTTCCGTTATACGGACACCATTGTCGCCAAACATACATACATACATACATTTTGGCATAGTATCCGTATAACAGAAAAGTACTAAAGTTCATGGTTTAAAATCACAATAAAATATCATGAAATTTATTGATTAGTTGTGGGAAAATATCCGGGAAATAATGTGTTTTTCGTGATTTTTTTGTTTTGTTAACAATGTGGTTAGAGAGACAGGGAGAAATCCAGAAAACTTGCTGTGTCGCCAATTATGTTTATATTTTATATATATATCTATATAAATAATAATTCAGGCACTTTTCCGTTATACGTACACCATTGTCGCCAAATATACATACATACATTTACATACATACATACATTTTGGCATAGTGTCCGTATAACAGAAAAGTACTAAAGTTCATGGTTTAAAATCGCAATAAAATATCATGAAATTTATTGATTAGTTGTGGGAAAATATCGGGGAAATAATGTGTTTTTGTGAAATTTTTTGTTTTGTGTTGTTGTGTTTAATTGTAAGCATTCATTATAATTTTCAGTGCATTATTAAATTGAAATTTTTGTTTAAAATATGTAAACAAAACAGTGACCAGAATTTCTGCACAATTTCTAATATAGATAGATAGATGCATGCATGTAGTACTTTTAATTATTTGGTAAAAATACTTACTGTGATCGTCACTGAGAAAACCTGAATTTAACCTAAAAGTAATTGTCGAGTGTTTAAGCAGAAATTTCATTTTACGAATACAGTATTTCAAATGCTTTAATAATTACATTTAGCTGTAAGTTTGAAATATTAAA
This sequence comes from Maratus michaelseni, assembly GCA_963931845.1. NCBI lineage: Eukaryota > Metazoa > Arthropoda > Arachnida > Araneae > Salticidae > Maratus > Maratus michaelseni. Next base: position 257,591,550 of record OZ007590.1, on the reverse strand, counting down.
AGTAAAGGCCAAGTAAATAATTAATAATGCATAACTAAAAGTAATTGTCGAGTGTTTAAGCTGAAATTTCATTTTACGAATACAGTATTTCAAATGTTTTAATAGTTACATTCAACTGTAAGTTTGAAATATTAAAAGTAAAGGCCAAGTAAATAATTAATAATGCATAACTAAAAGTAATTGTCGAGTGTTTAAGCTGAAATTTCATTTTACGAATACAGTATTTCAAATGTTTTAATAGTTACATTCAGCTGTAAGTTTGAAATATTAAAAGTAAAGGCCAAGTAAATAATTAATAATGCATAACTAAATATGTATAATGATGAGATTTTTTTTTTCTTGAATTATTCAGTGAAACTCGTCTTATAAATGTACGCAAATAATTCACATCAAAATCTTAAAATAACAAAGTTTTCTTTCGTGTTTAGCTATGCTTAATAACCAAAAAAGCTTGATTAATACAAAAATTATTTGGTAAAAGTACTGTGATCGTCGCTGAGAAAACCTGAATTTAATCATATCACACAGAATTACATATTAAAAGTTTAAAATTAGTTTGTTTACTTCGGAAACGATTCGCGGAATTTTGTGCCACGAAATCTCTCTCTCTCTCAAAAAAAGGGTTAGTTATAAAAAATTCAAAGTAGTAAAATACATACGACTTAAAAAGAAAATAAATACGGTAAAATGAAAAAATACCTTAATAAAAGAAATCTATAAAGTTTCAACAACCGAACAACCAAATGGAACACATACGCTTCTAGAGAGAGGAAAAAGCCTTCACCTCATTGGCTGGAACATCGCGTCTGAAGATAGTAAAAGCCTCTAGCTGATTAGCTGAATGCTCGCGCATGCGTATAAATAGCATTTTTGCACGAAAAACTAAAAAGCAGGTTAGCTTTAAGTATATGGATTTTTTAAATGGGTACTAAATGATATTCCATTAATATTTCTATTTTTTACTCACATGTACTGTAGTCGCTAACTGGATTATTTATTAAACAGATATTGTGGTAAAGTATACAATAAATGTAATATTTTTGTCCTAATGTTTTCCACAAAATAAATTCATTCTTTATTATGTATTTAAGATATGTGAAGAAATTGATTTCATCTGCTTGTACAAATTATATTTTTTAGTAACTTGCTATTAATAACTATACTTAAACGAAAACGTTTTTAAACATCATCTGTATAAGCTACTACATCCCTCTTGCATATACACATCTTTATCTTTAAACAATTATGTTGCTTCATAATTCAATAAATCTATATTGAAGCATTTAATATCTGCTTAAAAGTTAGTGTTTATTTAATTTTCAAATGTACTTAGTACATATTGTATTTAGAAAATTTAAACTTTCATCGCTTTCTTACAGTAGTAAGGATAACAATAAAAAGATTCATACTTAAAATATAGAATTTACTTCTTAGAATTTTATGCTTAATGCTCTAATCTAAGAAGTTGCCATACTAGGATGTTCTTCTGCTAAAAAACTCCCGGAGTGCCACTGTTTTTTTATAGAACAGTTTTCTATAGGGTACATGGATTGAACATGGATGGAGTATAAAAACGTGTCATCTTATAGAATTAAATTCTATAGACTAATGATTCTATATATATATATATATATATATATATATATTTAAATATTTCTTGGTCTTTTAAATTTTATGTGCGTAGTAGTTTATTTATAACTATATAAAAAGTTAAAAAATAATAATTAATTTTATAATACACCAGTTTAATATATAATTGTACTCCATAGATTTAACATGATTATATATATATATATATATATATATATACATATATATATATATATATATATATATATATATATATGTGTGTGTGTGTGTGTGTGTGTATAATTTAATTCAATTCTAATACATTGTGATTATTAAATTGTCAATGTAATATTATATCAGCCAAACTACTGAATTAAATTCTGATTAATTAATTTGTTTATAATTCATTAATTTGTTGGTTAATTTTTAATCATTTATTAATTTGCTGTTAAATTTATAAAACCATTCATCTAATTTAATAAATTTTATTCACCATTAATATTGTAATTTTTATTCAAATATTTTAACCCATTAAACGCCGCTATATGAACCGCATCCCAAAAATTATAATTTTTATATTTTTTTAGGTTTAATATACGTCTCTAATCATATGCAGTTTAAATTTTTAAGAAATCTTTATTTGGTTAGAAGATATGATATAGTCCCAAAATGGGAGACTTGGCGCCTAATGGGGATAAAATAGAAACCTCCACCACAATGTTTAGAGTTGAATGTTTAGTTTTAAAATATTTCGAAATCGAGTTATAAATCCCCAAATTTATTTGTATATGGTAAATAAAGTTAATTATCAATACCTTAATTGCATATTAAATATATTCAAGCCATAAAATGAAGAACTAGTAAATGTTCTTACATTTTTAATATCTTTTTTCTTTTACATTTTTGTATGAAACGGTATTAGGCAATTTTTGTGGAGCATTACCTTACATTTCTCGCACCACAGACGAGTATTCTTTTTACAAAGTTTACATTTTGATTGCTTTCCTGCCTGTGTGATAAAATGATTTACACCATCAAAGCGTATGTTACAGTTCACTGGTGTGTGTGGTCCAAGTTGAGGTATTGGCAACGATTGCAGTCTGTCTGATTTCATCAAACCCATCACAATGTCTCGTAAAAATGTTAACTGAGACATTTGTCCATTCATCTCACGATGGATTCTCCAAGCCGCTACCACAGCCATGTTCAGTGTGTTGGTGAAAAATGGCCACCACCATTTCTTACCCTTTATTCTGGGTCGGTAACTACTCAAAAATCGATCAAGAAGATCTACGCCGCCCATATTTTTATTGTAAGATCCAACTATTCCTGGTTGAGGCAAATCAATCTTCTTTTTAGATTTTCGGCACCAACGCTTTGCTTGCCCCATAGGCTCCATACATTCAAAATTCGATGCTAAGCATACAACTTTATTGTCTTTCCATTTTACTACACTTAAATCCTTTGTTATAATGTAGTCAAATGTCCCTCTTTCTTTTTTTACCAAAACTTTACTATCTTGTAAAGGACAGTTCTGCAGTCGGTTCTCTCTCACCGTTCCAGTTAGACGGAATTCCCTTCTTCGCATTTCTTCAAGCAATGGTTTAGAGAGTTGAAAAAATTATCAACATACACTTTGTGTCTTCTACAGTTTTCTACACATTCTATTAGATCCAAGACAACTCTTGTTCCAAGGGGAGTTTTGTCTTCGGCTGCTGTTTCTTTTCCCACATAAACTTGTAAATTGAATGGATAACCTTGAGAAGAAGCAAGAATCCATAATTTGTAACCAAATTTTATTGGTTTTCCCCGCATATACATTTTGGTAGAATGTCTGCCTGTATAAGGGATCATTTCCTCATCAATACTTAAAGATTCAGAAAATGTTCCGAATTGCTGCAGTTTTTTTCCAAACAACTCTATAAAACATCTAACTTTGGCCAACTTGTCAGAGCCATCAATAGAATTATTATCACATAAATGGAGATACTTCTTTATATCTCTAAATCTCTGTCTACTCATGGCATTTTGTATGAAAGGCAGATTACAATCTTCTGAATTGCTCCAATATAAATCTTCTTGAGGCAAGGAATGATATCCGCTAAACAACAGAATTCCGAGAAATACTTCCAATAACTTTTCAGATAATGAAAAGGTATAATTATTGTTTTGCGTAGCATACCTTAAAGTTTCTTCTAAAATAAGATTCATGATATCAGAATCAAAATACATTTTGAATAATTCATAAGGAGTTTTACTTGCTAACTCAGGATGGATCTCTTCTAAAATTGGTGTTTTTTCAGACTTAATTGGATCTAATTTATCGACTTTTTTCCAAACATATGGTTTCGTTTTTGGCTCTTTCTCCTTCTTTGTCCTAATAGCTTTATTTATTTTAACCTTTTTTTCCGTTTTGTCAATTTTTTGGACTCTGTTTGTTGGTTTTGACTTTTGTTGCAGTCATCTTCATCACTTGAAAAATAATTTTCTTCTGGACACCTCTTCCTCTTTTTATATGTTACTTTCTTCTTTGAAATATCTAGTGTTTCATGACGTTTTAAATTAAGTTCGACTTCTCCGCATACATCCACTGGTTCTACTTCATCTAAATAATTTTCATTAAAATTTTCCTCATCAGTTATCTGATCAGGATTTGGTGGCAAACAAGTGATTGTACACTCATCTGCTGAGAATTCGTCCGAATCTAATGTTTCCATATAGTCTAAGGCTTCCTGCACAGTTAAAAACTTAGACGCCATTTTTACACTTTAAATAAAAGTACAGAAATTTCTCTATTGAAAATGAACCTTGCTTACTGAGCGCCTAGCTTAGACTGCTGACCAAGAATTTATCACACGTTTATCTAGAACATTCTCCAGAACGTTATGAATAGAATCAACTGTTTTGATAAAAACACCTGGACTTCAGCAACAAAAGAGGGGTTACTATGTTCAATAACAAAAGAGCCTGACCTTCAACAGTAAAGAATAAACAGCAGAGAGGTCAACAGATGTATTCATGGAAAAGGGGTGAGGACTTTATTTTGCTAGTCAGAAAGGGCCAAGTCTCCCATTTTGGGACCTTTCTAAATAAACAACTGTAAAACCCTTTTAAATTATTTTTCTTGATCTATGTTTGTTATGATTTAAAAAAATAACTATTTTTTTTTTCATATTCAATGTTTCGAAACTTTCGCCGTCGAATTAATTATTTTTAGTGATTTTTTTTCTTATGAAGTAAATATAGTCAATTTTCCTTAAATTTTAAAAATTTTAAAAAATAGAATTTAAATTACAAACTTTTTGAAAAAAATTCCAACCATGCTAAGTACTTCAATATTCAATAAAAGTAATATAAAATGTATGTGTCTTAATTACTTGTGGAGAAAAAAAATCTTAACAAAGGTTCCCAAAATGGGAGACTTGGCGCTTAATGGGTTAATCTGAAATATAAATATTTAAACAATTGTTTCCGCTTTAACAAATAATAATTTATTAGGCTTTAAACATTTTTACAAGACTATTATGATTGGGAATGTAAATCACAAAAGAAATAAATTTTAATTAGTGTAATAAGGGTTCAGAGACTGTTAATGGTTGTGTCATGCTGAAAGTACTGAGTCCGATCATTGAAGTCAAGCAGCATATAGAGTGGTTAGTAGTTTGGAGGGTGACCACCTAAATTCTATACATATTTTTTCTTGAAACTGTATATTTTTTCTATAGATATTTTTCTAGAAGCTGTAAAGAAATTCTACAGATATTTCTATAACTTTTAGTTAAACAAGCTTATGGAAAAACGGGCCATAATTCTATAGGATTCTATAATGCGTTTTCTATAAATATGTTTTATAGAATTCTAAAGAAATTTTTGTAAGGGAGTACAGTTTTACCCGGATAGGAACAAGATGTGAATGTAAGTTGATCCAGATATATCTTCTACTGTTCTTTTATCCGACAGGTGACATGCAAAATTAGTCATGTCCACGTCATTGTTTCATAAACACGATCTTGTGACGAGGTGCAAATTAATGAAAAATCTTTTTTGTTTTAATTCAAAATGGTGTTTTGAAGCGAAGGTTACTTAAGAGTCATAATAAATATGACACCGTTTGGTCACCTTTGTGAGTTTGAAAATTGTTGACAATTGTGATATCCCAGGACATCACATCGGCTTGATGTGCTTTTAGAAAGGGGATGAATTGCTTTATAATCGTATTTAGAGATAATTAAAAAATTGAAATAAACACGAAATTTATTTTATTCATTTAACTTAAATGAAATGATTCATTTATTAATTATATTCATGGTTTAAATAAATTGTTTTTTCTTGCGTATAACAAATTGTATTTTGTGTATGAAATGCTCGTTAATCTTAGATCATTTGGTGTTATCATTCAAAACTATAAAAACGGGAATGTATATAATATGCAAACCGATTTCTCGTAATTATAAAACCAAGATTCGTGCACAGGTCATCTAAACAGATATAGTATTCCAATGGGCTGGAAAAAGCCCTTTCATCTGTGAAATTCTGGGATAGAAATCGGTGTATTTAACTGTGAAAATAACTTCAGAAATAGAAATAGAAATCAAACTCTACATTTCTATTTCAGTTCAAATTACAAAATTTTCTAGCATTTTCCGATTATTTTCTCCAGTAACGGGGCAGATTATGAGACCTTCAATAGAGATATCCTTCAAAATGTGTAGTCCTACTAAAAACACCTTACTAATGCTTTTGAATAAGTGGCACTTGCTTGACAGCCTGAATATATTTTAATGCCTGAGGAAGACACACGGCTGAGGGCGAACCCAGACGATGAGCGTTTAATGTCTTCCCCGAGCCTGAATATATTGAGATGTCCAAATTCTTCTTTAAAATTAGCTTTCTAAGATAATAGTTAAAAATTAATCTCTTCTGCTTGATCCTTATTATAGTTAGCCCAGGTCAGGTATTAATGATCTTCGTTCGCGTAGAAAACATAAGCGCATATCATACCATGTGGTTATTAATGTTTGTAAAGTACTAAGTTGTACAAATATAATTATGGAATTTTTTTCTTACTGTGTGATCACCATTAGAGTAACAGGAAGCACTACCAAGCACATGGGCACTTAGAACAATGGAGGTCCACGTGTCGTCTCAATAGTAATTTTCAAAACATATTCCGCGAACAAATATTTGTATCAAACGTCACAAATTTCGGACTTACCAGTAATGAACACAGAGGAATAATTTTTAAAATGCAAATATAAAGATATTAGGTCATAATGAGTAGAGGAAAGTATATTCAACTAGGTAAATTTTATACAATGGTTGGAGTATCATAGTTGAGATTTTTTCCAACAGAGCGAAAATATGCCGGGACCAGGACTCAACTATGATACTCCAACCATTGGATATAATTTACCTAGTTCAATATACTTTCCTCTACTCATTATGACCTAATTACATGGTATACAGGAGTTTCCGTGCTATTTCAAGATTCATCATGTAAATGCTATAGATATAGCTCTGATGAATGAAATTAGCGCTGCAGTTAGCAGCCATGTCCAACAAATAAGTGTGGAATATGCCAGTCCAGGATGTCGTCGGGATAGCTCAGTAGGGAGAGCGTTGGTACGGCAAACCAAAGTACCCAGCTTCGAGTCCTGGTCCCGGCATATTTTCCCTCTGTTGGAAAAAATCTCAACTATGATACTCCAACCATTGGATAGAAAGATATTATTCAAATTTTCGATGACGTAGTGATATTTGTAAAAAATATTAGTTTGACTAAATCTTGTTATAATGATCTTGAAAAAGAAAGCAAAACAGAAAATTATATAATAGAATGACTTTTTGCTATTATGATATAAAAATAAAATCTAATCTCTCAAAATTTGTTTTTCTGAATACATTAAATTAGAACTTATAACAAACTCCCAGCACTGGTCTGTGTCCTCTGTCAGGTATACCTTTTTATAATACAGTATTTGTTTTTCAAATTTCTTTATGTAGGTCTTTGTTCTATTACTTACATAACATAGAGATAATCGAGTCTTCTAAATAAGTTCGGTTTGATCTGTTTGAGAGTTTAATTATTAAAATTTAGACGAGCTGAAGAGAGATCGGCAGCATACTTACAAGGGGACCGCCAAACATGATGCACACAGATTTTGATGATTTTAAAGTATGTTGTAGGGATCATACCCCTAACTATTCAGGTCAAAGGTTTCCTTCAAATGGTCTTTAGTTTTCGAGAAATTTCGGTCACGATCTTACGCGATCTTATATAAGGTCTCCGTGGTGTAGAGCTAGCGTTCGCGGTTTAAGTGCCAGAGGTGGGGGTCTGTCCTCTCTTGCGGCTTTCACCTTTTTTAATAAATTTTATATATTTGTCGCGTTACAAGTTTCATGCAGAATTATGAATTCAGATTCTTTGAACTTTTTGATATTTTCCTAATAAATTCCATTTACATTTTCGAATTTTACGTAAAAATTTACTTTTTTTTTGCGCAGATTTGAAATTAATATTTCTATTGACGAAATTCCAAACTAATTTATGTCTAGATTTTGTTTATTTTTGTTTATTATTATTTACCCTTTATATTTTAATAACCATTCTAAAATAATACTTTTTTTAACTTTATGAAATTTTAAATGAAAATTTATATATTTTTTAATAATTTATACAAAATATTTTTATTTCAAATCTTTTAAAGGTATGTATGATTAGGTAATTCCAACAACATAGCTTAAAAGGAGTAATAAAATATTAAAGCAATAACGCTTATATCCAAGTTAGCCAGTTATATATATTTTTTATGTTATTTAAATGCATTTAACTGTAAAGTTTAAACTCAACATCATTTTTTATTTGCACAAATAAAAAATAATATATTACAATATTTTTTTTTCATTCTAACAAGTCGATGCCATACAGAAAAATTCAACTAGAAATGAAAATCCGTTTGTCAATTACAATACATATAAAAAATATCTGAAAAAAAATCGTCTGCAATGACTTTTACGGAAATATCAGAATAAATAAAATTTTCTTTTTATCCATTTCGTTTAGCTTCCTTTGCAAACATTTACCACGTTTGAAATAATTTCTTTTGAAATTTAATGCATTTTTTAATATATTTATCAAAATTTAAGTATTTAAGGAATATATAATATGCTAATTTATACATTCTTCCAATATTGTTAAAACAATCGTTACTTTTAGTTAGCCGGGCGCCACTGATATATATACATGTATATATATATACACACACACATATACACACATCTACGTATACATATATATACATACACATATATATACATATATGTATGCATATGTATGTACATATGTATTTATATATGTACATATATCACTGGCGCCCGGCTAACAGAAAAGTACCATACGATTTACGTAAGAAATATATTTAAAGGTGATTTTTAATGCGGAATTTGTTTAGAATATTTTTGCGATATGCATCACACAATTAGTTCCAAATTTAATTATCTAAAAATCTCGATGTCGGTAATGATAAATATTTTAGTATTTCAGCAGTTAACATATTTCAATATATTTAGAACAAATCAAATATTAAAAGGATATATTATTTTGTTATTTTTTCTTAATCATTTAAATTTTTTTAAATAGAAAAAGCAAATAAAAAAATGCATTGTTTCATAAATACGATAAATAAATAAGTAAATATACATAAATGTAAACAAAATTTATTTTAAAAAGACGAGATATCAAGACAAAAATTTAGTTGGGATTTTCTTCAACAGAAATATTAAAATAAAAATTATGCAAAACTATAAATTTTCACGAAAAATTCGAAAATGTAAATAGAATTTATTAGGAAAATATCAAAAAGTTCAAAGATGCAGCATTCATAATTCTGCATAAAACTTACAACGCGACAAATACGAGGTATATCCACAAAGTAAGTTCCGTTTGGTTATATAAAAAAACGTGTACAGATACAAAAAAAATATTTATTGTACAAAAATCTACAACTGTGAAACTACTTTTATACGTAGCTTCCGAAATTTTGTAGGCACTTGTTGTAGCGTGCCACAAGGTTTTGTATGTCTTCTTCATAGAAGGTTGCCGCCTGTGTTTTCAACAATGTGGTTACATGTTCTTTCAGCTCGTCATCAGCAAGAGCACTAATTGTAAACTTACGGTTTTGCTTAGCCCTCTATTCAATTGCGTGAACCAGTTCATCAGTAACCAAAGACGGACGTCCACTTCGTCCTTCATCGTGCACTTGATGACGTCCTTCATTAAACTGTCTGACCCATCTTGTAACCATTGAATCACTCCATAGCATTTTGTCCGTAAACCTTGCAGATTTGCCAATAAATTTCACTTGGTTTAAATTTATTTGCATTGAGAAAACGAATCACAGATCTGATTTCACAAGTGGCGGCATTTCCAATTAAGGCTGACATTCTAAAGAAGCACTACAAATAACGCGTAGGCAGCAGCGATCTGAAAATGGCGTACATTTCTTCTCTTTCAGTCAGAGTAACTGCCGCGCATGCTCGGAAGTGCGATCGCAGCGCTGCTGCGGATAGAAATAGAAACTTACTTTGTGGATATACCTCGTATATAAAATTTATTGAAAAAAGTAAAAGTCACACGCGAGGTCAGAACCTTCATCTCCGGTTCTCAAACCGCGAGCGATAGCTCTGCACCACGGAGACCATGTTCATGATCGTGAACTAATGGGTATTTGAAATGCATGCTGAACATTAACCCGAAATTTCTCGAAAACTAAAGCCCATTTGAAGGAAACCTTTGACCTGAATAGTTAGGGGTATGAACCATACAACATACTTTAAAATCATCAAAATCTGTGTTCATCATGTTTGGCGGTCCCCTTGTTAGTAGGATTTCTCAGTTATTTAAATGAATCATTCTATTGCTAATATTTTAAAAGAAAATAATGGCACTGATGTCGTGTATGTACAAAAATGACTGCATAATTATTTTACTAATTATAGGTGCAAATATCTGATTTTTAGATTTCAAAAATTAAAAAAATTCACTCATCGTCAATTTTTGGTATAATTTTTTCACAGAATTCAATTCATGTCTGTAAAAGTATAAATATTAAATCATATTTTGTTTTGTTTAATAGTTATAGCTGGAAATTCGTCAAATATTAAATGGTATTTTATAATTATTCTATACATTTCTTAAAGTAATATTGCTTGAAATTACAATAAAACGTTTAAAAAAATGTCGAAAAAATAGATTTCGTAATCTTTTAAAAAAGCTTTGTTGCTTTCTCATTTACATTGCAGTAGGTGAAATGATAACATAACACAATAAAAATAACATATCACAGTGATTTCGACATTTTCAAAAAAAAAATACATCAGTGTGACTAAATCTTGTTATAATAATCATGAAAATAGAAATTATATAATTCAATGATATTTCCTATTATGAAATAAAAAAAAGTAATCTCTTAAAATGTGATTTTCTGAATACATTAAAATTAGCACTTATAACAACAATAGAAGTCAACATGCGTACCAAAATATTTTATAGTTAAAACAAAAAACGACTTTTTTTCGAATCAATTTTGTTAATGAATTTGTTTAAAGAAATGTATGCTTCAGAAACGCAAAATATTTTCCTTATTTTTAATCTCTTCATTAATACACAGAATAAGAATCTACGGAAAAAAATCTTACACATAATATGCCTATTTTCGCTATGCTTTTTTAAATTTCCACAAACATCTGGTATAATGATAAACTTTTACTAAGATAGCTTGAAGACATTAATAAATTTGAAATAATAGTGTTCAAAAGTCCATTTTCTTTCCAGTCTCTAAATTAATAAAATATTAGGCGTTGATGAAAGTCGATTATATACTTTACGTGGTATTGTTTTTATTGACAGTTTCACATTAATGTAACATTTTCATTTACAATTAATTTTAACGAAATTAAATAAAGTAACTTACACAGTACATTTTTTTAATATAGCTAAGTATTTAACTAAGCAAGTATATTTCATATATCCAATGTATAATTACAGTTTATCAGAGTATGTGTCAAGTTTTGTGCCTTTGGTTTTTCGCATCGAATTTCAATGTTATTGTATTTTATGTCATTTTTAAAGATTTTTAATTTACAACCGTGACGATGTATTATTTTTAATATTTCCTATTTTGCAAAAATAAATAAATAAATATATCTCTCAAAATGAATTCATAAATATGGTTTTCTTGTGGTTTTATCTGACAACTTTAGTGTCGAACACTGGTGTATTATTAAAAAAATTATGTAATGTAATGTAATTGACATGAAATCAGTTTACATTGTTAAAGCAAATGGACATCTGGTCACATCCCAAAAACAAAAAAAAAACTGTAAGAGAAATTCTATCATAAGCATGACGCAATATAAATTATATCCGTTACAATTCTACTTTCTATTTACGTGTATTTAATAGACTTCCTTTAATAAGATATACACTGACGGAAAAAAAATCCCAACACCAAGAAAAAATTATTGTACAGTAAAAAATTTGGACAATGCATTTGTCTAGTTAACATGTTTAATTGATTAGATTTTCAAGATCACAGGTTAATTTAAGCTCAAGAAACTGCATTCAAATGCGAAATGCTGTTACATTAATAGCCGGTGTAACCTCCAGAATTATTAATGCAAACCTGCAAACCTGCATGCATTTTATCATACAGGTGCCGAATGTCACTTTGTGGTATAGAGTTCCATGCTTATTGTACTTGTTGTGTCAATACTGGGACGGTCAGTGCTGGCTGTGGATGATGCTGGAGTTGTCGTCCAATGATATCCCATACGTGCTCAATTGGAGACAGATCTGGTGATCTCGCAGGCCAAGGTAACATATTGACACTCTATAGAGCACGTTGCGTTACAATAGCGGTATGAGGGCGAGCGTTATCATGTTAGAAAACTCCCCCTTGAATGTTGTTCATGAATGGCAGCACTACAGGTTGAATTACCAGACTGACGTACAAATTTGCATTCAGTGTGTTTGAGATAACCACTAGAGTACTCCTGCTGGCATAGGAAATTGCTCCCCAGAATATAACTCCAGGTGTAGGTCCAGTGTGTCTATGTCGCAGACAGTTTGGTTGTAGGCGTTCCCCTGACCTCCTTCTGACCAAAACACGGCCATCACTGGCACCAAGGCAGAAACTAATTTAAGCAGAAAACACAATAGATCTCCACTCCGTCCAACAATAAGCTCTGGCTTGACACCACTGGCGACGCAAACGACAATGACTTGGAGTCAGTGGAACGCACGCTAGAAAACGCCTGGCTCGGAGCTTACCTTGAAGTAACCGGTTTCTAACAGTTCGTTGTGTCGCTGTGGTACCAACTGCAGCTCGAATTTCTTCCGCAGACGCAGTAAGATGCGCCAAAGCCGTACGTCGAATACGGCAGTCCTCCCTCTCAGTAGTGCCACGTGGCCGCCCAGAACCCGGTCTTCTTGAGCCTGTACCATCCCTTGACCACTACTCTCAACAATCATGCAAAGTGGATACATTCCGGCCAAGTCTTTCTGCAATATCACGGAAAGAAATTACAGCTTCTCATAGCCCTATTACACGACCTCGTTCAACTTCGGTGAGTTGTTGATCATGGCTTCTTCGTCTTCTTAAAGGCATTTTTGGCTAACATCAACTCAATACGTCAAATTTAAAAATAAATAACACTCACGAACTTTACAGCACACATTTAAAGCAAACCGGATTTGCAAGATCTGAGTGGCGCTACTAGTACCACACTTATGCGCGAAGCGCGAAATTTCAATCGATGTTATATTTCAGATGTATAAAAACGCCTACCAAATTTCGTTTATCTAACACAAGTCTTTCTTGGTGTTGGGATTTTTTTTCCGCCATTGTATTTTATTGTTATTTTGTACTCACTTTTCTCTTAATGTTTTGGTTGTAGCATTAAACCTTGCATTTAAAACAAGAAAATATTCATAAAAGGAAAACAACACACGCATTCACATTTACAAAAAACATATTCTTTTTATAGACCCGTCATTTTACGATGTTGAGTTGAAATAAACTGACACCGTCTTGAGATTAAATATCTAGAAATCTGAAGTCTTTTTATATATTTCTTTTTTTAAAGTAAAGAAAAATAAAATTTTTGAGAATGATATAGAAAAAATTGAGTGTTTGTCGAAAGTAAGTATAGAACAGTATACATTTGAAACTGGAAGTAAAAACATTCTACGGAAAAACGTAGAAAATATATTATTTTAAAAGAATATTTTTATGTTATAGGGTATACCATTAGAAAAAATTCCTAGGAAAACATTTGAAAATTGAAAATCTCTCAGTCTTTATAATTAGTTTTTTTCCGTCATAATAATATCATTCAACTCATTTCTATTATTTTTAATTTATTTTACTGAAAACAAAATAGACATGTCCGACGTATGGTTGTTTAAAATGAGAATTTTAGTTGAATAAGATTCAGAAAATTGAAAGTTTCAACACAAAATTAACTGTTTCAAAATTGCTTATAATTCAAAATGTATGCACATGCAATTGGTTTTCAACATTTTAGAATATATATATATATATATATATATATATATTAATTAAAGAAGCATTTTCACAAAAATAAATATACACCATTATTTAACTTTTCTGTTCTACTATCCAAATCAAAAACGTGTGTATTTTGGATTAATATGCAGATATGATAAATTTTAAAAATAAACAACTTCTGAACAAAAAAAGGATGTATGGGTGGTTGACCAAGATGGTTTGAAAATATGTAGGGATTGGATGGGAACACTAACAATTGAATTTTAATTGCCATTAACTTATTATTGTTTATAATTAGAGTCATTAAGAATTAATTTAATTTAAACTTAAAATATTTAAAATTTTTTTAAAGAAGCAAAAGAAATAATCAAAGAAATATCAAAGAAACAACAATTTATTATATCATACTCCATAAAATTAAGAAGATAAAGTTTTCTTAATTGCAATTTGTGCAAATTTTATTGCTTTTGTAACTCTGTATTGCCTACCAATAAAATTGACACGTATCGACATATTTCTGAACAAATATCATCCAAATAAGAAAATGAAAGATACAGAAGGTCGAATTGAATTGATACAGAAGCTCGAAGTTGCACACATGAAAAAAGATTGAAGTTAAATAATGATGTATAAAACTATTTGAGCATAAGAGTAGGCAATGTTAACAGACTTCTAAGAAAGCAAATTATAAAATTCGTTTGTAAAGCTGTTTTTATTCAACGTAATTTGTTGTATTTGTTGTTTTAAAGATCTACTTCTGTGAATGGAGCATTTAAAATAGGATCTAAAAGTGATATTTTTTCTTGTATGCCCTTTTTGTTCTGTGTTTACATCTCATAATACAATTTCACGTAAAGAAATACTAATGGCTTATAAAATTAACGTAGAAAACAGTCCGGTATCGGTGCGTGTAGCCCGTTTCAACCGAATTCCTTCAATCTGACACGGCAAGTCGGTCGACTTGGTGCTTTTTTTCATTGGAAGGGGAAAGTGGTTTTCGAACTGGCATTTGATACTTGCAGGTTGGGAACCGTTTTTTTTTTTTTTCAAAAGAACGTCCAAAATATTTTTCCGATTAAAAAGCTATGCATTTGAATATAAGTGAATGTATAGGAATATAAATGACGGAATTTGGTAATTTTTGTACATAAAATTGAAAATTGATATAAGAAATAAAAATTGTAGATTTCGTTTCTCATAATTGCTATAATATGGATTAATTTTCTTTCATTTCGAGTAAATGATTTATAAAGCTTGAATCTTTAGGTAGGTAAATAGTTTTTTAATGCATACATTTTAACTAAGTCATGATTTTATATTGAGCATTGGTGTAAATTTTTCTTTTCCAGAATTTGATTAAGTTAATAAAAATTTAAAATCATTATTATCATGCCGATATAAAATCGCATCAGAATTTGTCGGCATATTCAGTGTGGTTAATCTTCAACTTAAATTCACAAAAATATAATCCTTTTTTGTAGATCAATTGCAACTACTTCAATTCATTTAACAACTGTAACTGACAGATAAAACAATAACTGACTGACCATCTTAAAACTGTATATTGAATTTTATTTGGATTTCAGAAACCTAAAAAAAAAAATAAGTGTTATAACTTTAATATATTTTACTGTAATTAATAACGAGTGTGCGATGAATGTACTTTTGATTATTTTTATTATTTTTATCATTCTAATATGATGACTGACATAGAAAATTTTATTTCATATACTCTTTTTTTCGATGAATTCAAATATTGACTATCCAATTAAAGTACTTTTGTGTTAGCCGGGCACAATTTGCAAATAACTAAATATTGTTCCCATTGTCATCATTCGTACTGCATTCATTAAATTTAAAATATAAATATTTCACTCATTTCATTTAGCATACATAACTGTCATTTAAAATACATACATTACATATATTTAAATTACATGCCTTTCACTTACTTCTTATCAAGTATAAAGAAAAAGAAAAGAAAACAAAGAAAGAAAACGAAATCAAGAGAGAAAAAAGAGCAAATAAGAAATAATACCGCATCATCAATGTATTGTTTCTAAATTACACATTTGAAAAATCAAAAATTGCTGATGGCTAGATTTGCTCCCGTCTAACATAAAAGCACCTGGATTAATTTTATATGTGATCACCATATAAATTAAATTATATATATTAAACTTGTTTTATTTTACTTTTATCAAATTATTTTAAAAGTTTTAAATCACATAGTGATTCAGATTAAACAAATTAATTTTTCTAGAGAGACATAGTTATTTGTATTACTTCCACCTTAATCTGTTCCTTTATTTTGTTTTATGTAATATCAAAATAATACTGTTAATGCAATGCATCACTTCTGACAGTAAAATATATTTCCCATTTTTGCTAGTTGAGTGTGAAAAATATTGAATTTGAAGTCTTATCTTTAAGCCTTACACTGTAGCAAATTATGGAAAATTCCTTTGCATTCTCCCTTGAGATTTTTTTAAAAAATATGTTTATTGGTATTTATTTATTCATAAATTAATATAAACAAAAGTGCGATTTTAATAGTTTAGTCAGTATAACATTTTGTGTAAAAAAAAAGTTAATTAGCTGAATTGTTTCTTAAATACAAAGATTTTGTGACAAAAGTGGTGCAATCCTAAAATTATATTCAGTATTAAAAAAGAATTCTCTAAAATCATATGTATTAACTAAAGCAAGACAATCCTAAATTAATAAAGTAAATCGAGAATAAAATCGAGAAAAATATGCAACATATAATGCGTTTTTACTGCGCGGATTTCCTTAAACTTTCCAAAAGACTATTTTAATAATAAAGATTTTAATTTATTAAGAATGAATAATTAATTAGACGTAAATGCCTTTGGCTGAATTCGTTATTTCAATAATGCTTTGTATTCTTATTTATTCGCAGTTTATTTAAAACTGAAGTCTTTTAACAAAGATAAATTGTTCACAATCATTTAAATCGAAATCCATAACTTGTAACAGCAAGTAACTATTGTTAAGGAAATTTTTGAAAGATTAAAGCTGCGTGGATTTCCTTTAATGAGGTAAAATTTATAAAAGCGTAATTCTTTCTAAACTTTTATGACAATCGTTTCAAACTGGGTGTGATGCATCAGTTCCTTTTATTATGAATTTATTGAAACCTAATGATTTAAAAATTCAACTAATAAGAAATGATTTATTGAAAATATTACGTTACAAAAATAACCCATTTTCAAATATGAATGTATTGTAAAGACAAAAGTGAGCGGTTGATTATCATTTTTAAATCACTGTGAGTAAATGGAATAATTTAAAATATCTTATAATTTAAAATATTGTCCGAGCGATATTTAAATGAATTATAAACCCTAGATGTTTTATTTTGTTATATTTCAAATGCAAATACACTGCTCAAAACAATTAAAGGATATTTGAAGTTTTATATAAAATAAAGATATAAACGAATTTTTTTTTGCCGAAAATAGAAGAAGAGAATCACAAATGCAAATTTTTCTGGTTTTCAAACTGTGGAGTATGCAAATTTTGAGTTCGACGTCAAAAAAGTCGCTTCAGCGGCAGCGAATGAAATTTGACTTTCAACTGGATAAAAGAGAATGAAGACAAGGATGATCGGCATTCAGTGATTCCTTTGTTTCGATGAGTACGATGTCTCAGCGAAGTTATTTGACAGATTCAGAAGCTTGGAGAATTGTTGGTAGGTTAGAAGGGGGCCAAACTCAAGCCGAAGTAGCGCAAGCCATTGGAGTGTCACAAAGTGTCATTTCCAGGATCTGGAACTGTTTTTTGGAGAGTGGATGTGCAGGCCGAAGACCAGGGCAAGGTCGTAGACGGGCAACAACGCCCAATGAAGATCGGTATTTAGCGTTAACAGCTCGGAGACACCGAAACATGAACGCTACTCTTCTCCAACAACACCTTCGCTCGGCTACAGGCACCACGATTTCAACTCAGACTGTCCGAAACCGGCTCCATGCTGTAGGTCTGTATGCTCGCCGACCGATGGTATGTGTTAGATTAACATCAAGGCATCGTCGCGACCGCAGGGAGTGGGCAACCGAGCATGTCAACTGGAGGAGAAATGAATGGAGCAATATTCTGTTTTCTGACGAGTCCCGTTTTTCTGTGCATCCGGATAATAGGCGTATTTTCATCTGGAGGGACCGTGGCAGTAGGAATAATCCTGCGTTCGTGCACGAAAGTGTCAGATTTGGCGGTGGAGGAGTGTTGGTGTATGGTGGCATCTCCATTGACGGGCGCACTGACCTCTACATCATTCGAGATGGAGCTCTGACTGGTCGCCAATATAGGGATGAGATCCTCAGACCTATTGTAGTCCCTTACGCTGCAGCAATCAGAGATAACTTCATTTTAATGGACGATAACTGCAGGCCACATCGTGCTAACCTGGTGGAGGATTTCCTTTTCGAGGAAGGAATCGTTCGAATGGAATGGCCAGCGTGTTCTCCAGACATGAATCCAATCGAGGACTCTAGGAAGACGAGTTTCTGGCCGCCAACAACACCCACAAACTCTCCAAGAACTGGAAAGAGCTCTTCTGGAAGAGTGGGGCAGAATACCTTAACTCGTCATTAATAGCCTCATTGAGTCCATGCCTCAAAGGTGTTCAACGTTGCTGGCCGCCCGTGGAAACCATACCCCCTACTGAAAATGATTTTCTTTGAAGAAAACACCTTTTCTTATTCTTTTTTTCTCATATGCACAAATTGTGTTTTTTTCCTTTTGTACACAAATGCGCAATAAAATGCATTTTTTTCTGCCAAGCATGTCTAATTTATTCTCATATAACCTACTATGTCTGTCGACCATGTATCAATGAGCTAAAAAGTTTCCCAGATACAAAATCCACCTAAAACTGCAATATCCTTTGTTTTGAGCAGTGTATAAATACATGGATTTTCACTAAAAGGTAGTTCCAGAAAGTGTTGGTTTTAGAAAAAAGTATAGTTAGAAAAAAATATAGTTATATGCTATACCCTGGTTCGAATCCTGGCCCGGACTTTTTCACTCAGTTGGGAAGATTACATCTCATATGATTTCTTTGCCAATTTGAATAATTGTGTCAAATTTAATCTAGTATTACCACGTTAATGGTTGTAGCTAACACGGTTTACCTGTTACATGAAACGAAACAGAATTAAGAGCACCCTGAACTTTCTTTATAAAGATTATTCGTTATTAAAATAAGATAAATGTTGTTAAATACATTTATATTGGTTTTAAATTAAACAATTTGGGAAACAATATACTACATCATTAATTTGCCTTGAATTCCTATTAACATGTGTTAAATATTAACCAAATGTATTAAATATTAACTGTATCTAACCATCTTTGACATACTTCAATAGATACTTCAATATCTACAAGTTCAGTTGTCAATATATTTAAGATTTGCGTCTTCTTTTATCTATTTTATAGACGAAACTTTCAGAAATCTTAACTACAGTTACAGAAAGTTATTATGTATTTAAACAAATAAAAGGAAAAGGAAACAAATATAGTTAATTTTCAACACGGAGTTATACAGAATAATAGAGCTTTACTCAGTAAGAGGAAATTTGATAATAAATATAATCCTCAAAATTATTAATCCTCAAAATTGTAAAATAAATATTATAAGATAAATAAAGTTTCCCAAATTTGTCAATAAAGTCACCAGAAGAGAAATATCTGTTAGTCTGACGATATCATTTTACTAATTTTATGAAGAACACTAAACAACACACCAGTAAATTTCTTGAAATCATCAAACAGTATTGGAGCGGGTGTGGCACACGTAAACACACCTACACACACACACGTATATACACACACATGTATATATATGTATGTATGTATAATATATATATATAGAGAGAGAAAATAATTGACCAACAATTCACTTCTAATAATTTAATATTTATATATAGTTTATTATTACAATGCTTTATTAAAGCAATACTCTATATTTTATTATGTGCAAATATAGAATTTCTTATTCACTAAATGCATCAGATTAAAGTTTCAATTTACTTTTAACTTCAAATGATCAAAATAGTTTCCATTTTCAAAATAAGTACTTGAAAAGTTCAGTACCTCATTATCTGCCTGTTTCGCTCGTTTTAAAGTATATAACAGGAGTTCAAACCAGGGATCTTCGGTTCGCAGAGCATACTGCCTGGTGTACAGAACATAGGTGAAAACCATTTTAGATTGAATCACTAATATTTTTTTATCATTTAATATATTTCTTTAGTTGATCATTAACAACACCAAAAATAAGAGTTGTATTAAAAATACCCATCATTCAAATAAAGTTTGAATTGGTTTAATAGACGATGAAATCTCCGAAAATTTCAACATTTACAATACCCTTGTTGATTCTGTTCTTATTTTTTTCAATATTTAATCATGTAGCTCAACAAATCTCTTATATTTGTGTTTTATTTATTTCATTTTATTTACTTATTACTGAAATTGGAATTTCAATACAGAATATTTCCCGGAGAAAATGTGGAACTATTTATAATGTTTTAATTACAAACGGGTTACCCTTCCTTAACCCATTAACCGCCAAAACTATATGGGCGGAGTCTTCAATATTTTTTCTAAAATTCGCTTACCACCAAAAATTCTGAAATATAATATTCAGTATCTTATATAGCAAAGTTTTTGTCTTTAAATAAAGTATTTTTTTTTTTTTTTACATATTAAAATAGTGGTAGCTTGGCAGGGTTTTTTCATACACTTTTATTTTGACCGTTGCGTCAGCGCAACACCAGCGGGTAATGTGTAATCGGTGCGCACTCGATATAGATAGATTATTTTTAAAAACATGCTTGGAAATTATTTTATAATCTATACAAAATTAGTAATTTGTGATACAGTTTTCTGCCAAATTACAGTTTTTTTTCCTTTTTTGCAATTTGAAGATGTTAAAATTGCATTTGCGCGATGGTTAGAAGTTAATAAATTTGCGAAAATTGCAACATAGATTAGTAAGGTTGTTGTTGACAACGTCCATATAACGTCAGCGTTATTCACGTAGTTGCTTTATAATATACGCTTTATATTTGTGTTTTATTTATTTCATTTCATTCGTGGACACACCGGCATCCATATAAATATTTATAAGTTAAAACATTAACATAAATATATCATAACATCTTTTTTTCGTACATCCTCTTTTTGTTTTCTGTCTTTAATAGAACTGTATAATACATAGTACGAAATATATTATGTGATAAAACACAAAATAATCCACTGTCCAGTCCATATTATATTTTCTTCCGTTCTGTTTATTGATGACAACTGTCAAATAAAATTAAATGCATCTTTCATTGTAGTTAATTGTTATTCAATAAATATCATGCTGTTTATTTGAATCTATTCAAATTTGTTTAAGAGGTTTTGCTCAAATCTTTAAGCCATATACATTATATATATATATATATATATATATATATATATATATATATATATATATATATATATTATATATATATATATATATTCAATGTTACGTGTTACGTTACTTTTATGAATTCATTCTTCCATTCCAACCGGAAATTCTTGTTTAAATAGTTTCAAGGAAGAAACTTCTGTATATTATTTATATTAAAAATGGTACAGCTTATAAATCTGGAGGATTTTAAGAATTTGAGACTTTCAAAAGTAAAAAAAAAGAAATAAATTTCATAAAAAAAGAAGGTTTGCATTAACGATCAGTTGCGAAAAACGTTTTATTTAAAAAAATTAGGGCTTTATATTTATGTAATAGTGATTGCCTAAAATGTACATAATGTTATGAGTATAATGAAAAATTGGTTTATGTACCTTAAATTTTCCTAAATTTATTTATTTTTTAAATTAAGATGCAGAAAATAAGAGAAAAATTGCCATAGAAATAATTTGAATGAGTATATCTATAATGTTTTTCATTTTACTGCTTACATTGAAGTTTATTACTTTCTCTCGCATTGTATTTATATTGAAAAAAATGTGTTAATTGTCATTATTTTTGGTGTGAGGACATTTTGGTAAATAAAAAATATTACATTATTTTTTCCTTAGAAAATTTAAAATGAAAAGAAATTGCACCAAATTTATTTACTTAAAAAATGTAACTGTTTTTTCTTATACGCTAACTGTTTTAAAAAATCAATATTATGTTCATTTTTGTTTTATTTGAAAAAAATAGGGTATCTTAAGTAGTCGGATAGCTTAAATTATTAAGAATTGATATCTTAAATTCAGCATGTTACTGTATAAAGTGCTTCATTATATTTCCGATATAGCATTGTAAACTTAAATTATGTCTACATGACGACAATACCAACCTAAATGTAACAAGATTTATGAATAAAAATATTTGTAAATTCATTTTTCTTGAGAAAATGAAACTAAGCAAAGTAAAAAAACGGGGTTTTAAGATCGTGATTTCACTATAAATAATAATTATAACAATAAAATCCTTTCAATACATTCATTTAAAAATTTCTAAAAAAATCTCATAATACAGAATTGTGAATAACCCCACGTTGTGATAAATTTAAAGAAATGTATTTAGAAATATATACACGCTTACTTAATGTCATAAACTCTTATAGACATGTTACAGATATTTCGAATTGTAAGTAAAATTTTGATGCAAAGAATATAGTATTTCAAACGTTATATCTATAAAGGTGAATGCTCAAAGACACAGTAAAAAATACATTTCTTTGTAAATTGATACCTCAGTGAAGTGAAATAACTGATATGGAAAATAAAACCTTCAAAAATGCATATCAGCAACATGTGCATATATTTGTACATAAAAATGTGCCCACAAATATCATTTTATTTATGCCATCCTATGTTAAAACAAAGAGTTGGAAACAAATAACGGAACTGATGCTTTACACTCACGCAAACATGTAAACATAAGTTTGGCGACTTTTTGCTTGGCGCGATTTTCAAGACCGCGACAAACGAATAACTTAATACAATGGCTAAGTTGCCATTAAAGGAAAAAATCCCCTAAATTTGGCGAATTTTTTCCTTTTTTTAACCAATTTTTTTTTCTGCGTGAGTGTAAAGCATCTTAGCCCAAATAACAGATTATGGACAAAATAGTGATTGCAGAATATGTGTTAAAAATTGCAAATTAACTGCATTTCATTTCGAGCAATTTATTTTACAGGGTGATCGAAAATGTTACTTTTTTATTCAATTTGTTGTTGGTCTTCTAATTGACATTCACTGAAAAATATAAGATCAAACAGGTTTTTTACATTGCTGAAGTTCCAAATGAATTCGTGAATTATTTCTCTGTATATGCGATAAAACGTCTAAAATCGAAAATGCCTGAATATCTTTCACCAAATAATGTGCAAATACTGTAATGTATCTATTTATACTTTATACATTTAAGTATCTTTGTAGAGGATGATGAATAAGGAATTAAATAATCAAGATTTTTAAAAGGACTAATAAATAATTGCTTCACTACATGGTAATTTTAAATCAATTAAAAAAACGGAATCGCATTACACTTTTTGTTTACTGTTTAGGATTACCAAAACGCACGAATTATGATTATGAATTGATTGTGAATTATGATTATGAATTGATTGTGAATTATGATTATGAATTGATTGTGAATTATGATTATGAATTGATTGTGAGTTATAATTATGAATTTACGAATTGTCAACGTTCCAAAAACTGTCAAAGTTTACTCAATATTTTTTTTTCTGTAACATAGGGAAATGACCTTTATTATTCCTGCAATTTCCTACATAAATGATATATATTTGACATTAAATATATTTAGTTATTGATATTATCAGTGAATTTTTGGAGTAAAATATTTTTAAATAGCTGTTTCAAGATTTGTTTTTAAAAGGTCTTCTATTATAGATCTAGATTAGTCTAATAAAAATGTTGTACACAGTTTGCAGTTTCTTTTGGCAAATTATATTTCACAATGCGTATTTTGTTCAATTTGAAAATTATTTTATTATATTTACATAAAACATATAAATTGCAATTAATTGAAACTGTATTATATGTGATTTTTTTTATATAGACGCAAAGCATAAAGACATATCTCATGAAATGTATTTTCTATCTAATACATCTTTTTTAACGTTAGAAAAATTTGGCGTTTTTTAAACAGCACAGGATTATATTATATCTAGCATTATTCTTTCTTTCTTTCTATTGAGTATAATTTATTGTATGCGTGTAAATAAAATACTACTCTTAACAATGTATTTCAGTTTCCTTTTTTTCTACATATAAAATTTTCAAAATATTTTTCTTCACTTTGATACAGGAAATAAATATAATTTACTGAAAGATTTCCTGCATTCAAAACATTAAAAGAATTTTTTAACGGAAGCAATAAAAAATGCATTTAAATGCTTTTCATTATTCTTAATGCCTCTTTTATGATAAAAATATCGGTTTCAGTGTAAATTGATTTTGATAAAATATGCGTGTTTCGATAAAGTTTAAATCTCTTTTACAAATGAGATATTTATATTAAAGTACCTATACTTAGGAACTATCGGTCGTTAAGTATAATTATTTTTGGTGAAGATTTATTACATAATGTCAGATTGTATACAATACTCCTATTGCAGACAAAAACGCCCAATTTATGAATATTAGTATTATTTTTTTATTATCTTACTAGCTGACCCGCCAGGAGTTGCCCGAGCCCGTGTAATAAATTTAAATCTTTTCAAAAACGAAACTCTGGCCACGGTCTCCGATGGCTTCGACAATGTATGCTGGGCATGCTTGTATGCTACGGAAAATCTTTTATCCCTCCCCCAACACCTTCAGGGGAGCATTCAGTTCTAGACAAACCTCTGTCGGAAAGAACCTCTGAGATAGGTCCCTGCTGCCTACTGTACTTTATAGTAAGCCTGCTACAAAATTGTTTCGAGAAGAAGGGAACTTTATAAGCCGAGTTATTGCAACAAGGCACAGTTAGAGAATATAACCTTGAGTGAGGTGACGGGGGAGGGGATGTTCAAGTGTCCTTAATAAAATGACTAATTGGGAAGACCACGACGTATCTTTAAAAATTCGCTCGTTTGCTTAAGGTAGGAACTTAATTACAAAGTTAGTTTAAACTGTTATTCGGAAATAGCAGTAACCGCTACACATAAATTTAGTTTAATATTGTAGAGGGTGACTGTTAAGTTAATTATAATTTTTGTAATCACTTTTTTTGAAATCGGAAAGATAGTTGCGGAGATATGGAAACAGTACATAGTTAGAGGAAAAATATTGAAGGAGAGGCCGGTGGGGAGAGGATGTTCTAGTGGTCTTCAACAAATGACTAATTAGGAGAATTATTACGCATCTTTAAAAATTCGTGCGTTTAGTTAAGCTAGGAACTTAATTACAAAATTAGCTTAAATTATTATTCGGAAATAGTGGTAACCGCTACTCATAAATTTAGTTTAATGCTATAAAGGGGGACTTTTAAGTTAGTTATAATGTTTGGAATCACTTGCGTTGAAATCGGAAAGATAGCTGCTGGGATATGTAAACGGGGCATAGTTAGAGGAAAAAAAACTTTGAAGGAGGGGTCGGGTGGGAGGGGATGTTCAAGTGCCCTTCAGCAAATAACTTATTGCAACCACCACTATGCATTTCTAAAAAATCGTTCGTTTGGTTAAGCTAGGAACATAATTAGAAATTTGGCTTAAACTATTATTCGGAAATAGTGGTAACTGCTACTCATAAACATACTTTAGTGTTATACTGGGTGACTATTAAGTTAATTATAATGTTTGGAATTACTTGCGTTGAAATCGGAAAGATAGTTTCGAATATATTGAAACGGGGAATAGATAGACAAAAATACCTTGAAGGAGGAGTCAGGTGGAGATAATGTTCAAGTGCCCTTCAGCAAATGACTAATTAGGAGGACCACTATGCGTCTTTAAAAATTCGTTCGTTTGGTTAAGCTATGAACTTAATTAGAAATTTGGCTTAAACTATTATTCGAAAATAGCGGATAAATTTAGTTTAATGTTTTAAACGGATACTATTAAGGTAATTATAATGTTTGGTGTCACTTGCGTTCAAATAAGAAAGATAGTAGCTGAGATATGGAAACGGGACATAGTTAGATAATAAACTTTGAAAGAGGGTCCGGCGGCGAGGGGATGTTCAAGTGCCCTTCAGCAAATGACTAATTAGGACAACCACTATGCATCTTTAAAAAATTGTTCATTTGGTTAAGATAGGAACTTAATTACAAATTTGGCCTAATCTATTATTCGGAAATAGTGGTAACCACTATTCAAAAATTTAGTATAATTTTATAAAGGGTGACTTTTAAGTTATGTACTTTTAACTTGCATATTGTTTAGAATCACTTGCGTTGAAATCGGAAAGATATTTGCTGAGATATGGAAACGGGGCTTAGTTAGAGAAAAAAAACTTGAAGGACGGCCGGGAGGGAAAGGGGAGCGGATGTGCAAGCGCCCTTCAGCAAATAACTAATTAGGAGGATCACTATATATCTTTAAACATTGATTCATTTGGTTCATTTGGTCATTCACTAGGAACTAAGTTCTAAATTTGGCTTAGACTATTATTCGGAAATACTGGTTATTGCTTTCTAGAAATACACCTTGAAGCTATGAATGCTGATTTTACGATAATTTAGTAAAAATGGAACTAAATGAAGAAGTTCCGAACATTATTAGCTGAGATTTAAAATAGCGGTTTTTCTGTATGTAAAACATCAATTAAACGCTACGTAACTTACATTGTAAAATGTAATCCTTTTCTTTTTCAAACAAAAACAATTTCACCTATTTAAATTCATAATTAGAAATTGATATTTAAAATGTGCGTAAAATTGGATTTATAGTTCCGTGATTAATTATATATCTGAACATAAATGAATTTTAGAAGGGCAAATTTATTACTGGTAAATAAATAAAAAACATTATATTAATATATTGCAAATTAATCTTGAAAGTAATATGTCCAAGATTTTTTTTACAAATTTTCGAAGCTTTAAAGTAGTTTATATATAGTGCGAGATTTAGTCTAGTGCTATACACTCTATAACAATTTATCAACCAGTGTAAGCTCAGTACTATAACACTACAACGCCGTAAATCTTGGAACCCCCGAAACGCCGGCCGGCCAGGTCCTTTTTTGACACTGCTCGATATTGCGAGAAAAATTCGAAGAAAATGCGCATTTTAATATTCTTTTCGGAAATATTTAGGGTACACACAAATAATATTATATCGGTAAAATATAACAATTTTGCAATATGATATGAAAATATAAACAAAAGAAATAACTACTTACATTACTTACAATCAATATACTTATATATGATATATTTTGTACATTTTCCAAGTGACATTCTTTTACAAGAAAAACATATTTTATTTCTAACATTTCCATGACATTCCTATGCTTAAGTTGAATTTCAGATCCCAGTTCATCCTCATCCTTCTTTCTTCTTTCACTAGACTTTTCAATTCATTCTGCTCGCAATTCTTCAGATAATGTTTGGATAAAAGCACGCTTTGATAATTGTAAGCAAGTGTTGTTCCAGCTGATGTAACGATTTCGAAAGAGGACTTATGGTAACCACCTGCCTGATAAGATAGTCTCAAAGATGATTAACGGATAAAAAACCCGACAATTGAGCTGGCCATTTCATTCGGTCCGAAACTTAATCCTCTAGATGTTCATCAACGACTCTAAAACAATGGAAGGAAATCTCGAGTACAAATAAAGTTTTTAGTTTGCTCAATGGAAATCTTTGTTCTGTATGGGAAGAAATAAACCCGATAGTAATTATATAGCTGGTGAGTCATTTATCACTCCTGTAAGTGAAGAGAAATACAATCATTGTTCAGTATCGACGAATGAAATCTCGATACTAAATATTTAGATAATGAGGTAAAGATCGCTCTTGTAAATCAACAAAATGAACGATATTTGTTCAGTGTGAAGGAAGAGACTCCTAAACGTAGAACCAAGATAAAGTTTACATACTAATGACTCGGATCCTCAAGCGTAAGAAAAAGTGTTTATTAAACTTGAACAGTTTCAACATGCATCGTTTCGGTGTCGAAAACAGAAAATACTCTTGGTGATCTCACACATGAACTTAGATATCCATAATTAAAATTGGCTAAACTCACAGTCTTAGCGGAATGATTACCGAATGCTGAGAAATTCTTATCTAATTTGAAGCAAATCATTAGTCATGGAAATGGTATAAGAGCAAAATGAAGATAAAAAGGCATCATCAAAGTAGTCTCATCAAAACGTTATGTTGAATTTAAAAGGAGAGGCACCAAACAAATGTTTTTCAGTAAGAAACTAGATGTCATTTTAAGTAAGAATTCATTATTAAGTATTCAACATGAATTAGAAAGAATAACCTCACGTTATAAAGAAAGTAAAGAATTTCATTAAGTTTGGTCTGGTCTTTGCTAATGGTTGAATGAAGCAGAGAAACAATTTGATGTTTTGACTCATGTTGGTAAAGACTCTGGAAGAATTAAGATATTGACAAATCACAAGGAATTAAAACGATTGTTAGATGTCAAACAATCTTATTTTGATAAAATAATGAAATTACGGAATAACTTGAAACACAAATGTCTTATATCTGATGTTAGTATGCTACAGGGTATGAAGGATGATTAGGAAAGTAAACAGAAGAATGTATACTCCAAGTTTATAGACAAACAAAGGAAAATTCAAGAAACCTTTTTGCAATTTAATTTTAATTAATGTTTTGCCTTTTAATAATTTTAAATATGTTGCTGAAACGTCCATTGACAGGTTAGAAAAATCAAAGAAGATTGTATCTGAAAATCCACTTCATAAAGATATAGATACCGTAATGGTTTTAGTTGTCCAACATAAGCTTTTCCAAGAAGAGCTTAAGAATAGAGCTAATAACATAGAGTTGGTTACAAGAACTACCAGAAAATATTTATAAACAATAAGTGATAGAATGGTTTCAAGAGCAGAGACAAAGAAAAACACACAGAATATTCAGACCAAAAAAACAAACTATGACAGAAAAAGAAAAAAAAAATCTAAATACAAAAATGTTGATCTGGTGACCATTCACCGAAGTCAATTTGGTACAGGGTTAGAATTACCACTTTTTTTGGTCCGTATAAAATAACCAAAGTCAATATCAGAGAAAAGTATGAGGTTGAAAATATGTTGGCCATCCAGGACGCAATAACATTACTAAATATGCAGATATGATAATATATTTCGCAAAATCATTTTTGTTTGTATAATATTATTGAAATTTATTTTTTTTATGTTTAATTTTTCAGTTGAATGACAAAGTCTACAGCATTATTATTCCCATAACCTTATATATAAATATTATTTTTTTTTCTTTTTTATTAGTCGCATCTGCAATTTGTGAATTTTTTTTTTACATAATGAAAATTACCATATATTTAGATTTGTAAATATTTTTATTGTAAAATGTCTCCCTGAGGCCAGTGGCTCCTAAGATGGCCGAGCTGTAGGAAATATTATTCTTCCTTTCTGTATTACATTGCTTTATTAGTGTAACTGTATTCCTATTGCTATTATCATTTGGCAACAACCCGAATGCAGTGAGACGTCCTCTGACGTTATCTTGATGTACAAGGTGTCAAGATTGAGCAACGGCATAATACGGTTGTATGACTATGCTATTCTTATGTTTTATTTATTTTTTCGTTATTAAATGTTGCTTTGTTAATATTAATGAATGGATTAATTAGCACACCTAGACACAACTAACCCACACATTAGTATACGTGGGTCGGTATTTTAGAGACTCTTTTATCAATTTAAATGATAATCATGTCTGAACTAGAACATGGATTTTAGCCAGAGTTTGGAGTTTTTGTACATTTACTTTTAAAAAATAATAAAATTTCATTTTTTAATTTTAATTTATTTTCATTTTCTTCGCATTTACTTTTATATGTGAAAAGGAATAAGTGTTGTTGTTGGTTTTTAGATATAGATTATACGATTCTATAAAATAAAAAAAAGAGAGAGAAATGGGATGTTTATATTTCAGTACAAATTTTATTGAATCATATTTCGAATTTTCCTTTTGAAATATATAAAGATGATTTCAAAAACCTATTTATTGCATGAACGATCAATTTTAGTACTATTTCTTTCATAAAATATTTTAGAAGACTCTCTAAATTTGAAAGAAATTTCTTTGAAAAGGATAAGTACTTCCTTTGATGGAATTGTCCACTTTGAAGTACATGTCAAACTGTTTTCAAGCTTCTAAAATAATTTGAACTAAATTGTTAAAGGTTTAAAAACATAAAATTGTGACAATTTAAAAATTATATCTATATTAAGATTCAAGTACTCTGTGAATCACAGAAAAATATCGTACACCTTGAAACCTTGTAATACAAAAGGGACAAATGCTGAAGTGTTTTGAGAAGGTTCATCGAATGTAAAATTTCAATATCATGGATATTAAACTGGATCTGAAGCACCACTTCAAATCACATGAATTCTTAATTTAAAAACCTTATTATTTCAAATATTTAGTTTACTTCGAAATGCAATTTTTGTCACTTTGATTTTATATACTTTGGGGGATTTTGCTGTTGTTATGTTCGTTAAATGTTAGATAATGATTAGGTATTAAAAAAATGGAAAAATAAATACATTTAAAATCGTTTTGTAATATAGTAAATTAACAGTAAAATATTGTCTTAGTGCAATATTATGCCTATTCTTAATTTATTTGCACATTAAAAATCACTTACCCAGTCTGCATACACTTCTACCATAATTTACGGATACAATTTTTCGAACAATTTTATGTTAGGAAAATATTACATAATATTCGATTAATTGCATAAATATTTATAATGTGAGGAAATATATTAGGTGGAGATTTTTTTATTGGAAACAGTAGGTATTCTAAGGAATGTACGCTTCTTGCTTAAAATGTGAGTGCATTATTGAGAAACAATTGCATTTACGGGATATAATTTAATGTATGAAGTTATTTCATCTTATTTTATTTGATTTGTGGCTATACAGTTATTATATAGATATCTATACATTGCATATTTGTTATTTCTTCGAATGTCCATGCCACCCTCCATTTTCGAATGAGATATGCATGAAATAATCTAAAATGTCCTTGCAGAATTTTTTTCATCCATGCCCGGATAACTGCTGTCTCACCTGATGATTTCACCTGATAATGAGAACAGGTAGTTGTTCTAAAAATTATAGTGTTAATCTATTAATCTTATTAATATACAGAGAGAAAAAAAATATGACTGAAGTATATTTTGGTTGTTATTTAACCGAAAAAATACTTTGAGAAACGCAAGTTTAATTATGCTTCTTTACGCCCTTAACACGACTCGTATAATTTAAAGTTTCCCATTTTGTTATAATAATTTTAAAATTATAATTCAATTAAAAAAAATATTTAAACAAATTAAAAGTCTTTCAAGTTTGGCTTCTTGGCTTTTTCTGTGGTAATACAAACTAGACGGATGTGCCAAACATAAAACTTTCTTCTAACACACATATGTTAATACTACTAAAAGTGTAATTTATTTAATTATGTATTTTACAAAAAAAAAAAAAAAAAAAAAAAAAAAAAAAAACAGTATTCATACAGGTCTATGGAAAATATGAATTAAAGTATAGGCGATGGATGGAAAGCCCGGACGACAGTATAGTCATGACCATGGATTCCTCATACGTCGAACCAAAGTACTGTTGTATGTTAGATGTTATGGGAGCGGGCGCTCGGTAGCCGTGTGTGTGAAGTGATGATATAATGCAGAACATCAGAGAGTTCTACAAATAATGGGATGGAAAATAAAAATTTAATTTTGGGATTGAAAACATGAAATAATATTTTAGATGATAAACATTCCAAATAGTAATATAAAAAATTATAAATTGAGTTGAAAAAAAAAAAAAACATTTGGCCGAATATCGTCAGATTGCTGTCGAACTTTGGAACTTTGAAAAGCTATCACAGCATCACATACAGACTAATTTTCTTGAAAATATTATACAAACCTTGGCATATGACATTATATCTAAATATAGAATTTCGTGGGAAAATAATAAAATATTCTTCACGTAAACTGCTAAAAATATAGCAAATCACATATAAATTGCTATCAGATTTTCTTCCATTGGGGAAATATCCCCATTTTTAACTGGGACCTGATGGCCATAGTCAAAACATATACTTGAAGTTTGGTTTTATTATATGCACAACTTCGTCCACTTTCCGATGATGCAATATTGAAAATGACACAAAAATCACTATATTACAAAGACCCTTTCCTGCGGAATATCATAAATTTGAACTGGAATCTGTTTTTGATTTGCTTATAGCCATAAAAATACATATGGAGTTTTGCTCATTTCTGTGCATAATTTTATACATTTTTCGATGCGACAAGGAGAGCACACAAACATTTTGTAAAAACATGTTTTTAGGAACTCCGACATCTAAATTGTGTAAATCCGTCAAAAACCGCAAGTCGAAAGCCTTTTCGATTCCAACACTTTCTTCTATTATAAAGAGAAAAAAGTAAGAAGAAAAATTACTTCAGTATATTTCGGTTATTATTTAATAGATTATATTTACTCTGAGTAACGTAAGTTTAACTATTCTTTCATTCCCCCTGGACACAAATAATCTTATTTAAATTTCACATTTGTTATATTGGTTTTTAACTAATTATATTTAACTTTTTTTAAAATTACGATTTGGGAAAAAAAGTATTTTTTTAAGTTCTGTTTTTTATGATAATAGAATATATATATATATATATATGATACATTCCTGTCGAATATTGGCACATTATAGACGATCGCTATTGCCGTCGACTTGAACGTTCTTTCCACCAGACAATCGGAACATCTCAGTCCGAAACCACTAAAATTACCTGATAATCATATCGAGGTAGCCGCAGTCGAGATCGTTGAAATGTAGTCATGACACCCGGACAGGGCATCACTTCGAGTCACTCACCATGAAGACAAATCTCGAAGTATATCACATCGGAAATCGTAGTGATTTTGCAGTCGTAAAAATTGAGCAGAGGCGGTGAAATCCAGAAGAAATTTCCCAAAAACATTAAAAAGAAGACTTAATAACTTAATAGATGAGCAGTGGCTTTATTGTGATCACAGCGATGAAAGCAACTCCACCAACTTTCGCTTCATTAAAACTGAACACATTTGAAGATCTTGAAGAATTAGCAGGGCTTGAAGAACATACTACCGATGCATTAGTGTAGACTCCCCAGTGACGGCAATTAGATGACAACCAATAATTCGTGTAAATTCTGTCTCCGAAGACAGTGTAACCGTATAAATACTTCAAAATTTGACCCAAAGGTACAAAACGCGCGAACAAGCTGGTCCACTCGCATCCATGTTCGGAGGGCGCTAGGGGGATAAAGAAGGCGGAGCTTTCTCGCTAATGGATGAAAAAATGAGGCCACGAAGACGTGTCTCTGACGTATGATTAAAACTCTTTAACAGAAGCGGCAAATTAAAAAGGTAAAAAGGCCTTTGGGCGCAAAAACCGCTTGGAATCATGGGATGCCGAATGAATTAAATAGAAATAAAAATGGTATTATAAAAGTTCCAAAGAATAAAAATTAAATGTCTCAAAAGAAGAAATTAGGCAGGTGCGTTTAGAGGCAGTGTTTCAATTTAAGAGAATAAGGTTTTAATAAATACGTGTAGCTTTTAACAGATTAAGATTTTTAGAATGATAAATAACAGAATATTTTGATTAAGTTATGGAATAAAATACAAAATAGATTTAAGAGATATTTTAAAAAGAGAGGGAAAAAAGAATTGAAGAATTTGGAATAATTTAACTAAAGAAATAGGGCAAAATTTTTTTATTATTACATATCCCCCCACCCAAAAAGACGAATGAACCGGTAGGTCATATGACCTGCAAGTTCATTGAAGGGAAATGTTACACGGACTTGGATTACAATTTATCAACTGGAGGAAGTCAAAATAAGTACATTTCCAAAATTTATTCATTAATGCCCAATAACCTTAAATTTAATAACTATAACGCGAATTGGTGGAGTTGTTAATAAAAATACAATTACAATATATTAATCTTGTTAACAATGACATAAAAAGCTTTAGAAAATATTAAACAAAATAAGAAAATAATTGTAACAATTTAAAATAATAGATAACATACTTCCAGAATATCATCTTACAAAATTTGTTGCAAATTGCTTATAGTATTGTTGCTTAATTTGTCGTTCAGTTCTCGTCTGAGTGATAGTCCATCCAAAAAAGTTATTTGCATACCTCACAAACTGAACAGTTTACAAATTGAAAGAGAAAAATCCTTCAAATTTTAGATCTTACTGATCTTCCTTATGAAAGTCTATTTCAGAATTAAAGTTCATCTGAATGCTTTATATTTACTAGCAACAACTCGAAAATAGTACTAAGATTAATATTAACAACAATAAAACACAAATAATACAATAATAATAATAATAATAATAAGAAGAAGAATATCAACAATAAAAATTTTAAAATAATAATACATAACAATAACAATAATCATAAGTTAATTTTCAAATATTAAACTTATGTTTGTCTGAAAAACTCAGTCCTGAATGGAATGCTAAGAAAAACTTAAGAGAAATGAGTATTTTGTTATGGTATAGTTTGTCTGACAAATGGTAATTACCTAAAAAGGCAAATAGGTAATGTAAGCAGTATAAGAGTTTTTTACTCAACATCAAAATTACTATTACCATTATTACCTTTATAACTTCCATTACCTGTACTACTTTATTACTTGTTTACTTCTAGAAGTAAAAATGTATATATCTCAACATATTCAAATTCAAGTAGTATTCAAATTCAAGTATTTTTTAATCTAAATATCAAATTATTTTATAGTATAACTAATAATAATAATATTCAACAATAAGTTCAGCAATAACAAGCATTATAATTCAAAAATATCACACTGTTTCTTTAATTACTTTCTTAAGTATATAATTAATATCTCATCCATATAGTAGTGAATGAGGTATGAAATATACTCAATAAAATACATAATACAAAAAAAGGAATAAATAAGGAAAATTCGCGAAAACAATCATTATTGTGCAGATGATGGTTATGTAACTATCTTGCTTTCAGTCAAACAAGAAAACATAAGTTGTGAAATGAAATAATGGGACCTTGTAGCATATTAAGAAAGGTTGGACAATTCTCAATTAGTATTAAGATATCATATTTGATTAGTTTAAGATATAATTTAATCCAGTTTATTTTATTAGTTTAGTTAATACTGTTTAATTTATTATTCTAATCTAATCCAATTCAGTATCAAAAACTAACTTAAATCAACTAAATTACGCCAGCATAAAAAGTTGACTCAAGTGGAAACTTCAACGGTGACACTCTCGTGTGCACAATCAAGAACACCACGGTTATACAGAAGAGAATTGATTAGTTAATTATTAATTTATTTTACTTCGTTTATTTTTGGATTATATTAAAATCAAGACGAAACTATAAATTTAACATTAGTTTGTTGTTGGTTCTCATGGGATAATTTTAATTGATCAGGAGGATAATAAGGGCGTAATTTTGATACATGTACTATTTCAGTAGGTTTATTTTGAATTTGTCTATCAATTTCAAAATTGACATCAGATAACTTATTAAGGATTTGATAAGGACCACTAAAGACTTGTGAAAGTTTTCTGGTATTAGGATATTGGAACTCTTCATAAATTACAAGATCTCCAATCTCAAATTTTGGTTCTAGATAATTTCGATCATAATATTTTTTACTTCTCCAATAGAATTCATCAGTGCGTTTTTTAGCAAGTTTAAGGGCTTCTTGAACAGGAGGGTAATAATTTTGTTGAAGAGGAGAATCATAGGGTAATTGGCCAAAAAGTAAGTAAGCAGGAGGGAATTTAGTGATAGAATGAGGGGTATTGTTATACTCATTAACTACTTCTGTCAAAATTTTTGTCCAAGGAATTTTGGAGTTGGTAGAATTGACTTTACACTTCAATCTAGTAACTATTGTCTGGTTCGCTCTCTCACATTTGCCATTCGTTTGAGGATGATGTGATGTGGTTAAACGTTGCTTAATATTGTGGTTTCGCAGAAATTTTTTAAATCTAGATGAAGTAAAGGCTGCATTTCTATCACTTAACACTTTTTGATGGGTCTGGACATTAAGAATTTTATTAAAACAGAATAATTGTTGTGGTGTTTGAATATTAAAAACTTGGTTTAGACAATTAGTATAAGTTTCTGTGGTAACACTTTTTGAGGGGAAAGCCCAAACATATCTAGTAGCATGGTCGATGATGATGTGTAGATATTTTTTGGTGGAGTTATAATAATTGAATCCTCCCACAGTATCAATAGAAAGACATTCAAAAGGTTGATCTGTGGTGTGCATAGCTTGTAATAAGCCAAATTTTTTCTGTCTGGGTTTTTTATTCTTTTGACAAATATCACAATGTTTTACAAAATTGGTTATATCTTGCGTCATGTCAGGCCAATAATAATTAGGGGAGATTAAATTTAACATTTTTTGGATACCAGGATGACCAAATTTTTCATGAGCAACATTTAGTATTTTTCTCCTTAAAGACATGGGGACTACTATTTTTCTAAAACCTTTCTTTTTTACTATCATAAGTCCATTTTCCTTTAGATAATTTTTACCACACACATTATCTTTTTCCTGCCTCTCTATAATTTCTTTAACGTCCAGAAGAAAAGTAAGTGGTTGAATAAAATGTGAAATTGGGTTTCTCGACAACATGTCGGCTTCGACATTTGTGGATCCCTTTTCGTAAACTATATTATATTCAAACATGCTCAACTTCAAAGACCATCTAAATAACCTGCCTCTCAAATGTTTAGTATTTTTTAACCATACAAGAGATGCATGATCAGTATGAATGGTAAATTTTACACCATGAAAATAATGATAGAATTTGTCTAAGGTGTCAATGATGGCAAGACACTCTAACTCGGTAATAAAATAATTCTTCTCATAACTTCTCAATCCTCTAGAGTAATAAGCAATTGGATGTAAAAAATTATTACTATCAGGTTGTTTTAAGACTGCACCTACTGCCACCTGTGAGGCATCAACAAACATATGGAGGGGTAACTTAGGGTTATAAATTTTTAAGATAGGTTTGGCTATTAAGGCATCTTTTAATTTTTGAAAAGAATTTTGACAATCTGTATTCCATTCCCATAGTGTATTTTTTCTGAGTAATCTGTTAAGAGGGACTCGAATTTCGGCATATTTATCTATAAACTTGTGATAAACATTGATAGATCCTAAGAATCTCTGAAGTTCCTTTACATTTGAAGGGGGTTTTAGTTTTTTTATTACTTCAATATTAGCATTAGCAGGAGTTAATGTGCCATTCTGGATGGTATATCCTAAGAAGTTAATTTTATTTCGGACAAATTTGCATTTAGAGAGTTTAAGTTTAATGTTTTCGCGTCTACATAATTCAAATACTTGGTTTAAATGTTGCATATGTTCTTCTAATGAGGAAAAAAAATAATGATATCATCAAAATAATGGCAAGCAAAGTCTATTTTGTATTTAGTAAGTATTCTTCTAAGGGTTCTATTAAATATCGGGGGGCCTAATTTAATCCCGAAGGGCAGAACTAACCATTCAAAGAGCCCAAAGTTGGTAGCAAAAGCCAATTTTTCAGTATCGGATGGATGTATGGGTATGTGCCAGTAGCCAGAGGCTAAATCTAAAGTTGAAAAATACTGCGCACTACTCAGTTTATCTAAAATTCCATCGATACGAGGTAGGGGTTCTGCGTCATTTTTCATTATTGCATTTAATTTTCTATAGTCAACACATAATCTAGTTTTTTTTACCTTCTTCTCTTTTCATTACTAATGTAACAGGGGCAGAATAGGGACTATTGCTCTCTTTAATTAAACCAGCATCTAATAGTGAATGAATTTGATCCGAAATCTCTTTTTCTTCTAAAGGGGAAGTTCTGTATGGCCTCAGAGATATTGGTAGGTCAGAATTAAGAAAAATACGTTGCGGTTCGATATTAATTCTCCCGACATCAAATTTATTTTTAGAAAATATATTTAAATAATCCCTTATACTTTCCCTTAAAGTTTCATTTTCTATAGAATTTATTTCCCCAATTAATTTAGAATTATCAACATTAGATGGAACAAAGGATTGAGGAGATATGATCTTTCCATAATCGGGTTGCACTCTCTGATAATCATAGTTAACATTAAAATGAAGTAACCTTAATTTATCACTGGATATGTTCTTAGATTCATTTAAAACAAGGTCTCCTTGTAATACTCTACATGTAGCACAGTCAATAATTAAATTAAACTTACAGCATTCTTTTAAACCTAGTATAGCATAATCTAAATTTGTATTACATATTAAAAATCTAATATTTTGTTGCACATTACCTAATTTAAACAATAAATTACAAGCCTTATCTATTACAACAGTTCCTTTGGCTTGGCCAATAATAACAGGTGGAATATTTATAACTTTAGCATTTAAGAACTTAACAAATTTAAAAGGCAAAATACTTATGGTTGAGCCAGAGTCAATCACACAAGGTAGTTCCCTGTTATTTACATATCCTGATACAATTAACTGTCATATATTATCAGTAGATGGTTGTGGTTGACTAAGAGGGGGTGCAGAAGATTGCAGAGGCCTAACATTGAATACACAATCACTCTCCCAGTGATAAGCATTTTGGATACCTCTATTTAAACACATTCGACATGGTCGACTAGGAAGCCTTCTTTGATAATGATTGACAGGCAATCTGGGACTAACGAACCTGGACGTTGAAGGGTGAAAATTAGTTGCTGCTTGGAAATTTGGATTCCTGTAATTAGGTTGAGGGCGAATCCAATGTCTAGGTGAATTAATTGGTTGAGAAAAAGGTCTGGAATTTTGAGACATATTTCTAACATTACTATTATTGTTACTGCTAGAATGAGATGGAATGACAACAAGTTGTTTAACTAATCTATACCAATCGGTAGTAGATTCAGGAGGATTTACTATTAAATAGTTCTGGTATTCAGGTTTTAAGCCATCTGTCAATCCTTGTAAAATAATAGTTTCACATAGTTTAAGTTGTCGACCTATCTCTATTTTCTGACGGAAATAATTTTCTAAGTTGTTTAGGTCATGCAATTTCAGCGAGGCGAAATCAGAAAAACGGGGGACTGTTACTTTCAGAAATTTTTCAGTTAAGATCTCAGCAATTTTTTCATACTCTTTACAATCTAGACATTCATTAACATACACCTTTAATGCTTCGCCCTTCAAATATTTGGAAATATTGTTGATTTTCCACTCTTTTTTATCTGGAGGGGCTGATCCTTCAAAGTGTCTAAGCCAAGACACAACATTCATCCCACTTTCTGGGTCAAAAATAATAACATTAAACTCTTTTTCAGCCATTTTGGTTTGAGTACCCTTACTTTCAACAATAACTTTAACAAACCCTGACTTTAATAACATGTAAAAAAATAACAATGTATAGAGAATTCTTTAACTTAACAACAACTGTAAATATGTAACTCTTAATAATTTAAATAACAAACTATATAATATTCAACAGTAAAAAAGTCCAATTCATATTAAAATTCATTTCACTTAAATAGTAAATGTAAACTACTACTATAATCTTTCTATAAATAGATCCACTATATATGAATATCACAATTTAGAATGAAATAAATAAAACACTTTTTTAAAATAAGTATCATTATTTCGTAAGAACAATTTTTTTTGGCTCTTGAATTGTACTCTCAGAATATAGCATCAAAAAACAAAAGTAATAAAATAAACAAATAAATTAACTGCACAATAATTTTACCCTTTCAATGTTACTCAACTTTCTTTTGAGATAACACATTTTTTTTTTTTTCACATTAATAAACTTCAAAAGCTTTTTTTGCGATTATTATGCAATCAGTGAAGCTGTAATTTCAGATAATCTAATAAATTTTTATGCATTTTTAGAATGGCATAGAATATGTTCCAATACATGTTACTTGAAAAGAGATTACTCATATATTTTTTCAATAAATAGAAATTATTTCCTATGAATAAATATCACCGAATGAAAAGGGACTATAATTAAATGATAAAATAAGAACATAAAATGAAGTTACTCTTGTAAAATGAAGTAATATAGGAATAAATATCAGAGCAGTTCAAAACTTTCAGTAATATTTGTGAGCTTAACCAAATAAAATTAATTTTTTAACAATACATAAGAATAAATATTAAATTTCGTAAGTTCTAAATGTTCAGGATAAAAGGAACAAAATTCTTCTAAAGTATTCTAAGAACAATTTTTGTTCTATATAAGCCAATAATAACAAACCAATAAAATAAGAAATCAATAAAAATAAAAGAATAATTTAACTTACAGACGTCACTTCTGGGATAAATTTATAAACACTTATGAGTTATAATTTGACAACTAATCGGTAGTTGTTCTCCAATATCACTGGGAAGTCTCCAAAATGTTTTTATTACACAGGTCATCAGTTATCCTGACCGGCTTTTTTGATACATTCCTGTCGAAAATTGGCACATTATAGACGATCGCTATTGCCGTCGACTTGAACGTTTTTTCCACCAGACAATCGGAACATCTCAGTCCGAAACCACTAAAATTACCTGATAATCATATCGAGGTAGCCGCAGTCGAGATCGTTGAAATGTAGTCATGACACCCGGACAGGGCATCACTTCGAGTCACTCACCATGAAGACAAATCTCGAAGTATATCACATCGGAAATCGTAGTGATTTTGCAGTCGTAAAACTTGAGCAGAGGCGGTGAAATCCAGAAGAAATTTCCCAAAAACATTAAAAAGAAGACTTAATAACTTAATAGATGAGCAGTGGCTTTATTGTGATCACAGCGATGAAAGCAACTCCACCAACTTTCGCTTCATTAAAACTGAACACATTTGAAGATCTTGAAGAATTAGCAGGGCTTGAAGAACATACTACCGATGCATTAGTGTAGACTCCCCAGTGACGGCAATTAGATGACAACCACTAATTCGTGTAAATTCTGTCTCCGAAGCCAGTGTAACCGTATAAATACTTCAAAATTTGGCCCAAAGGTACAAAACGCGCGAACAAGCTGGTCCACTCGCATCCATGTTCGGAGGGCGCTAGGGGGATAAAGAAGGCGGAGCTTTCTCGCTAATGGATGAAAAAATGAGGCCACGAAGACGTGTCTCTGACGTATGATTAAAACTCTTTAACAGAAGCGGCAAATTAAAAAGGTAAAAAGGCCTTTGGGCGCAAAAACCGCTTGGAATCATGGGATGCCGAATGAATTAAATAGAAATAAAAATGGTATTATAAAAGTTCCAAAGAATAAAAATTAAATGTCTCAAAAGAAGAAATTAGGCAGGTGCGTTTAGAGGCAGTGTTGCAATTTAAGAGAATAAGGTTTTAATAAATACGTGTAGCTTTTAACAGATTAAGATTTTTAGAATGATAAATAACAGAATATTTTGATTAAGTTATGGAATAAAATACAAAATAGATTTAAGAGATATTTTAAAAAGAGAGGGAAAAAAGAATAGAAGAATTTGGAATAATTTAACTAAAGAAATAGGGCGAAAATTTTTTATTATTACATATCCCCCCACCCAAAAAGACGAATGAACCGGTAGGTCATATAACCTGCAAGTTCATTGAAGGGAAATGTTACACGGACTTGGATTACAATTTATCAACTGGAGGAAGTCAAAATAAGTACATTTCCAAAATTTATTCATTAATGCCCAATAACCTTAAATTTAATAACTATAACGCGAATTGGTGGAGTTGTTAATAAAAATACAATTACAATATATTAATCTTGTTAACAATGACATAAAAAGCTTTAGAAAATATTAAACAAAATAAGAAAATAATTGTAACAATTTAAAATAATAGATAACATACTTCCAGAATATCATCTTACAAAATTTGTTGCAAATTGCTTATAGAATTGTTGCTTAATTTGTCGTTCAGTTCTCGTCTGAGTGATAGTCCATCCAAAAAAGTTATTTGCATACCTCACAAACTGAACAGTTTACAAATTGAAAGAGAAAAATCCTTCAAATTTTAGATCTTACTGATCTTCCTTATGAAAGTCTATTTCAGAATTAAAGTTCATCTGAATGCTTTATATTTACTAGCAACAACTCGAAAATAGTACTAAGATTAATATTAACAACAATAAAACACAAATAATACAATAATAATAATAATAAGAAGAAGAAGAAGAATATCAACAATAAAAATTTTAAAATAATAATACATAACAATAACAATAATCATAAGTTAATTTTCAAATATTAAACTTATGTTTGTCTGAAAAACTCAGTCCTGAATGGAATGCTAAGAAAAACTTAAGAGAAATGAGTATTTTGTTATGGTATAGTTTGTCTGACAAATGGTAATTACCTAAAAAGGCAAATAGGTAATGTAAGCAGTATAAGAGTTTTTTACTCAACATCAAAATTACTATTACCATTATTACCTTTATAACTTCCATTACCTTTACTACTTTATTACTTGTTTACTTCTAGAAGTAAAAATTTATATATCTCAACATATTCAAATTCAAGTAGTATTCAAATTCAAGTAATATTTAATCTAAATATCAAATTATTTTATAGTATAACTAATAATAATAATATTCAACAATAAGTTCAGCAATAACAAGCATTATAATTCAAAAATATCACACTCTTTCTTTAATTACTTTCTTAAGTATATAATTAATATCTCATCCATATAGTAGTGAATGAGGTATGAAATATACTCAATAAAATACATAATACAAAAAAAGGAATAAATAAGGAAAATTCGTGAAAACAATCATTATTGTGCAGATGATGGTTATGTAACTATCTTGCTTTCAGTCAAACAAGAAAACATAAGTTGTGAAATGAAATAATGGGACCTTGTAGCATATTAAGAAAGGTTGGACAATTCTCAATTAGTATTAAGATATCATATTTGATTAGTTTAAGATATAATTTAATCCAGTTTATTTTATTAGTTTAGTTAATACTGTTTAATTTATTATTCTAATCTAATCCAATTCAGTATCAAAAACTAACTTAAATCAACTAAATTACGCCAGCATAAAAAGTTGACTCAAGTGGAAACTTCAACGGTGACACTCTCGTGTGCACAATCAAGAACACCAC
The DNA here is from genome assembly GCA_963931845.1 of Maratus michaelseni. NCBI lineage: Eukaryota > Metazoa > Arthropoda > Arachnida > Araneae > Salticidae > Maratus > Maratus michaelseni. The sequence goes on along the minus strand of OZ007590.1, from coordinate 257,548,049 downwards.
GGTTATACAGAAGAGAATTGATTAGTTAATTATTAATTTATTTTACTTCGTTTATTTTTGGATTATATTAAAATCAAGACGAAACTATAAATTTAACATTAGTTTGTTGTTGGTTCTCATGGGATAATTTTAATTGATCAGGAGGATAATAAGGGCGTAATTTTGATACATGTACTATTTCAGTAGGTTTATTTTGAATTTGTCTATCAATTTCAAAATTGACATCAGATAACTTATTAAGGATTTGATAAGGACCACTAAAGATTTGTGAAAGTTTTCTGGTATTAGGATATTGGAACTCTTCATAAATTACAAGATCTCCAATCTCAAATTTTGGTTCTAGATAATTTCGATCATAATATTTTTTACTTCTCCAATAGAATTCATCAGTGCGTTTTTTAGCAAGTTTAAGGGCTTCTTGAACAGGAGGGTAATAATTTTGTTGAAGAGGAGAATCATAGGGTAATTGGCCAAAAAGTAAGTAAGCAGGAGGGAATTTAGTGATAGAATGAGGGGTATTGTTATACTCATTAACTACTTCTGTCAAAATTTTTGTCCAAGGAATTTTGGAGTTGGTAGAATTGACTTTACACTTCAATCTAGTAACTATTGTCTGGTTCGCTCTCTCACATTTGCCATTCGTTTGAGGATGATGTGATGTGGTTAAACGTTGCTTAATATTGTGGTTTCGCAGAAATTTTTTAAATCTAGATGAAGTAAAGGCTGCATTTCTATCACTTAACACTTTTTGATGGGTCTGGACATTAAGAATTTTATTAAAACAGAATAATTGTTGTGGTGTTTGAATATTAAAAACTTGGTTTAGACAATTAGTATAAGTTTCTGTGGTAACACTTTTTGAGGAGAAAGCCCAAACATATCTAGTAGCATGGTCGATGATGATGTGTAGATATTTTTTGGTGGAGTTATAATAATTGAATCCTCCCACAGTATCAATAGAAAGACATTCAAAAGGTTGATCTGTGGTGTGCATAGCTTGTAATAAGCCAAATTTTTTCTGTCTGGGTTTTTTATTCTTTTGACAAATATCACAATGTTTTACAAAATTGGTTATATCTTGCGTCATGTCAGGCCAATAATAATTAGGGGAGATTAAATTTAACATTTTTTGGATACCAGGATGACCAAATTTTTCATGAGCAACATTTAGTATTTTTCTCCTTAAAGACATGGGGACTACTATTTTTCTAAAACCTTTCTTTTTTACTATCATAAGTCCATTTTCCTTTAGATAATTTTTACCACACACATTATCTTTTTCCTGCCTCTCTATAATTTCTTTAACGTCCAGAAGAAAAGTAAGTGGTTGAATAAAATGTGAAATTGGGTTTCTCGACAACATGTCGGCTTCGACATTTGTGGATCCCTTTTCGTAAACTATATTATATTCAAACATGCTCAACTTCAAAGACCATCTAAATAACCTGCCTCTCAAATGTTTAGTATTTTTTAACCATACAAGAGATGCATGATCAGTATGAATGGTAAATTTTACACCATGAAAATAATGATAGAATTTGTCTAAGGTGTCAATGATGGCAAGACACTCTAACTCGGTAATAAAATAATTCTTCTCATAACTTCTCAATCCTCTAGAGTAATAAGCAATTGGATGTAAAAAATTATTACTATCAGGTTGTTTTAAGACTGCACCTACTGCCACCTGTGAGGCATCAACAAACATATGGAGGGGTAACTTAGGGTCATAAATTTTTAAGATAGGTTTGGCTATTAAGGCATCTTTTAATTTTTGAAAAGAATTTTGACAATCTGTATTCCATTCCCATAGTGTATTTTTTCTGAGTAATCTGTTAAGAGGGACTCGAATTTCGGCATATTTATCTGTAAACTTGTGATAAACATTGATAGATCCTAAGAATCTCTGAAGTTCCTTTACATTTGAAGGGGGTTTTAGTTTTTTTATTACTTCAATATTAGCATTAGCAGGAGTTAATGTGCCATTCTGGATGGTATATCCTAAGAAGTTAATTTTATTTTGGACAAAATTGCATTTAGAGAGTTTAAGTTTAATGTTTTCGCGTCTACATAATTCAAATATTTGGTTTAAATGTTGCATATGTTCTTCTAATGAGGAAGAAAAAATAATGATATCATCAAAATAATGGCAAGCAAAGTCTATTTTGTATTTAGTAAGTATTCTTCTAAGGGTTCTATTAAATATCGGGGGGCCTAATTTAATCCCGAAGGGCAGAACTAACCATTCAAAGAGCCCAAAGTTGGTAGCAAAAGCCAATTTTTCAGTATCGGATGGATGTATGGGTATGTGCCAGTAGCCAGAGGCTAAATCTAAAGTTGAAAAATACTGCGCACTACTCAGTTTATCTAAAATTCCATCGATACGAGGTAGGGGTTCTGCGTCATTTTTCATTATTGCATTTAATTTTCTATAGTCAACACATAATCTAGTTTTTTTACCTTCTTCTCTTTTCATTACTAATGTAACAGGGGCAGAATAGGGACTATTGCTCTCTTTAATTAAACCAGCATCTAATAGTGAATGAATTTGATCCGAAATCTCTTTTTCTTCTAAAGGGGAAGTTCTGTATGGCCTCAGAGATATTGGTAGGTCAGAATTAAGAAAAATACGTTGCGGTTCGATATTAATTCTCCCGACATCAAATTTATTTTTAGAAAATATATCTAAATAATCCCTTATACTTTCCCTTAAAGTTTCATTTTCTATAGAATTTATTTCCCCAATTAATTTAGAATTATCAACATTAGATGGAACAAAGGATTGAGGAGATATGATCTTTCCATAATCGGGTTGCACTCTCTGATAATCATAGTTAACATTAAAATGAAGTAACCTTAATTTATCACTGGATATGTTCTTAGATTCATTTAAAACAAGGTCTCCTTGTAATACTCTACATGTAGCACAGTCAATAATTAAATTAAACTTACAGCATTCTTTTAAACCTAGTATAGCATAATCTAAATTTGTATTACATATTAAAAATCTAATATTTTGTTGCACATTACCTAATTTAAACAATAAATTACAAGCTTTATGTATTACAACAGTTCCTTTGGCTTGGCCAATAATAACAGGTGGAATATTTATAACTTTAGCATTTAAGAATTTAACAAATTTAAAAGGCAAAATACTTATGGTTGAGCCAGAGTCAATCACATAAGGTAGTTCCCTGTTATTTACATATCCTGATACAATTAACTGTCATATATTATCAGTAGATGGTTGTGGTTGACTAAGAGGGGGTGCAGAAGATTGCAGAGGCCTAACATTGAATACACAATCACTCTCCCAGTGATAAGCATTTTGGATACCTCTATTTAAACACATTCGACATGGTCGACTAGGAAGCCTTCTTTGATAATGATTGACAGGCAATCTGGGACTAACGAACCTGGACGTTGAAGGGTGAAAATTAGTTGCTGCTTGGAAATTTGGATTCCTGTAATTAGGTTGAGGGCGAATCCAATGTCTAGGTGAATTAATTGGTTGAGAAAAAGGTCTGGAATTTTGAGACATATTTCTAACATTACTATTATTGTTACTGCTAGAATGAGATGGAATGACAACAAGTTGTTTAACTAATCTATACCAATCGGTAGTAGATTCAGGAGGATTTACTATTAAATAGTTCTGGTATTCAGGTTTTAAGCCATCTGTCAATCCTTGTAAAATAATAGTTTCACATAGTTTAAGTTGTCGACCTATCTCTATTTTCTGACGGAAATAATTTTCTAAGTTGTTTAGGTCATGCAATTTCAGCGAGGCGAAATCAGAAAAACGGGGGACTGTTACTTTCAGAAATTTTTCAGTTAAGATCTCAGCAATTTTTTCATACTCTTTACAATCTAGACATTCATTAACATACACCTTTAATGCTTCGCCCTTCAAATATTTGGAAATATTGTTGATTTTCCACTCTTTTTTATCTGGAGGGGCTGATCCTTCAAAGTGTCTAAGCCAAGACACAACATTCATCCCACTTTCTGGGTCAAAAATAATAACATTAAGCTCTTTTTCAGCCATTTTGGTTTGAGTACCCTTACTTTCAACAATAACTTTAACAAACCCTGACTTTAATAACATGTAAAAAAATAACAATGTATAAAGAATTCTTTAACTTAACAACAACTGTAAATATCTAACTCTTAATAATTTAAATAACAAACTAAATAATATTCAACAGTAAAAAAGTCCAATTCATATTAAAATTCATTTCACTTAAATAGTAAATGTAAACTACTACTATAATCTTTCTATAAATAGATCCACTATATATGAATATCACAATTTAGAATGAAATAAATAAAACACTTTTTTAAAATAAGTATCATTATTTCGTAAGAACAATTTTTTTTGGCTCTTGAATTGTACTCTCAGAATATAGCATCAAAAAACAAAAGTAATAAAATAAACAAATAAATTAACTGCACAATAATTTTACCCTTTCAATGTTACTCAACTTTCTTTTGAGATAACACATTTTTTTTTTCACATTAATAAACTTCAAAAGCTATTTTTGCGATTATTATGCAATCAGTGAAGCTGTAATTTCAGATAATCTAATAAATTTTTATGCATTTTTAGAATGGCATAGAATATGTTCCAATACATGTTACTTGAAAAGAGATTACTCATATATTTTTTCAATAAATAGAAATTATTTCCTATGAATAAATATCACCGAATGAAAAGGGACTATAATTAGATATAACTTTTAAGAGATATAACTTTCAGATATAAAAAGAGAGGGAAAAAAGAATTGAAGAATTTGGAATAATTTAACTAAAGAAATAGGGCGAAATTTTTTTATTATTACATATATATATATATGAAATCTTTCCACGTATTTTTCTAACGCGAAAAAGCACCATTTATCGAAAAGCTAAAAATATAAACGTTAAAGTAATAAAAAAATAATTTTTATTCTTATTCACAGATTTTCTACGCAGCAAGACAAATATTGAGAAACTAAAGTTGTTTAACCACTTTCATAACTTTTTTAAAGGTAAAAAACTTGAATCCCTTGAGAAACCGTTCCTTTATTTTTATGAAAATATTTAACTAGAGGAGCAAACGACAAGCTACGTAGCTACCCTAGGTGTTGTATTTATATTTGAGAAGATACTTCCAGTTTTGAACAAAATCATAAGCTAAAATGTAATTATTATCATTTATAAATCCTAATAAACATTTCAATTTCCGTAACATTTATTAACATTGATCAATTTTCAAAATTTTATTTGATTGATTCTTATTGATTTTCCCTGTTTTCTCAAAAGCTTTTTTATATATCGGAATACGGCAAATAGCAGGTTGTAGCAAAATTAATCTATATCTGTAATGATAAGTTTAGTGTTTGGTATGTAAACGTTTCTTAACATATGCAGGCCAGACAGACAAAGAGACAGAAAAATATATTTCTAAATGTTGTTTTTTGACTATACCTCGTCTCAATAGTCGAATGAACTTAGAAATAAGGGAGTTTTTTTTTTAATCCCAGACAGATACTTCAATTTTATATATTTGTACATAATTCATGAATGAATCAAAAATTACAAAAATGATGTTCGATAAAACAACGCCTTTTGATGAAATAAGTAGTATTTTAAGTGTATTTAGATGGAGAAAATGTGCTAAATAAAATTGATATATAAAAACATTAAAGATGGACTTTGCACCGTTCATTAAAATACAAATAAAAATATAAACAACACATAATTATACTTGTACATTGCTAAAAGCAGTGTAGAATGGAAACTTTATAAACTTAATAAAAAGTCAATTTTTTTCCATATAATAATTTAATCCCTTTTTCATCGTTTAATTTCTTTTATTTCACTTTTTCATCGGTAGGTGGCTCCAGCACAGTATGTTTATTTCCCTTCTTTTCATTCGTGGTTTTCCCTTCGTGTTCCCTCCTCCCTTCTTATCCCTCTATCGTCAAGCTGCAAATGTCACCAGTTATGTCTGAATATCCCTGAGGATGGTTATAGAGTTTTAGCCGAAACTGTTGCAAAAATTTAAGTTTTTAGTGTCTCCATACTACACCACTTTTAACAAATTATAAGTTCAAGAATGTACTGTTTATATATTTAATTTGTAAAAATATTAGATTAAATAAATGTTGATGTTCTTCAAAATCTGTTGAATATTATTAAAATGACCAAAAAATGTTAGAGTTGTTGTTGTGCTGTGTTGATAAAGGTTAAATAACATTTCAACTAAACGTTTTGGATGTAATATATCATGTGTGATGTCAAAATCTAATTTAAGACCAATGACTAATTAAGGTCAATGGCTTACCTGTAAAACCTAATAAAATATCAATCTGAATAACTCTCCAAACTTCTCTTTATAATTTGAACAAAATTTTGCTGCTATCATTACTCTACGTTTTCACACTGAAGATATTTGCAATGAAGACTGTTTCCGTTTCACCAATTCAAGCTATAAAAGTGACCTATTTTCCATTATAGGGGACATTATAAGTCTTTTTTCTTGGATTCTCTGCGTGTTGTCATTAAGCATTCTACAAAATTTCGTTATACTTAATTTGTTATTTAATCGACAGTGTACTTTGGGTGATGTAAGTTTAATTAAATCTTCTCCAACTCTGAATATAAATTATATTATTTACAATTCTTCATGCTGTTATAATGATTTAAAGAAATATTGGAAATAAAACAGCTATAATAAATTTAAAAAAAATAAAACTCAAATTTACTTTTTATGAAAATAGAAAAATAAAATATAATATTTTTATGAAAGCTATGCATATAATTTTTATATTATTTCTTTAAATGCATAACTTTATGTTTAGCGAAATGTTAAAAAACATATGTCTTAGAAGTAATAATAAAATAATATTTTACTTTTTAGAAACTTATCTCTCAAGCAAGACAAATATTTTAAAACAGAACGTGCTATATCCCTTTTTAAAATCCTTTAAGGCTCATAATATTGAAAAGCATCGCGTTCCATCATTTCCAAGCTTTATTTAATTTAATGTAATAAACATGATATATGTTAAAAATATGTAAAATAGTAAAGTATTTTTTGAAAACAACAACTAAGTGTGTTATTTACAATCAAATAAAAATGTTGGATAAAGCATAAGCAAATATATTTTTCTTTTTTTTTTAAATTGTATAAAACTTTGCACATTTTTAATGTAAAAGTTATGTTTTTTCATTAATAAGAAAACAAATAATAATAATAATACAACCAATTTAAATTATGTATTATAAAGAAACATGTATTCAAAATATGTGTAATCATTATTACAAAAAAAATCATCGTAAAACGAATGCTTAGATGAAAACTCTCTTATTTTTGATGTCCTCTATTTACTAATAGTAATCTTCTTCGTATTTTATCGGTAAACGTTTCTTATTTAAAATAATATTTTGATTTGGATATTCTGGTACTTAAAAGCGAGTGGATGGGAAGCTATGTATTTAATATTGTTTTTGACAGGATATTGTTCATATTGTCTTTCTTATTGAGGAAAATTTAAAAAAAACTCATCAAAGGAAATAAAATCAATTAAGAAAGCATAGTAGTACAATATATTAAACACTCCATGTACGCATTTCAATTTTACCAAAATATATCTCGCTATAGATAATAGGAAAATATTAGCAATTCATTCCTAAACTATGATCTATATTTTTGTCAGCGTCAAATCATATAATCTTTTCACAGAAGTACTTTCTGAAAATTTTTTTGTTTTGGATAAGGAAGTAGATATCTATCTGCATATTTGAATTTCTTCAAGATATCTATAACTTAAAAGTATGCAGCATATTTTTCAAACAATTTATTTCAAACAAAAGAGTTTTTCTTTTCAATAAACAAAAGTATGCTAGTAAGGAATGAATTTTTGCCCATGGATTTCTAAAGGTGCGTAATGAATTTGAAATGCTTTGATATAAATCTAACATTTTTTTCCATATTGTCCAAACTCTTCATTTTTGGGGTATGTTTTGTTTTCGTCTAGTAAATTCGTTACAATAGATTGCATTAGATCTAGAAAAATCACTTTAATATATATTTTTTCTCATCTACATGTCTTTTAATATTTGTTTTTGTAAGTTAATTTTCGTTAAAAAAAGTTTGTACCTGTATAGAGTAAAGTGGTTATACAGTATGCATTGTTTCACCTTTTTTTAAGTTAAGAGATTTCAGTACATAACCTAATTTCTTTGTCTATGATACTTAAGATATAATTACTTTAGCCACTGTTTTCAAGAAATACTATAAATAACTCAATATCAAGATATGAAAATATTTGAGAATTATTTAAGAACCTTATTAAACAGCAACTGAAAGAGATTTTCTATTTTATAGTAGTCATTAACACCATAGAACAAAGGTTCATAGTCTCATAAATTTATAAGTTAGAATTTTAAAAATTGCCGCTTCAAATGTTTTAACAAAGTCCTGTCACGTTGTAGTGAAATAAAATTGTTGTATTGTCATAAGTTAATAAAAATACTTTGAGATATAATAGTAAATGCTTATCAATTATTGTCACAGAAAGGTAAAAAGATAAAAAACGTTAACCGTCCATAAGTTAATCAATGCCAAATCCGTCGGCCGATTTCTTCGAAAATACATTCCATTTTTAAATTAAAAATCATGCTTATTCCATGCTTGCAATTCATGTTGTTCCAAAAAAATTATGTTACAATACGTTATGTTAGCGAGAATCCGATTGCGGAAAACTCACCGTTCTTTTACGCTTGGAAAAAACGCGACATAGTGAATTTATTAAAAAAATTATAATTTTTGCTATTTATTCTTGTTTTAAGATAGAATAACAAGAAAGAGAAAAAATCATTTAAACTATCTATTCAGAATTTCTTAATGTTTTTTTTAAGTATAATCAAAATTTTATTAATATTAAACTATTCAATGTTAAAAGCATATTTTCTAATAAATATTACACTATCTATTTTTTATTTATAATTTATTTTGTATGCTTTTGTATTTAAAATCTTTCAATGTGGCAATTTTACAGCCAGTTGGCATATTTTAGTGACGTGAATTGGCACATAATTTATTCCATTGTTGTTGTAACATAGGTACAATTGTAACCATAAAGAATATTTACAGACTTATCACCTGCTCTTGTTTACAGGAAAAATGCCTTAAAATTAATTTATTAATTTATATTTAAATAATAAATTAATAAATATAAAATATAAAAATATTGTTTTGTCATCGGAAACACCAAAATGGACGTCTTTGGGACAGAAAGGAAGTAAATGGGCAGTCATAATTTTTTTGCTTTGATTACAGATAATTATTCAATATTTCAATTATTTTTATTCAAGTTCATTTTGAATTAAACATTGTCTTTAGAACGATGCTCGAAGACTTAGAGTTTATGTTGTTGTCTTCCGGTCTAATACAATATGTATTATAAAGCCAAAACCTGTCCATAAGTAGCTTACAGCTATAGATAACAAATTTCAAAGACACTGTGTTTTTAGGTTACACGGAACTGTGATTGAATAGTTTTCTGTTAAGCTCAAACAAAGTTATGACTAACCATGCTTCTAAAAAACTGCCTATCACAATATTGAGGAGTGTTACATAAGCGTGTACAGTAATCCCCAAAACTGATGGTACAAGAAGTAGTTTTTGGAAAATATGTGAATTTAACCATTATGAGTACAAATAAAACTTAATTAACAAATAAGAATCATTTAATAACAGCCTTTTCTATATTATGCAAGAAAAATTCTTTAATAATATCCTTTAGAAACTTTCCAATAAAAATATATAAAATTAAAGTTCAAAAAAAATTTCACAAAAGTCATGGTACACGTGAAATTATTTTTAAATTATTAAAACACAACCATTTTCTAATACTCAGTTGCATATATTTTCATTTTTAGGACTGCATTAAGTCTATTTGGCATTGATTACATTTTCTGTAACATTTTTCTGAATTTTACTCCATTCTGCAAGTAAAACCTCTTTTAACTGTGTTGTATTTCTGAAATCATAACTGTTCACTAACTGCTGTAAGGTACTTTATAAATGCTCGATGCAGTTTATATCCGGACTTTGTGGAGGGGTGGCAAGTACGTGGGGAGTATTGTAGAGTAACTTGTAGAGTGACCATAATCGGACAATATGAGCAGTGTGCTTGAGATCATTATCTTTCTGAAAGTAATAATCCCGCGCGACACGTAACTTCAATGCACTGCCCTTCAAATGTTTCTTTCAAATATTTAAATATCCAAATCTGTCCATGATAGTCTCAATGAAATCAAAATTTCCTACTCTTAAAGCTGATATACAGCCCGAAAACATTACTACTACTCCACCATGTTTTAGATTTTTAGTCCTATATTTGGGATTTTGAGCATCACTCTTCCTCCTCCGAACTCTAATTCGCCCATTCATGCTAAAAATAATAAACTTAGACTCATCTGAAAATAAAAACCTGTTTCCAGAAATCAAAGGATGCGTGTAAATATTCTCTGTCCAACTATATTCTTTTCTTTCTGCTGATCGGATAGATATACGGTTTACTTCTTGCAGTTCTTGATCTAAAACCAGCATCAATAAAGGCTCTTCTGATAGTTCCTATATAAACTATTTTAATTCCACACTTTTCCAACTCTTCTGTTATTTTTCTACCAATTATTGAGGGATTTTCAGAAATGCAGCGTTTTATTATTCTAACATCTCTGACAGTTTAATTTTTTAGGGCGGCCGTTTCGAGCTTTACTTTCAATCCTCTTTTCTATTCTTTACCAATCAATTACCTTTTGGATGGTTGAACGGCTTTGATAGATTATTTCAGAAATCTCACTAGAAGAATTATTCTTTCTTTTTTTCAAGATTAAAATTTATTTTTCTTTCTTCAACAATAAATTACTTTTGCTTGATTATTTTAAAATCCAGATTGGTTCTTTTCTACTATAGTAACAACACATACTAAGATCCACAACATTTAACTTTGTTGTGGATACTGCGGTACTACAACTTTGTTCAGTGAAATACTCAAATGAGTGAGAAATTTAAATTTTATACAAATGAACCATGACTTTTGTGAAAGTATTTTTGAACTATAATATATTTTTTTTTTATCAGTACAGTAAACCCTCGATTTAACGGACCTCGGTTCAGCGGACTTCGGATTCAACGGACTAATTCTTAAAAAATAAATTAAAAATTAAAAATTAAAGTAAAGAAAGGGAAAGAAAACGAAACGCCGAAAGCGCGCTTTGATTCTCACTGCAGCGTGGTTTTCGTTCTAAGCATGCGCAATGATACTGGCGACCTATGCGGAAAAGTGATCTGCTTTTCGTGCTACGCGTGCGCAAGCGTACCCACGATCCATTTTCGCTTCAGTTCACAAGTGTATTGTCGGCAGTAGGATTTATAAGAAGAAATTCCTTGAAGAAGTAATGGTAGTGTTGGAAGATGAAAATGATGGAGTAGAAGATTTGAGAGGAGCCAGAACGCTGCAAAATTTGCACACCTACAATTTAAAATCCACTATCTTTAATTTTGCTGCTGCGTGGAGGGAGATTAAGGTATCCACACTGGCTAACGGCTGGTCAAAACTACTCAACGACGCAGACCCTCAATACGATTTTACAGGGTTTGAGATTTCGGCTTTTAGGAATACAATAATGCAGGCTGGTGATGATATACCTGAGAAAGATATAGAACAGTGGCTCGAGAATGACGAAGCATATCCAGGCTACCTAATGATACTAGATGAGGAGGAGATCGCAGAAAGTATTCTGCATGATGATAATGAAGATGAGGACGAGGACGACAAGAAAGAAGAATTAAGCGAATTTCGACCGAAATTATCTACAGTACGGGAGCATATGGATGACGTCATTGCTCACGTAGAGGCATCTTCAGATCCCGAAGTGTTTGCGCATTACGAACACTTTAGACAATTGCTGTTATAATAAAAAAACAGCATTCAAGCGGGAAACAACTAAAACTAGATGCCTTTTTTCAATCCTGCAGTATGGAGCAACCTTAATGTGATGTTAATAACATAAAATGATGCCTGTTCTTTTTGTAATTTTTTTCCATTTGTTTAATGTATGTTCATTAATTATTATTTCTGTGCAAAAAGTGTTTCATTCCCATAAAAATTGCATATGTGTTAATTCGTTTGTATTTCATTACTAATATTGTATTATTAAAAGTAATTTGTTTATATATATGTATATATATATATATATATATATATATATGTATATACATATATTGTATATATACAATACATGTATATACACTGTATATATTGTAAGTATTGTATATATATTATACATATGTAGTTTGTACTGTAATAATACATGTAATTACAAGTACGTAATAATATATATATATGTACTTTAATTATAAAAAAATATTATAAATAGTAATTTGCGATTTAACGGACACATCTTAGTCCCAATTAGTCCGTTAAATCGAGGGTTTATCGTATATCCAAAGTAAATATCTATTGATATTTAATTGTATAATATAACAAAGGATGCTAATTAATTATTACTGTTTGTTAACTAATTTTATTACCATGATGAAATTTGGCTATTTTTCAAGAGCCAAGCCCTGTACCATGAATTTTGTGAAACACTGTATGTCGCCTATTGGAGTAATATTTTTGAGAGCGACCTAGCGCAAATGTAATTTAATTGTTGTAAACTAGCTTGTTTTTAGACGATTATATAATACAAATTTAAATTAAAATATCTAACATTTTATGTGCTAAAATATCTAATATTTTATATTACAGTGGTTATATCTGCAATGTGTTTATGTTTTTATAAGTTATTTGACAGTTTACTGGGGGATATGGAAAAAAAACACGATTTTTTTAAAACAGGAAAACAACGTCTTTTCATTCATTTGTTGCAAATAATTTTTGTATAATTTATTTTGGTAAAATTAATGGATTTTACAAAAACATGACAATTTAAATTTCCTGCTATATACAATGTTTTTTTTTACTTTTCTTTTTTTTTAAATTTGTTGATTTGGTGAATTAAATGTTTTCATAAACATTCTGTCAATATGCTAATATTTCTTGAAAGATAACTGCAGTTATCTATCATAGATAATTGCTACGTTTAAAACCACGACCATATTTTTACAAATATGCTATAGTTTCGCTATAGTTTGTTTATATAATCGCTATAGTTTGTTTATATGACAATATGTTCTGACGCAACATTATCGGCGGTTTTAAAACCTACAGAATTTTTCTACAAACATATTACATTGTTGCCGAAATATCTCATGTTTCCCGCCAACTATTGTCTTGAACAACGACTGTTGATGAATAAGTATTTTAATTTTTTATAAAACATGGAGACTAGCACTTATGCCTGACATAATCGCATTCATATAAAAAAGTTTATTTTTATAAATGACAATCAATATTTTCTGCTATGTACAAAGTTTAATTTAATTTACTTTAAAAAAAAAAATCTTCAGAACACAAAATATAAGTTCTGCATTCTCTTTTCCCATAAAAATTGGCATTAAATTTAAAAGAAAATAAGCAATTTCAAATTTAAAACTGAAACGTGTCATCACTTTTGCATAGCTCTGGCATCATTTTCACTGACGTTTCTCTTCCGACCGTGCTAAGACTACGAGCCATAGAGATATAAATTTATCCTCCATAACTTATTGATCTTCGGCCATTAGTAACTTTCACTTTTCCTTGTTTATTGGGGAAAATAAATATTTCTAATAATGTGCAGTTAACATTAAAGTATTTATTTTATATTACATTTAGTTAGAATGATTGCAAAAACGTATTATGTCTTTTTTATGTAAAAAAGGGAGAGTTCAAATTTATCAGAAGAATTGCGAGTCATGTTAGAAAGAACAAAAAAACAGAAAATCTTACTGCGCCGTTTATACTGATGCGAGCTACTAAAGAAAAAAGCCTGAAAAGGATCGCAGATATGATGGATTGTCTTAATGAATCTGAATCCCAAGAATTAGATGAATTGCGTATCTTAAAAAATGGAAAAGTGCTGCCAAATCAAACAAAAATGGCATTTACACATACGTGATATTCAGCATTGTTCCATTCAGTGCATAACAAATGAAACCTATAAACAAGATAAATCAATAAATAAAACATCTCATTTAATCAGACATGAAAGTTACATAAAATACACTAAAACATTAAAAAATACAGCAAACGTTTCAGGCTGTAATTTAGCCCCTCATCAGTGCAACTACGTACGTTGACCGGAGAATTTTCGACCATGTTTACAGTTAACAAAGTTAACCAATTAAAACTTGAAAAATTTTGACGAACTTACATTAGAGCAAGATCGTGTATTCAGGTAGAACAGCACAAGATTCATTAATTGGCGAAGTCTGTTTACGAGTGAACCAACCCCCAAGAAATACTCTACTCTTAACGTTATCGCAGCTGGATCTGATTACTGCGATACTTGCGAAATCCGGAAAATGGTCAGTATCCGAAGAATGCTGTACTAGTTTTGATTGAAGGCTACCAGATTTATAGGCACGTTTATGTTCGGCAAGACGAATGGCGAAAGTACGACCCGTTTCACCAATATAGACAGAGTCACAGACTAGAGATGAGTTCGGGATCTGTTTTCGGAGCCCGGGCCCGCCCGAGCCCAATTGAGTTAAATCCGAGCCCGAAACATTTTGTGTCATCAGAGCCCGAGCCCGTCCGACCCCAATACCGAAAAAAATTGCATAATATTTAACAATTGTTTTAAAAGTAATATCGCATTTTTAAAAACTTCGTACGTGAAAATAACTGGTTATCCCTTGCACATTATTAATTTTATGGAAATTTACATTCAATCTTAACAAAAGAAAAGTTTGGTATCAAATAAAAATATACTTCCTGAAAAGGATGTAAATATTCTTCTCTCTCAATAAGCAAATCTGATGGACACATTAACGAAGTGCGTTTTATGAATGAATGCAGGAAATTTGCAGCCGAAATATGCCGAAGAATCGAACAACGTTTTCTATTTCCTATAAAAGATGTATATCGTAACTTATAATCGATTACTTAATTAAAACAATATTTCGTTTTCCTGAAAATCAGCTTAAATTAAAAATTTGATACTGTTATCTGAAAGATCCTGTGCTTTTATAGGAAAAGTGAAAACACTCTTCGATGGCTTTCTATCGGAATAACAATACATGACAATTATATCTACTTACGAATGAGAATGACTTCGCAAATGTGCAGAGCAGAGCTTTAGCATGAACTGAGTTCATTAATTAAAAATAGAATCTCTAACGTTATTTTCATATGAAGAGCAAGCATGACTCGCACACAATGGATGACTAAAAATTTGCAAACCTAAGCTAATGCTGATTGACTAAAAACAACAACAAAATATTCATCTCGCATTACATCTCTAAAAAAATAAATAAAATAAACGCTCAAATTACAAAATATCCGACTGTCATAAACGAAAATCTAGCAACAAATACTATTCGCGCCTTTCCCTATCAGCGCCATATCACACAGTCGTCAGTCGCGTCAAAAATATCGTAAATTTTCTAAGTAGCATTTTAGCACTCGAAAAGAAAAAAAAGGTTTCTGTTTAACCTTCTATTCATTCTGATCAAAATAACATTAGAATTACTTGAAATGGAATATGTAATTTTTTTAGGGGAAAAGGTTATTTTTATTTTTTCTATATGAGAATAAATAAAATTGTCAGTTTCAGAAAGAATGAGCCAGAGCCCGCCGGACCCGATGGTTGGTATAAAAATTGAGCCCGTCTCATCTCTATCACAGAATAGATTTCATAACCCATATGAACTTGATGACCTTATTTCAGCTGAAATCCCCATTAATGATGATCTTCAATTACGAAATTTGGTGCTAAAATGGATGATTCATAATCCGTATGGAAAATTAATGTAATTAAATGTATGATTCACAAAAATGTGTGCATTAAATGTCACTTCAGCTACCCTAAAACGTTTAATGAAATCACTTCTTTCGTGCACGAAAAAAAACCAAATTATCGACTTAGATACAATTCACATTTGGATCGACATTGTTTAGAATTTTCATACGAGCATAACGTTTAACGAAAGGATATAAATGGCTGCAAAATAATAAGAGGTAATCGTGACGTAGCTGAATACAATACTTATCTAGATCTAGTCGGAGATACAGATGCCATATTAACGTTGAATATGCGGAGACATCCGTGCTATAAAATATGTCTTCAAATATATCAACAAAGGACATGATTGTGCAAGTGCATCAATCAAGATCATTGAAAACCAAACAAAGTTTATGTACAATGAAGTAGACAACTATGTTGAAGGTCGAAGTATTTCTCTATCATAAGCATGTTGGCGATTATTTGACAACGAGATTAAAAATAAAAGCCATTCTGTTCAACCTTTATATATGCATCTACCAGGTCATTATATCGAATTGAAACATTGACCTAGCACAAGAAGGTTTATCAGATATGGGTCAGAAATGTTCAACATTAGCGGGTTTTTCCAGCGCAATCGAGACCTAAAACAAACAGAAGAAAATAATCTTGTGAACAGAAATTCGCAAGAAGTTATGTTTTAGTACTGTTGACAAATTCCTGAATACTTTAAATGGGTTGCAAAATCCAGCGAATGGATGCAGGGAGCGTATCGTTTGCGCGTTATTGTCCGAATACATAATGTAAATTTCATCTCCCAGCCGGAACCCCACAATTTATGATTGCTGGTGTACTATGTCAAGAATGTAACAAGCTTCGAAGATATGTTAACAGTTGGTGGCATCAAATATGTAAATATTAGAAAGTTTGTTTAGTTCGTGAACTAACTTACGACGACCAACAATGGATTGAAGGTCTGCGAGAATCTGCTATGTCAAAAATGCCTAAATTCATGGGAACACTGTTTACACAGATTATCATGTTTGAATCTCCCGAAAATCCAAGCCGCCTATGTGAAATTTTTAAGACAGATTTGTTTGAAGACTTCATTGAAGAAACAGGACGATCGGCTAATTCTGTAAAAGAAGTTCTCAAGTGTGCTTACCGAATCATCGACTTCAAGTTAATTACACAAGCAACTGAAGGTGAGAACTTCCAATAATGGGTTCATAAACTTGGAATTGATGATATTGATAGATACGAGAACGTGCAAAATCAAGAAATGATAAACAACGATGAATCAGTCTCTACTGGAGAGCATATGTACCTTCTTCTTACATGGACAATATTGAAATTGTTGACACTATCGTACATGCAGTAAACGATCCAAGCCCTCGATCAGAATATTTCTTTATTGATGGACTTTATTGAAGTCTTTTGTCTTTAAAACTCTTTATCGCATCCTTTCTGGACAAAAGCCAAAGTAAAGTTTATGGCATGCACTGGGATTGTTTTGATTCTGCTACCTGATGGAACGTCACACAAGACTTTTAGACTTAAAGCTACACACAGTTTGACACACAGATTGAAATTCAAACATAAAACCTAGATCCACTAAAGCTGTGGAACTCAGCAAAATTTATGTATTTTTCATGAATAAAGCACCTATGCTGCCAAAATACGGACTGCACAACATAGATCAGTTTCTGCGCTCTATTTTAAATACAAATTTGTCGTCTAGTGGAATATTCTTTATATATAAGTATTCTTCTCAATATAAGTATTGTCCTAGCAGGGGACTTCCGCCAATGTATACCCTTCCAAATACGAGCAAACAGCAGTGACATATTATATTTATCAATCAAAATAAGTGAGCTCTGGCACAACTTCAGTTCAATTACATTAAAATATAACATGCGCGTTGAACCGGAACACAAAGAATTCGCCAAATACTTTCTGAAACTTGGAAATGGGGAGCTATCTGAGAACGCAATGGATGAAATCGAACTGCCTGTTGATATACTTTCGAATGGTGATCTTATCGACGAAGTCTTTGGGAGTTGCTTAAACAAGGAAAAATTTGAAGAAATGCGGGATCGAGCTATCTTTGCCATATTAAATAAAAATGTCAGCAAGATAAACGCCGACATTATTGAGAATCTTCCTGGAGAGTATAAAGCAGAGCTACAATTACGTCAAAGATCAACTGAAGGAGCACTCCAGTTTACAACAGTATTTCGCAACTCCATCGTTATAGCTGATTTGCCATCTAATGAGTTAAAGATAGAAAATAACATAATTATCAAACTATTATGCAATTCAGATGTTTCAGAAGACCTTTGTAATGGAACAAGGCTACTTGTTAAAGACCTTTACAATAACATCATGAAAGAAAAACTAATCACTAGAAAAAATACTATATATTCAGAAACTATATATTCCGCGAATTACTCTTGATTCAAGCATAGTTAGACTTGGATGCACGATGCAAAGGCACCATTTCCCTGTAAGGTAACATTTGGAATAACTATACACAATGCTCAAGGTCAGACCTTCTAGTTTGTTGACGTCGACTTAAGGATTCCTGTTTTTATGAATGGAACGATGTACGTTACTTTTTAAAGTGTTAAGGGTAGAAACATTTTAAAGGTACTTCTTCCTACGGAAAATCCTCGTCACACACATAATGTTGTATGGAAAGAAATATTGAATACTTCAACAACAAACCAATTTAGTACATACGACTGCAGAAATATGTAAGAAATAATTTATGGGGAAATACTAATAAAATGGATATAGAATGATAGATAAATAAAACAGTCAAAAAATGAAATGTTAGCATTTGTTATTATTGCTTTTGGAAGTTAGAAATGGCATTTTCATGCAGAAATAAATTCATTTAAATAATAAATAAGTAACATTTGTTCAATACAAAATAACGTAGAATAAGAGAATCATCGAGCTAGGCTTGGTCTACCAGGTACTTTAAAACTATAAACAATTCATTACAGCTACTTTTTTTTAAATATATTAAAAGTCGGTTTTATTTAATGTATGTTTCTAAACATTAAATACACGATGAACATTCATTAACTTCCTTAAATTAATATAAAGTTCCCATTTACATAAAATACGTTTTATCTCTCAGCTACTTCATATTGTCATAAACTGGAAACAAAATCTATAGAACCAAAACCCTTATTTGAAATATGACACGTCTCAATTTAAGTTTTAAACGAACTTGTTATATGTGTTTAATAAAAAAATATTGCTTACATTTCTTTTTACGAGAGCATACAAAATTTAAACAGAAAATACTGAAGAAAAATCAAATTACAAAAACATCTTTTATCATTATTACAGATTATTACACATACATAACAAAAAACAAGTAAATATATTTAATTCTGAAGGGGATTTGCGATGTAGAAAATCTTATAATATTTTTCTGATATCCTTTATCTTATTTGATTGATAACATTTATAAAAAGAAAGTAATTGACAGATGTGCTGTGTTTGAAGAGCGAAAAAATTGAGTGGAGGATTTTCTTACTATTTTTAAAAAAAATCTATATCTTTATTGTTATTGTAAAAAGAAACAGATAAATATGAAAATAGTATTATCTGTGTGCACAAAAGGATTCGAAACAGAAAAAAAATAACATAAAAACGCCTATCTTTTATCACTTTTCTTTAATAGAAAGAATAGTTTTTTTATAGATGACAACAATGTGTAAAATGAAACATTTAGAAAAATATTTATTTTTTATTCTTGTGGAGGAATATTCCGTTGCAACAAAGTATCTTTTCTTTTATGAATATATCTGAAATATTTAGTTTTGAAAACAATTTTCATTTGAATTATGCATATTTTGTTGGTAGTATCATGATTTCTATAAATTCATGAGCTTATAAATTCTGATATTTTAAAATATTTTAAAAAGTTTTAGAAAAAAAAAATTACATAAGTATTATCTAAAGATAAGAATGTATAAAATAATTATCATATTTTAAGATAGGTGAACATATATCAATACAATTATATGAAAACTAACACCTAAAAGTCAGACAATTTAATGAAATACACTTTAAAATCACATTAAAAACATACAAACGCATGTAGACGTTATCTTGAAACATTAGTCCCTCATCGGTTCAGTAAAAAACGTTAAAATCATAAAAAACGAAATTAAAAACTACTTACAGAAGTAACATTGTAATAAACAATTACAATCAACGCGTCAATCGAAGAGATCGTAATCGACGTAACAAACGTAATCGAAAAGATCAATTGAAGATTAAATGCATATTTATGTTCTTCCAGTCTAATTTGAAATGGTCGTCCTGTTTGACCAATAATTATATCCAACACAAAGAAAATACCACAGATCAGACACAAAGTAAGTCCGTCTATCGCAAATAAACTTTTTCAGGTCAATACTTAAATTTCCTCTCTAAATGTCTTATTTTCCAAAAGGTTGCTGTTGTCAAAACACTTACGATCAGAGCCCTAAGCTATTGCAGTGATGAAAAAGTTTTTAACAGTGAGAAAAAGAGGATATTTATGGATCAGTGAAATAATGGTTATCACGTACATTGGGCAAAGGATACGTATGTGGGGGTATATGTATGTTGGGGTATACATATATGTTACAGTCAAAGCACGAAATCGGCCAGATCACGAATTGGCCGGTCAGTTCACAAATTGGTCAACATCGTTTTAATTTGGCCGGCTAGTTCACGAAATGGCTAGAGGCCATGTGTCAGTTAGCTAAATAGTAAAGAGCAGTCCGCTAGTTTGCAAAATGGCTAGAAGTGAGTGGCCAAAGTCGAAACTTAAAGTCATTAGCTTATTTTAAGTGTCTGTATAGTAGTTACTTAACATATTTTAACATTTTGTTTTTCAATGAAAGGTTCATTTGCAGATTTTTGTTGATATATTCATTTGTGAAATAGAATTTTGAAAATGGTCTCTTTTTATTAAATTAAATTTTGGAAAAGAGTATTTTTATTAAATAGAATTTTTGTCGGTATCGACCTTCAGATATGAGCTGTGTTAATCATTATAGATAAGTAAACTTGTATTTTCTTGCTTTTTTGGTAATAGTTCTAATTATTAATAAAATAGTTATAATGAGATTTGCAACAGGATTTTTGTTTTATATTTAATTTTCTTATTTAACCTACTCATATTTTAAGCTGAATTTAATATATTTCTGTGAATTATTTTGTGTTGTTTAAGAAATGCAACAGTTTTTACTTTCTTATATCTATAATAGAAGAAAGTATTAAAATCGAATTTTTTCGACTTCCGGTTTTTGACGGATTTACAAATTTAGTGGTCAGAGATTCCAAAAAACATTTTTTTTACAAAATGTCTGTCTATAGGTGTGTCCGTGTGTGTGCCCTCTTTGTATCATGGAAAAGTGTATGAAGTTATGGATAGAATTGAACCAAATTTCATTTATAGGTTTTTGACTATGTCCAGATGGTCCCACTTGAATTGGGCATATTCCGCCTGAAGTGCGAACTGTGATAGCGAGTTTTATTCCATTTGCATTATTGTATCATAGAAAAGTGCGGTTATGCATAGAATTGAACCAAATTTTATGTATAAGATTTCGACTATGGCTTGTAAGTCCCAGTTGCATTTGGGGATATGCCTCCGAAAGGGGGCACTGTGATAGCCAGTTAAAATTTCAAATTCAAAACGATGTACTAAAAAATTTGAAATCCTAAAAAAATTTCCCATTAATTATTCCGCCTTGATCCAAGGATTCCGGATAGTGAACATGGCTTCTTGCACATTGTGTTTCATTATTTGTAACCATTGTTCCAGCTTAGATATAAACATATAACACATATAAACATTTGACACTGGCAAATATGAATATATAGTGTTAAACCACACTATATATACATATTCGCCTGTGTCAAATTCTCGCAAAGCTTGGCAACACTTGGCGAAAAATATCCCAATTTGGTGACAAAAATAGGTTGCCATAAATGAAGCCAACTTGGCTATAAAGTTCCTTTTATGGCGAAGAATATAGTTTTGTTACGGATGTTGTTTTAATAAAATTTAGTTTTCGAACAATTCTTTGAAACGAATTGTAATCGAGAAAGGAAGTATTACTGTACGTATATATATTTATTCAGAAAAATATTATGATATTGTGAGATACAAAATCATATCATCAAAAACAAAAATGTCATTATAAACATTACTTTAAATTATATCGCCCATTTTAATTCATTTTATACTAAAGAATGCTGTTTGCAAACTTTATAATTCCCATTAAATTTAGTTTTAAACCTCTACTCTTACCGATAAAATTATCTTTAATTTGAAAGATAACGTGATGGATATATCAAAAAGGAGGACTTTTGAAATGATTTTTTTTTTCGAAAACTTGGAATATCATTATTAAAAAGCGTTTCCTATGTATTATTATTATTAAATGATTATTAAAATTTGTATTAAACTATGTATTATTTAAACGTATTCAATGAAATTTGTTATCTTAATTTTCATTAATTAAAATAAATATAGGGGTTTTAATATCTTTAATATGTTAGTCTTTTTATTTACCAATCATACGTTGTATAGAGTAAATCTTGTAATCGTTTTGAAAATCGAAAAAAAAAATTTGACGGATTTAGACGTTTCAGACACTGGAGATTCCAAAAAACATATTTTTATGTCCGTCTGTGTGTCGGTAAACACTGTAACTCCCGATCAAATTGAGATAGAGACTTGAAATTTGGTATGTTCTTAGCATGTAATAATGGGAAGAAGCCTATTGAATTTCAGTAACCTCGATTAACCGGCACTATTTTTTTCGGACTCTCGAAATATTCGTTCAAAAAATTCGTTTCTCGAAAAATGTGCTCGAAATATACGTTCTGATAAAAAATATATAAAAAATTTCGAAATTGTTTATTTTAAGGAGTGAATATAAAAGACAATAAAAAAATTGCATAAAGAATGAAGTCGATCGGATAATTAGTTGCCGAGATATTTGTAATCGTATTTTCAACACTCTTCGATTTATCATGTCCCTGTATTTCATTCAAATTTCACTTCAAAGATATATTTTAATTGGAAATGAGACGCTTAATCCGACGCAAGAAATCGTTAGTTAATATGATTAACATTTTTGGAATTATAAGGATGTTTCTTTTACGCAATTCAGAAAAATAACATTTACAGTTTATGACGTCATCAAGATATGTTTTTATTCCAATTACAATGCATTTTAAAAGTAGTTTACACATGTTTTAGTTTCATATTTTATATTATGCATATCCTTGATGGGTAAGTATTACGGTGGCCCCAACGACTAGTTTTTTATTGATTTAAACTGATATTTAGAGAACTAAAGAATAATAATTGTGTTATATTAATTTTCACTAAATACTAATATTATATGAACACCTGGGTTCAGTTTATAAAATTAGAAAATATACGTTGCTGAATAAATTTTCAGTTTGCTATACAGTGAAATGCGGAATACTTTTCAAGAAATAAGCTTAAGAGCTTTCATCATTTATGGAACAGATGTGTTTACTCAAATTTGCGTTCACAAAATTTATTGATCCTGTGCTTTTATATGAAAATATTTGTTCGTATGAATGGATGAATTGAATGTATCAGTTAAAATTGTAGTAAAATAAATTATACATAGAATTAATTTATAGTTTTCGTTTTAGGGTGTTAGCCTTTTTAGTGTATTACCGAATTTACATATGATTAAGGATTATTTTTAAATGTGTGTTTATTCCGAAATTGGTATATATGCATGGAATGTTATATTTTTCATCAGCAAATTCATTCTTTTCCGTAACTTATGTACAAAAATTATATAGCTAGATTGTATCAAAAAGGATGAATTTTGAATTGATTTCTTCTCAAAAACTTGGGATATCATTACAATAGTTATTTTTATGTAATAAATCATTTAACCTTCATTACTTATACAAACATGCTCGTGTTCAAATTTCGAAAACATATCCAATGAAATTTCGTATTTAAATTTTCTGTAATTAAAATAAATATAGGAGTTTTAATATCTTTAATATGATAGTCCTTTTTTTCATAGATTTAAAATGATATTTAGAGAACTAAAGAATTATAATTGTGTTATATTAATGTTCACTAAATACTTATATTCTATGAACACCTGGGTTCAGTTTATAAAATTAGAGTATATACATTGCTGAATAAATTTTCAGTTTGCTATACAATGAAAGGCGGAATGCTTTCAAGAAATAAGCTTAAGAGCTTTCATCATTCTTGGAACAGATGTGTTTACCTAAATTTGCATTGATAAAATTTATTGTTCCAGTGTGTTTATACAAAAATAGTTGTTCGTATGCATGGATGAATTGAATTTATCAGTTAAATTTGTAGCAAAACAAATTATACATATATTCACTTTAGGGTTTCCGTTTACGTTGTTAGCCTTTTAGTGTATTATGGAATTTACATATGATTAAGTATTATTTTTAATGTGTATTTATTAAGAAATTGTTACATATGCATGGAATGATATATTATCCATCAGATAAGTTGATCTCTTTTGTAACTTATGTAAATAAATTATATAGCTAGATTGTATATAATTTAATATTATAAATAAAAGTTTTTTTTAACATTATTTGGATGATTTATTTCTTGAGAAATTCATATATATCGTATGTTTAAACTTTATTATTAGTTTAATATCATGAATAAAATAACATAAGTTAGTTCAAGTTAATAGTACCTTTTAAATAAATAAACACAGTTTTTTTTTTATTTATGTGTGGACACATTGGCTTTTTAAAATAATCAAGTATATTTGAGATAAAATATTAATGTTAAAAATAGTCAGTGGTTTCTAAATAGTTTTATTAGTTTTGTCTTTAAAAATATTTTCAAAAAATTATTTTATTTGCAAAGTTTTATTCCCATTAAAGGGGGACCCCAGTTTGTAGGTTGAAATAAAGGTTATATTTTAGGAATTGTTTGTGGGTTTAAACAAAAAAATTAAATGTTGTTGGATTTTTGCAATATGTTAAGTTATGTTTGGAGAGTATATCTTGATTTTCCATTGTAAATATATATATATATATATATATATATATATATATATATATACATAGTCCTTATATACCATCTAAACGAGGTGGTATTGCAAATACCGTGTCAAATGACCAGAGCATTCCTGAAACATGCAAAACTAATGATGCAGATATTGTTTAGCGTATTGGGTAGGATTTGTTTTTATTATTTATATTTTTATGAACATGGCAGTATTCACACAAAAATCTATTACAATTTACTTATAAAAATGACCTTACAATGCTTGTAAAATATTGAAAATTAAAATTAAAAACAAATACTACATAGCGCCATAGAGAATTCAATTCTGATAGTCTATACTAATAAAAGAAAGTTTCGCTCTGTGTGTGTGTGTGTGTGTGTGTGTGTGTTGGCGATGGCTAGGAAAATCTAGCCGACCTAGAAGGCTGGAAATTTAGAGTTAGGTAGTCCAAACCCTCTCCTGGTGTACCTGAACGTCAGAATTTTAATATTTTAATTACTTTCTGACATATTAATTAAAATGCACGAGAACTACCATTAAAAGTACGCTTTTTTTCTTCGGTTGTTTGTTTGTGTAGAATATCTTCTCAGAACACATTAAATAAATCAGAGTAACGATGCATAGATAAGGACTTATAACGAAATCCTGCCAACATGGTTTGCAGTTACCTGCATATAGCCAAGCTAATGCAGCGCAATCTACTGACGGCAAATTTCACAAACACTACCTGTTTAAGACATTTCCTGGCACGTTTTTCTTCATTATAATTATCTGGGTTTAAGGTTTTTTAAAAACAGGACATATATTATTATGATAGAGACTATTAATACAGAAAACTTTATTTAACAGATCATTTGTTATATATTTGCGGAAATGGCGAGGGGTAAGGGTCTAATTGCATTTAACAATTTTAACATTTTTTTAGCTTTACCCGTAGCATTTAATTGTTGTTTTATATACAGAATACCGCTATTTTAAATCTTAGTTTCTCAGTAATATCTCAGTAATAATGTTCCGAACTTCTCCATTTAGTTCCATTTTTACTAAATTACATTACCGTAAAACTCAGCATTCATTGCTTCAAGGTGTATTTCTAAAAAGCAATTACCAGTATTTCCGAATAATAGCCTAAGCCTAATTTCAAATTAAGTTCCTAGCTTAACCAAATGAATCAGTCTTTAAAGATGTATAGTGATCCTCCTAATTAGTTATTTGCTGAAGGTCACTTGAACATCCGCCACCCCCCCCCCCCCTCCGGGTTTGACAAAAAGCAGTCTCATCTCCCCTCCTTCCTTCAATGTTTTTTCTCTAATTATGCTGCGTTTCCATATCTCAGCGACTATCTTTCCGATTTCAACGCAAGTGATTCCAAACATTATAATTAACTTAATAGTCACCCTTTATAACATTAAACTAAATTTATGAGTAGCAGTTACCACTATTTCTGAATAATAGTTTAAGTCAAATTTCTAATTAAATTCCTAGCTTAACCAAACGTACGAATTTTTAAAGATGCATAGTGGTTGTCCTAATTAGACATTTGCTTAACGGCACTGGGATATCCCCTCCCTCCCGTCACCTCTTCAAGGTTTTTTACCTAACTATGCCCCGTTTCCGTATCTCAGCAACTATCTTTCCGATTTGAACGCAAGTAATCCCAAACATTATAATTAACTTAATAGACACCCTTTATAACATTAAACTAAATTTATGAGTAGCGGTTACCACTATTTTCGAATGATAGTTTAAGGGAAATTTTTAATTAAGTTCTTAGCTTAAGCAGACGAACGAATTTTTAAAGATGAATTGTAGTCCTCCTAATTAGTCATTTTCTGAAGGACACTTGGACATCCCCTTCACCTGGCACCTCACTCATGATTATTTTCTCTAACTGTGCCTTATTTCAATAACTCGGCTTATAATGTTCCATCTTCTCGAAACCAGCTAGATTTTGTCTCACGCTTACTATACACTACCATAGGCAACGTTGACCTGTCTCAGAGGTTCTTTCAGAAAGAGGTTGCTCCCCTGGCGGTAGAAGGGGAAAATAAAAGATTTTCCGGAGAGTGCGAGCGTGCCCGGTATACAGTGTCGAAACCATCGGAGACCTTGGGCAGAGTTTCGTTTTTTTTTTTTAAATTTGAGTTTATTACACGGTCTCGGGCAACGCCGGGCGGGTCAGCTAGTGTGTAATAAAATTTAAGGAGACTCTGAATCCATCGAAAAAACTCTTTACTTATGCTTATTTTTCAACCTTCTTTACATATTATAAAATGAATTTGGTGAACAAAATAATTTTTACTACAAAAAAATAATATAATGGCTAACGTTAGAAAGCAAAATACAATTTTGAAAAAGAAAACGAAATAAAAAAAACTTTTAAGTTCTATTCCAAGAGCTACATACTTGGTTAAAGAATTAATTCAAGAGATACTGGCAATATCAACATATTGCCTCATTTAAGAGCAAATTGATTCAGTATTTCGACGTTATCCTGATGACAAGATTTACATTACATATATAGAGAGAGATAAATAGATAGATAAATAAATCGATATATATATATACGAAGTGATTTCGATTGGTCAATTGTTTAAAAAATCGATCTAAAATTATTGCATTCCGGCAACAGCACCCTATCTTTGTGTTATGAGCGCGTATGACTGCTTTTGTATTTATTTTAGTAATTTTATTTTAATTTTATGAAAGGACTGTCAGACGATCCTAAATGTTTACATGCTGGATATTTCAGGTTATTTGTATTTATATTTGTTCCTTCATACGTATTATTTCAGATGTTAACATTCATTTTTCTATACTCATATAAAACACACATCGATGAATGATGTATCATACGAAAGATTATGAAGCAGGATTTAACATAGTGCATGCACATACCGTCAAAACACTTTTTTATTAAAAATTGCAGTTAATTAAATTTAATAAATAAACATAACAGCACGAAGCTCAAAGATCCGAGCGAGTAATCCTTGCAGATAAATAATACTAACTTAGAAAACAAATTGTAATTTATTCTTTTTTTAAGGCTTCAAATTCAAATCAATAGAAATAGATAAGTAATTTTTGCAGAAAGTAATGTAATTAAACTGCATTTTAGTTTAAGCGAATGTCTTAATTGTCAAAAGTAATTGAAGCTTTATCGTATTTCAATTATGTAAATAAAGAAAGGCATAAATGTTGAAACGACTGAACATTGAATTCAAAGAAGTAAAAAAATCTAAATGTACATAAACTTTAACAATTTTATATTTGAACACATTTAATACAGAAGGTTAAATTTCATTTTTTACATGCATTTAATTGTATTATTACTCATTTCTTCTACATGCGTTATGCAAATTGTTATTTCATACTAAAACAGTGAAAGAAAGGCATAAATGTTGAAACGACTGAACATTGAATTCAAAGAAGTAAAAAAATCTAAATGTACATAAACTTTATCAATTTTATATTAGAACACATTTAATACAGAAGGTTAAATTTGATTTTTTACATGCATTTAATTGTATTATTACTAATTTCTTCTACATGCGTTATGCAAATTTTTATTTCATACTAAAACAGTCAAAAAATGGCCTGCCCTTTCAAAGTCATCATTAATTTCATTAATTGAAAAAAGTTAACGGTTATGTAAGACAATTAAGAGAAAAAATCTGCATTAAAAAATCAAGTGGAATATTTCGATTAAAAGACCGTATTTTGAAAAAAATAATAAAATTACTTATTTATTTATTTAATTTCTTTTAAGTAGGTCGATATTTCGAAATTGCATTTTTTTTCCAAATGTAAAATGGCTGTTAAAGAGGCAAAAAATAAGTTACAAGTTACAGATCCTGCATAATACTTTTTAACGTTATATGACAATTTTTTTAAAGCTTAATGTACTAATTAATTACTTTAAATTTTAATATTATAATTTTACTTTTAAATTTTTATACGTAAGTATTTTTTAATACGTGTGTGGTTCGTGATTTCGATTAGTTTCAATTTATTAATTGGAATAATATATATATCTTATATAATAATGAAAAGTAAATGCTTTTTAGTAGGATAATCGACAAATTAACAAAAAATGAAAAAAAAACTCATTGTACAACGGTGAAGAATAAGTTGCAAACACATAATAAAAGTAACTCAAATAGCTATTATAATTTGTATAAACGTGTAGAAATGATTTAAAAACTTTTTTCATCGCTAAATAATAAATTTTTAAAAAATCAAGAGAAACTCTGCATAGCACCTCTATCTTCTACTAGAAGCGAATAATTGGATTAATCTGATTTTGCAGTCATTGAATGCATTTTATTTTCACTCTGAAGAAGTGTTTCTTCACTTCCAGTGTTTCTTCGCTTTCAAAGGTTATATGCTAGTGTATTGTACTTGTTTGTGCTTTTTTAGATTTCTTGATTATAAATAGATTGATTTTGTCGCTTAAAAAAGTTTTTTATTTAGCTTTTCAAGAGTTAAATTAACAGTAATTAAAATTACTGTTTTATATTCATGTGTACTGCAAAAAAGTTAAATAATATATAAAATGTAATACGTGAATTTGTTAAGTAAATAAGTTTTTTGTGTTAGAATTGACCATATATTTGAACAAATACTGCTATCCGCCCTTAATTATAGTCACGATAATGCTCTTCTGCATACGGGTTTTTGAATAACTTAGCTTCTGCGCAGCTCCACTCAAAGACATTTGACTAATGATTTTACAGACCTGATATTTTCTCCAGGAAGAACCGTATTCTCTTACACCTTCTTAGTCAAAAATTTCGAGATGAAGAAGAGATACATACGACTGGCACCCGCTGTTTGCAATTCCAGATGACAGACTTCTACAGCTCAAGAATACAAAAGTTGATCTTAGTTTCTGAACTCCAGTGGCTAATAAAATAAAACTTAGCTCCAATAACTGTATCTGCTCCAATCGCTGTTTCCATGTAAACTATTTTTTTTTCTTTTTTATCATCCTAAGGACACTTCATTGCTGTATAAGCCTCATAACTATACATTTGACGCATAATGTAGGAAATAAATATGATTTTTGAATTTTGAATTTATCTTGTTATAACGTAAGATTATGAATGTTCGATAAAGTTTTCAGATAATAATTTATGTCATATTTATACTTATTTTGAAAGTAATATTATATGTGGTGGTCAGATATGAGCCACCTCCCAATTTCTGACTAAATTAGTTTACTTTTATTTTTTAATAGGTATTTTTCATGTATATATATTGTATAACCAGGAATTTCTGTGGACTATTTATTTTATATACTTTTATTTTTTTAATATGTATTTTTTATGTATATATATTGTATAACCAGGAATTTCTGTGGAGTATTTATTTTATTAGTGTACATAGTTTCTTTTTCGTATGGGAAAATAGAAACGACCACCCAGAGTAGTTTTAGTACCTTCGGAGCCACTGGTCTGCGATCTAACAAGGACATCTTTTACTGAGAAAAAAATTTAGGAGCTGAAAAATTTATAGCTGTTTGGAAGTGCATAGCAAATTTACAATTTAGAACCCCATCCTAGGTGGTCCTGAATAACATTTAGCAAAACCAATAAGAGATGAGGGCGGAGACTTCTTTACAAAACACTGGAGCCAATAGACGGCCCAGTGACGGGGGAAAAGAAAAAAGTGAGCCCCAAGAGGAGATCTGGAAGAGGACCAGTATCTGACGTCCTGCCCAAGGAAGTAACATCTCAAAGAAAGAGTAGAGTGCTGGTAGTGTGTAAAAACGAAGGTAGTTCCCGAAATGGTGTGGTTGTGACAAAAGTCAAAAAGGATGACCTAACAGATGATCTTTGCCTATCCCGTGGAGTTAGACTATCGCTAACAATGCAGACCAGAAGTGCTCTGAAAGTACAGGTATCTGTGGTTCACTATTCCCTCATATTGGATGTGTATAATAATGAATAAATACTGGTAGAAGTACTTTAGTAAATGTAGAGAAATTGTTCCTTCTCTGAAATATAGTTAATGCCCGTAAGTGGGGTAGTGCGAGTCGGAAAAAGACTCACTAATACTTTTAATGATTATTCAATGGTTTCATCTTATTTTTTTTTTATACTTAAAATTTAACATTCCGTTAGGGATGTTTGTTTTCTATTTTTTATGTCTTTGTAAATAGATATGTAAATAAATGTTTTTCGTTTACCTTTAATTCTTTGTATTTAATTTATATGGGTTAACACCCATTTGTCATCGAGTAGTGTTTTTCTTCTTTTTCTTTAATTTAATTGTTTATTAATTTTAGTTGGTTTATCAGGACTAGTTTATAATTTATGAGTATGTTAGGGTTTTATATACTTTATCTAGTCCGGCTTCATAAGACGTAGGGTGGCGTAAATAATCACAACGTAATAATCTGATCTTTTTTTTAATTAGAGTAGTTAATTTAATTCAATAATATGAGTAACTTTTATGGGATCATTATAAATTTTCACCGACGTCCAGAAGCCACGATCACACCTTTAACCTGATAATTCAACACCCAGCGTTTCCGGAAGAAGCATTAACCCGTGCTTCCTTTAACTAATGTAGAGAGTTTATGTAATTGGGCATTAGTGACCATCTCCAATTAGGAGGCCCAGAACTCACCAGCAATATGTGATTTCCACTCTGGAGAATAATTTAAAACTTAAATAACCTAACCAATAAATTTTAATTTACTACCATCATATTATTTACATAACTATCAGTACTTCATGTAACACATTGTTATTGGTTTAATCTTTAAGTAGTTTTAGTGTTGGTTTGTGCGTAGTATTATTTTGATACTATTTTCGAGCATGCATATATTAATTTTTGTGTGAAAGTGGTGACGAGTCCGTATCACATATTCCAATTTAAATAATTAATAAAATGTTTCTATAATTATTAAAATAATATTAATCTTGGAGAAAAAAAACTTGTTTTACTTTCGAAGGCGTGTCTATAACTTTCGTTAGGAAAAGTAATCTCTGTCGCATTTTTTAAAAGTTGTCCCTTATTTTAATTTCTTTCAATGAAATAGTGAGCCTTTTAAATTTTTTCTGAGGCACTTTGATCCTAGTGCAATAGGAAGTCAAAACTTTAATTAATCTCATACAGTTAACAAACACACATGTATTCGTAATTTCATAACTTGTGATCTGTCTTCATAAGTGCTATTTTCTGCTTATCTGTTGTACCACAAATTCTCCTACATTAGAAAGATCACACACTATGCACTGCATTTTTACACATTTTTCAACAAAAAAATTATTTAAATTTAATTTTTTCAGCATGTCACTTGACGTAATTAATCGCAGAATCTCTTTCAGTTAAAATAAAATTATCCTTATATTCTAGAACTTGTATCTCATCGAACATGCATCTTCGCTATATTAACGTCACCAACAGATTAAATATCGTCAGGATTATTGCAACAATGTGAACATTCATTTCTAAAAACGGATACAAATTAGGGATGCCTCCTATACTCTAAATAAGTGTATTAGCTGGCGAATGCTACATTATTTTGAGAATCATTACAGTTAATTTAATTGGGTACTTACTCATTATCCCATCGACCACTTTCAATTAGTGCTCCTTAATAAATCATTATTCGAGTATGCATATAATACGTATTACACTGTTAAAAATTTGCAGCAAACTGTATAGTCATTGTAGACCGTTATTGTAGAAAACGGTTACATAACCGTAATTTAACTATATTCTACCGTATCGTATGTTCAGTACTCCTTGTATGTTCAGAATATAGATAAATTACGGATATGTAACCGTTTTCTACAAAAACGGTTACTACAAACCAGTGTTTGCTGCAAATGTTTAACAGTGTAAACGTGATACACATTTTGGAAACGTAAAGGCGGATATACGTATTATACGAAATAATACATACGGTTCAGTGCATATTCGGAACTTACACCAGCGGTTAAACGTATAAACGTTTACATGTTTTTA
The DNA here is from genome assembly GCA_963931845.1 of Maratus michaelseni. NCBI lineage: Eukaryota > Metazoa > Arthropoda > Arachnida > Araneae > Salticidae > Maratus > Maratus michaelseni. Next base: position 257,515,056 of record OZ007590.1, on the reverse strand, counting down.
GTTCATAGCGGGAAAAAAAGTGCTTTTCTCCTGCTGGTCTGCGGATCAGAGACATTGAGAAACACCCGCTAGAGTCCTGTATTTTCGTGTTTTACCTGGACTATCGTGTTTGTTTGATGGAATAACAACGCTGACCCTGGGTTTACCTGTCTTGTGGTTCCTGTGCCTGTAGATGATACCAATGTCGGAACATTGTTTCCCCAGTTTCGATTTTGGTTGATTTTCCCTGAAAACTAAACTATTCATTATGAAATATTTTACTAAGGGTATTTATTTCAAAGCTACCTTTCGCAGGTCTGTAACATTATTCTACTACATTATTCAATGCATATTTTTTAAATACACAAAATAAGCAAAAAAGCTAATAGAATAATTAGGTTTAACTTGTAATTGAGGAGTACAAGTACTTCGATAAAAAAAAAAACTAAATAAAAAATAGCAATCTTTATTAAATATAAATATTTTAATGTATTATATTTTGTAAAACCTCTAAAACATTTTTTAAACATTTAATATGTTAAAAACTAACTACCATGTGCCCAAGACATAACGTATTTTGTAGAATGAGAGAAATTTTTATCACGTTAAACAAAGTTTTCTTGTATGAAATTTTTAGTCACCTATCAATTTTCGAAAAAACTAAGTACTTTGTAAGTAATCTAAGTAAGAAGTTCGGGGGCAATTTTGCTGGGAAGTTAACAAATCAGATTCAGCGAAAAACATAAAATAAGCCTTTTTCCAGAAGTACCATGAATGTTGCTAGGTAGAGCCCCTATACGGTTTCTATACTGTCTGTACTATGTAGAAGTTATTAATATTTTGTTGAATAGTTTTATAGGATAATCGTTTTGCATTCAAAATTTAATAAACTACAATTTATGACGAATTTATTGGATCACTGTGTATACGAATATGTGTTTTAAAACGTAGTGAATGATAATGAATGTATTCGTAAAAAAAAAAAAAATCCAGTAAGAAAAACATAATTGACATCTGAATAGTGCACTTATTTAACATGCAGATAGTTAACTTATCCGAACGATAAATGTTACATGACTTTTTAAATTGCTGAGAAACTATTAAGTCTTTTTAAAACTTAATATCTTATTAAACAATTTAATCTTCTTTAAATATTTCTGACGCATATATGATAATATACACATTAGCTTTATGCAAATATATAATTTCGCAACGAACGTCATTTAGAAACAAAATTATTAAAACATTTAATAAATTGTAATAAATAACTTCATGGTAAAACGTAAATACCTGCTAATTGTTTAATTCATCTAGCTCGTAAAAAAAGACACGAAAAATGTTTCAAAGCATTTTTGACAACCTTAATTAATAATATTTGGGTTCTAAAAATATTTTTAAATTTCCATTTATACTTTATGACTGATTTAATTAATGAATGCTTTTGAAAGACTAATTTCCATTTTTGCAATATTTGGTGACTAATGATATCGTTAGTCGTTTACTTATCAATTAGCATAATTAATGGAAATATGTAACTCTTAAAAACTTTTTAATATATATTTAGTAAATAGGGCTCTTTAATTATTACAAAAAACTGAGATAAAGCTTATTTATTAAAATTAAACATTAATGAAGCCTATTTGTTTTAGTTACTTCCTAATAATATTGTATATGTGTTTTGTTAATATATTTAATGAATGTAAATTTAAACTGTATATATATATATATATATATATATATATATATATATATATATATATATATATATATATATATATATATATATATATATATATATATATGAATATATTATAAAAGTAACTTATATGATATTTAACGCTTTCGGAATTTAAAAATAAATTGTATGTCTATAACACTAAAGTGTCGTTTTAGTATTAATAGCAATTCATTAAATGACGACAGCAATATTGAAGAAGCCTTTTTTTATCTCTTCGTCGCCTAATAAAATATAACCTATCATAATGTTTAAAATATATATTGCAATTTTGGCTGAAACTGTCAAACAAGCAAAATCATAAATTTAAGTATATATAAATGTTATTTAATTAAATATTTCACAAAGAAGTAGAACTATAAAAAATATAAAATAGTTAAAAATATATTTTAAAAGGAAATTTTAGATAAGGTTATAATACATTTTCGTTCGCGGTTATATTATATTTTCCTACATTAAGAAACGTGTGTCTTTGTTTATAGTGTACAGTGCAGCGATTTTTTTAAAGAAAATAGTACAACTCTGATGCATTTAAACAGAGATGGATGCAGTAAGTATTCTTTTTTTAGATATTTAAATCCATCGGATCTTTCCCTAACTTTGCCAGAATATACTAGGGCTGCCTAAATTTATTGTAAGAAAAATACATGGAAAATTCGTATTTTCGACATTTTTTGCAAAGTAAAGTCTACTGATTACCGTTAATATAAATGCTATTTTTTAACATGATCACTATCATGAACAACTAGTGGTTCATACTTTTACTACATAATGTAGCCCAATTATTTGTAAAGGAACGATTTTTTTTTTATTTTTCTCACTATTTGGAGCAGTCATGTGCAACAATGTTTAACAGTAACGTTAAAACATACAGCTAGTTGATTTATGAATTTAGAGATCTTGCGCCTACTATGTGTTTTTGCAGAATACGATTGGAGTCTGTAAGGGTTATATTCAGGTATTTGTTTTGTGTGTATAAGCAACAGAGTTGTTAATTAGTAATAAAGTTTCCCCCAAAAAGTAACCTTTTGAAACCGCGCTTCATAGAACTTTCGTTGATGTCTAAAATTCTGTCAAGGAAACAAATTTCCACACCTTGCATGTATAATGAAACACTTTCAACCATTTCGAAAACGTTAATAAAAAATGTTAAACCTTCAGAACTGCGACAAGAAATTTTTAAAACCATGGTTTTTATGCTCGAAATTTGAACATTACTTCCGCGGAGCAACTTCCTGTATACAATACGTTTCACCAAATGAAAGAAAGCAGGTAATTAATATGAAATATAGAATCTCGGATATTCAAATCTCTGTTTTTAACACTTGAAGATATTAATTACTAGTAATACGTATTTTATGAAAAGGACAAATTCTATATATTGACATTCAGCTATGTATTATATTTACATAACTTTCAACTTTTATATCACTATTTACAAAAGTTTTTGCTTGAATATGCGATATCGTCATAGGTAATTTAGCATACTTCCAATATTGAGTATTTTTCAATTTCTATATCGCCATATACGTATCAAGATAATTTAGCATACTTCGTTCGATATTGTGTATATCTTGTTTTTTTTAAATCAAGTCTGTACACAAAATTTCATCTATAAAGAAATCGCTAAATTTCCCCGACAGTTGAGGTGAACAATACACTACTTGTACTATGCACCAATGCCTGTATAAAAAACTTTTGCAAAACAATAGTGAGTGTGAGAATGAATTTCGTAATATTGTTTCAAAATTCAAAATTAAAATGTACTTAATCGTACGATATCGATAAAACAAATTAAAAATTAACCACCCTATGGTGATAATGTATTCGCATCGTTTTGAATGACATTTTAAATTTTAGATAAAGTAATTATCCCGCGCTATGTTAAATTGTATTTCAGTTGTAAAATGTGCAGCATCACTCTAAGCATATTTTATGTAGTTACCACGCAACAATGAAGTTGTATACAAATACAGGGGCTATCCGAAAATTTTTAGACGAGGTTTTCTGTTCAAAAAACCGCCTGCATAGAGAAATTATTTTTCACATGTAATATATTTTTAAAGTACAAATCTTAGTCTGGCAACTGCAAATTATTTTTACATGCAAAATGGTGCTTTTAAAGAACCAATGGATGGAAGGCTATATTTCTTAATTTTTTGAAGATAATTAATCCTACTCGGTTTTTAAAACACTGTGAAAGGCATATTTTTTCTATATCTAAAATAACACTAGATAATATTGTCAATAATATAGGGATAGAACGTGAACGTCTGGCTTCAGGTGGAAAACTTCTCCCAACTACCTTTCCCTGATGTACCTACAAAATCTCTTGATATATCACTCGTGAATTTTTGCTCTTTATGATTTTTAAAAAGCGCGCTGTCCAAGAACATAAAGAATTTCATTTAATATTGCAAAGTAAGATTTTTATTCTAAAAGGAAATCCTCGAAATCAAAGGACTGTTGCTAAACCGTTAAAATGTTCAGTGTCAACTGTTAACAAAGTCATTAACACTGATTTGGATTTTAGAAAACCCACAAAAGACAATGTTCGTCGTCTTTCTTCCCGATATATCGCCGAACGTACAAAACGATGTAGTATTTATCCTTTGAAAAATGAAAAAATTGTTGTTACAATAGATGAAGCTTGGGTATATTTAAATGATTGTTATAAAACTGGACCCTTCGACCTACAACTATCCATGGACGTTGGAAAGATTTTCAAGGGGAATGGGCCAAGATACCTCTTCCAAAACTACAAAACAAATTATTATCACGGAATCATTCTGGGTGTCGAAAGATAATTCAAAAAACTGGTTATCAAATTGAATCTTTAAAATACAAATATTTTATGTAAAATTCTTTTGTAAGAACCATGAGAATCATTTAAAAAATGTCCGAAAACCGTTATGAAGTATGAGAATGTGCTTTATTAAACCTGAAGAATATATACATGAATTTCCATATGTTTCAGTAAATTTAAGAGTTTCAAACAATTAGAGCGTACTTGAAACATTGTCTGTTCATAGGCTGTAATGTATCCAAGTTCTTTTGTGCCGTCTTTGTATAACAATTTTCTTTTTCATTTTCCAAGTTTCACACATTTTTTTGTTTGTAAATGCGAAAGGTTTTACTATCGTATAATAGAAATATACTAATAAAAGTTGTTAAAATTAAATTATTTTACGTGTATATGAGATATATTAATTTGTAATATTAATATAATTAATTTGTATTTTACAAGTAGGCTAGGTCACTTGTTAGAGAAAATTCGATTAGTGCGTCATTTTTGGGTCATTACTGGTCAATGCAGTTCAATGTGAACTGAACAATGTTTGAAACAGTTATTAAGTTGTTGAACATTTGACAGTAAACGAAGTCGAAAAGTCAAAAATGTTGCGAAATGCTGACGATATTTGTCGTGGATATCGACTTTCAAGATTAGCAATGCTAAAACACAAGGTTGACGATATTTGGAAAAGAATTGTCTTTTAGAATTTGAAGGGATTTTGTAGAAATTCTCAGTAGGAGCCGAGATACATGACTCAGTCGGCGATTCGAGTTGAACACTAAATTATTTTTAACCGAGCGCAGCTGGGTCTTCAACGCTGGTGAAAAATAAATTGATAACAAATATTGAACAAAATGACGTGAAATTCTCCCAAGAAATACTTCTAACGCATTTTAGAGATACAAAGGTGAACCTTACAAAAGGCTTTTGCGCAATAAAACAATCTTAAACTTGTAGATCCGCCTGTGATTCAAATCAAGGACCTTGGATTTGTAAACCAGTGTACCATCGATTACACCACTACAACATTTCTTCCGTCCTGTCAATTTAGAAGACCGTTGTTGGTTGTTACAGAATTTATTTTCACAATAGGCATAGTTGGCAACACATGACTATTTCACAAAGCAAGGAACTACTAGTATTTCATATACTGCTGGTTGTTCATAGCGATTCCCCATGTCTTTTATGAGCTAAGAATACTTTTAGTCTTTTTAGAGTACTTGACTAATATTTTAGTAAGCAATTCAATATTTATTTGCTCATAAAGTACTGAAAATAAAATTATGTAACATGCGCGGTTAGACTGCGTCGTTATTCAGAAATATTTTATGGCTTGTCAAATTTCATTATCGATGCACGTGTCGCAATAGGTTATGCTAAAGGAGGAAAATGGCATATGGGGATGGTTGTTACATCCAAATTTGTGACAGGTTGTTACTTGTAACAACCAACCCCTATTGTAATATGTTTTAATGTTTCGATTACTATGTTAGTACATTGCAAATATAAACCTTGTTCATGGATTTAATTATCAACATAGTGTTTCCCATAGTCTACGTTTTTATTTTAGAAATAGTTATAAGGACTTATAAAAAGAAAAGTAAAAGCGGGGACAAGTGCTCAAAAACCGTTTATTGACGATGCGAAAAAAATTTATGCATAATGGCAAATCATTTCATGAAATTAAAAGTGACTTTGTGTAATCTTTAAAACTAAATAAAATAAAATAAAATAAAATAAAACAAGAGAAAATGGTAAACTAATAATTGAATTAAGTTATATCGGCTGTAAAATGTTTATGGTATGAACTTTAGTTAGTAAAAATAGCATGATTTGATCTCCTTCATAGTATAAAGCACTTTTCTAACAGGTGATTTATTATTTCTTTTGTTTTAGATACAATAATTGCAACGGTGGACTACAAATAAAATGACCAAGTTTTCCCCGATTAGGTGGAAAATTAATTTGCTAAATGCTTGGATTACAGCGCCAGGATATATTATGGTCTTTGGACCAGAGGAATTTGTAAACTTGCCAAAGAATATGCAATTCAAAATTCAATACTTTTGCGACAGAATTGAGATATAACAAGTATAGCATCCACTGTTTGGCTACGTTCGTTTCAGAAACGTCCCTCAACACTCTCAATCTTCAATCCAAACACTTGAAAAGTAAAATCTCACCAGAGCCTCCAGCTTCAATCAATATAACATCACTACATTTTTTAAGTCTTAGAAGAAGTTAAAGATTGCTACAAATTTTGGAATGCAGTGATATCTACAATATCGATGGAAATGGTATCAACCATGTGCAGCAACCCTGAAGAATCAATCCGATAGAACGTGTGAAACAACGTGTGTCGTTGGCCTCTGCAGATCAAGGAACACTCATTACAGTAGCAACTGCAGTAAATGTAACTACAAATATAATACTTCCAATATTTGTATTTTCTAAAACAATTACCGTGAATATTTCATTGGTGATTGTCCACATAGGTGCGAATAACAAATCCGGCTGCATGCATTCAGACGATTTCTTCAAATTTATCGAGCACTTCGTTCGGCACACATGACGCACTGTAGAATGAAGAGCATTAAAAATACTGGATAATCATGAATCGTGCTTGTATTTAAAAGGAATTGATTTTGCTAAATGTAGTGGGGTGATAATTTTATCATTTCAGCCGTACTGTTCTCGCATAGTCAGCCTCTTGTCAGTTGACGATCCACTAGAATATATGCAAGCAGTGACACGTGGATGCTTAACACTCCTGGAAAACAATGTTTATTTAAACATTCCACAAATAGTTCGTGAGGCGTTACCTCTAGTGGTAACACCCAACAGCATTCAATCATAGTTACGTGTTTCTGGAGTTTGACAACTACCAGAAATATCTTTATTGAAGATGAATTCCTCCCTCTGCTGTTACAGATCATCCTCGCCCTGAGATTACTGATAGCCTTTCTCACGTGGTTTTTAAACAACATGTTCCTGAAAAACCAGTTGTGCGTGAAATTGTTCTGCCTCAATCAACGAAAATTCCGTCTTCATCAGTCGTATTAATTACTACAACGGCTGCCCCTGTTTACTCTTGATAAAAATGGTGATAAAAAGCTTTTGAGTCTAAATTTCTCTATCATAGATTTAGTAAACCAACAAGTTGCACTCTATCTGAACTGGGAGAGCTTGGATTCCATCAGATTCCGGTCTCGAAATCGGCGCCAGATAAAAAATCAAATAGGGCTCGAAAAAGTAGACACCCAATTATACTAAACGAACACGCCCATCAGAAATAACTTGACAACTGTAAAAGAAAACAAATGCCAAGAAAGTCAGGCAAGTCCTAAAATGTTTTTAATTGAAATGTAAACTTTTCTTTAACTCAAACGAAAAGTTTAGAAAAAAGGCGTCAACTATCGTCGGGTATATTTCAGAAAAAAGAAGGATACTTCTGTCATGTTTATGCAGAATCGTATTCATATTCAGTGCAAAATGAAAAGTGGATTTAATGCACTGAATATACGAACTGGCCTCACGTAACAGATGATTATTATGCTTTCATAAATTATATCTCCAACTCCGACTTGTAAAGCTACATTTGTATTTATGTATTTGTAACAACTTACCCCAATGATGTATCAACCCCAGAAACAGTATGTTCGTTCAAAAATATCTCTGTTACTGTAGAATCTGTTTACCTTATATAATAAACTACCACACTGCAAACACAAACGTCTGAAATTTAGTTAAAAAAGTGCCTTAAATGGATGGTCACATTTTAAATTTAAAAAAAGTGTCTTACTTTTTATGACACCTTTTAGCATCTGAAGTTAAAACAAGTCTTAAAACGCCGCCATTTTTAAAACACTTGAAATGTCTTAAAAAGACGCCATTTTTAAAACACTTGAAATGTCTTAAAAAGCCTTCATTTTTTAGACATTCAAAACATCTAAAATGCTACCATTTTTAAAACATTTGAAACGTTTTAAAAAGCCGCCATTTTTTAGACATTTGAAACATCTAAAATGCTGCCATTTTTAAGGCACTCGAAACATCTTATTTGATTTTTTTCTCTTATTTACACTAGCTGATTGACGGCAGGCTAAAACTTAGACCTACAGTCAAACTACAAACAAAATAAATGGTTGCCAATTATGGAAGACTACTACAACAGTCTGCATTATACTGTCATAATTTATTTTGAATTGCAGCAAGCCATGTGCAATATTCCCAAGCATATTTTTAAAATACTGTTATCCTTTTATATTAATTTTTAATGATGAGAACATTACCAATTAAGCAAAGAATTTTTTTTTCAAAATTACAATTTTAAATGAATCTATTTTGATTCTTACACATCTGTAGCAGCTCATTATTCTTTAGAAAGGACCCAATCTGGGAGAGATATTCATATCTTGTCCTTCAGTTACAATCTTCTTTAAGTACTTTCGAAAAACGTTTTTTCGTGGTCAGTATCCAATGCTAATATATTTATGGGCATTTTTACACTGAAAAAAAAACAGTTTTTTAACAGCTAAAAATGCTGGATATATGGGTGTTCCTACCCCCTCCCCAACCTCCTCTTCTCCATGTATTGTTTATCTTATATTTTTCTTCTTATTGTAACCTGCAACATATTTTAAAGATTTTGGGCACTAAGTATTATCTTTTAGTTGACTTATATCATTGTTTTAATATCATTATTATACAATCAATTCTGTCATACATATGTAATGTACAAATTTCAGTTTTTTGTCATGTAGATCACGGACAAAATTTTAGTCATTTGCCTAGAGAAAAAATATTTTTCAAAAAATTATAACAAAGGTAGATTTTATTTGTTTATCTAACCTTTAATCAATTTAGTTTATTATTCAGTATTTCCATACAGGACTTTGTATATCCATTTATTTGTATTTGAAAATACCTACTAATTTAAATCATGAATATATATTTTTTTTGTTTTTCAAAAATTTTAGTTATCTTTTCTGCATATATTTAAAGATTTTTGTTTATTGAATGTAATTACTAATATCCCCCCCCCCATCCTACAGAACTAGAAAACTTTCTGGTATTTAAACTATCAAACATAAATAATTAATAACAATACCTTATTGTATGTAACTTTCTGATACGGACACTTTATTGATAAGAAACTTTTATTTATGCTAAGAAAATTTTATAAATCAACATTTAATTCTACAAATATCGTCAGATTCTATAAAGAAATGAATATAAGAGAGGAAAAAACACGTTGTTAGGAAACTTTTACAAATCTATAATTATAATTAAGTAGAATAAATAATAAGATTAAAAAAATATGTTCTCATAAAAACCTTAAAGTAGGAGATAGAAAAATTATGAACAAAACCAATAGGTAGGAGTTGCTGGTAATTGGTACTGCGTCACTAGTAAACAAGCTATTTGAATATGTTAGAAATTGGTAAAATGGTGCAATCGGATTAATCATAATAAATTATTTGAAAGTTACATATAAGAAAATCGAAAATAAATCAATTGCCGAGACACAACATAGTGGTAATAGGACTTTTAATTTTAGTGAATTATAATAGTATATTAAATAAAAACTATTTAAATTAACGCCGAAAGTGAACCGAAAACTGTTAGCCGGCAAAAAAAATATATGATTTAGAAAATGTATTTGAATACCAACGCATCAAATGGAATTTTGAAAAATATATAATAATTTAGAAATAAAGAAAAAGAATCTTCTTAAAAAAAAGTCCTGTGATAAAATACACGTAATAGTTAAAGTAAACTACAATGCAACCACATAACCCAAGCAAAATCATCTATTTTTTAATGATTTAAGATAAAATACTTTTTCTAGGCAAGTGTCTTGAAAGCTATTTATCGTGTTGTACACGTGGCTTGAAAACTAATCTCGTATCTTACAAATATATAATAGAAATTATGTGACGTTATTAAAACAAAGATATAAGAAAACTTAAAGGTAAAACTTACTTTTATTATTTAAAATATTTTCTTTTATAATCCAAGGAGCTGTTGTATTTATTATATTTGTGAATGCATTACGCCATCATGTAATGGTGGCGTCCATATCTCTTACGGTCATCACTGCACCTGCTTACTCTGCCCTCCCTCCCTTCTGATTTGAGATGTGATCAACAACACTAACGTTATTTCTTAATTTAAGACATTTTACCATATTAAGAAACTTTATATTGGTTCATTTATACCACCAGCCGATTAAGACACACAAGTGTCTTAAATTAAGTTATCTATTATGTCTAAGCTCTATATTAAGACAGTTACTTGTCTTGAATGCTTTTTCAGTCTTTTTTGTCTTACTTTAAGACTGCTTTATTTGCAGTGCAGTGTTTTTAATTAAAGAATAAAAGAAGATTTTCGAAATTGTTTCAAAATTTGTTTCAGATTCACCAAACTGCTAAAACAAATTCTGAAGTAAAACTCGTATCAATCAACCGAAGTCTATTTTTTCAATTCCCATTATTAGATCATACTCTCCCTATATATATGTCTTGTTCAAATTTTCAATCGTTAATAAAATACTTTTTATTCATCTACTCAAGTTCAAATACATTTTTTTAAATTTGTATTGGATGACACTTGATGTTAATACAGTTTTTCAAATAATAATTCATTAATTAAATTTAATTAATTAATTTATATTTTTATTTGGGAGAAACATATCAACACGCAGCCGACTTATTTCAGACATTACTTCCATTTAAAAGCACTCACTCACGTCTTGATAGCGCAATTGGTTAAACTCTGAGCTCGTAACCACAAGGTCCCGGGATCGAGCCTCTCCTGGGACGGAAGGAAATTCTCCCGTACTCGAAAATAAATTTCTCTTGTATAAGATATTTAGCAGGATATAAATTTAGGAATAAATACCGTCAGTGGCGAAGCGTGTAGATCGCTGGAAAAAAAGTTTCTTTTTGACCTAAGTAGGAATTGATTTTTTTATATATTACTTGTTATTATTTATCTTGGAGATGCCGGTTCCGTAGAACATCCTGTCTGCTCACAACCCAAAAATCCTGTATTTTTTCTCTCTTTAAATCACACATATATCATCCTATATGTGTGGGTGCTAGTTGTGGAGCCTTCCGCAGCCTGGATTCGAATCACGAAGTTTGGATTTATTATAATTGTGCTTCTGATTTCATGACTGAAACATTTCTTTCGTCTATTCTTGGGGGAGTGACTGGCGGCTCGTTACAATCTGAAGAACACATTCTAAAATAATAATTATAATTATTATTCTAAAACGTGAATACTCAAATTTTTAAAGTATTTTCAGTAAATACTGTTTCTTTCGTGAAACAGTATTTACTTTTCTAAGTTATTTATTCTTTCTAATACATACTTTATTTTTTCCATCTTTAACCTGTTAACTGGGTATGACGAAATATTTCATCATACACGAACTTAACCACATTACTTCCACCAGTAAAATTTTAATAGAAATTTTCCTCTTATTAAAACAACCTATTCATGTAAAATTACTACCATGAATAAGGAAAAAAAATCTATTATTTTTTACTGGTGAAATTGTGCCCCGTCGGTAATCAGGCATATCAGTTGAACAAACTTTTTTTCCCCGGTTAACAGGTAAATTATAACTACAAAAAGTTCATTACGAAATATTTGAATGTCTCATTAGGAATTTTTATGGAATAATTAATACTGAAAGCCAGCGAAACGTTTTTTTTTTTTTTTAAATCTTTTAAATAATTACATCCGGATTGAAATGCTAAAAATAAAGAGCACGTGTATAAAATTAAATTACAACTTATGTATTTTTTTTTAAGTTAACCTTTTAATTGGATGCTAAAATAACTCTTTTAATTCAAAATATTTAACATTCGTATTTATGACAAGTTCTTAAATCTTTTATGTATTCAATATGATTTCAATTTACTTTTAGTGTTTGGAAGAATAAAAATAATTACTTAGAGATAAAGAATAATCTTTTGGAACAATTTCGTTAGTGCATGTAATTTTTTAGAATGTGATGAATAATAGCATGCAAAATTTTGCGTAATTAGAATAGGTTTTTCTTCTTTAAAATTTTCTTTTTAATTGAATGAAAAAGGTATCCCAAATCTTCATCGTTGATCATCATATGTTCATTTTTTAAGCAATTTTTTTATACTACAAAAAATGTGATATGAGAAATAAATGAATGAAACTGATAATAAAAATTAAGTTAAGCAGCTTGTACAAAACATTATGAAATACTGAAATTCCTTATATATATATATATTACTTTATTATTTATTTAATTACCTTAGTCATAAACTAAAGGGATATTATATTAATTTAAAGGCAGAAGTGGTGTAACTTGGTTAGATCGCTTCCACTCGCAACCGAAAACATTGTCCCACTTGAATAGAGAAATATTCCTATTAACCCTGTTATAGGACATTTAGCTTACAGTACCTCTATTTTTTCAGATAGTTGACAAGGCGTCATTATGATGTCACAGAGTTGAAAAAGTCAGAGTCGCAAAGTTTTGCGTCTCTACACGAACGAAAATCTGACTTTTTCGTCCAAATTTGATAGTTATGAGACCACCGTATTGTAACTCCACTGGAAAATCACCATGACTGATTTTTAGTCATTAGTTACTCGCCACAAAATGAAACATATTAACTTCACTGTGACATGCATATGATTAATTTTCCAGTTACATTCAGGCCATAATGCACTCACATTTTCATCACATCCATAACAAGGAAATTTGTGATACAACAGTTAATGAATTTCGTGCCTCTGTCTTAGTTCCATTACATTTAAGTATTTAATATATAATACCATTATAGTGAACCTCCAAATGTTCTGCATTTGACTGTAATAAACTGTTTTTTTTCTGTTTTTATTTTCTCTGAATACATATATGTATCTATTTGTTTCTTTTTTTTTTACTTAAAACAAAATATTTCATTCTAACAAAAAAAAAAAAGGATTTATAAAATGATATATGATGTAAATATTAAAAGAACATTGCATCTTAAATCCCGTATATCCCACTGTATAACACGCACATACGATTTGAGACTGTGTTCTACTACTTTGAGGTACAGGGTGATTATAAAAAAAACTATCCCGATATATGAGCCCATAACTGTCATACCGTTCACAGAAACTGAATGAAATTCTGGCTAAAGTATTTTGAGGCATGCGCTCATGAATCACGTGAAAAACAAAGGTTAAATTCTAACAGTTACGGTCACAGTGACAAAATTTCGAAAATTTCAAATGGCAACACCTACTTTTTTTTATTGGAATGGGATCTTCGTAGTGAGAAACCAAAAAAGCGTTGGAACGGTACCTGTAGCACGAAAATCGCCGGCGCTAGGCAGACTAAGAAGAAAAGTGAAAACAACCAATAAAGGACAGAGAAGCAACAGAAAGTAAAACATTTTATTGTTCAGTGCTATCCACCATCTGCCGCATGTAAAGTGTTGTCGTGTGTGAAATGGAAAATGTATGAAACACAATAAAATGTTTTGTTTTCTGTTGCTTCTCTGCCCTTATTGGTTGTTTTCACTATTATTTTTAGTCTACCTAACGCCGGCTATTTTCGTGCTACAGGTACCGTTCCAACGCTTTTTATAGTTTTTCACTATGAAGATCACATTCCAATAAAAAAAGTAGGTGTTGCCATTTGAAATTTTCGAAATTTTGTCACTGTAACAGTAATTGTTAGAATTTAACTGTTGTGTTTCATATGATTCTTGAGCGCATACCTCAAAATATTTTTAACCAAAGTTTCATTCAGTTCCTATGAACGGTATGATAGTTAGGGTCTCATATATCGGGATAGTTTTTTTATAATCACCCTGTATATTCTCTGTATTACGTGCATTCTCTGTCTTGTAAAAGCATTCATGTGATATGTAGCTCGAAAATACCCATTTGTCTTTAATTTAGTAATTTTATTTAAAAAGAAAGCCAGTGACAATTCGTTAATACAAAAGAATAAATTACTCGGGACAAACGAAATATATAAAGAAATTACTGTACAAAACTAATTTAATTCTAATTAAAGTAATTTCTCACTTTTGTTTACGTTACAAGTGATCTTTTTACCACATCATTTTTCAGTTTTGCGACATTCTCGAAAATTCGGTCTGTTACATCACATTTTGATTGGTAGCATCGGCGAACAGCAATGAGGTATATTTTAACATCTAACCCGTTTTTGGTGATATAAAGTTTTAATTCTCTTCCATATTGTCACTGAAAATTTTTTGATCTATCAATAACCAAAGTTAAATCAATGTTTTTTTTTTTTTTTTTTTTTTTTTTTAATATACAAAAGCACTTTTGATATTGCGTAGTCAGTTTGCGAAAAATTTGCCTGAATTATCTGTACGCTTTAAGTACGTTCTTAAATGCAAATAAAAAATTATGGGGAAAACAAAATTGTCCTCAATAACCGGAAATAAGTCTTAAGCGGATATGCATTAACGTGTGGCCTGTATATATATATATATTTCAATTTTTAACATGAATTTACATCAGACATTTTAAGAAGGTTTCCTTTTATTCAAAAAGAAATAAATAGCATTTTTTCATTTTGCAAACATATACAACGACTATGTGTTTAGCATAATCATTTTACTACTTTCAAATTAAACAAAATAAACCGACACTTACTTAAATTTAACGCAGAGTGAAGGAAAAAAAAACATTTTAACTTATTTTTTTTATATGATGAAATATTAAATATAAGTAGCTATCACTTTAACGGGTGAATAGAAATGTAATAAAATGTGAAATCAATTTACAATTTATACAATGAATAAACTTAAGTATCGTGAGCTTGTTTCAAAAACCATTTAGAAACGTAATAATGAACAATCAAATATAATAACATTTTATTTATATAGATTGTGACTCGAACGTTTTAAAACCGACGTTTAACCCTTCACGACAATAGACAAACTGAGATAAGTTTTAGATAACACTAAATAAATTCAATAGGTTTCAAAATGTGTAATGTAACAAATTTGTAGTTCATTCATTTTTTTTTCAAAGTTTTAATATTAATAAATTTTAATAAAGGCATATTCAGTAATAAAATTTAAAAGACGCATTTTTAAAGCAATTTGTCTTTAAACACAATTTAATTCATTTAAACTCAAATTTTACATTTGATATTGTTAGACATATAATATGAGAATTGAAGACTTAGTTGAACCATCTTGTGGCATTAGTTTGAACAAACAATTTTGAATTTAATATTTATAAAATGCAATGTATGTTTTGTGATGTACACATGTCGGAAAATTAAATTATAACTATAGTTGAATATATTTTATGCATTAACTCTGGATAAATTGGATATATAATAATCTATTTCAAGAAAAATGATAAATTAATTATCCATTAACACTGTAGGACCTATTACGAATGAAGCCGTCATATATATATATATATATATATACAGACACGTGTGTCCGTATATTTCACTTTGCAGACAGAATTACCCAGTCCAGACCACTGGTGTTCACGTGTGGTAGTAGCCTCTAGGCTCTCATCGTGCACTGTGGTGGTTGCATGTTAATGGTTGTTGGGGTATAGGATATAAGGTGGTTGCGAGGGGTTGACCAAGGCATTTTCAATATAAATGTGGACGTGTGTGTCCTTATATTTCCCTTTGCAGACACAACTACACAGCGCAGCCCTCTGGTGTATGTGAATGGTGATAGTAGCCTCGAATGTCCCATCGTGTACTATTGTAGTTGCATGTCGGTAGCTGCGGGAGTGTGGGATATATGGTGGTTGAAAGTGGTCGACCTAGGACATTTTCATATTTCGACTAAAGTGTTCTCAAAAAAGTTTGGAATAACAATAGATGTGAGTGTCCTTATATTTCAATTTGCAGCCATGACTACCCAGAGTAGACCACTGGTGTTTCTGTATGGTGCACCCAGAAAAAGGAATTGATTAAAACAACAAAACCTGTTTTGTTCAGTACATTTTGGTTGTTTTAGTCAAAATTTTAGTTCAAGTAAAAAAATTGGTTTTGTTGCTTGGACAAAAAAATATTGTTAACACTCGTACAAAATTTTAACAAAATTTCACCAATTTTACTTGAACTAACAAAAATTTTTTCTTTTAATTTTACAATATTTTTGTAATTCCAGCAAAATTTTTTTATTTTTGAAAAATTTAAATTCTTGTGTAGTAGCCATATCTCTCTTACGTAACTTGATTTATTTGACTTATATAGCTATATAATTACATGATTAACATAATTTTGGGGTAATTAAAACTTTTTTTCACTGGGACCTACAAAGGTAGTTTTAAATATCCCCCTGTCCCATTTATTACCGTCTTCTATCTTTGCAAGAAGAAAGAAATGGATTCATGAAAATTTTCGATTTCCGGTTGTCCTGAACGCGATTTCGCTGTTTTTATCTCAAGAACTAATGCACGGAATTTAATAAAACCTTTTATTCAGTTACTTTCTGATATAAATTGTTGCTGATTACCTTTTACTTTAAATCGCGCAACAGGTGACGCTGCTATGTTGCAGTTTTCGTGATTTCTGCAATAGCTCTATCTCATTTTCAGCAGTCAAATACGCCTGTAATCTTTGAATAATAACAAGGAAATTTTTATCCTGCTTTTTACAGGCGTAATTCACTGCTGAAAATGAATAAAAAATTAACTATGTGTTGCCTTATGCTGTGCTTTGTACTGTCGTCTCATGTTTGCCGCAGAAATTTGCGTGCTCCTTATGACATTCAATCTTGTGCTGCGATTGCAGCCGTTCCGACATATATAAGAGTGAGAAATGCCTAACTCAGATGTCGTTCCTGGTAGCGCAGTGGTAAAGCGTCAGGCTGCTGTTCTGAGGACCCGGGATCGACTCCCGGCATGGGCAATTTTCATTCTCTCGGTTTGCGCTTGAAAAAAATGCCGGATAAAATTCACTTGTTATTGTTCAATGTTTACAAATGTAATGCACTGTTGAAAATGAATTAAAAAATAGTTAAAATTGCATATGTAGATTGGTTCATTTAACAAATGTTTTTGTAGTATAAACAAAACAAGTTCGTAATATAACATATTTTATTGATTAAACAAACAAAATATAGTTTGTTGAAAAAAGAAAATAGATTGTTAAAAAAACACATAGCATATATCTATGTAACAAAAATAATTTTGTTAATTCAAGTAAAATTGAACCATTTTACTTGAATTAATAAAACATTTTTTTGCTGACGATACAAATTTTTTTTTTGAATTTCAAAAAAAATCAACAATATATTTTTTTGATTCAACAAAACTTTTTTCTGTGTGTGGTAGCAGCGTCGAGTCTCCCATCGTGCACTACGGTGGTTGCATGTCGGTAGCTGTGAGTGTGTGGGAGATATGGTGGTTGAAAATAGTAAACTTAGGACATTTTTATCTTTCGACTAAAGTGTTCTAAAAATATTTGACATATTATAGATTGTACTAGAATGTTCTTAAATGTACTTGAACTTTATAGAATATACTAAAATGTTCTTTAAATTTTTTACATATATATATATACACACACATATATATATATATATATATATATATATATATATATATATATATATATATATATATATATATTAAATATATATACATATATATATATATATACATATTTTGTATTAGGTTTACTTATTGACTGGAAGGTTCGAGAATGTTCTGGAATGTTCTGAATGCCCCATTGTGTGGGGGGGGGTGGGAAATATGGTGGTTGAAAGTGGTCGAACTAGGGAATTTTCTTATTTCGACCAAACTGTCCTAAAAAATAAAAGAAGAAACCAAAAAAAGAAATGTAATTTAATGCACGTATTCTTTAATTTAATACAGTGTAATTTAATGCACGTTCTATATTAAATATTGAAAACAACTGCATATCAACAACGAAGCGATGTTGTCTTCAGCTATTAATTCGAAATTTTTGACATATAAAATAATTTATTTTTGAAAGATTATTGATTTAAACTATGTTACCGCTATTAACAAAATTTTGCAATGATCTGAATTATATGTAAAAAAAAAATTGTAGAATTACTTAACGATTAGACTATCTATATTTTATATAGTAATTTGAATACCGAATTAGAACTCTTCAATAATTTGTTTACTTACAAGGGAACCACTTTTGGTGCAACTCAAGCATCGAGACATGGTGCATTTTGTAGCTATATACATGAAATTTAGAGAACCGATCAAATGTTTCTGTTAAAATAATATTTTACGTATTTTTTAATTATTGGATTTTTAATTGTTAATTTCACTCCAAAACTGAGTTATGTTGCCAAATAGTTGGCGCTACAAATGTTTTTTGTGCTTTATCACTGAGCACATTGTAATTAAATCAGTAAAATCTCTACGGAGGAAAAAACGCCAAATTCATTCCCTGCCAAAAATGTATAATGTGGTACTTTTTCAAAATCAAATTCGTAGTTTCTTGATGATTTTATTTTATTTATATTTTTTTTGCAATATTTTACACTTATTATTGACTAATTTGTATTTTTAACTGCTTAATTAAAATAATAATCTTCTATTTTAATAGTCCGATATGACATTTTCAGAAGGTTGTGTTGCTGTAAAATCAAAAAATATGATTTTAAAAGAAAAGTGTTATTGATTCTCAAACTTCGTAATATAGAGCTTTAAAATGCACCAGGTCTCAATGCTAGGTGCAATCTTCACCAAAAGTGGTTCCGTTTTTAGACCCAGCAAATACAATACGTGTCATTTGCATTGTCTTCCAAGTATTTATAAAATATATACATTTATTAAGTTAAAATTAGTTTTATCTTAATATTTGTAGTGTAATATGACTAAGAGACTTGGAAGATTGCTAATCTATGCTTACAAAGGAGGAGCTTGATTTTCTCATAATCAACGTCGAGCCGTTTGTCCCTCAACCGTTTGTCCTAGAACAAAGAAATTCGGAAGACGTGTTCTTTACACAATGGAGGCGCGTACTAAGAAAAGATTTTTGAAAATTCGCAACATAAGGGGGTCAAATGGGGGGTCGAAAATTTTAGATAATTTCGTCTTTCCGGCATATCTCAGCAGGAGTTTTAAGTAGGAGCCTGAAATTTGGGATGACAATTCTACTAAAGAATAGTTAATGTATTTCAGGTGATTGTAGAAATTCAACCACTAAGTTGGTTAAATGGGGGGTCGAAAATTTTGGTGATTTCACATTTTCACCATATCTCATCATCAGTTATAGGTAAGAGCTTCAAGATAACAAATCTAATAAAAATAATTAAACACGTGTTTCAGCGATTTTAGAAATTCAACCACTAAAAGGGTTAAATGGGGGGTCTAAAATTTTAGGTCATTTTGCCTTTTCACCATATTTCAACAACAGTTTTAGTTAAAAGTGCGAAATTCAACATAACAAATGTACTAAAAGTTAGTTAAACATATATTTCAGCGATTTTAAAAATTCAACCTCTAAGGGGGTTAAATGGGGGTCGAACGTTTTTAGTCATTTCGCGTTTTCGCCATATCTCAGCAGCAAATTTAGATAGGAACGTGAAATTCTGGATAACAAATCTACTAAAATAATAACACTGGTGAACACACGTTTTGTTGACTTAGATCTGGTACTTGTTTTTGGCTAATTATTGGATCTAAATCTAAAAATAACACCAGTTGTTTTCTATCACGTCAACTTTTTCAGCTACAGGATACCCCAAAAATCATACTTAATGAGGATACAAAGGAAAATAAAGAAAAATTACCAAATATATTATTCATACAACGGCTATATATACTTACTATAAGCTACATAGTGTTCATAGAAGTAGTAGTTCATAGAAGTCCTTTTACAAAACGAAAAATGTTCATATTAAAGTAAAAGTTTTTGCTTGTACATTTTTCTGGAGTGTTCAATTTGTGGACAATCTCGCTTGATGCTCCAACAATAGTCAGCCATCATATGTTCATCCCATGTACCTTGATACCATTCTTCCATGATCTTCACATCTTGATGGAATCGCCCACCTTACTCATCACTGACTACACCAACATTTTCTGGGATGTCATCGAGATGGCTATGCAGAAAATGAAGTTTGATACTCATGTTGCAACCAAGCATTTTATAGCTCTCTAAAAGTTGCTGGACAATTTCGGTGTAATTTTCTACTCGCGTATTTCCAAGAAAGACTTTGACAAGGTTTTTGAATGCTGACCAAACATTCTTTTATAGTTCTGTCATTGTTCCGATGAAATGTTCATTTCCAATGAGCTGTCGAATTTGTGGACCATCAAATACACCTGCCTTTATCTTTTCAAAAGACAGGTTTGGAAATTTCAAAATAAGATAGATGAAACAGTCTACTTCAGTTGGCAATGCTTTCAGGAACTGCTCAGGAAAAACTCATTAGGCCCAGTTTTATATGCAGAGGTGGAAATATGATGTTCTTTCTGTCGACAAGTGGCTCAAGCAAAATATTTGGATCACCAGGTTTGATGTCAGATCTTGGAGGCCAATTCAACTGGAACCAATGCTTCTCACAATCTCTGCTGTACCACATAGACAAAAACAGGGATACTTGGTATATCCACGTTGCTGGCCAAGAAGGAAGCAGACCATTTTAAGTTCAATACAGATAATCAATTTGTGTATGTGATATTGCATTAAATTAATGGCTCTTTTTATGTCATCATATTTTTCGCACAAATAAACTGAATGGCCTATTGGGACTGCTTCCAATAAATTTCCATTATGAAGGAGCACGCACTTCAAGCTTCTATTTGAGATATCAATGAACAGCCGCCATTCAGTTGCGGTATAGGATGGAATTCACAACTCCTCCATTAAACCATGTATGTTATGGCAATAAACAAATCCATTGTCACTTCGAAAGTATTGAAGAAATTCACTTTCTCTTGATCGAAAGTAGGATACCTTAGCTCCCTTTTCAAGCAAATTTTCTCGTGCAGTCTTGATGCTAATAATTTTAAAGGTTTTTCCGATAGTCCCAAATCTCGTACCAAATCATTCAGTTCATCATCAAATCCCTTTCGAACGGAGTCAGCTTCAGTTTCATAATCTTCATCGTAGGATCACTTAGATTTCCACCATACTCGTCTTCCTGTATTTCAAAAGAGGGCATTTATTTGAAAACTGGCACTAGGATTTCAGCTGAATGAGGCACTGGACGCATGGCGGATGGTAAACTAGGATACTCTATTTTATGTTTGTTTTTCTGGTTATATCCTGACGTTTTCCTGACGTTTCGAGAAATAACAATCACTGGAATGATCTCTGGGCTCTCGCGAAATTATTGGTATACCAAATGGCAATTTATCGCGTGTTCTCTTCGTCCACATCCGTAAACTCTCGACACACTGCTTGCACACCTTCTGAGGAGCCCAAGTTTTATCTTGATCACCAATTTTTACTTTAAAATATGCAAAATAGGCTTGCCGGACTAATGCACTAATATTTTTCCTTTGAGTAGGAATAGTGAAATTGCCACATATAATATAACAAAAGCAATCTGGACTGTTTAAACATTTACTACGCGAACTAGTAGAGGCAGATGCACTATGCTCTAAAAGAAAGGAAATAAGTACACATATAAATATGTAAAATAAAAAAGAAAATATGTAAATATATAAAAAATATATGTAAATATTAGATATATAGAATATATATATATATATATATATATATATAATAAAATATTAAACACTGCTTACCCTTTGCGTAAAAGCAAGCACTCGAACTCAATTTCGGAATGCGCATCACTATATAGAACAACATACAAACGACTCACTACACTATCTCAGATATAACTGAATAGTATAAATAAGTATAAAACTGTCGCTGATTTTTATTGTGTCATTCACCCCACCCCAATCCGGAGAATGTTTACTTCACCTATTAGTAGAAAACTAAAGCTTCCTATAACTCAGTACTCAGGCCCAGTAGTACTTTGTCAGAAGGCTCATGAAAAAAAAAAATATGTCGCGAAATCTTTATTTAAGTGCTTTTTTATATTCTTATTAGTTATTTTCATATACTTTTAATTTAAAGTATTTTATTTATATTTTTCTGGCTGCATATAAATTGCACTTTCTGGGTCCCAAGCAAAATCAGGGCGGTACGCTGCACTATGTATCTGGGCCCCACTCAGAAACGACCGGTTAGACGGGCGAAGACCGGCTAGCACTGCATAAATGAAAATAACACTGCTTTATAGAATTATATATTGATATAAAGTATTTGTTTGGAAGAGGTTTAGTTGATTTCGAAATTTTAAGAGAAATTATGAATGGATAATACTATAAATATTATTACAAAAATATTTAATACATAACAGAACTTTCAAATGCAATAGATTTTATCCTCTTATTAAATGTTTTATGAAAGTTTAAAAAAAACAAAAAAACAATATGGATAAAAATAATTTTTACACATACAGTATACAGTATTTTTACAGTATAACATTTTAAGCGTCTGTTTATTTAAGCCATTTTGGGAATTTATTGCGAATGCAATATCATCTAATGCTCAGAATACATTTTAAAGTGTAATAAAAACAATGTTTGAAGCGTTTCAAAGGAAATTTTAAACAATTCGACGTTTTTCTAAAATAAAAAGTTTATTTTAGAAAGTGTTGTATGAGTGAAATTTTTTAAACTATTTTTACCTTGAGTTATATTTTATTAAATTGCTTTGGAAACATATAAATTCAAAAGTTTCTGAACAAATCCATTTTAATAGTCTATTGCGATTTATTACAGAGCAATGAAACATTACATCGCGTTAACAAAGACACTATTAAAAAATGTTTTTTAAAAATAAATAAAGCTTTTTACAAGTTTGCAGAATAATTCTTCAAAAATTAAATCGTTTTTGAAAAATATCCGTTTTAAATGGGTAATTTTAAAAATTACTGAGCAATTTATATAGAACTAGCTTCATAGCTACGCGATGTGATGCATTTGTTTTATATAACATCAGTCAAAATTTTGGAGATTTTTTTTAACATTAAAAATTATTGTTAAAAATATTTCATTAAATGGCTTTTTGTAAGTAAGAAATTATATTTAAATTGTAGCTTAACATAAAATTACGAAAATTACATTCTTCAAATTATGTGATTGTTATTTAATTATAGCAGAATGCCTTTATAAAAGAACGACGACATATGGATAAACAAAAACAAACAAACAAAAAAAATACAAAAAGAGGAAAGAAAAGAAAAAGAGATATATATATTGTACGAGGAGATTTTGGATAAAAATTTGGGAAACTTACCATTAGTATATGTCACTATTTGTAAATGATAAAGTGACATTAAAAGAAGCAAAATAAGAAGATAAACTGTCTTTAACGGAAATGGTGATGCGATTCACGTGCGAAAAAAAAAAACAGATCTACGACATCCTAAAATTAAAACAAGTAAAAAAAAAAAATAAAGTCAATTCCTACTTAGGTAAAAAAAAAATCCAGTGATCTACACGCTTCGCCACTTACGGCATTTATTCCTAAATTTATAACCTGGCTAATACCTTATATAAGAGAAATTATTTTCTCCCATATAAAACTAAAATTAAGTAATTTAATTTAATTCATGAATTAATATTTGAAAAAACTGTATTAACGTCAAGTGTCATCCACTACAAGTTTAAAAAACTGTATTTGAACTTGAGTGGATGAATAAAAAGTATTTTATCAAAGATTGAAAATTTGAACAAGATATATAAATATATATAGGTAGAGTGTGAACTAATAGTAGCAAGGAATATATGTATAATATCACTGTAAAAATAATTTCTACAGACTTTTAATAACCTTTGTATTTTGATCAATGCTGAAATGTAGACAATTCAGAAAATGTTTCGGTTTTTGGCGATTCCGTGTAGAAATATTTTACTGTACATTTGTAAAAAATCAATCCAGTGTCTTCTTATTTCTCTTTGTGTTTTAGATTTTTTTAAGATTTACTTAAATATTCTTTTAACGTACCAATATTTATCTTAGCAAATATTTCCTTAACACAAACAGAAACATAAGCGTAAAAATATAAGCACCAATATTTCCATATAAATTCGAAACTGCAAATATTATAAAGTGACAAAAAATAATGCATTGGATATTTGCGATAAGAACTCCACGAGCTATCCAGATTATTTTTGCCTGAATATATTTATTTGTTCAATAAAGAACGTAAATATTTCGAGAAAACAGTACCGAGAAATATTTATTTCGGAATATTTAGTTTTTAAAATGTATTTGATTCATCGAAATAAATAAAATATTTCCGATAAACATGTTAAAAAAAAGGGAAAGATAAAGTACTACGTAACTACATACGTTATGAAAAAATATATGTATATTAATGATAATAAAAAGATTCCTTTGAAAGGAATGAATACAAGATATAACAGTAAAAAAATATTTTACAGTCACAGTTTGGTCAACTAACACCTTGCCTAACTAAGGTAGTTTTTTCTCTTTTAATGATTATATAGATTTTGCAAACTAATGTATCACTAGAAGAACGCTAACATAACACACATGTGGTGCATTTTCATTGCACGAGAAATTACGTTTCGGTTAATAAAAATGTTGGCTAAGAAATACATTTCCAAAACGAATGATTTCCGTTACACGATTCGTTACCATTACTTGATTTATGTTGATTTTGTAATGTGGTTGAAATTCATGTAATGAATGGAGATAAATTTATTGAACTCATAACGGTTTGACGTTTCAGTCACAAGAATAACAAACATTACTTCTTTAATTTGTTTCACTATGGTGGAAATCATCGTTTCATAATTCTAATGTAAAGTCGCTATTTTGTAATAATTGTTTATACATTTTTTAATAATTTAACACTTGTCGCAAAAGGGACATGCCGATATCACAGTGTCTGAAATAAACCAATTTTTCTTGTCACGTGACGACATTAAAGATGTGAAAGTATCGCCATTTTGGCCACTACGAAGTAATTTTGTTCCTGTATTTTTGTCAGTGTTCTACACGAGGTTTTAAGAGAATCAATTTAATTCAATGAATATATCTTACGGAAACACAACTCTCAGTTTGCTGATTTAATCATGCAAAATCATAAAAACAAACTAGTTCTATCGACAGTACAATCTTTTACTTAATTGGCATTGTTAAATAATCATCTACGAATGTCACCGTGATTGACACGTCCATATTACTGCAGATCACTTTTTTTACTTAGATAAACTTACTTGCCTTTTCAACTTTATTCAAGCCTATTTCTTCTTTATTTTACGTAAGGTAAAGCCAGGAGAGATGGGGCGGTCGGAGAGATTGCGCACATAGAGGTTGGTGGGAAGGAGTAGAGTGAGGGAGCAGCGACTCCAGGAAGTTGTACAACGGCTGTAGTGGAGTGTCTACTTGAAAGTGCACGTTGATTGTTTTGAGCGTCTAAGATAAAGCTTTGCTATTTTGTTTTGTTTTCCCAAAGTAAGTGCTTGAATTTTCATAGCCATTCGTCAGAATTTCTATACAATGTCAGTAGTACAAAATATTTTTAACTTAAACGATTTCTCATAAGCTACTAATATAGACTAACAATGTGAACATGAACGGTTCGTTTTAGTAGCGACCATGTTTAAATAAAAGGCCGCGCAATTTTTCCTACCGAAATTTGAGTTTGTGCATCTGCTACTACAGAGAGATAACGCGTCGTTCCCATTAGTTTCTATGCTAGGAGAGATTACGCAGGTTATTGGTAAATTTGCACAAAAAATGAAAAATGAAAATGGACTAATTTTAAGTTAACCGTGTTTTCAAGTAACTTAATGTTATTTTGTAATCTTATCTGGACTTGCTTTTCCTGATTCTTTATTTTTTTTCCTTTAATTAAAATTGTTTAATCGTTTTTAAAATTATTTCCTTTTTCTGATTCTTTAAGCATTAGGTTGAAATATTCACTCCTAATACAATAACATTTGTTCACAAAAACCTTACAACAATGTCATTTAAGTGTAATTATTATTGTTAACAATTTAATTGTAGTTATTATTAGTAACAATCTCTCTTACCCATGTGCGCAATCCCACCAACCCTGTAAGGACAGATTGCGCAAAATAACTTTCTTGGTTTTATTACAACTGTTCTATTAAATTACAACATAACAACAAAATAGCAATGGAAATGGATAAAAAAACAAATGAAGTGAAAATTATTCACGGATAGTTTAGCAAAAAATTAATATTTAGATTTTTTATTGTTATTCTTCTGAATTGTGCGCAGACTATCCTAGCTTTACCTTATATGGTTAGAATATAAACCATTTAAGATTTTAAAGATGATAAAAAATTATCATTTAAATGGCTAAAAGCATTGCCATTTTAAAATATGTTATATAAAATTACTTTTCACTTTCAGTTTTTTCATTTCAAATATTTTATCTTTAACTATTATTTTCATTGATTTTTCTTAATTTTATTATTACATATTGCTTTGTTCTCTAAAATAAATAGCACATTTATTAAATACATACATAAATATATATAGATTTGTTTATGTTTATATATTGTCCTTAACACACTATACCTATGTTAAATATTAAAAATTGTAAAAAAAATCGATTAAAAAACTTACTTTAAGTTTTTGTTTCATATTGTACACTCTACTAAGTTATGTAATGTATATTTTTTAATTTCATGATTTATTATTTTGAGTAAACAAGAATATTTTGTCGAAAAATTGTGGACATTTTCTCGACTTTACATTTTATCAAATCGATTGAAAAATTTTATAAAAATACATGAATGAGCCCAAGGTGTTTCACATATTAATGTTGTTAATTTGAATTGGTTAATATATATATATATATATATATATATATATATATATATATATACCACCGCCTCTCAGTCGTTTTGCCCACTCTTACTTTTTCTAGAGCGCTGTGCTTTGCTCTTAGTCGGACTGAAGAAGAATCTCGCTTGTGGATGCGAAACTGCTGTTTGCTTCTTTTTTGTGTATTATTTGTGCATTTTTAACGTTGGTTTTCTGCGTTTTAATACTTGAAAAGTGTTTATGAATTCGGTTGTCTGTCTGGCCGTTATCAACTCTTGTAAATATACTCGAATTGACATGTACTTTTTATGTATTATTGAAGTTTACCATAGAATATTCAGTATTGAAAATTATGTGTATAGCATTTATAGTTTGTTTATATCTTCAAAACGTAAAAATCTGATTGGAATGTACATTTTTCTATGTAGAGCCATTTTCGTAACATCCATCAGATCGTGCATCCGTAGTGCCCATGTGGAAAAAAAAATTCTGAGTTACTAATAGTGGTATTATTCAGTATTAGAAATCGGTATTAGTGCTAATACGTTACCTTTTGCTGTAATATGACTTTTATGTAGAGCAAGACAAAATCATTTCGCTGAAGATCGCGACACATTCAAAGATACTGCTTGACAATTTTGATGTTATTTCTATATTTTATTTTAAATTTTACTGATAAATATATTTTATTACATTGGATAGTATACAAAATTAAAATTTTAGATAATCTAAAAATGAATCATCGAAGTTAACAATAGTACATGATTTTTTTCATTCATTCTTATTAGTTAAGTATTTTATGTCTCTTGTAAAGAAATGCTTTAATAATAGTCGAAGAATAAAAACAATAAGTCTACTAAGTCAGATTATGTGAATTTAGTTATTTGTATTTTTAAGAATTTGAAAAACATAGAATTTCTTTTCTTTTCAATATAGAATAATTCTATATTATATTTCATTATTTCTCTAAGAAGTAATATACGTTCAAGTTACTTAAAAAGAAAACAAAAGTATAATGGCTATAACAGAAAGATTGATCTTGTACAAATTTTAGTGATGAAACATTTAACTTATAATGCATCCCGTAATACTGTTAATTTATTACATTTAAACAGAATTTCACATGAGAAGAAATTGCCGATTTATCACTTTTCAGAGAAAACCGTATTAATATGTAAAAATATTAAATCTTGAAATGCTAAACTTACAACATTTAGGAAATTCAGGTGTTAGAACCCGATCGTTTAAAGAATGCTTATAAGTTATACCACATTGCGCAAGCACATATTTTAAAGGAGCTTACATTTTATTACACTATCTTAAATTGGAAGAATGTTATTATATTATTAAAAATCATACGTGTAAACGTAAAAATCATTTTACGTTTGCGACTCTTAAGATTTTATACTTTTTATGAAAGTACTTTGACGAAGTAAATTATTTGAAATATTCCTATTTAAAAATTATTTTGAAATATGTATTTCTCTCAAAAAAATTAAATAAATAAATAAATATATTATTTGTGTAAAATTCTGTAAAATGTTCATGAATAATGGCATTTCAAATCGTAGAATTATTATTTAATAAGCTGATGAACGTTGTCCTTCAGCGTGAACTTTAAAAATTTAATTGCAAATGTATTAATGTAAATCGGGAAATAATGTAAGGTAAAATAAATAATTACGGATTACAGCAATAATTTAAATTTTTGTTGAGCTATCTAAGTGTATTTCGTTTACTAACTTAGGGAAACAACATCGAATAATAATTATTTCATAATTTAGTAGAAAATGTCATCTGTTTTAAATTTTTAGAAGATTTAAAACACTCCTTAAGCATTCTACCAACCAATAATATAAACAAAAAATGGAAAATCTTTGTATTAGAATACTTTTATGATAAGTATTCCTAAAACATAATATAATATATTTTGTATCATATTATATTGCATGGGTAAGTATTCACAAAGTAAAAATTTTAATGCATGAAAATTCGATTTAATCTCTGTTGTAAACTGATTATCAAATCGTATTCGAATTTTTTATTGATCAATCAAGTTTCTAGCTAGTTTCATTTCATCTTATGGGATCTTAAATCTTCTTTTATTTACAAGTAGTTTATGTACAAGGGAAAATATTTACTTAACCAATATGTTTAAGAACAGCTTACACTTATTTTTTTAGTTACCTTAACTTCTTTCAAATTGTAATATATTAAAAATGTTTTATGTTTGAAATCTTTGTATTCATAACTATATTTGTCTCACTCAAAACCTTTTCTTAGAACAGAATGGTTTTTCAAACTGCAGCTTATGAATAAAGTATCGTGGCATTTTCTCGCTTTAGTTTTAAGCAAACAATATGCTTGAAAAATATTTTGTTTTACGCGAGCATAAAACTTATATTTTATGGCATAAATATCACGTTATTTTATATTTATGTATTCTAAATTTATGTATATATATACATAAATATTTTTCAGTAGTAGAATATTTATTACAAATATTTAATTATAAATATTTGATGTAAAGCGGAATCTCAATTTAATGGAGATTCTAAGGACATTTGAAAGAAAATGTAAAAAAAAAAAAAAAAAAAAAAAAAAAAAAAAAAAAAAAAAATCGTAATTATTTTCTTTATGTATTATGTATTTTCTCTTACATACTTATAGTTATTTAGATATGCATCATTGTATATATAGCTCAAGAAAAGAATAGAATTTAATCAAAAAAGAATGTTCAACAATCTGTGACAGTGAGGAATTTCTTTTCAAAAGCAAAAGCAAAAGCTAAAGGATTAAATATTGAAACATTTAAATGAATATTGTTTTAAAATATTTCCATTGCTTTATTAGCCTAAAATGAAAATTTGGTATATAATAAAGACATAATCGGATTCCGTTTTACAGATTTCGTTTGAGAACATCATTTAATTAGATTAAATCAGAAATATTTGATTTTCCTTTATATAGTTTATAAATAACAATTGATCTTTAATAAGTATGATCCTTTCAAATACATTAAAATTCTGGTTTTATTGACGATATCATGCTACATTTCGAAAGTTTAGAAAGGTATGGAGCATTATGCAAGTTTTATTTGTTCGTTTTGTATTATTTCAAGAAAATAATATGTTACAAAAATGTTTTGCTAAGTAAATAAAATTTAGCATGATAAAGATGGGAAAAAATATTTAAAAAATATTTTTATAGACACATAAATAGCTTAAATGTTTTGTTAAACAATTATTTTATAATTTAATTCACTGATTGTATTTCTCTATTTTTTATTTTCTTATTTGTATTTATGTCCTTTAGCCCAAAATATTTTATTTATACTTGGAAATTCACATAGAATTATTTGGTGGGGAACGATATTATGTATAATAAAATAAAATATTGACTTCTTCATTACAAAAATGTAATTCTAGTATTACGATTAATGTATATAAACCCATCGGGAAAAGATTGTCACCCACAGAAAATATATCGCTAGTATGTGTAACTCTCTCTCTGGAACTGATAACAGCCTGTATTCTGAGAAAGAGAGAGTTCACGTCCTTCTCTAGGTATGTCACATCCAGTTGATGCAACTTGTTCATGAACAGATGAAGTAAGTTCAGCAAGTTGCAGGAGTGCTTTTGTCAGTGTTTCATTTATTGTGTCTAATAGCCTCACAGATTTTCATTGTCGTTAACTTTAGGAAGTTTTGTGAGCCAATCGGAGGTATTATAGAATATCTGAGTGCTCATCAAACCAGTTACGTACGGATTCAGCTGTGTGAACACGCCTGTTATGATCTTGGAAAGTGGGAATGTCCACTGCGTACTCATCATGGAGATACTGATTGAAGGGAACACCTAATAACCGGAAATACTACAATAAATACACTGGTTCATGTTCATCGTCTCCTGCATCCTAAAGCTTCAGTGTGTCTTTAAAGTGAAAGAAAGATAGTTTTAGCATTTATCAGGATAGAGTAATATGTTGCACAAAGCAAGATTTATCTTCATTGTAACACTTGTCACAGAAAATCCATATTTGGATTCGAATGAGACACGTGTTTTGACTGAAAAAGGGGTTTTCGACCATACTTTCCAATATAAAAATGTGTACCTCTATTTTAGTTCTATTTTCAATCGTAGTTTGTAAAAAAAAATTAGAAATACCATGAATTTATAAAAATAATGCAATGCAATAACATTATTGTATACAGTATTATTTTTTTTCTGGTTTTGTATAAAGCGATTTTTTTTCAATTACATATCTTTATCCCCATTTTCTTCATTATGTTTGAAATAAAACAAAAATCAAATAATATTTAAATATGAAGTTTAAATATTATTTCAGAATTATTATTTTAATTCGGGATTTTCAATTTTGTTTATACACAAAATACATAGGAAAATCCTGTTATCCTGTATTAACTGTTAAACGGATAAAGCTAATATGGTGGAACTAATGTCTTCGTGTGTTAAAACGATAATGTGTTATCATATGAGAGCGACTGCAGTGTTCCTACATTTCATCAAGACGTGACCCGACGTTGCCGATTGGTTTCTTTCCTAGTGTTTCTTCTTCAATCTAGGTAGAATTCGGATTAGAATCTTTCATCGAGACGGGTTTCTAGGTTTCACACGTACCAGACACGGGGCCGGTTTTGAATCTGCTGAGTTCACTCGACGTAAGATTCTCATTCGAATTCGAAGGGGAAGAAAAATAAACAGCCGACACAAAAAGGGTCAGAAAAATCTGTTGACCTGAGTTCTGTAGAATTCGGAAAAATCTGTTAACCTGACCCTATACCGAATCGTCACAAATGTCAATATTTCGTAGTAAAAAAGCTTAAAATAAAACTTTTTCTTCCATTTTCTAAAAACACTTCCTACAGCAAAAGTTTCTGTACCAATAGTTGCAAAATGAAATATTTGGAAATTACTTATTTTTTTGGTAAATTCTTATAGTCTACCATTTAAAGAACGTAATATATATATATAACAACTTAGATTCAAATTTCGAAAGATTTTCATGCTGATTACTAAATTAAGATGAGGGAGTAGTAATTTAAAACACACTTTATCATTAAGCCTAAAAGGACGGTGGTCTTTAAAAATTATTTTTCATTATTTATTTTATCCCAAGTAGAATTTAGTAAAAAGTAGAAGTGTTCCCAGTGTAGAAGTGTTAGTCCCAAGTAGAAGTGTTCTGCAATATAAATTAAGTAGATATTTGAAAAATATGTCAATTTACTGAAAAATTAAAATTATCTAAATCTGTTAATTAACTTTTAAAAATATTTTTACGTGATTCATGCATTGCAATTTTAAAGATATTTTCTCCCTTGTGTTAACAATATTATTTTAAACTAGCTGACCCGCACGGCGTTGCCCGGTTCCGTGATAATAAACTTAAACAAACCTCAATTTAAACCGATTTTGTATTAATTTATATTTTTTAATGCAAAATTCTCGAAAAATATCAATATTTAGTAGTAAAAGCGTACGTGAGAAGACACTTTATTTTGTTTTTCACGTCCGGTCATTTCATTGCGTAAAAATATTTCTTGTCGTCCGAACTCTTCGAAAATTTTATTATTTATAAATATAACTGCTTTTACAGACCGTTCAAAAATTCCGGAAAAAAATATTGCTTTTTAGTTTTAAAAGAAATATATTTCCTACTCGCTTTTGTTTCGCTTCGGCTTCTTTAGCATAACAAAAACAGTTATCATCTTCCAAACTCTCTGAAATTGTGCTCGGTTATAAATATAACTGTATCCAAGCACTCTTTAAAATTTAGTGAAAAAGTATGCACATTTGGTACTTAAAAACATAAGACAAAGCTGAGCGAAGCCGTGCCGAAACAACCGCAATTTGCCGTTTTCATCTAAAATGTCTGAGATTTAGTGTTTTTTAATACCGATCCGAATTTTTCGAAATTTTTGTTAGTTATGTAAATCTCATCTGCCGAGATGCTCTAAACAGAATGTGTCGAATTATGGACGTTTAGTTACTTTCAGCTTAGGGAATTGCCCTTTCCATGTGCTCGTTTCCTGCGGTTGCCAATATTTTTGAGGGAGTAAAAATGTTTTTAAAAACAAATTACACCGTCAAAAAGAAGAAAGATTCACCCCTAAGAGCATATTTTTTTATTGTCGATCTCTGAAACTGCATCCTAGAGAAGCGTCACCGTGAGGGGAAAAAGATCCCCGGGAAAACGACTCTTTTTGATTTTTTTTTTATTTCAAAAGGTTATCAACGATATTTTTTCGAATTGATTGTGGTGTTTGAGACGTAAGAGTATGGTTTTTTACAATATGCCTTCTGTTTTTAACTAAACCAAACAGTTTGTGCAATGGGGATTATAACAAATCGGCGAAAAATCCGGGCATTCGGCTCTTCATTCCATTTCCCTGAGTAACTGTAGTCGTGGGCATGCGCGCCCGCGTCTGTCATTTTTTGCAAAAAATATAGTTTTTTTCTGAGTTTTTTATTAATATCTTGGCTAATTATCAAAAAATTCAAAATATAATCATCAGGTGTATAAGGAAATGCCTTGGACAATTCGTTACGAAACCTTCAGATTTCTAGGTGCTCTAGATTTTTCTTGTCATTGCAGACACACATACAGGGAAAAACTTTCTTTTAATAATATAAATGTATATGCTAATACAATTTATTACCAATTTGAGGACCTTAATAATACAGCATTCTAAAAGAAATGTACTCATTTATTGTAGCTATGTATGAAGATCGTACCTTATAGATGTTAAAATTTCATAATCATTTCAAAAAGTGCATTTTTGCTGAATGCAGTTTTCATTGCAGTCTGCAGTGCAACTTAAACTGAAAACAACTTAAAAATTTTATGAATCAGAAAGAGAATGCAACACTATACATATGTTGCAGACGATAATCAGGTAAAGGCGAATTTAGTAATCTAAATATTTAGTATTATCTAGTTTTTTCAATAATTTAAAAATCTTTTAGCATCTCTTTTTTAAATTAATTAAAATTAGACGATTTTTTAAATTTCTAGAAGATTGTAAGTAATAGATTTGTAAGTAATGCATGTCACTATAGGTTTAGGTAGCAAGAAGAATTTTTAAACTTTATTGAAACTAAGCCCAAAAAATATTTATATTAAATTCATGAACTAAATTCATTACGTTTTTCTTTTTTTTAGAATAATTAAAGTAAGTAGATAAAGCAGTAATTACAGGGTCCATGATTATTTTTAAAAATGTATTCGGATACGAGGAAAAAATAAAGCGGTAATTCCTATACAAGAAAAATATGAGAATTTAAGAGCATTTTTGTTTTTTTACTTTTTTTGCTTCGTTTTTTAAAAGGTGTAAAAAAACTGCTATTGGGATTGTGGACTGTCGATCGATGTATGTAAACAGAAGCTTTTCAATGAAATGTAAAAAAATAAACGTTTTTAAAGTTAAAATTCCAGTAAAAATTATTATTTTTTAAATTGGGTAACATGTTTTCTCGATATATGAATCTACGGTATATCGGATCGCTCTAAATCGGGGTTTCACTGTATGGACAGTTTTCATGTGATAATGCAGTACGAATCACGTGGCGTAAAAGTAGTAGCTCACTACTTGTCAGTCTCAAAAACTTTTTTATATAGATGACCGTATAAAAATTAAATTTTGATTTTCGTAGGAAAGACCTCACCTCATGAAGATGAAATGATAAATACTATTCTCTTTCGATTCGCTACCTTCTTATGCAGATTTTTCTGATTTATATTATTTAAGTATGCCTTATACGAGGGTTATTCAAATGAAAAGGTTTGAAACATAGCGTCGTAACAACAAACCGGTTGTAATTTGAATATGCCGCTTTGGGATACTGTAGTGAGACATCTAGGGACGCGAATGGAATTACAGCGTGTTTGTGCGGTTGCGCGGTTGCTCTCATATGAAGCAGGAGAGAAACAGGCAGTTGTGTGTCCCATCCAATTGACGCGGCAGTGTGAGGACATCATGGCGATCCCATTGCAAAATTCAACGATTGAGGAGCTGTAATGTGTTATCAGATTTCTTTCAGCCAATATTTATCGCCGAATGGTGGCCGTATATGGCGGAGACTCTGTGTCCGACAAGTCAGTGAGAAAGTGGACTGCCCGTTTTCATGAAGGAAGGCAGTGTTTGAGTGATGACACGAGACCAGGCCAGGCAAACACGGTAATCACGGCCAAACTCATCGACAAGGTGAACGAGCTGGTGAGAAGTGATACACGCACTGCCGCGTCAATTGGACGGGACACTCAACTTCCTGTTTCTCTCCTGCTTCATGCGCGGGAGCCAGAGCATGCACACAACCACGCCGTACACTTCATTTGCGTCCCTAGATGTATTACTACGTTATCGCAAAGCAGCATATTCAGATTTCAACCGGTTTGGTTTTTACGACGTTTCATACCATTTGAACACCCCTCGTACTTAGAAAATAACCCGTGTAACCGTCTTTTTTTTTGAACACCCCATATATATTATATATATATATAACACGAAACAACTTTTTTTTCCAGAACGTTTTATTCCATACTCAATTACAGCTGATTTAAGTATTTGACAAGTTTTAGAAACTTGGTTCTGAACCTTTATCCTTTAACTTTTACTATGGGGAATTAATTTAACCCTTTCAGGGAAACAAAAAGCCTTTCTACTAGGTAAATTTTCTTCATGTTAAACATTGTGTGATAAATTTTCTGAAAATTTTGAGAGTTACAAGAAATTGTTTGGTTAAAAGTTACTTTCTCACTTTCTCCTACTTAAAATAGCTTTCTACTGACAAATTACGCCGATTCATCAAAGTTACAAAAGTTAGTAAAATAAAATTCCAGTAAATCCGTATTTGCATATTTAAAGTCATAAACCATTTAATTACTTAATAAAGCATTTAATTACTTTACACTGTTTATGAAAAAATGTATATACGCTACATATTAAAAATTATATTCATACATATTTATTACATAAGAAACAATACCGGTTTTTTCACAAAGGTGTTAACATTTTTAAAAATCATAACAATAGAAGTATGAACTTTAACTGAAAAAACATTTGTGTATGTTAATAGTTTTAGTTAATATTTAACATTTCAAGCGGAAGGAAATATCGCAGGAAATATTCAAATCAGAGTCTTGTAACATTCAGGGCAGATAACAGTTTATTTTTATCTGACAAGGAGAAGAACAAGCTTAGTAATTACAGATTTTGATTATTTTATATATAATGTAAGGTAGAAGCCCCTTATTCTCAGGTTCAACGGATTTTATACAACGACCCTCAGTTCTCGAGAAATAGGGGGTCTAATATTTTAGCACAACTTAAATACTTACTTTGTAACGATATTACTACGTTGGTCGTAGCTCAGTTGTTATGACGTCTGATTGTTGATCCGCCGGCCCGGGACGAGCTACGTTTGTTTTTATCATTATTTGTTTTATAAATATACTTGTAATTACAATTTAATAATTCCCATTAAACATTTTAATATTGTACATTAATTGTAAAGTTAACATATTTAAATTTAAATTTAACTTATTTGATTTTTAAGCCATTATTAAACAGTTCTCATCATTTAAACGATTCTTTTTAAATGGATCCATTATTGACTAGTAAAAACTCCAAAATCATACCTTATTTTATTAATGTTAAATTAATTCAAAGCGCAAACATACGTATTATAAATTTTAAAATCTTTAATATGCAAAAACTAGGTTGTAATTTAATTCTTATGCTAAATTGTAATATAATTATGATTCTTACTTTACAAACAGAGTAGTATTGTCATCGCACTGACTTCCCTTGTTAAGACAATATATAAATGATGTTTTTTTAAATTCACGAATTGACACAATTGTTCAATATCATTGCATCGATAAAGCATATATGAAATGCATTTTAAAAGTGATTAAAAAAGTAACTGTTTAAAGATGTTTTACACAACAATTTAGTTATAAATAAAAGATAAATATTAGGTTAACATTATAATTAATGCACAAAGTTATAATTTTAATTAGGATTATTAAATAATAATGACAAGTATATTTATAAAACAAAAAATGAGAAAAACAAACTTAGCATCTCCCAGTCTCGAAACCGGGCCCGCGGATTAACGAGCAGACGCCATAACAACTAAGCTATGACCAACGAAGTAACTTCCTTACAAAGCAAGTATTTAAGTTGTGTTAAAATATTAGGCACCCTATTTCTCGAGAACTAAAGAGCGCTGTATAAAATCCGTTCAGCCTGAGACTAAGGGTACCATACTTTATGTAAGATAACTACAACATATATAAAAATAATCAAAATGTGTGATTACCAAGCTTGGCCCTCTTCTTGTGAGTCACTTTGAAACATACAAAAAAAGGTCCGGATACCGACAGATGCATTAACTCAGAAAAACATCGTTCATTTTCTTCTGTTTCTCTCTTTATTAAAATTTCTAAAGGGTAAATTAACCATACTGCCCTGTTCGCTTTGACCATGGGCAAGTAACGACCGGGACAATATGATCCGAACACTGAACACTAAATGCTGAAGCCTATTTTCATTCCATTCGCTGTTTGTTGATGTTCGTTTAATAAATACGGTTTAAGCAAAACCATCCAGCATATTTTAAAATGTCAATAGGCTAGCGATTTGTTTGTTTTAATTTTGTAAATGTAAACATTTAATAGTTGATCACGAATATCTGCAGCTCGTTCAATACAAATTTAATTCAATAATATTTCAGAATTCTTTCGTTTCCTGTTGCTAACACATTTATCTTACTACAGTGTTCGCTTAAGAATGACGTTCTTGTTACTTTTTGGAATATGATTCTCTGAACATTTGAATCATCTGTGAACTAAAAGTTTAGCTATATGTCTGTTTATTCGTCCTTTGACTAGAGTGTTCTGGTGTATCTTGCAAAATGATAAGCATAGTAATGTTTCGTTTTAGAAGCGATTGTCCCAGGTTGTAGTAAGTGAAGACGTTATCAATGTAATATTGTACCCACAAAACTCACTAAAACCAGATCCTTTACAACATGATTTTTTTTTCAAACTGATTGTTTTTTAGTATAAATCTGTCCTTTTAAATTTAGACCTTGTGAAGTTAAATTTAGACCATGTTCTATATTGCACAGAGAAGAATATTATATTAATGAATACATTTTCAAATTTGCGCTTTAGATCCGTTATTCTTGTTTTTTACTACTTAGTTACGAAAGAAGATCTTTTAAAAGAATGCTCTTGGATGTGATGTATTCAATAAATGTATATTAAATTATAGTTCTGTATTATTTTATTTTGCTTTTATATTATTTATCATTTTTAACAATAGTAAGAATTAAATAAATATATATTAAATGACTGTTTTGAACATGATTGGCGATTGGCAACAATAAACACGAATGGTTATTTGCATCATTTCTCATCATTTCTCATCATTTCTCATCATTTTTGCATCATGCACGAACATCATTTTTCCTTATCTATCTTTTTGGCACGGATAATAGGTAAGTACCAAATTCGTTTTGATTGGTTTCAACAATTTTTTGTCGATAATCGTTTTAATCGGAGTTTTTGCCAATACAATTGGTAAATGGTAAGCAACAAGATTACGCAAGAATTCTACGCTATTTGAGATGTTATGGAAAGCGAACTTCGTGACAACTTGCGGCAGATTTAGAACTCTTTACGATGTCAATTAAGTAAGAATGTTCCTAGGAAATATTCATCTCCAATTACCAGATAAATTATCCACAGCAGGGAAATCGAAATTAATGCAGCATATTCATTCTGTGTTGTATATCCTGGTAGAAAGAAAAAGTGTATTTTTTACACGAAAATACTAATTTTGTTTAAGTTCAATCGTGTAAGCGTTTTCATAGTAAGTAGGTACTTTGGAAAGTTAATTTCTAAAATTCATCAGTTTGACTAACTATGCATTACCCTCATATAATTGATTAACTTACAAACATATTTTTTCGCCCAAATTAATGTATAAACAATGCAATTTGAAAATTGATATTCCTATTTTTATAAATAAATGAAATTTTTTGAGAAAATATTTAGCACCAAACGTGTCAGGTTCAAAAATTTGTTTCGTTTCTTTATTCACATTCTTCCTTTCAAAAAAAATAAATTAAATGATGGATTTTTTAATAATATATATATTGATTTTATATTAAAAGTTTGCATAATTTTTACGGAAAGATCAAGTTTTATTCGTATGAACTTTTGTCACATATTGTTCTCTTGTTTTCAATATACGTGAAAGTTTGATTAATAGAGATTATGATATATTATATATCATCTTTTCTTGACATTTAAGACAACACAGAACTTCAGTTTTGAAATTCTAAGCAATAAATCATTAAAGGAACAGCTGCGACTTTAATGAAACTGGTGAAAAATAATTATTCCTTCTAGATAAAATACGTGTTATATTATATGTTTTTCACCGCGACATTTAGTGGCTCATAAAATGTGCCATACTCTTATAAAGTCCCAACTTATTATGCAATTGAAACACATCTAACAAATTTATATTAAAGTTTGGTATAATAATAAAATGTTTAGATTATTGTACTTTAAGTGATTTTTGTAAGGAGCGATATCTTGAAGAGGTATTCTTTTAAAGTCTTCAAATAAAATGATCTATGAAATACAGCAAAGCACATATGTTGTATTTTTCAGCAACCAAAGCTTTTATTGACAAGTTTAGCTATTATAATAATGTATTACTATTGAGCACAACTGTCAATACATCACATTTTGCTCTCGTTTTGGCTTCTGTGGAATCCACGTTTTGACAGATTTTCGAAAGTTCTTTATTTGGCAATAAAGTAGAACGAATCATCTCATGAATTTTGCTGATCTGCTTATGTTGTTACTTTAAATAAAATTAAAGAAGGATATTCTTAGCATCACTACGTTTACATCATTATCAGACAGATCATAAATGCTGACAATGTATTTTCCATTAGGAAAATCTTTAAAAAATCATAACTACCTGATCACTAGAAAAACAGTATTATAAATTTATCTTACAGTTTTTCTTATTTTCTGAACCTACGTACTATATTAAATCAATATTTAAATATAGATTTACCTTTGCAAAAATTTTAATCGAAATGACAAAAAACAAAGATAATAAATACATAGTGTTGTATTTAAAACAAACAACATTATGTTTATTTGTCATAATCATGTTCGATTTCAATTACGTTTAATTCATGTTGGGATTATTTTTTTTCTCAGTCCAGTATCATTTAATATGTTTACACACAGAAATTTTCTATTTCCATTTAAAAAAAAAAAAAAAAAAAAAAAAAAAAAAAAAAAAAAAAAAAAAAAACAAGACTTTCAAATTATTTCCAAATACTTGCTTTGCTTAGATAAAAAGACTAATAATATATATCTAAGAAATAAACGAATGTAAAATTCAAATATTTTTTGAATTAATATTAATTTTAATATGAACTATAATATTCTAAAATATACAATTTTAATAGTATGATTTCAATTTTACCTTTTTAAAATTAATAGATATAAAATACACTACATATGAAATATATTTTTTGTGTGTTTACGCATTACGGTTTTAAATCGTTATCAAAACAACAATAATTATTTTTAACATGCACACACCATTTTACAATTTCCTTGAACCTAAATTTTGCATGTTCAAACATATACTTTCATTCTATTGATCTTAAATTTAAAATTGAAATAAATTTGCATGTAAATAATGAAAGAAAACGAAACCATTCTGTCTTAAAAAAGTTTAAATTCTGTTAAGATTTTTATTTATCTCTATATGTATGAGTATCCTATAAATATATTTATAATTATTAGTTGCTTTAAGATTAATATTTTATGCATAAAATTTAACGCCTTAACAATAATATATTTTTATTGTTTCATTAAATAAGGTCAATATATTTTCATAAGTTTTTCATTTATTTGACACATCAACAATATCTTTAAAGAGCGGGGAATTTGGCCGCTTTCCAAGTTAAATAAATCTTCCGGACATTACTTTCATTCGATTAGCACAGTCGATTGGCCACATTTCTCATTTGAAAGATTGTTTTCCCTTTTAACTATATTACACTAGCCTAAATTTCCATTAAGTATTTTCATTTATTTTGTTGACACAAACACTGAATTATGAATAATGCAATGTAATTAAATTAATAAGTGTGAAGTCGTTAATCTATGTAAATTGTTTAATTTATAAAATTCAAATTCTATCAAGTTAAAATAATAGTTATATACTTACGTATAGCGCGTTATTTATAGGTCATGTATTCCCGTCGATTGACCATATTCTTTGTTTAAGACTGTTGTCCCTTTTAAACGCATTAGGCTAGCCTAGATTTCTATTAAATTACTTTCATTTATCATGTTGACAGAAAAACCGATTACGAATAATGCAACTAATCATAAATATAAAAATTTCAATTTATATAAAATTCTTTATTTTTTTAATTCAGATTATAACGTGAATAAAAATAATTTCTTTATAATTAAACATTTTTCTAGTGTATCACAGCTGTACATTCTTTAGGTTTTATCTAGCCACACTGTGCACGGTATAAATGCTATGTATTAATACTACGGTGTTATTACTATGCACAGAAACCGCTTATTCGTAAAAATAAAATTGAGCTTTAATGTATTGCTTTTTTTTATTTTACTGAAAAATACTTCTAAAGAACTACTGTTAATCTTCCGAATATCAATGATAATCCGTAGATATGTTTTGCAGTTACAAATGTAGTTGGATAACAATAAAATTGCCCTTTACAAAAAACAAAAGTAAAAACGCTTCCCCATTGAACCTTACTGTACTACCTACTGCTACTTCAAAAATATGATAACACTTCTCATCTTTTAGAAATATT
This sequence comes from Maratus michaelseni, assembly GCA_963931845.1. NCBI lineage: Eukaryota > Metazoa > Arthropoda > Arachnida > Araneae > Salticidae > Maratus > Maratus michaelseni. Next base: position 257,472,781 of record OZ007590.1, on the reverse strand, counting down.
TTCTAACTTTTCACGCGCAATTACATTTCAAGAAGTTGGACTTATTTGGAGCTTGTTACAGCATTTTGCCTGATCATTGTTAAGACAGAGATGTAATGAACCCTTCCTTTTAATAAAAATTTACACTCGCATAATATTGTAGCAATATTTTAATAAATGTATTGCGGAAAAAAAAGTAAATGTACATAAAATCTCAACATTTTATAAGAAATGTTTAATTCTCTGCAGGGTCACATTCACTACACTAATAAGCCATATCCATTGGGAGGACTTAAGGACGACAGCTGGATTTGGAAGTCCTAAAATTAATTGCAAATTTATTTCACTACTCGAAAAAAATGTCTGTGAAATTCCAATTATTTATACTAATTTGTAGACGCAGACCTTATAAGTTGAAAGCCAAATAGATTTTGTTTGGATAATTGTAAACACATTTGCATACTTTACAATAATTACTGAATTTTTCTATTTGTGAAGCATGTATGTACCTTAATGTTTGTTCGTGCAGCTGTTATTTCTCTTTTTTAGAACACATTTACATTTTCTAGAAATCGACCTTTTCTAGAAAGATTTTATTACAAATGCCAAGCAGTTTACAATTAACTCAAGTTTTAACGATTACTCCCGAGACTAAGGGACACATGTAAACAGAAATATACAGGGTGTCCCTAAACTCATGATACATACGCTAGAGGGTGATAGAACACATCAAGACGAGTAACAGTAAATAGGAAACCAAGGGTCCCAAACGTATTCCAAAGGAGATAGGCGCCATCAAAGTTTAGGGTACCAAATTGCAAATGATGATAAAAAAAGGGAAAAATGGGTCGATTAATTTGCGGTTTTCGCTAAAATCATTCTTTAAATTAGTATTTTCTATAAAAAAGTTTTAAAGAGAAAGTTATAAAAATGTCGGTAGAGGGCGCTCTAGACTTTGGGATACGGAATAATTACTTTTTACCGGTTTTTTTTTTTTAACACTGTTAAATGTTTTCTAAAGCTTAGACCTTAACTTAAATTTTGTGTGCACAAGTGATATCATCGAGAGTGGTTAAGTGGAACAAATTTAACTGTGTTCAGGGGGTTGATTTTTGAACGATCGTGTGTAATGAGCAAAATAATAAGTGATGAAGCAAACTTTAAGAGGTCATTGTATACATCAAAACAAACAACATTCACTAAGTAATGCATGATTTGAATTCAAACGCAAACGTGTTAGAGCATGTTAAAACTAGCTACATGCAAGCGCTATAGCTACCATTATGCTGTAAGTTTCCAGAAGAAGAATATGAAAATGTGATATGGGGAAGAAGAAGAACGCGTATGTAAATTTTCGCTAACATAAAAGTTACTTATTCGAGTGCGTAATTGTAAAACTGGGAACTGTTCACAGCAGCTGTCTTCATTTGCTCTGTGGATAGCCGATAATATAGTTTCGTACTCTAACCAGGAGAAGGCCGAGATGCATTACATGTACGGAGCTGCACACGGCAATGCAACAGAAGCTCAAAGATTGTACCGAGAGCGTTTTCTAACCAGACGTGTTCCTGATGCGAGGATATTTCAACGACTGCCCCAACAACTGTGCGAAAGGGGTTCCTTTGCAAAGTTCATTGTTAAGCAGTTATTAGACCTTCAACATCTGAATAATGTATGGTGATGGCTGTTACGTCGTTGTCCTTGTCAGCCAGGTCCACACTTTCTTTTTCTTTCTTCTGTTTTTTTTTTTTTTTTTTTTTGAGTTTCCGATTGTTTGTCCTTTATCTCGCATCTTTTTTGAAGGGTTTTCTTAACTGCTTCTATATTTTGATCTAAACAAAATTTGTTCAGGTAATATGATAGTGCTTCTCCGTACATATAGTTTCAATGTTGTGTTTTAAACGATGACTTAACGTAAAGAATCAGTTTTCATTGATATACTTTGAGAAAAAGTGTCGAAACAAAATATTTGTTTAGTAATGACGCGAAGATTTAAACTGCATGATATCAAATTAACATAACCAATCTTAGCAACCATAGTTCATATTAGCATTAGGCAACTATCATAAATATATTCTTCTCATGATTTCAGTGCGAATGCGGACCGGATATAAAGGCGGCTCAAGGAAGTTCTGTGCAAAATTGAAGTCCCCCCTACTTTTATTTCTTGTTCTACAACGTACATACAATATAGTTACAAGCAATCTAGAACCATCCAAAATATCTAGCTAAAGTGATTCACTAAATAGCATTGCAGGCATGACGGTCATGCTGCTAGTCAGGTAGATCCCTGCCATGAGGCGATTGGCCAGCGTCCAGATACACAGCCCGTTAAGCTAGGCATAATTTCCAAAAGGTAGAGACCTGATCAGCATTAAATAATAATAATAATAATAGCTTTACACTATGCACAATTTCATGATCCCAGAAAAACTATTTTTCATCGTGCTTACTTACTTATTCATACCATACCTGTTATGAATATTCAACGATATTTATTATTTTTTAAAAGCTCAGTTTCATTTCTTTTTAATTTCAAGAGACATCTACATATTTTGTTTGATATGAGAACAAAAAAATATATATATATAGCAACTATCAAATTGATAAAATAAAAATATAGAGTTATATAAACATACATTTCAAAAATTTCATTAAACTTTACTTTTAATATTGGGTTATAAATAATACCAAGAAAATTATATATTTAGGAAGGAATACAGACAGAGACATACTAGGCACATACAGAATGCATACTAATACACAGACTAAATATTGCAAAAAGTACTGTCCATGATCATTTGATAGTTTCTTTTAAGAGGTCCTCCTTTACAGATGATGATCGTCAAGAGCAAGCATCACCTTTCCCTTACGAAAATAGTTCATAGAGCTGTATAGAGCTCTATAGAATTCTTTACAAGTTCTATAGAATATCCATTCTATAAAATACTATTTCTCTAGAGTTTTAAAGAGTTCTCTAGAATAATTTTCTAAAGAAAATGTTTCTATAGAAATCTTAGAAGTTCTGTAGATTTTTTTTTTATAGAACAGTTTCTCTGTAGAGTACTACAAACGTTACAGAATTAAGATCTGTAGACTAATGATTCTATTTATTTTTTTGATTTGTTTTTTATTAAAAAAAATATTTCTTGGTCTTTTAAAATTTATCTGTATAGTAATTTATTTATAACTATATATTAAAGTTAAAAAATAATAATTAATTTTGTAATACATCCGTTTAATATATAATGTACTCAATAGATTTATTATGATTATATATATATATAATTTAATTCAATTGTAATACATTGTGATTAAATTGTCAATATAATATTATATCAGTCAAACTACTGAATTAATTTATGATTAATTAATTTGTTTATAATTCATTAAGTTGTTGGTTAATTTTATAATCATTTATTAACTTGCTGTTAAATTAAAAAAACATGCATCTAATTTAATACACTTTATTCACTTTAATAATATTGTAATTTTGGCTATGATGTCATACACGCACGCACAGTTTTTTTTTTTATCGGTTATAAAAAAGAAAAAAGTCGCCAAATTTAGGGGATTTTTTCCTTTAATGGCAACCTAGCCATTGTATTAAGTTATTGAGTTGGCGCGGGCTTGAAAATCGCACCAACCAAAAACTCGCCAAACATCCGTGCGTGAGTTTAAAGCATCTGTTCCGTAACTTTTATTCAAATATTTTAATCTGAAATATAAATATTTAAACAATTGTTTCAATTTTAACAAATAATAATTTATTAGACTTTAAATATTTTTACAAGACTAGCTTGGGAATGCAAATCACAAAAGAAATCAAGTTTAAATAGTGTAATAGGAGTTTAAAGACTCATAATGGCTGTGTCATGCTGAAAGTACTGGTTCTTCGTCCGATCATTGAAGTCAAGCAGCATCGAGAGTGGTTAATATTTGGGAGGGTGACCACCTGGATTCTGTATAAAATTCTATGCGTATTTTTTATTGAAGCTGTATATTTTTTCTATAGATATTTTCATAGAGGCTCTATAGACAAATCTATTGAACTTCTACACATATTTCTATAGCTTTCGGTTAAACAAGCTTATAGGAAAACGGGTCATAATTCTATAGGATTCTATAATGCGTTTTCTATAAATATTTTTTATAGATTTCTATAAGAAATTTTTGTAAAGGTTGAGGCTGAAATCTCTGTGCTAAAACTTCTTAAACCTCCTTCGAACTGTGTCATCTGAAACAGAACTTTCTATATATAAAACACACATTTTACGAGTAGTCTGAGTAGCAATTTAACCTTTCTTGAAATTAAAAAAAAAAGAATAATATGACGAAAATGAGCTTTTTTGTTCTCTGTACTTAGCACAGTACTTCGTCAAACAAAAGTTATGTTCAAACAAAAGTTATAACAAAAAGTTCAAACAAAAGTTATGACACGTCACAAGCAGAAAAGACCGAATGTACGAATATGGGTTATTCAAGGTCACTTCTTATCAGCTGTATCAAAATATAACTAGACGAAACAGTGATTCGCGTTGAAAAACCGCAAATCTTTTCAGATGAACCAATATCTACGTATATATCTTTGGACATACTTTACAATACGAGTGGGATTTCGTTTACAATTATATATAATATCTGGAGTAATACATAATTAAATATATAAATAAATAAATAAAAGTTTTCTTGCAATTACATAATCAGTACTTCGTAATTAACTATTTTCTGCACATACTTGATTGGTAATTTCATTGTATATTATTGTAAATCTATACTAATAAAATAAAGTTCCAGACAATAAAATATTCTGATTTTCACTTATCTTCGAATATTTAAAATAAAAAACGATTGGAGGTATCGATTCGAAACTCAGACAATATAAGTAGTTCATTTTTCTAATTTCAAAAATAAAAAATAAATGTAAAAATCGGACTGAAAGTTTTATTTATTTCCGCCAAAAACTGACCAGATGCCAATCAAATTGACCCAGACGGAAAACAGGTTACTGTAAATAGGAGGGTTGCTAGTTAAAAAAATAACTCCGAGTTTTGTACACCTATTAAAAAAAAAACTATTACGTTTTTCGATCGAACAGGGATGTTTGTAATTTATTTTATTCGTGGGGGAAGGGGAGGGGTTGGCGACTTTTTAATAATTATCGCATTTAGTGAACCGCGCTCCTAGCAGGGGTTTATCGTTATTTGACACCATTTTTAATATATACACATATAATGACCCGATTTCAACAGAACTAATTCCATTTAACAAATTTAATTTTTTAGGTATATCCGTAGTTCATTTAATTGCTGTGATGTATAGATAATTAACACTATTTCCGAATAGTAACTTGAGCAATATTTTTTAAAGTTCTAAGCTTTTCTACGATTCCCAGTCTTTGAACAAGTAAAGGTAGTCTTAATTAATTGTTTGACAAATCAGTCTCATCTCCTCTCCCCCTTCAACTATTTTTATTTCTCTAACTACGCCCCGTTTCCATAACTCAGCAACTAACCAACCAATTTTAACGCAACTGATTCCAAACATTATAATTAACTTAATAATTATCCTCTATAACATTAAAGTGAACTTATGAGTTCTATATACCACTCTTTTCGAATAATAACTTCAGATTTCTTTTTTTCTTCATTTCAGAGTATCTCGGGTTCTACGTGCTCGATTACGACGGGGTTTCGTTCATTCGACATGATTTCGACAGTCCTAAATATTTTAATTCCACTTTTTACCACTAGAGGATGCTTAACTACCTCGGGTTCTACGGGCCCGAATTAGACGCGGTTTGCCTCATTCGATTTGAATTCCATAGCCTTACAGATTTCAGACATGTTCGTGTAGAACAGATTGCGCTCCCTTCCGGCGGAAGGTGGAACTGCAGGAGTATCTCTGTTTCTATGGGCCTGATTACGATGTGGTTTGGCTCATTCGACTGGCATGTTCGTATAGAATAGATTGTTAATATCACGTTTCCGGGCAACGCCGGGCGGGTCAGCTAGTATAGTAATAAATAAATCATGATCCCTGACTGTGAAAGTTTAATAAAAGCAGTGGCAGATCAGTTACAACTGAATGCAGATAATTAACGTTGTTTTTAAATACACATAAAAGTAAAATAGAGATAAAGCAATAAAACATGTAAATTAGAGTCATTACATATGAATACAATGTGTTATGTAATAAAGGAATAATGAGTGCTTAACGTATGATAATTATTCTTTATTCATTTGACTAATATTGTTTTTTTAATGATTATAAGAAAATTTTATTCTTAGGATAATGGTGAGTTGTAACGGATATTATAGTAAAACAATTGAGGAAATTTTCAAATATGTAGTGTAATGGGGGAATTATGGAGCCACATTCACATTGATTTGATGGTATTTATTTATTTTGAATAGAAAGGTAGGTCAACTACCGTAAATTCTACGAAAATTTAGTTTATTGTGTCGGTATAGAAATACGTATAGACTTTGTTTATATAGTTTACCAATAGTTATTAGTTAGTGGCTTTTTTATTTTTGTGTCTGAAAAATTCCAGTTTCTCTACCAATCCTTTAGGAACATGTATTTTATGATGCTATTATGATAATAAATTGGATATGAGATTTTTTTAATAATAAACTGATGTTTAACTTTATTATAGCTTGCTGTGAAACTATGTCAGTCCTCTCATCGGATAAATTTCCTAGTGAACTGTAATATATATATATATTAATATATATATTATAAATTTTCTATATTGGTTTGTTTCTAAATGTTTATGTAATTTGGTTATTAAAGGACTTTGAGGTTTCAATTCTTTTAGAGCCTTGATTGCAGCGTTATGATCTGTGTATATGGATAATTCATATAAATGAGTGGACTCTGAACATTTTATGGCTTCTCATAATGCCAGTGATTCGGCTTGGAAAATTTAGATATTAATTTTAAATTTAAGTGACTTATCATAAATAAAGCATGTATGATTAAAACTAACTGTAAACGCAAATGCCGTTCTCACACATATTCGAGTTCCGTCTGTATAAATAGAAAAGTGAGTAGCTGTATCTAAGTTAAAATATGATTTTTCTATTAGATTTAAATTATATAGATGCGGTGTTGGATTTATTATTGGTATTTTTTTTTTTGTGTGTGCAAAATCTGGTTTTATGCGAAATGTTACTTTGATACTCAATATGTGATAATCTTTTCAACAAGGTGAATTTAATGGTTTTCTATTTCATATTAATGTGAATTAGAGAGGTACCCTTTAGAACCAGTAAGGTATTTGTGGGAGTTTAGAAGTGATGACCATTGAATTGTAGATTGACATCTTAACCTATAGCAGTTAAGATCTAGAAATCAAACGGAAGCACCATATTCTATCTCTATGTTGACAACGATGTCGTACCGAAATTGTAGAAATTGTTTTTAGATTCCCCAAATTCGCTCTAAATTTGTATTTGCAGAAATCAAACGGAAGCACCATATTCTTTTTGTTTGACGAGAACGATGTCGTACCAAAATTGTAGAAATCGTTTTTTTTTTACTTCCCAAATTCGCCCTCGCAAATTTCGTGTACAATGTATCTATGTGTTAATGAATTAAAAACGTCTTACATAATAGGAAAACGGTCATTTTATCAATGTCATATGTCTATTTTGAATCCATTTTCATTATCATTTTTGAAAAATAGATGATGTTATGGAGATTACATAAAATTTAATACTTTTTTTAGAATATTGTTCGACAAAACCGTTTAAAGGATATTCTACGTTAAACCCTTTGCAACGCAAGATTTAGAGAATGTTATATTAATTAATTATTTTCATAAATTTATTTTTTCAGTTAAATATTAAGCCAATCGTATCTACAATTAACGTATTTTTAACTATTCTGAATTATGCGAATTAATTCGATATTGACTGAAAAATATATACATAATGATAAAAGAAGTATTTTGTTCATCATTTCATGCATACATTATGTATTTAAGCCTTTTAAACAGTGAGTACTTAGTGCTTAATTACCTCTAGCATATCTTCTCATTCCTTTTATTAGTTACACATAAAAAACACTTACGTTAAATAGTACATACTAATTAAGAATATGTGCTTCCGATAAGCTATTATCAATTACAAATAATTATAGTTCTACTAAATGTTTTAACAATACACAATTTTCTGCTTCATTAACGATATTCTGCTTCATTGTACGTATTATTTATTATTTTTCGATATTAGAAGTACCATTTAGCTTTTTTAATTTCGATGAATGAAAATTTTAAACTCAAGTTCAATAAGTACGCATCAATAACATCGTCAAAACGTATATTTTATTTATGTATGCACTCTACTTTTTTATTTTTATGTTAAATAATTAAGAAGTTAAAAAAAATACAGCATACCCTTTTAAGTCAGTATTTCTAAGTATGCACAATATGTTACTGGTGTGCATCTTCTTCGCTCCGCGATGAAGAGCGTTTGGATTTATTTAAAAAATATATTAATTTCATAAGTAAAATCGCATTTTTCAAATTAATAAATTGAACAATTTAACAGAAAGGCGTTTCTCATTTGTGATTTTAAGTTGATATATCTACATAATAAAGTTAAGTACATCAAGTAAAATAAGCTTTTCGGGATTGGGAAGAAAAATAGATCTTAAAAGAAATATTGTTATACATTAATTATCATCAATTTTATTTTTTTGTTTGAATAGTTTATTTTTTATTTTAATATAATTTTAAAACACTCCCAGTTTTTAGTACATGTTACTAAACCTGCGATTTGAATAACAGCGTAGTGCTGAAGAAAAACAATTACACGAAGTTACTCCTAATACCATAAGTAATTTTAAAGAAAAAAAACTGAATTATCCAGATAAACACAACATTTTAAAAACATATTACAATTCAGATAATGAAGCTTATTTCTTTAAAAATATTGAAATTATATGTGTGATGCTTTAATAAACCACAAATGTTTATGAATATAAAACAATATTAAAATAAAGAATATTAATTTTTAATTTACATTAAATTTATTAAGTTAAAATAAAGGAAAATAATGATTGATTTTATTGAATTCAAGTAGTAAATAAAAATTAATGTTTAAAATTCAAGTAAAAGTGCTTTCCTAATAGAAATATTTTGTTTTGAAATTTGGAGTTTTAATCCAGGATATTGCGATTTTATTTGATTCTGATTATTTTGTTAAGTTTATGTAAAATATATACTTTATAAGTATATATCCCCTGGAGAATATAATAAATTTTTGTTATAAATTGCTATTTTCATATCTTTAATGTTTTACAGACGTATTTTACTATCTAAATTAACATCATAAAAATGTATATTCTTAAGTAAACAAGCCTTCTAAAAAATTCATTTTTTGACAATTTTGTTATTCGGCTCGTGCATTTTATGTTTCAGTTTACCACAGAAATTCTTTATTTTATTAGATTTTTTTTTGTGAGACATCTTGTTACGAAAAGAATTATCTACATAAGAGCTATTTGAAATTTACTATTTAATTCTATTTCTCATACAAAATTTAATCAAAAACTTACAAGCATTTGGCATGTAAATTGTAAACAATTAAACACTTTCCGTTTTTTCACAATTTCCAACAAAGTTGTAAAGTGCTTCTGTCTGTCTGTCTGCCCGTTACCTAAATCGCTTAAATATACTCGGATTGTCATGCAATTGATGTATGTTATTGATGATTACTATGGCATGTTCGATATTGAAAATGAAGTGTAGCATTTATAGTTCATTCACAGGGCCCCTCAAAATATTTCTTTTACATTACGGCGTATGGTGAAAAATCGTTTACCGTGTATTTTAATGATGTTATTGTATTTCAAACATATTGCATTTAATGTATATCACTGAGGTGGATTACATGATGTGTACTATACATTATGGAGTACATAGCATTCTTCGTTCATTTACAGGAACGCACAAAATCATTCGGTTACCATACTGACTATGAACAATAACTGCTGTAAGTGCGTTTTCCCTTGTTGCATGAGTTATTAAATAATTTTTTTTTTTTTGCATATTGCTTGCTGTGTATCAATTCTATAGATCATATACAGGATTGCACAAAAGATCTCGACTATATTGCCGCCATTGAAGGAAATTAACGAATGGGAATTTTCAACAATTCCCATTCCTAAATGAACTAAATGAACTAAATTTTAACATACTATGTAATATATATATATACAAATCTATTGATCCTTTATAGGGCTGCACACAAATATGCGGATATTTTTCCGATTGTTACTGAAATTGGGTTTTTAAATATGTTATGCGTTTTCCAACTTGTTTACATAAGATATCTTATTTCACCTTATTATTCTATGAGTTTTGGGAACTATGAATTCTGAATATGTTGGAAAGTGTTTCATATTCTATGCGTAACGCATTATTTTTCTTTTTTTTTTCGAATATGGTACTGAAGATAACAGTTTTTGTAGTTTAAATCGGAAGCGCAATACCTTGTAAATGAAACTTATGTATTCGATAGCCTTTACATCAGCGTATCTTAAACTATGGTCCGCGAACCACAGATGGTCCTCAATTTTTGATCTTGTACCCTTCTGTGATGTGCAAAATATGCAAAAATATGAATACAATTTAAGTAAAATGCGTATTGCAAACTATAACTGGATATCTCACATTTGGAAATTACAAATTATCCAATGGTAGTCGGAAAGACAAATGAAACTGATCTCTGTTTAAAAGAAGTTTCGGAAACGATGGTTTACATTTATAACTAGTCGGATGTGTCAATCCCAAAACTTTCTTCTATCTCACAAAGGTTTCGCATACACTAAAAAGAATCAGCACCAATTTATCGAAAATGTCTAACTGAAACTCAAGTTTTATTAAATTCCGTGCAATATTTCTTGAGATATAACTATCGCTAAAATCGTGTAAAAATTGCCCAGCGCCACCTGCTGGGCAATTTTTACCAAAAACTAATCAGCACCAGTTTATATCAGGGACTAACTGAATCTAATGTTTTATTAAATTCCGAGCATTAGTTCTTGAGATAGAGCTATTGCGGAAATCGCGAAAAATGCTGCATAGCAGCGCCACCTGCCGGGCGATTTTTACCAAAACCTAATCAGCACCAACTTATATCAGGGACTAACTGAATCTAAAGTTTTATTAAATTCCGAGCATTAGTTCTTGAGACAGAGCTATTGCGGAAATCGCGAAAAATGCTGCATAGCAGCGCCACCTGCCGGGCGATTTTTACCAAAAAGTAATCAGCACCAATTTACATCAGGGACTAACTGAATCTAAAGTTTTATTAAATTCCGAGCATTAGTTCTTGAGATAGAGCGCCCACAAAATTTTTGTCACATACAGACAGAGTCACAGACAAACTCACAGACAGAGTCACAGACAGAGTCACAGACAGACATTTTCTAAAAATAGTCAAATCGTGTTCAGGACCTTCTAAAACGTATAAATCCGTCGAATACCGGAAGTCGAAAATTTTCATGAATCCAATACTTTCTTCTTGTAAAGATAGAAGAAAGTAAAAATGTCTGTATAATAAAATGGCAACGTTTCAGTGGTAAAAGATTCAACGCAATCTTGCTTCATGTTACTGCACAGATACTTTGAGCATAGAAGTGGCCTTACACTTTATTGGTTTTTATATAATACTATATAAATTGTAATATAGTTCTTGTAAAAGAAAGAGACAAACTAATACACATATTATGAAACATACAAAAACATAGGAAATAAATACAAAACAATTTACATATACACAACAATCAGTGGTGGGATCAAATAATTTAACAATTGTTTCGCTATCCTACGGCTCCTATCACAGCCCCCTCCCCCGAAAGGGGAAGACACACACACACACACACACACACACATATATATATATATATATATATATATATATATATATATATATATATATATATATGTATATATATATATATATATATATATGTATGTATGTATGTATGTCAGACCCGATAAAGATGAAGAAGAAGTGAAAAAAAATAACATTTTCCAATTTTTGCGTGATTTCTGGTCTCACGCGCTCGAAGAAACGTCTATAATTATGCAATTTCTGTATCTCCAGACCCGAAAAATCCGTGGAAAAGAAAGAAAATAAAACGAAAATTTTATGATTTCGGCGGCATTTCAGATCCTGCATTTTCAGGAATGAGCAACAATTTTACTATTTCGACCTTTCTTTAGATTTCGGAAACCAGACAAAAACCGAGTGAAAGGAAGAAAAAACGCTGAAATTTCACTTTATCGCTTTATTTCCCGTCCAGTGTTTACGGGAAAAAGAAAAAAAGTGTGTGGTGGGGGGGCATTTACCAATGTCTTTAATTTTAAAAGAACAAAAATTTCACAATTTCGATGTTAATTTAGGTCGCGCAGGAAAGAAAAATCTAAGAGAAAAGAAGGGACAAGAGAATGAATATTTAATATTTCTGCTTTAATCGGGAGCCGTGGATTCGGAGAAAAAAAAGATGCAAATTTAGCTTTTTTCCCGTGTTATTTCGGGTCTTGGAAACTGAAAAAATAACTCTAAAATTTTACAATTTCTACGTTACTTAGTGTTAAGCAGGCCGAAAATTTTTGAATGAAAGGAAGGAGAAAAAAATTTAAATTTTACTATTTCAACGCTAGTTCGAGCCCTGTTGCCACGCGCACACAAAAGCCGACTTTTACAATCTTTGGCGTTGCTTTGGATCCTCCTGATCCGAAAATATCCGGGAGGGAAGAAAAAAAGCGACAAATATAAAACTTTTCCGTTATTTTAAGTCCTATGAACTTGATAAAAAGGCAAAATTTGTTTCCAGACATCTGTTTTTCAATATGCTGTAAAAGGTAATGGTGCAAATGGTCATTTTACAATTTGCTGTAAAACTTAATGTTGAAAATTGTCTCTTTTCGCTGTTTTATAAGATATTTTGCATTTTACCATCGTATGAGATTTTCGAGACCCTGGTGCGAAACATGTGCATTATCTATGTGCAATTTAAAAAATAGGCTACGCGTAAAGATATGCGGCAGGTGGAAATTTTGCATTTTTCGTTAAAAATCATACTATCGGGCAGATTTTCGTAGCACCATAGAAACTGCGTTATTTTTTTTGTAGTGGTTTTCATTTCTTACATTTTTTTAAGAATACACAGGATGGGACACATTATGGAAGCACGCACAATTAGCATACATTACAATTTTGCCGTTTTCAATAATAATAATAATAATAATAATAATAATATGTAATGAAATTCTTTGAAATTGTTTTCGTTACTGAAAACGGACCAAAACACATAAAAGCGGACTTTAAAGAGAAAAAGGGACTGTTTGGGAGCACTGTCACTTAATGAATTTTTAAAGCTGAACCGATAAAGAAAAATGATGCTTCACACATAGATCAGGAAACAGTTTCCAAATTAAAAGAACATTGTTACAAAATGTTGATGTAAAGGGAAAAAATTGTCCCTGTCGCAAGCTTTTCGAACCTCACGGATAACTAAATTCACAATTTTAATACCCACGATCGCTAATAAGAAAAGATTTAAGACATACGTATATTTGTTCAATAATGATCAAAGAATTTCCAATGTCATTAATATAAAATGCATTTTTTAATATAACAAAATTATAAATGCTTATTTGATTAAATGAAAATTAAAAGAAATCTGATATCTGAACAATCTCTTTGTGCGTATGTCACTATTCTTTTATAAAGGTACTCTATAGAAACCCAGTACATTTATCTTGTCGGAATCCAACGCGCAGCAGAAATAGGAACAAGAAGGAGAAAACGTCAATGTGTTAGAGGATGCGATATTGCGCAAATGGATATTTTAAGGAATGTAATTTGTGATTTCAACATTGCTAGTGCCATTTTAATAACCGGTTCGCCGAACTAAAAAAAATAATAATAAGTAACTGTTCTACCAAACCGGTGCAAACCGGCTGAATCCCACCACTGACAACAATACAGAAAAGAAGCATTGCAACTTCACAATAGGCGGTGCCTGTAAACAAACAAAACAAATAGGTTTCGCACAGGCAATCTATTGTTCAAAAACAAATTAGAACTGTAGCATGCCATCTATAACTCAATGTTTAATCTTTAAAATTTCAGCTTTCGGTTACAAAACCGTTATGAAATTATTTTTAAATTTGACGGAAACTACATTCCTTTTAAAATATTATTATACTTGCTATTTATGGTAACGTTTGCGTTATTTTGCATATAGTAGCCTGGAATTAAATTATTTGCAAAGTTATCATGGGTAATAGATCACAATAATATTTCTATTAAATACCAATCAACACAACAACGAATGTTGAAGAACTGTCTTAAATTAATTCCAATTTTAAATTGTCTTTGTAATTTGAAAATTGTGGGATCACAATACATTTAATTTGTCATTTATGTTAAAAACATTTTACTCTTAATGTTTTAATCTCCTTTCATTGCATCAGTTGTTTAATTTGTAATAATATATACTGAAATTATCTCGAATATCACATCTCTCCAATATCCAGTCTCTGAATGCAAAACAGGTATATACTCAAAGTTACTGTTACAATTATATTATGAGCTTAATTCTATTTTTTGTGTAAAATACATTATAATTCATACATAATAAAATATAAGGAAAGCTGTGACGTTAAAGCCTCTCAATCTGGAAATCCGTTTAGATACAAGTCCATCAGTTATTCCTCTAATTGCCTCATTTCCTTGCTAAACCTTTCCATTGGGAGGAAAGACACTCTCGCACTCACAGATTTCTTTAAATGGACGAGAAAAGTAATCAATTTAGGATAATATAAGTTTAAGTCTGAACTATTTTATTTTGATTTCCTTTTAAATATTTCATTTCCTTTGAAACTTGCACTACATTCGTTGTTTTAAAAGATACGTAATGTATTTCGAAACCTAATTGAATCATTTCAAATATTCCAGAAATCATTAAATTAGGTTGCGAAAAGGATTTCGACATATTATATTATTAAAATTCAATAAAATTAAATCAAATGTCGTATTTGTGTATTATAATTTGAAACTTTATAATTTGAACAAATTTTCCCGATTTTTTTATAAACTTTGAAGATTTTTTTTATTATTTCTCAGCATATAATAATTTAAAAAATTAGAACCAAAAGCTGGCTGAAATCATAATAATGCTTTTTAGTCTATTCGTGTTATTTATTCTTGCACAACCTTCTGTCACTTATTTTTGTATTTGTGTAAATATTATGCATACATGTTAATTGACATTATTAATGTTAAAATTTTTGAAAAAGTCCAATTATGGAAAAATTTAGTAAGTCGGTAAATAAAAAATACTAATTAGCCTATTTAAGGCCAAATGACAAACAATAAAGATTCTAACTATAAAAAATGAAGCTTCTAGAGGATTTTGTATCACGGAAAGGAGGACAAATTACTTAAGTTATGTTGACCTTATTTTGCTACACACCGAAAAAAACAGTAAATTTGTAAACTTGTATGTAATCTTTTGTACTTTTATTTTATTTTTAACATCTGTCATTTTTGTACACCCTGAAATTTCTCAATTACATGATTTCTCATATTCTTGTGAGGTACAAGATGATAGCTTTGATTGGATTATCAAATATAAACGGTTTCCATAACGATATATACGAAATTAACAGCATACCTATCAGTATCAACAGTTTTTGTATAGGAAAACAGTCAGCATATTCAGAATCAAATTCAGCGGTTAATACTTCAAACTGATCTTGACTTTCGCACATATCATTAATAAAAATATGGATATGAAAGAAAAATTATCAAAAGACTAAATTTGCTTTTTGTGAAATATATTGCCAGTGCGCAAAATGGTAAAAATGGTTCTAAACAACACTGAACTAGATACACCATAATTCAGACTTTCATTGCCCGTTGTGAAACGTAAAAGAGAATTTTTTCTGAATAAGCTAAAATTTCAGTAGCGGTAGAGCATATGCGCAAAAGTTTCTGCATTTAACTGGTGAATTCGAATAGCCGTATTGCATGAATATGAGAAATAGCGGGAAATTTAAAAACGAAAATAAGTTGAGAATGGTGTTTTGAGAAAGTGACACACAATTATATAAGACAACAAAATTTTAAACCAAATACTTCAGGCTACGTTGGAGCCTCTCATTTGTGCAGTGACTTGCAATAACCAGACTATTACTAAACATGTTTTCAGTAAAAAGAAACTCGTAAAACTTTCTGTAAGATATTTTCTAAATTGACAATAATTAAGCATGTGTGTACAAATACAAAATATGTTTATAAATACTGTACGTTTTAAGCACATATCCGGATTTTTCAAATCTATCCGTATACATAGATCTTTCTAGTAATGGTACTTATGCTTATATATAGCATTTTCAATTTTCTGTAAATACTATAGATATCGTTTCTTCAATTTCATAGTGCATGATTTCGACTCTCAAGACATTTAATGCAATAAACCAAATAATTATTTTTTAAAGCAAATGCATTTTCTTCCATAGGCTTGTTGAAGCCACTTTTAATTTCTATTAAGAAGTATCAGTTTCAATTCTGAAAGTTTATCTTTGTAATATTTAGCCAGAATTTTGTGGTTTGCTTTTATAATCTGTGCTGTAGCACCTCTTAATATTCCCAATCTCCAACAGGGGCTACATATCAAACAAAATATATCAGTTTTCATTTGAATATAATTGTATTGTAAATCACCTTTAAAAAATTACGCGATTTTCGTTTTCAGTTTATCATATTAATAAAGAAGAAGTATCAATTTCAATTCTGAAAATTTATCTTTGTAATATTTAGCCAAAATTTTGTGGTTTTTCTTTATAACCTGTGCTGTAGCACCTCTTAATATTTCCAATCTCCAACAGGGGCTACATATCAAACAAAATATATCAGTTTTCATTTGAATATAATTGTATTGTAAATCACCTTTAAAAAATTATGCGATTTTAGTCTTCAGTTTATCATATTAATAATGAATTATAACATACATTTTTATAAATTCCAGAATTTATGGAAGTATTTCAATGACATATGTGTATATCAATAAAATAATGAAAAAATGCATAGAAAGATCGCACAAAATTACAAATCTAAGTAATAAAAAAATTTAAAAACCCTAAATACAAAATCCATATGTTCGACTAAAGTCCAACTTCAGAACCTGGGTGACACATTCGGATGTTTTGTGTCAAGAAGAAAACGGATAATTTGTGTCAATTTCAAAGCGGCTCATTAAAAGCTATTTAATTTTATATTTATTTATTTTTTTATATTTTACCTGTTCTTAATTAGGGCCAAATTTTATTAATTTTACACCACATTTTTTTGTATGTAATAAATACATGATATTATATTGCAAAGTGGCGGAAAATCAAAGAAATCGGAAGAATAAACTATTAGTTTCGACATAAAACAAATAACAATTATAAGTAAATTAATTTGAAAAAAAAAATACGAATCTTTCAAGTTTATCTCTGTTAACACAATTTTTTGTGCTAAAATATAAAATTGAGTTATAGTGTCTCCATATGATCGAGAATTTTTTAACGCAGAATGCTAAAATATTCTGAAGAGAAATATTTCTCTTATTTAATGACAGAATATATAGGATAAACATTTTTATTCGAAAATAGTAGTAGGATTCTGAATTTTAAAAAAAAATCCGCCAAACTGGAACACTGATTTACACATCTTTCTTATGTTTACCTTCTCTAACACCACGGTTGTTCAAGTGTGTTCATGTCAAGTGTTACTTCGTCGTGCGCATATAACAACTAAATTAAACACAGGTAAAATTCCAAAGGCTTCGCGAACCATAGTTGTGTTGGCGGCGAGTGGTTGTGGCCCGAGGTGCACGTGTTTGACATGCCTGAAATAAGTATGTGAAAATGTCTTCTAAAGAAACTGTAATATCGTCATGAATATAAGTGCTATTTTTGTTAAAATGAACAAAAATGTTGAAAATATCGATGCAGACATTTTCTATAGCTACAGTTTATTTCGAGCATTTTAATTTACAAGGTGACAACAAAAAGGATTTATGAAATTATTGAACGAAACTTGATGTACATGTGTTTTAGAGCACGAGTAAAATTACTGTCAACTTTAAAATTTTATCAGACCATTCGTTACCACTTGTTTTAAACGTCTCCTAAAGTTTATCATTACAGAAATATTTTTCTTTTCAATTTCTAATGCAATAACTATTTCTTGTTGACACACTCTAAATAACGGTACAACAGTTTAAAAACAAATGATAACACGTTTATTTTCTTTTTATAAGCCAATAAAAATCCAGACTCACTTGCAATAATTTTTATTGTTAAGTGTTTTATTGATTAAGAAGCAATGGTAACCTTTTCTGTGATTTATATTAAAGATAGGGTCATTTCTTTCGTTTTTTAACAGAACCTTCACGACTAAAAGTACAAATAAAATTGACATGACTTTCATCTAATCATTAAAGATTTAATTTTTATTAATGATAATTTAAGTGTCAATTATAAAATGATGTTTTATTATCAGTGGAAACGCTGGATCTTTTAAAACTAACCTTTATTATTATCCATAAAGTAAAGGCTTACCCACAAATACGTTTAAGCCACACGAAATAATTTTTTAAATGTTACTGTAGTGGCTCGGTTGTGCAATTTAGACCCAACTTAAAAGTACATATTAAGATACTTCTTAATGTCATTTTTAGTAACTCCATGTTGATATTATTTTATTTTATTTTTGTTATTAAAATTATCGACACGCTATTTAATGAAATCTGGTAACTTTCCAGTTTTACAGTTTTTTTAGAATAATAGAAAAAATGAAATGTTTTCTTTGATGATATTAATTTTGGTGTAATTAATAAGTGATATTAAAACATTTATAACTATAAAATTAATATATTTTGAACACTCCGTCTAATATTATGTGAGCCTCCCATATTTTATTTCTTTATTTTTTTTAAGTTTAAATTTAATTTTCCAATTTAGTTATGGAATATTACACGTAAACCAACGAATGCGGAATTATTTACATTGTTTTAAGAGCAAACCACTCAATCTTTTGTAATTGAGTCGCACGCAGATTAAAAAATATCCATTCTTGAAAATTACTTTAAAATGTATAAAACAGCAGTAAATTGACATATGCTTTTCAAACAAATAGCATTGAAAATACATTTGTTTTTTCTTTGACCGCATAAAATTTCAATATTTAGAAGTAAATGTCTTTACTTTATAAAGATCGAATAAGTTAATCTTTCGTAATTGGGTTGGACACGGATTAAAAAAATATTCATGCTTTAAAATTACTTTAAAATCCATAAAAAAACAGTAAATGAGATAAACTTTTTTTAACTGCATTTGAAAGTGCATTTGGTTTTCTAAACGACAGTGTAATAAATGAAATTGTGCGATATTTAGTAGTTACAAAACTGAAGTACAAACAAAATTTAACAGTTAGGTCGTTGCTACCATCAATATGATGTCAACATATCTCACGGATATGTTTTTATTTTATAATATAGATAGATGCCATATGAAAACAAATTTCACAAAATGCTACGACATTTTTTTTTTTGCATTATCAGGAAAATCGTATATTTTCCTATTGTATGCGCAAAGAAAACACGCAATCTCATTTATAAAGCTGAAAAATTTTACTATGGTTGTGTCAAGATCACTTTTTTCTGATTGTGTTTCTATCGATTTATTGTCGAGAATACACAAAGCTCCGTCATTGTTATTATCGTTTTATTGTATTTTAATTTATGTTAACCCGGGCGAAGCCGGGTTGTTCTTCTAGTTCCTCTATATATTCGACAAAACATTTAAAATCGAAAATATACGGTTACTTTTAGCATATAGTGTAAATACACACTCACACACACATATATATATGTATATATATTGTGATATAAAAAACTACCTTTTCATGTTAAATCGAAGACAAATAAAATGTAAAAATATTCTTCTCTAGATATTTCTTCCAAAGAAAAATTATCGTAGTTGATATGCTCTAGGGATTTTATCTATTTGTCTATACAAAGAAAACTTTCCATAAGAATGCTTTACATGCACTGCAATATGTAAGATTATATGGATGGCTTCGCAGAAATGTGATAAGAGTTTGCGAATCAGAAGAAGTTGTTTATCTCACATTACTCAAATATGCATATATGGAAGAATTCTGATCTGTATAAATTTACTTTTGTGTTGTTATGCATTTTATGTGTGTCAATTGGAAAAATTTTACATATTGTGTTGGAATGAAGGTTTTATATATTATAAGTAATTTCCTCTTTCACAAAGTTTACATTTTTTTGGAGATTTAACTTTCGAAATATCAAATTGAACATAGTGGTTTAAAGTTACAGTTTCAGAAAATATGTATATTAAATACAGTTGAGTGGGTCACATTGGTTTTTGTACACATTTGTCAACACTGGTCACAGTACGATTTGTGGGAATGCGGATGTTCCAATTAGCTGAAGTATAGTTAAAATAACGCATTTGAAAGAAACTACAGAGAGATTATCTATCTGTAAATATAAGCAATCCTTGTCAGCGTTAAAGTTATATGACGTCAATTTGTTCCTGTGCCACTGCTAATGATTCCATTACAGATTCAACTTTTTTTGAAATTGTAGGTGTTTATTTAGATTTTATTTCTTAAAAATGCAGATAAATCGTGTATAGTGCTCAATACTTGATCCGTTTATAGGTTTGTGCATTTAGAACTTGTCTACTTTTTTAAACTGATGCTTTTCAGCTGTCTTTGTCACGCTTCATAGTAATTAAAGGAAGACCTAGAGTCATCCACTCTGAAACGATACTAATTTCACAGGTGTAAAAGCTATATAACAGCGATGGAAAAGAATAAAACAACTCGTTTCTGCGATGTGAAGAAAATCATTTTGAAATTCAATCCTCCCTCAGCCGCCTCCTGGGAAAGATTTATTCATCTTATCAAAGAGATTTTCCGACGAATACTAGGTAAACCTAATTTCTCTTTGGAGCTGTTATAAGCAATCTTATTGCGAAACTATTATAAATTCTTGTCTTTACACATATCCGTCCTCCAATACAGAGGACGTGAAACAACTGACTCTTAGAATATTTTTAGTTCAAATAGCTAGTGTGAATATTACTCACATTGACGAAGTTGACGATAAACTGTTTCGCCAATGGCTGCGATAGAGATTTATCTTCCTAGTATATTTGAAAATGTCCTCTTGAACAGAACATCTAGGACAACTTGTAGAAAGATGTCGTCATATCTCCGAGATTTAAATCTGAGAAGCTGTGTGGAGACTAGGTTCAAAAACATCTCAATTGCCCGTTAGCCAAATTTATTGATCTAATTACAGGAAAAGATGGAAACGTTAGAAAAGTTAAATTAAAAATAATAAGGTGCATTTACAAGATCCATTTAGTGAGTTTTTCCATTAGAAAATTTAAACTGAACCTCTTTTTCATCTAAAAACGTAATAAGGATGCTTTAATGCAAGTTGAGACTTCTGATGTGTGGACTGTAGTAGAAGCAACCATTTACAGAACACTGTTTGGTCATTTGTCTAAAATACCTGATAAATTCCATTTGGCTAGTAACAATGTAGCTTTGTGCAACGGGTTTCAATCTTCTAAAGGTGAAACCGTTTTCGGTAGTGTTCGGCTAATAAGTTAACTGAAGATGAAAAGTAAAAAAATAAAATACATCATAAATAACATTTATTAACTTTATCTATTTTTTTTTCTCAAAACGCAATAGAGAGTAGTGGCGCCTAGTGATGTCATGAAATGTAACGACATATTCCAGTTTACTTTAAGTTTTAATTTTAAGTGTGTAACTTGAACTTGTTCGTGTGCAGTGCCAATTTAATATGTTTTTTTTCACGATTTAGCCATTACGATAGAATGAATAATTGTAATTTAGTAAACACTTTGAAGTGAGCCATTATTCATTATATTAATAATACAAATATTTAATGATATATACATACAATCTGTTCGATTTATATTTTATTATAACATTCTTTTTAAATAAATTTTTTTCAGCAACATGATTAATATATATATACTAATGAACGCTTCACTTTTTCAGTCACACAATTCAGCTGCACAGTTCATTATGCCGGTTGTACTGGTTTCATTTTCCCATAGGCAGAGAAACGTGTTTGGATTTAAACATCTATTTCATCAATGGAATGCTCTCTACGTAATAGATTATCTTTAATAAAATAAGAAATATATTTATAAATGTTTACTGTGTATTGCATTTATATGACTATCATTTTTTGTATTTGAAATATCATTCTCAAAGCATGACATTAAAATTGTCTGAACGATTAACACACTACATAAACGGACATTCCAGTTAAATAAAAATATAACTTGAAATCACTATTTAATGACAGATATCTAAAATAGTTTCGTAAGATTTTCTTCATTTTAAATAAAATTAATGCAAATATGGAATAATGGATTTACTTGGGTATTTGCTTATAATGGGAGTAAACAAATAAAACTATAAAAATACATACAAAGGAAAGCTATATGAAATACATCTTGTTTCACTTCACGAGAAAAGAGCAATTTATATCTATAATTTCATGGCCTATATATTTCTAGTCGTTTAATTCAAATGTTATAAAATATATCTTCGTATTAATGGTCACAAATATTGTCTACAAATTTCATAGAATAAGAATATATTATATTTATTTTCTAATCATACATTATATTTAAGTATATGAAATAATTGTTTTATATAAATTGAATAATTGTTGTTTCACAATTTAAAACCTTCATAATTTCTCCATTGGAAAAATAAATTACAAAGTGAAATAAAAAAAAATGAATATTTCGACAAATATATACTAAAAGTTACAAAATATTTGTTAGAGTTTTACACACTTACCCATGTCCTAACCAAATTTCTTATACATCTATATTCTAAAGTTAAAAAGAGTTTAGTTTGTAATGCTGACGTCATATCAAAAGTGGAAAGTTAATGCGTGATCAATTTTGCGTTTATTGGAAATTTATTATCTTCTAAACATCTCACAATTTAAATATTTATATAGGTTGTATAGCAATAGAAATAAATACCATTTGTTGCAAACTTTATCGTAATATGCTATTGGTTTATCAAATAATTTTCAATCAGTGTGTTTATTATATCTATCGCTATCAGGTGCAGCCTTCATACATACGATTAATGAGTTTGCACTGAAAACAATATAACAATTTTTCTCCGGCTAAATCTATGTTATAAAACAAAATTCTATAACACAGTAACGCTGCTGTCATATCGATGGTGGCAATTACCTGAAAAACCAATTTTGCTTTTATCTGAAATTTATTAATTTTCTAATCATCGAACAATTTAAATTTTTACCCTGTCGAGTAGTGAAAATGCAATTTTTGTAGACTGTACCTATTTATTGATTTTGAATAGTCATAAAAATATTTTCAAGCAAGATGTTTTCTAAATCTATCTCTATCACGTGTAGTCCTATCTCGGATGATTAACGCATTTATACTTAAAACAATATAAAATTTGCAGCATTTGGCTCCAGCTAATATTTTATAACTTCATCAATAAATAAAAAAAATAAAATAAAACTGAAATTCAACATATATATAATCGAAAAGTAAAGGATACTAAAGTAATAAATCAAAATTGTCTCCTGTGATTAACCTTTTAAGACCTAAAACGGCTGTATACGGCCCTGTGCGTTAACGCCTAACTGGGCCGAACTGAGCCGGCAATGCAGAAAAAAGAGGTGGTAGGTATAAAAAGAGGTTCGTTTTTCCCCGTGCTATGGAGTTCCTACTTATTTCCACACGTGGCTTTGTATGATGACAGTGATGGAATACTTTGTTATTACCTTTTCATCAGCTAAAGTGATTCTATTCAGATCAACCGATTTCCCCCCCTCATATTAGTTTCTTACTTCAAGGAAAGGATGTCGTTGTTTGCATAGATATTATGCCGCTAGTATTGAGATTTTAAAATAAAAATAGCCTTGTTTCGTATTTTGTATCTTATTTGTTTCTTTTAAAATTATTTCCAGGAAAAATGATAACAAGCGAAACAAAGGTTATCAACAATTTAGATTCGAATACTAAATACCTTTTAATTGGAGGATTTTTTACCCCTTGCTCAATAGCGTGAAATATTCTAACAATTAGCGAACTCGTTTTTGAATAAATAAATAAATAAATAAATAAATTAATTAAATTTGCAAACATTATTATTCAAATTATGAAGCGAATAATTCTTTTTATATCACCGTGAATGGGTTACATCTCTATACATTATAATCATTTACTGCGCAATGATATATATTTTGTTTTACTGTAATGTTACAAAAATCGACTTAAAACGTGATTTCTGTCACCGTATTTCAGCAAAACCTTTTTTGTGTACAAGCAAATTGAAACACCTATTCTTCTTTTAGGTAGATTTCGTAAGAAATACTACCTATTGCATTCTCCCCTAAGTCAAAATCTTTGAAAATTTTTTGCAGATCTACGCCGATCATGACTCCCCGAAGCCAAAACCACCCACAGTTCAATACTTTATCTATCTATCTAGCTATGTCACTTTTTTTATGGACACGGTAATGTCAATAATTCTGCACAAATCTCTTCCAAACTCATACATAAAATGAAGGGATATAAAATTTCGGTCAAGTTCGTTAATGGGCAAAATCAAACCAGGGGGGGGGGGGCTTTCTGTGAAAAAAGAAAAAACCCATAATTTCTTAATTATGAGACGTATCGAATCCGTTTAAAGTTATTATTACTTCTAAGAAAATTGCCGAAAATTTATATAGGAGAGATTTTTGATATCATTAAAAATGGCTCCAAGGGGAAAAAAAGAGGGGGGGGTTAGAAGAAAAAAATTCATAACTACGGCAATTCCCAAGATATCAAATCCGCTTAAATTTATTATAAATCCTTTTACTATTATCTAAAACCTTTATACTGACAAGTTTTTTATAGGACCAACACTTAGAGCAAAAAAAGAAAAAAAATCCCTGCCGGCGCCGCCTGCAAACAAGTTAGGTTTCGAAGTGGGCGGTTCCAACTGTTGCATCATGGCAAAAAGGTCATTTCTTCCACAATTCCCTACAAACAGGCGTCCAACGGTCTGCGTCTTCGAAATCTACCTGTGCCTGTAAACCGAGCCGTCAGGGATTTTTTTTTAATAGAGAATGCTGCATTATATTCCAAATAACTCCATGAACGTGTAAAAAAATAGCAGTTTGGATTTGAGAACAGTTTTAATATTGCTTATTAATTAATAATTATTAGGGCTATTCTAAAATTCTAAAAAGCTATTCTACCTTATGAAGCCATTTTAAAACTTAAGCACATGAAATGTTTAGTGCTTTTATTCTGAAACCGTAAAAGCAAACGGCTTTTTCCATTTCTCGATAGAAGCACATGTTCTTTTTGAAATAACTGTCAAATTTGATGTTTTGAACAAATGTTCCCGACGAAAAGCCATAGAAAAGTCGTCATGAGACATCAATCGACTATAATTCAAGATGTACAGCATTTATCGAAAAAATGGATGAATATATAAGAATCCTTCAAGAGCCATGACTAAAATTTTGTGATTTTACTTTAAAAAAATAAATTCATAAATATCACAGAAAATTTCATAATTTTGAGCAGGGAAGAATATTTTTTTAGAATCATTTTAAAAGTATTTGCTCTTAAATTGCACCCTAAAAGCTTCAGAGGAGGGTCTTTAAAAAAATCACTGAAAATTTCTGAATTTTAAATCCTATATATTGAGTATGAGCCCTCTCCTAAAATAAGCAAATTTTCTATTTTTTCATCTCATACTCTAATAGATACATGGGTCGATGAAGGTTTTATCTCTCTTGGGGTTCATTTTGTGAAAAATAAGTTACTTTTCTGAAATGTATTATATTTTTGTGAAAAAAAAACATTTTGTAACGAAAAAAGAAATCCTGTTACTCAAATTTGAACTATGTACACTAATAAATTCTTTAGGTCTTTCTAGATTTGCTTTTTGGTGAACATGTTTTGTTTAAAAATTGTATATTTAAAAATATAACAAAATAAAAATAATGAATGAAGAGTATGTTTTTATGAAATAGAATTTTGTGAAGTGGGATGATTTGATAAAAATAATTTTGTGAAGGGGGTTTTATTAAAAAGCTTTTTGTGAAAGTTTTTTTACCCTGTTTTATTAAAGTGATTTTTGTGAAGGAGATCTAAATAGGCCCCAAATTTTGCCTGTATCAACACCTGAGATGGTACCATAATATTATAAAGAAAATAATGAGGTACAAATATGCTGAATTATTCTGGCATTTTTATTTTATTCCATATATAGAATATATACCGAATTTTATATTCCGATTATAATTTTTTAGGGATATGAGGTTTTCTGTATCATTCGTACTAGTTTTTGTTGTTCTGTAAATATTACCATTTTTGTTATACGCATACGTAATTTGCGGTAGGAGGAGGGTTGGGGAAAACCTTTTTTCACAAAGGCATTTGTAAGAGAACAATAGTAGAAGTTTTTCTTCCATGTCTTATAATTTATAAACAGACCTTTCCGATAAAATATGAGTAAGAATGCAGTATAAACACTTCTCTTACTACAAATGAAAAGGGATAATTCTCTTACTACAGGTGAAAAGTGATGAATAAGGATTAACACTCCAAACAAATAAAGACATCACTATCCTCCCTTACTTGTTCCCAGCGAAAGTATGTCGGGTAAGGGTAAACATACATCAACATCACATTTCAACCACGCCTCTCCCATTTACAAGTACAGGAAACTCAAATGAAAGAATTGGACGATTCCATTTTCCGAAATCTCTTCTTTTATAGATCAGGATTTAAAGGTAGCAATTTTTTCGTCTCTACCGGTGTTAAAGAGTTAATGAAACTTTGCCATTTTTTCCGTTATTAACCATTATAAAACTACCAAATATACCCAAAGTATCGATTTTAATAAATTTCAAAACTTTATTTGAATACATATTTGATATTTGTCGTATTAAAATGAGTTTTAGTGTGGTTAGTGTGCAATCTAAAAAATTTATTAAATATAAAAATCTATGATAGTTATCAATTAAAAATTGTTTTCAGCTATGTTCTGTACACCGGGCTGTTTATTGTATAGTCCGGGATACCTGGTTATAAATAATTTGTTGTAAACAAAACTAAGCAGAACGCATGAAAGAGAGAAACAATAAATATCGTAAAACTTCATTCCTGCAAATGGGTAATACTAAAATAAAAAAAAAAATTACGTATTTCAAAACTTTTTCTGTTTATAATTGCTCTGAATATTTGCAGTGCGTCTTACAATTTACTGACAAATTTTAAAAATTCAATAATTTGTAAACGGTGGCAGCTATTAAAGTGTTTTTTTGGTACTTTTCGGTTAGCCATGCGCCAGTCATATATATACATGTATATATACACATATATGTATGTATATACACATATATCTACATGTACATATATATATATATATACATATATATGTATGTATATGTATTTATATGTATGTATATACATATATATTTATATATGTACTTGTACATATATCACTAGCGCCCGAATAACCGAAAAGTAACTCTTTTTTACATAAGTGAAATATAATATATCACAAATTCACAACCTTGGTTCCTGGTTTTAGTTGTCGTTACCAGTGATACTTGGCTATACAATTTATACACTGTTAAAAATTTGCAGCAAACTGTCCAGTCATTTGACCGTTTTTATAAAAAACGGTAATTTAACCGTAATTTAACTCCATTTTGACGTTATTATTGCCCATATTATTTTCAGAATAGAGTTAAATTATGGTTATGTAACCATTTTCTATAAAAACGGCCAAATGACTGGACAGTTGGCTGCATATTTTTAACAGTGTAGGTGTGCCATTGAGTCAGAAACACAGATTATCTAGTCGTATTGCCAACTAAGGATGTCTAAAGTATGAAGTGGTCTTACTCTGGTATTCTAGCTTACGAGCGTGGAGCCTGCTACACATACGTATCCAAAACATTCAAGAACGTACAGATATATATTGTAAAAGGTTTAATGAAATTCTTGTAAAATATATTGAACTCGCGGTATTCAATTTGAAAAAGGTATTCATATTTATGTAATTATTTTTTTAGATTAACTTAATATTTATTGTATTATTTCAGAGGCAGTGATATTCTTTACTTCGCATTTTGAACACCGGATGAAATGATTCTGTAATTATTCAGCTGCAAACTTCACAAAAACTACTACATTCTCACAATTGCAAAATTCTGTTTTAAACAGAAAATCTTTTATATCAATAGAAAACTATTTTTAGACTTATAGGGATTTTTTTTCTAACTTAAACTATAATGAGATTTATTTTTGCATCAGCTATATAACCTTTGTATCAGTATATGTTACCAAAGGAAATTACAAGGACCTTTCTAAACATCTTGCGGATAGTTTAAATACAAACTAATACCGAAATAATTAATTCATGATTAATTATAATTTATAATTTATAAAATAGAAATAAATGTACTAGAAATAATGATACAAACTTTAGTGTTGTATGAATAATCAAGGTAAATGTAGCAATGTTTTAAAGGGCTTACTATATTGTACTTTGCTAGTCTGATGTTTGCGACATTTTGTTTCGTGACGTACATTTATAATTTACATTTTCGAGCTGATTTTGTAACCGTTGATATGATACGTCACAACCACATAAAACATCCAATTTATGATAAAACGTTTGCGTTTATTGAACTCATTCTTTTTGCATGATCACAAGAGATTGCTAGAAAGTAGAGCGTTATATAATTTATTTGGTTTCAATGCACATTCTAACTAGCAGCTATCATGCTTACTCTTATTTGATAACTTTACACCTCTTATCAAGATGCGTGCTGTTTACACTGTATCGGTTTTCTTTGTTTCCATAAGTTTTATACTTACACTTCAATAATCGATATGTAAAAGGGAATTTAATTTATGTGTGTATTTAAGAACGAATATAATTTTTTTAATTTTTGTTTAATAAACTGACTAAATTACGGATACTTCATAAATACTTTCTTAAAAAATAAGTATAATTTTTTATAGCCCTAAAGAAAAAGGATTTAGCGTTTTGTATAAGTAATTTGATTTTACAACTAGTTTATTAATATCATATTATTATATTTGTTTAACGAAAAATAATTTTATCATAAATATATTTATTAAAAATGTCACTCTTTTTTAAATCAAACCATATTAAACAAGGAAAAAATCTTTTTATGTTACATACATTATTTTGAAAATTTAAAAAGACATAAGGATAAAGACTTAAAAAAGTTTTATCCTTATTTTAAAAAGAAAAAATAAAGTATGCTGAGTAATATTTTTTTCCCTTCAAAGATATGTTTGAAAAATTCTGTCTCTTAATTTCAACTCTAATAGAAAATACAAATTTATTTTTTTTTTCCATCTTGAAAAATCTTAATATCTCGAACAGAATAAGTAAATGGTATCGCAGGTGATAATAGCTAAGGATTGAATTCTAATCTTTCTATTTTAAAACGTAATATCCGTTTTCTACGAAAATAGTAACTAAAATGACATCGAATAAATAAATTGGAGTTTCAACTGTCAGAGTTTCAATTTTATGCAAATATGAAATATATAGTTATAAAAAGATATATAAAAAATATAAAATTTATAAAAATAACAATGAAGAATCAATTCTGTCTAACAAAGAAGACGATATCAACATTATATCTTATAGATAAGTTCTTCCATTGTTATTGTTCACTGTTAAAAATCAGCAGTAAACTGTATAATCGTACAACCGTTATTTTAGATACCGCTAACTTTGACTAATTTTTTACCTCTTGTTGTCTTTAAACATTCAAAACTTGTTGAAATTTTCATTTAAACAATTTATTTTTTTCGAGATCTAATCTATTAATTGTAAATTTTAAAATTCCCATTTGGTATTTCTAAAGAATATATATATATATACATATTTAAGTGGGTTTAAAGAAAGTTTTTAAAAAAAAACACATTGGCTTGGGGTGACTTTGTCTCATAAATAAAAAAAAACATTGAAGAAGCTTTGTAAGACGATGTAAGCCCACTATTATTATAGAGTAATAACTCATACTAACATAATACGCTATTGTATCATTAAAAAAAACACATAATTTTGTCTGAAAACGAAAAAAAAACGAAATTTTATTCAAAAATGACCTTTATGTAAAACATGTAAAAGGAATTAACAATTAATATATGGTTTTTCAAGAGATAAAATTCTAGATATATTCATTTATTTCAGACGCTGTAAAACATATCTTTTAGAAGAAATAAGTTTTTGAGGGTTAGTTTTTTTAGTGATAATTTATCTAATTATTTAAAGTAGTTAATGGAATAGAATGTTTTTCAGCGGCGATGGTTTTTCTTAATACACGCTGCAGAAAAACCCCAACAAACACAAGACTTATGGCCTCTTGCTGTAAACATTAGGGACAAAGAAATTTGCTGCCATTTGTATCCAGCCACCGTTGAATATTAACTAACGTGCCACTAAATCCGATTGTCAACATCAAACTGATAACATGCGAGTTCTGATAACATACTTTTATTCATTGTGGCTTTTAGTGGCCTAGCTATGGATAGTTTGCAGTAAAGTAAAATGGTGGCCTTATTTTTATGATAAACCTTTAGTGGCCTGTGAGTTCTTGAAGCTTTCCCAGCTAATTAATATAGGAGTTCGCCTAAGATCAGTTGCCATGACTCAGAAAAGACCATCCATGCAGATCGGAACATCAAAAGCACTCCTCGATCTTTTCCTGGTGACAGTTTAGACTGCTAATTTGAAAGAGCTAGACTTGGAAGCGACCTAATATGACACTTAAATGGATGACACAGAACCCCCATATTCTCACGGAGGCAACTTTAGGTTCCCAGGGCAGTCGGGGATGATGAAATCGCCGTGACCCAAGTTGTAACTCGCCTATGATAGGACTAAATGTTACAGAGGTCACCGCCCATATCCAATTCATCATTAATTCTCTCTTCTTTGAAGAAGAGACAATTCTGGTTTGAAGATCCGAGAGGAGAGAGATCTTTTCTCCCTGCCTCTGAAGAGAGACGATCCTGTGTTGGAGAGAGTGATAGCGAGGGAACTCCGTTCTCCCTGTTGCTGCGAGATAATGAGAAGAGTTCTAAGTGCCAGTTTCAGGAACCTTTAGTGCTCCATGATTTAAAGGAACAAAGACTGTATCCCACGAACTCTATTCCGTCTACGGGCTCTAAGAAAAACTTAACCCATGACTTTAAGGGTAAAAAAGCTTCTAATATTTAAATATGACTTGTATTTTTAATGCAACTGTTTGATAATTAAACTGTACCCCGTGTTTATACGCTACCAAAATAGACAGATCCCCCTCCGAACAATGGGGTCCTAATTATGGGGATCTTAATGTATATCTGACCCATTCTGTTGCGGTCTTATTGCGGCCGCCGTGACACTTTTTTGACGCTGGTGTTACGATCAATAATAGCGGGCCCCCATATAACAGCCTCGTCTAACAGTTTGGGCCAAGACTAACGTAGACTTCAATGGCCCGCAAGTTCTGTGTTCGTTGGGACATATACCCCTTTCTGCTGCATTTTATCAGTATACGTTTTATAATTCCGACTACCTACAACTGTTTCATACGTACGAGGCATTTTTACATCAACACCGGTAAAAAATTATAACAGATACATAATAGTAGAACGTTTGTATTTGCAGTAAATGTTTGCTTTTAAGATTATATTTTCAGAAATGACAAATATAATAAATAAACTCAATTTACGGCGACATTATCCCGAGTTAATCTCACCTCAAACTGGCGTTCAAAATGCCGTTTTTAAATAAAGTCAGTGTAAAATGCAAAATATTAAATTAATATATATAAATCTCATTGATTTGTTAAAAAATCATCCTAAGAAAAAGAAATGTACTTTCCAATTTACATCATTAGGTATAAATAACTTTTCCATTCAAAAGTTTCCTTCAGTAATATCACGCGGAAAAAGTAAATAGAATAACACAGGAAGAGATGCCAAACTAATTTGTAAAATAAGGAATTAAATAATTTATGTTTAAGCTACGGTTCCAATCTATCAGAATTCGGCGTTACCGATTAGTTTTGTTGTAAGAAAATTTATTTATTACACATTTAGTCTTTATCCACGGGGTGGGACAAAATCATCTCAAGATAGAACAAGTCACCCCGGTTGACGGTAACTATTACTTGACCATATTATGAAGCGTTCTCATTGGTCAGAATAGAGCATAAAATATTGTTATATAATCGTTTTCTATAAAAACGGTTCAATGACTAGAGAGTTTGCTGCAGATTTTTAACACTGCATATATTTATAATAAAATGTTCGAATTGTCATCGTTCTTAATATTTTAGTGCACTTATTCTGTTATACACATAAATGTGGACCACAATTTATATTTTTTTTGTTCCTATGGCGCAGCAGATTTACATATCAGACCTATATATAAAAATAATTGATTAAATTAAATAGGAAAATGATTTAACTTTTATACAACGATGTATACTTTTTAATGTAACATGATTTCTTTCACACTACAATATCTTAAATCTCACAAAGGAAAATTTTTTTGAGGTTCTGTATTTCAAGCAACTAATACAAAATTCCACTATCTTTAAAACATAAAAAATGTACTTTATTAGTAGTACAAGCTGACTTACTTATTTCTGTATTATCACTTTTCGGAGATAATTTTCTTTTATACGCTAAGTGCAAAATAGAATTCAGAATTTTAAATAAATGTATATAAACAGAACATTTTGTTTAAAAGAACGTTGTAAGTTGAAACACTTCCATGAAATGAATTTCTTATGGGTACGTCCTAAAATTATGTTTTGCTTTTTTTCCCCATTCAGCAGGAAATGTGTAAGTGCAATAACCTATATAAATCTTTATTAATTCATAAAAAAATACCATCAGTATCAACTAATATTTAAATGTTTCTTTTATAAATTGCAGATATTTCTCTCATTACACATTATTTATTAATCCTACTGAAATTCATATGCATTGATACGAATTTGTTCATTGAAGCAGGTGCAAACCTCATGAAACGTGAGTAATAATAATAATAATAAATCCAAATCCATTATAATAAATCCAAACCCCAATTCATAATAAATCCATTAATTACAATAGTTTTTTCTAGACTGTAAACTATTCATTTGTGTTGATTGTATGTATATTAGTTTTGAATGTTTGTATATAATTGTCTTCTCTTAATCATAAAGTTATACAAGTAAAAAACTTTAAAATTTAGGAAAAAATAGCACATTGTAGAAATTAAAAATATAAATATTGTACAGGGTGTTAAAAAAACAAAAACAGGCGTATTTGAAAAATAAATTTAAAACAAAACGAAAAGCAATAGAAATTTAAGATTTTCTGTAATATACTTTTGATGTAACATGATTTCTTTCACGCCAATATATCTTGAATCTCACAAAGAAATTGTTTTCCTTTGGAAATCCGGCAGTTTTCAGTCACAGAATAATATTTAAATAATACAAAAATAGTATAAATAAAATAAGTCCTCAAATATACCCGCCATTTTTGGGATACCCGGTAAATTAGTCAGTAATGCATTCTAAACTTCTGTATGGCGGGTCAAGAGCAAAATAATTTTATTTATATATATTCCATGTCATATAAAATGGATTAAGTGTAAATTGCAGGCAAGAGGATTTCATGAGAACAAATGCAATTTAAAATCAGTTCATTAAAAAAAAAAGAACTTGCTTTTAATAATATATGGTGAAGCATGTTCTACCATGGCCACACTCATGTCACACAAATCACATTTAAACTTTTTTCCCACGTAGAAATAAATCTATATGAGGATCATGGATCCAACTAGAAAATTTGCAGATTTATAAAAATGATTATAGTTTTTACACTTTATTATTAGATAATAGTTATTTCTGCTGCTCAATTGATGGCAGTACATGTCATTTGATATATATTTGAAATCACCAGCGATAAATTGTAACTATTGTAGTTCTATGTTTTGTGATGAACGCGTAAAGCATAATATTATTGAGAGTTCATTAATTTGTTACTATTTGTTTAGATATTTAATAACGAGTAGTCTGCCTTCAGTACGGCCTTTGATGCTATATCTAATCCATCAGTGTCCTGGAGACATTGGAAACGTTATTTTAAAATTATTCAATCGCTATGAAATTTATCAATAATCATGAGAATAATAAAACTGCACTTTTTAGTCAGCTGTGTGCAGAAGTACTCCAGAAACGGTTGACAACACTTCATTTTAGCCTGATGAAGATAGTGAATTTGTCTTTTTAAAGAAAATATTCAGAAAATTTTAAAATATTTTTTCTCGATTACAAAAGTGAAATTTTTAACTTTTTTAAGTTTCGTGAAATTAAACAAGTACTAAGAGAAAAGTTTCAAGATAATTAATTAAGACTTAGTGGTGTAGTAGTAGAATGTAATTATGGTGAATCTGAAACCGCATGCTGTGTGAAAAATACTGCGACGCTTAAATATAAAAGCACTTCAAGAGAAATTTATCAGAAAAAATATCAAAAAAGCCAAAAACAATGCAAGAAGTACATTGCAAAGAAAAACCAAATAGAACAGTAAAAATCAAGCATCAACTATAAATGAAAAACTTTTTTAAAAATCATCCCAAATCATCTAGATTCGTAGAAAACATTTTGCAAATTAGGAAAAATAAGTGAATTGTAAACACTATGGAAAAAAAACCTGATATGAAGGAATGTCCTGCTTATGGAAGGATATGAAAAAATTGGAAAGAAAAAACCATTGGTAAAAATACGCATAACTAAAAAATACAAACATAAATGTACATTTCTAAAAAAATTAATTATATTGAAATATGTGATAATTCTGATATTGTTTACATTGGTGAGATTATATTATCAGTAAAGACACACCAGTAGGTTAACAATAACTATCACAAATTTCTAAATTTGACCTACCTTATTTATTCGTGGAATAATAAGGTAGAACGATGAACAATGAATCTACGAAGAATATTGATCTACCAAGAACAATGGAGAATTTTAGTTAATTAAAATATAACCCCTTGACGAATTTCTACTTTGTAATATACTAGAAAGCGGAATGTGTCGGTAAAACACATAAAAGAATCATCACGGTTTCACTGTGCTTAACATTCATGGACATGTTACGCAACGTGTCGAATTTCAATGATATTTCAAAGTGTTTTTTCCTGTTTTTTGTCACGTGTATAGTAAATTAGGTAAGCAAGATGCACCGAATAAGCAAATTTATATATTCAATGTCTAAAATTTCCGCCAATTAGCTAATTTCAGCTAATTCCGCTAAATAGGTTTTGGGTTTATGCTTAAAATATTACATGCAAAAACATCTGTTTTGCAGCGATTATAAATGAATTAATATTAGTAAGTCGTTCCAAACTTTAAACATTCGTATTTCTAAACTACTTGACCGAATGAATTCTCTTATGTTAAAATATACCGAAAAACAGATTTTTTGTAAAAATTAGGTGTTTATACTAAACTCAGAGTTTAGTACAATTTAAGTTTGAAGTCGATCCCCTAATCCTCTAAAATCGAACAAAATCATGCATTAAGTTCGTAAAAGCATTTTTGAGCGAAAAACTATAGAAACAATATATAACTGTCAAAAAGACAAATGTATTTAAAATGTATAACATTTTATTCAATAGTTCGTTTTATAAACGTGGAGTATTTCTACTTTATTTTATCATTCCAAGTATAAAATAGTGGAAATATTTTGTGTGCAAAGAATGTTGAGTATTCCTATACATCTTTCTCTGAAAAATTTTAATAATAATTTATACATTTTTTAAAACTTAATACTTTTTATAATTTTTACTAAAATATATTTATCATAACAATTCCGTTGTAAAATCTTATACAGTGTATTTTATATGTTAAAAAAGTATCTTGTAAATAAAATGATGAACCCGTACGTTACCTTCATGATTAATGCATGATTCTTCTTACCACTAGGGGAATTTGCGGAAAGGTTCGAGTTTCTTTTATCATGTTTATTGGAATGAAAAAAAATAGACACGATGAAAATCTGGAAAGGAAGAAAAATGCCTTTCTGAGAAAAGAAATGTTTTCATCTGATCTTTCCCCCTTCAAGGATATTAAAAAAAAATTATATCATACCATACTGAAAAATTGGAGATACTTTTGAAGTTGATAAAAAAGGAGTTTAGAAATGTGTTTTCCGCTATACAAGCTAAAGGAAAGCTATTTTTCCGCATAAACGGAGCGAAATTCCTATAGGCTTAAAATGGAGAAAAAACTATTTTATTGCTGAGTCATGTTAATTAAATTTTAAGTTTAGCCATTAATCAGATGCATCTTTCAGCTAAAATATACATACAAGTATAATGAAAGTTTGATTTTTTTATAACGAAAAATAAATGTAGACAATCAGTACCCATTTTATTTCATTGATATCCGTTTAAATATGGACAAATTGTAACACTTGAATTTTATTCAAAATCCAAATATCGATCCGGTGTACCTTCAGAGAAGGAAAAGAAGACTTATAATAAATAACAAATCATATTGAAAAATTATGAGTATTGGTTTAGAAATAATAATTGTGGGAATATCGTGAATTTCAATCTAATATGAATAAGCATTGCAAAATGCACATATGATTACATTAAAAAGATTATGAGTAAAAATTTAGTATTAAAAAGTGCTTTTGAAGCAATTTTTAATAATTTTATGAATGTTAGAAAGTGCAACACATTTTAAAATACAGGATGTTCCAAATGTTATCAGTTTATAACACAATATATACATATACATATATAGGGTGATCATAAAGAAACTTTCTTATAGAAGAAGTTCTTTTAAGTTCTGGTGTGTCTCTTACAGCTGAAAAAAGCATCATAGAACTTTTCTTTATATAAAAATAGATATACGTTACGGTGGTCATAAAAATATCTCTGCTGATATCTCAATCCCTAGCGATACTCCGTTCAATTAATAGACATTGAATTTGGGAAATAGTCATTTCAAAGTATGCGCTCGAGATTGTGTAGAAAAATTTTAATGGGGCCTAAACAGTTACGGTTAGAGTGACATTTTTCGATATTTTCGAAA
The DNA here is from genome assembly GCA_963931845.1 of Maratus michaelseni. Taxonomy (NCBI): domain Eukaryota; kingdom Metazoa; phylum Arthropoda; class Arachnida; order Araneae; family Salticidae; genus Maratus; species Maratus michaelseni. The sequence continues at coordinate 257,435,491 of OZ007590.1, read as the reverse complement.
AGCTACACCCTCTTTTGTCCATACCATAATGATCGGAGCATTGAAAAACTTTAAATGGCGTTGGAACGGTGCATGTAGACTAAAAATGATGATGTAGAACATAGGCAAAGTACATAATTTTAAACAACCAATAGGAACAGATACAAGAGGAAAAGAAAAAGTTTTACAGAGAATAAAAGTTTTGCTTAGTGCTTTTTAACAATTTTTCGCAAATGATGATTTACGAATTGTGTTCTATGTATGGTTCTTGTGCGCCTCGTCTCTGTGTTACTATTGGTTATTTTTTTAATATTCCCTACATCGTCGGTTTTCATGTTGCATGTACCGTTCCAAATAAATTTATGGTTTCTTAACGCAATGATCATTTTAAGATGTAAAAAAGTTCGAAAATGAAAAAAACTTCGAAATTATTTGTGTTTAACCGTAACCGTTAGCGTGCAGGCACCAGTTGTATTGTTCATTACAATATGGAGGCCTATCTTCAATTAAATATAGCTCATATTTCATTCTGTTTTTTCAACGGAGCGGTTGCTAGGAATTCCTATTTTGGCAAAATCCTTTTATGAACGCTCTGTATGTATATATGTGATGATATTAATTATCAGGTATCATTTAATTATCTTGCCATGGTCTGTAGAAGACATATAATCGAATCTTATTAAATTTTAAATTGCAGCAATTCTCATAAACTTTATCATGGAATTTTAAGCAATAATAAGTTATGCTGAATAAGGCATTAAACAGTAACATAAAGATCACGAGAACAGAGTCGGTAAAAACTAGTACTAACAACGACTAGAATGTTGCTTTCATAGCATAATATCCCAAAATCGTTGCCATAAATATCTCATTATGCAGTCAGCTGGTTCGAAACTCTCAGGGCAGAAATAATAACGTCAGCCACATGAATTGAACTTTTTTTAAAATTTGCAGCTCATTCAATTTTGACAGAACTCTCTGACTAACGCACAAATGCAGAAAAGTGTTTCCTCAATTGGTAAATGTATGTTAAAATTTTGTATACAATTCATGTACGAAGTTTAATAAAAATATTAAACGTTATGATCTATTTTGTGAAAATTTTCAATAAATTCCACGTGAGTCTGTGGGACAAAACTTTGCTGCTGATGAATAATCTATTTGGCGATTGAAAAATATAGAAATTCTGCCATCCAAAGTCGTACAAGTGTGTTTAAAATCGGACCAAAATATTATTAAATAAGCAGTGCAGATAGAACTAATATTGAATGAGAGGCGTCACCTTGTAGCTGCATTGCGGAAGCACAAAATCTAAGTAACAGGATTAACTTTTGGTGAGATGATATATTCGAATTGTCTCTTGAAAAAAAGTATCCAAGTTCAAAAAATAGAACTTTCGAAGTCGAATGCACTGAGACGGGAAAAATAGTTATATCGCTGAGTCAAATGAAATTTGCAAAATAAAATTAAAGTTAAGTATGATGAAACAATTAAAATTTTTGGATAGAGAAAACGGAGAAAAAAGTAAATTGGGACACAATATAGTAAACTAAACAGAAAAAAATTTAGAAATATCAAAAATATATTATATATATTTATGTGTCTGTGTGTGTTTAAGTGTATGTCCGTATCTGTAGAATTTTATTCTTCATTTTGTATTTTTTTATCAAATTTATACGTCAATAAATTTTGCTCTTAGAATTCCCCTTTGGTTTCTTTTTTTATATCGCCATTATCATGCGAAAAAAAAATTTAATCTGGGCATTATGAGACCAAATGTTGTAAATTTTCTGTTTTTACTTCAAGAATGTATTTTTATCTTATCAAGGTATTTTGAAATAGATTGTCCAATTATTACACCTCGCAACCACCAAAAATCTTGAGATTCTTTTTGACTAAGGCCAAAGTTTGAATTCAAGAATTTTATTCCAGGTTTTCCCTAGATCTAGAACAGTAAACAGATTCTCCCGCTTATCTGAGATAGAAATATTTTGCACAGCAATTAATAAATAATCAAATTTTCATTGAAATACGCATTTCACTATATCTGTTATCCACTCTACTATTTTTCTTTCTTCAGTTACAGTAAAAACAGTGTCTGGTTCGCATTCGTAGAGTTTGGTTTTCTTTGTTGGTTATCTCTAATATGGTTGGTTATCTTTCATCAATAAGCCATCAATAAGTTCTTTCTGAAATAGTAACATTTAAATAAATTATAGTAATTTGAATAAATTATAGTTTTTAGTATGAACGATTCTACATAAAACAAAAAATATAAAAACAAGTACCTTTTGTCGCATTTGTTTAAAAAATATAATCAGTATCATCCACTGTAATAAAAATTCTCGTTTGTCTACACAGGTAACATATATTCAATGATTGGAATTGCTATGAAATTTATTATTCTTAGATATATTATCAAAACTAGTTAAATTTTCCATGCTGTTCCCATTTGTTAATAGTTGTTTAAATTTCTACATTTTGGTTTCATTTGTTTAAATATGCTTGAATAGAGGTAGCGTAAGATTCATTTACATTAAGCACACACTTCTTAATATCATAAAAATTATCTAAAAAATAACATTCAACAAGAAACATTTCTTAGGTATCACACTAAAACGAAAAGAGTAAAATTGTATGATCAAATCCTCTTCCAAATCACACGTATTGTGACTTTTTAATCAAATGTTCTCTAAATATTTTAATTACTTCGTAAATGCGATTGAAAATTTAAACTATGCTACGAAGTATCCTTCAGTAAGTTTTGAGCAAATCTTAAAGATTTAGGTAACTAGCTACCGTTTTGTAACTTTATGTCGATTAAAATGATTCTTCATACTTTTTTAATTATACATTTTAAAATTTCTCTAATGGAAATATATTATAAATATACTTTACAAAAAATGCAATTTTTTAAAAAATGAAATGCAATATTTTTATATTATTTTCTTCCTAAATGCATCAATTTTAAATAACCGTATCTAAAATAAAATTTTTGTTACCACATTTGCTGTATTTTTAAAATAGGATCTATTAAACGCAGATGATGCAAATTTTAAAAAATATAAATAACTTTAAAATTGTTTTTGCATATTCCAACTACGTTAGGCAAGAAGCGAATAGAAAATCACTGATTTCATATAAATATAATAAAACAGTTAATGTTATTTCGTGTGTTAGAACATTATTTTTTTAAATTTTTGTTATGAATGAAAAATATCGATTGACACAGAATACATACATCTGTGCCTTATTTACGACAGAAAAAAACACATTTCATGTCCTTGTTTGTATGTGTATTTTGTTCAAGAAGAATATTTCTTTGCATATTCTACATAAATATTAATTATGGTTAGAGATAGCAACAAATGTTTACAAAGAAAAATAAGTTCCAGTTGTTCGGATTTAAAAAAAAATGTTTCTGAAGTCGAAATTCTAAATTTCCAAACTAACAAATACATGATTTTGTAAATAAATATATAACCGAATAAGGCGTACATAAATACATTTTTGTGAGAGAATTTTAAAAATACACAAAGGAAATAATTAATTTTGGCATCTAATTTTATTTTTACTATGAAATTTTAATCTGTTTGTATTCTCTTATTTTACACTATATACACGTATACACGTTCTATATACGTATAAGATTATATATTTTTTCCTAAATATTTAAATTATTTTAAAAAATTCAAATGTCTGTTCTAACATTCGAATTATTTTTTTATTTATTTAAGTCTTTAAAAAGATCTATGTATTGAGTCTATATAGATACCCAAATTAATATCGACATATTTAAACAATTTATTCATTTTTCGAATCTTGGAGTGTATGCATGATTTACTCTTCTTTTTAAAATTAGATGAAAATTATATATAAATTTATTTCGAAATTATATATTTTCTGACAATGTAAATGTTATGATCCCATAATGAAAATTTCTAATCAAATAATCCATGTCTTTATTAGAGCTGTGATTTTCGTAAAATGCTTGAGGTCAGTAAAAATGCTTATTATGATACGGGGAATATACAAATGAATCCCGTAAAATACTCATATTGTACTAGCGTAAATAATTATGTGGAACGTGTTATTGTCTATTGCCGTTTTGTATTGCATGTCATTTATATATTTTTACGTTTACATACTTACGGTTGAAAAACTGCGGTTGATGTAAGAATATTCACGGTTAAATATTTTTACATTTTAATATTTTTATATTATTTCACGTCATTTATATTTATATATTTTCAGTTAGTGTAATGGTTATTAAACTTTTAAAAAAATCACAGATTTTAATCTGTAGAAAAAAAAGTATATTTTATCTTAGTGAAATGTTAAATTTAATATTAGTTTTCTCATAAAATAATTCTCAATACTACATAAAACTCTTTTACATGTTCAATATTGTTTCTCATAAAATAATTTTACGCTTGAAAAATAGCACTCCTGTACCACCACCGCACAGTGCAGTATTTAGCCATATTGGAAAAATTGCTTTTTGAAAACTTATTCCTCTTCAAACATAATTAGCCCACGACAAAACTACATAATCACCGATCATCTGCTTATCGAATTTCCGCAATCTAGGAAATCTTCTGTACACTCGATAATATTAAGTTTGGTCATTTTCGGCGGTAAGAGCATCTTCATTTACCTTGCTTTTTTCGAACACTTACATCTGCAGTTCATATTGTTTATTCAAGTTAAGTTTTGGAAAAATGAGCCATTAACAATTATTAAGGGGGTGAAGGTGAATTTATTTCAGACAATTCTATTATAAATGTAGCAATACTTACGACTATGAAATGTCTTACGTAAACATTTTCTTTGTGTCCCTTTCTTTGATGAATTTATTCGAACTCAAAGCCAAAAGAGCAAACGCTTGTTAATAATAACTGTGTTTAATTAATTAACAAAAATTAATTAACTCTAAAGTTACCCGTTAAGTGATAGAAGATTTAGAAGAGATTGCGAAACGAAATGACGATGAAAATTATCACTAGAATTATTGTGAAGTGTCGCTGTGATATGTGACAACACAATAACTGCATGCAAAAATTTTATAGTGAAATTGAATTTTATGTAAAATATTAATACAATAATAGTTTGTAAAATTAGTTCTCTTTATCCATATAAATTATTTTCTAGAGGTAATGTCTAAAGAAAATGTTCATCTGGCACTATACCACTCCTTCTCCGCCAAGTTATGGACCTCCTATAATAATACGATACATTAAAACGTCTGACAAATGCAGAAATCCATTATATGCTGAAATCAGTACATTTTCTACCAAAAAGAGTAATCGTGGAAAACAACTACTTTTCTGTGTACTTCAATATTAGTACTTAATACTGAGTGGATAAATGTAAATAAAAAACTAAGCATCATTCTGCAAACTAGTTGTACTAGTTTGAAATAGTTCATTGAAATTTGTTAATAAAACATTATTTAGCAGAGTGAAACAATATATTATATAAACCTAAATCAATTCCACACAAACTTGAAAAACATACGTATTTAAAAACAAAATCAACTCAATAGATAAAATAATCACAAATTTAAATTACTTATCGAACATATTAAAACATATATAAGTATAAAAAATCAGAATATTACGGGTGTATTATGAATTACTAAATTACAGAAAAATTACAAAATCACGTGTAATATTACTGACAATTTTAATTTATACAATTCGTGTAATGAATCATTTTTTTGAATTATTTCTTATCACATTAAAATATTTTACAATGAGATTACTACTTCGGACAAAAACATTTTTGAGCACCTAAAAGTTATTGGCCCCGGGCAAGTATCCTCGGTTCTTGCCGGTATAAAGGCACTATCGGATTCAGAACTTTCGTTCACATAAGGATCTAGTTAATAAATTTGATGTACAAAAATGTACTTTTATATTATATTTTTATTGATTGAAATAAATAATTTGTATTAATTTGTAATTCTTAAACATTAATAATTAAAAGTGTGAAATACATACAAAACGTATCTCCAGTACTTACAACTCAGTGAATTGATGACAAAAAAGGCTTAAAATCTATTACTGCAAACACAAATAATGGTCACCTAATCAATCAAATACTCCATTTTGCGCCGACGGGACAGAACACAAGAAGAGCGGACTGCTACAACATATTACTGCTGAAGCATATTAAGTTAAAATTAATTCGTTTCGAAAATCCAATAAAACTTCAAATTTTATTAAACTGCAATAAAATAAACATTTTCGATTAAAATATTTTATTTTATAGCATACTAAAATATTTATTTGTAAATGTGTATAAACTTTACATGAAGTTTCTCGGCAAATTAGCTGTTGAAGTATCAGACGGATTCAAATCTTTGCATTGATGTCCTGAAAAAATATTACTTCCCAGTGCTATTTTATTTATAATTATTTTAGAGAAACACATATTCAAAACGTTTCAGTTTGGATTCTAAGGTAATTTTTCATCGATATAAATCTTGCGTTAGCCATAAAATTAATTTAGGCAATTCCTCAATATTAGTTTTCCATTTGGTAACATTTGAGACTCTTTAGGACTTTTATTCTCTAATTTTTTCTCTTAAATTCTTCTATAATCTGGAGGATTTGAATCTTATGAAAAACTTACAAAAACTTTCTTTTCACAATCACCATCCAAAATATCACTATTCTGTACTTTCATGAGTTTAATAGTTTTGAATTTTCTTCTGAGAGAGATTACACTGTTTTCAGCATACTAAAACTAGAAGCAACAATCTTTTATTTCATAGATTTTACATCCTTAATTAGTAAATAAAGAAGCGATATCTCAAAAGCGACATGACTGGTAGAGAACGTCACCCCATAGGTTTATGTTTATATCGTCAGAAATAATGATAAGTATAAGTCACCGAAATATTAATATGACCTTCAGACAAGAGTCATATTGAATATGATCGTCGTTGCAAAACATACGGAACTAACGCCATCTTGCACGTAAATTGAAAGTTGTAATTACAAACGCAAATACTCGCCATTGGTTTTTGCCGAGTGCCAATTTTCGTTTTTAAGGCTATGAGGGAAATCTGCAGGATGAAAATGCGCGCCTTCGCTCCAAAGGTGTTAAATCGAACATAAATTGTTTATTTTGAGATCATTTCATAAACGAATTCAGTCAATTATGACACATTGGAAGAAAACAAGAATTTAATTTATGAGAAATTTCACAAGGTGCGCACACACAACTGTATATTTTTTTACTTTTGCTCTATGTATGTTATGAAGCCGTATAATTGAAATACGAAGTCTCGTAGTTGTGTTATAAAATATAGCAGTATAGTTTCGAAGTTCTTTTGTCGAGTGGTAGTGAAGCTATGAAGTTATGGACTCATCGACAGTAAACAACCGATACTTAAATTGTTTAATTTGGAATGGCGCTTTTATAATATACAGAGGTACGTGACATTGCTACAATATGGTTGATAAATAAAAACTCTCTACTTATCGAGAGTGCAATTGCAAAGTAAAGATATTTTCGACGGTAGAGTTGGGAAATTTTAGTAAAAGTCTGCTTTTTAGTAGAAACTGTAATTTTTTAGGGTTGTAATGCGCTTTATTGACTATCTTACTGGTTCTTCAAAATAGTTTTAGTTATTATTATTTTTTCGAAAATTATCTGATTTTCTCACGTGTGAATGCTTCGTATTAAAAGACAGAATATCTGTACCTATGAAAATGTTTTAAGAACGTTTCAATTGAATTTCAGTATAAATGACCCGCTAGAGGGTGTTTAGGCGTCCCAAACAGACTTATAGTTTCCCGAGCTTTTAGATTAAGATTAATTTTCAATTGAATTTGAAAAAAATATATTGAATTCAGATCGTGGTTCTCCTCATTAAGAAATTTAATATGAGATATAAATAAATTTTAAAAAAATTATTTTGTCGGAATTTTGCTGATTTTTTTGTTCAGTTGGAGCGTGCAGTAGAACTGTTACGCATAAAACATTGGACAGATTCAAACAACAAAGGTGTTTTTGTGTGACAATGAACTTTCGTCATTTAAAATTTAAGTACATAATTTTACAAGAAAACCTATTTTACGAAATTGAATTGAACAATATTCTCTATTTGAGTAGGTAGAACCAAATAGGAACCGTGATTGAGTTTCAAATATACATTGTATATTTTTATATAACGCAATTTGTTTTACTCAATCATTCTTCTAGTTCCTTATTGCATGCAAAAGACTGCCATAAAAGAGCCGTCACACACTATTTGCCCAAATTTATAATGAAACTATTAGTCGTTACCGTAAATTGCCTTTTAAAATTTCATTTGTAATATCCGGAATACTTTTGACAACAAATATGTCTTTAAACATACGGATTAATACTTTATAAATGTTGGCAGCGTAATGATAAAAATGCAAAAAAATGCATCTGGTAGATGAGATAAAAATTTAACATACAGAAAACTCATTTATGTGAGCAAATTCAAATATAAGGTAATGTGAATTAAAAATGCAGTATCAATACTTGATATATTTTATGCCATAAAGAAATACTATCACATAAATATTTAACTATCGTAAATTCGGATGCACAAAATGATTTTACATGAAATACAATTTTTAACGAAAACTGTTTGTCTGTAACAATGATATCCAAGTTATTCCGGGAAAATTTTTCTTCACGTATACTGCATTAATATTTCCGTCTTAAGTAGTATTGTGCTAATTTAGTCCTTGAACGCAAAAATACAATCCTGATAAAATATACGTATTTTAATCTTGTTATGCTTTAATAAATTATTTTCGAAACTGAGTATTTCAAGGTTCTTTTTGGGTATTCTGTTTTGGTATTTTTTTAAACATACACGACGCAGAATATAAATAAAAAGAAACTCTATATATTTCAATATACAAATCAAACATGCTATATAACAGAAGAAATAAATCTCCAGGAGCTCTGTTCTTCAAATATAAAAGCATTTGAATTGGAAATTCAATTTCAAATCTTGATATATTTCACAATATAAGTAGGAAGTGCCGTATAAACTGAAAATATTGTAAAAGATTTCAGAAACTTTTATTCACAAATGTATTTTTAATGCGATACACTTTTTAAAGAAAATATTTGTTTCTATGAATAAGGTATGAGTATTTCACAGACACATTTTTCTTTGAAATATAAAAGTGAAAATAATTAAAAACAATTGCTTAAATTTCATTCCTTGGAATTGGAAATTCCATTTTTAAATCTTTATATAATTTAGGATGTCAGTTTAAAGCACTGTATCAACGATGAAAAGATTGAGAAATATCTCAGAAACTTTGAGTTACAGAAAGAATTTGAATCTGCTGCATTTTTTAAAGTAAATATATTTTTTCTCATAGTGAGATCTAAATTTTCACAGGCACATTTTTTTCAAATACAAAAGTAAAATTAGTTAAAATTCATTACTTAAGTTCTACTCTTTATATAGCTTTGGGAAATTTTATTTGAATGCTTACTTGCTTGTTAAATAAAATATAAACTTGAATACAATAGAAATTTCAACATGTATGATTAAAATTCATATAATGTTTAAATAAATGCTTCTTTTGAGATTTATGTATAAAAGTACAAAAAAACATAATATATGTTTTGTTCTTTATGTATTTAACTATCATATATCTATAATGATATTTCCTATTTTTAAAGTCATTGAATTTTTCAACATTTATTTATAATAAAGCAATGTAGATTTTATTCTTTTTTAAATAAACGAAATGATTCCTATTTTTATATAGTTTAACATTTTTCGTCAAATACGTCCATCATTATAATATAATGTTTAGCTAATCTGCACTAGTCATTTGTTGTTTTACATTTGGTAAAAGTTCTTGAACAATTTTCTTTTTTTTATTTTTTAAAAATATGTATTTTACTCTTATGAATTACTATTTCTTTTCTTTATTTATATTTTCTGAGAATTACACAAAAGAAAGAAATAGTTTCAGTTTAATAACACATTTTATGGATGATTTGAAACTCGTTAAAACACAGTAGCTTTTTAAACGAAAATTTCTTTTTATTAAAGATGATTAAGCGAATAGGAACTTGTAATTTCCAGTTTAAATTTTATTTCGAATACAGCCCTAGTACTATCGTTCTGAGTTGATAAATTTAAATTATAATAGTCCCGTACAAAATTTAAGTATAGAAAGAGTATCCTAGGAGTTAATCGAGCATTTTGTTTATCTTTCGATCAAGCAGCTCATAGAAATGGTAAGCTGGGTCTTATGCGAGGGGTAACTATTTTCGCTTTATAATTATATAAGAAAATTACTTTTTATCAATAATCTAAAGAAGTATATGATTAAAGTGATAAAACAGAACACATAAAGGCTTATAAAGACATTTTAATATAAAGATCAATATTCTTCGAATGCACAAACTGCGACATTTTCACGAACAAATGATAAATGATGTATTCTCTCAAAACTTTAAAAAAATGAACTTGATAAACATAAATCACGAGATCATATATATATAATAAAAGCAGGTGCTTAAAAATCGTTAAGTGTAAACTTGAAAATTATTATTTTCTTATAACCGGAGATTAAAACGCCAACGCTCCCTTTGCGGAACATCTATTTTATATATTTTTTTCTCAAAATATTGTTTAGTTATTTAAGAAAAAAAAATTATAGTAAAGTTAATAGTATGGAATATAAAATATATATATTTTTTAAATAATATTTTCTTTATTTCTATTTTTTGTAGATTTTTTAAAAAAGAGAATTTTTGTTTTTCCGATATATGAAGTAAAATTAGTTAAAAAGAAAAGAAAAATTCTTCAGTTTTGTTCAACTACTGTCAGGTTTTAAAACCAACACTTGAAATAACAATATATTCAAAACCCGGATTAAATAGAGTTATGTCTTATGATGCAGCATAATTTGAATAATGTACCACTTATATATACTTGCAAAATAAAAATGCAATTTTAACCAAAATAGGGAACTTACTTTTGCATATACCAAATAAGTTATAGCAAAAAATAAATAAAACATCCTTATTGAAAATTAAAAAAGTAATGGACAACCGAAATCTGATCAAATACTCTACTGGATTTGGAGATTTTCTTCCTCGACTAGGTATTCTTTACTATACCATTTTCTACTTTTTGTTTAGGGGAGACACCAGTTTCGACGTAGAAGGTCATATTTTAGGTGGTGGTTGTGTTTGTGGTAGTGTTTGTAAAGTTCTATTATTAAAACGAGAAGAATTGGCCTCCATCGGGGTCTTTCTAAAGGAAACGAATTCGCAATTACACAATGTCTACGCAGGTTTGAAGAAAATCATGGAAAACTTAGTCCTGTTACGCCGCGAGTGAGAAAATTGTTCGAATCCAGAACGTACCATCTACCATCTTTCACAGGAGAACCTCTCATCTGCTGGTGAGAGAATCACATTTTATGACTTTTGATGGGATTGCATGACAATTTAAATTATGTAGACGTGTGTGTGGAGGGGAGGTGTAGAAAGTTGGGATACATTACGTTATGAACGAAGAGTGTTTCGTAATTTTTACATTAAAATAATCACGCTTCGTCTTTTGCATCCATATAAAGTTAGGTATCTTGAAAATGTACATGAGCCTATTTCTTGCACCGATCATTTCTTGAACATCAAAATAAAATTAAAATATTAATGCAATTAATCTTTAGTGTATTGGCTATTACGTAGCGTAGGCATAGGCAATCTTTAAATTTCAATTAATTGAGAACGTGAATTTCAAAACTCGCCTTATCCAGAAAATAAAAACTTTAACATTATCTGAGAATGACACATATCACTTAAAAAATTATAATGCTACAATACTTTTAAGGTTATTGTTAAGATATAACATTTTTCGAATAAACATATATACTGTATTGGGGAAAAAACTTGCAACATTAAAAATTACAGTTATGCATCTCTGATGAAATATATATATTATTTATATTGTGTAACTAATCAGGATAAAATTTATTTGTGAGTATAAAGTGAAATATACATAGATTACTGCATTCAGTTCTACATAATACTTTTTCTCTCTTATTCGAACACATATTCTAAAATACAATAAGAAAAAGTATAATTAGTTATATTATACATGTTATTAAATTTATAAGATCTTCTCTTACTTCTTATACTTTGTCTCTGTTAAGAAATGTATTGAATAAAAAAAATCATTAACTAAATAAATTACTTCTCACTAAGTAAAGTCATACCTAAACTTGTAATGGTAATAAATGAAAGTGAATTGAAGTGACTGTATTTCTTTTAACATTTTGAACCACTGAAATAAATATCAGATAAAAATTTGGTATTTTATATAAATTTGCGAAAATGGCAATTTCTAAATCGTATACATAATCAGGAAAGAATAATGAATAGTGTACGTAACAAAGTTATAATGGTATTCTATATAAAAGCTTTCTAAAACAAAAAGTCAAAAACATAATATAGCTTTATTCCATTTGTTAAAGCAAAATTCTACCAGTAAAAGAGACAGCTTTATGACTAAGTATTTTACAATTAAAAAATATTGAAAAACGTAATTCATTTAAATGAAATTTTACTACATTCTGGATAAAGTAAACACCGTGTTTTCTTCTTCTTGTTACGCAACTTAAATTAATTTATTCTGAATTTCATACAAAGATCTTTTTTGAGAAACTTCAATTTAAATGTTTGTCTTTTCACTTTTTAAATAGAGTTTGCAAGGAAAAAGGTTTTAGCTTAAGGGAATTATTTTTTTTATATTCATTGTTCTTTTTATTGTTAAATTACACTTTCTGCAGTAATTCTTAAAAGCCGAAATTGTCGTGTTTTAATACATAAGCAAAATCTCTGAAGTGAATTTTCTTCCCAAAACGAAAAGGAATTATACCAAATACTGTTTTTTTTTTTATTTTATGTGTGGGCAATGTTTTTAAATTTTCTGTAGAGACGTTTTTAAAGTGCAATGTTAAAATATGATCATAATATTAATTTGTATCTGAAAATTATATGTTTTTATTAAAAAAAAATATATAGAGAAAAATTAAATGTCTTCGTCAACATTATTTACTAACATTTTAATAATATATATGTAACAAATTATTCTTTGCATCCATATGTTTATTGTTTTGTAGAAACATTTTAAAAGTTTAATTTCCCTTTTTTTAAGGTTTATTTTAAATACTACTATATAAGCGTTAAAGAAGTTTATCTTCCATTTTGGAAAATAGAAAATGTAATGCATTTTACAGGACAAAAAAGAAGTATCAAAATAGCTTTCTTCACGTAATACATTTTATTCGATCTTATTGAAAAGGTATAGACAATTATTTTGAAACAACAGTTTTTAAGAATGAAAAAAAAATGGTAATCGTTCTGAAATAATAAATACTTAAAACTCAGAATGTAGTTTTTAACTCTACAAATCAATATTTAGTTCATTATTACTTAAATGCAATTTATCTTTAAAACATTCCATTTTTTCAGTCGAAAATCTATTATCGGAAAAAGTTATTCATGTATTCATTCATTATATTAAGACAAAGTTTCCTTTTAACTATTCGAGCCCCACCAGTGGCTACCAGGTTCTGATCTCAAAGCTGGTAGGCGGGAGGTGCTGGGTACGAACCCCTGTCGCGCTCGTCGATCTAACCATTCGGAGTTTTCCGTGGTTTTCTTCGTACCTTGCCGTAAATACGGGTTAGGATCCCTTAAAAAGACCCCCACGGAGGGCACTCCCCCCCAGGGCCTATATCCCTCGGTTGATAATTGGCTGTCATAAATCAACCCAACTCAACCCTTTTAACTATTTTCCCCACCAGTGGCTAATAGGTTCTGTTCTCAATGCTGGTAGACGGGAGGTGCTGCGTTCAAACCTCTGTTGCGCTCGTCGACATAACTGTTCGGAGTCTTCTGCGAACCTTGCGTAAATACGTGTTAGGATCTCTTAGAAAAACTCCCACGGGGGCCATTCCCCTCGCCGGCCTATATCCCTAGTGAAGATAATCGGCCTTAACAAATAACCAACCAACCAACCAACCATTTACCAATGCAATAATATTTAATGTGTGAATCTATTCTAAGAGAATTAAAAGCAAATTGCCTTCACCGTAAATAAAATAGCTGCAGGCAACGTTTTAATTACACATAGATTAATTGAAAAAATGATTCATAGATAAAATAAATCTTTATACGAATAGTAAATCCATTTGAGAGAAAGGACTATTTAAAAACAGCATTTTCAAATTTCCCTAAATTAATGAAACTAGTTCTAAATATGAATGAAATACCGCTGTTATCCATTACGGAAACAGAGACATTAATGTCATATGATATATACGTAAATATTTCTCTCAATGACTCTCACTCTACAAAGCCAGCACAAAAACGCGTATACATACAATTTAGGTAAATGTTTCATTCATTTAGCTGAAAATGTGTCAAATATTTATTCTTAAATCTGATATTTAACTTTATGTTATACCAATTAATCATAAATATTTCTATATTAAGTGAAATCTGCATATTTAATAAATGAAACTTTTCTTGATTATTATATATTATAATGTAATATCTTCGCTTTATGTGACTTATAGAAATTCTTAAATATATTCTTTATTTTATATTGTTCTTTATCTGATATTTCTACTATGATGAGTTATTCAAGCACTTTTTAAATATAAAACAATAGCAACTTGACGATTTGTACCGCATAAATTCTTATTACCAAATGCTCAATAACTTTAATTTGTAATATTTTATAAATTTCTTCATTTATTATTTCTGATGATATTTTAAAAGTCACATTCCATACTTCAACACTCTTATATAAAATGTGATTAATATTTCAGCATATTATCGTAATGCTACAATGGAATATGATGCCAAACGACCAATGTGTGCTCTAAATTTTGACACAACTTTAAATTGAATTTTGTATGGTAATTGAGAAGGTCAATTTTGAAACAAATTTCAATATTAATATCTACATTTTGACAACATATTTGAATTAATTGGTTAAGTGTTACCTTTGGACACCAAAGGGGAAGTAAATTAGCGAAAGTAGTTTAGAGATTACCTTAAAGTAATATTGGAACTCGTAATGCTAAATTCATTTTTAATCGTCGCATAAACACATTTCCATGGCGGCAATTTTGGAAGCAATTCTAAAACAATTTGGTAGATTGTGATGCAGTTTTGAATTCGCAAAATTGAAGCTCCTAAAAATGACGTTCTGTTAAAAAAACATTATAGACTACTGTAATACATATGCTTTTCGAATAATATCTTAGAAATTATATAAATTATGAAATTAATATTCGAAATTATAATGCATTTTAATACAATGAATTAACAGAAATCAATTTCTAGAAGTTTAAACTATACTAATATAATTTTAGTGCCAATTACTCTAAGTAGGTGTTGATTAAAGCCTGAAAAACTATCACATTTCATTCATTTTACAACCATTAAAAATGAATTTAAGATTAGGATTTTAAAATTTTACATTACGAAATTCCTGAATTATTTGGCCGAATGGTTTTTCGTTTGGTATTCTAATGTAAATTTCTTGAAGAATCCAAATATGATGCCAAACGTAGGTGTTATTAGCAAAAATTTTAACGTTTGTTACAACTTTAATATGTAGACCAGATATATAATGTGACTATAGCATTAATTAGTAGACGTGATTATTAATTGAGTGGTAAATGTCCCATTCTTAAACGATGATTCAGGGAAAAATTAGAAGGGCATTCTACTTTATCTTTTATTGTTAGATATTAGGATACATTTTAATGCCTATTACATTCACATTCTCATTTATTGCATTTATTTCTCATAGTTTGATGGATGAATTATGAAATGTTCAGTAAATGTGTGCAAAAATAGTGCAATATTACAGTATTTTAGAGGTTGTACAATAGTATTAAAATTAAATTAATGATATTTTAGTCGTCTTCCAAATAATAATTTTCTAAAAAATGATGTCCTTTTTAAATCTATTGTAAAAATTACCTTTCACTTGTGAATATGTATTAAATTTTTTCATACATGTTTCATGATTTGCTAAATGAAATATGCATTTAAATTATTCACAAACGAAGTTTAAATAGAAATTTTATGGGAAAATAGAGAGATTAACAAAGTTCTGCTTGAATATTTTATTAAACAAACTTACTGTTTAAACAGTTAATTTATTATTTAATTTAAAATTTGTTTAACTAAAGAACAGTTCTCCTTTTCTCCCATTATACAGAAACTACTTGAATGAATTAAAAGCAGGTAATTCTTCTAATAGAAGCAGTATTTATCATTAAAAATTAAATTCAAAAAATTTATAATTTTAACAAGTGAAAATTTAATATATGTATTGTATAATATTAAACCCTCTTGTTATATAAAATGTGTAATTTTCATTATTCTTGAAAAAAAGTGTAGAATCTAAACCAATTTACCGAGTCAAAAAAGTGGTTTACCGATTTACCAAAATTACTTTATTGCATTTTACTGAAAATATATGGCTTAAAATCTAATTTTTTTTCTAAATACTATAAATAAATTAACTTTATTTAAAATTATATATTTTTTTAAAGGCAGAAGTTTTGTAATTGTTACAGCAATGATTTATTGGTTTAAGTAAAACGTTCAGAATGTGAACCATTTTAATTATATTCCTAACTGATATACTTTCGCGAAAATATATGCCTTAAAATATCCTTATGTTCCAAGTATTGTAATTTAATTAATATTATTTAAAATTGCATTTTTTAAGACCTAAGTTTTGTAATATATTATATCAGTTATTCATTTATTTTCATAAGAACTTAACAACCACTGTGAAAATAAAATTACATTCAAAATCATAATTTTTTTTCACTGCAATCGATAAACATTTTATGATAGTAACTTGTTTTGTTGAAGCTCTGAATTTCTATAAAAGTTATATTTTAAATCGTTGTATACTTTTTGTTATAAGGACTAAGTAGGATTTCAGCATTGACACTGTGAAACTTTCCAAGTTACTCATGCATTTCAAAAGGAAGGAACAATTTCAATGGTTCAGGGAATATTAACTTTTTCTTTGAGAAGTTTATTTGAGAAATACTAATGAAGTTGTTAAACATATGTTCTCTGAATATTTTTAGAAAAATTGAAGTTTAATTTAAGAATTGATTGCAAGAATATCAGACCACTATTATACATTTTTCCTGTCGTATGAGAAAATATTTTAAGTTATTGAAAGTTAATGTAAGAATTGTAATTTATATAACGGTTTTTTGTACGTTTAAATAGAAAAAAAGGGTTTAAAAGTCATTACATCTCGAAAAGTATGAAATTTATGTTGAAAATTATTAAGATATCCCATTACAGTCATTCTTTTAAATAAATACAGCAAACTGAATGTAATAGAGTTTTTTTAAATATTAGTATATAAAAAAAACTGCATTTGATAAATAGATTTTTCGGATGCATTTTTTTAAAACAAGCTTTTACAATTTTAAGGTAAAACAATACCATACTTGGCTTTTACTAAAACTGTATTCACTACGAAATTAATGATACTTTACAAATTGATTTTACAGAAATATCCAATTTGAGTTACTGAAAATACACGATAAAATGCATAAAACTTATGTCATCATTTTGGTGATTATTCATATATTTTATGTTTGTTCATTTTTTTAAATGTCTATGAAAATTTCAGACATGAAATCCGAGAATTTATTACTCTCATAGCATTGCATAAATTGAAGACATTCTGTGAGATATAAATGTAACCAAAAGTTTGGAGAAACAATGATTTTCTTAACTGATTGTTCAAAAAATCATGTTTTCAGAAAACGCATTTAAAGTTTCTCTTTCCGAAAATATTTTAGAAATATTCCTCCCAAATTTCTTAAAAATCTCTAGATCTATATGCTGCATATTCCTTAATCTCAATATTAGAAGATATTTTCTTTTATAAGATTATTTAATTAGACACTTCCATGTTGAAACAAAGACAGCCATAACTACATTTCAATGATCGTATTAAGAAAAGAGATCGCCTATTAGATAGCTGATTGTACAGTCTTTAAGATAAAACAAAACATATTTATTGTGTTTGCCGAAAATTGGTTTTTTAAAGGTGTGGAACACTGTAAATGTAAGTATATATTTTATTTTACTATATATTTTATTACGAATATTCGTAGATCGGTGGAATAGTGAAAATCTATTCACCGTTCTCCGGTCATCCAAGGCTGTCTGTTAGACAGCTGGTGACTTTTTCTCCAACATGGTTCATTAGTGAGAAATTTCAGACTGAGGAATCAGCCGAAGTGGCTCAGTGGTTAGAGCAACAGCCCGGAACGCTGTGGATCCAGGTTCGATTCCTGGCTGTGCTAATTTTTCACTCCATGTTGATTTATTATATTTAATGTATGTATGTCTGTATAATAATTGTATACCTTTAAATGCTGAATGCAGGCGTTAGTTATGTGTGTTTTAATAAATAAAAAATAGATAGATGCTCCGACTTTAACTTTTCACTTACATTCATTAATTTAAAGTTATTGTTCTTGAATCTGGCTTAAAATTTCCTCGTTAATCTAATCGTTTTTATCATTAAACGATCTTAGGAAAAGTACAGGAAATAATTAACAAAATAAACAAAATTATACACAGGGTGCATCAGAAAAATTTGTACACCTTTTGAATGATTATAACTTCAGTTTTTGTTCAAATATAATTAATGTATAAATTTCAAAAGAATCTACATAAAATAGATAACTTGTTCTTTTACTGCAGATGTTAAAAATTATTACCGTTCTGATCAATACACGGCTTATAACGATAGGCAATTGATTCACAAGCTTCAACAAGCTTTTTATTTGGTGTTGCGGCGCATTCTTGCGGTTCGGGTACTTTGGTCGTTTTAAATTATCATTTATCCGTTGAACTGTAAGTCGCATAGGTGGATAAGTCTAAAACACCATGCGATAATGTTTTTGTACTTCTGCTACATTTTAATACTTACATTATTTTTTAAAGATAAAATTTCTTTTTTCAAAAGTTAAGCTTGGTCCACTCACTATTCCCAATTAATTACACTTTGAAAAGAAAAAACAATAAAAAAGTTTAAACCCGTTAAACAGTGTATGTATACATTTTTCTGACGCAACTTGTATTATTTGATGATGAAGTGCAGTGTTTCTCAGTACGCGGTGAGATAGCTCTTCTTTAATAGAAATCTACATTTTATTTATTTGCCGAATTTATGTCACTAAATTAATCGAGTACTAATTTGCGCTAAAATTTACGTGAGAATACTATTTTGCGAAAAGAGTGCGTGACCTCGATGTAGTGTAATTACACATGGCGCGAAATTTTGAGAGATATCTTAGAAGATTTAGGCTTAATTTAAGTGTATAAATAGAAATCCATATATAATAGTCATCGTTCTATAGTAAAATACATAGTATTAGGAATACATTTGACACTTTCTGTTAAAGGAGGAACACGTAAAAAGTCTGAGACAAAAATAAATTTTAATGGCAAAATGGATTCTTGATATAAAAATTAGTACAATGCAAAGATTCTTTGATTCAATAAATCAATCTGAACAGCCATAATGATATCGAGGTAGTTCTGAAAAATGCATCTCGCAATAGCTGTCTTCTTTATGTCGAACAGTTTGTCTTTTGGATGCAGGCTATGCGTTTTGTTACTTGCTAATTCACATCACAAATATTATAATTCATAGATTTCCAATTAAAGGTGTTAAGCGGACATAAGTTGGAATTTAGATATTTCCCACCACAGTAGACACATAAATATGCCGTCATATTTTGTGTTTCCGTTTCGTAGTCTCCGTTGGAACTCGTCATTATACTTCGTATTGTTTTTGTTGCTTTTGAGATGCGTTGAGTTGTTATTTTGATTGCGAAATTGGGTGTTTGAAGCGAGCCATCATCATGCAGACTACTCTTTTCCAATATCCTGATGATTTTCACTGTTTCTCTTCTCTATTTTTGATATAATGAGGGTATCTGAAGCAAACAGTATAAACATATGTTGAATACGTTACATTTTTCAGAGATACTATTTACAAATATTCAAATTTTTACCGAACACCCAGTATAACATGTGTTGAATAATTCAGCTACGCATTAAGCATTTTGTTGTAACGATATATATAAGCATATGTAGGTTTAAAAAATTATAATTATTTGGACAGTCAAAAATTTTATAAAAACATGGTAGTATGCAATTTGTTTTCTAAAATTTATGACATACACTAGAAAATAAAATTATAAATTGGCAAATGTTGCACAAACCATAATAAAAACATATTCTAAACGGAATTTTGAAATAATAGCTTGCAGAGCAAAACTTTGGGTTCATAACTGAAAGGTTTGCTGCAACAAGGATTTGGAGTTACATCTACTATTTTGTAGTAAATATGTATATATATATATATATATATATATATATATATACAGGGTGATTCATAAAAGATGGGCAGAACTTTAAGGGGTTATAGTACACTTAAAGACAAATAATATTAAATAGGAGACTAAGGGTCCCAGACGTATTCCCAAGGAGATAGGGGGCATTAAAGTTTAGGGTCCGAAATTTCAAATGATTATAAAACATGGAAAAATTGGTCGATTCGTTTGCGGTTTTTGCAAAAAATTTTCTTTATGCCAGTATTTTCTTGAAATAAAATTTTAAAGTTCAATTTCAAAAAATGCCGATAGGGGGCGCTTTAGACTTTGGAGTAACAAACAACTATTTTTTAACGTTATTTTTTGTATTTCTTTAAATGATTTCGAAAGCTTAGACTTAAACTTAAATTTTGATCTAAAAATCTGAGTCCTAACGAGTAGTTAAGTAGCGTAAACTGAAATTTGAAATTTGAAACCCTTCTCCCCCCAGAACAAAAATCAGTTATTCCCGATCTTTGTGTCGTAGATTAGGCTCTAACTACTGCCGCGTTTTGCTAAAATTATTCTTTATGTCAGTATTTTCTTGAAAATAAATTTTAAAGAAAATTTTCAAAAAATTCCGATAGAGGGCGCTTTAGACTTTGGAGTAACGAACAACTATTTTATACCGTTATTTTTTGTGTCTCATTAAATGCTTTCTAAAGCTTAGACTTAAACTTAAATTTTCAGCTCAAAATCTGAATCGCTGAGCGTGGTTCAGTAGCGAGGGGAGGGGGTTCAAATTTCAACTTCTGAACATAGTTCAGTTTGCACTACTTAACCATGCCCAACGATTCTGTGCTGTGATACGAGGCAAAAATACAACTTTCGTCAAGGACTGCATAGTCGGAATTCACTCATAAAGGCACTGGCACAGTTGGAAACGTCACTCATGCAAACGTTAAAGCTCCATTCCTGACGCTAGTCACCGGGTGAAGAAGGAAACAGAAAGTATGCAAATGTCAAATGGGGAAGAAGAAGAACACGTATGCAAAATTTCGACACGATTCAGGCATAAAAACCACTGAACGGTGAGTCAAGTGTAAGTCGCTGTAGTAATGAATCGGAAGATGGTGCCCTTCACGAATAAGGAAAAGGCTGAGATGCATTTAATTTACGGAGCGGCAGATGGAAATGGTGCAGAGGCACAACGAATGTACGGAGAGCGATTTCCTAACAGGCGGTTGCCTAACCGCAAAACTTTCGAGCGCTTGCACAGACAGTTGTGTGAGACGGGATCATTTCTCGCTTCCCGGTCGAATGCAGGTCGTGCAAAAAAGGACGAATCAGTAGTTGTTGCAGAAGCCATTCTGGATGTAGTAGCGGCGCAGCCAAGTACAAGTACACGAACAGTGGCTAGCCAGGTGGATACCTCACAGTCCACGACTTGGAGGGTACTGAAGGATGAACATTTGCTCCCGTTTCATGTGCAACGAGTCCAGAAACTGTCTCCAGGGGATTATCCAAATCGTATTGAATTCGCCCGCTGGTTTCTGCAGCAGAACGCGCTAAATCCACATTTTGGACGAACTGTGCTTTTCACCGATGAATGTACCTTCACACGTGAAGGTACATTTAACACACACAATGCACATGTATGGGCGGATGTCAATCCACATGCTACGTATCCACATGCTCATCAGAGACGCTTTTCCATCAATGTTTGGGCAGGAATCCTCGGAGACCACCTAATCGGACCGTACCTTCTTCCTGAACGCCTCAACGGTAAAACATACCTCACATTTCTGCAACATGTGCTGCCAGACCTGTTAAACGTTGTTCCTCCACGCATCCGGCGGGTCATGTGGTTCCAGCACGATGGAGCGCCAGCCCATTACGTACGAGACGTCCGCAACTATCTGGACATCACATTTCCGAACAGATGGATTGGTCGAGGTGGTCCTGTTGCTTGGCCTGCTCGCTCGCCAGATCTTTCACCCCTCGATTTCTTTTTTTGGGGACGATTGAAGGCTCTTATGTATGAGACACCCATTGAATCCCCCGAGGAACTGGTCGCCAGACTTTCCGCCGCTGTAGGGGAAGTGCTCGAAAAGCCTGATGTTTTCGCGAATGTTCGCCGTTCCATTCGTCGCCGTTGTTCTGCGTGCATAACCTCTGGTGGTCACAATTTTGAACATTTATTGTGATTACATGTTAATAAATATGCTTTGGTAACATAATCCTAATTTGTGTCTTTTTACCTCGTATCACAGCACACAATGTGTGGACATGGTAAACTGAACTGTGCTCAGGAGTAGAAATTTCAAACCCCTCTCCCCAGAAACTTAACCACGTCTAACGATTCAGATTTTGGGCTGAAAATTTAAGTCTAAGCTTTAGAAAGCATTTAATGAGACACAAAAAATAACGGTATAAAATAGTTGTTCGTTACTCCAAAGTCTAAAGCGCCCTCTATCGGAATTTTTTGAAAATTTTCTTTAAAATTTATTTTCAAGAAAATACTGACATAAAGAATAATTTTAGCAAAACGCGGCAGTAGTTAGAGCCTAATCTACGACACAAAGATCGGGAATAACTGATTTTTGTTCTGGGGGGAGAAGGGTTTCAAATTTCAAATTTCAGTTTACGCTACTTAACTACTCGTTAGGACTCAGATTTTTAGATCAAAATTTAAGTTTAAGTCTAAGCTTTCGAAATCATTTAAAGAAATACAAAAAATAACGTTAAAAAATAGTTGTTTGTTACTCCAAAGTCTAAAGCGCCCCCTATCGGCATTTTTTGAAATTGAACTTTAAAATTTTATTTCAAGAAAATACGGCATAAAGAAAATTTTTTGCAAAAACCGCAAACGAATCGACCAATTTTTCCATGTTTTATAATCATTTGAAATTTCGGACCCTAAACTTTAATGCCCCCTATCTCCTTGGGAATACGTCTGGGACCCTTAGTCTCCTATTTAATATTATTTGTCTTTAAGTGTACTATAACCCCTTAAAGTTCTGCCCATCTTTTATGAATCACCCTGTATATATATATATCGTTTGGTGTCAGAAAGATCGTTAGTGTTTGCATTACGCAAGAGATGGAGCTGTCTGTCTCGTTAGTTTGTTGCAATATAGATGTAGGTCCTGCAGTTACC
This sequence comes from Maratus michaelseni, assembly GCA_963931845.1. Lineage (NCBI taxonomy): Eukaryota > Metazoa > Arthropoda > Arachnida > Araneae > Salticidae > Maratus > Maratus michaelseni. Next base: position 257,411,923 of record OZ007590.1, on the reverse strand, counting down.
TCCTTTTTTCCCCAAAGGACTGATGTTGTTTGGGGGAAGTTGTTTACAGGAAGGTTATACAGCACTTATAAGCAGTAAAGTTTTTAATTATTACGTATTGTGTACGTATTATTTTAGTGTTTATCATTGTTACTCTGTGATATTGTTTAATGGATAATGTGTGTTTCGGAAGAGGCAATACTATTTAGCTCTGGGTTTACTGCTGATGATTGATAAATGCAAGTTTATATTTTTAAAGTTACATTTCAACTGACATTTTCTTTAAAAAATAATATGACAATAAATTGTATTTTTTGTGAGATATTGTTCATAGAAGTAGACAGAACATCTATTCGGTGGCAAGAAACGGGTAGCTGCAAAAATCCAACAAGGCCACGTCATCTGGAAGATATATTTTTGAGTGAAAATACTGTCATAAATTGTAAGAACAATTAAGAAGATTGACCAAAAAGAATATTTTCACAGAACTTGGAATTTTTTATTTTCAAACGTTTTTTACGGTTTTCTGCAAACTTGAATGATTGGAGTTACTCCATTTTGCAGCGAACCATTCAATTACATAGTTCATAACGTGTGAGATCTAAGTTAATTAATTTTCTCATATATCAGCACTACAAAAAATTGACGACACGTAAAAACGCACATTCATTCTTTTATTATAATTAAAATTACTTTACCTACGCATTTCTATTCTGTAACAACATTAATTGGTTCAAAACTTTGTTAAATATATTTTGATATTTATGTTTGATTCTGTAATTTTATTTACGATACATATTAATTCTTTTTCCTTGTATAAATGTTTTTTATGGCTAAACACTGTTTCAATTGTTATAGTTGTAACTAGATATGAAAACAAATAAAAATAATTTTCTGTATTAATTTATGCAATTATGATTAATTTTAAATCAGTTTAATTATTTATATAACGAAAAAAAGATATATTCGTTTGAAATATTTAATGAATGTTTAATGACTCGTTAAAAACGTTCTGCACTAAATCTACTTAAATTTACTTTATGCAATAAACACACTTTCATTAGATGAATTAATTCTAACAATTATTTTTATTTGAAAACATAGAGCTATCACATGTGGAAAGCATAAAAGCATATCACATGTGGAATTTGCTACATTTTCCAATTTCTTATGATTTTCTTATAAATACTATTATGAAGACGTCAGAAAGTTTCAAAGAAATGTGATATCAGAAATGAACATCATCACGTAGGCATATAGAACATGAGATTAAATTAAATAACACGTACTATGATTAAGGGAAATGGACGTGACGTGTTTTATCAAAGAGAACAAAAATTTTGATGTGAGTATCAGAATTTACTTCTAACTATTTCATAAAAAGATTTTAAAGTGAAATATATAAAAATAATATTTAAAAAACACTTTTCTTAGAACATACACGATTGTTTATATATTTTGTTTGAAACAAAATGCTCTTAACTCCCTTAAGTAATGTATAATAATAGAAAATATTAATAAATATTTTATCGCTCAAACAATATAATTTAATATTATTTTAATATTTTATGCATTCTTCTTAAATAATTGTCTTATGTTAACAATGTTCAAAGAAAGAATAATTATTTATTCAAAAAAAGGATTTGTAATTCATGAAATAAAAGTATTGTAATGTATAAAAATGAAGAAGAAGATTACTAATTTTTCATAAATGATTAATAAGTAAATTAAAACACACCTTTTTTAATTATCTTTTGTTAAAATAATTTTTTAATAATAAAATAAAATTATATTTCCTAAAAGCCTCACTTATCACATTCTAAACTTTGACACATTGTCGTCTGATGTATTCCACAGCTGTTAAACGAGTATCCTACAAAATTTATATACTAAACGAAAGTTGTTTGTCCGTGTGCCTGTGTGTGCACGACCACAGTAGCTCGGAAAATCTACCGCACGTATAGGTATAAACAATTTAGGCTAGGATCGTTCAAGCTAGATACAAATGCACCTCAGGCTCATATATTTCAATTGTTGTTAATTAATTGAGGTATTAATTGAATCGGTCATTTCAAAAACCAAGTCACGGAATCAGAACTTTCCAGAAATTAAAAATATTGTATTATTGACAAATAAACAAATTTTTATGTTTTTGGGGGCTAATTATAGCGTTTGGACTTCAAAATTCGTAAATATCTAATAATTTTTATAATTTATGAATAATAAAAAGAAGAAGAACAGAAAAACTGTTCCTGGCTTAAGTTGTTTTAGCAAGAAACAAGGTTAGGTGGTATTTAATTTGAACAAAGCAGTCATATTAAATATATTTATAATCAAAATTAGTGAAAATAGCACTTATACAGGAATATTTGTATGTTTTAATACGGTATTGCATACAAATTGTACTATTATACTCTAATATTGTATCCGCATGTAATCTGGTATTGCATGCAAAAACCAGTTAAGTGGCTGACTTTATGTCGTTTAAGTAATGAACGAAAATTAGGAAGTATTGTTTGAAGTATTGTCTTATGTGGTTATTTCCCAGATCATGGCTGTAACTATTAAGGAATCATTTGCGACAAAAGAAAGATGTGGTTTTTGAAATGACTGGATAAATTAAACCCCATAATGAACATGGCTCTCTAAAGTCCCATAATGACAATGTCTCTCACCTTTCCATCATCGTGTTCCAATGCAAAACCCCACTCGGAATCTATCCGGAGATATCAAATCAAAAAAGAAACGAGAGGTAAAAAATTGCAATTTTTTTCGCGTTTTTACAAGTATGCATCCGTATAAGAAATAGAAATAAGAAAAAAATACACACTTAATTATTGCACATTCATAAAGGTGTTATTCGCTAAAAATATTAATATTTTTCCCTTTCAAGAAATAATTTTCGAAATATTTATTTCATGTTTTTTTTTTCTTCTACATCTTTAAAAGTCCACACACATCTTACTGTTCGAATTACAAAAGGAAAAACCACTTATAGATGATAACTTTTTCTCTTTAACGACGTTTTCGGTTAAAAGAAATTACTCTTTCAAAAAATTATTTGCATCAATTTTACAAATCGAAATATGAAAAAACAAAACAATACACACATAGTATGTGTATATTTTCTTGTCTAACGACGTCATTGATTAAAATTATATTATTATTTACTTTTTCATAAAAAAAATATTTCAGGACACCCTTTCGCGAATTCGCCAGAAATTATTATGTTTTTTTTCAGTGAGTTCCCATAATTCATGAATCGGCAATCTCTATCGGTGTCAAAAATGAAATGCCAAAAAGCAAAAAAAAAAATATATCAACTTATAGATTGCACCTTTTTTTCTAACAATGTTATTTAAAAAATATTATGTGCTTTCAAGGATACCCAAGTTTTTTTTCTGTTATGTCTTTCGAGATATCATTTACGTTATGAGTGAATTTGGCCAGAAATGCATTTTGCAACTTTACCGTATCTCGCATGTCTGGCGCTATTACACAAATGTGTGTTGTATAACCAAATGTTTTTATATGCATATGTAATAATTAACCATAAAGTTATTTTAAAATCCATGTATTTTTCAAGATTTAAAATGTTTGTATATAAGATAATGTTTGAAAATCTTAAAAACTCATTTCATGAAAGTCTTTTCATGATGAAAACATTTCAACATGGAACTTCGAAGCACTTTATGTCCTTCTGACAAGATATAAGATATAATAGAGATAGAATGTAAGGAATATCGATGGTTTTGGCTGTGGACGTTCAGCAAATGCATCAAATTATTGAACATGAAATTCAGGCCTGCTTAAAATCAACATACATTTGGAATGGCATTGAATATCGGAAATGACATGATAGTTCTTGTTCTTACTGATCCTTCTGCTCAGGAGTTTACTGAAAATCTGCTCCTACTAAAATATTGTGTTGTAATTTCACATAATCAGGATGGATGTATAGCGATGGAAACCGATGAAAGGATTGTCAAAAACCAAGAAGATCTGATCCAAAAGGTGCTTCCAAATGATGCACAGAATATTAAAGATTAAGGGTGTCTATGCAAATGAGCTATCCTTACACCGAAAACGAAGATTGCAAGATTGTTAATAAACAAATTTTACAGGAGTTGGCTGGAACATTTGAAATTTGTAAATCTAACGAGGTGCAGATGAAGCTGTTAACTACCCAACAGGATTTTTGAGCACATTGGAATCAACTTGGACTGCGATCACACACTTTGGAGTTGAAGATTTACGGAACCTATTGTACTTCTAAGAATGTTATACCCTCCTTCATTCAGCAATAGAACGTGACCTTGTATCACACAAATTATGTCAAGTATGAAAAAAGCAATCATAATGAATGCGCATGCTGCAGGCGAAGATATATTTAATTGTAGTGCACCACTGATCCCTTCAGAATTTACTTTCAATTTAAACACCTTCAGTTTCCTGTTACATACATATTTGTACCATAAATTTTTGTTTAATACCATGAGCAAAAATAAGGCACAAGAGCGAATGCAGAATGCTGTGCTGGCTCAATCTTATTAAACCCTGTTTTTCCTATTTTCAACTGTATGTGGGTTATTGAATAATTGTAAATTCAGCAAATCTTTACATCTTAGTATCACGCGAAAGAAGATTGAATATAGTATATCCTGAAGCTCTATAAGGAAGCTTTTCAATCAAGAAAACATACCTGTGGCGAAGGAATCCAATAATAAACTGTAAATTTTAACGTTGAAGTGTATAGATAAAATCTTCTTTGGGAGATACATTTTAATTCTGAATGGAATTGATAAAATAATTTTTGAGAGATGAATTTTAAATCGAATGGAATTAATAAAATATTTTTTGGGAGATAAATTTTAATGCTGAATGGAATTGATAAATTATTATGTTGAAGATTAACTATGTATGCATTAATTTGTTTAATATTATGTTTATGTATTGCACAAGTCTTTTGTTTTTATTTTACTTTACATGTCATTCTGTTTTTTTTATTTTCTATTAATAATATTAAATGTATTTTTCTCTCGGTTTACTTTATTTTATGTTTTTTACAGCTAAAACGTAATATATATATATATATATATATATATGTGTGTGTATAGATTATATGTACTTTGTAAGTGTATATAGTATATGTATATTGCATCTTTATAGTAGTAACAATTAATTAGTAAGTAATATATTTTGTTTATATTTTATATCATAACACATATATTTTGTACATGATTTTTTATAATTTATATCATTTAAATTGTGTATATGTCTCTTTCTTTTATTTTTTTAGGGAATATGTATCATGGACATATATATATATATATACCAAGAATTCCGAATATTAAATAACACTATTTCAGTTCAGTAATATTTATTTATTTAATCAGAGATTTTCTGTCAAACAAATAAGACGAATATTACTTTAGTATTCACATTTATGACTCTTTGCAATCTCATGTGGGAAAAAGGCTTTTTCAGCATATTTTTGTTTAACCCTTTGAACTGAACAACTCAGTTCTGAAAACCATTTACTCAACTGTTAAAATTCATCATTTTAAGCATGTAAAAATAATTAAAAAAATTAGAATATAAAAGAAAATACTTCGAAAAGGTATTTTTTCACATTTGCATTAATCAGAAAATTACGTACTTCTTATAAATATTGTCAATTTTCTCAAAAACAAAATTGTAAAGTATACGAACTTACTTTGTAAAAAATCTATTTTTGGGAGTCTCCAACATTTTTTTAATTTTACAAAATTTACAAGTTCATTTTAGCAATAACGATGTGAAACTACTAAAAAGATAAATAAAGGTTTGGCATGAAAAATTAATCCAGTATCGCCGTCTGTCGAGGTTTCTATAAACCATCTATATTAACGGATGTGTTGGAAGATAGCAGCAATACACAAAATCATATTTTAAAGCCCACTGTAGAAGTAACGTTGTCTTTTGGGTATGTGGAAGATTTGGACCGCGGTGATACAATGGGTGAATTACTTTTTCCATTTAGTGGACATGCTTATATTTTTTACACGATTAGGAAAATGCAGCATTTTTGGCAACTAGTAGTTATGCAATTATAGATGTAGTATTTTCCATTACATGAATAACATTATCAGGAGTGAAAATTGGATTTTTATTTTTTTGTGGTAAATTTCTTTGTGGGTAGAAAAATTTTGAAAAACAATGTACATAACATTTATTTTTGCCAAAACTAGTTCATTATTAGAAATGAACTAGTCTATATTCTACTAGTGCTAATTTTCATTATATGTTTAAGAGATATTTTAAAATAATAAATTCAGTTGTAAATATTAAACTTCAATTTCGGTGCCATTTGTGTGTAGAAAATTTCAGAAAAATAATTTTCATAGATAAGAGACATGTTAGAAAGGGAATTATATATATATAAGTGGTAAAAATCGAATTTCTGTTTTAATTACGCGTCATTTAGAAGAGGAATGTTTAAAAAAAGTGGTAAAAATTTGTGGTAAAATTTGGAACAGCGTGCCCACTGTAAGGTTAATACTGACAGCTAATTTTCTTTACATATTGTGAATTATTTTTTTTACATATTAAAAATAAAACTTGAATATAATCCAGGGCAGGTATGCCCCCCCCCCCCGCCTTCGGCAAGATTTATAATTTTGTGATCATTAACGGGCTAAACGAACAATTCCTTGTTTCTCCTTCTCCACATTGTTTCCCCGAAACTGCAGTTATACCTCACAAAGAAAAGTGTCTCATTTTCATTAACAATGATTAACAATCATTGATATTAACAATTTCATTAACAATCATAATCATTAACAATGATTTTAGATATATGCAAGCTTATATTCCCAGGCTCAGGCAACGCTGGATGGTTCAGCTAGTTTTATAGAATTTAGATCACTGTATATTCTTGCAAAGTTAAAAGTAAATATTTAGATGATTTCCTGCTTAAATTACTATTTTATTTGTAGAATATGCGACTCGCTTAAATGGATTTTCGACCATGACCTGAGGAAATTGGTATATCGATATTACGATGGCCTCACATATAGTTCATGGACATTTTTCACAGAATTGCCTATATTAAGGAAACTTTGTTCATTCTATAGATGTTTCATTTTGTAAATAAATAAATATATATATATATATGTGTGTTTGTGTGTGTTTTATGTAAGACTACTCATTGGTAATCGAATGGTTTATTTCACCAAATAAAATAAAAGAGCAAAAAATACGAAGTTGTGTCTAGATTTTTTTATACCGCTAACCAGGCCCCTACCTGCCCAGCATGAATGCCTAGCTTGACGGGTTAGTACCTGGGTGCGGGGCGGAAATCGCCTGATCACAGCATGACTGTGATCCACATGACTATAGATTTGTAGACATCGCTGCTGTGCTTGCTCTCTTGTGATTTGCTACCGTTATCTCTGTTTGCCGGTTCAAGGTTTCTGTTTAATTTTGTTGAATTGACAGATTTAATAGGTCTCGTAATTTAGAACCTTGATCAGGTGACGAGACCCTCACCTGACTATTTTTGTTTTAAAATGGACTGCATATTTTATTTTTTTGTAAATATATCAAAACTTAACTTCAAAAGTTATATAACAACAGCGTAATTTGATTATACCTAGCAGATTTTAGAAAACCTTGGTAATACAATGTTTCATTAATGTTAAATGTGTCGTTACATTGTAACTTGCATTTGAACATATTAAAATTTGAAATTAGCGCAATCTCAAATCCCTACGTACCTGGTTTGGTGGTAGGTAGATAATAAAAAGAGGATCCATACATATTTAAATGAAAAATCAAGATAGGAAACAGATACGTTGCATTTCACACTAGCGCTTGAGGGGCGCGTCTCCGGCACCCACACTTTATTTAATTTATGTACCATTTGATTGGTTTGTCTAATACCCATTTCATCAAAATTTCAAATTTTATTTTCATTTGTAATTATTCTCAAAACAATACTTACTATTTTTAAGTAAGTTAATTCTTTTCATTTTGTTTTTCACAATTTAATACTACGATTAAATTCCAAATATTTTTTCTACTAAATAAATTCTTCCTGTTGTGACCGTTAATTTCTAATTTACATACATAAAAACTTCTAATAAAAAATAAATGAATGTCACATTAATGGTTACTTATTCTGCACTCGAACCATACTTCCTATAAATAAGCAATTCTCATTAGCAGAAATTTACAATAATACCATAATTTCTAATGCTGCACCTGCAGTTTTACCATCATATTATTATTTGTAAGAGAAGTATTTTAGTATTCTTGAATAGCAATGAAGAAGGATACTCGATATGTGTGTTATTTTATAGGAATTCAGCAATACGTGACAAGAATATCGAAAGTAATTTGTATTCTATTAGGTGAGGTATAGGTCAAACACGTTTCGAGAGGGGTAGAGGGAAGTATTTCCTACGAAAATTGTTTTTCATCTGTTATATTTAATTGATTTCATAGAAACAACTCGCCATGCTCTTAAGAATAAACTTTAACTACACATGACGAGTTTAATAATCGGCTTTTACTTAACATACTAATTTATTTCTATCGCAACTTTTACTCATTGTAACTTAAAACGCGTGTTCTATAAAAAGGTAATTTATATAACACTTATTTTTTATTTATCTTTCCATAATTGGTTTATTTATATTTAAAATAATAATTTTAATAAAATGAAAATTGTTAAAAGTTTTGATAAAACTATAAAAAAAAATGAAGTAATTTAGCTTTTAAATGCAAGACTGAAATTCAATAAAAGCATTAATAATCTCATGGCACATTTTCTATATTATTGCTTTTGTATGAAATTATATAAGATAAAGTAAAACTTTTTATATATACCCTTGCATTAAAAAGATTCAATAGTTACGTTCAGATGCAATTTTTCTTAAGAATGTTCAAAATATTTTATTCGTATATTTCATTTCTTCTTTTTATAAATAATTAAAATTTAGACAGTAATTTTACAATCGGGAGTACTATAATGTAAACATTTGCATAATTCTAATGTTTTGTGTTAATGTGACATGTTGTCCTTAAAAGACAATAGCCTTGCTAACAGTTACTCTATTCTATGCAGGTCTTACAATTCCCAGATGTCAAACAATTGTGACATGTGAAATGATCATTTTGAGGTAGAAAAAGCGATTTTTTTCTTTTTTAGTGCCCGAAAACAATGAGAATTTATAAAATTCAAAGTATCATAAATTCCTAAGCTTCTGTCGTTGAGAAATGATATTTTTGCAGCAGCGGTTCGCAAAATATGATTCGCGAGCAATGGTTTTGTGCTTTGCAAAACTAACAATAAAATCTCAAAATAGGTGTAATTATTTTATTCTGCTGCAATAATAATATAAAAACAATATTCTGCTATTTAAAAGTAAAATACAGAGAATGTATATAGATACCTTTGTGAAATATCAGTGGTATACTAATCTTTGTGTAAAGGGCGCTTTGACGTTAAATTTTGAAAAGTTTCAATACGAACATAGAGTCTGTCCCTGATGAAAAATAATTTAATAAAGCTTATTGATTGTAAACTGTCTGAAACATTAATTAACTATTTTGTTTTATTGGTTGAAAATTTATGACATCTTCATTTTCACATTAGTATTATCTATTATTTTTCTCTTGTAATATGTAACATTGTGCCAACGATCAAATTTTCATTAGGATTGATTATAGAAAAACTCCCATATACCTATACCTAATGGGTGCGTCGCAAAAAACCTTGACGCTTTAAGATAGGTTGCGTAACAACAAAGTATGGGAACCGCTGTTTCACAATTTTACTTGTATGAGTAATCAGAATTATTTTTTTAATATGACTTATAGAGGCCGTAAATTTAAATTTCGTAACGTTTTATAAAATAACTATTTTCATGTAAATTGATATTCACTTCGCATGATAAAAAACAACTTTTAAATTATTTTTGTACAAAAAAAAAGTATAAAGGGTGTACTAATAACATTGACATCGGCTTTGTTCCTCAAATATTGATCATAGACATATATATTATAAATTATAAAGTTACGTAAGAGAAGGAACAGAATATTATGAGATCGATTAAAATTTTCAAGAGATTTAATTTGAAAAAAATGCTTAATTTAAATTTTTAAACGGCCCCGTATAAAAAATTTCCCTCCAATGACTAAAATCTGCCCTATATACTAATATGAACATGTACAAATTTTCAGAATTTTATCATAAAAAGTGGCAGTGATATGTTCAAACAAATTCGGTGAGGGATTAATCATAAATTAAAATGTAGATGTTTAGAGATAGAGTGCAGATGACGTAACGCATAAATCCATTATAAGAAAATAAAATGTTGCCTTTTCTTTCCACATTAGTATAACCTATTACTTTTCTGTTGTAATATGTAACATTGTGATTACAAATTTACAAAAGTATGATTACTGAAAAATACCTTGAATTTTTTCACAATGAATAAAACTTGGGAATGGCACATTCAATGAACACTGAAACAAATTAAAAATGTTTGCATATGCAATATCTGTATTTGCAAGGATGGAAAAAGTTTTGAACAAGCTTTTTAATATTTGCTTTAAGTTATTATTTGTACGTAATTTAGATACTGTTGTAACAATAAATAGCACAATTATTATTTATTTAAGCAATTATTGTTTTCATTCGTAATTTGTGTACAATCCCTGAAACGCGATAATCTGACATGATTTTTCCCCTTTGAGAACTCATATCCAGGAATCGAAAAGAGGTTTAAATCAGCATTTATTGTAACATTGTGATTACAAATTTACAAAAGTATGATTACTGAAAAATACCTTGAAAATTTTCATGATGAATAAAACTTGGAAATGGCACAGTCAATGAACCTTGAAACAACTTAGAAATGTTTGCATATGCAATATCAGTATTTGTATGGATAGAAACAGTTTTGAATAAGCTTTGTAATCTTTGCTTTAAGTTATTAGTTGTACGTAATTTAGATACTATTGTAACAATAAATAGAACAATTATTACTTATTTAAGCAATTATTGTTTTCATTCGTAATTTTTGTACGACCCCTGAAACGCGATAATCTGACATGATTTTTTCCCTTTCAGAACTCATATCCAGGAATCGAAAAGGTATTTAAATCAGCATTTATTGGATTCCATATTGAATAATTGAATGGATACCATATAGAATTTATTTGGTATTTTATTATCTCTGCGAATTTTTGTGATAAATTTCTGCAATTTTGTACATGGCCTTATTACTGTATGGGGCACATTTTACTCATTGAAAAATGTTTTGTACGAGGGTCGTATAACAATTTTAATTTTGTAATACTTCAAATTTAATACCTGAAAATTTTGATCGATTTCATAAAATTCTGTACATTTTTTAGATAACTTTGTAATTTATAATAGATGTCTATGATCAATATTTAAGGAATAAAAGCTGTGGTCAAAAATTTTGGGACACCCCGAGTGTGTGATTTAAAAGTGATTGAACAAACTTTAATAATTACAGAGAACATCTCAAAACGCACTTTGTAGTATCTATAACCAGTCTCGCATTCCATTTATTGCCTCTTTTATACAGGCTTTTATTTAACTTGACTTGTGTGTCCGTTCGGCTCAAATCTTGCAATTCAATTTTAACACATTTCCTGTGCTACAACTGACCTAATGTTTGTTATTGGGACGTATTTCCACTGACAATCAATATTATGTTTAAAAAAAATTCTAATTTGAATTCGCCACCCCTCAGGTGGGCAAACATTTGTCAAATAAGGGTACTCAAATGTCATCACGGAAATGTCATTGATTTCTTCATGAAAAAAGTGGTGTTCTTCGATTGAACCATGACATGGTTGGTAAATGCGCCATTTTTCCGTTCCGCGGTAAGAAGGAGTTGGTGTTGGATCGAACCGCACGAGGACGTTGATCGTTTTTTTTTTCCATACAGCTGAATTAAAAATAGTATATCCCTTTTTTTATTATTATTATTAAATTTTGTACATGTTCTTATTAGTGTATGGGGCACAGCTTACTCATTGGTAATTTTTTTGTACGGGGGGGGGGGGGGCGTGTAAAAATTTTAATTTTGTAATTCTTCAAATTTAATACCTGAAAATTTTAAGCGATTTCAGAAAAAGTTGTACTTTTTTTATGTCTATGATCAATATTTAAGAAATGAAAGCCACAGTCAACGTTTCTGGGACACCCAGATTGTGTGATTTAAAAGTGATTGAGCAAACTTTAATAAATTACAGAGAACATCCCAAAACTCACTTTTTAGTATAGACAACTAGACTCGCTATCCATATATTGCCTCTTTTACACAGGCTTTTATTTAAGTTGCTTTGTGTGTCTGTTCGGCTCAAATCTATCAACCCAATTTCAGCACTCTTCCTGTGCTACAATTGACCTTATGTTTCGTAGTACGGCGTATTTCCGCTGACAATGCAATATTATGTTTAAAAAATGTTTGTAATTTGCATTCACCACCCCTTAGGGGGCAAAACATTTGTCTAATAAGGGCACTTAAATGTCATCACATAAATGCCATTGATTGCTTCAAGAAACTAGTCTTTGGGGACCACCGTAGTACTTTCCATCATGGATATGCATAATATAAAATATGAAAATAAAACATGTGTAAACTATTTATAAATGCATTGCGATTCGAATAAAATTGTGCCTTGATGACGTCATAAACTTTAAATGCTCTATTACTGAATACCATCTTTCCATAAGAAGGACTGGGTGTCGGATCGATCCTCACGAGGACGTTGGTCGATTTTTTTTTTTTGCCAGGCAACTAGATTAGAAATTGTATTACCCTTTTATTATTATTATTATTATTATTAAAAATCAATTGATAAAAATCAATCGGAATTTATTTTTTCTTCCCTTTTTTTGTACATTGTAATAAAAGCTTGTCTTTAAAACAAATTTTTACCTATAATCTATATTTATTTAACTTACGTTTGTGCGTGTATGTAAAGGTTGGAATTTTGTAATTTATAATTCACTTCAGGCTAGTATTATAAAAATTGTGTACATGTGTGTTTTTCTGATGACAATGGAACATTATTTTTGCTTATTATTTTTAGAACTTTATTATAAATTAATAACTTCATTTTAAAGCATTTTTCCGTTAACAAGTTGATAAATCGTCAAATATTGTTTATGGCTGCAACTGTGTACAAGTTACAACAGCAATGGAGTTCATTATGCGCGAAATTAGGGTAACTAAAATGTTCTTAGGGCTTTGAGAATGCAACAATGAAATATTTTAACCGGTAAAAAATAGAAAATAAAATAAAACTAAAACTTAATAAGTGTAATATATTTTTAAAAGAAATACAATTTTTTATTATACTAAAATATCAGATCCAATACAGTCCAACTCAGATTTTTGATTATAAATTTAGCCCTTTTAACGATACTAAATCCATTTTGACTTTTGTGGGGGAAATTTACAAACATAACTAGCAATGGCAGAAGTGGCCGTCATCCGTACCCAAAGAGATGATTTGTATGCTCCACATTTCGAAATGTAGTTCCGATTACATACGATGTTACTGACTGTATTACAGCGCATTTTGGAAGTTTTGTAATACCATCGTATTTAACACAAAACAGTGTAAATCTAAGCAAAAATTTTTTAACATTTCAATTTATTAAGAAAACTTTGGTTTTAATTAGAGCGAGACACTCTGTATTTTCTTAAATATAAAACAGTTTACGAACCTGATTACCTAAACAAACAATTTTTGTTGTAGTGCACGCATCGTTTATTTCAGTTTGTCTAATCTTATTTTTTTATTGTCTTTGTATGAATGTGCATATATATATACAATATACAAAACAAATTTCTTTCTTATTTCATGTATTGAAATATTTAAGATAGTTTAAGATTTTTAGTTAAGGGAAATTAATTACTGCATATTCCGACATATACTCGTAACGCGCTCCGTTACATAACGCAAACCAGCAATTTGATACCGTAATTTTCTACTTTCAGGTTTATTTGTCGTTTTACGCGAACACACTATTTTGCAGAGTGTGATGTAAAATGAATAACGGGCATTAAAATGTATAATAATTAGTAGAAAAATAAAAACAATGATAAAGTTGAAAGGACATACGCATCTGCCAAGAAAATATGCTTGAATCCTGGCAAAACATTTGGAATCGTACTCGCGTTCATTCAAATTATCACGTATTGTTTTCTTGTTCATCAATATAGAAAATGAATCAATTCTTATTCTTAATTTTTTCTTTATTTTCAGCTTAAATTATGCGACGTATAACGCGCATCTAAAATTTGGCCAAATTTACGGTAATATACGGTAAATATACGGTAATTTGTATTACTATTAAATTTATCAGCTATTTTAATTACAAACTATCTTTTATAAACTCTTGAAATACTTTAGTTTAGTTAATTTCAGGTACTTATTTAAAACATATGAAGCTAAATAAAATTATTTTTAATACATATTTTAAAATGTAAAAAACAAATATTCACAATCATGTCTTTTATCGAAATTTTCTTTTACAATTAGCTAAGAAATATTTTCTGGAAAGACTTTGTAGCATCTGAAAATTTATTTTTTATGTTGATTTATTGCAATAAAAATACGACATTACGGATAAAATGTCAGAGTATCATATGTTTCCTACAATATGCTTCTGTAATTGGATTTAAAATGGTAATACATATTGAATTAGATAAATTGCATTATAAGATATTTTTTCAAATATAATGTCAAACAAATACAAATACGCATAAAATGCATTATTGGGATTTTGTTATCTTCATACATTTTAATATAATTTACGAATACTGAAACTATATATAGTATCTATGAATTTGTTTTATGACTGGCAATTCAAATTTATTTTTATGTTTACAAAAATTTCCAACTTCTATTCCAAAAATAGAATTTTAATAAACTTATCTATAACATAAAGAAATTCATATATATTTTGCAGAACAAGTTATGCATCTAAATACTTTTGCAGATACGCATCACTGAAAACAGATACTTTTTACGAAAGATCATTTTGAAAGTGATGAAAAAAAAATGGTTTTGTAAAATATTTTGTTTTTATTTTTTATTAATTCTGTGCTAACTGTATGTTATTGTTAAAAATTTCAAGACATTTTACAGTTTATTTCAAAACAATATCATTTATTCCACTTATATTGCAGCATTATTTGCAATATTTTTATCAAATGACATCAGTATTATTAAACTCCAAATATATACTCTTGAGGAATTATATTTTACTCAGGTCTTCTTTCAAATTTAATAGCACTGCATAGTAAATTAATACATTTTTTTTACAATGTTTACAAATTTGAATGAATGTAATATATTTGAAAGGAAATATTAAAACTCTTTAGCTTATGTATAAAACACTTTGAAGGAACTGATTTTTTTTAATTAATGTTTTAAAAGAAGATATAAATTTCAGCGATTATAGCATGCATATGTTCCAAAACATTTAATTGTACAATTTAATGTTCTCGCCTTCCGTAGAAATTAATATTAATGATGCAAATTGCAATATTCTGGTTAAGCTCTTATTCCTACCCTGCCTCCTAAAAAAATATTGAGGGGATTGAGTTTAGTAAATGTTTTGAAGAAGAAGTGAAGGTTGTTAAAAAAAAATTGGGTCACAATTATTGAAGCATATGACTCAGTATTATGAGGTGAAACATAAGAAGAAAATTTACGTGACCATATTATCGAGATCTCAAATAAAGAATCCATACAAATTAAGTCAATTTACTCAAGTTGAGGGAATATAGAATGATGAAATTTTAAAACAATTCACTTAAAATGAATGACCATCTCTTATCGTTACATCTTAAAATCTTAAAGGGAAAATTTATCTAACTGGTTACATTAAATTTACGGTAATAAATTTCTTAGAGTACAAAAGTATCCATCCATATTGTAGATGTTTAAGCTATGCTAAGAGCTGGACTACAGCTTACAAAAATAGACCTATATTGGATATATCACTTATAACAGGTAGATAAAAAGCTTGCGATAACTTTTAACAATAAATTCTTTTAAGTACAATAAAATATAACAGTATAGTATTGTGCGTTTTCCATCCATTTGCAACACATCTATTACACATATTTTTAATGCAACTTCTGTGTTTCTAATTTTACTGATGTAAGAGAATTTGTACTGAAAATGAAAAATATATATTTAGAACGTCTTAAGAAAGCAATAGAAATTATGCTTCAATATAATATTAAAATAAATAAGTAAAAATACTTCGTTTATGGCGCTTTTGAAATTACAACTTGTATATTATTGCAAGTAAAAAAATACATAACTTTTATGAACGCCAAGCTAAAGTAGAAAATATTTTAAAATTTTATACCTTATGTAGTGATTACTAATATTTTGGCACTTTGCTTTTTTCTCTAAAAAAATCGGTCTGCAACTTCAAAAAAAAAAATTAAATTAGAGTTACTAAAATTTTATACCTTATGCAGCGATTACTAATATTTTGTCACTTTGCTTTTTAACTCTAAAAAATCTGTCTGCAAATTCAAATAAAAACAAAATTAAATTAGAGTTACTAAAATTTTATACCTTATGCAGCGATTACTAATATTTTGTCACTTTGCTTTTTAACTCTAAAAAATCTGTCTGCAACTTCAAATAAAAACCAATTTAAATTACTGTTACTAAAATTTTTCATTCTTTCATTGCAAAATCGCTTGTTATGTTTTGAGTGGCCACATATTTCTTTCACCATTTCAAACTCCGAGCAGTTTGAACTGTGCCGCAACGTGACATCAGCCGCCGTTGCTCTTGCATATTATACATTGACCTATAATAAAGTTAATATTAAAGTTGTTTTCATTTTGAGAACTTAGCCTCCTTTCTAGAAAAATTAAAATGTGCTCATTTTCCTTTTTTCGGAAAATTTAAAAAAAATTTCGAAATATTTTTAACTAATATAAAATAAAATTTTATACACTTGATAATTGAAGCCATATGTTAATGAGACAATCATTAAAAATAAGACAGAAAATGCATATTTTACGCATAGTTTATGATAGACATTCCAAAATTAAAAGAATACGATTACAAAATGTTAATCTTTTTGACAGAATGAAAGAAATGTCTACTTACATGTTAAATCTGGCTTTCAATTTATTTCGGAAATATTCGCGATAAATAATCACGATAAATAAATCAAAATTTGTATCACAAAATTTATTTCTCAAAGCATATAACAGCGTTAACAATGGTTCTAAATGTTTTTTTCTAAATTAAACTTTTTATTTCTGATGAAATAGAGTATTTTCAAATATTTTGTAGAGAAAATCATTGTCTGCTATTTACAGGTAGAAACATACGAATTTATAGATTTGCGAGTGGAAATTGAAAAGTTGTCTATTGCTATTCGGAAGTGTCTGTTACGGAGAATTTAATGTATAATGAAAAAATACATATTACGATTAAGATGAAGAACATGGATATATTCTAATTAAAAAAAACATAAATGGTACATCTTTATAAATAAGATTAATTTTCACAAAATATCAATTTCTCAATTGTTTTAAAGGGATCAAAAAGGTTTGAAATGACGAAATCGAAGATTTGGAAATCCATAACTATTTTAGACTATTACTTCTTTTTGATTTTGTTTATTTATTTTTAACATAAGTAAAAAAACTTTGTTAAATTGTAAAAACAATATATTTTTTAATAATGTACGCGAAATTCCTCTTGCAAAACATGTTTTTTTCACGATTTTGAAGTCCAGGTTCCATATTTTTGTGTCGTAATTTATTTTTTATACACTACTTATTATGTTGTGTCTTGATTATACATAGAAAACAAAAAAAAATGTAACAAATTACAAAAATTGTAATAAAAAATGAAAATTCGTAAAAAATATCATAATTAAAATACACATATATGTTATTTGTTTTTCAGCTATAGATCGTAGAGAATTTAATTCCCTTTATTAAAAAAAAAATCCATGTAAATCCATTAACTTCTTCAAAATTCATTATGTCGAAACCGTGTTAAGAGATTATATAGGTTAAAGTTTTCCTCCCGAGGTATCCCCAGTCTTCATAGCTCCAACGTTTGCGGCTCGTACGAACGAAAATTTAGTAATTTTTCCTTCGGACCAACTGTAACACTTTATTAAAGGTTCAAACAATATAAAAATAAAAATAATATTAATTACATTTTTCCCACTCTTCAAACCTTTCTGCTAAAACCCATCGTTTTTAAATATATAGAATTCATGCGAAACATTAAACACTGAAGGCACTCAACTAACAAAAAAATAATGTCGAATTAAATTACCACCGTATTACTAAATTTTATTTAAAGTTATATATGATTAAATAATATTTACTATGATGTTTATTATCTGTACTAAAAAAAAATCTCCAAACATATTGATGTCAAAAACAAAAATTATATGAATGTTATCTGCGAAAAATTATATAAATCTCTACAAAGGGAAACTTAAATAATGAATTACCTTTCATTTATCTTACGGTATAATTAGAAACATGTCGCATTATTCTTACGCCAAGTTATCGTTCCACGTGTGTAAATGTTAATTTATTATTATGCAAAGTTAATTTATTCATTGTTTTAAATGTATTTACATCATTTATTTATGCTTCGGTTGACGAATAAGAATAATAGCATTTAAATTATCAAGTCATTCTTATCAACATAAATGTTATTCATATAAATTAATCTAATCAGTTCTAGTATAGTAATGATTTGGTGAATGAACATTGTATTTCAAATATTCAGAATATGATTTTATTTTCTAGAAATAACAGAAACGATAAGTAAAGTAACATTATTAATGAATAAAACGACATATATATATATATATATATATATATATATATATATATATATATATATATATATATAATCGTGATATTCCTTTAAATTAGTCTAAGTTTCCAACATATTCATTATTTCCCTATTTCTTAATAATATATATTATTTATTCCTATTTAATTTCTCTTTAAATTCAAAACGCGTGTATTAATAACAATCTTATTCAATATCTTAATCTAAAGCTTTAGTCCCTTCATAAACTTTTCTCAACTATCCAATCTAAAGTATTCTGAGATAAGCTATTTTTTAGTTTCGAATGATTTTAAAAGCCATCTTGTTATTTTATTCCACGGATCTGCATTCCCGCGCATTTTCAACGTTAGGATTTTTACTTCGAAAACCCTCTTTACCACGTAAGGGATTTTTTCTTCTCAAATCACTCCCACTCGCTTCATTGGCTTAGCTGCTCGGCTTCCCTAGCGCGCCTTTCACTGATTGGTTCATTGTTTTATTACGTCGATTCTGTGGTACTCGGCGCCTATGACAAAAACCTGATGCAATGACTTCGGAACTCAGACTTTAGCCTTCTTTCAAATTCTTAACAACCTGTCGACTGGTGTCTATACACCTTGTAGTAATCTAAATTCGTCTTTTAAGACCAAAGAGCATGAAGTAGTGGTTGATGTTCACGTCTGAGGGCTTTACGAACGTTTTCATAATGTGGGACCTGTTTTACGTTTTCATGTTAGATAAATAAACGCCTTAGAACGACAACTGGCTTGTTTTTAAAGGAGAAATCTCCGGATTGTTCAATTCATTGCCTTACTACACTTCCGCTCTGATTGTCCGGGTTAATAAAAACGACTGCAAATAACCACCTTGTGTTCGCAATGGGAATTACTCTATAACAACTATTACCAACAGATTCGCACAAAGTGACTGGATATGTCGACTGCAAAATATGCCCACCATTTACAAGCTGCCAGTTTCCCATGAATTTAATTCATGCTACAAAACCTTTCACATATATATATATATATATGTGTGTGTTTGAATATTTTTTTTAGAGTATACGTTTCGATATTTGCTGTTCTACTATAGCGAAAGAGACTAAGCGAATAAGATGTTGTAGGTAAAAATCAGGTCTACATTTGTGTAAGAACGTACATAGATTCATATAGGCTCGAATTTAGAAAATTTTCTAAATATGTTGTATGGAAATTCATTCAGTCATATTAAAGCTAGCCAGTTTCTTAAGGTTCCGAAGTTAAAAAGTAAAAATGGATTATTATAACAATACTCGTCTGTGTGTCTGTCTCTTACACCGTTTTTCATAAACTATGGCACGTGGAAAATTCATAACAAAAATTATGCTTATTATCTGTAAAAAAAAAAAAAAAAAAATCTCAAAACATATTCATGTCAAAAATAAAAATAATGTGATTCTTATCTGCGAAAAATTAAACCTCTATAAGGGGAAAGTTTAAGAATTAATTAGAGCGTGGAGAGTTATAAAGGCTATTGACTAACATTTTTATAGATTATTACTCTTGCGAATATTTTTAGGAAAACTTTACGACGCTAATTAATTTACTTTAAAAAAAATGTATATCGTTTGGGGAATCGTGTGAAAGATTTTGTAACACCGAACTCAAAAATATATTTGTTGTAATTTTATGTATTTTATTTTCAAAGATATCATCGAAAATGCAATGGAAATTATACCGCATACGTAAAATATTTACGTTTGTTTATTTCAGCAGCTAGTAAAACAATCCTCTGAAATAAAAAAATATATATATGTATAAATAGATAAAAAGAAGTTATAGTTTGTATATGGATATTAATCTACCTATTAAATCATATAAACAATTCAGAAATTTTCTATGCATTATACATTACAAACCGATATCCTGACAGAAATTACCAGAAATCTTTATTAAGGAGTAGTCTATTTATATTAAAATACGTATATATTAAAATTACGTATTATATTAAAATTACGTATAACCAAACGATACATACCTAAACAAAATCTACTTTCTCTAAATCCATGCATGATAAATATTCATTAGAGTGAAAAGGCTGTAAAATGATGAATGGAAAAAAATTACTTTGAAAAGTAAATTTGATGGTTAGAATAAAATAAGAGAATTCTGTTTCAGAATACAAAAAAATCCGAGGAAATGTAACATAAATGATTTGTTTAGATTTATTATTGAAAATGACTTACAAAACATAGGAATTATTAAAAGAAAAACTTTGAAAAATTTTACCTTCAAATTTATACATTTTAAACTAAAAAACTGAATATATCAAACCTTTCGTTCGCATTAAAAATGAATTAGATCTAATTTCTTTTCATGCTTTAAATTAAAAAATGTGTTTTTAATACATAAAATGATTTTATTGCCTTGAAACCCGATTAATAATAAATCCATGTTTTTCTAATATTCTACTTTTTGAAATTTTATTTTATTTTGTTCTCTTAATTTGTATACGCTCTTCGTTTTAAATAAAAATGCTTTGCATTATAAACATTAAAATTTAATATTTAAAACAATGTTAAAATATAACAATATTAAAAATTAATAACATTTGACAATTCCTTAAAGATATTGAATTTTTATATTTTATGTAGGAAACTAATGGGTTTACGAAATTCCCTCTTGAATCACATGTTCCTTATTTGTATAACATATGAACTAAACAATATGTGAAGAGAAAAACATCATGTCTATTTTATATAATGTAATAAATATATTTTTGGGGATTCATTTACTAATAAGCAATAA
Organism: Maratus michaelseni; assembly: GCA_963931845.1. NCBI lineage: Eukaryota > Metazoa > Arthropoda > Arachnida > Araneae > Salticidae > Maratus > Maratus michaelseni. The sequence goes on along the minus strand of OZ007590.1, from coordinate 257,390,276 downwards.
TTTTTTTCACTATACAAAATGCACCCTATTACCCAATTCGTAATCATTTGTTTTTCTTTCAATATTTCCATAGCATATGTTAATATTTTTTTTATCTCATTTCCACATAAAGAATTTTCAAAATGTATAAAGACATATGTTATTCTCCTCAGAACAGCGAAAAAATTTACAAGTGACATACTCACTAACGATATCTAAGGCTGTATGATACTAATAAGTTGTTCATTCCACAAAAAAAGTACACATGGTAGTTAATTTTTGACAGAATATTTAAAAAAAACACGTTTTACGGATTTTACATAATATAACGCATTTCAAACGCATACTTCTGAAAACTAATGATTTGTGATTTTCTTAACTTGTTTTTTTAATATGCGGACCACCTAACTTCCTTTATTAACATGTTTATTAAATTTGTGAATGTGATATAGTATTATTTCAATGATATATATTTGTTTTATCTGAAACATCATTTGTGCTTAAATAAAATTTTATTTTCAAATAAATATTTTCTTCATTATGTTTAAATTACTGTTACAAGCCTTTCGTGTATCCTCCGATACAATAAAATTATATGCACTAATTTTCAATATATAGTATTATTTGTACCCTAATAAAAGATTCAGAAGCAGAAAGGCTTCCTTTTTAATCACATTTGTTAGCCGTGGATGTGCATATTTTCGTTTATCCTTCATTTCGAAGTATTTCTACTAATTTAGAAATGCTCTTGAATTTTATACATTCCCTTTTTTTTATATTTAAAACGTAAGCATAATTTATGAAATAAAAATGAGTTTTTCAGAAAATAAATTTAATTAAAATAAATGTATCTATTTATTTATGCAAATCTTTTTCGGAGAGATTTTCATTTTCTACATTAAGTTAGCCTGCTGTTATGAAACAAAAGTTTGTGTATTTGGTATCAACCGTAAAGCGCACAACATTATTAAGGAAATGACCACCTAAATACTTATAAAATAAATTAAGCAATAAATAATGAAAAGACTATATGGCCACCTGCATAAAACTTAAAAGAGGTGAAATATGAAGTCTAAGTATTAGCTTTAAATGATTTTGGTTAAATTTATTTATTGCACTCAGAAAAAGGAATTCATTAAAACTACAAAACATGATTTGTTGGGTACATTTTGGTTGTTTTAGCAAAATTAAAGTAAAATTGAACCATTTTACTTGAATTAACAAAACATTTTTTGCTGACGATACTTTTTTTTTTTTTTTTTTTTTTTTTTTTTGGAATTGCAAAAAAAAAAAAAAAAAAAAAAAAAAAAAAAATGTTGATTCAAACAAAATTTCCATTGACTTATATTTAAACAGATTTTTTGTTTAAATATAGGTCAATGGAAATTTTGTTTGGATCAACAAAAAAAAAAATTATTTTTTGCAATTCAAAAAAAAAAAAAAAAAAAAAAAAAAAAAAAAAAAAAATTGTATCGTCAGCAAAAAATGTTTTGTTAATTCAAGTAAAATGATTCAATTTTACTCATGAGATGAATAATGAGATGTTTAATGATAAACGTCAGTTAGATTTAAAGAGTTTTCGAAATATTGCATTTCATTTCGCATTAGTCATACAAAATTTTGTAATTAAAATAAAGGTGAAAAATGAGAATAATTAATATTATCATAATTTCATCTTAAAATTATTATAATTTTCTTATTTGAAGTAATGATATTTAGTTGAAAACTAATACTTTGAGAATGGTTTAATTGATTATACTTTTAATTAAATTGTCTGAACTCATCCAAGCAAAGAGTGTTCCATGAAATAGTGAATGTTATATTTTCATTAATTTGTCTAGTTAAAAATTTAATGAAAGACTATATACCCTAATTTTTCACAAACTTTATATGTAAGTAAATGCTCATTAAACGAAAAATAAAGAGATTTCAGTAGTTAATTAGTAATTTATATTTCAATTACAATATTAAAATTTTTCAATAATCATACGTTGAGAAATACATTTTGTAATGTAACTTTTAAAGTAGTGTTTAAATACATTTTATCAGATAATGCAAGTGACATAATATTTAATTTATCATATAACGCTTGGAAAAATTGTGGTAATCAGAGAAAGAGTTTCCATTTCATGTTTCCGTTCCTGCACGATACATTTAATTTAAACCATGTTTGAATTTATTAGATTCTCTATTTTTGTGGTAAATATACTTTAAAAAGGTTTATTTTTCCTGTAATTGTGTAATTAATTACGATTATGAGCATTAATTAATTCTCGAAAAAACAGCTCTAGTAAAATCAGAAATAAAATAAGATAAAATAGTTAAGCGAATATATAATGATAATATCCAATATAGAAAATATGCATATTCTTTTGGGAACAAAATGTATTTGGATATTTATCCAACGTTCTAAAGTTTTTTTTTTTTTTTTTTTTTTCCATAAAATATTTAATTTTTTTTTAAACAACCCATTATTTGTATACTATATTTTAGTAACATGGCCTTTGATTATACATAAATCCGTTTGTTAAAATTGAATGTATGTTTGTCAAATGCCTCAAAAAATTATTTACATTACAAAATATTTTTTAGAAACTTTTTTTAACTTTTTGATTAAATAATGATCATAAATACTCAATAGAAGCATTGAAGGCATCGTATATAATACATACTCTCTTGGTAATCGCACATTAAGTATGAAGTTGCTTTTTTGTTGGAACCAGAAGTTGTCGGATTTCTAAATGTGACGCACTTTTAAACAAGTTGGAAATTGTACGTCAAACGTGACAAATGAGGTGCATTCGCACTATAGCTAGTTACATAAATATTCAGATCTTGCTGATTTTCAATTCGGCGAAATGAATTATATCGTCTGCAGATTAATTTCTGTAATAAAATAAGTATATCGGCTGCTTGACTATTAAACCTCGGAAGCTCCTATAACAAGAAAGCGCCGATTAAAAAAAAGCAAATTTCTTAATAAATGTTTTTATTAATATTTTCTAAAGTTTGGATTCGATTTTTATAAAATTTGAAATGTCTCGACAAAATTCTGTAAAGATAATATATTTTAAATTTCAAACCATTCAGTTGGGCAGTTTTTGCGTTCTTATATGCGGACGGACGGACGGACAGACGGACGGACCAGACGACGACAATAGGTGCTACGTATTTATATAATTACGAACGCACCTAAAAATTGATCCCGGAATTCATTAATGTAATTTATAGCAATAAGAGTCTTTTAAGCATTGTCTTCTTTACAACTTCCGCACAAAACTATAGAGCCCTAAATTAATATACTATGTTTCATAGTTTGAGGTTAAAATGCAGTATATACTTCTCAAAATCAGATTTTGGTCATCAGAATCGAATAAACAAAATACTCTCGAAAGTGAATACTTTCTCAACCAATTCTAATGGATTGCTCTAAAGATTTTTCAAACTTTTTTTTAAGGTTTGTATTGCAACTTCTATTATAGCGTATTTAGGAAATTATTTTTTTTAATGTTTTGTAGAGGAATAACAGAAGATGAAACAATGTGAAAAAATAATTTCCTTACCAAAAATAAATAAATAAATGTTGCTGTTGTCCATTTTTGAAATTTATTGAGGTAGCTTATTTATCGCATCATTTGTAAATTTTACAGTTCTTTGAAAAAAAAAAGAAAAAAAAGAAAAGAAAAAAAGGCAGAAAATTGTATTTTGAACAGAAGTGTGCAAGCTAGTTTTGTTCACGGTGCGTAGAGATACAGAATACGACGCCACGAGCGCACAAACCAATGAGTGAGAGGCGAGCTCAAGCCAAGCGAATGAGGCGCGAGGGAGAAGATTTAACACGAAAGAATTCCTCTCGTAGCCGCGCATTAATTTTGAAGGGAAAAATACCTAGCGCGCGAAGCAGAGCATGGAATAAAAAAATGGCTTTTAAGAACATTCGAAATGACAAAAGCGTCTCTCGGACTTTTATAGATTGGGGAGCTGATAAAAGTTACGAATGAACTTAAAATTTTAGATTAAGATTCAGAATAAGATAATTATTAATATACGGGTTATTACTTTTAAAAGGAGATTAATTAGGAATAAATATTATTATGAATTAAGGAAATATTGACTATGTCAGAAGTTAGATTAATTTAAAGGACTAATGCGAAATAATTGCGAAAGATATGCGAAGGAAATAAATTTTATATAAATATATTGATATATAAATTATTTATATATAAATTTTATATTATATATATATATGTTTTCTTCTTAAGCTGACTTTCTGTCCAGACATATCTAAAGCCCAGCTTTTTGTGTATCTGGACGTAATACATTTTAATTTTTTGCCATTAATTTTGACGCGGAAACATTTTTTTGCCATTAAAAAAGGTATAATTTGACTTTTAACCTGGGTTTCTCCATCCTACACAGTCGAATAGTAATAATTAACTATTTGCGTGCTATACAAATACTTTTACTACAATAAGATTTGCATATTTTACAGTTTAGTACGTTCTATTAAATATTTGCACCATATTTTACCCCATTTATGAGTTAAATGGATATACTTTTTCTGGAATTTAAGGAAATAATTATAATTCATTTTAAAATTAAAAGGAATGTATATTCTGTTGAAATATCCTTTTCCACCAGTGTAGGTTTATGTGTTTAAAATATATTTTTTGCTATATTTGTATTAAAAAGTTACAGGTTTATACTTACTTGATTTGTCATAACAACAGTCAGATGAGTATTCAAAATAAATATTAGGAAAATGTATTTATAAACAAAGTCATATAAATAAAGATGATTTGTCGTGTTGCATTTGTCTGAATAATATATACATCCTTCTTATATTTTTTTTAATTCTAATTATATAAGAAAAATTGTACTGTTGCAAAAATATCCAAACATTTAGCTTACATAAAGTCAATAATGCATATGTACCAGTAGTAAGCCATTAAAGAATATTTATCTAATTACCATAAAAAAATTTGTAAAATCCATAGAAGTATGTACTTTTTGGTTAGTTCTTATATTCTTCTAACAGAATGAATATTCAAAATTTTAAATTATATGGATTGGAAAAAAATGAAAAATAAAAAACTTTACTGGTCTATGAAAATCAATAATTGGCATACTAAACTTCTGATGTGCCAGTAGTGGACCCAAAAAATGAGCCACCCATTTATTGACTGTAGTTGGCAACATAAAGTAGCTTTAGTTTCTTTTCAGTCTTAGAGCTTAATACACACAATAAAGATTTTCTTTAGAAATTCAGATGGCGCATGAGATAATTTCATTATTATTCAAAAAATTGAATCTTGTTTTATTTTACAGTTTGTCTTTTGTAGCTAAATATTTAACAGGTTATTTTTTCAAAACCGTGTTTTTTTTCCCTTTTCTTCTTTAAAATTTTCTCTCTATGCTTTATCATTATCTTTTTCTTCAGTTTAAGTTTTTTAACTTATCGCAAAATATCGTGTCATTTGAGGTAAATAATTACAGTTGAAACTTTCTGTTGCTTTCTTTCTTCTTTATTTTACCATTTTTTTCTGGCTACAAAAAAATCCGTTTTAGAAATTAAAATGAAAACAAAAACACCCGTTTATTTAAAATCTCTATATGTTACTGTTGTCATGAAAGAAGCATTTGCTATATGCATACAACGTGATTTGAAATAAAATATATCATTTTTGCGTGAAAAAATGTTTTTTTTATAGAAAATAGTACAGAAAAAATAATATTTCTAAATCCTCCATACATTATCCAAATGATGGAAAACAAACAATTGCGTTAGTTTTAAAATATAAACAAGTTGGAAATTGTACGTCAAACGTAACAAACGAGGTGCGTTCGTACTGTAGCTAGTTATATAAATATTCAGTTCTTGATGATTTTTAATTCTGTGAAATGAATTATATCGTCTGCAGATTAATTTCTGTAATAAAATAAGTTTCTCGGTCGCTTGATGATTAAACCTCGGAACCTCCTAAAACAAAAAAGCACCGATTTTTTTTTTTTTTCAAATTTCTTGATAAATATTTTTATTAATATTTTCTAAAGTTTTGATTCGATTTTGATAAAATTTGAAATGTCTCGACAAAATTCTGCAAAGATTATATATCTGAAATTAAAAAAAAAAAAATCGGTTGGGTAGTTTTTGCGTTGTTATATACGGACGGACGGACAGACGGACAGACAGACAGACGGACAGACAGACAGACGGACGGACAGACGGGCGGACCAGACGACGACAATAGGTGCTACGTATTTATATAATTACGAACGCACCTAAAAAAGGAGCATTCATTTGGATATGCATCAATTATTACTTAACATTCAGGAATTTTGGAACACGTGTTGAGCGATTGTTTCTATTTTTGACATTAATATAGCATTTGATGATTATAACTTTGATAATTTATCTTTCTTGTACAAACTCATGCCTATTTATGTGAAAAATAAAACCACTATGCGTGTAAGTAATATAAAAGGAATTGGCGTAAAATTGGTTAGATTGGGGCATTTTAAACATTTGTTCCAAGGGCGATTTCACAAATATGTAAAATTAGTTAGGATCAGATTGAAATAACGCTAGACTTATTTAAAGAAAATCTAGTCCATTTATCAAAAGGAAAATTAACTGATACACAAAATGTTATTAGCTTTCTATTGAAGTGAATTTTCTTTTTTAATTTTGTTTATTTTCAAAGTGAATGATCTAATTAAAGGTTATGTTATGTTACTGCATGTTCCAGCGATGTTTTCAGAATTTTCCTAACACTCTAATTCCTAATAATGTGTTTGTTAATCATTTACCATTTGTTTATAATAAGGGGAAAAACTGTTCACAAAAGCAAAGCAGAAATGTATTTATCGTACACGATATTTCAAATGTAATAATTTTAACTGAAAATAAAAATGAGCTATAAAAAATATCCGAATATAAATGTGGAAAATCTAATGCGACTGTTATTTTATATTTATTATAATTGCAGACTGCTTACTTCTACATAGTGTTATAGAGGTATTTTGATTTGTTAAAAATATATTATACTTATCTAAGCAATTTTTATTTCTCCTCACATTTTTTTTCAGCATTCCTTTATTATCACTAACAAACCTTCTTTTTTTACGACTAGACGATGCAAAATCAATAACGAAAAGTTACAGTTATATATTTACTTATGCTTTTTTACGGTGATACAATGATTATATTTCTAATCCTTCTTCAAACGAAGAAGAAATATTTTTATAGCTTCCCTCGAAATTCTAAAAGCCATTCTACGCTATTTGTTTTTCACATTATTTTCAACAAATAATAATGTTTTCATTTGTTTTAGGAATTTTTTGGTTGTAAATGGATGTTTTGTCAAAGTCATTAAGGAGTATGTTTATGCAATAGATTTTTATCAGGGATTCAAAAATTCTTCTTTTGTTGTAGTTTTTAACAATTTGTAAAATCTGTAAGTTATTTTTTTGTTTTCTATGTCTCCTTTTCTAGCTTTTTAAATTGTTAAATTATAAATGGATTCCTAATTGAATAAAAGTATTATTATTCTATTATAATAATTTTGATTTTTCAAGCTTTCTATTTTTCTTCTTTATATATTAATGGGAGTAATGAAATTATTACGGATTTTACTGTTTTGTATTCGATTTTTACACGCAATTACTTTGAAATATGTTATTTTTTTTTTCAGAAATATTAAGTCTTCATTCACTTAAAAAATATACTTATTTATTAGAAATATTTCTTTTGTGCGTTGAAAATGTTCAAAAATGCTGCTATTAATATATGTATTATGCTAATAATACTCAACTGATCAACTAAAAATTATAAAATAACTATACATGTAAGTAAGAAAGGTAAATTTTTTAAAAACTATTGTATATAGAACATAAGAGTTTATGCCCAGTTAAAATTGCAGTCGTAAAGATCCGCTACACTTTTCTTAGTGCCATATGCAGCGATGCCTAAAATTTTAGATTCCGAATAATTATTTGGGTTTGTATTGAATTATTATGGTTTTATCGTGAAATATTACAGTGAATTACGCAAAATCGTAGGTCTCTTTTCGGAAAAACGTATATCAGATTTTGCGATTTTTTGTTAAAGTCAGTACTGACTACACAAAAATCGTAACGTGAATTATCTCTGGAAATACAGTAATACTTGAAAGCACACTGAAAGTGTTATTGTTAGGCAAATTACATTTTATATCTTTAAGATCAGTCGCAGATACCTCATTTGTCAAATCTGTCCATAAATTACTGAGTTGTAGTAAAAGCGGCAACAATACGACTTATTCCTTGCCATGTTTCCTGCACAATTCTTCACTAAACATATCCAACTCTTTTTTTAAGTACTATGTTTATCGCCAAATACCGGTTTGTCAAAAGTTTGTTAAAACTTTCAAAAATCAAGAAAAATAAACTAATTATGGTAAAAAATTGCAGTTTGCAGGAACGGGATTAGACAGAGATCGGATTACTTTTCTATAACTAAAAAAATTCGATTAAAATGGCCAATAGATGGCGCTAGCATGCATAATATGAGGCAAATGTATGCAAATTGGACTTATAGTAAAAAACCCATTCCTGCAAAGCGTCTAACAATCTTCAGTTTCGCAGTACATGAAACAGGTCCTTTTCTCATCTTTATTAATTTTACCGTGCGCAATTTTCGCAATGCGCCAGTTGTTCGTTCCTCGTTTTTGTAATAGGGTTTACTCGACTGCGCTTGATCTGGTAACGGCAGTATACTGATGGCATGGAATGAAGAATCTGTGTGCATTGAGAAGTTTTATTGACCGCCTGATTTGCATAAATATGCTTCATATTATGCGTGCAGCGGCGCCATCTATCGGTAATTTTGAACCATTTTTTGTTGTTAAAAAAACCCGATCTCAGTCGAATCTCATTAAAGCAAACCACAAATTTTTAGCATCATTTGTTTCTTTTTAATGAATTTTAAAATTTCAACGAACTCAGTCCGCACATGGGAAATTAAATATGAATGAACGAGTCCATAGCAGTTAGGTATGCACTTGTATTTTATGCGTTTTTATTTTTCCTTAATATTTATCACTTTCATTATCCGATTTCCCAGTATTTTTACTATTCATTTTTGTAACACCATCGTGTACTTATCGTATTATTCCGTAAGCTGTTTGGAATATATTAATTATTTCTACAGACAATTTCCCTTTTATGAAGATATATTGTTCTTTTTTCAATGTACATGAATTAATACATTTCAATGATCTGACTACTGCGTATAAACAATACAGATTTAGAAAAGTTATAACAGGAAAATTAGTCTAATAAAACATTAAAATGCTTTTAACTCAATACTTTTAATATATATTTAACTAAATAAGAAAATGTTTCTATAATAAATATCTGTATATTTGTATTTCAATTGTTTAATCATTTGTAAAATATTTAATTTGTCATTATTTAAGCATTCATAGGCGTTACTCAGTAACTTTAAATATATACGGGATAAGGCATGTTTAATTTTAACAAACATTGTTAAAATTTCTACTAATCGTCTAAGTTTCGTTTGCAATACCGATGAAAGTGCTTTTAGAAAAACATTATACTTTTGCACTCCGAAGTGACATGGGTTTGATTATTTGTAAAATATGAATTCTAAGCTGTCAAACATTATTTCGAGCTTATTTTCTTTAACACAGAGAAAGTAAAACTGAAACATTTTAACTGAATCAATGTGTCATATGCTTTCTCTTTTGCATTATTCAGTCCATTATACATAAAACGTATTGGTTTTCATTCATAAAATTAAAATGGTTTTTTATTTTGTATTCAGACTTAAATCATTTTATACAAATACATATATAGAAATATACCCATATACACAAATACATATATGTAAAAATATACATATGTACAAGTGTATATATATATATATATATATATATATATACAGGGTCTGTTCTGAAATTAGTAGGACTGTTTTTTTCCTGAGCGAATGGGCGGACGAGAGGCAGTCTGCGCGCGTACGATCGGGGGAGAGGGATATTTCGAATGTTGGGAAAAATCGGCAGTGGGCTGTCGGCCGTTGAAGAGAGCAGGCAGCTTTTACTGTGAACCCCTGTCTAAACGCCTCGTCACGGAAAATCATGGAACGTTTTCTGGAGCAGCGATACGCGATCAAATTTTGTGTAAACCTTGGTAAAACGGGCAAAGAGACTCACGACATGATTAACGAGGCCTACGGCGATGGGTAGATCGGATGCTTTTAAGTGGCACAAGCTGTTCCGAGAAGGTCGGAAAATAGTGGAAGACGACGACCGCTCCGGACGCCTTTCGACCAGCAAGACCAAACAAAATGTGTCGCAAGTGAAACATTTACTGAACAGTGATTGTAGGATGAGTATCAGAATGATTGCTGATGAATTGAGCATTCCTCCAACCCAAGTTTTTGAGATCGTGACAAAGCGCCGAGCCACACAGCGTTTCGCGTAGTGGAATATTTTGCCCAGCACAGTGTGGTAACGCTGTCACATCCTCCTACAGCCCGGACTTGAGTCCGACAGACTTTTTTCTATTCCCGAGAATTAAAATCGACGCTCAAGGGGAAGCATCACGGCTGGTAGAGGCGGTTCAACAGGCCGTGACGAGGGAGCTAAAAAGTATTCCGGTCCAGGAGTTCCTGGAGACGTACGAAAACTGGAAAACTAGTTGGCAGCAGTGTGTAGATGCTGAAAGGTAATAATTTCAAAAAATCTAATCGTTTGTTCTATTCTCGTGAATAAATGTTGTTTTTAAATGAGTCCTACTAATTTCAGAACAGACCCTGTATATGTACAAATACATGTATGCAAAAATATGCATATGTACATATACATCATACATAAAAAGTTCTGTTAAACTGCTTGGCTATAATTAAATATATCACAACTTTATGAATTTAGATTAAAATTTTTCCTTCATTCAGTTTTATGACTATCAAAACATGCAGTTATCTAAAGCGTTCTAATAACATATATAATCTGATTTTTAAAAAAACAAAATTTTTGTATTTATTTTATTGGTAAAAGCGTTTACTAGATATACGCAGATTTTTAAAACTAGAAACAAAAACTATTGCATCAAATCTGAAAATCACTTCTCGAAAAATAAAGTGATGTGGTAAATATTAAAATTCTGATTCAAGATAAAAGAACATAAGAAAAGTACAACGATGATTTTATAGTACGTAGGCAGCACCACAGTGCGACTAAATGCTTAACTAAGCAAAAGGCTGCAATATAAATTTAGAAGAAAATATCAGAAATATTTATCTGTGTATGTAATATACAATGTTTTACTTTCTTTATTTAAATAAGAAAAATAATCAATTTGCTGTTACATGTTTTTGCTATTATTTATTAAAGCATGTTAAAAATATAAAATTGTTAAATACAAGTGAATTATGATTTATTTAGCCTCTTCAGTATACTCTAAAATAAAGCCATGAATTAAACGCAGTTTTCATTTTATTATTTTTTTGTTAAGACACGAAAATATCTCCATTGATATTCCAATTTCCTCCCACTACAGAGAAAATTCCACCTATCTAAAGTAAACACTAACTGAAATCCTACAATATAATGCTGCATTTTCGTTACTTCAGTCGTGCTTAGTTGTACATTTATTTACGTTCATATATTATTTTGCATACAAGAAATTAATTCTTAAATATGTCCCTGATTCCTAAAAACTCGAAAAAGGCACTATCCTGAAATTCTCCAGTCAATAGACGGATTTTTTCAAATAAGAGAAAAATATCTTCCAATCACAGGTGTGTTCCGACAGATAGACACCAGTACATTTAAGGTTTTATGGCAAAAAAAGAAAAGATGAGAGTATGGATTATTATCTAGCCGATGGATGTTATTCAAAGTAGCTATTTTTAATCCAATAAAAATTCGCTAAAATTGTAAAAACTATATTCTGAACGATTGAAACAATGGGAGATGCTTAAGAGACTTTCTAGTTGAGAAGTAGAGTTAAGAAATTAAAATTCATTTTGAAGATTATGATGAATTTTCTTTCACAGGAAGAATTATAAAAAGAATTACTTGCTATTTATTTAGTAAAATCGTAAATTTTATCTCAGTTTAGAGAGCACACTCGAAAATGTTTATATCACCTTTAAAAGTCCAAATTCTAGATGATTCTGTCTCAACATCCATTAACATTTTAATATGGTTGCCTCAGGTGTGAACAATCACTTTATTATTATTATTTCTTAATATATATATCCTTAAATTAGGGCATATCAATACAAACCATGTATTGGAAAAAATTATCTTTTGTGTACGATATGATCGTTTTAAATATTTGTGTTTTTTAGAGTGTATACTGGGTGTGATAGGAAGCATATAATCAGCATTTAAAAAAATTTAAAAATTGTTTAAATACAAGTGATTTATGATTTATTTAACCTCTTCAATACATTCTGATAAAAGTCCATGACTAAAACGAAGTTTTCATTTTATTATACTTCATTAAAACACAAAAATATATCCTTTGATATTCCAATTTTCTCTCGGAATAGAGAAAATTCCCTTATCTGAAGAAAACACTAACTGAAATCCTACAATATAAAGCTACTTTTCGTTCCATCAATCGTGCTTAGTTGTACTTTTATTTACGTTCATATCTACTACGTTCGTACTACGAGGGTGGATCCAGAAATAAGGTTCCCATCCAATTTACAAATAGACAACATTGTTTATTCTCATAGAAATTAACATCGTTGAAAAGAAGAAAGTTTTCTCTATTTTTCAACAAAATCGCCATCTTTTCCTATGCATTTTTGTAGACGGTGCTCCAATTTCTGTATCCGATGTGATTATCACTTGTGATAATCCCAAGATAAAGGAACATTTGGGTGTCCAACGCTTCCGGAGCGACGATGACGTCGAAGAAGAGGTGAAACGCTTCCTCAGCGAGTTGGCGGCGGAATTCTACGACATCGGATACAGAAATTGAAGCACCGTCTACAAAAATGCATAGAAAAAGATGGCGATTTTGTAGAAAAATAGAGAATACTTTCTTCTTTTCAACGATGTTAATTTCTATGAGAATAAACGATGTTGTCTATTTGTAAATTGGATGGGAACCTTATTTCTGGATCGACCCTCGTAGAAATCGAATTCTTAAATATATCCCTGATTCCTAAAAACACGAAAATTTCACGTACCTGAACTCAAACTGTCCTGAAATTCTCCAGTCATAGGACGGATTTTTTTTTCAAAAAAAAAAAAAAAATATCAATTTCAAATCTCTTCCAATCACACGTGTGTTCCGACAAATTGATACAAGTACTTTTAAGGGGTTTTTGGCAAAAAAAGAAAATATGAGATTGTGGGTTATTATCTAGCCATCGGACATTATTTAAAGTAGCTATTTATAATCCAATAAAAATCTCTAAAATTACAAAAAAATACCTTTTAAATGATTGAAACAATGGAAGATGCTTAAGAGGCATTGTAGTTGAGAAACAGCCTAACTCACAGGTATGAGGTAAACATCTTGCCATGGAGAACTCTTAACACAAGGAAAATTATTTTTTTAGATGTGCAGTATATCCCCCCTTTTATACTTTCATACAAAGTAATTGCAAAAAATTACAGTTGCGCGCAGGTTTTACACGACGGTGGCACAGTACTACCAGCATTTCATAAGAGAAATGCGTTTCAAATAAGACAAAAATATTTATAATTGTGGCGAAAATTTATATATTAATGTTTTCGTGGAAATATGCCCCTGCAGCAATCAGGCCTTCTTTTCTATCTATCTAGAAATAAAGGTCTTTGAAATCGTGAAATTTCAAAACTTTTAATCAATGAAATTTCCCCCCCCCCAGATTTAAATGAGTTTTGAATCAAATGCCAATACCAAAATTTGGAAATGAATATAAAACGCAACTAATTGGAAGATCATCGATATAAAAGTCTGAAATGGGCAAAAAACTACATGTAAAGGGGCTATGAGTAAACAAGATTTTTTTTATGAAAAGAAACATTCTTGTCTTCATATTCAATGGTTGGAGTATCATAGTTGAGATGTTTTCCAACAGAGCGAAAATATGCCGAGATCAGGACTCGAACCTGGGTACTTTGGTTTGCCGTACCGACGCTCTTCCTATTGAGCTGTACCGACGATATCCTGGGCTGGCATATTTCATTCTTATTTGTTGGACAAGGCTGCGAACTACAGCGCTAATGTCATTCATCTAAGCTATAACTATAGGATTTACATGATGAATCTTGAAATAGCACGGAAACTCCTGTATACCATGTAATTACGTCATGACCTAATTAAATGGTAAACAGGAGTTCTTCGATCATGGTATACACGATGTCTTCACTGATGGGTCGCGTACTGAGACTGGCGTAGCTCCAGCCTTTTGCACCATGGAAGGCGAAGGCATATTTAAATATATTGACATATTTAAAATAAACTTCTTTCCTTATTTTAAACAATAGGTTAAAATGTATTTTTTATTTTATCGTAAAGATGTAATATTTAGTTATTTCATGAAAAAAAAAGAAATATATCTACATTAACATATTTATTTCTTTTAAGCAATTTTAAATTAGTTATTTTTGTAAATATATTTATTTCGACATTAAAAAACTAAAAGTCAATTAAAAATAAAATCTGTGGGTACAATATTGCACGAACAAAGAATTTTATTATTTTAATTTTGAAACAGTTATTAATAACAACAAAAAAAAGATATTTTGTAAAAATCGAAATTTAAAAATATTATACAGAATTCTTTGATACGCAATTATTTATAATCACACAAATCATAAAATGTCAATTTCGAAAACAAATCTTCTGAAAGCGTGTGATTTTCTGTAAAATGGAATTACGTTGATCAAATATTTAGATAATGATACCTTTTTACAATGAATCATAATTTGAATTTTCTTATTTCACATCTTAGTGCTGTTAGCAAGGGATTTCGAGAAACTGCTTAGGGACTAAAGTTTTACTTTAAATTCTAAAAGGGTTTGAATAATAAATAGCTGCAGGTAGTTTTAAATCAAAATTAGATTTTCAATTTCAGTTAGATAAAATGCTCTTAAAGAAAACTCTTTCATGGGGATATTTTTTCAATTTGTAGTTCGTCAATATAAATGTTATAAAGAAATTCAGTTAGTGTGAAACAAATCGTGTGACTTTGAATTTATTTATTTTTTCTAAATATGTAATTTTCTTCAGCGTATTCCTTTTTTGTCACATTTAAATATAGTAAATGTGTAAAAGGGAATTTCAAAAACGTTTTTATATTAGATTAAAGATTAGAAAGCTGAACCTTCTTATCGTATAAATATATATGTTTGTACAATTGTTTTTTGTTTACTTTTCAGTGTAGTTCAAATATTTTTTTTTATTTAATTATAAGTTTTCTTATTAGCCTTTGGATTATCATTATTTTTTTCGTTACTTATTTTGTAAATTAGAGTTTATTAACAAAACGAAAAGGAATCTGGTAATGTGTTACAATAACTGAGTGTATAATCAAGTGTTTTCATTTCTATTTAATTTTTTTTTTCATTCCAATTGAAAACATGTAATCGTTACACAAAAATTAAAACTTTTTAAAATGGTCCAGTTTGTTTTTCATAAATTCGTAATTTTTTTTTTTTGAAAAATAAATTGAATCTAATATCAAATGTAAGAAACATACAGATAAAATCTAATCGCGTTGAAACTACCGTGAAAAATAGTACCAATAATTGAAAATGTGTAGAAGCATATGCAAATTACTCAGGGCACTTTTAATCCATTTGTAAAAAAGAAAAATGTCGCCTATAATAAAAATAAATGATAGAGAAAAACACAAATTTTCACATAAACATAAAAAAAAATTACGTTTTTATTTTGTATAATTCTTTTCCGATGATTTAAAAAAAATACATTATTTACATTATCCCGTGTATATATGCTGCGGAGAGCGTATTATAATTTGTTTGGATATACCAACTTATCACAATTGCTTCAATTATATTTCTGATATTTTGACATAAGAAGGAAATAAATTATCTGGTTATCAATTTAAGATTAAAACACTAATTTTTTGTATTATAACTTTATAAAAATATTACTTAAATCGCATTTTTCAAATGGCAAAGAGCTGCACGGCACTCATTTTTATATAGAAAATATTTATCAAAGACTACTGTATTTCTTTTTAAATATACACCATTTTTTCTATTATATTCTATTATTTTAATTAATAAAACAACTTTTTTGAAAGGTTTACAGTTGTTCTAAAAAAATTAAAAACTATCAGTGCAGTATTGTGTAAAGGAATTCTTATAATAAAAAAAAATGAACTTTCTCAAATTATTAATAAGTTTTTTATATCACTGTTATGATGTGTAAATATATGTAAGAAATATTTAGAAATATCCGTTTTTATTTTCTGTATTTTCAATGATTTTTGTCTAAAATATCTATAAAAATCTTTAATTAAAAAATTAATTTAATGAACATTTTTTAAATATTTTTTTCTGTATTTTAAAATAATGATTTTGTTAACAGGGTGTTAAATATATACTTTTTAAACTTTCAATTTTTACCCACACAATTATTCAACATTCCTTTAATTGCACGTAGAACATATTTTTATTATAACCATAAAATTCACTGAATGGTGACATAATAACACAATTCTTTAGTTATGTATTTATTATCAGTTTTCAAATGCTAAATATTACATACCGAAGAACATTTGTTAAATGGAGAAAAAACTTTATTATAGCTTTCTTCTGAAATACTAAAACGCTTTTTCTGCTATTTATTTTCCTGTTTATTATTAACAAGTAAGAATATTTTGAATTATTGTAGGGATTTTCAGTACGGTAAATGAAAAGATGATTGTTTACGAAAGGCAATAAAAAATCTGCTAACGCAGCAGATTTTTATCGCAGAAATATAAAACACTTTTTGGGTTTATTAAAGCGATTTTTTTTTCTGCTGTGTAAAATATAAATATATTGGAAGTTATTGTTTTAGTTTATGCTCATTACATTAATTAAAAAAATAGTTAAAATTCAAATCGATTCTTATTATTCCTCTTATGGAAATATACTTTTTTAAATCGCGAAATATTACTGAGTATATTTATATAGTAAAAATAGTTCTTAAAATCATTCTTTCAGGAAGTCATAGTACCTGGCGAGGAGGTAGTTTCAAGCAAAGCTTCTTCCAATTCTGCTACGGACCGGTTATCTTCAGGAATTGAAAGCACAAAAAACACTTCTGCAGGCGTCTTAATGAAAGGTAACTTTGCCGAACATTTCTTAGCCGGTGCAACAACTGTTACTCTAAACATTTAGAGAAAACCTTGCCTTCACTCAATTGTACGCGACACCGCATTTCCTAAAACCTTACACAGTATGTCTTTATTGAAATACTGGAAGGAATTATTATGTATTCATATACTCTTCCTACAAATACTCGTGGATACTCGAAAAAATGCATTGTTACAAATCAGTGCCATTCTGAAAATTGTGATACTATCCGGCAACTCTGTTTCTGATATATGAATATAAATTTTTATTAGTGCTGGTTCCTAGCCAGGAAGATTTGTTGTTTCGAGACGAACCCCACATACCACCTTTAAAAGCTACTACTCTATCTGACGTCTTATAATGCGTGTTTGAGTTAACTGAAGTGTCATATGTATTGGTGAATAATGTAATTTCTGTGAGCAACAAGCTTAACTTTTTGATAAAATAAAAAAATAATCAAAAATCTTTATTTTCGTTCTATTTTTACAAACAGCAACTTCCTAACTTCATTTGTTTTTAAACAAATCATTTGTAATTAAACAAAAAATTTGTTTTTAAACAAATGATTTTCGAAAACTATTTTCCTGATTAGGTATTACAGGTTTATGTGTGTGCGCATGGCTTTATGTATGCAGATTAAAGTTATAAGACAGATTTAGAGATTTAAAAGCAGACAACATTATAGGAGAGCATCAGCTTGTGTGTGACGTCTTATAATGCGTGTTTGAGTTAACTGAAGTGTCATATGTTTTGGTGAATAATGTAATTTCTGTGATCAACAAGCTTAGCTTTTTGATAAAAAAAAAATAATCAAAAATCTTTATTTTCGTTCTATTTTTACAAACAGCAACTTCCGGTTGTTCAATTGCATAAATCTGTCTTTCTTATTATTTAAACAATCGAAAATGATTTTTTATCTGTATCTTGTTTCGGACAAAATAATACTTGAGTAGTATAATCGTGGTAAATGTTTTTAAAATTGTAATTCTTGATTAATTATTATTCATTAATGAGCTAATTACAATTAATGGATTTTATTAATGTAATTATTATTGACTAAAGTAAAACAAATAGTTCTTCCATTTAACAATACATTTTTTAAATAGAAATTTTCATATTTTGAATCTTGAATATTGTATTATACCTATTATACGATATAAAGTTGTTCAGTAGGATATAAATAAGTTCACTTTATTTAATTATCTGTTTACTGATTTCTAAAATATATCACATTTTAATACAAAACATGTATTTAAAAACTATTTTTTTATATATAAAAAATGTATATAAAAACTTTTAAAGCATTTTAAAGTGAATATAGAATACCCTATGAAAACCTGGTAAACTCTCCGTACAAAAAAAATAATGTAAACGAATCTGAAAATCGTTGCTTTTCAAGTGATTTCTGATTTCTTTTTAAAAATTAAAAAGAAAATAGATCTAATAATTATCGAGTCTATGATTAACTTTTTCGAATATATTTTGCAGGCATTTAAATTACACAGGGAGCCTGGAATTTACCTTCTCGTACTTTTGAAAGTCATATAAACAGATAAAACTTTCACGCTATGGTATTGTATTTTCATACATTAAATACGTAACAATGTATTTAGTTTTATTATTATATACGAGGAATAAACATAATGTTTTCAATTTGCAAACAAGTAATCATGACACTTATAATACTGTTTTAATAATGGTGTACTTTTAATACCTTTTTTAACTTCAATAGCATAAAATTAAAAAAATTAATGAATCATGCACTTTTAATCAAAATTAAAAAAAAAAAAAAATGCGAAAGAATATAGAATATCTCAAATGAAATTTCTGCACAAATTATAACCATTCAAAATGATACGTTGTGGTGTACTTACCATGAGTGATGAGATTTACATGAATTTGATCAAAATTCAAATTTTCCACATATGAGCATAAATTATACAGTTTACTCCTCCACTCACTTGTCTTGCGGATTTTAAGCATATATAAATGTATGACACCACTACATTACATAGAAAGCCGTAGATGCTTGAGCGTTATTTTGTAATTGGAATTTAAATGTGATTGATTTCGACGTTTTGTGAGACATAGTTATTAAGCTTAATATGCCGCTCATTGTAATTAATTTGAATGTATGATATTAAACCATCTTATAACATTAGATAGCAGTAAATCCTTCATTATTTCTAAATTAATGTTAGGTTTGTACTTTGTTTAAGGACTGAAATAAATGATTAATATATTGTATGAATGTGGTAACTGAGTAAATGTTTAAACTTGTGATGGTATATTATAAACACGTGTAATTTATTTTGCATATCAATCTTTAATAATGATGTAATTTTAAATTGCTCCTGCAGATATAACTTATTAATAAAGATAGTAATCATTTACTAAATAATCTTTTTATTGAAATTAATAATAAATGAACAAAAATCTTATTAATATACATATATTTACTAAAACGTATTTCTAATTTTCCAAAATAAATAAATAAATAAATAAATAAATTTATTAGTTTGAACAATCTTTCAAATGGTTTTGTGTCCATTTTCATTATTTCTTGAAAGAAGTACAAATGAGAATAACTGCGTAAATAAGCCTGTTTTATCATAAAATAATTGTTTATTTGAATGATAGGCATTGCTTCAAAGTATTTATGTTTCAAAGTTTTATTAAATAAGTCTTAAATTTTCTATGTGCATAATTGTAAAATCTGCATTTTGAGAATGAACAACATAGACATTACAATTTCTAATTCTAGATACCAGATTATATTTGATTTTTTTAAATTTCCACAATAGGTAGAGAATAGATAATAAGTCTGATTTGTTCTATGTATTGCCTATATCTCTGTTGTAATATTGTTTTTTGCATATTTTTTTTATAAAAGTCCTCGAAATATTTCAGCGGATCAGACGCTTCTATTTAAAGAAAAAGGAGAGGAGCAATAAATGAAAAAATGTAAAAGATGTAGGTTCAAAAAATTTAAAGACATTAACTCGACGTCACAAGCTAGGTTACGCCAATTTACCCAACAAATGGAAAATGTAAACAAAATGTTTAAGTATTTTTTTTTTTTTTTTTGTTTTCATGACAGAAACCTTTTTTCCTCGCGCACATAAATATTCGTTTATTCATATGACATCCTAATACTAAAATATGTTTTTTTGTTTGTATTTTCAGTGTCACAGGCTTTGGCAGCCTTCATTATGTCTTTAATCATGATGATGAAAAAAATTTCAAACTGTAAAATACACATTATTGCTTTGGTATATTCTCAGTATTAAATGTTGAAATGACGTACCTCAAATAAGACCGTTTGGGCCGCGAATTTGCATGCATTGGTTGTAACATGGGAGTTTACTCATTTAAAATTAAAAAAAATAATAATCAAGTCCTTTTTGCATATGCATTTTAAAAGACCACAGGCTCAGGTAAATTTAACAAAAACAGCTATTTTACGCCTCCAACGGTAATATTTTATAACCCTTCAAAGTCTTACATTTAAAATTTTGTTTTACACTTTCCCCACATTAACTTATGCCTTTTCGCATCATTTAGGAAATAAATCAGCATAAAACGACATAAAGAAGAGAATTATTCTATTATACAAAATATACGATATTCCCTTTTAAAAGAATATATTTTTAAACATCGAAAATTAAATTAAGGAAATTCATTTTAAAAATATGTAAAATAATCAAGTTACGTAAATAAAGCATGGTACTTAAACTTATCACATGGCATGGAATTTCAAGTAATGTGTTTTAAGCAGATTTTTCATTTTATTGTTGATATCCAGAAGTTAGTCATTCCATATCCGTTATTAAAGCAAAAGTGCTTTGAATCTTTCTCAAATTATTGTAAATGCGTGTAATTTAATTGTAATAATAAAAGTATTTAAAAAATGGTGACTTGAAATTAAAATTAAAATTAAAGATAACCGTTAAAATTATTTATGTTTAGAACTGTTATGCTATTTTGTTTATTGTTGACAACTTTAATAAAATTAAATGTTTGCATAGAGTTTTTGACAATTTTTATCTTTTTGGTTCTTAGTTTTATAATTTAATCTACAGAATTTAAATTATTATAGCATAATATTTTGCATATATGAAGTGTTTGTATTTTTTAAAGAATTTTAATATTTAATCTACCTTTTATAATTCTGAGAGAAATGTATTTTGTCTAATTAGAAATTTGGCTAATAATAAATTTTGTATAATATAAAAATTATAAGATACGAAAATCTTTAAAGTAGTTTTACAGGTGATTTAAAAAAAAATAGAATTAAAAATAATAATATTTTAATTTTCCTTTAATTAATTATAAGAATTTAAATTTATTAAAAGAATCTTTGAAAAAGAAGTTACTGTGAATTTGAATTTTATAGCTCTCTTCTCTAGAACAAAAAAAAAAAAAAGATAAAACGAATTTATTTGTTGAACTCAAGAAACTGCATTCCTTTTATCAAAGTGGGCCGTTTACGAAGATTAAGGAAGAAATTCATGTTTGCTTCCTGTTATCAAAGGAACTAAAAAACTGAAATATGATGCTGTACTTTAGAGAAGATAGTCATATTTTCAGAAATTTTGGTTAAAATAAATCTTGAAATGAAAGTAAAAATATATAATGTTATTAATTTACAGTAAATGTTTGAATACGTTACAAGAAAATTACAAGAATTCGTTTTATATTTTGGTACCTTTAAATAAATAAAATAGAAAATTCACCCTTTATCGTCTGGAGAAGCACATCTCTACGGAAACAATTTAAAAACACTAATTAATCTTCTTTTAGTCGTATTACTTGGAAACGTATGGTTTTGTTTCTTATGCTTAAATATATAAAATGTTCTATTACATTTAACACGATTCCATAAGCTCTTGAAATTGATAGCTTCGAAATGTGTTTCATAGTAAAAAAGTGTTTCATAGTTGCATTTATTTTCATTAATTTAAAAAAACAATATGCGGCGTTTAGTGTTTCATATTGCCGGTATTATTTTAAATACAACTCATTTTATATTAAATTTAAATAACTTCGATGTTTTGTAATTTTTTGTTGCATTTCAAAGAAAACACTTATCATGTTTGATGCAAATGGATTTTCAATGTAATTTAGGTTATGCGGTATGCGGTATGCGGTCTTCAGAATCTGTTTAAAAACTCTTATTTTAACTAGAAACAAATCACTTCGATATTTGTGTATTATTATAAGCTTATAAGAAATGTCTGCAATTCAGTAATGAGGAAATATTTCCCTTTTTCATTTATGAAGCAAAATAGTTTATCTGCATAAATGTTTTATTTTTCGTTATACTACATGATTATATCGCTTTCCCCATTACATACTCCTTGTAAGGTTTTTCGTGATATATAATGAATGAGTATTTAAGTTGTAAGAAAAATATCTCCAGTATTTAAACTTTTAAATATAGTTTCTTTACGTTATATCCATTCCCTCTTACTGAATTCCTCCTTATTCATTCCCTCTTGAATTTTTGGAAATAAATATTTTAACATTAGTTGAAAAGTAAAGTGTTTTTCAAAGTTATTTTTTCATCATAATGTTCAACATATGTCCTTTTTATTTATTTATTTATTTATTTATTTATTGAAAATTGTTTCTAATCTCTGCCAAGTTAAGAAAGCCCAGCTGTAAGCATCCTTTTCAGGAATCAACTCATGGAACTTTTGACATCCCCATAACTTACGTGGGCGGGGTGTCCATAATGACAAAATGCTGATTAAGTTATATATGTACAAGTACATCCCCAAAATACTTCACTACTGTTAATGTTATGAATGTAAATCCGTTAAGACACACTATAACGCATAGGTGTACTGAAAAAACAGATTCTAATCCAATTTGCCTACGACGTCTATACGTATGTTGACGGACGATTTTTGTTTCTGTATAATAAATTAATTCATAAAGCTTGAATATGCGAAAAAAATTACTTATTTCTTCGAATTTTCGAAAAATCTACCGGAAAGAGAAATAAACTTTAAATTGTTGTACGATTAAATATAAAAATAGTCGAAAGTCAAGGGTTCAGGTTCACGTATTCAAAGGGTTAATAAAGAATAATAAAAAGCACCACATCTTTATGACGGCACGTTTTGAGAAATTAACGACCACGGTATGACGGTATACGCACAAAAAATATTTTTAATGACATAGCCAAATTCATAAGCCTTAATTGCAAATATAGAGAGCATTTAAAATGTTTACATTAAAGAATGTTTAGTTTTGAAGTAGTATTTAACAATGAATGGATCGACAATAATGTAGTCTTGTAACCTTTTGTTAAGGATTAAATATTCTTTTTTTGAATAATGGATTTTTAAAATTCTATATATAATCAAACTATTACAGATTTCAGAATATTATTTGGAATATTCATGAATTGAAACGTTTTGTATAAGGAAAGTTATTACATTACTGTTACTGAACGTTACTGAAAGTTACTGAAACATTTTTAGGGTTACTTAACGCAGTATATCTACATTCGCACAAAAGGTTGCCTTCAAGAACGTGATGATGTTTTGAGTACTTTTTAGCCTTTTCTGAAATAGCTGAAAATTGCTTACGACCTCGGTTTGTTTGTCCTGTCCGTCTCCCGGTCTGTCTAGCAGTTTGTCCGGCTCTCGGATCTTTAATTCGCGTACATATGCTCTAATTTTCATGCAATTTTTATATGTTGTTGATGTTTACTAAAGCACGATAACTATTGAAAATGAAGTGTGTAGCATTTATAATTCGATTACAGTGGAAGTAAATAGTATTTGATTGAATTACGGTCAATGAGAAAAAATTGTCTCAAGTGCATTTTAATTATGTTGTACCATTTCAGTGCCATTGATATACATTTATGAAGTGCACTAAAACAGTGGAACATGGAGTGCAAAGCATTTATAATTCTTTAACAGGGAGAATCACAACGGAGAAATCACAACTCGTCACAAAAGTGTTTCGTTCTTAATGATTTACGGGGAAAAACTTTTTGCAGCGTGTTTTAATAATGCTGCACTATTTCAAAATCAATGAAATTTATATACATTCTTGAGGTTTAATACAAGATACTGGCTGTTGAATATGTTGTGCATAGATCGTATCAGTAATTTACATGGACAAAAAAAGTTTTGGGTCTATTAGCGATAATTGCTGGAAGTGCGATTTCAGTTATGGTATAGATTTTAAGTTTAATTAATTTTTTACATACTACGTGGTATGTATAAATGCTATAGATCCTGTAGAAGACTATACAAAATAATTTTTAAGCGTTATTGAATATACGCGTGAATTGATTAGTAAAAGGTGGTTTTTGAGATATTTTCAAGCTGAACTATATTTATTATACAAAGAAATATATATAGAATGTCAATAAGATTATATGCATGGCCACGAAAAGAACTAGATGCATGATGATATTTTCTGGAAGTGAGATTTCAATAGTTTTAAGCTCGTTTTAGTCTGAATTAAATTTTAGCTTGATACATGCCATGTATAAAAATCTGTAGGCAATATACAGATAATGCTGTGATAAATAATAAAAGTATGTTTCAATCTATTGGTATAAATTGATAACATACTATGCGTTTTCTTACTAAACTAAATTTTAAATTACTATGTACAATATATACAAATCTATCAATCAAAAACAGTGCTACACAAAAGACTATAGACGGTAATCACTAAAATCTCATTTTCAAATGTTTTACGCGCTTTCTAAAATGTCTATTAGATTATGAATCAGCGAAGTTTTTTTAAAGTATTCTGGAATTTTGAAAAGTATTTCATAATCTATGCTTGAAGAATGATTTTTATTTTTTTAATACTTAGATAGATCCATTGCTGATTTGAATGAACGAATGTAGAAAATAATAAAATAAATTAAATTAAACAGTTTGGAGAAAACAACATTAGTTCTATTAAAACAACAACAGTATTCTTCTTCTATTATCCACGAGGAGAATTCCGATTAAAAATTTTTGTTTTTTAACCAGAGATATTTTTCAAGGAAAGGTTGGAAGAATAATTTTTAATTGATTCTAAAAGTTGTAAAATACTATCCAATTAATGATTTAAAAAAATATTAACAAAAATGCTAAAATTTTGAAATTTTACGTCATTTTTTCTCGAATATAATATCAATAACAATATATGCATTTTTGTCAGTGACTTTTTACTAAAAGTTAAAATTAATTTTAGGACAAGCATAATTAAAATTTTCACCACATATTGTCAAGAGTTTATAATACCTATGATTTTTTACACTAGTGAATTAAATAAAATAAATATAAATATAAACTGATAACGACTAAATTCAAATTTTATATTTGACTTTTTCTATTTAACATTTCTTTCAGCATATGTTATATAAAAGTATTTTCTCTAATAATATGCAGTTGTTAAAATATTTAACAGAATTCTTTGCAACACAGAAAAACACATGCATATATGGGCCAAAATGTCATAAGTGTGATTTCTCAGTCACCAGTATATATTTCGGCATTTCATTGCAATGCAAATTGTCATTAAATGTTAAAATGTTTTTCTAATATTTTTATACAATATTAGATTACTTCTACTGCGAAAATCTATTTTTTTATTATCTTTAAAATGAAATTTAAATATCTTAAAATTCACTACTGTCGCCTGTCCTCTACCTATAACTTCATTATTAAAAACATCAATAAACAATAATTATTAAAACATTTTGAAAAACAAATGCATTTATTATAAATATGAATCTCAAGTAGCATAATAATATAGTTTTTATATGAACAAAATGTGTAATATTTGTTTTTGTTGGGGTTTAAATTTGTGTCCCTCTCGTTTTTGGACACTACTGTCCCGTTTGATGAATATCCCACATTTCAAACAGATGGAAGTATGCAGTCATTTTCACTATTGATTCCGATAGGGAAGCACATGTTGTTCTTAAACAGTCGCCATTTCCTGCTGTTTGTTCATAAAGAAGATTTTCTGGGAGAAAATGTAAGCCTATCTTTATTAACCATCAGCACTGTCCCCGTTCTGAATTTAAATATTGATATTTATAGATTAACTAATATTTATCCATTTAATCACAGGTTTGATATGTATTTGAAAATAGTGCATACAACATTCCAGAACTGTTATATTTTAATTAAAGTGGAAAAAATTGCAAAAAATTCCACTACTTCCCCTTACAGTTTATGTTTTGTCTGATAAAAATTGTCAAATCATATTTATCCGTAACCATCTACTAATAATTACTTTGAAATATATCAGTGGTTATTAAAAATTCCAATTGAGCATAATACGATACTTTTAAAAATCAGGTATCAGCAGAAAATCCTCAGCCAAAAATCACTCTCATGAGATTTTGGTACATATAGTTCTTTGTGAAGATTTGTAAACTTAAAAATTATTCCTGAAAGAAAATCCCCATCATTTGAAATTATGGGTAAACAATCGTTGGAAATAAAATAAGTTCTCTATAGAAAAATGCAAGAATGTTCTCTTTATTTTCTGTGTGTGCATGTGTTTAAAAAATTATTACTCATACACAAATTCTAATTTACATATCATTTTGCATACTGCTGGTTATCTAAAAGTTAAAGTAAGAAAATATGAGAAAACTTACAACTATGTACTTCATATCAGATACGTACTAATCACATAGTTTGTGATTTTTGTTATTTAAAAATTCTTATTTTAATTTAGGGTATATGCAATTTAAATTCCCTTGATTACCATAATATCTTATATATTAATGCATTTACTCTATTTTACCACTTAATCGAAACAATATTATTTAACTAATACATCTATCTTGACTGCTGATAAAAAAATTTTATGATACATAACTTTTATTTTAAAATTTAATGGTGATTTATGCAGGCAATAATTTAAAACATGCTAAACCTAGATTAATTTCTCAATTAAATGAGATTCATATACGCTTTATCTTATGTAGTATTATTCAAATATGTTATTTCGTTTACAATATATAAATCTATATTGTACATCTTGAACTGAAAAGAATAATTTGTCAAATGTTACATTCTATTTGTAATAAAGAAAGCGCAAATGATCAAAAAATAAGTTATCGATTACTCTTCTAAAAAATGTCGTCGTAATGTGTTCTATTCTTCACAACCTTATTCAACTGGAGTCTGGTTGTTTGTAGATTAAAATATTAGGAACGTGTACAAAACTAAGTTTATGTTTAAAAATATTTTCCCTTTTGACTAATTTTCGATGTATTTTTAATATTTTAAGAGTCTACACTAGAAATGTGAAGAAATTTAAAAAATATTGTTAAACCAATGAGATCGATCTTTTAAAATTTCTAGTTCGCATTTCAATTTTTTTAGTTAATTTTTTATTTCAAAAATATATTTGAATCCAATTTTTCTTTATTTGTACACTTGCACATTCAGAATCGCTGCCGAAAATGAAGTTACCCTCAGTTAAAAATAAAATAAAAAATCCTCCACGAAAATAAAAAATGTAAAAAAAGTACTCGGTAAGAATCTCTAATAATCTAAAGCAAAAACTCCACTTAAATATATTGAAATGTGATTGAGACATTTAAAATGAATTATCCCATACGTTTAACATTAGTTTGCGAGTGTTTTCGCGTTAATCGTGTACGCTTTTAATTGATTAACTAATAATTTGATATAAAATAACTTATTCATCTCAAATTGCAATTAAACAGTAGAAACGGGTATTCATTTAAGGACAAAGCATTATATATATATATATATATATATATTTTTTTTTTTTTTTTTTTTCAGAATGACTTTAATTTTTTTTTTATAACAACAATAGAAAAAAATCTCATACACAAGGAACTTATTCGAAAATAAAAGTCAAATTTTTTAATTTAATATATATATATATATGTGTGTGTGTGTGTAACTAAAAAAATATTTATATGTATGTGTAATAATATTTCTCTAATTAATACAAAATTTAAAATTATATTTTTGGAACTGTTAAAAAGGGTAATATTATTTTATGTGGCGTTCTTTTTATAACATTTCATATTTTATTAAAATTTTTTATTTGAAAATTTGGAAGGATAAGTCAGTTCAATAAAAAATTAAGATTTGTTCTTGCGTTTGACGTAATATTTTCTTTATTCAGATGATAGTCATATGAGATTATTTGTGCCAGAAATCTATCAATATTATCGGTATGTTAATATAAATGTATACGTATACACAGCCACAAGAGATTCAGCCAAAAATGCTATTCTATTTTCATGAAATTTTCATGGTATTTATTTCTTAGAAATGTAGTATGTTTAAAATGTTTTTCAGCAAAGAAGAAATAAAAGTAAATAATTGTGAATAGCTTAAGTAAAGCCTATACAGCAAATTTAATACAGAAAATACATAAATTGTGGCAATATAATGCAATAATTAACAAACAAATAACAGTGCGCTGTAAAAAAAATATATGTACGTGTTGTGAAATACCGTTATGGAGGCAGTAACTCAGCAGTAATGTTTTGAAAATTTCACTTCTGTGTAAAAATATATTAACATATTATTTTATCTTATTTGATATACCTTATCATAATAAAAAGCAAAAAGGCAGTAAATAAAATTCAAGAGAGAAAACAATTGCTTTATGATATATTATTTTAATTTCTGAAAACAAAAGAAGAAAAAAAATAGTGGTTTTGTGAATTTGATAATTTAAATAGTCAATTTAAAATTCTTTGCATACAAATATTTTTCTTTGCCAGATGAAATACCCCCTCCAAAAATATATTTAGGCCCTTTATAAATGTTAATACAGAAACGTTAAACGTGTATCTGGAAGTATCCTTAAATTAAACCTGTTTAGACTGAATATTAAAATTCAATACTAACTTCTATTAATTACAATTTGTTATATAAATAAAGAAATATTGTATTAATGAATTATAGCTGTACATAAAAAAAATATATTTAAAAAATAAGAACGGGAGAATTATTATCACAAATTATTATATTATATGCCAAATTAGCTAAAATTTAATGATATTCCATATAATGTATCAATTTCACTCGTCTGTTGTGCTCATCATTTTTTTTAATATATAAAAAAGAAAAAGAAACATTGTGTATAATAAGCACTATCCAAGATTTAATTATAGAAAACGTTGGAATTTGAAATGTTCTGTACAATTCTTTTTTCTGACATTCTTTTTCTAAAACCTCAGTAACGATATTTCCTAACGCATATTTCACGCAGTTATACTAAAATAAAAGATTTTTGACAAAAATAATAATTTTCTTCCCACGTAAGCATTTTATTTTATAATATAATTTATTTGCTGTCAAAAATATAACATTATGCTGTAATATCTTACACAGTTAACAATGTGCAGAAAACACCGCAGTCATTCAATCTTTTTAGTAAATAACGGTTATTTGACTGTATTAAGAAGATTCTCATTTGTTAAGGTCGATGTAAATTATTGTTATTTAACTGTTATCTAAAAATCGGCCGAATAACTTGACAGTTTTCTGCAATTATTTTACAGTGTATTATGATAGATAACGAATTACACATTTACCAACTGTCTAGTTTAAAATAAACGTAGGGAGATTGTTTTTTAAAGTTTATGTTATTTTGACAAACTATTCTTGTTTGAAACCATGAAATATCGATCATATGTTTCTAATGTTATTAATTTTACAATAAGTTTTACAGAATAAATATATGTAATATATATATAAACTATAATTGAAATTAGTAGAAATAGCTACTATCATAAATTTAAATACTGTATGTTATATAAATAATTGCTACCATAGAACACAAGACATAAATAAAAATAAAACAAATTTATGGAAAAATACTGTAATAACTCACCTGTTTAATATTTTCATAAAAAATGGGCAATTAAAAAAACTCAGTTACATATTTTCTTTTCTATTTAATTGTGATTTGCTTGCAGCAACGTTTTAGATTCTACGTCAAAAAGCACTTGATTTGCATATTTTCGATCACTTAATGAATTCTGTAATCATAAATTTTGGATCGGCAGGACTTATTGTATTCAGGGTCTTCACTAACAGACTCTTCAAATTAAGTTGTTTTTGTATTTCAAATTTTCTGTATTTACAATGTATAAAGCGTTTCAAAATTTATTATAAGCTAAAAATATTTTTTCAGGAATTTTGATATGCAGTCACAAAGGGCCTTTGTTCTTTGTGGCTGCATATCAAAATATTTTTGTTTCTCTTAGATACCTTTTCAAATCTGGTGGTTATATTAGGGATGTATTAAAACCAAGTATGTCGTAGGATAACAGGGAGCCTACAAAATAAAAAAGAAAATGTCATATATAATTGTTTAGAAAAATATAGCGATAGTTTTAGATACATTATTTCACGAAATTACTAATAAAACTATTCAGTCATTCTAAAATAAAATTGAAGTCGAGAGATCCATTCGCCCAAGTTGAGCTATTTAGCAAATTTCTGATACAGATGAGTTTTATTTTTTGTGTGAACAGTTTAAAAAATGTTCTCAAATGTTTACACACATTTGGTTTATTTCACAACTATGGATTTACAAACATCAGAAGTATGTGACGTTATTAAAAACATAAAAAGGGCCTATTTTAATCATTTATTTTAAGGCTCCCGTTGAGCAAGCGCTCGGGAATACGGTGCTAATGTTAATCCAATGAGGCATTAATGTGCTAATATCTCGCTTGCATTTGAATATTTTTAAACGATTTTTTGCACTGGATAGCAGAGATCAATCTCTATTTCCGCCGTTGATTACTTTTTCGATTTTCTTTGCGAATTTGTTTTACGAAGATAGTTTCACTTTCGGAACCGGTTTCGAAAGTGAAATTATCTTCGTAAAAAAAAAAAATACGCAAAGAAAATCGAAAAAGTAATCGACGGCGGAAATAGAGATTGATCTCTGCTATCCAGTGCAAAAAAAATCGTTTAAAAATATTCAAATGCAAGCGAGATATTAGCACATTAATGCCCCATTGGATTAACATTAGCACCGAATTCCCGAGCGCTGGCTCAACGGGAGCCTTAATGTGCTCGAATGTTTATATCTTATTAAATTGCTTTGTATACCTTATTGGATTTGCAGTAATCTTAAACTGGACTAAAATAATCATCAGATACAAATTTAAAGGAAATGCCCATAGATTTGATTTTCTAAACACAAAACGAAACATTTGATGTACTGAAGAGTAAAATAACGATCGACTAACTAGGTTTTAATTAAGTAGTTTAGAAATTATTTCTTTAGTGCACAGAGGCAAAATGTTCCGTAAATTAAATTACTCTGCAATTTATAAATAATTCATATTTAGCCGCGAATTTAATGGACCAATTTATGAAACAAACCCCATCAACGTTGTGACAATGTTTTTGGACTTGGGTAAATATTTGCATAGCTGCGACACCGCAGGAAGTGTACATATATGTAGAGAGACAGCTGATAAGCTGGAAAAAAAGTCAGATGCGGCAAAGAAAAGAAGATTCATTACAAAATATCCAAGGCACTTTTTATTCAGCTGTTGATTCGGTGAACAGGATCGTATTACAGGCAATAATCACTGAAGAGTGCACGGCTTAAAACTTAATTACTACAAAGACAGTAGCGGTGAGACTGATACAAAAATGTTTCAAACATATTTCACACTTTTTATTTTTGGCGTGCGGTTTTATTTATCTACCGCCAACTTACAATGAATTTGCCGAGACTCGTGCAAAGAAAAAAGTATTTTTGGTGAATTAAAAGGAGTTATTTGGAAAATGATAGACCCGGCACTAGATCGTGGGAAGTGAGGGTTGTAAATTTTTTTGTAATTAATGAGGTGCCGAACGAGCCTGGATAATTGAATTGGAATGCATGTACGTTAGAACATGTTAGTGGCATACGTTAGTGGGTCAACCTACCCCGTTCGACGGGACAGGTTGGCCCAGTGACTTGATGTCCTTCTGAGATTCACATAGAAACTATTAATAATTACTTTTCAAAATGTTTCCTACGTGGTTATGCTTTAAGGTGCGCTCATTGCCCTAATTAAAAAAAACTATTAAAATTTTAATAAAATAAAATAAATAAAAAGTTTTGAAGAAAAAATGGGCCAACTAGCCCCGGTCTCTCCTAAAATTAATTCAGGAAAAACAGGACTATTCTAAAATGTTTGGTAAAAACGCAAATACTGGCTACTGGTATAGGGCAAAGGAATAAGCAAATTTCATAATGCAAATCACACGATCAGGTGGTTCATGGTGCTGCTGAAATCGATAGGTGATATAAATCACCTTTCAGGAAACTCTGGATTTATGTTTTCCTATACGATTATGGAATTCTCCAAAATGCATGTGGGCGGAAACGCAATAGCTGCTCATAATGACAAAAAATTAATCGGAGAACTACAATTAAATTTGCGATTTTCATATGAACTATCTTTAAATATTAAGATAATTTACTACACAAACTTATCGTAGTCATTATCTAAATATGTATATATTGTATTAAGTTTTAACGATAATGAGAAATAAGTATAACTTGTGAAAATGATTTATTTAGTTATCAAAGCAGTGAAACTCTACATTGGTTTACATTTAGTATGTCTTAATATCAGTTAATTTTATTGAACATTGTATATATGAACTAGCTACATTTCAAAGTTCCAAAACTCTTTACCACTTCTGAATAATTATAAAACTGGCAAGAGACTTTTACGTAGAACGAATAAGTGAAAATCCTTTACTCGATATTTCAACGTCTATTGTTTTGCAAAACAATCTTTGCAACCTAATTCCTCAGATTTAATAGACTTCAAGAATAAGGCATCCACTTATTCCTTTTAAAACTGTACTTAAAGAATTGTTTTAAGACAACAGAAAGACTTTATGAATCACCTAACTTGCTATTTAAGTATTCAATTATTCAGTTTAAATGTGAGTATTTTATTTTCTTAGATATATTTATGAAATAATATATAATTTAAATCCAAGACATTTTAAAATGACGTTTTCATATCTAAAACGGATTTTTATTACGACCTTCAATTATTGACATGTTATTCAAATTTTGGAAATAATTATTTAACGTTATTTACTATGTAAGTATAGATAACCAACACGCTTTTTGGATTATTATTTTTTTTACGAAAATTCTACTGAGTAAATATTTACTTTTAGGATATTATGAAGTTTACCCCGTTATATTGCAGTTCATTGTATTTTTCATTCGAAAATATTTCTCCTTTTTATGTCTCCTTCCAAAAAACCGTACATTTTTGGTACATTTAAATATGCACTGCAAAACAAAAAGGTTGATTTTACTATGTAATACTTGCATCACAGCTGCCACTATTATACCGTAATTTAACAGTAATAAACAGTAAAATAAGCGGTAATACGCTACCGGGCATGCACGGCAGTGTATTGCTGCTTATACTGGCAGCTGGGGCTAGTGTTATACCGCAAAATCAGACATTTTTCTTTGCAGTGTGCATCAATCGCAATGCGTGAAGTTCTAGAATATTAATTTGATTAAGAAAACTGTAATATTCTAATAAACGAACATTTTGTAGACAATTATGTAACATATATTTGTGCATTATGGAATTCTTAATCGTTTAATATATTTGCGTCTAATTATATCGCGTTTTTTTCTTCACATTACGTGTGATGTAAAAAAGTGCTTTGATATTTTCTAAAAGCGCATAATAAGGTAGACCAAATTTTAGAATTACAACGGCTAATAGAACCCCTAAAATAACTTTTTAGGGGATATTTATTCTCAAACATTTTTTATTTTATTTGTTTTAAAAATATAAAAAATACCTTTCAATATCATTGTAATTATTAGTAAATATGAACTTCAAAATTTCCAAAATTTCCGAAAAGTTAAGAGAATGTATTCAAAAATAGCAACCTCGACCTACTCGTTCTGTAAGTGCAATTGTATCATAAAAAAATACCTAATATGCTGAATCCTAAGTAGTCAATAGTCATACGTGCCTAAAATTACTGTTTATAACTAGATATATAATATATTATTATTCCAATTTACAAACTATAGATTTCAAAAGAAATAGTTTATAAGAACATTTCGTTTTGGAAATATTTTTGGTCCGTTTTTGAAACATAAGAAATTGCAACTTGTTTTGGA
The DNA here is from genome assembly GCA_963931845.1 of Maratus michaelseni. Classification (NCBI taxonomy): domain Eukaryota; kingdom Metazoa; phylum Arthropoda; class Arachnida; order Araneae; family Salticidae; genus Maratus; species Maratus michaelseni. The sequence goes on along the minus strand of OZ007590.1, from coordinate 257,355,807 downwards.
TATGTAAGAACTAGTGTTTGGCTTATCTAGTATTTAAGGCCTCGACGCGAAATTCATAATCGCACAGTTTCGCGTATCATTTCAAACTTGTATATTCGTAACACGTCTGATTCCACTGTAAATGGAGGTGCTGAACACGTACGATGTACATTACTGTTGTGCCGATATCAATCTGTTGTGTCTATATGCGTCTTGTTTTATTTATATTTTTTTAGTATCCGAAAAATAAGTCATTACTCTCCGGTCTTCAATGTTCAAACTTCATGTTTACAGCTATTATATGAAGACAAATTACCAAAATTCTTTGCATATTTTTTCCTATAAAAGTATCCATTTTTAACAATGCAAGATCTGCACAACATGAAGTTTATTTCAGTATTCAAGTACTTCAAAAAATATATAAAAAATAAACGATACCCAGTAATTGAGTGTCTCTTGAATACGAAAGAAAATTTCATATCAGAATTCTATTCCCGAGAGCATTGATGGATGATCTTTGACATTAAACGCAACGAACCGGAGAGCAAAAGATGGATATGTTCATATCAAAAATTGAAATATCCTGCATTATACACATCTAAAACAAATATTTATAGAAAAGGAATGAATTATTTATTAACCGAAATATATTATGCTTTTCATTCTGCGCTTTTGGGGAATTTTACATCTTAAGCTTGTGTGATAGTAAGTTTTATAAACATACACACGTTTAAGATTTTACAATGATTCAATTTAGTCCGTACGTGTTCATATTAAATCATGGTTCAGTTATTATTATCCTTTAAATGTAAAAAGTATACTCCACGGTATTAGTTTTAATGGTAAATAAAATATATTTCAATACTTGTATATTTATAATAGTTATAACACTTATTATATAAAAAAGAACACGAATCTATTATGTTAAAATCTGACTGTCTGTTTGTATTTCGTAACTACTTGTCTTAGACTAACGAACGCAACGTGATTTACTTAACATCGCTTTTTATTGATCCTAGAATATCACAGAAACTGTGAGAATAAAAAAAAAAATGAATTAGATTCCGAGATATATTTTTATTCTGTAAATTTTATCGAAGTTTCTCTAAAAACGGCAAGTAAATTACTCCATATTTGTGTATAAAAAAGGAGAAATAATACAGATCAATATATTTTGTATGCCATTTTCGCATTAAAACTGAAAACAGAATATATTTTCAATTTGAATAGATGGTGAAAAAAAAAATCTTGATTTTAGTAAATTATCCGAAAAATAAAAACATATTTTTACATATTCAAAATTTATGAATCAATTTTTTCTGCAGAACAAAAGTCGTCTGTCAACATATTGTCATTTAGGAAACAAGATTTGTTTGAGCTATGTATTAAACCAAGGAGGCAGAATTGAATTAAAAGAAAAAAAACATATAGTATTTCCAATTAATTATTTTTGAATGATGCCTGTTAAAACGCTTCACAAAGGCTTTAAAAATAAAATGTTTTATCAGGTACAATTGACATTTGATTTTACCCAATTTGTTGATATCCACGATTTTATTTGACCTTCCTTTTTGCATTGGTTGTTTTTTTTCATTTTCGCGATTATTTGGTACAAAATTTCACTTTTTTAAGACTGAGCTATGTCAAGGTCCCTACACCGCCCCCTGAATACTAGGCCTGAGCGCTGACAACAATGGCGGCTGTCGCAGGCCGATTTTTTTTTCAGCGTTTGAAACAACCCTCGAAATTCCACAACAATAATTTCTAAAAGTTTTTTTCGCCTATTTTTTCGGAGATCAAATAAGTCAAAAAAACTTTTAGATATTATTGGTGTTGAAGTTCGAGGGACTGTACAAATGATTCCGCCTGCGACAGCCACCATTGTTTTCAGCGCGCAGCCCTAGTATTCAGGGGGCGGTGGTCCCTATAACAAAGAAATACAGTATTGTCACCTGTGAAATAATATCGGGAGTGAAACATTTTGCTTAATTAATGCATTTAGTCTTATTTAATGTTGCCTGAACGAAGTCACGGTGGACAGCTAGTATTATATAAATACAGTTTAAACATAAAATTATTGTTATTACAGTAAATCCGTATACAATCGCTTAATAACTGAGAAAATTGCCATTTTTTTAACAGAAACTATTAAGATTTTGATTATTTCAGTGTTAAAGTCTACAGCTCGATTACAAATCTATTGAACTTGTGTTTTACTTTTATTTTTATTTGGTGGGGGGGGGATAAATAGGGTGTGGTTTAGATTCTGTTATGAAATATTAATTGGAAACAAAGTCTCAATTATTTATAATGTTTTCAGCTCAAACGAGTTAATCTTTAGCAATTGGGCTGCATGAAAACTGGCGTATTGTACTTTTATATCATCTATTCTTGTTTAAAATAATGTAGTTAGCTGCCAAAGTAACTCATGTTTCTTACCAATAGTTGGCATGCAACCCTATTCCGGAAAATTAACCTGAATTACTGTAAAACATTGTCCGCCCGATAAAAATATATTTGATGTGAGTAAATGGTTCACAAAAGATTATAAAAATTCAAAACGGCATGCAGCTAAAATGAAAGCAAATTAAAAAGACAATATTTAAAAAAATCTTCCTGAAAACTAAACTTGGACAATCTAATGCAAATTTTGGTATCCTGCCACGATTTTACATAGTTTTAATATTTATTCATACATCTTAAATATTACTTCACGTTATTATAGCAAACATTTTCTTATTGTTGAGCTAGATAAAAAGAAATCATGCTAGATAGTTACTTTAAAACATACTAATAATCAGTAAATTGAGTTCAATATTCAAAGAAATTACATTTGAAATTACATTTATTTCTGTTTAATGTCATAAAAATGGAAATTGTGTGATGTTTAAAAATTAATACAATTTCAATAAAAACAAAATTGATCGCAAGGTCGTTGCAGCAGTTTATATGCCGTCAGCGTTACTGGAGGACGTGTTTTTGCTTTATAATATAGATTATCAAAATACGATCTGGTAGATATCATGCAGTAATCTAAAATTGCAAGCTCAGAGTTCATCTGAATTTTACTTGCATTTTAGCAATTATACCCTGACAAATCTGTTACAAGTGTTTTATATTTTCATAAATCTCGCAAAAAACAATATAAATATCTGTATTGCACGTTACCATTCATACAAGATGTTTTCAGTTTAACAGGACACAATATCTTAAAATATCACAATAAACAATGTATTTCTTAAAATAAAACAAAAATACAGTTCACTCGTAATTTTCAAAGAAACTTCATACCTACATAAAGATAAATTTAAGTTTTTGTATTTTTAAACTTTTGATAATAAGAAAAACGTTACATTTACACACATATATATAAAAATTTTCCCAAAAAAATAATAACAATATAAAAAACTGCAACAATAATAAAAAAAAAATATAAATGACCATTAAAGTTTTTTAAAAAAGTAATTATATTTGCGGAAAAAAATAATTTAGCCTCAAAGTAGTATGTATTTTAATTTTGCATTCAGATCACGACACCTTTTATACAATAAACCAAAATTTCAATTTTCTGGCTTTATATCTCAATATTATTAACAAGGGAGTTTTGATAAATTGCCTACCAGTTGATGTTATATATTAAATTCTAAAAATGTTTGAATAGTATATAATTGAACAGTATTTTAAATCAAAATTAGATTTTAGAATTCGCTTTGCATTAAAAGAAAATGCCTTTCAGCAGTATGCTTTCATGGGAATATCAATTCAATTTACAGTAAAGAAATTTAAAATGTAAGAAACAAACTGAATTACTTTTAAAAAATAACATGATGCATGAAATTTCAAGATTTTGATTTTAGTTTTGATTTATATTTTAAATTAACGTTTTTTTCTTCTTCTTCTTATTTTATTAAAACGATTCTTTGTTGAAATGTATTTCTTATAGTATAAATGAAAGAAAACAGAAACGAATAATGCAACAAATTCTGAAATAAAAACATCATTATCAAAAAAGATAATCACACAAGAGATAAAAAAAATAAACATTTGATATAAAAACAATTCTCAACATTACTTCTCATATTTTTAAACTGCTACACTAACGCTAAATCAATTTATTTCTCCATATGTTGTTTTTATCTGCGAGAGGTATTCCGAAAAAGAAATACGGAAAGAGTGTCTAGGGAGAAATTTTTATATACTTTAAAACAGATTAAATTATCATAAAGTCTCCAAAATAGTTATTAACATTTTGACCTAACAGAGGAAAGATGTGTCATCAAATTTCACTCTCCACACCATTTGATTTTTTGTTGTCATATATAAAATAATATTGCTAAAATAAACGTAGTATCTCTTAAATCTTGGAGAAGAATATGATATTTTCTATTTTGTCTTACTTCCGGATCAATCCACTTTTTTCAAAATATAATGGGATTTTATTCAAGGCAGTCGTATAGTTTTATAAAAACTATTTTTTACTAGCATGTGCCCGGCCGAAATGTCTGTGCATTGAGTAGCATAACTCAAAAAAATAACATTTAAAGATTAAAAAACATTACTTTTATGTTTTATTTCTATAGTATAAAAGCAAATTTACAATTATGTTGAATCTACAGTTTCAAATGTTTATTCAGTCATCAGTTGCCTTAGGTAATGATCAAATGCTAATCTATCAGTAGATGCCCAATTACTCTAATTTGGTCGAGCATATCCTTTCAAAATGCACTTCAATGAGAAAATCCTCTAAACCACAAACTGTAGAAAAAGTGACATAAATTGCTCCAAGTGACAAATCATTTGAACCAATGTCCACAGTAATTTTTGACAAAGTTAAACCCTGGGATTTAGGTATGGTGACAGCGTATGCACCCGTTAAAGAGAACTGAGTTCGGTTGAATGAGGTATTGTTTTCTTTCAAAGATTTGGTAATAAGTGTGAAAGAGAAAAGTCTTTCACTGAGACCATGATAATCATAAAAATGAACCATTGCAGGCAGTGGCAAGCCTGGTGGTCTAAGTCCTGAGATATATACAATATCTTTTACGAAGTGCACTATTTATCAATCTCTCCTCTGTTCACATATTGGTATGCAACATAATTCTGCATCAAATTGCTGAGAAAAGTTCAGCGTGAAGTCTAGAAACATGGTCAACTTCACTACGTTATTTTTGTTTCCTAATACTCTTGCCAAAGGCCTTCTGATTTTAAAAGTATCTCTTGATTATGTTTTTCATCTTGAAATATTCCAAGCTCAACCGAAAATAGCTTTATGTTGCATACTATGGATGTGTGTTGGTCGCCTGTAACTTGACCTACGAAAAACGAATGAAGAGTCTCTAGGAACTGTTTTTACTAATGGTCGCTTTGTATCGTTGACTTTGTTAAGGTGAAACATTTTTCAATTTTTCTAAGCACTGTTTGTCCGAGAAAAGCCAACATATCTTTTATAGAATATATCTTATATAGAGGTATGTTTTTTACAGGCTGTAGATGCCTAACATCCCTAATGAAGTGAACAAATAAGCCTCCAATCATTTGAGTTGTCGTTATATCGTTAATTGCCAAAAATTCAGAAAAAGCTGACTTCTTGTTGTGCGACTTCTCCGCATAGATTTGTGTTCCATAATTCTTCTCATCTCAAATGATTGCTTTCTCTTAACTGACATTCTGCAAATTCTATATACAACGTTACACATATGAAAATATTTACATTATTAAAAAATGCACTGAATCTAGTTCAGCTTCACTTACTTGGAAGGAGATATTTTTAACTGTTTATTTAAATAATAATTAATTCCTTTTTAATTTTTAATTATCAGTTTAACAATTAAAAGTTGGCACCTAGTTTTTTTTGTCATGTTACATTTCTTTGTCGATAAAAGATGAATTTCATAACGATATAATGTATAGCAAAAACATTTAATCTGAAAAATATATAAAATACATCTTATAAACTTTTTTTTTTATCCTGGATTGTCTGGACTAAATCCAAAATAAACAGATTCACCTCAAACTTCATTTATACAATGTACTGAAAAATAAAAAATTATGTTGGTATAGAAACAAAGAGTTCAATTATACGGATGGCTGAGTTCATATTGCAAAAAGGTAAATTCATGTACTTAATACGATTTAAACTCAATTGCATGTAGTTTAACATTAAAATTCATAGATTCCTTATTTTAGAAAAATAAAATAGATCTACTGCTATAAATTACGTCATTAACTAGCATTTTAATTCATAAATCTGCAACATTTTACTACGACCAGACGGACACGTTCGAAGCTTTTGCACTGTAATCTTTGAGGTTATTTTCTGGTACGTTTAATTTTTAATTAACTGTTTTTTTTTTCAATCAAAAAACGTGTATTAACGAAATATGAGTGTACTATATCAGAATCCTGTTAAAGAAATTTCGAATGATACCTTATTCATCGTTGTATGTTTTGTATATGTATAGATAGAAAAAAGGGCTGTTGACAACAGAAATAATATATCTGGTGAATTTGCTTGTGTATATGAAAATGGGAATAAATTGCCAGAAAATATGTTGCCAATTTTTTTTTCTCTCGCCAAGGTCATTTCTCTATCTTGCCAAGACCAGTATACTGAAAAAATACCGAATTATAAAAAAAACATAAACACTGAATCCGAAGTTTAGTGACTTCATATGAAAGCAATATCTCAGCTTTTGCAAAACTGTTCTAGAAATGTCTTAAATACATAAATCTATATTTGGTACACCACGTTTTAACAACCCTATGGGAACTTAAACATAGGATATGTAAACTTTGTGGTCTAGCAGCCATTTAAATGATATCAAACTTCGCTGGCGTATCTTTATCAGCTTAAGGAAATATTAAAAAATAAATACTTACATTTTTTGTAAATCCTAATGAACTGCCTATGCAATTATAAGATAGTCCTTAAATTACGTAATCTACTAGTGTTCCAATGCAGTACGCATATACACAGCCATTTGAAGACATTTGAAGGAGGTTGCTGTGAAACCTGTAAGCTACAATGCTGTTGTTTTTTTATTCACAGATATGCATACAAGACTTTGAAAAAACTGAAGACACACACACAATGACATCCCTGCCTCACCCAGGATTCAAACCCGGACACTCGGCGTGGTTGTCGTACTCCGTTGGTAGCCTCCACTACCAAACACGCTGCCGGACGGCTACACAGCCATGATTAAACTAAGAAAACAAATAAACAATAGGTGACGCACACGTAAAAATTAAATAAAAACCCGAGGAAAAAGTATGCGAAAAAAAAACGTATTTTAATTGTATTAGATAATGACGTCATTCGCTTCGAAGCGGAGGGGACACACGGGAAAAAGAAAGATAAATTGAATAAATAAGAAATATAATCTAATATAACAAAGCATACGTTTTGGTGTACGCGTGAAATTCCAATCGATCGATGATATATTTTTGTTAAACATTTGAATTTATTTTTTTCTTTCTAATCTAAATAGGATTAAACACGTAAGGAGATATCCCAATTTATCTTTTTAAGGGTTTCGTTCATCTCCCGAAACTCAATTACTCCCGCTTCGTTGTCTTCGTCACTGAGCCGGTTCTCAGAAACTATAGAACTTGCAGGCATGAAAATTTATGTCCTTATAGCTGAATATCTACTATGAAACTCAAAATCATAAAATTTCAAAATATCGTATTATTTTAATATATAGAGATAAAAAATCAAACATCTAACAGACTTTTCCTATTAAATTTAAACATTTTTCGTTATAACAGATACCAACAATTAAAATTCCAAAATAAAATTCTTTGTACAGTAATTAATTTTCTATTGAAATATTTCCACGTGAAAAATGAAAATGAAATAAAAAAATTTCACCATTCGAAAAAAAAGATTAATAGGACCTCCTATTGGTAATAAAACTAAAATTTTCAAACATTTCTAATAATACAAGGAGTATGATTATGTGTAAATACAGAAAGCAGCTTCATATGACGTCATCAGAGAATTAAAAAGAAAATTAATCTGATGGCCTATTGGAAGTTTAACGGATTTTTCAAATGTTTGAGAATAATACAACGAGTGAATCAATATGAGTAATATAGAATAGTAAATATATGCGTTTGAGGGACGTATTGAATCATGATAAAAACCCGATTATGGAAATATTGGCATATTTTAACATTTTGAAGGTCTCTATACAGCATGTTTAATTTTGAAATTGAATTTTTTTAAATAGCGCATTTAGTCCACATGACAGATATTATTATGACAGAGTATAATAGCGCGCTTCGCACGCTATCGGACCGGTTCAGATATTCGAAAAAATGAGAAAATAGACCAGTATATTTTTAATTTATAAAAACATGACTGTTTTATTATTATTATTATTTTGGAAAATGAAATTTGTTTAGATTTATTAAAGTAAGGATAAAGTGTTTTGAAAGGAATATTAAACGAAATTCTTTGTGCGATCTTCGATCACACTTACCCACTTGTTTTATAGTACTTATTTTTTTACAATATTTGTTGCGTACGGTATAATGCAGTATTTTATTTTTGTGGCAACACTGATTTGAAAAGAAACCTTTCATTTCATTTATGAAAGCAATGCTGATTTAATATTTAATTACCTGCAGTTTTTAATAAAAAACGTTTTAAATTCATTCGAGTGTACTACATCCACAGATTGTTCAACCTCTTTCAATATGGTATCTTATTCATCGTTCTGCGTTCTGTATTTGCTTAGAAAAGGGATGTTGACAACAGAAAATACGAGGGTTGTAAATTAAATAGTGGCAACTTAACCTTGAAACTCGCAGAAGGGCAGGCATGCGCAAATAGGATATGGAAGCGGTGAGGTGGCGCTGTTGTCGATGTGTAGACTGCAAAAAACAGTCGATCTGCTTAGACGGGTAGTTTTTGTGTGGCGTTAAAGTGAGGAGTTTCGTTTCCATCGCTCTAAAGCATGTTTTCAAAAGGTGATCAGTGGTCGTGGCTTAAAATCGAGGTTGCCCGTGGCAAAAATGAAACAGAATGCTATCGAGGATTAGTGGAAGCCCGTGGCACAAATGCTTTACCGTATAGGATAGTAGCACGATGGGTTCAAGCATTTCGTTCGATGGGTTCAAGCATTTCATGACGTTTCATCTGTACTCCACGCAGTAGGGCGCTCGGTCGCTCACATCAACAATCAACACCTTGCCACTGGTCTACAATGGCTTCCCGACATTTGGCAAAAGGTTATAAGCTTTGCTGTTGATTACATAGAAGGAATGTAATGCAATTGTACTTTTAAGTTCATTAAAAATTGATTTATACCTATGTTGCCATTACTTAATTTACAGCCCTCGTATATATATGATTTTAATTTACGTAATTTTCACTCCTTTTTCATTTAATCTGGGCGTCAGATTACCAAATTACTTAGTAAATAATTTGCGGTCAGGATTGAGACTTTTTACTGAATGGTTGTTTCCGAGTATATTGTTGTTAAAATAAAGTTTTCATGATAAAAATAGCAACAATATAAATTCTTTCGATTTTCTTTTCAAAAATGTTAAAGTCTTTACTTCTGTTCTGCAGTAAAAATGAGCTAAACATGAGGACATAAAAACGTGTGGAAATTCTATTATATACGCATACACACAGTACATATATACACATGTATATATGTCAGAGAAGCTCCTAACGTTAAAATATGCCAATATTTCCATAATCGTGTTTTTATCATGATTACAATATGCTCCTTACATTGCATGTGTACAGAAAGTAAAACAAAAACAGGTTAATACAGGTTATTCGATATATTTTCTTTTTGCTTAATATAAAATTCAAACCAAATTACTATGTCGATTTGAAATTTACAAAATGTGTAAGATCTTATTTGACTACATAACAGTTCGAAGTTTCAAAGGGAAGAAAAGGTGATCGTTATGTACGTAAGAAGCAAAACCTTTAAAAAGCAATACATATTACTAGCAGGCTTTGTCCGCTACGATGGTCGGTTTCTTCAAACGAAATATACCCGCGAATTTGATCTTGTGTTTTAAATCAGTATAAACCTTTACCTTGATTGTCCTTCCTCAATGCTGTAAAACGAAACGATTGCCATTGCGCTGTCATATTTTCTAATTTGTACACAAAATTTTGGCTATTAAAGACCAACTCGTTTATTTAATCATTTACAGTAGGATTTTCAAAAAGAACGATATAACAATATGCAATATACTAAAACTGGAAACTATCTCTGGAAAATTAACAATGCAAGTACCACTGGAATCCATTCTGCAGATTTTTAAAAAAAGATAATATTTCATGGGTTTAACTGATTATAGAACTTGTTTTCTTACTTCTATAAGTAAGCAACGTAGAACGATTATACAATAATCATTATAAAATTATGCAATATCTCACGAACTATAGGACTTAGAAGAATGTACTTGGTACAATTCGATTCAGCAAACAAAAATACATTGAAATATTTTATTATTTGTCACATAACTATAATACCTAATTTTAAAGGAAGTTTTTAAAAGTGTGTTACCTTTTTTACCTCTTTTAGGTGTAGAGTTTTAGAAAATCCCTTCTTAGAAGCTCCTAATGTTAAAATATGCCAATATTTCCATAATCGTGTTTTTATCATGATTACAATATGCTCCTTACATTGCATGTGTACAGAAAGTAAAACAAAAACAGGTTAATACAGGTTATTCGATATATTTTCTTTTTAAATATAAAATAATTTAATATAAAATTCAAACCAAATTACTATGTCGATTTGAAATTTACAAAATGTGAGTATTTTTTCCCGAATTTAAGTGTTTGTAGGTTCAGTAGTTTGGGATGCGCGTTGAAGTCCTCCCCATTGAGGACTTTCATTTATATATATAGACAACTGTTTGCAGGAACAGATTTCGCAACATTATCTTATAACGATAAAAAAGTCCTCTCGTTTTATCGACAATTTGAATTTGTTCCGTTGTTATGTGGTTTTGGCGCAAAGAACGTCGCCAAATTAGAAACACATATGCAATATCTCAAGAACTGGAGGACTTATAACAATGTATTTGGTGCCATTCGAATCAGCATACCAAAATACATTAAAATATGTAATTTGTTAAACTACAATACCCGATTTTTAAGGATTTTTCTTAAAGTTAGTTACTTTTTTTACCTATCTTAGGGTGGAGTTTTAGTAAATCCCTTCTTAGAGTTCCTCTACATCCTAAGGAGTATATTTTCCCCAATTTTCGTGTTTGTAGTTTCAATAATTTGTGCTGCGCGCTGATGTTCTCCACATTCAGGACTTTCATTTCTATATATAGAAAAATCCCAAATATCTTCGTCAGTAGTGTTGACGTCATAACGATGAGGCTAAAATGAATACGTTATAACAATGGAGCTAATGTTTTAGATTATAATTTATTCAATGGAGCTAATGTTTTATTTAATAATTTAATCAATGGAGCTAACGTTTTATTTAATAATTTAATCAATGGAGCTAATGTTTTATTTAATAATTTAAACAATCGCAATGTTATTTCGATGGGAAAATGGAAAATTTTTGGGTTGATGTTTCGGGGAGTTGGGGTTGACGAATATTTTTTTTTCTAGCCCAGCCGAAAATTTAGCACTACCAGCATCCAGCTCAATTTTGGTGTCAATGCGACTAATCTTTTGGGCACTATCGTCTTAAAAAAAAGTGTAATTTTTCACGGAATGCTGGAGCTTTGCTCCGACAGTGAGAAATATAATGATGTATTCCGGATTATATTTCAAATATATATGAATCAGTTTTGAAATTTTAACAGTTATAAGAATAAACAACTACAAAAAAAAAAAAGAAAGAAAAGAAAAAAAGAACAGGACTCGTGCTCTGAAGGTTTCATACTATTTTGTCATATTACCGTAAAAGTTAGTAAGCACCTAGTTTCTTGACAAATATACAAAAATCAGAAAATTTATAATTTATAATTCTATTTCGAAATATTATGTGAATTTTCCATAATCGGCTTTCCCGATTATTTAAATTCATGAGTTTGTCACCTATAGGTTTTACTCTCGAAACCTATAGGGTACTTCCTGCTGACATAGAATCTTGAAATTTGGCACGAAAGATTGTCTTATAACACATGTTAAAGGGAATTTCTGAAAATCATTAAATTTATAATTCTGTGACTAGAAAAACTAATGAATTTCCATAACTGGGAATATCTGTCATGTAATAAATCAAAGTCGAATCATAAATTAACAATATTTGTAATTTTTAATTTACAAAAAGGTTCTATAGTATACCTTCCTTTGTGCATATTTTCAAGATCCTAGGTCAACGATAAGTATCCTATAAGTTTAAATTTATAGGATACTTCCCGTTGACCTTGAATCTTGAAATTTGGTGCGACAATTTTATATGAATCACATAGCTGTTTTTTTCCATTCTGATGTTAACAAACATTTCTACTTTAATAAACTATCGCCATTTTCGGTGCTCATTTTTTACTCATTTTCAAGTAATACATCTATGATTACGGAATATTTTACCCGTCTATCTTTGACTTGAATTATAAACAGATTTTTTCGTGCAGATATTTTATTTTTTTCCAGAGAATTAATGAAATTCATCAAAAAGATATATTTCAACACAACATTAAACATTATAATAGATTTCTTGAGGGAATTCAGAACAATACTAAGAATATTGATTTTTTTCTTCTAACATTAGCTTTCAGGGAAGAGAAAACGATAAATAGCTGATAATGTACAGAGCTTTTGCACACTCCGGCATATATGAATTATGTTGCAGCCCTTGAGGATAATAAATTAAGTAAAACAAGTTTTTTTAATCGAACATTAAATGAACATAATGTGTATACACATAAATATATATAGAAATTGAAAAATATATTTCTTAGAAGACTTTTCTACCTTTTTAGTTTCTTGAATCCCTTTAAGAAAGATATTTCTCGTTCTATTTTTATTTTTTTATCAATGAATTCTAAGTAAAGATGATTTCTTAAAAGCATATGTAAAAATAGACAAATAGGAAAGACATTCCAAGTAAAGGTTCATATTCCTTTAAAACATAAGATCAAATCTACCTACAGTGGTGGCCAAAAGTTTGGACATTTTTTGAAAGTTTCGTGTTTTTCAACTTTGTGTGCTTGTAGAATATATTAATTTTCACTTAAATACAAACGTTTATATATCAAATTGAAGGTAATTTAATGCAGAATTCACAATAAAAGCAGTATTACAATTTCTGTATTACAAAAAAAGTTATGCTCATTTTAGTAGAACAAACGAAAAACACAAATCGTTTTGAATAAGGACGTGTTTTGTAATAAAAGCGTACTAGCCAATCACAAACACTGTTCTGAGGACAAATCAAATGTCTGTAACTATAGTTTGGGTTATTTGGATGGTAAAAGAGTTATTGTTGAGTAAATATTTTGCGGAATGATGCATACTAGTACAATTAAATAGAGTATTGCTGTTTTTTAATATTTAAAGTCCTTTTTATTTAATTAAACTAATTTTAAACAATGTCATCAACAAGAAGAACTAATTGGACATCTACAAAAAGAAGCCGAATTGTCATATTGAGAGAAAATGGCCTCTCTAATGCTGAAATTGCAAGACAAGTTGGTGGTTCAGTGACTTGTTCTGGTGTACGAAAGAAAAATTTAGATAGAAAAATTTAACGGCTATGCCTTCAAGATAGACAAATTTCATCAAATGCCCTTAGATGTGAAATGAATGCAGCGGGTATTGCAGTAAGTTCAAGAACAATAAGAAGAAGGTTATCAGGATTTGGACTACAAGCTAGAATTCCAAGGAAAAAACCATATTTAAATCAAAAGCAACGCGAAAAACCAGTTAAGTGGGCAAAAGAACACATTAAATGGTCAGCAAATCAATGGAAGCAAGAATCCGGAGCGATGAGAGTAAAATATCGCTCTGTGGTAGTGATGGTAGAAAATACGTGAGACGTAGAGTAGGAGAAGCACTTCATCCTGATTGCATTGAAGCAACTACAAAAAAAAACCCAACAAATGTCATGATTTGGGCATGTATGTTTGCAGATGGTGTGGGCCGAATTCAAGTGATTGATGGCATCCTGAATGCCAAAAAATACATCGAAACTGTCCTGGAACCAAAATTGATACCTTCCATCAGGGATCTCTTCCCCAACGCACCATTTATTTTTCAGCAGGATTCAGCTGCATGCCACAGAGCAAAAGTATGCAAAGCATGGTTTCAAAATAAAGGCATAGATATATTACCATGGCCAGGAAACAGCCCTGATCTCAATCCAATTGAAAATTTTGGCGACGTTTGAAAATTCTTGTACGAAAAAAACGTCCATCCAATAACAGACAACTTATTGAAGCTATAATTGATTCTTGGCACCATGTGATTACGACAGATGAACTCCAAACACTCGTTCACTCGATGAAAAGACGCTGTGATGCTGTCTTAAAAAATAAGGGTTATCCTACTAAGTATTGATTGTGTAAGTATCACTTTAAAAAAATGCAAATCTAAGATAGATCTTACTATTAGTTGCATAACTTTTTTTGTAATACAGATATTGTAATACTTTTTTATTATTAAATTTTGCATTAAGTTACCTTTAATTTGATATATACACTTTTGTATTCAAGTGAAAATTAATATATTCTACAAGCACACAAAGTTGAAAAACATGAAACTTTCAAAAAAATGTCCACACTTTTGGCTACCACTGTATATATTTCGATTGAAGGAAGAGGTGAAGCGTGCTAGTTTACATATACATGTAATAAACTAAATAGTGGTATGTTTCAAAAGACCATTAAGAACAGGTGATTGTTGCCTTCATATATAAAGATATACATGTTTTGTATAGCCACATATTACGATTCCTTTTTTGAAACATCCATTCTAGAATAGTGTAATTACGTTCTTCTTATTTTAGGCTTCATCTGGGCATTTTTTACTCAATATTTTATAAATAATGATTAATAAATATGTGATTCTGAAAGTGATGGTTTCAGCAAACAATAGATAATACTGAAAACAATAAATATCCATCTCAGAAGTTAGATATATTGTTACAGATATAGAAATGTTTTAGGCAAATAAAACAAAACTTCGAATTACAAAAGACTAATCTAAACACTTTCAATCATCTAAACTCTTTCCAGAATCAATTTGCGCCTTAAACTAAATCTCATAATGTAAAAGAATGTAACAAAATCTTATTTATTTGGAATAAATCCTGTAAATAGAGCGGAATAATCTTTCTTTATTAAATTAAACAATTCTGCTTGTATTGCTTGACAGAAAAATCTAACTTAATCGTTCAGCATTAATATGAAACGTACATAACACAAATAATAATAATATTTCGCTTTTCTTTTGCCACATTTGATCCCAAAATCTGTATTTAAAATGTATAGCATATATTCTTGATATTTTCTCATAATTTATAATTTCAAAATAAGTTTATTTCTTGTTTCTAAGTAAAAGTTAACAATAATATTGAAAATAGAAAAATAGAAAATTACATTCAAAGAGGACTTTAAATGACGAATGTTTTATGAAGATAATTACGACTACAAGCAGTACAATAGACTCTAAGATAATTTTGTATTTATTTAACCAAACGTATGAAGATTTAAATATAATATTAAATTATTTAATCAAAATATTTTCCCCCAAATTTAGCTAGAAAAAAGAACACATATTACTTGATTTATAATTTAAAATTTACAAAAAGTAACAAGAATTGAAATAGCAATATTTAACTATATCCATAAATCTATGTCTGGAAAAATCAAGTTTCCCTTTCTGAATTTTGAGTGGCTTCAGTACTAATGAACTCGGCCGTCATTGTATTCGTGGTCGTATAATTTTATTAAGCTGAATTTCATGTAAAGTGAAATCGATCATGATATCATCTTCATCAAATAAGCACAGATAATTAGTAAATTTTGAAAAAACAATAATAATAACGTTTTGCTTTTATCGGCGCTTACTGCATATAAACACTCTACTTTATAACGTAAACATAAAATATTAAGGAAGTATAACTCACACAACTCCTATTCTCATGCGATTTGAAAATAAAGTGGAATTTGTACTCAGAATGTTTCCTAAAGTGACAAATAATATCACTTAACTGTCAATTTGAAATTGATATATATACTGAAAATCAAAACTGAAATATCAGAAATTATGGATGAAACTAATCTGGAGTTCAGTAAATTATGTAAAAAACAAAGAATCTAATTCAAGACAATTTTTATTTACATGGGGATTACTTTATTTGTTCTTCATTTTCTGAAACATGTATTAAACAATCCATTTATTTTCTGTTAGAAATAAAGATATTTTTCTGTATTAAATATTCCATTTTACAAATTATATATTTAGGAAATTAATGTTTGAGAAAAAATATGAGTTGTAAATATAATCCTTTTAACAGAGATCGATTTCTAGAAGCTATTGAAATCTAAAAAGTTCAGTCCATTTCGTCAAATTGTTTTTGTGTTATGCTTATAAAACTACACGCATTGCAATTTCTTTTGTAATGATTAAGAATGAAATTAACAATAAGAGTTCCAAAATTTAAACCTGCCTAATACCATAACTACTTTACCGAATGATGTTCCGTTCACTATGGAAAATGACAATATACCGTGGAATTGAAATATGATGTTAAAATTATGTGTTATTCAAATTTCTATATATAGACGGCATCCTATAAGAAACATTAAACGTTTAACAAAGTAAAACTTTGTGAAAACCAAAAATATGATTTGATGTTTCTTTATTTTTTATTATTTTTATTGCTTATTTTATGGGTAGAAAAATTAAAATCACGCTTTTCACACCTTTTATCGAATGCGGGTATTTCTCTTCGTATGGCGAAATTATGAATCCTGTGATCTATTGTTTTTTCCAGCAACATTTTAAAGCAAAGAATATATTTAATGATGCATACGATAATTAAACCCTATTTAGAATTGATTCTATATAGGTTTTATATTTTTTTTCATTTAAATTGAAAACATAGTGAAAGCATATATTGTTACAAAACTGTGTGAACATCCTCTGTATAAGTATATATAATTTTATAAATATCAGCATACAATAAAATATATTTTGATATTATTCAAAACTATCTGATCCGCCCGGTGTTGCCCGGTCCCGTCAAAAAATAATACAACACCCAAGATCATTCTAAAAATCGCTGCATGAAATCGTTCGTCTGGAAACCATTTCGTCTTTAGGAAATTAAATAGAGAGACGGACCCCGAAGTGGAATTAAATTCAATACCACACGCTCAAATGTCTGGATCATTTGATTGAAAGCGGGTCAGTTTTTGGTCAAAATTAAAAAAAAAAGTACCGTTCGAATTTCAAGAAAGTTCCATTTGTGGAATCCAAAAAATAAACTATGTACATACTCTGAGTATTAAATATATACCTCCAAAAGTTTTCTTAATATTCGAGGATGAGTGAAAACCACAATATTTAGTTCTTTGGGATTATCAAATCGGTAAAATTCATTTACAGTTTCGAAAAAATAGACATTTGCGGCGCACGAGCAGGAAAATCTTTTTCTTCCACCACCAGGGGATGCATTCCGTTCTAAACAACTTTCTGACACGTATCCCCCCTTCCTACGGCTCCGTATGGAAAGCGTGCTGTGCACACGTTGCAAAATCTTTTAGTTTTAGTTTCCACCACCGGGGGGAGCATTCTGTTCTAAACAAACTTCTTTCCGAACGAAACTCCAACATTCGTCCCCGCTGTCCACAACACCGTATAGCAGGCGTACTGAGCACGCGCTGAAATATCTTTTAGTCCCGATTTCCACCACCGGTGAGCGCAAAATCTATATCGTACTTACTTATCTATATCTTAATTAGTTCATGTTCAATTGAATGAACCAAATTCCGTTGAAACCGGGTGCATAGAACCCTAGAAAATAAATCAAACACCTGGAGATTAATACTTATAAATGGTGGCAACTAAGAACTGAAAAAAATTATACCGAAGTTTATTTAGTACTTGGAAGATCTGGAAAGAATGTTAGAACAGATTTCGTTTGAATAGGACCAATTTTAAATGCAAAATCTTTCAGTTTCACTTTCCTCCGACATGAGGCACACTCTGTTTTAAACAAACCTCATTCCAAACGAAACTCCGACACGTGTCCCCCCCCTGCCTACGATACCAAATAACAGGCGTTCTGGTCAAGCGTTGCAAAATTTGTTAGTTCAACTTTCTACCGCCAGCGGCGCTAAATTTGTATCTTAATTAGTTCGTGTTAAGTTGAATGAACTAATTCTTGTTGAAATCGGGCCAATAGAAGCGAGAAAATAAATCCTCACACCCTAGTGATGTAATGCAGTTCATAAATGTTGGCAACCAAGGGCTGAAAAGATGATACCGCAGTTTATTAAGTACCTAGGGGACCGGAGAAAAATGTTAGAAAATATTTCGTTTGAATCAGACCAGTGTTAAATGCAAATTCTTTTACTTCCACTTTCATCTGACAAGGGTGCACTCTGTATACAAAAACCTCTTTCCGAATGAAACTCCGACAAGTGTTCCCGCTTTCTACGGCACCATATAGCAGGCGTGTTGAGTTCGCACTGCAAAATCTTTTAGTTTCACTTTCTACCGCCAGGGGCGTCAAATCTGTATCTTAATTAGTGACATACATCTTAATTAGTTCGTGTTAAGTTGAATGAACTCATCCTTCTTGAAATTGGGCCCATAGAACCCGAGGTAACTACCCACTTATGGTGGTTAATGTTCAGAAATAGTGGTAACCAATGGCTGAAAAAATTGTACAAAAGTTTATCTAATACCTTGAGGACCTGAGAAGAAAATTAGAAAAGGTTTCGCTTTATACGGAATAATAATAAAAAAGTTCTGGTTTGACAGACAGGGGGGAAGGGAGGAGTTTCGATGACAGCATTAATGCAATATTTAAATTACAACCGGACACTCTTCTCCCCCCGCCTCAAATTTAAACCAATGACCTTTAACATTAGGAATTATCGTTAACTTTTGAAAGAGAAACAAAATGACGCTTTTTTTTTGTTTTGACATACAAATACTGTAAGTTATCGTTGCCAATTTCTGAAATTAAATACATAAATGACGTCACGTACATGGGAATACTCTAAAAATTGCATGAAATAAATCGCAAAAAACTCACTAATCGCTGTTCGAATTGCAATCAGCTGGTGATCTTTTCATTCGCCAATCACAATTGTCCCGTTTACTTTCAGCTGTGCCTACAATCCTCTCAGCTACCAATCACAACTGCCCCCAAACGATGTTTGACTTCCAATGAGCGATTTCTGACGTCATTTGAAACAAAAACGCTGCAAAACATGAAATATTTCTAAAAAACTCATAAAAAATGAAATAAGAAAAATCTAATCAAAAATCGAAATCGGGATAATTAATAACCCGCCTTTCCCTTTAAAAATCCTGATTTTTTATTTGTATAGAATTAAGAACTCTCTCCAAGATAAAAAGAGAAAAAAAGACGATTTTGAGCGTAACTGAGGATGAAATGGAAGGAAACATACAAACCAAACATGCATTGTGGGAAAATTTTTTTGTGTCGAAGAAAAAGAATCGCAAAAAATTCAAAAATTGCTGTACGAATTCTGAATAAACTTTATTGGAAAAAAGATAAAATTTACTATATTGGGGAAAAGATTGGAAACGGATTCCTGTTACTAATGTGGAAAAATTGCAGCGAAACTTGAAAAAACGCTGAAAAAATGCCAGAAATCGCATAAAAAAAAACAAAAAAACAACAATCTAAAATTCCAAATTTGGTCTTCGAGGTGCAAAACTACAAACATAGAAGTACCATCCCACCAAATTTTGTAGCTCTGTGTGTAGCGGTGTCTTCAGAACATAACGAAGAAACACACAAACACACACACGAACATCCTTCTTTATTAAAGTTGGAGATTGTGAAAAAAAGCGTAATGTGAGTACATTTCTTACCAGTTGATTACATAATTATTTAATTAATTTTATCTTTACAAAAACGTTCGAAATACCAAACAAATTCGAACCTAACTTCTATACTGCGTCACAC
The DNA here is from genome assembly GCA_963931845.1 of Maratus michaelseni. Taxonomy (NCBI): domain Eukaryota; kingdom Metazoa; phylum Arthropoda; class Arachnida; order Araneae; family Salticidae; genus Maratus; species Maratus michaelseni. Next base: position 257,335,708 of record OZ007590.1, on the reverse strand, counting down.
TTGCTTCTATCAAGGATGAGTTCGTTAATAAGGTATTTTGCTGCTGTGGTTTGTTTATATGGATACATGAAATCAAAATTGGGATAATGTATTCATCTTTCAAATATATTAGGTAAATTCATTAAAAAAGTAAGCTATTATAGTTCGTTTACAGGGACACATATAAGTATAACGATTTGATACGATTTCGTACAAAATACTGAACTAATTTGAACATAATTGGGACATTGCATTGATCTTGCAACTACCTTGGATTAGTTTATTAATAAATTTACACGGACACGTAAAAAGTTTGGATGGCTTTCATTGAATGGTTTGGGTTAGAACCTTGTTTGCGCTTCGGGAATATATTTTAGTCTCTGAGTGTTTTTTTTAACTCTGATTTAAAAAAAAAAAATAATATATATTTTTTTTACATAATTGTGTTATAGACATCCAATTACGTTTTGAAGCAAATTAAAAACTTCCCTGCACATTAAAATTCTTGCCAAATTGCGAACTTAGAAGGAGTGACACTAATTTGTATAATTTTATTAAATTTGATATTAAAATAATAATGAAAAAATAATAATAAATCCACCTATGCATCCGACTGAACCATAAATATATATATTTTTTTTTTGACGATAGAATGAACAATAAATAAAGATAACTGAAATGGATATAGAACATAAATTTTACAATTTACATAAATTTACAATCAACTTAAATTTAAATTTATTAGAAATTGCAACGCTTGCTATTGATACAAAAGCTTTTTATTTTGTGCCTTAATTACAATCGCGCTTTTGACATTAATTTAGTGTACCTCTTTCATATGCAAAATAGAAATGCATTTGTCAGCACACATTTATTCTGACTATTATTCCACATGTATTACTAGCAACACAGTATATTTTGAGAAGCTTTCTTTTGTGTATTTTGAATAATCAGTTGAATCTAAATTAATTAAGGCCCGTTTGCTGATTTGTGACATTGTTGATATTCAGATAATAGCAGTAATAACGTCACCATTTTACAGATAATATATTTGTTTATTAAAAAAGAAAATATTGTGTCATAATAAATGAAACGTAGTGTTTGTTAATATTGTAAAGTTAATTATAATGCGTTCACATGCAAAACTTCTTAACACGGCATCAACTTTATACATATAATATTTGGACAACAATATTTAAATTCACTATGTTTCTCAAACACGATTTTTTTATGTATTACACATTGCAATATATTTTCTTATTTGGTGTACCAAAAATGTGCCTATTCAACTGATGCGGTAACATTATGAAATTCGATCTCGTTATACATAAAGCCAATTGTGTCAAAATTAATAATTGCATTTAAAAATTAATTCTAACTTTCCGATAAGTAACAATCAAATCATTCTCACTATTGCATAAATATTTACACACTAGGGTAAATTTGCAATATATACAATAAAAAGAATAAATATAATACCTACCGAAATATAATCTGCAGTAACCTGAAAAGTTTCAGTTTTCGACAAGTTTATTGCTTAAAAAATATAATTGTATGAAATGTTTTCTTCGAGACGATAAACACTTGCAACAAAAAGTCTACACTAATTACGCGACAACACTGGCTAATGTTAATCCTATGAAAGTGTTTTTTTTTTATTACTCGTATGCACTTCAATATATTTTAATGATTCTTTTAAAGACAGTTGAGGTCGATTGCAAACCTGCCCATTTTTAATTTTTCGATTTTGATTCCAGATTTTTTATTGTGTCACTTGTTGTGTCGGAACCAGTTTCGAAAGTGAAAGTACCTTCTTTAAAAATTCTCGGACCATCATCAAAGAATCACAAAAGGGACCAGTTAGAGATTGACATCATCTTATTCTTTGGTCGGTACAAATCTTTTTTCACTGTATCAATAAATTACAATATTGTATCAATATACTCATACCATTTGACAGTGTTTTCCGAATCTCTGAGTTATGTATTATGTACATTTATGTGACGTTTGTCTCCTTTTTCATATTGTTCTTATTTTTAATAAGTATTTATTATTTTGCGTACTATAAATAAGATTAGAAAATTATTGGTTCACCACAGAATAATAAACTTGATAATGGTAAGAAGAACATGCCAATTTTATGTGAGCCATTTTGAATTGGAAGTAAATACTCATTGTTCTTGATTCAGTATTGATACGCACTTAAAAGTTTCATAATTACAGACATGCCAAATATACACTGCTCAAAACAATTAAAGGATATTTGAAGTTTTATATAAAATAAAGATATAAACGAAATTTTTTTTGCCGAAAATAGAAGAAGAGAATCACAAATGCAAATTTTTCTGGTTTTCAAACTGTGGAGTATGCAAATTTTGAGTTCGACGTCAAAAACGTCGCTTCAGCGGCAGCGAATGAAATTTGACTTTCAACTGGATAAAAGAGAATGAAGACAAGGATGATCGGCATTCAGTGATTGCTTTGTTTCGATGAGTACGATGTCTCAGCGAAGTCATTTGACAGATTCAGAAGCTTGGAGAATTGTTGGTAGGTTAGAAGGGGGCCAAACTCAAGCCGAAGTAGCGCAAGGCATTGGAGTGTCACAAAGTGTCATTTCCAGGATCTGGAACCGTTTTTTGGAGAGTGGATGTGCAGGCCGAAGACCAGGGCTAGGTCGTAGACGGGCAACAACGCCCAATGAAGATCGGTATTTAGCGTTAACAGCTCGGAGACACCGAAACATGAACGCTACTCTTGTCCAACAACACCTTCGCTCGGCTACAGGCACCACGATTTCAACTCAGACTGTCCGAAACCGGCTCCATGCTGTAGGTCTGTATGCTCGCCGACCGATGGTATGTGTTAGATTAACATCAAGGCATCGTCGCGACCGCAGGGAGTGGGCAACCGAGCATGTCAACTGGAGGAGAAATGAATGGAGCAATATTCTGTTTTCTGACGAGTCCCGCTTTTCTGTGCATCCGGATAATAGGCGTATTTTCATCTGGAGGGACCGTGGTAGTAGGAATAATCCTGCGTTCGTGCACGAAAGAGTCAGATTTGGCGGTGGAGGAGTGTTGGTGTATGGTGGCATCTCCATTGACGGGCGCACTGACCTCTACATCATTCGAGATGGAGCTCTGACTGGTCGCCGATATAGGGAAGAGATCCTCAGACCTATTGTAGTCCCTTACGCTGCAGCAATCGGAGATAACTTCATTTTAATGGACGATAACTGCAGGCCACATCATGCAAACCTGGTGGAGGATTTCCTTTTCGAGGAAGGAATCGTTCGAATGGAATGGCCAGCGTATTCTCCAGGCATGAATCCAATCGAGCACGTTTGTGACGCTCTAGGAAAACGAGTTTCTGGCCGCCAACAACCCCCACAAACTCTCCAAGAACTGGAAAGAGCTCTTCTGGAAGAGTGGGGCAGAATACCCCAACTCGTCATTAATAGCCTCATTGAGTCCATGCCTCAAAGGTGTTCAACGTTGCTGACCGCCCGTGGAAACCATACCCCCTACTGAAAATGATTTTCTTTGAAGAAAACACATTTTCTTTTTCTTTTTTTCTCATATGCACAAATTGTGTTTTTTTCCTTTTGTACACAAATGCGCAATAAAATGCATTTTTTTCTGCCAAACATGTGTAATTTATTCTCATATAACCTACTATGTCTGTCGACCATGTATCAATCAGCTAAAAAGTTTCCCAGATACAAAATCCACCTAAAACTGCAATATCCTTTAATTGTTTTGAGCAGTGTAGTTTTTCTTATAGGATTCTATTAAAGATTAATATACCAACGTTACGTTTTTAATTTTTGTACATTTTTATTTTCTTCAGTAATATAATAATTTGTCAGAACAGAGATTTGACGGATTATCCCATATGTCCCTTAACAATAATTTTAATTTTAGTAAATATTCTTGGTCATTCTCACTATTGCATAATTATTTTTCATATTAGAAAACATGTTATTGCATGATCGTACAACGATATTATTGAGATAAATATATGCTGGACGATTTTGGGTACAAAACGTAGCACTAAACCCCTTACCGTCCCTTGTCCTGATTTTGAATTTTAAGTTTACAGCTCTTTGGATAAAATTATTTCAAGAAAAGTTTTTTTACTTATTTCTTTTTACCAAACTGGAACTATTGTTTTAGATAAATATGCAATAAAAATTAGACGCACAATCTTTTTAAGGTTATTATTATTTTTTAACTCTATCACGGGATTTCTATAGTCAGCATGATTCGTGTACAAAAAAGATGGCACAAATCGTTTCCTTAAAGAATAATTATAGATTGTAAGTGCCATAGAATTAACGTTAAGAGCTAAACTGGAAATCCATGTGTGCGATAGTTTACACAATTTATAACCTGCGATATTTTGATTAGGACACTATGTTCTATGTACCAATACACTGGGCGTATGCTTGTCTAAAGAGTCTCTTTGTCTTACTGATAGGAAGAGGAACACAGCTGGATAACCATAGCAATGGCTCACTCAGTGTACATGCTCAAAAATTCAGTAGTGCTACTATTTTCGGCGAATTTGCCCTATGTTGGAGGAAAACACGTTTATGAAACCATAAAAAACTGTGCTGCTGGTCACAAGATAGCCTTAAATATAAAAAAACACCGAGCTAGCCTAGAACAGGGGCATGCGTACCAGTGTATTACGTAGAGAGCCATTGCTGTCTGGATCCAACAGTAACAGGAACACGACGTAGTTTTGTCGCATGTTATAAATGAGCAGTGGTTAGTTCGGCTTTAGGACCAATTTAATGTTACAGATTCAATTCCCATGCCAGGCACCAAAATTGATGCCTTGTCTTTCCGATCATATATGTTTTCCAGATAGTTGCAATGTTCCAAAAAATTTAAGAATGCGTTATGTACTCAAAAAAGGTAAAGTAATTTTATAAATGGATCTGTGATAAATGTATCTTTTTTTATACACATCTATCTATAACATTTCTAAAGAGTTTGTGATAAAAGTTATTGAAAATAAATTTTGATTGAATTTTTACGGTCTACCTGGTAAACGAGATATTGTAATTACATTTTTTTTAATATCCTTTTTACTGTTATAAAAACTATCTTAGAATACAAAAAGTAAAATAAAATATACTATTAAAATTATTTCTTAGAGAGTGGAAAATCTAAGCTAAAATATGCATGCATGTAATTTTATACATGAGGGAATAATTCGTAGGTAATTTGCGATAAGTGTTTGAAGGAGAAGTTGAATTTAGTTTGTCAAACATAGTATAAAAAATAAATCTACAATGAAACAATATAGTATGGGACAAAGTTAATAATAAAATAAGTTGTTTTATTGTCTCTAATTTTTGAAAATAGTATTATATAAATTTGACGATAGATTTTAAAGTAATTAATTATTCAATGGAATACTCAAAAAAGCTTTCTTATCGACGTTTATGATTTCAGATTTACTGAAAAATGCATAAATTAAACTTTTCAACTGTTGAAATTACAAATAACATTTCAACAAAATTATAATTAAACGTTTGGTGTGACATTTATATTTTTTGTATCATTCATTTTTATGATTATCAGCTTGTTCAATATTTAGGTACATAGAGTATGCTAAATACTGAAAAATGTATATTAAAAAACAAATATGTTTGACCTAAAGGGAATTTTTTGTCCACTATGCTTCAAGACATTTCGGAACTTCGTGAGTTGCAATTAAAACTTAGAGATTTCCAGTTACTTTCATAACCCATGAATTTTTCATAAATATAATTCTCAAATTTGTATGACTGACCAGTATTCGAGGAAGAAGATAATATGACTGTAAAGAAAAAAATTTAGTGTCACTCGTATATTCTGTTACATCCTCCTAAGATTTCACGCCGGTCGTTTCAAAATGGACGTTTTAGATATAATGTTTCGCATGTGTGTTTCGTTTTCATATCCTTATTCTTAAAAATTATTTTCGGCTTAATTAATATATATATTTAAAATTTAAATAACGTCAACAATTCTTTTTGAACCAATGGTACGTAAATTTCAAGGACCATGATTTTGTTATTATTGCTTTATTTGGTCTCAGGAGAATTAGATTCTGAAACTGAAAATTCTATTTTTTTTTGTTAATATATTTTTTAAATCATTTTCCTCAATGTTTTATGGAAATATTCATTTAAATTTAAAATATTATCCGTAAATATTTAACAGTTCAACTCATCAAAATTATAAATAGAATTTATAAAATATATATATTTTATTTAGTATTACAAATATGTATGATAACCAAGAAAGAATAAATCAAAGAATGAAAAAAAATCTGTAGTAATAACAGTCCATTTAAGTTTAAATATGTACCTCTAATCAAATAATATTTATAATGTCAATATTCTTTCAGAATAAATTGTTTTATAAGAAACGTGATAATAATTTATCTTGCTATAAAAACATCTTTAATGAATTACCTGTCAAGATTAATAAGAATCTTTGAAGATCCAATTATTTATTCGTGAGATATAATTACATATAATGTTAGGGATATCATAGTACATGTCAGTTTTTTGCATTGAATTGCATTAGGGAAATATTTTGGTAGAAATATTAAATGCATCTTTTGGTAAATATTATTTCAAGTATTGGTATATATTAATGCCGTCAGAAGGAGTAAATATAGTCTTTTAAACCATTCCAGATTTAAGCAGTTTTCAATAAAATATAATAGAGTATTTATTAAGTATACATATTTTTTTCATCTGTTTCTAATATAATAATTAATCAGTTGGGTAAATCAAATTCTCTAGATGATTTGAATGCGTTGAATATTGATTTAAAAAACAGTTAATGAAATATCAGAACGGTGGCTTTTGTTTTATGTAGCCATTTATAGCGCTAAGTATATCGTTTAAACGCCATTTTTGTTTTTTTCTCCGTGTATAAAATATCTACAAAAACAACTTTTCAAAAGTAAAAAAAAGCCAAGCGTAAAAAAAAAAAAAAAAAAAAAAAAAAAAAAAAAAAAAAAAAAAATTGTGGCTAAAAAATGATGTGATATCAAATTTCCAAGCTATTATATTGCTTATTTAACTTTTTCCATTAAATAAGTTATCATATATATAAGTCGAGTGCCTACGTATATGTTAATAGAAATCGTTTTGTCCTGTACTAAATACATCCTAACGAGTTTCTGAAAATTCAATTTTTTTCAAATTATGCATGATGGGCCATCTTTGCTTATTATTCACAAAATTCTAACCACCCAAATCCGTAGTTAAAATCCGAAGTTCAAAATTGTTATTTAAGCAAATATTTAAGAGTTTCATTTATAGACTTGTATGCTCTGAAAATTGTGTCTTAAGATAATGATGACTTATCTTAAAGATCCATCTTATGATTTATTTTTTAGAGTTATTATTAATTTCAAACTAGTAAAAATCAATTTATCAAAATATCAGTCTTATCTAATTTATCTGTCCGTAGTTAGAATCTGAAGTTCGAAATTTTTATAAACATATTACATTGCAAACATATTACGCTTTTACTTTAGAAATTTGGGTGCTTAGAAATATGGAAAGGTGGCCGCCAAGCCCACCATGCATAATTTGAAAAAAAATTAATTTTCAGAAACTCGTTAGGATGTATTTAGTACAGGAGAAAACGATTTCTATTAACATATACGTAGGCACTCGACTTATATATATGATAACTTATTTAATGGAAAAATGTTAAATAAGCAATATAATAGCTTGGAAATTTGATATCACACCATTTTTTAGCCACAATTTTTTTTTTTTTTTTTTTTTTTTTTTTTTTTTTTTTTTTATTACTTTTGAAAAGTTGTTTTTGTAGATATCATTTCTTTTTTTAAAATATATTGAACATAAATTAAATAATCTAAACATGAGAAATAATTTAAAATTACATTTTACTTTCAATCATTGTTTAAAGGGTTAACTAGAAATAACAGTAGACTTTTCAATTAAACTAATTACACTCTTAAAAACAACATACTAAATGTGGCTTATTATAATACTTGTTATCCTCCGTTAAAAAATATCACTGACTAATCTATTAAATGAATAAAAATGGAATACGTACATAGCATGTCAGCGCTGCATTTGAAATCAAACGTGATATCACGCTCTTTTATTATTAGCACTAGCTGGCTTCGCCCGCCAGCGGTCCCCTAATTTACACCGGGGCCTCAAATCTTGTAAAAGATAAATATAATAATAAGAATAAGAATAAGATAAACCTCGAATAAGAAAAACCACGAACCTCCGACCTGGTTCCCCGCTGCCTTCGGCATCGGATAATCCCTTAATTTGCACATCGAATTGTATAAATCTCTAAACAAACAAAATTCTGACACGGGTCCCCGCTGCCTTCGGCACCGTATAGCAGTCGTGCTGCGCACGCTCAAGTTCTATCTTCCACCACCAGGTAGCGCAATCTGTTCTATATGAACCTCGGGCACTGAAATCGTTAAGGCTATAGATGTCGAGTTGAATGAGCTATACCCCGTCGTGATCTAGCCCATAGAACCAGACATAGGAAAGTGCCCCCTGGTGGTGGAAAAAACGAACTAAAATTGGAAAGCTCTACAGATGTCGAGTCGAATGAGCCATACCCTGTCGTGATCCGACCCATAGAAACAGAGATATGAAAGCGCCCACTGGTGGTGAAAGCTAATCGCGTTTGGGGGGCAAATTGGGGGGATGAACACCGGAGATGCATAATAAGATTAGGCGGTCACAGACTTTTCCAACGATGTATCACATGAGGGATATGTGCAAAATTCAGAAAATACCCCCCCCCCCTGCATAATTTGATTAAGCGTTCACATACCTTTCCAACGATATATCACATGAGAGGTGTCGGCAAAATTTAGAAAAGTGACCCCTTTGGGGGAGTGAAAGTGGGAGCATGGACCCCGAAAATGCATAATATAAATAAGCGGTCACAGGCCTTTCGAACAATATATCACATGAGTAGTGTTGGGGGGGCGCAAAATGTGGGGGTTTCACCTGTGGTGCATAACATGAATAAGTGGTCACAGCCCTTTGTAACGATATCTGACATGACGGATATCGTTAAAATTTAGAAAAGTGCCCCCCCCCTTGTGTAGGCAAAACGCGCTCCGCCCCTCCCTATAATTTTTGACGCAGCTTTATTTTTAAAATTTATGTTATGTGTTATAAAATATCGTAAAGTTTCAAACAGATAGCCTTATTATACTTCCAACTTTTGTTCACGCCCCTCCCCAAACTGTGATGCGCCATTCTTTTTTATATTTTTTTTAACATGTGTTATAAACTATCTTAAAGTTTAAAACAGATCGCATTGGAATTTAATATATTTGCTGAAATTACTATTATATGTAGAATAATATAGAAATAAACTCTCCTTTAGATTGTAATTAAGATATATGAACAATTTTTATAATTTCTGAAAGCTGATTTATATTTACTTATTTATGTATTTATTTATTTTTTGTTTATTTATTTTTTATTTATTTTTGCGTTGCCCTGTGCATGTTTGGAATTTCTTTGCAATTTCTTAGATTTATATTATTTTATTCAATTAAACATTGTACTGTTACAATAAATTTAAATGAAAACTTCACTTCTAAAACAAAAAATAATTTAACAACTGGATTTCATTAATTTATAGAAAAATGACGTAAAAGGTATTCCTGCGAACGAAATGCCTGTCCTTTACCATGTTTTTTTTTCTTTTTTTAAAAATAAATGAATCACTTTTAATTAATTAAAAAAATTTTGTTTACGTTTGGAAATAAATTTTAAATGCCGATAACTCTTAATGTATACATTTTAGAAGGTACACCTTCCCTCAAAAACTAATTTATTTTTAAAGATCTTTCTAAAAACGTAAATTATATATTTAAAATATTTCTTAAAGCATAAACACTACGTCTGATTACTTTATTTTACAATATTATAAGAACACGCATTTTATCAGACAATTAAATGCACAAAACAAACACGAGTGAAAAATTGACCTGGGCCAGGACTCGAACCTGGGACCTTACGCATACCGTGCCGACTCTCTGCGACTGAGCCAAACAGATCGATACGCTTTACGGGAATTTCTCATACTTATTCTTGTTGGAAACAGTCATCTGCCACAGTTTGAAGTCATATTTAATTGATAAAATGTGTGTTCTTATAATTATGAAGTTTTATTTAAAAAAATATCTTCAGAAGAAAATGGCTGACTTATGGCAGATGAAATTTGATGATGAAACTTGTAACTGATTTGTGCTATTATATTATAGATGGTACATGGTCGTTGGCATGTTTTATCTCTGCTTTGGCATAATTTTTTAATCGCCAAGTTAATTAACAGTTTTTTGCTAATTAAGGATAGAAAATAATATTTTTTTACACTGAATTTTATAAAAGCACATAGATTACGTAATTACTTGTTCAAAAATGCAATCCTTTTTTTATTCTGCCCAATATTAAGGCCTGTAGCTTGTTTGAAAAAAAAAGTTTGACGAAGAAAATAGTGATCATTTTAAGTAACTCGATGTTTAAAAAAAAAAGCTATATCTCTGTTTATAAATCACTTATGAAGATGAGTTAGGTCTTAAATTGAAGAAATTCTTCCTTAGATTCTTCTAGTTTTCGTTTTTTTTCTACGACGCTTGGTTTGTTTGATATCTGATATTTTAATCTGGCATGTTTTGTCGATTTAACATTGCGAAGTTGCTTAAGCATTAGCGGTCTTTATTCCAGTTCTTGGCGTTGTTTGTGTGGCGTTTTTTTTTAAGCTTGGCTTGGCAGAGCGACCGCCCTGCTTGATTTTCAGATGTGTACTAATAGATTTTGTTATTTTCGAAATTCTGTCATTGAAACAGTAACTGTAAGAGCCTGGTTGTGGATCTTTAATTTCTATATGATCGCATACTTTAATATGCTTACAACTCAAATTTTGTCCCATTTCCATGGACAATACATTTCATAAGGGCTTGGATATCGACAAAGTTCTTTTTAATTACCATACTGTAATTATATATATATAAACTTCTTTCTCATTAATTGTAAGCAGTTTTTAATAATTTGAGAATTTCTTTATTTAAAGGATTTGAGTGCAATAATCTGATAATTCTACGTTTAAGCTGAGTGGTGTTTCCTGATTAACGTATTCCTGAGTCTTCACATCCTAGCTACAAAAAGTCTTTTGAGCTTCTCTCGGACAAGCGTGTCGCGAATCATTTAAGAGTCAACATATGCTTGTTTTCAACATAATCAAATTGCATTTTTTAAAAATTATTTAAACAAATTTACGTATACTCTTATAAATGTTATTAAATATGATGTACTGATGGAGTAAATAAATTTGTTGTTACTGACCCATTTGATGCGCTTTGTAGGATATCCTACGAACTTGTATTTTCAGGATTCGTGCAGCTAATTTTGAAAAGTAACATTTGTTATACTTAATGACAGAAATTTATGATTAAATAAAAAGAATATTGTTATTTTAAAATAGTAGTACCCCTTAATGAAATAAAAACCATGAATCCTATTTTTGAACATATGATTATTGAACAGATATGAACAGAATTATAGAATATAAAATAAACACCAATTTTCTTTGCTATTTATCTAAACTTTACCACATTTCATTTAGTCTATATTTTCTGCATAATCTCTAATTTCGAGATTTCGTGTTATTCCATGAACTTTCTCGCCGTTTTACTGAGTTTTTTCCAGATGGTAAGTTTTTCTATCATGCAACAATAATCAATAATTAAATTATAAATGCTAAATATGTCCTCAGTCATTAAAAACAGATGAAATAATAGATTAGTTAATAGATTTATGTTTATATGTAAAGATTCTCAGATAATAGTTCTCGGAATAAACGAGATAAAAACACATAAAACCAATGTCATGACATTTATTCATGAATTTCCTAATAAAATAGATATGGAAAAATGCTTAATGAGAATGTTCTAAGATATATTTGTTCTGTAATCTTTAAATAACAAAGAAAAGTATAGGAAATATTGCTTATGAAGCTGGTACAATTACTATCCTTATGCATTGCCAAATAAAAGGATAAATCCACACAAATATATTAATTACTTCTCTGATAAATTGAGATAAATGTAAGTGGATATATCACTATATTCTGCATATAGTTGTTTAAATAATTTCATGCACAAATACTCATATCTACGATTATATGCAGATACGGAGAGATATACACGCAGGCACATCTAAAAGTATGCAAAGTATTCGTATGTATCGCAAATAAAGTAAAAATTATAAATAGACACAATAAATTTACAGGGAATAGAAGATTTGGAGAAGATTATCTGTAAAAAGTATGTTTTATTAATCCCCCTATTTCAAAATAAAAAATATTATTAAAAAAATCGTCGTTTTACAAATGAATTAAAAAAAAAAATTAATCCAAAACCCAAAGTCAAAACAAATATCTTTATATATTAAAATAATTTCTTTTACCTTTTTTTCTAGAAGATATTGGTTTTCGTTGTTTTAGAAAATTTAATAACAAAATTAGCATAGAATGTTTATTAACTTATAAATAATATATATCTTCCCTTTTGCGTACACAAATTTATTGTATTAGTTTTTCTTATGTAGTTACAAAAAAATTATGTTATTAAATATCAATCTTTTTTTTCGTTAAATGAACCTGATTTATCAACTAGAAAAAAAAGAAATAGAACTTTGTCTGCGTTTCTTTAATGATAAAAGTATGAATTGTTCGCAAACAATACTTTTATGATGATTTCCGGCAATAGAAGAAATACCATTTGGGACATTGTTTCATGGTCTTCATAAGAAAAATGCATTTTTCTGATTAAAATAAAATCTTTGACGGTTCGGATTTCATTTGTTATTAAAGTTAGCTGGTTGTAATTTATTTCTTGTTTTTTATGTTTTTATCGCCATCCAAGAATGATCTTAATACAGAATAGTTTAAAAAAATATTTGAACAAAAGTGTTTTTAACTTTAAAATACGGCATTACGAAATGTATACAATTATTGCAATACTTTGATGGGTTTTGTAAGAATATCAACACATTCATGAACTCGTTTATATAAATTAAATTGAAAAATCTCACAGAGATTTGATTACTTTTTTAAACAAAATATGCAGTACAATGTTTCAAATGCAAAAATGTTATGCTTCCAATCTGACTCCATTATTTGTAAGTTGCGTAAAACATCATCATAGAGTGCGATATTGTGAATTTTGTTTTTTATTTTGGACATACAATGGCATAGAATATCCATTTCCGTATATTGTTGCATCATTAACAAGAGAAACACTCTAGAATCATTGAGAGATAGTAAGTGGTATTTATATTGTTGTGAAAGCAAATGGTTCATAAATATTACTAATCATCTTGATTCATTCATTCCCTATTGCGGAGATTTAGACAATGAGCAATGTACGCATCTATGTAACAAAATGCCAAAATGAACTTGTTTGGTTTTATTTTTATGCTATCGACGGAAAGTTTATATCAATTTTATATCTTGGCTAAATGTTGCCTTATAGTAGTGGTTATATTACGCTACCAAGCACTTGTATCTTGTTTATAAATCTGCGGATGTTTATTCCTTTACCAGATTAGACCAGCTTTAAATTGAAAATTGGCTGCAGACGTAGTAGGATTTAGAGAAAATATAGATTATATTATTATCCATTACAGATCCTTACGCAGGAAAATAATTCATTGTTTGGGGGGGATCCTTTAAAGAGACATAAATATATTTCACTGCAGAACCGTGATTGTTTATGTCTACAGAAATGCCACCGTTTATGCTTATGTGTCATTTATGATTATGTAACCGTTATGATTACGGCTATGTGTTCTTTTATGGAAGCGCAATAGATGATGATTGCCGCCTCCAAAATCAAAACTGTAAATGATACAAAATCCTCAGAAAAATAAAAAAAAACACTCTAGAATCTAGCACATTTAAATGTCATCTCGATATGTGGAACACAATCATATGTGTGTTTATATGCGTAGTAAAATAGATTACAGAAACGTATTGTCGCTCATAATAATCTAAATCAGACATTCCTAACGCAGCGTTTGATACAAAAATTATCATACAAACGCTTCAGCAAAAAACAATATAGCACATTCAATGTTCAAATTGATCTGCCGAACACAATATTTGGATTGTTTATGCGCGTGCTTCAGATGAGAAACGTGTTGCAACTCTTAACCTTCTAAATCTGGCGTTCGTAAAGCAGCCATTATAAAAGTATAATTTTGAATACATTTTTTCTATTGCTGTTTGGGGTTATACTACATAATATAATAATTTTACTTTACCAAAAATGCTGATCCGATTGACAAAAAAATTATATTCTAAATTTTAAACATTTAGAAAGAAAAACTTTACATAAAAATACAGTACATCCATCTTTTTTTTAATTGTCTTAGATTTCTCAACACACTGTGAGTAATCAATTCTCTGAATCAATCTGAAAGCATCAGTGGATTCATTAAAAATTTTTACTAATTGAAGTTTAAGTTATAGCATTTTCAAAATAGACCACGACATTATCTAAAATAAACACATACTTAAGGTAGCTTCATCTGTTCATTCGATTATATAATTTTAGTATTTATTTATTTCCAAAGGTAAGATAGTCTTTTTAATGCACTATTTTATGAATATGAGCGAATAATCACTAATAATATTAGTGGAAATATAGTAAAAATAACTAAAAGTTTTCCCTAAAATAACTAGAATGTTTGGATAATTTTTGGATAATTTGCAATTTTTTCCAAATTTGCCAAATTTAGGAAAATTTCAAATATGTTTTGCTACTATCATAATTTACGGACTTTCTTCTAGTTTTACATAAAACGAGAAAAGTGCAGCTACATTTAAATTATATGAATTTTTTTATACTTTTAATAAATGAATGTTAACAAAACAAGTCAATAATGATAGTTTTAAGATATAATTAAAATTTGAAATATAGGGTAGTTAATTAAACTATCTTAAATATATTACGTTTACGTTGAGGAATAATCCTGTTAAAATAATGCTTTTATCTACTTAATGCATATGATGGTTATTTAAGATTCTAATTTTAACAGTAAATACACATACAACTGAATTACTGAGACATAGACATGCGAAGTTAGTGTCTGAATTATTATGCAATGTAAAGCAAATCGTAAAGCTTTGTTTCAAATTTTACTCAGAATGAAATATAATCTGCTAAGCCTTACTTAACTTCTGTATGTTATGAAAGTAAGACGAATAGTTTGACACTATTAACTGTGTTGTTAATGAGATGCATTTATTATACAAATATGCTATTCTGTTTCAAAATTATTCATAAAACGTTGTGACGCACATTACGAATCAATAAACATTTCTTTTGAAAATTTTTCTCAAGCAAATTTTAAACAAAGCTTTTGAGTTTTACTTTACTATATAGATGATGCAAGATATATATTGCTACTAAGGTTGTTTTTATATAACTACATATCAGAAAGTACACGGAAATTTTAGAAGAAAACCTGCATTGAAACTCTTCTAGACATACATTTTAAAAAAACATATAAAAAAGCAAAAAATACTAGCAGCACAGTTGCCGGAACTCTAAATGATTTGATGAAATTTCCGTGATTTGATGGAGATATTTCAAGAAATGGTGTGTCTATATTGTAGAAGCTGCCGTGGTTTTAGGAAAAAAAGAACAAAGGAAAAGTTCTTTATAAGAAACGTAGTGTTTCCGGCAGTCTAATTGACGGAAACGAAAGTTTGATTCCAAAAGTTCAGGTAATTTTTAGCTTAGATTGGTGAAGATGTTTCAAGAATTATTTTATAGAATTAAAGAAAAAATCATTGTCTATCTGCTGTATTCTTCAGGGTGTATCTTTAAATTTATTTTTTTTTAATTTTCATTGTATATATATATATATATATATATATATCTGTAAGCCAATCACAGTTCAGCAAATTTTTGTTGGGTTAAATGTTATACAACTCAACTTCCTTCACAAATTATTCTTGGCGTAATTTAAATGTAAATAAGTTCAATGGATGTAATAATATTTGGTACTTACGTATTATCCATGCCAGGAATACAGATCGCCAAAAGTGGTTGGCAATTGCCAATGGTCTACATAATAAAGCACAAGTTATGTGACTGAGGAAAACACATTCGGGCTGACTGCTTCTCTATTTATTTGTCAGGAGACCATTTTTACACAAAATATTTTACTCGAATAAAAGTGAATAAAAGTTTAGAAAGACTTTTAAAAAAATTGTGTTTGCGAGATGAGTAAAATTGAAATATATATATATATATATATATATATATATATATATATATATATATATATATACGTAATTAATAGCAAAGCAAGTTCTCACCGAATGAATATTTTCAGTGCCGTCTGGGGCCGTCAGAAAAATAATTTTCGCCTATAAGCCTATCAAAGTTGAGCATAATTCTGTTAGGGGAAGTTCTTTACAATTTAACTTCCTTCAAGCTCTTTTTTGACTTAAGTAAAATTGAATTCAATTACGGAAGGTCATTCCATTTGCTTTTAAAACAGTGTAAATAGTCAAATATGTTTAAATGTAATATTCCATGTACATAAATTGAGTAACAATATTAAAACTTCATAATTAATTAAATAAATAAAACACGAATTTAATAGCTATGTAATGAAACTATTCGCTAATACACTGAAATAATCAGAATGAAAAATGTTGCTATGAAAATGTACATGTTTACCGATTGACTGTTGTGACTTTCGTAATGCAAAATTGCTTTATGGCTAGTCAATCTAAGAAAATATACTAAATATAAAAATATGTGTGTTTGAATTTTCCATTAACGACGATATTAATCTACGTTCTGCACACTGGGAAGTTTATCGGGCATAGTTTAGCCGGATTACCAGGGTTGGATTGCCTAGTTTATTTAAAAGTATTTTTATAGTAATTGGCCGTTTATAAGAAACAACTTACAAATAAAATATCAAAATTGAAGTCTAAATACTTGTATTTATGATGAAATGGAGTTTTAGAAAGATTTGCAAACTTTGTGATAGTATGAAATTGACTCTTTTTTTTTCCTTTTCTTTTTTTAAATATAAAACTAATTTTCTGAATGTGGAATAAAATTGTTAAAGCACTTCTTTTTCGAAATATTGTTAGATATGTTTGGAAATATTAACAATAAAATAAAGCTGGCAATACAAACACGTAATTGCATGTTTTCAGTTTTAACACTAGATTTTTCATAGATCAAGTGAACAATAACTATATATGAATCATTAAATTTTAAAACTGCATTTCATATAGCCTTTTATTAGCGGATATAAAATTTTTAGAAAAAACATTATTTAAAACTAAGTTTTCAGATACGCATTGGTATTAATAATAATATATATAAGTACAAAGAAATGTACTTCTTAATAATTTCCCATTTTGAAAAGCATCTAGGAATTTTCACTTACAACTAATATATAAAGTTCTAACATATACACTGGACATCAAAATATACTTAATTTATTATGAAGAAATGTAAAATTAAAAATCTAATTTTATATTAATACATATAAATTTTCTGTATAAAAGACAATTCGAACAATATATTTAACACAAAATACAAATTTATAACGTGCTCTTTACTATATTCATAGTTCTTAATATACAAAGCTACCTACATAGTCCATTTTTTTTTAGATTAAAGAGTTTACGAATTGCTTTGATTGTTAATAAATCAAACTTCCTCTATAGCTTAGAAGATTTCAACACCATGTCTGTCTACGGTAATTTCGCTAACCTTTAGAAGGAATAAGTCTTGAAGAAAAGTTCATAATTTTAATTTCTTCTGAAGTATGATTTATTCTCCCATAGAAACTTGACATCAATTTCTAAAAGTGCATTCACATCTAGAATATGGATGACATTACATTACACGCATAATATGAAGCGGGGAACTATTGTGCGAAATATGGAGATGTCATTCCGTGGGAAATTGAGTGTTGAGATATTATTAAGAAAATAAAATCGTCAAATAGCTATAGTTAATAGTAATGAATAAAGTAAGGCTGTTCAATTAATCCGAGTGGGATGAAAATAAAATTGTTATCTAATTTTTCGAATCAAAATTACTATAATCGAAAAGACTTAAAATATTATGTTGTTGCTGAATTTGCTTGTCTGCATATAGCTTTGCAAATGACATTCAAAATTATTTTCCTCGCAGTATGCTTGTACATAATAGGCCTTTACAGCTGGGAAAAACATTTTTGCATAGCTACTGTGAGCTGTCTCTGAACCACTTGCTCGAAAGATGAATAAATGTCCAAATTAAATCACAGGATAGTATTTCTCTAAAAATATTATGTGCAGGATATTCTAATTAAAATTCACCTATTCACAAGTCTCTAGCGATAGTATTAGGACTCCAAATGAAACAAAATTTCATTAATATCTGTAGCTAAACTGTGAAAATTGAAAAAGATAAGCAGCGTTCTTGAGACCTCTAACAGCAGTTAAGACTTCAAAACACAATTTTTTTAAACTCCCTTATTGAAACTAACAATTTTACAACGAATAAATGGTTTAACATAGCCATTTTAATCGCAAGCAGCATACTGAGAAATGCGGTGTTATATTTCACAATTTTAGAGGTTTAATCACAGTTAAACTGGACAAAAATTTACGCAACTTCAAACTCTCTTGTTGTAGTATTTTTTTAAAATATCCATAAATATTGTGAAACAATTGTGCAATTTTCTCTTTAATAGCATTTTTTATAAAATATTAAACTTTCATCTTCAACAGTGCATTGCATTAAGTGAGGACAATAACAAGACAAAAATAATACGTATCATATATTCTAATGCGAGCAAATCTTGTGTGTGGTTATATATATATATATATATGCAAATTTTATCTTAAAAACGGCTTTTGGTGAAATTTCGTATCCTACCATTTTGGGGCACCAGAAAACCATTGGGCTAGGTCACATGTTTGAGATAATTAGATTAGTGGGTCTTTTTGGGTCATATTGGGTCATGGTCTAGCTAATTGTATCTAAAAAACGGTTCAAACGATTTTGACGAAATTTTGTATCCGACCATTTTCGGGCACGAGAAGACTATTGGGCTGGGTCACATGTTCGAGAACTTTCGATTAGTGGGACATTTTTGGGTCAAAGCGGGTGAAATTAATTTTATCTAAGAACGGCCTCTCAAAATATATATCTGTATTTAGTGGTACTTAATAATTCCACAGAGAATTTCTGTAGATTTATCAGTATAACTATACTCTAGAATATTTAATGTAGGTTAGTGTCTCGTCCAACAATCAATGAGTCTGAGCACTTTCACATATAGGACATACGGGAATTATTAAATGCCGTTCTCATGCTAAATCTGATAGTCCAGTAATAATATGTTTTTAATTATTTCATTTAATTAGCTAAACGTCCTTTTAGTGATTTAAACTGTTTTTTAGTGAGATAAACATATGCTTTAATAATACAATCATAAATTTAAAAGAAATAATTCTTGCACTGTTAGTAAAATCATGAAAAATTATTTGGTTGAGTTACTGTCACAATTAAAAAACAATTTGTTTATATCTCATAAAAAAACACCTTGAAATAAGACTCAAAAAACAGCTTAAACTACGATAAATACTAATTTTCATTTGAGCTGAAGTGTTAGACGCTAAGTATTTCATTAAATAAAATTTTCTTTTAAATTAATCTCGCCATCATACAGATATATTTATTTCTTAAAACTCATTTTAAGACTTTCCGATATATTTCTTGGTACTGATTAATTAAGAGAGATTGATTAACGTTTATACAATAAAAGGGGGCATCTTGATTACTTTTTTTCAAAGAAAAACGTAATAGTAGAAATTTAATTGATAAAAAAGGGGGATGTTAAATAATTTTGAAAATTCTCTAACACACAGTAATCATACTATTCAGAAGGCAATCATACTTCGACAAATTTATTTAATTGCAATTTTACGTATATATAGAATATATTTTTCTCGTCTTAAATAAAAACAAATAAAATTATATCGTAATAGCTGATGTCAAGTTCGTTTGCCTTCTTTCAATAATAGCTATTTTCTTTTTAATATAAAACAAAATTAATATGTTTAAATACACTATATTCAAGTTCATTTTTTTATACTATAGATTGATTCTTATCAGGCTTTTTTGCATAATTTTCTCATATATATATATATATATTTCAAAATAAACAATTTAATGTTACGTAAATATCTTATGTGACTTCTAAAAATATTTTTAATTTTAACGGATACTGATATTTGAATGACCTACGCATGTGTATTTCTTTTAAATAAAGTATAATATAGAAACTTAAGCTTTGATTTCGTCTATACGTTTTGGTTGAATATATTGAATGAAACAGAACTTTTAGAGAAGAAAAATTATTATTTTGTAAAGGTGGGTGTAAATCTAAAAGAGAAGTTATTATGTTAATGAAACATTCCATTAATAATATTTTTTGTTATATAATATATGATGCAATGCTTGAAATTTAATTGATTTATTTTATATAAAAAAAATAAATAAAGTAAAGACATTTAAAAAATACAGCAGCAGTTAATTTTATCAGACTGCATGTGTATTAGTCCAAAAGTTTGCTATAGTTCATGGTAAATTATAACTATCAAATTAAAAGTATATGTTCAACAGAAAATTTACTCTAAACAAAGCATGCATTTTTGACAAAGTTTTAAGTATTTGCTATTTAAAATTTTGAGGAAATTTTAAAATGTATTTCTGCGTCACCTGTAGGACTGAGTCAACATTATTTTAAAATAAACTATTTATATTCATTTGTTACTAAACATATTTAAATTAATATTTATTTCCATTATTATCATGCATACTATTATTATTATGCGTGTGCATTTTCATCTATGCACACGCATACACCTGTAACATATCGACTGTAACATATCACCTGTCACATTACAGTTAGTATTAACACATGGTGACG
The DNA here is from genome assembly GCA_963931845.1 of Maratus michaelseni. Taxonomy (NCBI): domain Eukaryota; kingdom Metazoa; phylum Arthropoda; class Arachnida; order Araneae; family Salticidae; genus Maratus; species Maratus michaelseni. The sequence continues at coordinate 257,314,665 of OZ007590.1, read as the reverse complement.
TTATTTCCCTTTTTCATTTAATTGTTGGAAATGTTTTTTTTTCTTTATTGTTATTTGTAAGCTTAATGTTGATTTACTTAGTTTTGATAATTTCTTACTTTAATCATACACTATTCTTATATTTGCTTTCAATTATTAAAAAAAAAAAAGATTTATTCGGTGTTTCATCGAAATAATGTACTACATCACTTTGATATGATATGTGTATTTATTGTTTCAGAAATGTGTATTTATCACAACCATATTATTGTATTTTGTTATTTTCCATCACTTTATATAAATTCTACAATAACAATTATTTATTTCGAGATTATTATGCAGTTATACTCGACTTAATGTATGTGTGATGAATATGTGTATATTAAGATTGTAGTATTATATCTATTCCTACTTTTTTTTCCTTAAAAAAGTACACTAAAATCTTTTTTAATTCTTTAAAAACTTATTTTAATGTATTCACTTATATTGCGTTAGTTAAAAATTTAAAGAAAACATCTTAACTTCGCTAGATATAAAATTAAACTACAAGGATAACGTGGATCTGCATAATTTATAAGCAATTACTAAAAATCCTTCAATTTTTTTGAAAATTTGTGAAAATGATTAATTAAAATATCTTGAACGTAAAATTAAACATGCATGAAACACAGTTTTTCTTTTAAATGGTGATTAAATTTATTTTCTGCCATCTTGTTTTATGCAGTGCCTAATATGCATAACAGTGGTTGTTGTTTTAATGAAAACTAATTATTTTATTAATTTCTTATCAAAAGTTTCTTGTAAGTTTGTTATTTTCTAACTAAGAAATTTTTAGATGCACTGCACATTAAATATTTATTCAACTTTATTTATGAATTGCTGATAATTGGTATCATTAAAATATGTAATATAAGCATGCATAAAATCAGTATTAATGCACTTCATGTATCACAGTACTAAAAATAGAAATATTTATTCATATTTATATTTATTCACACATATTTGTTTAATTTTATAGAATACAGAAATAAGCGCATTTAGAAAAATATAGAATTTATTTTAAATATTTTATTAATTTTCATATTCCGTTCTGAATGATTAAAAGAATTCAGTTAACACCTAAAAAAAAGGCTAGTTAAAATCAGACATCTATTCGACGACTTGAAAGATTTTCGTATCTACATAATTACACTCTACCGAATGAACAAAATATATAGTTTCTCTATTGTTTAATTAATATCCGTTAAATAAAAAAAAAGAAAAGTAAAATAAAATATTTTCTTTTATGTTTAAAGCTGGGTTTATTGTTCACGTTCACTTTTCTCAAAGCAAAAAAAAAGTTGGGAATTAAAACCTATTAATTTTTTTAATCTTCTAAAGAACTAAAACTTTTATTCAGCTTTATTTATTCAGCTAATATTTATATTTATTTAATATATTAATATATTTATACATATATAATATTTATAAATAGTATATTTATTTATAAATATTAATAATATTTATTTTTAATATTTATTCAGCTTTATTTATTCAGCTATTAATTCTCTAAACTTTTTTTAACTAAAGAAAAGAAAAGTAAAATAAAAGATTTTCTTTTATGTTTGAAGCTAGGTTTATTGTGCGCGTTTAATTTTCTCTAAAAAAACTTGGGAATTAAAAATTTAAATTTTTTTAATATTTTCTTAAAAAAATCTATCGTTGATAGTTCTTGAAGAATAAACAAAGGTAATATTTATAGCCTTATGTGATAATGATACTGTAAAAGAGTACAAAGTAATCCCCAATGATTATTTTATGCTGGAAATAGGGTAAAAAAACAAATATTTCTCCATAATATATCTCTTAGACAAAAATTGCGTAAAATATTTAGGAAGCATCATTGATACTAAATTGTTTAACTATTTATGTAAATACTATAAAATTTGAAAATAAAAAAGAATGAATGTGGTTAAGTTTTGATAAAACTATATATTTGTGTCTGTATTGTAATTCCAGTAACATTAATGATAAACGCGCAATAACTTTTACAATTTCTATGAACAATTTACTCGTTTTTGTTTCATAACTATTAGATTTGTTAGGCAAAAATAGTGCAAAATACTGAAGAACCATGATTGAGTGTTACTAAAATGTTTAAATATTTATGTAAATACAATAAATGTTGAAAGTAAGAAATAATAAATAGCGTTAAGTTTAAATAAAACTATATATTTTGGCTCATTTAAAAAACTAACTCCAGTGACATTATTTATAAAAGCGAAGTAACTTTTATAATTTAAAAGAACAATTTACTAATTTCTGTTTTAATTATAAACCAGGATTATTTTATCTTGTCATACCTTAATCTTATGCTAATTTCCTCCTGTACGGAGTACTGTGCATGAATTTAGAAGAACATTCGATGCTACAAAGTGACTATTCTAACAGATACAATATATCAATATTATCCGAAATGTTATTAACAAAAAATCTAATAATCTGAACAAATTTTAGGTACTTTCTCAATTATATAAATACGTAGCAGCTACATTTGTAGCCAGTCCGTACGTTTTTCCGTCGGCCCACATATAACATCACGAAAACTGCCCAAAACTGAATGTTTTAAAATTTAATATGTATAATCGTTGCAGTCATTTCAAATTGTATGAAAATCAAATTAAACTTTAAAAAATATTAATAAAATTTTCTTCATTGTATTAAATCCTATCATACAAAATTAATTCAATGATATCTCGTGATATGTAATGATTCTAGGTTATCATAGTTATTACGTAATATTTAAGATGGAGTCATATTATTTCCATAGTACTGAATTTAAAAACTGAATTTGTATACTAAAATTGCTTAATTATAGCAATAATATAATCTACAGACAGTTCTTTGGATAGATGTTCCGGAGAAATCGTTAATAAATGGAAAAATAGTCTAAATATGGATTTCAAGTTCTGAAATTTTCAAAGCTAGGTTTCAGTTCAACACTGGAATTTTTGGTAAACGTCAACAAAAGATAAAATGTTGCTAACTTAAAGTGTACTTATTTTAATAAGGAAATTAATCATATCATAATCACATACAATATATTTTATTTCACTGAAACTAGTTATAGTACGGACGCACCTCATTTATCACGTTTGACGTTAACTTGTTTATATTTTAGATGTTTTCTTCTGTCTGAAAAAAAAATTACTATTTTTTTATAAACGGTTTCCAAACTGAACAAAGGGAAGCTAGATTTAGCCATACTAAAATTTTATTTTGGGAATGGTAATCCTATTATCTTCTAAATCTATTGTGATACCGCATTAACCGGAAGACACGAGATTACTTTTAACACAGTTATTCAAAACGGTAAATAAATAATGCAATGAGTAATAATGAGATGCAATTTAAATGTTGATATATGATTTCTTTTAAAAATTGAATAATTATGTTCAAATTAATCTCGTATTATCACGTATCCAGCGTTAGTTCCATTACCTGCGATTTATTCTGTTGAGATGATTCAGATATACGAGGATCAATAAGGTTAACATGGTGAATTAGTTCATCAAGATTGGACAGGGATGACTCAGTTCGTAGAGCATTGGAAGCTTCAGCCAAGAGATACCAGGATCAAACACTGGACCGCACATTTTTCACTCAGTTCATAAATTAACGCTCATAACTGGAAGTCGTTTGTTGTCAAATAGGAATTTTCACCTCTGCTTGCAGAATGTATTCTACTCTACAAGATGGTCAGTTTGAATAGTACAGATGTTAGACATTTCCCTTAAAATTGGCTATCGTCATCCTCTAATTCCCATTACCGAATTGTTGCAGACCATTTGACAAAAGCGCTATACTCCTAAAGCAAAATTTTATTAACTGTATCACGCTCTTTAAATTAAAATTTTACTGTTACATATATCGATTATACATTAAAATATTAGACAATGATAAAGTCGACAAAACTATTTGTATGATTTTGCTACAAAAGTTATTATCAGTTCATCCAGTCTCTTGATAATTGCTGTGATTTTTTTTAACCGATAAATTAGTGCGAGAAGATTCAAAGAACGTGCTCTATCTTTGATTAACTGTAAAAAGCCTGTGAATGAGGATGATTTTGTTTTACTTGAGTAAATAGATAAGTAATAGATAGAGTAAAAAAAGGGTATTTACTCAATACTGGATTTGAATGAGGTGTTGATTATGTATGCAGTGTGCAAAATGTTATCTATCGCCGACTTTTAATTTCTCAACCGTTGGCTGTAGACAGTTTGTTGTTCCAGTTACAAAATCGTTTAAAATGAAGAAAATATTCATGTTGGGGTGTTAATTAAAGTAAAAAATCAATTTAAATAAAAAAATATGCAATCTAACTTTTTATACGGTCCCCCGGTCCTATAGTTATATTTAGTAAATGTTTGCACATATTATAACAAATATAACACAAAACGTTTGACTTCTGTATGACAAAAATTGACACAGTTATTAAATTTCAAAGTTTGAGATTTTTTCACATGATTTTGTCTTTCATTCAGGAATCAGTTAAAAAAGGAATTAGAGTAATTTGAGATCGAAATCAGGGTACAATGTCCTTTTTACGGCAAAACTATTTTTAGCCGGTATCGCTAAATCGGTGTATCACCAAAGAGTATATCACTCCTGACTTGACTAACATGGACTTCTACCTCTGGGGATACATCAAGGTACAGGTGTATGTGACAGAGCCTACTTCTCTGGTTGATCTGAAGCAGCGCATCATCCTTGCTTGTCGCACAGTTACACCTGCTATGCTCCAACGTGTCCAGGACTCGCTACTATCACGCATTCAATTGTGCATTGCCACTGTGGCGACTCATCCGTGCAGTGCTCTCTAGCTGTTGCTGCTGTGGAAAACTCTAGAGTCTAACTACCCTAGATTCGAGCAACCCATTCATGCAGTCACTCTAGCTGTTTCGACAGTCGACAAATTTCACAGCGAGACCAACTAGAACTGAGATATGGAAGTACTCTACTTCTCGACACCCACTTCGATGGCTCGGCTTTCCGATGCGAATTCTCTGATGACATAATCGGACGGGTTGATAAGATGCAAGATCTCTCCAAAAGGACTGTATTCATTAATTCTTTTCACAATGGCAACAGTCGAATGCTCTTTTATTTAAACTGGAAGTTATTGACAAGAAGCGAGTCTAACGAGGCCAGGAGAGCATCACAGGGATTTCTATGCAAACTGGATATTACTGCCTTATGTGTGTCATGTAGCAGTGCAAAAAGCACGTAAATTTTATTTTATAAATTTCATAACTTATGTTCGTTAGGTTAATAAAAGAATTGGTTAACCTCCATTTGGTCTAGCTGTCCGTCTACATACTTTCACACGCAACAATATTAAGCTGTCGGTGACATTGTAGGGCTAAGTTCATGTTACAGCTATACTTACCCGCATCGCCACCTCTACAGATCTGGTGACCCGAGTGAGAAGTTTCCTTGACGACTGACCGCTTTAGATTAATCTGAAACATCTGTTTTCAAGTGAGTATGTTCCAATTCTTATTACATTAAGTATTTATTGTACCATATGGTGTCGCTATGCCCGACGACGAAGTTTCTCGTATCGCATTTCGTGCACCCCCCGTTTGAAAATCTGATATAGACTTGTGGTTTATTCAAGTAGAATTTGGATTTGTTACGGCAGGAATTGCTAACGACGATACAAAGTTTCATTGCGTTGTGGCTGCATTAGACAGAGATTTTGTCTTATGTACGTGATCTAATCCGTACACCTCCTGCCACAAATGCGTATGAAACGTTAAAACTCACATTACGGAACAATTTTCTCAATCTGAGAGTGTTCGTTTGAGAACGATTTTACAAGATTTGCAATTAAGCGATAAACGCCCCTCTCAGCTGTTACATGAAATGAAAACCCTCGCTACTGTTAAAATATCAGAAGATGTTCTACGTACACTTTGACTTCAGCGTTTGCCAGTATCCGTTCAGCAAATTTTGTCTATAAGTAAAGATAATCTAACCAATTTGGCTAAAATAGCTGATAAAGTTTGTGACATTCCTGGTTTGGAACCAGTATTATCTGGAGTGAAAACATCTGGTATTTCCTCAGAACTTGATGGATTAACACGTCAAATCAACATACTCCATAAACGTTTGGATGACGTAACTCGGTCTACTACACGGACACATAGTTTGAGTAAGAACAAACTCCCTACACGTAATCGTTCCAGAAGTAGTTCTCGTGAATCTAGGTACCAGAAATTATGTTGGTATCACTTTCGATTCGGAAATAAAGCTAAAAAATGTACAGGATTGTGTAACTTCTCTCAGAAATTAGCAGATACCACTTCGTGTATGGAAAATAAGGGCAACTGTGCAACTCGTCTGCTTTTGTCAGATAGGAAATCAGGTTTCCGCTACTTGGTGGATACCGGCGCAGCTTGTAGCACTTTTTCTCGAGACCCTTCAGTGCATAAAACACCTGATACACATTTATCCTTATACGCCGCTAATGTATCAAAAATCTTAATTTATGGTACATATCAGTTAACACTTGTTCTTGGGTTACACAAACCACTAAAATGGACTTTTGTAATAGCAGAAGTGGATCGCCCTATCTTAGATGGAGATTTTTTACAACATTTTGGGTTAATTGTGGATATGAAAAACCGGAGAATCATTGATAGCATAACTAAGCAATCCTCGAAAGTTGTTTTTACGTCTGGAAATGCCCTGGGATTAAAAACAGTTTCCGGCATTACGGTTTATCATAAGCTGTTGCAGAAATACCCCAGCATTACTCACCCGGCTATGTTTCATGTCACTCGCAAACCTCACGCTGTTACGCACACAATTTTGACAAAAGGTCCCCCTATTTTTTCGAGACCCAGAAGATTATCTTATGAAAAGCTGCAAGTCGCTAAGAAAGAGTTTAAATCCTTAATGGATCAAGGTTTAATTAGACAATCAAGAAGTCCATGGGTGAGTCCAATCCATATGATACCTAAAAAGAATGGAGAATGGAGAATTTGTGGTGATTTTCGCCGCTTAAACTCTGTCACTGTTCTTGACCGCTATCCCCTCCCCCACATTCATAATTTCTCTTACGGCTTAACTGAAAAAAGAGTTTTTTCTAAATTGGAACTTATGAAAGCCTACCTCCAGATTCCTTTAGATGAAGCGTCCATCCAAAAGAGTGCCGTTATTACACCTTTTGGACTCTTCGAATATTTATTCATGTGTTTTGGTTTATCAAATGCAGCACAAAGTTTCCAGCGCTTTATGGATGAGGTTGTAAGAGGTCTTAATTGGTTCGTTTATCTAGATGATGTCATAGTAGCCTCGGGAAACGAGGAAACACATTTAAAAGATCTTAAAAAGATATTTGAACGTTTGCATTCTTATGGTTTAGTGCTTAACGTCGATAAATGCATCTTTGGCGTAAAGGATTTACCATACTTAGGATTTTTAGTCAACAATAAAGGAATAGCTCCCTTGCCAGAAAAAGTCGATAAATTACTTAATTTTTCACTACCTATAACTGTTAACGAGTTACGTAGATTTTTAGCTATGATAAATTTTTATCATAAACATTCAAAAGGAACGGCATCTATTCAGGCTCCATTACACGACTTGTGTAAAGGAAAGAAAAAAAAAATGACAATACTCCCATTTAGAGTTGCAAAGGCTAGAAAAACCCGGTTTAAACCTGGGAATAAACCGGGTTTTTTGGGAATAAACTGGGTCTTTTGGCAATAAACCTGGGAATAAACCGTGTCTATTGGAAATAAACCTGGGAATAAACCGGTGTTTTGCAACTCTACTCCCATTCATTGGACTGTTGCAACTACGCAGTCTTTTGAACAATATAAGAAAAGCATTGCAGACCCAAATTTGCTATTTCATTATGGGCTTGGGGCACAAGTTTCGTTACAAGTTGATGCTTCGGATATCGATATCGGTTCCGTATTACAACAAATTGTTAATGGCGATATTCAACCTCTCGCATTTTTTCCCTTAAATTGACACCTACTGAACAAAAATATAGTACATATGATCGCGAATTGCTTGCAATTTATTGTTCTATTAAGCATTTTCGTCATATAATTGAAGGTCGTCAATTTACTGTATTTACCGATCACACTCTAGCTGTTTCGACAGTGGACAAATTTCACCAGCGAGACCGACTAGAACTGAGATATGGAAGTACTCTACTTCTCGACTCCCACTTCGATGGCTCGGCTTTCCGATGCGAATTCTTTGATGACAGAATCGGACGGGTTAATAAGATGCAAGATCTCTCCAAAAGGACTGTATTCATTAATTCTTTTCACAATGGCAACAGTCGAATGCTCTTGTATTTAAACTGGAAGTTATTGACAATAAGCGAGTCTAACGAGGCCAGGAGAGCATCACAGGGATTTCTATGCAAACTGGATATTACTACCTTATGTGTGTCATGTAGCAGTGCAAAAAGCACGTAAATTTTATTTTATAAATTTCATAACTTATGTTCGTTAGGTTAATAAAAGAATTGGTTAACCTCCATTTGGTCTAGCTGTCCGTCTACATACTTTCACACGCAACAATATTAAGCTGTCGGTGACATTGTAGGGCTAAGTTCATGTTACAGCTATACTTACCCGCATCGCCACCTCTACACCACCAATGGAGAACGCTTTGAGCAGTATCTCTAGTAGATTCCGGTATATGATGTATTCATTTTTTATAGTAGACCGTTTTCTAATATCATAATAAACTGATATTTATTTTTCTGTTTAATTTCAATTTGCCATTCCCCGCTTTGTAAACGACCCTTTAAAGTCAGCTCAAATTTTTAGATGAAATAAACCTCTTTAGTGATTTACCGATTTAGCGATACCGGCTAAAGATATTTTTGCCGTAAAAAGGACATTGCACCCTGATTTCGAACTCGAATTACTCTAATTCATTTTTAACTGATCCCTGAATGAAAGGCAATATCATGGGGAAAAATCTGAAACTTTGAAATTTAATAACTATGTCAATTTTTGTCGTACAGAAGTCAAGCTTTTTGCGTTATATTTGTTATTAATTAACGTTATTAATGTTATTAATTAACGCCACAACATGAATATTTACCTCATTTTAAACGCTTTTGTAACTGGATCTATATTTCTAAAACCAACGGTTTAGAAATTAAAGGTCGGCGATAGATAACATTTTGCACCCTGTATAAATATATTATAGTTGCAGTTACGTGCATTTTCACGTAAAAGAATTGAACATGTGCCTTTTAAAAGGAAAAATACCAATGTTATAAATGCACAAAAATATATACAGAAAAGCAGGAAATAGCTATTTCGAATATACAAGTGGTCCAGTCTTGTGGCGCAGTCTAACTTTTTCTAGCACGATGAGCTTTGCTCTTTGTCGCACTTAAGAAAAATCTCGCTTGTAGATCCGAAATAGCTGTTTGCTGCTTTTTGTGTATTATTTTTACATTTATATCATTGGTATTTTTCCTTTTAATCTTATTACACAAATTTTTTATTTGCTATATTTATACATGTGCCTTTTGTTTTCGAGTTATGCAAGTTACCATAAAACATGTTAAATAAAGTGAATGGAACTTTTGTGAGCTTTCATTATTTTTTATTTAGTACATAAAGTATCTTTCTGTTTTCACTTTATTAAATTGCTAAATATTCACGGAATAAATGAGGTTACATTAGTACAAGATATATTCTAGCTGCAAAATACGAAGTATATTAAAGAATGCAACGTAACCTGCTCCTATAGTGCACTTTGGAGCAATTTTAGAACATTAATAAAAATTCAAATATGTTTGTGATTGTTTTTTTTGTATGGTAGTAGATATGTTTTTAAATTATCTTAGAATGTACCAGCATTTTTTTCAAAAGTCATTTTACAATATTGCTACGTTTATTCGAGTTTTTTTTAATAATAGCTGCAATAAGTAGTATTGCGAAATGTTCCGTAACTTATATAATCCTGTGATTATTGTTTTACAACTTTAAATAAAGTAATTAATTCTTACTTTTTTAAAAATGTTTTTATCGGTTGTATGTCAAACAATATGGAGAAATGATAAATATTTTGCTGTTGATAAATATATAGATACAACCAATCGCGAAATTGTGTTTTAAGTTCATTTAAATTTCAGTTGATTTAAATTTATTGAATACATTAAGAAATATTTTAATAACATAGAAGTGCAAAGTCTCTCTCATAATATCACAATCTTATGAAATAATTTTGTTTTATCGTAAAATAATTACAAATTCGCATATATCTAAAATTGCTTTTTATTAAACTATTGAAAACTTATACAAATAGATCTTTAAGAGTAGTTTTTTAAATTCATATTGTAGAACAATTCTTATTTTTTGTCATTGCACAGTAATTTATGAATGTACGTCATTATCCAAATTTAGAGAGCTTTCAGTCTATGTTGCAATAAACAATGTATAATGTAATTTTTTTTTCCCAGACCAGTGATGCTTTAGATTCAAATGCTTTACGATTTGATTTATAAAAGGGATTTTTTTCGTCAACGACAATAAATTGAAACTCCTGAGAAAAACGATTTATATCATGACAGGTCTTCTGTTAAGGAAGAGGATGTTTTCTGCTCAATACACTTGCCTTAATTGAAAATCTTTTTTGAATAAATATCTACAGAAAATTTAAAGAATAAAATGTGTTTTTATGGAAATACTTTCCTTTCGTATTTCTTCTTTTAATTTATATATATATATATATATATATATATATATATGTGTGTGTGTGTGTGTGTGTATTTTAAATTATATGATTTTTATAAATGTATTTTACATTTTTGTAAAAGAAAACACCATTTAATTACAAATTCACGTTTGAATTCTATCATTTCTTCGTGAATCAACATATATAATATTCTTTTAAAAATATTTTTCTATAATTTCGTAAATATATGAAACTTGTTGTGTTTATTTTTCCAGTATTGTAAGATATTCGTATGTAAAATAGATTGATTGGAGCGTATAATAAACGCTGCTCTATTAATTTTTCTGTTTAAATGAAATTGTAAATTTATTTTATAACTTATTTAGAAGTAAAATATTTTTTTTTTACATTAACTAGTTACTAGTTTTTTACATTAACATTTCTTTTACCCATTGTATCGTTTTATATATTTTGTACTGAGATTTTCTTCAGTATCCGGCGATTTTCAGAAATAGGTTCCCCATATTGGTAAACTTTAGGCTAGATAATAAAGTTTACGTGACGGTATTTATTTCAACTTTTATGCTTACTTAAACATTCTCATATAAGGTAAAGCCAGGAGAGATGGCATGGTGGTAGAGATTGTGCACATAGAGGTTCGGTGGGGGGGAGGAGTAGAGTGAGCGTGCAACGACTCCAAGTAGTTGTACAACAGCAGTAGTGGAGTGTCTACTTGAAAGTGCGCGTTGATTGTTTTGAGTGTCTAAGATAAGGCATTGCTATTTTGTTTTGTTTTCCCAAAGTAAGTGTTTGAATTTTCATAGCTATTAATCAGAATTTCTATACAATGTCAGTAGTACAAAATATTTTAAACTTAAACGATTTCTCATAAGCTACTAATCTAGACTAACAATGTGAACATCAAAGGTTCGTTTTAGTAGCGGCCATGTTTATATAAAAGGCTGCGCAATCTCTCCTACCGAAACTGGAGAGTTTGCGCATCTGCTACATAAGAGAGATGGCGCATTGTATCCATTAGTTTCCGACTAGGAGTGATTACGCAGCTTATTGGTAAATTTGCATAAAAAATGGGAAATGAAAATGGAGTAATTTTAAGTTAAGCGTGTTATCAAGTAACTTAATGCTATTTTGTAATCTTATCTGAATCTGCTTTTTTCTGATTCTTTCATTTTTTTCCCATTTAATTAAAATTTTTTAACGTTTTAAAATTATTTCCTTTTTCTGATTATTTAATCCTTAGGTTGAAATATTCACTCCTAATACAATAATATTTGTTCACAAAAACCTTACAACAATGTCATTTAAGTATATAATTATTATTGTCAACAATTTAACTGTAGTTATTATTAGTAACAATCTCTTCTACCCATGTGCACAATCACACCAATCTTGCAAGGACAGATTGCGCAAAGTAACTTTCTTGGTTTTATTACAATTGTTCTATTAAATTACAACATAACAACAAAATAGCAATGGACATGCATAAAATACAAATGAAGTAAAAATTATTCATGGATAGTTTAGCAAAAAAATAATATTTAGATTTTTTATTGTTATTCTTTTGAATTGTGCGCAGACTCTCCTAGCTTTACCGTACATAATTTCTATCTAGTTGTTTACGTAAAAGCTACTAAATTACTATTTATGTTTAAAGTAATATGTAAATTTATTTTTTAACTTATTTAGATTTATATAAACTTTTTTTTATATTAACTAGCTACTGTGAGTTGTATATTATATACTGCAACATGCTACTTTCAGAACTAATAACATAATTCAGTTTAGTTGATTAATTTTTCATTAATTAGAGAATTTGGAAAAGAGATGGCAAATTTCTTTTGCCCTATCGTATCATTTTATATATTTTGTACTGAGATTTTCTTCAGTCTCTTGCGATTTTCATAAATAGGTCCCCATCTTAGTAAATTTTGGGCTAGATAATAAAGTTTATGTGACAGAAATTATTTCGATATTTATGCTTACTTCAACTTTATCATATACAGGATTTCTGACCAATTGTTTACAGTTTGCTTGTTATGTTTCAGAATTCAATAAATTGATGTGAAAAGATCGCCAAAAAGCAAACTCTTAACACAGCTACGCTAGTCAGTGTAAAATTAGCGAAAAAATAACGAAATTATTTTTAGATTAAAAAAAAATAACATTTTGTTTTCAGAGTCTGTTTTTTTTCTCTTTCCCAAGATTCGTTCTAATAAAATACATTCTATTCTTAAAGTATTTGGAAATTAAAATATTTCCACCAGAGAAAGGCATTTAATGTTTGGACGAGAATTTTCCACAAAGTGATGAGACTTTCAAGTGATACAAATACAATAGCAATTTAATCTTAAATTACAATGTAGCTAATCGCCTTTATCAATTCCAAAGTACTTAATAACTTCGGTTTCCAATAAAGTTTTAAAGGAATCCAGTGAAATTAATATAATGGACGGTATCTGAAAACAATTTCTTTAAAAGTGGAATCGAAATTCAATAGTTATCAAATTTTAAAAGTTTTCTAAAGCTTTGACCAAAAATAGTCTATCTTTGGTAAACTTCAATGAATGAGGAATGATGATAAAATACTAGAAAAGATATACTGATACTATTATGGGGAGAGAATAATAGTAAAGTAATCTCAGAAAACATACTAATTTCTTTTTCTTAATGTGATTTTTGTAAGATGAAAAAGAATGTTTTATATCATAATAAAAATGTCACTAAGGTACCTTCTAATATAACATATTTAAAATATGACACATAATCACGACGTCTTTAAAAAACAAGAAACAAAAGATACATCATACATGGATTATGACCAACATAATCTGTATAGTGTAATAAAACTTTACCGTTCAATAAAGTTAAAAATGATGTCTAATTAAACAACTTGGAAAATACGTAACACTATATCAACAATTACAATATATAGTAAAAAATATCCGGACTCTTTTGTTCAGGCTCGTATATGATCCATAGATTTGCACATATATTACATAGTATGCAGAAATTTTGTTCAGTTAGGAAACGTATAACACAGTTGAAAATTCCCCTTCAGTAATTTCATTCAATAAGCGGAAATGTAATCGAACTATTTTGCGTCGCAGTCCTGTATATGACCTGTATAATGCATTCACCGAAAATAATATGCAAAAGTTTATATAAATTATAAAACGCATTTCGAACAATTATCCCTCATAGACCAGTACTGAAACCGAATTCTATTGGATGTCCCTGTAAATGAACGATAAATGTTAAACACACTATATTCTATAGTAAGAATATTGAAGTGTGCTTATGTGAAGTATATAAATTTCTATATGTTTGAAATAGTACAATATCATTAAAATACATTGCCAACGATTATTTCACATAGACCATAATTTACCGGAATTCTTTTGAGTGCCTCTGTGAACAAACCACAAATGTCACAAACTTCATTTTAAATACCGGACATTTAATGATAAACCTCACTACCATAATCGATTGCATGGAAATCCGGGCGAATGTACGCGAGTAGGGTACGGACAGACAGAGAGACATATTGACAGACAGACGGCTACACTGACCTATTTTATAATAATTTTTCAACAACGTTGGAAAGTGTTAAAAAATACGAACAATAAATTGAAATTTATATCTTCTTACTAATTATATTATTAATTTTCTACTTTTACTCTATTTAAATTATTAACATTATATCTAAAAATTCTGATTAAATAAGGTTTATAAATAAAAAAATTACAAAAATTTTATTTTCTAAATTAGTTATTTTTTGACAGAAAATGATTTCCCTTTAAAAAAAATTATTATTATTTCAATATCGCATTTTATTTAGAAATATTTCCCTTCTTCTTTAAAATTCATAAATGATGCTTACTGCAGTGAATAACGTCGTGACTCATTGAACATCCCAGTGGGACGATTCCTTATATTTCCGAGACCAAATTTTGTAAAGTCGTATTTAAATATTTGAATTTTGCTAGCATTATAAAATAGTTGCAGTAAAAAATACTAAATTAATGTATACTTTTTTGTAGCTTTGATAATTGACAAAATATTAATAAGACGAAATCATGAGACAAAATGTGAAGTTTTTCCTTTTGGAGAGGTTTTAGTTTAGCAGGTGAAATTGCACAGCACTTTTTATGTGTATGATTTACTATACATATGTATTTTTCTGTGTTTTATTAGATATACTTTAATTATGTATGAGTAATAAAAATAATCATTGCTTCTCTTTTCAGTCGGAAAATTTCCCTCAAGTGTTTTCGGTCACATGTTCAACATTGTTTCCTCCTGTGCTTACAGGTGTACCGAGAAAATCTTCAAATATATCAGCAATTACTTATATATTATTTACTAAAAAATAATATATCCTGTTAAAGTACAATATAAGAAATCACAAAAAGATACATTCCGCTAAATCCGTATGAATTATTTCAGTTTTTGTAAATCTCCCATTATAAGCAGTACATACCATCTTGAACACATACATTCATTTCTTTATTAAAATAATTCAGCTAATATTTGTATAAAGTTATAATATTTTCTAAAAATTAAACTTACCATTGAGATAGTATCATTTGTTTGAATTAAAGCTATGTTTGGAAATTGAAAATTTAAATTACATAACTAGTTGTTCGTAAACATAATGCACTGGATTTAACTAAAAAAGTTAACTTTGGTTTCTATTATAACTATTACTAAATGCTTCTTACGGCTGTAAAAGACACATGGAATGTAAATTATGTTTCATAACAATTTTCTTTTTATAAAAGTTTTCAAACGTTACATATATTATTCTACTTTTCTTGTGTTGTTAAATATAAAGTTTGTAATGACATAAAGGATATTTAATTTAATCGCAATTTCTGACACTATCAAATAAAATGAATTATTCATTTAAGATAATGTTAGCGAATTTTTTTTTAATCATGCAGTTCACTTTGCGATATTATCCTCAAGCAGTCATTTAAGCTACAGACTGTTTTAATTAACGGATACATTTCATATTACATTTTATTTTTGATATGTTGACCTTTATAGTTTCACTAATAATCCTCGAGATTAAAAATGCTTTAGGCTCTGAACAATCGTATAATTGTTTCAAAATTTATTATATTGAATTCCACTTTAATATTAATATTTGGTTTAAAGTAAATCATTCAATGAAACTGATAAATTAATCTTTCCTACAATAAGGTTTTTTTTATGAATTATGATGATTAAATTTGTTTCATTGAATTTCAGATAACATTTGAGCATTAAAAAATATAATTATAAAATGATTCCATTGAATACGAGAGAGTTTAAATTTCGTGGATTTAGTGATATTGTTTTTGTTTTTTTTAAATGTATGGAAATTGTAATTTTCATAGTCACGTTACTGAAACAAATACACTTGATGGCCAAAAATCCCTAAACACTTTCTATGTTTGACGTTTTATTGAATATCTAGTGAAATACTTCTGAAGAATTCTGCTGTAACTTCAAAAATGTAAAATACATGTTTCACCTCATATTTTCAGTGACAGTTTAGTCGCAAAGGCAACTAGGAGACCAAACAACAAATTGAATTAAAAAATATTTCCGGTCACCTTCTAAAATGAAATGCTCGAAATGATTTCTAGATTCTAGCTGTAAAATTTGAGTATGTGGTTTCCTATGCAATATTTGTGTAAAAATAGCTTGCATACTCATGAATATATATAAATTTCTATAAAAATTTCGAAAAATAAAAGGCATGTATTTTGTTTGTAGCATTGTGTATTTTGTTTGTGTATTTTGTTTGTAGTGTTTTAAATTGACGTTACGACATTTGATAAAAAGTTGACAAAGTATAGTAGGAACAATATACTGCAGTAAGAATATATATATATATATATGTTATGAAAATCGGTGCTTAAGAGTTGGTATCATGGTTTAGACGAGTATAAAAAATAGGCTAATAACGTATGTAACTACGACGTTATGCAGGCAATACTGATATTAATAACGCATGGCTCCAGTCTTTAAGACATTAGCATTTATTATCTCAGGATATCATGGATATTATAAGACATCTTCGGGCATGAAGTAAAAAAAAAATAGTAGACAGTTGACGTAAACGAGATAGTTATGAAAGACAATGGTTACAACAAACCATCTGAGTTTCTCTAGTAAAATAGTCAATTGCAGCATCAAGTTTTTATTTTATAAATAAAAGGGAACAATATGTAGGAAAATTCTTCTCAATATATTAATAAGCTGAACATATTTCAAATAGCATATCAAGTAAAAATAAGCGAAAAACAAAAGATATATGTCAAGCTATGTAAAATAAGGTATTGAAATTTCGCTATAACTAGAGCTAGAAGTTTTGAGACAACAGAAGCGATGAAAAAGTTCTCTACTGAAATAGTACAACGTAATTTCTTAATTCGAGTAAAGAGATGCAAAGCCGCAATGTGCCATTAAGCCCGTAGAATGTGAGAAAACGAGTTGGAGAGTTGTGTGTATCAAATGTATCAAATGACTGTAATTCGGTTCTCCGAAAAACGCAAGAGAAGCGTTCTAAAGCGCCTTTGAATAAACTAAGAAATGCTTATGATGAAAAAGAATATTCTGAAATCAAATTATTTCAGACTAGAAAAATAATATGGCACAGAGCCAAACGAATTTTACAAAAGGGAAATGTATAAAAATAATGGAAAATATGACATGTGTTTAAAAAAAGGAAGAAAATATTTTAAGGTATCCGAACACCTTCAAAAGCCGATTTTCGGCCAAAATATCGATTTTTAGATTTTGGTATAATATAATAGCCGGACTCTTTATCTTTCCAAATCTGTTTGAATTATGTTTATATCTTATTTAGAAGTCAAGTTATAGCCTTTTTAAAATTACTAAGTATCAGTCTTTTGAAACCGGAAGTATCGTTCTGCCGGAAATCACCGGAAGTCAGCACGTTTTTCAATGCTATGTAAACCGAAAAGTAAAGAAGCAGAGAAAATTTTAAAAGAATTTGAAAAAGAAAAACAGCAATTGTTTTAAACAAAATAGATAATATAGTGTATAAATTGAGTAACATATTAAGGTTTGCTTTTCAAAATAAAGGTAAGATTTTGAATTAAATTTTGTTTTTGCGTTTTCTGAAAATCAATTTTTTAACATTTTATGTTTACGCAAAACATCATAACGGAAAAAATTATGGCTGAATTTCTTTCAAATTTTTTTTGTATGCTTTGCCAAGTGCAATAAAGGGAATGAACTACACTCGTAACAGTAAGTCTATTAGTTTTTTTAAATTATTCATAAAGTTTCCAATTTGCAATAAATTTTTAGAAATTTTTGCTTCATCACTGATTAACTTTCTATATAGTTTTAAATATTTGACTCACAAATATGAGAGTAGTTCATTCCCCCAAAAAAGTTTTAATAATTATAATAATACTTACAAAATAAAATTATCTTGATTTAAAGTTGAGTTATGATGTTTTGCGGAAGCGATTATTTTCGCTGTTTTTTTTTATTTTTTTCCCCAAAATATAAAAAAAATAATTTGAAATGTATAACTTTTTCTGTTTTATTTCACTTTTTTAATCACATCATGATATACAATGCAAAAAAAAAGTCATATTTTAAAATAATTTTAAAAAAGACCCTCCGAAGGTATTCGGATACCTTAAAAGGGAATGGATAATTTAAGTAAATGTGATAAAAAATTTAGAATATATTTAAGATAGGATAAAACTTTAATATATACCGGGTGAACCAAAAACTCATAAAAAAGGAAGAAATTATGATAAAGAAGTGCGGTTTGCAAGAAAGGGCTCACAAGTTAGTCGGATTTTTTTCAGCAACAAAAAAAATAGTTAAAACTGTCACTGGTAGAAGGCGCTGACGACTCGAAACACAATGAACAGGACAACAGTACGCTCCATCCATTTATTCTTGCAATAACAATTGTTCAACATGGCCTCCAGAACATTGTACGAGACAAGTAAGGCGACTCACAATACCTTATACAGCTGAATGCAACATGTGGGAATGAATTGCAGGAACTCTTCGTTCAAATAGAACAACTTCACCAACAACGCAGGATCGAGTAATGATAACATTCTAAAAGCGAATGAGAAATCCTCGTGTATCCCGGTCTTTTATTGCAGGATTTATTTGCATAATTCTGCTGAATCTCTCGCATGTTAAAACCATCTACAGGTGACTTTTTTAAAGAAAATTTTTTGACGTGTATTGACGCTTAAAAAACGTATATTGGCGCATAATTAACTTTGTTCTGTATGTTTGTTTTGTAGCTTGTTTTGTACCTCTGGTACATTTGTAACTATTTTAATGCCCTCTCATATAGTATAAAACACTCCCAAAGTTTCACTTCAAACTTAACTGTGGACCCGATTACGGAAAATTAGGAAGACCTTATTTGATACAAACCAGAGGATTATTTTTCTACCCGAATCAGCTATCGAGGTTGTTTTTTTCAGGTTAATAGTTACTTGATTGCAACTGGGGTATGAAAATGAATAGGCAGTAAAAATGACGTTATTTTAATTTTATTCAAAGATTTCAGAATTAAATGCCTGAATTTCATGAAAGAAAACTTTTTAACACTCTAAATAAATGGCCCTACTATTTCTCTGTTATAAACATGCCTTTTAGCTCAGTTTAATATTTTAAACCTTTATTTGGTGTTTTTTTCATGGAATTTTATCATCAAAATACTGCAAACTCTATAGAACTGTACCTCGATTCAACTACACATTTCACTGCGCTATTTCCTTTTGCACAGTCTCGAGTACATTTTCTTTCATCTAAACACAGAAACCTTATTAAACTCCCACCAATTGCACTCCTGCACCGTTTCTTACCTTAACCAGTCTGGTTTTGCCTGACTTAGACATCCATTTGTTAATTTACTTCCAATTTTACTTCGCATTTCTTCAGAACCATACACTTAACAATACTTAACAATACATAACAATACTTTCTACACATAACAATATTGATATACATTGACTTCTGGGTAACTAACCAACTCTTTATGATGTTTTATTAATTTTAGTATGCTTTACTAGCTCAAAAATTGAAAGGTAGTAAATAACTTTAGCAATTAGATAGCAATCATAAAAAGACAGTGATAAAAGGTTTCCCATAAGTACCAAAATATGGCATATATATATATTGTAAAATCTTACCCTAGATTTGATTGGCACATTACCAAATAAAATGAAATCTGTCTTTCACTCCAAACATTAAAATGCATTGGCTACACACACGAAAAAAAAGTACTTTTCACATCAACCTAATTACTTTTAATGTCCTCTTCTGATAATTTAGATATAACTTTTGATAAAATAATTATAATTGAACAAACTGTATTGCATAATATTTTTCATTAAATTATCTTTCCAGTAGTATATAGCTTTTATGGTATTAGTAAGAAATATTTGGTGTATGATCCACCACACTTCAAAAGAGCATTTTTCCCCTATTGTCTCCTTAATTGTGGTCCCTTATATTTAAAGTCTAGCATTTTTTTCTATTTATTACATTCGAGTGGAATTAAGTACAGTGTTTTTTCAGGTAAATGTAATGGATTTTTCTGTACAGAATTTAAATCATTTCTACCTAACTGCAGTGTTTTTTCATTGTCAGTTATTTAAAAATCCATGAAGACACAAAATGTATTTTTGAGAAACTTTCAATACGTTTTATTCACTGTCGTCTCAAATATTTAAGAGCCGTTTTAATTAAATACTCATAATTGCATTGTGATAGCTATTTAAGAACAATTAGAAAAAAATACACTGAAATAATGCACCTATAGGATTCTTTTAAAATTGTGCCTAGTTATTATTATTATTATTATTATTTTATTTAATATGTTGCAAAAAAAAATAATTATCCAGCATTATAATAGTTATGTATTTCACTAATTGTATAAAAACATTAGACGAAATGCAATTCTTACTAATATATCGTACAGTTTTTTACAATATCTTTATACATATCTTTATATATATATCTATATATATATAAATATATCTATACATATATAGATAGATAGATAGATTTAATTGAGAAACGATATCTTTACACGTAAAATTTCTTTATGAAGTTTATTATTTCATGTCATTTGAGGGTCTACGTGACGTAGACGATAAAACTACTCTACTAATATTTTAATGGCCTTTCACCGACGCTTCTAGAAATCTTTAGTACTCTAAGACCTTTCGTATTTTAAGGTTTTGTTTTGATAAAAGATGCATTAGATTCTCCATCATGATAAATATATATCAATGGGATCGTATATAAACAAGAAGTATCATTTTCATCCCGTAATGAAAAATATCATATAGATTAAAGTAAAATGTGCTTTTTTTTAATATTAATCTTTGACATGAAATCTTGAAACAAACTATTAAAATTATCTTTGAATTGGAAATAAGGCAAAATCGGTATTATATGAACGTGTTTAGTAGTAATCGTATATGGATAACCTAATTTCAGTTCATCTTCGATCCAGGCTGATGACGAAACAATATATTATGCTGTATGACTTATTAATGAAAATTTTCAGGACGTTTATCTCAGAATAAATAAACGTGCGGTATTCATTACTCCATCCATGAAAAAATAACACTAAATCCGGTTTTATCGGTGCCTTGAAGATGAAAATTTCCATTATTATGATTTTAAAAATATAAGCATTGGGTACTATTTTTTTCAACTTGGTATCATAGTCTTTTGAATAGATGGAGGGGGAGCAAAACTGTATTTTATGGTGTATGAGAGTTAAGCAGATGGTATCATGATGCATGGTGAACTTCAGAGCATAGGCATAGAATTTGTGAAACAATATTATAAGAATTAAAAGAATGATGTAAAATATTATAGAAACAAACTGATGGACACAGTTTAAAATTTTTTTAAATAGCACAGTACTTGTTACAATTGTTTAAATTTTCATTTTTAATTAAAATTCTAAGAGAGGAATAGTAAAACCTATTAAATATTTTGATTATTTATGAAGATTATAAAAAATCTGATGATGTGTTACATCTGTATATCTCAAAATTTGTATACTGTAAAGTATTCTACATTGCCTGTATCTGATTATTTCTTCTGTATAGGTACAAATCACTTAAAATGTTTCTAAAAATAAACTTTTAACTTTGTACGTAATGCTGAGAAAAATTATTTCTTTTAAAAAATTACAATTTGTGAAACTGTTTTTTTCAATAAAAGAGATGCAAAATAAAATAAACATTTATATTTGATTTCTTTAGTCTGAAGAAAAGGTTGTTTAATTAAGTGCTCTTCCATTAGCAAAAAAATTATAATATATTTACATACTTTTTTGTTATCAAAAATATTTTAAGAATTTTAATTATCTGTAACATTAAAAATATTTTATTGTTCTTATAATCTATTTCTTGACAAAAGTATATATATATATATATATATATATATATATATATATATATTTATATTCTTGCCAGTGGAATATCCATAATCATTCTGAGGAACGTCATTTCTTATATGATATTCTACATTTGTAATCTGACATATCAGTAAATTTACTATCTTTTCTATTGCTTGAGATTTTATCAGTACACACTTTCTAGACGAAATATTGCTCAATTAATGAATACGTATTAAATTTATTTGCATTTACTTTCACTTATTAACAATATCCTATCCATTCATACATCGTCTACTTTCGTCGAGACAAATAAATATGCTTCAATAATTGATATTCTGGTTAATAAATTTAAATCTGTACAATTAACATAAGAAAACAATGCTTTAACAACAACGATGAGTTTTAATAATACAAACTAATCTTGCAATATATCTTGGATCATAAGCATTTATTAAGAACGTTAACCCGAAACGCATACTATCCGATATAAATAACAGTTGCAGCAAAAGAAAATGCTAATATACTCTAGTTTCTTGACGTTGATTAGACAATTTCAGCTGGTATATGGGATTATCAAGAAACAACTTAAAGTTGGATATAAAGTATTTTCCAGGTGAAGAGAAGACCGAGACGCCTGAGGGTTATCTTATCAAATGAGTTTTTCATTCAAAGTTGTCAGCGCCTGACGTATTTATTATGAAAAAAGTAATTTTAGACATTTTGATAGATTTATCGATAATCATTTAAATGAGTTTCATTAGTATTTGCTAAAACGGAATGTCTAGCTTCGTTTAGTATAAATTAGTCAAAACAAAAATTATAAAATGGAAGTTTCTAATTGATTACTTTAACTTATATAACGAGATGAAACGCATATCCTTCAATAATATATTTATTTCAAATGCTACTAACATTTAAATATTTATTTTTAAACCCCTAAAAAAACTTAAACTATTCTGAAAACTAAACGTATTTATATTTTTGCAGAATTTCCATACGCTTGCAGAAATACTAGATGAATTTATGATTGCTATTTTTTGGTACATCAAGTGTAAAATAATATATTATTATTTCATCTTCTAAAATATTATTATTATTTATTTTTACTTTAATTGCAATCACTATAAAATAAAAATATATAAAGTTTTACATTTGATTTTCTATTAAATTGTTTTTCATTTAAATATTAATTCAATTAAACATTATGTTTTCAAAAATGTATGCGATTGTTTAAACAATAAAAAATGAAATGGTCTATATTTCGCGTTAATATTGTGTCGAAAACAAAAGCATTTATATGAATTAAGAAAATGTTTGTGAAGTATTCTAAATCCATTTTCTATGATTATATAAATATATAATTATATCAATAATAACTTCCATTAAATAAATATATTCTAAAATCTTTAAATTTTTTTTTACAATCGTTGAATTTTTTAATATATTTTTTACACCCAGCCTTTCATCTCTTCTTCTTTCAACAAACCTGCTATTTTCATAGTCTTTTTATAATTATTTATTATTTATTTCCCTATTTACTGAACTATTTCTCTTGAGTTTTAGCAATTTTAATTTATTCATTTTTCTTAAAATGTAGGATCGTCTCAGAGGAAATAATTACAAATGGATTTTTTGCTGTTTTTTCCCTCATTTTTAACACTTACCAACTTAGTTGAAAAGTATTTATGACTTCGGTTTGTCTTGCCGTCTGGCCGTCTGCAGTCTGTCGGTCTGTCCGTGCTCTAACTCCCGTAAATATGCTCGGATTGCACTGCAATTTTTATGTGTTATTATCGTTATCTATAGCATGTTCCCTATTTCAACTGAAGTGCGTAGCACTTATAGTTTTTTCACAGAGACACTCAAAAGGATTCTGTTACATTACGGTCTATGGGGAAAAATCATTTGCGGTTTATTTTAATGATGTTAGACAATTTCAATTACATTGTACTTGATATATATCACTAAGGTGCATTACAAGAAGCTTAATATGGATTTGGGTGTGCATAGTACTTATAGTTACTTTACAGGGACAGTCAAAAGAATTCCGTTACATTACGTCTATGGAGAAAAATCGTTTGCGGTTTAATTAAATAATGTTTCACTATTTTAAACGCATTGAAATTTATATATATCACTAAGGTGCATTACAAGAGGCTTACTACAGAATAGTGTGTGTATAGCAGTCATCTTTCATTTACAGGGACACACAAAAAATTCTCTACTGTATGTTAATAATAGTTCCTGGAAGTGCGTTTTAAGCATTTGAACGCGATTTTTAATTTAACTCACTTTTTGTTTATTACTTGGTGTGTATAAATTCTGTAGATCATATACTGGGCAGCACAAAAGTTCGAGAACACATTTCCGTTTATTGACAGAAACTCCAGAAGGAGAATTTTAAACTGTGTTACGAGTTTCCTAACTAAACTAAAACTTATCATCCTATATAATATATATACAGATCTATAGATCATATACAGGGCTGAATAAAAATATTCGGATATTTTTCCGAATATTGTATGTCTTGCAAATTCCTGAAATTACGTTTTTAAATATGTTATGCGTTTCCCAAATTGTTTACATAGATGTTATCTTTCATCTTATTAAACGGTAATGATTTGTAAAATTATTTTGGAAGCGTTGAAAAGTGTTACATAATCTATGTTTGACGCATGATTTTTCGTTCTTGTTTCCCCTAAAATGGATCTTATAAAGGTAGATTATACATGTTCATGTTTCATGAATAGTTTAATTTTTTTTAAAGTCTGGGAATTGTTGTAAAGTTTTCTTTTCTTCTAACCTCGATAGTGTCTTCTGTTTTCTCTGTATCAATACAATCTCTGAATTCCCCATTATTTGCAATCTTAAATCTTTATCTTGAATCCTTTAGCCCTCCCTTAAACACATTTCACAAAAATAATAATATTCGTTGATATTTGCTGTTTTGACTGATCGAATGGTGAATTTTATACAAATGGGAATATAATTTACGTAAATAAACAACCAAAATATTTTACAACAAATCGGACGGACCTCAGATCCGTCAGCTTTTTTCAGGATAGATCAGTTGGTATAGCATTGACAGCTTTCGACCAGTATGTCATTTTTGAGTCCTGGCCTACACTTTTTCAATCAGTTAAAAAATTACAACTCGTAGAAACTTATTTACTTGAAAATATGCATCCATAATATACCATTTGTTTCTTCAAAAATACATGATAGAACTCTGTCTGTTCTATCTAGAATTTTCATTGTCTTTATATTTTCATAAAATGTCTTTATTTTACATTTTTATATATTTCCTTCAAAAATGTAAAAAACAACGCCACCGTAACAGGTAATACCGTATTTCTGTATTTATTTTATTTTCTTATCAGCTTGTTTGTGTTCCACACATTAATGTGAACACATTAATGAAATTTTTTTTCAGCAGACACAAGAAGTTCCATAGCTAATTTTAGGTAATGCCAAAGGTAGTACTTCTATTTTTGTATTTAATTGTGCTGTATTTAGATTGGACTTTATAAATATCACTAATTTTAAGAAGAAACTTTGTTATACTTATTCGGAAAAATCTGCGATTAAATAAGTTGAAAATTACTGTTTAGAAATACTGATATCCTTCCCATACCTCTCAACTACGACGCTGCTCTCCTCCATGACATAATACAAAATTCAGTACTTCCTGTTGCAAAGCAGGAATGAAACCCAAAAACCTCCATTGTTTGAATCACACGTGTAGCATTTGTTAATAGAACTATCATTGCAATCCACTGAACCTTGCAGAATGCACTTAAATATAAACATAATTGAGAGAAATAGCTAATAAACTTTGACGTTCAAAAAACTTGTACAGGTCCATACGTAGTCATTTTATATAAAACACTATGGGTGTAACCATATTAGCAATTAAGTAACCAACTTTGAAGTGTAAAATATTCAAGCTATCCATATACTCTTTACTAATACGTGTCTGATAACATAGTGAATCTACAATTTCACTCAGAAGTAATCTATGTAACCAGAAGTAGCTAGTATCTTTCCAATATTAGTTTTAATGACCAAAAACAATAATAAATTATATACAAAGTCTTAACCTTTAAGATTATTTAATGAAAATAAACAAAACATAAACCCAGTAGTAGTCTCCCATGCCCACTATTGGTACAAAAATATTGATAACGATATTGGCCAATGTCAAATTACTAAACTACTCATTTTTTGAGTTTTTGGGTATAATAACATGATTAAACGGTAATTGAAGATTAAATGAAATACACCTTTAAAGACACAATATTTTGAATTAAAACGCACCTTTTAAAAACACATGTGGTCAGCTTTTGATAACTCACTTGTAAATAAACTTCTCAACCAACAAATCAAGAGAATTATTCCAAAACATAGCAAAAACATTTAAGAATTAAGTATTTTAGCCAAACGGATAATATTTCAACTGTATTTCAGAAATGTGGTGTAGTCTTTCAAAAATGTGCGTTGTGGCTCACTAATGGTACATGACACACCAAACGCGCATTTATGTTATAAAAGATCATTTTATAAAATAATTTCTTGAAGCTTCAAACAAAATTTCTGGCATGAAAATATTTGATAAGAGCAACAGGCTACGACTGCTTCGCTGGACCATTTCTTCAAACGAACCTTGAATAAACCAAGTGGTTAATTTTGTCTTTTTATTTTACAGCAATATGGACCTTCACTTGGAATGTCCTTTCGCATTCTTGAAAATATGCAAACGCCATTGCGCTATTATATTATCTTATGCGCTGGACATAATTTGGGCTATAAAAAAGTAACTCTTTCAGTTGATCAGTCAAAGCTGAATTTGGTAGTGAAATTAGGCTGTTATGACAATTAAAATGTTCACTACTCAACACGCTTGTAAAATAGAGACCATTACAATATTGCAGAAATTGACCTTAGATCTAACATAAATAATAATCGGCGTGATTCATTTTCGTTTCTTAGTTTTTGAACTCCGGTCCTCTCAGCTTTGCACTACGTATGGTTCTGGAAGCTTAGATTCAATCTCACTCTACGTTACGTTATATTTCGTAATGTACGTCTTCTTCTGGCACGTCTAATGCTTTTTTAAATCTTTGGATTCCAGCAGAGTAAAAACAGTAAAAAATGTAATCAAATATTTTCAAACAAAGAACGTGTTTAAGAAGTGTTTAACGTTCAAATTTAAAAGAAAAGTGAAGTATACAAAAGTGGAATTAAAAGCTGAATGGTTTGAAAAAAATTAAATGACGCCATCCCCACTGCCTTTGCAGTTTATAGTCCAAATGCAATCATGTAAACATTAGCCTGGACAAAAACCACGGTGATTGATTCTGCTAGAAAAATAAACCTATAGTTTGCATCCATTAAAATCTTTCTAATTTCCGTAATCGAACCTATAGTCAGGTCTGATGTCAAACATTAGCAGTTCTTGGTTACATATGTACCACAGTTAGTTACAAAACCAAGGTTATCACGTGGCAAACTATGTTCCGTTAAATAATGTCAAATTTTTGTTAAATCAATTATAGAATATTCATCAGAAAGTTTGCATACTGTAAATAAAACTGGGAATGATAAATAAAGATAGCAATGCAAAAATGTTTTAATAATCGTTTTTATGAATACTTTCTTAGCATTTTTCAAATTAGCGTAATAACACACAAACACAAAAAGACTTGCTATTCCCTTTCTAGATGAAATTGTTCTTCAGTCATTGGTAAATTATCACAATAATGAAAGTAATCATTAATTTGTCACTAGCTTTAGCTTCTGTGACTGTTCGTCAACCGAAATTGCTTTGAAATGATCGAAATTTTATCTATTCATTATTTAAGATTTTTTTTTTCTTATCCAGACTTAAATGGTAAATTGACATACATTGTTCCATTCTCCACCATTGGCAGTACAAAGTTTTTTTCGTACATTGTAAGTATTTCTATTTTGGTAATTGTAAAATAACTGCCGATGAAAAATATAATCTCCTATAATAGTAAATTTCCTTTGCCACGTCTGCTTCACAATGAAAAACCATAATTTTATTAGTATCTAATTACAAAATCCGTCTAATATTCTGTAATATGATTCATCGTCCAGAGTCCCATTCCAACAGAAACAAAACTTCCAAGAATAAAGTAAATACGCCAGTTGGAGTGTCACCCGATTACCGGAAGCTTAGTTCAATATATTTTAAAAGCTTCCTTAAAAAAGAGAAGATATGCAGAAAAAAAACATAAAAAGCAATGACGAATTAAAAATAATGTCAAAACTGTATTTCAGCAGGCAAAATGTTGGCCGTGTTGATAGTTGGCTGTTCTGATGAATGAATTTCTACGCGTCGTAATTTATATGTGAATTCCCAATGTATTTTCATTATAAAAATGTTATTTAAGGAAATTTTCTATTTCGGCAACACTAAATATTAAAGATATATATATATATATATATATATATATATATATAAGTTTGCGCTTCCTTTCAACATTTGGTGACACTTTATTCCAAAGTGTAAGTATTAAAAGACATAAAGTGAACCAAAGCAGAGCGAGATCATTTAAATTATTCGAGTTAATATTAAAATATTTTAAATATCTGATTTACAAATGCAAACATTTTATAAACATGAAATAATAAACGATTTAATATGAATTGGCCTTAGGGATAAACATTTACATGCATAAAAAAGTAGTATTGTGAACAGCAAATGATTGTTTTAAAACTATGCGTAATTCAAATGCCCTCCAGATAGAGATATGTTCTCAAATGTACTTTTTTGTAAACGATGGTAAATCAAATCTCCTCAGGGATAAAAATTCTAGAAAGCTTCTATACTAAAGTGAAGAGTTGTTTACATGCTGAATATGTTTCAAGTACAAGAAAAATATTTATCATTGGTATTTTTGGTAGGTTTTAAGAGCATTTCAAAAATCTATCTATGGCAATTTATTCTTTTTTATTTTAGTTTAAAATAAGCTTTGCATTTTTTCTAAATATACGTTTAAGGAAAATATTTATTTCACAAGTAGGACATTATTTTCTACATTGAATAACTAGGATGGCACAATTTGTCAAAGAAACATTTCCGTTTCATTATTGTATTAAGTAGTATAGAAGACCTGCTGTAAACTGATATTTTGATCTTGTAAAATATGTATGAATAAACCTAATATATATGACTTATTTTTCATAATTTTATTTCTTGCATTACAAGGCTGAGTGTTATCATATTCAAGATTCGTAAATGATAAGATTCAATATTCTTTTTAAACTACTTAAAAAAAAACAACAAAAAAAACAATGTCATTTATTGAATGTATAATTTCAATATACTTCGAAGATTAGACGTTCAACAATGTAAAGTCTTTCAAAATGTATATCGATATAATAAATTTTAAAAAGTTTAGTTCGAAATACTCTTGAAACACATTTAAAGAAATTGAAATGTTTGCCTTTTTTAACAATTTCCAACATAGTAGAATAGTGTTTAAGAATACTTCCTTTCCGAGCTCCCACTCGCGTAAATATATTCAGATTTCTATGTAATTGATGTATGTTATTGAAGGTTACAATGTCATGTGCGATATTGAAAATGGAGTGTGCAGCATTTACTGTTCGTTTACACAGATACTCAAAAGAATGATGTTACATTATGGGCTATGGCGAAAAATCGTTTGCAGTGATTTTTAATGATGTTACTCTATTTGAAATATATTGAAATTGATATACCGGGTGATTATAATTAAAGTTACGATTTCAAAAATCAATAATTTTAAAACTACTGGTCAGAATGACTTGATATTTTAGCAGAACAATTGTGAGGCAATGGAATTTTATTTGGCGAAGAAAAAAAAATACTTCTAAAACGTGCCGATAGATGGCGCTGTCAGGGTAATGTCAGAGGAAAGACCAACAATGTATTCTTTAAACACAGGAATGTTGTTAGCCAAAAGGAAAAAAATAGAGTTCAAGGATTTACTGAAAATGTATTAGCGAAAAGACAAGAATACGTGTGTGACAACAACAGTAATAATGACAAAAAAATGAATAAAAAAAGCTTTATGAAACAAACACTTTATTGATGATTAAAGCATAAGTTGTTCGATATGCCCTCCGCCTTGTTCCGCTACTAATTAGAAGCAAAACGGCATACTCCACAGCAGATCGGAGAGTATCTGTACTGATGCAATGGATGTGGTGTGTGATGCTTCCCTTCAAGTCGGCTAGATTCTGAATTCGCCCGCTGTAAAGACTTTCTTCAGGTACCCAGAGTTACCACGTATTAGTAGTTTGCATATCTCTAGACCATGTGAACCCTGACGGCGCCAGCTATCGGCACATTTTGGAACTATTTTTTTCCTTCGCCAAACAAAATTCCATTGCCTCACGATTGTTCTGCTAAAATATCAAGTCATTCTGACCAGTAGTTTCAAAATTATCGATTTTTGAAATCGTAACTTTAATTATAATCACCCGGTACATCAGTAAAGTGCACCACACTATGCTTACTGTAGAATATGGTGTGCATATCATTTATCGTTCATTTATAGGGGCACACATAAGAATACCCAGCACTCTCTATGAAGAATAATTGCTACGAATGAGTTTTCAATTATGCTATGTCTTTTTAAAAGTAACTAATTTTTTGCTTTCGACTCGGTGTTATTAATTCTATACATCATATACAGGGCTACACAAATGAATTCTAGTTTATTCTCGCTTCTTGACGGCAATTGATGAAAGGATATTTTCTACTGTGTCATGCGTTTCCTAACAGAACTAAATTTTCGCGTACTATATATTATATATATATACAAATCTATAGATACAAATAGAGATACAAATCTACACAGGGCTGCATGACAAAATCGAATAATCTCCCGACTATGGATGGTAATTGCTTAAATTTTATTTCAAATATATTATGATTTTTTCAAAATTGTTTATTTAGAAGTTATCCCTCACCTTATAAACGGTGAAGATTTGTTACTGTCTGAATATTTTGGAAAGTATTTTTTTATCCATGCATGTAATAAGACTTTTCGGATATTTATTTAATCACTTCACAGCTCAGATGACAAAGATTCCTGTTCTCAATACAATCAGTATATTTTCAGGATTCGTAACCAAGAAAATTCAGCGTTATTTTTTTACCAACTTCAAAGAAAGAAATTCATTTAAATTAGTGCATATTTTTATTGCATATCAACTACAATGTGGACCAAAAGTCCTTGACACACAATGCAATAAAAAATCAGATATTTATCGTATCAAAGTAATCAAATAATAATCGTAATTATCGTCATGGTTTGTACGAAAATGCTTCTCAAGATCGAAAGTTTTGTTTAGGAAAATAAAAGAAATTTTTTCAATTAGGCAAATAAAATAAATTAGTTTTTATTTCACAAATGGCGCTACATCCGCTAAGCTACCAAACAGATACCTTTATATATACTTTTATATATAACCGATATAGAGTACCTTATATATAACAGTGGAACATATATACAGCGCGCATGCTTAACCTGAAGGTTTTGTTCAAACTATGGAAACTTATTTTTCAGACATTTACGATGCTATGAATTATATTTTGTTCTGTTCGATTACGCGAGTGAGATAGGGCAGAAAACATTAGCTTGGGGATAATAGCAACTTTGCCTAGATGCGTGTCGATTCGTTTAGTCCAAATCCGTATCGACCAGTTATGCTTTATTGCATGTATGAGGCAACTCTCTTATGTGTAAAGGCACTCTACACTCTACGTGTAACAATGTGCATAATGGTCGTGCATTTGTTGTAGAAATACTCAAACAATACATTTTTTCTTCCAGCTAGTTCTGTGGCTAATTTTTTTTTTTTTTTTTTTTTTTTTTTTTTTTTTTTTTTTTTTTTTTTTTTTTACCTTGAAGTGTGTATTACTTTTAAATGCTAAAGGTGTAAAATTAACAACTATAATATAAATTAAAATAACTTTTATTAGTTGTTTTACATGTTTCGACTCTTCTGAGTCATTTTCAAAAACAAAATGAGAATATTCTAAAGCTGCACGGGCTTTGAAGTTATTATTTACATGTACTTTTTAAAAAATTACGCACGTTATCTATTATTTTTTACTTGATTGTTTATTTTCATATCTTTGAGCATGGAGTAATTCTAGCCACAGTTTCGGTAAATTAAAAGATGCCGCATCGTTACATATTGTATTTTTGCGCGTGAGTATCTCTATGGTTTCTCTTATTATGGATGGATAGTGTAGACTGGAGGGAAATATTATTTTACTTTCATTGAAATTTATTTGGATGGTTTCTTCTTGATATAATCTTGCAAAATCGGCAATTTTACGAATATTATCTAATTCATTATTCAATTTATTTTCAGTACATATTATAAAGGCTCGTTTTATGAGAAATCTGTAGGCTGAAATTTTGTATGTAAAGGGTGAACATGCGTTATTTGGTATGGTAGATTGGTTAGCCATGTTTTTCCGGAAAACAGCTCTGTCGATAGATTTATTTGTTCTTGTTAACATAACATCAAGGAATGGAAGACTTTTATTATGTTCAATTTCAATAGTGAATTTAATGTTATTGTCGATTGAGTTTAGTTGATTTATAAATATTTTAAGCTCATCAAGACTATGCTGCCAAATTATAAAAATACCATCAACATATCTGAGCCAAGTGTGAGGTGTTAAGTGAAATGTGCCAAAAACTTTATTTTCCAGTGGGCGAAGAGTATATTCAGCTAATAAGCCTGAAATAGGTGACCCCATTGGAGCTCCGTGATTCTGCTTATAATATTTACTATTGAATATGAAATAGTTATTATGGATGATTAGATTAAGTCCTCTTTTTATTGTTATTTTCATATCATCACTAAATTCTTCTACCTGTTCAATATCATCACAAATCTTATTACATACTACATGTGTGTCAATTGATGGATACAATGATATAATATCAAGACTAGCCATTATATAATTATCTGGTAGCTGTATATGTTTGATTTTTTAAATGAAATCTTCCGTTGATTTAATAGTTAATGTTAAAACGAGCCTTTATAATATGTACTGAAAATAAATTGAATAATGAATTATATAATATTCGTAAAATTGCCTATAATAATGGTTTTACAGTACACCATATTAATAAATTAATCATAGATATCACCAATAATAAGTATTCAGAAAATAAATTTGATTCACAAAAATACAAACTTTATACTCTGCAATACTATCCAAGCTTTTTCGAAAAATTAAAACACAGCCTTAAACGTTTCAATATCTGCTTAATAGCCAAACCACCTAAGAAATTAAAGAATATTATTTGCAGTAAAATTGACCCAATTAATTTTGAGAATTATTCAGGAGTATATGAAATACCATTTATTAAAGAAGACGGATCCAAGAATTACTACATAGGCATGGCCAGCAGGAAATTTAATTGCAGAAAAATAGAGCATATAGCTGATATTAAATACAATAGAAAAACTACAGCCCTAGCAAGATTATATCAAGAAGAAACCATCCAAATAAATTTCAATGAAAGTAAAATAATATTTCCCTCCAGTCTACACTATCCATCCATAATAAGAGAAACCATAGAGATACTCACGCGCAAAAATACAATATGTAACGATGCGGCATCTTTTAATTTACCGAAACTGTGGCTAGAATTACTCCATGCTCAAAGATATGAAAATAAACAATCAAGTAAAAAATAATAGATAACGTGCGTAATTTTTTAAAAAGTACATGTAAATAATAACTTCAAAGCCCGTGCAGCTTTAGAATATTCTCATTTTGTTTTTGAAAATGACTCAGAAGAGTCGAAACATGTAAAACAACTAATAAAAGTTATTTTAATTTATATTATAGTTGTTAATTTTACACCTTTAGCATTTAAAAGTAATATACTATTACAAGATGTTATATTTTATTATATTCTTTAAGTGTGTATTTTAAGTGCTCACATTTAATGTCGCTTTTTAAACATGATCGTTTTAATTTTTTTGCTGATATATCTGTAGTATTTCTACTAATAATGCAATTAATATTCAGTTTTTTAATCAGTTTTTTAAATTATTTTATCAGTTTTTTAATCAGTTTTTTAAATTATTTTATCAGTTTTTTAATCAGTTTTTTAAATTATTTTATCAGTTTTTTAATCAGTTTTTTAAATTATTTTATCAGTTTTCATAAATATTAATTCTACTTTTTTTTTTCTGATTTATATATTTATGCCACAACCTCTAGTTTAAATTAAGTTGTTTCTTCATTTAAATGTTTATCCTTAAAGCCCATAATTGTCATTCATAGTGCCAGAATTTAAAAAGAAAAAAGAAATAACCACAGGAGAAAAATTAATTTGTGGGAATAAATGACACAATCTGCGGACAAATTTTTAATGGATTTTGGGTAACTTTGCAGATGTGGCGCCATATGAGAAAAATGTTTTGACTTATTTTTTTATTTGTTAAACCAAATTTGCAAACATGAGAGGTATTTTCGTCCATACCACACTCTCTTAGGACGATTAATTGAATTTGTATTGAATTTTCAAATGTGTCAAGTATCTTTGGTATTTGTATATTGACATGACAGATTTAAAATGTTTATTTCGGGATATTTTTGAAAGTACATTGTTGAAATATATCCAATAGACATAATCATTAGAAGAATAAAAAAGCATTCATTTTATAATATTAATTTTATCGAAAATTATTATCGTGATTAACTCGTATTTACTTTAATTAAAAAAAAAAAACAAGAAGCAGAAATTTATGACTAAAATCATGCTCTGCATGAATCTTCAGTGAATGTTTGTGAAGAGACGAACACTTGTTTATTTCTAAAATGCACAGTTAACTAAACGGTCAAATGCGAGTCTGACTCACGCTCAATTACGAACTGCAGTATTAAACAATTCGTTACTAAACGAATAATAAGACTTTGTAGAAAACTTAGAAGTATTTTATTAATTATTTTCAATAATTACATTCAATAATTTATTTCAATTGGAATGGTAAACGTTGAGAATTTATCATTAAGATTCGGCTTGCCTAAAACAAAGACCTTGTACAAAGCTCAAGTTTCGTGCTACGTCATGTGTTCTTCGAAAGGGGGTGGGAAAGTTGGAACTCCTCCGCCTTGATCCATTCCGCGTTTTCTAGATACATTTTTAATTAATATCTCGGCTAATTTCCGACAATTTGCTTCTAAATTTCTTATCAAGAATTCCTTAGAAATGAAAATTTCCCTTGTTTGTTACTCCTTATCAAGAATTCTTGGATGATTCTGCGTCGATAAGTACTCCTCAACTCTGCCGCTGAGTATCCGCAAATTAGAGTTTGTGTGTAATGTAAAAATGTGATTTTCTCACAAACCATGTGACTGATGATAATCGCTAAAATTTTCCTGATAGATTTAAATAGACGCCTACAAACCCTATTTTTTACATAATTTTAGTTTCAGTAGATTCGCAAATAGGGTAGGGGGTATATATTTGCGCCGTACATTTTGGGCGATACCTCTGAAAATACCTAAAATTAAAGCAAATATAATTTTTGAGTTCTGTGTTATAAGATCTTTCCAAAAAATAACACTCACGGTATACCCCACTCCTAAAAAAATAAGAAACACTATTAGATTGCCTAAATTTTTCCTTAAAATATTTGGGAATGTCTAATAATCAATAAATATGTGGTTAAATAGCCTTTATAACCCTGGCAAGTTTGAACTTTCCGCCTTCCATAGTTTTCGAGAAAACGACTGTGACACACGGAGAGACAGACACACGAATAATCTTATATTGTTTCCGTGTGAGATAGAAGAAAGTCTTGGGATTGGCAAATTCAACACGTTTTTTCTTTTATTTTATTCAATATTCAATGACAATTTTTATTCAATATTTATTTCTGGGAGTAGTTCCTGAATATGTTGGATTTAGACAATAGTGCATAACTATGTATTTCAGCTGTATTTGGATGCTTAGAGAGAGTATTTCCAAATCCTCCCTTCATTATCACATTTTTTAAAATACAGGTATGAAAATTAATTGTTTTGTGTGGCTTTGTTCCCTCCTGTATATTATTTTAAAGACAATATTTTGCAAGGCTATCTTACCGTGGATCACTATCTGATTGATTATTATTATTTTGTAACTTTGTATCATTTATAACAATTCTTAATAAAATAAAATTATTCATAATTAACTAAGTACAACAAACCAATTAACCATGTATATTTTAAGATAGGAATGTTTCTTCTCCAATTTTTATATATTCTTGAACAGATTAAAATTTGTGTGATTTGATATAGCATTTTCTGATTGTCTGATTGTTTCTGATTTCTAATTGTCACATGATGTTTTTAGGTAACGAATTCAGATAATTCGTCATTAATATAAATTTCTTAGAAACAAGCAAATTTCCTAAGGAAATAATGGCTAAGAGCGGGTGGGTATGGTTTTAAAACATCATATGTCATACTACACTATAAAAGCTGAGAAGAACATCACAGTTAATAGCTATTTAGAAAATTCGTAATAATAATAATATGTATTTTATCATGTTATATATAAATACTATGTTATATAAAAAAAATCTTACCTATGTTATATATATCTTATTGGCATTATATAGAAATAATATGCATCTTACTTATGTTAAATATAAATAATATATATCTTACGCTATTGAAACGTATTGAAGATTTGAGAATAAATAAAACAAAACATATATCATTGATATATGTTGCAGTTATACATAAAAAGAAAACTCAATATTTAAAAAATAAAATTCTCTGTATATCATTTTTTAGTTAGACATTAATAATAACATTAACAAAAAGTTAGATTTCTATGTAAAAATAATAAATTTCCTTCATATTTTTTCACGTAATGTTGTATTTCAGATTGCTTCTTGTCCAAAATCGTAATGCTTACACTTGATACACATTTAAATTACATTCAATTAAAAGTATATATTGATATTTAATGTACATTTTTATGTATAAAATGCTTACTTGTAAGTATTTATAATGAATTTTTTATGAAATGTTTTTCGTAAATGTGCAGAAAGTGACTTTTATAGTATTTCCCTTTATAAGAAAGATTGACATATCAAAATTCGTTATTCATGGAAAACCTCATATCCTTTATATCAAATATTCAAAAAAACATATAATATCTATAACATTCTAGGTATATTTTCCATTGGAAAAGACAGTTCTACATCAATATTTTAAATACAAATTATTTCAATGTACAATGTCCTTGTTTCGGGAATTTTTTTAAGAAATTATCTTACATCAAATTATTCAACATTAAGTTTTTAATTACCAAATAACTGTCTTTCACCTCATATACCACACTGCATGACATAAATGCTATCCCATAATACGATTGCTTTTAATCAGCGTAGATATAATTCGATTTAAATTACCACATAATTAATCTCTTTTAATTCAAGACAGCTTTCGACAAACGTACAAAGAAACCTAGTCCATAGAGTAGAAATAACTATAAATCAAAACAGTTTCCTGAAAAGTGGAATCGAAATTCGATATTTATCAAAGTTAAAAATTTTATCAAATCAGAAGATATATGAAGTTACTTT
Organism: Maratus michaelseni; assembly: GCA_963931845.1. Lineage (NCBI taxonomy): Eukaryota > Metazoa > Arthropoda > Arachnida > Araneae > Salticidae > Maratus > Maratus michaelseni. The sequence continues at coordinate 257,276,894 of OZ007590.1, read as the reverse complement.
TAACAAAAGGCTATTAATGAAGAATGACGATAAAATGTAAGAAAGGAACGTTATTATTGACAGAAAATTGTGGCCAACAAAACTACAAAGAAGGTGATCATTACATTCTGTTCACGTCACTTATTGTACTTGAGATAAGGTGGATAACTGGTGTTATTTCTTACACCATGTACTTTATGGCCAAATACCATCGGGCACTTTCATTTTAGACGCGTTTTATCGAACATCTAACTAAATTCTTTACAAATTGTTGTGAAATTTCCAAAAAATATTAGAAACATGTCTAATTTCATATTTTGCACATTGTGAATGTTTTATCACGAGAGCAATTATAAGATCAACAACAAACTGAATAAAAGAAACAATATTTGAGATCACCCTGAAAATATAAACGAAACATGATAATGTGGATCTTGTGTTCATTTGTGTAAGAAGACTTATATTCATGGAAATATAAATTTTCCTTTTAACATTTAAAGCGATTTTCGCAAACTTTTTGTATCCCCATGCAGAGTTTTGCGCTAAATTTAACGCCACATTCCGGAAACTTCAGAAAATAGAGTAGAAACAACATACTATAATTAGAATATAAATACAATAAAACCTCTATAACGTACACAGCGAATAGCACACATATTTATATAACGGTCACCCATACCCAAATCTATAACTTTGTATGCTTTTATCTTTAAATAGCAGATAGTAATTTTTGGTTACAATAAGAAAGAAAAATGATCTTTTCTACGACAATTACAGTTTTAAGAAAAACATAGTCACTAATAATTATGAGTACAGTGTCAGTTCTTTTATGTGGAATAATTTTGTCATGCTGTGGGTTACTAAGTGGTTATTTTGTGTTAAAATGGTGATTAGACTGTCATGATTGGTGAATATGTCAGAAATAAATGGGAATTTAAGTTGGTTAAAATATTTATATGTACAAATTACTTTCACAGTGACAAAATAATTTCTAATAGCTATTCTTTTAATGTTGGAATGTGTATCATAAACTATAATACACCTTCAATCACATGATATGCATTTCTTGTGTTTAGTATCTATCGGATAACCTCAAGTGAAACTGGTTAGACGTTTGAGGAAAGATAATATGCTGACTACTTTTAGCGCCCACAAATGTATTTTCTTTTAATTAAAAAAAATCTTCCAATATTAAACAGTTTTAGCAGAAAAGAGAACAAATATATATTCATTTTCTTAGACAAAAGCCTACATTCTCAAAATTCAAACATTAAGTAAATGGATTATACATTAATTCATAATATACAGCAAAGAGAATAGAACCAGCTTATGTTACATATCGCTATAATTCAAAGTGGTAATGGAGGTTTGTGCAATGTACATATGAAAGAATGTATTACGTTGCCACTCAAAACCATACACGCGAAACTGTTGATGAAATAAATAAGAGATTATAATAATTATAATTATAATTTATTTTTTCTAGAGTAAAAAGGAAAAGTCTAAGACACTGGTAAGCTCATAAAGAAGTAGAATACTAGAATGAAGAAATAATCTTTCCAACCTGCCACCTGTCGCGTTTCACGGCGGGTTCCGCTGAATTTTGTAATTTGCTAAGACCTTAAGACCTACATCTACTCTCTACAGACCTGGTGTCCTCGTCTAATGAGTCCGTCATCGGAAAGTTAAAATAAGATTTTCGAATCTATGGATATAAAAACATTTATAATGCTGATGAAACCGAACTGTTCATAAGATTGTAATCCAAGTAAGACTTCAAACAAGAAGGTGACTGTATCGGCGGTAAAATATCGAATTAGCATTTTGTTATAACGTTTTGTTAGACAATATAACTAGCGTTTTGTTATAATGCAAAGCGTTATCCTGCTGGTAAATCTAGCTATTTCAAGACTATTTAAATTAACAATATTGGTATTATGTCGAGATCAAATTAGAAGTCTTCAATGAAACGACATTTAATGATTTAATGGTTTCAAATGTTTAAGAATAGAATGACGATACAGTACAAAATAAATATCTTTTTTTTTTGTAAGAAGCATTTTTTCGTATCAGAGGTGCCATTTGGAGAGGCTAGGGAGGTTGCAACCCCTCCCTCAAGAAGAATGTGAGAATAACATTTAAAAAAGATTTTAGATATCCATTTTGTATTTATATTTATATTTAGTGCTTCTGAATATATAATGATATAAAGAGAGGGAAAGTTCCGAATGTGTGAATTAAAATATTTTGAACACAGCTATAAATACCAAACTTAATTATTTTTCACTAAAGATGTTAGCGATTTGCAATTTTTTGAAACATGTTTCTGTAATGAAATAAATGAAAATGTTTAAATCATTGCTTAATTTGAGAATTTATCACTCATAACACCGCTTCCAGATTTGTTAGGTAATGATGAAACAGATTTATTTTCTCACAATCCTAAGGATAAAAAAAAATATTCTCACACAACAAAGTTATTTTATAATTATAAATGGGGGCGTCTTATCCCGAATAGCGTTGCAAGTGAGGCGTATATCCCCGATGCAGGTGGGGCATGTATCCTTTTAATCCGGGATAGATGCCCCAGACAGTAGCTCTGGAAATAGAAACAAATATGACTGCAACTTATAACTAACACATTATTCGATATCTATTGCAACAACGTTTAGTAAATAGTTCACGAAAAACGTCTTTTAAGTACATTATATTCCATCCTTTAATTGTCTCTGTCTTACAGGAGAATAAAATAACAGTCAAACTTACTTTTCTTTTACGGATAAAACATTTATTTGATGAAATAATTCGCTGTAACTTCGTTAACTTCGCTTTTTCTAACGATTGTTAGTAGGAGAACGTCAGTAGCTCCAACACACAAATCGAAAAGCTGAAATACAGTGTTTGGGAAACTAAACCGATGGAGCATTTATCCTGTACTTACCCTATAATGTTTCTTATTTATTAAGAACGCTTAATCTTCACATAAATCACATGAACTTTCCAAATAATTTTATTTGCTTGACAATCAGTAGAAATCAAACGTACTATAGCAACATAATTAAACATGCTACTTTCTTCCTTGAAAATAATTGGTTTTATTTTTCTACGGTTTATCGTTAGTTTTGAGTCTTCGGGGAAAAACATCCGTCTTTGTTCGATGAATATGATTAATGACCTATTTCTTGATCGAAGTATGACGAACTCATGAATGCTCCAGGGGATAACTGCTCCAAATATTATTAATGTACCCGGCTTTATGTTTTAAAAATAAAAAGTGAGGAAAAATAATATGATATTTTTATTCATACAAACAATATTCTAGAATGTTTTATTGCAAAAAAGAAAATTCTATTTCTGAATTTTCAATACATGTTGCAAAATTGAAATAGCTAATTAAGACACATTTAAAGACAGTATTATCTTTATGTCATAAATAAAAATAATTATTTCTATAAGATATTATTTCTATTAATTTCTATTAATATAAACTATCTGTATTATTTTCTATAAAAACATTTTTTATGTTATTTACTATTTAAATATGAGAATTTGAAATTGCAATTTTACTTTTTTTAACTTCAGTTTTTTTGACTCAGTAATTAATAAAATCTAATGAATAATGCACTCTGTTTCTGATATATTTTTCTCCGATTTTCTTTCTGGTATTAAGGAACAAGAAGCTATAAAACTACGTTTTCAGATGAAAACATAAAAGGAAAAAAAGCTTCACACCCAGATAATGAAAATATTTCCATCATTACGTCAATACCGTTAGAAAATTACAACAGTTATCTCTACCGAAAAATGCAAGAAATCACTATTTCATTCTTATAATGGCCGTTTTGGAATGTGTTGTTAACAAATTCTGTAAGCATTTTCTGTGTTAAATGTTTGCTTCTCAGCCTAATAGAAAAAATAAATAAATCTCAAAGAAAGCTTTGCAGCGATCTTCCTATTTTTTTTTTCTGAAATAGAGAATTTATTTTAATCAGATTGCTTCCGAATCAAAAAGAACCAATTCTTAAACGTTACGATAATTGAGTTACTAAATAGGAAACATATGTCAAAAGAAAATAATGTACAGAGTATATTCCTGAAATTATCTTATAAAATGGTGTAATGATTGAAAATAACTTTCGTCTGAAGTTGACTGTATACTTTTTTAATTAATTCATATTTATTCAGGCAACAATAATGCAGGTAGCTTTGAAATATTATCAATAAATGTATACTTTCAGTAAACAACGAGCAACGTTCATTTTCCTTTATTTATACTAGGAATGATCTATTTTAATGTGCATATTATATGTTACATTTATGTTATGTTCGTTATAAAAATAATCACTAGCAGGAAACAACCCTAAAACAATCAATTTAAAAGTTTTCTTACATTCACTTTTTACAAAACAAACAATATCCGTATACACTAGTTTAAAAATTCTTTAGAAGTAGAGTTCTTCTTGTGATGTAAAGAACTACGTGATGTGGACGATAAATCTGCTCATGTAAAATTCTAATAGCTTCTCAATGATGGTATTTAAAATCTTTTGTATTCCAAGATTTTGTTTTGATAGAAGTTGGATTACGTTTTAGATTAAGATACCGTAAAATAAAGGGGAATTTTTTTATAAGGAACCATCAGATTTTTGATCAACGTAAACCTTTAGACGATAGAGATTTATGGGGACACAGGTTTAGGATAACTGTAAAACATGTCGATAAGATTTGTTTCAAATTGAAAGTTAATGTGATCATGAAGATTAAAAATAAGGTGATGTTGCATTATTGCAATAAATTTATTATTTATTGTATGTATTTTCTGTATAATTTTAAAATAATGAGTAGTTCAATTATTTCAAATTTAGAATTGAAAACTGTTTAGTATTATATCTTGCAAATTGGAACTTTATGAATAACACAAAAAATCATCACCAAAGTCCAATAAGAATTTTTTGGTACAATAAAGTTTAAAATTTAATTTGCACTATATGATTATAACCGTCCTCTTTAACAAAACATTATTGTTATCATAATAAATTATAATGAATTATTAAAAAGCGCCTGAATATAACTTTACAAAACGTTTTACGCGTTTATATGTTACGCTTATAAGAGTGAAATATTAGTAAAAGTGCTAAAATATTTACAACTAATATAGTGTGTATTTAAATTTTTTTAACTAGAGAAATGTTTTATGTATGCACATTTCGCTATTAACTGCTTTTCTTTAAATTATACCTTAAATCAAATTTCCTGATACTATAAATGCTGTCACAAAGATTTAATTAATAGACTTTTCATAAACGTAGTCTAAATTTACTTAAAACTCTAAATATAATATTCTTCAATTTTATTTCATGCTTAGAAAGCTGCATACAAATGCCTTTCCAATACTTTTTCTTCTAAAACGATGTTTCTTTTTCAAATTTATCTTTTCTGTAACTAGAATACATTTACAAAATGATTATTTTAAAAATTCATATGCTGAAAATTTATGTTTCTGAATAATGTTACACTGTGAAAAACAATATATATATATATTAGATATCACTTTAAAAGGTTAAAACACCATACTTATAAATATATGAATTTCATCTATGTAAAAATATAGATACTGTCGGTTTTTTGGGAATAGTGTGTTTAGAATTGTGAAACTTTTCATGAATTTTTTTTTCTTAGAAAGTGTATATTTAAGGAAAAATAATCGTATTAACAAAAATAAATGTAAAAGAAAACACACGTTTTAAAAATAAAAGCTTAACACATCACTAGATAACTTTTTGTTTTATACGTGCGACATTTTCAGGAAATAGTAAGTAAGAATTATGTGGACGAAAAATGCTATATTCAACTGCAAAGAGCAACATACGAATCGATGAACCATTTTACATAAAAAAACCCATATCCGAATTTTATGCAAATTAGTCTAACTAGTTAACGTTAAAAAATAGAAATATATTATTAGTCCTATTAACTGTAAAGTATATATTAATATTTAGAATATGTATTATCTCAATGCCAAATAGTTTTTCTAGCTTGTATTTCCATAAGTAGAAAATTGGAATGATTGCTTCTAAATAAATTATCAAGAATCTAAATAACAGGACATTTTTGATTGTTTGATTACAAACATTTCAGTCAATTTTTTTAATCCAGAAACTTGAATCTAATAATAAAATATATACGAAGAAAAGAAACAATAACACGTTCGATTAAATACAATACAGAATCAGGGTAAATATTGATGACCACACATCCGGGTAATGCTAGAAATGTTTTAATTTAAAAACTTTTTTACTAAAATTCAAAATACGGATTTAAATATTCAATATTATATTTTTCAATGATTAAATCAACTTTTTTACTCAATAAAATTTAGTTAAAAAAAATATTAATTTTATAAACTAATTTGCAACAAAAAATATTGGATTAAACAAGAAGAAACATTACGGGAAATGCATTGACTATGAGACTTTTTTCAACAATTCCAGAATACTGTAACGAAACTTCGTAATTTAAAAATTTTAAAGAAAGTATCCAAATAAACAATTAAAAAAATGCATAACACATTTGAAAACCAGATTTCAACAAATACCGTCCATAGGCGGAAAACTTTTCAAATGCGTTTGTGCATCTCTGTACATGATCGATATATCTGTATGTAGAATTCATAGGGAGCTAAAATTTAGCTTCATTAAAAAACGCAAAAAAGAGCCGGAAATTCAATTTCACGAATTTCCGCCAATGGATGAAATTGTAATTGAAGTATTTTGTAAAAATCTGTACATTAAATACAGAAAGACGTTTTTTAGTAAAAGGTGTGGGAAATCTTTATTCGTCCATATGTGGTTTAATTGAAACTGTAAATATTTCATAAGTTTTATTGTACAATTTACTTACATATAGTTCATCCTTTAATAATATTAATACTGTTGCCATTACCACTGCTTATAAAAACTGCAACACAAAAATTCATTAACCTTTGAAGAAATTAAGATGTTTCCCTACATTTTATTTTGAAATGCTTTTTTAAATAAATAAGTTTGTTTAAACTTAATGTTCTCTTATTTTTCACAGTTTTTAATTGATTCAATGTCAGAAAAAATTGATGAATATATCACAGTAAATATAAGACGCCATGTACAGGAATTAGCAAAGAAGTTATTAGAAACTACTCCAACCCGGAGGTAATTCTTGATTATTTAAAAATTAAAATTCTTTAAATCAGATTTCATTTTTTAAATGAAATAAATATACCACAAGCATCACTTTACAAGTCATCATATAAGAATCTAAAATTAAATATTTCCCTTTAGTATATTTCTTATAATAAAATGTTCAGAATTTGTCATCGGGATCTCTGGTTAACTCTATACATTAAAATATATTATGTATCACAAAATCAGGGAAAACTTTCGTTTCAGAATTAATGCAGATTTCCGAATTATCATGTACTCTTGAAGTAGTGCTACATTATATTATACGAGACTGTGAAAGTCTCTGTTTAGCGCAAGTTTTATTACATACGATATCCATATTCAAGGATTTCTGTATAATTTATTTAAAAATCTCTGTTTTAAAGCATGCTAAGGCTTTTGATTTCTTTTAAATCAAAAACTTTAAAAGAAAAAAACATAATAAGTATGAATATAGCTTTATTCGTCTTAATAGTAATATGCGCATATAATAATAATATATTCGCTTTCATATGAAGTATTTGAAACTCATTATAAATATAACCAAACTTATATTTATAAATAAAATTTTAATATATGTACATCATTTTCGGCAGAATTCCGGTTCGAAACATTATTTACGTTATGCAGAATAAGATCTATATTTTCTCTGAAAAGGAATTTGCATAAATAATGTTTTATTTACGCTTGAAAGGTGTTCTTTTGCATACTGTAGATTATGCAAGTCTGAAACATAAGTCTGATGAAATAAATGTATATGGCCAATTGCTGAAAAGTATATGTTGCTTTCTTTGCATAAACGTATCATATATAAATTTGAAACGAAAAACAGCATTTGAAAAATTTCCGAAAGTGTCTTACATTTAATTTAAAATATTTTCAGATGTGAAGTTTTTTTTTATCAAAAATATATTTAAATTTTCATGCAGTACTTTTGTAGTACTTTTTGAAATCAGCATAATTTTAAATAAATTGCTATATTTCTTTTAACAAAAATTCAATAAAGTTCAACAATACATATTAGATTTTATTTAGTACAGATAATCACTAACTATTTTTTGTTTTCTAGGATAAAATAAGATATTATGTATAATTACTTAGTTTTAACATTACTTACTTATTTTTAACAAGCGACGTGTGTTTATGTATCCGGGAATGGCAGGAATTTATCATGAATTTTGCATATATTTCGATGGTGGATACTTTAAGAAAACTTAAGTTGATTTTAGTTTAAAAATAAACTGTACCTTATATACATGTGTTTTATCATTAATCATGTATTTATTAGTAAATGAATATTAGTGGTAACATATTTATGTATTCAATTGTGGGGCGTTTAATTTTACAAATTGGTACAAAATAATTAAATTTGAAGAAAAGTTGTCTCGAAGTTATTTTTACATGTAAGATATTATATAAAACTAAATCGTGAACGCTTTACAAATTTTTATATTACTGTTTCCCTGTGTCTGATACAATTTTCTAGATACTAACGTTTAACTAAATTTGCCTCGATGTGGCACGGTCAGCGTCTCATCATGTTGCGGATATCCACTTTAGTATACCTAGAGAACATGTGTAAGACAATAGCTACGACAATCTGTATTTATTTTTTTGGGGGGAGGGTTAAATTTTACAGGAATACATATACATACAGGGTGGCCAAAATTAAAACACCTCTACTCCGACATCTCTACATATTGAACAACTCAGTGTATAAGCTTTAAATTGCAAGACATGGAGAAACGGATTACGTTAAAAAAAATCCAAAATTGTCCGATAGATCGCGCTGTGCAACTGGGCATATGTTTAAACAAGTTGGAAATTGTACGTCAAACGTGACAAACGAGGTGCGTTCGTACTGTAGATAGTTATATAAATATTCAGATATTGATGATTTTTAATTTTGTGAAATGAATTATATCGTCTGCAGATTAATTTCTGTCATAAAGTAAGTATCTCGGTCGCTTGATGAATAAACCTCGGAAGCTCCTATAACAAAAAAGCACCAATTTTTATACAATTTGAAATGTCTCGACAAAATTCAGCAAAGATAATATATCTTAAATCTCAAACCATTCGGTTGGGTAGTTTTTGCGTTGTTATATGCGGTCGGACGGACGGACGGACAGACAGACGGACGGACAGACGGACGGACGGACGGACCACGCGACGACAATAGGTGCTACGTATTTATATAATTACGAACGCACCTAAAAACACAAAAACACATTTTAAATACATTTTGTTTGAACGTACATTAACATTTAAGTGCCAAATACCTTATTGGTGCCGGAAATGAAGGGTTCCCTTCTTGAAGAAGTGAAATCTGCTGTCTGTGGAGTGCTTGTTAATCAAAGGTCCGTAACTCGTTAACTGAGATGTTTTCACACACAGATCACTCATTTTTATCTTATCTATCACCTTTTTTTAAGTCTGCCAAGGTTGTCAGAAATTTTTAAGTGTTCTCACAGCCAAAATTCATACGAATTAAACTCAGTAGATGAGCATGTTGACGGAAACGCACGACTGATTACTCTGTTAGTGAAAAAATCCCGAAGAATGTGCGGTACACAGAGATTGAGTCAAGACATTGCTGCTGTTGCAAATGGGGTACAACAAAAGGTTAAACGTTTCGTGCATCCTTTTATGCATGTTGGCCGTCACGAGGCCGGTCACACATCTGTCTATATATATATATTAATAAATATATATACAGGGTGGTTCAGAACACAAAAGTCAAAAAAGCCAGATAGAGAGTACCGAAATAAGCAGATTTCGTATAGGAATGTGGGTGCAGAAATCCAGCGTTGAGTCAGTAGAGGGCGTTGTTGAGTTCGCTGACAGCATTTCGCTGGCTTGAATCGTCATTTCCCGCATGGATTTCGAGCCACATGCATCGTTACACCAATGCGAAGCTTGCCGCATGCGAACATATATTTCATGTATGGGGCTGCGCAAGGAAATGGAGCGGCTGCTCAAAGGATGCACACGTACAACTTCCCTCGAGCCTGTCGAAGGACTATACTCTACTGTGCGTAATACTTCTTGTTCTACTGCAGGAAATCTGCGATATTTTCTAGTGATTTCCACTAATGATTTCCACTCGCGCACAACACCCGATGAAGACGCTCAAATGTTTGACGATGGGGCAGATTCATACTCGGGAATCGTTCTATGTATATTAGGGTGGAACGAAAATAATGGTTGCTAATTTTTTTCACGTAGAAATTTGCTATAGTCGGCAAAAGTTGCAATTTGGGATTAGAATGAAGAATATGACTGTACTAATTTTTTTTCAGGTGCCACAAAGGGCTTCAAAATTTACGTTTCTACGAACAAACGATAAAATTTACACTTATTAAAAAAAAATATTTTATTGATCATTAAAGTAATATACATATATTTTGTAAACCGAATATTCAAAATATGATACTTTTGCAGAAAACATACACTTTCTATGTATTACTAATATTTAATGCCATTACAGAAAAAATGATTTTGTAGAATTTAGCGATTTTCATAAAATTAATTTTTATTAATTTTACAGTACCATATTCTTATAGTACTACATTGAAATGAAAGAAATGCAATTTTTTACTATCGTACCTTAGTTAAACAAATCACACTTATTTAGAAAAATATTAAAAGAGTGCTCCTGATTAACGGACACCTATGGAACCAAACAAAAAAAATCAAAAACTAAGGTCAGTGGTGGAAAAGATGCGCAGCAGTATGCCGATTGTCACCACTAAATTTTAATAGTATTCTTTGCCTTATTAAATCTCAGAAATATTGTCATTAAGAAAGACGAAGAATACTGTTAAAATTTAGCGGGGACAATCGGCCCACTGCTGCGCATCTTTTCCACCACTGTAAGGTGACTGTAAGTGAAAAACTAAGGTGACTGACAACCCTTCTCGGTTGTCAGTTATAACGAGAGGTTAATGTCAGCTGAAAAATTTTAATTTGACTGCAAGAGAGGGTTAACCTTACATAAGGGTGTCCGTTAAGAGAGGTTTGACTGTATAATGTTTTTAAAGGCAAAACGTTATTTTTAAGAAATATTATTTTTTTTCCAATAATCCACTGTAATCACACATGGTCCATAATAATCACACTGACACATTAGATTGTCTTTTTTTGTTTCAAATGTTGGCATTAACTTTTGAAAATGTATTTTGGTTTACATCAATGCATCTCTTGCATAAGTGCTACAAACGAACAAGGATGACTCGGTAACTAATTTAACAATCCTTTCAACTGCTTGTGTGTGACATGGGGGAAAATTGAAGTCAATACGTTGACTCTCATGATAACATTCTTTCGCTTGCTTTATTTACTGCTTTAGTTTGTCATCAGAAATATGCATCGTCATAGGAGGTTCTGTTACTTTAACATCATGGCGTTGATTCATATCAATATAATCCGCGACATCAAAGGTGTTACAAATTTTCTCATGTCAACTTCATTTCCAGCGCCTGCTTTTACAATCCGGTGTAATGCAAACTCTCTTACATGACTTCTATCACCTGATAGCACACAATATTAACTTCTATCCCATTTTAATGTGTAGCAAAGTATGCTTTTCTTTGACTAATTGGATCAATTACATTTTTAAGAGTCTAATTGCGACAACGCAAATAACTGGCATGTTTTCACAAGTGCTTCGATAAATAGATACAAGATGGTTTCAACTTTATGTTAAACCAAACAGTTGAATACACTTACAAAATGTATTTAGTCAGTATTTGGAGATTTTGGGAGGGATATTCTGTTCCTGCATATAAGCGAAGTATTCTGTTTGCTAAGGTAAGCCATTGTGAATGACAAAGTTTTTCTGGTTTCTTGATAGACAAATCGGAAGGGTAACTTCCAACGGAGATGGTGTTGCACATTTCTAACAAATGTTTTTGGTCCATACTAAAATTATACTTAAATTTTAGCAATGAAATGTTATTTTCGATAGAAACTCAATCACTAGAAAAAATCACACATTTTTATGTGTTTCCTTATTTTCCCTCCAAATTCATTTGGATCTTTAGTTTTTCCATCTGATGACATACGTTCGGTTAATTTGCATGAAATAGACAAATCAAGCGCTGCAGTGGCTTTCTTAATTCTTTTTCCAATAAAGCAATCACACCATTATTCAATTCTGTGTTCGGGGCAGTTCCATCATATCCAATTGCAGTAAAGTTTATTTATTGTTTGTTGCCATTGAAAAATGTCATTAAGCTGTCTTTTATACCTTTTTTAGTGCCAGAAATCGGTATTACGTGTACTTAGTTCATTTATTCTGGCACAATAGTCTTGTCTTTTTTTACATAAAAAAACAATTACTTTCTGTAACTCGTATTACAGTTTCTTCTACATATCTTTTTCGGTTCTTTATTGGTTCTAATCTATTTTTTATTCTGTCTATTACTATATTTCATTCTTCATCAATAATCAAACCAGCATCCTGCAGGTTGGCGATTGCAATTTTTGCAGCAATTTTGTCTGTTCACTCAAGTTCGATATTCAAGTTCGATCGCAAGTAGAAGCTACACATCGCAATTTCATGCGCATTTCACTATCACTTTGATTACTTGAGGTTTCAGAGACACTTGAAGTACAGGCAATAGCAAAATTTGGATCAAAATTGGGTGTCCTCTTTAGAACTTTGTTCTGTTTCTATCTCATTATATACTATTTATGTTTCATTATTTTTTTAATTAAAATGTACTACGTAGTCAGTTTAGCATGTTTTCTGATTAAAAGCAATGTGTATTTTTTGTAACATTTTTACTACAAGTGTACCCAATACTCAGTTGTGATTTTCAACATAATTGCGAAATTTGTCAACATTTTAATAAAACCCTTCTTGCGGCATCTTTAAACATAATCAAATTACGCTGATATTTAGTTTCTCTCTTTATTTTTATCAAAGGCAACATATGAAAACTATAACCTATTGAAATAAAATTAAACATCATCGCGAAATTGGTCAAAATTTTAAAATAACCTAAAGTTTACCTTTCTTGCGGCACCTCTAAACATAATCCTATTTCGCTGATACTTAATTTTTGTCTTTATTTTGATCAAAAGCAACTTTTGAAAACTATAGCATATTGATTTTTTTTTAAATTTAACATAATTGCGAAGATTGTCAAAACTTTAATAAAAATCTAAAGTTTACCCTTCTTGCGGCACCTCTAAACATAATTCAATTACGCTAACATTTATTTTATGTCTTTATTTTGATCAAAGGCAACTTTTAAAAACTATAGCATATTGAAATATTTTTTTTCGTACCACCCTGATGTACATCCTTTGACACGCCGTTCCATTTACTTGCGCAGCCCCATACATGAAATGCATGTCGGCAAGCTCCGCATTGGTGTAACGATGGATGTTGCTCAAAATCCGTGCGGGGAATGACGATTCAAGCCGGCGAAGCTTTTACATTCGCCGAACTCGAGCAACAAAAGCGACATCTACTGCCTCAACGCTGGATTTCCGCACACACATTCCTATACGAAATCTGCTTATTTAGGTCTTCTCTACTTGCATTTACATTTTTGACATATAGTTCTGAACCACAATGTATATATATATATTTAAATATATATAAAATATATTTAAATATATATAAAATATATTTGAAATATGTATAGTTAATATATATATGTAAGTAGATAAAAATATTTAATGTATGTTATATACTTGTGTATACTCGCCCGCACGCACACACACACACACACACACATATATATATATATATATATACATACTGTTTTATTTGTATATATATATATATATATATATATATATATATATATATATATATATATATATATTATATAATTAATAAATATATTTATATTTATTTTATTTATATTTATTTATTTTTATATATTTATACACATTTATTTCATATATATGTATTTTTTATATAATATAGCCTTTTTTATATAAATATATATTTTTTTATATAAATAAACAAATAAATAAGTATATATATATATATATATATATATATACTCTTTTACTTTTCAAATACATAAGGTGGCGGTGCATATTATGCAATAAGAACACAGATTTTTTTTTTCGTTGAACTGAAGTGCTGTATTTTGGCATGCTATTTGTCATGTGCTATTTTTCATATGCTATTTCTCATGTTTGTATGGTGCATATTATTTCTTCTGTTCGTAATTGATTTAAAAATGCAAAGAAAAAAATATATAGTAACATTAACTGTCACAAAATATATGTGACGAATCATATTAATTTTACAAAATGGACATTTTCATAGTTATTTCAACTGATGACATATTCCTGTGTTTCAGTATTTCTAATATAAGATAATCTTTTTATGTAAGTTTTGGAGATATTATTATTTAACTAAACATTTCATTTTAGTTATTAAACATTAGCACATAATTGATGTTAAAAAATGCTTTTCTATATTAATAAAATAAAGTCTGTCTCTATCTATATTTGTGTGTTTGTTGACAGTGGATGAATTAATCTTGTAATTTTATGTTTATAATGGATTTTCACGTTTTTCAAAGTTCATTTTTTTATTGTTGTATTTCTTTGAATAAATGTTTTATATTATACGATGCCTCTTACGTATTTAACAATACGGCATTTGGTTGTGTGGATAATTTATATATTTTTCTAATCTTTAGAGAAATATGTGCATTTTTACATGTTGTTTTTCTTCTCAATGGGTATAGAATTAGCATTGGTTTATGAATCCCAGATTCAGAGTTTATCCAGTTTCATATTTTCAGCTTACTTTTTCAATTGGTATATGTAATGTGCAATTTTCCGTTTGTGAATGTTTTCGATTCAAAGAATGATATTTTCTGTTCTCAAACATACATTTTGTCAACTGCAAACTATCGAATCTCTTGAGGGTTTTTATTTATTTCAGGAGAGTCTTGTATTAGAGAAGTTGAGATTTGCATGCTTGAATCACTTGAAGTGTTTGGAATACATTTTACGTTGAATTTCTTATAAAATATTTCAGAAAAGAAGAAAGTTTCTGCTTGAAAAAACACTTTCTTTGCTATTTTTATCACCTTCTTTTAAATATTTTATTGACATTTATAATGCATACATTTTACTGTTTGTGTAACAAATTTATCTTTTAAATTTTAAATTTTCATGATTTATCTCTGCTTTAAAAAATTGATGATGGAATCAATTCATGATGTAAATGCAATAAAAATATTTTCATCTTCAAAGCTATTTCATTGAAAATGTTTATATTACAGCTCGAGAACGTTAAAGGAAAACACGACATATTTTTACAAAATTTAAATAACATCTATAATAAATAATAGTATATGAATTGGCCAAAGTTTTTCAGTTAATATTTCTTACATTTCGTTTCCTTAAAAAATGTAGGGTTTTGTGAATATATTAGTTTAATTTTATAGAAGTGGGTGTGATAGTTTTAAAATAAGAAACTGTTAAATTTTCGGTAACGTTTGTCAATAAAAGGTATCTAGGCTTTTAAGTAGTTATATAATTATTGAATAAGAAATTGAACTTTTAAAGCGTAAAACATCAATGCACACAGCAGAGCAGATACGCTTGAAATATTAAATTTTTCAATAGCAAAACGATGGCTCTCCCATTTGCACTTTTACTACAGTAATAATAATATATTGCTGTACATTTTCATGATATTATATATCTTGTTGTTATGTAGTATCTTGTTGTCTTGTACTATGTAAAATGTTATTTCATAAAGGAAAATAGACATATCGCACACATATATTAAAAATATTGCCAAACGGAGTCTGTCGGTCTCCTGTTAACATCAGGAGTCTGTTAACTTTCATTAAATATAGGTAAAAATTAATTTGTAATATATGTTACCATCCAAATCAGAAGGGAAGTTTAGTTTTAATACATATGTTTGGTTTTAAAAGATTCCCATTACAAAAAAATAAATCTAATCTATTTCGTGTTTTATAAATTTAATCGAAATAAATATTATTTTTTTAAAAATAATTTCTAATTTATGAAGGCATTAATAATTTTACTTTGCTTTCTTTTAAAATCTGTTGTTACGATAGGACTGCCAAAGACAATAATTTTTGTTAATTTTATTTTTTTATTCGTCATTCACTTTTTCTATCCAATTTAAAAATCATTAATTTAAGCATGGTATTTTTATTGTCCTTGACTAGATTTCAGGGGCTCATTTATTGAGCAAATGATTCTATTCCAATGTGTAACCAGGCATTAAGCATAATATTTTGTAAGCGGTTTCAGGCAGTATAACTTTAATGTTTCTCGTTTAAATACCTACTCAGATTTGGGATAATCTTTAATGACCCGAAAAGGAATAAACACTTACCGGTCAATTTACGATTGTTAAGTGTTTATGTATAAAACGCTATAACTATCTGAAATAATTTCCTAGTGTACACACAAAAAAAGACTTTTTATCTTTTTAAAATTTAGTTTGCAGTTTTATCTATTTTAATTTGTTTGCAACAGAATTGTTTTTATTTTCGATCACATTTTTACAAAGTTTTAGAAGAATTATAGAAATTTACACAAAGCTATAAAAAACAAATAGACTATTTATTCAGAATTGTTACAGATAAAAAATGTAAAATTTCATTGATTGTGCAAATATATATATATATAGTATATTTATATTACTCTGTGTTACATTTATATTACTCTGTTTCGAAATTTCAACTGCTACTTTTTAACACAGAATATTTTCAGTTTTAACCTTAAAATGGGTCAAACAAATTAACCCGAAATTGTTTTATTGTTGATGAAATTAATAAGCAAAAATAACAAACAGTATAATTTTTTCTTTTGCCAACATTTTAGCCTAATATGGCTGTTTTGGCTTATGTAGCAGATTGTTTTGAAAATTGTTGTGAACCAGCTTTGTTTTGAACTTTGCTTTGCTTTGCTAGAACTCATCAGAGGATCAAGCTTACCATACGTAGACATACATAAGGAAAACACATGTTTACTGTCGAAACCATAGTCATGGATTGTAATCATTATCTGGAGAAACATGAATTTACGACAGAATATTTGTCATCTCCAGTGATTTTACCATTTCTTATTCTTCCGAATTCATTGTTTCATTATATTTTGAATTATATAATTTGTTTCTGTTTTGGTCTTTACGCCCTGTATATTTTACAATTTTGTCACATGTGGTATTCCTCTAAACCCTTTCGAGTACCATACAGATAATAGAAACATGTCTTTGCAAAACTATTTTTATCATTGCCTAAATAAGTACTCTCTTATAATCTCACATGGGAGAAGATACACTATATGGTAAAAAATCACCGGAGAATTTGAATTTTAGGCGTTTAATCGCATATCTAGAAAAAGTTTGTCGAATACTTCTAGATCTTCACGAATATAAAGAACATTTTTTGGCCTTATATGTCTCAACGAAAGTTTAACCTACAGAGTAAATTGGGGACCAAAAACAAATTTAATTAAAAAAATAATATTTTCTATCGCTGTGTGTAATAAAATGCTCGAAATGATCTGTACCGGAACACAGTACTATGTGAATAGTGTATAATCTCTGGGTTCATTTGTGTAGAAAAGCACATATAAACATATATGTATCCACGGAAAGATGAAGGTTTCTTTAAAAAAATCAAGAAATTTCTACATGTGTTTTTGTTTATAGTATACAACGTTTCCAAATATATTTAATGCCTCTTTCAAGAAAAGTACAGTACAAACAATATACTACAGATAGAATATACATATATATTGAACAGTTGATAAATTATAAATAATTGTATGAAATAATTTCTAAGTGCACATGTGCAAAAGAGAATTTTATTGCATACCTTAGTAGTGAACAACAGGGAAACTCCTCTTAAAAATGCCAATCGAATATCGTGAAAATTCAGAAAGATATTCGCGATATTTTGAGCTGAATTTCAGTTGCTTTTATAACATTAGCACATTTCATTAAATAATTAATATATTTATATAGGGGTAGTATATTTTTTATACTGTACACTGCGAGGATTCCTAAAGCAGGCGTTAAATTTGTCTGAAAACTGCACATGCTGTATACGAAAAACATGCAGACATTTCTTGCATTAAAACAAAATCTCTATATCTGAGTACATATGCACCCTATTCTTATTATTGCACTAGTGAACACAAATGTTGAACGTTATCCACATATTCCTGTACTACATCTACAGAGATTACAGAGATTACAGGTTTTTATAGGGTGATCAAAGTTACTATTATGTCTATTTAATTTTTTAGTCCTCTATTTATCTTCGTGATCAAACCTTCACTTTAAAATATTAGGACAAAAATGTTCTTTATAAACCCGATGTTCGGGAAAAATTCTATCTAAGTAAAATCTCTATATATTTAACTAAACGAAATAAGAAGATAAGAAGACCGAATAAGAAGATCGAAAATGTCCGGTGATTTTTAGCCATATTGTGTAATTGTTCTCGAAACTGTAGTCGTGGGTTATAAGCATAATACAGAGAGCAAAATAAGATTTACGTATATAGAAATATTAATTTATCTCGGTAGGTTCCGTAGCAAGTGAGTCGTATTTAGCTCGTCCGTGTAATATTCCACTTATCTCACAATCGAAATACCCCCATTATAGCGGATTTGTCTAGGAACGCAAAATTTTCTACTTCAGATTTACTCGCTCATCATCATCCGACCGAGCTTGTACAGTAACAATTAGTAAGTAATAAATTCTCGTTCCATGGTATTCTCATTCCAGTAGCCAACACTACTGGATGACGAGACAACGTCTTTATGTTTATGACTCAATTCTGTGTTATTCTTTCCAGATATGTCATATAAATGAGATATTCAGACAGAAGAATCATTACTGTCTCCATCTTTTTCCTCAATTCAGATCTTGTCATTCCCAAGAACCATCTGTAAGTTAATATTATTAACCTTTCTATTATGGGTCAGGACTGATGACTATTTTTATATTCAATCGTACTACAATCTACAAACTATTTTTTATCGTAGATTTCTCTTACAAATATCCTAGTATATATGTATGGCATAAAGTTGTATTAAAAAGGTTTACGAATAGAATAAAAAAAATAGTCGCAGAGACGTACGGTGTCCCAACCACGTAAGTTTAAGCTTAACAGAAATAGCCACTGTTTCTGAAACAGACTCTGAAACAGGACCTCTTGCACTAGGATCTTGAAGAAAACGTTCGTAGTCAACTCGTGTTCTTTACCTTTAATTGATTCATGTAAAGAGCCTGTGTGGTCACTCGATAGAATTTTTCAGGTTATAGCCGACATCTATAGAGCGTATGTTTGTGAAATAAGTTCCGAAGTAAATCGCACAGACGACTCCATCAACCGGAACTCGTTAAATAACGCCATCTTGAATTTCTAAACCAATGAAAGCCTCCTCAGCACTGATTACACTTGTTTTACTTTCTGAAGCATTAAGAGGTATATAAGAAATTCAGATTTCTGGCCCCAAGTTCGCTGAGTTACACCAATACACATATTCTGCCAAGAAATTGGAAAGACATCGTTAGACTCCACATCTAATTTCAGTTACTGTCAGACCCCGATCTTATTGCCTCTTCGCCATTTGTGACAACTTAATTGCACTTTGATGCGTGCTGCTATCGCTATTTCAAATACTCAATACAGAATTGATTCGGTTTCACTCGTGTTTTTATTTTGAGTTATGCATAATGGAAAGTCAGTTTGCACAGCAAATACAAAAAAGAACTTTTCCATTAAAATATTAATTTAAACAAGTTTTTATCGTATATAATGTATGTTTGTATCATAGTTTATCAAATGTTTTGAACCTCAAATTGAATCAGCCTTGTAATAACTCTAATTTTCAAAAATTTCTATGATTACACAGGATTACGCAATGTCACCAATATACCATAAATATCCTTTGAGGAGTACTGCTCTCTCTGTCTCTGGTGTACTCAATAGAAAGTTGCAGTGGATTCACCGACGTTTTTATACAGACGTTATGCCATAATAAATAGATACCTGGAGAAGTGAACATTATAAGATTTCATTTTCTTTAAAACGTTATGTTAACCAATTATTTTTTTATGTGTTCGTATGGTTAACTTTTCAAAAATGTGGGACAAATTATTTTGTAACTGTCGATCACAATTTAAGAGTTTTAAAAAAATAAGATGTACCGGAAAATTATCACGTATGTTTATAAAAATTATTTTTATATGCATCTATGTATTTTGTTTATTGAGAAGTAAATATGTAAAGTGATATTAATCATTTATATAGAAAATATCTAGAAAATAACTTCGACATTTAGAAAAATGTAGTGTGTAAAACTAAATAATTTCCAAAACTTTTATCTTAAGTCTTCTTACTTATAATTAATTTTTTCGAGTGTGATTCATTTAAATAATATTTCAGTAAAATTACTATTATACCCGTAAATGGTAAACATTATCGAAAATTGTACATCCATAAAAAGGAGTATAATACGATGCCTGTAGAAAGTAGATTTTACGATTTAATATTAAATCTTGGAGTTTAATATTAACTGCATTAATCGATTCACAACAAAGTGAGAGAAGAGGTTGAAATGATATTATAAATATACAGCATTATTTTAAATGTGATAAATGCTATTGGTATAATTAATAATATTCTAATTAAAAAAATGAAAAAACACGAATATATTTTAAACATAGGACGTATAAAATTAACTATTTAAACAATGTAAAATTCTCACCTAAAAATCAGAGAAATAAATCGTGGATAATCAATTATAGATTAATATGATATATATACAGATTATACGCAATATGAACAGGTTTTTAAAAAAATGACCCAACAGGGACTTGTAATTAAAATATACGATTCGATGTCATTCTTTTATAAATCTTATAAATATGCATCAAATAATCTTGAATGTACTTTAATTTACATTTCACATCATATTGCAAACAGTTTCGTTTTAATATAATATAGATTTAAATTTATGAAATAATAGTTAAATGTTCACTAAAGATATACATATGGTTTTGAAGCTGTTACATATATTTTACTTCTAATTTAATTTTAAAATATAGTAAAAGTTAATATTTTTCCCATTTATATTTAATTATTATAAAACAATATTATTTTAATAATTTCTATTCAAATTGTGTGCTGGCTTCCAAATTTCAAATAAGTAAAACCAGATAATAAACTAGCTTTAAAATATCATTTGAACCACCAATTGGAAGAAGGGAATAAACGCCACTTTTTCACACATTCATTTTTCTACACTTTTACATTCTTTAGACGTACAGCTTGCTTATAAGTTTGAAAAAAAGAACAAAAACCATTCACTTCGTATAAATTCATGCGGCCATAAAAATAGTTAGTTGGAAGAAGGAAACAAATCCTTCCTTTATTCCCTTCTTCCAACTATCAACTGTACGAGTATAGAAATAGTGTTTCTTTTTGCCTGTTTTTTTTTCAATAAACAAAAACTTAAAGACGCACTCAGCTGATGTCTACACTTACCATGAGGGTGAAACTAAACGGGTCCCGGATGAAGTATGCAGTTTATTGTGGAAAACTATACAGAACATAGATCCCTCTGTCAAAGAACTACATGTTTTTAGCGATGCTTGCGGGGGTCAAAATAGAAATAACACCCTTATATGATTCTTTCTCACTCTTGTTGCAATGAATCGTTTTGAGAAAATATATCAATACTTTCCTGTGCGTGGCCATTCGTTTTTACAGTGTGACAGAAAGTTCGGGACCGCTAAAAGACTCATTAGGAGAAAGAACAGAATTTACGTTCCAAATGAATATAATAATCTTATTTTGGCAGCAAAAATAAGGGGTTTTTCTGTTAAACCCATTACTTCTAACGACATACTTGATTTTAAAAACTCATGGCAGCGATGTTTCCAGAAAAACTGTAAATCATTAGACAAGGCAACAACATTCAAGATTTCGCAATATAGAAGCTTTGAGTATAGTTCAAGTCATAAAGGTTACTTGACATGTTCCGAATTTATCGATGGTTTTATTAAATCTACAGTTTTGCTCCACAAACCTTCTACAAACCCCCAAAAAACCAGAAACTCTGGCATATGTTACTAAAATACCCATAAATGAGAAAAAAATGAACGACATACAAAAAAAAAATAATCAAATATATTCCTGACGAATTCAAAGATATTTACGATATTATTCTGACCTGGGCAACTACACGATCCGAAAGGGAAGAAATAGATGAATAATGGAGTGTCCTTACGTTTTTTCTAATAAATAACTAGTTTTTGTCATTATATTGTTTATTATTTCAATTTATTTTGTATATAGTATATGATAAATTGGAAGAAGGGAATAAATCCAACACATTTACATATATATAAATGAATATTATATATTTCAGCCAGCTCTATTAGTAAATAGATCAGAATTTATATTTTCTTCATTATCATTGATATCACATGAGCCTATAAGTTGAAAGTAAAAAGTTTTTTTTAATTATCTCCATTCTTATTTTTTGGATTTATTCCCTTCTTCCAATTGGTGGTTCATTTCTTTCCTAGATTTTTCTTTGTCATTTCACAGTTGACTTTAATGTTAAAATAAGTAGATTTTATCTTTCTCCTTCTCATATCCATCATATTTATTTTGGTCCTCTCATTTCCTTTTAGAAAGAACTTACGTTTACTACAGGTATGCAATAACGTAGATGTTTTCCGGCCTCTCCCATAGGTTTGTAATAATACTATGCCCATTTTACCAAAAGCGATAATTGAATTAGGTTTGTCCGCACTCAATTCAAATTTTCACATTACTTCTTGTCTAACAATCATTTTATCCGTACAATAATCATGTCAAGTTTGGAATCTATATTTATGCCAATACATTTGTTTTGGCGATATTGGCTCATCAAAATCATATTCATTAATGTAGTTGTTGTAGTCGCGAGAATCCATGCGCTCCCGGTCAATTAATCATATATTCAAATACGAGCAAATCGTGTCTATGTGTGGTTATATATATATGCGAAATTTATCTTAAAAACGGCTCGAACGATTTTGACGAAATTTTGTATCCTACCGTTTTGGAGCACCATAAAACCATTGCGCTAGGTCCCATGTTCAAGAAAATTTGATAAGTGGGTCATTTTGGGTCACTTTGGGTAAGGGTCAAGCTAATTTTATCTAAAATATGGCTCAAACGATTTTCAATAAATTTTGTATGCTACCATTTTGGATTACGAGAAAATAATTGGGCTAAGTCCTATGTTCGAGAAAATTCTATTAGTGGGTCATTTTTTAGGTCATTACGGATCAAGCTAATTATATCTAGAAAACAGCTCTAACGATTTTGACTAAATTTTGTATCCTACGAACTTCGGGCACGAGAAAATCATTGGGCTAGGTCACACGTCCGAGAAAATTTGATTAGCGGGTCATTTTTGGGTCACTGTTGTAAAGCTAATTTTATCTAAAAAACGGCTCAGACTATTTAGACTAAATTTTGCATCCTACGGTTTTCGGGCGCTATACGTCTGTTGGGCTAGGTCACACGTTCGAGAAAATTCGATTAGTGGGTCATTTTGGTCATGGATCATTGTAGGTCAAGCTATTTTTATCTTAAAAACGGCTCAGACGATTTGAAATAAATTTTGTATAATACAGTTTTCGGGAACGAGAAGACTATTGGGCTAGGTCACATGTTCGTCAAATTTCGATTAGTGGGTCATTTTGGTCATGAGTCATGATTTTTGAACTCAAAGCCAATTTTGATCGAGCATAGCTCGGTCTTCCCTGCTCGTAGTTATTGATTGCTGTTCGTATTTTGCTGCTTATATTTCGGTACCATCTCAAGTGTCATTTTTCACTTCCGCGTTCGTTTTTAAATAAAGCATAGCCCAGAATCAAATGTGACTTATTATTCTGCAAAAAAACGACATTTATTCCAACAAAAATGTTTTCGGATCTGGTATAGCTCCATTATACAAATTAATCAATTTTGACTGCCTAGAGTCGTCACAATGGTGTCAATATATCAGATCACTATAAAATTCTTCTTAAAATATATATGTTACCGTGCATTATATTTTCAGAAAATCATAAATACTTGTATCCAAATCTGAAAAGGTATTTTCAGAGGTCATAAAATACAAATAATTAAAATTTCTTATACAATTTTTTAATAAAAGGTTGTATAATAATATTACATAAGATTTTGTAAAAAATACAATAAAATAAATGAAAATATTGTACATTTGGTAAATACATACCAAATGCATTTAAATATAATGTAATATAAATGTATCTGGAAGTATAATAACATACTTAAGAAGGAAAAATAATGAAAGTTCTATTTTACACCAGAAATTTAATTATTGTAATTTTATGAATTGAAATGCATCAAATATATAACTATTAGTCGCCAAAAAATATCGTTATAGCGTCTTTTCTCGGTAATAGAAATAATTCTACCTTTCCGTGAAAATACTTTACTTTAACATTAGTTCTTCAAGGTATGAAAAAGAAGCAATAAAATAAAAGAACTACACATAAAAATCAATACAACCCGAAAAACACTTTATCTGATAAGACAACAGATGTTCAAGATCTCTAGCTAACAATGCATTAAAGTAAAATAAGTTTCTAAATTTTCTAAAAGTCTGTGGTAGTACTGCTTTTGAATGTAAATAAGTAGAATAACTTTCATTGATGTGAAGGGTAAGGGAAGTTGCTTTATTTTCACATGCTTTTAAAATATGAGTTTTGATTTTTGAATACTTTAAAGGTATTTAAAAATAATAATTATAATTGCTTTTACAAGCGTTATTTTGAATAAACTATTAAATCGCTCATTAAATTCACTTATTTTATTAAAAATGTTTAAAGATATTTTTAAAATGTTTTAATATTATACATCCATTTGTAGAAAAAATCATCTGAATTGTATACTTTTAACATTGAAAGAAATTTCCTCTTACAAATATTGATTTAAATAGTTATAGCTCAGACCTTTTAAGCGAAATTGTTATTTTCATAAAATACTTGATTAAATTATATATAGTGTGATTTTAGAAGAAGTACAGTCATTCTGGTTAATTTCTGCATTCATGAATTCATGCGTAAAGAAGAAAAAAATATAAAAATAATAATAAAATCGCATTAAAATTTTTGTTTATCAAACAGTTATTGATTGTCTGGAAACCACCCCTCCCCCCGAAAAAAAAAGAACAGAAGTTTAAATTTTGCTTATAGATGCTTACAGAAGAATACTTTGCTTACTAACTTCATACAAGCTTAAAATATATGAAATATACACTGAACACGGAATATTTAAAAATAGATGGAAAGAGAATAGATAGGGAAATTAGATGTCAGAGAACGCAAAAAATAGAGAATAAAACGAAATCCAGAAATGAGAGGATAATGTTGAAACGGAAAATGATAAAGAATAGAAAAAAAAATATGATTTAAATTGTAAATTAATTAAATTAATATTACGTTTATTATTATTGTTGAATCAAAATAATTTTCAAACATGTGTGGAATTATTAGGCAAAATATTTAATCCACTCCTAAGAACTTATTAATTCATTTTTTTAGATAAAATTAGTTTCCTGTTTATTACAAAATTATTTTTCTTTCATAACTATTTAAGCGCAAAGTTATTATTTAAGATCAAATAGCCATATATGATCATAAGCGAAATCTCAGAACGATTCCAAAACAATTTGGCGGTTGCGAAATGACTATTTACCGTGTTTATTTTATACCGTGTTTTTCAGTCGCTAAACGAAGAAGAAGATTCTTAAAAATCATCAATCTTTACGCCTATCGTATATACTGAAAGAAATAGAAATTGTGTATTTTACGTATTGTATTTTTTATTACGAAGGAGGTACATCGCAAGAGCTGTGACCTTTGCATGATTTATCATTTAGCTAGAAAAGTCGCATTTTTTCTATTATTAATGTAACAGTATATTTATCTACTATTCCGCCGTCACGTTTTGACGAGTACCAATTAGTTGTTAATTATCTAGATGCCAGAATATGTGCGCATTTGTCATATCTATCACGTTTGCATTTCTGAAGTTCTATCTCCTCTGGAACTACAGGGAGTACAGAAATAGAACCCAAATATTCGACGCAGAAAACAGTCCGATACTTCACTAAGGGATTCGAATGTATGTAGTCGAAAGACATATTTTTTACCGCTTCAAACTTTGATTCCCTGTGTCCTCTGGACTAAAAAAAAAAAAAAAAAAAAAGTTCCGGCAAATCGGTGATACTTTTCTAGTTCTACCGATACCTTTCATTAGTTTTTTATCTCCAGTTTGAAAATTCAGATTTTTTAAGCATTTAAAAAAAATTACAGAGAAAACAACATTACAAATTTGCCCTTTTGCTCGGCGGTCAGGGGGTTAACAAAATGCTAACATTTACTATTTTAATATATATATGTATATATATTCTGTACGTCGTTTTGTCTATTTTCCGTTTTTCCCTGTTTGGAATTACAATTGTCGTATCCTCGATGAAGTTAGAAACAAATAAAGCAAATTACCTACCAATTGTCGGTACTTACTTATTCTTTAAAGTACTTTTCAATAAGAAATATTGTCTATTTAAAAAATATATATAATTCTCGATTCTATTTACATATTTTTCTTCTATCCAAGGTGAGGCCGACACTTCGACATCATGATACTTCGACACCATTGTAGTAATTTTCGTAGCTTTCTTCCAATAAAAACTGGAAGACGAATAATAAAAAAATATATATTTATATATAATTAAGAGTTATAGGTATGTATATACATTAATTTTTCTTCAATTCACCAGTGTTTGAATAAAGAATATTAAATAAAATTTTGGTACACTAAAGGCATATTAGTGTACAGAGAATTCCTTCATCTCTAATGGCATGGGGGTCTGCATAGTGCACTGAAGAAAAAATAATATTTTTTATAAGATTTTCATAATTTAATTTTTATTAAATATTACATTTTTTTACATTCTATCAGATATATTAACATAAAACCTTAAATTCAGAAAATAATAAATTTTCTAATAATTTATTTTTTACTCTAATTTTCAAGAAAATTATAGCTTGAAAATTTAAAAATTAATACTGCGTATCCCGTTATTGTGAATATATTTTCTTTTTTCTATTTTTCGTCTATGTGATAGCAATTCAAAGTTTCTGTTTAAAAATATTTATTAAGTAGTAAAGTGCCCTTCTCTTAATATACGAGGATTGTGCAATAAGTTTTGCCTCCACGCCTGTAACTCTCTTTATTAACAGAACAAAATGAGATAGTTTACATTGACAAGTAACTTTGAAATATTCTTCATCTCATGATGTTTTTATTTTGCAGGTGGGACCACTGACGTGTAAACTGTGAAACGTAGAATGCCGGACTGTAGGGAAGTGCGGTTAAAACAGTCTGTGGTGAAGGCATTCCTGAAAGCGGCAGGTGTTGACGGACAGATAACCCAGGCACGTCTAGTGCACGGTAAGACCCGGACGGCTGCGGACGGCTGAAGACCGCAGACAGTGCAGAGCATAGAGAACGAGGTCATTTAAGACACGCGCTTTAAATCCTTTATGTCACACATGCAGTGCGTTCTCTGCCTCGTCTCCTTCTTCCGTGGTGGCTTGCAACAACTAGTGTATCGATGGCTGAGATGCATCGCCGCCGTTCAAAGGCAAATATATAAAAGTTACTTGTCAATGTAAAATATTTAACTTTGTTCTGTAAAGTAGTTACAAACGTGCAGGCAAAACTTATTGAACAACCCTCGCACATATCATATATACGGAGTATAAAATGCAGACATTTATAAAACAATAGAAAAAGAATAAAACGTTTTAAAAACTGTATGAATTTTAAGAATGCACAACGTTTTTCAAAATACATAGTTTTTCTTCATCAGACACGAAAGAACTTGATATCATTATTGCTGTCAATATATATCACATGACATGCAACACCTGAAGGTCAAATTGTAAATATAAGTTACCTGCACTTTACTAAAAAGTAAATGAAAATGTTATGTACATATACTCGTACGTATGCACTCCTTTAATTACAAACTGAACATAGTAAAATATAGTAAAATATAAATACTTAATAGTACATTGATATGTACTTTTTCTTCGTGTTGAATTTTTTTACCATTTGGTTTCAACATAAATACTAAAACATAAAAAAAAAATCTGAAATCTACATTTCTTTAACATTGATGTGACATTTATATTTATAGAAAGGAAAATAAAACTATTTTCCAAAACATAACGGAAGTATAATCTTTCTTGTATACGTTGTCGTGCTGATGTAAAAGGCATTACTAAACATGTAGAAATACTTTAAATCTTCAGAGTTTTATGTCAGTGAATTCTTTCTCTGCCTTTTAAACGCAACAAAGTAAAATTTCTCTAAAAACTTTCATAAGAAACGAGATATAGTCTTTCGGCAAGTGTATGGAGTAAAATAGTAAAATAGAAATGTAATATTATTTTAGGGAGATATGCACAAACTTTATTTAAAAGAAGAAAATTTTCTTAAGTAAAATTTATTATTATCGATTTATAATAATTTTCTTTATATGTTTTTCTCCATGCGATTTGAAATATCAAAAGATGATCGTAACTTCTAAAGATAGGTTGTTTACGTTTCATTCGATCGTGAATGGTAAATCAAGAAGTTCCAAAAGAGTCAAAACAAAACGGAATAAAATGAAGACGATCCTAATTTTTTTTATTAAGTACATTATCTTCGATATATTATTTTCCATGCTCGTTGAAACAGAAACACAGAGGTGCTGATATAACTATATGGTTAAAACATAGCAAGTTGCAGGCTAATTTGACCATGGAAAAAAGTTTGGAAAACGTTAATTAAAAGAAGAATAATGAAGTCGGAAATAACATTGTTTGATTAACTTCCCTACATGATACATTATTCGGACCTTAGCGAGTTACAATTTCTATTCCAACGAAGCCGTCGTAAGTCTTTACTATTATGATATAGAATGAGGGAACGAAGCCTAAGTTCATTTCCAAATTGGTTTCTGACAATGGGTAATAAAGAAGGAATGCCGGACAATGGGTGCAATAACCTGCAATTTGCCACAAACGAGGAATTTAAAGATAGGCATTTTAGTAACACTTATAAATTGGACATTAATTGACGTTAGTGCAAGAAAATTTCGCATATTTAACGACGTGCACTGTAAAAAAAGTTCGCAACATTTCAGTAAATTTACCGTAAATTGACGGTACTTCTACCTTTTTCACTCTTTACGGTATGAGTACCGTACTTCTAAGGTATATTAAGCGTAAAAAAACGTATATGTGCTATTTAAATTATAAACGGTATTTATACCGTAAAATAATTGTTTTTCAGTAAAAAATCGCTATTTATACCGTAAAATAATTATTTTTCAGTAAGTAAAACGCTGGCAGCCCCGCCTCGGTGTACGGCAACCCATGAAGTGATGTTCTTGCTCTTGTTACGTAATGCGTGTAGCCCTGAGGAGAGGGGGGAGTGCAGCCGGTACATATACTTTAAATATTTACGGTATATATACTGGTCACAAAGTTGCCAGTATATGTACCGTAATTGCTGACCAAAATTTTTTACAGTATATAACAATACAAATATATCATTGCCATTTTAAAAATATTATTTTGTGCATTTAGTTTCAAGGAAAACGTTTGTAAAGTAAAACATGCTATGTACTAGACATGCAAATTTTACTCTATACTAAAATTACTTTAACAGAAATTCTTCACAGCAATGATTTTGGTGAAATCTAACATCCGAAAATAAATTATATATGAAAGTCAATAAACAGTATTCAGCTAGATTTTCTGTAATTCTTATGAATCTTTTCTTTAATAATAAATCAATTTAGGCAAATATAAATATAAATAGGCTACAATTATTAAAATGAAATAATTATTTCATACTGTTGCTATTCCTGACACACCCATCAAATAATTTTTTTATGGTTTTTAAATTTTCATTTAAAATAATTGTTTTATTTCTTTAATTTAATTTCTAATCGCTATATTCCTGCAAATCTTCGGGTTCTTATTAAAGAAAAAAGTACTTTGAGGCAGAGATTTACTTAATTAAACGTGTCTTGTTCATATTTGGTAGTCATTTTATTTCAATTTGGTTTGATTTATTTTAAAAAAATCTGATTCATATATACTTATTGGACTTTAAAAAATGGAAAGTTGGCAGTTATGTCATTCACATAAAAGTATATTACATTATTAATACTATATCTCAAAAAGCTCTTCAATATAAGTTAAAATGTGTTTTGTAACTGTGTCATGATATAGAAATACATTTTGAATGGCGTGTGAAGGTATTTTTACATTTGATAAAGCACGGATATAATCTTGATACTTTTATCTTTCTTGAAAACCTAGGAAGGTGCTGCTGCTAACCGACTCCATTGTCTAATATTTATTTTAATTAAAATTTTTAAAAATAATTTTTTAATTTCATCCAAGCACATCAAATCTTAAAGCTACACTTTTTTTAATATTTTCTCCGAATAGTATTCAAATATCAAAAGAGAAAGGAAATTTTTATCTATTTATTCTAACATTCTAATTGAACTGGTGACCAAAAGAAGTGCACTCGTCAATATAAGAATGCATAATAATTGTATAATTCTTTATAAATATTAGTTTACATTTATGTTATCGTAAATAATCTGTAATAGTCATTAATGAATTTCATTTAACATATGCGGCGAAGAGAATAATCTTTTCGTAATTCCCCTCATATCGCCTTATAGTGATGACGAAAAATCAACGAGACTCACATTTCACGTACTCATATCTTAGAAGGTAATTTAGTTATATGTATGATTTTTGCACACAATTATTAAACCCCTTTGACTTTATATGCATATTAAGTTTAATAAATATTGATCAATAATATCATTCTATTTATTAATTCTTTTTATATCTCTATGATAATTTTAATGTATGGGAGAAGATATTTTATTTTCGTCGGCGCCGATTTGTACAGAGGATGCTGGTAAGATACAATGGATTTCATGGTTTTACGATCCCCAGATATATAATACTGCGAAATAGAATATATGAGGATGATGCAGCGGAACCAACATTCAAGTAAAAGGCGTGGCTCTCAAGTGCCAATCGTAGAATAGGTGAATGATTTGCTCCTGAATTAAAATTTTAAATATTAGAACATCTCATTGAGGAAGACATACTGACTTTCATTTTGACAATTTTTCTTGACTTTTCAGCATTTATTAATTGATTCCGATGTGAGCAGCATTTCTATCTAACATTAGGCTGTCATGTAGAAGTATGACGAGTCACTTGCTTTGCGGATTTTGGGTTTATTAATAAGCCAGAATATGTTACTATGCTCTTATATCATGGTCTTGTTATACACCTGGGTTAATAATATTTTAGGATGAAATATGTTTAGCCAAAGCGGTTCATTAATATAACAACGACTGTGATATTAGGAGTGAGTGCCTCGATTTGAGTATTCAAGCAATCAGATGATGAGGACCGTGGAGACATCGAAATGGACTGCACAGTCCTCCATGTGTATAAAGGTGTTGTTTCAGTTATTATGTTCAAGTAAACTTGTGTAATAATTGCCTTAATTTTGCTGTACCCGAGTGGAAATAGACTAGCAATGTTTCTTTATGTTAATTATGAAAATTATATGTTTGTAGAAAAGTACTCAAGAAGTAAGTGTAAGAAGCTCAATAGTATGATAAAGTTTTAATTGTTACTATATATAAGTAACGGAGTTAATATTTTATACAGAAAATGAAGGGCTCAATTTTGAGATTAAATTATGTAACAATAAGAAATGAATTTAAACAAAATGTGGGTGAAAGTAATGGGATCACTAAGATAAAAAAATCGATCTATTGATTTTAATAAATTTGCGATGTGTAGATTTTGTTTAAATTTAATCTTAAATAAATTGTAAATATTTAATTTAAAATTTGTTTTATTCACATATCATATTTTTGCATTTATATAATTTTTAATACCTAATGTCTCTGCCTTAATTTAATGTTAATGTAAATATTATTTATAATAATTTAATATTAATTTAAGTAGTTATAATTCCATTAACTGTATTAATTTCATGCTTTAGGATTTCACTGAAATAACACAATGAGATAATATTTTTAATTTACTTATTTAAGTTAATCTTTATGTTGACTGTGTTTCTTAAATCCTGACTATCCAGGTCATTCGATCACTATTTATTTGTGCAATATATTGGCGAAATAAATAAATAAGATGTATACGAAGATGTTTTAATTACTTTAATAAGTGTTTTAAATAGTACCTATGTTTTTTCCATCAAGGTGGAAATCACATTGTTTGAGTGTAAAGTATACATTAATAAGATATTTGAAAAGATGCAGTGTTCTGAAATTTTAAATTAAAATTATCTATTTTATTCGTGAAAATTTTAAAAACAGCTCTTAGGTCCCTTATTTCCATGCGTTAACTCATTTCCTTGTTTGTGTTATTAACCAATTATTCTATAATATTTTGTATGCTAGAAATTCCACAGTTATCATTAATAACATAGATGCAAATCGTTAATAAATACTTGTCAATTTTTTTTCTGGTGTTTGCGTTATTTCTATTATGCACATCTTTTTTTCTGCATTTTATATACTCATCCTTCAATTAAAGTCAATTCGATTTCCAAATAAAACAATATATGAAAATAAATAAGGTACAAAAAGTTTGTTATTTTTTCTTCACTCTAAAAGTTTGACGGACAATTTATTAAATCTCTTTCTTTTTTTTCTAGATACTTTTCCCAAAGAAAACAGCAAAATTTAAAAAGAAATGTTGAATAACGTTATGAAACTGGAAGAGTTATGAAACTTTCGTCTCACAGTCTTGGAAAAATATAAAGTAAAAGCAAGAACTCAAGTCTTTTATAAATCTTTTAGTTGTGGGTGGTACTTTTTATTAAATAATTTTGAGAGAAGTAGAAAACTGTTCAACTAATTCTTTAGAAAATAATAGTAATGTAATCATGCAGAAGGTTAAATAAAAATTTTAAAGTTATATTTTAGTTTAGGAATTTTTATTTCTATTATAAAAAATGTTTGTAAAAAGTGGTGAAAAAGGGGGATTTTTTAGATTGATATTGAAGAATGTATGCTGAATAAATATATTATAATCTAATTCAAACTGTATAACTTGTGAAAAATTACTTAATATAAAGTACTTTTATAATAACAACAGAGGCATATAATGGATGGTTTTACACATATAAAATTATGTAAAAACATAATTGCTTCTTAATTATTTAAAATGGTGATTATAAAAGAAAATTGCATGTACAGACCGAAAATTTCAGGTCACCAATAAATAAGACGAATATAAATTTAGATGTATACCTTTGTGAATTCGTTTGGATTAAGTTTGGTTATGTTAAAAAAAATTCTTTTTTATAAAAATAACCAAAACTTAGAAAAATTCATAATATGCTGAAGCAATATCATAGAATATTTTTTTAAAAGTATTTTTAATTTTTCTTCTAGGGGACTTTTCAGCGATATGACATAAGGCTCTTTACATTCCAACATTTCAATATTGAAACCCCAACCTTCAATTGATTGAACACAAGTTTCCGAAATGTCCATGCATTTCTTGACAAAGGAGGGTAGCGGGTGACTTTTGGTATATTATGTACATACAAACATAGACACACACATATACATATATATACCAGCGGGACCCAAAATAAATGATGCAGATTCGTCGAAAGTGTAAATTTCAAAAGTGTTCAAAATAAGATTGTATTTAAATTTATATTGGTGGAATAGTCCTCCACTAATTTACAAACAGTTTTATTTTGTTTATTTTTTATATTTTGTATATATGGTCACTGCATTTTACAAGTTATCTTTAGAAACATTTTCTCCATACTACCTGTCTCATAACAACCTGTACCAGGAGAAATTGGTAGTTTCCCTGTGTAACTGGAACAATATTTTTTTTTTCTTTTTCTTTATTTGTATATATATATATCCATTGTATTCGTCTTTATAATTAATTTATCATCAATTATTTATGATTAATTTACATTATGTTTTATGATTCGGTGCATTGGTGCGTTACACCAAGGCATCGTGTTCTATTCCCTGACTGTACATTTTTCGCTCTGTTAGTTGTATGCTGTGTAGTAAGTGAAAAATTCACATTCTTTGTATATTCATTAATTTCGAGAGTAATTGCAGATCTGCTGAAAATTTAATTAGATATATATTCACCGATACTCGTTTTTATTTCGTTTCATGCATGCTACTAAAAATGTATGCTCATGAATGACTTTCCATCTTGTGATGCTTCAATGTTGTAGCCTTGCCAAAATATTAGAGAGAGAATTGCTAGACTCGTTGTCGTCCTGGTAGCTCACATGGTAGAGCATTGTTGTGTTACATCAAGGGTTCGGGTTCGATTACCGTTCTGGACATTTTTCGCTCTGTTGGTTGTGCGCTGTGTAGTAAGTGAAAATAATACATCCCTTGTATAATCAAGAGTTAGCTAATGAAAAATAAAGGATATTTGCGTAATTGTGTTTACAGTTAATTTGTGAATTTTAAGGAGTATGATTTCTTACAAAATTTGAATTGTGAAATATCCCACTGTTGCAATCACTGTTTTAACATAAAAAATTATGAAACTATGTTATTCCAAACATCAATTATGTTTGTTGACAACCATGACTATAGACAAGATTACGGACGATTATCCAATTAAATTTGAGACTAATATTAATTGCCTATAAATTATCAATCTGAAATATAATAATTATAGACATTTTTAGTAATAGATCATATAATAATGATATAATTATTCAAATTAAGAAAATAAATTCTTATTCCAGTTACATAGGGAAACTACCCATTTCTCTTGTTACAGGTAGTAACGACATTTTTATGTTTTATGATTTGTTAAATAAAGGAATTAAAGAGTATATTATAATTTTTACTAAACTATTTCGTTTCTGCCTTTTCTCCGCATTTTCTCCGCAAACACATAAATATTAAAACACATTTAACCGAAATGATCTTTACACATCCACTTTTTATCAGTTTCATTAATTTAATATATATTTTTAAAAATTGCGTTTCAATTTTTTTTCTGTCTTTTACTAACATTTATTTCCTTCGATCTGCGTGAGATGATAGGAACCTTTCTCTTACACTGCATAATATATATATATATATATATATATATATATATATTGGAATACGATCCAGACTGAATAAAAAAATTTTCAATATTATTAATGCTTTTTAATTATTCTTACCATTTAAAAATCATTTTTAATATGTATTTTGTTTACCATTTTTATTTATCTAAAAGGCTAAGGAAAAGTCTCTCTTAGTTAAAAGAATAATATGCGTAACTGCATTTTGTAAAAAATAGAATTTAAAAGCAATACTTATTAAAATTAGTTATTCATTTTCCTCCGCTATGTATAGCTGTTTATTTTTAAATATTGAATGCATTTTTTAATTAATTATGTAAATAGTGTTTTATTTTATTTTATTTTTTAGAAATAGAAATTCTGTTTTCGATATCTGTAAATTACATTTTACATTAATTTTTGAGTTAATTATCTAGTAGCTTTCAACTCCAACTCAATCTCTAAAAAAACATTTTTGCTTAGATTATTTGCAATATTAAGAGAAAATAATGATCTAATTTTCTTAACAAACCATCAGCAATCATACTGATTACATTAGAAACGATCTTTAGTAATCAGAACTATTTAAGAGAAATAAACTTGAATTGTAGAGATTATAAATATTCATATACAATCTATGTCAATCATTATAATTTTGTTAGTGTAAAATTAGATTAATTGGGAAAACAGCTTCAAATTCTATATGTATTCGTTTTCATACATTAAACAGTTATCGAAGGTAAATGTATTAAACAGTAGCTTTGATACATAGAATTAATTATACTGTATAAAACAGAAAACTTTTATTATTTTTTTAATTGTTACACCATGCCAAACTTCTTGTATCTATAATCTTCAAAAATTTATTATATCGTCAAAGATCGTTATATCGTTGTTCTTTTTTAACTAACACCTACAATAGACATTTATAACATATAGTAATGTATGATGTTTGTAATAAAACATAACATTTACTGGATATAAAATATTATTTTTAGAAAGCTTTAAGTGACTGAAATATGTAACGGGTGTAACATTGACGTTCCCTAAAATGACTATTATTAAAATTGTAATTTCTTGAATAATCTCATAATATGCTTTTTGAAATTACAAAAAAAGGCTAAAAAATAGATTTTTTTTTTGCATGAGAAAATTACTACTAAATAAATTCCATATATATATATATATATATATATATATATATATATATATATATATATATATATATATATATATATATATGTGTGTGTGTGTGTGTGTGTGTGTGTGTGTGTGTGTGTTTTGGGTAGCATTTGAAAAAAAAAAAACATTTTTTTGAAAACTGTTAATCTCTGTGCACGCAGTATCACCAACCAAGTCGGAAAAAGACGGTAGTAGCACACTTTTCAGGAAGGAACTCAGAGAACATTTTCATCCACCCCTCAAAATTTTGTGCTCGGATTTCCCAGAAACAGGAAACTTTTTTTTTTTCTAGAGTACTCTGCTAACGGATAAAAAATTTCAAATTTCACGTTTCTATCTTCCTAGTTCAGAAACTATGAAATCAAAGTTTCGATTTTTAGACAATGACTCCCTCCATCCTTTACCGATCATAAAAAAATTGAGGCACATCTCGTAGCCCTACAAACTTAAAATTTGGTATAAAGGTAGTTTTAAGATACAAAAGAAGAAAAAATTAAATAATCCGGAAAATTTGAAATATAAATCAAAGAATTTAAAACAAAAATCGAAAAATCCAGAATAATTTGATATTGTAGCTCTAGAAACTTGAAATTTGGCATAAAGGTAGTGTTTGGATTTTAAATAAAGAAAAAGAAAAAAAATCGAAAAATTCTAAAAAAAATGGAAAACAATTCATTTTTGGGAATTTTTAGGAATTTTCATTTTTTTTCTTTTCTGTCCTACACACTATTTTGTGCCAAGTATCAAGTATACAGGAATGCGATAAATAACTTAGATCGATAGTACCTATTATGAAAGTAAATCCGGGTGCGTTTGATTCCCTCATCCATATCATCGTGGTGGTGTTGCTCAGAAAACTGAAACTTCTTTTTTCTATAGGACTTTAAAAAATGAACTAAAGCTTCAAATTTCTAGAACCTCCAAATAACAGCGACATATAGGCTTCTAGGCGTAACACTCTTTGTCTCTTTTCCCCAAGCTCTTGCTTTCGCTTTTGCAAAA
This sequence comes from Maratus michaelseni, assembly GCA_963931845.1. Classification (NCBI taxonomy): domain Eukaryota; kingdom Metazoa; phylum Arthropoda; class Arachnida; order Araneae; family Salticidae; genus Maratus; species Maratus michaelseni. The sequence continues at coordinate 257,239,273 of OZ007590.1, read as the reverse complement.
AAATTATATCTTCTTGAAACATAGTTAAAATGAAAGCTGTCAAATAATTTACCTATCACATGTATCCTATTATTAAATTGTCTATTTAATTTCTCTTTTCATACCAACATTACAAATATACAATACGCTGTTATTGAAAACCAATATTGCTTGACTAATATGTACAATATTTAAAATCTCAAATAATCCAATTAAGTGCCCCGCTGATATAATACTATATTAAAACTCACAAATGTCTAATTATAGTATAATTCTTACTGTTTCAGCCATATAGTTAAGAATGATTCACAAATCCTATAAATGTATTCAAAAGCACAAGTAATTTAGCAGATACATTTTAAGCTAATTATATATATATATATACATAATTCTAAATATATAAATATGTATTTAGAAGATAAATAACACCAAAAATATATCGAACTTAAAAAAATGTATTTCTATAACAGAAATCCAATAGTACATGTACAAACGTTATGTACAACATTTCATTTATAGTACAAGTGACCAGTAGTACTGTAGAATAGAACTAGCAGCCTGCTAGTAGAATTGTATTATTTAAAGTCAAAATTTTTGCATCTTCAATTAAAGAAAAGATATATAAATGTAAAGCAACAACGTACTTTTGTCAGACTGTTATGGAAAACATAAGTCGTGTTGTTGTTGAACATCCCCTTAGGCCAACAGGCATTACCAGGTCAATGACATTATACACCCTAAGAAAATACAGCACCATAAAGGGAACATCAGTAAGATCTTGGTTGGAGAGCTCCAGGCACGCAAGGATATGATAAGGGGAGGCCTGCTCAGTGGAACACTTGGTGCATATTTCAAAGCACTTGGTGCCCTCAGAAAATTTCTTAGTTCTAATGTGCCTACTACAAAAGCGAGCAAGAGTGGTTTATTCCTGCCTGTTATAACCAAGAGCAAGAGATCCTCCCGTCGAATACACTTGTACATTTCGCGCTCTGGTGGAACAATCCAAGTAATACTATTCTAGATTTTTGTTCTTGGTTAAGTCTCCAAATATGTGAGGAGTGCAGAAGGTACCTAGAAATCACATGCATCCTCCTTGGTCAAGGTGCCCGCAACCTCATTTCCCTCAAGATCGGCATGGAAAGGATTCCACTGTAGAGGTGTCCGATGAGATAAAGTAAGTCGTTTCAGTCTGTCAAGAATTGTCACTCCCATATTATCCCGCACACTATGCCAATTGGCCAAGTGGTATTTTTCCCCATCCATATAAACAGTAGTAAGCGTTTAAAAATTGAGGAAAATTTTAATATACGACCGCATTAAAATGCTTCAATAGGAATTCGCCATCAATTACATCATATTACGTTAATTTGCTAAAGTATCATAAGTATACATATTTTCTAATACCTATCATATTTCAACACTGAACACTTGTTTGCCTCCAAAATAATTAAAACAAAAAAAGAAAAATCGTCAAGCATATTTTAGGAAACATTTTTCAACACATCAAGAAAACTGTAACGAAACTTCACAGTTAAATAATGTGAAAGAACTTATGTAAGTAAATAGTTTAGAAACATATAACACATTGCAAAATCCAGTTTACTAAATTATCATCCATTGTCAAAAAGTTAGTTGAATTGTTTAGTGCTGCTCTGTCTATGATCTATTGATTCGGATATACAGTACATAGCTTGATAAAATTTAGTTCAGTTATAAAATTTACATTTAGCACTTTTTAACAATCTGAGGGCTCTAAATCTTTTGATCTTTTGTGGAGTCCTGTATATTATCTGAAGGCTTTTGTACACACCATATATAAAGCTAAAATTTCATTCAGGTAAAACACGCACAAGGCAAATTAAAAGTCACTGGCAGCAATTACCAAACGTAAACGACACTTCTATAGCCTGTAATACTTACGAAAACCCTTGTGTAGCTCTGTATATGATCAACATAATTTATACATACCACGTACTATGCAAAAATTTACTTAAACTTAAAAATGCAAACCAAAGTTGAAAACACGCCTACACATAGACTGTAATTATTGCACTTATATTGTAAGATATATTTTTTGTGTCCCTGTAAATGAATGATAAACGGAATGCACACCAAACTTTTAAGTGAGCGCAATTTACAGTTCAACTCAGTAAAGCATATAAATTCCATTAGTTTAAAATAGTGAAACGTCCTTAAGTTACACTGAAAACGGGTTTTCACCGTAGAACAATGTGTAACAGAATTCTTTTGTTTGACCCTGTAAATGAATAATGCATGTTTTGCGACCCGTAGTCTACAAAAACATGTTTTAGTAGGCTTCATAATTGTATATCAATTTAATCAATTTTTAAATGGCGTAGCATCATCAAAATGCACTTGAAAAGATACTTAAGGAAACAGATTACTTTTGACTGTCCGTGTAAAATAATAGTAAACGACAATAACATACAAAAATGTGAAGTCAGTCCAAGTATATTTACGCGATTTAGAGTACGGACGGACGGACAGACGGTAGACGGCAGACTGCTGAAGTCTAGACAAATCGCAGTCATTAACACTTTTCAACTAGGTTGAAAAGTGTTAAAAAGGATATTTTATTTCGTACAGTAAAAAAAAATTACTCATAAGCTTTATAATAAATAAAGAAACATGTAAAAAAAATGACGTTTATCTGTCAGCGACGGCTAGGAAAATCTATACGCATAGAGATCTGCAAATTTGGTTTCAGATAGACGAAGACAGGTCCCACTGCACCTGTGACTGAATTTTGTTTAATTTGCTCATGTTTAGCTAAAATATTAATTAGAAAACCCTCATTGAACTCTAATTAATGAACTTCGACGCCACGAACACTTAAACGCAGGACCTAAATGAAACTCCAAACTTCGAACAGAAAGAAAAAAATGCAAATTTTTTCCTCCTACTTCAAACTACCATCGTCAACATCATAAAAAAAGGGCACCAGACAGACTAATATCTTAGAAAGAGCCATCTGAATAAGAAAACAGCAAACTTCAATATTAGCCTGTCTGAGTATATAATAGATTATATCTACGTTTTTCCAACGGTACACTGTAAAAAATGATCAATGTTTCTTATTTTATGAAAATATGCTATAACCACGAACGAAAATATAATATAATCTTCTGAGTTATCCGAAATTTCAAATAGCATGTTACATTGTCTTTTGAATCCTAATAAACGAAAATTTTCAAAATTTAAAGAATAATTTATAAAAACAAATTATTTTTAGCTGCCCGATTTTTTCAGAAACGTTTCCGAAGGGTTTTTATAATGTATTAATGAGTGTCCTCAGCCTGGAATACCTGTTTTTCGAATGCTATCAATTCTGAAGTAAACATTTTCATGCTAAAAAAAATGTTTAACAGACAAACATGTAAAATTAACGGCGTTAACAATAACATTAAAATTAAGATAATTTATACATGGAAGAGTAAAGAAATAAACTTATGCGGCTGAAAACGTGTACTTCAGAATGAATAACATTCGAAAAACAGGTATTCCAGCCTGAGGACACAAATTAATACACTATAAAAACCCTTCGGAAACGTTTCTGAAAAATTCGGGCAGCTAAAAATAATTTGTTTTTATAAATTATTCTTTAAATTTTGAAAATGTACTCGTTTCTGGGGATTCAAAAGGCAATGTAACATGCTATTTGAAATTCCGGATAACTCAGAAGATTATATTATATTTTCGTTCGTGGTTATAGCATATTTTCATAAAATAAGAAACATTGGTCATTTTTTACAGTGTATCTTTCACTTTGGAAAACAGTAATATTTACCTTTTAAAAAAGATAAATATTTTCGGAAAATCATTTTTCCTTTTTAACTTCCTTTCCTCGCAAGGTATAAGCATTGATGGGTGCTGTGATGTATCACGTGCGTTGATCACTAGGCTGGACAAGGATGTTATATTTTTCTAAATTTGTGTTAAACCACATTACTCCGGAGATGTAAAATGTCTGTTTACTTCAGAGAGAAGACATACACTAGCTTTTAAAGAAGAAAACTGTTTATGATTTTAAAATCGTTCTAAAATCATCAAAATTATTTACTAGAACTAATTGACTGATTTGGATTTTTTACATTTTTTAACAATATTTTTTATTACTTTTGTTCTTGCTTCATATAAGTATATTTAAGGAAATCGTTATAGTGATCGTGGTTTTCACGTTCAATCCTTACGATTCCAAAGATACCGATGAGCAGACAAGTAGGTTCGTTTCTATATTTTATTTACGGTAATTTTAGATATATTTCAGGTATTTCCGGACAATATTCTGTGGGTCTGTTAGTATTACTGAAATAAATAATATTGGACAGCTTTAATGGATTTAAAATGGATAATAATTCTCACAAAAACAACAATAATACAATTTTTTTTTCATCGACATTTATATTTTATAAGCATTATTGTTATTTTATATGAGTGTCAATCAATCAAAACATATTGTCACTAAAGACGAATAATGCAAGATGAAAATATTATTTAATAAAACTATCATTGACAATATTTGTCACTTTCTGACAAGCAGTCAACGAAAAAAGATGTGCGGAGACAAATAAATAGTAACTTGTTTTTATTCGGTGAAAATAATCATCAATGTTTCATCGAATGTTTTGAATTTTTAAATAAATATATAAATTATAAAAATGCACCTCACTATGTTGACTTTTCTTGAAATAATTTTAAGTAATTTGCGTTAACTGCATGAAATGTCATATCACTAGACTTTGAAAAGCAACATTACAAGAATTTCTGTTTCACTATAATGTTAGCAAGTTAGCAATAGTAAAATAATTCATTTTGTAAAACTATTTTGAATTCAAAGTTTTACAGTAAGACTTCATTTCTCTCAAAAGCATCATTATAATTTGTAAAGTATTATTTTAATATAATGAGAAATGATACTATGGCTTAAAGAATAATAATTCTTACATTGATAATCATATGCGCTTAAGGGGATTTCATAATCACATAAATCGATTGAACTTTAAAATACCTAAAGTCATAACGAATAAAATGTTGCGTGAAATAATACAATGAAAATTTTCGCTTTTTTTCTTATTTTAGCACACTTTTGCCCTTTGAAACATCATACTATAATCATTAATATTTAAAAATTTAATGCTGTACTAGGAATGATTAGTTTCTCATGCTAAAGATAATTATAAAAATGCACCTCACTCTGTTGACTTTTCTTGAAACACTTTTAAACTAGTTTGCGTTAAATGCATGAAATGTCATATTACTAGACTTTGAAAAGCAACATTACAATCATTTCTGCTTCATTATAATGTTATCAAGTTAGTAATAGTAAAATAATTCGTTTTGTAAAACTATTTTGAAATCAAAGTTTTACAGTAAGAGTTTATTTCTCTCAAAGGCATCATTATAATTTGTAAAGTATTATTTTAGTATAATGAGAAATGATGCTATGTGACTTAAAGAAATATAATTCTTACGTTGATAATCAGATACGCTTAAGGGGATTTCATAATCTTATAAATCGACTAATTTTAAAATAACTAAATTCATAACGAGTAAAATGCTGCGTGAAATAATACAATAGAGAATTTCGTTTTATCTTTTTTCAGCGCATTCCTTCCCTTTGAAACATCATACTATCATCCTTAATATTTCAAAATTTAATTCTGTACTAGGAATGATTATTTTCACATGCTAAAGATAAGGTTACATTTTTTAAATTATTTGTTAGAATATCACTAGTGGTACAAGTAATAAAAACTTTTGGTATCCGAACAAAAAAATCTACTAATCGTTACACATTTGCATTTGCAAAAACACTGTTTTTTTTTCGTTCTATTTTGTTTATATTTAACACTTGAATCGAAATGCTGCATATTTTTAAATATTTTATTTCTCTCAAAATCATCATTATAATTTGTGAATGGAATACATACGAGTTGAAGATTATGAATTGAAACAATATCATCCAATTAAAGTCTTTTCGATTTCCACACATTTGTTTCATATATGGAGTAGCCATATATTCACCTTTTTTATAACTTGGTAGCATAAGAACCAGAGATAAACCCTTTGAATACTGAAGTCTAAAAGCGTAATGGCATCAAAATGCGGCAGACGCCCATACGCTGAAATATTCTGCGAGATATTTATGGTGTGGAATCCGGATGTTAGTAACGGATGCATAGCTGCGGCGTCACAGGAATAATATATATATATGTGGAAATACTGCTAAGCTGGAATAAAAGTTAGATGTGGGAGAGAATAGTTTCATTACAAAATTGTCCAAAGCACAATTTTATTTTGCAGTTGATTTGGTATCCAGGTTCGTGTTACGGGCAATAATCACTGAAGAGGAGGCGTACCAATTAGGTTAATACTGAAACGGTCGAGAAAAGACTGATACAAATTGTTTCAAACATAATTTGCACTTTTTATTTTGGTGTGCGGTTTTTGCTTTCTGTCGCCAACATATACAATGAATTTGGTGATATTCATGCAAAGAAACAAAGTATTTTGGAGAGTTAAGGGAGTAAATTTGAAAATTACAGACCGGCAGAAGATTCGTGGGAAGAGAGGGTTGTACAAATTTTTGTAATTACATGAAGTGCCAATCGAGCGAGGATTATTAACATAGAATGCATGAACGTTAGAATTTAGACAAAACTAAGTGCTAAATTTAGATGTTGGTTGCATATGAGAACTGAAAATTCGTTAGGAAAATGACGACGTAGGAGGAAGTACAAAGAAAGCAGTTACTTTATCTTTATTTTTTTTTATTTATTCGCTAATGCCGGCTGGTGTGAAAAGGAAGATAAAAAATGCAGTATGGGTGTGAATACATATTTCTTTTATTTCTGCAGGCTGGGAAATGAAACTGACATGACAAGAAAAATGCGTAATATAAATTAAGTGAAACCGCACTGAATAAAACGGATATTAAAATTTAATAAACAAAAATAGAGAAGGGTAGAATAAAGTTATTTTACTGTTAATAAAAAATAGGAAAAGTTACACAAAGTAAATAATTTTGAAACAACAAAGGGGGGAGGATTAATTTTAAAGAATAAGAGGATATGTAATGAGAAACGTCATTACATATCTCACACCGCGAACGAGAATGAAATTCAATCCTTACCTAATAGCGCGAGAAAATACCGTGTCTCTTTGCATGAAAATATAAAAAATGCAATAATACAGTAATAAAAATGTGAAAATGCAAAACAAATCTGTAATGAATCAACATGAAATACTGGCATCATAAGCATCATAACTATTTTGACCATCAAAATTTTAACCTCTGTATAATAATCTGTTTTTTTTTTTATAGTTGCAACTTTTTATTTAACGAGGTTTTCTTTTTAACATGGATATCCTTAGTTATTTTAATAGTTTTTCATTTTGATAATTCTTTCTTTAATCATCCGGTACCGGGAAATTCATAACTGTCCTTTTTATTTTCTTTAAGGACTTCAATATGGTCCTAAAATAGAGAAGATCATTATTCTTCTCAAAAAAATTGAGTCATTTGAATCTAAACTGATGCCAAAAATTTAAGTTCACAAAATAAACAAACACATACAATACAAAAACACATTACAAATGTATAAAAATGTAGAAGAAAATGTTATATATATTTTAAGTATAAAATGTAATAATGAATAAGCATAATTAAATGAGCAGAAAAAAATGTATAAAAAAGAAAATATTTCGTGCATGGCACGGGACAGAAAAAGAATGCGTGTGGCAAACTAATAAAAAAATCTGCCACAAATCTTGTTATGTGACAAGTATAATGTCTCAAGTGCTTTACGTCCTAGGGAAAATATTAACATGATGGGAGTCCATATTATGGTTGTTCTTGACCATGATATTAATTCTCTGCTCCACCTTGAAGACCGGAAGTGATCTCCAACAAGAAGTACTAGTCAATGCCTTGTATGAGTCCTTTTTTTTTTAAATGCTACACCAATTAATGAATGTCTCTCCGCACTATTAAGTTTGGGAGTATAGGGCACAAAATTCTGAGTTGACCTGAACTTCAGATGGTAATAATTAGTAAAAAAAAATAAAAATGGCTATATATTTATCTTATTTATCAAACTCAAAGTACTATCCGAGAGTCTAGAGAGACAGTTTGTCATTATCGTGAAAATGCAAGTGCAAGTATGTCCTAAATTTAGTTAGTGTAAAAAAATGCATTTATTTATAATATTGAAAAGACAGAATAAAATTGAATTAGGTAATTGAAGTTGGGATTAATGTTAATGTGTGTGAAATTTTTGCATTAAAAGACCTTCTGTAATTTTCAGAGTGACAGATCAGTCTGTGAAAGAAATAAAAAAAGCCTTTTTTTTAAAAAAAATAAACACAGTTAAAATTTTCAGTATTAAGTAGAAATGTTTAAGACATGTATTCTTATGTGTAAACATGTAAAATTAAAATTTACTTGAAGTAAAATTTAAAAAAGGATTGTTAATCTAATAATATTATTTGTAGAAGGAAATATATTATGAATTGTGTGATGTGTATATTTCACTATAAAACAACATAAGCAAAAGAGAACAAAGTAAAGAGATATTATGTGGTAAAGCTTATTTTATATATATAAAAAAACAAAGTGCTGACAGGAATATTTGTTTACCAACAAAATAAAGGTGGCCTAAGAATTCCTTGAAATTACACGAAAAAAATTGAGTGTGGGAATGATTTACAAAGTGTTAAAAAGAAAAAAAATGTGTATACCTAATAAAATTAGACATGTAAGAAGAGTAAAAGAAAGGAAAACTCAACGGTATGTGTGTACAAGACTCAGAATCTTTATGAAAAGATATCGAGTCAACAATGAACCAAGCACAATATGCAAACGCTATAACATGATCCAAGGATGTGTCGTGTAATTGTGTCAATGAGAAAACTATGAACTAACCTATGAGTAAACAATGAGTAAAGGTTTCCGTATACACTAAAAAAACTGAAAGTACAATGAACTATAGGCAATGAGCGTTTTTTTTTTGCATAATACATAAAAAAACGAAACAATGATCTATTCAATGAGTACACAATGAGTAACTATGAGCAGCAGTTTTCGGTGTATATAATAACACTAAAAAAAAACAATGAACTATATGTGTTAATGCTGCAATGAACTATATGTCTTTAAAAAAAACATATAAAAATACCGTTGACAATAAAACTTTTGAGAAATAGAAATTCCAAGTGGATTTATTAAAGAATAAATTAAAATAGCAACGTGAAGTAAAGTGAGAGTTTGTTTATGTTTCAATGCAAGTGGTGTAAAACTGAAAAACAATTAAAGTTAAAATAATATAAAAGTTTGTATGTTTGAGTGTAAATAGTAAATAAGCGAGGGAAAAAATGCATATGTGTGTACATAACCAGTTAAAATTACCTTGTATGAGAAAAAAAAAATGACGACCCACATCAAGAAAAATTATCATACAAAATAATACATCAGATCATTTACCCATTTCCGATCGTTAAAATAGGTAAATGAAAAGATGAACTAAACTGTACACAAAGATGTTTACAAAAAATTAAACTCTAAAAAAATTTCTATAAATGAATACAAAGAAATGTAAAATGTACTGTTGTGTATAGACGTATGAAAAGAAATGTATACAAACTGGTATGCATGTAGTTTCTGAGTTACAAGAAAATAAAAAAAAATTGTATGGAGTGTGTTTTTTAGTGAGAGGGAAAAAATAAAGCATGTTATTAACTCTTTTTTTTAAATTAGCCTAAGTGTACTTGTAAATATGTTTCCGTTCTTCATCAATGTGTCGCTTTAGTGAAGGACAATCATGAGCAAATGCAGGGTGACAAATATCAAATTGAGTGTTGTTATTATTATTATTTGTAATACAATTAATGCATTTCGGAGTGTTTGTACATTGAGGATCATAGTGTGGAGCTGAGCAGACAGCACATATGATATCATTACAACACTCTTTTGCAAGATGTTGATACGTCTGACATCTAAAACAACGTTTAATGTCTATAAATGGTTTCACTGGGTAAAATTTCCACTGTATGAGAATCTCTTTACGATAGAGTAATTGTTTAACACTTTCCGGAGAAATCTCCAAAATCCAATTAAAAGCATTTATGTATTTGAGTTTGTATTTTTTTTTTAACTTGGATAAAAGGGACCGGTGAATGTAAAATGACAGGAATTCCTAACAAAATATCAGGGATATTGTATTTTTCGGGTAACTTACAAATTATAATACTAGTGGGCTTAAGTTCCTGCACATTAGGAGGGTCGATAGACATATTTTGTGAAAATTTGACAGTTTCTGCACATTTTGACTGACACTTTGTAATACTATTATTAGTCGTGGTAAGTTGTGAATCTTCGTGACCTATTTCCTGAGATGCTACATTGTGTAAATGTTCGTCAACAAAAATTTCAGTTTGTGTGCATACTTCATGCATAAATTGACGTTTTTCATTTTTAGGAAACCTTATATTACCAATTTGTGTTTCTTCAGACTTGAGTTCAAGTTTGTTTTTCAATGATAGTGTGTGAAGTCGGTCTAAGATTTTTTTGTTTACAGTAAATAAATTATCTTTCTCTTTCACTATTTCGCTATGTTCCTGTAAAACAAATTTATAATTTTCTATGAGCAATTTAAACTGTACATTTATTTGATTTCTTAAGGTCAAAAATTCTTTAGACAAAGTAGTTTTATTAATCGAAGTGACAAGTTTGTCAAAAGCTTCAAAGTCAGTGGAAATCATTTCAGCATTACGACTTAGTGTTTCTTCAAACAAATGGGGCCAAGAAATTTTGAAAAGGGATTTATCTAAGATAGAAAAGGGTTCGTTGTTCTCAATTAAAGGAGCCTGTTCATTTAACGTTTGAATATCTTGAATAGATTTCTGTTTATTTTTATTTTTCCTAGGCATATTTGCGTTAAAAAGTTAAACAATGATCAATAATATTGAAATGAGCTATAAATTAAAAAGTTAAGTGGGAGAGAAGATTTGTGCAAATAACTTTGTACAAAAATGCCTTTTGAAAATACACACTACATAAAATAACGATGGTTAACTGAAACAAATGCTATTCTTTTATTATTATTATTATTATTATTATTATTTATGAAAGAAAAAATAAAATCTGAAATATGTGCAGAGAGTTTTTAAATTGAAGTGAAATAAAATAAAAATCGAAAAGTTAGTCTTTTTGATTAATACTATCGAAATGCATATGCGCGATCCCCACAATTAGGTTCTAAGCCCGAATACTTTAGCAAAAGTCAACCAAAATACGATAAAGTCACAAAACATTTATGTAGGGTTATATATATATATCTTTTTTTAAAGTAGAGACAAAAAACTATGATTTCACAAGCATACAAAAAATATATATATCTATAGAAATGCAAATAATTTCCGTTTTTCTAAACGTACTTACCATCAGCATCACTATTACATACCAAAATGATATATGTTTTCTTTAATTTTTGATAAAAATTCAAAATTATGCAAAACATCTTTAGATACAATATAGAAGCAATCTTAAGTAGCTTTGACTATATTGGGGGTAAAAAAGTGTAAAACAAAAAAAATAATTAATTGAGGAGCTCTCAAAAAAAATGTGTAGAAGTAAACGAAAAAGAAAAAACCATAATAAGTAATTGTTAATTAATACAAACCTTTGAGGAAAACAAAAAAAGAAAAATTACGTCTATATTTTTATAATGTAACTTCAATTAGCAAAATGACAACACACAAAAAAATATATATCTATATATATATAGGATATTTCAAATTATTAAAAATGTCGCTTAAAATAGTATTTTAATAATATGAAAATGAAGAAAAGGAAAAAGGTGATTTAAATATTCTGTTAAAAATATTAACCAAATATTGATAATGGTTAAAAAAATCTTGAGCATGAAAAGAGAAGTATAGGGAAACAATGCATAATTATTTTAAAGCAACATTTTAATTAGAAAATGGGAAAAGAATCCTTCTCTGTTTATGATCTGCAAATCCTAAACTCTTATTCGATGTTGAATACGGTCAACCAATTTTATTTAGTTACCTTTTTTTGCACACAATCCATTATATATTTATTTATTTAATCGTTTAGTTATGAGAGAGAAAAAAATATTGGATATGGAGACAGAAAATGCCTCATTTTTTTTTCTTTTTTTTTTCTTTTTTTTTTTTTTATGATATTCATGATTTTCTGCATTTATTTTACACAAACTCTGAGTGTAAAACTCTTTGGAGGTACACAGTTTACTTGGCGTCAGAAGTACATAATTTATGTCATTAATGCTTAAAAAAACCGTACATCTTGCATTATTTTTTTATAATAATTTATGACAACACAACACGCGCACAAGTTGACATGTGGCTCCACAAAAGTATAATAACGGTGCACTCTGAAGATCACATAATAACACACTTGAAAGATTTCACGTGAGATAATTTTTTTTGCTGCAAATAATATTGACATTTTAATTGCGTTTCTAACTCCATTCAAGGGATGGTGTGGAAAATATGACGATGCAATCACAACAAGTAAGAATAAAAAAAACAAAATCACACGTGAAGATCAGAGAGAAAAAAAATAACACGTGAAGATCAGACACACCGTGGTTAAAAATTATGACTGTGACGCATATCTCACACAGACAAACACTAAGCACTTATTCTTTCAAGGTGGAGGAAAATCGACGCACACACTGATGCGAAAAGATTTTTTTTTAAATATCCCATATCAATAAGGAAGGTACACCGCGCTGGCACACTGTTGCGATTCCGAGACGGAGTACAGAAAAAAAAGAAAAAAAGGCTGGCACATTAGTGGCGAACAGCAGGGCGAGCTGAGGAGCGAATTGTACTGACAGGTGAGGCGGCGAGGGTGGGGTGTTTACGAAGTCAATCCGAACACGCGAAGATATTCTGTCGCTAACACATCGGAGCACTTTTGATTCCGCAGTCAGCAGGGATAAAAATTATCAGAACTTCAGTCACAGGTCTGTATATCTGGGTATTAAATCACAGGTCACACCAAACATGTCACAATTTACTAGAGGATTATCTTTTTATGAAATAGACAGTTCGGATAGATATCTTCTTTTTAGTCCATATCCTTTTTTTTTAGTCCTTGTGAAAACATCTTTGATCAAACATATGATTAAATTAAAAATCCCTCCTCTCCAGTGACGAAAAATATTGCCTGTACCCTAGATGCACCAATTATTTATACTGTAGAATCCGGATTTCTGGTAAACGGATGCATAGCTGCGGCGTCACAGGAAAAAAATATATATATGTGGAAATACTGCTAAACTGGAATAAAAGTTAGATGTGGGAGAGAATAGTTTCATTACAAAATTGTCCAAAGCACAATTTTATTTTGCAGTTGATTTGGTATCCAGGTTCGTGTTACAGGCAATAATCACTGAGGAGGAGGCGTACCAATTAGCTTAATACTGAAACAGTCGAGATAAGAGTGATACAAATTGTTTCAAACATAATTTGCACATTTTATTTTGGCGTGTGGTTTTTGTTTTCTGTCGCCAACATATACAATGAATTTGGCGATATTCATGCAAAGGAACAAAGTATTTTGGAGAGTTAAGGGAGTAAATTTGAAAATTACAGACCGGCGGAAGATTCGTGGGAAGAGAGGGTTGTACAATTTTTTTTTTAATTACATGAAGTGCCAATCGAGCGAGGATTATTAACATAGAATGCATGAACGTTAGAATTTAGACAAAACTAAGTGCTAAATTTAGATGTTGGTTGCATATGAGAACTGAAAATTCGTTAGAAAAATGACGGCGTAGGAGGAAGTACAAAGAAAGCAGTTACTTTATCTTTATTTTTTTTTATTTATTCGCTAATGCCGGCTGGTGTGAAAAGGAAGATAAAAAATGCAGTATGGGTGTGAATACATATTTCTTTTATTTCTGCAGGCTGGGAAATGAAATTGACATGACAAGAAAAATGCGTAATATAAATTAAGTGAAACCGCACTGAATAAAACGGATATTAAAATTTAATAAACAAAAATGGAGAAGGGTAGAATAAAGTTATTTTACTGTTAATAAAAAATAGGAAAAGTTACACAAAGTAAATAATTTTGAAACAACAAAGGGGGGATGATTAATTTTAAAGAATAAGAGGATATGTAATGAGAAACGTCATTACAATATTTTCTTCCCCTTTCTTCTGCCTGCGTCTTGTCAACAACACAGTAAGAAAGCAGTCATCTTCGAAAGTGAAATCTACCTAAGGACACTAGTGCAAATGGCTTATCATTCGATTATTGCAAAAATTCCCTACTTTGCGACAATAGCTGATTTTTTTCCAGAGGTGAAATGCAACACCTGCCCTTAGAAACGCGGGCGGTCTGGCAGTACTTTGCTTGGCCGCTCGTCCTGGGCTGTTTGAGTGCTAAAGATTTAAGACGAATAAAGTTGAATCCTTTAGAACACACAGCTAGAAAAAACTATATACTTTATTATAAATGATAAATGGAAGCCGTTGATGAGAATGTGTTGCTGAACTAAATTTACAAAATAAGAGGTTCGAAAATGCTTACCAGAATCAACATTTTTCGTATCCGAAACCAGGCTTGCAATCCCTTCTTTCAGCTAAAATTCAGATTTTCTCAATACAATCTGAACTCCGATTTTTTCATAAATTTAAAAAGGAAGTTGTGTAGCAGAATTTTCAAGAGATTAACTTAGCTTTGTTAGTAGTGTGATATTATCACAAGAAGTACTGTACATGACTTGATTTTCTGTTTAAACAGCACTGATATTGACGATTTATACTGCAAAATGTATTTATATATACGTGTCAGTAATCAAATTACATAGCACTATTACTATCACTCGTGATGACATCACATTTCATACAAAGGAATGCTAGAATCTGAAGATGTTTCTATAATATCTTGATTTTACTTTGAACTATGTAGCTAATCTGGGATCTGAATTGAGCCAGACTCGGTAAATTATTTACTAAATATACGGATTTCTAATTAAAACATTGTTCATATTCATGTATGCTATTGGTCCTTTTATTTTGTAAAAAAAAATTTACGTGAGCCCCGCATATTTTGTTTAAGTGCTTACATTTATTTTAACATTGAAAAAGTTGTTACAAATTGATATCATTAGTTGCCAATCAAATTCAAAATAGCTGCAACATTAGTTCATGTCTTTATTAGATAAATAAAATGTTTGCCTTTTTTGACTTATTTTGATATTATTTACGTACATAATATTAGAATGGTATTAAACCCATATCTCCTCATCGTCCTAAAAATAGGACAACGCGCATAAGCGGACTGTATGTCAATTATTTTAAATATTGTAATTTATATTAAAGATGGTTTATTATTCAAGAGTCATTTAAATATATGTTTGTCTTTGAGTTAGCGTCAAATTTCATCAAAACATTTCGTTTTCGGTTACCAGTATGAGATTTTAAACCACTCTTATATACAAACTAAAAAACAAAAAACTGCCGGGAGACGATCGATCTGAGGTTTAGACCAACCACCCCCCCTTGCGGGAGTGTACCGCGGTTGCAAGTTACGCGGTTGAAACTAGCGTTTTATTTTTTTATACTTATTGCTGTACTAAAGCTTTAAAAATTTTGTTTATTATATAAAATTATACCCGATAACCGCGTATAATTTTGGGGAAGAAATATTGATATGTAGGGTATAAAACTCCTGTTTGAAAAAAAATCCTCACTTTTTTACTCTCTTTCATTCCACAATCGCATTTTTTTTTTACAAATAACTTAAAATTGTGGTACATCTTAACGTTTTTTATAAATCCTTCTAACGTACAGTGTTAAATTTTGGAACATTTACAATGATTTCTAATGTGTAAAGGTTTCAGTTGAATATTTTCATTATTTTTTCTTCAACGTTTGACAAATTTATACTTGGTTTGGTTAGACCCACCAGTGGCAAAGAGGTTCTGCTCTTAAAGCTGGTAAACGGGAAGTTCGAACGTAATCGCGCCCAGACGCCTAATCATTCGGGATTTTCCGTGTTTTTTTTCTTTTAATCGTGGAGAACCATACCTAAATATAGGTTAGGTTCCCTTAGAAAGACCCCCATTGAGGGCACTCACATATTGGTCCTATATCTCTCGTGTAGATAATCGGCCGTCATACTTACGCCACCACCACCTACTTGGAAGTTATTTTATTTATTTCTAGGGATGATATCTGTTCCCTTCAATCAACGCTATCCAACCCTCGTACAGACACCACAGGCTCTGAAACAGACTAATTTGCTGTTTTTAACAAAAAAAAAAGATTATCCGATTTCGTAATAGTCGTTGGAGTTATCGTAAAAATACTAGACTTCCGGATACCAGTATGAGATTTTGCACAGTGCTTATATACAAAAGCATAACCATGATTCTGAGCTTAAATGAGACCAATCTTTGAAACAAACTAATGTTATAATGTAAAAATGTTTACAAATTTACAAAATAAAACCATTTTATTTACTGCATTGTCCCTCACAGCTACGAAGTAAAGTACAACTTATTGTTAGATTTAATTTTCCGCATCGACAACAGGTAAAGATCTCTTTCCACTTACATGCAAACCGTTCTTGTAGTTCTCCATGTTTGTTTGTTTACTTTGAAAAACAAAGGGCTCGCAGCTATCTTCAACATTTTCCACCCCAAAGACACGGATTCGGACTTGAAAAACTCCGTTAAAGGCAATTTGTTCATAAAGAAAATTGCAAAGAACACTCTTCAAGTGATGCAGGAGAATGTTGCTGGTAGAATATTTTCATTGTGTCTATTCTTCTAGATTAACAGAATTCTCCTTTCTTCATTTATGGTCTCCGCTGAGCTTGATGCATTGCATGAAAGAATGAAGAAGGGCTGAATGAGTTAGAAATACTTATCTTCAGTGATGTTGTAGCGATTTTTGGAATAAGCCAAAAAACACCTTGTCAACTTCTCGAAATGCTATCCATATTTTCCCTGAAGTAGATTTACCGATACTTGTAAAACTAGACCCAGTGTGAGAAAGATAAAAAATCTGGAATTTCTTGTGGAAATTTACTGTGCAACATCGTGGATAGGACGTTATTGGAGGTGCTTTCCACTCTCATATTCCAAACACCTAGATTCGTAGTCTAGAGAAAGCATACATGGGACTCACTACAATATTACTGTCAACAGATTTTACTGTGACCTGTGAATGACCCGAGTATTGAACAGCATACATAAAATGAAGTAATAGACGTGTTTCTTCTTGGGATACGAGGTGATTGGATGGAAAAGTGTCCTTATGCGAACAAATTACTGTGTCTGTGTAGGGGCAAATTATTTGTTTTCCAAGAGGTATATTAATCTTGACAAGGTTTTCTGTTGAATTTCCGAAGATATATTCTTTGTTTTTGAAGTTAGCAAGGAACGTACTGAAGGCTTTAAGTATAACAACATTAGATTTCCCATTTACTTTTGGCTCAGGACCTCTCAGTTGCTTTCTGTCACTTAAAGGCTTCCTTCTAGATAACGGTCAAAAACCAAATTGATCAGTCTGCTGTTTTTAGTATCGCCAAAACGTATGTGTAAAGATGTTGGCTGATCAGATCATAGTTTGTTAATGTTGTTCGTGATCGAATAAAAATCCAAGGGAGTCAGGTTCGTTGTATAATAAAAAAAACTCCAGAATAGTCGTCAAGTCATTTTATTAAAATATCATTATGACGATGGCAAGATGATTGCGGGCAGAAGAGGGGGAAACAAGAAATACCGTTCTTAGACGGCCATTATTATGCGAGGGCAGGAGGCGAAGTGAGTGTTGTTTCCACGATACAAGTTGGAATTGCACTGACAAGAATCTCGCCAAAATAGGGTTGCTACAGAGTGTCTAGGCGTAAATACTTTCAGACAGAGGTACGCATAACAAATGGTATTTGCCGGGCGAGGTTACCAGATTATTGGCGACAGGACGAATTTTGTTTCAAAAATTAATATCGCCACGGCGATTATAACCGACAAATATCTTTCTCATGTGAACGGATTTCGACAGACAAAACAGTATGTGCTTTTAACAATCAGAATATATTTTTAGACATGGGTGTGAGTGATTGAGTTATTACCACTACCAAATAAGGGTATGCATTTGGGCAGTATGCACAGATAGACATAATTTTTAACGGACCTTGTGGCCACAAAAATGCGTTATGAACACATTGTGTTATAAGCTTGGTTACGGAAAGTAAAATTACGAAAAGGCATCTGTGCTGATTTAATTCTTTTCTTTTTTATTTTAATCGAAAAGCCGTGAGATATTAGTGACCGAGCACAAGTGGAAATGAAAAGGGAAAGGGTATAAATTACAGCGGGATTATTGTTTGTAGATAAAGATAACACGATTAAATTTTGACAAAGGAAGGGGAAAAATATAAATTAAATAAAGGATAGGGTTTGTTAAAACTTAATATATGATTCTCATATCATATATTTCCCCCGTTTGCTCAGATAAAAGAATAATTTGTTAGGGTTTAAATTGCAGGCATGCTCCGTCTGAAAGTTTAGATATAATCAATGCACAATATAAGAAAAAAAATATAAACACATACAAATATCAAAAATGAAAATGAAAATGGAAATGGTATACCAAAATTTTTGCTACTGGTCATCATAGTGTGCACAATAGTTTATTCCTTGAGTCCATATGGCTTCATAAGAGTTTTTTTTTTTTGTAGATGTAGATGTTATTTTTGCTGTTCGGGAACATATGGCAGTTGAACTACTCTACATATATATTGACAACCAAAATATGGCCAGAAACGTTGCATTATCATCAACTAATACTTCTTTTTCTGACAGCTGGTCATAAACATGCAAAATGAATTTTTAAATGTTCATATTTCTGAACACATAAGATTTGATAAGTTGCAACTACAATATACTAAATTCTCTTTGTTAGAACAGAATACAAGATACTAATATATAATATTATATAAAATAAACATCAAGTATATAAATGCAAATACAAAATATAAAATAAAATACAGTTATAGTTACATTAACAGTTACACATGTGTAAAAATGAAATATAAAAATGATGAAGATAAAAAAATGAAATCACTCCGAAAGGGAATAATTAGAGAAAAAAATATATACATCTAGTGTATGTAGAATAAAAGTCAATCCTAGAGTAATGACAGAGATTTTTGTCAAGTTCGGTAAAATGTTAAGTCATGAGGTAAAAAAAAATTCACTTAATTATCATTATTAAAATTAGAAAAAAATGACATGAAGAGAAAAAAATTTATTTTAGTGGAATTTAATGTTGCTACTATTATGTTTATAACTATTTACGAGATGAAAAAGTATGACATGACAAAAAGTTAAGAAGGAGAAATTTTTTTTTAAAGTGTATATGTGCAAACACCCCATAAATATAAAAGATAATGTTCACAACAAGATTGTCATATTTGAAATTCCCTTGATGAAACAAACTTGGACCAGCCGAGAACTTTCACAAGGAAACCTCAGACATAACATCAGTACATTGTGCGCAGCAATATACACAAGTGTGAACAAAACCAAAAATTCGCACAAAATACAACAATTATAAAATTATAAGCTATTTTCTAGGTCTTAAATTATAACGTGTTGAATAAGTTGGAGAGTTAATATTATTGTAACCATCATGACTTGTAAGTAAGTGATCGCTTCTTGGTGGAGCGATGATTAACCTATCAATGTGTACTCTAAAAGCAGAGTCATCAGGTGCATGTAAGCGTTTGATTGAAACAGAGACAGGTGAATATTTGTGTATAACAATGTAAGGTCCAGAATATTTTGGTTTGAACTTATCTACCGATTTTAAATACACAATATCTTTATTCATAATTTTTCTTAGTTTAGCACGTTTTTGAAAATGATCATTCCTTTTGTTTTGAGAGTCTTTGATGTTATTGTATGCTTTCCTGTAAATAGAATTTAAATCTTGTAACAATTTGTAATCTTCAAAATCTTTGTCTAGAACCTGATTGACATTATGGTCAAAAGTATCAAATATTAAGGATAGTTCTCTTCCAAAGTGAAGCAAGTTGGGAGAATATTTTGTAGAGGAATGTAGGGATGCATTATAAAGAGATTTATGAATTGATAAAGCATTTTCAAAAGTGTGACCTTCTTGAAGTAAAGTAGAAACAGAGTATTTAATTGATTTATTAATTCGCTCCAACACGGCATTGCTTTGTGGCCTCGCTACACTGGAATGACGTACCTTTATGCCTAATGTGTCGCTAAATTTGTCGTATATGTGTGAAGTGAATTGTTTTCCCAAATCTGACAAAATTACGGAAGGTCTTCCAAAGATAGTTATGTAACTGAATAAACATTTAATTATCTTTTCAGAAGTGATGGTACGCAAAGGGAAGAGTTCTAGGTGTCGAGAAAAATGGTCAATTACTGTCAATACCGACTGTCCATTAGTAAAGGGACCGACCAAATCAACACTGACTGTGTCTCCTGGATGCGTAGGTGTGTATGTAGGTTGTAGTGGAGCAAGTAGAGTTTTGTGATGTTTTGCCTGTAAACATTTTGTGCAAGACGCTACAAAATTTAAAGTGTCAGCATACATTCCTTTCCAAAAATATTTTTTGTGACAAATGCATAGGTTTTTGTTAATCCAAAATGCGAAAAATGACATATTGTTAGAACTTTTGCTTTTAATGAATTTGGGACAATAATGTGGTAAGAAAAGGTGTCATTACAAATATTTTCTTTTTTTAACATTAAAACCTTTAAATCAGGATGAATGAAGTACATTGGGAATTGCTTCGATGAGCCATTTTGCATAATTTCGCTGTAATTTTCGGATAATTTTGTGTCTTTCTTTTGTTCGTTTACAAATGTTTCAGTTGAAATTTCCAATAAAGGATCTTTTTGATCCTTGTTACCAATAACTAAGTAATTTAGAGAATGTGTACAGTATGATAAATGATCCTTATTAGTATCTGGTAGATCATTATCGACAATTGGCAAAGCATATGGTTCATTGATAAGCTCTGGGTTGGAATTTAAGTCAACTGTGTTTTCCTCGAAAGAACATCTGGACAAATAATCTGCAAGTACATTAGAAGAACCGGGAATGTGATCAAAATTTATGTATATTCTGATAATTCTGTTAACCATCTAGTTGTTATGTCAGCGGGATTAGTTGTTTTCTTGTATTTTTTTAAAGGAGCACTATCGGATAAAATTACAAACTTTCTGTTATATAGGTAGTATTTAAAAGCGATTACTGATTTGTAAATGGCCATTAATTCAAGTTTTAGTGCTGGATAACGTTTTTCAGACTGTTTCAGAGATTTAGAAAAAAATGCAATGGGAAGTAATTGTCCTTCATGTTCCTGTAACAGAGCACCTCCTATGGCTATAATTGACGCATCCATGTTTACGTAAAAAGTTTTAGACCAATCGGGTAAACGAACCATGGGAGAATTAAAGGACACCTGTTGCATTTGATCAAATGATTTTTGATATTTTTGAGTCCATTTAAATGTTGTTTTTGGTGTAGTGAGATCGATAAGTGGTTGGATGAGTTTTGAAAATGAAGGAACTAGAGATTTATAAAATGTGACAAGACCAATAAACCTTTTTAATTGTCTTTTTGTTGTCGGGGTAGGAAAATAATTTATTTTGACAATATTTGATTGGACTGGAGAAATGGAATGATTTTCAATGTGAAAACCTAAGTAGTCAACAGCGGTTTTGTGAAATGAACATTTATTGGGCGAGAGCGTTAAATTATATTTCGATAAAATTTCAAGTACTTTCTGTAATTTTGCACATGTTTCCTCAAAAGAATTAGAACCAAAGATCAAATCGTCTTGATATGCAAAAATACCTTCTATTTCTAATTCATCAATAATAGTGTCCATTAAATTTTGAAAGAAACTACTACTATTCTTTAATCCAAATACCAATCTTTTGAAACGAAAAGTACCATAAATGCATGTGAATGTAAGTGGATCTTGATATTTTTCAGGTAAATTTATCTGATGATAGGCCTGTTGAAAATCTAATGAAGTGAAATATTTATATGCAGATAAATTTGAAATAATGGTCTGTATTTTGGGAAGTGGATATGAAGATCCTTGTAAGACGGAATTTAGCATTCTTAAATCAAGAGCAAGTCTGTATTTTTGTTTCGCATACCCATCAGACTTCTTTCTAACGAGCAAGATAGGACATGCCCATTCTGAACAGTTACGTTCAATAATATTTGCTTCAAGAAGTTGATTTATTTGCTCTCTCATTTCTTGGTGTAATGATTGTGGTACCGGAAAAGGTAGTGTTTTGATTGGGTAGTCATTAATGAATTTGAGATTTGGAACAACCTTGTCTGTGTGACCTAATGTTTTCATTGATTTAGAAAAAGAACTGTAGTATTCTAATAATAATGAGCCTAAGGTTTTTGCTTGTTGAGAGTCTAGATGTTCCAATTTGAAGTCTTGTATTGTTAAATCTTCCATTCTTTTTTTTAAGACCTCGTCTGAAGCTTGAATATAATTGCAAATAAACTGTTGTAAATTATCATGAGGTTGAATATTGAAATTGTTGATGTTATCGCATGACATCATGGTCTGTGAAAAATTGTCACTATTAAATGGTTCCATGATTTCCGAGACCTCATATAAAATTCCTATTCGTGCATTTTTGTTTATGTGTACAGGTTTGTTAGAAGAATTTTGTAAGAATATGTATACATGTGATTTTTGTAGGTGTTTGTTATGATTTTCCTGATCGACCGATTCAACATCTTTATTGTTACCTAGCAGACTGTCATAACAAATAATTTGTTTATTAGAAATAGTACTTTCAAAACAGTACTGCATTGAAGGGCTTAAAGAATCAGTGTCGATGGAAATCCATGTTTTCTCATGTGGTTCAAGTTTTAATTTATGTGCAAGGCGAATCGTTTTGAATGAATTTGACGGAGAGTTTACATATTCACTTAGAAGATTTATGTCTTTGCCATCGGCTGACGCACTAAGTAATGGCACATGAAATTCATTTGTTGACATTCTATTTTTGTGAACATCAATTATGATCCTGTGTTTATGAATGAAATCAAATCCTAATATTCCTTGAAAACTCGACGTATCGGGAATGTCAACAATATAAAAGCTGTGACTAAAAGATTTGTGGTGAATTCTGATTGATGCCTTTATACAAGCGGTGAAGTCAACATCGGAATTTACTGTTTTAAGAGTAACTGTTGTGCCGAACCTTTTATATTTAAGATTGTCCTTAATAGAATCGAAAAGGGACTGTGATAAAAGGGAAATTGTGGACCCTGTATCTAAAAGTAAAACTGTGTCAGTTCTCGCTATAGAGGCCTTTATAAGGGGAAGTGTTGGGGAACTGTTATTCACATTTGAAATCACTTCAACTTTCTTTTCGTCACTTGGCGATACAGTTTGCGATGAACTTTCAGTTGATCTGTGCACTGTTTGTGACGACCCATTCCTGGTCATTTTTATGTTTGTTGTGGTCTGTGAAGCGACCGAATTGACTAGCCTTTCCTTAGAAATTTTTGGAAGATTTTCATCAATCGACCATGGGAATGTAGGGCAAGTTGCTGATGTTAAAATGTTATCTTGAGATGCAAAGCCATCAGCTAAATTACATCTCCTTAATAGTTTATAGATTCCTCTTTCTGATTACTTTTTTTACGAAAATTTGGATTGAATTTGTAATTTTGGTATCCACCTTTACTCGCATTAGATCTTCTCCATTTAAAACAAAATTTTGCAGTGTGGCCACGTTTCAAACACAACTGACAAGTGGGTGGAGAATTCGAATTTTTTTGTTTATTAGTGCGCGATTATTAATAGCTATGACCAGTGTATCTTTTTTTGAAGTCTTTTTTATACTGATCATGCGAGTTTTGTGGGCGAGATGGTTGACTATGGGTGTTATTTTTGTCCTCGCTACCTGCTAACGACAAAGCCTTAATTTTTTCATTTAGTGATTTCAACTGCAGGGCGATCGAGTCTGCGGAGCTAGATGATGCGCAGGGCTGCAATATTTTCTCATTCTGCATGATTTCCTGGAGAGCTTGTGCTCTATTTACCGCTAGTTTATAACTTGATATTCCCTCCTCTTGTAATTTAACCCTTAAATTTGAAGGAATTGCTGAAATAAACTTAGTAAATTTTATATTATCAAGGGCCGTTCTATCTGTTATAGTGTCATGTACACGAGCAGTGAGTGTGTTTATACGATGCGCTAAGTTTCGAATTGATTCCTCTGGTAATAATAATAGATTATTAAATTCAACCAACGCAGCAGTTTTACTCGGGGGAGCGAAAAACGCTCTGAATTCTTTTTCGACAAAATCCAAATCGTTAGATTTATAGATCTCAGGGTTTTGCGTGAAAAAGGTTAACGCTGGGCCTGTCAATTTCCCACCCAGAAACTGAATTGTTTCCTCTTGTTTCCATTTTTGTATACGGGCCAATGTTCTTAACTGATTAAAAAAGAACTCTAATAAACTGGGTTCGCCATCAAAATTGGTGACTTTAAAAGTTAGTTTACTGGCCATGTTTGGCTAACGAGTGAGCAAATACAGATATATTTGCAATAATTTATCAGATAAATAAATCTTTATACCTTACGAAAATATTAAAAATTCAGGTGGGGAAAATTTTGTTTACCTGAAATATTCACAGTAACTTTCCAGAAAATATTTACTGCAAAAATTATTTATAAGCAAAAATATAATAAATGAATAAATAAAATGAATGCAATCTCTTTTTTTTTGAAAAAAAATATTCACAGTAACTTTCCAGAAAATATTTACTGCAAAAATTACTCATAAGCAAAAAAAATAATAAATAATTAAATGCAATTGCTCCTAATATGAGAAAAAGAAAAAAACATATAGATATATACCTATATCTCCAGAATGAACAATTATTCACACCAAAAATATATATACAGTTTTCTTTCTTTTATTATTATCTATCTATCTCTCTCTCTATATATATATATATATTTTTTAACCAAAAGATATCTTACTTTACAAAAGAACCAACAATTTGGAAAAAAAATTATGTAAATACATAAATAAATGAATCGTTCATTCTGAAGACTGCTATACTCTTTGTGGTATATAAATAAAACAACTATGAACTGTATATAGAAAAAGTATGTCTGCCTTATTATAAAATCAAAATTTTTACGCAATTTATTAAATAAAATTTCAGTCATAAAAGTGATGTCTAAGCAGACGTTTGAGAGAAAAATGAATACATAAATAAATATTATGTCACATACTCTTTTTTTTGGCAAATGAGTAAGATATACCTTTATATCAATTCCATAAACGAAGAAAAGAAAAAAATCACCAAGCGTAAACTAAAAGTGCATTTCATATATTCCTTTTGAATCAACCTTGTTGTTAAAAATATGATATAAAGGCAAAAATCTAGAAGGAAAGTGTTGTAACATACAAAAACTAATATTAATTAATGTATTTTGTTAAACATACCTTTCACGAAATTGCATGCACGGAGTAAATTAATGAAAGTAGCTGGGTTATCATTTCTAGCAACACAATACCATAAATTTAATTAAAAAGTAAACAAAAAAAAGAAGAATTAAAAGCAAACAAAAAGTAAAGAAAAATTTCTGCATTGTTATGACATTTTAAGTCTGGCTTCTAATCAGCTTGATCATGAACGTTATTTCTTCATTATTATTATTTTTTTTGTTTGTTTAATAATTCCTTTTGAAGAATCAATGCGTTATTTTGAAAACCAAAGTACTTTAAAGAAATTATTTCTTAAATTTAGCAAGAAAGAAAAAAAAATCTATAACATAACATAGAAAAGTCCAAAATTAGTTTATTACCCAGTACGACAGTATAAAATTATGCATGCAACATTTATTATCTTTTTGTACTGTGTTTAAAATTCCGACCTTAATGCAACAGTATATTTTATATAATCTCTGGGTCCTGTCAAATATGAGAAAGAAAAAAAAAACATGCAGCAATTTTACTTTGCTGTTCTATAACAGTCAAAAGGGAAAAAATGTAAAAAAAAATATATCTATTTGCTTAGAATAATAAAGGATCCAGTGGTTTTACTATTTCAACAGATATTTCAAATACCATAAGTTTATCAAGAAGCAGAAAAATATAATATTATTTTAACTTTCAACTGTTGTATGCCTAAAATATTAGAACACAGTGCAAATTTCTTTTAACCATTCCTTTTTATATACATATAATTGCACAGACTACAAATTGTTATTTTTTTATCATTTATTAAATATATTTAGAAGAGAATAAATAAAAATGCAATGCATATTGGCATGATTCATTTTTTTGAAAGAGTAACTTACCTTGATGACCTAATAAATCCAGATTTTTTTTGTTTTTAAAACTGTTGCGTTTATCGCTACTTCCATGGTTTTAATTTAATCGTTTTTCTATTTTGCGCCTCGCGCAGACGATGTTTTCTGTTGATAAAAAAATGGATCTGTCTTAGAACTTTTATGAATGAACTAGAAAATGTAATACGGAATATAAGATGTAATATTTATGATGTGCGCGAAAAATGTTATGTATATTGTGTTCGTGATCGTCAATATATTTGTCTGTGTGTCTACTTTGTGTAGATTCAATTATTTTTTGAACAACATGAACATTTATCCTCGAAAAGTTAGAGTAATTTACGATATCTTATCTCCCGAAAGAAGACCGTTTAGGTAAGCCTAACCTATTCTTGTGTTCTAGTTTTATGATATTTTAATTTTGAAATGAATATTGATACCTTAAGATCAATATAAATAATATTGAAGATATGATTTTACAGACAGGGACAGATTCAATATTATTTTGGCATCTCTCTACCGGGATATTATATTATTTAAGAAAATAAAATACGATAATGGAACAAATTAAAAAATTGCGTACTCCATTAAGAAGCGCTTTTACGCGAATTGCTAATTTACTTGAGAACAAATTAACTGATGAAAATAAAGATATTGAAGAAATTGAGATTTTATATGCTCAATTAGGTGAAAAATGGACAGATCTACAACCAAAAGAAAAAGAAATGTTAGATCTTCTTTTAAACGATAAAACATGTTCTCAAGAAAATTATGATAAGGAATACGAAGGTTTTAGCGTGTATGAAGAGAAATTTATTAAGTTAAAAACGAAAGTTCAAAAGATTTTAAAGGTTTTCGAAACTGAAAATACCACGAAACGGAAGTTTAAACTTCCTAAGATAGAATTTAAATTATTTGGGGGAGATATTAAGGAGTGGTTAGCCTTTTGGGCTCAGTTTGAAAAAATACATAACGATTCTGAAATCGCGAAAGAAGATAAATATCAGTACTTATTACAAGCAACGTTAAAGGGTTCTAGGGCAAGAGACATAGTCGAGTCGTACCCCGCTACTGGTGATAGTTATGAAAATGTTATTGAATGTTTAAAGGCTCGATTTGGTCGTACTGATATGTTAATTGAAGTATATATAAGAGAAGTGCTCGCTTTAATGATGAATAATGCTACAGGAAAAGGTCCAAGAATTCCTCTTTTTAAATTATACGACAAAATTGAAACCTATTTAAGATCATTAAAAATGTTAGGTGTTTCAAGCGAACATTATTCTGCAATTCTTTATCCATTGATTGAATCGTGCTTACCAGTTGAAATATTGAGAATTTGGGAAAGAAACTTAAATTCTATTACTTTAAATTCAAAAGACGAAAGTAATAATAAGTTAGATTCTTTGATGAAATTTTTGCAGCACGAAATCGAAAGCGAAGAAAAAGTCCGTTTGGCTAGAAGTGGGTTTAATTTAGAAAATGTGAACAAAAATATTTATACAGTGTCAAATAGGCGAGAAAGAGATATTTCAACGGCTACGGAATTACATAATTCATCAAAAATGAAAAGGGAAACGTGTATTTTTTGTAACAAGTCACATTTAAGTAACGAATGTAGACATGCTAATAGTTTATCTCATGAAGAGAAAAAACAAATATTAATGAAAAAAGGGGCTTGTTTTAAATGTTTAGAGATAAGAAAACACATATCACGTGTTTGTAGAACGAAAATACCACCCTGTGATTGCGGTAAATTACATTTCAAAATAATGTGTCCAGCAAAAAATGATAATGAAAACCCGATTATGGAAAAGTCAGATATCGAAAGTAAAAAAGACACTGCTTTATCCAATAAAACAGCTACTCGTCGCGTACTTTTACAAACGCTTATTGTCCGTCTTAGATGTAATAATAATATGAAATACATAAGAATATTAATTGATTCAGGTAGCAGTAAATCTTATTTATCATCTTTTGCATTGGCCGAGATGGGATATGAATGCATTGGGGAAGATAATTTGACACATAGTTTATTCGGTGGCACGGAGACTGTATTATCACATAAGAAATATTTGATCAGTCTGAGCGACTTCTTTGATAATTATCGCTGTTGTGTCGAAGTATTAGATCAAGAAAAAATTTGTTCGAACATTCCTAAAATTCCTCTTGTCTCATTTATGAGTGAAATTAAGAAACAAAAAATCTTTCTCTCTGATTTGAATAACCAGGTTGAATTGCTATATGAGTTTTCACCTAACGAAATTCATGGGCTTATAGGAGCTGATGTAGCAGGTAAATTGTACACCGGAAAAATCAAACAATTGATTCCTGGCTTAGTATTGATGGAAACACGTCTTGGTTGGACTTTGATGGGAAAAACTGACCTATGTAACATATCCGATAGCACAAACAGCGTCATGTCACTTCATGTAAATGATGCAAAAATTTCAGATTTATGGCGGCTAGACACACTTGGAATTCTCGATCCTGGCGGAAGCGGAAACAGACAAGAAATAGAAAAAGCAACTGAAGAGCATTTTAATAAAAATATAAAAATAGATGCAGAAGGAAGGTATGAAGTGAGCCTCCCATGGATTGAAAACCATCCTCCCTTACCAACTGGTCGAAAAATCGCTGAACGATGATTAAGAAATTGTGTTGAATCACTAAAGAAAACTGAAACATTACAAGAGTATGAAGATGTATTAAAAGAATGGATACAAGAAGGCGTTATTGAAGAAGTTAAAAACTCCTGTAATGACGAAAGTGAACACTACTTGCCACACAGAGCTGTGATCAAAGAAAATTCTACCACCAGAGTTAGACCAGTCTTTGATGGTTCAGCTAGACAAAAAGATTCACCTTCGATCAATGATTGTTTAGAGAAAGGTCCTAATATCGTAGAGCTCATTCCGACTATATTAAATAAATTTCGATTGAAGAAAATAGGCGTGATTGCAGATATTCGAAGAGCCTTTCTACAAATTGGTTTAAATGAGCGAGATAGACCATTTCTGAAGTTTTTATGGTGTGAGGAAGGTGACCCCGAAAAGTTCAAAATTTTCCAGCATAAAAGGGTTGTTTTCGGTCTTACATGTTCGCCTTATTTACTTGGTGCAACTATCCGATATCATCTGAAGAATGTGCCTTCTAGATTTAAAGAAACAGCAGACAAGTTGTTAAAGTCTTTTTACGTAGATAACTGCGTCACTAGTGTTGAAAACTATGAGGAGCTTGAAAAATTTATTGAAGAATCCACAATTATTCTCCAAAATGCTAAATTTGATCTTCGAGTGTGGGAGTATAATCTCAACAAAACAGAAGCAGAAAACTTCCCGTTATTAGAAGAAAAGAATATTCCAGTTTTGGGACTGATGTGGAATGTAAAATCTGATACTCTGAAAATAGATTTACGAAAATGTTTTGAAGATTCTACTATTGTAACGAAAAGAGCAATCCTGAGTGCTGTTCATAGAATTTTCGACCCCATTGGCTTCACGTGTCCTGTCACCTTGGGGCCAAAGATTATCCTTCAAGAATGTTGGAAATTGAAAGTTTCGTGGGATGCTGAATTGCCTGAATCTATTACCAAGAAATTTGAAAAATGGCGGAAAGATGTCTCTAAATTAAAGGAAATAGAAATCCCTCGATGTATTATTTCCAATTATGAAGCGCCAGAAAATCTTTCTTTGCACATATTCTGCGATGCAAGCAAGAATGCATATTCTACATGTATATTTTTAAGAAGTGCGACTGAAAATACAATATCTTGTCAGCTTGTACAGGCTAGGTGCAGGGTTGCTCCAATGAAAACCATTTCTATTCCTCGATTGGAACAACTTTCCTGTAATATAGGAGCTAGACTGGCACAAAGTGTTATACGCGATCTTCAGTTGAAAGATATCCCGAAATTTTTCTGGTCTGATTCAGCAAATGCTATATATTGGATCAAGGGAACTGAAAATTGGGCTCCTTTTGTTTTCAATAGAGTTAAAGAAATCCGATCTTTGACAGAACCTGATAATTGGTATCACATACCTGCATCATTAAATGCAGCACACCTCCCTTCTCGTGGTTGTAATGCAGAAACTTTAGTGAAATCGAAATGGTGGGAGGGCCCGGAATGGTTGCGAAGACCGGAAAAAGAATGGCCAAAATCCAACGTTGTTCCTGATTTCAACATAGTATATTCCGAAAAGAGAAAAACTGTTGTTAGCACTACAAATCATGAAGAATCAACTGAAAAAATTTATAACAGAATTTCGTCGTACGACAAACTGATCAGAACTATTGCTTGGATTTATAGATTTTTTACTAACTGTAAAGTGGAACGTGCCAACCGGATTTCTGGACTCTTAACTCTAGAAGAAATAAATAGAGCTGAAATATCTTTGTTAAAAATAGTACAAAAGGAATCTTTTTTAGGAACTGAAGATAAACGCTTAAAATCACTTCAGTGTTATGTAGAATCGAATGGACTACTTAAAATAAAGACACGTATTCTGATGAGAGAAGATAAAATAAATTTCCGAATTCCGATACTGTTACCCTGTAGCCATCCAGTTGTGAAAATACTTATTCGGACAAGACATCTTAGTTTAAATCATGCTGGTACCCAGATATTGATGAGTAATTTAAGAGAAGACTTTTGGATTTTGAAATGCAGGAAGACTGTTAGAAAGGTAATTAGAAACTGTGTACGTTGTAAAAGATTTAATTCAAGACCTAAACCGATTATAGAAGCACCTCTTACGGAAGATCGTATAAAAGAAGCTGCAGTATTCGAGGTTGTAGGGACTGACTACGCCGGTCCTTTACTTCTTCGACGTGGTCAGAAAGCTTGGATAGTTATGTTCACATGTGCTGTCTACAGAGCCATACATTTAGAGATAGCCACATTCTTATCGACTGACAACTTTTTGCAAGCTTTTAGAAGATTTATAGCACGAAGAGGTAGACCTTCGATAGTATATTCTGACAACGGTAAAAATTTCACGGGTACTGAAAATTTGCTTAAGCAAATTGATTGGGATGTTATTTCTCAGTACAGCACAGCTCGGAAGATCACTTGGAAATTTAACCCTCTATCTGCGCCGTGGTGGGGTGGATGGTGGGAACATTTGATAGGCATAATAAAAGGAATCCTTCGAAAAGTCTTAGGACGAAGCTCTTTGGACTTAGAAGAAATGCAAACTGTTATTTGCGATACTGAAAATATTGTTAATCAGCGGCCTTTGACCTATGTTTCAGAGGAAATTGATGATTTAATACCACTTACTCCTTCTATGTTTTTACAAGACATTAGAGAATCAGGTATTCCTGATCTTGACATTTTGGATTCATTGTCTATTAATAAGAGACATGCCTATAGACAGCGATTAAAACAAGATTTGCGAAAAAGATTCCGCACTGAATATTTGGGATGTTTAAAACAATCCTCGAAATTTAACAAAAATCAGCGACCTGTCCAAATTGGTGATGTAGTTCTTGTTTCTAGTGAGAATGTTAAAAAAACTTGAATGGTCACTTGCCAAAGTTATTGAACTTTATCCTTCAAAAGATGGAAATGTACGATTGGTAAAGGTAAAGATGAAAGGCGGCGAATTTCTACGTCCTGTTCTCAGATTCACTCCTCTAGAAGTAACCCATGAAAGAGGTACTGAACTCCATTCTACAGTTCAGTCGAATGATAAAGAATGTCCTTTAGATCCTGCTCCTACCAAACCAACGGTAAAATTGACTGGTAAAAACTGTTATTTAGACCCTGCTACGAGTAAGCCAATGATCCAACATTCTGTTAAAGACTGCTTTTTAGATACTGAATCTACTGAACAGATTTTCCATAAAGGTGCTAGTGACTCTCCTGTGGTGACTGTACCTGAAAAACGATCCCGATATGGTCGGTTATATAAACCCAAAGTAAAGTTTGAGTTTCATTGAATTCGAAACTCAAAGGTGGGAGTGTGTTGCGTTTATCGCTACTTCCATGGTTTTAATTTAATCGTTTTTCTATTTTGCGCCTCGCGCAGACGATGTTTTCTGTTGATAAAAAAATGGATCTGTCTTAGAACTTTTATGAATGAACTAGAAAATGTAATACGGAATATAAGATGTAATATTTATGATGTGCGCGAAAAATGTTATGTATATTGTGTTCGTGATCGTCAATATATTTGTCTGTGTGTCTACTTTGTGTAGATTCAATTATTTTTTGAACAACATGAACATTTATACTCGAAAAGTTAGAGTAATTTAAGATATCTTATCTCCCGAAAGAAGACCGTTTAGGTAAGCCTAACCTATTCTTGTGTTCTAGTTTTATGATATTTTAATTTTGAAATGAATATTGATACCTTAAGATCAATATAAATAATATTGAAGATATAATTTTACAGACAGGGACAGATTCAATAAAAACGATATAACATAGATTATTTTATAATAATATTAGTTTTTGAGTTTTTATTGGAGCAAGTATTTTGTAATCCAACTGTCACTAATTATCGACTTCCAAAAAAAATATCTATTCTTCATATTTATAGTGAGAATTAATATATCGTAAACAAATTACTCCTATGCACACAGCACAATAATGAGCACCAAAACGAATATTAAAATGTCGAGCAGACTATATAAAAAAAATACCGGTGATGCAGATATCATTCCTTTTTTTTTGTTAACACCAAATTGTACGCATAATCATCTCGATGGCACATGAGTGAACGAAGGTCATGATTTGAAAAGTAGAATAAATGAGTTGCATCGTTTACTGCGTTGAAAAATATCAGCTGTTTATCGGCAGAGGAAATTCACTTACAGTATCAAAGTTCATCTAGAGTAAAATGAAGTTCGTCAGTGAATTTGGATGTTTAGAAGACCGATGAATAATAAATAGAACGGCGTTTGATGAAATAAAATAACACACTGGAAAAATTGAATCAGGAAAAATTGAAATTTTGAGCACTGAATTCAATTGCTTTTTTTGAAACTTGAGTAACTATTTGTATTTCTCGAGTGTCATGGGGAACTTGTATGCATATGACATACAGAGATGCTTAACAATTTGAAGAAGTTGAACTCAGAAAAGTCGAGGGCTACTAAATATCCGCGGGACCGTCGACACACATGGACACAGGGTGCAGAGGGCATGGGGGCTTGGCACAGGGAAGATTATCACGGATGACTGCAGTTTCTAAAACTGATGAACTTCTATTTAATCCACAAATGACGAAAAGCACCATTTAGTAGCAAGATTTTGTAATAGGCACATTTGCAGTAAAACATGGACACTGGTATTATAGTTCGTGGCACTGGCGTTGCTGGGTGAAAGAGAGACGGGCGAGACTGGCAGAACACAGGGAAGATAGAACTTGGTGACGAAAAAAATTGTAAGTAGGAACGTGCTGACACAGGAATTACATCATTGCATTGGCTCAGTCGAGATGGTGATAATCAGGCCGGGAATTTTCTTTGATGCATGCTGATTATCCAAAGAGACACGCGGGTGCAGGTGAAGAAAAAGCGTCCCCTCTTCTGCGAATTATAATTTTTTTTTTCTTATTTAGCCTGGAGAAAAAAAATGTGGTCACGAAAACCATAATTTTGTAAAGATGTTGGCTGATCAGATCATAGTTTGTTAATGTTGTTCGTGATCGAATAAAAATCCAAGGGAGTCAGGTTCGTTGTATAATAAAAAAAACTCCAGAATACTCGTCAAGTCATTTTATTAAAAGATCATTATGACGATGGCAAGATGATTGCGGGCAGAAGAGGGGAAAACAAGAAATATCGTTCTTAGACGGTCATTATTATGCGAGGGCAGGAGGCGAAGTGAGTGTTGTTACCTCGATACAAGTTGGAATTGCACTGACAAGAATCTCGCCAAAATAGGGTTGCTACAGAGTGTCTAGGCGTAAATACTTTCAGACAGAGGTACGCATAACAAATGGTATTTGCCGGGCGAGGTTACCAGATTATTGGCGACAGGACGAATTTTGTTTCAAAAATTAATATCGCCACGGCGATTATAACCAACAAATATCTTTCTCATGTGAACGGATTTCGACAGACAAAACATTATGTGCTTTTAACAATCAGAATATATTTTTAGACATGGGTGTGAGTGATTGAGTTATTACCACTACCAAATAAGGGTATGCATTTGGGCAGTATGCACAGATAGACATAATTTTAACGGACCTTGTGGCCACAAAAATGCGTTATGAACACATTGTGTTATAAGCTTGGTTACGGAAAGCAAAATTACGAAAAGGCATCTGTGCTGATTTAATTCTTTTCTTTTTTATTTTAATCGAAAAGCCGTGAGATATTAGTGACCGAGCACAAGTGGAAATGAAAAGGGAAAGGGTATAAATTACAGCGGGATTATTGTTTGTAGATAAAGATAACACGATTAAATTTTGACAAAGGAAGGGGGAAAATATAAATTAAATAAAGGATAGGGTTTGTTAAAACTTAATATATGATTCTCATATCATAGTATGTTCCAACAATCTTATCAAAATACTGTCTAAAGGTTCAACTGGCTTGAGGGATAAGCATATGAACCAAGGCAGCTCCACCGATAATGCAGGAAGAAATATTAGATGCATGGTCAGTCAGTCGTCTGAAAAATTCTATTCGTCTTTAATATACAACAGACTAAATCGATTTTGTTTCTAGGCTTTAGAAGTTTACCGAGGTCCGATATTGAAATAACTGAACATGAGTTGTTTTCGTGGGGAAAAAACTCTTTGACATACATTTTTCTTGCTTGGCTAGCAACGTACACCGTGGCAAAAATAATCTTTTCTCAGGTCAACAATCTTTTGATTGTATTTTGTCTAAATAGAAACTTTCTTTCCACTCATCAGGAGTAGGGTAGTTTTCTTTATAACGCTATAGATTGATGCCTTACTTAGCACTCTTCGACAAAATCTTTTTACTTTTTTTTTTATTACATTTGATTACATGGCAGATTTCACACATTCTTCCGGGGGGACAATCCTACTGCTATCGTCTGTAGGTAATTCAACGTCTTCGAAGGGATTGACGTGTTTTAGCAAGACCTCTGTCCTTATGCAGCCTTATAGCAGAAATATAAGTCTGAAATTTATTGCAAAACTTGCAATGTCTTTATGACGTTCTTCAGAAGTGATGTCCAACATTAGTTTATGATTTTCTTCAAACTCTTCAATAATGTGTGCAACGTCGGGTCTTATAACTATGCATTGTATCAACTACAATGTATCATGCCCCTTCTCTTCACTGTGACAAGATAAATTATATGAAGTATTTTTTGATAATTTGTTGTTTTGTTCATACAACTGGTAATGTGTCATCGTGGAGAATTTCCTGTTAGTTTTAGAGCCAGACATATTTCCGTTTTGAAATTCACAGAAAACAGCAAGATGCATCAGTTGTAGTTGCTTCAAGTGTATAAAATACATCGTAGTTTGTTCGATAAAGAGGAAACATCCATGAACACATTTCTTCCAGAGTGGAAATAAAATTAGTCAAATTGCCCTGACTTATATCCCGCACCATATTTAAAAGGAAACATTCTAACGCGTTGGTGCCAGTTCTTAAAATGAGCTGACGTTTCTGATCATCGCTGAATCCAATGATTTACTTCTATTCGATTCACTTTCCTAAAAAATAGACAAAATTACATAAATGTACCTCTATCTTTGAAGATTAATTTGGCGGTAGCCTTCTATTTTCCTCCAAATAAATGTCACAAAGTTGATGATAGAATTACATACAAAATCGTCTATTTAATTTGAGCTATAAACAATTTGATTGCATACACAAGCTTAGACACACAAACTATTTACAAATATAAAGTATCAAACGTAATTTCTCATCTAAAATATTTAATTTTCAGTATTAAAATTCTATTATATCGTTCTAATTCTTTTGATGTGTCAGGACCATGCATACATCTTATTACCTTCACGTATCGAGTCTGTTCTGTTTTGATTTTGGTTCAGATAATTACTGTCGCGGTTTAACCAAAAGAGGAAAGAATGCGAACTCGCAACACTTACGTAATATGATATTTTTTCTTTACAGAGCGCAAATTTGTCTGTTTTTAGAGCCTGCAGGATGTGGAAAGAGGTTAGCGACCACAGTGCTAATGGGTTGGAGCCCCCACTCATAGTATTAAATAAAATAACCAGGTATAAATTTGTCAAAAGTAAAAAAGAAGTAATGGAAATATCGAACTGGGCCCTTTGTCTTTATATACTAGAAAACATTGCAAACACATCAAAATTTAACAACGAGTACGTAAGAATGATTTATTTAGCATATAAAAATTTCAAAGCTCAAGCACAATTTCAAGTTATTTGGAAAACAAAAATAAGAAAAACGAATTAAAAAAAAAAAAAAAAAAAAAAAAAAAAAAAAAAAGGATGAGAGTTTACGAAAAAAAGGACCTTTTACACCTTAAATAAAAATATGTCTTCACCAAAATTATACACAGTCTTCGGTATTTTTGCGAATAAACTCGTTGTATCAAATTGCGAATACAAACTTACTACTCTTAAATATTATCCAAGCTTTTTTGAAAAATAAAAATACAGCCTTAAACGTTTCAATATCTGCTTAAATGCCAAAGCCCCTCAGAAATTAAAGAATATAATTTGTAGTAAAATTGACCCAATTAATTTTGAGAATTATTCAGGTGTATACAAAAGGAGTATAATAAAGGAGTTTTATTAAAGAAGACGGATCTAAGAATTACTAAATTATCATGACAAACAAGACATTTAGTTACAGAAAAAAGGAGTATATAGCTGATATTAAATATAATAGAAAAACCACAGCCTTGGAAAGATTATATCAAGAAGAAACCATCCAAATAAATTTCATTGAAAGTAAAATAATTTTTTCCCTCCAGTCTATACTATGCATCAAGAATAAGAGAAACAATAGAAATAGTAACACACAAAAGTACAATAGGTAACGATGCAGCATCTTTTAACATACCGAAATTGTGGCTCGAGTTCATGGTTACAGATATGGAAATAAACAACGAAGTAAAAATAAAAGATAACTTGCGTAATTTTTAAAAGTACATAGAAATTACATGATAGCTTTTCAAATAATTACTTCAAAGACCCTCCAATTATAGAATATTCTTATTTGTTTTTGAAAATTGCTTGGAGTGAGCCGAAACATGACAAAAGTGTAATAAATTTTTTTCACTATATAATATGTTGTTAATTTACACCTTTCCGCATTTAAAACAAATATAAGAAATTTTATTTAGATTGTCCAAAATTGGTATTTTATTATAAATTAAGATTAAATTGTGTAATAATACATATATACACAGTACTACAGGTATCAGTAAAAATAATCTGTAATGGATGTTTTTTTCTATTGAAAAGTTTGTGTAAAAAAATACTCTGCGAAGCGCCAATGTTCCAATACACCCAGAAAAAGGAATTGATTACAACTACAAAACTTTTCTGGTTGAGTACATTTTGGTTGTTTTAAGGAAAATTTTTAGTTGAAGTAAAAAATTGGTTTTGTTGCTTGGACAAAAAAAAATTTAACACTCTTACAGAATTTTAACAAAATTTCATCAATTTTACTTGAATTAACAAAATATGTTTTTTTTTTTTTTTTTTTACAATAATTTTGTAATTTAAATTTGTAATTCCACCAAAATATTATTGTTTTTGCAAAATTTAAATTGTAGTGTAGTAGCCATAACTCTCTCACGCAGCTCAATTTATATGACTTATATAGCTATAGAAATAAAGGATTAATATAATTTTTGGATAATTAAAACTTTTTTTCATTGGGACGGACAAAGGTAGTATTAAAAATCCCCCTATCCCATTTATTACTTTCTTCTATCTTTACAAAAATGTATTGGAATCATGAAAATTTTAGACTTCCGGTTTCCGACGGATTTTAGAATGTCCTGAACACGATTTGACTGTTTTTAGAAAATGACTATCAATGACTCTGTCTGTCTATATGTGACAAAAATTTTGTGGGCGCTCTATCTCAAAAACTATTGCTCGGAATATAATAAAACTTAATATTCAGTTACTTCCTGATATAAATTGTTGCTGATTATTTTTTGGTGTAAATCGTGCAACAGATGACGCTGCTATGTTGCATTTTTCACGATTTCTGCAATAGCACAATTTCATTCTCAGAAGTGAATTACGCCTGCAATATTTGACTAATAACCAGTGAATTTCTATCCTGCTTTTTGCAGGCGTAATTCACTGCTGAAAATGAAATAAAAATTAACTATGTGTTGCCGTATGCTGGGCATTGTTTGCCGCAGAAATATGCGTGCTCCTGGTGACATTTCCATCTTGTGCTGCGGTTACAGCCGGTCCGACATATATAAGAGTGAGAAATACCGAGCTCGGATATCGTTCCTTGGAGCTGAGTGGTAGAGCCTCAGAGCGCTGTTCTGAGGACACGGGATCGGATCCCGGCTTGGGGCATTTTTCACTCTCTCGGTTTGTGCTTGAAAATAAGCAGGATAAAAATTATCTTGTTATTATTCAAGGATTACAGACGTAATTTGCTGCTTAAAATGAATTGAAAAATAGTTAAAATTGCATATTTGAATTAGTTCATTTAACAAAAGTTTTTGTAGTATAAACAAAACAAGTTCGTAATATAACATATTTTATTACTTATACAAACAAAATATATTTTGTTGCAAAAAGAAAATAGATTGTTAAAATAACTCATAGCATATATCTATGTAACAAAAATAATTTTTTTAATTCAAGTAAAATTGAACCATTTTACTTGACTTAACAATTTTTTTTTCTTGGAATTGCAAAAAAATATCAACAATAATATTTCGTTGATTCAAAAATTTCCATTGACCCATATTTAAACGAAAAGTTTTGTTGGGTTAACCAAATTTTTGTTGATTCAACAAAACTTTTTTCTGGGTGTAGAAACATAAAAAAGGGGGGGGGGAAGAATTCCCGAAATTTTATAATTTTAATAAATAAAGTTGCCCTAAAGAAACAAAAGTGTACAATTTTACATTAATAGAAAGATCCGTTCTATTACGGCGTTTGAACGGTTAGTAGCTCAAACTTATAATCTACATAATTTCTAAACGTCTTCACCAAATGACATTCCATTCTATTTACTACTGTAAATGTTACTGCACAATCTAAATATGATGTCAAAATTAAGCGTCCGTAATGATAATTGCAGATTTTGTTGCGAATTCAGTTTGGAGATGACCTCTGAATTTTGTTAAACATAAACTGAACAATTACATAATTTCAAATCAAATGGATGTTTTCGCTTTTGTTTATGGTCAATTTCATTATTAAACTGTATAAAGTGTTAAATATTTTGGCCGATTGTGCATACGAATGTAAATATATGTACAACTAGCAAGCTACGCCCGCTACGCTGGTCATTTTCTCTTAATACACCTTTAATCAAACGAAATATTGACCTTGTGTTTAAATGGCACATTAGCATACATTTTGGCATGATGTTGGTATAACGGAAAAGTACCAAAAGGTATCCAAAAAACTTCGTTCCAAATTAGGCCAATTCTCTGTAGAGTCTATTATGGAATAGGTCAGCTTTAAAAAAATGAATAATTGTGTTACATTATGGTGTCTATGAGGTTTACATTATGGTGTCTATGGGAAAAAATCATTTCCGTTGGATTTTAATAAAGTTACAATACTTCAAATATAATGAAGTTGATATGCCTCACTGAGGTGGACTAATATATGCTATTTCTCGAGAATTTAAAAAAATCATGCACTCAATGACATCTTAATTCACTTTTATATTTTAACAGAATTATAAGGCTACTATAATTTGTGACTCGTGCTATAGTCAGTATACATACGTCAGGACACCGTTATCATTATCATTTTATGCGTGAAGGTTTCGCTATGGTATTCATTGTAAAATTTGGTAATTCTTTTAATTCAATATTTGAAAAACGGCATAATCATTAGATTTGAAATTTATATCAAGAAAAATACAATTTTTTACCTTTCTGACGCAGCTTGTCTAACAATTTTCTCACGAATGCTTTTCGAGCTATTAATTTTTTCAGCAACTTCAAATGTTAAATTTTCCGAGATTAATCTGTGGCAACGATTAGCGGAAATTCCAGTCGTCAGCAACGCATAGCTTTTTGTTAAAGAGGATGTGGAAATAAAAGACGTTACATCTGTTGTACTTTAAGAGAATATCAAGATTGGTTATGATATTTAAAGTTATTTAATGAAATGCTAAAATATGAATTTCATTTTCAAGATAAGACTTAACGCTTTATTATACAGTAGAAACTTACAAAATTATTTTGATAAAATTAAATTTTACAACTCCCAGACG
This sequence comes from Maratus michaelseni, assembly GCA_963931845.1. Lineage (NCBI taxonomy): Eukaryota > Metazoa > Arthropoda > Arachnida > Araneae > Salticidae > Maratus > Maratus michaelseni. The sequence goes on along the minus strand of OZ007590.1, from coordinate 257,198,495 downwards.
TTTCGTATTTAAACATAAAATAAAATATTTTATAACTTTTCTTTAACTTAAAAGGTTAAACTTTAACTTTAAAAGGCTTTTATTTCATGACTAAAAATTCGTGAGAGACGCTTAATCCTTTTATTACTTTATGGGATATTTCATTTATAATTCGCTTTTCATAAAGTTATTTTCTATAAAATATAATATAAAGTATAATAATATTCGACTGTATATTTCTCCAAAATCAGTATGGTAATTCAGAAATAGTTTTGGTATTGTAAAAAAAATGTATCTGTATTTATTTTTTTAAATATTTGTAAATATTTATTTGTATTTTCTCATAATATTTTCACACTGGATATATTTTGAATTTGCATGTTTTGTGCAAATGTTACGAAACACAAAACTGGAAAAAAAAAACTTGTCTTATATGCCAAAATCCCAAAAGTTTCTGCTATCACATACATGCTAATGCTTCAAAATGCAGTTTCAGAACGCCAATAAAATCAATTTTTCGTCATTCTGTTGTACGTCAACTGCTTGCGATTCGCCGTGTTACCTGGATTTGACAAAATCTCTTTGCACTAGCAGCCTATGCAAAACACAATCACCACACATTATTCTATTATTGATAGAAGAATGTAAAAATCAATCAAAAGTACAAGCACATTTTTTTCTCATTAAAAGAAGATTCATATTAAGAAAATATTTTAAATTGTAATATATAATTAAAGAATTTACCTTTTAATAAATTAATTTATATAGCAACATATATATAGGCTTTGAATATCATTCAAATCCCAAGAATGTATAGTCGGGTTAATTTCCTATATCTGTGTACAGTTAACGTCGATAATTAATAAAAATCTGTTACAGTCCAAAAATATAATAATCTGCAGTATAGTTTCTTCGTGTACTCATTCAAGTCTTTCTTCATCATTCTTCCTACAGTTTCTTATGTCAATTTTTCGTTTTTTCTTGTGTTCCTATTGAATTTGTAAAGCCATGTCGTTAGGTTTCAGACACGATTATAGAGAAGGCAAAAATGATATTCAAACCCAAGTTAGGACTTCTTTTGTTGTACACATAAAGCAACATAGACGTAGCTGCGACCAAATTTAGTTTTTGTGATTTTCTATATTTTTGTAATACAAAATATCTATAATTATATAACGAATTATTAATGTAACGAAACATTTAGTTCAAACAATATGTCTTGCGTTATTTTTCTTTTTACCCTAAATAAATATGTCCACTGTTCTATTACAAATGTCCGCAGTACCGGGAGGAAATGTACCGGGAGGGCATGTACCGGGAGGAAAAGGTAGCTTTCATAGTCTATGTGTTTAAACATTCATCTCATTTTACTCAAACACCCGAAGCTAAAATGCTTGGAACCCGATTATAGCAGATTCAATCCCAGTTTTTAATATAACTGAATTTTAATACTAATTTCAGCACAACAGTTACAGCATAACAAAAATCACTTTGTTTAAAAATGTCAGTTACCCTAGAATTTCAATCTGCCATATCTCAGCCATTTTTTAAGATAAAGCCAACAAAAAATGCTCCGGAATCCTTGTATCACAATCTAACACTTAACGGAAACAACTCTTTCAATTTATAATTTTTTACAAATATTTTTAAATTTTTAAGAAAATTTAAAAAAAAGTAACTGGCCGCAATTCTGGAACAAAATGGCACATGAAGCTGGCCAACGAACGCTGCAGAGACCTTCCTATGTTCTGTATACCTGATCAGTTACATTCATATCGGTCATAAATACAAGCGTTAAAACATAACAAATATCAGATTGTTTCACAATTTCAGCCATCCTAGAATTTCAAAATGACATATCTCAGCCATTTTTTTCAAAAAGCCAAAACAAAAGATGTTCCAGAATCCTTGTATCCCGTTCTAGCACTTAACGGGAAAAAAATGTTTTTAATTTATAATTTTTGTACATCTTTTTGAATTTTTAAAAATTAAAAAATTTTTAACTGCCGCCATCTGAAACAAGATGGCGGATGAAGCTGGTCAACGTACTCGGTCGAGACCTTGGTATACTCTATACACACACTCATTCACATTCACATCGGTTTATAAATAAGAGTATTACACCATGACAAATTCCAGATATATATATATATATATATATATATATATATAGGGTGGAACGGAGGGTGGTTTGTTGGTCTTGTGCTCATGATCGGTGAAAATATACCAAAATGCATTGGAACTGCTTTCCTCCGAACGGCTACAGAAAGAGAAAGCTAAATGTGAGATAACGGTTTGTGTTAAATCTTTCATACAAGGGAACAACTTTTGGTGAAGCTAAAACCTAGCAGTGAGACCTGGTGCATTTTACATCCCTATAGTCCAAAGCGAGAGAACCGATGAAATTTGCCTTTAAAAATTGTATTATCGTAAAAATCGTTACTTTTTGCATACACTTAATTTTAACGTAATGAACTGTTAGTTGTTAATTTGGCACCAAAACCGAACTAAATCGCCAAATATGGTACAACGAATCCAAATAACTATTCACACATAGCAGCCCATGATATTTGGCCAGGATTACCAAGTAACGATTACAGCGTATTTTTCTCGCCGCTAAACATGCAATTATAATGTTGTATTTTTTTCAAAATGAAATTCGTAATTTCTTGAAGTGATTTTTAGACATTTTTCAATGTTTTATTTTTATTATTCGCAGCTTTGTATTTTAAAATACATAAAAAAAAATAAAAAATAAAAAAAACTTTTATGAAAATAGTCTCATAAGTGGTCTCAAAAATCGCATTTTCAAAAAGTTATGCTGTTGTAAAATCAATAAATATGATTTTTGCAGACAAATTTTATCGATTCTCCAATTTTGGCCTATAGTTCTATAAAATTCATATAAAAGGTATCAATGATAGGTCTGAGCTTCACCGAAGTGGTTCCTTTGTTAAGGGGTCTCAGGACTATGAATGGGATTTTCATAGAATCAGGACTAAAAATGAAACAAAATGACCATTTTTAACATTTAATATCTTCAAATGTATATGATTTAAAAACACAATTTTTATTCGGATGAAAAGGTATCAGCGTGTTCTTTCATTTTACATATTTAAAATGCTACAAGATGCAGAATTAATATTTATATGGGGCTTCAAACTGTCAGACATTTGTCGAGCAGAAAATTGACATGACAGCTTACGCGCGCGATTACAAGATAATTTTTGCATCTAGAATAAAAATTTTGGAGCCTAATTATACTTTATATTAAAATAATTACACTGAACCTAAATAAATTCGTATTTAACGCATTTTTATATTTTTAATGTAAAGTTGTATTGAGCTAATAAAATTTTTTTAAATGTTCAACATTATAACCACTTAAAATATATATATGTATTTAATAATAAAAATGAAATTTTAGGTTCAATTTATATAGACTAACATGACACATATTTTTGGAGAATTTCTTGAAAATATTGATAAGTTTTTGAGATAGCATGCACGTTATGCCCAAAAACATCATTTTGAGAATAATGATGTTTTATTTCAGCTTTGAGTATGCTTCAGCTTTGGGTGGGTATAATTCTAAAAGCCATAACGTGTGTTCTAATGGGAATTTCAAGAAAAAAATTGCACTAAAATGTTCAGAAAAATAGGAGTTTAACATATAAAAAAATATATAAATTCGAAAATTTTGTAGGTTTAAGAGTCCTGAGACACCCCTTAATACCATTTAAATATTGAGTAACATATTTTGAAAGTTAAATTTAAAAACTGCAATATCTATTATAATACGAATATAATTATTAAGATTTTACGAAAATTAAAATTGCTATCGTCGTTTTATAATTCTTTCTTCGAAAGTTGAACATAAGTGTAGTAGTTATATTTATGACGGCATATTTTGGTTTGGGTAATTTTGTCCAAATAATCACAATAAATATTTGAGACTGGCAGATTCGTACTGGCGGTTTCTATTAGGTATCACCGAACGGATTAATAAAACGAAGTGATTTAAAAACTCGAAAATCATTGCATAACACCATTTCCAACAGTTTACATTGTTAAAAATAAAGTGGCAATTATTGTGGGAATATTAACTATTTCCAAATTAATTTTTAAAGAAAAATGATTCATGGAGCGCGCGATAATTTAGCACTAAAATTCCACATCCTTATATTAATGGTTTTTATTAATTAAAAAATATATATTTCTCTAAGATTTTTATTTAACATTATTTTTAAATGCATTATCTATAAAATGCATGTAACAATCGTCACTTAAAAGAAATACGAAATTAGAGTAATATACCGCGAGAAGGACAAACTGCTACAGTAATTGCGGTTTTCAATTTTATTATTTTAAGCGCAGTTAACAACGAAATGCATTTCTGTTAAATGAATTTCAATTAAATAGTTATATGATTTTTCACTGGTGACGCTACTGAAACAACGCACACACAAAAAAAATCACACTTTTTTTTTACAAAACGTATATTTGGCTATTGTGGACACTTATTCTGAAAATATGAAATACGTTCGTTCGTTCATGAGAAATGAATTCAAATTGCGTAGTTTTCAATTTACTATCCCAGAGAGGCTAGTAATATAAAAAAACTTATGATTTTTTTTTTTTTTTTTTTTTTTTTTTTTTTTTAGAAAAAATATAAATTTTACCATGGTATAAGCTTATTCGGTAGAATATAGCAAAATTAATTTTCGGAAGATGTGTTTAATTCAGTATTTATGTAATTTCTTACCAGAGGCGCTACTAGCATAAATGTATTTAAGTCTAGAAAAATTTTATCAAAGTGGTACTTCTGCTGGATTTGAAATTATTGGGATTTTTCCTGAATACATCGCTAATAATAATATAATTAATACAATTTTGTGAATAAATTTCACTAAAATGTATGTTTATAATTCTACTAAATTTGTAATTCTACTATTGTAATTCTACTAAATATATATGTAGAAATTTAACATTTCTACATAATCTTAAATTTCTTTAATATTATGTAGCAAAATTTTGAATATTTTATTAATTTTGACAATATCGTTATTATTTTCAAAATAATGGTGTGCAGAAATTTAACATTTGATAGTATTCATATATTCATTTTATATTTGGCTAAAAAATATAATTTCATTGTTCAAGTATAAAACAAACCCTAATTAACCTGTGTTAAACCTCGATATAAATCCAGAAAATTTCCGTCAAAAAAAAAAAAAAAAAAAAAAAAAAAAAAAAAAAAACAGCATTTAAAACATGGCGAATGCTACGCAAATAAATAATTTTTAAGCAAGACCTCTTAACGTACATTTGCAAAAAAATGATATGCTTAAAGAAAAGAAAGAAATGTATTAAGATATTTTATTTGTAATTTTTCAAAGCGTTTTATTAAACATTTGGTAATGATAAATTTGCTTACATTATAACCCGTAAGGCATAATGACATCACGGCGACGTCACTGTGAAGTCACACTGTGACTTTGTGACAGTCGTCGTGACGTCACGTGATGTCGATGTGAAGTCACTGTGACGTAAATGCGAGGTCGTTATGGCCGTTTTAAAGGCTTTCTGTGACCTCACAATGTGACTACTTTGCGAAGTCACCGTGCGACTTCAATGTGAAAAATGTGACGAATCTGCATCGGATAGGGTGACCAGATTTTACCCGAATCCTATACGGATTGTTCGGATCAAAATTTTTTTATGGTTCAAGTTTGTGACGTTTGTGACGACACTGCACCGGGTCGGGTGACCAGATTTTACCCGAATACAATCCAGAAACTTCGGATCGATCTTTTTGGATTTGTTTGGCCATTTGGATTAGTTGTCGTGTGACCTGATTTTCGTGAACCCGATCTGACCCGAGTCGGGTATAATGTTTTTACTGTAAGTCTTGTTCAGAATAGAATCTTGCATACGACCAAGTAACCAGATTTTATCAGAAATTGTGTTACGATACAATTTCTGATGTCGGCTCGGATCTAGAGTCATGCACGAATCCGGTTATATACTTCTTGAACATGATTGTATGTCTACTTGAACAGGAATGATGGTTGACTGAAACTATATTTACATTCAACCCGTAATCTTACCCTAACCCAACAACAACAACAACAAAAATTCTGTAGGCCCACAAACCGACCGAACCTGATAAATGATTTCGCATAGATTCGGATAACAAGATTTCACCAAATACGGATAAAATCGACGATAAGGATTGGATCGGCAATCATTTTTTTATGCAACTCGTATTCAAATTAAAACTTTGCATCTGATTGGGAAACCGGCTAATGTAGCCGTTAAACAAGAAAATTATAAATGTAAAAAACGCATACTAATATAAAAATAGTAGATAAATCCATTAAAAATTATAATAAAATTAAATATTTTAATAATATGAAATTCTATTGTGCAAATAACCACTTTTAAAAATAACTTCGACTTCCATTTGTTTTATGTAACCACCAAAAATGTTGACAATAATTAAAACTATGCTATTTTGCTTTTAAGTATTGAAGTTTTTAAATGTGTATACTTTGCCATATCTCCCCTCGTTCAGTATCACGAAACTTTCTGACACATTTATGAACAAATTTTTAAACGCTTGGCACTTGCATGCCTGATTATTAAAGCGATTTGGAATGAATAGTGTTTTCCATTTTTAGATAAATGAAATGCTTAAGAGCAATTTTGGTCACGCTTTTTCCGTTTCTGACGCTGCGCGTCGGAAATTCTGTTCAAAACACCGACTTTGTTTCCTGAAACATCTTTTGTCAAAAATGGAAAATGCCATTCTATTACATATATTCTGAATAAAAACACCTGCCAATTTCATGCGTTTCCGAATAAAAATGAATTCAGAAATTAGTTATTTTGGATTTGATTACAAATTCAATGAAAATAAAAGTATAGATTTTTAAATAAGCATTGTGAAAAATTTATATTAGGAATCCATTTAAATAATAGATCTACCTATTGTGCGATATTATTAAATAATAAACATTGTATCAAGCAATAAAACATTTTTCGAAGCAAATTAAATTTAAAACTTCGGATCATAAACGCAAAGAAAAAAAATTTTTTTTTTCTTTACAAATTATTTTATTTATAGTTTTTGATAGAATACTAAATGCAGAGCTTAAATATCAATTTTTACTATAGAAAAAATTCGATAACATAACTGGAAAAATTACCTTAACTGAATAGTTGTTTTATTGTTTCATCAATATTCATTATTTTTGTGCACCTAATATTGACATATCTTGACAACTAAATTTGTAATGAGTTAAATTGTCGCAATTATTTCAAATATACCAGAAAATTATTTCTCAAAACCTCCACTAGCTAAGAAATTTTCAAATTGTAAATCAAATATTAATAGTTTTAAAAATTGCAATGTTTTTAATTACAATGAATAACTATGAAAATTGAACTGAGAAACGCAAAATATAAATACATTCCTCGTTATAAATAACACTTTACATTTAGAATATATATTGTTAGTAAATACTTTAAGCTTTTTTCCAAACTCTCTATTTAAAACGATTTAAAACATTAAAGATAAAATTTTATACAAGTGATTAAAAAAAAGATTTAAACATCTTAACATTTAAATAATGCACTATTAATGTACCATTACTAAATATGCACTATTAACAAAACTGCGAAGACATTAAAAGTTACCTGCTAATCTATAAGTAATCACCAGTTCTAAGGATTAAGTTTTAATGGTCGTTGACTGCTTCCTTTTCACTGAAAAATGAGACTCAAATCCACTGCTTTAATTTTCAAAGTGTCCAGCTTAGGTGTGTTCATAGATCTGAGATATCAAATATCACGCAGACCTTAATAACGCACCCAGCTAGACAAAAGGATAGGATAACTTTTAGATTTTAGATAGATTCACTTTAAAACGTTAATTTACTTTCACGGTATAAATTCCACAATATACTTCCACAAGCTTAAAAGAACACCACACACTCTAATCCGCCGATGAAAATAATCGTCTGCCCCCAACATCTGCGATCATGATCTGCGCAGTATTGTTTACCACAAAGTAATATCTAGCAGGTGTTTCCAGAAAAAGAATAGAAAGAAAACAGTTAAATAAAGACATTTCAAATGCTTTATAGTTTATATGGCTGACAAATAACTTCTAATAAAACTATAATATTCTGTTTTTATATGAGAGAGTTTAATATTCTTGGAAATAAGCTGTGAAAATTTAAATTTTTACATTATTTAATCAGTTGTATTTGTTTTAGGCGTCCAAACATAAATTTCAAATAAAAATGGATTTAATAGTCTTTATAAAATAATTACGACATAAATATAAATACTATTCTGCAATCAGATTTCCTAAATACGATTTTTTCATTTTTTACACTCTATTGAAAAGAGCAATATATTTAACAGACGTGATATCTTATTAAGCACTGACCAGTTTTGGAATAAATTGCTATAGGAATGACATATACTTTATGACATATTTTTAGTTCGTTTTTGTTCGGAAACGCATGAAATTGGCTTTTGTTTTTATTCAGAAACTCTGTAATTGAAAGACGTTTTCCATTTTTTAGTAAAATCAGAAGATCTTTCAGAAAAGAATGTCAAAGTCAACGTTTTGAACCAAATACCCGACGTAACAGGGAAAGAAAACAGAAAAACCAGTCGTCACGTGACACGAATTGCTCATAACTCGATAAGTAATTTATTTATCAAAAAATGGAAAACTCATTCCGATTCCAAATTGCTTCCACAGTCAGTCCTGCCCATTTTATGCCTTTGCGTTTAAAAATGAGTCAGAAATTATGTCAGAAAGCTTCGTGTTGTGGAGCAGGTCAGTTGAGAACCACCTTAAATATTCAGTACAAGAAAAATCTTGAACGCGTTCAACGGTCACCCCGAGCACCCCCGATGTCGAACTCGCAAAAATGATGTCCTCACTTTTTAAGCAGAAAGCTGATGATTGGGTTGAGTGGCCCCTCAAAATAATAAGAGATTGCAGATTTTTAAAATATTTTTAGTATCACAAAATTAGCAAATGAGTTCTATGCGGTGATAGGAAAAAAAATTAAATGTTTGTATTTAAAATGCTAACAAATCTCTAAATCGCTAACAGTTTTATTAGAATGGGAGATGTATTTCTGAATTACTTTCCGCCAAAACTTTCCTACGTTACTAAATTTCTATTTAAGGATTTTTACCTATGTATTATATAGTATATTTTGTTAAATTTCTTGAAAATGGCAATGAAAATTGTAAAAAGATATCTGCCTCATATATGTAGACAAATATTTATTTATTATTTTATTTTGGAAATGCAATATATTTAAATAATGTGTGACAATGTTTTTATTAATGATTTAGGTACATGACATAATTCAATTCTATATTTTATGAGTTTTTTTTCCAAATTCTCTCTCCGATCACACCGTGAAGTCACAGAGTGTTGGCATTTTGGTCATAGGTTTTACGTGACTTATGTGACTTGCAGTGACGTCATTGCAACGTCACAAAAATTTTTAAAGCTGTCAAAAAGTAATTTTCTTCATGCCATAAGATGTTCTAAAGTTTATTTTAAGTTTTCTTTAGATCTTCAAGACGTTCACATTTTGATCACAGTGTGACCTTACAAAGTGGTGTCATTTTGGTCACAGATGTGACGTGACGTACGTGACTCACAGTGACGTCACAATGATGTCACTGTGACTGTGCATGCTATGCGGGAAAAGTCAAATTTCATGTTTAATAAAGATGAAAGCATTAATTAAATGTCCATTAAAGTACCAGAACATAAATTGTTTTTTTAATCAATCTAATCGTAACCGTAAGCAACCAAGACCAATATATATACAATTCGCTGAGAACAACAATAATACAAAACATGTGACGGATAAAAGTAAACTTTAAATGTAAATTAAGTTTTTTGTTTTGATGAAATAAGAAGAATGTGCAGCATTAAAAGATTTGGCTCAAAGAACCGTTAGCCCAGGTGGTTTAAATAGTACTATTATAGCCACATGATCCTTCTGACTCATGGGTATTTCATCTAATGACGCCCATTAAAAAGCTTTTCAGACTCAGTGTTTTCCAAGAATGATCATTAAATGTAATTCACAGAAAGATACGGAATGTTGATGGAAGAATTAAGTTTCTTTGTAAAAAATGCTTTAGAAGAAAGATTTATTCAGGAATTTCTTTTTTAGATGATAGTGGAATAATAAATGAAATATATATATTCCCTTAAAATAGTTTTTATTTTTCAAACAAATCAAACAATGCAAACAATTTTTCAGTTTCTAAAAATTGCATTTTCATTACATGTTTTTTAAAAATTATATATGTGTTTTATTAAAACATATATGTATATATTTGTAAAAATGCAAGTAATGTTTATTAAAAAATACTTATGTATGTAAAGTAAATAATAGGTACATATATACCCGAAACTTTATATAAAACTTCATAGACCATATCTACAGAACATTCATTATTTTTTCTAAAAAATGTGTCTTCACGTAAGAGTCTAAAAAGAAATGTAAATATGAGTGCGTGCAAGCGCGTATTTAAATGTTTAACTGAAAAAGATGTTTCCGAAGTTTTTAGACTATGAACATTAATAATAATGCTGGTTAGAAATGTATTATTTATTTTTTATAAAGTTATATATTGTGATTTATTCATTAAAAAAAAAAAAAAAACTATTTCGACAAAATGTTGAATCGTAATATTGCTTATAATTTTAAGTTTGAAAATAAAACAAATGTTTAAATTTTAAATTTTAAAAATTCGTACATAAGATTTTCGTACAGTTCATACTGTGAGTTGTTCACACCTATTCTAGTAGAGTCAAAACTTTATTGTCACAACTTAATACATAGACCATATGTATACGTTAGGGGAGAGTAGCAGGATTTGGACCACTTGACTTATTTTCAGGTGTAACTCACTTCATTTTTAGAATATCGGCAAAATAAAACTACACATGGTCAATCTATTCAGCAACTAAATAAATAAATCTTTAGAACAATTTATTTTTTAAAATATTAAGTTTTATTTTAATGCGATTTAAATTTGTCAAAAGTGGTCAAAATTGAGCGACTGGTCGCCTAAGTTGGACCAAACAACATTAGTCTGATTTAATGAGCAGGAGCATAACTAATTTTATTAAAATTAAAGTTAGTGATTAATGAAACAATCAAAAAAGACAACAGCAATGTAATAAAATTAAATCAAATAGCTGAAAGTAACAGTAATTGTTTTAAATGAAAATGTATTCAAATTATAAATCAAAGTTATAAGTAATTAAGAATAGAAATCATGGTACCAATTGCCAGTTACCTAAATATCATATAAGAAGTGATGCGAGGCTCACACATGAATTTCTTTTGTTAATTAGGTAGCTACCTATTGCAGCCGTTCGGAGGAAAGCAATTCCAAAAAATTTTGTTATATTTTCATCGATTATGACCCCCAGACCTCTAAACCACCCTCCGTTCAAATGTTTATATATATATATATATGTGTCATGCTGTGACTCTCTTATTTATGAAGCGATTTGGATAGGACTGAGTATGTGTATAGGACATACGACGGTCACGACCGAGTTCGTTGACCAGCTTCATCCGCCATTTTGTTTCAAAATGGCGGACAGTTAAAAACCTTTTTATTTAAAAAAAAAAATAAAAATATGTTGAAAAAATTGTTTTTGTTAAGTGTTAGAACGTAATACAATGATTCTGGAACATTTTTTTTCTTTTTTTCTATATCTTAAAAATGGCTGAGTTAAATCTAGAGTGGTTGACTTTTTTAAAACAATCTGATATTTGTTATGCTGTAACTCTCGTATTTATGAATCGATATGAATGTGACTGAGCATTTGCACAGAACATATCAAGATCTTGACCAAGTTCGTTGGCCAGCTTCATGCGCCATCTTGTTTCAAAATGGTGGCAAGTTAAATTTTTTTATTTTAAAAAAATCAAAAAGATGCATAAAAGATTATAAATTGAAAATTGTTTCCGTTAAGTGTTAGATCGTGATACAAGGATTCCGGAATTTTTTTTCTTTTGGCTTTATCTTAAAAAAATGGCAGACATATGGAAGTTTGAATTTATAGGGTTGCTGACATTTGGAAACAATCTGATTTTTATTATGCTGAAATTCGCATTCAAATTCAGTATTAACGAAAACCGGGATTTAAATTTCTATAATCAAGTTCCAAGGAATCAGTTAATTTTTTAAAAACATGGACAATGAAAGCTACTTTTTCCTCCCGGTACAGACCGGAAGGACATTTTTGTATTCCAGCGTACACAACATGGAACCCTATTTGGCAATCTGAACACTGAATAATTTCAGCTATTTTATTTTTGTTATTTTACAAAGTAGGCAAAACCAATCATCCCTGTCTTGATTTTTCTTTTTAGATTTTGAATCATTAGACATTTGTTTAAGAGAAGTTTTCTTTACCTGATGTCTGTAGTTCTTTCCTTCCATCATTTTCTTTCTAAATGAATTACGTCTATTTTAAAACTTGATGTTCCAATTGATTTTGTTCTTTGAGAACTTTATTTCTGTCGGTACTTTTTTGTTGTTGTTTCATTTCATAGTTTATTTTGAATAGCGTAGACGTTAACACAGCTGTTTTTTTTTGGCTCGTTCTATAATTAGCTGAATTTTGGGAAGAGACATAATGTTTCTAATGATTCTTTAGATTTTTGAAGGATTTTGTAGCTGGGAGAGCCGTTTTGCGGATGAATCTCTTCACAACTTACTCTTTCCTTTTCGTTTCCTATGTCTTTAATAACTTTTGCTGTCATCGATATTTTTCTTTCAAACTCTTTATCTGTGCCGTTATCATATTTTTTTTTTACTCTTTATATATATATATATCTTTTTTACATTTTTACTTTGTTTTAGTAGGTTTTATGATTACTGACTCTGACTCTGAAATCTCACTAGCAGCAGAATCAACGTATCTATCTGCACTGCCTATTTCCTTGTCAGGAATAGGTGCAGAAACAGCTGTAAATTGATGACTTTTAAAAACATGCCTGTTAGGAGGCCAAATCCGGCTTCCTTTAAAAGCTTTGACGGTGGTTTCAACGGTTGGTGCCATGTTATAAGCTATAGTTAAAAACTGGTGGACCTGTAAAGTTGTCCAAAAAACCACGATTCTTGTGTCTCTATGTAATACGTATTTATGGGTTTAAAGATGACAACAGCCCTCTAAATTCACTTTTCAGATTTATGATCGTATATCTGGTCCAATTTAAGTTACTCAAATTGGTCCAATTAAAGCAATCGCGCCATTTCTCAAAACAGAAATTCTCAAGACTAAGAACAAAAACGAAACCAAACAAATCCGCGTGAAAAATATGCTCATTAAACACATGAATTTAGATATGTATATGAAAACATAAAAACATACGTTAGTTTTAAAGTATTCTCTTACGTTGTGTAGGACAAAATTGACAAAACTAGATGAAAGCAGCTAATTTTAGGCTTTTAAAAATTGTTTGAAAACAGCACGTGGAAAGCGGGTGCTTCTTCTATTCATGAAAGACGTCATTTTGATGAGTTGGATTTCAGTAGTTGGGGGGGGGGGCTCTTTCTGTAATTAACGGCAGAATTGCAGCGGTTCATTTAAAGCGGTGATGCCAATATGGCTACTCTCTCCTATATTTTTCAAGAAAAAATACGCAATGAAATTACGAAGAAATGAGAACATTAAGAATTGCTTTGTTTGAAATCATAGAATAAACTTGTGTCAAATCTCAAAGATATTAGAGATTCTTTAAACTTTTCAGCTTTATATATACAAATTCAATAATTTTACGTTCTTCACTCAAAAAATAGTCTGCTTAACCTAGATAAAATCGAACAGTAATGTGTACAGAAATTCAAATTTTGTACTACGTATTGTTCATCCGTTTTCTATTTCTAGCTATCATTATAATTGTGCATACAATTGAAGGAAAGAAATGACGAAGAAATGAGAATATTAAGAAATATTTTGTTGACGTCTTCTAATAAACTAGTTTCAAAATTAAAATATATTTAGGCTCTCTTAAACTTTCGCGTTTTATATGTATAAATTTAAATGTTTCACATTCGTCACTCAAAATATTGTCTGTTTAACCTATATAACAATGACCAATAATATGTACAGAAATTCAAATTTTATACAACGTAGTGTTTAATTAGTTTCTAATTGCAGCTATAATTTTAATTGTACATGTTGGAACTGCCGTTATATAAACTAACATTACTTAGTTCCTGAAGTATTTTTAAAAATATATCTCACAAAAGTCAGATAAAATAAAGTCCTCCTCGTTTATTTCTTCATTGATCGGTAATATTTTTGTTATATATTTAGAAATTCTATTATATATTATTTATTCATATATTTATTTTTTATTTCAACAATTATTATAATTTTTCATAGCATAAATTTAGTTATATGGTTTTTGATTTCTATGTGTCGAGTTTACTAAAAATATTGAATAAACAACAGCCGTTTGAATATAATCGATACTACTTTAAACAGAAAATTTCAGTAAAATATTTAGGAATTAATCTGTCTACTGTGCATTGTATATTTATTTAAATGTATTAAAATTAATTTTAAAAATAATGCTAATTGTTTATGTCCCAAATCAAACACGTATTCGATAAAAAAAGAAAAAAAAACATAGGCATAGTTTTAAGCTATATAGCTTTATAGCTATGAGATTCGCAGTTCTTTAAAATGTTCCTAAATAATGTATATAAAATTTAATAGAAATATTTAAAAACTTACAATTATTACAAATAATTTAATTCGAATATTTCTGTTAAATAAACATCATTCAGTACAATAAATGTAATAAAATCATAATTTAATTTAATAACATAATGTAATTTAATCACGTTTTAATGTTTTCATTACCTCAAAACTAAAGTAATAAAAGATTAGTGTTATTTATTAGATTCAGGTTAATATATTAAACATATACTGAGCAACACAAAAAAGGACATTGTAAGTCTTATATAAAATAATGGTATTAGCGATTATTTTTTTCAGAAAATGGGAGAAGAAAGTCACAAATACAAATTTTTCTCATTTTCAAATTTCAAAGTATGCAAATTTTGAGTTTGATATCAATAACGACGCTCTAGTGGCAGCGAATGAAATTTGACTTTCAACTTACTGAAAGACAAACCGAAAACAATGATCGTTAATCAGTAAGTTCTTTGTTTTCTGAGTGCGATGTCTCAACGAAGTCATTTAACCAAATCAGAATCTTGGAGAGATGTTGATCAGTTAGAGAGGGGCCAAAATGAAGCCGAAGTAGTGGAAGCCACTGGAGTTTCAAAAAGTGTGATTTCCATTATCTGGAAACGTTTTTTTGTACACTGGAAATGCAGGCAGAAAACCAAAGCAATGTCGTAGACGTGCAACAACACCCAATGAAGATCGATATTTTATGCTAACGGCTCGGAGAGACGGAAATATGAACACCACTCTTCTTCAACAAAACTTTCGCTTGGTACTGGCACCACAGTTTCGACTCGCACTGTCCGAAACTGGCACCATGCTGTAGGTTTGTATGCTCGTAGATCCATGGTATGTGTTTTGTTAACAGCAAGGCACAGTGGCGTCCGCAGGGAGTGGGCAACAAAAAGGAGAAATAAATGGCGAATATTCTTTTCTCTGACGAGTTCCGCTTTTCTTTTCTCCTGATAATAGCCGTGTTTTCATCGGGAGGGAACGTGGCACTAGAAACAATCCTGCATTCGTGCAAGGAAGTGTCAAATTTGGCGGTGGGGGATTGATGGTCTATGCTTGACATCTCCATTGATGGACGCATTGAACTCCACATCCTTCGAAATGGAGCGATATATGAATAAGATTCTCAGAACTATTGTAGCCCCTTACGCTGCAACAATTGAAGATGACTTCATGTTAATGGAACACAATTGCAGGCCACACTGTGCTCATTTGGTCGACGATTTCCTTTTCGAGTAAGGAATCATACGAATGGAAGGGTCAGCGTGTTCTCCGGATATGAACCCAATAAAGGATGTTTGGAACATTCTAGGCAAACGAGTTGCTGGCCGCTTATCACCCCCACAAATCTCTCCAAGAACTCGAAAGAGCTCTTCTGGAGGAGTAGGACAGAATACCCCAGTTCCTCATTAATTGCATCATTTACTCCGTTAATGGAACACAATTGCAGGCCACACTGTGCTCATTTGGTCGACGATTTCCTTTTCGAGTAAGGAATCATACGAATGGAAGGGTCAGCGTGTTCTCCGGATATGAACCCAATAAAGGATGTTTGGAACATTCTAGGCAAACGAGTTGCTGGCCGCGATATATATATATATATACACGCATATATATATATATATATATGCGTGTGTGTGTGTGTGACTATTACTTAATAAAAATTTAAAAAACATATACTACTAAAATTATATTACTTATATACATATACATATACTTATACATACTTACACATTATACTTATACATATTTATATATTTAAACTTATACATTAAATATATACTACTAAAATTTATTAACTAATAATTATAGTACTAAAATTTCTGATAACTGGTTTTTTTTATCATATTTAAAATATATGAAATAATGCCTCTGCTATTTAATACATTAACTAAAGAAAACCTTTGAAGGAAACTTTTTTTATTCTCGTAAATCTGCGAAAAAATCTTTGTGAATATTTGTGTAATATTTGTGTAATATTTGTGAATTTTCAGTCTATAAAAAGATTCCATTTAATTTTTCTTCCAAATACTTTTACATATTACATTTTAAAAATCATAATTGATAAAAATAAAAACAATTTTTTTTTTAAATATAAAATGTGCTTTTTCATGTAAGTAATAAACAAAAATGTAGAGTTTAGAATGAAAAGTAAAATAATAATTGGATTTTTTCTTAACCAGAAAGTACCATGAACCAGAGATTCCCATCGAAAAATAGTTAAGTGATATAAACTTATTGAAAGCATATACAATTTGCCAATGTATGTACAATCAACCAAACAAAGAGAATACCTCATATTAACTGTGTCGCATATCATCATATAACAAGAACGAAAAATCATGCGTCAAGCATAGATCAGGGTTCGCACGCTTTGAAGCCACGCCCCATTTTGTAAGGACTCTTCCACCAGTAATCGCATAAAACTATCTTCTACCTAATGAATCTTGAATACCATTAGGAAGGAAATGACTTTTTAATTATACTGGTGGCAGAGTCCTTATAAAATGGGGCGTGGCTTAAGAGCGTGCGAACCCTGATAAATTATGTAACACTTTCCAACGCTTCTACAAATCATTACCGTTTAATAAGCTGAAGGATAACATCTAAGTAAACAATTTGGAAAACGCATAACATATTTAAAAACGTAATTTCAGGAATTTCCAACATATACAATATTCGGAAAAAAATCCGAATACTTTTATTCAGCCCTGTATATGATCTATAGAATGTGTATGTACTACATATGCTGCTAAATTTTAATTTAGTTAGGAAACGCGTAGCACAGTTTAAAATTCTCCTTCTGGAGTTTCTGTCAATAAACGGGTTCACAAACTTTTGTGCTGTCCTGTATATTATCTACAGAATACACACCAAGTAAAATACAAAAAGTGAGTTAAATTTAAATTCGCGTTCAGCAACTTATAACGCACTTCTAGGAATTATTGTTAACAGACAGTAGAGAATTCTTTTGTGTGTCCCTGTAAATGAACGATGACTGCTATACACACAATATTCTGTAGTAAGCCTCTTGTAATGCACCTTAGTGATATATATAAATTTCAATGCGTTTAAAATAGTGAAACATTATTTAATTAAACCGCAAACGATCTTTCTCCATAGACGTAATGTAACGGAATTCTTTTGACTGTCCCTGTAAAGTAACTATAAGTGCTGTGCACACCCTATTCCATATTAAGCTTCTTGTAATGAACCGTAGTGATATATAGCATTTACAATGGGTTTGAAATTGTGTAACATCATTAAAATAAATCGCAAATGATTTCTCCCCATTGACCGTAATGAAACGGAATTCTTTTGAGCGTCCCTGTAAAAAAACTATAAGTGCTACATACTTCAGTTGAAATAGGGAACATGCTATAGATAACGACAATAACATATAAAAATTGCAGAGCAATACGAGCATATTTAGAGCACAGAGTTAGAGCACGGACAGATGGCAGACGGCAAACGGACATACGGCGTACAAACCGAAGTAATAAACACTTTTCAAATAGGTTGGAAATCGTTAAAAATGTGGCTAACGAATAGATTAGTAATAACGTCTATTAAATATTGCTATGCGTGAATTTTGTTTGGGTCGTTTACAAGTAGAAACGGTACCAAACATTAAATTTTCCAAAGCTAAAACATAATATTGAGATAAAAGTTCGGATTTTTTAGTACATTGCACATTAATATACCTAAAAGGAAGTCATTCTATTATGTAGTTTAGAAATTATTTAGGTTTAATGATTGGAACACTTGATGAGAAATCAATTTTTCGTCGTTGCAAAACACATTACAGAGCGAGTGGATTTTTAATCATAACTCAAAAACTATTAGGCTGAACGATCTGTAATTTTGGCTAATATATGAATTTGGTTAATATATGAAGCTTTTAAAAATCGTTTTCTATTAAAAAAAATCACCGGTTACAAATTCATGTTTTTTTTCTAAAATTTAATTATATATATATAGTATCAATTAAATTTATGAAAAAAAAACATGAATTGTAAACAATAAATGTTTTATTGAAAATCGATTTCTAGAAACTTGAAATATGAGACACAAAAATTACAGCTCATAATGTCAGGTAGTTACGCTTAAAAAGTTTTGCGCATTGCAATCTGTTTTGCAACGATTAAAAATGAATTTAACATTAGGAGTCCTAAATTTTAAAAGTGCATAATTTCTAATCAACTTGATTGAATGACTTCCTATTTGGTATCGTAAGCTAAAATGCGCCAAAAATGCGAAATATTGTGTCAAAATTAGATGCTCGAATTGAAAATATTAGATTTCAGTGCAATTTCATTATGAAGCTTTTTGTAATCATATATTCTAATATGAGCAAATCTTGTGTTTATATATATATATATATATATGCAAATTTTATCTTAAAAACAGCTCTAAAGATTTTGACAAAATTTCGTATCCTACCGTTTTGGGGCACGAGAAAACCATTGGGCTAGGTCACATGTTCGAGAAAATTCGATTAGTGGGTCATTTTGGGTCATGGTCTAGCTAATTGTATCTAAAAAAAGGTTCAAACGATTTTGACGAAATTTTGTATTCGACCATTTTCGGGCACGAGAAGACTATTGGTTTGGGTCACATGTTCGAGAACTTTCGATTAGTGGGTCATTTTTGGGTCAACGCGGGTCAAATTAATTTTATATAAAAACGGCGCTAACGATTTTGATTAAATTTTGTGTCCTACGAGTTTCGAGCACGATAAAATCATTGAGCTAGGTCACATGTCCGAGAAAATTCGATTAGTGGGTCATTTCTGGGTCATTGTGGGTCAAGATCTAAAAAGCGGCTCAATTTACACTAAATTTTGCATCCAATGGTTTTCGGGCACGAGAAGACTGTTGGGCTAGGTGAGAAAAATCAATTAGTGGGTCATTTTGGGTCATTTCGGGTCATGGTCAAGCTAATTGTATCTAAAAAACGGTTCAAACGATTTTGACGAAATTTTGTACCCGACCATTTTCGGGCACGAAAAGACTATTGGGCTGGGTCACATGTTCAAGAACTTTCGATTAGTGGGTCATTTTTGTGTCAAAGCGGGTCAAATTAATTTTATCTAAAAAACGGCTCTAACGATTTCGATTAAAATTTGTATCCTACGAGTTTCGGGCACGCGAAAATCATTGGGCTAGGTCACATGTTCGAGAAAATTTGATTAGTGAGTCATTTCTGGGTCATTGTGGGTCAAGATCTAAAAAGCGACTCAATTTACACAAAATTCTGCATCCAATGGTTATCGGGCACGAGAAGACTGTTGGGCTAAGTCACATGTTCGAGAAAATTCAATTAGTGGGTCATTTTGGTCATGGGTCATGATATTTGAACTCAAATTTAATTTTGACAGAGCATAGCTCGGTCTTCCCTGCTCGTATAAATTAAAAGAAGATACAATTTCATCTCTAATACTAATAGATGTTACTAGTCTAATACTAATAGACGGGGTTTGTTCTTTTTTCTACGATTGCACACGAGTTGATGATCAGTGTTGAAAAGAGCCAGTGCAATACCCATTGAGATCGCTTGATTTTTCTGCTATATATTCGTATGCATGGAAAAGCTTGAGAGTTGTGGGCTATATTTCTAGCCAATCGTCTTTGCTGTAGATATAAAAATGTATGTCTCTCTGTTATAAGGAAAGGATTTAACGAGTTTAGAATGCTATCATCCACAGCTTCCTGTAGTGGACCGGTGTTGCATTTTAAAACAAATAGACGATCAGTGATAATTACTAATCACAACAATGATCTGTTACTCATATAAAATTTTAAATGTGCATTGCTAATTTTTTGTTGGATGTATACTATATGTTTTGCTATGTTTTCTCTAATATCTAGATGTTGCTTCAGAAACAACATTATACTTATCTCTATAGGTATAATTTTCAACTAATTTATATTCACCCTGTATATATAAATATACTGTTTTTTTTATAAAATTCGTGATAGAAGTATAACACGATAAAAACAAATGTTTACATTTTGGAGAGACATGCGGTTTGCAGATTAATCTTTATCGTGAAAGATGAATTTGTATATTAAGTACACATTTCTTAAAATCTAGATAACAAAGAAAGCTGCTGTGCTCTGGCAGGTTTAGAATATATATCGACTGCACAACTACACAAAATTAGCATCACAAAAAAAAAGTACCCTGTGATTTCTGATTATAGTGATACCGAAAATCATTGTCTACAGAATAAATGCTCCGTTCTTTCGTGCGCCAGGGTTCGCACGGATCAGGGATTTTTCCATGAGGTTCACCAGTTTTTCCTTATAGAAAAAGAAATCTAGGTTAAACTCGTGTAACTTCGCCTTCTTTTAAGAAAATATTTTCTGTAAGAAAATACTGGTACCGAAGAATTTCTTGTTCGCAAAATTCCAGGAGCCGTACGAACCCTGGTGTACTGAGAAAAATCGTTGTTGTCAAATGGAACGGTTTTAGCAGTACTTTGAAATAATAAGATTTCTCAACTCTAACTTCTTATGATTTTCATGCAAATGCGTTTTTTTCTCAAGAAATTAACATTTAGTTTCATGCTATAAGAAAACTTGCATCACGACAGTTATCTGAAATTTGAATATCTCTGACCTATAAGTAAATAAATACATAAATATGTAGTATATATATTTTACCGAGATTTCACTTTGTCCAAATATCTAGATCACCTGATAGATACATTAATGGATGTATAAATAAATAGTTAGACATACAGACAGGCAGATAAAATCCAGCAGACGAGCATAATGTATAATTAAAGAGTTTTCAAAATTTTAAGTAAAATAAGATTACATATATAGGTTTTTCCAGACGAATGTGAGATCGATTAATATGTATATAAACACAAAATACTGAATACTTATAAAACAATATATATAATTTGAATTTTACTAAAGGTAAGTCTAAAACGATTCACGTTTTCTTCACACAAAAGATGGAAATGATAAACATATGTGTATAAAATTAATGGACACTCATAGCGAAATTTTAGATATTTTTTCGGAAAAATTAATAGTTGATACCCGAAAAAAAAAAAAAAAATTATAAAAAGTATTTTTTTTTCAAAAGCAAGACTGAAAATAAGTCCTGTTTATACAGCGTGTAAAGCTTTATTATTTTGATATGTTTCCAAAATAAAATAAAAAATAAAATCTAAAGAATTGACCAAAAGTGCAGATCTGGCATTTTCAAACATTTAAGCATTTTTACTAGTACAAAATACATTTTCTTTATATATAACAGAAGAATTTTTATATAAAACTGAATTGCATTTACTAGATTTCTGAGTATGCTTTTCCCTTTTCACAAACTAAAAATTTTATAGGCATGTAACATGAAAAACAAGTTGGAACGTAAGCAAAAATGTACTCAAAAAATAAGATCAAAACATCTAACTGGAAAATAAATGACTTTAATAGTAATTTCGATTCGATATAAAAAGTTAGTATTATTATACTAACTTTTTATATATATTTATAACGTTTAACTAATTGTAATATTTTATCATTTTTATACATTTTTATAGGTATTTTCGTTATTATTATAGACAAACAGATTCAATTATTTTATAAAAGTTTGTAAATTGTTTCAATTCTATATAATTCAATATTGTGTAGCATTAACTAATTTTCGTGTTATTATTTTTTTTCGACAAAAGTAAAATATTATTTATATTTGTGTAATAACACATTTAAACGTTAGCTCGGAGAACATTTGTTTTTAACAATAACATATAAACACGGGAAATGATGCATAATCGTCGTCGAAAATTTGGCAATAAGTTATAGTTTTTTAAATTAATATGTATTTCAAAACTAAATACATTTATTTTTTTATTAAAAACTCGAAAAAATTAAACAAGAATATTAAATTATTTCAAATTTATTTTTTATAAAAAGTGGCCGTTGTTCTATTTCTAATGTATTCTTCACACACACACAAAAAAAAGAAGAAAAAAAGAAAGAAAGACGAAGAAATGCATAAAGCTTGAATGAGAATTATTTCGGGACTTACGTATTATCCGTTCCCTGAAGATAAGGTAAAGCCAGGAGAGATGGCGCGGTCGGAGAGATTGCGCACATAGAGGTTCGGGGGGAAGGAGTAGAGTGAGAGCACAGCGACTCCAGGTAGTTGTACAAGAACAGTTCGGGAGTGTCTACTTGAAAGTGCACGTTAATTGCTTTGAGCGTCTAAGATAAAGTATTGCTATTTTGTTTTGTTTTCCCGAAGTAAGTGCTTGAATTTTCATAGCTATTCATCAGAATTTCTATACAATATCAGTAGTACAAAATATTTTAAATTTAAACGTTTTCTCATAAGTTACTAATCTAGACTAAAAATGTGAACATCAGCGGTTTGTTTTAATAGCGGCCAAGTTTAAATAAAAGACCGCGAAATCTCTCCCACCGACATAGGAGAGTTTGCGCATCTGCTACTTAGGAGAG
Source organism: Maratus michaelseni (assembly GCA_963931845.1). Taxonomy (NCBI): domain Eukaryota; kingdom Metazoa; phylum Arthropoda; class Arachnida; order Araneae; family Salticidae; genus Maratus; species Maratus michaelseni. Next base: position 257,175,245 of record OZ007590.1, on the reverse strand, counting down.
ATGGTGCATTAATCTCATTAGTTTCCATGCTAGGAGGGATTACGCAGCCTATTGGTAAATTTGCTTAAAAAAATGAAAAATGAAAATGTACTAATTTTAAGTTAAACGTGTTTTCAAGTAACTTAATGTTATTTTGTAATCTTATCTGGACTTGCTTTTTCAGATTCTTTATTTTTTCCCTTTAATTAAAATTTTTTAATTATTTTTTAAATTATTTCTTTTTTTCTGATTCTTTAAGCATTAGGTTGAAATATTCACTCACAATACAATAAAATTTGTTCACAAAAACCTTACAGCAATGTCATTTAAGTGTAATTATTATTGTTAACAATTTAATTGTAGTTATTATGAGTAACAATATCTCCTACCCATGTGCGCAATCACACCAACCCTGTAAGGAGATATTGCGCAAAATAACTTTCTTGGTTTTATTACAACTATTCTATTAAATTGCAACAAAACAACAAAATAGCAATGGAAATGCATAAAAAACAAATGAAGTAAAAAATATTCCTGGGTAGTTTAGCAAAAAAATAGTATTTAGATTTTTTATAGCTATTCTTTTGAATTGTGAGCAGACTATCCTAGCTTTACCTTACATAGCCAAAAAATGGTAGTCAATCGCCAGTCTTGTTTATCGTTGCCAGTCACGTTTAAAATAGTAATTTAACATTATTAAATACATAACATAGCTAAAAATGTTAAATAATATAAAATAAAATTAATAAACGACAAGTAAGAATCTATAAGAAAGACATAATAATAAGCTATAAACTATAATAAAAAATAAACTAGAAATTATAATAAATAAATAAGCTATAATAAAAAACTATATAGTTGTCAAACAATAAGGGTTAATGTAATTAGTACTATTGGCGGTTTTTTGGCGCACTTTTATCACCAGGGCACGGATCAGATGTAAGTACCAATATTCCAACAGAATGTTTTAAATTTTCAGTTCTTGAAAACTGTTTGTTATCAAATTCAATTAAAGAAAAGTAACAATTGGTAATTAATAAAGGTAATAATTTGTGAGAAAATATACATTAAATAAATTCTTTAAAAAATCTTGGACAAAATTAGGACAAATACCACTATTTGTATTTGTATGTGTATTTTTCTTTATTAATGCAGTCATGAACTATGAAGGGATAAATAATGAAGTAATGAATGAATAATGTTCAAAAACACTTTTCTCATATGACACAAATAAAACGCAAAACTATTGAAAACAGAATATCATTAATGCAGTGTAATCAGAATTAAAAGACTTGATTTAAAACTGCAAAACGTATTTTTTCTTAATTTTTTACTTCAATAAGGGAACAAATAATTGTTTAAACTTTCAAAATGCCATATTATCAAACGCCAATATATTCGGAAAATGTGTGTCTAGTACATCATATGTCTCTCGTACTACGTCATATACTACTCATGTACTACGTCATATGTTCTAAAAAAAATAACTTTTTTTTTTTTGTGTTTGTGTGACCGGATGTCTTTCTTGACTAATATTAAGAAAACCATTGTATATAAAAACATTAAAATTGGCAATTTTATAGAGGAATGTCCGACGCACAAGCTGAAGTGGGCAGTTTTGTAAATCGAAGAATAGTTCTAACAGCTATTTAATATTGTATTCGGTGAACATAGTTGCGTTAAAAAATATGCATAGCAATTTAAACGTATTTTACAGGGACATATGCATATTTGACAAGTTTACGGTGTGCCTTGTGCAATCCAAATTGTTTGAGATTTGTAAAATATTTACATAGCGCCAATAATAATACTTCCTTTAAATTTTAAAATGCATTTATACTTGAATATTTATAATGAAAAAAAAACTTACATCATATTTAAAGCAGTATATATATAACGTCTTATTTAAAACAATTCTCTTATAGAGTTGTTATAAAATTTCAGGGAGACAGAAACGATGTTTCCTTTTTATATTTTATACAAGCTTATTTTCAAATGTTTAATTGATCTTATTTAATCATTCAGCAAAACAGCCGTTAGCTATCACGGCAACAGCTGATTCGGCATTAAGAACTTATAAATTCCTCAAACAAAGAGAAATGCAACGCAAATTGGAGAAGATCGCCAATTGCCATTTAATTATAATTCAATGTTCCGTAATCTTTTTGAAACTGAGCAAACTAATATATTTTGAGACTTGTCTATAAGCGTGTTGGAGATTATAGGTTGGCAGAGGACTCTAATTTAAGTTAAAAAAAATATTTTTCAGTTAAATCAGATTTTTTTTTTTTTAATTTTAGTATTTTCTATAATTACTCAACAGTCGAGTTAAATTACATTTACAGAAAATATATTTTATAATTAGTGAAATGCCTAACTTTCTCTATAAATACATGCGAAAAGGCTAATTATCATCAGAATGGGTCTGTTAACACTCATAAGTTTAGAATTTGGCCCTCTGAACAATCCCACGGGATTCTAGAAATGCCGTTGCATTCACCAAAAATTACTGTTTGGTGTAGCTACAGAGTCCAATTCCTCCTTCGATCATTCTTTCATGAGAAAATTACTGCGACAGGACTAGTAACGCGTACCGTTAACGTACAGAAGTATCACGACATGCTGACTAATTTTGTCGTTCCAATATAATAGGTAGAAATTTCTGACATTTATAAATATTACTTAGAAAATGGCAATTTTGCATCGAAAATGTATCAGATTTCAGCAGTTTCCTGAATGAACATTTTACTTAAACTGTAAAAATTTTTCACTAACTTTCCAAAATTTTATACTGGAAGATAATCTTAGATTACAAATATTCATTATACAAAGGCGTTGTCAACGAAAAGAAGAAGAAGAACAATATTAATTTTAAGTGAAAAGCTTATAAACCTCTCTACATATATTCCCTAAATCATTTTCAAAAAAAAAAAAAAAAAAAAAAGAAAGAAAGAAAGAAAGAAATAAGCAGTTAATTTTTTATTCTGCTTAAATTAAAAAAAAAAATCTCCATTTTAAATTTTATTCGAGAAATATGAGAAAATAATTTTACTATAATTTATCTCATGATCGTCTAAAACTAGATTCTACGATTATTTTGTATCTAATGTTTTAAAAAAGTAATAATAACATAACCTGTACTTGAAATGTAACATTTCATTTGTCGTTACTGAAATTATTAGAAAACTTTTATAAAAGCAACTTTTAAGAGTATAAAAATATCATTTTACAGAACATTAATTCGGTTTTCCTCAAAACTACGTTATACACATTAAAGTCAGCTTAAATATGAGAATTGCAAAATGAGAAAAATGAGAGTTTAGAAATATAGGGAGATTTTTCTTAAACTGACGCTATTCAGAGCCACATGTGTCTCGCTCTAATATCCGAAATGGCAGGAAACTTGGTAAGGAAACTAATGACGCCATGGGAAAAAATATTCCGAGAAAATATCTTTTTACTGAATATTAATTCGTTTTTCCGTTTACCGTCAGTTTTTAAATGTGCAATTCTCATATTTAAGCTGATTTTAATGTGTATAACGTAGTTTTGAGAAAAACCAAATTAATATTCGGTAAAAAGATAGTTTTATACTCTTAAAAATTTCTTTTATAAAAGTTTTCTAATAATTTCATTAACGACAAATGACATGTTACATTTCAAGTACAGGTTATGTTATTATTACTTTTATAATAAAAATATTCGTAGAATTTTGTTTTATGCGATCGTGAAATGAATTATAGTGAAATTATTTTTTCCTATTTCTCAAATAAAATTTAAAATGGACATATTTTTTATTATTTATGCAGAATAAAAAATTAACTTTTTCTTAAAAAAAAACGAAATAATACAGGTTTACCTGTTAATAATTTAATTTTTTTTATAAATAGTTCCAAAAACACCCCCGATAGGAAGGAATGTGGCGCTGTTGAAGTCTAGACAGCCGAGAATTAGTATACAACACGGGTAATAAATGAAAATGCAAATTTATACCTACATATGTGACAATAGCGTCATTAATTTGGCCTCTAAACACATACGAAAAGCCTAATTTTCATTATAATGGGTGTGTTAACACTCGGAATTTTAGATTTCGGCCCTCTGAACAACCCCATGGGGTTCTAGAAATGCAATTGCATTCAACAAAAATGACTGTTTGGTGAGGCTTCAGAGTCCAATTCATCCTTGGATCATTCTTTTATGAGAGCATTACTGCGACAGGACCAGTAACGTGTACCGTTAACGTACAGAAGTATCACGACATGCTGACTAATTTTGTCGTTCCAAAACTTCAGTAAATACGATGCGTGGATAAAACAAACTTTATGAAGTATGGTCATTGGTTGTAAAGGTACAGCGACTGTTGCGCTGTCACTTAACTGACCAAAGGGTCATCTGTCGTAGTTATCAAGATTCCTGGCAGCACCGGAATCTAACAACCCAGTATCTAACTCCATGTGACTTTTGGCTCCTGGGTTATTCGTAGTCAAAGGTTTTCTTTCTCAGTGGTATAAAAAAAAAACCTGACTACCTTAAAAGTTATTATAACGCAGAGAGTAGGGAATATTCCTTGTGACATGTTACGTTTGACATGACGTAGAGAATGTTGTGCAAAAAATTCTAGTTATAATCCAAGAGAACGGCGGTCACATTGAAAGTGGCCGAATTATTTGCCGGGGAAGTGAATGCTGTGAATAAAGCGTATCACGTATGTTATTAATTTTGCCTGATTTTGAAGCACTCTTTTTCAATTGCGACATTTTCCACTATCGTTGATGTTTTGAACTAATTCTTTTTCTCAGAATCTTTTCCCCATGACGTCATTATTCTCTATACCAAGTTCACCCTGATTCCGGTTATTAGAACGTGCTACGGATGGCTCTGAATAGCGCCAGTTAAAAAAATAACACCCTGTATATTAATAATAAAAAAACCTGACATAAAAAAATCATTTAAAGTAGTAGTAATAAGCTTCTTTATATTTTAATACAGCTTTCTTAAAATAAACGACATTTCGAACATTTTCCACCATGAAAATTGTCTAAAATTTCATTTAAGACGAAACTTGTAAAAGACATATTCTCTATTCTAAATAATGTAACAAAGATTCAATAATTCAAAAACTAATTACAAAATATTCCCGTTTTCTCATGGAAGTTTTGCAAAAAATAATCTTAACATTCATTAGAAAACAATGGTTATTCCAAAATCTTAACAAATGAAATATATTTTAATATGTAAGCACATTTTTATCTTTATTTAGTAAATATGGCTTTCAAATGCAGATATCCCTACTCATTATTCATTTACTTCCACAATGTGTTGTAAATGCCGGTAAAAAAAATTCGTTTCGCATTGACATGACGAAAATTTTGAAACATTTGTCTGCAGTTATTTACTTTAATAGAATTGCCTTAGAAATCTTTGACAAAATATCGGCTACAGAATGTTGTTTTACAAATTTGTGTATTTTAATTAATTATTTATCTACATTGAGAACATTATTTAAAAATACTAAGAACTTATTACCTTATCTAATGCATATTTGTTTTCAAGTTCATCATCAATTTTGTATTATTTTATGTTACTGGAATTTTGAAAATTAAAATGGACAAATTTTAAATTGATAAAGTATTACAGTATTTGATCTAATATATGCACTTTCTACAAAAGCAATTAATTGTTCATGCCAAAGTTCTGTCGTATTTTCATACCTTTAATACCTGTAAAATTTACATACTTGATAATTTTATTATACTTGTTTGCTTTGAACTAATAGCTTAAAATACCAGGTATTGAAATTTTAGCGGTATTTAAGGTATTAAAATTAAGTATTAAAATACAACAGAACTTTTGCATCGACCTAATAGTTTCGAGACCCGATAAACAAATTTGGATTTTAATTCATACACTAAACCAATTACAACGTTGTAACGCACAAATATAAAAATTGAGACAAAAAACCCCATACGGCCGTTTCAAGGATGCATCGATCATCTTCATCAGTGCGAAAAATAAAAGATAAAAGTAGATTCAAAGAACCCCTCGTTTATAGCCCCGAGTACTGGCTTGAATAAAATGCTAAAGCAAGAGTTTATATATACCAAAGAAGTGACGTAGTCAACTACGCATAATTTAATAACATAGCATTTTATTCAAGCCAGTACTCGGGGCTATAACCGAGGGGTTCTTTGAACCCTTTTTTTTTTTTTCGCACTGAGGAAGGGGATCGATGCATCCTTGAAACGGCCGTATGTGGTTTTTTGTCTTAATTTTTATATTTGTGTGTTAGAACGTTGTAATTGGTTTAGTGTATGAATTAAAATTCGCACAAAGTGTTCGATTTATACAAATTTGGATTTTATGTATGCAGTGTTGAAAAATGAAATAGACAAATTTTAAATTGCTAAAGTATTGCAATATTTGATCTAATTTATGCATTTTCTCCAAAAACAAATAAGATTGAACCAAAAGTTCTGTCGTATTTTAATACTTTTAACACCGGTAAAATGTTCCTACTTGATAATTTTATTGCACCTGCTTGCTGTGAACTGATTGTCGAAAGTATCAGGTTTTAAAATGTTACAGGCGATAAAGGTATTAAAATTAGGTTTTAAAATGCGACATAACATTTCAATCGACCTAATTGTTTCTAGACCCGATAAATAAATTTGTATTTTATGTATGCAGTGGTGAAAAAGGAAATGTCCGAATTTTAAATTTCTAATGCATTACAGTATTTGATCTAATTTATGCACTTTTTATAATAGCAAATAAAAGCCTTTATGATACCTCGAATAGTTGGCAAAAAATATACGTAGTTTTATTTTTATATATTTTTTATTGCATTTGTATAGCAAGTGGAAAATCCACAAAAGCATGCTAGAATATTTTTTCACATATATATATTTTTCCCATATATAATTTTTTAAATAAGTTCTCATATTTATTTTATTATATATTTTACTTACAACTCTTTAATAGTATGTAGTTGTAATTCGATGAACTCACGTACGTGTTATAGTAAAAGAATACGTGGTACTTGAAAGCTTTATGATTTATTTTTAATTTTTTAATCCCTTGACTAAATTTGTATTGTTGTTTTCTCCTGAATTAAAAAAAAAGATGAATTTTCAAACTTCATGAAAAAATCGTAATTACGTATATAAGTGTAATCCTTGAGAGTATTAATCCTTAGTAACTCTTTCAAAACTGCATTATATTTGTAGAATCATTTTAATTTAAACAATGGTTCTATTGAAGTGAAACCTACAGCATAGTGAACGGATATATCAGTTCACAGCGGTGAGAAGGTTAATTAACTCTTGAAGATTTATGATGCTACTCATATGTATTTTGATGCTTGTAAAAATTTGGGATTATAATTTATGGATTTTGTAGAAAATTCACATAGGACGATAATGATTATAAGCGTGATAACCGTATTATCAAACATTTATAAATTTTCAACACAGTTAAGGTTATAAGAGCCATCCAAGTACTTTTAAAGACACATTTTTAATATAAACATTTAGTATTCCGTCGAAAGAGAAAGCTGTATGTTACATGTCATACTAAGTAATGTTGTTCCTAAAATAATTTTAAAATTAAAAATATACTCCCAGCTTTTTCCATTTAGATAAAGAGCTAAATATTCTATTCGAAACTTAATTCACATAAGTATGTTTAACAGCATGTTAATTGATATATATATATTACAATGTTAGCTAATCATATTTTTTATTCCCTTAATTAAAACGATTTTTTTCATTGCAGAAATATTTTCAATAAATTTGAAATATTGTATAAAGTACACACTCTTGAATCATTTAATATATTCGAAACATTTGTATTCACGTTTTCGTTTTCTGACAGAATAATTTAAAGAACCAAATTCTATGAAAGACTGAATCAGGTAGCTTAATAATGCACTAACTTATTCCTTCTGTGAAATGTTAAAGAAAGTACAATAAAATATTTCAAACTCAGCTCGCATTTCCCCCTACACTATAGGTTTTCAGTTTATTCAGTTCAAAGAAATGCAATTTTGCTCCATTTTTTTCCTAACTTGCACATGAGAGTGAAACATTGTGCTGTTAGAATCACAAGGTTAATTTTTTAAGAAGTAAGAATATTAAAATTATCTCTGTAATTCTTAGTGTTTGAAATTTTTATAACATTGTCTGTAGAACAATTTCGAGAAGGAATTGTTATTCATTTCTATTCAATAATAGAAAAATCAAGTTACATGATTAAATGAACAGTAAGCATAATAATCTATTTCAGCATTTAATCACAAAGTATTTGCGATATTACAATTTTGAAATCTATACAAATATTATAAAGGAGTAAAGATTGTTTGTTTGTTTGTAGGGGGTAATCTCTGGAACTACCGAACCGATTTCAAAAGTGATGGTGGCAAATTGATGGTGACAACCCCTGCTCCAACATAGGCTATATTTTATGTCGGTGTCACTAACCCCAGGGGGTGCACGAGCGAAAAACGTTCTAAAATTGCCATTTTTAGCTCACAGGCCATCAAAGCCTGAGAGCTTATGTGCCCGCCGGTTCTGTATGTATGTATGTACGTACGTAACGCGATAACTCTTCATAGAAATAACCTTTTTCCTTCAAATTTTGTTTATAGGTTCACTGTGTTAAGGCGCTTCCCTGATTAGTTTTCGGGATTGATTGGTTAAGTATAAAGGGGGGAACGGGGGGCTAATCACCCCCTTTATTTATATAAATGGGTTTTTCATGCAGAATTATTCCATTTTCCTTCAAATTTTGTTTATAGGTTTATTGGGTTAAGACGCTTCCCTGATTAGTTTTCGGATTGATTTGTTAAGTATAAAGGGGGGAACGGGGGGGCTAATCCCACCTTAATTTATATAAATGGGTTTTTCATGCAGAATTATTCCGTTTTCCTTCAAATTTTGTTTATAGGTTCATTGGGTTAAGACGCTTCCTTGATTAGTTTTCGCGATTGATTGGTTAAGTATAAAGGGGGGAACGGGGGGGGGGCTAATCACACCTTAATTTATATAAATGGGTTTTTCATGCAGAATTATTCCGTTTTCCTGCAAATTTTGTTTATAGGTTCATTGGGTTAAGACGCTTCCTTGATTAGTTTTCGCGATTGATTGGTTAAGTATAAAGGGGGGGGGGAACGGGGGGGATAATACCCCCTTAATTTATATAAATGGGTTTTTCATGCAGAATTATCCCATTTGCTTCAAAATTTGTTTACAGGTTCATTGGGTTAAGACGCTTCCCGGATTAGCTTTCGGGATTGATTGGTTAAGTATAAAGGGGGGGAACGGGGGGCTAATCCCCCCTTAATTTAGATAAATGGGTTTTTCATGCAGAATTATCCCATTTCCTTCAAATTTTGTTTATAGGTTCACTGTGTTAAGGCGCTTCCCTGATTAGTTTTCGGGATTGATTGGTTAAGTATAAAGGGGGGGGGGAAACGAGGGGCTAATCCCCCCTTATTTTATATAAATGGGGTTTTCATGCATAATTATCCCATTTGCTTCAAAATTTGTTTACAGGTTCTTTGGGTTAAGACGCTTTCCTGATTAGATTTCGGGATTGATTGGTTAAGTATAAAGGGGGGTACGGGGGGGGGCGCTAATCCCCCCTTAATTTATATAAATGGGTTTTTCATGCAGAATTATCCCATTTGCTTCACGATTTGTTTATAGGTTCATTGGGTTAAGACGCTTCCCTGATTAGTTTTCGGGATTGATTGGTTAAGTACAAAGGGGGGGAACGGGGGGCTAATCCCCCCTATCCCCCCCTCCCGTTCCCGAACGGGGGGGCTAATCCCCCCTTAATTTAGATAAATGGGTTTTTCATGCAGAATTATCCGATTTTCTTCAAATTTTGTATATATATTCATTGTAATTAGAGACTTCCCTGATTAGTTTATGGCGTTCATTAGTTAACTATGGGGGGTAACGAAGGGATGACCCCCCCTTAATATATTGTTGATTTCTTTATTTTTCGAGGGGCTTATTTCAAATTCTTTGAAATAAGAGTATAATATACAATTAGTGTGAATAACCTGTGAGCTGAATGTCCACAGTTTAACTGGGCAGTTTTATTTTTATTTTTTATACTGAATGAGCTAGAAATTTGAAATTTGGCATTGTAGTTACTTATAAGATGTAAATGCTCTCTACGATCAAAATAAAAAAGAAATCGAAATTTAAAAGTATGAAATGAGCGAAAAGCGTTCTAAAAACATTCTAAATTACAATTTCTATGGAATCTCTGGAACTACAGAACCGATTTCAAAAGTGATGAAGGCAAATTGATGGTGACAATCGCTGCTCCAACACAGGCTATATTTTATATCAGTGTCACTAATCCCAGGGGGGTGAAGGAGTGAAAAAGTTCTAAAATTGCATTTTTTTTTATACTGAAGGAGCTAGAAATTTAAAAGTTGGTATTGTACTTTCTTATAAGATGTAAATGCTCTCAAAGAACAATTTTTTTTTTAAATCGAAATTTAAAAGGGTGAAATAAGCGAAAAGCGTTCTAAAAACAGTCTAAATTACAATTTCTATGAAATCTCTGGAACTACAGAACCGATTTCAAAAGTAATAGTGGCAAATTGATGGGGACAATCCCTACTCCAACATAGGCTATATTTTATGTCGGTGCCAACTAACATCAATGAGGTGCAGGAGCGAAAAATGTTCGAAAATTGCGACTTTTTTATACTGAAGGGGCAAGAAATTTGAAATTTAGCATTGTAGTTACTTATAAGATGTAAATGCTCTCTAAGAATAATTTTAAATAAAAATTGAAATTTAAATGGGTGTAATGAGCGAAAAGCGTTCTAAAGTCATTCTCAATTACAATTTCTATGGAATCACTGGAACCACGGAACCGATCTCAAAAGTGATGGTGACAAATTGGTGGTGACAATCCCTGCTCCAACAGCCTCTTTAATAAAAAGCTATGCGTTGCCGACGACTGGGTTTTTCGCTAATTGTTGCAACAGATTAATCTCGGAAAATGAAACATTTGAAGTTACTGAAAAATATAATAGCTCGAAAAGTATTTTTCAGAAAATTGTTAGACAAACTGCGTTTGAAAGGTAAAAAATTGTATTTTTCTTGATACAAATTTAAAATCTAATGATTATGCCGTTTTTCAAATATTGAATTTAAAAAATTACCAAATTTCCCAATGGAGTACCATAGCGAAAACCTTCATGCGTAAAAAGATAATGATAAGGGCGACGTGTCCTGACGTGTATATTGGCTATAGCACGAGTCACAAATTATAGTAGCTTTATTATTCTGTTAAAATATAAAAGTTATTTATGAAATGTCAATATTTTGTTTGATTAAAGGTTCGTTAAATGAAATTGACCAGCGTAGAGGGCGTAGCTTGCTAGTTGTGTTATAAAAGTAATTTAATTTAAGTTTACAAAGACAAGTATACTTCATATCTGTTAGAGATACGTGTAAAATTTTACAAACAAGAAGTCAGTCACACGCACCAAACCAGCAAATTATAAAAAATCCCCAAAGCTTAACTATGGCCACCTATGGGTCATTTACCTCAGTTGAATCACTCATTCATTACGTAAATTTCTATCATGGCTAAACTAGGAGATACTGAATTATTAATAAGTGTTTGAAAATTTTCAATCCACCGATTTACGCAAATCATGTGAGCACAGGTTTCATTGTTTTCTTTGGCAGGGGGGGAGGTGTAATTTAATGGCTGTGGCACGTCCAAGATTATGAATTATATTATTAACGAACTTCAGAGAACGTGGACTTGCCATTGTTTGTCCGAAAAACAAATTATCAAACAATATTTTTATACATATAAGTTTGTCAAAAAGACGAGATTTACAATGACTTTTCACTCCATCAATTCTTAAGTAGTCGTATTCTCTTTAGAGGCGAAATACTTTCAACTGTTAAAATGAAGCCATATTTAAACACATTTGAGTAAAAATATGCATTTTATTTGAAAAATCCTTAATACATATAAACAAAGATGATTTTGGAGTACAAAGGTAGTGTCATGTGTAACTACAATATGTTACTCTCAAATCAAGACAAAAATCCTACTACAGATTGTAATTCACTGATAATTCAGTGTCATTAGCGCCACCCACCCTTAATATAATGCATCATTTCTTATATGTTTTCCCCTATCTTTACGAAAAATGTCATCGAAAATTACACAATAATCTTTTGCCTCACTTTTTTACTTTGTTCTATCTTTTCAAATATTGGATTCAGGAAAATTTTCGACTTCCAGTTTTCAATGGATTTATACATTTTAGAAGTTCCTGAACACGATTTGACTGTTTTTAGAAAATGTCTGTCTGTGACTCTGCCTGTCTGTCTGTCTATATGTATGTAACAAAAATTTTCTGGGCACTCTATCTCAAAAACTAATGCACGAAATTTAATAAAACATTATATTCAGTTAGTTCCTGAAATACATTGGTGTTGATTAGATTTTGATGAAAATAGCCCGACAGGTGGCGCTGCTATGCTGCATTTATTTGCGATTTCCGCAATAGCACTATCTCAGAAACTAATGCAGGTATTTTCACCAAACTTCATATTCAGTTAGACCTTGACATAAATAGACGCTGATTACATTTTGGTGTCGATATCTCAACAGGTGGCCCTGCCATACCACTTTGTTCATTATTTTTACGATCGCAATATCTCAAGAATTAATGCACGGAATTTCATCTAACCTCAGATTCTATTAGTCCTTGACATAAATAGATGCTGATTACGTTTTTGTGTAAATATCCCAACAGGTGGTGCTGCTATGCTACTTTTTTCATTTTTATCACGATAACTATATCTCAAAACCTAATGCACAGATTTTCATCAAACTTCAGATTCAGTTAGACGTTGTCATAAGTTGTTGTTGGTTCGGTTATGGTCTAAATCTGCCTACAGGTGGCACTTCTATGCTGTATTTTGCAGGATTTACACGATTTTAGCAATTGCCATATCTCAAGAACTAATGCACGGAATTTAATAAAGCTTTAGATTCAGTTAGACCTTGATATAAGTTGGTTCCTGATTCTTTTTAGTGTATGCGAAACCTGCGTGAGATAGAAGAAAGTTTTTGGATTGGCACATCTGACTAGTTCTTATTGTTTCCTTTTTAGTAATAATTTCCGAACGTCTGAATTAAAACAGTTTCTGGTTTAAATGTTTTATTTTGAAAGATAATGAAAAACTACCCCTTATTTTCGTTTTTCAGTAGGCTGAATACCACTAACGTATATGAATAAGAAAATTTTGGTTCTTTCATTGAAAGTTTAATTTAAAGTGTTTACCTGTTATTTGCGTGAGTTTGTTTGTGTTAAAAATGTATAACGCTTTGGAATCTGGAATTTTTAAGAGAACTTGATTGAAATTCTGCCTGATTATTCGGGAACTCCAATTACTTCTAAACAATCTGATTATTTATACATGTAAGAGGACCTGGGTGCAACTGTTAATAGGCCTGTTCTGGTAAGTGACAAACTTAATACTTTAAATAAAACATCAGTGCTCCATTATATATATATGTGTGGATTCACTCGTGTTATCTTTTCGTCATACTAATTGGATACGTACGTCCATAGATTAGTTGTCGTTACATCATTTGTCAGGTTTCTTTAAAACGCGGTATTTTTCGGAATTTCCTTTTGAGTTGTGTCAAGGCAACACTAGATACCGGGCTTGCTCATTCATTCTCATGATGTCACAAATAGGGGCTGGCCGCAACAAGCGATTGGTACAAAGCGACGCATCCATCGTTTTGTGCCAATCTCTGTACGTCTTTCGTCTCGAGCAGCCACCATTTGTGACGTCATGATAATGAATGAGCAAGCCCGATATCTTGTGTAGCCCTGGTTGTGTATCGTGATCAAAATAAAGAGAGTTTGTTCCTGGAATCTGACTTTTATTTCCTTTTTCGCTACATGCACATTTGGTCAGTTAGACGCCGGAGTTTGAGAACCCATGGATGTTAGGGGATCATATCTTAGACTATTGAGTCGATACGGTATTTCCAGGACGAGGCCAAGCGGAGCGCGACCGTTATAATTCTTAGCAGATGAAACCGAAAAAAGTGCGATCCCGCTTTTATATATACATAATGAATACTTCAAATATGGATTTGAATTCACGGGCGATTAGGAATTATAAAAATCAATATGTGTTGTAGGTGGAGAGATATTGTCTAATGGTTGGGTGAAATCATCTTCATTAATGTGTCATTTAAAGACAAAACATACAATTTATAAACAAAAGGATGTGAGATTCTTTCAGTGAATATCAAGGCGCTCTAATGTAGCAACTTGTGTGTTTTCTACTAACACACACAATAAAAATGCTGTTGAAGCGTACATAATATATTATCATACTGCTAAAAACGAGAGAAATCATACAATTGCTGAAAATACGATATAATGCTGTTCAACGCATGTTAGTTGAAGACCATGTAAAAATAAAATAAAAATAATTTTTCCTCAAATAATACAGCTTCATGGAGAAATAATCACATGACGGACGATACATAATATAAAGTAACTGAAAATATAAGAGTTCCCTTTTCCCTATACACGTGGATGGGAAAAACAATATCTCCAAACTCCAGACTTTTCAAATGTTTGTGTGAATAGAAGGACAGTCCACATATTACATTGATTTTTGACAGAAAAAGAAGGTCTCTTTCACTTTTAAATACACTTGAAGATTACGAAGATCAAGTATTTTTTAAGACGATTCTTTTAAGCTTAGCTCTAAATTTCATGAGTGTGAACGGTTTCATATCCTTGCAAACTCATCTGAATTTTTTCAAAAATTAATAAACGGAAGTTAGGATTACAAAAAAATTCCATATCCCTGTTTAATGTGTCTGACAAAATCGAATCTAGGATTACGAAATTTCACTATTAGGAATCTTGTATCACAAAACACCATCCAGAGATTTTTGAGACACTTTACAGTTTTTTATCCAAAAATGCGTAATAATTACCAAAAGAATTAAAATGTAGTATAATGTCTACGTTTAAAGGACTTAGAATGTCTTTTAGATAATATTCCCCGAATCAGAGTAGTGAAAGTAATAGGATTTCAAATCCATTTATCGGCTTTCAACAAGTCAAAATTTATCATTTCCTTAAAAAGAAAATAGATTGAATTTACGACTGATTTTTCTTTATAATCTGATTTTGAACAAAGAAATATCACTGAAGTTTGGATATCAGTAAAATAAGAATACGCAGTTAAAGAGTAACAGAATGCTTGTTGTCTCTTATAAATACAGAGCTTTTCGAAAGAGCATTTTTGTTTTAGGTATATATTAAGAACAAGTATCACAATAAAATTGACCCTGCTCATAACTTTAAATTATATCTGTTTGCATTTGAATATGATTTTTAAAAAATCTCAACTCTATGAAACAAGCTCAAGGATCACATTGAGAATACTAAAGACATGTTTGACTACTTGTAAATGATGATGCAAAAAATCTTAAAAATTATCTTAATTATATATTGAATTTTGTATATTAAACTAATAATGTAAAATATTAAATATAACTTTAAATTTTAAATTTTAATAAAATAAAAGGTTAGAAATTTGAATGCAATTTGAGTCGAATTATTATTTAGCTATGCTAAGAAGATTACTATTTAGAATAAAT
This sequence comes from Maratus michaelseni, assembly GCA_963931845.1. NCBI lineage: Eukaryota > Metazoa > Arthropoda > Arachnida > Araneae > Salticidae > Maratus > Maratus michaelseni. The sequence continues at coordinate 257,159,567 of OZ007590.1, read as the reverse complement.
AAATAAATAAACATAAATAAATAAAAAATAAAACATGTGTGCGTTGAATGGGTGAACAGGAGGGTGTTTATGTGAAACGGGAGGGGGTAACGAAAAGTCTAAATGAAAAGACTTAACAAGGGGTACGTGAAAGAAAAGAAATTGGGGATTGCTGATCTAGCGTAAATCCTCTGCCTATCGCGTATTACCTCTGGCTTTTTTTGCAACTACAACAATAAAGAATAATTTTTTCACACAATATCGGTTTTTAAGATACTGTTAATTCTAAATTAAGCATTTTCAACTCAGTTGTTGAACATAATAATGTTTACTTGAGAATTGATAGCATCCAAAAAGAATATGCTCCATGTTGATAAAACTAATTATTACACTATAAGCAGTATTGGGAAACGTTTCCGAAAATCATTGGAATTAAAAAAAACTATGTATTTATAAATGTTTCTTTAAATCTTAATAATATATTCGTTTCTAAAAATTGTATGGATAAAGAATACTTTTTTGAATCGTAGGTAACGCGTACGATGTTATTTCATATTTCCATTCTTTGTTATATTATATCTTTCTTTATTAAGTAAAGTCTGTCTTTTTTACAGTGAATAATCATACAGTTTTTATCACAAAAAGGTGGAAATCACCTATCTGTGAAATTTGTATCAATTAAAAAAACATAGTTTCATTCATAAAACACTTTTTTTTTTCAAATGTATCGAAATAGATTATTTTAGAATTTTGCATTCCGTTAATGATGAGTTTAGGGACCGTAATATGAGAAATGCAGAATTCCGCTATCTGTGTAATTTAAGTCGCATTAAAAATATAACGCGCGCATTTTTGTTAAACAAACTAGAAAATTCTGTTGCAGCTCCGTCTTATTGACATATGTTTTTCATTTCTACATTCAGCGCTAGAGGGATAAGGACTGCTGGCAACCTATGGCGGACGAATATACGTTTATGTTTAAAGTTCCCACCGTTGAAAAATGGCTTCCTTTTTGTACGAAATATTTTTTATTTATCTAATATGTAATAAAGTATCCTTAAAATAGTACATGGGCCGAAGCCAGAATATGAAAAGTATGCCTGAAATATTTTCGCAATGAAAGTCGATGTCTTTAGATATATATATTTCATCGACAAAAAAATATATTTTGATATCATTCAAGGAAGGTAAATTTCCCCGAATTTGACTTCATATATTAAAAGATTACGACATCCCCTTTGTCACTATAGAGCTTTAAAATCCTGTTTTTAGATGTATACATTTTAATGCATCCTTTATTTATATTTAATTTGCGAAAATGTTTCTAATAAATTACAATCTAGTTTTGATTGCTATCTATAAATAAAAACGGAAGTCATTCCCCAATGCTTTCTATTGAACCGAAATTAGTTATTATTTTTTCAATAAAAATAGGATAATTTGTAAAAACTCTTTAATCATAGGTGTGCAAAACAAACATTTTATAATTTTAATTTTATTTTTAATTTAATTTATAATAGATGGTTTATCTGTTATCACATCAAATATTTTATGAATGAAGAGAAAAAGTGATTTTTAAATTCAACCTTTATTCAATAAAAAAATTAACATTGGATTTAAAGTTTGTAATTTTTAAATGACAACATGTATAAATGCATCATCATTATCTGGAGAATTTTACAATTTACATCGTAAAGGTGTTTACTATGTAATCGCAGGTTACTAACCAGAAGAACACTTGACTGTAACTGGCAAATTGAAACTTATATAAATATTGTTATTCTGAATTGTAGTTAACACTGTGAATCATTTAAATGAAAAAACAGCCTGTTTCATGATTGTAAGTCTAGAAATGTTCTTTGCCGCACAAATATAATGCTTCGTAAATTTTGAATAAGTGCTGTTTTCAGAAACCTTCAATTAATTCGCTTGGTTTTGGGCATTTGATTTCCCATCAAATAATTACTTACTATGCCAGCCATTAATTATAAATAAAACAGACAATATTTAATTTCTAAAATATGTGTGATATTTAAAATACTAGAAATATTAATGAATTTTTGTAATAATTGTTTTGGAGTTATTATCTATATATCAATTTTAATTTAACATTTATATTACATTTAAACAGTTTGCAAAACTTGCAATCTCTTTTAAGAATTATAGTACGTGAAATATTTATAATCACATAAATAATGAATCATTTCTCTTAAAATTTAAAATAACAATGTTTTAAAATAATTAATCTTACATAAAGCGAGCCATAATATTTCACACGAGCGGGCATGCGTCATACATTTTAAGGCAAAAATGTTTCTTAAAAGTTACAAATATAAAATATTTCATAATAGTAATGAAAGAGGTAAGTTAAAAAAGCATATATAAATCATATATTCTAATACGAGCAAATCTTGTGTGTGGTTATATATATATATATATATATATACAGGTGGTTATCAAAATAATGGAAACACTTGTGAATGAAAGGGACATTTAAGAATTCCCTTCGTAAGCATTAAAATATAATCTTAGCTACCAGATTTTTTTTAATATAAAAAGTACATGTATTAGGTAGTATGAGAGAGCTCTAGAAGAGTTGTCTACGTTTTGATTTTTTTTTGTCAGAAGCGTAAAATGTCAGACCTCACAGATTTTCAAAGAGGCCAAATTGTAGGAGACCGACTAGCTGGAGCAACGGTGACCGAAACATCCCAGCTTATAGGCGTTTCTAGAGGTACGGTGTCTAAAGTCATGACAGCATACACACAGCGCGGAAAGACAAGCTCGGCAAAGCAAAATAGTGGACGGAAGGAGAAGCTGAGTGAAAGAGACCGACTGGTATTGAAGCGGATTGTAATGTCTAAAAAGAAAACAACTGCAGCCAAAGTGACCGCAGAGCTCAATCAGCATCTGGATTCTCCAGTGTCAACAATTACAGTTCGGAGATACCTTCATAAAGAGAACATTTACGGCAGAACAGCAATTCCCAAGCCACTTGTCACAGATGCTAATGCCAAACGTCGTGTAGTGTGGTGCCACAACCACAAAACCTGGTCGATTGATAAGTGGAAGACTGTTATATGGTCAGACGAATCATCTTTCACACTTTTCCCCACAACAGGACGGGTACATGTCTGGAGAACACCTGCACAAGCGTATGATCCTGATTGCCTCCGTCCAACTGTCAAGCATGGAGGTGGATCGGTCATGGTATGGGCAGCCGTGTCATGGTTTTCTGCTGGTCCAATCGTAACCCTGAAAGGAAGGATCACTGGGGAGAAGTATAGAGACGTTTTAGCTGACCAGGTCCATCCCATGATGCAAATTTTGTTTCCTGCAGGACATGGAATTTTCCAGGATGATAATGCCCCTATTCATGCAGCCAGAGTTGTCCAATCATGGTTTGATGAACATGAGGATGAGGTGGATCATCTACCTTGGCCCGCACAGTCCCCAGACCTCAACATAATCGAACCGTTGTGGTCTATTTTAGAGCTTTCAATCCGGAATCGATATCCTCCACCGGCATCTCTCACGGAACTTTCACAATATCTCCATGAAGAATGGTACAATATTCCTCTAAACACAATTCAGAATTTGTACGATTCGATTCCCAGGCGAATCCAAGCTGTATTACATGCCAAAGGCGGTCCTACGCCATATTAATAAAGAATTCCTTCAAAATCTAGGCTGTTTCCATTATTTTGATAACCACCTGTATATATATATGCAAATTTTATCTTAAAAACGGCTCTAACGATTTTCACGAAATTTCGTATCCTACCGTTTTGGGGCACCAGACAACCATTGGGCTAGGTCACATGTTCGAGAAAATTCGATTAGTGGGTCATTTTGGGTCATTTTTGGTCATTTTGGGTCATTTTGGGTCATTTTGGGTCATGGTCTAGCTAATTGTATCTAAAAAAAGGTTCATAAGATTTTGACGAAATTTTATATCCGACCATTTTCGGGCACGAGAAGACTATTGGGCTGAGTCACATGTTCGAGAACTTTTGATTAGTGGGTCATTTTTGGGTCAACGCGGGCCAAATTAATTTTATCTAAAAAACGGCTCTAACGATTTTGATTAAATTTTGTGTCCTACGAGTTTCGAACACGATAAAATAATTGGGCTAGGTCACATGTTCGAGAAAATTTGATTAGTGGGTCATTTCGGGTCACTGTGGGTCAAGATCTAAAAAGAGGCTCAATTTACACTAAATTTTGCCTCCAATGGTTTTCGGGCACGTGAAGACTATTGGGCTGGGTCACATGTTCGAGAACTTTCGATTAGTGGGTCATTTTTGGGTCAACGCGGGTCAAATTAATTTTATCTAAAAAATGGCTCTAACGATTTTGATTAAATTTTGTGTCCTACGAGTTTCGAGCACGATAAAATCATTGGGCTAGGTCACATGTCCGAGAAAATTTGATTAGTGCGTCATTTCTGGGTCATTGAGGGTCAAGATCTAAAAAGCTGCTCAATTTACACTAAATTTTGCATCCAATGGTTTTCGGGCACGAGAAGACTGTTGGGCTAGGTCAGATGTTCGAGAAAATTCAATTAGTGTGTCATTTTGGGTCATTTTGGGTCATGGTCAAGCTAATTGTATCTGAAAAACGGTTCAAACGATTTTGACGAAATTTTATATCCGACTATTTTCGGGCACGAGAAGACTATTGGGCTGGGTCACATGTTCGAGAACGTTCGATTAGTGGGTAATTTTTGGGTCAAAGCGGGTCAAATTAATTTTATCTAAAATACGGATCTAACGTTTTTGATTAAATTTCGTATCGTACGTGTTTCGTGTACGCGAAAAGCGGCTTCGAGAAAATTCGATTAGTGGGTCAATTCTGCGTCATTGTGGGTTAAGATCTAAAACGGTTCAATTTACACTAATTTCTGCATCCAATGGTTTTCGGGAACGAGAAGACTGTTGGGCTAAGTCACATGTTCGAGAAAATTCAATTAGTGGGTCATTTTGGTCATGGGTCATGATATTTGAACTCAAATTTAATTTTGACCGAGCATAGCTCGGTCTTCCCTGCTCGTATGTATATAAATGAAGAATATTAAATTTTAGTATTAATTAAAAGCAAAAAATATATAACCTTAAATTTATATTTTAAAAAGATCAGTATCGAATATTAATCCTGAAACAATAAAAGTTGTTTTATAAAAAATATATCAAGTATTATTTATTACACAAAATTACAAAATTCTATTATTTTTAAAACAGATGTATGAAGAAATTACCTAATCCCATCTTCTATATTTTTCCAATATATACAAACTTTATTTTATGACATTTAAAATTTTTATCTTTACCAATATAAAATTGGCATCTTAAAGTAATCCTTTTGCATTGTTGTAAAATATATATTGAATACCTTTCCACCTTTCCGTTTTTGCGCTCTGTATAGCTAATATTCTGCAAAATATACCTTCGACTGGCTACGTACACTGCTAAAAATATCGTGAAAAATTACCTCTGTTTTTAAAAGCTATTTTCTGACCAATGAGAATGCTACATAAACGCCCTTGGAGCGTTCTAATTGGTCAGAAAAAAGAGAGCCTTTAAAAACAGAGGTAATTTTTCACGATATTTTTAACAGTGTAGATCAAGCATAATACATAACAATTGCAGTTTTACAGTATGGAATCTCTAAAAGGTGAAAATATTAATTAATATATCCACTTACAAGTGTTGTGACGTGACGAATATCTTATGAAAGATGCCGTATATTGGATTTGAAAGCGTGGTTTACTTCCAGTCGGAAGAAATGCAATCAGCGGTAGCAACAACCTTCATACGCATCCTGTGCCATATTTCAAACCTGTTTACTAAACATCACAATTTATCAAAAAAACTTGCGTAAATGCGCCAACTGGAATGTAAGGTCTAAATTCTCGTTATTCTTGTCTGAAGCTGTTGGTTCTGATTATTATTGTCTTTGTATTCTTCAAAAGAAGTATATAGTAAAGGGTGATTGTATACTTGTAAAAGTTGTCACTATTAGCGTGAATAAAAATTCCTTTATCACTATTGTAATTCAATTATAGAGACGACCATTTTTAACACTTTCCAACCTATTTGAAAGGTGTTTATGACTTCGGTTTGTCTGGCCGTATGGCCGTCTGTCCGTGCTCTAACTCCCGTAAATATGCACGGATTGCACAATTTTTGTATGTTATTGTCGTTATCTATAGAATGTTCCCTATTGCAACAGAAGTGTGTAGCACTTATAGTTTTTTTACAGGGACAGCCAAAAGTATTCCGTTACATTACAGTCAATAGGGAAAAATCAGTTCAAGCGCATTTTGATGACGCTACGTCATTTAAAACATAATGAAATTGATATATATCACTAAGGTGCATTAAAAGAATCTAAATATGGAATATGGTGGGCATAGCTCTTGTAGTTGCTTTACAGGGACAGTCAAAATAATTCCGTTACATTACGTCTATGGAGAAAAATCGTTTGCGGTTTATTTAAATAATGTTTCAATATTTTAAGCGCATTGAAATTTATATATATCACTAAAGTGCATTACAAGAGTCATACTACAGAATATTGTGTGTATAGAAGTCATCATTCCTTTACAGGGACACACAAAATAATTCGCTACTATCTGTTAACAATAATTCCTGGAAGTGCGTTTTAAGTTGCTGAACGCGATTTTAAATTTAACTCACTTTTTGTCTAATACTTGGTGGGTATAAATTCTGTAGATCATATGCAGGGAAGCACAAAAGTTCGCGAAAACATTTCAGCTTATTGACAGAAACTCCAGAAAGATAATTTTAAACTGTGCTACGCGTTTCCTAACTGAACTAAAGTTTAGCATCCTATGTAGTATATATACAAATCTATAGATCATATACAGGCCCGAATAAAATTATTCAGATATTTTTCCGAATATTGTATATGTTGGAAATATATGTAGGAAATTCCTGAAATTACGCTTTTAAATATGTTATGCGTTTTCCAAATTGTTTACTTAGATGTTATCTTTCTGCTTATTAAACGGTAATGATTTGGAAGCGTTGGAAAGTGTTACATAATCTATGCTCGACGCATGATTTTTCGTTCGTGTTAAATTAAGTTTTTCTGTCGAAATAAATCTATAACATAACTTTTTAAGACATTGCAGACAACTAAACTGGCGTTTTGCCATTATTCTCTATAATTCTTCTTATTTAAAAATTATTTAAAAATAGCTTTAGGAACTATAAAAAATAAATTTAACTATTGTTTTAATGGATGTAAGTAAGAAAATTTTAAAATCTTAAAATTATCATATTAAGAGTAAAAATGTAAAATAATCCATATGGCAACAATTTTTTGAAAATGAAAATTATGTGTCAAACACAGTTTCCCACGGATTGATGATGCTCTTATTTAATTTGAACTTTAATCTAACGGCTTTTTAAAAATTTATAATAAACAAATATTGCGCATAAACAAATATTCCACGTGACCTACTCATGCATTTAAAGACTCCTTTCATAATGACTTTATTAGCTAAAATAGTATTTATTTTAATTATTTTATTGGTTAACGGTTTTTTATATTAAAATCGAAACTGAAACAATTTTTTATATGTAAAACATTTGACAAAACACTCACACTTTTATATTTTCACGTCAACATAGAAAGTAAAAAAAAAAAAAATTAAAAAAAAATAAAACAGATATTTTCCTACAATAAATATTTCTGCTACCAAAGATTTGTCGATAAATCTGTAGAACAAAAGCAGTACTTTTCTTTACACATATATTTTCTTTAAAATATATTTTTTTATTGTTTAATGCTTTTCAAGGAACGAAGTATCGATTATAAATTATCAATCTAAAGTTTGTCTACAGAAAAATTTTCAAGCATGAACGTGTGTCATCTAAAGTTCTTTACTTTTGAAAGTAGTCAAACTTTTGATGGTATGATATATTTTGTCCATCTATTACAGTTTTAGAAAGCACAAATATAAAGTTTGCTAAATTTGATGCATTAATCATCTATTAAATGACATGTTCAAATAATCGAGTCTAAACTTTAATAAATATTTTATTTCACAAACTATGATAAATGTACCTATTATAATTGGATATTTCTATAAATATAATATAAAACATCCTTACAAAAGTAAAACAAGCAATTCATGTAAATTTATTTGTTAACAAATAACAATTATGTTTCAGTTCAAATAACTATTTGCATATGGAGTAATTTAGTTTTGTTATTTATTTTATTTTATTATTTTTTCCAAATTTAATTTAACTAGTTATTTAAATATTTAATAAAGTTATGAATATCCATTTTTACTGTAGCCTATTCCCATGGAACCTATTTATAGCTCTTTCTTTTCATCCTGTTATAGTTGATTTTTGCTATTAATTTTATGGTGTAGTTTATATACAAGTGAAGTTTAAACTAAAAATTTACTGCAAAAAAGTCTTAGCAATTTAGAACAGTGTCCGGCATTAGGGAAACATTTTGGAAAACAATTGTTGTTGTTTTTTTTTAAAGTATTGATAGCCCATGTTACTATATCTGTTTTGTGTATATCAAGGAAGGAATAATTTAAAGAAGAATATAATGCAATACAAATTTCTCAAACATTAATATGTTATCAAACGTGATAGCGAAATAATCACAATAAGGTTAAAACTTGCTGAGGTTAAAATTAAGTAACTATGTTTCACTTGAATGTAGCAAATGTTTATGAACTTTTGAAGTGACATAGAGATAGATATAATTTTGTTATGCAATGAGTCAATCAAGCCTTGTGTAGAAACTCATGTGTTGATCTGATGTATTGAACTCTGTGTTCTTTATGATTTCTACTAAGTCAGTAAATTTTACTGTTTTATTTTAATTAATGCGGTAATAAAGCATAATAAAGTTTGAAAAACATCCTACAGCGATAACTACATGATGTATAATAGAACAGTTAAATGGGAACAAAGAAACTAAAGTAAAGAAAAAAATCTAAAGCTAATCAAGGAAAGTATGTTTCAGAAAACCAGACTGATAAAGGCACGAAAAGTTGCACAACAGCAAGTGATAATATAAAAGTAAGGAACCAATTTTAGACAACAGAAAAAAGTCTCAGTATAAATATATTGAATTAGCCAGATGCTATACGAAGTTGAAGCCTGTACAGACAGCAGTAGTTTCGTTTAAGAGCTAGAATTCCACGAACATTTTTTTTTTAAACAAATTATTGAAACTATTAAACTAAATTAAAGTACATATTATGTGCACGCAGAAATATGGGACGAGTTCGTTGGTGTAATGAGGCAAAAATTACCATGTTTGATACTGCTGGGCAATTTCAAGTGGACTTTTTTTTATGTTAGCTGTAAAAGCTCTAACTAGAGAAATGCCATCACACTAATTCACTAATTCTCCAACCCTTTAAATAAAGACAGATATCTGAGATGTTTCTAGCCGTTTTTATGGAGTGTCTAGATCTCCCAGCATTTATTAATGATTTTTACCTGTAGCTATAGCATGTGAGACATAATAATTAATGCCTTTCTACAGCAACTGATATTAAAAATATTTTAAGAAGTACACAAAGCCATTACCATAAACTAAATTAACACATGATGAAAGGAAATTAAAGATATAAATTTTAGATTAATAAATAATAGAGTCTACTTACAAAATTATATATAAAAAAAATACTAGTTCAACATGATAATTAATGAAGGGCATTTTATATATCCGCACCAGACATTATTAAGTGAACTAATTAACATAATCATTGTGTGTTAAATCACTTCTTAAATTCACATTAACTATTATTTTCATATTTAAGTATTTCACTTTAACTTTAATTTTCATTTAGGTTAATTATGAGATTATAATATAAAAATACAAACAGTTAATACCCTTAATCCTTTACAGCGCAAGTATCACCAGTTATCGTATCTGTTAAATAAATTCAAATTGAACATGAACAATCAGAAATACAGATATCTTGAAAGTTTTTGAGGGCTTGTATTACATCCTCGACATTTCTGTAGTTTCCGTCATCATACGGTGGTGGCAGTTTTTCCCTTCTGGAAGGTCTCTTGTCATTTATAAATCCTTTTTATATCTTTGCGTGTTTACTCAGTCCCTTTGAACGTAATGTGGGATATGTTACTTGAAAAAAGAAATTGCAAAAGATCTGATATAAAATATATTGTCATTTATATTGCTCGAAATGTCTATTTTTTAAAAAAGTTAAATACATTATTGTTTTAAGTTTTATGATTAATGAATGTTTTAACTTTAATTTAAATGGTATGAATGATAATGTTTTTACATCTAACCCAACTAAACGTTTAAAATACTCAAATTAACTGATATTCACTTTTTTGTGTTCAGAGAAATTCAATTCTAAAGGTCTAAAATGTAGCTAATCAGATGAAATACGGATTTCTGATATTCGCTGCTTAGAATTTTCGATCTAAATGGTTGGCGACAGCTAAAGTATTGCACCTAAAAAGTCAGTACGTTCTAGGTTTGAAAAACAGGGATAACATTTCAAAACTTATTCCCGACTCCCTACACTGTAAAAAATGACCAATGTTTCATATTTTATGAAAATATACTATAACCACGAACGAAAATATAATATAATCTTCTTAGTTATCCGAAATTCCGAATAGCGTGTTCCAATGTCTTTTGAATCCCCAGAAACCATACATTTCCAAAATTTAAAGAATTATTTATAAAAACAAAGTATTTTTCGCTGCCCGTATTTTTCAGAAACGTTTCCGAAGGGTTTTTATAGTGTATTAGTTTGTGTGCTCAGCCTGGAATGTCTGTTTTTCGAATGCTATCAATTCTCAAGTAAACATTTTCATGCTCAAAAAATATGTTTAACAAACAAACATGCAAAATTAACAGCGTTAACAATAACATTAAAATTAAGATTATTTCGTTACTCTTTCATGTATAAATTAACTTATGCGGCTGAAAACGTTTACTTGAGAACTGATGACATTCAAAAAGCAAGTATTCCAGGCTGAGGACACTAAATAAAGCACTATAAAACCCTTCGGAAACGTTTCTGAAAAATACGGGCAGTGAAAAATACTTTGTTTTTATAAATAATTCTTTAAATTTTGGAAATGCATTGGTTTCTGGGGATTCAAAAGACAATGGAACACGCTATTCGGAATTTCGGATAACTCAGAAGATTATATTATATTTTCGTTCGTGGTTATAGTATATTTTCATAAAATAAGAAACATTGGTAATTTTTTACAGTGTATATATCTATTTGTATATATCGCATCCAAATAAACTCTGACGTCTGTTTTTATAATGCGGAGCCATGTTGTTGGAGGATGATCCTTTTTTCAGAAATTATCTTATGTACCTGAAAAACGAATGGAATTTTCAACAATTTTAGGAATCACAGGATCGATTATATGCTACGGAATTGTACGTTAAAAATAACAAGTTAATGTTTGAGTAAGATAAGTAGGGACTAATGATAGTACCTCCTAGAATTGCTGATACGACATTTTGCTTTGTAGGTAAGGGTTGGATAATAGAATCGCACCCAAATGGAACGATTTCCGTTAAAACTGTTTTTTAATTCTAAAATTTAAAAAAACATAAAAACTTCACCTTTTCTAAAACATATACACAAATTAAAAGCATCTTTTATTTAAGCAAGGTGTCAAATACATGTAAAACAATATTTCCAAACTTGACATGTTTAGGTTTAAAGTATAAAACCATAATCATAAGCACACATACATCGTCAAAAACGAACCCGAATGACACTAGACGCTACAATATATACAACAAAGTATATATAACACACAAAGTAAAAGCACAGAAAAACATTAAACATCAACTCAACATTAAACATCAACATCATTGTGTATACAAGCGTGAGTTGATGTTTAATGTTTTTCTGTGCTTTTACATTGTGTGTTTGATTGTAGATGGCGTTGTTTGTTGTGTTGTATTTTGTATATATTGTAGAGTCCAGTGTCATTCGGGTTTGTTTTTGACGATGTATGTGTGCTTATGATTATGGTTTTATACTTTAAACCGAAACATGTCAAGTTTGGAAATTTTGTTTTACATGTATTTGACACCTTGCTTAAGTAAAAGATGTTTTTAATTTGTGGAACGATTTGTGCTAAACCTTTTATACTCTGTGAATAATGTAGACCCATTGCAGAAGTAACTGTACTGTCAGCGAAAAAAATAGAACACAATATGTATTTATATCAAACTTGCAGCAGAAAAAGCGCAAATAGCCACTCGACTGTAAATGAAGTCTATTTTTAATCTATGGTATATATGTTATATAAAAAATTAAGAATCATCATCATATGGAAATTATACAAAACTTGGACATTTCCAATACTAACACCCAATTTTGACATCACATTTGGATTTTTTGGTAAAGTTTCTATTAGGATCCATACAAGACCTTTTGGTCAAGTACTTTAGAAATTATGAATGTTACATTTTTTGAACTCATTATGTTAAATTCATTTGTAAATAATTGCGAAACAGATGTCAATTCGGATAGTTTTTTTTTACACATTCCTCAAAATTATTTAGGAGAAGGAACTTTGATTTAGGTTTTTTATATTTGAAGCTTCTAAAAATTGGTTTCTTTTAAATAAATTGTAAGTTTCCATTTTTATTTCGAAAAAATGTATATATATTTATAAATTAAGTTTCGAGAAATAAATTGTAATTTATGATATTTTTTACAGAAATGGATTTTTAAAACTTAAAATATGCGTATACATAATTACATCGCATTCTGTAAAGTTATTTTTAGAGTTATGTTTAAAAAAACTACTCGCATTGCAATATATTTTGCAACGACCTCAAAGGAATAACATTAGAATTCCACAAATTTAAAGATTTAAAACTCCCAAACTTCTTAATTCCTAAACTAATTGGCCGAATGACTTGCTTTTTAGTATTCGGATCTAAAAAGTATTGAAATTGCCAAATATAGACACGTAATTCACAATTACATGTTCGTACTGCAAATCTCAGTATTTGGCACAATTTCAATATAAAGATAATCAGGATATGTTTAAGGATATAAATTGAAATAAGATATAATTTCCAGTCGAAAGGCTATTTCCGTTTCTTTAGGTGGCAATTAAGAGATAAAAATATATGGGGTGTTTGTTCTATTTCTCCCTCTCTCTTTTTGGTCTATTGTATCTCAGGTACTGACATCTCCACAAACTTTTTATTATAAAATTCCAGTCTTCTATCCGGGTAGTCTAGGAAAACTTTTGAGTAAGCTGTAAAAGTTAAGGATGAAACAGTCTATTTAAAATTAATCGCATCTCATGTTTAAAATTAATTTCCCCCTATTTTATAGACGCTACAGATAATTTTTACTGCTTACCATGACCCAAACTGCCATGCAGAGTGCCTACCTTTCTAGTATGTGTACTAAAAGTGGGTCAAAATTCGCCAGATAGCCTCATTGTGGTGATACATTTGACACCATGTCGACATTGCTGCAGCGTTATTAAGTGGCTTCCTTTAGTTTCCGCGTAAGCCGGTTCTAGATTGATAATTAACTTTGTTGTTTTTGCATTGCACAACACAGCAATTGACACCATATTGCTAGGTGAACATAAAACGTAACATTTTCGGTTCAAATAAGCTGGGCAAGCATAGATTGAGCAATGATCAGAGTGGTGGGGAAATAAAAAGAGAAGTGTTGTCGCTAAGTACACAAGTTGCACCAGGAGAGGAAGAAAATTTTGTGACGAAATGCAAGGCAAATTTTGTAGTTTTTAGAAGAAGATGAGACACCGCCTCACTATTGTATCCCAGCGGTTAAAAACCGGGTACGTAGGCCATCTCATTGGAGCGGGTTAAGTAGCACATAATGGAGAATCATAGTTCTAAAAATATTTAAAAAATAAATACATATAAAATAAATACAAGTTGGAAATTGTACGTCAAACGTGACAAATGATGTGCATTCGTACTATAACTAGTTTTATAAATATTCAGATCTTGATGCAATAGCTTTTGTATTCTTATGCAAAAATTCACGAATAAAAAAATTATTTTATGTGCAGATTTTCATATTTAAGATATTACTTTTATTTTATGAAATGAAGTTCACTTACACAAACAAATAATTACAACTGTGTTGTTTTACAATTATACTATACAAATTATACTATCATCAGGATATCCCCAGTTATAATCAAATAGCTTTATCAATATACAAATCTATATCCAGAATAGCCATTTACATTTTCATAAGAATGACCACTGAACAAAATAAAGCAATTAAATCAGTTTAAAACTGATTTAATTGCTTTATTTTGTTCGCCATAAGAAGTTCAAAATACAGTATAAATGTACTTAATTAACTGTTAAAACAAATTAAATAAAAATTACACTCATGCACAACTTTAAAGTAGACTGCATCTTTCACATCAGTAATGACGCACACAGTGACACAAGTTATGACGGTTACTAAATTCATTTGAAGTAATTGGTTGTTTGGAAAGTTCCTGCCGTTTGGGAAAGCCAATTCGTACCGGAAAATTCCGCCTGTCAATTATTAGACATTAGATATTGGAATTAATGTCTAAATGAAACAGAATTTTTCGGTACGAATCAACTTTCTCAAACGGAAAAAAATTTCAGAGCAACCAATAACTTCAATGATGAAAAAAAAATTCCAAATTGTAATTTTTTTTAAAAGTTGTTCAAGATGCCCTATAATTTTTATATTGATAATTATTATTGTTTATCCGAGTTCAAGTAAGTGCTTACATACGTTCCTGATAATATACAAAAACATATTAATTTCAATATTTGTAACCATTAAAAAAAAAAAAAACTTTAAAAGGAGAAGATTGCGAAAGAAGTACTATTTGCGTAAATAACATTGGGAATATTTTAATTATAAATCCATACATTTGAAATAAAACATTAGATGAAATAGCAGTTGGAATCTCCAAATGGAAAAAAAATATTTTTGAACAGTCAATTCTTTTTTGTCGTTTATAATGAAATGCAAAAAGCGAAAACTAATGTGATAAAGCATGTTGCCATATTTGCTTGAAATATGCTAATACGTATGAAAATATATATGTACGCTTCAGTATTTTCTTCTTTAAGCCTTAGTTGTTTCAATGACAGTATTGCGATATAGTGTAATTTAGCTTGTCAATTCACCATGTCATTTTGTATATTATGTTTTAGACACTTTAAAAATTTAAACAAAATATATGTCAATTAATACATAAGAGTATATTTATATATATATTACAAATAACTTGTCTTAGAGAGACTATTAGTCAGATGTCTTTATCGTACATTTACAGTCTTCTTTTTAATATGTTTGTTATATTTATATTTACTGTCGTTTAAATATTTATTCTTATTTTTTGTTTTGAATTGAAAGAAGTAACACTGTATTAAAACTTCATTTTTTTATATTGCGTATCATCTTAGGGCTTAGTATTTAAAAAAATTATCTTATTAAGAACTTGCTACATAATTTTGCAAATTTTCTGTAATACGAAGTTTGTTCATTGTAATTTACAAATGTCTACAAAAGAAAATACCTACATTGTTGGCAATCGCTCTGTTGGCTATCACTGTTGGCAATCACACAGTCCTTTTAGATTATTTTAAGATAATGACTAAAATGACTAATTTCTCTTTGAAAACGCAGTATAAAAACGTCATTTAATCATGAAGCCCACACTTCTTTTTTTAATTCCCTCTTTGTTTTCTGTAACTATCAAAGTAATATTTTCAGCAGATTTACAGAATTCAAATATTTGAAAACGAAAATACATGGAATGAAATTATAATTAGATACACTTTATCAGAACTAATGTAACTAAGATAAGTTAAAATAAACGTTTGATAATTTTAAACGTCCATTATTTAAAAGTCTATGTTACTACTTTAACATAATAAATATCCTTTATCCTTTAAAATTACTTTTACTTAACAAAAGTTTCCAGTTTGCAATCTCCATTTTTATTTGAACTCTTTCTTAACATTTCTTCCCAAACTTACACTGTTAAAAATAAATCCGTTAATTCACGGGAAAAGTACTGGCAGCGAAGTTGCCGGATTTTTTCCGTTCCGTTAGTAGATTTTCCGTTTTGAAAGATTGAAGAAACGGTAACTTTCTGTTATGAATGACCTCGGTTTAAAAAAAAAAAAAAAAAAAAAAAAAATTTCTCGATCTGTTTGTGCTGCCATCTGTTGACTATAACAGGAGTACTTAATTTAATATTTTAATATTAAATACTCACTGGTACAGATTTCCTGGCTGCCCTTGTGGTTCGAACTAGGGATGACAGCGACATGAGCCGAGTGTTTTACCTCAAGACCAGCGGGCCCTTGCCAGGATAGGAGTTTGAAAGGATCATAGGGGATTTCTTCAAATCGCTGCTTGGAACTTAAACAATCTGGGGTTTGGAAACCTAGCAACTTTGAAATTAAGTGGGGGGATATTTTGTTATAAGATTATGATTGAAAAATTTAGTATTAATAGAGGATTGAAACATGAATTATATTAATTCCTAATTTGATTGTTAGATGCAAAATATGAATATTATATTTTGAATTAAATTCGATAAAGTATGTTTGCTTTTTTGAGAAAATCGATTTTTTTTCAACTATTATATATTTTTTAAATGTGTTCTGTTAGAATATATTTTCATTGAGAGTGTCTTTTATAACTTTAAAAAGCAAATTACGAATAATAGCAAAGGAATGAGAAAGTTATTTGTTATTTTTTTTTATTCGGAAGCATTATTTTTGTTTGTTGCTTTTTTGCGTAAAATCGATTTTTTTTCACTTAATTTAGCTATTATATATATATATATATATATATATACGATGCAAAGAGGGAATATATAAACGAAGATACATTACACTCTATAATCACAATGGCCAAGAATACAAATTTTACAATAACAATGTTGTGTATATAAAAAAACGAATTTCAGAATTTCACATCAGAGATTTTTTTTTCTCATTTATAAAAATTTAAAATCACTGAAAACGTTTTCGAGCGGTTATTACATATTTCAACTAAGTTAGGTAGTCGGTGTCTCTGTACACAATCTATAAATGCATTACATCACACCGCATAAAATTCTGAAATTTAGTCACGCTGCAAACTCCGAAAAGAATTTGAATTCTGTTTAGCAAGCCTGCAAATAATCTACAGGTTTTAAATACAGCACATAGTATATTGTAGTTTCATATATAAAAGAAGTAAACTTCTAAAATATAAAATATGATTTTAGTTTTAGACGTTTTACGTCATTAGTTTAAGATTCAAAGAAACATACAATGATTCATACAAATATTGTAATGAGGAAAATCTACTCAAATAAAAAGATTCCCTTTCTATTATGTAATTGAAATAATACTTAAAAAATGCTTTTTATGAGCTGATTTAGAAACAACAATTTAGGTTTAACATATATTACTATTTTCCAAAATATAATAATTTAAAAGACACAAGCTATTTGAATATAACTGATATCCCCATTCAATTTCTTCCATTTACAACATAAATTATGCAAAATTTATGTGTTTACTTTAGCTATCGCCATAGTTATACTTTGTATATTGAAAAAAATTGCCTATTGCTTGTATGAGGATGAACTCTGGGTGAGTTTTCTTAACTTTTTTAAATGTATGAAAATTAATTTTAATTTGTAATACTTCCAAATAACCCATCCGTAACCAAACCAAACCCAGAAAGAAAAGAAACGAAAAGATAAATCTATAATAAAAAATATGAAAATTTAATTCAGTAAAAACAGACAAATGTTTTCGAAAATATTACATAATTTAATACGGTATATGAGAATTTAACATTATCTCTTTCGAGTGATCCACGAATCCAAAAAGTGTTCCATTATCTTTTTAAACATCAAAAATAGATTATTTTCATAGATTAAAAGAAGAATTTCTAAAACCAAAGTTTCTTTTCTGCCCATACTTTTCGGAAACGTTTACGAGTAGTTTTTGCAAAATATTAATCTGTCAACTTAACTAGAAATATCGGTTTATTGGATTCTATCATTTCCGAAGTAAACTTTTTCCAGATGCGTATCTAAATTTTTACATAAATGAATAACAAAAAAAAAAAATTAATAATAATATTAGTGACAATGCTCTAAATTTCACATGTTTGTTTGTTGAAAGGTTTTGCTGAACTTGAAAATTGATAACATCTGAAAAATGATATTTCGTGTTGAGAAAACTGATTAATACACTGTAAAAAGTACCCGAAAACGTTTCCAAAAATTACATGCAACAAAATAAGCCTTTGCTTCAGAAATGCTTTTTGAACCCTCAAAAATCTATTGTATTCTGGGATTTCGAAAGATAAAAAAAGTGATTTTTTTAAATTTTCGTAAACCGTATAACATATCGTAATATTTTCGGATCCATTCGTATTTTTTGACATTATACTGTAGTGTATCATACGGATTTATTAAAAAACAAGTATTAAAATTAAAATTCCTAAAGGTCAATATCGTTATAGCATTGAACATAAATTGCCGAATATAAAGGATTCTATTTTTACAATCAATTTTGCCGTCAAATTCGTGTTCTGAGATTGAACATATTTCCAGTAAACTCGGTATGAGTATAAATAAATTATTCATTTCATCCCAGCACGAAACTAATATTAGAAGAGTGTAATCAAAGAAATATAGTCTAACTTTACCTTTTTCCTAATTTAAATTTATTTCTATAGTAGTTAATTATCATAAATCAATGCATTTACTTTTTTTAAAATTTTAATAGGTACTAAGATATTTTACGTAATTCAATTTATTTTACTAAAAGAAATATGCAAAGATGCAGTTTGTACAACAACAAAAAGGTAAATATGCAGTACTCGTGATTTATCTTTTAAAAATTATCGAACATTTAATTAAAAGTGTTATTTGCCTCTTTTAGATTAGCAACTGTGCAACTTGTACCCCTTCTATAAAATTTGACATTACATGAGGATTTTATTCTATGAGGATAAAATCCCCAATATCTAATAAAAAACTATTAGTGTAAATAAGAAAAATACTTTTGTTTTTCTCAGACTAAATGCAGCCATCATGTCGACGGAATATAAACTTTTTACTTTACATCAATGAATTATTTTTTCTACATTCATTGTTATATCAAACAAAATATAATAAATTAAAACACCTTGTAATAATATATATTTCTTTAAATTTTAAAAGATGCAAATTAACAACATAATATACAGTAAAATAAGATTTACTAGCTCACTCCGAGCCATTTTCAAAAACAAATGAGAATATTCTATAGTTGCACGCTCTTTGAAGTTATTATTTGAAATTCTATCATTTAATTTTCATGTACTTTTAAAAAATTACGCACGTTATCTTTTATTCTCAATTAGTTGTTTATTTTCATATTTATATGGCTCGAGTTACTCCATGGTTACAAATATGAAAATAAACAACCAAGTAAAAATAAAAGATAACGTGCGTAATTTTTAAAAAGTACATGAAAATTAAATGATAGCATTTCAAAAAATAACTTCAAAGAGCGTGCAATTATATAATATTCCCATTTGTTTTTGAAAATGTCTCGGATTGAGCCGAAACATGCCAATAATTTTACTGTACATTATGTTGTTAATTTACACCTTTTAACATTTAATTGAAATATAACTTTAATTTGGTTATATCTAATCAGTAAAGAATAATTTAGTTATGTATTTTGAGCAAATATCTTCTTTTAAAAAATCACAAAAAATCACACAGGTTATATATAAAGTAAAAGCTTTGTATATATATTTATCAATCTTAAAAACCTCTTCATGTGAAAACTTCCCGCATTACGATATATAACATTTTTATAATAATTTTTAACGCTAAGTGATACCAATACAAAGATTATATAGATAATGCAACATAATCTATTCCGCAACGAAAGTAGATATTCTGTGCTCATTAAAAATATACTGATACAGCTAAAAGAAAAATTATCATACATGAACAATACAGCCCTGAGGCGCCTTAACTTTACGACGTAAATAACTTTTAGATTCAAACTGAAGATTTTCTTGGGTAGCCCATTTGTCAGTTTAATCTTCTGAAGGAACCGATACACAATTCTCATTGGATTTTTCAGACAGGCTATCTATTTAAGATAATATATGCTTCGGACAGAATTACTTGATTTCGCTCTTTTGTAAGCATTTGTTTTGGCTGACCGTTCTATTATTTTTTTACTTCTGTTGAAAAGTATATCCGAAAATGCTTTTATATTTTCTTTTATTACTTTAAACATTTTAATCAACTTAATTATTTTAAAAAAAGTCTATTCAATGAAATCTGAAACAAATGGTAACAATTTATATTGATAAAAATCCTCATCAACTTGTCTGATTCTAGTTTTTTAAAATTAACTAACGTTTTCAAGTCAGAAAATGCGCAAATGTTTTTAAATGTGTTTGAAAATTTTTGAAATTTAATACTAAAATATAAAATAATTGTAGCTTTTTGATTGGAAAACTCACTTTTGAATAACCTGAAATTGAAACTCCGATTATCGATACAAAATGATCTACAGAGCAGATGAGTGGAACTATTGTTGTTTCATTACATTTAAAAGAACATGAAAAAAACCCCGATAAGACGAAAGACGAAAAATACACTTAACAATATATACGACCCACTGTTTGCGGAAACATACATATTTTCTAACGCTTTCCACACATACTTGAAAGTGATTATAAATTCGGTTTGTCTGTCTGTCTGTCTGTCCGCACTGTAACTCGCGTAAATATATTATGTTTGTCATGCAATCAATATATGTTATAGAAAGTTTAGTATGGCATGTTCGGTATTGAAAATAAAGTGTGTAGCCCTTATATATTTTACAGGTATACTCAAAATACTTTCATTACATTACGGTCTATGGGGAAAATAAATTGCGATTTATTTTAATGATGTTACACAATTTAAAACATATTTAAATTGATACATATCACTGAGGAGCACTAAAAAAGGCTTAGCACTTATTGCACCTTTACAGGGACACTCAAAATAATTCCAATGATTACTGCTTGTATGTCTTCAGACAGCATTTCACAAAATTTAAGGGCGGGAACTAAACGATAAGGCGAAAACGTGCTATCATCTGAAATTTTTTTTCTCATATTAAGAGGTCGAAGCTGCTACTGAAATCCTTTAAATAAATGATGCAATTTCGTAACGAACACAAAAAAGATTAAAAATCAAAAATCCCTCAAAAAGTAGAAGAAAGAAAATAAAGTGAGCACCTGACTCCTGAAGAGAACGATGAAACTGCCATCCCCATAGAATATTCCGATGTTCAACTAGAAGATCTAACAGCTTCTGAACAACGAAACGAAAACGGAGATAAGAAAGAAAAAACATGCGTCACGAATAGCTTGTGAAACACTTTCCAATACTTCCAGAATATTCCCTCGAAATTTCACTCTATAAAAAAAGGTAAAATAAGGTATCTAAATAAACCATTTAGAAAACACATAACTCTCAATTTCAGCAGTTAACGCCCACATTCGATAAGTTATTCGAAATATTTTGAGCAGTCCTGTACATTTTCTAAAGATCTGTATACTCACAATATTGTTGGATAAAATTTTATACAGCTATAAAACGCAGCACACATTTACACATTTATTTTCAACATTCCCCGCCCATATATGGTAATTTGGAATAGTTTACTCAGCCATGCATACGATCCATACATATTTATGCACACCGCATATTAAGTTAAAATTTTAGTCAGATAGGAAACGCATAAAACTGAGATGCGCCACCACGTGCCAAAGTGGTGCCCGTCACGTGCGTCAATCGCCGCACCCAGATCCTGAGGGACCTATAACGCGCTCAATTAGAAGATGCATCCCGTAAGAGCTGCGACCGGTCGAACCACCGCCACCTGCGCATCACTCCGATTGAACACATGAGGTGATGCCGGAGGTCGTTACTATACGCGGTGAATCCCAAAATCAGAGGAAACACCACGAAGACACTTGATGAATCGCTAGAGAACCACTGGCGGCTCCGTAGATGGTACGAACCGGGTCCTCGGCCATATGTCGAGTTCCCCCAACGACCCTTGCTTTGCCGCGGCTTCCGATGGTCGAGTCCTAGGGCGGGAGGAAACTACTAGTTCATCGGCCGCGGTGAGTGGAAGAGGTCTCTTGCCAACCCGGGACTTCAAGGAAAGCTAGTCCATGACGCTTAGACACGCCTTGGCTAAGGTTGTCCCCCAAATGGCTTGGAATTTGGCGAGCACTACAGTCAGAATGCAGGTGGTCTCCAATCGACTACATTCAGAGGATCATACACATGTAAAAGCAACACAAAACAACAAACACAAAAAAAGTTAAAACAACAGAAAGTTAATTTCGAACCACTACCGGACTCTTAAGCAGACGAAAAACTCCTTTAAGAACGCTAAAGAAGCGGTCTCGATCGAGTTTAGTAGATATAAAGTTATGTGAAGACTCCTGCGCATCCTACCATCAAGCACAGAAAACTCCAATTACACATAGACGCGCTGGACAGGATTTCTACGCGGGATTCGGGTTTCGATCTGACCGCCCCCGCTTTAATTGGCGAACCATCGGTCCGGATCCTCGTGGTCGAACAGACGAGGGAAGGTACAAATACTCCTCCCGGGATGCAATTCCCTCCCACATTGACGAGAGTGATCACCATAGGACTCTAACCGCATTTGTTACGAACGAGCAATACCTCTCTGAACTACTTTAAGGCCGACGCACAACTACTCTAACTGCAGAGTATCCAGAGTATGAGGAGGCCGGTAACTACGCTCTACCACTTGTCAGAATCGAGGGTTGCTACACGCCGCCTCACGCATTAATCAAGCGTCACAATAGAGCCACCACACACCTTGCTCTACGGAGTCCGGTCCTGTCTCTGTCGACGCCCCGCATAAACTTTTGGAAGCTGCCCGGCCACCGTTCACTAGCCGTTGCCCTCATGTCAGCATCCTTTTCTCAAAGAACCTAGGCGCGAGGGATTGGCCTACACAATGTCCTTTTACAACCCGGCCGTCTCGAAGTCCCGCGGAGAAGACGACCGAAACCCACGTCGGCAGCCGTTACCGACCACGGTCCAAGGACGAAACTCTGCACATAGGACCTCAAGAGATGGCCTGAAGCTGCAAACCTCCTGCAGCCGAGAACCAGCACAAAGGAGGTAATGGCACGAGTTCGTGTGGGGACTTCTCTACAGCCCCCAGCTCCTTTGGCCACTCGGACATCACTTTCCCACCGGCGCACCACGTTGAGGTATTGGTTCGTCAGCCTGCTGCTCCCTTTGTGTCGAAGATCATCTTACCATGTCGGGAGTCCGGCCCTCTTCCCTATTGAAAGCGCCGAGTCAGGACCACCACCAGAAGGAGCCCACAGGTAGGAAAGGCATAAAACAAATAAAATCGTACCTCTAGTATTTACTATCCATAGACGGTTATTCAGTTTTTTACGTAACCGTGCATCTGGATTTATTTATGTACAAACATAGCTTAGAATATGATAACTAAATATAGATAAATATAAAAATGCATTACACAATTAATACACCACTAAATAATTCACGCCCATAGACGACAAAGCTTACCAAATTTTGTGCCTCTCTGAATATGAGATATAAAATTTATACACACCAAGTAATGTACTAGCGTTTGGTTAAGCTTTAAAAACACAGCCCATCTAACAATGCACGTTCAGCGATTATCGCTGGTAGGCAGTGCTATAACCTAATTTGTTTTTGTGTCCCTCTAAATCAATGAATAAATCTTATGCACTCCATATTCTACATTAAGCATCTTGTAGTGCACCTGAGCAAAACAAATCAATTTTATTATGGTTGAAATAGTGTGAAATTTAAAAAATACTGTGCAAATGATTTTCCTCATCGGCCATAATGTAGTGGAATTTTATGTGTGTCCTTGTAAATGAATTATAAATTCACTCCACATTCTAGAGAAAGAATATTGTATTGCACCTCAATAATGTATATAAATTTCACTGTTTTGGATATAATATAACTTTATTAAAATACGCTGCAAACGATTTTCTCCCATAGACCATAATGTAAAGAAATTACTTTGTGTGTTTCTGTAAACGAACTATACGTGCTATACATTCCCCTTTTAACAGGTGATGTCTTATGATAAGTCTTAACAACATATGCCAATCTCAAAGTAATCCAAGTACATTTACACAAGGCGAACAGACAGACAAACAGTCATCCGGACAAACCGAAGACATAAAAACACTTCAACTATGTTGGAAGATGTTAAAAATGAAGATGGGTCTATAATAGATGAATAACCTTCATTTTATTTATCCAATTTATCCAATTAAAGGTGTGATCTTGAACAGTTGTGAAATGTACAATTTTTCAGTATTATTTTTTTCATAGAAGTATATTAAAAGTTACAGACAATGACCCAGAGATCAGTGCAATGCAGAAAAGTTTAAAATTTCGATAAATGACTGCTGCATCTGATGTAAATATATATTCAATCGAAGGCGTTAATTGTCACATCCAAGCACCAAAACTTATGTTCGAGAGGGTGCTCTATTTGTGATTAAAATGCCCATAGAGAGCGCTATCGGAATCAGAAATTCCTCCTTTTAACTAATGGTAATATCCTATTGAAATTATTACATAATGTAATTTATTTTCAAAGTTTTAGTTATTTAAATCAAGATAAATTTAGTTTGTCATTTATTGCATATCTCCACTCATGTAGATATATTGGAGGACAAAAATCTTTGTTTTCTATAAACAATCCCTAAACAAGTTGTTGATATATTTGTTTTAAGTTAAAATTTTTCTTAATCCTCTGCTCCACGCCTATCAATTATTTTACTAAGGTATAGTATTTTAAGGATAGTAATTTAGCCATAACTCAAGAACTATTTCGCAAAAAGAACTGTAAATATGCATTTGCATATTTGAAGCTTTGAAAAACTATTTATGTTAGCAAATTCATAGATCCGTAATTTTTTCGAAAGTTTGTTCCCAAATTTTTGAGTTGTGTGATATCTCAACAGAAATCGATTTCTATTTTTTTTAAATATGCAAATCAAATAGTGCAGCACATTCCGCTTAGTAGATTTTGCGTTATGATTAAAAAACTGCACGCAGTGCAATCTACTTTGCAGCGATTATATATTAGTTTAACATTAGAAGTTTTAAAACTTAAACATTCATAATTCGTAACCTGCTTATCCCAATTACTTTCCGTTTTCTGGTATAAGGTAAAATTTGCCGAAAATGACAAATAAAATGTTCGTATTGAAGATTTCAGAGATTGGTTAAAATTTCTTTTTGAAGACGACCACCTATATGTTTTTTTTTTTTTTTTTTTTTTTTTTTTTATATATATATATATATGATTTGAGAAAGAAAAAGAGAATATAATTTCTATTCAAAAGACTATGTCTATTATTTCTGTAATAATTGAAAATATATGGAGCTTTCATTTTTTTGCCTGACTGCACTAAAGAAGATTTTTATCTTATGCAGAAGATTAGAGTCACATTTAATGCTTCCCCTGGTAAGAAAGTTCATATTAATGCGAAAAAAAAATTACTTTAATTGGTACATTTCTGTTTGCGTGGCTTCAGTCAAAATTGACTGTTCTATTATGGCGTCGCAAATTGTAACCAAGAACAAGAATGTTAGACAGCATTACGTTGCTACATTATTACGTTATTTACTTTATTACCTTATTAAGTTATTTATGTTATTGCACTATTTACGTTATTACGTTATTACGTTTGAACTATGTTCACAATATTAACTTCATGTGTAACCGTATTCGGCGCGTTTGGCAGTGTGAGACTCAAATTACGTTATTACGTTACTACGTTCTTACGTTACGGATACGTTCACGAGATGGACTTCACGAGTAACCAAATTTGGCGCGCTTAGCAGTGCAAGACTGAAATTCTTGGCGCGCTATAGCTCATTTTTGACTAGCGCCGCGCTAACGGAAAAGTACCATTTAATTTCCAAAAAAAAACGTCTTCACTCAGCACATTCTAAAAAATCATTTGTACAAAAGCAATTTTTAAGTCCAAAATATATTTTGAATTAATTTTGAAAATTTCAAAAGGTATGTTACCTTGTAAGTTCTTGAATTAGTTTACTGTCGCAGTTCTGTTATGTAAAGTTCAAAATGTACGAGCATTGAAATTTTTTATTTTGTATTAATTTTTTCATTACAAGACTAGTCATTGTCACATAAATAGTAAAGACTTTTTATCAATTTTGACGATGTATGTTTAATGATTAATTTAAGAAGTAAAATATGTAACTAGAGTCTTCCGTTGCACAGCAAAATAATTCTGAATAAGAAAAATGAATTCCTCTCTTAAAGTTCCATTGTCGATATTGTTACTGAAAAGATTTTCATTTAAATTAAAATAGTAAGGAATAACTGACATAAATATAATATCATATACTCCTCCGCAAAGTGATTATGTCCAGATCATTGAAATAGTATTTTGAATTAGACAATTTAATCATGATTTTAGCTTTAAATTATATCTATAAAAGTATCTATTACATATTTATTACAATATACAAATATTTCTACGCTTATCGTTTTTACATTTAAAATAATTTTTATGCCAAAAATTAATGTTTTAACCTACATACACTTTATCTAAATACAGTTTTTACTATACTGATTACATTACATTGAAAAAAAAAAGAAAGACAACATGATTATTTTTAACTTATAGTCCATAAATAATACATTAATGTAGAATTATCAGATATAAAAATATTATATATTTTATGTCAATAGTGTTTTGCACAGTCAACGCAATGCCACCATGTTGTAAACTTAGAAAAGGTGATCACTCGATATTGTTTTTCATGAAATATATTTTAATTTGACGTAGAAACGATAAACAAAAGAATAATTCTGCACCTTGTATTTCCAAAAAAACATACTCTGTACGATTAAAAGTGTACAAAGAAAGGTAAGAAAATCTATTACGCTGCAGTTTGGAAAGGAATAGAAGCAGGTGCATGACAGTATGGCGTCTTCTTTAAATAAAGACGATGCAATTATGAACAATAGCAATTTTACTTAAAATTGAAATTGCTACCGTATTGTTGAAAATTCTACCGTCTAGCTACCGTACCGAATGTACTCCAATTATTGTGTACATCCCTGAATATTATCTACAGACCTTTATACCTGACACATAATAAGCTATTATTTGATTCAAAATTTGTTTTTGATTTAAAATTATGATACATGGAATTCGGAAAACTGAATCAAATCATTTTTTCATTTTTTTTCTGCCCATACTCTTTCAAAATTGTTCTATATCTTTTATTTTTAAAACTTTTCTTCAATCCATTAAATATGTTTTGTAAGAATAAATATATTATTATTTTATCTTATATATAACTTTAAAATGTAATATGTGTTCAATGACCAAAATACAAATTCCATTATATTCATTGGGTGCATTAAAAATAAAAGTACTGCATAAAATTATATAATTAATCACATATTTTCGTTTGTAAAATACATGTGTAGGTAGTATTTATATTTTATTTTGAATAAATAATTTATTTCATAATGTATTTATTTTTTGTTCAATCTATTCTTGAAATTAGACGAAAAGGAAAATGTATTTGCAGCTCTAAAAGTAACGAAGAAGGGGATGTTCTTATAAAAATAAGTCTTTTGGAGATTCCTTTCTTTCCGTTTATCATCCTATATTACCCTCTTAAACTGATGACCGCATTCTTTGTTTGATCATTTTCTTCTTATCTATCTATCTTTTACACAAATTTTACTGAATAATATTCAGCAGTTTCCTAGTTATTTAAGATTTGTTACAAAAATTGAAAAATGTACAAACTTTAACTAAATAAATTTGATATTCTTTGAAACTTGTTTAGAAATGATTTTAAAAAATGTTATAAATGTAAATGAATATCCTAATTTGTAAAATTAATAATCGGACCAGCGTCCTTTTTAAACAAGAAAAAACATCGTGCGTGAAGCATAGATTATGAAACACTTCCCAACATTTCCATAATACTTTACAAAATTTCATAAATAAGGTAAAAAAGATTCCAAAGTAAACAATTTAGAAAATACGTTACACATTTGAAATTTAAATGTTGGTATCTATCGTCCATAGCTAGAAAGAAACTCATTGGTGCAGCCCTGTATAGGATTTATAGATTTGGACATTGTATGCTAAAATATAGTTTAGTTAGAAAAATAATAACACAATTATTTCACTTTCAGTAATGCTTGCGAAAAGACGGGAATGTACTCGAATTATTTTGTACAGCCTTGTATATCATCTATAGATTTCATATATGCAACATAACAAGCTAAAATTTAATTCAGGCAATGAACGCTTAAATCAACTGAAATCACACCTACAAAAATTATCATCCATAAGCGGGTATGTATCCATTTATTGATGGCCCGTTATATGATTTTATTTACTATATTCTTAGTATATTCTACAAACATCTCTTAGTTTATTAAATATAGTTCTGATTGTAAATGCATAACTCAATTAAGAACCTCCTTAAAGCAATTTTCCCCTATACACAGTAATTCTTACGAATTCTTTTGT
This sequence comes from Maratus michaelseni, assembly GCA_963931845.1. NCBI lineage: Eukaryota > Metazoa > Arthropoda > Arachnida > Araneae > Salticidae > Maratus > Maratus michaelseni. The sequence continues at coordinate 257,130,883 of OZ007590.1, read as the reverse complement.
GTAGCCATGTATACACACCACGAAGTATGTAAATATTTAGTTAAACGTAAAAAGTCTACTATAAATCAAGACACATTTACAGCAATTATCGCTAATATACAGTACTAAATCCGGTATATTTTGTGTGTCTTTGTAAATAAAGATAAATAATATGCACATCATATTCTACAACAAGCAAATCATAGTGATCCTCTTATAGTATATAAATTTTATGGTGTTTAAAATAATGTAACATAATTAAAATTTGCTGCAAACAGTGTTTCGCACAGAAAATAATGTAACCGAATTCTTTGTTTGACTCTGTAAATGAATGATAAATGCTTTACACTTTTCATGTTTTACAGAAAGCATGTTTACGTGCACCTCAAAAATTCATATAAACTTCAATATTCTTGTAATAGAGCAAAATTTTAAAAATACACTGCAAACGAGTTTTCCCCGCAGAGAGTAATGTGACGTTTTTTTTTTTTTTAGTGTTCCGAACTATAAAAGCTAAACTCTTCATTTTCATTAGCGAAAGTGACATAGTAAACGTGATTAATACATATCAATGGCAATCCGAGTACTTTTACGAGAGTTAGAGCACGGACAGACGGCATACAAACATACTGGCAAAAGAGATAATGTATTCTGTTTATCTTTGAATATAAGTTTTGTAAGTCAAAAATTATCCGCAATGTAGTTATAAATTTTATTGCAATACAAATAGGAAGCTAACGTTAACACCATTTTTCAATATAGTCCCCTTTCTTTTCAACGCACTTGATCCATCGTTCCACAATCTACCTGATGCTCTAAGAAAAAGAAGGTTTTCATCTGAGCACCAAGCCATGCATGCACCGCGTCTTTCAGTTATTGTTCCGAGGTGAATCAACTGCATTTTAATGCATCTTTGAGTGAACTTCATCAATAGTCACTCGTCTGACTAATAGAACCATGTCACATGCACGCCACAATGTTATTTGTAGCTGTACATGGTCGCCTGGCTCCTTTCCCATGGGTATCATTTCTGCAACCATTTTTGAATTTTTCAATCCATTTGTGGACACCCCGTTGCGGCAAGACACTGTTTCCGTATTGCACCGAAAGTCTTGGATGGATTGCGACCCCTGACACACCTCCCGACCACAAAAACCGGATCAATGCTTGTTGCTTCCCTTAGGTGCAAAACTCTAATGTAACGGCCATGATCTATCTGCAACAAAATGAAGACAAATGGAGAAATTACGATCAAACTTTCATAGCATGACCACAACACCATAACAATAAAATAAACGAGAACAGATGTCAGTATGAACAATGTAAGAAGAGTTATGTCAAAATTGCGGATACTTTTGGACTTATCTTCGTATAATTTATTCACATTTAATCGATTTTAAGAACCTATATATTTTAGAAAAATATGTTCGATCACATTGTTTATAAGTAAAAGGCAACTCCAATAAATCATCTTCTATACATGGAAAAAGGGAGACTTATATATAATAGTACAATTCTTTCTAACTACAAAAAATAATAACTCAAATAAGTAAAAAAGTATTTAAATTAATTGAAATGTTGTATTTAAGAAACTCATTTGTATTTGTCAAAAAGATGATGAAATTTGACTGTACTTTTAAAAAAGCGACATATAATATATAACATTAAATCGTTTATGATACTGGGAACTATTTTTAACTATCACGTCTATAACCCTTCTATAACTAAATAGTGCAATGCCAGAAAATATTACTATTTTTTTTATTATACAATCAAATGTTTAATAATCCTCGTCCATAAAAATATTATTCCACTTTCAGTTGTTAAAATATTCTTTACAAAAATTTAAAACCGCTATTAAATATATGTAAGAATAACATTGAGTATAATTAACGTATAATAACGTATAATTAACGTATAATTAACGAATAATTAACGTAGCCTGAAATGTATACAGAAATTCCGTCCAATACAAAGGCTTAAGACAGCAAATATTTCTGTTTTTTTAACGACAAAAAAATGATAAAACACAAAAATTTCTTTCTTAGTATGAAGTATAAAAATGAGCTTCCTTGACATACATTTTCTTTTTCTTTAAAATGGAAGATTTTCACAATGATGGATGTCGATTAAATACGAAACTATTGATTTTATATTAAGAAACTAGAGATTACTCAAGTTAAGCTTCAAATATGAACTTTAATCACTTATTGTTCTTCCCATTTAAAAAAAAAAGTGAACAGATTGCTAGAATGAGGTGATGATATAATATGATTTCTTTTTAATGCTTGATAAGACTTAACTTTCACTTAGGAAAAAACAAAGTCTAAAAAATCCTATTGTAATTAATATTATCCTTTAAATAATGTTTTATGTTGATGTTTTTAATAATTTAATAGTTTAATTTTTTAACTGTCGCATTTTCGTGAAATGTTAGAAAAATAATTGTTTGATATAAAAATATTATGAAAAATTGAAATATTAAGAATGCAAAATGCCCGTCATTTTAATTTAAATCGCCTTTCAGTTTTGTATATGCTTTATGCTTCTCATATTCTTGTATGTTTGTTAAACTTGGTACTTAATGATACTTTTCTTGTTCCTATTATTTTCTTTCATTAAAAACAATCGCAATTTTCCTCTTTTAAGTCTAAAACTTCTTTTCTGATTTTCTTAAACTTCATTCTTATTTTTTGCTACATATGATGTTTCAATTCAAATTTGATAAATGCAAATTGTTCACCCAAAAGACTTCCACCATATCGAATTCTAGTTGCCTTTCAAAATGAGGGAGATCGTCGAATTCAAGAACTGCTGGAACTTGTTTTTTTTAACGAAGCTGTAGTGAGTGGGTCCATCCTTTAGAGTGCGTAGCTAAAAAGAATGGTAGTATGTATAGACTTTAGATTATTAAACAGTTTCACTATTCCGTAGGCTTATCCAATGAGACAGACTAATAAACCCCTATATCAAATAGGTAAAGCACAAATCATCACCGTGCTAGACCTTACAAGGGGATACTGGCAATTCCTATAAGTGAGAAGTGTAGACATTACACTGCTTTCGTAACTCACTCTAGACATTTAAAATGGCGAGTAATGCCTTTCGGTATGAAAAATGCAGGCAGTACCTTCCAAAAGGCAAAGTTTTAACTCCTCATAAAGACTACTGTCGGTCTTACATTGATGATCTTGACATTTTCTCAAAAACATGGGCCTACCATTTGAAACATATGAATGAAGTTTTACAGACCTTGTGTGAAGTAGGTCTCACTGTAAATCTGAACAGGTGTGATTTTGTAGAAAGGGAAGTGAACATTTTAGGGTGTACAGTTGGGTCCGGAAGACGTGCCCCAGACCCAAATAAAGTGGAAACTATTAAAGAATTGGCAGCACCAACCAACAAAAAGGAACTGAGAACAGTGCTAGGAATAGCAAATTATTATAGAGACTATAACCCGAACTCTGAAAATATTGTATTACATTTACCTAATTTGATCGAAAATAGCGTTCCCAAGAAGATGCCATGGAGTAAGGTAGAGTATGAAGATTTTCAAAGATTGAAGCATCATTTGGTCGAAATGTCTTCTTTGTATACTCTCCAGTTTGATGAAATTTTTCAGCTTTATACTGATGCATCTGCTACTGCCGTTGGACTGTATTTATTCCAGCTTAATAATCAGGGCAAAGAGCATCCCATAGCATTCTATAGTAAAAAGCTTACTCCGTTTCAGACTAGATGGTCTACTATATATAGAGAGGATTACAGTCTCATAGCTGCATTGCAAAATTTCGACACTAGGCTTTTCGGATATCAAATTGAAGTGGTTTCGGATCAGAACCCCTTTACCTATATTACTCAAGAATTTCCCCATGGGGGTCAAGCTAACTCGTTTGTCTTTGGCTTTTCAGAGATATATTGTAAAAATTACCTACAGAAAGGGAAGAAGACATGGTAATGCCTATGCCCTATCGAGATTCCCTTAAGGAAAAACATACTTTGCCAATTGTATAAGTGTTGTATTATTATGTTGTATAGTATAGTGTTTTTAGTTATTTTAAATGATATATACATTAGTGCATGATTGATTAACTAATAAAAACGTTAGTATAAATCTTAATTTTTTTATTGCTACAAATTTAAGCTAACGAGAGGCTCTATTCTTTCATAATACGTGTGAAATATAACTGTTTACTTACTTAGCCGCATAGATTCTGAAGAGTGCTATGTGCTATTTAAGAAGGGACGTGTAAGGTTGGCAGGTTTTTAGCGTTCCAGCGGTTTACTTTTGCCAAACCGATAATTCTTGCCACGGCAAAAGGCACAACACGGACAGAGAAGTGAGAGTAGGGAAAAGCTGCTGAGTGTGTAGCGTTGAAAAATAAAGAGGTCGTTTATAATACTGAAATTGAATACAGTTTACTGGAATGTTAATTAATGTTAAGGAAAGTGTATATAACTGTATGGTATGTTAAATGTGAATGACTTAACATTGTGAATAAACAGAAGTTTAATTCTGAAATATCTAGTATTCATCTTGTTTAGTTCGTCCATCACTACATACGATGTTTGAGTGGAGCAGTACGATACAAAGTTAAATGTTTATAGCTACCTGGTGTGATATCTTACGGTATACAAAAGAGCAAAAATATTACTCATATGACAGTGAATTCCTCAAACGGAAATGTTTCTTTTAAATAAATCAAAATTCCTTTCCAAAGTTTGTCTTTAGATGATGTTATAACTTAAAGAGAGAAAAAAATATATTCTAGACAAGACATTTACAAAACAATCAGATTCTAATAAGCAACGTACAGCATTTATTATGGGCAGTTATCTACCGTGCGTTGCCATATGTAGGTCAATAAGTATAAAATATCAAATGTCTTTAAATTTTCTACCATATATGGGCTGAAAGACATGAAATATCATATTCCTTTCAAATAACTTTATTTTGCCATTAATACAGAGGTACGAGAAATATACGTTTCTTGAAAAAAGGGATATTATCTCCGCCGACACTTTGCGAAACAGGAGGCGTTTACGGACATGGACGGTAGTAGACCAGATCACGGAAGATGCCACCGGAAAAAATTAAATCAAAATTCAATACGTTTAAGACATCGACCAGCTGTCTGTCTATGAGTTATGGAAAGCTCGAAGCTGCCGCGGTGATGACATATTTTCCGATCGATCCCGATGGTCGATTAAACTTTTTTTTTGGTGGTATCTTCCGTGATTAATTTTTCTTCTACCGTTATGTGCCGGTTAACAAGGAGAGCAACCCGAGAGCAATCGCAACCGCTTCCGCAAAATAGAGGCGGTCGTAGCAAGAGTTAAATAAGAGTTAATGCTTTTTAGGTGCGTTCGTAATTATATAAATACGTAGCACCTATAGTCGTCGCTTTGTCCGTCCGTCTGTCCGTCCGTCTGTCTGTCTGTCTGTCTGTCCGTCTGTCTGTCCGTCCGTCTGTCTGTCTGTCCGCATATAACAACGCAAAAACTACCCAACCAAATGGTTTGCAATTTAAAATATATTATCTTTGCAGAATTTTGTCGAGACATTTCAAATTTTATTAAAATCGAATCAAAACTTTAGGAGATATTAATAAAAATATTTATTAAGAAATTTGAATTTTTTTTTTAAATCGGTGCTTTTTTGTTATAGGAGTTTCCGATGGATGTTAAATCGTCAAGCGACCGAGATACTTATTTTATGACAGAAATTAATCTGCAGACGATATAATTCATTTCACAGAATTAAAAATCATCAAGATCTGAATATTTATATAACTAGCTGATACATATATATCTGAATATTTATATAACTAGTTAAGATATCTGTATGAACAGTGTCATAAAATATATACTTAACTAGCTGTTTAACCCGTTCTACGCACGGGAGATCATGAATTTAATTCTAAAACGTGCGTACGAACGCACCTCGTTTGTAACGTTTGACGTACAATTTCCAACTTGTTTTCTAACGTAGTAAGTTTTCATTAAGGAAATGTAGTTCTAGGTTTATTTAAATTAAATCATAGGACTGCGGCATTCTAATAATCATGTAGAAATCTTTTGAAAATGTGCTTTAATATAAACATTTCCCCCTTCATGCCATCTATTCGTTTCCTATAATCGTATTTTAGTTATAAGAAAAATACCGTTCAAAAAGTGTTTCCTAAAGATACAAACGTGTGGAGCGCATAAAAGGCACGATGTTAAATTATATGCATTAGTACTATTTATATGCATTAATTATATTTAGTGAGGACCATAAATATATATTAGTTATATTTATATGCACAAATTATATGCATTTGTATTATTGTATTTTATAATAAAACATCACATTTAAAATTAATTTCTAGACATGAATACTTCAAAAAACCAATTCATTTATGCTTCAGACTTTTTCATCATCTGATAGCTTATCTCATATTTTTAGTGCATTATTGTAAATACAAGAAATAAAAAATATTAAAATTATTTATTCCTTATTTAAAATTGCAAATATACAAATGTTCTTCTTCTGTGTCCTTTTTATACTTGATAAGCTTTTTACATAAAATTTTAAGATTTCTTTCCAAACAGTTTTCTTTCAAGCAACGGCGAAATACATAAATCAATATGAGCAATTGGAGAAAATGTCTCGTTTCATTTAAATAGTAGTTGTGTTTTGCATAATATTTATTTTTATAGCTCCATATTTCATGCGTATAACACATGCAGTTTTTATTCTGTCAAACTAAGCATTTCCTCTATACCTAAACATAAAACATTAAGCACAGTTACACAGAGTTAAATGGTTTACGACATTCATAAAAGTAATTGATTTCAAGAATTCTATTACTCCTTTTATAGAATTAGCATAATATTCTGAGTAAAAATAATAAATGATAACGCATGATAAATAACAAAAAACTCCATTGCGATTATTAACGGGGACATTATATTTTTAAATCGCTCGTAAAATCAAAAACTATTTTATCCCTATTACTAAAATTTATTTAATATTAAAATTTTAAACAAAACCGCAATAAAAACTTTGTGGTAAAGAAAATTTATGTTAAAAAAGAAATATTTTTATTGTTATTTTATTTAAAATATATTTTTTCTTTACAGATACGATTTTGAAAAAAACAACAACGTCGAAATAGGTTTGTCTGAGCATTTAATATATTGTACAGTAAATGAAGGAATTAAAATTTCAGTTCTTCTATTAATATGCAGAATATTATGTTTGTTTATTTTTTTTAATGTTTCAGAATTTCCTACTTCTGTAGAATACACATTTTGTTTGGATCCATTATATTTAGAGACTATTTGTCTAAGTATTAATGGAAAGTTTGGTTATACGGTTACACTATCTGAGTGTTATCTTGGAACAAATATGCGTCAACGTATAACTTAAAAAATAAAAATATTAGATATATTTATTTTTAAAAAGCAAAATTTAAAAAGGCTAGGTTGTTCAAATATACATTCACCATTTTGTACATGCAAAAAAAAATACATCTCTTCTGACACTTAAATGTGTAAGATTTATTTTAGAATCTTCATGTAGCAGACTGCAGTTGTAGTAGCTAAATGCGTAATTTTTCAACCAAATGTGAAGGACATGGGTAGATAAATATTAATATTTGCAAACCCAATAGGGCCTTTTTTTACCATAAAGATTAGATTGTTTTAATATAATCTAGAATCTTATTTTTACTTCCTTTGTTATCCATGTTTCTTTCACAAAATTTTAAATGTTTTATACAGAATCAGAAATATTTGTTTATTTAGAAACATGAACTGTATTTCAGATACATTAATTTGATTTGTCCTAACAACGTCGTATTTTATAAATATATTAATATATGAGAAATCAAGTGAAACACATTAAAAAAGTACAATGAGGTGTTATGAGTGCCTCCAGTAAGTAGCTGGGTCAACACTTCTGGGATAGAGATTTGTTTTACTTTTTCTTCTTCCCTCTATCATAATCGTATGAAAGACTTGCGAAATTAAAAATTTTGAGCTGTGCTACGATTATTTCAGCTAAATACAAGACACATAGCCTGAACTCAATGGTATACCTTGTCCTTTTTCGGTAATCACTCACCCTTTGAAAACAGAATAAATTCAAGTATGTATTAGATAACTTAAATTTTAGTCTTTTGTAATTTCTACTAATTACTAGTATTATTATATTTTCAGTGTCAAAAATAATTAAATAGAAAGCTTCTAATGTGTTAAAAGTATATATTGCAGAAAAGGCATTTTTATGACATTTTATAGCATAGTAAATATACAAGAGTAAACATGATTATTTAAGTTAGAATTTTTTTTTCTCTTTTTTCTCGGTACTCAATCAGAATTTGCTTAAGGTTACTGGTTTTACTGTTGTTAACTGTACGCATTATACATGAGTAAAAATGCTAATTGAAATACATTATATGTTGCTAAATAAATTTAGGCTTCTGACTTTATATAAAGAATCTTTACAAAAAATAAATGAAAATGAGATTAAACATAGATACTAAATTGTATTAAAACAAATAAACATCTTAGAAAAAATATATTTACCACTATCGAAAGGTTATACGTAAATACTTATCTACTGTCTGTTTCGATAATGAAAAAGCTTATAAATTAAGCGAGCGAAAATTAAAAAAAAATATTCAATAAAAACAAATGAAATTAAACCATCTTGTTAAGGAACAGATAAAGCAGTTAGAAAGGGAATACATTTTGAAAGACTGGATGTTTCTCTTCCAGGTAAAGGCATGTGTAACAACAGCGAAAACAATAGCTGGACTCATCTAAAATGAAAAAAAACACAGAAAAATCAATTTTATTCTAAATGTTTTTTTTAATTATCTTCTATTTTCTATTGATTGTTTTTTCACTGAATCTCTTACCATTCAATGTGTTGTATTTACTATCAAGAATACTTATATTCTCATAGTGGGTTAGTACCCTGTCAATACTGGAATGAAAAAGGAAAAATTTTCAAAGTACTGCCGAATTTAGAACCATTTCTTAGTAAATTAAAACTTGCCTGATATGATAATTAAAACTTTTGAAAGCCCTCATATTCTCTTATATATATATATATATTTCAATATAAATTATGTTATCATCTTGCTATTGAAAAAAAAAGTCTTAACTAGACATTTGTAAATATTCCGGTATATTTTAATCCCTATCTTTGAAATAATCTTTCATGGTAATTACTTGATAATTGTTGATAGAATAGCACGTATTAAAACATTTTTCCAAATATACGTTACAACTGGCAAATATTGCATTATTTATCAATATAGGAATATGTAAGATATTCCCAAAGGCGGAGAGTAGTCCCGAATTGGCCAGCCATTTATCACATTGGACGATATTCACTATAACGGGGGTTCTCGTGAAATCGGAAATTTTACTCTTCACGCCCATAAGCCATTAGTACACGAACAATATAACCAATACTAAAAGAAGATTTGTGGGCTTCTTGCCCATAAATGGTCATACGGCATTAATGAAGAAGAGCCATGAAAACGGGGCTCCGTGTGCTTCGCGGCCATAATTCGTTAATTGCTGCCATGTTTACAGTAAAAAAATTACATACGAACTTATGTTTGCCTATCATTGACAACATGGTTTTTCTAACATAATTTCAATATAAATTGAGTACAAAGTGCAGACATTTATGCCATTTTATTTACGCCATTTATACGTCATATATAATATTGTATAATATTATAATGTATAATATTATACAATAATATTATACATTATTATATATTCGTAATACGTCATTTTTTACTATCATTCGTTGTAAAATATTTCAGCTTTATCTGTAAAAATGCTCGCTTCTTGTTAAATATGGTGCCATTTTCACATACTGATGCATTTTGGTTTATTCCAAGATGAATAGCTTTAAACGCAGAACGACGGAATTATTTTACTCATGTAAAATAACATTAAAAATTTAATTTGCATTTTCATTCTGAAAACTGCAAAAACAATTACTATTTTCGTGACAAAAGGACGCAACTTTTAACTACTTTTTATTTATCCAATATAGTTTTAAGACCCTATTGCTTGAAACACAATATCAAAATATTTTCAATAAAACTGTACTTGAACTGAAATGTAACAGTTTTTTGAATGAAAATGTGGAATTTCCCTTAAACGTGACATCACTTCCACATATAGAAACATATCACTTTTCTGTAGTTAAAACCTTTTTTAGAATAAGAGGTGAAACGTAAAAGGTCTTTGTGTCTATTGTCCGTATAGGGAAAATAAAAATATAGATGTACTACTGTAGAGAGGTAACGATCACGCACTTATTATAGTACATGAGTGACAACGAACTTATTTTACAGAAATAACTTCTGTGGTTGTAAATCGATTTGGAAGTTAAATTACACTTTGTGATATGCCAAAGAAATTTGCCACTTTCCTTTCAAATCCATCCATTTTCATAAATAGCAAAATATGGGACTCCAAGACATCTACTTTGCGTCTATTATTCAAAAATTCTATAATCAAAACGCAGTAAGGCGAAATTATTTTACTCATTTAAAATAACGTTAAAAATTTACATTTTCATTCTTAAAACTGAAAAAAAACAATTACTATTTTCGTGACAAAAGAACGCAACTTTTAACTACTTTTTATTTCTCCAATATAGTTCTAAGGCCCTATTGCCTGAAACACAATTTCAAAATATTTTCAATGAAACTGTACTTGTAGTCAAATGTAACAGTTTTATGAATAAAAATGTGGAAATTCCCTTAAACATGACATCAGTTCCACTTATAGAAACATATCAATTTCATGTGGTTAAAACCTATTGTAGAATAAGAGGGGAAATGTAAAATTCCTTTGTGTGTACTGTCGGTATAGCGAAAAAAAAGATATACTAATGTAGAGAGCACTTATTATAGCACATGAATGACGACGAACCCATTTTACAGAAGTAACTTCTGTGGTTGTCAATCAATTTGGAAGTTAAAGTATACTTTATGATATGCCAGAGAAATTTGCCACTTTTCTTTTAAATCCATCCATTTTCACAAATAACAAAATATGCTATACACCCATTTTTCGTCTGTGTGTGTGTGAGAGAGAGAGAGACGTGTGTGTCCCTATATTTCACTTTGCAGCCACAACTACCCAGCACAGTCCACTGGTGTTTCTGTGTGTCAGTGGCCTCCAGTCTCCCATTGTGCACTGTAGTAGTGGTGGCATGTCGGTAGATATGGGGGTGCGGGAGATATGGTGGTTGAAAGTGGTTGACATAGGGTATCTTCATCTTTCGATCAAAGTGTTCTAAAAAATTTTTGGAATCTTCTTCAACGGGAATTGGTTTATTCAACTTAACATGAACTAATAAAGACATAGATAACTAAGTAACATTATTTTGCGTCCCATAGCGGTGTAAATTGAAACTAAACGATATCGCATCGCGTGCGTAGTATGCCTGCTATACATTGCCGTAGGCAGCGGAGACGAGTGCCGGAATTTCGTTTGGAAAAAGATTTATTTAGAACAGAATGCTCGCAGAAAATGACTCTTTTTATCGATGCCGCATAAGAAATTTACTGATTTCCGGGCAACGTTGGATGGATTAACTAGTTACTAATAATGTTTGTAATAAAGACACAGAAACATGGCCTACATATTTTGTAGGTTTAAATTAGAATTTTTATGTTATGTAAACCTAATGTTTTTAAAATAGGGCCGCACTTTCTATCCGTTTAAATTCCCATAACATATATGATTTCATATCGATTCAATTTAATGGACTCATCACTCATAAAGATGTCACATGTACGTGTCAAAACTTTCTACACAAAAACTAAACCGCTTTATTATTTGAGATTTTGACTTTATGTCTATATAAATGATGTTCTTTTTTGTTTTGAAACGTTAGAAATAAATAATATCCCCAATTCTGAATTCTTCATAAAACATAGATTGTTTTTATCTGACTTTTTAAAATGCTTTTAAAAATATAAAGCTAAAAATTAAATATATTTTTCCTAATTATTTAACTTTATGTAATTTAAATCAAAATTTGAGTATTGAATAGTAATAAGTTATTTAAAGTTATTTAATTTATTATTGTGAAAAAGAAAGCTTTTAATAATTCAATACATAATTTAAGGGAACCATAAGAATTTAACATATGTGAACATACGACAAAAAAAAAAATGTGTAAAACGATTATGGGAGAGTAGATATTGTATTGTTATACACTTTTAAAAAATCAGTCCTCTTTTGAACTCAATTTTGGTACGGCAGTAGCTGCAATAATAGGATGGTGATACCTATAGGTATCACCATCCTATTATTGCAGCTACTGCCGCACCAAAATTGAGTTCAAACGAGTTATAATTCCAACATATGGAGCTATGGTTCCACAGGATCTCCAAATGGTAGAACAAGGTTTCACTATCTTATGGTTGCAGCTACTGCAGCGTGAAAAGTTGGTTCAAACCAGCAAATTGTTTTAACAGTATGACTTTGTATCTGAAGAGAATGGTAATCTGATTCTGAAACAATGTATTCAAGTATTCTAATTATAATAATATGTTAAAATGGTATTCCGCTGAATGTAATATATTTTGAAAGTGTCAATCGACTTTAGTTTCAAATATCTGTTGAATTTTCGACATTTGTAAAAGTAAATACATTTTATTCCAAATTTTGACATATAAGAGATGAAGAAATCACTATCTATTAAAGTCTTTTAAGGATACAATATCTAATATGTCATTGACATTTCGTTAAAAACTTTAAGATTTACCCACGTGCACATAATGTATACAAGTGTTATGAATGAAAAAACCAAAAATTTATGCTCGAAAAAAAAAGAAAACGATAAAACATATAAAATCTGCATAATTTTTATGTGATGAACGAAGTTATTTCTTGCCTCATACATTACAATGAAAAAATTGAATATGAATAGTTTATGAATATTGTTTTAATTATATAAATTATTACTCCAATTTATGACAAATGTAATACTGTTATAATTCTTTGATATTACGTCTGTTATACTTGAAATTTCGACTGTTCATGTTAATTGGTGTTCATGTTAATTGTCTAAGATATACTCAAGTATAATTAATGATACTTAAAAATGGCCTGAATTCTTATTTACGTTGAAATGATTTTAACGAGAAATTTTCATACTTAAAGAATGTTATAACATATTTTATAGAAGAATTAAGGAAATAAAATTGTCTAATAGATTCCTAACAGAACGAAAAGCAGCATAATTAAAATGCAAGTAAAGTGCCTTCTAATTGAATGTATTCCATTCCGATAATTGTTATTCTTCTAGCGAATGTTAGCTTTTGATTAAAGCTACGATTTCCTTGAAATTAAAAAAAATAATTTTAGATATTATCTGAGAAAGGATGTATCTTTAAAAAAATATTAAAATTTCGTTTTCATTAATTCTGTTAATGTTTTGAGTAAATATTTTAATAAGTAAATCATTAAATAGATTTTTTCTTTTCAATTGCTAAAGATATAGCCATTTTATTTTTTCATTTTGTTATTAATAATCTTTCAAGAAGAACATTTGTATTTTTATGAATGTACAGTAATTGTTTTCACTCAAATTAACTTATTTAAAGAATGTATTCTATTTTAAAAGTCCTCATTTTAGTTCTGATGTAAATTTATCTATGTAGAAATAGTTTATGAAAAATTATCCTATTAAGTATTTTATTAAAAATGTATATTTTTTAATTTATGTATTCAAAACCCGTTTAAAAATTTAAAATTAAATGAATACGTTATGTATTTGAAAATATTTAAAGCAGATACTGTTTTCGTACAAAATATAATATACATATTCTTAAAAAAAAATTTACGATTATGTAGTTCCTAAGTAAAAAAAAAAAAAATAAAATAAAATTATAAACACATATTGTATTCAAAATGTCTAATGATTTTCGTGAAACTTTTTTTAATCATATGCATTATTGAAAAATTAATTTCAAAATAAAATATTGCTACTAAATACGGATATTACAGAAAGGAAAGCATTTCTCAAAACCATTTAATTAATATAAATAAGTTATTTAAATGTGTTTTAATAGACTCTCATAAAGTTAAATTAGTTTAAATATTTACTTTTGTTTTATTTTTAATATTGTTTATATGACAAAACGATGAATTATTCTTTTAAGAAAATACATATTTAGAAATAGAATTTTTAATTCGGTATTAAGATTGTCGATGGATATCCGATGTAATGAAGTTAGAAACTAAAATTGCCGTACATAATCAATATATGTGTAATTTAACATTTTTTACGTTCTGGTTCCGTTATGTATGAGAATTATTTTAATTAAGTAAAATTTAACTGTTACGAAAATTGTACACATTTTCCTTTTTAGATATGTATTCTGATTGTCTTGAGAGTATGTGTGTTTAACAACAGAAATAGTCACCCATTTTGCGAAACAATCGAAACTTCAATCACAAAACAACAACAACAACATTTGTCCAGAAATCTCCAAATTTTGCACATCTTCTTATACATCCAGCAGTTTGTAAGAGAAGTTGGGAGAACAACGCATTATTTCTGAGCTGGGAAATTAATAATATTGTCACATTGACCTCCGGTAGTATATTATTTACTTTCTTGTTAATAGACTGGTTTTCCTCGATAAATTCTGCAATAGAAAATAATTTTGATGAACTAATCACATTGTACTCCCTTGTAAAATACACATTTCCTCCTTTGTAAATTGTACTTTGTGGTACTCAGTGATTTTTTTTACCAAAAACTTTTGTTCATTTATTTACCTCACCAACAATAAACAAATGGGATATGCGCTGTCGATGAAAAGTGCTAGAATCACTCTATCGTTTTTCAGATTAAAATATACAAAAAAGTATAAAGATAAAATATATATATATAAACCGGTAGATAATTTATAAATTTTCAATCTTCAGCAATGGCCGCAATGGACCCAAAATAAAGAATATTGTTACAATCGTGAGAGTAGTTACTGCTTTTATTGTTATTATAGAAAATAATAAAAAAACATAAAAATCTTACCTCTGATAGAAAACGTTTAGTACTAAGTACGTAATAAGAAATATTTTTATTGCATTTTATTCTGAATTCTACCTTGTTTTCTGTTTGTAAATTACATTTATATATTACGTTTTATTAAAAAATAAAAATTTTACAATTTTCTCAATGCTAATCAAGACTATTAAAATCTTATTTCTGATGTATATTTACTTATAGAAATTTAACATATTTAAACAAAAAATAATTCAAAAGCTAATAACTATGATTCAGATAAACCTTCCTATGAAGTTCACATTGCTAATTCATTAATAAGCATTTTTATTAATTGGCATAATAACCATGGGAAATTAATCAAAATAAATTCTTACGTAAAATATACACATATAAAAAAATGTGTGATTCTACATTTTTCTATAATATTTAAACATTTGTTTCTATTGCATATAGCGAGTTAATATACAATGTAGTTGACATTATAATATGTTGTTCAAATATTAAATTGAACTTTTAACAACATGACAAATAATTACAATATTTATTATACGAATAAAAGATGCCATTTAAATGTTTGAATTAAAAATATATACATTTGTATTTTTTTAAAAAAATTTCAAAATATAAGGAAACCATTTTATGTGAAATTATTTGGTATCACCATCTTGCCGTAAATTAATCCAGAGAAGAAGTATGCCTAAACTTTTTATTATTTATTTATTTTACACAGAAATGTTTTCTAGCAGTTATTTTCTGTTTTTAGACAGATAAATTAACATTTAAATTAAACGGTATTTTTATATAAAAAAAAATTGTTCCTGACTTCAAATATCGCAATCATTTTGTTTCAAAATCATAACATGACACTATATTATAAATATTTTTTTTTCTATTAATTAATTTACTTGGGTAATTATACTGTAACTGTAAAATATAGTTACATATTCTAATAGAAATTATAATAAAGAATGTAATTTTTAATCATTGCCACATATTTCTACCAGTCTATTTGTCTTGTTTTCCATATTTTGCAAACAGCCAAAATATACATTTATTGTGTATAATTTTTGTCAATAATTTGAATACAACTTGCTAAACAAATATCTCTTAACCGAAAAAAGAGCTTTTATATAAGTTTCTGTCTTAACAGGTACATAGGTACATAGACATTCATAATGGTATTGTATTATTCTCGCTGTCACCAATGCCATTTTCTGTTTAAATCATAATTCGTTATATAGAGGTTCCATTTTGACGGTTTTAGCTTTTAATATAATAAGTTTTAGCAAGTTTTGTTTAAAACAGGGAAATAAAAAATATCATTATTTTGCACATTCGTCATTTAATTCTTTTACAAGCTATGAAAAGTGAAACATATTTTTATATTTCATATACTGGTTTAAACAATATCTATAGATTTAATATGCTGACGGCAACAGTAGACATTTTATGTTACATTACAAATTTCATTTTTACAAATTTTGCTTTCCTTACATGAAGGTATTAGTGTTTCAACGAGAAATATCAACTATAAAATTCTGAATAGATTGCTTTAGTAGTTCATGAATTTTTTTTATGAAAATGAGGAATTTTACATATTTATGAGACAAAAAACAAACAACAGACTTATCTGAAAATTTTCATGTTTTATAATGTAAATAAATATTAATAAATATGTTCTGTAGATTTTTTGCGTTTATTTCTCTTACAGATGGGTAAAGTCAGTATATCTAAAGAGAGACTACAATGTTTTATTAAATTCTACACTATCTTCAAAGCTTTTTTTTTTCCTAAAGGAAATTTATGTTTTATTATTTATGTCATGTCACAATGATCGTTTTTTTAATTCAAAACAGTCTCCAGAGACTTTGTTTAATGAAAATGCATTGGTACAGAGATTGTGGTAGTTTCATTGTACAAATATTAAAATCCTTGATTTTGTGAATATCCGAGTCTTATACTTTATTGAAGGTAAAATATGAAGTGCCTGGTGTGATATAAAATGATGTATTAAGTGAATGAGTAATCAGAGTGTATCCAGATCTGTTTCAGTTTATTTATTAAAATATATATTGAACATTTCCTTTTTAGTTGAATTTATACTTGAGTATAAAACAAAATTTTTGAGTATTCTGAAGAAATTATTACAATACAATGTTTAAAAAAAGGATTGAACTCAAATATTATACTTATAAATGATAATTGCACGGATTAGTTGATATAGAAAGCAGAATACTGTTATTATTTTTTAACGTTTATTATCATAAATAAAAAACATTAATATAACACATAAATGATGATTGCAAAAGATTTGTAATAATTGTGGTGAAGCCATACGGACCAACTAGGCTAAAAAGTTCAGCAGTGTTTTTAAAAAACATATTAAACTTCGAAATAAATTTACACATTAAGAATATCAGTTTATTAATATAACGACACTTGTCATGTTGCCAATTGTAATCACAAAAGCATTTCTTTCAAGTCGGAAATAAAAACAAAATGTAAAGAAATGGGCCTACGAGATCCATATGCCCTCGATCCATCAATTACTAGTAAAGGTGAATATTTTTTAATGACTTTAATTCATCTATTTGTGTGTCCGTACTTTATCTTTCATAAATATGCTTGAAAAAGACATTTAATGTTTTCCTTTGAAATATATTCTCAACAAATTGTACTTCATAATTAATGTACGTCTGCGTTACCATTATTAGGTAGACAATTCCTATGTGAAATTTTAATATCTGAAATGTAAAAAATATTCTACATTTATAAAGATAATAAGAAAACCTTATTTTTGAAAGACAACAACAACAAACAATTACTAATAACAACTTTTGCATTTGTATGCAGTGAAGTTCTGTTCGTTTTAATCATTTCTAGTACCTTGGATTTTTTTTTTTTTTGTATGCATTCGGTATTCGCAAATAAAATTCCTAAAAGAATTAAATTCGTCCAATATATCCAAATCTAGATTTATTTTCCTTTCTTTAAATACACTTATATAAATTCACTGATTCTTAAATTTGGAAAATATCAGAACATGAAAATAGACACTTTGGGACAATTCTATTTGAAAATAGAAGAATTAAAGCTTTTTATATGGAAGTGATTAAACTTTTACGTTATATACTTAACCGAAAGAGAAAGGGTTTGAAAGAGTTTTTGGAAATAAAAAGATACTTTGTTCGTAAAAAAAGTATCTTTCTTTTCAACTTTCTATCTTTTTTCGGAAAATTTAAATTTACTTCAAATAATTTTCTGTAGAGAAAATTTGGATTTCTTTTTGTAAGTTATATTTGAAAATTCAAGACGACAGTATTCTTAGTGATTTTATTAAAGTCTATTATGCGTCATAAAATGCTCGAAGAAGTTTCAAAAACTGAAATTAAGCATATTGTTTGAAAAGATGATTTGAATATCATATTTGTAAATGATTTTTGTTATTATCAAACATTATAATTTTTGTTACTTTATGATTTGTGCTTAAAACATATAAAATACCATTATATAACGTGGTCAAAAGACCAATATATATATATATATATATATAAACTCATATAACATTTTACTTCTGAAGAATTAATTATAAAGTTTTCATACTAATATGCTTCATTATGTACTAGTTATATTATATGATGTACTAATATACTTTATTAAATCACACCAAAAACTAAACATAGTAAAATAATTAAAGTGAAAAATCAGTGCCCTTTGATGATTGCGTTAAAATTTCCAATTCCCGAAAACAAATTATCGAGTTGATCGGCATACAAATTAAAAATGTTTTGAAATATAAAAAAATTTAAAACCATTTGACTTTCATGTGCGTTTTACGGACTGTTAATTTTTAAAATAAAAAATAAATAAAACGCAAATAAATAAAATATAAAATTAGACACATTTTAGTAATAGCATCATACGAAACACCTTTATTTATCTGTTACATGGAAAAAAAAATAATCAAGTTTAATCAGCTGATCAAGCGAATTTCTTCATAAAAATAACTGTAAAGCATTTGCATTACCTTTTTTCAGACTATATTAAATATCTCATTTTTTTCCTTTTTCTAGTCAATCTTTCCAACACATTTTGTCTTAAAGAATTGTCTTTAAAACAATTATATTCGTATATAACTGCTTTAGATTTCAAACTACTTCGACGTTACTTTTTCAATTTTTTTTACATATCTGATTTTGACATATGTTATTTCTGTTTGTCGTCAGACGTAATTTATGTTCAAATATTTGTCATTCTGATTCTGACTCGGGAATATTCTTTTTAATTAAAGTATAAAGAATGTTTATATAATAAAACAAAGGATGTTATTTACAAATCATATACAAGATGATTATACTATTAATTAATGGATAAGAATTTTTTTCGGGATTTCAGTGTTTGTTTCTTAAATTTTCAACAGGTAATTATTATAGAAAATATTAAACTTACTTCTTGTATTATTACTAATTACAAGATTTTCCTAAACAATTGAAAAGCGATTTAATTTTTTTACATATTGGTGATACTTAGGGAATGTAAATTGTAAAAGTATTTAAGTTACGGTAGGAAATAAGTCTTTGTTGACGAAATAGTCCTGCTATTAATTTTCAAAAAGTTACACCTTTTAAATTTTTATGATGTCCCCTAGTGTTATAAGTTATATATCGAAATGTTTTTCCATGCTCTGAGAATAGTAATAGCAAATATTCAATTTTTCCACGATTAAACTCAACCTAGTTATGATACTTTGATTTTCATGAAATTTTGGAGCTTTCCAGTACTAAAAACGGACAAACAAATGTTTATTGATGGAAAACTTCAAAATTTTGTAAAATGCTGAGTACCATAAGTCGGCTTCTTTTGGCCATAAAAATTGCGTTTTTACATTTGTATTTGTCAAATATTTCTACATATAGTAACCATGGACCGTATAAGAATGTAAAAAGCCTAACCTTTTTGAAAATTAGTGACAGATTATTTCATTCCCATATTATTTATTTCCTACATTATTTTCAACGCTTGTGTAGTTTACGTTGCCAGCTTAACTCCAAGAAATCAAATATTATAACGTTTTTCAATATTTTTATTATATTACCAATATGACGTCATATTAATCTTTTTTCAGTTGGCGAAACTTTTTATTTCATTTTCATTTTTTCACGTGGAAATCTTTCAATAGAAAATTAATTATTGTAAAAAGAATTTTATTTAGGATTTTTAATTGTTGGCAACTGCCATAACGAAAAACGTTTAAATTTAATAGAAAAATATCTTAGATTTTTGGTTTTTTGTCTCTCTATATTAACCTTTTGCTTACGGTGGGATTACCGTAATCCCAAGAAAAAGGATGCTGAAAAATACGGGGTTGGGATAACCGTTATCCCGAAAATTTCCACCCCTCAAGCATGGCGTGCAGGGAGTAATCGACAGCGTTAAGCTCTACAGGGGTCTGACTGCGTATTGAAGAAGGGGAATTACGTAGGGATGATATTACTTATCTTAAGGAAACGAAGGGAAATTTCTGCAATACAGAAAGTAAACATTCTGTACTGATTGACGTCTTGAATCTATTTTTACCTCACTTTTTCCACATTGGTTGAAGATAGTTCATCTTTGCAACATGATAATAAATACATTATTTTCAATAAAATATTTTTGTGTTGATGATTTCGATTAAGTTTTTGTTCTTAGAATGTTCAGGGTCGCGTTTTCTTTTTTTATCGACAATAACATACTAGATATCTTAAAATTATTTAGGAAACTTTATTTATTGAACTGAAAAAATCAAATGATTATATATATATTAATATTTAAATAAATAGACAGTTAATTTTGAAACATTTCTTAGTTTAAAATTAATCATATAAAAATTTGTTTTTGCGCAGCACAAAAATATTATCGTCCTTCTGACATTTGTAAGTGTTTTTCCGCCCTAGGCGTTAACTAAAAAAAAGCCACAATTTTTTCTTTTTTATTATTATTTATTACAATTTCTTTTTTTGCATCCAGATTCGGCCGCAGAAACTGCGCGGTTGCGCGGTTGCTCGGGACACGAAATACTGAGGGGTGGGAAATTCACTAACTAAAACGTAAAAATATAAGGCAGTTTTCACATTCCCTGCTGAACAACGTGAAACTTTCTGATTCATTTTTAAATGTAAATGCAAAACATCGTCAGGCCTGAGTTGAAATCAAATAGCATTTACCATTTTTTAATAAATAAATTAGTTATCGAATTGTAAAAGATTGTAGTCTCGTGACGACCACATTTCCTCCTTTCCCGCGATGTCTCGTCCGGAAATTCTGTTCAAAACACCAACTTTGACAGTATTTTCTGAAGGAAATTTCTGTCTTTACCAAAAAATGGAAAATGCCATTCGATTACGTAGTTTCTGAATAAGAACACCTGACAATTTGATGCGTTTCCGAACGTAAATGAATTCAGAAATGTGTCAGAAAGTAGCTCATTTGGATTTGAGAACCAGCCTTCATAGTCTTTTTGTTGTTGTTGTTGTTGTGATTCACACATAATTTTGAAAATTAGAGTTAGGTTCAGGAAAGTATCTAGACATCCCAAGCTATAAATAGGAAGAACGGTATGAGTCATAGTTCCAAGAAATTGCTGTAGATTATAGCACAAGGACATATTTTAAGGAATTGAAATTCGTTGTATGTCTATAATAAAACCTGGTTTTTGAGTTCTTAAGACAATGTGAGTCATACCACTATGACTTTAAACGCCTCAATTGTAATAATTTGTAATACTACAACTGAAGCAAAATCTCTGAGAATGAAATATTTCCTTAATGTAATCTTGTCTTAAATGAAAAAATTACTTGGTCCCAACAGAAAGACAATTATACCAAGACGGAAACCTGTATAAAGCGGAACATTCCCTTTCCATTTCGAATCCGTTTTCACAGGTTTTAATGAATAACTATCTGACAAAGCTGATTACGTGTTTCAATATTATGTAATTTGTGATTTCATATTTTAAATTTTAAATAAGTTGGTTATTAGAAACTTAGCATAATTCTCTTTGCAGAGAAAAAGGGAGGAGGGCGTCAAAATCCGGGTTTAAAAAAGCTGTTCTCGACCCTGTGTTGAACAAATTGTGTTTTGCCATTTAAAAATCTAAACTCTGTAAGCTACGGATTCCGCATTAGTAGGTCTCTCTCTCTCTCTCTCTCTCTCTCTATATATATATATATATATATATATATATATATATATAACGCATGAATTTAAAACAAATAAAGGCGTAATGGCAAAGAAACGAAATAAATTGCGATTTAGAGAGTCCTCCGTCTTAGCAGATATGCTTCACTTTTATTTAAATGTTATGTATTAGTGAAACCTAGAAAAAAAAACTACTTATACTACCGATCTAACTCTAAACAGAAAATTTTAATTGTTAATAGAGCACGCGTTTCGACAGAAACAGTCCGCCTTCTTCAGACCAAACAAGTAATATTTCTGTTTTCAAAATATACAGCATTTTAGATTATTTGACAGCGTAAGAGATTTTGCAGTATAACATTTTTAAATGGAATTTTACGATTTAAAACTTATAAAGTGAAGAAAATAAGGGACCTAAAATTAAACGATAACATTTAAAAATTATTAGTTTTCAGGAGAAAGTTAAAAGAGAACAATAAGTTATAAACTTAACTATACATAATGAATATTTCTTCAACAAAATTCGCTAAATTTTATTATAGATATTTCATTCCGTCATGCCAATTGGACGCGTTTTTATATTCATATATCTGCCACTATTTCCTAATAGTAATATTCAATTGATTTATTTACAGATTAAATTATAATCCTATTCATAAATACTGCGTGTAAGTATATTAAAAAAAAAGAAGGTCCAACTGATAACACTGATTCCATTAGGTATCACTTTATCATTCGCTAGTATATTGTTTATCAATTCCTAATATTTATTTCTACTTTTTCTCGCTTGAAATTTCTGTTTTTTGTTTTTGTTATAGTCTGAATCGCGATAATAACAATTTTAAAAAAAATGCTTATCTAAAGAAATAAATTTTTATTACTTATTTAATTATCTGAAAATTCAACATTTTTCTATAAAGTTTTATAATCGCTACAATCGTATATATTATTTCTGTTGTCAACATCCCATTTTCTAAGCAAATACAAAACACAGAACGATAAATGAGATACCATATAAAAGAATTTTAAACCGGCTTCTGACATAGTACACTTACATTTCGTGAAAACATGTTTCTTGATGAAAAATTGCTGTTAATTAAAAATTTTATCGGCATTGTTTTCGTAAATGAAATGAAAAGTTTTCCTCAAATTAGTGTTGCCACAAAAATAAAATACTGCATTATATCGTGTTCAACAGTATTTATAAAACAAAATTGTAAAATAAAGATTGCTGCACGGGTGTATTTTATAATTAGGATAAAAAGCAAAATGTAAATTCATATACTCAATTTATTTTTCTTTGTCTCATGTTTTTTTTTTTCGAAACAGATTATGTCCTCCTCTAATCCAGTTAAAAAAACGATACTTTTTTTTTTTTTTTTTTTTTTTTTTGCCTTCGCTATCAGCGATTAGTTTTTACTGTAACTTTCATGGGATAAATGAGCTGATATTCTGACTTGACTAATGTTGTTTGCAGATATATTTAGTCTTTATTTTTTAAAATATAAATTTAAACTTGCATCTGAAAAATATTAAAATGCAGTTCGAATATCTTCGCACGGGTCCTCTGGTATTAGTTATTTTGCTTATATATATATATATATATATATATATATATATTATATTTCACCTTTCACAAGAAATAAAATAGTATTAAAACATTCAATGAAGGTGATTTTTCTAGTTATTTTTAAAAGATGTTTTAAAATTCTGAAATAAAGATTTATATTAGCATGCATTTTTACGTATTAAAAAAAGATAGATTTTTTTAATATACGATTTACACTCAATTGCTACAAAACGTACAAAACTCGATTTTAATGACATTTATTTCACCAAAAATATATCATTTACATCACTGTATTTTAAAATAAGATTTGTATGAGCATACAATTTCAGTAACTAAAAAAGATCGATTTATACTCAATTACTGCGAAGCATAATCAGTTGAATTTAATGACATTTACTTCACAGAAAAAGATAATTTTAATCACAGTATACCCCTTAAAACTTATTTACAAACGAAGAAATACTTCTGTCTGGTAAACAGATAGGGAAAGGAAAAATTCCCCATCTCTCCCACGACCTCTAATGAGTAACACATGTGTCTAGCGATTGAAGCTATACGCACACACACCTGCCGCGAATAATCATTAACGAAGGGGAGTGAAATGTACAGATTTCTCCCGTAGTGAAAGGCTATATAAGGTTTTATTTTCCCGTAAGCTAAACGTTAAAATAATACAACCTTTTAAAGATTTTATTATTTTCAGCGTGACAGTATGTATTCAGCTGTAAGTACACAAAGTTTCAAGTCTCTAACTTATACAGTTTCTGAGAACCGACTCTGTGACAGAGAAGCGAAACGAATAGGGTTTCGTGAGATGAACGAAACCCTAAAAAGAACTACGAATCTCCTATAAATATAAGTTTAAACAAATGTTTTATATTTATAGAATAGCTTAAAATATTTCGCTGGCTCAGATCGTTGTCTTCAAAATTCAATATCATCTTTAAGTGTTTTGAAAAATAAATAATTTATTTTCACGAATAAATCTCGATAACAAAATATTTTACTCAATCTGGATAACACCTTATCTTTTAAACCAATACTTTTAGCAATCTTATGTTTTATATTTTAAACCAATACATGTAACTTAATCAATCACCTAACATTCTTAGATAAACTCTTTGTCAGTTTAAAAAGACTGTGTATTCAGACTGTATGCGTTTTATTTCATAGAGTTCGAGTAAAAGGCAAAATATTTCCGAAGATTTTGTTTGTGGAATTTGTTAGTTAACTGTCAGTAGGGTTTGTCTTTTAATATAACTGAAAAGAAATATATTTATGAGATTCAAATAAGTATAAGACATTAGATTTTTAAGTTAAAAATATAGTTGTAAGATGAATTATTCTAGATAACAATACGATGTGACAGTTATTATATTTTTTTTAATTTTATAATGTTGTATTACTAAAGACTGCATCTTTATGCATGAATTGACATAATATAAGCGCTTAAAAATCAGTGTATCTAGTTTATTAGAAAATTTCTATTAGACTAATTTATGTGAACTGATAATAGAACTAACTTACATATTTATATTTTTAACTTTTACAGTTAAATTATTAATAGAATAATATTAAGTAAATACAATTTATATATGCGCACATTCATAATTTTGATTAAAGCAGAAATGAAAAATTAAATTATCCTTTTTTAACACACTCCTAAGAGTGCATGAAAAGTTTACCAAATGTACGCAGATGATACTTTAAAAATGCCTCAAATCATAGATACAAAACAGTATATTTCTGTAACATTAGACAAAAATAAGTTTTAAATGAAAGCAAAAGTTACATATTTCAAATTTTTAATCTATAATTTTCGTAAAATTCTGAAAATGAAAAATGATCAAAATGTATAAGTATCAGATCTATTTAACTACCCAGGCTTGCATCCATGTATTACCTTTAAATTCAGATTATATAAAGTACTAGAAAATGTTTTATATTATATAGTATAAATATTAGCATATTTAATCAATAAATTCAAAATGATAGCTGGAAGCAATTTAATAACTAATCAAATTTAAATACAATATTTTGAAACTACAATGATTTAAAAAATATATAATTTTGTTTTATATATGTCTATGCATTGATAAATATACGTGTAGTTAGTATGAACTCTCAAAACATTATGAGATAAAATTCCTTATCAGGCACGGAGAACATTTTCCTGAAATATATGTAAGCTTATTTTTGTATAACATTAGTAAATACAATAAAAATGTAATATATCTCACAATAGTGCTGGTTTGAAAAGTGTATGTAAAATATTACTTCACTTACTGCTAACTTCAGTTTTATTTTCTTTTTAACAATAGATATTATTTAAAGTTCTATTAAACTGGAAAACATTTAAGTTTTCTTACACACTCTATCCCAAACTTAACTCCTGATTTTCATAAAATGCATTTCAAATCAAGATTTATTTTATCTGCTTTGGAACATACAAATATAAATTTATTTATTCTTAAAATTAAGGAACAGTGAGAAATTGAAAATTGGTACATAAGGGGAAATTTTTTTTTTTTGAAATCACAAAATTAATGTTCTCTGTAAGAAGACACATCTATGATTCAAGAAAATTACTTAAGCTGAAAAGAAAGATTTCAAAAGACATTTTGTGAAGTAAAGTGCTGCTTTAATCTTTTGAGGAACATCTTTCACGATTTCAATCTTTTGTAGTAAATAACTAAATTCCGTAAAGTCATTTTCCTTTGAAAAGTAGGTTTAAACTTCCCGGTTCTTTTTGGAATGCATGTTTTATTTCTAGATAGGGGATAATACTAAAATTTTATTTAAAAAAAATCAATGAAAATAGTTTAAGCAACCATATTACAACAAGAAATAGTTTTTTATTAACATCAAATAAAGAAACACAATTTAAAAACTGCATTCAAAAAAAGCTTATTAATGTAAGAAACATTTTACAACGAAATAAAAGCTACATAAAAATCAATGTGATTTCAAAGAATGAGTTGAATCAGTCATTTCAAAAACCACATAAATCACAGAATCAGAACTTTTCAGAAATTAAAAAAAACCCTCTATTATTCACAAGCAAACGAATTTTTATGGGTTTGTTTGGGCTGATTATAGATTTTGGCTTCAAAGTTGGTAAATATCGGATAATTTTTATAATTCATGAATAATAAAAAGAAGAGCAGAAAAAACTGTTCATGACTTACAGTGGTGGCCAAAAGTGTGGACATTTTTTGAAAGTTTCATGTATTTCAAATTTGTGTGCTTGTAGAATATATTAATTTTCACTTAAATACAAACGTTTATATATCAAATTGAAGGTAATTTAATGTAGAATTTAATAATAACAACAGTATTACAATATCTGTATTGCAGAAAAAAGTTATGCAGCTAACAGTAAGATCACACAATCAATACTTAGTAGGATAACCCTTATTTTTTAAGACAGCTTCACAGCGTCTTTTCATCGAGTGAACGAGTGTTTGGAGTTCATCTTTCGTAATCACATGGTGCCAAGAATCAATTATAGCTTCAATAAGTTGTCTTTTATTAAATGGACGTTTTTTTTTCGTACAAGAATTTTCAAACGTCGCCACAAATTTTCAATTGGATTGAGATCAGGACTGTTTCCTGGCCATGGTAATATATATATGCCTTTATTTTGAAACCATGCTTTGCAGACTTTTGCTGTGTGGCATGGAGCTGAATACTGCTGAAAACTAAATGGTGCGTTGTTGGGGAAGAGATCCCTGATGGACGGTATCAATTTTGGTTCCAGGACAGTTTCGATGTATTTTTTGGCATTCAGGATGCCATCAATCACTTGAATTCGGCCCACACTATCTGCAGACATACATGTCCAAATTATGACATTTGTTGGGGTTTTTGTAGTTGCTTCAATGCAATCAGGATGAAGTGCTTCTCCTACTCTACGTCTCACGTATTTTCTACCATCACTACCAAAGAGCGATATTTTACTCTCATCGCTCCAGATTACTTGCTTCCATTGATTTTCTGACCATTTAATATGTTCTTTTGCCCACTTAACTCGTTTTTCGAGTTGCTTTCGATTTAAATATGGTTTTTTCCTTGGAATTCTAGCTTGTAGTCCAAATCCTGATAACCTTCTTCTTATTGTTCTTGAACTTACTGCAATACCCGCTGCATTCATTTCACATCTAATGGCATCTGATGAAATTTTTCTATCTTGAAGGCATAGCCGTTTAATTTTTCTATCGGCAGTAGCACTTGTGCATTTTTCTCGGCCTGATTTGGCCTTATTTTCCACTGATTTCGTTTTTTCATAACGTAAACAGGATTTTCGTATACCAGAACAAGTCACTGAACCACAAACTTGTCTTGCAATTTCAGCATAAGAGAGGCCATTTTCTCTCAATATGACAATTCGGCTTCTTTTTGTAGATGTCCAATTAGTTCTTCTGGTTGATGACATTGTTTAAAATTAGTTTAATTTAAAAAAAGGACTTTAAATATTCAAAAACAGCAATAATCTATTTAATTGTACTAGTATGCATCATTCCGCAAAATATTTCCACAACAATAACTCATTTACCTTCCAAATAACCTAAACTGTAGTTACAGAGATGTGATTGGTCCTCAGAACAGTGTTTGTGATTGGCTAGTACACTTTTATTACAAAACACGTCCTTATTCAAACCGATTTGTGTTTGTTTGTTCTACTAAAATGATCATAACTTTTTTTTTTGTAATACATATATTGTAATACTGTTTTTATTATTAAATTCTACATTAAATGA
Organism: Maratus michaelseni; assembly: GCA_963931845.1. NCBI lineage: Eukaryota > Metazoa > Arthropoda > Arachnida > Araneae > Salticidae > Maratus > Maratus michaelseni. The sequence continues at coordinate 257,102,343 of OZ007590.1, read as the reverse complement.
CCTTCAATTTGATATATAAACGTTTGTATTTAAGTGAAAATTAATATATTCTTCAAGCACACAAAGATGAAAAACATGAAATTTTAAAAAAATATCCAAACTTTTGGCTACCACTGTATGTTGTTTTAACAAGAAACATAGATAAGTAGTATTTAATTTGAACAAAACAGTCATATTAAACATGTTTGTAATCCAAATTAATGAGCACTTATATAGGAACATTTTGATATTTTAATACGGTATTGCATGCAAATGGTAATATGAAAATGTAATATGGTATCCGCATGTAATCTGGTATTGCATGCAAAACCCACTTAAGTCCCTGACTCTATGTCGTTTAAGTGACGAACGAAAATAAGAAGGTATTGTTTGAAGAGGAAGGATTAAATTGGCTTATGTGGTTCTTACACAGATCATTAATCTATCTCTAAGGAAGCATTTGTGACCAACAAAGTATATTTGAAAAAAAAAAAAACTTAACTTATGTGGTTTTTATGTGGTTTTTGATTGACCGGTACGATTATTCGTCATTCTGGAGACATTTTCCAGCAAACTTTTACGTTCTTCACATAAGCCTAATAACCACTGTGCAAACTAATGTTGATCGTTAGACATTGCAGACTTCTGCGTCCCAACCTGTTCTCTCATTCATCCAGTGGTATATTTTTTCTATTATGTCCTATAAATTTTTATTAAATATCTGGTTTTGGTTTTACGCAGGCCCTTTTATGAAAAGTTGTTATTAAGGAAGATAAATGGAATCAAGATTTATAAACTCATGAAATACGTTTATTTAATAATTATCACAAATGGCCAGAAGGAAATAAATACATTTTGGGGCAAATACTAGTTTAGATAATATTGTATTTACAATCTCCACAAAAACGACCTGTCAAAGGAATTGTATTCTATTTGTTTATGATAGCCATTCAGATTAAGTTTCCTGCACTTTACTCATTACTTGTAATGAATTTTGATGTTTGTTTTTAAATTCTCTTTTGCTAATGACATAATTTTTTTGTGTAGATTTAACGAAATAACTTTGTTTTACTGATGTTCGTCGTCTATTAATAATGTCCAAATTAACTATGCAATCCTTTACTTTTATATAATGTATCCTAATGTATAAATTTTGAGGAGTTACAGAAATTATGAAAATCCCTTTTTATTTTGTGTGTGTATGTAACAAGAGACATTTTCTCAGTTTCTCTCGTACCAGCTCTTTAGATATCTAAACATGACATACCTATTTTTTGTGCTGTCACAATCCGTGTTGTCCAATTCCAAAAGAAAAATACTGCTGTTATACAGAATTTGGATAGACTGTAATAGAATATTGCAAGATTTGTCCCTGTGAAAGAAAAATATCCTTTTCGAAAATGTAGATATAGATGAGATGACATGGAATACTTATAAACTAAGCTTAATAATCAGAAAATATATACAAACTATACGCAGTTATATAAAAAGTTTAAGGTGAAATACATGGAGGCACAATGCTCTATTTCATGTTGGACAATCATGGACAATCGCCTTATGTTCAATATTCAGAAACTATAAATTTAGACTTTTATGCTTCATTCGAAACTTAGAGTATGTTGTGGGCGTATATTATAATACGAGCAAATCTTGTGTATGGTTATGCAAATTTTATTTTAAAAAGAGCACTAACAATTTTGACTAAATTTTCTATTCTACCATTTTCGGGCACGAGAAACCCATTGAGCTAAATCACATTTTCGAGAAAATTCGATTAGTGGGTCGTTTTGGGTCACCACGTTTTGGGTCAAGCTAATTTTATCTAAAAAACGGCTCAAACGCTTTTGATTAAATTTTGTATCGTACCATTTTGGATAACAAGAAAAGAATTGGGCTAGGTCCCATGTTCGAGAAAATTAGATTAGTGGGTCATTTTTGGGTCATTACGAGTCAAGCTAATTATATCTAAAAAACGGCTCAATCAATTTTGACTAAATCTTGTATCCTACGAGTTTCGGACACGAGAAAATCATCGGGCTAGGTCACATTTCCGAGAAAATTTGATTAGTGGGTCATTTTTTGGTCACTGTGGGTTCACCTAATTCTATATAAAAAACGGCTCAGAATATTCAAACTAAATTTTGCATCCTAAGGTTTTCGGGCACAAGAAGACTGTTGGGTTAGGTCACATGTTCGAGAAAATCAGATTAGTGGGCCATTTTTGCCATTGTTCAAGCTATTTTTATCTTAAAAATGGCTCAGACGATTTGAACTAAATTTTGCATCCTACAGTTTTGGGAAACGAGAAGATTATTGGGCTACGTCACATGTTTAAGAAATTTTGAAGGAAATTTTCTATCCCACGGTGTTTGGATACGAGAGAATCATTGGTATAGGTCACATGCTCGAGATATTTCAATTAGTGAGTCATTTTTGTGTCACTGTGGGACAAACTTATTAACCGAAAACGGCTCTAATTATTTAATTGAATTTTATATCTTACGGTTTTTGTACAGTAGAATGCCATTGGGTCAAGTCACATTTTCGAGAAAAAAATCGACGAATGGGTCATTTTGGTGTCACTGTGTATCAAGCTAATTTTATCTAAAAACGAATCTATCCATGTTGAATACATTTTTTATCCTACCGTTTTGGATGGAAGACCATTAGGTTGTTGACACATGTTCGAGAAAATTTGATTAGTGGGTCATTTTGATATCACTATTCGTAATACGTTTCAATGGAAATGAAGAATGCAACAGTTATTAAGTTGATGAATAGTTGGCAGTAAACGAAGCCGGAAAATTGTCATCATTTTGTCAATTTTGGAGAAATATTGGCGACATTAGTTTGGAAAATTGAGTTTCAAGATTACCAATGACAAAGCACATACTTGGTGCAAATTGAAAAATATTTCGTGATATTTGAACTCAAATCTAATTTTGACCGAGCATAGCACGGTCTTCCCTGCTCGTTGGAATTTGTAGACCATTGCATTGCTGCACCGTGTAACTAAACGGCCTCTTTTCATACACATTAATAGGTTTTTAACATACATGATAGTAATAATTCCCATAATATGTTGTTAAAAATGATAGCAATTTTCGTTAATTGGGTTTGTTGTTAAGATACATGGTAGAATTTGTTCTTTAATCAAATTCATAAAATAAATCAACTTGTTTGTTTCCTTATATGTAAATTTGAGTGAGACAGATAGTAGTAATTTCACCTCTTACCCAGGTTAATTATAAAAAATATTTGCATTTATAGGAAACATTAGACATACCTTTCGAAAAAACGAGATACCATTTGGGATGTGGATATTTTATGGGCTTGAGAATAAGGTATAGAACAGCGCACTCAAGATCTTACTACAAGTTACCCAATTTGTTTCGTCACAAAGTTGTCGTCATTGAAAAAAATGGCATTAAAAAATCTTTATCAGCAGAAATGGCAACGCAAATAAAAGGAGTGAGAAAACAATTGATTTTACTAGGATTAAAAATTGCATGAGTTTACGTTTATAGACAATGACACAGCACATGCAGGAGACTATAGAAGCATCTACTCTTGACATAGAGACATTGACGTATATCATATTTCATGGCGCTTATCATGTCATTCTCACTTACACGGACGGACTCAGAAAAAAATTGTAAAAAATACAGAATATTCCTCTCAATCGGATACATACGCTTGAAAAAGAATTGCTGCGGAACCTCGATATAACGTCCATAAAAAAAGATGAAAATTTCGCGGTTTTGGGAATTTATGGTTGGTTGGTGACACCATGAAAAAAAAGTATTTTTATGATAAATAATCTTTTAAGAAAAACTTTTTCTATTTTTCATACTGAGCTAATTTAAGAATAAACAAATACATTTTTATAACTACGGTTTTGCCATTTACATTTACATGTATGTATAATGAAAATTAACTATCGTATACTACGGTTTAGAACAAAATGTAAATTGATTAACAATGCTTTAAACTAAAAATTAAAGTCCGATTCTGAGCGTTGTTAATTTGACTTCAATATTGTTAGTGTCGGTGACAACCAGAGAAACGTATTGCTGCCATGGAAACAACGACTTATTCAATATCTTTATTAGTCGGGTAGTTACTGTTTAAATACACTTAAAACTTAGACAGCCAGTGAAAGCGTGAACTTCGTCGACTATATATGTTATTTATTCTTATAAAAAAGTAATAATTTATATTTATCGTTAAAGTTTAAATTGATAAAGTACATTGAATATTAATACTCATTTAACCAGGAATTTTCAAATGCATTAAAATCGCTTTCATTTGACAAGGAAACAGTCATGCTCGCCAAATCACATCCCTTTGCGCCAAATACTCGAAAGTGTATTATTTTTTTGCAAATTTTCTACTGGGATTCAGCCCCAACATTTGACTGATATTTTCTTACGTACATAAGTATTTCCATTAGCATTTGTTTCAAAATATTCTGAGTATGCACTTTAAGGAGACCTTCCTCGTTGGTGGTTTTGGCCTATATATGTAGAAATTTTAATATATCAAGATACAAAAACCGTGCATTCGTGTTACCCTACCATCCACGGAATCACCAAATGGCGGTATTTTGCAATGCCACCAATTTGTTTGCAGCAAACGTATGGCACGAAATGATGTTTTTGCGTTTGTTTTAGGTCTCAACTTCCATACCTAAATTTAATTTTTTAACGCTATTTATGTTTTTCTCCATGAAGATCGTTTTACAATAAAACAAATTGGTCATTGCTGTCTGAAATTTTTGAAATATTTTTCAGTGTAGCCGCAACTATGAAAATTCGATTTTTGTTCTTTACCTCATTCCCAACTCCATGCCATAAAATGACATCGCAAATTACATCCCTTTTCATTAAACGATATGATAGCTATGGTAAACGTATTAAGCCATTAAATTATAATACCTTGCATGAAATTCATTTGCCAGTAGGGTAAAATAAATAATCAAATTTAAAACATATTTTCACTTTCGTTTACTCAAAATTAATTAGGCCATCATTAATAAATACTAAATGTAGTGCTACGTTTTTAAAAAGTCTTGATGATGTTTAAATTTAAAAGGCAGAATTGTGTTCACGTGTGTAAATATATTTATGGACAAATACAAACGCTTTACAATAACACAACAAATATGCAAATATATTAAACATAAAAATTAATATAAAAACGATATTTTCAGAATACTATATCGATTAATTACAAATGAATCATGTATATAAGATTAAAGATATTAATTGAAAAGCTAATAAATTATTAAGTATATAAATATTAATTGTGACATATTTTTCATCAACACGTTTAAGTGTCCTGTAGACAAAACTATTTGAATATTAGTTTTCTGTAGTTCTATTCCTATGAGTTTTGATTTAACTAAAGTATACGTCATATTGTAACAATCACTTTGGATAACATAGCTACATCGAATAAAATTATCAAACGACACATGTTTAGTATTCATTTATATGGCATTTACCCTATATTTGGCCTTTATAATCAAATTTCATCTGCCAACTAGCGGGATCGTGGTTGATTATCTTAAAGTCGCTCTCGACGCCTTCATTTTTCATAAACAGGACAAACAAATTCAACTTCGAGTTTTTTAACGGTTGACTGTGAACAAGAAGGCTTCGAGGCATCATACGCAGATTTATTGAGGCTGCGAATTTTCCCAAACTTTTAAGTTATTTTGTTTGTTTTTTATGAGTCCCTTTGTCCGGATTTTACGATTTCGACATTTCGGTATCCGTAAAAAAAAAAAAACTCAAGACAACAACAGGTATTTTTTATCATTCTTTTATTGTCACATTCAATCCAATTTGAGGGTTTTTGCACTACACAACAATTACAAGATTTTATGTCAATAAAATAAAGTATATGTTTGCTCCAAATCTACAAGACTTAATTGAGAGACTCTTTGTTTTAATCTCTATTGTATGATATTTCCAAGTTGTTATATTTGTCATGTACGCAGTTATAAGTGTTGTGTGATTTTGTGATATTAAACAGTTGGGGTCATTAAAAATGATATATTATGAAAAGTTATACATCCATATTAGATTGAGGGGAAAAATTATACTTTTATCTGGAAGCCTGTCTGAATCCCATTTTTCTTAGTCCGAATATTATTTTGTAACAATCTTTGGGAATATCAAATATTTGTATTGTATCAGATTCTTCCATGCTGACATAATATATCACAAAAACGCCCCAGCACCACAGAAAATGTAACGAGAAAGCAAGTGTTGCACAGGTGCTAACATAGACATGAAAAATAGAAGAAATGTGTCAATTCTTACCGACTGTAAATAGAGCGTCATGACGGGTGCGGAAAGGATGAAAATAAAATACATACGCACTTCATTCCACAAAATTGTGCATAAATTCACTCTTAATGCGGAATCGGATGTCTTTGTCTCCGATTGATGTTTTTTTTTTCTTAATTAGTTCTATATGTAGCAACTAGCCCTGTAGTGTTCAGATATTTTCAAATTTCATTATCTGAAAACAAAATTAAAATTATTAATTTTACCCGATTTTAATCAAGACCTATGCGTAATCGGAATATATTTATAGATTTTGTTTATTTTATTATATTTTCTTTTGTGTTTCAATTCGCAAATTTTCTGTGACATTTCTTTCAATTTTTTGGAGTCTTCCTACTTATCAAGCAAATGGGTGTGAGAAATACAAATAGAAAACATCGTTATATATGCATATCTGATTTATTTATTTGATGTGAAATAAAGAAATAATAAAAGTGTAGTTTTCCTTTTATTAGAAAATAGCCTTCAGTTTTATGTATTTTACAAATGATTTAAACGTAATATAAGAATTTAATTCAACATTTCTTATTTTGCAAATTTAGTAATGAGTATGACATACAGAACTAGATTTTAACCTGATACAGGGTTTATCAAGAAAATCAATTATAACTTTTTTCAGGAATGTCAGAAGAGAATTGGAATAAAGCTGTAAAAACTGTTTAATTTTCTGCACGGAATCAGTTAAATATATTTTTTTTTTGCATTTTTACGTTTATAATTCAGTTTATTTCATTTGAAGTTATTTTATTATCTCTCTTTCATATTAACTGTTTAAACGCCGTACTATGAACGGATCTTCCTATTAATATAAAATTTTAGAATTATGCTTCTTTAAAGCACCTTTATTACAATAATAAAATTTCGGAATTTTTTTTTTCCAATTTTTTTTGCTATGTTCCATTATTGGAACATTGGCGTTTCGTGAGTTATATTTTTATACAAAATTTTCAACAGCAAAAAAATATTCAATACAGAGAATATTTTGTGGTATTTACTGAGTATATATATGTATTATTACACAATTAACATGTATTATTACATAATTAATTAATATTAAAATATAATAAAATACCTGATTTTGAAACATCTAACAAAATTCTTCAATTATATTCATTTCTAGTGTGCATGATATGTTAGGAAATAACTTTATGAATGCGTTTATCGCACTGAAAACATTTCTTTGTTGTGTTTTTTTACAAACTATGCAACGTCCTTGAGATGTAGGTACAATGTAATGTCCATCAGATATTCTTACTTCTTTTTTCACATGACTACGGGGTCCATGATGAATGACCAGACGCTCTTTTCTCCGTAGAAGAAAAGTTGTAATTTGCCTACGAAATTCCAAATGCGATATTTTGATGCCATTCACCTCAGAGTGTATAATCCAACTTGAAACAACTGCCATATTTAAAGCATTTATGAAAAGATTCCACCACCATTTCTTACTCCTCATTTTTGGCCTATAACTGCCTAAAAGTTTATCCAAAATATCAACGCCTCCCATGCCTTCATTGTATTTCTTGATAATATGAGGTTGCGTAACATCAATTTCGCATTTATTTGCATTTGAATATCTTTTTGCTGTTCCAACGAGTTGATATGTGTAGCGGTTAGACGCTACTGTGGCCACCGCATTATCGTTGTAACTGCAGATATATACCGCTCCATTGGAACGAAAATCATAATTTCCCCTGACTTCTTTAGCGAGTTCTTTTTTAGATTTCAATGGACAAAGGGTAGTGCGATTTTTACGAATTGTGCCTGTCGCTCGTATTCCACGTTTTGCAAGCTCCGAAATTAAATCGTAGGAAGTAAAAAAGTTATCGAAGTTTATTTCTTGCTTTGAATTTTCTTGCAAGTTAGATAATAATTCGTTCACAACTCTCGAACCTAACTGTACAACGGACGAGGACACTTTCTTCCACTGTATATCTCCATAGCGTATGGATATCCATTTGATGAACATACCATCCATATTTTAAATCCAAACCTAATAGGTTTTCCTCTGATAAACATTTTGCATATATGCCGGCCATAGTACGGGACCATTGATTCGTCAATGCTCAACGTCTCGTGCCGGATTCCAAACTGTTGGACATTTTTAGATAACTCTTCATATATCGGTGCTATTTTACCAAGTTTATCATCTTTTTTCAATTGATTATTGTCCATCAAGTGAAAATACTTCTTCATCTTTCTAAAGCGATTGCGGGTCATAACAGTTGGAGCAATAGGAACGGACGTATCTTCCGCTGTGCTCCAATACATATCTTCAGTAGGAACAGAATGATATCCACTTAGAAGAAGTAGACCAAAAACTGCAAAATATCTTCAGATACTCCTTTTTGTAAAGCGTACAATTTTGTCATTTTAGCGAGGAGTTCAATATAGTCATGAGGCAAAAATTTAAAAAATAGGTCGATGGGCGACAGATTTACTAAGTTAGGAAACGTCTGCAAAATTGTTTCGATTCTGTTTGATATAATAGGTTTTTTAAAATCATATTTTCTCTTCCATGCAATTTTCTTTTTAGTAGGTTTTTTTTTTTACTTTCTGTGCTTTTTCAGAAGTCGGAATAATATCTGTAGATTCCAACTTACGTTTTATTCCCGGAAGTTAATTTTTTATAATCGAAGAACCGGCTTCTGTATTGTGTATCACGTTTTCTTGGCAACTAGTATCATCGTTTTTGCAAATTACGTCTATCATTCCAGTCACGTCAGCTGGTATAATGGGCTCAAAGTCATTTTCCACAAAATCCTCTTCGTCTATTATATCGCCTGGTTCATCTGGAGGTAACTGGCATATATCAACATCGGATAAATCTGATTCCGACAGAGTTTCTAAATACGCTACAGCTTCTTCTACAGTTAAAAATTTTTTCGGCATGCTTTATAATCACAACCAAAAAAACATATATTCTACTAAAAAAATATATTCTGCTGAATATTATATGTATTCTACTAAAGAAATCTATTCTATTTTAGCTTCTAATAATGTTACAAATTATTCCAACTGCGAGTCAACAAAACACGAAAGTTCCATTCAAATAAAGGAAAAGAAAAAAGCTTTTTTTCCTCTTTCTGTTTGCGCCCCTCCCTTCAATTTACACTTTACTTACCTAATAAAATAAACTCTTCCGGGTAAATGCTTTGACACGGTCTGGTCTTTGACCTTGATGGTACCAATGTTGAAGCGTTGAATCAGTCAACGGATTATGTAATGAGATTTGAATCATTTGTTTATACGATTACTCCTTTTGAAAACTTTATCGCTAAAGCGCCAATGTTCCAAAATCGGAACATGAGTTTTTCAAACTGCGTCAAACATTTATATTTTATTTTAGATAGTTTTTAGTAGCATTTTTTTACAAGTAGTAGTTCTCTTCTTATGACTATAAAAATAATTTTAAATTTTTTGCATAATAAATGTGTTGGAGAATGTTATTTGAAATAGTGAAAAATACCTCAAAGTTAGGAAATTTCTAAAAATCATAAAAAATAACGAAAATAAAATTTAATTTTTAATATTTAATGAAAAAAATATTTCATAATCATTGTTATCATTATACAAAACAACCGTAATAATTTGAAAATTATTTGCATTTGTAACATTTAGTTAAAACTTCTGTTCCAATTTTGGAACATTGGCGTTTAAACGGTTAAGATTAACTATGAAAATTTGCTTCAAAACTATTCCAATCGTATCTAATTCCTTTACTTTTGAAATTAATTGCGTTCCATCTGCAAAAGCAGCTTACACTTTTATTTGTATTACACTTCTGTATTTATTTTTCTGGTGTTAGGCGATATAAAATAAATATTAATTATTTTCTTTAATATGTCAGACCGCCGCGCCGTTTCGGTTAACATTCGGTACATTTACATTTGGTGAAATTACTTGAGATAATTGCTGACATTAAGATAAATCCATTTTCATAGAGAGTTAAAAATAGATTCTAATGATTATTTTACCACATTTTACCATTTAATAATTTTATTTAGCTCTAGAATTTAGGTATGTACTGAAACAAAATAAAGAAAGTATTAAATATGTTTATACTAGTCTATACTAATAAAAGAAAGTTTCGCTCTGTGTGTATGTCCGCGTGTGTGTCTGTTGGCGATGGCTAGGAAAATTTAGCCCACCTAGAAGGCTGTAAATTTATATTTAGGTAGTCCAAACACTCTCCTGGTGCACCATTACTTCAGAATTTTAATATTTCAATTACTTTCTGAAATATTAATGAATATTCACAAAGAACTAATTATTAATTAATATGCATCAAAAATACGCTTTTATTCTCTTGGGTTGGTTGGTTCACTGGTTGGTTGCATCCATTCTCAGAAAATGTAATTAAATAAACCAGAGTAGCGATGCATAAATAAGGATTTCTAACTAAAAAGTGTCAATATGGATTGAAGTTATCAGCGTAGAGGAGCCATGCGAATGTCGCGCCACATGTACATGACAAATTACACATACGTCCCACTGGTTGAAATATATTACATTTATTATTATGATGGACACTTTTAATACAGAAAACTTTATTTAACAGATTCTTTTTATATTTGCGGGAATGAAGAGGGGCAAGGGTTTAATTACATTTAAGCTTCAAGGTGTATTTCTAGAAAGCAGTTACCAGAATTTCCGAATAATAGTGTAAGCCAAATTTCAAATTAAGTTCCTAGCTTAACCAAATGAATCAATCTTTAAAGATGTATTGTGATCTTCCTAATTAGTTATTTGCTGAAGGCCACTTGAACAACTACCCCCCTCCCGGCCCGTCCTTCAATGTCTTTTCTCTAACTCTGCTCCGTTTCCATATCTCAGCAACTATCTTTCCGATTTCAACGCAAGTGATTTCAAACATTACAATTAATTTAATAGTCACCCTATATAACATTAAACTAAATTTATGAGTAGCGGTTACCACTATTTACGAATAATAGTTTAAGCCAAATTTGTAATTAAATTCAAAGCTTAAGGAAACGAAAGAATTTTGAAAGATGCATAGTGGTCCTCCTAATTAGTCATTTGATGAAGGGCACTTGAACATCCCCCCCCCTTCCCCCGGGACCTCCTTCAAGGTTTTTTCTCTAACTATGCTCCGTTTCCATATCTCAGCAACTATTTTTTCCGATTTCAACGCAAGTGGTTCCAAACATTATAATTAACTTAATAGCCACTCATTATAACATTAAACTAAATTTATGAGTAGCTGTTACCACTATGTCCGAATAATAGTTTAAGTCAAATTTGTAATTACGTTCCTAGCTTAAGCAAACGAACGAATATTGAAAGATGCATGGTGGTCCTTCTAATTAGTCATTTGCCGAAGGACAATTGAACAACCCCTCCCCCCCGGCCGTCCTTCAAGGTTATTTCTCTAACTCTGCTCCGTTTCCATATCTCAGCAACTATCTTTCCGATTTCAACACAAGTGATTCTAAACATTATAATTAACTTAATAGTCACCCTTTATAACATTAAACTAAAATTATGAGTAGCGGTTACCACTATGTCCGAATAATTGGGTAAGCCAAATTTGTAATTAAGTTCAAAGCTTAAGCAAACGAACGGATTTTGAAAGATGCATAGTGCTCCTCTTAATTAGTCATTTGCTGAAGGGTACTTGAACAACCCTCCCCCCCCGGCTCCTCCTTCAAGGTTTTTCTCTAACTATGCCCCGTTTCTATATATCAGCAACTATCTTTCCGATTTCAACGCAAGTGATTCCAAACATTATATTTAACTTAATAGTCACCCTTTATAACATTAAATTAAATTTATGAGTAGCAGTTACCACTATTTACAAATAAGAGTTTAAGCCAACTTTGTAATTAAGTTCCTAGCTTAACAAAACGAACGAATTTTATGCATGCTTAGTGGGCCTCCTAATTAGTCATTTTCTGAAGGACACTCGAACATCCCCTCCCTTCGGCATCTCACTCAAAGTTATTTTCCTAACTGTGCCTTATTGCAATAACTGGGCTAATAATGTTCCAATCTTCTCGAAACCAGCTCAATTTTGTAGTGCGCTTACTATACAGTAACGTAGGCAGCGGAGACTTGTCTCAGAAGTTTGTTCGGAAAGAGGTTTGTTTAGAACAGAATGCTCCCCTGCCATTGGTAGGGGGAAATAAAAGATTTTCTAGAGCGTACGAGCATGCCGGGTATACGATTCCGAAGCCATCGTAGACCGTGGCCAGAGTTCCGTTTTTTAAGATATTTAAGTTTATTACAAGGGCTCGGGCAACGCCGGGCGGGTCAGCTAGTATCTAATAAAAGTAGAACTGTAGTTTGTGCGAACATTACAAGTAATTTATTGATGATTCATATAGGATTTGTGATTTGTTACTTATAGTACCAAAACCAACACGTGTGCTCGCGTGGTTGTTACAAAATGCTAACTGGTGATTGTGAGTCTATATATATCAGAAATAAATAGTCTGTTACTGATAATTTAAATATTACCAATCAAGTTACATTTTCAGTAAAACATATTCCTGTACTGCATTAGATGAACTTGACACTTTTAGAAATGAAAAAAAATCATTTCCAGTGATTTCCTTCCAAATCACATGTATAATAAAATCTACTTGGGTTACTCTGTTTATCATCTATTTTACCGTGAAAAAAAATTAAAAATTGGTTCAGTAGTCTGAGAGTCTATTTCCAACAAACAAACAATTGTTTCTTTATTACATTGTTAGTATAAATTCAGTCAACATAAAAATTAAAATCATGGTGCCAAATGGTGAAACATTGGTTTAGTATATTTAACCATAATTTTGTTTTTTCTGCTGCTAAAAACTAAATATGCAGTACTTCCTTACCTGGTTGGCAATCATATTTCTCTATTACTGTCATTTTAACTTGTTATAGTAGTTATCGGTGCTTGCGTTTTTTTACTGCTTAGAAAAGTTGCACCTGACACTGATATGACAAATAATTGATTTTGCTTCTCTTTACTTTTTCAAAAGTTTAAATAAAACTTCAATGTTCATGCGGATTTGCGTCTTAGAAGTTATTCCTTTGCCAGATATATTTACTCCAGGCGGCCAGTTTCAGACAAATGACGGTGAAAATAAAACTGTTAACGTGAACCCTCATTCCGCCCATCTGAAATTCGATTTTCTTTATAAATATTGTATGGGGGGAATCTCTCTTTAATAGGAATCTGCCTGTCAAACAAAAAATCTCTATTCCCGATAGTTTATGAGTAGTAATGGCTATAGAGTGTTTACTAATAATTTCATTTTTTTAAATCTCGAATATTTTAAGAAATATCCTTTCCGAGCATTTACTTCTCAAAAGTAACAACCCTATCAAGTTTCATGTTTTTAGCTTAAATAGAATGAAATAAATCCTAATTTTAGAACGCTTCTCTCTCTTGCACCACCTTGAGGATAGTTTGCGAATAGACGAAATTTACACAATTTTTAACCAGAGACTGTCAGCATTATTATTCAGAAAGAAGATTTGAAATAGGTTCAGTATTTCAAATGTAATCGTTTATTAGAAAATTTTTCGCTGATAACACACTTTAAAATTTCAAAAATGCAAAAATCGATCTAATCGGTCATGTATGTCTTAATAGTAACCACTTTGAAAATTCTAAAATCGTAATTTAGAACGTTTTAAGAACATTTTCTGTGCATTTTACAGTTTTAAATTTCTATATTTTTTGCAACCGATTTTACAAAGCAGTTACATGTGGCCATCTTGTCAAATTTTGCATTTCTTGTCTCAACATATACGAGTAGAGCAAAATTGTTAATTTTAGAACGTTTTTCGCTTTCGCATTGGTTTCAGTTGCACGGAGGTAAGAGCAGCAAAGTTTTAAGCATTGACTGTCGCCAATATTTTCCTTCATTGTTTTTTATTGGCTCAGTAGTTCCAAAGTAATCTTTATTTTAGAACGTTTTCGCTCATTCAACATTTTTAAGTTTAAATATTTTGGAAACTGTTGTATTCGATAAGTTATGACTTAAAAGTAAAAATCATTCCAATTTTCATATGTCTAGCCGTACCAATTCCAAATAAATCCTAATTTTGAAAGTTTTTAGAATATTTTCAGCTCGAGGATTTTTTGGAAACTGTTCTGAGTGAACATTAACATCTTAAAAGTAACTGGCATGTGGAATTCGAACTTTCTAACCACAACACTATAACAAAAATCGAAATTTTTAGAAAGATTTTCCCATGCACACTTCTTCATTTTGAGTTTTTAACCACTTAATCGTCGCGCTCGATACATACACGGAAAGTGTAAGCTACATTTTAAAATTCAGATTGTTTGATTCCCACCAGTTTTTTCAAAATACGGCAATTGGCTTTACGCTCACATTACTTTATCTGCCATTAAGTAATCCGAATATTTCTAATTTAAAAATTCGGTGGCAATCAAGAAATCTGAATTTTAAAAAAGTAGCCTACGCTTATCGGGTGCGACGATTAAGGGGTTAAACGAATTGTGTGATTATTTACGTCCTAATAGTAACAATCATGTCAAATTTCAAGTTTCTTTCTTTAAGAATTCCACATAAATCGTAATTCAGAACATTTTTAGAATGTTTTCATCTAACTCTTATCGATTTCGATTATTTTAACAATTTCTTAGAGATTATTTACATTATAAAAAAAAAAACATTCCAGATTTCAATTTTATATCCCCTTCTGATGGAATGCTACAGAGTGATCAATTAAATTATTTGAATTTAAGTCTGACTGCATAGGATTTACCACTATATTGCTGTTAATTGATTAATATGAGTATTTTAAATTATCCGAGACGTATAGTATTTATTTTGCACCTATGACTCTAAGGATCTGATATGATAATTTATACTTAGAAAATTTTATTAGACAAATTATCAATTAATTATAGAAAAGAAAAAGTTGCGTTGTGAATTATTTTTGAAGTTCGGATCCTCTTTGAGCCAATTACAATCATCAAAGGTTACCTGCAGAGAGTTATGTAACATTAAATAAATAATGGCTTATTTTAAAACCTAGATTGTAATATTAAAGAAAACATTTCCTAAAATAAAAGACTTAATATTAATTCAATAAATTAAGTAAACAAAAGGAAAACTGACTAAAATTAATTGAATATAAAATTGAGTTTATTTACAAGGTAATTATAAGCATATGATTAAAAACAAACATAAATGTTTAAAAAAAATAAAAATATTCAATCCTAGTTGAGAACTGTATTCTCAACATTTATTTTCTGAGAATTACAGTTTGTCTTACTGAATTAAAAAAATTCGATTTTGAAAGGCAGGGTTCCATACCCTAGATGTATTTCTTTGATTAGCCTTTTTATGTTTAGATCGGGGTAGGATCTTCATACACACTTAAATTCGTATTATTAAAAGAATATAGCTTAATTAAATAAAATGGAACAATGGTGAAGGAAGATTGTTTGTTACCTTATATTACTAGATAACGTTGACAGCAGGAGATAATGGCTGACGCGTTTTCGCTTTTTCTTAGCGCGTACATTTCCATCTATTGGCACACACACTCAAAATCTGTTTAGTTAGAGAGCAGTCAACCTTCTACTTTTCCATCTTTTTTGAATCTGAACTCTCAAGAAAAATCACATTCTTTTCGTGGAGCAAAAAAAAAGGGATGGAACCATTTTTCCCTTTTCACATAAAATTAAGGCCTTATACGTTTTAACTTCTTGAAAATTTGCATGTTTCGGCCATACCTCTGATTTTAGAGAGATGCCCATTGGCATGCGGGAGAAATTTGGTACTCCCCTTGAGTGTTTCATAGGTCCGTCGGTACAATAGCGATTCCTCTTGACGCCGTGCTGTGTCTGGGAGGTAAAGATGCTTTGACTTGTGAGGTCTTCGTGCCTATTTAAGCTCTCATAAATAAATGTGTCATATTATTGTTCTGACAATTTTCTCCATGACATTTTTATTAGGTGTAGTTAAATCATTCGTGGGAACGGAAAACCAAATATTTCCTTGACTGCCGTGGTTCACTTTGTTCCACAATTATCTATCTGTATGCGCTGATCCTAAAATGGATCATTAATTTGTATTGTTCACTGTTCACTGATTAAAATGATACCAAATACTCTGTTAATATGCAGAAAAAAAACCAAATACTTTTTTTTTTATAGTGTGTGCTAGTTTAGATCTAGATGGTGGTATTTCTCACCATCATCTCTTCCCCCGACATTAGAAAAAAAAAGGTCCACAGTATCTTTTTTTTTTATATATATATATAGCCACAAAGTACTCGATGAAAGTCCATCGTCGTATTATATTGAAGATCAAAACTGAAAATGTTCACATGGAAAAGTCTAGGAACTTGGGATAAGTTGGGGTGTCACTAGGTTTGGAGTGTAAGTAGGTTTGCAACACCAGAAAAAAGTTTTACACATTGGTGAAATAAAGCGTAATCAAAAGTTCACTGTTGAAAAATCTGATGAAAGACATGACTTCTTCAGCAAGTTATCATGTGTAGTTGGTTTCAATTTCCATTGTTCCAAAAACATTTATTAAAATTTTGAGTTTTAATAGGTCCAAATCCAAATAAAGTAGGAAAATTTGAATAAGCCAAATAATAAAATAAAATGCCCGAGAGAAGAAAGAAAAAAAAATTAATTTTCTTTTCCACTCTTATATTTTTAGTTATTACATACATATAAATTGGCAAATCTTTTATTTTAATTATTACAGGCTAATTAGGTACCCATGCGTTGAAACACAATATACAGAATCATTTAAAACAAATACTCAATATAATCAGTAAGCTGTATGCATTGATAATGAATACCATACAATTAAAAAAAAAATTATATAATATATGAAAAACATTGAGAGAAAACACATCTATATAATCACATGTCTGTTGTACTACAATCTGTATTATAAACATTATAATCTAATTCTCACATGAATTATTTTCTCTTGAGCGGAAAGGAAAACTTCTTTATTTTTATTTATATATATATAAAGAAAATGTTATGTTAAAAAAAAAAAATCTTATCATTCTTACTAAAACAATTGTTTTGGAATATGTGAAAAGGCTACTTTTCTGAATGAAAGATATTCTCAATAATAATATATTTTCATAAAAGAAACAGATCGAAAAAATGAAAATTTGTTTTCTTCTTTCGATACCAAAAATTTAAATATCCATCTATAAAGTCAAACACAATACCCTTTTAAACTGCCTGCCTTGGAATGGACGGGGTTGGAAAAAAAAAAAACAAGGCAGAAGAAGAAAAAGAAAAAAAACAGTAATCTTTTCTCCCTCTAATCCATCACCGCTAAGCGGAAGGATAGAGAATGACAGCTAGATGACCCTACCTGTGGACAATGACTCATCCTTTTTTTTTTTTTTTTTACATTCGTATCCAGGTGTACACAAGGGAAGATTTGCGAAATGCATGTACTAGCGATCGTTGCTATCCCTCAGGTGTATGATTACTAAACTCCTGGATTACTGACAGTGGAAAAAAAAAAAATCAGTGAAACGATTTGATTGCACGTGTGTCTGTGGAGATTTTGGATTACTCGCCAAAATTCAGCTATCTGTATTTTATTGCTGAAATAAGATTACTGTGTGATTAAAATAAAAAAAAGTCGTGTATACCCGGCTTGGATTTAAAAAAAAAAAATGAGGTATGTTTAAATCTGTATATCTGCTTAATATTTTCTATAAAAAAAAAAAAATCGGTACACGTGTAACGTGGTCAAATCCGTTTGCATCGCACTATCTTCTCGTCAATTTATATATTTACTTATTTATTTATATTGTGTATAAAAACGTAATGTATTATAATATATATATATTTTTTTAATATAATATTGATTTTCTAGTTACAATTTAAGTTAGCGAGAACAAGCGAGCGTTGCTTTGCACAAACGAAAATGTGCATGCAAAAAAATGTTTATCTAATTATTTATTCTTCTTCTTCTTATTATTATTTTAAAATATATTAACGTGTAAATATACATATTTAAGGAATGGAAAGCGAGCGTTCGCTTTTCTTTTCTTTTATTATTTTTTGTTTTATAAAATATTACATATAATAGTTAGAAAAAAAAAAGATTAAACAAATTCTTTTTTTTTTGGTAAAGTTTGGAAATTTAGTTAATTAGAAATATCTCAGCTAAATGCATTATTAGATGCTCTGCGCAGATAGTCTCAATTTCGCCTGCAAAAACGAGACTTTAACATCCAATAAATTGCTGAAATGATCATTGACATGTATCCAACACCTTTTTATTATTATTATTTTTTAAGTATGAAATAATTTACCTAAATATTTAAGGTATAAATTAAACATCCAATTTATGTTTTGTAATAATTGAAACGTTCAATGGTATTTTTTTTTATTTATTATTTTTTTTTGTAATTAAATTATCTGAAATGTTAATCCTTAGGGACAACTAATAATTTTTTTTTTTTTTTTTTTTTTTACTTGTTTGTTTTATAATATGAAATCGTACGATTATTCTAAAATTAAAATTGAAACGCGTTGTTCTAACCCAGTTATAGATTATATCAAATATTAAACTAAAATAATTTTGTAAAATCTGACCGATTTTTTTTTGTTATAATAATTCAAGTGGATTCGTCAATCCGTGGCTTTAAGCAAAGGATGAATTATTATAAATATTGGTCAATATAAAATGTTGTATTATTATTATTTATATTTGTGTCGCCGAGTGAATAGATGTTGACTTGTAATTTTAAATCGATTAGTTATATGTTTTGTGCTACATATCAAGATTTTTATTTTCACTTTTAGTAGAGGGGGTAAGGTTATATAATAAAAATTTTTTTTGTTTTGTTATATAAATTAGTATAAAATGGGTTTGAAAGGGTGATACCCTGGCAAGGCTGCCTCTGTTTTTATTTTTACCGTAATTATTATTATTTTTTATTTAACGTGCATGTTTGTTCATAACTCCCTCTGACGAGCCAAATCCCTCAGTAGTACACTGTGTAGCAAAGAAAAAAAACTTGCAGTATCCTCCCTAAATGATCTTTTTTTTTTTTTTTTTTTTTTTTTTTTTTTTTTTTTTTTTTTTTTTTAAATAGTAACCTGTCCTCAATGTACTGTAAATAAACAATAATGGAAAATTATAAAATGTGTACTAAACTAAAGAAAAATAAGACATCTATAAACGATAAAAATTTAAAATAAATATATACATATTGCCTCGAGAGCAATAAAAGAGAAAAAAAAATTTCTCGCTTCCCTATCTAGGAATTTATGTGTATAGTCTGTGATTCCACTTTCGTTGGTGAGAATAATTTATTTATGTGGCGTTTAATAGTCGCTTTATCTGGGAATGCAATTTCCTTTAATAGGTAATTGTTATTCCTAAGCTTCCTTACCACCTCGAATGGTCCCAAGAATTTTGGCTGAAGTACACCTGGTTTACCCACGACTTTTAAGTAGCATTCTTGTCCCGTTTGTAGAAATTTTACTTTTTGGACTGGAGTACTGTCGATGTACTCCGCCATCATTTTTTTTTGGTTTTGTAAGGCTAATTTCTTTATTTCCTCAATATGTTGGACTCTATTTTTAACGTAGGTTTTGACAATTATGTCTTGGTCGGGCAAGTGTATGGAAAAAGGAGTTCTTATTTCTCTACCGAAAAATAGAAGTGCCGGAGAAAATCCCGTAGCTCTGTGCGGCGTACTGTTATAATTAATTTTAAAAAAATCAATCCTGGTATCCCATTCTAAAGAGTTTTTACACATAGCCACAATTGAATTTTTTAATATTTTATTACTGATTTCACAGAGCCCATTACTGCGTGGATTATTCACGGATGTAAAATCTAGGTCTATGTTAAGAGAATCCATGTATTCTTTGAATAAATCAGAGTGAAAATACCGGCCATTATCCAATTTTATGGATCGCGCCAATCCGAAATTACTAAAGTAGCGATTCAATACGTTTAGAAGTGTTTGTGATTCACAATTGCGAACCGGTACAGCCTCCAAGAATCTTGATGTGGAATCAATAATCATAAATACAAATTTATTTTTGCGTAGCGTCATTGGAAGCAAACCAATTAAATCTATATGCAAAACTGATCCGATTTCTTTATCTTTGATTATTTTTTGTGTGGGAACTTTAATAGTTTGATGTTGTTTAGTCGTGTTACATGGTATACATTTAGTACAATAATTCTTTACATCCCTGTACATCCCGTACCAGTAGAATCTAGCTTTTATTATTTGATAAGTTTTAAAAAATCCGAAATGTGGTTTATGAGCTTCCTGTATTATTTCAGCTTTAAGTTTATCCGGAGCAATTAACAGTTCATTTGTATCAGAGCCTGGCTTTAATATTAATATTTCTTTTTGATTGAGAGTGAATTTTTTTGTGGTTTTGTTTTGTTTGTCAGTTTTAATTTTGTTTATTATTTTATTTAATTTTTCGTCTTCTAATTGTTGTAGTTTAATGTTTTCATCTGATAGAGCTTTGTTTACCGTAAACAATGAATTTTGCAATTTTTCTCTTGAAATTATATTATTAATGTTCCTCGAAACATAATCAGCAGGATTTTTAGATCCCTCGATATGCTGAAAAGAGTAGTTAAAAGGGGACAAATTGTCCAACCACCTTGCTACAATGTCTGGTTGCTTTTCCAAATTTAAAAAATACGTTAGCGCTTTGGAGTCTGTATAAATATTAAATTTTCTCCCTGCGAGAATATGCTTGAAATACATCACCGCTTCATGAACCGCCAGTAGTTCGAGTTTGAAACTGGGGTAGTTCTTTTCGGGATCCCTTAATTTTCGCCCAAAATGTTCAATTGGCAGCTGTTCTCCGTCGTATTCTTGTGCTAAAATTCCAGAAATAGCTGTTTTAGAAGCGTCTGTGATTAAAATGAAATCTTTTGAGAAATCCGGGGGTTTTAATGTGGGATTTTTAACTATCGCTGCTTGGATTTCTTTGAAAGCATTTTCTTCTATGTCAGACCATTTAAATTTCACTTTGTCTTTAGTAAGATTAATTAATGGGTCAACTATTTTAGAATAGTCTTTAATAAGCGATCTAAAATAATTCGAAAGACCAAGTAGAGATTTAACTCCCTTCTTATTTTTAGGTTTAACTAAATTTTGAATTTTATCTATGTTTCTTTTTGAAGGAGAGTATCCTTCGCTGTTTAGGGTGAAACCGAGAAATTCGATTTCTGACATACAGACTTGTATTTTAGTAGGCTCAATAGTTAAATTATTTTCAATAAAAGCTTTAAGGACTTTGTCTAACAGATCTAACATTTCTTCAAGTGAGTCGCTTGCTAGGATCACATCGTCAATAAAATAAGCGACTTGATCTTCATTAAAGTGGCCCAACACTTTATCAATTAATTCTGCAAACACCGCAGTACTGAGTCGCGTTCCGAACGGCAATCTTAAAAAGGAGAATTTACCGTGCTCCGTTATGAAAGCTAATTTTTCAGTGTCTTCTTCACGTAAATTTATTTGGAAAAACGCACTGTGTAGATCCAGTACTGTATAATATTTTTTTCCACTCATTCTCCGCAGAATCTCTTTAATTTCGGGTATGGGGTACGCATAATTTTGAAGTATTTCATTTAAAAGTCTATAATCGACCGCCATACGATATTTAACTTCATTAGCCTGTTCGTTTTTCTGCAAAGATTTTTTTTTAACGAAAATAACAGGGAAAGCGTAATCAGAGTTGGATTTACGAATGATATTTGCTCTCAAAAGTTTTTCAATTTCTTTTTTAGCATACTCCTTAACATTGTGTGCAGTTTTGTATGGTTTAGTCTGCAGAGGATAATTATGTATTAAATTAAATCTTGGGACGACTAATGAAGATTGTCCGAGTGTATCGTAATTCTTAGAAAAGGCATGTGCATTATTTAGAAGTATTTTTTTTAATTTTTCTGCTGTGTCCGAGTCTAAATGTTGTAAATTAAAGTCGTCTGATCTAAGTTCTGCTTTTCTCCGTTCACGAACTTGCTCTAAATTCAGATTATTAATGTGCACTACCTGCTTCGTTACTTCTTGACCCTCAGTGTCAACTGATTTTATTTCAAAATGTTTAGAAATTTTGCCAATGTTCATTCCCTCTGTTAAGATTAATTTTTGTTGTGATTTGTTAGTGATTATTATATGAATTTTATTATCCTTGGCAATTTCGTGAATTGATGTTTTATAATAAATTTTCATATTATGTTTAATCGGTTCCAAGAGTATTGTATTTGTAGTTGCGAATTTATCTGGATCTAATAGTAATGCAACAATTTTTTTTTCGCCTGGTAGTAACTCCGTTGTGTGTGTTAGTTTTGCTGTAACAAAATTTTTGTGCGAGATACGTTTTTTTTTCTTTTTGCGTATTGTTTCTTTATTTTGATTCTCATTAGAGTTAGCAGTTAAGTTACTTATCAGACTTTGAGGTTCATTTTCTAGAAATTGAAGTGCAATGTTTTTGTTTTTTAATTTCATGGTTTTATCTTCAAAATCTAGGATAATATTATTTGTTTTGAGGAAATCGAATCCCAATAGCATATTGTAGTTCCGACCAAAATCTTGAGTTGTAACATAGAATGCCCCCGATACAAAAACGTTTTCCAATTTGAAAGTTAATTTAATGCATTGCTTAAAAGAGATTGTCGAATTTGTTAATGTTTGAATTTTTACCTGGTTACAGAGATTTTTATATTTTACGTGTGCATTCTTTAATTGTTCGAACAATATAGGTGATGCCAAAGTTACTGCCGCCCCACTGTCTGTCAAAGCATTAATCTTAACACCATTAATTTCAAAAGTAATAATCGGAAGTTGAGAATTGTCATTACTTTTGACACTAGCAATAATTTTGTTATTTTTTTTAGACCCGCAGTGAGACTTACGCGGGTGCCTTGTATTTGAGAATGTAAGTCCCGACTTTAGTTTCCCTTATTGTTACTAGAATTCTGATCATGATCTTTATCTTGTTTATTGTTTTCAAATGTCTGCTGTGAATTATTTTTTTTTGTATAATCATGTTTTTTATAATTATTTTGCTTGTAGCCCCCTCTATGCCCTCTATAATTTCTTCGCTGGTCATATGATCTCTGTTCGTTGAAATTGCCTCCATAATTTCCGAAACTGGGATATGATATCGGCATAAATTGTTGGTGGGGTGGGGGTGGTGCATAGTACATGTACTGAGGAGCAGAATATTGCATAGGGTTGAAGTTTTGGTGCGTGTAATTTGGGGTTTGCTGAAAGTTTCCCTGAGCTTGTTGGTTTCCCCCTTGATAAAAATTTGGTTTTTCGATTTGAATATTCTCAGGAATTTTTTTATTTTCGTCCACGTAATTACTGCTGTTTTGTTCGTTGCCCTTGTAAAACCAACAATGTGGGTTCGTATGGGATGTGGATTTACAGTACTTGCAAAACCTAGTTGTATCATTGTTAGTGGCATTTACCTTTAATTTTATGTTATTTAATTCCGCGGTTAATAATTTTATATTCTCTGCACTTTCTACATTGAGTTTAAGCAGTTCATTTAACAAATCAGAATCTTTAGTTTTGGAAATGTTGTTGATGTCCTTTAAATTGACATGTGAATAAGCCTCCTCTAATTTTAAGGCTATGTTGCACGCTGTTTTAAAGTCCGGCGGAGAGTTTTTTCTTACTTCCAGACTTAAATCACTACGAATTGATTCCAAAAACTGAGATAATTTGATCATTTCCATGAATGTAGAGCTGTTGTTAGCTCCTATATCTTGCCCACTTTTTTTTAGATAAAGGTCTGCTGCCGCATTAAACTCTAATATAAATTCGTTCATGTTTTGTTCCGGTTTTTGTTTGAGATTGCAAAATTTCTTTTGCGCTTCTAGAAATGTGGTTTTGGGTTCGAATAATTGTTTTAACTTTGTTTTAAAGGTTTCTAAGTTCTGTTCCACGAACAAATTTTGATCCCTCATCAATTTATCTTTAGCAGGTCCTACAATTTTCGCCTTTAATATAGTTAATTTAGAATCATTATTCAATTCAGTTTTATTGATGAGATTGTCAAATTGTAAGAAAAAATGGTTAATATTTGCTTCCTTTTTTCCATCATAGTATGGAATCAGATTAATTAGGCTATCTGCATTTGGGGTGTCCATTGTAGTAATTTTAGGAGTAGCTTTTTCAGAATTTATAATTTTCTTCTCTGTCTTTTTTTTCTTATTATTATTATTACTATTATTACAAATAATATTAGTGTCTACAGTTTGATTATTTAATTCGCGTAATTGTTGTCTAGTTTTGACACCAGTATCTATTCTACTAATTCTTTGACTTTTACGCTTATTCATCCAATTAAAGTACAAAAATCATAAAATAGAGAGAGAGCAAAAAAAAAATTGTTTAACATAAAATAAAAGATACCCAATGGTGAATTGTTATGCACTGTTCGAGAAATTAATTATATATAATATATATCATTTCAATATTTGAGCATTATTATGTATTTATTTTATATTTGCTGCTGTTGCAGTATATGTAACACAAGTCATATTTTCAATTCTTTGTTAATACAAATCAATCCAATAACACTTATTATTATTTAATATATCATTATATATTTAGTGAGGTACCCAAAAAGAATTGCCAGGTATATGCATGTTACAGAGTGTATGAAGATTCCCCAATGAATGCTTAAATTTTTTTTTTTTTTTTTTTTTTAATTAGTTGTTGAAAAGAGGAAAAAAAAATTTTTTCAAAAGAATTAGAATTAAGAACATTTATGTTAGCAAAAAAAAAAAAATTTTTTTTGTTAGTCTTAATATTGCATATATATTTTTATATTTAAAAAATTATACAATAACCTAAAGTTCTATTTCTAAAATTAAATTAATATATTAAAATAATTTAGAAAGAGGTAACGGTACCACTTCTAATTCGGTAAACCCTATGATGGAATGCTACAGAGTGATCAATTAAATTATTTGAATTTAAGTCTGACTGCATAGGATTTACCACTATATTGCTGTTAATTGATTAATATGAGTATTTTAAATTATCCGAGACGTATAGTATTTATTTTGCACCTATGACTCTAAGGATCTGATATGATAATTTATACTTAGAAAATTTTATTAGACAAATTATCAATTAATTATAGAAAAGAAAAAGTTGCGTTGTGAATTATTTTTGAAGTTCGGATCCTCTTTGAGCCAATTACAATCATCAAAGGTTACCTGCAGAGAGTTATGTAACATTAAATAAATAATGGCTTATTTTAAAACCTAGATTGTAATATTAAAGAAAACATTTCCTAAAATAAAAGACTTAATATTAATTCAATAAATTAAGTAAACAAAAGGAAAACTGACTAAAATTAATTGAATATAAAATTGAGTTTATTTACAAGGTAATTATAAGCATATGATTAAAAACAAACATAAATGTTTAAAAAAAATAAAAATATTCAATCCTAGTTGAGAACTGTATTCTCAACATTTATTTTCTGAGAATTACAGTTTGCCTTACTGAATTAAAAAAATTCGATTTTGAAAGGCAGGGTTCCATACCCTAGATGTATTTCTTTGATTAGCCTTTTTATGTTTAGATCGGGGTAGGATCTTCATACACACTTAAATTCGTATTATTAAAAGAATATAGCTTAATTAAATAAAATGGAACAATGGTGAAGGAAGATTGTTTGTTACCTTATATTACTAGATAACGTTGACAGCAGGAGATAATGGCTGACGCGTTTTCGCTTTTTCTTAGCGCGTACATTTCCATCTATTGGCACACACACTCAAAATCTGTTTAGTTAGAGAGCAGTCAACCTTCTACTTTTCCATCTTTTTTGAATCTGAACTCTCAAGAAAAATCACATTCTTTTCGTGGAGCAAAAAAAAAGGGATGGAACCATTTTTCCCTTTTCACATAAAATTAAGGCCTTATACGTTTTAACTTCTTGAAAATTTGCATGTTTCGGCCATACCTCTGATTTTAGAGAGATGCCCATTGGCATGCGGGAGAAATTTGGTACTCCCCTTGAGTGTTTCATAGGTCCGTCGGTACAATAGCGATTCCTCTTGACGCCGTGCTGTGTCTGGGAGGTAAAGATGCTTTGACTTGTGAGGTCTTCGTGCCTATTTAAGCTCTCATAAATAAATGTGTCATATTATTGTTCTGACAATTTTCTCCATGACATTTTTATTAGGTGTAGTTAAATCATTCGTGGGAACGGAAAACCAAATATTTCCTTGACTGCCGTGGTTCACTTTGTTCCACAATTATCTATCTGTATGCGCTGATCCTAAAATGGATCATTAATTTGTATTGTTCACTGTTCACTGATTAAAATGATACCAAATACTCTGTTAATATGCAGAAAAAAAACCAAATACTTTTTTTTTTTATAGTGTGTGCTAGTTTAGATCTAGATGGTGGTATTTCTCACCATCACCTTCAATATCTCAAAATCGGAATTTTAGACCATTTTATGCTCCTGGAGAGCTTTTGGGGGTAATGGTACCTAAATAAAATATAGCTTATGTTAGAGCATAGATTGTTGTCATTAATTTACCAACATTACTTTAAAAATAGGTTTGACAGTTCCACAGATTACCCCCAACAAACAAACAAATTTATTCAGGTAGAACATTCGTATAGATTGTAAGTCCTGAAGTAAACACTTCCGTAAATTCATTGTCAAATAAAATAATTACCTGTACTTCATCCTAAGTTAATATAACCTATTAAGAGTAGTTAACGTTTTTATATTAACAATAAAAAATGATTAAATAGTACTACTAATAAATAATAAATTAAATCTGAAAGATCGCTGTTAAACATTATTGATATTTAACTTTAATTATTGTCAAGTCAAATTAAATCATTGAAACAATTATCCTCATATCATAATATATGACAAATCCATCTTTTTTATATAACTAGGCATCTTAAAACTGCCGTAATCAGTCTTTTCGTCACATTAATCCAATACTATAACATGAATGTAAACAATTAGTTAATCGTTTATTAGTTCTACTAATAAGCGAAACTTTTGCTTCATATTTACAAACAAACTAAGTTTAAAAATTAATTCAAAATATACCGTATATAAAATTAATTTTGTATTTCTCGATTTATATTGGAAAACCGGAGAGATTTTGAAAACTATGTGCTTCTTAATAAGGGTGTTTTTTGTAAAATAATAGTAATTTAACGGATATATTCATGACTAAGAGTATTATTTGTAGAACTACGATGCGTTGTACACATCCTCTATTTTCATTCAAGTGGTATGGTTGTATGTTTAAAATTCGATGAATTTAGTGACGTAAATGTATTTGGCATGCAGGTTTGCTGTATATAAAAATAAAAATAGCCTTTGAAAAACACGCTTTTATTAATGTTTTCAAAAATGTAAATACGGATAACGTGAAATTAAAATACACTGCTCAAAACAATTAAAGGATATTTGAAGTTTTATATAAAATAAAGATATAAACGAAATTTTTTTTGCCGAAAATAGAAGAAGAGAATCACAAATGCAAATTTTTCTGGTTTTCAAACTGTGGAGTATGCAAATTTTGAGTTCGACGTCAAAAACGTCGCTTCAGCGGCAGCGAATGAAATTTGACTTTCAACTGGATAAAAGAGAATGAAGACAAGGATGATCGGCATTCAGTGATTGCTTTGTTTCGATGAGTACGATGTCTCAGCGAAGTCATTTGACAGATTCAGAAGCTTGGAGAATTGTTGATAGGTTAGAAGGGGGCCAAACTCAAGCCGAAGTAGCTCAAGCCATTGGAGTGTCACAAAGTGTCATTTCCAGGATCTGGAACCGTTTTTTGGAGAGTGGATGTGCAGGCCGAAGACCAGGGCAAGGTCGTAGACGGGCAACAACGCCCAATGAAGATCGGTATTTAGCGTTAACAGCTCGGAGACACCGAAACATGAACGCTACTCTTCTCCAACAACACCTTCGCTCGGCTACAGGCACCACGATTTCAACTCAGACTGTCCGAAACCGGCTCCATGCTGTAGGTCTGTATGCTCGCCGACCGATGGTATGTGTTAGATTAACATCAAGGCATCGTCGCGACCGCAGGGAGTGGGCAACCGAGCATGTCAACTGGAGGAGAAATGAATGGAGCAATATTCTGTTTTCTGACGAGTCCCGTTTTTCTGTGCATCCGGATAATAGGCGTATTTTCATCTGGAGGGACCGTGGCAGTAGGAATAATCCGGCGTTCGTGCACGAAAGTGTCAGATTTGGCGGTGGAGGAGTGTTGGTGTATGGTGGCATCTCTATTGACTGGCGTACTGACCTCTACATCATTCGAGATGGAGCTCTGACTGGTCGCCGATATAGGGATGAGATCCTCAGACATATTGTAGTCCCTTACGCTGCAGCAATCGGAGATAACTTCATTTTAATTGACGATAACTGCAGGCCACATCGTGCAAACCTGGTGGAGGATTTCCTTTTCGAGGAAGGAATCGTTCGAATGGAATGGCCAGCGTGTTCTCCAGACATGAATCCAATCGAGCACGTTTGGGACGCTCTAGGAAGACGAGTTTCTGGCCGCCAACAACCCCCACAAACTCTCCAAGAACTGGAAAGAGCTCTTCTGGAAGAGTGGGGCAGAATACCCCAACTCGTCATTAATAGCCTCATTGAGTCCATGCCTCAAAGGTGTTCAACGTTGCTGGCCGCCCGTGGAAACCATACCCCCTACTGGAAATGATTTTCTTTGAAGAAAACACCTTTTTTTATTCTTTTTTTCTCATATGCACAAATTGTGTTTTTTTCCTTTTGTACACAAATGCGCAATAAAATGCATTTTTTTCTGCCAAACATGTGTAATTTATTCTCATATAACCTACTATGTCTGTCGACCATGTATCAATCAGCTAAAAAGTTTCCCAGATACAAAATCCACCTAAAACTGCAATATCCTTTAATTGTTTTGAGCAGTGTATCTTTTCTATGACGACGCTTTCCTATATAAGAAATATACATTAAAGTTTAAAATTAAAAAATTCTTATAAAAAAAACATTAATTTTTGCTAACGTTCCTTTTAGAATATGGCAATTAAAAGGGAAAACGCATTTTTAATTTAGTGCAACTGCTACTTTACATTATCATAACTAATATATAATGCAAAGTCATATAGATGTTTTTTTTTTAAATCACGCTTAAAAATTATTTAAACTATTTAAAATTGCTAATTTGTTGACATAACGTATAATCTAACTTTAATTAAAATTAATATATTACATTATAATTAAGTTCTAAAAATAAGAAAACATCGTATTGACATCAAAAAACACATAACTAGAAATAATTTCTAGAACTCTTGCGCATAAAGAGGGAGTGAAAAATCAATTATATAATTCTATTTTTACATACATTATGTGGTCAAAAGTATCCAGACACTTTCGATTTTTCCTGTTTTTTAAAAATTTAGAGAAATATTGAACGAATCATTTGTAAACATTCGGAATTTAAAAAAACTGTTTTAATATTTAATTTTCATTAGATATTTATTAACTCTTTAATTCCCAACTCTTAGAAAATTGAATGACCGCAGAATCCCAGCCAAAGAGCCCAAATTCTCTGTTATTTCCTCCCCTCTTTTTCGCATGGGAAGTAGTGAAACGGACAACCTACTGCTTTCTGCCTTTATTCAAATTTCGACAAGTGGTACGCCCATCTGTTTATCATTGTGAATATTGCTCTAGTTACAAGTAAGGGTTTTATGAAAAGAAATACAAAGGATCCAAGCCAATGCCAATGACTTGCAATGTTTTTTTTTTCTCTGGAAATTCCAAACAAATATTTTTGTTTGTGTTTATAAAATCACATTTTTTTCTGTGTAATTTTTCTTCCTTAGTGACTCTAAAAAGATTTTTTTCTAACTGTATTTTGAAATTTAAAACATAATTACTCTGTAAAATTTTTTAGTGCAAGTAATCATATTTTCAAAATATACTACTATATATGCAATTTATCGTAACATCTAAAATTAAAAATTAAAATTAAGAATAAAAAATATGTAGGAGATTGAATTAGACGTTTCTACATTGCCTGGACCAAATGTTTTTGCACTGGATTTTTTTTTTTTTTCATTAGACATTTCTTTGGATACGGACTAGAACAGTATTTACTTTATTTCTGCCGGTCTGTACCATTGCTGGCCATGGACCACATTCATTCATTGCCGTTGCAGGCAGGAAATTAATTCAGTTAATATTATTGTTTTTTTTTTTAAACTAAACTTTTAGAAATTTGTAGAGAGTATCTTAATTTCAATACAATTCTGTATGGTTATTAATGTTATTGTTTAATTGTTATCGTATAAAAAATGACAAGTTTTGAAGAATAACAAAACTATATGTTTCGTAGAAGAAAAATAATAATTAGAAATTTATGTGTAAAAATAGTATTTAAAACACTAGCGCATGGAAAGAGTTGAGTGTGTGTGGGCGGGGGGTTGAGATTAAATACAATTACAGAACACTGTTATGATGCATACAAAATACATAGTAATAAGATGAAGACTTTTAAAACCTAACAAAATAAAACTAATTAATGAAGAGTATGTTTTATGCAATAGAATTTTGTGAAGTAACCTGTTTTATAAAGAAGAATTTTGTGTAGGGGTTAAATTACACATTTTAAAACCTAACAAAATAAAACTAATTAATGAAGAGTATGTTTTATAGAATGGAATTTTGTGAAGGGTCCTGTTATATTAAGAGGGATTTTGTTAAGGTGCTTGGTTTATTGAGAGGAATTTCGTGAAGGAGCCTATTTTATTAAAAAACAATTTCATGAAGGGGCCTGGTTTATTAAGAGGAATTTTGTGAAGGAACTTGTTTTAATATGAGAATTTTGTGAAGGCACATATTTTATTAAGAGGAATTTTGTGAAGGAACATGTTTTATTAAGAGAAATTTTGTGAAGGCACCTGGTTTGATAAGAAGGATTTTGTGAAGGGTTCTGTTTTATTAAGAGAAATTTTGTACAGGGTCTTGTTTATAAAGAGAAATTTTGTGAAGCGCCTGTTTTATTAAGAGAAATTTTGTTAAGGTGCTTGGTTCATTGAGAGGAATTTCGTGAAGGAGCCTATTTTATTAAGAGAAATTTCATGAAGGAACCTGGTTTATTAAGAGGAATTTTGTGAAGGCGCCTGTTTTATTAATAGGAATTTTGTAAAATTGCATGTTTTTAAGAGGATTTTTGTGAAGGGTCTTATTTTATTAAGAGAAATTTTGTGAAAGGCCTGGATTATTAAGAGAAATTTTGTCAAGGGGTCTGGTTTATTAAGAGATATTTTGTAAAGGGCCTGTTTGTTTTTTTTATTTATAGGAATTTTGTGAAGAGGCCTGTTTCAATATATGGATTTTGGTGAAAGGGCCTAAAAAGAACCAAATTTTGCCTGGATCTACCCTTATTTCGTTATGGTTGAATCATTGTAACAACTTTTCCCAATAGAACGTAATTTTAGGGAAACTATTTGTGCATCCCTGTAAACGAACTATAAATGCTGCTTATTCTATACTCTTTTGAAGGCATGTTGTAGTCATCTCAATGATGTATATCAACCTCATTAGGTTTGACCTATCGTAATATCAATAAAATGCACCCCAAACAATGTTTCCCTATAGACCGTAATGTAAAGGAATTATTTTGTGTGTCGCTGTAAACGAACTATAAATGCTGCACATTTTCCAATACCAAACATTGTATAGGAAATCCGAATGATATATTAAAATTTCATGGTAATCGGGGTATATTTACGAGCGTTAAAGCTTGGACAGACAGACAAACTGAATTTATAAACTCTTTTCAACTATTTTTGAAACGTACGTTTTGAAAAATCGTACAGCTGATTTATGAACAACTTATAATGACAGACATAATAAAGCCAACCCTCAATATTGGCCCTAGGGTCAATTTGCAAGAAAAAGGGAGCACAGAAAAGTTGAACCGAAAAACAATTGAGGATAGGTACCGTTTGTAGCGTATTTATTGATAGAGATGTATTTTTAAAAATTCTAAAAGGGTAAAAATGAAGCAATGCTGTTAATTAAATTTATTATTCTGATCGTACATATTAGAGGTGTTAATAATTTAAACATTGGATTTATTACATTATATTTATAATATAGAACTTCAGTAAGAAATAGTTTTTCATTTGATTTTCTTTATTGCATTTTTTTGTAATTCTTATTTATTTTAATGACTGAATAGTTATCGCTTTCAATCAAAAGAGAAAATGGCGTTATATTTATGATAAAGCATCCCGATCATCGAAAGAAACACATACCCCATTAGGGAAATGCAAGAAGGCAAACGCCTGCAAATTTAGAAACAACTGTGAATTGAAAACATTTGCAGTTTCAATTCACGCACGAAAATGGGAAAGTATGTTTAAAAATATATATTTATTTATTAGTCTTTGTCACTCTGCTTTTAAAATAAAATCTGACTGGTAAGACAGTTTGCTTATTAATTTTGTCAATTTTATTTCTTTGGGTGGTGTTTTAAGAATCTTGATGCCTCACTCTCCACTGCTCAGTAACAATTGATTACTTGAAACTTCAGTCGATTTTATTAGGTAGCTTTCAATACAAAAAAGTATAAAACTACCTATTGCAGCCGTTCGGAGAAAAGCAGTTCCGGAAAATTTCGATATAATTTCACCGACCATGACCCCCAGACCACAAAACCACCCTCCGTTCAACTGTTGATTTATATATATATATATATCTGACCTATGTCATACGATAACGCTCGTATTTATAAATCAATTTTGATGAAACTAATTGTGTGTATTAAGCTAACCAATGTCTCGACCGAGTTCGTTGGCCAGCTTGGTCCGCCATTTTGTTTCCAGATGGCGGCCATTTAAAAATTTAAAACTAAAATAAATATACAAAAAAATTTAAAACTTAAAATTATTTTTAATTATGTTTTAGGCCTTGATACAAGGATTCCAGAGCATTTTTTGGTTTATCTCTATCTTAAAAAATGGCTGAGATAGAGCAGTTTGAAATTCTAGGGTGGCTGACATCTTGAAAGAAAACAGCACATTAACGCGATTACTCGCAAATTATTTTCTTTCATTGTTGTAATAATTTTCCCAATCATACGCATAAAACTATATATTCATATCCGTTAGCGCCAAAATTGGCGACATTTGGCGAAATATCGTCAAATTTGGCGACCAAAATAAGTCCTCATAAATGAAGCCAATTTGTCTATTGCTCAATAATTTGGCGAATTTCTTTTTCAAATTCAGTATTAACGAATCTTTTGTAAACGTTTCTTTGCATTTTAACTTGCTGTTTTCGTGTAACATTAGCTAGAATTTTAAAACGAAGATATAGGAAAGCTACCTTTTCCTCCCGGTAGAGGCCGGAAGGACTTTTTTTGAATATGAAAGTGTAACTGAAGATATTTATTCTTTATTTTGACTATTTTAAGTTTGAATTAAAAATAAAATTTTGCTTGGGTTAAACCCTTTCTTCTTCTTAAAGCCATTTTAGAAAAAACAAAGCTTGAAAATTCGCAAAATAAAATATTGCTACTCCAAAATATACAGACGTATAGAAATGATAATTTTCAAGAAAAACTGAATAAATGCTTGTTTCTCTGACTGTATTGTCCAGAAATGGCAAGATCTCCCCCCATCCATCACTGAGAGGGATCACCCATTTTACAGCCCAAGAACTTATTTAGGGGGAATGGAAATCCCTTCAGCTATAGACGGCTATTCTGGGTTTCAGCAGCTTCGGCTATTTACGGCTATCATGGGATTCAAAAGATTAAAGAGGTCAATCAAGGGTTCAACAACAGATCGATTAAAAATAATACCATTTGCAATCTCTCTAAAACTATCTTAGGCCTGCTCCTTCTAACCCACCTCCTTCTTGGCTGCTGAACATAATTACGCGTCCCATCTTAACTCATAAACTTTCAGAAATTTACAAATTACTATTAGACCTGTCTAACAGAATCTAATCATTCAAAGCAGTTTTCTTTCTCCATAAATTAATAATAAATCGCTTATTTTAGTCATTAACGTAATCATTCCATCATTTTTTATCTGCTTAGCTTTCTCCTTTAGCTATTTTGCAGCTTAATTGTTTCTCTCATCCGCAAGTAATGTTCTCTTCCTAGCAGGGGCTGAGTCCCCATTAATTATCTATTCTTATCGGGAACCGCAAGTCTGGTCAGCAAGCAACGTATCGTCACCTCTAACACAAAGTGCATCCAGCCTCCATCCAGTGTGAGGGTTTCAGCGCAATTGTGTGGCGCTCCTTGTCACGTGGGAATCTCACACTGGCACCTCCACATCTCAAGTGCCGTCATTTACGAACTGTACAAATGGTACAGTCTTACCTAAGAACTGCACCCTTCTACTAAATAAGCGGACTGTGCAACTGGTGCAGGCGCACCTGTGGACCTCGTCCACCCTGTCTGTCGCTCCTTGTCGCGTAGGAACGCTGGTTCAAGCGACAGACCCTGTAATTTTTTTTTGTGTGTCTTTAGTTCCTGCCACCTGTCGCGTGGGGCTTTGCCCGGCAGGATCCGCCATGGCGAAGTCTGTACTGCCACGTTTAATGCCTGCGTGCCGGGGAGCAAGCCGGGGAAGACATTAAACGCTCAACGGCTGGGTTCGCCCTCAGCCGAGTGGTCTTCCTCAGGCATTAAAATATTAAAATCTCTCTAAAACTGCTTGGTAGGAACTTTGTGTGCACTAAATGCTTTTATAATCCTTGTGCAACACGCATGTAGTTATTTGCATAAGAATAGCACATATATTTATGAAATATAGACGATTCTATTAAAAATTCACTGAAATGTCAGCATGCTTCTCGAATATTACCTGCAGTTTTTTTAATCAAACATATCTCCAATTTCGAAAAACTTAACAAAGGATAGAAAAAACTTTATACTGCCATCAAGAAAGGGATATATTTAATACGCCATAAAATATTAGCATGTCAATGAAGAAATAGCGAAGATTTATATGAAATAACCGCGTAATAAAGAATTTATTTCATAATTTAGTAATCAACTATAGACTGCAACTTATGTAAAACCATCTGTCAACTATCTTGAAAAATTAGGAGGTTATCCCCAATGAAGTGTTAAAAAGCTATATTCACTTGTTATTTCGGTTATATTTCAGATATTTCAGTTATATGTCTTCATATATTATGTTATACTTCAGTTACTGCTATAAATGAAGATGATAAGGGATTTATCACACTCTGCTGTTTCCATAATTAATTACAAGATATTTAAACTGAATTACATAATTATTGTTATTGTTCTTAATACACATACATACTTTTAAATGAACAAATTACGCCACATATAGTGTATTAAATTACGTTTCATAAATTACAATATTTAATATTACATAATTTGCAGCTTGTGAATAATAACTCTTCATTAAGTTACTTTTGAAACTCAACTGAATTCGCTGATAACTTTCTGAATTGCACGATTATTGGTTGGCAGTTTTATATATGTTTCCCTATCTATTTTATTTCTAAATTAAGAAATAGCATTTGATATATGATTTCTGAAAGTGCAATTAAATCTATTTTACACAAACGCTTATATTTTATCATATATTTCATACATTTATTTTCTAATTAACCGGTATCCGAATTTTAATAAAACACGGTGTCTGAAAAGTCTTTCTCGGATTACAAAAATTATTCACATCCGCTATATATAACATAGACATATGAAACTGGTGCCAAAACAATGTAAAAGTAACCAATTTACTTTGCAAGTATTCATAACTTGGCTGTATTGTAGCAGTGTCTGTGGCCAAGCAACCCGAAATAATCACAAATCTGGAAAAAGCTCAGTGTATCTTCTGGTATCACGAGACTCTTTCGACAACGGTGATTCACATGAGGACGTACGCATTGTTTGCTTGCAACATCGCACAAAAGGCTGTTTCACTTGTTCCATTCATTCAGCTGAGGTACATAGATGGTCGGCTAGTTCGAGGTTTCGTAGCACTGTTTCCTGGACACTAACACTGGTACATTACAGCCACGATATGGAAATGTACAATATAATAACATGACTAGTTTTCCAACATTTTGGAACATTTTCACATGTCTATCTTATACATAGCGGATATATATATTAATACATTTTGTAATCAGAGAAAGACTTTTCGTACACTTTGTATAACGTTCATGCTTTACTTTGATATATTTCCTGACAGTGGCGTTACATATAACAGGCGGATATTTTGTTGGATTTATAAAAAAAACCCTTTATATCTTAATGTATGTATACTTGCTATTCTAACAGAAATTTATACAAGTTTTGCTCAGGCCTTATGTAATATTCTATTTCAGCTACGAATCTTTCCACTTTTTTATGATACAGGATGAATGCAAATATTATTATTTTTATTAAGTTAGTTGTTGCTTCCCTAATTACCGCTGTGAGTGAAACATATATGGACAAACATGTGCTTTACATCATTAAAGTTCATCAAGTATC
This sequence comes from Maratus michaelseni, assembly GCA_963931845.1. Taxonomy (NCBI): domain Eukaryota; kingdom Metazoa; phylum Arthropoda; class Arachnida; order Araneae; family Salticidae; genus Maratus; species Maratus michaelseni. The sequence continues at coordinate 257,065,475 of OZ007590.1, read as the reverse complement.
TCTACGGATTTTGAAAAAGACAAAAACTGAAATCGAAAGTATATGAATACTTTTGATGAGATAGAGTACATTAACCAAGTTACGCTAAATAAACAAGAGTAATAAGTTGCAAACGCTTCTCTTTAATAGAAAAACGTTTCCGAAAAATTATTGTAGACTGTTTTTTGTAGAATTTTGGAAACATTTTCGTTATCTATAAAATATTTTTGATGTAGTAGAACAATCATAAGCCTCTAAATGCAATAAGTTTTCTAGGTTTACAGCAATATTTCCGATATAAAAGATTTATTTTGCTCCCCGTATTAATTGAATAATTTTTGACCAAAGGATTCATGGAAATACGAGTAAAACGTAAAAAGTCGTGGATAACATTCAACTTAAAATGAATTTTCGTAAACGGAATTGATGTAAAAATGCATTTTAATGCAATTTCTTATTAGACAACGTTTTAGGAAAAAAAATACTTTATTATTTAACTTCAGATATAAAAGATTTTTCCAGATTTAAATTCAGTTATTCAATTGTAGGGATGGCAAAAACAAAAACAAAACAGAACAAGTAGTAAAACAAACCCGGAGTATTATGGCAGCATTCTTATTTGTCTCAACAGTATTGTTTCAGTTGTTCATAAAAAAACAAATGTAAAGCAACTTATTTCTTATCGGAACATTTTGAATTTTTGAGAAGCTCTGTTTATGTTTACAATGCTTGAAATAATAGAAGTATGCATTAGCCAGTGTATTTAATGAAGGAAATATTTTTATATCTCTGTAAATGTCTTTACGGAGAAATACATAGTTTGCGAAATGCTTATCATAAGTATAAAAGCATTTTAAATACTTCTAAGTAGGGAAGCTCCCCAATTGCCAGATGGGGGTTGTGTCGAGAGTGGTTTCGTTGAAAAGCTCTTACCGTGGGGATCAAGGAAATGTATACAACTACACGTCAGAATGCACCTGGTGAAGAGTTATAGGCCGATGTATTTCAGTCGTTTATTGATATCTTGACGTCGCTAGCTATGTAGGAATGACACCCTGTGTGGTAGAGAAGAGAGTTGACGGATTACAGAGATTACATGGGAGATAGTTTATTCTTGGTGGAAAAAGTAACTTCACGGATTGTAGTGCATTTCTGAATAGAAATGGCTGAAGCACGAGTGTTTCCAGCACCAGGTAATAACAATAAAAAAAGGTGTTTCGCAGTTGTCACAGGTGTTATTAGCTAAGTTAAAGCAAGCCTATTTAACGGATCGAACGACGGGATCCGTATCTCTAATTAAAGCATTTGAAAGATATACCGACCAATGTTATCGTAGGTGTGGGAGCAGAAATGGTTATAGAACCATCTTATGCAATTTTATTAGGCTTTCTTTAGTGGTCATGTCAACATCTCCACAAGTTCCCCTAAATCCTTTATTAAGTGCTTGAATTGTTGAAAGAAATAAACGTCTAACGGCTGAAGACATTTTGCCGTGCTCGGTGGGAGAAAAACAGGCTCCACATTGAATACAAATTTCTCAATGCATTAACGTAGATCCATTTGTCCACTCCAACTATCCAGCACCATGATTGTTTCCCGATCACCAATAGATTCTTTTAATTTATCGAAGTATGCCGCAGTTATTTGTTTTGTGCTCTTTCCTGACCTGGAACATGTAATGAGCAAAATTGCGGATGATATCCATTGCATATTTTTCATAATTTTGGAACCAAATCCCTCCTGATATTCCTGTGTTACGAGTAATAAAGGTCCCATAAATTTTCCAGCGGCGGCGTTAAGGGGTCTCAGGAGTCTTACTTTTCCTTCGAAGATGCAAGTTTGCATCATGTCACATTTTATTTTATATCTGATTTCATACTACACACAATAAAATGAAATTTTTACCACTAATAGGTCAATATCTGCTTGATTTAACATAATTATTTCAATGTTGTACAATTCATATTTAATTATTTTTAAAAAGTTTTTTTTTTTAAGTAAAAAAAAAACTTTTTTGCCTGGTATCCACTGCGCGCAAGGTTGTAGAAAAAATATTGCTTAAAAAATAACAAACAAAACTGATAATGATGTAAAATGTATGTATCTTGAACGTATACTTCAATTTCACGCAATTAAAAGTTTAATTTATTTTAAAATTGGCATTTTTCAGCAAAAAATGAATATTTTAAACCTTTTACAGTTTAAACTTAAATTTAAGAAAAATTATTTTTTTTTATTTCATGAAATTGAAGTATAAGTTCAAGATACATCAATTTTACATCATTATAACTTTTGTTTGTTATTTTTGAAGTAATGTTTTTTCTAAAACCTTGCGCGCAGTAGATACCAGGCAATTTTTTTTTTAATTTTTTACTTTTTAAAATAATTAAATATTAATTGCACAACATTGAAATAATTATTTTAAATCAAGTAGATATTGACCTATTAGTGGTAAAAAATTCATTTTATTGTGTGTTATATGAAATCAAAAATAGAATAAAATGTGACATGATGCAAACTTGCATCTTTGGAGGTAAAGTAAAACTCCTGAGACCCCTTAATACATATTGCACGGTATAGGAATAAATCGTTTTGTTTTTATTGATTACCGATCCACATAAGTCTTTAGATCCTTTCATATCGAGAGTTCTGTTGGATACAATCTCGTATTGGAAGCCACTTTTATTGGTGCTTAGGACGTTGGAAAGTGGACTCCAGTGGACTTTCTCTACTCAATTATTTTTTTCACATTTTCCCGGAGTTTGTCTATCACAGGTTGCAAAGACACTTCCGGAAACGAATCTCTTTTTGTTACGATTTGTATCATCTTTCGACTTGCTATTTTATGTACCTGTTTGAAATTCTTGATGAAGTGTGAGCTTGCTGTGAATCTGGAAAATCCAAACTCCAATAATTTTTCAATGGCTCACGTTTTGAGTTTCTTGTCATGAACGGTGATTTTTAACTGTCTGCTATGATGATAAACTTGCTACCACACGTGATTGGAAATTAATTTCCTTTTCTCTGCATGTTCCCACATGTTTCTACGTATCGTGCCCACCACTGAATCATCTTTAGCTCTTTGGCCTGCCTACATTGTTGCATAGCCTTTAGTATATTTTTTCATTGCGTTCTAATACGTTTCTACTGTTTTCTCCATTATTTCTGCAGATACTCCTTCACTTCCTGTCACGTTTTTTCGCAGGTTCTTCATATTCGAAAGTTGGGTTCGTATTTATTTCCAAATTTCTTGTCAGTTCATTTTCGTCGATGCTACTCTTATATAGAATACCGAGCGAGTGGAAAAATGTGTTTTCGATCATCCCTTTAACTGTCTTGAATAGTCGCTGATTAATGGCCTTCTCTTCAGTCGTTGGCTCGTTTTCCTCGGATTCCGCAAAATATTCTAGCAGTTGCAAACTAAGGAATTTTGCAATCTTTTCTTTGTCGGTAATAGCATTACACCCTGAAGACTCGCCCACGACATCTTCAGAACTGGGCCCGACTTCGAATGTCACAGCTGTGCGTGCCACCTCCTTTGAACCAAAGCGCCTGGAACGCAAGCCACAGGTACTGCTAAAATTCTCCATGGTTGAGCGCCTCGGGAACTGCCCATGCCCTATTTTTATCCCATAGGCTCAGGCGAGGAGTTAGTTCCGGATATTCTTTAAAGCATACTCCAAGCCAGTTCAGCCCAATTAGTTATATATGATTTTGAAAATGTGGTCACAATCTTCTGATTCTTACTACAGGAAACATGGAAACTTCACCAACTTCCCACTGGCAACAACAGGTTACATACCTGTACTGTAAGCTGTCTTTTCTACCACACAGAGTGCTTTTCCATCCCTGGTAAATATTAGGGACTTTAAAATATGAAAGATCACATTAACATCAAGTTAAAATATTTTACTTCTATCTTTTAGGAGACATTAGCTTTAACATATCTGTATCAATTTAACTGTGTTTTCATAAATGCATAAATGTGTGAAAAGACATTTAACCATAAAAAGTAGAGTAAAATATATATAAAAGGAGGCGAGTGTAAAATGCTAGGGTGAACAAAAATAATATGGAAACCATGCATGTATCTGAAATCCTACAAAGTGAGATCTAAATATACTTCTTCTTTGATAATTTATCTTTTATTCGATTTATTTAAAAATAAATTGGTATCTAACGATTTTTTTTATCGAAATTTTTTGATAATAATTGATTTTATTCGTTATCGGACAAATTCTCTTAAATTCTAAGGCAATAGAAGTAAATTGATCAATCATCTATCATTCGTAGAATTTTTTTCATTTTTGTTTAAAAGAGTGAAAGAATTCTAGTTTCAGTCTTAAATGGAGACTTTGGTATTTTCTATTCTTATTGTTCTAATAATAAACAAAAACAAATAGTCGGGAAAGTTTTTTCTGGGTTAAATGTTTTTTTTTTTTTTTAGTACTGAAAATATTTTTGTTAGGGGTTTTTTATTAAAATGCTCTGAAAATGAGTGGTGCACAATAAGTAGGAACTTTCTTGTAAAGTGACGTTATAGAAATAAATGTTATTATATTAACCATAACAAATTATATTTTGCAATTTATATACAGGGTGATTTATTTTAAAGGTTTGAAAGTAAAACCCTATAACAAAAGAACCACTGATACAAATTACCTGAATTTTCACCAGTATGCTCCCAACGCAATAGGAATTTTTAAGCCGCGGTTAAAAAAAACTTAAAATTGAACCGACAGATGGCGCTGTAAGTTAACAGAAACAAAGAATGTCGTCAGTGGGAGGAAAACAATGGACATTTCTTTGAGAAACCATCTTCCGTAGGCCTTCTGTCATCACTGGACCTTTTCTAGAATAATGAACACGAGTTGTGCGTGCTTCACGTTTTTACTGCCACTGTCCGTGTGTCGTGTGCAAACTCATCTCAAACTCGTCTCCCGACTTTACTGCATATACAGCGCCATCTGTCAGTGCGATTTTAAGTTTTTTTTTATCCACCCGAAAAAATACCCATTGCTTTGGGAGCATACTGGTGAAATTTCAACTCATTTGGATCAGTGGTTCTTTTGTTATAGGGTTTTACTTTCACAACTTTAAAAAAAATCACCATGTATTTAAAATTTTAAAATAATATAATATTAGACATACAAACACTAATAGAGGCCAATCACTTTTTATAATATTTAAAAAATATAAATAACTATTGTGGATTGATTTTTTGATGTATGTCGCTCATGACAAACAAACCATCTTCAACAAACCAATAGAGAGAAATTTCGATAATTTAACTGTCAAAATATACACTGCTCAAAATAATTAGGAGAGCACATGGTTTTAACGAAATTACGCAAATGATTTCACCAGTAAGTAAAGTAAAATAAAACATCCATAATCTAAAGCGTAGCAGAAAACAGAAGAAGAATATTTAATTTTCAAATCAAAGTTCATGACGTCAAAAACCAGACAAAGCAGATAAATGCAGCAATAGCGATTTTGCAGAAACGTCTTTTTCCCTCTCTCAGTTTTGAAATTCAATAACTCAATAGATAAAGGTGATATGAAAATGTCCCAACAACGTGATTTAATAGAATGCAGGGCTCGGGGCATTATCGGGAGACTTGAATCCGGGAAAACACAACGAAGTGTAGCGGATGATGTTGGAATCGTAAGAAGTGTCATTGCAAGGCTGCGGAATCGATTCCAATAAACAGGGAATGTTAGATGTCGACCAGGGCAAGGTCGGCCATGTACTTCCAAGACAACTGATGACCGATATATCCTGGTAATAGGTCGGCGAGACCAAACAGGCAGTGTTATTCAGCTACAAAGACATTCTGTCCTGGTAGCAGGGCGAAGGGCGTCCAGCCAAACACTCCGAATTAGGCTTAATAAAGATGGTCTCTATGCACGTAGGCCATTGGTCTGTATTCCGTTGACCTCAAGCCACCGTGCGGCCAAAAGATGTTAAGCTGCTGAAAATCTTGATCGGAGGCAACGTGATCGGAGTCACGTACTGTTAACAGTAGGGCTGGATGATATCAGAAATTTAATATCGCAATATATCAACGAATTAATATTGATACTGGTGATATATCGCGATAACTACCTTAAAGTGTATGGGAATAGAAAAATTGTTAATTTCCATAGATAAATGATATGGTAGCAGCAATTTAAGTACAAACATGTGTAGAAAGCAACGAATCAATTCTGTATACCTATTTGCTCACACAGCATCCTTTAAATATTATAGTTTCATATTTATGCAAAACAGAAATATTTTAGGAAAAAAACGCGTTGTTCGATATCTATTTGGGCTTATACCATTGATTGGATAGTGTTTTTTAAAAAAATAGTATGTTGCCTATTCTTCCTATTTTATGCACTATTTTCACCATTGCCTCTTTATAACTGAGGATATTAGGAAAAAGAAACTAAAATAATAGTTCTTAAATTTAGGACGTGATTAAAATTTAGGACGTGATTAGGATGATTAAAATAAGTAAAAAGCAACAGCAAAAACTGAAATTGGTTTATTACCATATGTAATGCTAATATATTTGTGAATAACAAGCTTTCAATGGATGACAGATGCAGCAGAAATGTTGGTTTTCAATCTTTCGCTAAGGTATCAATGCATTCTTAATAGAATTTCTAAAATGTAAAAATTCACCTTCCTATCTATTTACTATACATAAATACAAAATTGAAATCTTTTTTGAAATATAAATATTCAAATCACATTTTGAAATAGTTTTATAGTACTTATTTTTTTTCTTTTTTAGTTTATTTTAAGCTTAAATAACAATACCTACAACATATATTAAATTCACAGGGATTCATGCTCTCACTACCGATAAAACACAGAGGGAAGCAGGAATCAGTCTCTTGGCCGATATTCAGCGTACGCACTACTAGACGTTAATAGCTAGGAAGGCCCGCTCAAAGATAACCAATCACAGTGAAAAAGTGGCGAGGCTTCCCTTCACGAACGTGGCGAAATGCAAAATTTTACCCGCACTGTGATTGGTTGCTCGCGAACCGAGCTTCCTAGCTGCTAAGCTCTAGTAATATTATGGACTACACAATAACTCGTACATATTTGAGCGCTTATTTATTCGCATGACTTATCAATATGTGTGAACTATTGCAATATGTCTAGTCTAGAGGAATAGCAGCGACGGTACTGAAGCACAGACGATAGGTTCAGTAAGGAACGGAGAGTGGAAAATGCGGTTGGGTGGAAATAAAAAGTCAAGAGAAGAATGTATGGGGATTTATTGAGATAACAACGAAAAAGAGATAATCGTTGGAAGGGATAGCCGGCTTTGAATAAATGCGTGGGGAGAAAGGATTATTCAGATATTAGTACAGGATTTTCAGCGCTTTTTCTAGGATTTCGAGGTTGCGCTGCGGGGAAAAAAATGATACTGGCATATAACGGTAGAGTTAGAACTTAGCTATCGTTATTGGGATATATTGTCAAAATCGAAGCTTTGTTATCGTTATTGCGATATCTAAAAAATATCAATATTTGACCGATTTATTGATAAATAATCCAGCCCTAGTTAACAGAAGAGTACGGATTCAGTCTGGATTGTGATATCCGACGTGTTTTGGTATGGAGGTAAATATACACTCGAAATAACCCCACAGTCGTTCGTGAAAAATCACATTACGAGGTGGGTTGATGGTATTGGCTGGAATCAGCATAGATGGACGCACGGACCTGTATATCCTTCGGAATGGCACTTTGACAGCCAAAAGACATGCAGATGAGATACTGAAACCTCATGTTATACCTTATGCTGCATGATGATTTCTTTGTTTTCATGCGTGATAATGTCAGATCACATAGAGTTCGTCTTGTGGAGAACATGCTGCTTCAAGCTGACACAATACAGCGTATGTAATGGCCAGCATGTTGAACTCACTTGAATCAGGTCCAGCATGTTTGGGACATACTTGAACGACGCATTACAGCGATACCAAGACCTCGTTTTACTTTCTGGGACATGGTGATTGCAATTCTTGGGGAGTGGAACAATATCCCCCAAATTCTTATCGATAATCCCATCGCATCCATGGAAAAGACGTGTGCAAGAGAGATAACAAACGTCAGATAAAACGAACAGCAGTCAGCTGTTCAAAGGGACCACACGTCATATTAAACATCTTAAATCACTTCTAAACAATATATATTTTTTGTCATTAACATGTAACCAAATTGTTGCTCTAAATAATCTTTTCTTTTCTCTTTCCATCATTTCAATGAATTAAAGCTCCCTTATAATTTTTTGCGTCTTATTTCTGTATTGCGCATTGATTCACGTGTACTCTTTATGTTATGCACATGCATGGTTGTCTCGCACGGTTGGTTGTCTTCACGTCTTTGCTTGCTCCCCTAATTTTTTTGAGCAGTGTACTATAAAATTCTGGGTTTTCTTACAAAAAATTGAGAAGGTTTTCAGAATAACATAATTAACGTCTTATGAAACAACAAAATTATTAGTGTATGTTCATTTTTAACTAATATTGTTTGTAAGAGTATCAAAATTCTAAATAAATGTGCATTGTCCATTAACACTTCATAAAACATAAATTGGAATAAACAAGTTCATAAATAAACAGTCCACTTTGGCAGATTATAGCTCTAATAATAAGATTATAAGAAATATTTATAATGGTTTTTTTCGAACTAATATTTCAATTTAGAAATTGTTTCTATCATTGATATAGATGGAAGGAAACTGCAATTAATGTAAATCAACCTACCTCATTATACTTCCAATGAATTGTTAATAACTTAAGAGCATTTAATTTTTAGATAAAATCTTTGGGTTCCAGAAAATATTGAAAAGTACAAAGTAGGTTGAGCAGTTATCGCAAAATAATAATATCAGACAAATGCTCGACATTTATTAAGCATTTTATTTTATTTTTTATAAATGAAAATGGATTCACAATGAGAGTTTTTGGCATAACCATTGTCCGATTTGTATTTAATTTCATAAATCACAAAATGTATCATTTTATAATGTTTTACAAAAATACATTTTTTTAAATAAACATTTCTTTTAACACTTAATGGTAAGACCTTTTTGTTTCAAGATAAAAAAGAATACATTTCGGGAGAATAGTTTGTTTTCTGTTCAATAACATGAAAAGCGGATAATATTTTTGTAACAATTAATACACGTATGTTTGGAAATAACTTTAATTAGAATTAAATATTTATATGACAAAATAAGATATTAAATATTGTAAGAGTCAAGTATATTGCCATGGTTTTGAAAAAGCTGTTACGTTATTCTATATATTTATTTGGCAAATTAAATAATAGATACCGGACAGTTGGCAGTTCAAAAATCAACAAAGAGATTAGATAAATTTTAGTGAAATTTACAACTGTTGAGATTATTGTGTAAAACTAAAGTTTAATTCGCAAAATAAAAGTACATGTTGGGATATTTTAAATTGAATGAAAAGTGTCCATGCTTGGAGTTAAATCCAATAACTTTTGGGTAATTTCTCAAAGCTCTGCCATTTTGAGCTAAATATGAATCTATGTATCCCATTTCTTCAGGTATCATCTGTTGAACTGTACACCACAGACCAGATGTTACTGTTTATGAGCTTATCTGATTAAAATGTGTCAGATGGTTGTTAGTCCAAGTAACTCGATCAGCAGAGCTTTGTGAATTTAAACCAAAAGTCTTGAGTACGACTCGCAGCCTGCACATTTTTTCACATGTGGGAAAATTTTCAGTTCGTATGATATATTTATCAGTCAATATGACTGAGTTAAAAATAATAAAGCGTATCTACATATCCGTCTTTAATGAACCTGTGGTACATTCTGTTGCGCTGCATACATGGTATAACAGATTCTAACACAAATAAGGATATCTGATTGAAATGTGTCTACCAGTTATCGGTCGGGGAGCTTAATAGGCATTGTCAATTTAAGACATCAATTAGATAAGACATCAATAAGATTTAATAAGACATCAATAAGATGTCAATTTAAGATCTTGGGTACAACTCCTGGCCGCACACTTTACAAGTAATTTGAGTTAAAAAGTTTGAAACATTGAAAAGTGAAAATGAAAGAAATTTGTGCAATATATATATTTTTTTAATATTAGTTACAGGGATATTACATGTATTACAAAAGTACTAAATTATGACTTCTTTCAATTTATGTTTAAAAAATACGCTTATGGTTTCGTCTTAATAAAGAAACTGCACCGATCTCTGAAAATCGTAATAGGAATACATAATTGACATCATATTGTATTTTCAGATAAGTTTTACAGTAGCATACGGAATGGAAAGCTGCTAGAAATAGGTTTCTGAAATTGTTTTAAAATGTTCTTAATTTTTTTTTAAATTAATCCTTCCTTTATTTAAATATTTTTATGGGATGTCATCTATCATCTTAACTATAGTAAAATTTTGGAAACCTAATTCTTTGTCATCCAAAATTATGCAAGTGAAGCGTGCTCATAGAAAAAGGAAAAACTTTAATGAATCTTTATTTTTATTAATTTGAGAACATTAGATGATATCAAATTGTGTCATTATTTCACATTAACATTCATTCCATTAATGCATTATCACGGAAAGTTTTTTTAAAAATATATACTACAAGCATATAGAGTATCAAATATGTACTCTCGCAAATTCATTCCTTATTTTCAAACATTCTACAGCAAAAAGAAAAATCCTTATCAAGGAATTATGCGTCATGTCTAAGTTCTCTTACCAAAACATCCTTCATATATTATAATTTTCTTCAGAGAAAATATGCTTGTTAATTTAAATATTTGTTATCATTATTATTTGTCAAGTTTATCTCTTGGAAAGTATACTTTATATGGAACTGTCAAATATAAAGTATTAAATATATCGCTTTATTACTTATCGAGCATATTTATGATGAAAATGCATTGTGCATCTTTAGACTATGAAAAATAAATCCCTTATCAGCATTTTATAAACTTTTAGCTACAAAATAACTATCCATAAACATTGTTTATGAAATCTCCTTACTTTTACTTTTTTAATATTAAAACAGTATTTCATGGTTATAAGAAATATTAAATATTTCTAATGGTGTCGTATTTATATTTTTATGATAGTTATTATTCGTTTTCTTTTACACGCTTTCAATTTAAAAAAAGTATTGTAGCAAATCAAATCAAGTAATACTTATATTAAACTATGCAAAAAGTATACATAAATATCCTTTAATTTCCCCATTGATAACAAATAATGTGGTAATTTTTCTGTCATAATATATAAAACATTTTGATGATTATTTTTTAGCATACGGACACCAATATTCCAATTAATTCGGTAAAAATATAGTTTTTACACAGAAGTAAACTTTTTTGTTACATCGGATACCGTGTCAGTGAGTTATACTATTATTATTATAAAAATTATAATAATTGTTATTTTTAAAGTTTGTTAACTGCAAATCCATGACATGTTAAATATGTTGATTTTTCATAAAAATATTACAAATAGACAGAACTAGCTACCTAATACATATCAAGGAAAATATGTTTATTTTCTCATATAGTAAATCATTAAATAGTACTTATCCATGTATAATTCTCGGGTGTATTAAGAAAACCTGTATATACGTGGATACTAAGGAAAGTGCAATTTTAATAATTTTAAGCTATTAGTTTATTGATTGGATTTCATGGGTTATCACATAGTATTGTATACAAAAATGACATAATAACTTCTTTACTGTTCATCAGATTTCAAAATTCTTATTTTTCGTTTCATAGTTCAGACAGTCAATAAAAACTTCAATAACATTCATCATAGTTTGTCACTTTTGGTTAATTACGCCGTCTATAACATTAGCACTGTTAATATTAAAATAGATCCCCTCCCCAAAAAATGTATTTATTAGGATCCGAAAATATTAAAGCTATCTTACTTTTCAGATATTGTTTTCTGTGTCTGCACGTGCATCGGGAAACATTAAAAATTATTAGGTTTGGAGTAGAATCACAAAATGATCTATAGCATATTTTCTGCTGAGCGTCCATTATTGTTGAAGAAATAGTACATGATCCAATTGCCATATCGAAATCTGACGTCGATATACGGATTTTGAATTACTTGCAGTTTCTCAGACATGTGTCTCTACGTGAAATCTATGAAAATTAAATGCAAAAATTTATTTTGTTTTAAATTTATTGTTCCCTAGCCTGATAACCTTTTCCGATCAAAGGATAGGATAACCGCCTTACTGGAAGATTTTATTTAAATGTATTAATTATTAGAGATAAATAAATAGGTTTAAATTACAATTACATTAATCTAAATGTAAAGTATTTCCTTTGTGGTTATTTACTTAACAAATGCTACATATCCTCAAAATTTCGGGATTCCAAAACAAGTGACTTATAGTGTGTAAGTAATTATTGGTAATTGATATCAGTGGTACATTGTTTAGACTTGCTTTACAGATATCTTCATAATTCTATAAAATATCACATGAATATGTTTAACATATGAAATCTTTCTTACAAACATATTTAACTCAGAATAAAGCTACCTTTTAAAATCGGTCAATTAGATAAATTATAAATATTATCATAAGTAATGCTCGTATTATTAATTTTTATTAAGTCTTAAAATGCTTGTCCTATTAAATAACCTAAAAGGGACTATTAGAGAATATTTGTACTAAAAATGGCAACACTGACTTACCGTGCCAACTATTTTTAATGCAATGCATCTATTAACAATGTGTATACTGTAAAATATCGTAATCTCAGTACATTTCAGAAGAAATTAATTACACTTATCGATATTTCTTACATATAATATTTACAATTTTGCAAAATATTGCAAAATATTAGGTAAATAAAGTATAAACAAATGCATTCATTACAATGTATTTGTTTTAAGGGTTATGTTTAGTGGACAAAATAATAGAAAATTATAGAAACAGCTACCATTTAAAGTTGGACCAGTCCATATAGTGTATGTGGTGATGTAATAAAGCGGGTAAGCCGATAAAAATATTTCTCCTGTTTAGAAGTACCAGTGAACGTTTCAATTAGCGTATTCATATTGAAAACTGCAGATATGAGTGACTTTGATCGCGTCAAGATTGTGCAAAACAGAATGGAAAGTTCCATCATCAAAATTGATATCCTTCTTAATTTCCTACTACAACAGTGTATAAAATGGCAGCTAATATAAAAAAAAAAAAACATTAAGCTGAAACTAATTAAATGGACGACAATTTCTTGTAAATGAAAGAGATACAAGGAGGCTGGTACAAATTGTTCAGCAACATAAAAGCTAAAAAGCAACGGATTTCAGCGCAATATAACTCGAGATCATCACAAAATATGCACGCATATTCTACAGGGCTAAACATAGATCAAATCAGGTACATTAGCCGGAGGCAAACAGGAGTTTCTTTAGCTTTGCTTTAATACTGAAGAAAATATTTTTGTGCGCTGAAGAGTGGCAACAGTTGAGACTAGATTTGTGTAATAAGTTTATCTCGAGACCACACACATATTTTTTTCTCGATGTCACTGGTAGGAGGGTTCTTATATAGCGCAAAGTGCACGAAGCCATGCATTTGGCATCCGAATTTGTAGAGAAAATTTTAGATAAAAATACACCATAAAGTATAACTTGATAAGACCTTGATTTTTCAGACTAATAATTTAATATATCAGACAGCTTAACTCTCATACGGAGACTGATATCAATGATTTTAAAAATATTGTACATTCATAAAATTGTATGAGCAGTACATTCCTTAATCTTTTTTCAAAATACATGACTTTATCAAAAGGGTCTAGCCGGATAAGCATAGCAAAATGACCCACGAGGCCGATGTTTGAAATAACATGTATGGTAATAAAGAATACCATGAGAACATAATATAGAGTGTTTTTAGCCACTGACCTTGAATCGCCCTCGAGATAATCTGGAAAGTCTGCGCCTGCGCCACAATTTTTCAAATGTGTTTTTCTCAAAAATTATAGAAGTTAAATAAATGAAACCAACACCAATTACTGAAAAATATATTAATTTACATTCTATTTTTTTCACTTTTTTACACAATTTTTATCATAGAAAAGTAAACTAAAATATTTTCTAAAAATTATATTCATATACTAATATTATATTTACACCAACCACAAAATTACAAGATAATGCTCAAGGTATGTACTTTAAGCAAAAAAAATCGTTAAAATCAAAGATGCGCTTTTTGAGTTATAACAAAAATAATGCTAACAACGTGTTAGAATATTTCTATAATTTTCTGTTTGAATTTGTACAATTACGCGCGTATAATTTTTACTGCAAAAAAATACAATAAGTGGCTTATAAGTAAATGCGTAATAGTCTGCAAATAATATGCCTCTCGTTTAATAGAAAATGACATAACTCAAAAATAAGAAATTTTCAGCACAGCTGTTTAAAAAAAATAATTAAACAATCTTTTGTTCCTTAATCAAATATTCTTAAGTATAATTTTTTCCTGGGATATTTTTAAGGTGTAATAGATTTAGTTAGGTTATTCCAGTAACAATCACAGCTCAAAAGTGTCACTTTATGACAAAGAATAATGTAAATACGTTGGAAAAGCAGATCCCTCTGACGGCATAACTAAACAATTGCCAATGTGTTGTTTTTCCAGATAAAAAAATCAGTGTTTAGGATTTAAAAACTGTCTTTAATTCAAAAATGACGATCTTAAAGTTGAGTCACTTTTCTATTAAAGAACGATATTTAGATACGCTTTTTTTTAACAATGAATTAGACATTACAATATTAACCAACATTGTTTTATATAGCAGTGTATTTTTAATCAGTTATGATTAATAGTTCACGTTTTACTATGAAAGAGATAATTATAGAACACTAGTTTACCCTATCTGCGTTGCCCGTGCCAACAACCTTAAATGTACCTGAAATCAGTGTTGAACATTTATTTTTATTTTTAAACAAATCTAATGTTGGGGGCTCCACTACCTTAGACAACATACACTGGGCGTGCCATGCAAATTAGGGTGGAACAAAAATAATGGTTAATTATTTTTTTTCCGTTAAAAATTTGCTATAGTCGGCAAAAGTTGCCTTTTGGGATTAGAATGAAGAATATGAAATTTTGTTACTGTACTAAAATATTTTCAGGTGCCGCAAAAAGCTTCAAAAATGACTTTTCTTTGAAAAAACGATAAAAATTTGGCTTTTTAAAAAAAATTTCTTTTTTTGATCATTAACATAATATACATATATTAGGTAAACAGAATATTCAAAATATGATACTTTTGCAGAAAACTTGCACATTCTATGTATTACGAATTTTTAGATGCCTTTACTGAAATAATTATTTTGTAGAATTTAGCGATTTTCACCATATTAATTTTTATTAATTTTACAGTAACATATTCTTATAGTACTACATTGAAATGAAATATATGCAATCTTTAATTATCGTATCTTAGTTAAACAAATCACACTTATTTAGAAAAACATTAAAAGAGTGAAACCTCTGATTAACGGACACCTATGTGACCAAAAAAATGTTTAAAAAAGTGAGGTGACTTCCCGAGGTTGGTTGTTAGTTATAATGAGAGATTAATGTTCGCTGAGAAATTTTAATTTTGCCGCAAAAGATGGGTGACCGTACATAAGGGTGTCCGTCAAAAGAGGTTTGACTGTATAATGTTTTTAAAGGCAAAATATTATTTTTAAGAAACATTATTTTTTTTCTAATGTCCATAGTAATCACACATCCATAACATATACGAGTAGAGCGAAATTGTAATTTTAGAACGTTTTCCGCTTTCGCATTTGTTTCAGTTGCACGGAGGTAAGAGCAGCAAAGTTTTAAGCATTGACTGTCGCCAATATTTTCCTTCATTGTCTTTTATTGGCTCAGTAGTTCCAAAGTAATCTTTTAAGTATTGACTGTCGCCAATATTTTCCTTCGTTGTTTTTTATTGGCTCAGTAGTTCCAAAGTAATCTTTATTTTAGAACTTTTTCGCTCATTCAACATTTTGAAGTTTAAATCTTTTGGAAACTGTTGTATTCGATAAGTTATGACTTAAAAGTAAAAATCATTTCAATTTTCATATGTCTAGCCGTACCAATTCCAAATAAATCCTAATTTTGAAAGTTTTTAGAATATTTTCAGCTCGAGGATTTTTTGGAAACTGTTCTGAGTGAACATTAACATCTTAAAAGTAACTGGCATGTGGAATTCCAACTTTCTAACCACAACACTATAACAAAAATCGAAATTTTTAGAAAGATTTTCCCCTGCACACTTCTTCATTTTGAGTTTTTAACCACTTAATCGTCGCGCTCGATACATTCACGGAAAGTGTAAGCTACATTTTAAAATTCAGATTGTTTGATTCCCACCAGTTTTTTCAAAATAGGGCAATTGGCTTTACGCTCACATTACTTTATCTGCCATTAAGTAATCCGAATATTTCTAATTTAAAAATTCGGTGGCAATCAAGAAATCTGAATTTTAAAAAAGTAGCCTACGCTTATCGGGCGCGACTATTAAGGGGTTAAACGAATTGTGTGATTATTTACGTCCTAATAGTAACAATCATGTCAAATTTCAAGTTTCT
The DNA here is from genome assembly GCA_963931845.1 of Maratus michaelseni. Taxonomy (NCBI): domain Eukaryota; kingdom Metazoa; phylum Arthropoda; class Arachnida; order Araneae; family Salticidae; genus Maratus; species Maratus michaelseni. Next base: position 257,048,843 of record OZ007590.1, on the reverse strand, counting down.
TTCCCTAAGAATTCCACATAAATCGTAATTCAGAACATTTTTAGAACGTTTTCATCTAATCTAACTCTTTTCGATTTCGATTATTTTAATAATTTAATAGAGATTATTTACATTATAAAAAAACTAACATTCCAGATTTCAATTTAATATCCCCTTCAATATCACAAAATCGGAATTTTAGACAATTTTATGCTCCTGGAGAGCTTTTGGGGGTAATGGTACATACATAAAATATAGCTTATGTTAGAGCATAGATTGTTGTCATTAATTTACCAACATTACTTTAAAAATAGGTTTGACAGTTCCACAGATTACCCCCAACAAACAAACAAATTTATTCAGGTAGAACATTCGTATAGATTGTAAGTCCTGAAGTAAACACTTCCGTAAATTCATTGTCAAATAAAATAATTACGTATACTTCAACCTAAGTTAATAAAACCTATTAAGAGTAGTTAACGTTTTTATATTAACAATAAAAAATGAGTAAATAATACTAATAATAAATAATAAATTAAATCTGAAAGATCGCTGTTAAACATTATTGATATTTAACTTTAATTATTGTCAAGTCAAATTAAATCATTGAAACAATTATCCTCATATCATAATATATGACAAATCCATCTTTTTTTTATATAACTAGGCATCTTAAAACTGCCGTAATCAGTCTTTTCGTCACATTAATCCAATACTATAACATGAATGTAAACAATTAGTTAATCGTTTATTAGTTGTATTAATAAGCGAAACTTGTGCTTCATATTTACAAACAAAGTTCAAAAAATAATTCAAAATATACCGTATATAAAATTAATTTTGTATTTCTCGATTTATATTGGAAAACTGGAGAGATTTTGAAAACTATGTGTTTCTTAATAAGAGTGTTTTTTGTAAAATAATAGTAATTTAACGGATATATTCATGACTAAGAGTATTATTTGTAGAACTACGATGCGTTGTACACATCCTCTATTTTGATTCAAGTGGTATGGTTGTATGTTTAAAATTCGATAAATTTAGTGACGTAAATGTATTTGGCATGCAGGTTTACTGTATATAAAAATAAAAATAGCCTTTGATAAACACGCTTTTATTAATGTTTTCAAAAATGTAAATACGGATAACGTGAAATTAAAATATCTTTTCTATGACGCCGCTTTCCTATATAAGGAATATACATTAAAGTTTAAAATTAAAAAATTCTTATAAAAAACATTAATTTTTGTAAAGGTTCCTTTTAGAATATTGCAATTAAAAGGGAAAACGCATTTTTAATTTAGTGCAACTGCTACTTTACATTATCATAACTAATATATAATGCAAAGTCATATAGATGTTTTTTTTTTTTTTAAATCACGCTTGAAAATTATTTAAACAATTTAAAATTGCTAATTTGTTGACATAACGTATAATCTAACTTTAATTAAAATTAATATATTACATTATAATTAAGTTCTAAAAATAAGAAAACATCGTATTGACATCAAAAAACACACAACTAGACATAATTCCTAGAACTCTTGCGCATAAAGAGGGAGTGAAAAATCAATTATATAATTCTTTTTTTACATACATTATGTGGTCAAAAGTATCCAGACACTTTCGATTTTTCCTGTTTTTTTAAAATTTTAGATAAATATTAAACGAATCATTTGTAAACATTCGGAATTTAAATAAACTGTTTTAATATTTCATTTTCATTAGAGATTTATTAACTCTTTAATTCCCAACCCTCAGAAAACTGAATGACCGCAGAATCCCAGCCAAATAGCCCAAATTCTCTGTTATTTCCTCCCCCCTTTTTCGCATGGGTAGTAGAGAAACGGACAACCTACTGCTTTCTGCCTTTATTCAAATTTCGACAAGTGGTACGCCCATCTGTTTATCATTGTGAATATTGCTCAAATTACAAGTAAGGGTATTATGAAAAGAAATACAAAGGATCCAAGCCAATGCCAATGACTTGCAATGTTTTTTTTTTCTCTCGAAATTCCAAACAATTTTTTTTTTTTTTTTTTTTGTGTGTGTTTATAAAATCACATTTTTTCTGTGTAATTTTTCTTCCTTAGTGACTCTAAAACGATTTTTTTCTAACTGTATTTTGAAATTTAAAACATAATTACTCTGCAAAATTTTTTAGTGCAAGTAATTATATTTTCAAAATATACTACTATATATGCAATTTATCGTAACATCTAAAATTAAAAATTAAAATTAAGAATAAAAAAATATGTAGGAGATTGAATTAGACGTTTCTACACTGCCTGGACCAAATGTTTTTTCACTGGATTTTTTTTTCTTTCATTAGACATTCCTTTGGATACGGACTAGAGCAGTATTTACTTTATTTCTGCCGGTCTGTACCATTGCTGGCCATGGACTACATTCATTCTTTGCCGTTGCAGGCAGGAAATTAATTCAGTTAATATTATTGTTTTTATTTTTTATTATTTTTTATTAACTAAACTTTTAGAAATTTGTAGAGAGTATCTTAATTTCAATACAATTCTGTAAGGTTATTAATGTTATTGTTTAATTGTTATCGTATAAAAAATTACAAGGTTTGAAGAATAACAAAACTATATGTTTCGTAGAAGAAAAATAATAATTAGAAATTTGTGTGTAAAAATAGTATTTAAAACACTAGCGCATGGAAAGAGTTGAGTGTGTGTGGCCGGGGGGTTGAGATTAAATACAATTACAGAACACTGTTATGATGCATACAAAATACATAGTAATAAGATGAAGACATTTTAAAACCTAACAAAATAAAACTAATTAATGAAGAGTATGTTTTATGCAATAGAATTTTGTGAAGTAACCTGTTTTATAAAGAAGTATTTTGTGAAGGGTTAAATTACACATTTTAAAAACTAACAAAATAAAACTAATTAATGAAGAGTATGTTTTATAGAATGGAATTTTGTGAAGGGTCCTGTTATATTAAGAGGGATTTTGTTAAGGTGCTTGGTTTATTGAGAGGAATTTCGTGAAGGAGCCTAATTTATTAAAAGACAATTTCATGAAGGGGCCTGGTTTATTAAGAGGAATTTTGTGAAGGGGCGTGTTTTAATATGAGAATTTTGTGAAGGCACATATTTTATTAAGAGGAATTTTGTGAAGGAACATGTTTTATTAAGAGAAATTTTGTGAAGGCACCTGGTTTGATAAGAAGTATTTTGTGAAGGGTACTGTTTTATTAAGAGAAATTTTGTACAGCCTTGTTTATTAAGAGAAATTTTGTTAAGGTGCTTGGTTTATTGAGAGAAATTTCGTGAATGAACCTATTTTATTAAGAGAACTTTCAAGAAGGCGCCTGTTTTATTAATAGGAATTTTGTAAAATTGCATGTTTTTAAGTGAACTTTTGTGAAGGGTCTTATTTTATTAAGAGAAATTTTGTGAAAGGCCTGGTTTATTAAGAGAAATTTTGTCAAGGGGTCTGGTTTATTAAGAGATATTTTGTGAAGGGCCTGTTTTTTTATTTAGAGGAATTTTGTGAAGAGGTCTGTTTCAATATATGGATTTTGGTGAAAGGGCCTAAAAAGAACCCAAATTTTGCTTGGATCTACCCTTATTTCGTTATGATTGAATCATTGTAACAACTTTTCCCAATATAACGTAATTTTAGGGAAACTATTTGTGCATCCCTGTAAACGAACTATAAATTCTGCTTATTCTATACTCTTTTGAAAGCATGTTGTAGTAATCTCAATGATGTATATCAGCCACATTAGGTTTGACCTATCGTAATATCAGTAAAATGCACCCCAAACAATGTTTCCCTATAGACCGTAATGTAAAGGAATTATTTTGTGTGTCGCTGTAAACGAACTATAAATGCTGCACACTTTCCAATACCAAACGTTGTATAGGAAATCCGAATGATATATTAAAAATTCATGGCAATCGGGGTATATTTACGAGCGTTAAAGCTTGGACAGACAGACAAACTGAATTTATAAACTCTTTTCAACCATTTTTGAAACGTACGTTTTGAAAAATCGTACAGCTGATTTATGAACAACTTATAATGACAGACATAATAAAGCCAACCCTCAATATTGGCCCTAGGGTCAATTTGCAAAAAAAAGGGAGCACAGAAAAGTAGAACCGAAAAACAATTGAGGATAGGTACCGTTTGTAGCGTATTTATTGACAGAGATGTATTTTTAGAAATTCTAAAAGGGTAAAAATGAAGCAATGCTGTTAATTAAATTTATTATTCTGATCGTACATATTAGAGGTGTTAATAATTTAAACATTGGATTTATTACATTATATTTATAATATAGAACTTCAGTAAGAAATAGTGTTTCATTTGATTTTCTTTTTTGCATTTTTTTTTGTAATTCTTATTTATTTTAATGACTGAATAGTTATCGTTTTCAATCAAAAGAGAAAATGGCGTTATATTTATGATAAAGCATCCCGATCATCGAAAGAAACACATACCCCATTATGGAAATGCAAGAAGGCAAACGACTGCAAATTTAGAAACAACTGTGAATTGAAAACATTTGCAGTTTCAATTCACGCACGAAAATGGGAAAGTATGTTTAAAAATATATATTTATTTATTAGTCTTTGTCACTCTGCTTTTAAAATAAAATCTGACTGGTAAGACAGTTTGCTTATTAATTTTGTCAATTTTATTTCTTTGGGTGGTGTTTTAAGAATCTTGATGCCTCATTCTCCACTGCTCAGTAACAATTGATTACTTGAAACTTCAGTCGATTTTATTAGGTAGCTTTCAATACAAAAATGTATAAAAAGTATATTGCAGCCGTTCGGAGAAAAGCGGGTCCGGAAATTTTCGATATATTTTCACCGATCATGACTCCCAGACCCCAAAACCACCCTCCGTTCAACTGTTGATTTATATATATATATATATATATATATATAAATCTATATAATAATATATATAATAATATATATAATAAATAAATAAATAAATAAATAATATATATATATATATATATATATATATATATATATATATATATATATAATAATATATATAATAAATAATATAATAAATATTTATAAATCAATTTTGATGAAACTAATTGTGTGTATTAAGCTAACCAATGTCTCGACCGAGTTGGTTGGCCAGCTTGGTCCGCCATTTTGTTTCAAGATGGCGGCCATTTAAAAATTTAAAACTAAAATAAATATACAAAAAAATTTAAAATTTAAACTTATTTTTAATTACGTTTTAGGCCTTGATACAAGGATTCCAGAGCATTTTTTGGTTTACCTCTATCTTAAAAAATGGCTGAGATAGAGCAGTTTGAAATTCTAGGGTGGCTGACATCTTGAAACAAAACAGCACATTAACGCGATTACTCGCAAATTATTTTCTTTCATTGTTGTAATAATTTTCCCAATCATACGCATAAAACTATATATTCATATCCGTTAGCGCCAAAATTGGCGACATTGGCGACAAAATTGACAAAATTGGCGACATTTGGCGAAATATCGTCAAATTTGGCGACCAAAATAAGTCTTCATAAATGAAGCCAATTTGGCTATTGCTCAATAATTTGGCGAATTTCTTTTTCAAATTCAGTATTAACGAATCTTTTGTAAACGTTTCTTTGCATTTTAACTTGCTGTTTTCGTGTAACATTAGCTAGAATTTTAAAACGAAGATATAGGAAAACTACCTTTTCATCCCGGTAGATGCCGCAAGGACTTTTTTTGAATATGACAGTGTAACTGAAGATATTTATTCTTTATTTTGACTATTTTAAGTTTGAATTAAAAATAAAATTTTGCTTGGGTTAAACCCTCTCTTCTTCTAAAAGCCATTTTAGAAAAAACAAAGCTTGAAAATTCGCAAAATAAAATATTGCTACTCCAAAATATACAGACGTATAGAAATGATAATTTTCAAGAAAAACTGAATAAATGCTTGTTTCTCTGACTGTATTGTCCAGAAATGGCAACATCTTCCCCCATCCATCACTGAGAGAGATCACCTCTTTTACAGCCCAAGAACTTATTTAGGGGGAATGGAAATCCCTTCAGCTATAGACGGCTATTCTGGCTTTCAGCAGCTTCGGCTATTTACGGCTATCATGGGATTCAAAAGATTAAAGAGGTCAATCAAGGGTTCAACAACAGATCGATTAAAAATAAGACCATTTGCAATCTCTCTAAAACTGCTTGGTAGGAACTTTGTGTGCACTGAATGCTTTTATAATCCTTGTGCAACACGCATGTAGTTATTTGCGTAAGAATAGCACATATATTCATGAAATATAGACGATTCTTTTAAAAATTCAATGAAATGTCAGCATGCTTCTTGAATATTACCTGCAGTTTTTTTAATCAAACATATCTCCAATTTCGAAAAACTTAACAAAGGATAGAAAAAACTTTATACTGCCGTCAAGAAAGGGATATATTTAATACGCCATAAAATATTAGCATGTCAATGAAGAAATAGCGAAGATTTATATGAAATAAATGCGTAATAAAGAATTTATTTCATAATTTAGTAATCAACTATAGACTGCAACTTATGTAAAACCAACTGTCAACTATCTTGAAAAATTAGGAGGTTATCCCCAATGAAGTGTTAAAAAGCTATATTCATTTGTTATTTCTGTTATATTTCAGATATTTCAGTTATATGTCTTCATATATTATGTTATACTTCAGTTACTGCTATAAATGAAGATGATAAGGGATTTATCACACTCTGCTATTTCCATAATTAATTACAAGATAATTAAACTGAATTACATAGTTATTGTTATTGTTCTTAATACACATACATACATTTAAATGAACAAATTACGCCACATATAGTGTATGAAATTACGTTTCATAAATTACAATATTTAATATTACATTATTTGCAGCTTGTGAATAATAACTCTTCATTAAGTTACTTTTGAAACTCAACTGAATTCGCTGATAACTTTCTGAATTGCACGATTATTGGTCGGCAGTTTTATATATGTTTCCCTATATATTTTATTTCTAAATTAAGAAATAGCATTTGATATATGATTTCTGAATGTGCAAATCTATTTTACACAAACGCTTATATTTTATCATATATTTCATACATTTATTTTCTAATTAACCGGTATCCGAATTTTAATAAAACACTGTGTCCGAAAAGTCTTTCTCGGATTACAAAAGTTATTCACATCCGCTATATATAACATAGACATATGAAACTGGTGCCAAAACAATGGAAAAGTAACCAATTTACTTTGCAAGTATTCATAACTTGGCTGTAGTGTAGCAGTGTCTGTGGCCAAGCAACCCGAAATAATCACAAATCTGGAAAAAGCTCAGTGTATCTTCTGGTATCACGAGACTCTTTCGACAACGGTGATTCACATGAGGACGTACGCATTGTTTGCTTGCAACATCGCACAAAAGGCTGTTTCACTTGTTCCATTCATTCAGCTGAGGTGCATAGATGGTCGGCTAGTTCGAGGTTTTGTAGCACTGTTTCCTGGACACTAACACTGGTACATTACAGCCACGATATGGAAATGTACAATATAATAACATGGCTAGTTTTCCAACATTTTGGAACATTTTCACATGTCTATCTTATACATAGCGGATATATATATTAATACATTTTGTAATCAGAGAAAGACTTTTCGTACACTTTGTATAACGTTCATGCTTTACTTTGATATATTTCCTGACAGTGGCGTTACATATAACAGGCGGATATTTTGTTGAATTTATAAAAAAAACCTTTATATCTTAATGTATGTATACCTGCTATTCTAACAGAAATTTATACAAGTTTTGTTCAGGCCTTATGTAATATTCTGTTTCAGCTACGAATCTTTCCACTTTTTTATGATACAGGAGGAATGCAAATATTATTATTTTTATTAAGTTAGTTGTTGCTTCCCTAATTACCGCTGTGAGTGAAACATATATGGACAAACATGTGCTTTACATCCTTAAAGTTTAAAAACAATTCATCAAGTATCTCTACGGATTTTGAAAAAGACAAAAACTAAAATCGAAAGTATATGAATACTTTTGATGAGATAGAGTACATTAACCAAGTTACGCTAAATAAACAAGAGTAATAAGTTGCAAACGCTTCTCTTTAATTGAAAAACGTTTCCGAAAAATTATTGTAGACTGTTTTTTGTAGAATTTTGGAAACATTTTCGTTATCTATAAAATATTTTTGATGTAGTAGAACAATCATAAGCCTCTAAATGCAATAAGTTTTCTAGGTTTACAGCAATATTTCCGATATAAAAGATTTATTTTGCTCCCCGTATTAATTGAATAATTTTTGACCAAAGGATTCATGGAAATACGAGTAAAACGTAAAAAGTCGTGGATAATGTTCAAATTAAAATGAATTTTCGTAAACGGAATTGATGTAAAAATGCATTTTAATGCAATTTCTTATTAGACAACGTTTTAGGAAAAAAAATACTTTATTATTTAACTTCAGATATAAAAGATTTTTCCAGATTTAAATTCAGTTATTCAATTGTATGGATGGCACAAACAAAAACAAAACAGAACAAGTAGCAAAACAAACCCGGAGTATTATGGCAGCATTCTTATTTGTCTCAACAGTATTGTTTTAGTTGTTCATAAAAAACAAATGTAAAGCAATTTATTTCTTATCGGAACATTTTTAATTTTTGACAAGCTTTGTTTATGTTTACAATGCTTGAAATAATAGAAGTATGCATTAGCCAGTGTATTTAATGAAGGAAATATTTTTATATCTCTGTAAATGTCTTTAAGGAGACATACATAGTTTGCGAAATGCTTATCATAAGCATAAAAGCATTTTAAATACTTCTAACTAGGGAAGATCCCCAATTGCCAGATAGGGGTTTTGTCGAGAGTGGTTTCGTTGAAAAGCTCTTACCGTGGGGATCAAGGAAATGTATACAACTACCCGTCAGAATGCACCTGGTGAAGAGTTATAGGCCGATGTATTTCAGTCGTTTATTGATTTCTTGACGTCGCTAGCTATGTAGGAAAGACACCCTGTGTGGTAGAGGAGGGAGTTGACGGATTACAGAGATTACATGGGAGATAGTTTATTCTTGGTGGAAAAAGTAACTTCACGGATGGTAGTGCATTTCTGAATAGAAATGGCTGAAGCACGAGTGTTTTCAGCACCAGGTAATAACAATAAAAAAAAGGTGTTTCGCAGTTGTCACAGGTGTTATTAGCTAAGTTAAAGCAAGCCTATTTAACGGATCGAAAGACGGGATCCGTATCTCTAATTAAAGCATTTGAAAGATATACCGACCAATGTTATCGTAGGTGTGGGAGCAGAAATGGTTATAGAACCATCTTATGCAATTTTATTAGGCTTTCTTTAATGGTCATGTCAACATCTCCACAAGTTCCCCTAAATCCTTTATTAAGTGCTTGAATTGTTAAAAGAAATAAACGTCTAACGGCTGAAGACATTTTGCCGTGCTCGGTGGGAGAAAAACAGGCTCCACATTGAATACAAATTTCTCAATGCATTAACGTAGATCCATTTGTCCACTCCAACTATCCAGCACCATGATTGTTTCCCGATCACCAATAGATTCTTTTAATTTATCGAAGTATGCCGCAGTTATTTGTTTAGTGCCCTTTCCTGACCTGAAACATGTGATGAGCAAAATTGCGGATGATATCCATTGCATATTTTTCATAATTTTGGAACCAAATCCCCCCTGATATTCCTGTGTTACAAGTAGTAAAGGTCCCATAAATTTTCCAGCGGCGGCGTTAAGGGGTCTCAGGAGTTTTACTTTTCCTTCGAAGATGCAAGTTTGCATCATGTCACATTTTATTTTATATCTGATTTCATACTACACACAATAAAATGAAATTTTTACCACTAATAGGTCAATATCTGCTTGATTTAACATAATTATTTCAATGTTGTACAATTCATATTTAATTATTTTTAAAAAGTTTAATTTTTTTTAAAGTAAAAAAAAAACTTTTTTGCCTGGTATCCACTGCGCGCAAGGTTGTAGAAAAAATATTGCTTAAAAAATAACAAACAAAACTGATAATGATGTAAAATGTATGTATCTTGAACGTATACTTCAATTTCACGCAATTAAAAATTTAATTTATTTCGAAATTGGCATTTTTCAGCAAAAAAATGAATTTTTTAAACCTTTTACAGTTTAAACTTAAATTTAAGAAAAATTAATTTCTTTATTTCATGAAATTGAAGTATAAGTTCAAGATACATCAATTTTACATCATTGTAACTTTTGTAATGTTTTTTCTAAAACCTTGCGCGCAGTAGATACCAGGCATTTTTTTTTTTTTAATTTTTAACTTTTTAAAATAATTAAATATTAATTGTACAACATTGAAATAATTATTTTAAATCAAGTAGATATTGACCTATTAGTGGTAAAAATTTCATTTTATTGTGTGTTATATGAAATCAAAAATAGAATAAAATGTGACATGATGCAAACTTGCATCTTTGGAGGTAAAGTAAGACTCCTGAGACCCCTTAATACACATTTGCACGGTATAGGAATAAATCGTTTTGTTTTTATTGATTACCGATCCACATAAGTCTTTAGATCCTTTCATATCGAGAGTTCTGTTGGATACAATCTCGTATTGGAAGCCACTTTTATTGGTGCTTAGGACGTTGGAAAGTAGACTCCAGTGGACTTTCTCTACTCAATTATTTTTTTCACATTTTCCCGGAGTTTGTCTATCACAGGTCATTTTCGTCGATGCTACTGTTATATAGAATACCGAGCGAGTGGAAAAATGTGTTTTCGATCATCCCCTTAACTGTCTTGAATGGTCGCTGATTAATGGCCTTCTCTTCAGTCGTTGGCTCGTTTTCCTCGGATTCCGCAAAATATTCTAGCAGTTGCAAACTAAGGAATTTTGCAATCTTTTCTTTGTCGGTAATAGCATTACACCCTGAAGACTCTCCCACGACATCTTCAGAACTGGGCCCGACTTCGAATGTCACAGCTGTGCGTGCCACCTCCTTTGAACCAAAGCGCCTGGAACGCAAGCCACAGGTACTGCTAAAATTCTCCATGGCTGAGCGCCTCGGGAACTGCCCATGTCCTATTTTCATCCCGTAGGCTCAGGCGAGGAGTTAGTTCCGGATATTCTTTAAAGCATACTCCAAGCCAGTTCAGTCCAATTAGTTATATATGATTATGAAAGTGTGGTCACAATCTTCTGTTTCTTACTACAGGAAACATGGAACCTTCACCAACTTCCCACTGGCAACAACAGGTTACATACCTGTACTGTAAGCTGTCTTTTCTAACACACAGAGTGCTTTTCCATCCCTGGTAAATATTAGGGACTTTAAAATGTGAAAGATCACATTAACATCAAGTTAAAATATTTTACTTGTATCTTTTAGGAGACATTAGCTTTAACATATCTGTATCAATTTAACTGTGTTTTCATAAATGCATAAATGTGTGAAAAGACATTTAACCATAAAAAGTAGAGTAAAAGATATATAAAAGGAGGCGAGTGTAAAATGCTAGGGTGAACAAAAATAATATGGAAACCATGCATGTATCTGAAATCCTACAAAGTGAGATCTAAATATACTTCTTCTTTTGATAATTTATCTTTTATTCGATTTATTTAAAAATAAGTTGGTATCTAACGATTTTTTTTATCGAAAATTTTTTATAATAATTGATTTTATTTGTTATCGGACAAATTCTCTTAAATTCTAAGGCAATAAAAGTAAATTGATCAATCATCTATCATTCGTAGATTTTTTTTCATTTTAGTTTAAAAGAGTGTAAGAATTCTAGTTTCAGTCTTAAATGCAGACTTTGGTATTTTCTATTCTTATTGTTCTAATAATAAACAAAAACAAATAGTCGGGAAAGTTTTTTCTGGGTTAAATGTTTTTTTTTTTTTTTTTTAGTACTGAAAATATTTTTGTTAGGGTTTTTTTTATTAAAATGCTCTGAAAATGAGTGGTGCACAATAAATAGGAATTTTCTTGTAAAGTGACGTTATAGAAATAAATGTTATTATATTAACCATAACAAATTATATTTTGCAATTTATATACAGGGTGATTTATTTTAAAGTTGTGAAAGTAAAACCCTATAACAAAAGAACCACTGATACAAATGACCTGAATTTTCACCAGTATGCTCCCAAGGCAATAGGAATTTTCAAACCGCAGTTAAAAAAAAAAACTTAAAATTGAACCGACAGATGGCGCTGTAAGTTAACAGAAACAAAGAATGTCGTCAGTGGGAGAAAAACAATGGACAGTTCTTTGAGAAACCATCTTCCGTAGGCCTTCTGTCATCATTGGACCTTTTTTAAAATTCTTAAGTGTCCTAAATCCCCCAAGAGCAAATGCTGCGCTGTCATTATTCTGATAATGAAGTTTCACTAACAACGCGCGGTCCGTCAATGGCACAGTCACTGCAAGGATATCTTTAGAATAATGAACACGAGTTGTGCGTGCTTCACGTTTTTACAGCCACTGTCCGTGTGTCGTGTGCAAACTTGTCTCAAACTCGTCTCCCGACTTTACTGCATATACAGCGCCATCTGTCAGTGCGATTTTAAGTTTTTTTTTTTATCCACCCATAAAAAATACCCATTGCTTTGAGAGCATACTGGTGATATTTCAGCTCATTTGGATCAGTGGTTCTTTTGTTATAGGGTTTTACTTTCACAACTTTAAAAAAAATCACCATGTATTTAAAATTTTAAAATAATATAATATTAGACATACAAACACTAATAGAGGGCAATCATTTTTATAATATTTAACAAATATAAATAACTCTTGTGGATTGATTGTTTGATGTGTGTTGCTCATGACAAACAAACCATCTTCAACAAACCAATAGAGAGAAATTTCGATAATTAAACTGTCAAAATATAAACTGCTCAAAATAATTAGGAGAGCACATGGTTTTAACGAAATTACGCAAATGATTTCACCAGTAAGTAAAGTAAAATAAAACATCCATAATCTAAAGCGTAGCAGAAAACAGAAGAAGAATATTTAATTTTCAAATCAAAGTTCATGACGTCAAAAACCAGACAAAGCAGACAAAGCAAGTGCAGCAATCGCGATTTTGCAGAAACGTCTTTTTCACTTTCTCAGTTTTGAAATTCAATAACTCAATAGATAAAGGTGATATGAAAATGTCACAACAACGTGATTTAGTAGAATGCAGGGCTCGGGGCATTATCGGGAGACTTGAATCCGGGAAAACACAACGAAGTGTAGCGGATGATGTTGGAGTCGTAAGAAGTGTCATTGCAAGGCTGCGGAATCGATTCCAATAAACAGGGAATGTTAGATGTCGACCAGGGCAAGGTTGGCCATGTGCTTCCAAGACAACTGATGACCAATATATCCTGGTAATAGGTCGGTGAGACCAAACAGGCAGTGTTATTCAGCTACAAAGACATTCTGTCCTGGTAGCAGGGCGAAGGGTGTCCAGCCAAACACTCCGAATTAGGCTTAATAAAGATGGTCTCTATGCACGTAGGCCATTGTTCTGTATTGCGTTGACCTCAAGTCACCGTGCTGCCAAAAGATGTTAAGCTGCTGAAAATCTTGATCGGAGGCAACGTGATTGGAGTCACGTACTGTTAACAGAAGAGTACGGATTCAGTCTGGAGTGTGATATCCGACGTGTTTTGGTATGGAGGTAAAGATACACTTGAAATAACTCCACAGTCGTTCGTGAAAAATCACATTACAAACATTAAAAATCACATTACGAGGTGGGTTGATGGTATTGGCTGGAATCAGCATAGATGGACGCACGAACCTGTATATCCTTTGGAATGGCACTTTGACAGCCAAAAGATATGCAGATGAGATACTGAGACCTCATGTTATACCTTATGCTGCATGATGATTTCTTTGTTTTCATGCGTGATAATGTCAGATCACATAGAGTTCGTCTTGTGGAGAACATGCTGCTTCAAGCTGACACAATACAGCGTATGTAATGGCCAGCATGTTGAACTCACTTGAATCAGGTCCAGCATGTTTGGGACATACTTGAACGACGCATTACAGCGAGACCAAGACCTCGTTTTACTTTCTGGGACATGGTGATTGCAATTCTTGAGGAGTGGAACAATATCCCCCAAATTCTTATCGATAATCCCATCGCATCCATGGAAAAGACGTGTGCAAGAGATATAACAAACGTCAGATAAAACGAACAGCAGTCAGCTGTTCAAAGGGACCACACGCCATATTAAACATCTTACATCACTTCTAAACAATATATATTTTTTGTCATTAACATGTAACCAAATTGTTGCTCTAAATAATCTTTTCTTTTCTCTTTCCATCATTTCAAAGAATTAAAGCTCCCTTATAATTTTTTGTGTCTTATTTCTGTATTGCGCATTGATTCACGTGTACTCTTTATGTCATGCACATGCATGGTTGTCTCGCACGGTTGGTTGTCTTCACGTCTTTGCTTGCTCCCCTAATTTTTTTGAGCAGTGTATTATAAAATTCTTGGTTTTCTTACAAAAAATTGAGAAGGTTTTCAGAATAACATAATTAACGTCTTATGAAACAACAAAATTATTAGTGTATGTTCATTTTTTAACTCATATTGTTTGTAACAGTATCAAAATTCTAAATAAATGTGCATTGACCATTAACACTTCATAAAACCTAAATTGGAATAAACAAGTTCATAAATAAACAGTCCACTTTGGCAGATTATAGCTCTAATCATAAGATTATAAGAAAGATTTATAATGTTTTTTTTCGAACTAATATTTCAATTTAGAAATTGTTTCTATCATTGATATAGATGGAAGGAAACTGCAATTAATGTAAATAAACCTACCTCATTATACTTCGAATGAATTGCTAATAACTTAAGAGCATTTAATTTTTAGATAAAATCTTTGGGTACCAGAAAATATTGAAAAGTACAAAGTAGGTTGAGCAGTTATCGCAAAATAATAATATCAGACAAATGCTCGAAATTTATTAAGCATTTTATTTTATTTTTTATAAATGAAAATGGATTCACAATGAGAGTTTTTGGCATAACTATTGTCCGATTAGTATTTAATTTCATAAATCACAAAATGTATCATTTTATAATATTTTACAAAAATACATTTTTTTTTAAATAAACATTTATTTTAACACTTAATGGTAAGACCTTTTTGTTTCAAGATAAAAAAGAATACATTTTGCGAGAATAGTTTATTTTCTGTTCAATAACATGAAAAGCGCATAATATTTTTGTAAAAATTAATACATGTATGTTTGGAAATAACTTTAATCAGAATTAAATATTTATATGACAAAACAAGATATTAAATATTGTAAGAGTCAAGTATATTGCCATGGTTTTGAAAAAGCTGTTACGTTATTCTATATATTTATTTGGCAAATAAAATAATAGATACCGGACAGTTGGCAGTTTAATAATCAACAAACAGATTAGATAAATTTTAGTGAAATTTACAACTGTTGAGACCATTGTGTAAAACTAAAGTTTAATTCGCAAAATAAAAGTACATGTTGGGATATTTTAAATTGAATGAAAAGTGTCCATGCTTGGAGTTAAATCCAATAACTTTTGGGTAATTTCTCAAAGCTCTGCCATTTTGAGCTAAATGTGAATCTATGTATCCCATTTCTTCAGGTATCATCTGTTGAACTGTACACGACAGACCAGATGTTACTGTTTATAAGCTTATCTGATTAAAATGTGTCAGATGGTTGTTAGTCCAAGTAACTCGATCAGCAGAGCTTTGTGAATTTAAACCAAAAGTCTTGAGTACGAATCGCAACCTGCACATTTTTTCACATGTGGAAAAATTTCAGTTCGTATGATATATTTATCAATCAGTATGACTGAGTTAAAAATAATAAAGCGTATCTACAATCTACATATCCGTCTTTAATGAACCTGTGGTACATTTTGTTGCGCTGCATACATGGTATAACAGATTCTAACACAAATAAAGATAACTGATTGAAATGTGTCTGCCAGTTATCGGTCGGGGAGCTTAATAGGCATTGTCAATTTAAGACATCAATTAGATAAGACATCAATAAGATTTAATAAGACATCAATAAGATTTAATATGACATCAATAAGATTTAATAAGACATCAATAAGATTTAATAAGACATCAATAAGTTGTCAATTTAAGATCTTGGGTACAACTCCTGGCCGGACACATTACAAGTAATTTGAGTTAAAATGTTTGAAACATTGAAAAGTGAAAATGGAAGAAATTTGTGCAATATATATATTTTTTTTAGTATTAGTTACAGGGATATTACATGTATTACAAAAGTACTAAATTATGACTTCTTTCAATTTATGTTTAAAAAATACGCTTATGGTTTCGTCTTAATAAAGAAATTGCACCGATCTCTGAGAATTGTAATACGAATACATAATTGACATCATATTGTATTTTCAGATAAGTTTTACAGTAGCATACGGAATGGAAAGCTGCTAGAAATAGGTTTCTGAAATTGTTTTAAAATGTTCTTAATTTTTTTTTAAATTAATCCTTCCTTTATTTAAATATTTTTATGGGATGTCATCTATCATCTTAACTATAGTAAAATTTTGGAAACCTAATTCTTTGTCATCCAAAATTATGCAAGTGAAGCGTGCTCATAGAAAAAGGAAAAACTTTAATGAATCTTTATTTTTATTAATTTGAGAACATTAGATGATATCAAATTGTGTCATTATTTCACATTAACATTCATTCCATTAATGCATTATCACGGAAAGTTTTTTAAAAAATATATACTACAAGCATATAGAGTATCAAATATGTACTCTCGCAAATTCATTCCTTATTTTCAAACATTCTACAGCAAAAAGAAAAATCCTTATCAAGGAATTATGCGTCATGTCTAAGTTCTGTTACCAAAACATCCTTCATATATTATAATTTTCTTCAGAGAAAATATGCTTGTTAATTTAAATATTTGTTATCATTATTATTTGTCAAGTTTATCTCTTGGAAAGTATACTTTATATGGAACTGTCAAATATAAAGTATTAAATATATCGCTTTATTACTTATCGAGCATATTTATGATGAAAATGCATTGTGCATCTTTAGACTATGAAAAATAAATCTCTTATCAGCATTTTATAAACTTTTAGCTACAAAATAACTATCCATAAACATTGTTTATGAAATCTCCTTACTTTTACTTTTTTAATATTAAAACAGTATTTCATGGTTATAAGAAATATTAAATATTTCTAATGGTGTCGTATTTATATTTTTATGATAGTTATTATTCGTTTTCTTTTACACGCTTTCAATTTAAAAAAAGTATTGTAGCAAATCAAATCAAGTAATACTTATATTAAACTATGCAAAAAGTATACATAAATATCCTTTAATTTCCCCATTGATAACAAATAATGTGGTAATTTTTCTGTCATAATATATAAAACATTTTGATGATTATTTTTTAGCATACGGACACCAATATTCCAATTAATTCGGTAAAAATATAGTTTTTACACAGAAGTAAACTTTTTTGTTACATCGGATACCGTGTCAGTGAGTTATACTATTATTATTATAAAAATTATAATAATTGTTATTTTTAAAGTTTGTTAACTGCAAATCCATGACATGTTAAATATGTTGATTTTTCATAAAAATATTACAAATAGACAGAACTAGCTACCTAATACATATCAAGGAAAATATGTTTATTTTCTCATATAGTAAATCATTAAATAGTACTTATCCATGTATAATTCTCGGGTGTATTAAGAAAACCTGTATATACGTGGATACTAAGGAAAGTGCAATTTTAATAATTTTAAGCTATTAGTTTATTGATTGGATTTCATGGGTTATCACATAGTATTGTATACAAAAATGACATAATAACTTCTTTACTGTTCATCAGATTTCAAAATTCTTATTTTTCGTTTCATAGTTCAGACAGTCAATAAAAACTTCAATAACATTCATCATAGTTTGTCACTTTTGGTTAATTACGCCGTCTATAACATTAGCACTGTTAATATTAAAATAGATCCCCCCCCCCAAAAATGTATTTATTAGGATCCGAAAATATTAAAGCTATCTTACTTTTCAGATATTGTTTTCTGTGTCTGCACACGTGCATCGGGAAACATTAAAAATTATTAGGTTTGGAGTAGAATCACAAAATGATCTATAGCATATTTTCTGCTGAGCGTCCATTATTGTTGAAGAAATAGTACATGATCCAATTGGCATATCGAAATCTGACGTCGATATACAGATTTCGAATTACTTGCAGTTTCTCAGACATGTGTATCTACGTGAAATCTGTGAAAATTAAGAAAACTCGAATATAGTTAAAGGATCATAAAAAAGCAAATTTCGTTAAAAGATCACAGGAAAAAATTGAATTTCGTCAAAGAGGCATGTAATGTAAATATTTCTTAAATATTATGAGTTTGCTAAGAAATGAAAACATTCAGTGATGTGCAACATGTATGGTTTCATCAAAACAGTTTAATTTGTAAGTATGAGTTTAAAAAAAAATCACCATTTTCACACATATTATGAGTTTCACATGAAGTAAATATTAATGATTTGTTGAGCTGTTTCTATATAAGAAGTCAATAAATGTTTAATCGCCCAAGAACGGAAATAAATACTTTAATTATTATTCACTGAATGTTCTCATTTCATACGAAGCTCTCTCCATAGATGGGCGACTAAAAATGTTCTTAAATGAGTTCAATAACTAATCTGAATGAAAACATACATCTTACTACGCATACGAAGAACGAATAAAATTGAAACTAACTTACCTGAAGCTTAACTTAAAAAAAAATAGAAAATATCACAATTAATGAGTGAAATTCTTTAAAATAAAGATCATGACAGATGACACAAAACAAATTAGTAAAATTTGTGGCTCGCTGCCCAAGCGAGCTATGAACTGCCGTCGCTTCCCTGGATGCTAGGTCGTTATATTTACCGCCTGCTCTATTGGCTGGCTGTTTCGTTGCCGCAGATTGGCGGAGAGCATGAAATATTCTGACCCACAATTCCATTCGCATGTTTTAATTAAAAAATCGAAATTGAAATTTAAAAATTTGGCTGCGAGGTGCATTTCCTGGTGATAGCATCAGTACATGACAAATATTTCAGAAGCCTAGGTGTTCTAATTTTGGTGCTTTGCTCGGTCAGGCAGGCAGATATATAGATTATTGCTACTGTTGCAGTGCTAATTAATTATGACATCGACATTTATCAGCATTTCTGAGTAAAAAAAATTCTAACATTCACAGCAAATTTTTTGAAAGGTTACAGTACAGGGGGGGGGGGGGTAAATCCCTTCGTGAATAATTAGTTTTGTTGCAAGTTGGGTTAACTGTATTTTCGGTTCAGGTCAGTTTCAGACTGAGTGTAGATTCCTGCAAGTTGTATTCGGGTTAACCCAATTTTCAAAAGTTAGTTCAGTTTATTATTTCAGATTAAAACTATACCTATTATAATATGTTTGTGTGTATTGAGGTTTGTATAGATGTTTGTGTGTGTACTTTTTTTAATAAAGACAGTTGCATTTTTTGGCGACAGTTTCACAAAACTTTTTTTCTGCGAACCTTTTACAAAATTCGCATTTTTCGGCGACTCTTTCACAAAACTTTTTTTCCGCGAACCTTTTACAAAATTCGCATTTTTTCTTCAATCCTTTGACGAAATTCGCATTTTTTTCACGCATTTTTTTTGCTACTGTTGTAGTGCTAATTAATTATGACATCGACATTTATCAGCATTTCTGAGTAAAAAAAAAACTGGCAATCACTGCAAATTTTCTGAAAGGTTACAGTACAGGGGGAGGGGATAAATCCCTTCGGGAATAATTATTTTTGTTGCAAGTTGGGTTAACTGTATTTATTATTTCAGATTAAAACTATACCTATTATAATATGTTTGTGTGTATTGAGGTTTGTATAGATGTTTGTGTGTGTACTGTTTTTAATAAAGACAGTTGCATTTTTTGGCGACCCTTTCACAAAACTTTTTTTCCGCGAACATTTTACAAAATTCGCATTTTTTGGCGACTCTTTCACAAAACTTTTTTCTGCGAACCTTTTACAAAATTCGCATTTTTGCTTCGATCCTTTGACGAAATTCGCATTTTTTTTCACGATCCTTTGACGAAATTCAAATTTATCCTGTGATCTTTTGACGAAATTTCCTTTTTTGTAATTCTTTAACTATATTCGAGTTTTTTTCGCTTCCTTTTGTCGAGATTCATGTTTTTTTACCGATCCTACGACATAATTTGCATTTTTTCTGAAATGTTTCTTCACCTCCATAATAAAGTAACAAGACGTCTTTGTTTGTTAATTAGGCACATTTTTATAAGCAAAGTTG
The DNA here is from genome assembly GCA_963931845.1 of Maratus michaelseni. NCBI lineage: Eukaryota > Metazoa > Arthropoda > Arachnida > Araneae > Salticidae > Maratus > Maratus michaelseni. The sequence goes on along the minus strand of OZ007590.1, from coordinate 257,028,438 downwards.
AAATTCGTGGAAATGTTAGCAAAACGATCAATTGTGTCATCTTATTTTAGTCATTTCCCAATATTCCAAAGCTCGTGAGAAACATGTAATTAAAATTAATTTCAAATTTATAACTTCATTGAAATTTAATATTCAAATATTAAATGAAAATTGTTTATTGTTTTGTATTTTCTGTATGCAGGGAAATGTGGCAAAAATTCTGACCGCGACTAATAGCGTTCTAGAAAAAGATTCGACTACGATCGTGTTAACATTACTTGTATTTAATGTAATAGCCATTTTAAATTCCTCTGTAACCCATTTTACATTATAGATGCCTCATTGATCAACATGATTCACTGAGTATTGTTGAAATATGTCAGTACACTCAACACAGTAGAACCAGCATGTATTTCACAACATTTTTGTTCTGTATCCAAGCAGCCACACTGAGCGTTTAAGCAATCTCAGTTGATGCTACCTTTGTACAGTCATATTTTATTTGATGCAATTTTGTGCATTTAATCTGTAATATTTACAGTGTTTGAGGTAAATTATTATCGAGATTTTAGACGACATATATGAAGTAATTGTTACTCGTCCCCACAACAATAAAGAGTGTTCTAAATCAATCCTGGGTTTATCATACTGTATTGGCATAATTTAAGGAGTATTGTTGAATTATGTCAGTATCCTCAACACAGTTACCGTATAGATTTCCAACTTTTCATATTATGAACCACAGTTATCCCACTTAGGGTCAAAGAACGCCAGTTTATGGTACCTTTGTGCAGTCAGATATTTTATTTGATGCAACATAGATAATTATATTTGTAAAGTTTAGCGCTTGAAGTAAATTACTATCGGGAAATTTAGATAGCATTCAGGAGGTAATTGGTAATATGTCCCACAACAACAAAAATTATTTAAAAGCATCCTTTGATCTAAAGTATTCAGAATACTGACATGATTGACTGATTATTTTTTAATTATGTCAGTACTTTAAACACAGTAACCATGATTGATTTCAAATATATTTTCTTTGTGTGTCTAAGTTACCCAGACCAGGGGTGTAGAATTCCCATTTTATGATACCTTTGTATAGTCATATATTTTATTTGATGTCATTTAGAGTTTCAAATCTGTAATATTTACAGTGTTTTACTTACTATCGGATATTATAGAGACTATTCAGAAAATGATATATTTTCTGTTAAATACAAAACTTTTTTTCGTGGAGCACAATACATTTTTAATACTTATAATAGAAAAAATTGCTTTTAAACGTTAACTAAAAACTCATTAAAAATATACTAAAGCTACGTAATGTTTTAAAAAAGTACAAAATAACGTAAATAAAAAGTAGTTCATCACTTATACATGCTATTTTAAAGTCACACAGAGTTTTGCATTGAAATAAATCCGAAAATGCATTCAAAATTTAATTAGAATACTAAAACACGATTGAAGTGAGTTGTAATTACATTTCCATTGAGAAATTAATTAGAGAAATCGGATATGCTCGTTTTCGATTTCAATCAATGTGAATTTAAATCATTTTCATCAGCAGATTTTTATTAATTTGAATTCTGTAATGATATGAAATAGGGGGGGGGACTGCTTTAAAGATCATTACTTATAAGGTACATTACACAAACAAATTAATTAATTATTTTCCAAGTTCAAATCACTTCCTACTAGAATTCAGTAGAAATACCATGTGAATAAGTCTTCGGCTTTGATGCGTTTCAGTCACGCCAAATATTGAATTTCCAGTTGAATTTCTAGTGCCAATATAGTGGATGTTTAACAGAGAATTTCCATTTTTTAACTATATATATATATATATATATATGTGTGTGTGTGTGTGCGTCAATAACATTATTAAACCAATTAACTAATAAAATTTGGTTCCTCTTCTTTTTTTACAACTTTTCTAACAGTTGCTTTTCTATGTAAAGAGCACATTCGTATTTGCTCTCTATGGACATGCTCTTAAATGAGTTTCATAAAAACGCTTTAGTTTAGTGTATTTACTTTTGTGAATTCTACTTATATTTCCTCAAATTTTGCAGCTTTATTATCAGTGGTCTTTTGCATCTGGAATAACACTTTGGATGATCTTCTATTACATGTTTCTAAGTCATTACTATTCAACCCGTTATTATTTTTATACTAAATTCTTAACAGCAAAAAATTCTTTTATATAACAATTGATGTTAAAGTATTAACAAACATCTGATAAAATGACAAATCTTCTGCATAAAGCGATTGAAAGGTAAAGTAAATAACCGATTCGATTGTCAGAAAATAATTTAAATGAAAAATATCCTTAATTCATGAATGAGTAATGAACTTACTTTTAATTAAAAATGTGATATTCTGATGATGAGGTTCGAGTTATCATACAATATGTATATGTTGGTATTACTGTCGGACAGGGTTTAGAAGATAACTGTTAATACGCGATCTCGCTTAATACGTTGATGTTTTCCGATCGCTTAATAATCGCTTATAAGACTAAAGCAAAAATATCACGTTGAATACCCAAACGGCTATTACGCGATAAATTTTCGGTGACTTCAGGCAAAAGATATCGCTTAATACTCAAGAGCATAGACCAAGATGCAAATTTATGCTCTTTTTTACATTTATCTATCGACTTTAGTGAGATTTTTTTTTATTCAGATATCTACCACTATTTCTGAACAGTAATATTTGCCCTATTGAATGACAGATTAATTAATATGAATATAACTAATAGGAAGTAGAGATAGTTTTTGAATAAAAAATTCCTGCTAAATTAGCAACACTGCAACTCTTCTTTGATCCTGCGTAATAACATTCTTTGTTTCTGGCTTCGTGTATGTTTTTACCGTGGCTGCCACGATTTTTACTGAAGTAGAGTTTCTGTCGACTATTGCTACTTATTTTTCCTTCTTTGTGTGGTGTATGTCGTCGAGTTTTGTTTGTTCCTCTCATAGACTGTACTCTCTAAAACTCATTTAGATGATTATTAAGGCGATTAAGATGTGTCAATAAGCACAGATCCTACAATATTATGCTAATCCCGTTTAAAACCCGATCCTGATCAATACACGATTTTGGTCTAGTCTCTTGAAACGTATCTTAACTGGGTTAGACAATATTTAAAATCATTAAAGACTATCATATATCATAATTAAATGCAATTTTATTATTTAATGGACATATTGAGTTTTAGAGTAAAGCATAAAATTTTCACTAAAAAGATTTAATAAAGAAGAGTAGAAACATTTAATTTTCCCCATGTTTTACAAATATAAATATTGTTTTGTAAATAAATGTATAAATGTTCCATATTTTCAAACTTTAACAAGTTAAATATTTTTAATTTATTGTATACTTTTGTATGCATGCGCGTTTGAAATCATTCAAGAAAATATTTGTATTTGCAGAGCCTTACTGCTTTTACTAGCATTAAATGAAGTAATTTTAATGAAGTATGATATTTCTCGAAAACGCTATTGCTAATTTAAACTTTGCTAAGGTAATCTCTAAAGTAATTTAAAGTCATTAACATAAAAAAGGAAACAGTTTACGCATAAAAGTTTATCCTATTTTGATCTTTACTGAACGTATTTCCCAATTTCTTTTTCAATTTGTTTTCTGATGATGTAACTGACTGACATATATGTTTTTTACTTGCTAAATCCAGTTTATATAGACCTTATCTCGTCTAAATTCACTCAACAAAAGGAGGCTAAAAATATTAGCAAGTGTAATTTTCTATTTCAACTTCGAAAGCTATTTAATTTAAAGAATATATTATATTTAAAAATGAAACTTTTTTTTTATCCAATCTTTGAAGAAAGAAATCAATGATGGTAAACTTGTTAAAATTCATTTTAACTTATTGTTAAAATTATTAAAAACATAATTGAATAGAGAAGATGATGGTTTCTATAACAGGACCAAAAGAAATTTCAGGTAGAAAAGTTTTTACTCATAAAAAATAGTTATGTCTAAGTTAATGATGTAATTTTAACATTTTCCTCAGTGTTTTTCTGAAAATAGTAATTTAATAACTGAGATCATTAGTCAATATCCCAATGCGTTATCTTGCGTTAAGCAGGAAGAAATACTTCATACGATGTATTTACAAAAAAAGATAAATTTACAGAGGAAATTGTTTGATTATTCTGTGGTGAAATATCGCATTAGAATAGAATATATATTGTTCCAGCTTATATAATAAGAATTTATTTTAAACTATACGATAAAAATAATAATGTATGTAATTCTGGAGTCCTGATGTATACGTAAAATTAACAATTAATTTATGTATTTTTTAATTAGTTTTTTTCATGTAAATCAAAGTTATTTATTTATTTTTGACAAGTATCTTCACTTTACTACATTTATCTACTTTGTTAGATATTTTAATACATATGGTATGTATGTATGTATGTATGTACAGATGGTTATCAAAATAATGGAAACACCTGTGAATAAATATGATATATAAGAATGCACTTCGCAAGTATTCAATTATAATTCTAGCTACCAGTTTTTTTAAATATAAACACTATATATCATAGAAGTATGAGGTAGCTTTCGTGAAGTTGTATATCTTGGATTTTTGTCAAACACGTAAAATGTCAGACCTCACAGACATTCAAACAGGCCAAATTGTAGGAGACCGAATAGCTGGTGCAACTGTGACCTAAACAACCCAGCTTTCAGGCGTGTGTGGAGGTCAGGTGTCTAAATCCATGAGAATGTGCACACAGTGCGGCAAGACAAGCTCGGCAAAGCAAAATAGCGAACGGGAGGAGAAGCTGAGTGAAAGAGACCGACGGGTAATGAACCGGATTGTAAAGTCTAAATGAAAACAACTGCGGTCATAGTGACAACAAAGCTCAATCCGAATTTGGATTATCCAGTGTCAGTACTTACAGCTAGGAAGCACCTTTATAAACAGAACATTTACGGTAGAGCAGAAATTCCCAAGCCACTTGTCCCAGCTGTTATGCCAAACGTCATCTACAGTGGTGCTACAACCACAATACCTGGTCTATTGATAAGTGGAGATATTGCTTTTAAAAATCTTACCTGATCATTATTCTCTCACAAACAGTTTTCTTACCCGTATAAAGCATAATACGTTTCACACTCCTTTCTTGAATTGAGCATATTCATGAAGTAACGATATATATTTGGAAATTCATTTTGTGAATTGTTTAAAAAACAGATACATCAAATATAAATAATAATTAAAAAGTAAAAGTTGCATAAAAAATTTCTGAAAATAAAAATGGAAAATATCAATTCATCTATTTTCTTTAAAAAATATCATTTATTATTAAATAATTTAAATTTTTATGATCTTTATCTGGCTTTCTAGTAATTAAAGCTTTCTAAAGGTTGGATGAAAACTAGAATTATTCGAAATCTTAAGCAATGTTTATAATCGTAATTTTAATACTGAAATAATAGTAAGATATTATTCGCTAAAAGTTTGTAATTGCACTTGACATATAAATAGTTTAAAATAAAATTTTATTTCTGCCATAGCAAAAGCCAACATTACATTCTTAAAGTAATATTTATAATGTTTCAGGTACACGCTGCGACAAAATGATAATTTTGTCATTTTTAATAGTTATCGAGGTTGTCGTCATCTTTCGCTGAGTTTTTAGAATTAAATTTTTTAGAACTGTAACGTTTTTTAGATTGTTAATAATTAAGCAGTTTGTGGTGGATCTTTTGAACATTTCTATTTATTTTAATTCTCTATTTGATGACTTGTTCTACAAAATTAATTCGGCGTTAAATCCCAAGAAATAACCCTTATTTTACTTTGAAATAATCCATTTTTTATCGTATTTTAACTTTTTCTGTATTTGATTAGGGCATGTAAAAGCACTCACAGCACAGTCAGGTGTTTAACATAAAAGTGTGTGTAATTTTTTCCTGTATAATTCATTGTACATGTGCAGTAGGCCAAATTAAAAAGAAAACACCACATAAATGTAATAATCCCTCCTCCTCTCTCCAAAAAAAAGAAATAGTCATTTGATTAGAAATTATGTTATCTTTTAATTCGAGTTACAAAATTTAGGATCATATTTTTACTGAAACTGTATCATAAAGAGACATTTTCAATATAAACACTCAATTTTGACACTTTATTCAAAGTTTTCGTAAATCTTACTTTATGATACTATGTCCCTCATTTAGGAGGTTTACGAATTATGCACATTTCAAATTTTGAACTCCTCACGTTAAATTTTTAATTAAAGTTTCCAAAATGAACGCAACATGTTTCTATAAGCATAACTCAAAAATTACTTGTTGAAGAGATGTTATTTTAGATTTGCATATTTAAAACTTATAGAATTCAATTTCTGTTAAAACTTTTATAGGTTACAATGAAATTGTCCATTTGACCACTTTTTATTCAGACATTATTTTAAAAAACATGGTAAAAAATTCCTCACTAAAAACGTCCCCCATTTAAAAAATGTAAAAACAGTTTCCAATAAAAAATCTCTACCACTCCACAAAAGCGCTTTCGCCCCAGCTAGGCCATCATCAGTTGTGATCTTCAACTCTCTGTCTCTCCGTTATATATATGGCTGCTGGTTGAAGAGCTCCCCCTATCGGCATTATATCATATAAATAGTGCAATTTAAATGGGAGACGTGTTTAGTGAGGAATTTTTTACCATGTTTTTTAAATAACGTCTGAATAAAAAAATGGTAAAAAAGTCTGGTAAAATGGACAATAAATAATAAATTTACAGACGTTAACAAATGAACACTTGTTTTTAATGCATATGGTGTGTTAAATATTAATTTGAGTATACAAATTATAAAATTAATATTCGGACAAACGTTTATTTTAAAATATAAAAATGTTAAAAGAAATTTTTTGTACGAAACTTAAATATGCGAATATAAAGTATAACTTCATTCCTATAAGTATTTTTGGGGTTAGACATAAAACACTACATGCAATACTCTCCGTTTTGCAACTATCCATAACGAATTCACATTTTGAGTTAAATGTGCATAATACCGAAACTTCTTTACTGAAACTAATTCAAGATTTAGGGTCGATCTTTATATTTGAAGGTAGGGAAAATGTGACATAGAACAGTCTAGCAGAATTTTATCGACCTAAGATGGTAGTAAATTTAGAGAAGACAGAACAAAGAAAGCGTTTCAGCTGTTTCTGTCTGTTCTGTCGTTATCAGATTAGCTGTTTTGATGTTTGTTTAAAGTAGTATCAACCAAGCGAAGTTATCTTATTTTAATGTTTTCTCTTACACAGTGAGAATATATGGTAGTAGTGTTAAATAATTTACATTTACAGATCATCATTATTATAGTAACACCTTTCTGTGAAACATGTGATGATTTGTTTATCCATAGTTCTTTGTGTACAATTATCCCAGAAGTATTCGTTTGTGGGGCACTTCGATACAAGTTTTAAAATTAGTTTTTATTATTTTTGAAGATAAATTTAAGTGCTCTGTTTTACATTTTTAGACACTTACAACGATTCAAAATTGTGTAATACCTTTTTTGCATTGAAGGAAGAAAATATGCTACTAAGCTATGTGACTAAACTATGTGTACTAGATAACACTAGAACTTGAACTATGCTGTTTCTGATGTTTCGAATTAAAATATGACATTAAAAATACCTCACACTTTTAAAGAAGCTTTGAAGAGATTCAAGAAACCTGCGGAATCAAAAGCTAATAATAGAACAAAAAACAAACGGTGAATCTTCTGGTTATAATAAAAAGCGTGGAAGTCCTTCAAAGAAAAATGATAGCAATAAGAATAAACATCATGAATAAGCACATCAACATGTGTTGATAGAAGCAGCGGGACAATTAGAAAAATTCGAAGGTCGATTGGTAAGAAGCAGAGATAGTTTTAAGGAGAAAGGAAGAAGAACTTCATCAAGAAGAAAGAAGACATGACAAGAAAAGTTGGGATAGAGCCGATAATTATGCAGATGAAAAAGACGATTAAGAAAATTCGCTAATAGAAGAAATAGATTTTGAGGGAAACATTAATTCGTAGATTTTAAAAACAATATGGAAGAGATTACGGCTCAGGATACTGAAGAAACTCCCATTAGGACCCCGATTTTTTTATGGCATATAAACTAATACAAATGTGCTGGATTATATTATTAGAGATGGAAGGTTGAAAACACTATCGACACACTATCACTACACTATATTACACTATCGACAAATTTGTCGGAAGTTGACGGAAATAAATTAGAATACACTTGGATCAAGACTGCAAAGACAGTTAAGAGGTACATGTTTAAAGGTTTTATATTCTTTTCTTATAAGCAATTTTAATAAGATATTTTCGGGATAACACTATCTGAAAATTTTGAATTTTTATTAAATTGTAAATTTTAAATTTTAAACTTATTGATTTTTTGATATATCTCATAAACCACTTACCTGATTTCATTACTATTGTATTGTGTGGGGAAAATGATTATTATTAATTTGCCGTCAGAATTTTTAAAAGTATAATTTGCAAAATTTATAACAATTAAAAAAATAATATTTTTATGAGAATATTAATTTTTAATTTTTTCACATGAAATTAAAAATTCAGAAGACAATTTAATAAAAACATAACATATAAAATTTGCAGAAATTTTCACACACATATTTTACAAGAAAGTTTAGATATATCCTTTTAAACATGACAAATTATGATAAAATTCATTCTGAGATAAAAGTTTTAGTTACCTGCGGGGAAGAACTGATAGTACAACATGAAAATTGTTATATCTGCTGATGTAATCACCATCAAAATGCATGGTTTGTTTTATTTAATTTATTTAACTGTGTAGTATTTTATTACAAAAAAGAATGCTTTTTTTTTATAATTATAAAAAAAGCATTCTTTTTTGTAATTAGGCCCCCTTACAATCAAAATGTTTTATGGTTGACATTGATAGTCAAAGAAACCTATGCCAATATTATCATTCCTTAGAACGCAAAGGAGAACGACGGAATAAAACTTTTATAATTTTGTCCGGGTAATTTGAAGTATAGAAAAAGTGTTTTTAATTTGAAAACTTTCAAGTGTGAAACAAAAATGCGTTTAACTATTATATTTCAGATACACTCTTGTATTTCAGATAACTCTTATATTTAGTCATATACTTCAGAATTTTTATTGCTGTTCACTCGTGCTATATTGATATATGGCTAATTTGGTTTTCAATAAAATCATTTCATTGAATTGAGTGACGTCCAGTTTTAACACAGAATATATATAGGGAAAGTTACTATCGGAATAAGAAGAAACACGACTATGGGGTAATAAACACGCGGCTATCAACACGCCTCTAAAGAAAAGAAAATTTATACAATTAACTATTACATGTAAATTTAAACTAGGCGAATGTATATAACTATTTCAATTGTCTTTATTTCTTTCAACATTTATGGCAGATATTTTTACCTCATTTGTAGAAATTAAAGTGATGTCTTTTATCCAAAAATTTAAAATAGACGTGCATTTCTGAAAATGTGTTTCATGCAAATGAATGAAAAAATGCACACCAATACGCTTCCATTTTATAATGCTTGACATCTTTAAATTCTTAAAAAATTAACGTTATGTCATTTTTGTGTTCTCTTTATTAAAGAAAAATGGATTTTACATAAATATTTAATTTTTACAAAGAACTATTCAGAACAACACCGTAAGAATATTTAAAGTTCAATTCAGATGAGAAGGCAAATTAAATTCACAATGGTCATGTTAATCAGTAGTTCTTTACTAAGTTTGCCAAATTATTTCGTGTTCATTGTATGAGATTTGTTATAAAAGTGCTACAAAGAAGGCTTTCTGAATAAGAAGTTATTAATATGTAACACTTAGCATATGTAAGAGCGTTCTTAAAAGTTTAATTTCCGTTGAGAAAGTTTTAATATTGGGTTGGAACAAAGTGCCCAGTTTCTTTTTCTTAAAAAATAGTTAGAATTTTACTTCGAAGAGTTTAAGTTGTTTAATAAAGGGATTAAGAATTTTGAAAATGAGAGTGTACATAGTAATTCTTTTAATTTATATTTATTAATCAGGTAGCATTTAAACTTGTATAAAATTGAAATTTACGAAATATGCATTGTTTGATTTAAAAGTGAAATTTCACTCGTTGACAATATGCTAATTGTATCATATAACCACTTAAATTCTCACTTTATCAATTAAATATTGTTTTTTAAGTATTTATTAATCATAATTATGAAATTACATCTTTTTATTATGAATTTTTAAATAATTCTTTTTTAATAATGGAAAGCAACTTTATAATCATATCATACACTTTCTTTATAAAAAATTTAAATGCATTAAGTTTCAGTGCTCTTAATAGTTATTTGATATACATATTTATCTATCTATCTATCTATATATATATATATATATATATATATATATATATACGCCGAAAGATACATAAAGTATCGCTATAGATTTTGATGTATACCGCACAATGTATGTCTAACGAAAAAAAAATTATATCCTTTTTTAAATCTTCCTGACATATTTGAAAATTGATCGTGAATTCGGTTTGTCTGGACCTGATTTAAACGAGCTAAAGTATTATCACATTCCATGTAACTGATATATGTTATTGAGATTTATTTTGGAATGTTTGATATTGAAAATGAAATGTATAGAACTTGTAGTTCGTTTACAGAGGCACTCAAAAGTTCAGTTTTGTTACAGTCAATGAGGAAAATTTTTTTCAAAGCATTTTAATGACGTTACACTATTTCTGACCTATAGAAATTGATATACAGGGTGATTTTTTTTTAAAGTTGTGAAAGTAAAACCCTATAACAAAAGAACCATTGATACAATGACCTGAAATTTCACCAGTATGCTACCAAAGCAATGGGAATTTTTTAAGCGTAGTTAATAATAAAAAAATTCTAAAAATCGCACCGACAGATGGTGCTGTAGGTTAACATCAACTGTTTTCCTTCCTCTACTGGGTTTTAGGCTCAGTGAAGCAGTCTTTTCAAATTTCAAAACCATCTTCCGTAAATATTCTATCGTCATTGGACCTTTTCTTAAATTCTTAAGTGTCCAAAATCTCCTAAGAGCAGTTTGTGCGCTGTCATTATTAAGATAACACAGTTCAACTAACAACGCACGGTCCGTCAATGGCACAGCATTGCGAAGATATCCGTGGAATAATGAACACGAGGTGTACGTTAGGGTGGAACGAATATAATGGTTAATTTTTTTTTTTCAGTTAGAAATTTGCTATAGTCGGTAAAAGTTGCCTTTTGGGATCAGTATGAAGAATATGAAATTTTGTTGTTGTACTAAAATATTTTCAGGTGCCGCAAAGGGCTTAAAAATGACTTTTCTATCAAAAAACGATAAAAATTGCATTTTTTAAATAAAAATGTTATTTATTTTTATCATTAAAGTAATATACATATTTTTTGTAAACAAAATATTCAATATATGATACTTTTGCAGAAACCTTGCACATTCTATGTATTACGAATTTTTAGATGTCATTACAGAAAAAAATATTTTGTAGAATTCAGCGATTTTCACCATATTAATTTTTATTGATTTTACAGTAACATATTGTTATAGTACTACATTGAAATTAAAGAAATGTAATTTTTAATTATCGTATCTTAGTTAAATAAATCACACTTATTTAGAAAATCGTTAAAAGAGTGAAACCTCTGATTAACGGACACCCATGTGACTAAGCAAAATGTCTGAAAAAGTGTGGTGACTGCAGGAGATTGGTTGTTAGTTAGAACGAGAGATTAATTTTAGCTGGGAAATTTTAATTTAGCCGCAAGAGAAGGGTGACCGTAAATAAGGGTGTCCGTTAAAAGAGGTTTGACTGTATATGATTTTTAAAAACAAAACGTTATTTTAAAGAAACAAATTTTTTTCTAAAGTCCATTGTAATCACACGTGGTCCATAATAATAACGATGACACATTGGATTTTTTTTTTTTTTCAGATCTTGGCATGATCTTTTGATAATGTATTTTGCTTTTTATCAATGCATCTCTTGCAGAAGTGCTCACAAGGATGACTCGGTAACTAATTTAACAATCCTTTTAACTGCTTGTGTGTGACATATGGAAAAATTGAAGTCAATACGTTGACTTTCATGATCAGATTCTTTTGCTTGCTTTATTTACTGCTTTAATTTGTCGTCAGAAATATACATCGACATAGGAAATAAACCTTTACTTTAACACCTGTTACATTAACATCATGCCACTCAATCATAACAATATATTCCGTGACATCAAAGTTTATACAGGAAGTAAAACATTTCTAGTGCCAACTTCATTTCCAACCCCTGTATTACAATCCGGCGTAATGCAAACTCTCTTAATGACTTCTATCACCTGATAGCATACAATGGAGGACATTTTCATGTGCAGCAAAGTATGCATTTCTTTTGCTGAGGGGATCAATTACATTTTAGGAGTGTAATTGAGGTAACGTAAATAGCTGACAAGTTTTCGCAAGTTCTTCGTCCATATATACAAAATGGTTTCAACTTTATGTTAAACCAAACATTTTCATTCATTTTCAAAATGTACTCAGTCAGTATTTGAAGATTTTGTGATGGATATTCTGTTCCCACATACAAGCGAAGTATTCTGTTTGCTAAGGTAAGACATGATGAACGACAAAGTTTTTCTGGTTTCTTCATCGACAAATCAGAAGAGCAACCTCTAACGAATTTCCTGTTACACACTTCTAACAATTATTTTTGGTCCATACTTAAATTATCCTTAAATTTTAGCAATGGAATGTTATTTTCAATAGGTGAAAACACAGTCACTGGAAGTTCCTAACACTTTTCCAGTTGTTTCCTTATTTTTCTTCTAAATTCATTTGGATGAAAAATAAGGAAACAACTGTAGTTTTTCCATCTACGAAACAAAATAGATGACGAACGGGTAGTTCATTGACATGAAACAGACAAACCAAGCACTGCAGTGGCTCTCATCGCATTATTATTCAATCCAGTGTTCGAGGCAGTTCCATCATATCCAGTTGAAGGAATGTTTAGGTATTGACTGTTGTGATTGAAAAATGTGATTATGCTGTCAAAAGACAGCCTTTTCCAGCGCCAGAAATCGATTTTACGTGTCCTGAAAACTTTGATCCAAGCTCTCGAATAAGTGACATATGTTCTTCGATAACAGTTATTTTGTAATGCTTAGCTCCTTTCTTCTCTTGCACAATAGTCTTGTCTTTTCTTGCATAAAAATCAATTACTTTCTGTAACTAGTTTTACAGTCTCTTCTACATATCTTTTCGGTTCTTTATTCGTTCTCATGTAATTTTCATTCTGTGAATACATTTCTCTCATACTTCTTTCTTCATCACTAATCAGACCAACATCCTGCAGAGCGGCGCTTGGAATTTTTGTAGCAATTTTGTCTGATACTCAAGTTCGATCGCAAGTAGAAGCCACAAATTGAATTTTCATGCGCATTTGACTATGATTTTGATTACTTGAGGTTTCAGAGACACTTGACGTAGAGACAGTAAATAAATTGAGGTATAATACAATGTTCTCTTCTAAACTTTGTTCTGTTTCTAGCTCTTTGTATACTGTTTATGTTTCATTATATTTGTAATTAAAATATATTTCGCAGTCAGTTTAGCATGTTTTCTGATTAAAAGCAATGTGTATTTTTTTTTTAATGCAAGTGTATTCAGTACTCAGTTGTAAACTTCAACATAATTGCGAAATTTGTCAAAATTTTAATAAAAATCCTTCTTGTGGCATGTCTAAACATAATCAAATTACGCTGGTATTTAATTTCCGTCATTATTTTGATCAAAGACAACTATAGCCAATTGAAAAAAAAAATTAAACGTAATTGCGAAATTTGTCAAAATGTTAATAAAAACCTAAAGTTCGCCCTTCTTGTGGCACCTCTAAACATAATCCAACTACGCTAATATTTTATTTCCGTCTTTATTTTGATCAAAGGCAACTTTTAAAAACTATAGCATTTTAAAATTAAAAGAAAATTTTTTTCGTTCCACCCTAGTGTACGTGCTTCACGCTTTTATCACCACTGTATTTGTGTCGTGCACAATCTCGTCTCCCGACTTTGCTGCATACACAGCGCCATCTGTCGGTGGATTTTTTTTAACCCCGTCTAAAAATCCCATTGCTTTGGGAGCACACTAAGTAAAATTTCAGATCATTTGGATCAGTGGTTCTTTTGTTATAGGGTTTTACTTTCACAACTTAAAAAAAATCACTCTGTGCATGGTGCACTACAAGATTCTTACTATAGAATATAGTGAGCGTAGGATTTACCCTTCATTTAAATGGAAATAAACAAATTCGGTTACAGTACTGTCTATGAACAATAATTGCACTTTAAATTGTGGCATTTGTTTTTAAATATAACTGACTTGTTGCATATTATTTGGTGTCTATACATTTCATAAATCATATACAAGGCTGCATAAAAAATTGAGTACATTTCCTTTTATTGACTGAAAATGCTGAAGGGTACTTTTCAACTGGATTATATGGTTCCTAATGGGAGTAAATGAAAGCATGCATAATATACAGGGCTGCACAAAATAACATGGATAATTTTCCAACTATAAATGGTAATCGATGAAATGTGTTATGCATTTTCAAATTATTTACTTAGATATAATTTTTTAGTGTTGCTACAGCCTTTTCAATTTGTTTACTTAGATATAATTTTTCAGTTTTTCTACAGCATTTTCAATGTCTTGAAAAGTGTTACATAATATATTCATCACGCATAACTGTTCTTTCTTGTTTTGGATTTACTTCAATCAGATATAGTAATTTTCTAAACATTTCCCAAACGCAAGATATCTATTTAATATGTTCAACCAATTTATTATATTATTTCAAAAGACGTTTACAGGATATTCCTGAGCTTTGTTTTTATAAACACAATAAATAAAAAATATATATATATATTTTTTTTTTACACTGATAAATCGATATCATTTTCCTTAAAATAGATTGCTGTTATACTTCAGTGGGCTTAAAGTGATAGTTTAAATCTATACTTTTCTCGATAACTTTAAAAATTATCTCATATGTCAGCAGAAACATATTGGGAAATTCCCGAAGTATAAAGATCATTTTCACTGGAAAGGAAAAAAATCCCACAGGTGCAATAAATGGAAAAAGTATATCTAAAATGTAACGTATTTTCATTATATTATATAAAAAGGTAAGTTAAGAATATTTTCTTTTCTAAAACCTATTACTATATAATATCTGTGCTATTATTATTATACAGTTAACCTTATCAAGATTAACTTTCATTTTACCGTTCTCTATTAGAGATAACGTATTTTTGATGACAGAACAAGAGACAAACTTAATTATTCGTGTCAATAACTGTTCATATCACTATGCTTTTTCATTAAAACTCTTAAGTGGTTTGAGTAAAATGGTACATGTATAACGGTCATCGATTTTATTATACATGTATGTCACAAATTTACATTTAATTGTTATATTCTTTTAGTATCAGTGTACTCTTTATTATTTTCAATAATTAAGAAATGTTTTAGTAAAATAGAAAAATATATGTCCACTAATTGTTCAGAATGTTGATAAAAATGTCTTATTTAGAATAATGAAGATTTAAAATAAATTAAGATAATATTTTTAAGAGTAAATTACGAGTGAATTATTCATTCTTTACATGATGGAACAGAGTAAATTTCCATGAATAAAACTAGTCGGATGTGCCAATCCCAAAACTTTCTTCTATCTCAATCATGTTAATACTTGAAAATTCGCTATCACATCGCCAATAAAATAAATATTTTTCGTCATTCTGTTGTACGTCAGCTGCTTGCGAATCGTCGGGTTACAGGGATGCGAACAACCGATGTATACTAAACTATGAAAAGTCCTTCTGGCCTGAACCGACAGGAACAGATTGCCTCCCTATTCCTTGGTTTTATGATTTTAGCTAATTTTACTGGAAAACACGAAGCTCAAATGGGTGGAACCTAAATAAAGAAGATTCCATTCCAGTTCTCGTCAACATTGAATTTGAATGAGAATATCGCCAAATTAGTCCTCTACAGCCAAGTTGGCTTCATTTATGGCAACTTATTTTGGTCGCACGAAAATTCGACGTTGGCGAATATAAATATATAGTGATAAGCATATAATAGGATTAATGGTTACAACAATGAAAGAAAATTTGCCGAAACCATGTTAACTCATAAATAAAACCCGTTTATGGATGAATTCTGCTGTCTTGTTTGAAAATGTCAGCCACTCTAAAATTTTTACCGTTATATCTCAACCATTTTTTAAGATAGAGGCAAAACAAAAATTGTTCCGTATTCTCCGGATCAAGGCCGAACATTTAACGAAAAAAAGTTTTAGGATTTCTAATTTTTTTTTTTTAATTTGCACATCTTTTTGAATTTGAAATCTTTAAATGGCTATCGCAGCGCCCCTTTCGTCGAAATATCCCCAAATTCTGATAGAATCTGCTTACCATAGCCAAAAACATAGAAACAAAAGTGTGGTTGAATTTGAAGCATAACGTCATACACTTTTAGATGGTACAATAGTGAAAATGGAACAAAAATATCGATCACAGCGCCCCCTTTCGTCGAAATATCCCCAAATTCTGATAGAATCTGCTTGCCATAGCCCAAAACATAGAAAAAAATTAGGTTCAATTTGAAGCATAACTTTATATACTTTTCGATGGTACAATAGTGAAAATGGAACAAAAATATCGATCACAGCGCCCCCTTTCGTCGAAATATCCGCAAATTCTAATGGAACCTGCTTGCCATAGCCAAAAACATTGAAAAAAAATTAGGTTTAATTTGGAGCATAACTTCATACACTTTTTGATGATACAATGAGGACACACAGACGGACAGACAGACATTTTGTAAAAACATGTTTTTCGGAATCTCTGACCCCTAAAACGTGCAAATCCGTCGAAAACCGGAAGTCGAAAAAACTGTCGATTACAATACTTTCTTCTATTATAGATAGAAGAAAGTAAAAATATTAATAAAATTTAGTAAGGGAAAACCATTTGGAAGAAAACAGTATTTTAATTTATATACAGGGTGTTTCACGAAGATAAATAACTCGGAAACGGTGATAGATAGAAGCAGGACACCAGTGGTATGGTTATTAAAAAATCTGTAAAAATCTGATACAAAATCCTCACAATTTTAATAAAAAAGTGCGCGGATAGATGGCGGTGCAGGTGGCATCTTTGAATATTTATCTTATGCAAACGTGTTATACTTTGAAAGCATTGGTAGAAACTTTAGTATATATTTTTTTAACTGGTAAATACTGTGTAAATGATTATTAACTACAGCTTTTCTAATATGATTTGCATCAGGATATTGAAATCTTACATCATGTTCTATGTGCAACTTACAATTTCGCTCGCCCAGCCAGAGGCTTTTTGGGCAGCGCTTGTGATTATTATTGTATGTAACTTAATATTGTATAATATTGTATAAAGGTTTACATTCAATTTAATTTCGTCATTAGAACGGAGACCAACAGTTTACCTCTCAGAATCTCTCGGGAGTCTGGGAGGTCGGATTGGGGGGGGGGGGTCTTCCTTTCCCCGTTACTTCCTGGGTCCGGTCTTCTGACTGTGGTCCGGTAAGTGGCAATTTGTTTTCTTCTCGTGGACTTTTTGAGCCTATACCTCACCGTGGGCTGTTCACGAGTGGGTGATTTCTGTAAATTTCTGTTATATGTCACCGGAAATCAACACAGAAGCTTGACAAATAACCTCCTCCAGGTCGTCGAGCGTTGAAGCTTTGTTGCGGTAAACAATGTCCTTTAGTGTCACTTCCGGAATTTCTTTCACTATACGCTAATAGGAGATCACGCTTCAACGATGATATCTTCGACGACTGATCGTTCTTGCGTCTGAGCTCTTTTTATAGGGATAGTTAATGCTGTCTGAAGTGCCATCTATCGGCGCTATTTTTACGACAATTTAAATCTTTCTGTAACAGGTTTATACGGGGTTTTTTAATAAACATTCCACTGGTTTCAAGCTTCTATCTGTCTCCGTTTCCGAGTTATTTTTTTTAAGTTACGGGTCCCTTGTGAAACACACTGTATATTCACGTTAATGATCAATAAATTTCTTATATTACTTAATATATAATCACGTTAATAAATTATAGTATGATAAAATGATAAATTTTACTGCATTTTACTGTGTATCTAAAGTGTGCATACGTGCTGAGTAAACACTTAGCATAAACAATCGACTGTTATGATTAATCAAAATATATTTTTTAAATATTAAGTAAACATAATGCAATATATAATGTTCAATTTTTGGAGTGAAATTTGATATTTCCAAAAATATTAATTATTATATACGAGTATATAAAGAGTGAAACAAAGCAAAATAGTACATGTTAAAAAGTCTTGAAAATCTTGTTGTTTGTGAACTGAAAACAAAATAGTATGCAGATATCTAAAGGAAATAGATGCTCAGTATAAGGAAAAAATCATTTAGATTACTTTTATTTGTTTGATTGTTCATTTAACACATATCATTATTTATAAGCACATAAAACTTGTCAAAAAGTTAATGTGTCATGAAATTAGAGATAGGACTTATTATTTTTTCTTTTAAAAATCAAAGTTCTCAGTTTACTTGAAAAATAAAGTAGCATTAACCCTCCAGCCGCGGAAAACGCTCCTATCACATTTCACTTATTCTATACAATTCTGTGGGATACGCTATTTTGGCGTTGCCTACAATTTTTATACTACTTAAATATCGGGAGACTCTATTTCTTTGTTGAATCTATCTTCTTTTATTTAGAAATAGGAAGATTCGTTTATAAATTATAATACATATATCATTTCATATGTTAGGTCATTCGGAAAGTTCTGCTGTTTTTGAAATATTTTGAATCCATCAATGCCACATTCCCACCGGAAGTTTGAGGTAAAATTTTGTTTTTTAAATGTACATGAAAAAACTGCTTTCACTTATTTGGAGATAAATTTGCTTGTAAATTCCGGTGACATTCAATCCTTATAACTATTATAAGTAACAAATAAAAGTAGGCCGCGGTTTTATATAAGAAAATAGAAACATCGCCCGCGGCTAGAGGATTAAATATAATATATGTTGTCAAAAATTTCCAATTTCACATATCGGATTATTATAGGTAAAACCAATTAGAAGTATATATGTTTAGTACTTGACAAACTTTGGAATATAATAATTTCTAAGAAATTGCTCATGGTTCAGTTTACGTTGAGTTTGTTTCTTTCCTTAAGTAGGCATATTATTTTCTGCGTTATCCAAATGTGTTCTCAAATATTTACAAAATAACAAAATTGACGAAATTTATTCTTTTTGAAATGTAAATGTTGTTTTATTAACATGCCCATGTGACTTTTAGAAAACATACATTATAAAAAAAAACGTGCAGTATGTTTTTTCTAAGGAAGTCAATTTATTTTTAATTACAGGTAATGGAATATCTCATAAATCAGTCACAAAGACTGGCTAGCTAAGACCTTGTAGCAATGCCTAGCTACTTATTTATGGAAGTGCTCTGTATTTGGGTGCGTTTTGGAAATTTTGCGTGTTATCATGTTGTACTGAATTTTAATTTTTGTGTGAATGAGATATAATTATTCTGTTAATTATTCTGTATTTAAATTCGTCAAACTGTGTCTGAATTTCTGGAAATCGGATTTTCAAGGTCATTTTGTGCAATGATATAATATTTATTATCTTTAGTTGTTTAACTGCCTATAACTAATATGGTTTTAGAAGTTAGAGTTAGTAAATTGGACGTATCTTACCTATACTGGTAATTTAGTCATTGTTCTCGTTTTGTGACGTTTCCAGCCAGCTATTTTTAGAATAGTATCTTCGGCTGGGAATTTTGTCAACGTGCTAAACAGTTAAAGTTTGGTGTCTCAAATAAAAAAGCATTGGAACCCAAGGAGTTCCCTCTGATATTGATATTGCAGTGTTTTGAAGTGACATTTTGTAGTGCTAACAACAGACTTTCTAGTGACACTTTTGACACATTTATAGCGAGCAAAAGTGATATTTTCTTAAATTCCGGCAAACGATCAACTTGGCCGTTTTTTTTTGAGCTAGTTCTTGAACCTAGTGCATTTCTTGGGGGTAGCATTCGCCCTTTCAGTTTAGGCGTTTCAAGATTAATATTTTTTATCATCTTAGTTGATGTTTTTTTGCTTCCATGCCAATCCATTTATTTAAATAAATCGATTTAAGTGTTAAATCTTGTGTCATGGCAACGTTTTCCACTGACAGTCCCGAAGGGTTCTCCGCAAACTTATGTAAATGTTGAATCAGATGATTTCCTATGTTGGAAAAACTGAGTTTAAAAAAATTAAAGCTAAATACATCCCTCAGAAAATATGCGAAAATAGTATAATTCTACTTAATAAGTTCTTTAAGAAAAGTATTAAATTTTATCCTCATGATATAATATTTATAGCTCATTAGTTCTGCATCTTAATAACATTAGGACTTTGTGTCATTGAACCTCATTCAACCAACCAACCAACTTAATAACATTAATAGTAAAATTCAGAATAAATGGATAGTGATATTGTAAACATAAATTTGAAATATATAGCATTACATAATAATCACACCTGTATGCAAAAAGAGTATAATTATATTTCATAAGTTCTTTAAGCAAAATTATTAATTTTCATCCTCATGATATAATATTTATACTTCATTAGTTCTGCGTTTTAATAACATTAGGATTTTGTGCCATTAAACCTCACTCACTCAACCAACCAACTTAATAACATTAATAGTCAAATTCAGAATGAATGGATAGTGATATTTTAAACTGAAATTTGAAAGGTATAGAATTACATAATAATCACACATGTGAACTACAAAATCGTCTTTTATATCCCTTACATGAAACATAAAGTGTATTAATTTGAATTCACTCCACATATGGTTCGGATATCTTTTAATTATTATTTTATCCCAAAGATTATTCAATTCCATTCACTACTACTTAATGTGGTTTCAGTCTACTTAATATGGTGAATATCTTGTAAAAGCTGTATACATTTAAAAAATATATATGTCACTATATTTCAGCAATACAAATGAAAACATAGAACAATTTAATGTGAATAGTTTTTAAAATACTTATGTTTTCCATCCTCATTTAGCTAGTCTAAATACCTCAGAAACAAATAATGTCGGACATAAATTTCAATAAAGAGAGCAGATCTGCAATTCACAAAATTATTCCCAAAATGCACATCGGAAAAGGGAATACAATCTTCAAAATATATTAACTTAAATGGATTGTCGTTCAGAGTCATCTAAAGGGATCTGAGATTGAAGATCATTTTCTCCTCCAACAGTAAATTTCATCATAGGAATGAGGCAATCAAAGAACTGATGAACTTACATCTAAACAGCTTTCTAGATGGAGAAGTTTTAATGCCGCTTGTTCTTTGACAATAAATGGTAATAAGCTTATATATGCGTTATACAGTCGAGAACTGACGGATGGAGTTTTTTGTAATTTTTTTTTTCCAAATCATTGGGGTTCGAAATGTTATAAAAGCTTAAAAAGATTAAATTTGTATTATCAGAAACCGCTTGACATTGCAAATGATAAAGTCAATTATAAGTATATTTTAGAATCTATATTTCAGAAGAAACATTTTTTCTGATGTGCACAGAAAGACATACTGCAATTCACTAAAATTCATGCTTGTTGCAAAAGACTAGACTATTAAAAAAAACTTTAAAAGAAAGCAATCATCTTTATTGTCATGCGTATCGAAATTTTCGTTAAGGATGCATTTCATCTCCATCAAACTGAGATTACAACAAACAAAGATATACGTGGAAGATATGCTTTGAGACAAATTATTTTTTTCTTAATGCTAAATACTTTATAAAAAAATTACAATTAGTTCTGTAACTTGAAAAAATCTGAAATAAAACATTCTTATTTACATTTTTGTCTAATTTCTACAAACTTTAAAATGGTTTTCAATACAAAAAAAGATGCGTTTTATTAATTACAATAAATTAATTTTCTGATTAATTACCTTGAAAATTCCTCTAATTTGAATTTATATTTGCTACAAAATAAGTCAATATTTTCTTCCGTTGAAAAAATTTAATCTATACTATTAAAAACCGTTCGCGTATCCATCTATGTAACCTCAAAAACTCGAAAACCGCAGGGCGCAGGGCTACGAAATTTTGCACACGGGTAGCGGGTAGGGCGGTCATGAACGATCGGACAAAAAATTCGAAATTTTTAAATAGATTTTTGATAGATTAAATATTAATTAAAATCCATCCACAAAGAGATCTCATCAAAAATCCGCTTTTTTTTCATCGGTTGGTTGGTTGTATAATATCTCCACAGAAGTCATTAAATAAATCAAGGTAGCATTTGCAACTGCGATTCGAGTGTTTAAATTCAATTGATCAGAGATTATATGATATGTAGACAATCAACTTAATTATTAACCGTTGCCAAATGCTAAAAACTTAACTTTAAAGGATTTTATCGACTTAATGAATGATAATTAGCTGGGTTAAGGGTTTTTTTTTTGCATGACATATATTAGTATGATAGAGATTATTAATACAAAAAACTTTATTTAACAGATTATTTGTTAAATTTGCGGGGATGGGAAGGGGGGGGTAAGCGACTTTTATTAAATATAAAATTTATTTTACTTGACCGCGCGCCACCTGGCGCGGATTTTTCATTAATTGACCCTCCTTATTAATAAATCCAAATCTACTGCTCTGATTTCAACACAACTAATTACATTTAACAAATTTAACTTTTTAGCTGAACTCGTAACGTTTAATCGCTGTTTTATATAGATAATACCACTATTTTAGAATAAGAGTTTTTATAAAAATTAAATTTATGTTCCTAATAAAAGTACAGAGCCCGTATTCGGTTGATGCATACCAACACTCAAAATTAGTGATTTGTTGTTGAGCACTTGACCGCGCGCCTCCTCGCAGACCCTCCCTCAAGGTTTTTTCTCTAACTGTGCTTTATTTTCAGCACTCAGATAATTATGTTCCTAACTTCTCCAAACCAGTTCCATTTTTTCTAAATTATCATAAAAATCAGCATTCATAGCTTCAGCGTGTATTTCTAGAAAACAGCTACCAGTATATCCGAATAATAGTCTAAGCAAAATTTCAAATTTACTTCCTAGCTTAACCAAATGAATCAATCTTTAAAGATGCATATAGAGGTTCTCCTAATTTATCCTTTGCTGAAAGGCACTTAAACATCCGTTCCTGCTCCGGCCCCTCCCTCAAGGCTTTTTGTCTAATTGTACCTTGTTTCCATATCTCAGCAACTAATTTTTCGACTTCAGTGCAACTGATTCCAAACATCATATTTAACTTAATAATCAACGTCTATATCATTAAAATAAATTTGTGAGTAGCGGGTACCACTATTTCCGAATAACAGTCTAAGACAAATTTCTAATTAAGTTCCTAGCTTAACCAAACGAACCAATTTTTAAAGATGTATAGTGGTCCTCCTAATTAGTAATTTACTGAAGTGAACTTGAACATTCGCTCCTCCCCGGCACCTCCTTCAAGGTTTTTTTCTCTAACTATGCCCCGTTTCCATAACTCATCAACTATCTTTCCGATTTCAACGCAGCGGATTACAAACATTATAATTAATTTAATAGTCACCCTCTATAACATTAAAGTAAATTTATGAGTAGTAGTTACCACTATTTCCGAATTATAGTTTAAGCCAAATTTGTAATTAAGTTCATAGCTTAACCAAACGAACACATTTTTAAAGATGCATAGTGGTCCTCCTAATTAGTCATTTTCTGAAGGACACTTGAACATCCCCTCCTTCCGGCGCCCCCCTCAAGGTTATTTTCTCTAACTGGGCATAATTTCAATAACTAGGCTAATAATGTTCCCATCTTCTCCAAACCGCTTTTGTAGCCCGTCTACTATTACGACGCCTTAAGCAACGGGAACCTGTGTCAGATGTTCGTTCGTAAAGAGGTTTGTTTAGAACAGAATGCTCCCCTGGTGCTGGAAAGTGGAAATAAAAGATTTTCCGGAGCGTACGAGCATGCCCGGTACACGGTGCCAAAGTCATCGGATATCCGGGACAGAGTTTCGTTTTTTAAGAGATTTAAGTTTATTACACGGGTTCGGGCAACGCCGGGCGGGTCAGCTAGAATAATATACCCTGTTAAAATCCGTGCGCGTATCTGTCTATGTAACCTCAAAAACTCGGAAACCGCAGAACGCGGGGCTACGAAATTTGGCAAACGTGTTGCTGGTGGCCCATGAACGATTGGGGCAAAAAATCGAAAATTTGAAATAGTTTTTAATGTTTTTGAAAAAGTTTTGCCTTTTTTATGTTAACCCGTAACCGTGTGAGTTCTAAACAGTTCTAAATGTTTATTGCAATGTGAGATATACATATTACGGACGCCACGCTGCAATAGTAAGAAGCTGTTGCGCATATTACGATAATTCTTTTACCTCGCATGCAAATAATTAGAGATTATTTAATTCCGCTTCATTATTTCATTTTTTTTTTAGATAAAGAAAAACATTTTATTACAAACATCAACAAAATTTTTATTCTATTTATTCCCTTATTCCAAATATATCGTTTTATCGTCTGCTGCCATAGCAACATAAATTAAGTTTCATTAAAAAAATGCACAGTAGTAATTTTTTTTTCTAAATCTTATAGTTATTGAACAATTCAAAACTTTAACAGGGGAATTAAATTCATTTTATTCACTTTTTAGAATCAAATTCACGAACTCCCGTGCGTAGAACGGGTTAAACAGCTAGTCTAATTTAAAATTCAAGAAATCACAATTAAAACCATAAAAATATAATAAAACAATTAAAGTTAAAAAAAAAAGTAGCTTCATCGGAAAATTATAATAAAAAGAAAACTGCCCAGTTAAAATGAGGGCATTGAGCTCACAGGCTATTCACACTAATTGTATATTATACTCTTATTTCAAAGAACTTGAGATAAGCCCCTCGAAAAATATTACATTCTACTTTTCATGATTTTTTTTAAAATACCTGAAATATATGTATTTTAATAAATATTTTTTGTTATAATTTTCAAACTGTTCTTATTCCTAATGAAGGAATTATTTAAATGTACCAAAAATTAATATTTAATGAGAAATTATACAAAGGGCATGTTTTATATATATTTAAAAAGTTCTTCAAAATAAACTTTTTTTAACATAAAATTTTACATAGTCTTGAATAAAAACTTACTCAACTGTTGTACAAATATGTGAAAATTGTTTTATTTGTATATAAACATTTTTTAACAAAATTTGATTTTGTGTAAATTCGTTTTTATTAGTATTTATTTCTTAAAATTCACTCAAAGTGACGCTTATTTTAAACTCTAATTTTAGATATTACTACTTACTTATGCTTAGTGCTGCCATCTGTAATTTGTTTTACAAAATAAAAGGTTCGTAGATAACATCTAAAAAAACCGGTGATCGTATATAATCCCTAATTTTATAGCTCAGAGAGTTAAAAGTTGAACCCGAGAGAGTCTCGGGGTTAGTTCGATTCACCGAAAACGACAATTCAAGTGACTCTCGGGCTTAGACTTAAAGTAAATTTCTGAGTAGTACATACCACTCATTTTGAATAATAATTTCAGAATTTTGTTTTATTTCAGTTTCTAATATATCGGATTCTATGGGCCGGATTAAAACGCTGTTTGGCTCAACCGATTCCGTTTTCAATTGCCAATGTGCTCCGTTTCCATATGCATACCAACGATCAAAGTTAGTGATTTGTTGTTGACCACTTGACCGCTCCACCCCCTCACCTGGCAGACTTTCACCCCAGGTTTTTGTTAGCTAACTGTGCCTTATTTCCATAACTAAGCTAATGATGTTCCGATCTTCTCCAAACCAGTTCCATTTTGCTAATTTATCATAAAAATCAGTATTCATAGCTTCAGGATGTATTATAGAAAGCATTTTCCAGTATTTCCGAATAACAGTCTAAGACAAATTTCTAATTATGTTCCTAGTTTAACCAAAGGAACGAATTTTTAAAGATGCACAGTTATCCTCCTAATTGGTGATTTGATGATGGACACTTGAGCATCCGCTCCCCCACGTCCCTACCTTAAAGGTTGTTTCTGTAGCTGTGCCCCGCTTCCATATCTCAGCAACTAACTTTCTGATTTCAGCTCACCTGATTCTAAACATCATATTTAACCTAATAATGAACCGCTATAACATTCAAATAAATTTATGAGTAGCGAGTACCGCTATTTCCGAATAACAGTCTAAGACAAATTTATAATTAAGTTCCTAGCTTAACGAAACAAACAAATTTTTTAAGAAGCATAGTGCTCCTACTAATTAGTCATTTGCACTTGAACATCCGCCCCTCTTCGTAATATTTAATTTAAAAAAAATAAAACTTTAAGAAATGCATTAATATGAAATATCTTTTATTGATAATGCATATAAACATTTTGAATCGATATGAGTAACAAAAACAAATGCATTTATTATTATTAATTTATTATTATTTTAATGGATTAACATGTAACATAAATAGGTTTAGTATGAAACAAGCAACCGCAAAAAAGTTCTTAAGGTAAGTCACGTGTTAATAAAATTCGTCATTTGGACAGTCAGATATTCCCACATAATCACAGGTGATTGGTAGTTATGCACAAAAATGCAGAGCTTATGAGACCTAAAGAAGTTGGTAACGAATATTAAGAAATTTTCCTGGGAATTATAATAAAATTTCATAATAATTAAAAATGAAATGTAAATGTGTGGAAGAAAATATTTACCTTATAAATTACCTGTACGTTTATGTAATACAATTAACATTTAATAATTAATTGGATTCGGCAAGCGTAGCAAAAACCGTTATTTGGACTGTTTTTTAAATGTGTTAAACAATCTCAAATTGAAAAAAGAATGTCTATAGTCTTATAAAGAACAAAAGTAATTAGATTAGTTTTTTATAAATATAGATTTTACCATATCCTTCCAAAAAGGTATCAGCCGATTCTGAAATGGCGATACTTTATTGAGTTTTTAAAGTGAAAACTATTTTATTTCCGATTAATTTTTAAAGAAATTCATTAAAAGTGTCATCGGCATAGTAAAAATATAGTAAATAAATTGCAAGATTTTTAAGTGGAAGAAAAATGAACATCGCACAAAGTATTATTCTGAACAATTTCAATGGAATTGAAAATTTCACAGTTATGCATCTTATTTTTTATGTGAACTTACGCATATTAAATTAATGGTGAATACTGGTGAACCTACATTCATGGAAATTAATTTTGTCTGTTCAAATTCATCAAATTGATTATAATAGGTTAATATAAATCAATATTTTCATATCCAAAGAATTATTAATAGTTTTGTTCGATCAATTTTATTGTTTAAAATACATGAATTTACAAATATACATTAATTACTAACTTTTAAAAAGCAAATTTTCAATAAGTATACATAATTTGGCATCATATTAGGCTTTCTCGGCACATTTTAACTTAGGATAGCAAGCTGAAAAATATTAGGTCAAGTGGTTTAGGAATTATGCAGATTTAAATTTGGAACTACATTTGCTAATTTTATTTTAAATTGTTGCAAAACATATTACAATGCGTGCAGTTTTTTATATTAACTCAAGAAATAGTTTGCGGAATTAGAAGTAATTTTGAAAACCATATTTAAAGCTTCTAGAAAACAATTACTGTAAAACAAATCATAGCTTACAATTTATTTCAAAATATGTATTATTTGAATTTAGTTTGGTTGAACTCATCAATGATGGAACAGTGGCGCTGCATTTGGGCGATTGTCACCACTAAATGTTAACAGTATTTTTCGACTTAAAAAATTTCAAAATATCTGCCCTTAAATAAGAAGAATAATAATATTTAAATTTAGCTGTATTAATTGATTATCTGCTGCGCCACTTATCCATCGCTGACGCATCCACCAAACTATTTGTGAAAGACAGTTAGTGCCCACAGTTGTTCCCCACTATTGGCAGAGGTTTATAGTAAATTATTACAATGCGTACACTGTTTTCTAATGACAGGATACAATCACCTGCAAGTCAACTCTTCAATTCTTCAATTCAATGTTCATATTCGACAAAAAACATTTAAACTTCTAGCATGACAACCTTTTAACTCGCATAATACGATCCACAAAAAGAAAAACTCAAATATTCGAAAAGACCAAGTTGTTGTCCAATCATCATACCTTCCTTCCCTTGCATAAAACAGAACCTTTATCATTTGATGATTTTTCATCATTTCATGTCTGTACTGTGGTGTGTTTTGCGAACGTTATTGAAAACAGGTGGCTTCAAGCTGCCGAATTTCACCATCGCGATACACAAAATTTGACCCAGTTAAGATTATAAATCTTACTTTGTGATATTAGATAATTTGACTAGTAATACATTTTTATTAATGTATTGGTTCTGTACTTCTTTTAAGGAAAAAATACAACAATAATTTAACACAACGTAATATCAGTCAAATAACTGTTTATTTATTTTTTATTTTTTTGCTTTAACAGCTGTTTATTTTACTTTTCGTAAATTTGCATTGAAATATTTTATATAGCACGATATAAAATATATAAATGAAAATATATATATAAGGAATTATTTTTTTCCACATTAGAAAAAAACTTATTTGCGCTGTTTTGAACAGATTTTCTTTCTATGGAGAAACATCCGTTTAATGAAAGAAATACAAAAATATTATTTAATTTATTAATATTAATCATTTTTCATGTATCACAGAAAAAGCTATTAATCTAAAAAATGTATAATTAAAAAACCGGAAGAAAGAAAATAAAGAAAGGGGCAACATACTTTTGCGGTAATGAATCGAGATCGCAGCCAAATCCCCCCTTTTTTAAAAAATAACTTAAGACAAATTTTGTAAGCAGGAAAGAAAAAAAAGAATAGTTTTATAAGAAAATAAATAAAAGTAAATATTATTATATATTTTTTCCATTGAAATAGTACATTTTTAATTATAGTTAAAGCATTATTTTTCTACAGCAGACAAAATTGCAAATGACATTATAAACAGAATTTATAGCGTATTATATAGCGTATACAAAAATGTATGCATGAAATGTCTTGAAATTTGTTCTACTTATCTTACAAATGTTTATTGAGGGAATAGACTACATTCATTATTACATATTCATTAATTTTATATTTACACTGGTAGTTTTATAGGTAGTTTAGTGGTAGTTTCATATTTACACTTGGATATGCTCTTACAGCGCAAATACAAATTATCTATGATGAGTTGACATCGAATGTCAAATTTATGCTCATTATTATTTTAACAGAGAGTAAACAAAATCTTCATAGGGAAGAAAAGCATCAAAACAGGAGCGTTATATGGCCTGCTTTGTCATATTAGCACAGAAGCGTGTAGACAAACTCCAACTTAAGAGGTTTTGCTCTTAAAATCAGAATCACATATGAAGTTACGTAAAAATATTATATCAGATAGAATTGTAAGGCAAGTCTAGTGAAACGCCGCTAAAATGTCTTAGAAATGCAAATATAACAATGTGTCATATTAATTCTGAATACCTTGTTATATTTAGGGGGTCATAGTTTATCACCGAAAAACGCAAAGAAAGGGCACGCCAGCTGTACACGACGCTTGTGTGCGGAGCTTCCGTTTGTGCCTTACATCCCTACATCCCCCCTCCAAAAACAAAAATATGTATATAAATTCATAGCTAACAACAATTCGAGATTTTGCAGGTCATATAATCGTATGAAACCATTAAAAATAAAACTTCTTCATAACACCATAAAAAAAAGGAATGCACATTTTTATGGCGTTATTAAGTAGTTTTTTTATGCTTTTATAGCAACACATCAGTTTATTCAATAATTTAACATATAATATTGAATTAAATTTATTAAATAAAAATTTATTTAATAAAAAGTATCTTTTTTCTATATGGTTCTTATTTGATTTCATTTATTAAATACAATTTCTGAGTCAATATGTTTATTTAACTTCTAAAATGAGGAAGATTAGTAATTATGTAAATCAAATACGAAATACAGCAAAACCTGTTAAGATGGCCTGTATTAAAATCTTGCAGTAAACGGAAATATATTAGTTTCCTGGTCAAATGAATACAATACAATTACTGTCTATTACATGCCTGACTAAAACACAAAAACCTGTTTAAAACACGATTGTTTCTGATACCTTAGCAGGTTTTACTATAACTGAATGATAAGTTTTTGTTTTATTTCTGTATTAATATCAACGCCAATTTTGTAAGACATTTAACATCCTGAAATCTGCAAATTATTAATTATATGCATATTTTTACACAAATCGGGACAAATCAATAGCGTCAAGAAGGATACATTTCCAGTGTGAACGCATTTCGTAGATTTTGTATTGTTATGTAGTATTTTAGCTTTCGAATACAGTGCTTAAGGGTCCTATTCCCTAACGTAAAAAAACCTGCTCGCTAATGGTAATCCTATAGGATAGTCGTTTTACAATATCTGTTTTCGTCGTGGGAGCAATCAGAGTGCACCACGTCTATCCATCAAAAATATGACCTTTTATATATCATAAATTTTGCACTGTAAAAGCTGCAACTATGTTCGTATTATAAGATTATTTCCATAATTTATGTCTTCATGAGTGCAATAAAATTCTGTAAAAATCTCTTTACATTAAACTCCAATGGGATCCCCTAAAATTATTTTTTTAAATAAGAAATAATACTCAAAATAAATAAAAATGACATATTATGTAAAATCAGTAAAGTGCAATAACATGATATTTGATTCATATTCCTGCCGCTTCCTAATCATGAGATATTTAATGCTAAATAAATGTTTGCGCAGGTTTCTCACAAACGTTAAAAGTCTTTATTGCGGGAAAGCAAGGATGTGGGTTTTCATCCCAGCAAAAATACTACCTGCTGAGAATGATATTATATGAATTGCGACCATAGGCTTTTCGGTGTCGCGTCAATTCGTCGCGGAACAATTCATCGCGCACAATTCGTCGCGGCGTCAATTCGTCGCGGGCTCAATTCGTCGCAGGCTCAATTCGTCGCAGGCTCAATTCATCGCGGGCTCAATTAGACGCGACATCAATTCGTCGTGGTATCAATTCGTCGCGACGACAGTTCGTCGCAGCGAAAATGTCTTGAATTGTTCCGCGATTAATTGTGCGCGACGAATTG
This sequence comes from Maratus michaelseni, assembly GCA_963931845.1. Taxonomy (NCBI): domain Eukaryota; kingdom Metazoa; phylum Arthropoda; class Arachnida; order Araneae; family Salticidae; genus Maratus; species Maratus michaelseni. The sequence goes on along the minus strand of OZ007590.1, from coordinate 256,997,046 downwards.
ACGCAGAACCAGGCCTTTCAGCCATAGTAATTAATCTCTATAACAGACGTGACAAATTGAACAGAATAACAAACAGATAAAGACTGTGACACCCACAATACGAATACCTTCTGTTGTCTTCTTTCACGTTGTTCAAAATAAGGATTTACCAAATTCTTACATGGGCGACAAGACCTTCCAGGTAAGTCCAGGTACGACCATGTGTTCAATGGCGTAAAATCGTGATCGTTTTCAATTTATTAACTGTAAAGTTATTTAATTAATGACAACCCTAGTTTTGATCACCGTGAGCCATATTCTTCGTATTGTGGATTTCCAGACTGTCCATATAAGCAAAGGTATAACCATATGTTCTATCACGTAAAGTAGTCATCATTTCCAATTCTTAGTCTTAACTGGAATAGCATGTCATTGATTCAGCTCTACTTCTGTACCACATGAGCAAAGACAACCTATATTATTCGCATTGTGGTGAGGTCACGATCTTTCATATAACCTAAAGAATGATCATGTGCTCAATGACGTCAAGTCATTATTTAACAATATTTATTTTACTCCGTGTTAACAGATTAGGTTGTTGTTTGGCGTCAAACCATTTTTTGTACCCCGTAAGCAAAAGCAAACCAATTTAGTCGTATAGTGCTTGTCAAGACCTTTCATATTAGATAAGGTACGATCACGTGATTGATGACGTAACGTTGTGTCTATTTTTTAACATACTTATATGTTGGCATCCCTTCATAAGGACTAGCTTCGGGAAGATAATAGAGTATGACATCTGATTTACCTCTAATTCTTGATATCATTTCAATTCATGTGTTTTATAACATAAAAAGGCCCCATAAAATGTCAACCGAAAGTATGTCCGTTAATTGGAAACAACAATTTATTTCCAGGGAACTTAGTTGGAAAATCTTAGTTTAAGCTTTGATTTTTACATACATTACCCATCGTTTTTGTGATCAGTGACGTAATGTTTTCTATCACGAGATCCCGAACTATAAGTTGTCAAATGCGGTATCTGCAAAGACATGTTACAGTTAATTAAGAATTCGTAAAATAACACATTTAATTGCTTTATTTCGACGAGGACTGCAGATTTTATATTCAATTGCATCCCAATACACAGAAATAAGTGTGGAAGATTTCTCTTGAAAATAGGCTAGTATACGTGTATCGTAGAAATTATTTTTCAAACGTGATACGAATAATAAAAAAAATAATAACTGTTGTGCATGTCCAAATCCGCAGTCATAGATTAATTAAAATCACATTAGGTAGAAAATATTTATAGAAAGGCAATATATGTATCATAACAACGTAAACTAGCATTATTTGTTACTTTTTTAATAATTATGAGAAACAAGTATATAATATTTCAGAAAAAAACATAGCTCTCATGGCTATAGTATTCAATTGCCTTTTTGGTAGAAAACCGTGTTTAGTTTGAATTTTTTTACAGTCTGATCCTCGTACTTACTTAATTGCTATGGAAAATCGTAAATAATAAATAACAATCTCCAGTATCCTTCCAAAATCTCATACTAATTAATTAATCCTAATATTCTTTGCATTTTCATTTTAGACATAAAAATTTAAAAAATGTAATTATTTATGGACAAAATAATTTTAAAGCAATAAATATTTCAAATAATATTCATATTATCTATTTTATTTTATTATTTTTCTCTTATTTTCTTTCTCCACAACGAATAATATATAGTACTATGTTATTCCCTTCCACTATTTACTTCCGTTCATCACCTTATTGCATTACTATAGGTGCTAGCAACCAAATATATTCACAATTGCTGAAAGGATCTTGCGCCATTAAACCCCATCCATGCATCCATCCGTCTGTTCTAGTAATTCCTTCACTACATTTCCTTTCAAATATCTATTTCTCGCTCATTAAGGCTTAATACTAAGATTATCTATTAGTGCTATTTATCTAATGAAGGCTTTCCTTTGTAATCTATTTGTTAAAAGATATATCAATCTACATATTGCAATTTCTGTCACATAAAACTTCTTTTAAATAAATATTACCAACAGATTCCAGGGAACACATAAAAAGATTTTGAAACAAATGTACAAAAAGAAAAGAAAATGCAAAAGTAAAGATAAGAACGAGAATAAGAATAAAAAATTGATGAAAAAATATTTTAAAAAAATTAAAAATTTAAATAGCATTAAATTTCACAGAAGAATCTTGAAATATTTTGACATATTCAAACTTTTTTTGTTTATCTTCTTTTGTATATGGTTTAAAGGTGACAACTATATCAGTGCAAAATCGATATTTATTGATAGTGATATCAATATTGATATTGATTCATTTTGTCGTTCAAGTTAGCTCAATTGGAAGATCATTGGAAATTTAATTCAAAGGTTAATTGTTTCGATTTCCGTCTTGGATATTTTTCACTCAGTTGAAAAAGAAGCATGTGTATCTTTACTAATCAATATAATAGTGTTAAAATAATAAAGTATATCTACGCGTCTATTATTTCATAAATTTCTTTTACCTGGGACATTTTTCTGTCCAGCTGTCTATAAGACAGACCAGATGTTATTGCCATCATGTGGCCTGGGTGAATTGTGTCGGCCTATTGTCGTTCCAGGTAGCTCAATTGGAGGAGTATTGGGAATTTAAGTCGAAGATTCAAGATTCGATTGGTGCCTGGGCACTTTTTCATTCAGTTGAAACAAAACACATAAAGGATATTTAGTCTATTAAAAATAAAAACATGTCTGAAGATAATGATTTTATGTTATGTCCAACATGATACACTGTTCCAAAATTTATGAAATTTGAATGTCAACTTTTAAAGTCATTGGTTATTTGTAATTTTTATATCGTATAATATCCTATTGTGAAATGTAAATATTCAAATTACAACAATTATCATGCAAACGTACAGCTACTTTAAGAAATCAGCGTTTGAATGTCTGTTAAATCATAGCTTCATTTGAAAGTATTAATATACTTTTTGTATTTAAATAAAAACAAAAATGGAAAATATATTCATATCATTAAAAAGGAAAATTATTTTACATCTTGTCACCTTTTTTCTAGCTCCTTTATTTCGATTTGAATAAATGCGCATTAGTGCATGCGTAAAATATATTCTAAGTAACACAAAGCCAGTGTGTAAAAAGATGGTGCTTAAAACTTTGTTTTATCTGCATGTGTTGTATTGCATCAAGTATCATCATAAAATATGTGATCATCGGATGTTTTGTCTTTTTTTTAAAAAACAGAACATATGGAAAGTTTACATTTGTCCTTTTTCGGTATTGCTTTTAGGTGTAAATCATATTAAGTACAATTTAAAAAAAGTAGTTGCATTAAAACTTAACATTCTAGAATTTACACATCGTTCTTTTACCACAACTGTGTCATTGTGATACTGAAATCATTTAAGAAAAAATAAAATATTATAATCATAACGTTTGTGAGCTTCAGAAATTTCTTTAAACAAGACTGAGCACATTCTGCTTATTTTAGATTAAACGAATGCTCTGAATAATTAGAGATTATTAAATTATTATAATCAGTACTTGTTACATTTAAAAGTATAATTAGCGACATTGCATTCTTTAAATCATTTATCCCGTTTCTAGAAAAACAATGTAATATATAGCACAATTGCATCACGGCTACCTTTTTCCTTTTCCTTTTCGTCATACACTTTCCATTTATGAAACAGAAAGAATTTACTACATTTTATTCGTAACATTTAAGTAATATTCTAAAGCTTTGTTATTCGTAGTAAATTTTGAAAGTATATATTATGTAAATAAGCATAAGTTCTCTGGAGAAAACTTGGAAGCGAAAAAGATTTTGCCAGAAATAATGAATTTGAATGTGTTTTCTACATGTACTTTTTCACTTTTAGTCCGCATGAGACATTTAAAGTGATAGTTGAAAATGAAATATAAATGTATAACTTTCACATTTAAAGTCTAAGAAGCCTATGTGAAGCAGGAAAAATCTGGCTATATAAATGACATGTCTTTTAAAAAATATATACAACCAGACAATAATATCAATGTACTAAAGATACGAGAAATAGGAATCGAAGTACTAAATAGTCCAAAATATCAAAGTACTAAAGAATGTTGAACTCCACAACGTACAAAATATCAATATAAACACAATGTCAGATAGGATTAAATTTTTTGTTGAATATATTTTTAATAAACAGGTTTGTTTATGTTCGATTATTCATCAGAATTTTCATTGTTTTTACATTCGTATTGGTAGTTCGTATGTATATTTTTTTCAATGATTTGTATTGAAGACAACAAATTGTGTATATACACACAATTTGTTGTCTTCAAAAAATTTAGCTGAAAATATTATTATCATATGTTTATAAAGCATTGAAAAATTTGTCTGCATTTTGTTCTTTATAGAGTGTAGATAAATATTTTCCATAAGGTGAATATTTCTCAAATTAGGGTCAATTACCTTATGTCGAACAAGTATACTTAGAGATACTAGTACCATCTTCTGCACACAACCTAAATTAAGAAACAATAAATAGCAGTTTGTTCTTTGCTGTAAAACAAACGTCTGTACTGTAAAAACAAATATTGTTAATGTACATATAAAATGATGGCAGCTACACTTTACTCGAAATGTGCTAATGATGCGATGTGCGATAAATGTCGCGATAAATATGCGAATGAAATTTGGGTTTAATATATTTTGAAGTATGCGCTCAAAAACCTATGAAAAATAACAGTTAAACTCTAATACTCACGGTTACAATGAAAGAAAATAGAAAATTTTAAATGGGCAACGCCCTTTTTTTTATTGGAATGTGATCTTCATTGTGAAAAACCATAAAAAACATTGGAACAGTACATGTATCACGAAAATCGCCGGCGTTTGGCAGAAAGTGAAAAGAACCAATAAAGGAGAGAAGCAACAGAAAGTAAAACATTTTATTTTCAGTGCTATCCACCGTTTGCCTCATGCGAAGTGTCATGGTGTGTGAAGTAGAAAATTTATGAAGCACAATAAAATGTTTTTTTCTGTTGATTCTCTGTGCTTAATGATTGTTTTAACTTTTCTTCTTAGTCTGTATAACGCCGGCGATTTCCGTGCTACAGGTACCGTTCCAACACTTTTCATGTTTTTTCACTATGAAGATTACATCCCCCCCCCAAAAAAAGTAAGTTTTGCATTTGAAATTTGCGACATGTTGTCACTGTAACCGCAACTGTTATATTTTAACTCTTGTTTTTCATGTGATTCTTAAGCGCATACCTCAAAATACTTTAAACCAAAATTTCATTCAGTTACTGTAAACGGTATGATAGTTACGGGCTCATATATCGGGATAGTTTTTTATAATCACCCTGTATATGAGATTTTAAACCGAAATACGATATTCTTTGTTTATGGAGGTGGAAGTTGTACAAAATTTTACAAGAGAGTGAAAGGTATCTAAACAAGGATTCGAACGTGGGAACTTGGCTATAAGCTCTAATATTCTGCAACTCAGCTACCGGATGAATCCAGCCTAAAAAATTCACACACATTGATCTCCAACCCGGCAGGTTTACAAGGTTAAAATACGTTATGAATGAAACTCCATTACTACATGGATAATATTTATATATATGAGATTTCAACCAGAAATAATGTATTCTTTGTCGTGGTCAAAGTTGAACAAATATTCCCCACAGACTGAAATGTATGTATGTCTGCATTCAAACATGGAACCTGTGCTATCAGCGCCAGTGCTCTGCAACTGAGCTACCTAGATTATACCCACCCTGACACAATTCATCCACACTTTTGAATCTCCCATCTGCAATTTAGCAGCTTTACAGGACGAAAATTCTTTAAGCATGGAACTGAAATTCTCTGTGGATTATCATTATGTATAGGGTAACTTGGGGTGAGATGCCATGTTGGAACAGATGGCTTTCATATGAGCTGACGATGTAGGGAAACTGCATGCAGTCCTGTGAAAGAGACTTCCCTACTGATACTTTCATTGTAGTTTGCGATGTTTTATTTAAGTTTTAAATAGTGCTTTTATATTACTATTTTGACTTAAAACCTTTGGTAAGTGTCAAAATCTTTTACGCTATTTCTTGATTTACTTATATATGTCATAGTTTAAACATCAGAAAAATAAATCTGATGTTTTTAGAGAGTATTGGTGTCTGCCCTTTTCGCCAAACGTAAATGGCGGCCGCCAAACGTAAAAACAACAAGTTAACTCTTCTTTACTTTAGTAGGAAGGCAGGTTGCGTCTTACCCATTATTTCGAGGTGAGTCGACGAAAATCTTTAGGGGGAAGATGCCGGTTTTTTGGATTACATTGTTCCTTTTTTGTTATTTTAAATTACTTTTTGGTATTCACTAAGGTGTCAACGATTTTAATCAGATTATTTAAATCAGTGAGCAAATCGTTATTTAAAACAACTGACTTTTTAAAATCATTGATTAAAATCATAATTTTTTTAAATGTTTAAAATGACATAAAAGTATTAAAATTTAAGATGAACATAATTTGGAAAATTTCTATATGTATTTTACCGAATAAATAAGCTTTATTTGCCTTATAAATAATTGTTTAATAATTCTTAATATTAAGCATTGATAACGATTTGATATTAAATGGAGTTATTACCAATTTTAATAAATGTAAATATGAATTGTATTTAATATAGTTTTCGATAATTATTGAAAAATATTAATATACATAATGTTATTGTATGCTAGTAACTAATGAAATTACGAATTTTCAGTTCTTATAATTTCTATAATTACTAACTAATGATTATAACTTTATAAATGAAAGCGTAAATATTAGTTTGTTTTTAATAAATTGTCAATGTTTATTACATTGATATTTTTGTAATTGCCTAAAACTAAGTAAGTTAAAAATTTTAGTATGTCTAAAATATTAAAGATACTTTTTTAAGTTCAATTATGTGTTTCACTGCTTCACAAAAATTATTGTTTATATTGAAACTCCAGAAGACATCTTACCCCTATGTAGTTGGCCATTTTACCCCAGGTTTGGGGTAAGACGCCGAAATGCAAGCATTTACAAAAGCAAAATTTTTTATGTTTTCTATCACATTTGTAAACTGAAACACATTTTTAAATCACACATAAATGAAATGTATCAAAATTAACGAGAAATTAATGAATAACAAATAAAAACAACAGACGATTTCATAAAAATAAATAAATAAATACGCCATCTTCACCGAACCTACCCTGTGAGACTTCATTCCGAAATATTATATCCTTTGCAAAAAGAGGCCAGAGTTAAGCAGATTTTTCCATCAGAGTGAAAAATATCTAGGCAAGGGTTCGAAATGTTGTGAAAATTTGTTAAATTTTGACTTTACTGGCAAAGGATGAAGCATTTGGTGTTAAAATCTCATACATATGTTTCAATTCGTAAAAATTCAAATTAGTGAGAATAATAAATGCATTCTTATAAATGTATTTTAATTTTCAATAAACATTTATTTGTTGAATAATTTTATATGGGAAACTATACGTATTAAGTGTAAAAGATAATTATGTTTTTTTTTTTTTTTTTTTTTTTTTTTTTTTTTTTTTTTTTGCAAATTTTAGAATTGTTTCCTCTTGTACGTGATTATTTCGTATTAATTTTTCTACCTAAGCAATATATTTTGAAGAGAATTAGAATCAGAGTCGGACCGACTGGAGCTGCCAACCTATAAAGTTTTTAACTTCTGTTTATCAATTTGTATATATATATATATATATATAAGTTATTGACATAAAAGTTAATAGACATAAAAGTTACATTTTATGATAAAATTGTATTTTTATATCATTTCTTGCAGAAATTACGAGTCCTACATAATTTTCTCACCTCCACTTTTAAAAGAAACTGTAGTGAAAATTAAAATTTTGCATATTTTTTATATGAATATTTTTAAAAAGAATTATTTTACATATAGAAAATAATTTCATAATTTGCTAATGAATAATATATGGGAAGAAATGTGTTATTGAAATAGGTTTTCTTATTAATCTTGTACACATATAGTTTAGTGAAATTTCCATTGCATAATTTCTTTTGAAGTTTTAAATTGTTACTACCTATTTGGAGGAATAAATTCACTTGACCGTTCCCTGGGATTTTATTCGCTGGGAAATTACATAAGAGGTGATAAAGAGCTTTCCACGCTTTGAAGCATGAAATATTTAACTTGTGCTATATGTTTTTATACAAGTTTTATTCTAGAGCTTTTACATTTACATTTGCTTGGTAAAGTAAAATAATTTTTCAAATATTTCACTGTGTAATTTTTCTGAAAATTAATAAAGATTGTTTTTTTATCTATTAAAAAACTACCTCTACAACTTTTAAAATGTTCGTACATTTCGTTTAAACGTAATTATTCATTTATTAAAATGTAATATTTTTCTTACAGTTATTTTACTTTATACTCTAAGTGACACTTATATATATAATATATATATATATATATATATATATGTATATATATAAAGCCCTCATATTTTTATCTCCGATTTATATAAAAAAAAAAATGATGGGAAATGTGAAAAAAAAAAACTGTCAAATAAATAAGGTAAGTTCTCACTTTAATTGTTGTTGACTCGAACTGAAATAGAAATCAGAAAATATAAACTTATACACACACTTCCTTTCATTAACAGTTACATGTGTGGAATTTCATTATTGTAATTAAACAAATTTAAGCATAAAGAGGAAACTGCGTTTTGAAGTGAATAGCTACAAAAACTGTTCGTCCCTTAAATTTATCCCATGATATACATAGTGTCCAAAAATCTGGAAACGTTTGAATAACTCGAAAAATATACATCGGATTGAAAAACGGAAAATATGTGTTCAATATTTTTGAAAAATCTATTTAGGAATATCAAAGTTGACCCCCAACTCTGCCCCCTGGGAAAAGGGAGGCATCTTTAAAATTTTAAATGATAACCCCTTTTTTATTGCAGATTCGAACTGTACGGGAAAAAATACGTAACGTTTGTATTTAACATTTTCTTCGGAAAATCGTAGATCGTGATGTAATCCAGTAAAATACAGTGAGAATTGTTTCCATTGAAAAGTCCGGAAACGGTCAAATAACTCGAGCAATTGACATCGAATTGAAAAATGCAACTTTGCATATTCAACATTTTGAAAAAAATTATTTAGAGACATCAAAGTTGTCCCCCAAAACTCTGCACCCTATAGCGAAGGGGAAGCAACTTTGAAATCTTAAATGATAACCCACATTTTTATTGCAGATTTGCACTGTACGGGAAAAATAAGTGACTTTTATGTTTAACATTTTCTTCAGAAAATCGTTGATTGTGCTGTAATCGAGCAAAATGCAGTGAGGAAACTTTTCCATTTGAAAGTCTGGAAACGAAGTATAGCGAGTGATATCAAAGTAGCCATTTTTCTAAAATATTGAACCCGTATTTTTCTGTAGAACACGTATTGACGTGTATTGAACAGGTATTCTGTGTATTTTTCACCAACTCTGCTCCAAAGGGGGATTGATATCCCTAAATAGATTTTTCAAAAATATTGAACACATATTTTCCAATTTCAATCCATTGTGTATTTCTCGAGTTATTTGACCGTTTCCAGACTTTTCGGACACTCTTTATAAGGTATTCTGTAAATTAAAATTTTTTATAGTAATTAATCAATTTTTAAACTAAAATTATTATCCTATTATAACACAACTAAAATGTAAATTAAAATGTCACGCCCTATGTATACACGTATCTACAAAGCATATTTATATATAGTAACAAAATAATCACTGTGTGTCGTGACAGATATTGTTTGCTTTACTTTTATGTACCGTATTTACTCGTGTATTGAATTTTTTACTCTGTTCAGTATAAAGAGTTATCAGTTGCGAAAAATACGCAGTCATCTTCAAAAGTATTTTTATTTTTCCTTATTCTAAAGATAAACTGTAATTATTATAAATTGCTATCATTTAGGCAAATACAACATTTTAAGAAATAATAAATGCCAAATAAAATGAATTGCAGTTTGAATACTTAAAATAAAGAATAACAAAGAAATTCAAGAACAAAACACATAATTTAAACAAAATTCACGAATAATTTGAACTTTGAGTTAAAAAAGCATATTATAAAAAAAATAATTAAGTGTAAACAGGACCAAGGGTAACTATTAAATATTTAGTTAGTTTTCTAAATACACATACACATATATAATACATATATGTATGTAGATATGTTTCGTCAGCATTGAATAAGAGCTTAGCTTCTGCTCAATTCTTACACATTGACCATATTACTATTTTTGTCAGTAAATATTTTCTTGTAATTATGTCCAGCCATATCTGTTATTTTTCTTAGGTTATTATAAACCTGAAACACAAACAGTTTAAACAAATGCAAAAAAATGTTTTTGAAACTAATTAAAATTCAACAGAAAGTGACACAACCACTTGACTTAGCAGCATTATTGGCTTCGTAAACTGACTGAACTCCTCTGTCACAAAATATAATTTGTTTTAATTAATGTTATCATTTACGCTAATATAAAATGCAGAATTAATTCATATACTAATTTTAAAGCGAAAACTAGAATAATTGCGCTTGTACCTTCAAAACGCTAATATAGACATAATAAATATGTATCAAGAATAAACCCACATTCCAAAACAGGGTTAGCAAAGTATGCATTGCTTAGTATGTGATAAACATTGATACCAATAATGAATATATAAAAATATAGATTTATTTCTTTTTACTTAATCAAACTAAATTTATTGTATAAGTATCTAAAAATATTCCAGTGACTGTGAATTTCATGACCACGTACACCTATCGCCAATTGCAACTTTCAATGCCAATTTTAGTTTATATAAAACACCAAAATTAGACTGGCCAAACAAAAAATAATAATTTGCAGTTGGTGTAACAGAGTTTGATCTAAATAAAGAGGAAACTACTCCACTTAACATTTATATGAGTACTTTATTCTGCGTTAACACGATATGAAATATTTGTTCACCTATATTTAGGGATGAATCAATGCTTAATTTGGAGTGAAATTACTCCACAATTGTACTGTGTATGTATAGGGGAATGCGACTCATTATAAATATTCACGTCGTTATTCATACGCGGAAAAACTTGAATAATGGACAGCCCTTTAACATATAGACAAGCATGTGATCATTGCAATTAATAATCAAAATTACAGAGTCCAGCCTATTAGCTTATAAAAATTTATTCCCTACGAATTTTAGGCTCATCTTTTTCTGACCAATAAAAAGGTTGGTGCAGCAAACATTATAAATTTACGTTGATTTATTTTTAATGCTGCTTGAACTCAATAAATGTGTAAAGAATACAAATAATAATCTTCATATGATTGGTTTGATCAGCAGTTCATTTATGACGCACGCATTAAAAAAATATCAATCAATCAAACAATTAAAATCGGCTATAACATTTGTATTTATTGATGTAGTCCTAAGATCGTATTAGAGAAACACAGTAAATATTTTAGTAATATTGTTCAAGAATAGTGTTTAATAGCTATTAAGTGTAAAACTGCTGTTTTGTTTAAATTTTTCCTAAATTCCTAAATTATTTTCAGACTTTTTTTTTTTTCAAAATTTATATTTTGGATGTTTGTAACACAAAAATAATTAATTTAAAATGCTTTGATCATCCAAAAATTTTGCTGAAGAAAACTCAAACTTAGCTTTATAGTTCTTTTAAGTACATTGTTTCCATTACAAAAAGTAAGTAAACTTGGTCATTCTTTTTGGTTCTGCAAACAATTACAAGATAAAGCAGAATTCTTAAACCTTTTATTTTGTACAGAATTTTGTAAAAAAAAATTGTGAAATCAATAAAATCGAAATTAATGTTGAAACAACTATAAAAACTATTTATTATTTTTTTTTAATTAAATTATTCACCATGCCTCGTAAGTGTGTCGTATACTGTTAGAACAATAATTATTTTACTAGGTTGTCTTTTGAAATAATACTTATAAAACGTGTTTTATTTTCAAATAATTCCTAATATTTCACATTTATCCCCCTATTTAGTCCACAGTGTCGTTATCGATCCAATTTAAGTTTACCGATCAGCTCTTAGACAATTGATATTTCTTTGTTAAATACTTTATCTCAAATTTTGATGATAATCATTACACTTTGCATGTTATACAGTAGTTATATACTGTTGTATTCGTTAAAAAATATTGCATGAAATATGTGTAAGTAAACTGGCCTTTTAATGAAAAAAAATAAACAGTGTTAATAAAAATCACGGCGAATATATAGAATTTAATCATAAACAAGACCTTCGTCAAGATTAGAAAAACTTGTGATAACATTTTTCCAGACAGACAATAGATGAGTATATTAAAATAATTTATTCTAAACGAAATAAGAAAAATATAATTGGGGAAATGTTCAAAAGATAAAGAAAACTAATATATTATTATTTTATTATTTTCAAAATAAATTTAACTCATTTCTTTAATTATTTCAATTATTTCAATATATCCAATTATCAAAATAAAATTTAGTTATAATACCCCTCAAAATGTTACAATGGTGTAAAATGTATCTATGTTAAATAAAACAAACCACAAATGATACTGTAAATAGTGTGCGTAACGGTATCATTGAAATGTAAATAATTATATTTATTTTATTCTTGTAATTTTTCTTTTCCATTTTAAACTAAAACATAAATCAATAAAATAAAAGCTTTTGTAATTAAATAGTAAAAAAAAATATTTTAATTTTTTAAAAATCAAATAACATTTTCCGATCGTACATATATCTTGCATTTTATAAAAAAACTCTGAATTTATCACAATTTTTCATTTTTTTTAATCTTTTATTTTTTTGGAAATGTATAATTTCGTTTGTTTACTATCGAACCTCAACACATCATAGTTAAGCCTGCAGCCTTTCGCATATAATGAAATATGAAAATGGTGAATCATTTTCGGTATTATCAAAACAAAACAGAATTCACCATGGAGACGATGTACTTCTAGAACCACCCACACCCTTCCCATGGAATGTCTATGATCACTTAAACAGTGGGTATCATCTATCTACAATATACAATATGTAGAAAGCTCATTATTACTTTGTATATATCATTTTGAATATTCATAAAATTGTCACACTCAAGTCAGTCTTTCTACTTTAACTGCTTTAACTGACATTTAACGAAAACAACTTTATAGTTTTGTTGTTGTTGTTGTAGTTGTTGTTGTGAAAACCCACGAATGGTTGATCCGAATTGTAGCGTTGTTCTAATATTACCAACTCTTGACTCTGGTACTTTTAGAGATGCTCCTGAAACTAATTTTATGCATTATTCACAGACTGAATGCGACAGAGAAAATTTGTTACCTTCCATTTTGGTGCTGCATGAGATTGTATGTATAACTTGATATCATTGTTAGTTATGTTTTGAATTCTAGGTAAAGGAGTTATTTTGTTTGAATTATAATCAATGAGTTTGGCATATTCAAAGACGTTGAATTTGAGAGTTGTATTTTTTATTATTTCTACTTTCAAAACACATTCTTTGGCTTTAAAAAAACTTCTCAGTCGAATCTCTTTCATGTGTATCCTTTTGTCAATAAATATTGCGACACATGAATTTTCAAATATTTTCCACAATTTGGGCAAGGAACATATTTCTTTCGACTACGGAGTTTACAGCTTGTTTCAGGTTATCAGGGAAATACCCAGAAATTTTAATGATTTTGTATACATGAATAGGGTCATTTGTCAAGTTCTTGCTTAATTTAATTTAAAACCAGACTTCTATGTAAGATCTAGTGAAGAAATTAAATATGACTTTTATTTCATCTTAGGGATGTGCTGTACTCACATCATGTCTAAGGAATTTATTGGTTTTTGTAAGCCATCTGGAATGCAATATAAGACCGGGGCAAAGATGAAACAATTCATGTGCACAGTTTCCTGTATTCATTGCAAGGCAAATATCTAGAACATGTATTTCTGTTAGATGCCTAATATATCTCAATCAAGTGTCTTGTATAGGGTTCTCTCTCTTCAGGATTTGTACATTCTGTGGATTTAAATGCTACCATTGACAGTGATTCATACCATATAAATTATTGTAAATTTAGTGCTATTCGTGTGTTATTATAGATATGTGTTTCCCCATTGGTAAATCTTAGACATTTTTCTTGAAACAATGTTAAACACAGCACAAGAACAACGTCCATATAAAATATCAGCGTGAAATTAACTTAATAAAAAATTCTGTAAGAAAAGAAAAACGGGAAATTAAACGAAGTTAACATAAAATTGGAGGAAAATGTTACCAATGTTTACTATATATTGAAGAGTAAAAACCGATGTATTTTTGCATTAAGGGAAATTCTCCTCGTTTTATTTTGTGTTTGTTGAAAACATTGGAACACAAGTATTTGTTTTTATTTCTTCATTTCCAAAATAATCATTTTCTACACTGTCTCTGGTCTTGAATTTTGTGTCTAAGTACATTTGATGCATCCATGAGACCCCCAAACAAATCTCTCAAATTTTACACAAATCGATTGGTAATAGACACATAAATTATAATTAAGTTCTAAGGGTTGTATAGTAGCGTGGTCCGAAAAAAACATTTTTGATTTTCAATGGTGAGTAGCACGGGAAAAACTGCCACTGGAAATACCAAGTTCACACAAAAAAATTAAGATATTTAGGAAAATTCCGTAATTTGCGCAAATGACTTGAAATTTTGAAAAAAATGCTAATTTTTGAACTTTTTTAGCAAATTTTTGAAAATGTTAAATTAAATTAATTTTAGTTTTAATTACTTAGTTATGTTTAGTGTGCCAAACGTTTAAATATGTATGATTATGTATTATTTAATTGCTATAATTATTTTAAATTAGCCGATTTTTATAGACTTTTCGCGTATAGGTGGACAAAAGTTGTAAGTATTGTTTCCATCATAAGTACTGTATCAGTCGTAAATATAAATTACATAACTTAATAAAAATGCTCCATAAGAAAGGGTTACGGTGAGGCATCTGCCCACCTTTAAATGATATGTTTTACAGTTTCGGAAACAAATATTGCTTTCCATCTTTAGAAATTTAATAAATTTACAGATATTTTATATTAATGCTTAAATTTGAAATTATTGTCTTTTTATGTTCCTTCGCTTCGTTGTTTTCTTTCGATGCGTTGAGGGTCATATATTAGGTTGACTGACCGTAGCATTCCTTGCCCGCAAATCTGGAAGGAGAGGAAAAGGTGGAGCAAAATCAATGCTTGGTTTCCCTGCGACATTCGTTTAGTGTGAAGACGAAATCTTTGTCTCGTGCGATACTGTGCTGTTTGGATCAATTAAAGTGCCATTACTGTGTTTTGTGCGTTTTATTAAGACGAGTTTAGCAATGCCTAGTGCAAGGTGCCACGGTCATGTAAATACACCCGTTAGAATAAAATGTAGCCTTTCTGGGATACCGTGCTAATTAAAAACTTGCAATTGCCATGTTATGCTGACGTAATGCGCCATTACTAGTAGTTACGAAGTGACATAGATGAAAATCGTGATATTTATCTTCCAGTGTACTATCTATCCAGTGAATGATTTTATCACGAAGGTCCATGCAAAAGTTACCGAAATCTGAATAAAGGCACGTTTCCAAACGAACAATGAATGGAAATATTACTATTTACGACAAGTGTAGATCATTTGAGAAATATCTTAATTGTACGAACGTAAAAATCAAGACAACTCACGAAGAATTCGTACGAAATTCAGAAACTTCTCTCCTAGCCATTGCAGCTTGTATGTTTAGAGAATTGAACAATTGTAGATACGACAACAGGCGTAATGTTACACACCGAGAGGTAAACTTCCTGCAAGATAAAGTAACTGTTCCAAAAATGTTTATCGGGGATATTTATTTAAAACGAACAAAACCTTTGCAAAGGTAGTGCCGCGGAAAATGAAAAGGGATGCAATTTCAACTCGGGATAGTGGTTATGCGCTAACGAGGGGAGCTCAAAGACACAGATATTGTCAGAAGATTCAAGTAGTGGGACCTTTCAAGCAAGCAGTTCAACTGAATCAGAATTTGAACCAGGGTCTTCAAATGCAGACTCTGCCAAATTCATATCCCTTTTGCAGCATTTAGAATTCGAGAGAAATGAACCATCGAAATATCAGAGGGAAATGTTGCGTTAATAGCTTCATCCGAGCTTCAAGATGCAAGAATTGTGACATCAGAGAATGTGGCTCTCGTCATCGATAAAATAAAAGTCAGAAGAGGGAAAAAGAAACTTTGAAAAAAGATACAAGATGAGGAATACCTTAAAGAGAGAAAAAATAAAATCTCATCCTTTGATGGTAGAAAAGATAAAACAATCTTTATAGAATAAGAGAGAGGGGGGACGGCTCCGTCGAGAGAAAGACGAGGAATATATCGCAGTGTTGTCAGAACCTGGTTCAAAATATTTGAGTCACTAAACAACCCTTTCCTGTCACTGCGAAAAAATAGCAAACTTTTTATATAATTTTCTAAACCAGAGGTTTTTCGGAAGTGATAGCAGTCAAGAGTGAAGGCATCGCTGTTAATACAGAATAACGCAAAGTTGTTATTGGCTATAATGAACAAAAATGAAGAAGAGAGCTGCAACATTTTATACATATTCTTTATACGAACGAACTTCCACTCCGACATATGCTGTCCAAAAAAGGTGATAGAACATGGTACCTAAGACCGTTGCAATCAAATCGCAACTAGAGTAATGGGGTGTGATAATCTACGTGCCGCTTTATTCGAGCCTATTCCTGTTTTATGGATATCAGAAAAGGAAAAAACGGAAGATTTAGGCACGATTAAAAGTATTTATTTGGGATTTGTGCTGCATTTTCAACCGGAGAGTGCCCTGTAGGACTTCAAATGCATGTTTGTAGGAAACAAACAGCCAGGACCAATTGTGCAATCGAGATGAATCACAACTGCCGGCAGAATGTCACACTTGTACGTTAGTAATTCAAATCCTGATGAAACTAAGACAGTACGGGATACGAGTTTAAGCGCAAATGCGGTTTGCTGTAAGTAATAGGCCTGACTGCGAAAATGAACCAAATCTTCTGTGGCAGATTGTTCAACTCGCAATGTTTTAACCAGATGAGCTATAGAAGACAGTGCATTCAGTCGTTCAAACAAGTAGATACTACGTCCATCTCGAGAATTTACTGGTTTCAATGACCACTGGCTATAACCAAGATATTAGGAGAATAACATGTAAAATAATTTTAAAATATCGCAATTCAAAATAGAAGACCAACAAAGACCAACAAAAAGCGAGATTTTCAGGTACCAATGCTGAATATTAATTCAACGGAGTACTATCACTGTATAGACTGGGTCTTCACCAAAATCCACAAGCATCCAATAACCAAAACCCGTTCATCAGATGAAATTGAGGACAACATAATTTCAGGATCCGTTTCAGATGAATCGTTAGTCTGCTTTCTAAGTTACTACCAGGCTGAGGAAAGAGCCGGTAAAATTGTGACACAAGCGGCATCAAAAATATGTGGGAATGACGGAAGGATTCGTTTATCAGACCAAAACTGTAAGCACGAAAAAATATGCCAAATTCCTTTTGACGAGGACTCCGTAGCCCAAAAAGGTATATACATTCTGAAAATAAATTTCCGTGGGGAGGAGAGTGGGTGAAACTCGCTGTGCAGCTACCTGCTCGTGGTGAGGTCTGGATTGTTTCGCGTACGTCTCAAATGAAAAACGAACTTATTTAAACATGACTTTTCAAGTAAATACAACCAAACTAAATTAAATTTAACATTTTCAAAGACCTTTCTAAAAAAAATCAAAAATCAGCATTTTAGAAAACTTTTAGACGTTCGCGGCAAATCAAGGAATTGTAATAAAAAGTCTGAAACTGTTTGTATGAACTTGGTGTCTCCAAGTGGCACTTTTTTCCGCGCTACTCATCATCGAAAATCGAAAAAAAAATTGCGGCCAACCATAACGTATAATTAAACGTGATAGAGCAATTTAAATTAATTTTGGTGAAATTTTAACTTCTTACCTTGCACCGAATAAATAAATAAAAGCTACTCATTTTATGAAGTCGAAGTAAAAATATATCTTTTTTCCAAAGATATGCCTTTATATCATTTTATACTCTTATATACACTGAATAATACATGTAATAGAATAAGGTATGTCTTAATTCAGCAGAAATCACCTCTTGAATTCGTTTTAACGCCACTAATTTAGTGCATACATTTTTGATTTCATTATCGTGGAATTAGATTCTTTTAGTATTCCTTACCGTACGTTCTTTAGTTTTACAGTCCATGTTATCAAAACATCTCTTCAAAATATTCAACAAATTTTCTATGACATTTATGTCTGATGAATTTTTAGGCCAATCAAGCAAATTAATATTAATTTTCAGCATGAGAGTTTTAAACGATTTTAAATTGTGGCATTGGACGAAGTCATATTCATATGTCCCGTCAAAATTTCGGTATACGCACTTGGATGAATTTGTCATACCTTGAACAAGGACTAAGATTCCAGTGTCGTTTACTGTAAAAAATAAATAAATAAATAAAATAAATTAATAAAGCATCCGTTTCAGAGGATATTTTTGAGGTTTTTTTTGACATGCTTAGGTTTTAAGGGTTCATTGACAGTTGATTCGTCTAACGACATTTGTTTTCTAACCCTGTAGAAATAAATTGCGATATTTTTCACTGTCAGAAAATCTGAGCATTAAAAGAAATTATTTTTGCATGCTTCCTTGGAATACTATCCATTTTTAAATGATACGTAAAGTATCTCACAGAGAGAAAAAAAACTAATAACCACCTCTGACACACATAAGTTCACAAATGAATCAAGTGATTATTTTTTGTTTAAAACCAGTAAAATTACATTCTTATTGTAAAATTCTAACTGTCAAACAAACTAAAGACAGATGAAACCGAATTAAGTCGATTTAAAATAGTAACAGGCATTTGCTTTGCAATTCTAAAGTAAAAATAGCTTGTATCAATTCATTTGCAGAGTATAGTATGAACAATAATACCTGGTAAATATGTGATAAGTCATTTTGTTTATTCAATCAATACGTGTAAAATTTGGCATGAACGAAACTACAACAAGAGCGCATTCAAGATTTCTCTATAATTTATAAAGCTTTAGTAACATAATTATATATACATATATTAATTTATTTTTAATACTAACGTAAATACATTTGAAGTTTTTGTCATTTTGAAAAACGAAAGAAATACGTTTTCATAAGATACTTTTCACTCTTTAAAGAACTATACGCTTTTACTGGAAAATAATATCGTCATCTCGGCGACATAATAATAATTTATAACAAAATTCCACGAACACAAATAAAACAAAATATAGAAGAAGGCGTTACACCTATTTTATAAAACTGGAAAAAATCTTCATTCGGTCTTTGGCGATTAGTTTTTTTCTAGAGAAAGGAAAATGTATTTTCCTGAATACATATTTTTAAAATTTAGCTCTTGGATAAAGAAAAGTTTTGCGTTACAACATAAAAGTATTCCACGTGAAATAATAAATTGCTTCGTCATATCCATAGTAATCTTCGAAAAAGTCATGCATTGAGCTTATAAAGAGAACATTTGGTAATATTTTTTGTTATCAGTATTTTTACTTGTTTTATGCTGTTATAAAGAAAGTTTATGGGATGTATCAAATTGCATCAAAATGATTTATGAAAGTTCCTAGCATTTTTTTGTATAATTTAAAAGAAAAAACGAGGGTGATTTTAAGATGAATAAATATTTATAGCTATCAATAACATGTAATATGGAATATTTTACAGATGATTTAATATTGTTAAGTTATTAGACGGCTAAAACAATTATGGTATTTGTTAAAACAAACAGGTTTAAATGTCTCTTTGTCCACATTTCTGTTGCTCAGGATGACACTCTTAAGTAAAAAAGTAAATAAAAGCATGTGTAAAATACAGTTGTTTAAATTTTCTTTGTTTCACAGTATTTATAGGGTTAATATACGTGTTCGTGCCTACATACAGCGTTCACGAAAATTCTATTTTGAACATAACTGTTTTATATTAATAAAAAATATAGTAGTACTTTAAAAGTGTTTTATATTTATTTGTTATTATATATATTTTTTTCAAATTCACTTTAATGTCTTTGTGAGCTCAGCTTTTAAAGAAATTGTGTAATTACAACTTTAGTAGTCTCAGAAAATCATGTAAGAAATCTTAAATTCGCGATGGATAAGAAGTTGTATTGAATAATGTTTTTACAGTGTTTAAAATATTAATAACGAAATTTGAAGTTTCCTGATTCAAATAGACGTAACAGTAAAAAAAAATCTGATAGTAATGAGGTACATTCTTTCCAATGACACAAAATTCTCATAAATACTCAGTTAATTATTGAATTGTTTTTTGAAAGATTAACATTTTATGGTAGGTCAAGCCGTTTCATTAAACATTAAATATATGTAAACATTTCTGGTAACATTTTAATTACATTCATTAAATTTCGATTTTGATTACGAATTGATAAATACAAAATATATTTTCTTTGAACGCGAAAAGAGTGCATACTAGAATAAAGATCGTTGACATAAATAATGTAATATTTTTTTAATGTGTTAATTGTTTATTCTTTATACTCATCTAGATTACTTGGACGTTGGAAAAAATATTAAAATTTTGATGGATTTCTGTTAAATTTTTGAAACAAAATCATTTGAACATTCAGATATATTAATTTAAAAATGTAAATTTTATAGATTTATCCGTACAAACGTAATATGAAACTATACCTTTCTTCACTTATTTGTATATATTTCTAGTGGGGTTTTTTCCTAGATTTTCTAATTTATAGCTTGCTCGAAAACTTTTATGATCTCTTGAATTATCACAAATATATAAATAAACCTTGCTCTTTTATTTAAACAAATTACAATTTCTCTAATTTTTAGATGCAGATAAGATTTAGTTCTTTTTTATATAGACTAGTAGAGTATTATCCCATTTGTGTGTGCCTCTTCATGACTTTTGATTATTTATAATACAAAATAACTGTTTTAAATTTCACTAAGCGAAAAGAGAAATATTTTTTTTTTGTTACTTTTTCAAATTTTTAAATATTTCATTATCGTTAAAAAAAAAAAAAAAAATAATTAAGCAATTTATAAGGAACAAGATTTTTTGAAAGTAAAGAGTTTTAAGTATATAAATTTCAAGAAACTTTAGTTAATCACTTTGGAAAAAAAACAAAAAATTAATTATAAAACAACGCTTCTCAAGAGGTTTAGTATTTACTATTTTTCAGAATTATTGTAACAGAGATTTAGACGAAAATAACCTTACAAATTGAGCATTGTATGCAATTTTATATAATTTTATCAAATGTTTTAGATTATACATTTTTGTGATTTGAACTGCCCAAAATATTTTCCAATTCTTTTTTTATATCTAGATGCACGAATATACAACAACTACACGTGTTTAATATTTAATTTTAAGAAACTGATTAGTAATAAAAGACCTCATGTAGTACAACGTTCAAAATATATTTTATGGAATGTGAAATCACTTGAATTGAATGGAATATTGTGATTTTGTTTTCTCTGTCTCGTTTTGCTTTACCGAAATGAATATGTAATTAGATATGTTTGTAATTATGTGAACAAAACATTCAGTTTCATTGATACTTTTGCAGAATTCCAAACAAAAAAATATTGTCACGCATACTGATGTTTATCCTCCACCATGTGAGAATGTGAATGACGTCACATACATTAAGATAACCGGAAAATTCTATATTTATGCGCACAAACTTTTATGTATATTGAGGTATTAGGTTGTAACATTGTGGTTACGCATATATAAATTCAAATGATCATAATTTGCATATTTTTACTATCGTGTAGAAATCATAATCATAAATAAATGTATTAACTTCATTTTATACATACACTAGTATTTCAAATAATGTTCTTGCATATTACTATACATCTGTTTGATATCTGTGCAGCGTGATTGAAAAACAGATTGGGTAAACTAAAAGAGCTGAAAATGAACAATAATACAAAAAATATATATATATACAAACTGAAAACATAATCCCTTTATAATGTTAAAAATACAAATTATATTTTTCGAATCCAATTTTAGATTTTTTTTTGTTTATAACTTTAACTACAAGGATGACATATTCATGAAATCTGAAAATGAATTATATTTCATTTTGGGAAATGTAAGTATATTACGAGACATGGGTGGAGTTCCTACCATGCTTATACCAATAGCGCTGAGTTAAATTCGACATATTTTTTAATGTATTAAATAGTTATAAGGTTTTCCTTACCGAAATGTTTTACATGTTAATCACTTTTAATGATATTGTTGGATTGTATGCAAATTATGATAAATCTGTTTAAAATGTCTTGCAAATATCTTAATTTTAATTAAAACTACAAACGCTTATATGGGGATTAAACTCGGATGAGGGTCAGAAACACAGTATATTTCAGTGAAAAAATGACTCTGGTTTCCTATACTCAAAATGTCTGTTTTCATGTGCACCACCGACTACAAAGGTTTGTGGAATACATTTTGAATACGTGTATTTTGAAACAGCAGGTTAATATGACAAAATTCAATTCTTATTGAAGAATAACTACGAAAATGAGTAAGTCTGATTAAGTCAATGTACATTTATTTCAAAATGAATGATATTTGAATGCATTTGTTACTGGTTCATTTGTTACGTTTATTTTGATTTTTCTTTAAAAGAATTTTTCTTTATTTTTTTTTATTATTTACATTAAAGCTATCCAAATTCAGACTTCCTACCTTTTTTTATGTAATCGATTAAGTATTATTGTTATTCTTAAATAATATACATAATATTTATTTAGATATTCTTTTTCTCCTGTTCTATGTAACAATTTAAAATTTTTTTCATACGAATCTTAAAAGCTTTTTATTTTTAGAGCTCCTTTCGCAAATTTAATGTAAACAGCGTCATGAAAAATCTATGAGGTCAAAACACTCAGAATTACCTGACCCGCTA
Organism: Maratus michaelseni; assembly: GCA_963931845.1. Classification (NCBI taxonomy): domain Eukaryota; kingdom Metazoa; phylum Arthropoda; class Arachnida; order Araneae; family Salticidae; genus Maratus; species Maratus michaelseni. The sequence continues at coordinate 256,973,876 of OZ007590.1, read as the reverse complement.
AAAAACTAAGAGCTTTTTTATGTAAATTCTAGAGCAGGCCAGTTTTATGACCCAATTGTTTCTATTTTTAAAAGGCTTCTTTCTGGGAAAACTCTTGGAAAATTCAAGCGTGAAGCAATTTCTACCCTTAGTGTTTGGAAATCAACTTGTAAACCTACAGCCGTTATATCTCTCGAACAGATGCACTTTTCTCAACATATAGGCATGTTACCCTGTCATGTTTAGTTTTTTGACTCGGCTGTTACAATGAAACGTGTAAGCAACTGTCTTCTCCCTTACATCCTTATCTCCGTACAGCTGGCCAAACACAGGATTAGGTGACTGCTGTCATTTGAAACTATTTTCCATGGTCGTAAACACAGACCCATTTTTTTACACCTCTCATATAGAAGTGGTTTTTCCCATGAACGAACGGCGAATATGAAGTCAGGGGAAAAGCAGTGCACGTGCGTGTACTGCCCGCATAGAAAACAAAAATTGGGGGGAAATGTTAATAAGCCAGTGTACCTGGGAATAAGCACAAGGACTCGGGCTGGGGTTTTGATAGTTTATTTGCCATCCCCAATACCGTGAGGATTTTTTTAATGCAACGATTTCACAGAAGAAGGTTGTATTTTTACTGGCTCTTATCTCTGCAACGAATTCTTTTTATTCAACGAGAATCAAGTGCCAAATAGAGAGGAACTTTCCTGTTCTAAACACTCGAGATTGTGCAAAAGTCCTGTTTGTCCCATGGCGCATGGTCCAGACATGCCTGTCTGTAGTAGCACAACCCCCAGTCAGAATGCTGTTTGAGAAGCTTCTGTGAGTTAGAAGAACATATACGGTGAGGAAAGAAATTTTACCGAGATCAAGATACATTCTGGACAGTTCAACAATTTCAGGTCTTATAATGCCAGATGGTGTAGAGAACTGTTTTAGTGAGAAATCCTAGCAGCATCACAAATGATAATTAAGAATACCTCAATCATAAAAGACTCCCTAATAGTGAACTGAACAATAATTGGAATTCTCAAAGCCTTAAAGTTATTTCTGGAGTCACAACTACTAACTGCCAACATGTGTGAAAAATTTACTGTTACTTGCACATTGAAAAAGGAAGAAACATAGTTAAACTCATATCTTATTAACTCTAATTATTAACAATAAATCATCATCTTAAATTATTAAAGTAAAAGTGTTTAATTTTAATCGCTGGTTGTTTTGTTATTTATTTATTTCTTTTTTGTTGTTTTGCTTAGATCTTAAGAAAAGTTCTGTTAGTAAAGAAAGTTAAAGATTAATTGGAAATTCTCTACTGATTAATGGAATCCTTTACTCAACAAGAAATACTAAGCGTGTTTTTGATTCTTTTAAAAATAATAATGGATTGAAAGTTTAACATTAAAATGAGAATTATTTAATTTTATGTTTATTTTTATGATTACTGAGTTGAAAACATAAATGTCTTTACTGAAAACGAAATATTTGTTTTACTATCATAAATGTTTTAATGATTGATAAATGTGCAGAAAGTAATTGTTATGGAAATAAAAGAAAGTTATCTTATTTATTTTAATCCAGAGACTTTAAATTTTCAGTCACAAACAATTTTCTTATTATTTTTATGTTACAGAGTCTTAGTTCTTTACCTATTTTTTTTTTTCATTCAATAGAAAAATGCTTACGGTTGGAACGCATTCTGAATGCATTTCTTCAAAATTTAATAAGAATTTCTTTTTTTATTATTTTTATGAATGAAAAAATCAGTATAAAGTTAATTTTTTATTAACTAAAATGCTTTTATAAGTACGATGCCACAACCTATTACTAGAAAATCATTGGCCAATATGTTGAATTTGAGATTAGGTAGTATATTTTTTATCTTAAAATTTAATTTCTACTCTTTATCTTTTTTGGTTACACTTCCGCATTTACTTGGCAATCAATTTGGAGAATTCCAGTTTTCAATTAAAATTCCTGATAGTTGTGGTATGCACTTGCTACTTATTTAACTTAAATTTATTTAATTTCATGCCTACATTTTCAAATTGAATACATGTAAGTGTTGGAGAGTTTTCTTCTTTGGATACTTTATTAGATGAGAAGCTTGTTGTGTTTTAATTTACCTATCATTCCCTTTTCTACTTTCGTTTTGTTTAAGATTTAGTTTAGGTTTTTAATTTCAATTAACGTCTTTAGAATTTTGTTTTTTGGAAAAGCTTCAAAATTCATTAAAGTCATAAATTTGTATATTAATTCATACATTAACAAGCTTCAAAATATGTGGTTATTGCATGCAAAATAAAAAAAAAGTCTAAGGAGAAAGCTCTAACAAATTTAACAATAACAGTAAACCGTACTTTTGAAATGTTTTACCTGTTCTTTGCAATCAAAGCCCAAAACTTAAATACAAAGAAAATACATACATCAGTCTATGCGTTAAAACATATATCGTATTAAAATGGTGTATAAAATATGTGCATATACTATGTGTATGGATTACCTATAGTACTCATGCACAGCTGTTCAATAAAACTCGACAAAATTTCTATTGTTGACTGAAAATATTTTCAGTGATTTTTGGTCACACCGATGCAGTTACTAATTTCTATTGCAGCTACAAAATATCTTAGAAAAGAATCTCCAAATAATTGTTGCAGTTTCTTATCAAGTAGTTTTTATAAATTTGTAAATAATGAGTGTAATACAGAGTGGCCATTATTAAAGTGCATATGTCCGAAGGGCTTTACAAAATTAAACTATTTGGAATATTTTTATAAGAATTGGTATTCATACTGTTTAGAGCATGCAGAAAGAAGACCCGCAAAAAAAATATATATTTAAACTTTTTCCAATAGATAGCGCTGTATATCATGAAAATAAAAAAAGAAAAATGGAGAATTTCCTACCAGCTAACTTTAAAGACTTTTTTATAACATATTTTAACCTTATGAGTACTAAAAGTTTAGCCAAAAAAGCTGCGCTTTGTTAATAGAGTGTTTTTTATTAAAATGGTAAAAATTATAGCGCTACTGTGGAAGAATATCGTCGTCTCAGATATTTTTGTTAATATTTTCTGATAAAACATCACAAACATATATATAATCGACATCTATTGGTAAAACGTCGAATTAATCCTTTATATAGCATAACTCGTTTTTGCATACTCTAAATAGTATAAATACTAAATATTTTTAAAATATTCTAAATAGTTTATCTTGTAGAGCCCTTCAAAGACGTGCACCTTAATTATGGCCACCTTGTATATTGACCTTTATAGATCTAGACAATTGCGAAGATTTCATGACTATTTTCTCGTAATGTTATAAACTGTTTCATAATCAATGCAGGATATGTACATTTTCTTCCTTGTTTTGAAAATAGCATACATATTTATTTGTCCTTTCCAGATAAAGATCCCACATAGTTCCTCGTATTTTATTGCATCTTTAACCAGTATATTACATTACTTAAGGATATAATTGTATGTGTTAGGTTGCATTTTCCTCATAAGTTAGTAAGTTTATAAGGATTCAGGATATATCAAATTAACTAATAAGATTTTTATTTAAGAAACAATGCGTCTTTAATTTACATTACAAAATAGTCTTAATCTCATCGGCTTTTTTTAAGCTCCAGTACTAGCCAGTGATCCAACTGCTTATTGTTATATATCTTGTCTTATCATGTTTTCAGTTAAACACGACACAATCTAATAATAAGCTCTAATAGATCTAATATTTTACCGCGCTGTGCTTTTGATAACCGGAGACACAACGTCACAGAAAACATTTACATTTTGTTTTAGGTAGCTTTCAATACAAAAAAGTATAAAGCTACCTATTGCAGCCGTTCGGAGGAAAGCAGTTCCGGAAAATTTCGATATATTTTCGCCGATTATGACCCCCAGACCACAAATCCACCCTCCGTTCAAATGTTGATTTATATATATATATATATATATAACCATTAATGAAACATTACGATAACACCAACTGAAACTTGAAATTATGATTTAGGAAGTAATAATTTATTGACAACGAAATTGTAACCCCAGCACAATGAATATAGATATTAGACACCAATATAAAAGAAGTAGAAATTAAATTAAAAATTGAATAAAATAGAATGAATGAATCTGACCTATGTCATAGGATAACGCCCGTATTTATGAATCGATTTTGATGAAACTAATTGTGTGTATTAAGGTCACTAATGTCTCAACTGAGTTCGTTGGCCAGCTTGGTCCGCCATTTTGTTTCAAGAGGGCGACCATTTACAAATTTAAAACTAAAATAAATATACAAAAAAAATAAAAATTCAACTTTATTTTTAATTACGTGTTAGGCCTTAATACAAGGATTCCAGAGCATTTTTTGGTTTACCTCTATCTTAAAAAATGGCTGAGATAGAGCAGTTTGAAATTCTAGGGTGGCTGACATTTTGAAACAAAACATCACATTAACGCGATTACTCGCAAATTATTTTATTTCATTGTTGTAATAATTTTCCCAATCATACGCATAAAACTATATATTCATATTCGTTAGTGCCAAATTCTTGCCAAAATTGGCGACATTTGGCAAAATATGCCAAATTTGGCGACCAAAATAAGTCTTCATAAAAGAAGCCAAGTTGGCTATTGCTCAATAATTTGGCGAATTTCTTATTCAAATTCAGTATTAACGAATCTTTTGTAAACGTTTCTTTGCATTTTAGCTTGCTGTTTTCGTATAACATTAGCTAAAATTTTAAAACGAAGATATAGGAAAGCTACCTTTTCCTCCCGGTACAGGCCGGAAGGACTTTTTCTAAATTCCTTTATTTAACAAGACGTGTACGAGTGAAACCGCATTCCACAATGGCGAGAGAGACAAGGATGACAAAAAAATTCCACATAGACAACAAAACGTTTGAAATAAAATACCCTTTTAGTTTAAATAATTTTACCACATATTATTTAATTTATCCTTTTTACAACCTAATTTTAATACTTTTATGTTTTGCTGTTAAAACTGCATCTTTTCAAAATGTTTGAAATTTACTAAAATTCAAAAGCAGTATAAAATTTCTCGCCGAAAATATTTTAATACTATATGCAATTTTATTTTAAAAAAGAAATGTCGTTTTAATTATTTAGAAATTATTTAAAATGAAATCATTTTGAGCTACTTAAATATCTCATAGAAAAAAAAAAATTAATTAAATAATTTTGAGCTATATATCTCAAGGTAAGCAGCGATTTGTTAAATTTTTTTTATATTGCGATATGATATTCTAATAGAAATAGTATATGGATAGATAATATTTTTAATTATATTTGACAAAATCCACGTAATCGTTATTTTCAAACATCATTGTCATCTATATAAATCTTTCTAGTTGTTCCGTTGTCATCTGTATTGTCACTCACTCGAAAATTATTAAATTAGAACAATACTTTTCTATGATTAATAGTTTCATTTTCTTTGTCATGTGAAATCAGTTACTTGATAATTTTTTTTAACAATAACATTTATTTGAAAACTAAATCCCCATAATTATCATCGAATCTTTCCGTAATTACTGCATTCTTCAAATATGCACAGACAATTAAGGAAATATCTTCGTTGAAAATAACAATTTTTTACGTTGCCCAGAAACAGATAGTTTCACAATAAATAGAATTGTTTTACTTTCTCTAACTGAACTAAATAAGTTTTACTTTGGGAAGGTGCTGGTATTTTGCCAGTTTTTTTTGTGTATATTTAAAATGCTTATAAAAAATGTGTTTAATTATAGAATGCTTTTTTTACTTTACCAGTCATTTGTTTTATAAAATCTATAATTGTGATGATTTTCGTTTTACAATAGTTGATATATATATATATATATTATTTCTTTCAAAATTAATAAATTATTTTATCTTATAAATGCAGTTCGAACTAATGCAAAAAATTAAAAAAAAATCTAAAAGAGGCTTGTCTGTAATTAACACTGGAGTCTTATAGACGTTCCACTTCTGGTATTTCCAACAGCAAAATTCATGAGATTCTGAGTGACCAATGGTCACTGGGCTGGAAGTTTTCCAAAATTTTATCTTTGTTTTGCCCATTTTCCGTCAGAATAGAGAAAATTCCCCTATGTAACGTAAAAATTACCTGAAGTCCCCACACCTAAATTTATTCAAAGCTGAATTCTTATCAGATAACCGGGCTGTTCCGGGAACTGTGCTGCTTAGTACTCGTCTTTTTCTTCTTACAAACAGAATTTAAACGCATATTTTTCCCTCACAACATGCTACAATTTCATGAAATTATTCTATCACAAGTCGAAAATTTCTTCAAGTAGCAGTAAATTCTATTTCGATCACAGTCTTCTTCCGAAAATTTTGCTTTCTGTACTTTTACGTTTCTTGACGAATTTTTTCTCGAGAGGGCATATTTCAAAGTTAGTGCATATTCAAATATTTTTGGTTCTTTTGTTAGTAACATCCAGTTTTACTATGGGTTATTTCTCACTCAATATACGTTTGTTATTGTGTTTTACTATTTATGGTAATTGTGTCTTAGAATATTGAAAATAACGCAATACAAAAATATCGAAAACATAAAAATGGACACAGAGCTCTTCATATAAAAAATATTTCTTTCAGTTAGAATAACAGTGTTACAAATACATAAATGAAATCTTCGAGTAATTGCACTAAATAACTTGTATTGCCATCTTACAAAAAGCTTAATATTGATACATAATTGTAAATTATTTCAGAAATACATTTTATTTTATAAGGTGATTTGTGATTGTAGTAACTTAAAAACATGAAATCATTCACTGATACCGTAATTTGTATTTGCTGCTGACAATAATTTTGAACCTAAAATACAGGTTTCATACGAATGTCACTTTAACCGGAAAATACTTGTGAACGGAGATAGCTACAGCTATGCAAGTGAGGCAATAGTATAGTAAAGCGACTACTCCCTACATAATGCAAATGATAGCAGAACCCCCTAGTGGCGAAATTTGGAAGATAGCTATTTCAAATCGAAAACGAAAAGAGATAGAGCAAAATTTCCAATTAGAAAGTTTAGAGCATCAATTAATTAGTACGAAACGATATTTGTTTCATAAGGATAAAATAAATCGTCGCCTGTATAACCAAAAATGTAAAAGTCAATGCACTCCATTTTGTGCACACGTTTGAAGAGAATAGCCAGAAGTATTAAGAAATACGCACAATTTATTGCATTAATAAGTACTTACGTCGAAACTTTTGATAACATCACACAAAAAAAAAAAAGACAAACTGTCTCACAGTGATAAAAAAGTTAATATTCAGTATGCTTGAAAAGCTAGCCATTGCTCACGATACACGTTTGTATTCGTGAGAGTAATTCTGCATGCACATTTCTCAGCATGGAAGGTGTCACACTATTGTAAGTATCTTCAATACTACGACGTAGATGCAGCAGACTTGTAGGTGGAGTTGCATAAATATGATCTTTTATGTAACCCCACAAGAAGAAATCCAACGGATCCAACGGAGTGAGGTCCGACGTTCACGGAGGCCATTCAACACTAAAACACTAACACCATACCCAATAATTTGTTGTCCAAAACAATCGTTGAGAAAACTTCGCACTGCAGCTGGTTGCTGTGCAGGGGCACTGTCATGTTGGAACCACAAGTCCCGTAATGCGGACAGAAGAATATCATCTACAAAGTCAGGTATGATAATATGTAATAGTTGGAGGTACCAATGTCCGTTTAATGTGCCTTAGTAGAACACAGGTTCCAGTAAGCGATATTTCCAGATTCCGCACCACACGTTAATGGACCAGCGCACTTGGTGTCTGGTTGATAGTCCCTACGAGGGATTTTCAAGCGCCCAGTAGTGGGCATTGTGTTGGATTAGTACTCCGGTACGTTGAAACAGTGTTTCGTCCGAACAAACAATGTTGGAAAAAAATCTGTGTTGCCTTCAACATTAACTAACACCCAGTTGCACCAGCCAAATCGACGCTCATTATCCCCTGACAACAGTGCTTGCTGCAGAGTGACGTAATTGGGATGCGCATGTTGACCATGCAGTATTTGAAATACTCGGGCACGTATTAAGCCAAAATACCTGATGATATTTGTTTTACTGCTGTGTGGATGGATTAATTCATGTGCCAAAATACTCTCTGGCACTATACGCATACCTGCACTCACTGGTCTGCCAGAACGTGGACGACGTCTAGTGCTTCCTGTCTCCCTGAGCCGTCGCACTACATTTTCGATGGTAACTGCACTTGAATATGGCCCACCTGGAAAACGAACAGCATACTACTGTGTAGCAGGCGTAGCGTTTCGTTCGCATTCGCCGTAAATAAGCACCATCTCGCAATATTTGAAGTCAGTGAAGCTCGCCATTCTCACACAGATCCAAAATTCTAACTCCAAACTACAAGAAAAGATTATTTGTAATACACCACTTTAAAAAATGTACTTTTTGTAGGATCTCACTCATTTATGATCATTCAGAATGCCATTTACTTTGGCACACTCAAAAAAACAAAAACAAAACACGTATTTTCAATTAGTTGCTAGGCAAAGTTTAAGATTGCCACAACACAGAAAATAAAAGCGCTCGCATATTCGGATTAAAATTATCGTCTGTCATCAATAAGTTTATGCTATGAGATTATGCTGTTTGTATCAAGCGAGCGCCAAAACCTTTGAAACCAAAATTTTAAATGCATTCGAAATGAAAGTTTTACAGACATTATAGTACAGTACAACGTCACAATTTTCAATTGCGCACTGATACATTTCCGAAATGTGAATATGCAGAGTAGAATCGTCGCGCGTCGATTTCGGACATTTTTGGGTATACAGGCGACAATTTATCTTATCCGTGTGAACCAATTGTCGTTTCGTACTAATTAATTGATAATATGAAACTTTCTATTTGGAAATTTTGCTCTATCCCTTTTCGTTTTCGATTTGCAATGGCTATCTTCTAAATTTCACCAGTAGGGGCTCAGCTATCGTTTGCATTATGTCATGCGTCGTCGCTTTATTATAACGTTACCTTACTTGCATAGCTGTATCACTCACCGTTCGCAAGAATTTTCAGGTTTAGGGACTTTCTTACGCACCCTGTATACTTCTTAAGAATCGTATAGTAACTAATTCCAGAATTATCGTAAATTTCAGCTCTGTTGAAAAAAATAAATATACTAATAAAAGAAAGTTTTGTCTGTGTGTGTCTGTGTGTCTCTTTGTTGGCGATGGCTAGCAAAACCTACATTTTGCATATGTATGAAAATTTGGATTTAGGTAGTACAAGGTATGTCCTTATGCCCCTGAGGCTCAGATATTTAATATTTAGCCAAGGTATTAATTAAAAACTCATCTCTTTCTTTGCGAGCCTGAAAAAAATATTTGCCCAGATCCCGATTTCCGCATCTCAAAGAAAGATTGAAGAAGCGAACATTTTTTTTTCAAAAATGGTCCTTTTCCCGAAGGACGTTTTCTTCCCTTAAATTAGTGCTCCTACAGGGCGCAATTTACCTTCTTCTAATTAAAAGTGAAATCGGTTTTTAAAAGTACGAATTTTAACTCTTTCAAAAACCCCGGCGAACGCACGTAACTTCGCTTCACAAGGAGACGATCTTTTTTCTACGCTAAAAGTAACTTAATGTCCGTATTTTGACGTAATATTTTTAGACCATCTTGGTAGACAAGACTGGCTCCACCTACAAAATTTTCAAAACATTCGGTCGGGCCCAAGGAATTAAAAATAGAATAAAATCTGAGACACTTTCGGCTAAAAAATCGTGGAAAAGATTGTTGTTTCGGCGTCGTTCGATCTGTTTGGATTCTTGTTTCCATTACTAAATATGCCTATTTTTTCATAAAATTTTATAGAGAGCTTGGATACAGTTATATTTATAAACGATTGAAATTTCAGAGATTTCGGAAGCTGAGAACTATTATTTTATTGGTATGTTAAAGGAGCCGACGCGAAAAAAAAAACGAGGAGGAAACTTTTTTTTTTTTTTCCTTACAACTAGATAACAATGCATTTTTACACAGTCTTTAAAAGAGTTTTATTTATAACTGATAAAGATTTAAAAGATGTCAGACAAAAACAACATTTTTAAAATAGCTGCGAAATTACCATACGGGGAAGAAAAAGAAAATATCTTTATACGAGCGCTTTTATCACTAAATATCAATACTTTGTCTCCATTTTTTTATTTAAAAATATAATTTCATAGAAAGTCTAGTTAAAGATATAAAATCCTGCAAACTTTAGGTTTGTTTAAATTTATTATCACGGAACCGGGGGACGTCGGGTGGGTTAGCTAGTTTATATATCTATAAAAACATAGTATTCTCTATATTTTAAAATTGTTTCAACATTTGTTTTCACATATGTGAATAAGATTCATAAATTAAATTAAGTAAACTATATTTCAGCTACATGATCTAAAATAATTAATATATTTTAGACAAATGCTTTTCACAAATATTTTTATTTATTTATTTATTTATTTATTTGTACAAAACTTCGCTGATCTCATTTACAAAAGTAAAACGCAATACAAATTCATAAATCGTTTTCTGAAAATTATCTTTTATGAATAGTTTATAAATGAAATAAAATGTAAATAGATTTAGAGATTATTCATGCGATAAATAAATTTTCATACTCTAAAGCAGGTGCGTAAAATTGAAAGCCAAATCCTTTAAGTTTAGTGTATCAAAAATAATCTACGGAATTCAAAACGTATCGCTTTTCGATGCAAGGCGGTTGCCAATATTTTCTGAGCTTTTGTAAAAGAATTTCGCTGCATATGTTTCAAATAGATTTCTTTATTTCTTGAACCAGGACTATATTGCTACAGAAAATTATTAAAATGTATAATAAACATAAATGTCATCTACTGATCATTTTGTGACATGTAATACAATATATTATCAATTCAAAAAAAAACTTTTATTTAATTAAATTCTTAGAAATAAACTGATGAATTTTCTTGCTATACTTTATTCACCTCTCATCTGAAGTTGAATAGATGCTTGCACAATTTTTATTTGTTTTTTTTTTTTGGAAATAATACAGGAATGAAAAAGTTTGAAAAATCATGCATCAGGCATAGGTGATGAAACACTTTCCAACACTAACATAGTATTATTAAATAATTACATTTTAATACAATCAAACGAGATATCTAAATAAGCAATTACAAAAAAACAGATAACTTATTAAAAATCCATTTACAGAAATTACTGTCCACATCCGGTAATATGTGCGAATTAGTTGGTGCAGTCCTGTATATGATTTTAAAAATTAAAACACACTACGCAATACTCTAAATATTTCATAAAAAAAAAACATAAAACAGTGGAACATCATTTCTAGCAATTATTGATTATCGTCCAGTCATTTAACTGTATTATTTTGTACGTTTCAGTAAATAAACGATTCCATATTCTAGCTGTAATTTTACAGTAAATGCAAAAAAAAAATCATTGTCAATACCGAGTACTCTATACTAAACCTCAATAACATATAAAAAGTACATGGGAATATGTGTATGTTTACGAGCGTTAGGACGCGGCCAGGCGGGCAGATAGACAGGCGGCCAGGCGGGCAGATAGACAGGCGGCCAGGCGGGCAGATAGACAGACGGCCAGACAGTCAGACACAGAAGTGGCCAGATAGACGGTCAGATAATCAAAATTCATAAACATTTTTCAACTATGTTGGAAATTGTTAAAAAAAGTATGTAGATAAACTTTTAAATTGTATTCAAAACAATAGTGAATAAATACGATTTAATTTGTTATCGTAAGTTCATGTAATTACATTTTTATATGATAGTCACAACAGAAATATTACTTCCGTTTAATCAAGCTTAAACATTGAGTAGGGTTTTGAAAGTAGTCACACTCTTATAAACAAATAACAGTAACGAGCAACTACATTTTGTGTTCCATTAGATGTGAACGTTCAAAAGGTGTCAGTTACCACAATGAGGACAAAAATTACTCAAAAAAATCAGTACTGCTCTTTGATATGTTTTATGTTATGTTTCTACTGTTCTTGTTTTACATTCAATTCTATACACGGCTAGTCATTTTCTGCGAGTAGCATGCCATCGTTTGCATATTATTTGATGTAAAATGAATCTTAAGGGGACAGTGGACATTAAAAATGAAATCCTTCAACTGTCAATGGATTCATATGAAAAATGCAGACTTATTAATGGCAAGCTCAATTAGCAATTAAAAATAAATGTGCGACGTTAAATTAGCACAAATTAAAATCATTTCTAATGGCAAACAGCTGTTCCACAGCCCTTAAGCTCCATCTTCAGTGCCAACTCAAAAGGTAAAAACGAATTAAAAACTCCTAAGCCATGACCGCTTGCCTGCCATCTCTCGCCCCGCGGCCAGATGAAATGGCGTTGAATTTTTCAAAACAACAGCGGAGACGAGGAAACACACGTGACAGAGAGACCAATAGGAACACTCCGCCGACCGGGAAAGTTTAAGTGTGGAGGCGAATAAAGGAGAGGGGACGAAGTGAATGAACTAAGCGAAACGCAGCCAGACGTTTGAAACGTTTTGTACGGCAGAGAAAAAAACCCGAAAGGGGGGGGGGCAATGAGGATGAATTAAATGAAAGGTAGCCAGACATTTGAAAAATTTGGTGTACTGGGCAAATCATTAACCAAGCTGCTCGAATTTTTCCATATGTAATAAGCTTCCCAGAAATTTATGTCGTAAATTGATGAGCATTTCTGAATTATCGCACCCTCCGAAAAATTAAAACTGTGACTTTCAGACCAACAATGGTTAGCTATTGCAGATCGTTTAATATCACAATTTTTAACATAGTTTTTATGCTCCCCTAAACGGACTCTAAGCGGTCTCTTAGTTTGACCTATGTACATTTTACCACATTCGCAAGATATTTTATAAATTCCCCAATGTGAAAATTTGTCTATTGGATGTTTGAGGTCTGTAAATTTGATTTTGTTAAACGGTGCATAAACTATTTTAAAGTCGAAACTTTTCAAAATTCTAGATATTTGATGGCTTGTTGAAAACAGTTTGAAATAGATGAATTATTGCGCCTGACGGACAGTTGTCTATCACAAAACACGCTCATTTTATGGTGATTTTTATCGCATGACCGATGGGTTGTCTATGGGCTCGCTCCTGAGCCCAATTCTCAGTGATTTCTATATGCATTATTACGAGTCAAACATTTTCAATAAGTTAAATTTTCCATTTTACACCCGCTACGTCGATGACTGTTTCGCTTTAGTTGATCCTAGTGATATAGATATTCCTCATATCCTTTCTGTTATGAACTCTGTAGATGAACATATACAGTTTACATCTGAACTTGAAAATAACAACCAACTACCTTTCCTTGATGTCAGGGTTTACCGCGAAAATGACTCATTTCAAACTACAGTTTATCGTAAACCATTCGCAGTTCATTACCGCCACACCGTCTTTCATCTCACCCCCCGAATCAAAAATTGGCTGCTTTTAATACATATGTTCATCGCGCCCTAAAAATTTGTTCATCTGAGAGTTTACTCAAAGCGGAGTTAGACTACATCAAATCAATAGCCTTTGACCGGGGTTATCCTGTTGAAATAGTTGATTCAATTCATAATAAACAAATTAAACGTACGCATTCCAATGTTAACAAGGTTCGCAATGAAAATTTAATTATACTTCCATATTTTCCGAGAATAAGCCATCAAATATCTAGAATTTTGAAAAGTTTCGACTTTAAAATAGTTATGCACCGTTTAACAAAATCAAATTTACAGACCTCAAACATCCAATAGACAGATTTTCACATTGGGGAATTTATGTGATAAAATGTACATAGGTCAAACTAAGAGACCGCTTAGAGTCCGTTTAGGGGAGCATAAAAACTATGTTAAAAATTGTGATATTAAACGATCTGCAATAGCTAACCATTGTTGGTCTGAAAGTCACAGTTTTAATTTTTCGGAAGGTGCGATAATTCAGAAATGCTCATCAATTTACGACCTAAATTTCTGGGAAGCTTATTACATATGGAAAATCTCGAGCAGCTTGTTTAATGATTTGTCCAGTACACCAATTTTTTCAAATGTCTGGCTACCTTTCATTTAATTCATCCTCATTGCCCCCCCCCCCTTTCTGTTTTTTTTCTCTGCCGTACAAAGCGTTTCAAACGTCTGGCTGCGTTTCGCTTAGTTCATTCTCTTCGTCCCCCCTCTTTTATTCGCCTCCACACTTAAACTTTCCCGGTCGGCGGAGTGTTCCTATTGGTCTCTCTGTCACGTGTGTTTCCTCGTCTCCGCTGTTGTTTTGAAAAAATCAACGCCATTTCATCTGGCCGTGGGGCGAGAGATGGCAGGCAAGCGGTCATGGCTTAGGAGTTTTTAATTCGTTTTTACCTTTTGAGTTGGCACTGAAGATGGAGCTTAAGGGCTTTGAAACAGCTGTTTGCCATTAGAAATGATTTTAGTTTGTGCTAATTTAACGTTGCACATTTATTTTTAATATAACGGCACAAAGTTTTAATCCACCTTTTAGATCAATTAGTAATATTCAAAATTTAGTGTTTAAAATAATAAAAAGTTTTAAAATTATTCAGTTTTTAAAATTTTAAAATACCGAACAGTTGTCATATTTTAAAATGTCCCATGAGCATTTATTTTACATAAAATATGACAATATTTATTTATGAGGTATTTTTTATACATTACAATGAAAGTTGGCATAAATTGTAAAAGATCGCTGAATATAGAATCAGACACAATATTTTTATAATTATGCCTTGTTTTTTCTAAAAAGGTAGCTGTATCTTTCCATATGCACACAAATTTTAACACTAAAATACCATTGAAAGACACCTTTTTATGCTAACATTTATTTATTATGGTATAACCTATATACATTATAAATTTTAAACGGATCTGATAATTAGGAATGCGTACAGAACGTTTCAAAATTTAGAAATATGCGCATTTTTTTTTAATTTTGAGGAAACAGTATTTAAGTAATAAAAACTTTATTAATATACAGAGTGATAATAATTAAAGTCCCACATTTAAAATACTGTAAAAAAGGAAAAACTTGTCAGAATGGCTTCAAATTTGAACTGAATATACTGGAAGAAAGGAGAAACGATATGGCATAAGAAAGAAAAAAGTTTCAAAGTGTATCAATAGATAGCGCTGTAAGTGGCATCTTCCAGATTTCACTTCAAAACTAGCCGCCTCTTAGAATTTCTGAATCGTAGTCTTCAGACACTTGGCCGACATCGGACCATAGCCTTTTTTCATACCCTTTAAAGTTGCAATTTCTTTAAAGCTGCAAACGCACAGTCGCCGTTCTTGTAAAAGAGCTTTACCAGCAGAGCGCGATCCTTCATTGAGAGACTCATGACACGCTGCTCACATGCAATATGAGGGAAACGCCATATATCCCGCGTTTTTATAGAACATGCAATGTGTCGTGTGCATGACGGTCTTTTAATTTGCTTAGTATTCCGCTTACAGCACCATCTATTAATGTACTTTGGAACTTTTTTTCTTATGCCATACCGTTTCTCCCTTCTTCCAGTATATTCAGTTCAAGTTTGAAGTCATTCTGACCAGTGGTTCCTGTTTTACAGCATTTTGAAAGTGGGAATTTAATTATTATCACCCTGTTTAAGAGTTTTTTTTCAAATATAAAAGCTCATATCTCTGTGCAGAAGCGTAATAACTGAAAAATTCTTTTTGCATCAGATAAATTTGATCATCTAGTTTCAAATTCGTCAAATTAAAAAAAAATCGATTTTTTGCCGAATTTCGTGATTTTGGGAGTCTCCTGTCCCCTTAAACATAAAAAAAATATTTTATTGCAATACGATAAAGTAAATCGAATATGAATAATTTCCTATCCATGAAACGTTTTTCACATCGGGGCATTCTTCAATTATTATTCAGTGCATTACTTCTGCTTTTGTGTAAGTGATGTTGTTGCAATTGAACATTTATATTGACGGGATCGCATTCGATTTTTATAGACGTATTATAACTGAGATCAAGCGAAAAGTAGCTGTAAAAGCTAATGCAAATTCGTCATTCCAATTCTGGTAAATCGGAGAACTTTTAAAAATCGAAATAACATGCACACAGAAACACAATCGCGTGTACTCTCTCTTATTAGTAATATAGATTATTGTCATGAATGAGCCAAATTTGAGAACTAAACACAGTGAGAAGCATTTTGAGCGATACACGATTAATCAAAGAAAATTATTATATTATAATAATTAACATTAAAAAATAAACAATTATTGAGATACATTTGTTTTAATATACCTTTCACTGTTGGACGAAACACTGAAAAAGGTATAAATACAACGCAATAGATGCTTCTCAGAATTTTAACTTATGTGAGAAAATCCTTCTGGACCAAACTTTTTGGACAAGAAAACCCTCATTTCCATGTATGTTTTACATACCCTTATATAAGTCTGCCAATATACACTATTTATTTATTATTTTGTTTACGATTTTTTCTAAATAAATAAAATATACAACGAAGGTTGTTGTTTTTAAATAGTGATAGACAAAATAATAAAAATAAAGCCATCAGTGCCAGCCTATAGATATTAATGTGCATATCATTTTTTCCGCGTGCCATTTTTCACCTTTATCTAATAGATGAAAATTACCGTAAGTAGATCTTCCTTTCGTGAAAACTATATATTGTAAAAAAGAATAATATATTTATTTTGTAATACAAATCAATCCCTTCTCATCTTATCTGAATAAACGAATATTCGTGAGGGCCAGAAAAGTTTGAAATGATTAAGGAATATATTTATTATTAAGATTATTTTTATAAGGTTTATAATGGTAAAATGTTGACCGCCCTATGAGTCCTTATGGTTTCATGCTTGACATTCATTCTGCGAACCAAGAGGCAATACGGCCTCACGCAAAAATTAATCAAATAAATGAGTAGAATGGAATGAGTACTTTGTATTTTATCCCTGATGATGGCTACGTGTATAGATGAAAGTGTTTGGAGTAATTGTTATTGAATAATACTAATATAGATTAACATACTTTTTAAAATTTTATCATCATTTAAGTAATAAAACACACTAAGTGTTTTCAATCTATAACACGAAAAATTATCACTTTTTATGGATTTTGAAAAAAAATGTATCAGTTAAAGTTTTTTTTTTTTTTAATTTCAGGTATTAACATTACAGGTATTACAAATATGTACTGATTTTAGACCTTTTAATCAGTATAGAAGAAATAACGACTGAAATAAATAAAACCTAGACTAATTGTGCAAGATGAAGTATGTCATACAATATTAAAACTTTTGATATACAGGGTGTCCCAAAAGTTTCCATACAAATTCAAAAATATATTACAAAAAAAAAATAATAGGCCTACAACAAAAATAATTACAACAGTACACAGAGTAACTTAAAAAGTTTTTTTCTACTACCTTAGTATACTTGTACATGAGATCCTTTCGTTGCACGAAGAATATCAGGTCGATATTCCAATTCCATCCACGTGCATTTCAGCATGCTAACATCAACAGTAGTTACAACTGTTTGATGAAATCTGAACAAAATTTAATAGTCTCATGGAATTGAAACAAGAGATCGAAACAGCAGTAGCTACTGTTGATGTTAGCATGAAAAACGTCCCTGGATTGAATTGGAATATCGTATTGATATTCTTCGTGCTACGAAAGGATCTCATGTTAAAGTTTACTAAGGCAGTAGAAAAAAACTTTTTAAGTTACTCTATGCACTGTTGTAATTATTTTTGCTGTAGGCCTGTTATTTTTTTATAATAAAATTTTTAAGTCGTAAGGAGACTTTTGGGACACCTTGTATATATATACAAAGGTTATATATATATATATATATATATATATATATATATATATATATATATATATATATATATATATATATATATATATATATTGAAACTTAACAAATATTTCATTTTCTATAAAACACAGAAAAAAATAAATGCAAGGAGAACTAATAGTCTAAATTGATTACAGGCTTCCTAATCCACGATCAAACTTCAGTCAATTTTCGTCATTTCAAACCTTTCTGATCCCCTTAAAGCAGCCCATTAATAAGGAGTAATTATGATGAAAATATTTTTTTCTTTTTCATTGAAATGTGAATTTAATATCATGCGAATTTAAACGAAAATCATTAAATAGGGCTTTTACGATAAGCTTATTAATGTTGTCTTTTGGAAGGTATTCATTACATTTGAGCGATATGTTATTATGAGAATGATAAAATAATTTTATGTAATATTGTTTTCAAAGAATAGACTTTATGATAGTTAATTTGCTTTCTATTTTAGAGGGAAATAAATATTTAAATATTTGTACCCATCTAAGTAAAATCATTAATGATACATTCTCTTGTTTCAAATTTCAAATATATATTTAAATATTATATTAATGAACTCTCTTAAAAGCTTTTATCACGTTAAAAGCATTCTTTATTCTGTGACATAAAATTTTAAGGTCGTCTTTGGATAATTATGTTTACGGCTAGCTATAAATTTTGCATACCATTTAAAGTTAAAATATACCTGGAATTAGAGAGCTAATATGAGTTTAGAGCATTAGTTTGGTTTAAAGTGCTCATATTGATTCATGTTTAATAAATGTTACGTTTAAATATTGAAAATATTAAATATCAATTAAATTTTTATATGAAATGAAGCACATAGTTTTGTTTTATTTTTGGAATATTTTATTTATAACTATCTAAAAAAGTCATGTTTTATCCTTTAGAGACTGTACAATTTCGTAGTTCATTAAAAAACTCTAATGTATACTTTTAATACACTTTTATTTTCAGCAAACTGTCCAGTCATTTGACAGTTTTTATGAAACATGGATATATAACCGTAATTTAACTCTATTCTGGTAATAATATGGTCAGATTACAGTTAAATTACGATTAAGTAACCGTTTTCTATAAAAACGGTCAAATGACTGGACAGTTTCCTGAAAATTTTTAACCGTGTATTTTTAATTAAATAAAACTATTTTAACTGATTTTCAACGAAGGAGATAAGGAATTTTGTCTGTCTACGTATATATATATATATATATATATATATATATATGTAATATATACACAATGTAATGTATATACAGTATATAAACAATGTAATATACTATATATATATACAGGGTCATTCATAATTCCCTCCGGTGTTTCGAAACGTTATAGTAAAAAAACGAAGACGAATATGAAAAAAAAGAAACATATGAAATTATTCCGAAACTATTCAAGTTTTACTTACATACATTACAGGTGTTCTATGTGTGAACCCTTGGTCACACGGCATACATCCATGCGATAGTCCAGTTCCTGCCATACTCCGTTTCTTTAAATTTCCGGTACCACACATGAATTGTTTTGTCAGTTGGTCCCTGTTTTCGATATTTATTACGAAAGGCCCGTTGAACTGACACCACTGATTCAGATTTAAAGAAACGGAGTATGGCAAGAACTGGACTATCGCATGGATGTATGCCGTGTGACCAAGCGTTCACACATAGAACACCTGTAATGTATGTAAGTAAAACTTGAATAGTTTCGGAATAATTTCATATGTTTCTTTTTTTCATATTCGTCTTTGTTTTTTTACTATAACGTTTCGAAACCCCGGAGGGAATTATGAATGACCCTGTATATATAGTGAAACAGTTACAAGGTTTCGCAAAATATAAACAAATAAATAAATAAATAAGACTAATAATTAATGTAAATGCGGGACGATTACACCATGAAACAATACTACATTAAAGACGTGAATATAAAGTATCACAAATTTACTAAATGGTGTATACAAATGTCAAATTTAAAACTTATACATACATTAAAATCAAATATATCAAACAAAAATATAAAAACAAAAATATCAACGTTTCGACCAACTTCTATGGTCATCCTCAGGAAATCCTGACAGCCGCATTGGTTTTGATAATGCAAAAATTAAAATTTCATGTAAATAACGTCTTTCAGGGTCTGCGGAAGGAGTCCATTGAAATTATGGTTAGGAGTAACGAGGTTTGTAATGATAGCATTTCATTTAATAACCCTAAACTTTGGATGAGCATCTTGGAATAGTCAATTACGCTTATATTTATGCTTTGAAGTTAGGCTTTGAAAATGCACTATTTTGTTCTTATAGTTCCAAATAAATTCGGTCTTTCAGTTATTTTGATGGGGTCCATGCCAAGTCTTTCAACTTTGGAAAGTTATAACCGCTGCTTGCCATTTTTGGCTTTGAAGTTGATTGTCCGACAGTGGGTGCCTGACCATTCTTCATCGGTAACACATTTAAAGCTGTTAGGTTTTTGTCGGTTAGGCGCTGCTTCTGCATCGTTTTTGCTTGTGGTTGGTTGTAACGATAGTTGATGGTTAACCTAGTAATTTTTTTTTTATTTGTGGACTGCTTGTTTTTCGCCTTTGAAACTTTAGAAGCAACGTAACAACTATTTCGTTAGGATGACCATAGAATTTGGTCGAAACTTGGATATTTTTAATTTGATTTTAATGTATGTATAAGTTTTAAATTTGACATTTATATACACACTTTAGTAAATTTGTGATATTTTATACTCACATCTTTAATGTAGTACTAATAATTAACGTTACGAAAAGATATTTAATTTCCAGAAAAACAAAATAATAACAATATAAATAATTTTAATGTTAAAAAAGTAAAAAAAGTATTAAAATCATTTCAATAATTCACGAGAAATAATTGGCTGTTTCATAAAACATCGTTGTTGTTCCCGTAAAATGTTAAATAAATGTTAAATACTAATCATAGTGAATAAGTATCTACATAATTTTAACAAAAATAAGTAACTTATATATATATATATATATATATATATATATTTGTGTGTGTGTGCGTGTGTGAGCGCCCGCGTTTGTGTATTTAGTATGAACATGCACCTACGCATACATGGGTATAAACGCGGTTTTAATAAAAAAATAAGTTAAATGTTATAAATTAAATGTATTGTAGCACCTCTAACATTGAATATTTTGCAAATTATTATTATGAAGCATAATGATACAAATATTTTGGTAATAAATGTAATTTGTATATTCAAGACAATTGCATAAAAAGAAAAATCTTTAAATAAACAGTATCAAAAATAAGCTACATAATCCGAAATGTATCGTATTTAGCTTTCAAATCTCGTGTCTCTATCTCTTTAGATTTCGTAAAATAATATTTCGTTATGACATGGAAACATTCCTCTTCCTTTACTACTGAATTATGAATATTTTACCTCGTGAAAAATTTAATATAATAAGAAAGATAAATGAATATCTTGGATTCGTCTTCTTTGTGAATATATGTTATATTTATAATGTTCATTCGTTCTATTTTTTATTTTTCTTATCGATCCTACTGAATTCATATGATTGACTCTAAGATTTGCGTTGCAGTATGTTATAAAGATAGGGAAAAATACATAATTGTTGATAAAAGTATGTTATCTTTGATATATTAACGTATTGAAATTTTGCGAAATAATAATTGTAACAATAAGGTATTTTTTATGGAGTAGAAAGTATTTCAGATTGCCAAGAACTGTCCAACAAATATTACATTTAGAGCTACATTTAGTTGTGATGTACGATTTCTATATTTTAGAATTAAAATATTTGTAACGGTTAAATTAGAATTTCAACAAATTAAAAACTATGCAAAGAGTGTAAATATTCATTTCTTGGATATTATGAATTAGTCATGTAAGAGAAATTATAATTTTCATTATTTAATCCTTTAAGTGTAAATTAATAAATATTTTGTGTAGCATACATTATCAGTTTTGTATTAAATATATATATATTAGAACTGCTCTTCTAGAAAAATTAGTAAAGAAATGTATACGCCCGTTAATATTAAAAATTTTCAACAAGATTTGAAAAGTCATAAGAATGTAAAATTTACAATATGGATTCATACACTAACAAAATAATAAACAAAAACATAATTTGCAGAACAAATTAAAAAATCTTTTATTTCGTTCATTGTTTCGTCCCGAGAAGAGACACATATTAAGATATTTCATTTAGTTGGTTCTATATTTTATGTAATTTTTTAGTAACAAATACCGGTACAACAAATTATCTTAAAAAAATAAAAATAACATTCAAAAGCGATAGCGCCTTACTTAAATAAATAAAACTGCAGCTATCTAAATCCCATAAAAGCAGTAACGGCATCGGAAATTAGCGGTGGTGATTGCATGTTGAGTCCCAATCTGATAACCGTACCTAAAGACAGTTTAATTACACATAGGGAGGCATTTTACTGCTCGCTGACATATGTAGGCATTTTGCTGAAAACTGATGCTAATAAAAAAATGATAAAAGTATACAACAAAACAGCAAAAAGGAATCAGAATTTATTCATAATAAAATTTGACATAATGTGTTTGGAAGAGCACGGGTTTACAACATTTATTATGATGTTATTGCCGTTATCAATAACGTTTTCTTATGCTTTACGTATGTTATTTTTCAAGATCAGAAATAAGTACCTTTATTTTTAATAAGTTGAGATGTTCAGTATATGCTAAAACAGAGATTATTCCAGAAATGTGGCAGGATATGATAAAGAATCATGTTCACACAATATTCGCAGTAACATAAAAACTGCGCAATCTGGTATTGCCGTGTTGGAATATGCCGTTGATGGAGGAATTTCTGAAATATGAAAATAAATTAATAACAACGTAGTATGAATAACAAAATATTAACAATATGGAACAACAATTTCTGTGATGACCGAATCAACAAAGTGTGTAGGTATTACTATATAATGAATTATGGCCAGATGAGAACACCTACCAAACATCTTGTCACCCTATATTATTTGGAGAAGCTAGATTAACATTTGTACATACCCTTCTGTGTTTAATTTTTATTGTTTTAAATTTTGTCTAGTTTATTTCCGATTTTGTACTTCTTTACCTTCATTCCTAGTCTATTTGTTTTGATCCGCTTCATTTTTCTGCACTTAAAAGTGCATTTTAATAATGTTTATAATATTGTACAAAGTTTGCTTATAATATATAATTTTAATTTTATTCCTTATTAAATATTTGTTTATCAGCTTTTATTCTGATTTTCTCTTCAAATATTTATTTTCGGAACACTTTCTGTTGAAAAATAGTTTGTGATATTGATCAGATCGGATTAAAACTTATATGGAACGATAAACCAAAAATATACCGTCAGTTCCACAAGAGCGTTTAGCCTGTTTTTCTGAAAAAAACATACAAACTGGTTAAAAATAAATTTTCGAACAGTATTACATTTATTAAACTAAAATGCTTTTACATAATAACTTGTCAAGTCTCTTTTGTTATCGAGTATACCTTAGCAGCGTCGAAGTATACTTTCGACGAGATTTTCAGCTAATTCCAAAGAAAGATACCTCCAAACTTTCCGTATACGGCAACTAACATACTGAAAATTGTAAACGTTATTTTCCATGAGTTTCATCTTCATGATTGACCGCACGCATTTAATTAAATTGGCATCAGGCGAATGGGACGGCCATTTAATCTTGGTGACATGAAGTTTTGACTTCGCTGTTTCGACTCGTTGTCTTCATAAATCACACGTGCACTGTTATCGGCACCCAACATTCATTGGGAAGACCTCCATAAACACTTTTGATATATTTTAATCATTTTTTGAGCAATGAATTGCTTGTAAACAAGTGTAAAACACCAAAATGGTTTGAACAGAAGAATCCTGATGTGTGTACATTTACATGTTGTTTCATTTTACGCTGAACAATGTAATTGCTTTGTGTGGGCCACGAATGTTTTCACATTTTTTTGTGTCGTTATACCTTTTGCCCACTTCTTGATGAACCCACTGACTTTTAAATGTAGCATCACAGAATTTAAAATATGCGACTAAATTTTTTTTGTTATAAATTTTATTTAGAAATTGTAAAGCGAGTTTTCATTGTTTTATAAATCACCCTCTCTATAAAAAAGGGCTTACCATAATAGAAACGAGTTCAATATGAAATAACTCTCATCCAGATATAATTTAATTTTTATCATATACGGAACAGTTCTGCAGACGACTTTTAGAAAATTTTCTTTCCAAAAATTATCAATAGGTGATTTCTTTTTTGATTTTTGTAAAATTCATAAATCAGAAAAAATAGCGTTACTTCTATGACTCTCATGACAATCCTGTCTAGATTGATATTTATGGTAAAAAATTGATATCTTATATTCATTGAGGAAGTTGGAAAATTATCTCTTTTTTTTTTTCCATACGTCAAAAAATGTCTTTTTGATTCACTTAAAAACCAAAATTCAGTTGAGATTACGATATGCCGTATGATATTAAGACATTTTGTTATGGATTTTTCGAATGAAATAGTCTTAGCTGACTGCATCTCATTAAAAATTGTTAAAGTAAAATTTTATGATTTTATATATTTCGTTATTTCTCTGCGTAGTTCAAAATTCAACATTACAGAAAAATAAAATCTATTATGCCGATGTTTTTGTAGATCACATTTAGATTTTCATAATTAAAAAGATTTTGATACAGAATATCTTCGTTTTTATTTTCAAAATCTAACAAACATAAAACAAAACAGATTATTTTTATAAATCTAAATGGATTAAACAAGCCTTTATTTATCACTTTTTAATTAAATATAAATTTAATTGATCATTTGATCAAATAGCAAATAAACTATGTTTTTCTTTTTCCTTTTTATTTTAGACATCAACTTATTTATTTTGCCATTTTTTCAAGACAGAAGCTCTATTGTTTTATAATGTTACGTAATCTTATGGTATAACATTATAGCAAAAACTGTGTATATTTAAACAATACTAAAATGCTCAATATTTAAATATATTAGGAAGATTAATATAATATTCTATATATTTTTTCCTACTTATAAATTGAAATTACTTACTGATACGCATTTTCGACGAAATGTTGAATATTTTATCCAAAAAAAGTGGGTGTACAATGTTTACAATTTATATTTTTCACAAGAAATCAAATCAACGTTAATTTTACAAAACCATTTCTGAAAGCATTTGGTTATTCTAATAATGCGAAATCTGGCCAGTGTTTAGCAAAATATACTACTTCTTTTCTAACAACATTAACGCATATCTTTCACAAATTGTCAAATAAATTAAATTGCAAGTGCTTAGCAAGTCGATTTTAATTAAATGCTTTTAATGATATTTTAATAGCGAGATTACAGTTTAACACTTTTGTTTGCATCTTAGAAAAGAGATAAAAATATTGCCGCTCATGTAGTTGCTAATATTGATAGTGGTAATGATGAAAATGAACTGAATTTAATGTATGAGTCAGTACCTAAGACTAAATATCCTACAAGATACAGATGGGGTCGAAACATTATTATTACAGGGAAATCATCCGCAGTAATTTTGAATAGTAATCGTCACTTCTTTTTAACGCAGAAATTCTGTATTAATTAAGACCGAAAATACTATTTTAAAATTTGGTGGAATTCCCATGCCGTAATCAGGGTCTGTATATGCTGCGTTTGTAGCCTTGCCAACATATTATGGTGAAAAAGATCCAAGCTGAGTATCGTCCCCAAGTGGTTCAGTTGGTAGAACGTCAGTGCGCTATACTGATGACCCGGGTTCGAGTCCCGCCTTGGGTCCTTTTCCACTATGTTGGTTACACTCCTATTAAGCAATTAAAATATGAATATTATGACTGCAAGGCGTGAGAAAATTTCTAAGTATTAAATATGAATTTATTCAATTGTCAATGCTGGACTTTCTTTGATTTCGTGTTTGCCCCATGGTTGGCGGCTCACGGAAAGTATTCCATTTTGTGCTGCGTTTGTAGCCTTGCCAACATGTTATGGTGAAAAAGTTCCAAGCTGAGTATCGTTCCCAAGTGGTTCAGTTGGTAGAACGTCAGTGCGCTATAATGATGGCCCGGGTTCGAGTCCCGGCTTGGGTACTTTTTCACTATGTTGGCTATACGCCTATTAAGCAATTAAAATATGAATATTATTAATGCAAGGCGTGAGAAATTTTCTCTGGAAAAATTTCTAAGTATTAAATATGAATTTAAAGATTATTTAGTAACCAGATATGAAACTTTAAAACATTTATGTGTTTTTTCATATGTAAATAAATCAGTATATCTTATTTAGTGCTGTTTTATTTGAAGTTCTTTTTTCAGATAAAAAAAAGAAGATTTTAAATAATTTTTATTTTAAATATATTCCAGTTTACTTTAATAAAAACTAAACCTTTTAAATAATCCTTTATGCATCTTGTTTTGATTAATTAGAAAGTTAATTTATATTTTAATCAGAGAGAAAATAACTTAAGATCATTTAATCCTAGAACTAACTACGTTCTCTTTTTATTGTTATTCAAGACATCAATATATCTAATTTGTATTTTATTTTTAAAACTGAAGTTCAAATTTTTCAAGAATGCACGAAACATTTTATTCTACGAGATAATGGCAAACAAAGGTCTTAGAAACGCTGTTTATATTTAATATTATAATATAATAGGAAGATATTTTTATATTCTTCTCCTAAGAACATTAACTGTTTTCTAAAGCACAATTTTAAGGAAATATTGACAATTTTCTGCAAAAAAGTGTGGGTGTGCAATTTTTTCAAAGCTTTCATTTAATGGTAAGGTGAATAACCACTTTTCCCCATTTGAAAGTATTTTGTTATTCAAATAAAGAGAAAATATGTCAATGTTTAATGAAATATAGACCTTCCCTCTCCACAGTATCAAAGTTATATCGTTGAGAATTTGCTACTGAATTAAGATGGAAATAAGGAAAAAATCGATCGTAATATTTATATTTCAATATATATTTTAGTGTTGAAATTGAGGTTAAATATTTGAATCAGTGATTTCAAAAATTACATAAATGCAAGATATAAGATTTTTCACGCATCAATACAAATTATGAAAACAAACATTCTAGGTGTTTTAAAGGTTTTTTATGCTCTCCATATTCCTTAAATCATTAAATAATTTAGTCATTAATCACTTTTTTTTATTTTATAAGTATTTAAATAAATAAATAAAAGAAACCTTTGGACATTTTTTGCAGTCAATGAAATTTATAATTATACAGGTTTGAGGGATTTCGTTATCTGCAATTTTCGCCAAAGCTGTAATTGGACCTCTCAAACGTGCAAAACTGTAGATTGTAAGCACCAACCACGTAGGCAAAAAACTTCAAGGAACTTCATTATAAGGTCAGTTATGATTTATTTTAAGCTATATATATATATATTCTATATTATATTAAATCTTTAAATGTCAATTTCCGATTACTGTCATTCTACCCCTTACATTCCCCCCATCTCCTTAAGATTGCATTTCCGATCCTGCATTACTATGTGATTCCGAGTTGTCTAGGTGTCTCCCCCCGTCCTATAAGTTCTTTCCTTCAGTTTTGAATCGCCCTGAATATTTAATTTATTTACGAAATAAATTAATTTTTCATAAAATTATTTTTTAGGGAAATACAATTACATGTAGAATAATTTTAGAAAAGTAACTCCTAATATAGACATATTTGACAATATTTTTGAAAAATAAAAATTTGAAAAATGTGTATGTAAATTTTTATTATTAATAGTGTACAAAAACACCACCGTCATAATTTAGAGGTTGTAGGAATTTACTTTAATTTAGTAGTTGACGGTATTGCGAATTTTGAATACCACTGTTTCGATTAGTAATATTTGCGTTTTTAAATCGCAGAAGATTACAATTAAATAATGCAAGGATCACCAATATAAATTAGTGGTATTCAAAATCTGTAATCCCTGGGCACCTATTCACTAATGCACACAGTCATATTAGTCATAGTGCTCGATCACATTTTCTCTTTTTCTATTATTAGACATTAAAATATACCATGTGTGCTGTTAACTTACACTTTTTATGGAATGAAGATGAGTCCTTTTATTTCTTTTATTTCCTATATAGTGTCCCCGATATTCAAAATTTCATCAACGCACTGTGGAGAGTAAGTCAGTTTACATTGTTTTTAAAATCTAAGAAAATATACTTACAAATAGCAAATAAAAATAATATAATAAACCCGAGGTAACACCATCTTGCACAAAATAATAATAAAACAATCTAGGTGCGCAAAGGCTTAGAAAAACATGAAGAAAAAAACACATGCAAATGTTTTCTTAACTATCGGTGATATGTACGCGTCAGAGTAAGTTGCTGTAAAATTATCGAAATGAAATCATACCAGGTCCATTGAAGACTCCTTTTTTGGCTAATTTGGAAATAAAAAAATTATATATCTATAATATAAGATCTTGGACGAACTGTTTTTAACACGTTACTGATTCAAATTTTGTTTATAATGGATTAGGGTGATCTTTGCGAACATACATGAATGTCCCTCATTAACTCACATTCTTCTTATAAATTCTATAATCTTCACTTTCCTAAAGAAAATATTTTTTTGTATGTTATGAAATATTTACATATTTCTTTTATAATAACAAAATACATGCAGAACATATCAGAAATGAAAATTCTGTATATTTCTCTTGATACTACACTATCTAGAGTACTCTTGCAGGGATCCAGCCACTACTCGCTTTTTGTAATCTCCCGTTAAAATACAATCATTCGACTAACACAGCAAAACCACCAAGGTTGCCATATAAGCGAGAGAACTGAGGAGAAATAACTGGGTTTATGAGAAGTGACTTTTCACTTTTGTATGCATTTACATTTAGAAAAGAAGAGTGATCTTGTATGTTCCATAGGGTTATCTCAATTATATAAGCATAGTATTTTATGGCGTGCTATTAATTAAAACAAATTATCTTAGTGAAAAAGGATGTTGGAGAACATTTCAAAGCCTTGTAGAAGGGATATCGGAGAAAAACAAGTTTTTTTTTGTCACGTATCTTCATTTAAATGTAACATTTCTTTGTCAAACGGCAGGGCTGGTATATATACGTTAGAGGTATAAGGTAAATATTAAAAGTACTTTACCTACTACAAACTTTTAAAGTACTGGTTTATGAATATTAAAAGAAATGAATTTTATTGAACTAAATGATTACATATAAATTATAAGACTATTTATTTAGAAATAACAAAACGTTAGATAAATAAATAAACCTATAATAATTTGTTTTTAACTATATGTGATCCGAAAACTAACTAAATTTAAATTGCACCACTGACTAGCACTGTTTTTTTCAATACAGATAAGGTTTTAGTAACAATGTATGATTACACTTATGAACTTTTTGTTTTCATATATATATCCATTAACAAATAAATGCATTTCTAAAAAAATATTTATGTAGAGTTTACAATCCACAATTTATTTTTTTATTTTTTTTCCTTCAGATAATAATTTTAAACAGTTTTTGCTTGTTCAGTGGCTAATATTAATCATGACATTTTTTAAAGTATCCTTGTTGTTACAGTCTTTAAAATACGGAGTCCAAATGTTATAACGATTTTATAAAGAGGTTTTTATAACTCTTTTTTTAATGTTTCATACATTTTTTAACTTGACACATTTTTGGTGCCATGAATGTATTCTCTTCATAAAACGTAACATGTTTTAAGTAAAAAAAAAATACGTGCCTTACGCGAAGTATAGTCCCCAAATTTGAGGAAGTCAAATAATTTCTGGCAGTGTTTGACACTTTAAACTAAACATAAGCTCTTAAAGGAACCGAATGTGATGCAGGTAGTAAAAGGGCATCAGGTCCGTATCCAGTCTCCAAACTTCTGAGGAAAGTTGTGGTGGATATATATATTTGTAAAGTAATCTGTAAATGTTAAAGTGTATTTTATTTTAAGGAGAATTTTTTTTATTCGGAAGTTCATACCATGTTCCTTTGGTCAGGTTAAAGTTTAAATATCAGTTGGAAGTAATTTTGTCGTAGTGGATGTATAATATATGTTAAACGGAAACGACCTTAGTCCTCGAAAGTTTCCTTGCATCGAAAAAAATATATATATTTATCATGGTATATTAATCGACTGAAAACCAAGTTCCTTTTTTAAACGAATTAGAGCTGGTTTCTTGTACAGTTGTGCCAGATTTCAGTTGGAGAGTGATAATTTTTCTTAACATTGGAATCTCAATAATTCTATTTTGTATAATAAAAATGTTGACAAAGAATTTAGAATATCATACATAGTATATTGCTTTAGGACGGAAGTTAAAACTGTGTTGTCTGCAAAACATTTAAAATATTTTTAAAGAAGAACGATAAAACTGTTTATTTCATACTTTGCTATATTTGTGTTTTTACACTGAATTACTTAAAAGATTTTATAGCTGCTTTCATACATTTCTTTTCTTTCGTTAAATTTTCTTTAATACAACAATCAGGAAAAAAGTGTTATTGAAATATGCAAAGATTTTTCGAAATACGGAGCAAATCTAAACCACATTTCAGAAAAAAGTTATTTTTAATAAGAGTAATAAATAATTTTAAAACAAATGATATTGTTTACATTTGGTACAGATCGCATTAGTTTTTGCCGCTTCATATTGACGTATTTACTAATACGAATTGCTTAATTTATAAAAATTGCACAAAATTAGAAAACGGAATCAGATTTTCTAAAGATTAATTTAAAAGCTAATAATTAATTAAGAGAAATTTTATTTGCTGAAAGCTGCATCTTTAGTCATTACTGACATATAAAGTAATGGATATATTTTTTTAAGTTCACTTTACGAATGATTAAGACAGAAAGATTTCTATATTTTTAATTAATGTTTTTCTTCCTTTCAAATTATTTAATAGACTTCAATTGCTGTTTAGTATAACGTGTTTGGTATGTTTTTATAATAGCTTTTATAAGCTGATTTAATTTTGTCTCTCTTGGTTCGTGTCATTTTCAGTTGTGCCGCAAACCAATTTTGCAATCTTCCTTTTTTTTAAAAAAAATACTATTGATAAAATAAAAAAGTACTATGTTCTAAGATTTATTTTCTATTTTATTATACGTAGCAGAGTACTTTAGAAATAAATAAGTATTAAAATTTAGAAACTTCAAATGTTTCAATTTTGCGCAATGACAACTTTTATTATTGTGAAACATGATTTTGCATACTTTTTATCATTATATGATAAAAAGTAATTCTAAAAAAAAGTAAACAAGTAAAAAGATAAAAAGTAAAAAAATGCTTCCTTTATTATTTGTAATATATGACAAGTACAGAAAATTCTTATTTTATGTTGCAATAAAGCATAAATGCACGCATAGTTTTTGATAAATTATTTGATTACATTTTCTTCATATCTTAAAAATACCAATTTTTAGCGAATTTTCATAATTTTTTTCTGTAATACAATCGTGAGAATTTGAATATTCTATTCATTAAATTTATGCAGCAAGATTCTCCATAGTATTCCTAAAGTATAAAGATCATTTAGAAAGTAAAATTAAAGAAGTGCAATTTCTTGGAAGTTTTAAGGAAGTACTCTTAAAGATTAATGGAAAGAAAATTTATCTGCCGCATTTAAATTTAGAGAAAGATTGAAATGAAAATGCAATAAGACAAGAAATACTTTCTGAAAAATGACCTTTAATGTATAAGCGTAATAATTTGCGCCTGATAATATTTCTTTTCATGTTGTTTTGTCATATTCTATATGGTTAAAATCACAAGTAAAAAATGATCACCTCTAAATTTGAATGAACATTTTTTACATAAATGAACTTACAAATAAATATTTGCACTATATTTTGATATATATTATTATCCGATAACAGCTTTATTTAACGCAAGTGTCTGATGTCTCACATTTAACTCTGATATTGTAAAGAATATAAATATTTTTCTTTATTCAAAATAAACTACACAACTAAATAAAGATATTTTTAAAATTAATCCACGTAAAGAAATGTACATTTTATTTTATTCACTGTAAATAAGTTGAAAATAAGGCTGTGCAGATTAAAATAATAATTTTTTTCTTCAATATAATGAAATTTACTACGAGTCATTGTGACTTTTTAAGATTTATGTCTTAATCGAAATTACTGAATCACTCGAAATCCAAAATATCCTCTTAAAAGATAAATGATGTATGTTTTGTATCAAATATGTAACGTGTTGCGAAAAGATGTCTAATACCTGATAAAATTATACATCAATTTTCAAACAGACCGTAATTCTTCGTTTTTTTTTTTTTAGCATTAACTCAAATTGTATAATTTTCCATTTAAGTGAAATATGCCTTTTTTGCAACTGATGATAAAAAATTTTTATTTCCAAATTCCATAAAACTGAAGCGAAAATATTGAATATTGTAATATGGACAAAAATGAAAATATGTTGATGTATATGTGATGAATATGTAACATTGAAATAAGCCGATTTTAAACTTTAAATTTCTATGTTTTAGCTATTTACGTATACCTCACAAACATATTCATCCAATTTCAGATCGGATTCTTTTGTTATCTTTATAGAGAGTGAGACAGAATGACTGACTGACAGGCATGAATATCCAATCGATCATTCATAATTAGGATCATCTGACATTTTGATAATAAAAATGAATTTAAATCCACATTTGTCAGACAACACTACGTTGATACAGGATGATATGCATTTGCATACATTTTAGTTTTCTTATACAGTAAATAACTATTATTCCTATTAGGTGTTTAAAGTGATACTTTGACGTATTTTTATCAAATTATATCATCTACCTAAAATCTAATTGTAAACACTGATATAAGAAAAGTGACACTATTTACGAGAGATGACAATATTATATTAGACCTAACTGGTCTCAACTTAGAGTCTTGACAGTATAAAAATCACTACTATACATTTGAATGGTTTAGGAAAATTCGTTCAATGTTTCTACACTTTTCATATTTGTACTCAAAAAAATTCTTCAAAGGTAATCATAAAAGAAACTCATATATTTTAGAACTTTATGAAATCAATTACCTGTTAAGTATCAGATACTATTCCAGCATAAAAAACGCAAAGAGTATTAAAATTAAAACCATATATAAAAAAGGATATTGTGTAAACGTTACGTTTAAAATCACTTTAGCGAAATATATGTTAGTGCGAATATCTTGTTAAGAATAAGAATTTTTTGATTATCAAATGTTTAGAAGTTTTGCGAAAAGGCTAATTAGGTGAAACTAGAAATTGCTTCCAAAGAAAACTACTAAGAATGACTAATTTGGAAACATTGAACTTAAAAAAAATCATATCTTTACGTACAGTACACATCAACAACACAAATAATGTATAAGATATTTGGTATAGTAAAATAAATATATTTTGCACAGTTGCTCAGTTTTATCTTTTGTTGTGTTAGGAAAACCGTCTTAAATGTGTTGGTCTTTCAGGTCTCAGATTTTCTTCTGTAATCTTAAACATATGGACGTAAAATGCATTCTTATTTTTAAAATATCTCCTCAGTAAATTAATATTTAAAAATTATTTTTTTCTGTGCATTCTTCTCAAGGAATGTGTTTCAATTTTAGTTGTCAAGATATTTCTATAATATATATTTAATATTATCTGAAGTGTTAAATTCTTAATCCAAGCTTTTGAAAGATTTCTCATCAGATTTTAACACATAAATATTAAATCAAGCATAGATTTAGAAATATTTTGTAAACTAAAAAAGTCATTCATCAGTCATGACATCATTCAACAAAAGTGCACAGAAAAAAAAGAAGTTAAAAATATTAATTTCCTGGCCACATAGTTTAAAAAAAATGAATTTCACGCATATAGTTTTAAAACTAGAGAGGGAAATTCAAGATATCACTGGTCTGTGTCTCAGAACAAAGACTCTATATACTGTATGGTTCAAGTTCATTCAAACCTGTTTATCTTTTATACAATCTAATTGTCTTTTTCTCCGCTATCCATGTTTCTCACCTTGCCTTTAACCGCGGAACAAGATGACCGCATATTCGAGATGTTTCTGAAACTGAGTATCTAGCAACTGTAAT
The DNA here is from genome assembly GCA_963931845.1 of Maratus michaelseni. NCBI lineage: Eukaryota > Metazoa > Arthropoda > Arachnida > Araneae > Salticidae > Maratus > Maratus michaelseni. The sequence continues at coordinate 256,939,766 of OZ007590.1, read as the reverse complement.
TTTTCTTCAACGAAGGCATCTAAATCGCGTTTTTTTTACACCAATTAATATTTAACTCTTGATTATACAGGGTTATAAATCCATCTATATACAGGGTGTTTTTTTTTAACTGACGCTATTCAGACCCGCCTGTAGCTCGTTCTAATAACTGGATTGATACAAAATTTTGTGAATGGACTAAAAAAACCATGGGAAAAAAGGTTCCAACAAAAAGAAAATTAGTTCCAATAACCACCGATAGGGGGAAATTTGCCGCTGTGGTAATTTATGCAACTGAGAATTAGCATAAAATATGGGCAATAAATGAAAATGCAAATTTTTACTTACGCAAGCGACAGTAGTGCCAATAGTTTAAGTTATAAATGCATGCGAAAAACACCGAGAAACAATTTCAGCTCAAATTGAAAATGAATCTCACGTTACCGCAGCGCGCATTACTTGTGAAGTTCTATTATTGTAACCAGTGGAATGCACCAGCCACTCTTCTTTTACTTAGAACACGCCATAAACTGCGCAAAGTTATCCGTTAATGTATTGAAAGCAATGATTCTAAAATTCGAAGAAAAAGGCTCGCTAGCAGTTCGGTCAGGCAGAGGACGTAAAACCGGTGACAGAAAAAGTGATAATGGATGTTTCAACTGCAATCAACGAAAGGGAAAGTGTAAATGATGAATAAAACATGGCATTTTATCCAAATTATTAATTTTGTCTGTTTCTGATGTTTATTTTTCAATGTACAGCGCCACATTTCCCCTTATCGGCGGTGATTGGAACTTTTTTTTTGTTGGCATCATTTTCCCATGGTTTTTTTAGTCCACTCACAAAATTTTGTATCAATCCAGTTATCCCGAGCTACAGGCGGCTCTGAATAGCGTCAGTTAAAAAAAAAAAAAAAAAAAAAAACACCCTGTATATCATATGATAGTGTTATCTCATGTGTAGGAAAATGTCAGCGACTCTACTTTTTATCCATAACACCTACTTCTCATTCAATGATACTTCAGTGTATATTCAGTTTTTCAAGTATATAATAAAATTATACCCTTTGATATTCTTTCTACTATATCTTTTACATTTTTAGGTAATTAGAAAAAATATATAAAGACATAATTTAAAAGCATTTTATTTATTTACTTTTGAAAATCGTATTAGAGGATTTAATGCAAGAGCATTTATATATATTTATAATATTTATACATTCCTTAAAACTTTTATACAAGACTACACAGAAGATTCAACTGCTAATAAAATAAAATATTAGAGATACTTTCTTTTCTACATTTGTTTTGGATGATTTAACACAATGAAATATATAAATCAAATTTATGCATATTTTTACAAGACTAGAATGCAGCTTAAAGTGTTCATAAATCAAAATATTACACATACTGCATAAATAACACACTGCATGATTCTTTTATTTTAGTAAAGAAAATATGAATAACATCGCTATTCATTTTGAACTTGTAGGTAAATAGCTGAAGTGTTCAGGTTTTGTGCACTATACTTTGGATATATTTATTATAACTGATAAAAGAGTTTATTAAAATTTCTTCTACAACAAAAAAATCCAAATTACGAAACATACTTTTTCAGAGATAAATACTGTAAATATGTGTAATTTCGAACTCTTCTTCACGTTTCAGTTTAAGAAGAATGTTAAAATCATAAATATTTATAGATTAATAAAGATATCAATTTAACATTAAGATTGTGTAATGAGGAACAAGTGAAATTATACAATATGAATTTGTGAGTCATACTATTTCTCACTTTACACAACATGAAATATATGACTATAACGACATATATGACAGAGATTTGCCAGTTCCAAAAGGAAACTTTTGTGTTCCGGTGAGATGTAAGTTACCATTTTCAAAAATTTAGTTTTTAAATAATGTCTGTCTAGGAAATGCAGAACTCAAGAATGTGAGGTAAAGAATTTTCGTTTAAAAAATATGCTTTTAAAAGAAATATATTACACACTATATTGCTTTTTTTTGTTTTATATATAAAGTATATAGAAATATAGAAATTTAATATTGATCTGGTAGCTAAAACAACGAGAAAACTGAAAGACTTAATACATAGCAAGATTGAACCTATTTCTAATGATGAAATCACAGGTATTTATATAATTCCATTGATAACAGAAATACGAGAAGAAAAGGTATATATTGGAATGACCGGATGTAAATTTAAAGACAGATTCAGATAACATATAAATGATATTAAGATTAGTAGACAAACCACAGTGTTAGCAACACTTAACCTACCGCAAAATTTCAGTATCCGGTTTAATGAAGCAATAATCATCATTCCTGCCTCTCATTATCATATTTCGTTAACAAAAGAGTTCATAGAAGTTTTAGTAAAAGGTAATAAGGCTATTAAGGATAACATGTTATATAACATTTCGGGTATATGACGTTAAAGTTTATAAAATAGACGATGTAAAACTGTCAAACCTGGTTCGCGAGTTTTGTATTTTTTATTTACGGATTTCTACCTAACTGTTGTACTCATTTTTAAATCCAATGCTTTTCTTTTCACAGTTAACACACAAATACAAAATCTCATTTGTCATATAGCTCTATCATTTTGAAACTATTCAGGAAACGCATTTAAAGATCATTTTATTTTTAAAGTTGCTTAAGATACTGACTCAAAATTATGAAAATGATAAAGTTTCAATCTACAAAAAATATATCACATGTTTCAAGATATTCTAGTATACCTCATATTTTTTACACTTCATTTATTGCTATCTGATAATTATGAATTACACTTTTCATTTAAAACAGTTTTTGAAATGTACTTTTTTATACTATCAAATAAATGTATCTTTTTTTAAGAACTAACAATTATAAGATTGTAACGGTCAATGTCCAAATTATGATTATACATAATTTATCACCATATCTATTAAATAAATAATACATTATTTTGTTATCCATATAAAAACTGCCATACAATCTGGTGTTCTATATATTGTAAAAACAATTTAAATTTGGAATGCATTCCTATTCTAGTATCTTGACTTTTCTTTTACAAAATGATTTAAAATGCTGACATTTTATAATTTTATTTGGGAAGATTTCATCGCTTAATAATTGAGATGCTTACTCTCCCACTGCGTCTGTGATGCCATTTATAATAAATCACTTCAGAGTAATCATGCATGACTTATATCTAAATTATTTTCTTCTCTGGGTCATATTTCAAGAGAGAGTGGGTTTTTTGTATTTTCTGTTATTTTTCGTTACTACCGTTGTGCATAATTTGACATTTAAAAATGACATTGATTTTCTCTTAGTGTTTCGCTGTATTTTATGAAAAACCTTATCAGTAAATTGTAATGATCCTAGAAATACTAGCGTTGATAATAATAATGTAGTAATATTAATAAAATCATACAAATTCAGGGACATTTTTGAATTATTTTTTTAATAAACTGAATTTTCTTCAAAATTTTAATAGTAGATAAATAATACAGTAGTTATAGAAAAATTTAAAAGTTTTTAGTTACGTGTATATAATTTCAAAAATGAATTTTCACCAAAAAGAGTTTCGAACTGCAACTGGAATTAGCTGTTCTTCTCCTATCAGTATTTTATTCAAATACAATTTTTCCAACAGAAAATTATGCATTTCTAATTCAAATATCATGTCATTCTGGTAAGAATTTCTTATTTTAAAGCAATTTGAAATTGTAATGTTAATTATAAGCGCCCTGTAGTTGATGCTACTAGAGTTAAATTTTCAAGTTAAGATTTGTTTTTCCTTTTCAATCTCTTTGAGATCGTTTTGAAAGGTCTTGGATGATGAACAGGTGAATTATACCTGGGCGCTTTTTACTTGTCTTTTTTTTAACTCAATGACATATATTTTACACTTTCGCTCACTATATAATAACAAATTTGACAGTATAATGTATTATAACACCATTTAATAATATATTTCTATTAAATGCTAAACAGTATAAATTAACAACATAATATTGAGTACAATAACTTTTATTAGGTTGCTGAAAACGTTTAATAGATTGTTGCCATTTTTAAAAACAAATTTGTTTTTGAAAATGGCTCGAAATGAGTCGAAACATGTTTAACAACCTAAAAAATGCTATTTTACTGTATATTATGTTGTTACTTTACAACTTTTAGCATTTAAATGAAATATAACAAATTTGTTTGTTGATAATTTGCCTAACACCATAGATGTTATTAAAATACTTTGAATAATTTCTTCTGATTGTAAAAACAGATGATGGAAATATTTTTAGATGACGTATTTATAATAAAATTTTAATGCTTCTTCACATAATTAGAGTTTTAATTTTTCTTTTGAAGGGTTATCAATTACATACTAACACTACAATGTTCTATTGACAGAAATGTTCATCATGTAGTCTGGCGGGGCATTTACAAAGTTATTGAAACGCTAGTGCTACTATTTACTACACCGTCTGTATATATCCTAGATCAATATTTCCTGTAATGACTGTAATTGAATTTGGAACTGTTCCACTTTATTATGCGTATGAATGATATAATATGTGCAGATATATTATTGAAATAATTCAATGAGCAGTCTTGAATCGAGATTGAAGTATAAAGCGTTCACAAAAATTGCAATATATTACATACATCTTTTTTTAATCTATACTAATATTATAAAGTAGTAACGATTGTTTTTTGTTTGTTTGTTTGTTTGTTTGTAGGGGTAATCTCTGGAACTACCGAACCGATTTCAAAAGTGATGGTGACAAATTGATGGTGACAATCCCTGCTCCAACAACCCTGGTGACAATCCCTGCTTCCATAGGCTATATTTTACGATATTTTAAAGTTACGATTTTTTTAATACTGAAGGAGCTAGAAATTTGCAATTTGGAAATGTAGTTACTTATAAGATGTAAATGCTATCTAAGAACAAAAATAAATCGAAATTTAAAAGGGTAAAATGAACAAAAAGCGTTCTAAAAACATTCTAAATTACAATTTCTACGGAATCTCTGGAACTACAGAAGCGATTTCAAAAGTGATGGTGGCAAATATATGGTGACAATCCCTGCTCCAACATAGCCCATATTTGATGTCGGTGCCACTAATCCCAGGGGCTGCAGGAGCGAAAAACGTTCTAAAATTGTGATTTTCTTTATACTGAAGGAGCCAGAAATTTGAAATTTGGCATTGTAGTTACTTATAAGATGTAAATGCTGTCTCAGAACAAAAGAAAAAAAATTGAAATTTAAAAGGGTGAAATCAGCGAAACGCGTTCTAAAAACATTCTAAATTACAATTTCTGTGGAATCTATGGAATTACAGAACCGATTTCAAAAGTGATGGTGGCTAAATGATGGTGACAGTCGCTTCTCTAACATAAGTTATATTAGGTAGCTTTCAACACAAAAAAGTATAAAGCTACCTATTGCAGCCATTCGGAGGAAAAGCAGTTAAGGAAAATTTCGGTATATTTTCACCAATCATGACCCCCAGACCCCAAAACCAACCTTCGTTCAAATGTTGATTTATATATACAGATATATCCATATATATATATATATATATATATATATATATGACCTATGTCATATCATTTTGATGAAACTAATTGTTTGTATTAAGCTCACCAATGTCTCGACCGAGTTCGTTGGCCAGCTTGGTCCGCCATTTTGTTTCAAAATGGCGGCCACTTAAAAATTTAAAACTAAAATAAATATACAAAAAAGTTAAAAATTCACATTTACGCCTTAATACGAGGATTCCAGAGCATTTTTTGATTTACCTCTATCGTAAAAAATGGCTGAGATAGAGCAGTTTGAAATTCTAGGGTGGCTGACATTTTGAAACAAGACAGCACATTAGAAAAATTTTCATCGTTGTAATAATTTTCCCAATCATATTCATAAAACTATATATTCATATCCGTTAGCGCTAAATTCTCTCCAAATTTGGCGACCAAAATATGTCTTCATAAATGAAGCCAATTTGGCGATTTCTCAATAATTTGGCGAATTTCTTATTCAAATTCAGTTTTAACAAATCTTTTGTAAGCGTTTTCTTTGCATTTTAACTTGCTGTTTTCGAGTAACATTAGCTAAAATTTTAAAACGAAGATATATGAAATGTACCTTTTCCTCCCGGTACAGTTCGGAAGGACTTTTTTATGTCAGTGTACCGTCAAGGTTTTATAGCAGTAAAAAACGTTCTAAAATTGCAATATTTGTGATACTGAAGGGATTAGAAACTAGAAATTAGGCAAAGTAGTTATTTATAAAATATATATACTCCCTTATAACAGTTTCTAAATAATTTGAAATTTAAAGGGTGATAAGGGAAAATTGTTTTACAAACGTTCTAAATTACGATTTCTAATGTTAAGGACAGAATCTTGAAATTTAACATGGACGATACTTTTTAAGAAGCAGGTGCACACGGAACAGTTTTATTAAAAGAATCGTTCTAAATTACGGTTTTTTTTAATACTGACAGGATTAGAAATTCCATGTTTGGGATGGTCGGTTACTTTTAAGATGCAAATGCTTGCTAACAATGGTTTGCAAGGAAATTCAAAATTTCAAAGGGTCAAATGAGTGGAAAGGGTTTTAAAAGTTTTCTAAATTACGTTTTTTATGGAATTTCTAAGGTTAGAAACAAGAAATGTGGGATGACTGTTGCTTTTAAGATATAAATGGTCGCACAGCACAATTTGAAAAAAAAATTAAAATTTAAAAGCGTGAAATTTGCGAAAAGCTCTCTAAAAACGTTCTAAATTGAGATTTCTATGGAATTGTTAACGATAAAATCTTGAAGTTTCACACGGCTGTTGCTTTTAAAACATAACTGGCCGCTTAGAAGAGTTTTTTTTATTGAAATTTAAAAGTGTGAAAGCGAGAAAAGCGTTCTAAAAGTGTTCTAAATTATGATATATTTAAAACTGTTAAAACTAGAAACTTAAAATTTTGCATGGCTGTTACTAACGTAAGTGATCACCCAGAAGAGTTTAATAAAAATGCAAAATTTTACAGGATAGGAGCAAAAAAACCGTTCTACAATTGCAATTTATTTTATACAGATGGTATAAAAGCTTCGTATTCGGCATGGTGGTTACTCTTAAAATGAAAATGCTTTCTAAGACCGGTTTCTAAAAATTCGAAATTTAACAGGCTGAAATGAGCAGAAAACTTTCAAAAAACGTTTTACATTATAATTTATTTGGATTTATTCGGATTTAAAAATTAGAATTTAGTACATGGTAGCTTTTAAGATGTAGACGCTCGGTATAAGCAGTTTATTAAAAAAACAAAATTCAAAGGTGTAAAATGAGCGGAAAATGTTATCAATTATGTTTTTTTTTTTCTCCTAAATTGTTATGGACAGAATTTAAAAATTTAACATGCCTGTTATTTTTAGACGTAAATGCTTCTACAAAACCGTTTTTACAAAATTCGAAATTTAAAAAGGTGCAGAATTAAACAACTTTCTAAAATTGTGATATTAGTGTTGCTGTTGGTTTAAAAAGTCGAAATTTGGCATAGTGGCTATTTTAAAAATTTCAGTGCTTGCTAATAACGGTTTCTAAAAAAATTATAAATTTAAAAGAGTGAAATGAATTTGAAAAGTTCTAAAAACTTTCTAAAATATGATTTATTTGAAATTGTTAGCGATAGAAACTTGAAAGTTTACATGGATGATACGTTAGAAACACAATTTCATCCACAGAACAGTTTGAAAAATTTAGAAAAGTTAATGTGTGCCGAACAAAAAAGTTCTAAAATTGCAATTCCTGTTATGCAGTTTTTACAGAAATTTGCTTAACTAGAAGATTGGAATTTGGCATGATGCTTACTTTTGAGATATAAATACTTTTTTAGAACTGTTTCTGAAAATTTCTAAATTTCTTATGAAAAATTAAATAAGCGAAAAACCTTCAAAATATATTCTAAATTACCATTAACTTGGAAATAATTTTAGCTCTTCTTATTCATTTAAATCTGATGTTCGCCTAATGCAATATAAGAATGAAGGTTACTCAAAATGTGCCTTAATTAGTAATTTTTGAATTATCTGTGGCAGTAAAATTTCCTCTAATGAAAATAGGCCCACGAATATTACTTGCCATTTTTCAACAATCATGCGAGCAAAGCCGCGGGTTTTCCTAGTCATTTATAAAAGCATTGAAATCTATATATTAATTTTGGCCGTCTCCTCAGTCTCCTTTGCAGCTTTAGATACTGGCAAACAACTCAATGTAGACTTCAAAATATTTTATAATCTTGTTTCTTTTAACTTGGCCATTTGAATAAAAAGAGAAGAAAATCAGAATACTTAATTTTCGATAAAATATTTTGTTTTCCTATAGTTTGTTTATTAATGTAGTTATTAACCTTATATTTAGGTGTATAAATCGATATGTAAATTTAAACATACGTTTATTTTAAACACACATATTTTATTTTGGGGCATAGCGCTCACACGTTTATACTTTTAAATTTCTTACTAATAAGTTTTGATAATTTACGCTTTCGATAAAAGCTTGTGCTTTTTACAAAAAGTTGTAAAAAACACATATATGCTATATCTAGAATACTTTGACCATAGTTTGTATCAAGACTTTTATGCCGATCTTTTTACGCGTTGAAAAATTCATTACCTCTGTTAGGTATTTTAATTCACTGAAATTTCACCATTTTACTTAAATGGACTTAACAAAAACGCTGTTGGCAAACAGTATTTCATTTTAAATGAAAAGTCATCGCTTTTTTATGCGATTGTTTAAATTTCAATTTGAAAATTGGAGATTTATCAAAAGAATTCTGTTATAGTCTTTGTTTTCTATTATAATTTTGAATATAATATTTTTTCAAAATATGTTTAATGAATTAAACTGCGACCGGACAATGCATTGAGCCGTGGGTGTTATTTTTTTTATTACTGTTCAGTTATTATAAAACACTTATCTTTTAAACCTATTTTAATTCATTTCTTGTTGAAATCTTTAAACAGGTTATATAAGTGCTCAAATAAATTATTTTATTTTTATCAAATTTGACAAGGTTTGCACAGTCAGTTCATAATTTTCTCATACTTCGTATTATAAATTTATTCGTATTATAAATTATTTCTGATTGTAACATCCCTTTTTCTATGAACATACAAAATGTCCAACGATGAATGAGATATCATAGGAAAGGATATTTAGCAGACCATGTACTTAGTACATTCACATTTTGGTAAAACATATAGTTTTACATAAAATTTGCTGTTAATTCCAGATTAATGAAAAAAATTATCAAATAATCTGAAATTTGTAAATGAATTGTGAAAGTCTCCCATGTTTCCAGTGCTATATTCAGTAATTCCGACTAATTAATGAAGTCTGCAATCTATGAAGCTCCGATTTGTGAATATCCGGATAAAAAAAAATAAGCCAATTTGCATTTTCCGGTGCAACATTAAATGTATTGTTGTTTACAATAAATGTATTGTTGTTTACATTAAATGTATTGTTGTTTACATAATTTACCAAAACTTTGTTTTATGAAGCAAACGTTCTTGGTTATGTATTCTCGGTTATAATTTCTTTTTATATCGATAGTGCCAGATTTAACTTTGGAAATGGTTATGGAATATTGCGTAAAATCCTGTTTTTATATTAAAATATATAAGTCATAAGCTCAAAATATATTTGTTATCTATTTTAAATATTAGTTGGACCTTTCAATGGCCAGAAGATTATTTAAATTGACCAATTAGTTCTCGAGATTTTATATTGAAAAACTTGTTGATTGATAAATTCTCAGCCTGTTTTCTCAAAGTCTATTTTAGATATCGGAATGCGACAAATTACTGATTGCAGACAGAAACATTATCTGTCTGTTTCTGAAATTTAGCGTTTGTTATGAAACCCTTCAAAGCCATTCTAAGCCTATTTCTGGCATATAGACAGATGTTTTCGAAATGTTATTTTTGACGATACTTCGTCCAAGTAGTATTAAGGATTTAAAACTATGGGTTTTTTCTGAAAATGTCAGAGATTCACATTTTATACATATAAATGTATGTCAGTAATTAAAATAGATATTCATGGAAAGCTATTTCAAATGCATCTTCAAATATAATTTAATGTGTACATATGTTAGTAATAGATTTTTTGTAATAACTTATTTTTAATCTCAAAATGCTAAGATATTTAAAAATATGTTTAATTTATATCTCCATTATACAATACAATGAAGGAATTTAACAAGTATATCGAACAAATATAAATAAAACGCATGTATATATAACAAATATATCGAAGAAATATGTTCAATTGGAGCTAATGCCATACATAGAAATGTAGACTAATGCGAGACACGCATTAAACGTACAAAATTTTGTAGTAATAAAAATGGTAAAAATATTTAAAATATTAGTATATAATAATATTATTGATATTAATTTAGAAGTATCACATCGTTTAACTTATATCAATTATAAACTTTAATACGTTTGAGATGCAACGCTTAAATAAAAGCTTATAAGTAAATTAATGCAGTACAGCTTTATTCTGTAAGTATGGTAAGTCGTTTTAGCCTTTAGAATTTTGAACGTGTTTAATGTAGCCTGACTTACTAACAATCAAACTCAGGTTGGTAATGTGAGACAGTGTTTGTTGGGAATATGATATAATGTATGATGATTATATAAAGAAGCGTGCGATGATATAATTTGACGATGATAAGCGACGATCATTTCCATTCGCGTAATATCAGACAGTGAATTTGGTTAATATGAGACACTGCTTGTGTTGTAATAATCATATTCTATCATATACTTTGACATCATCTACTTATACATTCCACAAACACAATATTTGATTGTCCTTTTTTCTCATATGCCAGTTACTCTTTTCCTTTTTATTTTCAAAGCCTAATAGTACATTTTTCTACGTTTGTTACTGATGTTTAATTAAATCATATGAAATGATAGCTAGTTAATTTCGCAACTTAGCTTTACTTCTCATGCTAAAAGTAATTTTGAACGTTAAAGATTGTGTATTTTTGAACAGTGAAAATAGGGCGTAATTTCACACTGAAAGACGTAGGAGAGTTTATCTAGAAAGCATTTTTTATGAAAGCAAAACATAAGGATATTCGATGGTCAATCATTATGTTGCTTAACTAAATATCGCAAAACTGATAGATGGTTTACTTGTGTAAAACTATGCGAAAGCAGTGTAATTATTTATTAATTTTTCCTAGTTCTTTTGAGATGTTGCCTTTAGATCTAATAAATAATAATGCTGCTGCAAAGACGAAAACGAAAAGAATAAATGCTAGTTCAAAAGTGATTAGAAGTAAAAAGTGGATGGTAACAGAAAATTTAATAGAAAACGAGATTGAAAGAGGAAAAGAAAAAGGAAATTAAATCGCTTACCATGTGCACTAAAGGAAATAGCCAAAGAAGGCAAAGAGGAAATAAAAGCAACTCATAAGTCACAAAACCAAATTATGATACTATACCATTAAAAGAAAATACAATTGTTCAAAACCCTACAAGAATTTTAAGATGCAGAATATTGCACAAACATAGAAATTATTATCCGAACAGCACGTGAAATTCTGGCAGACTAAACTGAAATGAAGAAGTTATAAAGTTAAAAACCAATCTGAAAAAGTTGAAAGAAAGTTGATTGATAAATTGCTAAACGAGAACATCACAGACAATGAAGACACTGCATTCTCTGTATGGTAGTGATGAAGAAGCATTCGCATATTTAACTACAAATCAATGACACACTGAATATAGATAATTTGCAAAGTATTTTGCACTGATTGTGATGAACAACAATGTCAAATAACTTGCTAAAATTTCTGGAGCATTTTATATAGCTTTATCTTAGTTTTTTATTGCTAGTTGTATGCTTATCCATACAGGATTGGTAAGTATTTTGCCTACAGAATTCATTGTTTACTCCAAATTAATATAAAAATACATGTTTTATTCAATCCAAAATGCATAAAAATAGTATATATATATATATATATATATATATATATATAAATTTATTCGTGTAAATATTTTGTATGTGTAACACATAAGCAGACAAGCCTAGCAGTATTTTGAATGCCATTATATGTGTATATATATATATATATATATATATATATATATATATATATATATATGTTTGTGTTTTACAATGTGTATTTATCTCTACAAACTACAAGCACCTCAATGTACAAGAGTTTAAATTCTACAATTAGCGTTACTTGCAACCAAACACAAAACACATGTACCTTTAGTAAAAGTTTAGTTAAAGTGCTGAAAAAAGCAAAACTCTCTGACGTATTTTCTGACACATTTTTAAACGAAAAGCCATAAATTTCGCAGGCCTGACTATTGAAGAGACTTGAGTTTTCTATTTTTTGATAAATAATTTTTAAAGTGATAAATTATTCGTGTCACGTTTTCCCTTATCTCGGATTGCCACGCCGGGAATTCGGTTCAAAACCCCGAATTTGACAGTATTTCCTAAAAGATCTTTTACTTTTACCAAAAAATGGAAAACGTCTTTTGATAACATAGTTTCTGAATAAGAATACTTACCAATTTCATGCTTTTCCGAACAAAAATAAATTTAGAAATGTGTCTGAAAGTATATCTTTTAGATATTCGAACAGCCTTAACTGTAAATATAGCAATAATCGCCCATTTGACTGATACCAAATGAAAATATTTCAAATGGAACCAGAAATTTCTTTATAAATAAATAAAATATAAATCACACAGAATTAAGATAAATAAACAGGTTAAATAGAATTTATTCAAAATTCTGGTGTGAAATATAAGTAATTAGCATTATAATAAGATCGGAGTAAGTAAGCTAATTAATTACAGATAATTAATTCCGTTTAAATGTCAAATGTTGAAATGGTGAAAAGGAGTTTCTGGTACGTTTAGTTTTCCGACTGTCAATTTTTACGGACTGCTGCATTAAGCACGATTTTATGAAATTATATTTCAGGACTGATTATTCTTGCATTTTTTAAAAATAAAAATGTACTTTCATTTAAGAAGATTTTCTATATATGTACTACTCACTGTCTTAGTAATATTACATTCGTAATTTGTAAGCCTAGCAGTGCACTGTAAAACAGACCTTTTTTTCTTAATATAGTAAAATATAATATACCCACGAAATAAAATATACAATGACCACTTTCGAATCACTAACAATTCCGAAAAGCGTTCTTTACCTTCAGAAACTCCAGTGAGAATTATATTATTCGTAAGTAATATGTATAACTAATACAATCCCACTAAATAACATATGTTTGTTATTTAAAAAGGCAGATATTTTTACTGGAAAGTAGATTTGTTAAAAAATCGGAATTCTTGGCAACTACCCTCATAACAAATCTAATAATTATTTTTTTATACTACTTAGCAATGAAAAATATTAACTTGAAAAATGAAATTTGTAATTTCAAACTAATAGTGTCATAAAAAATTGCAATATTTGTCTAAATATATATATATATATATATATATATATATATATATATATATATATATTTTCTTTTACTGAAATAACTAAGACATTAACGAGTGATTCTGATTGCAATATGATTTGAAATAGCTTTACCTGTCGCAGTACCCTGTCGCTCTGTTTTATCTATATTTGAAAGTTTAAATTGCTCCTCTTTCGTAAGTAGTTTTTGTTTCTTCATAAAAATCAGTAGTAGAAAAGAAGAAGTTTCAAAGGAAAAAATGAAATAACGATATACTCATAATAAATTTCGAAACAAATTTCCAATTTAGATTTCAAATGAATTTTCATAAAACTACTAATCCATCCTTCATGAAAAAGTGAGTCATCCTATTTGTTTATACGTCTTTCTATTTTAAAAATGGTAGGTAGATTAAAACTGAATTAGTAAAACATACAAAATATTCTCTCTGACGCTCCTTTTTTATTTTACTTTTTTCCCTTTTATCGATATTTTCCAGGCTGTTATATCTTTTCCCTTTTTTATCACGTCAATCTGACCTTCCAATACTTAATCTCCTCCATTGCCAAATTCCATTACTGCCATTGTTAGAAAACAAATATATGCAAATCGTAACTGAATTTCATAGCTATTTACTTGATGACCGCAGCATCGTCCTAATATGCTTCCTATATTAATATATATTCAATGAACCTATTTATCTATTACGTATAATCCCAGTCTGATTTATGCTAGTCAATATAAGCCACTGTTCTCGTGCCATAGCCCCGCTAATTGTAATCTCTATCACTTAAATATTGCCTTTAAATAAGATTTTTCACAAATCATATTACATACTGAAGGTTTGAACTACATTTAAAATACCCAATAAAACTCATGTTATCACTCATAGTATCAACTAGTTTCGCTAACTTAAGATATGTGATAAAAAAACGATGTTCAAAATGCACTGTTATTTTAATTAAAAAAATCTAAATTCTGTATAACAATCTTGTAATACTGAATATACTTTATACTGAAATGTTTTCTGGTTAATCATTTATATCCCAAATTATGAATAACAAAAAAATACCAACTCAGTTATTTTTTACTCTACTATTTAAAAATAGATCAGAATACCTACAAAATGAAAACAGATAATTAAAAAAATATATTCCTTTATTAAAGCTGGCTTATTAAATGCGTATCTGTAGGAATTTTGTTTTATAAAATATTCATAATAAAACTTGTATTAATTAACAAACAGTATTATTTTCTGATATTTCTCTATTACTACAAAATAATAAAGTAAAATATATTGTGTTTTGATATAAAGATAATATATTTTATTTTTTACTGTAAAATGTTCTACTAATATTCTTTATACGGAAATGTTTCCGAATACATAAATCGTTTAAAAGAACTATTGATATTTATATCAATCATTATGCCCTCTAAATATCGTGAAGCAAAGAATTTTTCCTGAAATCTCAAACATTTTTATATTTATAGGCGGATAAAAAAGAATTTATTTGAAAGTTTCTTTAATGGGGCTTCAAAAACCATCCGAAGCTCAAATTGTTAAACATTAAAAAAATATATAAAATAATTCAAGTTTAATTAAGTTTGTAACTAAAATTTATATTGTGTAGATGGATGTTCAAATGGTTTACTGTAGAGGAATATATATTAATTGTGTGATGATTTTCCTTTTACAAAATATATAAAATAAATGTTTATTTGCAACTGCAAAAGGACCATTTATCTTAGTTATTTTAGAAGAAAATATCAAAAGCTTAACAATAATGAAATTGAATCTACACTGGTGATAATGCATCATGATTAAAGTTAAATCTTGTTATTTCAAATGTAACTTAAGATAAAATTTTCTTATTAAAAATAATAATGTAAAGGAAATAATAATATTTTCCCCCTTCAAACTAGAAGAAATCGCCTTCAAGAAGAAGAGCTATTTATTTACTTCTGCCAAAAATGAGAATGACACAATATAATCAAATTTCATTTTAGACCCTCTTTAGTGGGAAATGTAAAAATTTGTTTTGTAAGGAAGTTCATTTATTTTAGTTTAATGCAAAATAGTTTGTATTTTAATGCAGTGAGTTAATGAATTAACTACAAGTAAAATACAAAGTATCTGTAATCTAAATAAGCAATTTTAATTAAACAGTGAAAAAACTGCTTGTTAATCGAATTAAAACAAAAGAATTCAAAACATCCGTTTGTATATACTTTTAATCTTTATCTAAGCCTAACATTTAATTGGGTGCTCGGATTTTCTTGGTGGCACTCCTGTAAAAAAATTATAAGGATTATAAAAACTGAATATTTTTCTGTCTGTCAATTTACTTGTTTCACCTTTCACAAAAAACCCAATATCCATACAATTTGAATACGTTTTTTCTGGTAAATATCTATGATATCGTGAACAAATTTTGGTTTCATAGATACTCGTCAAAAAATTATCATTTACTAAGCATGAAGCCTGACTGATGCGATCAATAATGTTGTTTAAAATGAATATGGAGAAGAGAGGTGCTGTCTAAAACACACTGTAGTGCCAAAACATTGATATAATTTTCTCAATCCTAAATATATGCATGTTCAACAGATAACTCTGGCTAAAATCGGGCAACTGCCATGCAAAAAATAAATCAAAAGTAACACAATAAAATCAATCATTTGTGTCGGTTCTTTTGAAAAAAAATAATATATGTATCTACTTTATTTAATTTTCCTTGCGAAATAAAAAGTTTCAAATTTACAAATCTTTGAGACTGACTTATTTAACAGATAGTAATCATTAGTTGTCTTTAACATTGATCATTTAGTCTATAACAGATGTCTCTAAGTCTATTTTTTTATTGGAATTCTAACAGCATTTATTTTTACATTACTCACATTATATTCATCCTTCTAACTTATAAAATATTTCATAAATTGTGAAACTTAGTCTACGTCGCTGCACAAGTGTTTTTTTTAATATCAAATGTGAGTGTGGGAACGATTGTTTACACATTTATAACAAATAAATAAATAACAAAAACTTTTAACTTATTTTATGTATTGTTTAAATATACTGTATTATATTTATCTATGTCACATTATTTTCCTCTTTATATATATTATACTTGTATATACCATATGATCGTCAACCAAACCAATGTTTAAAGAGGTTTAAATTCACGGATACGCTAGCTAGGGAAACCGGAAGGGAATATCCTATTTCTAGGGAATCTCGCATGTCGGGCGCACCTATCTCTAAAGAACTGCCTCGGATGAGAAAACATGCAGCTGCGAAATTAACCCATCCCAAAAGACATTACCGTTGGTTCAAAGAGTTGACCAATGGGATTTTGCTGCAACTAAAATTTGCATAGGTCATAAAGGGCATCCAATAGGAAGAGACTTTTTTTTCTATATCAACGCCCAGGCGGAGACATAGTCTAAAAAATAATAATAATAAAAAGAGACATTCTTTCTGGCTCTATGTCTCTTCAGAAAAAAACTCCATCGCTTAAAGTAGTTTTGCGAATTTCTTCCATCCAGTATTCTCTTCGAATTCCGGCCAACTCCACTGAATGTGTCATTTCATCCGCCTTATGGAGCCTACTGCTAAGCCCCGCCGAAACAGAAGCTGTATGATATGAGAATCATATATTAAGTTTTAACAAACCCTATCCTTTATTTAATTTATATTTTCCCCCTTCCTTTGTCAAAATTTAATCGTGTTATCTTTAACTTCAAACAATAAGCCCGCTGAAATTTAAACCCTAACAAATTATTCTTTTATCTGAGCAAACGGGGGAAATAATATTTTCCCCCCTCCTTTGTCAAAATTTAATCGTGTTATCTTTAACTTCAAACAATAAGCCCGCTGTAATTTATACCCTTTCCCTTTTTCATTTTCACTTATGCTCGATCACTAATATCTCACGGCTTTTCGATTAAAATAAAAAAAGAAAAGAATTAAATCAGCACAGATGCCTTTTCGTAATTTTACTTTCCGTAACCAAGCTTATAACACAATATGTGCATAGCACATTTTTGTGGCTACAAAAGTTATGCGAACCTTCCATTTGGCCCAAATGCATGCCCTTATATGGTAGTGGTAAGAACGCAATCACTCACACCCATGTCTAAAAATATATTCTCATTGTTAAAGGCATATACTATTTTGTCTGTCGAAAATCCGTTCTCATGAGAAAGGTATTTGTCGGTTAATGTTGCCGTGGTGATATTAATTTTTGAATCAAAATTCATCCTGTCGCCAAAAATCTGGTGACCCTGCTGGATAAATACCATTGGTTATGCCTATCTCTGTCTGAAAGTATTTACGCCTAGACATTCTGTTGCAACCCTATTTTGGCGAGATTCTTGTCAGTGCAATTCCAACTTGTGTTGTGGAAACACTTCACTTCGTCTTCTGTCTCCGAATAATAATGACTGCTTAAGAGCGGCCTTTCTTGTTTCCCCCTCTTCTGTCCGCGACCATCTTGACATCCTCATGGTGATCTTACAATAAAATGACTTGACATCTATTCTGGAGTTTTTTTTTTATACCACGAACCTGACTCCCTTGGATTTATTCGATCACGAACAACAACTACAATCTATGATCTGATCAGCTAACAACTTTACAAGCTGTCTTCACCGATCCCGACCCAGCGTCCCGCTACTAGGCCTTGGCAGCCGCCGAATGCGAATCCCGTCTGACAGCGGTTCAAGTACGATGATTACTCCTGAACCTCCTTTGTAAAGCGGAACTAGCGGCCTAAACCCAGACTCATCTCCGAGAATGATCACGGCTATTCCAATCTGTTCCACAGCGCCGCTGAAAGGTAACGTTCTTTTTGGATTTTTAATCCATCCACTATACATCCCCTTCGTAAATGTTGGAACCGCCCCCCCCCCTTTTCCGTCCAACAGTGAGTGTAGTTTCTTTATTTAGAGATGACTATAAATGTGTATTTCATGTTTCATGTATTTATTAAAACGACATGCAAACATCACATTCATTCACACGCTTTAAGTATTAACACCTTCAGCATCAGACATCTCCAGCTGCGTATGTCACGATTCCACCGTAGACCCCTACCAGACGTACTGACCGTATGTCATATATAATATTGAAGTCTGTGGTGTTGTTTCATTATGACGCTAAATAACTGCCGATAGGTTTTGGATCTGGGTTTTGGAAAATCTGGTGCTGAAGGAGTTAATTTTAATTTTTTGCTCCTTGACTAATTTTTTAGAGGTTTGTAAAATATCTCGTATCGACTATGTTTAAATATTTATGCCACATTTTTATTTACCCTTTGTTTTGACAGCTTTATAAATCAACCAATTTGTGTAAGCTACATTTTTATTGGTACACATTAAGTTTTTAATCCATGGGGGTGTAACATATGACATCATAATTCAAAGTATCAAATTTGTGAACATTCGTGTGGCGTTCGATATTCTTCTAAAAATGAAACCATACAACGGACCAATCTGACGTTATCAGTGTCAGGTCATCAAGGAAAAATAAAATAAATATTACATGTTCATTTGTCAAAGGCCTTTATCTACATAAAAAAAATATTTTTTTGAAAACTTTTAAAAATAGTGGCGGTTTGTAGAATTACTCTTTACGTTTTAAATGAAGATTAACTATGAATTAAAAAAAATACTTATAGTGCAATATAGTAATTCAGAAGTATTTATCTTAAACCTAATAAATAGTGTAGAAAATATTTAATATAATATAAACTGTAGGAAGGATAAGTAAATATCTGAAAATTTAAAGTTTATTATGTACTTTCTTGAAACATTTTTTGTGGTCAGACTTCGTAAGACTCATAGAATGTACGTAAAATAAGAAGACTGAAAAGTAATCCAATTTCTTACGCTCATGACAAGATGAATATTTTTTAAGCTTCGTGAAAATTTTTGGGCCGGAAATAAGATTTTTATCAGTGTCAGGTCATCAAGGAAAAATAAAATAAATATTACATGTTCATTTGTCAAAGGCCTTTATCTACATAAAAAAAAAATATTTTTTTGAAAACTTTTAAAAATAGTGGCGGTTTGTAGAATTACTCTTTACGTTTTAAATGAAGATTAACTATGAATTAAAAAAAATACTTATAGTGCAATATAGTAATTCAGAAGTATTTATCTTAAACCTAATAAATAGTGTAGAAAATATTTAATATAATATAAACTGTAGGAAGGATAAGTAAATATCTGAAAATTTAAAGTTTATTATGTACTTTCTTGGAACATTTTTTGTGGTCAGACTTCGTAAGACTCATAGAATGTACGTAAAATAAGAAGACTGAAAAGTAATCCAATTTCTTACGCTCATGACAAGATGAATATTTTTTAAGCTTCGTGAAAATTTTTGGGCCGGAAATAAGATTTTTATCAGTGTCAGGTCATCAAGGAAAAATAAAATAAATATTACATGTTCATTTGTCAAAGGCCTTTATCTACATAAAAAAAAAAATATTTTTTTGAAAACTTTTAAAAATAGTGGCGGTTTGTAGAATTACTCTTTACGTTTTAAATGAAGATTAACTATGAATTAAAAAAAATACTTATAGTGCAATATAGTAATTCAGAAGTATTTATCTTAAACCTAATAAATAGTGTAGAAAATATTTAATATAATATAAACTGTAGGAAGGATAAGTAAATATCTGAAAATTTAAAGTTTATTATGTACTTTCTTGGAACATTTTTTGTGGTCAGACTTCGTAAGACTCATAGAATGTACGTAAAATAAGAAGACTGAAAAGTAATCCAATTTCTTACGCTCATGACAAGATGAATATTTTTTAAGCTTCGTGAAAATTTTTGGGCCGGAAATAAGATTTTATTTTTAGTAACTAAATTGTCTTCTTATTTCTTTGAATCATTTGTAGCATTTGCCTCTGAACGAGGAATTTTAAGTTACACATATTAGTAACATTCCTTAATTTGAAAAGGAATATCGTAAAAAACAAAGATTCGCATATTTTTCGCGTGCAAAATAAAAGGTGGCCAGCCTGGCCCACCTGTCAAAGTTCGTTTTGATTAGTCAGTCAGTGTGACGTGACATGCTAGTTGATTACTTGCCTTCTACTATTATGGTACTCTTTCGCGTCGGTGTGTTTTTTTTTTTTTTTGTGAATGCGTTTCGTCATTCACCACGGCTTTTGAAAAAAAGTGTTGTGTTTTCGTTAACGGAGAAACTAAACATTATAGAGCAATCAAATAACGGAGTTACGGGTAAACAGTTGGCTGAGATTTACGGTGTTGGACAATCAACGATTTCAGACATTTAAAGGAGCAAACCTACATTTTTGAACTTCATGCCAGTGCTTGAAAACAAAGATGGAAGTTCTTCAAGAAAATCAATGAAGGCAGCACAAACAAAGATTTAGAAGATGCCGTTTTCAAGTGGTTTTTGCAACAACGTTCTATGGGAAACCCAATTTCGAGTCTGATTCTTTCTGAAAAAGCTAAGATCTTAGCTCAGAAGCTTGGTTGTTCATCCTTTAAAGCAACTAACGGCTGGGTAAGAAATTTTAAGTCCAGGCACGGTGTCCGTTAATTAGATTTAAGTGGCGAGAATTTATCAGCAGACTCCAAAGCTTCAGATGATTTTATTGAAAATGTTAAAGATGTAGCAGACTCCTACGATTCTGAGTTTTTGTGCAAAGCCGATGAAACCGGTCTTGTTTGGAAAGCTCTGCCTAAAACCAATTTAGCATCTAAAAGGGAATGTAGTGCTCTAGGAAATAAAGCTAGTAAAGACCGTGTTACGGTGCTTAACGGTGCGAACTCTACAGGAAGCCATAAGATACCACTTCTGTTGATAGGAAAGTCAAAAAGTCCAAGAGCATTTAGAAATGTGAAAAAGCTGCCCTCTTTTATAAAAACCAACCCAAGGCTTGGATGGCTGCAGCATTGTTTACCGAGTGGTACGACGAAATTTTTATCCCTGAAGTGAAAAAGCGCCAAAAATGTCTTGGAATAGAAGGCAGTAAAATGCTTTTGATCGTTGATAATGCATCAACTCATCCCACCGAAGAATTGTTGGAAGGAGGGAATGGCGAGTTTAAAACAATCGTTTTACCGCCAAATGTCACAAGCATATTGCAACCAATGGACCAGCCTGTTATCGAAACCATGAAACGCCATTACAGATGGCAACTTTTAAAGAAACTTTTGGTAGAGGGCGAAGACGAAGAAGGCGTATTGGCTAACCACAAAAAAATTAATTTGAAAGATTGCGCTTACATGGTGACAGAAGCTTGGAACTTAGTTAAGGCAGTCACATTAAGACGTTCGTGGCACAAGTTGAAAGACATATCAATTGAAGAAGAGAAGCAAAAGGACTTGCCACTTGATGAATTTAGAAACATTCTTTTGAAAATTCCTGGATGTTCAGAAGTTAGTGCTGAAGATATAGAAGAGTAGATGGTGTGTGACTCGTCAGACCCTGGGTTTCAAATTCTAAATGATGATGAACTTATTGAAAGTGGGAGAGAAGAAAGTTTTGAGAAAGCAGATGACCTTAATGTCGAAGTTGAAGAAGACACGGGACCATCAGATAGTGAAGCATATGCGGCCTTGAAAATGCGTTGAAGTGGATGGAGCTTCAGCCCGAGTATGACCACATGCAACTTCTCACTGTCAAGCGGATGCGTGGCATGGCTGCCCGAAAGCAGATGAAGACTGTCAAACAGCTCACTTTGACCGAGACGTTCAGCAAGCAATGACTTTCATTTACAGCGCGGTACGTACATACTATACTAATGTACTGCACTTGTAAGTACGCTTAACATGTAAAAGTGTTGCCTTTTCATTTAATTACTTAAAAGTTCTTTTTCTTTAAAAGTAGTTTTTTCTCCCATTTTCAACATACATACAGTAATTAATTAAAATATACCATTTTTTAGGAAAAAAATTGGATTATCCGAATAAGGTCCGGTCCCAATTGATTCGGATAATTAGAGTTGTACTGCAATACGCTATTTTTAAATATTTAGTTCAGTTTTTTTCGATCTAGCACTTATTTCCGTTATTTCCTTAACTATCGGTTTTGATAACATTTTTTATTTCATATTTAAAAGAACAGAATTTACAGCGTTTACTTATGATACATATTTTAATTTTTATTTCAATATAAACTAATTTTCTGAAATTTACCTCATCTGTTTTCAGAATACTTTCTACTTAAGACTACTCGGTGGAATTTTAAGGTAGTTTTTAAATTCAAATGTATTTATTATCGCACTCCAGGAAGGGGAACTACTGATTGTTTAAGACGACAGTCTTCGACGCTATTAGTGGCGACGCGCTCGGTCATCTGTAGATTCGGCGTTGACCATAGAAAAGTAATGACCCCATAGAACATCTTAAGTCTATCGAAACATATATTAAAACAGTTATTTTTAGTTTTTTTACATAATAAGATAATGTAAAAGAGTAATTAGTTTTCCAACTATATTTTTCTTACAATTAAAATTCCTAGTGCTGCTTTTATCGGATTTAAAATGATAAGGGGTTCGATCAGATGTTCCAATCTGTTTTTGCATGTATACGCAGGTTTTCAGCTCCTCAAAACCAATCAAGCCATTCAGATATAGTGGTTTACTTAGAAGTTATTTGGACAAACACATTCCTCTTTAGAAAAAGCATGCATTACCTTTTTAAATGTTTATTTTCATTTTGCTGTTATTCTAATGAAAATATATTTTATTAAATACAAAACACTATATTTAATTATTAAATATTATTATTAAATAAAATTAAAGTTAGTTTAATCGGGAAATTTGTCGCAAAATCACAAAGAATGAAATATATTTACATATGAAACATCATACAATGGATTATCAAAACTGTTCATAGATTTAAAAATTCATCTTTATCGAAATATAATGAAAACAAGAACGAAAAATCGTGCTTCAAGCGTAGATTATGTAACGCTTTCAAACACTTCCAATATACTTTTATAAATCTTGAATTACAGATCTTGATTTTCGACAGACATGTTGAATTACAGATCTTGATTGATTCTTTTACAGATCTTGATTGGTGAACGATGAGTATTAATTAAACAAATGGGGAAAGCATAGCATATTTAAAAACCCAATTTCAGGAATATTCGGACAACAATATTCGGAACAATTATAATTCCAAAAATATTCGGAAAAATATGAGAATTCTTTTGTGCAACCATGTATAGGATATATAGATTTCTATATATACTACATTGAAAGCTCAAATTTAGTTTGCTAAAATTTAGAAAGCTAAAATTAGCTTAGCACAGTTTGAAATTCCCCTTTTGGAATTTCCGTCAATAAACGAAAATGCTAACGAGATTTTTTGATATTGCCCTGTGTATGATCCACATAATTTATACACACCAACTAATAGGTGAAAATTTAGTTAAATTTAAACCTAAAACAATCTAGCAATTATTGTTACCAGACAGTAGTTTAACCGAATTATTTTGTGTCTCTGTAAATCAACGATGGATGCTATACACACAGTATTCTGTAGTAAGCCCCGTGTAATGCGACTCAGTGATATATATCGATTTCAATATGTTTGAAATAATGAAATAGTATTAAATTAAATCTCAAACGATTTTTCCCCATAGACCATAATGTAAAGGAATTATTTTGAGTGTCCGTGATAAGTCTCTTGTAAAACAACTCAGTGGTATATATCAATTCCAAAATATTTGAAATAGAATAACATCCTTAAAATAACCCATAAATGATTTTTTCCATAGACCGTAATGTAACGGAATTATTTTGTGTGTCCCTATAAAGTAACTATAAGCGCGACACACTTCATTTTCAATACCGTACATGCCATAGTGAACATTAATAACATATATCAATTGCGTGACACTCCGACTTTTTTTACGCGGGTTAGAGGACGGGCAGTCAGACAGCAGAGAGATAGACAAACCGAATTGATAAACATTTTTTAATTATGTTTGAAATTGTTAAAAACACAATTAAATCAACAGAACACATACAAACGGTTATTGGTGAGGCAAGACCGTAGGCAGGATTTTTTTCTATGAAAATGGTGCACCTTACAGATTTTTGGGTACAATGTCTCTCTTTTAACTGAAGTAAAAGAAATGTATTAGGTATGGGCAGGGGGAAGCCACACCATAGTTGTTATCTTGATGAAGTGTTGTACAATGTTGCGAACTAAACTAGCAATGAGCATTAGTAAAACTCACGCCTCGCTCCTATTCTCCATTACCACGATTATAACAAGTTTGAAAATGTACGTCAAACGTGACAAATGAGGTGCGTTCGTACTATAGCTAGTTATACAAATATTCAGATCTTGATGATTTTCAATTCTGTGAAATGAATTATATCGTCTGCAGATTAATTTCTGTAATAAAATAAGTATATCGGTCGCTTGACGATTAAACTTCGAAAGCTGCTATAACAAGAAAGCACAGATTTTTAAAAAAAATCCAATTTTTTAATAAATGTTTTTATTAATATCTTCTAAAGTTTTGATTCGATTTTTATAAAATTTCAAATGTCTCGGCAAAATTCTGCAAAGATAGACCGTAATGTAACCGTAATGACCGTATATTTATTATCTTAAATTTCAAACCATTCGGTTGGGTAGTTTTTGCGTTGTTATATGCGGACGGACGGACGGACTAGACGACAACAATAGGTTCTACGTATTTATATAATTCCGAACGAACCTAAAAAAGTGATAGCGTTTGATAATAGTATAGTCGATAGTACGCATGTTTTTGGATGTCTGAATTAGAGTAGAAAATTGTGCGCGTGTTTTTTGATTGCATGTGGAGACATTGTATGCCATTTAGAGTTTAATATGGCAGTCCAAGTTCAATTGCACTGGATTAACAATCAATACGCGCAATTCTGCTAATCCGACGATCTTTTATAGAAGATATTAACTTTTTTGTATATTTTGCTTATATCCAGTTTCACGAGCTTGGCATGGTGCAAGTTAACTTTAGGATATATGATAATGTACAGTGCTAACATTTCTTCGTCAATGTAAAATAATTACCAGAAAAGATAACCCATTGTCTCTGTTTTGCACTATATATTGCTATTCTCTTTTTAAAAGATGCAATGAACATGGAAATAAACTACAATGAGTAATCATACTACCAAACACACTTATTTATATCATTTTTGTGACTCTTTAGTAGAAAAAAATGCTTTGTATCGGGCAAGTATAGAAGTTAAGATTTTTGCACTATTCCATTCCAGGCGCTAGAGGCTTTAGAGCTCGGTTATTTCAATATCTTAAAATTTTCTACAATTTTTATAATTTACATGTTTTTACTATTTTAAATATACGGTAATTATAAGATATTGTTAATTATTTTTCAGCACTGTACATTTCATAATCTTTGATAATACACGTGCAGCGACCTTTTTGCATTCTGATTAGAAGTTTTTTTTATCTGTCTAGTCTACCCTATTATGTATGCAAAATTCTGCGATGCTAAAATACATCACATAATTGTGAAGCTGCTTGCAGGATTGTTATTTTTTTACTGGTATAATGGTAGAAATAAACCAATGATTTCTAACGACAAATATCGAAACATCACTAATATAATGCGATTTGGTGCACTGATGCAAGAATATTTTAACATGTATTTATTATTCGAGTACAAAATTGGATTTAACATTGAAACACAAATCTAAAATTGTTATTTATTAATTTAAGACAAATCAATAGACCCATGTATTTTATATTTGATGAATTAACAGGCTTCACCCATCAAATGATACACTTGAACGTTTAGACATTGTCATTTTGCAAATTTTCATCTGTATGCCTGTGGTACATTTTAAGGTATGGTTTTGGTCACCATGCGGGAGTGAAAATTTTGAAAACAAAATAATTATTGGCCTACATCTTGAGATATTTCGTAGTACAATATTTTACCTCTATAGCAGGAGTAGAAAATATAGTATAATTTTATTGTCGGTGAAACATTGGGAGTGAAACTAAAAACAAATATGTGAACTTTAAACTTTTTTCGGAATATAAAAAATACTTACTTTAACTAGATAACTGATTTCAAACTTTATACTCTATACGGTAAATTTTCTTTTTTTTTTCAAATTTAATACGAAGCAGACATTCATAATTTATAATATCCTCTGTAATATTGAAATAATAATCTGATTTAATTAACATGGGTTATTCTAAAATAAACTTTTTTATTTGCTATATTAAGAACTTTGTTTTGTATTTTCTCTGCAGAAAATTTATTTTATGTTTTTCTAAAGATAACGGCATTCCTTTTATCTTTCATATTATAAAGATAAAATCATATAACAATTTCCTTTTTTATATTAATGAATTTTTAATATTTTGAATTATAAAGCGTAACCACAGTTTGTAACCACAGTTGAAAGGTAAAATTTATTTATTTGAAACACTTTTTGTAGGAAAATCTTTATACCTTATTTGCAACTGTGTATTTTTGAAAATCCTGACTATGAAAAAAAAACTATTTTCAATTACTTTTTTTAGGAATTATTTTTAGCTCCTATTTTGAGAAACTAAATCTTTTAAATAAGCTTTTATTTAACTAGTTTCAATTAATTAGAAAGTTACTTGATCATTTGATTAAAGAGAAAATAACTTAAGACTGTTTAATCCTAGAAGAATGGTAAACTACTACACCTATCTATTTAGTTTTTTTTTTTTTAACAGAAGCCCTATTTTTATAAATGCACGAAATCTTATTATGCGATAAGATTCTGACAAAAACTGTAGTTTTTTTTACAATTCTAGTTAAATGCTAAATATATTACGGAGATTATTATTATACTATATTATTTGTATTTTTAGTCTTCTATTTTGAAATCATTTATTAATCTGCAGTTTTGACGAAATATTGAACATTTTCTCTATAAAAGTGGATGTGCAATACATACAAGGTTTTCTTTGCACGAGAAGTCGTATCAGAGCTAATTTTCCAGAACCACTTCTGGTGACATTTTGCTATTCCATTACTCCGAAAATTTGCTAATATTTAATGATATATTGCACTTTCTTCCTCACAACATCAACAAATATCGTTGACGAGTTAAGTGTTAAATTAATATGGAAATCATTAACAATTTGATTTTAATTCGTTGATTTTAAATATATTTTAGTAGTGAGATTATGGTTGAAAAGATTCGTTTCCATCGTATAAAGGAGAGAAAAATATTGCTGCTTAGCAGTTTCTAATAATAATTGTGTTAATGTGTTGGATGGATTAAATTATGTATGATTTTGTACCTAGAATACAATATCCTAAAAGGTACAGATGTAGTCACTGGCACATGGAAAATCTTCCTCCTGTATTTATGATTAGTAATCGTCACTTTATTTCAACTCAGAATTTCAATAATAAATGACAAAAACTATTATGCAAAACTGTGGTGGAAGTTCCCCATGCGGCAATCAGGTTCTGGATGTGCCGATGAAAATAAATATACCAAATTCGATTCCCGTATCCCGTCTATAAATTTTGAAGAGAGTGGTGCTAGATATGTTTATTAATTTAGTATCTTTTAAACGTTGAATTAAAGTTAAATTAAGTCTTGTTCCATATCTATGAACACTTAAATTCGTGGGTAGTCCTTGCTGGACTTGTCTCTCAGTTTAACCGAACAATGTATGAATGGATAAAAATTTTAAATATTAGCCTTATAGGTAAATGTAAATGTTTTTACAGTAGATGATTAACATACGTGAAACAGGTTAATCTTAAATTCAAACTTTTCCTTGTATGAGAATCGGCAATATTTTTCTAACAGTATATTAACCGATTGTATTCGCCTGTCCCTTTTGAAAACAAAGTAGAGCAGATAGTAATAGTAGACATTTTATCAGGGTCTTAATTTATATAAAATCTATCAAAATAAAAGACATTAATAATATTTCTAATAATTTTCTTAGAAATGAATAAATATTTAAAAAAATTTTTCACTGTAAGGCACTTCTTTATTTTTTTAAATCATATAAGTTTAACGATACAGGGAGTTCATTGCAACATTGATTACAATTAAAGATTTCTGGATTATTACGTAATTTTTGTCTTCTCATTATATTAAGTAATCGATATTAATGTTTGCTTAACAGAAATTCTAAGATATTCATTACACGTAGCGGTTTTTATTTGACTTGATTTTCTTCTTTCTTGGTTGATGGAACTTTTTCTGTTTTTCTGTTGTTTTTTTTTTTTCAAATAACTTAATTGTACATTTTAAAAATCTTATTTATGTATAAATTCCATTTTTTTATTATTATAAATTGTGAAATTAAAACTTTACAAAAAATAAATAAAACTTTGAAAATTCATTTTTTTTCTATTTTACGCTATTCTTTTTGCAACGACAAATTTTTATTTTGCTGAAATAATATTTATTTCTTCTCGACATTTAAAGGGTTTTTAATTAAATGCAATTGACGACAAGTGAACAAACGTTTCTTCAAATAATTTAATAAAACTTGGAATTGCACAATATTTGTAATACATTAGCTGAGTACATTATTCAAATATGTAAAAATATAAATTTTGTGCAACAGTTCATCAGTATTTTTGCTTAATGAAATCACAAAGATTTGAATATCCAAGTCATTAAATTTATGCAGTAGCAAAGTTTTTCATAGTATTATAAAAAAAAGTAATGATCATTTAGAAAGTAAAATGAATGAACTGCAATTTCTTTGAAGTTTTAAGGAAATATTCTTAAGAACTAATGAAAAGAAAATTTCTCCGCTACATATGAATTCAAAAGGACATTTGATAAAAAAAACAAAAAAAGACAGGAATAAAAATGCAATAATACAAGAGTTTGTGTGAAAAACAACCTTTCACATGGAATAATATTAATAGATTTTCATTGTACTATTGTCAGAGTTTTTTTGTTAGATTCTATACGGTTAACATTGCAGAAGATTAACATAAAAGAAAATTGCTTCGACATTTCAAGCTACTACTAAAAAACATTTACATTGCATTTTGATATAAATTATAATCCTATAAAAAATATTTATTTACATAAATGCTTTCTGTGTCGCAATGAAATACGATATTAAAAATAGTATAAATAATTTCCATTATTTGATTTAAATTACACAGCTAAATAAAGAAACGATTTTAATTAACTCATGTGAAATATTTCATGTTTCTTTTATTGCAAATATGTACAGAATACTGCTGTCTACAAAAAGAAAACATCTATTTATTTTTATTCAGCAATATCAAACACACTGCAAATGTCAATTTTTCTTTACTTTTTAATTCTTAATTTAATTAGAAAATCATTAATTCTATTATAATCCTATAACAAATACGTAAAATGTCTTCTGTGTCGCAATCAAATACGGTATTAAAAGCAGCATAAATATTTTTATTTGATTTACATTACACAGATAAATAGACACATACACATCAAGTTTTACCATTTAAGTTAATTCATGCGAAATCATGCAGATTTTGTTAATGCAAATACGTGCAGGATAAAACTGTGCAGATAAGGAAACATAGAGGAATTAATTTCTGTTTAACAAATCCAAACTCGGTGTAAATGACAAATTTTCTGTAACTTTTGTCTTAAATTAACTCGACAATCATTTGTAATCTATATAATTAAATTTTACTTGAAAGAAAATTGTTCATATATCAAAAATCTAAAATGTCTGAAAGGGGATATCAAACATCTTGCTCTGGTTCATATCGAATGTGAAATTAATCGGAATGTTATCTATTATATTTACTGCATTAATGAAAAGTTTATAATTTAACATCTTAGTGAAATAGGCATTTTTAAAAAAGAATGAAACAATTCAATTTCTCAATTCGTCCAATGTTGATGCAA
Organism: Maratus michaelseni; assembly: GCA_963931845.1. Lineage (NCBI taxonomy): Eukaryota > Metazoa > Arthropoda > Arachnida > Araneae > Salticidae > Maratus > Maratus michaelseni. Next base: position 256,909,370 of record OZ007590.1, on the reverse strand, counting down.
AATCACTCAAAAAAGAATGCATCATGAAAAGAAAACGTGGTATATTTTTGAGATCCAAATTATTTTTAAGATTCAAAGAAATTATACGAAACACTATACAGCTCTTTTAGAATATCCCTATCACACACACATAAAGATTCAAATTGGGTTCATTTTGTGACATTTATCTGATTTCAGATAAAATAACTGCCAAAAATATGAAAATACTAGCTGATCCGCCCGGAGTTGCCTCTCCTGCCAAAATTCAATATGGAAACCACTGCACCAAACTGTTCCTCTCATAATTTTTTCGACTGTCGGAAAGTGAATTAAGAGGCGGACATTGAAACGGGAGTAAATTCAATACGATACCCTCAACTGTCTGGGTCATTTGATTCAAAACGTGTCAGTTTTTGTCAAAATAAAGTTAAGTTACCTTCCGATTTTCAGCAAATTTCTATTTTCGGAATCAGAAAAATATACTACGAATATACGTACGTATATAGTTTCGAATCAATACATCTAATAGTTTTCTTAATATTTGAGAATGAAGGAAAATAAGAATATTTCGTTCTCTGGTATTATCAAAGCAGTAATTTTCTTTTGCGGTTTCGATAAAAATTGATATTTTTGGCGCACGCGCTGAAAAATCTTTTAGTTCTTTGAAAAATCTTTCGGCGCATTCAGTTCTAAACGAACCTCCGACACTTCACCCTGCTGCCTACGCAACCGTACAGCAGCCGTACTGTGGTCGTACAGCAGCCGTGCTGTGTTCGTACAGAAAATTATTTTAGTTCCAATTCCCACCACCAAGGGGTGCATTATATTCTATACAAACCCAATATCGGCCTAGAAACTAGAAATCGTGTCCATAGAACCAGAGAAAATAATTAACATCCCTGTAGATTAACATTCATAAATTGTGTTAACCAAGGGCTGAAAAAAATATACCGAAGTTTAGTTAGTACCTGGGAGACCAGGAATGGAGGTTAAAAAATATTTTGTTTTAATCACACCTACTTTAAATGCAAAAATTTTAGTTCCACTTTCTACCATCAGAAGTAGCACTCTGTTCTAAGCAAATATATTTCAGAACTCAGCTCTGGCACGTGGCCCCGCTGCCTAAGGCACTGTGTAGCAGACTTCCTGTGCACGTCTGAAAATCTGTTAGTCCACCGACAAGGACACCAAACCTATATTTTATTAGTTATCTGCACCTTAATTAGTTCAAGTTAAATAAACCAATTCTCGGTGAAATCGGCCTCGTAGAAATTATATCCTTTCCCTGCAGATTAATTTTTAGATATTGTGGTTACCAATGGTTTGAAAATGATACCAAAGTTTATTTAATACCTGGTGGAACTGGAAAGATTATAAAAAAAGTTTTCTTTCAATCGAACCAATATTAAAAAGTTCTTATTTGGGGGGAAAGGGGAGAGTTTCGATTAGAGCATTAATGGATATTTAAATTACGACCGGACACCTTCCTCCTCCCTCAAAATTAAACCAAGGACCTTTAACACTAACAATTAACGTTAATTTTTGAAACAGAAACAAAATGGCGCGGTTGAAACAAAGAAAAAAGATATATATATATTTTATTTGACATACAAATACAGTAACTTATCGTTGCAAATTTCTGAAATTATGTACATGAAAAACTCTGAAATTCCTATAAAACAAATCGCGCAAAATTGAAAAATTGGTTTTAGAAATATTTTTTATTGAAAAGAGGACGAAATTTACTATATTGGGCTAAACGATTGAAGGATTAATGGATTAATTTTAATAATGTACAAAAATGACTGAAAAACGTTAAAAAACGGAAAAAAATTAAATTAAGGAACAAATAATAATGAATTCCAAATCAGGGTAGTTAATAAACTGTTTCCTTTTTAAAATCATGACTTTTTATCTTTAAAAATTAATCAACCCTCTCCAAGCCAAACAAGAACGAAAAATCATGCGTCAAGCATAGATTATGTAACACTTTCCAACGCTTCCAAAATAATTTAACAAACCTAAGCTGAAAGATAACATCGCATAACATATAAACGCATAACATATTTAAAAACACAATTTCAGGAATTTCCAACATATACTTCCAACATACACAATATTTTGAAAAGTATCCGAATACTTTTATTCAGCCCTGTATAGGATCTATAGATTTGTATATATACTACATAGGATGCTAAATTTTAGTTTAGTTAGGAAACGCGTAGCACAGTTTAAAATTCTCCTTCTGGAGCTTCTGTCAATAAACAGAAATGTGCTCGCGAACTTTTGTGCAGCCATGTATATGATCTACAGAATTAATACACACCAAGTAATAGACAAAAAGTGAGTTAAATTTAAAATCGCGTTCAGCAACTTAAAACGCACTTCCAGGAATTATTGTTAACAAACAGTAGGGAATTCTTTTGTTTGCCCCTGTAAATGAACGATGATTGCTATACACACAATATTCTGTAGTAAGCCTCTTGTAATGCACCTTAGTGATATATATATAAATTTCAATGCGTTTAAAATAGTGAAAGATTATTTAATTAAACCGCAAACGATTTTTCTCCATAGACGTAATGTAACGGAAATCTTTTGAGTGTCCCTGTAAAAAAACTATAAGTGCTACACACTTCAGTTGAAATAGGAACATGCTATAGATAACGACAATAACATATAAAATTTGCAGAGCAATCTGAGTATATTTACGGGAGTTAGAGCACGGCCAGACGGCCAGACTGCCAGACAAACTGAAGTCATAAACACTTTTCAGCTAGGTTGGAAAGTGTTAAAAAAGAAAAGAAATTGACGATTTTGCACACACCTTGGCCGAAATGGAGGCAACCAACGAACCAATCAAGCATTCTGTTGAAAATGTCTTAGTGGCGATGAAAAAAAAAATCGCTAAAAATTCAAAAATTGGTGTACGAATTACGTATCAACTTTATTGAAAAGAGGATAAAATTTACTATATTGTGCTAAAAGATTGTAACCGAAGTGTGGAACTAATGTGGAAACATCACTGCAAAACGTGAAAAAACGCTAATAACAATAATAAAATAATTAAAATTCAAGAACGAATTTCAATTAATTATTTAAGTAAGCTGGATCTTTTGGAAAAAGATCAGCAAATAAAAATTGTTGTGTTATGTACATTATTATATAAATGAGTGTCCGTCATCAAAACGTTTCACTGAAAGAGAAATAAGCTGCTATTCTTACTCTTTTTCTGATGTTTATAAAATTTTGACGAAAGAAAGTTGAGAATATTTAAACATACTAAACATACATTTATTTTAAAGTTTATCTGATGTAATTGGCTTTTATTTGTTTTTGCTCTTCTACGGCAAAGCCAAAGGAAAAAAAAGTTTTCTTTTCTCTCAAATTGGTACGTATATGTCTTAAATTATTGCTAAATATGGACCAAATAATTCAACTAACTTTGTCAAATGCTTTGACTTAATCTCAGAATTCAGATTGTGATTTCAAATGCATATTCGTTGAATAATTTCTCTGTAGAGATCAAATGTCTCAACTATCTTACCCTTTACCTTACGAACTATCTTACACTATCTTACCTATCAATACCCTTTACTCTGGATCTGAGTACCTGTCATGACTTTGCCATATCAGGATGGCGCTCTGATCGTAAATCTTTTATCAGAACAGTGGTTGTGAGTTAATTACTATCTGGAAGTTCCAAACATTAAAGTGCTTATGGTTTGGTCTAACATTTGCATGCAGACTGATGGAAATGCTTTTCAGATATCAAAATATTTCTCATTGATCGTGAAACATGGTAGAGGACTAAAAGCGATTTATGCGACACCAGCGGTTTATTTGGAAATAGCATCACTGGAAGAAACGGTAGATGTAAATTACGTCATCGTGGCATTCGAGAACAACAAACAAGTAATTCTGATTCGCCGTTGAAAAACTTATGTGTCGGACCTTGGAGGTCAAGCAAAGCTTTTCCAAAATCTAAATTATTGCTTCGCGCATATCTAAGTCATATATCAGGTCATTCTTGCTAGTAGTTCTTTCGTTAAAAAATTTTTACATCACAACTTTTAAAAAGGCATCTCTAGTTGATGTTTTGCTTTAAAATTGTGTACATTTTTCATAGTACATCTTTCAGATATTTTTGAAAGGTCATGGTTCAGTGTATCTATATGAGATTGGTGACAAACGCACATGGCGGATATTCAGACTGTTCCCAGACAGATGTTTTAGTTCAAATTATGGCATATTTACATTCCAGAACTTGGTGATACTCACCTGGACTAGTGAGATATGTTAACAATCATCAGATGTTCTCCATACACTGTTAAAAGTATCGTGAAAAATTACCTCTATTTTTAAAGGCTCTCTATTTTCTGACCAATGATTACGCTCCAAGGGCGTTTATGTAGCATTCTCCTTGGTCAGAAAATAGAGAGCCTTTAAAAACACAGGTAATTTTTCACGATATTTTTAACAGTGTACAGTTGCAAATACTAGAAAAAAACCCGGTATAAACCGGGGAATAAATCGGGTTTTTTGTGAATAAACCAGGTCTTTTGGGAATAAACCTGGGAATAAACAGGATAGTTGCAACTGTAGTTATCCAAGATGCTTGCGTATTCATTTTTGTCCAAAATCGTCTCTATCAATCATATTTTCTATCCGTATGCCAGCACTCTCATATAGCGGCACCCTAAGAAGAAAATATGTTTTGTGTTTGGTCATTGGTCATTTGTATAATTTTAAAATCAGACAAAAAAAAAACTTTAACTTGTCGCCGTGAATTACAATAAAATAATGACATTTCTGGAGATATATTAACGGTTTGCACTTAATTCATTTAGTTTCAAACATAAATGTAAATGTTACGGAAGAACTTTGAATAACAATATATCTCTTTAAAATCAAAGGATTGAAATATTTTTAGACGGCATAGTGCTAGTAAAATTAGCTTTCTAATTCTAATGATTGCTATTTCAATTTCCCTTTTGATTGGTTGTCGCGTAAATGTTACTCTATTGACTGAATTATCCATCGTGCATTCTGTAAAGGAATTTACTGAGGTACTGAAAGGCTAGTGCTACCACATAGTATAATTTATGTTCATATTCTCGCTTAATATCTGCCATAATTAATTCACAGATATGAATCAGCATAACTATTGTGGCATTTGCACCTGTTCCAATGTGCATCCAATTTGGAATATTGTTTAATGAGGGTCATGAAACTAGTAATATAATCTACTCACAAGTAACTTTTTATTTAAAATTGAGTTACGTGAGAGATTTATAATTTGTATTAAATAAATGTTTGTCACAAGAAAAAAATAAACGCACGTTTGTTAATAAAGCAATATTTTAAGTAATAAAATGAAGAAAGGGAAACTTTTAAGCATGAATATTTTAAAAATAAAATATTACTAATTAACTCTATTAATAACTTTTCAATTTTCAATAAATTCATTTTTTACGAACATTGATTTAATTCACTGTACAAAAGTTTTCATTGCAGAATATTTTGTTAGAATAAGAGAAATAATGGAAATAATTTTTTAATTCCGCCGTCCTGTTTTAATGTAGAGTGAAAAGTTTTATCTATCTCAAAATTATGCAAATATATTTTTAAAAATGTTGAAATGTGTAAACTAATATCTTTAACTTTGGAATAACATGAAATGTACTGCACGTATGTTTAACAGACAAAGAATTGCGTGTATTACTTTCAAATTTTGACAGTATGTGTAAGAAGAATAAAGCTATGACTTGAGCATTTTAAACAAATTGTTATAAATAATTATTATAAACTGTTTCATCTTGCTATTGTTCTTGGTCAAAATTTTCATTCTGAATAATGAACAAAATGACATTAAATGGATCTTAGATATAGAAGATTAATTTTGGAACTTTAATAGATTATTTTTCTTAATAACTTAATGAAATTAATATAATAAATTTAGTTTCAAAGTTTTTATTACAATTTTAAAATACATATGTAAGATGAAATCAACTATGTGTTGAGCTGATAAAACAGTCGTCATATATTAATTATTTTAAAATTATTTTATCTTCTTATTACCTTTACTCTTATTACCTAAATTTTTATTCTAAATAATGAATAAAATTACATTATTTTAGCTTAGATATAAAAGAATAATTTAAAAACCTTTATAGGTTCTTTTCCTGAATAATTTAATGAAAGTGATATAATAAATTTAATTTTAAAGTTCTGACTATAAATTTTAAGAACATACCTAAGATGAAATTTACCTTTTATTTGAGCTGCTAAAACAAATTGTTATATCTTAATTATCTTAAAAACTGTTGTATCTTTTTTAGTACATTGGTCACGAATATAATTTTGAATAATGATTAAAATAACATTATTTTCATCAAAGACAAAAATATTAAATTTTAAACATGCATAGGTTATTTTTCCTGAAAAATTTTATGAAAATGATATAGTAAATTTAATGTCAAATTTCCTATTGCAAATTTTGGCAATATATGTATGAAGAATATAGCTATGATTTGAACAATAAATTATTTTCCCTATCTTTTCAGTTTTTGCTCCACATTTTTATAAATGAAAAACACTATTTATAATATTATATTCAAATTTGATAACGTATGTAGGAAACATATAGGTATGATTTAAACTTATAAAGCAAAATGTTATATCATGACTATTTCAAAATTGTTGTTTCTCCTTAATATTACCTTGATTAAAACTTAAATTCTGAGTGATGAACAAAATAACATTATTTGCTGTTTAGACATTAAACATTATTTTTTTAAATATCGAAGCTATTTCTCATGAATAATTTAATGAAAGTGATTTATTTAATTCAGAGTTAAAGTTTGTCTTATATATTCTTTGACAATGATGTTATAATTACACATGATGTTATGATTACACGGTTCGTGCGTAGCACGACCGGTATACGGTGCCAAAGGCAGCGGGGACCCGGGTCGGAGGTTCGTTCGGTTCGAAGTTTATCTTATTCGAGGTTTTGCAAGATTCGTGGCACCGATGTAAATTAGGGGCCCGCTAGCTGGCGAAGCCAGCTAGTTAGGAATAATAGAGGTCGATTTTCTGCAATCTAAAAAAATCTAAATTATTTTCTGAAAATAATTCCGCGTATATATACATATAAATATATATATACATATATGTTTGTTGTTGCATTCCTGTCCATTGAGTATTGCACTAAGGTTTATGAATATATTTTCTCGCTGTTTCTAAACATCCCTTTAACAGACTGACATGATCATGCATCCCAAATAACACAATTAATTGCAGACACAAAAATTAAGACACATGGGTCGTATATGACTCCCCCCCCTCTCGGCCTAAAATTTGTTAAACAATTTATTTTCTCTTACTCTAAAATGCTTTTAATTTAACAATACCAAATTTTAAAATACAATTAATGAAGACTTATTCATTCCATACTGTTTTCTTAACATGCGAGATAAATTCGGTTTTAACATAATAATTAGATGACATGTTACCAAATCCATTAAATAATCCTAATGCGTTAGCTTTTTTTTCAAAAAAATCTCTAGAAACAACTTAGCGATTTACTACTTTCTATTCTTAACTTTTAGGCGAATCTCTAAATCATTCACATACGAAGAGGTGAATTTCGAAAATAAATATGAAGTAAAATAAATTTCTCCTCCAGTGAAAACTCTGGCCATAAAAGATTTCTTCCCGGAGATAAAGAACGAAGATATATTTCCTTTCTACACACTTTTCCTTCGTTTTAGTCATAGATTCCTTCTTTTTAGTCGTAGAAGATTTTAAAATGATTCATGGGTCTCAGAGATAATGGTATCGATTTCATATTAAGAAAGTACAAAGTGCACAAATGCGATGTAAAAGCCTTATGGTGACGATTTGTGCCAGTAATGTCGCTTTTAAAAATATGAAAAGATATAAATACAATGACACGTTTCGTGCAGTTAAATAACATTTTAAAGGATAGTGAGACGTTATTATTCAAGTATTTCTAGAATTAAAACGTAGGATGTTGTTTAACAATTTATAATTAAAATAAATTTACAAATACGCTGTAAATTGCAGTCTGAAAATATAAATTTGAAAATATTACATGTAAAATGCCATTTCTTCATAATAATTCTAAAATAAATTTATGCACCCAATTTAAAAAGTGCTGTCAGAGGATGAAATTACTTTTGCCAATTAAACTCTTGCCTACATTTTTATGGAAAGTTATTTTTAAATTATTAATATTGTTACAATTTTTGATTCAATGACCCTGATCCTGTCATGCTCACAATAAGATATTTGCAAACAAAAAAGTTATGTGTTGTTTTAAACAGTGTTCTGTTTTTTCAAATTAAATAAAATCATTTGAAATTATGAAAAAAAAAACTAAATGTTTTCAATGGGAGAATATATGCTCCCATGGGCATAGTAGGGATAAATTAAGGTCATATTAAGGAGTTATTTTCATAGTCTAAAAATTATATGTATTGGGATTTATTTTTACATTTTTACACGGGAAAAGCTTAATAAATCTCTCTTATACTGCTTCATTCAGAAATATGTTTTGAATAAAAAATAAACTAAGCTTTTTTTGAAAAAAGTATTTAACATTATTTGAAGCGCAGGCTACTGTGATTTAAATTATGTTGAATACTTTAAATCCGACTGAAACCCGATAACATTTTAGTTTTCAGAGTATAAATTTCGGCATGAATGATTAGCATGAAAAATAAACAGAAAAATAAATTAAAATTAAACAGAAAATGTTTCCAGAAATATAACAAATTACAGTTTATATTAAAAAGGGGATTTTGTAGTGATTTGACTAAAATCGTACAAAAATCCTGCTCGAATCATTTTTTATAGTGCAGTGAATAAAAGATATTTGTCGAAACACGTTTGTAAAAAGCAAATATTTTACCAGTGTATAGACATTTTTAGGAGATATACTACCACAAAAGTGAACAGCCCTTCCCTCCGGGTTTTACACCCAATCCCCCATCAAAGATTTAATATGATACTTTTAGGAAATTGCATATAAATCGGTTCCTAATGGTTTTAAGTTCACTGATCCTTTCTTATATTGTTCTTAAGAATATTGTCCGAACATTTTCAGTTACTAAATGCTTTTAAAGTTAATAGTTAAGTCAGTGAAAAATTTCTTATACAAAAAATGTGTTTTTTCTCATAATGAAACTGTTTACATTTTCTTCCTTTGCCATTAAAAAAAGAAAAATACATGAAGATGTTTTAAATAAAAGAAACATAAAATTTAGGAGTTTTAACATATTATAAGGTTTTTTTATGTTTTTATGATCTACAAAGAAGCCTGAACCACTTGAAAGTTTACGCGTGTCGTTAAATTCGTGCAGCATATTGAAGCGCTACTCCTTTAATTATCATTATATTAACAGGTTTTGAGTTAATTTTGTGTTAATGATTGCTTATTTAAACTCATAAATTTCAAATGTCTTGTAATATATATATGAAACGAAGCGTGTTGCTCCGTCGGTGGGTCCTTGATCGCCGGGCCGGTGGCTGCGCGGACTGATGGCGGCTCCGTATTTACGTCAAAGCGCTCATTCTGATTCCCTTGCATGCTCTTGTAGTCCTGGGCCGTGAGCGGGATTCGGTTAAATTCCGAGTGAATGTATGTCTGTTTAAAGGAAGACACCGTCTATTACGGAACCTGGTTTATTTCTTTTTCTTACATGCATCCTTTTAAACCAGGCCCATATTGGCGTGAGAGCTGCTTTTTAAGTCTGTCTGGACATCGAAGGTTCGTCCATCGCGAGGCAATTCCGAGAGAGCAGATTGGCGTGGATTTGTTTAGATGAGGGAAATCGTAAAAAGTTCGCTCCTGATAGCCGTGTAATGGTATAAATATGAGGTTTTTGCATTATTTCTGCTAGAGGTCGTCTAAGTCAAAAGAGGCGTATTTTTAATTTTAATTGGCCGCGAGCTGAGTGATTGATTGTGCGGAATAAAGGCGTTGGCTCCATCGGCCGATCGGATGCAGCAAGACTTTAAAATTGCGTTAGCGTCAGCACAAATATTCTTATGAAGAGTCAGAAAACGATCTTTGAAAGTTATAAGATGCGATGCAGGAAAACTAATTTAACAGGGGCGACGGCATTTTCAATCAATTGAAACACAATTATTAAAGCATTTAAAAGTTTTGATTTAAATTTCTATTTTTTAAAACAGTAATTTAAAATTTTAAAAGGGGCAAAAAGGGATTTTGCATTTTAAAAAGGGGTTTAGCTTTTATCCTTTCATATCCCCCCCCACTAAAACAAGAGTCACAGGGTTCGCCTGCAAGACCTGTGGGTCTTATCTCGTGAATTTAACCCATGTTTTTTAGATTCTTATTTTCTCCAGCTCTCAAGTAATTTCTCCAGCTCTTCAGTATTTACTTCAGCTCTCAAGTCAATTGGACCTATTTTTACATTTATATATCAAATTTACATAAAAATATTGGTTACACTAAAATATTGGAATTCTTTCAATGGTGCTGCAGCAAAACAATAATGTGTCTCGAGTCGACATATCTTGATTATAACAGTTGTCATAACATAACTGTGTTTGTAGTGTTTCCCTTTCTTTCCAGTTTTTGTTTTAAAGTTTTTGATATAGTTTGTTGGGAAACATCCTTTTGTGTATAATTGCAAATTGCAACCATAAACTATATAGTATATTAAAATATTCACAGGTAAACATACTGAAAACTATACAACATATGCAAATGTAAAAAATATTCAATAATAGACAATGTTCAAATGTAAAAAAAAAATATTCACAAATACAAAATATTAAAATGTAAAATATATTCACAAATACAAATTATTCAAAAATATAAAATATTCAATAATACAAAATATGCACTAATACTATCAACAAAATATATTGTATCTCAAATGCAATTTGAAAAGCTTGCATTTCTAGAAATATTGAATTTTCACACTGAGATAAAATAACAGTAAAATATCCTAAAATACTAATAACAAAAACAAATTATATTTCTTCGTATACCTTTCCGTTTTGTTAGGGACTTAGCTACTTCTATGATGCAGCCTTAGGTTTATATCCATGAAAAAACAACACTAAGTTGTTTAAAAAAAAAGAAACTACAGCTAATAAAAACTAAATATACACTTACTATAATTTTCACCATGCGCAGGGTCAGTGCGATATGGGTTTTAATACTCTGAGGGGAATATCACCCAAAAATGTGCCACTCGCACGACAGAAAAAGAAAAGTGGGTAATCGATATTCACCTGCAGAGGGGAAGCGAAGCAGTTTTGCCAGATTCTCCGTTCAACCTGGAAAGAGAATCTGGGAAAACAGTCCGGCTAAAGATGGGTGGCCACGGAGCGGAGGACCCCTTCATGTGTCATCAATTCGTCATTATAATATTTTTTAAAAATAATAAAAATTCTAACAGTACTTTTAAACTGTCACCATCATTCTACACTGCTGGGGAGATAGGTTACACGCTCAGCTGGGTCCTCATCCAAATGCTACGAGTAAGGGGGACGATAGGAAAGCAAAAATTAAAAAAAATTGACAGCTGAAAGAGATAGATGGGGTTTATTCATGGCTGAGTTTAAGATTTTGAGGAGGGTGGTAGTATCTTAACTTGGAGGAATGGACAATTTCGGAATTTCTCTTAAAATGTGGGCTGGGTTTATCAATTTCAAAGGATACATCAGAAAGTTGTTTTAAAATGGTGTATGGGCCAGAATATGGTGCAGTCAATTTACGGGTATTCGGATAGTGAAATTCTTCATACATCACAATGTCACCAACTTTAAACTTTACAGGAAGGAAACGAGCATCATAACGGACTTTATTCTTTTTATGGTAAGCAATTGTTCTCTCTTTAACCAATTTTCTAGCTTCTTCCACAGGGGGATAGTAACTATTATTTGGTAAAGGGGGATCATATGGTAAATTTCCTAAAAATAAATAGCTAGGGGTGAATTGGGTTACAGAATGAGGGGTGTTATTATATTCATATAAGACTTCATCTAAAAGCTTAGTCCAGGGTATTTTCTTGGATGTGGAATTGACTTTACATTTTAATTTAGTGACAATAGTCTGATTTAGTCGTTCAATTTTCCCATTCGTATCCGGGTGATGGCTGCTCGTCAATCTGTGTTTTATATTGTAATTACGAAGAAATCTCCTAAACCTGGAAGCTGTAAATGCTCCATTTCTGTTGGTTAACAATCTATCTGGTACTTGTATCTGAAATAATTGTTTCAAAATGTTTGTATAAGTTTCGGTAGTTACACTTTTTGAAGGAAAACCCCACACATAGCGAGTTGCATGGTCAACGACTAAATGCAAATATTTTTTTGTAGAATTGTAATAATTAAATCCGCCAACAGAGTCTACTGCCAAACATTCAAAAGGTATCTCTGTTGGGGGCATTAATTGCAATAAGCCAAATCTTTTTTGTCTACATTTTTTGTTTATCTGACAAGTGTGGCAGTGTTTTACAAAATTTTCAATGTCCTGATTAAAGTTAGGCCAATAATATTGTGGAGAGATTAAATTTATCATTTTATAAATTCCAGGGTGGCCAAATTGTGTGTGGGTTTTTTCTAATAGGGGTAAACGTAAAGACATGGGGACCACAATCTTATACAAACCTTTCTTTTTAATAACAACAACATCATTTATCTCAGTGTACTTTTTACCATCAATTGTTACATTTTCTTTCTTCTGATTGTCTCTTACTTCATTCAAGTCAAGGAGATGTATAATATGGGGTAAATTTTTTGAAACAGGTTGTCTAGATAGCATATCAGCTTCAACATTAGTGGAGCCTTTCTGGTATTTAATTTCATAGTCAAACATACTAAGTTTTAGGGACCAGCGGAAAAGACGTCCTCTTAAATTTTTAACACTTTTGAGCCAGGTAAGTGCCGCATGATCTGTATGTATGACAAATTTTTGACCGTGTAAATAATGATAAAATTTATCTAAAGCATCCACAATCGCCAAACATTCTAATTCCGTAATTGCATAATTTTTTTCATAATCGCGAAGATTTCTAGAGTGATATGCTATAGGATGTAATGTTCCTTTTTCATCAACTTGTTTCACTACACATCCCACTCCATGACTTGATGCGTCTACAAACAAATGACAAGGTGTTTTGGGATCAAACAACTTTAAGATTGGTTTTTCAATTAAAGCATTTTTTAATTTTTCAAAAGAATTTTGACAATTTTGGTCCCACACATAAGGGACATTTTTCTTCAACAAATTGTTGAGAGGGTATCGAATGTTAGCATACTTTGGAATAAATTTGTGATAAACATTTATAGATCCCAAAAAACGTTGTAATTCTTTTACATTCGTTGGTGGTGTTAATTTCTTAATCGTCTCTATATTAGGGTTGTCAGGTGTGATACAACCGTTCGAAACTTCATATCCTAGAAAGTTAATTTTGGATTTCACAAAATTACACTTTGACAATTTGAGTTTAAGGTTTTCTTGAACACAGATATTAAATAATGTCTCTAAATGACATAAATGTTCCTCTTCATTTTGGGAGAATACAATAACATCATCAAAGTAACTACAGGCAAAGTCAATTTTGTATTTATTAAGAATTCTACGGAGAGTACGGTTAAACCAAGCAGGTGAGTTTTTCCATCCAAACGGTAAACGATTCCACTCATATAATCCAAAGGTGGTGGCAAATGCCAGCTTCTCAGTGTCTCGAGGGTGGATAGGAATGTGCCAATATCCACTAGCTAAATCAAGAGTGGAAAAAATTTTAGCATGCGCCAATTTATCTAACAGGGTGTCGATTCGAGGTAAGGGTTCTGCATCTGTTTTTGTAATGGCATTTAATTTTCTGAAGTCAATACATAACCGGGTTTTCTTCCCTTCTTCACGTTTATACACCAAAGTTACGGGTGATGAATAAGGGGAATAGCTTTCTTTAATGATACCGGCTCGCAATAAATTTTGAATTTGTTCTTTAATTTCCTCTTCTTCCTTAGGGGAAGTGCGATATGCTCTTAAAGAAACGGGGAGATCTGATGTTAACTGTATTCTCTGGGGTTCCATGTTTACACAGCCTATATCATATTTATCTTTGGCGAAAATACAGACATATTTGGCTAGAAGAGCAGGTAATTGTTCTCTGACAGACTGAACATTTTGCACATGGTCAGTGGTCTCGAACAACTCCGGCTCAAAATTTTCTTCGAATATCTCTGCATTTTCAATTGTTGGCTGGTTAGTATATACTTCTGATAAATGTAAAGTATGGTGAGACGCATTTGTTGGAATATGGTCCATGAGAGGTACTTTCTTATTATCTTGAGTTATTTGCATTTTAACACAGTCAATATTTAATCTAAACAGTTTGCAATGGGGTAGCCCAATCAAAGCATAAGGTAACTGATTGTTAATTATAAAAAGTTCAATTCTCTTAGAGATACGTCCTAATTGCAAACTAACAAGGCATTTTTCTTTCAAAGCAAGAACACCTTGTGTTTGGGTGACTGGTATACTCTGCTGAACTTTACATATTTTTAGGTTAAGTTTATGGGCTAAATGACAAGGAATAACACTAATCGAACTCCCAGTATCGATCAAACAAGGTAGTGAGTCTTCATTTTTTACATAAGTAACTTTATGACAATCTCTATTTGATTTTTTATAGCTAGCTTTTTCTTTTTGTATATGTCCGGACATAAGAAATCGTCATTGATTACTAGATGTATTTCGGGATGACTCATTAGCGCTATGATCTTGGTTGGGGTTCGGCAAAGTCATATTGTGACTAGGGGTTGGTACTGCTAATACTTGTTGTCGAAAAGGGCAGTTTCCCACCCAATGATACGCATTTGGTATTCCGATATTAAGACAAACTTTGCATGGATAGGGCGGCAAAGTGGTCTGGTGGTGTACATTAGGTCGTGGTGGAACATTTGAAGTCGGTCTAAACGTATTTTGGGGATTTCTGGCTTGATTTGATGGAAAAGGTCGAATGGGGTGTGTTTGATAGGGAACTCTGTAGTTCCACTGCCTGTTAAAATTCTGTCCATTCTCATATGGAGGTCGGTTTGGTCGCCATTGGCGATACTGATTGGGGTTTTGGGGGCTTGCTTCAAATTTGCTCTCATTTCCCTTTCTGTCCAGTTGCAGTTTGCTAATTCTGAAAACTAATTCACGCCATGCATGTGTAGTTGAGGGGTTGCCTGCAATAACTAACTTCTGCATTTCTAATGGCAAGCCCTCCGTTAACCCTTCCAGGATAAGTTTCTGCTCTAAACCTAAGTTTCGGCCTACTTTAGTCTTTTTTTGATAATATTCGTTCAAGTCCTCTCCAACTTTATATCTAATACGTGAAAAATCAGTGAGAGAAAGAGTATCTGGAATTTCGTAGTGTTCATTAAACAAAGTGACAAATTCGGACCAATGAAGTACATTTAGACAATTATTAATGTACAACGTAAGTGCACTGTCCTTTAAATACTTCTGTATGTGCCTAATTTTCCAGCACTCGTCTTTTCCCTGTCCTATACAGACACTCTCGAAATAGGCTAACCATGGTATCCAAGACATTCCATCTTGCGGAGAAAACGCAATGATATCGGGGTCTACTGACGTTTTTGGGTTGGCGGATACTGATGTGTGAGCAGACCCAGCTTGAGCTGACAGGGTCTGTCCACCTAACATTGTTACACCAGATGTCTCTGGTGCACCTCCAGATTCCTGACTAGACTTCTGATTATTTTTCTCTTCAGGATTATTAACGGGATTATCATCTTTGCTCGAAATTTGATTTTTTTCTTTTTCGGGGTCACCTGATTTGTCTGTTAAATCCTCTACTTCTTTAGGAGGGGTTGGGCTACTCATGATGGATATAAATACTAAATATCACTGAATTACACAGAAATATAATACACAATTAAAGCACATAAGAATAAAAATGAAAAAATCTTTCAAACTATTTAAAATTTGTAACACTATATCTGTAAATATCTGTTAAAATCATCTTTTTAAAATTAAAATCCACCTTAATAATTTTTTTTTTTTTCAATAACTTGAATTCAATAAAAAAAATTTAAATAACCTCACTAACTATAAAGTACGTTGCATATAAATCACCTTTAAGAAGTTTAACACTTAATAATAAAAATATTATAATAATATAATAATAATAAAATTTTCACTTCTGCTAAAATATTTTCAAACTGTCTAGAAAAATGATTTTAATATGAGGTTTAGTTAATGTTATTTTTCATTAAAATCGTAATTATCAGTTCAACACAACTAAAGAATTTTCATAAAAATCACCATTCTTACTCTTTCATCTCTTTAAAATTACGTTAAACACAATACATAAACAATTATATATTTGAACTTAAATAGCTGACTTAAAAATAATTAAAATTTTCACACAAGTAATAGCATAATAAAATAATCCTCTTTAATTTATTTTTGGCATGCATAAAAATTAAATAAAAAGTTTGAGAACCACTGCCTCTCACTAAAAAGATCTTAATTTTTTTTTTTTTCTGTACGTTAATATCAAAAGTACATACCTTTATACGGCTTTGCTTTAAATAAATCCATGAAAAATTTACCTCTTACTTTTTTTTTTTTTTCACCGCGACGCGAAACAATAATAAATTAATTTCACTGAAATATTTATCTCTATATCTTCTTGCACTGCCCACAAAAATACTTTTTCCCGTAGTCACGTGGTTTTTGTTTTTGCTGAGCGCAGTTCTGATTTATTTTTCTAAATAGTCCAGAAACCAGAAACCGAAACATCTGAGTCACGAGTTCATTTCTTTACCGGCGCGCTCTTGAAAATTGAAAACAGCTGTCTGGTTGACCTACTTCTCTCTGCAGATAAAACACTTGATTCTTGCCTGCAGAATGAAATACAGCACAAGATTGAGAATGAAGAGAAAAGTTAATGATTCACTTTCCTTTTGACGAAGGGAGATTAAGTACTTTTGAGTTCTTGGGATAAATTCCGTAAGTCTTTCACCGTATGCTGTAAGAATTTTTCACGGAGGTATTCGCTGTGATTGACGGGCGTAGATTACGTAACTGTTTAGTTTTTGGGATTTTCCCGTTGAGATGAACTGTCCTACTCGACTTCTGAAACGAAGCGTGTTGCTCCGTCGGTGGGTCCTTGATCGCCGGGCCGGTGGCTGCGCGGACTGATGGCGGCTCCGTATTTACGTCAAAGCGCTCATTCTGATTCCCTTGCATGCTCTTGTAGTCCTGAGCCGTGAGCGGGATTCGGTTAAATTCCGAGTGAATGTATGTCTGTTTAAAGGAAGACACCGTCTATTACGGAACCTGGTTTATTTCTTTTTCTTACATGCATCCTTTTAAACCAGGCCCATATTGGCGTGAGAGCTGCTTTTTAAGTCTGTCTGGACATCGAAGGTTCGTCCATCGCGAGGCAATTCCGAGAGAGCAGATTGGCGTGGATTTGTTTAGATGAGGGAAATCGTAAAAAGTTCGCTCCTGATAGCCGTGTAATGGTATAAATATGAGGTTTTTGCATTATTTCTGCTAGAGGTCGTCTAAGTCAAAAGAGGCGTATTTTTAATTTTAATTGGCCGCGAGCTGAGTGATTGATTGTGCGGAATAAAGGCGTTGGCTCCATCGGCCGATCGGATGCAGCAAGACTTTAAAATTGCGTTAGCGTCAGCACAAATATTCTTATGAAGAGTCAGAAAACGATCTTTGAAAGTTATAAGATGCGATGCAGGAAAACTAATTTAACAGGGGCGACGGCATTTTCAATCAATTGAAACACAATTATTAAAGCATTTAAAAGTTTTGATTTAAATTTCTATTTTTTAAAACAGTAATTTAAAATTTTAAAAGGGGCAAAAAGGGATTTTGCATTTTAAAAAGGGGTTTAGCTTTTATCCTTTCATATATATATATATTATATTATTAAAGAATTTTTTAATATAAAAAAACTTTTTGTGTAATAACAAAATAACAATTATCGTATTTATAATTAATTTTGAGAAAATGAGAACCATATACATTATATATTTCATTTTATTAGACATTTCATAACTTAATAAATTATTCGAAACATTTAAATTAATTTATATGTTGAAAACACTATTCTTAGATAGGAAATTGTGAATCATACCTTAATGTTTGTTTGTGAAACATACCATGATTGTGAAACATGCCGAATGTTTTCATTATTTATTATTAAGGGAGTGGATAAAACTGGAATCAATTAGGAATTTACGTTGTTTACAAATATACATTGAATTTTTCTAAAGGCTGAAATTTTAATTATCGCATTTTCCAATTTATAGAACATTACTACTTAACGCCCCCCCCCGTACGTTTTTTAAAAGCAACTGACAGTTATACATTTTTGCATGTACAGTTTAAATATTACAAATATATTTCAAGTGTTAGCTTTTTGGTTGGTATATTTTCCTCGGCTCTTTTCAGTTATTCTCAACCTAGGCCCATTAATTTTCCTCAATATAGGCATTGAACATATGTGAATGTCAACACTAACATTGCTGCAATAACTTACAATTCGATCTGTGTTAAGAGCCTACATCAGTCATGCGAAAAAACGCGGAAGCCAATGTTAAGTCTATGGGAAGGTTCTTGCGTGATTTCTCGCTCGCATTTTAATATTTTTAAATATTTTTTTGTATAGAATAGCTGACGTCGATCTCCAACTTTGTAAATTTTTAGCTTTTTGATTTTGGTTCCAGTTTTTTTATATAAGAGTACTTTCACTTACAGAACCGGTTCCAACCGGTTCCAAAATTGGAAATGCCCGCTTATAAAAAAAACTGTAACCAAAATCAAAAAAGTAAAAACTAACAACGTTAGAAATCGACCTCAGCTATCCTATGCAAACAAAATCATTTAAAAATATTAAAATGCGAGCGAGAAATCCCGCAAGAACCTTTCCATAGACTTAACATTAGCTTGAGCGTTTCTTCGCGTGACTAGCGTAGGATCCAACGCCATTTTTTTTTTCAAAAAGGCTTTCTAATACCAGTGATAAAAAAATTGAAATTTTCTTTTGTGTGATCGTCTGAGAAAGGAATGGAGGGACATTTCAATTATATTGAATTCATCCTAGGTTTCCACATGGTTTACAACTACACGGTAATTACTAAAGACAGTTATGTGTTTAGTAATTAGAGACACCATTTTACTTTTTTAACTCAAGTTTCTGTCACCAGTTAGTAGCCTGGTTTTAAAATCAAATATTTACCTGTAAAAAATCATTATATGATAATTTTATAGAATCAAAATACATTTTTAAAGTTGTCATATTTTTCTAAATTTCTTAAACATGAAATAAAAAGCTGCATTGATATTTGAATAGTTTACGTTATATAAAATCAAAGTATAATTGTTTACCACTTTTCTACAAAACTGAACACTTTTTATTCACTCTGGTGGAAAGTTTCGGTCTTTTCAATTGATTTCAATTTTCTGAGACTGATGTGGTCCAATATACTACTATAAATTACGAAAAGACAAAGAAAAGTAAGAAAATTTTTTCTTTGAGTTTTTCTTTTAGATTGTGAGTACTTCAGAAATATACTAAAGGGATTTTACCACTTTTTTTTCCTTAAATAATATATTTTCGCTTCAAGGATATATCAAATTGAAAAAAATATATAACTGTATCAAATATACTTATTGTAAAAATTGAGTTTTCTTTAGAGTTTTAGCCCTATATTCACAACGTCAATACAGGTATCACTTTCAGGCAAAAAATGTTCCGTTTTCGAAATCAGACAGAATATATAGTATCCGGATTTTGATATCTCTTTGTTTTCAGTTACTTTTGTTGTGTTCATAACTTTGGAAAATTTAATCAAATAGAATTTTGAGTGATTATGTTTTTTTCGATGAGAGAGTCTGTATTATTTTTTTTAAATTCTTAATTATGTGATTGAAGCTAGTCCCAGTATCAAACAAAATAGGTTAATCTCCATATATGTACAATCAGATTGAACTGCTGTTTTTGTACCATATTTTGGCAGAATAAATTACTGCGTGTATTTCCTTATTTCATTTTCAATAATGAAAAAGTCATACTTAAAAGGTAATAGTTGAATAAAAGTTTTCATTCTATAACTATGTAGAAGTTTTTTGTTTGAATGTGTTCTTGAGATACAGGATTGTGCAAGTGAAAATATCCTGTATGAGTTTCGGTACCTTCTGTAAACAGACTTATTGACAGACAAAACAGATTCCAGAAAACAGTGTTTACTGATCTTTGTATTTACTATTGACTTTTAGTTTTTTGCAAATATATCAGCACAGTTTTTATTAAATTATATTTCAGTATAGACGCATTTGTGGCGTGTGATAAAACAGAATCTTGATAAAACTTCATTCAACATGTTCAAGGTTTCACAAACATTCTTGATAAAACATAATTATATAAATTATATTCACGGGCGTGTTTCCGAAGAAAATGCAGCATATTTATATTTTTAGAACTTTATTATAACTTGTCTTTAAGGCATTTTTACATTAACAGGTCGCAGCTGATGAATCTAAAAATAATCTTTACGGCTACAGCTGCCTACGAGTTCCACGAGCAGTGTAGTGAATTATGCGACAATCCACGATCGACAAAGTATGCCAACTGTCTTTGAAACTAAAACAACGAAATATTTTAAACTCTAAAATAGTAAAAATACAACAATGTAATGTAATTTAAAAATAATATTTTATCATTTAATAGCTAAATATTAATTAAAATATGATTATTCGTTGAGAAAACTACTTAGAATTTTTGAATATTTATTTAAATAATGTTTTATTTTTATTTTCTGTTTCCATATCTTGAAAAAGAAACACAACAAAAATTATGATTTCATTAATAAATTCACTAATCTGCACTTTCTATGAAGTGTAAATCAAAGCGGTGAATTTTTTACAATACAGAAACACACAAGATTGACGTATTTTAACGGAAATGATTCGGAATTACATAAATTGCACTATCATGAAATTAGACATGATTTTAAAACAAACATTGAACGTTTATAAAAGAGTAATTTTAAACAACTATTTTTACAGTTTTACTTTTATTACTCCGAGTTTCGATTGCGTATTTATTTTTATAACCTTTTTTTCAGATTCAGAAAGAAAAATACAAATTAGAATCAAATGAAAACAGACGCAAACACTCACATAGAAAGGGAATCAGTCGTGTTACTCTAGATTTTTAAACTGAAATTTAAATAAAATATGTTTGCATCACTAAAACAAATATCCAAATTTATTTACATAATAAACTTTGCATACCCGGATTTCCATTGCATGTGATTAAAAGCCCAGTCAAAAAGATATGGGGAGTTTTTATTTGCTCTAGTTGTAGTTTAGAAAATACAAGTTTAATATTGGCTTAAAAAGCTGCACCAAAAAAATAAGATTTACATGAAACGATTTTGAATTATTCCTGCTTGTTTGTAAACAGTATTTCAAGTTTCGACTGATGTGTTTGTGATCAATAGTGCCACAGTCTGAGCAGAAGAAATGTGCCAATATTATTAAATGGGCAGTATTATAAATATCATCGTAAGAAAAAAATGCATACATTAAAAAAAAAAAAAACATGTTTCATAATCTACCAAAATATAATGTTACCATGAACGGAAATATACAATAATTACTTCCAAGTTACCACGATTCCGAAAAACGTTCTTTATCTTTTGAAAGCTGGGAAATAATTATGTTGTTTTCGAGATTTTAAAATACATTTACATAACGCAATGTTTATTTTGCTGTCAATTTGCATGTTTTACTGAACATGGAAATTGACAGGATCCAAAATAAGTCTTATATTCTGGGTTACGAAAACTGATTACGAAGTCTGACTGTCTTTCGCCTGATTAGTTGTTATGTTGTATTGTTGTGTTTATACTTAATAGTTAATTGTTATAAAAAAGTTTTATGTACACCTTCTTTCATAAAATTTAGATATTTCATATTTTGAGGAATTATATATATATATATATATATAATTCCTCAAATATATAATAATAATAATAATTCAAATATATAATATATATATATATATATATATATATATATATATATAGAGAGAGAGAGAGAGAGAGAGAGAGAGAGAGAGAGAGAGAGAGAGAGAGAGAGAGAAACGTGTGTGTACCTATATTTCACTTTGCAGCCTCAACTATCCAGCGCAGACAACTGGTGTGTGTTTGTGTGTAGACTCGAGTAGACTCGAGTCTCCCATCGTGAACTATGGTGGTTGCATGTAGCTGTGGGGGTGTGGGATATAGAGTGGTCGACTTAGGGCATTTTCGTATTTCGAACAAAGTGTTCTAAAAAATGTTTTTTATCTTCTTCAACGGGAATTGGTTCATTCAACTTAACGTGAACTAATTAAGATATAGACATCTAATTAATATGATTTTGCGCTCCCTAGCGGTGGAAATTGAAACTAAAATATATTTTAACGGGTGCGTAGCACGCCTGCTATACAATGACGCAGGCTGCGGGGGCGTGTACCGGAGTTTCGTTCGGAAAGAGGTTTGTTTAGAACAGAAAGCGCGCCGAAAATAACTATTTTTATCGAAACTACAAAAGAAAGTTATTGATTTACAGGCAACGCCGGGCGGATCTGCCAGTATACTATAAAATCTACATGGACTTTTTTTTCCTAGGGAAAATATACTTATGAAGCCTTCAATATCGATGCCTTTAATTTTTTCTGTTACGTACGGTTTTCTTAGCGTCGCATAATCATCCTAGTATATCCGTTTTTGTATTTATTATATCGGAGTTAACGTCCACACATCGTTAATAAGATAATTGTGTTTTCTTTGGTAAAAGATGATAATTTACTTTTAAGGCAACTGGACCCTTGATGATCTTAAGCACATTTTTTTTTTCAAATGGAAAGATAAATATTTTTTATTGTAATAAACAATAGCATCAATAAAAACATAATAATCCACATTAATATCTGTATTGTTGAAAAATAGAAGTAATTTGCCACCATTTTGATAAAATTTCATTAAAACATTTAAATTTAAAATGAAACAAAAATGAAAACAAAAATGTTGTGATCTTATCTAGAAATAAACGTCTTTTATTAAAAAAAGCAATGTTTAATTGGTGAAGCATAATCACAGCGGGAAATATATAGACCCTACGGACCACTTTTCCTTCAATTTTGGCCAATTATCTCTAGCCACTATAACAATCCCTATTATTTATTTTTCTCTGTAACATTTAATGTAAGCCAATTGCTACAATTTTGAAAGAATTTCATTAAAAGCATTTACATTTAAAATAGAATAGAAGTGAACATATTTAAAAAAAAAACATCTTGTGCGTACTGATCTGCAAATGGACAACATTAATTGAAAACAAAAATGTTAAAATTGGTTAATTAGAAATTATACAGACCCTCGAAATCAGTTCATGACTTTTCTCTTCGAATTTGTCCCTAGCACTTTCCCCTAGCAATTCCGCAATCTGGCCGAATGCCTCTAGCAATTTCGCTAACTAGGCGGTCAAATCCCGAAATGACCAATAAATATAAAGCAAAGTTGACCAATTTGTGAAATGGCCAATGCCTGGCTTTGGTCACGACATATACATTTTGATAATCGGGCTGTCCCATGAATAAATCTATAGATTTTGTTTTTCTTGTGAACGCACTTAATAATATTACTAACTACTACACTAAATAAAATAAAATATCTTTCATTTTTAACCGACTCAAAAAAGGAGAAGGTTATTAACCGACTCAAAAAAGGAGGAGGTTATCAATTCGACGTGTATGTATTTTTTTTTTTTTATGTATGTACACCGATTACTCCGGAACTATGCGTCCTATTTATGTGATTTTTGTTTTATTCGAAAGAGTATACTCTCAAATTGGTCCCATTTAAATTTTATCAAAATTGGTTCAATACTTTTTCAGAAATTCAACAAAAACGAAAAAAAATAAACATTTTAAAAATACTTAATTTGTTGGCTTTTGAGTGTTGCCAAATTTGAAAAGCAAAATTACATAAAATTGTGAATTGGATAAATATAATACAACGTACAGATAAAAACTATAAATTATGCTACAACAAATTTACTTTTGAATCTTTTAAAATCTTTTATGTATGTTCACCGATTACTCCGGAACTTTGCGTCCTATTTATTGTGATTTTTTTTTTATTATTCGAAAGAGAATACTCTCGAATTGGTCCCATTTAAATTTTATGAAAATTGGTTCAGTACTTTTTCAGTAATTCAATAAAAACGAAAAAAAAATAAGCATTTTAAAAATAGTTAATTTGTTGGGCAGACGACTTTCATTTCATATCATAAAATATTCTATTACGTGAATTTGCAAATAATAAAAAGACTGACATATTTAAATCAGCTTTAACTTGTCGGATTTATTTTCATAGAACAAACTTTTTAAGATCTAAACAAAAAGTTTTGAGTGTTGCTAAATGTGAAAAGCAAAATTACATAAAATTGTGAATTGGATAAATATAATACAACGTACGGATAAAAACTATAAAATATGCCACAACAAATCTACTTTTGAATCTTTTAAAAGTTCCATTGTTGCAGTTTCACAGCTGTTTGGCATATTTTGATGAGCGTTTATTGGCGCATAATTAAATACATTGTTGTTTCAAATCCCATATAAATGTACGAGTTACAGAAAATATTTGGCGATTTATCACCTGTGGCGCACTAGTTGGAAACTGCCTTTAAAATATCCAATATCTATATTATATTATACAATACAGTCGTATATAAATGCTTCTGCAATTGTATTTTAATATTTCTGCTACATAATATTAACTATAGAGTGACACTATAGAAAGAAAGTGGTTACTCTGAATAGTATTATAGGCGACATTGTTGGCGCAGTGTATTTACCTTGTACGGATCGTAAAAATCAGTACACATTAAGCATAAGCACCGAAATCAGTGAGTTACACAGTTATCAAAACTGTAGTATACAGCCCGATTATGACACAATATCCAAGACGATTAGGTGAGAATAATGATAAAATTTCTAATCTTCCATAATCGAGTCTACTGCCAAGGTTAGCGTGAAATAAAAATAGATTAGCAACAATATGGTTTAATGTTAATATATATATCATTAAAGGCTTTAAAGACATTAGATGAGAATAAAGATAAATTTTCTAATCTTCCGTACTCGAGTCTACAGTTGTAAATATAGATATCATTAAAGGCTTTAAAGACATTAGATGAGAATAATGATAAATTTTCTAATCTTCGATACTCGAGTCTACTGCCCAGTTAACGTGAAATAAAAAAGATATTAGCAACAATATGGTTTAATGTAAATATGGATATCACTAAAGTAATAAATAAATAAATAAACTTTTTAACCAAAAAAAAAAAAAAAAAAAGAAAAAAAAAAAGAACCGACTTCAAAAACTACTAAAAAGCGAAAAATAAACTTTTTAACCAAAAATTGAACCGACTTCAAAAACTACTAAAAAGCGAAAAATAAACTTTTTTACCAAAAATAGAACCGACTTCAAAAACTACTAAAAAGCGAAAAATAAATTTTTTAACCAAAAATAGAACCGACTTCAAAAACTACTACAAAGTAAAAAATAATTTTTTTTAGGTAATAGTTAATAAAAAATTAAATTAAGAGCATTGTATTTACCATGCATATTATTATATTTATGTACATTAATTTGATTTTTTGGAGTCGGTGCCAGCCAAGCCAAGTACAAAATTCAAAACGAAATATCCAATATAAATCGTAACACGCGTATAAGTTATGTCTACATAAATACGAGACAATAAAAAAAATACATATAACTCATCAAATGATAGAAAATACAATGACTTAAATGATTAACTAATTTCCAAAGCAATGTTTGTCGACATATAGTTGCTAATCTCATTTGAAAATACACATTTATAACATCAGATGAAATGTTTAAAAATGGTAACATGGCTTTATCTTGGCTTGGCTGGCACCGACTCCAAAAAATCAAATTAATGTACATAAATATAATAATATGCATGGTAAATACAATGCTCTTAATTTAATTTTTTATTAACTATTACCTAAAAAAATTATTTTTTACTTTGTAGTAGTTTTTGAAGTCGGTTCTATTTTTGGTTAAAAAATTTATCAGTGTAATGTAGAATTTATAAAGTACGGATATATATATTTTTTTAAAAATTACATTTAACGTATCGTTCTAGAAATTAATTTTGGGATTTTAAGAAGATTACTTTAATTTGAAATATCCTAATAGTTTCTTTTTTTTTGTACCTTTACGATCATCATAATTTTCCTTTGAATTCTTCATTTTTTCCTTTAAGTACCTATAAAATAATAAGATTAGCTTCTAATCTTAATTCATTATCCTGTTAGTATTCAGCTCACTCTCCGATTTTCTTCAAGTATTTTCGCGATTTCACAATCTAAGTATATGAGATTAAGATTTTTTGTACTGATATATAAGCAGCCTCTATTTACTTTATTACATCTTAGATCCTTTTTGGAACCCTTAAAGTTCTGAACAAAGTTAAAATATTATATCGTACATTCATGTTTAAAATGCTTTTTGCGATTTTAGTAAAACTCGTTCGAATAATTTTAGAAACATCTCACATGAAATACAGCAATCCACGTATTAGCGCAATTATGATATATTTGAAAATTAATAACCTACAAAACAATCGTTATTTATATCTAGAGGTTTATTTTTAAACTAAAATTGCTCCAAAATTGAATCAACATATTTTTTATAACATTAAAAGCTTCATAAGTTAAGCAAATAACATTCGCATTTAAACAATAAACTGAAACGAAAGTCATTGATATATTTTTCTCATGTTTTTAATTTTTTATAGCATGCCAAAAGGTAGGCCACAAAATTTGCACACTGAAACTAACGACACTGCCAGAAACAAAAATATTTATTAACTGTAAGAATTAGCAATGAATGAAGTGCAATTCCTCAAAACAAAAAAAATGCCGACAAAGTTCCTCTTGTTTGGATTCCCTTTGAATTCCAGAGATGTTTTTAAGCCACCAGGATGTTGAATTGCTGTATTGCTAAAAATAAAGTTAGCTGATTATAAACGTTAACCGTAATGTTGTATGGTGATCATTTATATCACAATAGGAATCCTGTAAATTTCAGAAAAGTCTTTTCGAAAAGAAAACAAGAAGTGTATAATTTAGTATGATGACATTTTGTGTAAGGATAAGTGTATATCATTTGACGATTTAAAAAAAAATCTAACTGAAAACAAAGGGAATAAAAGGGAAAAAAAAGAGGTTGTTTCTAACGGAACTAAAACCGGAACAGAACCGAAATAATATTTTCAACAGAACCGAAAAGATAATCTAAAAATGTATTACGGCTTAAAGTTCTGTTTAATTTCAACTAAATAATACTAATACTTTTGATTTACTTTTTTCAGCACATGATGTAGTTAATCTTACTTTTCGAAATTTACGGCACGAAAGTAATTGACAAAGAAAATATCGAAAATCCATCTATAAAAATAAGGATTCTGTAACACGTTTTGGCTAAGTTTAGTTCTATATATTACAGGAATAAGAAAAAATATTTGAGTATATAAAACTTTTAAATTTTAAAATAATGTAGTATAAGATGTGAAAATTTTGTGAGAGATTTAAAGGTATTTTGTTATTTAATAAAAATATGTATTTTCATAAAGAAAATAAAAAGACTAAAAGTGACACTTTTTTATTGTATTTCTACTATTCATTCCATTAAATGTAACAAATATATAGAAATTATATGTATTTATACATTTCATACAGTTAACAAATGAAACATTGGTGTGTATAGAGCAATGAAATGTCAACAATGTCATAACATATCACAGGATTAAGGATATCTTATTAAAAGTCGAATGAAATAAAATTCAAACTCATACTATAATGCATTTACGTCTGTATTTTCAATGAGTGCTAAAAGTAATGTATAATAGGTTTCCATGCAGTCTGATGTTTCAATATTGTGTTTCACTGCGTATAAATTTAATATAAAATCAATTTGGTCACTCCGAGTACCATCTATATCTTAAAAATATTTTCTGTCAATAAAGATAAAAATATACTAAAAATAACCTAAAAATAATACGCATTTTTTTAATTCACTTCTAGGAATAAGAAATCTTTTACGTTATAAAAGTAAAACTAGAATATAAAATAATAAATTGTTCCATTATTTATAAAATATCCTTTAAACAAGATGATTCCTTGATCTTACTCACACAACATTTACTAGATTTTTGTATTATCAACACTATAACTTGCTTTATGCGGTTATAAATAAAGTTTATGGAATTCTTAAACTAGATTAATGAAATTTGCAATCATTACGCTATCAGGCATTTTTACGTTATTAACTAGAGTGTTTTTAAGAAACATTTTTTATTTAACAATATCAATTTTCTTCATAAAATCTGAAATATTTCGAAACTGATTTGTAAAAAAAAATCATGTATATTTATATATGCAAATATTGTTTGAATCTCTTTGGCCCTACTTTCATTTTTTTAATTTAATATTCTTAATTATATACTGTGATAACTGTGAAAAACATTTAATCATCGAGGTCCTATTTAACGTTGAAACGTAATTTTTATGGATTTATGGCTCCTCTTACAAAACAAAGCAATCTTATTGTTGCGCAACCAGTTTTGTTTATTAAACTTTGGAAGAAATTTTATTTGCAGCTACGTTTTGACGATATCATGTGTATGTCACTGTTCATAATTCATTGCTTTTCAAAATGCGAAATGCATAATAGTTGAATGGACATTGGGCAAATGTTTAAATATTTTTACATTGCCTTAGTATATAACTCAACTTCTTCCGTTCGATATCATTACTTCTACAGCCATCAATTTGTAAGGAATAGGGCACGGCAGGTCTAAGTGAACTAGCCATAAAAAAGTAATTTTATAATGGTTTCCGAGAGTAAAAGATGTTGGGAAATACTGGCTTAAGTTTTTCTACTAAGAACTAAAATGTTTTTAACATGAAAAATAATATGCAATCACTGTAAGACTTAGTTTAAACTTGATCAAAGTATTTATTGCAGAGAGACAGTCATTAAATTATAAAAAAAAGTAAAATCTATAAATATTAGAAACAGCCATGTAAAACTATAAAAATATCCCATACTAAAAAATTTGCTTTCATGTTTAAAAATGTCTGTTGTCCTTTCCGTTACACTTTACATTGTGCGATATGATCTTAGTGCAATTAGCAAGTACAAGAATATTAACTTTCCTGAAACTTCATAAACAAAATGTAAATTTATCCGTAAATTAAAATAAAATTTGTACCTATCATTATTTTATGACAAGGTTCATCACCGTTCATGCCTTGCTGCGTACAGCATTTTTACATCATAATTAATTATGACGATAAATAAGTGTGTAATTTAAATCATCGTTTCCAATCACTCTGAAATAAAACTGACTTTTTAGGGAGGGGTGATATGCGGCTATCTTACCTGCTTTCATTTTGCACCCGTTTCTATATCCCGGCTAGTTTCACCTTCAAACAGGTTAGTGCATTGGAAATGGTGTTGGGGATAAAAGGACCGTTCATAGGGACCTTGGAAAAGCACTGGAAATGCGGCTTTTGCTTACCCGAACTAAATCATGGGTAAAAGCCGAATTACGCTCGTATTCACGAATAACTTCGACTGAGAGTTGAACCGACGGTCCAGTAACCACAGGTTGAGATTTTCAACCGAGAGTTGAAAACTCGTATTCACCGTCTACTTCGGACGAAAAGTTACCCAACTCAGAGTTACTCGACCCCGGTTGAATAAAGCGTTCTAATTGGTTAAAAAAATCAGATGACGTTTTCGGTTTCGCTTTGAAGCTTTGTTTGTTTATATTGTGGAAGAAAATTGCCGGAAAAAAAGGAAATTAAATGTAGTACTTATTTTATTTTTTACAAAATATATGCACAAAATAAAAACTTGTGATTACTAAATATGGAGATCAACTTATTTTAATTTCTTACAAAGTTTAATATTTTTTTTAACAATTTATTCAAATTTTATGTATTATTATTATTACTTTTAAACATATATGCGAATTAAGAAAGGGATAAGAAATGTGTTAATTGCTAAAGTAAATTTTATAAGTTTATTTTTGAAATAAAATTTGTCTTAGCAGCTAAACGAAAACTTGATTTGATCAAAACGAAAATTTTATTTCAACAGCAATTATGTTGATTTCTATTATTAATAGCTATAACTAGTAATTAATTAAATAATTTCTAATTAAGAAAATATTAAAATGGAGAAAAAGAAAAAAAATCCAGAAAGTAGCCTCTAGTACTATTTTTATTTTGTCGAATCAATTTATATATTAAATGATATCCAGATGTATTGATTTGATTGTTTTTATTTTCAGCAATCTAATTAAAATGATTAATTCTAATTGAATTAGATAGTAATTAATATGCACATTGACAAAAACAACAACAACAAAAGAGTGGAAATAATATCAACAGAGCTTCAAAAGAACAGAGCTTCAAAGAGTGCTTAAAAGGTGGTGTTTGTGGTTCTAGCAGTGCCCTGGCACCAGGCACCCAAGTTTTTCAGGAGCTCCAACGGCGCATTCAATTATCGCTTTCGATCGGTTAACAAACATTTTATTTTAACTAGTCGCTAAATAATAAACTCTAAACTTGTTTTTAGTTTAAACTGTCTACCATGGATATATTGCTATTTTATTAGATGTTATTTTAATGAACACTAATATTTTAAACATTTTAAGGCTACTATATAAAATTTCATTCAACACAGAATCGAGTAAAGTCTTTTCTAAATAATGATAAATGAATTATATATACTATCTGGACATAAAACTGTGAAATATTACAAAAAGTTGATTTTTTTTGTAGCTTTTAGAAGCCCCCTAACCCCCCCCCCCAGGCCCTTTTGTATAAGAATTTTTCCATTATCAGATTTACAAGTTCAAAGGTATTCACTTGACTGCCTTTGAATATTTTTTAATAAATTAGCCTAAGTAATTACAAAATATGTTTACATGTATAGACATCTATTTTTAGATCCAGTGCATCATTGAAAAAGATGTATTTATATAGAAAATTATACTTCATTTTCTATATTCTTTCTAGTTTTTAAATTTTATTTTTTTCACTCATTTAGATGCCACTTCATAGATTCAATTACAATTTTATTTATATGAGAGAGAGAGATAGATAGAGAGAGAGAGAGAGAGAGAGAGAGAGAGAGGAAGAGGAAGGATTTTTAAATATTTTTTTATGAATGAATGGCGATAGATTTCTAGACTAGATAGGGAGAATAATGATAGTTGGTAATCTGATAAAACAATCTGAATTTATTAACGATAATTTCAGATAATTTTATAGTACCGAATTTTAAGGAATATAATTTGTTTGAATGTGACTTAGTAGAGAAGAATAAGTGCCCCATTTGCCCCACCCTACCCATGCATCTCTCTGTCTATCTATCTTTCTTTCTTTTTTCTTTTTTTTTGTCAGTGTCATAAATTAATTAAAGTAAATTAAAACGTGGCTCAAGATTCTGTGTAAGATATAGAATTAAAAAGAATGTTTAAAGTATTAAAAATAGAATGTATGTAATCTCATATATATATATATATATATATATATATATATATATATATATATATACATTATCTGCAAACTTTTTAGCTGGTTTGTTTATATTTATACATACAACTCATATATTACATGTTTAATTATTTGCTTACATAAATATTCAAGATCATAAAGAATAGAGTTTATTTGCCTTAAAAAATTGTCAACATTACCTAAAGGGCTAATAAAACATTACTAAAATAACATATTTTGCATTTAAGGTTATGTTTTTTCAAATTTTCATTTAAAAAAAATTAAGAATAATGAATGTATTTTAACAGTAGTGAAATGACTCCTGTTTACATAAATGAAATTTCTGATATCAAACTAATTAGTATTTTTGATTTACCAGCTAAAATAAAAAATCCAATTTTTTTTGGTTGGGGGGGGGGCATTTTTGTGAAAAGTAAAAGAAGTTATTTTTGTGAAAAAAACATTTTGTAACAAAAGAAGAAATTCAGTTATTAAAATTCAACCAAGCATTTATTAAAAATAACTTCTTTAAGTCTTTCTGCTAAAGTTTTACTTTTTGGTGAATTTCTTTTGTTAGTAGAATACACATTTTAAAAGATAACACAATAAAAATAATTAATGAAGAGTATGTTTTTGTGGAATTGAATTTTGTGAAGGAACCTGTTTTAGTAAAAGGAGTTTTGTGAAGGGTCTGTTTTATTAAAAGCAATTTTATGAAGGGCCCTGTTTTATTACATGGATTTTTGTGAAGCGGCCCTAAATTAAATAGTCCCCAAATTTTGTCTGGATTGACCCCTAGTATGTGTATATGTGAAAACATGATAGAAAAAGGGGGAGGGGGTAAGTTTGATTCTGAAAGTTTATTATGTACAGCTGTTATAACTTTTTATATACCGTACAATGAATGGTTTAGGTCATATCAATTCTGTCATGATAGACAAAATTGGAAGTGACAAAACGTTTATTTGCCACAATATCTAATTTATAGAGCTAATCTTATATTTATATAACAGATCATACATACATAATAATAGTGTATCTTTCACACAAGACCCAAAATTTAACTTTTACCCATATTCTACGAGTGGTCGAAAACCTATATTGAGTCTATGGATAATTGAACATAATCTAAGTATTTTTTACTTAAAGAAAAATGCAAATTACTCTGTTGTCTCAAATTTTAATTAGAACTTACGTAAGTACGACATTTATTTCGCTACTATTAAAATACATTCATAAATTATTTTTAAGATCAAAATTGCAAAAACAAATAATCTTAAATGCAACAGTTTTTATTTTAATAGCAATTTATCTGCTATTAATGTAATGTTGACTATTTTTTTATGGTAAATAAAATTCTTCGCGACCATGCGTATTTATATAAACAAACAATTGAACATAAAATATAGAGGATTTATACATAAATATAAACAAATCAGATAAAAAAAATTGAAGCTAATACATATATATGAGATCACATACCTTTGCATATTGTTTTTCTGTTTTATAATAGTATTAAACCTTTATTATATCTTGTACACAGACACTTGATTCAGTACGTAAGCCGCCATTGTTGTAAAATGTGACCAGACATGCTCTCTCGTCTTGTTTTTTTGTTAACTACGCATGCTCGGTTGAAAAACTTCAACTTTAACCCTCTGTAAAGCCAGGTCCAGTAACTCAACCCAGCGTTAGGTTTCGGCGTCAAACCGGTCTAGTCAGGTAGACGATGAATACCATTTTAGCTTTCGACCCGGGTTTTCGGCTTAACTCGGGGTCGAAGTTATTCGTGAATACGAGCGTTAATGACTTAGTCGCTTCCAGGTCTGATTTTGGGGGAAAATGACCTAGGCTAGTTTCACCTTCAAACCGGTTTGTGTACTGGAAATGGTGTAGGAGATAAAATGACCTTTCATAGGGGTCTCGGATAAAGCATTGGAAACGCGGCTTTATTGTATTTCTAGAATTAGGCCGATAAAGAAGTGTGTTATTTTATGTATTTCTAACAAATGATTAGAACATGGTAATTTAGGCAACATTTAAAAGCATGTAACAGGAGTCACAACTTCTTATATTGATTATATATTCGGTACCAGTATTTACAAATGATATTATACCTGGTTGATTTTTATTGCTCATTAAATAAATATATCATGAAGATTACAGTTTTGAAGTGTAAATGTATATCAAATACACTACGATACCCCTGAATTTAGTGGTTAGTGTGTCATTAGTGATTTACGTATGATACCAGAATAATTCATAAGTAAACAAAAATATATTTATCGTCTGAATTGTTCAAGCGAATGGGATTGTAATAATACTCAATGATAACGAACATATATTCCACTGTTTTTCTATTAATCTCTTTGTTAAAGAGCAGAATTTTACAACTATAATTTAAGATTAGTATTTTTAAAACTAAGTTAAAGCCTAAATTCATTAAATTTAATTTTGAAGAAAACCTGACGCAATCCAACGAACATTACAGTTAATATTAGTATGTTATGTTTTTTTAAGTATAAAAAATAAATGAAAATTACCTAATTGACATTAATATTTCATACTTTTAAAGTGCAATAATTCTTCCCCAAAAACCCCTATGTCAGTGGTAATCACTACTTTTTCAAAAAAGTTTTCTCACACCGCTATTTGTGCAAAGTGATATGACAATTATTGAATAAGAGAAATTCTGTATTTAATTAAAGTGAAAAATTACATTGTAAGAAAAAATAGTAACTCTGCGACTCTCATACCACACAATGGATATCACTGACTTATGCATACATACTAGCATGCATCTTTATAAAGCCACAAAATCATAAATAGTAATGTAAATATATACACACCAATATGCATACCAACCAAGAAAAAACATTCATGTGTCTTGCGAAACATTCATAAATCTTGAATTTGGGATTTATGTGAAAAATCTACTTGTTTGATTCTTTACATTTATTTAACATTTCGTTTTAAATATATTGAAATATTCCTTTCCTCGAAAATTTTTGATAACAGAGTCATTTTCTCGTTATTTGAAGAAAGTCTTGCATTATATACCGATACACTTTACGTAATCCATAATCTATAACTCTTAGACACTTTTTCTGTTGAAAAGAGTGAATAGATTTTGGGTACAGACAAAAAAAAATATTATTGTTTTAGTAAAATATATCGCTTCGTGCTTTTATGGGATAGTTGCATATCACCTGTCGTTGTCATTGAGAATATTCTTATCGATTATATCGTTAATTTTATACAGGGTGGTTATAATTCAAGTTCCACTTTGAAATGGTCATAAAAGGAAAACTACTGGACCAAATATTATCAAACTTGGTAATAGTTTAAGGTATCTGCCTACGTACGGAGCACTTTTTTTAAAATAAGGACAGTTTTGAATAAATATAATTATTTTTAGTTCAGTTGTAATACAGAATGATAAGAAAACATAAAATCCTAGCAATATCTTTTTAATATTTTAAAAAATTGGCATGTTTTGCCATTTTTTTTAGCAAAAGTTCATGTTTACACCAGACAGCGTACACTCAATTCAAATAAATATATTTCAATTTCCTTTATGCTGCATACTTCTATGATACTTATCTGTGCACTGAACTAGGAGTTTTACAATATCTTCAAAAATAACCGAAAAATTTCAAAATATGTAAAAAAGTACATTTTTTTAGTAAAAATTACCATTTTTTCATATTCGAATACCTATAAAATAATTAAATTATCACATATAGCTTAGATCCTAGTTCAGAGCATAGTGAGTGATATGAAAAGCATTTTTACAAAATTTCACTGAAATATCTTTAAAACGTTTTGTGTAATGAATTTTATCGCACATGGAAATAACGAAAAAACTGATTTTCCAGAAATCGCATTTAAAGATTTATTTTTAGGCAAAAAACTACAATATTTAATTGTTAAAATTACCATAACTCCTCTTCTAACAATCGTAGGAATAAAATTAAAACAGATTTAGAATCGTAAAAGATTGCACTTTCATATAAAGCAAAAATTCAAAACTTTTCACCAAAACATACAATTTGATGCAGGCAGATACCTTAAAGAAGGTCATGAGAATTTCTTTCCCGCCAAAAAGAAAAAAAAGTTCAAATAATCACCACCAGGGAGGGAAATGGCGCTGCATGCAATATTGTTAAATGAAATAAGACATGAACACATCGGTTTAACATGTGTTCAATCGTTTCAGACAGGTGTTAGAAATTATGTGGCGTCCACCATTTTCCGAAAGCAGGTGAAATCGTATTACTACATTCTCAACAGTATCTCTTAGCATATCAGGACGAATGTTACGGACAACTCGGTGTATCGCATCTTTCAATTCCGCCAAATTGTTTACATTATCACCATAAACAGTGCTTTTGAGATAACTTTATAGCCAAAAGAAATAGGGGCTTAGGTCTGGTGACCGGGGTGGCAAATGAGTGGGGAAGTTTCGGCCAATAAGACAAGGGATGGTTTCACAGATTTCATTTATTTCTTATATAAACTGTTGTGATCATAAATTATCAATATATATAATTGTTAATATATTTCAATGCATGCTGTTTGTTTGAACGTATATTTATAAGTTATTTGATTAGAATGTCTTACGTCCTCAGAAATCATTATTGTAGGGCTAAATATGTTTTTACTGGTTTTTGGTTTCGTCCAGACTGAGTATTTATATCTTCAAACTTTCCAGTCCGGATTACTAAAGATGCGCTATAAGCTTAAACTTTTATGTAACGTTATAATTTTAAAGAAATGGATTTTTTTTAATCGGATGATTGTCACATAAAGGCAGAGCACGTTTTCCTATGTGACAATGATTCTTAGTTGTAGGTGAGTCAGTTTTCTGTAACGTATTCTGTTTAAATTGCTTTATTCTTGTTTTAAAAATTTTCATTTCCAACATTTTACCAATCTTAAATTTTATTCTAAATGTATTAATTGATTTATTTCTATTACCAATTTATTTCAATTTTCACTTATTTTTTTCTAGTGTTAAAATATAATTCATTCATTTAAATAACATTCTCATCTCCATTTTATAAGCTTAACGAATTTTTTTTTAAGTTAAAAAATAAAAAATAAATGCGCCTTTCTTTACTATACTCGTTCACACGAAATGAAGGTCTGCAATGTTTGTCTTTAATAAAAAAAAAAGAAAAGAAATAATTCACTTTACCTTACGCAGTTGAATTTGCAGAGAAAAGAAAGACACCATTTCGTTCGGCTTTAAGGATTCGAGCTACTGCAGATGTGTCATACTTTATATATATCTAGAACTACGTTACAAAGATTTCAATTTCTTTTTGCAATACTCATATTAAAAAGTCGTGATTATGTCTAAACCACACAAACTGTTGGCAGGAACGACGTCCGAATTCTTGATGCATCAAGTGATTTCGCACTTTATTCATCTTGATTGCGCCTCTATTTATTTTAAGATTGTCAGATAAATTCCGATAGTAATTATTATTAACCGGTGGAAATTTTTTTCATATTAACACTATAATGAACACTTATATATCTAAAACTACGTTACAAACATTTCAATTTCTTTTTGCAATACTCATATTAAAAAGTCGTGATTATGTCTAAACCACACAAATTGTTGGCAGGAACGACGTCCGAATTCTTGATGCATCAAGTGATTTCGCACTTTATTCATCTTGATTGCGCCTCTATTTATTTTAAGATTGTCAGATAAATTCCGATAGTAATTATTATTAACCGGTGGAAATTTTTTTCATATTAACACTATAATGAACACTTATATATCTAAAACTACGTTACAAACATTTCAATTTCTTTTTGCAATACTCATATTAAAAAGTCGTGATTATGTCTAAACCACACAAATTGTTGGCAGGAACGACGTCCGAATTCTTGATGCATCAAGTGATTTCGCACTTTATTCATCTTGATTGCGCCTCTATTTATTTTAAGATTGTCAGATAAATTCCGATAGTAATTATTATTAACCGGTGGAAATTTTTTTCATATTAACACTATAATGAACACTTATATATCTAAAACTACGTTACAAACATTTCAATTTCTTTTTGCAATACTCATATTAAAAAGTCGTGATTATGTCTAAACCACACAAATTGTTGGCAGGAACGACGTCCGAATTCTTGATGCATCAAGTGATTTCGCACTTTATTCATCTTGATTGCGCCTCTATTTATTTTAAGATTGTCAGATAAATTCCGATAGTAATTATTATTAACCGGTGGAAATTTTTCTCATATTAACACTATAATGAACACTTTAAGTATTTTAGGAGCGTAGTGTCTAAATAAGTATATTTTAGCTGTTTTTATGGGTCATGGAAAGTTAGTCTTTACGTTGAGATTAAAAATTATCGCTAAACTCTTCAAAAACATAAATTTTGAAACTTCTCAAAAAATATAGTTGTGTTGTAACCAGCAAATCAATTATTCCCCCGGTAAATAATCATCTGCTAATTAATTCTTAGTATAATTATAAATTAATTTGTAAATTAATTTTAAACTTCATGTTTTAATTTACTTTTCATAAATTATTTAAACTTTCTTCATCTATTTTTTTTTTAAATACAGCTATCCTTTGCTGCTACCAGCTCCCTTAATGTGGTCAAGTTACTTGAGCTTTAGCGTAAAGCTGATTTTAACTAGGAAGGCCCTGGATTGCAGCCTATTTGACGTTGTTCGGCAACAGATTAAGTTGGAAAAACATGTAAATAAAATTATGAAGTCATTGCGATAAAATCCTTTTAGAGTTAGTGATTTAGGAATACATATCTCAGTGATTTAGGTCAATAAATATTCTTCCGTAAGCTAGCAGTTTATAACACTGTGAATTCGGCCATTTACAGGAAATCTATTAATTGAATAATATCTATGATTAAAGAAAGAGAAAGTTGAACCTACTATGTACTGGTCCCCAATAACAAGGTTGTAAAGTAATTTGCTTGATTTTTTTAAAAAAATTTATTTCATTTTTTAAAAATTCTTGATTGCAATTTCCTGCATACTGGTTCACGATTGTTAAATGTTCTACAATGGTACAATGTCTGTTCTCCAATGGTGATGCTGTGTTCCAAGACAGCAACGCCCCTGTTCACACAGTCCAGGACTGGTTTTGTAAGCAAGAGGGTGATTTGTTACATCTCCCCTGGCCACCACAGTCACCAGATTTCAGTATTATTAAGCTTTTATGGTCTATTTTGTAGAGAGAGCTGATTGCTATCCACGTGATTGCTATCCACGTGATTGCTATCCACCTCCATCATCATCAACTGAACTTGCCTCTATTTTGCAACAAGAATGGATAAGATTCCGTTGGAAACGATACAGGACCTGTATTTATTCATTCCGAAAAGATTTCAAGCTGTTTTAAATGCCGGCGGTTTTTCTACACCGTAGTAGGCATAGTACTATGTATCGTTTTAGGTGTTTCCATATTTTTGTCCAACCCCTGTATGTCTTCAGCGAATTACAAATTTTATGATCTGAGTTTGATTAGTTAAATGTGTTCTTAAATAAAATAACCCATATTTCAATTACATTTGCAATATGTGATTTTTACAATTTGAAGAGAACAATTTTGACTAATGAAATAAATTGTTTGATATTATTTTTAGGTTTGTTTTATATTTTTCTCCACTAGTAAACAATAAATTGTGACATGTCTGAAATATTTAAAAAATTGAAGTATGTTTCAATATTTACAGGTACGGTTGTCTTCCTCTATGTTGTTCCGTTCAGAAAAATCATTTATTTAAATTCACGGAATAAATAATTATTTACTTTATTTGCTTACCGGATAAGAAAGTAAATTTCCGACTTTTTTTATTGTTTTCTTTGAAGTACAGGAGCTTTTCTTTCTTTCTTAAACTATGGATTTTTCCGGTTCATTTTTTTTTCAAAGAAAAAAAATGATAGGAAATCTGATATCTTAAATAAATTATGATGTTGAATATGCCGAGTTTTGCATTAATGAATATTCATTCGATGTGCTGTATTTTTTTTTCTTTTTACCTCGAAGGAACCTCATAAATATAATGAATATACATTTAGATATATATGTAGTAAGCCGCAAAAGCTTAAGCATTAAACATGTATTGACTATTGTTATAGTTGAAGTTGTAGCTAATTTTTTCCATGCAAATAGTTTTTGAAAACGGTGAAACATGCAATAACGGAAAGAAACTTCTTAAATAAACAATACAATTGAGCTAAAGCAACGTGTTTCGAAAGAATTTAACTTCTTTCTTCAGGTACAAATTAATATCTTACGAATACTGGAGTAAATGGATGACTACTGTAGGGAGCAAATGATGACACTACCTCAAGGAAACTTTTAAAATTAGAATATAAAAGAAACAAGATAAATGATATTGGATAAAAAAAAAAAATTTTTTTTCTAGTGTAAAGACGTCCTACTTTTTCAAATACCGCATGAAGACTTCCTTAAAATTTAAATGTACGAGATAAAAAAGAAAGTAGCATATTAAAGACGAATTCCAGTTACATAAAAAATATTTTAACTACTTAGTAAATACTTGTGTATAAAGACATGGCATTTTAATCATATTCAAAAAAATTAATAATGAAACTTTCAGCTCAATGAAAACACTTCGATTCGAAATTTATCAAGAAAATTTTTCAGAGAAAATTTATCAAGTTATTACAATGATAAAATTCATCTCTTAACTTTTACAATATTCTCAGCTATTTTAAAGAAACTCATTTTAAATGTTACTGCAGAATCGATATAAGAAAAACTCGTTTTAAGATAAGTCATTATAATTTGGTTCGCAAAACAATGTTTATTTTCAATCACCTGGAACATTAAAACATTGTTAAACTAAATTCTGATTTTTTTCTATGCTTGACACTTTCTATCTCAGCTAACATATAAATATGTATTATATCCGATGTTTTATATATTTAAATGTTTTCTATACATTTATTTGGAAAAGCAAATTTCCAATAACTCTACAATGAAACCGTTTGTGATTATTATATGAATAGAACGTGCACTGAAAAATTGAGAAGGTTTTATACGCAAAAAGGGAATTTTTATGTTGTTCGGAAA
This sequence comes from Maratus michaelseni, assembly GCA_963931845.1. Taxonomy (NCBI): domain Eukaryota; kingdom Metazoa; phylum Arthropoda; class Arachnida; order Araneae; family Salticidae; genus Maratus; species Maratus michaelseni. Next base: position 256,868,580 of record OZ007590.1, on the reverse strand, counting down.
CAGATATTTACAAAATAAATCAATAAATGAATCGTTTTCTGTCTAAAGTATATAAGTTTTGCTTCGATCATAGGTTCAAACAGTGTCATTATTTTCGTTTATTTAAAAAAAAATAGATACAGATGTATTGATTTTGAGTTTTAAGTAAGCAAATATTTTTATATAAACTAATATATCTGAAGATCACAGCCCACAACGTGAGTCGCGGCGCTTACAAAATAATTTTTATTTTATTTTATTTGATATCAAAACTTTTGTAATACCGACTTTTTTTTTACGTTAGATTTATTGAATGTAACATTTCCCAATGTTTCAGGAAAACTAGTTTTATGGACTGTTGGATTAATACTTCCGTTCAGCCATGAGGTCTATGATAGCAAGTTTATTTTTTATTTTATTTTTTATTTTTTTTTAGTAATTCATGTGCTACGTAAGACAAATACGCATACTTTGAATGTTTTTTTTTTTCAGATTATGTGGTTACAATATCCCGCACGTTTTTAGTTTACCACTTCCCTGATTATCACGAGTTATCTCGGATTCTTATATATTGCAAATAACTATTATACCGAGAAAATTCGGGCGTAGCAGAATTTGTAAGTACAATCTTACTATATAAAGATAAAAACGCATTTCTTAAGATTTCACATAAAACTTTTCACATAATATTGATCTCAGTGGGCATGCTTCAACATTTTTTGAAAGCAGGAAGGGAAAATATCAGGGGGATTCTACCCTTCTATAGTTTATGAGTGAGATGGGTACAGGCAGCACACAGTAAAAAATGATTGTAAAATTCACTGCATTTATTGCAGTAGATCGTAACGTAATATTACCGAATGCAAAAATACCGCAAATATAACAGTAGATTTAACCAGGTTTTCCGATTTCAACATATTTTCATGCGAACAACCAATCATATCACATCTTTCATTTTACTGACCAGCGCACAGTGGGGCAAAATCCCGAAAAGCTGGCCAAAAGTCGAAAAATAAAGTTACTATTTCGGGAGTTTTTATTATACACTTGGCTAGAATAATGTTTGGAGGGTCAGAATCTGTATTTAGAAAAAAGTTTTCGCATTTTTCTGACGACATGCATCATTTCAAAAGTGACGCTTGGGGAAGTATCATCTCAGGTGAACAAAGAGAGCAAAACAGCAGTTCCTCTAAACAGGTGCTACATTTTTCCATATCATCCAATTTTAATTCTGTAAAATGGATTCACACGACGATGGTGTGTAAATTATTGGCATGCATTTGAAAAATTATATTACATGCATAAAAATTAATAGACGCATGATTAAAATATTTTTTTTAATATTATTTTCTTGTTTTCAAACATGAGAAAGTTTATAAGTTCCACAGTTTTCCGCGACGAAATGTAAGGAGATAATGTCCTGAGCTATGATCTAATGACTAATAAAAAAACAGCTGCCAAAAACTGCCATTTTACATTTCGTGCAGGTTTTTGCACTAACAAGTAGAAATGTCACTGTTTACGTACCCATGATACTTAGTATAGGGTAAGGCCTGTAATCGTGTTAAAAATCGAAAACTTTTTTGACGGATTTACACGTTTCAGACACTGGAGATTCCGAAAAACATATTTTTAGAAAACAAATTTGCCGTCCGTCTGTCTGTCTGTATGTCTGTGTGTCTATGAGTATGTAAACGCTCTATCTCCCGAACAAATTGAGATAGAGACTTACAATTTGGTATAAACTTAGTATGTAATAATCGGAAGAATCTTATTGAATTTCTGTAACCTCGATTATCCGGAACTATTTTTTTCAGACTCTCGAAATTTTCGTTCTGATCTAATTTTTTTTTTAATTGCTTATTTTAAGGAAAAAATATAAAAGACAATTAAAAAACATAAATTTTGCATAAAGAATGAAGTTGATCGGATTATTAATAGCCGAGATATTTAAAATCCTATTTTCCACACTCTTTGATTTTTCATGACCCTATATTTCATCCAAATTTCAAGATATATTTCATTCAAGATATATTTCAAATTTCAAGATATTAATATTCATTAATATGATTATCAGTTTTGGAGTTATAAGGATGTTTTTTATACGCAATTCAGTAATAGAGCATTTAAAGTTTATGACGTCATCAAGCCACGATTTTATTCGAATTGCAATACATTTTATAAGTAGTTTACACGTGTTTTATTTTCATATTTTATATTAGGCATATCCATGATGGTATTACGGTGGCCCTGAATGACTAGTTTTTAGTCGCTTCAAAAATTCTGAAATTGTAAAAGAGTAGTGCATGTGTTAGAAGATAATTTTATTGTCAGTGTTGATGTGGTCTCCTTACAAAGCTGAGTGCCAGCAGTTCTTTGTGCAAAGTTATTTTCCGAAAAGGGCAGCGTTTTTGTTTTTTGACGTGTATAATTATATTCTAAACAAGAGTTTTGTAAAAAAAGAGTGTTTAATTAAAGTGTGACACAGTTCTCTTTTTTCTATTTGTAGGGCACGGGCTCAAAGTAAAAATTTTATTTATTTACAAATTGAAAAATTAAAAAAAAAAAAAAAAAAAAAACTTGCTATTTGAAAAACAAGGTTGTAGTCTAAGTTTCTTAAAATGTTTTACAACCCTTTGAAAATCAGTTTGAAACGGAAATGAGTTGTTATTGTTAATAGTATAAAGATAAATATTTTGTGTGATTCTTAAGCTTTGCATGGTCGAGATTATTAGTATAAAGAAACCGTGGGCTATCCCTTATCTATCCTCGCTTTTTATTTGACGTTCTTTTCTAGAATTACCGGGAAAAAGTGTTCATGTCTTTCTGCCGCAGTTGTACAATGATATTTTTTAAAGAATAAGAATTTCGAGTTTGTCAGATTTCTGCCAGCGGTTGGGTATAATTAAAAAAGTTGCCAATTTAAACCGATTTTCAGGGACATGAAAATCACGAAACATTGTCCTGAGGGAATGTTTACAATTAATACTATTTCTACATAAGAAGAGATTTTTAAATGAGAAAATTATTCTTGAAACAATTTAAAAATGTTACTAACAATTTTCGACTGCATGTTTTCGGCATCTATGGTAATTCACCATTTTTCTTTTGATTTTAACTTTTGAATCGTAATTAGCATTCTTCAAAGCACCTGTATACGAAATTTCATACAATTTGAATAGCTTTCAAAACCTTTAAATTTTTAGTCCTCCATATTGGATCTGTAATTTAGTTTTTTTTTTTTTTTTTTTTTTTTTTTTTTTTTAACTGCGGAATCGTAATCAGCATCCTGAAAAACACCTGTGGACGAAGTTTCGTCCAATTTGAATAACATTTTCATATTTTGGCCAGCTTTTCGGGAATTTGTCCCACTGTGCGGCGTCTGCGCGCGAAACACATTTTACTAGCCTGATCTGCGTAAAGAACTTCTACTTTTGAATATGAGCTTTTTTCCCGCGTGACTGCGAAAGCGAGCAAAATGGTGTGTTAACTTACGCTTACGAGCATGTATTGTTTATATATCAGTGTTTAATTACAAATAGTTTTTTATATTTGTATTAGATAAACGTACGTTTGTAATTCTAGTCCAAATATCTAATATATATAATCAATATTAATAATAAAAAATGTTCGCCCTATTTCTTTAGTTAAATTATTCCAAATTCTTCAATTCTTTTTTCCCTCTCTTTTTAAAATATCTCTTAAATCTATTTTGTATTTTATTCCATAGCTTAATCAAAATATTCTGTTATTTATCATTCTAAAAATCTTAATCTGTTAAAAGCTACACGTATTTATTAAAACCTTATTCTCTTAAATTGCAACACTGCCTCTAAACGCACCTGCCTAATTTCTTCTTTTGAGACATTTAATTTTTATTCTTTGGAACTTTTATAATACCATTTTTATTTCTATTTAATTCATTCGGCATCCCATGATTCCAAGCGGTTTTCGCGCCCAAAGGCGTTTTTACCTTTTTAATTTGCCGCTTCTGTTAAAGAGTTTTAATCATACGTCAGAGACACGTCTTCGTGGCCTCATTTTTTCATCCATTAGCGAGAAAGCTCCGCCTTCTTTTTCCCCCTAGCGCCCTCCGAACATGGATGCGAGTGGACCAGCTTGTTCGCGCGTTTTGTACCTTTGGGCCAAATTTTGAAGTATTTATACGGTTACACTGGCTTCGGAGAGAGAATTTACACGAATTAGTGGTTGTCATCTAATTGCCGTCACTGGGGAGTCTACACTAATGCATCGGTAGTATGTTCTTCAAGCTCGGCTAATTCTTCAAGATCTTCAAATGTGTTCAGTTTTAATGAAGCGAAAGTTGGTGGAGTTGCTTTCATCTCTGTGATCACAATAAAGCCACTGCTCATCTATTAAGTTATTAAGTCTTCTTTTTAATGTTTTTGGGAAATTTCTTCTGGATTTCACTGCCTCTGCTCAATTTTTACGACTGCTAATACACTACGATTTCCGATGTGATATACTTCGAGATTTGTCTTCATGGTGAGCGACTCGAAGTGATGCCCTGTCCGGGTGTCATAACTACATTTCAACGATCTCGACTGTGGCTACCTCGATATGATTATCAGGTAATTTTAGTGGTTTCGGACTGAGATGTTCCGATTGTCTGGTGGAAAAAACGTTCAAGTCGACAGCAATAGCGATCGTCTATAATGTGCCAATTTTCGACAGGAATGTATCATATATATATATATATATATATATATATATATATATATATATATATATTATCTAAATTCTGCTCGCTCTTCAGAATTGAAGTGTTTAGTAAAGATATTTTTAGTAGTGTATTTACACATAGTATTGTAATGAATATTTGATGTCTCAGTTTTGCCACATTAAAAAAAAAATTCTATTAATAAATTCTGAATTCTTATATATATATCATATACTATAATGAATGTGTGAAGAAATCTTTTAATGTTGGATTGAATTTTTATACATAAAATAATGAATTTCAATGTTTTTCAAACAAACGATGAACTTTATGATTAATCTCATAATCATTTAAAAATGAAATTTGATTAAAATCAGTGATTTAAAAAACCGTTGAAATGACGGAAAATATCCGATAAAATTTACATGGAATTTTACTGCGATTTTTACATATAAACATTGCTGCCAGCAATTTTGCCGTAAATTAGACTTTTTTTTTTTTTTTTTTTTTTTTTTTTTTTTAGTGGCAGGAAACAGGGACACAATCAGTAACTGATTCATGATTCTCCCTACTTCCAATGGGAAGAAAAACGTTATCTTTCTTAGGAATGGCAACTTTTACTTCAGATGAATTTTACAAGCAGACATTTCATTGCGTGGAGCCTGAGTGAATTTTCGTTGAAGAGAATCGATTTACCCTTTAGAAAAAAAAAATCGGATAAAAACTATCACAGATTTTAAAAATACGTTGATGCAGTTTCTGCAGCATTCTAAATAAAATATCTTTATTTTTTTATTTTATTTATTTTTATTTTTATTTATTTATTATTTTTTTTAAAAATACGAATCGACCGGATCCGAAGGAAGTGGGGCGCCCCATTCTAAGTTCGTTTAATTCGAGGACCGTCTGGAATAAACCGACCACCGTAGCGGGTGAATCTCGCCAGTTTGTTTTATCACGCTTTTACTCTGTCTGAAGCAAAGAAAGAAAATATTTTGCTCTGATTGGCAGTTAGCCAAGTTTTGTTGGAGAGATTTGCTGTTGTATGGCAGGATTGTACACTTGTTTTGCTCGATTGAAAGTACGGCGGCTGCTGGATAAATAACGATAGTTACGTTGAAAAAGAGTAAAGAAAATGGTGTCTGCGCACGAAAGCGAAAGCGGTGCAGATGATTTTTCAGAGAGTGATTACAAAGAGGTGGAATTCGAATATATCAGAAGTGATTCTTATATAAGTAGTCTTATGGAAGACGATAGTTCAATTGATTCGGCCGATTTGGCAGGACATTGTCAATGGTGTAAAATTCAAAAAACGAAGTTAATGCCTGTACCTGCACGTTTTATTGTAATTCAAAACCAGATACGAATTTCAAAAATGACAATATCAATAATGTTTTGGATTTTCTCTATAACAATTTTGAGGATGAATTGATTGACATTATTACAACTGAAACTGATCGATATGCGGCAGAATGTGCTCGTAGATTGCACTCAAAACTAGGCTGTTCCACTTTTAAAAATGAAATAACAGTTTTTGGGAATAACTATTTTCCAAGGTGTAATAAAGAAAGCGGATCTTCAAGATTATTGGAGTAGAAATTAGTTGTTGAATACACCATTTTTTGCAAAAACATTGTCGTACAGACGATTTTGCCAGCAAAACTTGCACTTTAACAATACCCGCATAGCACGCATGGTCACAGTGAGTCACGTACGTCACGTCACATCTGTGACCAAAATACAACCACCCAGTGACGTCACATTGTGACTAAAATGTGAATTGCTTGGAAATCATAAAAAAATTGCAAGAACACTACAAAATATGTTATTCAATGTAAAAAAAATATGTTTCTGACATTTTTTTTAATTTTTGTGACGTCACTGTGACGTTACTGCAAGTCACAAACACTACGTCACCTGTGTTATCAAAATACCACCATGTTGTGAAGTCACAGTTTGACCAAAATGTGAATTTTTAATATATTTTAAAATGATGAGAAATATATATTATTCAGGAATGCTTTAATGCACTTAAAGGGTCTGATTCTGACTGATTTTTATGATCCCTGGAAAAATAAGCTATATTGATTAATTTATTTACTGACCTACAGGAAAATGCTTTATAAATAGGTAATTTTCAATCAATATGCAATTATAAATTATAATACAAACATAATGCGGCATGTACTCCATGAACATTTTTTTTTTTAAATTAAGGCAGTTTCTCATTTGCTTTTCATATTAATTAACAACTTTTGTAAAACTGAGAGCAACAATCTATATTATAGAGCGCAAGCTATCCAAGAGTAACAATGACGTCATGTTAACAGCGGCAATAACTGAACAGTAAATTTCGCTTTTACAGTGATTTTTTTTAACTTCTAAATATTGCACAATTTCAATTTTTAACCGTCGAATAGGAAAAATAAAATTCTCTTTCAAATGCAATATGTTTCAAAACTGTACCTCAATTTACTATGGTAATTAAAGATTTGTTTGTTTGATGGGAGGTGGGTTGTGAAAAACAGACGCTTTATTATAATAAAATCAGTGGTGTACTTCCGATAACAATTGTTTTTCCTTAGTATTTAAGTAGATTGAGTACCTCTTCCAATATATATTTTGCTGTTTGTTTCATACTTTGTAAATAAATTTAACATTTTCCGAATATAAAATGAAATTTTAAAAAAAATTATGCAAAATGTGTATGATTTAAATAATTATTCACGTGTCCGTTTTTCATTAACCACAAATTTCTTTAAAAAAATATTGTTATTTTACAAGCTGTTTCTTCTACAGGACATTAATAAAGAAAAAAGGAAATTTTGAAAAAGGGAAAATGCCCCCCCCCAACCTTTTACTTTTTTAGGATCACATTTTGCAATTATTACGATTTATGCAAATTTTACTTTTTATGATTTTGCATTCTTGTCCATTAAAATATTTTTTATGTACCCTAAAAATTTAAACAATATTTTATTTGATACGCCATAAATATTGATATTTTTTACAACTTACAAAAAAAACTATACAAGTATTATTATTATTGTGAAACTAATTGTAAAAAAAAGGTAAACTGCTTCAAAAATAAATCTTCAAATAAGAAATTTTAATTGGAGAGACTATAAAAAGAAATATTCTGCCTTTTTAACCTTCGACTCTAACATCAACTATATAAGAAAAAAAAAAGAAAAAAGATCATCTGCCCTGCTATTAAATGCACGCAGGTGTTTTAAACGCTTTCAAAATTATCGTCTGCTTTTTTAACCTCAGAATAAGAGACGCACAACAGTGTATTTAATCTTTGGATGTCAGTTCGTTGGACAATACGCGTGTTATGAGCGTGTATAATTTCTACGTATTTAAAATTAAAAACCTGCACAGGTTTCCGCAAATACAATTTTTATACGAATTTTCTTTCCATGAAAAGTACAATTCCTTTGCGTGGTTAAATTTGTTTTCCGCCAATGTTATTGTACTTCATTTGGAGGAATTTTGCCTTCTCAAGAAAGTTTCGCTATTTTTACGTCAAAATAGAATATTGAAGATCACAAAGAAAAAGAGGTATGGAAAAATATTATTTTCCCTGTTAGCTTTGCATTTAGTTATATCGTGTTCAGTTACTTTCATGTAGTATTTTACAAAAGTTAAATATTTCGTTTAACATTTATCAGTGAAGTTTATTAAATTTAATTTTTATTTTGTTAAAATAAGTAACAATATGTCAAAGATTTTAATCAGATAATTACTTTCATTACGTCAAAATAGAATATTGAAGATCACAAAGAAAAAGAGGTATGGAAAAATATTATTTTCCCTGTTAGCTTTGCATTTAGTTATATCGTGTTCAGTTACTTTCATGTAGTATTTTACAAAAGTTAAATATTTCGTTTAACATTTATCAGTTAAGTTTATTAAATTTAATGTTTATTTTGTTAAAATAAGTAACAATATGTCAAAGATTTTAATCAGATAATTACTTTCACTAAATTCATTTCCTGAATCATTTTATAGTTATAAATTTCAAAACATCTGTACACTATTATAAAAGAATTATTATTAAAGGGAAATGTTCTTTATAATTACCACCTAATCCTGTAAAAAAAAATAATAAACCAATGTGTGGTTCCATTTTATGTTGTTATCTGAATTTATATATTTTTTCATATTAAAAACTGGTTAAATATTTGAAACTATGTTTATAATTTATTATTTTATTGGGTTATGTAACTATGATTATTTACATTTCAAATGGACTTTATATCTAAAATTTTGGCCAAACTTTATTCTAAAACTTTTACGGTAGATTTTTTTAAATCAGCTTGCTCTATTTATGATGAACAACAGATTATTGTGATTATTGCCTAGTCATGAAACATCGACCCAGATAGATATTTCATCGGCATCATATGATAAATTATATGTGTCACTATCGATGCATTTATTACAATTCCATAAATAATTGACAATAAATTAGTAACATTATATTTTAATAACCAAAATATTGTTTTTAAGTATGTTTTTTACTGCAGTTGCATACCTCTAAACATACATAAAGACAAAGTAATTTTCAGCGGGGTTAATAAGATGATTTTCTTTATTACTGCTATCTTTTAACGCTGTAGTTAATATAAATTGTTTATATAAACCTCAACATACGACGATACTGAGTTAATTTTTAATATCAAAGTTTTATTTATCATTTAAACAGTTTCATACCTTTATGAATAAAATTAACTTTGTTGAATTTAAAAGTCTGCAGATGTCCAAAAATAGATTTTTTACAAAGGTAAGTTCGTGCACGTTACAATTTTGTATTAAAAATTTAACAATATTTATGAGAAGAAACTATATAATTTTTTGTTTATTGTAAATATGAAAAAGTATCTTTTAGTAAATAATTTTTATTTTTATGATTTTTTTTTTACTTGCTTAAAATGATGTATGTCAAATATTTTTCAAACAGATGTTGTCGAGTCACAAAGGGTTAAAACATAGTTATAAAATAAAGCTTCCATGTATGATAACGTATTTTGATCTATAAGTTAAATTTTCTTTTTCAAAAATGGCAACTTTTATGAAATATTTTTCAAAAATCTTTCTTAATAAATTAAAACATACAGTTATTTTTCTTTTAAATATGATTTAAAACCTGGACCCCGATGTGAATATTTTGGGGAATACATTATTCGAATATTTTCACTAGTTAAATATATAAGATACTGTTTAAAAACTATTGAAATAGTTAATAAAAATTACCCTTTAAAATTTCAAGGCTTAAAGACCTTATCACAGTTAAAATATTGATTATTTTATTATTATCTCAAATTATAGATCTAAACTTTTTATACACGTGGTTTAAAATTTCAAAACTGTATTTTTAATATGTACACGATTGCCATTCAAGGGTTTTTCACTCATGAAAACTAAATAAATGACTTTTTCTCAATATTGATTTTTTGTTCATTCTTATATTTTTTAAGTTCTTTACTTCCTTTAGTATTTCAGTTTGTTATTTTTTATACATATTCTTTATTATGTATGTAATAAAACCTTGCAGGGAATTAGTATTACAGATTTCTTTTTGTTTTCTATATATGAAATCCCATGAAGAAGAGTTAAATTTCATAGTTCCTCACTATATAGAATAATAATAAATTTATATAAAATCTAATATTAATTGAAATAGAAATCCATGCACCGTGTTATATAACATATTTTAGTAATTGTAAAAAAAAATAATAATAAAAAGTAAAGTAAATAAATTTAAAAAATATCAATACTTGTCAAAATAGCAGGAATTAAAGCATTAATTTATTTTAATTTTGTAAACATTTTAAATAAATGTATAATTTTTTTTTCAAAATGTGCTTTTAACTGGACTATTAAAATATACTGCAATAACAATTTTTATCAAAATTCTTAAAATTAAAAATAATATTGAAAAGTACCGTTTCCCATTTATAGCAAAATCACATAGTACTTATTTGCTTTATTTAAAAGCATTTCTCTAAAATTTTTAAATACAGAGCTGAAAATACAAAAAATGTTGCATTTATATTATAGAACAACAGAATTTTAATACATTTCACCACTTTTATATAATAAATTTGAAAATCTGCAAATCCACCTTTTGCTATTTAATGTGTAAACAATGGTAATGATTTGGGTTCGTTTGAAATCGGGTTGTCTCACTCGATTGCAGGATTTTAAAAAAATCGTTTCAAAATCGCGTTACCCGACCTGATAGGGTATTCATATAAGAATCGGAGCCCAAGCAAAACCTTAACTAATTAGACAGAATAAAATAAAATAAATAATTTAAAACCCCGACTTAAGTCCTGCATCGGGTTGGTTAATCCGATTTTACCCGCACCCGACATGACGTTCAGCTTGAGCCGAGTAAGAATAGCGATAATTGTTGTTGTTGTTGTTGTTGTTATTCTGTTTGGGTTAAATTGATTGTAATTTTTTCGGGTTCGGGTTGATTTAGGGTTAAGATTTTATTATTGCAGCTCGGGTTTGGATTAATATGAAAAACTAGAATAAAATAATAACTTGATCTAAAGAAAAAATAGAATATTCTTTCAAACCTGTAGAAAAAAAAAGAAAAAAAAAGAAAGAGAATAAAAGAAAAGAAAAAATTAACCGACCCGTAATTTTCCTCATCGAATATGGGTAAAATATGGTCACTCGACCCGATGAAGAATCGTCACAATTGTAACAAACCTGCAGCCAAAAAAAATATATATCTGAACTTTACGAGTTGGATTCGGGTAAAATCTGGTCACCCAATCCGATGCAGATTCGTCACAAATGTCACAAACGTCTAGCAAAAAAAAAAAAAAATGTCGATCCGAACAATCCGGATCGGATGCGGGGAAAATTTGGTCACCCTATCTGATGCAGATTCGTCACACTTTTAACATTGAAGTCGCACGGTGACTTCACAAAGTAGTCACATTGTGAGGTCACAGAAAGCCTTGAAAACGGCCATAACGACTTCACATTTAGGTCACAGTGACTTCACATCGACGTCACGTGACGTCACAACGACGGTCACAAAGTCACAGTGTGACTTCACATTGACGTCGCCGTGACGTCACCATGCCTTACGGGTAATGACGCGTATGATGCAAGTACACACCCTTCTCCAAAACAATATAAGATATAGCCAATTCTGCAACATTTACGTGAGAAGTTTCAGAGTTTGATTATACCTGAGAGATATATAACAATAGACGAAAGTTTACTTCTTTATAAATAAAAGAAAACTTGGATGGGTGCAGTACATAACTTTGAAGAGAGCTCGATTTATAATAAAAAGTTATTTGCTGTGCTAATCAAAGAGTAGGTACGTCTGAAATGTCGTAATATAAAGTGGAAAAGGAACTAATTTCGATAATTCTTTTGGTGTTCTCCCTATGTCAGTCCGAGTTATCATGACTCTTATAAAACCACTTACGGACAAAGAATATTGGCTTACAATGGACAATTTTTACATCTCACGTGATTTAGCTGATACGTTGATAAAAAGAAAGACTGTGGAAAACTTCGACTGAATAGAAAAGTTTTACCTCAAGCAATTTTTTGCAATTGTTTTTCTAAAAACCTCAAGCTTTAAAGACAAAAAAATTGTAAAAAGGAGAAATTATTGGGTACCAAGGAGAGAAAGTAACTGTAATGGAATGGAAAGATAAAAATGATGTTAGTGCAATTTTCACAATACAATCAATTGAAATGCAATTTGTGACAAACAAACTGCAATGTCCAGGCCTAAATGTGTAATTGACTACAATGACAAAATGGGTCGAAGAAATGGGTGGATGGATCGGGAAAAGTGGACAAGCGTTTAGTTGAATATTCTACACCAAGAAAAATAGCTGGAATATTATAAGAAGACTTTCTTCAATTTTTTTTTATTTGGCTTTGGGGAATTCCTACATTTTGTATTATAAATTAGGAGGGCCACTATTACCTACACAATTTAGAATGGAACTTGTTGAAATCGATTTGCAGAAAATCATTTTGAGAAGTTTTCTGCCACATCAGAAAGACTAAGCATTAGTCCTTCCCCATTCAGGCTGAACTTAAGGCATTTTACAGATGTTATTCCCGGAGAAAATATCAAATTTAATGAGACAGCTCTCTATGTTCCCGTAAAAGAGATTCCAGAGGTAAGCCAGTAAGAAAATAGACCAAATACCAGTGTACCGAATGTCAGGTATCACTTTGTTTTGTCCCTTGTTTGAAAATCTATCATACAAAGACTAATATTATTTTTTTTTAGTTGCTCGAGATAACTCGGGATATTAAACTGGCGATAAAACTAAATGATTTCATACCTGTAAAAAATTATAAATTCAACATAAAACCTGCATATTATGTTTCGTTTCAGTTCTTTGTATTTAATAATAGAATAAAATAATATAATGATTTTTTTCAAAAGTATTGGTAAAGGAAGCAGTTTATTGTGTGCTGAGTATTAATCTTTACATATTACACATTTATTACTTCCCATTACTAATTATGCTTCATCAAAATATTCCATTACTGCCATTATTAACAGCCAGCTATATGCAAACTATTAGTGAATCCCGTTGCTAATTATTTACTGACTGCAGTATCGCCTAATTACGCTACCTCTCTTAATCTCTATTTAATGGAACTGCATATCTGTTATGAATCATATCTATCTGATTACTGCTCGCCAACTTAAGGCATTGCTCTCATGTCCGACCACACTGCTAATTGTAATGCATACCATTTAATCCATGAGTTTATGTAACATTTAAGAGCAGTTTCCATAAAACAAACAAATTATACGGAAATAAAAGTCTCCCAGTAAAACACACGTTTTCATACGTAGGACTAGTATGTTGTACGAAAAATAACTATGCACCAAATGTATTGTTATTTTAATAAAAGAAGTTTTGAATTATATAAATGTAACGAAAAATTTAATATTTAATATTATATTTTTATTTAAATGTTATCTGATTAACCTTTATGTTCATATTAAGTAAGAAAATTTCCACCTCAGTGGTTTACCTCCTTAATATTAGACATAAGATTATAAATTATACACAATAATTAAGAAAAATAATTAACATTAAGAAGAATAATTAACATTAAAAAATTTAGAAATGATATTAAAACATTGAATCAGTAACTACAGATCTTTTGTTTAACTTGGATTAATTGGCAAATATTTTTTCCTGCAAAATGATCAATAAATATCAAATAATTAAAGTAAGTACATATTGGGGATTTATTTGGACAGAAGAGCCTTTTTTAGAGGAAAATTTTCCACTACTCTCCTTTCATCTTAATAAAATCGAATGCAAAAGGGGTAAATTTCTATTATTAACTTCGTAAATATCCCTTTGTTTTCCGTTATGGTAAAGCAAAATTTCTTGCTTGAAATATAAAATCTTCTGACATTAATATAAGTAAAAAATATTCTGTATCAAAATGTATTTAATGGGGCATTAAAATCCCCTTCCGCAATGAATAGTTAAAAAATAATAAATACATCGGATAATATTAATTAAATTTAGTTTGATAATTTTTATTGTGAAAATTAATTTTGAGGATGTGGAGAGTGAATTATTTCGTTGTGGCAGAAATGACATTACCTTACAGATTTTGGGGAAGTTACTGAATAAAACGTATCTACTGCACAAACAAGCTCGTGGTTAACCCTTAAGCTATGAATTTACGTCATCAAGAAATATCGTCACGAAGTTATTGCTCAAAAATTAGAAAAATGCAATGTACTGTCTCGGCCTGTAATCTTTACACACAGCAATGCTTCCGGATATATGTACATAATCTTACGCATATGCCAAAATGCCATCAAATTTTATGAATTATCGTCAAATTTGGCACCAAAAATTTCGGTTAAGAACTTTCAATAACTTGTCAATATAGTGATTCCCATTGTACTATATGGAAAATAATATTTGTGTTATTTATCACCGAAGCATGGGGAGGAAAACTTTCTTAAATATACTAAAAGTCTAAGCTAAACTGAAATCCTGACCGACAGTTTAGGTGTGAAGTTCCAGAAATATGAAAATTAAATATTCCATTGCGGTGTATATTTATGTAGATGTAGAATAATAATTTATTTTTCCTCACATTCACACACACATAGATTATCTACAAATTTTACGATACAGCACATTAAATTTATTTATTTCAATGAACTTTAATATATATATATTAAAACTTCTAAATTTTTAGAAGAATTTCAAAATGCTTGAGAAAAAGTCCACTGAATGTATCATAATATCTTTCTTACAACATATACAAAATAAATGTGCATTTACAACTGAAAAGTGACTATTAATCTTTGTTATTTTAAAACAAAATCTGGAAATCTCAGAAACAATCAAATAAAGTCTGCACAGGTGATAATGCATCAGAATTAGAGTTGAATTTTGTTATTTTGAAGTAACTTAAGATATATATTCTACTAAAACAACAACATAAAAAAAATCGGCAAATGTAAAAAAAGAAGAAATTTAATTTTTCCCCTGAAACTAGAAGAAATCTCTTTGATGAAAAATGCTATTTTTCTTCTTCTGCCAGAATTGGGAATGACATTAAATAAACGAATTCATTTTAGACTCAATCCTCTTAGGGTGAAATCTCAAATGTTATTTGTTTAAAGAAGGAAACAAATGGCACAAAATGAATTGTATTTTACTTGCAGTGAATTTGTTTAATAAAACATTATAATTAATTATACATAAAAAATAAAATATGCAGTATTTGTTTTATTAATAGTATTAACCGACTTAAAGAAAAAGAAAATTTGAATTCTATTTGTGTGTATTTTTAAATTTATCCTAATACTGTAATTGCGATTTATGTGGGAATATTTGGCTGAAGTAAACGCCAAAACGGAGAATTTAATGGCCCTGTATGTTTGCATATAGATGAATTATAACCCAGAAATTGACATTATTTATTATTTTCAAATATTTTTCTTAATAATTCAAAATTTCATTATTTATATTCAATATATTCCTGTAAAATTTAATTAACCATTTTACGTTGCTAAGCATTATCGTTGTCAATAAATACAAAACATGGAATAATAATTTTTCCTAAACTAATATGTTTCGAATAAAAAATTTCCACATGCAAAATGAAAAAAAAAATAATAAGAATTACAATTAAGATTAAATGACGTCATATTAGAAATAAAACATACTTTTTTAAGTATTTAATATTAATACAAGCTGCATGAATTTGAGTAATTATTGGAAGCAGGCAAATATAACGCCATATATCGAAAATAAAGCGTATATGCTTTGATGTTAAAATAAAATGATTTTGAGTTTTTTCTTTTCTTGGTTTTTTCGTTTTTTTTTCTTTTGTATTTCACATGAATTGAGTGAATTATAAATTTATGTAATATATGTATGTTAAATGTACCTTATATGTTGAAAAGTAACGTTCTGTGTTTTAAATGAAATGAGAGAAAAGGTTTGCATTTTAAATTAAATGAAACCAATAGGATGGCGATGGGGAACAATACTTGGCTGCTTATCGTATGGCACGTCTAATATGAATATTTAAATTATTTTTTTAAGATTAAAAAAGAACGTTTGAAAATAAAATTGATACTAAATGTCAGCAATATGAAAAAGTATTCATGTCAAAATTGACGTCATGGTTAGCGGTAAATGATGAACTTTATTCTTAAAAACTAAAAAAAATTAACTCGATTGCCAGAAAAAAAAAAAACATTTTTTAAGAATGTTAATAAAATTGCATTTTTGTTCACAAAAGGTTTGATTTTTGCAGGGTAAACATTTTTTGGTTTTCAAGACGATCATTTCCTCGTTCACCTTTGATTCCTTTTTTAATTTGTTGTAGTTTCATTTTTAAAATTGTTTTTAGATTATTTGACACGAAATTTTACTTTTTAGACAGAGTTAGGCCAAGGCCCCTATAAACAAATAAATCTCGTATTGTCTCGTGTAAAATCTGATAAGGAGTTGGTTAATTACATATGTTTTGCGGGAATGAAATGTTTTCTTTAATTACTGCATTTATTTTTCTTTTATTGTTACGTGAACGGCTACAGCGGGTATCACGGGTAACAGCTAGTGCACACATAAATTCAGAATGAA
Source organism: Maratus michaelseni (assembly GCA_963931845.1). NCBI lineage: Eukaryota > Metazoa > Arthropoda > Arachnida > Araneae > Salticidae > Maratus > Maratus michaelseni. The sequence goes on along the minus strand of OZ007590.1, from coordinate 256,851,771 downwards.
TGTTCCAATATTCATAATTATTGTATGTTGAAAAAAACTTGATTTGGTGGTTTTGAAGTTTTCATATGAATCATAAAAGTATATTTTTGTCTGTCTGTCTGTTAGTCTGTTTGAAGGATCTAACTTTCTTAAAATTTATTTACTGCCTTTACACATAAAAATTTAACATACCTTATTAAGGTACATAGCTCAATTTTCGGTACTTTTCTGTTAGAAGAATACCGCTTCGCATCAACTTCAAATTTTGGCGATAAAGCTAACTTAGTTAGATGATAGGATTGGTAATCCTAATGACAAATGTATAGTTTAATTAAGAGTATAGCTATTTTAATGGATACAAAATATAGAGGATATTCACAACGATGAAATTAAATGATATTTTATTACTCAGCAAGCATAAAGTTATTGATTTAATTTTGTGTCACTAAAAATATAGGGTGTTTTATTATTTTTTTTTAACTTTTTGTAGTATATTCAGTAGCATATTTTTGAGGATGCGAATTCACAAAATATTCATAGAAAGTGTTAGATGTTTTCTCAAGAAGTGCACATATGGAAAAGCAGTTATTAAACGAATGGGAAAAATTTTAAATCATGTTTAAATAAATACATCTTCGATATTTTGCCACAGGGCCATTCTGATGTTTCAGAATTAAGAATACATTAATTTATCATGAGAAATGTCACAATATAAATTTTTATTTTTGCCTTTTCAAAATTTAACCACAGAGCGTTCATGAATTGGCAGTTGCAAAATTGTGTAAGACATATTTAAACATTTTTAAAATATTTTCCTATTCATAAAAAAAGAAAATCTTAAAATAAAAAAGTTATAAATGACGATTTATAATCAGATTACTACACTTGTCAGCGATAAATAAATTTTTCATCCCATTCGACACTTTGGTGCAAAACGCAACGTGTGTTCGTCTAACGAAAGAAGTACTCCATTTTAAGTTTTGAAAATCGTCTTTGTATCACTCCCAGGGGTTTTTGTAAAAGCACGTGTGAAATTCTTTATGATCTACTGCGTATTAAACTTGAACAATGCTGGTAATAATGTGGTTAAAAAAATATGGCTAACATTAACAAACATATCAATAAGTGTTCCAAAAAAAACATTTTTCCGTCAAAACACAAATCGTTTATTAACCATGATAATTAGATCCATGGTGGACAAACAACCTTTGCTAAAAATCAACAACTACCATTTAAAAAGTAAATTTAATCATCTGAGTCGGTTTTGACTGAAAACAAACATATCTCAAATTAGGATTACTTGGATCCTGAGATGCTATTTGGACTTCACCCCGCCCCCTTCCAAACTGTTTATAAATTAATCAGGTATCTACAGCTTTGAGGTTGTGGCGTGATTCAATAATGGTCTACATGTAACAGCACTAAATAACAACAATGTAAATCCTCGGCCTATTTAAAACATTTTTATTTTGGTCCAAGAACACATTTTCTGTAATCTGCTTGCCAACTGTAACAATAATAGTTTTATTGCCCTTAACAATGTTTTAAAAATATCTATAAAGCCGTGAAAAATTCTATTTAACCGATTTCCATCATTGTATTTTCTTTAATAGCTGATTTTTTCGTCCACACCAATTCATATTTATTTAATAGAATTCTAACAGCATTAATATTTTCTTGATTAATATTATAATCATCATCATTCTTATTGCGGATAAAATAATACAGTATTCATAGCAGATGCTTTATAAATTTATGTAACTGAAAAACCTGTACACATGCATCGCTTTACTAATATATATATAATCAGTGCGCCAGGTAAGTCTCTGTTTAGGAATGTAACCAATATTTTACTACATATAGAAAAACAAATAATATTTTCTCAAACAATGAAGTAACAGAATAATGAGACAACAATCATAAAAATAAACTTCGAAAACGTACCAATACTTTATTGTCCTTTTCATAAGATGTCCTATAAGTTGGACAGACGTATTATAAACTACTATAAATAAAGTACATATATTTTATAATTATTGCTTAGTAATTATTAAATAGCAATAATATATAAACCTTTTATATGATTAAACTTGGAGAGATTTTTGACATTTTTTTGCATACAAATCTTTAGCTTAAAAAAAAAAAAAAAAAGAAAAGTATTATCAGTTAAATTAGTAAAGAATAGCCAGCTTCAAAAAATTAAATAAAATTTAAATTATTAATTTGATCTTAATATAAGTATATCTTCTTAATGTTAAAGTCCATTACAGTATCAGAGCTGTCATAAAAAATGGGATATTACATGCATTATGCATATTATATGCATACATTAGATATGGGTTACAAAATATGTAATTTGTTAATATGGATATCACTATAAATAGGATATTTAGGTTTAGGTTTTGTGTTTTTAAAACGACGCATACAAATCAAGTTTAATCAATCAGACGCTTGAAAGATTAATTTTAATATGTTGCTGTATAAGTGAATTCGATGACAATGGTGAAATATGTAAGTCTACTTTTTATATATACTATATTTTGGCCACTTTAAAAATCATCCAATTGTTACAATCGTCATTTTCAGTCATAAAAAGAGTTTCAGTTCTTAATCCATTTTAATATAATTTGTATCATGAAGAAAATAATTGAATTTGTAGAAATTTGTTTGGCGTTTATTATGTTTGCAATATTAAAATCATGGAGCGTAACAGTCTTATCTTATCAGTATCAGGTCAAAACAAAAGTTAAATGTTCATTTTCCAATGTCCAGATGCTAGATTATAAACACAAATCATCAAAAACTGGTATTTAAAGTTTAAAATATTAAACAATTATTATCAAAAAGTATATTTTTCATTCTATTTCACGTAGTAAATATTGTAAATTTTGAATACTTTTAAGTAAACATACATTGTATCAAAATAGACGGCGAACGCGAATTTCAGTTAGAATATTCCCTTAAATCCATATCCTTTAAAAATAAATATATAAAACTCTCTAAGAGATATTTACGATTTTTCTTCTCCCACTTCCTTAAAGTATCTTTGTGTAAAATTCCACATCAGCGGTTCTTCCTGTTTTATCCCTAGACGGTTGACAGACAAATTCTACTTTTTATTGATATGAATCGAATATTCAATAAGATCTAAAAGTATAAAGCTTTGAATTGATTTTACAAGAATTTCGTTATTTGTGTATAATGTTTTGTGTGTAACGTAATTAAAAAATATATATATATTAAAAAGGAACAAATAATGCTAAAAAATTGCGGTTTGCACAAATGCGATTAGATTGAGATCGGAGTTTTTTATAACAAAAATAAAAGTTGTTGTTCGAAACATTACCGACAGATGGTGCTGTCATGCAAAATATGAAGAAGATTTATGAAAAGCAGGTTGCCAACAAAACACCTCGATGCAAGGAGATTCATTCTTCCATATCAGCAGTATGCTATCATTGCAGAGCAACTGTTTTTAGTTACGCACTTAGAATGAGCAACCGGCGCTTTCGAAAATTCTACGCGGCACAAAAAGGACTGTAGACGAAAAAACTGCCCATGTACTCGGATACTGAGTATTATCAGACGCTTTGAAGAAACGGTTCTTTGACTATAAGCCTAATTTGCATACATTTGCTTCATATTATGCATGCCAGAGCCACTTATCGAAATTTTTTTTAACAACAACTATTTTGTTATTAAAGAAAGTCCGATCTCACTCTAATCCTATTCGTACAAACCGCAATTTTGTAGCATCATTTGTTCATTTTTAATGATTTTTTTAAAGTTTTAATAATTTATGGTGCACCCGTTACAAATAGTAGAGATATCCTTTTATTTTCAATATTATCATTATGTTAATTATTAAATTTAATATATATATAATTATTTTATACTAGCCGTCACTGGCGACCAGTTTGGTCGCCCTTAAATGTATGTTAAGCATTGTAACTAATTATTTTTATTCATAATTTATTTTTTTCCTTAATCCTTCGCCAAACCGGAAAAATGTAATAGACAAATCAAGAACTTTTGCGATCGTGGTAGCATTTCGCATATTTTTTGTTGTTATGTATTTCATCTTTCTTGACAAAAACCGCTTAACCCACTTTATAATAAATTAATCATTGTGTGTGTTTTAGAATAAAATTCTGTGTTTTTTAATATAAAATAAACTAATTTCATAATAAAATAAAAGTAAATACTGTTTTAGTAATTTCTAATAGGTAACCGAAAATGGGATTTTCTCGCCACAATGGCACAAAACAAAAATCGCGCCAACCCCGGTGCGTCCGTGACAGCTGTTCCAATTTAAAATACATGACGTTCACATTTTTCTTTAAAATAGAAAATAGATAAATAAGAAAAAATGTCATAAATCAAAACATTTGATTTCAAAATTAAACTATCGTTTTTAATTTGCACACGCGAAAAATAAAAGCTGACAATTCATTTCGAAATTTGATCCATTAAATATTATTACATGAGTTCAACTTACGTACGTCAAGAAAAGATCCGGAAGGAAGTTGAGTTGTATAGAATATAATTATGATAAGCATTGACTGTCTCACTGGTGCGGATTATTTTTTTTACACCAGGCAGCGGTCCAAAAATTCGTGGTTTAATATTTTAAACGTTCACGACGAAGGAATCTTTTTTTTGTTGTTGTTTACTTTCATGGATAGAGAATTTGAACTGCGAACCTAATTTAAACTGAAGTTATTGCAGAATGTATTCATAATTGAGCGTAAATCCTCTCTCAAATATTATTTTTTTTGAACAATCTTTCTAAAAATGTAACTTTTATGCAGTTTTATTCGAAAAAATAATTTTGAATAAAAATGGCCGCCTGGCATTTGAAAAAGTGAAGCGGATTTCCCAGAACTGTTGATGACAGTCACATGACTTACGGTTTTATTATAGAGATAATATATACAGGGTGTTCCGTTAAAGGGGTCCAATATTAATAGGGGTAATAGAGGAGATCACACGGAGCATAAATCAGTATATAATGCCTGGCCGGATCTCAATAATTTTCAAGTTACAGCAAATAGAATGAAAAATCGGAAATTTGTAAAAAAACCCTCATTGCTAAACTATCGATAATGCTACATAAAAACGAAGCACATATTTAGAAAGAGCAGAAAAAATCCTACGAAATGACATAAGTTGTTTTAGAATATTGAGAATTAATGGCGAGTTACAAGCTCTGAAACAGTGAAAAAATACAAAATCAAATATTTAGCAAAATAGTTAATCGTTAATTCCAAAAATGCAACTCTACCTACATCAAGGAAAATGTTATAAAATTTGGTCCATTCCGAAAGCTTTCGAAGAAGCTGACAATAAACCATATCAGTTTAATTGTATGGGAGAAATCAAGCAGTTCCCTAGTTACAACTCTGTACTGTTGCACGCTCGGAAAGAGCGAAACTCCACCCATGACGATTGTAAACACCCCGTTTTAATATCTTTCAATTATACATTTCTGATCAACCTCTATCAATACCCTTTCATTATTCAGTCTGGTCAAGTGAATGACATATTGTGCAGCTCTCGCCTTGTCTTAAAGCAAACTCCGTGACTGCTGCGTTTCCTCCATGAACTTTCAGGATGATGAAGAAGAAGTACTTTTTATGCAAATTTTCTATGTGTATAGGAAGAAAAGTGTAATCAAACAGCAGTCATCAGTGGGCGTTATGTTAAAGGGAGGCTGTTGTAAGTGGGATTGTAGTAAGTTGATGTATAATAATTATGCCGGAATACTCTAACGAAGAATATGCGGACATGCATCTGATGTACGGGCAAGCTCATGGAAATGCATGTCTAGCACAGCGCATGTACCGTGAGCAATTTCCAAGGAGACGTTGCCCAAGTTCGAAACTCTTCATAAAAATCGATAGACGATTACGGGAGACTGGATCGTTTAATACAGCAAGCATTGATGCAGGGAAACCTCGACATGTACGAACACCTGCAATGGAAGAAGATGTACTGAATATTTTTAAAGATAACCCCTCCACGAGTACACGAGCTGCTGAGTCTGAAGTCGGTGTTTCTCACCAAAGTGTGTGGCGTGTTCTGCGTGCAGAAAACATGCACCCCTTTCATGTGCAGCGGGTACAACTGTTATCAGTAACAGATTGTGCTCAGCGGACAGAATTCGTACGCTGGTTGCTTAATGTAACAGAAAATAATCCACAATTTCTGGAAAATATTTTATTTACTGATGAAGCAACATTTACGAGAGAGGGCGTGTAAACACGCACAATATGCACACATGGTCATATACAAATCCGCACACTGTTTTCCCGTCGAACGCACAACAAAAGTTCAGTGTGAACATATGGGCAGGTGTCCTCGGCGATTATCTCATAGGACCATATTTACTCCCAGATGTACTCAATGGCAGTACGTACTTGGTTTTCCTACGGGATATCTTACCGCAGTTACTGCAAAATGTGCCAGCAACATTGCGCCACAATATGTGGTTTATGCACGATGGTGCACCGGCACATTTTTTCATAGGTGTTCGCAATCACCTTAATTCAACATATCCTGGGAAATGGATTGGACGCAGTGGACCTGTTGCTTGGCCTGCACGCTCTCCAGACCTCAATCCGTTAGACTTTTTTGTTTGGGGACACCTTAAATCGCTGGTGTATGAAACGCCTGTGGATACACCGGAGGATTTACTAGCGCGAATCGTTGTCGCTGCAGGAGACATTCCCAACTCTGTCGGAGTTTTTCGGCGTGTTCGCCAATCTTTACGACGTCGCTGTCGGCTGTGCGATTCTGTTAATGGGCGCAACTTCGAACACCTATTATAATAATGTCCGTTCGTCTGCCTTCCGACACTGATCTGTGCAGCGCAGGCCAGAAGACTATGCTTCACATATGTCATAAACTACGTGGAATGTAATTCTTTATTTGTCATTTTTCTTTTATTTTCAACACTTTTTGGCACAGTATTTTGTAAGTCACAGACTGTGGTGTACTCAAATTGTAAATTACAAAGTTTGTATGAATTAATTTAAAATTTAGTGTCTTTTTTAAATTTATAATTAATAAAATTATTATGCTATTTGTTATTATTATTTCCTATCATAAATTATGATGCACATATACATACAATAATTGTCCATGTAAAACATGTACTGAAACTTCTTGCATAGTTACAAATCGCAATATTTTTAATTATTTCCGAATTTTCACCACCAGTTTAATTTTAAGGAATTTAACTTAAGCTTTATATCAATAAAAGACCACTTTAAAATGTAGACTATTATTGTAAAGTTATTTTGATTCATTCAACTCTTGAATAATTAAAAATGTTGCATCTCAGAAGAAGCATGATCGAAAATGTATAGTTGAGAGTAATTAAAAAGGCGGTGTTTCCAATCGTGATGGGCGGAGTTTAACCTTTGCTAGTGTCAAAGAAAGCGGAGTTGTAACTAAGAAACTGATTAATTTCTCTGACACAATTAAACCGATATGGTTCATTGTAAGCTTTTTCGAAAGTTTTCGGAATGGACCAAATTTTACTACATTTTCCTTGTTGTAGCTAGAGTTGTCTTTTTGGAATTAACGATTAACTATTTTGATGTATATTGGATTTCGTACTTTTTTCACTGTTTCAGGGCTTGTAACTCGTAAATAAATATTGCTATTTTAATACAATTGATGTCATTTTGTAGGTTTTTTTCTGCTCTTTCTAAATATGTGCTTCGTTTTTATGTAGCATTATCGATAGTTTAGCAATGAGGGTTCTTTTACAATTTTCCGAATTTTCATTCTATTTGCTGTAACTTGAAAACTATTGAGATCCGACCAGGCTTTATATACTGATTTATGCTCCATGTGATCTCCTCTATTACCCCTATTAATATTGGACCCCTTTAACGGAACACCCTGTATAATTATTATATATAATATATATATAATTATATATAATAATTATATATAATATATATTATATATCACTTTTATATATAATTCTATTTATATATAATTATAATATATTTATTATTATATTATTTTCATTATATTTTTAAACATTTATTGTCTTCATATAGCGATATTTCTTATCAAGTAAATACATATACTTTTCGAATTTAAAATATCGCTTTTGGTTTATCATAGACTTTTTGTGAGATTTAAAAATAATGTGCGACCGTCAATAAATAGTAAAAAAAAAAAAAAAACACTTTTTTTAATTTCGAAGGGCGTCCAAGATTGCGTAATTCATGATTATTTTTAAAATGAAAAGCAATTAATAAAGTATCTTTTTGTGCATTTGTATTATCAAATGGTTGTTGAATATTCAAAACTTGGAAAATATTGAACATAATTTCAACTGTATCAGGAATCCATAAATATTAGAAAATTTAAAGTTTATTAAATACTTTCTTGGAACTTTTTTATAGTCTTATTTTGGAAAATTCAAAACATGAACATCAAATAAAAAGTCAGATGTGCAATAAAATTTCGAACGCTCAGGACAATTTCATTCTCTGTCCTTTATCGTAAAAAATTTTATATTAGAAAAAAAATTCTATTATCTAACCAGAAATTTTTCTAATATCTCCATCTTTTTTAAAAAAGAAATATATTTTCTAAAATTTATTTGGAATGATAATAATAAAAAAAACTTTATTTGAATATTTAAAGAGAAGATTCACAAGACTAATAATATACCGTAAATAACTGTATGATCTAGCGTTAAATAAATAATATTTTTAGTAATTTAAGTAACAGTAACAGTAAGAGCAAAATTGGTGATCCTAATGCCTGGTGGTCTCTTTGTGAGTGTATGTATGTTTGTCTTTTTGTTGTCAATGGCTAGAAAAGTCTGTTGCATGCAGATATATGCAGATTTGGTGAATGGTAGACGAATGTACCTGACGATCAGTTTTTGCATTTGTTTGCATATTTTAAGCGAATGTATTGCCATATTCCCACGTTTTTTCAAGTTTGTCGACAATTTTGATCGACTCATAAAGACAATGTAAATTAAATTCTTAAGTCAATATACTAAATTGTGTCAACCTTCCAATAAAGAGTATTTAGTATTCGTACAGCATTTTTTAAATTTTTTTCTCCATTTATTAAAGATGAGCCCCATTCAGCCGAAAATGAGGACTTTCTGTTTTATCTGTTATCTTTAACATTTTTGTTGCCAAAGCCTGCTGCTACGACAACGTGTCTGATCCAAAATATTTTATTTTGACGATTGTTTTTTAATGATTTATGAGGTATGTTCAAAATTTTGAGGTTAGAAATTTATTTTGATTTTATTTATTTTGATTTATTTATTTATTTTTTTTTTTTTGGAAGGCATTTAAATTTTTTTTAAGGTTTCAATTTTATTTTGTTTTTAATGATTGCTTACTACAGGGCCTGCCTAAAAAAAATATGAAAAGATGACATACTCTGTTTTTTTTACTTGGTAACAAATATTTTGTAATATAAAAAAGTTCTCTAGAATAAAAAAATAGCTTTTACTTAATCTAAAAATTTTCAAAACTTATCAAAATATAAAGCTTTTGTGTTATAACAGAAGGATTATTTATAGTATTCTTTTCAAAAGAAGATGCATTGAGGTTTTTACGCAACATTTATTAACTTTTTGTGTTATCACCCCCTTTATGCGGGTTTATATCATCATAAAAAATGGAAAGTATAAATATATATGAGTTCGAATTATAGAAGTTCATGCAGTACATTATGTAATATTTTCAAGAAAAAAGCGAACGTACTTTAAAATGAAAAAAAAAAATATGGCCAATATAGCCAATTTTCGATAAGTAATGTGAAAAACATGGATGGTGATTTCACACTGCTATTTTTTTTAGTTTAAAATTTACTATTTATTAGGTGAAACAGTGTCAAAAGGTATGCATGATTTGTAATATATTTTTTTTCTCTTTAAGCCTAATTTATTTTATGAATAATTTCAAAATACATTAGTTACTCAAAATACATAACACAAAAGCTAGTTTTCTGACGATTTCTCAGTGAATACAAAGCCAGTTTTCTCTGATAAGTGCAATCAAGTTCCGCGGTATACCAACACTTGTTAATATTTTGATCACTTGCATATTGGTAATTTTAACTTTATTTATAGTATTCGTTGCATCAGAAATCATATGTGTTTGTACAGTTTGTAAAGAGCGTTCTGTATATGGTTGACTTTATGGAGAAAATACACAAGCACTAACATCTATATGTGGATTTCAATAGATATAGATGTATATATGTGCAGACATTTATCAAATACTAAAGATCCTCTTTTAACTATGAACAGAAAAAAAGGAAACAAACCTGAAAACTGGTACCTAATTAAAAAAAATGAGTATTTAATATTAAATCAATATTAATTTCAATATAACTGCTTTCATGTTACTTATATACTGTACAGATAGAAAACTTGTTTCTTTTCCATAAAAATCATATACTTTTAGTCGAAAACAATAAGTTGATTTATGCATATAAATTTATAAAAGATTTTGTGCCAATTTGCATCCCCGTGTACAGGATCGTTCTTCCGTTTACCATAAATGTGCTTGTGTTTTGGAAATTGTTTCTCTGATCACGTAAACTAGTTTATAAAATAAATGAAAACTTTATTTCATAAAACAATAAATTTCTATTCTAAAATTAATTTTCCACATAATTTTTTAAATAATATTACAATTTATAACATAGGTTTCATTAAAATAGGTCATTCATTAAAATATATTCACGTGTACGCGAAATCACTCTGAAAATCGCTGCACGAATCCGTTCCTCTGGTAACTCCTTGTCTTTCGGAAATTAAATACAGAGATGGACCTTGGAAGCGGATGTAAATGTAAAACCACCCCCTCAAATGTCAAAGCAGGTCAGAATTTGCTAAAAATTTAAAAAAGGTTACCGTCAGATTTTCACAAAATTTGCATTTTCGAAATCAGAAAAATAAACTACGTACAGGCTGTTAGTTTCTATTGAATACCTCCAGTAATTCTCTTAATACTCTAGGATGAGTGAAAATGAAACTATTTAGTTGTCTGTGACTATCAAATTGGTAACTTTCTTTTCGGTTTCAATAAAAATAGCCATTTTCGGCTCTACGCAGGAAAATCTTTATATCCTACGCCAGGGGATTCATTCTGTTCTAAACAAATTTTCCGACACGTGTCCCCGCTGTCTACGATACCGTATATAGTAGAAGAGCTACGCACGCACTGAAAAATATTTTACTTCCAGTTTCCACCACCACGTGGAGCATTCTGTTCTGAATAAACCTCTTTCCGAACGATACTCCGGCACTCGTTCCCGTTGCTTACGGCACCCTATAGAAGGCTTCCCGTGCACGCGCGAAAAATCTGTTAGTTTCACTTTCCACCACCGGTGGATACGAAAACTATGTCTTAATTAATTAGCTATATATTAATTAGTTCATGTTAAATTTAATGAACCAAATCCCGTTGAATCGGGCCCATAGAACAAGAGAAAATAAATCACCCCTCCTGGATATTAATATTTATAAATGATGGTAACCAACGGCTAAAAAAAATTATACCGTAGTTTATTTAATACCTGCGAGACCTCAGAAGAATGTCAGAAAAGATTTCGTTTGAATCTGCCCAAGATTAATTTCAAAATCTTTTAGTTACATTTTCCACCACCAGAGGTTCACTCTGTTCTAAACAAACATCTTCCCCAACGAAACTGCAGCACGTGTTGCCGCTGCTTATGTCTACGTATGGAAGACGTGCTGTGCAAGCCTTCTATTTAGTTCTTTTAGTTCCACTTTCCACCGATATGGGGCACCAAATCTGTGTCTTAATTAGTTATCTATATCTTAATTAGTTCATGTAAAATTGAATGAATCAATTCTTATTGAAATCGGGCCTTTTGTTTCAATCGGACAAATTTTAAATGTAAAATTTTTAGTCCCACTTCCTACTGCAAGGGGTGCACTCTGTTCCAAATAAAACTCTTTCCGATCGAAACTCAGGCATGTGCCACTGCTGCCTACGACATCGTATAGCAGCCGTGCTGCGTACGCACTGCAAAATATTTCAGTTGAATTTTCTACCGCCAGGTTGCGAAAACTCTATAACTTAATTTGTTATCTATATCTTAGTTCTTGTTAAGTTTAAAGAACTAATTCTCGTTTAAATTGGGCCCATAGAGCCCGGCAAAATACCCTTCCCTGGTGATTAATGTTCAGAAATAGTGGTAACCAAGGACTGGAAAAATTATACTTAAGTTTATCTACTACCTGGGGTATCTGCGAAAAGATTTCGTTTTAATCGGAATAATAATAAAAAAGTTCTGATTTTGGAGGCAGGAGGGAAGAAGGGAGTTTCGATCAGAACGATAACGTGATATTTAAATTACAACCGAACACTCATATGTGACTACTTGAAACTACTCATATGTGACTATTTTCAAAACTATGTACAACATTTGCGCCTTATTTAAGAAAAAAAAAACAGTGCTATTAAATACTCTTCTGTGATAACCTTTAGAAATTTTGATCACACGAGTTTTATATGACAAATAAAATCGTAGTTATACATTGTGGATTTAAACATACATGTTGTAACACTTTTTGTTTAAATGAATTAACTAACTGTTGAAATTTGTATCTCACTTTATATAACTAAATTCACCCAAAAAAATTAAAGAAACCGAGAAATAAACATCATTTTGTTTTTGTATAAATAAAAAAAACCCCGTAAAATACTCATTACAAATACATCTAGATTGCTTTTACTTACTTATATTCATTCCAAAAAAATCCAATAAAAATTGCACCGTCATATTTTAACATTACAAGAGAAATCAATAAAGTACAGGAATAAATAGTCATCAGTTTTTTGGTAAAATTTATTTAATTTTTTTAAAAACTGATAGTACATTGTAATGCATTTAAAAAATAATAAAAATTTAAAGTTTTTATTCCTTATGAATTTAAATATCCTGCTGTAGGTTATATATGCATAGTTTAACCGATAGAGAAATCAATTTCAAACATACAATAGCAAAGTATTTTTTTAGAAAGCTAAAGAAATATTGAAAAGTTTTGCATCGAAAAGCGATATGTATCTGTTTTATTAGATTATTTCCGATACACTTAACTTAAAGGATTTGACTTTCAGTTTTACGTACTTGGCTTAGAATTTGAAATTTTATATATGGCATGAATAAATATTAAATACATCTATGATGATTGTTAATTTATAAAATATAATGTACATGTGCTAAATAAATAATTTTACAAAACGATTTAGAACTATGAATAAAATGTTACTTTTTGGAATGTTTTTTGTATTATTTAAACATGAAAGAAAAATCATACATTATGCTTAAATTATAAAGCACTTTTCAACATTTCCATAATAGTTTAACAACACTTCGTTATTTAATAAAATAAATCAGATACATAAGTACACATTTAAAAAAAAAAAAACACATAACACATTTGAAATACAGATATCAGCAGTAGACAGAAAAATACTACAATTCTATAGATCCTGGTATTTGATATATATCTGTATAAACTCTGCATAATATGCTGAAATTTAGTTAATTAAGAAAACATATAATAAATTGACTATTCACCTTGAGGAATTTCTACTAATAGACGGAAACATACTTGAATTCTTTTGTACAGCCCTGTATATTAACTACAGACTTTTATACATGCAACATATTAAGCTAAACTTTAATTTAGACTAAAACACGCTTAAAATTGTTGAAATCGCATTCCTGCCTATGGAGGATTATTATCCATAGGCGTACATGTATCCAATTCTTTGGTGGAAATGTATATGATTTCATTTATATTCTACAAATATTCTACAAAGTATGCAAAAATCAGTTACTCTTAAAAACGCACTTCCAGCAATTGTCGCCAATAGTCAGAACCTTGGATAGAGTACTGCACCAGAAATCTTTTGTGTTTCCCTGTAAATGAACGATAAATACTATGCCTGTCATATTCTACAGCAAGTACCTTGTACAAAACCTCAGTAATGTATAACAATTTCATTATATTTGAATTAGTGCAACATAATTAACATTATTATAAATAATGATTTATAATATTTAATATTAATAATAATTATAATAATTAACATTAATTATTTATAATAATCAACATTAATTATTTATAATAATTAACATTAATAATAATTATAATAATTAACATTCATTATTCATAATAATCAACATTAATTATTTATAATAATTAACATTATTATAAATAACAACTTAGTGCAACATAATTGAAATACGCTGCAATTTTTTTTTCCTCTAGACCATTATGTAACAGAATCATTTTTGCATTGTCCTGGAAATGAATATTAAATGCTACTGCACCCTATTTTCAGCAGAATGTGTAATCCATAAATGCATAACAATTTCATTATGCTTGAAATGGCGTAACATAATTAAAATGCATAATATTAAGAAACAAAATAACAAAACATATTACTTTTGAAATAATTTATAATAAGACTAAATTACTTTAACAAACCTATATAAGGTAAAGCTAGGAGAGTCTGCGCACAACTCAAAAGAATAACAATAAAAAATCTAAATATTAATTTTTTTGCTATCCTATACATAATTTCTACTTCATTTGTTTTTTATGCATTTCCATTGCTATTTTGTTGTTATGTTGCAAGTGAATAGAACAGTTGTAATAAAACCAAGAAAGTTATATTGCGCAATCTGTCCTTACAGCGTTGGTGTGATTGCGCACATGGGTAGGAGAGATTGTTGCTAATAATAACTACAATTAAATTGTTAACAATAATAATTACACTTAAATGACATTGTAGTCAGGTTTTTGTGAACAATTATTATTGTATTATGAGTGAATATTTCAACCTAATGATTAAAGTATCAGAAAAGAAAATAATTTTTAAAACAATTAAAAAATTTTAATTAACGGAAAAAAATTTAAGAATCAGAAAAATCAAGCCCAGATAAGATTACAAAAACACATTAAGTTACTTGATAACACGTTTAACTTATAATTAGTCCATTTTCATTTTTCATGTTTTATGCAAATTTACCAATATGCTGCGTAATCTCACCTAGCATGGAAACTAATGGGGAAAATGCGCCATCTCTCCTAAGTAGCAGATGCGCATACTCTCCAATTTCGGTAGGAGAGATTGCGCGGCCTTTTATTTAAACATGGGCGCTACTAAAACGAACCGTTGATGTTCACATTGTTAGTCTAGTTTAGTAGCTTATGAAAAATCTTTTAAGTTTAAAATAATTTGTACTACTGACATTGTATAGACATTTTGATGAATAGCTATGAAAATTCAAGCACTTACTTTGGGAAAACAAATCAAAATAGCAATGTTTTATCTTAGACTCTCAAAACAATCAACTTGCACTTTCAAGTAGACACTCCATGACTGCCGTTGTACAACTACCTGGAGTCACTGCGAGTTCACTCTACTTCTTCCCCCCGAACCTCTTTGTGCGCAATCTCTCCGACCGCGCCATCTCTCCTGGCTTTACTTTAATATGAAATATGCACATCCAAGATAAAGTGTATAGAAAAAATATAAAGCATAAACTGGATAAAAAGGGTATATGTAGAATATATAATTTTTATATAAAATGTTTACATAGTACGACATTTTTATATTGTTATCTTTACTAGTTCAATTGCTTTAGATTTAACTCTTCTGCACAATCGTAACTTCCTCATTGTAATAATGTAAGTCAGAAATCTCAATCTTAAAATCTGTATTGTTTGGAAAATACTGCCAATATAAATATGTAAAAAAGTAAAAAAAGTAAAACTTTCTTATTAAATGTAAATATTACAAAAATAAACAAATGGTAAAATATGTACATATATTTTTTGGTACTTTTCGGTTAGCCGGGCGCCAGTGATATATGTACATATATAAATACATATGTATATACATAAATTTGTATATATATACATCCATATATGCATATATATGTGTATGTATATATATGTATCTGTAGATATGTGTAGATATATGTGTGCGTGTATATATACATGTATATATATTACTGGCGCCCGGCTAACCGAAAAGTACCTATTTTTTTTTTTATATAATAGATATTGGTTCACGTATTAGTCATTCATATCATATTTAAAGAAGTCGTTGGTACAGCTATTTTTTATTAAATTTGAAATAAATTATTGAAATGATTTAGTGCAGCATGAAAGTCAATTACTGTTATTACATACAATAAGTAGTTACGCCAGGAAATGTTGCAAAGGATTTTTCTTTTTGTTATAATAAATAAATATATGAATCTGTGTAGGAATCACTTTAACTAACTAACTGCAATTACAGTAGCCTCCCGTTTAACCGGCCTAAACGGGACCGAGGGTTAGCCGGTTAAGAGAAAAACCGGTTAAACCGGATAAGTAAAAAAAATTAAATAAGTAGCTGCATATTTATTTAATTAAATGCGTAGGATATATTTAGTTTTTAATTTGTGTAGTTTAAAAAAGTATATACTTTATATATATTTTTTGAAATGAATACAAGTTGTAATTGACTGAATTGAAAGAAAAAATATCACTAATAACAAATACTGAAAAATATTTAATACAAATTAAATTGCTGAAAATCGTGTCACATACCTTTATAAGAAGTTGAAATTATTCTACATTATGTAAATTTGAGTTAATCAACCATAAAGAAATCAGTGACCTTCTTCTGTTGAAGGCAAGATGCCCGGCATTTTGCAGCATAATCTCTACATTTCTTAAACATCATAAGTTCAACCGAGGAAGCTGTTGGCTGCTGCTCAACATAGCTTAGTGCCAACTCTAATGCTTTTACCCCTTCCGTATGAGGAATTTTAGCAGTGTCAACTTCATCTGGATCATCATCAGGATCATCTTCGTGTTGAACAACATCAGTTACAGTCTCAATTATATCCTCATCAAATAATGTTTCATGCTTGAGATCTTTGTCAGATTCAAACCATTTTTCTACATCTTCTACGGTGATCTGTTCGCATCCCTCAAGTTTTTTAAATGTTTTTACAAAACAGTTTGTAGATAGATCAGGATCCGTTACTTCAGTTTGCTCAGGTTCTATCAGAGATCCTTCAATTTCATATTGTTCTTGAGTAAAAAGTTTTCTCCAAGACTTTATTAGTGTTGATTCAGACATCTCTGTCCACGCTGCAGCTGCTATGTAGACAACCTCTTTTATAGAGATAGCTTTCAGAGAATCGACAAGGCAATCGTTGGTATCACCTTCCAAGCTTAAAGTAGTCAATAGCTTTCTTCTGTATCTTCTTTTGAAATTTTCTATAATGCCTTCATCCATTGGCTGTATGAGTGACGTTACATTTGGTGGTAGAAAGATTGCTTCAATATTTCCTGTTTTAAGTTCATCTTCACTTGGATGAGATGGTGCATTGTCTAGCAGAAGACCGGCAAATTTTTTAATTAAATGCTTTGTGACAGATGGAACAAACTGAGAATGAAACCACTCTTTGAATAGCTCTTGGTTCATCCATGCAGTTCTCGAGGAGCGATAGTAAACAGGAAGAGATTTCATATTTACATTTTTAAATGCCCTGGGTTTAGCTGATTTACCGATTATCATGAGTGGTAGCTTATGGGTTCCAGTAGCATTGCTGCATAACGATACAGTTACTCTGTATTTGCTTTTCTTGAAGCCTGGTGCAGCAGCTTCATTCTTTGAGGCTAGAGTCTTGGATGGTAATATTTTGTAGTACAGTCTGGTTTCATCTACGTTATAAATCTGTTATTTTTTAAAACCGTTTTTCTGTAGTAGGTTTTCGAGCGTTTCTTGAAAGATTGTTGCCCCTACTACATCTGCAGATAGCTTTTCACCTGAAATCGTTAGTTGGTGAATCCCGTGTCGCTTCTTCCACCTATTTAATTAGCCCTCACTTGCTGTAAATTCATCACTCCCTCCCGTTTTCTGATGCAGAATCAACGGTTTCCCCTGCAGTATCGGTCCACTGATTGGCTTTCCGTTCAATCTTTCTTGATTAAACCATATAAGTAATGCCTCATCTAATTTCTCTTGTTTGGGCTTTTTCAAAGTGGATCGGGATTTCAGCGCAGCTTTCGTAAGACTTAAAGAAAATGTCTCAATCTCTTTTCTTTTTCTTTTTCCAATCGCCACCAGTACTTTCGCCGACACCGAATTCTAACGCAATTGATTTTATACTTTCACCTTTATCCATTCTATGTAAAGCATCTAATCGCTTCTAAATCGACACAACAACACGTTTCCTTTTTTTCCCGCAACTATTCATCTCAAACAAAAACTGAAAACACCAGGAGTGAGAAAAAATTAATTTTCACGAGGAGACAGAAAGAAAATGTGAAACAGTTCCAGTTACATTCTGCTCGGTGAAAAGGGAGGAAGATCCTATTTTCCTATTCGTCTTCTCAAGGTCAGCTACTTGTAGAGGTATTCTTCCAAACTCCCCCTCCCTGTCGAATGAGATAATCCTGTCATTCCAGTTTCCTTTGCTGTGAAGGTCAACGCGTACCCATTTATAACCGAAATTTTCCTTTCGATCAGAATTTTGCCTGATTTGGGGAAAAAGTCGGCCGGTTAAAGCGGAGTTCCGGTTAAAGCGGAGTTCCCGTTAAGAGGAGGCCGGTTAAGAGGGAGGCTACTGTATATATAAGATGCAGTTTTATTTAGAACGGAATTTACGTTATATACGTATATGATATATAATATTATACATACATGATATATATATATATATACGAGCAGGGAAGACCGAGCTATGCTCGGTCAAAATTAAGTTTGAGCTCAAATATCATGACCCCTGACCAAAATGACCCACTAATTGAATTTTATCGAACATGTGACTTAGCCCAACAGTCTTCTCGTGCCCGAAAACCATATAATGCAAAATTTAGTGTTAATAGTATGAGCCGTTTTCAAGATAAAAAAGCTTGACCCATAATAACGCATGACCAAAATGACCCACTAATCGAAATTTCTCGAACATGTGACCTAGCCTAATAGTCTTCTTGTTCCCTAAACCTGTAGGGTGCTAAATTTATTTCAAATCCTCTGAACCTTTTTTAAGATAAAATAGCTTGACCCATAATTACCCATGACCCAAATGACCCACTAATTGAATTTTCTCGAACATGTGACCTAGCCCAACAGTCTTCTTGTGCTCGAAAACCTTTGGATGCAAAATTTATTGTAAATTGAGCCGCTTTTTAGATCTTGACCCACAATGAGCCAGAAATGACCCACTAATTGAATTTTCTCGGACATGTGACCTAGCCCAATGATTTTATCGTGCTCGAAACTCGTAGGGCACAAAATTTAATCAAAATTGTTAGAGCCGTTTTTAGATAAAATTAATTTGGCCCGCGTTGACCCAAAATGACCCACTAATCGAAAGTTCTCGAACATGTGACCCAGCCCAATAGTCTTCTCGTGCCCGAAAATGGTTGGATACAAAATTTCGTTAAAATCATTTGATCCGTTTTTTAGATACAATTAGCTAGACCATGACCCAAAATGACCCAAAATGACCTACTAATCGAATTTTCTCGAACATGTGACCTAGCCCAATGGTTTTCTGGTGCCCCAAAACGGTAGGATACGATATTTCGTCAAAATCGTTAGAGCTGTTTTTAAGATAAAATTTGCATATATATATATATATATAACCACACACAAGATTTGCTCGTATTAGGATATATGATGTATAAAAATATAGGTAAATGTGTACAAATTCATGCATTGTACACATTTACCTATATTTTTATACATTTATATATATATATATATATCATATATGTATAATATTATATATCATATACGTATATAACGTAAATTCTGTTCTAAATAAAACTGCATCTTATATATAATTGCAGTTAGTTAGTTAAAGTGATTCCTACACAGATTCATATATTTATTTGTTTAGTTCTTAAAATTTCATTTCATTTTAAAGCGAAAGAAAAATAAATGTTTCTAACCCTTTTCCCTCTGCGCAGGGAAGATATAAACCGGTACACTATTTTTCCCTCTGCGTAGGGATAATAAATTTTTCTTTTCCTTTTGTATTCTCAGTTGAGCATGTAAGACTCGACGTGTTGTTGTGAATTATTCGCTTGAAATGTGTCGGGCAAAGCAATGTGATTCATTCAATTTTAGTACAGATTAAATACCTTTTACCAAGCAGAACGACGAATTTTTTGTGTTTATCAAATCCAGCTTACAGTCCATAAAGAAATTAAGTTCAATCAGTTGAATCCAACATATGGTCCGTCTTGAGCGTGAGGTGTGAATTTAAAAGGTACTTCACTTTCGTTTTTCTGCTTTGTAAGTGTTCTATTATTGCGCAATGTCACTTCATGTGATAATGAGGAATTAATTTTTTCTTCTCTTGGATATTTCAAACAATAAGTGAGTGGTTTTGACTCGTTTTATTCTTTATTTCATTTTGTTGTTTATCCGAATTCGTATTATTCGTTTCATATTGTGTTTGTTATTCATTCATTAGTTCAGTTTTAAGGAATATTTTTGATTTTTCATTTCTGTGTTTGAGATTGTATTTCTGTATTTTGTTTATTGTAATTCATTATGGATATCAAAGCATTTTTAAATCAAAAAAAGGTTGCAAAATCGGCTCTTACCCGATTAAAGAATAAAACTACGGAAGAATTGGATAGTTTAGATTCAGCTAAATTAAACGTAATTCGAAACAGATTTAGTGATATAGGAGAGGAATTAAAAACTATTTTCAGTAATATTTTTGGGTTATGTAAGGATGATGAGATTGAGAAATTTAGTAATGAAAGGGAAGAACTTTTTGAAACTTTAGATGAAATGATGGCTACTATTGATAGAATCAATTTAAAGAGTAGTGATAAAAGGAATGAGATAAACAATGTCAATTCTAATTCTAATTCTAATTCTAATGAGATTAAATTACCAACGTTATCACTTCCAATTTTTTCGAGAATTGTAGATGAATGGTTGACATTTTCCGATTTGTTTAAAGCTGCTGTTATAGATAATCAAAAACTATCAGGGGCTCAGAAGCTACAATATCTTAAGGGAGTTTTAAGGAATGATGCACAAAAAATAGTGCATTCACTTTCGATCACTGATGAATATTTCAAAATAGCTTGGGACCTTTTGACACAAAGGTATTTTCATAAACGCGAAATTTTGTGTTCTTTGATGAAGAAACTCTTAAACATGCCTCAATTAAATAACGAATCGCATGCTCACATTTTAAATTTAGTTGATTCGACTAAAGAGTACGTTAGATTGTTAGAAACTTTAGATTTAAAAATCGAGGACGCAGCAGACACCATGCTTATGTTTATCGTGCAATTTAAGTTGGATCCAATTACTAGAAGTTGGTGGGAGAGATCGTTAAAGGGCGATGAACTTCCAAATTTAAACGATCTGCTGGAATTTCTTTCTAATCATGCCAGATCAATTGTTTCAGGTAATCAGGCAGTAAAAAAGAATGTTTCCAAAATTGTGACATTGTTAGCTTCAGGATTTCAAATTCAGTGTATTTTTTGTAAGGGTTCTCATTCATTAAATAAATGTGATTCGTTCTTAAAGTTATCCGTAAATAAACGAGTGAATTTTGTGAGGTCTAATAATGTTTGTTTTAATTGTTTAACTCCATTTCATCGTAAATCAAATTGTAAAAGTACGGCTAGGTGTCACAAATGTAAACAATCTCATCATACTTTATTACATTTTGAGAATAATTTTGAGCCAAGATTTGATCGTGATCAATCAGTGACAAATTCATCAAATGCTAGTAGTTTATCTGCAACAGCTAAGGTGTTTCAACCTGCTGCTTCTATCGGTTCCAATAATGATTCTAATTCAGTTAGTGAAGTTGTGAAAAACTCTAGTATTACTTCATGTTGTTCTAATTTTGGCTCAGATGCCCAAGTGCTACTCTGTACAGCAATCATAAAGGTGAATGATTCTAAAGGAGGAGTTCAATTGTGTCGAGCTCTTCTTGATCCAGGCAGTCAAGCCTGTTTAATCACAAATGATTGTCTTAGAAGGCTTGGTCTACCAAAAAAGAGAGCAAATGTGTTAATTTCTTGTTTAGGTGCTTCGGATACCTATACCAATGGTGTTTCACGAATTAGTTTTTCTCCCCATTTCCCATCCAATTCTTATTTTTCTACATCTGTTTATGCAGTACAAAAAATTATTGGTCAACTTCCTCATGCTAGTTTGGATTCTGCCTGGTCTGAACCCTTTGGTGATTTAAAGTTATCGGACCCAACATTTTATAAAAGTTCTACAGTTGACATTCTGCTTGGTGTTAATATTGCATTACCTATGTTAAAGGGTCAAATGCTATCATCGGGTGAAGGAAAGCCTTTTGCTATTCGTTCAGACCTCGGTTGGATCATTGCAGGTAATGTTCCTGCACCTGAAGAATCGCCTACAATTCATGTGAACAATATTAATTTAGTCAACGAGCAACTAATAAATAAGTTCTGGGAACTGGACTCCGTTCCGACCGCCGATTTGCAAACAACTGCCGAAAAGGCATGTGAGGAACATTGCGTATCAAATCATTCCAGAGATGAAACTGGAAGGTATATTGTTAAATTGCCTTTCCATTCTTCGCCATCACAATTAGGTGATTCTAGACCGTCAGCCTTACTTAGATTAAAATCTTTGGAACGTTCATTAACTTCTAACCCTGTGAAATATGAACAGTACAGACAATTTATGGAAGAATATCAGGAGCTAGGACATATGGAACTTGTTCCTCAATCAGAGTATGCTATAAAAGAGGCATATTACCTCCCGCATCATGCTGTCTTAAGAGAATCTAGTAGCACTACAAAACTACGTGTAGTGTTCGATGCTTCATCTAAGTCATCCACCGGATTTTCACTTAACGATTTACTGATGATAGGTCCACGCGTACAACAAGATTTATACCCTATTCTACTTCGTTTTAGAACTTTTTTAGTGGCCGTATGTGCCGATGTAGAAAAAATGTTTCGTCAAGTTAAGGTACATCGTGATGATATCAATTGGCAACGAATTCTTTGGCGAAATACTCCTGAAAACACAGTACTTGAATTTCGACTGCTCACCGTCACTTATGGGACAGCTTGCGCCCCATTTCTTTCTACTAGAGCAATGCAACAACTAGCATTAGACGAAAAGGATAATTATCCTTTAGCCTCTCATGCTGCTTTGAATGACTTTTACGTAGATGATCTTTTATCTGGCGCTGCATCGGAGGAACAAGCAGTTGAGCTTGTTAATCAACGAAAGAAAATGATGAACCATGGGGGATTTTATCTGAGAAAGTGGAAGTCTAATGTTCCTACAATTGTTGAAGAATCGTCTGAAGAGCAGCAGATGATACCCATTGATTCTGAAAGTGAAGTGAAGGTCCTCGGTATCAACTGGAATCCAAAAACAGACAGTTTTAGTTTCTACTGCCGATGGTACTGCCGATGGAAGAGAAGGTAGATAATAGCAAAAGAGAAATATTATCTGAAGTTTCTCGTATGTTTGATCCCTTGGGCTTAATTTCGCCATGTGTAGTATTTCTGAAAATATTACTTCAAGAATTGTGGAAGCATAGGGTTACGTGGGATGAACCAATTCCTAAAGATCTCAATAAAATGTGGATCTCATTTAGAAAAGAGCTGCACCTTATTAAACAAATGAAGATACCAAGATGTGTGCTAAATCCCTCATGTGTTCAGATAGAGTTGCACGCATTCTGCGATGCCTCTGAAAGGGCATATTGTGCTGCAGTTAATGTGCGTTGTATTTTGTCAAATTCTGACATTTGTGTCTACTTACTTACCTCCAAGAAAAGAGTTGCTCCCTTAAAGACCCAATCTTTACCGCGCTTAGAATTGTGTTCAGCATTATTACTGGCTAATGTTTTAGAATAGTTTTAAGGGACATCCACTTACCAATCCAAAGCACTATGGCTTGGACAGATTCCAACATAACACTAGCGTGGCTGTCAACCGAACCTTATCGCTGGCAACTATTTGTCGCCAATAGAGTTTCTAAGATACAAACAACTATTCCCTCAGTGAAATGGTATCATGTTCCTGGAACTTCCAATCCAGCTGATCTTGGTACAAGGGGGTTACTACCTTCTCAACTTGTGACTAATGACTTGTGGCTTCATGGACCTGACTGGTTAAGTCAGCCTTTAAATGGAATATCGGAGTCTAACATAACTGATGCATCATCTCCGTCAGAAAGTGATTCATATTTCACCAATCCAGAATCACACTCATTTAGTGGTTTGTGTGATGAAGCTTTACGAGAGCAAAGAAAAAATTATTTTTGTGCTACTGCTCAGTTAAATGAAGAAATGCCTATTCTTTCACAGATATCGTCATTTACCAAATTAAAACGTGTAATTGCTTGGTGTTTGAGATTTCTTGCGAATTCTCGTTTACCTGTTTCTCAAAGAAACTTCGGTAATCTTATAAATTCAGAAATTCAGTGTGCTTCAAGGTTCATAATTAAACAAGTTCAAATATCATCTTTTAGTGCAGAAATTCAGTGTTTAACTTCAAATAAGTGTTTACCTCGCAACAGTAAACTTTTGAACCTATCTCCATTCCTTGATAAGGAAGGAATACTCAGGGTGGGAGGACGTCTTCGTCATTCAAATCTGACTCAAGATCAAATGCACCCAATCTTATTACCCAAAAGTCATCCAGTAACTGCTTTAATTATCCGATATTTTCACTTGTCCCACTTTCATGCTGCCCCCCAATTATTAGTGTGTGTTTTAAGACAGAGATATTGGATTTTAAGTGGAAGAAGTGTTGTAAGAAAAATCGTCAGAAGCTGTGTTACTTGTGCTCGTGCTTCTGCTTCCATGTCTAAACAGATCATGGCTGATTTACCCTCTACTAGAGTGAAACCTTCACGTGCTTTTCTTTTTACAGGAGTTGACTATGCTGGACCTATACTATGTAAACTTAGAAAAGGTAGAGGTGCTAAATCATTTAAGTGTTACATTTCATTATTTATATGTTTTTCTACTCGTGCAATACACATCGAATTAGTTTCTGAGTTATCAACTCAAGCCTTCTTGGCTTGTCTCAAAGGATTTGTAGCCAGACGAGGTAAGCCAAGAAAAATTGTAAGTGATTGTGCAAAAAATTTCGTTGGTGCGAGCAAGGAGTTGAAAGAAATGTACAAACTTGTAACTTCTTCTCAGCATAATGAAGAAGTGGCAAAATACTTACGTTCTGAAGAAATTATTTGGCATTTCAATCCTCCCTCAGCTCCTCACTTTGGAGGACTTTGGGAGGCCGGTGTTAAATCTATGAAATTTCATTTAAAAAGAACCATTGGTAATTCAGTTTTAACCTTCGAAGAACTTTCAACTCTTTTAGCTCAAATCGAAGCATGTTTAAATTCTAGACCCCTTTGTCCTTTAAGTTCTGATCCTAATGATTTAACGGCCTTAACGCCTGGCCATTTTTTAATTGGGTCTCCTCTTACTTCAATACCTGAAGGTGATATTTCAGAGGTACCTGGGTCAAAATTGGCCAGATGGCAGTTAGTACAACGAATGCTTCAGCACTTGTGGAAGCGATGGAGCAACGAGTACCTCTCTAATTTACAACAGAGAGGGAAATGGCTAAAGGAAGAGCCTAATATAAAAATAGGTGATTTGGTAATAATAAAGAATGAGGGACTTTCCCCTTTACAGTGGAAATTAGCTAGAGTAGTTAAAACTCATCCTGGACCTGATCAAAAGGTTCGTGTAGTAACTGTGAAAACTGAAAGCAGTGAATTACAAAGGCCGATTACTAAATTGTGTAAATTACCTTTAGAATAACTGTTGAAACCCTTTCGGGTTTCAAGGCCGGGAGAATGTTTAGTTCTTAAAATTCCATTTCATTTTAAAGCGAAAGAAAAATAAATGTTTCTAACCCTTTTCCCTCTGCGTAGGGATAATAAATTTTTCTTTTCCTTTTTTATTCTCAGTTGAGCATGTAAGACTCGACGTGTTGTTGTGAATTATTCGCCTGAAATGTGTCGGGCAAAGCAATGTGATTCATTCAATTTTAGTACAGATTAAATACCTTTTACCAAGCAGAACGACGAATTTTTTGTGTTTATCAAATCCAGCTTACAGTCCATAAAGAAATTAAGTTCAATCAGTTGAATCCAACATTATTTATTATATTAATAGTATAAAAAGAGAATATTCAGTAGAATATTCATATATTATTCATATATAACATTTGGATACACAAATGTTTGAAAATTAAACTAAGAAATTGATAGTTAAAATTTGTATTACTATATAAAATTTCGATACTTAATTGTTTCTAAGATACCTAGTGCTTGATTACTCTGAAAATGTATATAATAAAGTTGCGGATGGATATTTTCTTTTAATTTCTACTTTAAAAATGTTCTTTAAAGAATACGTGTGCAAAAACTTTATGTATCATTTATAACTCTATATACATCCTGAGGAAACTATAGAACGAAAGTAACACATATTTCATTTTTTCCTAGAAAAATATTAAAAAAAATTAATGAACAGAAGTGAAGAATGGAGAAAACTCTGACCTTCTTTTTTCTACTACAAGAGATTCTATACATGATCTGTCCTTAATGATACATGTCAAACCACCCCATCATATCTTATCGAAGAAAACTTTTCCGAAGTTCAAAATCTATTTTAAGCAGAAGGAAACAAAGAGAATTTTCTTTCTTAAGGTGAAATTTGAGACGATTTAAGTTTTCTCCATAGGAATTAAAAAAGATATATACATTTCATAGACACGTCTTCTGAATTTTTTTCTACTTTTTATTTCACTAAATGTAGTTTTTCACCTTAGAGTGAATAGTTCATATGTAAGAAATATTATAGAACTTTAAATCCATTGGGGAAGTTTAAATTATTATCAAATAATAAATTTTTTTTTTCTCCAACAATATATCTGCTTCAATTAATATTCCCTAAAAGTAAGCAGTTTTCTATCGTCTTCATTTAATTTTCCTTATTAGGTAGTGATCTAAAAAATGCAATATTAGTAAAAGTGTAACCTTGCTTAAGCTTATTTCATTTATATTTAACTAAACACTCATCTTGATAATCTCGGATTCATTGCTGTAAGACTTACCTCACTTCGTGTAAACAGCCAATTTAGAGCGAATTTCAATTTTATTTACGCGTTTATTTGTTAAACTACAAAATCAGCTTCGATTTTTTTTATTTCTTCTACCGATCATTGGAAGTGTAATTATGGTAGTTTCTCTTTCATCTTTTAAACCGGAAGCGCGTGCTAAAGTAAACGGAAATTCCTGCTTAAAGTCTTTAAGAGAAAACATAATATACATATTAAGAAATGTACAGCTTAAAAATCTGCATTATTTAAAAAAATTAATCGAATCTTTCTAATATTTAAAAAAAAAAACAATTGTATTTGAAAATGCTTTACTTGAAAGACATGACTTCATTAACAATTTCCAATCTGTTAAGAAAAACATGCTATCCACCAAAATTATGATTATATTTATATAAGAGAGATCAAGTACAATTTAATTAAATTTGCTAGTGTAAATAACTGTCGGTTTAAATATCTGAGCGTTACCTGACAATTTGCAACTGTTTTTATAAGTTAACATAAAAACAAACTGAAAAATCATCGGTAATTTAAATGCGTATATCTATTGAAGCTTTTATTTCACGGCTTAGATTGTAGTTCATTACATTTTTACTAACTGAAATGTGCATTTATTGCAAACACAATTAGTCCACTATCATTACTTTTGTGGTAAGAACATGTATCGCACGTACTATCAAATATTGGAAATATTGCTAACCAAAATTATTTTATAGCGGCACTGTTCCATTGTTAAAGGCGAAACAATTTTTAATTATTCCAGAAACGTTATTTTTAAACTGAAAATATGCGACTAATTAATATGCACCCGTCAAAGGAAATATGTTTAAGTCAACATATGTAAACTTCATAAAAAAATAACATAATACTAAGACGTTTTTCTTTGTAATTGAATTTCACTCAATCTGCTATCCTCAAGATTTATCTTCGTAAGTGATAGTCGAAAATCCCGTATCAGAATTTGAGTAAAATTTCCATTTCATGAGTATTTGAAATAGCTACCATTTTATGATGATGTATTATTTTGAAGTTATCATCTATAAAATAAAATATTTTCATTCAAAAACTTGATTAATTTAATCAAATACCCAAAACATAAAATTTAAACTATTTAGTAATTAGATGCACGCACATAATCGAATTATTTCAAACATATTTTCGGTAATTTTACATTTGCAGTTTACATTACTAAATTGTTATTCTAAAACAAAATAGTCAGGTAATACTGTAGTTACAAACTGTTATGGGAACAATGATAGTTTTAATTATTTAACTGAATAACAAAATTTATTATACTTATCGAATCACTGTAAACAAAAATGCACTCTAAATCATCTGTAAACAAAATTATCTTTGCGTGCACCAAAGGAATTTAAACAAATTCTGAAGTAATTTTTTTATTCCAATAAATATCTATTTGGCATTATTTTGCCTCTATATTCAAAAGCTTTTAATGCCGACACAAAATATGCTTTCTTATATTAAATGCTATTTTTAGGTCATATTAATGTAATAATTGAAGATATATATTGATTTCGATATCTTTAATCCTAAATTATTTACCATTTCCGTGTTCGTAAGTTACATATTTCATTGCATAACGTAAAACGATTCTATTATTGTACGAAAGTATTTTATATATTTTATTATATCTTAATTCATGATACTGAAAACGTACAGTGCATTTAAAATGTGCGTGTGTAGTATTCTGTTTTTAAAATGTTTTAAGAATTCATGGTATAAAATAAATAATGCTATAATATATGAGAATTTTTCGAAGATATATTTTTACGAAATAGAAAAAAGAATGCATCTTAATTATTTAGACACCGAAATTGCGAAATCCTTCCAAAATGTAAGAGAATGTGCTGCATACTAACAGCAATGAAGATTAACAACTAATCTTATTATTTTGTTGATACTTAGAATTCGTGGGTGAAAAAATGGAATTTTTTTTTGCAAATTATAGCAGGTTTTTTAAAACAAAAGAAGATTATTATTTTCTCTTTTTTACATGAGCGAGTTAATCGTAAGAATGTTTATTTGGTTTTTATTAGTAGTTAAAAATTCTCTTCTTTAGAATAGAATGAAAAAAATGAGTTGGTTTATTTTGTACTAGTTGACTCGCGCGGCGTTGCCGGGTACTAAACTAATAACGTAAAAACCTTGTTGAGATTTTTTTTCTGAGAGTGAGTAAGTTTAAGGAAGACCCACTGACTTCGGTAGCGTAAACCCTTGAATTTTTATGATTTTATATTTTTAAGCAAAAATCTTTCCAAAAGATGCGTTAATGTTATTCCTATTCCCGATTTTATTTCAGATATTTATACACTAGTGTGCAAAACTTAAGCAACAAACACAAAATACTAATATCTGAACACGTGAGTACTCAAAAGGAAATTCTATAAACAGCAAGTGTAGAAAATAGGTACTACCCTATTAGCACATACAGTCGATGTGAAGTCTTCTTGACATCACAAACGGTCACAATCACTATAATGAACAGAAATATGATATCTTTCATTCGTCTCATTTTTACTCTCATTTGGTCACTCCACTGAACAGTCACCATGACTGCTGCTTTTTGACGAGTCACCAGGTGATTTTACAGTGAAGTCATCTCGTGACTCTCAAGTGACTGTCATTTTGACACTGCATTCTAAAGTCATCATGATAGATGTTCTGTGACGAGTTCCCAAGGGACAGAAAATGAAATCATCTGGTGACTTTTCACAAAGGAGGGAAATGATGAATTTACAATAGAGTGTCGATCACCGGAAAGACAACAGGCGACTTCATTGTGACATTATTTGGCAACTCATCACAATGCAATGGTCACAATGACTTCAAAGTTCAGTCTTCAACTGACAGTGACTTGAGAATCACAAGGTGACTTCATTGTAATGTCACCTGGTGACTCATCACAAAGCGACAGCCACAGTGACTTTTCAGTGTTAACAATCATTTGAGAGTAATAATGAGACAGTGAAATATCCCATATTTTGATTCACCGTTGCGATTGTGACACTTCTAACAATGTGTGACGTCAAGGGGACTTCACATCGACTGGCCGTGCTGTTAGGGTAGTACCTCTTTTCTACACTTTCTCTTTATAGAATTTCCTTTTTAGTACTCATGTGTTCAGAAATTAGCATTTTGTGTTTTTTGCTTAAGTTTTGCACAACAGTGTATATTACACTTTCAATCCTAACCAAAAGTTCCTGGTAAAAACCTAAATAATAAAAAAAGGTAATGTAACCTATATTATACTTTTCCTCTCTTTAACTAAAAGTAAAATTGGTTAAAAAATAATAAAATCTTAGAAATCGGTCAATTAGCTATCGAACTTGCGGCACTCTTGACACAGCTTAAAAATAATCTCCTTGTTTAATCCCTATCCTTCTTTATTCACGTGTTGAAAAAAACTTATCAATCCTTCCCATTTAGATAATGAACAACTCAACTTGCAGAATATACATTTTTTGAAACAGTAAACATTATTAATTTTTTGAACCAAATATACCGCTACAAACCAATAATATACCTAGAATAAGTGTGTTTTTTTTTAATCTGAAAACAGGGACAGCAGTTTCAAATTGCAGAAAATACTGAAAACGTGAAAACGAACATGAAATCAGATTTTAAGGAAATATATGTTTTGTAAAAGTAAAAAATACAATTTTGTAAACATAAGATAATGTTACAATCGAGAATGTACCTTGAATAACGGTTTATTTCTTATTTATTAGTATCCGGGAAACGGGATGGTACAGAAAACTATCAAAATGGAAAAAAAAAACGGAAGCTTTTACTCTTTCGTCTGTGCGAAATCAATTTTAACGCCAATGAACGGCCAAAACTTAAAGCTCGTTCACCAGGGTTTTTAATTAATACATCGGCTAATTATCGAGAATTGAATTTCAACAATCCAAATCTAAGTCTCAGGTTAATTTTAACCTGTTTTCGTCTATTCTTATGAACATTTTCATTCATCGTTGCTGCGATAGATTTTGGTAGCAATCGCCCACAAAGACACACACACACACACTCACAGCAACATTGACAAAGATCTTTCTTTCTTTAATATAGATATATAATAGACAATATAAAAATCTTATTAATTTCCTGGCCCCTTATTAATATAGCTGTAATTATTTGTGTAAATAGACTGGAGAGCTCTCTCATTAAATATATATGTTAGATTTTTTAATTGATAAATATTTTGCCCTTGCGTTGAAAGAAAGCTTGATCAATGCAATTTATTACAAGTTTAAGAAAGCTTGGTCAATGTCTTTTCTAAACGTTGATGATTTATTAATAGCGTATTTATATGTGCATATATATATATATAATGCCTTAAAATCGTTTGGGGAAAGAGAACTGTCATAAAATTTGAGTATATTCACACACTGTTTAAATTCAATTGTGATTTTTTTTTATTATTATTTTTCAAATTCATTGATGTTGAGAAAAAATTCAATTAACAATTACTAAAGAATTTTGCGGTAAACATTAAAGCGAAATGAACACCTATATATCTTTAAACATACATATTAATAATTTTATTAAAACTAACGCAAAACAGCAATTTATCTATTAATACAAAAATATCAATTTGATTTTATTAAGCAGTTTAAAAATAAACTAAAGAATATCAAGAGGATGATTAGAATTACGATCATTAAAAATATTTATATTGAAAACTTTTAATGAGGTATTTAACTTTCTTTAAAAATATACCAAAAAATTACTCTGTACTGTTCAAGAAAATAATGGAAAATATTTCCATTTCTTTCAATTAATATAAAGAGTCCTTGTGATGTTATATCTCAATTAAGTAATTAAAGACGAAAAAAATATTACTTTTGAAATTATTTTAAAGTAGGGCGAAATTTGTTAATACTCGTACTAATTTAATTGCAATAAAAATATTGGTAAACATCACAAGGTACTTTAAGAGTATAGATTTATTAGTTAATGAAAATCCTTAAAAAATTCGACACATTATTTTCTCTGATATTTCACGTTTAACGTAATATTTAAAACTTTAATAAAAATATTTACTTGTGATTCCTTCTTATTACTGGCCCTACCAGTGGCTGAGAGGTTCTGCTCTCAAAGCCGGTAGACGGGAGGTGCTGGGTTCAAACCCCTGTCGCGCTCGTCGACCTAAACTTCGGATTTTTCCGTGGTTTTCTTCGAACCTTGCCGTAAATACGGGTTAGGATCCCTTAGAAAGACCTTCACGGAGGGCACTACCCTCAGGGCCTATATCCCTGGAGTAGATAATCGGCCGTCATAAATCAACCAACCTTATTATTACTGAAAATGTTATGTTTTATCAATTTTAGATTTAAACAAATTTTATCATATTTGTATTTATGCTGATCCATGTTAAATTCCCAAAACATTTCTTCCTTTTTGAATGTTTGCTGACATTAATAACTTATACAATGTTTTACCGTATCCAGCTTTACAATTGAAACAAAATTAATATTCAGTAACATTACCATAATGTACTATTTTCTTTCCGTATGTTTTCCATTCAAATAAAGAATATATCTAGTTTAACAGAATAAATAATTTTAAGCGTAATTTTTTTTTCCGTAGAGAATATATAAATAGCATTTAAATGTGTTTTGTATTCGATGTATAATATTTTTCGACATTGTCTGTAAGACTATTAACTTCTTTCAATACAGTTTATAGATAATTTGTCGAAAAGAAGAATGATCAAATCTGAATAATAAAGAAAAGATGAGTAAGAGGTAAATATTTTATGGCGGTTCTATTGCTAATGGATATAATGGGTTGATTTGCACTTTGTTTTTATGAAGTTTATGTATTCTCGATTTGTATGTAATTTTGCATTTGACATCTAGCAGAATTGCTGTCAAATATATTAAACTTATATTGCCGAATATATTAAATTCATACTGTGGAAGATACTGTCGCAGAATTACTGTCGTTTCATAGGCTTTGCAGTCATTATGAATGAGAATAGTGACAAGGATCTTTTTATCGAAAAAGAGAGGGTTTTTCTTTCCGTTCTGTATGTTTAATAATTAGACACTAGGGTATTTACCCCATAAGGCTGAAGTTTGGAGTCCTTGGTCTGGTATACTGTTAAAAATATGCAGCAATCTGTTCAATCATTCAATCCCTTTTACAGATAACAGTTACACTTTTAAAATTTTGCAGCAAACTGTCCAGTCATTCGACCGTTTTTTGAAAAAACGGTTACTTAATCATACTTTAATTCTAATCTGACCATAATACGGGCAATAATATGGTCAGAATAGAGTTAAGTTAGTGTTATATAATCGTTTTCTATAAAAACGGTCGAATGACTGGACAGTTTGCTGCAAATTTTTAATAGTGTAATTGACATTAATATAAAGCGTTCTCATTGATCAGAAGAGAGATAAATTACGGTTATGTAAGCGTTTTCTATAAAAACATTTGAATGACTGGAAGATTTGCTGCAGATGTTTAACAGCCTATGCACAGAAACTGTCTAAATATTATGTTACAATCTTTTTATTTAAAAAAATCTATGTATTACTGCAAATGACACATGTCGAATCTAAAAGTATCATGCATTGCCACGAAAAGGAACTCGGTATGTTCAAATACATATGCGTGGTTAAACGTATATTTTTACCGCTTAAGGGGAAATTGTTTAAAGATCTGTGCGCATAGCACACTCTTTTTTGTTATTACTTGATTCAATCAGTGTCAAAGAATATCTAAGATAAGATACATTATACTTCTGTTTTGTAAAATTAATCATGATCTCTTTCTATGCATTGCTAAATTTCTCAGTAAAATTATAATTGATTTACCAGATATTCTTCACTCACTTTACCATTTATCTAGGAAAGTTAAAAGTATGCGAAATTTACAAATGATTCTTCCGAACAGTGATAAAAATGTATTGTTCAGAAATTTTTCATGTATATCTTAAAGTAACTATATTTTTATAACTATCATGACAAATCAGAACATTTCTTAATATGGTTGAGTAGCTGCAATCTTAAATGCTGTCCATCAACTGAATGTTATTTTGCATTGGTAAAGTAAAAGTTGTTTTACATGTAAATATTTACAGTGTATGATATATAAGTATAGTTCATTTACCAAATGTTTTCTCAAACAACAAAGTACAAATAATTTTTAATAAAAAAATATTATACCTTACATTTGATTTTTTAGCAAGTATTTATTGTTATCTACATCAGCATCCGGCTCTGGTAGTGTTTTACCCAACCCCAAAATTCTTGTGTAGTTCAATACGAAAGCAAATAAAAATTCCATGTATCACACAACGTATTTATATTTATTTATTATACGTTACTCATGTAAAAAAGTGTGCTCAGTATCAATAGGAGGACTCGCTCCTCATATATATATATATATATTTAAAATGAAATCACATGTGTAAAAAACAAACAAAGAGATATTATGAAAAACAATGGAAAGGATACAGCAAGTCTTACACCTAATAAAAAGAAAATTAAAGAAAGGAATACTATGGCTATCTTATGGATTCTTCAAAGGAGCCTCATAAAAATAATTCATAGTAAATATATGTTATTTCATGAATTTATTGTCAGCATGAAGCCTAACAATGACAATATTATGCAATTTATAAGATATAAAGAAACCAATATGAGATAGATATGTATACATATTAAAAAATGAGACCCAAAGATCAAAAAAATAAATAAATAAACCATGATAAAACAGTGATATATAAAAAACAATAAAGCATCCGAAAAGTCTGGAAACGGTCGAATAAATCGAGAAATACATATCGGAATTAAAATCGGAAAATATGTGCTCAATATATTTCAAAAATGTATTTAGGGATATCAAAGTTGACCCCCCAACTCTGTGCCCTAAAGGAAGGGGGACTAATTTGAAATCTTAAATAATAACTATGACAAAGACGTTTGTCATATATCTTGCTTTCAGTTCAAATCCCCCCCCCCCAAAATTTTAACAAGTTAACATAAGCTTTTCCATTCCTCTTCCAACATCTAGCATACATGTATTGATTTCATGCTTCTCCTCCCCCCCCCCCAAAATAGAGATACAAAAAATAAATTCATAAATATTCATTCATTCCCCCCAAATAAATAAATAATTATAAATAATTAAAAATAATAAACAAATATAGTTTATAGATTTTAAATGTCTGTAACTCCCCCCCCCCTTCAAAATTCAATATGTTAACTAAAATCGATTTCTGATTTAATTTAGATAACGAATCTACTTTCTTCATTCTAAAATGCAAGTCACTCGCATACATCAGAAACTCCTCAGTCCTTTACTTTGCGGTTATGCTAAAAATAAGTTACTAATGTTCACATATTTATAATTCAACCGTTTTCTTCTCATGAAATCAAAAGTGCATCTGTCTTAAAACTTAGACAAAATATATAAGCAGCTGTGCTCTACTTATTAAAGTAATGTAACATATAACCGATATTCTTTATGCAAGCATTAGCACTTCTCATCCGCTCTTAAAAGAATTAATTAAAAAGATTAAAACTGTAATATGCAAGCTCATATCTTTCACACCCTGTTATTAGATTGGAGTCATAAGTAACCGTTAATTGCAGCTGTCTTTTAGCAAAATCAAACGCCAATCCCAAAATTACTTTCTTTTCCTTTTCCTTTTTGTCTCCATGAAAGAATCTTTACAACCCTTCCCCCCATTCTCAAATGAATGCATAATCATAGACAGAATCTAGCATTTATCGTTTTTTCCTATACGCTTCCGACAGTAGTCTCCAAAAACTCTCTCGCCAAGTACTGGCGATTTTATCATGCTTTCCGCGCCAACACCCGTACATGTAACTTTTAAAACTTCATCACTTTTCCCTCTTTCATTGACCAGACCAGTCGTACTCGTGAGCTGCTGATTACGTGGGTACCTCCCATTTGCTTCTTTAGCTATCGATAATGCCTCTTCAAGAAATAAACTGATGATTCATCTAATTATGTGCTTCTTCTTTTTTCTGGATTTACTACGTATTTTTTATCTACAATAGAACCCGTCTCCTATGCTCCGTTATACTAATAAGCACTGACGGCATGGTCAATAACAGCAAAAGTACCATGTTATAATAACCCCTCTTTTTTATTCCAGATTCTGATTCTATGTGAAAAAATACGTAACTTTTGTATTTAACATTTTCTTCGGAAAATCGAGTAAAATGCAGTGCGAATCGTTTCCATTGAAAAGTCTGGAAACGGTCGAATAACTCGAAAAATATATACACGTCGGAGTAAAAACGGAAAAATACATTTTCAACATTTTAGAAAAAGTGGCAACATTGATATCCCTAAATAGATTTTTCTAAAATATTGAACACGTATTTTCCCGTTTATCAGTCCGAGTATATTTCTCGCGTTATTCGACTGTTTCCAGACTTTTGAATAGAAACGATTCTCACTACATTTTACTCTATTGCAGCGTCATCTATTATTTTACGAAGAAAACGTTATATACGATAGTTACGTGTATTTTTCTCTGTAGAATTAAAACCTGCAGTAAAAAAGTGTATTATTATTTAAGATTTCAAAGTTGCCCCCCTTTCCCCCCAGGGAGCAGAGTCCGGGGGGGGGACTTTGATATCCCTAAATAGATTTTTCAAATATATTGAACATGCATTTTTCCATTTTTCATTCCGTTGTATATTTCTCGTGTTATTCGACCGTTATTAAGATTTCAAAGTTTCTCCCGCTTTTGTCCCCAGCGGCAGAGTTGAAGAGGGGGAAACTTTGATAACCCAAAATAGATTTTTCAAACATATTGAACACATACTTTCAGTTTTTCAATCCGATGTATATTTCTCGAGTTATTCGACCGTTTCCAGACTTTTCGGACACCCTGTATATATATTTATATTACAAAATTTAAAATTCCTTACCCTATTAAATTTATTCTATAAGAAATTCCATTTATTAATATTCCATTTACAACCCTAGTTTATTAAAATATTCCTTTTCTTAAATATATTCCATAACTGTGCATATTTAAAACACATTTTATCCCAATATACTTATATTCACCTTTCATTTCCGACAAATATGATGTAAAATTCACATTCCATAAAAATATTTCTTCTTAAAAAACCTATTTTCTTAAATACTTTAATATATTAAATAATTCCTATTTATTCCCGTATTTAAATCTCTTTTAATCTGTGTAAATTGACCATTTTTCTTTTCCTAATAATCGAAAAAATATTTATTTTAAATTGTTTTGTTATCGAAAAACTTATTCTGTCTCAATATCCAAAAGCCGAAATTTTTCCATTACTTTTATTTTTCTACGACATTCTAGAATATCCTTTCCCGCTAAAAGCATCTGAGACACTTATCCCTTCAATATTAATTCATAGCAAAATGATACTGCGAGACGAAACTGAGCATTCATTGGTTAAAATAGGACACGTGTTACGGAATTCTTCATCCACGCTCCGAGCTTAAAATCAACTGCACGGAAGCAGACAACTTGGTTTTGTTTCTGCCGAATTGAGTGTCTAATAAAAATTATGCTGTAGTTGCAGTGAGAAATCATTTACCTTGTAGATGTTCTAGTGCGATTTATCATGGAGATTCGCTAAGATCATCGTTATATAGAGAGTACTCCCCAGAAATTAAAATGATGAAGCTTCAATAAATGGATTATAGTTCAACGGTGTTCTTATTTCTCCTATTTACACCTTCCTCGGCTACTACTATGTTCATTTCAAGACACGACTGCATTAAATTATAGGATGCTTGGCATATTTTTTTTCATCGACTGCTGGAATGTATCTCCAAATGCAACAGAATATAATATGTATATATGTATGTATATATATATATCTGTGTGAGTGTAAATTTTTAAATGAAACAAAACCATGTGCTTTGTTTCCAAAATATAGATTATCGGACCCAAAAAACACAAACAAAACAAACCAAAACAATAAAAAAACATTGCGACGGGAAAAAATCGATACCTCTATCGGGATAGAATAAAGTTTGGTTGAAGAACACGACGCAAGACTGTCTCTCTATTTGTGCATTTACATATATATATATGTATATGTGTTATAATTCATGAAATCATTGAAGAAGATTGGCGATAAGCTGTAGGGAATTGCAGCAGCATGATATAAGTGAAACTAGTTGTTATTTCGTAGAATAAATATGGTCGCAGTCGTCGTTTATTCGAAGCATAAATATAGTGGCAGTCGTCGTAGAGCATCCAGGCAATGAATGGACACCGTGGGTGTTTCTCCAGGATGTAAAAAACAAGAAATTCAGAATTCCATGTTTTTATTTAATTAATCGTCATGGAAGCAGTCCTCACATGATTTATATGGGCAGTGTCATCTCTCACTGACATAGTTGTCACAAGCTGTTTTTAAAATAAGTCGAACATGATCATAACTCTCGACAAACCATTAGGTTTAAATTATGTAGAATTCAGGTTGAATAAAACATGCAGCCAGGGGAATGTTAACACTTGCAAACTCGGCCAAAATCTGAGTGAAGCACGATTACACTCGCTTTTTGTGAATAAGCGGAAAGATAACAAATCATGACGTAGAGCGCGCTCTAACCAATGTGAGCATATGGAATACATGTACAATCTACGTCATGACCAATGAGGTTGATGGAGTAAATAGTTCTAACACATTCTAAGCAGATGCATTTTAAAGTGAAAAGAAACGAACACGCGAAACTCTGAAAGAGAAAAGGAAAAAAAATGACTTTAGAAAAAACATTCGAATTCACAGAAATGATCAGAATTTATGATATCATTTAGGAGTAACTTACAGCTTTATATTTAAGTCAACTGGGCAAAATAATAAGGAATTTAAGGGGAATTTAATAGAATTAAAGATGGATATTATTAAGGAATAAGGAATTAGTGAAACTGGTGATAGTTTATTATAAAACAAAGAAACATTGCGCAGGAAGATTTAATAATGTAACAATAACCCCCCCTCCGTAAAAATTGTATGAACCGGTACATCTAATTGACCTACAAGCTCATTGGAGGAAAAAAACAGCTACTCGAATTACAAGACGATCACCAGGCCGACATATCAAAATGTTCAATACCTCTGTATACTGTTAAGCCAAAAATATATTAAATGATTAATTTTAAACAGGCGGCTATGTGGGAACTGCTTTAAATATTTACACTTTCAAGAATAATGAGTTACAATAATTGTTTCTAATTATTAGCATAAGTTTAGCACCCTAATGCTAAACCAAATTAATAAGGTATGAGTATAGAAGAACAATATAAATTATAATAATAAATTACAACAATAATATGCAACTTTTCACTTTTATCGATTATTCAATAATTCAGTAATATTCACTTATTAATTTCCATAAGTGATTCAGTCCTACTGAAAGTCTACTATGTGAATATCTATTTAGAGTCCATATGTGAGTCCATAGTGATTCAGTCCTACTCTTGTAATAACAATATAAAGTTGAAATAATAAAATTTTAACAATAAAATAACAATGAATATAAATAATATATCTAATAACAATAATAAAATAACAATCAAACTTTAGTTAATAATAATAATACTTTATTTCTTCATGAGTATTTTCTCTAACATCCAAATAATTAATCTTTCTTTTAAATCTTTCTGTCATCTTGTAAAATCAAATCATAATAACTCGTAACTTTTATTAAATGTACACAACTCTTACCATTTCAATATTAAGTTTGCATTAGAAAAAGTAATGAACAGATATTACCTTGAATTTAGACAATATTGGGTGTAATTCTCCTCCTAGGTCATTCCAGGATTAAAATTATTCACCACTGATCCAGCAATTTAATTTATTTAATACCAATACTTAATTTATTTAATACCATTCAAGTCAATCTTATCTTAATAATCTTGTTTACTCAGTCATTGTTTAACCAATTCATCATAAGTTTCTCTCTTTATCACAATATTTCAATAAATATATTAATCTTTTATCACATAATAATATCAATAATAACAATAATAATAATAATCTAACAATAATAAACATCTCATTATAAATTATATCTTATCTGAGTTATTTAATTTAATTCCCTATCATGTATCAGAAAAGATTTGAAATAAGTTTCTGATCATACACTTGAATTAAATATACTCAATAAGAAAAACAACAAAGAAAAAAGTGAAAATGCTGTTTGGAAAAGAAAAAAAAATAAATGAGGACTGCTTCCATGACGATTATTTAAATAAAAACATGGAATTCTGAATCTCTTGTTTTTTACATCCTGGAGAAACACCCACGGTGTCAATTCATTACCTGGATCCTCTACGATGACTGCCACTATATTTATGCTTCGAATAAACGACGACTGCGACCATATTTATTCTACGAAAGAACAACTAGTTTCACTTATATCATGCTGCTGCAATTCCATACAGCTTATCGCCTATCATCTTGAACAATTTCATGAATTATAACAGAAGCCGGCAGGATGTCATTTTTTGTATAAAATTATTCAAAAGACACCTCTGGTCTCAAAAAATTCTGGGACAGCTAGTTTGTCAACATCTCCATCTGTTGAGTATTCTAAACTGCAAATCTGCATAGGATTATGGAAAAATCTACGCATAAGCAAAGTTTGATTGCAGATAATCTACAAGGGAACAACACCTTTCTTATTGCAGATAATCTACAATAAGAAAGGTGTTGTAACTAAACCAAGTCAGAAGCTAAAATGTCAACAAAAATGTGCTCATAAAACAACAGTCTACACCCAACGACGCCAGCCAGGATGAATTATTTGCAAAACAACACCAACAACAACAACAAAAATATAACAAAAAGTAATGTTAAAAAAAACAACAAAAGTTGGTATCAAATGCATTTTAAGTTCTTTTTTTTTTATTTGTTTTATACGAAAGAATGGGAGGTTTGATTATTTATTACTTGTTCGAATTAATATTTACATTTATTATTTGTTGAAACTTATTTTTTGCTAATATCTTAAAGTTGATTTTTGTTATATTATTTATTCTTACATAAGCGAAATCAGATTTGTTTATTTTTTACTGCAATTCTACAAAAAGTTACGATAATTGAAATGTATTTATTTAATTACTGGAAATGCTAGTAATTCGAAAATAGAGACTTAGGAGAAAAAAAAATGAAATGGCTTTCAAAAAAACATTCCAATTCATAGAAATGGTCAGAATTTATGATATCATTTAGGAGTAACTTAGAGCTTTATATTTAAGTAAATTTGGCAAAATAATAATGAATTTAAGAGGAATTTAATAGAATTAAAGATAGATATTATTAAGGAATAAGGAATTAGTGAAACTGTGTGTGTGTGTGTGGTGATAATTTATTATAAAACAGAGAGACATCGTGAAGGAAGATTTAATAATGTAACATATATATATATATATATATACAGGGTGATAATAAAAAAAAACTATCCCGACATATGGGCCCCTAACTATCATACCATTCGCAGAAACTGATTAAAATTTTGGCAAAAGATATTTTGAGGTATGCGCTCAAGAATGATATGGAAAACAACAGTATCACTCAAACAATTACGATTACAGTGAGAAAATTTCGAAAAAATCAAATGGCAACGCCTAGTTTTTCGTATTGGCATGTGATCTCCATTAGAGAAACCCTAAATAGCGTTGGAACGGCAGCTGTAGCATGAAAACCACCGGAACTAGGCAAGGGAAAAGTAAAAAGGATTTTGCCGTGCACCAGAGGGTTAATTTTCGTTTCATTTACGTCACACGTCACACTGTTTCTTTTGCTGATATCCCAGCCTAATTAGTTCTCCAAAAAACGAGAAGAAGAAACCAAGAAACGCAAATTTCGGGTTCTACATAAGACACAGTCATGACTGACGTCGTCACGCTAAGTGAAAGAAAAGGCATTGCGAAATGCGAGCCGCGTATGTTCCTTTCTGCCATTCCGAACAAGATGCCGCTTTCAGGGACAGAACGTGGGGAAATCGTAAAGATTTATTACCTGAATGGACGAAATGCCGCAGAGACATCGCGTGTTTACCGCAGAAACCATGGATTATGGCGAGGCCCGTTCACTGTCAAAGCTGTACGGGACTTGATTCATAAATTTGAAGAAACTGGTTGCACATGCGGTCGACCTCGGTCTGGACGACCTTCCGTTCCTGTGGAAGCTATTGCTGAAGTCCACCAGGCGATAAGCACAGTTCGTCCCGCAACATCATACGGTGTTTCACGTGTTCTGGATCTGCCGAATTCAACTGTACGCAAGATTATGCGCTCTGTCCTAAACATGTTTCCACATCGATTCCAGGGTGTCCAGATGTTGGACGCGGGAGACTATCAATTACGGCTGGATTTTGCAAATCAATCCCTTATTCGGTACGATGAAGATAGCAGCTGGCCTTTACGCATTATGTGGACAGATGAGGCGCATTTCTCGTTAACTTGTAACGTGAGTTCGAAAAATTGTGTGCACTGGGCAGAGAATAATCCACATGATGTGCATGCACGTCCATTAAACGAGGAAAAAGTGACTGTGTGGTGGTATAACGAGTACGTTCATCCTCGGCCCTTACTTTTTTGAAGAGGTTACTGCCGGTGATCTGCAAACATGTACAGTAATGAGTGCTCGCTATCTGGACATGTTAACTCTTTACGCGATTCCCCGAAGTGCAACGGAAAAAATGCTCTATCTGAAGTTGTGTGGATGCAAGATGGCGCTCCTCCACATGTCGGGTCTTCAGTCAAACGTGTCTTGACTCAACAGTTTGGTGACAGAGTTATCTCCCGTAATTTCCCGTTTCCGTGGCCACCGAGGTATCCTGATCTGACACCAATGGATTTCTGGCTCTGGGGATATCTGAAATCAAAAGTGTATCAGCTTCGTCCTCAAACTGCATCTGATTTGAAAAATTCCATCAGAACTGCGATTCAAGAGGTTCCTATTGCCATGATACGTGCTGTAGTGCTACCCACCATCAGCCGCATACAAAGTGTCATCATGTGTGAAGAAGGTCATGTGGAAAATTTGTAAAACAGAATAAAATGCTTTATTTTATGCTGCTTCTCTGTCCTTATTGGATGTCCTCACTTTTAGCCTATCTACCGCCGGTGATTTTCATGCTACAGTTGCCGTTCCAACGCTATTTAGGGTTTTTCACAATGGATATCACATTCCAATACAAAAAACTGTGTGTTGCCATTTGGTTTTTTCGAAAATTTCTCACTGTAACCGTAACTGTTTGAGTGACACTGTTGTTTTCTATATCATTCTTGAGCGCATACCTCAAAATACCTTTTGCCAAAATTTCATTCAGTTTCTGTGAATGGTATGATAGTTAGGAGTCCAAATGTCGGGATAGTTTTTTTATAATCACCCTGTATATATATATATATATATATATATATATATATATATATATTTATATATGATGTAATAGATCTATGTAGCGGTCTATGTATAGGTATTATTTCAGAAACTGGAAATTTTCCCATTGCTGTAGAATACATACACTTAAAAAAATCCATTGCATTTTCAGTCCGCACATGACTCAATTTAAGACAAATAGAAATATTCTCAGTAGAGAGAAGTACACAATTTTTATTATTATAAACAGCTGTATTGGGATATCGGTGCGTAGTATGATAAATTTAGTGTTTGAGACTCTTCTTCTTTGTGTCATTTACAACTCTTTAACGCAGAAAGATGTTCGATAACATTGACAAAACATTAAGATTGTCATGCATTTAGAATTCCATAAGGAAAACAAACCACAATTCTCACTTCGAGAGCGACCAAATAGTTTTTAGCTAGCGCGCGTAACAATACAGTTAAACAGAATTTGTATCAAAATCAATCAGCGAACTCGAATACGCTTAATAGCTGCATAAGAGAAAAGAGGTGAAATAGGACAGGAAGATACTTGAACGCATTTTAGAACGCGGCTTGAAAAATAAAAACGAGGATTAGTAAAAAAAATGTTTGAAATGGAATGCTTTTAATGTGGTAAAGTTAAAATGAAAATCCTAGAACTGAGATATTTTAAAACGGTAAATCTATTATATATATAAAACAGAAACGGAAATTTCGTTCCGTTCCTTTATAACTCGAGTTCTGCTGAATGGAATTTGATGGAACTTTCACTGTTGGATAGATAATTTTTCAGGGAAGGTTTTAGTATATAACACATAGTTCTACGTATATTAGTTATAGAATTATGATGGAAAGTTCTGTTATTTTGGACGATAAGGTTACCATAGGTCTTTTTTTGGCGACCATTATCGTTGGCGAAAGAATTGAAACGGCTATATCAGAAAATAATGCAAACACATAGAAAAATAAAAGAAAAATTCTGTTATTAATTTTATTTAAAATCCCCAACCCCCTCCCCGCAAAAAAAAAAGACAAAAAACTTTTAATGAGGCATAATATTTAATTTAAACCCCAAAGGAATGTTTGTAATGCTTAAAAATATTTGCAATGCATGAGATTGAAATTCAGATTAAGTCAATATTTGGCGATGTATCGTTTGCGTCAGGTTAACAAAGATGCATCTGATAATTTGATTTAATAAAATATGAGTAATTTTTTTTCCCTTTTTTTCTTTCTGTTAATTTTTTTTTATATAACTCCCCTATCATGTGTCTTACAGGAGGAACTAGCGGAAGTAACTGTAAAAATGACTGCATTTATGAGTTGCATGTTATTTGTTTATT
Source organism: Maratus michaelseni (assembly GCA_963931845.1). Classification (NCBI taxonomy): domain Eukaryota; kingdom Metazoa; phylum Arthropoda; class Arachnida; order Araneae; family Salticidae; genus Maratus; species Maratus michaelseni. Next base: position 256,806,862 of record OZ007590.1, on the reverse strand, counting down.
TACGGTTTTAATTTTACTTTTGTCGCCAAGCCATGTGATTTTAAGCCAAAAATGCATAAGCGTGACATCATCTTGACGCGGTATTAGCAATAATAGTGTTTTTTCGTGTATACAAGATCCTTTTTGGAGTATTTTTTTCATATTCAAATGCAAATTATATAAATAGCAGTTATTGTTATGAAAATTGGATCAAATATATAAATTTTAGTGAATGTCTGCCACTCAAACAAATATTGTAAAATAATTAATTATTAGACATTTAAAAATTTACTACGGAAACATGCCGGTTTGTTTTCACCAAACATATTATTTTTATAGCCTCCAACTCAGACCAACGAATATTGTCTATTCTTTTATTTTTATTTTATTATTGAAGTGAAAACTTCTTTAGGCGCGTTGGGAATTTTTTGAGATGGGAAAAAACCATTGAATTCGCGACACCGTTACCGTTACCGTCACCGACACCAAATTAAATTATGTTGCCAATTCATACAATGAAGCGAAAGTATCAAAAGGAAATAGTTCAAGTGCAGAAAACGAAATGATTGGTATTATGAATAAAAATAATTCAGAAAATTATTTCAAGATAAATTTAGCACACGCGGTTAAAACAGATAAAAGCAAAGCCATAATGGCTTTGGATAAAAGTGACTCAACTCGCAAGACCAAATCAAAAGATGAAAATGAAATAACAAAACACGGAAAATATTATAATTTAACGAGCACGAGAAAAAAAATAGACAGAAGTAATATAAAAAGTAAAATTAAAATAATGAAATATTTCACGAAAGTTTTAAGAAACGTGGTTACTGATACGAAAATGAAGTGAAATCATTTCATAGAAAAGAAAAGTTTGTTGATAGAAATTATAGATACCGCAAACAATACGCGCAGTATGAAGATAGAAAAAAGCATAATGTTCCCGAATACCGTAAACAAGAGAGGCAGCAAAGAAGTAATAATTTTTGGAGTGATAGGAAGCGCGAACCCTATTTTGCAGATAAATGTTATTACAAAATATATGAAACTACATCTCATGGAAGAAATGATGAATGTATTGAGAGTTGTTAAAATTGTGGATGAAAATACATAAGTTTCATTGGTATTTCATTTCAAAGAATACCAATTAATTAAATTTCATATTTTATGTATTTGTAAATTTACGTTTTAAGCAATAGATTGCAATTTTTGTATGTAAAATAATATGAATTATTTTTCATGTACAATAGTGCATTAAATGAAAATTGTAATATAATTTTTGTAGCAGTAGTTTACAATAATGAATAAAAAAAAATACTTAATTTAAAAGTATTTCCTGCACAATAAAACGTTTCCTGACGATTCAAAAAATACACACGTAATTGTTCAAGTTTTCACTTCTGTCGGCACTCCCGGAGTGCCATTGTTTTTTTTTTAATATATCGCCAATTTCACTTATAGAAAAATTCACTGTTTCAAAAGTTAGGAACCAAAGAATATTCTTAAGGAGATGTGTATATTTATGCGTTATTACTATCACAAATGGCTACATTTTGCAATGAAAATTGTTTGCTGAAATAAATTTTCGATGCTCTTTTTGATTCGTCATTTCTTTTTAGTTTTTTCTGCATATCTTCCCTTCTTTCAGGTAGGTTTTTAAAATACATTGGACTAATTGTCCGTATTCCGGTCACCTGCCAGTTGGCATTTTTACTATATTGTTGGATGTTTCCTTTATGTTTGTAGGTTACTCTGGACGACGATTCAGATTACAGAAGATTAGGCAAATTTTGAAATTATCAATTGCTAAATTTATGGGTTTTTTCATTATGAAGCGAAGTTTTACCAAAAAAGCAATGCTTCCAATGTACGGTTGGTTGATTTTATGACGGCCGATTATCTACACAAGCGATATAGACCCTGGGGGGGAGTGTCCTCCGTGGGGATCTTTCTAAGGAATCCTAACCCGTATTTACGGCACGATTCGAAGAAAACCACGAAAAACTCCAAACGGTTAGGTCAACGAGCGCGACAGGGGTTTGAACCCAGCACTTCCCGTATACCAGCTTTGAGAGCAGAACATCTCAGCCACTGTTTTGGCGCTTTCAATGTACGGAAAAACTTTGTAATGTCAATGGTGACGAATGGAATAAATAATATTTGTCGATGTATCATTTCAGGTTGGATAAGAAAAAACGAGTACCTGAAATTCTGATTAGATAATTTATCGATCATTATAAATCCTTTTCGACCTACACACAGCCCTAGCAGCTAAACATAGTGAGAAATGAATTTAATTCTGCGTGTTATTATGCTCTTTAGAGAAATGCAAAAAAAAAAAAACTTCGGTTTAAGTATTCACCAAAAATAATATTACTAAACATGTTACATAACTAACTTTATAATTGTCAGTTTTATTTAAGTTATGGAATTTTGTTAATGAAAGATCTATAATTGAATTAACAGTAATTTGACATTATTTAATGGAACATAGCTTGGCGTGTAAATAACTTCGTTTTGTAACTAACTCTGATACATTAGTAACCATATCGTTTCAAGCACTTCTAATGTTTGACGTCAAACTTGGATATCAGCAAGATTATGGAAGATTAGGAAGATTTTATTGGATACAAACTAGAGATTTATTCTTCGACCAGAGTTAATCATTGGGGTTTTTTTCAGATTAACGGTTACACGAATGCAACTGGCCTAAAAAATGGAAAGACAGGGAAAATGTCGTCATTTTAATTTTATTCATATTCAGCATTAAAAATTTACTTTTTTATGTTTCACCATTTTTTTTTAATATGAAAGTTAAACACTGTTCTTTATGTGCAAACAATTTATTACAATTTTTACTGTATTTACTCTGCTGGAATCGAAAGATGAAAAACCGTAGTAGAGTTGCTAGAAGAGGACGTATATTACGAAATATAACGTAACATAGAGTGAGATTGTACTTACGTTACCAGAATCTCACATTGAGACAAGAAAGAGGGACGGAGTTCAAGAACTTACAGACGGATATGAATCACCGTAGCATTATTTAAGTTCAATGATCAATCTATGCAATCATTGTAATGCTTTCTCTTTTAGTAGTAAGTTGACTAGAGAACATGTTAGTTCCTGTTGTCATAATCTCATAATGGCTTCATTTCCCTACCAAACTGTACTATAAATGATCAACTAAATGAGTTGCATTTTTTAGCCCAAATTTTGTCCAATGTATGATATAATATAATGCAATGTCGTTCACATCGTTTACAGCAATATTGAAGGAAAATCCAGGTGAACGTCCCTATTGCTTTAAAATACATTCTCAAATCCATTGATATAATTAGTTTGATTCAAGGTTCGTTTGAAAATATTTACTAAGGTAGCATCTCTAGATGAAGATCCACATTCCTTTAAAATACAAAGCCATTTCGTTTGATTTAAGGTACATTTAGAAAAATGAGCCAGCGCAGCGGGCGTAGCATGCTAGTATTAAATAAAATCATTTAAAGAGAAAATAAATAGATCGATGGGAAAATACATAAAAATTACAAATTTATGTAATATTTATATATGTCTGTGTGTGTGTGTATGTGCATTGATAGACATTCGAATTGATTGATATTGATATAGATATATTGTATAATTAAAAAACATTTGTATAATTATAAGAAAAATCCCAAAAACGTTCATGTGAATAATATGATATCTATGAAATTTCTAATGAAAGAAAACATATTAAAAATACGTGTTTTACGAGCCTTTATTGAAAAAAAAATGTGGACTAATATATTAGATTTTCTATACATTTTTTAATCTCTTTGACACAAATACTTTGAAATAAAAACTCAGCATATATAGAGAAATTAAAACTATGTAAAAGATTCGTCTTCCAAATTTACATTCGTATGACATCTAAAAACGTGTAATTTAATAATTTTCTTCATACAGATTTTTAAGAATTAAAATAACTACATACATATGTCTTGAATTGAAGTAGTATTAGTATTTTCTGCGATATTTACAAGATAAATGGAAAATGTCACTCTGAGAATATATTTCGCTATTTTTTCAGAATTTCTGCAAACATATTTACAAAGATGTCATTTGAGTATATAATTTCTAAAGAGATCCGCTTTGGTAAATATTATGCTCATCATATTACGTAATAATGTTTCGTTTCTTGGGAATTTAGCTTTAGGAATTCCAAGTGTTTGTACAAGAACTCCTTAGTTTGCATAAAATATTCAACTGCAAACACAAAACATTAAAGCACATTTCCAATAAGTGTATACTTATATCGTAGTATAATATAGTTACGTTATAAGTAATTTAAGGATGCAAGTAATTTATTTAATGTAAGCAATCTTAATCAATTCAATTCCTTAGTTTGTTAAGGATATAATAATTTAATTAAAAAAGTTTTACATGCTATTTAAAAAAAAATTATGACTAGTAAGGATAAAAAACTATAAATAAATTTGTAGTTTATTATGTAGTAGCTGATCTTCCAATCAAAAATAGCACAAATTGCGAAAAATTTAAAAATCACTGCATGAATTGCAAATAAACTTCTAGTAACTTCTAGTACTGCTAGTAAACGTCTAAAAACCGTAGCGAAACACGAAAAATCTAATAAAAAAATTCGCGTAAATAAATAAAATCGCTGTACAAATTCCAAAAAAACTTCATTGAAAAGTGGGAAAACTTTATTATATATGCCGAAAAGATTAAAACTGGATTCATTTCGCTAATTTAAAAAGTCGCAGCGAAACGCAAATAAAAATCCGGCTGAAAATCGCATGAAAAATCGCACAGTTCAAAATTTACTACACTGTTAAAAAATTACAACAAACTATCCTGCCATTTGACCGTTTTAATAGAAAACGGTCGCATAATCATAACTTAACTTCATTCTGACCAGATTATTGCCTATATTATGTTCATAATAGAATTAAATTAAGGTTATGCAACCGTTTTCTATAAAAACGGTCGAATGACAGGACAGTTTGTTGCAAATTTTTAACAGTGTACAGTGGCTAAAATATTGTAACCGGAATTCTTACGCAAATGTCAAAAAACAGTGCGAAACGCAATAAAATGCTATAAATCACATTGAAATGACCGCAGGACAAAATATACTATGTTGAGCTAAATATTTCAATCTGAATTCCTTTTACGAATATCAAAATCAGCACGAAACACAAAAACGAATGCTAAAAATGGTATTGAAAATTACCGTAAAAATGGCAGAAATTTCAAAAGTCTTGGAAGACCAAAATTGTGATATATTTGGCTGAAGTATGACATAGAATTTATTTTACAATGTGAAAAAAGCGCCGCGAACCGTGCAGAAATCCAAAAAACACATTCAGAATTGCTTCAGAATATTGAAAAGCATGTTCAGAATCGCTAGAAATTCGAAAATATCGGAGGACAAAATGTACTGCATTAAGCTAAATGTTTGAAACTGAATTTCTTTTATGGATGTCAAACAACCGCAGTGGGGGTTCGAAAAAATGATAAAATTTCAAAAGTAGTTGCTGATTTAATATATTATACTGAAAGTTTGAAACATCTAAAAACGAATTTAAAAAATTTCCACGTAGCGCTAAAAATGGCTTTGAAAACCCCATTTTAAAACTCTAAAAATTCAAAAATCGTAGAGGACAAAATTTACAAAAACAATTTCCTAAAATTTCGATATTTCAAGAACGAGAAAAATTATTATATTTGACGAAAAGTTTGACAGAGTTATTTTTCAAATGTGAAATAATCGCCGCGAAACGATAAAATAATGTGCCTTCCAAAAGTTTATAGACAACCATTTTTTTAGATTTAAGAGCTAACTAAACGAGTAAGAAAGATGAAATAAATTATGAAAATATATAATGATAAAATAAAAATAATAAAATGCTCAAACTACTTAACAGTCTCAGATTTAATATTAAAAAATAAAAACAAATAATGCTGTTCAAAAAATATCTGGACAACCGGTGTTAAAAACTGATTTAAGTACTGATATTCAATATCTGCATATTTCAAGGTCATGTACATGTGACACAATTCATGTGACAATTTCTAGAGATAATAGCGAATCTGTCTTTCCGTTTCCGGCTAATTGCAAAGATGCCTCAAAAGTGCTGTTTTCCAAAAACAAAATTTTGCAAATATATCGTTTGATGGTTCGTGGATGGAAAGTTGTGGACATTACAAGAAAAATTTAACGCAGCAGGGTTGGTATTTACCAAATTATGTCAAAAAGAGAGAATTAAAAAAAAATCCCTTTTCCGGACGACCAAAGGAAACAACTAAATGGCAAGACAGAGATATTTTGAGATTAGTTTCAATTTAGAACCTGTCTGTACGATCAGTTTCTAAAAACGTAAGTGTTACAGTATCAAAATCCACGGTGCATAGACGGCTGCGAATATTTTAATGTATTTACAAATGTTTTAATACGTATATTCATACGAAAAGCATGACGGTAACAAATTTATTTGCATTAATGCGAATGAATAGCTGTTCATTTATTACATGAGGTATGCCGTGCTCTTTCAAACAGAGAGCATGTTGTACTCAGCAGCACAAAAGTTTCAGCACCTCAATAAATGTCCCGCCAAAATACACGATGAACTTTTTTCAATACCGTATTGTAACAGTAATATTGTAGCTTTCTATTTATTGTTGCGTATTGTAAGAGTGATATTGTAGTATTCTATTTAATGTAGCGTATTATAATTATAATATTGTAGTGTATAACTAATAGCTAATCGAAATGAGGTGGAAGTTTTAATTATAAATGGAAGATGCTGATTTCTTTAGAAGTACGCAAACTCAATAATATAGGATTACTCAAAAGTCACGGCTAAAACTTTGTTAAGTTGTAGTATTAAGTTGAACATGAAAATGTTTACTTTAGAATTGATGACATCCAAAAATTCTATATTCCGTGTTGGTAAAACTGATTAATATACTATAAAAACGGCTCGGAAACGTTTTAGAAAATCAGTGGCTTCAAAACAAACTTTGGTTTAATGAATAGTTTTTAAATTTTGAAAATATATAGCTTTCTGAGATATCTAAAGATAAATAACTCTTTTCGAAATCATGAGTATCTTGGAAAAGGTTACTGTATATTTTCGTTTGTGATTATACCATATTTTCCTTGATTAAGAAGCATTTGTATTTTTTACAGTTTAAATATATTTATTTTAGCTAAACTTGAAAAAAAGAGTTTTGTTTAAGGGGTGATATAACTTTTAAAATGTCGAAAAGTGACAAAAAATAATCATTCTGGTCATTGTATATCTTAAAATGTATAAATTACAAATACACAATTTTTAATGTTGATAGTATATACATATTTCTTCTTTCATTTCATATTTTGTTTCAGATCATAAAGGGGGAAATTAGCTGCTATAGCGATTTTTAAACTTCTCGAGCGAAAAATTGAAATCACTGGTTCCGCGCATGATTACAAAAGCATTTTTGCGTGTAAAACACTATATTTGGTATACAACAATTAGTATACAATATTTGGTATACTTGAGAGTCTTGTGCTTACACTGAACGTACAAAAGTGTTTATTTATAGCATTTTTATGTTTTTAAAACAAAACTGTATCATGCTTACATAACATTTTAAACGTTTAGCAATCTAACACCAATAAGTATGTTTTCAAAAAAAAAAAAAAAAAAAAAAAAAAAAAAACGAATATTATTTTTATTTAACAGCTATTAAGAGTGTCATTTATTTGGTATATTAGTATGCAATATTTGGTATACTTGAGAGTCTTGTGCTAACGCTGAAACTAAAAAAGTGTTTATTTATAGCATGGTTGTGTTTTTAACAGAAAACTGTATCATGCTTATATAACTTTTTAAACGTTTAACAATCTATATGTAAAAAGAAACATATAAAAAATATATGTAACATATAAAAAATATATGTTTAAAAAAAAAAAACGAATATTTTGGTTTATTTTATAGAGCCATACACTATATATCTTGAACATTTCATGAAAAAATATCGAATTTTTTTTTTAGCTACCTGCCTCAAAATCCCATTTTGAGAAAAATGAATTTCACGTTCTCTGTTTGAAAATATTCCTTATTTAACAGCTATTAAGAGTGTCATTTGTTTTGTTTTAAACTGCTCAGAAATACTACCCTTTAAAATATATCTGTTTTCAAAGATAGAATGTCTTGAAGGTTTACATTTCCTATAACCCCATAATATTATTATCCTATAATTTTTTGCATAACTTAGGTATTTTATGTAATAATTTATCAACTATTTTTATATTAATATATTCTCAACGATAATAAATTCTCGACGATAAAGACGATTTTTATGTGTATGTATATGATTACAAAAGTGTGTGAATATTTCAACTTGTCTTTGAGGTTTTGGTCTCACTCATTTTGTGTTGTTCTAAAAATTATTATGACAAAAAGCTGAAAATGATTAAGTATCAATCAAAATTTTTTCATGTATTGAAGCATTGTATTAACATCATTGTATTATTATCCACACCGAACAATTTTTGAAATATTACAATTGAATAATTATTTTCACAGAAAATTTAAAAAAATCTATATACATACTTTTTCGAATAAAAAATATTTCAGTCGAAATTCTGTCATTTTTAAGGGTCATCACTGTATGCCGGTAGACAAAAAATGAAGAATAAAATGTCTTTCACTTCAAATATGACACGATAAAGAAAATAATTTAGATGTAAGTCATGCAAGATGATTTTGAAGTGATTTATTATGTATGACTTTCGAACGCAGAGGGAGAATAAGCATCTCAATCATTAAGCGATTATCTAGGCAGATAAATCTATGCAGAAAAAAAAATTCAATTCTTTAAATGATATTGTCAAAATAAATGAGAATAAAAGGATTGATATCTTTTTCTTATAACATGAAATTCAATTTTGTCCAGAACTATTTTGTGAAAAAAACATGTATTTAATTAGTTTAAAAACTGTTTAGAAGTTTTAGATATTTAAACATATTAAATGCTATATGATTAAAGTTTCATTTTTTGAATATGCATTTTCTAGAATTCTGTATTCTTTTGAAAGTAGCTGTTTGGAAATCTTAAATTACAGAACTATTTTTATATTTACACTTGATGGCTAACTACACTTTATGGTTTTACTATTTTGATATGTATTGTTAGAAAAAGATTTCAATGAATTATCTATAGCATAGATTAGAAGTGAAAATTGTAATATTTTTTTGAATAAATATTGATGAATTAAAATTTAATTCAATTAACCTTTCAGCGTTTTTGTTTTGTAAAATATTTTATCCGTATCAGGTTTTAAAATAATCTAAATGTATTCAAATTAAACATTTAAGGGACATTTTATTATAAAATCTCCAAAGTTTCTCCCCCCCCCCCACCCCACTTCACACACACGCAGCACCAGAGTCGCTACTTTATATTCATTATTTCAGAGTAAGGTTTTTGTATCTCATTTTTTCATTATATATATATGAAATGCTTTACTTGTTTTTATTTATATTTGAATCGTAAGAATACAGATCTGACCTGCTGCGGAAATATTTTTCCATTTCACAGTAAAATGTGTTGCAAAACCACTGACATATTATTTCGGACAAGTGATTTATTGGTAGAATCATATATTTTTGCAGTCGAAGTGATCAAGATGGAAGGCGATGTTTATAAAATCACTGGAAATCTTCCCGTTAAAATAAAAATAAGCTGCATTTTCATTAATAAATGTATTAACTTCACAGAGTGATGACAACTCCACTACGTATTTATTTTAGAATTCATCTCTGGGAGTAAAGAATGGAAGATGTTATTATATATTAGAAGTACACCAATTTGGATAAATTCTCCTTCAAGTGACGGGTTTGATTTAGTAAGTCAAAAAACGTACAAATGCTGTTCTCCAAGGCTGTTTAGGTTCATTTCCTTCACAGTATTTGGTTACGTTAAAGTTGCTTGCGTTTTACAATCTCATCCAAATAAATGATTATTAATCTTACACAGCCAACCTTTTCAGAGTAAATATTGAACTTCTTTACAAAACTTCATATTAGTAAGCATTTTCAATGTATTTCTAAAAAAAAGTAACTAACGTTGTATTGCCGTAATTGAATTGATTGTGAATTGTTCACTTTCGCGGACAATTCTGCAAAAACTATTGACATAAAACATGAAATCTGTTAGATTCATAGAAAAATCTAATATGAACACATTGAAGTAGACAGTTTTTAAATTTTAAGATTTATGTTAAGCGATATTTAAAGTTGAAATTACTCAAGATAATTCAATTAAATAAGTATTATAGGATTAAAAAAACTATGCACAGCAATTCAACCATCTTTTGCAGTGGTACTTGACTAGATTGTGGTGTGAAGTGTGCAATCATATTTTAAAATTAGTCTACATTTGCAATTGAGATTTATATCATAATTTGAAATATCCATTTGTATTTACTGATGCCAGATTTTAAAAAGACCAAATAATAGTATTTCCAAACACCTTTCATTTCAAAAATATAATAATACGTTAATATTAAAGGATATAGACAACTTAAAAATAATTGAACCATTTATGCGCAAAGAGAATTTAATGGTGAAAATGACGCCATATTTAAAACGATGAATTTAAAATGACATGTTTAAAACGATTTTCTTATAGCATCTAACAGACAATTTTCTTCTAGATGTTATAAATGTCCCGAATGTAGCGACATTTTTTACTTAATCATTGTATACAAGATGATTTTGAAATATCAATCATGGAAATGTCGCCGTTGTTAGCTGTCGCAACAGCAGTAGATGTGGCCTTGCAAATCGAGAACCCCCACCCCCTCCCCTGACCTGCCCCACAGGGAAATGAATGACTACTCGATTACACATGATCACCAATCTTCATGATAATATCCTTCAATCTTGCACAATATATCTTAACCAGAGCAAATTAGCGTGTTTTTATGCCTCGACAGGTGTTAGTCAGCGCAGCTAGTAGGGGGCAGAGAGCCCTAGCAGTATAGCAGTTAGAAATAAAGCTCCTTATAATGTATGTGGTTCACACAATTGAAAAGTACACTTTCACTGTAGCAACCGTAGAACATAAGTATTCTTTTCATTTAAGCAAACATTATGTTTTTGTATCTACTGTTTGTTAGGCGCATTAAAACTTTAGTTTTCTTTAAAATTTTTATATAATTTTTTTACATAATTAATTAAAACAAAATATATAAAAGGCTTATTTAAAGTAGTGCTCCTTACTAAACTTTTATACGAGTATACGTATAATACGCACTATACGGGGTGCAGATTTTGGATACGTATGATACGACCAAGGCGGTTATGCGTATGATAAGAAACAGTATATACGGTACATCGTATATACGGATCTTACCGCAGCAGTTATACGTATAAACGTTTAAGCGGATTTCGTTCCTTGCGTGAAAGAAGATGCTTTTCCTGCTGGTCTGCGCATCAGAGACATTGGCAAACACCCGTTGGAGTGCATTCTCGCGGTTTATAGGAGCCATTATGATCCCTTCCTTGTTCAAACAACCACGATGGCCTCTAGTTTACCTGTCTTGTAGTTCCAGTGTAAGTACCTGGTACTTGAAAAAAAAAATAAAAAAGTAAAAATAAAATCGGAATATATATTTTTTTTAGTTTAGATTTTGGTTGTTTTTTTCAAACAAAATTGAATTATTAATTATTAAATGTTTTACTATAGGGTAGCGAGTGGCTTTGAAGCTACATTTCGCATTTCAGTAACACACGCACTTAACTTCTTTTGATTTTTGGCGGGGACATTTCGCATGAAACATTATTTTTGCTGCCGCCGCAGAACACAGGCATAGGTTGTCTTTACATTTTATATTGACATTGATCAATCCAATTCCAATTTCATAATCATACTTTTATTTTATCTAATAATATTTTGAAAATACGATTTACAGCAAAATAGAAGAAAAGTAGGCAAGTCACTTTAAACTTGTGTGATTGTGTTCTAAAACCTGCACTGACGATTATTTATCAATCTATAAGTAATCGAAATTTATACGTACTACCCACAAAAAAAAAAAAAAATTGGTCAAGATAGAAACAAAAAATCGTAAAACGTAAAATATTGTAAAGCCCGTCACTTTGTATAAAAAGTACAACGAGTGTCATGGTAAAAAAAAATGAACTCGCGTTTTACATTAACACAGAGTAGAAAACATTAGCACCATGGAAAGAAAAACATTTACGCCCGGACGCAATCTTGAGTATACGCACATACAAATATATTATATATATTTAATTAAAAAAGAAAAAAAACATATTTAATAAGGATTGACAATAAATCAGAAACATATAAATATTATCCTCCTTTCCTCAAAAAGTGTTTACTTTCGTTGTATATTTACAACAATCGTTTATAAGAAAAAATAACAAGATTCTATGTATCAAATATGTATTATGCAGATTGCTAAATTAATGCAAGCGGTTTCCAGCTTGTTCTCCGTTCAGTGACGTAAGATTGATGGCATTAAAAGTAAATACGTTACTTGAAATATACGTATATTTGAATTATACGTATACTAGAATTATACGTTTAACCGATATACGCTTATACGTATTCGGATACGTTTAAACGTATAATTTAAGGTATACGTATTTCTTAAATACGTATTAAACGTATATACGTATATCGGTTAAACGTATAACTGAAATACGTATCGCATCCGGAACACTAAAAAGCTTTGTTTTTTATTAAAATAAGCTAACAGGCTAAAAAATAAAAATATATTGAAAATCCTTTTTTTTTTCATGTGCAATAACAGCGTCAAAGAAGACTCATTATGGTAGAATAATTGTAAAAAAAAAAGCTACACATTATTTTAACTTTAATCTGTATTTTTAATGCTTCTTTATGAAATTATTTTATAATTTTATATAAATTATTATAGAATTTATTTATAATGTTTCTTTAGTTAATGTTTCTTTACTGAACATAGCAAAACGTTTTTTAATGTTAAATGAAGGAAATTCCTTCGTTATAACAAGAATGTTAAAACTAATGTTGTAACATAAAAATGGTCGTAAAATAAATTTTAGTAATATAATAAGTATATAAGTAAAAATTGTTTTTTTTAATGTTCTTTTATAATCAGTCAGGGTTTATCTTAAAATTCGCGCCTTCCTTTATGAGTACAGTTCATGTTCTTCACAAACAATTTCTGTTACAATACGTTAATTTAGGGTAGACCTCTATTACTGAAAATTCACATCTTAGATTTAGGCTTGGCAGAAAGTGGAAAGTGGAAAGTATGGAATTTAAGAAAGATATTAAATTTTGTTGTTTTGTGTTTTCAATATACGGTAACAATAAAGATAAAAACATTGCTTAAGCATTCAGAATTTCTAAATAGATTTCTCAGCGTATAATTATAATTTAATTAATATTAATCTACAGGTGATTAAAAAAAATTATCCCGACATTTGGGCCCCTAACTATCATACCATTTACAGAAATTGAATGAAATTTTGGCAAAAGGTATTTTGAGGTATGCGCTCAAGAATGATATGGAAAACAACAGTGTCACTTAAACAATTACGGTTACAGTGAGGAAATTTCGAAAAAATCAAATGGCAACACCCAGTCTTTTGTATTGGAATGTGATCTCCATTGTGAAAAACCCTATATAGCGTCGGAACGGCAACTGTAGCATGAAAATCACCGGAACTAGGCAAGGGAAAAGTAAAAAGGACTTTGCCGTGCACCAGAGCATTAATTTTTACGTCACACTTCACACCGTTTCTTTGGCTGATATCCCAGCCTGATTAGATCTCCACAAAACGAGAAAAAGAAACCAAGAAACGCAATTTCGGGTTCTACGTAAGACACAGTCATGACTAACGTCGTCGCGCTAGGTGAAAGAAAAGGCACTGTGAAATGCGAGCCTCGTATGTTCCTTTCTGCCATTCCGAACAAGATGCCGCTTTCAGGGAGAGAACGTGGGTAAATCGTAAAGATTTATTACCTGAATGGACAAAATGCCGCAGAGACATCGCGTGTTTACCGCAGAAACCATGGATTACGGCGAGGCCCCTGCACTGTCAAAGCTGTACGGGACTTGATTCATAAATTTGAAGAAACTGGTTGCACATTCGATCGACCTCGGTCTGGACGAACTTCCGTTCCTGTGGAAGCTGTTGCAGAAGTCCATCAGACAATAAGCACAGTTCGTCCCGCAACTGCACGCGGTATTTCACGTGTTCTGGATCTGCCGAATTCGACTGTACGTAAGATTCTGCGCTCTGTTCTAAACATGTTTCCGTATCGATTCCAGCGTGTCCAGAATTTGGAAGCGGGAGACTATCAATTACGGCTGGATTTTGCAAATCAATTCCTGATTCGGTACGATGAAGATAGCAGCTGGCCTTTACGCATTATGTGGACAGATGATGCGCATTTCTCGTTAACTGGTAACGTGAATTCAAAAAATTGTGTGCACTGGGCACAGAATAATCCACATGATGTGCATGCACGTCCATTACACGAGGAAAAAGTGACTGTGTTGTGTGGTATAACGAGTAAGTTAATCCTCGGCCCTTATTTTTTTGAAGAGGTTACCTCCGGTGATCTGCAAACGTGTACATTACCGAGTGCTCGCTATCTGGACATGGTAACTCATTACGCGATTCTCGCATTGCAACGGCAAAATGCTCTATCTGAAGTTGAGTGGATGCAAGATGGTGCTCCTCCACATGTCGGGTCTTTAGTGAAACGTGTCTTAACTCAACAGTTTGGTGACAGAGTTATCTCCCGTCATTTCCCATTTCCGTGGCCACCAAGGTCTCCTGATCTGACATCAATGGATTTCTGGCTGTGGGGATATCTGAAATCCAAAGTGTATCAGTTTCGTCCTCAAACTGCATCCGATTTGAAAGATGCCATCAGAAATGCGATTCAAGAGATTCCTATTGCCATGATACGCGCTGTAGTGCTATCCACCATCAGCCGCAAGCAAAGTGTCATCGTGTGTGAAGGAGGTCATGTGAAAAATTTGTGAAACACAATAAAATGTTTTATTTTATGCTGCTTCTCGGTTCTTATGGGTTGTCCTCACTTTTAGCCTATCTACCGCCGGTGATTTGCTTGCTACAGTTGCCGTTCCAACTGTATTTAGAGTTTTTCACAATGGAGATCACGTTCCAATACAAAATCTGGGTGTTGCCATTTGATTTTTTCGACATTTTCTCACTGTAACCATAACTGTTTGAGTGACACTGTTGTTTTCCATATCATTCTTGCGCGCATACCTCAAAATACCTTTTTCCAAGATATCATTCAGTTTCTGTGAATGGTACGATAGTTAGGGGCCCAAATGTCGGGATATTTTTTTTATAATCACCCTGTATTAATTTAGTAAAGTTCATTTAAAAAAATAAAATAACCTTTATATATATATATATATTTTCTTCATGTTGGTGCTTCATATATTGCAACAATTTGATCAGGTTTTAATAATTTTGTTTCTCATGTTGATTTAATTAATAATAATTTATAAAAGTTTTAGCATATCCTCATAATTAATTTCTAAGGTCAAAATTTCTTGCAAAATGACGTATGTTAGATCAATTGAAATAATGTACATCCATGATAAGTTGTAAATTGTCAATTATATTTAATGTGATAAAATAAGACAGGAAAAATACCCTGAAATAATATTTTTTAATGCTCAATCCTCACAACAAATTTAATTCGCCGAAATGTATGAAATGCTACTTTGCACACCAGTGTTGGCACTGTGGCATTCAAATTAACACCAAGGGAGTGAAAAGTCCCAGTCAAGCTTTCTCCCATTGTAATCCATGTCTTCCCTCAACTATTGTTTGTATAAATTTTCCACAAATTTACTTCTTCAATTTAAGAGGAATATAGTATTTTCTGTTTCTGTCAGTGCGTGAATTATTAAACCTGGTTTGTTCGACATTCTATTTTTTTATTTATGATTTAATGTGAAATATATTGCATCAGCTATTTTACATTATCAAAAAAAAATCGGTTACTTTTAATTAGAGTTCAGAGGTAACGAATAAATATAAATAGATCGCCTGGAAAATTTTGGAACTTTAAAAATTAGTTTATACTTTTGGTAATTGAGGAAATGTTATATGTAGCAGTCTAGATATTTGGAAAAAAACTATAGCTATGCAGGTTAAAGCACAAGCGTCATATATAAAGAACATTTCGTTTAAAAATATTGGCAATAAAATCAATTTTATCTATAAATCTGAGAAAAGTTTGTAAAAACATTTACGGCAAAAACTGCATAATTTTGGTTTGAAAAAAATGCAAAATAAACAAATACTTTTTTTCGATTTAAAAATTAGCCATTATAAAGTACAAATATGTCCGTCAGTAATGCTAAGCACAAAACTAGAATGCTATGTTTCAATATGCGCTATCGTTTGGATAGCATATATATTTGCTTCTAAATATCTCATAATCCTTCCCCCTTTTTTCCTCGAACAGCTAATACAAAAATATTGTTTTTATTTATTAAAAAAAAGTTTCGAATGCAGTATTGATATTTTTCATATAAACGTGTTTTTTGTGTTGTTTGTCGGTAAACCAGAAAAATATATTAAATATATATAAACTATTAGTGATAAAAAAAGATTTTAACCTATATTCTGTAACGTGGAGTGACGAGGTTTGATCATCCAGTATATATAAATTCTGAATGAAACAAATTTGTGTAATGAACTTATGAAATTACAGATTTTATGAAACGAATAATATATGATTATTTGAATCGGATTTATGGAATGCTTAAACTCATAGTTTGTAGTATAATTTTGATGTATATAGAGACAGATAGATAGATATAAAACAGATAGACAGACATATATAACGAGATAGAAATAAAGAGACAGACTGAGATAAAGACGTAGACGTAAAGAAAAAGAGATAAAGAGACGCAAATAAAGATGCAGAGATAAAGTGACAGCGATAAAGAGGCATCGTTAAAGAGACGGAAAAAAGAGACACAGGTGAATAGATATGGATAAAGAGACAGACAGTAATAGACAGATCTAAAAGACACAGGTAAATATACATAGATAAAGAGATACAGATACAGAAACAGCGATAAGAGCCACAAATAAAGAGACAGCGCTAAGAGACATCGATTGAGAGACATCGATTGAGAGACATCGATAAATAGCCAGAGATAAATAGCCAGGGATAAATAGCCAGAGATAAATTGACACCTTTTAAATAGATACCGATAAATAGACACCTATAAATTGACATACGTAAATAGACACAGATAAAGAGACAAAACAAAATAAATAAACATACAATGACATTCACGATATGAATGATATGCCTAAAATAATCTGAAATTCCTCAGAAAATCAACTCAATCAATTAATTCGAAATGTAGTTAAAACGAAACTGTATATTGAAAGTTCAGCTATGCTTTGTTGGGTCACAATATACATACATTATTATCAGTTGTTATTATTGCAAATGAAAATCAAGACAAATTGAAATGTGTGATCTTTATTTTCAATGCATTACTCTTAAAACCTCTTGAAAGATAACTGTGGAAATAATGCGTCATGTATTTCGATTTTCTATAGGAGTAAAATGATAAAAAAATACAGTAACTCCGGGAGAGTCGCCGCATCCGGCATAGATACCGCACCCCTTGTATTTCTTGTTATTACCTATAGATGACTGTAAGACGTACAGTATAGGGGCGCAATAAGATTACTTTAAAAAGTGTATAGCGTGAATCCCATTTCGATGTTTACTTGTAGCTGTACAATCCTTATTTTTTGGTAAGTGCAGGATTTCACAATCCGAACTTATAAACACGCTATGTTTAAATACTTTGTATACGCTAATTACAAAATGCATGCATGATTTAAAAGTCAAAACTAAATGTAGCATCTGCATAGAGTACTGTGTGTATGGTTATGTCATTTTTGTTGATAGGGCAGGCAACTGTGATGTGCTACGTATCATACAAAACGGGATACATGCCACAGTTCCTTTTGTACGGGATGTCGCGATTAATAAAATTCAGTTCATCAGACATTGATGAATGTTCACACAGAATGAAGTTTTCTACACCTAAGGAAAGAAAATGAAAAAATAAAAAGTGTGAAGGCGAAGAAAGGTGCAAGTAAAGATGATAATAATAAAAGATCGGATCACACATGTAACGCAGACGTTCTTTTCAAGGATTGTGTAGACTACTTCTCCAAAACTAAAAGGAAGTGTGATTCGCTTCGTTACATCATGTGTCAAATGTGAAGACCGTACTATTTTCGACTTCTGCTGTGTAGATTGCGGTCGAAAAAAAGCAGGTCTATTAACAAAAAAAAAAAACACTATAAACACTATTTTACTTTCTCTGTTTCCTTTCTAATACACTGATGTTACGTTGTTGTCGAAATAACAATTAAAACCCAATATTTAAATAATAAGTAATTTCAGTAGTAAACAAAGTAAAGAGAAAATATGGATTTGAACCTTTACTAGTACGTTTCATTGTACTCATTTAGTTTCTTTTGGTTCTTACATAGTTAATTATAGTCCAGATATGAATATTTGTTTGAATATTTTCACCTAATAAATAATTTCAGAAATAATTTCATTCTGTTCTTATGACAAGCGCTGCATAACTCCCACACAAGTGCGGCGTCTTACCCTGAATGTACGGGTGACGCGCCGCAGTGTAAAGTTTTAGAAAAATATTGTTAAAAAATATTTTTTTTTTTTGTTGCAGTACACATTTTGTATATTTAACATTAAATAGCACAGTGTGATGGGATTTTATACATAAATTCAAAAAAAGATGCGGCATCTCACCCGGAAGTACTCTAAATAAAAAAAAAATATTGAAATGAAAAAAATATTCGCTACATCCATTTTTCCATGACAGTAGATTTTTCATACGTTTCTTGAAAAATAATGTCACATTTTAACGAGGGTAAAACATTTATCTGAGTTAGAAATGTATTTTAAGTATAACATAACAAAGAAAAAACTTTTGCATTCGTTGGCATATGAAACGATTTACATTTCACAAAGGTATAAAATAGAAAAATAATATTCCATATCTGCGTTATCTTAAATTCGTCTTTCTTTAACTTTATCGGTTTAAAAAATTTCTTTTTACCTTTCTCGTTGGTGTGAAATTGTGTTTCAGAACTGCAATACTTTGACTGGTTTTTCAAATGTATCTAAAAACAACTCAAGTATTTCTTAATACACAAATTTTAACTTGACGATTTACGATAAAAGTTACAACAATATAAAAAATTTAACACCTTGTAATAGTATATTACTTTTAAATGCTAAAGGTGTAAACTTAACAACTATAATATAAATTAAAATACCTTTTATTAGTTGTTTTACATGTTTCGACTCTTCTGAGTCATTTTCAAAAACAAAATGAGAATATTCTAAAGCTGCACGGGCTTTGAAGTTATTATTTACACGTACTTTTTAAAAAAATTACGCACGTTATCTATTTTTTTTTACTTGATTGTTTATTTTCATATCTTTGAGCATGGAGTAATTCTAGCCACAGTTTTGGTAAATTAAAAGATGCCGCATCGTTACATATTGTATTTATATCGTAAATACAATATGTAACGATGCGGCATCTTTTAATTTACCGAAACTGTGGCTAGAATTACTCCATGCTCAAAGATATGAAAATAAACAATCAAGTAAAAAATAATAGATAACATGCGTAATTTTTTTAAAAAGTACGTGTAAATAATAACTTCAAAGCCCGTGCAGCTTTAGAATATTCTCATTTTGTTTTTGAAAATGACTCAGAAGAGTCGAAACATGTAAAACAACTCATAAAAGTTATTTTAATTTATATTATAGTTGTTAAGTTTACACCTTTAGCATTTAAAAGTAATAAAAGTTACAACTTTTGTTAAGTCAAATATCCAATAAGCTACATAATATTTCCCTTTTAACGATGTTTAAAATTATTGATGCTTGTAAGTCAAAGGTGTGATATGAAAGAAAGTTATATTATCTGATTTGAAAATACATGACAATTTGAAAATTTTTGAGCTGTTAATAAACATTTTGTGAAATATTTTCTCATGCATATTTTTACATATTTTTATAAATTATAACCCTTTAGAACATTTCCTAAAACTATATGCTTATTTATTATTATTGCTTTTAATATAAGCTGTTATAAGTAGTAGAGCACATATTAAATGTGGTTATCTGTTTCACCTATATATAATATATCACTCTAAGCTGATGTCACATAATTTACTGTTTCCAGAAAACATGTTAAATTGTCTGTAGACATTTTTGTAACATAATTATGATTTAAGAAGTATATAGGAAGAAGGTGTATAAAACAATAATTTCGCACAAAACCGAAATTAACTTCCTATCAGAAAAAAAAAATTAAAAGGATATTTGTCGTCACAAGCTATAATCACAAATTTTCAATTTCACTATTTTTTTCATATCAAGCATGCCCAATGTGCAACTCGAATATATCAGATAATAATTTCTCGCAATATGAAACTTCCCGTGTTAAGACATACATCTTAGCAAGGAAAGGCAGTGAATTGTGTGTTATACGTAACCGGATTACCATTAACAACGAACACCCAATTGTCTGTAAATATTTTCGGGGCATTACGCATTATTTAAAACCCTTGTCCACATACCATCGTATAGCACTCTGCAACGCTAGAAATGGGAGTGTTTAAGAACCATCAGCTCAGTAGAAAATTGAATTTTTAAAGTATATGAAATAACAAGAATAAAAATCCTCAACTTATCCCAATGCACACTTCTGAAAAACAAGGACTGCATATTTCAAAGCAATGAACTTTTTACCTTGATAGTATAGATAAAACAAACCTCCATTACGGAATCAGTCAAAGTCTTTATCTTAATACATTTTTCTGTAAGAGAAGATTACATTATGTTTTTATATGAAGATGGGTTCACTAAGTTAAACAGAGAATAAGATGTGTAAAGTTCTCAAAATCTTTTACTGATTTAAAGATTAAAAGTAAACAAAATAGCATAAAAGCAATTTTTATCTCAAAATAAAAAAATACGGTTTAATAATATGTCACTTGAACCTTATTAATAACAATTTCCACGAATATTTCGGCAGATGGTTTAAGTTCTACGAATACCACAACTTTTATTGCGAGATTTTTATTAATTCTATACAATAAACAATTTTTGTTACAACTGATGCATTTTACAGATAGCGCAAAATAAAGTACATAGCACAAAGAAGCAGAAGGATAAACTAAGGAAACTTAGATGAAAGCTACGCAAATCGAAGCATTCATGCCACGTTCAGGAAACTGAGCCACGGATTCATTACCACATTGACGATTTTTTAACAATTAATCAACTATATGTTTAAGAATATATTGAAGCATAATTGAAAGCATAGTTTATTTTAACACATAATTTTTTGTTCAATTTAGAGGACAATTCGAGAAAACAACAATAACATTTTTAGGGTTTCGCTCATCTCACGAAATCCTATTACTCCCCCTCCGTTGTCTGTCCGTCACAGAGCAATTCTCAGAAACTATATAACTTATAGGCATGGAAATTTGTGTAGTTATAGCTAAATAGCTACTATGAAGCTCAAAATATTAAAATATGAAAAAATTGTATTATTTTAATAAATAGAGGTAAAAAACCAAAATTCTAACAGCCTTTTCCTATTAAATTTAAACATTTTTCGTTATAGCAGTTGCCAACAATTGAAAATCCACAATAAAATTCTTCCTACAATAATTAATTTTCTATTGAAAGATTTCCCCTTGAAAAATGAAATAAAAAGTTTCACCAATTGAAAAAAAATTCATATGTCGTCATAATGGTAATAAAACGGAAATTTTCAAAGATTTCTCAATAATACAAGGACTATGAGTATGTGTAAGTACAGAAAGCATATTAATATCACGTTATTAGAGAATTAAAAAGAAAATTAATCTGACGTCATATTGGAAGTTTAACGAATTTTTCAAATGTTTGAGAATAACACAAAGCGAATAGCAATATGAGTAATAGAGAATAGTAAATATGAGTTTGAGGAACGTATAGAATCACTGATAAAAACCCGATTTTAGATATTTCGCATATTTTAACATTTTGAAGTCTCTATACAACATGTTTAATTTTGAAATTATTTTTTTTAAATATCGCATTTAGTCTGCATGACAGATATTATTATGACAGAGTATAATAGCGTGCTTCGCCCGCTATCGGGCCTGTTCAGATATTCGAAAAAACGGAGTTTGTTATAAAGAGTACATATGTTTTTAATTATCGGGGGTGAAACGTTTTCCTTAATTAATGCATTTATTTTTCTTTTAATGTTACGTGAACGACGTCACGGGTAACAGCTAGTAAAATATAAAATAACTAATCTTCCATAATCTGTGAGCACGTTTAACTCCAAACATTGGCGTTTGCTAGCAACAATATATTTTTAAATCAATGTAGATACTTTTAAAGAACTGTCACAAAAAGTCTCACTTTCTAAAATACGCAATTTGGCAGTATTACCTGAATTACAGAGGATTACGCCATAGGTATAAATATCTATTTTATATAAACTATTTTTTTTAAATGTCGCATTTAGTGCACATGATAGATATTGTTATGACAGAGTATAATAGCGGGCTTCGCCCACTATTGGGCCAGTTCAGATATTACTTTTTTTTTAATTGCAAAAAAAAAATTAATTGGATTTATTACAGAAAGGATAAAGTGTTTTGAAAGGAAAATTAAACTAAACCCTTTGTGCGATCTTCGATCACAATTACCCACTTGTTACATAGGCACAGGCCAAACCCATAGTAGTTTGATATAAACATCTTGGAATTCTCTCAGCTGTAAATAAAAATTCAATAAAATGTCTCTCTTCACTTTAACGAACATGATGATGTTTTATGAATAAGACAACCAACGTCACACACAAAATGTGTTTAAATAACATTATTCCTATTTGATGCAAGTGTAGAAGTTTGTAAAGTTACAAAAAACGATAGATTTGAATGCCGATGATTGAAATTGCTTGGCTAAATCCATTCAAGTCTCATTTAAAATTTTAGTTTATGCATATTACTGTCCAATATTATTAAAATACTGTAGTTTGGTTCAAAGTGAAACACTATCGTAAAGAGGATGAAAAACTCATCCTCTTTATCCATCGCAAAATCATCATGATCTTGCCAGCAGATATGGTTTGTCGGATTTTTTTCGGAGGCGGAAAATCAGTGTGTTTCCATACACTTGTTGCGCACTTGGTAGGGGGATCAAAATGATGCACACAAGTTTCATCAACTGTTATTACAACCTTTAGGAAATTCGGATCATTTTGAAGCATCTGTTTCCACTCACAACATTGGTGAATTCTTGTTTGCAGTTGTCCTTTAGTAAGGTGGTGAGAGGCCCATCTGGAACAAACATGGCACAGCTGTAAATTGTTGCGTTGAGTGCGAAATATCTACATTTTCGAAATGTTCATATCGCTATCTTCTCACATAGCAACCTCACACATTCGCCGATTTTCTTGTAAGATTTCCCACACAGTGTTAACATTTCGATCATTCGCAATACTTTCTGGTCTGCCAGGCTTAGGAGCCAGTTTTGCAGACAAACGTCTGTTTTTTTTTTTTTTAAATCACCATGCCAAGTAAAAATAGTAGTCTTTAAAGCTTTTTTTCATTAACGTAACTGTTCCTGGAACTGTTTTCCTCAACGATAGCAAAATTTTATGGCACAACACATTTTGCTTTTTTTACTCTGAATCACTTACTTCCATTTGTGTAGGGCAATTATTAAACAGTCCTTTAAACAAGCACAAAACTAAGAAAATAAAATCGTTTGCTTCGTTTAAAATATTTATAAATAGTTAACAGTTTGAAAAAATCACCTGCAGTTTTATTTTTTAGTTTTTTGCTGTTGCCACTACGTAAAAAAATAACTTTCAGTTTTTATGGACCGCCTTTTGTATATTAATTCTTTTCTTTGTAAATGCAATGACACTTCTCTAAAAAAATTATTAACTCTGATCGTGACATCAGTGGAACTTTAAATATTGTAAATGATCTGGCATTAACAAAATTAATGTGTTATGGAAATAATATCGCCTCCCTTCTAAATGCAATGTTAATAATATTGCTAAACAGTTTACATACGGTATTGATTTGTTTATACATAAAATTTCAATCTCATACAATAAAACTAATGAAAAATTTAATTAGTGGAAAAAGTTGGTTATTCATCAATTAACTATTGCTCTAAAGAGCAACATTGCAGCACTTGTTACTATCAATATGCAGCATTTCCACCAACAAATTACTAATTTAAAAAAAAATGTAATTACATGATAAATTTCCAAATAACTATGTCATCATATGCAAATCATATTATCATCAACTTCTACATCCATTATCTCTTTCCAAAACTAATGAAACAACACTGATAAACAATCCTAAAATTTATAGTTATTATAAACTAGTGAACATTCCCTTTACTAACATTAACTATCGGTATTTGGTTCTTATACACAAATTTCACAAAACAGCCATTCAATTCAGAACTGTTACTGTAGGATGCAATACATATAATAATAAAGCTGACAAAAACTATTAAAAATTCTTAATCAAATATACACACAGACATCAACAATAGATAACAAACATTGTATAAAAATTTGCTTTCAATTGATTAAGATTCTCAAACATCTTAAATGTGTAAAAATATATAACAACATATGGTTTCAAAAATCATTTTAATAACATTAACTTATTCAATCTACATAATATAACAAATGCATTATTTAAAAAAAAAAATCTAAATCAATTGAC
The DNA here is from genome assembly GCA_963931845.1 of Maratus michaelseni. NCBI lineage: Eukaryota > Metazoa > Arthropoda > Arachnida > Araneae > Salticidae > Maratus > Maratus michaelseni. Next base: position 256,781,966 of record OZ007590.1, on the reverse strand, counting down.
AATTCCTATACATGTGGATATAGAGTAACTTTCATACACTAATTTCATTATGCATAATAACTACCTCTTACAAGATAATACCATTTATTTAAACAAAATCAGCATTCCACAAGGTGGATGCACATCAAGTTTATTTACAGACATGTATTTATATCACTATGAGCGTACATTTTGTGACAGTAATATTCATTTATATCGTTTAATTGATGACATCATATTAATCAATACAGGACCAATCACAGGTTTCTCAATTCCCATTCAATTATCCTACTAACTTAAAATTAACAGAAAACCTATTATCTAATAATACTATTAACTTTTAAGACACAAAACTTATTCTGCACGATAACAAATTTATTACAGGCATATATGACAAGCGTAAAGAATTTACATTCAAAGTTAATACTTTTACCATTTTTTGGTCATGTCTTGATATTTATGTTTACCTTAATATACTTCTTACTCACATGTTTAGAATAAAACGACTATGCGCTCCTCATCTTATAAAAAATGAAACAACTTATTTTTGATGAATTACAACATGGTTAAAATAAAATCATATAATATTTGATACATTAGTTAGTCCATGATCGTATCTGCAGGACGTATGGGTGGGTAGATTTTAGAGTATTTAGGAGGGAGGTGTTGTTTGGAAGAAATATACTGTTTAACACATTTCAAAATAAATAGTACAAACATTAAAAATATTATTTAAAAAAAATCAAATCAAATCAAATCCAAATAATAATCGAATTATTTTAAAAAATATACAATAGGACGGCTAGGAGGGTAGATGTTAGAGTATGGTTGGGTGGCGGTGTTGTACGGAGAATTAAATGCAATAGTTAATTAAAAAACGAAAAATTGGGTTATTAGTTTATTATGCAGCCTTTCATTACATGTTATTCTTTTGCTGATTCTGTACACTTCATTTTTTAACAAAATCGTTTCATCGCATTTATTTTATGCAGTATTTCATTTAATTAACTTCTTTGATTTGTGTGGCACAATATCATTTCAATCATTCCCTGAATCATCACACTTTATTATACCTTAATTTGTCTTTTTAAAATTATTTCCTCGGAATTAATTATTATTATTTCCGAATACATCCTTTCCATTTAATCGTAATCATTTTTTATAATCTAATATACAGTTTTAATTTAATCTACATATTTTAATTAACTTGTTTGATTTATTTGGCCCAATGTCATATCTCAATAACTTCAAAAATCATCATTCTTTGATAACAATAATTGTCTTATTTAAATGATTCCGTAACCTCTTTAATCATTATTGTTATTTGCTTATACATGTATTACTATTGTGCACTTATAACGTATTAATACATTTATTTAATTTTCTTTTATTAATATTTTACATAATTTTATTATTTATTAATTTAATTAATGTTTTCTCCTTCCTCTGAACTTTTAATTCATCATTTACACTAAATTTTATTAGTTTATATATTTCTCATTAGGCTCTTAATTTAAATTTTAAAATTCCACTTCAAATAACTTAATTCTGATATTGTTTCTTAAACAGACACTAGATGGTAGATCTGTATCTAAATTTCTCATTCACATGTCTTGAATAATATTCTTTTTTAATAGATGGCAAAAAAATTTTTGGGGTAATTGTGGTTTTAATGCGTTGTTTGAGCTTGATTTTGTCATGGTTTGAATCATTTATCTTGAATATTTATGAATCAATCACTGCTTTTGTAATTCATCTACTGAATTAGTAACTGTTTTTTGACAACAGGTGAAGACTTGTGGATTCATGGCATCTATGCGTGTAAGCACGTTTTTACTGGTAAATTATTATCATCCTCACATGTATTTTTTCATTTTATAATTTCTTTGATATTCTGGTTTATTAATGTACGATTGCCGGAATCATGTATTATTTCAGCTAATTATAGATTATACATAAATAAAATCGTACATTTTTTGTGGTATCTGTAGTAATTTTAGCTTGACGATTCTGCTACAATGCCACAAATATTTCATTAGTTCATGTTTTTCTTTTTTTCTCTCCAATATGTTTTAACTTGGTTATGTATTCTATTTTTATTTTTACTCTACATGTTTCTAGATATTATTCAATCAGGTATGTGTTAATTTTTCAAATTTATTTTTATCACCCAGTTGTATGATATTTCTCTTTTGCCATTTAACGGTTACATATATTCTCAATTTTCAGTGATTTTGTTTCAAAATGTTTGCCTTTAATTTTACAATTGACAAAAAAAAATTCTACTCGAAAATTGATTATTATTTTACGTGGAAGTTTCTGTACTATATCTTAATAAAGTATATATGTAATATCAAGGAAATATGTGTCATAGTTTTTCTAATCTTTTGCGCTAGACATCAAATGCGCCGTGGAAAATTCTTTAATTATTTAATATTAATTCAAACTAATTCTATTTGCATTTCATTAAATATTTTTATAGAAATGAATTAGGAAATTCTTGTACATTTTAATTAAAAAAACTGCTTACGTGTGTGGAATATATACAGCTGCATAACATTTCAAATTTTAGTACAAAATGATGTAATATCGACCTGCGCAATGTGATCCACTTAAAATACATGCAGTGTTCATTTTTTCTTTTGATTATGTTTGGTTATTACATTACGGCTGAATGCATTGGGCACTGTAACACTAATTTGTGGAAATCGACATACACAGGATAGATAAAAGTATTATACCAAAGGTAAATTGGCAAAAATATCAATCCCCCCTTTTTACAAGACATGGTAAAAACAAAGCTAAAAGGAAAATCGAAATGTTGATAGTCCAAAGGGCATTACGAAGTTCGAAAAGTTACAAGAAACATCTAGTTATAACGGCAAGTGTGGATAAGCTTTAAATACCTTCATTCGTTTTCGAGGTAGCCAATACATGAATACAATACATGAATACAATAGCATGAACTTGAACGTGGCAATTTTCAGCTAGTGCGAAACCAAAAATTGGTTCAGTCCAACAGAAGATTTTTAACAATGTATAACAGAACAACGACTTTCAATGCATACAATGGCTATAACAACACTTTTTTCAGCAAATGAAAGTAATTGTTGACTATGGGCCGAATCATCTATCATTCTAGTCATCAACTCAACAATTTATACGATAAATTTTATAAATGACATGACATACACTTTCAAACTGGGAACAATAAGCAACTCTTTCGTTTAATAACACCAGAATCTGTTTATCACATTTTGATGAAAATATTTAAAGTAAAATTTTCCAAAAACTAAGTTAGATTACATTTTAAAAACTTCCGCTGTTTTGTCGCTAGATAATTTAATAAATACATTACATCATATAAAATTGTACGGTTGGTACTATTCATAATGTTTTATTACTGATTAACCTTTTTCCCATACCTACAGAATTTAATCCGAAGTAATATAGTTTGAAAATAATAATAAAAAGGCCTGACGCTAAAAATGTTATTTTAATAAAAGTAAATTTTATATTAGAAATGATTCATCGTAGACAAAAAATAATGAACTTTTATCGAGTGTGAAAAATTGGATAACACTTTTGCTTTATTATTTGAAGTTTCTTAATATAAACTTCTTGAAGGAAGTAAGACAAAAAAAAATAGAATAGAATAAATTCTAAGTTTTAAAATATTTCTGGATTCAGTCTACATTTGAAATTGTATACAATATTTACTTGGATTAAAAACTTTTGAGAATTTAATTAGTATTTGTTAGTATACGTTTTCAAAATATTTTAATTTGATTTGTATGGAATTAATTTAGTATGAAGAAGACTTATGATTTATGTTTTATTAAATGTTGAACAGACATAATAATTTGTGATCCGTATGTTACTTACTCTTTATTAAATTTGAAAATAAAAATCGATATAGGAAAATAAACAATATAACTAAAGATTCGATAATCAATGTCGATGTATCAAGACATATAATTACTACTTCAAAAAATAAAATAAAAATGAAATTAATATAAATAAGGCATTTTAAAAGTAGTTTCAAACTGAATCTATATGATGCACATAAGTAAAATAAAAGTACCTGAAATAATAGGTAGATTGAGAAAAAAAAATAAAGTAGCAAATTGTAAAAAAAATAAAATAAAACAAGAGTGTAATAAATTTGTCCTCGCTAACCACAATATCAGACTAATTATCACTAATATACGTAAAGCCATTAGGCGCCGCTATATATATTAACCTATTTTTTATTGAACAGATATTTTTCTTTATAAATAGGAAGTCTTGTGTAAAAAGTTTAAAAATTAAATATTTAGGAGAAACATCATTTTTCCAATTCCATACAGATTCCATAAGCCTTTTCATTATCCATCTCTATTTGTTTTCACCTTTACATCATTTTTGTCATACTATTTTAAATGAAAATTATTGCACAATTTTCAGCAAAAAATATTGCATTTTTTTTCGTTTTCTGAAATAAGATTCTTAACTATTTATTTTATTTTTGCACTATATTTAGATTTTCCTGCATTGCGATTTCAAGATTCGTCTGAACTTTCCTTTAAAATATCAAGTCTGCTTTTAATAGTTTGTCTTGTTTTTAACGTTAAATCACATATTTCTGGATAAAGTAGTTAAGCGAATGTATTGCGTGCACTTTCAGTATTATTTCTTAAACTCCCAGAAAGTGAAACTGGGTTATTTTGTTAATGTACACGAAATAATATTATATTATAAATAAATTATGAATATAAAAATACAATAAATATATAGAATATTGCAATGAAATGAGTTCTAAATGTAGACAAAGGCCTTGACCGGTCGGAAAGAATAATCATTTATCAGAGTAGCGTACGTTTTTGCATTGTTATAGTCTAAAATAAGATCTTAATATTTAAAACTGATTTTATCACATGTGCACCTTTTATATTATTTAGATTAAAATTATTTCTTAGAGAAATTAAAATATTTTACACTTTGCATATTAATAGCTTACTCAAAAAAATAAAATAGATCTGAATTTATATTAATCAAACTGGAGTTTGTAAGTTATGCATGCTACAAAGTCCTGTAGTACTTGAGCTGCGAAATATTTAATTAGATCTGCAAATTTTGTGCATCAATAGATGAGTTAAAAAAATCTGAATTCATCAACAGTCATTTACGATATCATTTGTGAACTATTATCAAGATATCATTTGTGAATTGATACACAGCCAACTTCAGTACCGGCCGAGAAAGCTCTTGTTTGTTTCTCGCGCTTTAGGACGGCGTTCATGACGTCAGATCGCGTGATCTCCGCCGAACCAATCGGCCGAGAAAGCTGTCCTAGGGAGGAGGGATACAAATAAGAGTTTTCTCAGCCGATTCGGTCGGCCGAAGATCACGTGGTCTGACGTCATTTCGTCTTAAGGCGGGAGAAACAAACAAGAGCTTTCTCGGCCGGTACTGAAGTTGGCTGTGATTGATATTATAGAAATAATACTGACGCAAAAAATAAAAATAAAGATTGACCTTTTTATATATATATAATCCAGTTCTACAAGAAAATGAAATATTTACACGATTGAATTATATAAGTGTTTTATAAGAATCTTTTCTTTATAATCATCACAATTTCTTAAGATTTTACTACATATAAATAGTTGAAATTCTGCCGCCAAATGAAACTGTATTGAATATCAACAAAAGACACAAAAAATGTCAAATATTTACAAGAACAAGTAACATTTCAGATTTTTTTCAGATATAAAAAGAATTTACAAGAAATGTTGTAACACAAGAGGACAAATGCATACTAACAGATACTAACAGATGTAACTGAAGGAAATTCGGAGCCAAATTAATTAAATTGTCTGGAAAACAACCTGCTTAGGTAAGTTTAATTTAAAAGATAGACAGTAAAAACAAATAGAAACATCTGGAGTAATAAAGTTAATTAAACAAGTAAGAAAAGAAAACTCTTTAGTTGATTGGGGCCAGAACATTGAATAGTTTCTACAGCTTTAATGGGATTTTCTCCTAACAACGTTAACAAAAAATATTATTGATTTTTTTTTCTGAAAACTTTTCGCTTTTACTTTTTTTTCAATGTTAATTTTTAGTTTAGATAATGCAATTATAATAGAAATAGGCTCAGGGAAGTTAATAAATACAAATGTTAGTTTCAATGGAATTTTTTTATTGCATTAAAATGAAGAAACTAAAATTAATAAGCTTTAAAATAAACTCGTAAATCTATGCACATTTTTGTGATAGTTAATCTTAAATTAACTATTTTACTATTCAGAATAAATTGTGTTTATTCCTGTTTCATGTTTAAAATAGTACTTGCATATTTTATAGATCTAGTTGTTGTATAATTAAATTATATATATTTTTTTGCAAATAAATGTATCTCATCAGAAGAAAAAACAAGAATGAAAAATCATGCGTCAAGCATAGATTATGTAACACTTTCCAACGCTTCCAAAATAATTTTACAAATTATTACCGTTTAATAAGCTGAAAGATAACATCTAAGTAAACAATTTTGAAAACGCATAACATATTTAAAAACGTAATTTCAGGAATTTCCAACATATGCAATATTCGGAAAAATATCCGAATACTTTTATTCAGCCCTGTATATGATCTATAGATTTGTATATATAATACATAGGATGCTAAATTTTAGTTCAGTTAGGAAACGCGTATAACTGTTTAAAATTCTCTTTCTGGAGTTTCTGTCAATAAACGGAAATGTGTTCACGAACGTTTGTGCTTCCCTGTATAGGATCTACAGAATTTATATACACCAAGTAATAGACAAAAAGTGAGTTAAATTTAAAATCGCGTTCAGCAACTTAAAAGGCACTTCCAGGAATTACTGTTAACAATAGAGAATTCTTTTGTGTGTACCTGTAAATGAACGATGGCTGCTATACACACAATATTCTACACTAAGCCTCTTGTAATGCACCTTAGAGATACATATACATTTCAATGCGTTTAAAATAGTGAAACATTATTTAAATAAACCGCAGACGATTTTTCTCCCTAGACGTAATGCAGAGTTGCCAATTCTCCGGATTGTTGCACACCAGTAATTGTTTAGAGAAAAATTGTGTTCTTTCAAATCACAGAATGCTGCAATTAAATAAAAAAAAACATTTTCTGAACTAAAATACTGGTATCCAAAAAGCCGGAGACTTGGCAGTTCTGGTAATGTAACGGAATTCTTTTGACTGTCCCTGTAAAGTAACTATAAGTGCTATGCACACCCTATTCCATATTAAGCTTCTTGTAATGCACCTTAGTGATATATATCAATTACAATGTGTTTGAAATTGTGTAACATCATTTAAATAAACCGCAAATGATTTTTCCCCATGGACCGTAATGTAACGGAATTCTTTTGAGTGTCCCTGTAAAAAAACTATAAATGCTACACACTTCAGTTGAAATAGGGAACATTCTATATATGACGACAATAACATATAAAAATTGCAGAGCAATCCGAGCATATTTACGGGAGTTAGAGCACGGACAGGCGGCCATACGACAGAAAAACCGAAGTCATAAACACTTTTCAACTAGGTTGGAAAGTGTTAAAAATATGTTTTTTATTATGAAAACTATGTATCATTTAGATGAATTAGAAATTTAATGTAAGTTGTTACCTGTTATTTTGGAATATATCGTCTTCTACGTACTTTGAATTTTGAGACAGACAAAAGTCAAATTTACTTTTTAATGATCATATTTTTTTTAGCTCTGTTTTTAAAATATTAATAAAGATGCAAGAATACACATGTCCAGCTTCGGGCTTTTTTTGCTGTTAGTGGCTTTTTTTTTTTCTTTTTTTTTTTTTAGAAAATTAAAAAACTACACATACAGATTAAAAGTGTAATTTAAATATGATTGAAATTTATATTTCAATATGTCTTTAAAATATTACGAAAGAAAGGTAAAACTGAGATTCTAATGTTAATGTTTTTTCGTCTTTATTAGGTGCGTTCGTAATTATATAAATACGTAGCACCTATTGTCGTCGCTTGGTTCGTCCGTCCGTCCGCATATAACAACGCAAAAACTACCCAACCGAATGGTTTGAAATTTAAGATATATTATGTTTGCAGAATTTTGTCGAGACATTTCAAATTTTATAAAAATCAAATCAAAACTTTAGGAGATATTAATAAAAATATTTATAAAGAAATTTGAATGTTTCTTAAAAAATGGTGATTTCTTGTTATAGGAACTTCCGAGGTTTAATCGTCAAGCGACCGAGATGCTTATTTTATGACAGAAATTAATCTGCAGACAATATAGTTCATTTCACAGAATAAAAAAATCATCAAGATCTGAATATTTATATAACTAGCTATAGTACGAACGCACATCATTTGTCACGTTTGACGTACAATTTCCAACTTGCTAAAACCATCTGTAGACTTTAGCAAACTTTGCTTCTGCATACCTTATTTTTAAAAAGACGATTTTTTTTTTCGAAATACGTAATTTCGTACGTATATTTAATATGTTTGCGCAGTAATGTTTGCGGTATTTGTTAATACCTTAATTTCTGTATTTTTAAATTTTAGTTTCAGTTTTTTAACGTTATTTTTTGCAGGAAAGATTTTGTTTATAAGTATTAAAGTCTCAATAGGGAAATATACATTGACAATTTTACGATATTTGCATTTTTAATATAAAGTCTGACAATAGATAATATGCAATTAAGAAGTTTCAAAAAAGAAATCTGACAATATAAACTGCATTTCAAAAAGAAAAAGAAAACATGACTTATAAAAAATATTTTTATTTCCAAAGAAATAAAAGAGATTTAAAATATTAAAACAGCGCTTTACGCCATTAAATATTTTTTTTTAAGTTTCTTTTTAGTAAAATGGATTTCCTAAACCTTTTTTTCATCTCCTTATAGAGAAATATAATTCCATTGATAGTACCAATTTTAAATTTAAACTGATGTCTAATTTTATGTTACAATAAATTTCTGTTAGTTTGTTTTTTGGAGTTTAAAATAAATCTTGCTTTACTCATAAAAAGATAGTTTTCTTAATTAAAAAAAATTCAAATTATAAAATCAGAATGAAACGAACCTACTAGTGCATTTATGAAACAATTATCGATTCCATTAGTCCATAATAGCATGACTCTAAAAATAACTATATTTCTATGTAAAATTGTATACGTTACATGTGTTTTATACATTACAAAAAATTAAACCATTCTTCAAAATAAAAAAAAATAAATAAAAATTAGTGAATTAAAAAAAATATATATATTTTTTAACCATGATATTAAAATTTATTGCCCTACACTGTTAAAAATTTCCGTTCAAAGTTGCACCAATCTATGGAGTAAAATAGGGAAAAGCACCAAAAAATGGTATTTCTTAATTTTTAAAAGCACCACGAAATGGTGCAACCTCCAAAATTGCCTTATTTGCACCACGAAGTGGTGCAACCTAACAGTGAATCAGAATCGCTTATTTCTGCGCATCTCTACAGCGTCTTTATGAGATAAGCAGAAGAGAAAGGGAACAAAATTTTCATAGCCGCCATTGTTGTCAAGATAATTACTAGGATTAGTTATGGAATGACATGGTAGGATATTTTTAGTTTTAATCTTTTATTATTGTAGATTTTGTATCTTGTGAATATATGAGCTTATGATCGCATGATATATTAATTTATTTCAGTAATTATTTCTCTCTTATTTAGTTATGTTTTCCAAATTTGCCTCATTCCGTTATTTCAATGTGCAAATTTTCTCAAAAGAATATGATTTTAGTCATTTCCCTGCCCCCCCCCCCACTCTCTTTGTTAAATTCAGTGTAACAGATTTCATCCATTTATTCTGATAACTATTTCGATTAACATTTACATTAAAGACTTCCATAATATGCAGGGATTAAAAACTTGATGAATCATATCCTGAGAATTCGTTTTCCTACCAGGTGCTTTTTTTTCTTTTCGTATTCGTCGTCATGCAGTATCGAAAAAATAATTAGATAAACAAGAAAAACTGCATGGTGATTTTCGGTTTACGCTATGTTTATTTTATAATTGATTATAAGCTGAAGATAAAGAATTAACTGACAAAAAATTTTGTAGTTAATATATTTCGAAACTCGAAGCTGAGTAAAATTTGTTTAATTGTATGTATGCATTTTTCTGCGATATTGTTTACTTTTTTATATTTTCAAGATTGAGTAATTTTAAAACATTTATTTTAAATAAGTTTATACTTACTTATGTAAGACTGAATATTTTTAATAATAAATTAAGCTTTAATTAGTTTAGAATTCACGTTATATTCAAAATGTTTTCCAAACAGTAAAAAATAGTACATATGCAGTCATTCTGTTCATTTCTGTATGAATTTTCTGTTTTTATTTCCTTCTTTTTTTCCATTTTCTATTTTTTTTTCTTATTTTATGAAAAAAATAAACTTACAAAGGTAAATTTTGATAGATAACAGTCATACATAAATTTGAAAAGGCTTCGTGAACTTTTTAGAAAAAATAGTAAACAATGAATTAAATAGGTCGTATTTGCATCAAGATACGTAATCTATACGCATAAAATATTAAAATTAAATATGACTTATCGTGTTCTTCCATAAATAAGCATCGTAATAATATTCATTTGCCAACAAAATTTGATTTACAGATCCACATACATATAAAAAAATATTTAAATAAAGAATGACTAATCATACACTTAAAAAAGCATTCCCACCCTTTGCGTTATAAGGTAATTGGTACTTTTTTAAAGATGTTTTCATTGTTTCAATATACTCTAGGATTGATATTTACTGCTTCTCTGATTGTTTTTTTTTGCTAAGATATCTAGTGTGTGTTTTACAAGATCAGAAACTTGGTTTATTCCGCAAATTATAATGCATTTCAATTACATTACTTTGCTTTTTTTTACGATATAAAGCCTTCATAACAACATCGTAGTTTTTATGTACGTTAATCAGGAATTAAGGAGTAAATCATGTAAATATTACGATGGTGTTATGAGTGCTTCAAATTGAAAAATTAAATTAAAATATATTAAAATTTGCTAAATAAACCAGCTTTCTGATCTTGTATAACAAACGCAAGTAATCTTCAAACAAAGATCAATCAGAGAAGCAGTAAATATCAATTTTAAAGTTTATTGAAACAATGAAAACATCTTTAGAAAAAAAAAATTCACACAATTACCCCTAAAAAATTCACCAATATATGGCTCCACCTTGCACCAAATAATGAAAAAACGTTTCGCCAATTTATGGTGCAACTTTAGCACCAAATATTGGGGAAATGTTGCACCAATTTATGGGGAAATGTTGCACCAATTTATGGTGCAACCTTAGCACCAAATTTTGGAGATACGTTTCACCATCTTATGGTGGCAGCTACTGCAGCACCAAAAATTGGTGCAACCTTGCTCCAAATTTTTAACAGTGTAGTATTGGGCATTTTCATAATTTGAAGTTAAAAATGAGCTAGCAGATACGATTTGAATTATATTGCACCATAAAAATAACTATTTTAAGTTGATGTAATCATTAGATGAAAAAGTCCTCGATACTAATCTGGTACAGTTTATAACCTTACATTAAATCTGTGTATATAAAAAGCTAACTATTTTATTTTTTCGTTAAAATTTTATTACTATTTGTATACCAAGTAATTTATTTCCTATGTAATATATTTTATAAAAGTTATTAAGGGATCACCTACTGTCGTAAATTTTGAAAAAATCGTTTTTGATTATATATAAACAAGAAAAATTATATTCCGTATGTTACTCGGTTCAAAAATTTTAAGTCGATCTGATAGCAATTAATTACTTATTCCAACCGCTGCTGAAGCAAACGACACCCCACTTTACGCGGCGACAGTAGTCGGTGCGCCAGCAGCTTTTCAATGTGGCTGTCTCTTTTTACTCATGCAAGCAATTTGGCCTGTTTAAAATATGAAACACATGTCATATAGTATAGTTTTTTTATGAATGTTATTGATATTTTATTTCATTTCAAAACAAAAGTCGTTTTTCACGAAATTACATATTTTAAGAAGACGGAGATTATTACAATCAAAGTTCTAAATGTATTTCAATGAAAATTTGTGAAATTGTAACTATTAGTATTGTAACTATTGTAAGAATTAGCTTGCGCTCGACGAAGGAATTTATTTCTGATCGAAATTAATATTTTTATACAAGTTACCACAAACCGTGGTTGAACGGAACCACTCTAGGGGCTGCCTAATGTATTATTTTTTATGGTAATAACAACAAAGGAACCCCTTTATTATATTATAATACAATCTTTGTTGAATAACATCTGAAGCTAAAATCGTATTGAAAATAGAAAGAAAAAACAGCTGATTCAATCATTTTGCCATTCCATGCTTTGTCATAATTTTTTCAACCCTAAAAGCTTATTTACAGGTTCTTACATATAACATTTCACTTACATTCACTTCACTTATATTCACTTTATTTAAAATTTTACAAATGTATCAAAACGTTTTATGCAATCTATATTTTGTCGAATAAAGCATAAATATGCAACAGACCTTAAAAATAAAAGCAATTCCAAATTCAATAAATTTGCATTAAAACGTATGAGATAATCTCATGAGGAACAGGTTTGTAATTTATTAAGAATTTCGTTATTTTTTTAAAATGACATACGTATCGAAATTTCATTCAAACAATTTATATCTATCATTGAGTATCACTGCTATTTAATACGTATTCAGCTCACAAACGGCATCAATATTCTCTTATTCTTTCTTACTAGAATGTATTCCTTAAATTTTAATAAAATTTCATAAAATAATGATTCATTAATCGCTAATTTTACACTATCTAAAGCATTTACCTAGAAGAAGTTAATACACACCCAGTTTACGAAGATTCGATCGGCGATAATAAAACTAACTTTCACCAATTTTACCATGAACCCTGTAAACTAACTACAATTTTATCATTATTCTGAACTGTGAAACTATATTTTTGCATTATATTTTTAATGAACCGTTATTTTTTTTTAAAAGATTCAATGACTGGATACATTGCTGCTTTTGAAATGACAGATATGGAATATATTTTTTAGTTTTACATCTACAGAATAATATTTCCAGTGCACTCTATTTAAAACTGTTTTAATATTTTTAAAATTATATTCTAACCAATCGTATTTGTTAAAATATTTACTAATAATAAATGTCCAACACATTTTTATTAATTACTAGCATGCTACGCCCGCTGCGCTGGGCCATTTTCTAAATGTACCTTAAATCAAACGAAATTGCTTTGTATTTTAAAAGAATGTGGATCTTCACCTACAGATGCTACCATAGTAAATATTTTCAAACGAACCTTGAATCAAACGAATTATATCAATGGATTTGAGCATGTATTTTAAAGCAATAGGGACGTTCACCTGGATTTTCCTTCAATATTGCTGTAAACGATGTGAACAACATTGCGTTATAATATATTATACATTGGAAAAATTTGGGCTAAAAGAAGAAACTCATTTTGTTGATCATTTATAGTAGAGTTTGGTAGGGAAATGAGGCCATTATGAGATTATAACAACAGGAACTAACATGTTCTCTAGTCAACATACTACTAAAAGAGAAAGCATTACAATGCTTGCATAGATTGACCATTGAACTTAAATAATGTTCGGGTGATTCATTTTCGTCTGTAAGTTCTTGAACTCCGTCCCTCTTTCTTGTCTCCATGAGAGATTCTGGTAACGTAAATGCAATCTCACATTATGTTACGTTATATTTCTCAATATACGTCATCTTCTGGCAAGTCTACTACGGTTTTTCATCTTTCGATTCCAGCAGAGTAAATACAGTGAAAATTGTAATACATTGTTTGCACATAAAGAACAGTGTTTAACTTTCATATTTAAAAAAATGGTGAAACATAAAAAAGTGAATTTTTAAAGCTGAATATGAATAAAATTAAAATGACGCCATTTTCACTGTCTTTCCATTTTTTAGACCAGTTGCATTCGTGTAACCGTTAATCTGAAAACCCAATGATTAACTCTGGTCGAAGAATAAACCTCTAGTTTGTATCCAATAAAATCTTCCATAATCTTGCCGATATCCAAGTTTGACGTCAAACATTAGACGAGCTTGAAACGATATGCTTACTAATCTACCAGAGTTAGTTACAAAACGAAGTTAGTTACGCGCCAAGCTATGCTCCATTAAATAATGTCAAATGACTGTTAATTCAATTATAGATCTTTCCTTAACAAAATTCCATACATTAAATAAAACTGACAATGATAAAGTTAGTTATGCAAAATGTTTAGTAATATTATTTTTGGTGAATACTTAAACCGAAGATTTGTTTGCATTTATCTAAAGAGCAAATAACACGCAGAAATAAATTCATTTCTCACTATGTTTAGCTGCTAGGGCTGTGTGTAGGTCGAAAAATTATCTAATCAGAATTTCAGGTACTCTTTTTTTCTTATTCATCCTGAAATGATAAATCGACAAATATTATTTATTCCATTCGCCACCATTGACATTACAAAGTTTTTCCGTACATTGAAAGCGCCATAACAGTGGCTGATATGTTCTGCTCTCAAAGCTGGCACACGGGAAGTGCTGGGTTCAAACCCTTGTCGTGCTCGTTGACCTAACCGTTCGGAGTTTTCCGTGGTTTTCTTCGAACCTTGACGTAAATACGGGTTAAGATCCCTTTGAAAGACTCCCACGGAGGGCACTCCCCCCAGGGTCTATATCTCTCGTGTAGATAATCGGCCGTCATAAAATCAACCAACCGTACATTGGAAGCATTGCTTTTTTTGGTAAAACTTTGCTTCATAATGAAAAAACCCCATAAACTTAGCAATTGCTAATTTCAAAAGTCATCTAATCTTCTGGACTCGTAGTCCAGAGTAACCTTCAAACATAAACGAAACATCCAACAATATAGTAAAAATGCCAACTGGCAGGTAACCGGAATAACTATTAGTCCAATGTCTTTTAAAAACCTTCCTGAAAGAAGGGAAGAAAGATATGCAGAAAAAACTAAAAAGAAATGACGAATCAAAAAGAGCATCGAAAATTTATTTCAGCAAACAATTTTTATTGCAAAATGTAGCCTTTTGTGATAGTAATAACGCATGAATGCACACATGTCCTTAAGAATATTCTTCGGTTCCTAACTTTTGAAACAGTGAATATTTCTATAAGTGAAATTGGCGATATATTAAAAAAATAATAAAATAAAAATAAAAGAATAGATACTATTCGCTGGTCTGAGTTCGAGGCTATAAAAATAATATGTTTGGCGAAAACAAACCGGAATGTTTCCGTAGTAAATTTTTAAATGTCTAAAATTTAATTATTTTTCAATATGTGTTTGAGTGGCAGACATTCACTAAAATTTAAATATTTATCCCATATTCATAACAATAACTGCTATTTATATAATTTGAATTTGAATATAAAAAATTACTCCAAAAAGGATTTTGTATATATGAAAAAACACTATTATTGCTAATACCGCTAAAGCTGATGTCACGCTTATGCATTTTTGGCTTAAAATCACATTGCTTGGCGACAAAAGTAAAATCAAAACCGTAAATAAACAAATAACATGTAACTCATAAATGCAGTCATTTTTACAATTATATCTGCTAGTTCCTCCTCTAAGACACATGACAGGGGAGTTACATAAAAAAAAATAACAGAAACAAAACAAAGGGAAAAAAATTACTCATATTTTATTAAATCAAATTATCAGATGCATCTTTGTTAACCTGACGCAAACGATAAATCACCAAATATTGACTTAATCTGAATTGCAATCTCATGCATTGTAAAAATTTTTTAGCATTACAAACTATTACAATTTACATTACAAATTATATTTTTAAGCATTAAATTAAATATTATGCCTCATTAAAACAGTTTTTTCTTTCTTTTTTTGCGGGGAGGGGGGGGGGATTTTAAATAAAATTAATAACAGAATTTTTCTTTCATTTTTCTATGTCTTTGCATTATTTTCTGATATAGCCGTTTCAATTTTTTCGCCAACGATAATGGTCTCCAAAAAAATGACCTATTGTAACATTATCGTCCAAAATAACAGAACTTTCCATCATAATTCTATAACTAATATACGTAGAACTATGTGTTGTATACTAAAACCTTCCCTGAAAAATTATCTATCCAACAGTGCAAATTCCATCAAATTCCATTCAGTAGAACTCGAGTTATAAAGGAACGGAACGAAATTTCCGTTTGTGTTTTATACATATAGTAGACAGATGGCATGCATTGAACAAACTCAAAATCACTTTAAAGCAGAAATCTTTCTTGATGATTTTATATTTCGTTTTAGATTTTTTGTCTAATCATTAGTTATATTTGTCTCTCTATTCACATGAATTCCTGTCTTTTAAAAGATTCTTCATTCATTTTCTTGAGTACATATATAATATATGAAATTCATATTTAATCTATAAATGCAATTTTCACGAATATATTTCACATATTCCACATTTCATACATCACAATCGTTTGCAATGATGAATAAATCTTCCAAAAGGAGACTATTGATTTTATATTAAGCTTGTAAATTCTGTTTGATAAAGAGAAAAAATCAATTGCCAAGTATATAGGTATTACATTATTCCCCATCATTTAATCATCGGTAAGTTCACAAGAAGAATAAGATGTAGACAACGCATAGCGGTAAAATTTTCAATAGTTTGGAAATAATTAATAATAAAACTTTGTGCGTTTGCGTATTTGACTTCTGCTAAAGAATCTATCAATCTATAAAATATAGTTTAATTATATCTGAACAATTTCAATTATTTTTACATTTATTTTTTTCACAATTTTTTTATTTTAAAATTCGCCAATATTAGGTCAACTTCGGTGTATATACACATATTGAATTTATTTAAGAAAGCTGTAGAAAATATTTGTATCAAAATAAATAATGTACTTTAGAAAAGTACTTTATAGAACTTAAAAGTGCTTAGCATACTTTAGAATGCTTTGTTTCTATGAGAAATATTTCCAAAATAACAGGTTTTTGATATATAATTTGCAGAATCTACATAAGTATAAAAAATAAATACTTTACATAAATTTGCAGAATAAATATAATATTATTAAAATATCATTTGGAGAATAACGTTTTTAATTTTAAATTAAAAGCCTAAAAAATCCGTTTAATGATGTTACAAATTTCTAAATGTTTCATGACTGTTTCATCCGATCTAATTTAATTTCTGGCACATTAACAGTTTATTTAACTGCCGGTTACCAGATATTATGTATTGATAACTGTGTAATAACTAGATTTTAATAACTGTGTAATAACTTTATAATAACTATGAAAATATTTGATGCCGAACTACTAAATAACTTGATGCCGAAACTACGTATCTACTCTCTTTTTGCGGATCTGGGTTTATACATACTAATGCGTACTTCCGTGATAAGTGTTTCGAAATATTATTATTATGACTTTTTTTAAAATATGGCAGCAGCAGCTGTATCAAATTATGATTTAAATCTATTCAGATAATAAAATTTTGAATCAAAATTTGAAAAAAGTAGCTTAAAAATAGATTAGGAAAGGAATATTGGTAACTGCACCTAACAATCTAGTCATGTATGTGCCTGCAACAAGTGGTTAATTTGTTATGCATAGTTTTGATCCTATAAAACTTAGCTATGTTGATCGATTTCAACATTTAATAGACCTTAAAATATTTTTTTTTAATTTAAAAACTGTCTAATAGAATGTATTTATAATACATTGCTTTATAAAACTACCAATTTTCATGTTTTTATATGTAGTTTGTTTGTATGTTTTTATTGATAGTTTTTTCAAAAAAGCAAAAATTCAATAAATTCAATTAGGCAGATTTTCATTTTTTTTTTCTTATTTGAAACCTTTTACTTCTAAAAATAGAGTCTAATATATACATGTAGTTTTCTTAATTTTGTTGAGTTAAACAAATCGTTTCACTGAAAAAATCAATTTTAATAGCCTTTTTCTAACAAATGTTTTCATAACGACTTTTTAAACAAATCTTTTGATGCAATTTATAAAAACACGGGGGCCAACACATTATATAAAAAAATTCCAGCCGTCTATTCTCCTATGCATAATGCATACAAGCTTATTACGGAATACTGTTGAGGAAAATGTCACTCTAAAGCTGTATTATCTGTAAATCGCTTTAGAGGCAAGTTCATCAGTTCTTTGATTGCCTCATTTCTCTATTCAAATTTACTCTTTAGGGAGGAAATGGATTCCAATCTCAGATCACCTTAGCTGTTTCTCAGTTGCCATAAATTTAACATAATCTATTTTAAAACCTGAATTATCGATTTCGATTTCCACTTACGGATTCATTTCATGTGTATTCTGAAGTTTTCTGTTTTTAGTAAATTTATGTCCGATATTTTTTATTTCTATTGCAGCCAGCTAAACAATGATGCGTAAAATTTTGCAAATTATTGTTTCCATTTTACAACTAGAATAAAAAACACATTTTGTTCAAGAATATGGATAGTAATACGTATAGATTAACGTATTGAATATCTGAGAGAATTAACTTTAGAAGATTTTGTTCTGAAATAACTAAAGTAATCAGAACCAAATGTGGGACGAATTCGAAAAAAAAAAAAATTATGTTGCAAGAAGTAAGCGTGAGTGTAAACGTAGTTTAACATAAAAGTGACGCTTCCGAAGCATTTTTTTCTTTCAAATTTATCATTGCAATGTTGTTACAATATTTTAATTTTCTCGAAATATAGTTATTTATGATAATATGACATAAAATTATTTAATTAATAATATTAAAACGTGAAGGTAGAATAGAATATTTAATTCGAGATTGCTCGGTTCACTTTGATGTTTATTTTTATTACTTTATAGTAGCTTTATGGCATGTTATGCGACTATATGTTAATATTATATTTTTTATAAAAATGGTTGTATAAAGCAAAATAATTTATTCAAGAAAAATGCAATTCTTAGATTAAAATTTAGAATTTTTTTAAGTGAAGAGAAATTTAAAACCAAACTTCTCTTAAAATTTTGAAACTTTCAACAATTCTCTTTCATGCTTTTCTAACAAAATGTAGTCTATAGCTCTAAGGTCCAGATTTGCATAAAAGTTTAGTTTTAGCTCAGTTTGTTTCCTAAAAAGGAAAAATGGCATGGCAAATAAAATAAAGTTTCGCTCTGTGTGTCTGAGTGTGTGTCTGTCTGTTGACGACGGATAGGAAAATGTAGCCCCTCTAGAAGCCTGAAAATTTAGATAAAATAGTCTAAACCATCGCCTGATGCACCTGAGTCTCAGAATTTTAATATTTTATTTATTTACTGAAATATTAATTAAAATCCACAAAGCAATCTCATCAAAAATACGTTTTTCTTCTTGGGTTTCTTGGTTAAATAGAGTCTTCACAGAAGTAATTACATAAACCAGAAGAGCGATTCATAGATAAAGATTTCTAACGAAACAGAGTCAATATGGATTGCAGTTACCGGCGTATAGCCATGCTAATGTAGCGCCACCTGCACACGACAAATTACTCAGGCTGTTTGAAACATTTCCAAGCACATTTCCTTGATGATAATTAGCTGAGTTTAAGAGGTTTTTTACATGACATATATTATTATGATAGAGATTATAATGCAAAAAACTTTATTTAACAGATTATTTGTTATATTTGTGGGGATGAAGAGGTAAGGGTCTAATTACATTTAACAATTTTAACATTTTTAGTTTCACTCGTAGCGCTTAATAGCTGTTTGATATAAAGAATATCTCTATTTTAAGTCTCAGATAATAATGTTCCAAACTTCTCCAAACCAGTTGTATTTTTACTAAATTATCGTAAAAATCAGCATTCCTAGCTTTAAGGTGTATTTCTAGAAAGCAGATACCAGTATTTTAGAATATTAGTCTAAGTCAATAAGTTCTTAGCTAAACGAAATTAATCAATCTTTAAAGATGTATAGCGATCCTCCAAAATAGTTATTTGATGAGTGGC
Organism: Maratus michaelseni; assembly: GCA_963931845.1. Taxonomy (NCBI): domain Eukaryota; kingdom Metazoa; phylum Arthropoda; class Arachnida; order Araneae; family Salticidae; genus Maratus; species Maratus michaelseni. The sequence continues at coordinate 256,761,901 of OZ007590.1, read as the reverse complement.
GCATGAGCATCCTCTCCTCCCCCGACCCCTTCTTCAAGGGTTTTTTCTCTAACTATGCCCCGTTTCCATATCTCAGCAACAATCTTTCCGATTTCAATGCAACTGATTTCAGACATTATAATTCACTTATTAGTCACACTTTTTAACATTAAACTAAATTTATGAGTAGCGGTTACCACTGTTTTCGAATAATAGTTTAAGCCGAATGTGTAATTAACTTACTAGCTTAAGCAAACGAACGAATTTTGAAAGGTGCATAGGGGTCCTCCTAATTATTTATTTGCTTAAGAACACTTGAACATGTCCCTACTCTCCGACCACTGCTTTAATGTTTTTTTTTGTAACTATGCCCCGTTTCCATATCTCAGAAACTATATTTCCTATTTTAACGCAAGTAATTCCAAGCATTATAATTAACTTAATAGTCCCCCTTTATAACATTAAACTAAATTTATGAGAAGAGGTTACCACTACTTCCGAATAACAGTTTAAGCCAAATTTGTAATTAAGTTCCTAGCTTAACCAAACGAACGAATTTTTAAAGAAGTAGTTTTTAAAAAATTAGTCATTTGCTGAACATCCTCTCCCCGACGGCCCCTCTTTCAATGTTTTTTTCTCTAAGAATGTGCCGTTTTTATATCTCCGCAATTATCTTTCTGATTTAAACACAAGTGACTCCAAACATCATAATTAACATAAAAGTCACCCTTTATAACAATAAAATAATTTTATGAGTAGTGGTTACCACTATTTCCGAATAATACTTTAAGGCAAATTTGTAATTAAGTTCTTAGCTTAACCAAACGATCGAATTTTTAAAGATGCACTGTGGTCCTCCTAATTCGTAATCATCTGAAGGACACTTGAACATCCCCTCCCCCCGGCACCTCACTCAAGGTTATTTTCTCTAACTGTGCTTTATTTCAATAACTCGGCTGATAATGTTTCCATCGTGTCGAAAACAGCTGAATTTTGTAGCACGCCTACTATACAGTACCGTAGGCAGAGGGGACCTGTCTCTGAGGTTCGTTCGGAAAGAGGCTTGTTTAGAACAGAATGCTCCCCATGTAGTGGAAGGGGGAAATAAAGGATTTTCCGGAGCGTACGAGCATGACCGGTATACAGTGCCGAAGCCATCGGAGACGGTGACCAGAGTTTCGTTTTTAAGAGATTTATTTTTTTGGGGAGGGGGGGGGGATCGGGCAACGCCGGGCGGGTCAGCTAGTATATAATAAAGAATAAATTTATTTAACATTTTAATTTAAAAAATATAAATTATTTATATTACTCAAAGCCCGATCTCTGATTTTATGAAATGCACCAAAAGAGTACTCCCTTTGAAAAATTGAATCAATTGTTAAATATATGTTGAATGCCTAACATTTTGATCACACTTATATATTATAAAATACAAATTCAGGAAAAAATAATATAAAGATTGCAACCCAGAACAATTGGAAGGCTCATTCTTTTTCAAAATTATTGTTTGCAAAATTACAAATTTTGTTACTGAACGTTAACCTGTTTTTGTATACATTTACTGTGTTTATGCAACTGTTTTATCTAGTCCTTAATCAGTAATCAGAAATTAAGTAAAATTACTTAGAAAGAGCCATGCTGTGTTTATTCGTTATGTTTTATTTTTCTAACATGCTTACACTTTGTATTTTAAAATAAAAAATCTGAAAGTGTTCATCTAACACATATTGCTGACGCGTGTGAAAATTTACTCGTAAAACATGATAAAACAATGAGATCTTGATATTATCCTAATTTCTTTTTATACAGAAATTATTCACTCCTATAGAACAAATAAATGTGTAAACTCAATTATCTATAATGATTTTAACACAAATAACAGTCTGTTTAAATTGCTCCACGTTTTTGCATTTCCCCGAGATTACATTGTAAATATAAACGGAATTTTTTTTTACAGGACTGCTAAAAATAAAATCAACTGCTTATAAATGAATATCAGAGGTTAAAGAACTGTCTTATTTAATCCATAGGTTTCAAATATGCGGTCTTTTACCCCTCAAATAAACATAATTGGAAAAAAGAAAATATGTTTAATGAAATGTTTGTATTCCTATGTGGTGATTTATTAACTCCTTTTATGTAATGAAATTTCTCGTTTTATTTGAAATTTTAAAAAACCAAACGTTAGACTACTATAAATATTATAAATCATAACACCTGGTAATTATATATTTCTTTAATTGCTAAAAGGTGTAAAATAAAAATATCATAAACAGTAAAATAAGTTTTATTAGACTGTTGACATATGTTTAAGATCAACTGAGCCATTATCAAAACAAATCAGAATATTCTGTTAATTCACAGTCTATGAAGTTATTTGAAAAGGTAGCATTTAATGTTCCACGAACTTTTTTAAAAATTACGCACGTTATTTTTATTTTTTACTTTGATGTTTATTTTCATATTTGCAAGATTATATCAAGGAGAAGCCATCCAAATAAATATCAATGAAAGTAAAATAATTTTTCCTTGCAATCTATACAATTAATCCATTATAAGATATACAATAGAGATTGTAACACTTAAAAATACAATATGTGATGATGCAGCATCATTTAACTTACCAAAATTGTGTCTCAAGTTACTCCCGTGCTACAAATATGAAATAAACATCCAAGTAAAAAATTAAAATAACGTGCGTATATTTAAAAAAAAGTACATGGAAAATTAAATGACTTCAAATAACTTCACGTTTCAAATAACTTCATAGACCATGTAATTATAGAATATTCTTCTTTGTTTTGATAATGTATTAGACTGAGCTGAAACATATCTCAGCAGTCTAATAAAACTTATTTTACTGTTTATAATATTTTTATTTTACACATTTTAGCAATTAAAAAATTATTTGACAGCTTTGTTTTTATAGCTGTTTCACTACAGCTATGTTTGAAATGATTTTTAGGTATCCTATTTGTCAGTTAACATTTAACACAATTTTCAGCTTTTCACGCCTCCGTCTATCATGAAGTAGAAAAAGTGGTTCCGTAAATACTTTAGTACAGTAATTGATAGCCACACAGTAAATGATTTAAATAAACATGATTCATTTATTTTTTTTAAATCTGAATGATCTTATTTAAAATTATAATGTATTCTTATACTGATTTTTTAACCTTCCCACCCTGAATGTGTCGATTCCATCCATTTCTATAATTTCTTTAATTCTCTTCAAACCAGAAACTCTTCATGAAGTAAGATAAACCAAAATCAAAGAAAACAGAAAAAAAAAATATGTTAAATAGTTTTATCTAAAAATTCTGTTGTGAAAGGTTTTTATAAAGGTTGATTAAAATTTAAACAGGATAGGAAGGTTAGTAACTTGCTTGTTAAAATATGTGAGCAAGAATGTTTCATTTTTATGTTTCAAATACAATAGTAATAATTGAAGTGTGAGTTTTGAAAATATTTTTAAAAAACAAAGAATATTAGAGCCAACAGAGCTTTTCTAAAGCAAGCATGGCACTCAACGCGCTGTTGGACACATATTTTGATCTTTCAATGTGTCTAATAACGTCTTATCACTGGCACATGAAGTGTAGCTTCCATTTCCACGAGTTCAAACTCTTCTTCTTTGCTCTATTTTCTATGCTACTTTCCGGGACTTCCTTTTTTTCTGGGACGTATAGACCCTTATATTAGAAATGTATGTGTTTCTCAACTGTTTGAGAACATTGCTTTTATAGGAAATATTATTAAATCTAAACTCATCTCTAAAAATCCCTTTTCTATTCTACTTGTAGTTGTTCATCAGCTATTACATTTTATAGTTAAATGTAAGAAACGGAGGTGATTCTTTTTTCATTATATTCATTAGCTAGGTGCACACGTTTTTGTTTCCTTTCTTACGCTTCGGGCTCTTTCTTGTTTTTTATTTTCTTTATTTCCTTTCCGATCTTAGACCCATTTTTTGAAGTGTTTCCTTAATCACGTGTACCTCTTTTAATCTGAGCAACACTGTTTTAGATGATAGCATTTACGGGTAGATGTGGGCCCACCTGTTTGTCTAGAATTAAGGGTTGTGGCTCCTTTACAAAGTACATGGGTTAGAATCTAGGCTCAGAAATCGATATTTATAGTGTGCCGTATTTCACTTTAAATTAAGCTTCCGATGTGTTTATTCCTCCTCTACAAAATATGACCACCCCAATACCGCACACAACAAACCGACCAACTGCTTCTATAGTTTCCATAAATTATTTGAAGGTCTGGCTAACGATATAGAAGCAGTATTCCTTCATATACTTTGAGAATAGGTACCAATCATGCCCATGACACTGTGGAATAAAACATCGCTCGTTTTTGTCGGTTTTATTTATTTATCTTTTTTTGATTAATTATTAATTTATTTTTAGCAGAATATGACTCGAATGAAGCCAAAGTGTACTTTGTATATTGAAAATTGACGTTTGGTCGTTCCCGAGATAAAAGTAAAACCTACAGAGACATTGTTTACAGTTACCTCATAATGAAAAATATAAAAGAGAGATTTGAGCAGAATCGAGCAGAACTTAACATCATTAATCAGATCAAAGGCACAGTATGTCAGTAATAAGAATACATATACACAAAGACATAATTTTCGTTTATATCCAACTGCAAAAAAATCATGAATAGTATTTATTTCATTTTTTCAATTTTCAGCCCTATCAAGTAGTTTTTATTAACGGTACTGCCATTTGTATAAAAAATGTGGAAAATAGCAACAACTCCTCAGGGTGATAAAAAGATGCGAGATCAATAATATATTACTTCTCCCAATGTTCAGGTGGAGGCTAATATCAATTACCCTCTGTTTACGTCTATAAAACGATACCTAAAGTACATCGTTTATCAGTATTTGGTTTTTACATATAAATGCTTTGTATCTATAATTAATATTATTTCAAAATTTGTAATTTGTGGTTAAATACATAGATTTCTACCTGCTGTTATGGGTAATAATTATAGTGGTTTTGAGATGGTTTTCTTAATATGAGTGTTAAATTATGTGAACAAGAATGTTTCATATTTAATTTTAAAATACAAATGTAAAAATTCAACAGAGATTCTCAATTCTTTCTTTTAGAATATAATTTAAAAGATAATTATATTATAAAAAAATTTTTAGAAGATATTTATAAACTGTCTCACATCGTTTTATTCGTTCAATTTTATTCATATGGTATTTATATCGTATTATTGTTTTTTTTAATTTTTTTAATTATTATCAGTGACAATTTATTAATCTGATTCTTTATATTTATAATATTAATAATATTGATATTCTTTTCATGTTAATCTTTCATACGATATCACATATATCTTTCTGAAATTTGTATATTTCAAAATTCAACAAATATAAAAACTATTGCACATTTAACATATTTTTTATATCAAACAGTGATTATAAACAGTTATCAATTAGTTTAAATCGTAAGTATTCAGCTACTATGTAATGATATTTTATTTATTCACCGAATAACAATACCGATTTTTTCCACTTTAAAATAATGGACTCCATGAATGTTTTCATGACATAGTAAGCATTTTTCAAAGATTTCAATAGATATTAACACCTCTGAAATGAACCCATAAAAAACGCATTTTTAAGACTTTACTTAAGCCGTAGTTGTCATAAGCAACTGCATTCTGTTTTTTATATGCTAAATCTTTTACAATACATACAACATTTTTTTTATTCTGCTGTGTGTGTTTTTCTATAATTACCGCACAAAATCCTAACAGAAACTCAAAGTTATTCGAATGTATTTTGTGTTGCATAAACATTATTGTGCTGAAAAAAAAGATTGATTGTTAATATTACAACATATAGTCACAATTTCTTTATTTTTTGTATCTATATGCACAAAGATACAAGTACAAATTTCGTGGTTTATCATACAGTAACATAAATATAAAACTAATTACATTTAATATGTACACATTTTATTTTTTTTAATCTTTGAAATCTATTAAATTTGTAAATTTTATCAATATCTCTCATACGCTCAAATCTTCCGTTACATTGTGTAAATGATATAAGAAAGTACAATATATTTAACTCGTAATAAATTAGAATAATTTCTTTATTGAAAAAGTTCATATTTTTTAAAAATACTTAATTTTGTGCTGTCCATCTTAACAAAAAGTGGTCTGTAAATATTTTTACTGTGTTTCTTATAAAATCTTAAAAATGATATAGTAGTTTGTTGTTAATGGAAAGGTATGATACCCAAAGAAAACGAAAGTTACATTAAGCTTTATTGTCACTTTATACAAGTATTATACAACGTGTTTCATAAATGGTTTAATCTAATCATATCCATCCATCTAATTATATCGTGCAAGTTTATTAAAATTATTGACTAAGCGATATTTTTCTATATAATGCAATAAAGACCTTTAATGATTCATTTGCGTTTAAGTAAATAGTTATCATTATACATTATCAGAGTTTCTTGAGTTTGACATTTGACATTTGAAGGAGTGATGCTTTTAGACCTATAGCTACAAATGCTGTTGTTCCGAATGATTCATATATATTTTATTCACACATAAATGACTTCGACAATTACATAATTCCTGACGAGATAGCACAAGGAAAAATTACAACACCAAAGATTTACAACCGCAGCTCCAAAAAGTGAGTGCAACAGAGCTGGCGGGAGTCGAACCCGCCGGCCTTATTCCTACGCTCTCAAGCGATTTGGTTTCTTGAGTTTTATAGGAAAATATATAAACGTAAATAAAAAATTGCAAGATAAAAAATTTCTTCATTATATTGTTTACAGAAAAACATATTCTTAACATATTATATACATATTTATACATAATTCAATATACATCAAGAAACAAAATGTTTTTCACTTCGATTTCTTAAAAACAAAAATTTGTGTATTTTAAGGCATATATTCTTTTAATTCATTGGATCCATGGCAATTTTTTTCTTTTCCTATGAAAATAATCTTTATACTCGATGAGTTCCCATTCCTTCCTGTTGAAACATGAGATAAATTTTTAACTTATCGAGAAAAGTATAGTTTTAAACTATCACTTAAAGCTCCACTGGATGATAATAGCGTTTTTTTAGGAAAAGGGATATCGATTTATCAAAGTTGGAAAAAATACCTTCTTCTTTATTAGCTTGAGTTTATGAAAAATAAATTTTAGTTATATGTTGTATTTTTTAAGTATTAAACTGGTGAAGTAGCAAAATAAATATTTTATTCTGCGAGAAATCTCAAGGGTAGCGTTTATCCTGCCATTAGTGTTGCCAATTGGACTAGATTGTTTTATTCATATTGCTTGATTGTTACTGATTTTTAAAAGTAATAATCACCTTAAATAACTTGAAATTTTCTTACCATTTTTTTTTGTTATCAGTCCATTTTAATTTTAATTTAAACGAGAAAAGAGATAATTATCTTTTAATGAATGGTTTTGTATTACGTAGCACCATGTTTGACAGCATTGTGCCAGCACTTTACACATAAAATGAAACCCTTTATGCTTAATTGTAATATCTAATATTTTATTAAAATATCAAAAAAAATTTAGTTTTTTTTTTTTTTTTTTTTTTTTTTTTTTGAGAAAAGCAAATAATCTGATATTCGATATCTTTTAAAAATGCAACAACTCATGTATATGTAATTCTTACTTAGTGAATTTAAATAGAGGTATTTAGAGAAAAAAAATGATATGTCAGTTGTAATGCAAGAAAGCAGAGATTTAAATAGTTTCAAAACATCTACTAACATTTATCTTTTTTTTTTTAATCATTTACATGTTACATTTCTTATAGGTGTCGAAAAAGACAATTTTATAAATTGACTGGAATATGTTTTAAATTAGCCACAGTAAAAAAATTACTTGCATGATATTTTAAAAACAATTCATTAAGATTATTAAGGTTAATGTTAATTAAATTAAATTTTATTAATATATTATGTTAATATTTAAAATGTAAAACTTCGTAGAAAGTATGTAAAACGTATTCGAACTAATATGGTAGTGACACAGTACTTTTTCTAAAATCTGTCATTAAGTGATTTCCTTTTCTGAAAAAAAATGTACAGGTCTAATTTTAATTATTTTTAAGAATTTTAAAGTTGAAAAGTATTTGCATATACAGGAATCCTTCACTACTCAATTTACTCAAACTTTGTGAAAATGTTCAATTCATCTTCTGTGAGGTGGAAACGATTAAATCCACATATAATTTATCGAAGTGTCACAGATAACGTCGTGATGTAATTAAACTTACTTTATGAGAATTTTAGCGTTGTATTTAATTAAAAGTAGTATGCTGTATTTTTGTTTTAACTTGCTGTAAAATTGTGTTAAATTGAAATTTTACATATATAGCTAAAAACTTTATTTGGATGTTCGTTGTTTAGTTCTTATAAATAAAATATTTAGCTTAAGTTTAATAATTTTGTATAAATATTTTTAAATTGAAATGTTAAATACATATCTGTAACTTCTGATAGAGTAACAAAATTTAAAAAAATGGATCCTGAAGAAATATTAAAAAAAAAAAAATCTCTTGTTTTCGTTAAAGTTCAATACAAGTCCTGCTCGTATTTTATACCGCGCACTGCAAACATTATAAATGGAAGAAAACCAGTACATGAAATAAATTATACGATGGTAGAAATAACACAAGCAACCAACTTTTAAAACTATTTCAAATAATTGATTGAAAGAGACTACTTCTTTTAAACACTTCTTAAGATCTGAAACTTTTGCTTGCCGCATTTATGCCATGGCTGAGAACAGAAGGCCGAGTCTCTCCTCAAGAAAATCAAATTGTTTTAAACATTGATCTATTGGGCGTAATGGTATTATTTCTTTTACAAATTTCACAGGTGTTGAAACTTGCATTTTTTTTTTACATTTCTCCCTTCATTTTTCCTTATCTCCTATGGATTTTTAATTCGAACGCTGCTGCAATACTTATCCCATAGATCGGAATGGAACAGGGTTTCTCTTCTTTTGAGAAAATCACTCTAAATTTTGGCTTGAAGTGTTTGAACGGTAACTAAGACTTCATTTCACTCAGAAATTTCGCAGGTTTTTATGTTGGTCTGCTCATATGCTGTTTCGTCACCAGTTTTCTCTCTGTGTTTATCTAAGCTTAATCTCTGTCTGTCAAAACATTTCAGAGTTCGAGAACTAAATAATGGTTTATTTCCAACATTGAATTAAATACAATTTATTTCTTCGAGAAAATTGTTCTGTTTGCACAGGCATTTGAATTTTATTTCATAGTGAAGGGTGTTTCGAAATATTCTTTTTATGCTTGTGTCGAAAAAAAATATTCAAAGAATTATTTTACGTATACTTTAAATACGAATCGTTGATTTTTGCTAACATACCACAAATGATAGCAGTAAAATTACAAATTTAGCCATAGAGACGACAGCTGATATTTAATCAATACAATAGGAAACAATTGTTGATTCCCGTTGTGGTCATTAAAATAAAATATTCTAAAAATAAAAGTGGAGGGGAGAAAAGAATGTTTGGCTTTGTAGTAAGTGTGCAAAATTCAACAATTTGAAAAATAATAAACAACTTATTTTTAAGTACAAGGTTTGCAAAAAATAAGTTTACCACTTCAGAGAGCTCTAAAATGCGTTCTATTAGTACAAATGAGATAAAATTTCAAATACATATACTTCAAATGCGGCGCTTGACATTTATTAAATAAAAAAATAGTACAAAAATCTGCCGATAAGTGGCGCTGTAAGACACATAAAAACATTTTATATGCTTTATAAAAGTTAAATAATATAAAAAATAGCATTAAAACTGCTCAATATGTCCCATTTTATTTTCAACAATGTGTTCTAATCGCAAGAACATATTTTCCACAGCTAATCAAAGCGAGTCTACTAGAATATAAAGAAAATGACGGCTAATGCTGTCCGTTATATCTTGTACAGATGCTCTCTTTCAGTTCTGACACATATGCTGGTATTTTACGGTAGATATTCCCCTTCAGGATATCCCACAACCAGAAGTCACAGGGGGTGATATGTGACGAACGAGGAGTCCATGCTGTTGGAATATGAAAGATGATGAACCACGCATCTGTAAAATGCTGTCTTAGCAATTGCTTTACACGACGATCAGTGTGAGGAAGTGTGTCATCCTGCATGAAAATAACGTTTTGAAGGCATCTACGCTATTGAACTTGTGGGATTAAAAAATCCCTCAGCATATCATGGTAACGTTGTCCTGTGCCGGAAGAGGTTTGGAATCCATTTGCAGTTATCTCTTACAGAAAATATGGTCAAAAGATAACAGTAGCCAAAATAACACACCATTCTGTTACTTTTTCAGGATTCAAGGGTTGTTCCTTGATAGCGTGAGGGTTTTTCGCAGCTCAAATTCGAAAATTGTGGATGTTAACTTAATCATTAAGGCAAAAGTAGGCTTCATCAATCCACCGAATATTCCATGTCCAAGTGACGTCAACCATCAATCGAGCAAGGAACTCAAGTACAAAAGTTTTACGATCTTGCAGGTTTGGTTTTGTAGGGATAAAAATGCAAAATCCGCCATAAGATTTTTTGTACAGTGGATAAGGCATAATACAATACACGGGTAACAACTGGCACACTCACACTACCATGCGGCGTCTGACTACTGGATTCAATGAAAGCGATAGCCATATTTTTGCCGCTAAAAAGCTGGACTTGCTTTCGTCCTTTACCTGGAAGAATGTCAACTTGCCCAGTTGTTTCAAATTTCTTTATCATCTTGCGTAAAGCACATGGAGTCATCGGACGACTTCGTATCTGCTTCATACGACGGAATTCTATTACAGCGGCAACGGAGGTGGATTTATGATGGCCGATTATCTATTCGAGGGATATAGACCCTAGATGGGGTACCCTCCGTGGGGTTTTTTCTAAGGGATCTTATCCCGTATTTAGGGCAACACAGCGGCAAAGGAGCTCTGCTGCTTCTGGTAGAACAATTTAACCAGTGGAGGGTTTTCTTGCAACATAGGTATGATGTGCAGAGAAGTAACTACTGTTCGTTCAGAATCCGCCTTCTTTTTATTCAAAGAATAATGCAAATAGGCATGCACTGTAACGCAAATGATGTTTCACATTTTCAATATATGCAAATAAATACTTTTTGTGTTACAGCGCAGTCTATTGGTAAATTTTCATAATAAATGTTTTTATTTAATAAATGTCAGTCGCGTCATTTGAAGTATCTGTTGTTAAAATTATATCTCATTTGGACTAATAACTTTTATGAGACATAAGAGAATAGTTCAATGTAAGAACTTATTATTTAAGATTCTCATCCTGAACTTCTAAAGTAGATTGCAGAAATAAACTAATTATTTTCAGTGCAACATACCTTTAGAAAAATTTAATTCCTGTCAAATGTAAGAAGTCTATTCTAGAGTTTTCTGAAGTGGGAAAGTTATTTATTGATAACCCTGTTCTTGGTAAGGGTTTTGTCTCTTTTAGATTTTCCGTGCGACTTTGCTGGATCCTTATCCTCATTTTATTTTAACCCACTTTATATCTTGAATTATTTTTCCAGCTACTTTTTAGAGGCTCAGAATACTTAATTATTCCCACCAGTTTTTTTTTTTTTTTTTTTTTTTTTTTTTTTTTTTTTTTTTTGTAAAGTTTTCTTTATCTAATCGTAGCATTTTTGCGATTCAGTTAGGTGAACATTTCTTATTTGAAAAACCGGTGATAACAGATTAAAAATTCTGCAAAAGACGCTCGTCGCGAAGGTGTTAAAGTGGCACTTATAAGTATCATCAGGATAAAAAGGGTTTAATCCATATGTACTAGTGTGAACAGCTCAACATATCTGAACTCCTGATATCGAAAAAAACATTAGATTCACATAAAATTGTTCAGAAATTAAATAAAAGTTGTTATTTTGTAGGACTGTGTGATTGATTGAAGTACCGATATTCCATGCTATAGATTTTATTTTTTAGAAACATGGCAGATACATATTTTTATTTTGAATTAATAAACTGGAACGAAAATTTTATTTTTCTGCATATGAAAAAAACCCTTAATATTTAGATATTTTATTCTTCGATATTTTTATATCGAATTTCTATTCGATATAAAATCGAATATCGAATTTAATTTCGAAATATCGAATTTAATATTCGATATTTTTATTCGATCTTTTATTTTTTTTAATATACGAGGTTTTGTTAGTTTACTTATACTATATTATGTTTTTAAAGTTTATATTAATAAAATGTACAATGCACTCGCTTATTTAAAATATTTAGTGTAATATAAAATTTACTTCAATACATTAATTTGCGCAATTGTATAGCTTTTTTTAATATATACGAAAGATATTTCCATACAAAATTACTTTATTTTAAAACTTTTATAAACTTTTATGAGACATAAGAGAATAGTTCAATGTAAGAACTTATTATTTAAGATTCTCATCCTGAACTTCTAAAGTAGATTGCAGAAATAAACTAATTATTTTCAGTGCAACATACCTTTAGAAAAATTTAATTCCTATCAAATGTAAGAAAACAGTTCTTTATAATTCTTAACTAGTAAAAACATGATTGTACATTACGGAAATTTCCTAAATTATTTTCATATTAGCTGAAAAAAGATTTTTTAACGTTCAATAACTTCTCTGAAATTAACATATATTTCACTGTTTTCAAAATTATTTGCCTGATGATACACATTTTCATGTTTCAATGTTTATTGTAATTAGGGATCGATGAATTTATGTTAGTACATTTCCTTATAGTGATATAAATATAAATAGAGGAAACGAAAAATTATTTTACTTCCGATGGTTTTATCAAACGTAGTTCGTATGTAATTTAAATGTCTTGGTAGCTCTTAAATATGTAACGCATAAGAATGTCAACATTTAACAAAACGTAGACTTAAATAATTCAAATGTTTATAATGATTATGCAAGATATTTCACATTTTTACTATACATTAGGATAGTTTATATTTTGGCGACTTGATTATTACTTATATGTCCTTATTTGAGTTCATTATGAAAAGTCTCACGATTTATATCTCAAATCATTTCTCATAAAATATGTGAATAATTGTAAATCTAAATTTTCATATTAAAAATTTTTTTTGGTCGTTCCATGCTTTTTCATTGTACATTAATTGGTATAAAATACCCTACCTGGATTAATCAAACTATTTTTTATATAGCTGTACAACATATTTTACAATTATTTGCTTCTGCATATTCTTTTATCTGATATAAAATAAAAACATTATCATTCATGTAGAAATATTTCTTTGCTGAAAATTTATTTAATTTATAATCTTTTAGAGTGAAATTATATAGAGCTTTTTGTTTGAGAAAATATGTGAATGAAATATTTAGCAATATATGCGCTTTATAATTTACTTTTGAGTAAAAAACATATTTTTGCAAAAATATAAACAAAAACAACATTAAAGTTTATACAGAATTTTTAATTCAGTGATATCTCTAAACTGTATATGGATAGTTTTTTACCACTATTTCTCAGACGTTCTCAAATTTCCCCAATGTGTTGGACTGAAATTTCATGAGTTTAAAAACATGTTACGAAATTTAAGCTGAAGCAAAAATTTATATATAGAATCCCTTAGGCATTTAGAAAGGGATCAAAATTGGAAAACGGGATTAATTTTGTTTTAATTAGTGCAAGAAAAGATAAAAGTAACATTTCTATTCATAGTCAGGTTTTGTATATGCATATATGGATTATTTCGTCATCTACATATTTAAAATGTTACGCAAGTTTAACTATTTCAACTGGTGCTGAGAGAGGGAAAGTCTAGTTACCACAGACTTATATCGGAGCTGCTGATGAAATTGTTAAATGATCAATAGCAACGCTTTAACTGTATATCATTTTTAACTTTTGAATGTAAAAATAAATTTTTAATAGCTTGTCATCAATGGTAAGTGATGAAAAGTGTAACGTAAGGCAAATAAGGTAAGTGATGATAGTAAAATACTGTAAATTTAACAGGTTAATGTTACAAAGTACTAATTTTATTTTTTTTCAGCCAAAAATCGTTTATCTTTTTTATTACTTTGTTTTATATTACGCATTTGTGTGGCTGTTTTAATTTTATGAAAAAATCGGGCATTTTCAACAAATAAAGTCTCTATTACAACGGAAAGCTTTTATCTTATCTGATTAACCACCTTGTTTAAATATGAAATTTGTCTGCATATTGACTAATATCATACATCATTTCATGATTTTTCATTTATATTTAAAGTTGTTGAAAAAAACTATACATAATCTTCTTGAAAATGAAAAAAAAGATACCTTATTTCCCAGTTGCTGTTGACATCACTATAATGGTATCTGAACAAAGATTTATAAATTTTTGTAACAGAGAAAAAGCTGAAATTTTGTGAAGGTTTTCAAGGTACAAATTGTATATTTCGATGTAAGTACTCTCTTAAAACGAAAGAGCCAAAATAACTCAAGTTGAGCCGAAGTCCAGTCATCTCACGATTTGAAAGTCAGCTTCTCATGAAGAGTTGAAACAACTCGAGTGAACGAGTTGTTTTTAAGCAACTCATGATTGAGTGATCTCTATTTTACTCATACTTGAGTGATCTCTATTTTACTCATACTTGAGTGAAATCAAATCAATGAAGGTTAAATCCAGCAGCACTTAAGTGATCTGCAGCCAACTCATATTTGAGTGAAATGAAGTAATTTAAGGCTAAATCCAGTAGAACTTGAGTGATTTATAATCAATTCAAACTTGAGTGAAATGAGGTCATTTCAGATTTAATCCAGTAATTCTTGAGTGATTGGTAACCAATTCATACATGAATGAAATCAACTCTTTTAAGAGTTAATCCAAAACCCCTTGGGTGATTTCTAATATATTCATTCTTCAGAGGAGTAAACTCACTTAAAAATTACAAAAAAAAAAAAAAAATCTTTAGGGATTTCTAATCAACTGACTAAATAAAATTAAGTCATTTAAAATGAAATTCAGTAACCTTTGATTTATTTTTATCAACGAAATTCAAAATAACACAGAATTCTTGCCACGTTTTCAAATAAAAATAATGATAAATAACTACCTTATTTTATACTCTGCAAAAATTATATTTTATTATTTATACCTCTGATATATTTTATTATTTATAGCTTCCGAAATACAAGCTATTTTGTAGAAAGTAGGGAAAGGAGAATTGAAATTCATGGTAAAGATGTAATATTTTATTGTAAAATAATAAATTTCATAAACAGATACAGATTATATATTTAAAAAAAAAAGTAAGTTGCATGTTGAATGTATACATATATGTGTGCATTCAACAATTAAGTGAAAAGTGTCATTTTATATTTATTTATTTTGTTGTTGTTTTTGAGCTGCTTGAAATATATAACCCACCCCCCACCCCTGATCCAAAAAGAGAATTTTAAAGGAATACTTGAATAGATAAGAATTTATGCTGTTTTAAATATTTAATCATGGGTTTTTTTAATATATATAATGATTATGTTTTCTATGCAATATTATTATATATATTGCATGATATTTTTCAGTTTATATCAATATTATCATTAAATGTTTTAATCCTAATACTATTTAGGAATATTCACACAGGGAATATACGGGAATGGAGATATTTACCTTATTTTTAACAACATATGATAAAAAAAAAAAATATGGGATTTATACAGCTTCACAAATCAAGTATATTTATTTTAAAATTTTAGAAAAACAGTATATATACTAATAAAGCTACTTTTCAAAAGTTTTCGTCAACATGAAATAGATATTCTAAAGCTTTTCTTATATATTTGAGATACATGTCAAATAATCTAACTCTCAGTAACATAAAATGACTAAAACTTATGTATGCGCATTCGAAAAACAAGGCAGGTCAATAAAAATACCCAGGAAAAATTTCTTCAGACTGAGAATAAGATAAGAAATATAATTTGTTTACTTTAAAACAATATTTTTAAAGTCAGACAAGTCAATTGAAACAACATTAAAAAAACTTAAAATAAGAGGCACAGGATTTGTATAATTATATTTTAGAGCATTTTTTAATAATTATCCTTCCAACTCAAAAGATCTCTAAATGTTCGTTCGTGTAAATAGTCCTAAATGTTAGGGTTAAGACATATTTGTTAAAAATATTGATATAAACTGAAAAGTATCACGCCATTTGTAAAATAACAATAAATATAAAACAGAATCATTATAAAAAACATGATTAGAGTATTTAAAACAGCAGAAATTCTTACGTTTTCAAGTAATCCTTCTTTAAAATTGTCCCTTTGAACAACGCGAATAATACTTCAACGGTCAACAACGTGCTACACACACCAGGCGGAGGCCAGTTGTGAAGGCGAAATGCTTGCCTCCACTCGATGCCGTCACACGCCTGTCGTCTGCTCAGAGAATGGTCACGTCAGCCGCATTGGCATTTCCGCACGCCAATGATTGCTTTTTTTTTATCGAGATGAGTTGTTTAGTATTCGCTCTTCTGGAGTGCATTGGAAAAATAAAAATTCAAATCAAGATGAGTGAAACGTTTAAAAATCAACTCATTCACGATCCAATAAATTATAGCTCTTTTCTGAGAAGCCAAATCCACTCTTTCGTTTTAAGAGAGAACGAAATATTTAATATGTTTCAAGCAGGATCTGAAATTTTAAGTGTGAAGAATGTAAGTGTGTAAATTGAAACATATCGCGTTTATTTTCTGAAACTTTAAAAAAAAATGTGTTTCATTTTTGAACAAAGGTGTTTTAATCTATGTATTTATAGTTATTTATTATTGTTTCAATGAAAGGGAATTTTTAGAAACATTGCCATTATGTTTTCCCATTATTATTATTATTATTATTATTATTATTATTATTATTATTAACAATTTGATTCCAATTCTGCTTCATGATGGAAAAAAGAACAAATAGAAGCATTTTTATCTACAGTTTCATGGATTTAAGAATATACTTTTTATTTTTATCTTGTGTGAATTACAGGCAATCAGAATGCCATCGAACGATAAGATTTAACGAACGGTGATTTTTTTTTCCTTCCGATTTAATCATACAAAGATTTATAAAATTGTGTATTACATTAATTCTGTTGAAACACTTATAGGAAAATAACTGAGCCAGAATAAATAAGGAAGTCAATTTTTCGAAGTTAGAGATCGATATTCCAATCGAAACTTTTTCTTAAATTTTGATATTATTGATGTCAGCACAAAATATATTAAAATCATTTTTGGTAAACATTAAAAACTCTATAACAGTGTGATACATTAAAAAATGAATACACTAAGTAAACATAAAAGTAAAGAGGCGAACATTAATTGCACCCAGAAAAAGAGGATTAAAACTACAAAACGTGTTTGTTGAGTACATTTTGGTTCTTTTAGCAAAATTCAAGTAAAATTGAACCATTTTACTTGAATTAACAAACATTTGTTGATGACGATACAACAATTTTTTTTTGAAATTGCAAAAAAAAAAAAAAAAAAAAAAAAAAAAAAAAAAAAAAAAAAAAAAAAAAAAATTGATTCAAACAAAATTTCCATTGATCTATATTTAAACAAAAAGTTTTGTTGGATCAACGAAATTTTTGTTGATTCAACAAAACATTTTTCTGTGTGTGTTTGCTCCGGTAGCGGCAAATTGGACACGATAAATGTATGCGACGATTTTCTACTTCGTTTGAAAATTACATTCATAGCAATAGTCATTTAACCGTTTCTCTAAACTGACTAAAATAATAATGTCCAAGTTAATTTCACAATGTCAGAAGACTAAACATTTTTCAGAAAATATGCCGTAAATTGCATTACGACATGATCTCTTATTATCGAAAATATTTTTGGAAACAAGTAAGAAGTATTAAAATGGGTTATCCTTATCTTTAATGAGGCATAAACATGAATATACATTCACGCCTACACAAGGTCATACATAGATAGGACAGACGGTTTGGGGTGTTTTTTTTAACCTTTTCACTCTAAAACGACATTTTCAAAACGGAGCAAAAAATAGTCAGATCTAAGTATGTCGCACAGTAAAAATGGCTCCGAATCAAAATTACTCAAGTTTTGAAACATGTATACTCATGTACAGATACTCATTTCTGAAAACATGCACACACTCAAGAATAAAACATCATGTGTTCATACTTGAGTATGTCAATGCTTCAAAAATAAGTAGGAACTGACTTCTGTGGGCTCATTTTTGAGTATTTCCATATTTCGAAAAGAAGTTTGAACTGATTCTAATCATTTTTGAGTATCGCCATGTTTCAAAAATGAGTATGAACTGAACTCTATATGCTGAGTTTTGAGCTATGTGTCAATATTCTGAATATTTCTGGTATTTCAGAATTGAAAGCATATTTGAAATAATAATATCGTCATATTTGAAACAAAAAGTTTCATAACAGTATGAAAACATCGATTTATTCAGACTGGAAAGTGTCATTTTTCTCATTGTTGTATCACCGCGTTGCATATCTCCAACATATATAAAAATCCATGTTACTTATACAAAAATATTTAAAGAACGATTTTACTTATTGCTGCTATCTCCCAACATAGCAGTTAATATAAATTATTTACAGAATTCTCAACAGACGGAGATACTGATTCATGTTTTCATGACAAATTTTATTTGAGCAGTTTCACATTGTTATTGCAAAAATGAACTTCGTAAATTTTCTACAATTAAAACAGCTGGAGACGTCCATAAATAGATTTTTACAGAAGTATTAGAAAATTGACAACATTTATGAGTGATATGTAATTTTCTGTTTATTGCAGGGGTTAAAAAAGTATCTTTTAGTCTTTTTTTTTTTTTGTTTTTCTATGTTATAATTTTTTTTACATGCTTAAAATAATGTATTGTAACATCTGAGTAAATATTTTTCAAATCGCAGTTGTTGAGTCACAAAGGTTTCATGTGAAAAAGTATGTTAGGATGATAAGTTAACTTTTGAAACCATATATGAAATCAATTTGTAGATCTAAAAAAAAATCAATAAATTTTGATTAAATTCGTTACTGAAAAGAAGTAAGAATTGAAGTTAGAAGAAAAGTGTATTTATTTTGCATTCAATAATTGTGTCTATTATCTGAAAGAAGAATCTAAAATTATACAATTCATTCCATTTCCACAGCGTACTTTATACTTGTCGATTAAAAGGGTTTTTTAATTCCTTTTTAATTATGCATCCGTATAACAGCTACATTTTCGCAAATTAAAAAAAAATCTCTATCTGAATTCTTTAGACGTATGATTTTTGTTTTCCCAATGTTTTAATTATTAAAATGAAAAAAAAAAACTTTCTTTTCAGTATTTTTCAGAATATCTGTGTCTTCATACATTAGATAGTACACTATTAAAACTTTTGTGATGTATTGAACCCACTTTTGGTGCTGCAGTGGCTATAAACCTAAGATGTTGAAATCTTGTTTCGTTTTGAAATTCCGATTGCACCATAGCTCCAAATGTTGGAAATATGATGTATAGAATTATGGTTGGAGCAACTACTGCAGCCTCAAAAGGTGGTTTATCTAAAACAATGTTTTTAACAGTGTAATAAAAATATATTTTAATTTTGTGCTTAAAAATTCATTTTAAATCATTTTTAATGAATGAAAAATTTGAATGTTATTTTATGTGTGCATCGATATGTCACTGTAAGTCTGTATTAGTTTCTTTTATATAATTAAAGAACTTTTGAAACGGAAAATGTGCAAATGAAGAAGAATTTTCAGCTTTCATTAAGAAATATGCATACAACCTCGTTAAAACTTTAATGTGTTTCTTTATTTTGATTCGCGTTTTTATTTTACTTTTCTCAATTTTAAGATGGGTAACTGTAAAGATTTCATAAAGTAAGTTTTATGTATATTTTTGTATACATAAATATATTACAGTTGCTGATAAGAGATTTCTTTACTCGGTATAAATACGCAAAATGCATTATAATCATAAAAATGCCGGATAAGTAGTGAAGAAACGCATTTATTACTTTTTATTTGACAGTTCTACATTAAGTGTATTTTCCAAAAGGTAGACTTTATAAAATAAAATTGATAACATATGTTCTAAATACTTTTCTCTAGGGTAAATTTTGAAACATAAAATATGTTTTGGCATAAGACATAGATAGGAAGCATGGTTACGTGCTTTTTTTTGTTTCTTTAAAAAATATATATTTTAATTAATTAAATGCATTTTCAAGTTTACATTTTTGGTATGGCATTCAAAGAAAAGCGAATAGAAATAATAATAGAAAAAATATTATCTTGAAATCATTATAGTTATTTGTGTTAAATATTGCTCTCTAGTTTCTAAAAAAATACAGAAAAGAAAACAAAACAACTTGACAAAGTTCTACATTTGTAAACATTTTACTATTTCATAGGGTTAATTTTTGAATTATAAAGCGTTATGTTGTCAATTGTTATAATTACACATATTATGTTGATTATTACTTGTTTTGCAGACACTTATTTAAAAAGATAATTTAAATTACATAGTAACATTAAAAACACGAAGGATTAATTCCAGAAACTTTTTAAACAAGAACGAAAAATTGTGCGTCAAGCATAGATTATGAAACACATCCCAACACAGCCAGAAAACTGTAACGAAACTTCACCGTTAAATAAGGTGAAAGGAGATATGTAAGTAAACAGTTTATAAAACATATAACACATTGAAAAACACAGTTTTCGAAATTACCTTCCAGTGTCAAAAAAGTACTCGAATTATTCTGTGTAGCCCCGCATATGAACAATAGATGTCGATGTATAGAATGATAAAATTTAGTTCGGTTAGAATATTCACATTTAGCAATTTTCGCCAATCAATGGAAATGCACTCGAAATCGATTGTAATTCCTGTATATTATCTGAAGACTTTTCTACACACTACCTATTAAGCTAAAAGGCAACTTAAAACTCACTTGCAGCAATTACCAAACGTAAACGACAATGTATCTTTTTGCGTAGCCCTGTATATTAATTTATTTATATTCCACAAACTTCCATTAGTCTAATAAATATAGTTTAGCAGGAAAATGCGTAAACACAATTAAAAACTACCCTTGAGACATTCACTCTCATTGTTTGTAATACTTACGAATTTCCTTGTGTAACCCTGTATATGATCAACCGAGTTTATAAACACACACGTACTATGAAAAAAGAAAGTTAAACTTAAAAACGCAAACCAAAGTTGAAATCGCACTTATCACACATAGATTGTAAATATCGCATCAATATCTTTTGTGTGTCCCTGTAAATAAACGCAATGCACACAAGAGAGCAGTTTATAGTGCACTTCAGTAATGCATATAGTTTTCATTATGTTTGAAATCGTGAAATATCACTAAATTACACAGCAAACGATTTTTCCCCATAGAACGATGTGTAACACAATTATTTTGTTTGACCCTGTAAATGAATTTTAAATGCTTTGAACCCCATATTCTACAAAAAACATGTTTTAATGCGCTTCATAATTATATATCAATTTCATTTTGTTTTAAATAACGATGCGTCATCAAAATGCACTTGAAACGATTATTTCCCATTGACTGTAATGTAACGGAATACTTCTGACTGTCCCTGTAAAAAACTTTAAGTGCTACACACTCTAGTTGAAATAGGTAACATGCTATAGATAATGTCAATAAAATATAAAAATTTCAGGCCAATCGGAGAATATTTACGGGAGTTAGAGCAGGGCCAGGCGGCCAGACGGTAGACAAATCGAAAACATAAACACTTTTCAACTAGGTTGGAAAGTGTTAAAAATGCTTTTACAGTTTCGATGGCTGTACACAATAAAGCAAATATTATTACGTTTTACATACATTAAAAATGTAAAACATAATAAAACTTGAAAAAGTAATTATAAACATACACAGATGCTTCCATTATTAAAAAAATATTTTGAATCATTTCAGCACCTTTTTATCACGCTTGTTTTTTTAAGTCTTAAAAATATGAAAGGAATTAAAAATAATAATGCATTGTGATTTGTTTGTCAAATCATGTTTTCTGCATGATGGACAATTTAAATGCTAATGCTATCATTGATTGGACTTTCTATTCACAGACCTTCTTCAATGTTCTTTCTGTTCGAAAATTTTTCATGAATAATGGGACTTATTTCAGTTATAAGAAGAAGAAGCGTTTT
The DNA here is from genome assembly GCA_963931845.1 of Maratus michaelseni. NCBI lineage: Eukaryota > Metazoa > Arthropoda > Arachnida > Araneae > Salticidae > Maratus > Maratus michaelseni. The sequence goes on along the minus strand of OZ007590.1, from coordinate 256,739,649 downwards.
ATGCCTCGATGATGCTTTTTCTGTGCTTTTGTGTTGTTTTTCAAATATGTGCACTTAAGTGTTTTCATTTTTGTTTCTAAATAATAAAAAATATATTAAACACAGTGGGATATTTATACCATAATTTTCATTAAATTTTAATTTAAGAATATAAAAGAATTCAAATCTTTATATTGAAGTCTGTTACCATACTGTAAATCAATCAATTGACAATAGCACATTTCTACAGAGTCTATAAAAAAATCGGCCATAGGAAAATTTATTCTTCACTTTTCGTAAGACGCCTATGTTCACAAAGTATACTTTAAAAATATAGGAAATCCAAACATTCTCGAAGAAAACTTTAAATTGCAAAATATTTTCTTCAGGATTTACAGAAAGGGAATATGTTTTCTATCTATAGATTTTTACTTGGTATTAGCCTCAAGATATTTTCGAGGCGATAGACTGCCACCTCAGATAGAGGTATCACTTTTATATTTAGAAAGTACATAGTTCACGAGGCGAATAGGAAATATAAAGTAATAGAAAAAACTCAAGTAGTTCGAATTTGTGAAAAGTCCTAACTTAAATTTTAAAAAAATCGAGTAAACTTTTATGCGTTGGCATTTAACTCGGCTTGAAAATGCTTTAAAAATGCGACTTGTTTCCAGAAGAATAAGTTAAGTGTAAACACTCAAACAAAAAAGAGTATATGTGACCCCAGAACTGTTGAAGAATTTGTTATATTTTTTTACTTTATTTATTTTAGCAACGTAAGGACACATATGTAAAGTACCGTATTCACTTATGTAAAAAGCACACACGTGCATAATGATCACTCTGCTTTTGATACAAAAAACAGACAAATATGTTATATATTTCATGTATAACATGAACCATACTTTTAATACATCAGAAAATGCAAAATCTGAAAAAAAACGACCGCCATACTCGAAGAAGGGTACTTATTCTCAGTGGAGATGATCTTTCAAAGCTGCAGAGTGACTGGAACATTACATAAGTTAGATGAAAATGAAAATGATTTTATTTTTTGAAAATAGACTGTTCTAATGACTATTTCAGAATCAATAGCAATGGTGATAAAAAGTGATGTCATTATTACAAATATCTTTGTTTAATAGTGACCTGCATGTAGGACATTTTCAAAGCGTTTGCATTTTGTTTCTTACTGTTTTATCGGTATGTTAATCTAATATAGCGTATGATTTATTATTATTTACTACATTTTGAGTCTACTCGTTTATTAAATTTTGGTAATTTGTAATAAAGTGTAATTTTTTTTTCAGTCATTTTAGCAGTAAACTTCAAAGTGAATAATTATCTAGTTATTGTTCATAATTCCTAAAATACGGTACATTATGAAAAATGCATTGAAGAATAGAAATTAACTTTGAATATCGTGTCTAAAATGGCACTTGATTATTAGACAAAGATGTAAAGTAATACACATTCAGTATGTTACGTAACATTAAGTGAAAGTACGTGCTATTAAGTAGAAATCGGGGAACACTCAGTATCTAGACAGCATTGTAGTGGTCATGTAACTAGGATCAAAATTCGATAATGATACGCATACGTTTGCTTGCTAATGGAATGTGAATATGAAAGCAAGTAATTAAATAGAATAAGTACACATTATATAAGTAATATTATGAAGAAGCTAACATGTAGGAGGTGATGAAGAAAACGTAAGATTAATAGGAATTATGTAGTTGTGAACATAATTAAACAATAATATGCATTCATTTGGTTGCTAATTGAATGCGATTATGAAAGGAAGTAATGAAATAGAATAAATACGCATTATAAAAGTAATATTTGGAAATGGAAAACATTTAAAGTGATAAAGACATAAGAAAACGGAAAAATAGAATTATTAAGGATTAATTCGTTAGGATACTTATTATTAACCAAATTTAAATTATTTATTTTTATAACAAAAAGTAGTAATTTTGAAATGGTAATCAATTATATAAAAACTTGTATTATGAAGAAGCTAACATGTAGGAGGTGATGAAGAAAACGTAAGATTAATAGGAATTATGTAGTTGTGGACATAATTAAACAATAGTATGCATTCATTGTACTTGTACAATTAAACTTGTAAACTTGAACTATTTAGTAAAAATCTACATTTGAAATGCCTTTAGATGTATAAAAACATAGTTACAGATATTTCTATAATAGAAGTTTTCTAAGATTAAAAATGCGCTCACAAATTTAAAAAAGGAAAATAAATACAATAAGATAAGCAAAAGTTTAAAAAACTGCAAACCATGCACTTGTATTGAATACTATTCTAATATCTTTAGTGTTATTGTAATAGTAAAGCGAGTGTCAAAATTAAATGTTTTATTCCGTTGACACTAATGATGATTCCAGGCTTTTAAGGTAAATCCAATGTTACATACGCAGATTTAAAAAATAATAATAGGTAAGTTAGTTTTTAAGTTCCAGGAATTTATAGATTGGGTTTTGTTTACATAATTGTATATAAGGTATTAGTTTGTTAATAGTGGGTGCTTTTTTTGTCATGTGACCTGTATATTTTTTCCATGCATATATATATTGCTGTCTGGAAAGTTCTCGCCGGTTGAGAAAAACAAATCGTAGTGGAAAATTCTATCATTTAATTATCAGACATTAAATTCGATATCAAATTCTAATAATTAACGGGTAGAATTTTCCTGCACGAATATATTTTACGAGTCCAAACCCAATAGTATGCAAATTATATATGTATTATTTAAACTGAATGTTAATTACAAGATTGCATAGAATATGGATATGACCAGAACCACAAGGCATATATTTGCCTGGAGCCCATCGATCATGAACGTCTCGTGCTGTGCATGTATTCATCATAAAAAAATTTAAACATGCCTATTTTTGCTGTCCTCTAAAAAATATCTAAAGCGAAATATTTTCTAAAAAACCAAACCGTAGCCTTTATCATATACTTCATTAAAGTCAATTTCTTTGTTTTGTTCTATTTTTATGCACCATTTCGAATAATAAAAATAGTTAAAAATGCCTAAGAAGTGCTTATTTAGTTAAACAATTATTTATACTAACAATTGCAGAATTCTGGGAGAACATGAGCTTCATTTTTACAGATTTTCTCGGTATAATTGAATTTTAAAATTATATACATAATTGTGTTATTGTTTTATGTTAAACCATTATGTTAGAAATTGCTACATTTTTAACTAATTATGTCAATTTTTTTTTCAGGTAACATAGCTTTTTTTTTTTTTTGGGGGGGGGGGGGGGGTTCCTTCATATTCTCAGTTAATTGTCTGCCACTTTTTAATAAAGTGATAAAATGAAAAATGCTCAACATTAAAATCTTAGTCAGAACAAAATGTAAAAGTGTAGCAATGTGTATTTTTTTCTGCATTCTTTACTAGAATTTATATAGAGAACATATCAATAAATGGGATTGTTTAAGACAATAGTACATTACCCATAGAAGTGTGCTGAAATTCTTATATTAGCGTAGATGCAGAAGCAAAGAAAATACAGAACGACAACAACAAGTACAAAATATATTTTATCAGATTTCTTAGATTCAAACATATCCAGAAAAATAATCAACTGATCTACATTAAATCTAGCTAATTTTAGCAGTATCTAAAAACATAATACAAATTATTAAAACAATAATAAAACATTTAAAAAGAGATTTTTTCATTTCGTCTTAAAACAGATATGTTGAAAATATTTTTTCTTAAAGTTCATATTCGTTTTAATGTGAGTAATAGTTTCTTCTGTTTATTTCACTAGATTGGTTAAAACAGTATGCACTAGTCGCAATATCGATTATATTTTAGAAATGTATTTTCGACACGATTACCAGGGGAAGAAAAGTAACGTGGAAAAATAACTTGGGAAGAAAATGTAACATAACTGGCTTGGGGCACCATAGAGTTAAGTGTAGCACTATAGTGCTGAATCTTGTTTTTTTGTTTTTTTAACAGTTGTTTGATGTTAGCAGTCTTACATTAAGAAGGACATACAGATAAATTTCAAATCTTAATGTTTTCTTATTTTCTGTTCATTAAATAGAGGTTAACTTTTTCTTGAACTATGGCTTTTTTTCCCCTTTACTTTCGTGCATAGCAGGCCACCTTAAAAGGATGCCACAAGTAATTCCTTGATCTTTCTTGGATGTAACCAGCAATTCCACTTAATTATTAAGAAAAAACTAATGCTCGTGAGATATAATGGGTAATATTTTTCTTCAATGATATTTAAAATTCAGCATTTTTCAAACTTACATGAATTACGGTACCTACGTATTTTCATCAAAGACATTCTTAACAATGTTACGCGTATAGGCAAACTGTTCTTGTTTTCTATCGTTTTTCGATGTTGGAGTCATATAATATCATGGTATATCCTAATTAATACATAATTCACCCCCCCCCCTCTTTGTGGTTTCGTGAGATCTAAATCATATAATATAGTCCGGGGAAGCAGCAACATTTTTGTTACCTTATCATTTCAAATTAAGGAATCTTCAAATATATAGCTTATCTTGCTTAAGCACGAAAATCACCGGCAACTTTCTCGATAGCTGTGAATGAGTTTATTTTCGAGGGTCGTAACATTCTCCAGCCAAAGTTAAATTAATGGTGCGCCAATTATGGATGTTACGCGACATCCATAATCTGGACATGTCGCTTTTACTTTGTGATGTTGTGGCCCCCGACGCACATCCGCCGCTATTGGGAGAGTTTACGGATGTTTTAATGATTAATAAAATAAGGTTAGTCTTATATATTTCAAAATCACCTTATACGAAAACCTTAACAAAACATGTCGCTGGCTGCTAGACAGTTAAGTTTTAGAACACTATACTTTATGACATGGATGTAACCATGTGGTTGGTCAGTATGATCCTAATTTTAAAAAAAAGAAAAACATTAACTACTATACAAAAAAATCACAAACAAATTGTTCAAATTTGTAACAGCTTTATCGATCCCGTTTAAGGATATACATAATATAACATAATTTGACATGTTTCTCAGACAGTCGGCATTCTATGTAACTAGATAAATTCTTCATTTCATGTTTGATTCCTTTATTTATTTCTTTTGATCATTATATAGGAAACCGGGAATGTTTTAATTTATTTGTAAATATCTCCTTCAAAACTACATATAAAATGTCGTTCTCTTAAAATCTTTCTGAGTTTTCACCGCACATTCTGTGAATTTAGTAATTAAACAAAACTCGATGCAAAGTTATTGAAGTTTTAGTTTACTGAGTAAATATTCTAACGCAACAGAACATCAACTAGCTGAATAAACAAGTGATAAAGAAAATACATTCCGTAAGTATTGAAAAATAACACTTCATTCCCACTATATTCTAGGAAGTGGAAATAAATATTTCTTTCTTAAAGAAATTTTAATGATTTATTTTGAAAATATTTACTGATACCGATTTGACAATAATAGTAAAAATGATTTTGCTTAAGCTATTCTAGAATATTTTAAGCGATAAGAAATGTTAGTTATTGTTGAAGTGTTGTTAAGCAGAAAGTTTGTAAAATAAGGTTTCCGTTGGTATTAAAAGATATTTTTATCGTAAATTCTTTGCGAATAGTTCAAATGACCGCTCGTTATTAATAAGTATTTATGAAGAAGTGGAAAAAAATAATAAAACTATCCATATGTTTTCGAAATATTTTTATTTAAATTTTCATTAATGGACTTTAAAACATTTAATTATTGAAACTGATATACTAATTTTAAAAACAAATATATAAATTTATATATATATATTCACTGTTTGTTTTCGATGTTTGTTAAAGTAACATAATTTATTCTTGTGTTTTATTTTATTTCTGCTGTCGTTATTTTACTGTGTTACTTTACATTTGCTATTTATTCGCCCTGTGTTACTTAACATTACAATACTTTAAATACAAATCCATACATTTAGTAGTAAAATATGCGGCAATTAATTCAGTTCTTAAGAGTAAATTAATTTTGAAACCCTAAAAAATGGTCCAATTAAATTGGCACATAAGAGTTAATTAACTTCAAAATCTTCACATTCAAGATCCTATAAAACAAATTGTTTTCTTCTAAACACAATAAGTAACACCACATTAGGAATATTTGGTACAAAACCAGTAATTTTATGTTCAGAGACTATATAAGATTTACAACTAAAAAAATCATTCACATCAGAAATAATTAAATCTTAAACATTTTAGAGTTTCGCTGAAATTTCTCTTTCCGAAAAAAACAATGCTATATTTTAGTTTTCTTTTTATTTAACTAGATATACATTCTCAACCAAACTTCTGTTAACATATATACTTTGATACCCTGATTCAAAAATGATGCAAACCTATTATTGAAGAATCTTATTTTTTCAGTTTTATAATCGAAGCCATTAGGGACACTTTTTCAACAGTAGAATTACTTGTAGGAGTACTAGATTCATCAATTTCATTTTTCTCTTATCAGTAGTATGCATAACATCATCACAATACATCATCAAAGCACATAAGAAAATGCTAAAATGTTTTACACATAAAACACTTTTTTTAATTTTACACAAGATTGCTATATGATGAGGTTTAAAACAGGTGAAACAAATTTTACTAGTAGTATATTTTTACTTTTTAAAGTCATATATCCGGCAGAGAAACAATCTTGCAAAAGATGTTTCTTACCATAAAAAATCAAGAAAAGTTTCTGTTAGCTGGATATTCAAAGAATATGTATACCGATGCTGAATCCGTTGTAATAGGCGATATTTTATTATTCCTTCCGTGCCTTTTTTAAAGTAGAATTTGTGTGAAATCCACAGCACCCTAAGGCAACCAATTCTTCACTTTGAACCTCATGCTTTAAAAAAGAAACATTAAATTTTTCAGTTAACGCTCTTCGTTGTTTACTTGTTTAGAGTTTTGCTTTCTTTTACAAGCGACATCATGGATTTCTTCAAGACTTCTTCAGGTAGAATATACTCTATTTAATAAATACAAAAATTTGCATATATTTCTTGAGCACGGCCAAGACATTGCAGGGATCTTAATTTACCTTCAAATTCGTCGTACAATTTTTGTAAATAGGGTTTCATCAACTTCGTTACTAAATCGAGACATAAATTTCTCCAAGCAAATCTTCTCTGTCAAATCATTGTTTTATTTCGGGTATCGACTGCTACTCATAGACAGCTGTAACTGAAAAAACTTTTAACCACTCTTTCTGCCCTCGAATTTGGAACTTCTGCTTGCAATACATTCTGGAATTCGTCACATTCGGATAGTGTTTTATGTTCATGAAATTTCCGAAACAGAGATCAAAATGACAAAACATTTCTAGGATCAACGTTAAATTTATTCAGTTCGATATTAGTAAGCTTAAAATTTCTCTTTTCAAGTAATTATTATCTATTTTTAAAGACTGGTAAATTCGACGTTGTAAGTTTTTCTTCCAATCCAGTTATTCCGGTACTCTTCACCTGCTTGAGACTTTTCTTCCAATTCCTTGTATGAGCCTTCCGTTTGAAGAAGAATGCTGGTAAAATTTTTCTGGCATTCATCTAATATATCGCATTTGTAATGAAGTTGAATTTCAAAGATAGAAAGTTTTTTTCAATCAATTTCATATTTCGCTAGATCATCTGAAACTTATAATGGCTCTAATCAGAGGATCCAGAAAATGTTTACTATATGTTATGCCACAATAACTTTGTCCATTTTTACAAATATTTTTTTTTTTTACAGCACAAGTACAGATACAAGTTACGCATTCAATATCCCAACATAAACTAAACTGAATTACACCTTTTTATTTTATCAAAATCATCTGCCAACACAAGGCGCCAATGAGCTCCTATTTGTCTGGAGAACAGATATTTTAAGTCCATAAACAATACTCAATGGTATAGAAATTATTACCTTTCATCTCCAGCTATTTTATTAGCATTTAACGATTTTTTTAGATATTTACCTAAGATTTAGAACTTCAATGAATGTTGTTTTTTAGACAAATTCTTCTTATTTTTTTAACAGAATTTTGCACTAATATGATTTTTTGAAAACTTTTTTCGTTGATTTTTAAGACATTATATTTTTTATTACACCGTTTGACAATAAAAAAAATCATCTAAAATCTGAAGAAAGGAAATCTGGCAGTACGCGCTAAATTTTCAAAAGAAAATAACTTTACGAAATCTGTAACAATCTCTGTGAAATATATTGTAAGAATTTAAATAATTCTATGTTTTTGATGAAATTGTAAAAGATGTTCCTCGGTAGAAACTAGCGACACTTTAAATACAAACTGCTTTTTGAACTATTTCTTTTGATCGTAAGTAGATTACTTGAATCTCCAATGGACCTCCTTACGGAGAGTTTAATTCCTTGATTTTCAAAAGAGCTATTCCCAATGTACCCATTTTGAATTCTCGTTGATCTCTAATCTCAAAGATTCAATGAATTTACGTTCGTATGTTTCTAAGAGTATATAATAAATCTTGATTTAAAGAATGGAAATGTATTTGAAGATCAGTAATGGGGTGTAAGTCGCAGAGCTTAAATGTTTCTTATGTTATACAGACTGTAAGTAATATCTATCGTTATTAGAAAAAATAAACTGGGTTTACAAATATTCGTAGCGTTATTTCTCTCACAAAAAGATTTTTAGATATTTATTCATGTGGGAAACATTACATTTCTGATGAATTTCTGTATCTTATTCAGAAAATTGTAGTTTGCATTTATTTCAGTCTTATTCGCAATCTGCACAATTTATAAAATTTTACCTGTTTGTGCATTCAGAATTTTGAGATTTATATATATTATATGAGATATATATTTATTGCAGAATTTGTTTTTCAATACGCAATCCCATACGAAAGTGAATTATAACATTTTAAGCATAGTTACTTTTCATTTGATATTGGATAGTTATTATTATTTTTTCATGTCAGCAATATCTTTATATCAATGATGCACTTTATAAATTATACATCAGATCTTTTTTTTTAATATAACTTAATTTTCTAAGGTTTTTATGTCTTATTTAAGTTTTCTAAAGTATCTTGTAAAGCAAAAACAACAACAAAAAAAAAAACTTTTGCGTTCTTTGCTACAGTTAATTGAATTGGCGATTTCAAAAACCACATAAATCGATATTGTTTTCAAATGCGCTTTTGTTGCAAACGTGTTCTTGAAGATTCGACCACATGTGAGGCAAAATCTACATAGAGTTATAAATCCATTGCCACTGGAAATTATCGTTCATTGCCAAATCAAAATTAGTCATTCACAATAACAACATATATTTTAATTGCCACCAACAGAACGAGAATAAATCAAATATGATAGTGACTATTACTCTGTGCTTTAATAAATGAGTGCTACCGATTACAGATTTTAAATACCTTTATTTTTGAATAGATATCTTTTTTTTTAAATCTCAGAATTAATAACGTGAATATTTATATACGGGAATAGTAGTATACAAAATGTAAAATATTTGGCAACTATGCGTTTAAAGCCACCTTTAATTACTCGGTTATGTTAAATATACGTCACAAATGCACATTTTTCGAAAATATCGTCACATATGTCTATATTAAATATTTTATTTTGGTATTCTACTACATGTTAACTGTATTTCCTTTAATTAATATTATAAAACATTAATATATATTTCCTAGAAATTTAGAAATATTTGTGTACAAAATACAACACACGGGAAGTATTGCTGGGTGAAAATGAGCGAGTATTTAGTGGTGCATAACACATAAATTATTTTTGGTTATTTACCAAAATATCTAATAAACATACGATTAAAATATTTTTAGCGTCATTTGTAGATCAGCTAATGCCACTGATTTGAAAACAACATACGTTCAAATTATTTTTAAAAAGTTTTGTTAATGTAAATTTAAAACAAAAAAAAATGATATCCCGAAAACAAACTCATAGAACATAAAGCTCTGAAACGACAACCCATGAACATAAAGCTTCCATGTCTGGAAGGTATAAATTTGAGACCATGATGAATAGTTGATGTAATAATTTGTTTTAGTTAAACGCGACTGTTTGATGGCGCTTTGATATGTACCAAGGAACAGCATTCGAAATAACATGCTCATGAAAGGTTCCAGTATATGAAATATGAATAGTACCAATCCTTACAGAAGCATTATTTGACGTGCATCATGCTGTTGTTGTTAAAAAACATGCGTTTATATTAAAGTTGTGTTACCAAAACAGCGAAAACGCTTGTAAAACGCTTCGCGAGTAGAGGAGATAGAAGGCATTGATTAAAGTTTTTTAAACAGATTTTTGTTTGTGGCAAAGTGTTTTTATCTGTGTTTTGTTCTGGAAGATAGGAAGGTTTGCAGTTAACTGCAGTATACAGTGCAAGAATAATCCAAGGAATGAGGAATACTCCAAGTAGCTGAAAATACTGCGACTGTTGTTGTTGAAAAGTCTAATGAATACCCAGTGGGAACAAATAATGCAACCACCATAAAGAGGAAGTTTGTTTTCATTTCACAAAAGTTAAAAGTGTTTGGTAATTACGGAAGAGCCATATGTAAAGACTTATAAGTACAACTTTTTATTGATCCATTACTTGCTGATGATGATCTTGTTCTTAAAAATGTTCAGTTTTTCTCCTTGAAGCATTATGGGCACATTCGCATAGTGAGACCATATAGAGGAAGATCCTACAAATAGTTGTTTGCTGTTATATTATTCAAATGTGTTTTGTTGATAATGTTATCTACATCTTAGAATAATTAAGAGTTTGTGTGTCGTGTAAATTAAGAAATTTATATCATGAAACTTCCAATGATGGTATTCATTAGTCATTTCATTGTCTATTTGTATACATCACAAGACTGACAGTGCCACATTTCTCCCCTACATGACACTTTTGTAATCAAAAGTTTTATAACAGTCTTAAATGTATATCACCCAAATATTAGACGTTCCATACATTGGTTTTATCTCCATAACGTTCCAAAATAAGATACTTTAATTTGAATCACCCGCTAATTAAAGATTTACGAATTATAGTAAACGCATAACAGTTATCAAAGTATCAAACGTCTGTATTTAGCGCAGTTATTATTCATTCCTGATAAACCTTAAATATTGTATTTATGTATTTTTTAAATTACTGATTATGCAATCCATTTAGAAGTTTATAACATAATAAGAGTTCAAAACACTTTAATCTTTATATTATCACTGAAAATTTGTACCCCTAATAATGGAACTTCTAATTGAAATTGATTTTGCAAAAAAATCATTTTATTGAATGTGAACCACCTGGAACATTGCGAGAAATAGAAATTATTAGCAATATTCTCAAAAGATCAAATGACTGTAAAGTTTCATTATTTTTGTACAACGAAACTTTATAGTTTTTTCTGTAATGTTTTTACAATGCGTTCGCAATTTTGTAAGTAACTGCACGGAATAAATTTTGAAATCCTAACCTCGGTTAAAAAAATACTGTTATCGATAAATAGGCATTTCATATGCGATATTTTATATACATCATAAAGCAAAAGTTCATCGTGTTTCGATATTGCTTTCATGTATTATAGGAGAACAATTATAAAATTCTTCAACTATTAAGCTATGTGGTAATATTTGATTAAAATACTGAAACTCCTCTTAGTCAGCATCTTGTAAATTTGTGAGCGCTTTTAATGACTTAGCCACAAGATGGAAATTTAAAATTGTCCAATCATTTTATCATCATAGGAACTTTTGCGCATGGAAACTTTCATTCCCTTGCGCTATTGTGGTCTACTTAATCTATTTACATAAGATAGTTCGCACTTTATGGAAACACTTTTCACAATTAATTTTTTAACATATATGTCATATTCTTTACAACAATTTTACTCCATCGTATAGTACTGACTCTTGTTTATAACTCTTGATTGGAATTTCTATCATAGTCGATTTTCTCTTAGTACAATCATACCAATTTTCTCCCGCACCTCTTTCAAAACTTTATAAAGTCTTTAGAACGATCGTGAATTCCATTAAAGAAGCCAAATGAAGAAACAGTCCATTGAGGAGTTGGATGGGGTACGTCGGGTGATCTTACGTGTATTTCTTCAATTGGGACACACATTATTTCCGTTTGGGATTCTTTCTTTGCTTAGTATGCATCCGTTGAGTCATGGAAAAGTATGTGGGAGGACTTTGTTTATATGAAGCTCTGATGTCTTTTTCATATAAAGCTGGAATTTCTTCTTCAAAAATCGGTACTAAATTATTTTACTGATAATAAAAAGTTTCACTACTTTAACTTCTAAATCCTTTATTACATTTTTTACCTTTAATTTAATTTTATAACAACATACAGCAGCAATCATGAATCTTTTTGGAAAGTTTTCTTCACATTTACAAAACCATTTCTTTTTCTGCTTTTTTCTTTTTTTTATACAAATTTATTTTCTTTTATACACTCACTTAAACAAAGTCATGTTTCATCCAGTGTTACGATAAATTTTTATATACCACTACCTATGTCTTTGTTAAAGGGAACGTTATAAAGCGCTGTCCACAACGCGTTGGAAGACTCTGGAAAGTTTTCAAAATGTTCCTTTAACAAAATGCAAAGCAACCACACTAAATTAAGAGGTGTGGGAGAAAACTGATATGATTGTACTAAGAGAAAAATATTCTATGATTGAAATTTCGATCCAGAGTAATGAGGAAGAGTCAGGGTCATACAGTAGTTTAAAATTGTCGCACATAATATGGCATATATGTTCAGAAATTAATTGTTAAAATCGTTTCCATAAAGTGCGAACGACCATCTGTACATCTGAATGTATTTTATGAAACAAAACTGTCCCATATATCATTTATACACATGCAAATCTGCTGAAAGGTTTCAAGAGTAAAGTGAGATAAAATAGATTTTTTTCAACTGAATAAAATGAAATTTACAAATGTTCCTTTTTTTTTAAAAAAAAGAGAGATTCTACAACACAGAATTACAAGATATTGATTTGGTAAACTAAACTGTTCAGAGTAAAAAAAAATATAAGAAAATGTCTTTTTCCGTATCATAAAGGAAATGCTGAAATTATAATTTATTATACAACTCGATAACTGGACATCCAGACCGTTAGCCAAGTTACAAAACCTTAAATTGTTCATAAATGGGAGAAAGAAACAAGTGTGTTCTATATTGAAAAACTATAGACCTTTACAATCTATAGTTACAATACATTTTTTTTTCAATTAGATAATAGTTCAAATTACACAAAGTAAAAATGTTGCAATTAGTAAATGTGGATTGCGTTTTATAATTACTACAAAAAATTGCATGATAATATATATTATACACATTGTAAAAAGGCATAATACAGCAACTAGAGAAGCAAAAATTGAATGATAATACTCATTTAAATGATTATGCTATAAGACAGAGGTTTTTTTTTCCTATATTGAAAGAAATGCGGAAATTTTAATTTCGCTTTCTATACAACTGAATAAGTGGACAGTCAGACATACGGGATCCCAGTTACAAAAACTTAAAGCTTGTAGAAACGTGAGAAAGTAACCAGTGTGTTCTACATTGAAAAAACATGTATATTACATGTGGTATATTACAAATAATTGTGTAAGATTAGGAAATATAACCAAATAGAGGAACTTTGTAAATACTCGAGTAACATGGAATACCAAAGTTTCCGTTTGCTAAAGTGAACCAAGCGGCAATATCATAAAATACTTAAAGCAGAATACTTAATACAGAATGCCCCCATAACGTGAAGATATTTGTTCGTCCTCAGGACGCGTTGTATGTATAAATATTTGTTTTTCGCTTTGGGAGCTTTTTTTAAGAAGTAATTTTTCAAGATATTTTATTAATTATTACACTCTAAAAACGACATTTACAAAATTGAGCAAAGCATACTGAAATCTGAGTATGTCGCATAGTCAAAATGGCTTCAAACCAAAATTACTTAAGTTTGAAACATGCACATACTCATTTCTGAAAACATATACACATTCAAGAATAAAACATCATGTGCTCATATTTGAATATGTCCATGTTTCAAAGAGGAGTATGAACTGACTCTTATGTGCTCATTTGTGAGCATTTTCATTTTTCAAAAATGAGTTTGAACTGTTTCTAATCATTTTCCAGTACGACCATGTTGCAAAAATGAGTATGAACTGACCTCTATGTGCTCAGTTTTGAGTATGTCCATGTTTCAATATTCGGAGTATTTCTGGTATTTCAGAATTGAAAGCATTGGGTCATCATATTTGAAACTAAAAGTTTCGTAACAAAATGAAAACATCGATTTACTCTGATTTGAAAGTGTCATTTTTCTATGTTTAGAAGTAATATTTTTACATTAAGAACAATGAACACCGAAATACTAACAGTTATTGATATAAGACTTGTTTTTTAGCTCTCGATTCACGCCAATAAACATAGAGTACTTTTTCCCCAAACCGGTGGTGTCTGGTTATACGGAATACCAATATCTCATAACAGTTTATGTTTATGGTGGTAGAATGACCTTATATTTGTGATTTTTGCTAATCTGAAGCATGAACTGGAGTATATTCGTTAACTACCTCGACACAATAATTTGATCCTGATCTCTTAATACCATTACAACTCTTTTTAGCAAATTTTTGTCCGTATTCTACATTTGTAACCCCCTATTCCGTATTTCCTGCCTATCTCACAATACCCCTAAAATACGTTTATTGCTATTATTATTCGTAAAGTAAAATAATTTCTGTCTATAAAAAATATTCGCAGATATATTAGTTTGTAATTGTTTTCGGGTTTTAAGCCATATCGGGATGCTGTATTGCCCCAAATGTAAATAGTATTTTATAATAACCGAAGTTCGTCTACAAAAACTTCTATATCAAATGCAATATGGTTACAAAGAAACAGAAAAAATATTCAACAAAAACTTATTATTTCTGGACATTAAAAATCTGTTTATCAACAACAAAACAAAAATCCCATCTAAAATGGATAAATTGAATTAACATTACTTTAATTTAATTATTTTTTCTTGGATTGAATTTTTAAATATGTTCCAGTAATTCGATAAGCTTCATAGAATCCGATATCGACAAAAGAGGGTAAATTCAGCAAGTAAATGAGCCAGTCTTTTATTATTGGCTGTATTATTTAACAGATAAAAGATAACGATTACATGTTGAAGAGTAATTGTTATAAAATTACAAATACATAAGGGTAAGTGTCTTTAGTTTATTTGGTTAAAATGTTTTTAAATAACGATTTCGTACGTGTGCTTACTTTTCCACTAGCCTTTTTCCTTTTGAAGACTAGTATTTCTAAATAGAAAATTTCGCAGTATATAACCTGCAATTACATATCGAAATTTTCTTTACAGAAATATTGGTATTCAAAACTAAAAAAGAAAGCGGAAAAGTAAGTGTAGTAAATGTTTATGACATACGCGGTATAAATGTTTTTAAATGAATATTTCATACATGCGCTTACTTTTTCACTTGCGTTTTTCCTTCTGAATACTAATATTTCTAAATAGAAAATTTTGTATTATATAACCTGCAATTATATATGGAGATTTTCTTTACAGAAATATTGGTATTCAAAACTAAAGAAATAAGAGAAAAAGACAGTGCCTGTACGAACTCTGAAAAGTTCCATGATTATGTAAAAAATGCAAAATTAATTAATGTGTATAAATGTTATCATTTGACAAGTAAGTAGAAATTCCGGTGTGTTCATTCCTATTAATGACGTGTTCAGCATGAAATATATTTTTTAATATTTTGATATCTGATATATCGTCTCATAACATTTCTAAAAACAAACAAACATGAAACCTTACTTTGCCTGTTAAGAGTTTTTGGCATAATGAAAGTGTTAAACTATGTTTATTTTAGCCGAAAAAAGAATAATTAATGTACATCTCTGATTCTGATACATCTCTTGTACACTAGTTTTTAGAAATATAATGCAGATAAATATTTTTTTTTTTCAAAATAGAATTTACCGTAATTTCCGGCGTATAATCCGCGGATCAAACAATTCTGTTTCAACCCAGAAATTTTATTCAATAATTGAAGTCAAATATTTACAGCGATCTAGTAACTTGCATTTTATAAAATAAAATTTCTGGGTCGAAACATGATTGTTTGTTCCGCGGATTATACGCCGGAAATTACGGTAGTGTATTTCTTTGCAAATTGATAAAAACAATAGAAAATAATGTGATATTCAACTAATCTCTAATATCATCATTCATTTTTAAATGTATTTGAAATTTTAATTATTTTTATTTCGAATATATTTAAGGCGCCCACCAGAATCCTGGTCACTCACATTAATATTAGTTCGGCAATAGCTCTATTTATAAATGTAGCTAGGCATACACAGACAATATGCTACTTATCTGCAATTCTTATCTCCAAAATGATATGAGATTCAGGGGAATGTCAGTTGCAAAGTTGTACAGGGGTAGTGGATTTACTACTGAATTATTCTTAGATATAAAAATAACTTACATATTAGAAAACCTGAAATCTAATTTTGTACTATCCAATCTCTATCTTAATTCGCAACTAACTGCCTCAAGACGTGTGGTATTATAAGGCAGACGCACATTTACTAATAAAACAAACATGTACAAGAATGTTATAGTTTGTTTTAATAATAAAACCAAGTTAAGTATGTTCAATACGTCGGGACACATGCATGAGTCATTGGATCAGATGGTGTATACATTGATCATACTTAACTTGTACGTTGCTTACTTAAATTGTACCTTTATTACTTTTTTTATTAGTAAATATGTGTCAATATATATCAACTTGAATATGACTTTTGTTCCTAATGTCCTACTGTTTTTGAGATAGGAATGTTACCTGCGCAGTTATACAAAGCGCAGTAAAATTCCTTAATTATTAGCACATAGCTACTTTACTATACCCATACTTAGTTTATGGTCATAACTAAGTACAGGTATAGTAAAGTAACTATGTGCTATGAATTAAGAACTTTTACTATCGACCATAGCTTATTATAGCTGTCGATATCCATATGACCATAGCTTATTCGGGGTAAACAAAACTTTAGTGGACACCCTGTATTTATTTTGCTAGAAACAGACTTAAATAATATGCGCTCATTATTATTTATAACAATACTTTATCTATGTAAAGAAAAGCAGATCTGATACTAAATTCATGTTCTAATTCATTTTTATACAAATAAAATTACATTCGTTTGAAAAGTGTATTAATTAAATTTGGATCGAATCCTGCGATTTTGTAACATGTTTACCGATGATGAAAGCTCTACTGAATTTATAAGAGTTTTTGTTAAACTATTTATAAACGCGAATATTACTTTAAAGATGTAACATTCTAGAAGATGTCAATTATTTATTTTATAATTATTTTGTTTTAATCTTTGGAATGTATTTATCTATAATATTGAACAAATTTCTTCTCCATGTTCTTTGAAATAGTTGCCTTAAAAAATTCCTTCACATCACCTTTTAAAGTGTATGTATGCTGTATCAAATATGAATAAAATGCTTCTAAGTAACTTCATAAATTAATGCAACAACGAAACTGCTTAAATTGATGAATATGTTTTGAAAAATGAGACTATCGATTTTATATCAAGATTTCACAGTCTATTTAGCCATGAACAAAAATGAAATGCCATGAATATAGGTCATCCATTATTCTGTAAGTTTTAAATATGTATATGCGCCTGAAGAACATAATACGAGAGCAAAAAGTAATGACAAAATTTTCAATACTTTCAGAATAGTTAAAAAATAGAACCTTGTGCATCGGAGTACTTTAGTTTCACTTAGAATCTTTTCATCTAAAATTTATATTTTTATTAATTCGTTGATTGATTGAGGGTCGTGATTTTAAATTAATGTGTCAGTAGAATTTGTTTCCACTTTTAATTTAAATTATTAAACCAATTTAGATCCGTGTACTATTTTTTCATAAAATTAGTATAAATTTTACACTTGGTAAAAGCTATTTATGATTCATGGAACCAAAGTGCATTTACTGGGTATGAGAGAATTTTCTTAAACTTTTATTTTCAATAGGGGATATGCAGAATATTTCTAACAAAATTATTTTAAAAAGTCATATTAAAATGCATATAGTTATCAGTCCTTCCAGACCTAATATATTAATAATGTTAATAATAAATACATCGTGTGAGAGAAAAGTTGGCAAGCTGAAATGAAAGAAAAAACTGCTTTTTTCAAAGGCGTATTCGTTTTTTACCGTAAATGCAGTTCCCGTCAGAAAACTGTAAATGTTTTAAAAGAACGTATTTTGTTCGGAAAATGAACGGTTTATTTTACGAAGTATTGTATGTTTTCCAAGCTAACAGACTTTTCTGTTTGCTGTATACGTTCGGTTTTGTACGGTGTATTATTGTATTCATGTAGGTTTTGAGAAACATGAATTTTAAAGAAATCACAGGATTTTAATATATGTTTAAAACTGATCAGAGATTTGTTTCCTCAGCTTTATAATAAATTTACACAGTTTAAGCGAATTTCTATGATTTGCGTATACGCTGTACAATTTTACTGAATTTTTGTTTAATCTGTGGATAGTTATTTTTTAATTCAGTTTTAACAATCTCCGTTTTAGACAGTATACAGCATGATATTACGCAAGT
Organism: Maratus michaelseni; assembly: GCA_963931845.1. Taxonomy (NCBI): domain Eukaryota; kingdom Metazoa; phylum Arthropoda; class Arachnida; order Araneae; family Salticidae; genus Maratus; species Maratus michaelseni. Next base: position 256,720,933 of record OZ007590.1, on the reverse strand, counting down.
ACAACTACACTGAAAACAAGTCTTTCAGAGTTATTTTTATAAGTTTAGTGTTACTGTGTTCATAATATATACATACTCCGATATAATATATATATCATAATGCAACAATCCATCAGCCATACCACTAGCACCCAAAATACATCGGGGCTCAGAAACACTAACGTAGAGGAAGAACCAACATTCTAAATAAAAAAAAATAAAAGTTTTACAAGTATTTACATAAAATCTATGGCTACTTTTACAAAAAGGGCAACTCCAATATAATCAAATTTTTAACAATAATAAATATTTAATTGCAGAGGGCAAAAAGGCTTACAGTCGAAATCTTCATAATGCTCAAGTGACGAGGTGAAAACTTTAATGGTCTTATTCTTCAAATTTGTTCAAATTTTTCTTTTAAAACATAATCACATTATATACATGTAGTATTTGCAAATAAATGTTTGTCGAAACACTATATTTTTTAGATAAAAAAAATTTCTATTTTTAATATGACAAATTTCAATCTACACATCAATTTACTATTTAAATATAACATTTCAATTTATAATTTACACTTTATAATTTTGTATATTGTCATGATACATTATCTCTCGCCATTATAAGACCTTCGAAATCGATTCAAATTCCAAACCCAATTTATTGTATGAACTTGATTATGATTACTTAAACAGATACATTTAAACGTTTAGATAAATCATAAATATTTTAAATGTTTTCATGCATAGTTGTTTAAATATTTATGTGTCTTTATCAGTGTATTCGCGATTCAGTGCAGCGCTCTAATACGCTACCTGTTGGCAGATGTTCTAAATGATTATTTCAGTTATGTTGAGCGAATCACAATATATTTAGTGAACGTAAACAAACTGTTCAGCGAATCACAAAAAGGTAAATAACTGAAATTATTTGCTATTATTGTTGATTTCAGCACTACCTGCAGAGGATTTGAAACGCGAATCCTCTAAAATCGTCATCATAAAGAGTTTTTTTCCTTTTTGAATTGCATGTAATTTATATTTCTCACAAAGAAACATCTACTCAATACACACTAATTATAAACACGTGTTTGGACATCGAACAAATACAAAACAAACCCCAGAAATGTCTAATACTGCATTTATGATCCAGTATCCTATATAAAACATAATATGATACATGCTGTCGTTTTTACTCACTTCACCTTTAACATGAGACGATTTGTTTTTTCGGGAAAAAGGAAAATGGAACAAAATGTAGAAAAAATCATTACTGTATTGTTAAATACTGGAAAGGGAAAGAAATACTCTATGAAGCTGTTTTATCATGTAGAAAACATTATGTGATCTACATATACTACATATACACATGTGTTCTACAGTAACATGTTCTACAGTATATAAATATAGATGCGGAGAAGTAACGCAGCCGATTTCAATAAATTTAGCAAAGTAGTTGGCCAGACTCAACGTACAAAAAAATAGAAATATTTCTTAATCCAGAAGTTTTTTCAAAACACACTATAAACTCTTCCAAATTACAAACGTTTCCGAAAAGCATCTCATTATCTTCAGAAACCTTCCGAAACGAATAGTTTGGATATTTAAAGAAGCATTTCTGAAAGAAGATGTCTTGTTTTACTGTCCGTACGTTTCGGAAATTTTTCCGAGTAGTTTTTACATTTTTTTTGTCATTATTTCAATTCGGTATCAACACAAAACATTGCTTTTTCATATTTTATAATTTCTTAAGTAAGCACTTTCAACAGAATTCATACGTGTAAGATAATAACAAAATGATAATTATTTCACCCTGATTTTAGGTAGATTTAGTAAGAAATACTACCTCTCCCCTTACATTCTCCTCTAAGTTGGAAATTTTGAAAAACAATTGCAGATCTACGCCGATCATGACTCCCAGAACCCCAAACCACCCCCAGTTTAAAACTTTATATACATATATATTATCTGTCTATCTATCTATCTATCTATCTATGTCACTTTTTATGGACGCGATAACTTCCATAATTCTGCACAAATCTCTTCCAAACTGATGCATAAAATCAAGCGGCATAAAATATCGGTCAAGTTCATTAATGGGCAAAATCGAACCAAGAGGTCGCATTTGCAAATCGGGTTTTGTGAAAACAGAAAAAACCCCATAACGTCTTAATTTTTATACACATCGAATTCATTTAAAGTTATTATTACTTCTAGGAAATGGGCCAAAAATTTATGTATGACAGATTTTTGATTTCATTAAAAATGCCCCAAAGGGGGGGGGATAGGGGTTTCAGAAGAAAAAAAATCAAAACTTCATCAATTCCCAATATATCAAATCCGCTTAAATTTATTGCAATTCTCCTTAAAATTTTCAAAAACTTTTATGTTGACAAGTTTTTATAGGACCAACTCTACACGGCAAAAAAATCCCTGCTGGCTCCGCCCACAAGCAGAGGTGAAAACAGAAAAAACCCCACAGCTTCTTAATTTTTATACACATCGAATTCATTTAAAGTTATTATTACTTCTAGGAAAAGGGCCAAAAATTTATGTATGACAGGTTTTTGATTTCATTAAAAATGCCCCAAGGGGGGGATATGGGTTTCGTAAGAAAAAAAAAATTATAATTTCGTCAATTCCAAAAATATCAAATCCGCTTAAATTTATTATAAATCTTCTTAATATTATCTACAGCTATTATACTGACAAGTTCTTTATATGACCAACTCTTATGGTAACAAAAAAACCTGTTGGCTCTGCCTTTAGGCACAGGTATATTTCGAAGTGGGTGGTCCCAACTGCCACATCATGGCAAATAGGTCTTTCTTCTGCAATCCCCAATAAACTGGTGCCCCACTGTATGCGTCTTCGAAATCTACCTGTGCCTGTAGGCCGAGCCGTCAGGGATTTTTTAATTTATATCATGTTTGTTTGATGAACATGAAAATGTTTATTTGAGAATTGATAGCGTGCAAAAAACCGGTATTTAGTTGATACCGGCTTGTGAAAACTGATCAATACTCTTTGAATCTATTCGGAAACGTTTCTGAAAATTACGAGTATCAAAAGTAACTTTCGATTTAGTAATGCTACTTTAAATCTCTGAAATCTACACGTTTCTGTGGAATCTAAACCTGAACGAACACTTTTAAGAATCGCGACTTTTCTTCGAAGTTTCTTCGAAGATGTTATATTGTATTTTCGTACACTTTCTTGCTAATTCCAGAAACACTTCTTTTATTTTACAGTGCAATAAATAACAAACGCTACACTACGTTTTCGCTCTTTTTGAAATATGGTTTTATAGAAATAGTTGCCACAACTCATAAATACATAAACCTATCTTTCTTTATCAAAATCATGGCATTTTAAAATTACCGAACTGCATTGGTAAACACATAAATGAAATATTTGAGTATAATTTGTAACCTTATATGCATTCATTTTATTACTTATATATATTTATTATAATACATCTGAAAAAAATACTTTTTGTACATACAGAGCAGTATTTAATTAAAAGGTAAATTTTATTTCCACTCTGTCAAAAATTATTATAAAGAGCATTTCTGAATAATCGTTTTATTGCTTTACCGAGAATATTACATCGTAGGTGGGAAACTAAAATTAAAAAATATTTAGATTTTAGTTTAATTTTATTATCATTAATTAATTTATAAATATGTTTCTCATAACGTAGCAAATCATTCTGATGTTCATCCATACCCATCCGCATGCATATAAAATACATTATTTTGAAACATTTTAAAAACAAATTTCCAAACGATGTTATTTTTTACATCGTATAGTTTTTTTTAACAGCAATTCAGTAAATATGAACATAATAACTTTTTCAAAATAAAGTTTTATTTGTATCTAATACAAACAGTTTTTGAGAATATATTTTTTGAATAAAGATATATCCAATAAGAAAAATCTTGCTGACTGTGAGCTAAAGCAGAGAGCAGCCTGAAAACCTAGATATATTCGGTTTTATACTTGAATAGGTGAACAAAAAAAGCCTATGCCCTGAATTTATACTCCCTTTGAACTGAAAAAGTTTCTAAGAATGTCAGATGATTGATTAAGTTACGTGTATTGGCTGAGAACGTAAAACTTGAGGGTGCTAAAAGTATTGGTTTAAAAAATAAGGTGCTATCCAGTTTGAGTAAAATCGTCTGTTATCGAGATTGTTTCGCGAAAACTATCTCCACTTCTAAAACATTTGAAGTATAAAATTGAATTACGGGAACAAACAGTAGAATGAATAAAGTGTTTTATTCAAACGATCATGGGCTCTGTACATTTACGATGTTTACTTGAAATATTATTTTGTATTTTAGAATTTTCACATTTCTTTTTAAGGTTTGACTCAGACGCCGTTAATGTTTAACATGTAAAAGGCTCGTTTTTCACCAAACACTTGGTGGAGCAGACTTGTAATCAATGATTCGTAATCAGTCAACTCGTAATCACTTTTGTTTCAATGTATGTATACAGAAATAAAATATATATTTATAAAATATTGCAATTTTATAATTATTTAAAGTTTTTAAAAACAGAATTTCAAAATAGATTAATTCAATCCTGCAACTAAACTATTTTTAACGAATTTAACAACACGCACTGGAACTATGTTTACTACACATATCTTTTTCTCATCTGATTTGGGTTTTCTTTCTTTCGAATCATTTTCTTCCGACAGCTGTTCAGGGTATTGTTCAATTCCATTCGGAAGGCAATTAAATTTCTTGTTACATTGGTGTCTCTTTAGTTTAATTCTTCAAAATTTCCAGAGAAAGATCTTTCTTTCTAAGAAAATAGTCTATGGAAGTCTATAGTCTCAGAGAAAATATATCCAATTGAACCTCATCAATTATCGGGTGTAGTGAAATACGGTTCACCAAAGCAGACGGAAAATTGTAAAATAAGAAAGGTATGACAAATAAAAAGATATATGTGAGAATAAACCCGTAAGGCATGGTGACGTCACGGCGACGTCAATGTGAAGTCACACTGTTACTTTGTGACCGTCGTCGTGACGTCACGTGACGTCGATGTGAAGTCACTGTGACCTAAATGTGAAGTCGTTATGGCCGTTTTCAAGGCTTTCTGTGACCTCACAATGTAACTACTTTGTGAAGTCACCGTGCGACTTCAATGTGAAAAGTGTGACGAATCTGCATCGAATAGGGTGACCAAATTTTCCCCGAATCCGATCCGGATTGTTCGGATCGACATTTTTTTTGCTAGACGTTTGTGACATTTGCGACGATTCTGCATCGGATTGGGTGACCAGATTTTACCCGAATCCGACTCGTAAAGTTCAGATATATATTTTCTTTTGGCTGCAGGTTTGTGACAATTGTGACGATTCTTCATCGGGTCGAGTGACCATATTTTACCCATATTCGATGAGAAAAATTACGGATCGGTTATTTACTTTTTTTATTATTATTATTCTCTTTCTTTTCTTTTCTTTTTTTTCGACAGGTTTGAAAGAATATTCTATTTTTTCTTTAGATCAAGTTATTATTTTATTCTAGTTTTTCAGATTAATCCAAACCCGAGCTGCAATAATAAAATACCAACCCGAAGCCGAAAAAAAAATACAACCAATTTAACCCAAACAGAATAACAACAACAACAACAACAACAATTATCGCTATTGTTACTCGGCTCAAGCTGAACGCCATGTCGGGTGCGGGTAAAATCGGAATAACCAACCCGATGCAGGACTTAAGTCGGGGTTTTAAATTATTTATTTTATTTTATTCTGTCTATTTAGTTAAAGTTTTGCTTGGGCTCCGATTCTTATATGAATACCCTATCAGGTCGGGTAACGCGATTTTGAGACGATTTTATTAAAATCCTGCAATCGAGTGAGACAACCCGATTTCAAACGAACCCAAATCATTACCATTGGTTACACATTAAATAGAAAAAGGTGGATTTGCAGATTTTCAAATTTATTATATAAAAGTGGTGAAATGTATTAAAATTCTGTTGTTCTATAATACAAATGCAACATTTTTTGCATTTTCAGCTCGGTATTTAAAAATTTTAGAGAAATGTTTTTAAATAAAGCAAATAAGTACTATGTGATTTTGCTATAAATGTGAAACGTTACTTTTCAATATTATTTTTAAATTTAAGAATTTTGATAAAAATTGTTATTGCAGTATATTTTAATAGTCAGTTAAAAGCACATTTAAAAAAAAAAACTATACATTTATTTAAAATGTTTAACAAAATTAAAATAAATTAATGCTTTAAATACCTGCTATTTTTACAAGTATTGACATTTTTTAAATTTATGTACTTTACTTATTATTATTATTATTATATTTTTTTACAATTACTAAAATATGTTATAGAACACTGTGCATGGATTTTTATTTCAATTAATATTAGATTTTATATAAATTTATTAGTATTCTATATTGTGAGGAACTATGGAATTTAACTCTTCTTCATGTGATTTCATATATAGAAAACAAAAAAATCTGTAATACTAATTCATGCAAGGTTTTATTACATACATTATAAAGAATATGTATAAAAAATAATAAACTGAAATACTAAAGGAAGTAAAGAACGTAAAAAATATAAGAATGAACAAAAAATCAATATTGAGAAAAAGTCATTTATATAGTTTTCATGAGTGAAAAACCCTTGAATGGCAATCGTGTATGTATTAAAAATACAGTTTTGACATTTTAAACCACGTGTATAAAAAGTTTAGATCGTTAATTTGAGATAATAATAAAATAATCGATATTTTGACTGTGATATGGTTTTTAAGCCTTGAAATTTTAAAGGGTATTTTTTATTAACTATTTCAATAGTTTTTAAACAGTATCTTATATATTTAACTAGTGAAAATGTTCGAACAATGTATTCTCCCATAATATTCACATCGGGGTCCAGGTTTTAAATCATATTGAAAAGAAAAATAACTGTATGTTTCGATTTATTAAGAAAGATTTTTGAAAAATATTTCATAAAAGTTGCTATTTTTGAAAGAGAAAACCAAAAATTTAACTTATAGATCAAAATACGTTATCATACATGGAACCTTTATTTTATAACTATATTTTAACCCTTTGTGACTCAACAACATAGGTTTGAAAAATATTTACTCTGATGTTAGAAAGTCCATTTGAAATGTAGATAATCATAGTTACATAACCCAATAAAATAATAAATTACAAACATAGTTTCAAATATTTAACCAGTTTTTAATGTGAAAAAATATATAAATTCAGATAACAGCATAAAATGGAACCACACATTGGTTTATTATTATTAAATTTTTTTACAGGATTAGGTGATAATTATAAAGAACATTTCCCTTTAATAATAATTCTTTTATAATAGTGTACAGATGTTTTGAAATTTATAACTATAAAATGACTCAGGAAATGAATTTAGTGAAAGTAATTATCTGATTAAAATCGTTGACATATTATTACTTATTTTAACAAAATAAACATTAAATTTAATAAACTTTATTAAACTGATAAATGTTAAACGAAGTACTTAACTTTTGTAAAATACTACATGAAAGTAACTGAAAACGATATAACTTAATGCAAAGCTAACAGGGAAAATAATATTTTTCCATACCTCTTTTTCTTTGTGATCTTCAATATTTTATTTTGACGTAAGAATACGAAAATTTCTTGAGAAGGCAAAATTCCTCCAAATGAAGTACAATAACATTGGCGGAAAGCAAATTTAACCCCGCAAAGGAATTGTACTTTTCATGGAAAGAAAATTCGTATAAAAATTGTATTTTCGGAATCCTGTGCAGGTTTTTAATTTTAAATACGTAGAAATTATACACGCTCATAACACGCGTATTGTCCAACGAACTGACATCCAAAGATTAAATACACTGTTGTGCGTCTCTTATTCTGAGGTTAAAAAAGCAGACGATATTTTTGAAAAACGTTTAAAACATCTGCGCGCATTTAATAGCAAGGCAGATGATCTTTTTTCTTTTTTTCTTCTTCTTATATAGTTGATGTTAGAGTAGAAGGTTAAAAAGGCAGAATGTTTTTTTTTTTTTATAGTCTCTCCAATTAAAAGTTCTTATTTGAAGATTTATTTTTTATAAGCATTTTACGTTTTTTTTACGATTAGTTTCACAATAATAATACTTGTATAGTTTTTTTTGTAAGTTGTAAAAAAATATCAATATTTATGGCGTATCAAATAAAACATTGTTTAAATTTTTAAAGTACATAAAATATATTTTAATGGACAAGAATGCAAAATCATAAAAAAAGTAAAATTTGCATAGAGTGTAATAATTGCAAAATGTGATCCTAAAAAAGTAAAAGGTTGGGGGGGGGGCATTTTCCCTTTTTCAAAATTTCTTTTTTTCTTTATTAATGTCCTGTAGAAGAAACAGCTTGCAAAATAACAATATTTTTTTAAAGAAATTTGTGGTAAATGAAAAACGAAGACGTGAATAATTATTTAAATCATACATTTTGCATAATTTTTTTAAATTTCATTTTATATTCGGAAAATGTTAAGTTTATTTACAAAGTATGAAACAAACAGCAAAATATATATTGGAAGAGGTACTCAATCTACTTAAACACTAAAGAAAAAACAATTATTATCGGAAGTATACCAGTGATTTTATTATAATAAAGCATCTGTTTTTCACAACCCACCTCCCCTCACACAAACAAATCTTTAATTACCCCATCTGTATATTATTTTCAGCCGTTTCCGGTATTAAGTGTAATTTACAATTGATAAAACTAGGGGAAAAAACCTGGGTTACTCTGTGTATAGAATATAGCAGACATATATATATATATATATATATATATATATATATATATATATATATATATATATATATATGTATATGTGTGTGTGTGTGTGTGTGTGTAAATATTAATTGAAAATTCTAATAAATTCATTACCGATACTTTCGTATTAGTCGCATGTCAGGAATTAATAGTCGAAGATATCGCCCAATACACTTATTATTATTATTATTACTATTATTCTAATAGTTTCAGCAGAAATAACATGATTTCATGTCTATTAAATTTGTGTTTTAAAAAATATGAATTTATGTTTTTTTAAATGAAATTTTTAATTTTGATGTTGAATATTAGTCGGAAACAAACACTGAAATTTGGGAAATTATTATTGTAACAATTGTTATTGAAATGGAAGTGTTTTAATATGTTTTAATCGGAATGCACGCAATAGAAAGATTTTAAAAAAGAAGATTTAAAATTATTTTTAAAACCACAAATAACAGTAAATTGAGGTACAGTTTTGAAACATATTGCATTTGAAAGAGCATTTTTTTCCCTATTCGACGGTTAAAAATTGAAATTGTGCGATATTTAGAAGTTAAAAAAATCACTGTAAAAGTGAAATTTACTGTTCAGTTGTTGCCGCTGTTAACATGACGTCATTGTTACTCTTGGATAGCTTGCGCTCTATAATATAGATTGTTGCTCTCAGTTTTACAAAAGTTGTTAATTAATATGAAAAGCAAATGAGAAACTGCCTTAATTTAAAAAAAAAATTGTTCATGGAGTACATGCCGCATTATGTTTGTATTATAATTTATAATTGCATATTGATTGAAATTTACCTATTTATAAAGCATTTTCCTGTAGGTCAGCAAATAAATTAATCAATGTAGGTTAATTTTCCAGGGATCATAAAAATCAGTCAGAATCAGACCCTTTAAGTGCATTAAAGCATTCCTGAATAATATATATTTCTCATCATTTTAAAATATATTAAAAATTCACATTTTGGTCAAACTGTGACTTCACAACATGGGGGTATTTTGATAACACAAGTGACGTAGTGTTTGTGATTTGCAGTAACGTCACAGTGACGTCACAAAAATTAAAAAAATTGTCAGAAACATATTCTTTTACATTGAATAACATATTTTGTAGTGTTCTTGCAAATTTTTTAAGGTTTCCAAATAATTCACATTTTAGTCACAATGTGATGTCACTGAGTGGTTGTGTTTTGGTCACAGATGTGACGTGACGTACGTGACTCACTGTGACGTCACGATGACGTCACTGTGACCATGCATGCTATGCGGGAATGAGCATATAACAGATGTAAAATACAACAAGAAAAGTAGAGCTTTAGCCAGACTACATCAGATAGATCATTCACTGAGTAACTAGAATTTGGTGAGGGTTTCTAAATTTAAAAAAAAAGATAAAATAATTCACGTTTACTGGTAATCCTTTTGATAAAAGCACATGCTTTCATGATACATGCTGTCTCAAGATATATGTTTATCAAGTTCATATTTCAAATTATTTTTCGAAAACAGTTTAATACACTGCGAGAAGGAACAGTGAATATCTTCACGTCCCGTTCCACGTCCCTCAATCTTTGGTAAAGCAAATGCGGGTCGGAGAAACCTGACTTAAGGCCTAGGATCCGGCTCTCTTTTGGGTGTCCGGCTTTGAATCTGTCGAGGAACTTCGGCTCGTCCCCAAGTGCAAATGAGGTGGTCTCCCAAGAGGGTGGGAACCACCACAAATCTCAACGACCTATGTCGTCATTTCGCATGGGAAAATGGGGGTGGTCAGCAGATGAAGACGCCCCCACGTACAGTAGAGCACACAGGAACTATCCTGGTCTTGCGCGTTAAAAGTTCCTGAGAACGGTGGTTTACGTGCCTGATGGGCGCCCTCAGTCGCCTGGTGGCGCAGCTCAGTGTTATCATTAATAATCTTGAAAACGTCGCCGACTGTATGGCCAAAACTCGTCCGCCTATTTTATTAAAAGTGTTTAAGCCTCTTAGTGTACTTAAATCACTTTTAGCATATAATGATAATAAATTATTTTTTATGTAATGCTATAAAAACACACATGGCAAAAATATTTTTTGCAGTTTTGTTTGTTTGTAAAGTTTGCAGTTACATTATATCTATTTGAAATACTCTATATAAAATAAAAGACAAAATAAAAAGTAATTATATAATATTTTTCTATTAATTCATATTTATTGTAGAAAATGTAATGAAAATAAAATCATAGCAGAATTTAATATTTTATCATAAAATTGTATAGAAATATAAAGTATATGTCCTGTTATTTGGAAATTTATCTAAATTTCTTATTTTTGTTTATTTATATCTGAGTGCTTGGGAGCAATAGGATTTGATTAAAATCTTCAGAAAATATTTATATTGGAACTTGATCTTCAGAGAATGCAGAATTTCATTTTCAGGTAATACTTTATTTCGTGCAGTTCTTATGGAATTTCCAAGAAACATTAACACCTCATTAGTACGTACTGGACATTTTTTTTTGGTAACTGGTGATTATTTGATAAAGAGGATGCGGATGATGGTAATCTTTTGACTGTGTTAATTAAGTCTGAATTAAGTATTCTACAAGCTTATCTGGAACAATACCTTTACTTAATTTAAAATTTTTATTTGTGATTATTTGTGCCGTTTCAGACACAAATCTGATAGACCGAATGCGTGTCTCACCACAACGTATCCAAAAACCAAAATGGTGAGTCACTGGTAAATTAAAACATTGGTTCTAGGCTGATATATACAACAGCATATTTGAGATTGTAACATTAAAATAAGTTGTAAATTATGTCAAATCTCATCAATATAGTTTGAAACATTATGTGAAATTATTGTTTTAGTGTGATATTTATTTTTGTAATGACTATTTGAAGAACCATGAAAATTGAACCGCTGAATTTTGAATAAAATATATGTGATTTTTATCCATTTTCGAATTAGAGTTTAATGTTTCTTACATGCAATAATAAGGCATAAAGCTATTTCAGGATTCATTTTCAGAATTTCTAAAAACACCTGTTGTCCTGTATTTTTAATCGTTTAAGAAGAATTTCTTGACGCATCTTTAACAATAAAAACTGCATTAATATTTCTCTCTTTTTATTTTCACTGATATTAGAATCAGAAAAGAATGTTTAAGAAATGGGCAATGATCATGCTCGATTATTTGTATTCTATTTTCTCAGAGTTTTAATTAACAAACATTCATCAAAACGGTAGAATTTTTGTGCTTCATAAGTTTTTGATGAAACTCTTAAAACCATTATGTATATCGTATCAGGGAATTAAGATAGTTGACAAATTTGGTGTGTTAGATAAATTTAGAAAACCTGTTTATATAATAATTTGGAACATAATTAAATCCACATGAGATTAAAAATAGTACCGCGATTTCTGGCCTATAATTTGCCAATCAAACAATCATGTTTAGACCCAGAAAATTAGTTTAATAATTACGGCCACAATTTTAAATGAAAAAATGATTTTTCTGAAACGTTATCATTTTTAGTATTACTAGAAATAATTGATCAAACCTCTAATGATCAGTTGGATATTTAAAAAATACAAATTCTTAAAGAAAAAATCTTTTAAATCCAATATTTCACATTCCAAGTAAAAAAAATTAATAAATGGATGTGAACTATTCTTTGAAATGTTAAAACCTGAAAGATTTAAATCGTTTGACCGGAGTCTGCTGTTTTAAAATAATGTGATTGATTATTTGGTATCGAGAACCATTAAAAATTCAAATTGTTCCCCTTTTTAATGGATTGATCTTGGAACAAAATAACTTTGGGATGCTTTCTTCATAATAAATTTATTCAGAATTCGAAATACTCCAAAACTAGGAAGATTTAGCATTCTAATAAACATTTTAATTCCATACATAAAGCTGTTGAATATGAACAATATATCGCCAGTTTAACGTTTAACGAAAATAAAACTGATTCATTAATTAATTCCCCATACTTACAAAATATGCCATCAAATACTCTTTTAAACAAATTTAATGAAAATGAAATTGTATCTAATTTATTTAATGCACTTTCACGAAATTATTTTCCCTTAAATCACTTATAAGATTTAGATAAACTTCAAGCTAGCGTTAGTTATCATATTCCTAAGATTCAATTAAGTGTATTACCACCTGGTGGCATGTTGCATTCAATAAAACTTCCTATGCTTTAGGAAGGATAGACTATGTCATTTGTTCTTCAATTTAATAATTACACTATCTCTATTGGTGATTGTGTACAACCATATGATGATCAATAAGTGCCTTTTAAATACTGCGTCAGTTCAATAATAAATTAAAAATATTAAACTTAGTCCAGATGTTGTTAACACTAAAACATACCCAAGTAACACACCTTCGTTTTGAAAAAAACGGCAACGCCTTTAGTTGAAAATACGTTATTCGCTGACACAATAAATTCGCATATAAGTCTGGTTGATTCGATTATATTTCAACTGTACATTTATCTATATTCTCATTGCAGTAACAACCGTCTTGAAAACGTTATTCAAAGTCGCAATAAGTCAGAAAAACTTTCGTCAGTTTTATTATTTTTCAACAGCATGGTATTGCTGTAAAAAAAAATTATAATTGAAATATGTCTGTAATACTATTTTGTCAGTTTTATTATTTTTCAAGGGCATTTTAATGCCTTAGAAACGTTTAAAATATGCAGAAAATTGACAATTTAACCTATTAATATAGAATTAGCTTTTCAGTTAATTTAATTTTCTTTTCCTAATGTTGATAATTATAAATAGCGAAAACGTTTTGCAAACCATCTTTGACATTTTTTGCTTTCTTAACAAAACATAATAATTTATTTTTATTAATAAGTTTTCCTGTATCAGTAGTTTTCTTCAATAAGATAGAAAAAAGAATATGAATAGTTATTTCTTTTGGATATATTATAAAATAAAAATGGCATATATAATAGATTTTAAATATTGGATCCACGTTATAATAGCTTAAGTTTGTTACATAATTTATCACATAAAAAAATACTGCGTTTTTTTTTAGTACATATATTTATACTAACTTGTTTATAACTTTTCCAGTGACTATTCTGTTTTTTAGCTTACTAATTGTAAATAGCACGATTTTTTAAAGATTTTTTACAGAAACATTGCTTCCATAGAAAAACTGATTAATTTATATTTATCAATCAGTTTTCCAATACTAATTTTTCAATAAACAATAAAAAATATATTCATTTTTCAAATATTCATTTTTTCAATAAATAGTATGAAAACATAGCACTTAATTTTTTTAAAAATACATGTTCTCTCGTCATAATATACGGGATCCCAGCACTCTTTATTATTTATATGACTTTAAGACGTTTATGAAAAACAAAGCAGATAAACAATAATTACTACCAAACTTCCAATTTTGAATAATTTAGTTACAAAAACTGAACATATTAGTTAAATTATTGCTTTGTTGCCTCAGATTACATTCTAATTCAAATTAAAAATATTGTGTGTAAATAAATTAATAAATAATATAAAATAAGTTTTATTTGGCCTATAAAATAAGTATGTGTTCATATTTTTTTTAATAAGCAAGAAAAATAAAATATCGTTTTTAAAAGGAAATACATAATAAAATAATGAATCCAAAATTCTTTTCCAAAATTTGAAAAAAAATGCCAAAAAAAACACGTCATTTTTATTTACATTTTTAGTAAATGCTCAATTATACTAAACATGTTTATATTTTATTATAAATCCGTACTATTACGAACTCGTTTCTTGCTATAAACTGAGAATGTTTGGAAGCTTTTCAGAAATTTTCAAGAAAATCAGTAGTTTACGTTGACAAATTCTTATTTTTTCTGATACGTGCATATAAAAAAAAATCTGTCGTATTATCCCCACTTTTGGTTTATTGCACTTCTCATATGGGCCTTAGTAATGTTTCATAAGTTGATAAGAATCATGGTAAACATTAAATTGAGGGAAATTCTTCTATTGCTACAACGATTGGTAGTATATTATTTATGATTCAATAGTATTAGCTCACACACAAAAAAAGATTTTTAAGTTAGATTTTGTTTCTTTTTAAACGTTTTATTAGAACACTCATGCAATTAAGATAAATTGCGTTTATATGTTTGAATTACAACAGAAATGTCAATTTTTTTAAATCTTTTAATTCTTCAAATTCTTTTTTATAAAAAACATTACAACGCAAGCAAATTATTAAATAAATAAGTGACAAATCGTATATTAAAATTAAATGAGTAATTGAGACAATCAAGGAAAGACGCTCAGCCTTTTAATATAATTTATTGGAAAAAATAGACATACATACATAATAATGTAAACAAATATGTCTATCAAATCTAATAGACATTATTTTAATAATAAAATTGTACTGCCACAAATATATAATAAATTCAATTATAAAAGGACGAATTGAAATGTTTGCACAACTGCTTTTTACATTTTTGATCGCAACTTCGTAACATTTCTTACAGTAAGATTTATAAATAGTAACTGTTATCTTTCGAAAGGTTAAACAAAATACATGATGAAAACTTTATCTAACAAATGACTACCACTATAAAATCCTATTGGCTTTAAATGCAAATTAGATTCATTTAACTATATAAGTAGGTTATGAACATGAGGATTCCTATTGCATGATAATTTTCACTTAAAATAATGCCAAAAAGTAATGCAACAATTTAAATAGTTGTTTCAACATACATTCAAACCTGCCACATTCAAACGATTCGAATTCGAACAACAGGTGTACTCGTCAGAGGCAGATGAAACTAATGGCAGGTGAAAGGCGATATAAAATCAAAGCAAATCAAGCTCCCTTGAGAATTTAAATATAGTAAAACGCATTTTGACAAAAGGACTTTTCTTTGAACCTATTGTCTATTTTGCTTCACAACTGAGCGCTGTTTGTACAGCAAAATTAGTTTTTTATCCCGTTTTAAGTAGGGTTATTTTTAACAATGAAGTTTTATTCACATACAGAAAACAATATTAAAATACAAAATAAGATCTAAACCAATGGAGGTAATTCGTTCTTCTTAAAAAAGGGCCTCCATTGCGTTATGGGATGCCATTAGCTTTGACATAAATATATTGTTTAATTCGTGGAAATTTAGATCAGGGAACGAGTTATTTATTCCTTGAAAATCCGTAGGAAAAAAGACGCAATATATAACCTATAAGAAACGTCTTTTAAAAGCATTTTGTATGACTGATAAATGTATGTTGCCACTTCTCATGCATGTATGCCCCCTCGTGAAGGCCGGAAATTCATTTAATCAATCAGAATCGTGCTCGAAACACGTTAAAAAAATATGTATCCCTACCGTCTATGAAAAAATATATCACCGTTTCCTTCAGTATGAGAAAGTAACCGTCAATTCATTAGTTATTAAAACTCCAAATTGATCGCATCTGTGCATATTATCAGGCATAAAGGATTTTAATCACTACATAGAACTTTTGTTATGATTTTGTATAAAGGCTCTGCAGTTTAAAAAATGATTTCTTACAAGAAAAATAGCTGGAAAGAAAAATAATTTCTCCAAGCAAAAGATATAATGCGGTAAAGACATTTTTATACAGATATATTCAGCATCACTTTATTTCACAAAACTATTTCAAAACCTTTTCGTTTTTTAGAGTATATATTTAAAGTTTCAATGGCTTCCATATAAAATGTTTTAATTCCGTTATTTTCAAAAAGAACTGTCCCAAAACGGCTATTTTCGTGTTCTGATGTTTTTCGGATTTAAGAAGCAGTAAATTCATATTAATGTATTTGGAAGAAGTGAAAATAAATCTAGATTTTGAAAGAGTGAACAAATTTAATTCTTTAGAAAATGTATTTAGGAAAAGCGGATGTGTCTGAAAAACATTAAAATCATAAGTAGTAATATTTAAAAATAAAATATGTTAACTCCCTTGTAAAAGTAATTGTAAATAACTATACAGGGTGTCCCAAAAAGAAATGCTCTTTAATTGTTTTACGTGTTGGATATAAGTAGGCAATGAAAATTGTAAAGTTATTCAAAATAATGTAGGTATTAACATCACATTGATGAACTATTACTGTCTATAACTTTCCAAAACATACATTTATAAATTTGTAGCTTGTCCTTGTGGCCTATAAGTAATATAAATCATTTTCCAATGCTATGCAAATAAATCCGTCAGCATTTCATTCTTCTGCAATCAAAACCCAGCGAGTTATGATATTTTGCATTTTATGCAATTTTGGAATTTTTTGGCACTAAATCAGACAGATGACTTTTTTGGACCAGAAACGTCCGGCATTTCAGAAAATTTTCCGCATAACAACTCATAAAGTTCTGGTCGTAGAATAATGGAAAGTGTATTGTTTTACTTATCAGAGCATAAAGAATTTTTTAAGGATAACTTGACCGACCCAGTGACCTTACAACAAAATAACTTTATTATAGTAACATGTAGATCTCACTATTGGAAATAAAATGCGTTTCCGAGAGAGGTAGCTACATTAAGGTGTTAGCTTTAACGTCACCATGTAATTTTATAGATTTTTCCAATTTTCTTCGATTAATATTTATTTAATTTACTTTACTGAGCAGTATTAAAAGCCAAATTTGGGTTTTTAAAAAAGATATTACTGCTAAAAATTTAACAATGGCATTTGAAGAATCTGTCAACTCAGATCAAACCTATGATGTACTGAACGGTCTTTAACCGGATGAAACATTATAAAACCATTTAAGTTAAAGATTTAATCAACTTCCCTTAACGTTTCTTTCTATCTAGTATGCAAATCAATATTATATATAAAAAAAATATTAAGTAATGTATTTTCCAGAACCATCTAAATACAAAATTTTCAGTACTCCAACTAACATCAGTTTAATTACAAAGGGAAATGATTGTGAAAGGTGTTGCCACTTACTTTTGATACCAAATAATATGATATGTTTCATTTTTGTATTCATAACAAATAGATATTCTGAAAGTTTCATAAATATTCCATCTTTTTTGTGACATTTTCTTTTACCCATTTCACTTAAATTAGAATTAAAATTGCTTTTCTTTCCGAATATATTCATAAGATATACAGATGAAGGTAGGAATTATTTATTACAACAGCAAACATTATTTTACTTTCTTTTAATATTTTTTAAATTTTTGATAACACTGTTTTTCTAAGTGTCCCATCGCATTTAGGAGCTAAGGTATATATGTTACAAATGTGAAGCTTATTTCCTTAGTGAATTTCTAAGGGAATATACACAGTGTTACCGATCTTATAAGTTTCTTAAAAAGAATGACTTAATTGTGAGAGGAGAATGCCTATGTATGTGTAGTTTTTGGGACATAATAATAATAAAAAAACAGCACGTGTAAAATGTCAGGTTGTTTAAATGGTCGGAGTTAACCATCCAATGTCCATAAGTAAAGATATATATATATATATATATATATATATTGATAGATAGATAGATAGATAGATATAATATTAAATCCTGGGTTGTTTTGTATTGTTTTCACAAAAACAGACAATTTAAAAGAAATTTTATCAAAAAGTACACGTCGCGTATGAATGACACATAAATTAAAGAGATTATTAGAGACAGAAAAAAATAATAATCAAATATTCGAAATTTTCATTTAAAAATTTAGTTATTTTTAACATCCCGGCAAAAAAATATATATGATTTACTGTTTTTGTTGACATTTTTATCCAAAAAAAGTAAACCAACTCAAGTTCTGACTTGTTTGGAGGAGGTACAAAATTTTGGAATGCTATAGCATCATATAAAAAAATCCGAGAGATATGGGACTTTTTTTTTGTGATTAGGTAAACTGCTATAGATGCCTATAAAGGTGACATGATACTATTTATTCGCTTAAAATCTAAGGTTAGAGTTATTTTCAAAGCGGTATCAACTAGATGTGACAATGTCTGCTGCCGGGTTAAAGTGAAACGTCAACATGTTCCATTTTATCAAAAAGTTTTGTTTTTATATAATTCCATTACGATGCAAACAGTATATAACCCTAACATTGCGAGTTAGTGTATCGTGGAGAAATTCAGCCGCTGATTCAAATGAAATATACTTAGAAAATCCGTGAATTTACGTGCATTTGTTGTTCATTATATTCCTTTAATTCACGAATATCCTACCTTTGATTTGCCCCTTTTCCCTCAAAACACTGATATTACACTAAACTAGACTAAGAATTACCTGAAATTTGAGATGGATTTCGTGAAATTACAAGACTAGTTTGTCAATGAAATTGTGTTGGAAGCACTCTTCCTTTTCTAAAGTGGATTTTTTATGAATGTCCCCTTTTATTAAACTGGTAGAAACGCAGTCGCTAAGGAAGCTCAAACATTTCTGAAATCCTTCAGTTAAAAGATTGGAAGTTATTAAATGACAGGAACGTTTTTAACTACTCTTTTCAAATAGGTTGCCATTATTTTTACGTTTATATAAGATCTTTTGAAGTGCACTCGTGGAAAGAAGTTGTTTATGTGCTAGATTTGAATATGTGATTTTTGGTACTTCTTCCGAAAACTTTTGCAGTATTCCTGTATAATATATTGCGTAATAGTGATTACCAGCTTCTGTAAATTTGTAATATTTCCATAAATTGCTGAAAAAGGCTCTCTAACAATTGATTTAGTTGACTTTCACTCTTTACGAAATAAGAATCGGAACAAAATATAAGCTGCATACACATGCTCGCACTCACGCACACACATAAACACACGTGGATACACTTATGGGTCAATAAACTATTCTTTAAGCAAAATACGAGTTTTTCTTTTCTTTAATAATTTAGAAAATTATATATTAATATATATTATATATATTAATACATATTGTTTTTTTTTGTTGATTAAATAATGCACATAGCAAAAAAGAAGTTTTTTGATTATGTAGAACACTTACGCTTAAGTGTGAGTATTTGCATATGGAAATGTTGGTATTTTAATCAATCTAAACGCGTCCAAAATTCACAATGCGAGGCATGCACATCTGTAAAAGATTGCGCTCTTAATACTTATCTGACACAAACGCTTGCTGAGGTACCAGCAATAATCTAATCCGAATTGTGTTTTTTGTGATACAGATATCCAAAAATGGGATGGAATTTTTACATTTTACTTTTGAAAGTATTTTACAGATGAATAAATTAATAAATATTTAAGCAGGAAGAACACGACTTTACAGAATTATCACATGTCCATAGTTAATAAATTAAGTAACGGAATTTTAAAGCAGATTGATTTGTAGTTACCACCTGGTTAAAGTAAAGGGCCAAGACATTGTGCTAAACTGCATGGCAATGTTTGAGGCAAAAAAGCGATAATTATTGGATTCTGATCTGAATACTGGAATTGTTTTTTGTTATGTCTTATGTTATCAAGTTTGTAGTATGTATGGTTTCTTGTATCACGAACAGTAAAACTTCAAACATTGTGATTTATTCATGTTTTCCACGTCGTTAAAAACGTGCCATTTATCGAAACCTATATAGTGCTATTACAGTTAGCAGCATCTTATACAGACAAATATTTGTGTCCTATACCAATTTATCAAAAGTTATGCCATTGAGTTACAAAATAATTGAAGGGGGTCCAGGTTGCACAACTCCACCGGCTGACATCGAATGTCCGAAATATGTATTGAGAATTATCATGTTCTTCTAAACTAAAACTTTTTTCCAAGTCAAGTATTCATATTTTGTTTGTGTACATAACAAACTGTTATCAATCGAGCAAATTAACATATTGTATAGCTTACATTCATATTTGTTTTTCATACTAATATCCTAATTCATATTTTACATTACAAAATTATAATAACAGCAAGACCGAATGATTTCAATTTGCCTTTTTAGTATATCATTCATTATAAAAACAGCATGATTAAATTATAATGTCAGGTATAAAAAACTTCTCTAATTTATTTAAAAACTGATTAAAATTCTAAAATTTTAATTTTAAACATTTTAAAAGAAAAGTTTCCTTATAGAAGGTTTTGAATTAAGCATCTGACTGTAAATATAAAATTAAATCAACATTTTTTTTAACAGTGCCCGTTTCCAAAGATTCAAATATTCAATTTGTATTTGTAATCATTACTTAAGGGAGACATATTGAAGTTGAAAATGAAAAACAATAGCATGCGTGACGGAACAAATACCCCTCATAGATAGTAATCCTGCTATTTCCTGAAGCAAATTTTTTAAATGTATATTTCTCAGACTATTATAAATATAATATATTAAAAACATTCTTTTTTAGTATTGTATAACATGCTTTCAAATTATTTGATGCAACGGTGACGGAGCAAATGTGGGAGTCTTACTTGAAATACAAAAAATAATAGGATAATTTACACCACGAGCGACGAACGGAAGAAGGTTGACTGTTAATGACACTCTGCACAAGCACATGAATCACTGACTGTGAAACTGTGTGGTATTTCTAAACGATTCATAAACTTTAATATATCATAACTTTAATATACAACAGTACAAGGATACTTGATAGGCTTTCTTATAACGGGGATGTGAAAAGTGGTTGTAAATCAATGAATGTAGCTCGATGATTTCGTTCTAATTATGCACTTCCACAAAGTGCCCCATAAATCCGTTCACATTTCGAGAATTTAAAATTTCTCGTATCGAACTGAGGTTTGCACAAAAAAAATTGTCAAACTAGCGAATGTTTTGTAATACATGAAACAAATATTTATAAATGATTTACTTTTATTTTCACCGAAACTTTACATCATTTATTTTCCAAGTCTTATTGTATTAACCCCACTCCGATAAGAAATTTTGTTAAATGTTTGTGTGTTTTTAAAATTTGAACATATCATGATGTTTTGGAACATCTTTGTTTTTTTCTGCAACAAAACTTTGACTTTTGCTAAGATACACTCCAATGCAACAGTTTATAAATTTCCATATTTATTTAAAAATCTCTTTGCATTTTTTATTTTTATTACCACAAAAAATAACTTTAATATTCTTATGTTTCAAACCGCACTCTGATAGGACATGTTGTTAATTTTTTGTGGGTGTTGAAAATGTAAATGGACGCATTGTACACCCATGAACTTAGAGATGCTTAAGTGGCATGGCAAATACAAGTTGGGAATCACTGCTATAGAGAGTAACGATTTAAACTTTCGATTTAAGACAGAACGGTAAACAGACATTGCCGTATCTCCATACTGGCATCTATGTAGTTTTTTTTTTTACTCAATAGCTTACTTTATCGTTTTTTTTAAAAATATTTCTAGTTTTAAAAAATATTAAATGTGAACACATTTGACGTTACTGGAACTTTTTATCTAAATATACATAGAGTTATATATACGGATTTATTGCTCAGAATTAATCTAATGTTAACATTTAATATGCCCTTTATAGGGCTTTAATTCAGATCCATATTCTCTTGCACTGTAAAAAATGACCAATGTTTCTTATTTTATGAAAATATACTACAAACTAGTGCTCCCTAATTAACGTTTATACGAGTATACGTACAATACGTATTATACGGGGTGCAGATTTTGGATACGTATGACACCGCCGAGACGGTTATACGATTATACGAAAAAGCATATACGGTACATCGTATATACGGATCTTACACCAGCGGTTAAACGTATAAGCGTTTAAACGGTTTTTGTTCATTGTTTAAAAAAATATGTCTTTCTCCTGCTGGTCAGCGTATCAGAGACTTTGAGAAACACCCGTTTTGTCTTGTGCAGTCGGTACTTGCAATAAAAAAAAAATCGGAATATTTTTTTTTTTCATTTTAGATTTTGTCCCCCCCCCCAACCCGTCATATCTAAACTATTAATTATTAAATGATTTATCTTTCGCATATCTGAAACACACGCACAGAGCTTATTTTGATTTATGTCGTGGACATTTCGCCCAAAACATTAGTATTGCAGAATACAAACTTACATTGACACCATATTTTATACTGACACCATATTTTATACTGATTAAGTAATAGACTATAAAAACCCTTCGGAAACGTTTCTGAAAAATACGGGCAGCGAAAAATACTTTGTTTTTATAAATAATTCTAATAATTTTGGAAATGTATTGGTTTGTGGGGATTCAAAATGCAATGGGACACGCTATTCGGAATTTCGGATAACTCGGAAGATTATATTATATTTTCGTTCGTGGTTATAGTATATTTTCATAAAAGAAGAAACATTGGTCATTTTTTACAGTGTGGGCTAAAGCTATATACCCTGCGTGAAATAAAAAGGATATTTGAAAACAATAATTGAAGAAACCATACACAATGTTTTAAGAGGGCAGTCAAAACTCTGTGGATTAAAGTGATTACGATTTTTCTAAATCGGATTAAAAGTCAATTCTTCTTCTGTAACTTCTCAAATTTTAGTGAAGACAATTATTTTTTTGACGTTAAACATTAAATCATTGTACTTATAATTGTAATATTTTTAGTTTAGCTCCTTAATTAAATTTTAATTTAGAATATTATACAAAAAAAAGGAACTTTATATTTCAGCATATTCATAAAATTGTAATAAATTGTATGTAATACATTGTGTAAAATTGTATGTAATAAATTATGTTGGAAAATCTGGCTTCAGGAAACAACTATCAAAAAGGTATGCGCCTTTCCCCTAATTTCCCCTAACACAAAATTAATATCCGCAAAGGAAATAAAAAGGGTAATAGCTTGGACGAAAGTTTATTTTTTCTTTTTATTTTATCAGAAATACCGATTTCACCTTGTCTGTAATATTAATAAATGTAGCACAATCTCACAAGGCAGATTTAATATTATTTATTACCTCCATAAAACAGCATATAGTGTTGTTAAGACGATATATTGCTTTCTATCATCTAAATATGCAAAATGTTTATTTTCATAAAAAGCCTCATAAACTACAGATGTAATGTATTCAAATTTTATATTTGACAGTCCTGGATAAAATGCTGATGTCTTTATGTTCTCAAAGCAAAATTTGTTAAGTAAAATTGATAACCTAATACAAAATGCTTACTTTCACTGTCAACAATATAAAACAATAAATAGTTTTTCTCCAACTCAGATATTAAATATATAAGATATTAAATATATCAGATATTAAATATAAATAAATAAGTTTTCTCAAAAAAAATCTTTATACATAGATTAAACTATTTAAGTTGATTTAACCAAATAAAAACACACATTTCTGTATATATAGAAAATGCTCAAACATGAAATGAAAAATTTAAGCGAAATTATAATTTTTAATACTAGAATGACGGTGAGGGGCCATTTTGGCCCCTACCAAAAGAAAAAATGTCGATTCGAACCGGATATTTCTGCATACAGTAAGTTAAATATACACTGCACAAAAATAAGTTAAATGAATAAGTTAAAAGTCCTAAATAAAAATTCTGGTGTGAAATATTTTTATGAAACTTGTGTAAAATTTCCCGTCGATCTAGTGTTAAATATAGAATTTAACAGTCGGCAAAAGCATACAAAATAAGCTAAATTAGTGAAGAGTTAGATAAGGCTTTCGTTCAATACTGGGCATGAGATAGTCTTAGACAAATCCGAACACTGCTATAGAACACTATTCAATAGACAGAGAGGAGCCGGAGCAGTTCCAGCCCCGAGCTAGGTCCGATGCATCACCGCGTCCAATTGACGTGTGGCAACCCATAACAGAGAACCACACACTGGAGACAAGCGTGGAGCCCCCAACTGCTAAGATTATGGAGAGTTTACATAGGCAGTCATTTGCTTCTCACCGGCGGACAAAACAAAACGAAACATAAAACATAAATAAAATAAATACAAATATAGATATATAAAAAAAGTCCCCAGCAGACTGCGTAAACCAGGATAACTAGGACTGAGGCGTCAGGACTAGGAAGTAGAGAAATGGAGCAAAAATGTTGTCCACCCGGAACTGCTGCCGCCTTTTCGCTTATCCACTACATAGACTACAACCTGCTTTTGCTACCACGACAACTGCGCCGCGCAGCTGCCGCTTCGGCGTGGAGAACGTAGGGCCCGCATGCTTCTGCTATGGGACAAACTTGATCTCGGTGCGATAGTCATGAGAATCGAAGTGGTGCTCAATCCCATCCGGCTCCAATCTGGGAACGTGATTAAGCATCAAACCGAAAAGGGTTGGAGGAGCTACGGCGATTTCGGCTGCGCTCCAGGGCATCCTCCGGGGCTGAAGCTAGGTTGATTGTGAACCACTCAGAAGGGTTAAAAGCTGCTAAACTAGTAAAACAAGATAGGTACTGGACTCGTCCAATACTGGACATGACAGGGCTGTTATCCGATTCTGGACGCCGCAATAGGACCCAACTCAATCCCTAAAAATTTGATATGCCATCAACCTTTTAATTTTTTCTCACTTTATATAATATATAAAATATTACTATCTGAATTTCAATTTTTGTGTATTATATAAAATATTTATAATGATTCAATTTTTTCTAAGGTTTCAAGAAGACTAACTTTTACAGACTAACACGCTATACATGATTTCACAAAATGAAATTTATTGCCGCACTTAGAATATTTTAGAATTGAAAGTACCCATATTTCCCCCTTATATCGTAATTTTACTGTCGCAATACTTTTTTTCAATACTTGTGCTCTTTCAGGAATCCAGATTATCTAAGGATGGGTTTTATACTTTGATTTTATTGAAAAACTCATGTTATTGCAAAATTTACTTTACACTATCATGATTCTTAGTTGCTAATTTCTACATCAGCATGTGTTCCAGAAAGTGTTACAAAATCTCGTTTAACAGAGATACCTCTGATAAATATACACAATTATAACACATAGCTGAAACTATAAGCACAACGTCCTTAAAATTTCTGTTTGAAAAAAATATTGCGATCATGATTCTATAAAATTTATAACAGAGTTCCTATCTAAAAATATTTGATCCCATGCAAAAAATATATGAACTAGGATTTTGTTGTTAGAAGATATTGTCTATTTAGTTTATTTATGGCAAAAAAGTGTTATTTTATTGGATTATATTAAATTTTATTCATTTATTTTTATGTCTATTTGTTTCTATTTATGATTTTTATCCACTATGAAAAATACTTTCGCTAAATGAGGAAAAAAAAACATATATCATAATGAATTTGTAAAAGTGACAAATTAGAAACTTTTACATTTTCAGAAAAGATGCACGGAATTTCATAGCAAGTCATATAGAGAATTTCCAATATGTGGCAAAGGTATTGAAATTTTTTCTAAATTATTGGATGAAATTAAGAATTTTATAAAAGATATATACATAAATTGTAGCCAATATAATTTAACATTTAAATCAATTATTCAAGTGATATAATTTTTTCAGTGTATAATAAAATTTTAAAATCTTCTGAATCAAAATAGAAATGCATCAAAGAAATGTGTCAATAATGGTCACTTAAGCGCAGCCATTTAAGGTCAAGATAAAATGTTATGAAAATTCGATCAAAACAATATTTTAGTACCATTGTCTGACTTAATGTATAATATGCTATAAAGAATTTTACCCATAATATATTGAGGCATGGAATTGTTTTTTAAATGCAACTTTGTTTATGCTCTAGTATTGGGAATACTAATTTTCTGGTGCACCAGTAATGGACACCCAATTATGTCACACACAAATACTTTGGATTCTTAGAAAAAAGTACTTTTCTCAGAATATAATTAAATAGTAAAATAAATAAATCATTAAAAAGTAAATAGACATTTGCAGAAATGAGTTAAAAATGTATTAAAAATATAAAATATTAATTGATTATAACTTTACGGGAAACGATATTTGGGCATTGTACTCTATTCTTTGTCATAAATATTGTATAACGCTATAAAGCGTTTTTAAAATACATAAAAAAGAGCAAAGATATTTAAAACAGTTTGGTATTTTATGGTCAGAATTTTTATCATAAATTTTCTGTGATTTTGTTTTTATCATTATGTGCAGTTTAAATTTTTATGAAATTATTTTAATCAACTTCAACAAATATAAATAACCTTCAAAATATAAAGATTCAATTCATGCTTTTGATTTCTGCATTTTATGGGTAACCAATTTTCACACTTTAATGTTATCTGCTTTTCTAACAAATACTGTCAGTTATATTTATGGAATTAGGAATAATTTGAACGCAAAGAATAAAGTTTTGGCAAAAAAGCTAAAAATAATTAACTACGAAAAAATTGGAACAAAGAAACATTTCTTCAATATGAAATCACTGTTTTTAAAAATTTAAATTGTGATATTGTTTCAGAATAGTTAATTTTTCTTTAGCAATTTTCTCTAATTTAAGAAAAAAGTAAAATATAGGAGACAAGATTAAAAGCATAATATATGATATCAAAATATATTATATCAAATGTATTATATCAAAAGAAACACTGTAATTAATAAATTATTTTTTATCTAGTAAGAGGGCTTGCGAAAATAAAATATAACCTTTTCTGAGTTACCAAGTATTCCACAAAGCGTTCCTTTATCTTCAGTTACAGATATTTAAAAGCCATCTCAAGCAAAAGTTTCTTTCGCTAGCCGTAATTTTTGGAAGTGCTTCCGACTTGGTTTTTACAGTGTATCAATCAGTTTTCTTAATTATGAATATTTTTTTTTCTGGATGCTATGAGATCGGAAGTATACATTTTCAGCTGCACAATTCAATTTACACAAGCGTCAGCAACAAAAAGTTGTTATTTTATCTGTTAAAATTAGGGCTGTTAATGTAGTATATGTATTTTTTGCACATGTTTTTTAAGCATGAAAATATTTATTTGATAAATGATAGCACCTAAAAAATCGATGTTACGGGTTGGAAAATCTGAATATTACCTTTTAAACTACTCGTAAACGCTTTGATAATTACGAGCATCAAAAGAAACTTTTGTTTCTGAAATTTTAAGTCTCGGAGATCTAATGGTCTCTGATGCATGTGATTCTTATGATTCAGAATATTAAGGAACGCTTTACAGATTTGGTTGGAATTTGTTGATAACTCGTAAAATGTTATACTATATTTTCAAGTACCTTCTTGCTACATTAAAAAGTATTTTCTCTTTTGACAGAGTTCAAATTGGCTCAAGATATCTGTATACCAAAGTTAATTTATTATGCAGTATTTTTCTAATATAATGAACACGTATCTGATAAGTATTAAATGTTTCATTGAAAATATGTTTTAACAAATAATATAAAATAATACTTTTAAACTAATGAGTTAGTAAATAAGACTCTAATTCTATATTTACAACATTAGAAAAGTGCAACGAAAAATAATTGCTTTCATCATAACATTTAATTTTTTTTGTGAAAAAACATGGGAAACAATGTTGTTTCTGCCCGTCCAATTTCTTCCAATTTTCATCATTTCACTCCTTTTTTTTCTATAATTTTTAAATAAGTTAATTTCAAACTATTAATCACTTTTACTTTTGTTTTTGTGTTATTTTTTAGATTTTTTGAAAAAAAAAGAAGAAATTTCGCTTTAAGTAAGCAAATATCTATAGAAACGCAAAAATAGCACTAATTTGGAAGAAGAAAGGAGGTCATTATGAATTGATAGAAATGAGTCATAATAGAGTATTGAAAATTGTTGAAAAATTTGTCTATTCTCAAAAAGTGACTAATGCTACTGCTGCTGTTCTCGTAAGTGAATTTATTGTGACCTTTCCACATTGTGTAACTACAATGCAAAAACTTTTGCATTCTAGTTATACATAAAACATCAAAAGTGGTAGTTTTATAGAGAAATGTATATAAATACTTTGAAGCAGAAAGCATATTAATCGAAGAATTTTTCGAGCGCTATTTAGTATTAAATTCGGTCCAGGTAGTTCAGTTACAAAAGTTTTATACGATAAAAAAGTATGCATAAACATATAAAAATATCTTGTAGGCATACACAAGACTAGATTATGATGTGTAGTGTCCAAACATTTTTTTAAAATTTGTTTCATTTTTTGAGTTCTTTTTCAAATTTTTATTGAAAATTTTATTATTTAATTAGAGATTGAATACATATTTTAAAATAGTCTTTTTAGCACATTGTTGCCAGATTTAAAAACGAAAACTAAATAATATTATTTACATTTTCAATTGAAAAATGTATTTATACATGAATATTAAAAGTAAAAGAAAACTTTAAAGGATTTAAATAGTTAGTTGCGAAAAGCATTTAATACTGAAAAATACTTCTTAATTAAATTAATATATTTAAAACGATTTCTTAAATAATTTAAAATAAAACTTTTGTTCTAGATGTTATAAAAGTCAGAGAGCCACGACGTTTTTTACTTAGTCATTTTTTACAAGCTGATTTTCAAATATGGATTTGATCTTACTTAATTAATTATAAAAACAATATCCGCCAATTGTCACGACCGCGATGTCGGTCGGCTTGGGAAACAGAAAAATTCCCCTGTCAAAGGAGGAAAAAATGACAAACCGATTACTGAAGGCCTGCAGCGGTCGTGATGATAACATTCAATCTGCTATATTCCAGCAATATTTTCATATAGAGCAAATTAACGTGTTTGTGGAACCTGAAGAGTATGGACGGGGATTAGCGATAGTAGCTCGTAGGGGCAGAGCCCCGTTGTATTTTAAATATAAGTAGATTAAATATTTGTATCTGACAGCAATACCGAAATGGTTGAGTAATATGGAACATTACACCTAACCTAAGAATGTTTTAAACGCATCCAGCTTCATGTTCTTTCAAAATTTATCAAAATATGAGGGGGAAATGAGGAAAGGCAGTGGGGACAAGGATAGTTTGCTTATATGGTTAGCTTTATGTAGTTAGCTTATGTGGAAGGATGCATCATTAGAAACTATAAATTTTTAAAGCAATAATATATTTTTATATATATTATTACTCTAAATATTTGTTAATAGTAATAACAAAACCTTCTGGATTCAAAAGAAAATTTCAAAATAGGGATTTAACTTTTGGTAAAACACTTTAGTAAAGAAATTAAATTTGAAATGTCATGTAGAAAGAATCTGCAAAAAATTTGGAGACAGAAAAATGAAGTATTCAGTGACAAGTGTGTAATTTAGAAAATGGTTTGATCTGGTGTTGTAAGGAATCCATGGGTGATGGCAATCCAGTTTTCACCGAGCCAGCAACTACTTTGAATGAAAAAAAAGAAAAGAGTGAAGTAATTTGTAACGAAAGAATGACCTAAAATATTGTATTTATTAACAAAATTTGTATGGAATACGATAATAACACTGGGATTTTTGACACAGGGTAAGATGATATGCGCCAAAAAGTTATTGGTATGATATTTAAGTTTCAACACTTTTAGATCCGCAGACGATAGTTTGTGGCAACAACTGCAATTTAGATACAATAGAACAGTGGTTCACAAACTTTTGGGCTCGCGGAGCCCTTTTTGGGAAGAATTTCTAAGGCATCCCTTAATACAGAATACTCTATGGTTTACAAATTAATGTTTTTTATGCCTATGGAGCAGAGAAACATCTTCTGGATAAGAGTCCAAACCAGTAGTTTCCAACATGGGGCTAAGATTCTCAGTTTGGCCCTTTTCTGGATACAGAAATTCTGAATTCATACTAGAAATTTTGAAAAGCAAGTTTTCTATTATTTAACCCTTTAACAGTCTTACTTAATATTACTATTATTGGACACAATAAATTAAAAATAAGAACTAAAAAACACTTTGTTTTGGTTTTAAAATTTGTGCCTTGTATAATGGAAAAATGTCCGCCAAATACAGCAAAAATTATAGTTAAAAATTTGTGGTTTCTGAAAGCTTTTAGTAACGAAGAAAACAAACTCTTCTTACTGGATCAACGTTCGAGCAATATTGTTAGGGGATGAATGATATCCATTTTGAAAATAAAAAATATTCTTTCGAGATTTCCAGTATGAACTCGGAATTAAAGATCAAAATGGTAACACTGTTTGGCTCCTGCAATGCATTGGGGCTTACGTGAAACTATTATTATTTATGGCGAAAACCACACACACACACATAAAGTAAGGTAAGTTGTACAGTTTTCGTTTATAAAGAGATATTTCTCTTATAATCCCAATAGGCTACACTCGAAAAGAAAGAAAATGCCCAGTCGCCCATGAGTAATTAATTATATAACACGTTTTCGCTAGTACCACCCACCCGCGATAGAATCATGCGATTAAAGATTTTTTTTTATATTCTTCTTTACGTTTCTAGTACTTCTAAACGTGCAACGAAAACGAATCACTTCTGAGCTTCTTCTTTTGAACCATTTTTAAAAAAAATACATTTAGAAGAAGATCGTCGTTTTAGTGTTTAAGTGGGATGGACAAGATCTATAACCTGTATCGTTATGTGTAGCATCCTTCACTTTTTTTGGATGTTTTGTTTGAAGTATTTAGCTATTAATTATAGTTTTGAAAGAAACTTTCTTTTTCCATTGTTTTTGCCTCAAATTAGATATGCGGTTAAAAACTACGCATGTTAAAAGAACTGCAACTAGTAGAAAAACTTTACTAACAAATCGGAATATATAGGTGGGGTTAAATTTATATCAGGGCGGGTACTCATTGACGAAAAGTTTAAGCAACGGGTGGAGCTTAGCAAAAGTATAGATTGTTAGAGTGATGATAAAAGTAAAGAACCAATATATATATTTTAATTTCTACAGCCTTTTTCTGATAGGAAAATTTGTCATCATAACATACGAATCTTAGCCAATGCCGAGACCAATTTAAACGAAATTTTAAGTAGGGGCTGTTAAGTGATACAAGATGCGTTTTCTGCAACATACATTGCTTTAAAAATTAAGAACAATTTTGTAAAACAGCACAGAAAATTTAAATAGCTAAGAATTAATAAAAATAAAATAAACAGATTAAAGGAATTAAAGTTACAAAAAGAAAAAGAAAACTATATACACAACGTATATAAATATTAAATGAACCTAATCAGGGCTTATTAAATAATACAAGATGTTACAAAAAAGAGGCGTCACAAACATTGTTTTACCATGAAAAATAGTATAGAAAATTGAAATATACCCATAACATAAACAGATTAAAGAAATTAAAGATATAAAAAAAAAGAAATTTATATACACAAATGTAAAATGAATCTAATGAGGGGCTTTAAAGGATAAAAGGTGTTATAACAAAGATGTTTTAAGTGGCAAACATTGTTTTACTATGAAAAACAGTATATAACATTTAAATAACAACATTAATAAAAATAACATACACAGATTAAAGAAATCAAAGTTATAAAAAGAAAAAGAAATACATATATACACAAAATAAAATGAATCTAGTGAGGTGCTTTAAATGATACAAGATTTTATAAAAAAGACTTTTAAGCGACAAACATTGTTTTAAAAATTAAATACAATTATGCAAAATAGGATAGAAGATTTAAATAACTAAAATTTAATAAAAATAAAATAAACAGTTTACAGGAAATTAAAATTCCAAAATTAAAAATAATACAATATTCAATATATACAAATATTAAATGCCAACAGAACTTTTTTTATTCTGCAGAAAGTGTGACAAGCAACAACGTATAATTGTTTGGTGTGAAAAATGTGGTTGAATTGTTTTACACAGATTTTTCTTTTATATCTGATGTAATTTTTGACAGTTCTAAGCGAATGTCTGGCTCTGCATTTGACCGGCTTTTGTACTTTGTTTCCATACTTGTGTAAGCGGAGAATCCAGCTTCACACAGATAAGTCGCTGAGAATGGGAGGAAAATTAATTTTGCTCTGTCTGACAAGATTTCTCATTAAATATAGCAAGTAATGGAGTATAACATACCTCATTTTAAAGATCGCAAAGAGTGAAGCAAAAGAAAATAAACAATGTGAGACACACGGACCTCATTAGGAAGTTAGAACCTGGTTACTAAGCAAAAAACAGCTAAGTATAAACATATGAATAGGCAAAGCTCCAGAAAACAAAACTATTCTCCCTTTTGTACCGCGAGCAGAGATAAAAGCATTGGCGCACCTTTGCCCTTTCGATTTTTCCCTTTGTGCATTCGATTCAGAATACTATTTCTTGTAGCTTATTTTGAATTGAATTTTTTAAACACATTAAATGCAGAAACATGAAATAAAGTAGTTGAAAACAAAAATATTATACAGGTAATGGATTCATGTTTAATGCAAATTTTTATATGTTTTTGAAATATATATTATAATTTTTTTGAACTCAGTGATAGATGTATTTATTTTTGACACACACACACACACACAAAAATTCCGACATACTTTTGAAAAATTTGCCTTTGCAATATGCTAATTTGTTTCATGTTTTGTTTATTTTCCTGGAAAGCCGCGGAGCCCCTGAAAAGTATAGCCGGAGCCCCAAGGGCTCCGCGGAGTAAACTTTGGGAACCTCTGCAATAGAATAACAGTTGAAGGAAGAGAAAATGACGATAACGCGAGAACATTTTCGAACTATGATTTTCTATGATCTTAAAGTTGGGATAATTGATGAAGAATGCCTCCATCGTCTATCATTAGCATAGTGAAATGAAACTCCTTCTTGAGCCAATGTATTCAGATGGTTTAGAGAACTGAGGAAGAGAGTGAAGAGTATATAAATCAGTAATATATATTTTAATAAAACAATTGTTATATATCGAATGGTTGCTTATCCTTATTTAAGGTCATTGTATATTAAATCTTAATAATATTGTCTATTTAAGTCTCTATAATATATGTATTGATGGAATTTTAGATTTCCAAAAATATCTTAAAGTCCCAAGGTATAGATAAAACTTTCTACATCATAATGAAAAAGGTATTTTACATTTTAAATAATACAAAATATAAATTAATGGCGTGCAAAGAAATAATTACATTAATTTACTTGATATTTAGATCCTGCAATCTATGATAATGTTGTATTGGTTTGAATACCAGGTTCGTATCATATTCATGCTCTTAACACACTGAACTGGTTTTATGAATCTGGTGATCTTTGGTTACTGACTTTTACAACTGTCTCTGAACTGTTACTTGTCACAAATTCTTCAAAAGTCCGTAATATTCAGATGTATTTTTATTTTTCATTCGTATTTGTTAAAGATTTATTATTTTTTATTTAACTTTGAAAATGGTTGTCTGATTAAGTAAAGACTGACGTATTAGGGGGAGGAGTTATCAGGTTTTATTGTAAATAATTTCATAATAAATTTGTTTCTTATTCTAATTATTAAAACTATAACATACTAGATAACACAGAACTGGAGAAATACGCTTAACTAAAATTTGTATTTTAAAACTTATATATAATATTATTTTCCATAATTATTTTGAAAAATTTTGACACTATCAAAACTAATTACCACGTGATGGATATGTGAAATTAAATTATACTTCCGCGTTCTAAAATGAATTCTAGATAAAATCATAAATTGAAACTTGTGATATATTTTCGTAATATCTATTTCGAAATTCCGTATTTTCACAATTTTACATTTTCCTATGCAATTCCAATTTTGCATTTTGTATTCTCAAGGTTTGTCTCAAAAGCATAAAATATCGATTTTTAAAGAATAATAAAAAGTTAAAATAAATAACAATTTTTTATTTTTGTAATTAAATAACAATTTGCTCATTCCGCAACTTCATTTAAATAAATGATATAAAAAATAGTAAAAAAAATACATAATTGTAAAAAATATAATTTTAAATATGTTCAAACAAAACTGTCTCAAAAGTTTATGCACAATGTAGAAAGAACTACATTTATCATTTTTACAAATTAGTTGCATTCAAATTATTTTTCCGTGATTTCGCATTTGTTCAAACAAACGTCGTCCTTCGAAATTATTAGTTTTTGTAGGTTTCTGGTAGCAAAGAGTACTATGCTCTCTCAATGGCCTCTTGTAGTTCTTCAAGTGAGTCATACTGCTTTCCATTGCTGTAAAACTGACGGGTTAAAATTCCTTAGACATTCTCAAATGGGTTACATTTCTGGACTTAAAGCTGACCAGTCAAGAACTGAAAAAAAATTCTGTGAAGGTTACAGTTTTGTAGAATGTGATATGTGAATTGAGGCATTGAAAGACTCATTCAGGACCCCCCCCCCCCCTAAAAAAAGAAAAATATCCCCGAATGGAAAAAAATATTGGTTAATTGCCTCTTAATATTTTGGGAATTTTGTATTCGTATTAGAAAAGCCAGAGAGGTCTGACCGTTAAATCCGTATGACCATTTCAGACTTACCGCCTTGCTGCCGGCTGGAAAAGTCCCTGGTCACTTTGTAGTTCATGCCAATACGTGTTCACCTCATAAGCAACATCTAAACTCTATTTTTTTCATCACTGAATACAACAGTAACCCACTTGACCCTGTAGGACGTGTTTTTAGCCGAGTTTATTCTTATCTGTTTGTGGTACACTTTGAGACACGGTTTGCGATCCATTTTCTTTAGTATGATGTTGCTTTAACATGCTCAAAAACGTCTATGTACAGTGTCTTTGGACACCTTTACACCGGAATTATTTTAAGTTGCTGTTAGGACAATTTTTTAGGCACCTGTTTCCGTATTCTCTGATCCGTCTGAACAGTCGTCAGACGTGGTCGTCCACATCTTGGTTTCAGTTAAAATTATCATTTCTATAGAGTACTAGAGAGAAATATACATCATATTTAAAAAGTTTGCAATTTCAGAAACAATTTTATTTTGTGATATCAATTTAACACCTTTTAAAATCTCGTCTTTTATGGATTCTTTACCCTTGGGCATTTTTAAAACGAGTGGAAATGATTTCTACACTTTTATACTTTTATAAAACTAGAATACGACGTCATACAACGTTATTACACCCGTCCAATCGCGAGTTTCTAAATAAAAATGGCAAAAAAATCTAAAGCTATTGAGACTATTTTTCTTCAAGAAAAAAAAAGTAAATTAAATACAAATTAGTAAAATTTTTATTTTAATTAACACAAATTGCTTATTTTATTTGACTTTGATTAAATGTGGAGTATTTACTGTAAATCGGCTTCATATATTTTCTTGTTCAATTTTTAAAACCGGATTTGGAGAGTGCTTAAACTTTTGAGACCGACTATATTACAACCATTTTATTTCTATTATATAATAGAAAATTAAAGTAAAACAGTTGACAAAGGGTTAGTATTTGTTCATATAGAACGGAAAATTATCCGATCTTAGCAATAAATTTCAGTTAAATATGTTTGCCATACATTTTAATAAATTAAGTTTGATATATAAATAACGAAATAAAAATTATATACTCCACCAATTCAGAAATATCCGTTAATTTTAAAAATAACAAACAAATATTTATTTGTTGGAACGATAGATAAAATTTGTATTATTATTTGGTCTAATAAAATAAGATATGGAGATATTTATTCTGCTAAACTGAATAAATAATTAGCTGCCGAAAAATTTTTACTCTTAAAAAGTGGTTTCTGCTCGTTGTAAAAAAACAGTTATCTTTAATTTTGTTTGTTTGTTTACGGCTGTTTATTCTGTATTGTTTATCATATTCCAGAAATATATATATATACGATATTTAGAATTTCGTACCATTTTAATAATTGTTTAAGCTACAGACTACCTCATGTCTAAATTAAAGATAGATATGTTTGAAATAATTTTCATTAAACTACAGATTACCTCATATCTGAGTAAAAGGTAAAGATGTATTATTTTTTTAATTAAACTTTTGACTATCACATGTCTAAATAAAAAAAAAAGAATTATATGTGCAATTTAATAAAACTTAAAATCCATAAAAAATTAATCCATATATTTAAAGCTGTTTGCTAAAAATGTCAAATAATTCCATCGAATTTCGACCGTATACGCATGCGTCAAAAAAGGACCGGCCAATGAGGCCGAGGGTCTATTCCTGTCTCCAAACGTATTTGGGATCAAGATCAACTGTTTTTTTGATGGCTTTTTCGGCGTTGCGTTAAACCTAGGAAGATATTTATATAAAAAACTGTGGAGTGTTTAGAAGGTATTTATTTTATTTATTGTTGTATTTATTGTAATTTGAATGAATACTTAGGTATCCATTTCGGATTTACTGTGTAACATGAATTTAGGTTCATTTAACGTTCGCGAAATCAAATCATTTTGTTTATATAGTACAGAAAATAATTCTTCAATCGTAAATAAAAATATAGTAGAACATTTAATACAAAATTGGACCACTTATATTCCGTTTATGATCGGATATGAATCTTATGGTGTTCCGATTGCTAATGAAAAC
The DNA here is from genome assembly GCA_963931845.1 of Maratus michaelseni. Classification (NCBI taxonomy): domain Eukaryota; kingdom Metazoa; phylum Arthropoda; class Arachnida; order Araneae; family Salticidae; genus Maratus; species Maratus michaelseni. The sequence continues at coordinate 256,683,782 of OZ007590.1, read as the reverse complement.
GATTATGTAAATATAATGTCAAAAGACAGTACGCACGGCAGTAATATTTTTATTATTATTTGTTCGAAAAAAGCGAATCTGAGCGTCTGAATATAAATTATAAAATATTATTTCTGTATTTAGCAACTAAATATTTAATAAATATGCAGGAATGTGACTAGCTTTATGCGAATGTATAATATATATAAGTCTGAACTTTAGCATTATTTTTTAACAGAAATATACTATCTCTATTCGATTTAAAAGTTTTGTCATTATATAAGTGTGCTATTTAATTTGTAAAGAGTACGTATGCATTATATTGTTTGTATGTATACAAATCTTTAGAATCTCTTAATATTTGAATAATGTTTACATTATATTTGTTTGTATGTATACAAACAATATATGTATACAAAGAAGTATGTATACAAACAATGTATCATGTAACAATATTAATATTTACATTGTATTGTTTGTATGTATACAAATCTTGAATGTTTTAATTTATTACATTCATTTTTTACCAGTTTGCATGTCCGTTCATGGGCGATTCATATGAAACTCATAATTTGTCACAAATTGGTGATTTTATTGATTTAGTGCTTTGCCCAAGAATGTGAAAAAAAAACTTTTTGACATCAGGTGAAATGAATGAGGTTATTTCGTTTTTTTTTTTTTTTTGTATATAAAAAATGTTATATGTAAAAAAATCCTGGCCATTAATCACATTGTTTTTTGTATATTTAAAGACGATTACTTATTCTTTGTAATTATTTTTTTGTTGGGGGTTTTTGAGCAAAATAATATTACTTCATAGCTAGAACCAGTTCCGCTAATCATTAATATATTTACTTATTTACTTAATCCTTTGACTGCTGAGCAAATGGGCAAATTTGTAATGTTTTTTCTGTTATTTTTTTTAAATGTCAAAAAAAGATAAATTTTCAAACTTGGTATAAAAAACTTAGGTACTTCACTATTATCCCATCGTCCACTTTTCATAACAAAATACTATCGCCAAACTGTATGATTAAATGCCAAAAATGCAGTCCCATTTACTTGATGTCGGAAGCATTATACGTGTTTGTTATGTCATCAAGTGGTTTTTAATTCAACATTTGCGCGTATTAATGACAACGTTCTCCCGTTTATTTGGCGTTACAGTTTGGCGATAGTTTTTTGTGATGAAAAGTGGTCGATGAGATAATAGAGAAGTACCAAAACTTAATTACGTATATGAGTAGATTCCTTGACAGTATTAATCATTACTCAATATTTTAAAACTGCATCATATTTGTAGAATTATATTAATTTAAACAATGCTTCTATTGAAGTGTGAAGAAGCACATACTTCTATGAAGAACCATATATTTACATAATCGTTTTCATTAGCAATCGGAACACCATAAGATTCATCCACGATAAAAAACGGACTATAAGTGGTCCAATTTTGTATTACGTGTTCTACGATATTTTTACGTACATTTGAATAATTATTTTCTGTACTATATAAACAAAATGATAGAGATCTAAAACCACAATTTCCATCGGGATTGATTTCGCGAATGTTAAATGAGCCTAAATTCATTTTTAAACAGTAAATCCGAAATGGACACCTAAGTATTCATACAAATTATAATAAATAAAATAAATACCTTCTGAACACTCCACAGTGAGTTCTATATAAATATCTTCCTAGGTTTAATGCAACGGGCAAGAAAAAAAAAAAAACAGGAGATGATCCCAAACACGTTTATAGAGACAGTAATAGATCCTCATTTTAATGGCCGGTGTTTTTTTTTTACGCATGCGTATTGGGTCGAATATTGTTGAAAAATGATTTTGAAGAAAAAATCGGTAAATTCACAAAATGGTTTCGGGAAAAACTTCACCAAATGGTTTCAAAATTCTTTGACTGACAGCGGGAAAAAAAATTTCATTTTACATTCAATCATCGCAATTGGCGAGTGTGACTATTAAGTTTAGCCAGTACTGGATACTACTAGATATAATGATTATGAACCATGATTTTTCTGTTATTGGGCAAGATTCATGTTTTTTCAGCAATTCTTTGACGAAATTCGTGTTTTTTCAGCGATCCTTTGAAGAATTTCGCATTTTTCTCGCGATCCTTAACGAAATTTGCATTTTCCAGCGATTCTTTGATAAAATACATTTTATTCCGCAATTTTTAGACGAAATTTAGTAAAAAAGCGTGATCTTTTGGTGAAATTTCCTTTTTTGCGATTCTTTGACAAAATTTGCTTATCTTTCACGATCCTTTTGCATAATTCACGTTTTTTCTGTGGTCTTTTAATGAAAGTCATGTTTTCCCATGATCCTTTGATGAAATTAGTGTTTTTTTCTCAATAATTTGACGAAATCTGTGATTTTTTCAAAACGCGAAGATTGGTTAGATGTTTTTAGTCTGCAGGTGCCCTAAAAAGTCTGACGCCCGTTGCTGCATCGCACACATTCTTCCATGGGGCATCGAACGAAGGAAATTCATCCTAAAGAATCATTGTTTCATTCCTGACATTTCTAGAAAGAAACAACGTTCAATTTATTGGCTGAATTGTAAAGGGCGAAATGGTGTCAGACATTAACGGAAATAAAGTGCGCAATTTGTTCGTTTATGAAAAAAATTGTGAAATTCGTTAATCAATAAATTGCGAAATTTGTCAATCGATAGAGGAAAAATCACAAAATTCATTAATCGACGGAAAATTCATCAACTGTTTTGAAATTTGTTGAGCGACAGCAGAGAAAAAAATCTTTTTCCATTCAGTCATTGCAATTGGTGAGTGTGACTATTATGTTTGACCAGTGGTGGCAATAAAGTCCATTGCAAAATTTTCAGTATTAATCGCTGTTTGGCAAGTGCTAATTTTGTCCTATACTTCAAAACCCTTTTGATCATCACATCAGTGTGCAGGACAGTTTTTTTAGGTAGACCATTTGATGAATTTCGAGATTTTTCCGTTATCAATTGACCAATTTTGCTGCTATTGATTGTTGAATTTTATAATTTATCAACTATTGATTAGCGAATTTAATGTTTTTTTCCATGAACGTTTGACGAATTACGCAAAAAAATTAAGAATATCGTTAAATTGTCTTGGGTAAAAAAAATTTACTATTGTCAAATGCCTTCGAGAAAAAAGTTGCAAGTTGAAACGCCTGTGACCTCTTTTTCATGTTATGCATTTCTGGGAGTCCATCCCCCCACACCCCCCAAGTGGGACACTTTTCTAAATTTTGCACACACCCCTCATGTGATACATCGCTGGAAAAGTCTTTGACCACTTATTCATGTTATGCATCTCCGGGGTCCATCCCGCCACCCCCCCCTAAGGGGGGCACTTTTCTAAATTTTGTTGACACCCCTCATGTCATATATTGTTGGAAAGGTCTGTGACTGCTTAATCATATTATGCATCTCTGATGTCCATCTCCCCACTTTGCCCCCCCCCCCACCCTCAAAGGGTACTTTCTAAATTTTGCGCACAACCCTCATGTTATATATCATTGGAAAGGTCTGTGACCACTTAATCATATTATGCATCTCCGATGTCCATCTTCCCACTTGCCCCCCCCCCCCCCCAAGGGGTACTTTCTAAATTTTGCTCACAACCCTCATGTTATATATCATTGGAAAGTTCTGTGACCACTTAATCATATTATGCATCTCCGATGTCCATCTCCCCACTTTGCCCCCCTCCCCCCCCTCCCCCCAAGGGATACTTTCTGAATTTTGTTGACACCCCTCATGTCGTATATTGTTGGAAAGGTCCGTGACTGCCTAATCATATTATGCATCTCCGATGTTCATCTCCCCACTTTGCCCCCCCCCCAACATACTTTCTAAATTTTGCACACAACCCTCATGTTATATATCATTGGAAAGGTCTGTGACCACTTAATCATATTATGCATCTTCGATGTCCATCTTCCCACTTGCCCCCCCAAGGGGTACTTTCTAAATTTTGCTCACAACCCTCATGTTATATATCATTGGAAAGGTCTGTGACCACTTAATCATATTATGCATCTCCGATGTCCATCTTCCCACTTGCCCCCCACCCCCAAGGGGTACTTTCTAAATTTTGCTCACAACCCTCATGTTATATATCATTGGAAAGTTCTGTGACCACTTAATCATATTATGCATCTCCGATGTCCATCTCCCCACTTTGCCCCCCTCCCCCCAAGGGATACTTTCTGAATTTTGTTGACACCCCTCATGTCGTATATTGTTGGAAAGGTTCGTGACTGCCTAATCATATTATGCATCTCCGATGTTCATCTCCCCACTTTGCCCCCCCCCCAACATACTTTCTAAATTTTGCACACAACCCTCATGTTATATATCATTGGAAAGGTCTTTGACCACTTAATCATATTATGCATCTTCGATGTCCATCTTCCCACTTGCCCCCCCCCCCCAATGGGTACTTTCTAAATTTTGCTCACAACCCTCATGCTTTATATCATTGGAAAGGTCTGTGACCACTTAATCATATTATGCATCTCTGATGTCCATCTTCCTACTTGCCCCCCCCCAAGTGGTACTTTCTAAATTTTGCTCACAACCCTCATGTTATATATCATTGGAAAGGTCTGTGACCACTTAATCATATTATGCATCTCCGATGTCCAACTTCCCACTTGCCCCCCCCCCAAGGGGTACTTTCTAAATTTTGCTCACAACCCTCATGTTATATATCATTGGAAAGTTCTGTGACCACTTAATCATATTATGCATCTCCGATGTCCATCTCCCCACTTTGCCCCCCTCCCCCCAAGGGATACTTTCTGAATTTTGTTGACACCCCTCATGTCGTATATTGTTGGAAAGGTCCGTGACTGCCTAATCATATTATGCATCTCCGATGTTCATCTCCCCACTTTGCCCCCCCCCCAACATACTTTCTAAATTTTGCACACAACCCTCATGTTATATATCATTGGAAAGGTCTCTGACCACTTCATCATATTATGCATCTTCGATGTCCATCTTCCCACTTGCCCCCCCCCCCCAAGGGGTACTTTCTAAATTTTGCTCACAACCCTCATGCTTTATATCATTGGAAAGGTCTGTGACCACTTAATCATATTTTGCATCTCCGATGTCCATCTTCCTACTTGCCCCCGCCCCCCAAGTGGTACTTTCTAAATTTTGCTCACAACCCTCATGCTTTATATCATTGGAAAGGTCTGTGACCACTTAATCATATTATGCATCTCCGATGTCCATCTTCCAACTTGCCCCCGCCCCCCAAGGGGTACTTTCTAAATTTTGCTCACAACCCTCATGTTATATATCATTGGAAAGGTCTGTGACCACTTAATCATATTATGCATCTCCGATGTCCATCTCCCCACTTTGCCCCCCCCCCAAGGGGTTTTTCTGAATTTTGTTGACACCCCTCATGTCGTATATTGTTGGAAAGGTCCGTGACTGCCTAATCATATTATGCATCTCCGATGTCCATCTCCCCACTTTGCCCCCCCCCCCAACGTACTTTCTAAATTTTGCACACAACCCTCATGTTATATATCATTGGAAAGGTCTGTGGCCACTTAATCATATTATGCATCCCTGATGTCCATCTCCCCACTTTGCCCCCCTCCCCCCCCCATGGGATACTTTCTAAATTTTGTTGACACCCCTCATGTCGTATATTGTTGGAAAGGTCCGTGACTGCTTAATCATATTATGCATCTCCGATGTTCATCTCCCCACTTTGCCTCCCCCCAACGTACTTTCTAAATTTTGCACACAACCCTTATGTTATATATCATTTGAAAGGTCTGTGACCACTTAATCATATTATGCATCTCCAATGTCAATCTGCTCACTTTGCCCCCCCCCATAAGGCATACTTTCTAAATTTTGTTGACACCCCTCATGTCACATATTGTTGGAAAGGTCTGTTACTGCTTAATCATATTATGCATCTCCGATGTCCATCTCCCCACTTTTTGCCCCCCCCACAAGGGATACTTTCTAAATTTTGTTGACACCCCTCATGTCATATATTGTTGGAAAGGTCCGTGAATGCTTAATCATATTATGTATCTCCGATGTTCATCTGCCCACTTTGCCCCCCGCCCAACGTACTTTCTAAATTTTACACACAGCCCTCATGTTATGCAGGGTGATTCATAAAAGATGGGCAGAACTTTAAGGGGTTATAGTACACTTAAAGACAAATAATATTAAATAGGAGACTAAGGGTCCCAGACGTATTCCCAAGGAGATAGGGGGCATTAAAGTTTAGGGTCCGAAATTTCAAATGATTATAAAACATGGAAAAATTGGTCGATTCGTTTGCGGTTTTTGCAAAAAATTTTCTTTATGCCAGTATTTTCTTGAAATAAAATTTTAAAGTTCAATTTCAAAAAATGCCGATAGGGGGCGCTTTAGACTTTGGAGTAACAAACAACTATTTTTTAACGTTATTTTTTGTATTTCTTTAAATGATTTCGAAAGCTTAGACTTAAACTTAAATTTTGATCTAAAAATCTGAGTCCTAACGAGTAGTTAAGTAGCGTAAACTGAAATTTGAAATTTGAAACCCTTCTCCCCCCAGAACAAAAATCAGTTATTCCCGATCTTTGTGTCGTAGATTAGGCTCTAACTACTGCCGCGTTTTGCTAAAATTATTCTTTATGTCAGTATTTTCTTGAAAATAAATTTTAAAGAAAATTTTCAAAAAATTCCGATACAGGGCGCTTTAGACTTTGGAGTAACGAACAACTATTTTATACCGTTATTTTTTGTGTCTCATTAAATGCTTTCTAAAGCTTAGACTTAAATTTTCAGCCCAAAATCTGAATCGTTAGACGTGGTTAAGTTTCTGGGGAGAGGGGTTTGAAATTTCTACTCCTGAGCACAGTTCAGTTTACCATGTCCACACATTGTGTGCTGTGATACGAGGTAAAAAGACACAAATTAGGATTATGTCACCAAAGCATATTTATTAACATGTAATCACAATAAATGTTCAAAATTGTGACCACCAGAGGTTATGCACGCAGAACAACGGCGACGAATGGAACGGCGAACATTCGCGAAAACATCAGGCTTTTCGAGCACTTCCCCTACAGCGGCGGAAAGTCTGGCGACCAGTTCCCCGGGGGATTCAATGGGTGTCTCATACATAAGAGCCTTCAATCGTCCCCAAAAAAGAAATCGAGGGGTGAAAGATCTGGCGAGCGAGCAGGCCAAGCAACAGGACCACCTCGACCAATCCATCTGTTCGGAAATGTGATGTCCAGATAGTTGCGGACGTCTCGTACGTAATGGGCTGGCGCTCCATCGTGCTGGAACCACATGACCCGCCGGATGCGTGGAGGAACAACGTTTAACAGGTCTGGCAGCACATGTTGCAGAAATGTGAGGTATGTTTTACCGTTGAGGCGTTCAGGAAGAAGGTACGGTCCGATTAGGTGGTCTCCGAGGATTCCTGCCCAAACATTGATGGAAAAGCGTCTCTGATGAGCATGTGGATACGTAGCATGTGGATTGACATCCGCCCATACATGTGCATTGTGTGTGTTAAATGTACCTTCACGTGTGAAGGTACATTCATCGGTGAAAAGCACAGTTCGTCCAAAATGTGGATTTAGCGCGTTCTGCTGCAGAAACCAGCGGGCGAATTCAATACGATTTGGATAATCCCCTGGAGACAGTTTCTGGACTCGTTGCACATGAAACGGGAGCAAATGTTCATCCTTCAGTACCCTCCAAGTCGTGGACTGTGAGGTATCCACCTGGCTAGCCACTGTTCGTGTACTTGTACTTGGCTGCGCCGCTACTACATCCAGAATGGCTTCTGCAACAACTACTGATTCGTCCTTTTTTGCACGACCTGCATTCGACCGGGAAGCGAGAAATGATCCCGTCTCACACAACTGTCTGTGCAAGCGCTCGAAAGTTTTGCGGTTAGGCAACCGCCTGTTAGGAAATCGCTCTCCGTACATTCGTTGTGCCTCTGCACCATTTCCATCTGCCGCTCCGTAAATTAAATGCATCTCAGCCTTTTCCTTATTCGTGAAGGGCACCATCTTCCGATTCATTACTACAGCGACTTACACTTTACTCACCGTTCAGTGGTTTTTATGCCTGAATCGTGTCGAAATTTTGCATACGTGTTCTTCTTCTTCCCCATTTGACATTTGCATACTTTCTGTTTCCTTCTTCACCCGGTGACTAGCGTCAGGAATGGAGCTTTAACGTTTGCATGAGCGACGTTTCCAACTGTGCCAGTGCCTTTATGAGTGAATTCCGACTATGCAGTCCTTGACGAAAGTTGTATTTTTGCCTCGTATCACAGCACAGAATCGTTGGGCATGGTTAAGTAGTGCAAACTGAACTATGTTCAGAAGTTGAAATTTGAACCCCCTCCCCTCGCTACTGAACCACGCTCAGCGATTCAGATTTTGAGCTGAAAATTTAAGTTTAAGTCTAAGCTTTAGAAAGCATTTAATGAGACACAAAAAATAACGGTATAAAATAGTTGTTCGTTACTCCAAAGTCTAAAGCGCCCTCTATCGGAATTTTTTGAAAATTTTCTTTAAAATTTATTTTCAAGAAAATACTGACATAAAGAATAATTTTAGCAAAACGCGGCAGTAGTTAGAGCCTAATCTACGACACAAAGATCGGGAATAACTGATTTTTGTTCTGGGGGGAGAAGGGTTTCAAATTTCAAATTTCAGTTTATGCTACTTAACTACTCGTTAGGACTCAGATTTTTAGATCAAAATTTAAGTTTAAGTCTAAGCTTTCGAAATCATTTAAAGAAATACAAAAAATAACGTTAAAAAATAGTTGTTTGTTACTCCAAAGTCTAAAGCGCCCCCTATCGGCATTTTTTGAAATTGAACTTTAAAATTTTATTTCAAGAAAATACTGGCATAAAGAAAATTTTTTGCAAAAACCGCAAACGAATCGACCAATTTTTCCATGTTTTATAATCATTTGAAATTTCGGACCCTAAACTTTAATGCCCCCTATCTCCTTGGGAATACGTCTGGGACCCTTAGTCTCCTATTTAATATTATTTGTCTTTAAGTGTACTATAACCCCTTAAAGTTCTGCCAATCTTTTATGAATCACCCTGTATATCATTTGAAAGGTCTGTGACCACTTAATCATATTACGCATCTCAAATGTCAATCTGCCCACTTTGCCCCCCCCCCCAAGCGATATTTTCTAAATTTTGTTGACACCCCTCATGTCACATATTGTTGGAAAGGTCTATTACTGCTTAATCATATTATGCATCTCCGATGTCCATCTCCCCACTTTGCCCCCCCCACAAGGGGTACTTTTCTAAATTTTGTTGACACCCCTCAAGTCATATTGTTGGAAATGTCTGTGACAGCTTAATCATTAGGGTGGAGCGAAAAATAAAAATTTTTGAATTCAAAATCGGCCCGGTATACGAAAGTTGCGTATTGTATTACTTATTATGTAAAAAAAAATTCAACCCCTTCAGTTGATATCTTCATGCGCCCCAAGGGGCTCGAAATTTCCGAATTTTAGCTAAATTACGCTAATTTTCCTGAATTTTAAGAGCAATTAAATTTTTTGAATTTCAAATCGGCCCGGTGTGCGAAAGTTGCATATTGCATTGCTTATTATGTAAAAAAAAATTAAGCCTTCTCAGTGTATATCTTCATGCGCCCCAAGGGGCGCAAAATTTCCGAATTTAAGCTAAATTAGGCTAATTTTCACGAATTTTAATAGCAATTAAAAATTTTAACTTGTTATTGGCCCATTGTAGACACAATACTATTAGGTCTCCTTATCATATATAAAAAGTTTAAAATTACTTAAACATCATCTAAATGCGCCCCAACAGTATTAAAACAGTATTAAATCTGAAAATTTTTGACTTATTTCAGGTTTACTTGAAGATACTGTGAGATAATAGAAATGAATATTTACACAAAACTTTTTTTATTAATTTTGACTACAATATGATATAATATATGTTCTTTTGTCACGTTTACATTTCACTCCTGAGTTTTAATAAGCACCAAATAATTATAATATGTAAGAGTAGTGCGAATTTTTAAGCACTTTCAGTTTGTACTTTGTAATCACTTTTTGTATCAAAAGTTTTCATTCTGGAACGTGACTCAATTTTAGTCCGAATCAATCCGTCCCTTCTTTCGTAGCCACATACAGCTTCTGAGGCCTCTGTCACTAATTTAACAATTCTCTCAGTTGCTTGTGTTTGGCATGGTATTTTCATTAGGTTTGAAAGAGTTTCAGAACCTGCACCTAGTGCGCCATTTTTTAAACTTTCAATTTCTTCTATTTTTAAATTCCTCGTAATTGGAGGTTCCAATCGTTCTTTTACATCTCTCTCTAACCTCTGATTTTTATCAATTAAATCGACATAGTCTTTTGCTTCAAAATTTATGACTGGAACCCTAAACTTCCTTACATTTCTGTTCTGTAGCTATCTTTGCTGCTGGCTGTAGTCTCTTGCTGCTTTTATGCATTTAAATGCGAGTTCTCTAATGTGCTTCCTATCATCTGTTAGCATAGCAAGGAGTAAATTTTCTTCATGAGCGAAATAGCTGTTTCTCTGGATCACAACGTCAATAATATCCCTTAAATCTGGCTCTAAATACCTGGAATTATTTATTAAAGCCCATAAATGCCTACTTCCATCTGAACAGTATGGTTTCGTCTTTATCAGAAACCAAATAGGTGCATAGACTTTCATCACATACTCACACAGGACATAAAGATTCGTTGAGGGATTCTCACTTGCAATGTAGAGACGCAGAAGTCTTATAGCTGTGGTTAACCATCTTGAGTGATTTAGTGGTCCGAGTTTCTTAAATGGGAATTCAGGAGTACTTTCACCTGATGAAACAATGCACCATGCTTCGTGAAGAATTCTTTGGTCACTACTCAGTTCTGAAAAGTCAACAGCTGGAATTTCATTGCCTCTTATAGGGATAAATTTAACTAATGGTAAACTTTCACACGTTTTAAGGGATTTCCCAATTGGACCTGAATATGAACTTGGGCCAGACGTCTCTCCATCCAGATGTTGAAATAAATGACGGAGTGTCAGCTCATTTATATGTAACATACAAATAAGCCACTGAAGAGGGCGTTCTAAGCTAACGTCAATCAATCTTATAACTCCATTATCCACACCGGTATTGACATTATTGCCATCACATCCTATAGCCAAAAGATCATCAATCGCTATTTCTTTTCTGTTCAAATGTTCTATAATTTTCTCTTTGATACTAAAAGCCGTACCATTAGCAGGTGTAACATGACCAATATAATTAGACCCGGGCTCTTGTAACAGTGATACATGTTCTTCTTTTCTTAAGATGTTTCGGAACTTATTTCCTATTTTTTCTTGAACTAATGTATTGTCCTTACGGCCATCAAAAAATAATGCAGTTAAGCAAAAATTCTGATGTGATGATGACATATCCTGCCTTAACTTCTTACGTTCCCGTCTTACTTTATTTCTGTCGACAACCCTAGAAGTATCAGAGTCGTGAATGATATCAAAGTCATTCAACACAGAGCTGGCAACTGCTGCAGTTGCGCGATCCGATATTCCATACCTATCACATGTCATAGCCAAATTTGGGAGAGGTAAACGCATCTGAGAAGTGCTAGCAGTCTGTATTTCTTCTGTGTTAGAATAATTTTCTTCATTATTGCTTTCTTCATTCAAATTCTTACTCCAATCGTCATTTGAAGTTATCTTTGGTTGATTTCGTAATTTTTTTGCTGCAATTTCTTTGCGTGTCTTACGATTCTGGATTTTTGTTGTTGTCTTGTAGTCTACTCCACCAATGACCATTCGCTTTTTATTCCTTTGGTCAGTTAAGAAATCCCTTTCTTCAATGGGTACTTTTTTGTTCTTGTCACATCTGCAAGTCATGTAATCTGCGCATTTACAAAAACTCACATCAAAAAGCTTTCTCGTTGCTTCAGCACCAAAAGATTTAATCTTCGACAAATATGTTGGGTCATTTTGACGACCTTTAAATGGCTTGAGAATATTTCGATATTTCTCATGGTATTGCTTGACTTTCTCGGCTATTTTCTTCTGTGTAATGCATGGTATAGAAGCTTTTAACCAGATATTTTTAACATCGTTTGCAACGCGTTCGGAAATTTCATTAATGGAAGGTTCTTTACTGGTACAATCTTGTTTGAGATTACTACGTACAAACAAATAATGCTTCAAAACATCTGCATATGAAGGCAAAACACTCTGGGGTAAAGTTTCAGGGCTACCAAATATTGGGCAGATGGTTGAACTTCTTGTTTTAGTTGATGACGCATTAGCCATTTCGAAGTCGCCAAGCTGTTTACTGCTCTTTACTCAAATTGCACAATAAACATAACACACGAAAAATTGAGCTTCTTTACTTCTCACACTGCTGGGAACTTTCACTCCAATTAATTATGTTATTTTGATCCTAAAAAGAAAAAAAATATTTTCACAAAATAAGTCAAATTTTGTTACATTTTATGATGTTTCAACAATGTTGGGGCGCAAGAAGATGTTGTTCAAATGTTTTGAAATTTTTTACATATGATGCGGAAATTTAATAGTTTTGTATCTACAATGGGCCAATAACAAATTAAAATTTTTAATTGCTATTAAAATTTGGAAAAATTAGCGTAATTTAGCTAAAATTCGGAAGTTTCGCGCCCCTTGGGGCGCATGAAGATATCAACTGAGAAGGCTGATTTTTTTTTACATAATAAGCAATACAATACGCAACTTTAGCACACCAGGCCAATTTTGAATTAAAATAAATTAATTGCTATAAAAATTCAGGAAAATTAGCGTAATTTAGCTAAAATTCGGAAATTTCAAGCCCCTTGGGGCGCATGAAGATATCAACTGAGGAGGCTGGAATTTTTTTTACATAATAAGCAATACAATACGCAACTTTCGCACACCGGGCCGATTTTGAATTCAAAAATTTTTATTTTACGCTCCACCCTATTAATCATATGCATCTTTGGTGTCCATCCCGCCACTCCCCCCCCCCCCTTAAGGGGGGCACTTTTCTAAATTTTGGACACAACCCTCATGTGATATATCGATGGAAAGATCTGTGACCACGTAATCATATTATGCATCTCCAATGCCCATCTCCCCACTTTGCCCCTCCCCCCAAGAGGTACTTTCTAAATTTTGCACACAACCTCATGTGATATATCGATGGAAAGGTCTGTGATCGCTTAATCATATTATGCTCCCCACTATGAAATTTGTCAAGTTAAAGCAACTATAAAATTTAATTTTATGGTACTATCAAGTTGTTTGCCGTCAAATTTTGACGGGTTCCATCTAGTATTTGTTATTTAAAATATCATCATTTTATAATATTTTATTAAAGTTAATCGTAAATCTTTTTTTTAATTTTTGCAAGAAAATTATTGATTTCAGAATTGTTTTCTTGCTTTTTACAATAATAATAATAATAATAATAATAATAACTGAAGAAATTTGCTTGTATATATGTTCCGGCCACTAATTCTTCATTTTATATTTAAATTATATGTTTCAAATGGAACTTTTGGGTGCCATTCTACACTGTGTAAAGAAGATTGTTCAACAAATACCGTATTTTATGGCATATAATCCACTCCTGTGTATAATGTGTAACTAGACTCTGATCCTTTATTTTAATGTAATTAGGTATATTCGTAATTCGTACCCCCTTCTTAGAGATGAGATATATTCTTTGTGAGATATAAATCAAAAAATAAACTAAGTTAAAAAAGTATTCAATTACAAATGTCTGTATATTTAATATTTATAATTCATATTACTAATTTTTTCACTCAGGCATTACTTAAAAACATGGTTAAAAGTTCCATTAAAAACATTCTTTCATGAATAAAATGTCAAAAAGTTTCACATAAAACTGTCATCATTACACGAAAACGTTTTCAATCCAGGCGGAGCATTTTCAGTTGTAACCTACAAGCATCCATCTCTTCGTTATCTACAGGGGATTGAAGACTTCCCTCTTTTTATCCTCGTTTCCCAACATTTTTTTTTTTTCTAGCGGCAATCCAGTATTGCATGTGCCATATCATTGCAAACGTCAACTTTGGTTGTATTAATCCATTGTTTCGCAATATCTGCGAGTTGTAGTCGTTGAAATAGTAAAAGCTTGTATAGTTTTATGTAATTATCGGAATTATGCCATGTATAATGCGCATCCAACCCCTAAAATCTTGAAAGAAATGTAGGCATTATAGAATACATATGATATACATATATTTTTGGCATTATGTTTTCATTCTCTCTCTTTTCAAAAGCATCTACAATTTATTTTCTTCTTTGAAATATAACAATTATTTCTGTACTGCAAATAAAAATTATAATCATTCATAAATTTGATTTTTAAATAATATTTCTGATGCATCGCATTCTCTAAGCAAAATACTTTTTAATAGTGCATTCAAAATTAGAAATGCCAAATTGTCTTGTGTTATTTTGTGTAAGTAAAGTTTGTGTAAGTAAGTTTAAGTATTTTGTGTCTATCAGCACAGCCAAAATTTTGCAAAATCTAATATGGTGTTGTGTTTCATAATGTTTTTCTTCCTGCAAGCGTGTTTTTTTAAACTACAGATGTGACTGATGATATTTGCTTAGTTTTAACACATATTCTAGCGCTAATAAACACAAATAAACATACATATATTATAAATTTAACATAAACATATTCGTTATCCCCATTTATATATCTTTTTACATTCACATTTTTCAATCGAAAATAAGACTATGTTACATTCCAAGCATCATTCGTAGAGTTTTTACTGGTTAGTAATTACATTCTAGAAATTCATATTAAACATATCCTTTTATTTAAATTGTGATGATGCAATCATCCCGTATTTTGAATGGTTCTTTTATTATTAAATTTCAGTTTTTAGAAAAATCATTTTGTTATTACTTCCTTTTATCTGTAAAATAATAATATTATTAATTCCGTCATATCTATTTTGTGGTTAGAAGAACTAGACATGCCTTTTCTTTCATTAGACCGTTAGTAATAAAAACAGAATAAAAAGTCCGCGAGGTAGTGCCATATTTTGGCAACTAAATGTAGTGTCGATGATTTTAGTAGATACGATGGATTAGATGGTATAGATAACGAAACCGTCTGTCAGCTGGTCCACCAATGACAGGTGTTTCAATATCATAATTGCAATGTTTTCTACAGTATGGAAAGAATGGCAACCCAATTACCAATGTTACCCCGGACACATCATCATTGATCGGGTTGTCATTCCTTTCACATTGTAGCGGAGTGTGTGATGTGGCTTATACAACTTAGCAACTGAATAGCAGTTTCTGGCAGTTGACTGCCAGGAGTGAGATTGGATTACATTTGCAATTAAAGGGAACGGGACTCTCAAAGTCATACAATATCTTCCCTATATTATTCGTTCAGGTGCTCCGTTTTAAATACCAGCATATCCTAAATGTAACTTTTTCTGAATTTAACTGCAAGGTTCTGCGATTAAATCAAGAGAAACATTCTTTATTGAAATAGTGATATCCAAGAAATGAGCGTAGCATATTCTCATTACTATCCCAGTATTAAAACATTCAAAGTGTTATTATATTTCGGAAATGTTTCCATGATCTCCTGGATTATTTCTAAGCAACGAAGTGCGCTGTGATTCCAGCTTATTTTTGAACTATTTATTTGTTCATTAACAAATTTGTTCATTCTAACCGTTTCGAACTTAGCAGGTTAGATCAAATAATGAGGTGTGTATTGCGCAAAAATTGTACATAAAAATGAAGGGTTAGATTTCTGTTTAATTTTGAAAAAGAAAAAATAAACATTATTGTGTGCCTGTTGACCATAGATTGAAGATATTTCATAATTTAAAATTTTCGAATGCAACCCATTATAAGCTTCTTCTTTAATGTATATAAAGTTAAATTTCATTTAAATGTTTACAACACTTACTTCGTATAATAAATGTTTTTTTTTCTATAACCGTTCATTCAAAACTTGAGTCATTAAAAGTCGAAGCTGTTTTCGAGTCATACATTTTAGAGATATATTTGTGCAAATTTTTAAAAGAAAATATAAGCTAAATAAAAAACTAAATATCACTAATTTCAAATGCATAAATTGACATAATTTGTTTTATTTAAATCGTAAACATTTCCAAGTTAGACTGCAGCACAACATTTGAAAAACGGTGTTACTTTGAGTAGCGAATTCCCCTATTAAACATCACTTAAATATGCATAATAACAATTTACAAATTGCACGTTAATACATTTTAATGAAAACTATGGTTTCTTTTAATAAAATATAACAAAATCTTCCTTTATCATAATAGTTGTTTATTCATAGTTACACGATCTGAGACATCAGAAAAACTGAAATGTTTTAATTGGGAATACATTTCAAAGGAAATACTACAAAAAAAAATATTATTTCTAAATTTTCCACATCGACTGAGAAAAAAAAATAATCTTAATATTTTGCATCGCATTGATTTGTGATTTTTTTTCTTTTGTTCTTTATCTTTACCTTTACGCAGGATATTCAAATGTGTTTTCATCAGATTTCGAACAATTTGTATGCAAAATACAATTTTCTGGAGAAAATTTCATTAACAGGAAAAACGTTCATCTTCATTTCAAAAGTTTGAATCCAACAGTTTTTCCTTGTGTCAGTTTTCGTCAAACAATTAATAAGAAATTTCATTTTATTAGATTATATCCAACAGCCTTATATTTATTCAGGCTTTTGCATTTAAATTTGTAACCAAATGGATTAAAATTACCTGTAAAAATATAAAATGAATTAAATTTCCCTGATTTTTTAAAGATAAATATCCACATATGTTTAAATAGAAATACTGAAATACTCACATTTTAATTTAGATCTTTCTGTATTGAATCCTAATTATTCTAAATATTTGTATTATTAACATTCCATTATGAATCTCTCTAATTTAAATTAATTATTCAACAGTTATCAAAATTGAACAAAAAATATATTGATTAGAAACTGTCATGTACATCAAAATTCAAATATGTATATTTTAAATTTACTGTTATTATATTATGTAAGTAAAACACGGAATAAATAACCCTTTAAAACAGTTACATAATAATTTTTGTGCTTTATCTAAATAAAGTTTTCTTTTAATGAATCTGGCGAATCATTTCAAGAAAGATTAAGTAAGAACAAAGTTACATATTACTCAATAAACAAATAATACTCCAAGCAAACATGCTTTTTAAAATAGTGACTTGAAACTTCCAAAATATTTAGATACGCAATATTAAAAAATCTAAGTAATTTATTATTGTAGAAAGAAGTCACTTGGAAAATTCTTTATGAATTGCTCTTTTGTGAATTAGGGGAAAATAGAGTAAAACTGCATAGTCGGGGGAAATATGATATTTGAGTTTTGACCTCTTTTTAAAGATAATGATCCATATATGTTTTACTAGAAATACTGAAATACTCGTATGTTAATTTATATCTTTCTATATTGAATCCTAATTATTATAAACATTTGTATTATCAACATTACAGGGAAAAGAGACAGAGGAAGGCCGCGAAAAAGATGGATTGAGGCCGGAACGGGCTTATAGCCTGAAACCATGTTTTGGGATGATGATGATGATGATGTATTATCAACATTCCATTATGAATCCCACTAATTTATATAAAATATTCAATAACTTGATTTGATCAGCGTTTTTGCGATTAATGATTGAAATACTTATCTTTAATCCAGCAGTAGAAGCAGTCATTTCGATATTTCAGTACTGGCATTTAAGTAATTTCTGTGCTTAACACATTAATTTATTATTTTAACATAATATTTTTCCTAGTTTACAAAATTTATAAATAACAACACATTTGCAATTACTGATAATTTTTATATTTTTTTTTGTGTAGTATATTTAATTTATTACCGATTAACTTTTTTCTAAGATTTAAAGGTGATTTTATGTCTGCATTCCGATTCATATTCTCATGGGGTAAAACCGGATATATTATGTGCAATAAAACCATGTTAGAATGCCATAATTAAAGAAACCGTAATCAGTATTTGAAGAAAAATCAATCAAAATTATATGCACAAGATTGGTTATGCTTTTTATGCAGCTGATAAAGAGGTGAACCTCTTTTCTGAAATTTCTCAATTATTAATGTATATTAGTCCTTAAATATTAGATATCCATTAGTTCTTAAATATTAAATCATTATACTTATAATTGAAATATTATTTTTTTAGTTTTTTTATTAATGCTAAATATAAAGGTCCTTTTAAAGGAAAGTCTAACCTTTTTAATTTCTTCTAAAAGTAAAATGTCAATGCGGCTTACCCCACCAACGTATCAGGACCGGGTGATCTGACTTTTTACAAATAATCATCTGTTTAAAAAATGTGAAGAGCTAATCATATAAACTGATAATATCGTGAAAGTATAAGTGCGCAATGAATGTACGCAAATTTACATTAAATTCTGACATTTAAGGTGATATTTGGTATTTTACAGTATAAGCAGATAAAACAACATTTTAAGCACTAGAATATTTTAACGAATTGCACACTTAGTCTCGGTAACATTTAGCGTACTGCCATCAGCGCAAAGAATGGTGGAATTTTGCCCATATATATAGATAAGTAGGATTTGCCACATTTATCAGATTGTTAGAGATATTACATGAAAACCTCCTTTTCTTACTTTCTACTAACATTTTTCAACATTAACAGTTTGTTTTACAGTTTTTTTTCTTATTGGCTATTCCCTGTAATTTCTTCTGCTTCTATTGGTTAATAATCCTATTCCTTGAGTCCGCTTTCCTTCCATATATATGAGCAAAGTTCCATCATTCTTTCCATTGATGACGGTACGCTGAATGTTACCAAAACCAGTACTTAAAAAGTTATGGTACTTACAATGTTGTTTTAACTAGCTATACATTCAATTATTCAGGAAATTCTAGATTCAAGAATGAACTAATTATAACGTATGCAGTTTTACATATGTTTCGTGTATGGTTTTGGAAATTATAACTACCTTTATGCATTTACATGATCTCTAACTGGGTCATGCTTCATTTAAAGCATTTTAAGTGCACGTTGCTTAACTAGTAAAAACTCAATTTTAAAATACTATAAAAGAGAGATGCGACTTATTCTGGAAATAATAATATTTGAGAATCATGCTCTCTCATGTATAATATAGCATTTTATGTCTATTAAAATTGATAAAAAACGGTCTCGCGTTAAATAAATATACATTCATTATACATAAAAAGTGGTGAAACAAGTGACTCATGGATACAGACAGCTCTTGGAGATGAATCCCAAAGTCTTCCCTGGGGAAACAGGTGTGGTATCTTATCATGTATTAATTCTGTGCATAATATCCCTTTTTATTAATGAAAATGTAAAATCTAAAGATGTAATTCCTTTCAGAATTTATGCAGCAGAATTGAAGTATAATTAGGTAAAATGTATTGTAAAATTTGACTAAAATAAACCTAGAACTAATTTGTCAAAAGCATGAAAAGATGACTGATGTCCGTATTTTGTATTTGAATAAAATATTAAAATTTACTAATGTTGAAGCTTAATGGAATTTTTAATGAGGCTACAAATGGTAGCAAAATTCCAGTTAATTAATTATTGTATTACTTTTAATTTGTTTGTAAATACATAATTTGTTTAATTATTTGCAAATAAATTATTTTATTAATTATTGAAGCATTCTTTAATTAGCTTTTAAGCTTTTTAAAATTAATAATTTGATTTCGCATATAGACATAGAAACAATTTAGCGAGTTTTAGCACATTAAATTGTTTTCTTATAACGCAAGCTATTTTCAAAAAATAATCACAACTTAATGCTTTAGCTTTTTAAGCATTTAAAATTTAAGAATTTAAATTAGTCAATTTCTAATGACATTTTTTAGATTAATTTTATTTTCCAATTAGGTTTGCCCACAGAACTTAATCTATGATCAATTTATTGAATTTTATGTGTAAAATATATGCTGTCAAGTTAAACGGCACTCCTGTCTCCTTGACGTTGAACGATATCAAGAAAATCGTAACCAAATGATAGCATCGGTTTAAATCATTCCAACAATTTTTTTTTTTTTTTTTTTTTTTTTTTTTAGATTTTAACAAAATAATTACATTCTTTATTGATTAATTCAAAACCTACAAAAAACTATTTAATAATATCTCAAAAAGGCATTAGTAATAAATAAAAAAATAAAAAAGTAATTAGGTAAAAAGGGTACTTAGTTCCCATCAAAGCATAAGAGATTTTTGTATCATATTTTTAAATAAAATATATTTTCATCAATTATTCTGAAATGTAAGTTCCCTCATTTATCATTCTTGTGTAAAAACTAAAATCTATAACTGGAACTACCGTTTATACACTGCTAAGTCGAACCCCATTTTCACATTACTTGCCACCGTGCCACTCACAGAGGTGAGGAGTTATTTTTCTAAAGCATAAGATATAAATTTTTGATTAGAGTTTATAGAGGTGGTTTTACACTAGGTTTTACGTTTATAGATTACATTTCTATTTAAATTTAGAAATAATTTATTTACATTTTGTGTCCATTTTCTCTCGAAAAGAATTTTGAATAACCAAAATTGAAAATAACCAATGTAGAGCAGTAAATTTTACTATAGCCATAGTAAACTATTGAATAAAAGTGTGTTTAAAGCCACTATTGTATTATTCTTTATTAGATGATAATATATAAACTGTAAAACATTTTATAATTATTTGCGACAAACATCGTACGAAATACATAATAGTAATTTTCATCACAGGTTTATTGATAAATTTTTCAGATTACATTCATATTCTTTAAATGAAATTTGATCAGAAATGACTTGAAATTGGATTCCTGGAATAAAGAACGGAAAATACGTAACACTTCTCTTATATAAGTAGGCACTTAACGTTTTAATTTCGGTTACAAAATTTTAAAAAGTCGCTTTAAGGGAATACAGTATATTCTTTATCAAAGAATACACCTGAAGGAGCTTCCATTTTCAAAATTCGCAGCAGCAATAAAAAAAAAACTAAAATATGGATTTAAAATTTGTAAATTAAGACTTGTGAGTATCCATTTATTTATAAAAAAGTACAATCTCATAACACAAATCATCCGCAAATCATGCATTGTAAAAAACATTAAAACAACTACACTCGTCTTTTGTTTTACAGAATCCCGATTCATAAAAAAAATTTAGAAAACACAAGTAATGTATAATATTAATATTTAAAAAAATACTACAAATTTAGAATTTAGTGAGACAAAACATGCTCTTCCCGTGTAAAGAAATCGAAGCGTTCACACAAAAATACGGTGTATATCAGTTCAAACCGAATTCATATATTGTTTATAAAATAAAAATATAAAAATATTTTAAAGAATTTTTCAGCAGATTTAACATGCTTTGTATGAAATACTATGACATTATAAAACGTGACTAGATGGAACCCGTCAAAATTTGACGGCAAAAAACTTGATAGTACCATAAAAATAAAATTCATAGCTGCTTTAAAATGTTTGAAACTTTTGCAGAATAATTCAAATAAATAAAAAACCCACTTTGAATTAAAGCTAGGTTGAAGAACAGCAATTGGCTAAGTTTCACTGGCACATGTACTCGCGGAATTTCTTTCATCTGACACATTTAGTGCTGTTGTGCAAGTAAATGGTAAGTGCCCCCTTGGGGAGGGGGAAATGGCGGGATGGACCAAGGAGATGCATAACATGAATAAGCAGTCAAAGACCTTTCAAACAATATGTAACATGAGGGGTGTGTGCAAAATTTTAAAAAGTACCCCCTTGGGGGGGGTAAAGTAGGGGATGGACACGGAACATGCATAATATGATTAAGTGGTCACAGACCTTTCCAACGATATATAACATGAGGGTTGTGTGCAAAATTTAGAAAAGTACCTCTTTGGGGGGGGGGCAAAGCGGGGAGATGGACATCAGAGATATGCATATGATTAAGCAGTCACAGACCTTTCCAACGATATATGACATGAGGGTTGTCTGCAAAATATTTAGAAAAGTACCCCCTTGGGGGAGGGGGGGGGCAAAGTGGGGAAATGGACATTGGAGATATGCATATGATTAAGCAGTCACAGACCTTTCCAACGATATATGACATGAGGGTTGTCTGCAAAATTTAGAAAAGTACCTCTTTGGGGGGGGGCAAAGCGGGGAGATGGACATCAGAGATATGCATATGATTAAGCAGTCACAGACCTTTCCAACGATATATGACATGAGGGTTGTCTGCAAAATTTAGAAAAGTACCCCCTTGGGGGAGGGGGGGCAAAGTGGGGAGATGGACATTGGAGAGGCATAATATCATTAAGCGGTCACAGACCTTTCCAACAATATATGACATGAGGGGTGTCAACAAAATTTAGAAAATTGCCCCCCTTAAGGAAGGGGGAAAGTGGCGGGATGGACCCCGGAGATGCATAACATGAATAAGCAATCAAAGACCTTTCCAACAATACGTAACATGAAGGGATTGTGCAAAATTTACAAAAGTACCCCCTTGGGGGGGGGGCAAAGTGGGGGGATGGACACCGGAGATGCATAATATGATTAAGCGGTCACAGACCTTTTTAACGATATATAACATGAGTGGTATGTGCAAAATTTAGAAAAGTGCCCCAATTGGCAGGGGGGGGGGATGGACCACACAGATGCATAACATGAAAAGGCAGTCACAGGCCTTTCGAACGATATATCATATGAGTGGTGTCAACAAAGAAAAGTCTCCGCCCCGTGTAGGCAAAACATACTCCCTCCCCCGCCGCCATAATTATTGATGCGGACTCATTTTTTAAATTCGTTCGCACCCCGCTTCTCCCGCAAAATGTTGTGAATTTTAAAAACTCCCCTTCCGAATTTTTTTATACCAAAAGCACTTATGTCCGTCGTCTGCATGCAGAGTTTTATGCTTACAGACGCCAGACACAACAACACACACACAGACAGACGTTTACCGACATTAATAGTATAGATGATACTCAGTGCCTACACATTTCACCCTTTATAATTCAGCCAATGAGTTGACGGTTGTTCATTTCCAGAAACGAAACAATAATTCTTTAGGATGAATTTTGTTTGTTTGATACACCGTGGCAGAATGCGTGCAATGAAGCGACAGGCGTCACAAACTTTTTAGGGCACCTGCAGACTAAAAACATATAATCAATCTTCGCAGGAAAAAAATCCTAGATTTCGTCAAATGATCACGGGAAAAACACTAATTTCATCAAAGGATCATGTAAAACGTGAATTTTGTTAAAAGGCCACAGAAAAACGCGATTTACACAAAAGATGAGCAAATTTTGTCAAAGAATCGCAAAACAGGAAATTTCACCCAAAGATAGCGCTTTCTTGCCAAACTTCGTCTAAAAATTGCGGAATAAAATGTATTTTATCAAAAAATCGCTGGAAAACGCACATTTCGTTAAAGTATCGCGAGAAAAATGCGAATTTCTTCAAAGATTGCTGAAAAAACGCAAATTTCATCGAAGGATTGCTGAAAATTCATGAATCTTATCAAAAGGCAGCAGAGAAAATGTGATTATTATCAAAGCATTGCGAAAAAAGAAAATTTCGTCTAAGGATCACAGAAAAACGCAAATTTCATAAAAGAATCGTGGAAAAAAACGCAAATTTCGTGAAAAAAAAAATCGCAGAAAAAACACAAATTTCGTCAAATTATCGCTGAAAAAAAAACACGAATTACGTCATAGGATAGCTGAAAAAATTATGAATCTCGACAAAAAAAGATACAGAAAAAAATGCGAATTTCATTAAAGAATCGCGAAAAAAAATGCGAATTTTGTTAAAGCATTGCGCAAAGAATGTGAATTTTTTGAAAGGTTCGTGTGAAAAATGAAACTGTCTGTATTAAAAACAGCACACACACAAACATCTATACAAACCTCAATACACACAAACATATTATAGGCAGGGCTTGAAATTCAATTTTTCCAAAGACGGGAGTCTCCCTACCAACATTTTTAAATGGAGGGGAGTTGTAATGTTTGGGAGGGAGAAAAAAAATCTTTAAACCCCACTATTCTTTTACGTGCTATTTAAAGAATTACATTAATGCAGACATGACAAAATACCATTGAAAAAATTAAGTCAACTGAGAATGATTATGTAAAATGTTTATTTTTATTATAAAAAAGGCAAGAAAGTTAAGTTTTATATATGCAGTGTATTTTTCAAGTTCCATTAAATGTGTTAGGGACCCTTAACAATTAGGTTGTTAAATAAATTTCTGACTTTAGATTTTACTTGATTGAGATTCACCGATCGATCGTAGAAAAGACGCAAAGTTCATCAATCTGTCGTGGAAAAAACGCTAAGTTCGTCGATCTGTCACCAAAAAACGCAAAGTTCGTTAATCAGTCGTGGGAAAAAAGCAAATTTCGTCGATCGATTGCAGAATAAACACAAAGTTCGTCGATCTGTCCCCAAAAAACGCAAGGTTCGTCGATCAGTCACTTAAAAAACGCAATGTTCGTCTATCTGTCGCAGAAAAAACGCAAAGTTCGTTGATCAGTCGCAGAAAAAAATGCAACGTTCGTTGATCTGTCACGGAAAAAACGCAAAGTTCGTCGATCAGTTGCGGAAAAAAGCAAATTTCGTCGATCGATTGCGGAATAAATGCAAAGTTCGTCGATCAGTCAGGGAAGAAAGAAAAATTTCGTCGATCGATTGCGGAATAAACGCAAAGTTCGTCGATATGTCCCCAAAAAACGCAAGGTTCGTCGATCAATCGCTTAAAAAACGCAATGTTCGTCGATCTGTCGCAGAAAAAACTCAAAGTTCGTTGATCTGTCACGGAAAAAACCACAAAGTTCGTTGATCAGTCGCGGAAAAAACACACAGTCCGTCAATCAGTTGCGGGGAAAAAAAATCACGAAATTTATCGTTCGGTTGCAGGTAAATTAAATAATGCAAATTTCTCCAAAAATGCTGAAATTTTTTGGGCGGGAGGCTCCCGCTCATGATCTTTTTTGGGCGGGATTTCAAAATTTTCTGTGCGAATCCCGCCCTGAAATTCAAGCCCTGATAGGTATAGTTTTAATCTGAAATAATATACTGAACTTGAACTAACTTTTGAAAAATCGGGTTAACCCAAATCCAACTTGCTGAAATCTACACTCAGTCTGAAATCGACTCGAACCATCTAATTTCATTTTACGAATACAGTATTTCAAATGTTTTAATAGTTACATTCAGCTGTAAGTTTGAAATATTAAAAGTAAAGGCCAAGTAAATAATTAATAATGCATAACTAAAAGTAATTGTCGAGTGTTTAAACTAATTTCATTTTACAAATACAGTATTTCAAATGTTTTAATAGTTACATTCAGCTGTAAGTTTGAAATATTAAAAGTAAAGGCCAAGTAAATAATTAATAATGCATAAGTAAAAGTAATTGTCGAGTGTTTAAGCTGAAATTTCATTTTACGAATACAGTATTTCAAATGTTTTAATAGTTACATTCAACTGTAAGTTTGAAATATTAAAAGTAAAGGCCAAGTAAATAATTAATAATGCATAAGTAAAAGTAATTGTCGAGTGTTTAAGCTGAAATTTCATTTTACGAATACAGTATTTCAAATGTTTTAATAGTTACATTCAACTGTAAGTTTGAAATATTAAAAGTAAAGGCCAAGTAAATAATTAATAATGCATAACTAAAAGTAATTGTCCAGTGTTTAAGCTGAAATTTCATTTTACGAATACAGTATTTCAAATGTTTTAATAGTTACATTCAGCTGTAAGTTTGAAATATTAAAAGTAAAGGCCAAGTAAATAATTAATAATGCAAAACTAAATATGTATAATGATGAGATTTTTTTTTTCTTGAATTATTCAGTGAAACTCGTCTTATAAATGTACGCAAATAATTCACATCAAAATCTTAAAATAACAAAGTTTTCTTTCGTGTTTAGCTATGCTTAATAACCAAAAAAGCTTGATTAATACAAAAATTATTTGGTAAAAATACTGTGATCGTCGCTGCGAAAACCTGAATTTAATCATATCACACAGAATTACATATTAAAAGTTTAAAATTAGTTTGTTTACATCTGAAACGATTCGCGGAATTTCGTGCCACGAAATCTCTCTCTCTCTCAAAAAAAGGGTTAGTTATAAAAAATTCAAAGTACTAAAATACATACGACTTAAAAAGAAAATAAATACGGTAAAATGAAAAAATACCTTAATAAAAGTAATCTATAAAGTTTCAACAACCGAACAACCAAATGGAACACATACGCTTCTAGAGAGAGGAAAAAGCCTTCACCTCATTGGCTGGAACATCGCGTCTGAAGATAGTAAAAGCCTCTAGCTGATTAGCTGAATGCTCGCGCATGCGTATAAATAGCATTTTTGCACGAAAAACTAAAAAGCAGGTTAGCTTTAAGTATATGGATGGGAACTTTCAGAATTTAGGTAAAATAAATCCTATGCATTCTCACTTAAAATTGAAAATATGGTGGGTTGTTTTTAGACCGTTAGTTGTTTGAAGTGGATGTTAGCCAATTCCACTACATCTCGTTATATTGCTATCATCATTTTATTTAATTTTCCCTCTGTCGGACCAACATAGCTTTGCTGTCAAGTAAGATATAAAATTATGTAGTATTATTAGCATGACTAACAACACGAGTTTTATATAATATATTTCTACATATATAAAATTTCATATTTATTTTAAATTAATTTTTTAAAAGCATTTTTGTTAGTACACAGATTTAATTACCATAAACAAATAAAAATGATGTGCACATCCCTCTCAAAACCAAATGAAGATGTAAATTATATGGGGCAGAAGCGCATAATACAGTTTATATATGTCATAAACAGAAATATTTGAAAAAAAAATTATAAATGGAAATCATCGCATCATAGGCGCTAAAGCAGCTCACAGTAAATGCAACAACAATATAACTCTTCAAAACATGAATTTTCAAATCTTAGGACACGAAAGCAGGTGTATATATCAAACAATCTAACTAGATGAAACAATTAGCAACAAACGTCAAAATAGTAAAATTAACATTAAACTATCCTGGTTAATAGCCTGTATTTTTTTTCATCAGAATCTGGAAAGGCAGAAATTATACACACACACACACACACACACACACACACACACACATATATATATATATATATTAATATACACTCATGTCCAAAATTAAGGTCACATACATAAAATCTGTGAAAACTGATGAACTATACACTGTGTTGCCACGAAATTTAGCACAGAGGTATATTACAATGGGAGAAAGAATATAGCAACATAACAATATGGAAAAAATAATTATGAATTAAGAAACAGGGTATATCAAAATGTATTAAATCATGAATCAGTGATAAAACATTTATCTCGGGAAAAGTCTGTGTGACCACCGTGCACTGCTATACAAGCTGGGGTCCGGAGACCTCGAGGGCCAATTCATACGGTGAATATTCTCTTCTTCAAGAAAATCATCAACAATGTGAGCTCTGTGTGGCTTAGCATTATCGTCCGTAAACATGAACTCTGGGCCTACAGCACTCCGGTGCAACATCACATAGGCTTCAAGGAGCTCATCCCTATAGCGATGTGCGTTGACAGTACCCGTATCGAAGACATACAGTGGTGTACGACTGTCTAACATTATGCCGCCACATATAAGGGTTCCATTACCACCAAATCGGTCGATTTCTTTTACGTAGGAGGGATGGTAGCGATCTCCACGTTATCTCCAGAAGAAATTTCGACGAGAATCACTGTTTGTGGTGAATCTCGACTCATCACGCCCCCATTCTTGCTGTGTCCAAGACTGATGTCTTCGACTCCACAACAACCATGTTCTCCGGTTGGATGCAATGAATGGGACACACACGACTGGACGCCGGGTGTGAAGGGTCCTCTATGCTAGACGTCTGTATACTGTTTGCCTGGAAATTCTTATTACAAACGCAGCAGTAAGGTCACGAGCAAGCTGAGGAGCCGTTGAAAGCCTATGCAGTCGTGCGTGTAATGCCAAGTAGCGATCCTGTCCAGGCGTCGTTGCTCTGTGGCGGCCTTGGCCGGCCTTCCTGGTGGCAGTACCACTTGTTTGGAATTGATTCCATAGTGTAACCCCCTTCCCAGGACACACCAGGAGTTAAAAGCTGCACTTTTGGAAGAATTGGCTTTGTTACCACAAACATTTATTGGCACTCTCATAAACAGTATGAGAGCTCGTTGTGAAGCTTGTATAGCAGTGCACGGTGGTCACACTCAATATTAGATAGACTTTTCCGGAGATAAAGGCTTTATCTCTGATTCATGATTTAACACCTTTTTGATATATCCAGTTTCTTAATTGACAATTAAAATATTTTCCATATTGTTATGTTGCTATATTCTTTCTCCCATTGTAATATACCTATGTGCCCTATTTCGTGGCAACACAGTGAATAGTTCAGCAGTTTTCACAGATATTGTGTTTCTGACCTTAATTTTAGACATGAGTGTATTTTATCTATGTAATAATATATGTATAACAAACATAAATATTTTTATGAAAAGTAGTTGTAATAACTAGATGCAATATAAAAAAGAAGAACAGACTAACTACGAACAAGAAACAGCAAAATCACAAATAATGGTTCATAGTTCTTCGGAAGAAAGGAGGAGAAATATATGCATCGAAAATGTAGCCTTTCAGGTTTCGCATGGCAAAGGCAGCGTGAATACATCATAGTGAAACAATAAATTAAATAAAAAATCTGATATTTGAATAAATAAAACTTGATGTGAAAAAATTATGTTTAAAAAAGGTATTCTAAAATAAGCTCAATATTATAGAAAAAAGTTCACAAAAACAGAATTAAAATGCTTCAAATGTATAAATTATATAAAAGAAAAGTAAAAACTTTAACAGTAAATAACTTATGAAAGACAGAAAATTAAATACAAGCTTCCCTGTCCCCACTTTGACCTAAAAGATTTGCATAGGATACCGTAAATTCTGTAGCTCACTCGCATCGTCATTCTTTCCTGATTGGAACTTATTATGCTTAAGATGTTGTACAAGACAGAACTAAAATGTGAGTCTTTCTATCATTCCAGTTTGAAAGTGCACAGTCGTTGAAGAAGATCTCAAAACGGAATTTCCAGTCATGGACTTAGCAACAAAGCTTCATTTTTAACATGCAACTGGAATGATGGAAAGACAACTCATGTTTTTGATTAAAACGTTAAAACAATTACAACATTTACATTTTAAACATTATGTGAAATTCGGAGAACATTATAATTTGACACATTATATTTCCTTTTTTTTTCTCTCATTTCAATTTCAGTCTGAAGAATATCCATTTTAATTTTTAATATATTTACATTAACAGTTTACAAAAACATTTAAAATTCTCATTATAGTATAAATAAACTGCGAGAATGTAATGACTTTTTACATAGAAGAGTCACCTTTATGTACTACTCTTGTGTATTTAAAAATATGGCACGAAAACAAAATTATCATAAATATTGGAAATATAAAAGTATGCATTTAAGGTTAATTTATTCATTACCTAAATAAAATGTGTGTTTTTTACTTCATGCTGATGTGAATAAAATTGACAAAGTTCATATTTGAAAAATGAAATGTATATTCCACATAACACATACTGCAATTTAACAATTACAATTTGAACTATATGGCAATTACTTCCCCAAGTGAAAAATGTACTAAGAATTTAATTAAACATATTTGAAATAATCGATTGTCATTTTCTTCTTTTCCTACATTTTTTCTACATATAATTGTTTACGAGAATTTAAATTGTTCAGAAACATGTCATTATTTCTATGACATTATTCAGATAAATAAATAAATAAATAAATAAACGTACAGTTTCACATAAATAAATAAATAAATAAATAAACGTACAGTTTTAATGAACTATACAGATAAAAACCAAACTTTCTAATGAAAATTAATTTACAAAAAGAATCCGAACAGATTTAAGCATTAAAAATTTATCAGTTTTCTGTTACATTTTTTTTACGCTCAAGTATTTTATACCAACATAAATTATTTCTAAAAAATGTGAGACACAAAATATATGTTATATCCTGAAAAACTATCAACGTTTTCTAAGTCCCAAAGCTTTTTCGTATGTCTTCTAACTCATCAATTTCACCGTAGATATCTTCTGTATAACAAACAGTTGCAAAAAATGTTTTCTTTATATATATATATAAATAATAAATCTACAGAACATGTTTGTGAATATATTTTTTCAAGCTACGTGGTAAATAAAGCGTCTCTCTTTCTTTGTATTTGCATGCATTGTTTGAGGATACTACTTTTTGCGTACTTTTTTCATATGTAAAAAAGAGAACGAAGCACATGTAAACATTTTTTTACTTATTTGATTGTTTCTCACCGTCATAATCAATCAATCGAACAAATGATACTTTTATTTACACTTTTTTTTCTATTGAGAACTTTAAAAAAATTATATTTATAGAATGTCTAACATATATGATCATTAAAAATGATAAAACATGTTCAATTGTTTGCGTAATTGTGTTGGAATAGTAGTAAACATGCTTGTGACACATGTATAAAAAGCTCACATAAAGCATACACAAAGTAAACACAAAACATATAAATGTCATAATATATTTCCTATTTAGCAGTAGTGTATAATTCAATTTCAAAACAGAATTAGAAGTAATAACATTTGATCAAGTAGGTATTTTACATCACAGAACAAACGAATTTCAAATTAAGGAAAAGTTAAAAAGAAAAAACCGCACTGGTGGAAAATGCCCAAATGTTCATAAAACATTGTGTTCACTTTATAAGGAAAATAGTGTATTTTTGCTTTCATATTGTCTTTGTTTAACCAGAAGAATTTGTTAAAATTGTATTTTAGGTTTTTTTTAATAGAATTATGTGACTTTCAGGAAGCATTTTAGCAGTCATTCTTAGATTATCCTTTTTTCATGCCACTAGGTATAGTCGTTTAAGATTTTTAATTATAATTATAAGCTATTTATTTTCGATTTTATATGAGATTATATTGTATAATTTATATATCTGTAGAAGTCGTCATACGTCGTCGTCCATATCTTATTTTCTAGTTGAAATTATTATTTCTATAGAATACTACTTGATATATACCTTGATTTGATCGATTTAATTTTTTTAACAATTTTAGAAACAGTTTTATTTTCCGATATCAATTTTAAAAGTTTTAAAATCTTCATTTGTGTGCATTCTTTATCTTCCGACATTTTTTAAATTTGTGGAATTGATTTCCTCACTTTTGCTTAAACTTTTGAGTTAGTGTTTATTCCCCAAAAAAAGTAAATTAAATGAAAATGAATGTAATTTTTATTTTAACTAGCAAAAATTGCTTATTTTACTTGATTTTGATTAAATGGCGAATAGTTATTGTAAATTGGTTTCATGTATTTTTTTCTTCAAATATTTTTTAAGTAGATTTGCAGAGTGCATAAACGTTTAAGACGGACTCTAATGCCATGATACTTTGATATGGCAATATTTAAAAATATAAGATTTTAAAACTCGTTTTTGTTTCAGTAAGTTAATCCGTTTTGTTTAAAACACACTCTAAAACAAATAATATGCTGTAATATGAAAACGCAATGGCTGAGTTTTTTAAAAGTTTGTACAATAGATGATATAATTACTTCACACAATTGACAGTTAAAAAGAAAACATCATAATTAAATGACCTCCACGTTGTTCATATATGCCCCTATTCCAGTACAGCAAAACATCTCAGTAGGAGTCTCGGGACTGCGGAATTCATCCGCTTTCGGAGGTGACTGTTATAACATGGTGAAAATATACAATTATATATCTGATTGCGATTGAAAAGGTGATCGCTATTCGTAAGTATTTGTTTTGAATGTTTTACTGTGTATATATATATATATATATATATATATATATATTAAAAAAAAATTAAATTCCATACCCTATTAAATTTATTGTATTGAATTTTAGAACTGCAGAAAAATGGAAACCATGATAACGAATATGAAATTGATTTCAAGAAAATAGTTTTTGGAATAGTAAATAATAATTTGTAAAAAAAAATTTGTATTCTGAATAAGTGGGTATTTCCTGTCTGAGAAATGGACATGCCAGTTTCAAATTGCAGAAAATATGGAGCACGTGAAAACGAATTAGAAAAAATAAAAATCACGATGAAATTGAATTTCAGAAAATATATTTTTGAAATAGTAAATATTATCAGTTTTTAAACAAAATATATCGTTAGAATCACAAAGTTAATGAAATTTGTTTAAAAATGATTTTCTGGTGATTGGGGAATGATTGATTAGGGAACACTTACCAAGCTTCATACATATTACAGAATGTATCCTCTGACGGAATTATATCTATTACTTCGTTTATCTCATTCTTGACCTTGGGATATTTTCTCAGTCTCATAAAAAATATAATGAGATTCAAAGCTAATGTTACTTCTGAATTTTGGTCACTTCTGAAGCGTTTCTATCAAACTCAAATATGTTGTTCAGAAGTGGCCCATTAAGCAACTTGAACCTAAATAAAATATTCTGTAAAATATCTTTAACTGGCATATAAAGACGGAAACAAAATCAAAAGTTTATCTTAATAAGGTTTAAACACAAGCATAAAATGTCGATTTTTAAAGAATAATAAAAAGTTGGAAAAAATAGTATTTTTTTATTTCCGGATTTCGCAACTTCATTTAAATAAATAATATCAAAAGTAGAAAAATAAATAAATTACATAATTGTAAAAAAATATATAGTTTAAAATCTCTTCAAATTAAACTGTCTCAAAAGTTTATGCACAATGCAAAAAAACTGCATTTACCATTTTTACGAAACTGCTAATACAAATTATTTTTCCTTGATTTCGGATTAGTTCAAATAAATGTATGTCCTTCGAAATTATTAGTTTTTGTAGGTTTTCTGGTACCAAAGAGTACATGCGTTCTCAATGGCCTCTTGGAGTTCTTCAAGAGAGTTATACTGCTTTCCCTTGCTGTAAAAACGGCAGGTTTAAATGCCCCAGACATTCTCAAATGGGTTATATTTCTGGACTTATAGCTGGCCAGTCAGGAATTTTCACAATTTTTTGTGAAATCCACAGTTTTGTAGAATGTTATATGTGGATTGAGTTTTATGTTGTTGAAAGATGCATTCTGAACCCCCCCCCCCCCCCCAATGACACTGAATGGGAGTAAATGTTGGTTCGGAGTATCTTGATATTTTGGAGGATTTTGTCATTCTTCTGGAAAAGCCATCGATGTCTGACTGTTGAATATGAACGTCCCCCAAATCATAATAGATTTACCACCTTGCTGCCTGCTGGAGAATGCACATCATGGCCATCACAGAATAAAACCGTAAGGCACTTGTCCCGTAGGATATGTGTTTTTGTCCCAGTTCATACTTGTCTGTTTGTGGTGCAGTTTGAAACAAGGTTTGCAAGCCATTCTCATTTGTATGATGTAATCACATTTTTTTAATACGTCTATGTTCAGTGCTTTGGACACCT
Organism: Maratus michaelseni; assembly: GCA_963931845.1. NCBI lineage: Eukaryota > Metazoa > Arthropoda > Arachnida > Araneae > Salticidae > Maratus > Maratus michaelseni. The sequence continues at coordinate 256,650,090 of OZ007590.1, read as the reverse complement.
GTACGGCGAGATTATTTTTAATTTGCTGTATGGACAAATTTGGTTTATACACCATTCTCCGTATTTTCCGATCCGTCTGAAGAAGTCTTCATACGTCGTCGTCCATATCTTATTTTCTAGTTGAAATGATTATTTCTATAGAATACTACTTGATATATACCTTGCTTTGATCGATTTAATTTTTTTAACAATTTTAGAAACAGTTTTATTTTCCGATATCAATTTTAAAAGTTTTAAAATCTTCATTTGTGTGCATTCTTTATCTTTCGGCATTTTTAAAATTTGTGGAAATGATTTCCCCACTTTTGCTTAAACTTTTGAGACAGTGTTTATTCCCGAAAAAAAGTAAATTAAATAAAAATGAATGTAAATTTTATTTTAACTAGCAAAAATTGCTTATTTTACTTGATTTTGATTAAATGGCGAATAGTTATTGTAAATTGGTTTCATGTATTTTTTTCTTCAAATATTTTTAAAGTAGATTTGCTAAATGCATAAACTTTTAAGACGGACTCTAATGCCATGATACTTTGATATGGTAATATTTAAAAATATAAGATTTTAAAACTCGTTTTTGTTTCAGTAAGTTAATCTGTTTTGTTTAAAACACACTCTAAAACAAATAATATGCTGTAATATGAAAACACAATAGCTGATTTTTTTAAAAGTTTGTACAACAGATGATATAATTACTACACACAATTGACAGTTAAAAAGAAAACATCATAACTAAATAAACTCCACTTTGTTCATATATGCCCCCTATTCCAGTACAGCAAAACATCTCAGCAGGAGTCTCGGGCCTGCGGAATTCATCCGATTTCGAAGGTGACTGTTATAACATGGTGAAAATATACAATTATATATCTGATGGCAATTGAAAAGGTGATCGCTATTCGTGAGTATTTGTTTTGAAGGTTTTACTATGTATATATATATATATATATATATATATATATATATATACGTAAAATTAAAAAATTTTAAATTCCATACCCTATTAAATTTATTGTATTGAATTTTAGAACTGCAGAAAAATGGAAACCATGATAACGAATATGAAATTGATTTCAAGAAAATAGTTTTTGGAATAGTAAATAATATTTTGTAAAACAAATTTGTATTCTGAATAAGTGGGTATTTCCTGTCTGAGAAATGGACATGCCAGTTTCAAATTGCGAAAATATGGAGCACGTGAAAACGAATTAGGAAAAATAAAAACCACGATGAAATTGAATTTCAGAAAATATATTTTTGAAATAGTAAATATTATCAGTTTTTAAACAAAAAATATCGTTAGAATCACAAAGTTACCCTTAATAAGTAGACATTTAGTTTTCTGTGTTTTCATTCGAGACTTGGGGATGGCAATTTAAAATTGCTGAAAAAAATTTAACTTGAAAACTAAAATAATACAAAATCAACATATAACGTAAAAAACGAATAAGAAATCGACCTATAAAAATATTTTTGGAAGTAGTGAATATTAATATATTTTAACGAAAGATAGCTTTAGAGCCGGTAATGTACACAGTTAAAAATTTGCAGCAAACTGTCCAGTCATTTAACCGTTTTTATAGAAAACTGCTGCATAACCGTAATTTAACTGTATTCTGACCATAATATGGGCAATAATATGGTCAAAATAGAGTTAAATTATGGTTATGTAACCGTTTTTTATAAAAACGGTCAAATGACTGGACAGTTTGCTGCAAATTTTTAACAGTGTACCTGGGAGAAGTGGATATATTTTTTGGACCAGGCGATTGCGATTTCAAAATGCAGAAACACCGGAACCTTTTCCCTTCGTCTGTTTGAGAAATGACTCTGTCGCAGACACAATCGCAGGAACCGTGGAAGCTCACCATTTTACATTGCTCATTAGGGTTTTTAATTAATATCTCCGAGAATTATCAAAAAATTCAAAATCTTGTTTAAAGATGCAAAATTTCAAACATACAGGTGCGTTACTGCCAAATCTTTTAGTTCTGCGCGCACAGTCCACTTCAGAACACAGCACACTCAGAGACACACGCACACACTTACACACATACACACAGACATCTATATTTATTTTATTAAATTCAGCTCCCGTTTGGGTAGAAGATGTTTATATTTGTTAAGAAACATCAAGCAATTCCTAATGCTTTGTAATTTGTATGTTTTTAATGCCTATTGATGATTTAGACTTTTTTTTTTTACAAAAATATTTCTACAGCTTAATTTTATACAAAATAAGCATTTTCCGTTTGAGAAGATCACGCTTGGCTCAATTTAAAGTTTCATTTTTATCCTACACGCGATGTTATTAAATATTTTCTGATATGAACCCAATGAAAGTTTTCGCTATTAAAAACACATGTGTTGTCTTTTATTACTTTTACAACGAGGAATATGCTAATTTTATTAAACAACCCATAAAATTCCTTAAATTAATTACTTTTATGAATGCAATAAACAATTTGTTCTTTTTATTTTTGTTTAATAAATTTTATGTTTTATGGTCGACTTTTGGAAAAATACTTATTTAGTTTCACAGAATAACAAATTACACACGTTATGTTCGTAAAATGTAGAGCTGTAAAAATAAATCTTATACAAAACGTAACCTTATTTACATTAAACAGAACATTGCTTTTCAATTGTATACATTGATTTATCTTCTATTTTGTACTTCTTTGTTGTAAAACAAATATTTTAGAAAAATAAAGCATAAAATTTTAACTCCTTAGCTGGTCAAATTTAATATTATCATATATATTAGGATTTTTGTACTTTTGCATGAATATATACGGAAAAACGTTTAGTGATATAGGATATGTGAGATAAGGTATTGAAACAAATGCAATATACTATTGCATATGTTTCATTGTTTTAAATATAATGCTTTTTTAGAAATTCCACAATGTTTTAAAAACACACTTATAGTTAATCGAACATGCGTAACTATCTAATTGCAAAAATAACTATAAAAAATTATTTTTGTGTAAAATAATGAAAATTGAGTAATCTGCGTTTAACATTTCGAAGCAGAATTTAGAATATATACCTTGGCCATAATTTCTGATCATTCAAAAACATACATGGCATCCAAATAGATTCCGTTCTCGTATATTTAAATTTGTTTTATGTTTATTTTTCTCCAACAAAACATTTTAGCAAATAAATAATGACAACGGAAGATCGGCTGAATTTGCTTCCTAGTTGTGTTTGTACTTGGAGTCTGGTCAAAGTGTTTAAGCTAGAGGGATAGAAGAGAATTACAGCTAACTGGTACACCACTAGCTGTCTTCCAGAAATTCTTCTTCAAGAGGTGAATGTAAGTGGACTCATACTTCACCATGACAATGCATTTTCGCATTCAGCAATGCTTATAGTAGAATTTATTGAACAACAATTCATCAAAATGATAGAACATCCACTTGCTATGTGTGACTTTTTCAGTGCATGGTTATTGCCAGAAGAAAGTGGTTTCTGCCGTGCCAGTGGCAGGAAGTGGTTATAACCGGTTTTAACTGGCAGAAACTGGCATAAATACATTTCATGGCATAATTTGAGAATTTTTTAGTAGTATTAAATTCCATAAGTACATTTTATTCAGGATAAATAACAATAAAATATTGTGGATAATTTTAATAATAAAATAAATTTATATTAGAAAAATGAGTAATGTAACAGATAATTTTTTTCTTATAATATGGTTATGTAATTATTATAGCATTTAAAATCTCAGTTTGAAAATAAAACTGGAAAACTATATACAATTATATAGTAGATAATCTTTAAGTTATTGCATTGTATTATTTATTTAAAAATACTCTGAAATGTAATTTGTTAAACTATCATAGAATTTATGTAAATTTCTTTTTTTTTTTACTTTTAAATGGAAATTCAACTGTAAACAATAATATTAATAGTTAAACTTATACAGCATTAGATTATCATTATGAAAATTTCTGATTTTCAAGTGAAAGAAAATTAGTATTATATGAACAAAATATATTTATATGATCATTTTTAAACTTTTTGCTACTCTGAATAACATTCATAATCTTTAGCTTTAATTTTTATCTTAATTGTCTAAATGTTAAATACATGTGTGAATTAGGAATCATTGCAGATTAAATTTCTTATTAGTATTATTTCTTTGTGTCTGTCAGTTTTTGCCACTTACTGGTTTAAACTAGTTTCTGCCATGCCTGTTTTAACCGGTTACAACCAATGGTTTTAACCATTCCGGAAGAAACTGGCCAACCCTGGACTTTTGCCTATTTTTTAATCTAAAAAAATATGTGGGCTTCGTTTTCATTATAAAAGATTAGATTGATGATGCAATAAAAAAATATTTTTCATCTATTCCAAGAAATGGATGACTTGAGTAGTTAATCTTTGCAAAATTCGCCTATAAAAGTGCATTTATCTTGAAGGGAACTACTTTGAACACTCCTAGGAGTTGATAAGTTTAACTTGTATCATTTAGCCATATCTCAAAATTGTCAGCGAGACCCTCGTATTTATTAAATTTTATCTTTTAAATAACATTTTTGTTTGTTTCTCAGAGTACTTTTCGATAATATTTTTTACGTACTATGTAGTACAGTAATAACAATTTATAGGACAAAAAGTACCGTTCTCGATTTTGTGTTATTACACCATAATTCTAAAAATATGTAACCTTGTGATAATATTAATCGATTTTTGTATTTATTCAAATGTGATATTTAATATGCAATTTAAAATTTATGAATTAACATAAATTTGGGAAAACAAATTGTTTATCAGAATACAACAGTATTTTTTTTTCAGATCTTTTTATTATTTCGAGTTGTTAGCAATAGTTTATACAACTTACGGAATGAGATTTTTTTATGTTATTTACAAAAGTAAAATGGAATGGAATTCTAATTCAAAATAATGTTAAATTCGCATTTTGAATATATTTTATTCAAATTAGAAATATGTAGTTATTTGTACTTGATATATCAACATTCTTTGCACACTAAATTTGACAAACTATTTAACGATAAAAAAATTGTTTGTGAAAATATAAGGTTTTAATAAATAAGATTAAATATAAATTAATTTGCATGTTTGTCGTTTAATAAAATATTTTATAATGTTCTAGTCCTTTTCATTTCGAATCGAAAGAGTCAATTTTTATTAAAAAACGAGATTTTTTTTTTTATAAAACATAAGTTTTAAATTGTAATTCCTATTTCGTCTGAATGTTTGAAATTTTTTATTATTTTTTAAAATTTAGGTAAGAATATTTAATATGTACAGTATTTGTGTTTAGTAGAAACATTTTTGGTTTTTCTTTCCACTTGAATAAAAAGCATTTTCAATTTGCTTCTATAACACGAATTTTTTCTTATACATTTATCATAAATATGTTTTCGTAAAATAAACGATTAAACATATTTCGTAAATTAGAGATGAAAAACATTAAGATTTCTAACAACAAAAAATATTTAAAATATGGAAATTCACTTTAAATAAAAGTTGAGAAGTCGTATAAAATATCATTGGTATGCTATGACTGTATGATATTATATTTTAAATTTGTTCGGACTTTCAAAAATTATTTATAATAATGTATTCTTCGCCAATTAACCTTAAGTTGAAACAAACTAAAAATATTTTATATTAGAACCGTTAACAACAATTATAATACGTGTTTCGGTTAATAATGTCTATGTTTTCGCAAAATTTTAGCGTTTATTTCCATAACCAAATAATTACCTTAATAATCAAAATATTGTCCATCGTTAGCAACGATCTTTTCCCATGTTTCTGGCAAAAGATGGATTCCGCGTCGATAAAAACTGCTCTTTTGAAACAATCCTTGAATCGATCCAATTTTTGGCTTTTTCGAAAGTATTAAAGTTCTGTTCTGAAAGTCCGCGTTGCATTGATTAAAATAACCGTAGTCAGAAATTGCTATGTCTGGTTAATACAGAGGGTGGGTCAGGACGTCCCATTTAGAATTTTCCAAATACTTGCTTTACACATTTAACAATATGGGACCGAACATTGTTATGTTGAAAAAGGACTTTAAGGTGTCTTTGGGCGTACTCTGGTCGTTTATCCTTCGACGCACGGTTTAATGTTACCAGTTATTGTCGGTAATGTATGCCAGTAATTGTTTGACCAGGTTCTTCATCTATTAATGCTTGCAAATCCGCATCTTCATTTATTTTCAACTGTACTAGACGCTTCTTGTCTTTTCTATCAATATCACCACTTTTTATAGAGTTTAAACCATCCTACACTTGTATTTTTGGTTAGAGTATGTTTACCATAAGCTTCAACCAACAACTGATAACTTTCAACAGCCATTTTCTTCAAATTAAAGAAGTCCCTGCAAAAGTCAATTTCTGATACAAAATTCGACATATTCAAAGCTATGAAAAACTATGGTTTTTGAACAATGGCAATTTATAATTAACTGGCCTTTGATGGCGTATATTTAATTTCCAAAATGCCAAATACTTCATCAATTTATACCAACAAATGTATTAGTAACGTCATATAATAGCGACATTATTAACCAAAACTCCTATTATGCACATCTGTATACCTTGTTCTGAAAGTTAAGGAATCTATGCAGCAAACCATTCTTTAAATGTATAAATTGCGTTTAGTTCATTGTTTAATTTAAATTGGTTATATCGAGTCATATTTATCTTATATATAATGAATGATACGCAATATATAAAGATACGATATTAATATCAATAATAAAAATGCCTTCACATTTTGCTGATCCCAGGACCTGATCAAAACAAAGACAACACAATACCCCGGTATAGTTTAGAAATCCCTCATTCTGATCTATCACAAAGTATTTAAACTGTTCTATGCCTTACAATACAGAAATGAATATATAAATGCTTAGTTACATAAATATAGATTTTCTTTTTTCATTTTAACCTACCCTAAAAGTACAACATATCAACTCTAATTAATACAAGTCCAAAATAAATCTTAATATCAACTTAGAAAACAATCTCTAGTACAATTAACTAGAGATTGGACTAATCTGTAGTTAAAGGAGATTGGTCAGAAAACTTTCTATTTGTCAACCGTCCAAAAATGGCTCACATATACTACATAAACATCATGCTCAATCACGCACCATTCACATACATTGAAAAGAGCAGTAAAAGGCATGACAAAAATTCGAACAATAAAATTTTCACTCGTCTACACGCAATTGATATTCATCTAACATAAAATAAATAACGTAATTTTTTAAGGGCATCCAACATTTTAAATATATTTATTGCTAAAAGATAAAGAATTAAAGTAGAAAAAATATTCTGCACATCAAACAAGAATTCTTTAAACTTCGAATACATTATACACTAGAAACGATCTCAGTCAATAATGTTGTATTTGGTGCTCATTTTATTTTCATAAATTTTAAATACATTTCGCTGAAAACTTGGGATGAAAATTGAAGAAAAATGTACTTTATCCTTTCTGTGTTTTACACTTTTGACAAATACAGTGTGTTTTAGAAAACACGGTACATATTTTCAGAGTAGAACACCAAAAGAAGAACATACCGCATTAAAATAGATGGTCGTAACTAAAAGAAGGGATCAGAAAATGGTGCTTCTCGATTGGGACAAAGAAGGCGTTTACTCAATAAAGTCTACAAAATAATTGCTCAATTTTTTTTTATGTAACATTGTTAGCAAAATTGAATGAGAAAACGCAAGTTATAACATAGGAAATATTTTATTTAGGGTAAATTAAATATCTCTTTCAAGAATATCATATGTATTGTTATTCTTAAATTGCTGTCCTGTAATATGTGGAATAAGCATTTATTTATTTAGCATGATTCTATTCAATCGAACCAGAGGGCCCAATATGAGATATTCAAGTAACATAATATACTACCTGGAGTATACAACAAGAGAAATAATTTTTATTAAAGACTCTAATAGATTTTTTATATTTAATATATATTTTCTAGATTGCTCACAAAAAAGATCAAAAACAAAATTGATATGAAATTATGAATTATGCATTACAATAATAAAGTTTTTTTAATTTATTAAAATCCGTATTCTTTTCATATTAGCCACATGGCAACGGTTAATAGGCGAAAAAATCGCCAAGATTTCACTAATTATAGCAGCTTTTTTTATTCTTTACAGGAGCATATTACAGGAGCATAGTTCAATTACATATATGTTAAACTTGTGTTTTATTAATGTAATTTTTAATGAAGTTTTAATTTGTTCAAGGAATATTAACCGAAAGAAAATTCTGAACTATTTAAATTATTTCAAGTGGAAATGTGTAAATCTTTTGCAATCGGGTTAATTTAATCAAACGGATTTTAGAAAATCATGATTGATAATCATTTTAAAATCACAAAACCGCAGTAAATTTAGAAACAGTTTTCAAACAAATTGCATCTGAAAGTAGATTTTTCTTCTAATCATTTGTGTGAAATTGAAATTAATAATATTGTGCTAACCACGAAATAGATTTCCCAGATCGTTGGCATCGTCGATATGACTTCAGCATTATTCAAGGACATGTTTTTCTTTACAACACAAATTTCAGGAGTCAAATTTGACAGAAGGGTTGCAGATGTCTGTACATTTAGAGGATCCATAAAACATACACATATTTGCATGATAATTTGTATACGTATTTTAGCATTTTACATTGTTATAAATGATATTTCAGGATATTGTTAAAAAAATTGGTAAAAATCTGTCGAAATTTTCAAAAATATAACTAGTTTGAATGACAATCTTAAAAGCATTGAAGAGATTATTATTTCAATGAATCGAGCACATGTTTTAATATGAGGAAAAATTAAAACTCTTATCATTTAAATGTATAGTCTCGTAAAGAGATTTTTTTGACACAAATCAATGATAAAATAACCCAGTCACATCAAAAATATCTAAAAATACAGCTGTCTTAAATGAAAAGCATGAAATCATTTAAGAGGTTATTTTTTCGTTTTTATTGAGCACATGTGTTAAAACAAGAACGAAAAATCATGCGTCAAACATAGATTATGTAACACTTTCCAACGCTTCCAAAATAATTTTACAAATCATTACTGTTTAATAAGCAGAAAGAAAACATCTAAGTAAACAGTTTGGAAAACGCATAACATATTTAAAAACGAAATTTCAGGAATTTCCAACATATACAATATTCGGAAAAATATCTGAATACTTTTATTCAGCCTTGTATAGGAACTATAGATTTGTATATATACTGCATAGGATGCTAAATTTTAGTTTAGTTAGGAAACGCGTAGCACAGTTTAAAATTCTCCTTCTGGAGTTTCTGTCAACAAACGGAAATGTGTTCGCGAACTTTTGTGCTGCCCTGTATATGAAATATAGCATTTTTACACACCAAGTAATAGACAAAAAGTGAGTTAAATTTAAAATCGCGTTCAGTAAATTAAAACGCACTTCCAGGAATTACTGTTAACAGACAGTAGAGAATTCTTTTGTGTGTCCCTGTAAATGAATGATAACTGATATACACACAATATTCTGTAGTAAACCTCTTGTAATATACCTTATTGATATATATAAATTTCAATGCGTTTAAAATAGTGAGACATTATTTAATTAAACCGCAAACGATTTTTCTCCATACACGTAATGTAACGCAATTCTTTTGACTGTCTAAAGTAACTATAAGTGCTATGCACACCCTATTCCATATTAAGCTTCTTGCAATGCACCTTACTAATATATATCAATTACAATGTATTTGAAATTGCGCAACATTATTAAAATAAACCGCAAATGATTTTTCCCCATAGACTGTAATGTAACGGAATTCTTTTGAGTGTCCCTGTAAAAAATGTATAAGTGCTACACACTTCAGTTGAAATCGGGAACATGCTACAGATATCGGCAATAACATATAAAAATTGCAGCGCGATCCGAGCATATTTACGGGAGTTAGAGCATGGACAGACGACCAGACAAACCGAAGTCATAAACACTTTTCAACTAGGTTGGAAAGTGTTAATGAGAAAAAAACTCTCCTCATTTAAAATTATATTATTGGAATAAAAAAGTGTTCTTTTTCTCTGTATTCACTTCTTCAACAAATATATACATCACAATCTTTAAAATTTTTCGCCGTCGCATGTTATCAAAAAGTAAAACAAATTTCCAGGCACACATGAAAAATGAAAGTTTAAAACAAATCACTCCACATAAAGGTTACTCAGAAGAAGCTGTCAAACCCTTTTCAGTTAAATTATGTCTTAAATTAGGAGCATAATTTATAGGCTAGATGAAAAGAAGGGTTAAAAGACTCTTTCTACGAACTGTGTGTAATGATGCGGTTCTTTCAAAAATCTTACACATAATTCAGAATTCGTTTTTTCTTAATATTCATTTTCTTTTCTAAAAAGCTTTCCTGAAGTTTTGACCTATTTTTAGAATAATTTATCTTAATGAAATTCGAATCAATGTAAAATCCCTCACCACTTTATTGCGGGCACTTGTTTGTTAAATAATCGCGGTTGTTTGTTATTTGCATTTTCTTATTTCTTCATGTAATTTTTATACAAATTAGTATTCTGATTGTCAGAAACCTTATGCAGAAATATAATCAGTGGCCATTAACTGAATACTGTGTACTGAAATGCATTCGTTTATATTATATTGTATTGGTGATAGAAAATATGATCCAAATTAAAATCAACTATATATTGGGTCACCCGAAAAGTTCTGCGTTTTTTTGTATACATTTTGATTCCATAAATGCAACATACACACCGCATTTTTTAAATAAAACTTTGTTTATTTAATGTACGTAAAGAAACTGATTTTACATATTTTGAAGTAAATTTGATTGAAATTCTGGTGACAATCAATGATTTCAACATTAACTCAACAAAATTATACTGCAGAATTTTCCGGATAACAATATTTACATAGGCATAATTATTGTGTATGAAATTTAAATACAAATGTGTACATTATATAATAGAATAATGAGAATATAATATAAACGTTTGAAAATTATATAATTAATTTCATAATATATAGATAAACATTCAATACATTTATACATATTACCTATGTCATAAGGTAAAAAAAAATACTCGTATAATATTACTGAAGATATATTACGAATATATTTATAATACATTGCATATTCTCTTCAAAAATACGAATTTTCAACTTCTAGCATCACGAGAAGCACCATATTTATAAGTACTATATACAAATAAGCTGCCATTTTTTCACATAAACAAAGCAGGTATATGTAAGAAATCTCCAATCTAAAATTAATAGCTAATAACATAAATATATCATCTTTAATACTCAATAATTAGTTTCTGTTCAAACTGACGGATTACTGCAACATATTTTAACTTGTTATTTCAATGAGTTTTGTAGGTGTTATATGTGTCTTTTCTATACTATATCCTATAATAAAACATCATTGAAACATTTTAACAATAAATTCGCATTCTTCTTTAGAGAATATTTTGAAGATTTTCTTCTTTTGCTTAAATAAATATCACTGTTTTGTGTATACACAAATAAACATCAAAACGTCTCCAATACATATTATTAAAGAATTACCCTACATATTTGATGGGTACATTCGCAGATTCACTTTCTATAAATTACGCTACACAATACAAATATGCACATTTATAGCTGTTTGAAGCAGCGATTGTGTGACATGAGTGCTGAATAGTGTAAATTATTGTGGCAATAAAATGTAAATAAAAAGAGTATTTTAAACATTTTTTGGAATCTAAATATGTCTCTGAAAAAAAAATGCATTAGCCTACTTTCAAAATTGCTTTTGAGTTGTTTTTCCAGCTCTTTTAAAATAACAGCAGATTTAAATATTCATAAGAGAATATCAAAATATCAAATGATGATACATTGTTTTAGTGCATAAAAATAATGATCACCATTTCAAATATCAAAATTGATAATAATACATCATTCCATATTAAATATAAATATAAATTCGGTAAAAGTACCCATTCAACTTTACTTTAGATATTAATGTTTTAAATATACAACAATTTTACAAACAAATTTTTGTATAAAAATGCTTCAAAATCTGAAGTTTCTATAAATATTTCAGTTTTAATAACTTAAAAATGAAATTTTTACTTATCTTTTAAATATATTTATATATTTTATCACTTTTGAATTAAATGTAATTCCTCCAATAGCCGAAGCATATTTAAATATATATATATAACTGATGTTTCGTTTAGAATGTTCATATTTTTAAAATAAATGTATTCCTATTTATTATACTGATTAAAAAATAAGAACACATTTAAATTTGCTTCCTTTATGATTTTTTATTTTTTTTTTACTTATGAATGCATATTTGGATTTCGTAACTGCATTGTAAGTTAAAAAAACGCCAATAGTCTTTAAAAGACAAAACGATAATGCATAAAATTTAAATGTAGTTTAAATCTTTATCATTATTTCTATGTATGGTCGTACCCGATATGTATCTGTCTTTTAGTAAAAGAAACTACAAATTTATTTCAAAGTAACTCTGATTTTCCTTTTCATTTTTTGCAAAACTTGAAAAAAAGGAATAAACGATAATTTAGCTTGGTTTAAATCTAAGCAGTAAGAAAATGCATTTTATTTAACAGAATGCCACTCATATTTTTCGAAAAAGAGAAACTCTCTTCAAATCTTATATTATTTTTAAATCTAAAAAAACAACATAAAAAAGATTAAAATGTCAAGTCTTCATATAATCATACTATTTCCATTGTCATATCAGTTAGTAAGTATTATTCAGAATATTATTACTGCATTACACAATATATGTATCATGCGTGCATGCATACCTGAGAAAAACATGTTTTTAATTCCATGCACACGTACATGCATTAGAATCGAAACGATAGTTTAAATGACTCAACCTACAGATTTGTACTGACCTTACATACTTGTAACACAGATGCCAAACACTACTGAAATATGGCACGATCCGCCACTGATGATGTCATGGTATGACATGACTGATGTTTTTGTCATGTCACAAAGGTGAAAATATATATTTCTATATATATTTAATACCACACAATTTCTTTAGGTCGCATAAAATATACGAAGGCAAATGAATTAAAAATAAATAAATAAAAATAAAATTATTACACTTTCGTTAATTTCCAACGGTTGTTCAACCTAACAGCATGTTTATCATATTATTCTGAGAATTTTTGTTTGAAACAAGAAGAATATTTTAAGATGAAATTTACTCGTTGTACATGTTTTGGACACTTAGAAATTATTTTGTTGAAACGCAGTTTAAAATCCATATTGGAAACTTTGAAGGCTCATCCATCATTCGAAACATCTTCATTGCTTTAAAAAGTAACTGTACTGAAATTTCAATGTAAGTGTTAGAAATCATATTAAAATAATCTTCTATAAAATAAACTTACAATTATTCTGAATATTTAAATTTAATTTTATATTATTTTCTTTATGAATATTTAGAATAAAAATATTAAATAATAGACAATAACGAAATTTTATATATTCTTCGCTTTCTCTTTTCTTATAACTCTAATACACTACAATAATTACCTTATTTTTAAACAAATATTAGTCATCTTGAGGTAGTAAATAATAATAGTAATAGTAATTGAAAGTATTGATTAGAAGTTGTTTTTAGTTATTTTGTAATCTTACAACATTAAATAAGTGAGTATAAAACATCACAAATTTTACTGAATGGTGTATACAAATTTAAAATTTTATACATACATTAATATTATAAATATCGACGTTTCGACCACTTATATGGTGATCTACAATTTTTTTTATATTGCTTTTAAAGATTAAAATGCAAAAAATAATCCGTCCGTAGCCACATAATAATTGCCGTCTATAAATTAAAAAATGAACAAGGGTAACATTCAACCACAAGTAGAAATCATGCAGATGGTTGAATGTTACCCTTGTTCATTTTTTAATCTGTGGACGGCAATAATTAAAATTTTAGATTTGTATACACCATTCAGTAAAATTTGTGATGTTTTATACTCACTTCTTTAATGTTGTATTGTTTGATGGTGTAATCGTCCAGCATTTATAATTATATTTGTAATCTTATATGAATATTCAATAAATTACAACAGATCAATTCATTTAAATATAAATTACACAAATAACATAAATATTTAAACTCGGTAAAGTACTATTATCAACAATGACAGTTTAGTACCTAGCACATGACGATTATCTGGAGGCGTATTTATTAAACAACACGTCATAAATCCTGCTTATCAAAAAGTATTCCTTATATTTTATAAAATAAAGTTTTAAGTCTGAAAAAAATGTTCCTTAGATAACTTAAGGGATAGCAGAAATATTTATAAATTTGCATAAAATATCAAATACATTTGAAAAAAATGTTTCTGGAAATTCAAATATAATATTTCATTGTTTCATAACCATTTTCTTTTACTCATTCATGTCGATTGCTACATTAAGTTGCAAAAATCTGAAAATTCCCCAGAGGCGTTTTCTCGAAAATGTAAATAAAGAACGGTTATTCTTGAGGTATGCTTCAGTTTTATACATTTGTACACATTTGTATACATTTGATTGAATTTGAAAAAACAATGCCTGGATTAAAAACTTCCAAGTTCACATAAATAGCAAAAAGAAGATACCCACCAAAATAAGATATATATTACATTTCTACAGTTCTCTGTAATACATTCTAGAATGTATTTCTTCAAAATTCGAATCCAATATTTTATGTCTGCGTAACAATCCTTCAAATTTAAGATTTAAAAGGCTACAGATAGGCTATTATATACTATTTCTGTATATGCTGGCTGCACATTTATCAAAATAGAAATGTTGTTTTCATTTCTTGCCAAATTTATACTCTAGTTTCCCCTTGATGTAACAAGAAACATATAAACATAGGAATACGGTTTTTTCAGAGAAATGGGTGTATTTTTATATTTAAAACTGTTTATTAATGTGTGTGATTCCTATTGGCATTCAGACATATTTGGCAAAAAGATTCATCGTGATAAAAATCAACTATAAAATAAAACTTAACAGAACTTAAACATATATGAAATTAAAATGTATAAGTTAAAGCTAGGAGAGTCTGCGCACAATTCAAAAGAATAACAATAAAAAATCGAAACATTATTTTTTTGCTAAACTATCCATGAACAATTTTTACTTCATTTGTTTTTTATGCATTTACATTGCTATTTTATTGTTATGTTGCAATTTAATAGAACAGTTGTAATAAAACTAAGAAAGTTATTTCGCGCAATCTGTCCTTACAGGGTTGGTGTGATTGCACACATGGGTAGGAGAGATTGTTACTATTAATAACTACAATTAAAATGTTAACAATAATAAAACTTAAATGACATTGTTGTAAGGTTTTTTTGAACAAATATTATTGTATTAGGAGTGAAATTTAAAAATAATTTTGAAAACGATTTAAAAATTTTAATTAAAAGAAAAAAAATAAAGAATCAGAAAAAGCAAGTCTAGATAAGATTACAAAATAACATTAAGTTACTTGATAACATGTTTAACCTAAAAATAGTTCATTTTCATTTTTCATTTTTTATGCAAATTTACCAATAAGCTGCGTAATCTCTCCTAGCATGGAAACTAATGGGAATAATGCGCCATCTCTCCTACGTAGCAGATGCGCAAACTCTCTAATTTCGGTAGGAGAGATCGCGCAGCCTTTTATTTAAACATGGCCGCTACTAAAACGAACCGTTGATGCTCACATTCTTAGTCTAGATTAGTAGCTTATGAGAAATCGTTTAAGTTAAAAATATTTTGCACTACTGACACTGTATAAAAATTATGATGAATAGCTATGAAAATTCAAGCCCTTTCTTTGGGAAAACAAAACAAAATAGCAATGCTTTATCTTAGACGCTCAAATAAATCAACGTGCACTTTTAAGTAGACACTCTGCTGCTGTTGTACAACTACCTGGAGTCGCTGCGCGCTCACATTACTCCTTCCTCCAGAACGTCGCAATCTCTCCGACCGCGCTATCTTTCCTGGCTTTACCTTAAGGGCTAAAAAATATAAGCTACATACTCCTAAAAGAGAAATGTTTTATTTAAAAATATTTTTTAAAGATTTTCCGGAAAACATTGTTTCACTGTGTTGTTAATAAGTAGATATTTAAATTGTAGAGTTATTCTTCATAGAAAATTTAAAATGTGGATGTAAGAATAAATGGTAAATTAATTTTTGTAACAACGCACTTTCATTAACTGAATACATAATGCCTATTCTGTTGAAAATTAAAAATTGAGCTCTTTAACATGTATAAGGAAACCGTGTAAGGAACTACTATTGTGCAACTCTGTTTTTTTTATAATTATTTAATCAAAGTACAGTAAAAATAAATAAGAACTCAAAAACAAACAATGAAACAAAAAGCAATGTTTAATGGCGAAATACCCGAATTTATATATATAGCTTTTGAAGTAGTTAAATATTTACTCAGATTCAGAACATCTAAAATGATTTAAAACAAGCACAATAATACAACTCATATTAATTGAGATTCTGCTGATAGTTTGAGATAAAAAATAAGTCTAATTTACTAATTTATAAAATGAACTTTTGTGTTGTTCCAGAAATGGGTAAACGTATTTTGTTTTGTAATTCTAGAAAAGTGCTATTAAATTATAAGCTAATATTGATTACATTGAACTTTTGTTAGGTAAAATATTTCTCTTATTTCCTCTAGATATTTAATTTTTATTGTTTTAATTTTACTCAGATGTGATTTTTTATTGTTGTTATTTTATAAGTGTACTAGATTATGTGATCACATGGTTTGTTCCATTGGAGTTTGATTGATTCACTTTTATTAATTTATCTTCGTTGTTTTATTATGTGGAAAATTAGCTTTTATTTATTAAGAATGACTGCTGTTTAATAAATAACGGAAATTGGGAATTCATTTTTCTTCTTTACAAGTTCCCATATATTTGTGCCAGAACACGTATTTTTAATGCAGACATAGATAACATAGATATAAGTTAAACTTAATATTGATTTTAAAAGACTCTTTTTACTCTTCAAAATTCCATAATAAGCTAAGAATAATAAAATTTTTCTGATGTAGGCTTTATACAATTTTTATAAAATTAATCATATTTTTGAAACAAAGAAAAATCTCTCAGAAATTGGATTAGTTTATAAGAATTACATTTTAATTTATCAACGGAATAAGGGAATGACTGGTTGAAACTATTAATTATTTTATAAAATAATTTTTAGAATGAAGTCAGGAACTTTATTTTAAAAAATACTTAAATCACAAAACGAAATGTATAATGAAAATGAAAATTCGTTTTCATCATAAACTTGTAATATTTATCTGTCTTGAAAATTCTCAATTTTTGCATTATACTATCAATAAACAATTTATTAATCCGTAATTTGTTCATAGTACTTAAAATACAATCTATTAATTTTTTTGGGGAGTTTAACATAATGTAAAATAACATACATACACACGCATATATATATATATATATATATATATATATATAAACAGAGAGAGAAAGAGAGACCGAATTGCCGGATGGAAATCATTTGACTCGGGACCTCGTTGTTTCCCCTACAATTATTTAAATTTACAACATGGCTTCTTGGGAAGGCTGAATATCTTAAATTGTGCTATCTTCAAGTCTCATCTTGACATTAGATAAAGAACTTGTTATTTGAGAAGATGTTAACTGCTATTGGTTTAATATCTTTTGATTGGCATTTGGGCTAGCGAGCGCTATCCATACTCGGCTGCACATAAAACCGCAAACACATTCAAATAGCGTTTAGCTTGCGCTTTAAATCTTAAAGTACGATAGAGTATAATAATTGAGAATATCATTTCTGTTGGGCAAAGAAAACAACTTTACAGGAACTTATTCTGATCTATACATTAAGAGCTAAGAAAAATTAAATTAGAAAATAATTAAATTTTTATATTTACAATGTGATAGTTCTATGTATTTAACTTTATTGTTTTAACTTTACCCATCCGTAATTTTCTTATTGTTCATCATTAATTACACTGTAAAAAATCGGAATGTTTCTTAATTTATGAAAAAATTTTGCCACTAAATATACAATTTTCTTTTCCGTGTTACACCCGATTTCGTAAAACATTTATTATGATTAATAACCTAAGAAACCAATGTATTTTCGAGATGTAAAAAAGCATTTATGAAATGAATATATTTCTTTTGCTACCACTAATTTTCAAAAAGGTTTCCGAGTAGTTTTTGTAGTTTCTTAATAAGTTTCTCAAACCGGAATATCGACTTTTTGAGGGTATCTATTCTCAATTAAACATTTTCAGTGAAACATTTTAACTGAATTTATACATGCAAGTCTACGTTTATGATAATAAATGTAATATTACTGTAAATGCTCTTTATTTAAAATGTTTGACTCTAAAACATATTTATTGAACATGAAAACGTTTACTTGAGAATTGATAGCACCCAAAAAACTTCCAAGTTGATAAAACTGATCAATACACTACCAAATTTACTCGGAAACACTTTCAAAAATCAGTGGCAATAAATGCTTATTTGAACCTCGAAAATATTTTTGTTTCTGAGTTTTGGAATGATGAAGAACTTTTTTTGGTATCGTGTTTAACTCTAAAGGTATTATTATATATTTTTGATAGAGATTATATTTTATTTTGCAAATTAATAAGAATTTTCTTTTTCTATGTGTGGATTATAATTTGATCTGATCCAATCATATTAGTTCAGTTCATTTTAATACTTTATGCTATCGTATCGGTTTTGATATCTGCCAAATTATTTTTTTTTATTTAGTAAAGACCTTTCATGAATGATTATGGTAATATAACACATCGCATTTACGTTTAAGTAGCTTTTGTGTATAACAAGTGATGAATAATGGTTACACTTTATTCTTCAAGTACAAATAAGAATATGTATTGTTAATGCAGACATAGATAAATATTAATCGTAATATGGTTTTAAACATACTCTTTTTACTTCATTATTCTAAAGTAAACCAGTAAAAATAAATTTATTCTAATTTAGACTTCATGCAATTTTTTGAACGCAATTCATTATCTATAAATGGAAAACAAATCTTTTCAAAAATGTATTAGTTTGATTCATTATTTATTTATTTATAATGAGTGTAAGCAAAGCAGTGAATCTAACTGTTCATGTTTAATAGAGGTGGAATTTCAAAATGATATCGTGAACTGTATTTAAGCCAAATCACAAAGCACAGCACACAAGTGTAATGAAAATCAAAATATGTTTTCTTTGTTAACGTGTGACATTACTTTCACAGAGTTTCTTTACACTCAGTTTACACAGAAAAGTTATAATTTATTAATCTATATATATATATATATATATATATATATATATATATATATATATATATATATATATATACAGAGAGAGAGAGAGATAAAAAGGGATAAAAAGAGAGAGGGAGAGAGAGCTTTTAATGATTAATAATTTGATAGTGAAATACTATTTCAAATGAAAAGTTAAAGAAAATTAAAGTATTTCACAATAAACATCTGTATAAATTAATTAGTGTAAATAAAAATTAATTAATATAATCATCTATATAAATAACATATTTTAAAAATACCAATTAGTTATTTGTTGTAAACTTATACTAATGAATTGACACTTATATATTCTTCAAAAAAATTTTTATCATATATTTATACATAAGTAAATTTAGAAAAATATTCTAAGAAAATCTATCCAAAGAAGTATAAGTATACATAGAAAGGTAATTCGTGCTAAAATTCGTTTTTTTTTAGTTTTGTGTCCTTTTTAATTATTTCATACAATAAAATTTAAAAATAAACAGAATGCATCATATATACATATGCATTTTCCTATCCTTATAATCTAAATAAACAGTCATCCCTGGTCAGCGTCGCCGCTGTATTTAAGTATTAATCTGAATAAAGTAACGGAGATATGTATATGCTAATTAGTAATACATTTTTTTATCTAAGTAATATAACCAATAACTTTTTACATGTATTGGGAATTTATACATGTGACAATAATATGGATAATATAATTGATAAATGTTTGTTTTTCGTCATATACAATACATTCAGTACTATATTTCTATTGGATTTTAAAATAAAAGAGTCTGTTCCGTTATTTTTAAGATGTTTTCATTATTTAAAAATTTACTTATTTATCCGTATTTAACCCCTTGAGGGGCACCGGTATATAATATATACCACTTTTTAATATATAACTTTGCCACCAGTATTATTGAATAAAAATATTTAGTATTGTTGTTTGCAGATTGAGAAGGTAAAAATTCATTATTAAAATTTACCGGTGTCGAAACATCGCAAAATTTAGCATTTTTAGACCACGTGCTTGCCCTCCAAGGGGTTAAAAAAGAGTAAAATGCATATAATAAAACTGTGTAAAATGTACAAATAACGATTATGCTCTAACATTTTCTAAAAAAAGTCTAAAATTTATGTTCACAAATACTTCGAAAAAGTATAGAATTAGCGACCTTTTTTGTAAGCGAAATGAAATATGAGCAATTCTTGCGTAAAGTGTCTAAGTTTGTGAAACTTCATTTGCTTTAAACATTCATAAATATGTATGCACCACACAGATTTAAAATGATTAAAAAATATTTTTAAAAAAGGCTTTGTAAAATTTTATTTCTGGAAATACTGCAAAAATCAAAATACAAAATCGTGTAATATAATTTGGAAAAATTTGGGAAACACAGAAGATGTATACAGTGTGGTTAGAAGACCGTTCTGGTTGACGGGTTTCGTTGAAACTTGGTATATATAAGTTATATGATCCATGGGGAAGAGAAATATATAATAAAACAATAGTTCAAATTTCGACCAGTATGGGAAAATAGGGTGCAAAAGGAACTGGAAACGCAAATCTTTATTTATTCAGATAATTTTTTTCATGTGCATTTCATTTCTGTCAATGGTATGTCCAAATCGTGTCAAAACATTTTAAACAGAAAGCAAGTATAATACGCCCTGTCGTTTTGATTCCTGTGAACATGTCTTAACTTGATAAGAACATGCTGTTGATAAAAATATATTACATATTGAACAAATGTTTTGGTTAAATAAAGTTTTATGTTTCGAATTTGTTTTTCTAATACTTTATGCGCTTTTCACCTGGTGATGGAAATTTCAACTATTTTCTTTCTGTATATTTCTCCCCATGGTCCATATAACGTATATTGCTGGGGTCAAGGAAATCCGTCAACCAGAATGGGCTCCAGATTGGTAGTGTAACTTTAATTATAACCAGCTTGTAGCTTGTATTTACACCTTTTGTCTTGATGATCGATTTGAGTCTGTCAGTCATGGACTTAATAAATTTTCGTACTTATTTGAATAGATGGCTCCCCATGCCTTTCACATGGATGAATTAAATTCTGTGTCAATTTCTGATGTAGTTTGTTTTTCATACCATACTTTTCAAACTATACCATATATTTAGACGATAGGATTGATATCTGGACTGCATGTTGGCCCCTCCATTTATTTTCAACAAGAAAAACATTTACTATCCGGCATCTATAGCACGAAGAAATTTCTCACATAATTATTCCATCACTGTCGCTAAATTGAGTTTCTAAACTAGGAATCAGAAAATCTTCTATAATCATATATTCAGTCAAACATCGTTATAGAGTCATCGAAGGGACTATATAAAATTGACCTTAAAAGCGATGTGAAAATTTTTATGTGTAAAATTATGCAAGTTTGGTATATTTAATTTATATATAGATATCATAATATTTTTTTAAATAATCCAATATTAAAGAATTTTATTTAGAACTAAATTCCAGCTTTTATTTATGTAAAATATTGAGTCTTAGGACAAACACACGAAACGGTCTTTTACCGTCAATGGTTGTGATCAGATCTTTCATAGGAAGCTTCCCATAATTCACTTTCATATTTTGAATTACGCCTTGATCCAACGGTTATAAAACACTCGTAAGATTCGGGGGTAAAAAAATAAGTTCAATTGATCTCAGGTTGGAAATTTTGCAATGTGCAGCACAATTATCTTCGATAAACACAATTTTCCTGTTTAATTTTGAAAAATATATGCTATATTACTATTTGTATATTATTATTATACCTTAAATAAAGCACACTATTTATGTCAATTTTATTATAATATGAAATCTCATTTAAATTCTACCTGAGAAATTACATACTTAAAGTTATTTCGGCAAATTTCGTATAAGAAGAAAGGTGATAAGGAAAAATGACCGTTTAAAACAAGAATGTGGCTAGTTGTCAGATAGTACAAGAGGATGTGATAAATTGGAAGGACGGAATGTCCGAGTAAGTTATATTCTCAGAAACATTTCGTAATTTATAAAATTACATGTACAAACTAATTTTCTCCTCCTATAAATTAGAGTAGCAGGAAATGCATTTATATTATATATGCTTAATAAATATAAGTTGTTCAGTTTTTTGCTGGGTGTCCGAACAAGGATGACACGTAATTTAATTGTTTACTTGTTGAAGATGCGTTATCAATGTAAATTGAACAATTTTTAAAAATAAGGTAGGAAATAAGAATATATTAATGAAATAGCATTTCCATTAATTCTCCTAAAATTACACACCTTAAATTTTTACAGGACTCCTCCTTTCAATGTTTGTCAATTACATTTTTTTATTTTGCTACAGCAAGAAAATTAGAAAAAAATGTGTACATTTATCTTTAACATTGAATGAGTTATGTGTTTTAATTTATTATTGTGAATAGGGGATACATATCAATTTAGAAATGAAACTCTATGGGATAGTGAAAGACCATGAAAGCACGGATGGTAATACATATGGAGTTTGACTTCAAAGGAAAGGTAATTCATGCTTTCTACAATATTAGCAGAGAAAACTCCAAAATGTTTGCATAAGTACTATTACAAGAGAAGCAGTTCAGTTATTTATTGGAAGTAACAGAACAACGTCCGGATTTATTGTTATTTTAATTATGCCTTCTTGTTTAGACTACATTTGTGTCGTCTAGTTGCAAAACCGGCCAGCTCTTCAAAATTTTAAAATGTGTTTTTTCAGCTTTTTAAGTTCTAAGTAAACGTTTCGGTGTCAAAACCACAGAAATTCCAAACCGGCTAAATAGTAATCACATGCAAACAAATAATAATAATAATAAATATTTTTGATGCCATTTTCAGATAGTCGGATAATATGTATTAGTTGATTGAAAAAAGAGAATTTGACTTAAGAACAGCTTTAACGGTACAAATAGTACGATCAAAATAGTGTACCTAGATGGGCAGTATAGTTCTGTATATTTGCACGAATCGCTTAAAAAACTATTTGTATCTGCACTGGAACTCTCATGGTAAGCCAAGCCCATAGTGTGCAAATAAATCATTTCTGTATGTATTCTGTATGTTCAAATTCTCTGTATGTATTACTGCGTTTGTCTGTGAAGTGTTTTTTAAACTATAATTTAATTATTAAAAAAAATCCTTATTTTTTCTTTTGAATATTTCATAGGCTAAAATATCTGAAGCTTTATTACGAAAAAATGCATCTTTCTAAAAACGTCTACCGAGTAATTTATTTTTCCGTGGATGACGTTTTCTCTTTTAATAGTATTTGTGATTAAATTTCTATTTTCAACAAGTTTAAATTGTTTTAGGGTCGAAATGTCCATATATATTATCAGGACACATGTAAACACATAGTCGACCTAGGTAAACATTTAACAAATGTTGAAATGAAAATAAAACTATTAAATATGTGGTACTTTTAATTTGTAACAGTTTAGTACTTCTATCTTTTTTAAACCTGTTGCTATACTAATGAGTTGTATAAGCTTAAGATCAAAATAGAGTAAATTGTTATAGCGCATTGATGAAAAAGAACATATTTAGAATTTTTCAAACTGATACAATATTTAAATATAAAACTAATATTACAAATTTTTTATAAGGAATATTTCTATAAATTCAAATCATTATAGTGCACCTTTAAAAGGTTAATTAATTTTTCTTTCGATTTCATGTTAAATATTTATATCAATGTTTCAACACATTGAAATACCAAAAACCCAAAGCATAGATAAAGTAGATTCGTATTTTCAGCTGTAATTGAACATTACATCTAAAGATTTAAAATGTGCCTTCTACTTTACAAGTTATGAATGAAAGTATCTTTACATTAATTTACTTTAACAAATGTTTAGTTACAATTATTCTGTTCTTTGAAACGCTTAACTTTCTGCCATAAATTGTAAAGTCCGATTGAAGTGGTTTAGTCTGTTCAGTGATGCGTTTTATGCAAATGTAAATAGCTGGTCTCTCCTGAATAAGACGTTAAAGATTCATGAAGGTGAAATTGCTGTTTTGGGTTTCGAGATTTTATGTCTACATAATTACAAATTTTCAGTTTAAACAAAAGAGAAATATATATACTCGTTGTCAAGTCTATTTATAAATGTACACTGTAAAACATTTTCGTAAAATTTCAGTAGATATACCGTAAATTAATGGTACTTGTACCGTTTTCACTCTTTACGATATGAGTAGCATAATTCTAAGGTATATTAATCGTAAAAAAATTATAAACGGTATTTATATCGTAAAATGATTATTTTTGAGTAAAAAATCGTTATTTATACCGTAAAATAATTATTTTTCACTAAGGAAAAACTGGTATCCCCGTCTCGGTGTGCGGCAACCCCTGGCGTGATACTCTTGCTCTTGTTAAGTAATGGATGCAGGCCTGAGAAGAGGGGTTGATGCAGCCGGTATATGTACTTTAAATATTTTACTGTACATATACTGTCCAGTTAAATTACGATATATATACTGGTCACAAAGATGCCAGTATATGTAGCGTAATATTTACTACAATTTTTTAGTGTATTTCAAAACATTTTGCGATATTTCATAGTGTAGTTAATAGTTTACTACCTGTGACTTCTACTGTCTTAAAATATTGAAAAAATTAATTCATTTTGATAATTCTGGATAAAACAACAATGTGCGGTAAGAAAATTTCATTGACATGAAAAATTAATAAAGGGGAATTGCTATCAAGACTATAGTACCAGAAGCAAAACTCAGGTAAATCGACAGTAGTTTTGAAAGGAATTAACTATTCACTCCCTTCATAAGATGAATCAGAATGCTTATGCATCATAAAATTTCAACTGATATGTTGTACTAACAGGTTAACTCAAGTCTTCAAAGCGTGTTTAAATTGCGCCGGTATAATATAGACCTGTAACCAATTGGTTCGAGCTAGTGGTGTCCGCCGTCATTTTTGAAGACAAAGAATTGCACAGTTACTGAATATTTTCATTACTCTGCTTATTTATTACTATGCTGTATTACTTATCACTTGCTACTACTAACGTTATTATTACTTTACTATTTACTATTACTTACTTAAACTTATTTACTTACTTATTTATTACTGTATTTATTGCCTATTTATTAATTACTGTGCGTAATTAATACTTCTGAATTAACAAAATTCATACAATTTCATCCGAGAAACTTTAAAAATAAGCCTCTTTTTTTCTTTTCTTTTTTTTTTGTACAAAAATATCTAGAGACATTTTAATTTTATTTATTTTTAGTAAGTTCTTTCACTTGTTCTATTATGATAATTCGAGCCTACTTTGAGGAAATATCGATTTATATATATATAATGTTTTTATCTTGAACTTTTTTACACTTTCCTCTTGTGCATGCAAAAAAAAAAAAAAAACAAAGAAAGAAAAGAAATACTTATAAAGAAACTCTTGTTTCATATAAGAAGTTTTGCATAAACAAAAAAGAATTCTACATGTGAGTTATTGTTTCACAATATGATAATATTCTACGGTTCTTTATATGTACCGCTTATGAAACATCTCATGCATAATTTATCATAAGAATTCTTTAATATTCGAGGTTCCTGAAATACCACAGAACTATATGACTAAAGTTCGATTTCATACTTCCAATTTCTTTACCTTTTGGCCAGTTTTCATTTCTTTTGCTTCTTGGATGTGAAAGAGAAACATGAAAAGAACAGCGAAATTTTGAAATAAAGCCATATGTGTTATTGGAAATAACCTCATAAGAGTATCTTATATGTATGTTCGCGTAGCTGTTTTTTTTAAAGAATGCTCTTCGTTTTCTAAATTACGTATTTTGAAGTTTAAAAATTTTTCAGATAGTTACATTTATGATAAAAAACATCACGTTTCTATTAAAATAAGGATTTTTAAAAATAAATTAATACTTAATCCTTTAGATTTTTTTTCAGTTTAAAATAAATGCCGTTTTATAGCTTGTTAATGAAGAGCATTATTGTTTCATACTACGAGGTTCGTAAATTTTAACTTTATTAAATGAAGTTTTATCGTGTAACGATAACTATTCAAGATTTTAATTTATTATTTTAAGAATTACGAAAGATTTGTTACTGCATTGCCTTTTAATATTCAACAAAAAGCACATTTTGAATAACATAATCATTTTAATTTTATGATATAATTATTATTAAAAAAAAATTATTAATTTTGATATTTTTAGAACATTACCTTTTTAAAATATTGGCATTTTTTGCACGATTCGTTTTATATTAGCGAAAATATAGTGCACAATGCTGCGCATGGAGATCTTCTAGATAAATGTGATATTGCATTTGATATAAATTTTTGCTGTTATCGATATTATTAAAAGGCGAGGACACTCTCCTCGCCCAAGAACGGAAACTGTAGGCTATCACATTGTCCCTCGATGAAAATATATTTGACAAATTAACATTACACTGACATTATTTTACAGAAAAATAGAACTGGTATACAGTACCTAAATATGGTACAAAGCAGAATAATATGCAATAACAATGAAATCGAATCGATTCGAACGCTGAATCTCCCGTTACGTCCGCGTTCCTGATACTTTATTACATCACAGCAATATTTATCATTATGTTTTAACCCATTTCTTTGATTATTTATTCTACATAATTCGGTGCAGTATATTTTGAAAATGGCTTAAGAATCTATTAAATACCTAATCCGTCGGCCAATCTTTATCTAAATGTACATAGTTCTTGCTGCAGATATTCACGAATTGGGTCGTCGCGCAGATCGGAAATACCATTTTGGGAATTATCTTGCTAATTCTCACATGCAAACACACAAACACTTATTACAATACTTCCTTACACTATGTGATTAGTAATTCAAAACGGCTATGCAGGATATGATGGCTTTTTTCACGTAAAGCAATACTATATACCTCAACAACATATTAAAATTTCTCAACGATTGGTTATTTCGTACGACAATTAGAGAATCAACAGACAAAGAAGAAACTGGCTGGTGGAGAAGCATATCAATCTTAGTCCCTGATGATATTTATACGAAGCCACCAACTTCATGTAAGTTAAAGAAAATAAATAGACTTAATAACTTTTATGACATACAAATATATCTTCTAGCCAAAATGGGAATTTGTTTTCAGTTTTTATATATCCTTATTTTTTCTGAAGATATCAATACTATTTTCTATATTAAATGTTTATCATCTTGAATTCTTGATTAGTTGAACGCGCCACTTAGTAGAAGATTAATGCGTCAAATTTACACAATTTGATATTTCTGTTTGCTAAAGCTTTAATAAATGGACAAAATATATCATCTCATCAAAAGTTTGACATTCTTTTGAAAGTATAGAACTTCACATGACAGAAGTTCATTCATGAAAAATATTCTGCAGATAGACTAATAATTTCTAGTCAATACTTCGAACTTTAAAAGCATTGATCATTTTAAGATGTTTGTTTTAAAAGGAAAAATATGCCTGTTGAAAAAGATATTTTGTTTTATCTATATACTATAATATCTTTGTATTCTACATGTTTTTTTTTGTAAGAAATTCTGCTTTTTTATTTTATAATTGTCTTACATATCTATATTATAAAGGACAAACGTGTCCGTGCGTAATGCTGACGTCATTTTGCGAATGGCAACACTTGAGGATGAAATTTCGATTTTGCGATTTTTGCTACTGACTTATTTTTTAATATCTAAACATGGCACATTTAAAATTTTTATACCGTTACATAGGGAGAAAAATCTATTTTCAAATGCAATTTTTTTTTAAGCTGTATCGCAATTTACTCATTTATTACAGCCTTTACATTAAATTTTAAGCATGATTTAAAAAAAAATCTATCTCTATTGCTTGCAGACGATTGCAAAATATTAATCCGTTTGCAGTTAAAACAATATAAAAACTTTAGCATTTGTTTCCAGATAATGTTCAATAATGAAATTAAAACTTCATTACGCAATCAATAAAATAGCATAAATAACATACAAATTTAACAGAGATGTAATCGAAATAAGCGCTTAAAAACGCTGAAATTATCAGAATTAAAAAAGTCCTTCCGGCTTGTACCGGGAGGAAAAGGTAGCTTTCCTATATCTTCGTTTTAAAATTTTAGCTAATGTTGCACGAAAACAGCAAGTTAAAATGCAAAAAAACGTTTACAAAAGATTCGTTAATACTGAATTTGAATAAGAATTTCGCCAAATTATTGAGCAATAGCCAAATT
The DNA here is from genome assembly GCA_963931845.1 of Maratus michaelseni. Classification (NCBI taxonomy): domain Eukaryota; kingdom Metazoa; phylum Arthropoda; class Arachnida; order Araneae; family Salticidae; genus Maratus; species Maratus michaelseni. Next base: position 256,621,395 of record OZ007590.1, on the reverse strand, counting down.
GGCTTTATTTATAAAGACTTATTTTGGTCGCCAAATTTGGCGATATTTCGCCAAATGTCACAAATTTTGCCCATTTTGTCGCCAATTTTGTCGCCAATGTCGCCAATTTTGGTACTAACAGATATGAATATATAGTTTTATGCGTATGATTGGGAAAATTATTACAACAATGAAAGAAAATAATTTGCGAGTAATCGCGTTAATGTGCTGTTTTGTTTCAAAATGTCAGCCACCATAAAATTTCAAACTGCTCTATCTCAGCCATTTTTTAAGATAGAGGTAAACCAAAAAATGCTCTGGAATCCTTGTATCAAGGCTAAACACGTAATTAAAAAATAAATTTGAATTTTTAATTTTTTTGCATATTTAGTTTAGTTTTAAATTTTTAAATGGCCGCCATCTTGAAACAAAATGGCGGACCAAGCTGGCCAACGAACTCGGTCGAGACATTGGTGAGCTTAATACACACAATTAGTTTCATCAAAATCGATTTATAAATACGAGCGTTATCGTATGACATAGGTCAGATATATATATATATATGGATATATCTATATATATAAATCAACATTTGAACGGAGGGTGGTTTTGGGGTCTGGGGTTCATGATGGGTGAAAATATATCAAAATTTTCCGGAACTGCTTTCCTCCGAACGGCTGCAATAGGTAGCTTTATACTTTTTTGTATTGAAAGCTACCTAAAACACTTCTGTAGATAACGAAAATTTTAACGATTTCGGCTATTAACTTCTGGCACGGGGCCAATACGAAATGACCGTTTTTAATAAATTTCAGAATTTTATTTGAATGTATAATTGAATATTTCTTATTTAAAAGTTAATTTATTTTTATTTCTTATTTTTTTTTTCTTATTTTATCTCTTTGGTGTTGTTAGGGGACAATATAAAAAAAATGGTTTTTACCTATATTCTCTATCTCGGGAAGCCCGGGTTAGATGGCCTAGTTCCCTTAAACGTTTAAAAGCTACTGCGTTTCAAAAGTAATAATAATAATGTAATAATATGTGAGAAATATATATATATATATATATATTCAGTGTACAAGACCAACAAAACGAAAAAAGTTATGTAAACTCCATAATATATTTTCAGTTTTATCATAAAATCAACATAGTATGTGTCTGACAAGATTCATAGAATTATTCAGGATTCAGCAATAGCTTTATAACAAGAAGTGGAAAATTAATTAGAGGAAAAATTATTCTCTTTTACCGTGACAAAGCATCAGCACATTCTGACGTTTTCCGGAAGTTTCTAAATCCAGCTGAATTTTTAAATTTTTTAAGATTTTAATCAAAGTTGTTATAAGGATATATGTATTATGAGTATTTTAATGTTTAAGGAACAAAGGGGAAATCCATGCTCTATAGAACTAGTTTCTTCTTCTGCACAGTCTTTTTTAGGCAGTCAATCAAGTGTGATTGTAGCGCTAGAACGCTATTTGGTACCTCCTGTAAGAAATCAGACTAGCTGAGTGTGAAAAATGTTTATCTAGGTTCAACAAATAAGTAAATTTATTGTGTGTATAGGTGATTATTTTGAGAAAAAATAATTAGGTGCGTTCGTAATTATATAAATACGTAGCACCTATTGTTGTCGTCTGGTCCATCCGTCTGTCTGTCCGTCTATCTGTCCGTCCGTCCGCATATAACAACGCAAAAACTATCCATCCGAATCCGTTTGAAATTTAAGATAGATTATCTTTGCAGAATTTTGTCGAGTCATATCAAATTTTATGAAAATCGAATCAAAACTTTAGGAGGTATTAATAAAAATATTTATTAAGAAATTTGAATAATAAAAAAAATATTTATTTCTTTTTATATGACCTTCCGAGGTTTAATGGTCAAGCGACCGAGATACTTATTTTATGACAGAAATTAATCTGCAGACGATATAATTCATTTCACAGAATTAAAAATCATCAAGATCTGGATATTTATATAACTAGCTATAGTACGAACGCACCTCATTTGTCACGTTTGAAGTACAATTTCCAACTTGTTTTTTCATGCAGTAGATTTTTGGTATTGAAAAACTATTAGTGTGGCTCTCATGTGCTACAACCCATAATTTTTTTAAATCTTAGTCACCATAATCTAAATTGGCAAGATTTAATGTTTAAGAATTATTTAATCAAAATTAAGTATGTGAAGGGTTATTAAAATGCATGAATATCATATTGTAAAAATATTGATTAATTAATTAAGGGTACTATTTCTAAAAGTTATCAGAATAGCCCTTATTAATTTAACTCCATTATTACATTTTCTGTGATGCAAATTGTTTTTTCAAATTTCTTTAAAAGTGAGTTGATCTTTGGGAGTGATTTTCTTCTGTAAGAAATCTAATTCTGCATCTATTATTCCAGCAATAAATATTATAACACATGGTTGATAAATTCCCGGTCTAATAAAAAAAACACAACTTTTTAACATAATTTTATAACTTTAATAAATAACATAACTATAATAATAAATAATAATAATTTAATAATAATAATTAAATAATAATAATTTAATAATAATAATTAAATAATAATAATTAAATAATAATAATTAAATAATAATAATTTAATAATAATAATTTAATAAATAAATAATAATAATAATTTAATAATAAATAACATAACTTTATAACGAAAAAGCTCCAAACAGTGCTCAGAATCATCGACTCGTTGTTGTTTTTCGTTAAAACTGAAAACGCGCGGCGACCACTTTGACAACAGCTTTTTCATAGACAAATGTTCATGTCTAACTATAATAAAGAAAAAAGTTTGTGTGTGTGTGTGTTTCTCCGCTGTGTTCTGAAGAGACCGCTGCACGCAGAGCTACAAAATTTGGTGGGGAGGTACCTCTATTCATGTAGTTTTGCACCTCGAAGCCAGATTTTGGATTTTTTTAATAGATTTTTTTTATTAAATTTTTTTGCGATTTTTAGTGTTTTTTCACGTTTTTCTCCGATTTTTTCACATTATTAACAGGAATCCGGTTCCAATATTTTCGCCCAATATAGTAAATTTAGTCTTCTTTTCAATAAAGTTTATTCGAAATTCGTACAGCGAATTTTGAATTTTTGGCGAATTTTTTCCTTCCACACTAAGAAATTTTGCTAGAATGCTTGATTGGTTCAGTGGTTGCGCTTCCATTTTAGCCTCAGATAGGCTCAGAATCGTCATTTTTTTTTTCTCTTTTCAGCTTAGAGAAAGTTGATAATTCTTTACAGATAAAAAATCATGATTTAAAAAATGCGATTTTTAGTGTTTTTTGCCGTTTTGCTGCGATTTACCCACATAAGTAACCGGAATCCGGTTCCAATATTTTAGTCCAATATAGTAAATTTTATCTCTTTTCAATAAAGTTTATGCAAAATTCGTACAGCAATTTTCGATTTTTTGCGATTTTTCCCCTGTAACACCATGTAATTTTGCCCAGAATGCTTGATTGGTTCGGTGGTTGTTTCCATTTTAGCCTCATATACGCTCAGAATCTCCATTCCTTTATACTCTTTTTATCTTGGAGAATGTTAATAATTCTTTACAGATAAAAATTCGTAATTTTAAAAGAAAAGGGCGGATTATTTATTATCCCGATTTTTTTACAAGATTTTTTCTTTTAATTTCATTTTTTATGCGTCTTTAACATTTTGTTTCATGTTTTGCAGCGTTTTTTTGTTTTAAATGACGTCACAAATCGCCCACTACAAGTCAAACGCCATTGGAGGGCAGTTGGATTGGTAGCTGATGATAGAATTGTAGGCACAGGTTGAAGTCAACTGGGCATTTGTGATTGGCAGACGATAAGGTCGTCAGCTACTTGCAATTCGAACAGCGAGTTGTGAATTTTTGCGATCTTGAAATTCAAAGATGGAGGCCTTTTGTTTATAAGTGTATTTGTTACTTAACGTCATATTCTGAAGATGGTCATAGAAGTTGACCGAAACGTCAATTTGATGTAATTTTAAAGTTTAATTTTACATAAATATTTATACACCATTCAGTAAAAACGTGTGATTTACTATACACAATTTTTTTTATACAATAAGGAATATACCAATTTTAAAATAGTAAGATACTTTCGTTGCAAATATGAAATTCCTAAAAAATATTGAAACCTTTATTTCATGAGAAAATTACCAGTAGTAAAAATACCCAGTAGTCGTAACAGAAAATGTTCTTTGACCATGTAAAAGGAAATAAAAAAGGGACGAAGTTAGATTCCTGATTGATTCATCTAAAAATGCATAATTTAGAAATAAATTCTGGGAGCTTAGTTTGAAATGATTTATTGTACCTTACTTTGACACTTCACGGAACGAATAACTTTGTGCAATATTAAGCTTTCTAACGGGAGTCTTTTATAGAATATAATAATTCAGTTCTTTAAATCATTCTGTCAGAAAACGGAAACGTGAAGTGAAATGTCTCGCAAATATTTAAAGATTCAAAAATGTGCTCTTTATTCAATATATCAGGCCATTATCGAAATATTGTACGTATGAAAACGTGGTTTTAAATGATGGAACAGCAAAAAAAGATTTTCTGAGATCGCTATGTATTTATAGGTTAACATATTAATATAAAACTAGTTTTGTTTTGAAAATGACATGTTTTATAAAACAGAAATACCGGAATTAAATTATCTTTCATAGAATGAGTTTCTGAAACAACATTATTGGGAAAGGTTAATTCTATTCTCAAATTAAAATTAGCAATATAGCTATTGTGCGATCCAATTTATCTTAATTTTTTCAAATTCTTTAATATAAATTACAGTTAAAATTTACACAAGGATTACATATAGAGGGGAACTTTATCGTTTATAAATAATATAAAAGTTAATCTTTCATAAATCATATATTTCATGTTATTTCCTAATTTTAAGACAAGTTCCGGATTTCTCAATTAATTTGTGTAAAATAACGCGCATATATTAAACAAAATTTTCGCCATTCTCAGGAAAATAACAATTCCAAGATGTTTTGAGATTTCCTTGAAAAAAAGAGTTTAAAATGGTATTATCAGAATAATACACTGAAAATCTTTAAGTAAACCTGTATATTATGATGCATATTAGGATAATTGAATTCTTATCGAGAAAAGGTTATTTAAATAGAAATAGTTTTTTTTTATATATATATATAATATTTTATTATTGAAATCATCTATGCATAAGACAGTTGCATAAAATTTTCTAAAATATTAATAGTATAATTTTACTCCATAAAATTTTGACATTTGGTTTATATATGTACATCTAGTCTAGTCTATTTATGCGTGTAAGATATGAATGTGTATCCGGTGCGTTTAACAAAATAAATTATTATTCTCTAAAACTCAGTTGAAAGATATGTATTAATATAATACTTTGAAACATAGGCATGTATGACTTTTGTTTTTAAAATTTTTGAAGTCGAATAAAATTAACTAAGTCTCAAAGTTCCTATACATGTATATATTTGATATTTTTCTGAAGTATAATACATTTACAATATGTATTTTTTAATTAGATATAATGATAGAAAATGACAACCATGCCAATAGAGAGATTGTATTTTTTAACAATGATTTGAAAAACTTTAAATCTAACTTCTGCTGAAACTAACTTCTGAAAATATTGGCATTTTTACACTAATATATAATAATATATTTACATAAGGAAATATCGCCCATACGTTGAGTCTTAGCAATAACTAATGCTATACAATATTAAGCTAAGATTGCTTTGGAAATTTTCAGTGGAGATAGTAAATGGTCTGTACCAAATTTTTTAGTCCTTTAATCATTGGGATACTTTCAGAATGATCTATAATTCGTTGCATGTTGCAATTTTAATTAATTTTCAGAGACATTTTTAGAATTGTTTTAATTTGTTTTCAGATAATGTTTAAAAAGGTTAAAATGCTTGAAGATATCTGGTTAAGACATTTTTTCTGTAAGCAGCTTGTTACGTTTTAGAAATCAGAATTTCTTCTTCGTTATCCATTAGAATGAGCATATATATTCCTCATTAGTGATCTGTTTGTTCGAGTATTTTTGCAACATAAATTTTGTACCAAAATGCATTTTGAAATTTTTGTAAGAATTATCTTTGTAATATGAAAATGTATTTAAAACAAAAAATTTTTGAAACTACATGCTTAAATACAAAATTTCAATCTTACACAAATTAAAACAAATTACTCTGAGTTTGATGGGCATTCAAGAAAATCCGAATAATAATTTTAATGATGCATTAAATCCTCTTCAAAGTTTTCCATACATATATTTTCACATTGCACTAAATTAACTTATAATGTTTGAAGTGGTAAAGAATAGATCAACTTTCTTTTACAACGGATCCACGCTTTGAATTTTATACGTTGATTGAAGTAAAAATTTTATTGTTTAATATTATTTGAAATAACAAATAAAAGCATGCATGAAACCTAATATATAACAATTCGTCATCTATTCAAGAATATTTATTAAAATTAACGTGGCGGTACAGATTGATAGACAGATAAATTAGACATTTTATAGATGATAAACTGCCGTATCACAAATTGCTATTGTTATTTAATTCAAATGAATTGTATTTAAAAAGAAACATATACAAACTATATAATTTTCCACAACTAAAATTATATTTATTATTAAAAATCTCCTCTCTGAAAACATTTATTTAATTTTAGCAACAGGAAACTGTACGTATCATATTAAGTATAAAATGCATTGCTAATTTTCATTCTTTTCGCTGTAGAAAATTCGGGGAATGTTTAATGTTCTAGTGCTTAATTTTATAAAAAAAAAATAAGCACTCGGTGATTATGATATGAGTTGGAGCCAGAATTTTTTTCTTAAATAATTAGTAAACTAGAGAAATCTGCAGATCAGGAGCCTCAATGTCAGCTCTAAAAGTCACTTTTTTTTAATCTCACTTTTCATATTATTTAGCCTCTTACAATCAGCAATTTATTTTTTTAATATTACATGCATATTTATAGGCATATAAAATACTTCGAAGGTTTCAGAAATTAGAAGCGTTAAATAAACACGGTTTATGCAATGATATAATGAAATTCGCATGCACGTCTTATTCATTTAACTTTTTATATAAAAAATAAACTTGTATTAAAATAAATTCTTCATATATGTCAATAGAATACAAAAATAATTTATTTTGATAATAAAATATTGCAGCAAAAAATTTTATTATTGTGATATTCTTTGAAATATGGTTGCTAAGCAACTAATAAATTAAAGAGCAAAGTAAAAAGAAATGCATTTTAAAATTTGTAAAAAATATGAAAATAAAATGTCTTATAATTTCCAAAAAGATGCAATAAATTTTCCAATAATTTAAACAATTCATTTCTAAATTCTAATGAATGTATCTGCCAATTTTCAAAGCTATTGGATATAATTAAAACCACCATATTGCAATTTTAGCATTAATAATTTTACGTTTAAATCCATTATTCAAATATGCGGAAATGAAATTTGAAAATCGTCTGCATTCCCAGAGGAAAGCATTGTGACCTAAAAAGAAATGTTCTATATTTTTCGAACGAATCAATCAAATGTAACTAAAATCGGTACAGCTAATACCATGTACTTCACCAATATACCCACCAAAAATCAACCTAAATGGAAGACTTTTACGGCAGTTATCGTGTAACAAACAGACAGGCAGAAAATAAAAACTTTTCGCGTCTCCACAGTGAGACTCAACTGACGTTTCGGCAATTAGTCTTGTATCTATAATAAAGTAGTTACATTTCATCAGCATACAAAATTATAGAAAATTTCTTTGATAGTTGTACAAAATTTGTAGAAAATAATTTTAAGGATTCTGTTACTGTGTCGAATTTCACATATATGGTATTTGTCTCTGTAGTACATTTATATTTTTGCATAATTTTCCATTTTTAAATTTGAAACTAGAATTACTTTCTTTTAATATTTTTTTTTTTTTAATAAACCGTGATTTAAAAATGACAATTATTTTAAAATATATTACTAACAACAAAACTTCTATTAGCAATACAAAAGCGCTGCTAATACATTTTTATTATTTGGAAAACTACATAAGGTTAATTTTAAACATTTTCTTAACATTTAAGAGTATTTAAAAGATTAGTTTTGAATGGTATTTTTTTAGTTTGACATTTTGAATGAAGCATTTATTGAGAAAACTAATAATGCGCAATATAATGAACACCTTAAAAATTTATAAAGAAATAAAAAATATGAATTTTAGGAAAAAATACTTTTTACAGTTAATTATAATATAGAGAGCACATACAACATTCTAAAATATAGTTCTACACTTAAACTAAGAACATTCTCACAATTGATATTACATAATATTTTAAAATTTTGAAAATTAATGCAGTTTTGTTTAAATATATAATTTTTGATGATTTGCAGTTTAAAATAAATCGCTGAGCTTTTCCACACAGATTGTACTATATCTCATTAGATGATATTTTTAAGTGAATAGGAATGCACTTAAAGAGTAAAAAATCAGATAATTAAAATAATTTTTTCCAGAATGTTGATAAAAATAAAAGCAAAATACCTGAAAATTCGAAATATAATTGCTAACCTATTGTGTAGCTGTTAAATTAGCGTGCATATTTTATTTTAAAATTCAGTGTGATGTTTTAGAGAAGTAGTGTAAAAATAAAAATGACTAGCAAATATAATGGATGAGATATTTATCTCTCAGTCAAAACAAAATACTCATTAAATTTTAATCCTCCATGTTCATTTATGTAAAAATCAACAAACATACCTTCGAAACTATGCAAACCCATATATATATATATATATATATGTGTGTGTGTGTGTGTGTGTGTGTCCCAAGAGAGGCCAAAAAAAATAAAAAGTTTGAAAATGATAAGTCTCACTTTTTAAAAATCTTATTTCTGTCATTATGATATTACAAGTCATAATATGATTATTTTCTGATTTCCTAATATGATATATTTTCTGTCGTAATATGATATATTATAAGTCATTTCACAAGGGTTTAAACCAAAAACAAAATAAGAAAATCAAACAACAAATTTAAAATTAACTGGGTTAAGGCACACATTGGCATCCAAGGAAACGAGGATGCCGACGAATTAGCAAAGGAAGCGGCTAAAAATAATAAAAATGACAGACCCTACCACATAGAAAGACCAATATCAAACCTTAAACGTATATTAAATAAGCTAACACTGAAACAATGGCAGTTCGAGTGGGACTACGGGGACACGGGTAGGACAACCCATGGATACTTCCCAAAGGTAGACACAAAAAGACTATAATAAGCTGTAAATTACTGAGCCAAATCTACACAGAACATGGAGCATTCCCACAATACCTACATAGATTTACCAAATTTAGCTCTCCAGAATGCATATGCGGGGATTTAGGGTCCCCAAAACACTACCTCACGTCCTGCCCGCTCACACAACCACACCATCTGGTCAACATCACAGTTAATAACGAAAAACTATGGCACAGACAACTTGCAAACAACAAAAAATTACAAAACAAAGGTAGAGCAGTGATCAGATGGCTAATGAACAATGTAAACGACATGAAACAGACAAACATAGATTAATACAACAAAAACAAGCAAAAACATAAAAGTCCCAGCAGCCACCATATTTCTATATTCAACGTGTTTATAACCTCTGCCTAATTTACCTTCTCTTTCAGGGAAAAAAAATTATATATGTATATATTGTGTATGTGTATATATAACGAAAATAGCAGTGTAAAGGACACCTCTTTCCTGTGACAAAAAAAAATCGTTCTTTCAGCGTCTAAGAGGGTGGAAGTTAATGTAATTAACGGACTAATGGCCAAGGAACATGCCCCACCCCACAGCGTACAAAGTCTTCAAATAGCTTCATCGAGTTCATGGTAACAGCCATAAGGTATCTATGGACTGATCGCCATTAGAGCGCAATCATGAAAACAAATTCAACGGTTACCAGTGATGCAACAGAGTATAAAATCAACAGCGAAAAATGAGAAACCCAAATCACAATGAGAAACCTGTAACAAATGAGAAACCAAAATAAAAGCAAGAAATGAGAAACCAAAAACAACTGCAGCAAATGAGAAACCAAAAAGCAATGAGAGAAACCTAAACACGAAACAAAATGCAACAAAAATCAAGCTACAAAACAAAAACAACAGGAAACCTTTAAGTACAGTCGGAAAAAGGGAAAAGGAAAGGGGAAAAAATCCAACACAGGTAAAAGTAATCAATTTTTTATTTTTTTTTTATTTAAAGTTAAATAAACATGTATTAACCCCTTCCCTTACAGGTTTTTCTTTTTTTTTCTCATCATGTACACTAATGGCACCCGGTGCATGTAAAATCTGTCGTAGGAGCAAAGTCCTCTAAGTTACCTGTGAATAATACCTCTGGAGGTGCCTAGTCAGGTGAAGGTCTCGTCACCGGATCAAGGTTCTAAATTACGAGACCAACTTGCATAGCGATGGCATGACGTATAGGTGTGATGCCAAGCCCAGGTCCATACAAAAAGAATCAGATGAATTAGCAGCAAAACAAAAACGGGAACAAAACTCAGACCTCCACATAGCCGTCCTGCCAGAAATGACCATCCGTTATGCGGCATCTCTTCAGTGGCGCTACGCGCCCCGGTGCCAGGCGCTAAACCCGTTTAAGCTAGGGAAACCTGGCAGGTAGGGGCCTGGTAGCCGGTCTAAAAAAAAGGGTTATTCTAATTAATATGCAACGCAGGATTGCAAAATTTTACCAGAATTCTCTTACAGTATTTTTTTATCCTAAAATTTGTTTAACAATACTTTATTATGTTTAACAATGATTTCATCTGATGTTATATTTTTAATACATTTTTAACAAAAATTTCTAATTATACAAATCTATCTGAGTACCATGTTTCATTCTTCTGATCATTACTCTTCCAATGCTTTTCAATCTTTATTAATCTGAAGAATGTTATTAAATTATTATTATGTACTAAAATATTTCTAATTTGTAATATTAAAAAATAGTTGGCAGCACAGGAATCTCCAGTTGGTTATTTATCAGTCTCTACGGTCTCTTGCAAAAAAGGGGTTGCACTTACACCTAACACCTAACAGTTTCATGTTATCAATCTATTTTACTTTCTATATAGTCTTCAACTCTTCAAGATTCACTTCAATCTCATTTATTAGAATAAAAAATCAGGGTCCATAAGCCGTGTTTTTGGCCCATGAAATAAGACTAAAATTTGATTTTGTTATACTGACTTAATTATTTCACTTTTTAACATTATAAGTTTTATCCTGTACTATTTCAACAATATTTTTTTGCATTTTGTTCGTTTTACTTACACAAGCTCAAAGTTCGTATTTTTCGTAGTTTTTGATGAAAAATACGCAATTTCTCCTAATTTCACCTCAATTTTTAATATATTTTTTAATATTTTACTATGAGCGCAGCTTTACAACACTTTTATTTTTATATATATTCTACATTTGGATGTATTTTATAATATATGTAAAGAAGAAAGTGTTGCACGATTGCGCTCATATAACTGAGGTAAAATTAGCAGAAATTGCGTATTTTTCATCAAAAACTACGAATAATACGAACTTTGAGTTTGTGTAAGTCATATAAATCCGAACGAAATGCAAAAACTATTGTTGAAATCGTACAGGATAAACATTCTACTATCGAAAAGTGAAATAATAAAGTTAATATAACAAAATCAAATTTTAGTCTATTTCATGGGTCAAAAACACGGCTTACGGACCCTGATAATTTGTGAGTTTATTAAAGTGAGAGGTAAGTTGCATTTCATTAATAAAAATATATGCATTATGTTATGTAATAGTAATATCTGAAAAAAAAATTAAGGAAAGTTCCTTATATTTTATTTAAATCTATATCACCATTTTTCTAAAGTTACTGCAGCAAAAAATTATTTTAAAATAGGAGTATGGTGTTAAATATATTAGATTAATATTGCATATAGTATATAGGTAGGCATTTCTAGTTGTGTTGAAGATGGAATTATTAAAAAACTTATACAAAATCAAAGTAGTTGATATAGCATTATTTGTATGATAATTACTGTATTTTAGCTAAATGGTATTTACACATTTAGCATTGTAATCTTTGTACATGAGAATTTACATATGTAAAATAGCCTGCATAGATACCTACCTATATTATTGCATAGTACAATCAATTTTTTCCTGTTTTCAGAATATCAACCTCAACTGATATAATGATGAGGAGTGGAGATCATGTATGGCTTATTGTTCATCCAATGGAAACAATAAAATGTTCACGCCTCCCATCTGGGCAAGATGTTATGAAAAACTTTATTTTCTTTCACCGCATTCAGAAACACACAATTCGTCAAAATGCTGTTCTTGTGTACAATAAAATTGTGCCATACTGGAATAAATAAAGATTACCTATAAGACATAAACAACACGTTTTGAAACAAATCGAAGATTTATAAGGGAAGCAGGTGAAGTTTAATGAAGCATCGCAAGAGCAGTATTGCAAAGGCCCTTGGAAATCAGAGAATATATTGTGATAATCTAAATAAACTATTTGAAATTAGCCAGGCTAACCCACAAAAGCTTATGAAAAATGAAGGAGATCGTCAGTTTCTTTAATTAGAGAGAAACTCTAGAACAAGCTGTATTGGATCCCTAGACATGAACTAAAATGTGAAAAGAGGAAAGAGAAAAAAATGAAAGATTTACTAAGTGATTTCAAACTACTTTAACAAATGCTTCCACCCCAATGACATCTTAAGCCATGGCTGAGAGTGAGAATGCTATGGTTTTGGATAACGATGAAGCCAATAAATCTTCTGAAGAAAGCTCTGGTAAAGAATTTGTAGTAAAAATACATTAAGATGATAATACAAAACCCAAAGGTAATAAATCCAAGCTACGCAGTCTCAGTCCATTATTACTAAAAGAGTTGATGCTGTTTTAGATCGAAATAACACCAGCATTAGAAGGCCCACAATGATAGCAGCATCGATAGCATAAACGAAGAAGGCTTCTCATAATCTACCATAACGTCAGAACCTTCTGTATAATCCAGAGTGCTTTCAAAAAGCACTGTTCATCGGTAACGCCAACGTCTTTGCCAAGAAACTGCTGAACAATTAAAAACACAGTTTGAAGCATCAAAGTCAGTTGTTTATTGGGGCGGGAAACTGTTGGCCGATTCTAATGTAAGGAAAGTACATTATCGGGACTTTCCCATAAGTCGCCTCAGTTGAAAGATTTAGGATGGCAAATTTATGACCAGAGACTCGCTGGCGACAATTTTAAGCCATAAAAGTCAAATAAGAAGAACTTTGATTTAAGTTGGTCTGGGAGATAATATCAAAGAACACACACGTCGTTCCGAGAAAAAAAACAACACGCTACAGCAACAACTGATGCATAGCCATTGGTTGGGGTTGGTAAGGAGGAGGTGAAACTGACCCTCTGTTATGCAAATTTCAGTTAAAACGGGAGATCAACTACCCAATGAAAAAAAAGAAGGATGGGCTTAAAGCACTGTCATGCAAATTTTGGGCAGAACAAAGTACGGCCCACCGTGGTCATGAAAAAGCAGTTGTGAAAAAGAATGAAAACAGAACACACATCGATATCAGAAGCGAAAGTGAGAGGTGAAATAAAATGACGCGATGAATTTTGTGCGGTCCGAAAGAGGAAAATAGAGTGAGTGGCAATTCTGATGGTAAGAAAGCAGCGAACCCGAACAACATATATGGAGAGTGGTGAAGTTGCGCTAAGTTTTGTGAAATGAACATTTTCAATAAGTGCAGCGCTATTTAGTTAGCGGAAAGTGTGCTCTGATACAAAGAGAAACCTTCTTCAATCAATGTGTAGAGGTAAATATGACTCTGACCTAAGTAATTCCCCAGTTTATTTGATTTTATCAAAATATTATAAGAGAAGCTGGTAGTGTGACCTTAGTCACAAATGGAAGTCAGTATTTTAATTGTAAACAAATAATGTTGTCAAAGATCAATTTAAATATAAATACAAACAAATATAAGTATCCTTTGCAAGGATCAAAGTGTTAATGCCAATATTATAGGAGAAATTTTGTTAGGAAATTAAATCAGATGTGTTCTGATAAATCTTTTTTTTTCTTGAAATAACTGTAAATATTGTAAATAAATAATAGTGTTAATTATTTGGAGTCTTCTCATTTAAATTATCTAGTATGTGTTTGTTTATTTAGATTTCCATTTTAAAAGTCAGCTAAGGGCAAGAATGATCATTCTCAAAAAGGGTAATGGGCTACTTCGAAATTACACAATGCAATGGGGGGAACATATCCAAAATTTTATCTCTATGGATTCCTTTTATTATTATTTTCTGAATAAATTAATTTATTCTATTAGCCAACCCCAGAGAAACCTTTATGTATTTAATTCTAAGCTTTAATTCTGATCAACTTGTCCCAGCAAAAGGGTTATGTTGGAATGGGCAGCAATTAGAAGGGAAATTAAAGGATAAAATCTTAAATAAATATTATAACTGAGCCATGCATATTTCTCTTCAACATCTGCAATTCCTATATAATTCACGTCATCAAAAAGCACAGGAAAGATTGATCGTTTAGGAGTACTTTTTTCTTCTTTGCAATATAAAAGTACTAAGCTTCTTGGAGTTTCTAAGTTATTGTCTGGAATTGGCAAAGCTGCACCTGATGTTGTTTGTGAGCTGTGATAATCGTGAAATTGTGAATCTCAAGTAATTGGCATGTGTTTCGATACAATCCAAACAAATAATGGAAGATTCAATGGAGCATGTACGCTTCTTGAATAAAAAATAGGCAGAAACCTTTTGTGGATAGCATGTCGGCATCACATGTTTGGAGTTCTACTTTCTGTTGCATTCAGTGTGTGTTTTGGAGAATCTACAAGGCCTGGAATCCTTTTATTTAAGAGATTCTGACAAAACTGGTTTAAGCGCAACCATCATGAACCACAAAAGCAATCACTATCCATAATAACAGCATGAGACACTTTAAAACTTTTATTTCTGATTAGCTAAATTTTGCTACAAAACTACCTGGGGATGATTACAAAGAACTTTTAAATCTTGCATCATTAATGATTGGATTCGACATTTAATGTACCACTCGGAATCCAGGTGCTATTCACCGAATGCGATGGATGGCAAAAGCCATTTATTCCTTGAAAATGGAGTTATTGTTTAATGGGAATGAAACAACAATGGTATTAACTGCTCCAGAATTTAATGGTATACAACGAATTAACCAGGGTTTTTTTTGTGTGTATATTTGCAGTTTTGGTTTACTTCCAATCTGCTTTTGATGCATCTCCTATTGTTTTACTGATTCAAAGGTTGAAAGAATATGATGTCAAACAATTAAGTCACGTAGGATGTTACGTCATTCATTGTATTTGAGTGGGGAACTTGCAACACTTACTTTGTTTTCAGATCTTGTTTCTAACAAGCAAAAATCAAAGCTAGTTTCTAACCACATCTATTAGAAATACCTCCTCTCAAATTGGATGATTTGTGTATTTCTAATAGTTTCTTTGAAACAGCTAAAATTGAAGATAGTTTCCTCATTGTACCAGTTAAAGATTGGTCCAAAATGCCATCATATAAAAAAGCTGCAATATTTGCTAAAAACGTACCTTTTGTAAATGATGTTGCTGAACAAGCTGTTGCATTGATAGAGGACTTTAATTGTTCAACAATGAACGAAGAGAAAAAACAGGTTTTGTTACAAGTCGTAGAGATGCACAGAAAGAACTTTATAAAGTGCAATCGCCAAAATCTTTTTGAAATGTAGTTGATTTAAAATGTGTAAATGTGTAAAAAAAATGTGAAAATGAATACATCCTATAACATGGGCAATATTGGTCAGAATAGCGTTAAATTACGGTTATGTAAATTTTTCTTATAAAAACGGTTGAATGACCGGATACCTTGCTGCAAATTTTTACAGTGTATGTGATTGTTTGAAAACATTCTTCTTCATTGGTTTTATTTAACAATTGAAAGATAATTGTTTACCTAAGTTCACATTTGTGCATAATTATACAGAAAGTAGAAAAGTCTGCAAAATAATATTTTTCTTGATTTCAGTAAAATTTTATGTCTCTTCCAATCCTGAGCAATTTATACAAAATTTGTTTGAAGCAATACATAAGAAGCTTTCATAAATGAAAATAATGTCATTTGAAGAATAATAGTTTTTAATGCAGTTAATAAAAAAATCCAAATTTCACTTTATTTTGGCATATTTTATGTAAATTCAATAACCTTGGGGTACCTCTAAATATTTTTTTTTCAATCTGAAACAATTCAAAGTGTTTTATATTCACAGACAGACCATGTATGGAGGGTGAGAGTTCACAATTTTTATAGTTGATTTTTTTGGAACAACCTAATATATATATAAATTTTTAAATATAATAATACGAAGTTAAAAATTATTCGAGAAAAATATAGATTTTTATATATCTGAAATTTTCAAATCAGATAAACGGCTAATAATTTCAATGTAGTGCAATAAATTAGAATATTACTTTTGTTAAATAAAACTAAAAATGGAGAAAAATATTTTCAATTTTAAAAACAACGGTAGGACAAATTTTTCGATATATAAATATATATATTGTTAACATTTTTAAAAAGGACGTATCAAAAAATAAATCTTTAGAGAGGTTCATTATACGAAATACTTCTTATTATGATTTTTACGGTCTAAATTATTAAATGTCAAAGAATGGTTTCTTGGATTTAACAATGAGACTTTTGTTCCAAATGCAAAAAAGTTAAATCGCAACATTGATTTTTTTTTCAATTTTTTAACAGCGTTCATACCGCAATTTCTCTTTTCCATTTTACACAAAAGAAAGAAGAAAAAAGACAAAAATCCCTTAGCTGAAACCTAGCTACGTTTACATACAAATTACATGTTTATTGTTTTCCTAAAGAACTTTTAAAATATTTGATTCAGTATATCTTGTACAATAAAACAGCACTCTAGATGTAAGTATATATATCCTTAAAATTCATTTTTAGATATACAATGATTTGAATTTATTCTGAGAGATCATTTACTAAAAATATCAATAAATATTTTCCTTTTATACATTTTTCAGTTAACTTTCTCTCTCGTATTAGTAAAATCTGAAAAATTTTATTTAAAAAAAAAACATTCTTCAGAAATCAAATAAAATAAATCAATTTTTAAATCGACATTATCTTGATATAAGGATCAATTTGAAACTAGTATTAATAATTCCAACGAATAACTTCAAAGAAGTGTCAGTTCTGCGCTTTCGATAATATTTAAGAATTTTTATTTTTATATTTGGTCCCAAGAAAATAATTTTTATTGTTTTGATTGTTATTTTGAACATGCTATTTTTCCCTATGTCTCAGTTTAAAAGTGCGTTTTTTAATAAAACATTTTTTAAGGAAAGTACATTGCTTATTATTGCCATTTAGCGTTTAACGGCGCACTAGATTCGCCATTTTAATTTTTTTATTAATTTAAGGGGACAGTGGACATTCAAAGTCCTGAAATGTGACTAAAAAATTGATTTTTTGTATTTGAAGAATTATGAAACTAGATGCTCAAATTTATCTGTTGCAAAAAGAATTTTTCAATTCTGATGCCTTTTTGCACAGATATGATCTTTTATTTTTGTTAAAACTCTACCTATTTTTACAGTTTTTTTTAATTAAAATGCTGTTTTATCAAAAGTGAAAATTTTGCACATATATAACTTTTGAAACGTTCCATGCACATTCCTAATTATCAGATTCTTTTGAAATATATTCTGTATATCCTCTATATATTAATAAATAAATGTTAGCAGAAAAAAATGCCTCAGGAGGATTTTAATGTTCATATTTGTGCACATATGAAAAAAATAGCTACTTAAAAAAAACAAAAACAAGGTATAGTTATGAAAATATATTGTTTCTGATTATACATTCAGCGAACATTGACAATTCATGCCAACTTCCATTCTAATATATAAAAAGTACCTCATAAATAAATATTGTCTTATTTTATGGAAAAAAAATGTGCATGGAGCATTTTAAAATACGATAATTTTTTGTTAATTTTAAATTTAAAAATTGAATAATTTAAAAACTCTTAATTATTTTAAGACCAAATTTCGAATATGACTATTTGAGCTTGTCATTAACTAGTCGGCCAATTTTCAAATGAATCCCTTCAAAATTCTAGGATTTGGTTTTTAATGTCCACTGTCCCCTTAAAATTTTAATTGGAATATTTTGATATTACATTTAATAATCATTCTAAAATAACATTGAGTTTAAAATATTTTTAATGCATGTCACCTGATGGGATACACATGCGTTGAAGTATTTTGCAGACATAACAGTATAATTTAAAATACCTCAATTAATGTCGAATTGCTCTTTGAGATTTTTTGACATATTGCATATCTTTTCTTACATCAAAAGAAATAACTTAATTTCCTATTAAATTCAATTTCCATAATGTTCTTTTATATAATACATATTATACAAATTTTATGCACCTACTAAATAATGTGAAAAGGTCTTACAAACTTATTCTTATGTAGTTCATTTTTTTTTTAAAGTCTAATAATTTAAATCAATAAACAGTCCTAAATCTCTTTACTTTTTACTAAATATTAAATAGCATTTTATAAAATCCATAGTTTTATCATTTTAAAATATCTTCGGAAATTGTTTCTAATTACTACATTAAAAGCGTAAAGCATAAGGATTTTTTAAAGATAAATTTACGTACACTAATTTTTTGCTGCATAATAGTTAATAAATAAGTGATGAGAAAATTTTAAGAGGCCCTTCTTAACAGTTTCAATAAACGATAATTAATAATCGTAATTATTTGTAATAGGTGTTAACTGAACTAAACGCCGTATATGTATTAAACGTAGAATAAGGTTATGGTATATATATATTTTTTTTTCGTACGTAAATTTTATATAATGATTTTTAGTTTGTTCTCATGGAAGTAAAATTATTCTGTTAAAATTTATTATTACACCACTTTTATGTTTTTTTATTCTTTTAGTGATTTACGTCACAGCATTAGTTTTATTTTCTATAGTTTTACCTCTATTAATTTTTCTAGTAATACAAATTTTAAAACAGAAATTGTAACTTTAGCATTTATAGACAACATTGATTATTTACTATAATTGGTATTTGCACTATGTGGTAAAAATGTGTTTAAAATATATTTTTATTACATTAAAAAGTATATTTAGTTTATTACCTTACAAAAGCCCCAATTAAATTTGCGTAATTTGCATGCTTGCAATTTGGATGTAAAGAAAAAAAAAGAAACACATAAAAGAGCTAAATTTAAAATTATAATTATATGCATATCTAAGAAATATATTTATTGCAGAAACTAACAAATATGTTTTATTTTTTATTTCACTATTTTTTTAAATAATGAATATTTATTTGCAATTTAGTAAAATCATGGTTTAAAGGTGATTATCGTATCAAGCGATGATTTACTTGAAAATAGATATAAAAATCATGTTACGTTTAAGATTTGTAATTTCAAATAAATAAATAAATAAATAAATAAATAAATAAATAAAATAATGTACTATAGAACAATATTGTAAAATTTGGGCATCTCGTAGGCATTGATAATAGAAATATTTCCTGTAAAAGAATTTAATAAATATTTGTTTAATACAAAGTTTATACGACTGAATTTATGATTTGAATAGTAGTAATGATAATTGAGAAAAAAAGTGAACGAAACGAAATCGAAATCGAAAATTGTAATAACATCACATACTTTTTTTAACAAATGAGAGAATTTTAATTTGAGACTTACCAGATATTTGTCACAAGATCGTTTATATTAAAATATATCTGTATGTTTATATATATCCATTACTTCTTCCAGAATATTGAACGTTGGGTGATGAAATTGACACCAGTTATACAAATGGATAGCAGGATTCCAGATAACGTCTCAGAATTTAAAAATGTGAATTCGTTTTCAAAATATCAAGTTTTTTTTTTTTTTTTTTTTTTTTTTTTTTTTTTTTTTTTTTAAATAAATTTTAATGGAATTTATTTAACGGTGGCAACTAAATTGATCCACCTTTTTATATTAGAGATTAATAATTTAATATAATACGATATAATACTATATAATAATACGATAAAATACGATAGAGATTAATAATTTTTTTTACGTCATTTTCTTATAAAAATTAAATACAGACTTTTTTTCAATTTATATGGATAGTGCAGAAAATTTTATTTATCTTATTATATTATTAATTTTCCAAGAGAATTCGAAGAAATAAAAACATATTTTTACATATTTAAGTTTTTGTAACCATTTTATTCTACAGAAAACAAAAATCGTCTCTGAGCATATTGAAATTTAGACATCATTGCATCGTAGATTTTCCCACTTTACATTCAAACAAAGGAGGAAAGTTTAAACACCTTGTATTTAAGTGGGCAATTATTGACCGCTAGTCAGAAAAAATCGAATTAAAAAAATATATACAAAATTCAAGTAATTACATTTTAAAGATGGTGGTTAAAACATTTAACAAAAGCAGTACATGTAAAAAAAAAAATCAGGTAAAAAATAAATCTTTTTTTTTTTGCTTTTTTTTTTTTAAATTTAAAAAGCAAAAATATTTTTCTAAGTTTTCTAAAGTTACGTCATTTAGCTTCGAAATTAGAAACCAAAATTTAATACGAAAATATACTTTTGATTAAAAAAAAAATACGTAATCCGCTAAATGTAATTATCTCATTTTCTGTTTAACGTACATTGTAGACATTATTTCCTACTAGAAATTTAGTGTTTAATTATATAAATGTTCTAAGTTTAGCTAAAAATGCAAGAATTCTGGGTTTCCTTTTCATTCAAGAAAACGAAATATGTCATGAGCTAGGACTTTTCTTTTAGGAACTTTCGTAACCTAATATTTTAGACTATTATGAGACAGATTTATAAACTTTTCATAACCACTTTCGGTAGGCTGCAGAATCCCCCCCCCCCAAAAAAAAAAAAAAAAAAAAAAAAAATCTGTTTTTTTTTAAATCTATTTATGGATAAAGATATTGCTTTTCATAAAAATAAAGATTAAAACCTTGTCTCCTATTACCCCACGGAACGGTGCTGTCTTCCTATCAATCAACTTTTTTTTTCATTGTATTTTTGTATTTTTATACTGTCATATTTTTCTTTTTAGTCTACAGGTATGTGGATTTCTATTTGAATAATAACATGTGTCATTTTACAATCCTCACCTTCTGCATTTTAAGTACTTCGTTTCCTCTTATAGTCCCTATATATATATTTATTCAACCTTTTGGGTTCTTTTCTCTTACAGCATTGTTTAAGGGATTTAAAAAGTTATTTTGCTTTTAATTTTTCTTCCTCATTTTATAATCAGAATTTTTTTTGTTGCTATACACTCTTCACTTGTAATCTATTTTCAACTAGCATCTATTATTTTACTTTCTTTCTTTGCAGCAACATTTTTCTTTATTACTGATATGATCAACATATCAAAAATCCTGGAGAAATTGATGAATATTTGCTCGCAGAGAGTTACGATAGGAGATGCAGAATGTGGAATGGTTTGCTTTTGTATAGTTTTAAAACACAAAAACGAATATCCATTCCTACGATTTTAAGCTAAACAATGTAATGATTCACCATTGAATATATATATATATATATATATATATATATATATATATATATATATATATATATATATATATATAATTCAGCTAAAATACTTTGTGTATGAAATCTCCTCCGACCTAAATATTTCTAATTACGTAATGTTTTCAATGTTCCAATAGATGTTTGCAACCTTCAATAATACTTTTAGGTTGAGATTTAAAACAAAGTTCTGAAATCAACTAGCTAGCATTGCATAACATTCGATAAAAAAATATTTAACATACAAGAATAATATCCTACTAGGCTTAGAAAAAAAGAATATAACTGGCATATGAAAACAAAAATATTGTTAAAAAATTACAATTTATGTTTTTATTTGTGGTGGATGTTTCAAGCTTCGTGATAGCATTGTCTGATAATAGCCATTTATAGTCTTTCACATTAGTCCACTAAGTTTGATTGTTTGTAACTCAGGCTTCGATAAACATATTATAAATTGTAAGACTAAAATAACTTATCATTTCTTACTGAATAAAGATCTACTTAACCTATCTGTTTATTGTCTGTCTGCATTGGACGTCAAAAATGTTTAAGTCTTACATAAGACTTTTCCTTATTAAAAAAAAAAGTAAGTTTACCTAGTCATTTTTCCTTTCAAATTTTGAGTGTATTCGTATCAAATATAAGTAAAATGATGAATTGCTTACATCACAATGCCATTTTTACTCATGGAAAAAATTGCTACTTATTTTTGTCTGTCTCATATTAAACCCATTTTTAGGGGTGCCCGACAACAGCCCAGATTGGCCCTATATTATTGATATTTTTCGCATAAAAATGCTTTTTGGAGTTGTTAACGCGTACGTTTTTTAAAAACGTTAAATATAAAAAATCTATTGAAGTTTTCAAAAATAATATAAAAAAAAAGTTTTCTCTGACGTTCAACTGCCGTGGAATTCAACCCGGGTAGCCCGGGTTGAATTCCCTACTAAATTTCGAAAATAAAATAAAATTAGTTGATATATATTTTTTAATGTTTATTATCATGTTTAAATTTTAATAACATTTAAGTAATTTTTTTTTCAGGAAACAGAAAAAGGCTAATTTATTTTTAAATAAAACCATTTTTTTCTTGAAAGTAAATGTTCTTTTTTATTATAGTTTAATGTAAAAAGAATTCGTTTAAGAATTGTTAGTTCTACTGCATTTCTTCAGCATTTCTTAAAAAAGAAATTTAATTCTTTCATCAACATTCCGTATCTCTCTGCGAATTACATTTAATGATCATTCTTGGAAAACATCGAGCCTGAAAACCTTTTTAATGGACGCCATTAGATGGAAAACCCATGAGTTAGAAGGATTTTGTGGATATAAATAATACTTTTTAAACCACCTGGGCTAATGTTGCATTTTCTCAATTTTTTTTTAACACAACACGTTCTGTTTTTCTCATTTCATCAAAATAAATAAAGTATTTAATCTCTATTATAAACGCAACATTATATATTAATTTTTTACATACCTACTAGTAAAAATGTATAGACATTTTAATTACTATATTACTTTTACGCATTTAACTATAAAATCACAATATTTACAACGATTAAAAGCAGTTAAAATAATAGAACAGTTAAAACTTCTCTAAATATCAAATTACATTTTTGTAATTTTAGTAACTTTAGTATTAGTAAACGTTTTCAAAAGTTTTTTTTTTTTTTTAAATTTGCAAATAAGATTTTTAACGGATTTCATTTTTGCATTAAACGTCATATTATTTTTCCAAATATATTTAATGGATTGCGTGACAAATTGTAATTTTCGTGACCCATATTTTAGAAATTTATATAAATGAAGAAAAACATTTTTAAAATTTAGGCAGTTTTTATACCAACAATGTTTTTTTTTTTTTTTTTTTTTTTTTTTTTTTTTTTTTTTTTGCATTCAAACAAATGTATTTATGTATCACACATATGTGATATGAATTTTGATAAATTTTTATTTCATTTTTTTTTTGTGATAAATTTTTATTTCATTAAATGTATCCATTGAAACAGATATGTTGTAATTTATATGTCTGACATAATTCAGAGATTTTATATAATTTTTTATCTTTTATTTTTTCATATATGTTTTTTTTAACTTAAAGATGTAAATGTTTTTTTGTTACATAAATTATGTAAAATAATTTTATAGCGTTATCCTGCATTGACAATATTCTAACTGATTCAAAAATAAATAAATATATGCAAAGTTTATTACTGGTAACATCTCAGTGAGGCGATTATTTTTTTTTGCAACAGTGGACGCATAATATGTTTTCTTGTTAGTTTAGTTATGCTATTAAAAAATAAATATTTTATTAATGTAATAAAATACATGAGAAAATAACAATTATGCATATCAGTAGTATAAATTAAATTTTAATTTAAGTTCCATTTCTGAGGACTAAATTTCGTAAAAATTATGTTTGCCGCAGAATTTGCGATAGCACGCTTAGTGGAATGTTGAATAAAAACTTTTTTTTTCATTCGCTAACTTTAGAAGTACTCATTAGAATGCGTTCTATGTGAGTATTAAAACCCTCTAACTGCCCAGCAAAAGGGCAAAATTGTAATATTGTTTTCTCTGTATTTTTTTCAAATGCTAATTAGTCGTTGGGGGCCACCGTAATATTTACCCATCATGGATATGCATAATATAATATATGAAAATAAAACATGTGTAAACTACTTATAAAATGCATTGCAATACGAATAAAATCGTGGCTTGATGACGTCATAAACTTTAAATGATCTATTACTGAATTGCGTATAAAAAACATCCTTATAACTCCAAAACTGATAATCATATTAATTAACGGTTTACTGCGTCACATTTAAGCGTCACATTTCCAATTAAAATATATCTTTGAATTGAAATTTGAATGAAATACAGGGTCATGAAAACCGAAGAGTGTGGGAAATATAATTACAAGTATATTGGCGACTAATTATCCGATCAACTTCATTTTTTTTCAAAATTTATGTTTTTTTTTTTTATATTGTCTTTTATATTCACTCCTTAAAATACACCATTTCGAAAAAAATTATAGACCTTTTATCAGAATGAATATTTCGAAAGTCCGCAAAAAATAATTCCAGATAATCGAGATTACTGAAATTCAATAAGCTTCTTCCCATTCTTACATACCAAGTACATACCAAATTTGAAGTCTGTATCTCAATTTGTTCGGGAGATAGAGCGTTTAAAGACACACACACACAGACAAACACACACAGACAGACGGACAACATTTTTTTTCAAAAAATACGTTTTTCGGCAATGTCTGAAATGTGTAAATGCATAAACATTTTTTTTTCGATTTTCAAAACGATTACAAGTTTTGCCCTATACTACGTATACTGGGTAAGTAAAAATTTATGATTATTCCAACATTACCTAAAAAACTTAATTATATATATGAACGTAATCTTTAAGAGTATTAATTAATGCTCAATGTATTAAAACTGCATTATATTAATTTAAATAATGCTTGTGATGCAGTGAAACCTAGAGATTAGTGAACATATTTACACGGGCATGTCAGTGAGGGGGTTGTTGTAATTATTATAAGTATATGATTTCATCAATTTTTAAGTAATTTTTTTCAAAAAAATCTTGTCATTTTAGAGGAAATGATTTATAAATAACGATTATTTAGTAAATATCTGATGTAACAAATACACGATAACACTATTCGATTTGAATCTATTATATATTAATTGTGTTAGACTTAAACATCAGTTCATTGTCACGACCAAAATACATTAATAAAAGCACTTATCGTTTGATCTCTCGTTATGGTTAAATGGAATTGCGAATAAATTCCATAAATTGCATCATTCTTACCAATATATTTTAGCATGTCAGTGAATAAGGAATCTCATTACCTTCATTTGTGGCATTATACTTTAGAAATTTCTACTCTTTGAATAGAAATTTCTAGTCTTTAATATCACTGAGTAGTTTGTGTTAAAAGAGATATAGCGCAGTAATTGGAATGTTTTGAACAAAATCGTTTTACCCGAAAATAACCGTTTACCATTATTGTAGAACTATTACAATTCGACTGTCCAATTAAAATAAAAATATGTTTAGTGTGATGGAATTTTCCTTGTATATAGTACGAACATAAATTAATGAACGTATTAATTTTATTATAACATTTTGTTATTGATATATCACATACATACTATTTTGTTTCAAGCGGATTTATTGTTATTTGGTGTGCAATGTTTTGTTTCCAAAGGAAACAGATATAGTGAAGCTTAAGATGCTTAATGGAGTAAAAAATGTAAATTAAGATTGGAAAATCTAAAGTAATTAATTATATATTTTCTTTTATTCCATATGAAAAACGAACAATTGAACCAAAAAAGACGGTCATAAACAAAAAAACAAATTATAACATTTATGGGGGATATTTGTACGAAAACGTAATCAACAAAATTAGAAAATATAATTCTTGAAAATAATGAAAAATATGTTTTAATGAAAACAGAAGATTCATTGGAAACCAGTTATTAAATATAAGTACATAATAAAAGTATTGTCACATCAAGAAAAAATTCTACAGTTGTAATATTAAATAGTTAGTGTAGCACTGCTGATTTCTATTTTGAACCCAATAGATCTCTAATGAATCAACACACGGAGCATTTTTAAAACAGAGATGTCCAGTCTGTATAGAAACAATAATTCGAAAGTGCACAGTAAATTTATTTCTAATTGAATAAAAAAAAATTATCTTAAATTTATCATTAATTATTTCTTAAATTTATCATTAAAAAATCATTAATTTTAATCTTAAAAAGGCCTTTTATAATTGCTGTTTTATAATTGCTGTTCCAGTATCCCTTACTTTCCTAATCGATAGTTAGTTGAAAATGTACATAATTCAATGAATCCTTAATATCTCTCCTCTCGAATGGGTTCTATTCAAAACACCGAGTATTGTCAGCATTTAAGGATATCACGTAGCCATTAATATTACCCGTAACCCTTAATCTGACGTTATACGGATAGTAAATTTTCTCCATTTGACGGTATACTGTAAATTATGTGCTCATATAGCCACATTATATAGCCACATATTATTATGTGTCTGTATAGCCACAACCAGGCATTATAGCCGCAACCAGATCTTCTCAAGTCACGACCTAATAGAGAGCTGCAATTCAGAGTCCGAGATAGCTAAGATATTTTGTGTGTTCCTGCGTGCTCTAGAGGCATTAGCAAAGAAGCTGTTTGACTAATTCTGTTTTCTGAGGAAAACATCTTCATAGAAAGTGTTACGATCCTATGCTAAGATTTGCAGAAGTCTGGACAAACTGTCCAGATAGAACTCTTTTCGTAAAATCAAAGACTGAAATCCATATTTTTTTCTTTTTTTTCTAGCTGTGTGATCCGTACTTGAATGTTCTGTGTTAACTGTGTTCTGGTTATAAAATAAAATATGTTACGTTAATTCGTCAACCTGATTTACAAATAGCCATCCTGAATTGTAACGTCACAGCAAAACTGGCTTTTAGAAGTGTTGATCTTCTATTTATGTACCCATTCATAGATTTCATTTTCACTGATAATCAATGTGGCAAAAGAATTACAAATTGATTGTGTGCCGGTCTATTCAAGCCGGTCTATATCAAGCAGATGTGATTTGTTAAAGGTGGGGACTTGGGAGTCGCGATGTGAGAGCGTTATATGAAATGATTCCACAAGCTTGGTGAAAATAAGGAATGCAGTGGCAGCTACTATTTCCAGATGTCGGAGAATACGATCACCGAAGACATCCGCCAAAATAAATAGCTTTTATCCCATTCAACTTACCTCATTCAGCAGCAACTTTGCTAATAATAGCCACATAAATGGCACAAGACAAGAGCTCTTGGGCCTCTTCTGCAATCGGTTGAATGAAATGCCTTCACCCAGTTAAATAATATTCTTCTTCGGGAATGTTAAGAATTGATGACTCCAGATATGTTATCCGGGAGGTGAATTTCTCCGAGTTGTGTGAGGATGTCTTGCCATTCTAGATTGTCGAAGGTCCCTTGAATACATAGGGAGACATGTGAATCATTGTTAACTGCGAGCAGTGCCTTGAAACAGGAATTCTAAATTTCCTGCAATGTTTTTTCAGTGCCTCTCTGAACCCGAATTGCCTTGGATGTACATGTATATTATTGTTAGTTTTAAGACAGAATGTAAGTCTGTAAACAAGGAGCTTTTCGAGGAGTTTCACAGTTGTGTGAAGGATGCAGATAGGGCGCTAAGATTCGGTATCAGAAGTCGAGACCAGAAAAGAAAAAAATATATATTACTCGCATGATGCTTACTTGATAAAAATTTTGTTATTTCAAGATAAAGAATTACTTCTGAACAAATAAATGCATGTTTTTGATTTATTCTTGTTTAAAATGAGTTCTCCTTTACATTTAATTTACCCCCAGCATAAAATTGAATTTCTATTTTAGCGAGTTAAGTTGGGTAGAACATTCTCTATCAAAATTATGCAAAACTCCGCTTGGTTTACAGGTACGAATTGTTATTTGATGCCAGAGAGCCTTGCAAAATTCATCGCTGAGGAACGTGCTTTGTGAATGTTTACACCGACGTTTTGTTAGTTTTGTTGTTCGCAGATGTATGTATCTTCCATAAATTTCTTATCTCAATATTATTTCACCGCTGGAATGAGAAATTACAGATGTTAGCCGAATTTCAACTGAAGATATCTTAAACTATATACATATTTAGATATAAATATCTTTCTAAAAAGGTAATTTTTTGACAGTTTTTTTTTCAATTAAGAAAGTAATTTAAAGTCAAAAATGGCTGATTCGCTGAATGTGATGCGATCAGCCCCGTATCCGTGTGGAATGTTGACGTGATATGCACTAATATAATATATATGTCCTTAAATATTTTTTTTGCGATTCTATGTACTTATTTTCATATAAAGCTTATTTGGATATTAAAAAGTGTTTGTAAAAGCATAGAATTTCTCTTAATAGGTGTCTATTATAAAAACTGTAAGATATATATAAAACGTGTGTAATAGATCTTTTAAAATGCCACGTTTGCCAAAGTATGGGAATTTGCTCTCACTCTTTGAGACTTTAGTATGATCATTTAACATCATTAAATGAACAGATGTGAAAGAACGGTAAATCACGGTTTATTGCACTAAAATATAACTGCCAACTTGCTGGGAGTAATTTAAATTATAAAAGTAAACTGTCAATACTTTAATTACAGGTGCTAAAATTTTTTAATCTTAAAAAAGGGTATAGTTATTTAGCATTTTTTTTATAAATAATATGTCTATAACTATGGAATTTGACTTTACTTCGTCACCGAAACTGGCTCAAAAACTAGATAAACTAAATTTACCCAGTAAATATAATTCCCTTTGACTCAAAACCAATCTTTATTCAGAAGTTTATTCTAACTTCTATCAGCTCTTGGTGATGTAAACTTGAAGCAGCTCAGAAATATCCATCAGTGAACACGAATTCCAAAAAATCCCTGACGGCTCGGCCTACAGGCACAGGTAGATTTCGAAGACGCAGACCATGGGGCGCCTGTTTGTTGGGAATTGCGGAAGAAATGACCTTTTTGCAATGATGTGGCATTTCGAAACCTAAATTGTTTGCAAGCGGGCTCGGCAGGGATTTTTTTTTTCCTATAAGGGTTGGTCCTCTAAAACACTTGTCAACATGAAAGTTTTAGATAATATTAAGAGGATTTATAATAATTTTAAGCGGATTTGATATCTTCTGAATTGACGAAGTTACGAATTTTTCTTCTTCTTAAATCCCCCTTTTCACCCTTGGGGCCATATTAATGATATAAAAAGTCTGTCATACATAAATTTTTGGCCATTTTCCTAGAAGTAATAATAACTTTAAACGGATTCGATACGTATTATAATTAAGAAATTGTTTTTTTTTCTGTTTTCACATAAATCCCCCCATTTCTCCCCCTGGTTCGCTTTTGCCCATTCACGAACTTGACCGAGATTTTATGTATCAGTTTGGAAGAGATTTGTGCAGAATTATGGGAGTTATCGTGTCCATAAAAAAGCGACATAGATAGATAGATAGATAGATAGATAGTTTTGAACTGTTGTAGTTTGGGGTTCTGGGAGTCATGATCGGCGTAGATCTGTAATTTTTTTTTAATTCTAACTTAAAGGAGAATGTAATAGGTGGTATTTCTTACGAATTCTACCTAAAAAGCACACCTTACGTTCAGATATGCATCTCTTTATACTAAAATCCAGCAGGGGAAACGACAAACATTTGCACAAATTCAGACAATGAAAAGTTTCTTCTTTGGTGATTTTTCATATTTAGAATATTAGAAGAAGTTTAAAGTTTAAAAAAACTGTGAAGAAAAATGCGTTAAATAAACTAAAATTTAATAAAACACAATCGCACGGCTCAAAAACTACTATTTTTTTCAAAATAAACCATTTATCAAAAACTTCACAAATTCCAGATTCATCTTCGTTTGCATCGTTTGAATAAAACCCTGAATCTGAAAAACTACTTGTGATGCTGCGGGTTGAAATAAGGTTGGGAGCCACTGTGTAATCTTATGACAACCTTAAATCAACAGTATTTAAATAACGTAAAATCCCATTTCTATGCACTAAATATATAATTGCCCTGCTTGGTATAATGTTATTTTAAAGAGAAAAGCCAACTGAAAATATTTTAAGAAACAAGAGAATCCGACGCTTTGGTCATTAAAAAAAGAACTGTCTTTAGCTAACAATTGCTTTTTAAATTATCTGGCTACAGATATGCACTTTAACAATACCAAAAATGTTCGCTAAGCCTACTCAATTTTGAACAACCTAACAATATTCTACTTTTCTAGTTAAACATATTTTTAAACAATATAAAGTACTTCTATCTACTATGAACCCAGTGGATTCAAAACTAATGTTTATTCAAAAGTTTAGTCTAAATAATTTTAACACTGATCAACGTAACATTGAAGCGGTTCAGAAATCTCCATCATTAGACAACTCAGTGAACACATTATGTTGAGATGCAGGTTTCTTTATACTAAAATACAGCTCGGTAAACGACTAATATTTCCATAAGTGACGACAGCAAGAAAACACTCTCTTTGGTTGATATTCTTACGTTGAAAATTCGAAGAAATTTAAAGGCGAAAAAATAAAAAGTGCACTAAAATTTAATACAACACATTCACACCACTCAAAAATCTGCACTTATTTATCAGAAACTTTGCAAATAAATCCCACATTTTTATCGTGACTTCTCATCTTTTAAATAATACTTACTAACTGCATCGAATATGACTACGATAATTTATAACTGGGCATTTTGTCAACAAAATCTCATGACTTGTTACAGTAGTGTTCAAAATGTCTACTATTTCATAAAAAACTTTGTCAAAGTTGATTACTGATGAATTCACAAACACACAGCACACATATTTTGCAATTTATTTAATACTTTTTATAATGAGAACTGGGTAACTTTCGAAATTAAATAAATACTCAAATGCATATATTCATGTATCATATATTCTAATACGAGCTTCTACGAGAAATCTTGTGTGTGTGTGTGTCGCTATATATATATATATATATATATATATATATACACACAAGATTTGCTCGTATTAGAATATAAGATACATAAATCTATGTATTTACGTAATTATTTAATGTTGACGAATTTTTTTCCTACCGTTATGGGGCACCAGAAAACTATTGGGTCACACGTTCGAGAAAAGTCGATTAGTGGGTGATTTTGTATGACCATGGGTCAGGGTCAAGCTAATTGTATCTTAAAAACGGTTTAAACGATTTTGATGAAATTTTGTATCATACCATTTTCGTGCTCGAGAAGACGTTTTGGCTGCGTCACATGTTCGAGAATTTTCGATTAGTGGGTCAACTTCAATTAGTGGGATTTTTGGGTCAACGCGGGTCAAGTTAATTTTATCTAAAAAACGGGTCGAACGATTTTGATTAAATTTTGTATCCTACGAGTTTCAGGCGCGAGAAAAGCATTGGTCCAGGTCCCTTGTCCGAGAAAATTTGAATAGTGGGTCATTTTTGGGTCACTGTAGGTCAAGCTAATTTTATCTAAAAAACGACTCAGATTAAATGGACTAAATTTTGCATCCTATGGTTTTCGGTCAGGAGTAAACTGTTGGGCTAGATCATATGTTCGAGAAAATTCGATTAGTGGGTCATTTTGGTCATTCGTGATGACACTTGAACTGAAAGCTAATTTTGACCGAGCGTAGCTTGGTCTTCCCTGCTCGTATTATATTATTCTTGTTTCGAAAGTGTGTTTCGCAGTGAACTTAGAATACTATTATATATACAATTCTTTCATATCGTAATTCAGTTATAATAAATACAAATACATAAAAAAATAGAATTCACAGTTTTATATTTTACTGTTAATGAACATATAACTATTTTTTTTAATTAAATTTATACCTTACAGAAAAAACAACAAAAAACTTGTAGTTCCCACAGATTATACAGTTTTCCGAAAACTCATAAGGATCAGCAGAATTATCCTATGCAGAACAATTATGTATATTTTTTAATTATTTTATTTTTATGTACATAATACTTAAAAATCCAAAATGTGTATAATTTTAATATTTATCTGAGAAAGTAGCTTCCACACCATAAACATATTCATAAAAAAACATAAAAAATAACATTGCCTATTCAAACTGAGTATTAAATCCTCTTTAGAGAATCGTAGATAATGTATGCAATTTTTTAAAAAGAATTAAGATATTATAGACCAGGATGCATATAATTTGGACAATGAATTTTTATAAACTATATAAGATTGTCAAATATTTAAAAATAAGTAAGATGTTTAATAAGGTAAAGCTAGGATAGTCTGCGCACAATTCAAAAGAATAACAATAAAAAATCTAAATATTAATTTTTTGCTAAACTATCCATGAATAATTTTTACTTCATTTGTTTTTTATGCATTTCCATTGCTATTTTGTTGTTATGTTGTAATTTAATAGAACAGTTGTAATAAAACCAAGAAAGTTATTTTGCGCAATCTGTCTATACAGGTTTGGTATGATTGCGCACATGGGTAGGAGAGATTCTTACTAATAATAACTACAAATAACTTGTTAACAATAATTTTAAATACGAATAAAAAATTTTAATTAAAGGGGAAAAAATTAGAAGAATCAAAAAAAGCAAGTTCAGATAAGATTACAAAATAACATTAAGTTACTTGAAAACATGTTTAACTTAAAATTAGCCCATTTACATTTTTAATTTTTTAATGAAAATTTACCAATAAGCTGCGTAATCACTCCTAGCATGAGAACTAATGGGAAGAATGCGCCATCTCTCCTAAGTAGCAGATGCACAAACTCTTCAATTTCGGTAGGAGAGATTGCGCGGCCTTTTATTTAAATATGGCCGCTACTAAAACGAACCGTTCATGTTCACATTGTTAGTCTAGATTAGTAGCTTATGAGAAATCGTTTAAGTTTAAAATAGTTTCCACTACTGACATTGTATAGAAATTCTGATGAATAGCTATGAAAATTCAAGCACTTACTTTGGGAAAACAAAACAAAATAGCAATGCTTTATCTTAGACCCTCAAAACAATCAACGTGCACTTTCAAGTAGACACTCCCCTACTGCTGCTGTACAACTACCTGGAGTGGCTGCGCGCTCACTCTACTCCTTCCCCCCGAACCTCTATGTGCGCAATCTCTCCGACCGCACCATCTCTCCTGGCTTTACCTTATATGAATTATGTAATACTTATATAATATAATATAGTGCATTTTAAAAGGTGTATAAAACTCTAAGTTGTTTAATGAGCTATAAAACATCAAATCGACTTCTCAGATCATACATGCTCTGTTACACCCTTAAAGATTATAAAATTATTTTTATAAAATTAAAGTATAATATTTGTAGTCCTTTTTGACTAAAAGTAAAATATTACACTATTTTGTAGCTTCGCTTTGATTTTAAAAAGAATTCTTTTGAGGAATAAAATTTACTAGAAGGATTCTTAATATTCTTTATACCTTCAAAGCAATAGGATTATTCATTTGAAATTCGCGTTTTATAAAGTAACTTTATATATATTATATTTCAAAAAAACAGTTTTTGGTAAGCAAGTCAAATAAGTTAAAGTAACATTATTTGACTGAATATTTAATTAAAATGAGATTATATAAATCTACTTTCATGGTAGATGACAATACTTACAAAATACTTTACAAAAATATTTAATATATTTATCTCCGATAAATTTCATTTATTCAAATTTGTTATGTACTTAGAAAGATTATTTAACACCACCCCTGGTGAATTAATCAAGAGACACGTTCATGATTAATTTACAATGTATAGATTACTTACCAGAAGTAACACAATGATTGATACACAGGACAGTATTAACTCTGGAATCGCAGGCACCTAATTTTTTCTACATATGTTATTACTATTTCAAATCAAAAATCTCCATGTTAGATTCTTTGAGATATATAATAGAAGTATACAATACAGTTATTATTTCCAAAATGAGAAAATTTTGGAAGACTGCGAACTTTTGTTTACTTTACACAAATCACACTTATGATTAGTTCCCAACAAGGGGTTAATTTTAAAGCATCGCTAATGTTACCAATGCTAGAACAAACTACCGAATACACGTAAATAAATTATTAGCCTAGAGAAGTAACTTAACCTTTGTTCGTTCAAAGAAATATTTTTATTCAAGTAATGCTCTAAATATAATAAATATTTGAATGTATTATTTTCTTGTCTCTAAACTAATATCTAATAAAGCTGTCTATTGAACGCTGAAAATTCTTCAAATCATAAGAATAAGCTTTCAGTTATATTTTCTTTATTTGTGCATGTGAGTTCAAAAGTTAAAAACTATTTGTCATAAAGATACTCAGTGTAACACGACAATTGTAATTTAACGAAAAAGATTAATTTTTGTTCCATTGCTTTGTAGCAACAAAAATCCAATAAAAAAGAAATAATCAAATTATGTTTAGCTTATTTGAATTTACAAAGTAAATATTTCTTATCATTTTATCATTTTATATAAAAAAAGGCTACTTCTTCTCTTAGAATATCAATAATCAACGATTATTCTTAAACGATATACGTTTCACTTATATCTATTCTATATAGCAAAGTGTTCTGAGAAAGTTATTATATTATGAAACCTCTTTCTCTTACATGCCAGTATGGCCTGGACACGGAGTATAAAAAGATGTGAGGAGAAGCGAAGCTCAGTGTGTATATAAATATGACAAAAAAAAAGAGGGAGGAATTAAAGAAGTAAACGTAAAAATTTTAGAGGTATTTTCTGGAAAATTTTAATTCATTTTTTTCCCACCAAGGTCTTAAAATTGTTTTTATTACTGAGAAAAATACTGATAAAAAGCTGTAAAAGAACTAATTTTATTCCCGCAATTCTTACGGAGATCTGATAGAAGACGGAATCCTACTGATACACTATAATAAAACATAGTCTTTTAAGACGTGTAAGAAATAAGTTTCGTGTTTTTCATTTGTATGTAATTGTACAAGGTTTTTATATTTAGATAAGGTAGTGTTTGTAGTCTGACTACAGTCAATGAAGCCGAATTTTACAAAATATATTTAATAACACTGGAATTTCATTAAAAAAAACTTTCGAACGTTACCACCGAAAGGAAAACTGGCACTGAAAATG
The DNA here is from genome assembly GCA_963931845.1 of Maratus michaelseni. Taxonomy (NCBI): domain Eukaryota; kingdom Metazoa; phylum Arthropoda; class Arachnida; order Araneae; family Salticidae; genus Maratus; species Maratus michaelseni. The sequence continues at coordinate 256,585,868 of OZ007590.1, read as the reverse complement.
TAGTGAAAATCATGAATAATGAAAGTATTTTATTACATTTGACAAATAATCCACTCAGTTTCAATAAAAAGTTGAATTTTATATATGTTGCTTTTTTTACCCTTTCCAAAAACATTTTTCTAGCGTCTTCCATACTCTTATATAGTTTTACTTTAGCCTAAGAATATAATGTCTGGCACAATAAGATGCATTATTTTTTTATATTTATCATTTTTGCCTTCTGAATCAAAATTTTGTTTTTTAAAATGTATGTCTATCAAATTTGGTCACTTTAGCCACAATAAATGTTTAGTAGATTGAAAGCAAATACCTTCCTTTTAATTTGAACTACTTTGTCTTTTGAGAGGTATTTTATATCATTAAATTAAAATCAAATGACAACGGTATGCTTATTGAGAAGTACGAAAAGAAAGTGCATGTTTTAGACATTGTTAGGAATTATTAGATGGTATACGTTTTAAAAATATATATATTTGATTTATGAAGTAATACACAAAGTTTAGTCCAAAATTAAAATTAAAATATTTCTTATCACATGTCTATCATTTCCACATTTCCCAAATTTATATACTTTAGACCTCTCTAAGTGTTAATGCGAAACAAGTAATACACTTGCTTTCTACGATTGCTTGGAATTTATGGAAAAAAACGAATAAGGTGCCGTTGCAGTTTGTACTTCGTTACATCGCAGTCCAAATAAAAGTACAAAATATTCATCAAAGTATAAATAAATCTAACATACACAAATACCGATATTCGATATTTAATAGAATGGTCCACAATTAAAATCATGGGCATTGCGCGTAGTATGCGTAGTATATTATGTGATGCTTTACTTCTAAAAATTCAATTGTGTATTCGAAGTCTGTGAAGGAGTAAACTAAAAAGGTCAGCAATCCTACTTTTTTTAGGCAAAATGAGTTATTAATGATGTAATACATTTAATTTGTGGAACCGAAAGTTAAAACAGTTCCTATAACTTGTCTACCATTGCTGCATTTTCCAAATTTATGTACTATATACTTTTATAAATGTTAATACAAAATAAGTAATACTTTTGCCTTTTCATTTTTTGATATTTGAAATTTATGGAAAGAAATAGATGAATAATGTGTTATTTCAGTTTGAATTTCGTTGTACCGTAGTATATAAAAATATATGTATGAAATATTCATCAACGCATAAATAAATCTATTCTAGATAGTACCAATATTCACAATTTGGTGGAATGTCTTACAGTTAAATCTTGGGCATTGTGTATGGCGTAGGGGATGTATTTGATTCTTTATTTCTAAAAATTAATTTTTGACTTCAAAATTTGTGAAGGAGTAAACGAAATATGTATGTACCCAAGGCCGGCGCAACGATCGGGTAAACGGAGCAGGTGCCCAGGGACCCGCGCCAGTTAGAGTCTCGTAAAGGGCCTCGAACATTTCTATACACTTTGAAATAGCGTTACACTGTGAAAAATATTAATAATACTGCTCCAAATTTGTCTTTAAATGCTTTTTCACGAAGACAAATAGTATTAACTTTGTTTCTTACAGCCACGGTTGATATAATTGCCTAGGAATGTATAGATGTCAAGGTCCTGAAAGGAACGGAAAAAATTAAAATATACTAAAAGGTAGAAGATTTTAGAAATTAAAAATTATTATACAAATTACATGCGAATGAATTTGCATGTTATTTTTCATACATTTTAATCTGTGTATTATAAATTATTCTATGATACATCCATTTTTTAATGTTTTTCATTAGTCGAATATTGTCAGAGACATTGGATTGGACCCCGCTAAGTAATTTACCAGGGCACCGCATGACACTTCACTGGCCCTGTCTGTACTTCTACATACGTTTGGGCCAAATTAAACATTAATGATTGTAAACGGTTACACAGTCGTCGATTAATAAAGGCAAAATTGGGTATTTTAATAAAAAAATTTACAGGCAAAGCAGTAAAAATTAAAAAAATCTTTTTTAACGAATGGATGCATGATCATTTATCCCTAACGTATAATGAATGCGATATTGTAGAGGATATTTATCATTATATTTTTTGTTCCACTATACATAACTATACCGAAAATTTATAAAAACTAATTTGACATTAAAATAAGTTTATCACTTAAAATGTACTGCAAAATAATTGATTTTATTTTGTGTAGTCTTAACGATAATTAGGCATTTTTCAATAAATTATATCTAACTTGTAAATCAAATTAACAAAAATTTGTATTTTTCCATTTTTGGAAATGCGGAATCTTAATACGTATTAACATTACAGGATTGATATTTAACATTTAAAACAACATTTTGTTTTAATATGTAGATAATTCGTTATGACAAAATATACCATTTACTAGTATAAAAGATATCCTGTGTATGATATTTTGTTCCCAAAAATTATATTTCGTTTTTTTTTCTTGCGTCATGTAAGTCTGAAAGTTGTCGAGGTTTAATTTTCTGATAAATGTAATAACCGTTAAAGGTCCTTGCTTTATCACACGAAATTAACATATGTTTAAGAAATAAACATGGAAAATATTTCTTTTGATATCGTAAAAACAAAAATTTGGTTATCTATATTTGAGAATGGACATTTACAAATTCATTAATTTCTTCCCTAAAATTGTATTTAACCTATAAATTTAAGAGGTGATTTGTGTCTTTTATAACAGTTATTTTATTAATTTTAGCGTACTATGTTCCTAATTGCTAACGGCAAGGTAATCTGCGATTTCTGTTAATCTTGTTATATCCCGGGGATATGTCGCGTTGGTCACAGGCTCTGCGGGGTAAACCATCTTTGAAGTTTCAAAGTTTGCGTCCACTAAGAAGCGCAAGCAGTACCTAAACTGTTAAACTGTTCAATCATTCCAATTGTAAAATATTTCTCTGTGCAAAAATTACGAAATAATGATGCATTTTATGAAAAATATATATTAAAATAGTCAGCGTATGAAGTGTTAATGCATTATTGGAATTCAAATTTTAAATTAATAATTAGTCCCCCAGTTATAAATCTTTATTATGAAAATAATAATGCAATCTAAAATGAATGTATCTGATCTTTGTAGAGAATAAACAATAATGCGATTCTAAATTCGAATTTTGAAAGGATTTTTTATTATATATATATATATATAAATCATAAAAGTAAAATTCCTCAAATTTTACTTGAGCATTTGTAAAGATAATAAAATTATATTCCACCACATACTTCCGACACACTTGTAAAATAAATTATTCTTAGAGTTCAATATGATAGAGAATGGTGTAGTCACGTTTTCTTCCATAAAACAAATTTATTGTTAGATATTTATGTAACGGTAATAGTATAAAACATAAAACGATTAACAATTTGAAAAATCACAAACATATAATAAGAAATTACAACATTAAATGTTAGTGCCTTGAGAATCTTAAGACACAAAATAATTTATAAACGTCCCGTGTAAAAGTAAACGTAATTTTATTGCCATATTATAAATGATAAATTTGTATTTAATACCAGCAAAATATAACCTGTAGCAAATTCAAAACACGTAGCATATTAATTTAATATGTTGCATTTTATGAAAACGGTTCTTTAATTTTTATTCCCTGGATTATAAATTTACAATTATAATGGTAGCATAAAATTTTATTTTAAAATTAGCCATTAAGCTGAATAATACATTTTGTTAAATATGACAAAATGTATTATTTATTTTATAGTATCTCATTATATTTATTTTTAGGCATACAATAATTGTTAAAGAATTAGAGTTTAGATTTATAAAAAAACACATATGCGAGTTATTATCAAAGTGAAAAATTTAAATAACGGTGGATAATGTAGTTCTAACAACATATCACCAGAAATGTAGTTGTTTTACACTCGTATTTTTAAATATTAATTAAAGATTACTTATTTTTATTTCTGCACAAGCATTCTGAATATCAACGTAAAACTAACATTTCCTAGTATTTTGGATATACGTTTCTAGTATATATAAATACTTTTGGCTTTATTGAGGTATTTTATCAAATGCCTTATATCGCGGACGTTGCTATTTTAAATAATTGATTAAAATTGTTTGATAAATTGATTTTAGTTGTTATTTTTCTTTTTTTAATACATGTTCTTTATAAACGTTTTTTACAACTTTTTAAACACATTTATATATTTTATTATGATATTTTTTCATGTATCAGTGCATTTGTAAATACTAGACATATGTTGTCTGGTTTCATCAGTAAATCTATTGATATTTTTAATGTGAAAACACGAATCTTTAATGAATTCCTAATAGTTGTTATTTATTTTTATTTTATTTTATTGTATAATAGATTGTTCCTATGAAATGTACCAGTTAATAAAAAATCTTCTTCCACATATTTTAATGCGGTGCTAAATTTTTACAATTAAAATACATCTATTTAAGATATAAAATAATCAAAATCAAATTATTGTGTATGGAATATATCGATCGTTATATGCGGTTCTTTTGCAAGCATTTCCTCATTTATCAACTTTGCATTAATATTTAAAACCTAAATGGCTTTATCTTTATACTTTTTTCATGGTATGTACATCAAAGAAGAAATTTCGTTTGCTTTTTAAATAATATTTACGTTACGCATGCAGAAATAGTTCTTTAAAAATATATCAAATATTTTGTGAATCCAAATTTTTTTCAATACTATTCTGTCATTTTCATTTTTAAAATACAGGTTATGTGTAATGTTTTATTTATATATTTAAAAACAATTTATTGAACTAAAAATAACTTATCCTTTCAATTTATAATAATTAAAGTAAAAAATATATGTATTAGGTTGGAGCAGCATATGTATTGTTAAACGGAACAGTAGCCACAGAATGAAATGTCATGGCTTATTTCAAACGCAATCACCAAATCTACACAAGCACTTGTCCCACTGTTTCACCAAGTGGTGAATACCTTGCTCATAGTAGGCCTTTGGCTGCAATCGGAACCAGTTTCGAAAATTGATTTCGCTGTCCGAGTTCCGAGTACAAACGGCAGACCTTCAATGTATTTTTCAGCTTACCAAAGATTGATTAGTTACATGCCGAAAAATCCGGTCTATACGGTGGGTATTCCAAGATTGTCCACAGAAACTTCACCAGTTTCTATTGCGTAAGTGCTTGTTTCCGTACTGCACACGAATCAATAACAGTGCATGTTCTCCGTACACTGTCTTGATTCGCCAATGCGCTTCGCGAAATCCACCTTCTTCTATCACAAAATAACGAATAACACTCGGTTGCTCTTTTTTTACTCGCAAACATTCCTCAGGCGCAGATGCATTCAAATACCCGATTGCCTTACGGACGAAAGTGTTGGCCGATCACCAAAGCATATCACGTGCTTAAGCGTGACTCATGCGTGACTATCTGTGTTCATAATGAAACTTGCGCAAGTTGATTTCGTCAGTAAAAGTTGTCTTCCATATATATATATATATATATATCTACTCTACCCTGTACACAAAGTTCACCACACTCATACAAAAATAAACTAAATTATAAACACTCGTCCGTTGTCATTTGATCAACCCTTATATACTGAATTTGAAATTGCTGCAAACTATTACTATTTAGATTTTATAGAGCATTTTTTGGTGTGAGAAATTTCTAAGCCGAACACCAAATGCTCCAAAAGTAATAAAAAAAGTAAATATTTAATATTTTTCAAAATTCAGACAGTAGCACGACGTGGTTTTAAAAGAGCGCAAGCGAATGCAATCTATCTTTAATATCAACAACAAAACGAGATACTTAACATTTAAGTAACAAATATTTAATCTGAAATTTGTAGCACTGAATATGTGTTGTGATACAAAAAGCCCGTTAGATATTTGGTTTGAATCAAAAATGTAAAAGAAAATTTTGATATAGACCTTGCCTCTTATATGATATGGGCATTAAAAAATCTAAAATATTGCTAAATAATTGACGAAGAACATGGGCGTAATTTTTTAGCAAAATTGGTTCGTTGTGTTTGATTTGAATAAAAAAATAATGTGTTTCTCCCAAAAGCTTTCTGTAGGAGAGGAAATACTATTTATTAGCATTATAGCTATTACATTTTAGATTTTAAGATAAGAAAAAATATAGTGAGTAATTAATATAAGAATTGATAGGCGTTGTGTTTTGAGAATAAATTAGAGAAATATATGAATTAAATTAAAATTTAAAATGTATAACAATGGCATGATTTAGAATAATAATAATATTTTCATAATGAATCAAACTTCAAGACTAAAATAATGTTATTGAATTTAGTTTAAGTATGAAATTCTGGATTATTTATTTGCATAAAAATCTGTAATTATAATAATGGTATGTAATAAAACCCCATATAAATCAAAAGTAATAGCAATAAAATCAAAGAAATGTGTAAATTGTCTGGAAATGAATATCACGTGTGTTTCATTTACTTGCAACTCTGAATTAGGCCTGCACAGACACAGCGTGTATTTTTATACACGTTTTTCAAGATGATTTTTCATCTCAGTTCATCATGCGATAATGTTTTTTCCCTAATCACTTATTTGTTATCTTTATAAAGCACTAAATTTAGATTGCACAAAGCAAATGGTATTTTTAGTATAAAACACCGTAGCACTGCACTATAAATGAAATACTGCCGATCACATTCTTGAAAAACATAATTATTTTAGGTTGAACACTGAAGATCATAACACTACTTTCTTGAAGTAAACACAAATGTCAAACATGTTATTTTTGTATATCACAGATCTTTTAGACAGGAAACTAGTCTGTAACACACCACCATTGGCTCGCAATCACATGTACAGATCTAGAATTACTGATGACACAAAACGTTTGAAGAAAAATAATTGATCAACTACAGTTGGTGATTCTGTGTCACCAACTGAAGCTTGAATATTAAAATGCCGTTTTTATACCACTCTTTATCATGGATCGATATCAGAGGTGGCACACTAGAGGTGGCTCTATTAAAAAATGATGAAGACCAGTCAAGAGAGATCAGAGAGACGATATTTAGTAGAGTTCCCATTTTGAGGCAGGATTGACAATTTTCCATACAGTTCCTTAATAAAGGAAACAAGATAACTGTAATTTTATAATCATATAAATTTGAAACTCGTTTTCTGCCTAAAAACTATAACGCTTCTGCCAGCATCATCCTAATACGGGAATATCTGCTGTTCAAACTAAATTCGTCGAATTTCACACTCAAGAGACGCTACAGTCTTGTTGCCAAACCGGTAGTAGAAAGACAAGTGGGGAAGTAAGCAAGTGAGATAAGTCATTCTCCGTTCGCTGGCTCCAGCGAGAAAAAGAGGTAAACTACACTGGTTTCCAAAAATTAAGGAAAAATCACAGAAATAGTGATAACTCAAAATATTACATATAGATTTAAATGAAATTCAGCCACAATGTACAACACATAGTAAGGTATAAAATAACATGAAAAGAAATTACCAGACAATTAGGGTGTTTCAAAAAATAGCATAATTATAAAATTAGCAAGATCAATTTGTCAGTTCGTATAGGAAAAGTACCATTAATATGCTGTATGATCAACCCTAGTAGCAATAAAACACATACAGCGATGTGTCAATCTGACAATTATGCGGTCAATGTGTTCGCTGGGAAGTGCGAGTCATTTTTCTTGCAAAGCACTTGTAAGCGTGGTAGGGGTGTGAGGAGGGGGATTGAGAGCAGCAACACGTCTACCTAAAACATTCAAAACATGCTCGATGGGATTCAACACCGGTGATCGAGCTGGCCATTCCATGCGCTGAATTATCTGGTGCTGAAGATAATCTTCCACGATGTGGTTCCCTGTGCGGTCTAGCGTTGTCGTCCTATAACGTGAAATCATTACCAATTGCACCGGCATAAGGGCGCACATAAGCATCAATGATGTCATATCTATAGACATAAGCATTCACGGTTCTACAGATACCACCCCAATTGCAGACACTGCCTCCTCTGTATGAATCTATTTCAAGAATGTTTGATGCATGATAACGTGTTCCCTGTTCTCTCCTAATTAAACACCGCCTACTATCGCTTTGGCGCTAAACCGGGCCTCATCTGAGAAGAGAACACGCATCCATTGTTCAGCCGTACAGTAGACATGTTGATGTGCCCACATCAAACGTTCCCTCTGGTGACGTGAGGTGAGCGGCACACAAATTGCTGGTCGCCTCGAATAAAGTCCACCTTCGTGAAGCCTTCTACGCACAGTAGACATTGACACCAACCTTCCAGAGGCTGCAGAAAGACAGGATCTAAGATGATATGGGGTTGCGGTTCTATTCCTTCGTACACATAACCACAAATATCAGTCATCGGCGCTTGTCGAAACCCCTGTCTGTCCTTGGCTAAACTTTCTTAAGCCCGAACCAGTGGTTTTAAATTGTTGCCAAACACTATGAACCCCATAAGGACTCACATTTAGTCATCTGGCCACCTCTGTTGGAATTTGTCCTACCTCCAATCTCCCAATAGCTCTAAATCGCAGTTCTGGGAGCAAATGGCGCCTCGAGGTCATTGAAATAAATTGGCTATCCCAGATTTATAGTATCGCTATCACAGTGACGGCCTTACTCTCTAACATGGATTTTTCTGTTCCTCACAGATAACGCAATGTGATTGCAGCGTCACTAATTTGAATTTGGTATTTTCATTCAGCATCTTTTATTTGACAATATATGCAAATTTCATACAGATTGCTTTATTTTTTAACGGGTTATCGCTTTATTTGTGATTTTTCTATAATTTTTGGAAACCAGTGTAGCACAAAGAAGTAACTAGCAAAAGAGGGCGAACGCAGTTGTCACGGATTTCGTTTAGCAAAGAGAATTTCGATGTGTGGAAACGACTGAGATAATATTTATCTCGATAGACGCTAGTTGCCTGGCTGTTTTTTAGGAGAATGTATGATATAGTGCTGTTTTCAGTTCTCTGACAGTATAAATCTGTGGAATATTTTTAGATTATGTTATGTAGAGAATCTTTTTCTCTAAACGTGTCCCTGTTGATTTGTGGCCCTGAATATTTTTCAGTACTGCATTGTTAACGACAGTGAACTCTTGTACAAAATTTAAAAAAAACGGTTTGTTTGATGTGGGAATAAAAAAAAATGGGGCCTGACCCTAATGAGGTAACGTTCTCAGGCTGTACGAATATTACGCTATCATAAACAATGAACTTGTGTACAGAAGGTGATCAAAATTGATGCTTTAAATATAGGATTTAAACCATAATGTAAATAAATGCTTTTTGCAGTCCAACATGCTAGTAATGCGGTATCGTACTGACAATATATGAAAATGGCATTGTCATTAAAAATGAACTTCTGCGCTGAACTGCATCTTCTGTTTCACTAAACTGCAATGTAATTTAATTTTATCGAAATATTATGTAAATTTAAATTTTGTTCTTATGATTCAAACGCTATTTAACCCGTTCCGAGTACCATTGGGATCTTTTTTAAACCCATTTCTGTTGTTTTGAAGCTTTTCATCGAACCAGAAAAAATAGCAAATTAAACTTAATAAATAAAAAAACATGTAATCAGCTTGTCGGATAACATTATAATTATTAGAATAGAATTTCTAGTTCAAATAATGCATACAAAAAAGAAAAAAAATTGAAGGAAAAAATATCCAATCTATATATTTTGCTGTAAGGATGTATTTCTAACTCAAGTGCGAATTTTAATTGGAAGATGATTTATTCTTCTTCAACGGTATAATATATATAAATATATAGATGGATTTATAAATATTAAAGAAAGAATATACAAAAATGAAGACATAAATTGCACACTATATACGAGAAAAAAATCAATACGCACGAAAATATATTCTTTTTTAAAAAACGAAAGATAATGTGATGTGACAATTTAAAATAAAACTTTTACCGTTGTCTTATTTTCTATCAAAAGAAATATATTTTGCATAGATTTGGTTTAAATACGTAATCATTTCAATCGTTTTTCGAAATCAGCACAAGAAATTATGAATCTATTCTTGAACAAAAAATGCATCACGTTTTAATTTAATATTAAGATCGCATTACAGTACACACATTATTCAGGTTAAATAAATTCCTATGCATAATATTTACAAGATATCTACTCAAGTATAATTGTATGGAAAAGTTCCTCTACATAATTCTAGAAACAACATTCAACACATCTCTGTACAACCGGTTCAGAAAAGGAACGCATTTTTTCTTTAAAATGCAAGCCAAAGCAATCGCCAGTGTCTCCTCTTTCTTAGTGGGGCTCTCTAATTAGCGAGCATGTGAATTTCACATTTCTTCTGTGGTGATCATGGAGCCAGTGAACGGAAGATGATTTTTCTCCCTGGAACGGAAGATGGCTTTTCTCTAGTGGTTTGACAACACGATTGGTAGCGTCAATGGAGTGGGAAATTTGCAAGTAACTTTTGACACTCGGCAGTACTCCTTTTTAAGATGCTGACCGAAGCGTGACATTTTTAATTAAGTGATCAAATGAAGTTTTGGATGTTAATACGGTGCTTGTCTTACGATCTATTAATTCAAGAAATAATAATTCGCACGAGATAACAACTATAAAGAATTCACCGATATGTCTATTAGCTTTTCCTAAAAAAATCTGATTTATACCATTTCTCGTGAAGTTAGTGTCGTCTTTCCAGACGTCTGTTTCCTTTGAAGTCGTGTGCCTTCTCTAATGTCGAGCCATGAGAAAGAGGAATGCAAAATTGACATTTTAATATACAAGCTTCTATTAGTTAGCACAATCATACACTGGAAATGATCTAGTGTTTCCCTTCAAAATAATTGTTCTCCTCATGTATGTGATCATCAATGTTTCATACATAGTGTACGGCTACAGTCTTTTGTGATAAAAATCTAATTACCCTCGTATAATCCAAATTTAGTGCCACACAAAGGTAATAGAGAAGTGATAAGTGACAAAATATATTTCTAGATGATTTCAGATAGAAAAAAATCATCTTATAAGTGAATAATACATGCAGTGTTTGCGTGGGCCTAATTCAGAGGTCTAAGTAAATTAAACGCATTATGATATTCATGGCCAAATAATTTATACTTTCATTTAATTTAATTACTATTGCTTTGAATTATGTTTTTTTTTTCATTTTTGCATGCTATTTTTTATGATTACTGATCTTTATGCAAAATAAATAATCCAGAATTTCCCATTAAATCAGACATTAGTATAATTATTTCAGTGTTTAAATCTTATTCATTATTCAACTATTATTATTAAAATTCATGCCATATATCTATAAATATTAATTGAGTTAAACTTTCCCTAGCTTTTTTCTAAACACAACGCTTACAAATCCTTGCTATTAATTATCAACTATTCTTTCTTATTTCAATATCGGAAACTTAATGTTATAATGCTAATTAATGGCAAGTGACCCCCCCTTCATTTAACAATCCGAACAAATCTTCTACACAAGTTTATTCTACTAAAATGTAAACTGTAAGACTGATAATAATTTTTCCGTAAAATGTAAAAGAGTTTAAAGTTGTCCAGAATGAAAATTTTAAAAAGAAACATTTTGAATCACCTAACAGAATGCAAAATATGGTTTCATTTTATAGTACCAAGGATTTATATCGAATAAGAAATGGCTCAAACGTTAGTTTTATTGCTACTATAAAAATAGTCCTGACACTAGATGACATTAAAGATCTGAAAATCCTCAAACGGACATAACGATAAAGACCTTTAGCCTGTTTTGTTTTTATTTTTTCCATAAATCTTTTAATTTTTTACGTGACGGTATTTTAAAACTCACAAAAAAGCCTTATATTTTGGCTAAATTCAGAAGTTTGAAATGAGAATTTTAAGTGGGATTTTAAATATATTGTAACTGGATTGTAACTGATAAGATGTTTAACAGTAAATTCGTATTAACAATTAATGAATGAGATGGAATTTTTTTCTAGGATTTCGAAATGCGCATCATTCATTACTACATCAATTAAGCACTCTTTATTTATAAAATAATATGCTCTTTTTAATTCAATATCATACCATAGTTGCCAGCCTTGCGGTTTCCAAAAACATATATTTAATCAGAAAATTTAGTTAATATAGTTTTTTAATATAGTATCTTTTGTTTACGCGTTATTTATTGCATTTAATTTGTGAATAAAAATCTCTAGTTCAAATTACGTTTATATTATTGAAAAAAACCGGAAGGTTGTCAAATATATACGTAGAGATCTTTGTAAACTTTTGTAAAGTACAGCTTTTAAAAGTTTTGAAATCATTGTACACTTCTATAAGTACTGTTATCTACATAAACAAATGTCAAAATTTTCAATAAAATGTTTTTCCACAATTATTATGTAATTATGTATATTAATAAACAGTATATTTTTGATCAGCATTTCTGTTTAATAATTCAAGAAATATAAACTCTATTAAAACACTCCTAAATTTTATATATTTATATCTATTATATATTAAATAAGTTATTCTATTCAAAGTTTAATATTTCTTCTGATAATAGTAGATTCAATAATTTAATAACAGTTTATTATGAAATACGGAATCAACCATATTTAGGCTAAACAAAAGGCAAATCTTCTGGGGATTTTAACTATTCGTGGTCTGACGTAAAAAGTAATTTCAATTCATTACAAAACTGAAAGTTTGATGCCATTGACAATTCTCCAATTGTGAAATTTTTGTGATTCTACAGCATACATTTCAGAAAAAATTGGATGACGGAGTGAAAACAAATGCATGAATCCACCAGAATATACCGGCAATAAGAACAAACGTGAATTTAAAGTGTTTTAAATGATTTTTAAGGCTTTTGGGAACAGAAACAATTGGAAATATTAGCCAAAAGTTCAAAATTATGATTATTACATTTTTAATGCATTTATAACTATAAGCATGCAGATGAATATGTTTTGCAAGAATATTGACTTGGAATTAAACAAAATTTCTAGTAATATCATTTTTCTTAAAATTTAATTTAATTTACATTTTAAATGCACCTTGTGTCAAACTTTGACGAAATTCTTGCCATTTAACATGATTTTGCATAATAGAAAACTTGAACTAAATTTGCATTAGCAAGTTTATAGTATTCGTATTCACAAATTTTAGGACTGTTTTACTACGTTATTTTGAAGAAATGCATATTGTATCTATCCATGTGTTAAAAAATACAATTGTATAATAAGAACCAAACAAACACATATTATTTTCGCACAAAATTGTCAATTTTCTGCAATCATTGCATTAATAGCAAAAATACCCAACCGAGTTCATTTCGGATTTTAATTTTTGATCTCTCCTTACCATTAAAATACGACATATTGCCCAAACTGGGAATTGAAGATGTTACTCAAGCGCAGTACCTAACTTTATTACTTGCATATATGTGTTAATAAAAAGAATGGAGATTAGTAAACCTTAGATTTTAAGGATATGAGTTAGTATTTGCTAAAGCCAGCTAGAAGGTTGAAAACTTATAAATTCTATTATTTAATTTCGGTAAATACTAACTTCTAAAAATTATTCGTGGTATTTATTTATTTTATTGTAAATAAAAATATCTCTAAAAAGAGACTGAATTTTTAAATAAATATTTAGTTTTAAATATTATAGTGTTTTGCTTAAAAGTTAAACTGACACATGAATAACTTGTCAAATAAAATGTACTTTGTGTGCTACTAAGCAATAGCAAGTCATTTTAATAATTTATTAGTGTAAGGGAGAGTCATAAATAGTGAGACGGATTAAAAATAACGTTAATTAAGAACTAGATATCATCGACGAAACAAATGTTAAACAATACATATATACATTTGTTTATTGCAAAAATATTGCATACCAAGTTTACTGTTACATGTGACTAGAAATAGGAAATCAATTACATTGGAATATCATTAAATTTCACATCATTGTGTCCCCCACTTAGTACACTGTGAGACACCGGCACATGTAGCAGTCTGGTATATGAGATGGTTGTGGAAATATTTCAAAATCCGATGAAGCGATGAAATGGAGTTTGTAGTAGCTATGTGGTGGTAATACGATAAAAGTGCTTTCTATTTGTAAATAGGTGTCAAGGACGTAAAAACATATTTAAGAAGCATATAATGTACATTATTAATAATAGAATAGATATAGTAAAAGTGATTATGCACTGTTTTAGAATGTTTCACTTTATATCACTTTGTCATTAAATAAAGTATTTTTAACATATTAATATAGTGGTGGCTAGGCAGGTTTTTTTTTTAATAATACACTTTTATTTTGAATGTTGACAACCAAGAGTATACACGTGGTTAGCAGCGAATGGTTTAAGATTTGTACTAGAAATGAACAATTCACGTACCGAATTTTGAAAATAGTTATATTTGAAATTGATATTAATATTTTAAAGAAACATATTAAGCGCAATTTAACGATTGTGTTTTATATGCTTGGTTCCATTTAAAAGTAACAGAATTAAAGTGAAATTTCTCAAGAGACTGCTGAGTTGGATTAATTACCTTACCTTCATTATTATAAAAAACGTGGTGCTCGTGGATGCGTTTAAAACACAAGTAAAAAAAATAAGTTACAATCAAGCTTCTTACTTGCAATTCCCTTAAGTGAGTCTTATCATCAAAAAGTTAATTTAATTTTGTGTTCTGTGTGAACAAAGTGATTTACGTAAATTACTCTTTTGTTTAATTATAAAAAAATCTCTTCTAAAACTAAAAAAGTTATGAGTTGGTTCTGGATACACTGCATGACTTCATTTCTTTTAAGATATATGTATGAAAATAAAAAAAAGAGGACATGTCGACAACCAACTGGCAGAATAGCAAAAATTCATAAAAACTGTCAAAGTGGAAAGTTTTTTTTTTTCAAAACAAATGACTGAAATGTATTTTTCTTTCACAGAAAAAATATCAAATATTTTTTTTTCTTCTAAATTTATCTTGTGTATATTCAGGATATGAATATTTTAAAATGTCTTCATTGCATTTATAATTTTCTTTTTGCGCTGTACAAAGTTCTTTTGACTTTATATTTTGTTTCATTTAAAGTTTTCAATCCATATATACAGGGTGTTTCACGAAGAACCCCTAACTTTGAAAATAAATAACTCGGAAACGGAGATATTAGATAGAAGCATGAAACGAGTAGTATTTTATTAAAAATCCGTAAGAATCTGATACAGAAACAACAAAATTTTTGTTAAAATAGCGCCTACAGATGGCGTTGCAAGCAGTATTATGGATTCCAGTAAAGATAGCTCAGACGCCAAGAACGTATCAGTCGTCGAAGATTTCGTCGTTGAAACGTGATCGCTGTTAGAGCATAGTTAAAGAAATTCTGGTAGTGACAATGAAATACATTGTTTAACGCAACAATACTTTAACACGAGCTGGAGGAGAATATTTGTCAATTTTCTGTGTTGATTTCCGGTGACATACTGAAAGTCACTGACGATTTCATTCTTCGTTTGCGACATGCGTGTTGTTTGAAAGGTGTACATTTTAAATCGCTTTCGATGTGATAGACTCTACTTATGTTGATGACACCTACAGCGCCATCCATCGGCGCCATTTGTTACTAAAATTTTGATGTTTCAGTATTATATGTTTACCGTTTTCTTAATAAACGTACCACTGATTTCATGCTTCTATCTATCACCGTTTTTGAGTTATCTATTTTCGATGTTAGAGGTCCTCCGTGAAACACCCTGTAGTTATATATAATTCTCAAACATTTTCTAAATAAGTGAATATAATTCTAATGGAAATAATTTCTTAAAATCTATTTTAAATATTAAATTATTAAATCAATTATATGTAATGTGAAGATATAGCAATACATTTATTTTAAACTATTTCAAATTTACAATTAATTTGAATAGTTTTAAGTTGATACTAATCCATGTTTGTTTACCAAATAAATGTTTATGCAGAATGGGAATAACATTTTTGGTATGATTAATTGAATGATTTTAAATATGCCTTATATTGTTTTCGTTTCAATTTCTCGATCACGATTCAGAAATTTCAGAAGACGAAAATACTGTGTTTGAGGAATATACGGCTGAATTATGTATTGTTCTGATATCTAGTTTATTTTATTAATTACATTCTGTAAAATAAGGAATTTGGCTGCTGATATTCTATGATTATACTCTGTTTTTTTAAACAGCTCGCATACTTTAACTGAATGATTTTAAGTAATAACTATTACTATATACTTAATGTGTTCTATCTGTAAAAAAATTTAAAATATTTCGTTTTCTATCACGGTTGCCGCAGGTTGACATTTTTTTGACGTATGCTAATACACTATATGGCCAATTATGACCGGTCACTTGCGATTTTAGACGTTTTGTTAAATATCTGGAAAGATACATGAGGAATTATCCTGAAACTTCAGAAGTAAAAACAACATGCTAGACGTCATATATTTCCGCAAAGGTTTTTTCCCGAAACCACATAAGGGGCCGTCAACAAATTGAAGAAAAACGAATATCTTTTGGATAACCCTGTAAAAACTAATATCGCAAAAGCGTTGAAACGGTAGAACATGCTTAGGGGGCTTATTTTAATAAACCACGTTCATTTTTATGAGGATAGCAAGTATACTCGTGGAGAAATTAAGGTTTTTATAAAAACAATCCCAATTTTCACCAAGTGTTTTGCTTATAAGTTTCAGAATTCTTAATATAAAAGAATGTTTTTTTCAGGAATGATGACACACAACATTGTATAAAATACCCTGTGATCAGAATAAAAAAAATAATAAATATTGGAGGAAAAATGAGCAGGTTCACTAAATATTGCTTCACTGCGCATGCGCGAATTCAATCAGAATATACTGTGCATAATATATTAGCTAAATGTATAGACCAACGTTTGTGATAGTCTCAAAAACATAGCTTGGAAATTCTGATAGTAATTGTCGATAGAATAAGCTTGAAGTTCACTGTTCCCAAAAGGAAGCAAAAATATAGAAGACTATCCAAATATACAATTAGAGGCACTTCATTCCTATTATGTCAACTTTTATAGGCTAGTATATTTGGATACAACCCATTATCTTTTTGCTTCCTTTTGGGATCAACGAATTCCGAGCTTATTCTATTGACGATTACTATCAGCATTTTCAAGCTCTGTTTTTAAAACTTTCACAAATATTTTCCTCCCTTTATTCAATGTTAAGGACTAAAAGCTGACAAAATTGGCAAAAGCTGAGAGATTGTAAATTGTAATATGATATCCAGGATTATTTGTCAGCCAATCATCTTGGACTCATTTCAGCTTTGCCTTAAAAGGCCCATAAACGGAAGCATTCAATGGCTGAATACAATGGTTACAATGAGGATGAAATGTTAAAAGAATAATTACCATAAATTATTAATTTATCAAACTATATAATATTATTTAGCTAATAAATATATTTTTGAGCTTCCTCTAGGGATGAATGAGACAATCCCATTCATTCCATTTGAAATATCCCAATCATCCCCATGATCCATATATTCAATTGTCACCCATTTTGTCTCCAAAATTATTTTGTCACAATGGTTAATATTAATTCATTTTAATCACCAATATTGAGCCTTGAAATAAAAAACTAAAACATATCTTAATTGTTTATATTGCATAAGAAATAATTGCATAAAATTGAATAATTGCATAAAATTGAATAATTGCATAAAAAATTACTTTTAAGCAGAGTTTTCAGGACATGATAATTTGACGGAAACTGAAAACAACCATGTGGTTTTACTTTTGGTTCTGAAGCACACAATGGTAGTGAAATCTACGAGGTTAGGAAGCAACTATAAAAAAAGGTTTATTGCCTTAAATATTGAGAGCGTCCCATAAATCCCTTGTTCCATTCATCCCCCATCTCCCCTACAGTTTAATAAGGCTAAGATTATTAAGAAAATGTCTGGTTACTATAGTTTATATATCAAAGAGTCTTTAAAAATTATATCCAGAAATAATAGTGTTTGTAACGATGTCTTGTCATATAACATCCCAAATATTTGGATTTATCTAATAAGTGAACAGTCTGCACCAACTAACCCACCACCTACCCTGCGGTTCAAAGTGGAACGGTCCAGCGAGCTTTGATTTTGAAAAGGAAACAGTCCCTCGGATTTGTATTATATGTTTTTTAACACTGAAGACGAGCACGATTGTGATTGAAACTGATAGGTTTTAGATATTTTATTTTATTTTTATTTATATTTTATTTTAAAGTACATATTAAACACCTTTTCAGTAAAGATTGTAAATGAACTAATTGTAAGTTATTGCATTGAGGTTAACTGGGTGAATTAGTTCAGCCATACTCGTCCGGGATGCTCAGGCGGTAGAGCATTAGCAGTTTAAGCCAAGGGAGGCCGGGTTTGAATCCTGGCCCGAACTTTTCCGCCTAGTTGTAAAGATTACATCTCATAGATTATCATAGTTTGCATATGGATATACTGTTTTGCCCAAAAAATGATTGGTAAGGAATTAAAGGTTCTTACGTCTAGACGACGAGCCTGAATGTCGCAGAAGGAAGAACTTCCCAGAAATGAATTTTTGAGCAGCTCCAAAGGGATCTGATTCGTACATAATGATTTCCTAGCCGCGCTTTTTGCTTCTAGAATAGTACGTTTGTGTATAGCAGCTTGTTTGTTATATGAAAATTTGTAGTGTTGTATAATTTTTATGATTGAATTAGGACGTTTTTAATCCTTTGAATACTGAAGTCTGGATAATACATAGAATTCAAACTACAGCGAATGCTTAAACGTGAAATATGATGTGAGAGTATTTCTCTCCATTTCTTCTACCTGCTACTTTTCAGGAGGACAATAAGAGGTAAAAGAGTAACCTCTCTTAAATAAAAGTTCGTTGATTCCAATAATCCCCTGCTCTGCTACAATTGTTGGATATTTAAAAGGGATTGAAAATGAACCAGGTATTCGGGCTCTCTTCCAATAGTTTGCTTGGCTGGGTATCTTGGGCGTTTCAGTAGAAAAAGGGTTAAATATTTATCTAGTGCTGTAAGTAAATTACGTTTTGATTTTATTTCAAGGATCCAAAAGAGAAAACACTGATGATATTCGAAATTTTGTGTATGGAGTGGCCAGTGTGCTCTCCTGACTTAAATTCAAATGCTGGCCATACTCGAAAAAGTCTTTGCAGTGGAGAGCAAAGCATTCGTTTACTGTTCGGAACTTGGAGATTGCACTTATTGCAAATTAGGGCAGAAATCTGTAAAGTCTTATTGAAAACCTCGTTGCATCCACCTAAAACATCTGTGCAACAGTCTTAGCTGCTCCAGGAATCACATACTATGTTAATACATTCATCCTTTTCAAGAAACACCTACTTTGTCATTGAGTGATGTGTCATTTACTGGTATCATTTATAAGAACTTAAATTCCCATACATTGTATGTCACTTTTTTAATATTATGCATTAATTATATGTACTTCCCATTTTATATCAATTTCATGTCTGGAATGTTTTTTTCACATTGTTTTCTTTATTCCCAAATTGTTTTTGATTTTTTAGCTCTGTATTTTTGACTAAATAATGCATCTCCTTGTCTTAAATGAGAAAAAAAATGTCACGCTGATATAATGTTTTTCATTGTTCTAAAAATACACTCAACAAATATTACCATAATCGTTATCTACTTACATATTCTGAGTATATTGCAATAAAGTGAATTTTCTTTCAAATACAATGTGTAATCGGCTTATTTCATTAAAACATTCAAGAGTACTTAACATCACTGATTTTTTTGTAATTCTTAAAGATATTAAATCTAATTCTAATATTGAACACAGATTTTTAACTAAAATAACCACTTTTTTGTAAAAGCACTTTAAAAGTAATATTTTTTTTTCTGTAATCAGAGCGCAAATTATTTACTAAAATTTAAACATATAGATTAAAATATTTTTCTAAATAACTTTAATTTATTTGATTTGATATATAAGATTTAAAAAACCCGCTCAATAAAATAATAATGCATTTATGTTAATGTAAAATATTGCCTGGTTTAAACTTTCAGCTGGGGAAAATATCACATAATTTAATACTTGCTAATATCCCATTATATATTTTATAAGTACTACATAATTACCGAAAACCGAATAAAATATTTGCACCCTTTAATATACACAATACAAAACAAGAACATTTATTTTATTGACGCGTTCATTGATTAATATGATTAACTTTACACTTTTCGAAAGCAGTGCGACAAATAATCATTGGGTACCTTTAAAAATCGACATTTTTTATCTAAAGCTGTTAATATGAGCACGAATTTAAAAATTGTATTAGAATAATATATTTGAGAAAATGAAAAATGAATGATATAGAGAATAAGTTTTATATTGTAATTTCATTTTTATAAGATTTTATGTATTTATTAAAGATAAATATAAGGATGCCTTAACTTATTAGTTAACCCCTTCTACTTATTAGTGAAGAGAATATTCGTTTCTTTTCACTGTTTTTAAACTGTAATAATTGAATATATATTGAAAATCAAAATTATTTACAATAAAAAACACAAGTGAATTTACATACGTTTTTTAAGTCATCAATAGTTCCAACACGTGTTCCAGAAATATTTTTTAAAACTTACGGTGGTAACATTTTTTAAACTACTAGATTTTCTTTTAAAAATTTATAGTTTAAGTTCAGAATGCAGTAAAATCACCTAATCACCTAATAATCTATTGAAAATCGTATTTTAGCTATAAGAAACGCATTTATATAACGAATGTAGTTTTAATATAAAAATACTCTCAGTATACGTAAATCTAGTCTGGATTAACAATGACGAATCAAGGGAAGAAAGACAAATTTTGGAATGAAGCTAATTGTTTAGACTCCCAATGAAAAGAAAATACTAGCAGCCGTATAAAACATATGATTCAAAAATACATGCACATATAACAAGAATACATTTCTCATTTCTTTTTCACAATTCAATTTTGTTTCTCTTTTAGAATGCTGTGTGTACTGAGAATGTTTTTCACTGCTTTTGTTTATTCATAAGTATATAAAGTTTTTAACAATTTATTTTTTGGTAAATAAAAAGAAATCAGCTACGTGGAATCATCGCAAAGCATTAAGCAGAACTGTCCCCAAAACATTTAACAAATACGGTCCTGTTATTTGTGCGATGTTTGTCAAACACATGAGTTTCTAATTTTATTGCTTACATTACAAAAGTAATCGCGGAGAACGTTCATTAAAATGATTTCCAGATTTACCCAGTAAATGTTTTGAAAATGAACTGGTATGTTAATATTATCAATAATTTAACAAATACTTTTTTTATTTAACTTATTTATTTTATTCTATTATAACAAAGATTTCTTCAAAAATAATTTATAATTGAAACTGATTATCATCTTAATACGGAGACAATACTTCATTTTATTTCATACATAAATGTGCTAACTGTAAATCAACTTGTAATACTTGTGTAAAAACGTACTTGCAGCTATAATGGCAAGAATAGTTTAGGTTTAAAACCAATTTTTGACTTATTTTTTTCCTTCGTACAAAAAGTGCCAAAACTGTATTTTAGATATAAACGGCACAAAAAAAGTAAATTTACAATTCACATAACTGTTAAGTAAATGTTAAGTAAAGTTTAAAACAGTAACTGTTTAATACTTGAAACGTAATTGTTTCAGTTAAATAAATGTATTTTATGGAAAATTCATTTTTTTTTGTTAAAATTACGCAAAACGTAATTTCTCAAAAAGCTATTGAAATATCACTATAAAAATCAAATTGCAAGTTATTGACTTATAACTCATGAAAAATGTGTAATATATCATAGATTTTAGTTTATTATCTTCACCAGTTTCATACAAATTATGTGTATACAGAAAATGCATATATATGCAATAGAATTTACTGTAGAGTGTTTTGCGTATTGGGCTAACTTTCACAAAATGTTTCCATAAACTCCTCAATTTACCTAAATTTAATCAATGTATGGATTATATTTTCTTCATCGTAGTTTATAGTCAAAATCTTCCTAAACATAAGCATAAACTATAATTAAATAGCTTTTTCAAAAAAAATACTCCAAACGCTGTCAGATTACTTAAAAATAACAATTTTTGGACAATCCCTTATCATTCAGTGAGTTTCATTCAGAAACTAAAAAACAGCTCACTCTAACGCCGATATTTCTCTGAATTTTTTTGATATTTGACTGAATTTTTTAATAAGTTGCTCCATAGAGTTGACTATTAAATTATGCAAAAAGTTCCTTGTTATCGTTCGCTCATGCGCAGATAAAAAATATTTTATACTACTGCCCATATTTCCTTAAATATTAATATATTTATATTCCAATTGCAGTATATGGTTTCTACTACATTTTGTCAATTTTTTTTATACTGATGTTAAATTTGGTTAAAATCCCTGTATGTTATAAGCAAAAAACATGCAAGAATTTTTTTAATTTCTAAAATAATCGCTATATCTCTATTAATATACATGCTATTCTTACTCAAATGAATACACATTTTGTACAATGTCTGTCTATGTATATTCTGTAGCGATAGATTACTTCATGCATTTTATTTTACAGGGGGATCCCAAATGTAAAGCAGATTTTCGGATTCTTATAAAGAAGAAGATCTTTCGGTGACTGTCACATTAAAAATTTATAATTCCAAAATGTCGATGGTTATGTGTAAACGGTTGTTTGACAGCACAAGAAGGAATGCAGTTGACCACGAGCACATAGAAGAAGCATAATTAGCGATGAAGGTGATTTATTTGGAACCAATAGTTAAGAATAGTATTATGCATGAATAACACACAGACGAAAGCGCAAGGGGAGGTACTCCACAAAAATGAAGACAAAGTTTTTCTACAACTCCTCTGGTCAAGTTAAACGGCCGAAGTGATTGTGTTCTAAAAGTTACATGTACGGGTGTTGGCGCGGAAAGCATGATAAAATCGCCAGTACTTGGCGAGAGAGTTTTAGGAGACAATGTCGGAAGCGTATGGGAAAAAACGATAAATGCTAGATTCTGTCTATGATTATGCATTCATTTGAGAATGGGGGGAAGGGTTGTAAAGATTCTTTCATGGAGACAGAAAAGGAAAAAGAAAAGAAAGTAATTTTGGGATTGGCGTTTGATTTTGCTAAAAGACAGCTGCAATTAACGGTTACTTATGACTCGAATCTAATAACAGGGTGTGAAAGATATGAGCTTGCATATTACAGTTTACATGTGGGCGAGAGATATTTTAATTAATTCTTTTGAGAGCGGATGAGAAGTGCAAATGCTTGCATAAAGAATATCGGTTATACGTTACATTACTTTAATAAGTAGAGCACAGCTGCTTATATATTTTGTCTAATTTTTAAGGCAGATGCACTTTTGATTTCATGAGAAGGAAACGGTTGAATTAGAAATATGTGAACATTAGTAACTTATTTTTAGCATAACCGCAAAGTTAAGGACAGAGAGGTTTCTGATGCATGCGAGTGATTTGCATTTTAGAATGAAGAAAGTAGATTCGTTATCTAAATTAAATCAGAAATAGGTTTTAGTTAACATATTGAATTTTGAAGGGGGGGGGAATTACAGACATTTAAAATCTATAAACTATATTTGTTTATTATTTTTGATTATTTATAATTATTTATTTATTTGGGGGGAATGAATGAATCTTTATGAATTAATTTTTTTATTTATTTTTTTATCTCTATTTTGGGGGGGGGAGGAGAAGCATGCAATCAATACATGTATGCTAGATGTTGGAAGAGGAATGGAAAAGCTTATGTTAACTTGTTAAAATTTTGAGGGGGGGGGTTTGAACTGAAAGCAAGATATATGACAAACGTCTTTGTCATATATATCACCCCATTGACCAGAAAAGCTGTACTGTTTACAGTACAGTTAAAAAAATATATACAACACAATTATACTCTCCCCAAGCTTAAAACAATACATACATAATATAACACAAAATACTTGTAACTTATATGAGTTGCAACAGTATAAAGGATTTTGTTACCTCAATAGTTCGTAACGTCAGGCCATAAAATATAAAACATAGTGCACTACCTTCGAAGATTTTTTTTTTTATATCTTCGTCCTTTTATTTTCTGTTTTGTTCTTTTTCTTTCTGTCTGGTACCAGCTTTAAAAAGTTACTATTTAACTAGACATGTCTAATGATAACTGAGCACAAAACAGTACTCATTTTCTCAATTTTGTTGCACTTAAATACTATAATTACTACTTAAGTATAATATGAAACACAAATGAAAACAATTAAAAAATAAACACAAATAACACATAACATAAACATATATCCTTAAAAATTAACTTTAATTATATGAAAAAGTGAAAATGGATTAACTCAAGTGTAGTGTACTGAAAGGTTTTTTGAAAAAGTTTTAAAATTCGTGCAAGCACAGGACGGTAAAAAAAAGAGGTGCATATGGCACGCCCATAAAAAGGGACCGCCCTTAATCTTGTCAATGCATGACAAGTGTGATGTCTCAGGCTTAGGGCCTTACGACCTAGGTGAGGAGGGCAGTGATGAGAGTCCACATCATTACAACATGAACTCCCTGCTCCCCAATGAAGATCGCACTGATCCCCACACAGGAGCACGATTCGGGAACACATATACTTTTGGGAAAAGGGAATATTGTGAATTAGTGAACTAAATCACAATTGTCTCTCTAAACACAATCTGGTGAGGGGTGGTAACCTAAGGGCAAAAATTTAGAACGGTACCACTAGCCTGAAGGGGAAGAATTAGTAAAACTAAAAAAAAAACAGATACAAGTGTATCTTATGTAAATCCTAATGTATTGACAGTCCTAGAGTGTTGAGAGACCTCCAATATGTCATAATCGGGTGTGGTGAAGTGAAACTGTACAAGTCATGTAAGTAAATGCTTTAAGTTTGTTTAAGAGAACTTTTTTTTTTTAATTTAAAAACTCTTATTTATTTTAAAATATTTGCAATGTTGTATTCAGTATGAATGAAAGTTTAAAGTGTGAGAGAAAAAAATGTGAAAAGATTATATTTATCTACTGTTTATAAAATTGAATGAAAAATTAAAAGAATGGTGTGACCCGATACAAAATATTGTGTAAAAGTGGTCTTCACAAGAAGACATGGACCAGCCGTGAAGTCAAGTGAAGACAAGTTATGCACAGTATACGTAGAATCCTGGCCAGGGATAAAACACTTACTAT
Source organism: Maratus michaelseni (assembly GCA_963931845.1). Classification (NCBI taxonomy): domain Eukaryota; kingdom Metazoa; phylum Arthropoda; class Arachnida; order Araneae; family Salticidae; genus Maratus; species Maratus michaelseni. The sequence goes on along the minus strand of OZ007590.1, from coordinate 256,560,568 downwards.
CAGATCATATTAAAAATTTAAAAGTTTTTTTTTTTAAAGTTTATTATTATTATTATTTTTTTTTTTTTTTAAATGTTACAAATTATCTTTTCCTTAAATTGTAGCGAGGGGCGAGAATGGTGTTAGAAGAATTATTATGTATAACATGACTTGCAGGATCACACAAATGTCCATATCGAGGTGGTGCTAGAAGAAGTCTATCAATATGTACCCTAAATGCAGTATCATCATGAGTATATAATCTTTTAATTGAAAATGAAACAGGAGAGTGTCTAAATGTTACAATATATGGACCGGTATATTTAGGTTTAAATTTGTTGACTGATTTTAGGTAAACAATATCTTTTAAACATATATTTCTTAATTTAGCTTTTCGACTGTGAATTTTGTAACGTCTATCTTGAGCAGTCTTAATGTTGTTATATGCTTTGTCATATATTTTGTTTAAGTCATCCAGTAATTTATAAACTTCAACATGTTTATCTAGAAATGCTTGGTTGGTACTATGATCATATGTGTCAAAAATTAATGAAAGTTCACGACCAAAGTGAAGTAAGTTAGGTGAAAATAGTGTAGAAGAGTGTGTCGAACCATTATAAAGTGACTTATGAATAAACAGAGCATTTTCAAAAGAGTGTCCTTCTTGTAGTAATGTGGTAACAGAATATTTAATAGACTTGTTAATTCGCTCGGCAATACTGTTAGATTGTGGGTGCGAGACCGAACTGTGATGTATTTTTATACCAAGAGCATCATTAAATGCATTATAAATATGAGAAGTATATTGTGGGCCTAAATCTGACAAAATACAAACGGGTCTCCCATAGGTAGTTATATAACTAAATAAGCATTTTAAAACCTTGGGTGCAGAAGTATCAGTGAGAGGATAGAGTTCAATGTGCCTTGAGAAGTGATCGGTTACAGTTAAAACATGTTTATTGTTTGAGAAAGGACCAAGTAAATCAGTACTGACTGTATGACCAGGATATCTTGGTGTGTATGTAGGTTGAAGAGGTGCGGGTGGAGTGTTATGGTGTTTGGCCTGTAAACATTTGACACATGAAGCTACAAAGTTGAGTGTATCTACATAGATGCCTTTCCAAAAATATTTGGATGTAAGAAATTCATAAGTTTTGGCCATACCAAAGTGTGACAGATGGGATATAGTTAAAACTTTACTTTTAAGTGAATCAGGGACTACAATGTGGTATGAGAAAATATTATTTATGATATCTTCCTTTTTGAACATTAATATTTTAGAATCAGGATGTATGAAGTAATTCGGGAATTTTGAAGAAGGTCCATTTTGTAATATATGATCATAGATACTAGCTAAGGTAGGGTCTTTTTGTTGTTCAGTGCAAAAAGTTTGATTTGATATCTCCAATAATGGGTCTCGTTTTGTTCGTTCACCTGAGATGAGAAAATTAACATGACAGTTGTTGTTATTAACAGATTTACAAATATCAGGTGTTTCATGATCGACTATTGGAAGTGGTTGAGGATCATGGATAAGGTTAGGATTGGTTAGTAAATTTTCTTGGTTGTTGTCAAAATTACAGCGAGAGAAATAATCTGCTAGAACATTTGAAGATCCTGGAATGTGTACAAAATCATACGAATATTCTGAAAGGTCAATTAGCCAACGGGTGGTTATGTCTGCTGGGTTTGTAGTCTTTTTGTATTTTTTTAGGGGTTTGCTATCCGACAAGATTAGGAATTTTCTGTTGTATAAGTAATATTTGAATGCAATAACAGATTTGTAAATTGCCATGAGTTCTAGTTTTAAAGCAGGTTATTTTTTTTCAGAGGAATTTAAGGATTTAGAAAAGTATGCTACTGGTAGAAGATTTCCATTATGTTCTTGCAGTAAAACGCCAGAGATGGCAATGTTAGATGCATCTGTATTCAAATAAAACTTCTTATTCCAATCTGGTAACCTAACCATGGGTGAACCGAAGAAAATTTTCTGTATTGTTTTAAGTATGTCCTGATGTTTTTCTGTCCAGATGAATTTAGTCTTAGGAGTAGTTAAATCAATAAGTGGTTGCACTAGTTTGTTAAATGTTGGAATTAATGATTTATAGAAAGTTATCAAACTAATAAGCCTTTTTAGTTGTCTTTTTGTAGTTGGTGTAGGAAATGAAGTTATTTTTACAATATTAGAATGGATTGGTGAAATACAATGATTTTCTATTTGAAAACCTAAGTAGTTGACTTTTGTTTGATGAAAGTTGCATTTATTAGGTGAAAGAGTGAGATTGTACTTGGAAAGGAGGTTAAAAATTTTGTCGAGTTTAGAACACATTTCATCGAAAGAATTTGCACCTATGATAAAGTCATCTTGATACGTATACACACCTTGTAGGTGTAGTTCGTCAATTAAAGAGTCCATTAGAGCTTGAAAGATTGAGGCACTTGTCTTTAAACCAAAGACAAGTCTGCGGTAGGAAAAAGATCCAAACATGGTGGTAAAAGTTAGTTGATTGTGAAATTTTTCTGGTAAGTTAATTTGATGGTATGCTTGATGAAAGTCGAGTGTTGTAAAGAATGTGTAAGAAGAGAGATTAGCGATGATGTTTTGAATTTTTGGTAGTGGGTAAGATGATCCTTGTATTACAGTGTTTAACATTCGAAGGTCAAGTGCGAGGCGAAATTTTTGTTTACCAGTACCATCTGGTTTTTTTCTAACAAGTAACATAGGACAAGACCATTCGGAGCAATGTCTTTGTATAATTCCAGCTTCAAGTAATTGATTAATTTGATCTAATGCATCTTTTTGTAATGCCTGAGGTATTGGAAAAGGAAGTGTTTTTATAGGATAGTCATTAATAAATTTCAAATCTGGAATAATTTTATCTGTATGCCCAAGTGTATTTAGAGATTTTGAAAATACAGGGTAATATTTGAGTAACATTTCTTTTAGAATTTCAGCCTCATTGGATGGTAAGTGTTCAAGATTGAAATCAGTTGCAGATAAGTCTTCTTTTCTTTTTTTGAGAATGTCTTTAGAAGCTTGAATGAGATTTAAAAATTGTTGATCTGAGTTGTCTTGACTAATTTTATCTGGGGAGTACTCAATTATTTCCTCGACCTCAAAAAGTTGACCTATTTTAGCTTTTTTTTGAAGGTGAATGTGATTATCAGAATTGTTTTTAACCGAAATGAGGAAAAACGTATATTGTTGTGGAATTTTTCTTTTTCGCTTTGGATTTTTTTATTTTATTATAGCATCAAATCCTATTAAGTTGTCAACGGGTGAATTGTATTGAAATAAATAATATTTGTCTGTGCTAATAGTATCTGTGAAAACTGAAATCCATTTTTGTTCCTGAGGGTTTAAGGAAACTCTACGAGTCAAAGCTACTATTTGATTTTTGAAGGAGGTGGGTTGTGTACTACATTGGTTTATCTCAGAAGATGAAGTAGTTTGTTTGTTTACCAAAGGAATCGATAAAGTGTTGTCAATATGGATAAGTTTTTTGACAGTGTTTACAACAATATTGAATCGTTTGATGAAATCATAGCCAATAATACCTTGGAAACTAGATGAATCTGGTATGTCTACAATATAGAAGTGGTGGTTAAAGTTTTTGTGTTGTAATTTAATGGAGGTTCTAATACATGCGGAAAAATCTACATCAGAATTGACTGTTTTGATGACAACACCAGTTGATAATCTCTTATATTTTAAAATTGTTTTTAATTCATCAAATAAAGACTGTGATAGTAACGAAATAGTACTTCCTGTATCGCAAAGTAGAGTAATATCTTTTTTTGCAATTGAGGCCTTTACAAGTGGGAGTGATGTTGAGTCTTTAATGACATTGTAAATAATTTTTGTAGTAGTGTCATCATATTGTTCTGTGTTTGTTTGTGTCGTTTCATGCTTAGAAATTTTTACAATATCACATGTTTGTGTGCTTACAGAGTTTACTAGTCTATTAAGTGAAATTTTTGGTAAGGACGGATCTGGGAAAAAACTGGCTGATGTGTAATCAGTAGGGGGGTGAGGTGCAAAGACATCAGCAAAATTACACCTCTGACATAGTTTTCCTGTTGTCGGTTGTTGTTGTTGTGAAATTGTCCTCGTCTTTGTGTATTTAAGCGTTTCCACTTAAAACAGGCTTGCGCTTCGTGACCACTTTTGAAACATAGCTGGCAAGTAGTGCGGTTAAATTTGTTGTAAGATTTATGTGGAGAGTGGCGTTTGTTAAAATTGCGATTTTGAAATTTCCGTTTGTTGTGCATGCCAGCAAATTTAGTTTTGTAAGTTGCCGCGTCTTCTTTAATTTCTGGTTGTGTTTGGGTATTTACAGAAAAGGCGTTTATTTTCTCGGTTAGCTGTTTCAGCTGGTCGGCAAATATTGAATCAGTTGGGGAAGGGGTGGGGTGAGCATGCAAAATTTTTTCTCCGTACAAAATATCTTGTAGCGCCTGGGCCCTCAAAACTGCGGGTTGGTACTCTGTAATTCCTTCCTCTTGTATTTTAATTCTTAAATTGGACGGAATGGTTTCCAGGAATTTCATGTACTTAATTTTGTCACGCGCATTGGCGTCTTGGATGTCCGAATAAACTGTTGCAGCCAGAACATTAAGCCTATGGGCAAAGTTTTTAATGGTTTCTGCGGGTAAGAGCGTTAAGTTTGCAAGTTCGACTGCTACCTGTGATTTGCTAGGGGGGGGGGGGGAAATTAGAAAATTCTCTTTCGATAAAATTTATGTCATTTGAGATTATTAAATCAGGGTTCTGTGTTAAATACTTTAATGCAGGACCACTTAATTTACTTTTAAGCAAAGCAATTGTTGCTTGCGGGCTGTATTTATTTATTTGACTAACAGACCGTACTTGGTCGAAAAATAATTTGAGTGATTCATGATCACCATTGAAATCAGGTAGATTAATTGGTATTTGCCGAGAAGCCATGGTGGCCAAAAATACAGTTAACTAATCTATGAAATTCAAGGAAACACTGCATGCACAATAAAATAACTAAAAAATCAATATACACTAGCAGATAATAAATATAACATGAAAGAAAAAAAATAAACTGGATTTATATCATAATAAATAATAATGACTGATCACTGTTTCTTTTTAGCGTAAAGATCCCTAACGCTCATTTTTATAATTCATTTTTAAAAAGAAATAGCGATGAATGGGAGAAAAATAGAGGAAGAATATATATCCTTTTTTTTTATAACTTTAAAATCAATTTGTATAGCAAACAATACTGTGCATAGATCTTACCTGGGGTTTATCAACACAAGTATAAAAGTAAAGATTTATGCAAATTATTTAAATTGTTAAGAATGAAACTTAACATTTCTTTTATTCATTTAAAAAAATGAAACCAATATTGCAAGACAATTTAAGTTTTTTTTTTTTAACTGGTTTACTAAAAATTAAAAACTCAGATTAATATTTTTATCCAAAACACCTTAAAAAAACAATCTTGCCTTAAATATTCATAAAAATATCATATTTTACAACAACTAAAAAAAGCAAGATAAAATAATCATATTTATACCATATTTGATGTGAAATTTCAAAAATTAAATTAACTTAAATTTCAACCTGCATATTTAATTAAGAAGGTTTTGGTAAAAGGCAAACACAAAAAGAACAAAACTAAAACTCTGTTATTAAATATATTCTTTTAAGAATAGAAATGCAATAATTTAACCAAATAAAATTTACTACTAACTGAGAGAGAAAAAAAAATTAATTATATTACAAGAGAAGTATGAAGGTTGAAATGTGCATTTTAATCAAAGCCACAGTTTATTTATTTATTTTTTTTTAATTTATTTAAAGAAAAAAAATTTTACTGTGAGTGAGAGAAAGTTACAATATACTAATATTCTATTCATCCTTCATACTTATTAATTTGAAAACCATGGACCACAAAAAAAATATTCATTATCGCGCCGATAATTTAAAAAAATAATAATGCCATGTAAAATCACAATGAGTGATTGAATATTTTGTAATTATCTCACTCTTTTAAGTGAAGTATTGAAGGCTTTTTTGTACACACTTGAGACACTGCAGACACCACGACCACTCGTTTTCTTTTTTTTAATTTCACTTAGCACAGCACTAGACGATAAATCGACAAAAACACTTAGCACTTGTTACTTATATAAATTTTATGAAGTGTGTAGATTGACTCACAATTATCGGGAGTGGTGTACACGTAACTAGTGGGCTGCATAGAAAGAAAAAAAAACACACGATTGCACGGGAAAGCAAAAACACACGATTGCACTTATGAAGTTGCACGGGAAAGAAAAACACACGATTGCACATATGAAGTTGCACGGCAAGGCACTTGTATCACAAACAAAACACAATCACGAATCGAGCACGGCCAGTTGATGATGAGGGTAGGTAGCTAGGGCGTTGATCGTTGAAACCATCTTTTAGAGCACAGCAGGACAGGAGGATGACTTTTAGAGCGGGGGTGCAGCACTTCCAGAAAGAGCAGGTTGTCAGCAGAGATGAGTGGGTGGAGAAGGACTCCTGGTAGAAAAGCGATCCAGCATGGCAGGTGGGGGGGCTGTGATGACGAGTTCCAACTGAAGCGAGGCCGGAATCAGGTACATTGCGCTGCGAAGAGATAGGGGGGTGACGCGCGGAGGCAGGAAAAAAAAACACCGTTGAGATGATTGAAGCGTATCTATTAGGAACGGTGGCTGAGATTTTGCGACGAAAAAAAATGTTCAAGCAGTGATGTACGGTGCCTGAGTACGAGTACCTCCCCTTGTTGGAAGAAGGTGGTCTCTAGGTAGAGACATCGGCGAAGACGCACCAGATTTTGTAAAGCAGATTTTCGGATTCTTATAAAGAAGAAGATCTTTCGGTGACTGTCACATTAAAAATTTATAATTCCAAAATGTCGATGGTTATGTGTAAACGGTTGTTTGACAGCACAAGAAGGAATGCAGTTGACCACGAGCACATAGAAGAAGCATAATTAGCGATGAAGGTGATTTATTTGGAACCAATAGTTAAGAATAGTATTATGCATGAATAACACACAGACGAAAGCGCAAGGGGAGGTACTCCACAAAAATGAAGACAAAGTTTTTCTACAACTCCTCTGGTCAAGTTAAACGGCCGAAGTGATCGTGTTCTAAAAGTTACATGTACGGGTGTTGGCGCGGAAAGCATGATAAAATCGCCAGTACTTGGCGAGAGAGTTTTAGGAGACAATGTCGGAAGCGTATGGGAAAAAACGATAAATGCTAGATTCTGTCTATGATTATGCATTCATTTGAGAATGGGGGGAAGGGTTGTAAAGATTCTTTCATGGAGACAGAAAAGGAAAAAGAAAAGAAAGTAATTTTGGGATTGGCGTTTGATTTTGCTAAAAGACAGCTGCAATTAACGGTTACTTATGACTCGAATCTAATAACAGGGTGTGAAAGATATGAGCTTGCATATTACAGTTTACATGTGGGCGAGAGATATTTTAATTAATTCTTTTGAGAGCGGATGAGAAGTGCAAATGCTTGCATAAAGAATATCGGTTATACGTTACATTACTTTAATAAGTAGAGCACAGCTGCTTATATATTTTGTCTAATTTTTAAGGCAGATGCACTTTTGATTTCATGAGAAGGAAACGGTTGAATTAGAAATATGTGAACATTAGTAACTTATTTTTAGCATAACCGCAAAGTTAAGGACAGAGAGGTTTCTGATGCATGCGAGTGATTTGCATTTTAGAATGAAGAAAGTAGATTCGTTATCTAAATTAAATCAGAAATAGGTTTTAGTTAACATATTGAATTTTGAAGGGGGGGGGAATTACAGACATTTAAAATCTATAAACTATATTTGTTTATTATTTTTGATTATTTATAATTATTTATTTATTTGGGGGGAATGAATGAATCTTTATGAATTAATTTTTTTATTTATTTTTTTATCTCTATTTTGGGGGGGGGAGGAGAAGCATGCAATCAATACATGTATGCTAGATGTTGGAAGAGGAATGGAAAAGCTTATGTTAACTTGTTAAAATTTTGAGGGGGGGGGGTTTGAACTGAAAGCAAGATATATGACAAACGTCTTTGTCATATATATCACCCCATTGACCAGAAAAGCTGTACTGTTTACAGTACAGTTAAAAAAATATATACAACACAATTATACTCTCCCCAAGCTTAAAACAATACATACATAATATAACACAAAATACTTGTAACTTATATGAGTTGCAACAGTATAAAGGATTTTGTTACCTCAATAGTTCGTAACGTCAGGCCATAAAATATAAAACATAGTGCACTACCTTCGAAGATTTTTTTTTTTATATCTTCGTCCTTTTATTTTCTGTTTTGTTCTTTTTCTTTCTGTCTGGTACCAGCTTTAAAAAGTTACTATTTAACTAGACATGTCTAATGATAACTGAGCACAAAACAGTACTCATTTTCTCAATTTTGTTGCACTTAAATACTATAATTACTACTTAAGTATAATATGAAACACAAATGAAAACAATTAAAAAATAAACACAAATAACACATAACATAAACATATATCCTTAAAAATTAACTTTAATTATATGAAAAAGTGAAAATGGATTAACTCAAGTGTAGTGTACTGAAAGGTTTTTTGAAAAAGTTTTAAAATTCGTGCAAGCACAGGACGGTAAAAAAAAGAGGTGCATATGGCACGCCCATAAAAAGGGACCGCCCTTAATCTTGTCAATGCATGACAAGTGTGATGTCTCAGGCTTAGGGCCTTACGACCTAGGTGAGGAGGGCAGTGATGAGAGTCCACATCATTACAACATGAACTCCCTGCTCCCCAATGAAGATCGCACTGATCCCCACACAGGAGCACGATTCGGGAACACATATACTTTTGGGAAAAGGGAATATTGTGAATTAGTGAACTAAATCACAATTGTCTCTCTAAACACAATCTGGTGAGGGGTGGTAACCTAAGGGCAAAAATTTAGAACGGTACCACTAGCCTGAAGGGGAAGAATTAGTAAAACTAAAAAAAAAACAGATACAAGTGTATCTTATGTAAATCCTAATGTATTGACAGTCCTAGAGTGTTGAGAGACCTCCAATATGTCATAATCGGGTGTGGTGAAGTGAAACTGTACAAGTCATGTAAGTAAATGCTTTAAGTTTGTTTAAGAGAACTTTTTTTTTTTAATTTAAAAACTCTTATTTATTTTAAAATATTTGCAATGTTGTATTCAGTATGAATGAAAGTTTAAAGTGTGAGAGAAAAAAATGTGAAAAGATTATATTTATCTACTGTTTATAAAATTGAATGAAAAATTAAAAGAATGGTGTGACCCGATACAAAATATTGTGTAAAAGTGGTCTTCACAAGAAGACATGGACCAGCCGTGAAGTCAAGTGAAGACAAGTTATGCACAGTATACGTAGAATCCTGGCCAGGGATAAAACACTTACTATCAGATCATATTAAAAATTTAAAAGTTTTTTTTTTTAAAGTTTATTATTATTATTATTATTTTTTTTTTTTAAATGTTACAAATTATCTTTTCCTTAAATTGTAGCGAGGGGCGAGAATGGTGTTAGAAGAATTATTATGTATAACATGACTTGCAGGATCACACAAATGTCCATATCGAGGTGGTGCTAGAAGAAGTCTATCAATATGTACCCTAAATGCAGTATCATCATGAGTATATAATCTTTTAATTGAAAATGAAACAGGAGAGTGTCTAAATGTTACAATATATGGACCGGTATATTTAGGTTTAAATTTGTTGACTGATTTTAGGTAAACAATATCTTTTAAACATATATTTCTTAATTTAGCTTTTCGACTGTGAATTTTGTAACGTCTATCTTGAGCAGTCTTAATGTTGTTATATGCTTTGTCATATATTTTGTTTAAGTCATCCAGTAATTTATAAACTTCAACATGTTTATCTAGAAATGCTTGGTTGGTACTATGATCATATGTGTCAAAAATTAATGAAAGTTCACGACCAAAGTGAAGTAAGTTAGGTGAAAATAGTGTAGAAGAGTGTGTCGAACCATTATAAAGTGACTTATGAATAAACAGAGCATTTTCAAAAGAGTGTCCTTCTTGTAGTAATGTGGTAATAGAATATTTAATAGACTTGTTAATTCGCTCGGCAATACTGTTAGATTGTGGGTGCGAGACCGAACTGTGATGTATTTTTATACCAAGAGCATCATTAAATGCATTATAAATATGAGAAGTATATTGTGGGCCTAAATCTGACAAAATACAAACGGGTCTCCCATAGGTAGTTATATAACTAAATAAGCATTTTAAAACCTTGGGTGCAGAAGTATCAGTGAGAGGATAGAGTTCAATGTGCCTTGAGAAGTGATCGGTTACAGTTAAAACATGTTTATTGTTTGAGAAAGGACCAAGTAAATCAGTACTGACTGTATGACCAGGATATCTTGGTGTGTATGTAGGTTGAAGAGGTGCGGGTGGAGTGTTATGGTGTTTGGCCTGTAAACATTTGACACATGAAGCTACAAAGTTGAGTGTATCTACATAGATGCCTTTCCAAAAATATTTGGATGTAAGAAATTCATAAGTTTTGGCCATACCAAAGTGTGACAGATGGGATATAGTTAAAACTTTACTTTTAAGTGAATCAGGGACTACAATGTGGTATGAGAAAATATTATTTATGATATCTTCCTTTTTGAACATTAATATTTTAGAATCAGGATGTATGAAGTAATTCGGGAATTTTGAAGAAGGTCCATTTTGTAATATATGATCATAGATACTAGCTAAGGTAGGGTCTTTTTGTTGTTCAGTGCAAAAAGTTTGATTTGATATCTCCAATAATGGGTCTCGTTTTGTTCGTTCACCTGAGATGAGAAAATTAACATGACAGTTGTTGTTATTAACAGATTTACAAATATCAGGTGTTTCATGATCGACTATTGGAAGTGGTTGAGGATCATGGATAAGGTTAGGATTGGTTAGTAAATTTTCTTGGTTGTTGTCAAAATTACAGCGAGAGAAATAATCTGCTAGAACATTTGAAGATCCTGGAATGTGTACAAAATCATACGAATATTCTGAAAGGTCAATTAGCCAACGGGTGGTTATGTCTGCTGGGTTTGTAGTCTTTTTGTATTTTTTTAGGGGTTTGCTATCCGACAAGATTAGGAATTTTCTGTTGTATAAGTAATATTTGAATGCAATAACAGATTTGTAAATTGCCATGAGTTCTAGTTTTAAAGCAGGTTATTTTTTTTCAGAGGAATTTAAGGATTTAGAAAAGTATGCTACTGGTAGAAGATTTCCATTATGTTCTTGCAGTAAAACGCCAGAGATGGCAATGTTAGATGCATCTGTATTCAAATAAAACTTCTTATTCCAATCTGGTAACCTAACCATGGGTGAACCGAAGAAAATTTTCTGTATTGTTTTAAGTATGTCCTGATGTTTTTCTGTCCAGATGAATTTAGTCTTAGGAGTAGTTAAATCAATAAGTGGTTGCACTAGTTTGTTAAATGTTGGAATTAATGATTTATAGAAAGTTATCAAACTAATAAGCCTTTTTAGTTGTCTTTTTGTAGTTGGTGTAGGAAATGAAGTTATTTTTACAATATTAGAATGGATTGGTGAAATACAATGATTTTCTATTTGAAAACCTAAGTAGTTGACTTTTGTTTGATGAAAGTTGCATTTATTAGGTGAAAGAGTGAGATTGTACTTGGAAAGGAGGTTAAAAATTTTGTCGAGTTTAGAACACATTTCATCGAAAGAATTTGCACCTATGATAAAGTCATCTTGATACGTATACACACCTTGTAGGTGTAGTTCGTCAATTAAAGAGTCCATTAGAGCTTGAAAGATTGAGGCACTTGTCTTTAAACCAAAGACAAGTCTGCGGTAGGAAAAAGATCCAAACATGGTGGTAAAAGTTAGTTGATTGTGAAATTTTTCTGGTAAGTTAATTTGATGGTATGCTTGATGAAAGTCGAGTGTTGTAAAGAATGTGTAAGAAGAGAGATTAGCGATGATGTTTTGAATTTTTGGTAGTGGGTAAGATGATCCTTGTATTACAGTGTTTAACATTCGAAGGTCAAGTGCGAGGCGAAATTTTTGTTTACCAGTACCATCTGGTTTTTTTCTAACAAGTAACATAGGACAAGACCATTCGGAGCAATGTCTTTGTATAATTCCAGCTTCAAGTAATTGATTAATTTGATCTAATGCATCTTTTTGTAATGCCTGAGGTATTGGAAAAGGAAGTGTTTTTATAGGATAGTCATTAATAAATTTCAAATCTGGAATAATTTTATCTGTATGCCCAAGTGTATTTAGAGATTTTGAAAATACAGGGTAATATTTGAGTAACATTTCTTTTAGAATTTCAGCCTCATTGGATGGTAAGTGTTCAAGATTGAAATCAGTTGCAGATAAGTCTTCTTTTCTTTTTTTGAGAATGTCTTTAGAAGCTTGAATGAGATTTAAAAATTGTTGATCTGAGTTGTCTTGACTAATTTTATCTGGGGAGTACTCAATTATTTCCTCGACCTCAAAAAGTTGACCTATTTTAGCTTTTTTTTGAAGGTGAATGTGATTATCAGAATTGTTTTTAACCGAAATGAGGAAAAACGTATATTGTTGTGGAATTTTTCTTTTTCGCTTTGGATTTTTTTATTTTATTATAGCATCAAATCCTATTAAGTTGTCAACGGGTGAATTGTATTGAAATAAATAATATTTGTCTGTGCTAATAGTATCTGTGAAAACTGAAATCCATTTTTGTTCCTGAGGGTTTAAGGAAACTCTACGAGTCAAAGCTACTATTTGATTTTTGAAGGAGGTGGGTTGTGTACTACATTGGTTTATCTCAGAAGATGAAGTAGTTTGTTTGTTTACCAAAGGAATCGATAAAGTGTTGTCAATATGGATAAGTTTTTTGACAGTGTTTACAACAATATTGAATCGTTTGATGAAATCATAGCCAATAATACCTTGGAAACTAGATGAATCTGGTATGTCTACAATATAGAAGTGGTGGTTAAAGTTTTTGTGTTGTAATTTAATGGAGGTTCTAATACATGCGGAAAAATCTACATCAGAATTGACTGTTTTGATGACAACACCAGTTGATAATCTCTTATATTTTAAAATTGTTTTTAATTCATCAAATAAAGACTGTGATAGTAACGAAATAGTACTTCCTGTATCGCAAAGTAGAGTAATATCTTTTTTTGCAATTGAGGCCTTTACAAGTGGGAGTGATGTTGAGTCTTTAATGACATTGTAAATAATTTTTGTAGTAGTGTCATCATATTGTTCTGTGTTTGTTTGTGTCGTTTCATGCTTAGAAATTTTTACAATATCACATGTTTGTGTGCTTACAGAGTTTACTAGTCTATTAAGTGAAATTTTTGGTAAGGACGGATCTGGGAAAAAACTGGCTGATGTGTAATCAGTAGGGGGGTGAGGTGCAAAGACATCAGCAAAATTACACCTCTGACATAGTTTTCCTGTTGTCGGTTGTTGTTGTTGTGAAATTGTCCTCGTCTTTGTGTATTTAAGCGTTTCCACTTAAAACAGGCTTGCGCTTCGTGACCACTTTTGAAACATAGCTGGCAAGTAGTGCGGTTAAATTTGTTGTAAGATTTATGTGGAGAGTGGCGTTTGTTAAAATTGCGATTTTGAAATTTCCGTTTGTTGTGCATGCCAGCAAATTTAGTTTTGTAAGTTGCCGCGTCTTCTTTAATTTCTGGTTGTGTTTGGGTATTTACAGAAAAGGCGTTTATTTTCTCGGTTAGCTGTTTCAGCTGGTCGGCAAATATTGAATCAGTTGGGGAAGGGGTGGGGTGAGCATGCAAAATTTTTTCTCCGTACAAAATATCTTGTAGCGCCTGGGCCCTCAAAACTGCGGGTTGGTACTCTGTAATTCCTTCCTCTTGTATTTTAATTCTTAAATTGGACGGAATGGTTTCCAGGAATTTCATGTACTTAATTTTGTCACGCGCATTGGCGTCTTGGATGTCCGAATAAACTGTTGCAGCCAGAACATTAAGCCTATGGGCAAAGTTTTTAATGGTTTCTGCGGGTAAGAGCGTTAAGTTTGCAAGTTCGACTGCTACCTGTGATTTGCTAGGGGGGGGGGGGGGAAATTAGAAAATTCTCTTTCGATAAAATTTATGTCATTTGAGATTATTAAATCAGGGTTCTGTGTTAAATACTTTAATGCAGGACCACTTAATTTACTTTTAAGCAAAGCAATTGTTGCTTGCGGGCTGTATTTATTTATTTGACTAACAGACCGTACTTGGTCGAAAAATAATTTGAGTGATTCATGATCACCATTGAAATCAGGTAGATTAATTGGTATTTGCCGAGAAGCCATGGTGGCCAAAAATACAGTTAACTAATCTATGAAATTCAAGGAAACACTGCATGCACAATAAAATAACTAAAAAATCAATATACACTAGCAGATAATAAATATAACATGAAAGAAAAAAAATAAACTGGATTTATATCATAATAAATAATAATGACTGATCACTGTTTCTTTTTAGCGTAAAGATCCCTAACGCTCATTTTTATAATTCATTTTTAAAAAGAAATAGCGATGAATGGGAGAAAAATAGAGGAAGAATATATATCCTTTTTTTTTATAACTTTAAAATCAATTTGTATAGCAAACAATACTGTGCATAGATCTTACCTGGGGTTTATCAACACAAGTATAAAAGTAAAGATTTATGCAAATTATTTAAATTGTTAAGAATGAAACTTAACATTTCTTTTATTCATTTAAAAAAATGAAACCAATATTGCAAGACAATTTAAGTTTTTTTTTTTTAACTGGTTTACTAAAAATTAAAAACTCAGATTAATATTTTTATCCAAAACACCTTAAAAAAACAATCTTGCCTTAAATATTCATAAAAATATCATATTTTACAACAACTAAAAAAAGCAAGATAAAATAATCATATTTATACCATATTTGATGTGAAATTTCAAAAATTAAATTAACTTAAATTTCAACCTGCATATTTAATTAAGAAGGTTTTGGTAAAAGGCAAACACAAAAAGAACAAAACTAAAACTCTGTTATTAAATATATTCTTTTAAGAATAGAAATGCAATAATTTAACCAAATAAAATTTACTACTAACTGAGAGAGAAAAAAAAATTAATTATATTACAAGAGAAGTATGAAGGTTGAAATGTGCATTTTAATCAAAGCCACAGTTTATTTATTTATTTTTTTTTAATTTATTTAAAGAAAAAAAATTTTACTGTGAGTGAGAGAAAGTTACAATATACTAATATTCTATTCATCCTTCATACTTATTAATTTGAAAACCATGGACCACAAAAAAAATATTCATTATCGCGCCGATAATTTAAAAAAATAATAATGCCATGTAAAATCACAATGAGTGATTGAATATTTTGTAATTATCTCACTCTTTTAAGTGAAGTATTGAAGGCTTTTTTGTACACACTTGAGACACTGCAGACACCACGACCACTCGTTTTCTTTTTTTTAATTTCACTTAGCACAGCACTAGACGATAAATCGACAAAAACACTTAGCACTTGTTACTTATATAAATTTTATAAAGTGTGTAGATTGACTCACAATTATCGGGAGTGGTGTACACGTAACTAGTGGGCTGCATAGAAAGAAAAAAAAACACACGATTGCACGGGAAAGCAAAAACACACGATTGCACTTATGAAGTTGCACGGGAAAGAAAAACACACGATTGCACATATGAAGTTGCACGGCAAGGCACTTGTATCACAAACAAAACACAATCACGAATCGAGCACGGCCAGTTGATGATGAGGGTAGGTAGCTAGGGCGTTGATCGTTGAAACCATCTTTTAGAGCACAGCAGGACAGGAGGATGACTTTTAGAGCGGGGGTGCAGCACTTCCAGAAAGAGCAGGTTGTCAGCAGAGATGAGTGGGTGGAGAAGGACTCCTGGTAGAAAAGCGATCCAGCATGGCAGGTGGGGGGGCTGTGATGACGAGTTCCAACTGAAGCGAGGCCGGAATCAGGTACATTGCGCTGCGAAGAGATAGGGGGGTGACGCGCGGAGGCAGGAAAAAAAAACACCGTTGAGATGATTGAAGCGTATCTATTAGGAACGGTGGCTGAGATTTTGCGACGAAAAAAAATGTTCAAGCAGTGATGTACGGTGCCTGAGTACGAGTACCTCCCCTTGTTGGAAGAAGGTGGTCTCTAGGTAGAGACATCGGCGAAGACGCACCAGATTTTGTAAAGCAGATTTTCGGATTCTTATAAAGAAGAAGATCTTTCGGTGACTGTCACATTAAAAATTTATAATTCCAAAATGTCGATGGTTATGTGTAAACGGTTGTTTGACAGCACAAGAAGGAATGCAGTTGACCACGAGCACATAGAAGAAGCATAATTAGCGATGAAGGTGATTTATTTGGAACCAATAGTTAAGAATAGTATTATGCATGAATAACACACAGACGAAAGCGCAAGGGGAGGTACTCCACAAAAATGAAGACAAAGTTTTTCTACAACTCCTCTGGTCAAGTTAAACGGCCGAAGTGATCGTGTTCTAAAAGTTACATGTACGGGTGTTGGCGCGGAAAGCATGATAAAATCGCCAGTACTTGGCGAGAGAGTTTTAGGAGACAATGTCGGAAGCGTATGGGAAAAAACGATAAATGCTAGATTCTGTCTATGATTATGCATTCATTTGAGAATGGGGGGAAGGGTTGTAAAGATTCTTTCATGGAGACAGAAAAGGAAAAAGAAAAGAAAGTAATTTTGGGATTGGCGTTTGATTTTGCTAAAAGACAGCTGCAATTAACGGTTACTTATGACTCGAATCTAATAACAGGGTGTGAAAGATATGAGCTTGCATATTACAGTTTACATGTGGGCGAGAGATATTTTAATTAATTCTTTTGAGAGCGGATGAGAAGTGCAAATGCTTGCATAAAGAATATCGGTTATACGTTACATTACTTTAATAAGTAGAGCACAGCTGCTTATATATTTTGTCTAATTTTTAAGGCAGATGCACTTTTGATTTCATGAGAAGGAAACGGTTGAATTAGAAATATGTGAACATTAGTAACTTATTTTTAGCATAACCGCAAAGTTAAGGACAGAGAGGTTTCTGATGCATGCGAGTGATTTGCATTTTAGAATGAAGAAAGTAGATTCGTTATCTAAATTAAATCAGAAATAGGTTTTAGTTAACATATTGAATTTTGAAGGGGGGGGGGGGGAATTACAGACATTTAAAATCTATAAACTATATTTGTTTATTATTTTTGATTATTTATAATTATTTATTTATTTGGGGGGAATGAATGAATCTTTATGAATTTATTTTTTTATTTATTTTTTTTATCTCTATTTTTGGGGGGGGGAGGAGAAGCATGCAATCAATACATGTATGCTAGATGTTGGAAGAGGAATGGAAAAGCTTATGTTAACTTGTTAAAATTTTGAGGGGGGGGGGTTTGAACTGAAAGCAAGATATATAACAAACGTCTTTGTCATACCAAATATTAATTTTTTCTTTAATTTTTTGTTGGACGCCTAATTGTCCTCCTTATCAAATCGACGTTGATAAACAAGAAGTCAAGCCTGTTCTTTTTAATCCTAAAATTGCAGAATAATCTAACAAGAATATTTTTAAATATTCAACAAAAATGTCTAAAATTGAATGTTGCCAGTGATTAATGGTCATATAGTGTATATATATATATATATATATATACAGAGTATCCGCTAAATCGATGGGCACTGCCATTATCTTGAGAAAGGTATAGTAAGGTTTTTATGCGGTGTCCTCTTACGGAGCCACCTGGCGGTAAACTTCCGAATTATTGTTTCTATCACGAAAACAGTACGAGAAAGAATAAAAATGCCTATAAAAATATATACAGCGATTTATTATAAAATAATATTTTATGTACTTTATTCGAAGAAAAGTTTCGAAAACATTAGTTGCCGCTTTTTGGTTTACGAAATTCATAGACAACATTAGCTCAGTAATTTTTCCAGCATATTAAAATTATAATTAGGCAGAGTAGCAGTCTTAAAATGCAAATTGTTTATACCCAATAATTAGCCTAATTACGCCATTAATAACATGCAGATGTCTGACATTATACGGAAGATGCACAGATGGAGGACAAAATAATAGGAACAAATGTAAATAATTTTGCCATATGTCACACTTGCAGTACAGGAGCACCACCTGGAATAAAGTATGCAATCTTCTGATCTTGAAATGGAAGGTATCAATCTCTCAACAGTACCCATAAGGTGCTGCATGCATACATAATTTTCAGCTTGAGACGATAGAATGCAGACCTGAAAGACATAAAAACAAACATGATGTTGACCCGTATTTAACTGCAACCTCGTTGATGAAAACATCAAAACGCTTCGACGGTGCGGGGAGCATAGTATCAGACATTATAACAGCCGCACACAAAAAGTGGTATTATGGTGACCTAAAAAAACAGTGAATGAAAAGCAAAGATGACAGACAAGGATATACAGGTGTTGACGCTCACAATGGCCCGAAAGCACAAGCAATCACTTTCACAGGTGACATAGCCAAAAAAATTTGTGTTTCTATCTGAACTATCAATTGTGTTCAATCTGAACTATCAATTGCTTGTGTTTTCGGGACACCATGCGCTTTAACATTCGTATATCGTAATTCGTCAGCAATATACATTAATTTATTCGGACGCATTGGACTTCGGACTATCTATGAGAACAAACAATCTGAAATTTGGCACCCATGATTGCTCTGTACTTCGGTCCTTTTGTTGCTCAAAAATATGTGGTACTTTCTTTGAGGCAATGATATGTGGATCAGTACCGACAACCTTGAAGTCAGGGTATTTTATTCATGGGACGTAACGAATCTGTGGAAGGTGAAAATTGGTCCGGAATGGACTAATTCTATAGATAAATTTATCTTTTCTTGTCACTGTTGTTGCTTTTCATTGGAGGGGTTCGTTGGGGGGGGGGGGGTCAGTATTGCTAAGTCATATGCGGGTAGTTTGCAGAAATTCGCGGTAAGTGCGATGTAGGGAATCTGGCATGATAACGTAATTATCCCAGTTTTCAACCAGTTCAATATAGCTATAAGGTGGCGGATTATTATGCGCCATCATCGGCTAGATTTGCAGTTGTCTACAAGTTTCTGGATTGAAGGATTCCCTCTTCTCTGTTTTCTGCGCAAGAAGCACAGATTCATATCCGTTTGATAGGTTTTATTTTCCCAATGAGCTCGGTCTGGTTTCCGCAGTTTGGAACTCCCAGCCTTTCGCTTAAGGTATGTTTCGAGTTGGGTGGTCTGAAACCTTTTTTTTTGGGGGGGGGGGGATTATTCGCCCTATCTGTTTGTATCAGCTGTTTACGACAGTATTCGTATTTTTTTTCGTGGTAAGCGTGATTGTCTGCGCTTTTCTGTCTGTCGTCTATATTGGTAAACGTATTTTTTAAGCTCCGCTTTGTTCGCTTATCGTATTCTGCTCTCGTCAGCGGAATACTTTTGACATCCGCGTGTTTTGTCTCATTCACTATAGTCGCAAAGATAGTGGCATTTTGTTCACCCTGGTAAAGACGTATCCTGTATTGGTTCCTCATAATATTCCAGCCAGGCATCGTAAATCATTAAACTTCTTGAGGACATCGATTAAGGGAATTCCCATTGAAATTCACCATCTATTCCCCTTTATCAGCTGTTGCTTCTGGTGAATTGCTGTTGCGTTGACCGGACACTACATGGCTTCTTCGGGGATAAGAGATTGTTACGCGATTCCCTATTGCATCGTATGAGATAGCTCAATCCTGGCTTGGTAAACACTTTAATATAGTTTTCGCGTTAGAAGCGCTAACGATGCGTTTGCCACTAGGTTTGCTATATAAGTGGTCTCATCCAGTAGTACATAGCCCCTAGACTGGTTTTAAATTTTAAATCAATGTCTTGTTGATTAAAGATATGTTCTGAAATTAATAGTGGTTTATATGACTTTAGTACGAACTCTCTCTCTCTATATATATATATATTATTATTATTACTGTTTATGTGTGTACGTAACTGTTTTTTAACTTTGTTTCAGTTCTCAATAAATTTTATTCATATACATATAAATTTTCTCTATCTTTAGTACTCCGAAATGGAGCAAAACATTTTCAAAACAAAATAAAATACTTTGAAAATTTTCTCCTTTGTACGAAAATAAATTGAGTCATTTGATCCAAAACATTGCTCATTAGTAACTTAAAGTACTTAGTAAAACTTTATTGGAGAAGATATCTTAATGAAAAAAAAAAGAAATATAAAAAGTGAAGCTGGAAATGTGAGTAAATAATGAATGATTTGAAAGAATCTAATTATGTCTTCAGAGTCATTTAGGTAGCAATTTAAACTTGAATTAAGTACAGTTAATGTAGTAATAGGCGTTTTTATTTTACCAACTGTAAAATATAAGTTTAGAGTGTTCTAATTTAAAAGTACAGTTTTCCATAGTTTTAAATATTAGCAGTCTTATAATAAATAGAGAAAAATCTATAATATCATTATACATCAATAAAAATGAAAATAAATTAATTAAATTTTAAGAAAAATAATTAATATCTATATTTGGATGTATAAGTTGTCTTAAAATGAGTTAATTTTTTTTAACAGTCAATAAACATTAAACGGTAACATCTATTGACGTTGTTTTTGCAGAATATTTATGTGTAGTATCGTGAATTTCTTTACTGCAATTTCTTGTTTTGTTTCAAATATCCCTTATAGATGACGATGCAATCTCTGAAACTATTATGACACTGACTTCAATAAAAATTTAATGATTGTTCAAATGTCATAAAGTAATTTGCGAAATTGCAAGGTTACTTTCAGCAATATTATAGTTTGAGACTGTGCTGACTATGGATGATATTCCGAATTTTAAAAAATCTTTGAATAGAATTTTCTGACTTCATATATTATTTTCCAGTAATAAAAACTGCAGTATCTGTCATCACTTATTTATTAAATTTAAAAACGTTCATGATGCTTTAGGCACCCAGCAGTGTATTTTTTAATTATTGTAAACGGTGATGTACTGAGATAATATTTGTGATTTATTATATGTGTTGTTTAAAAATATTGCATGGATTAAACTTTTATAAAATATATTATGTTCAGTAATTTTCATTGCCCTACAAAGCCCAGAGCATGTTCGGAAAAAAATTATATTCTACTCTTTGGAAAAATGTATTTTGATAAAAACTGTCTATTTAAGATAACTTCATTAAAAATTTGTTATCAGTAGTATGACATATACTGAAGTGTATGTTTTGTTTATCTTCTTCATGCCTGCAACAGTGTATTAATTTAATTTTAAAATGTATAAATTACCTAATAAAATATAATCAAAATCCTTCAGTTTTAACCACGAAAAGTTGCGAATTGTACAGAAAAAAATGTAAACAAAACCGAAAAATCATGCAAAGCGTCACCGTTTAATAAGTTGAATGATGATACCTAAATAAATAATTCTGAAAACGCATAACACATTTGAAAACCAAATTTCAGCAATTATAATCTAAAGTCGGAAAATTACCTTATTTCTCTTGTGCAGCCCTGAATATTATCTACAGATTTGTCTATGTACTACACAGTATGCTACAATTTAGTTCAGTTAGGAAATTCATAACACAGTTGGAAATTCCCCTTCAGTACATTTTATCTATAAACAGAAATGTTCTCGAATTATTTTTCTCAGACCTGTATAACATAAAATTTATACACGGACAAAGTAATATGTAAAAGAAAAAGTTAAATTTAGAAAGGCATAACACAACTGAAAATGCTTTTGTTATCGCTCCCGGACAAGTACTATAACCGAATTATTTTGTGCATCTCCGTAAATGAACGTTAGTGGTATGCGGACCATATTCTATAGTAAGCATTTTGTAGTGCACCTCAGTGATATATGGCAATTTCAATAAGTTTCAAATAGTGCAACATCATTGAAATACATTCCACATGATTTTCTTCATAGAGCATAATTTACCGGAATTATTTTGAGGTTCCTGTAGACGAATTATATGAGTTACATACTTCATTTTTAATACCGAATATGCCATTCTGAATCTCCAAAAATTATAAATTACATGGAAAGCCGAGTATATTTACATGAGTTACAGCACAGAGAGAGTAACCGCTGTTAAAAACACGTTTCAAGTATGTTGAAAAGTGTTAAAAGTTAGAAACTTAATTAACACACGAATTTGTGCAAAATTGCGTTTTATTTAACCGCTTAATCACTAAAAAACCACGGTACAGAGCATTGTAAGCAATGTCTCCTGTATGTATCCACGTGGTTTTTGTCTTTGAAATTGCAAACAGTGACATTAGAGGGGGAAGTCATACTGCCGGATTCTGAAGATAGAACTGTAAATTTCTTTTTTGGACAACAGGTATTTCCTGTAAGACATTATTTGTTTGTGTACGATTATGAATGAGTAGCTGGATGTTTCAAGGTAGGTAAAAGTGTCACTCAATATACCAAAGCGAGAGACGTGTCAAAGAGCATAATCTTGTGGTTTAAACAGATCTCTGGTTGTGGAAGTGCTACAAGAAGGCAGGCCGTGGAATCGGCGCTAGGAAAACCACACCTCAGGAACATCGATATGGCTAACGCTACTGGTACTTGATTATCTGCGAGAACAATTTACGGTGATTAAATAATGTTGGCTATCTAATTTGAGCACATCTTCGTGGCAAAACTTTATTTGGATAAAATAAGCATATTCGTTGGGAAGAAAGAGTGTGTAAAGAGAGATGAATTCATTCCTATCAACAAAATGTTCAGGAAACTAATAACTATGTCTAAGTAGTGATTGTGTGCGAGGGTATCAGGCTGGTGACAGGATTCTGCTTCACATATTTGAAAAAGTATTTTGACATCGCAGTGGTATTCACAGATGTTTTCCAGGGTTACACCCATCTCTCCCGTGGTATGGTTAGTCGAGAATGTCTGTTTAAGTTTAACAATGGTCACTCACATAAGACATGTAAAGTGTACCTCCCACTTGCAGGAGACGTTATTGAGCGTATGACATGCCTTGATTATTCTACGGACAAAACTTTTATAGAGAGCGCCTAGGATGCAGTCGGTAGACGTATTGCTCAAAGACAGAATTATCCTCGAACCGTGCAAGAACTGAAAATCGCCCTGTTAAATGATTGGGACAAAACTCCCAAAATAATCCTGAACTGCATGGTGAACATCAAGAACAAACGATGCACAATTTGCATCATATTCGTAGGACGACATACTAACATATTCATCGGCTCATACGCGTTCGTGTTTTGGTAAGAACATGAATTTTGTAAGAAGAATATTTTGTTCTTTTGCGCATTTTGCTCTGATATTTCTTAATATTTCAAACGTTTTGCAGATACATAACCGCAGATACATAATGATACATAAGCACATCTATTAAATATGTACTAAGTCCTATGTAAATGATGTATATCATTAGTTATGCTGAAACATGTATCTTGTCCTTAATAGTTTTCAAGCAGTGTATATGCGGAACGCGAACAGGCTTTAAAATTTCCTGAAAAGATGCAAACATCCATTATTTCAGGTTAATTGTTATGATCATTAAACTTTATGAAATATGAACACTACTGCTGTAATTAATAAGTTCTGAAATGGTTGAGAGAATAAGAAGATAATCTTCGAAATTTGACATGCGCATTGTTAAAAAATTCATGCGAAATATTGAGGAATGAATTTCGGGTGTGCGTGTGCTTTGTGGCCTTATTCACTTTTATCCCTTAACCACCAATCTGTTCTGTGGACAACAGAGAAACCATTTGTAGCAGTGTTCTGAAATTTTTGGGGTACATTATGACCATATTCAAGAACAAGTATTTTTTGAGAACAAGTATTTTTCAGGAACAAGAATTATTTGAAGGTTATAAATAGCATAATCGTATCACCCATAACCACGTGATTTGGTGCTTTTTCTAAAAAATGGATAATTTGTACTGATACTTGATCAGAAAAAGCTTCATATTTATGTAAAGTGACATGCGTAGTGACTCGCACTTAAATGTTTGTTTGAAACGGCATCGATCCCGACTTTTTACGACTGCAAAATAGTTCAGCTAATAATTCAGTTGCTTGATATAACAAAATAGGAATGTTGTACAACAGTGATTTATTCAAAGCGTCGCTAAGCAAAAATAAAAGAATTGTAGCAATCAAGGTATTTTTTCTTGACGTAGCATCTTTCAAATGCGTTATTGTGGCTAGGTATGCAATATCCTGTATTTGTGTGGATGTACCATTTCTATAAATGTCTTAAAAATAAATGTCTTATCTGTTATTGAGAGGAGGATTGTTTACTTACAAGTAAATGTTCGAATATTTGGAGGAATTAACTCAAATAAATAATGAAAAGAGACTAGAAATTTTGTAGGAAACTTCGCAACCTAAATCTAACTCCGCATGCTTCTTTGAAGCCTGATGTTCATATAGTGAAGGGATAATGAAATCTAAATTGAAGACTAATATATTTTTGATCCAGTTGTGTGGGAAATGACAATGACTTTTCAAATGATCTATCAAGTCCCCACCACTTGGCAGACAAGAGTTACGTAAAAATATGCTGTCACTCATATCGTCTACGCGTTTTTAATTTCTTCACTATAACTGAATAAAAATCAGTAGTTACGATAATATCTTGCAAAACACTTAATTCAACTGCGGTAGCTGCACGAGTAGAAACACAGTAATGATCGTAAGAAATGTAGTAGATTTTAATTTTACTCTCATCTCAAAATTAGAGGGACTTGATGACTTAAAATCTCCATCGTCAGTATCATAATCTTTAGGATAAGCACATTAGTCTTCAGTTTTGAAATATTTAACCAGGTTTTGAGATTGTTAAATTGTATTGATTTCTGTCTGTTTTATTTATTTTTTCGGAAGTCTATTGCTACAATTTTTCGATTTAAATAAACAATCATCCAGACACAAATCAAACAGGCATCATGTTTATTTTTGCATAGTCAGAATTTATAGCATTCCTTGTCAATAGATATTTTAAATTCTGAACACGCCACGACAGCGGCGTGTTCAGACCCCTGTGTTGAGTTCGTATCCCTCAACACAGGTAGTTTCAGGATACTACGTCAGAAAGTCTGTATGTAGTAGTCAGAAAGTCTGTAGTATATATTTGCTTCAGCCATTTATACTTCGATCGAGAGACATTTTACATTAATCTCAGTTATACGACTTTCGTTGTAACATTCTGTAATCAGAAACCATTGAGATGAATGCTTTCTCCAAAAAGTTTTTATTTCGCAAAGTACACCGAATGTGTGATTTATAATAACTTTTATTGAAACAGCATCAAATCACCCTTAATGCTGCTTAAGCTATATTTTTAATTTTATTTTTATAATAACAATTATATTGAAATACCTGTTTAGTTACTCTTTTCTTCGATAATGTCTTAATATATCCCGAAAACATTAAGAAACCGTATCAACTGATCTGCTGACTGTCAACAGAACAAATCAAAAGATAGCAGAAGGATGGGAAGGAATCACATTGCGAACATGCACGGTAATTGTAATCCTCAATATTTTACATAAATTCGCAGCGGATGAGCCATCGGAAGACATCTAATTTTCATAATTTTGGCTATTGTCCTTAACTATTTCAGCACTTAGAAACTAGAGATATAGCGTTCAGATCTTAAAAGTTAAATAATCATAAAAATATCGTAAAGTAGTGATGCTGACATTTAAGGCATGTGCGCGAACTATTGACATTAATAAATTTCTTAGATTTTTCATGTTTTTTTTGTCTCTTCATTCGTCAACGTTTCCGCAGAATAGCGATGAAAAAATGTAGTTTTTATATTTTTCAACCCGCTACATACAACCTAGAAATTAAAAAAAGTTTTTCGTCCAGAATGTACGCTAATATGGAAAATAATATCGATAAATTAATCATACATATTAATGTGCATACTTAATAAATCTAGCCTAATCATGTTTTCTGAGAATGGCGACTAGCATTCATAATTAAATCAAAAATCTTAATTTTAGATGTAAAATTTCTTGACAGCAAGTCTTCAGAGTTTTTTATAGATACATATGTACAATTAGTATAAACTCCAGATATCTTTGAACATTTATCTTCATTATTTTAATTACATATTTAATTATAACTGTAATTTTTAATTTTATTAAAAAAAGATTGTTTGAACAAAGCATTGTATCTACCATTGATTTAATAAATTTAGCAGTAAGATAATCATTTACCTTACAACTATGAAAAATATCTTGCAATTTAATTAGTATATATATATATAACCATTGAAAAAAGTACATTAAAAATAAATGTCTTAAGCTCATTTCCATAATGATCTCTTTCGTCATATCAGTAACTTCAGTCATTTTAATCCTAAAGCATCATTATTTAGTTCTATATTTCATTATTTATAATTTTAAAAAGCTATTATTTTAAAGCTTCTTCACAACGTTATTCACTTTTTCATATACATTTGTTCTATTAATATAAACACCAAATTTCGTTGAAAATTTATCTTCATAATTTTAATTATAAAATTATTAGAAAAGTAATTAAGCTTTTTTATTGAAAATATTTTTAATAACAATGTGTTATATCTACCAATGATTTAATAAATTCATTTGTAAGATAATCATATTTATCTTACAAATATTCAAAATTTCTTGAAATTTAATTAATTTATAATATTTTATCTTTTAAACACAGGCGTGTGGACTATACTAGCACGGCGAATATTTAAAATCACACAATTATTTATAAGTTATATCGATATCATTTTCTTTTTCATTACTTTCATGTTATACAAAATACAGCTTTTACCAATTTTTTATCAATTTCTATCCGTTTGTTCTTTTAGAAATTATTTTAAAAATCAGATCGGACTATCTTACTAAGATCGATCTATTCTTACATAAGTTTTTCTCATTTATGGGGGAAAAGAGTTCAGTACTGCTAAAGTCATTTTCAGAGCATGCCTGATAACAGTTTGTTGTTTTATGTACCACCTTGTAGCTCAGAGAGAGATTTTAGAGGCTTTGAATGTATATCACCTTTATAACGGTGGTTGAGAAAACACTTATCACGAGAATTATATTTTATTTGGAATATTTTATTTTTGTAGTAAAGACGCAGTATTTCCGAGTTCATTTAATTCACGTTTTTGAAGAAATAGTGGGATGAAAAGAAGAGTATGGATTTCGGGGCATAGGCAAAGAAAACAAATTCGATATTATGATAAATTCTTCAAATAAAAATTGTGTACAGTGGTAGTGATGAAGATGATTGTATTATGAATGAATATCAAGAAGATGAACGCAATACTGAGTTTAGTGTTTCTCGCAGTGAAAATGAACCTGATGTTGAAGATGCAAGCACGACTACTGAAACCAGCAGTAACTGTGGATTAGAAGTGAAAGCGAAAAAAAATAGTCTTAAATGGTTTTCATTTTGCTGTCGAAATAGAACTCAGAAGCATAACATTGTCACTCAATTAAAAGTATGTGACAATTTATGAACTTCTCCAGCTGAAATCGATACATGGAAGTGTGTGTTCAATGATAAAATGATAAAATGCATTCTGGTTTGTACAAATTTTATTTTATCTAGTAAAAGAAGTAAATAGAAGGACCTTGGAAAGACAGATCGCAAAGATGTATATAAACAGGAAATAGAATATTTTATAGCCAAATTATTTTATCCAACTGTATTTAATTCGAAGCATGAATATATATCACGAATTTTCGCTACCGACGATACTAGAAAGGACATATTTATATGCTTAGTTAATAAAAATAGATTTGTTCAATTACTGAACTGTTTACGATTTGATAATCATCCTGATATAAATATAAGACACGTAGGCAATGTTGGTTATGCAATCTACAACTTATTTCAAGAGTTTATGAAAAACCGCAAAATGTATTTAGTATTAGAACTTCAGTTTACATACAGATGGGTGACAAAATAATACGAACACTCATGACAAATGGTGAAAAGAGCAATATCTAGAAAAATACATGAGGAATTAACCTGAAACTGCAGGTGTGTAAACAGTATAGTATAGGATATATATTTCCGCAAAGATTTTTTCCCGAAACCCCATAGGGGACTGTCAACAAATTGAAAAAGAACGAATATCTTTTGGATTACCCTGTAAAAACTAATGTAGCAAAAGTGATCAAACTCGAGATTATTAATAAGTGGCTAATTGTAATATACTGTGTTCATTTTTATGAGGATAGCATGTATACTCGAAGAGAAATTAGAGTTTTTATAAAAACAGTCCCAAATTTCGCCAAGTTTTTTGCTTATAATTTGCAGAGTTCTTAATATAAAAAAAAGTTGTTTTGAGAAAATATGTCAAACAACATTGTACATAATACTCTGCAATCGGAATTAAAAAATAATAAAAATTGGATGAAAAAGGAGCAGGTTTACTAAAGATTGTTTCACTGCGCATGGGCTAATGCTAACACAATATAATGTGCATAATGTATTAGCTAAGTATATAGAGCAACTTTTGTAAGAGTCTCAAAATCATAGCTTGAAAATTCTGAAAATTATCGTCGATAGAATAAGCTCGAAATTGGTTGTTCCCAAAAGGAAGCAAAAAGATGAGGGGTTGTATCCAAATATCAAGTACGTGCAATATTGTGTACGCTAACTTGGAACTAATCAACAGATATTTGATACAACCCCTCATCTTTTTGCTTCTTTTTGGGAACAACGGATTTCGAGCTTATTCTATCGACGATAATTTTCAGAATTTTCAAGCTATGATTTTGAGACTTTCACAAAAGTTGCTCTATATACTTAGCTAATACATTATGCATATTATATTTTGATTGCATTCGCGCATGCGCAGGGAAACATTTTTTAGTAAACCTGCTCATTTTTCATCCAATTTTTATTATTTTTTAATTCCGATTGCAGAGTATTACGTACAATGTTGTTTGGCATATTTTCTTAAAATAACCCTTTTTTATATTAAGAACTCTGCAAATTATAAGCAAAAAACTTGGTGAAATTTGAGACCGTTTTTATAAAAACCTTAATTTTTCTTCGCGTATTCAAGCTATCCTCATAAAAATGAACACAGTACATTACAATAAGCCACTCATTAATAATCTCGAGTTACAACGCTTTTGCTATATTAGTTTTTACAGGATAATCCAAAAGATATTCGTTCGTTTTCAATTTGTTGACAGTCCCCTATGGGGTTTCGGGAAAAAATCTTCACGGAAATATATAACTTATACTATACTGTTTACACACCTGCAGTTTCAGGTTAATTCATCATGTATTTTCTAGATATTGCTCTTTTAACCTTTTTTCATGAGTGTTCGTATTATTTTGTCACCCATCTGTATATAAAATGTTAGTCTCATTTCACGAGTAATGTAGGTTTAAAATCTATATGTCAATCAAACCAGGAAAATGGACGACAAATTATGTGATTTTAACTTATGCTCGATATCACTTTCTGTTTAATGCTTACATATATATATATTAATGTTATATAAAAATTTATTTCCTTCGCAAATCCTTCACGTTTATTTCGCATTAGTCTTTAAATTAATCTAACTTCTGACATAGTCAGCATTTCCTTAATTCTTAATAATATTTATTCCTATTTAATGTCCTTTTAAAAGTAAATATCCGTATATTAATAATTATCTTATTCCAAATCTTAATCTAAAATTTTAAGTTCATTCGTAACTTTTAACACCTCCCCAATCTATAAAATTCGGAGACGCGTTCTCATTTCGAATGTTTTTTAAAAAGCCATTTTCTTTTTATTATTATTATTTCATGCTTTGAGTTTCCGCGTGCTGGGGATTTTCACTTCAAAATTGATACGCGACCAGGAACGGAACTCTTTCCTGTTTCAGTCCCTCCCTTTAGCCTCATTCTCTGGTCTGGAGGTCGCCTTTTACTCATTGGTTTGTGCGCTCGTGACGTCGTACTCTGGATCACTCCGCTGAGTGAACAAAACTGGCTCGCATCCTTCGGAGAATAGATTTTTGACGTATTTGGAAGTGTAAACAAATATGAATCTGGTGTTTTAGTGTCGTAGAATTTTCATATAGTTATTTAACATCTGTTAAATCATGTAGTGATCCATCGTGGAGCCTGAGGGCAATAAGTTCATACCTATGGGAATTGTCGCTGCATTTCTCTTATTCTAAATAAACTATTTATCGGGAAATTGGCTGGTATTTCTCGGAGAAACTCTGGCGGAATTCCATTATTGCCTCTCCACTTCGCCATGATCGTGAAAATCGACTGCAATATGTTATATCTTTAACGGACTGCCAATTTCTCTTTTCATTACTAATGTAATAGGGACAGAATAGGGACTTTCTGCTCTCTTTAATTAAACCAGCATCTAATAGTTATTGAATTTGATATTAAATCTCTTTTTCTTCTAAAGGGGAAGTTTTCTACGGCCTCAGAGATATTGGTAGGTCAGAATTAAGGAAAATACGTTGCGGTTCAATATTAATTCTCCCGACATCAAATTTATTTTTAGAAAAAATGTCTAAATAATCCCTTATACTTTCCCTTAACGTTTCATTTTCTATAGAATTTATTTCCCCAATTAATTTAGAATTATCAATATTAGATGGAACAAAGGATTGAGGAGATATGATCTCTCCATAATCGGGTTGCACTCTCTGATAATCATAGTTAACATTAAAATGAAGTAATCTTAAATTATCACTGGATATGCTCTTAGATTGATTTAAAACAAGGTCTACTTGTAATACTCTACAGTTAGCACAATCAATAATTAAATTAAACTTACAACATTCTTGTAAACCTAATATAGCATAATCTAAATTTGTATTACATATCAAAAATCTAATATTTTGTTGCACATTACCTAATTTGAACAATAAATTACAAGCTTTATCTATTACAACAGTTCCTTTGGCTTGGCCAATAATAACAGGTGGAATATTGATATCTTTAACATTTAACAATTTAACAAATTTAAAAGATGAAATACTTATGGTTGAGCCAGAGTCAATCACACAAGGTAGTTCTCTGTTATTTACATACGCAGCTACAATTAACTGCCATATATTATCAGTAGATGGTTGTGGTTGACTAAGAGGGGGTGCATAAGATTGCAAAGGGCTCACATTGAATACACAATTCCTTTCCCAGTGGTAAGCATTTTGGATACCTCTATTTAAACACATTCGACAGGGTCTACTTGGGTATTTGCTCTGAAAATGGGTAGTAGGCAACCTAGGATTGATAAATCTAGAATTTGGAGCATTAAAATTGCACTGTGAATGAAAATTGGAATTTGGCACACGAAAATTTCGACTTGGGCGAACCCAATGTCTAGGTTCCTGATCATATTGTGGCAATGATCTATAATTCTGAAAATTACTCCTAGAATTACTATTGTTGACATGAGAATTAGGAATCACTACTAGCTGTTTAGCCATTAGGTAGCAGTCTATTGTATTTTTTGGAGGATTACTAATCATATAATTCTGGTACTCAGGTTTGAGACCGTCTGTTAATCCCTGTACTATTATAGTTTCACATAAACAAAGTTGTCTACCTATTTCAACCTTTTTTCGAAAGTATTTATCCAAATCATTGAGATCATTTAATTTCATAGAAGCAAACTCTGAAAATCGAGGAACATGAACAGTAATAAATTTTTCAGTAAGAATATCAGTTATCTTATTAAAAGCATTACATTCTAAACATTCATTAATAAATACTTTGAGAGCCTCTCCTTTCAAATATTTGGAAATATTTTTAATCTTCCAATTTTCACCTTTCTTTTCAGAAAGGCATGTTCTGTCAAAATGGTTCAACCCAGACTGTATGTTCATTCCAGATTCGAAATCAAAAGGAAAAATGTTTATTTCGTTTTCACTCATTTTGTGATCACCAGGGACTTTTACAAATCCAGATCGCAATAACATAAAAGAGGGGTACGTCATTAATATAAAAATTAAAAAGAATTAACACAACAAGATGTAAAATAAAATTTAAATTAAATAACAAATGTAAATACCTCCATTTCTAATAAATAATTATAATAATAATAATAATACAACAAATAAGAAAATCTGAGCGAAACTTAAATAACATAAAAATAAATAAAAAAATAAATAATACACACAATAATAAATCTTTTCAAACTTACGTAACTCCGTTCACAAGTGGCTGCCTGTTTTACTTATTGAATTTTTAAGACGACCAATAATTGTATTTATTAATTTGTCAGATGATAATTTTTCATCATTTTCTTCTTTTTTCTGTAAAAGAAAATATTTTATTATATTACTCCGTAGTCATATTCGAGATCATCCATTGTAGAACATTCACACAGCCTGTATCCGGTGTTTCCAGGTATAAAAAACTCCATCACTTTCTGAAAACACTCGATGTACATTTCGGGATAATCAAACACACACGCCGCAATGACGATGCACCCGGCAATACAGTCGCAGCTCCTCTGTTTATCAGAAGAAGAAGATCTGAAGAATAAATAATCGACACACACTTTGCGAGAACCAGACGCACACACCGCAATGAAGATGCACAGCATTCAGCATCATATTCGCAGCTCTCTGATTATATAAATATTGGCATGGCTTGGCGTAAGTTCATAGAATCCTGACGGGCTTTTTTGTTCTTTTGACAAATATCACAATGTTTTACAAAATTGGTTATATCTTGCGTCATATCAGGCCAATAATAATTAGGGGAGATTAAATTTAATATTTTTTGAATACCAGGATGACCAAATTTCTCATGAGCAACATTTAGTATTTTTCTCCTTAAAGACTTGGGGTCTACTATTTTTCGAAATCCTTTCTTTTTTAATTATCATCAGTCCATTTTTATTTAGATAATTTTTAACACACACATTATCTTTTTTCCTGCCTTTCTATAATTTCTTTAACGTCCAGAAGAAAAGTAAGTGGTTGAATAAAATGTGAAACTGGGTTTCTCGACAATATGTCGGCTTAAGAATGCGAGCCAGTTTTGTACACTCAGCGGATCTACCAGTCATTCGGATTTTTAGGGGGGGGGGGAATAATGTTACATAAAAATTTATTTCCTTCGCAAATCCTTCACGTTTATTTCGCATTAGTCTTTAAATTAATCTAACTTCTGATATAATCAGCATTTCCTTAATTCTTAATAATATTTATTCCTATTTAATGTAATTTAAAAAGTAAATATCGGTATATTAATAATTATCTTATTCCAAATCTTAATCTAAAATTTTAAGTTCATTCGTGGATTTTAACAGCTCCCCAATCTATAAAATTCCGAGACGCGTTCTCATTTCGAATGTTTTTTAAAAAGCCATTTTCTTTTTATTATTAATCTTTCATGCTTTGAGTTTCCGAGCGCTGGAGATTTTCACTTCAAAATTGATACGCGACCAGGAACGGAACTCTTTCCTGTTTCAGCTCCTTCCTTTAGCATCATTCGCTAGTCTGGAGGTCGCCTCTCACTCATTGGTTTGTGCGCTCGTGACGTCGTATTCTGGATCACTCCGCTGAGTGAACAAAACTGGCTCGCATCCTTCGGAGAATAGATTTTTGACGTATTTGGAAGTGTAAACAAATATGTATCTGGTGTTTTAGTGTCGTAGAATATTCATATAGTTATTTAACATCTATTAAATCATGTAGTGATCCATCGTGGAGCCTGAGGGCTATAAGTTCATACCTATGGAAATTGTCGCTGCATTGCTCTTATTCTAAATAAACTATTTATCTGGAAATTGGCTGGTATTTCTCGGAGAAACTCTGGTGGAATTTCATTATTGCCTCAACACTTCGCCATAATCGTGAAAATCGACTGCAATATGTTATATCTTTAACGGGCTGCCATTTTCTCATGGAAAATTACATCTGGTGGTATCTGATCTTCGTCAAAATGCCACACACACACACACACACACACACACACACACACCTGGGATCGCTTGGCTGAAGCAGCCACGCTCTACCACTGAGCTATCCCGGTCGAATCTGGAGGGCATAATTCATCCAGTTAACCCTATTGATCAGAGAATCTGGTCTGATATTTTAATCAGCTCAACAGAAAAGATCGCATGTAAAGGAACTCCAGTAAACGCTGGATACGTGATTACACAAGTGTACCAGATTCGACCGGGATAGCTCAGTGGTAGAGCGTGGCGGCTTCAGTCAAGCGATCCCAGGTTCGAATCCTGGCCCGGACATTTTTCGTGCAGTTGGAAAATTACTACTCGTATATTTTCTATTGATACATTGATAAACACTATGAGTCTTTTTCCTATGTGTTTCAAAAATGAAAAAGTGTTATTCTCATTTTGTTAGTGCATCATTCAAATTCAGTCAATTTGAATTTAAAAAACCGAAAATCTTTTTACAATCTGACTAAAGGGAGTGTTGATGCATTATAAGTCGAAAAACCAGGCGATGGACAAATGGTCATATTATATAGATTATTTGATGTAAGTGGGGTTAATGGGCACATAAAACGTTAGTACCAAAAAAGAGTGTCAAATTGAAAAAAACTAATTCTTTTATGGCATTATCATCACAATTAAATAAAACAATATAAGGCAGAGCCTCCAAACTAACTCTTCCATTTACTGACCGCTAATTTTCAATTTGGATTTCAGAGAGTGTTAAGAATATCTAACGTCACCCATTTTACTCGAAAGGTAACTGACACACTTAAAATTTCAAAACGTACTTTCTGTTTCCCCCAAGATTTAAAATAACAACTTCCTTTCAATGTTTCAACGACAGGAAGTCTATATGTAATGAATATGCTTAGATACACTCTCAAGATTACGTTAAAAATATTTAAAAGTATGTTTTGTAATTTTGTAGTAATCATTTTAATTAACCCTTATTTTGTATTTTTATATATTATAGAGGTTCTGTCGATGAGGAAACATTAAATATTGTAATTTGCATGTATTTCTAAATAAGTTGTGTTTCTTTTATAAATTAGACTAATTTTTCATATCTGTTGGTATGTAGTTCATTTTTTTTAAATATTAGTTTTAGAGTTTAAGAAATTAATTATTTCAATATAATAACAAATGCCTATTGTTACGTATTAAATAGTATATTTTCTATAGCATTGATATTTTGCATGGTCACAACGCATAAAATTACGAGCGAACTCACATGTCTGTTTACGTAACAGAGTACGAACGTCTCTGCTTATGGGTTAATCATATGCAATAACTGAAAATGCATTATGGATCGCAAGACCCATTAAAAAGGAAATTTAAAAAAGAGTAATCATTAAATTTTTTCCTGCCTGATGAAACAAGAAGATCTGAGAAAGTTGTCCGAACATACGCACAATGTGCACTGTATGCACAATACATGCTTTTTTTTCAACCCATACTACAGAACCTGGCTACATTCACCTGGAAGAATTGTTTCGACGTGTTAGATGAGTAAATAAACTTTAGCTTGTTGATAACCGTATCCTTGCCAAGTGTTTTTTTTTTCTTTTTCAAAATATTATCAACCAATCATATATTATTGCTGTATGCTCTATGAGTATTCTTGTATGCCATTCTAAAGCAATTGCATGAAAATCCGGTAATTTTCAAAATGTAATTAAAAATTATCTTACATTGTAAATACGATTTCTTGCTTATATTTAGAAATTTGCAAATATAATACTATTAATCTTTTTAAATGAGCTATAACATTAGTATATTTTTTCCGAAAAAAATTAAAGCACACATACAAATCGAACGCAACACATAGGGTTGCTACGACAACTAGTTAATATTTATAGAAAAACAATTCCAGTACATTTAACTTAGATATAATTAAATCTGACACAATACCACACAAGATGGGGCAAATTGCCAAATATAATAAGCATTACATATTATATAAAATCATGCAACACAACTAGTAGCTATATTTTTTGTCATAAATTATATCTTTGTAGAAGGTTAAATCTAAAATCAAAGTGAAATAATGCAAAAAGTATTTTTTTTCATTACCTACCTTCGAACATAACTAACGTTTGAGAGAAACTTTTAGATTTGGTTTTATGCGTTTGAATGCTTCACAATTTAATAAATAGACTAACTTTAGATTACACGTTTTTGTACATTGCTACTCAAATAAAAACAATGAAATAAAAAAGGATAGTATATATGTAAACGAAGTTATATTTATACATTATATCCAATGGATAGAAACACGGCATGTCTGAATTAATTATCACTGCTGATTAATTATTTAAGGCAATACGTTCACACAAGATTAATTTTCATTATCTTAAAATAAATGATTCGTTAATCAAAATATTTCCTTCAAACAACTAATTTTGCCCGGCAAGCTTAATTGATATTAATTGATTTCTAACGACATGGAAGAATGAGTTCTTTAGTTGTATTATTGATAGCGTAGAGCCAAAATATAAAATAGTACCTTTAGAGCCTCATATTGATTAAAAACATCACATCAAACAAGCTTCCATTGTGATGGTTACTTATTAATATTTATTAATTGTTATTGAGATAAATTTTTGTTTCATTCGATTACAGTTTAAAAAAATATATTAAAGTATGTTATTTTTACGTGATTAATTTAGCAGTTTAGAAAGGAAACTAAATTTGTCTTTATACAGGAGGAATAAAATTGTATTAAATCACATGATGTCTAAAAATAACAATCTGGTCTTGTATAATTTAGCGAAATAAAGCGTTTAAATAAAATATCTGTAAAGTACTAATTACTGTTTGCAAACATTTTCAATAAGCACTTTTAAATAAAAATATTTTCTAAAATTGAAAAGGTCTCATAACAACCATTGTGAGTAATATTGATATTTTCTTTAATACAAGAAAATTTTTATATATTTCAATTATAAGAAAGGAATTTTGAATAATTTGTTTAAGTGGTAAGCCCTGCAAATAGAAAATAATTAAGGTTATAGGCATTGCTGATAAAAAATTAGAAGTGTAACCTTAATAATTATTAAACAGTAAAATTAATTATAAAAGTTTGGTCACAGTGCATAGCTTCTCTTTTATAAGGACACACTTGTAGACGAGTGAGTATTGAGATTTTGCGTGCGATCGTGGGGCCCTGTTTTCTTATATTTATGAACGGATGATATCTATAAATGTTGTTGTATATATTGCACTACCACAGCGATTCCCAACCTAGGGTACGTGGAGGGTCTTCAAGAGGTACGTAAAAATAATATCGGTAATGGCGCAAATCACAAAAATATTTTCACTGAAAGTTGATACTTTTTGAATTACAAAGTTTGTCTCATGTATAATTCCAATATGTTGCACTCAAAATGAGGGGAAAGGTCCACTAGACATAATAATTCATTGATAATTCAACGTCATTAGCACCACCCACTGATAATCATATTAATGAGTACTTATATATTTATCCCCATCTTCGTGCCAATGATCATTATATAATATTACTTTTTCACCACATTTATCTTATTGTTCCGTTTTTAATAATAATTGCAGAACGCTTTAAGTACGTAAGAGCTTCTATCCTTAATGATTTATTTTGAAGCACATTGAAAAACAGGTCCTCATTTTCGTTTTCGAATAGGCTGGGTTATGTCACTAACTTAGAGAAGAAGAATTAAAAACGGTAGCCAATTGCAGAGAATGACGGGAAAGGTCCACTAGACATAATAAGTCATTGATAATTCAACGTCACTAGCACCACCCACTGATAATCATATAGATGAGTACTTATATATTTATCCCCATCTTCGTGCCAATGATCATTATACAATATTACTTTTTCACCACATTTATCTTATTGTTCCGTTTTTAATAATAATTGCAGAGCGCTTTAAGTACGTAAGAGCTTCTATCCTTAATGATTTATTTTGAAACACATTGAAAAGCAGGTCCTTATTTTCGTTTTCGAATAGGCGGTGTCTATGACACTAACTTAGAGTAGAAGTAAAAACGGTAGCCAATTGCACAGACAAAATATGTACTAAACAAAGGTACTAGTACTATGTACTAAACCAGCACTTCCCAACTTTTTTTCCTTTAAGTACCCCTTGAATGGTCTATTCCATTCGGAGTAACCACTTGTATCTGAAACACGCCTATATTAATAGCTTTATCTAATAAGCTATATAATAAGCTTTCCTATATTAATATAGCACGCTTATATAATAAGCTTTCCTATATTAATATAGCACGCTTATATAATAAGCTTTCCTATATTAATATAGCACGCTTATATAATAAGCTTTCCTATATTAATATAGCACGCTTATATAATAAGCTTTCCTATATTAATTGGAAAGCTTCCTTCTTCTTAATGAGTATTTACTAATGAGTATATTACTAATTTAAAAGAAAGCATATTTGCGTTATATGAGTGAGGGGAGGGAGTTGGGGCATGTTTCAGATAAAAGGGGGTATTCCAAAAGGAATAGCCCATTCAAGGGGTACGTGAAGAAAAAAAGGTTGGGAAGAGCTTAATTACTAAATGGAATCAGTTAATTTGAAACACATCTTGCCCTCGAGTTCTCTCGTGAAATTAATGCCACGTTTTTATTCCAAGCGGAGTCTACGATTAGCAGTTTGGACAAAATCTTTGGCTGCGTGTTTTCGCCAGTTTTGTAAGACGTAGAGCTTCCTATTTGAATAAAGAGTCATTGGAAATCACGGGATTCCATTTATATGCATATTATCAGCTAAAGTGAATTTCTAGGCTTCCTGTAGAAGGAACGATGAAGTCATTTAGAGTCATGGTAAGTAAATTTAATATAATACATTTTGGGAAAGGATTTTTCCTTTTCTCAGTATTTCATAATTTTGAGATTACATTTGAGGACGCAAGTTTCAAAACTCGCCCTACCCAGAAAATCAAATTTTGAGAAATTGCTAAAAACCTCTAACTGCTTCCATTGGTTTTCATTGTAAACTAAGATTTTACAATGCCAGAAATACATGCTATAGTTATTTTTTTTTCAATTGCAGTGTTTGTTCGGTGCAGATTTACCAACAGAATAGACTAATAGAGAAAACACGATATCTTAAATTTTGGATAAGGCGAGTTTTGAAACTCACGTCCTCGTGTGTCTTTCTGCAATTAAATCTACCCGATCTGCTGCTAATAACCTGTTTATAGTTACATATAAATAGTTTTATTTAGTTAAATTTGTGCCATGGCCTCCTTTGGAGTTAACAGCTACGGAGGGTGTGTCGCAAATTAAAAAAAATTACAGCAGAACATAATTATACATTTTAAGGTCTTTATATGCATTTCAGGAAATTGTACTGCGACATATCTAGAAACCCATTTATTTTTGTACTTTCTTTCTATTCTGTATCTTTGTTTTTAATGGGTAAGTAACAACTGCAAGAAAATCAGTAAACCTCTTGATCAAATTATGCTAGGTAACACTAAAAAAATTTATTGCTTTTCTTGTTGATATCTTACAATATTTTTAACAATCGTAATCTTATTAAAACTTTTTGAAAGTATTAAGTACTGTAACGCAGAAAGCCCTTTCAAGAAAAAAATAGACTTTTCCCGGCGAATTGCGCACCGCATCACGTGATCTAAAAGGAGACGTTTTGCGTGATCTAAAAGGAGAGTTGATGCGTGAGCTTGGCCGAAAGAAGTACATTTTCGAAGAGTGGTCATGTAAATAGAATGTTATGTCGTGTTTTTCATTCTCCGAAGATGTAAAAGTGAAGTCAATTTTATGTATATGTATGTAATGTGTCGTTTTGTGCTGAGAATTGTGTCAACAAGTAATAAAATACATGAAAATACCAGCAAAGTATGGTTCTTGGTGTTATTAAAGAAATATTCTTTCCGCCCCGAGATTCTAAAAGTATAAATATTCGACGGTATTGACACAGTAACACAATATTCAACATTGAACAAAAACTGACAAAAAGGGCTTTGGTCTTTTACAAAACATTTTCCTTCGTAATCTTGCAGTATTTCAATAAAACTGCCCTTAATTTGTAAAATCATACTCTATCACTATTTTTCCCTTGTTAAACTTAAAATAGTGATAATTTCTGTAAAACGTTGATATTCCAATTTATGAGGATATGAGGAAATATTAATGGAATAAAAGTTCACCAAAAACAAAATAACAATTTAAAAGTCTATAAGTGGCTGATAAATTTTAAAACCAGCCGCTAAGTACATACATTATGCATAAATTCACAATTTAATGTACATGGGAATGGATTGTATAATATTTTAATTAATAAATACTTTTAAAAATTTGCTTTTAGTTGGTTAATTTGTTTACTATAAACAATTGCATAATAAAACGAATTTGACTTCTTTCATCATGCCAACTTCACCAACTTAACCATTACAATTTTTTTTCATACAGTTAAGATAAACACAATAGTACTCTAAACTTAATATGAACGTAAGGGTATTTGAAATTTGTGCATAATGTAACAATTAATTTTTTTTGTCAAAAGAAAATGAGTTTATGAAATAAAATATCATCCCTCCATACAATTTGTTTTTCTCTTGCAAATTTACTTTTATTTTACTTTTCGATTGCTCATTACATACGTTTCCACCCCCATTTTAATTTTTTTTCACATAAATGCTAGCAATTATAATATCCTAAACGTATTCTATTTAGTTACGTCTGACTCATTTGATAGTTTCTATGAATAAAATTAAAGAGATACAAATTCCAACTTACAAGTCTTGATCCTTTTTGTTTGGACATGAAAAAGAAATACAGATTTAATGAGTTGTGGATGTACTACAGATGTGAAAGAATATATATATATATTTAAATTAAAAGGGCGTTGCAAGAAGTCTGTTATTAGCATATGCATTAGTTTGTAAATTTAATAAATTTCGAATAACCATGTTACTTTTATTGCATGATAGTACTTGAAAAATACATTGCATTTCGACTCAAATATCTGAAGAGTACAAACTAAGTAGTTTTTTGTTGTACTGCTAATGTAAAGGGTTGTCAGATTGTGTAGTGAGTTTATAATTTTTTTTCGGATTCAAAAAGTTTTATGGTACTTGTTATACTATTGGCATTTAGACAAAGTATTGATGAAGTATAGTCATATCTGGGAATGAATAATAATAATTATAATAATATATAAATACAACTTGAAAAGAATGCATAGAATATCTTATATTATATAATCTTAATTTCTATATATTATATAGAAAAATTTCAGTATCTTATTTCAGTTAATTTAATATTAACTTCATATAATGATAATGACTAAAAGTAGGTAAAAATGCAGAATGGCGTGGTAATACAAACTGTAAAATAAAGTTTTCCATTGTATTTTTTCTCACAATCTGTTAATTGGTACATTGCAGTCGGTTTACGGTTTTAAGAAATCCCTATAAATAAATGCACTTATTATAATAAGAGTAATTTTCTTTTCCTTTATTTTACCATTTTCAATTATATGTTTTTAAAACATTTTCAATCTTCTTAGTACTGAGCCTTTCAGAGCAATATACTATAATTTAAAACATGGGCTTTTAAAAATTATTTTTATTTTCATTATTATGAAACCAGATATAAAAATCACCAGGTATTGGGATAAAAGCTTTTTTAACATATTTATAACGCAATTAGCTAATGTTTAAAAGGTTTTAAGTATGTTGTTTTATGGACTTAATGATAAATATATTTTATGGAATGCGCTTACAGCATGTCGTATGCTTTAAATAAATATATGTAATGTATATATTTAAAACAAACAAATGAAAGGAATACTGTTTCTTTATTTTCCTCGAATAAACCCGAATAAATATATATTTCTATCCTGACGGTTTTATCCTTTATTGATTGTCATTCTCTGACAAATAATGCCTATAATAGTTTTATTAGAGAATATTTTCTTCTTGCATCTTTTAGCTTTGGTGACTGTATATGATGATTGATTGACACTCCTGTGAAATAACTGTAATGCTTATAAAAATAAAAGGCATTGGCATGTATATATAGTTCGGGATTCGAGAAATATTGTTTAGAAATGTTCAACTTTAATGAATGATTAATTCTTTTAAATTACCTTAAACATGCGTAAAATTTATATTTCTTTGTCTGTCTAATGCTTTAACATTTTACTTCAATTAAATAAATTTCAAAAATAATCTTTAAATCAATTATCAATCTTATTAATATTAAATAATCAAAAATAATTTTCGTTTAATTGCTGTTTTTCTATATTACTTCTGCATACACCCAGAAAAAAGTTTTGTTGAATTAACAAAAATTTGGTTGACACAACAAAACTTTTTGTTTAAATATAGGTCAATGGAAATCTTGTTTGAATCAACAAAAAAAATTTTATTTTGCAATTCCAAAAAAAAAAAAAAAATATCGTCAGCAAAAAATGTTTTGTTAATTCAAATAAAATGGTTCGATTTTACTTGAATTTTGCTAAAACAACCTAAATGAACTCAACAAAACATGTTTTACGAGTAGTAATTTTCCAACTAGACGAAAAATGTCCGGGCCAGGATTCGAACCTGGGATCGCTTGGCTGAAGCCGCCACGCTCTACCACTGAGCTATCCCGGTCGAATCTGGAGGGCATAATTCATCCAGTTAACCGTATTGATAAGAGAATCTGGTCTGATATTTTAATCAGCTCAACAGAAAAGATCGCAGGTAAAGGAACGTGATTACACTAGATCAATTTTAACACAATTATTTTAAATTGGTAAATAAATCATACGAGTCGTAATTTTCCAACTGGACGAAAACATGTTTTGTAGTTTTAATCAATTCCTTTTTCTGGGTGTACTTATTTCTCGTATGGAGATTTTTAGGAATAAAATATACACATAGAGGTGATTTTTAGACAGTTAAAATAAAGTGATGTAATTTATATACACATTTTTGCGCGCTTTTATTAAAATTTTTACGCAATTTTGAACAATCTCTTTTTCTGTATGGACCTTTTAGTTTTCCGCATAATAAATTGTCAAATGCGTTTTTTTTTTTGCCATAAACTCTACTTTTTTTTAATTGAAGTTAAAGAATATTTTTTTTTAAAGAGAACCAACTTATATTTCTATTGAGAATCACTGATTTGTACATGAATATTTTACACTTCTACTTACAAATTCATATAAGTATATATATTTTTAAAGATATGTTTTATGCAGAATTCGTCGCGGCCTCAGTTTGTTGTAGTGTCAAGCGTTACTTTTATTACTATCGGCTTCAAAAATATTTTCTCTGCGATGAATTGATGCCACGATAAATTGACGCTGCGAGGAGCTGATGCCGCGACGAATTGACGCTTGTGTTCTCTAAATTGTTAGGAGATTATTTGTGCGCGACGAATTGACGCGACACCATCCACGCCTATTAAAGTTTAGTTGCAGCTGCTGTTACGTAAATTTTATTAAATGCATAAAATTAAAATAATTACATTTCAGTTTAATATTTGTGCATTCTTAAATATCTTTAAAACATTAACATGGCTACATCACAATGGATCATTTGTGAATTAAATATTGTCAAAATGTACACATGTACAGTCCTCAATGCAAATCATCGTATAAAAAATGTGACTGCTAATAATCGATCAGTAATGATGTCTATTAAAGTCTGTATTGAAATTTTAATTAGTGGAGTGAGGTGGGGGGGGGGTCTTGTATATATAAAAATTGTACCAAATATTTTTTTTTTCTGAATTTGAAATCATATGTCAATTTTTCGGTAAATTTTACCGCCCACTACCAAACGGGAGACCATTCGGTGAAGTAAGAGTTTAGGAATTATTCAGGGGTAAAATTTGGAATTCCTAATGTTAAATTAATTTCTAATTGTTGCTAATTTCTAATTGATTCTGGAAAGCGATGTCCAATAAAACGTCATTGATTACAATTCATATTTATTTCGAAAATTAATTTCAGATTATATATTTTTTTGTATGTAAATTCGACAGAGTTAATCGTTTAGTATCCTTTTTTTTTCACGACTCTGCTTGTTATTCAAGCAATAATGGCAATATTGGGTTTTTTAATGTTATATCTCAAAACTAAAAATACATAAAAAATAAAGTAAAGTATATAAAGCTATAAAAATACAGCAATTTGTTTCTACATCAGAATGCTAAAGTATTTTGAGAAGTTGTTAAAAATTTTGTAAAAGTTACTGAACCAATATAGTGAAATGAAAGAGAACTTCTCTTCCACATTCAT
Source organism: Maratus michaelseni (assembly GCA_963931845.1). Classification (NCBI taxonomy): domain Eukaryota; kingdom Metazoa; phylum Arthropoda; class Arachnida; order Araneae; family Salticidae; genus Maratus; species Maratus michaelseni. Next base: position 256,516,229 of record OZ007590.1, on the reverse strand, counting down.
TAGAACTCACTAAACATAACATTTGTTCATATAGCAAAACGCCATTACTTATAAAATGTTAAAAATAATTGATAATAGTTAATTTATATATATATCTACACACAATAATATGTATAATTTGAAAACAGGAGACGAGAAATGACTCCAAGGATTTTTTGAAACAATTTGAAATTTCTGTAAAACGTTGAGATTAAAATATTTACAGTAAAATATTATTTAAATGAGATGATTTAAAGTACTCCAGATTTTAAATTTCAGACTCATTCTGCTATATGAAAGTCAAGTACAGCTGAGTTTGAAAATATCCGTTATTTCTTTAAAGTATTCTTTAAATGTATTCAAATATTAAAATTATTAATATAAAATAATTTTCAAGTTTTCTTTTCATAACCATTATCTAGAACGTTCAAGAATCTTAATATTGGCCTTTAAATTATTTTTTTTAGTTAATATGTAAAAAAAGAAATAAAACAAAGAGTGCTTAGATAAATCTTGAAATTGTCATAGAAGAAAATATAAGCAGTCATTCTACTGGTAATTATATCTTATGTTAATTTAAATTTAAACCATCAGCTTAAGGTTTCATCTTCATGCTCAAATTGAATCAAAATTTTAGTACCTACGTCTAATTTTGACATCATATTTAGCTTTTCTTGAAGTAACCTTAGGATACCAAGCGGAAAATTATTTGGAAAGTAGTTTAGCAATTGTCAAGGTTTAAAATTTGAAATATTTAATGTTAAGTTTATTTTTATTTGTTGCAAAACATTTTGCAATGCGTGTAGTTTTTTACGCGCAATTTAAAAAATACTTAATGTATTAAATTGTAATTTTAGATTTGTTTATTTGAGGCTTCTAGAAACTGATTTCTATTAAACATTTTATATGCTGCAATTTATATATTTTTTAGAAAATGAGCTAAAAACATTTTTCGATATATTTTTCCTACAACATTATGCATTGTAATCGTTGCTTTTGTAAAAATATCATTTCTATAAGCTTCATATATGTGAATCCAAAATTACAACCGATTCCGTCAAATAGTTCTTCAGCTATGTTTAGAGGATTACCGCATTGCAATCTGTGTTGCAATGAATGTAAATGAATTTACCTTTAGTATTTTCAATCTTTAAACCTTCGAAATTTCTAAACTTCTTGATGTAATGATTTCCTGTTTTGTATCCTTTGGCACAAATTAACGATACATCCATATATGATGCCAAAATTAAGTATTCATATTCAAAATTTCAGAGTTTTTAAAATTGTTTAGTATAAAGAGGGTTTCCTAACTTTTGCGAAACGTAAATTGAAAGGACAAATAATTTACTGTCGGATGTATATTTTCAGTTTTTGGGGGACAATGTGGTAATTAAAATGTACGGAGAGTTATCCTATTTTTGTGCTGAATGTGCTTGTGGCACATAAAAATAGCATTTATAATTAAAGCATTTTTTAAAGCATAGCCATTGCACCTCATTATTTTTCAATATTTTCCGCTTATTGTTTTAATTTAAATTAATTTTTCGAAACGTAATTCACTTTATATGACTTTAAAACACGGATGTTTAAGAAAAAAAATATTGTAGTAAGATTTAAACGTTTAAAGTAAAAGTTTTTCCTTTTTGAAAAAAAAAAATCGACATTTATTTTTTTCGTTTTAAAATAATTTTAGAGTTAATTTAATAATAATAATAATAATAATAAAGTTATTTTTATAATCTGAACAATTATTTTTTTAATTTATCTTAAAATATTCATTTTTTTAAAGAGTGAGAAAAATAAGACTTTTTATGATTAGAAATGAAGAGTTAATTATTTTAGTAGATATATCGTGTTATACTTACATTTCAAGCAAAGTTGTGATTTAATTAACAGATTAAATAACAATTACATTGTAAATTAATTACAATATTTATGTATTTGAATTATAAATATGACAAACGTATCTTACTTATTACGTTTACTATATAATATTTAACAGAAGAGTGTTTAGATGTCAATTTTAGATGTTATTTATATTCTATTTTTTAAAAGAAATATAAAGCATCGAAAGTATTAATATCGGAACATTTTAAAATCCTAAGAATCTAAAAGAGTTATTTTAAATCAGATTAAAGAATAAAAAAGCAGCTTTTCTTTTATAGCTTGATTGAAGCTTTGATAGAAATGTTTCAAACTTTAGCTTTATTGCTATATAAAAATGCTTTTGACTCCAGATGCCATTGAAGATCAGATAAATCCTCAAAATGACACGAAGTTAAATAAACACCCGTCTGCTTTTTCTGTACATTTGAGATAAATCCCTTGCTTTATCAGGTGACAGAAATATAAGTTCAAACTTAAATAAATTGTTTTAAAAACGACTAAACCATAAGGCTACATTCTGAAATTGTACTTAGAAAGATTAAAATATGTGAAAGTCATAATAAAGTATTTAATAATAAGCCACATATAAGAAGTTTCAAATTAAGTGGATTTTAAATATTTTTATATTAAAAAGAAATTGTAAAATCTCATACTATGCGTTATTCTCATTTATTTTAAAAGATTATTGTTTAATGATAATGTTAATTTTTACAAATCTATTCCTACTCTCTCTGTACATCAGTATGTAGTGAATAAATATTTAATTTTTCGTATAAATAATATATTTCATTACAGTATGTTAATTTGTATTGCACTTTGGGCATTAAATAAATGCTTTGCTTTTATTATTCAATGCTGCATTGTATTTTTAGTGCAAAGAAACACCAAAAACGCATAAAATTTAAAGCATCGTCACAAGGTAAAAATTTAATGTAGAAAAATCTCATTTTTATTATTTACATGAAGGACGTTGTTCTAAATATAACTCATCTCAGGGATCGTATACAATTTTTTAATTTGTAACTTAAAAGAAAAAACTGGTTTAACATTATTGACTGCTACTGGATAACGATAAGAAAAGACACCTTTTATAAATAAAGATAAAATTGAAAAAAAAAATACTCCATTCAGAAAAGGCAATTATTCAGACCCAGAGTTTCAAGATCGACATTTAGAAGCGAGGCTGCAATTATAGAGAGATATCATAAAACCTAGGCAGACCTACAATCAAAATGAAAAGCTTGATTAATTGATAATTTAAAAAAAAATATTTTTTTTTAAAGAAATTCTTACACAATAGTTTTGAACTTTTTACAAAAGCAGATATTTTTGTCACTTTTACTCAGATAAAACATGTTTTCTCCTGTTTTCTGCTTTGCAAAGTTTAAATATACATTAACTTTTTCGTGAACAATACATTTCACACATATATGATTGATTAGGTAATTTTCCTCTTCTTTCTTTCTGTCAACTTGTTTCGAGATAATTTGTTTTAAGTTATTATTTCCATTTTAATATGCATGCAATTAGAAATAAAATAAACTCTAAAACAACCATATAACATTTAAAGAATTTTCTTCAATTAATAATTATCTAACTAGTGACAAGAATGATGAAAAAAGTTTGGAGGGTAGTTGTGTGGTCTGTTAATGATAGTTACTATAACTTACTATAAAAAAATTAATAATCCTGCATCTTACATTAATAAAGTTGTATCAAATCATTTTCTTATTTCCATACGAATAATTGGAGCGTTGTTGATATTAGGGCGAATTAACTGACAGACCGACGGTAATGATAGGTGTGCTTATTTAAACAGCCTATTCTCTAAACTTATACTTTGCGAGTTAACCTTTGACATACTCATCGCCTCTGTCATAGGTGCCAACATCTCATTAATATTCCGTTGGGCGAACTGGGGCACATTGATGCATGGAGCACCTTAATACACCCCCCCCCTCTACTGCTCACAAGGTCATTACAGGAAGTTTCCCAAAAGCTCCAAAATATGGCGCTAGTGTACACAACTACCTATAGAACGTCTTGGCGTGATTCAGTAGTTTTATGAAATGAAACGGATGATTTAGTGTTTTTGTAGGTAAAAAGTAAATTTGAGTTGTACAATTGCAGTGGTATTAGACACCTGTTCCAGTATTTTCAACAGGAAAGAATACCCTCCCTAATAAGTAAAAGTACTCTTTATCAGTTCCTCATCCTTTTTTGTTAGGTAAATTATGAAGTTTTGGATTTGAGATTCATATTATTCAAAATGGCTATTTGGGGTACATTGATACAGCCTATGTTGGGGCACATTGATGCGTATCAATGTGCCCCATGATAGCTGCTAACAACCTATATTCATTTTAGTTTTTTTTTTCATTATCTTTTTTTTTCTCGTATACTCCTTAATCCAATCATTTCCGACCAACAATTTCTAATATTAGTTTTTATTGAAGTGCAAAAGCTCCATTATTGTATACTAGAAAATTTAATAGTACTTTTGCAAACAGTGATTTTTAATTTTTCTTCTTCCATGGTTACCACTATGATTAGCTCTTACAAAAAAAGACCGAGAGAGAGCTCAAATCAACAAGGATGACGTATCTAAAGCTATGAAAGCTGCTTTAGAGGGTAATTTGTCAATCCGGAAAGCTGCACTCATGTTAAACACCAAACCCGCTACTCTGCAGCATCGTCTGGAGAAAATGAAAGCAAGAAATGGTGAAGAATGAGTCAGGGGTCACCAAACAAGGAAAACAATTAAATGAATACCTTGTTACATGCAATGAGTTGAATCACGGTCTAACGCTGAAGCAGATAAGGCCCTTGGCATATGAATTTGCTAAAAATCTACGCTGTAAGTATCCTGAAAGTTGGAATGGTAATTAAATGGCAGGACATGTCTGCTGATTTGTTCTTAATAGTTCTGAGGCACGTCAAACAACATACAAATTCGTCAATAGAAAACCTACTGTTGCTATGAACCTACTGAAACCTACTGTTGCTGAATATACTGTTGCTATGTGATAATCATGAGTCACACGTTTCTATTGATGCCATTGACAACTGTCGTGCAAATGGAATAATTTATTTGTCATTCCCCCTCACACACCTTTCATAAACTGCAACCATTGGACGTAGCAGTGTTTGATCCCTTTAAAGCAAAGCTGAAAATTTCTTTCAACGATTGACACCTGAATAATCCGAGGAAACACCTATCAATTTATGACATTCCAAAGTTGGCTAAACTTGCAAACTTAGAATCATTCACTCCGGAAAATATTGTGTCTGTTTTTGAGAGGACAGGCATAATGCCCTTCAACAGATTGGTATTTCCAGACTCTGATTTTTCTCCCAGCACAGTTTTTATACCCCATTCTCAGTCTGATACAGTTGTTGTCACACCCCCTCAAACAGACTCAGCAACTCCCTCAACTGTCTCTCAGTCACAAGATAGCAATGTTCCAAAAAGTGCTGATGCTACCCAGACTCCATGGCCAACTACTTGTTCAAACAAATCTGTAACTCCAGAAGACGAGCGACTTTACCCAACAGCTATTGGTAGTAGAACTAACAAAAGAAATGGACGGCAGCCTGGTAAATCTCGAATTTAAACTGATTCTCCAGAGAAGAAAAAAGGCTTTTCGACATGAGAAAAGTTCAAGAAGAAAAACAACCTACAGCACAGTAAAATAATGGAGACAAAGAGCTGAAAAACTCCAAAATGCTGCTGGGGACACATTTGGACAACTGGAAACCTTTGAAGCGGCAGACGAAGAAAAAGAAGGTGGAAGAATGATATTTATCAGATAAATCTGAAACACCCTTAGGACAGTGGTGTGACTCTACATCAGATGATTTCATTCTAAGTGACCTGCTAGGTGAAGAAGTAGATATTTTGGAAGATGATACAATGTAAGATGCAGATACTTCTGACCAAAATATTGTTGATTATGACTTTGTTATAATGCGGTTTGCAAAAAAGAGATCGGTTATTCACTTTGTAGGTCAAGTTAAACGAAAAACCTATGATGGTGACCATCTAGTCGGGTTTATGAACAGAAAACCTGGTAACGTTTTCATTTTTCCTGAGAAAGAAGATAATTGTGAGGTTGAAATGCCAGATATAACAAAGTTGCCCCAGTCAACAACCAGACAAGGAACAGCAAGAACATCAGTTCGTTATACATTTAATTTTGACTTTGATCGCTTTAACATTCCTCACAAATAAATTGTGGGTAATCTGAATTTCTTTGAATAAATATAAAATGGTTTGCTAACTTATTTTCTATGGAAAATATGCAGTAGCTGTTATTTTTTCACCACTTTTCCCAAACGTATCAAAGTGCCCCATGAAGTGTATCAATCTACGCCGAGGACGGGGCATATTGATACAAATGACTTTTTTAGTTTTTTTTTTTTAATTACACACAGAAATACTATATAAAACAACGATTGTACCTGATAATAACACACTACACTAGTTTTGCTGACATCACATGGAAAAATAACTTGAAATTTTTGTTTTCTGGGTACCAAAAAATTCTTAGAAAAAAACCGCATCAATGTGTCCCCAGTTCCCCCTAATATGAGGGTTAATTTGACCCAGTTTAACAATGCTTCAAACCAGAAAAATTATCGGATGAATCTTTATTTATTCAATTCCAGGTTTCTACATGGAATTTATTTAATTTCATTTCTTTAAAATATTTCAAAAATATTTCTGGTGCGAAACGTGTTAAAACTGGGTCAAAATAACCCGCATATTACGGAATATTAATAAGTGGTTGGCACCTATGCCCCTGTCCATATGATGTGAAAAGAAACATCTTTATCTCCTGGATAGTTTTTCTTACTTTAAAATAAATGTTAACAGTCTTTCAAATTTTTACCTTCTACAGCTCTCTCCTAAATATATCAGCGTCCATTATTAGTGACCAAGAGCTCCTCACAGGTTTACAGAAACGTCATTTACTAAAGCTGCAGACGATGCAAATATACATATGTATTAAAGCAGTGAAATAACTTGTTTAGTTCATTTGTTAGTTATAGAATGATTTTAATTACGATAATTTCATTTTAATGTTAATGTATTTTAAAATTTGGAAAATAAATTTTAGGTAAAATAATAAAAAATAATATTGGAACGATAATATTATAAATATCAGTGATTGAAAAATCAATTACTTTATCTTACCGCACAATTGAATGCGTTGTGTCATTTGTATCATTTAAGTCTCAACTAACTTTTGATGATTAAATAAACGCATGGAAGTAATATTTCGATATTATTCATTAAAGAATTGCAGAATTCTCATAAATGACATGTTTAAAATAAAAGATTTTCTTAGTAAATTACGAATTGATACTGTATTGATACTCACCAATTGATACTCACTTCAAACAAATGTATCATTAGTTTAATATAGGAATAGTGTGTGATTTTTATATCGGCGTACATACACTTCAGAATGACTGCATATAAATATCAAGTTTTGAAGATGCTAATAAGATTTTTTATCAGTGCAGTATTATACCCTTTATATAGTTCAAACAAACGTAGAACATTTTAAGTTTAAACTCCATTCTTCCACAGACAATGTAATAAACTTTATCTGAAGATGTAAAAAACGTTTATTTGCATACTGTTATCAAATGCATTCTAATAAAGATAAACTTACAATATTTGGTGCTATATTATACTTTCCTTCATCACTAAAAAAAATTATAATTTAGAAAGCTATATAAAAATGAAAATTATTTCTTTTAATTTCTAAAATTTTTATACACATTGAATGTTGATTTTCCTAACAAACCTGAATTCTTACCTCTGTAAATCTGATACATTCACAGTTCACAATATTGTGTAAATCCACTCTCACTGAAAACAAGTGCCCTAGATTAACAATTTATATTTGACGTAAACATTAAAATTTGCAGCAACAGGCTTTTGTATTTTAATCGATTTTAAGTTTACAAGATTTTTACTTTAAAAAAACTTTTTCCCCATTCTTCTTTATTTTGCTATCTAAATTTATCTGCTTATTTTACATAAAATTCCAAATATTAGCATGGAGGATGCATGTTTGTAATGGTCAACAGTAAAATTTCTACAAATGGTTCTTCTGGGTCTGTATTTTATTATTAAATTAAAACTGCCATTATATACCGGGATATGTATATATTTAATATTTTTAATAATTAAGCATTTACAACGTTATTATGAACATTGTGCAATTATTTAATACACTTGCCTGCTAAATTCAGTTAAGGAACTTCATATACATAAATTTTTGTATGGATTTTATACAAACGCCAATGTCTCATATACTTTATTTTCTTATTTTAACTTGAATTTTCTTATACTGTGTTTTATAAAAATATATTCCAATAAAATTAGATTTATAGAAGTATGTGCCACACTCGCTTTTAGTAATACATTTTCTTCAGAAGGCCACATTTACAACTAGCTTTAGTAACATATTAATACTAGTTTCCGCAGAATTCTTTGGCTTTGATATATGTGCGAGAAAAAATGATTTATTGCAGTGTTTGATAAACAGCCTGTACACCAAAATGTCAGAATGTCTAATAAATAAAATGTGTTACAACATTTAGTAGATATTTATTTTATTTAGCTATTCTATTTATGATACCAAAGTATTATTTGTTCTCCAATGTTTTTTCGATACTATTTAGTTATTTTTTTAAACTATTGGTACTATTTCTATCATCATATTCTGATATTGTTGTTGGTTATTTTTATGTTATCACATTTTGTTTCGTTCCAGTCATTAATATATCTTTTTTAAACAGCATCATTTGAATTTTCTGATTATTTATCGTAAAATACTTATAAATGTAAAATTATTGAAATATATTAAAATACATTGAGTAATTTAATTCTTCAGTACTGTATATGACTTCTGATATATGAATCGCTCTTCATCTGCCAACTCTCATAGCATACTTGCACACAACTGGTATGCGTCACGGGCATGAGTCACATTTAATTTTGTGAACCTTATAATTTTGTGAAGCTTTTCGAGATTTGTTGTTATTTGTATTTTATAATCTTCGTAATTTTTTGAATATTTGTGGTTATTTCACAATTGTTTTTCTCTTATCATACTAGCTTTGAACAGTGAATAGCACAATGTCATTATTGTTTAAATATAAACATAATGAGTCGATACGTAGTAAATAGCAAGAATTATGGCGTTTCAAAAATATATATTAGTAAACTTAATAGTTATAATTTGTTCATTTGCTTGGATTATAAATTCATAGTGTGATAATTTTATGTGCATAAGCTCATATATTCTTTATTCGTGCAATTATATATATATATATATATATATATATATTTAAATTTAATTCGTATAGGATTTTGTACGATGTTAATGTAAAACTACAGTGATAGTATTATTTTTTTACTATTTATATATATTATTAAATCTAATATAATAAATTTGCAAATCAAGCTTAATTTTGAATAATTATTGTTCCAATAGAGGGCAACACATTGCTTGCCAAATAAATGTTAATAATATATTTAACTTACCTATAGAGGGAGCTTATCTCTTGTGTATTTAAATTTTACTTTTAAAGATTAAAATTAAATGGAAAATTTGTATATTTACAAATATAAATTTGTTTTTGAGTGTATTTATCACATAAATAAATTTGTGTGTTTTAAATCAATTTGTGTCAAGCTGTAATAATTAAGGTGATATTTCAAAATATGTTCTCTCAACTTAACCTTCAAATAATTTCTCTCAACTTGATTATATCATCAAGTATTTGATATTTTATTATGTGCGCCATGTGGTCATATTGGTATAAATTAGACATTGTGTTGTTTAAGGATTTTGGATAGTTATTGTGAGTAAAATATTTTATCTATTCTTCACAAGTTTTTTATTTCCAATATTATTATTTCCAACTGTTATCTGGTAAAAATATTTTATCTATTCTTTACAAGTTTTTTATTTCCATTTTTATTATTTCCAATTGTTTTCTGGTAATAATTCAGTATACCTGGATGATTGTACTGATCTTAGCATATATGCCAGTATAATTATGAAATAATGAATTATTTTTTTAAAACACGTGTGGGTACATCCAGGACGAAAATTATATCTACCCGTGTCTTTTCATATCCAATTCTAATTTAAATCTCCTGTTATCCAATTTTCCATTATATTTAGTTCATATTTCATTTCTTAATCCATTTGTATTCACTTGATATCAACTCCAAATTAATAACATTTTATTGTTTATATATATATTTTTTTATTATTAATTTACTATTTATTTATTTATTTTTTAAATAATTTTTTCTCTCTCTCATTTTAAATATTCTTCATATTTTCAGTATTTTTGGCCAATTACCATTGAAGCACAAGCTATGGTAAAATTATGATTGCAACTGTTAATTTATTAACTATGTGGTATTCTGTCTACACATTATTATTATTTATCTCTTTGGAAATTTAATTAGATTGTTACAAGTACTTGATATGTTTTTTTTTTGAAATTCAAAGATATTATAATTATATATATATATATATATATATATATATATATATATATATATATATATATATATATATATATATATATATATATATATATATATATATATATATATATATATATACGCATATATATATATATACGTACATTAATACACCTACAACTTTTCAATGCCATTTATAGCAATGCCTTTTTAAATCAAATATTCCATTAATGGAGTAAAATTTAATATTAGAAACAATTTTCATTTTCTTATACTGATAACATATTTTACCATAACAATTTTAACATTTCTCTGCTAGTTTAATTAGCAGAAGATTGTGTTATCTGTTTATTTCATATTAAAATATTGAATAAACTGATGGGATACAATAAAAGCATAAAACAGCTTAATAACACCGTAACATAAGGAATGCGGTAGGCCTTTCGAAACAACTTTGCATTTGTATGCCAGAAGCAAGGAAGATTTGTCACCACTTTAAAGGATAGAGTAAGACTCATGTTTTTATTGTGCATTTATTTCTAAAAGTATTTTCCTTGAATTCTGAGACAACATTTTATATTTGCGCTTCCATATTTCAAAACACCTGAAATATGCTTTTTGCATTATTGATATGATCATTAATGTATTTCGACAATCTGTATTTTGAATAAAAATCTTTGAAATACGATTTATGTATTTCTATACATATATAAAAAAAACACTGCATTAACTGTAAAAATATATAGTTCATAAAACGATTAATACCATCTTCTGAAATAAACGGCATAGCTACAAATATAAGCCCTACACTCTGTTGTGTAAAAAAAAACTAATAAATCGAATTTTGGTTTAATTAATAATAAAAGTTAAACATGTTATAACTAGAATAACAGAAAAGTTTATTTAAAAAAATAATTTCAAATTTTATATATGTATTAATATATGTTAAAATATTTATTGAACTTGCGTGATAAAAAAAGATTTACTTAGTCATAAATTGGATTGATATCGACATAGCGTGTGGCATTAAAAATAACCATCTTTATTTATTGAAAACGGAGCAATACGAAATCTAACTTTATCTTGTAAATATGTAACATAAAAATACATTATATTCTCACGTGCAAAACATGAGCAAAAATCAGAATTGTTTGCATATATTATCGCTAAACAGTGTCCTACGGTCTTAGAATATCGATTCTAATACAGATATTGCAGGTATTTATAGATTTCCAGAAATGCAGACGATTTAATTTTTTAATCTGTTGGACACAGACATAAACACACACATAACAAGTACATATATTTCTCTAACGATCTATCTGTCTCTTAATGTATTTACCTGTCTATAATTATTTTATTTTCTGAAAATCAGAGGGAACAAGCAGGTTTTCTTTGTAAAATTGTACCAGTTATCGCTTAAAACTTTTGATATTCTCAATCAAGTATTCATTCAACTAGATTCTTGATTATTAACCTTTTAAACGCCAATGCTCCCGAACGGGAACATCAAATTTAAAATTCATTTTAAAAAAAAAGTTTCGCTTCTATGGACTTACAAAAATTATTATTTATTAACAAAAGTACATTTATTTTTTTAGACTAAAAACTATTTATGTTAAATAATTATTTAAACTTAAAAAAATTCGTAAAAAAGTCATTTTTTGTCACTTTTTACTAGGATTGTTAAAAAAATTCACATAAAATTTTTAAAAGATGCAAAATTCATGAAATTTCAGAGTTATGATAAATAAGGTCCATTTTAAAGAATAAGCATGCTAAATAACAGTTTTCAATAAAAATGCGTTTGCTATAAGATATCAAATTCTATTGTTCCCGTTCGGGAACATTGGCGTAATTCACTATACAGAATTCGATCATTTGCACTGTCGATCTATTTTCCTAATTTGTAACATTGAGAGTCTCAGAATTATACTGAATCTCTTTTGCTGTGTTTAAAAGCAGGTCAGTGGCTTTTCGAATTCCACTTACACCCTTTTCACCCCTCCCCCCCTTCTCTTGCTTTCTTCCCTCACTAGTGCGGGGGTGAGAGTTTTGTCCAAACAACTGTTTTGCTCAGGACTGAGGATGTTTATGACTTTTTCTAAGTATCCCGCGAAGGGTGCTATTTGTTAGCAATAATTTTTACTTTCTTATCGTATGTAAGAGATTTGAGATAGATCACGTGGTTCAGCACCCGCACAGTTCTTTTATTTATTTTTTTTTCCTTTTCTCTTTCTGAATTTTTTGCATCGGTCATTTTGTAAGTAATAGAGGGTGAAGCTAGAACGATATTTTTACTTTGCTTCTTTGATAGATATGGCTAATCGTGAAAGATTTTTAACAGTACAGGAAGCTATTGAATATTTTAACTCTTTATCAGATTCAGATGCTTCAGTTGATTCTGTTATAGATATTTGCCAATTGCCTCCTGATGAAAGTGGTGCTATAACAGATGAAGAAGATGTAAATGAAAATGAATTTCAAAAAATTATGCCTGCAGATGTATGCGGACAATTAGAAGTTTTTACACATAGATCAGTTGATGTATCAGATGATGAAACGATTGTTTCTGTACCTTCTACATCAAAAACTGAATCAAGTTTGAAGAGAAAGAGACTATCAAAGAAAGAAGATATGAAGCCGAACTGGAATAAAAATGCATCTTTCAAAAAATCTTTAGAAACCATAAGTAATATGAAGCTTTGCGAATCGTTTCCCGAATTAGCAAATTTATCGCCAGCTGAAATTTTCAACAAATTTTTGCCGATGGATTATTTATCCCATTTATCAGAAATGACAAAACTGTATGCAATGCAAAAAGGGGAAAATATTGATGTAGACGAAAAAGATATTGGGCAATTTTTTGGGTTACTCTTATTTAGTGTCTACCATACTGTTCCTGGTGAGGATTTATATTGGAGCACTTATGAAGATTTGTCCGTTCCAATAGTTGCTTCAGTTATGTCTAGAGCCCGATTTAGGAAAATAAAGAAATATTTTCATATTATAGATTCAAATGATTTGAAAGCAGGAGATAAATTGCGCAAAATTTCTCCCTTTTATCAAGAACTTTCGGCAGTTTGGAATCTTTCACAGAAAACTAAGCATTGATGAATCTATGGTTCCATACTATGGTCATCATTCAGCAAAAATGTTCATAAAAGGTAAGCCTAAAAGATTTGGTTTCAAAATTTGGATGCTTTGTTCGCATAATGGTTACCCATATGCAATGAAAATTTACGGTGGAAAAAGTCCGGAAAGGAGTAATATTCCTCTTGGATCAAGAGTTGTATGGGAACTTTTATCGTGTATTGAAAATCCGAAAAAACACGAAATATACTTTGATAATTTTTTCACGTCTTATAAACTTTTGGCGGATTTATCAGACAAAGATTCTAAAGCAACTGGTACAATTCGGGATACTAGAACAGGACAATGTCCTTTGCAATCATTAAAAAAATGTCCAAATGCGAGAGGGGAAAGTACGATTTTCAGTGCGATGGAAAAGTTTATATGTGCCGATGGAACGATAGTTCAGTTGTTACAATAGCGTCAAATTACGATACTCATGAACCTATGGGTAAAGCAAAACGATTTTGCCGTAAAGAAAGAAAAAAGGTAGATGTTTCACAGCCACATCTTGTAAAGTGCGATAACGAAGGTATGGGTGGAGTTGATTTGTTAGACAGACTTCTTGGAAGTTACCGTCCTATGTTCCGCAGCAAAAAGTGGTACTGGAACTTATTTAGCAATGCCCTAAACATGGCTGTTGTTGCGGGATGGATTGTACATACTGAATTACACCACAACTCAACATCAGAACTGTCACACCTGAATTTTCGAAGAGAGGTGACTTTGAGTTTACTTCGAATGAAACCCAAGATTCATTGTATTCCAGGGCCACGTGCCCATCCAGTAGAGTCTGCAAGGCAGTCAGATACGCACTATTTGGTATCATCATTTCAAGGACGCTGTGTAGTTTGCCAGAAAAATACAAGGAAAATGTGCTTTGAATGCCAAAAGCGACTGCATGAACACTGTTTTCCCTCTTATCACGGACAGTGCTGCAAACTATAAAATAATAATAATAATAATTTGGTAAGATAATTTGTATTTTATATAATTATTATTTATAGTTTAATGTAGTTAATATTTGTAATACATATAATTATTTTATCATTAACTTTCAAGTAGTTATTTGTGCTTTTCTATAGTTGGTTTAAACATTTTTACTAATTCTATTTATATCTATGCACATATATATTATTTAATTCTTTCTTTGTGTTTGATTGTTTTTATAAAGTATAATATTCAACACACGAATTTCACTTAAAATTTTTTTAATGTTATTGAATCTGTCAAATATTATTCATACTTATAAAATTCTAGCATAAGAACCATAAAATTTAATGTATTGAAATATATAGTAAAAACTTAATGAATCACGACAATGTTCCCAAACGGGAACATACCCGAAATCGTACATAAAAAATTTTTGGGGGGAAATTTCTTCTTGCATTGTTTAAATAGATGCATTTAAATCTTATTTTCACAAAGAAATAATATTTTTTATACTTGGAACACAGAGCGGCGTTTAAAAGGTTAATGTGCTTATTAAGACTTGAAAGGGACTGACGGAAGGAACTATTGCTTGTGCCGTAATTTTTCTGCAAAAGAAGACATAAAATGAAATTTTATACATTCAATTGTAGTGCTGTACATATCAATGTATTGCACATTTTTGTAAAAAAAAATTATCTCGCATATTTCTCAAACACTTGTTGACGTCTGCTATAATTCACCGGTACGAGACGCCTGCATACCACATGCTTTAATTTATTCAAATATCAAGAGAAACGGCACAACAATTCATTTTCTCGAATAAAATTGCAAATTTTTTGGTACATTTGCGTATGGAAATTTACAGAACCTTGTGTATATTTAGAGATGTAAATTTACAGAGTCTACTTTAAATTGACTGGTTAGTTTTTCCGATTTTTAACAGAATCTATGTTTTCAGCTTTCTGGTGTTTTATACGACTCAGGACAATTAATTATAAATATATTGCCATCATTTCTTGGAAAAACTTTAACTTATTATTATTAAAAATTAAATGCATACAATTTCAACAATTGTAGAAAATAAACTTTCGCTTTAAAAAATAAATCTATCTTAAGTTTAAAAAAAGTAAAGATAATAAATGCATTTCAATATACTAAAAACTATTAAATTATCCTGATACTGTGAATATATTTAACAAGATATATTTCCAATTCTCAATTTGTTCTGTAGAATTTATTATTTGATTTCTTTTTTCAGAGCAACGAAATCATATTGAATATTGCCATCGTACTTATTATAAGATTCATTTATTAAAATTCATTCATTCATTAAAAAATATGCAAACTTTGATTTTGGTTATTTACTTCTACATTATAGCATATTATGTGGTACTTTTAAAAAGTACTTTTAAAATAAACTGTAAACCAGATTTCGTAAATGTGTGTTATTTTTGTTTCACAGTCTTCTAAATAGACGTACAAAGTTAAAGGGACATCTGTAAAAACTTTCGGCACTTTTGTTAATTCTAATTATAAAATGGTATTTTTTGTTAATTCTATTAAATGAAGTCCAATGAAAAGTAGTAGGTTAGTAACTCATTGCCAATGTTATCACGTAGACAAATGATATTCAGATTAGATACACATAAATATGCAACTTTTATAAAATTTTCGCGCATGTAAAGTATAATTTGTCTTTGAGAAGTCATTTTACCGAGAGTGAAAAGTGGCGTTTACGTGGGAGAACGGCAAGAGTACAATAAGCTTGTAAATCTGTAAAGCTTGCATTTCCTTCAGGGGTGTAATCACACCTTATAAAATATTTCTATGTATCGCTGAAACGTTGTAAATAGTAACACAAACTTTTCTCTACCTAACTTTATATCACCTTTCCTTTATTATCATTTGAATGTACCTGTTGCAGACATACGAAGAGATTCGTCATTGGTTCACATTTTGTTCCGTAGCATTTATTATTTGATTTCTTCTACAGAGCAACCAAATCATATTGAATATTATAGTCATGTTCTGCATTTGGAAGATATATCAGGAATAACAAAATAAAGATATTGTGCAAGTTTTATGTTTTTAGCGGCAAAATCAATTAAGTTACATTGTTTTTTAAACATATTCTTTAATTTATCACACCAGTTTACATTTCACCCTGTGGCAACTCCGACTGCCTATATTAAAATGCAGTCTAAGCTGCCGACATATAAATATTCAATTTTAATGTAATTGATTTCTAATAAAATTAGTGAGAAACAAACTTTCTTACCTCTAAGTTCCAAAGTGGGACATCGGTGCTCCGGTTCTTCAACGTTCATTATATTTCAAAAATCTAAATCCTTTTTCAGCATGAATACACTATTGACTCAAATAAATTCAAGTTATTAGAAGACATCGCGATTTAATTGACAAATCACATCACGAACACAAATAATTATATACAGCTTTTTAACTGAGCGAAAAACGCTCTCAAAACAATCATAATCAGAAACTAAACTAAACTAACTCTTAGAGTTCAAACTAAAGTTCTAATAAAAAATATTCAAGAACAGTTACAGAAGAGAAGAAAAACATAATGTTGCGCGCATGCGCCAGTTTCATTGTCTCTTTTCAGCTAATCAGAGCACATTCCTACCTCTACATTGCGTAGATGCTTTTTACGCTTCAAAACTTTGAGAAGAAAAGGGGGTTTTGGATGATGCAACAGGAAATGAATTCCCAATTACAACATCCTCCCACCTTTGAGTTGCGGGATCTGAAACTCAAATCCAATTCGTTCGATGTTTTATGATACGCCCGTATCTGGAGCGACGAACCGAAACGTCCGATGTACTGTCGCTGATCGAACCACTAGGAGGATTACTAGCACCTTTATGTTCATTAAAATCTTTTTTCTTTTTAATGTCCTTGAAATGGTTTCTCATACTGTCGTTATCTTGTGATACTTCTAAGGGTATTAACCTGCTTGTAGGTCTTAAATATTCCCCAGTTTTCATTCTTATTTTCACTAAGCGGCTGTGTCCATCCTTAGATGGAAAAATTTCAGTCACTTTGGCCAGAGGCCAATCAATTCTTTTATTATTGTCACTGGAAACAATCACAACATCACCTATTGCTAAAGGTTTCTGTATTTTCTTCCATCTACTAGGTTGTCGCAATTGGCCTAAATATTCTGATCTAAATCGTTTACGAAGGTCTTGTCTTATTTTCTGTTGATAAACAAGCCTTTTGTTCAATGATTTGGCATCTAGAATATCAATATCGGGTGTACCACTACATTTCACTTCTAGCAAGAACATGGACGGAGTGAGAGGAGCGAGATCATTTAAATCTTCTGACACATAAGTAAGGGGGCGACTGTTGATAACACTTTCTAGGTCACATATAATGGTTTGTATTTCTTCATAATTCAGAGAACTTTTTCCTAAAACCTTTCTGAGTATTCTCTTGGTTAGGCCAATGAATCGCTCCCACCACCCTTCCCACCATGGAGCTGAAGGAGGTATAAATTTCCAAATAATTTTCCTTGATATACTATCATTTTGTACTGAATTCCAGTACAAAATGACTCCAGTACAGTTTTTGTACTGAATTCCTGTTTCTACGGGCTATGATTATTCTCAACGTCAGTAAAAACACTTCAGTTGATAATGAGGTAGCTAGTTCAAAATGAACTGCTCCAAAAAAGCACAAGTGTATATTACTAGCCAGATTTTCCTATTTTCTTTAAGAATAAGCGGGCCGGCATAATCCAGACCAACAATTTGGAAAATGGCAGCTTCTCTTACTCTATCTTCAGGTAAGGGAGGAGGGGAAATTTCTACTGGTTTAAAATCGTGTCGTCTACATCTTACACAGGTTCTAATAATTTTTCTGAGTTTTTCGGAATTTTAAGATCCAAAAATCTTCCCTTAAATTAGACATCATAATTTGTACACCAGCATGTCCTAGTTTGAAATGTCTAAATCTAATTAATTTTTCAACTGCTGGATGGTCATGTGGAAGGATAACAGGAAATCTGAAATTCATAAGATCCTCTCTTAAATGTATGCGTGATTTCAGCCGCAGAACTCCAGCCGAATCTGTCATGGTCTGAAATGCCTTTATACGTTTATCTTGAGGACCAGTAAACGATTTTTGAACTATTTTCAATAATACGTTTTCAGCTTCATTCTGCTCTTCTACAGTTAAAATTTTAAATTATCTCTCTTCTTTAGCTTTCTTACAATTTTTGTAAAATCTGTATATCCACGCGATTACTTTTACTAATTTATCGTAGGAAGAAATTCTAGTGTAAAATTGTTCACTGTGAACATCTACATTTGTAGTACTAATAATTGTTTTTCTTTTTTCTGCATCGATAGTTTCGAAATCAGGAAACATTTCTGATTTTGGCCACTCGTCCATTGGATTTCTCAACCACTGCGGTCCCTCCCACCATTTATCTAGGGCTAAAACCTCAGCGGTACAACCCCTTGAAGGCAGGTCAGCAGGATTCAATTGGCCAGGAATAAAGTGCCATTTTGAAGGATCACTTAATGAGCGAATTTCTGTCATTCGGTTGTAAACAAAAGGTGCCCAATTTTAATTTCTTTTTATCCAGTAAAGCGCATTGGCCGAATCAGTCCAATAAAAAATGGCAATGTTATCTAATTTCAAATCAATTTTAGCACTACTTGCTAATCTAGCTCCAATATTACAAGCCAATAATTCTAAAATTGTTCGAAATTGTTTTCATAGGAGCAACTCGGCTTCTTGCTTGAACCAACTGACAGAAACCACCGTTCTCATTTTCGGTCCGTATAAATATACACGTAGCATACGCTACTTTACTAGCGTCGCAAAAAACGTGTAATGAATGCCACTTATCTGCATCTCGAGAAAAACACCTAGGTATTTCAATAGTCCCTAATTTTCCTGATTGTTTTTTTCCATTTTTCAAATTTTTTCTTGATAGAAACAGGTAATTCCGTGTCCCATGTCACTTTAGCTTTCCAACACTCCTGTAATAATATTTTAGGTTCTAATATTACAGGACATGTGTATCCGATAGGATCAAAAATTCTGTGTACAGACGATAAAATGTTTCTTTTAGTTACTAGGCGATCATCCTCTGAAATTTCTTTTAAATCAACTGCTATTGTATCCCTTCTAAAATCCCACATTAGCCTTAAAACGGGGACATTTTTCCCTGTAAAAACTTCTCGAAAACTATGCTCCCACCCGCGAAGCTCGAATTTAGCATTGTTAAGAAGAGTTTTTGACTCTTCGATAAATCTGTTTCGCTTTTCCTTATTATCAACACTCGTAACACAGTTGTCTACATAAAATGACTCTAACAATTTTAACGCAGTGTTTTTAAATTGTTCAGGTGCATTTTTTAAATGATATTCTAACGTGGCACCGAGAAGGTAGGGGCTACATGAAATGCCAAATACTACTCTTCTATGTTGAAGCGTTATCAACTTTTGAGGGTCCCCTTCTTCATACCATAGAAATTTTAAGTATGATCGATCATTTTCTGTAATGCCATTCTGTAAAAAAGCCTTTTTTATGTCAGCAATTACCCCTATTTTCCCCAATCTAAATCTGTTCAAAACAGAAGGAATCAGTTCTACGAGGTTAGGCCCTTTCTCAATACAATCATTTATCGATGGTGAGTCCTTTTCCCGAGCTGAACCATCAAAAACTGGCCGCACCTTTGTAGTGGAGTTTTCATTAAACACTGCTCTATGAGGAAGGAAATGCTCACTGCCTAACGTTTTCCTCTGAGCAACCTTTTCAATTATGTTCTCGTCTAACCATTCATTAAATATTTGATTATAATCACCTAATTTTCCTATCTTTTTTAATGAATCGACACATGTTTTTAATCTACGTCGAGCGATATTTTCGTAACTGGGTAGTCTAGGGTGGCCCTGTATCCATGGAAGACTAACTTCATATCTACCCTCGTCATCTACTCTTATATTACTAAGAAAATGTTCTTTAGTGGCTAACTCTATCTCTTCTCTGCCCTTTTTCTCCCCAGGATCTCGAATTTCTAAAGTGTCAAGGTGCCATAACTCGGAAATTTTTGCTTCTTTGACATGCAGCGAGAAAACTAAATTGTTCATATTTTTACTTTCATAACCTTCAGTTTTCCCGAGAATTGTCCAACCTAAACGAGTTCCCATGCAAACTAATCCGCCCTGTAATTGTTTTAAATTTCCGGTAAATAATTTTCCGGCGACATCTGCACCAATTAACACATGAATTTCATCAGGAGAAAATTCGTATAGTAAATCATTAGTTTTAGTAACTCTATCAGTCAATAAAATTCCGTACCGTTTTATTTCTTTAATAAAGGATCCTTCCGGTATATGTGAAATTTCAGAGCAAATCTTTTGTTGGTCTAATACCTCAAGTTTACACCGATAACTATTATCCTTATTTCCCAATTTAATTAAATATCTATCGTGTAGCTCTTCACATTGTCGACCCCCAAATAAACTATGCACTATTCTTTCTTTACTTATACTATTATATCCTAACATGTTAGCAGCAAATTTTGATATATACGACCGTTGCGATCCCGTGTCATATAAAATTCTAACATTTCGTACGATATCCCCATTGTATATGCGTACAACCAATGTTTGGAGCAAAACCCTTTTTCTAGAAGTTGTATTCGCAAGCATACAATCTTTATTAGGAGTAGAATCCTCTTTAGAATTATCGCCTAAATTAATTTTATTCTTTTCTATGCACATGAACTGGTGGTGATTTTTCCCACAATGAGTACAATTAGTTTTAATTTTACAAGCTTTAGCCAAGTGGTTGGCATTGAAGCATCGAAAGCAAGCTCCTTTTTTTAATAAAGCATCTTTTCTCTTCGCGAGTGTCATTTTCCATACCGCTTTACAATTTTGTCTACGGTGTTTATTTTCGCAAAAGACACACTGTTCTTCCAATTTTTTTATCATCTGCATTATACAGTTCGGCCGCCGTAGGAAGGGGAAAATTTTTATCCTTACGATCGAATCTAAGTTCTCTGTTTACTGAGACATCTTTATCGAAAGAAAACCCACTCTTAGCCAATTTGACCTTTTGCTCCATTTCAACTTCAATTTGTAAAAATTTCATTAAAGTATCTAATTTATTAATTCCCTGATCTTTATCTTTATCATTAACAGATAAAGTGCCAAGATGTCTTTCCCATAATTTAAGAATATCTGAAGGCAATGCTGACTCGACCAATGGATGTAAAATCGAAGAATAATTTTCGCTCGATACTCCTAACATTTTTAATGACCGAATGTATGTTTCTATTTTATCATACAACTTAACAAGGGACAGTCTCTGGCCTTGTCCTAAAGAATTATTAATAACTAATCCTAGAACTTATGTATACTTCGACTAAAATATCTGTTCTACCGAACCGTGCCTTCAATGATTGAATCGCCTCTGGATAGCTATCGGCTGTAGGGGGGAAAGAATCCACGATGATCTAGCTCTAGATCCCTTTTGGGTAGACTGAATAAGATACTGTATTTTGTCCTCGTTTACAATATCGGGATCTTCGTGGATTTTTTCAAACTGACCCCAAAAAGATAGCCAATTTTTGATATCACCATTAAAGGGCTTAAGCTCTAATTTAGGTAATTTAAACTTTCTTCTAGTGGCCATACCATCTGATGATAAAGAGGTATCCTGATTGCTCTCTTTCTCTAACCTTTTTATGTATCTATATAGTTTATTTTTCACCTCCCAATAATTGGTGTTATATTTATCTGTTTGTTCGTATTCAGCATCGAATGCGTCTTGTGAACAAGTTTTGTCTTCAGATAAAAAGATCCAAAATTTGTTTATCGATTAATGAGAGCTCTTCATGTTTTGATTCTAACCTATCTAAAAGAGACGACAGACTATCGATATCATCACATTTAGCCTGCAAAGTATCTTCTATTTCTTTTATCAACTTTGTGAAGTTGGAACGCACTGGCGTCCTTGATTTCTTTAATTTACCCATACTTAATGTTCAATTCTAGTTAACTAACTTCTAATTAACTTTCTAATCTCTAATTCCAATCATCTACGGAGCAACCGATCCCGGCAGGGATGCCACAATTATGTGGCAACTCCGACCTGCCTATATTAAAATGCAGTCTAAGCTGCCGACATATAAATAATCAATTTTAATGTAATTGATTTCTAATAAAATTAGTAAGAGACAAACTTTCTTACCTCTAAGTTCCAAAGTGGGACATCGGTGCTCCGGTTCTTCAATGTTCTTTATATTTCAAAAATCTAAATCCTTTTTCAGCATGAATACACTATTGACTCAAATAAATTCAAGTTATTAGAAGACATCACGATTTAATTGACAAATCACATCCCGAACACAAATCATTATATACAGCTTTTTAACTGAGCAAAAAACGCTCTCAAAACAATCATAATCAGAAACTAAACTAAACTAACTCTTAGAGTTCAAACTAAAGTTCTAATAAAAAATATTCAAGAACAGTTGCAGGAGAGAAGAAAAACATAATGTTGCGCGCATGCGCCAGTTTCATTGTCTCTTTTCAGCTAATCAGAGCACATTCCTACCTCTACATTGCGTAGATGCTTTTTACGTTTCAAAACTTTGAGAAGAAAAGGGGGTTTGGATGATGCAACAGGAAATGAATTCCCAATTACAACACACCCAA
Organism: Maratus michaelseni; assembly: GCA_963931845.1. NCBI lineage: Eukaryota > Metazoa > Arthropoda > Arachnida > Araneae > Salticidae > Maratus > Maratus michaelseni. Next base: position 256,493,075 of record OZ007590.1, on the reverse strand, counting down.
ATTATAACAACGAAGCACAATTCATACAGTGAAATTCAATCATAAATCCATTTTCAAAATCAAATGTTTTAAACTCGCACACTACATTGAAATCAGAATATTTCCAATATGAGGAGATACAAATATAGTGTCCAGGTCTCATTATAAACTTTAAATTTGAATAAAAATATATTCCTTAAATTAGCATGACTTTTTTATTAGATTTAATGAGTTGTTTCTAAATTGTCTTAAATGTAATATTCTCATTACAAGCGTTCACGTTACATAAGGAAACTGTACGAACAGATTTTTAATAACAGATTAAAAAGTTTGTGTCTATCAATCGTTCGTAGTTTATCATATGTTTAATTACATAAAATATTTTTTAATGTGAAAAATCAAAGTACTCTTTGTAAAATGAAAACCATTAAGCGTGTTCGTTAATTTTTACCCAAAATGCAAATAGAAAAAAATAAAATGTCTGTGGTTTACGTAATTCTGTAGAAATTTAAAAGATACAAATAATTCTATATGTAAATATAGGTAAAGAGAAACAAATAACTGGTATATTTAAATATAATTTATTTTCTCCTGTATACATATTTACATTCAAAAATAACAAAAGTACTAAATCTTTAATTATTGTATGAAATATTATAAAACATTTTCTTTAAAAAATGAATTCAAAAGTTTATTTTTAAAGAAATACCACAACTATTTATATATATAGTTTGTTTAAAATAGAAATAGAAACAAAAGAATAGAAGAATATGTTTAATTGCAAAATCGTATAAGCTGTTTTACATACTATGAGCATTTGGCTACGGTTAAAATTAATTACTATATCTCGTTTCTAAAAGAATCACTATCGCGTTAACTATTCATAAATCTGAAAATGCTCAAAACTGAAACTTTAAATTCATAATCTATGCTTAATTACCTTTTAGAATATGCGTTTTGGAAAAAGAAATAATAACTTGTTTACAATAAGCACAACTGTAATTAAATATCGGTAAAATATCTAAAGACAATTACTAATCTTTAAATATGAACCTTTTTGATAAATATGCTTTAATAACTTAATAAATGTATATTTTTATTTAATATTTATAAATAAAGTTATATTTTTTTTTAGTATTTATAAATAATGTTATATTTTTATTTAATACAGCAAAAAAGGGGGTTAAGAAATACTATGAAGAATGTGTTTGCTGAAAATATAAACTTTCATTTTTATTCATATTCATGTAGGTAAGTTGATTATATATAAAATCAACTTACCTACATATATATGTATGTGTGTGTGTTAATGTGTGCGTTTTTACAAAAATATACATATATTTTCTTACTGGAATGTGAGTGTGCTCAAATTATATTATTTTTATATCATCATCAATAACAAATTAAATTAAAAAAAGATAACTCTTACCTATCCTCAGTAGCGCGTGCCCACCAAATCCCAATTGAAGTAGATTAGATTTAAACCATACGATTTCTTGCACGATGCATATTTCACAGTTTGCTATAGTGTAAAAATGAAAGAATGTTATTAATGAATCTGTATTCATTCTGTATTGTGAAAAATGAATGTATTTCCCGCTGTTGAAGACACAACTCTTCCAACGAAATATTTAATTAACATCTTCTTGGTTATTATGAATGATACAAACTCCGAGAGAAAAACATTCTCTTCTCGAAGTGCAGAAACACATCATTTCACAAAGACAGAAAACCAAAAATTAGTCACATTAAATGACTAGATACATTAGATGAGCCGAAATTTTCACACACAGAAGAAAGTATTACACATTCATTGTAGACGTAGAAAGGATGAGCGGCTTGACCGCAAATATTCAATCCACTCCGCTCCGTGCACATGTACATTTTGAAGCTTTGAAAGAGAAAGTTCTTAGTCTTAAAATGAGAATAGAAAATCTTTTTATCAGGGATTACACACCTCAACATGCATGAGCGTGCAATCATGCATAAATGTTATTAGGATATAAAAATAGCATGTTTTTTTCCTGTCTGCAGTTCTGGACTATGTCATGTTATAAATAAGCCTGTTTTTACACTTTATTTTTCTTTTTTTTTTTGAAAAAATGTTAGTGTTCCTCAGCGTTTGAATCATTAAAATAATATAACTATTTTGATCATTCTTTTTTTGAGTACATAAGCTAATCCTTTTATAAGATATATTACTTTACAACATTATTTTTTGTTGTCTAAATTCTGTAACTTTTCTTATACAATCCTTGAAATATTTCTTTTTAATTGTATTTCAATATGTCCGCACTCATACATTTATTTTATATTTATTTTTAATTAACTGTTACTTGTGATGTAGTTCACGTAGCATTAAAATAATAATAAATTGATTAATTTAGCAAAACATTTAACTACTGATAATTAAAAGCATATATAATTAGCCAACCCTTTATCACTTTTATAGGAGGCAATGCGGCATTTATTTTTTTTTTAAGAACATTAATATAACTCCGTTTTTAACAGGTGAAATTTTGCGCCAAATAATATAAGCAATCGCGTAAAATGAAACTGCAACCAATTGAAAAAGAGTCCAAGGTGAGCGAAGAAATGATCAAATCATCTAAAAGTGTTTACCACAGGAAAGAAAAAAAGAAAAAAAAAAACTTGTTACAAAAATGTATTCATTTTTGCGACAAATTATGCAGGCTAATGAAGGCAAATTGTCTATGGCCCCTATTACAGAGCCTAAGCATCCTATTCTTGGCTATTTTCTACTTATATATGATCGTTGAATATATGATTCTTATATATGATTTTTGTTCAAATCTACATGATTCAGCTTGAGGAAAATTTTTCATTACTTTTTTATATCTTCTTTGCTCTTGCATTAAGTGAATTTTTCGGTAAATTTGATTTTCATTTCGATTACATCGTTTATTATTATTTTTCATAAAATATTATAAATGCATTTAAACATTGTAATGAAATCTATGCCTTCTCATCCTATAAAATTTTACAAAAATATATACAAATAAATAAATAACTAAATAAAAATTACAACTAACTTTTAACTCCTTTAAAGTTGAAAGAAACGTGGAGTTAAAATATAGTTGCCAAACCACGATCCACAAACGTGTCTCGGTTGTACCAATGTACTTAAATCCCCCGAGCCTTAATTTTAATGCTGTAGAGGGAAAATGATGTTACTTTGATGAAGTCATATTAAATCTTTAGCTTTTTATGAGCGAAAAAGCAAGATTCTTTTAAAGAATAAAGTCATTTTTATTCAGATTTCCTGAGATGAACGCATTTAAGATTTAACGCGCGTCAAATTTTGTTTTTTCAGTCAATCGTGTTATTTTTTTTTTAGTTTCTATGAATGAAAATAAATACTTCTTGTTAACTATGACGTCACTTTCGACATGGATAATTTTGCGGTGCATATTATTGACATTTGCTATCCATTTTCATTTGAAACTTTTTTTAACTTAAAAAAAAAACTAAAAATACGTTATATTTATGTTAGTTGCGCACACACAATAAACCTCGGCATAATTCGCATTGGATTCATTTTATTTAAAATACAGACATTTAATTTAAAACACATAAATTTAATATACATATATTAAATACCTTTAAAATACATATAACACAAACATTTGAAATATACTCCACAACAGAAAAAAATGAAAGAAAGAAAGAAAAAAAAAATTCTGCTAACCGAAGAATATTTTATTTCAACGTCAAAGCATATCTGTTTCATTTTCGATATTTATGACGTCATATTCGCCTGCTTTCCGTACTTACTAATATTCATGCATTTTTTATTATTATCAAATGCGTGAAAATGTGCGTTAGATTTCTAATAATGTTATTTCACCTTCTTTTAAATTCTTAATTTATTTTATTTCATTTTCATTTTTCACGTGGAAATTAAAATAAATAGTTGAATGAAAATTATCATTCCGAGTTTTGCGTAAGTATTAGCAACGATGATCTATTAGCGACGATAAAGTAAAATTAACCCTTTTAAAATGCTATACAAAAAGATTTCATTTATTCTCTATAAAAATAATTCAATTTTGAATTATTAATAAAAATATTTGAATAAAATAAACAAAATACAGCCTATGTTCATTTCTGTGTTATAATCCAACTGTATGCAAATATACAAAAGAATTAAATTATCCGTTTTGACGCTGACTTCCACCAAATATTCACACACACTTTATCATTTATAATATGATTAGGATAGGATTAAGATTAGGATTAGGATTATTAGGAAATTTCTTTTTTACATTTCACGATATTTATAAACTTGATCACAGTAACTTGCAACACATATATACAAACATTTATGAAATGGTTCAAATTATAACATACATTGTGTTCCTTCTAAAAAAATGTATACTTTAAAATGTAAAACACCATGAAAACTAATGTTTTAATATACGCAAACAGAATTTTAACCCTACTGAAAAATTAACTAACAAGCATTATTAAAATTTTAAAGAATATTATTTTTGAAATGGACAAACGAACGTGGCGTATTAATAATTTTAATCAATAATTTTAAAATAATTAAAAATATCATTTAAATATCATAAAAATATCATAAAAATATCATAGTCTAAAAATATTATAATTTAGGAAAATGAAAATGACTTTTCGCACAACAAAACCTTGAAATATTTATTTTAAGAAGTCTGATTCATTAGTTCATATTCAAGAAAATCTGATTCATTAGTTTATCTTAAACACATTATTTTCCTCATTTAAAATTTTCAAAAATAGTATTTATCTGTTGCTTACAAATTATGTATGAGCAGATTTAGTTTTACATTACTTTTCAAAGTATTTAGTGATAGGTATATTGTATCCTTAATCTCTAAACTTTCTAGATTGACAGGAGTCTACAAATTAAAAGGTTTATTTTAGTAATATACGTTATCAAAATGTATTCAGTTATGTATCATATTTAAGAATTCGGATATTCGTGTACTTAAATTCACTATATCGGCCTCAAAGTTTGTGTGCCTGGATAATGAAGAAATAATCTGCTTAAAAATGCTTGCAAATGTAGATAACAACGGAAGTATTGTAAGACTTGTTTTTATAGAAACAGGGTACATAACCGAATGGCTACAGAGTTTGCTTCAGATTTATAATAGTGTTCTGGTTATATTATGAAACTGGATACATTAATGTATCAAACTTATTTATCTGCTTGATAAAGCATCATTACCATGAACGTATAAATCGGTTGAACATACTTTAAATAACTATTAAATTCAGATGCGTAATGCACAATAGTAAGTTATTCCGGTCAATTTGACTTAAGAAACTATTTACTTTTTAACCAAACAATTTTCTTTGTCAAATGATCTTATTCTGAAATTAGAAACATGTTATACATTTAAGTAGTTATTTTATAGATATAGGTCAATAATAGTAAAATATAAATTTATTTTCTGATTTCTTTTTATTAAAATGACGATGCAGATACTAAAGATTGACAACGAGCAGAAGACGCTGGCCAACAGCTTCCATTTAACGAGGCATCATAATTATGACTCAGCTTGCATACCGTCCTCCCAGTGACAGTATTTATTTTCCATTGCGAATTTAATATGTATTACATGCTATTAATGTATAAAGTGATATTTGGTTTTAGTGGTGAAACCACTTAAATTCCACACGGGACACGATTGTAGATTTGTCGTCCTCCTTCACTCTCTTTTCTAACATTGAAAAATAAAAAACTTTCATTTATTTCAGAATCATGTTCTCTCGTTTGAATGTATCTGATAATCTATGACATTTATCTAAATAGCTTAAATCAATAATGGAATTAACATGAAAAACTGTTTTTCTTCTTTGATATCATTAAAAAATATATCCTTGTTTCCCCAGCAATAATTATAGAACATTTTAATTATTCCTTTTCCTATTAATATTTTAAGAGAATCATGTAACTATAAAAATATTACTATAGTTCTATAAAAATATTAATAAAATATTAATAAAACCTTTCTTCAATGCATCATTTATGAATTTTTATTTTCAAATATTATTATTGTAATAAAAAAAATAGTTTTTAAATTACATCTTTTCAATATCGCCAATTCACAAATTAATCAAAGCTTATGTTTTAAAATTTAATTGATTATACATTTAATGATTTAACATAAAAAAGTAAAATTAATGACTACAAGGGATGGAATTATTAATAAATTAAATGTTCCTTCTTTAGATTTTGATCGTTTAAAGAATTTAAAAATATTATTTACTTACTTGCATAAGCAGTATGTAAAGGTAAATTCAGAACGAAATAAATTATAAGCTATATATATATAAAGAAATATTTTTTCCTTAATGTACGTCTAGTTAAGATTTATTGAATGAATTTTTGAGTGCCAATTTGTTATTCTGAACATTACTTTGAATTGCAAAAAAGTACAAAACGTTTAGATAAATTAAATGTAAATCTATCAATCTAACGTAATTCTTAAATTTATTTTTAAAATGTTTATTTCATATTTTGGGAATATTTGCAAAAAAGTTGCAACTATTAAGGAAATTTCACTTTGAATGTATTCTGTTTAGGTTATAAGAAAACGTAAAATTTAAGGAAATTGAAAATTAAACTATATAATTTTTTTTTAAAAATATGTATCTTAAAAAAGCAATTTTTTAAAGAAAATAAGTACTACAGTATACTTTTGACATATAGTTTTAAGTTAAAAAAGTAACAAATTAGATATAAAAATTATAAGTTAAATTTTAATCAGTTAGAATTAAAAAAAAAATCAGTTGTAAAGTAAAAAAGTAGAAAAAGAGAAAAAAAAATCACTTAAAAATGTTTTATAATTAAAAATATCAGTTTTATTAACTGGAAAAAATATTTTCCTATATTGATAATACACATTTTTACTTCATGTTGCTAACTACAATATGAATGGTTTTTTTTAGCTTCCAACTAGTTCTGATATTTATATAAATGTATTATTGTTCGTAAAGTTTGTTTTATTGTAACTGATTGATAGTTTTATCCAGATTATATTTCTATAATTTGTAAGATTTTATTTCTCAAAATTTGATTGATATGAAAAAAAAAATATTTTAAATGAATTAGGAACGTTCACAACCCTATCAAGCAAATGTACAATACAATTTTTGTCAATTTTATTCAGTTTACATTTATGTATAGATACATCTACAAAATATTTTTGAATTAATCTATATATGCATAATACTTTAAAGAAGTAACTTTTTGAAACTTATTTCCAAAATATCGTATTACCTTAAGTTAAATATATATTGTCAAAGTTTGGACATTTTTAATAATTATTCATAAATTTCTCTACGCATTTGGTTTGAGCAAGTAATTGTGTCAGATATTTCTGCGATCTTAATCTTAATTCAAAATGACTTAAACTATACTTTCCTGATAAAGCAGCAAACACTGGTGAATATAAAAATTCTGAGTAAAATATTCATTTGCATGACTATTTATTTTAGAAACATTTTGCTCTTAAAATTCTTTGATGTAATTTTTAAAAATATGGTAGTGTACAAACAAAAAAGGAAGATTTAGAAAAAGGAATTTTAGTTTTGTATTGATATGTGTGACAGTTAATATGTTCGTTGTTAGGAAATAATATGCTTAAATAAGCTTTTTTTGATATTGAAATAATCGGTTTTTACAATTTTAACCAGAGAGTAGTTTTGTCTCTTTTTAAAACTTTAGGTTATTTTGCCGAAAGAGTTAAACAAAAATACAGAGAAAATTTTTATTTAATATCTGTCCAACAATTATTTTTATAGAAGTCATAAACTTTCAGTTTACTGAAATTGTGAAATTATTTTGTGAATTTTCCAATATCAGAAAAGTTCAAAAACAAACTGATCGTGTCAGGGTCTTTTCGTTGAATTTGAAATTTGCTTTTCAAGATATACCTGAAAAAGGTAAGATTGTCTTGCAACTGTACTATAGTTGAAAAGAAACCTTTAAAGTCAGCTACATGAAATTTCATGATTGTATTTTTAAGCGTATATGAGTGAATATAACTTATATGGGATCCATAAAGACCAACACGTGATTCCCAACGAATTCACTTAGTTTCTTGGAGAAATTATTTCTGGGTCCATTTAACACTTGAACTACCGCTTTTCGTGTATACCTAGAGCTACCGCATTTCTTGTATACCTGGATACTGCGTGGATCATACCAGACGCATGGACCTTAGTGATGTTATTCTTTTTTTGTATGGGAGATACAGACACACAATAAGGTTTAATGTTTAACACGAGGATTATTATTAATGATTAATAAAATTTAGCTTCTAGAATATTACTTAATACGAAATATAATGCGCAGATACCATAAAAAATTAATTTATAATTTCAGAATGGAAATTTGGAGATTTTGACAGCTCGTATGGAATGTAAAATAAGAAAATATTTCAAATGTGTCGTCTAGTTGCAAAACTGTCCAACTCCTCAAAATTTTAAAATGTGATTTTTCAGCTTTTTATGTTCTAAGTAAACGCTTCTACCATCTGGAAATAATGAACAAACCTAAGCCAGTCCAATCCCTGTGTTATATGCGTTTGAAAATCACGATGTGCTCCAAAACCGGCCAAATACATCAACCGGTGAAATTCAAAAGCGGCCATCTCTATATCCGCTAGATGGAGCTTTTGCTTCTCCTCACAATAACCACTCAATTGTTGATTAGATTAACGTTGTAGTGTTTTCTATGGCCTGTGACTGCTCCTCCTGGGTGAATACAGAGTTTCTAATAAAAAAACTTCTAATAAATTTTTCTAAACAATTTCGTGTTTTCTCCGACTATAGAAAAGTTTGTGGAAGAAGTATCTGTTAATCAATCCAGGATGAGGAAAAGTGACCCTACGATGTGGAAAAGGATTAAAGCCAATGTTCAAAGGTAATGTACACCTTGTGATAACCAGGAGCGGATTAACCCCTTGAAGGGCAGTGGGATATAATATATCCAACTTCATTTTAACTCCCAAAGTGCACAATGACACCGGAATTTTGGAATCAAATTTTGCTTTTATAATGTACGTGAAGAAAAACTTTTACTTATTTCGAAATAAATTTGTTGTTAAATCCCGGTGTGATTCACTGATTTCAACATTTTAGAAACATAAGTACTTTGCCCCTGAAAGGGTTAACATGTTTTTATGATATATGCCAAAATACGTTTCTGTGCCTTCCCTCTTTTCTTTCATAAAACTGTAAGTAAATTTTCTCTGATAAAATATAGAATTTTTTAATCTATTTAATTTTTTAATAAAATATTCTTCCATTTAATTTCAATTTTTATATATATAAATTTTAGTATTTTGAGGATTGTAGATGAGAATAAACGGCCTTTTGTTACAGTTAAAATCTGAGAGAATACATTTGTGATTACATTTTCATAATTTCGGGCGTTACTTTTTTTCAGGTACTGCCCTACTGGTAATCCAAGAAATCCAAGCTGTGGTCACTCTTCAAAAGTCTACTGATGCTCCTTAATGCGTCCTCAAACATTTTTGTGTATTTGCTACCCCTAAAAACCCAATGTCACATTAAATTTAGCAAAAATTAATTTCTGGTTTGTTGTAAAACCGGCCAACTCCAAAGTAAGTTGCAAATGTGGCCAAATCCAAAACAAAGACTTAAATAACTCCCTCATTTCATGTGCCCCTGCCACCTTATTTCATGTTTTCAAATATACTGTCCTAATGACTATAAAACGAAAGAGTTTTGGTTCCAATCTTATTTTGGCCGAATGTGGTAAAAAATCAGCTTGTCCCAAATATTTTATGTTTTGGAGATGGCCGGTTTTGCAACTAGACGACACAAATAATATACATTGAATAATTGAATTTCGTAATAACGTTCCTGCAGATTAATAAGATATTAAAACCGAATAAAAATTAAATATATCTTCATGATATTTTACTTTAATCTTACACACGGTAATTCTAGGTATACAGACCTGTACATAAAAAAGGTTTAGTTGGAATTCAACTAAATTCGAGTTAAGGAATTATACTGTATTCATAGGGAAATTCAAACAATTAAAATTTTTATTCTGAAAGACAACAGGGAGACGAGCGAAAAATTACGTATTGGGTCATAAATGATCCGCCTCTGTAGTTCTAGGGTGAAATTGTTTGATGGGGTGTAACTATGAATATATATTCTAAATTAAGTGCAATTATAATTTTCAAGTAAGCTATTATGACAACACTGTCTTATGAAGTTAAAAAAATGGCCGTAATATAATTTTTTATAAAACTTGTATTGGTTATGATTATTTTAGAAATATATCAGTCATTGATATTCATTAGCCACAAAATCTTTTATTTGTTTTGTATCCACAAACTGAATTAAGATATCATATTTAAAATAGCTTAAATTTATGTATATAATTTCCATGTAAAAAATATACAATGATACTTGCTTGAATATTCATACAATGATAACATTTTGTTATTAATGAAAACCATCTTTAATAGTAATCCCTTCATAGTTTATTTATGAAAAAAAGTAATATTACAAATATGTAATAATCATATTTTGTACCATACGTATATTTTCTTCAATCATGATACCTAAATAAAAAAGTATAAAAATAAATACTCTTTCACTAACAACATGTCTTAGTGAGATGAATATTCAGTACATTTCTTAACGTCACGTAAAAAAATTATAACCCAATAGGACCATAACATCATAATTTGAAACATCACATCGTAGCTTCAAGGGACTGAAATACTTCATATACAAAATAACTTTTAGGCATAAAAATTTTCCAAAATTCTTTTATTTAAGTGAACAAATCATATTATATAGTAATAAATCTTAAACATGAGAATACTTCAACATTTTCGATAATTATATTGGTGAAAAAAAGACACTAATAAAAAACAACCTATCGGCAACACCATTTTAATAAATTCGAAAGTTGATCACTCAACATTCAGCTGAACGCTACGCTTTAACTCTTTCCGGCACAGACACATTCTGTTCGTTAAATGCGAAATTACTAACTGCCACCGCAATTTACAAACGACTTTTTTAGAAAATAAGAACTCCTTGTTTTAAGCTTTCATTGTAGAAGGAAAATTTTATTAAAATATTCTTGGTGCCGAATGCAAGTTTGGAATTAAAATTGGGTGTGCCCGGAGTGGGACCACTGTGCCGGAAAGGGTTAAAAGAAGATAAAACAAAAGAACACTTCAAAACAATCACGTACATATTCAATAAACGATGCTATCATTTAAGTGATCCTTCAACATAAAATTACGAGCAATCACGCTCAGAAGCCTAAAGACTGTGAGCCTTTCTGGGAGCCCAGCGATGTCCGGGATATACGCTGCAGAAAGCATTTAAGCCCCAAACGAAAGCAACCGTCTGGTAATAAAAATATTCATTGATTCTGCAATGAACAGCCAAATTATTATGACTACCTACATAATAACGCGTTTGCCCACCTTTGACCCGCAAATCAGATGAGAAACGCTTTGGCATGGATGCTACAAGTGTTTTCTAGATAGTCAGAGACAGATTGTACAAGATGTTCAAGGTGTGATCACGCAAAATCAGGATATTCTGACTTGGGGGGGTTGGAGCTCTGAGATCCACAACGCTCCAAATGCGATCTATTGGATTATGATCTTGTGAGTTACGTGGCCAGGACATTCATTGAAATAGACCATTATGTTTCTGGAATCACTACAGCATAATTCGAGCGTTGTGAAATGGAGCGTTGTGCTGATGGAAGACTTGATTTCTAGTTTGGAAGACAGACTCCATGTAAGGATGCAACTAGTCGGCAAAGATGTCCATATCCAATCTTGTATAATCTGTACTGTAACGCTACGCTTTAACTCTTTCCGGCACCTAGCCTAGTCCGGCTCCTAGTCACGTTTCCGATAGAACCCCATACGAACGTTCTCCAAAGCATTATACAGCCACCATTGGCCTGTTTATGACCGAATGTACATTTGAGGAGCACTTGTTCGCCTGGAAGACTGCGTACTCTGACACGGCCATCGACGTGATTAATGACATATCGTGATTCATCTGACAAAACAACTCTCTCCCACTGATCCTTGATCCATTCACGAAGCTCAAGGGCACAGTGTAGGCATAGTTGGCGATGACGCAACAAAAGCACATCATTGGGATGTATGCTGTGTACTCCCATATCCAAAAGTGCCCGTTGAAATATGTGCTACGAAACAATTGTACTTGGGCCTGCATTGTATTTGGCTGTCACCTGAGTCACCATGTGGGGCCGATTTTGTCTCACCAAGCGGGTCTGTCACCGACGTAATTTTTCCAACGCCATGTTGTCTGCTACTGGTTTTACTGTTATTCATTCAATTTTCATAAGTACTAATAAACTTTGGCAAACAATAAGGAAATTAATCGCAAAAATGGCTTCTATCAAAGAAACGCATTTAATAGAAAAACTAAATACAAATAATTACTCAACATAGAAGTTTATATTAGAAATGCTACTCATTAAAGAATAATTATTCGAATTCGTAGCAGATGAACCGCCAACACCATTAAATACCGATTGGCAGAAAAAAGGTCAGAAAAGCACGTACGATCATAAATTTAAGTATCGAGGATGCACAAATTGTACACGTGAAAAACTTAAATACAGGTAAAGAAACATGGGATGCATTAAAGAATATTCACGAAAGCCAACACCTTCCAAGCAAACTTCATTTACTTAGGAAATTACACGGAACAAAACTTCAAGAATATGGAAATATGAAAAAACATACTATACACATTATCGAAATAATTGATAAACTCTCCACAATAGGAGAGAGTATAAGCGACTCGCATATTTCGGCACTACTTTTGTGCTCTCTTCTCGCGAGTTATAATACATATATAACCGCTTTTGAAGCTAGACCAGAGAAAGAACTAACCCCGTACTTTATAAAGAATAAATTAACCCATGAATATAACAAAAGATTAGAAAACTTGGAATTGGCCGACAATTCGGAAACCGAGTTTAAAACGCAGAAAAATTTCGGGAATAACGACTACAACAGTCAGAATTAATATTGTACGTACTGTAGACAGAACAATCACACATATAAATAATGTTGACATCTTAAAAATAGAAATACACAAACTGCTACACCAAAACAACAAACATTCAAACCTAAAAAGTTCACATCGTCCCTCTGTTGAAAAAAAAATAAACGGTGATACCGAAAACAAAAAGTACGAAACGGAAGAAAAAACAAATCAAAACGTACAAATAAATAAAAATAAAACCAAACATGCAGCGTTTATAATTGAAAACCTGGAAGGAAAACGTGAATAATTGATTCCGAAGCATCGTCGCACATTGCAAACAGCAAAGAAATCTTCACTAACATCAACGAAAACCGAAAAATTAACCGTAGTAATCGCATATGGAAATACACTTATTTTTTATGTATCCGGGGAAGCAGTATTAATGACAAAAACACCAAACGGTAACATTAACAAAATAACATTAAAAAATGTTGTGTATGTTCCCGACTTGGAATCAAATTTAATTTCGGTTTGTAAAGCTTCACAACACGCTTACAAATTAATATTCGAATACGAAAAATTTATGCTATCCTGTAACGGAAAAGCATACCTCGAAACAAAAAAGAAAAATAACTTATAATGAAGTAGAACTGTTAGAAAGAAATATGCACCATATCCGAAATCGACCGAACGTAAAACAACACAGGTTCTCGACCTGATACATACGGATGTGTGCGGACCGATTAAAACACCCACTTTTTGGGTCAATGGTATTTGATAACATTTATAGATAACCACTCCAGTTTTACCATAATTCACCTGCTATCAGACAAAGATGAGGTATCAGTAAGTATAAAATGGTACGCACACAGTTTTGCAGATATACAAAAGCTATTACATCAGATAATGAGGGAGAATATGTAGGTAAAAATACACAGGATGTTCTAAGAAAAAATAGTATAAAACACCAGTTTAGTGTTCCATATTTTCGAAGCCAGAACAGGGTTACTGAACGAAAAAATAAACATTTTATAGAAATGACCCAAAGTATGCTCTCTGAAGCAAGGTTACCACACAGATTCTGGGGGGAAGCGATAAATACCACCACACATCTCCAAAACAGGCTACCAAAAATAACAACCAAAAAGACACCGTACAAAATATGGTTCAAAAGAAAACCGAACTTATACTGCCTACGAGTAAACCTACGAGCAAAGCTTATATATGTATATATATATATATATATATATATAAGCACCACTGAGCAATTTTAAGTGATACAGATAAGGAAGGAATCTCATGGGATATGATAACTACACAAAAGGTTTAAAAATTTCTACTCAAAATAATGAAATAGTAATTGGTAGGAGAATGAAATTCCTAGAGAATAAAAGGAAAATTTTTAAGAATAAACAAGGGAACCAGAACACCTACTGGATAATAAAACTATATAGACAGACATAAATAATACAGAATGGACACAAAAATAATCCAATCAAAACATTCCTGAACACTGAAGATCTGAAAGATCAAACAGGGTGTCCCGCGTACAGATACGTCTATATAGTAAAGAACAATGAAACAATCGAACCAATAAATTGGAAAGAAATTCGTGAAATAAACAATCCACTAGAAAAAGAAAATTGGCTCAAAGCCACCGAAACGGAAATAATCGCATTAAAGAAAAATAAGACGTGGGATCGTGTTTATCAACCACCAAATAGAAAAGACTTTGGCTCAAAATATTCAAAATAAAAACAGACAGCTCAGTAAAGTCTCAATTTTACAAAGCGAGACTCGTCGCTAAAGGCTTTAGCCAAAAAATTGGTGCAGACTACGATGAAACCTTCGAACCTGATGTGCAGCATACTATCATCCGTGCATTTCTGTATGTAGCCGCACATAACTCAAAGTACAACATATTGATATTAACACAACATTCTTACATAGAAATTTACAGGAAGAAATTTACAAGCAACAACCAGAAGGTTACATTGACATAAATTTACAAAACAAAGTCTGCAAACTAAACAAGGCAATATACGGTCCTGAACAGCCAGCAAGAGATTGGCACATTAAAATAGCTGATTCATTAAAAAAATTAATTTTAGTGCAAAACACTACCAACTCATGTTTATTTAATAGAAAAGAAAAGGAAAATTTTGCATACATAAAATATTTATTAACGATATCTTAATCGCGAGTAAAAAGGAAATAATAAAAAAGATATCAATTGTCTAGTAGAAGAATACGAAATTAAAAATCTGAGGGAAATTCCTTTAGGAATCCAAATTTTAAAAAAATATATCCAGATGGATACGCATTAAACCAAAGATAATAAAATTAAGAATTAATAAAGAAATTTAATCTAGAAAACACAAAACCGTGTAGAACACCAATGGAACCCTGATTCAATAGATTATAAGATGAGGATAATTTGTTGCCACATAATAACAAATTCAGACAATCTATAAGCTCTCTTCTTTATATCGCGATAATAACAAGGCCAGACATACCCGCAGCAGCGAACATATTAAGTAGACGCAACGAATCGCTACGTGAAAAGGACTGGGATGCAGCAAAATTAATTATAAAATATTTAAACTGTACCAAAAAATTTAAACTAATTATAAGTACTAAACTAATACTAGAGGTATACGCCGACGCTGACTGGGCGGGCGACACCAAAACAACAAAATTGACGTCCGGTAACTTATTTAAGTTAGGAGATACAGAGTCTGATACAGTGGACATCAAAGAAAAAATCATGTATAGCATTGTCATTATCTGAGGCTAAATACGTGTCAGCTGCGAGCGCAAGCCAAAAAAATTTGTGGCTAATAAAATTGTTGGAAGATTTACGGTTAACTCAGGAGAAAGCATTCATTTTATAGGAAAATAACCAGTTGTATAAAAATGGTCGAAAACGAAAAATACAGTAAACGATCAAAACATATCGAATAAAATTTCACGCCATAAAACAACTCAAAGAAGACGGAATAATTGAATAAAACACATGATAGCAGATATGTTAACTAAACCCGTACCCAAACATATACTAAAAGAGCAAATAATCTCTATGAAACTATTAGGCAATCTCTCTGAAGAGCTTAATGAGGAAGGTCAGAAATATTAACCTCATTCACACGATTTCCCAAAATAATTTCCCTTAACGATTAAAAAAACAATGAAGCAAATGTCAGAAAACGGAACTTTCATCAGCAGTAGAAAAAACCCAACTCTCACTCGAAGCAAACTCGGAAGTGATTCAAGAACGATTAATAGACTTTCTGTTTCCCCATGCAATAATCAAATTAACATTTAGTGCTTAATGACTGTCTTTGAAATGAAAAGAACACTACTCTCTATAGTTCATAAACTGCTTAATATTATGAGTAATTGGATATTGCAACCGATGTCAGAAAATTCCAGAGAAACTGGAAACCTCAAAACACGTCACGGGGAAAAATAAATCAAAGACTGATATTTATAGAACTTTAAAAGATTATAAATCCTTAAAATGTATCCGTTAAAGGAGGGACAAAATGAAAGCTTCGTTGTGCTATGTAATGCGACATAAAAATATGTAATAATGCAAAGTACTGCTAGATATTGTATCTAATTGTTTAATGTAACTAAGTAACGCAATTGCCAATTAAATGTTTAATATAGTTATATTAAAGAACACAGTTCTATTTTTCTATTCTTCACCTAATCAAATAATTAAGTATTTCGGCACAAAAACGTCACACCGTGTCATGATGAATGCAAACCGATAAAAAGAGGATTACGCTAATATGCAAATGCCCGGATCTGAAAGTAAGCAAATGAATTAAACAAAAAGAGCTCGCGACGTCAGAAAAGATCAAGAAAACGTTTCTTATCTTAATATATTAAAGTTCTGTAAACAACATTTTGATTTGATTGAGATATAATGAGCATAAGCGCTGCACTGAACTCCCGTTCAATGATTATGTATCACTAAAAAAAAACACCTAATGCAATGCGACATTAGAAATATAATTAAATTGTCAGCATATACGCCGAGAGAACTTTGTCTGAGAAAATGCATTTTGATGTTGACAGCAATATCAAAAAGAAATTAAATGATACTTCAAAATGCTGCTCCAGTTCTAAGCAATTATCTAAAACAGGAATGAATGCTTGCTAATTGTAGATTGTAGTGTTGAAATGTCCGATGTTGGAAAATACTTTAGAAAAAATATTCTGCTCTGTAGTTTTCATTATTATAAGAATGTACACATTGGCACATTTAAGTTCTTCGCATAAGGAAGCCTGTACACATTTATTCTATGTTTCGAGCTTTAATAATATAAATGCAAAAAAATGCAAATATATGAGAAAGAGTGAAGTTACTTTTCAGACTGTCTATTAAAAGTCTTATTTTAATGTCTAATTTTAAGAAATTATCATTTTTCTAGATTATATTATTGAGTGAAGTGCATACAGCATTATTTTAGAAATCTCTGGCTTATAATGCTAAATTTAGAAATACATTAATTTGAGTTTTATTTTTCATATCAAAATTATAAACATTCTTTGTTTGTTTTTTTTTTTTAAATTTTTTTAAATATCAGAAGGGGACTTAAAAGAAATAAATATCAACCTTCTTTTAATGCAAATAAAATTATAATTTGTTTTAAAGGAAACGTATATTTAAAAATGTATTACAACAGCTAATAAGAATTATTATTTTGATATATTCTGACACTTTAAGACAATTATGAAAATTTGTGAATTTTTTTTTATCCAATAAGTATATTCTTTTAACAATAAATCAATTCATGTTTTGTAAACGTATTAAAGAATCAAATAAAACGCTTATGTTTCATTTCATGTGATAATTTATTTTATGAAATATATTTCCATAATACAAATCCCCTAATAAATTATCAAATTAGTAACTTTTGATAAAAACTTATTATTCTTTTAACGACTCGTTAAATAATAATTGATGACTGACTAATCTAATCAGTTACTTTCAAAAAAAAGAAATTGATAATTATAACAACCAAAGAAATCTGGCGTAATAAATGTTTCTGTGTTTGTTTGCTTCTTGCGTAAGTTAAGTATTCTTTTCATTTCTTTAATTATTTATTCAGAACATTTATCATAGGAATTTAGATTATAACAATTTATATGGTATCGGATATATCGGTATTATAAAGTATCCATCCATATCAGAAGAAAAATGTAGATTAAAGAAAAATGTTATTTTCTTAAAACTTTATTCAGCGGATTTTAAGTGCTATTTATCACGCTAAAAAGAAAAAAAATGTATGTCTGATAACTAATCAATATTTTAAACATTAATTATTCGTAAAAATTGAAAAAAACATGTATATAAAAAAGAGGATACAAAATCAATTTTAAGTTTCATTGAAACATTTTGTGACAATTTTGAGAAGATACTTTTAATATACAAAAATTTTTAAAGGAAAAAAAAAATATTTTTAACATATTCTGACACAAGATTTCGATTTAATTTGTGGAAGTAAATTGCTAATATATTTAATACAAAAAGGAATGTTTTTATAGCCCAAAAGTCTAATTTCCTCTCTTAGTTCATTTTTCTCTATTTCGGTCTAAAATTTTAACTACTATTTTAAAATAAATGTTTTTCTCTTGTGAAGGTAACAAACTCACATTATATTTTCTTCTATTACATACACACATATATACCAGTGAACACTGCTCCGCTTCGTTGGGTATGATTAAAATTATCATTAAAAGTGTTATGATTTTTTTTTAATTGAACTGTTATATTTTTTCAAAAGTAATATAAAAACTTTCTTTAAATGATTTTTAACATAAATTATAGTCAATACACCAAACATTTTATTCCAAATAAGTTTTTCATTTATGCTGAATTTTGTATACAAATAAAATACATGAATGAAATTAAGACTTTTCCATATTAATTATTTTATTTTATTTTTTTACACAAGAATGTCTCTCATACTGTTCTTCTATATAAATAATATGTATTAATAGAGCAACAATATACGTATTATTACTAACTTAAAAGAAAGCCACATATTATCCATGATTAAAATAATTTTTGATCCGAAAAACACCAGCTTGTCTAAAAGTTTGTCCTTGTGAATTATTGTTTGTCACTGAGATATAAAACAAAGTGAACAAAATGAAAATTCATATTTTTTAATTGAAATGTGTAGTTACGTGAATAATATGTATTTTTGATAGTACAGTACCTCACAGTCCTGCCTTTGCCAGACCCAGTTGCAGAGATTCAATCACATTGTTTCGTGTAGAAATAACTCATAATAAACGTCATCACATTCCGAAGTCACCTTGCTGATCCTTGTTGAATGACTGTACAGTAGGGTGGAGCGCTCGCCTATGGAAAAATATTTTTTTTTCTCCAAATCAAAATGGGACGGTGTGGGAAAGTTGTTCTATCATATCCTCATTCTGAATATGAAATATCTTTGAAAAATATTAATATTAGATACTGCCCCAAGGTCATTGAATATTCAGAAAAAACGTAAAAGTTGTGCATTTTTAATTTTTTTCCTCAAATATACAAACTATTAAAAATAATTCAATTTAAAAGGATGATCATCTAATTATTATTATTATTATTATATATTTATAGTAAAATTATGCAATATTTATACCAAATTCGCTTTTGTTATACTAACTCAACGACTATACTTTTTTAAAATATATGAAATTTGGGTAATTGTAATTGTTTTATATTTTTTACTTAACCTATTAAAGAAAATATAATTTGTAATTATTTTTAAAGAACTATTGTAATAAGGTAAAAATAATTTACTATTACAATTTACAAGCAATGAAGTTGCCATTTTATAGCAGTCCATACTGTTTTTTGGTTTCAAAAACTGGGATTTTTTTCCGAGACTCCAGACAAGTTTTAATGAACCCATCGTTACTCAAAGGACCACAAACAGCTTAAGAAGCCTACGTAAAAAGTTTCACACAACTTTCAGTGGCTTGATTGTGACAAGGGAATAGTTTAATCTTAGGTAAGATGTCTTCATCTATTGCCTTTGGATTTAGGATACACTTTGTAAGAATATTATGATCTAATTACTTAGTTAATGGTGGTTCTGTCACGGTCACTTCAGCCCAATTTATAAAATCGATATAGTCTTTGGCTTCAAAATTGATCTCAGGTAACTTGAACGTACGTAAAGAATTTCTTGACTTTCGAGATTTTATTATTCAACGTAGTGCCAACACTCTTATATAGTCCCTATCGTCAGCCAACATGGCAATCAAAATATTTTCCGGATGACAAAAATAACCATTTCGTTGAATTACGGGATATATTATTGTTTGTAATTCCTTTGGTAAATGTCATGATATCATAACTGTTTGATGAAAATGCTTAGCTCCGTAAATGCATAAAGGCTTAGTTTTAATTTGAAACCATATAGTTGAATAAACTCTTAGTATAAAATTTGTCAGAATTAACAAATTTTCAGAACTTGAAGAAACGTATAGCCTAAGAATTTTATTTGTCATTGTAAGCCCCCTATAATGCACAATTTTACCATGATTCATTTTCGGGACACAATCCCGAAGAAATTGCTTCACATATCTCAAGCAAATAAAATTTATCCGTGCTTAAATCCTTTTTATTAGTAATTTCTAGCAAAGCACAGCTTATTCTCTTATAATGTACAAGAGGGAGAAGTTTACAATTTTTTAGAGGTTTGCCAATAGATCCTGTAAAACTTTGATGCCCATTTGTTGTACCGTCAAGATGCTCGAGCAAATCGCTCAAGATAAGCTCATTGGCATGTATTTGACAAATAAGCCATTGAAGTGGTTTCCCTTCTTTTTCTTCTAGAAATCGCATGACACCTTCTTTGTAACGCGTGTTAGCTGCAGTTCAGTCACAGCCAATTGCAACAAGCTTACTGGTATCAATATATTTTGTAGTTATTTTTTTTTTAATTTCTTCACTTAAAATTAAAGCTTTTCCAGATTGTACCGAAAGGTGCCCCAAATACTCCTGGTTCCTTTATTAAGCTTATAATGCTTGTAAATTGTAATAATAAATTATTTTTTCTTGTTATTCTTCATCTTCAAGTATAATTTTAAAAAATATATCCTTACGAAGTACAAAATATAACACAATTTTGTTGTTTTGATTATGCTTTACAATTACCCAATTTTTATAAATTTTTCAAAATTTTGAAGTCATTGGGCAATATAAGACACCTGGATTTGATATAAATATTACATAGTTTCACAATAAGCGTATAATAATAATAATTTAAGATGAATACTTTAAAATTAATTTAATATTAATAATATTTGTGCATTTTATATGTTTGACAAGAAAATGGGAAAATGCACAACTTTTACAATTTTTCTCAATTTTCAATGACTGGCAGTATTTAATATTCATATTTTTCAAAGATATTTTATATTCAGAATGAGGATCTGATAGAACAATTTTCCCACCCCGTCCAACTTTGATTTGAAGAAAAACATATTCGCTCCACCCCACTGTACAGTACCTCTACGTCATCATTTTCTTACTATCTATACTATCATTTTTTTATTGTGTGTATGATAAGATGGTGCCTTTTGACCTTTTTCTCCGCTCTTGTAAAATCATCATCATCATTCTGGATTGAGTCGAAGAATGCCATTACATAATTGTCAACCTCCCGATTTTTTAATACTACCATTTTTATGTAAGAATATTATATTTGTACGATCGCCGAATTTATATGATAAAAATCTAATGTAAGTGTACCCTATTAGAGATGAATAGATGAATGGGGTTTAATGCTACACTCCAATTATGGAATATCGAATTTTATACTTTCTAATTCAGTTTTTTAATTAAAATTACTTTTTGGTATAATTTAATTATTAAAATTTGTATACCTGAAATAAATTTTTGAAGCACCGTGAGATGCGTTAAAATTGGTCGATTAGTTCACAAGTTTTTCGGTATTGAAAGGCTTGTTGACTGATTGATTCTTTACACTTTTCCTTTTTTTTTCAAAATCTATTTTAAATATCCAAAAGTAGTAAGCTGCAGATTTTAGCCAGAAGTATTTTTATATGTCCTTCATAAGTTTAGTGTTAATTATACAACCCTTTCTGACCCTAATCTCGAAAAACAGGCAAACAATATCCTTTTAAATGGAATTTTTGACTATAAGTTATATAAATAATCGAATGAAATTATTAATAATTGTTTTTCTGAAAATCACAGACACACTCTTCAGTTTTATGTATACGTATAGATATACAGGGTGTCCATAATTAAACGACCCTACTTTAAAGTTGTCTACTGACGAAACTATTGGTCAGAAAGTTGTGAAATTTTGCGTAGGACATAATGGGGGAATGGGAATTTGTTTAAGTGAAAAAAAACATTAGTTCAAAATTTCGCCACCAGAGGGCGTTGTTTAATCAATTACACATTTAGCATATGTTTATACGATAGGTTACAAATTTTATTACAACAAAACATGTTGAATAAAACTTTTTTCGCGACATGCTTTTAGCATTTTCCAGAACACACTGCGGTCAACTGTGGAACATGTTATCTTACGATTCCAGATGGTAGCTGAAAATGATGGCCGTCATATGGAACATGTTTCGTTGCAATAAAATATGTAAACTATCGTAAATGTAAGCTAAATTCATTAAAAACGCCATGTGTTGGCGAAATTTTGAACTATTTTTTTTTTCGCTTAAACAAATTCCCATTCCTTCATTACGTCCTTCGCAAAATTTCACAACCTTCTGACCGATAGGTTCGTCTGTAGACAACTTTAAAGTAGGGTCGTTTAATTATGGACACCCTGTATAAGTACAGCTCTCGTTCTATCTCTCTTTCTCGCTTTTTCTCTATCTCTATCTATCTATCTATCTACACTCAAAGCTTACTGTGGATATTTCACCATAAGTTCTACGAGAAGAAATTTCAGCTGCAGAATTTTCAGCTACTCTAGCACCATTTCTTTGTTGTCGTGTTGACATTAAGGGGAGTAATAGAAATATTCGCGCTAAATTAAGGAAATGATGTGAAGAATACTACGTATTCACTCATCGAATGAAAGATGCATGATATTGAAAAACATAGGATTTCATTATTCTGCCTAGCAGTGCTAAAGATTGTTGTAAACGAGAAAAATAGAAAACATTTAAGAATCATATTTATATATTTACCTGATTAGAAATTTACATTTAACTTATCATCTAAATCTTATAAATTGATTAATCAAATACTGATAATTTAATAATGTTTCGATAATCGAAAATGTGATAATACGTGAGTTTAAAAAGCATCGAATTATATATATTTTTTATTATCTCTTTAAATTTATACGCTGGCCCTGAAATTGTATATTACAGTTTAATCGTTATTTTGAGATTCCTTTCTACAAACATTTACAATTTTCTGTACATAACACCTCTAAGAAAAAATAAGATGTCAAAAATATTTGTAAATAGGAAATTTTAAAGGCATTTTTTTACCAAATTAAAAATAAACTCGTTCAATTTAATTAAAGTAGATACAGAAAACAAGAAGAAATTTCATCAAACGGAGAGTGTTTTAAAAAAATTCATTAAATCTTAACTATTTGTTTAAAAATTAGCTTGATTTCGAAATTAAATCCAAAACTTTTCAAAGGATTTTTATTTTATACATGTAACACAATTTAAATCTGAAACTGTCTAAAACATTTTGACTTGTTTGGTACACTACACAAGTTAATAAACTTTAGCAGATAAAATAGGTCGTATTATATATGTACCTTTAGATTATAAACTTATGAAATGGTAAGAGTGTCAAAATCCAAGAATGATTTTCATTAAAAATGCATAAATTATAATAGTAATAGAATGAATAAATAAATAAATAAATAAATGATGCTAGAATTAGTGAAATGTGAAGAAAATAAAGACAGATATATGTAACTGAAGAAATATGTTAAGTCTGGTATAACTGTCCTCCTTAAGAAAGAGCAATTTTTCTTTTTTATAGTAATGATTTTTTGTAGTTCACATGTAACTTGGCTACTCCAAATTTTTGTAGAATTTTATAAAATTTATTAATTTACTATAAATACCAGATATAATGGGTTTTTTTTTCAAAAACCTTATTCAATGTTTTTCTCCATCTATCACGGAAATCAGGATTAGACACCTCAATTAATCAGGATAGGTAACCCATTCGTAAAAGAATTAGGAGCATAGAAAATTGACATTTATCATTCAAAAGCTCGATTTTCATTTGATTTAATATTCTATTTACATGAAATTTAAGATTTAAAGAAAAAACTTTTATTACAAAATCTAGAATGAATAGTTTTTTTTATATTTTACTTACACTTTTCTAGTTTTTCTTTTTATACGCGAATATTCCAACCGATGTTATAAATTGTGCAAGTCACATGTAGCCATTTTAAACAATAAATACTTCTTATCCACCCCACATGAAGTTTAATTTCGTAGTAATTTGCATGACATTCTAAACAGATGTCTTCCGTTGGTGCTAAGATCTGCGTTTCATCACTATTTTCTTAGCTCTTTCCCTTCATTTTTAGCTTTTTGTCAGGCCGTGTTCTCTTTCATTTGTTTCCTTTTCTGAATGGTTTATCTTCAGAATTAAGTTAATTTTTATTTTTCTCTGACGTACGCATTGTCAAGCACTCGTGCTACCTTTTTCTTGCTTCTGTTTTCTCGCATTGTAAAACCAGAAACAGGGTTGATTTTATGTAAATAGTTAGAAGGAGGCTGACTTGTAGAAGGGGGAGGTTATTCTTGATCGTTTTCAATCAATACAGGTGAGTTTTGAGTTTAAAAAATGTAGATACCCATCGAATCTGTATAAGTTTACATTCATCTATTCAGCCTTTTCTACAAGAATCCGAAATAGAAGAAGGAAAATCCCTTGTGCACCTTTCATCATTCTGAGATTGACGTCTGTAAGAAATTGCGAAAAAATGCTCCGGGACAGCTTCATGATTTAGTGAGAAAATTCCAGCACGTAAGAACCCATTAATGCAGTACTACTACACGCTGTCCTTTTCCATTGACAATGCCAACATGAATTATTTTAAGTTTTGGCTGGGGTTAATACTTCACCGACCGACTCACAGCTTTCTAGAAGTTCACTTTGAACGGTTTAACCCTTAATTGCATAGTGATGTAAATTTCCATCAATTTATATTTAACTTTTAATAAATAAATCAACTTCTTCGCCACCACTATATTTATATAGAAATATTAATCCAGTAAATTTCCCCGTGAACTATGTTGCTGTACAAAGTTAAAAATCTATCTTAAAATTTCTGGTGTCTAATATTGAATATATATATATATATATATATATATATATATATAAACACAATTTTTAAAGAAACACTCATGCAAAGAAGGGTTAAAAAATACCCTGTTATGTGGCTGCAAAAATTGTGCGGAATGATTTGACAGGCACAGTAGAATTGTGTCATACTTTATTTGAATAGCCCACCTGCGCTCACATGTCCACCTCACATGCGCTGACAGACCACCTAGGATGAACAACACTATGCCTGATGGCTTTCTTGGAAAGAAGTGTTCCTTCAGACAGATGCTGAAAAGCGAGGGAGAAATGAAAGAAGATTTTGCGTTCATATAAATTTTTTATCCGGGATTATGAGCATTTGAAAATCTGGGATTTTCTCTCACCCCTTTAAAAAACACTGCTCGAATCAGCCAGTGTGCGCTGCAAAATGTACAGATGCTTCCCTGGCGAGCGTACTCTCTTGATCTCTCACAAATCGAACACATTCGGGATGTGATTGGACGCCATTTGCAAACCCGGCCACTGCCGCGTTCAGAAGAAGAACTGTGGCAAATGTATGACAGGGAATGAAGGGAATTCCTCGGCACGCCATCCGTACTTTCATTGTCTCTGTGCCTGGAAGTGTTGCTTCGTGTATCGCCGTTCACGGTGGTCCTACATCCTAATGAGCTGATGCTGTTCTCGCTCTGTATTATGAATATCATTTCGAAATACAGATTACTTATTCTTCTTTGCTGTTTCTCTCTTCGTTGCTGTCGAGTTTCATCACTTTCTGGCCACTCCTTCTTGGTGTTGCATTTTCAATGCCACATATTATATGTGTGTGTTTACAGCACGTAAGTTCATTTCTTTTAATTAAATGGCACTGATTTTTGAAAACTTTGTCTTATATAATATGTTTGTTTTCTATTTTTTCTCTTAAAATTTCATTGATTTTTATTTTTTATTAATGAAGTAAATAAGCCTTTTAATAAATAAACACAAAATTTAAATTGATGGACACCGGTTTATTCAAATAAGTGTAGCTTATAAATAATAAAAATATACATTTCTCAAAATATTAATATTCAATTAATTATATAAATATAAATCAGGATAAATTATTAGATAAGACGTTACACGTAAAGAAAAATGAATAATTCTTTTTAATGAATATTGCTTTTGAGTTTCTTACTTTCTGGTTTTTCTTTTTTTTTACAGAAGATAGTTGTTCATATCATTCTTTCATCGACGCGACTTAAGATATCTTCAGGCACTTTCGGTAAATTAAAGTGATAAAGAAAATGAAACATTTATTTAAAATGATACTTAAATGGGGAGAATATTTCAAAAGAATAAATGCAAATTAAAGTATATTTCATTCACTCGAATGTATTTGATTATTATTATGCTTCTTCTAGATGGAATATCAGCCAAAAAGTCATCTTATTTCTTTAAGTGAGAAAAAACGAACGTAACTAATAATTTTAAAAAAAAATATCGCAACCACTTTTATAATTTTTTTTAAGTGTAAAAAATATAAATAAGAAAAGACTATGTATTCGAATGTATTTAAATGATACACAAAAAAGGTGAAATACAGACTTTTGTAACGAAACAAGTTGGAAATTGTACGTCAAATGTTACAAATGAAGTGCGTTCGTACTATAACTACTTTTAGAAATATTTTAATCGTCTGCTATTATGATATGATTAATTTTCGTAATAAAATAAGTACATTTTAAGTTGGCAACATTTTTTCATTTGTTGACATTTAGTGAAAATGCCAATGGGAAACTTAAGCCTAGCTTTAAAATTTTCGGAACTTCAAATCCATATTTAGACTATTTTTCCATTTAATATCTATTTCTCCGGAAAAATCTATCCAAAAACATGTGGGTAGATTATATGATTGCTATAGTTAAAAAAATTTAGCATACAAGTTCCATTTTTTAATTCAGTAATACAGAAATTATATGATTCCATTTTAAATATGACATAATCACCATTGTAACCTAGAATCATTACCTATAATGTGATATAATTGAATTAGTTACGCATGATAGGATTTAATATAATAAATTCAAACCATTCGGTTGAGTAGTTTTTTCGATGTTAGATGCGGACAGACAGACGGACGGGACGACCAAACGGACCAGAAGAATACTATAGGTACTACGTATTTATATAATTACGAATGCACTTATAAAATGTTACTATTTTTTTAATTAATTAATTAATTAATTTTTTTTGCATAAAAAACACATAAAAATGCTTTCGAAAATATACATGCTATAAAATATATTTCCACTCATATTTATCAAATAACACTGTTTGACAACAATTAGTTGAGCGGATTTTTAAATGTTCACTGCATAGAATCCTTCAGGTTAGTTGAACATTTGTGGAAATATTTAAACTTGTGAATAATTTTGTACAATATGAGTCATATAGTATACTACTATTATGATGAAAAAAAGCAATATTTTAAAAGATACTTTGCTTTAGTTATAATTTCCGCAAATAACAAATAAAAAAATGAATATTCTTAGAAAACTTTTGAAATATTAATATTATTAATAATTAAAATAACAATAATAATACACTTGTTTCAATACCTTAGAATGTATCATGTAAAAAATATGTAAAAGTATTTTTATTGCCTAATATTTATTGAAATTTATTAATACGATAATAATTATTAATACCTACCTATCATTATATGTCCAAGACCTGTTACGTGATCCTGAAGTTCCGTAAATATTTTTTTAGATACTGTTAATAAGCATTGTAATTCACATAAAATTAAAATTCAGCCTTTGAAAAAATATCAGGAAATAATTTCCTGTATCATTTTAGGGGTTTCTTTTCATTCAAACTTTTCAAAAAGAATACCTATAAAATCACAAAGTATAACAAGTAATCTTCAAATGTTACATAGAGGTTTTAGACTCATATATCTCATTGAGATAATAAAAGAGCGTATTTAGACAGCTTCATCATATATCCTAATACGAGCAAATCTTGTGTGTGGTTAAATATGATAATTTTATCATAAAAACGGCTCTAACGATTTTGACAAAATTTCGTATCCTACCGTTTTGGGGCACCAGAAAAGCATTGGGCTAGGTCACATGTTCGAGAAAATTCGATTAGTGGGTCATTTTGGATCATTTTAGATTATGGTCTAGCTAATTGTATCTAAAAAACGGTTCAAACGTTTTTGACGAAATTTTGTATACGACCATTTTCGGGCACGAGAAAACTATTCGGCTGGGTCAAATGTTCGAGAACTTTCGATTAGTGGGTCATTTTTGGGTCAACGCGGGAAAAATTATTTTATCTAAAAAACGGCTCTAACGATTTTGATTAAATTTTGTGTCCTACGAGTTTCGAGCACGATAAAATCATTGGGCTAAGTTACATGTCCGAGAAAATTCGATTAGTGGGTCATTTCTGGGTCATTGTGGCTTAAGATCTAAAAAGCGGCTCAATTTACACTAAATTTTGCATCCAATGGTTTTCGGGCACGAGAAGACTGTTGGGCTAGGTCACATGTTCAAGAAAATTCAATTAGTGGGTCATTTTGAGTCATTTTAGGTCATGGTCAAGCTAATTGTATCTAAAAAACGGTTCAAACGATTTTGACGAAATTTTGTATCCGACTATTTTCGGGCACGAGAAGACTATTAGGCTAGGTCACGTGTTCGAGAAATTTCGATTAGTGGGTCATTTTGGTCATGGGTGATTATGGGTCAAGCTATTTTATCTTAAAAACGGCTCAGTCTATTTACACTAAATTTTGCATCCTATAGTTTTCGGGCACGAGAAAACTGTTGGGCTATGTCACATGTTCGAGAAAATTCAATTAGTGGGTCATTTTGGTCATCGGTCATAATATTTGAACTCAAATTTAATTTCGACCGAGCATAGCTCGGTCTTCCCTACTCGTATAAAGATAAGCATGATAATAACGAAATATGCCTAAAACCGTTCTTTTAAATTACAATCAAACATTAATAGACATAGCTTAAAACATGACTCAGACATATGTTTAAATATAAACAAAATATTTCAGACACAAGAAAACAGTCAAAACACCCATACAAATCACTAAATAAAAACGTGTCGACAGAAATTTTAGAACTACTCATCATTACACAAACGGACATAAGAAAAAAATATTATTACTATTATATATATATATGTTTTACAAAAGAACCTGTAATCTATAAGTTAAAGTCAAATTCGAAAAGATCAAATCATAACTGTACACTCAGATGGAAAAGGGCTTGCCTAGTTCAGAGGTGAGTCTGCCAAATTCTTACATCTTTCCTCGAGGAGCAGATGACTTTTGTAACTGTTGCACTTTGATTTAATTACGTTAGTGTTCACAAATTCCGGGATAAAATCAGTTTTTAAAACATAGACAACAATTTTATAGTTTAAAGTATCTGTCTTAAATGCACGTTAGGTTTGTGCTTTTTAACCCTATATCTTAAGTGCGATTAGTTTCGACTATACGCACTAAATTGCAATTACGACAGGGTATTATATAATAATAGCCTTTGTCTTGTGTTTAAAACCACTGAAGGAATTCGTCAGGAATATATTGGATTATTTTTTGTGTGTCATTCATTTTTTTCTCATTTATGGGTATTTTAGTAACATATGCTGGAGTTTCTGGTATTTTCGGGTTTGTAGAAGGTTTTTGGAGCAAAAATGTACCTTTAATGAAACCATCTATAAATTCGTAACATGTCAAGCAAACTTTATGACTTGAACTATACTCAAAGCTTCTATATTGTGAAATCGTGAATATTGTTGCCTTGTCTAATGACTTACAGCTTTTCTTGAAACATCGCTGCCATGAGTTTTTAAAATCAAGTATGTCGTTAGAAGTAATGGGTTTAGCTGAAAAACACCTGATTTTTGCTGCCAAAATAAGATTATTATATTCATTTGGAACGTAAATTCTGTTCTTTCTCCTAATGAGTCCTAATTTCTGTCACACTCTAAAAAGGAATGGCCACGCACAGGAAATTATTGATATATTTTCTCAAAACGATTCATTGCAACAAGAGTAAGAAATAATCTTATAAGGGTGTTATTTCTATTTTTTCCCCCGCAAGCATCGCTAAAAACGTGTAGTTCTTTGACAGAGGGATCCATGTTCTGTATAGTTTTCCCACCAATAGCGATGCGATTTTGTTTATCGAAAGAAAACAGGTAAAAAGAAACACTATTTTTATACTCGTACAGTTGATAGTTGGAAGAAGGGGATAAAGGAAAGATTTGTTTCCTTCTTCCAACTAACTATTTTTATGGCCGCATGAATCTATGCGAAGCGAATGTTTTTTTTTTTTAATCTTTTCTCCAAACTCACAATTAAGCGCTACGTCTAAAGAATGTAAAAGTGTAGAAAAATGAATGTGTCAAAAAGTGGCGTTTATTCCCTTCTTCCAATTGGTGGTTAAAGTTGGAACATCTTTTCAGAAGAATCATGACCGACGGTTAAATTAAATCGATTTTTAAAACAAACAAAGCCTTGAAGATGTGCGCAACCCGTATCCGGGTAAGTCTCTCTACCGAATACAAGATATTCCTGAACATTATCATCAAAAACAGGCTTCGTAGATAGATCGAATGAGGTAAAATCCCAGCGCTTGCACTTAGACATAGCTAGCAGGCAGACTGATTTGTGATGCGAAAACGCTCACTATATATACCAGTTATTTAGCTAAATAGGTACTTAACACTCAGTCTAATATTACGCAGGCGCTCAGCAGTTTTTTTAAAAGCGAATCAAACATGCTATCAAGACAGGTTCGATTACGCCTGACTAAGCAGAACTTGAGACCAAAACACTCGACACACGCACAATCAACAAATAAAATGCTAGATTACTGTAACAGGAGTCAGGGCTTACCCGCTACCCTCCCTCCGTTTATCTCGATTACGTATGTGTGAAAACCCAATCTGATTCTCGGTCACGTGATCAGCTGGCTGAAAAATTGTGACGTCAGATTCTGGACGGTGCAAAGGTCAAATTCATTAAAAAACACGCGTTTCGCTGGCGATTTTTTCAATTCTGGACGGCGGACGTCTTCCAAGTAATGTAATACTATGCTTAGTTGGAAGAGAATCCCGTCCAAGCTTTGTAATCTGATAACCTAGACGTCCAACATGGGGGCAATCCAAGATAGCGGACGTCTAATATCTGGGTCTTCCGGGGGGTATAAAATCCAAGATGGCGGACGTCCAGATTCAGAATAATTGTGCTAGTATAATTGCAATCTAGTTATTTGATTACAGGAATTAAAATCTGAAATTTAAATTATTTTGTTATTTAAGGAATACACAAACAAATTAAGTTTTCAAAGTGCTAATGCACGCATTTATTTAAAAATAAATGTCACAAAAATATATATAAGTACAATAATAAAAGTTGATTAATAATGCAATTTACAGGAAATAGTGGTATTTACATATTTTTTCTCAAAAAAAAGCAAGCTATGGAACATATAAGTGATATATCTTTACGTTCAAGCACTGGGCGCAATCACCAAGCTCATTTAGGACGCTTCGAGCTAGGTAAAAAGTCGTCCTCGCTCTCTACATCGGCATTCGAACTCGTAACATCATGATCAGACCAATGGGAACAGCCAGGGTGAACAGATGAAGGACGGACGACTCCAACACTACATGACTACATGAAGAGTGTACATCAGGTTGAACAGTAGACTGTACAGATTCTGATTGCCGAATTTAATTTGAGATATATGAACATGATACGTCTGATTAATTTTAATATACATAAAAACAAATTATTTCATATACTTAAAAGCCCCTTGTAGTGCTATTGAGTGCTTGCCGCTTCTAGTACTATCGAAGTGATTTGGCCTGATTATGTTTCCGCTATAGACTTGGACGTTGATGTATCATCATTCGTTTTTATGAAAATTAATTGGTCGCATCATGTTTATGTATCTTGAATTAAAGAAAGGACCTTTGGGCATGATACTGCTGACAACCTATTTCAACTTATCTTTGAAGATTGTGTCCGTTTCTTGTCAGAATGAGTTTTTACTCCGTTGTAAAGAAATTAAAGTAATTAGACGTATCCTGTTTGTGTATTTTAAATCAATTATAGACCGTCGGTCATGAAACATCATTATTACAACATTATTTTGGGAAAAAATTGTTAACTATATACTTGACAAAAAACTGTTTATTCTTCTATTCACTCTCGTTTTGTATCTGCTACAATTTCATTAATCCATAGTGTTATCAACAGCATTAGGAAATTCCATTGCGTCTAACCTCAACATTTACTATAATACATTGAATCTGCTGATTTTAGTGGTGTAATTACATTATTAGAAAATTTTAACTGTGTTTCAAAATGTAAATTAAAATTGTATCATAATGCCAAATCTGATGGAATATATTTACGCACCTACTCTCTTTCAGCTGATAAAAAATCATGAAATCATGGTTCCTAAAACTCTCTTCAAAATAAAATTCTTATTCTAAGTTACAATTACTCAAATGTAGTTTGAATTATTTAGTTGGGGCTCCTAAAGTGGACATACTTACGACTTCTGTCATCTGTCGAGCCTTTTTTATCTAAACAGAATCTTTCAATTAGACATCGTCTTAGGGCTGAAATTTATAAATTGATTTTAAAATGTAAGCATTTTAAATCTATAAAGAGCTGTCACAATGTGGTGTTGGTGAAGAACATTGCTTCGGGGAAATCTAAAGTGATCACTAAAGCTGATAAATGTCGTGTAGCACTTTATCTTGGACAAATGCGAATATCTCTCTACCATTTTGTGGAATGTGGTAAAATCTGGAAGAATATTTGATGATTTGGCCAAAGGACCGATTCCGTTACGACATTCTATGGCTCCCAAAAATTAATAAGGCTTGTTTTCCACTGATACCCGTAATCGACTATACAAGGTGCCCACTATATAGATTGTCAAAATTGTATCTAACGCAATATAACCCTTGACATCTGCCTAAATTTATACTTTTAATTAATCGTATAAATTTCTAGAAGATTTGAAAGATTTGAATATTCCTCCTGGCCACATAATGGCTTCTTTAGGCGGCATCTAGCTATTTACATCAACACCGATAGATTTGCTTGTACTGCTATCGAAAAGATTTGGCCGGATTATGTTTCCGCTCTAGACTCGGACGTTGATGTAAGCGTTGAACTTAATTCGTTTTTGTTTGATTTCAAATTGTTTTATTTTATTGATGTATTTTATAGAAAAGTGAACGGTACTCAATGGACTCTCCTGTGACAGTCAAAATCGCAAGAATAGTTATGTAGTACATAGAGAATAAATTTATCTCTACACTAGGTTCGAGGCTTCAGTTTTTGTAGAAAATAAATAGACGGTATTTATATTTTGCAAAATTATAGTATCCTAATGAGACGTACAAAGTCTTACTCAATCTACGTTTCAATCCAATTTACGATAGAAAACAAAAGTAATTACCGTTTACCATTTCTGGACATGTGTCTCGGCAAAGAAGACGATACTCTTTATCAAGATATAACGATATCTCTTTAATGTAAGACCACATTTTCCGGACAATATTTTAATTTTTTCTCAGAGTGCCCTATGTCTCACAGAGTTGGGGTTATGAGAACATTAATTAATAGGACTCTGAAATTTTCAGTATTAGTAATGTATTCAAGATAAAGTAAAACTTAGCTTTATGGATCTGACAAATAATCGTTATCCACTACGCAGGTGTAGGGTGATCTTCTCTGAAGTTTCCAATTCAGTTGCAACAATCTCACCTTTTTAACGTGAAGTTAGAAGGGGTTACGTATCCATTACATTTTACAGAAATATTTCTGAAAGTGTTTCGTAGTTGCCAGAAACTCTCAATATCAATACTACTTTTGTACTGCAAAATTCACTGCATTGTTTCTTCATTGCTTTTAAACACAAGTTTCCAAAGAGACAGCAAAACTTAGTTGTTTACAGCATACCCTGTGATAAATGTAATTCAATATATTCAAGCGAGACAGTCCACACTTTAGATAGCACAAGTATGCCTTTAAGACATGTAGTTTAAACTGAAAAATATTGTCCATGGCTTAGAAATTGTTCAAATTCCAGACATTGCGAACGTGATGTAATTACATCAAGTGCAACAGTTACAGGATCGTGTACTCCTGGAGGGGTATATACGAAGGTCGCAGACACACTTCTGAACAAAGGAAGCGCCATTCCATCTGAATATACAGTTTTGATTGGATCTTTTAAACTTTAACTGATTACGTATTTTATAAAAATGTTTTTTATAGTTTTTCTTGTTCGTTATGTGTGTACGGTGGCCCTCCGGTGTTGAGTGGTTAAGACACTACTCCGCTAATTGCTTGAAAGCACAGGAGATGGCTCCCTCTTTGACTCCTGCTGACTCCGTTGCACACTCTTTGTGGTGTTCATGGCTCTAATCTTAAGCGTTACCTATTTCCCTTTTCTATGCAGTCCCCTTTTCGACGAAAACTAATAAGCGGATATTTGCATCAAACAAAAATGTCTGATGTATATTCCAAATAAACAAACAAATGTGTGTACGTATGAGAGGTTCTAAAATTGGGTTCGAAACGTCTATATTTAGTAAATGTTGTGTAGTTTGACTGTTTTTAAACATCTGAAATATCTTGTTTTTATTTATAAGTAAAGTAATCAGACGTATCATATTTGTTATCTTAAATATGCATTAATATTTTACATTAAATGCTTCACGTAAACTAATTTTTTAAATCAAATAAATAAATATGAACAGAGATGTGAATATTTTTAGTAATTATATAAAATATTTAAGTCGCAATTATTCCATAAAAATGTGTATATTTATTTTCTACAAAACAAATTAATTCTTTATTTGTTCAGAACAAATTAAGTACAAATTTATTGCAATAGTATCGGTACAAATGCACAGGAATGAAAGTCCGATTGATCAATTCTTAATATTTAAGATAGAAAATCTTGTACTAAAGGAGAATGACTTAAATAGTCACTGATTAATACCCAGTAGTTTATTGGTTAATATTACCTTCCATTCAATAAAGTAATGCACGTACAGAACATCCCATACAATATCTGCCGAAAATCATTGTGTAAAAGTGTGTCTGGTACCAAGTTTTTAGTGACAACATCTACTAATCTTACATCTACTACAGTACATAAAATGTAGTTATAAATTTATCCGTAAATAAAAAATGTACACTACTTTAAAATTTTTCACAATAACATCTATTGTTACAAAACTGATTGTAATTCAGAAATATTTTAAATCATAAATCTTAAACTGCTTGGTGGAATGTCCTGCATTTTTGGATTCACAAATTGGAAACATCTAAAAATAGATTTCTACTGAATGATTCATAGGTCACGATTCAGACTTATTTTGAAAATTAAATTCAAAACTATATATAATTTTGAATTATGTTTCGAGGAAAATATGAATTTTATTCTATAAATTTCTTAACGTAAATCGTATTTTGGAAGATTTCTTCAAATATTTGAATAATAAATAACTGCTCATTCCACAAAGTAGGTGTTTAGATATACTTTTAAAAACTTCCCCATTGTAATCTGTTTTGCAACGATTAAAAATGAATTTAACGTTAGGAGTTTCAACATTTAAACTTGAATAATTCCTAAACAGATTTATAAAATGATTTCCCGTTTTAAGTAGTAATGTAAAATATACCAAAGAAATCATATATGATGTCAAAATTAGGTGTTAGTATTTCAAATTTTAATGTTTGTTGCAATTATTACATATAGAAGATCTCATATTAACATTTTATGTGTATATAAAATTAGTAATTTGTTTTACTAATCGATTGGTTTCGCTCACATTTGTATAGGATTAGTTGTGGAAGGATTAGTAGGGGATACTTTTTTTTTTCATTTTTTTACCGATTGTACGTATTGTACAGATTTCATTAACATATATGTTTGTTAAAATTAAAATTTGACAAACGCTGAGATGAACAAAATAGAGTGCTATTCAATTTTCAATAAGCAATAAAAACTTTAGACTAGACCAGCGGTTTCCAACCTGGGGTACGCGTACCACTGGGGATAGATTTCGGACTCGCTGCGGGTACGTGACAATAATATTGTTATTGGCGGATATCACAAAACTGTTTCAACTGAAAATGCATAAACAAAGTTGACAATTTCGGATTAGGAAGTTCGCCTAGATTGTAACTCCAATATATTACTCTCAAAATAAGGGAAAAGTCCACAAATTCTAGTAATTAATTGATAATTCAATGTCGCTACCTACGCCCGCCTCTAATCACATTGCATGATTACTTTTGTTTTCCCAAATCCTCGCGAAAATAAAAGAGAACCAAAAACTCAGTGAAAAGGATTACGATA
The DNA here is from genome assembly GCA_963931845.1 of Maratus michaelseni. Lineage (NCBI taxonomy): Eukaryota > Metazoa > Arthropoda > Arachnida > Araneae > Salticidae > Maratus > Maratus michaelseni. The sequence continues at coordinate 256,456,292 of OZ007590.1, read as the reverse complement.
CTTGTTACCTTTCACAAATACAGAGCTTGTCGGAAGAGCATTTCCGTCTTATGCGTGTATTAAAGATGCATGTATTAAGCTTGACGCTGCTTCTGACTTAAGATTATATCTGTCTTCGTTTGAACCTGATTTTAAAATACTCAGCTCCATGAAACAATCCCAAAGTTCACATTGAGAGTATTAAAAGCCATTATTGATGTGAGAGTATTAAAAGTCATTATTGATGTTAACCTAATATAATAAAAAGTGAAATTAACCTTAAAATTATAGATAAAAATCAGAAGTTTAGAAATGTCAATGTAATTTCAGTCGATTTGTTTAAGTCTACTAATAATAATAATAATTTAATCAAAACAAACCTGTTTGCGTTGTGTAGATGAATAGGGGCGTGTTTATGAGAAAAGGGATCACTCCTAAATGAAAAGACTAAGAAAGGGTACGTGAAAGAAAAAGATTGGAAACCGATGAACTAGACAATCAGAGAGTAGAATAATCGGTTATTTCGAAAACTGCTATTTTCAATTCAATATCATCATTTTCATTGTAGTCAGGTAGGGAATACTTAATCGCTATGAGATGGGAATTATTCTAATTTTCAGTATTATAAATCCTTCACATCAATGATCTTCCTTTTATTATCACTGTCCTAAAAATTACAGCTTGGAGAGCATTTTTGTTTTCCAAGACACCATACATAGTGTTTAGAAAGTAGTTTGCACTACCCGATGCAGTAAAAATTCGGAGAGTTGCTCAATACACTAAATTATCAAAATGCTTGAATTATATTATGAAGAACATATTTAAAATAATATTAACTAAATATTTACGGTTCCAAAGAAAATCAATACATGTACACAGGCTGGATATGGCTATTGGATAGTTACATAGCCTTTATATATCACCATCACCAATGTTGTTGCATAAAATGTCGATAAAAGTGCATATTTATCATCCAAAATTTATTGACGATTTGTTTAAAATTATTAACATATATTACAAAAATATCAATAACAGTAACATAAAATATATTAAAGCAAAACTTATTTTACGTACTTATAATTGTGTAATAACATTCATGCTACAATACTATTACTACACCAAAGCGAACTAGAAAATACATTTTTTTTGATAAATTTTCTGTAGAAAGTATATAGCAAACATTCTGCTATATTGAAAGTTTATTTTTTTAACTTTTATATCTATACAAAATATACTAAAGAATTTATATTTCTTAAAAAAGAAACAACAACATAACGTTCATAATCTTAAGAGTGAGTGTCAAAATTTTATTAAAACTGTTGTATAACAACACTGATATTTTCTAAAGAATATATCCAACAATCCTCTACTTCTTAAAAGAAAATGTTTGAAAAAAGATATTGCTTAAAACTAAATTATTTGGAAAAAAGTTGAGTTTTTTTCTCAAACTGTATCTATTTCTTATTTGACTGCCAGAAGGAAGTTTCATAAAATTTCTAAGAAAGTTATCCCTACATTAAAAAAAAAAAATGTTATCTGTATTATATTTTCTCTGAATAAATAAAAGGAAAAAGATTTCAGAAATTATCCATCAAAATAAATAAAGACTTTTTTAGTTAGACAAAGACAATTATATTTTTGGGGTTTATTTTTGTTGTTTGTTTTCTTATGATTTTTATTTTTTGGAAATAGAATTTAGTTTTTAATACTTTTTAGAGTTAAATTTGCAGAAAATGAGGTTGTGCATCAAAAACATTAACCTCAATAGAAGGAAAATATCATCAACTATCTTTTGCACTTACGTTAATAATACAAAAATTCTTTCTCCATCATAAAAGAATTTGTGATTGTTTTTAATAAGAAAAAAAAAGAAATTTACTAAATACTTTTAAAAAGAATTCGGGAACCATTGTTTTAAGTTTTATTTATTTAAAAGAAATAGTTTCTGATGAAAACAAGGTACACTTTTGGACGTGTTCAAAATTAAAAAAAAATATATATTTCTTCCGGTCGACAATATAGCAATCAGCGATACATGTATGGATTCTAACATAAACGAGTTTTCTTTTAATAAAACATTATTATTAAAGAAATAGTCTCTCAATACTTGTTAGCTCAAATTTATGAAGTTTCAGTTAGAATCTATGTTAGCATAAATTATATATTATAAATCTAATGGAAAAACATTAAGAACGAAATTAACTGTTATGTAATTAAATAATATTAGAGGTCTTACACTTTATAGTCATCTTAATAAATTCATAAAATTCCACGGGATACATATAATTCAGTTAAATAGCATAGAGAAGAAATATGTACTGTACAATACATGCCAAGCGAGATCTGTCAGTTTCACGCCTGATATAGCAAAAATTCGAGACTAACGAAAAAGAGAGGCTACCGCGGTGCTTTACGCGTATCTTTTTTTACAGACCGCGGGAAACACGTGATGCTCGAATGCATCAATTCAAGAGTACGAAAAGAGCATCATTTCACTTTAGTGGTCTTTAAGAAAAGATAAGTGGAATGCACCGCGGTAGCCTGTCTTTTTCGTTAGCCTCGGATTTGTAGAAATGACGTCCAGAATATCGATATTTAAGTGAATGAATTTTGAAAGTGAACTATTTTTTTTTCCAGTAACTTATGACGAATACCGCCCGAATTCTGAAAAAGTTCATGGGAAATCATGAAAAAGCGGATATAATATGAAGTGAGAAGATGTTTTATATTTCAAATTATTAAAGAATTGATTTCGTATTAATAATAAAAATGTTTAATTTTTTTGATAGTTTGTTTTCGTTAGCCTCGCAAAAATTCCACAATTATAAATTCATCTCGTATTTCTGCAGGTGTATGCCATTTCTAGAAATTATATATATATATATATATATATATATATATATATATATATATATATATATATATATATATATTCAATTCATCGATGCTTAAATACATGGCAAATTTCGTCTCATGCTTACCTCTGAAGTTTTCGATCATGAACACTTTACATCTTGTGCTGTAGCTGTGCTCTTGCCAACTTATGAGAGTAAGCAGTGCGCCGCTGGATATCGTCCGGGTAGCTCCGTGGTAGAGCGTCAGCGCGCAATGCTAGTGGCGCTGGTTCGAATCCAAGTCGGGAGATTTTTTTTCACTCTCTAGCATTTCACACTTAATATAACAAAAATATAGCAATTATACTTTGAACTACAATTTTTATACATTCTACTGAAATAATTTTTATATTGAAGTGATGTTTATTTACTGAAAGGAAAATACTGAAATGCTTACTTTTTGAAGCTTTATATTAATTATTTAACTTTAAAATTAAAAATAGTTCCTCTTTGAGATGAAATGTTGAATGCAAACATAGAATATAAGAAACTAAGTGATTGAATACAATTGAGATATCATGTTAAAAAGAGTTATTTAAGAAACTATTAGCAGATATACATATTTACAGAAGCATCTCTAAATAACAAAAAATATAAATTTTCAAAATAAGTTAAAATATTCAACTATTAGTTAAAGGTCCCATTTAGAAACTCATATGCAGAATTTAAATTTTAAATTCAGAGCCTACAATAGTCACACGAAGAAACGCTCACGCTAATGTTAAGTCTATGGGAAGGTTATCGCGCGTTTTCTCGCTCGCATTTTAATATTTTTAAATATTTTTTTTTTCATAGGATAGCTGAGACCAATCTACAACGTTGTTAGGTTTTACTTTTTCGATTTCTGTTTTAGTGTATTTCTGAGGACCAACTCAATAGTTGGATCCGGTAAAAATCGAGTTGTTGTGTCTTTTAAACTCTTATAAAATCGATACCAGCAAAATAAAAAAAAAAAATAACTAAGAACGATAGCGCAGGGTTTAAGCTTTCCAAAAATATGCTTTTTATAATTCTACTGCAATTACAGCGCGTATAATCACGGGATAACTTTGAGAAAAATTGAGAAAAAAACCTGAATTAATTATATGCGGACTGCCTCCAATCGGGTACGCCCACTGGTATTCTGAGATTGGACAAAGCATTCTCTGAACTCTGTAGATACGCCCCTCGGAAAAACCTCACCGCGATAATCGCTATATGTTTTTCTGATATATATATTTTTTTCTGTATGTATATCCACGCAAAACTTTAGAAGGGATACTCCAAATTTAATAATTTTTTTTTTTTTGATGGAAAAGTATATCTTTCCAGTTGACTGTAAGCAATAAGTTTATCTTTCTGAATATTTAAATGTTTTTTCTTTACTTTATAAATTTTAAAGTTCGTAACAATTGACTAATAGCCCCAGAGCGGACTTGGGGAGACTCCAGGGGAGGGGGGGGGAGTGTTCATTGGTTAAGTATAAAAGGGGGAGGGTTAGCCCCCCTCCCTTGAATTTGATAAATGAGTTTTTCATGCAGAATTATCCAATTTTCTTCAAATTTTGTACATATAGGTTCATCGTGATAAGGTACTTTTCTGATGAGATTTAGGAGTTCATTGGTTAAGTATAAAGGGGGGGGACGGGGGCTAACACCCCTTACTTTAGGTAAGTGGGTTTTTCATGCAGAATTATCCAATTTTCTTCAAATTTTGTATATAGGTTCATTCTGATAAAGCGCTTTTCTGATTAGTTTTGGGGGTTCACTGGTTAACTATAAGGGGGGAGGGGTATGATTCTCCCCTTAATGTATTGTCGATTTCTTTATTTTTCGAGAGGCTTATTTCAAATTCTTTGAAATAAGAGTATAATATACAATTAGTGTGAATAGCCTGTGAGCTCAATGCCCTCAGTTTAACTGGGCAGTTTTCCTTTTGTATTTCTTTCATTTACAGTGCCACACAAAAGTATTCTTTTACATGGTGATCTACGGGGGAAAACTATTTGCGCATATTTTAATTATGTTACGCCATTTCAAATATATGGAATGGATATACATTATTGAGGTTTACAAGAAGACACTTGTTATGCAAAAAGCATTTATCATTCTTTTACAGGGACACACAAAATATTTCGGGTATAATACTGTGTACGAAATATTGCTTATAAGCCATAATTGGAAGTAGGATTTTAATTAGGTATGCGTTTAACTAAATTTTTGAATGCTATGAGTTATGTATAAATGCTACAGATCATATACAGGGCTAAACAAAAAAAAATTGTAAGCATTACGGTGCAGCAGCGTAAATTGATTAAAATGGGTTTTTAATCGAGTTATGAATTTTGAACGTGAAATATATTTAGTATACCAATTAAGGTTTGTGGAATATAAATAAAATCATATACAGGACCACGCAACGAACTGAATACATGGCTGACTATGTATGATAATTCCTGGAAGTGTGATTTCAGCGTATATATATATTTTTCTGTATGTATATCCACGCAAAACTTTAGAAGGGATACTCCAATTTTAATACTTTTTTTTTTCTTTTGATGGAGAAGTATATCTTTCCAGTAGACTGTAAGCAATAAGTTTATCTTTCTGAATATTTACGTGCTTTTTTTTTTACTTTATAAATTTTAACGTTCGTAATAATTGACTAATAGCCCCAGAGCGGACTTGGAGAGACTCCAGGGGAAGGGTTCATTGGTTAAGTATGAAAGGTGGAGGGTTGCCCCCCCCCCCTTGAATTTGATAAATGAGTTTTTCATGCAGAATTATCCAATTTTCTTCAAATTTTGTACATAAATTAATCGTGATAAGGTACTTTTCGGATTAGTTTTGGGGGTTCATTGGTTATGTATAAAGGGAGGGAACAGGTGCTAACTTCCCTTAATTCAGATAAATGGGTTTTTCATGCAGAATTATCCAATTTTCTGCAAATTTTGTACATAGGTTCATCGTGATAAAGCGCTTTTCTGATTAGTTTTGGGAGTTCATTGGTTAAGTATAAAAGGGGTAAAGAGGTAGGGGGCTAATCCTCCCCCCCTTAATTTAGATAAATGGGTTTTTCATGCGGAATTATCCAATTTTCTTCAAATTTTGTATATAGGTTCATTCTGATCAAGCGCTTTTCTGATTAGTTTTGGGGGTTCATTGGTTAACTATAACGGGGGAGGGGTATGATTTTCCCCTTAATATATTGTCGATTTCTTTATTTTTCGAGGGGCTTATTTCAAATTCTTTGAAATAAGAATATAATATACAATTAGTGTGAATAACCTGTGAGCTCAATGCCCTCAGTTTAACTGGGCAGTTTTCCTTTTGTATTTCTTTCATTTACAGTGCCACACAAAAGTATTCTTTTAGATGATGATCTACGGGGGAAAAACTATTTACAGCATATTTTAATTATGTTACGCCATTTCAAATATAATGAAATGGATATACATTATTGAGGTTTACTACAAGACATTTGTTATGCGAAAAGGATTTATCATTCTTTTACAGGGACATATAAATATTTCAGATATAGTACTGTGTCCGAAGTATTGCTTATAAGCCATAATTGGAAGTAGGATTTTAGTTAGGTATGGGTTTAACTAAATTTTTGAATGCTATGTGTAATGTATAAATGCTCGAGATCATATACAGGGCTAAACAAAAAAAAATTGTAAGCATTACGGTGCAGCAGCGTAAATTGATTAAAATGGGGTTTTAATCGAGTTATGAATTTTGAACGTGAAATATATTTAGTATACCAAGGAAAGTTTGTGGAATATAAATAAAATCATATACAGGACCACGCAAAGAACTGAATACATGGCTGACTATGTATGCGATAATTGCTGGAAGTGTGATTTCAGCGTGTATTTGCCTGAATGAAACTATAGCTTGATATGTCGCGTGTACAAAAAGCTTATGTTATATACAGGGCTGTACAAAGTAATTCAAGTATGTTTCCATCTATTGGTAGAAACTGTTGAAGATGAATTTCCAACTGTGTTTTTTTTTGTTTTATTGCTAAACTAAACTGCAGCATACTATAGGGTATATACAAATATATAAATTATATACAGGGCTGCAGAAAAGAATTGGAGTACTTTTCCGGCTATGGATGGTAATTGTTGAAACCTGGTTTTCAAATTTGTTTTGTGTTTTTCTGAAATGTTTACTTAGATAGCTTATTTACCTTATTAAACAGCGATGGTTTGTTAAAGTATTCTGTTAGTGTTGGAAAGTGTTTCATAATCTATGCTTGGTACAGGATTTTACTAATTTTACTAATGAACAAAAATTTAGATAAATAATTAAGATATAGATTGGAAATTGTGGATGAGAGGGATGTCATCTGCCGACACGACTAGCGTAATGTCTTCGTTATGTTCTGATTATAAAAAAAAAAAAAATATTTTTTTTAATGATCACGTTAATGTATGCGAAGGTGGTTTTCTTGAACATATTATATTGCGGGTATGGGGAGGGAGGGGGTTAACGCCTTGCTCTGATTTTCACAAAACAAATTTCCAAGAAATTTAATATTTTTAGATTCTAACGTAGCGTTTTTTAAATGTTATGTATAGAGAATACGGGAATTTTAAATAACGATTTTCATAAATGTTTAATTTATGTTCCTAATAAAAGTACACAACCCGTATATGCCTGATGGTTACCAACAATCAAAGTAAATGAATTGTTGTTGAGCACTTAACCGAGTGCCCTACAAGCAATCCTACTAGTTTTTTTTTTATCTAACTGTGCATTTTTATCTCGGGTTCTACGGATTCCCAATCACAACGGCCTTTAGATGATTCGACTTTGTTTTCGTTCGTGATACAGATTTTAGTTCCACCTTCCACCGCCAAGGACGGCATTACTTTTTAGAGTTCTGTGGGCCTGATTTCGACGGGCATTGGTTCATTCAACTCCTTTATGCAACGCGTACCCGTATTGGATGTTCGTATGGGACAAATTGCGCCCCCTGGCGTTGGAATGCGGTACTAAGGAATTATGAGCGCGTGTGCAGCACGCTTGCTATTCGATGCTGGAGGCAGCGGGAACACGATTTGGAGTTTTATTCGGAAGGTGGTTTCTTTAGAACAGGGTGCGTCCCCTAGCGGCGGGAGGTGGAACTAAAAGAGTTTGCAGCGCGTGCGCTGCATGCACACTATACGGTGCGGCAGGCAGTGGGAACACGTGTCGGTGGTTCGTTTTAACAGAATGCGCCCGTACTTGCGGAAAGTGGAGATACAGGATTTTCAATCGATGTGCAAAGCACTTTTTAAATAAATAATTTAATACAAAATCAGGTTAAAGATATAAAATCATACAAACTTTAGTTTTGTTTAATTTTATTATCATAGGTCCAAGCAACGCCGGGCGGGTCAGCTAGTAAATATATATATATATATATATATATATATATATGTAATAAAAAAAATCGCCATTTTTCCTTAGTTAAATTATTCCAAATTCTTACAATTCTAATTTTATTCCAATTTACTACTCTATATTCATTAAATCCTTATTCTTAATTTAGCTCTATCGTTAACTCTATTAAATTCCCTTTTATTTAATTCTAAATTGTCCAAATTTACTTAAATATAAAGCTTTTAGTTATTCTTAATTTCTATCATGATCCTCGATCATTTCTGGGTTTTAGAATGTTTTTTGAGAGCCATTTTCATTTTTATTCCGAATATTATTTTCCCGCTCTAAAGTCACTTTACTATAAAATTAATCCACTCATCTCTGTCCGAACTTTTTCACGAATTATCTTTCATTGGTTGTGACGTAGCATGACGCGTCTTCTTTAAGTCTTCATTGGTTCAGTGCGCGTTCTACGTCATAACTTGTGTTGTTCCGCGGGGTAACAAAAAGCAGCTGCCTGCGGCGATCCCTCAGAATTAAGTCGTGTTTTCAATTGTACACAACTCCCTGGCTGCTCGTTTTGAGAATTTGAGATGTTCTAATACTTACCCTCTATACAGTGATGATGTAGTGATGCCCAGATTTGATGGTTATGGTGGAAACTGCTCAAGAACAATACTTAATAAAGAATTTCCAGTGAAAGCTTCGTTCGTTGTATTATGGAGAAACGCCTCTGGATTTTAAATTCACTGCCGCTATGGCCGCGACGAAACTGCAACTAAAATGTACGACTGCTTCTAAATATTTATATCATCCAACAACCAACGTCTTAATTTCATTGTGCAACCATGTGAATTCTTTCTATAATCCACGTTACTGCAACTACAACATATGACGGTGAATCATCGTGATATAATATATATATGTATACCGGGTTCGTCATAAATTCGTGCAAACTTTAAATATTCATAATAAAAGAAGTAATGCTCAGAAAAAATTTCGGTTTGCGCGACTATGATCAGAAGGTTTTTGGATTTTTTTCCATGTATAATAAAACATTATTCCAAAAGTAACCGATAGAGGGCACTCACACGTCATACTGAGGCGTTTTATGCAAATCAGGCAAACACAAATAGACAATAAAACAAATCACAATAATATGACACTGTGCATTTATTTTAAAGTAAAAGATGATCAACATGATCACCAGGTATTAGGGAAGTGAAGCGCGTCAATACACCTGTTACAGCTGAATGTAGCATGTCGGCATCGATGCCACCGACGGTCGGTCGAATGGCATCTTTCAGTACCACCAAAGTTTCTGGGGAGCCCCGGTGTACACGACACTTTAAGTATCCCCACAACCAAATACCTGCCGGGGTCATGTCTGGAGATCGTGCGGGCCACTCAAACTTACATCCTCAACATATTACTCGGTCTTCAGTGAAAGTGTTCAACAGGAACGTCTTGACTTCACGTACAATCTGGGGCGGGATACCATCCTGCATGCAGGCTTTCGTGCAATGCAGGCAAAACGTGGTCACGCAAAAGTGTAAAATACCGTTCTGCAGTGATGGTACAGGTTTTCCAGCCGAATTTAGGACAAGACTCTTCAAAAAAGAAAGTACCCAGAACCAGGGACCGACTTAGACTATCTGGGGCCCGGGGCAAGCATCATTCTGGAAGGCCCCCTTCTATCTATCCATGAAAATTTTTCGGGAATTATGTTGAAGTGACTAGTATTAAACTCTCTCTCTCTCTCTCTCTCTCCATACCTATTTTATGTATACATAAATTTCGAACCAAGTGCTATTTACATCTTATACGTATACAGTGTATCACAAGAAAGGGTCACAACTTTAACAAATGACAGAACACTGTTTTTTGGTATAGGAATTTAATGACGGATGTGAGCGTTTGAAGTGCAAATGCAGATCTTTCAATCACTCTTGGTTATTTGTTATAATGTAAAATTTTCTATTATATTATAAAATTTAATATTTGTTGTGCATCAGCATGTATTTTGCCGATTCCATAATATGGAAAGATAAGTACAGGCATGCCCTTATACTAATAGCAACAAATTTCAACACGTGTTACGTTGTTACTTCATTCCCCAAGCTCTAAAATACTTTTATATAAATTTTTATAACATTAGTTTTCTGATGTTGTAGATTGTTCTTTTTAGGGGAGGAGGGGACTTGGGGCACAGGAAGCAGAGGGTGGAAGTGGAGGGCTACACTCCTTTCCTAAATCTTTGAAAATGTAATAATTTTTGTCATTTGTGGGCAATTAAACCATTTTGCATCCGTTTAACAAAAATCCTAATTAAGAGCAGAGGGGAGGGAGGGGGGCTCTCAGATTGGGGGCGTGGGGCAGCTGCCCCACAGGCCCCTGCATCAGTTGGGAACTGCCCAGAACAAAAGACGCGGTGAAACCACACCAAACAGTCAAATGAGGAGCATTCAGTGGCTTGATCAACTCACGAGGGTTTGACGTTGTTCAAGATACGACTGTTTTGCGTATTGACGTCATCATGCAATGAAAAATGTGCTTCATCCATCCAGTTGACGGTCAACAACCATTGTGGGTCCCGCTCCGATTTTGCCAGCGTCCATGTAGCAAACTTTAGTCTTTTATCTGTATCTGCCAATAATAACTGGTGAATTGCCTGTATCTTGTACGGATACAGATCCAAGATTCCGTTGAGAATATGTCGAATCGACGATTACGGAATCCCCGTTATTCTCCCAGCTTCACGAGCACTGCTACTCCCCATTGATGTATCGGCTGCCAAATCTTCCATGACACTTTTTACAACATTGACGCGATCCGTGCTCGAGGATGGTCTGCCACTACGTGGACGATCCTCCAAACTCCCCGTTTTCTCAAAATGTCGCACTAAATTGAGTATCCCTTTCAATGAAATAGGGTTTTTTTGCGCCTGAAGTTCTTTCTCCGTGCGAAACTTTCGCAATGCAATAATTCTCGATTCACCATTCTTGTAAAAATGTTTAACCACCAGCGCTCGATCTGGTAACGATAGCATGCTGCCGAGATCAAATGACGAATCCATTTCCAGCCAGGTGTTTTATTGCAAGCCTGATATGCATAAAACGCCTCAGTTTTACGTATGAGAGCCCTCTATTGGTTGCTTTTGGAATAATTTTTTCCTTATACTACATGGAAAAAAATCCAAAATCCTTCTGATCATACTCGCTTAAAACGAAAAATTTTCCGAGCATTACTTCTTTTATTATGATTATTTTAAGTTTGCACGAATTTATGACGCAACCGGTCTATATATATATGTGTCTGTGTGTGTAATATAAAATTATATATAAAACGTTATCAGTATGATCAGGCCTGAATCCTGTTTTAACTGCAGCATTGGTTAAGAGATCAATGAAGTTTTTTCAAGACAAGCGCTGACTGTGTCACAAAACGTTAACTAAATGGCTGATATAAATCACACTCTTAGTGTAAGCAACAGTTGAAATATTTAGAGTATTTGCAGTCGTACAATCGAGCTGAGTAGTGGCAACAGTTCCGAAAGTTGTTTCTCCAAAGCAATTAGATCTATCCCAATTAGATCTATTAAAATTTATTGATGAAAATCTACGCGTAGACGTAGAGGAAGGACTTCTCAAGTGACGAGGTTATTTGGACCCTTCGGCATGCGTAAAAATTTACCTTCCAAGTCAGTGTATGCGGTATAAGTATAAAAAAAAAACTAAAATCTAAGTTACATTGTGCTCTCTAAGAAATCAACGAAATCTGTGTTAGGAGAAAAAATAGGTAGTAAGAGGTGGAGCGCTTGCTAATGATTGAAAAAGTGGGCCAAAAGGGGGTGCCATTGACATCGTGTCGTAACTCTTTCTTTTAGAGCAGAATTTTAAAAAGATGAATAGTTTATGCGGGAGTTGAAAGGAATCATGGGATATGGAATGATAACTAAAAAAAATGGTGTTACAAAATGTTCCAAAGAAATAAAAATTCAATGTCTTAAAGTATCAAGAAATAAAACAAGTGTGTTTTACAAGAAGTGTTGCATTTAATAGAATAATGTTTTTAGATTAAGAATTAAAAGAAGATGTTGATTTAAAGTTACGGAATTAAAATATAAATGGTACTTAAGATATTGTTAAACGACAGGAAAAAAAGTAGAATTGTAAGAATTTGGATTAAATTAATTAAACTAAAATAGCGAAAATTTATTGTTATTACATATATATATATATATATATTAGTTAAATTAGGTAAAAAAATCGATTTTACTCAAAAAAGAAACTAAAATAATGCTTTAGAATTTAAAAGAAATATATGTAATAAATAACGTTTCCATTCCTTTATGCACAGTTTATTTTTTAAAGTTATAAAAAACACTCGCGCAGGAAATATATTCTAAACGAACACATTTAAAAATAATTAATAGTTGAAAAAAATCGATTTTCTCAAGAAAGGAAACATTTTTTACCGAATTTTATTCTAAATATAATATTCATATTTTACATCTAACAATCCAATTAAGAATATATATATATAATTCATGTTTTATCCTCTAGTAATACTAAATTTTGAAACCTTCACCACTATCTCATTACGCAATCTCCCCGCATTTAACTTAAAAATTACCAGGTTTCTAAGTCCCAAGCCGCGATTTGAAGAAATCCAGTATCATCATTTCAAAATCCTATTCTAGAAAGGGCCCAATGGTCTTACATGTAAAACACTAAGGCTGAAGGCATTGAGGTCCCTAGTTCGAGTCAAAGGTCAGCCATAAAATATTCTTGAGGTATATCAAATAATAAATATCTACAAATGGCAGCACAAAGAGAGATGTAATTTTTTTATAACCGAGGTTATTCATAACGGAAAACTTTCCTGCCTGACAGTAATGCCAGGAATATTTCTGTGATTCGAAGAAAGTATTTCTGAGAGAGTAACGGAAAGTAACCACTTCTTCAAACGGAGTTTTTCCATTTTTTATCTCTTAAAACGAAAAATCTATTATCGGAATGGAAAAAGTCCGGCAACTTTGCTGCCAGTAATTTTACCGTGAATTAATGGATTTATTTTAACAGTGCAGGGTAAGTTATAACCATGTCAGAACTCTCGTCCGTTCTAGAACGACACAATACTCCCCACATTAAAGAAGGTGACAAAAGGGCAGCCGTTCCAGAATGTGATCGGAACGCACTTGGATGCGATGTTAAATGTTGTCGCGCAGCATACAGAGGTACCAGTGGGTAGAGAGAGACAGGGTGAGCTCACATCTCAGTAACATCGCTTATGACTCAATGGAGGAATTGCACATTGTAATAAAATTCCCAAAGGAACAACGAACCCTTTGGAAATAGAGCTATAGGATAGAACGTTACAACACTAGTAATAGTAAAATGGTTGTTCGGATTTTTTTTAGAATTATCTTATACTACAGTAGGACGATATATATACAAATCATTCATAGAAAATATTTTTTAGAGGAAATGTCTATATCAGGACACATTGGGAGATACCTTCTCGAAGTCGTATAAACGCGCAATCTTTTGAAGGGCAATAATACTCTTCAGTTTACTACTAGTGACAATTTTAAGCTTTAATTACTCTCCAGTATTCAGAATTAAGTCAAAAATATTAACTAGATATAAGACTGTTTGTTTCTTTATAGCTAAGAATTTCGACGGGCTCCTCCGGAGATTTCGACTCGAACCCTTCAGTGAGAAAGACGACCGGGAGCCCAACACAGCGAGATGTTTGACACGACTGGGGCAGGACACGGATGCACCGCCACCTCCATGTGGTGCGCCGGTGATAGAGGTGAAGCAGGACACTGAGTTTGGGTCTACCCTTCATAAGCTTAGGTTTTCTGCAGCGTAAAGACTCGGTCAATGTTGGAAGTCTCCTCCCTAGGTGGTAGAAGGATGCCTCGTAGGCCTATCTCAGTTGCTCTAGCCGGACCCTCGCCCTGCGTCGAGGAAGGTGACGCTGAGCAATGACTAGCTAACAGCGGTCATATCGTTTCAAAATCTTTATCTAGAGCCGTTACGGAGGCAAGATCGAACTCCGAATAGAACGGTGCATGGTGGCTGTGCAGTGGCGCTTGGTTACTGGGTGAGGCGGCTTGAAGCAACACTCGGTACTAGCACCTCCTCCACTAGGATTCGATGATCAGAAAATGCCGTACAATAAGCGTCGTTGGGGTAGTCCGGCATAAGGCCTATTACCCGGTTCCCTCTTTTGGGTTCCAGCTACGAAGCTGTCGGAGGACTTCAGTGTCTCACCAAGTGTTTTGTGGTGGTGTCCTCGGTGTGTGGACTACACTGCATATCGACTTTTGTCGTCAATCTCTTGGGTTAAAAGGAGTGGTCAGCAGGTGGTGGCGCTGCTACCGGCACGCAGCACTTACAGGAGGACCCTCCTGGTCTAGTGCGTTAAAGTCCCCCAAGACATGGGCGCGGCGGTTGACGTGCGTCATTTTATAACTAAGATTATTTGCAATTCGGTAAACAATTTTTAAACATATTTAAGAAACATACATTCAGTACCTATGATACGTTGGCTGAAATAAGCATAAAACCCCATAAAACTAGCTTAGATATGTTGTTTAGCTGTCTACATGGGTCGAAATTTCCAGGCCCGGAATTTCAACGCCCTGCACAAAAAAATTTAATGGCTCAACTGATATAAAAGCTAAAAGTTCGGCCCAGATCGACCCGGCCCGTACAAATATATATATATATTGGCCTGGTACGATATAAAAGCTAAAGGTTTTACCCGAGGTCGGCTCAACCCGTACAAAAGCTTAATTGGCACGGGCTGGCACGACTTAATTTCTAAAAACATGCCAGAGGGAGGCATTAAAAACTCTACCTCGAAGAGTCGCCTTAATCAGGTATTCAGGATCAACCCAATAAAAAAAGAAGATTGGCCCAAACCAACCTGCAAATGTAGGACAGACAAAGTAAGGCCCGGGATTGGCTCAACCCTGAAAGAGCGAAGACCATGTCCGGTCCCTGTAAAGTGAATGGAAACCGGACCAGGTTCGAAACAAACCCGTTCCCAGACCCAAACATCTTTCTTACCTAATACCCTAATTTCTTCCCTAGTAAATAATAATTCTAGTTTTTTTTTAAACGAATGATAACAAAAAGGAACTGATTTTCCAGAAAACAAAACTATACGAATATAGATAATTATAATACTTATAATATATACTTATTGAAATTACTTCAGTAGTTCTAGAGAAAAAAGAAGGGTCGAAAATTTTCACAAATCCAATACTTTCTTTCTTGTGTAGATAGAAGAAAACTTGTCGGATGTGCCACTCCAAAAACATTATTTTATCTCATACATGTTTCACATACACCAAAAACACAAAAGTCACATACACAAAAGTCGAACTGAATCTAAAGTTTTATTAAATTCCATGCTTTAGTTCATGAGATATGACTGTCGCAAAAATCGTGTAAATCCTGAAAAATACAGCCTAGCAGCGCAACGTGTTGAGAAATTTACATCAAAACCTAATAAGCAACAATTTATGTCAACATTTAATTGAATATGAAGTTTGATGAAATTCTGTGCATTAGTTTTTCAGATATAGCTATCGTGAAAATGGAGAAAAATTTAGCATAGTTTACAAATTAGCCTACTATATTTTAACGACTACAGTATAGCCACCTGTTGAAAGATTTGCACAAAAAACTAATCAGCAGGTCTAACATAATATAAAGTTTTAATAAATTCCGTACATTAATTATTGAGATATAGCTATCTTGAAAATCATGAATGACCAGAATACAGTGCCATCTGATGGGCGGTATACAACTAAACATAAACATCAACAACTTATGTCCACGTCCAACTGAATTTGAAGTTTGATCAAAATTTTTGCATTTGCTCAGGAGAAAGTTTTTGCGAAAATCCTGAAAAATGCAGCGCCACCTCTTGTGCGATTTTCACCAAAATCTAACAAGTAAAACATTTGTCAACGTCTAACTAAATCTGAAATTTAATGAAAATCCCTGCAATAGTCCTTGAGATATTGCTATATTCAAAATCGTGAATAATGCAGCATAGCACCACCACCCAGTGGGCGGTATGCACCAAAACTTAATCAGCAACAATCTATGCCAATGTCTAACTGAATCTGAAATTTGTTGGTAATCCCTTCATTAGTTCTTGAGAAAGAGCTATTGAGGAATTCGAGTAAAATACAGCACAGCAACGCGATTTACACCAAAATTATGCGATTTACACCAAAAACGGATCAGCACCAATTTATATCAAAGTCTAACTGGATAGTTTTATTAAATTCCATCCATTAATAAGACTATCGCTAAAATCGTGTGAATCCTGAAAATATGCTGCATAAGCTGCGTCACCTGTTGGGAATTTATACGAAACCCTAATAAGCAACAATTTATGCCAACGTCTAACTGAATCTGTAATGTAATGAAAATCCGTGCATTAGTCCTTCAGATAGACTTATCTTGAAAATCGTGAATAACGCAGCATACCAGCGCTACCGGTTGGGCGCTATACACCAATACTTAATCAGCAACAACTTATGACCACGTCTAAATAAATCTGAAGTTTGACGAAATTCTGTGCATTAGTGTTTTAGATTTAGCTTTCGTGAAAATCATAAAAAAGTAGCATAGCAACGTCATCTTTTGGGCTATTTACACCAAAGCGTAATCATCGTCTATTTATATCACGATCAAACAGAATCTGAAATTTTATGAAATTCTGTGCATTAGTTCTTGAAATATAGCAATCGTGAAAATCGTGAAAAATGTAGCATAGCAGCGCCACCAGGTGAGCGATTTTAACCAAAAACTAATCAGCCTAATCAGCACCAACTTATATGAAGGTCATTACTGAATACAAATATTTATTAAATTTCGTGCATTATTTCTTGAGACGTAGCTATCTTGAAAATCGTGAATAATGCATTATGCAGCGCCACCTGTTGCGAGATATACAACAAAGCATAACAAGCAACAACTTATATCCAGGTTTACCAGAATCTGAAGTTTGATGAAAATCTGTGCATTAGTTCTTGAGATAGAGCTATCTTGAAAATCATGAATAATGCAGCTTAGCAGTGTCACCTGTTGGGCGGTATACACCAAAATTTAATCAAAGACTTATGTCCACTTCCAACTAAATCTGATGTTTGATGAAAATCTGTGTATTAGTTCTTGAGATAGAGCCAGTGTGCAAATCCTGTAAAATGCAGTATAGCTGCGCCACCTGTTTGGCGATTTACATCAAAAAATAATCAGTACACATTTATCAAAGTCTAACTGAATCTAAAATTTTATTAAATTCCGTGCATTAGTTCTTGAGATATGACTATCACTAAAATCGTGTAAAATCCTGAAACATGCATTATGGAAGCGCCACTTGTTGGACGATTTACACCAAAACCAATTAAGCAACAACTTATTTCAATGTCTATCTTAACCTGTACTGTAATGAAAATCCGTGCATTAGTCCTTGAGATAGAGTTATCTTGAAATTCATGAATACTGCAGTTTAGCAGCGCTACATATTGGGCGGTATACACCAAAGTCTAATCAACAACTTACGTCCACTTCTAACTAAATCTGATGTTTGAAGAAAATCTGTATATTAGTTCTTGAGATAGAGCTAGTGCGCAAATCCTGAAAAATGCAGCATAACTGCGCCACCTGTTTGGCGATTTACATAAAAAAATAATCAGTACACATTTATCAAATTCTAACTGAATCTAAAATTTTATTAAATTCCGTGCATTAGTTCTTGAGATATGACTATCGCTAAAATCGTGTAAATCCTGAAAAATGTAACTTATAGCAACACCACCTGTTCGTCGGTATACACGAAAACTTAATAAGCAAAAACGTATGTCCACATGTAACGGAATTTGAAGTTTGATGAAAATCTGTGCATTAGTTCTTGAGATAGAGCTATGGAGCAAATCCTGAAAAAGTGCAGCATAGCAGCGCCACTTGTTGGGCGATTTACACCAAAACCTAAAAAGCAACAACTTATGTCAACGTCTAACGGAATCTGTAATTTAATGAAAATCCGTGCATTATTTCTTCAGATATAGCTATATAATATCATGAATAATGCAGCGTACATTTTGGGCGGTATGCATTAAAACTTAATCAGCAACAACCTAAGTCAATGTCTAACTGAATCTGAAATTTGTTGAAACTCCCTGCGTTACTTCTTGAAATGGAGCTATTACGGAAATCGAGAAAAATACAGTATACGTCTAACTGAATCTGAAGGTAGATGAAAATCTGTGCATTAGTTCTTGATATACAGCTGTTGCAGAAATCCTGAAAAATGCAGCATACCAACGCCACCTGTTGGGCGATTTATACCAAAACCTAATAAGTGACATCTTATGTCAACGTATAACTGTATCTTAAATTTAATGAAAATCTGTGCTTTAGTTCTTGAGATATAGCTATCTTGAAAATCGTGAATAATGCAGCAGAGCAACACCACCTTTTGGGCGGTATGCACCGAAACCTTATCAGCAACAACTTTTGTGAATGTCAAACTCAATCTGAAATTTATTGTAAATCCATGCATTAGTTTTTGTGATAAAGCTATTGTGGAGATCCTGAAAAATGCAGCGTATAAGCGCAACCTGTTGGGCGGTATACACCAAAACCTAATCAGCAACATCTTATGTCGACCTTTATCTGAATTTCAAGGTATATGAAAATCTGTGCATTAGTTCTTGAGGTACAGCTATTGTGGGAATCCTGAAAATTGCAGCACAGCAGCGCCATGTTTTGGGCAATTTACACCAAAACATACTAAGCAACATCTTATGTCAACGTCTTACTGAATCTAAAATTTGATGAAAATTCGAGCATTATTCCTTGAGATATAACTTTCTTGAAAATCCTGAATAATGTAGCTTCGCAGCGCCACCTCTTGGGTGGTATAGAGCTAAACCTAATCAGAAATTTCTTATGTCCACTCTAATTGAATCTGAAGGTAGATGAAAATCTGTGCATTAGTCCTTGAAATACAGCTAATGCGGAATCGTGAAAAATGCAGCATAGCAGCGCCACTTTTTGGGCGATATTCACCAAAACTAATCAGCACAAATTTACATCAATACCTAACTGAATCTAAACTTTTATTAAATTCCATGCATTAGTTTCTCGAAATCTGACTATCACTAAAATAGTGTAAATCCTGAAAAATGGAGCATAGCAGCGCCACCTGTTGGGTAGTTAACACTTTAGTGTTAACTACCCAACAGGTATGACCAAATATGCAACAACTTATGTCAACGTCTAACTGAATCTGAAATTTAATGAAAATTCATTCATTAGTTCTTGAGATATGAAAATCGTGAATAATGCAGCATGGCAGTTTGGGCGGTTTACACCAAAACCTAATCAGCAACAACTTATATCCACGCCTAGCTGAATCGGAAGGTAGGTGAACATCTGTGTATTAGTTCTTGAGAGACAGCTATTGCGGAAATCGTGAAAAAAACAGCATAGCCGCGCCACCTTTGGATGGTTCACACCAAAAACTAATCAGCACCAATTTATATCAAGGTCTAAATGAATCTAAAATTTTATTAAATTCTGTGTTTTAGTTCTTGAGATAGACCGCCCAAAAATTTTTTTGTCATATACATACAGACAGACATTTTCTAAAAACAGTCATAGAGTATTCAGGTCTTCTAAAACGTATAAATCCGTTTAAAATCGGAAGTCGAAAATTTTTACGAATCCAATATTTTCTTCTTGTAAAGATAGAAACTCCGGAGCCCAATGCAATAACGCTTCCGAAAAACGAATCCTAAATTACCCTTTCCTTTTCCTCCCATCTCCAATCTTTTGCCTTATTTTGTATCAAAACACTAATAAATGACGTAAAGTGTCGCTCACGTAAGCAATGGAGATGAAACGGGCTCGGCTTTTATATCAGTCTTGTGGTTTCGGCAGACTCCAGCTCAATCTGTTTTTAAATTTCAAATTTTAATTTTTTTCCATTTCAAATCATTTTAATGCTTTTTTGATCAGAATAAAAAGTAAAGTCTTTTTCTATTCTTCATAGCTGCGAACTATTCATTTTTTGTGTTAACACAATTTCCGAATCATAATTCTGAGCTTATTTAATCGCAGAATTATGCGATTAATTAACATTAAGATTCGGCAAAGATTTATATTTGGAAGTAATAATGACTAAAAAGTAGAATTGTTGACAGCTAAGTGTGCGCAGAGAGATGCATTTAAATTTTTTATTATGTGAAAAAATAATAATAATATAAAAATACTTCAAATTTTGAAAATAATATATGAAATATAAATATGCAGACTGAAGTGACGGCGGAGGGGAACGGTACGCTACGGTTGTTAATACTACGGAATATTAGGGCTCCGGTAATTTTTTTTTTTTTTTTTTTTTTTTTTTTTTTAGAAATTAAGCCCTGGGTGGGGGCAAATTTCTAAAAAAATCTAATTTTCTAAACTCTAAATTTTCCAAAAAATGGGGATCGCCCCATCACTCTCACTTTTCACTTAGATTTAATTTCCCCTTTCCCCTAGTACAAAATACACAATGTTTTAAATCTGTATATCTGTTTAACATTTTACTTTTCTAATTCCATGCAAAGATAAGATGCAAAATCCTTTCTTTTTGTGGACTTAAAATCTTGGCAACTACCCAAGAGTGACAGAAATGTCAGTTATCTTTCGTTGAATTCATTCTTTTTCTCAATTGGAGGAGTTGTCTTGTCAATCATTTAAAGTTAGACCATCCTCTTATTTGTTTCTCAACGCCAGCAGCCATCTTGAACCGAAAATTTCTGTGACTAGCGTAGCCTCTTAAGATAATTTTACTAAACACCGGCTATTTTTAGAGCAGAAACCTTTTACCAGTTTCAATGTAAATGAGAAAAAGAAAACTGAATGTGTATTCACAGTAAATAGATATGTCTTATTTTCTTAAAATATTTAAATATATGATGTATATGAAAATATAAGTAAATAATAAAGCATTAGAAAAATTATCATTTTTTGTACTTAAGAATTTTCGGGAAGTTTTAGTTTTACATTTCTGATAAAAATAATTATAAATAAATTAAAAAATAAATAAATAACAATAATAATGAAAATTTTGAAACGTTGTATATGAAATACCTTCCAGTTTTTACTTTTAAAATGATACTCTACAACTCCACCGATACTAACTGGTACAAACAATTCATAATATTTGGCTAATAAAAAAAATTTCTGGAGATAGAATATTTGTAGCACTAGATCACCTTTATTCGCCACATAATGAGCAATGTTATACGACTACAGTTTTGAGAGCAGTCCTTTACCAGACTTCTGCATCAGGCAAGAAATGGTAGGAAGGGAAATTAAAAATATTTTTCCAGAAATGACACCCAATTGGCATTTACATTTTCTACATTTTTGTTTCCATATTTACATCACTGGAAAAAAAAATTCTAGAATGTGCTTCAGTAATGTTGGTTTATCATTCTATGTTATTTTTCACTTGACGACGGGACTGCTAATTAATTGCTCTCTGAACTGCAGTTTTGTGTTATTACACATCATCCGAAAAAAACTGTCTGTTGCTTTATATGTTAATAATTGGTACATTGAACCAAAAGTAAACTTTTGATGTATTAGTTAAATTTTAAAATCTTATATAAATATATTTAGAGGATATTTAAATGTTTTCATTAAATCGTGTGATAAGATATATGTGACAGAATGCATAGAAAAAAACTAGTCTTTTCATCTACTTAATATTTTTGGCGAAACAATTCATAAACGACAGAACTCAACAAACAACCTTATAAGATAACAAAAATTTAAAGTTAACTGCATCTGAGGCTCAGAATTATTTGTTCCTTACGCCAGCTGAATTATAAAATTCATTCTTTTTTTCAACTTCTTTTAATCATTATTTTCTTTCTTAAAGTGAACTTAATTTTACAAGACTACGTTTCAAATTGTTCTTTCTAAGAATGTTTTCTGACATGTAATAATTGTTTCATTTAATTGCTTTTATTTTTAAATTGCACTTGCTTAATTCACTTGTGCTCTTTTAAGCAGTTTTAATACATATATTTTTTTATTTATATATAATGTTTATTTATTTTTTAGTAGAACTTAAAAAAATTGACCTTTGTAAAGCATACTTTTCTAAAAAGAAACTTTTTTTTTCAATGTTGTAAGCATTTGAAATTTTGAAATATATTTTAATTTTCTATTAAATATTCTTTATTTAAATACTTTATTTATTTTATGAAATGAATGTAGATAACAATTATTTTCAAAATTCGCTAACGAGTATACTAATGGAAATATTTTTTAGTGGCATGTCTATTACATTGTACATGAAAACAATTTTTTGTTGTTGAAAATAATCAATTTATAATCTTCAAAAAAGGAAACAAAATAATTCAAAGAGGAAACATGCTGTTCTTCTACAAAAAATATGTTTTATTTGGCTTTTATCCACCCTTTGGATCATTATCTCTTTTTTTACTTCTACCGAAAATTAATGCCAAGATGGATATAATTTTCGGCCGAACTAAGACCGAATGTCCTACTGTTATCCCGGGAGGGCTACTTGTCAGCTCAGCAAACGGTAACAACTTTTTGTCCAGAGGTTTTGTACGTATTGCCGACCTCTTTTCGACCACTCACACGCAGGCTGTTTTCTGGTTTTTTTTTTTTTTTTTTTTTTTTTTTTTTTTACTCATCTCAACCCCTCATCAGGTTTTTTTTTTCTTCTTGTACTTGCGGAAAAAATTAAAATTGTAGCGTTTATTTTTTTTCCTGTTTATTTACAGAAATTTTTTAAAGAGATACCGCATTTTTTAGCAATGTATTTTTTTTTTCATGTTAACCACATGTTTTTACATCCCTTGAAATAAAACACACGTCTAGAAAAGAATTTTGAATGAATATAGACTGAAGAATTTTTAGAATTTTTATCAGAAATTTGAAAAAAAACCATTTCTTAAAATATAGGTGAGAGCCCTATAAATATTGAAACAAGAACGAAAAATCATGCGTCAAGCATAGATTATGTAACACTTTCCAACGATTCCAAAATAATTTTACAAATCATTACGTTTAATAAGCTAAAAGATAACATCTAAGTAATCCGAATACTTTTATTCAGCCCTGTATAGGATCTATAGATTTGTATATATACTACATAGGATGTTAAATTTTAGTTCAGTTAGGAAACGCGTAGCACAGTTTAAAATTCTCCGTCTGGAGTTAAATAATACGGAAATGTGTTCGCGAACTTTTGTGTTTCCCTGTATAGGATATACAGAATTTATACACACCACATAATAGACAAAAAGCGAGTTAAAATTGAAATCGCGATCAGTAACTTAAAACGCACTTCCAGGAATTATTGTTAACAGACAGTAGAGCATTCTTTTGTGTGTGCCTGTAAATGAACGATGACTTCTATACATACAATATTCTGTAGTAAGCCTCTTGTAATGCACCTTACTGATATATATAAATTTCAATGCGTTTAAAATAGTGAAACATTATTTAAATTAACCGCAGACGATTTTTCTCCATAGACGTAATGTAACAGAATTCTTTTGACTGTCCCTGTAAAGTAACTATAAGTGCTATGCACACCCTATTCCATATTAAGCTTCTTCTAATGCACCTTAGTGATATATATAAATTTCAATGCGTTTAAAATAGTGAAACATTATTTAAATAAACCGTCAATGATTTTTCCCCATAGACCGCAATGTAACGGAATTCTTTTGAGTGTCCCTGTAAAAAAACTATAAGTGCTACACACTTCCGTTGAAATAGGGAACATGCTATAGATAACGACTATAACATATAAAAATTACAGAGCAATCCGATCATATTTACGGGAGTTAGAGCACGGACAGACGGCAGATGGCCAGACAAACCGAAGTCATAAACACTTTTAATAATGACTTTCAACTAGGTTGGAAAGTGTTAAAAAAGGCTAGATATCAGAAAAATTGTATGTATTCATTTTTTAGAAATACGAAGAGTCATTCATACTTAAAAACCTACTTTAATGAAAATGACTTGCTGGACTAAATTATTATACTGTAATTTAAAATACTTGGGTATTAAATTTAGAATATATATATATATATATATATATATATATATATATATATATATATATATATATATATATATATATATATATATATATTATATATATATATATATTTAATTAAAAAATTGAAAATGCAGAATATTAGATAATAGTTTAAATTTATAATATTAAAACAGCTATTTTCAATACAATCGTTTTTTAAAGAAAGAATTATGAGTAGATTTGTTATTTTTGGAGCATTTGTCAACGTCTCGACATGGAAGAAAGAGTAAACTAGTATGAAACAAAAGTATGAAAATTATTGTCCTTTTAGATTTATCCTCATTAATGTAGTGATTCAAATGTCTGAGATGGTGATAGCTGTGTCACACTCATACTAACGAAAATAAACCTCGGACATTAAAATGAATTTCAGAGATTCTTTGTAAACAAAAATAATTAAAATTGTGTTTTCTTTTGCAAAATTGCTTGCATGTTGTTTTCTGGTTTTTCAATAAAACATTCTTTTATAGTTTCTTACTTTCTGTGATATATTTCTGTTATTTTCTAATCGCATAATATATATGTATATTTAAAAAGCCAAGTAAATATATTCATTAATAATATTTGAAGCAGTTATTCCTTGGAGCTTTTAAGGGTTTGGCATATTTCGATCAATGAGAAGGCAATTAATTATTTTGAGAGAACAAATACGAATTATCTTCTTGAAATATCTTTTCAGCACTAAAAGATAAATTGCACACTAATACGACTGTTACAGAGAAAACTTATTTAACGTAATTTATTTGTTAGATCACGTTCGCTTTTTACTGATTTTTACTTTAAACTTATGGTAGAAAGTTAAACGATTCATATAAAGAATAAACTCTTTGAAATGTTCAGAAATTTTACAACTAAGTTTATTGGTATACACGTATTACTAGGTTTATTTTTATATACGTATTATTATTACTATGTCTATAAAGTTGTAATTTAAGAATTTATCCGTATCTCGTTTATTCGAATATTTACTAGTACATTACAAAGTTATTTATTAGTGAATCACGAATTAATGCATCTCTCATGCTCAAAATATAGACATATATCAGAGTCTGAACTTGCAACTGTGCATATCTGTCTTAATATATCCAAAAAATGTTTTATTGAAAAATACTTTATAAACTGAAAATATCCAACATTTTATAAAGCATTTTAGAGTATAAAAAATTGCATCGCAATCAAAACTAAAACATTTTGAATGAAAACTTTCTTTTCATGAAGCCATATATTAATTCTCAAAAAACATTCTTAAGAATTTTTTCATACAGGTATGATTGTTTTACGACAGTATCAGGTAAAAAGAAATATATATATCAATTCACATACCCATAAAGAGTGCTTATTTAACAGATAATTATTTTACATGATCTTTTATTCTTGCCTGTATTTATTAGTCGAAGGCTTTTGTAACCAAGAGTGGTTTTGATATTTTTTTTCCATATTGATATATACCTTTCATAATCCGAATTTTCTCTTACAACTCAAGAACAATATATGACATTAACAGAAGGAAAATATCAACTTTTCTAAGTCTTGTTATGGCAAAATGTTCCTATAATTCCTATAATTCTAGCATTTATTTTTCTGTGTGTTATCGTCATTCTTCATTAGATTCAATTTGCTAACAAAAAGTGTCAATTTCCCATAGCTATAGGAAATTTTTTAACTGCGATAAATATCGTATTTCAATTCCACTTTTCAGGAAATTATTTTTCAATATCCTCCCTTACACTCGATTAACTAAGTTTTTCTTTTGTACTTCTACTAAAAGATCTCTTCATTAAAAAGAGATTGGTTACGTGATAATGAAGGAAAAAATTATATCTGCATATAGTATACGTCAAACTGGTGCAGGAAGCATTATTTAGGGGAAATAGTATAGTGCAGCGTCAAAATCAATTCTTTTGGAAAATAAAACTTATTGTTGAAATAATTTAACGTTTTTATTGATATAAATATAAATATTTCTGATAGAAAATTTCTACATGTTGAAATTTTTTTTCAATCTAATTGAGAACATTCTATTCCATAAAGTGGGATACATGCAGACTTTTCTAGGAATTTCCGCATCCACCCGCATCCGTGTGTAAAATGCACTGAAATCGATTCTCCCCATAGAGCATAATGTAATGGAATTACTTTGTGCGTCTCTTTAATCGAACTATAACTGATACTTATTCAATAGGCCTGAAGAAGCATGTTGTACTCCATCTCAGTGAGGCATATCTGTCTAATTACGTTTGAATCATCGTAAAATCAATAAAACTATTTGTCCACATAGACCATAATGTAACGGAATTTTGTGTGTATCACTGTAAATGAACTGTAGCTGTCAAACACTTATTTTTCAATATCGAGCATTCTATGGTAAACCGAAATAACATATATAAATTACATGGCAATTCGAGTATATTTACGAGAGTTACGGTATGGGCAGACAAACAGACACTTTCAAACAGACACACATAAACACTTTCAACTTTGTTGGAAAGTGTTGAAAAGTCATCAGTGTTTCATTAAAACAACTCCATATGGTATTTTATGCTTGGCTGAGTAGTAGCTGAAACCTCCATTTTTTTAAATTATTTTTTATTTTAATTTTTTTGGTGGATACCCCAGATAAATCTATTTCTTTATTGAAAAATGCCCACAGCTTGCAAAAATACTTCACCCCTATAATATTTTGTCTAGTGCCTTTAAAGGTTTAGACACGACCGATTTTGCAGCCGCAATATGTTTTGCGAAAATAAAGCAAGCATTTAAAGCTTAATTTATTTGTCTTCTTAATGATATTAAGAATGTTTGCATATATGTAATGTTTATGCAATTGTCTTGCATTTAAAAATTTTAAACAGCAGTGTTGGGAAGACCGTCTACACTATTTAATACAAAGGTAGAATAGAAAATGATATTAAAAACGAACTATTAATTGCGTAATCAGAAAGTGTAAAAACATGTCATATATTCAGAAGAAGATTTAAATCTTCTAAAGTATACATTTCAGGAAAATAATAAAAGGTCTTAAAATGAATCAAACAAATATGAATTGTTCATCGTTGAATAATTTAAAATGCTCCAAAACCTTAGATGAATATTAATATAGTGTTTCTTTTATATTTAAAGCATATTGAGCATGTCGACATTTGTTTTCTTACGTGGAGAAACTTTCTTTAATGAATTTTTGTCCTTGAGGAGTCTTCATTTACCGTCATTGATACAAAGCACATTTCAGAACTTATATCCACTGATTTTAATGTATGTCCGTAGCTGGAGGGCATTAAAATATATAGCATAGTTTTAAAACAATCATCTGCTGTGAAATACTCACAATATTTATTTTTATATGTATATGTTGATCCCTAAGGCGAATTCAGATTAAGGCTTTTATTATTTAGATTAAAGAATTCTTTGGATTTTATTACATGTTTGTATTTATAAAATATATATCGAATATATTTTTTAGATAATTTGAATAATACATGAGGAGCAAAAAATGACATGAAAAAAAAAATTCATTCAGGTTTTTTTTTTTTTTTTTTTTTTTTTTTTTTTTTTTTTGAGAAAACGAATTGATGGTTCGTATTTATTTAAAAGAGTACATACATGATAAAAAAACAAAATACTGAAAAAAGTGCAAATGTTCATATTAAAAATTTAATACTGACTATATACACGATAATATGTATTTTGAGGTGAAAATATTGAAATAAATGTACAATATTTTTATTTTGAAATATTTTATGTGATATGAAAATATTCTTTATTTTCATGTTTAATGTTTTGGTTTCATCCCTTGTAAAGTGTTTTTTTTTTTCCAAAAATAGTTTGTATTATTTTAAATATTGAGATCTATGTCTATGTGTATTAACATTTAATATTTTACTAATAGTTTCGAGCAATCACTGTTTGCGAATTATGTAAAAAAAAACGATTTTGAAGCGCGTAATCTAATATTTTAAAAAGTCTGCATTTTTTATGAATCTTCAGATTACCGAGCGAATATTTAATTATTTCTCATTATAAGTAGAATTTTTACATTTTTAAATGAAGATAGAATAAATTAATTTTAAGGCTTATTTCGCTATTAATTTTCCGATCGAATACTTTAGTAACTTTTATCATAAAAATAACACAACTTCATCTAAAATCTTTTTCATTTTTTCAAGAAAACTGTAACCCATTTCATCCGGATGATGCTCAATAACATATGTCTGTTTCATTAGAATTGGGAAAGAGATAGCTTCAGCGCCTTATTAAATTATGTGATATCAATATTTTTATATTTTTCAATAAAACAGTTTACACTTAGAACTTTCCTTTACATTGATGGAATTATTTAAACTGCAGCTACATGCTAGATTAATTTAATAATATGCAAAAGAAAGCTGTCAATACGTGTGTATGCTATATGTATGAAAATTGACTACCAATATTATGTGTCTTTAAAAATTTAATGTGAAAGTAATTAACTTTAACTTGAAGAAAATACAGTTATTTTGAATTCTTTATGTAAATTAAAGCTTTCGTAGTGCACATTCCAAATAAACATGCGATAGTCTGTGTTTGTTATAAGCAATTTGTAAAAATGCATATTTTAAAAATATATTTTATATTCCTTGCACAAAATGTTATCTGTATTTTCATATATGAAGAAGAATATTACTTGCATTATATTAAGGGAGGGGGGGGGGGTAAATTTACCTGTTGGAAGTAAAGGTCATTATTCAAATGTGTTTTTCAGAGAAAGAATAAAGTAACATTAAAACTGAATTTATCCGCTTATTATCCACAGTTTATACTATAAAAAGTGTTTTTATTATAGTACAATCATTATGCAAAATTGTTGGAGATATTGCCAGTTGTCATATGGGTATACTGTGCGAGCATCACTCTGTGCCATATGGTGTACAGCTTGTCAAAGTCTTTTAAAACAGAAAAAAATCAAATTTTTCATTAATTTGGGAAAACCGAACTTTTAGAAAACCAACATTAAAATTATAAGCTCCTGATAGATGCATTATTTATATAAAAATAAAATAAAATGCCGTATACTACGACATATAATGCGTTGACGAAAGAAACTTAATTAGAACAAGAAATTTAGTAATTAAAAAATGACATATTAATGTGTCGTAATTATTTGATTTTATTATTAAATAAAATTTCTGGTACTATTAGTACGCATATTACATGTCGGGATATACGATATTTCATTAGCAATGCTTTTGAAAAGAAAAAAAATATATATAGATAAATTTCAACAAGTTTCCTGGACACTCAAGTAAATATATATAGTTTTTTAATTTGTATTTAGCTTTTACTCTTGAGGTAGTGTCATAAATTGCGTCTATACATTCTTGAAAAATATCTCAGAAAATATTTATATATTCTCTAATTATAATAAATGAACTATAAAATAAAAACACTATTAATTCGTCATCACTAAGAGTTAATAAATCTCAATCAAATAATTAATACCAAGAAATCCATTAAATACTCTGAAAATTACTTTCATCGAAATAAATACATCAGTATCATGGTGACAACTTTAAATGAAAAACTTATTTAGAACGCTTACCCTAGGGCGTCTGAGACTGCTTTTGCCTTAAAAACAGTTTATATCTCAGTTTAAACATATTTTCGATAGACTCCGTTCCCAGCAGAATATTTCAAATCAATGTCAAGAAACTAGGGTATATTCCCCTTTTTTTTCTACCGCTGCTTTTTACTTTCTTCTATCTTTACAAGAAGAAAGTTGTGGATTCATGAAAATTTTCGACTTCCGGTTTTCGACGGATTTATACGTTTTAGAAGGTCCTGAACACGATTTGACTATTTTTAGAAAATGTCTGTATGTGACTTTGTCTGTCTGTATGTGACAAAAATTTTGTGTGCGCTCTATCTCAAGAACTAAAGCTCGGAATTTAATAAAACTTTAGATTCCGTTAGTACCTGATATAAATTGGTGCTGATTAGTTTTTGGTAAAAATCGCCCGGCAGGTGGCGCTGCTATACAGCATTTTTTTGCGATTTGCGCAATAGCTGTTTATCTCAAGCTGTTATCTCAAGAACTAATGCTCGGAATTTAATAAAACTTTAGATTCAGTTAGTCCCTGATATAAATTGGTGCTGATTAGTTTTTGATAAAAATCACCCGGCAGGTGGTGCTGCTATGCAGCATTTTTCGCGATTTCCGCAATAGCTCTATCTCAAGAACTAATGCTCGGAATTTAATAAAACTTTATATTCAGTTAGTCTCTGATATAAATTTGTGATGATTAGTTTATGATAAAAATCGCCCAGCAGGTGGCGCTGCCATGCAGCATTTTTCACGATTTCCACAATAGCTCTATCTCAAGAACTAATGCTCGGAATTTAATAAAACTTTATATTCAGTTAGTCTCTGATATAAATTGGTGCTGATTAGTTTTTGGCAAAAATCGCCCAGCAGGTGCCGCTGCTATGCAGAATTTTGCAGGATTTACACGATTTTAGCGATAGTCATATCTCAAGAAATAATGCACGGAATTTAATAAAACTTGAGTTTCAGTTAGACCTTGATATAAATTGGTGCTGATTAGTTTTTGACAAAAATCACCCGGCAGGTGGTGCTGCTATGCAGCATTTTTCGCGATTTCCGCAATAGCTCTATCTCAAGAACTAATGCTCGGAATTTAATAAAACTTTATATTCAGTTAGTCTCTGATATAAATTGGTGCTGATTAGTTTTTGGTAAAAATCGCCCAGCAGGTGGCGTTGCTATACAGCATTTTTTTGCGATTTGCGCAATAGCTGTTTATCTCAAGCTGTTATCTCAAGAACTAATGCTCGGAATTTAATAAAACTTTAGATTCAGTTAGTCCCTGATATAAATTGGTGCTGATTAGTTTTTGATAAAAATCACCCGGCAGGTGGTGCTGCTATGCAGCATTTTTCGCGATTTCCGCAATAGCTCTATCTCAAGAACTAATGCTCGGAATTTAATAAAACTTTATATTCAGTTAGTCTCTGATATAAATTGGTGCTGATTAGTTTTTGGTAAAAATCGCCCAGCAGGTGCCGCTGCTATGCAGAATTTTGCAGGATTTACACGATTTTAGCGATAGTCATATCTCAAGAAATAATGCACGGAATTTAATAAAACTTGAGTTTCAGTTAGACCTTGATATAAATTGGTGCTGATTCTGTTTAGTGTATGCGAAACCTGTGTGAGATAGAAGAAATTTTTGGGATTGACACATCCGACTAGTTTTAAATTTGCATTTAGCTTTTACTCTTGAGGTAGTGTCATAAATTGCATCTATTCATTCCTGAAAAATATCTCAGAAAATATTTATTTATTCTCTAATTATAATAATTTAACTTTAAAATAAAAACACTATTAATTAGTTATCACTAAGAGTTAGTAAATCTCAATCAAATAATCAATACCAAGAAATCCATCAAATACTCTGAAAATGACTTTCATCGAAATAAATACATCAGTGTCACGGCGACAACTTTAAATGAAAAACTCATTTGGAACGCTAACCCTGGGTCGTCTGAGACTGCTTTTGCCTTAAAAACAGTTTATATCTCACTTTAAATGTATTTTCGATAGACTCAGTTCCCAGAAGAATATTTCAAATCAATGTCAAGAAAGTAGGGTATATTAACATTATTTTTTCCTACCGCTGCTTTTTATTTTTGTTAGTGTGTAGTGAAAGTGAAGGTTCATGATAGATGCTTATGCTTCAAGTTATACATTTGTGAATGATTAGATTGTATTATTACTGTTCACACTTTTCACAATGACTGTGTATTCTAATGATAATTGTATAAAATGAATTTGATTTGTCAAAGCATACATTAAATGAAATATTTTTGACCGTAAAATGCTTTAGAATAAATCTTTACAACTTTGATCTTCCATAAAACATAAACGAAATAAGATAGAAAAGTTCGGTTTTGTGTGCGTATAACAGCAGATCATAAAGTTCTATTTGTACTTTTTTTTTTCAGGTATGACCCAGTGTGATCCATAAATTGTGATGGATGCACTACAGGAAAAGGCCCAGTGTGTGGCCTGCTTCTCGGACACAAAGTCAGATACAAAAGTCTAAAGGAATTTCCGAACTAAATATAGACGTAATTTGAGGCGCAGGATTAATGCGGTCATCCCTACAACTCATGGGACAATGTGTCTTGGGCGTATTCCGGCAAAAAAGATAACAGTATCGGTTGAAAAACCAATGAAAAGTGGCAGAATTTTGTCCCAATATCATCTCTGAATTGTTGCATCTGCAAATCGTCATTGTTCTTGAAAAAATTGTAGTGATGGAACAGTGGCGCAGTAGAGAATCAATTGACATCATTAATTTTTAATTATAATATTTGTCTTATTTAAGGACAGAGTCTCAGAGATTTTTTAAGCCGAATTGTACGATTGAAATTTAGTGGTGAGAATCACCCAACTGCTGCGCCACTGTTCCATCAGTGACATTGTTCAAATAAATTAAAAAAACAAAACAAAATGTAGAATATATAAAAGCAATGAAATCCATATTACGTCGATACAATAATTATGTCTCATCAGATTACGTCCTCATTTAGCAATGTTTTTGTTCTATCATAAAATTGAAAACAGCAATTTACTCTAAAATTTAGTTATTATTACTCACGATAATCTTCTGTTAATAAAGCAACGATACTTCCCAACAATCTGACTTCAACTTTTAATAAATTGCAACGTCTTATAAAATAGTATAAAAAGTTAAATATTGCGTTTATCTGAGAAATAACAGCGAAATATCTACATTAAAAATCCATACGATATAAGGTTAAATGTACCAAGATATTGTGAACATTTAAGGATCACTATATATTGGTACACAACTATAGGTTGGTATTTGTAAGGACGTTTATCTATAATATATTCAAATTTGAATTGCTTAAAAGGTGTATAGCCAACATTCAAAGCAATTGAAATTTGAAAATATTATGACTGCAAGGCGGGAAAAAAATTCCAATTGTTAAAATAGACGTTTTTCTATTGACATTATATATTTGCAAACTGCAGAAGACCTATATTGTTGTATCATAGTCCTTCATCTATCACAATAAACGTTAAAAAATTAAAATATTGTCCTCTAATAAATGAAAAATGAAAAATGTTATCTTCCTATATTCTACAGTACTGATATAAGTATATATCTGTAAATATCTAATGCGCAGATAGTGAGAGCTCCCAAATGTTAGCCACATACATGTTAGTCATAGTCATGAGTTTAGTGTGATATGATTTGTTTTAAAGTTCTAGAACAGTATCTATACACGATAATAAAAAAATATTGAGAAGTTTAGATGGTTACATTACATAATTTCACTAGTGAATCTACAAATCATGGACTTCACTTGTGCAAAACATTTTTTATTTTTACATAATCAATTTATTTTGATCTCTTTTTACCAATGTGCAAATTCTGTATTACAAAGTCTGCAATCTATAATGTTATGTTTTTAGGTTATATACAAGGTGCCCCTTCTTATCGTTGACCAATAACTAATTCCTAAGCTGCTAGTTTTGGAGGTATAATTTCAATTTCAGAGATATTTCAAATATTCTTCTTCATCATATAAAAATCCATTTACGTCAAAATAGATTTTCTTTTAAAGTTACAGATTTTAAATTGTTATACTGCTCCAGAGTTATAGTTATATTTAGAAAAACATTTATGCTCTCACAAGCTAAACCGTAAAAATTTCCATCTTCTACAGCCAACACTTATCAAATTAAAATACGCTGAATTACACGAATTATCAGCGTTTTTTGACAATAAAAGTGGGATTTGCCCGTTTCTGATGCCGGAATGGTACAAATGGTAGGGATAAAAAGCTATGAATTTTACCAAATTCTATCAACGAGAAAAATAGGCATTAAAGCAAGCTGTTTTGGAAGGGCGTTTTAGGAGGTATTCCTTGTTTTTTTTTCTATTCATATTCTTTAACTTTAAAGAATAAAATATTGTGTGTTTCGTAATATTTCTTCTTAAAACAATTTTAAACAGACTCTTGTTTTCTCCCTCTTGGCAACCATTTCACTACCCTTTGCCTTCTCTAGGATACAACGTTGAAAATCTGTATACTACATTTTCATTCCTATCTGTTAATTTGTGGCAACAAAAATAAATACTTAATTATTTAAATTACTCTCACCAACGAAATTTCTGCTTAACTTTATTGTCTCCGACCAGTTCGAAACAGTCTTTAAACTTCTTTAACTTAAAAAAATATTCTTTTGTAAAACACTCAATCATCAACCTACGGGGGAAAAGGTAACGTAAAAAAATATCCTTTCTTGATACTATTCTTACAGAAAGAGTTTGGTGTTAATGAAGTTTGTCGTAATAACTATAGTAACTTTCTGTCACATTGTCTTCATGAATGAAGAATACTGCTTTAACTATTTTAAATTGTTACATTGACTATCAGAATGATATATAATTAAATGTAATAAGAGTAATGGGAGATATGGTTTGCATATTGTATGGGGAAATACGTATATAAATGTTATGAAAGTTCGTAAAATGTTCATACTTTTTGCAAATAAATTACATAAAAATTACCAACACACATATTAACACTTAGCTGGAATGTATAGAATCAAAAAGCGATGCATTTATTAAACAAATCTGACTAAATGCGTATTTTTCAATTTAATGTAATTGATCGGGTTGTAAAAAGAAAAAAAAGTTTAATGATTGAATGAATTATAAGAAATTCTGGATTTGTTATATAAAAATAGATCATTGTAATTTTAAAGATTATTATATTTAAAATAATAACTTTCAATTTTAACAATATATTGTTTTCTTTTTCTTTGTATGTTTCTAAAAAAAATGAATCACTAAGTGCTTTCAAATAAAGTACTTTGTACATTATTTCCTATCTAATCGAAATATTAAGTTCATTTATTTCAGTTTTCTTACATAAATTAAAATACATACGCTTAACTTTTTGAGCTAAGCCTAATTGTTGTGATCAGAAACTTAAACATTTTCATTGATCTTGAATATGATGCTTCTTGATTCGATAAGATCGAATTTCTATTTTCTTCTCCTTATGGGAAATCTATTGCTACTTTTATCTGAACAAAATCTTGGAGTCTTAAAGATTTCCACATTGGTGAAAGGCCAGTTAATTTTTACAATAGAAGATTTATCGTCCACGTCACGTAGTCTAGACATTACAGAGAATAACTCTATTTCTGAAAGTAGTTTTAAAGTATTATCTCAAGACATCGATTTTATTTAAACAATTAAATTTAAGAACCAGTTATAAAGATAGTGTATATAAATGGGCAAGTTTTAAATAGATTGCATTTTGGGAATTTTTAAAGGAGATGGAAAGCAATATTTAATATTTTTAACGATTGAAATGAGACTGATTGTAGTTATAAACTAGAACAAAAAAAAACTTTTAGAATAACATTAGACATTAATAACGATATTATAATATTATTAATGTCTCGTGATACATTTGGAAAAGTTTGTTCCATTTTTGAGATGTCACGTTTTTATTAAAAGTATAGTTTATTTGCTCAAACAAGTTAGAGCGGAGGGAATTGAGTAAATATCGATAGCTATTTTATTTTTTTTATTCGTATGTTATTTTTTTGAAAATTCTAAATAAAATATGCGTCAATAAAATTTAATTCTAGATATGTCTTAATAGAAATCATTTAAATATATAAATATTTTCCATCTAAATTTGAATTGTTATAATTATAAAAAGTGGTAAACTGGAATGATATATCTATATTTTAAATGTATTCAAAAGACATATAAACAATAATATTTGCATTACTAATAAATGCATTTACATGTTTTTATTTCCGGACAGATGTAGTGCAAGGATTGTATTGTAATCATAGACAATGTCGATTAGGAAAATTTTGATATATATTACTATTCCGAGGTTTTCTCAATCCGCTTTAGCTATTTTTAGAATGACTCTTTATGTATGTGCGCATCTATGCTGGTGTATGATGATTTTTTTTTTTATGTTTCCAGCTCCTCAGAATCAATTTTGTATGTTTTTACAATGATGTATGTATGTGTTTAATGTATGTGAGGAAACGTCATACATCCACAGATTTGTGCTTTTAGTTAAACTGCAATTTAGAAAGTATATGTTATAAGGCACTTTCGGAAGAAGTTGATTCATTTTCATATCTTTTGTCATTAGGTAAAATGGAAATTACAATTCGTAAATACCGGAAGAAAAAAATGAGGATAGAACGAAACATATACGTCACGTATACGCGACACTTGTTGCGAAGGTTTAATTAAGAAAAAAAATGAGGGTAGAACGAAACTTATACGCCACGTATACGCGACACTTGTTGCGAAGGTTTAATTAAGAAAAAAATGAGGATAGAATGAAACATATACGTCACGTATACGCGAGACTTGTTGCGAAGGTTTAATTTTTTTAAATTATTTAAAATAAGGTACATTATATCCCAAATGTCTTTAAAAAATACTAGTGAAATTTTATTAAATGAAAACTCGTTTGAAGTAGCATATTTAAATCGTTTCATTCGTTAAGATTAAAATAGCAGAATTGAAAATGTTATATGTATATCAGTGTGGATGTACTATACATAATCTGGGAACAATAATGTGATTTGTACGAGGCTAACGAAAAAGAAAGTCTACCGCGGTGCTTTACGCGTATATATTTTTACAGTCCGCGGGAGTCACGTGATGCTCGAATGCACCAATGAAGGTATACAAAAAGAGCATCACGTCACTCTAGCGGTCTGTAAAAAAATATAAGTGGAATGCACCGCGGTAGCCTGTCTTTTTCGTTAGCCTCGGATTTGTAGAAATGACGTCCAGAATATCGATATTTAAGTGAATGAATTTTGAAAGTGAACTATTTTTTTTTCCAGTAACTTATGACGAATATCGCCCGAATTCTGAAAAAGTTCATGGGAATTCATGAAAAAGCGGATATAATATGAAGTGAGAAGATGTTTTATATTTCAAATTATTAAAGAATTGATTTCGTATTAATAATAAAAATGTTTAATTTTTTTGATAGTTTGTAACCACTATCGTATGACACAAGAACAGCCAGAAATTCGAGCATGTTTTCACTGTGGGGAGTCTATGTTCACTCTATGGACGTTTCATCTAAGAAAATTATATATTTCTAGAAATAAGTAAATACATAAGTAATCTTAAACTATCAGGGAGGTTTATACAAATATAATATAAATTCTTCCGAGTTACTCGCTATACCGAAAAGTAATCACCTATTTAAAAAAAATTCAGAAACCATCATATTTCCGAGATTGGAAGAAGCATTTTTGAAACACTTTTTTTTGCTGCTTTTAATATTCGGATTTCGAACAGTTATAGTGTTCATTTCCATTGCTTATTAACTTAAAGTGCATTAACCCATTAAATCCAAATTATATTCTTCATTAAAATTAAAATGTTATATTTCCCACCACTTTAAATGAAGGGTATTTTTTATATTATTTTACCAAGGGATTTGTCTCGTGAAAGAGAGTATATATTTATCTTCATATTTACTGATGTGAAAGACGCTTTCTTGTCACTAAGTCTAGTGATCTAAAAATATGCCACTGGGCGTTAATGGATTAATCAAGTTTCTGTATCTGGAGTTAATTATGAAGCAACTATGAAGTGATAGCATATGAAAAACCGACATTTCATTTTGATACAAGTATTATTATTGAATTTGAATTAATTGGATTATTATAGAATTTGAATTAATTGGATTATTATAGAATTTCAATGAATCTATACACTGTAAAATCTACTTCGTAATATTTTCGAAAATTACGAGCAAAAAAATAAAATATTGTTTTAGAAACTCTTCTTTTAATCTCAAAAATCTATTTTCATTCTGAGGTTTCTGAAGATAAATGAACATTTTTTGGAATAGTGGTTACTCGGAAGAGACCCTATTATATTTTTGAAAACCTTCTGGTAACATCGAGACACATTTGTCCTTTTTTTGCAACGCAGTAACAAACAACAGAAATCATTCTATCTGTGTTTTCAAGAAAATTTATATAAACGAGCTATGAAAATAAAAGAAATTGTTCAATTATTTTAAAGAATAATGAAACATTTATAAAAGCTATCATATTTTTTAAAAAATATAACAAAATTGTTTCAATTGTACCACTTAGGAAATATTTTGTTTAAAAAATAAAATATCTCATATCAGGAATCAATATTTACAACTTCTTACATTGCAATTTTTTGAAAGATATAGTCTTATTGATGAATTTGAACATGAAGATTCGAATATATTCATATATGTTCATATTGCTAAAAATCTCAAAACTTTATTTTATAAGATTAAAAAAAAACGATATCTAAAGTGTGTATTAGAGTATAAAATGGAAATATGAATAACTATTTAAAATTTCAGTGAGAATTAAAAAACAAAATGATGAATATATTTGCACTTATCTATAATATTCAATGGTATTTACTTTATTTGATTAAAGTTTCCACAAAAAGTCTTTATGTATGGCTTGAATATTCTAAAAATGTCAAATAAATTGTAAGGTCATTTATGCGTTCTGATTATTGTGTTACAAGTCTAAGTAACAAATGTAGAAATAAACCTAAGACTGCACATACAATAGAATCTTTCAAAATACAAAATGGTAGAAAAGGTACAAATAGCCTAGTATATAATTCAGGATGCAGATAAAACTGTTTTATCAAAACTTTTAGTATTTTGTATTTTTACTTACTCTCAAATGTTTCGATATGGAATATGCTACTAAAAGGAGTTATTTTATTCCGTTATTAGTTACGACTGCCTACTTGTAGATGTCGCGTTTCAATAACAGTTCCTAACGCGACGATTTAACCAATTATGTAAGACACATCTGCCCTTTTTTCACTGTACAAGCAGATTAGTATTCGAAAAAAATTCCGAATGATCAATACATTTTTCATTTTTCTTATAAACTATTGGCTTTTGAAATGTACTATGTAAACAAAAACTATTGAATAAGACAATAATAACAATCTCCTTAAAGATATAAACTTGAGTGATGTTTCTTTGTGACAAATTTGGTCTTTTCCTGAAGGTGTAAACTCAAATTAAATTCAACAGAAATATCTTTGTTTCAGTTTCTCCAATAAACATTTTCAACCTTGTTTTACACCAAAAAATTATCATAATTTTGAGTTTAAGATAAATGATATTCTTACGCATAACACTGATTTAAATTTCTTACAAAATTTTAATTTAATGTCGTTTATGATAATAGAAAAACTATATGTATTAAAATATATGGATCTTAAATACTGACACGGGGAATTTCGAAATTAATAATTGAATAAGATATTTCCAATTTAGTTTCTAACAACAGTTTCATTCAAACGAAATACTAGTTCAGAATTTCATTATAATAGAAATAAAGTAAATTTTGGATGAAACGGAAGGAAAAGAGATATTTTCTATTTTTAATCAGGCTTTACTCTTTTCATGCTGAACCTGTAACTGACTTTTATTTAAAAAACATAACATGACGCTATGCTTTGTTATGCAAGAAATTCCAGTTTAAAAACAAAAACAAATTCCAAACAAGAGAATGCTTATTCTTCGTAAATTTAGCTTTCTGCTAACGTTTTTCATAAGAAATGCAATATAATAATAATAATAATAATAATAAAAAAAACCAGGATAAATGAAAACCAGCATTTTTGTATTATTTCTGCTTCTATATTATTATTATTTTTTATTTCAAATAATACCTCAAACAAATTTTTATGAAAATTACCGTACGTTGTTCCTTCGAATGAAAAGAAATCCGGGTTGCAGCGTAATGTTTTTGCAACCAATTTTATCGTCCCTGGTTTTGGTATCTATGATGAATTGGATGATATCGATATTGCCATTCAGCACTGCAAACAAATTGTTGATTTTACAGTATAATTCTGGCATTCCAGCTGCCAGTATTATACCGTAAGATTAACAGTAATATACAGTAAAATAAGCAGTAATACACAGCTGCGCGTTTGCGGTAGCGTATTACTGCTTATTTTACTGTTTAATCTGTTAAGTTTACGGCATAATACTAGCAGCTTGGATACCAGTATTGAACCATGAAATCAACCAAGTTTTTGCAGTGGGCTAGCGCACCAGCTGGGGTTGCTTCCATTGCAACATCGCACTGCTTGCTGCAATGTGAAACGAATGTCAACGAGATTACTGCTTTTAACCCGACTAGGAGAAATCGTTAATATTTGGGTTGCCATTCATTTCACATTGCAGCGGGGTGTGTGATGTTGCTATTGTAACATCCCCATCTGGTTCACCAGATGACTGGTAGTTTCGTTATGTATTCCACTTAATCTGTCATATATATTTGTAGGATTTCAGTTTGAACACTTCACTTCATCAAATGAACTGATACTCTAATGCTATTGTCCATGATTTAAATGCGTGAGCTGAAAATACTTTGGATCACGAGTTTTGGCAAAGAGCCAGTTTTCTATTTTTTGTTTTGAAGCAAGATATGTAAAATATATGGATATAGCCGTTAGGCCTGGTTGGATTATCGTAATGTAAATTTGTTGTATAGTTTCGATCAAAAGTGTTATTAGTTGAAATTAAAGTGCATACTTTGTTGTTCATCGATTATTTGTCATATTGGTTCAGTAAAGTGCCTATTTATATATCATTTACTTACATTTTTGGGGGCTCGGATGCCGGGATTATTAAAAGTAAGAACCACTAGTAGTGAAATGGAAACCAAACGTAAAGTATTGTAAAACGCCAGTATCAAAAGTTAGGTTACGAATTAGCAAGGTGAAACCGTAATCGTATCACTTCAAGTATGATTTTTGAAAGATGGGAACTCTAAATAAAGCCAAGAGAATAAATTACAAGCAGAACTGGAAGAGAAGAAATTACAAGCAGAACTGGAAGAGAAGAAATTACAAGTAGAACTGGAAGAGAAGAAATTACAAGCAGAAAGAGAAAGAGAAGAGAAGAAATTACAAGCAGAAAGAGAAAGAGAAGAGAAGAAATTACAAGCAAAAAGAGAAAGAGAAGAGAAGAAATTACAAGCAGAGATTGAAGAAAATAAACTGAAAATGGAAATGGAAATGGAAGAGAGAAAATGGAAAGTAGAAATGGAGCAAAAAGACCGCGAAAGCGAAAGAGATTTTGAAATCAAGAAAATGCAGATACAAGAAAATTCAAGAGAACACATTGAGGATAACCCAAGGACAAATCCAGCTAAGCAATTCGAATTGCTTAGATTATTAACTAAATATGATAGCTCGAATGATATTAGTTTATATTTATCTGTGTACGAAAGGAAAATGGCGCAAACGGGCATTGATAAAAAAGAATGGGTGAATTATTTAATTAATCTAATGCCGTTAGATGTGATCAATATAATAACAAGGGAAAACGAACCTGAAATTCCCGATTACGATTATATAAAAAATATTCTACTAAAACGCTACAAGCTATCACCAGAGGAGTTTAGGCTGAAATTTTTCTCATCTAAAAAGGAGCCATTAGCCAATTGGCGAGATTTCGCTTATGAGATAAAGGTGTATTTTCAACAATGGATTGAAGGCCTTCACGTAAATAAGTTTTGGCGGAATTAATTGTTGTTAATCAAATCAGGCATAATTTACCTACGGAAACGAAGACACATTTCATAGAGGAATTATTGGTAATAAAGAAAATTGATGAATTAGTTAATAAATTAGATAATTACGAAACAGCACGAAGGGTTTGCAATAAACAATCATTTAAGGATACAAGTAGCGATTTTGATGACAGAAGATCGCGAGTGGCTGATTACGCCAATTTGAAAAGACGCCAAATTGACAATAGACAGAGTATGAATTATGGAAGCAAAGAGTCGCATATAATCTGTTTTACGTGTGGCAACCCTAGTCACGTGAGTGCGAAATGTGCCATGACAAATAATACAGAACAAGAATATTCAAATTTTTACCCGCAACGTAATCAAAATTGGCGAGAAACAAAATACCAAAATGAGACCCAAAACACGCAAAGAAAAATAGTTAATATGGGCATGTTAAATGGTAAAAAAGGAAGAATCTTAGATATTAGCGGAGTAAAAGCAAACGTAATAATCGATACAGCAAGCGATATTTCAATCGCCAGTTCAAGATATCATACTGCAATAAATGCGCCAAAACTAACCAGCGACAATATATACATATCAGGCATAGGTGGTGAAGAAATTAAGCCAACAGGTTTTTTCTGGCATAAAGTCTACGTGGATGAAATAGAAATCCAGGATAAATTTTACGTGGTACAAGAGACGGACTGCGATTTAATAATAGGTAGAGAAGCAGTAGAAGGCATGACGTTAAAAGTAACGGAAGAAGGTGTTAGAATAACAAGCGGCAACACAGTAAGAGTAGGATACATTAAAATAAGAGAAAAAATAAGAAAAGTAATAAAACCATGTAAGCTGAATAAAACAAAAGATACAAGATTATCCGATGAATGGATTGTTGACTATCCATCTCCAGAAGAAAATTACGAAAGTAGTAGTCCTGCACATGGTAGAAAAGACCATGTGAAAGATCGCAATAGGAATTTCGATCATAAGGGAAAGAACAGAAATTTTTTGCCAGAGATATTTTGCCAGAGATAATGCCAGAGATATTTTGGACGGTCATTTAACCGTGGAAATTACAATAAATATAGATATGGGAAACAGAGTTCTTTGAAACCTCAAGACATAACAGAAAATACTTCACATAATTCAAAAGCAAGGTACAATCCAGATTTCCCCGTAGATACATGAATAGAGGCTACTATCATGGTCAAAATAATTATAATTATGGTGGCCAACGGTCATACAAGGCTAGTTATAATGAACCAAAATATTCACAACCATCACATAAAAAATTTTCTCATCATGGATTTAAAGAAGATTATAGTGGACGAGAAACTTATTCAAATTCTTATCATTCCAGAAGAAATAGGTATGAAAAAACATAACAAATCAAGATGCTGATGTCGTGACGCCATCATGTCAGGATAACCGATTTGTAGGATTTCAGTTTGAACACTTCACTTCATCAAATGAACTGATACTCTAATGCTATTGTCCATGATTTAAATGCGGGAGCTGAAAATACTTTGGATCACGAGTTTTGGCAAAGAGCCAGTTTTCTATTTTTTGTTTTGAAGCAAGATATGTAAAATGGATATAGCCGTTAGGCCTGGTTGGATTATCGTAATGTAAATTTGTTGTATAGTTTCGACCAAAAGTGTTATTAGCTGAAATTAAAGTGCATATTTTGTTGTTCATCGATTATTTGTCATATTGGTTCAGTAAAGTGCCTATTTATATATCATTTACTTACATATATATATATACCAAAATCGTCGATGCTAAAATAGGTTACCAAAATGTAACGCTGCCTCTTGGACTATAATAATGAAAAATATTTTATCTCATATTTGTTATCTGTAAATTATAAGACAGATTCTTTAACTTAAAACTTGAATAATAACATATTTTAAATCAATAGTAGAAACAAAAATCTTAGTTTTTGTAAATATTTCAAACATACCTTTTGTAGAATGGCTACTCTCTAGAAATAGCATTACGTTTTCAGTAGATGATAGATATTTCCGACAGAATATAT
This sequence comes from Maratus michaelseni, assembly GCA_963931845.1. Lineage (NCBI taxonomy): Eukaryota > Metazoa > Arthropoda > Arachnida > Araneae > Salticidae > Maratus > Maratus michaelseni. The sequence goes on along the minus strand of OZ007590.1, from coordinate 256,412,189 downwards.
ATATATTAATCCCTTCGAGACCGGCGTCCTATACACCAATTTTATTCCACTGGCACCACTTCTAATTTTTTAAAATTTACTTTTACATACATAATCATGAAAATGCTACTTTTCTTTATCATTGGGCCAAAAAAAAAATCCTGTATGCACCTCTTGAAGGTGCATATATGCACCCATGATCCCAAAAATGTAATGTTTTAACGGCTTTACATATTACAGCAATTAAAAATATATATTTAATAAAAACAGATTATTTGTTATTTTTTATTATTTTTTTGCACGGTACGCCTAAATCCCTCTATTAACATGTTTACTTATTGTGTGAACTCTTTTCAACTATGCTGGAAAGTGTTAAAAAATAGTGAATTAATATTATACTAATTTCAAATGCTAAATAAAATTGAAAAGTTATGTTCACTATCGCAGGTAAGATAATGAATAAAATACATTAAGTTACATTAGTTATATGTATATATTAGTTATATAATTATGTGGTTATATAATTATGAGTAGAGCACGTACAGAAAGACAAACCGAATTCATAAACTCTTTTCAACTATGCTGGAAAGTGTTAAAAAATAGTGAAATAATATTATACTAATTTCAAATGCTAAATAAAATTGAAAAGTTATGTTCACTATCGCAGGTAAGATAATGAATAAAATAAATTTCCAAAAGATTTTTTGATGCCATTTGTCTCGTGCATTATTTCCCTCCCTTTTCCACCTTGCAGTATCCACAACGCATACGTTTATTCCTCTGGTCTTTGCATCTCGGCTAATGCTTTATATACATTTGTTTATACGTTATTTAAATATTAATATACACAAATTTTTAGTTACGCAATTTCTACTTATTTTTTTTGTGAGACATAAAATTCCTTAATTTTAAAAACAAGCCCTCCTACCTAAAACATGTTAGGTGAGACCGTAACGTCGTCGTTGCGGTATTTTAATTTATTAATTTGAAGTTTATATACTTCGATTATTAGAAAAAGCATATTTCACAGATAAATGTATAATTAAAATATTATGGCATATTTCTTTTTTTTTTCAGTTTATGCAATTATCACTTATTTCTAGTGAGATATAAAATACCTTATTTTAATAAGTTGGAAATTGTACGTTAAACGTGACAAATGAGGTGCGTTCGTTTTATAACTAGTTTTACAATATAAAAAAATCATCCTTATTATTTCAGTGAAATGAATTATATCGTTTGCTGCGAGCGAAATGAGAATATTTTTTTTCTGCCTATGACGTATGCCAGATTTACAAATTCGAATTTTTTTTCCACATCAGACAGCGATGCAAATTCACTATGGAGATCTTGTTTGCGAAAGATTACCTCCATGGTTTAATATTTTTTTGACTCGTAATGAACTACAATCTTGTGTTTATTTTCTTTAATGGATTAAGATATTCGGCTTTCAACCCAATTTCAACTAAAGTTATCTCAGAATCTGTACACATTTGAATATAACTGATCGCTCAAATAAACAATTTTTTTTGAATGATCTTCCTAAAAATATAACTTTTATGCAATTTCATTCGAAAAAATAATTTTGAATGAAAATGGCCTCCTGCCATATGAAAAAAGAAATGGTCAGCTATTATTTTCATTCCGCAGTCACATGATTTGAGTTTTATTATTATTATATAGATTACGTATCATAAGATTTAATAGAATGAAGAAAACGTTTATTAATATATTTTTTATGTTTTGATTCGATTTTCATAAAATTTTAGGATATTTTATATTTAACTATAACCTAAATTATTTAGTTTAAATTATTTAGTTAGAAAATTCGTTTATTATGAAGGAGGTTTTGTGAAAACAAAATGACTATTATATTAAATATATATTTCTGTTGTTTTCGTATTTCAGCAATTTATTTGCTCAGAATAATAAATGTATATATTAAAAATAATTTTTATACCATATTAAAAATCTCATTTCCTTACATTTTAATAGTTTAATTAATGTTTCAATGTTAACCCATAATTTAGAATAGGTGGATTGAACTTTGTGCTGTTATATTAAAATAAATGATCAACGTAAAAATAGCGCAAATGAAAAATATATAAAATAGCAAACAGATGTTTCGGAGACTCTAAAGCGCCATCATCACTGCCAAAGTTTAAAAGATTAAAAACTGATTTAAAAGTTTATGCCATATAATTATTATTATGTCTCAGCACGCGACAAAGATGGCATGGCGATGAGCGTTTAAAAACAAAAGCGGAGTCAGGAGTAACATGTGACGTAGGACACCAAGTAGAAGCTCTCCACCAGTCTGGACGAGATTAAGTACGGAGGAGAAAAATGGGGTGTGGGCGAAATGAAGAGAATGAATTATAGGAAAGGTAGCCAGACATTTGAAAAATTTTGTGTACTGGACATATCATTAACTAAGATACTTGAATTCTTCCAAATATGATAGGCTTCCCAAAAATTAGATCGTAAATCGTTGTGCACTTCTGGATTATTAAACCTTCTGAAAAAATAAAACTGTGATTGTTAGACCAGTAATGGTTAGTAATCGCGGAACGTTTAATGTCAAAATTTTAACATAGCTTTTATGTTCCCCCAAGCGGACCTTAAGAGGTCGCTTAGACTGATCTATGTACATTCTATCACACTCGCAGAATATTTTATAAATTCCCCAGTATGAAAATCTGTCAATTGGATGTGTGAGATCTGTAAATTTGATTTTGTTAAATGGCGCATAAATGACTTTAAAATCAAATATTTTCCAAATTCGGGATATTTGAGGTCCAATTCTCGGAAAATATGGAAGTATAATTAAATTCACATTGCAAACATTGTTAACGTTGGAATGTGTATGTTTAATTAGTTTATTACGAATTGAATCAACGATTTCAATAGGTTAACCCCGGTCAATGGCAATGGATTTAATGCGGTCTAATTCAGCTTTGAGTAAACTCCGAAATGAACAAAAGTTTAAGGCACGATGTGCATAGGTATTAAAAACAGCCAATTTTTGATTAGGAAGGTGAGATGAAAGAAGATGTGAGGAAAAGAAACTGCGAATAGTTTACTGTAAACAGTGGTTTGAAATGAGTCATTTTCGCGGTACACCATAACATCAAGGAAAGGTAGTTGGTTGTTATTTTCAAATTCCGATGTAAACTGTATATGTTCATCTACAGAGTTCGTAACGGAAATAATATGAGGGATATCTATACCACTAGAGTCTAGTAATGCGAAGCAGTCATCGACATAGTGGGTGTAAAATGGAAAATTTAACGTTTTAAAAAGGTTTGTCTCGAAGTAATTCATATAAAAATCACTGAGGATTGGGCTGAGGGGGGGGGGGGGGTGCCCATAGATAAGTCTTCAGTCATGCGATAAAAAATACTGTCAAATATGAATGTGCTTTACGATTGACAACTGTCAGTAAAGTGTAATAATTCATAAATTTCAAACTGCGAGTAGTGAAATTACTGTAGACGTATTTAAGACAGTTTAAAGCAAATTGAATTGGTACGTTAGTAAAGAGGGATTTGACGTCGAATGAAACCATATGGTGGCTTTGAGTAGTAGTGAAGTTACGTAATTTATTGACGAACTCATAAGAGATTCTGCAGCGTGTAAGCATTGTTGTAGAGTAGCGATAGAAAATAGAAACACGATATTTGGCTAATTTAGAGGAGGAAGTGCCAATGTTAGAAACAATTGGTCTGAATGGAATGCCAAGTTTGGGAATTTTTGGAAGTGCATAAAAATCTTGCACGATGTGACATAGAAGGAATGAGGAAAGGTTTAGTATTATTGGAATTGATGGGGGAACGTTGGATAACGGATTTAATTGTTTTGACTTCATTAATGTGAAGGGTCAACTTGATCTTTTTATAAGGACCATCATCTATTAAATCTTGTGTTTTATTCAGGTAATCGGACTTATCCATAACCACAATCTAACCAACTTTTTCGACTTTGTTGATAACTATGTTGGATTAGATTTAACTTCACTATGCAACTGCAAGCTCCCTTACGGATATTGGACATATGTATATTACTGTTAAATGCGACATTATTTGCAATTAAATGTCTATTTGAATCCTTCTGATAAGAGTTTAAAACACATAATTTGCAACCTCTTTCAATGGGGACAATACTATTTGGAAAAGACAGTTTACTGGTGAGCGAAAAGTTATTATTTAGTTTTAGACAATGTATTTCATACTGATTATGCTGTACTCTTGAAATATTAACGACAGTATTCTATCTTACTGATGGTAAGGTGTTGGTCAATTTATTGTTATGTTGTCTGGAGAGTAAATTGAATTTAGCGTTGAGAGAAGTAGCATGTTTAGTAGACTTATTAAGTAACACCGTATGGATTCATTCGACGTCAAATCCCTCTTTACTAACGTACCGGTTCAAGGTGATTTAAACTATCTTAAATTACGCCTCCAGGAATTTCATTACTCGCAGTTTGAAATTGGTGAATTATTACCCCTTACTGACAGTTGCCAATCGCAAAACACTTTAATATTTAACAGCAATTTTTATCGCATGACTGATGGCTTGTCAATGGGCTCCCCCCTCAGCCCAATCCTCAGTGATATAAATGCATGTATTACTTTGAGTCAAACATTTTCAATAGGTTAATTTTTCTATTTTACACCCGCTATGTCAATGTCTGCTTCGTATTACTAGATTCTACTGATATAGAAATCCCTCATATTTTTTCTGTTATGATCTCTGTAGATGAACATATAGAGTTTACATCTGAATTTCAAAATAACAACCAACTGCCTTTCATTGATGTTATGGTTTACCGCGAAAATGACTCATTCGAAACCACTGCTTACCATAAACCATTCGCAGTTTCTTTACACCTACATCGTCTTTCATCTCACCTTTCTAATCAAACGTTGGCTGCTTTTAATACCTATGCCCATCTTAGAGTTTCCAAAAAGGACAATTACACAACATTAAATCCATTGTCATTGACCGGGTTTATCCTGTTGATGTCGTTGATTCAATTCTTAATAAAGTAATTAAACGTACACATTTCAACGATAACAATATTTAGAACGAAAATTTAATTATACTTCTATATTTTCGGATAATTATCCACGAAATATCCAGAATTTTGAAGAGATTCAATTTTAAAGTCATTTATGCGCCATTTAAGAAAATAAAATTTACAGACATCAAATATCCAATTGACAGATTTTCACATTGGGGAATTTATAAGATATCTTGCGAGTGTCATAGAATGTACATTGGTCAAACTAAGCGACCTCTTAAGGTTGCTTGGGGGAACATAAAAACTAGGTTATAAATTTTGACATTAAACGCTCTGCAACCATTGCTGTCTAACAATCACAATTTTAATTTTTCAGAAAGTTCAATAATTCAGAAGTGCTCAACGACTTACGACCTTGATTTTTGGTAAGCTTATCATATAGGGGAGAATTGAGACAACTTAGTTAATGACATGGCCATTACACAATTTTTTCAAATGTCTGACTACCTTTCATTTAATCCATTCTGTTCACTTCGCCCTCCCCCCCTTTTACTCATTCGTACTTAAACTCGTCCAGACTGGCGGGGCGCTTCTAATTGGCCTCCTAAGTTAAAAGGAACTCCTTGTAGAAACAAAATTTTATTGAAATATTGTTGGTGTCGTATGCAAATTTGGAATTAAAATTAGGTGTGCCCGGAGTGGAATCACAGTGCCGTGAAGGGTTAATGAACATGTTTTTAGTCTTACGTGTTAAACATGATGAAATTACATTCAATAGATCCCGAGAATAGCTATCACGGAAATAATGAAAAATGCAACAGAAGGAGAGATACAACAACAATGTATGCCACAATCTATCGGAATATGAAGTTTAATGAAATCCCTTCCCATAGATGCCATTAAATAACTAACTTGGAAATCGTAAAAATTGTAGTATAGCAGTACCGTCTGTTGGAGATGTACATTCAAACTTAATCAGCACCAGTTTATGCCAAATTCTAGAAAATATATAGTATGGTGAAAACCTATACCTTAATTTACGAGATAGATAATTCAGAAAAAATGTGTCACATATAAGCAGACGAGAAATACACAGGCGGACATTTTCCAAAAATACTCCAATCGTATTCAGAAAACCCAAAAGCGTGAAAATCCATCAAAAACGGAATTCAAATATTTCTAGTATTGCAATGCTATTTTTCTTATGCATATGGAAATAAGTAAAAATCAATATAGCTTTTAAAAAATTTTCAATGTATTTGAATAAAAAAAAAATATTTATCATTAATTAATTGTTTTTTTTTTCATCTTTTTTCTGGCAGGAAATAGTATTCACAGATATTTCTTAAAAGCTGTAGTGCCCTATCGCTTTCATTTTCTTCCTTTACTTAGAATTATAACAATGGACTTTTTAAAGAGATAAATAAAAAAAAATACAATGGGTTAATTCCACACTTCTTTATCACAAGAAAACTAAATGGAAAGTATAAATGTAACCTTAAACCTAAAAAAAATCTTTCGAAGAATCCATCTTTTATTTAATTAGCTAAAATTAATTGAAAAAAGGATAAAGATTTTATTTTGTTTAGTCGAATTACTTAGAGGGAGACGTAATCCTTTAATGGCATACAATAGAGATTTTTTCAAAAAGCCTTGAGGCTCTTAGTAGATAAGTTAGCTCTTTTTTATAATACAGTTTAAAGTACACAAATTTAAAATAAAATAAAATAAACACTAATTTTCCTGAATCCATGCATTGATATTTTCAATAAAATATTTAACATTTTCTTGCCCTCTAAATAAAATGTAAATGAATGATTTAGATTTTACTTACAGTAATATGTAAAAATGCACTAATTATGAATGGATGACATAATGATATTTACAATTTGAAGTACAGTCGGTTCAAAACAAAACATATAAACAAAAAATAAAAAAATACATTTCATAACATATAGCCGTTTGAATACATCCTCTATACTATATAAAAAGTGCAAAGCATTTGACTGTCATCAACAGTAACGGGACGGCCGCATCTCTTTTTCATATGCCAGGTACCCATTTTTATTCAAAATTATTTTTTCGAATAAAACTACTTAAAAGTTACATTTATAGAAAGATCGTTCAAAATAAATTAATGTTTGAGAGATGACTTACATTCAATTATATATCTATTCTGAGATAACTGCAGTTGAAATTAGGTTGATAGCTCAATATATGGTTTCATAAAAGTAAACAAATAAAAGATTCATTTGTCGTGAACGTTTAAAATATACAATCATGGAGGTAATCATTCACAAAGCAAATCCTCAATATATTTTGGCGATGTAACCCGGTGTCCAAAAATAAATAACATACGTTGTGAACGTTAAAAATATTAAATAGGTAATTATTCGGAGAGTAAATTCTGCAATACACAAACAATTTCTTCAACAAATCTAACACTGAATTTTTGTCGTATTGATCATTACAGGAATCAACATGGAGACATAGGTTATACATGTTAAACGTAGACATCGATTACGTTTCGTTTCAAAAGATTATTTTGGTGCCATATATTGGTAATTAATATAAACATAGAAGTTTACTTTGTTATGCATATTATGAATTGTGAAGATATTACAAATAAAATGAATATTTCTTATAAAATGTAATAACAGTACATGGGATATATAATGCCATGTATTACATATATTAATAATGTCAATGCAAATAAATTTTTGTATTTTATCATAGTAGAAACTTTGTAGTTAAAACAAATTTGTAATTTAATAAGAGAATTAAAAAAGAAAAGTCATATTAATAAAATTATTAGTTTCAATTTATTTATATAATAAAGTATGATTTTTAATGATAAAAATTTATTACAGGTTTCTTTAGGCATGTTTCAAAAAATGATCTAATTTGAGATAAACTTTTGTATATTTAAGTTACATAATTATTATTTTTGTGCCAGCTGTCGGCAGTTAATATAAACAATCTTTTTTTTTGTTGGAATTTTTCGTTTTTCTGTATCTTATCAATTTTGTTTGCATTGAAAATAAAATAACTATTTCATATCACATATAATTAAAATATAAGAAATATGATGCAATACTGTAGTAAAATATGTCTTAATTATATCAGTGCAGATAAAATTTTGAATTTCAACATAGTAACTTTGTAGTGAAAAAAATAGTCATATTAATGCAATTAATAGTTGCAATTTAGTTATGAAATAAAAGAAAAGATGGATTTCTTTTAATAATCGAAATTTATTACTGTTTCATACAGTAATAAATTAGTAATAAATAGTTGGAATTTAAATAATCAAATGTTCACTCTGAAATATAGAAATGAGGTAGATTGCCCAGATTACTTGAAACGTGTGTTGTAAAATACGTATTTTGTGCTTTTTGTATAATGTCACTTAAAATTGCAGCGCGACCTGATTTAACGTAGTATTAGGACAGTTCTTTACCAGAGTCCTCGATGTAATTAGGACACCGCTAGCGAGTGCAAGCCAGCTAGTTGTAAAATAAAATCGGAAAAACAATTTAAGAGTTTTAGGAAATGAAATAATGTTAAATCATTTTAAGTCTATTTTAATGGTTCATTTTTATGTTCAAATATAAAGTGTAGAATAGTCTTTATATCTCGCGTATCATAATTTGTGAAGCATAATTTAATTTCCATAGAAATGGATATTAATAAATAAATATTAATATATTTCATGAAGCTTTTAACTATTGTAAACAAGAAATGTTTTTATGATAAAATATTATATTATTCTTTCAACTTTGAATTATGAGAATACAAGCGGACATATTGAAAAAAGTTTTTCAACGACATTTGCAGACAGTCGGCCAGATCAGTTCGTAAAGAAAAACGAAATAAAAACGCACAGAACACCGCAGATATAAATCTAAGAAACAACTAATATAGTTATTTGATAGAGGATTATGTCTTATTTTATTTATGTCAAAAAATAAGTTTAGAGATTCTTCATAGAGAAATTCATAAAGAAAGTACTTCTTCTAGATAATTATGGAGTTTTTATTAATTTAACTGAACCTGAATACTATTGTATTAATCTACGAAATGCCTACATCCCTAAAAAAACATTCACTATCTTCCTCACAAGCAGTGCGTGAAGTTGTTTAACCATAACTCAAAAAATACTAGGCAATTTTGGATTCATGTTTTGGAATTTTGTTAAAAATTCCATAGCTTATAAAACATATTTATTTCGAATATCAAATTCTTAATTACCAAAATGTGGCAAAAAATCGCAAATTAATTTCATTAAAATTATTGCTGCTATTTAAATATATGCTGCTATTTAAATTGACTGCAATAAATTATTTGTCGATTGTTTTTTTTTTTAAAGTAGCTAAGTACAATTAGACACCATTTATTTTAACTTTAAAATTTTATATATTTAAATCAAAACAACAACAAAACTAAACCAAGATATAAGGACATCTTTAGGAAAATATTGCATAGAAAAAGATATGCTAAATTTGATAGTGTAAATAATCATATAATGTAATCATATGGTGTATGTAAATTACATTTTTGACTAATGCACGGATGAAATAAACTTTAATGCAGTTTTTCATTAAACTGAGGTATAAGGACCTATTTTTAAAAATATTACATATAAAAGCATTGCCATATTCTATAGTGTAAATTAGTGCTCGCAAATATACGTTTAAAATGTTTAAAACGTATTGTAACCGGTAACGATTTGGGATAGGTATAATATGGAAAAAAGGCTTAACTACGTATACGTTTAAACGTATATTCATGAGCACTAGTGTAAATCATTATGTAATGCAATCATATGGTGTATATAAATTAGATTTTTGACTAATGCACGGATGAGATTAACTTTAATGCAATTTTTCTCTTTCCTAATTTGAAATTGGATCCACACTGATCAGTGGTTAGATTTCTGCCCACAAAAAAGAGTAGTTTATGCCAAGTTTCCCGGTTATGAAATCAGCGCGGTGTGGGCGGAGAAGCGGTGCTACCTTTTCCAATACAGGCCGGAATGGCTTCTATATTTGGCATCTTCACGCAAATAAGTTACATTGATAGTATTTCTCTAATTACATTGCTTATGTAGCGTACCGCTGTAAATTGTCATTAATTCCTTTCGAGTGTATCTATTATACATGAAAATGCCATCAGTTATTTTAGTGTCGCATAGAACCAAAATGTTTAAACCATTCTAATACAGATTAAAGATAACAACCTAATTTTAAAATCATATTGAACATTTTATTTTAATTTGGAAAAACTAAACAAGCGCTCCCATATCTTTTTTATTATTATTTATTTACTCTCTAAATAAACAATATTTAGCAAAAGTTTTACAAGCCAAATCTATGCAAGCCAGTATAAAAAAGTTTAAATAAAGGTTTTAAAGTTATTTATCGTTTTTTTAAATAAAAGAATGGGGAAAAAGTTATTTACAAGCTATTTACCAGTTACAAGTTATGTACGATTTATTTACAAGTTATATTTACAAGCTGCAAATTGTAGGTATGGTTTTATTTTTATTTACATAAAAAGAAATATAAGTATCCAGTAACTTTGCAAACATTGAGTATAATATATTAATAAAATTACGAATGGTAATTAATAGTGTGATAAAACATATTTCAAAAGAAATTCCCATATTTTTCTCTATCATGTATATTTTATGTTACAATTTTATTTTACAAGAAAGTTATCTTTTGTCGTTAGGAGTTAAGGAGAATAATACTCTTTAAATAATGAATTCTGAGAAATATACCGGAAAGTTTCAAAATGACTTCTTTTGAAATTAATACATTAGAATGATGGTGGCAAATTTGAATGAGACCTCATTTAATACGATAACCTTGTGTCGTCTTCATTTCTTGTGAAAAACATTTCTTATACAAGCTTAATCTGTTTCTTGATAGCCCCATTTCAAAGTATGAAATTTTCTTATCAAAGCGCTGAAACTGGAGCCTATTCATATTTTATTTCGCTGTCGCTGCTGTTTATTTCGGATAGCATTCACTTCAGGTCCATGATAAAGGGTTATATCGCAGGATATAAATGTTAAACTGATTTAGTACTGATTTAGTATAAATCTCATACAGATTTTCATAATTGTATAGGCTAAAGTATATTAAAGAATTTACACAACTAAAAAAATTTTAATAATTTCTAACTAAGCTGAGTCAACTGAAAATATACCATATCTTCGCTCCACAGAACTTGGGAAAAATGGATAAAACAGGAACAAATTAGATGACATTTTAAATAAATTAATTAGATTAATTATAAGTGTGTCATGTTTATAAATAGTTGTGTAAGGTGTGTCATAGTGCTGTTACGAGAAAGATCACAGTGTTTAACTTAGATATCATATATGAAACAATGTCCTTTATAAGCATTCTTATATTCATTCTAATCACACCGATAAAAACGTATTTTATGATTATTTTAGTTGATGTGTTTGCTTTGATTGTCCTCTCATTAAACAAGTCAATTAAAATATAAAAAACAATTTGAGTAATATTAAATAAATCAGGTTGCATTTCTATAGTTTAGATTCATTTATATTTAATAGCGTATTGGATAGGTAAGAATTTTAAACTCCTGGTTCTTGATAGATTTATATGTTTTCGGTTATTCCGTATAGATATTTTGAACCGATGACTCTCTTACTGTGCGTGCGTTACACAGATATTTCCGGCTCAAAGTATCTTTAAATGCGGGTATTCATTAAGTGTTGTGTATTGCCAAAATAGGGTATTTTCTGAGTACATCATGTTAATGCTATTTCTCAGTATATACGCCAATCAGGTACTTTTTAGAAAAGACTCTGCTAATACAATTTTGGTTTTAATCACCCAACAAAGGCGCTGTTTTTTATGCTTTTTTGGCAGAACATTATAGCTGTATCTCAGTTCGTACGGCGTATAAATGCTACCATTTTCATGTTTACCTTCTTCCATTTTCATTCAAATATTATCTCATTTATTCCATGAAAGTTACAGTAAATAATGATCGAATATAGCAAAAGTAAAGCGTGAGGAAAGAAAATAACAATCGTATTCTAACGGCATTAAATGATGACGTCATCCGCTGCGGGAAAAACACGCAACAAAGAAAACAAAAACTTTGGAACAAAGAAAAATAAATTGAATAAATGTGAAAAACCAATTAATTTAATATAACAAAGAATATATCTTAGGCTGTAGATGAAAAACCACTGCTATGATCAATCAATGGTTTCTTTCGTCTAAATAACTGAATTTGAATTTTGCTTTTTAATCATAAATATAAAATAAAATCGTGCGGAGAAGTCCCATTTTATCTTCTTCGTTCAATTTATTTCATTCATTTCACTTCATTTATGAAAACAATGCTGATTTATAATGCTTAATTTTATGAAATTTCTAATAGAAAAACATGTTTCAGCAAATTATGAATGCACTATGTCAGAAACCGGTCTAAAAACCTTTGCAATGATGCCTCATTCATTCTTGTACGTTTCATAAATGCATATAAAAAGGATTGTGACAAAAGAAATATTATATATGATACTTGTTCCTACTTATACAAAGTTCCGGTTAATGCTAGTCTGCATACCGCATGTCTGTGTGCCTAGTAATACATTTCCAATGTATTACTAGGGATTTTCATAGTGACTCTCAAAATTATGGAAAAATATATCTATCTCTAAACTGCATAGCGCATTTATATAAATGTATTTGCCCATAATTGATGTAATATTTCAATTGTGTATAACATTGAAAAAAGTAGTGATGTTAAAAAAAAGTTAAGTTGAGAAAATCCGAATAAAAAAAAATTATGACCACAAAATCTGCATACATAAGAGGAAGAAAATTAATAATAAATCAGATACCTGTATATTTAAACAAAAGAATATATTCCCTTTTATAAATTACTGTTATACTGACTAGCATAATTAATATAACTAAATAACATCGCGATAAGTAATGTCTAACTGCACGACTTATTTTCATAACAGAGAAAAATTAAGTGAAGCTCAGCATATTACATTTCATTTTGAATATAGCACGAAACAAAGCTTTGCTATTTATATTCTACGTTGCATAATAATTCACAAACAAACGTCACATGTTTATGGCTGAGAAATTCAGTTCTATTTGTACCTTAAAAGTGAAACACTGAATTAACAAGAACTGCATTATGTTGATTAACGCATTCTTAAACACCAGTATTTCTGAAAATGAAAAAAAGTTTTTAAGGTTTTAAGATTTTTTAGATATAACAGTAATACTTACATATGATGTAAATTGTTATGTGATTATTTATGTAACAAACATTATGTTTTATTTTCATTGATCTAGTGTTCTTCGTCTTCTAGATTCGTTTTCTTTAAAATACAATTTTCCGTAAAACAATAATTTAACTGAATACACTAATAACGGAACGATTTAAAAAAAAATGTCATCCTCATTTTCTTTCTAAATTTAATCCTCAACACTCATAGTTTTGGAATACGTTTTAAATCACTTTATAAAGTGTGAAAAATGTGACAACCATTTAGTATTATATTGCAATATAAAATATATCAGAGAAGAAAAAAAATATATATTTTTTTTTAATTACTAAAAATAAAACACTTTTATTTTAAAAATAAATATCAGTGATTAATTGGACTGAGAACTTGAGAAACCTGAATTTAGTGCAGAGCATGTTGTACTCATGCTCACTCTGAATTAAGCATGCTCACACTGCCATAAAACCAATGATTATGATAACTGTTATACATTATATTGTCATCTTTTGTAAATTCCAATTTTGGTTTGGATTTGTTGATGTGAGTCCTAAAAGTCATAAATACACACTTTTCTAACAAAAATAATTTTTAAATTAGAAAAAAAATACCTTTTTTGGTTTTCGTTTATGGTTTTCAATTTTGATTTTACAAAATTTCTCAGTTATGTTGCAGAAGCATAACTAAAAACAGATCTAAAGATCTGTTACTGGAAAATGTTTAACTTTTGTATTTCACGAAAAGCAAATATAACGTCTTTAAGATATCTGAATACAACATTGAACAAACTTTCCGTTAGTGTCAGCAAACAGTATAAATTGTACAAAATTTGCAAAATTCCACATTAATGCTCGCCACATAAACAATTTTAAAGAAATAAAATATCATTATCATTCATATTCCATGTAATAATAAATTTTTATGATTATGTATCATACATTTTTTTTTTTACTTTTATTGAAGTAGTATTATTCTTTTTCGTTAAAATTAATAATAATTGACAAACAAACGTCACACTTTATAATTAAAATCATCTTTATAATAAAAAAAATTACTTTTTATATTAAGTTGACAATGTTAAAAAAATCTATCATTAACAAAAAAAAAAAAAAAAAAAAAAAAAAAAAAACGACGTTGAGCTAAATCTAAATCTAAATAGTATATTTTATCTTGAAGACTGTATTCCAAGCAGAAAATATGTTTCTTTATTATATGAAAACCATCAAATATATGTCCCAAAGGGTATTACTTCTCATGTACGAAATCATCATAAAAGTACTGTTTGAAAACTTATCTTTTTTTCATTAATCCCTTTAATCATAAAATAAACGCCTATATTTCGTCCTTCGTATTCGATAAATCAAGTCCATTTAAGAAAAAAATATATTTAATAACATAAACGGATTTTTTATAGGTAAACCAAAAATGAAGTTGTTTACTCAAACAAATGCAAGCAGTTAATTAATATATTTCAAAAGGGGGATTACTTTTTGTTTGTCAGTTTATTAATTTTGTATGCAAATTTAATTAAAAAATTTCGTATAACAGAAAAATGAAATATCTCTTAAAATAAGTAGTAAATAAACTTTTTGATTGTTTCTACCTGTGTAACAACATGTTGTGTACATTTGTATTTCATAAGATCTTTCGGGTTTTTATGAAAAATACTTTCCAATCCAATTTTTAAATAAAAACGTATAAGTAGTATTAAAACGACATTTCTTATCATTTTTATATTTTAATTAGACATTTTGATCCCCGTAAGATTCGTAAAATTGATCAATTAGTTCCCTAGTCTTTTATCATTGAAATAATTTTTTAAAGTCAATAATACTGATTGGTAAATATACATACAAATTCAATTTTTCAAATTGAGTGAAAACATGCACAAGCCGGTACTCGAATCCGGAACCTTTCACTTACATTGTCAATGCTTTACCGTTTGAGCTACAGGGGTTCACAGCCGACGGGCAACCCTAAGCGAAGTATGTCCGTCCCTTTTCAGCCCAACCGGTAGAGAATTGACATTGTAAGTCAAAGGTTTCGGAAGAATTAATCCCTTACATGGTAACGGATTGTTTTCGAAGTAAAAAGTCTAGCGTCAAAAATACGCGGGAAGGCTGGTGCGAGGAATAAAATTACAAACTGGCTTTTAAAAACATTCGAAATGAAAAACTTGCTTGTCTCAGAATATTATAGATTGGATAGTTGATATAAGTTTATGAATTGACTTAAAGTTTTACATTAAGATTTTGAATAAGATAATTATTAAAATACGCGTTTTGAATTTAAAGATTAATAGAAATAAATAATAGCTAACATTAAGAATTAGGAAATAATGAATATGCGCTAATTTAGAATAAATTAAAAGAATATCGCGAAGTAAAATTTTTATAACATTTATATATATATATATTTATATATATATAAAGCTTCCTGGCAGATTTATACTAATCTTGGAAGTCATTATTATTGCTTAGAGATTATGTCAGGATAATATATATGCGCGATTGTCAGACTTATATTTCTGTTTGTGCATTTCAAAGGATATAACAATAAAACAATTTAGCTACTTGGCCTGGATTTAATTATTTACTGTGCAAAATGACTGATGATAGTTTTTGTTATCCTTATAAGCAATTTTCATATTATTACCTCTTCTTTTTTTTAAGTTTACAACGAAACAAGATATAGAGCTTTATTAGGCTGTTTTTTCATAACTCGTTAACTAGAAAATTGTATAGTACGCATTACGTCCTTATTTATACAGGGTGAACCAAATGTCTTGACATTAATTATAGCAATTCATTACAGAATAACCGTTTCTATAATAATGTAACTTGTTTTATCATTGAATAAGTCAGTTTTAGTAGTATTTTGTGCAATAGGTTTTACCAGAAATCGATTTCTAGAGCTCCAATTACGTGAATTGCAAAATTGCAGCACATTATGCTAAGAAGATTTTGTATTACGTTTAAAAACCACACACATAGCAATATGTTTTGTAATTGTAACGAATAAAAGAAGTCCTTCCGGCCTGCACCGGGAGGAAAAGGTAGCTTTCAAAGTCCATGTTTTTAAAAATTCAACTCATTTTACACAAACACCCGAAGCTAAATTTCTTGGAACACGATTATAGAAGATTCAATCCCGGTTTTAGTTAATACTGAATTTGAATACACATTTCATCATGAGAGTTACAGCATAACAAAAATCAGATTGTTTCAAAATGTCAACCAACCTAGATATTCAAACTGCCATATCTCGGCCATTTTTTAAGATACAGCAAACACAAAAATTGTTCCAGAATCCTTGTATCACGTTCTAACACTTAACAACGACATTTTTTTTCAATTTATAATTTTTTTGTACATGTTTTTCAATTTTAAAAAAATTAAATTTTTTTAACTGGTTGCCATTTTGAAACAAGATGGCGGATGAAGCTGGCCAATGATCTCGGTCGAGACATTAGTATGTCCTACACACATACTCAATTACATCCAAATCGGTTCATAAATAAGAGAGTTACAGCGTGACATATGTCAGATATATATATATATATATATATATATATATATATATATATATAACAACATTTAAACGGAGGGTGTTTTGGGGATTTGGGTGTCATGATCGGTGAAAATATACCAAATTTTGTTTGAATTACTTTTCTCCGAACGGCTGCAATAGATAGCTTTTTGTATTGAAAGCTACCTAATAATTTAACGTTCGGAGTTATAATTTAAACCTGCATAATTCCCAACTTATTGGACAGAATAACTTACCTTTTGATATCCAGAAGTAGAATTAAATAGTAAAGGTTGTTATTGATTGATTGGTACCAGTTACATTTTTTTACCATGATATGCGGCAGAGTTAGTAGGAAGTGATTACTTTTTTGCCAGAACCGTACATTGTTACAAGTGTATGTTTAAAGAATTTGCTTTTGATGCATTCAATATAGGGGAAAGATTTCGACTGTTTTACAAAACACTTAAAAAACCTCTCAAGGGGAAGAACAACGTACTTCAATGAATATGCAAAAGTAACACAGAAGACAATTATACAATCAGGAATCGCTTCCGAGCTAATATTTGTTACGCATAAGCGAACAGGGAAACTGACGAATAACCAAACACGATGAATGAAGCAATGTTAACCTATATACCTCATTGCTGACAATTAGAGTTTGGTAAATTTGTAATCGCAATTATCTGCAATGCAATTAGAATTTAATTGGTTATAGTTACACACATTCAGGCACATACTTTTGTCAAATAATGGGGTGGGAGCGGTTCGACTGCAATGTTCCAAGAATCTTTTACAGAATTGAATAGCAACTATAATTAGTTTGATATAATCCAATTACAAATTTGTCAGTAATATTTGCCATTTCTGCTTTTAAACAAGGCGAAAGCTAGTATTACAAATTACTTTTGACGAAGTCTTGTTTCATTGGAGGTGGGTTTTCATGGTCAACGCAATACGACAGAGGTGATGTGTGAATATAACGGCCAAAAATTGGTGTTAATCAACAATTAGTAAACAAAGCTGTATTGTCAAAGAATTTTCTAAATCCCATCGCTTTAGAAAATATTTTGGGGGAAATAATAGAAATATGCCTTATACAACGAACTCAAATGAGTGTTTTATTAGATATCTAATTTAGTCTACACTTTAAATTGATTTTTTTAAATAGTAGAGTCAAGAGATAAACATTTTATTAAATGTATATATATAAACAAATGCAAATTACAAAAAAAATTCTCGCTTAAAATACAGAGTATTCAAAATTACTGCAACGGGAATCTTAAAAAAGATAAATAATCATTTTAGCATAAAAAAACAAACAACAGATTCGATTAAACGTTTCTGTCTCTTAACGTGTACATATATACATATCCCAATTTAACATGTTAGATTTATGTTGCTTATTAAAATGTTTCTTCAAAGGGAAAGTTCAAGAAATCACACATTTGAAGTAATATAATTGAATGAACAAATATTATAATATTAATGAATATTCGCATGGAATTCACAGTCAATTGAAATACATAAATTAAAAAAAAATTGAAATTAAAATAAAAAGAATATTTCATTGGATACAATGACTGCAAGTGTGATTAACGCATTTTTTTATTTTAAAATTTCTGCAAGTGTGTTTTAAAGTTGATTTTATAGAAATAATATTTTTGTCTATGTAGAAATAAAAATAAAACAAAAATTGTAAGTTAATTCTGAATGTATTTAAATATGTTACTATTATTTTCTAATACAGGGTGATTATAAAAAAAACTATCCCGATATATTAGTCCTTAACCATCACACCGTTCATAGAAACTGACTGAAATTTTGGTTTTAAGTATTTTGAGGTATGCGCTTAAGAATCGTATGAAAAACAACAGTTAAACTCTAACAGTTACGGTTACAGTAACAAAAGTTTGAAAATTTCAAATGACAACACCTATTTTATTTTATTGGAATGTGATCTTCATAGTGAAAAACCATAAAAAGCGTTGGAACGGTACCTGTAGCACGAAAATTGTCGGTGCTAGACAGACTAAGAAGAAAAGTGAAAACAACGAATAAGGACAGAGAATAAACAGAAAACAAAACATTTTATTGTGTTTCAAAAATTTTCCACGTCACACACGAAGACACGTTGCATGCGCAGATGGTGGATAGCACTGAATAATAAAATGTTTTACTTTCTCTGTCCTTTATTGGTTGTTTTCACTTTTCTTCTTAGTCTCTCCAGCGCCGGCAATTTTCGTGTTACAGGTACCGTTTCAACTCTTTTTATGGTTTTTCACTATGAAGATCACATTCCAATAAAAAAATAGGTGTTGCCATTTGAAATTTTCAAATTTTTGTCACTGCAACCGTAACTGTTAGAGTTTAACTGTTGTTTTTCATACGATTCTTGAGCGCATACCTCAAAATATTTAAACCAAAATTTCCGTCAGTTTCTGTGAACGGTGTGATAGTTAAGGACTCATATATCGGGATAGTTTTTTTTTATATGCATGTCACTCTGTATGTTTGAAAAACTTTAGTTAAACGTATTAACCTTTTCTAGTCTTTATATGTGTATAATAATGTAAATCGTACCAAAATAAAACCAATGATATTATGAGCGTTTCATATAAACCTAGTATCCTGTGCCTATCACAAATATTTTTCTGTATTATGATAATATATTACTTTAAATAGCAGTGCAACACGTCAACAATTACGATGTGTTAGGGATAAATTGTTTTAATTGTATTCTCAGTTTTTCAGTGATCAGTGAATAAAATAAAAGAAAACTGCCCAGTTAAACTGACGGCAACATTTTTCACCCGACTTCCCCCCCTTTATAGTTAACCAATCAATCCCCAAAACTAATCAGGGAAGCGCCTTATCACAAGGAACCAATAAACAAAATTGGAAGCAAAACGGTTATTTCTGTCAAGAGTTATCGCGTTACGTACATATGTACATACGTACATACATACAGAAAGGGCGGGCACATAAGCTTTCCGGCTTTGATAGCCTGTGAGCTAAAAAGAAAACTGCCCAGTTAAACTGACGGCATTGAGCTCACAGGCTATTCACACTAAATATAAATTATATTCTTATTTCAAAGAATTGAAATAAGCCCTCGAAAAATAAAGAAATCGACAATATATTAAGAGGGGAACCATCCCCCAGTTTCTCCTTCTTATAATTAACAAATGAACCCCTAAAACTAATCAGAAAAGCGCCTTACCGCAATGATCCTATATAAAAATTTTGAAGAAAATCGGATAATTATGCATGAAAAATTCATTTATCTAAATGAAGGGGGGTTACCCCCGTCCCCCCTTTATACTTAACCAATGAACCCCCAAAACTAATCAGGGAAGCGCCTTATCACGATGAACATATATATATATAATTTGAAGAAAATCGAATAATTCTGCTTGAAAAACCCATTTATCTATATTAAGAGGGGTTAGTCCCTCCCCGTTCCTCCTTTATACTTAACCAGTGAACCCCCAAAACTAATCAGGGAAGTGCTTTACCACAATGAGCCGATATACACAACCGGAAGAAAATCGGATAATTCTGCATGAAGAACCCATTTATCAAAATTAAGGGGGTGTAGCCCCCGTTTCCCTCCTTTACACTTCACCAATGAACTCCCAAGTCTAATCAGGGAAGCCCCTTACCACAGTGAGCCCATATAGAAAATTTGAAGAAAATCGGATAACTCTGCATGAAAAATTCATTTATCTAAATTAAGGGGGGAGGATCAGCCCTCCCGTTAGCCCCTTTATACTTAACCAATGAACCCCCAAAACTAATCAGGAAAGAACCTTATCACAATGAACCTCTATACAAAATTTGAAGAAAATTGGATAATTTTGCATGATAAAACCATTTATCTAAATTAAGGGTGTTAGTCCCCCGTCCCCCCCCCTTTATAGTTAACCAATCAATCCCCAAAACTAATCAGGGAAGCGCCTTATCACAAGGAACCTATAAACAAAATTGGAAGAAAATCGGATAACTCTGCATGAAAAATTCATCTAAATTATCTAAATTAAGTAATAGTAAATAAGTGGTAGTAAATAATTTATCTAAATTAAGGGGGGGATTAGCCCCCCCCCGTTAGCCCCTATATTTAACCTATGAACCCCCAAAAGTAATCAGGGAAGAACCTTATCACAATGAACCTATATACAAAATTTGAAGAAAATTGGACAACTCTGCATGAAAAAACCATTTATCTAAATTAAGGGGGGTTAGCCCCCCGTTCCCCCCCTTTATAGTTAACCAATCAATCCCCAAAACTAATCAGGGAAGCGCCTTATCACAAGGAACCTATAAACAGAATTGGAAGCAAAACGGTTATTTCTGTCAAGAGTTATCGTGTTACGTACATACGTACATACGTACATACATACAGAACGGGCGGGCACATAAGCTCTCAGGCTTTGATAGCCTGCGAGCTAAAAAAGCACAGTTCAACTGGGCCTTCTTTTCTGTATTTAAGTACAAAATTGTACCAGAATATATATATATATATGTAATTAATAACTACAAAAACAATATTTAGTGCATATTAACCCAATAGAGTCTGAAATACAGCTATAAAGCGAAAAATAACATTGCAACGCCCAATCTTGAGTCTTGTTATCGCAAAAATCGTCAAAAACCCAGCATAGTAGCGCCCGCTATTGAGTGAATAAAGCCAACATTAATCAACATAATTTTCAGTGAACATTGTACATATTAAATTTGGCGAAATTCCATTCAATAAATGGCGAAGTGTAGCTAATCGAGGAGAACAACAGAGCACATTAGTTCTACCTCCTGAGCAATATACACCCAAACCTTTTCAGTAAAAGCATATGTCAATACCTAATTGAATGCGAAGTTACATGACATTCCATCTCTTAGAAGCCGAGATAAAGTTAACATGTAAATCGTAAAAAAACGCATCATACCATCACATTTAGTTCATTTCTGCCAACAGCTATGAAATTCATATAACAAAATAGCATAGCAATGTCCTTCTGATTACTGCTAACCGAAAACTCATGTAAAACACAGCCTAGCAGCGTCCGCTGTTGAGTAAATAAAGACAAAATGAATCAAAACAATTTTTATAGACATTTTACATAAGGTAAAGCTAGGATAGTCTGCGCACAATCAAAAGAATAGCAATAAAAAATCTAAATATTAATTTTTTGCTAAACTATCCATGAATAATTTTTACTTCATTTGTTTTTTATGCATTTCCATTGCTATTTTGTTGTTTTGTTGCAATTTTAAAGAACAGTTGTAATAAAACCAAGAAAGTTATTTTGCGCAATCTCTCCTTACAGGGTTGGTGTGATTGCGCACATGGGTAGGAGAGATTGTTACTTATAATAACTACAATTAAATTTATATCAATAATAATTACACTTAAATGACGTTGCTGTACGGTTTTTGTGAACAAATTTTATTGTATTGGGAGTGAATATTTCAACCTAATGCTTAAATAATCAGAAAAAGGAAATAATTTTAAAAACGACTAAAAAATTTGAATTAAAGGGAAAAAAAATTAAAAAAGCAGAAAAAACAAGTCCAGATAAGATTACAAAATAAAATTATATAGCTTAATAACACGTTTAACTTAAAATTAGTCCATTTTCATTTTTCATTTTTTATGCAAATTTACCAATAAGCTTTGTAATCTATCCTAGCATGGAAACTAATGGATAACAATGCGCCATCTCTCCTAAAATAGCAGATGCGCAAACTCTCCAATTTCGGTAGGAGAGATTGCGCGGCCTTTTAGTTAAACATGGCCGTTACTAAAACGAACCGTTGATGTTCACATTGTTAGTCTAGATTAGTAGCTTATGAGAAATTGTTTAAGTTTAAAATATTTTGTACTATTGACATTGTATAGAAATTCTGATGAATAGCTATGGAAATTCAAGCACTTACTTTGGGAAAAACGAAACAAAATAGTAATACTTTATCTTAGACGCTCAAAGCAATGAACGTGCACTTTCAAGTAGACACTCCACTACTGTTGTTGTTCAACTACCTTTAGTCTCTGCGCGCTCACTCTACTCCTTCCCGCCGAACCTCTATGTGCGCAATCTCTCCGACCGCGCCATCTCTCCTGGCTTTACCTTATTAAATTTGGCGAATTTTCAATAAATGCCTAATTGTAGGTATCACATAAATTGTGAAAAACTCAGCCCAGCAGCGTTAATTGTTGAGCAATTTACACCCCAAATCTAATCAGTAACAATTTATGTAGACATCTAACTGAATACGAAGGCAGATAACATTCCATCCCATAGCATCCGATATAAAGCCATCATTTTATTCGTGTATAATGCAGTCTAGCAGAACCACCTGTTGGGCAATATACACCAAAAATCAATCAGCATGTGCTAATGTGTAACTGAATATGCGTTTAGTAAAATTACATATACAACTGTGGCCGATATATAGAGTGGTTATAAAATATTTCACTGATTACAATAATCTATTGAAGAAAAACTAGTATGATTAGGCATATGTCTGTTTCAATATATTTTTTAAAGACACTTATGAAGTTTCTAATGCAAGTACTTATGTCAGTAAAATACGATGTGAGCACCCTTCTTAGCTAGAAGAATGTCAAGGCGGTATTCCATTTCGCGCGACGTATTGCTCAACATTTGGCTTGTGATACTAGACACAGCATCTTTGATCCTAACCTTGCGTGTTTCAATATATTTTACTGTTGTTGCAAACACACTGTTTTTTAGTGTACCACCTCCCCACCCCCTCCAAAAAAAATCTAGAGGAGTAATATCGGCGAGCGAGGTGGCCATGGTGTTGATCCATTCCGTCCGATCTACATTCTAGAAAATTTGTCATGCCAAAAAAATTAAGAACATGTTTTTTTTCATAATAAAATTTTTAAAGTATTACAATCAATGGTTATTTCGTAATATTTTTTGTAATCAAGGAAAGACTTTATGATCATCCTTTAATAAAAATCGTGAAAAACACAGCATAGCAGCGTCATCTTTTAACGATATACATCCAAAACTAATCAGTAGTAAATTATATCAATGTACTAATTAATTTTTTAGCAGAGCTGAAATTTCGCTGTAAATTAATGAAATAAAAAGGATATGAATTATCACTTTACTTAACAGCGCACAACCAACAGAGTGAAAAAATGTCCAGATCGGGGCTCGATCCCGGATCCCTTGGTATAGCGCACCAAGTGTTTTACCAATTAAGCCATCCGGTCTAGCATTCTCTCACTCTTATATGGCTAGGCTTCAACCTCTCAGCACAAGATGGAACGTCAATCATGAGCACAACTGTTAGTGCCATACATGAGACAAATCAAACCCATTATCGGTGAATTTTTATATACTAATTAATTTTTCAGCAGAGCTGAAATTTCGCTCTAAATTACAGAAATCCAAAGGATCCCTTGCACAACTGGGCACAACTGGGATCAAGCCCCGATCTGGACATTTTTTTCACTTTGTTGGTTGTGCGCTGTTAAGTAAAGTGATAATTCATATCCTTTGGATTTCAGTAATTTACAGGGAAATTTCAGCTTTCCTGAAAAATTAATCAGTATATAAATACTCACCGATACTGGGTTTGATTTGTCTCATGTATGCCACTAGCAGTTGTACTCATGATTGACGTTCCATCTTGTGCTGCAAGGATGTAACCTAGCCATATAAGAGTGAGAGAATGCTAGACCGGATGGCTTAATTGGTAAAACACTTGGTACGCTATACCAAGGGATCCGGGATCGAGCACCGGTCTGGACATTTTTTCACTCTGTTAGTTGTGCGCTGTTAAATAAAGTGATAATTAATATCCTTTCTATTTAAATTATATCAAGTTCAAACAGAATATTAAATTACATGAAATTACGTGCATTAGATCTTTATGTAGAATGCTGAAAATTTTTTGAAGCATACATGAAGACAACAGAGAAACAGTACAGAGAAACAGACCAAGTTAACAATCCGGAGAAACAGACATCAGAAAGACCTTTTCCGAAACTAGTAAAATCTTCTTCAGAATATCCCAAAACGTGCAAGTCAATCTAAAAACGGAAATCAAAAATTTTCTCGATTTCAAAACTTTCATTTTATGTATATAAAATAGACAGTTTTCTGAATAAACCTATGTTTTTAATTTTACAAAACGTCCATTTAAAACATCTTCAAACAAAAATGAAATAGACAGACAATACATATGCATCGTATATGATATTAAAACATTAAACAAACATTTAGCTCTCCAGGAGACGGGGGGGGGGTAATAAAAAATGCTTTAGTACCCACTCTGTTTTAAAATAATTCTCCCAAACATAATTGCTCTAACACCCAACAAAGGCTGCGTTTAATATTTTTTAATATATAATTTCATAATGTAATTCAAACTTACAAAATTGACGCATACTGTAGTACTTCTATCATAATATGTAATTTTATCTCACAAATAAACAGAAAGACCAGCAAGGAAGTTTGCTAAGTTTGACAGGTAATTCATTAAAGAGGTTTTTGTGGAAAGAATAATTATTTTTGCTGTTCTTATAAAATGGTTTATTCTGAAAGTATATTAAAATGGCAAATATTTGTCTACACACATATTTAACAACTTGGATGAACTATTAATTGTAATGCATTTTTGTTTTAATCTCTCGTGGTAATTATACATGTTTAAGGAGTTAAACGAAACATATTTTAAGCATATTCGCTATTTATCATTTTTATAAAATTCACTCTTTAATGTTTAAGGATACATTTTATAAAAGTACTTTTCCTAGGCAATTTTTTAAAATCAATTTTAATTAACTGATGCGAGAAAAAAATATTACATATCTCAAGCAGTAATACATATTTAATTTAAAAAAGTGTTCAGTTAAACTGATGGCATTAAGCTCACAGGCTATTCACACTAATTATATATTCATCTCATATTTCAAAGACACATTGCCTTCAAAAAATAAAGCAATCGACAATAAATTAAACGGGTGAATTACTACCCATTTCCAACCTTTATACATAACCAATCAACCCCCAAAACTACTCAGGGAATCGCCTTGTCACAATGAACCTATATACAAAACTTGAAGCGAATCGGATAATTCTGCATGGAAAACTCATTTATCTAAATTAAGGTTGGGGGATTAGCCCCCGTTCTCCCCCTTTTACTTAACCAATTAACCCCCAAAACTAATCAAGGAAGCGCCTTATCACAATGAACATATATAAAAACTTTGAAGCAAATCTGATAATTCTGAATGAAAAACCCATTTATCTAAATTTAGGTGGGATTATCCCCCTCACCCCCTTTCTACTTAACCAATGACCCCCAAAACTAATCAGGGAAGCGCCTTATTACAATGAACCTACATACAAAATTTGAAGCAAATCAGATAATTCTGCATGAAAGAGTTTTTCATGCAGGACGTTTTTCATTTATCTAAATTAACGGGGGGATTAGGCCGACGTTCCCCCCGTTATGCTTAACTACTGAAACCCCAAAACCAATCAGGGAAGCGTCTTATCACAATAAACCTATATACAAAATTTGAAGCAATCTGATAATTCTACATGAAAAACCAATTTATCTAAATTAAGGGGGGATTAGCTCCTCGTTCAACCCTTTATACTTAATAAATGACCCACAAAACTAATGCGTGCATACGTAAATACATAAATACATACAGAACGGGCGAGAAAATTAGCTACCAGGCTTTAGTAGTCTGAACTAAAAAGTGAAGTTTTGAAACTCGGAATCCTGTGATTGCTCGAGCTGGTTGATTTCTATAGGCAAATACTCAAATTCTTTATCAGAGATTTATACTTAATTATAATCAAGGTATAAGTACCCAAACATAAAATGAATTAAATTACTGTTCAATGCTTTTCCCCTGAACGGCAACGTCACGCAGTCGCGACATGAGTGTGAAAAAAATATGAAAGTGCTGTGACCCAAGGGGAATTTTTGAATTTCTATTTAGCGTCATATGACGTGTAAAATGGGTCACTTCTAAATCACAGTGATATCTATATGTAATATTTGTGACTAAGTGTAAAAGTCTCAAAAATTGGTGACGGTGACAAAGCAGTGATTGCACAGTGAAGTTCCGAATATATAATCACATGAGAGCCATTTTGTGATGAAATAAAATGTCACGATTGTGACTGTCAATATTTTTGATGTCTATGAATTCACAGTGACACGTCACATAGACAATTTGTGCTATCAAGGATATTACGTTTTAAATGCATGCCTTAAATTTCACTTTACTGAAACATGATTTTTGCTTTTAAATTTGAAAAACTGATTGCATAGCAACTAAATTACGTATAACTTCGATTTGATTCAGTGATTGTTGAGTACACGGAACATATGATGGTGGGCGAGATTCTTGTTGATCTGACGTAATTAAAAATGTTTATTTTTCACTGAGTTTAAAAATATATAATTCAACATTCTCTGAAGTCGGGAAACGCGGTTTCATTTCGTTTGTTTGTATAGACAGCTTTCAGTATGATTTGTTTAAGAAATGATATTTTCTATGTGCGATATAATAAGTTTAAAAACTGCACCATCACAGTAAAATAATTTATTTATACACTCTTATAAATTATTGAAAATGAAATGTAGAGTAAGTAAAGATCGTAACTTTTCTTCATTTTTCCATACAGCCACATTTTATTTACAGAGAAGAATGCCTTTTTTATTTAAATAATTTAAGTTCAAATTAAACAGCGGAAAAAATTATAAATATAAGGAATTTGTAAATTATTTATGAATGAATGGAAATTTTTACACTCTACGAAACTTATATTGAATCATTTGAGGGATTTACAAATTATCTTCAAATTACATTTTCGTATTCAGTAAAGCTTTGATAATCACACACCTTAGAATTAAATGTAATTAATATCGGGACATATGGAACGGCCACTAGGCTGACTAGAAACCTTTGGAGTGTCTTTATTTATCTGATACAAGAAACTAACACAACGTGTATTATCAGAGAAGGACTTTGCATTCAAAATGGCAATACAGAGCTTGTCCGCTACACGAATTCAGTAAATCTGTGATAATTACACACTTATAATTAAAAGTAATTAATATAGATACATATGGATAGACATTCCAGTCAGACAGTAGTCTGACTGGATACTTTTGGAGTGTCGTCATTTATTTGATAAAAGAAACAAACACAACGCGCATGAACAGAGTGGGACTTTGCACTCAAAACGACTATACAGACCTTGTCAGCTACAAGAGTTGCACGAGTAAAGGAATATAATGGCAATCATGGCAGACTCACCAATTTTGTTTCGGTCCGAAATATTTTTGACAAATAAATTTTACTGCCGGCATATCTGTACTTTTATCAATATATGTACTTAAGGAATCTCTAGACAAACCTACAAATGACATAGTCTACTAGATTCCAAAATTGCTTGAAATATGGTGATCCTTTAAAATTGTTCTGTTTATTTACTAATGCTTATTTTATAATTATAATTATATCGCATGCTAACTACAATAACTCTGCAGCCGTACAATATTCAAATTAGAAATTGTCAAAATATTACAAATACTTTTAATAGTTTATAAATTATATTTACAGTGTTAGAATGTTTCCAATTACATGGAACATTCTATATTTTATCATTAATAATTAAATAAGCGAATAACTAGCTTAGAATTGTCAGTAAACGTTTTAGAAATTTCACTTTTGAAATTTTCAGACATTTTTTATAATAAAATGCATTATTATCACTATTATTATTATTACATTTTTCGTATGATTTTATAAAACTTTGAATTAAACATACAACTCTAATTTATCAATTAAAAAAATTCCTAACTGTGTTTAAGTTATTAATTCGAAAGTATTATTTTTTGCAAAATGACCATCACATTTCTTTATTATATTTCATATTTTTTATTTTGGTTTTAATCATCACAAGAAGACACACCGTAACGTGCTTATCACATTCAATCATAATATAAATTTCCATGCTGCTATTTAAAAATAATAAGTTATAAATAATGGAATATGGAAACAGTCTCACAATAATTGGATTCATTTTTATGCATACCTAATTACATACAGGCAACTATGAAAATTCTTCTATTCTTTTAGATAAGCCTTAACGATATTGGGAAATTGTCTATATTCTAATGCATTATTTCATTAACTTATTATTGTATTCCTTATCTTTAATATATGCGCTAGAAATGAATGCGATATCTAGAAATGAAATTATCAAAATAATTGAATTATTTGTGTTATACAGATATTACTTATTCTTGTATCCCACGCTCTTATCGTAACGCAATAAAGTTTTGCTTTCTATTAAATGTTTAACACAAAACTGTGCATTTCGTGAATACGTTGTTTGTAAAACGTTAATATGAATATAATGTCTGTAAATTAGACAATTTTGCAATACAAAAAGCAAATTAATTTAATTAATATATTTTTTAATAATTTGCGTTTAAAAAAAATAGTTTTGAGGTTTTTAAAATAACTTTTTTCTGTTAATTTTAACAGTCTGTATAGCATTTGTTTTTAATATGTGGGAAATTTTAAATCACAGCACACTACCATTAAGGCAATGTCGCATGATTTACGCAGTTAAAAGTAAATGAAAATCCGTATATTGTGAAATCATGAATATTGTGAAACTGTAAATGAAGTAATATTTATCGTAGGAGCGTGTTGAACCGGAAACTCGTTGTACGTTATTTAATTTATCTTTCTGGATTAGTAAACGTTTATAGCGGTGAATGGCACCGAGATCGAAAGTTGATTCTCAAACAATACACCGATTAAATGGGTGAACGTTAGTTTTTTTTTTCTTTTTAAATGTTCCAATAAGCACGAATGTTTTCAGGGCTTCAAGCATCAAAGACTATTGAAATATCCAGTGATTACGTCATATTTTTTATCAAAATTTGATCATTTAAGTACTCATTTTAAGGAAAATACTATTGGATGATCAAGGGAAAACTCCTAATTTATTATTTCTCCACCTGTTTAATTAATTATAAATTCTACTTTAAACATCATTTTAATATAATATACAATTACAATATTTATATCTCCTGAATACAATACATAGTTACGATATATACTTATCTCAGAAAATTTCCTAAAAGCCTCTCCGCATTTCACGGATCTAATTTATCGCTAATAGATCTCTGAAAAAGTCACCGTAGTAATCACACGTTTCATACTCTAGAATAACTCTATTTCTAAAACTTTGCCTTCCCGTTTCCACTTCAGGTGTATGACACGGACGTTCGAGGCCGTGACGACAATAGGGTTATTTGATTTTAAATTTTAAAAATGCAAAACCGTGATCCCTGATTCAAGATTATTCTGTGTAATTAGGGATTTATGGAGGTGGTTGATAATGAAAGACGTTTGTTATAATTAGAAATTAAGTTAAAGAAATCGTTTTAAATGCAATGAAATATTTCGCGTTTTGTTCCCGAAGTTCGGATGTTTCAACATACGATTCTTGCATAAAACGTTTAGGTACAGGAACATTTTCGCACTTATTGTTCGTAACATCCGCATTATCTTACACAGCACAATGACCTTACTTATTACTGAGCCGACATATTCATATAAAATAGAAGAACAAGACCAAAATGCGCCCTCACACATATTTTATTTTACAGTGTACCAGCGTAGATATTTTAATTACCTTTTAACTTAATATAAAATAAAATTTAAAATTTACATTTATTATATATATATGAAAGGATAAAAAAACTTTTTAAAATTAAAATTTAAAATGAAAATTTACAGTGTCTTTGTTTAAATTCTAAATCTGATGTTTAAATCTGATTTTACTCCTGTTCACTTTGTTTCTCACCCTACATATCTTACGAGCGATCACTAATTATGAAAAACTTTAAGATAAAACTTAGTGATATAACGCGAATCGTGGCTCTTTGTGGTCAGCAGTGCGCCCGAGTAAAGAAAGGTGCAGAAGACCTTGGATATATTTGGGCCAATTGTAAAGAAAGATACCCTTTTATTAATAAGTATGCCCTCTGTTTAGAATTGACCAATTAATACAGATAAAACGAAATATTCGTGACATTTTCATCCAAATTAATTGCCAGCTACATCCACGACTCGTGCGCGCCTTCTAAAATAATTGGAAATGAAAGTACTTTTAAATCCTAGGACACTGGACCTGATCTTAAAAGGATTATCCTGTACCTTGAAAAGGAATAAAGGTCAGGTCCCAAACGAACTTGTCTCCTCTAACTTATTTCATACCACGACTATATACTCATATCGATGACGAGAGAACGTAAAAATAAACGAGACAAATATATTTCATTATATATATATATATATATATATATATAATTATGCACGTCTCCACTATTTCAAAACCAGAATAATGTACTGCATTTGATACTGTCATCTGAAATAGAATACATTTTTGAAGAGTTTCCCAAGAAGAAGAAAAAAAACTTTGCACATATTAGCTAGCCGATTACGGACAAAAATCTTTTGATTTAGATTCGAATGTCATATTTAAGACTTATTTTCAAAAATTTATTTTCTATTTTAATATTTCAGAGAACGTCAAATGAAACAATTTTTTAATAATTTCGAATCGATATGTGTATTCTTCGTAATTTAAATCAATACTTTTATTTACTCAGATATGTAGAATTTTTTTTTTTTTTAACAAAAGAATATATTTGATATATTTGATATTACTTTATAATTCATCCTTTAAAGTTAAAATAATATATCTCTAAATGTGCAATTTTATACAAACCGCTAAACATCGAATATTGATTTTTAAATAAGTGACTTTCGAAAACGATTATTTTTCTGTTAGGGAACTTGTTATATTTCTATAAATGCAACAGAAACATGCATGTGAAAAAAAAACTGTTAAATATTTTATTTTAACTAAGAGGCTACATACTACACAGAAGAAAAATACAATCGTGATAACTGCTAACTTTGTTTAAAAAAGAAAATGCTTTTTTTATTGCTCTTCATACCTCAAATAATTTGTGTATGACAACATTGTATGTGGCCTTCACAAGACTACATGCTTTCTTTTTTTAAATTCCATAATGACTTAATTTCCTTACATAGAGTAATTTTTTTGTTTCTTTTTATAATATTTACAGAACCATACATTTTTGTGATTTGAAAAAGTACTTTATAAAATATTAAAAAATATACAACACTTTTATGTTTATTATCTCTTCACATCAACTGACGATTTCAGAGTTGTCAAAACCATTTGATTTTATATGATAAAGTGTAGAGAAAACAAGCTTTCATTTTTGTATTATTTTCATTTAAGAAAACATCCCTTCTTCGGCTGTACATAAAAAACAATACATTTTGATTTTGAAACAATATACAAATTTCCCCCAAAATGGAAAATTTTATATTATGTATCATAAGCATTTTGAAATATATCAATTTTCACATTTTCATGACAGTTTCAACTTTTTAATGTATCTCTTTATTTAGCTTTCAACATTGTACTTTATAGACTAGATTTATGTCTATTTTTTTTTTTTAACTTGTTACATTTTTACTATCACTAAGAATCTTATTTTAACTAACCACGAAAAAGAAATTTTATTTTAATTTAAAAACCAGATACCATATATTTAATACTTTGTTTAAAGTATACTCATATATTTACATTAAATTTTAAGCCATTACTAATATAAATATATTACAGATTGAAAACTATGAATATTTTTTGTAATAAATGTATCAATTTAGCAAAAATTACTGCTTCATCGCAAAGGTGAAGCTTGTAAATAATCATTGATAAAAATAGTTCTAACAAAAACCCTTTTAATTTAGATATCAATTGGGATAAAATTTATTTATTTTCCATGAAACAATACCTTGTTTAATGATCCCTTTTATAACTGAAATCGTGTATGTAAGATATTTTTAATGCTTTTATACCGAAACATTATATTTTTGATCTAGCAATTTAATACATCTTGCCACGATACTATTAAAAATATTCCAAAAACTATTCTCATTCATATTTTTAGCATTATATATTACCATTTATGATAGTCAGAAATCAAAATGTATTTTTTCGAATGTTATGGATGAAACATTTTTTACCTATCTAAAAACACAAAAATATAATTTTTTTATGGGTATTCAATTTATTTCAACATTATAATACAGAATGATCGAATTCATTAATCTTTTATAGCGGTTAAAATATTATTAAAAATTTTGTTTAATTTGAGGTCAAAGAGATATTTATAGTCTTATCATTACATATTATGTAGCTATTCCGAAAAGAATTGGAGAAGAATTTGATAGTTTTTGAAACAATGGATCATGTATGCATCATGTTATGCATCATGTTTGAAACACTTACCAACACTACCAAGATATTGTAAAGAAATTTCATTCTTACATGCACTAACATGCGATTTCTAAATAAATTATTTTAAAAACACATGAGTAGTAAAAAGCTATTATCTACAATTGCTGTTCATAGCTAAAAATATGTGGGAATTCCATCCAGCAGCCCTGTATACAACTATAAAATGTATCCACTCTACGTAATACGTTCAAATTGAGTTAAGCTTCCAAATGCATGCAACGACTGAATACGCACATCTAGACATGGTCGATTATAGACAGTCCTGTAATTATGCGTGTCTCTGTAAATAAGAGATAAATTCTGCACACTCCGTAATCTGCAAAAACATGCTGTATCAGTGATCACTTTTATTATGTTTGACGTAATTCAATATCATTTAAATATACTTACAAAAATTGCCCCCTATATAATAATATTATGGGACTCTTTGTGCATCTTTCTATGCAAGGTATGAAAGCTACTTATTCTGCACGCTGTAAAAAGTATTTTGTAATCCAAGTCAGTGATGCATAAGAATTTAATTATGTTTGACGTACCGTAGCATCGGTAAAATGCACGTCAAACGAATTTTTCTCATTGATAAACTTTGCGACGGAATTATTTTGCTTAACACTGTATACGAACTATAAATTGTACACTTTTCATTTTTAATCGCAAACATACTATTTGAAACCTCAGTATTATATATCAATTACATGAAAATCTGGCGAACATGCTATTTGAAAACTCAATATCAGATATCAGTTACAGGAAAATCCCGGAATCTACTGCATGGAGAATTACTGCATGCCCAGACAGTGAAACTGAAGTCGTAAACTCTTTGAACTATGTTAGAAATTGTTAAGACTATATATTTCAGTTGGTCGAAAAAGTACATGAAAATATCCAAAAATTGTCTGTAAAAAAAATAATAATAATAAAACTCAAAACAGAAAATACGTTTGGATTTGAATATGTCAATATAAAAGAAAAAAATATATATTCAATCTACCTCAATATCACATTAAAATTCATCACAATTCAAAATATTTCGATTGTCTAATGGAAGAAATTTATATACGAAATTGTTTTCAATAATACATTTCAAGTGATTATATAGTTTTAAGGTATACATACTACACTTAAGAAATATTAGGGAAAAACTGAAATTTCCTTAGTGGAAAAATGGTTGAAAGTTTAGCACAATGATTACTCACGGAACTCTGTGATTGCTTACAATTTTGAAATACAAAAAAGAACCTAACATTGATTTAAGTGACAGAAAATAAAATACACAAAAAAACTAAAAAAGGATCAAGATATTACGATCAGTTCAAAGAACGAATACAAAAAGAAACAAACACACTCTGTCTATTGTGTACATTTAACATGAGAACTAAATTAGTATCAAAATGGTTAAAAAAGAAATATTCTGTTTTCATTTTATTCCAAAAAATATTTTTGTAAAAGTTGATGTAATTAAGACCAAATAAAAAGAAATGCCGTGAAGAAAAAAAAAATCACCGAAATCTCATAACAACTTAGTATTACTAACGTCAGAGTCTTTTCATTAAGAAAATGAAGAAACACGCATTTAAAACGCATCTCAGTGAAAACTTTTTATTTAGTGTAAAATGAAAATATTTTTTGATGAAAGAGATATAATTGGTTTTATGAAAATTTGAGTGTATTCATAATTTTTTTTAATTAAGGAAAACTTATTGTATGTACAGTTCATTGCTCACGTATATACACACATATATAGATGTATCTAGAGATTATATAAACTAGTGAACGTATTTGTTTTAAAACCAAAAATAAATTGTCTAAAATTTCATTTTTAATAATTAAAAATTTTAATTTAAATATTCGTTTATTTATTTTTTTTCACGAATTGTAAAGTTTAGCAAATGAATGTCGTGTAGAGTTTGTAGGAATAGGAAAACTGTATCTTTACAACGTATTTAATAATGCAACAGAATTATTGAAATTATTAAACCAATCAAAAGGCTTTTAATGATATGGATTGACGATGTTGCTCATTAATAATTTGATATGAAGAAACATACTTATATATCCTTTTGTTTTAAATTTAAGTATATTGTTAAGAGGAATTTCTTGTAATTTCACGATTATCATGGCCAGAAGACAGTTCAGATTTAAATCCAAGAGAAATGTTATAAGCTGGAATTGGAAGAAAAAAAAACTATCAAGTGTTTAAACCTGGATCACATTCAGAGTGCGAAGTGTATTTACAGTGTATGGTATCAAATAACATTTATTTATTACATAAAAGAACTATATATTTTTTTGCCATTTGGAATAATTCATAAACCAAAACCAATAACAACGTTGTAACGCACAAATATAAAAAATTGGCACAAAAAACCGCATACGGCCGTATCAAGGATAAAAATGGGCTTAAAGAACTCCTCGGTTATAGCCCCGAGTACTGTCTTGAATGAAAGTGCTAAAGCGAGAGTTTATATACCTCAACTCTTGCTTTAGCATTTTCATTCAAACCAAACGAATCCTTTTATCTTTTTTTTTCGCAATGAGGAAGGGGATTGAGGAATCCTTGAAACGGCCGTATGCGGTTTTTGTGCAAATTTTTCATATTTTTGCGTTAGAACGCTGTTATTGGATTTGGTTTATGAATTCAAATTCGCACAAAGTATTTGATCTATGCTCATATGGAATAAATTTGTTTAATTAAAACAAAGAACAAAATATTTATATTATGGATACTTCTTATGTGTGCAATGTGTTAATATGTATTTCACCCATTTTACTTCATTATATCTCGTGTTTACAAATATATTTTCATTAATTCATATTTAATAAGAAATTTTCATTGAATTTCATTGTGAATTCTGCATAAAATAAGTAATTATGTATATCGAAACCGTGATTGTTGAGTTATTGTTCATGTTTTTCTTCATTAATATATAAATACATAATATACAGATACATAATATACAAATACTTGTAACCATATATAGTGTACAACGCAAAATTATTTTGCTTTTGTAATTTATTTGCAAGTTGTTTAAAATATGAAAGTTCAAAATCCCCTTTTTATAGCCAAGACTATATGAACGTACATTTATGGGATTTGTTTTTATGGAGGAAAATTCGTCATTCTTGTAGCGTATTAGAAAAGTCACATTTGAATGACAATTTATGTGAAGAAAAAAATATTTTCAGAAAACGCTTTTCATACTACGATAATATTCTTTTATTCATGACATGTCATGATATATTCAACGAGATACATTTTGTCAAAGATTGACAAATGAAGATACTTTAGCGCTTTTAATAATAGTTAAATAAATTTTACGATTTCCATGTTATGTTTTTAAAATAATGAGAATGTTTCTCAGTGAGTTTAATAGACACTAAAGTTTTTATTAAAAACTTGCTTTTTCAAGTAATAATACATATACAGTCGGTAAAAAATATATAATAATATTTCTTTTACTCATCAAATTTTCAATCAAAATGAAACTACGGAAAAAGCCATTCAACTCAAAATTATGTTTTTATGAAGCTTCTTCAATCTAATTTCTGCTAAAAAAAAAAAAAAAAAAAAAAAAAAAAAATGTTAATTTTTCCTAAAAGTTTTTAAAAATTATTTCAAAAATAAATATTTTTAAAAATTCATTTTAGAAACAAATATGAAAAAAATATCAAAAGTCGATTGTTAGTAGCTTCAAATATGCGAATGTAAAATTACAGCTCATATCACGATATAGTTTTTTAGTTATGCTTAAAAAACTACCTGCATTGCAATTTCCTTAGCAGAGATTAGACATTCACCATTATCATTTCTAAATTTTATTAATACACAATTTCTAGAATGCTTGACCGAATATCTTGCCGTTTGGTATTCTAAGGTAAAATTTTCCAAAAAAGCCAAATATGAGTGAAAACTAGGTGTTCGTTTTCAGAAGTTTAGAGTTTGGTGCCATTTTAGTATCAAGACGTTCTTATAGCCTTCAATTTTAAAAATAAACTGAAAATAAAAAACAATAATTGCTTTCTATTTCCGTTTTAATCTGTGATAATTTAGAGAATAAAAAGGGTGTTTTCTATTTAATTTTTCCGATTGCACTTGCTTTTTACCATAACTATTCTTATTTCAAGAAACTAATACTTATTGTGAAAGCAAAAAACACATAACTATTAAGACAAGCATCAATACATTATTCATTTAATTTAACCCGGGAGCATTCGCATGGGGTGTGACATACCCCAGGGTGTGTATGGCTTTTACAATATTCACCACTATTTTTGGAAAAGTAATCTACAATTTACATTACCATAGAATTTATAAAAATTGCCTCAGACTAAATAAAGTGACGATTATTAAATGTATTTATTGGTGACAATGTAAAAATCATTCATAATCTGGGTATGCGCGACTCCTCCCTAGTTAAAGACAACATAGAAGAATTACTATGAAGTAGATATGGGTACCAATAACTTACAGTTAAGAAGCTTAAAACATTGATTGCGCAAGCATGATATACTGTCGCTGGAATTTAGGAAACAATTATGAAATTATTAAATGAGTTCAAATTATTCGAATCATGATTAAGTATTAAAATTTGTAAGTAGGTTGTTAAACTTAAAAATTTATTCATAAAACATTTTAGTGTCAATGAATATCAGACACCTTATCTATGTACTTTTAAAATAGATAACACATATTTGAATTTAAAAAATATAACCTCTGTAATATTTCATATAGTATTTCTTTTTATACATATTACACATTATATTAATTTTATTATTAGAATTTTTGTAAATTACATTTTACGCTTGGGTCTATATTTCTGGGACATTGTGCAATTATACTACATACATTAGATATAATGTAAGATACAAAGATTTATATCAATTCATAGTCTGAATATTGAAGTTTAATAATAATAACGGGCATTAATTTATCAAAAAACGTACATAACATAAAATATTAGAGCATTTCTTATAACAAGAAATGTTTGTGAGAAGAAATGTTTACTTATTTCTTAATTGGAAAAAGATATTTTCTGCAATTTTTATTATATTCTGCTTTGTCCTTAGATAATAAAAACTATTTACATAATGCTATCACTTTTTAAAATACATTATAACTGTATTTTCCGGAAATCCTAATTTCGGTTAAGAAATTCATGAACATTAAAATATTCCAATTAATTTTTTTGAATATCCATACCAGAACATGCAAAGTCTAACATTATTTTATGACCTTTAACCTATCAACTATTGCAAACTTTAAGAGAAACTTGAAGAGAGGATTTTTCTAAAATTTGTTGTCAGTCAGTGAATTTTCACCCAATTCAGTTTTACTATAGATATGTATCATTTCTATTTTAACTTGTCTCATATTATCCCATAAAACACAGATCTATCGGTAAGCAATCGGCCGATTGCCGCTTTGCCGTTACCGACGGTATCGACACGCTACCAGCTGCGGT
Source organism: Maratus michaelseni (assembly GCA_963931845.1). Taxonomy (NCBI): domain Eukaryota; kingdom Metazoa; phylum Arthropoda; class Arachnida; order Araneae; family Salticidae; genus Maratus; species Maratus michaelseni. The sequence continues at coordinate 256,373,477 of OZ007590.1, read as the reverse complement.
ACCGGTTCCGTAACTTTTTCGACACGCCGCGCGACTGACGCCCGACAGATAGGCGCACAGTCGGTCCGGTATCGGCAACGCCGGTAGAAGCGACGGCACTCTGCTGTGCCGATTGTATACCAACAGTTATCCGCACACCTACCGAATGTGGTCCGGTACCGACAACGCTAACAACGGTGAGATGCTGTGGCGACCGTATACTGATAACAAATCCGTAGTATTGTCGAATGTGGTCCGATATCGGCAAGCATTAAACTGCGATAGCATCCCTTTTATTGGGAACTAGCAGCAGATTAGGGGGGGAGGGTTACTCCACTTAATGGTACTTATTTTTTTTAAAAAACTTTGATTATTTACGTAAAAATGGTGAAATTTATTTTTCAGATGTAAGCAACCCCTTCCACCCTCACGGATACCGTTTTACTATTAATAGCCCCTGCCATTAAAAAAAATGCTTCAAGCTTTACTTTTTTACATTATATTAGCATAGATACTTTAACAATATCTGAATCCTGTGTTTCTAAACGCAATAATGATAAAGTAATTTTTTGTTCACTTTTACAAAATGTGGTAAGTATTATAAATACATTTAATTTTTGTTCTATAAAGCTGTATAAAACAAATCTTATTATTCAATAAGTAAAATTTAGATACATTTTCCTTTCTAAGTGTTGCTGTAAAACTTGATTTAAAAAAATAAAATATCTTCTAGGAAACTATAAAAAGATACATATAATTTTTTTTCAGATTTTTTTTATTATTATTTTTTAAGTCAAATAAACTAAATTTCGTTCCGGTAATTTACTATTTATTAATAAATTAAAAAAATCGAACTTTAATTTTACACAGAAAATAAAAAATGAATTTAAATAACTTTGTTAAAAAATTTAATCTACCCTGTTTGTTATTATTTTATTTTGTGAACGCTTTAAATGAATGTTTGTGTGATTTTCGTTTTCCTTTTTTATGTCTCTTTAAATGATAAGTCTGCGATAAATTATGTTCAATTATTTTAGCCTTATTAAATCCATCAGCATCTCAACTAAGTTAAATATTTTTTGCATAATTTAATTTAGTAAACATTATTCTCTTTTTAAAAAATATAAAAAACAAAATTTAGAGTTTATGTAATTTCTGGGCAAGATTAGAAAAATACATTTTTGTAACTTTATTTAAAATATATATATATGAATGACATGTTACATATTTACTTATTTTTAGTTTTTACTAAATTCTTTATATATTTTTTCATTTATACAGAAGGACAAATGTTTTCTAAATCATTTATATCTCGTATTACATTTAACGAGCAGGGAAGACCGAGCTATGCTCGGTCAAAATTAAATTTGAGTTCAAATATCATGACCCATGACCAAAATGACCCACTAATTGAATTTTCTCGAACATGTGACTTAGCACAACAGTCTTCTCGTCAATTACTGCTATTACATACAAGAAGTAGTTACGCCAGGAAATGTTGCAAAGGATTTTTCTTTTTGTTATAATAAATAAATATATGAATCTGTGTAGGAATCACTTTAACTAACTAACTGAAATTATATATAAGATGCAGTTTTATTTAAACGGAATTTACGTTATATACGTATATGATATATAATATTATACCTATATGATATATATATATATACGAGCAGGGAAATTTGAGCTCAAATATACCCCTGACCAAAATAACCCACTAATTGAATTTTATCGAACATGTGACTTAGCCCAACAGTCTTCTCGTGCCCGAAAACCATAGAATGCAAAATTGTGTAAATAGTCTGAGCCGTTTTTAAGATAAAAAAGCTTGACCCATAATAACCCATGACCAAAATGACCCACTAATCGAAATTTCTCGAACATGTGACCTAGCCTAATAGTCTTCTTGTTCCCTAAACCTGTAGGGTGTTAAATTTATTTCAAATCCTCTGAACCGTTATTAAGATAAAATAGCTTGAACTATAATGACCCATGACCAAAATGACCCACTAATCGAAATTTCTCGAACATGTGATCTAACCTAATAGTCTTCTTGTTCCCTAAACCTGTAGGGTGCTAAATTTATTTCAAATCCTCTGAACCTTTTTTAAGATAAAATAGCTTGACCCATAATGACCCATGACCGAAATGTTCCATTAATTGAATTTTCTCGAACATGTGACCTAGCCCAACAGTCTTCTCGTGCTCGAAAACCATTGGATGCAAAATTTAGTATAAATTGAGCCGCTTTTTAGATCTTGACCCACAATGACCCAGAGAGGACCCACTAATCTAATTTTCTCGAACATTTGACCTAGCCCAATGATTTTCGCGTGCCAGAAACTCGTAGGATACAAAATTTAATCAAAATCGTTAGAGCCGTTTTTAGATAAAATTAATTTGACCTGCTTTGACCCAAAAATGACCCACTAATCGAAAGTTCTGGAACATGTGACCCAGCCCAATAGTCTTCTCGTGCCCAAAAATAGTCGGATACAAAATTTCGTCAAAATCGTTTGAACCGTTTTTTAGACACAATTAGCTTGACCATGACCCAAAATGACCCAAAATGACCCACTAATTGAATTTTCTCGAACATGTGACCTAGCCCAACAGTCTTCTCGTGCCCGAAAACCATTGGATGCAAAATTTAGTGTAAATTGAGCCGCTTTTTAGATCTTGACCCACAATGACCCAGAAATGACGCACTAATCGAATTTTCTCGGACATGTGACCTAGCCCAATGATTTTATTGTGCTCGAAATTCATAGGACACAATATTTAATCAAAATCGTTAGAGCCGTTTTTTAGATAAAATTAATTTGACCCGCTTTGACCCAAAAATGACCCACTAATCGAAAGTTCTCGAACATGTAACCCAGCCCAATAGTCTTCTCGTGCCCGAAAATGGTCGGATACAACATTTCGTCAAAATCGTTTGAACCGTTTTTTAGATACAATTAGCTAGACCATGACCCAAAATGACCCGAAATGACCCACTAATCGAATTTTTTTCGAACATGTGACCTAGCCCAATGGTTTTCTGGTGCCCCAAAACGGTAAGATTCAAAATTTCGTCAAAATCGTTAGAGCCGTTTTTAAGATAAAATTTGCATATATATATATACTAGCTGTTACCCGTGACTTCGTTCACGTATCATTAAAAGAAGAATAAATGCATTAATTAAAAAAAATATTTCATTCCCGATAATTAGAAACATAAATAATTATCTAACTCTTTATCACATTCCATAGGAGACAATACAGTATTTCTATGTTATAGAGACCTTGACATAACTAAGTTTTAAAAAAGTGAAATTTTGTGACAAATAATCACGAAAAGGAAACTGTAACCAATGAAAAAAGGCGGGCCAAATAAAATCGTGGAAATCGGCGAATTGTGTAAAATCTTATGTCAAGTTTACCTGGTAAGCCATTTTACTTTTAACGCCTTGTGAAACGTTTTAATAGCCATCCTTCAAAGATAATGGAAATAGTATATTCTTTTTCATTAAATCCAATTCTTGTGAAAAGGGACCAATTATTCTAGACCTAAATGCAAGAAGCTTAAATTTGCCTCCTTGATTTAATCTATAACTGAAAAAAAAATCTTTATTTCTAAATGAAAATATGTTGACAGACGATTTTTGTTCTTTAGAATAAATTGATTCATGAAGTTTGAATGTGTGAAAATACGTTTTTATTTTTCAAAAATTTTATTGTAATCAAGATTTTTTTTCTTTCACCATCTATTCAAATTGAAAATAAATTCGTTTTTTCAGTTTTAATGAGAAAAAATATATTAATCCGTTTTATTTCTTCTTTTTTATTCACAAAGGACGCGTTCACAGACCGAACCCCGAGTTACATAGGGTAACACATGGGTAACCCGAAGCGTTCAGAGAGCGATATCACGTGACTTTTTGCGAGTTACCCGTAGCGTTCAGAGCTGGAAATTACTCAGACTTCTGGTAATCCACATTACCTGGAGAATTTTGTTGGGTAAAGTGATCACGTGGTTGGGAAATCTGATTTGTTTGTTTGCTTTATAGCTAACTGCAACTGTTAACTTTTGTTCTTTATGACTCCTACTGTACACTTGAGTCCTGAACATTTGATTGGACTACCTTTAACAGGATTATGATATAATTGCCCAACATCCGCTAGGATGGTTCTTGAAATGTTCGTACAATCAAAATGTAATGGTAGATTGGTTGACGGAAGTGTTTGATTGTAAATATACCCATAACTTTACCCAAAAGCCGTTCACAGCCGTTTTAACCCAACTTTACCCTGAGAAAATCATATGAAGTCATTCCCAATTATACGAGTAACCCGCGTTTCGGTCTCTGAACGCGCTCAAAATTGGAATAATTCAGTTGCCATTTTTAGAGAAACTTCGTTAAAATTTACAAAAATAATAATAATAATAATAATATCTCGGAATTTAAATCATTTTTTTTTAATTCTGAGAGTTTATGACATCCTCGGATCAATGACAACCGGTGTTAAGTAAATCGCATTGCGTTCGACAATCTGAAAAGAGTAGTTGCGAAATACAAACAGGCGGTCAGATTTTAATATAATAGATTCGTATTTATTTTTATTTTTCTAATAATCAGGGTGTGGTTTTTGGCAAACAACTCTCATCTGTATGTAACTGATATTCATGCTTAATCACCGGTATAGATAAAAAAAATAATTTTGCGTTTTAATTATGGCGTGAAACTCATCTACTTTCTAAACTTACCGATCCTTGTATTATTAATGTAAGGAATTGATTCCCGCTCCTTGTAAACATATTTGAAAATTCCCGTTTTATTTCAAATATGACGTCACTTTTTCCTCAGAGAAATCTCTTTATAATGGCATAATTCTTGTTAAATTTTTTTTCCGGCAATCAGGACGTAAATTTTAGCAGAAAACTCACATTTCTATGTAACTGGTATTCAAGCTAATTATTAATCAGTATCGATAAAAAATATTTTAGTTTTTCATCTTAAATATTACGTCCATTATCTATCTACTTTCATCATACATTGATATTTATGCTCCTTGTATTATTACGAATATTTGAAAATACATGTTCTATTTATGACGTCATATTTGTCCAAGCCGAGGACGATCCTTTTCATAGTTCCATGGTCCAAGCGAAATCTATTTTTAATATTATAATTATTGTTCATTTTCCTTCTAATTATAACGCAGTTTTTGACAGAAAAAGATCTTTTTAATGTAACCGATATTCATACTTCATGTATAATAACAAATACTCCATATTTTTGTTTCAAATATCACGGAAATTCATCTTCTTTTGAATTCTTTTTAATTTTCAGTTTTCACGTGAAAATCGTTCAATTGAAAATTAATTGTTGAGAAAAACGTGTTTTTATTTATTGGCAACGATCAAAGCCCTAGCAACGATAAATTTAAATGGTTAAATTGTATGGAAAAATGTCCATTTATTCTCTATGAAAATAATGAAATTTTTAATTATTAAAGAAAATATTTGAATAAAATAAACAAAAACCAGTCTATGTTCATATGAGGGTTATAATCAACATATATGCAAAGAAACGGGATCATTAAATGCTCCATTTTGACGCTGGCTTCAGCCTAACATTTGCACGCAATCAGATTTATAATATTATTAGGATAACCACACACAAGATTTGCTCGTATTAGAATATATGATTTGATGGTCCATAATTACATTTTTAAAAAATAAAGTAACATTATTTACAATATTGTTTTTCCTTTTTCTCTTATTTTTTTCTAAATCTTTCCTTTTCAAATATAAGTATACACTTTCAAAATCGCTCATGTATATTATATACATTGGAAATGTCCAATATTTATATACATTGATTTAATTAAAATTCATTTATTTTAAATTTGATAGAAATAAAATGTATTAAACAAGTTTAATAAATTTAAAGCACAAATGAAATCATCTGCTCTTGAATAGTATTAGAAAGGCATTTTTATACAGCAGCGTAAAAGTTTCAGGATACGTGAAAAATAAATCGCTTTAAGTAATTTAAAAAATGAATGAATTAGTAACTTTGAATAAATTAAAGTTCAAATACAATAAGATGCAAATTGTCATTATTAAGCAATCGAAAATTTTGACTATTTTTTTTAAATACATGAACTACACGAGTATTGTAAAATTGTGGAGCATCAAATGGACAACACATAACCAAATGTCATTCTGCATTTATTATAATAAAGAAACGTTTAAGGAATTCGTTAATTATTATCAAGATTAGTTAATTATTATTAATTATTAATAATTAAAATATGCTACATGTCATAAAAACTTATATAATAAAAAGATAAAAACTCCATAAACATATTTTTCTAATTTAACCCTTTTATCATTTTCTACAACAATAATTCCTACGCAAAGTTAATCGTTAAATGAGAATAAATCTTTAAACAATTAAATGTATGCAAAAATAATTAACTTAATTCAGATTAATTTAGATTTAACTAAAGCAAAATTAAGCAGACTTACCATTATTATTATTTCTTCTGCATGTGTCACGCTTAACGCATCTCAAATCAGCCAGTACATGAAAACGCGAGCATCTATTCTATGGTTGAAATTTCCCCTCTTTAAAACCTAGTTTGGCAAGCATGCCAAAGTGATCGCTTCGCTTTCCTTCAAAACTACGCTCCCACCTTATAGACAATAGAGTAGCAGATAACATCTCAGATTTGGCGTGTTAGTTCTGTATTGGCGCTTTGTCATAATCAATTTTTGGATGTGAAAGCGCGTCTCATATCATTGACGTTATAATAGTATATATAGTTATCATAAATGAAAGTATAAAAAATAATATATAGAGAGAAAATGCTCCATTTTCGTAATTTTGAGCCATTTTCTCTAAGTTACATAATAAAAAAAGGAAACTTAAATACAATTGTTTAATTAAACAAAAAAAGATTAATTTTCTTTTAAATATTGAAATTTTAACATAGGTAAAATATTTAAAGTATTTGTTTTTAATTGTCTGTCAACACATTTTATTTTTTTCTAATAAAGTAGGTTCTTGCTGAAAATTATTTGTTGCATTTAGCTTCCTGAATGTAACTCAAACAGAAACTAAAGAACTTAATGCACGTTGAAATAATAGTGAATATTATAGAGCAGTAACTAATTATTTTTTATTATCTTACTATAATTCGAAATTTATGAAAATACAATACCTTTCAAACAATGCGTTAAATATGTTAAAGCAATTTTTTGTGTCATTTAAAACAATCAAATCTTACATAAAACAAAAAGATCAATCGATTTTATGATCTTCCTTGTGCTGAATATATCTACGTAAGCAACTCCTTGTTTTCTGACATAAATGCAAGAAAATATTTCAATTATCTGTATTATAATCCTCTTCCTTTGCTGATCTTTATTTATTCAATAAACAAAGGCGCATAGCTTTATTTCGGCACGAGAAATATCCGAAGATAAATTATTTTTAGGCAATAGCTTCGTTATGGATTTGTACAGAAAAGCAAAGATAATTGCAGATGCGTTCTTCACGACACTTAACGAAAACAGTTAATAATTTTATATGTTAAAAAAAATATATTTATTTATTTTCATTTCCATGTGTTAATACAATATAAAATTACTAGTTAAAAAATATTTTTATAATACTTGATATAATACATTTTTAATAAAAATAACTATAAACTAATAACCTAAAAAGCAAATATAAGAATTAAAACTTAGCATCAATACAACAATAATACAAATATATAGAGTTCAAACAATAGTATAACTTTAATAAAAATAGGTTACTAAGTACTTTTTTAAAATGACAAGTGCGACACCATATAACTCACACATTTATATCATAAAAGCATTTTGCAGTAGCCGTATTATTGATGGTGTTTCAGAAATTAAAAAAAAAAAGTTTAAATTTAATTAATTACCTTGTACCTTTTCTGAAAATAAGTAGATGCGCTTTCTGCACTTCAATTTTCATGATATTAATTACTTTTTGTATATATAATTTTGTTTCATTTATTTCAATTTTGTCAACATTATACTAATGAAGACAGATACAGTTATGCCGTTGAAAGATATTATCTTATTGTAACAATAATATAAAGGATTGCTGATTTTTTATTCTAAATTCGTTCACAAATAGCTTAAGATTTCTTATAAAATTTCGTTAGTATCAAATTCATTGTAAACTTGATATTAGAACATCTAACGATGATTTCACATGCATTAAATCAGTAAATATTCAGGAATAAAACAACAAATCAAACATATATCTACTTCCAAATACTTCCATTTTCAGCAAATTGTGCCATGAAGATTACATTGAAGTTCTCAAAATGTTTTTTATTGAATTACTTTTATATTTCTACACTATTAAGAAGAAAACGGGAGCAGGTAATGTGAAACATAACTTAAAACTTACATGCACTGTTTTGTTTAATAAAATTATATATAGGAAAAAGGAAATGAAATAGGAAAAGTTTCAAAAACATTTTGTATGATATAAAACAGCACATTTAGCATAGATAAATTAATAAATCAGTGTCATTTATTTTTTTTTAAATTGTTCTTTTTTTCGACAATTCCAATCCTTAAACCCAATAAGCTGAAATTCTAAACAAGCAAAATTATTCTTTTGTAGTAAAAAAAAAAAAAAAAAAAAATCAATATTAAATAAATTCGGCTTTAACCATATGAGTTGCTGAAAATGTTCATTACTGTACTACAATTTATGATTACTAATATGAAGTAACATCAATGTAAAACAAACAAAATTGCAAGGGGTTGCCTACTGTGCTTACCATGTCCAACGATAAATATATTCTCTTAAAAAATTCGTCTTTCACAGTGGGTTAAAAATACTATTACACTAATAAATACAGTTTTAGACATTTTGGTTATATTGCAACAAAGTAACACCACAAAGTATCAGCTGGTATTACCATCAAATAACGTTGTGGCAGCATTAAAGACTAATTTAAATTTAGTTGTACATTTTCGGTTACAAGTGATACATGTATTCAGAACCATTTCATGAAATGCATTAATGCGGGATATTAGGGATCCGGCGAATATACCTGTTTTGTCTACAATAATATTTTATGTATTTCAATGCAATAGTCTATATAATTTAGTAAATACATCAAGCAGGGCGGTCGCTCTGCCAAGCCAAGCCTAAAAAAAACGCCGCACAAACAACGCCAAGAACTGGACTAGACCGCTACTGCTTACTTACAGAAACCAACTTCGTAATGTTAAATCGACAAAACATGCCAGATTAAAGTATCAGATATCAAATAAACCAAACGTCGCAGAAAAAAACGAAAACTAGAAGAATCTAATGAAGAATTTCTTCAATTTAAGACCAAACTCATTTTCATAAGTGATTTATAAACAGAGATATAGATTTTTTTTTAAAAACGTCGAGTTACTTAAAATGATCACTTTTTTCTTCGTCAATTTTTTTTTCAAACAACCTACAGGCCTTAATATTGGGCGGAATAAAAAAAAAGATTGCATTTTTGGACAAGTAATTACGTAATCTATGTGCTTTTATAAAATCCAGTGTAAAAAAAAAATATTTTCTATCCTTAATTAGCAAAAAACTGTTAATTAACTTGGCAATTAAAAAATTATGCCAAAACAGAGATAAAACCCGTTAACGACCATGTACCATCTGTATTATAATAGCACAAATCAGTTACAAGTTATAACCACATCAAATTTCATCTGCAAGTCACACATTTTCTTCTGAAGATATTTAAAAAAAAATAAAACTTCATAATTATAAGAACACACATTTTACCAGACAATTAAATATGACTGCACACTGTGGCAGATGACTGTTTCCAACTGGAATGAGTATGAGAAATTGCCAGTCAAGGATATCGGTCTGGGTGGTTCAGTCGCAGTGTGTCAGCACGGTACGCATCAGGTCCCAGGATCGAGTCATGGCCCAGGTCAATTTTTCACTCATGTTTGTTTAATGTATTTAATTGTCTGATAAAATGCGTGTTCTTATAATATTGTAAAATAAAGTAATCAGACGTAGTGTTTATGCTTTAAAAAATATTTTTAATATAAATATAATTTACGTTTTTAGAAAGATTTTTAAAAATAAATTAGTTTGTGAGAGAAGATGTACCTTCTAAAATGTATACATTAGGAGTTATTGGCATTTAAAAATTCTTTCCAAACGTAAACAAAATTTTTGAAATGAATTAAATGTGAATCATTTATTTCTAAATAAAAAATAAAAATAAAAATAAAAATAAAACGGTACAGAACAGGCATTTCGTTCGCAGGAGTACCTTTCACGTCATTTTCCTATAAATTAATGAAATCCAGTTGTTAAATTATTTTTATTTTAGAAGTGAAGTTTACATTTAAATTTATTGTAACAGTACAATGTTTAATTGAATAAAATAATGTAAATCTAAGAAATTGCTAAGAAATTCCAAACATGCACAGGGCAACGCAAAATAAATAAATAAATAAATAAACAAAAAATAAATAAATAGATAAATAAATAAATAAATAAATAAAAATCAGCTTTCAGAAATTATAAAAATTGTTCATATATCTTAATTTCAAGCTAAAGAGGGTTTATTTCTATATTATTCTATATATAATAGTAATTTCAGCAAATATATTAAATTCCAATGCGATCTGTTTTAAACTTTAAGATAGTTTATAACACATGATAAAAAAATTATAAAAAAGAATGTTGCTTCACATTTCGGGGAGGGGATGGGGAGGGGCGTGAACAAAATTAGGAAGTATAATAAGGCTATCTGTTTGAAATTTTACGATATTTTATAACACATAACGTAAATTTTAAAAATAAAGGCGCGTCAAAAATTATAGAGAGGGGTGGAGCGCGTTTTGCCTACACAAGGGGGGGGGGCACTTTTCTAAATTTTAACGATATCCGTCATGTCATATATCGTAACAAAGGGCTGTGACCACTTATTCATGTATGCACCACAGGTGTCACCCCCACATTTTGCGCCCCACCCCTCCGACACTACTCATGTGATATATTGTTCGAAAGGCCTGTGACCGCGTATTCATATTAGGTGTCTTCGGGGTCCATCCTCCCACTTTCACCCCCCTCCTAAAGGGGGGACTTTTCTAAATTTTCCCGACACCTCTCATGTGATATATCGTTGGAAAGGTCTGTGAACGCTTTATCCTATTATGTCGACCAGTTCGTCGACACTTGGTAAATTGGCTTGGGTGTCCGCAGTGGAGAGCGGCCCCGGGACGATCGCAGCACCGAGGCCTCTGGATCGACAAAGCCTCTGGCGCGATATAAGTCGTTTAGAGACTTGGACGCGATGGTCTGAACGCGTGCCGGCGGCCCCCGTGGCCCCCTGGCGACGCGAGCTCATTTTATCCTATTATGTATCTCCGGTGTTCATCCCCCCCACTTTGCCCCTTTTCACCACCAGGGGGCGCTTTCCTATCTCTGTTTCTATGGGACGGATCACGACGGGGTATGGCTCATTCGACTCGACATCGATAGAGATTTCCGATTTTAATTCGTTTTTCATCACCAGGGGGCACTTTCCTATCTCTGGTTCTATGGGCTGGATCACGACGGGGTATAGCTCATTCGAATCGACATCTATATTCTTGACGATTTCAGTGCCCGAGGTTCATATAGAACAGATTGCGCTACCTGGTGGTGGAAGATGGAACTTGAGCGTGAGCAGCACGACTGCTATACGGTGCCGAAAGCAGCGGGGACCCGTGTCGGAGGTTCGTTTGGTTAAAGGTTTAGACTATTCGATGTGCAAATTAAGGGATTATCCAGTGCTGAAGGCAGCGGGGAACCAGGTCGGAGGTTCGTTCGGTTCGAGGTTTATCTTATTCGAGGTTTTACAAGATTCGAGGCCCGATGTAAATTATTGGCCGCTAGCGGGCGAAGCCAGCTAGTGCTAATAATAAAAGAGCGTAATATCACGTTTGATATAAAATGCAGCGCTGACACGCTATGTACGTATTCCATTTTTATTCATTTCATGGATAAGTCAGTGATATTTTTAACGGAGGATAACAAGTATTATAACAAGCCACATTTAGTATGTTGTTTTAAAGATTGTAATTAGTTTAAGTGAAAAATCTACTGGTATTTCTAGTTAACCCTTTAAACAATGACTGAAAGTAAAATGTAATTTTAAATTATTTCTCATGTTTAAATTATTTATATTATGTTTAATCTATTTAAAAAAAGATATGATATCTACAAAAACAACTTTTCAAAAAAAAAAAAAAAAAAAAAAAAAGTTGTGGCTAAAAAATGGGGTAATATCAATTTTCCAATCTATTATATTACTTATTTAACTCTTTCCATTAAATTAGTTATCATATATATAAGTCGAGTGCCTACGTATCTGTTAATAGAAATCATTTTCTCCTGTACTAAATACATCCTAATGAGTTTCTGAAAATTCAATTTTTTTCAAATTATGCATGATGGGCTTGGCGGCCATCTTTCCATATTTCTAACACCCAAATTTTTAAAGTAAAAGTGTAATATGTTTGCAATGTAATACATTTATAACAATTTCGAACTTCAGATTTTAACTACGGACAGATAAATTAGATAAGACTGATATTTTGAGAAATTGCTTTTTACTAGTTTGAAATTATTAATTACTCTAAAAAATAAATCATAAGATGAATCTTTAAGATAAGTCATCATTATCTTAAGACACAATTTTCAGAGCATACAAGTATATAAATGAAACGCTTAAAATATTTGCTTAAATAACAATTTTGAACTTCGAATTTTGGTGTTTAGAATTTTGTGAATAGTATGCAAAGATGGCCGCCAAGCCCATCATGTATAATTTGAAAAAAATTGAATTTTCAGAAACTCGTTAGGATGGTACAGGAGAAAACGATTTCTATTAACATATACGTAGGCACTCGACTTATATATATAATAACTTACTTAATGGAAAAAGTTAAATAAGTAATATAATAGCTTGGAAATTTGATATCACCTCATTTTTTAGCCACAACTTTTTTTTTTCTACGCTTGGCTTTTTTTACTTTTAGAAAGTTTTTTTTGTAGATATTATTATATGTATTGTTATTACTATACATGCAATTTAAAAGCTCTTCCTAAAGAACTAAAATTTGATCGAAGTGCCTTATTTATAGTTTTTTGAAGATATAAACGAAAATTAAAGTCAGTGATTTATATAATTATTTACTATGTATTTTCGATAAACCAACTTAATAGTTGCATGAATGTCTTTTTTGAATACCCTATGATAAAAAAATATTTTTTTTAAATAAATTACATTATTGTTTAACAAGAAGCTCGATTATTTTAAGAAGTATCACAAATCATTTTGCCATCTCTTATTTTAAGAAAAATATTATTATTTTTTAATGTTCTTCTAAGATTTATCTAATATATTACATTTCTGATAACTGTAATGTTTACTTAAACTATATTATATTAAGAATTATTTTTATATAAAAAAATGACATTAATACTTATCAAATATAACAGTTTATTTAAAGAAAGGGTTTTGAATAACTTAAGACTATATCAAATGCTTTCCATTTTTTTAAAAGGCCTTATTGTTTATATACAATTCAATAAGATAGTATACATAAACTGTATTTATTTGCGTTTTATGATAGTAGATAAGAAGTACAAAAATATTTCAAACATTTAAAATTTTTCTAGTGTTTCTTTTATAATATTTTATATTAATAATAATTAATCAAAATTCTTCACCACAGTTTTTTTTTTAATATATATCGATTTCTCAAAATTGGTTTCTGTATAGGCAAAATGAAAATATTTGACACTTCATTATGCATTTTGAATAAATTCTTTGTGAATAAAAAATGCTTTCAATAAAATTCTTTTACATAATGAAAGAAATGATTGATGGGAAAGATGAGACAAAAAAAGAGAAAAAATTACAATATTCTTTAAACTTTATGAAATAGAAAAAAAATATATATCTCATCAGTTTTTGTAAATGTCGAATGAAAAAAATAATGGGGTTAGAGGGCAAAATTGGGTGACAAATATTTCCTTTCTTAGGATAGAGTATTAATAAAAAGTGTGATTTTAAAATATTTTTTTTTGGTTTAATAATCTATTTTTAAACTATTTGATCCTTTGATCCTATGTGGCTATATATAGATTATCTCATTTTCTTTTGCTCTGTAAACAACATCTTGTGAAGTAAATTATCTAGTGTTATTGAAACGTTAAAAATATATTTTTTCCTTATTATCAATCTATTTCTGTAGTGACAAATTTAATCTAATGGTGGGTTTTTTAGATCTATCATGTAATAAAATCCTCGTAGAAACTTTTCTTTTTTAAAGTTTTTGATAAACTTTTTTTTCTGTAATTCAGACAAAATTTTTCATTTTGACATCTATTAGTGTACTGAAGTATCAGATTTTTACACGATTTGCATGAGATGCATTTTATAATTACTTGTGCTAATAGTCTCAAAATAATAATTGAATATTGAAGTGTTTGTAAAAAATATGGTACAATTGAAATTTTGTAAAACAAAGGTAAGGAAAATTAAAATGTAAAATTTTCACATTTCCAAGTGTCAAAATAGTCCAATTTTCTCTAAAGTGTTGACATGCGTTCCTGCATGTCGATACCGGAATACGATACCTGCAAGTCGATACCTGGCGAGTACGATATCTGAACGAATTTATTTAACCGAATGAAAAAGTTGGAGATTATTCATCTATCAAAATGGGGGGGGGGACATAACCGCTAGTAACAGCCGCCAAAAGTGCATTACATATTTTAATACCGAGGAGTAGGAATTGCGCTGTGCTTTAGATACAGCGACAACATTCCGAACACCACTCTGATATCGTGATGAACATAAAAGCTGCAAAATCAATTATCCAGCGTTATGAAAATGTTAAGAAATACTATTTTGGAAGAAGAAAAATTTTAATTTCTACAAATAATATTCGGTTATAATTCATTTATAATGTTATAAAAATCAGATTTCATAAAATGAAATATTTTTATAAAAGTTTTGTATGACGTTATATCTTTTATAGGCTCTGGGCAGTATTTACTACGTAAATTACGAACTTATATTAATTTTAAAGTTTAAAGTTATTTAGTTATAGTTACTGTACCTTTAATCTCTGAAGTTTATAACTTGACTATAACCTGCCAATCGAAAAGACTTAGTCTAGTCTTAGTTTTATCAAATTGCATTAAATTGCATCTTGTAGTTAAAAATTCGGAAATTCATCAATGTAAAAATTACTTTATAAGATTACTAGTATTAATTCAGACTTAATTATCTTGACTGAACGTCTAAATAATTAAGAACCAATGTGGGAAGTGTAGTCTTTTGTTAATGTAGGGAGCGGTTCCATTAAAGGTTTGACGGTTTGAAGTTTGTGTTTCTCATATTCGGAGACTTAATTCGGAGATTCAAATACTGTAACATTACCCCCTGTCTTCATATTCAATAGTTTAGTGATATTTTTATCAAAATGTAATCAAATGTCGTTGAATATAAAACTTCAGAGATCCATCTAAGGAATATATTACTTTAGCTGTCGCAGAGAACTTACTTCCAAATAATGAAGAAACAATCTACAAAGGAGAGAATTTTCCTAATTTAGGTAGCAGTTCAATTAAATTATTACATGATTGAAGCCTGTGGTACTCGCCATAATAGGAGATTCAACAAAATAGCGTATCTTTGTCTTTCTATTGAAGAGTTTTCGGCATAAATGTATAAAACAATGCGACATACCTTGAACAACTAATGAATGTAGAATTACAGTAGGGTGGGCCGAAAAAAACTTTATTTCGATTTTCGATTATGGGTGGCGTGGAAAATATACCACTGGTGGCACCAAGTTCACACAAAAAATTGAGATTTTTAGGCCAATTCCTTGATTTGCCGCAAATGTCTTGAAGGTTTGCTCAAATGTTGATTTTTGAACTTTTTTAGCAAAAAATATTTAAAATTAAAATTTAATTTATTTTGGTTGTATTTACATGAACAATCATGTTATGTGTGCCAATTGTAAATGTTATGTGTTAAATAAGCTCTAATTACGTATTATTTTTGTGCTATCTGCTTTACAAATATACAGCTTTTAGCTTGTTTTGCGTTCGGGAACAACGTAAAACAACACAGAACTCACCTTGAGGAGGTAGCTGCTCGGCGAGTTCCACCCACCCTCCTATCCAAAGAATATTATATTCCGAATGTATACCATTTTAAACTACGAAGTCCTTCTTCGAAATAGATTTTAGCATCTTTTTCAGTGCTTGCAGTTTTGCTCTGATGAAGGAATCTCTTCTTATATTCCGACATATCTTTGATGTAGCTTCTATCACAATGTTAACTCCTTTTCCACAGCCTTGTAGTGACTTGTTAAGCAGAATAACTATTCATCAAAGATAGATACTGAAATTATTCTGTCTTCAATTTATTCTGATGAGGGGGTTTTTGTTATTGGAGGTTTGCTGATTTCGGTGGAGACCCATTCGATACAGTCATCGATAGTACTCCGATACACAATTCGATAGTACTCCGTTGTCTTAAAGTTCAGCTTTGGAACCTGAAACTCTGAACACATTGTTGTGTTTTTTTAATTGAGGTGTCCATGCAACCTTCTAATATCTTAGTTGTCCTCAGATTCCATTGCTACCAGTAAATTATCGGAATGGCCATATTATCTATTTGTTTAAACGACTATATGTTCTGTCTGCTTTATCTCGTCTGGTAGAAACGTTGGGAATTGAACAATCTTCCACAGATGTCTGAGTCCATCTGCAAAACCTTGCCGTTTCCTTACAACAAACCACACTTGCACATAAACTTATATCACGTACTGCGCGAGATATTTGAGAGCTACATCGGTATTCAAATTACTAAAGTATAAGCAAAAATTCTGCAGGCAGTTGTGATGAATATCGATTGAACATTTGCGACACGTAAATTTTCGCATCGCACCCCCATTAATCTAGCTTCTATTGAGCCGACAAAGGTCTTTGGTCCCGACGTTTCACCATCTAGTTTAAACAGTAGTTGTCGGATTGGAAGCTAGTTAGTTTGAAGAACACATATCAAATGTTGCAGTTCTCTTCTTTGTTTGTTTTTAAGTAAGGCAATTGCTTCCCTTACATTTTCCCGACATTGTCTTTACAGGGGTTTTGCTCGTTTTTAAATCAATATTTCCGATAACATTTCAAAAACAGCTCTTTGATTGCATTGGTTCTCGCTCCACCGACTCCCCCCCCCTTTCCAGATTTGCTGTCGAGGCACACTGCGAAAAAAAAAGAACAACAAGGAACATGAAAAAGACAAAATACATAAACCGACAAATGATTCAAACAATACTTACAACTTTTGATAACATATACGCGAAAAAGCTATAAAAATCAGCTAATTTAAAATACACATAGAAATTAAATATTGCATAATCAGAGCTTATTTAAAAATTTCGCACACTAAACATGACTTTTCAAGTAAATACAACCAAAATAAATAAAATTTAACCTTTTTTAAATGTTTTCTAAAAAAGTTAAAAAATCAGAATTTTTGCAAAAAAGTAAGATGTTTGTGGCAAATCAAAGAATTGATCTAAAGATCTTAAATTTTTTTTGTGTGAACTTTGTGCCACGAGTGGCACGTTATCTGCCTATCATCAGAAATCGAAAAAAAGTTTTTTTCGGCCCACCTTCGGCCAAGTTTATTTCGGTACAGTATTGGGGCCTTCAGATCAAATTGTCACAATGGACAATTTTTTTATTATTGAAGTGCAATTTTTATGGCAAATGTATAAGTAAATCAAGTTGGAATTCTGAAATGAGGAACATATAACAAATTTTGAAGCAGTTCTTTTACAATTATAAAAATGATAAAGAAAATATAAATATATCACCTGTTTTATTTTTGTTAACTTTCCCTAGCAGATAGTAACCATTGAGGAGACCGCAAAGTCTCTGGTCGAGAGATTTAATTTAATGTGGCATTACATCTAGGTTAATCAAATGTTAAAACCGGATTTTTTAAATTTTCACGAATTTAAAATAACATTTTAGGTTGTATATTTTTCATCCCACGAATTTGGCATCTTCTTAAAAACTAATCAATATGTAAATTAAGATTTTGAATTAATTAAAATGTAATAGATTTTTATTTAATTTCTAATGTGTGAATAAAATGCGAAAGCTATTTGTGACAATAAAAGAAATATATTAAGATAATTAAAAGTTATATATATTTTTTTCTTTTATATTTTTGAAAACTTTATTTTAATTTCTTGTACTAAGTGTAATGTTAAAACTTACTTTCAAAATATGCGGAGTTCTTTAATTTAAATTATCTTCTCAGCATTTAACTTGTATTGGGAATGTTTGTTTGAACATTTTTAACTAGGAACCAGATATTCTTAAATTAATCATTGCATTGGTTTTGAGTAAATACTTTCAGATGTGTCTATTGTCTTAGGATATAAGGAGTGGCTGCTAAATTAGAATTTGTCGATAAAACAATGAAAACACTCGTAAAAAATAAGAATTTGTATTAATTTGCCTTCCTTCTAAATTTAAAAGTCGTTTGTTCAATTCAATTCGTCGTTTCACTTATATAAACATTGTATTATAAATGTAATGTAAAAAGGAAATTTCACTTTCGTTCTCATAGTGACATTTCTGCCACATATTCGTTGTTAGGGAAATTGTCTTGAAATATTTTAATTCTTAATTTAGTGTTCTCGGCACCTTATATTTATGTATATTGTAATTTTACCTTAGTTTTTTACCCTTTCTCTATGAGTTACGAGTTTGAAACTCTTATATTTTACTATGAAATGTGCTACTTCCCTTTGTTTTTGGATGCACTCGTCTATATTCATCTTATTTTGCACTAAAATTTTAATATTATGTAAAGTATATTGTAAGGAATTACATGAATAATCCACAGTGGATCCAATAGAAATAAATGGAACATTCTGGTATATATACGCCTTGTATATATATATATATATATATATATATGTAGCATTTTGACGAGGTTGAGATATTACGATGAATAATATTCGATGAAAAGATGGCAGTCCTTCAACGATATAGCAAGTTGCAGTCGATATTAGCGAGTATGGCGAAGTAAAAGGCAATGAAATGAGTCCACCAAAGTTTTCCAATAAATCCAGCCAATCTCCAGTCAAATAATTTTATTAGAAGACGAACAACACAGAAACAATTCCCAAAGGTCTAAAACTTATAGCCCTCGGGCTAACGTTGCTTCACTTCATTGAATTAAGATGTTACTGGGCCAGTTGAATATTCTACGGACATAAACACACAAGACAAATATTTGTTTATGCTTCCGGAAACTTCAAAAATCTAGTGCTCCGACCGGTGCGGGCGAGTTTTGTTCTCTCCGCGGAGATATACAGAAGTTAAGTCACGAGCACACAACCCAATGAGTGAGAAGCTAGCTCCAGCACAGCGAATGAGGCTAGAGGGCGAGGCTAAAACAGTAAAGAATCCTGTACTTGGGTGCGGATAAATTTTGAAGTAAAATCCCAAGCGCGCGAAAAAATCAGAGCAATAATAATAATAAGAAGAAGAAGAAAATGGCTTTTAAAAAACATTCGAAATGAGAACGCGTCTCGGAATTTTATAGATTGGGGAACTGATAAAAGCTACGAATGATCTTAAGTTTTACATTAAGATTTGGAATAAAATAATTATTAATATACGGATATTTACTTTTAAAAGGACTTTAAATAGGAATAGATATTATTAAGA
This sequence comes from Maratus michaelseni, assembly GCA_963931845.1. Classification (NCBI taxonomy): domain Eukaryota; kingdom Metazoa; phylum Arthropoda; class Arachnida; order Araneae; family Salticidae; genus Maratus; species Maratus michaelseni. The sequence continues at coordinate 256,353,669 of OZ007590.1, read as the reverse complement.
ATTAAGGAAATACTGACTATGACAGAAGTTAGATTAATTTTAAAATATTAATGCGAATAAAATTGAAGGATACGAAGGAAATAAATTTTTATATAACATATATATATATATACAAGGAGGCTAGTATATATATATATATATATATATATATATATAATTATAATATCTATGAATTTCAAAATACATATCAAGTTCTAATATCATTCTACTTTAATCTACAAAGAGATAAATAATGATATTGTGTAAACAGAATACCACATATCTAATAATTAACATGTGCAATCATAATTTTACCATAGCATGTGCTTCAATGGTAATTGGCCAAATTTACTCATATCTGAATAATATTTAAAAAAGAAAGAGAGAGAAAGGGGAAAAAATTATAGATTGGAGTTGCTATTAAGTAAACACAAATGGATTAATAAATCAAATATGAACATTATACAATGGAAAACTGGACCACAAGAGAACAAACAAGAATTGGATATGAAAAAACACATGTAGATGTACTCGTCAGCTTGGTTGCACCCACATGTATTTTAAGAATAATTCAGTACTTCATAATTCTACTGGCATGATGCTAAGATCAGTAGAATCAACCAAGTATACTGATTTATTACCAGATAACAATTGGAATAAATAAGATTGGAAATATTTAAATTGGAAATAAAAAACCATTAAGAATATATAATATAATTCACTTACATCGATTATATTAAAACATTATAAATCACCTCACTAAATTACCACTAGATATCATTTTTGAAATAATATTGGAAATTAGAACCTTTAAATTGTAGATAAAATATTTTTACTCACAATAATTATCCTGAATCAACAAAATATAGAAACTTCTGCATAATATCCACGTCCACATGGCACGCATATAATTTTGACAATCGAGTTGAGAGAAATGATTTGAAAGACAAGTTGAGAGCACATTTTTTTAAACACAACTCCATCGATGACACACCAACACAAAATGATTCAAAAACAAACAAAATTATTCTGGTGATAATACAATTATAACAAAATTATATCCGTGAATATATAATTACTCCATCTAATTTTAATTCCTGAAAGTAAAATTAATATACAAGCTATAGCTCCCTCTATAATTAAATTAAAAATAATATTAATAATATTATCATATCTACCTGACACGTAAAGTGTCGCCATCTGTTGGTATTATAATTATTCATAATTAATATCTATTTGCATATCCACTTTATTAGTTACATATACATTTCGTTAGATTTAATTATATAAATAAATAATAAAAAAAGCAATACTGCCATATAGTTTTACATTAAATTCGAATATACAGGGTGATCAGAAAGTCTCACCCTGATTCCACATCGTTGACAAGAAAAAAAATATTGAAGATATTAATGTAAAGCTTTTAATTTTGCGTAGTCCTGTCCATATTTTTTTTAAATCGGAAAAATTGCACTACTTTGTCATACATTTACGCTGTGAATCACACTTCGATATTTAACGGAACAGCCTCCTTGTACAGACAAGTTCAATACGTTTTGTCCATCCATGAAATCAAGCCTCCATGTATTGTCAACAGGTGTTTAGGCATTGTAATGTACGCAATCTTTCAGATGTCACGACTGTAAAGCAGTGGCTTGAAAATTTTTAAGAAACTGGTATTTCGTATTAGCCGCCTGCCAGGCGTTAATAACATAATAAACTGTCAAAAAGATTTTTATTTAAAACAATCCTTTTTTATTCTGATGATTGCAATGATTTAACCCTTTTAGTGAAATACATAGTTTACCAATATATGCTAAAAATTCCAGTAAAAAAGTGCATTTTTATAGATAATTTATATAAACAAGAAAAATATTCACCATTTCCGTTACAATACACCAATATTAATAATTTTTTCAAAATTCTCTTCAGAAGATTTTATACTATGATAATAAAAACACAGAGCGTGACGACGCTCCTTGGCACTAAAAGCGTTAAGCAAGTAGATCGATTACATGTTTTTAAAATGCATGTTTCATTTATATTATTATTTTATTTACTTACTGATCGAGTTAAATATTAGCGGGAAACAAAAGCAGAAGTGAACTATTTATACTGTTTTAAGTGCCAACAGAACCCAACATATTGCATGTTATAAAAATATAAATAAATACAAATGATAAACTTTAAATATACATACTTATCAATACTGATTCGTGTAAAATAAAATTAAAAATGAAAATTGGTGTTATAGGAATTAAATTTGCTTTTGATAAAATTTTATTATTTTTCATTATTATTAATGATTTTTAAATTTGAATTGTAAAAAAAAATAATAGTATGATAATTATTTTTGAACAGATAAAAAATATTAATAAAGATTAAAAACTTCATCACACTCTCAAAGCTGAGTTACAAATAAATAAATACCAGAAAAGAAAACAACTTCTAAATTAAAAGAAAGTCAAAATATGCTTGTTTATAAAACTCGTCAATCATAAAAGCATAATACTTACATTTATAGAATGTTTTAATGCTAAAACAAATAACAAATATGTTATACAACATTCTCATTACTTCTACTACATAAACATGAAATTATTTTTGTACGGATAGATATACATTTATTTGATCGTAACTTAGCGACACTATTTAATGTAACAAAAATATACTGAGAAATATTCATACTCTTTATTTCAAGAACGTCACCAGAAACAATTGATATATCGAGAACAAACGCTAAAAAACTATGCTTATGTCTGTAATTTTTAGAATTCTACTTGTCTCTTGAGCATAATTCCACCCTTCATAATCTTTTAGAAGTATTAACGGAGGTTAAAAAATGTTTACAATCGCTCTAGGCATATTTACAGAAACATAATAATATTTTTTGTATAAAACACATTCTAGCCATTATTAAATGCATTATTTTTCAAGTTATTTTACTTTAAGTGCTGTTGGGAAATAATATACCATGTCGCCCTGCATTCATTTATTTTTATTCGACTGTTTGACTCACACTGGATGATTAAACAAGATGTTTATACATTTAAGAATGTCCTGAAATCCACTGGACAACTTTCTTTATTTCTTACATATTATTCCTAAATTCATTTTTGTTCGGAAACGCATGAAATTGTTAGATGTTCTTATTCAGAAACGATGTAATCGAATGATGTTTTGCATTTTTTGTAAAGGCACATCTTTCAGAAAACACTGTTCAAGTTGTCGTTTTCAGCACAATTTCCTAGCGCGAGAGAAAAACCTATCGTCGCGTGAAAACAATCGCTTATAATTCCATAAGTAATTCATATATAAAAAATTAGAAATTACCAATCTATTCTAAATTGCTTTTTAATAATTCGACCTGCAGTACCATGCTTTTGCGTTTAAATATTAGTCCGTAACTGAGAACTAAAGTTTCGCGTTGTAAAGCATGGAAAAATATTTTTTTGTGAACCATCTTAAAATGTTCATCTTATCTGTTATAACGCATACCATTATTTACACACATATGCGTGCGGATAGTATCTAACAGCCAATATTTGATAGTTTACTTTTGCGGCAATTGGAGGCCTTGAAAGATGAATTATGTAAAAATCGAAAAGAAATCTTTGTTTATATGTGTGTAATGGGATACAACCCTTCAAAAATAACCTCCATAGCCAGACGCTGATTACCTGAATACTTTTATCACAATCCGAAAACGTTCATATGAAGTGCTGTCTCTTATTTGTGTCTAGCACTATAAGCAGTAGATTGTGAAGGCTTCTAACTATATACAGAACATTTACATTTTCATTAGGACAATATTCTTTCGTAATTATAGCTAATGTCAAACATAATTAAGCTACAGAATTTCTTTGTGATATTTCCTTTTTCTTAACGAATTTAAATATATTTATAAAGGTTTCTTTTTCAAATAATTTACGTTCAAACTGTTCAAAGTACATAATTCTCCTTCAAATGAAGCAGTTCAATAAAGTTTTAACTTCCTAAATTATTCCAATCTATGTAGAATTTTTTATGTAAAAGAAATTAAAGTAGAATCATTCTCTTGCGTATACATTCGACTCATCAATTCTCATAAATAACGTGTCAAAAAGACAATTATAAAAATATTAAAATCGCATAAAAGGAAACGGAAGGAAATAAAACTATGGACATTCATTTATTTCCTACTGAGTAAAACGCATTAATTCATGCACTAAATTTTTTACTTTAATTTAAAACCAATATCAGATGATTATCAATACTTAAGTAATACATGAAAAATATTCAACTTTTTTTAAGGAATAAAGTATTTTTATTTTCTAGCTCTTTACGTATTAATACTTTAGTATAGATTCTCAATTTAAGTAAAAAATTAAAATATAAATTAAAAATTAAAAATCTCCTTATATTATTCATTCCTCTTATAATATAAAACATAAAGTGTTTATCTATATCCGTTTATTGTGGTAAAGTTTAGCTTATTATTGAAATATTTCGAAAGAAATTAAAGTGTAGCACGAAGGTTATTTCTATTAAACAGATGTAAAACATTTTCAAACAGTTGAATATTTTGAAAATATTGAAAGCAGATTTCAATTATTATCATTGGGAAATGAATAAATACTATATTTAAAACAAAGCAGTTAGTGAATTTATCAATATTGTTTCACAAATATTTCTAAAGAAAAATATATATTTCAAATATATGGAATTGCAAATATTTCTATCGGAAATTGAATAAAAATTATATCGAAAACAAAGTAGTTGGTGAATATGTTTATTATGTATATATGTTATGTGAATATGTTTATGTATATATTTAAAAAATGAATATTTCGAAAATATTGAAAGTAAATTGCAAATATTAGTATTGGAAATTGAATAAATATTATTTTGGAAAGCAAACTATTTTTGAATATAAGTTTATTATTAGTATTGTAATTAATTTTATAATAGAATAATGTACTAGAAATAGAATACATTATTAAATAGAATAATGTATAATTAATTTTAAAGTAATACTATTTAATTTATTTGAAAACTATTGCATCATGAAAAAAATGAAATACTTCTACAAATATTTGCGATATACATTTAAAATCATTTTCCATTAAGTTACAATATTCTGACATAAGGATGTTGAAATTAGAAAATTTCACAATTTCAATTGAATAATGAGGATATTTATTCAAGTAGTTTGCAAACAAATACTTTTTATTTTAGACGTTAATTATAAAATTATATAAATTATATAATCCTATCAATATTAGAATATTTAATACTAAGAATACAGTTTAGTAATTCTGCACTGTAATCCTGCCCTGTATTATAAGTTTCATAATCATGTATTGAAGTTTAATAATCCTGTCCCTTTCAACCACGTTGGATGGAACGTGTTTAAAGATTTTGAAAAATACTTCTAATTTCTAAATTATTAGAGTTCGAAAGATGACATAATGATAATAGCCTTAACTCTATGATAATAGCCAAACTATGTATTTCTAAAACCTATGCTTTTTGAGTAACACATTAAGAACAAACACTGTCTCATTCACCCCTACTTTTAACTATACCTTCAAAAAATTTGAAAGATATTACGATACAATTTTAGAAATTTTCTTTAAAAAGATACAATCTTTTAAAATATATCATCCTCATAAAATAACATTTATATTGTTTGTAACACAAATCTCTAAATAATATAAAAAATAGAGTAATTTGATTTTTCCCCATATGAAATTAAATACTTGTTTACATAATTATATTCCAATAGTTAAAGAAATTGAAACAGAAAATTAAACTAAAAATATATCAAATTTCTTCTATTTTAGTACAATGCTAATAGAATCGTAATTAATTATAAAATAAATGCATTTTTAAAACATTTAATAATGATTCAACATAAACACTCTTAATTTCAGATTCCTGAAGGAGTATCAGACATTTATAATATATTTTATGTATTTTTTTTATCGGAAAAATATATTCTTATATGAAAAAATCACTTTATATTTTGAAAAATATTAACAATCTAAAATATTAAAGAATCTAATACAAAGTGTCTATCAAGTATCTCATATGATATGTTATGTTATCATATATATTTATATAATACAAAACTATTTTCTTTTCTCAAATAATTAAGTTTTGATTGAAAAAAAATAACATTCCTTCAACAACTCATGTTATAATAATTAATGAATGTCAAGTCTAATCACTCACTTCTGAAAAACTGAAACGATAATTTTAACAATGAAAGAATTATAAAGTAATAAATGTTCCTGTTTTTTTTTCCTTTTCATGAGTAATTTAAATACTCTTTTTATTATTAAACGTGTTTATTCCGTTTTCGGAACACATGCTACGTTTTCAATAGAACTTTATAATACATCAATGTATATGACACATTCATACATCTGAAAAACGAAGCAAATTAAGAAAAAAAATCTGGATTTTGTTAATAATTTATTGAGCTGATTTTAAATTCTATTTATCACGATGAATATTGTTGAAATATTAGTTATGCGTAAAAAAGAAACGTTCATAAAGGAAATTGATACAAATTTAATTGTTAAATTAAATAGTTAATATATTTTAATAAAAAATGGAATGCACTAATTGTGTAAGAATTGTGTGGCTTATTTCTTTTTTCCTCTAGTCTATTTAAAAATATATTTATATAGCTTTCATGTCAGTCTTAAATTTTAAATGATTTTTAAACATTTTAAATTCTCTGAGAGCAAAAAAGTTTTTAAATTTTGCATTGATTATATATATATATATATATATATATATATATATATATATATATATATATATATATATATATATATATATGTGTGTGTGTGTATATATATAAATAATATATATGTATATATATTAACATATATATACATATATTGCACAACATATATATAGATATATTAACATATATATATGACATATATATATATATATATATATATATATATATATAAACTTATTGCAAAAATTAACCATTGAAACAGAAGGAACTGACCATATGCAATGAAATTATTACCCCATATAGCACTGTCAAATTACACATTATAAAATATAGTCCTAACAAATGAAGTATCATTTATTCATAAAGTGAAACAGAAGTATAAACACAAATGTACGCTTATAATGATATTTACTTTTTCAAAGACTGGGAAACCACATTACAAGCAAAGAATGATTGTTTTCTGTAATTGACACCAGCTGAATACCAAAAATTGTGTCAATTCCAAGCCCAAACAATCATGGAACAAAATTGAAAAACAAGGATACCTTTGAAAATGGAACATATATATTTATACAGGTTTCGGCAAATATAGTCGCCACGTCACCATTGGCGACCAAATTATTTTATCTAACGAGTACATTTTTGGAACGGTCACATCCTCTTTACTTCCTTCTTTTTATTTCCTTCTATCTTTACAAGAAGAATGTAATAGATTCGTTAAAAATTTCGACTTCCGTTTTTCGACGGATTTATAAGTTTTAGAAGGTCCTTAACGCGACTTGACTGTTTTTAGAAAATGCCTGACTGCGAATCTGTCTGCCTGTCTCTGTGTCTGTATGTGACAAAAAGTTTGTGGGCGTTCTATCTGAAGAACTAATGCACGGAATTTAATAAACTTTAGATTCCGTTAGTCCAGGATATAAATTAGTGTTGATTGGTTTTTGGTGTTAATCGCGTAACAGGTGGTGCTTCTATGTTACATTTATCACGATTTTCACAATAGATCTACTAAGAACTAATGCATGGATATTTATCAAACTTCAGATTGAGGTAGACGTTGACATAAGTTGTTGCTGATTGGGTTTTGGTTTAAATCTCCAAACAGTTGCCACTGCTATGTGGATTTTTTTATGATTAACGCCATAGCTCTATTTCAAGACGCAGACATAAGTTGTTGCTGGTTAGGTTTGGATGTAAATCGCCCAACAGGTGACGCTGTTATGCTGCATTTTTAAGGATTTACACGATTTTAGCGATAGCTATAACTCAATAACCATTGCATGGAAATTCATTAATCTTCATATTTGTTAGATCTTGGCATAAGTGGTATTGATTAGGTTTTCTGTAAATCGTGTAACAGTTTGCTATGCCATGCTGCATTTTTCACAATTTTCTCAATAGCTAGATCTCAAAAACTAATGCAGAGAATTTATTATTCATATTCTGAACTTCATATTCTTTTATACTTTGAGTTAGAAATTTTGGTTGTGGACAACTAATCGTATGAGTGACGAAATTCAATGATTTGTTTGAAAAATGCGAAGATTATATCTCCTTTTTACAGGCTCACAATTCCACGAACTTATACCTTTAAAATACTCATGATTGACATAGATTGTTATTTAATTTCGTCACTGTGATTTGGCGAATTTTGAAGTATTAATACATAGAATAAAGTTTAATGTATATGTAGGTATAATATATGTAGCTATGATATATGTATACATATATAATATGATAAATATGATAAATAATTAGGTAAAGCTAGGAGAGTCTGCGCACACTTCAAAAGAATAACAATAAAAAATTTAAGTATTAATTTTTTGCTAAACAATCCATGAATAATTTTTACTTCATTGGTTTTTTATGCATTTACATTGCTATTTTGTTGTTATGTTGTAATTTAATATAACAGTTGTAATAAAATCAAGAAAGTTATTTTGCGCAATCTGTCCTTACTTATCTGTGATTACTTAATCTGTGATTGCGCAAGGGTAGGAGAGATTGTTACTAATAATAACTACAGGGATGGGGGGGGGGATGACCACCTCGGGAAACCCGGCGTTAGCCTTAGAGTTGTAGTGCAAATTAATTTGTTATCAATAATAATTACACTTAAATGGTATTGTTGTAAGGTTTTTGTGAACAAATATTATTGCACTAGCAGATCCGCCCGCGGTTCCCGGTCCCGTCAAAAAATACTACGAAATGCGAAATCACTCTAAAAATCGCTCCACGAAACCCTTCCTCTGGTAACTCTTTGTCTTTCGGAAATTAAATAGAGAGATGGACCCGAAGTGGAAATAAATTTAATACCACCTCCTCAAATGTCTAAATCATTTGATTTAAACTGGTCAGTTTTTTGTCAATATATTTTTTTAAAGTTACCGTCTGATTTTTACAAAATTTGCATTTTCGTAATCAGACAAATAAATTGTGAGTTTCGATTCAAATAATCCAATACTTTTCTTAATACTCGAGGATGAGTGAAAATGAAATTATTTTGTTGTCTGGGATTATCAAATAGGTAACTTTCTTTTGCGGTTTCAATAAAAATAGCCATTTTTGGCGCACGCGTAGGAATTTTTTTTAGTTCCACTACCAGGGGATGCATTTTGTTCTAAACAAATTATCCGACAAGTGTCCCCGCTGCCTACGATACCCTGTATAGAAGATGTGCTAGGCACGCGCTGCAAAATCTTTTAGTTCCAGTTTCTACCACCAGGTGGAGCATTCTGTTCTAAATAAACCTATATACGAACGAAACTCCGGTACTCATTCCTACTTCTTACGGCACCGTGTAGAAGGCGTGCCATGCACGCGCGAAAAATCTGTTAGTTCCATTTTCCACTGTCAGGGAGTACCAAATATATGTCATAAATAATTAGCTATATCTTAATTAGTTCATGTTAAGTTGAAAACCAATTCCCGTTGAAATCGAAACAATAGAACTCGAGAAAATAAATCACCCCCCTGGATATTAATATTCAAAAATGGTGGTAACTAAAGTCCAAAAACGATACCGAAGTTCAGTTTCAGTACCTGGGAGGCCTCGGAAGAATGTCAGAAAAGATTTCGTTTGAATCGGACCAAGATTAAATGCAAAATATTTAAGTTACATTTTCAACCGCTAGGGGGTGCACTCAGTTCTAAATTAAACTCTTTCTGATCGAAACTCCGGAATGTGTCCCTGCTGCCTATGACACCATATAGAAGGAATTATGCGCACGCAATGCAAAATCTTTTAGTTCCATTTTCTACCGCCAGGTGGCTCAAAATCTGTATCTTAATTAGGTATCCATATCTTAATTAGTTCGTGTTAAGTTGAATGAACTAATTCTTATTGAAATTGGGCCTATTGAACCCGAGAAAATACCCCTGCCTGGTCATTAATTTTCAGAAATAGTGGTAACCAAGGCCTGAAAAAGTGATACCGAAGTTTATCTAGTACCTGGGGACATAATAAAAGGTTTCGTTTGAATCGGACTAATAATTAATTAGTTCTGATTTTGGAGGCCGGGGGGAAGGAGGGAGTTTCGATCAGAGCATTAACGCGATATTTAAACTACAACCAAACACTCACTTCCCCCTCCCCAAGAATTAAACCAACGACGTTAAAAAATTAGGAATTATCATTAACTTTTGAAACAGAAACAAAATTACCTTTTTTTATACATGCAAAAATAGTAAGTTATTGTTGTTAATTTCTGAAATCAAATACATAAATGGCGTATACATGAGAAAACTCTAAAAATTACATTAAACAAATCGCAAAAATTCGCAACTCGCTGTTCGAATTGCAAGCAGCTGACGACCTTTCCATCTGCCAATCACAAATGCCCGGTTGACTTCCACATGTGCCTACAATTATATCAGCTACCAATCCAACTGCCCTCCAATGGCGTTTGACTTGTAGTGGACGATTTGTGACGTCATTTGAAATAAAAAAACGCTGCAAAACATGAAAAAAATGTTAAAAAACGCATAAAAATTGAAATTAAAAGGGAATCTAATAAAAAAATTGGAATAATAAATAATCCGCCCTTCCCTTTTAAAATTATGATTTTTTATCTGTAAAGAATTATCAATTTTCTCCAAGCTAAAAAGAGAAAAAAATGACGATTCTGAGCGTATTTGAAGGCTGAAATGAAAGCGCAACCACCAAACCAATGAAGCAATTTGGCAAAATTTCTTAATGTTGAAGGGAAAAAATTCGCCAAACATTCAAAAATCGCTGTACGAATTTCGCTACTTTCGATTTTCTTCTGAATTTCGATTACTTTATTGAAAAGAGGATGAAATTTACTATAATGGGCTATAAGATTGGAACCGGAATTCCCCTTATTAATGTAGAAAAATCGCAGCGAAACGTAAAAAAAAAAAAAAAAAAAAAAAAAAAAAAAAAATCGCATATTTAAAATCACGATTTTTTATCTGTAAAGAATTATCAACTGTCTCCAAGCTAAAAACAGATACAAAATAAGGATTCTGATCGTATCTGAGGCTGAAATGGAAGCGCAACTACTGAACCAATCAAGCATTCTGGCAAAATTCCTTAGTGTTAAAGGAAAAAAATGCCAAAAATTCAAAAATTGCTGTACGAATTTCGCCTAAACTTTATTGAAAAGAGGATAAAATTTACTATATTGTGCAAAAAGATTGGAACCGGATTCCCTTTATTAATGTGGAAAAACCGTTATCAAAACATGAAAAAACACTAAAAATCGCATAAAGAATTTAATGAAAAAAATGTATTCAAAAATTCTTAAATCTGGTTTCGAAGTGCAAAACTACATGCATAGAGGTACCTTCTCACCAAATTTTGTAGCTATGCGTGCAGCGGTCTCTTCAAAACAGGACGGAGAAACACACACACAAACACACAAATACACAAACTTGCTTCTTTATTATAGTTGGAGATTAGGAGTGAATATTTCAACCTAATGATTAAAAAATCAGAAAAAGATATATTTTAAAAACGATTAAAAACTTTTAATTAAGAGAAAAAAAAATTAAAGAATCAGAAAAAACAAGTCCAGATAAGATTACAAAATAGCATTAAGTTACTTGATAACACGTTTAACTTAAAATTAGTCCATTTTAATTTTACTTTCTTTTTATGCAAATTTACCAATAAGCTGCATAATCTCTCCTAGCATGGAAACTAATGGGAACAATGCGCCATCTCTCCTAAGTAGTAGATGCGCAAACGCTCAAATTTCGGTAGGAGAGATTGCGCGGCCTTTTATTTAAACATGGCCGCTACTAAAACGAACCGTTGATATTCACACTGTTAGACTAGATTAGTAGCTTATGAGAAATCGTTAAAGTTTAAAATATTTTGTACTACTGACGTTGTATAGAAATTCTGACGAATAGCTATGAAAATTCAAGCATTTATTTTTTGGAAAGCAAAACAAAATAGCAATGCTTTATCTTAGAAGCTCAAAACAATCAACGTGCACTTTTAAATAGACACTCCACTACTGCTGTTGTGCAATTACCTGGAGTCGCTGCGCGCTCACTGTACTCTTTCCCCTCAAAACTCTATGTGCGCATTCTCTCAAACCGATTAGTTTTTTATCACTTTCCAGCATAGTTGAAAAGTGTTTAAGAATTCGGTTTGTCTGGCCGTCTCACCGTTTGTCTGTCTGTCGTTCTATGCTCTAACTTTTGTAAGTATAAAAGGATTACTATGTAATTGATGTATGTTATTGAGGTTCAGTATGAGATGTATGGTATTAAAAATGAAGTGTGTAGCATTTATTGTTCCTTTAAAAGTACACCCAAATTATGTTATAGAGGAATAGCCGTTTGCAAAGTAGATACTACAACATATTGAACATACATTTCCAACATATTGAAATTTATGTACATGACTGAGGAGCTCTTCAAAAAGTTACTGTGTATGTGTAGGCATAGCATTGTATCGTTTGCTTACAGGGAATCAAAAATTTCGGTTACAGTATATCAATGTGTGATAATTGCTGGAAGAGTGTTTTCAGTTGTGGTATGCGATTTCAAATTTAACTAATTTGTTGTACATTACTTAGTGTGTATAAATTTTATAAATAATATACAGGGCTGCGGAAAAGAATTCGAAAACATTTACATTTATTGATAGGAATTGCTGAAAGGGAATTTTCAACTGTGTTACGTGTTTCTAAATGTTAACTAAATTTTAGCAGACTATGTAGATCTATGTAAATCTTTAAATCATATACTGGGCTTCACAAAAGAATTTGAATACTTTTTCCAATTATAAGCGGTATTTTTTTTTCAAATATGTTATGCGTTTTCAAAATTAATTTTTTAAATATCTTTTTTCATGTTTGAAAGTATTTCGTAAATAATGCTTGACGCATGATTTTTTCATGTTTCATAATTTTTGTGTGTGAAAATTGAACTATAAAAATGAGTTCAAATGCCCTTTTGTTTTATAACCTTGCGCGGCAAGCAGCCATCTTCCTCTTTTCTTGTTCTGTTAACCGAATAATGAATCTTAAACGGCATTTCTCATTCAGATAAAATGTCGCAATATCTCTTTTTTCTCCATTCCACCCAGCTAGCATGTCATGTGATTAAAATAGTGTATGTGTGTGTGTGTGCGTGTGCGGGAGGGGAAAGGTCTTTAAAAATTTGCTAATTTTCTATTTTTATTATTGCAGTGAATGAAAATGTTACTCAACAAAATTGAAATTAAAAAAAATATATTATCATAAAATGTGATTAACATAAAAGCATGTATAAAGACAATATTTAGATATATAACAAAATTCATTTTATCATCTAGTCAAACTGTTAATATTTATTTAATTAACGTAAACAAAATAAATAAATTAAAAAGTTTAGTCGTATTTCTCGAAGCAAAATGCGTAATTCCTTTAAATAATTCTTTTTTTGAATTTACCCTCTTATAAAATATTGTTCTTCATATTATTATTTCATCGAAGAGGGATTTTTGCAAGCTACTTAACCAAATTAACGAGGTAAACAAAATGAAACATTTATATTAAATGATTCTTAAAGAGGAGAATACTTGAAATATATAAATGAAAATTAAAATATATTTAATGTAGTCGGGAATATATTTCAATATTTTAATGATACATTTAAATGAGATATCTTTAAAACGGTAATTCCATTCATTCGATCAGAAGAAAATAAACGCAATTAAAATATTTGAAAAATCCAATCCAAAACACTTTAAACCTTTTTTTTATATATAAAGTAAGTAGAAAAATAGTAAGAAAAATTTTGCAGGTAAAAATATTTTTTGTGTGCATATCAAAATGCTACAAAAATAATAATTAAGACTTTTTTAAAGCAAAAAGAATCTTTTTTTCTGTTCTTTGACATACAATTATTTTCGAAAGATTTTATGAATAATGTTTGAGAAATTCTATAAAATACATTTAGAATCATTTGTAAAAAAACACTGGTAGACAACTACTAAGGAAGAAAAGGAGTCATACGGTCTTGGCCATTATATTAGACCTGTTGTTATCATCAAGGTAGTATTTATCTATATTACTTTTACATTCAGCTATTTAAAGTTGCAATGTGTTTTCAGCTAAATTATAAACCAGTCTGTTAGTTAGTGACTATTTATGTCTTTTGTTTATTTGTACTATTACAATTCTCGTTGATATGGTTAAAAAGTTTATTTCCAAAGAAAAAACATTTCGTCTCTCTACATGTCCTTTATTTTTCGCATCCAAGATGCACAGTGGCAACATTTTTCAAATTATTGGTCAAAACTTGAATGGCTGTCTTTTTTCTGTAAAAAGACGCAATAGTCAGAATAGAAATTTGTATCGTTACATAGCTGTGAATCAATGTATTATGAAACATAGATCTAACACATGGGTGACATTTTGTCAATTTTATTTAAAAATACAAATAATTCCCTGACTTTATTCAGTGAAATAATTAATACAACTTAATTATTTTTATTAATATGCCCAATATTATTCTTTTTGTAAAGTTTATATATCCCATTTTATGACACATTCATGATTTCTATGGGATGCGGTCGAATTTCAAATTATTTTGAGAAAGATATTAATATAATTGTGAACATACTCGTTCAATTACGGATTTTCATAAAATGTTTACGTATTTCAATTCCAAATCTACTGATGACCGACTTTCTGAAACATAAACCATGTTGTAACATAAAAAAAAAAATCCGTCAAAAATTGTGCGTATGACATTAAAACAGTAAAACAAATAATTTTCTAAATATCAACATCAACAACGTTACAGATAAAACAAACTGTTGGTCATTATCCAAAAGTCGTAAAGATGATTTAAACATGACTGCTGCGAGAACTCTTTCAACATTCCATCTATATACATTACAGAACTCATCATTATCTTAAATTTCATCAACAAACATCGCAGAAGTTACCAATTCTATCTACAAACATTAAGGATTGCATCACTGTTCTACGTTCTATAGACAAACGTCCAAGAACGCACCCTGTCGATCTACAAAAATTTAAATAACAGAATTCCTCTCGACCAACCCCTCGACCAGCCAGCCAATGCGGAAGGTAAAATAACCATTCTTGATCCTACTACATCTGGCAACAGGAGGTCAGTGCTGCCTTTTTTTGCTGACTTACAGTTGCATTGTCTCGCTGACGGAGAGAGCTTTGCGTTAGGCAATTGTTCCATTCGGGAGGTTGTTTAAGACTCATTAGTTGTACGAGATTTTTAAGTAAAGCAACTTCGCAAATTTCAAACGTTTAAGCGATCTGTTGCACTGTGAAGCGAAACCCATTTCCAGCCAGAATTTACTCAATATATATTTTTTAAAGTAAGCATCTTGTTTCTGATGAGAACTGGTATTTTATCCTTGGAAATTTGATCCCGTGAAGGCGTCCTTTGGTACCATAATAATCGTTCATCTTCATCTTGCTTTTCTTGCAGATATATTTGGATGTGACGCTTCTTAATTTCAAGTGAAGTGTGAAATGATGTCAATATCTTCATTCTACAACAATTACAAAATGCCATTAACTGATTCTTTCCAAAATTGTATAAAATAGTGCTATTTACTTCGTTTAACTATGTGCTAAAAATGTGTCAAAGTGTCAATACACGAAAATGTTTTCAAATACAGTGGGAAATGATCTCAATTTCTTCATTCTAAAAAAAGTGTGAAATGACATTAATATGTTTCTTACCGAAATCGTGTAAAGGGAAATAATTAGTTAAAATGTTTCTGCATAACACAGAAAATTCTTTGAAGTGAAAATGTCAAAATCCGATTTCGTACGACATTAAAAAAGAGTTCTGGGATTGTCGTGCATTTCATAAATGTCGAAAAGGGTCCAAAGTGGTCGAAATATGGCAAAAACTGTAAGAAAGCTTCGTTTCAATGAGAAGATTTGGGAACAACCCGTTCCGTCTAGCTTCTGCGGACGCTGAAACGATCTAGAATATTGCCAAGTTTGTACATTTAACCGTTTGCAAGATAAAGCTTATATTTCAGCTTATGAAACAAAGATTTCAATAAAGTAATTAGTTTAGACGCAATGATTTCTCAGTGCCAAGGCTTTGCAGTATCTGTAGATGAACTTATGACAAACATAAATTGCTAAAATAAAAGGTGTGTGATTTACATAATGATGAAGTTACTTGGTGAGTAATCATTGATGAAAAGGAAATAATTCTGAAAGAACAAAGCTTATATGTGTACAAACACGAACCTAGGTACTTTATTCATTTATTTACAAAATATATGAATAGGTTAGGTATGTACATGGTTCAAATAAAGAGGTTTTTGACTCCATTATGAAAGTTTCCGTTTGTTTGATTCGATTTTTGAGATATAAACAAGTCTCGGACGTTTTCACAGACGGAATTTGTTTATTTGGTTTACATACAGTCAGAAGGTGTGTTCTTTGCCTTGCATAAGTTAACGCAAGCTGGCGCAAAATCGATACATTTTTCTGAATTAAAAAAAAATGCCATTACATAATGAGTAATTAAACTTTTGCTAAAATTTTTCGAAAACATGGAAACAAATTGCCTTGGCAGAAATTTTCAAATCATTATACTTGACATAAATGATTATTTTATTATCACTTCATTTCACTACAAACACCGTTTCTCTTAAAAAGTGTTTAGATTTTATGCTGAAAAGTATGTAGTATCACACGTTCGACTTTCCAGCAGGTAGAATAATTTAGTTTTTCTACGTATAAACCATTCCACATGTTTTAGTTTACATATGTACGTTTAGAAAGTGTAATCTGTGTTAAATCAGACAGATATTTTAAGAGATATTTTCGTCTTATGATCGCATGATCATTTTTAATTTTTGATTTTATTATGCGATAATTTTTTACTAATCTAGATTCGTAATATATCTAGTTCAGCGTTGGTACTCTTTTACTCTATTTTTTTTAAATATGCTTTTCCTTTTTAATATTTTAAATAGCAGAAATTGTAGACACCTCGCCTAATTGCAGGATTTGTAATACTTTTTTGCGTTTAAATATGGCAAAAAATTCAATTAAAAATTGTGGTAAAAGTGTACTAACCCTGTAATTTAATTCTGATTTTATATTTATATAAATTGGAAGATGTATTTTAATAAATACTAATCTGGAGCATTTAAAGTTGATTTTTTGTCCCAATTTGATTTATGTTTAGGTTTTAATATTGTAAGAGAAATGGATATGACTAAAATTTTCATCTGTAAATGCTATTTTTACATTAATTTAAAAAATATATTTCTAAATTCATTACTATGCCAAAAGGTAAGTTTCTAAAACAATGTACTAACCATGTTAAATATCACTATATTATTACCAACTTGAAATATCAAATTTCAAAATTATTTATTAGGTCATTTAAAATTTGATACACATCCCCGCACTACATATGGCGCCGTTCTCCCATTTCTTCAGTTCATTTTACAATATTCTACGAACATTAATCTGCAATATGCAAAGTTGGGCATTGAAGGGATGCAACTTTATTCTTGCATTTTGACAGGCTTTATTTTCGAATTTTGGAAAATGTCGTCTCTGTGCAACGTTAAATTTATGTATTACTTTTTTTATTTACAATTGAAATAAGAATTATAGGAATTATTATTTCATTTGACTGATAATTTTTTTTATTATATACATGGTTTTATCTTTCATACAACAAAAGTATTGTGTAGAACCTGTATTAACCTTTTGAATCCCGCAATAGTCGAAATCATCGCAATGCTGTGAAACCCACAGTAGCCCGGATAGCTGAAAGAATTTTCCTTTCCCTTAAAAGGGTGAGGGTGCTGTCAAGGGGGTGGTTTCACACAGTAATGAATGGGGTAATGTGTTGGCATTTCTGGACAGTACAGAAAGAAAAACAAGATTTTTTAGTAACTGAAGCAATGATAAACAGAGGGGTGTAACACCTGTCGAAATTTGAATAAAGGGATTAAGCAGTAGGGTCATTTCTACTACTTATCTAGTGGAAAAAAAGGAACGAAAAACCAGCATTTTGGGCTATTTTGTTAGATTCTAAGGTCATTCAGTTTTTTAAAGCTTGGGTTAAAAAAACAGTATATAAAATTTGGAACATGAAATTAGAATATATATATTTTTCTTTAAATTATTACGATTTAGATTGCAAAATCGATACCTTTAACATCAGTCTTTTTAATTATTGCATTGTGCTGAAACAAACTGATGACTATTACCTTATATTCAAGAATGATAGACTTTTGTGAAGTTATTCAAGCGAGAATTACCAAGTTATGTATGTAGTCCTGTCACTGTTTTGGACTAAAAAAATACTTGAACATGTGCCCAGGCGGTATTTTCTTTTACATGCACTGTTTATTAAACAAAACATTTCCAACCATTATAGTCATTACATGCTGTAAACTTCGCGATTCTTTCACGTGCGGTTTGATACAAGTTAGAGCATTTACAAATAAAATCCAAATCACTCTTGTATCAACGTTTCAAAATAGAAAAAAATATACCTTTAAAAGTTAAGAGTCACATTTTCGAAAATATTTCGCTATACGATTTCTGAGTTTGATAAAACATTACGTGTTTCCAGTGCGTCTTACTGGTTATTCGACCTAATGCAAGCAATATTTATTCATTTTGGGTCATTGACACTACTAGATCCACGGATCATTTTTCATTAACATGCAACTTTTTTTTACAAAATGTATGTCTAATAGTTAAAAACAAAGGAAATATATTTCACTGAAGCATCTCTAATCTTTGCCAGTTTCACAGAATTTGTTTCACGGCTACCTGTCATAAAATTGCAGCATGGAGAAACAAATTAATTCCTCCGTTCATCATGCGTCCAATGTACGGAAATGAAAACAACCAGAAAATATTTACAGATAAAATCCAGAATTGTAATGAGCGCAAATATGAAAAAATATGAATGGGAATTAGAAATACAGCTTTAGTTCATTTTTTATAAGCGCTTCGTTTACCTTTATTTCATTCTTGCCTCGCACTGTTAAGAAATCGAAAGCTGATGTTCTGAATCCATGATATTGGAGATTAAAGAAAGGATAAATATTCAGAGCATTACTAATCAACATGGTATAACTCTCTAAAAGTTAAAATAGTGAAATAACATACGAAACACTGTAGAATCTCTGAAATCCACAACTGAAATCCACAATCTCTAGATCATAAATCTACACATTATGTAGATGATGCAAATAATTAAAGTTTACTGTTCTCAAAAACATTCAGCTGTCAGATTTATCTGATAAAATCATATATTCTAATACGAGCAAATCTTGTGTGTGGTTATATATATATATATATGCAAATTTTATCTTAAAAACGGCTCTAACGATTTTGACGAAATTTTGTATCCTACCGTTTTAGGGCACCAGAAAACCATTGGGCTAGGTCACATGTTCGAGAAAATTCGATTAGTGGGTCATTTTGGGTCATTTTGGGTCATGGTCAAGCTAATTGTACCTAAAAAAGGTTCAAATGATTTTCACGAAATTTTGTATCCGACTATTTTCGGGCACGAGAAGACTATTGGGCTGGGTCACATGTTCGAGAACTTTCGATTAGTGGGTCATTTTTGGGTCAACGCGGGTCAAATTAATTTTATCTAAAAAACGGCTCTAACGATTTTGATTAAATTTTGTGTCCTACGAGTTTCGAGCACGATAAAATCATTGGGATAGATCACATGTCCGAGAAAATTCGATTAGTGGGTCATTTCTGGGTCATTGTGGGTCAAGATCTAAAAAGCGGCTCAGTTTACACTAAATTTTGCATCCAATGGTTTTCGGGCACGAGAAGACTGTTGGGCTAGGTCACATGTTCGAGAAAATTCAATTAGTGGGTCATTTGGGGTCATTTTGGGTCATGGTCAAGCTAATTGTATCTAAAAAACGGTTCAAGCGATTTTGACGAAATTTTGTATCCGTCTATTTTCGGGCACAAGAAGACTATTGGGCTGGGTCACATGTTCGAGAACTTTCGATTAGTGGGTCATTTTTAGGTCAAAGCGGGTCAAATTAATTTTATCTAAAAAACGGCTCGAACGATTTTGATTAAATTTTGTATCCTACGAGTTTCGTGCAAGCGAAAATCATTGAGATAGGTCACATGTTCAAGAAAATTCGATTAGTGGGTCATTTCTGGGTCATTGTGGGTCAAGATCTAAAAAGCGGCTCAATTTACACTAAATTTTGCATCCTATGGTTTTCGGGCACGAGAAGACTGTTGGGCTAAGTCACATGTTCGAGAAAATTCAATTAGTGGGTCATTTTGATCATGGGTCATGATATTTGAACTCAAATTTGATTTTGACCGAGCATAGCTCGGTCTTCCCTGCTCGTACTTTGTTATGCAGCACAATCTTTTAAGGACGAAATTGTAAGGAAAAGGAGAATCTTTCATTTAAAATGGGATTTCTTTGTTTAAAACAGGTTGATTTGTCTAAATGAGATACGAAATTTGTGACTATATTTTAAAGTAGATTTTGAGCTATGAAGATTAGGATATAGGATTTCAAAAAATGGACGAACACATGATTGAACATAATAAGTTTATTTATAGCCTGTAAGGATACATGATACTTTACATATAATTCAGAATATGTCTATAAGGCATTTGTTAAATTTCTACTAGTATAAATAGTAGAAAGAGTACCATTTAGTTCAACAAAGCGGAACACATTTTCTTTATTCTGAATAAAAGTATTTTTATTGTCCTTTAAGTTCATCTTACCTTTGACATGCTTTTTAGAAATCAAAGTGGCCCTAAGGAGTCACTGTAATCTAAGACGAAATGTTGTGTATTGTATGTTGTGTTGAATAAAAATTAAACAGAAATTATGAAATACACATAAATTACATATTTTTGCCAATATAGAGCATTTAAAATTGTTTAATCATTGTTATTTCAGTAGGTTCAGCAAACTGTTCAGTCAAACTCACCCCTTCCCGCCGTTTCAGTAGGTAAGATTTTTTTCCCGATCTAGTGTTAAAGAGGCAAAATTTACGAGGTATTATTTCATACTAAAAGATGGAGTATCATTAAAGTATAGTGTGTGTTGTTGCATCTGGTTTTATAAGGTGTTTATTTTAAGGGGAATATGTTACTTATTATTATCAATTAAATTCATTATTCCTTTAAATTAATCTAAATTCTGACATAGTCATTATTTTCTAAATTCTTAATAATATTTATTCCTATTTAATGTACTTTTAAAAGTAATAACACGTATATTAATAATAATATTATTCTAAATCTTAATCTAAAACTTTAAGTTCATTCGTAACTTTTATCAACTCCTCAATCTATAAAATTCTGAGAGACGCTTGTTGTCATTTCAAATGTTTTTAAAAGCCTTTAAAAAATATTCCATGCTTTGCTTCGCGCGCTGGGTATTTTTCACGTCAAAATCAATGCGCAGCTATGATAGAGATTCTTTCGTGTTAAATCTTCTCCATCGCACCTCATTCGCTTAGCTTAATTTCGTTTGTCATTCATTGGTTCGTGCATACGTTACGTCGTTTCAGTAACTCTATGCGCGGTTAACATAATTCGCTTGCAAGCATTTGAAGGACAGATTTTTGTCGTGTGTTGAAATGCTGACCAAATTGTTATCTGGTGTTCAACTGAATTACAATTTCACAACAGCCTTTTAAGGTCTATTAAATGATGTAGTGAGTTATCGCCAAGCCTGAGGGCTATATGTTTATACCTGATACTGTGGAAACTGTTACTGGCATCGCTCCTGTTCATTAATAAACAATTTATCTGGAAATTGGTTGTTCATTATTGGAGAAATTCTTATGGTGTTTCATCATTGCCTAATCTCCTCGCCATGATTCTTGATATAGACTGCAATCATTCACCACCTTTAACAAACTGCAATTTTCTACTGGAATATTAAATCATAATACTAACAGAATGTTCATGATTTTAAAAGCAAATGTCATTTTTTTTATACTTTTATTTGTTTACATCATTGATATTTTCAAAAGAATTTATTGTGTAATCCACTACGTTTGATAAAAACTGTTTGATAAAAAGTATTGCTCACAAACTAAAATATTCAGAAAAAGTTGAGTTTTCTCTTGAACTGTATATTTTCTTATTTGCCTGCCAGAGGAAATTTTCATATCACTTCCAGGAATGGTTTTACTTTTTTTTGTTCTTTTCCTTATGGAATATTTTCTGGGAATTAATAAAAAAGAAGGAGTTTTGAGAAATTTACTTTTAGAATGAAAATAAATATGTAGAAATAAGCACGTAGCTGTATATGGAAAGCAGTAACAGACAACAATAATTTACGTTTATTTATAAGATATTTATAATGAGTTTAGTTTTTATAATTTAAATATATATCAATTTACATTTTGGATGATAACTCTGAAAGGTATTAACGATTTTTCGAAACAATGCCGAAACTAAGGGCATTGTTTAAGAAATTACTTATTGGAAATAGATGATTTACAAAAACGTAAAAATGTGGTTCGTGACAAAATCGAAATTTTAGAAATAACTTTAGTTATTAGTATATTAATATTTTCTTTACGCTTAACAAAATAAAAATTTTCGGTGTCTAAGGAAACCGATTGACATTCAATGTAAATCATTACCAATGCTGTGTGAACTAGAAAAAATGTTAATTCAATTATTAAATTTTCTTAAATTGAAATATATATTTAAAATTTCTTCGTTTTAATTAAAATAAGCGAACGCCCTCAAATAAATTGAGTCACATTATAAGCAAATTTGTAAAAGTAATCATATTTAAATATGTGTATATTAAAATTAAATTGAAAATGCTTATTTTTGTTTGTGCAAAATTTCAAAAGTTTTAGCAAACGACAATACCTGGCTGTGGATTTTTAGGAAAACAATTTTACTTTTGATATAATATAATGATATCGTGACTTTAATAGAGGTACAAGTGTTTTCAATCCACATTCAAAATACGTTTTAAATAATAACACCTCATATAGCATAAGAGTTTTTTCTTAATATAGAGCAGTTAAAATTTATGTTACTGGTAAATAACGCATTATAAATCTAATAAAAGAAATACATGCGAATTAAAAGTTTCAACGATTGAAAAAAAAAAAACTATTTCATGGGAATCGTTTATGTTTGAAAATTAAACATAGTTCTTCAAACTGATTACGGATGTAACCCAATGCCTTTCTAAATTGTAATGTTAGAATGATTCAAGTTTAGAAGAAAAATACAGCAAAAACGCAGCTTTCAAATACTATTATTCAAGAAATAATATAGCCTTTATTGTTTTTCTTGTTATTAAGTCTCTTTAAATGACTGTCGAGTGTGTAATTGCTTAACAAATCATTGAAACAGAATTAATATTAATTTCTTCATTTTTATATATGAATCCTGTAACAGATGATGAATGAGATTTTAATATAAATATCATATAATATTATTAAATTAAAAAATGTTATTATTATTTCGCAAGAGAAAAAGCAAAGGGAAAAATCACTTGTTGTAGAGTTGATGGTGTCGCATATAATGTGCTAGAAATTCCGTAGCATGTAAAATGGAGTGTATTAAATAATTGATGAATAATTAGTATAATGTAAAACGAAATATTTTATATTGGCATAAATCGAGCTATATAGCCATATGAAATGTATAATAATGTGTGGTATAACGGCAGACTACTCTATTTTCTTTTCAAAATTCTAAACTAAGATGTAATTTCCTAATCGTATATAAATAAACATTATTTTATGTTTTATCACTGTATTTCTGTCAAATGCCTAAACTAGATGAAATTTTCCAATTATCTAAAAAAGAAATATGATATTTTGTTTAATATTTATTTGAATAGAAAGAGCAATTTTAATATGTATGCATTTATTTTAGTTAGATAGAAATTAAAAATCATAAAGTGATCAGAAAATATTCTTTGAGAAATTAAATGCAAAAATTTTATGCTACAGAAAAACATTATCAAGCAAGAGGCAACTATTTAAATTAAATAAAAAAAATATATGAAATTTTTTTTTCCTCTGAAGAAAACAATTGCGAAAATTATATCGTTATCCCAAACATTATTTAAAATATAATAAGTTACAATTTAATAAAACTACCAGTATAGTTTTTCAAACAAATGCCTGGCAAGATTACAGATAGGGGAAATGTATTTAAATTAATATATCATTTTCCAGCAGAAAACACACATTATTTATCTACTTTAATATAATATCAAACACATTGAAGCGGATATTAAAAAGTTGAGTGTAGTTATTAAAAAAGCTTTCTGAAAACCCCCTATGTATAGAAAATCTCCAATTCTTGGCTTTCATTATAGCACAAATTAAATGAAAATATCTTGAGAATATTATTGATTTGATTAATGAATATTGTATCTTTAGGAACTTAAAGGACGTTAAAAATCATAAGGAAATGAAAAAGTTTACAGTATTAAATTATCTTACTCAGAAATATTTTTTGATTGAATGTATGATGCAATTTTAGGAAATCTTTTTTTACAATATTGCATTTCAATTAAAAAAAATTGATCATACTGAAAATCAGTTTTAGGTACCTTTTTCTTTTTTTTCTTTCTTTTTTCTTTCTTTTTTTTTTTTTTTTGTTACGAGTTCAGAGATTTAGAACTAGAGGTGATAGTGTTTTAATATCTTACATTTATTGAAAGTTTTGTGAAAAAAAAAGCATTCTAGGAATATATGTAAGAACGGATTATTGTAAGTAATTACGAAATAACTATGTGTAAACATAAAAAAAGCTGTTTCAGCTGTTTTATTCAGCAATAATCAAGCTTTAAATAAAAAATGTTCCAAATATAACATATTAAAAAATGCTAGAAAAATGGCTTATATATGCATATATATATATATACATATATATATATATATATTTACATATATATATATATATTTACACATATATATATATATATATATATATATATATATATATATATATATATATATATATATATATATATATATATATATATATATATATATATATATATATATATCACATTATATTTGATTATAAACATTTATGCTTTCAGATTCTTTATGTAGGATTTCTCAGGAGTCAAAAAATAATGTTTGTGCAAAGAATATAAAGTTCTATGACCTAGGAATTTCAAATTTTAGGCACTTTTTAAAATATAAATCTTCATAAATTATTAAATAAATTTAAAAACTGTTTCGTGGATTTATTTTTGTATTCCATGGCCATTGAATCCACATCTTTGCAAATTATATTTTACGTTTTCTAAAATATAATTTTAATGAAATAAAATAAAGTGTTTTTAAATTTATTGAGTATGCGAGATTGAACGAATATTTTCAAAATCCAAATTTATTAAATAAGCTTAACAGTATTATATGCAAATATGAAGAAAATAGGTAATAATTGAAAATTTAGAAGGCTGTATTTCTTATTTACGTTACTTACTTAGTTCCCTGATAAAATTATATTTTAATTATATTAAAAATATAATTTACTGATTTTTGTTCTTTTGCTTTATACCTTTTATCTGCTCCAAAGTTCCCCTTCATGTAAGAGATAAACCTCTAAAAATTTTCAATACAGTGTATTTAGTTTTGCAGATTAATATGATGAATAATTTTCAAACACCATTTATGATTTATTTTTCCAATGCCATACATAGTTATAAGTTGAAGTATTGTGTTATTGTCAGTTTGAAAGGATCATTACACCCAGAAAAAAGTTTTGTTGAATCAACAAACATTTGGTTGACCCAAAACTTTTTGTTTAAATATAGGTCAATAGACATTTTGTTTAAATCAACATTTTTTTTTGCGATTAAAAAAAAAAAAAAAAAAAAAAAAAAAAATCTATCGTCAGCAAAAAATGTTTTGTTAATTCAAATTAAATGGTTCAATTTTACTTGAATTTTGCTAAAACAACCAAAATGTACTCAACAAAACATGTTTTGTAGTTTTAATCAATTTCTTTTTCTAGGTGTACTATATTTCGCTTAACTACTCTAATATGAAAACAATAGGGAATGTTTTCAATTATATTTTAATAGTATAATTAAATCGATCTTATAACTTAAGATCGATCGGACGATGTATAGAGAGTATGACATATAAAGCAAGAACTATAATTTTGCAATTTTGTTCAAAATAACTGCTGCGTATGTTTTCGAGACAAGCATATTCGAAATATGCAATGTTATTTACGATTAAAGTAATTAAAATACTTGACAAATACTTTTTTAAACTTTTATTAAGGAATATTCATTAATTTCGATCTGAATAAGTTTATACGAAATATATAATTTATTATCTTTAGTTTCATCTGAAATCTGATTATAAGTGTTATTCAAAATTTCTAATAAGGATTATTTGGGTAATATAATTTATTTTTTTTGTTTTATTCTACTATAAATGTAATTTTCATTTTGTCCATACGGATTATAATGTTTATGGATGTTTTATATTTAAAGAGACGTTTTTGTCGGTATTTTATACCGTAACTTTTAAAAATAAACATCTATCAAATGAATTATTTAAAATAAATATCATTCCACATGTCTATGTAATAAGCCTATAAGTCCAACCATCATAAATTGTTTTGTTCTATTGCTTTCACTTTAAAATGTGACTTTTTAAGATGTACACACTTTTAAAATTGACATTAATTATTCGTCACTTATAACGTCTACAAAGAAAATATTTTTTTTATAATAGTTATGTTTCTTAAATACTCGTTTACTTGAAAAGTCTCAGCATGATTATGACAATGTTTATGAGAATGTCCGGATAAACGTAATGTCTTACAATATAAGGTATATTTTAGTTATAGAAATTCTGTGAAACATTTGAGACAAACCCTTGACAACACAATTAGCACAGACTGAGATGTTGTTAATCATATTTTAAAATCTTGAAATTTTGTACGTATAAATTTCATGCTATGCTTTTCTCCTTTTTGTTTAGATTTAGAAATACACTCTGCATTAATTTTGAAGCATAATCTTGTAATCTTTTATAAATCTTCTTCATTTTAGAACATCCATAATTCATAAAACGAGGAATTAATAAACATTAAAGGATTACATATAAATTTTTAATGCATTAGAGGATTTTCTGAGAAAAGTATAAGGTTAGTTATTTCTTTATTTTTAAGTATTTTATATGACTTTTTTTTTTCGAATTATTGCTATATCATTTTACATGACCTATCCAATGTAAAATAAAAAATAGTAATAATTAAATTGTTTTACTGGATTCAAGATTTTTGTAAGACTTTTAATTTATACATATTTATAAGGTTTAAAAATAATCACTAAAAATATTTGTTTTCCAATTAGTATTTATTTTCCGAAGTATATTCATATCCAAAATTCTAGCGAATACAGTTATAACCATTTAGACTTTTCAAAATCCAAAATAAAGGAATCGTTAAGCTGTAAAACGGATTTATGAATGCGTCTATTTAAGAAATTAATAATTTATAAAAAAATATCTTTAAAATGTAGAGATGGGCGTTAATTAACGTATTAGGATAAATAACAATGTTATTGCTTGATAGTTTATTACTTAGTAACAGATTAACGGAAAGTTCCTCATAAATGTAGAGGAACTTTCCGAGGAACTTTGATTTTAATAGTGTAACTGCCTTTGTTCAGTATGCAGAAAAAATTCTTTTTAACTCTCACAGAGATAAAACTTGAAAAAACTGCAATGTATATATGGTTGAATGAAATCATCTGAATCGGTAGCGCGGACCAGAAATTACCTGCAAAGTATTTAAAGAAAAAAAAAAAGATGAAAAAAATAGTATTATTGAGATTCATATTCAAATTATAATAAACATGAAATTTCCGTAATTTGTTTTCGATCTTAATAATAAAAAAAAATCTTAAAATATGCCTTCGTATTAAAAAAAAAGGCAAATTTTAAATGTGTCAAAGCGAAAATTAACAAACAAAACCATAAAGAAAGAACCCATAGTCAAAATCCCATCCTTTTGAATTCATTGAACGGCTAGCATGTGCAACAGCTGTAACGAGAAAGAAAGGGACAGAATGAAATAGAGAAATCTACTGATATTCGCCCACTCATTCCACAGTCATGTACATTGCAAGTCCCCAAGTAAAAACATATCTGCTTGCTCAGTTGTCTCCCTGTAGTCTGCAACTGTTGCAGTTCCGAGAAAACCTATAATGTTACACAGTTATTTTGTTGCAAATATTTGTTATTATTGATTTTAATAGTGTAACTGCCTTCGTTCAGTATGCAGAAAAAATTCTTTTTAACTCTCACAGAGATAAAACTTGAAAAAACTGCAATGTATATATGGTTGAATGAAATCATCTGAATCGGTAGCGCGGTTTGGAATGTAAAGGAAAAAATCCCTGACGGGTCGGCCTACAGGCACAGGTAGATTTCGAAGACGCAAACCGTCGGGTGCCTGTTTGTTGGGAATTGCGGAAGAAATTACCTTTCTGCCATGATGCGACAGTTGGAACCACCCACTTCGAAACCTAACTTGTTTGCAGGCGGAGCTGGCAGGGATTATTTTGTTTTTATTTATTTTATTGTTTTTGCTATAAGGGTTGGTCCTATAAAAAGCTTGTCAATATAAAAGTTTTAGATAATAATAAGGGGACTTTTAATAAATTTAAGCGGATTTGATATATTTTGAATTGACGAAGTTATGAATGTTTTTTCTTCTAAACCCCTTCTTTCCGCCCCCTTCCTTGGGTCCATTTTTAATGATATCAAAATTATGTCATACATAAATTTTCGAACCTTTTCCTAGAAGTAATAATAACTTTTAACGGATTCGATAACGTATCATAATTAAGAAATTATGGGTTTTTTTCTGTTTTCACAAAAAGCCCCCCATTCCCCCCCCCCTTGGTTCGATTTTGCCCATTAACGAATTTGACCGAGAGTTTATGCCCTTGATTTTATGTATTGATTTGGAAGAGATTTGTGGCGAATTATTGCAGTTATCGTGTCCATAAAAAAGTGACATAGATAAATAGATATAAAGATATCTATATCTATATCTTTAGATAGATAGATATAAAGTTTTGAATTGGGAGTGGTTTTGGGTTCTGGGAGTCAGGTTCGGCGTAGATCTGCAAAAAAAAAAATTAAAAAATTCCAACTTAGCGTGGAATGTAATCGGTAGTATTTCTTACGAAATCTACCTAAAATGTGTTCTTTGGTAAAGCATATGCAAAGATGTGATGGGAATGTTATTTTTAATTTTGATCTTGTTGCAGGTTGGTGGAAATAGTTCGAGAGACAATTTTGTCACAATTTCTGCTGGTGTAGTTGGTAGGTGACGGTTTTAAAGACTTTGAATGTTTCAAAGAGATACTGCTGTATACGCATGGAATTTTTAGGGAAATTTTATTTTTATTCTGGCGTTAAAATATTTTCTTGAGCCATGTGTAATAATATGCAGTTAAAGCACTTTATAAAGAATTACGATCAGCACCATATAACGAAATTCTCATAATCACTGAGTTGGTCAGTATGTTAAAGAATACAGAATTCGAACCGATATAACGAAATATTTATAACGAAAAGCACGATATAACGAAAAGAATTCGAGCATGAAAAGTGAGAAAATAACGATATAGCGCAAGGAATTGGTTAAATCAACAAAACATGTCTTGCTGAGTACATTTTGGTTGTTCAAGCACAATTTTTAGTTGAAGTAAAAAGTTGGTTTTGTTACATTGAGAAAAAAATATTGTTAACACTCTTACAAAATTTTAACAAAATTTCCTCAATTTTACTTGAATTAACAAAATCTGTTTTTTTAATTTTACCATAATTTTGTAATTTTTAATTCGAGCAAAGTTTTGTTGTTTTTACAAAATTTAAATTGTTGTGTAGTAGCCATAACTCTCTTACGTAACTTGGTTTATTTGACTTATATAGCGGTATAATTAAAGGATTAACATAATTTTTGGATAATTAAAACTTTTTTAATTGGACCAAGGTAGTTTTAAAAATCCCCCTTTCCCATTTATTACTTTCTTCTATCTTTACAAGAAGAAAGTACTGGAGTCATGAAATTTTTCAATTTCTAGTTTTCTACGGATTTTAGAAGGTCCTGAACACGATTTGACTGTTTTTAGAAAATGACTGTCTATGTCTGTCAGTATGTGACAAACATTTTGAGGGCACTCTATTTCAAGAACTAATGCACGGAATTTAATAAAACTTTATATTCAGTCTTTTCCTGATATAAAATGGTGCTGATTACTTTTTGGCGTAAATCGCGCAACAGGTGACGCTGCTATGTTGCTATTTTCACGATTTCTGTAATAGATTCGCGATTTCTCAAGAACTGATTTACATCAAAATACAGATTGAGTTAGACCTTGACATAAATAGAAGCTGATAACGTTTTGTTGTAAATGCACTGCTGTGTTTTTTTTTCATGATTTTCACTATAACTAAATCTCAAGAACTAATGCACGGATTAATTTTTAAATCATTTTCAGCAGTGATTTACGCCTGTAATTCTTAAATAATAACCAATGAATTTTTATCCTGCTTTTTTTCAAGCGTAAACCGACAGAGTGAAAAATATCCCAAGCCGGGAATCGTACACGGGTCCTCAGAATAGCGCTCCTAGGCCCCAGCATACGTCAACACAGTTAATTTTTAATTAATTTTCTGCACGGAATACGCCTGTAATCCTTGAATAATAACCAGTGAATTTTTATCCTGCTTTTTACAGGCGTAATTCACTGCTGAAAATGAATTAAAAATTAACTATATGTTGCCGTATGCTAGGCTTTGTATTTTCGTCTCATGTTTGCCGTTGAAATTTGCCTGTTCACGCAAGGCCTGTTTACCGTATAGTCCCGGGACGCCCATGCTTACCGAATGATATATAAATTTACTTTTCAGAATAACTTTTTACAAAAGAAAAAAAATCAATCGGGGTAAAAAATGCATTTTTTCCTTACGAAATTTTACCTAAGAAGCTCACTCTTTCTAAATTGCTGTTTACTCGAAATTTTAATGGTAAAATTTCAAATTGTTGCAGCATACCAATATTGATTTAGTAAATAACAAAGCAATTGGTAGAGGATGGTCCCAGAGTAACGTCCGGCTTTCCCTACTTTTATGTCTTAAGCGAGCCCGGTGCTCATGATGACATTTTCATCATGTGCTGCGGTTGCAGCCAGTCTGACATATACAGAGGCTGTTCGCACATTTTTTAGACAAATTTAATAAATGATTTAAAAAAATGGAATTATTTTAGAGAAAAAAAAATCTGGCAACAACTTATTATGTATAATGTATATTATCGTCTCACACTTTCAAATTTATTCTTATTTTAAGATTGCGCATGCAAAAAAGCTGTGAATTTGAAGATGCGTTTTTTTTTCGAACAGAAGTATTGCTAATTCGACAGTCTAAAATGATACATAACTATTGACTGGAAAGTGCTATTCCAAAAATCAGTACCTATACATAGTAAAAAGATACCAGATGGAAAAAAAACAGGGAGAAAAGAGCCCATTTCAAGGCTGAAAACGAAGTTTCAGGTAAGGATTTATGACTGTCGCAAATTTATCTTACAATGGGAAAATAATAATTTAGAATATTGGACATGTTACAATCAATACATTATATTATTAAGATAATGTGTTACATCCGATATTTGCAGAAAAAAAATTATTTTCTCTATTTCAATAACTTTTAAAGGGTGAAACTGCATCAAAGCAAAGCTACAGCTCATACTTCAAAAACTACCCTGTATTCGTTGAAAACATTAAAAACTCACACAGGTATTGCATTTATACCTTTCAATATATTCCTAAGAAGTCACGTGACGGTTCTCTTATGGTTTATTGTGCATTTGGTCTGCTTAAAAACCACCACGATTGATCGAATCTGGAAAGTTTTTAAAGAGGCATGGGAAGCAATAACCCTATAAATTTTACAAAAAACCTTCTACCATCGAAAGCATTACGCAGAATTAGAATCAAGAAACAAGATTATCATATAGGTTATTTCAGAAAGCAATATTCATATTTTAAACGTTAAAAAAACAACTCCGAAATCGTCTAAAAATGTGCGAACACCCTCTGTATAAGAGTGAGAAATTTCGAGTTTGGATATCGCTCCTTCTGGCTGAGTGGTTAGAGTCACAGATCGTTATTCTGGGAACCCGGTTTCGATTCCCAGCTTGGGACATTGTTCAATCTGTAGGTTTATGCTTGAAAAAAAGCAGGGTAAAAATTCGCTTGTTATTATTCAAGGATTACAGGCGTAATTCACTGCTGAAAATGAATTAAAAAATTAGTTTAGATTG
This sequence comes from Maratus michaelseni, assembly GCA_963931845.1. Lineage (NCBI taxonomy): Eukaryota > Metazoa > Arthropoda > Arachnida > Araneae > Salticidae > Maratus > Maratus michaelseni. The sequence goes on along the minus strand of OZ007590.1, from coordinate 256,321,122 downwards.
GTTCTAATAAAAAAAAATATTTTAAAGTAAATATTATAATTGTTTATGTAACAAAAACCTTTTGTTGATAAAACAAAAAAAATTCTTAAAATTACACAAAACAATTGTTTTTTAAACAAAATTTTTTGTTGCCGAAACTGAAAAGAACTCTTAAAGTAACAGATAATTATATTTATTTTGAGAAAATTTTCAACAAAAGGATTTTGTTAATTCAAATAAAATTGAAACTTTTTACTTGAATTAACAGAACATTTTTTTGCTGACGATAGAAAATTTTTTGTTGGAATTGCAATAAAAAGCAACAATATTTTTCTTGTTGATTCAAACAAATTTTTCATTGACCCATATTTAAACGGAAAATTTTGTTGGGCCAACCAAATTTTGGTTGATTCAACAAAACTTTTCTCTGGGTGCGAATTTTTTGCTTTTTTATATATTTAATAAGGAATATTTTTGTTACATTTAAATTTGTCTGGTTTTTAGGTGTGTTCATAATTATATAAATACGCAGCACCTAAAGTCGTCGTCTGGTCTGTCTCTATGTCTGTCTGTCCGTCCGTCCGCATATAACAGCGCAAAAGCTACCCAACCGAATGGTTTGAAATTTATACATATAATCGTTGCAGAAATTAGTCGAGTCATTAAAATTTTTATGAAAATCGAAACAAAACTTAAAAAAACATTAATAAAAGTTTTCTTCTTTCTATTAAATCCTAATATACGTAATCTGTATATCAAAAACGCAAGACATGTGACTGACGAAATCTAATACGGGCTAACCACTTCTTTTTTCATATGCCAAGAGGCCATTTTTATTTTAAAATATTTTTTCCAATTAAAATTAAATAAAAATTACATTTTTAGAAAGATCGTTCAAAAAAATTGTTTGTTTGAGAGATGCGTTGCATTAAAAAATGTATAGATTCTGAGAAAACTTCGGTGAAAATTAGGTTAACAGTCGAATATCTCAATCCATTAAAGTAAATAATTTAGCTATTTTTGTGTTTAGTTATTTTTAGTTCTTTTTGTGGCAACACTCATTTGAAGAAAACCTTTCATTTCATATTTATGAAAACAATGATGATTTAATTTTTAATTAATTTCAATTTTTAATCAAAGTATACATATTTCAACGAAATGTGAGCGTACTATGTCAGAATCCACTTCAAAATGTTTTCATGTGTTATCTCATTTATCGTTCTTTTTTTCTTTCATTGTGAGTCATAGATATGTTAAACCATGGAGGTAATCATTCGTAAAATAATATATCCATGGTGAATTTTGCACGCTGTCCGGTGTCGAGAAACAAATTCGCATCTGTAAACGTGGCATACGTTATAAGAAAAAAAAAGGCTTCCTCATTTTGCTCATAACAGATGATATAATTCATTTCACTGAATTAATAACTACACTATGTAAATAAATTTCGTCAAAAACCGTAAAAAATACAGACAGCAAGTTGCCTGAACACCCCTGTGATTGGAAGAGATTTTTCTGTTATTTGAAGAAATTTCTGTCTTCTAACTGGAGATTTTCAGGAAATTTTGGCCTTCGTTTCTTGAATTTCCCGTGTTTTGAAGAAAAAAGCACACGAAAAAATCCCGTTTCTAATACGAAAAAGTAACACGCAGCACATTTGCCGGTACACCCCTGTGATTAGAAGAAATTGCAGACTTAGACTGGAGAATTTCAGGTATATTTTATGTTAGATTGGTGAGTTTTCCGTATTTTTGGGAAATCGAAGCAAATCAAAGCTGAAATTTTCGTGTTTTAACGAAAAAAGGCTACGGAAAAATTTGTTCAATTCACGGATTTTTTTGAGAGTGCATGATTTTTTTACAGTGTAAATCTATTTATAGTACGAACGCACCTCATTAATCACGTTTAATATACAATTTCCAACTTGTTTCATATGTAGCATAGTAATATATATTATATATATACCGTTAAAATAATAGATTGAAACTTCAATTATCTGAAATACAGTCATCTAGATATATAATCACAAATTTAAAAAAATGTGATATGAATTGTAAGTATATGTTTGTAAAAATATAATTATCCTGAAGTTCCTTTTTAAATTAACGCTTCTTTTTACTGTTTGTAATAACAGTTATCCATCCTACGAAGGCTTAATATGAGTATATAACTTATTTAGTAATACATAAGGCCTAGCTTCTTTTTTTTTATTAAACAAAAGCAATTTTTGGAGATATTTTTATGTAATAAACGGCCTTTTATACGATTGTCTCCCTTACCCGAACTTCTACATACTCAGATTAAGTTCAAACCACATTAGAGATGGTGTTCGTAACAATAACTGGAGTTCTTACTGTATAACGAAATAATTCGTTATAACGCTTTAGCGAAATAATTCGTTGTAACGTTTTAACGAAAGCACGTTATAACTTCGGAGCACTTTTGATTTCGTTATAAGGTACTTTGACTGTTCTTATTTTAATTATTTAACTATAACATTGAACGAAATTTGTAACAAAAAATAGTCTTTCCAACAATTTGAGGGAAATTTAATAAATAAGGAGAGAAAATGGAAAAAAATCCTAAAATCGGTCAAATTTGAATTTCAAAGACACACAATGAAGCCTGAATTTTGAAATAAGAGAAAATATGATCCACTTGTAAATGGTATCATTAAGAAGATCCCAAAAGTGTATATATTTCAAAATCACTTACAGAAACCGAGAAAAGTAGGCATAAAGCACTAAAAATCGTATGTTAATCTAAAAATCGTTGATTCTTTAAAGGAATAACGAAAAGTTCAATAACCTGGTGGCAGGCTTTACCACACTCCAATCTTGATAAAAATTGGCCTGTGAGTTTATTGTCACCATACCCAACGTTCCACACTGCAGGTGTTTAAGATTTTACAAAAAATCGACCTGCCCCAGTATGCAGTGGTAACATTTTATAAGTTATTAAATGAGACATAGTAATCGGAGTAATTTATTTCTCTTTTTAAATAATAGTATTGACTGAAAGCGTCTAGAAAATTATGTCATTGTCACATAATTATTGTACATTTAGTTTTTATGAATGTAAAAATAAGTTACCATTGTAAATAAACAGATGATCATCAAACAAAATTACCCCCCCCCCCCCACCAAAAAAAAAAAAAAAAAAAAAAAAAAAAAAAAAAAAAAAAAACTGTCGCTTAGCGTTAAAAACGTCAACGAAACCCATTTTATTTATTAAAAGTCTAATATATATTATACTCTATATATACTCTAATATATATTATACTCTAATATAAGTCTAATATATATATATTACATTTGATATATATATTTTTTTAGATTTTGAACTAGCAACACCAAAAAGAAATGTTTAAAAATATCAATTATGTATCCCAATATTTTTTTTTAATTATTGAGAGCGATTACTTCGTACCAGCCGCATGCCTGTGATTAATAGCCGAAGAAATCACTGAAGATTTAATTACGTAAAGCAGCCAATTTGAATAATGTTTAAACCCATAGTTTGATTACATATATGTTAAATTTCTATTTTATTTCTGTTATATTATTTACATATTAATTTTTAATATCGTTATGGACTATGAGCCAGAAACAAACGCTGAACTATTTACATTATTCTAAGCGCAAAAAAGATTAATCTATCATAATGAAGATGCACCCGATATAGATTGATTTTTGAAAATACTATACTTGAAAATTATCTTAAAACTATGAAAATGCATTAAATAGTTTTACACAAATTGCATTTCAATGTAATTTTTTTCCCTACTCAGTGATGTAAATTTAAAATGTAGCAAGAAAATTAGATTTGCTAAAAATGGGATTTGCTAAAAACTGATTGATTTGATCGTTACCACTGTAATATGACGTAAGGTTTACTCATGGACATGTTTTTCATTTTCAATATTGTTGTCATACGAAATAGAATTTCAATAAATGCTACGCCATTTGTTTGAATGTTCTTGCAATTTTTGTTCAGTCCTCTTCGGGAAACAGAAAATTGGTTTTTTTCTGTTAAACGCGCCAACTGAAACTCTTAATCTAATTTATCTAGATGACGGATTTTCTAAGATTTTTTTTTTTCTGATAATATTTTTAAAGATTTGTGGGTGCAAATCCACAGACTTCTTTTGATCATCGATTGCAATTTCGTTTAATTTTCCCAGAAGTGTCCTATTATTAAAACAGGTAAAGCATAGTATTTTTGCTAGTTTAATTATAAGAAGATAATATTCATATTTATACTAAATACACACATTCTTCGTTTATATGACATTTTCCAAATGAAAACACTTAGATATTTTAACCTTTACAACTTTTATACATGCATTACGTTTGTTACATTCCGAATAGTTTAGATTATTATCCGAAAAGTTTGAGAAAATAAGAAAGAAGATAAAAAACGAAAACGTAGTAAATGGACGGATTTAATTGCACGATATAGAATAAACAAGGAAATTTCGAAATAAATTATACAAAAATACCACTATAATTAAGACTTCAAGATTTAATATCTAATATTTAAAATATGTATGTTAAGATAGGACCATTTTACTAAAGATGGGATATTTTAAAAACAGAAGGTTATTTCTTGTTGTAATGGAAAAGTGGCGCCCCAAATAACCAATTATTGACACCGCTAAATTTAAATAGTACCCTTCGTCTTATTTCAGAACAGAATTTGTGAGATTTTTTTAAGTATACTGTTAAAATGATGAAAATCGCACAAATATTGCGCTATAATTATACGTATTTTTTTTTTTAATAAAACGTTTCACACATAATGTACTTGACAATCAATTGCATAGAATCGTGTGAATAGAATTGGAATAGATTTGGAATAGAATATTGTGCAAATTAGGTTCTTTCTGAACATTTATAATTGAATTTCTGTATAAAATAAGTAACGATAATAATATTCTAATAAAATATAAAATTTTATATTCAAAACAGTATATATTAATATATTTTTAATTTATATTCTTCAGATTCCTGTATTATTTTTTAATATTTGGAACCATGCCAATGTATATTTGATTAAACAATATTTTACACATGAGTCTACCTGTAAAAATCTTATTTAAAAATATGTAATACTGACACGTTTTCAATAAAACCTTTTTTATGAAATATATTACAAGAAAATTAAAATAATCTTAAAAGCACAAATAATAAAATAACCTTATATAAAATATAAAACAAGAAAGATAAAAAAAAACATTACTCAGCAACCACATTAGATAACAAACAATAAAAGTTAAATAAACCTGGGGCTCAAAATTGCTTATTTTAAAGCTCATCTCAATTACAGAATTCATTCTTTCTTCCTCTTTTTAATCATTATTTTTTTCATCAAACGATCTCAATTTTATGAAACTACTTTTCGAATTATACTCCGTAAGAAAGTTTTCCACTGAGTAATGATTGTTTTATTTAATTGCTTTTCTTTTGAAATTGCAGTTATTTCATGCGTTTGTTAGGATTTAAGCATTTTTAAGATATATTTTTTTGTTTTAGAAATAACACATTTTTTTAAGTAGAACTTGCTTACGCAGTATGCTTAGCTTACATTTTAAAACAGGCATTTTTTAACGGATAAATGGATTTTTTCTATTTTTTTTAAAGTATATGTAATTATAAAATATGTAATACATTCAAAATATTTTATTAAACGTGACATATGAATAGGTAATAATTCATAATTATTATTATTAAAATTATATAATGATATGAATGATTATTTAGTGATATATCTAAGATATTTCACAAATATATATGTTATAAAAAAAAACAAAAATATTTCCTTCGCAAATCCTTCGCATTTATTTCGCATTAGTCCTTTAAATTCTGACATAGTCAGTATTTCCTTAATTCTTAATAATATTTATTCCTATTTAATGTCTTTTTAAAAGTAAATACCCGTATATTAATAATTATCTTATTCCAAATGTTAATCTAAAATTTTAAGTTCATTCATAACTTTTATCAGCCAATTTAATAATTTCATTCTATAAAATTCCGAGAGACACTTTCTCATTTCGAATGTTTTTAAAAGCCATTTTTTATTATTATTATTCCATGCTCGATTTCGATCGCTGGGTATTTTTCACTTGAAATTTAATGCGCGGCTACGAGAGGAACTCTTTCGTGTTAGAGCTTCTTCCTCTCGCCTCATTCGCTGGGCTGGAGCTCGCCTCTCACTCATTGGTTTGTGGGCTCGTGACGTCGTATTCTGTATCACTACGCTAAGTGAACAAAAATCGCTTGCACGCTTTGGAGCGCAGATTTTTGACGTGTTTGGAAGTGTAATCAAATGGTTATGTGGTGTTCAAGTCCCGTAGAATTTTCATACAGCTCTTTAAAATCTTTTAAAACGATGTAGTGAGCCATCGTGAAGCCTGGGGGCTATAAGTTTCTACCGAATACTGTGGGAACTGTTACTTGCATCGCTCTTGTTTCTAAATAAATGATTTGTCTGGAAATTGGCTGGTCTTTATTGAAGAAACTCTTGTGGAATCTCATCATTGCCTCACCTCTTCGCCATGATTATTGAGTACGACTGCAATCATTCCCCATCTTGAACGAACTGCCATTTTTTCATAAAGTAAAAAACTATCTTCGTAAAAACACTATATATATATATATATATATATATATATATATATATATATATATATATATATATATATATGGACGCATTTTATTTTAAGTATTTTTAAGGAAATTAATTATTTAAAATATTTTGATGTATAAAATATCAACATTTAAATCTCGAATTAAAGTATTTATTTTCAAAATGTATTTTTAACTAAGGGTTTGAAATTAGGTTTTTTGTGTTGTTTAAAATTTTCCAAAAACAAATAAAGTTACTTGAATAAAAAGTATTACATCTAAATGTAACAGACGATGTTTTCAAAAATAAATTAGGCAAAGTCAAAAAAAAAAAAATAAAAAAAATCTGTGAAACGGTCAGAAAATTAGTAATAAATTCTATTTATTCAGAAATCTCTTGTTTTCTTAATAATATTTGAAGAATTTTAGAAAAATTTATGAACTAATAAATGTTTCACTTTCTAGTATTTCTAATCGTTTAAACAAGATTATAATGCAGTGAAATTAAAAGAAGAGAAATGCGCGTAGTACATTTGTAGAATGAATGCAATATATTACATTTCTTTAAAAGTTTAAAATGTATTTTTTTTATTTCATCGCTTATTATCATACAATGGAGATTTTTCTTTTGATTTATATTTAATTATTATAAATATAAAAACTAATAATACAAAATATGTAAATAAATTGATTTAAATTTAATAAATGATAATATTTAGTGTCACAAACTATTTGTATTTTGTCTAGCAAAATATGAACATTATAGTAACTTTAATATTATTGTAAAATTTTTAAGAAAAATAATCATAGAGAATTTAAACAAAACTTTTAAAACCGTGCATTACAACAAAGTTTACGTATACATTCTTATTGAACAGACACTATACCTACTATTTAATGAATCAAAGTAACTTTGTGAACATCAATAAAAGAAATATTTCTATTTTCTCACAACATTATGTTTTCAGAAAATTGTAGTTAACACTTTAAACGTTTCATTTACGATAAATATTAATTCAGCGAGCCTTGTTATCTATTGCAGAACAAAGCTATAATAATGCAAGTATCTGTTCTCAGAACTATGACAATTTTGTAGAAATGTTTATTAAACGTTTTTTACTGACTGTTTTATTAATATGTTAATGACAACTTTCATGTTAGGTCAAGCATAAATTATTAGTCTATTCTTTTTTAACTTAAATTTTATATGTAATTTAATTGTTTAAGTTTCCCAAATACAGTAAAGAATGCATACAATTGAATAATTCTTAGTACCATTTTATATATTACAACTGTGAAACTGAATGTTGCTCATGATATTTAAATGCTCATCAGAAGAGCGGAACATTTTCTGGGAACACTATATGAAATAAGAAATAAATTCTATAATTATAGTAATATTTTTCTTAAAATTCGAAATTTAGGTATTAATATCAAAATTACCTTTAAGCTTACCTTATCATAATAAATGTATATTAATTAACATAAATAATACCTTATCATAATAAATGCATATTAATTAATATAAATAATAACAAAACTAATTATGAACAACGAAATATATTTTTGCCTAGAAATTGCTATAACTACATGTAAATAAAATAATCTTGAAAAAATATTTTTGTTATTAAAATAATCTCAATAAAATTTTGTCATCATTTCACAATCAGAATATTTATTTTTGGGAAAAAATCGTTACTGTCTATTTGTTACCAAAGAATAATATGAAATAAATGTCAGTTAATATTTTACAACAATTCAATTTTCTTCAGAACAAAGTAAGTAATTTTAACAACTATTTTTGAAGTATTAAATTTCTAAAAGCGGCTTTTGTATTTGAAAAATATAGTTTTATGAAAGCAGATCATTTTGCGATTATGGGATAATAATTGAAAATTTATATCTGTATTTATTTTAATACAAATATAAATTATTTCTGAAATTTCTGAAAATAATTATACAAATATAATAATGCATTCAAAAGTTTTAAGTGCACAGGAAAATCAAAACGCCCCTGCAATTACTACGTTTATAAATACAGATATGGTACTGATGTGGTGTCACTGATATGGTAATGAATTTTTGCGATATCCATCTGAAATGGCTTTAGAAGATGCTTTTTCTAGTTTACTACCAAATATCAACAAGTACTGTGTTTCACACATGGAAAGAAAAAAATTATATTATGTTGCTGTTTTTTTTTTATAATTTCTTATATCTTAATCAATATTTAATGAATTTATTTCGACTTCTGTCTAATGTTTTTCTTGTAACGTGCATGTTTTGTTGAATTTTGCGGGAAACTGTGCATTACACATGCAAAAAACAAGCTGAAAAAAAAATGGAAAGTCAACAAGAAACATTTATGTTTTCATGAATACAGTTGCTATTCAGAAGAAAAAAAACTTTCAAATAGCAAGCAAAGTCATTTATAGAAGTTCGATGTGATTTCCTGTTTTGTCTTATGATTTGGGATGATTATAAATGCTATTTGTCAGAAATGTAAATTATTGTTTGTTTTTGGTTTTCTAAAGTCTTTTGTAATTAAATATTAATTGAAAAGTGTGACTTCAAGATTGTTTCTTACATGTACAAATTTGAAAATAATTTATATATTAATTCTAAAAAAATTGAATACAAAAACCAAATATCTAAAAAAAACTGTTGCCGCTAATTTTTTTTTTATGTAAATATTTATTAATCATAATTGTTCCTTAATCGTTAATTTATTTTAATGGATTTTTTTAATATTTCAATATCTTCTAAAGAGAATAAAATTTGCGACACTTATATTGTTTTCAAATTAACTGTTGGTAAAAAAAACTGAATCTTTATAACAAGTGTAAAAAAATTAATTTTAAAATGGCAAAAATAAAATAGTATTTTCTACAATGCTTAAATAAACTAATATATATTGCAATAAATATTCCTTTAATTACTGCTATATATATATATATATATAGATATATATATATATATTATTTGAAGAAAAACTCTTTAATAATAGCGGTTTATCGGGGTAAAACCAGTTTAAAACATTCAGAAAATTATTTATATATATTTTTTTCATTTGTTGACACTTCAGAGTGTCTACAATTTATCCAAAAATGAATTTTCGAAATTAGAAGTTTTACAAAGGGTATAAAATTGTAACTAATTGTCCCTAAACAAAATTTTAATCGCATTTATCTAAAAACGACATTTATTTACTTGGCCGATTGATTGCGCAAGTTCCACTTGACCAATTTCATACAGATTTTAATTCAAACTGCCGGAATTCTGCATGGCTGTACGCAGAAATGTTTTAAATTTTCATTTGTCGATTTTTTACAAGAATTTTAATACTATTTAATGGGACCAAATTGTTTTTTTCTTTTAAAAGAAGCCTATATTTTCAAAAATATTTAAATTAATCCAATGATCCGTCATAGCGAATAAACTTAAGGTTAATGGAAGTGAGTTTGGTTTAAAAGAGTAAAAAGGAATATTTAGTGCAAGCGCCTAGCATTCACTGCATTTTCTGAACACTCTTGTTACAAGGATACTGCGGACAAAGTACGAAAAATATTTTTTATAAGTTACAAAGTACTCTCCAAACATAATCTAAAATATTTTTAAAAAACCCAAACACTTACTTTGTTGTTGTCAACAAAATCTTCAAAAAAGTGTGACCTTTTTTTTGAGATTCAAAATTTATTCCATTATCCATGTTTGCAGATGTGCAGATTCACACATTTCCTAATATATTTCCTCAAACAAATAGATTTATAATTACTTTTTACATTAAAGACATTTAAAAGAAAAAAAAATGATCTCACATTGAAAAATAGATAAAAGCAGGTTTCTGCAGTAAAATGTTAAGAAAACTGTGTTCTCACAAAAATTAAACGTAAAAATGAAGCGAAAATGCCAAACTGTTAAAAGGAAATTCTGTAGAAATATTTATCAGAAATTTGAATCGTATAATTTTCCCGCATTCTCAGCATTGAGAACATTGGATACTTTCATTCAGCTTTGTTTATATTTTTAAAATCAGGAAATATATTTCTGAATTTCACTTCCTCATTATGGAGATTTTTATAAAATTCCTATGAACTTTTACAAAATGCGCATTTTTATTTACTTCCGGTGATTTCAAGAATGACCATTTGTTTTAAATTATTTAAATACACTTATTACTGGAATAAAATGCCCTACATATATGAAAATTAAAACTGCTGCACATGACTTTTTTTTTCTTTTTTCTAAGCACATGAGGTTGTGGTGTGAAATCGCATAAGTTTTCAATTTTATTTTTTCCTTTTATTAAAAAATATCATTTTTAATTCGTTTGCTATTTTATGCTATGTTTTTAATAATATGTTTTCCTATTATATAAAAATGAATCTGATAATCAATCTATTTTCACCAATATGTGTTCCCAAGTAAATTCAATATATTCTCATTTCCGGAATCAGCAATAATTATCTTTAGAGATAAAAGAGTTTGACAGGAGAAAAATAAAAAAATATATATATTGAATACAGATCGCGAATGTAATATTTTGTGTAATTTCTATGGATCATTTTTTCCTAAACCATAAATTCATATGAATTTTTTGAATCGATTGCAAAAATATTCTTACTGGTTTCCATAATTCTCACCCAACATACAGTTGGCAGACTTTAACTAATCCAATTTATCAATTCAGTAATTCTAATTTTAAAATATTTAATTGTTAATACTTAAGGCCAAATTTATCCGTTTATTATATTTTTTAAATGTATTCAACAGTTAACAGATTTAACAGATTATTTTCTATTTTTCCCCAAAAAATAGTTACATTATTTTACGAACGTAAATCAAAGCTGACATCACTACAGGATTTGTATAAAAAGTAATGAGGCCTATTCTTTTCTGACACGAGTGCACATTGCAGTGCACATGATCCAGGCGGATTCGATGGATTCGGAAGTCAGATTCATGCGTAGAGATTCAGTCGCCTTGGAGCTTCCGAGCGGTTCGTGTCGTGGTTTTAGTAGACCCCTGCCCTTAGGCTAGTCTGAAGCTTAAAAATACAACGTTCTATCGACCAGCGCTATATGTGTGGAACTCGGAAAATCGGCTATGGAGTCGTTGGTCATGATCAAGAAAGTGTTCGGGAGTGAAAGCGTATCAAATGTCGTTGGTTTGCGATGGCACAAGTGCCTTAAAAAATTGAGAGAGAGTAAAGAAGATGAGCCCCAGAAGCGTAGCAGAAGTCAAAGCGGCTTCGACGCGTTGTTTAAAGGACGTTCCAGAAAATCGCTTCCAAGGCGCATTCCAGGCGGGGATAACTCGTTGGCAGAAGTGTATGGACGCCCAAGTGTCTTAATTTGAAGAATTTTAATTGTTTGTAGCGTTAGCTTCAATACATTTTTTTTTTCCAGAATTTGGTTTCATTAACTTTTATACAAATGTACTGATCAATTATTCTTAAGACATTAAACAAAATACATGTTCTTGATTTGATAATAATAATAATAATAATAATAATAATAATAATAATAATAAAAACACCAGAATACTAGCATCATATAAATAAGTACAAGGAACTAAAAAAAATCATATAAATTTGATATTTATTTTGATAAAAAAAATAATAATCTTCATTTTTTATAAAGTTATATTTTGTATATTACCTTATATTTTTGGTCCATTTACGGCGTCATTTTTGTACTTTAACCACAACTATCCTGTTTACGTTTAGATTTGGTCCTTTCTGACGTACACTGTTAAAAATTTACAGCAAACTGTCCAAGTCATTTGACCGTTTTTGTATAAAACGGTTACATAACCGTAATTTAACGATATTCTGACCCTATTATTGCTCATTTTATGGTCAGAATACAGTCAAATTACGGTTATGTAACCGTTTTATACAAAAACGGTCAAATGACTGGACAGTTTGCTGCAAATTTTTAACAGTGTATCTAGTGATCTTATCCTTATGTATTTTTTCTTCCAATGGTTTCTTCATCCAACAATGTATGAACCATTATTTGCTTCCAACACATTCTCTTTTCGCTTGTTATTACAAGCGTTGTTTTACAGGCGTCGTTTTACATACCTAAAGAAGGACTGGTTTAATGCTCATGTTTCGAAACGATATTCTTGTATTACATATAGTATTCATGATATTATTTAAAAAATATTATATTTACGCTTATTTTGGGGGTTTTGCTGCACCCAACAACGGATGCTATCTTCGCCACAAAAAGTTACACATTTAAATATCGTTTCATTGATTTTAATTTTGCTATCTCTTTTATACCTATATGCAGATAATGTAGTATACATGATTAAACATGTATAGAGAGTAAAACTGGCAAGACATTTATTATTTCCCTTTCTTAATAATTTTCCAGAAAAAAAATATTTAAATTCAGAAGTAGCCTAATGAAATCATAATGTAGATTTAGTGTGCGATCTAATTATTTTCTCAAGCTCTATTTTTCATTTTTTTTGTTCTAAACGAATAAATTGTATTTAATTATTATTAAAATTTTGTATTTTTAATTACTATTTAATAAAAAAATACATATATAATAGAAAAAAAATAGTACAATATAAAAAATCGATAGTGTTTACCCGAAAATGTTAAAAAATGAAATTAAAACATATTAAAGTTTATATATTAAAAAAAAACATTTAATACATTTTTAATTACGAAAAATCAAAACTCGTTATTTAAAAGATAAAGTATATAAATACACTACATATTTAGTTAGCTTCACTGAAATATAGTGTCCTTATTTACTTTCGAAAACATTACTACCACAGAATTCAGAAAACTTTAGAAGCTTGTTTTACTTTAATGCATTGTTAGCTAGGGATCTTGAACATCTGTTGTCTCATGAGATAAAGTGTTTTTAGACTTGTATTGATTTTTGTATGTAGTTCCTTTTATTTTATTGCTTCTTTTTTTCTTCTACCATAGATAACCAATGTTAAAATAAAGTTTTTTCAAAAGAAGATAATTATTTCTTATGCACGGAAACTATACTGCAATGAAAACTTTAGTGACTGAATATTCATATTTCGCATTTGAATGCACAATAGGGTGGGTCGAAAAAAACAAAATTTATATAATCGAAACACAATAGTGCGGGAATGTTGCCATTGGTAATAACGAATAAATTCGAAAAATATTACACTAAATGGTTAATATCTTTTATCGCAGCAGAGGAGCCAAAGTTTCCAAAAATCACAAAAAAATGTTTTATCAAAAAACAAAATTATACTATTCAACCATAGCGATAAAATTTCTAATAGAATGCAACAGCGACATCAAGACGTTAGTAATGTTTCAATAAAATTTCATTATGGTGAAATCATTTCTATTACCAACGCAAAAGCGGCCAAAATTTTGAAAAAAAAACGGCAACAATTTCAATTTTCCGTTTTTTTCTAATTTTTCCAATTTTTATTATATGTCTACAATTAAATAAATTTACATTATATCTAGTAGTAACTTATAAATGTCAAGTAATTCTGGACATGGGTGTGTCCAACCAAGGGCGAGAGGGGCCCGCCCTCTCCTAAATTTGAGAGAAAGGGGCTTTTTGCAGGGATTTTGGGGGACTTTCCGGGAATTTTTAGGGATTTTATTGTAGGGGGTGCCCAAAAGTGAAAAATGATGGGGAATTTATGTAGAGGCTCCCCCTGCAAAAAAATCACCAAAGTGTACCGGAAAATCTCCAAAAGTTCTTCAAAAAGCCTCTTTCCTCTCGCCCTTGAATGGCAATGTCCATGATCAAAATTACTAGACATTTATAAGTTATTACTAGATATAATGTAAATGTATTTAATTGTAGACATATAATAAAAATTGGAAAAATTAGAAAAAAACGGAAAATTGACATTTTTGCCGATTTTTTTTTCAAAAATTTGAACACCCCTGTGGTGGTAATAGAAATGATTTCCCCATAAAAATTTTTATTGGAACATTACAAACATCTTCATGTAGCTGTCGCATTCTATTAGAAATTGTATTGCTATAGTTCGATAATTTTTTTTTCGTAAAAAAAATTGCGATTTTTCGAATTTTTGGACCCTTTTCGGCGGTAAAAGATATTAACCATTTGGTGTAATATTTTGCGAAATTATTCCTTATTACCAATGGCAATTTTCCCGCTCTATTATGTTGCGATTATATACATTTCGGTTTTTCCGACCCACCCTAATGCACAATATGTTAAAAACCTTTTTTAATTAATAAATGTGGTAGAGTTTTCGCAAATATATTATATTATATATCTAGCTACAGTTTCTATTGCGTTTTATTTACACGAGTTTGCCATTAAAAATAAATTTTGGTAAGTAATTTAATGTAGAATTTTTATTTATTTAAATAATGTTGAAATAATTATTCGTTATCCATATCTTTTCATTATACATATATTTTGATCCAGTTTAGCCTGAAAACCCCCCAAAAAACTTTTTTAAAAATAATTAAAGTTGCTAAATCACATTAAAAATACTTTTATTATGATATGAAATAAATAATAAAATGTATGACGGGTGATTCAACATTCAGGTTATGACGATAATCAGGTTATGACGATAATCATACAATAGTTTTCGCAAATATATTATATTATATATCTAGCTACAGTTTCTATTGCGTTTTATTTACACGAGTTTGCCATTAAAAATAAATTTTGGTAAGTAATTTAATGTAGAATTTTTATTTATTTAAATAATGTTGAAATAATTATTCGTTATCCATATCTTTTCATTATACATATATTTTGATCCAGTTTAGCCTGAAAACCCCCCAAAAAACTTTTTTAAAAATAATTAAAGTTGCTAAATCACATTAAAAATACTTTTATTATGATATGAAATAAATAATAAAATGTATGACGGGTGATTCAACATTCAGATTATGACGATAATCATTTAAACCACTAAAGAAACTAAATTAAACTAGTCGTTGGGGGCCACTGTAATACTTACCCATCAATGATATGCAATATGTAAAATATTAAAATAAAAATGTGTAAACTACTTATAAAATGCATTGCAATTCAAATAAAATCGTGGCTTGATGACGTCACAAACTTTACGGGCTCGATTACTGAATTGCTTGAAAAAAAACCTCCTTATAACTCCAAAAATAATAATCCTAATAACTAGCGGTTTATTGCATCTGATTAAGCGTCAAATTTCCAATTAAAATATATCTTTGAAGTGAAATTTGGATGAAATACAGGGTCATGAAAAATCGAAGAGTGTGGCAAATAGGATTCCAAATATCTCGGCAACTAATTATCCAATCGACTTCATGCTTTATGCAAAATTTATGTTTTTTAGTGTATTTTATATTCATTTCTTAAAATAAACAATTTCGAAAATTTTTATATACCTTTTATCAGAACGAATATTACGAGAGTCCGAAAATATAGTTCCGGTTAATCGAGGTTATTGAAATGAAATAGGTTTCTTCCCATTATTACATACTAAGTACATACCAAATTGCAAGTCTCTATCTCAATTTTTTCGGGAGATAGAGTGTTTACAGACACACAGACACACAGACACACAGACACACAGACGGACGGCAATTTTTTTTTTCTAAAAATATGTTTTTCGGAATCTTCAGTGTCTGAAACGTGTAAATCTGTCAAAAAAGTTTTTTCGATTTTCAAAACGATTACAAAACTTACCCTATACTACATATGATGGGTAAGTAAAATGTACAAATATATTTTAGCTTTCAGATATGTCATTTATTTCACAAGTGTTTTATACATATTAAAATACAAAATTAGGGTTTTTCTTCTTTTTTACACGGCTATCTTTTTCTATTTTACATCTTCATGTTATATTTAGACAAATGTTGAGGAGAAAATTAAAAAGGAGGACATTAAAACATTTCTTATTTTATGACAAAGACTTATCGAGTTAAACTAACTGCTACTTAGAATTTTAAGAATGTTCACAGTTTACCGGCAATAAAAATGAAGCATTGCGTTTTTAGTGCCAGAAACGTATTCGTAACTATACTTTAATGATTTTATAAAATGTTAACTTTTTTATTGTCGTTTAAATAATGGCTTTTTTTCTCATCTGAGACATATATCTACTTAATATTATAGTCATGTATGTAAAACCCGCTATATATAAGACTGTGCATATATATGAATATTTACAGGTTTAAAATAGAAAAAAAAAAATATATATAATCTTTAACCCCCTATATATAAGGCTATGCAAATTTATGCAAATTAATTTAGTTAGTTTGAAAAATAGAAAGAAAAGACAATTGCATTAAAATAAAATAGCTGAAATCTAATATTAAAAAAGTTTATTTTAATATTCTGTATATACTCATGAATTATCGCAGGCATAGCATTTTCTAAACGGTCACTTAACATGGTAAATTGACTGTTAAGTGTTTATCGCTTTACGAGCCATTAAAGATTCCCCGCAAAGCTATTTAAGAATTTAAATAAGAAACACTATTTAAGGAATTATGTAGAAAAGTACCTACACAATATTACTCTTAATGATTAATTAATATATTTCAATACAATAGTTTGCTCTATCAGGATCCCTTCGGATTTAATCAAAGATTCATGTTTCGAAACGCGCAATTTTACTTATATTAATGTTGACTGTTATTCCGCTATTAAATTAATGTTGAAATTTTCTAAAACAAATAAATTCTACTTAAATTTCAGTGTTTCTGTTTGTCTAATGTCATTTAGATTTTTTAATATTTTATTTAATTCAATCTAAAGCAACTTTGAAACGAATAGTTGCATTTCCCAATCATTGTTTATGAAAATTGGCATAAAAAAAAGGTCTGAAAAGGAATGCTTCCAGTTAAACACGGATTATATATGAACATTTAACTATGCGAGGACAACACTAACTTAAGGAGTTAACTTAATTTTTTTATTATTATGTTACATATGTTAGCAGAAACAGAATAATTACTTTGAATGTCGATGAAAAAAATATATTTTCAGTAAAAAATGATGCAAATTTTTAATGACATATGTGGGGGGGGGATGCAGAAAATATTAAATCTAAATATTTTGTGTGTATTTCTATTAAATATATTTCTTATCATTATGTTTGTACTGTCTGATATATTAATATTTTCCCCTTAAATTTTAATTGAACAGTATTTTATTTTTCGTACTTTATTTCCAATTTAATCCAATATAGCAATAATTGTGGAAACTTGAAATGTCTGTTACAAAATCGTGCCATAAGCGGAAAGTTCAGATGTGCCATAAATTATACATGTTAGGACGCAAACCTGTCCGAAAACGAATATTTATACGTTTTTCTACGACTCCATTTTTTGAGATTTTACTGCATAACTAAAACTAATAAAAATACGTAAATTATACCACTTTTTCGATACCTACAAAGCAAATTAAATGTTTTAAAGATATTTCATGAATTAACACTAGAATTATGGCAGCGGTCATTTTGACCGTAAATCCAATTTAACATATCATAACTTTGTAAATTTTTTGTTTATAGTCTGAATATTTTTTGACTTTTCCTAAAAATCCAAGAATATTACATAAAATCTTTTTTGTTCAATTTAAGTAATTATTTTTGAAAATAGTATGTATACCTAGAATTACGGATACCGGTCATTTTGACCGTATCTAGAAAATTACATATGTCAAGTTATTTTCTTCACTTTCAAAGCTATTTCCGCTATTCTAATAGATAAGCAGGCGCATCTGTGCTGAGGGGAATATTGCTTTGTGTATTTCAAAGCATTATTTGTTAGATGGGAAGCGAGGAAAGGGGAGGGAGAGGAAAAACACCTGTTTGACACCTGTTTAGAATTGCAGCGCGCCTTCTGACTGCGCATTTCTTTTGTGTTAGAAATGTTATTTTTCAACGGATACAAATATATTGAGTTTCATTTCGTTTCAGTGAATGTCAGTGTTCAGACTTGCCTATTTTATTGGCTTCTTGTCATGGCGCGTAGAAGTGTTGGCAGAAAATATCTAACAAAAGAAGATGCGCTAAAAGTGTTTGAAACTATTTCCGATGATAATTCTGGTTCAGATATTGAACCTGATGAAAATTTTTATATCAAACCTACACCCAGTTTATTTGACGAAGACTGGATCGTTCCTTCAGGAACAAGTGAATTTGATTCATCTGATGAAGAGTCTTTTCACGAAACACCAAATGAAAATGATATTTTAGATCCAGAAAATATTCCTTTGCCTGCTGCTAGTACAGTTTCTAGAAATGAAATCTGTGGCAACAGTCAAGATCAAGAAAGTAGTCAAGACATTCCAAACAGAACTAGAAAACAACTAAGACGTACCCAGTGCGAGGAAAACAAAAAAGATGAAGATACAGCAAATGATGGTTCAATTTGGAAAATAGGAAATATTTCGACAAATGTTACAGGGACTCGTCCCCATCAGAATGTCTTACGAGACGGGTCTGGGCCAACGTCACATGCAAAAAGAAAAATAGTTGATGGCAGTGCAAGTAGTGCATGGAGATTGTTTATCAACGAATAAATATTGCGTCATATTCAACAGTGCACTGAAGAAGAGGCTCGGAAGAAATCCCAAAATCCAAATTGGTCTTTGTCACTCATTGAGTTAGACGCTTTCATATCACTGCTGTATGCTCGAGGAACTTTGGCTGCAAAAGGTCTTTCTATTTTAAGTTTATGGTCAAAATCTTGAGGTCCGAAATTCTTCGCTGAGACAATGTCCAGGGATAGGTTCTTGGAAATTATGAAGTATTTGCGCTTCGACATGAAGTCAACTAGATCCCAAAGGTTGCAAACTGAGCCATTTGCCCTTATTTCATATATTTGGAATACATTTATCGAAAATTGCTTTATGAATTATAAACTGGGGGAAAATATTGTTGTGGATGAATAATTGTTTCCCATGAAGACACGATGTCGATTTATTCAGTATATGCCTAAAAAGCCGGACGAATTCGGCATTAAGTTTTGGCTGGCGACTGATGTGCATTCAAAATATTTACTGAACGGATTTCCGTATTTAGCTAAGGATGAAACCAGGCCCTATGGTAGAACGGTTGGCGAACATGCAGCTTTTCGCTTGATTGAACCTTACTACAACACTGGAAGAAACCTGACAACGGACAATTTCTTTACATCACTCAATTTATTAAAACAAATGAGAAACGCAGGAATAAGCTATGTTGGTACAATAAATGGTGCAAAAAGAGAACTACTTAATTCTTTCAAGAAAACAAGAGATGTGCTGTATTCTAGTAAGATTGCTAAGCATGAAAATATAACGCTTACGTCTTATCAAGGAAAGAAGAACAAAAACGTCTTGCTCCTGAGTAGTTTACACCCAACATTGGAAATTTCATCTAATGAAAAACAAAAACCTGAAGTTGTAAATTTTTACAATGCGACAAAATATGGAGTTGATGTTTCGGACCAGATGGCCAGAAAATATTCTGTGAAGTCCTCATCCAGACGTTGGCCAGTTCAAGTTTTTTTTAACATTCTTGATTTTGCTGCGATAAATGCATGGATTATGTATAGAGAGACGACTGGATATAACAACTACAGACGCCGTGATTTCATTTTAGATACAGCTGAGGAGCTCAGAAAGATGTACGTTTCATCAAAAACATCAACGCTTTCTTCTTCTAACCAGTTGAAAATTGATGCTTGTCACACTCCATCCCGTAAACGTAAACAATGCCAAATAAATGCTTGTAAAGGCAACAAAACTCAAAATATTTGTGAAAACTGTAGAAAATATGTTTGTGGGACCTGTACAAGTAAAATTAAAAAATCAGTAATCTGTGCATGCTGTCAAACCGAATAATGTAAGTAATAAATTTATTTAATTTTAAACAAAATCAATATGTATTTAAATTTGTTAAACTATAACAAGTTTTTAAAATCTTGAATGTTTTTTATTTTTTAACTCTTTGTTATGCTAAATTAGCATTTGTTTATCTTATTAACCATATAGTTTACTTATTAAAAAAGCATGTTGTATATTTACAAGATTTAACTTACGTAATATTAGCAAAAAATGCGCTTTTTCGTTTATTCGAGACAAGCGGTCAAAATGACTGGTGATCGTAGTTATATGTATACGGAAAACGCCGTAATGCTAGTGTTAAGAGGCTTATTTATTTATTAGTTTTGTATTAATCTTTGTCAATTTTGATTTCTGAAGAATACCAAAATAACGCCAATATTAGCATTCTTTTTATGAAATAAGAAGTAAGCTGTTTTAAAACAGCACAAAGAGATTGAGAAGAAATACATTATTGTTTTATAAACAGAAATGTTACTACAGACTATTTTGAAACGTGATTATCAAAATATAATAAATATTATATTCAAAAGTAATTTACACACACACACACATATATATATAATGTTGACATATTATAATTTTAAAACTTTTTCGAATAATGATGTGTCTCAAAATAAATTATGATTTGTTATTAATAACTGCATTTTTACTTGCAATAATTGTTGTTTAATATATTTTAAGGATTTTCTATAATCTTTTAATGTCTTAATATATTCATACATCTTGCGATGTTGCTCACTTGCCTATTACAAATGCTGTTAGGTCGGCGTGGTTTGCGTTTCGTGAAATGTTGCATCGTATGTGATTTTATACACATTTTTCAGCTTTTTTTATCGTTTCCTTTTATTAATGTAATATATTTTCTAAACATATACTGTTCTTGGTAAATAAGCCAGTATATTTTATGAAATATTGCAATTTACTTTCGTATGTGTAAATCCAACTAATGATTATACTTAGTCACATGTTGTTCTTCGAATTCCATTTTACTGACATTTGATATCTAAATTCCATAATTTATTTAAGTATTTGATTAGTTTGTATATACCGGGTGATTATAATGTCTACGATTTACGAAAGTTACGATTTCAAAAATCGATAATTTTAAAACTACTGGTCAGAATAACTTGATATTTTAGCAGAACAATCGTGAGGCAATGTAATTTTGTTTGGCGAAGGAAAAAATATAGCTCCAAATTGTGCCGATAGATGGCGTTGTCAGGGTAATGTCAGGGGAAAGACCAAAAATGTATTCTTGAACCCTTTCCGGCGCGGAGTAAATTTGTTTGCAAAATGATGAAATAATAGACTGACACCGGAATTTACAAACGAATCCATTAGTAAAAAGAAACTTGCTTATTTTTCTGGTTCTTAATGAAAGGAAAATTTTAATTAAATACCGGGTGATTATAATTAAAGTTACGGTTGCAAAAATCGATAATTTTAATTAAAACTACTGGTCAGATTGACTTGATATTTTAGCAGAACAATCGTGAAGCAATGGAATTTTGTTTGGCGAAGGGAAAAAAAGTTTCAAAATGTGCCCATAGATGGCGCTGTCTGGGTTCACATTGTCTGAAGATATGCAAATTACTAATACGTGACATGCGCACCGCAGACATAGCAACCATAAAAATGCAGAGCAGCAGCTCTTTGCCTGAATGCTTCATCATGACTCTGACTATGAAGGATCGCGCTCTTGAAGCTTTTTTATAAGAACGATGACTGTGCACTTATAGCTATTAGGAAGTTTCGGACATTAAAATACATTAAAAAAGGTCCAATAACAACAAATGGTCTGCAAAAAATGATTGCTAAATTCGAAGAGACCGGTTCATTTGACGTTAAACGGATAGAGGAAGGAAACCAGTTTCAGCTGCGGCAGTGGAAGATATGGCTACAGCATTACAGGAACATACTGACAGTGATGCTGGAATCAGCAGTGCAAGGGGGATTGACCGAATGCTGGATATGCCGAACAGCACGGTGCGTAAAGTCCTACGGAACGTCTTACGCTGTTATCCGTACAAGATAACTCATGTGCAGGAGTTGCTACCTGCTGACCTGGAAGCACGTCAATCTTTTGCACTACAATTTCTTGCCCGGATGGAAGTGGACAACGGATGGCCATGGAACATTCTGTGGTCTGACGAAGCCCACTTTCATTTGCAAGGTTCTGTAAATACGCAAAATTGCAGGATATGGGCGACCGAGAATCCGTCCCAGCTACAGCCATTACCTCTTCAGTCTGAAAAGGTCACTGTGTGGTGCGGAATAACGGCAGCGTCTATCGTCGGTCCATTTTTCTTCGAGGAGATCACACCTGCGGGTCCCGTTACCTGCACAGTTACTAGCAAGCGGTATGAAGCACTTTTGCGTAACCATGTTCTTCCGGCACTTCAACAGCGTCAGTGTGTGGATCGCATAATATTCATGCAAGATAGCGCTCCTCCGTACATTGCTACTACTGTGAAGCAGCTACTGAGTGATAATTTCGGAGATGATAGGATCAAAAGCCGCCATTTTCCAACAACGTGGCCGCCACGTTCCCCCGACATAAACCCGTGTGATTTCTGGCTTTGGGGGTACCTGAAGAATGTTGTTTATAGCGGGCGGATTCAGAATCTAGCCGACTTGAAGGCAAGCATCACACAACACATCCATTGCATTAGTACAGATACCCTCCGATCTGTTGTGGAGCATGCCGTTTTGCGCTTCCAATTAGTAGCGGAACAACGCGGAGGGCATATTGAGCAACTTATGCCTTAATAATCAGTAAGGTGTTTGTTCCATGAAGCTCTTTTTTTTTTTTTCATTTTTTGTCATTATCGCTGTCGTCGCTGTAAACACGTAGTCTTGTCTTTTCGCTAATAAATTTTTAGTAAATCCCTGAACTCTATTTTTATCCTTTTGGCAACATCATTCCTATGTTTAACCCTTTAACGGGCGGTGGTCACAAAAAAGGACACCCAATTTTAATTCTAAAACTGACAAACGGCACCAAGAATATTTAATTAAAATTTTCCTTTCATTAAGAACCAGAAAATAAGCAAGTTTCTTTTTACTAATGGGTTCGTTTGTAAATTCCGGTGTCAGTCTATTATTTCATCATTTTGCAAACAAATTTACACCACGCCGGAAAGGGTTCAAGAATACATTTTTGGTCTTTCCCCTGACATTACCCTGACAACGCCATCTATCGGCACAATTTGGAACTATTTTTTCCTTCGCCAAACAAAATTTCATTGCCTCACGATTGTTCTGCTAAAATATCAAGTCATTCTGACCAGTAGTTTTAAAATTATCGATTTTTGAAATCGTAACTTTAATTATAATCACCCGGTATTTTTAATTTATCTGACATCTTTTATCATTTTACATATTTATTTATTTTTTTTGCCTTTTTTCTTTAAACCTGTTATGTATATATTACTACATTTCATCTCTAAATTGGAATTTTGGTCATTTGTTGGTTAAAATTTTTAATTATTTAGCAACTTAAAAGTAAGCTATTTTACACTAAATACATGCCATCTTTAATTTGGAGATTTGGTCAGATTTGTATGATAGAACTTTTTTGATTAATTTCATTTGAAAGGTATTATATATATATGTGTGTGTGTATCTTTATGTGTCTGTTATGAAGGGTTCACTCTCTGTATAATATCAATAATAGGCATGATTTTAGTAGACTTCCAGTGATTTAGAACAATACTCCACTCTTTCAAACAACATTCCAGGCTCCATCAAAAACTTTAATGCAATGGGTCGATGTCAAGTCCAACAGTACCAGTTGCATACTTCTCTATATTCCAGTTCATACTCCCAAGAGAAAATGCAGCGCTAGCAATATTTGTGACCAGCTTGGTGCCGATGACATCTAAAATCGTCAATGTTTTTTTTTTTGTTTTGTTTTTTAAAGATCACAAGGAAGAAATGTGTTATAAGGGTTTTCTCAGAAATACTCGCAGTCAGATATCACTGCGAGTATCATATATTCAGGAAATTTTTTATTTCCCAGTTGTCAAATCCACAGCTATCATTTTCCACACCCTTTTAAAAACATCATAAAATTGTTTGGAGCTACAGCTTATCGCTCATTGATATTCCATGCAATTACTCTTTCAGTCAGCACTTTTTACTATAAAATATATTTTAAAAACTATTTGATACTGTAATAAATCCAACTTCCTGGTGAAGCGATTATTTTAACACCAAAGTACACAAAAAACTGTCACCGATGCTCAGGCAACTCAATAAATACTGCATGCGAACGATTATTTTCAGCAATATGGAAATGACTCTTGGTGAATGAGAAAGCATAAAAAGACGGACTGGGGTACTTATGATAAAGTGAGCAAAAAGATTTGGAATACCGAAAAGGTGGTAAATTAAGAAGGAGTTTTGTAGAACAAATAATTTTAGTAGAATTCATATTGGCATGTAAGATTGAAAAAAAAAAAGAAAAGACCTTGCAACTAAAATAATAATAAATGAATTGTTTGTTTTTAAGTAGGATTTTGGAAAGAGAAAAGTATTATTGCACGCATTTAGATGAAATGGAAAGTAATATAAAATGAATGATTGGAATATTTTTAAGACAGAGAATAACTAGATAATCTAGAAATGAAAAATTATATTGCGAAAAATTTATAGAATACTTTTAAAATAGGACGGAATGTAAAATTTCGTAAATATATGAGTCAACCTGCTGACTCTGCGTCTGCATCACGTGCATGGAATTATCCATCGTCTGATGCGCCATATACCAATAATTAGAATACTTAAAAGTATATAAGATAGAATAATTGGATTAAACGATCTCCACTTCTCGGACTTTCATGATAGAATACTGTAATCAGCGAACACCACATATTATGTTACAGAGGTGACTGCCCCATTCCATGTTACGTGAAAGCCAAAAAAGAACAAGCAGCACCCAGAGTTCTAATTATTGCATAACATTATAACAACATAACGTTACTACAACAATATAATTATTAGTTTCAAACTTTTCAGAGTTGAACATTTTCTTTCCAAAAAGACGCCTTTCTTTGAAAAGTTCATCTTTAAACTAGTCGTTGGGGGCCACCGTAATACTTACTCATCATGGATATGCATAATAGAAAATATGAAAATAAAACATGTGTAATCTATTTATAAAATGCATTGCAATTCGAATAAAATCATGGCTTGATGACGTCATAAACTTTAAATGCTCTATTACTGAATCGCATAAAAGAAACATTCTTATAACTCAAAAATTGATAATAATATTTTTTAACGGTTTACTGCGTCGGATTAAGCGTCTCATTCCCCATTAAAATATATCTTTGAATTGAAATTTGAATGAAATACAGGGTCATGAAAAATCGAAGAGTGTGGTAAATATGATAACAAATATTTCGGCAACTAATTATCCGATCGGCTTCATTCTTTATGCAATTTTTTTTATTGTCTTTTATATTCACCCCTTAAAATAAAAACATTCGAAAAATTTTATATAAACAAATCATATCATCATATTATCATTTTATATCATCAAAACGTATATTTCGAGAGTCCGAAAAAATAATTCTAGATAATTGAGGTTACTGAAATTCAATAAGCTTCTTCCTATTATTACATACTAAGTAATACCAAATTTAAAGTCTCAGTTTACATATACTCAGTTACTATAAAGCGTTTACAGGCACACACACAGACAGACGGACGGCAATTTTTTTTTCTAAAAATAAGTTTTTCGGAATCTCCCGTGTCTGAAACGTGTAAATCCGTCAATTTTTTTTTCAGTTTTCAAAACGATTACAAGACTTACCCTATATTTCGTATGATGGGGAAGTAAAACCAGCACAATGTTCTTCGGATAGTCAAAAAGTAAGAAATAACAGTTCGTGAATGAAAAGAACTGCTGGATAGAACGTAAAATATTGGTATATCCCGCATAACATAGTAATCAAAACAACGGCAACTATATGGGTGGCCTTGTTTACGATGGTAAAACACAGACAGGCGCCGAACTTGACAGTTCAGCAATGGTGTGGACAAGCAGAGATTTGTGACGGACAATCTCGAGGGTCATAAAATTTACTAAGATAAACATCGAACTGACGATCCCTGGAAACAAGGAGAAGGGCAGTCACGTATGAGTGTCGGAGATGCGAAATATGGCAGGAACAAATGGGAAGCGTTGCTGTAATCAGATGGACACGGCGACCAGTGAAAATGCTTCGAAAAAACATGGAAGTTGGCCACTAGCATCAGCATTGGATATAGAGCCAAAAAGGAGGAGGTAAAGACTTTTACACCCCTCTGGGAGGAAAAGAACGAAAATTTCGTTAGAACAAAAAAAAATCACTTCTATCAACAACCTTAAGAGGAAGACATCCTTTTTCAGCAACTTGCTGCTAAAAATGAACGTTGACTTTTTCTCCATAGGCTGCATTTTGCATTTTGTCAACAGCCTATAGTTATAACTAAATTAATCACACTTTTTTTAAATATGTGCCCAGGATGCAAGAACCCACTTGTGAACTCTACAAATGACTGCTGTTCTCTTGAGAAATCCAGGTACATATTGTTTACCCAGCTACTGTAAAAACTTTTTAAATTAATTAATGAATGTTGAAGAGATAATATTTCTCCTGCCATTCCAGGATCATGGATATTTAAAAATTTTAATTATTATCATAATTTATTAAATTATAATGTTATAAAATGTAGTATTATGCTTAAACTTAAATAATTAAAATAACAACTTAATAACTTAACCAAACCCAGGAAATATATTGCATTGTTATATAAAGCCTGTAAATATGAGGCATATACCTTTTTTCAATTATTTTACTCTCTATTTTATGTTTTATCAATTTGTGTCTTTTGTAAATAAAACCCTTTTATTTTCTCTTAATTAAGACTCTAACATTTATTTTGTTTTCCAGTGCGATGTTTATTTAGATTAATATATATGTTGGTTTAAAATACTACTTTAAGCAGGAATTTACAGCGGGCTTGATGGCCAACTATAAGGATAAGATTCTTCGCAATGACACAACGCGGTACAACCATTTAATGTAATACAAAAAAAAATAATATATCCCAGGTTGCACGATCACAATTTTCCATCAAATGGCCGCTAAAATAATTGGTGTGTTTCTGGCAGGAGGAGCTAATTATTATGGGTTAGAGTAACGCCCTGCAA
Organism: Maratus michaelseni; assembly: GCA_963931845.1. Taxonomy (NCBI): domain Eukaryota; kingdom Metazoa; phylum Arthropoda; class Arachnida; order Araneae; family Salticidae; genus Maratus; species Maratus michaelseni. Next base: position 256,293,469 of record OZ007590.1, on the reverse strand, counting down.
GTTTTATAATTTAAATTTTAAATCTCTCCAACAGCACATTCGTCATAATGTCTTTTAATGACGTTAAATCCTCATCACAAGATGTATTTTCTGCCTTTTTCTTACTTCTTCGACTTTTTTCTCTCTCTTCGTCATTTTTGTCACTTTTTTCATCACATTTCATAATCAAAACTGGATAAATTTGTCTCATTTCTTCGGAGTATAGTATAATATTCAAAATGAATGGATTTTTCAGAATAGAAATTTTAATTGTCAAAATCGGTGAAATTTGTATCTTCAGAATTTCGATATAATTTTCGAAATCCATTAAATTTGACTCGAATTTTTCATTTTTTCCTGGAAATTTTTCTCTATCGCATGACTTTTCACATGTTTTCGTTTCTTAATTAAATGATCTTCGTAATAACCTATTTCGAATTCATCTCAAAATTCATCAAATCGTTTATAGACATCTTTAATTTTCTTAAGGAAAATGAGACACAATTTTTTTTTATTACATGGCATTTTCTTTAGATCAACTTATCTAAAACATTTTCCATTTCTTATTTCTAATCGGTCTATTCTTATTTTGGAAGGAGTACGTCCTTTTTTTCTTTATTTTCGAAATCTGCGGAATCGGAATCATTCTGGAGATTTTTAGAAATAAGGCTAGGAGAGTCTGCCCACAATTCAAAAGAATAACAATAAAAAATCTAAATATTAATCTTTTTCTAAGTTATCCATGAATAATTTTTACTTCATTTGTTTTTTATACATTTCCATTGCTATTTTGTTGTTATGTTGTAATTTAATAGAACAGTTGTAATAAAACGAAGAAAGTTATTTTGCGCAATCTGTCCTTACATGGTTGGTGTGATTCCGCACGTGGGTAGGAGAGATTGTTACTAATAATAACTACAATTAAATTGTTAACAATAATAATTACACTTAACTGACATTGTTGTAAGGTTTTGGTGAAAAAAATATTATTGTATTAGGAGTGAATATTTCAACCTAATGATTAAAGAATCAGAAAAAGTAAATAATTTAAAAAACGATTAAAAATTTTTAATTAAAAGAAAAAAATAAAGAATCAGAAAAATCAAGTCCATATAAGATTACAAAATAACATTAAGTTACTTAATAACACGTTTAACTTAAAATTAGTCCATTTTCATTTTTACTTTCTTTTTATACGAATTTGCCAATAAGCTGCGTAATCTCTCCTAGCATTGAAACTAATGGGAACAATGCGCCATCTCTTCTAAGTAGCAGGGGCGCAAACTCTCCAGTTTCAGTAGGAGAGATTGCGCGGCCTTTTATTTAAACATGGCTGCTACTAAAATGAACCGTTGATGTTCACACTGTTAGTCTAGATTAGTAACTTATGAGAAATTATTTAAGTTAAAAATATTTTGTACTACTGACATTGTATAGAAATTCTGACGAATAGCGATGAAAATCCAAGCACTTGCCTTGGGAAAGCAAAACAAAATAGCAATGCTATATCTTAGACGCGAAAACATTCAACGTGCACTTTCAAGTAGACACTCCACGACTGCTGTTGTACAACTACCTGGAGTCACTACGCGCTCACTCTACTGCTTCCCTGCGAACCTCTATGTGCGCAATCTCTCCGACCGCGCGATCTCACCTGGCTTTACCTTATTACTGACTTAATTTGATTCTTCCAAAAATAAATTAATTCATCTAACCGTTTATCTTTAATTTTCTTAAGGAAAATTAGAGAATTTTTTTTTATATTACATACAATTTTCTTTATATCAACTTATCTAAAATTTTCTTCATTTCTTATTTCTAAATTTGGTCTATTCTTATTATGGTGACAGTACGTAATTTTTTTCTTTATTTTCGAAATCTGTGGAATCTGAATCATTCAGGAGTTTTTTAGAAATATTACATTACTTAATCTGGCTCTTAAATTTAATCAATTCTTGATACAAATTTCCTAAATATTCCTGTCCACCATTACGGCCGGAGTTAAACGCAATTGAGAACATTTGGTGTAGCTTAACGCGTGATGTATACAAGAATGGAAAGTAATATGACTCTACTATATATCTAAAACTGACCGTTGGAAATGCAAGGTATTCTCTGCCACCAATAATATTTCACAAACTAATTGATTCGATGGAAACAGTATTATTTGAATTTATCCAAAAGAAAATAAAATGCTATTAATAGCATCATGTAAAATTTTAAATGATGTGTTTTTTCCATTGCGACTAAAACATTTGAGACACTATTTAGCTGTCGAATTTTATGATATTTTATCAAAGTTATGAGAAAGTATACATTAATTCATTTTGATATGATTTATTTGAACAATTTTACTGAATCTAATAAATAAATAATATGTTTTGTTTAAATTTGTTTTGTTATCTAATAAACGACATTTTTTTGTTGTGCCTAAACTTTTGAGATCGACTGTAATTTTACTATACTATACCATCGTGCATATCTTTAAAAACACGCATTGCATTGGTATCACAAAATTTTTTTGTGATAACAGCAAACAAAATATCCTATAATTTAATAACAAGAACGAAAAATCATGCGTCAAGCATAGATTATGTAACAGTTTCCAACGCTTCCAAATTAATTTTACAAATCCTTACCGTTTAAAAAGCTGAAAGATAACATCTATGTAAACAATTTGGAAAACGCATAACATATTTAAAAACGTAATTTCAGGAATTTCCAACATATATTTCCAACATATACAATATTCGGAAAAATATCCGAATACTTTTGTTCAGCCCTGTATGTGATCTATAAATTTGTATATATGCTACATAGGATGCTAAATGTTAGTTAATTCTCCTTCTGGAGTTTCTGTTAATAAACGGAAATGTGTTCGCGAACTTTTGTGCTGCCCTGTATATGATCTACAGAATTTATACACACCAAGTAATAGACAAAAAGTGAGTTAAATTTAAAATAGCGTTCAGCAACTTAAAACGCACTTCCAGGAATTATTGTGAACAGACAGTAGCGAATTCTTTTGTGTGTCCCTGTAAATGAACGATGACTGCTATACACACAATATTCTGTGGTAAGACTCTTGTATTGTACCTTAGTGATATATATAAATTTCAATGCGTTTAAAATAGTGAAACATTATTAGTTTAAACAACGATTTTTCTCCATAGACATAATGTAACGGAATTCTTTTGACTGTCCCTGTAAAGTAAATATAAGTGCTATGTACACCATATTCCATATTCAGCTTCTTATAATGCACCTTAGTGATATATAACAATTACAATGTATTTGAAATTGTGTAACATCATTAAAATAAACCGCAAATGATTTTCCCCCATAGACCGTAATGTAACGGAATTCTTTTAAGTGTCCCTATAAAAAAACTATAAGTGCTACACACTTCAATTGAAATAGGGAACATGCTATAGCTAACCCAAACAAATAATATGATCTCACCTTTTTTAAAACTGCTTAAGTAAAAATGTTTTTTCAATGACCCATGGAGCGTAAATAAACTACACTGTTAAAAATTTACAGCAAACTGTCCAGTCATTTGATCGTTGTTATAGAAAACGTTTACATAACAGTAATTTAACTCTATTCTGATCATAATATTGGCAATAATATGGTCAGAATAGAGTTAAATTACGGTTATGTAACCGTTTTCTCTGAAAACGGTCATAATGACCGACTGGACAGTTTATTGCAAATTTTAACAATGTAAACCTTAGAATTTTCAGTTAAAAAAGGTAACTTCATCATAAATTTATTTTTGATCTTGATTATCTTCGTCAAATATTGTTTGATTCACAATTTTTACATTGAAACAAATTTTTAACTATCACAAATATTCATTCTATGCTTAAATTAAATAATTTCGATTTAGAAAATTATCGCTCTCCAAAACGTTTATTATTATTATTATTATTATTATTATTATTATTATTATTATTATTATTATTATTATTATTTTATATATTTTATATAAAATCCGTAACAGTTTTTTTTCATAATGAACAGGGGGAAGTTTTTTCAATTAGGTAAATTATATTGTGTAGGAGTGTCATAGGTGAGATTTATTCCAACAGAGCGAAAAATGCCGGAACCAGGACTCGAACCTAGGTTTGAGATGCAGTTTGCAGCCTTGTGTAACAAATAAGAGCGAAATATACCAGCCGGGATATCGTTGGGATAGTTCAGTAGGAAGAGGGTTGGTACGGTAAGCCAAAGTACCAAGTTCGAGTCCGGGTCCCGACATTCTTTGCTCTGTTAGAATAAATCTAAACTATGATACTCCAACAATTGAATATAGTTTTTTCTTTTACTTTTTCAGGTGTCTGTATTATTTTCTAACTGATAATGTATAATAATTACTAATATAATAATAATAATAATAATAATAATAATAATAAAATTATTAAAATTTATTATATTTTAATAATTGTCATGTCAATTCTTTAACTAACGATAATATGTGATCGCCAAGAGGAAACAAAATACCAATGGCAACAATTGAGCCCGAAAAGAAGGTGAAAAATACCAATTTTTTATTTAAAAAAGCCATAATAAATCAGTCAATTAAGATACATTTTTGAAACAAATTACACTTGAAAATAGGTTTTATTTCTATACGACGTTGAAGAAATTAAAAATGTGCTATGTTTCGAAATTTATAAAACTGCAGTAGCAAAAATCGCAAAAACAAAATTTCATCGTCGAATGATACAATTCGCAAAAATGACGTCAGCATTACGCACGAACACGTTTGTTCTTTAAAATATACATACATACATACATATATATATATATATATATATTTATATTCACAAAAGTTATCGTTTACATATACAATTTTAGCATAAATTTCAATAAATAATGAAAACATAATGTTATCCCAAATTAGCATTAGATTTTAAGCTCGGAAAAAAAAAATTTAAAATGGTTTTCATAAAAAATAATCCTTTATATTTCAACTCGTGAATAAATTATTCTTTAAAATAGTAATTACCGAAAAATACGACAGTTCTTCTTTTTTAGAATTGAAAATATCATTTATTTCTCTTTTATGTGTGGAAGCGTCATATTTTGTCAAATTATTCCTGTTTTTAGGCTACAAATCGTGCACTCTTTCCCATCCTTTTTGTCAGATGGATAGACTTTGAAAAATATTTTATTAAATAGTGGGTGAAATGAATTACAAGAGTATTAAAGTCGCAATTTAAATTACTGGTTAAGATAAACTTTATAAATGTTCCTCTAATGTTAATTAAGAAAGAATGTTATTTCTTTTCAGTGAGAAGATTTGTTATTTGAAATTTCTATAATTCAGTCCAAGTTTCCTGCGTATATTACTAAAGATACATATTTTTAAATTATGAAGTTACGTGGTAAGTGAGAGTTTATTCGCACTGATACGAAAATACAAATAATTCTGAGAAAATACTACATATATAAAGCACTGAAAGAACTTTAAAAAGCAATGCTATAACTAATTATAATTTCATTACTCGCCTTGAATTCAGAGTACAATTCTATAAATTCAAAAACACTCTGCATGTAAAACATTTAATATGCATTAAGTGTTAATATGTTTTTATAAAACTAAATTTAAAATACAAATCCTTGATTCACAATCAGTTGATAGACATTCATACATAAGAATCAATCTATGAAACTCAACAAATGTAATTTTCTTTCAATTCACTGTGTTCGTTTTGGTATTAATTTCAAATGTGTATCGATTCATCATCAAAATACGTCTGACAAATATCAAGAATCATTTTTCAGTTATTTCAGAAATGTTAAATATTCGCAAATAATTGCATGTTTGTGGACAAACTCGATAACGGATATATTTTTACATTAATGGTTATAATGGTATTTTTAATCAGAGTTTAAAAATGTTTATCCAATATTCACACTGTCACCAAACATACTTAAGCTCATATCTATCTTTTTGATATTGTATAGATCTTTCACAGTTTATACTAGGGTAAATAAATGTTAAGACATGTAATGAAAGATAAGATAAGGTTATTTAAAGATTTTATGATATATATTATTATTTAAGTCAAACCTCACATCTATAAATGACATATCAGACTAAATACAGGCTTTTAGTATAGAACTAGTTAATGTACATAGTTGTTACTAGTTATTAGTCACTTAGCATGCAAAAGTTTAAAAAGCATAGCACTTTTGAACTTTTTTCATTAACACAGTGTATTAATCTAATTGCACTTAATTAGAACATTAATGAAACACCGTATCAGTAAATAAATAATCTTAAAGTCTGCAGTGCGATAGCCTTGCACATTTCCATTGGTGTTTGTTTAATATAAATAATTTGAATATCTTATGAGACAAGAAAAGTGAAATATCGATGCAAAAAGTAATGAATAATTAAATATGAATAAAAATGCTTTATTTTTCTATTTTTAAACTCAGTGAGTTGTGTGTGCAATATACTTTGAACAACGGCTTTCACACATTTCTCTATTTTTTCCCATTTCCACCATGACATAGAATTGTTTTCCATATCCATGTTTTATGAGTAAATACCCAGACAGCACACTCTGTCTATAAGATGTCGATTTATAGTCTAAATACGTCTATAACGACCATGACATCTTTTAGATGTGCATTGCATTAAACAAATAGATGTCTATAAGCCATTTCTCATTTAGATATGTATTAGACGTCTATGACCTGCAATAGACGTATTATATCTGTCACCCTTTCGACGTCTAAAGGAAATGCTTTTTTCAACCTCCATTGGAAATACTTTTCGATTCATCCAATGGATTTGCGAATAACACGAACTATGCTCATCTTATGGAAAAAGTACTTCGACTTCAATGCAACTGCGCGCATGCGGGAACGAAAGTCGAAGGGCGTTCGAAGGCACTCAAGTCCGCGCTGTTGTTTATGTTATGCAACTGAAGTCTTGCAATTACACTTACAACTTGCGTAAAAGGTAAGCTATTCATTTCTTTATTTACTTTCCTGTGTAGTTTATATAACACTTAATTACTAAATTCTTGTATCTTACCTATATACAAGTTTTAGGCTTAATGTTACGATAAGTTTCATCAGTCATATATATATATATATATATATATATTGTGTTTAAAAGGAAAAATACATCCGAAATGTCGCTGTATAAATGCAGAAATTATCTCACAGGTACAACGAAAGCAATAATGTAACTGTTTTTAGTAGTAATTGAGTATTAATGAACTACATATTGTTTTGTTTATAACCCTTATACTCTCAGATATTCTGAATCCTTTGAACGCCAGTGTTAAATTATTTATTCACTAAACCATAATATTTATCAGAACTTTCGAATAATATTTAGATTTTATGATGTACATTAACGAAAGAAAATAGCGAATATTTATTTTTAAAGGAATTTTTTTGACAAATTCAGATTTCAATGGGGAAAAAAAAAAGTTTTCAACTTGTTTGTAACTGAAATACTTTGCCCTTAAAAGGGGTTAACAGTTTCGTGTATTATTTATCATACATTTTAGACTTACACTAAAATAACTATCTATAAAATTTTGCTAAGACTAAAACTAATACTATAAATAATGTAATTCTTATTGTTTAAAATATTACTCTTTGTATTTATTTATAATTCAGTGTTCCTTCTAGACCATTGTTTAAGGGTGCAGCTTCTTACCTGCTCTAAATTTGGCAAAATGCACCCTACCCTTTTTAAAATATCAAAATGCATCCTTAATTGTATCCAGAGGCCTCTTGTCTTTCCCAATACCAGAGTATTTCTAAATTAATGTATGTATCTGAAAGCTTGCAAAAATCATAAATCTTCCTTATTTCTTTATGAAAAACACAGGAGATTATTAAATAAATGTCGTACTGTTTTTAGCTATGTTGTCTTACACTCGCACAGTTTATTTCTTTAATCAGTTATAAAAAGGGAAATAGTTGCCAAACTTAGGGGATTTTTTCCCTTTAATGGTAAAAGGCTGTTATGCATGTATTAAGTTATTGGTTTGGCATGGGCTTAGAAAGCACACAATCAAAAAGTTGACAAACTTCAGTGCGTGACAGTAGCTCGTTTATTCCCCTTTTTTTTATCGTTACTCAACACAATAATTTTTTTTTTCTTCAAGTAATGCCCTTTTTCACTGAACAATGACTGTTTTCTGCTTCATTTGTGCTGTTATTATTGCCTAACAACTTGCCCTTTTCTTTCTAGAGTGAGCATTGTATAATAATTAAAATTCTGATCCTATATGTATTAATTTTACATTCTTTTTTTCATTTGTTGTCATTGTTTAACTTGTGTTTCAACACATTTTTTTTTTCATACCCAGTAAAATATATATATTTTTTTTAATTGTGTATTATATGATATTTATGCTTGTCTATTTTTTCAAATCACTTTGATACTAATCTTTTGGTACTCGTGTATTAACCATTAGGGATGCACTGAATATTCAGTATGTAGTATTTGGTCATACTGCCGAATATCTAAAGAAAATGTTTTTAAAAATATTTTTAAAACCCTAGATAACTTTTAACTGTCAATAAATAAAAAAATTAAGAAATAGAATCATGTTTAAATAACAGAGATTGCTTTTACAGTATTTATTTGCTGATTTTTAAAAGTAACAAGAAAGTTAACAGTATAGTGTTTCCCCTAGACGTTTTCGAGAGGATGCAGCGCTCTGCCCATTTCTTTTATAGTTGTAAATGTGCCCTGCCCAATTTTATATACCTGGAAATGTGCCCTGATTATTTTGGGTTTGCAAAAATTTGCTGTCATGAATTTCACAAAAAGGTTGCGGGAAAATATCGTAAAATTCATCTATCGGTTGTGTGAAAATATTGGAAAACCTGTCAATTGTGTGCTAAAGGGGACGTATATATTTTACTTACTCTTATTTATTTAAACGGAAAAAAGAATGATAGTTTTTTTACAAAAGTGTAAAATTGTAAGTAAAATCGCATTTATATAGTTCTTGAAATGCATTATTTTCTTAATTCCTTTTAATGCTTAATGATTCGTTTTGATATGAATATAATTTCCTGTTATGCAGGTTATATTAAGGATAAAATTGGGTTCAAATTAATTATGAGAATTGAAATTTTGAGCAATAATGCAGAAAACAAAAACAAAAAATCTTTATTTAATGCTGATTTATTGAATAAAAACATTAAATTAACTACTGACAATAATAATTGTGTATTCACCGATCAGAAAAACAATTACTGCAACATACGTGAGTAAATTTATAGCTATTGTCTTTTATTTTCTCTTTTTATGTGTTTACTTAAAAATAAGTATAAAAGTAAAAATATATTTTTTTAAATACACATCTTTTATAAGCATCCAATGTCTATACTCACGCCTCATTTTATGATTGTAATTCATGATTTTTCCAAAAAATGTCCAATATAATACTGTAATTTGGCGTAGCCACCGAACCCGATCATGGACAGTTCAGCACTTTTTTTTAACGTTTGGTAAAAAATGCGAGCTAGTAAATTTATTAAAATAAATGTATAATGTTTGCTTTATTTCTGTAAGGTACGGAAAGAGGAAAGAAAAAAATAAAATAAAAGAATTATTTAAACTATCTTTTTAGGATTTCTAAATTGATTTCTCAACGTATAATCATAATTCAATTAATATGAAACTTTTAATTTATTATAATGTATTTTTTCTAAATTAATAATTTAAACGTATATTACACTCTATAGTTTTTATTTATTATTTTCTACTTTTTAGTACGTAAAATAGTTGCAACTTCACACCCATTTTGCCTTTTTTTGGCGACCGTGGTTTAATGAATAATAAATCCACTGTTGTTGTAAGTCGCATACAATTGTAACCACAAAGAATATTTTTCAATTTATCAACTGTGGCGGGCTAACAGAAAAACACGTCAAAATTAATGTATTAATTTATAATTAAGTTCTAAAAATATTAAAATGTACTGTCATCGGAAACACACCTTTGCACATAATTTTTATGTTTCTTAATTTATCAGAAAGTGGGTAAACTACCGATAACATGATTCCATGATATACAATAACCAAGTTGAGTTAAATAAAAAAGTGTAAAAATAATTTAATTACTGTTTTATTATTAATTGCGTACGTATAATTTTTGAATGGATGCAGTACTTTTTGTTTGTTTGAAATATGGTTTCTCAGAATGTACTATTTTAGATTAATCAGGTTTAAAAATTTTATATCAGTCTTTTCCTCAATGCTATAACTTTCGTAGAAAAAAAAATGAAAATATTTGAATATCTTGTTAAAGAAAGCAGTATCTTAATTTTGAAAATAAGCATTATACTGTACAAAGCTTTTTAAAAAAAAGAGCAAGATGTGCTAAGAATTTGAATATGTTGTTTAAATAGAGCCCACTCTTTTCACTTTCGAAAACAGTCATCTCATTACACGTAAACTTTTTATAGTGACATATAAAGAAATAAACATATATTATCATTCAAGGTTCATTCTTTGTTTCAACAATGCATTAGTATCATAAGAGAAGGGCATTATGTTAAGAGATATTATGCTATAATATCACAAAATTTATAAACAAGAACCTGAATGTAACAGTTATTCACAAAATTATAATTAGTTTTTTCACAAATATAAAATACTGCTCACAATTTCATAAAACAGGAGCCTGCCTGTGAGAAAAATCTGGATAGACACCTGGAAACATTTTTTGAAAAATTATTAAACTTTTCCCGTGTATAATTATATAAAAATTCTGTAAGGCTGTCTTAAAGCTACCTCAACACATTTCGCTCTTTCTAATAAGTTTAACTGTTTTCACAGATTCACTGTTTTCACAGAGATAAAACATATAGTGAAACCAAGCCAAATTCTTAATTCAAGTATAAAATATAAATACAAACACCTTTTTATAAGTTGATTCCACTCTCCCTAATGAAATAAATTCTATTTGTATCAGTTTATTTTATATTGTGCTATATTAATACAAAAAATAAATAAGTAAAAGTATACATTTTTCTATAAAATACAATATTGTAGTACGAGTATTAACATGTACCAATACTTTATTTCTACATCGAGATCTGGAAATGAAAATTCTTAAAAACGTAATGAAATAAAAATCTCACCTGGAATTCACAGTATTATTTATTCATTACAGCAATTTACAATACTTTTAATTTGTTATACAATTCATTTTTAAGAAAATTAATAAATCATTTAGCGTAAAGCAAGCCATTCCCCATAAAAAATAACAGGGAGAAAAACAGCGAGGGTTTGTTTACATGTGTAGTGACGTCAGAACAGCTTTTATCATGCGGCTTTTTCCCGCGGCGTTTTAAAAGTTAATTTAATGAATTATACAACTTTCTAATACAGGTAAAAATGGTATCAAAATGTTCGTATTTTTGCACTCTATCAGATGCAAGTTAAATTGAAAAACGTGCAATTACCCCATTGCCAAACTTTCAGCGCGCTCGCAAAATTAGCACTCGCCGATTGGTGAGTGCTAATTTTGTCTTCTTAATTGTCTTGCTTGCATGTTATTTTTAATAACTTTTCATTTTTCCGTTTCACGCACTTTTTTTTCCATCTTTCTTCAATCTCATGCCTGTTATTACTAATGCCTTTATATAATAGCATTGCAATAATATGTGTTAATCTCAGAAGTGACATCACTTCTGAGATAAACACTTCATTTCAATCTATTCTAATTCCTGTAAATTTTCTTGAATGCATTTACAGAGTTCCAGCCAGATCAAACATTAACATACCATTCGTAACATACGGAGATCTTGGAAGACCTAACCGAGGAAGACTTACGTGAATATTTGGTTAGTACTATATTTTTTATTACAAACTTTATTTTTCATGACTAATCATTAAATTTCACATCTCTCACATTTTTTTTCCCTCATCCGATTGATGAAATTCACAATTTTTTTTCCTGTGGCCGATTGACATATTTTGCGAGGAAAATAACTGAAAGGACATGATGTAAGGGCCACTGTGTGCATAAAGTAGTTTGAAAAGAGCCATCGCGGGTACACAAAATCACCAAAAAGGGGTTTACAGGCTCTACAATTTCTTTTCTTTTGTGTGTGTGTGTGTAATGTTCAGCTAAATTGCTATTTTATCAGTGCTCACAGTGAACACATTTTTTCTGAAGCAGGCCAAATTTACAACAATAAAAGAAATGCCCTATCTCCTGAAAATGTATAGAATGATTATAGTGTTTTTGTACCATAATTTGCCATACAGCAAGTTTAATTATTATTATTTTTTTAAATTGCATTTATTGTATTTTCTGTTTCTACACACTGATTCTTTATCCAAAATCACAATCTTTTCCTACAGTTTAAAAATGACTTTTTTTTTTTTTTTTTTTTTTTTTAATATAAATATGAAACTAAACTTTAATTTACATTCATTTTGCATGGGGGGTTTTTTCTTACCTTTTTCTATGTTTTATAAATAAATTTTTATGTACCAAGTAAATACATTTATTTATGAATTATGGCATATATTAGGGGAGACCGGTACACAGTGGACCACCCCCTAATATTTTATTTATTTAAATTTTTTTTAAGCTTCTCTTCTATCCTAATAGACAACAGCACTGCAATGATTATTTATAGCCTTCAGAAAATATGTTTAGCTCAGATTGAACTATTTTATCCTGCTTTGTTGTTTTGAGCTTCTAAAAGTAAAATTTTTCATCATCATATTTTTATTTTTTTTTTAGTAATTAAAGGTTGTAGATAAATAAAACAGCTTTTTTGCAAAGCTAAGATACTTGTTTTTATTTTACTTTAAAGTTAATGTTTTAAAGAAAGCTATAAACAATATTAATATGATTATTTATTAAACTTCAACATGGGGTACAGTGGACCACCCTATCTTGGGGCACAGTGGTCCACAATCCATTCTGCTCCTGTAATGTAGAATGTTCAAAATATTTAATAATTGCTTATTTTCTATAAAGAAAGATTGTTTTAAAGTAGATTTAACTGTAAAATAAAGTAAACAAATAAAAAAAACAATTTATTTAACATAGTAAGAAATATTTTGTTTTGTATTTACTGCCTTTGATAAATATAACTGTAGTCTAATTGTTGATGGTTCTATTCAAGTAAGATTTATGAAACGCAAATTGAACGGAAATCAATTTATTTCTCTCGAAACTGTAGATGAATTTGCTGTTGATGTCAATGATTTCATAATGTTGCTCTCAGACCCAAAATTATTTCTTGAAAATTCCAGGCTCAATCTTACTCATAAGTACTTTGGAATTTCATTTGCAAATTTTAATGTGTGCTGATTTTTTTGTACTTAAGTAATAACTTCAACTAAATTGCAATTGTTCCTGTATTAATCTGTTATTATTTTCAAAATATAATTAATTTTTTGTTTTTGTTTCAAAATTTATATTACTATGTTATTTTGCGGGTGAAGGGGCAACAAAAAAGAATTAGATTAATGAAAAATAGATTTATATTGTATTTTAGATAATACCTAATAGTGGTCCACTGTACCCCGGTGGGTGGACCAGTGTACCCCGCTTCCGGGGTACACTGGTCCACTTCCGGGGTATGTCCACTTTACAAGTGTGTATAATTTTTTTTTTTTGAAAAATGTATTGAAAACTATGTTGTGAGAAAATTATGATGGATGTAAGAAGGTTTAAGGAATATTCAAAAATATTTTCATACAGATTGGTCAGTCTGTTAAAGAGAAAAAAATTTTAACTGAAAAAGTGGTCCACTGTGTACCGGTCTCCCCTATACATTTATATTCAAATAACTTTTTATAGATCACTTGTAAATTAATTTGTCTTTAAATATGCTTAAAAAAAGAATTTCTTGCAACTACTCGGTATTGGCCGAGTACTCGGCTGATATTTGGCCGAATGCCGAGTACTCGTCAAATTGGCTGAGTACCTAGTATATACCGAGTACTCTGTACGGCTCTAATCGGGGGCATAAAATAGTAAAAAAAGGCTGCAAGTTGCTGCGCTCTGCCAAATTAGCCTAGAATCAACACTATCGGGGGTCGATACAGGTTTCTTTTTTTTTCTTGGAGCCCATTTTATGAAAAATAAGTTATTTTTGTGAAATTTATTATATTTTTGTGAAAAAAACATTTTGTAATGAAAGATAAAATTTAGCTACTCTTAATTCATTTTTTGTCCAGGAAACCAGGATTGCAACATACTTATTCAATCAGAAATAAAGTGCATTTCTCTCCAGATCAAATTTGAATTTTCGTTTGTTACTTTGATTTCTGTGAGTCATGATCACGACAAGTACTGGAAATTACTACTACTATTAATATCTAAACAAAACTGAGCTAGATATTCCTTTATTGAGAGTGCAGCTGGCACTGTTACTTATACTGTGTCATTGGCCAAAATTCAGATGCTTCCATTAATATCATCATATTTGCTACAAGTAGAATTAATATGATGCAAATCTTGCTATAATCTTTTCATTGTTGTTAAATTTGTGAACGAAAATTGAGTTTCAGCTTGAGGTGATACACCCTGTGTTTTTGATTGAATGTATTGTATTTTTGATAGAATAAGTGGATTGAGATAATGCTTCTTGCTCAAAAAATGTTTGCCTTGACCACATTATCTACACAGAAAGTTTTCCAAGATATATGAACACCCTGTATATTTACAACCGCTGAATATAATCATGATTTCCTATTCCAGACACCTGCTCACTGGTTCATTTAAAAACTTCCTTGCTAAATCGAAAGGAGCAGGAACATTATTCTTGCTAATTTCCCACCATTTTAATATATTGTATTGTTTTACTTTAGTCCCTTCCTGACAAATAAACACTATATCACTGTAAAATGTTTCTTCTAATTCATTCAAAATTTTCATTTGATTTTTATAATTTTTAATACTTTCAAAACTCTAAAAAATATTCGTTATTCAGCCGAATAGTTACTATTCAGTTGGCCGAATATTCGATATTTGGCCTCACTGTTACTATTCGTCTAGCCAAATATTTGGTATTCGGTTTATCTATGGGCCGAATATTTGGTATTCGGCCAAAATCACTATTCAGTGCATCCCTAATTAATGTATATCATTCAAATATATCAACATGCAAATGCGAAATCGAAAGAACACTCCCATAGGTTTAGCTAGTGATTGGTGTTGTCGATATTTTTTATCGATTTAATCGATACTATAGCCAACTCTATTTTATTGATACTCTAATTTTTTTTTATTGATATCTCTAGTTAATAAATAGTTATTCTTAACTGACATCAGATCCGATTTTATAAATAATTGCTATTAAAAAAATTAAGATTAGTTTTGCTTAAGTGCGGAACCCTAAAAATTAAGAATAACATAGCAAAGGACATAATGAATGAATGATTGATTTTCTAATGAATCATTCCGGCATACACAAAAGCATAGCTGTTTACATTCCTATTATTTGTGATCAATTAAAGCCAGAAGTTTTTTTAAACAAAAAGAATTTTAAGAGCCTTGACAGCTATGCTTTTGTGCATGCCTGAATGATTCATTCAAATATCAAAATAATTCATTATGCCCATCACTAGAAATAACCTGCAAAAAATTAATGACATGGCCTAATGAAGAGGAGGGGGAAGAGGAGAGTAACTTACAATTGCTTCATTGAAGATTAATTCAGTTTTAATTAGTAAGTTTTCATATAAGACATTAGATGTGTGTAAAATGTTTTATCCTAACAAAATGTCATTTTTTGTGATTCGTAAAATGTAATGTAGTAAAACAATGTTCTTATTTTTATTATTTTATTATAGGTGCTGCTCGAAGAAATCAGCTCTTACTATTGTAGTGATAATGGAGTAGAATAATCTATATATTTAAAACTTAAAGAATTGTGTTTGTCTTGTTACAGCCTGTTCCAAAGATTTATTATTTTTTTTTTCAAATAAAGTCATTTTTTTTCCTTTTCCTGTTATAGTTGTATTCTGTACCACCTAGTACTGTCACCTAGTCTAATATTGTTGATAAGAAAAAAATACTTATATTTTTATTAAAATTGTTATTGAGTGGTTTCTGACACATTTGAAAAATATGATATATCCTAATGAGAAAGCATGCAATAATTTTTAGCATTAATTTAAATCACGTTGCAATATTTAATTTTTGTAAAAGTGACTGTCGACCCTTTTTGTTAACTTAAAATTTTTCTTGCTTTTCTAAAAAAGGCAGTCAATTTGTAAATTTCTCTAAGTATCTGAAGCTCAGATAATTGTAAAGTTTTTGATGTAAGTCGACATGATTAAAAAAACAATTCTGAGTGGTTCTTTCATACAATATGTTAATTGGAGTAATATTTTTGTACTGATAAAAATTTTTTAATTTAGTTCAATATACAAAATAGATTTTAAGACATTTGTCTAATAATTTTATCAAAATAAGCTTTTTTAAGAGAAAAAAAAACCCTGTCTTGTCTATATTGGGAAACTAGAACAAAATAAACATAATAAGAAATTTATTAATTTGTGTTAATCCCTTTGCAACGAGTGTCCCATACACAATTTTGAATCTTTTATCACTGTAGGAAGTAGTACTATAGTATTTCCAAATAGAAAACTTTGCCTAATTTAATTGAAGAAATTATATAATAAAATAAAGAAAAAATACTATTCCAAAATAGTGGTATAAAAAATTAAGGATTTATGCATGCTGTGTGTAATATAGGTGTGACATTCATCGCAAAGGTTTTTTTTTTTGGGGGGGGGGCTGTTTTTGGGGGGGAGATAAAAATTTATCTCCCATAAGTCTTTATCCTCTGCAAGAAAGATTTGTTAATTTTAGAGAGGGATAATAACAAATATGTTAGCCTCTTTATTGTTGCAAAATACTGGAGGATTTAGAAATTTCTCCCAAAATAAAATTGTCAAACTGATTTTAAATACTGCATTTACTTGTCTATAATGTGTACCTTGTTTTACATAAGAAAAAAAATATTTCTCATGTATAATATGCACCATGCTATTTTAACTTTAAAAAGTCTAAAAAAAAAAAAAAAAAAAAAAAAAAAAAAAACTAGAAATGAGGACTTAATTTTTTTCTCAAACCTAAATTACTTCTATATTTGCTCATGTATAGTTTGCCTTCTTATTAAAATAACATAAAATTGAGATTTTTGCATTATGTATATATATATTTATATATATACTTTGTGAAAATGTGTGTGGTTTGGTGTATATGGTTGTTAGAAATATTCAGTGTATAATGTACATACTGGTTTTTAGACCTGAAATTTTGGTAAAAATGTGTGCATTATGCAGGAGTAAGTAAATATGGTAGTTTATAAAATTCAGTTATGAGATTTGAGAAAATTACAGCATTCATATTTCATTGGAAATATTTTTAAAATTAGTCAATGCTTTGATAAAAAAAAAAATCCCAATATAAATATGGGAATAATACTGATATTATCGAAACAAAATATTTAGTATTTTTATATACAGTCGTCTTTACCAAAATTATTAAGCACTGTTGTATTTTTATATAACTGATTTAAAAGTGTTAGCAGGCCCATGCTGGATGTCTTGAAAGGGCGGTGGACAGAGGGTCATGTTGGCCCTTTCACACTAAATCATGTGCCATCATTAAGGGTGGCAGAGGGTGCAGGGGCACCTATCCCTAAGTGCCAGCATGATCCTGAATATTAGTTGGATGCAAATATTTAACTACATACAGTTATGAAATTCTTTTTTAACCTTTAACGCCACTGACGATTTGTACAACATAAAGACACAAGCAGCACACTCTATGCCCCATCAGCTTTTAGAACTTAAGTAACCTTTAATGATATCCTTGTTTAATGTGATGTCCCGTAGTAGTATAAAAGCAGTAAACATCAAATTGTTTCTAAAAAAAACTAATTTAGTTATAATTAATCTAACACGGACAGTTTGTAGTAACATTAAGACACAAGCAGTGTCTTTGAAAGCATAAAATATGAACTTTTGATGATAAAGTATAATAGTGTCTTATGTCTAGTAATATTATTCTAGTTATAAAAAAATGCTTAATTAAGAACGAAAAAATAATAGTTTATAAAAATTCAATGGTGGTGTATTTTGTACATCAATGGAAACTTGCTGATAAAATAATGAAAGAGTAGAACAAATTTTGAACTTCAACATTAAACTTTGAAGGATGTTAGTAAGAGGTTAAATGAAGCGCATGTGTTCAACACAATTATTTTAGAATTCACAACTGCTGTCTATGTCTTTAACGGTTAAGTTATTACAATTATAATTGTAATAACTTTGTTTTTCAGTAAGTTTCATAATTGAAATTTTCATACCATAGCAATTGTTATGCTATGCAAGTTAATAGGTGATCATGACAATTAGAATAATTCTTACTGGAAAAGCCAATGTATATAAAGCACTTATCTTCATCAATGAAAATATTTCTTAAAACTTGTATCATTTTTATTAAAAATTAAAATAACATAAATTTAAAGTGTAATTTTAACATAAGATTTCTCTATTTTCCTTGTTGAAGACCAATTTCTTTATATTTTAACATTTTCTGCAAGAATTATTCTAATTTTCATATAGAAATACTTAAGACGTGCAAGAAACGATATTATTTCACTGGAAATACAGTATTGGCTGAAAGTATTGAGCACCCCTATATTTATAATATATTTGTAAAAGTAATAGTTATATACAAATATTTAACTGCATATCATTAGGAATTTTCTTTTTAAGTTATTACGGTTTGTAAAAAAAAAAAAAAAAAAAAAAAAAAAAAAAGACAATAAACGATCAACTCATCTTTTAATGAAGTCGCTTTCTTTAAAAACCTACCTTTTTAAAATTATTAATGACTTTGTTTTCTGGAAGTGTCATTGTTACTATACATAATTTTTAACATGTGTTAATAATTAAAAAAAAAAAATTAAGAATTATTTACGCTGCTGAAGAGTATGCTTTATATTTTGGCTTTTACTGCAAGAAAATTATTTAAATTTCCATGATTATAGTCATGGAAATTTAAATAATTTTCTTTTTTTTTTTATTACTAACACATGTTAAAAATTATGTATAGTTTTTTTTGTGTGCATAAGATTTCTTTATTTTCATTTTTGAAGACTAAGTTCTTTATTTTGTCTTTTTTTTTGCAGTAAAAGTCAACTTACTCTTCAGCAGCGTAAATAATTCTTAATTTTTTTTAAAAAATTATTAAGACATGTTAAAAATTAAAATAATAAAAATTATTTAAAAATGTATTATTATTTTATTTATTTTTTTAACATAACATTTCTTTAAGACTAAGTTCTTTATTTTGTCTTTTCTTCCAAGAATTATTTTCTTGATTATTTATTAACTGGCTAACAAAACTTTCAGAAAACAAAATTTAATTTTTAAAAAAAAAGTTTTTAAAAGAAAATAGCTTTATTAAGATGAGTTATTCTTTTTTTTTTCTAACCAACTAATTTCTTAAAGAGAAAATTCATAATTGTATACAATTTAATATTTGTATATATCTATTATTTTTACAAATATATTATAAATATGGAGGTGCTCAATACTTTTGCCCAAGGCTGTGTTTCTGATGAAACTTCTTGCATATCTTAAGTATATCTATAAGAAATGCTGAATATTAATAAATAGACGCACATTAAACGTCTTATAGATGCATATCAGATGTACCTAGATATCTACAATCCAAGTCTTAAGTACGTCTATAAGAAGTACTGCATGTTGAAAAGTGATCTATGCTTGGATGTCTTATAGATGTGGTCTTATAGACTACCTGGATATCTTGGACGTCTAGTAGAACTCAGAGAGATCACACATAACATCTCTATAAGAGGTGAAAAGGGTGTATCATGGATATTTGTAGACTTCTTATAGATGTGTCGGTTTTTTGGGATTTACAGCTTGTAGATGTCTTATAGATGGCTGTGTGCTGTTTGGGTAACAAGATATTGAAATAAACTCTAACAGGAAAAGAAAATGAAGATTTTCCTAATGTATGCTGCCGATTCAGCGTTACAATATTACGAAACACTTTGTAAATTGTTTAAAAATTTAAATCAACTTTATTATATTGACAGAATTACTCACCCAAATCGAATGGGTCAGCAGACAAGATTCTAAGAACTTCTGTTCACCAACTATGTTCACCAACTATGTTCACCAACTGGCTTACTTGCAGTTATATCCGTGCAGCTTTAACTTAATACTTTGTCTGACGAATATTTAAAAAAAATACTTTAGCAAGCGATTGACACGTCAAAGAAGTAGGGCATTCATTTACCCCTCTAATAAACAGTAGATTAAAGCGCACTCCATGACTATCTTTCAGCTACTGCTACCAATATTGATTACAAATTATTTTATCCATTAGCGAAAAATGATTTTCCATGCAGTTTTTACCGATTTATTTATATTTCCAGTTACTTTTTTTTTTTTTTTTTTTTAACAGAAATCTGCATTTTTAATGGTTTTCTAAAATATTACATTTATTATTTTAATTTAATTCTGAATGATGTTTCGAAAGACTTTCTTCCGTTTTATTGTGTTTATGTATATTAAATTTGTAATGAATATTTTTAATTGGAGACGTTCAAGAAAAAATGAACTAGATACTGAACAGTAATATTGTCACAGATAAGTTGTACTTTTCAAATATAAAGTTTTATCACTCAAAATATAAACACATCATGGTTCCTTACTTTTTAATTAAAATTATACTATGACAATGTTATTTTAAATTAAGGAATATTTCGTTACAAAAAATGTAGGGTTTTTAATTCAAAGTTATTATCTATAGTTAAATTTATTTAAAAAGTAAGACAAAACATTTAGCAGCATTATTTTGAATTAATCAAAGCTTTTGATACTAACATTGAAATATATTTAGATGTATCCATAATTTCACGCACATTTATACATTGAAAAATATTTATTTTTTAATAAAAAAATCACATAAAACAATATTTATATTTCCTTTAACGCAAAATGTCTGAAACAAACAGCGATATTCGGAATTTGTATTTTTTACGGGCTCCAAATATATCCTGTATGCATTGTTTCTTGTTACATGGCTCGCAATCATCCATACTGGATATACTGTTGACAAAATGATTGTTTGTATGCATTAATTATTTTTCATTTCAAATAAAATTATTTAATTGAGTTAATTTGAAGGAATTGTTACATAATATTTTATTAATATACCTATTAAATAACATTTAATAGATAAAAGAATCATAAATGAAAATCTTAAAAAGTGCCATTTGACACCTATAAAAATAGTGTCGATGGCCGAATCTTAACAAGGCGACGCTCTGACATAAGTTTATATTATATGAAGTATAAAAGAGGCATTTTTGTTAAGTCAAAATTTATGGCTGGTCGGTTATGAGTGGAGGGGCAGGGGTCTAAGAATGGTCAGGAAAATGTTAATAGATACAGTGAACCCCTTTTCTCAGAGGGCTTTGTATTTAGCACCTCCCCCAACTTAAAGATAGAGTGTTACGTTTGAGCACACATATTCATTCTGATGAACTCATTTTGACATTATTAGTCTGACATTGTAGTCTCATAGTACTTCAGGATTACACGTGCAGAGATGTGAGCACAAACGGCTGAGTCTGTCACTACTAAGCATGCATGTTATTGTTTCATTCAGTCACGCATGATTATTATGATTTAATTCAGATATCAGTATGATGTTGTTTTTAGTAGAATAAATATCTCTACTGTTGTTACACATGACTAGTTGTAATCGCAATTATGAGTCTTAGTAAACGAAGCACACGCTTAAGCTGCTATATTACATCAAAGTTAGACACTTTGGTCCAGTACAAATTAATGCCGTTATGTGTTGATCCAATTTTCTCGCCAAGCGCATCGTAGGTCCCGATAGCAGCCTACCCGATTGTAAGGTGTATCTAGGTATCTTTCATTTATTATTAGATCTGTAATGACAAGCGTTAATTAATGTTGTAATTGGGAGACATGCCAAATGTGTGACTTCTAATTATTAGTATTTAAATAATTGTAATCTTCAAGTAATTGTTTTAGTTTAATTAAACTATGATTATACGTTGAGAAATCAATTAAGAAATCCTAAAAAATAGTGTTTAAATAATGCTTTGTTCTCTATTATCGTACCTTAAATCGGATACAGAGCAAAAAGTGTAAATTTTATAATAAAATCACTAGCTCTACTTTCAGCCAAGCATGAAAAGTATTGGCCAAATTAACATATTGTAATAAAATTTATTTTGGTAAAATCGTGCATTACAGTCATTAAATTAGGCGTGATTTTCATTATAAAGATTGTATGCCTATAAATAGGTGTGAGAAAAAAATATTTTTACTTTTATATATATTTAAACTTCCGATATTTTAAAATCTGATCTGACAGATAAAATAATTGTAATTGCATTTTAAATATTATTTTTTTTCTATGTAGAAACATTTTTATAAATAAGATTTTATACTTAATTTCGATATGTCTTTACCGTTTTCTTGTCTACTTTGACTTATACTATTAGTAATATCATCCTTGTTTTATTCGAGATGTGTTTTCTTTAAAAATAAAATAAAATACGGAATTTATTATTGAAAAGACGCTTTAGATATAATACCCACATTTTTACAAAAATGTACAATTTTCAAAAATATTTCTGTCGTTAAAGATAAATAGTAGTATTCTGCAAAGAACATAGAATTCAATATTGCATTACACGAAAAAAAATGTGGTAAAGTGCCCTCACATTTTGACATTTTCAAAATGTATAGAAATTTTTACTGCTTTCCTGGGCAAAAATATTTTTATAGCAGCAATAAAACAACGTTGAAGACATTTCTTAGAGTATTGAAACAGATATTACGTTTAAATAAATAAATATTATTGACAATTTATAGTTTTTATGCGACCTTTCCTTGACATTTGAGGCATGCTTATTGCGTATAAAAATGAAATGCAAAATAAACATAATCTGAATTATATTTATTTTACACGTATTACTAGAAAATGTTTTTACGTAACATTAAGATATTACAAATGACAAATTTTGCACTTAGTATATGCATGTGAAATTATTATATTTAAGAACAAACAAATAAAGACATTAATTTATTAGTAAAATTCAATTTGTAAAATACCATACAGTCATAAAATTAAGTCTTTTTGTACGTCAAAAATAGATTAGAGTAAAATATTTATTATTTGATGTAATATCATAAAATACAATTTAATTTCCCTAAAAATATTTATTTATAGCATCAGAAAAATTCTTATTAAAGATTATTAAAAAACGATATTATTAAAGTATTTTATTAATACAGATTCTATACTTCCAGAAAAATTTTCTAAACTGTATTAGTTGATTTTTAATGTCCCATCATTTTCCCGTTCTTTAAATTTTTAAATGATTCCTGAATCCCGTAATTTATATTTAGAAAAGCTTTATCCACTCTCTTAGAAGTGTAGCAGTAAAAATTCCATTCATGTACGATAAAAATTCCCTGAGTTATGATACTCTGAAATTTTTTAATGTTGGGGGCTTCTAGCAGTATAAAATCTTTTGTCAGTTTTTAATGCCGCTTATCACAAAATTCAGAGTATCATATTACAATGAATTTTGGTAGTACACAAATAAAATTTCGATTGTTGTACTTGCCACACTCTAAAAACGACATTTTCAAAACTGGGCAAAAATACTCAAATCTGAGTATGTCGCATATTCAAAATGTCTCCGAATGAAAATTACTCAAGTTTAAAACATGTATATACTGATTTCTGAAACATGCACACACTCATGAATTAAGCATCATATTGTTATATTTCAGTATGTCCATGTTTCAAAAATGAGTATGAATTGACTTGTATGTGCTCCTTTTTGAGTAAGGCCATGTTTCAAAAATGACTTAGAATTGATCCTAATCATTTCTGAGTATGCCCATGTTTCAAAATTGACTACGAACTGACCTCTATGTGCTTAGTTTTTTAGTATGTCCATGTTTTCATATTCTGAGTATTTGTGGTATTTCAAAATTAAAAGCCTTGAGTCGTCATATTTGAAACCAAAATTTTCATAACAAAATGAAAACATCGATTTACTTAGATTTGAAAATGTCATTTTTCTCAGCGCAGAGTTTAGAGAAAATGATTTTAAATATAACGTGTTGGAATGAAGGAGCGTATAAAAATTTAAGAGGTTTAATGAATTAAACATTAATGGCAGGACTATTCGATCAAAACAATCTGAATTCCAACTTTATTGTGACCATTTTAATAAATTACATTGCCTCCGTATCTCCAAAAGATTAAAATTTGAAGTGCGTATCGATCATTTTGGGATATCCTGTATTAACAGTCGTTGCACTTTTATATTTTAAGAAATTTATTATATATTTGCATGATACGTTCTCAAAACTTATTCATTTACATATAAAACTTTAACATAACTTTCCAGAATTCAATAACCAAAAACATAAAGTTACTACATATTAACATTTAACTGATTCTAAACACAGGTAAAAAAGTTAAAATTGCATTCACAAAAAATTATATATATATATATATATATATATATATATATATATATATAAAGAAAGATCATTTATATTTCAATTGAAAAATAAATATCCGTTAAAATAGTTAAAACCGAAAAACTCTCTTGTTCTTGTTTTTTTTTTTTTTTTTTTTTTCAGAAAATAAATTCTTTTTTTCGTGTGTAAGAGCGTCTTATTCAATCAAATTATTCTTTATTAGAAGCTACAAATCCTGCACTCTGTCCCATTATGTTATTTTTTTTTTCCTTTACCCTTAAAAACGTACTTATATGCTTATGGACGGAGTTTGAAAAATAATATTTTACATAGTAAAAGAAGTGAATTAAAAGGGAAGTAAAATCGCGATTTCAATTAAGACAAAACCCCAAACCTGTTTCTGAGATTCTAACGAAGAAATAATGTTATTTCTTTTCATGGAGAATATTTGCTATTAGAGATCTCTACATGTCAATTTAATTCTCCAGTGTACACTAATAAACATATATATATATATATATAGAGAGAGAGAGAGAATAATTATACAGTTTCCGTGGTAAGTGAGAGTTTATTTGCGCTGAAATAACTTTTAAAAAATATTACTTAAATTAATTAAAATTGTATTACTCACCTCGTATTCAAACTAAAATTCTATAAGTTAAAAACAACCCTGCATGTAAAATATTTAGTACTTTAAAGAAATTATAACTTTTAGAGGAAAAAAATGTAAATCGATAAATATTCATAAATAGAAATATGATTGTTTTCTCTGTCTATTTGCAATAATATTAACAAAACCTGACAGATATAAGCTTCTCTCAATTCGCTATAACGTTTGTCGCATTAGTTTCATATGTTTAAAAACGGCATTATCAATATACATCCAATAAATATCGATAATCCTTTTCTAACCATTTCGAAAATGTTAAATATTAGCAAAAAATTGTTTGTTTATGATCTCGATACTAAGTAACGCCTCATAGCAAATAATTGATATATTTTAACTGTAATGGTTATAACGATTCTTCAAAGTTAACTATTCAAAGTTTAAGTTGTCTTTTTTTCAATATTGACAGTGTTAACAAGCATATCTAAGCTCTTTTTTTTTTCTTTGACATTCTACAGAGCACTAAAATTTTATACTTAGAGTAAATAAATGATAAAACATTGAATGAAACATTAGATAATAATGTTTAAAATTTTAATCATATATATGATTTTTGTTGTCAAACGCTTTTTTGGGGCAAAAACAAAATGCACAACAAGGAATAACGTAATATACGGAATGCAGTCTTTTGGCAC
The DNA here is from genome assembly GCA_963931845.1 of Maratus michaelseni. Lineage (NCBI taxonomy): Eukaryota > Metazoa > Arthropoda > Arachnida > Araneae > Salticidae > Maratus > Maratus michaelseni. Next base: position 256,267,621 of record OZ007590.1, on the reverse strand, counting down.
TCGCATTTCATTAACACAAGTTGTTTGATTGCGTGTAATTAATCTAATGATAGTTAATTAGAAAATGAATGTAACAAGGTATCAGTAAACATTTTCAAAGACTTCTAGTCTCGGTCGGTTCCATTGGTGTTGGTTTAATAAAAATGTTTTGGAATTTCTTACGAGAGAAGAAATGTTAAATATAAATGCAGAAAGTAATAAATAAAGAACTATAAATATATATATGTTTTATTTTGCTATTTTTAACCTAGACTAATAATGCATGTGCAATATACGTTGAACTATGGCTTTCACACAAATCTCTAGCTTTTCTAAATTCCCCCAAATACTTTGCCATCTCTTTCTTTTATGAGAAAATACCATGAGATTATAACAAACTCTGTGAAATAAGTATTACAATAATATTTCAAATGCTTAAAAGGCTTATAGCCAACAGAGTGAAAAAGTATCCAAGCCGGGATTCGAACACGGGTCATCAGAATAGCTCACTAATTTTCTACCAACTGAACCACCTGGAAGGATACCCAGCCTGGCACTTTTCACTATCACATGTTGGAAAGGCTACAATCGCAGCATAAGATGGAATATTTTTTTCAGTATCACTGACGTTCTACCAACTGAACCATCTGGACCGAGTCCCGGTTTGGATACTTTTTCACTCCGTTGGCTATATGCTTTTAAGCAATTAAAATTTGAAATATTATGAATGCAAGACGGGAGAAATTTTCTGTGGAAAAATTTCCAAGTATTAAATAGATTTATTAAATCATCGATGCTGGATTATCTGTAGTTTCGTTTTTGCCCTAGGGTTGGAGGCTCAAACGCTTTTACACTTTTTTAATATGGTATTAATTATACAAATCAATTATACAATTATACAAAATGTTCAATCTTTTTTAATATGGTAATAATTATACAAATTTAAGTGCAATAACGCAATTTAATATTTTAATTCGTGTACTCTCGCTTTAATAACTGTTTCAAAGTTTTGTGGCATAGTTTTATTTATTTTTATTTTTATTTATTTTATTTATTTTAATTTTAATTTTGATTTTTTTTTGTAATTCTTGAGTTTATTTTCCTCCATATTTTTATACAATATTCATTTGAATTAGTTTTACTAGTGATTTTATTTTCGAATTTCAGTGTCCATGATGATTTGCTGGATTGAACTCAATGACTGTGCTACAGTTGCAATTCATCTTACAAGGAGAGTGCCAAGCTTGGTAATCACAGATTTTGATTATTTTTATATATGTTGTAGGGTAGAAGCCCCTTAGTATCAGGTTCGATGTATTTTATACAACGCTCCTTCTTTCTCGAGAAATGGGGGGTCTAATATTATAATACAACTTACATACTTACTTTGTAACAAATGATTCCGAGGGCCCGGGTTCGATTCCAGAACGTGCTACGTATGTTTTTCTCACTTTTTTAAATAAATATACTTGTAATTATAATTTAATAATCTCAATAAAAAATTTTGTTAACATATTTAAATTTTAATTTAGCATTTTTGACTTTTTAAAACATTAAACATTTCTCATCATTTAAAGAGCTTTAAAATAATTGGAACTATTATGGACTAGTAAAAATTCAAATATCTTTACAAAATCAGCATATTTACTATCGAATTACAGAATTCTTCTCCCATCGTAATAGAACACGAAGATATTTCCGATTCTGGATTATTTGTTTTGCAATAACATTTTACAGTACTTCAATGCATTTGTGACATCACTTTTCTGATTTTCATCGAATCCCGACACAGCTTGCTTCTTCTATTTTTAAACGATTATAAGCTGTTATAGAATGACACGCACTTGTGCGATGAAGATTGAAAACAAAAGCCACTTAACTGCAACAAACTAAAAAAAAACGAATAACCAAAGTCTGTTGTGGCGCCCTCTAGTTACAATAAAATAAAACAAATATGTTGTAATTAAATTCTTATGCTAAATTTTAATATAATTATGCTTATTACTTTAAAAACCGAGTAGTATTGTCATCGCATTGACTTCCCTTGTTAAGGCAATTTATAAATGATGTTTCTTTACAATCACGATTTGACACAATATATGGAATACAGTTTAAAAGTGATTTTATAAAAGAATCAAAAATGCTAAATTAAAATATAATTATGTTAATAAATTTTTTTATTGAGATTATTAAATTAAAATTACAAGTATATTTATACAAAAAAATAGATCAACAAACTTAGCACGTTCCGGACTCAAACCCGGGCCCTCGGAACAACGAGCGGAAGCAATACCAACTGAGCCACGACTAACGAAGTTAGCCGTTACAAAGTAAGTATGTAAGTTGTGTTATAATAGTAGACACCCCGATTTCTCGAGAACTAAGGAGCGGTGTATAAAATCCATTGAACCTGAGACTAAGGGGCTTCTACCCTACAACATATATATATATAATCAAAATCTGTGATTACCAAGCTTGGCACTCTCCTTGTTAGAATATTTTAAAGCACACCTGTTCTTATGATCATATAATTATATTGGGATTATTTCCTGCTGGAAGTTGAAAAATTTCTCCATGTCTAATTCCATATCAATTTTAATAATTTATCGCTACGCAGATAAATATATCTTACACCTGCTCTTGTAGTATAAAACATAGATTTCCAACTATATTACAAGCTAGACATCTCAAATCATAACATTTCCATCCCAATGTTTTACAGAGGGAAGTAAAAATTTAGGAGCAATTCTATTTTTTCCGCCATATTTTCGAATATTTGTGAAAATAAATTTTCACACCTGCTCTTCTTAGAAAACAATATCCGAGAATTTAGTGTTTTTTCCATTGCATTTTTATCGTTAAAACACCAACATTTCTGCTTTGATTTGCCCATTTTCCGCAAAAATATAGAAAAGTCACTTATCTAACGTAAAAATTGCCTATATCCCTGTAATCTAAAGATGCATTTCCGTAAAATCACACAGTTGTTCTGGCAACTGAACTGCAATGTACTTTTTCATATAAAAAAGGATTTTTTATGCATGTGCTTTTATTTTTCAAAACACAAAAAAATCGTGAACAAACGCTAAAAATTTCCTGAAATTGCTCAGTCAAAAGATGCAAATTTCTTCGAATAATTGAAAATATATCTTCTAATTACAAAAATCTTCCGAGAACTTTTTTTTCTTTTTTGAGAGTGTGGACTAAGGCAAATTCTAGACTATAAAAATAATTTCTTATTATTTGATATGCACCGTGATACAAGAGGAAGATGGAAGGTTATCTGTAACTTTCTGAGTTAAACACAGTAGGGTTTTTTAAGTTGTTTTTTAAAGTTTTCTTCTCTACTTCCATTTTAACTTATTAAAACTTTTCTATTTCAATTTTATTTTCAACACATCCAGTTTCTTTGATAATTTCTGACTATGTAATCAGCAGTTGTATATGCGAATTTAGCATCTTTTTCCAGTTTCATAGGAAGAGTTTTATTTTCTGGAACACAGTTATAGGATTTGTCCCATCCAATAACACTTCTTCAGTATTTCGGTTTCATTCCGTAGAACTCCACTAATAATTAGATGATCTAAAAAAAAATAAAACAAAAAATACTTACAATCACTCTTAAAAAAATAATACTTCAAAGCATTAACACTATACTATAGTATGTATAATAAGTAAACAAAGTACACTAATACTCTTTTTGCATAAAAGTTTCAAGCTATTGGAGTGTTTCACGATTTTTTTCTAATTTAATTAAAAAAAACGTATGGAAAACAATGTATTAAAATTGTTTTTCTTAAAACATATACTTATATATATTTTTAACTTAGAAAATATTGGGGTGTACAAATAATAATTTTTTGACAACTGTAACTTATAAAATAAAAATCAAGTTATTGTAGATTTTGTGTCTCTTCTTAACTTTGAATTATTAATAACTCCTCAAGGATTTAATATTTGAAAGCAGTTTTCCTAAACAGCCTTCAAATTTATTTTACATATACGACACATTATCACGTAAAGACATTAAAAAGAACACAGATGTTTTTTACATTAAGAACTTTATCTTTAGTCATTAGGATATGCGAGTATTTTCGTAAGTAATAGAATTGTGTTAATATTATTTTGAAATTATTAAAACTTAATATTATGCTATAACAGATGTATTGAATACTTTTTGAAAAAAGTATTGTCACACCTTCAAAAAAACGTAGTGATCGCCTTATTTAAAGAAAGAAATTCTGCAGTTAAATAAGATAGAAGTACTGGTCACTCTGTGGCGAATGGTCCACGTAGTAAGTACCACTGTTCTATAGGGATGGTTATGTCGAAAACAATTTCTAATAATAAAAAAATGGTATTTATATAATGCTATACGTAGTTTGCTATCTACTATCATATAAATAACCTACACAATCCTTCTTGTGTTTTTATTGAAATCTTGAACGCTATGTAAACTACTTGTGTATTTTAAAAGAAAAAGGTTTATGTTTCTCTAGTAATAGTAATCACTACTTTTAAGGGTTTTTTTTTTTTTAATAATGTATTTTTTTGTTATGAAAAGTATATTTCTATTCATAAACATGTACCAACATATGATAAACTTTTCACAAAGTACATTTTTCACATAATATTAAAACATGCTGCCTATTTAAACACGTTTTTACTCTAAGGAATTTGTGTTTAAGTAAGCACCATTTACCAGAAATATACAACTGTACGAACAAAACAACTCCAGCTGGAAAGAACAGATTTTATTCAAAAGAATTTGCAAAATAAATATCGCTACATGCAATATATGCATTTGGAAATGTTCTTTTGCTACATTAAACCGTTTGTAGGGTATTTTGGGCTTTTGTAAATCAAGAAAATAAATGTTAAGAACATAAGTTTCTTGCCATTGGTACTGTAGTTGCATAAATCTGCGAAAATGGGCATTTGTGTTCGTATGTTCAATTGTGTTGTTACGTATTCTTCGTAATTTTAGACTTAAATAGGAACGTATTGGACAATATAAATATTTATAATGTTATATTTACTTGTATTTGTTCAGTATTTTATTATTAATAGTGAAGGATCGATAGTATATTATTCTTTACTGCATTATTCTTCGATATTATATTATTCAAATTTATTTTCCCTGTTAAGTTACCTGCTTTAGTATAACAGTTAAAATAAAATGCTGTCGAATTAATTAATAAAATTAATCATTTTAGACACCCTTTACTTTTGTTAACGAAATAATACTTTAATGCGTTTCTTCGTGCATTTTACATATCTCACAGAGTAAAAACAATGCGCCGTAATGAACATTTTCTCCATCATCGTTAATATTAATGCACATTGAATAATTATTTATTATCTCTGACTGAAAAATATAAATATTGTTCTTTTAATACACAATATAAAGAAGCGTGCATAAACATATAATTTTTGTATAATAGAAAGAAAATACAACTACTTAATAAATATAATAATAACTTATTTGATACTTTGTAAACATTACGTCTTTCAATACATTTCATGAATGTTCTTATTCAAAAGTAAATTAATTTTCCAAATTCAACATTTATTCAAAATATTATAATATATTTTTTTTATAAAACTATAGTCTATACGTGCTGTTCAAACTACGAAAAGTCTTAAAGCTGTAATTCAAACCAAGCGCGAAATCTAACACTGAAACCAACACTATATGTAAATTTTAAATAAGATCTTAAGTTTTCTCTAAAATATTTAATTCATTAATAACGGATAAAAAACAATTCCTATAAATTATATCAGACAAATTAAAATATCATTCTAATTACAAGTACTTTTCGTTTTTAATTCTCTTCAGATTTCATTTAGTCAGACTTAACAGTCATCTCCTGAGGTTAAAACATTACGTTAATAATAAAGATATTTCAGTTCATAGAACATCACACAATTAATATGAAAACGAAAATAAGAGACATTTTGAAACTATTGAATTTTTGTTCTCAAAGCAAATTGTCTGTTGTATATAAAGGATCAGGGTACATAAGCCGTGTTTTTGGTCCATGAAATAAGACTAAAATTCGATTTTGTTATACTGACATGATTATTTCAATTTTTAATGTTAGAAGGTTTATCCTGTACAATTTCAACAATATTTTTTCTTTTTTGTTCGGATTTACATAACTTCCACAAGCTCAAATCTCGTTTTATTCGTAGTTTTTGATGAAAAATACGTAATTTCTCCTAATTTTACCTCAATTTTTAATATATTTTTTTAATATTTTACTATGAGCGCAGCTTTGCAAAACTTTTATTTTTACATGTATTGTACATTTTGATGTATTTTATAATATATGTAAAGAAAAAAGTGTTGCACGATTGCGGTCATATAAACAATTGAGTTAAAAGTAGGAGAAATTGTGTGTTTTTCATCAAAAACTACGAATGATACGAACTTTGAGCTTGTGTAAATCATATAAATCCGACCAAAATGCAAAAACTATTGTTGAAATCGTACAGGATAAACCTTTTAATATTAAAAAGTGAAATAATTAAGTCAGTATAACAAAATCGAGTTTTAATCTTATTTCATGGGACAAAAACACGGCTTATGGACACTGATCCTTTAAAATACAATTTGTTTTAATATAACGATTCGGATTAAAATAGTAAATTTCATTTGTCGAATACAAGACAATCCAACCCGGATAACCAGAGTTAAAAATGTCCAGTATACACAACGTAGGTGAATATCGTTTTTAATTATAAATAATAAATTTGTTACATTTAGTTTTGTTTTTCTTTAATTGTCCTTCAACAGCACCAAAAATCTTTTTGGTACTTTCGCATTAGCGGTCAATCTCGAAACATTTCACTAATCACGGAAAATTTAGTGATTCTGTTTGCTTCAATGTTTAAATTAGTTTGATTACATATCTGTTAAATTTGTGTTTTATTTATATATATATTTATTTATTTGTAATGTTGTAATTCCGTTTACCGACTTAGTTATAGATTATTCAACAGAAACAAACAAATGCTGAATATTGTTACATTGTTTTAAGTGCAACCAAATTGTTCCGTCATTGAGTTACACGAATATTTAAAGTTACTTATGCTTCAAAATTATTTTTAATCACTAAAAAAGTTGTAAGTGGAGAAACAGATTTCAAACAAATTGCTTGAAAGTACATTTTTTTTTCTATCGATTGTGTAAAATTTGAAATTGTGGGATGTTTAGAAGTAAAAAAAAAAAATTCCAGTAAAAGCGAAATTTATTGGTAAAGTCGTTTACACCCTCAATATGACGTCAGATTTACTCACATACATAGTTTTGCAATATAATATAGATATTAAATTAAGTATAAAAATATTTTCATAACATTCTAAATTGAGAAAATGTTCATATAATTTGATATGTGCTTTTGAAGGAGTGTTTTTAGGCTACAGCATTATAATGTAAAGATAACAAAATAGTAAAATATTAATTAAAAAAATTACTTATATATTTAAAAGAAGTTATGATAAATTATAAGAATACTGTCTAATATGTCATCAAAGATATCGAATACCAATGTTATTTAAAATTTGAAATTGCGTATGGAGTGAATAAAAAATCTAAAATATATAATTTTTCATAGTTCTTCAATAGTAAAATTTCATTTATATAAAAGATTGGATGTGCATTTATAACAACTCGAATTCTTGAAACTTTTCTGGAAATAATGATGTTTGAATCTAATTTCTAGTATTTAAAATAGAAATAAAGAATAATCAAAGTTTAAATTACAGATAGAAATTAAAAAAAACAGCGCACATGTTCTAATATTTATTAATATTTTATAAAGTAATTTGTTATGAATGAATAATGTTCCAGATAGTCATGCTTTTTAGAATCGAAGTAATCCATAAAATGCATATTTTAGGGATTTTTAACTTTATATGTTTTAAGTGCAATCACGACATGTTCCTTGAAATGTCATTAAATTTATATGTTTTACGAAAAATGACTTGTAAATATAATATATATATAACATTTATATATTATTGTAACATAATTTATTATAACATATAAAATATATTGTAACATTTGTGAAAATACAAAAAATTATAATATACAGTAAAATATAGAGAATTGTTTCTGAAAAACTGCAGAAATAATACATTATACAGTGTGTCTTAAAAGTTGTTCCCTGGTTACAAAATTTATTCATAACCGCTACATACAAGATATATACATGGAACTAGTGAGAAAATGCTGGGAAGAAGTTTGCTTTTTTTTTGTTCCAAGTTTCCGTAACGTGTCTCTAGTGTAGCAGTATCAGTTTTCAGGAAATCGAAAATGTTTATTAATCAGGAGAAAACTCTTTTTATCCTCTGGTATCCAAGACAATGCAGAGGAATCAGTGTACCAGATCTTAGAATTGGGCGAACACGGATAACCACAGTCATTACGCATTCCTTAATGTGATGTTGGTTAATGCAAGGACTCAAATTGACTATACACTAGATGTGCTACGTGCTACCAAGCCACGATACGGAAACCTACAACTAAAAAACATAGTTACTTTCCCATTATTTTGACACCAGATTCACTTGTCCATCTTATATATATAGGATATGAATAAATTTTGTAGAAAGAATAAGACTTTTCCTACACCCTGTATATAAAAAAATAACTAAATAAAATTTTATAGTTTTATTTCCATCAAAAGAAAATATTGTTGAACAATTCCGTTATTTTTTCTTTTAAATTATAACATTGTACATTTTTAGTTGAGTGCAATCGTATTGTTATTCCCTGGTTTAAGTCGAATATAAATATGCGTCAGAAAAAGGTATCTCAAATTCTAACCTGAAATAAAAGAAGATGTCTGACTCTATTGTCCAGATCATTTCATTTATCACAATTTCTATACTCAAGATATAATGTCCAGACAATACATAAAAGTTAAGCGTGTTAATTCAAATTACAACATTTCTAAAAAATATAAAGCATTTACTTAACATTATCTATACTAATAAAAGAAAGTTTCGCTCTGTGTGTCTGTGTGTGTGTCTGTTGGCGATGACTAGGAACATTTAGCGCACCTAGAAGTCTGTAAATTTAGATTTAGGTAGTCCAAACCCTCTCCTGATATACCTGAGCGTCAGAATTTTAATATTTTAATTACTTTCTGAAATATTAATTAAAATGCACAAATAACTCTGATTAAAAATACGCTTTTATTCTCTTGGATTGGTTGGTTCACTGGTTGGTTGAATCGATTCTTCACAGAAGTAATTAAATAAACCAGAGTAGCGATGCATAAATAAGGATTTCTAACTAAATAGTGTCAATATGGATTGAAGTTATCAGCGTAGAGGAGCCATGCGAATGTCGCGCCACCTGTACATGACAAATTACACATACGTCACACTGTTTGAAAGATTTTCCTGGCACATTTTTCTTCATGACAATTAGTCGGGTTTAATTTTTTTTTTTTTTTTTTTTTTTTTTACATGACATTTATTATTATGATGGAGATTGTTAATACAGAAAACTTTATTTAACAGATTCTTTTTTATATTTTCGGGAATGCAGGGGGGCAAGGGTCTAATTACATTTAAGCTTCAAGGTGTATTTCTAGAAAGCATTTTCCAATATTTCCGAATAACAGTCTAAGACAAATTTCTAATTAAGTTCCTAGTTTAACCAAACGAACGAATTTTTAAAGATGCATAGTTATCCTCCTAATTGGTTATTTGATGATGGACACTTGAGCAACCGCTCCCCCACGTCCCTACCTTAAAGGTTGTTTCTGTAGCTGTGCCCCGCTTCCATATCTCAGCAACTATTTTTCCGATTTCAACGCAAGTGGTTCCAAACATTATAATTAACTTAATAGTCACTCTTTATAACATTAAAACTAAATTTATGAGTAGTGGTTACCACTATTTCCGAATAATAGTTTAAGCCAAATTTGTAATTAAGTTCCTAGCTTAAGCAAACGAATGAATTTTGAAGGATGCATAGTGGTTTTCCCAATTAGTCATTTGCTGAAGGCCACTTGAACAACCCTCCCCCCCCGGGACCTCCTTCAAGGATTTTTCTCTAACTGTGCTCCGTTTCCATATCTCAGCAGCTAACTTTCCGATTTCAACGCAAGTGATTTCAAACATTATACGTAATTTAGTAGTCACCCTTTATAAAATTAAACTAAATTTATGAGTAGCGGTTACCACTATTTACGAATAATAATTTAAACCAAATTTGTAATTAAGTTCAAAGCTTAAGGAAACGAACGAATTTTGAAAGATGCATAGTGGTCCTGCTAATTAGTCATTTGCTGAAGGGCACTTGAACATCCCCCCCGGGACCTCCTTCAAGGTTTTTTCTCTAACTATGCTCCTTTTCCATATCTCAGCAACTATTTTTCCGATTTCAACGCAAGTGGTTCCAAACATTACAATTAACTTAATAGTCACTCTTTATAACATTAAACTAAATTTATGAGTAGTGGTTACCACTATTTCCGAATAATTGTGTAAGCCAAATTTGTAATTAAGTTCCTAGCTTAAGCAAACGAACGAATTTCGAAAGATGCATAGTGCTCCTCTTAATTAGTCATTTGCTGAAGGGTATTTGAACAACCCTACCACCCCGGGCCCCTCCTTCAAGGTTTTTCTCTAACTATGCCCCGTTTCTATATATCAGCAACTATCTTTCCGATTTCAACGCAAGTGATTCCAAACATTATATTTAACTAAATAGTCACACTTTATAACATTAAATTAAATTTATGAGTAGCGGTTACCACTATTTTCGAATAAAAGTTTAAGGCAAATTTGTAATTAAGTTCTTAGCTTAACAAAACGAACGAATTTTTATACATGCATAGTGGGCTTCTTAATTAGTCATTTTCTGAAGGACACTCGGACATCCCCTCCCCTCGACACCTCAGTCAAGGTTATTTTCTCTAACTGTGCCTTATTTCAATAACTGGGCTAATAATGTTCCAATCTTCTCGAAACAGCTCAATTTTGTAACGCGCCTACTATACAGTAACGTAGGCAGCGGGGACCTGTCTCAGAAGTTCGTTCGGAAAGAGGTTTGTTTAGAACAGAATGCTCCCCTGACGGTGGTAGGGGGAAATAAAAGATTTTCCAGAGCATACGAGCATGCCCGGTATACGGTTCCGAAGTCATCGTAGACCATGGCCAGAGTTCCGTTTTTTCAGAGATTTAAGTTTATTACAAGGACTCGGGCAACGCCGGACGGGTCAGCTAGTACATAATAAAAGTAGCCCAATAAAGTCCTACACACTCCTCCACCCATAACCTCAAGTACGACTGCAGCTGTAGTCTTGGACATGGTACCTTGGTTTAGTAAAATGGCTATTCGCTAGGTAATGAGGCAAAATAAAGCGCCACACAGCTCCAAATTTCGTAGTTAGCGTTCCTCCCTCAAAAAGGTATACGATACGAGAAAACATAGGCGTAGCATCGGGGGGGGGGGGGCACGAGGGGTCACGTGCCCCCCCCAACTTTCGGAACATAAATTTCTAAAATATGATACAGTCAATTAAGACTTGTCTTGTATTGACCCAAAATGGAAATGAAATAACAATTTTAATTTTATTATTTCTTCATTTTTAGGTGCGTTCGTAATTATATAAATACGTAGCACCTATAGTCGTCGTTTGGTCCGTCCGTCTGTCCGTCCGTCTGTCTGTCTGTCCGTCCGTCTGTCTGTCCGTCCGCATATAACAACGCAAAAACTACCCAACCAAATGGTTTGCAATTTAAAATATATTATCTTTGCAGAATTTTGTCGAGACATTTCAAATTTTATTAAAATCGAATCAAAACTTTAGGAGATATTAATAAAAATATTTATTAAGAAATTTGATTTTTTTTTTAAATCGGTGCTTTTTTGTTAGAGGAGCTTCCGATGGATGTTAAATCGTCAAGCGACCGAGATACTTATTTTATTACAGAAATTAATCTGCAGACGATATAATTCATTTCACAGAATTAAAAATCATCAAGATCTGAATATTTATATAACTAGCTGATACATATATATCTGAATATTTATATAACTAGTTAAGATATTTGTATGAACAGTGTCATAAAATATATACTTAACTAGCTGTTTAGCCCGTTCTACGCATGGGATATCATGAATTTAATTCTAAAACGTGCGTACGAACGCACCTCGTTTGTAACGTTTGACGTACAATTTCCAACTTGTTTTTACTTATCAGATGTCAGATCAGTATAGATAGCTCAGCTTTTTTTCTTTGAAGTAATGAATTCGGTAGCAAAAATTGTGTTGTGCAGTAAAAACGCTGATACGAACATTCATTAAACGAAAGTTTGAACTATCACTCACTTACAGCTGCAGACAATTTCAATGTGTCAGCTGCTTTTTCCGCTGTCTGCGGTTAGTATCTACATGTACTTTTTTTTCTCATTCCGTCTGTTGACTTTAGAAGATGTAGTTGTGTTTATCAGAGCGGGAGTTCTGTTTCCCCGCATACGTATATATTTCATTTAATTTGTTATAACTTTAATTATAATTTAATCAAGTCATACATATCCTGCTTTTCCAAGCTGTGTCGCTGGAGTTATTTACTAGGGAATGGAACCACACATCACTAAGATTATAAGAAAAAAATTAATACTTTCTTCATTTAGTTATTAAATATGTTCATCTCTCTTGCTTATTATTTTTTTTATTGACAGCACTTAATCTTCTACTGTATCTTCGCATTTTTGAGTTGAAATGGTTATGATTTTTTTCAAAAAGTAAGCCTTCTTAAATGAGCTGTTTTAAAGTTACTATACAGCTGTACCTTGGTAAACGATGGTAATCTGTTCCAGAAATACCGTTGTTAAGCAAAACCGTTGCTATCGAAGGTGCAATTTTCAATACAATTTTGCAGGCGCACATACCTTAAATGATTAGTTACTTCTTAAAAGTGCCGTATAAACTTATTTTAAATGTCTTAAAAGTTTCATAAATGTATTTTATTTATTATGAGGGCCATAACAAGGGTGATGCGGGTGGTGCCAGATACAGTTGTTATGGGGCTGTTTATTATATTTGTTACAAAAATATTAATTTCAATAAAATGATCTAGCGCAGCTTTCCTCGTTTACTTGGTCGTTTTTTTCCAAGTGAACCTCGAATTAAATGAACCTGCTAGTGGGGTCCAACTGCTGACAACAGCATACAACCATGCAGGCAACGCCTGATCTGGTCTCAAATCAAACTAACCTTCAATTTTTGAATTTTTTTTATTTCGACAAAATTAGTTTAATATTTTGAGCATCGTAGTTCACGTTACGACGATTTTGTCTTCTTCCAACTTTAATTTAATCGTGGGAAAGGAAAATTTAACAGAGTTAGTTCTTTCCGTTTCGAAAATAAGATTTTCCGAAAAAGCGAAAAAAGACAAAATTCGCGAGCAAATCAAAACTTGCAGAGGACAAAATATACTATACTGGTCTAAAAGCTTGAAAACGAATTCATTTTACAAGTGTTAAAAAATTGCCCCTAACCGCGAAAAACCGCAGAAAATCGCGTACAATATTTTATGTACGCGATTTTAATTCAATATATTTAAACCGGATTCCTTTTACGATCCCTCCCGGTTTCCTTTCGCAACAGAATGCGAAGAAACGCTAAAAATCTCTCTCTCTTTGTTTTTTGTTTTTTTAATTGCAAAGGACTAAATTTTCTATATTGGGCTAAACGATTGAAACCCGATTCCTGTAACAAATGTTAAAAAATTGCTGCGAAACGAAAAAAAAAAATTAAATTGCATGATAAATTAAAATCATTGTACGGATTATGAATAAACTTTATTGATAAGAGAAAAAAATTTACTGTATTGGGCTAAAAGATTGAAAGTGGATTCTTTTTATGAATGAGAAAATATCTCCACAAAACTTGAAAAAAAAATTCCATAAAAAAAAAAATACGAAACATTCAAAAACCGCAGAAGACAAAATTTACTATATTGTGTTCAAAGATTGAAACTAGATTTCCTTTACGAATGTAGAAAACTCGCCGCAAAACGCATAAAAACGTGAAATTTGCAAAAAATAATCGCAAAAAACTTTAAAAACTCATTGAACAAAATGTATTCCATTAGGTTAAAAAATTGTAGCTGGATTTGTTTTACGAATGTCAAAAAATCGCCGCAGAACGCGAAAAAGCGTTAAAATCGCATGGAAAATTAAAATCATAGTACGGATTCAGAATAAACGTTATTGAAAAGAGAAAAAAAATTACTTTATTGGGCTTAACAGTTAAAACCGGTGAAAATATCTCCATGAAACGTGAAAAAAAAATCACATAAAAAATTCCCGAAAAATTAAAAAATTGCAGAGGACAAAATCAACAGTAGTTGTATTCAACAGTAGTTGTAAATCAACAGTAGTGTATTTAAAGACTGAAACCGGATTTATTTTACGAATGTTAGAAAATGCGTAAAAACTGAAAAAAATTTACGAAAAACTTAAAAATCGCAGAGAACCCAAATTTATTGTATTGGGTTAAAAGATTGTAGTGGGATTTATTTTACGAATGTCAAAAAAATCGTCGCAAAGCGCGAAAAAACGCTGAACCCCGCATAACAAATTCGCGAACGAATTCAAATTCGCTATAACGAGTTCTGAATAAACATTATTGAAAAGAAGCCAACATTTACTATATTGGGCTAAAAGGTTGTAATTGGTTTCCTCTTACAGATGGTAAAAACTTCCACGACCCCCCCCCCCCCCAAAAAAAAAAAAAAAAAGAAAGAAAAAGCCGTATGAAAAATTCGCGATTAAAATCAGTGAGTACAAAATGTAATCGCAGAGCTCAAAATTTAGTACAATGGGCTGAAAGATTAAAACTGGATTCCTTTTACGGATGTTTAAAAATCGCAGCAGAACGCGAAAAAACAACAAAATATGTCATAAAAAAATCATGAAAAAATTAAAAATCGCCGAGGACAAATTTTACAATAATGAGTTAAAAAGGTTGAAACCAGATTCGCATCACAAATGTTAAAAAATTGCCACAAAACGCGGAAAAACACTAAAAATCACATACAAAATTTAATAAAAATTTAGAAATCACTGAGGACAAAATGTACGTTATCGGGCTGAAAAATTGAAACCAGATGTATTTTACGAATGTTTAAGAAAATCGCCGCGGAACGCTTAAAATTGCATAAAAAATTCGTGAAAAATCTAAAAATCTCAGATCACAAAATTTGCTATATTGCACTAAAAGATTGAAGTTGGATTCGGTTTACGGATGTCAAAAAAATCGCCGCGAAATGCGAAAAATCGCATACTAAATTTTCAAAAAATTAAAAAATCGCAGAGTAGAAAATGTACTACATCGGCTGAAAAAATAAAACCAGATTTCTCGCACGAATGTTTAAAAAATTGCCTCGGAAACAGGGGCGTAGCTACCGTGGAGCAGTTGGAGCAAACTGCTCTAGGCGCACGAATTCTAAGGGCGCACAAAATTGAAAAGGGAGAAATAAAGATTGGTAAAAATATTTGCATATTTTTCATTTTTAATCAGATATTATGGATGGATCAGAACTGTTACAATCAACATATTAATGTGATATTTTACCTTACTTCAACAAATTCGACTTAAACCATGTTTTTATACTCAATTAAAAGACCTTCCTTCTATTCGAAAAGTTTTAATTTTAATTCTTACCATACTGCAGCCTCAAGTATAACTTCTCCAACATTACTTCAGCATGCATGAATTTTTTTTTTAACTTTGCTATTGACGAAGGTTATCAAATCTTAAATAATAAAAAAATATTTACGGGGTTCTCAGCGATATACTTTATTGGCCTACCACTATTTCCAAACTATCTCCGTGGCACATTTCTATTTCAAATATTGTAGAAATTTACCATAATGATTACAGTAGGGAAATTATGTGATAGCCAAAAAAGTGACCGCTGAAAAACCTATGTATTTAAGAAGCAACATGCAACATCATTGCCTTAGCTATTTAGCTATTTTATCGATTAAAAAACAATCGTTTGACAAATTAAAGAAAATTATTGACCATTTTACAAACGAAAAAAGAAAACAAAAATTTTGAAGTATTTTTTATTTTGTAGAAACTAAACATGCATATATTTTATCAATACAGTTTACAAAAGACATGATCAGGATCGAGTTTAGGCATATGCCACATTGGTTCAGGGCGTCAAAAATTAGCGGTGGGGAGCGGCTAATAAAATTTTGTCTGCATTGTTTTTGGAATTGTGTGTATTGTTAAATACGGCAAATTTCGAATACTACATTGATAAGCATTTTCTTTCGAAAAGAGTGAAAAAAAAGTTAACTATCAAAACAGTCTTTAGAAATTATGGATTTAATTAATATAATAATCGTTACATGGTCACAATGAAATGTTTGTCTTCTCAAGCGTTGTCAACGTCATGGTATTTGTTCAGAACTTATTTCAAAATTTTATCCTTTTTATTGGAATGAAAACCATGATGGTTGCCCAAGTTATCTTTTTCTATACGTGATAAGCTAACAAGTTATAGAAAATGTGCTATTCCTTTCCCTTCTTTAGAATACGACGCATTCAAATTTATTTTTTCTTATTTTCATTATAGTTTTCAGAATATTGTCCATATTGCGTTAGTTATCTTTTACTATGCGCCAGGAGCTAATAAGATGAAGAAAAAAAAATTCAAGAAAGGGAAATAATCAGGAGTTTTTTCTATATTTTCAGACCCCCCCCCCCCGCATTACCTGCATTTGATTACCGCCTAGACAAACTTTTTAAAAGCTACGTAATTTAAGTTTTTATACGGTCCCTGGGTTCTCTAAGTTACATGCAGAAAAAAATTATCCGTACTCTAACAGGTAAAACAATAAAAATTTCTTTTTTGTACACTCAAGCGAACAAAGTTATTTTGAATTTTATGAATTTTCAACGCTTTCTGGTACTAGAAACGGAAAAACGTGTTTAATCCAAATAGGACAAGTCAAAATTAAAAATTTCAACTTGGTACTTAAAGAATTATAGAACATTTTATTATATTATTTGTATTTCTTACGTTGAATATCTTGTTGTTAAAATGGCTTGGCTTTCAAATAAAAGTAATGATTTACATTGAAATAAGAATTAATATATGATTTTTAAACTTCAAAACAAAGTTTGGCAGAACTTTTCCGAGTGACAAAAGGGCGCGAAAATTTTACTTGCTCCAGGGCGCTGAATATGTAGTTACACCACTGCGTCGGAAATATAAAAACGCTAAAAATCACAGAAAAATTTCGCAAAAAATTAATAAAAGGCAGAGGACAAAATTTACAATAGTGTGTTAAAATATTGAAACTTAATTCCTAACACAAATGTTAAAAAATTGTCGGAAAACACAAAAAAACGCTAAAAATCACATAAACATTTCGCAAAAAAAATAAAAATTAATGTAAGACGAATGTTTAAGAAAAATAAACTTTTAGGTCTGGGGGCTAGAAGATCGAAAATGAATTCCTTTTACCCAATGTGCAAAATTTCTGCGAGGCCGTTTTTAACCAAGATACCACTGTATATATATGGGAATGTGTGCGTGCGCGCGTGTGTGTTTAATAAACATTTATGCCCCCCCCTCCCCCCAAATTTTCGGTCACGCTACGCCTATGCGAGAAAAACGTCAAGTACAAAGTTGTAAAGCATACTTGATTTAGTACGAAAAGGTGTCATTTAATTAAAAATATGTTCAATAGAAGCCCTGAAGTATAAATATTTTATATACAATATCCAGCTTAAATACGCCGGTAATGAAAATCAGAAGTGTAGCATGATATAGAAGTGGCACATTTACTAATCAAGCTAACGTGTGTAAGGAAAATACGTTTTTTTTTTTTAAAAAAAAGGTAATCATATTGAGCATGTTCCATTCGTTCCTCATAGGAAGAAATGCGTCATGAATCCTAAATGTGTTCCCATGGGGTATGAATTGAGTATACGCAAGTATCTGTGAGAGCAGCGTTAATTAAAGGTAGTGTCAGTAGATTTTAAGAATTGAATGATTTAACCCGGTATTTTCACGTCTTTGTAGGATGTGTAAATGAGCCGACATTAGAATCATGAAAAAATCCATTAGTTGAATGGTGCAGAAGCAAAGGTCACATTATCTCTTTTTTTAATGTATTGAGTTATTCATATCACAGTGTTCATCTTTTTAAGGCAAATCGGACTGTAATAGTGATTTGGACCATACAAACATATTAAGGTTGAAACAAAATGCTGAAAATCTCGTTTTGATGCATAACTCAGATTATCCAACAACTGTTTTGCAGCAAAACTCATATTCTCCAATTCAACCAATCAGGGAGGTACAGAAGTAAGAAGTTGTGTAAAATGTTGCACTAGTTTAATGACAAAGAAGACGTTGAGCCATGTCTAATAGTAAAATTTTTGCACAAATTATTTTTAATAAATGTTTTTCGATTTTTGTTATTTATCACCCTCCAAAATAACATAATGAAAACTAATGTTAATTTTTTTTTTGCTCTTGTTGTTTTAAATTCATAACTATATTGGATTATAACTAACATTACCCAAAACAGTTTGCTGCAAAATTCACATTTTCCATATTTAAATTTAAATTCTAGCTTTACCACAATTATTACAGGTTTAGAACTATGTTCAACTAGTTGTTATGGCAAGAAATATATCACACAAAAATTGTGCCAATATATCATGTTTAATTATAATAATGAGTTTTTTGCATTTTTCTAAAAACTACGTTATGTGGAGAAGGTGAATTTTGCATTTACACCCTTCATTTACGCTTTTGTACATATAACTTTGCTATCTGTCTTTTATCTGAATGTAATAGTTTATATTTATATTTAAAGGAAAAAATTGTTTCTTAAGTTGGCAACATTTTATCTTTTGTTGATATTTACTGAAAATTTCAATGCGAAAATTAGGCCTAGCTTTGAAAATTTCAGTACATGAAATCTATACTTTGATTATTTTTTTTCTTTCATATCCACTTCTCCAGAAACATGTATCCAAAAAACGGTCGGTAGATTATATGATTGCTATAGTTAAACAATTTTAGCATGCAATTTTGATTTTTAAATTCAGTAATACGGAAATAATATGACCTCAACTTAAATATGACGCAATCAACATGGCAAGCTAGAATCATTACCTAGATTCCAATGCAATAAAGAAAACTTTTATTAATATCTTTCGATTCGATTTTAATAACATTTGAAATCTCTCGACAAAATTCTAGAACGATTAGAGGCGATTAGGAAGAGATGGGACAATTGTAAAAAAAAATATTTTTTACAAATTGTGTTTCGTTAGTTCAAAATGGAATTATTCAGAACAAATCTTGAAGCATTTTTACAAATTTAAAAAATATAAATTTGTTGATAACAATTAAAATTTTAGGTTAATAAACCAATTAAATTAACAAGAAAAATATTTTTAAAATGAAAATTTCTATTTAATTTTCAAAAATGTCGGGAATAAAGGACAATGTTTATTTGATCTTATATTATACTTTGTAAAATCCAAATCAAATGAAAAATATGCTTGTGCCCGACTAATGCCGCCAATTGTTTTTGGTGTATATAGCTTTGCAACTATGACTTGTTCATCAATGATGGAAGTCATAATTCTTGCGGGAAGATGACATTTCTTATTTAATTTCTCCATATAAATAGTAACTTAAAGCTCAAATCTTTTTTCATCTTTGCTTTCAATTCTTCCAACATAGTGAATAACATATTTTGTTTTATTAAAAATCTAACTAGAACAAAATAATTTAAACCTATATTTGATTAATCTTTACACCAATCTATTTCTTGTGTATTTCCATGCTCATTTATAGTGATATCAATACTTTCATTAGAGATGTCGTGTACATAAATGAAAGTAGTTAAAATTCCTCTTTCATTTGGAAAATAATAAGTTTTATTTGTTAAACTATTCAATTCCCAAACAATATTGTCTTATAAATGTAAAATAACAAAAAATTGCATGTAATTATACATAATTATTTGGAAAGAGACATCATTTGGGAGACATGGGGCATGTCCTATCCTTCCCTTAGAGCAACATTTAAAAAAAAATAGGTTTTTACAACAAGTATGTGGCTTTTAGGAGTAACTTATAATGTTCATTCATAAAAGATATATTGTTGAGTTTACAAAACATAAAAACAATTAAGTTAGCAACAAAGAATGAGTTAGAAAATTTACAATAAAAAATCTGAGTAGTTAGTTATTTTGACATTGTAAAATAGTCTTTTTAATTCTGAAACTCATAAGTGCTTGTAACTGAAAAGATTTACAGGAAGAAGTATAATGATTACTTACCAGTCATAAATTAAAAATAAACCTTATTTTAAGCATTACTTCAGATGTCCCATATCTCCCTAATCTCCCTTATATTTATTAAATTTCAAACCATTCGGTTTGGTAGATTTTGTGCTGATATGCGGAAAAACGGACAGACGGACGGATCCCATGAAGATTATAGCTGCTACGTATTTATATAATTACATTCGCACCTAAAAAGTATGTACATGTTTTTGTAATCGATTATTTTTATTTACTAAAATAAATATTTGTAGAAATATAGTTTGATTCTAAAAAAAACATAACGGAACTTTCAAATATATCTCGTTACTTAATATTTTCCAACAGAATATTTTTTCTTCTTTCTTTTCGTGCTTTAATATTGTCATAAGTAGTCTGTTCCTGATTTTCACATGGAAAATGGAAAAATGGAAAAATTCAAGACAATTATAGCGACCTTCTTTGTTCTACAAAAGAATAAAAGGTTTTTAATATATTTTTACAAAATACTTTTACCAAATAATAAATATTTGTTCAAAATAAATGTGACTTCAAGCCTATTTTATTTGAAATGTTAAAAATAATGATTTAAAGGAAACATTTCTTTCTGTAAGTCATATATTACAAAATTTAATGTTTTCTGTAAATATTATATAGGATTTTTTAACATATAAAATAAGTAAAAAAAATAGTTGTTTATGAAAACTTGATTTATAATTTCGGAATTGCCTACAATAAATTTATTTTGCTAGAAAACAAAATTTAAATTTAAATAAACAATTTTATATTACAACAAAAAAACGAATAAGTGTTAAAATAGATTATGAAACAAATTCCAGCAGTAGTACAATATAGTTACGAAACTTAAAATTTTATTCATTGAAGGGAGACATCTAATTAAACGATTCGAAAAATACAACACATTTGTAAAGGCTCTTAAATTACCTTAATTAATTAAAAAATAATTTAAAGCAGTTACTACCCACATACATTAACGTATTCGAATTATTTTATGCAGCCATGTATATGATATGTACATAATGTATACATTGTCCATGATTATTGCATTTGATCTGTACATTTTATGCACGCCAGCAGTAGCACAATATAGTTACGAAGCTTCAAATTTTATTCAGTGAAGGGAGACAACCTATTAAACAATTCGGAAAACACAACACAGTTGTAAAAGCTCTTAAACAGTTACTACCCACATACATTAACTTATCCGAATTAATTTATGCAGCCATGTATATGATCTGTACATAATGTGTATATTGTCCATTATTATTGTATTTGATCTGTACATTTTCTGCATGTTATTTAGTGCATTAAACTTTAATTCAACTGTGAAATGCCTAAAACTACTGAAAACCCAATTCCTACACATTCACGCACGGTGATGTGTCAAAATTCTTTCGTGCAGCTTAGTATATATGGATGTATTTGTAATATACACACACTATATTAACATTTGCTTCTGATTAAACACTTGTTGCTGCAAACATTTATCACCCGTAAATAGTAAGGAATAGTAACCGATTTTATTTTGTACAGACCTATATAAAATTTATTAATTTTATTCTAAAATTTTCTTAAGTAATAATATGGAAAACAGATATAAAAATAAGCAACACGAAAGACAATTCATATTTAAGTTTTATTGTCCATAGACGATATTCTATCTGAATTATGTTTCACGGTTTCTCTTAAGAGAAGGATAATATATATAAGAGATATATAGACAGAATAAGATACCTTATAATATTTTTCCATTTCTTTCAAATTTTAGATTATAAATTTTTGTACGTAAATTTTTGTATGTAAATATAATATTTAACTTACGTTATCCATTAACGTACTTAACGTAACGCATAAATTAGGTAAGAAATGTTTCTAAAATAAAAAAATAAGTAGATATTGATAGTTATAGATTAGAATATTTAATTTTAATTTTCAATTAATTTCCCATTATGTGGATACGTAGATAAAGATTAACCTACAGTATACAAAGAAGAAACAAATAAAAGTTATTTATGAATACACGTAATTTAATCTTCAAACATATTTCACATATTTTACGAATGAAATATCGATTAATTTCGTGAGATTTTCTACTGTGTATTTTGCTCTTTAAACATACCCTATAAAGGCAGCAAAATATACAGAACTCATTAAGAAAAACCTTTTTAACGTACATACGGCCATTTTAGTTGAATGCAATCGTATTGTTTTTCCTTGTTTTATTCCCTGTTTTATGCCGTATATAAGCATGCGTGAAAATAAGGTATCTCAAATTCTAAATTCGATGCCTTACTCTGTGGTCGATTGTACTTAATTTATGACAGTTTCTATACTGGAGAGATAATATCCAGACAATGTTAAGCGTGTTACTCCGAATTACAAAATTTCAGCAATATATAAAGCATTTACTTAACACTATACACAATACAAGTTGCCCAATAACGTCCTGTCCACTGGTAATCCTCCAGAACGGCAACAGCTGCAGTCGTGGAAGTGGTATCTTGATTTAGGAAAATTGCTTTGCTTTAAGGAATGAGGCCACATAAAGTGCCACCTAGCTCCAAACTGAAATGTTAGCATTCCTTCCTCGAAATATTTATACGATAAGAGAAAAACGTCAATTACAATGTTGTAAAGCATCCTCGATTTAGTATGAAAAGGTGTCTCATAATTAAAAATAACTTTAATAGAAGCCCAGAAATATAAATAATTTTTATACAATCACCAGCTTAAATACGCCACTAATGGAATGCGAAGTGTAGCATAATATAGCAGGGGCACATTTCTTAATCCAACTAACATATGTATGAAAAGTGCATTTTTTAAATAAGAAAATCAAGCTCAATGCGTTCCTCATTGCAAGAAATGCATTATGCATCGGGCAGGTGCTCTACTGATGTATGAATTGAGCAAATGCAACTGTCTTTCAGAACAGTGTTCATTAAAGGTAGTGTCAGTAGATTTTAAAAATTGAATGTATTGGATTTTCCAATGTGAGTATATTTAAGTCTTTGAAGGATGTGTAAAGGAACCAACATTAGAATCTCCGAAAAATTAATAATTTATACTTTTGTATACATAACTTTTCGATCTGTCTTTTGTCTGAATATAATAGTTTATGTTTATGCTTATATTTGTATTTACAAAAAAAGTGCGTATAAAAATAATTTAAAGTATAATAATAATTTATTGTGCTATGAAATAAAAAGTATATATAAGTAGTTCTAATCGATTATTTTTATATATTAAAAAATATATTGGTATAATTATAGTTTCATTCTAAAGAACAAATCAGAACTTTTAAATTTCGCTCGTTATTAAACCTTTTCCAACAAAATATATTTATTTCTTCTTTCTTATCATCCTTTAATATTTTCGTACGCAGTCTGTTCCTGACTTTTAGTTCAAAATGGAAAATAAGAAAAAGTTCAAGATAATTACAGCGGCCTTCTTTGTTCTTCAAAAGAATAAAAGTTTTTTAATACACTTTATAAAATACTTTTACCAAATAATAAATATTTGTACAAAATAAATGTTTCTGCAAGTTCATATATTAGAAAATGTAATCTTTTTTCTATAAAAAAATACGAATTTTTACGACTGGTTTTTATCGCATAAAAATGAATGCTATTTCTTAAGAAGCACTAAAGTATGCATGTTTACTGGAATTATTATATCGGATTTATTAACATACAAAATGAGTAAAAAATAATAATCATTTAAGAAAATTTGATTTGTAATTTCGGAAATGTCTACAGTAAATTTAGTTTTCTTGAAAACTAAATTGAAAAGTAAATAAATAATTGTAGATTACAACAAAAAGAAGAATGCGTGTTAAAAATAGATTATGAAACACTTTCCAGCTGTAGCAGAATAATGTTACGTAGCTACAAATTTCATTCAGTAAAAAGACACATCTAAATAAACAATTTGGAAAACATAACGCAGTTAAAAAATCTCTTGAAGCAGTTTCCACACACATAAATTAATGTATTCGAATTATTTTGTGAAGCCATGTACAGTATAATCTGTACATATGTATATACAGGGTGATTATAAAAAAACTATCCCGATATATGACCCCATTACTGTCATACCGTTCAAAGAAACTGAATGAAATTCTGGCCTAAAGTATTTTGAGGTATGCGCTCAAGAATCACGTGAAAAACAACAGTTAAATTCTAACAGTTACGGCTACAGTGACAAAATTTCGAAAATTTCAAATGGCAACACCTACTTTTTTTATTGGAATGTGATCTTCGTAGTGAAAAACCATAAAAAGCGTTGGAACGGTACCTGTAGCACGAAAATCGCCGGCGCTAGACAGACTAAGAAGAAAAGTGAAAACAACCAATAAAGGACAGAGAAGCAACAGAAAGTAAAACATTTTATTGTTCAGTGTTATACACCATCTGCCGCATGTAAAGTGTCGTCGTGTGTAAAATGGAAAAAGGTATGAAACACAATAAAATGTTTTGTTTTCTTTTGCTTCTCTGTCCTTATTGGTTGTTTTCACTATTCTTCTTAGTCTGTCTAGCGCCGGCGATTTTCGTGCTACAGGTACCGTTCCAATGCTTTTTATGGTTTTTCACTATGCAGATCACATTCCAATAAAAAAGTAGGTGTTGCCATTTGAAATTTACGAAGTTTTGTCACTGTAATCAATTCGTAACTGTTAGAAATTAACAGTTGTTTTTCATCTGATTCTTTAGCGCATACCTCAAAATACTTTAAACCAAAGTTTCATTCAGTTTCTGTGAACGGTATGATAGTTAGGGGCTCATATATCGGGATAGTTTTTTTTTATAATCACCCTGTATATTTTTCGTCATTATCGCATTTGATCTTTACATTTTATGCACGCCAAGTAGTGCATTAATCTTTAATTCAGCTGTGAAATGCCTAAAAGTAATGAAAATTCACTTCCTACACATTCAGGCACGTTGATGTGTCAAAATTCTTTTTACAGCTTAGTATATGAATATATTGGTAATATACACACACTATTTTAACATTTACTTAAGATTAAACATGTGTAACAAAATTAACATTGCTTTTATCACCCGTAAAAAGTTATGAACAGCAACAGATATAATTTTATAAAGCCCTATAAAAGATTTATTACATTTATAATAAAAAATTTTTAAACAATAATACAGAAAACACACAAAATAAGTAACGCAAAAGGCAACGCACAATTAAGTAATTATTGTCCTTGGACCACATTTACCTGAATTATTTTTTACTCTTCCTTTTATGAAAAGAATAATATATATAAGTGAAATATAGATATACTAAGATACCTTATAATATATATATATATTTATTTTTTCAAATTTTAGATAAACAAATTTTGGAATAAATGTACATTAATAGAATAGGATACTTAGCTAAGAAATGTTTCTAAAATATTTGAATAAGTATATATTTATATTTATAGATTAGAACTTTAAATCTTACACTAGATTAATTTTAACACAATTATTCAAAATGGTAAAGAAATCATATGAGTTGTACTTTTCCAACTGGACGAAAAATGTCTGGGCCAGGATTCGAACGTGTCATCTCTTGTCTAAAGCTACAAGTGCTCTACCAACGGAGCCATTCCGGTTGAATCTGGAGAACCTAATTCTTCCAGTTAACCTTAATGATCATAGCATCTGGTCTGATATCTGCATAAGCTCAACAGAAAAAATCGCAGGTAGTTTGGAACTCCAGTAAACGCGTGGATACGTGATTACACTAGATTAATTTTAAAACAATTATTCAAATTGGTAAAAAAATCATATGAGTTGTAATTTTTAAACTGGATTAAAAGGTCCGGGCCAGGATTCGAACTTGGGATCTCTTGGCCAAGAGATCCCAGGTTCGAATCCTGGCCATGATATTTTTCGTCCAGTTGGAAATTTACTACTCATATGATTTGTTTACAAATTTGAACAAAAAAGCCATTCGATTAAGAACTATGTATTTTTTCAATTTTTATTAAAAATAATCTTAGTGTACCTTCTCCGTATTGAAATTGTCGCAAACCTTATAATTGTCAAAACTGACAGTTAAATTGAACTTAATATTTTGATTCGTCAGTACATTTTATTCTGAAATTACAAAATAAAGTTATATGATAAAAGATATTATATATTATGGAGATGTAAAATTTTGAATTCGTAAATTTGAATTTCATTTTTAATAATTGCAAAGCAAACTGCAATGGAAGTTTTTTAACCACAACAAAAATACTTCTTAAAAGAATATTATTTCGGATTTGCATATTTAAATCTACAAGAAGTAGACTTAGAAAAAATAGATGTTAATTTCAAAATATAGTGTGTTAAAAAAAGATATTTCCACGAGCATAGTTTAAGATTTCTGTAGAATTATTACATAAGACTATTAAAAAATATATTTTGTAAATTATAAAGCTCATGTAACAACAAATTATGATTAACGGAAGTTCGCGGTATTATATTTACCAAAATGGAAGCAACATATCAAAAGTAGTTGTAAAATGGTAGATCGTGAAAATGAAATATACTTATAAAATTTCTTTTACAAGGGCATATTTAATTTTTCCCTAAGAATCACTTTCTTATTTTGGCATTGAATTTATGAGTTTCCGCAAGTGATTTTAGTCGATATTACGTCACTGAAACAAAATTACTTGTTTTAGTTCACAAATGGAATTGTAATATTTTCCACCAGAATATGCTACTTTCGCCTGTTTTCTCCATATATTTTGTATGTAGTTTTTATCAAGATTTAAAGTAGGCTCCTCAATAATGCTCTCAAAATTGGATAGAAATAACTCAAACTTAGAATTAGTACACTGTTAAAATTTTGCCATGTATTGAATCAACTTTTCGTACTACTGTTGCTACAAACATAATATGGTGAAATCTCGTTCCAACATGTTGAGCTCCGATTGAACCAAAGCTCAAAATTTTGGAACGTGATTGATCAACCTTATGATTTCAGCTACAAGAGCACCAAAATATGGTTCATACCAGGACCAAATATTTTAGCAGTGTAGGTTTATTTGTGTAACAGACGCATTAAAACATAATAAGTGGCTGTCCATATTCTTCAGAAATTGGTAACACGTGGTAATTACGTTCTTTTTGGTAATATCTAGATTGAAACATACGATTATTAAAACACACGATATATTTTTCCCTTGTCCTCTAAAGTATTTTCAAATTATTGTTGAACCATTATTTTTTCGTTTGCACAAAAATTGTCCTTCTCTTCACAATTCATGTCATTAAAATTAACAGCTATTTGACCCATCTAAATTAATTTTTTTTTCCACTAAATTTAAGTGTTTCGAATCGCATTCTCAATGAATTACTCCTTGTGTCAGTTTTAATCTGTTTTGTTTGCGTTTTTCAGTTACATATAAAAGGTTTTTCATTTTTTATACTTTAAAAATTTTATTATTTAATTATAAGGACAAAACAGACTTTGGGTGTGAAGTGAATTTTCTCATTGTTTAAGATCGTAAAGATGTTGGGTCATAATAAATATACGTAGCGATCGTTTACATTTGACGAACAAATCTTTATTGCCCTTTCACGTGGATATCTAGTCCTAGAAAACTTTTTAAATAGCAAAAATTGCTCAAAACTGTATGTGGTCATTTTAAAATTCATGTTATCTGTATTACATTTACCAAATCTCTTAAAAGCTGGAAGATCACATTTCTTCTTTTCCGTAATTTGATTTTTGGAACCCATTGGATACGTAGTTAAAAATTTGCTATTGATAAAGGACCCTACCCAAAAAGTACACCAGGATTTCCATGAAACTTTTATCATAGAGAGTATTCATGATATGGTGAAGAATGATACCAATTTTATAGATCATCGCCAGCCAAGGTTTAATATATATTTTTTAATTTGTTAAGTATCTATGGTGCAACAAATTAAAATTTCTAAATGTTTTTTATATATGATCGTCCATAATGTCATTTTTATCATAATATTTACTTGCATTAAAATAGACATTAATTTATTTTGCAAAACATCAAAGAGCAGTGTATATGTACAAAAACTTCAAAAAATCCTTTTAAAATTACATTAAAACTAAATTTGGCATTTATAATAATTACCTAATAATTTATAATAATTAATTTAAAATACGCCTTACAGAGGGAAGCCATAGAAATATTTACATCAAAGTCAGAACACGCAGTAACACGATGCACGTAAAAATCGATATTAGATGTTTGCATATGTTATTAGGAAAAGGAAAAATGAGGGTTTGCAACGGATTAACTGACGAGGAAGAACCATAATATCAGTAACTGAGGATGCCTCGAGAATAAGAGGTGAAAGTATTTTCACAACTTTTAACATTTTGACTAGTTTTAGTGTAATTTTAAAAGTGTTTCCTAAAGCTTTTGAACATGTACACAGTTCTTTGAATCCTTTTAATATAAATTAATGTCTGCTTTAATTTGTAGTACAAATTAATTGTATTCAAAAATATGTGTTTAATTTCCAACAACGTAATAGACACAGAAATGATAATTTGTATAGAAATGAGTAAAACACAATGAATTTTTACACCATCCGCAAATTATAAAATGAAATTATTCACATTTATGACATTTGGTTCCATTACTTGTGAAACAAAAAGCAACTGGATTCTGGAAAGTCACGAATTTTTCTAAAAGATAGCCACATTTAAACAAAACATACTTACTAAATAAATAATATTTAAAAATTAATATTTAAAAATAATACATAAATATAATATTACAAAATAATGCTTAATACTAAATAATACTTAAAAATACTAAACCTTGACGATGTCTGATAAAATTTATATCATTCTTCATCATATAATACTCTGTGATAGAAGTTTCATTGAAATCAGGATGTACCTTTGAGTGGGGTCGCTTGTGAGTAATAGAACCAATGTCCAGGCCATTTCAAAGTCCAGGCCATTTAAGAGCCACGTATGACCTTCATTATAATAAAATGTTAGATAAACCACAGAAATACTTGCTGTTCATTTTTAAAAATTGGATGTGGACCTATCTTTTTGAACACCTAAAATGTTAATAAATGCGTTTTTAAAAAATATTAAATAATCTTTAAAATTATTTTATATTATTACTCTAGTAGTTTTAGATAAGATAACGTGAAGAATTTTTCACAAAACTATTGCGCGTTTTACACAAATTAAATGCTGTTATAAGGGCGGACCTATCATTATGCACCACACTGTATGGGATTTATGAATCTAATAGCCAAAATCAAAATATATCTTGTAACCTACAATTTTTTCATTAGAAATCGATTTCTAGAAGCATTAAATATGCGGAACCAAAATTAGAGCTCTTGCATGCTAGTAGTTTCTAGGTTATGATAAAAATTACACTTTGTTTTGTAATTATTGCAATTTGTTTTGTAATTATTAAGAAGGAATTTAGCATCAGGAGGTACACGCAACATAATTCCTAAACTATTTTACCAATAGACTCTCCGTTCTATATCTTCAGGTAAAATTTATAGAAGAATTAAAACATGACATGAAAATTAAGTATACTTTCAAGTTTGTTAACTTTTTAAAAATGAGATGAGCATATTAGTTTATTTTAAACCATTGTAAAGAATCAATTTTTATTTCTATGTGCCTGTGCGTGAGAACCAATGTTTGGGATCTGACAGTGCTGTTAAAACTTCGAAAAGAACATTTACAGCATATTTTCTCACCTCGGCGTTACTTTGAAATAGTGGCAATCCCGATCTTATTTTGTGAACAGAAAAAATCTTTAGAATTATAATTGATAGCATTGCCCACAGGAGAAGACAGAACGTACTATGCTGATGGCCTGTCTTGGTGAGAAAAAGATCTCCGTCAGAAACCAGAAAGGGCAAGAACAGTGACTTCTCATTTATACCCTATACACGGTAATTATTTTTCAGTACCAGTTTTTATTTAAAGCAATTTTCGTCTTATTCAATTACAGAATTTATCAATCGAATTTTACTTTTTTTTTAAGTGGTACTAAAAAGTAATTGCTGAACAATGCGTATAAGTGACAGGTCGCTGTACTTTATTTCAACTTTTATAAAGGAACCAATAACGCACTCGTTTGTAGGGGATGACATGGTTCCACGCTGCATGTGGTCCTGCCACGCCCACCCTCGGGCAAATCTCCTCCCAATTGTGAAAACCATATGGGAAAATAATTTAATTAAGAGTGCAGATTGATAAAAACGCTGAGAAGTGCTAGACCTC
This sequence comes from Maratus michaelseni, assembly GCA_963931845.1. NCBI lineage: Eukaryota > Metazoa > Arthropoda > Arachnida > Araneae > Salticidae > Maratus > Maratus michaelseni. The sequence goes on along the minus strand of OZ007590.1, from coordinate 256,237,033 downwards.
TGTTCGAGAATAAAGGATAGGCCATGTACCCGGGCGACTGTGAGAAAGTCCGGCTGCAGGACGCTTTTCGCGAACGTGGAAAGGAAAAAGCTCTTGAGACGCAACAAAAGATCTGGAAAAGAATCCCACTGGAGTGACAGAGAACTCTGAACTTTTCAAAAATAGAGAAGTATGCTAAGACTCTTAAAATAAAATAAATCATACTGTCAATCATAAAGGACTTAACAGACACTGATTTCTAATCAGCAGTAATTTAAAACGATTGATCATTATGTCGACGAACTCATGAAATTTATTCTTATTTTTAATGTAATGTCAATTTCTTTTCATAAACCAAGAAAATCTTTGTTTACTCAACAAAGTGATTTTTCGGATGTACGGAAACATTTAAAAAGTTTAATCCTTTTGTTATAAAATCCATCTCCTCACGGCTTGTCATTGAAATGGTGTTATAACGAAAATTAAGAAAAAAAAATCTCAAAAAAGAATGTCTATTTACGCTTTAGGGCGACACTAATTTTTGATAAAACTGTAGTTTTTTTTTTATTCAGCTGTATTTAGAAGGCAAAGCCTTTTGCGATTTAGCAGTATTCAAAGAGCATGTTAAATGTACAGCATCGGTATTAATATTATTATTGAAACAATTATTGATGGTTCCGAAATAATACGATAAAAGGATGTGAAAATTGTTCATAGCAAGAGAGAAGAAAATATACTTCTTTTCACATTAATAAAAATTATTATTCTTATTATATTTGTTAAAATAATTAAAGATAAATTGAAGAATTAAGAAATATAAATTAGTGAAATTAGTAAAGGCAAAATTATTCTTTGATTAAGGTCATGAAAACAATTCATATTAAAAATATTTGTCTTCTTCTTCTTCTATTTTTTTAATTATCCATTCAGAAGCATGAAACTTTCATGACATATTATCCTATATCAATAAATGTCATAATTAGCATACGATATTTCTATCATATACTATCTTTCCATATTTTTTTAACATTATTAAAATTATATTTTAAGATTATATTTTCATTGATTCTCCTTAAATTTTATACAAGATATCAAGTTTATTTATATTTTTTTTCTAATTCAGTTTATTTAATTTTATAAATAAAAATATACCCGTAATAAAATGAATCTAAATGTAGAAATAAAAGAAGAAATTAGAAAGAGAAAGCCATGCAAATCCTCATTCCAGCATTTCTTTGGCGCTTGACCATTCTATCGTCTTATATGAAGAAAAGTTTTTGACAGAATATTTATATAACTAGATATATTCAAAATAATATTTGTAACAACATCTCTATTATAAAGTATTTGTCAAGAAAAGCTAAGAAAACAATCATTTTTAGAAAAACATAGATTAGCATTAAACAAGAATATTAGATATGTTATTGGCTTTTACTGCAAGCAAAAATGGTCGATGTAAGTTAAAGAAGTGAGTGGTTACAAGTCCCGCTTTCCTGTGAGACATACCTGCTAGTCTGCTTCTTAACTGTGTATACCTCTATATCTTCTTTGCTACCACATTGACTAATACAATACTGTAATTTTATGGACTTCATTAATTCAAATATTTAGTATTTTTACAGTTTAAACTGGTGCTGTAAATTACAAGAGAGATAGAATTTTTCGAAACGATGTAAGAATAACCCCAGATTTCAATAATATTTTACAATACTTTTTTTATAGAAACATGTATAGTACTTCTGAAAAATACTGTACCTTCTTTATATGTGTTCTTTTAGTTTTAAATTACTGGATGCAATTAAAAAAAATATATCATTATTTACATTTTCTGGCAATCCACACACTAATATTAATATAATTAACAACAGGTCTTTTTTCGTAAAAACATCTGATTTCCCGTCATTTAAATGTTATTCAAAAATTACTGACCCAAAAGAGCATAAGAGGTTTTAAGTACATGATTGTTTCGGATTTATAATGAGGTTTTACCAAAAGCTACTTTACATAATCCACGTTTACTCGAGTACGTATTATTTAATATTATACAAGTAATTAAAAAACCCAGAAACACCTGCATAACATATATTCCTTATATTAAAATTTTATGTGATCAAACTGATGTTCGTAAACGAATATATAATATTCATTTATAAAAATGTTGAATAACTAATTAAATGATAATAAATACCAAATCTTTCTTTTGAAAATATATTACTAAACCCCTGAAAATTGTAATTTTGCATGTACTACAAAATTGCAATCTGAAGTTGAATTATATATACAGCATAAAATGTTTTAATAAAAGTTCTTTAATTAGAATGCTGATTCCATCGGAGGAAATGATGAATTTATTTATAATCAATTGTTAATATCTCATTCATGATGAAGTTGAATATAATAATTTTTCAAAAATCTGATACTCATGCACAATGCTTTGAGCAAAATGATTTTTTTTTAATTTATTAACATTATTAAAAATGATACAATTTAAAAAGCAAAACGCAGGAAGAAAATCATGAAATAATAAAAACAGACTTTTGCTGAAATAAGTGCTTGAAGGCGAATCTTAAATGAAAATACATAGACTGAGACTTTTCAATTAAAATTATTTCAATACGCTAGAAGATTATATTGGGGGGGGGAAGGGTTGGAGCTTTAGTCATTTCCATTCATTTTCAAAATATTGTTTGGTTTTTGGTATACGAATTTAATACTTATATGTGTCATTGCCATTGGGTTTGAAAAAAAAAATCTTCTGTAATTTCAGAAAATGGGAAATATGTAGATATAAATTAAATATACTGAAATTGTTTTTACAGATGAACTTTCTTGTTGGTAGTATTTGATATTTCATTTACAAAATAAAATTAAATACGCGCAAACGATATGTATTACTTAAAATTATGTATTATTTTCTTTTACTTACCCATCATACGTAGTATAGGGTAAATCTTGTAATCGTTTTAAAATTTTTAAAAAAATTGTCGGATTTGCACGTTTCAAACTCTGGAGATTCCGAAAAACATATTTTAGCCGTCCGTCTGTGTGTGTGTGTGTGTGAGTGTCTGTATGTCTGTAAACGCTCCATCTCCCGCAAAAATTGAGATAGAGACTTGAAATTTGGTATGTACTTAGTATGTAATAATGGGAAGAACCTTATTGAATTTCAGTAGCCTCAATTATCCGGAACTATTTTTTTCGGACTCTCGAAATATTCGTTCTGATAAAAAGTATATAAATATTAACGAAATTGTTTATTTTAAGGAGTGAATATAAAAGACAATAAAATACATAAATGTTGCATAAAACATGAAGTCGATCGGATAATTAGTTGCCGAGATATTTGTAATCCTATTTCCACACTCTTAAATTTTTCATGACCCTGTATTTCTTCCAAATTTCAATTTAAAGATATATTTTAATTGGAAATGAGACGCTTAATCAGATGCAATAAACCGCTAGTTAATAGGATTATTGTTTTTGGAGTTATAAGGATGTTTCTTTTAAGCAATTCAGTAATTGAGCCTTTAAAGTTTATGACGTCATCAAGCCACGATTTTATTCGAATTGCAATGCATTTTATAAGTAGTTTACACATTTTTTATTTTAATGTTTTACATTATGCATAGCCATGATGGGTAAGCATTACGGTGGCCCCCAACGACTAGTTGTGTTTCGTTCTGTCATTGTCGATGAACTTAACTTTGTTTAAGTAAATAATGTATGTACCTAGCTAAATGTTGTGTTTTTTTTCAAAATTTGTTTTGTTAGACGAAAATACTACATTATATACATAAGAATTACTTTTATTTTTTATTACAAAACTCCATTAAGGATGCAAGCTACAAAAATTAATATAAGTCGCAGGTGTATTCTCGAAACCTGGGCTACGGTTGCACATTTTTTTTAACTGTGCTTATTGTTTTTATTTATTTCTTTATTTTACATGTTACTTTGCTTTATTCTTGTAAACAAATCTTTACATTTAGGTCACTTGTTGAAATATTAAAAAATGCTTAAAATTTGTTTCAAAAAATCAAAAAAAAATCTTTATTTAAAAAGCACATGTTTTCGTCTATTCTGTTGTGTAAACATTAAAGTTAAGAAACATTTAGAAATGCAGATACACTATATGGCCATTAATGATAGGCAACTTTCAATTTTTGACATTTTGTCGAATATTTAAAAATATACTTGTCAGATTCTTCTGGAATTTTAGGATTATAAAGAACAGGTTTGTCTTCATATTTATCAACGTCGATTTGATAAGGAGGACAATTAGGGGGCTAAAAAATATTAAAGAAAAAAAAGAATACTTTGGTTCATCCTGTAAAATAAAATGCACGAAATGATCTATCGCTACAGAATATACATAGGCAGACATTGTACAAAATGTGTATTCATTTGTGTAAGAATAGCATGTATATTAATAGAGTTATAGCGATTTTTTAAAAAATGTAAAAAAAAAATATTGCATGTTTTTTGCTTATAACATACAGGGTTTTTAACCAAATTTAACGCCAGTTTCAGAAAAATTGACAAAATGTAGTAGAAACAATATAGTGCAATTGGAATATAAATATATTAAATATATATATGAAATATGGGCAGTTGTATAAAATAATTTTTATCTGCGCATGCGCGAACGATAACAAGGATTTTTTTGCATAATTTAATAGTCAACTCTATCGAGCAACTTATTAAAAAAATCAATCAAATATCGTAAAAATTTAGAGATATATCGGCGTTAGAGTGAGCTGTTTTTTAGCTTATCACTAAAACTCGTTGAATGATAAGGGATTTTCAACAAATTGTCATTTTTTATTTTCATACTATTTTCAAAATTTTAATGATACTTTAGTTCTCTTTGAAAAACTACCCTAACGAGCTTATTCGAACTAAAAAAGAATAATCAAAATCAAAGAATCCGTTCCAAAACTATTATAACCTGGTGAAATGATGTTTTAGACGATAGATCATTTCATGCGTTTTATTTTACAGGGTGAACCAAAGTATTCTTTTTTTTTATTTAATATTTTTTAGCCCCCTAATTGTCTTCCTTATCAAATCGACATTGATAAATATGAAGTCAAACCTGTTCTTTTTAATCCTAAAATTCTAGAAGAATCTGACAAGTATATTTTTAAATATTCGACAAAATGTCTAAAATTGAAAGTTGCCGGTCATTAATGGCCATATAGTGTATATGTAATCAAAGCGAAAGTGATAACGCATGTCGGACTTCTAGTGTTATAGTTAGCTTTATACAACACGTTTGTTCTTTAAAGATCTTTAAATCACGCTACATAAAACATTTTACAGAATTTTGATAGTTTGTTAGTTTTGATAGTTTTACATGTTCATTTTGATAGTTTTACATGGCGCATATATATTCACTGGAAAAAAGTTTCACGCCCTTCTGAAAATTATCGTATGTAGTTGACACTAGTAGCACTGGATTAGAAATGAGTCTACTGTGAAATTGTATGCATAGATAAAGTTTGGAAGATTTCTACATATTAAACTTTGGCATTTCAAACATTTTATTGAACTTTAATTCAATTTATCTATAGCTCAACTAAAATATTTGTACATATTTTTCGTTGATTTAATTCTGAAAATTATATTATGTGTATAAGCTGTCGTTTTGAAGAGACATGTTTAATGTTAGTTATAGGTTATCATATTTCTTAATTTTTAATATCATCGGTTATATCGCGCTTTTTTATGACTGCCGACAAGCGCGATATACGGAGGTTCGACTTTATTAAGAAATGCAATATTTTGAATAAAAATCTGAATGTAACATAGAGTTGACGAAAACTGATTGTGAATCATGATGCTATACTATCACAATACCCAGATCTACCATAGCACTTTTAAATTCAAAACAGAATCATTCGTGTGCATGAAGCGAGAGCCGACAGTCTACTTCTATTATATATATATATTTTTTTTTCTGATGAGGAAGGTGCATCTCTACTCCGATTTGCACATTGATATCTGAACCTTTAAATATTTAATTTCACAATCAGCAATTAGTTATCTGCATAAACGTACCTAGAGTTTTCATCATATCGTAGTGTCTACAGATTTTACATGGCTAAAGCAATATTATTTTAAAATTAAGAATCTTCATATCTTTTATTTATAGTCTTCGCAGTTTTTAGACGATTTCGGGTTTTTTTTTTTATTAATGTTATAAATGTGAATATTATTGTTTTAAATGTTATTTTAATACTTTTATCTGATAATCTTGTTTCTGGATTATAATTCTGCGCCATGCTTTCGATGAAAAATGTTTTTTGTGTAAAATATACTGGCGTATTGTATGGATTCTCATGCTTCTTTAAAAGCTTTCCAGAGTCCTTCATTAGTGGTTGGTTTGCACTTTCAAACAGCTCTATTTAGTAGACCAAATGTCCAATAAACCATACGTGAAACGTCAGGTGACTTCATAGGAATATATGAAAAAACATAAATGCAATACCTGTGTGGGGTTTTATTTTTTCAACGAATACAATGGTAGCTTTTGAAGTATGACTGATGGTTGTTCTTTGGTGCAGTTTCAGTCTGAAAGTCATTGAAATATAAATAATATATTTTACTATAAATATCGAACGTAACATATTTTCTTAATAGTATGATGAATTAATTGATTGTAACATTTTTGTTCAATATTCTTATTTTTCTTTCACTTTGTAAGTGAAATTTACGACAGTCATAAATCCTTACCTGAAACTTCGTTTTCAGCCTTGAAATGGAGAGTTCTTCATCATGGTCTTTTATCATTTAGAGTCGTTTCACTATGTATACGTACTGAGTTTCGAAATAACATTTTCCGATTAATCAGGATTTTTATTTTGTACTAACAAAATTGTTATAATGCGCGCTTCTGAATCATTTTAAACTTCCGAATAATAATATTTCACATCTTAAAACGAAAAAGTATCCCCTGATTCAACCTGTTTGAATGTGTCATCTTGAAAAAGAATAAATTTGAAAGTATCAGACGATAATATGAAATACAAATGATAAGTTGTTGCCGAATTTTCTCTTCTAACGTAATTCCATTTTTTAAATCATTTAACAAACTCGTCTAAAAAATGTGCGAACAGACTCTATAATCTGATATTTCTGTTAATTATAGATAATGATTACTTGGACTTACAAAGCTGATTTAAAATTTTCACTCGACAATCATTGACAATGTTTTATGGTATACTAGCTGACCACCCCGGCGTTTCCCGAGCCCTTATAATAAACTTTAATGTCTTAAAAAACGAGACTCTGGCCACGGTCTCCGATGGCTTCGGAACCGTATACCGGGCATGCTTGTACGCTCCGGAAAATCTTTTATTTCCCCCTTCCACTGCCAGTGGAGAATTCTGTTCTAAACAAACCTCTTTCCGAATAAACCCCTTAGTCAGATCCCCGCTGCCTACTGCACTGTACCGTAAGCGTGCTACAAAATTAAGCTGGTTTGGAGAAGATGGGAACATTATTAGCCGAGTTATTGAAATAAATCCCAATTACATAAAATAAACTTGAGGGAGTTGCTGGGGGGAGAAGTGATATTCAAGTGTTCTTCAGAAAATGGCAAATTAGGGGAACTTCTATGCATCTTTAAAAAAAATATTTATTTGCTTAAACTATTATTCGGAAATAGTACTATTTCTTGGGCATTTGATAAATTTACTTTAATGTTATAGAGGACGATTATTAAGTTAATAATCATAATGTTCGGAATCAGTTGCGTTGAAATCGGAAAGTTAGTTGCTGAGCTATGGAAACGTGGAATAGTTAGAGAAAAACCTTGAAGGAGTGGACGAGGGGGAGGACATGTTCCAAAGCCCTTCATCAAATGACTAATTAGGAGAACCACTATGCATCTTTAAAAATTCGTTCGTTTCGTTATGCTTGGAACTTAATTACAAATTTGGCTTAAACTATTATTCGGAAATAGTGGTAACTGCTACTAATAAATTAAGTTTAATGTTATAGAGGGTGACTATTAAGTTAAATATAATGTTTAGAATCACTTGCGTTGAAATCGGTAAGATAGTTGCTGATATATGGAAACGGGGCATAGTTAGAGAAAAACCTTGGAGGATTGTCGGGGGTAGATGGATCTTCAAGCAAATGACTAATTAGTAGGAGCACTATACATCTTTAAAGATGCATTCATTTGGTTAAGCTAGGAACTTAATTTGAAAATCGGCGTTGAATATTATTCGGAAATACCGGTAACTGCTTTCTAGAAATACATCTTGAAACTATGAATGCTGATTTTCACGACAATTTAGGAAAGATGGAACTGGTTTGAAGAAGTTCCGTACATTATTAGTTGAGATTTAAAATAGCGGTATTCTGTATATAAAACAGCATTTAAACGTTACGGGTGAATATAAAAATGTTAAAATTCTTAAATGTGATTAGTTCTGTTGAAATCTGAGCAGTCGATTTGGATTTTTACACTTACCGCTCTCCATCCCTGCCAATATAACAAATGATCTGTTAAATAAAGTTTTCTGTATTAATAATCCCTATCATAATTATATATATCTTGTAAAAATAAATTCTTAAACCCAGCTAATTATCATGAAGAAAAACGTGCCCGGAAAAATGTTTCTAACAGTTGGCGTCTGTGTAATTTGTCGTATGGCAGGTGGCGCTACATTAGCATAGCTGTACGTCGATAACTGCAATCAATATTAATACTATTTCGTTAGAAGTTCTTATCTATGCATCGCTACTGTGGCTTATTTGATTATTTCTGTCAAGACTCTATAAACCAATCAACCGAAGAAAAAAAAGCGTATTTTTAATGAGAGTTCTTTGTGGATTTTAATTAATATTTCAGTAAATAATTGAAATGTTAAAATTCTGATTCTCAGGTGCACCAGGACAGGTTATGGACTATCCTCATCTAAATTTTCAGACTTCTAGACTTTCAAGCCATCGCCAACATACCGACACACACACACAGAGCGACACTTTATTTTATTAGTATAGATATCTGAATTCTTATAAATAACATTTTATGCTTCCGGATTTCTTTTAACCTTTACTGTATACAGAAGATCTTTAGCACTTTATGAAAACAAGTTTCCCGGTTAATTCCTATGCACAAATTCAGTATTTCTTGCGAATTTGTGACTCTATTGTATTATGATATTACATTATATATGTAGCTATAGTACGAAAAAGCAGTGAGAAGTCGTGCTCATGGAAAAGCAATGAGTGCGTTTTTATACACAATTATATTAGTTTTCTCTCACAGTTCTAGGGCAACTTTCCAATGTCTTTTCAGTATTCATGAATGACGGAGAATATACCGAAGATAATGAACTCCATTAAACAACCCAGCAAACACAGAGCTGACAGATTGATGCAAGAAAGATACCTATCATCAAATACTAGAGTTGCTATACCGATAACAGCAAATCTTAACAGAACTGTTTCGATTTTGTCAACTTTTCTGGTATCTTTAGCGATACGTGGACTGGTTATCGATATGCCACCAAAAATCTGACACAACGACGGCCACCGGCGATATATCCGATACGTATTCGATACAAATATGCTTGAATTCCGATTTGACCGACACAAGAACGTAAACAAAATGACACCAATTTGGTATTGCTTATATCCAATTGTTATCACTTTGCCTTTTATTTTCGACGTATATGCGATGAATATCGTTCTTGTGCCTTATATTCGACGTATATTTATGATCAATATCGATTTTGTGACAATTTATCGACATTTATCCGCATGTCGGCGAATATTTTTGATTTAATTAATATTGAACAGTAAAGTATTGAATTTCATAGTATTGAAAACTAAAAAAATTTCTTAGCTTATAAAAGCAAGTTTATTTATAGTAGCTTATTCTCCTCTACTGTTATATAAAGGAATAAATGGAAAATACGCAAGTTAATTTACCCTAGTTCTATAAATAAAAATAAACTTTTATTGTCAAAAGCTAACTGAAGATTTATTTTTTCTTTTCACATTTTGCAGTAAACTGAACAGGTGTGTGGAAAAAGGATGACATTCTAAAAACAAAAAATGAAATGAAATAGTTTCATTAATAAATAAAATTAATCAGTTTTTTACTTTGAAATGCAAGTTTTTTTTTTTTTTTTTTTTTTTTTTTTTTGCGTTTCCTTAACTTTTAAATCAGCTCTAATGTTATGCTTTTTCCACTCACATGCTCAATTTATCATTTTATGGTGTACTTAACTTCAATTCTTTAACTAAATAGAGATTCCAAGTTTTGTTTTTTCGATTTCTTTATCATTTTATTTAATTTTTTTATATAAATGTCTTTATTCATTTAAAAATTTTTTCATTGCCACATTCTTTTGTTCTTGTTCTGTGCAATGAACTAGAAATTTGAAAATTGTCAAAATTTGCCATTTTTAGCAAAAGTACTAATTTTATATTCAAAAATCTATTTTTCAATATGATTCAAAATAAAAAAAATTACGACAGATACTTCCACTTTCATAGCACAACTACATTATGTGCTAATCAATGTTAATTTCTTTAGACATTTAAGAAAGACATTAAGAAAAACATTTCTTAAGAATATCTGTAAAATTTCCAAGTAACCTAATTTACCGCAAACTAAAATTAGTGAAATCAAAGTTCTTCTAAAAATGCATTTAAAAGTTTTCAGACCCCCCCCCCCAAAAAAAAAAAAAAAAAAGTGATTTTATTCCGTTGTCATTCATCGCTCCTAGTTGACAGAATTTTTTTTTTTTAAGGTTTTAAGGCAAATCAAATTTCAAGCTATTCAGAAAAAATATTTAATGCTTTGATTTATTATTATATATTTCTGTCATCTAAAAACATTTTTTTGAAATTATTTCTGTATAAAATCTAATAAAGAATTTTTAAAAAAAAATTAAACATGGCTATATTTTTACAGCTTGTTCCAAGATTTTAATATTGAGCATTTTTTCTTTTATCACTTTATTACAAAATGGCAGTCAATTAAGTGGGAATTTGAAAAAAAAAAAAAACTTTTTCAAAATATAACCCTTGTTACCTGAAAAAACACACACATAATCAGCGGAATATGGAGCATTTTATTACATATTAATGGTTTAACATTTAAAAAAAAAAAAAAAAAAAAAAAAAAAAAAATGTAGATCATTCTAAAATCTATTACGAGAAAAACTATAAGTTCATGTTTTGCCAGAATTCTGCAATTGTTAATTTAAATTATTTTAAAACTAAATAAGCACTCCTTAGGTATTTTATTATTATAAATGGTGCAGAAAAAGAGAACAAAACAAAAAAATTGACTTTAGTGAAATATTTGATGCAGTACTAGGGTGGATTTTTATTAAGAAACATTTCACTGTGGGTTTTTTTTAGAGGACAACACAATAAATGATAAAACTCCCTTTTACCTTTCTAGCCGGTCTTTTCTATTTACAAGTTTGCTGTAAAAAAAAACTGACATATTTCTCGCATCACTAGTGTTAAATGAACATACCACCATGTTTTTTTTAAAGAAAAATTTCTACATTTAGTTATGCGTTTAAAATGCAATAAAACAGTTAAATTAAACATTTTATTTATCTTTGATAAAAGTTGATACTTTGAACAAACTATGCAAAATGTGATGTTTGCTTAATTATCCACTAGACGCTAAATTTTTCTAAAATTATAATGGCAGACTTCCTAACATGTTTATTCAGAAAACTTTACAACTTTCCCAATGTACTACACTTTAAATAGTTGATCTGGCTTTACCCAACAATTGAGGGGGTCGGGGCAAGAAAGTGCCAAGCCACATTTTTAGTGAAATAAATCAAGTACTGTAATCTGTTGCTCAATATTGTAAATCACTACATAGTATAAAACAAAGTCGCTTTTTCTGTCCCTATATCCTTATGTACGCATAAATCTTTAAAACTATGCAACGGATTTTGATGCGTTTTTTTTTAATAGATAGAGTGATTCAAGAAGAAGGTTTATATGTATAATAACATCCATTAAATAGTGGAGAAATCACTACATCACTACATAGTATAAAACAAAGTCGCTTTTTCTGTCCCTATATCCCTATGTAAGCTTAAATCTTTAAAACTACGCAACGGATTTTGATGCGGTTTTTTTTAATAGATAGAGTGATTCAAGAGGAAGGTTTATATGTATAATAACATCCATTAAATAGTGGAGAAATACTGTTATTTTTGAGGTTTTTAATGTGATGTCGTAAATAATTTCATTTTTTCCGCTTATACATTGCAAACGCAGACTGAACCCTACAAGATTTATGAAAATAATGTACTAATTATTGTACACATTAAAAAGGTCTACAGAAAACACAAAGAGATGAAGGTTTTCAAGGTTAACCCAAAGCAAAGCGAGGGAGGGCCGCTAGTTATAATATAAAACATATAATTTGTTTCGAATGTCACTTGGTGGCAGCCTATGTGACAAGTTTCGCTTTAGCCCCAAATAAAGATAGCTAATTTACAAAAAACCTAATATTAATATCATTAAAGTAAACTCAGAATATCTCAAATGTTACTAAGACATTGGCGAAAAAACTTATTAGGTTATATATCTTGATTTGAGTTTTTGATATAACTTTCAAACTGATATCTCAGAAGTTTACAAATGTGGCTTATCTCTTTCTTGCCCTGACCACCTCAATTATCTTCAGTAAACTAAGTTTCAATATTTTTATTCAAAAGATTATGAAATGATTTGTAAAAGTAATAAACTATTTCTTTTTCAGTTACTTACATCTTGTCATAACAATGTTCAACTGTATCTTGCATCTTGTTGGCTAGTGAAGTAAACCATTGATAAAAATTTTATGTTAATTCTCCCACACCTGTCCGTGTATGTTATTTATATTTCATTTATGTTTCACATGAATAACTCGATCACATTCATCATAAAATGTACTATAGTCATCACTATAGTAACATCTCTGTTGCTTCACATTTCGACCTTAAGAACACTGAAAAGCTGCTCCAAAACAAAATGCACAGTAACAAATTAGTAATAATTGAAGATTTGAAAATATTTATGCCAAAAATAAAATTTGTTTCTCAAAAATGGCATTGTTTACATACTTAACAATACTTTAAAAAGTTTAAATTTGTCGTCAAACTGCAATAATATTGGTTGTACTTTCATTTTTATTTTTTAGATTAGCTTCACTGATAAACTACCTTACAATTTATTTTTAATTAAACAGGAAAAGCTATTCTCAAGTCAAGGCTATTTATAAAAACTGACTTTTTTAGTTTGTGCAGATAATTTAAAACTGTTGATATACTTAAAAGAAACATGAGATAAATTTTATAAAGTATTTTACGTTTTTGCTTAAGTATAATAAACTTTGAAAGATTCTTTTTTGACTTCATCCTCTGCAATGATATAAAAAAATTTAAAAAAATCCAACTTTGGAACAAATTTTATTTAACTCCGTACAAATATTGATATTTCGAAACCTTTGAAATTGTATGTAATGAAAATTTTGATATTAAGATTTTGAAAAAAAAAATGACAATACAAATACATGGTAATTTATTTATTTATTAAAATCAGAATTTTTTGATACATTAGTTTGTTTTTTCTCGACAGCCCAACTCTCTATCTGTTGCATATCGCAGCCACTTGGGTATCCAGCTTTAATGTCACTAACAGCAGCATCTTCAAACAATTGGTCGTGTTTCACTGAAGCTAGAAAATATTTAAGAATACAATATTAGTACATTATTTGCATATAAATTAACAAAACAAATTAGTTTTGGTAAGATAGGGTTTAAATAAAATTTTATTTTGGAAAGCTATAGCTAAAATCTGAGATTTTTGTTTTACCGTGACTGACTGGCAAAAATTACTATTTTTATTGACAAAAATGATTGACAAATTTCATAATATATTTCGATGACCGACTGACAAAATAAGATTTTTTTCCACAATTGCCGAAATATGCATTTTTTTTTTTTTTTTTTTTTTTTTTTTACAGAGAATGACTGACAAAATTTGCAATTTTTAATAACGAACAAGACACATTTTCCTGATGCATTTCAATGACCAACTAACGAAATCAGCGATATTTTTAAGCCATAAGTGACTGAAAAATAAGATTTTAATCAATGAACAATCGACACATTTGAAGATATATTTCAATGACAGATTGACAAAATCGGTAATATTTGCAGAGACTGATTGAAGAAATTCATGATATTTCACCACGACTAACTGAAGGAATTTGTGATTTTTTGCTTGACTGACGAAATTGGTAATTTTTTGCAGAGACAGAAGAAATTTGCAATTATATGTTATGGCTAACTGACAAAATCAAAATATTTTTTTTTCACAGCGAGTGACTGCTGAAATTTGAGATTTTTTTTATCAACCAATGGTCGACAAATTTTGAGATTCATTTCAGGGATTGATTGATGAGACTGAAGAAATTAGATTGTTTTTCTTACACAGATGAATGACAAAAAACTATATTTCGAAAAGTGAATGCCAAAATTTACGATTTTTATCAACTGATCGACAAATTTCCCGATATATTACAATGACTGATTGACAAAATCAACAATTTTTTAATGCAATTGACTGGAGAATTTTTTTTTTCTTTTTTTTTTAACCACTTCATAGACTTGACTAAGATCACGTTTTTTATCAGCCATCAATTAACAAAATTGGCAACTTTTTCAATGACCGATAGACGAAATTCATATTTTTTCTTCTGAGATACATTGACGAAAATCAAGATTTATTTTCAATCTATGGATGAAATTCACAATTATTTTTCGCAATCAAATGATGAAGTTTCCAATATTGCCACAGACTTAACAAATTTACTTTTTTTTCTTCGTAGGATTGACGAAATTCATGCAATCACATCCGGATTGTAGAACTTTGCGGCTCACAGCTAAATAAAAAATAATTGTGAGGGTAGAGGGCTGAAAAAAATAGGAACTTGTTAAAATTTATAGGAAATATAGAAGCACTGCAAGGCCTGAGCATACATAACACTTTCAGAGGTAAAGTAATTCTACTAATTAAATGCTGAAATGAGATGATTCCTTAAGAGATTTTGCATATGAAGATGAATCTCCTTTCTCTTCACATTTCAGTGCTACAGGGAGGACAGTTAACTCATTAATTAGTGCAAAAGTATCACCAGATGCAATAGCTTTTGGGGCATGCCTGCCAATAAACTTGCTCAGCTAGAAATTCTCAAATGATTTACCAATTTTTCAATTTCATATCCCACAAACCCGAAAAATTCCACTATCGAAATCTAAAGAAGAAAACAAAACCGCAACTGACTGACAAATATTTTCTCATGCCTGATCAACAAATTTTGCAGGGATTTTCCAACGACAGATTGACAAATTTTGCGATATTTTCCGCGACTGATCAGTGATTTGCATGCTTTCTTTCTCCAACATGACTTAAAAACTATGATTTTTTTTTCCTAGCGTTCAACTGAAAATATTTGTCATTTTTCCCCCTCGAGCCACTGAACAAATGAGCGATTGACAATTTTGCAATATTTACCAGAAACCGACCAACAACATTTATGATTTTTTCGCTGAGATAGATTGAAGAAATTCACAATTTTCTCCCACAACTGATTGGTGAATTTCACGGTTTTTTCTGACTGATAGATTGACAAAATTAAAAAAAAATTTCTCTGCATCCGAATGATAATTTATGGGATTTTTTTCACAAACGGCTCATGAATTGAGATATTTTTACGCATCCAATTGACAAATTTTGAGATTTTTTTTTCCATGATGGATGGGCATTTTTTGTGATATTTTGCTTGACTGATGATTCACAATTTTCCTTGTGTTCGACTAAAAATTTGTGATTTATTTCCCCCCGCAACCAGTCGAAAATTTTCACGACTTTCCTCCCACGTCCGTTTGACAAATTTTGCGATATTTTTTGGTAAAAAACCGATGAATTTCGCTAGCCCCCCCCCCCCTCGGACAGATCAACAAATTTCATGATTTTTTTCCCTGTGGCCAATTGATGAATTTTGTGATATTTTCCCGTGACCGATTATCGAACGGTGCGTTTTTTTTTCTCGCAACAGAGGCAAGTAGTTAAAAACTCTTCCTGCAACAGACCGATGAAATACATAATTTTTTCCATGAAACCAATCAACGAATTTTGTGTTTTTTTCCCCACATCTGATCAAGAAATTTTGCAATTTTTTTTCCTTGTCCTATTGACATACCGACAACCTACAGAGTATTTCACGATTTTATTTTTCTGTTACCGAAATAGGAAATAACCGAAAGGGCAGTAAGGTCCACCGTGCACTGCGCCCAACCAAATTTGCCTAGTCAGCACTAAGCAGAAATGAGATTAGAACTGTAAAGAACTTGTGGTGCATATGGATTTTCTTTCCCTGAACTCCAAGGAAACATTTAAAAACAACAAACTAGTTGATCCTTGCAATTTACAGAAATTAGGACTTGACAATTTAAAGTAGTTCTCAAATTCCCTGCTCAACAATGCTAAATTTTCTGACTCATTTTTAAACATAAAAGGTACCTAATTGGCAGGCCTGACTATTAAAGCAATTTGGAATCAAATAGCGTTTTTTGATAAATAAATTACTTATCAACTTGTAAGCAAATCTTGTTATGTGACGATATTTATTTCCCTGTCTTGTGCGTCAGAATTAGGTTCAAAAAGCCAACATTGACTTTTTTCTGAAAAATCTTCAGCCTTTACCAAAAAAATGAAAAATGACTTTTGAATGCATAGTTTCTGAATAAGAACACCTGGCAATTTCATGTATTTGCAAACAAAAATAAATTTAGAAATGTGTCAGAAAGTAGTTCTTTTGGATTTGAGAATAACATTAAAGTCAACAAACATTTCTCATATAACAGAAAAAATGAATTGACTGTTTCCCTTTCAAACTTTGCACATTGGTTAAAATTTCAATGCATATAGAACCTAAGAAAATACCAGGCATTCAGGTTTTACCTATATTTCATTAAGGATATAATAAAACAATTTTATTGAGAAATTGATATTGATGCCATCACCCCGAATATGTATTTTTCATGCAAGTGGTTAAAAATAAAGACACATAAGATTTTGTAAAGTTTCTGAAATTTTTTTAAAGAGAACATAAGTTTCCAATATTTTCCAAAGTTATAAAAGTTGCTTGTGCTGGCCTGTCACAAGTGTACCTTGTGAAAGACTTTTCTCCAGTGTAAAAAATCGAATAAAATCAGAAATTCATTTAGCAACCCAATAGTTAAAAGGTCCATAACACTGGTGAATGTTGAAAAATATAGATTGTTGTGTATATATAGAGCTCGACTTTCTTCCTTTTTTAAAAATATAAATCAGGACTTGAATTTTAGGGCGGGATTGCGGGATTCTCGCCGAAAATTTGGAAATCCCACCCAAAAAATTTCACCATTTTTGGAAAATTTTGCATTATTTAATTTACCTGCAACCGAAAGATAAATTTCGTGATTTTTTCCCCCCCGCATCCGATCGACGAACTGTGCGTTTTTTCCGTGACAGATCGACGAACTTTTCGGTTTTTCCGCAACAGATCGACGAACGTTGCGTTCTTTAAGCGACGACAAACTTAATGTTTTTTAAGCGACTGATCTACGAACTTTGCATTTTTCCCGTGACTGATTGATGAACTTAGGTGTTTTAACCGACTGATCGACGAACTTTTCGTTTTTTAAGCAACTGGTCGACGAACCTTTCGTTTTTTCAGCGACAGATCCACGAACTTTGCGTTTTTTTAATGATAGATCGACAAACTTTGCGTTTTTTCCGCGACAGATCGTCGAACTGTTCGTTTTTTCTGCGACTGATCGACGAACGCTGCGTTCTTTAAACGACTGATCGACAAACTTTTCATTTTTTAAGCGACTGGTCGACAAATTTTTCATTTTTTAAATGACTGATCGACGAACTTTGTGTTTTTTCACGACTGATCGACGAACTTTCCTTTTTTTTCCGTGACAGATCAACGAACTATTCGGTTTTACCGCGACAGATCGACGAACGTTGCGTTCTTTAAGCGACGACAAACTTAATGTTTTTTAAGCGACTGATCTACGAACTTTGCATTTTTCCCGTGACTGATTGATGAACTTAGGTTTTTTAACCGACTGATAGACGAACTTTTCGTCTTTTAAGCAACTGGTCGACGAACTTTTCGTTTTTTCAGCGACAGATCCACGAACTTTGCGTTTTTTTAATGATAGATCGACAAACTTTGCGTTTTTTCCGCGACAGATCGACGAACTTTGCGGTTTTTTCCGCGACAGATCGTCGAACTGTTCGTTTTTTCTGCGACTGATCGACGAACGTTGCGTTCTTTAAACGACTGATCGACAAACTTTTCATTTTTTAAGCGACTGGTCGACGAATTTTTCATTTTTTAAATGACTGATCGACGAACTTTGTGTTTTTTCACGACTGATCGACGAACTTTTCTTTTTTTCCGCGACAGATCAACGAACTGTTCGTTTTTTCTGCGACTGATCGACAAACTTAAGGTTTTTTAAGCGACTGATCGATGAACTTTGCATTTTTCCCGTGACTGATCGATGAACTTAAGGTTTTTTAACCGACTGATCGATGAACTTAAGGTTTTTTAACCGACTGATCGATGAACTTAAGGTTTTTTAACCGACTGATCGATGAACTTTTCATTTTTTAAGCGACTGGTCGACGAACTTTTCATTTTTTAAATGACTGATCGACGAACTTTGTGTTTTTTCATGACTGATCGACGAACTTTTCTTTTTTTCCGCGACAGATTGACGAACATTGGATTTTTTAAGCGACTGATCGACGAACTTTTCATTTTTTAAATGACTGATTGACGAACTTTTCATTTTTTAAATGATTGATTGACTAACTTTTCATTTTTTAAATGACTGATTGACGAACTTTCCATTTTTTAAATGACTGATCGACAAACTGTGTTTTTTCACGACTGATCGACGAACTTTTCTTTTTTTCCGCGACAGAATGACGAACATTGGATTTTTGAAGCGACTGATCGACGAACTTTGCATTTTTTCTGCGGTCTATCGACAAAATTCATGTTTTTTCTGCGATTGACCGATGAACTGTGCATTTTTTCGCGATCAATCGATGAAATTTGCGTTTTTTCTGCAATCGATTGGCGAAATTTGCATTTTTTTCTGCGATCTGTAGACAAAATTCTTGTTTTTTCCATGATCGATTGATGAAATTTGTGTAATTTCTCTTTTTTTTTCTCTTTCGACAGATTGACAGTTTGTAAATTTTTTTTACCTGTGTCTGACTGAGAAATTTAGATTTTCTTCTCTACGTTCGACTGTTGGATTTCACAATTGATCCCCGCGATCGACTAATAAATTTCACAATATTTTCCCGCGACTGATTGACGAATTTCGCAATACCTTCTGATGAACTTCATGTTTTTTTTCCTTGACTGAATGACGAACTTTGCGAATTTTTCTGTAACCGATTGATGAATTATTCGGTTTCTTCTGGTCAGACTTGTATAATATAGACGCACACGTGCACGGAAAAATTTCTGCAAAATTGCAGAAAATTGAAGACTTTTTTTTTTTTTTTTTTTTTTTTTTTTTTTTTTTTTTTTTAATACTAAAAAACTTAAGATTCCCTTTTTATACAAATAATCCCTTTTTGTGCAAAAATATTTACTGTGTGCGCACAATTCAAAATATATTAAGGATTGAGTTGTTTCTAAATGCATTGACAAAACAACTGATAAGAATTCAGCTCTTCCTATCATGGATTCTTAGCTTTATTATTATTTTTAACCAAAATAATTATTCTTTAATTAATATTAATTAATTTTAAATGGCAATTATTTTAAACTACTGTTTTTAATTTATATCGTCAAAATAATATAACACGTAAATTTATTAAACATTAAATTAATTTGCAGAAAGTTTTTGACTCAATATTTATGTGCGCAGAAAGTTTTAGGTTTTATACAAGTCTGCTTCTGGTGACAGATTGATGAAATTCACTATTTTTTTTTCTCGCGCCTCACTGAAAAATTTCAAGTTTTTTTCCACAAATGACTGACGAATTTCATGTTATTTTCTTGCGACCGATTAACAAACTTCTCTATTTTTTTCCACGACTGATCGACAAATTTAGCGATTTTTTTTTCTATGAACATAGACAAGGACTTCTAATAAAATAAGCCTTTTGAATAAGAAGATCGTTTCTCGAAAAATATTTCAAATACAATGTCTGTGTAGAACAGTTGTATTAATTCATCTACCTCTTCAAATCGTCTGCTTGACAGCCATCGTCTGGTAGGTATAATAGATTTATTCTATGGTATTTATCCGCATTGTTGTTTGTAGGTGGCGTTACCTTAGCACAGTTGTACACTGGCTGCCATGAAGTCCCAAAGTCGTAAATCGATATTAACACTATTTCGTTACAAATCCTTCTCTATTTCTGTTCATGCTTAAGACGAATTTCATTCCCTTAACCAATTGACTAAATTCACAATTTTTTCTAACGACAAATAGACGTATTTAAAAAATAATAATTCCTGCGACCGAAAAGAGGGAAAAGAACAAAAAAGGGCAGTAAGAGAAACCGATCACTGCACCTTGTTAAATTGGCCTACAGTCAGCACTAAAAAATGAGATTAGAAGAGCTGCAAAGATCTTATTACTTTTACTCCTTGAGGTAAAGGAGTAAACCTTGTTAACCCTTGTGAAAGAGTAAAAGTGTACCTTGTAAAAGAGGCTTCAGCACCCCTCAATCAAATAAAATCTAAATTCAGAAATTTATTTAACAACTTAATTGTTAAGGGTCCCTAACACATTTAATGGAACTTGAAAAGTACACTGCATATATAAAACTTAGCTTTCTTCCCTTTTTTATAATAAAAATAAACATTTTACATAATCATTCTCAGTTGACTTAATTTTTTCAATGGTATTTTGTCATGTCTGCATTAATGTAATTCTTTAAATAGCATGTAAAATAATAGTGGGGTTTAAAGATTTTTTTCTTCTCACTCCCAAACATTACAACTCCCCACCATTTAAAAATGTTGGTAGGGAGATTCCCCCCTCCTTGGAAAAATTGAATTTCAAGCCCTGTAAATAATAAACAGTTTGTATATAATTATTCTGAGTTCTCGATTTCAATTTTTTAAAAGCTTTTTGTCATGTCTGTATTAAAGCAATTCTTCAAATAGCATATAAAATAGTGAGATAGATTATTAACAGTTAAACTCCCCTCCATTTTTAAATGTTGGGAGGGAGACCCCTCCTAGGAAAATTTGAACTTCAAGCCCTGTCTATAGGTAAAGCAATTCAAAATAAAAAACCTGGCATTAAAATATGAAGACATAATGAGTAAATAGACAAATGATTCTAGAAACCAAATTAAATCCTTTGGTGGATTAGTACTTTATTTTAGCAGCAAGTGTCAAAGGGAAAAAAATATACGACTTTTGACCATATAGACAAGACACTGTAGCTGAGGTTTGTTGTTAAGATTTGCAAATCACACAGCAGAACAAAATTTGTACCAAACAAGAAAGTTACTGCTATGAGATTTACAGAATGGCACCCCCCCCCCACCTCTTGAAGCATCCGTTCCACAACAAAACTTAATATTTATGTCAAGAACTTTTAGGTACTGTTTGTCGATCACAAGAATAGCTCTCGCCTAAAAGTCTGTGCCTGTCTGTTGCCGTGGAAACAAGACTCGCTCTATTTTCGACAGGGGAAGCAAGAAGATAGGCATTCACATTGGCTTACTGAGCGCCTTGAGGTCGTCTTGGCGATGTTAATCAATTCATCGAGTGAAAGAAAACTGTTTCATATATTATTTATATGATAATATATAGATTTTACAAATGAAAACAAAATATGAATCAATAGGAATTAATTAATGAAATTTATTACAGTAGAAATTTAATTAAATTAACTTAAATAATTGTTTCAAAAGTAATATTTTCATAGCCATTAATAATTATCAATGACTTTAAATAATTAATACAATGACCGAACTTCAGTGATTATTATAAATTTCAGCATGTATTTTCAAACAATGTGCAAGAACGGAGAAATTTTTTTATCAGTAAAAATATAAAAAATAATACCTTCTAAACTTTTAGAATTTTATTTATGGATGTGAAAGTTCTCCAAATCCCTCTCAAAAGTCTCGGTTTCTTCTGAATCAGAATCGCCGGTATTAATGTTAAATGACAGTTCGTTCAATAAATCCTCTAACAGCCCATCTTTTTCCCAGTAATTATTTTCAACATTATCCACATATTTGCAATGCGCTGCCCATTCTGCCGAAGCAGTGTTGAATCCAGGGGGTGGCCCTGGGGGGACATTCCCCCCGGAGCATTGAAATGTCCCCCCACCGGAAGATGTGAGATTTTATGCTTTCAATGATCAAAAAGTGGAATCCCCCAGGAACCTCCCGGAACTCAATAATGTCCCCCCCCCGGAGCCACAGAAATCCCTCCCGGAGAAAAATGTCTGAATTCAACACTGTGCCGAAGTAACCTCAGTGATAGCTGTTTGAAGTAGAGATTTTAGATTGTCCAAACTTGAATCAACAGTAACATTTCGTTCTTTGACTTTTCTTTTCACAGAGGACCACACAAATTCTATTGCGTTTAGATCGCAGTGATAAGGGGGGAGTCGTTGAACTTCATGTCTTTATTTCTCTAATAAATTATCAATTTTATAGATGATTTTCTTTGGACGATTACTGTCTATGGTACTTTTCTTTCTCTTATATAAAAGTCTTGAATCGTTTGACGTATAACGCACTTGTCAAACAAAGCAGTTTCATCCACTAGGTCTTTTGCTATGTTTAGTAGGTGATTTTAAAACTGTCGATGAACCCAATGCAGAAACTTTATTTCTTATTTTTTTTATTGTAGCTTCAGAAATTCCACTTGCTCGAGAAGCCCGTTTCAGAGCTTGTGGGAGCGGAATTAATACAGTTTTAGATGAAGCTTCACTGGAACAAAATTCCGCAACGTTATATACGATTTTACGTACTTGCGATTTCAAGACTTCAACTTTCCTAAACTGAAAGGGCATATTTTCAGTTTAACAAATTAGCAAAATTATTTAAAGAAATGGGAACAAATAATCTAAAAAGCAAAAGTAAAAAAATTAAATAAAAAATAAGGTAACGCGTGCAACTGCTGATTCGAGAAGAAAAATGATGTGGGGTAACCTTTTATTCCGCCAATTCCTCACACGCATATTCCCCATTCGAAATGGATAGGTCTTGTTACTATAGCGACCGCCACTAACCAGACTTTTAGGCGAGAGCTATTCTTGTGGTCGACAAACAGTAGGTAGACTTGTCATGCTCTGAAACCCAAATCAATTTTATTTCAGAAAGCTTTTTGGTAAAAAACATTTTTTTAAAAATGCAAGCATGTTTAGTAGAAGTTTAATTTAAAATTGTCCTTGGCTGTCTTTGAAGATTAAATATCATTTTAACTCAAGAAAAAAATATATACTACTTCTTAAATGTAGAAAAATTAAAGAATATTATTATATTTAGATTAACTACGAAGTGAGGAAATTTTTCTTTCTACATAATCCCATACAAAACAAAAGTGAAGATTTTAACTTTTATTTGAGGCAACTTTTGATAGTCAAAATAAGAGTATTGAAAATGTAAGAAAATCAGAAGAAATATGTCAAAAATCAGGAATGCAGGAAAATGTGTGAAAATCAGGTGACATGTCAAGTCTGGGTAGGTAGACAAACCTGCAACAAGCCCGATGACGTGCTTGTATTCCTGGAATGAACGCTTTAAACTTTTGATCCAATTGTACTTCATTGCTAATATACTGGAAGCTAGGACCTCATTTTCCTGGTTGCATTATGTGCATCTTTGCTACCATAGGCTGAAGAAAAAGAGAATCTGATAAAGAAAAAAAAAAAAAAAATTACAAATGCATTTTTATCAAAGATCAGAAGAAACAGTTTTTGCTATTTACGATACAAACTAGTGTACAGTAGACTCTCTCAAATCCGCACAACTTGGGACCAGAGGTTATGCGGATTTCTGGTGACTTTTGTTTACATTTTTAAACAGTAATTTGAATGTAATAATGCACTCAAAATTATCATGAATGCTTACAATAAAGTAAAATATTAAAATAACTATGGGAAATAATGTAACGGTTACATAAATAATTAATAATACATGACTAAATATGCATAATAATGATGAGATAAATTTTTCTTGAATTATTCAATGAAACTCGCCACATAAAGGTACACTAGTAATTTACATCAAAACCATAAAATTACAAAATTTTATTTGATGTTTGACCAGATTTAATAAACAAAAAAGCTTGATTAATACATAAATGTATTTGATAGAAAGATCAATCATCACTAATATCAGTGTTATCTTGAAAATTTTAACAGATAAATTTATACTTCCTTCATGAAAAAGTAGGAATTAAATGATATTAACCAGAATTAGATAATAAAATGAGGACAGAATGATATAAAAATTAAAAAGCTTGAATTTCCTTCCTATATCTTAACTGTAAGTTTCACTGTTTACATCTGAAACAATGTGCGGATTTGAGAGAGTCTACTGTATATAATTTAAGTTTAAATTGCAATATTGTAATTAAATTTTATTTTGAATTTAAAATTATACACCCTTATTAAGAAATGTGATTTATGTTACCAGCATACAGGTAAACATCCATCTATTCTATGTGCAAGATGAATCAATTTGTGCATCAGTCAATCCTTCACCCTTACAGTTAAGATGCAAAATTAAACCAAAAAATGATATGGTTTCCTGATTTGATCCATTCTTATTACACACATTTTCAATACAGTGAACTTTTTTTTTAGAAGACTTGACCAAACATGACATGCATCAGCAATTGTAGCAGTATCTCGTTGAAGAATATCTAATGCAATGAAACACCTATGGGTTTTAGCTGAAGAATAAGATCTTTGCACTGCATAAATTAAAATCATTAATCAGTTGGGAAATTCTAATATTCCTTCCATCCTCATGCTCTTCCATAATTTTCTGAAATATTGACATATTCCATAAAAAAGTTTCAGGGCAAATGAGTTGACTATTCCAGCAGGTATCACTTGGCAGCTGGGGTTCTACTGATTCTTTATACTCTTTAAGCCATGCTGCAGGAAGATGAAGATATTGTTTTAAATTACTGAGACATTTAAGATATTTTAAGTAAGGAAAAAAATGTACAGCTTATGTCAGCAGTTTCAAATCATATTTACTTTAAAAAAAATTAAAAAAAAAATTACCCCAAAAAATTTTCTAAATAAAAATTTTAGTTACCCAGTTAAAAAATTAAGCTTAACAATAAAACTTTACTAGATATTAATTATTGATTTACAGTAATAGCAACATTTTAAACATTACATCTAATGTTGTATATGTATGACATTTAATGTGAAATTTTACATATCAATGTAGTATTTGAGGTTTCTAACTAGGTTTTTGATGTGACAGTTTAAACCATGGTTTAAACTGCCAAAAATCTGCCAACCCTGGTTTTGATTATTGTAATTATAATTTTCTTTTAACACTTTATGCAATCTGATGCAGAATTTTGTCTAAATCTGTTGTTAACAATGATTGATTTTTCTTTTTAATAAAACTACATAGTTTTATTTGATTATTTCCCTTGAATTTATGTACATAAAAGTAGAATATTGCACTGGATCAAGACAGTTGCAATCAAACCCGAAAAATCCATAAGTGACCACAATGAACTAAGCCAGACAACAAAGCAACACCCACAAACCAACCTGACAATAAGCCTGCTAAACATTATATCTTGTAAACCCACAACTCTAACTGAACCAGACAAAAAAGTTTATTAACCTAAAATCATCAACCTGAATCAGACAAACATTTTCAATTTTCATTAAAACAAAACCAGGCACATATCAACCCCAATCATAAATAAAAGAAAACTAGATGGAACCCACCAAAATTTGACGGCAAACAACTTGATAGTACCATTAAAATAAAAAGAAAAGCACCCAGTTAAACTGATGGCACTGAGCTCAAAGGCTATTTCTATATTAAGGGGGATGGATTTAGCCCCTTATTCTCCCTTTATAACAATGAACCTCTACACAAAATCTGAAGCAAATCGGATAATTCTGCATGAAAAACCAATTTATCTAACTTAAGGGGAGGGGAGGGTTAACCCCCATTCCCTCTTTTAAACTTTTCCAATGAACCCCCAAAACTAATCAGGGAATCTCCTTACCACAATGTGCCTATATACAAAATTTGAAGAAAATCCGATAATTCTGCATGAAAAATCCATTTATCTAAACTAAGGGGGGGGGATTACCCCCCCCTTTATACTTAACCAATGAATCCCCAAAACTAATCAGGGAAGCACCTTATCACAATGAACCTATATACAAAATTTGGAACAAATCTGATAGTTATACATGAAAAACCCATTTATCTAAATTAAGGGGGATTAGCCCCTATCCCCCCCTCCTTTATACTTAACCAATGAACCCCCAAAGCTAATCAGGAAAGTGCCTTTTCACAATGAACCTATAAACAAAATTTGAAGCAAAACAGTTATTTCTAACAAGAGTTTGCATACATACAAAACCAGCGGGCATAATATTAGCTCTCAGGAATTGATAGCCTGTGAGCTAAAAATTATGAATGACCAATGGGCACATTATGTTAATTGAAAGGACACTTCTCATTGGATTTATCATTTGTCAGTTCTGAGGAATGAGGATTTCAACTATAAACCATTAATAAGTATTAAATCCTAAATTTCTGTCAGAGCATTTCAAGGGAGGGTATAGGAGAAAATTAACACTCGACAATCAGCAAGTAATACTGCAAATTTGGTGACTGACTTTATTGCCACCATTGGTCAAACTTAATAGTCACACTCGCCAATTGCGATGATTGAATGAAAAAAGATTTTTTCCCTGCTGTCGCTCGACAAATTTTGAAACTATTTGGCGAATTTCACGATTTTTTTTCCCTAAATTATTTGACGGATTGTGATTTTTTTGTTCTCTAAGTCATTCGACGATATTCGAAAAAAAATTCCCTCAAAACCAGTTGATGATTTTGCGATTTTCCACTATCAATCAAATAATTTTGTGATTTTTCCGCTATCGAATAACGAATTTCGCGATTTATCGACTACCGATTAGCGAATTTCATGATTTTTTCCATGAATAAACAAATTGCGCACTTTCTTTCCGCTGCCGTTCGTCCAATTTTGCAATTCTGTTCTGCGATTGTAAGACAAATTTAACAATTTTTTTCCCAAGATCATTTGACGAATTTTGCGACCCCCCCCCCCTCCCGAACCAATTTGATAAATTTTTTCACGACAGACAAAATTAATTTTTTTCCTGCAATGCCTGATTTCTTTCCCGAGACCATTTGACGAATTTTGCTGTTTATTCCACAATCATTTGACAAATTTTGCAATTTTTTTTATCAAGTATTTGTAAATTTGTTACTGGCCACTGCTGAAAAACACTGGCAAGTAAAAAAAATCCATGTACTGGCCAGTGGCCAGTGAGTAAAAAAGTTAATTTCTACCTATAAGGGAGGATGGGGGGGGGGAGCACCACCCTCTGGATTCACTAGCACACATTATCAAGGTCAGCTGAAATCGTGCTGTACTTTCAAGAATCTCATAATAATCCGATTAAAATAACTTCACCTTTTCAATATTCCACTTATGGAAATGTGCCATTCTGGGACGATCTTGAATGGAATTACATATTGCAATTTGAAAACACAATACAATACAATATGCAATTGCTGCATCTGTTTTTTTACATTTATTTAGAACTTACAACATATGAGGGGGGGAGGGGGGAGAGAGACACAGAATAGGAAAAAGCCTAATATTTTGAAAAAAGAGGACCATGCGAAAGAAAATATGCACCCGGTGCAAAGTTTCAGTCCTCACCCCACCCCAAACATATTCCTAAAACTTATCAAGTGCAGAAACAGAAATAAATTCCCTTGAATAAATATTTTGCGTTTTATGGAACTAAATAACATAAGAGAAAATAAGAAGATATTGCACTTATTTATTAAAGAAATCATGTTTTGCAAAAAAAAAAAAAAAATCACCATGAGAAATTTCCAGACAATGATCGACTGCCAAAAAATTAATAAATAAAACTATAGTTGTTAGTATGAATTTTTGCACCCTCCCTCCCAATTTCTGCACCTGGGGGCGAAGGTCCACTTCGCCCCCCTCTATGCACAACCCTGAGAGGACGCAAAGAAGCTACTGGGAAATACGGCAGGGCGCTTTTACTATGTCTAAAAAAGACAGGGTGCATCGGCAGTTTAACCCTTAACCGGAAACGTGAAAATTCAGAACACAAACAGAAACGTGCCGTCTGCGAGACTGCTAAATTTTAAAAATTGCTATAAAATTTTAAAAAGAAAACAACTCATAATAATTTACTAAATAGTGAACTTAAACGTTTATTCTTTAACAGTAATGCATTAACAGGAACAAATTTTTAATATAACAGCATAAAAATAAGTTTTGAATGTCGGATACAGGAAATATTTCAAAATTACACACTATTATTCAAATATTTACATTTTCGACAAAATGATGAAATAAATGCAACTATTTATATATATATATATTAGTAGAATATAAATTAAAAAAATATATTAGACAGTAAAATTAACAAAACATTTAATAGTAAATATTGCAGCATGTTCTAAATATCAGCATTTTTTATGCAATCATTGCATTTAGGTTTCGAGCATTGCAGGCATACAGGCTTCCGGCACTGTACACACAAGTATTTTGTCATTCTATGGTTAGTTCTGTGACACAAAAAACATGCTTTGCGTTTGAGAAGCATTAAGTCATCTACCTGGGGCACATTTTCAACAAGTTTTTGCATAATGCGAGCTATTATAAAGCGCAATTCCCGGGGTAATTGGGGATTTTCTAGTCGTCTCTCCATATTACTTTCCTTCATATTACTGGTCAGAGTATATTTCATTCGCATTTGAATTATTTTATGGTTTGTCCATTTCACTATATGCACTAACATATCATTTGTAAACAACAACTGCCAGACAGAGAATGGATCTAGCTTTCCTCCGAGATCTCAAGCTTTTCCTCTTAAAACTGGCACTTTTATAATATTGTGTTTTTTTGTTCTTGACGAGGGGCGAACTTCTGAAGCAGTCCATCGGTACCGATTTTTTCCATATATATATTTCGTATTTGCGTCTGCTAATTTTTCATCATTTCTTATATCTTCATTTTCGCTTTCATTAGAATTTTCTGACAATGCTGAATCACTTTTGTGTTCAGAATTTATATATTCATCATCTGAAATACTTTCAACATCGCTTATGTCACTTCCTACTTCATCAAACCATCGCAAAATAGTCTCTTCAAAGTCTTTATCACCAAAGCGTACTCGCTTTGACAACTCCGCCATCTCGATATCCCAAAGCAAAAAATTACATAAACGGAAACACACCGTCTGACAGACTGCGGCGAAAAGAAAATATCTTTTCTTTCAACAACTAAAAAAGATCAGGTGTTGCAAATGGGTCGGGGGGAAGAGGACCAATAGCGTAACGATTGATAGTGATGGAGTGATAATATTGAGGATACATTCATTTTTGCATAAAGGGTAGATATGTAGACGCCACCGTCACAGACGGTACGTTTCCGGTTAAGGGTTAAACGAAAAGGGCAAGGCGCAGTGCCCTTTGAAAAACATCAAATGGGAACACTAGTAGAAATATATATTTATGTGTGTATTGATGCAAGAACTTGTTTAATGTATTTTGAAATTCGCAGGATACATATATTTCACTGGCATCCGGCTAACCAAAAAGTACCTATAAAACAACATTTTAAACATATTTTTCTTTTTTTTAACTTAGCAAAATTTATGATCAACTAATTGAAAACAGACATAATTTGCTTTTTACACTCACAAAAAACATAGTTATCAGTTTAAGAAAATTTTATGTTTGATACAACAAAATAATTTGTTTTTATTGAGAAACTTCAACATAAATATGGTCTGCTTAGCTCAACAATACGAAAACCAGAAAAAAATATTTGTAATGAAACTGCAAGTTTATCTTAATTAGATAGGTTAACTTTCAGTAGCTTTTATAAGTAAATATTGTCCGACATAATTATTGATTCTACATTTACAAATTCAGCTTGGTAAAGTTTGGGGGAGGGGAGCTAAAAAAGCCACTATAAGAGCAAAAATTCTTTATCTACAGAATGACATAGCCAAAAACAGTTAAAAAATTCCTTTGCACTTGTTTTAACTGAAAATATCAAAAATATTATATGCAATATTTTGAAAATAAATATTGGATATATATCAAGATATATATCCCTGAACCCTGACAAAAATAGAAACTTACATTATATAAAATACCAAAATCTATTAAAAATCATTTAGAATAGGGGTGCACAACCTGTGGCCCGCGATCGGATTACTGGTGGCCCGCGGATCAATTTTGTCGATCGTCTGCACAAAAATTGTGAATTTTGCCGATCGGGCCCGTAAAAATCGCGAATTTTGCCGATAGGGTGCATATAAATCGCAAATTTTGCCGATCAGGTGCGTATAAATCGTAAATTTCGCCGATCGTATGCGTAAAAATCACAAATTTTGTCGATCGGGCCCGTAAAAATCGTAAATTTTGTCAATCGGGCCCGTAAAAATCGTAAATTTTGTGGATCGGTTGCGTATAAATCGTAAATTTTACCGATCGCCTGTGTAAAAATCGCGAATTTTGCCGATCGCCTGCGTAAAAATCGCCAATTTTGCCGATCGGGCCCGTAAAAATCGCGAATTTTGCCGATAGGGTGCGTATAAATCGCAAATTTTGCTGATTAGGGGCGTATAAATCGTAATTTTTGCAAATCGTATGCGTAAAAATCGTTACTTTTGCCGATCGGGTGCGTGTAAATTGTAAATTTCGCTGATCGCCTGCGTAAAAATCGCGAATTTTGCCGATCGGATGCGTAAAAATCGCAAATTTCGTCGATCAGGAGCATAAAAACCACGAATTTCGCCGATCGGGCCGTAAAAATCATGAATTTTGCCGTTCGGATGCGTAAAAATCGTGAATTTTGCCGATCAGCCCGTAAAAATCTCGAATTTTGTCGATCGGGCGTTTAAAAATCGCAAATTTCGTCGATTAGGCGCATAAAAATCAGGAATTTTGCCGTTCAGGCACGTAAAAATCGCGAATTTTGCCGATTGATTGTGAAAAACCGCAAATTTCGCTGATCGGGCGCGTAAAAATCGCAAATTTTGCCGGTCAGGTACGTAAAAATCGCGAATTGTACCGATTGGATGCGTATAAATCGCAAATTTTGCCGAACGGGCGCCTAAAAATTGAAATTTTGTCAATCACTAGGAAAAAAAACTATGAATATTGTCAATCATGCATGGCAAATAAATGCAAGATTTTTCTATCCTTGTCAACTGAAATGGGTTATACTAACTAAAGAGGTGGTTGAGTATAGGGAGCTAACTCTTCTTTTAAAATTAGCATTTTTATGAACTTTATGGCCGATCCTCCCCCTCCTTCCCCGAAACAAAATTTTGTTCACCCTGCGGATGTTTGCTCTCGACAACCCAGTCATTTTTGTGACTGGCCCTCCTCTTATATAGGTTGTGCACCCCTACTTCATATCCACATTTTATGACTGAATATGTTAAGAAGTACAATTTAGAATGATATATGTTTCTCGTCCTCCCCGCCTTCATTCATGAAAGCAGAATTTTTTTTCGGCACTGGCAATCTTTAAAGCTAAATTTACCCCTTACTATCAAATAAAGTCAAGGAGTATTTTCACTCTTTGAAAATAATCTTAGCTGTATCTCTTGTATAAATACAAACGTAAACTGTTGATATATCCTTGCCAACAGAACTGAATACGTTGACTGGGAAGGAAGGAACGTACGGGGCTACCCCCCCGTCCCTCCCGTCACACCAAACAAAATTCTACTGATGGTGGCCCTCAACAACCCAGTCATTTTTGTAAGTGGCCCTTCGCTTAAAAAGGTTGTGCACCCCTAATTTAGAATGTAAAATTTTATCTTTAAAAAGCATGAATTATCATTAAAAACATGCATTAACAATAACAACAATAAAATAATTCATCAAAAAAGAATTAGGCAAGTTTTATTAAAAAAATTATCATGCTGCAGTTTACCATATCCTCTATAAATAGGTTTCAAGAAAGTATTTGTGTATTTTATTAAGAATTTATAGATTAAAGTCTATCCAACTCTGCTAAATAATTCCTTTAATGATATTTTATTAAAATTAGGTTTTTGAAGTGACTATTATAACCATATTTAAAACCAGTTTATACCGCCACATATTAAAAACTTACCAACCCTGATTTAAGCATATATGAGGCATTTCATGTTTTTATTGCATTAAAAATCGGATTAAAAACAAAAAGTCCAGAAAACCAAAACTTTTAATTAAAAAAAATATATACATACACAAAAAATTTATATTCATTGTTACATAATCAAAACAATATCCTTCCTCATTAACCGCTTAACATTAAAAAAAAAAAAAAAAAAGATATCACCAAACGATAATGCCCAATAAACAACTGGGGGGGGGGAGGTCAATAACTAATTGAAAAACAGACACAATTTGCTTTTTACACTTAAAAAAAAAAAAATCTATTAAGATTTAGTAATCAACAACTAAATTGAAAAGACAATTTGCTTTTTACACTTAAAAGACTATTAAGATTTAGTAATCAAGTTAAGAAAATTGTATGTTTTATACAACAAAATTTGTTTTCATTGAAAAATTTGAACATAAATATAGTAAACTTGATCTGCTTAACTGATCAAAACAAAAACCAGAGAAAATTATTTCTAATGAAGCTGTAAGTTTATCTAAATTAGATGCAAGTTTATTTTTAAGTAAATATTGTCCGACATAATTATTGATTCTACATTTAAAAATTCAGCTTCAAACAAAGCTTGGTAAAGTTTGAGGGGGTGGGGGGGGGGTTGGGGGAGAGTAAAAAAGCCACTGTAATAGCAAAAAATCTTCATCTATAGAACGACATAGCCAATAACAGTTAAAAAATTCCTTTACACTTATTTTGACTGAAAATATCACAAATATTATATGTAACATTTTGAAAATAAATATCAAATATGTGAAAATATCAAACTTCATAATGTTTTGAAAATAAATAGATATATATCACCGAGCCCTGACAAAAATAGAAACTTACCATTATATAAAATCCCAAAATCTATTAAAATCATTTAGAATTTGTAAAATTTTATCTTTAGTAGTTTAAATAATTGTTCAATGGATCGTTAGTTGTTTGGAATTCAAAGGATGCCAATTAAAACTAGATTTGTCAAGTTATATGAATTTATGGTACTTTTCGGTTAGCCGGGCACCAGTGATATATGTACAAGTACATATATAAATATACATGTATATACATACATACATATATATATGTGCATGTAGATAAATACATAAGTGTGTATACATACATAATATATCACTGGCACTCGGCTAACTGAAAAGTACCAAATTTATTAACACATTCCCTGCCGCACTAGTTTATTAAAATTTGTGCTTCATACTAATATTTTATTACAAATAATGATCAGAATATTGATAAAACTGAAAAAAGAAAAAAAAAATCTTCAGCTTAGGAATTATAAAAGGTACATACCAACAGCAGAAAACGAACAAAATCTATGTAATCAAATATCGATATAAAACAGAAAAACAAATATATAACTCATTGTTAAGTTCAAGAAAACTTCTACTTTTCAAGTAAAATATCATTAATAATTCAAACATTTACTTTTATGAAGAAAAAAATTACCTGAAAAATGGTTTGTTTTTGCACCATCAGCAGAGAATGGGTTAACTGTTCATCTAAAAAGCATAAATTATGACATTAAAAACATGAATTATCATCAAAAACATCCATTAACAATAAAATAATTCATGAAAAAAGAATTAGGCAAGTTTTATTTAAAAAATTATGCTACAGTCTACCATATCCTCTACCAATATGTTTAAAGAATGTACTTGTGCTGTTTTATTTTGAAGTTATAGATTAAAGTCTATCCAACTCTGCTAAATAATTCCTTTAATATTTTATTAAAATTAGGTTTTTGACATGACTGTTTTAACCACATTTAAAACCAGTTAATACTGTCACATGTAAAAAAAACTTGTCAACCATGATTTGAGCATATATGAGGCATTTCATGTTTTTATTCCATTAAAAATCTGATTACAAACAAAAAGGTCTAGAAAACCAAAACTTTTAATTAAAAAAGGCACTTTTTGGTTAGCCGGGCACCAGTGATATATATATATATATACATGTAACACACACACACACATCTTTACACATATCTACATATACATACACATATATTTATACACATATGTATACATACATATATATAAATATATATATATATAGACATATATCACTGGTGCCCGGCTAACTGAAAAGTACCTTAAAAAATATATATACCTACACAAAAAGTTGATATTCATTGTGTTAAATAATCAAAATAGAAACCTTCCCCATTAACTGCTTAGCATGAAAATATATATATATATCACCAAACAACGCCTAATAAACAACTGGAAAAATATTCTAAATTTTTAAGTACAGTAAAACCTTTGATAGCGGTCATTACTGGCAGCACGATAAAGTGACCATACTTCGGAGGTTGCCAACCCTCAGACCGCCAAGTATAAGGGTAAAATTAAACTAATTTCATTACAATGTTAAAATTTTTATTAATTACATGAAATTAATTAAAAGCGACTATTTATATAAAAAAAAATGTTATTACATTTTGGTTAAGTACTATTTAAAAATTAAATTAGCTGTTCTGCTGTTCAGTTAAATTAAAAGATTTTAAGCACTATGAATATTTCTGAAATTGCACTTTTAGTGATGTTCACATTGTGATGTCCATTACTAGAAATCGACTAATTAAGCATTCCAGTAATGGGCATGGGTCTTAAAACCTTAAAAATAAATACAATTTTCTAAATGATCATTAATATATAAAATTCAAAGTTTTATATTATCAAAACAAAAACACACAATTTTTTTCAATAAAAAAAAAAGATATAAATAATTCAAGCCAGCTCTTAGCATGTTAATATATATTTTCATTCAAAAACAATGCAACTGTGAAACATTTTCTGCTTCAGATTGGTTCGATTAAAAGCGTCAACAGTAACAGATTATAAATAAAACATGTAAGATATATATATAAAAAAAAAGATACAAGTTAAATTTTTATTGGCTATTTTTTTTTATGAACCAACTTTTCAACTTTATAAGATGTCCATTACTGGCACATCTACCCTATATTGCATCTTGCTGACTGGTAAAAACAGTTCTTTGGCTGGTAAACAACTAAAAAAAATCCTCCACCCCTGCACACGAGAAAAAAAAAAAAAAAAAGAAGTTATCTTTTTTTTTTTTTTTTTTTTTTTTTTTTTTTCATTTTTGATTAACTGATTAAATAATACTTATTAATCAGAGAAAGAAACATTAATTAAGTGATTTGCAAGCCAATAGTAAAAAAGTATACATCATTTTATTTCAACATTTAACGCACATGTTATACATTACCCTAACAATTTGTTTATATACACTCCGGCATAATGTAACATGCATGAGATGACTTAAATACATAATTCATTTAAAAAAACAGAAAAGTTACACAAAATTTTATAATAAAGAGTCAAAATATTAGAAAAATAACTTACTTTCAGTGAGATATTCTTCAAAGTCGCATCCCTGCATTCTTTCTCCGTGCCTGCAACTAACAAACACAACAACAAAATCGCCGCCATTGAAGCCGCTGGTGTGTGTTGCCACTACGGTTTAGATAAACTTCCACACGAAAATGATAGTATAACGGTGGTCTATGGATAGGTGTTCAAAAATTATCATATCCATGTTGTCAAATGGGAATTTGAGATGGACAAAGTATCGGCGCGACGAAGCGTTATCCTTTTAAGTATAGCTTATGGATACCTAGAATTTTACACGAATTTTGTGCTGCGTAAGATTATCGCCATTCTTTTACAATACAGACACCACTTATTTGATAAAGCTTTATTATGCCATGAAAAATATATCAGAATGTTACATGAAAATGGATGTATCTGACAATAATGATATTTCTTATATCAATTCGTGACGTTTCTGACAATTCTGTGTTTGCTGGGAATGGATACTTAGATATGCTTTTTTCAGATAACAAACCAGATTCAATTGGCAAAAGGGTGTCTGAGGGAATTGTTTTGTCCAGTTGTCGGTTTACGTAGTTCAATAAGCAGAATTTTGGCAATTTAAGGCAGAGATCTTGAGTTCGACTGCAGTCTTGGACACTTTTACACTCAAATGGGAAATGTTAATTTATATGATATATTTACACATCAGTATCATTGAATTGAAAATAACAATAATAAAACAATATATAGTCATGTCAATCAGACTTTACGGCCTTAAAAACAGTAATTCAACGGTTGAGTTGAAAAAGGATACCTTTCCAAATATAAGAAAAATGAACCGAGATAGTTTAATTAATAATCTAATGATATTATAAATGCGATTGTGTGTGTAAATATTTGACTGTTTAGTTAACACCGGTTATCATTGATCCCAGGATGTCATATAAACTCTCAGAATTTAAAATTATTAATTAAGTTTCGATATATTATTATTATTATTATTATTATTATTATCCTTTTTGTAAATGTTAACAAATTTACTCTTAAAACGTCAACTAAATTACTCCAATTTTTGAATAAAAATGAGAAATAAAATGGAGAAATATATTTTTCACGACATTGTCTCATTAAAATTCAGAATAGAATTTATATTCAATTTTAATAGATGTTGAAAACAAAATCTTTATTAAAATAAAATTTTCAAAAAATAAAAGCATATTTCCACATATTCAAACTTTATGAATCAAGTTCTGCAGAATAAAAATCGTCTGTCAACATATTGCATTTAGAAATCAAGATTTGTTTCAGCAATTGATTAAACCAAGGAAGCAAATTTAAGCTACTTGCATTTAGATGTACAAATTATTGCTCCTTATTCACAAAAATTGAATTTAAAGAAAAAACATATACTATTTCCAATTAATTATTTTTGAATGATTGCTGTTAAAACGTTTCACAAAGCAGTTAAAAGTAAAGTGGTTTATCAGGTAATATTGGCATTTGATTTTACCCAATTCGTCGATTTCCATGATTTTATTTGGCCCTCGTTTCTCCATTGATTGCAATTTCATTTTCGAGACTATTTGGCGCAAAATTAAAAATTTTAAAACTGAGTTATGCAAAGGCCCCAATAACAAAGAAATACCGTATTCTCTCCTATGAAATGTGATAAAGAGTTAGCTAATTATTTACTTTTTTAATTATCGGGAGTGAAATATTTTGCTTAGTAAATTCATTTATTCTTCTTTCAATGTTACGTGAACGAAGTCACGGGTAACAGCTAGTAGCTAATAAATTAACCTGTATTTGTCTTTGACATTTAAAGCATGAATCCTCATTGACTTGACTTACAATTAAATAAAGTTGAGTATTTCTCTAAAATTCTAGTTTTTTGTACATAAATGTTTTTGTTTTGTATTTGCGCAGCGGTTGCATCAACTGAAATTTTATGTCATTCCTTCTCACCAGTTCAATTATATTTTAGAGTGTTAAACATAGATCAACAATTGTAGTAACAAATTTCGATAAATACACGCACGTTGATTCCATCGTAAACGGACAGGAAACTTCCATATGGAATAGAGAGCACTTTTTTTACAAAAAATAAATTTAAACTTTGTAAGGTAAATACTTCCCAGAATATCTTTAAAACAATAGATAAGAAATAAAATATCAATCCAAATGTTTTTCAAGAAGATACCTTCTTTTTTATAGCATTGAAAGAAATTTAACCTAAAATTTATTCCAAATACTTCAAGTGTTTCGAGCATGCAAATTTCTCTTTTTAAATTGAAATCGCTCCTGAAATAAATACTTTGCCTGAGGAGATTGGATCTTCTGCCGTTGACAAAAATATATTTGAGAAGATAAAAATATCATTTTTTTAGTCAAAAACATCCACAAGTGGAAGAGATGCACATTTTATATACTTATTGAAAAGTATGATGAAAATGTGAATTTGACTAGTTAATGAATCGTTTATTTATTAAATAGTGCGAATTCAATTCCATACGATTGATAAGTTAAAATTTTGATCACAATTTTATTTTAAGAATTACAGGCATTTCTAACACTTGCATATATATAAAGGTATTCAGCCATATGCAGGGGTGATTGTGTTCCGGTATTTTATACACCACTAAATTTATATAGCAGTATTCTTAGTATGTAATTACAGACTTCATCAATTAAAGAAGAAACAGATTTCTCTATATATTTAGTGGTGTTCAAAATAACGGAACACAATCACCTCTGCATATGTCAATGTGAATACATTTTCTATACTTCTATGATCTTCTATATGTCTATGATACTTCTATATTTCTATACTTCTATACTTCTATCGATTTCTTTAAATCTGTTTTCATGAAGGAAAAAAATGTAGCTTAGGGATGTTCAATTATTGGTTTAATTGAATTGGTTTAATTGAAGTTGCACTTTTTATTACACTTTCGATTTTTTTAAGTATTTCTATCACGAAAGTTTTAAAAGATTGTTCTAAAAGCATTTTAATAGTCTAGGTTAAATAAAAATAACAGGATAGCGTTTAAAAATGGAACTAGTTTTACAAAGTATTACTTTGTTAGGGTTTACTGTATTTGATTTTATCATATGTAGAAGGACTTTAATAAAAAACTCCAAACAAATCAAGAATAATATATTATTTAATGTCAGATAAAAAATTTAAAAAAAAATCACAAAAAGCAACGCTTAATTTAAAAATTTTCATCTTTGAAAAAAAAAATCTTTCCAATAAATTAAATAAACACTTTATGAAAAGTACTTTTATTCTCAACAAAAGTTCACAGCACTCGTAAAACTG
This sequence comes from Maratus michaelseni, assembly GCA_963931845.1. Classification (NCBI taxonomy): domain Eukaryota; kingdom Metazoa; phylum Arthropoda; class Arachnida; order Araneae; family Salticidae; genus Maratus; species Maratus michaelseni. The sequence continues at coordinate 256,197,861 of OZ007590.1, read as the reverse complement.
GTTGTAATTTTACCTTTCAATGTTAGATAGATCCTAATCTAATTTTAAATAATATTATAACAAAAGCTGCAATCACAATCATACAAAATGAGCTACATTAGTAAATGGGGGAGTAAAAAAAATCATTTAAATATATTGAATTTAGAATGAAATCGCTAGTTATATATTATTATAAAAGCAGAATTTCTGTTTCTGAAACAAGTGAATTGTTAAAATTATCCATTATGGGATCGTAAGTCTTAAATATATGACAACGATGTTACACGATAGAAACAGAAAACTTGCCATAAATAAATCATAATTACTTTCTTCTCATATATTTGCCTTTTACATGTACATATGTAAATGCAGAGGGTTGGTAAGATAATAGCTATGACACAGTCAAACAACCGAACAAAATTTTGAACTGTAACAGAAAGTATCAACGATTTCTTCTAATATTTTATATTTACAGTTATACTATGCAAATTGAAGAAGATGAACTGAACATTTCTTTACATGTTTCTTCTTTTATAATGAAAAGTGTTTCGTAATCTGAACTTGTGCATGGATTTTACTGTTTGTTTTAATTGCCGACATTTGATTAGAGTTTCATGCAACTTTTTTTAAAACATCATTCAGTAGCAGCAATCAGTGATTTATTAGAAATGAATTGGAAAACATGTAAGTTATAATAAGTTTGTTTTTGAAATATCATTTTAGCACTGAAAGGCACATTGTACAATTAATAAAATTTAATTTAATGCTTTGTTAAATCAAATTTGCCTTCTACTGATTTTTTTCTTAAATTGTGTTGGAAAGTTTACCGATCCATATGAATATTAAATTTTTGAATGATTTAGAAGTTTTTCAAAACTGTACTAAATTTATCAGAATTAAATTTATAAAATATTTGGTATATCTTTTGGAGTCGAATTAATAATTGCTTTGTTTCCAATGTATTGAATGGGTTATTCCGAATTAATGCCTTTTCTCATTTAAAAAATATAGATGTATAAACTAGCGAATGTATATAGATGAAGCAATTGTCTTTTTTAAATAAATCTTCTTAAACTGAAAATTATCCTAATATTTTACAGTAAAATAACTTGTTTCAAAACACAAAATAAAACATGTAAAATGCAGGCTTACTTTTAGACATGTCATAATTTGGGTATTCTATAAAAAAATTATAGATAGTGTTTTATTGACATGATATTGTAAAGAAACTATTAAATAAATAAAACAAATATATACTTTTAAAATGTAGCAGCAAACTCTCCAATCATTTGACCGTTTTTATAGAAAACGCTTACAGAACCGCAATTAAACTTTATTCTGACCATAATATGGGCAATAATATGGTTAAAATAGCGTTAAATTACGGTAATGTAACCGTTTCTTATATAAACGGTGAGAATGACTGGACAGTTTGCTGCAAATTTTTAACATTATAGTAATAAATATATTCATTAAGGTAACTTTCTTATGAAATATTTTCCTACTTGTTCCTATATACTTCGTGTTTTTACTAGTACACGGTTTGTGTGAACACACCTGATTTGGATATTTTTGCCATATTCATATATAACATTGATTTTTAAAATTATTTCAAGAACAATATACACCATTATCACAAAGAAATGACCATTTCTTTAGCCCTTTTTTCACAAAATTTTATTCGTATATGTTGTATTCTGCTATGTGTTTTGTCCCATACAGAGTCGAAGTAAAATTATGGCAAACATCTCCAAATTTAATGCACTCGTAGTGTTAACTTTACGCATCAACAGCCGAGTGAAAATGTAGATAGAAGGAAAAAATAAACACGAGTGGCACTTGAAACCTTTTATTTAAACACAATCATCTTTAGATTCCGGGGAAATGCTATTTTTACATAACAATAATATTAACAAATATCCATCTTAAAAACAATATTGTTTTATTTTAGACGCCCATTTGACGGCCAAATCCAGCAGCGTTTTATTTTTAACGCTCACTTCGATGACAAAAGAAATTTCCTCTCTGTGCTTCTGTCCGTTCGTTTTAAGCTAAGAGTGCGCACGAAGCATTTCTTAACACGTGACCTATTTTAACCAATCTATGTTGAAATTTAGCCACGTGCTCATTTCTATCTGTGAATTAATATTGAAGAAATAAGACTTCCTGATGCTTTCGACGGCGAAAAGAATTTTCTGGAACATTATCGAAAAAAAAAAAAACGCTGGAAATTAATAGAATAAAGTTCGGCTTTTGCGTATTGAGAAAACAATTCAAAGAATATTTTTTATACTATTAGGAAAGATGATGGTGAATTTATAAAAAATAAAAGAAATAAAGGAGATTTAAATGCAGGAATAAATAGGAAATATTAAATATAACAAAGAATTCAAGAAAATAGGTTTTTTAAGAAGAAATTTTCTTATGAAATGTGATTTTTACATTTTATTTATCGGGAAATAGAAAGTGAATTTAAGTAGATTAGGATAAAAAATGTTTTAAAATATGGACAGTAATGGAATATTTTTAAGAAAAAGGCATATTTTAATAAACTAGAATAGTGAATGGAATATTAATAAAAGGATTTTTTTATGCAATAAATTTAATAGGGTAAGGAATTTTAAATATTGTAATATACATTACTAATATTTATTTTCCTGTGTGTTATTGTCATTCTTCATTACATACATTTTGTTAGAAATAGTGTCAGATTACTCTAACTAAGGATACATTATTTATTTATTTTTTTTATTTTTCTAAGTTTGATAAATATTTAATTTTGATTTCACTTTTAAGGATGTTTCCCATATTTTTGTTTTTCAATATATTTGTTTTCCCATATATTTCCTTACACTAGATTAAATAGATTTCTTTGAAATTTTACTGAAAGATTTCTTTAATTAAAAGAGATAAATTGCATAATAATTAAGGATCAAATTAAACCTGAATACAGTAAGCATCAAACTCATACTGAAAGTATTATGTTCCAGCGTCAAATAAAGTTATTTTGTAATTTAAATCTTTCTATTCAAACATTTAATCTAAGAATATTCTTAGAAAAAAATATTTCTGATAGAAAATCGTCAAATGTTGCAAGACTTTTTTTTTAATCTGATGACAACTTTTTATTCTTTGCTAATGTATACTTGGAGACTTTTGCAAGAGTTTTTGCAATTATCTAGTTTTTGCAATAGTGGTCCCTAAACTGTATTATTAGTGACCCACTTTAATGATTGAAAGACTTTCGTGAAACAGCTATTTTGTATATAGACAACTTTGGATAATCTATCATGTAAAAGAAAGCGAGCTTTCATAAAAGATCTACTTTTATACGCGAATATAATTTACACTCATCACAAACATAAACAAAACATATACGCGAAATAATTTATAGGTATTTCAAAACGAATAACCGTTTTAATAATAATATGATATAATTTTAAAACGCAATATTTTTTCACTACACATGGAAAAAAATATTTTTAATACACTTTAAAATACTCTTAAATGTCAATACAAATTATAAAATTGTTTTGCATATTCTTTCTTTGAATTAAAATATGTTAATTCTAGTCTGAAATCGCTCTTTACAGAATAAAAATGAAACCTTGCATTTTCACGAAGTTGTTTATCATTAGTCCTGGACAATTTGTGTTTTACTTAAATGTGTAACATAAAGTTTTTATTATATTTTTACAGCAGTTAAAATTAAAAGTATATTTATGGAATCCTGATTGATCATTTCGCAAACCAGCAAATGAACATCCGTGACCTACCAGTGTTTCGAGACCCAAAGTTTTTTAAATATTGATCTAAATATTTAAATACCATGATCAATGCAATTTATAAAATCTTTTGCAAATTCTTTGTTTGAAGTGAAACGTGTTAATTCTAGTCTGAAATCGCTCTTTACAGAATACAAATAAAACACTGTATTTCCACGAAGTTTTTTATCATTAGTCCTGGAAGATTTTTTTTTTACTTAAATGTATAACATATAGTGTTTATTATATTTTTCAGCAGATAAAATTAAAAGTATATTTATGGAAGCCTGATCGATCATTTCGCAAACTAGAAAAATAACACCTACGACTGTTTCGAGAAACAAAGTTTTGGAACCATTATCTAAAATATTTCAATACCCATGATTAAGGAATTTCAACTTTAACACTATGTTTCATACAATGGAAAATTATTCATCTGCCACATTTAAATTATTTTCTAAAAATATTTTATTAAATATAAATAAATTACGCATAAATGGACATAGTTTAATTAATGTAACACGGTACTGTAGTTTCCATATGTTAATATATAAGCGAAACGTCATTTTTAAAAATCCTAACTACTTATTATATTAGTATAGATAACCAAAGGAGCAGTTACCACGATTATCAATAAATTGCTCACAGCAAATTAAAAAGGCAAAATAAACGGTTTAATGATAGGATTCCACGCTTTAGCTCTAAGCTGATATATGTCAAACGAAAAGAAACAATTGTATTTCACATAAAATTTTAAAATAATGTTCTGTGTGAATATACTTAATTTCTTTTTATTTTAAAAAGTGAATGCAATTTTAGGTATAGGTACCATTCACAATATTTTTTTAATTGCTCATTTTTCAATTTATATTTGATTTACTTGGATCAAATCGACCAGGAGAATGTGAAATACTGTATATATTTGTTCTTAAATCTTCATCTAGTTATGAACAGGGCTTTACAAATTTTATAAAATATGGTAGCCAGCAAAAATTCTAGTTGCCAGTAAAAAAAAATACCCCTCCCTTCCTCCCCCGTGATTGATTTTAAAAAAGCACTTTTTTAGGAATTAATTGAGAAACAATAATAGTAAGCATAGTTCAGAATTATTAGTTATATAGTATGTAAGATTTCATAACTTAGAAAGATAATATGAAATAATTTTTCTAATAAGACTTGTAAAATTAAGAATCTGAAATTAAAAAAAATGTCTGAAAAAACTTGATCTGAGAAATAAAGTCTTATCTGAAAAGAAAGAAATACTCTAATGACAGTATTAACCGGCATGTTCTGGAAATGCTCATTGCCGAATGCTTCAAATGTCCGGTTAGTTGAGTGCTACGAAATTTATATCTGGTGAGGGAGGACAGTGATGAAATAATAGTAAAGCAATAAAATATTTTTTTTTACCTACTTTGCTGGCGAAGTCAGTCAAAAATTTCTGGTTTTATTATTTTAAAATTTGCATTTGAGGAACTTATTCTTGTCAAATTAAAAATAAGAGTTATTTTTGTTTTTTGGTTTGAATATAATTTCTAAGTTTATTTATTATTATTTGTAACTTTGCAACATCTATAATCAGACATTTTAAAAGAATTTTAATTTAAGATTGTGATTAAATGAGTAACAGATGCTGTTCTTGATAAGATATTGTACGCAAGTATCATATTAATTGTAAAACAATAAGCTTATTTATATACATAAGCCGACTGAAATAATAAAAAAAAATTAAAGTGATTTTATGATAAATCCCAATATGATAAATATAAAAAAATAATTACGTTTGCAAAATAATTCAAGAATTGTTAAATAACTCTTGATATACCTTGATAAAATAAACCATTCTCTCGCGCTCGTACTACGTAATTGGAATCAGCAATCGTCTGGACGGAAAAGGTTTATTTTGATCCAATAATCTACGATAAAAATTTGGGGATATGTTAATACTCTTAAAAGGAATGCGATAGATTAATCAGATTTAATTCTAAACACAAAAATCTGATTTGAAACTTGCAAAAAACATGAGTATTTTTTAGCATTGTATTCCATTTTACATGCCAACAGACGTCTTACACTATTTAACTTAATAGTAGAAAAAAGTTATTTTTTCTAGTACTTTTAGTGTAAAAGAAACATGTTTATGGAATAAAATGCAAATGTTATAAAACACATCTTTATAAAAGTAATAAATTGTTCTAAAACAAAGCAAATAAATATTGAATTTTGTTAGATATATATTTTTTAATTGTTTCAAAAAAAGAAGAACACTTTTAATAATAGATATTTCTCTAGCACTTTAAGTATATTCAGCATGTAAACATTTTTCCCCATGCAGAAAAACTTTCTGTAAAGAGTGTATATCCCTGAAGACATTCGATTTATCGTCTTAAAGAAAAAGTACATTTAAGAACACATTTCTACTGATTTCAAAACATGTCTGTAGCTGAAGGACAAAGTTGCATATATTTAAACAAACAATCGTCTGTGAAAAATTCATTGAAAATGTAAATGCTGATTCATTAAGCTAATGCAGATTAATGTTTTTTTATTATTTTTGTACGTAATTTATTGCATGTTCGCATTTATAAAACAGTTATTTTTTTATGTATAATTCGAATAATAGACCGCGAGTCACATTTGTATAAGGAAATGTATAATTTGCTGTCCATATATTTGTAAAAAAAAAATCTAATGAATTCTAAAGGAGATCAGAGGATCTAAAGGATCAGATCTAAAGGAGATCAGAATATTTAGAACATTTTTAAAATAAAATTGTTTATATGAAGAGTACGGTGAAAGTACACGCAATGGATAGATAAACTCCAAAATTTATATAATTCCTTTTGAAACTATAATATTTCAGTTTAATCAATTATTTAAAGCAAACAATGGCTTAAAAATGATCAGTTACAAGTCGTCGTCAATTGCTCATTACCGAAATAATTCTCTACAGTTGTAAACTCAAAGTAATAATCTGAGTTGCTGCTGAATGATAAAGAGTTCTATTAAAAATGTAATTACAAATCAGTTTAATGCTAATGAAACATTTAGAAAATTAATTTTTTTTGTTATATAACGGTAAATTGCAATTACTGTTGCATATCTTAGATATTGCAAAAATAATGGATGCTTCTTTTCCTTGATTACAATTTTTGTTATCTTAAATAAAACCTCTAAATTTTTCCAGAAAAAAAATTATTGAGGTTTTCAGACATTTTAATAGAGCATTTGGGTGTAACGGATAAGAAACAATTAAAAATTCATAGAAAATGTAGTAAACAACAAACATCATATTTATATTATACATGACATTATATTTAAATTCTTCGGTAGATTTTACCTTCGAATGCCAAATGGAAGTCATTTGGAAAGTAGTTTAGGAATTATGTAGATGTAAAATTGGAATTTTATATTATTAAATTCACTCTTAACAATTTCAAAATAAACTGCAATGTGTTCTTTAAGCATAACTCAAAACAACGTAACGTTATGATATGAAATAATAGAATCAAAATAACATTCACTGCATTTTATATGGAATTATTTATCATTTTGAATAATTGTACATTTATATTGATTTATCAAATCTTTTCGGTATTGTCCATTATAATTTATACATCTTTACTTCCCTGGTACCTTTGTTATATGAGTAGTTATATACGGCCTGTAACATTTCGTTGAACAATACGAGACTTGGAGAACTAACGATTATCGACAGGATAATGTCTGTTTAATGATCTAAAACTCATCCAAATGTATGTCACCAAATCCTGCAATGCTGCGATTACATTAAGGTACAACCGTCTCCCCAGGTCTACAAGGTCTCCCAACTTATCAACATGCTCATTAGTTGTTTACATCATTTCTGATTGTTTCAGTCTGATGATTTAGCGATTAGAATCCCAATGCCTAGGACAATAACGCCATAGTGTAAATGGACGTAATTACATGTTGTTATTGTTTGAAAAATAACTAATCAGTTGTACATGTATCTTTGGCGAATGTAGCTTCTCAGATAAATAAAAACACTCCATTTCTCAAGAAAAACAAAGATAAAATATTTTTGCCCTAATCTAATAAAGACAAAATGTTTCAACCACTGAAAAATTAAGTCAGAAACGTAAAGTTTCATACATAAAACTGGACAAATGTTTCGTCAAAATTACATAATTTTCGCTGAGTTTGCAAAGATAGTACAAATACATCAACAAGATGGTATAGTTACTATTTTAACTAAATTACCCACTTATGTATCTTTTCCTTTGGTTTGTTTAACTAAATAAACAATTTGATATATAATCATGGTTTTAATCCGATAAAACGTTTTCGCCCATTTTTAATGTTAAAACTTTTTTAGATAAATTTTATCTCTCTTTTATGAACATTTCTATTTACTCATATTTTTTCCTATGTTTTCAAAACCATTTTCTTAAAGTAATGTTTTTAGGACAATAATAGAAATTCTTGCTTCTAAATTATAAATACACTTGAAATAAATGTATAGTTTCAGAAGAAAATACTATGTTTAGAATTTTCTTAATGTTAAGATATTTTGACAGGAATTATTACACAAACGCCAATTTCACTTTAGCATTTCTTAGCTGCTTTTTAGTATTTTTTCTTTTGGTTTTGTTAACTCCAAATGAGACTGATCACAATGTCTGTATGACTCTTCACGCACGGGAAAATACCCGCTTGCTAATATTAAATCTATGGGCAGGTTTTGTTCAGATTTCTCTTTTCAATTTGAAGGGTTTTAAATATTTTTTGTATAGGATAGGTCGATCTATAATATAGCTTTTTTTTTAGCATTTTCTATTTTGGTTGCAGATATTTTTTATAAAGACATTTTCACTTTCGGAATCGGTCTCGACCAAGTGTCCTGGAAAGCAAGAAGATTAATGTAAAAAAATTGGAATACAACTGATAATTTTGACGATAAAATGACATAAAAATTATCACTACACTAATTAACGCTAACTTAAGCTTCTAATGTCCGTATTAGCGTGTGTGCTAGAATTTCCATACAGAGCCCGGATTCATGAACGATGACGTGAGACGCCATTCCTGCGTCATATGCTTCATTATGCCAGCATCCATGTTTGGCGGAATCGTGGAAAACGCACTTTGCCAGCTTGCATTCGAATCGTCATACTGTCATATCAGCTAGAGTGAAGGTATGAAGTGCCATTGGATACACGTCTCTGTAACCTCTTGTTCGCATTGCTGGCAATTTCAACAGCAGCCGTTACATTTCTGATGTGTCACGGCCCGTGGTTTTGCCTTATGTTCGATGCCTCCGCAACTCTACGTTTTAGCAGGACTGTGCACGACCGCATGTTGCCCGTACTATCCTGACCTTCCTTGATACAGAACATGTTCTGTAATGTTCGACTGTTGCCCTGGCCGTCACGTTCTCCTGATTTCTCACCAACTGAAAATGTCCTGTCAGTGGCTTCTGAGCGACTGGCCCTCCACCGCTCGCCCCTCACTACGGTTGATGAACTGTGACATAGTGTTGAAGCTGCATGGACTGATGTATCCGTACATGACATCCAATCTATGTTCGTCTCCATGGAAAGGCAGATAAATGCTGTTATTGCGGCCAGAGCTTCGGATAGTCTTTTCTCAGGATCTAAACCTCCAAATTTCAGAAAATGTAATCACTTGTCCTTCCCATTATAAGTATTTCCCCAATAAATATCATTCTGTTATTTGCATTCCTTCATGGTGTAGCATTTTGGATGGTCAGCAGTGTATATAGTAACACGAAGCATTATAGTATAAAAGGCGGATAATTCTAATTAAATGTGTATTTTTCTATTTAATGCATTTGATCGAAATGTTAAATTAATGTGTATTATAAAAATTTTAATATATGAATATGTGAACAAATTTTGCAGTTTTGTTCCACTCGGTAACTAAACTATATTAATTTACTAAAAATACCGACGTTTAACGCACAATATCATCGTACAATGGACAGACGCACGTTCCGTGAGTAACTTGGACTCACTTCCTCCGTGTAAATAAAATTAAACCCTATTGTAAACCCTATTGTATGTATATATAATATTTATATTTATCCACACAAGATTTTATATTAATTTATAACATTTTTTTTATTGTAACAATATTTAAATCATTAACTTCAAGTTTTATGAGTACGTTATATATATTTTTTTGCTATGTTTCCTTACTGAACATTACTGAATACTTTCAAATAATGCAGTTTGTACATTATTTCCTATTTAATGCTAATATTAAGTACATCTATTTCAGCTTTCAGGCATAAATAAAAAGACATTCGCTTATTTAAAACATTTATCCTTAATTGTTGCCATCTAAAATATAATTTTTTTCATTGATCATGAATATGATGCTTCTTTATTACATAAGATCCAATTTCTATATTATTCTCTTTATGGGAGATATCTTGCAACTTTTATCAGAACAAAATCTTGGAGTATTAAAGATTTCAAATCGTATCAGTGAAAGACCATTAAATTTTTACAACAGGAGATTTATCGCCCATGTCACGTAGTTCCAGACATTACAAGAAAATCCTTATTTCTGAAAGTAGTTTTAAACTATTATTTAAAACGTCGTTTATAATTTAACTATTTTATTTAAAAAATACTTATAAAGAGATTGTGTATAGAACGGTATGTATACTCTTTTGTCCTGATGTTCTGTAATATGTTATATTTGCAGTGATTGCATTTCTTTATATGTTTTTAAAAAGCAGATGAGCAAAAATATATAATAAGCTTCAGAATTAAATTAGGTTGCTATATAAGTTATAAGCTATAACAATAAATGTAAAAACTAAGTAAATATACATAAAACAATGATTAAATATACTTTTATAATTTCTGATACATTACTTTGAGTAGAAACGTTGTTATTCGTGCTACTTCATAAATGCATAAAATAAGGCCAGTATGTTTGATTAATTAAATAAAAAGTATTTCTTTTAAAAACTGAAGATGATAATGCTAAAAAATATTGATATTAAACGAAAAACATTTTAAGCTTCCTTGATTCATTATACATCAGATATTGAATCAAACTGAAATTAATTCAAAGTTATTTAAATTATATATAATGTATTTTTATTTTCTCGTGATAGAATTCCACATTATTATTCCATTGGAATTGTAGTAATTAGTGTAAAAATAATAGAAGCTAGGTATAAAAATATTTTTCTCTCTGATAAATAGTTTCATACCGGTCTGATTTCATATGTTGTCATATCATTGCTAGATGTATCCATTGATTAAGGCAGTTGTATTTCATTTTATAAATATTTTGATTATTATTATTTTTATGTAATTTTTTTAAACTTCTTTTGATTAACAAAATCAATTTTAAAATGGAAATAATTTTTCAGAAAAACTACCTTTAGCGTATTCGATGAGGTTGTTCTTGGTCTGGTATTAACAATGTCACAAATTATAAATAATATTAGAATATTATTGTCAATGTCTTGTGATATATTTCGGGAAAAATGTGTCTCACTTCAAAGGTGTCTCTTGTTTATTAAATGTATGCTCTATTTGCTGAAATAAGATAGATGAGCGATAACTATGAATATCAATGTTTCTTTTATCTATATTATTTCTATTTTCAGACTACGATGACTTTGAAAATTTCAAATAACACTTGGATCATCAGTATTTAATTATGACATTTAAAGTAATAATAATTTAATTGTAGGAATATTTTTCATTTAAATTTGAATTGTTATAACAATAAGACGGGTCACACTAAGACAGATATTTTTCTTTAAGACACAAAATCGTTATGCAAAGTTGGTGAAAACAGCATTCTCTTCATTATCAAAAAATTCATTTATTTTCACAACTTCTTGTTTTCGATTTACATTTTTACTTTCAGAGCATAAATTAAAGCTTACATTTTATTATTGTAAGCATAATAAAAAATCCTCGTAAATACTTTTGATATTTTTATACATAGATTCTTATGCATCTGTGTATATGCGTGTATGTTGGTGGTTGTACAGAGCTTACAAAGTCTTATGAAAACATTGTAATATAAATATTAGTATGTTTGGAACGGTGACATATTCAAGATAAAAAAAATGACAAATAAAGTATTCTCGTAATGTTTTTCGAAAATAAACTAGATAAACATAAACAAAGGGATCATATGTATAATAACAGCAGGTGCTTAAAAACGGTCAACTGTAAAAGTGAAGATTAATAGTTTCTTATTGCTTTTATAAATTTGTAAAGCTTCTCGTGTCATATTTTAGGTTCTTTAAAAGAGACTAATTCATTGCATATGTTCTCGTTACGCATATAGTTTTTTATTGATTCAAGGATAATAGATATACTCTTAATGGATAAATTATTTTACTATTCTTAAAACCAATTTGTAAAGTCTCTATGCTACGTATTCTGGCCAAAACTGTTTGGAAAATTCTTCTGTCATATTTGAGATCTACCGTATGTTCTTTTATTCTCGTTTTAAACCTTCTATTTGTCATTCTTATATAAGACTGCAATGCTCGATCTGCTCTGCTGAACGGGATTTCATGAAAAGCTGATAGTTGATATTGGTCCGTTTGATCTATATTCACACAGACTACGTTTATTTTTTTTATTTTATGGAAAGTTATGTAATAAGGCATATATTTATTTTGCTAAGTTCATGTTTTAATGTTTCCCTGGGTTCTATAAAAGATTGAAACAGAAAATTAGCAAATTAAATAACTGCATTATCGCAAAACCTCCCATAAAACAAAACAAAAAAGATATTCTGTACAAAAATTGAAATAAATACATTTATTGTCCCTCCTTTTCCTATGTTTATATGACAAACATGTTGCATCAGAACACGAATATTTTTTTTTTCTGAACTAGTGTCTCTGCCCCCTGTGAATTATGCTCGTCAACCAACGTTCAGATTCCGCAGCCTTTAAAGACATTCTAATGTGCTGTGTTTTAAAAATATTGCTCAGTTATGAAAGACAGAATTATATTGTCTCGAACGGCGATGATATTTTGTAACCGGGTTGCCATTCACTTCTGCTTGACTGTCATATTTTTCGGGTCCCATTTCCTCATCCACCGCTGACACGAAAGCTGGCGGCTTCTTTTGAGATTAATAAGTGAGATCAATTACACATTTGAAAATCAGCTTGTATGAAATGGTTAAGTAAAAACGTCGCTGCCGTTCGAAGTCTTATAACGAATTTATGGACAATATTCTTCCTTTGTGTTCGGGGCTACAAAAATTCGTCTGCTTGAGAATAACATTCAGAACCGTGGCAGTGAGAAGCACTGTGTATGAAAAAATTACTCTTATGTTTTATGATTATATCAAGTTTTAGATATTTTCAGGAAAAGGTACAGCTTATGCATAAATTCTGTTCTCTATTTTAGAGCATCTTCGTACATATTTTTCATGTTAATTTTAAAATGCAAATTATTTATTTTAATTAATCAGCAAATACGAAATTTCTAATATGTATTTATCGAATAGTAATTTGTACAAAATAAATGTAAAAAGTTTTACGCATCCATTTACCTGTTCTGTATTTATTCTGTAATCAAGTGATAAGAGATTGATAAACAATATTATGACAAACTTGCTAACCACTCTAATTTTACGGCCACTGTGTCGTCATATGAATATTGTTTATAATAAAATCATTTTAAATGTATTGATTTAATATATGGCGAAATTTTCCCCATTTACTGCTTTTAACGTGTTATAATTTAGTTATTATTTTTAAGTTATATTTCTCTTTGTAATATTCACCTGTAAGTACGTACAATTTGTATGACATAATTTTTCCTTTTTACTGCTTAATTCCCCTTTTTACACGTAATAATTTAAGTATTATTTTAAATTTGTCTTTCTGTTTTTAATAGTCATGTGTAAATACGTTTTTTAATTTAAATGAAATTTTATTATTTGCATTACTTTACAAAAATGGACAACACTATAAAAAATTACATTTTCTAATAACTGAACAAAAATTTCTATTCAAATTCTACACAAATCTCTATTCAAATAATGAAATTTCAAATAAAAAATTGAAAAATTGCTCACTGCACACCGTAAGTTTGTCAAGCACATCCCTTTAAAATATAGTTAAATTATTACGCATAGTTTTTGGTCTTATAAAACTTAATTAACGGAACTATTTTGATTGATTTCAACATTAAATAGATCTTAAGATAATTATCTCAATTAAAAATTGCCTGCCTCCGCGTCTTTATGGAAAGATTTTCTATAATACTAAAAATTTTCATGTATGTGTGTCATATTTAGGGTATATTTGTCAATTTATTAAAGACATATATATTTTATTAACCAGAAAATGTTTTAATACTGTGTTTCTAATACAAAAATACCTAACCGTACCTTTGATTTAACTTTAGTTTTCTCATATTTAGGGTATATTTGTCATTTTATTATATATATATATATATATATATATATATATTGTTAATCAGAAAAGGATTTAATACTGCGCTGCGCTTGTAATCCAAAAATAACTTATCTTGTGTTAACTGAGTATTTATCTGTAATCCACGCAAAATGATTGTCGCATATAGGTAATTTTTCTTTATACATTGTACATTTCTATAAACATTTATCATTGTACATGTATAATAGTTAAAACTTAAATGAGAAATAAAAGTGCATAAACGTACCAATATATTCTAGGCAAGTATATTCGTTAATCTTATAATATTTTTTTTAACAGCCATCATTTTTTGAAATGCTTAATAAATTGTTGAAATGCATACGAAATACTTGTTGAAAATAAAAGTTGAAGCATTTATTATTTAACTACTTAAAATACTAATAACCCACTTGAATAATATCTTAAGTAATAAAAGAATAACTTTGAAATACATAACATTAAATATAATATAAACTAAATAATGAATTCTTTGACATTCATATTTAAACACTTTTAACTTTGACCATGTAAAAAACAAAAAGTAGCTAATTACCATTACAATACAATTAATCAAAGCAAAGTTTATTAATGTATACAGCGATTACAGATTTTCCAATTTTATTACCTTTCTTACCACTATTTGAATACAAAAATATTTGTGGTACATTCTATTAACATCTGTGAAAATTCTTGTACAAAAATAATTTGCATCAAATTGTCATAGCAAAGTTAGAAAATTTTAGGAACACTGTTAGCCCTGCTATATATTTTATGCAAAACGTTATTGTTTGCCTTTAACTAAATTTTGTTTTTCCTTATCCTTGGAGACCTCAGTGCTGTCTGTCGGGTTTCTGGAAGGTATGAATTTAGGTAATTGTGTGGTTTTTGATTCTTCCTATCTTCTGTTTCTGCTGCACCTTTACTTCTAGAATTTTTAGCGACTGAACTCGAGTTTCTGATGAATTCTGTCTTTGCAACGCTGTTTTCGTTGTTTTTAGCTGTAACTATTCTTTTTGTTCTAATTTTTGTCTTTCTGTTTGTTCTTTCACTTCATTATCCTATTTTATTATTTTCATATGTACTTCAGTTATTAAGCTTCGTTTATTTTTATTGTACTTCAGTTATTCTGCTGCTTTTCCTTTTTGGCTGTAATTTGCTTTGATAATTAAACTGTTTAACAAAGAGCTTTCAAGAACATGAGATGGATCAGCTGCAATAAGAGATATTTGTGAGTTTGATTATGTTTGTCCTCTAGCCTGTTCTTGAATAAAATCCGACCTGGTTTGGCTGTTAGTTTTTTAAAATATGTTTCCATCGTTTTCAAAAATCTTCGTTATTTATATTTCGGAGAAATGTTAAATGTTTTTTGTCAGACAAATCACACATTAGTGGAGAAGTTTTATCACTGCCTTCATAGTACCCAATTTGAAAAATTGATCAGGCAGAATTTATCATTGACAAATATTGCACTTCTTAGCAAGAAAGTCATCATTAATAGTGGATTCATTAATAATAAAATATTTTGTAAAATTTGATTTAATGGCAGGAAACACGTCAATGAACCAATCATCGTTAATAGTTAAACTCTTACCAGCCAAGTCAATAGTAGATATGGCTCGTATTGAAGTATTTAACCCTTATAGTATCAGATTTTAATTTTTGATAAGCGTTGTCAGTTTTCCATGGTTGGAATCAGAAATTTAATTCTATACAGTGTAACTTCTTCACACAATATGTCCATTTAATTTAATTTATTAAGGTTAAGTAATTATTTTTTTATTCTTGTTCGAAAGACAAAAAACTTCAAAACACATAAAAATGGGTTAAAGAAAGACCCCCAATGTGACTAGGAAGTTTAATTCATTTAATTAATTATTGTGGAGTTCTAAATTTTTATAGCGATGAAGGTCATTGGAACCGAAATATGATTCTATAACTGCACACCAAATGAATAGGAAAATGACAGATTTTTAAATTCCTTTTACATTTAGTTGTTTTTTTATCTACACAGAAAATTTTGGAATTTCAATCATATAAGAGTATAGAAAAATGCACTGATCATATGTCTATGTTCATTGCTTAAATCTACGCAGCTATTTTTATGTAATATTTTTGATTAAATTTTTAAAATGCACGTATTTTCTATTTTGGCCATTTGAAACGCATATTTAAGTACCTATCCAAATAAGTAGACTACTGCGTGCTCAATTGAAAACTTCTAATTTATTAATTCAACAAATCTAAATTAGTCACAATTTCTACTTTAAACATCCTTTTAATACAATATATGGCAATATCACAGAGACTTACGTTAGTAAATCTACTAATAACTTTTCTGCGTTTAACGGATTTAATTTTTCGGTTATAGATATCTGAAAACAAAATCAGTCACAAAAATGTGTAGAATATTCTAGAAAAACTGTAATTTGAAAACGTGTCGCCTTTCCCTGTTTCATTTCAGGTAGATGAAACAGACGTTGTAGCTCTTAACGTCGAATGTGTTATTTGACCTACAATGTTAAAAAAATCAAAACAGTGACCCCTGTTACGGTAATATTCGCCGCATTAGGCAGTCATTGGTGTACCTGATATTGATCGATGTGTATTCTAATGATAATTTGTTTTAAACGTTTTAAATTCAGTAAAATGTTGCGGGTTTTTTTCCTGAAGTTTGGGTGTTTCATTATATAGAATTTATAAACTATTCTTGCGTCAAGATTTTCTATACAAGAATATTGTTACATTTATAGGTCGTCACATTTAGGCCCACTGACATTAATATATATGTTTTTTATATTGCACACTATGAACACCAAAAAGCATTAGCATATGAAAAATAAAAATAATGTGTTCAAATAAATTTTTGAAATTTATTAAAAGCTATACTGTCTTAGTAGCTGCATGCCAGGAGTTAATAACCAACAAAATCGCTACTTAAAGAGTCTCCTTTTTGATTCTAATAATTTCAATGGTTTAAGCGCTTAGTTTGTTTATACGTCTCTTAAAGTTGTGTTTTATTTATATATATATTTATTCATTTAGTGACCAAGTTTTACTTCTTTATGGAATATTAGCTGGTAACAAATACTAAATTATTTATATTGTTTTAATTGCATGCGATATAGATTTATTTTAAAATTAATGCTTAAAAATTATCTTAAAAATAATTAAAACTGATTAAATTGAGATACAGCATTCAAACAAAATGCATTTAAAAGAACATTTTTTGTCCTATTCGACGGTGTAAAATTTAAATTGTGCGAAGTTTAGAAGTAAAAAAGCAAAAGTGTTACCACCATCAATATGACGTCAGCTCTACGCACGATATTTTTTTTTCTTTATAATAAAGATTTTAAAGCTGTTAAGTGTTCTGAAGGTCGAGTGGTGTCACTCCAGATTGTTTTGCATTGTATTTATACGAAACTATACATAGTATTTGCATTTATTCGAAATTTATTTACGACGGACGGATGAAATTGATTCTGGATCATGTTAGAAAATGTCGAATTTAAATTTAAAAGGAATAAAATTATTAAATTATATTAATTTTAACAGATAATGTCCTACATCCAAGTTTATTTAAACTCAAATTTTCCTTATTTGCCATGCATTACTGGATTGGAAATTGAGACAGTTTACTCAATTCATTTTAGAAGGTTTTGTTTTTAAATAAAAATAGAGTACGAGAGACTGAATGAATCATACACAATACTATTTGTTTTTTAAATTGCCTTGAAAAAATTATAACTGAATAGAGGGGTATAAGCATCGACTTTACATGCAATCTATTATACTAAAATTCGTCTACTATTCCGATAAATAAGTAACGGGTTGAAAATAACACGAAATATGTGAAAAGATCAATGTATGTCATAATAATTTTGGAAAGTTGAAAAATTAAATTAGTTTCCGGGATATTTGCAATTTTTAATATATAAGCCTTGGTGGTAACCACATTATTACATTGTTGTGGAAAGAATTAGAAAAATGAAAATAACAATCTCTACTCTATTTTTTAATGACATTTGCTTCCTAAATTTAAAAAGAACAATAATAATTTCAGTTGAAATAGGTGTTAAAAATGTTTTTTATTAAATTACATTTATCGAAGAAAAATTTAAAGATATAATTTTTTTTTTCAAATACACATATTATAGTTTCGTGAATCTGTTTCTCTCTATATTTAAAAAAAATTAACCATCACCGCAGCAGCCGCAACCGCTGTCAATGAAGATGTTGTGCCTTGAGGTGTTTTTGGACTAATATTCAGAATACTATTGCATATAAAAATATGAAAATTGGTAGTTATATAGAAAAATATTCAATAAACATGCTGAAGCAGACAGTTTTTATATCGAAGAATTATTTTAAGCGATATTAAATTTCGTCAAAATAGCTCTCTTACAAAAGGTTTATAAGAACGAAAACTATGCAACGGAATTTAAATATAATTAAACATAAAGGATATAGTTGACAAGATTTCAGTGTGCAGAATGAAATTATTTTTTAGACTGACTACTATTTTGAGGATTTATTTCAATTTTGTATTATTTTTTTATTATTTTGATGGAGATTTATTTGATATTTCAAAAAGTCCATTATTTGAATTGTTGCCAATTTGTAAAATAGCACACATTATAATATTCCTTTTCAATTAAAAAATGTATTTACGCGTGACTATTAAAAAGAGAAATAGAACTTTAAGATAAAAATAAAATGACCACGTGTTAAAAGCAGTAAATGTAGAAAATTACGTAATAAAAAATATACTTGCGCGTGAATATTAAAAAGAGAAATAATTAAATTATTAATCGTTCAAAGCATTAACTGGGGAAACTTACGTCATATGCTCAAATAACAATATTTCCAAACAGTTTCAATTAAAAATATATTTACACGACATATTAATTTATTTCGACAGCATCTTTTACCTTAAGCATTTAGTCCAATTTACGAAAATCAACTAGTTTTATACATGTTAACAAAATGCCAACATTTGCATTTCATATGCTCAGAAATTACAAGCCAAATCTTTACATGACTATAGGCTTTTGAAATATAACGTCATCGATACCTTGCATTTTTTCAACATGTTTTAACCTGCATTTAAAATATGATTTCTTAATTGAAATTTAATAATTAATAAAATAAAACTTGATGAAGAATACATAGCATCTGTTAAACCGATATTTCGTGTTGATACCGGCATTAGAGAATTGAACAAGACAGAGTAAAAACCACTTCGTGACCAAAATTAACGTTTCCAATGTAACCAATGTTTCCAAAAATTAACGGAAAAAAAAAACTTTTGCTTCAGGGATTTTTTTTTAAATCTCGGAAATATATTCCTTTCTAAAGGTTTATGAAAATAAAGGAACGCCTTTTAAAATCATGGATAACTTGAAGACGTTATATTATATTTTTATATTTTTGTTAACTTTATTCATCAAGGCACAATACTCTGTTTTTAGGGTGTAGTATCAAACAACGGAAACCATTTAAATTGTGTTTCGAAGAAAAATTATATAAACGAGCTTTAACAATGGAAGTAAATATTAGGGAAAATGATATTCGACATTAATATTCGACAGGTGATTGTTTTAAAAATAATTTTTAGTTTACTTTCAATTGTACCAAGTACTTTTTCTTTTTGCTTAAAAATTAAAATTTTTCATATCAGAAATCATTATGTTAAGAATAATACTGAGAAAATATATATATGAATGAGGTATTATGCTTCAAATTAGAAAAAAATGATTAATATTAAAAATTTTTTAGAGATGAAAAATAATAAAATTGCATATATTATACTTATTAAAATACATAGTTATACTTATTAAAATGTGTACAGAAATTCTTTATGTATGGCTTGAATACGTTAAAAAGTATGCTGGGGTAATTACTTTAAAATATTTACTTTATGGGATTTCCTGTGTCCTAATTAATGCGTGACAAGTGATTCATTTAAACTCTATTGTTTATATGTATAGTAAAACATAAATATAATTAACAACTGTAGACTGAATGCGAACAATGCATATACAGAAGATTATTTTGAAATGCAAAATAATATATAAGTTATTAATATCCAATTAGATAATTCAGGATGCAGATAAAAATGTTTTAGTAACATTCTTGTACTTTTGTATTTACTCTTAAATGTTTCTATATGGAAGATGCAATTGAAAGGACTTCTGTCATCCCGTTATTAATTACAACTATCTATTTGTTGCTGTCTAGCTCAACAACAGCTTGTGACATCAAGTGATTTAAACCAAGTATCTAGATTTGATCTCTTAATTAGCGGACAAGTAGTGAGAGCCCGAATGATCAATATGATTTTTCTTTCATAATCACAGAATAATATCACTAATCATAATTAAAATACAGTTAAAATGCTTAAGTGATGCAACTAGATACACATAGATTAAAAAAGCCGCATATGGCAGATATCAAATATGACAGAAGTACTGCAGGACTGGCAAGACTACATAGGACCGATACATTAAAAATTGATTTTGAAAATAGTAAAGTAATTTATCCATCAAGACTGTATTTCCCATCTACTATCCGTGAATCAATAGAAATCTACATGCGTAACGTTAACATTTGCAATGAATCCGCCTCATTTGAATTATCTAAAATTTGGCAAGAGGTACTTTTCAGTTTTAAAAAAGCAATAACGAAATATTAATTTTCACGTTTACAGTTAGCTACTTCAGCACCTGCGTTTTTTACATATATGATCTCGTGATTCATGTTTTCAAGTTTATTTTCAAAAATTTGCGAGAATATTCTTTTTTATCTTTATATATCTTGAAAATGGTGCCGTATGAGCTTTGAAACATACGTCGGTCATCAAAAGTTTTTTGTATAAGTCTTTTGTTGTTTCTACTTGTATCACTTAAAGCATTCTAATTGTATTTTAATGATTTTTCTTTTTTCGATCTATCGAAACAAAAAAATGTCGACTTCTTTTTAAACTCAACTCTAGTATTATAAATTTAAATTTAAAATAAATTGTATTATACACCTACCAATAATTTAAATTTATCATAAAATTTGAAATACGTGTCATTTATGGTAATTGACTATCTATATGCATGAAAATGTATGATTCTCCAAAATTCATACGAAGAATTTTGAAATCAATAATTGAATAAAAACATATCAATTTAGTTTACAAGAACAGTTTCATTCAAAACAAATTTAAAACGTAAAAAAAATACTGCAGAATATCATGATATCTGAAAAGGAAAAAAAAAATAATGGAAAAACAGGAAAAAAGAAAAAAATTTCAACTTTTCATCCTGCTTCAAACTTTTTATACTGAGCCTGTAACTGACTTTTATTTGAAAACAGAATAGCGGAGAAAGTTTCAAGATAATTACGATGTTGTGCTTTGTTATCCAAAAGATCAAAGGGTTTTAACTACAGTTTTAAAAGACTTTTTTTATAAACAATGAAATGCCTTCTTTTCGTAAATTTAACTTTCAGAAACATTTTTTTGAAAGAAAATGAAAAAAAAAAGAGTAAATAAATAAGCAGACACATTTTTGCATTCCTTGTGTAACTTATTCAACTTTTACATTACATAAAAAATGTAAAAACCTTTTATTTAGCCCTCTATATGTGGTTTTTATAGAATGAAAATAAATGTTATGATGAAAGGTGTTTTATCTCATGTTTGTTATCTGTAAATTCTAAGGCGGGTTATTTTACATAAAACTTGAATGAAACCGCATTTAAAATCAATCATAGATATAAAAATAAAAATATTTTGGTAAATATTTCATTTGTAAATTTTGTGGATGTATAATTTCGAATGGAAAATAATTAATTCAAGAACAAATATGCGTTTATAATTTATTGGGTCCTTTTTATAACAATGAGTTAAGAAAAATATTATGTATGTACAAGGTATGAAGTTACCTGTTATAATGAGGTTTTATTTAATTTTAATTTATTTATTTTTTTTTATTTTTTTTTTTGGTTAGGGGATCTTAAATTAACATTCCGTCAATGTAATATATTTCATTTTTTAGAAAAAAAGATCAATAATTAAATACGTATGTACATTTATAAGTAAATAACAATCAATGTGTAAATTAAGATACATAAACAAAGTACGAATTGGTGTAAATGTTCTATATATATTTACAGTAAGTTTGGACAATGTAACAATGTAGTTAGCAGAACGGAATACCTAGTTACGTTCCAACTGGACTTCCAGGTTATAGGTAGTATTTTTGTTGCACAAATAGAGAGCCGTAAAAAATTTAAAAAGTTAAAAATTAATAAAAATATTTAAAAATGTAATTAAAAATATGTTACAATTTAAAATAATGAATAAAGCAATTTTTCGGGTATATTCTGCTTTTTTATGATTTATTTCTATTTTTGTTCATTAAAGAGCCAGGAAAATAATTCGTTGCAAACACTGCAGATATTTTTATGTATGACAATATTGATAACATATAATGGTAGACAAAAGAATAAATGTTTTACCCCTCTGTAAAAATAATATATGTATTATATGCTTCTGGTGTTCCTAAATGTATGTACAAAATCGACATACTAATAGAGCTTTACATACTATTTATTCGAGAAACTGTTTTATAATAATAATCGAAATAGTGAAGGACTCTTAAAATAATTTAAAATACTACATAAAAATGAAAACACGAAAAAGTACTTTCTCTATCTTATAAATAAATCAATAAAATTAATTATGAAAAGCTATTTTTATGATATTTGTGATGTGTTTTGTTTTTATTCAGACTGGGCGATAATAATTACAATAAATATTATAAATTATGTAATTATAGAAAATATTATTTCCACAATTTCATTAAAGCATTTAAATTCGAATCAAATATTAAAAACATAACTGAACTCTATATAATAAGTTAAAATATATATATAAGCATTCCTGAAGCAATGTAACTATTAAAAGTTATTAGAAAAATTTAAAAGACAGCATATGGAGTGTAAAATGTGGGACGACAATTCTGTATGAATCAAAATAATATTTTTGTGAAATTACTGCTATGTCCATAAATCAATGTAAATCGAATGTTCATTATGGCTAATTTAATTTAAATGAAAATACTTCATTTTATTTAAATAAGTAATAGATTTCAGTTTACATTCATTTTATCTTCATGAATTTTTTACTTAATGCTGTTAAAATTGTAGGAATAAATCAGTAACATTCACAATGTCAGAATGGCAACATACGAAAATGAACAAATTAAAAAATTATATTTTGTAAATATAAAATAAACAATATCTTCTTTTTTGCAGCTATAAATATGCATTTATTCTGCAAAATTGAATTATCTACATAAAGCGTTGTTTTTTTATTTAATGTATTTATTGTATTATGTTTGAAGACAACTAATTTTGTCAATTATAAAAATCATGAACCACACTTTACTAAAATAGCGTTTGCTTATTAAATTGCTAGTTACAAAATCTTCACACGTCTTTGAATTTTAAAATCACAATCTGAAATGCAATCTTCACTTAATTTAACCGCAGAATTTTTCTAAAATTATATATTGTTATTCCTTGTTGAGTGATATGCAATATGTTTATGTACTCAGTGAAACACCCAGTAAATATTTTCGTGAAGCTATATTTATCATATTTTGATGTAACATTATAACATGATTCAAATATATGCATACCATACCATATTTAGACAAAGTAATGCTACTTATCTTTCTGTTACATCTATAAGATGATATATTTTATATTTTTTTTCTGAAAGAATTTTTCCAGATTGGTTTTGTAATTAGATTTTTGTTTTCATATTTATATTTTTCTTATACTTCTACAAAAATTGAATATTTTATAATGCATTTAACATTATTTTACAGAGTTTTTCCAGATATTTCCAACTCAGGGAAATTCTCCATTTTTGAAAAAAAAACAGACGTTACGTTGGAAATTTATTTTTAGTGGATAATTTCATTATTAATTGGTTTAATTTTTTTCCAAAAATGTCAAATTGTTTGTATTACGATTCTCTCTTTAATAATAATAAAAGAGGTCAATAAAAATATATGTAGGAAATCGACTATTTAAAACAACCTGGAACCATCTTGAAAATGTATCTTCCATTTCATACTGACCACCTTTAAGTGACCTAAATTGCCCTAAAATATGTCAAAATAGTTTTAAGGGTCTTCTCCCCTCACGCGAAAAGACCCCCTCGCTAATGTTAATCCTATGGGCATTATTTTCTAATATATGGTTTGCAGTTCAATATTTTTAAACGATATTTTTGTTGCATTGGCTAGCTGATATCAATCTCTATTTCTACCGTTGATTACTTTTACGATTTTCTTTCCGGATTGTTGTTTACGAAGATACTTTCACTTTCAGAACCCATTCCGAATTTTTACCTTTCTTTTAATATATTTTAATGATATCAATTTGTATTTCTCTAGGTTTGAAGCACTCAAAACACCATATTCATTTATATATATATTCATACATATGAAAAATAGTGCTTCATAACGAAGATAAAATTGAATTGAGACAAATTTAAAAACGTTAAAAGTTCCTGAATAAGATAACATTGGTGATCATGCAAAACACATTCCATCAATCGAAATCAATCATAAAAGCAGCAAATGTATATTTTTCATTATATTAAAATAATTCAAAAATCTCAGAAAAGTGGAAAAATAATTACCTTATAATGAGCTAAAAATCAATACTTATCTACCTTTTTTTCTTTTCAATTTTTTCATCTAACACATAAATGACTTAATAAATATCAAAGAAGGCATTTAATATTTTTAATATATTACTATCATAATGTAATTCAAAGCAACAAATTTGACACTTTGGCACTCTTAATATAATATGTAATTTTATCTTACAAATAAGCAGATGCATGCAAGGAAATTTTTTAAACTTGAGAGGTAATTCATTTAACATGTTTTTATGACAGGAATAATTACTTTCACGATACTTATAAAACGGTTTATCCTGAAAGTGTATTAAAAGGACAAATATTAGCTTTCATACATATTTAACAACTGGGATGAAATATTAATAAAACCGGATTTTTGTTTTTAACTTTCTTGTAAAATACATTTATTTTGGTATTTACATGTTTAAAGTATTAAACGAAAGATATTTTGTGCAAATTCACAATTTATCATTTTTATAAATTTTAAAATTGCTGAATGTTTAAGACTATATTCCTTTAATTTAAAAGAAGTATTTTTTCTAACACACGAATTAAATTATGTCACATTAGAATACGTCAGATAATGTATATTATATTTTATAAAGCCAAAACATGTCCGTGAGTAACGAAGGCGTAATATCGACGGCGGCAAAGGCTGAGGAACGAATTACGGTTTATCATAAAGTTTGTAACTTCTAAACATCGCACAATTTTAATATTTATATCGTCAAATAGCAAAATACAATATCTTTGAGAGTTGCATCTCAATTTACTACTTTTTTGTTTAATTTTCAAGCGTGATTAAAATATATATATGTAATAATAAAAAATTTTCGCCCTATTTCTTTAGTTAAATTATTCCAAATTTTTCAATTCTTTTTTCCCTCTCTTTTTAAAATATCTCTTAAATCTATTTTGTATTTTATTCCATAACTTAATCAAAATATTCTGTTATTTATCATTCTAAAAATCTTAATCTGTTAAAAGCTACACGTATTTATTAAAACCTTATTCTCTTAAATTGCAACACTGCCTCTAAACGCACCTGCCTAATTTCTTCTTTTGAGACATTTAATTTTTATTCTTTGGAACTTTTATAATACCATTTTTATTTCTATTTAATTCATTCGGCATCCCATGATTCCAAGCGGTTTTCGCGCCCAAAGGCCTTTTTACCTTTTTAATTTGCCGCTTCTGTTAAAGAGTTTTAGTCATATGTCAGAGACACGTCTTCGTGGCCTCATTTTTTCATCCATTAGCGAGAAAGCTCCGCCTTCTTTATCCCCCTAGCGCCCTCCGATCATGGATGCGAGTGGACCAGCTTGTTCGCGCGTTTTGTACCTTTGGGCCAAATTTTGAAGTATTTATACGGTTACACTGGCTTCGGAGACAGAATTTACACGAATTAGTGGTTGTCATCTAATTGCCGTCACTGGGGAGTCTACACTAATGCATCGGTAGTATATTCTTCAAGTTATGCTAATTCTTCAATATCTTCAAATGTGTTGAGTTTTTAATGAAGCGAAAGTTGGTGGAGTTGCTTTCATCTCTGTGATCACAATAAAGCCACTGCTCATCTATTAAGTTATTAAGTCTTCTTTTTAATGTTTTTGGGAAATTTCTTCTGGATTTCACTGCCTCTGCTCACTTTTTACGACTGCAAATACACTACGATTCCCGATGTGATATACTTCAAGATTTGTCTTCATGGTGAGTGACTCGAAGTGATGCCCTGTCCGGGTGTCATGACTACATTTCAACGATCTCGACTGCGGCTACCTCGATATGATTATCAGGTAATTTTAGTGGTTTCGGACTGAGATGTTCCGATTGTCTGGTGGAAAGAACGTTCAAGTCGACGGCAATAGCGATCGTCTATAATGTGCCAATTTTCGACAGGAATGTAACATATATATATTTCTAACGACGGCAGTTTTAAAATGAAAAAATTACATGTTCACCGTAAAACAATATAAATTAGCATTTATTTCCGGCTATTAGCAATCGGGAAATAATTAGCATTTATTTCCGGCTGTAATTCAATAACACAATTAGCACTTCATTAATAAATAAATAATGATATATGATAATATAAATAAATATAATGAAAATAATATGTAGTTAATACGGTCTTAAGTGAAACAATGAGAATCAAAATAATGCTGTAATTAGCGAAATCTTTGGCAATGTCTTCGAGCATTAACCTCTGTCATGCAGCTAATACAAAATTATGGCTTTTAATAAAGAAAACTTCATATGAAAATATTTTCAGTACAAATACTTATTGGTGTCCTTAGTAAACGATTTAAAAAATATATATTTAGTATAGATTTTCAATAAAAAAATTATTTTTACCTATGTTCCGTACACCGGTCAGCATGTTATGTAACACGGGAAACCCGCTTTGGATTATTTTGCTTTTAAAAATAAAATTTTATTTAACAACTATGACATAAATATTAAATGTACTTTTTTGTCTGAATAAGTAACAAACATTTAAAAGTTGAAGTTTTGAATTTCGGATTCCTGTATTACCGGGTTTTATGTTGATTTCTCCTGATAAATACTGAGACCAGAGATTTATATTTAAAATTCCTCAATAATAATCGATATAATTTATATAATTACTCAGATTTAAATATATATATTTTTTTAATCCCCTCCATATCTGTCATAACACTGTGACATCAAAGTGACGAAACAAAGATAAAACCGGCACCCCAATATAACTGTTACTTCTCATATGTCACGGGGATTAAGAGCCTTTGGTAAGTCACTGCGAATTCAACCTGCTCCATTTTGAGACGAGATGTAAATAATTCTAAAATCTGTAACTGTGACATCAAAGTGATTTTACAGTATAGTCACGAATTGATGGTCTTTTTGGAATCATTATGGGATGCAATAAAAAAAATGTTGACCTTTGTTGAACTTTTGTTGATGTTTGTGACTTTTACCATTTGTGATGACAGCGATTTCACATAATCATATAATGAAATCACTAATTATCTTCAGTCCTAAAAGTAGAACTTAAAAACCGTTATAAAAAACCTATTAATATAATTAGCTAAATGTTTCGAACGCACAAACGGCGCTATTAGCAATATCTACATGATAAACAATTTATTCTCACAAATGCTTTTGAAAAAAGACATGAAATACTTAAGCCACGAGATCATATGTGTAATGAAAGCATGTGTTAAAAATAGTCATCTGTAAACGTCAACATCTGTAAACGTGTGTAAATAGGAAAATATTATTTTTCATATTCCATAAAGCTAAATGCATTAAATTGAAGCATATTTCTTTTCAAATGGATCCAGATATTGGTCAACACGTCGAAGATATGCTGGGTTTCTTGTACAGAGGGTGCATTTTAACAATGCTTTAGACCACTGCATTTGAACATATGTGATTCAAAATCCTCTGAAACTGAAAATTGACCTTAGTTTGTTAATGTAATGACATAGATGTAATGAAAGATGTAATGATATATGCAATAAAAATTTAGTATCACAATGTAATGATTTATTTCTACACACTTACGAATTATTGAAACTATAATCTAAACCAAGTATTGTCTGTCAAAAAAGAGACCACTCCACGCTCTCTAATCAACAATGTGCCCAAGAAATAAGGAAAACACTCATTCAACTAGAAATTAGGTCTTTTTTCAAGTTATGCTAAAGAATAAGTTTAGTGGTCGTCTTCAAAATGCACCAAATGTACCAAACTCTAATATGTGCAATATGAACAACTAATATGGACATTATGTTTGATTTTTTCGTTAACGTTTACTTTGAGATACATAAAGAGAAGATATTTAGTCATGTTGTTTATCAATTATAAATGTGAAATTCTTAATGTTAAATTTATTTATAAACGGTTGAAAACAGACTGTAATAAAATAAATTCTATTTAAGTGTAACAGAAAAACTACTTGGATTGAGCTGATATTTTAAATTCGAATTTTTGAGGCTCCTATAAATCGATTTCTGTTTTTAAAACATTAGTTAAATGTTATACATTTTTTCGAAATTATTTTTTGAAAATACATATTTTTCGAAATAAATTTATCAAACAAATATGAATAACCTATGAAATCTTTAAGAAATCTCGATTTTTAGAACCTTAAAAATTGCGTAACCAGAATTACAGTGCATTCCGCCAAATAGATCTGTACTTATTACTAAAATATTACACGCATTGCAACGTGTTTTGTAGTGATAAAAGGGCATATTGACGATATAAAAATTTTAAAATGTCTAAATGTTTAAAGTAATTTCATTAGTTTAGAAAATTATTTTACGGTTTCTATGGTTTCCAATGAAATCAAAATCATAAAAACCAATACTTAGTAAGAAATCGCGAGGTTAACTAGCTTAAAACGATCATTTATGTTTTAAGAAATTTGAAATGTCATTTCTCCAAGATTTCGGAAATTTTCTAAAACAGATTGTATTTTATATTACGTTCACTCCATGCTATAATAGAGGGTGATTATAAAAAAACTATCCCGACATTTGGTCCCCAAACTACCATACCATTCAGAGAAACGGAATGAAATTTTGGCAAAAGATATTTTGAGGTATGCGCTCAAGAATGATATGGAAAACAACAGTGTCACCAGAGCTACCAGTTTGACCTTTTTTCATTTTCGAAATTTTGCATTCATACCAGAAATTACCTATAATATTATTTGATTTAGTCGATGACAGACATTTCCTGAATACTTAAAGTAAAACATTTTCTTTCAGAATTTCCGGTAAGAATTCGAAATTTTTGAATTAAAAAAAAGGCCAAGTTGGCAACCCTGTGTCACTCAAACAATTACGGTTACAGTGAGAAAATTAAAAAAAAAATCAAATGGCAACACCCAGTATTTTGTACTGGAATGTGATCTCCATTGTGAAAAACCCTAAATAGCGTTGGAACGGCAACTGTAGCATGAAAATCACCGACGGTAGATAGGCTAAAAGTGAGGACAACCAATAAGGACAGAGAAGCAGCATACAATAAAGCATTTTATTGTGTTTCACAAATTTTGCACATGACCTCCTTCACACACGATGACACTTTGCATGCGGCTGATGGTAGATAGCACTGCAGCACGTATCATGGCAATAGGAATCTCTTGAATCGCAGTTCTGGTGGCATCTTTCAAATCAGATGCAGTTTGAGGACGAAACTGATACACTTTGGATTTCAGATATCCCCACAGCCAGAAATCCATTGGTGTCAGATCAGGAGACCTTGGTGGCCACGGAAACGGGAAATGACGGAAGATAACTCTGTCACCAAACTTTTGAGTTTAGACACGTTTGACGGAAGACCGAACATGTGGAGGAGCGCCATCTTGCATCCACACAACTTCAGATAGAGCATTTTGCCGTTGCAATGCGGGAATCGCGTAATGAGTTAACATGTCCAGATAGCGAGGACTCGTTACTGTACACGTTTGCAGATCACCGGCAGTAACATCTTCAAAAAGTAAGGGCCGAGGATGAACGTACTCGTTATACCACACCACACAGTCACTTTTTCCTCGTGCAATGGACGTGCATGCACATCATGTGGATTATTCTCTGCCCAGTGCACACAATTTTTCGAATTCACGTTACCAGTTAACGAGAAATGCGCCTCATTTGACCGCAGAATGCGTAAAGCCAGCTGCTATCTTCATCGTACCGGATAAGAAATTGATTTGCAAAATCCAGCCGTAATTGATAGTCTCCCGCTTCCAACATCTGGACACGCTGGAATCGATACGGAAACATGTTTAGAACAGAGCGCAGAATCTTGCGTACAGTTCAATTCGGCAGATCCAGAACACGTGAAACACCGCGTACAGTTGCGGGACAAACTGTGCGTCTGATGGACTTCTGCAACAGCTTCCACAGGAACGGAAGGTCGTCCAGACCGAAGTCAATCGCATGTGCAACCAGTTTCTTCAAATTTATGAATCAAGTCCCGTACAGCTTTGACAGTGCACGGGCCTCGCCGTAATCCATGGTTTCTGCTGTAAACACGCAATGTCTCTGCGGTATTTTGTCCATTCAGGTATTAAATCTTTACGATTTCCCCACGTTCTTTCCCTGAAAGAGGTATCTTGTTCGGAATGGAACATACGCGGCTCGCATTTCGCAGTGCCTTTTCTTTCACCTAGCGTGACGACGTCAGTTATGACTGTGTCTTACGTAGAACCCGAAATTTGTGTTTCTGGGTTTCTTCTTCTCGTTTTGTGGAGAACTAATCAGGCTGGGATATCAACCAATGAAACGGTGTGACGTGTGGTGTAAATGAAACGAAAATTAATGCTCTGGTGCACGGCAAAGTCCTTTTTATTTTTCCTTGCCTAGTTCAGGTGATTCGCACACTACAGTTGCCGTTCCAACGCTATTTAGGGATTTTCACAATGGAAATCACATTCCAATACAAAAAACTGGGTGTTGCCATTTGATTTTTTTGAAAATTTCTCACTGTAACCGTAACTGTTTGAGTTACACTGTTGTTTTTCATATCATTCTTGAGCGCATACCTCAAAATACCTTTTGCCAAAATTTCATTCAGTTTCTGTGAATGGTATGATAGTTAGGGGCCCAAATGTCGGGATAGCTTTTTTATAATCACCCTGTATTTTAGAAAACGTTTATTATTTTGAATAATTTGTTTTCCTATATAAGCTGAATTACCAATCAAATGTTTTCTATTGTCATCGCATTTACTCTGTTTATATTATCACTTTTAAAGTATAAAACTTTTCAAATGTCTATATTTTCAAAGACTATGTTATATATTACTATAATTGTTTATTATATTTCAAACCTTTGACAGCTGGTTATAGGCGAGACTAAATGATGCATTGTAACATTTAAATTATTTATATATCACGCAAAATGCATCCTTACATTCCATCGTTATTAATTGCGAAATATATTAAGTAAACAAAAAATATATTCCTACACATTTCATGTTTACTTAAACAATCAAAGTTTATCAGCAAGCAGATTTAAAATTTCAGGAAATAATCTACGACCTAATAATAACACAATTGTGTTTTTTTTTCTACAATTTCTCTAAATTCATAAAATGCATGTAATTGATTCGTAAAAAGTTGAACTTTCGAAGGATTTTTACCACTTTCCTTTTTCCAATTTTTCATGTATTTACATTTTTTAGTGTAATTTGTCCTGAATAAGATTTAGTTATTTCATAATCAATTTTATTTGTGTATGTGTTACACAAACATGTAAGGTGCTTGTTGTAATTCAAGAACTATGACGCAGTATTTTTTTAATACTCAGATTTCCCTGAACCTTTAGATATAATGAGCCTTTACGTGCAAATATTACTACATGTACTTTGACACATAGATGCAATTTAAAAATCTCTCTATATAATGTGGAAATGACAAATTTCACTAAATTCTAAAATTTCATGAGCTATATTGAATGGAATACACAATTTAAGACTATTATCTTTATTTACTAGTTATAGTGTTTTTTATATTTATAATTATCTAGCAGGCAACAAATTACAATATATTCCAAGTAGTGATAAACTGACTTATGAGCAAAATCAAAATTTGAAAATGTGTACATATTACAAGTAATTTTACAGTTTAAATATTATTTTAGGCGTTGAACTTTGTCTAGTTAAATCGAAACTATAAAAACCAATGCTTTATCCTTACTAATTAGTTGCTAAGATATGTATTTTAAAAACACTTTTTTGAAATTTCATTTGTCAAAGTTTTCTGAAAATTTCTAAAATGAATTGTATTTTTTATTACATTCTTTGCATGCTTTAAAATTTTAGAAAACGTTTATTATTTTCAATACTATATTTTTTCTTTTTATCTGAATTAACCATAGAACATGTATTTTTTCACTTTACTTACTGTGTTTATGTTATCCCTTTTACATTATAAAATATGTGTAAATGACTATACTGTATAATACTATATTTATTTGATGTATTTCAAGGCTTTCTTATTTGGGGCGAGACTAAATAATGCATTGTAACATATAAATTATTTGTGTAATGTATTACTAATATATTGCATCTGATCGTTATTAATTGCGAAATAGATTAAGGAAGCACAAAAAAAACAACATTTAATGATTTCTTTATCAAAACAAATGTATGGTATGCAGATTTAAAATTTCAGAAAATTATTCACGACCAAATAATAAAAATAATTATTTTCTTGTCTATTGCTTCTCTATATTCCTAAACAGAAAGTAATGGATTCGTAAAAACGTTACAGATTTAATAGATTTTTCCCGATTTCGATTTTCCAATTTTTTATGGATTTACATTTTTTGTGTATCTGCTCCTGAATATGTGTGTTCTATGTGTGTATGTGTTACAGAAACATTTAAGATGCTTAATTCAAGGAACATAGATCGATATTTTATGAATGTACATATTTAGTAGTTGAACTCTTTACATACAATGGTGCTAATAAGATATTGGTATAAGTTGCACACAAGCGAAAATACAATGGTATAAGTTCTTCGATTTCTGGTAATTTCTGGACATCTGTGAAACGGAAGCGCTTCATAAATTATATAAAAAATATTTATTTTGAAATACTAAGCTATGAAAATTACAATGAGTAAAAATGCACCAAATTATTTGAGGTTATGAATATAAATACACATTAATATATGTTGGACAGTTGCACCAGGGAATATTATATAGAAATATAGAAAAATTACTTAATGCTACATAAAAACAAGAACAATTACATGAACTTGTAAAATTTAATTATGATTATATATATCTACCCTATATATATAAAATCCTAATGAAACGAATTTGTGAAACGATTTTATGAAACGAATTTATGAAACGATTTTATGAAACGACTGATTAAACGACTGATTATGTTTCAGGGCTATTTTTAATAAAATATTAAACGCTTGATGGTGAAATTTATACCAATTATCCATAAAAATCCGCGGATGTCAAAACTGGTAATATAATTTTGAAATTGGAATAAGTTTTCGAGATATTAATTTTTTTCTAATTTTAATTACATTTCTGTAATGATGGCAACTAATTACTCAATTTTTTTGTGACAAAAAAGGGGAAAAAATTTAAAAGGATCCCGGTAGGGATTATTGTTTTCTTTTTATTCGTTTTTAAAATTGAAATTGAATTTATCTTTTATTTCAGTCGATAATGAAGACAAGATTGTGATTAAATTATGTTTTTCAGGAAAATTTGAAAAAAAAATCACATTTCTATCGTCAGGATTCAATCGTCTGTCAGCATTTAATTTAATTTATAAACTGAAAATATTTTGAATAAATTCGTCCTAATGACGTCATTTATGTAAACGCAAAAGAAAGGGGGGGGGGAAGGAATTGATAGTAATTATTATTTATTGATATCATTTTGTTATTTTTTTGTAAAATTTAATTAAACGAATTTATAAAATCACTAATTCGGATATTTGAAACGAATATATAAAATAATAATTGCCCAACTGAACGCAAGGAGAATAAAATATCCTGCTTGGTTTTCTTTCCAATTTTAATGAGAATATGACATCAATTATGGTAAAATGGCATTTATTCCTTTCTCTCTTTTATTGGCAGCAAGGAAAAAAATGCTCCCTATATATTAGAGAAATGCTATTAAAGTTTAAAACAAATCAATATTTCGGTAGCATTACTTTTTTAATAATGAATTATATGTTTACACATAAATAACAAAGAGAAGAAAAAACTACAAATAATTAAATTACTATACTCGAAACACACTTAAGGTGTAAATTACGTTATATATTAAAATGATTTTCGTTACTTTTCCAATTTAGGGGCCTTCATGAGATTCAGAAAGTGACCTTGGCGATGAATTGAAATTCGGCAACATTGTTTTCTAACAATCTATTCGCTTTTTGATATACACAAGCAATTATTTCGATATTTATACAATTTATTTAATATAAAGAAGACATTTATCTATTTTTATGTACAAAAAGAGGTAAATTGAAAGACAATTAAAAATAAATTGTATATATACGTATAAATACATGTATAAACAAGCATAAAAGTTCGGTGCTTTTCCAGTATATGGGGCTTTGACGA
Source organism: Maratus michaelseni (assembly GCA_963931845.1). Taxonomy (NCBI): domain Eukaryota; kingdom Metazoa; phylum Arthropoda; class Arachnida; order Araneae; family Salticidae; genus Maratus; species Maratus michaelseni. The sequence continues at coordinate 256,162,866 of OZ007590.1, read as the reverse complement.
AACAGAGAAAATAGCTTTGGCGGAAAAGGAAATTTGGCAACATACTTTCTGTCAACCTATTCACTTTGTCATTTCGTATACAGAAGCATTTTTTCAATATTTATACAATTTGTTTAGCGTAAAATGTCATTTATCCTATTTTATATATAATCAGAAGTAAATTGTATAGACAAAACAATAATAATATACGTATAATTACAATACGCATATAAACAAAAAAATCGTCGAATTTGTTTCCATGGCTGTTTATGTCATTTGGCACCAAATATCACTTTCTGATGTCCGAATTGCTCCAAGCTTTTTTAAAAAGCTTCAAGACCCCTATAATAGAAAAGCACCAAAAGTTCATTGGGTTTCTTTTCATAACTTTTATCAACAAATCTATGTATATTAACGAATCTATCCCTTTTTGAAGCTCGAATTACGCCAAACCTAAAAGCAAAGGATCCTATACTGGGAAAGTACCCGATTTTCTTATGGACAATATTCAAGTGACATAACAAGGTGTAAAATTATAGCGGATAGCAAATTTGTTTAAATATCTCATCAATTTATGCCGAATAAATGCAGACATGCATGCACAAATTATTTAATTAATTTTGTATGATAAATAATTATTAGAAAATTTGTATATACATATTAATTAAAATAAATAATTTACATATTTAAAATAACATGAAAATATGCATGATGGTGCACTAAAACAGAGAGAAAATTAAAACCTGTTCTGAAAATGTCTATAACATAGTACTTTTCAATACCGTGGTCCTTAATGTTATTCACAAGCAGATGGAATTTTTCTCATCCTTAAATGCAAAGGAAGAATAGAATACAGGTCGTTGTTATAAAAGTCCGAGAGGTAGCCACAATTTAAACCTAACCATTTTATACAAGCTGGTTTTCAAGGTGTAATTGATTTTACTTATCAATCCCGAAAACAGTCGTCAGTTGTCGCAACAGCTGTGTATGAGGCCATGATAATCAAAAAATGCCCCATTAAAACGTAAAAGCATGGCAACCCAATTACAGATTTACCAATATTTTTAAAACAAACTACGCTGTCATGTTTTTAGAGGCCTCGAAGTCTGATCGGGGGTTGGCGAGCGTAGCTCGCAGGGGGTAGGCCCCCCTAGTATATATATAATCAACGTTTCGACCTTAGCGTTACATCCTGAAGACGACTGCAAAAGCAGGTCGAAATGTTGATTTTATGTATATATAATCATTATTAAATTGTACAAGTTCATATAATTGTTCATGTTTTTATGTACGATTAAGTAATTTTTTTATATATATACAAATAAACATGTTGGTCCTAAAACATGGAAACTAATGACTGGAAAGTAAATTTTAACGCCTTTGTAAGAACAAATACATTTCTTTTAATACATAAGGCATGTCCTTTCTTTTACCGCATGTTTTCATTTTAGACAACAACACCATATAAATAAAATATAATCTTATGGATTTTGCCTGTACTGCGTTTGGAAACATCTATAAATTTTATATCAAATGTGATCCATCTGTTCTTCTGATAATAGATTCCGATGAAGAAATTGTTTTTTTTCAATCGAAAAGCATCCGGGTTTGCCTACTTGAATTCTTGCAAGTTTCTGACAAAATTCTCGTCTGATAAATTTCCGTTGATAGTTGGAAAAATGAATGCGCTTTTCTTTTCGAATACACATTACTCAGTCAGATTTTATAAAGGTAGCTATATGTTAGTGACTTTCAAATCTTTGCGGAAATTCTTTATTTTATTTTTGTCCAAAACTTTCAAAAATGCGATTTAGTGGAAAGTTATATATTTCATAAATTCGTACATTTAACATCTATGTTCATATTTTTTAGAATAGAATTTATAGGGTTTTTTTTCTTTTTAAAAATGTAGGAATAAATTATCAAACGATATTTTTGAGCATAGAGCATTTTCTAATTATCATATCATAATTTAATATAGAATGTAAATAACAGCAATAAAAATTTTAAGACTTCTTTTATACTAGAATAATCTTAGAGAAAATGTTGCGCAGAATGTTCCGATTAAATAAAAAACAAAAATGCTTTAAGATTATACTGGTGTGCGAAAAGTCGGAGAAATTTCGTCCCTGAAATGAAGGTATATTACTTATAACTAAGAATTGAAAAAATATTATTTTACTTGTTATTAAAAATTAATATTTGTGACCCTAAGTGCTTTTTTGTGTTTTTTGAGAGAGAGAATTTATTTTTACAAAAGTGGTGAATATGATAAGCAAATTTCAATATAATTCAATATACGTTTTACGGAGGGAAAATAAATACATTAATATAAAAGATAAAACAACAATAGATGCGCCCACATACATCATGTTTTCGTACAATATAGCCACGCACATAAATTAGTTATATTTTTTTTGGAAATAAAATTAACTTCATTTTAATTTTTCTATTTATAAAACAGGTTTACATTTATTTATTTTGTGACGATATGGTTGACTTTCTTTATCCTAATATACGTATTTATCCCGTCCTTTAAAGATAAAATAATGTATCTTTAAATGGTACTTTTTATCACTGTTAAAATATCAAATTACAATTATAATCTTTTTTTTAGGAAAAGTAATTTTATGATAACGTATAAGTATGGAAAATTTACACCAAGTAAGTTAACTTGCAGATATATATATATATATATATATATATATATAAACGTATGTGCAGAGAAAAAAATGTTACATGTTAAGTTTTAACTAGCAAGTTTTAAGCTATAAAAATTCATTCAGAAGTGGAAAACACATTAATTTAAGTAAAAAAAACCCTTTTTAGTTCATTTCTCTTATTTTCGCATGTCACCATGTAAAAGGAATCAGGGAGATAATTTGGGAGAGACTAGACAATGCAGATATCCTCCACACCCCCGTAATTTGATTTTCCAAAATTTATGAGTCATTACGTGTCAGAAAATACACAAAAACTAATATTACTTGACAGCTATTGATAAAATTGTAACAGTACCTTTAAATAAATAACATACGAAAAAAAAATAATACTTATGACTAATATTTGTCAAGGTCTTGCTGTTGCAACATTTGCAAAGTGAGACACATTCATTATGAATTGCTTTTGGGTAATTTGTATAATATATGCGGGAATAAATCTGCATCAATTGTCTCTCAAGTGTGCAGAACAAAATCAAAAGAAATATCCCCCTAAAAGAAAATTTCACCCACACCAGAATATTACGGAAAATCCTGATGATTTCATGTAACCTAGAAAATACAGCACGTAACCTTGAAAAAGCAGGGTTCATTTATTTCACTTCGACAATGTAATAATTTCCATTCATATGATATATTTTTTTTTTATTCTTTAATCATTCAAGAAATCCTCCTACTATACATTCTGTCTATTTACCTATTAATTTTTTTTCAAAAACTGAAAAAAAATACATATATCTGTGCTTACATTCTTTCAGATCAACTACCTATTTCAGAGTTGTCAAACCCATATGGTTTTCTAACGTATGGTTAGTTGTTTAGAAAACATGCTTTGATATTTTTCTATGTATTTTTTCATTTAAGAAAATATTATTTTTTCACTGTAACCAAAATAAATATTTTTATTTTGTGACTACAAAACAGAAACCTAAAATTCCTAAAAATAGAGAGTTTTTATATGCATTTAGTAGCATATTTATTTCCATACTTTCATGAAAGTTTCAAGTTTTTAATTTATCACTCTGGTTAGCTTACAATATTATATTTTCCTTAATACTTTTTAAATTTCTGAAATTTTTATTACAACTAATATCTTATTTTAACTAACTACAAATAACATTTATTTTTGAGTTGACTTTGTATATATATAGAGAGAGAGAGAAAATGGATACACATAACAAATATATTCAGAAAACATATACCAGTTATTTAATAATTATTTCTTCCATTACATCAAAGTGTATACTTCTATTATTTATAAATATATTTCTGACTTTAAAATATTCACATACGTAATAGTTTAGAAAAATTACTGGCACACAATACAGCACACAATTGCATGCTTTAAAAAATCATTAGCAAAAATATTCTTAACAATGGCCCTTTTAAAACAGATATGAGTTGAGAAATTAGATGTACCAGGATGAATAATATTTATTTACTATGAAAATAGATATTACTTAATAATACCTTCTATTAATGAAAACATATAAATATTGTAATATTACTGTAATTATTTTATACTGAAATATTTCATTTAAGATATGTGAAATATTCCAATTTAATGTATGTTGCCATCAATATGCTTATAAATATTCAAAAAATGTTCCTTTTTTCCATTTTAACTATCACTATTTCTCTCATTGACATAACAATATATATTTTCTCAGATTTAAAGTACAAACCATTTTTACTTATTTATAAACTTTAAAAGTTATCTAATTTTATGACTATTTGATTTTACTCAACATTATAACATAAATTGTAAAGTACTTTTATTACTTTTAAATACTTATTCATTTATGTAATTAGTTGTTCTAAAGACATAGCATAGCTACGACATTTGGTTTAAAAATTTCAAACAGAATTGCACAAGAATTCCCTAGTTCTATATATTTTTACGTAGTGTTAATTATAGAGCATAATCTGGTTTCCTTAACAATGTATACGGTTTGAAAAATATTAGATAATTACAAAGTCAATTATAAAAGAGAATGTATTTCAGTTAACCGTGAGAGAATATTGGTATAATTTCAAGAAAAAAAAATACATTAAATGTAAAATACAATAAAGTGAAACCGAATACTAAATGTAATTTGAAACTGTCCATTTAAAAGACAAGAATAAACTTCAGACTACTTAACCCATTAACCGCCAAAACTATAAAGGGTTAAAATTTTTTGATACAAATAATATTGTTTATTCATTTGAGCATATATAACATTAATTTAAAGAGAAAATAACAAAAAGTGTCTTACTTTACGAAAAATCAGGTATTGCGTTCGCGCAACGTCAGCTGAATAGGAGTACTGTTGTAAACGCGAGTTCAAATGAACATGTGCAAATTTTTCGTAGAGTTCAGCTTTGGGAGATTTTTTTAGCTTTGTTACACATTAGAAATCAACGATCACTTTATAGTAAATTAGTTTATTATATAAAAATATTTTTTTTTCCTTTACAAATTGCTATTTATATTCAGAAAAGAATTTCAAGCTTGAAAAGATTCACTGCAATGATGATGTAAAGCAGCATCACAAACTTTGCATCGATAAACTGTCTGGCTATGGCATTGTTTACAATGCAGACTTCTGCTGTCTTTGAACTTGACGATTAAATGTCCATTTTCTACATGAAAGCGCTTTCGCATGCTGAGCTTGTTGCTGATCTGTTTCTGGCTAACTCTTCACTTTCAAATGGTGTTTGCAAAAGAGACAATGTAACTTCACGTCTGAAATCTAAGAGATACTTTTTATTTTCAGAACACAATCTTGATAGTTTCCCTGCGTTTGTCAATGTTACATCAATGTAATTTGTAAATATTGGCCATCACCATTTTTTCCACGTATTCTTATTATGTAATTGGTGACTGAATTGTCGCATAAATCGACTCCTCCCATTTTGGTGTTGTTTGCCTCTATAAGGAATCATTTGCTCATCAATGCTCAAGTCATGTAAAAATATCCCAAATTGTTGAAACTTTCTGTTTAGAAACTTTAAGTATGGTCTCACCTTGTATAATTTATCACTGCTATCTATTCTACTGTTATCAACCAAATGCAAATTTTGTTTCATGTTCCTGTACTGCAAACTGACAGTGCTTCTCTCGCTGATAGTCGATTCTCGCACAATAGGAAAAGAAGCGTCGTTATCAAGATACCAATACATTTCTTCCTGAGGTAAAGAATCATATCCCGTAAGCAACAATTTTCCAATGAATCGTATCATATAGGTTTCAGATGCTACGATATCTGGACGATTTTTTGGGGGGCATATAAATTTGTCTGTTCGACGAGAAGTGAAAAAACCTCTAAGGAAATGATAAGATAAAAAATTTCAGCACTAGTTTTATCTTGTATTATACTTTTAATAGTTTCTATTTTATCTTTCTCTGCATTTTTTGGCTGCATTCAATGGTTCCTTCTTTATCCATTTTACGTCGTCATATTTCAGTTTTTTTATTTTCTTCGCATGACTTGTACTGCTTTTAGACAGCACAAACTTCTTTTTTATGCACATTTCAATTTGACTAGCAGTATAGCATGGTAAATTATCATTGCCATTATTCAAAATATTATCATTTCCTTCTTCTTCATCACTAGCTTCTGCTGTGTCTGGTGGAATAACAATATTATTAGTTTCGTTCCCGTCATCATTATCTGAATCTTCATCAAAAATTTTTTAAAGAGCTTCCTCTAACGTAAGATATGTAGTTTTGAGCATATTTATGGGCGCAAAATGAGAAATTAATCCACTGAATCGATCGACACTAGTCAACAAGGGAAATACCCTTTTCCCGCTGACGATGCGCAAACGCAACACCTGTTTTTACTCCCTCCCCCACACAAACAAAAGCAACTGATTCGTGGAAGGTTCTGCTACACTTTGACCTTGGCTAAAAATATATCCCCTATAAAACGTATTTTTGTCTTGGTATATTTTTTCTGGGAAAATGACCGCGTCAAAGTTTTCGTTTAAAAACGCTTCAAGTTAGAAACTCATTATTAAATATAAAACAATTGGTGAAAGAAAATATTTTTTCTATTTAAATATTACTCATAATATTCACTACTTCAAAATAACTATTAATATAAAATTCATTAGATACATAATTTTTTATCAACCTTTATTTTGGCCGTTGCGTGGACGCAACACCAGTGGTTAATGGGTTAAACATCACATTAAAATTCTTTGCAATTCAAGTTTTTTTTATTATTATTTATTATTATTAAATGAAAATTACATATGAAATAGATTTTATTAAGAACGAAAATGAGAATAAAGGAAAATAGAAAGTTGGAAAAAGAAAATTAGGAACAAAGATGAATTATAATATTATTTCAAATATGATTTTCTGTTCTGAACAAGGAAGGAAACTTGTTAACATTTTATAAGAGAAATTTTCTGTTATTTGTTTCATCGCAATACATTTTTTTTTAAATGAAAGTTAGTGTCAAGAGCAAAACAAATGCACTAAAAATTATCAAAAAAATAAAAATAAAAATAAAATCATAAGCATTTATGAATTTTGTAATCAGAATGTTTTAAATATGATAGTGGGGAATACATTCTAAAAACAAAATTGTACGTTTATACTGTACAGCTAATATAATTATACAAATTAGTAAACCATAAATAAATGTTTTCTGTTTTCAATATCTGTTAGTAAAGTGTCCAAAATCAAATATATATTTGGAAAAATCTGCAGTGTAAAATCAATTTGCAATACAATCAATTTATTAAATACTCACAAGATTGTTATAAAATGATGCGACACATGAAATATAATAGCATATAGGATATTAAAAGTTTTAGTGAAATGTAAACAAGTACTTCAAGATTCCATTAAAAAGTGATCAAAATTTATATTTTATAAAATCTATTAAATTAAAAGTAAAAAAAAAATAATAATAAACAAATTAATTCTCTTTCTTAATTTATTTTCTTTAGTTTGAAGTACTTTGATGACTTTGAGTTTAAAATTATTGAAACCATATAACAAATATCAATATTTTTACTAGAAAATTTTCATTTTGAATTTTTAGTTAAAGATAACAATTTACACTGTGCTAAGTTGTGTTTTTTATTATTTAAACTCCTTAAAAATCTAACGAATCTAAGAACTCCTTAAGACCTTATTGTATACTCTTTTATAAAATGAGTATAATGAGAAGATATTTCGAATATGCAGATTGATTTAGAAGAATGGTTATATTATTTAAGAAAAACAATATTCACTTCTAACAGAAATCAGATACCAGCAAAAAAGAAGGAAAAATGTCAAACAATATCATCGATTTTTTATATAAAATTTTTATATAAATTATATTTATATAAATATTTATTCATCAGTAAAAATCAGGAATAAATGTAATGTAATCCAGTATTTATATTTATACTTATTGTGAATTATAAATATTTATATTAATATTTATATAAAATTATATATATATGAACATGGTTCTGCTTGTTTGCGATATTTTCTGCTTGTTTGTTATTGTTGCGATTTGCAATTCTCATTCATGTCAATCATTGGTAATTTGTGTGATTTTATAAGTTGAAACAATTATTATTAATTTAACATATAACAAATGTCATAATTGAATAACATTTTTCAAAAAAATAATTATTTTAAGAAAATGCTTTTCATACTGGGATAATATAGATTTATTAATGATAACTGAGAATCATTCAACGAGATATATTTATAAATAATACAATACAATCACTTGTTAACTTTAAATTAATGTCCAATAATGCTTAAAGTGATAAAAAACGTAACACGGAATATTTAAAATACCTTTTTAATGTAGATTACATATGTTTCGTTCGGACTATCGGTGACATCTTCGGATCTAAATGATAAATACAATATTCTCGCATATTTTTGAAATGGTAAACATAAACCACGAGATCGCATGTCCAAGGCTAGCAGGTGCTTAAATTTTCCATACTGGGAAACATGAAAAATTATTATTTGTTTTTATTTTTATTTCTTTTTGAATCTATCGATCATCCCGTGCCAAATTTTAGCTAATTCAAAGGAAGCGGCTTCGTTGCAAATACAATCTTTTCACAAATACATTCCTATAGATTCACGGATAATGTATGGGAAATAAGCTCTTGATTGAAAAATGATTTTACTATTCTTGAAATCAATCTGCAACTGCTCCTTTCTATATTGTCTGGCTAAAGCTGTGGTTCTTCTGTCATGTTTGATATCTGCCATATGTTATTTTATTCCTGTTTTAAATTTTCTGTTTGTCATTCCTATATAGTACATTAAAAAGGTATTTTAAATATTCCGTGTTATTTTTTTATCACTTTAAACATTATTGGACCTTAAATTAGGGATATATTTAGTTAAAGATTATCAAATAAAGACGTTTTAAAGATATATGTGACATAAATCTAGAATTTAGGATTTTATTTTTCTGTATTTAAACTTTAAAAAAATTTACTCACTAAGCTTAACAAGTACTGCAATTTCTGAAAGGATTTTTATAAACTTGCTTTCTTTTTTATTATACACATAGCTGAAATAAATAATACTTATTGTGAAAATGACTTTAACATAATAATGATTAATGTGAACATCCAGTGTAGCATTTACTTTAAATGCCACATGGACAAATTATTATGCAAGAGGCACGAATTAGGTGCATGAAACATGCATTGTAAAGCAATTAATGTTTATACACCTTTAGTTACAATATGAATATGAAATACAAGAAATTAATTAACAGAGTTAACATATTCCGAATCTACTGTTGTGATACCATATCCTTAGAGATATTTCTGTGATAAATATCTTTAAAAGCTTTTAATAAAATTATGCAGTTTAGGTTATATCATTACATTAGATTATTTGCTAATTTTAACCTCATTATGGCTAAATACTATTATTTCTTCATGAATTATGTCCGATATCTGGAGAATCACTTGAAATTAAACTGAATTTGCTTAAGTAGAAATTAATGTTTTCCAGTAACTTTCGGTTTACATGTCTATACTGTTATTCCATGAAACAAATTGTTGTATATATATATATATATATATATATATATATATATATAGAGAGAGAGAGAGAGAGAGAGATTCTACATTTCCAATTTTCCAATATTTTATTAAATAAAAATTAATTTTCATCCTGATTTTCACAAAGTATTATTGATATGTTTCAGCTCATTTCGTAACAGCTTACTTTCTGAAAATATTAAAATACTAGCTGATTCGCAATTATTACATATTTGCTTTTGAATGCATGCTAATATATTGTGTGCCATAGAGAAATTTCTTAAATTAAAAATCTTGAACATTGGAAAAATGTTGCGATTTCCAGTACACAGAAGCTGTTATGAGAAATAGAAAATAATATTTTGTCATTGATTTTATTTACTGAAAATTATTATGGTAATCCACTAATGAAACTTACTATTAACTGACAAAGTTGTGAACATTTAGTGATAATTTGTAGAATTCACATAACGAGCATTACTTTATAAAACGTAACAATCTAGAGTTTATTTAATATAATATATTTAACAGAGTAAGATTATCGCCGATCAGTTATAATTATAAGTACGACATGTTCAATGGATAAAATGTAAGAAAAAAAGAATTTCATCTATCTGCATTATGCCGTTTGAAGTTTAGCTATGAAAAAGGGCCGGAAGCAAGATACGTAAGAAAACGTATATTAGAATATTTCTAACTAGATTAATTTTTTCAACGACAATTTCATAAGAAGGCAATTTTAACCATTTGTTTAATAGCAAACGGAATTTTCTGGTATTTTCAGCGCAATTCTTTGTTGACTCTGAGTGACTAAAAGTTATTAATGGGATGATGTAGATTCTTGAGTTATTTTATAAGCGAACTTTCGGGAATACCTGATTATTCTTCGAATTCCATGAAAGCAATCTAAAATCATCTTAACTTCTAAAAATATCCATACACGAAAATACAAAGTTTGGAACTACTGGGTGAAATACTTTTAAAAATAATAATAATTGATAATAAATAAATACAAATAATAATTTTTGTAAGTTAAGACACTTACTTTCTTTTTCTTTAAAAACAAAACTTACTTACCTACTGGTAAACTTCAAAACAATAAATATTATGCCAGCATTTATTGTAAATAATGCGTATGTGATCTGTTTTAATGTGTTTGTTTCCGTATTTTATTGTAAAATTTGTTACATAATATATATATTTTTTAAACACAATAAAATAAGGATTGCGCCTAGCCTTTCGTAAGAACTTGTCTCTCTTATTCAGGCACAAAGAAGGTGCGCGTGTTTGAAAGCATTTGAAGGCAGAATCACGACTGACAGGAAGAAGGAGATAAAAAGTGACAAGTTAAGGAAATAGCCTATAGGAAACAAGTTAAAGAAATAGCCTATAGGAAAGCAGAAGCCATCAGCAGATCAGAGAATGGAATTACCTAATCAAATGGATAGAGAACAGAAAGAAAAATTATGAAGAAAATTGGATAAAAAAAGAGTCAGAAAAGTAAAAAAGAAATGACAAGAAAATATACTATATCTAATAGACAAACAACAACAACAACAAAATAAAAATAATTAAAAAATAAAATAAAATAATTAATTAAAAACAAATTAGATAAAATCATAATAAAAATTTTAAAAATGAAAAAAATATGACAGTAAAATAGAGATTACAAATTGATAAAATTAAATACCACAAATAAGCAAAAAAAATATTAAAAATAAAAATTAAATTAAATTAAAAAATACTAGATGGTTGAGCTGAACAAGTTGTTCCAAGCTACAGAGAGCATGGTGGAATCAGAATTTACATTAACTGTAACCTCACGATTATGATAAATAGCTAATTTTTCAAGAAAGTCCAATTTTGAAGGGCTATTGACATTAAAGATAATTTAAATATTTTGAAAATTCAAACTATAGCCGGAATCCCAAGAATGCTCAGCCATACAAGATTGGGAAATTTCTTCATTAAAGACATAACGGGAGTGTTCTTTTAGGCGTGTTTTTAGTTTAGTTTTTTTTTTTTATCCCAGAGTTCATCCTCCATATTTGTAGGTTCCGACACATTCAAATGATAGAGAGGAATATACCCTAAAAACCTTTCTATTTTAATAGTATCATACTAATTTGTATGTCGTCATTTAATTGTTGTGATTCATTATCATAATTATAGTGACTAATGAGACATTTGAATAATGTAAAAACATATTCCGATAAATCTTCTGCATAGAGTATAAAGCTTTTAACAATGTATTAAAACATATCCTTATTTATCATAAAATAATGTTTTATATCCTACCGAGTATCGTGTTATACTAAACAAAAGCTATTATTTTTCTCAGTATAAGGGTTACAATATTAAACAACTATACATCGTTTCATTTCCTACGCAGATAAAATAACTTTGTATAATGTTTCGGAAAGATTTAAAAAACATAAATGTGGATAACATTTATGTTTTTGACAAACATATAAAAAATGCATTTTCAAAATTTCTTTTCTTTTTGTAGAAGAAAATGAAAATAGTAAAACTAAATATTCTTATTTAATCATACAGAATAACTTATCTAATAACATGTCTGGCTTCAAATACTTCAAAATTAGATCCTGCTCGATGAATTCACAGTAAAATAATAACAAAAGTAGCACAGTATCTAGGACCATCCAGTTGCACTCGCTTGCGGAAGAATTGAGTACTTTGCCAGTGAAAATGTTTTTTCTCTTCATCATGTCAATAAAGTCAACTATGATATGAAACATAAAGATCACAAAAAATATTAGATGGCAATAATCTTAAATTTTGTAACCTTTGCTATTTACCGGGTCTGTATGAGGGACTAAAGTACGCATTAAGGGAATTTAATATTAATCTTGTGACTTAAACAACAACAACGCTAAAAGACTTATGCCACATTGTAAATTATAATATCTTACATATAATTTGCTTCTAATGTCACTTGGTGGCAGCAGATATCCCAAGTGTCATTTTCGCCCCAAACGTTTCTGCCCCCAATGAAGCTAGCTTATTTACAAAGAACGCAATAGTAATATCATTAAAGTAATGCCATATTGTGATGCAGAATATCTCAGATGTTACTAAGACATTGACAAAAAAACTATATGTGGTAAACCTTGATTTGAGTATTTGATCAAACTTTCAAACTGAAATATCTCAGAAGTTTGATAGTGTGGCTTAGCACTCTCTTGCCCTTATCTTCTCAATTAACCAAAAGCATAATCTAAATATATAATTTAATGAAGCAATAATCATTATTCCTACATCTCATTATCGTATCTCATTAATAAAATAATCAATAGAGATTTTAGTCAATGGAACGGAACAGTTAATGATAATCTGTAACATAATATACCGGAATATGGTTTCAGTTTTTAAACATTTCAGAAGGAGTATAAGCTTGAAAGAAAAGTTTTAATAATAGCCACATTCCCCAATAGAATAAATAGACTCCACCTACTATCCAAACGAAAACGACGGAAAGCAAAGGCGTTCAGAATGGAATTAAATCATATCTGATGATGATCACGTTTGTGATCGAAAATACTCGGCAAGGGATATTAAAGTTTTAAGTTTTTAAAAATTATTTCAAAAGCAGTAAGAATATTTTAGATATTGTGAAATCTTATTAAGAAAATATATGCAACTATTTAGCAATAGTACTGATTTAAAAAATATATGTATTTTTTATATATTTTAATTATATAAACTATACGTTTAAGTTGAATATTTCAATAACTAATTTATAAGAAAAATAATATGAAATCATTTAATAATAAAGGAAATATAAACCTCGGCAATTATAAACGTTATAGCAAAAAAAAAACCTTTTATTTGCACAATTAAAGTAATAAAGGATACATATAAGATAAAATATCAAAATCTACACAAAACAAAACCTCCAACTCATTTTATCTTCTTCGTTTTGCCGAATATACATACATAAGCATTTTTTTCTTTTCTGATATTAATGCAAAGAAATAATTCTCCTACTTTATAACGATCCTTTTCTTTAGGTGATCCTTATTTATTAAGGGTAAGCTAAGGAATATATATTATTTATTAAATGAAAAAAGTTTTATGCCTTTATTTACTCACCAGAAATATCAAAAGATAAATTGTTCATAGACATTACATTCGTTATGAATTTCTATTGGAAGAAAGATAATTTCGGATGTTTTTTTCAGGCCAGTGCATTGAAAACAGGAGATAATTCATTTTTATGCAGCAAACATTTTTTTTTTTACGTGTAATAATAACATAATAGTAGATTAAATATAATTGTTTATAGTACTTGTTATAATACTTGTTTAAAAAAAGACTATGTTCTAAAAAGTAAATATATTAATTAAAACTTTTTTAACTTTTACATGAATGCAGAAAATACCTAAAGTATGTTATATTTAAAGTATGTTAAATTTAATCTCAAGCATATACAATTTACTAAATATTTAAAAAACGAAATCCTATAAAATTCATATAACAAACAAAAATAGTTATATAAAAAAAACATATAATACAAATATACTACAATTGTCAAATGAATATTTTGATGCTTTATAAAAAGCAAAAAACGTTGTGATAGTGTCGTGTGACGTATCATAAAATGAAAATCTGTGGGTACTTTGAAATTTAATATTCATATGTTTTATCCATTAATATCGTTTAATACAATTCAATTCCATCAATATAATAATAAAATTTCTATATACAGGATGAAAATGCGAATAAAAAAATAATTTTGCAACTATTTCATCTTAATGCTGATTTTCCACTCTAAATTCATTCCTAATTAGCTGTATTCATAAATAGAGATTTTTTGTGTTTATCGATGAGAAGAATGAACATTAAATACCAAATTAAAAAAAGAGGAAGGCCATTATATACTTCTTTTAAATGTCCGACATAATTCTATTTTTAAATATATCTTAAATATATATTGAAAAACACTATCAAATATCACTTGAAATTTTTAAATACATTGAGAATGATGTGTAATTTTCTCCGTCAAGATTGTGACGAAGCTCACCACAAATTTTATTACACATTCGTGTAATATTATTATAATGCAAAATAGCTTTCACCGTAAAATACAGAAAAAAACTATACAATACATTTCCGCTCAAATCGTCAAAATGCAGAGATAAGACATCTATGAAAATATATCGAAAATCTAAGAAGCAGAAAAATATTACAAGTAAATAATTAAATACAAATTAATTTGTTTTATTCCACAACGCTTAAGGATAATTTCCCATGATTTAAAGCAGTAATTACTACAAGAGCCTAACGATGAAGCAAAAATGTTTGCATATTCAACAATATACGAAGGGCGTTCGATGAAACTGAGCGTAAAATCATAAAAAATCAAGAAATAATTTTACAGCAAAACATACATCATTCTTTTTCAAAATATCTTCCCTCAAATTATATGCAATGATCCCATCGTTCAACCCACTAGCAACCAGAAATCGCATGGTGCAAGATTTGGACTGTAAGGAGGATGAGGCATGATTTTAATATTGCATTTACTAAGATATTGCTGAACAGAAGTAGCGACATGCGGGTGAGTATTATCGTGATGTATTGTCTAATTCCCTACCAATTCATGACGCTTTCTCTATATGTGTTGTCACACAGTTTTCAAAACTGAAACATAATATTAACCATCCATAGTAGTTTTTGGAGGCACAGCATAGATAACACCTTTATGATCAAAGAAAATATTCATCATGACCTTTCCAGCAGATTTGGTTTGTCAGATTTTTTTCAGAGGTGTTGGAAAGTGTGTTTCCTACACTTGTTGAGGACTTGATAAGGCGATCAAAATAATGCACCCAAGTTTCATCACCTGTTATTACAGTCTTTAGGTAAGTGCGGTGTTGCCACTACGTAAAATATAACACTCAGTTATATCCAATGGTTGGAATATCATGGTTGAGATTTTTTCCAACAGAGGGAAAAATGCCGGGACCAGGATTCGAACCTGAGTACTTTTGCTTGCCGTGCCCACGTTCTTCCTACTGTGCTATCCCAACGATATCCTGGCCGGCATATTTCGCTCTTATTTTTTGGACAAGTCAGTGAACTGCAGAGCTAATTTCATTCATCCGAGCTATAACTATAGCATTTTACATGATGAAAGTATGATACAACACGGAAACTCTTGTATACCACGTAATGAGGTCATGATGGAAAAAGGAAAGTTGTTTCATCTAGGTAAATCATATTCAATGGTTGGAGTATCTTAGTTGATATTTATTTCAACAGAGCGAAAAATTCCGGGACCAGGACCCGAACCTGGGTACTTTGACCTGCCGTGCTAACGCTTTTGCTACTGAGCTATCCCAACAATATCCTGACTGGCATATTTCATTCTAGTTTGTTGGACAATGCTGCGAACGGCAGCTCAAACTCAGTTTCGAGTCCTGCACCCGGCATTTTCGCTCTGTTGGAGTAAATCTCAACTATGATACTCCAAACATAAAATATAATTTACCTAGTAGAAAATACTTTCATCTGTTCATTATAACTCTCAGTTTTTATGGAATGCCTTTTGTAATTCACTAGCCTAAATCTCCACTTACATGCATAAAACAACATCCTTTAAATCTATTTAAATACATAACACATATGTAGCAAACGCTAAGATTTTCAATTTTTATGAAAATGATATTTATGTCCAGAAAACTTCTGTGCCTGAAAAAGCCAAATTCCATATAGCCGTAGGAGCACTGAGCCATTTATTTACATGCATTGCACCCATGCGCAGACTTGTCGAAACAACATCTGAAAATGGCAGCATCTGTTTATGAACCGTTCAATTAATCCGCAGTCTATAGTCTACATTCATGTTTAGATTCCTTTAGAGAACCCCGAAATTGCAATAATACTTATGGAGTAATTAAGATTTTTTATTTTTATCAAACCTTTGCCTACATATTACTACTAGTGATGTAAACTACAATGGTATTTTTTAAGGGTAAATACCAGAGTATATACCCGATTAAAGACCCATCTTCCATTAAATAAACTTGTGAAAAACCCTTATATTGGTATTCGGTATAATGGTGTAAAAGCAAAAAGTAGAATTTCTTAAATCTCTA
Organism: Maratus michaelseni; assembly: GCA_963931845.1. Lineage (NCBI taxonomy): Eukaryota > Metazoa > Arthropoda > Arachnida > Araneae > Salticidae > Maratus > Maratus michaelseni. Next base: position 256,146,032 of record OZ007590.1, on the reverse strand, counting down.
AAATTTTAAAGAAACTCATTTTTTTACATTTAAATATTGAATTTAAATGTATTTTTAAATTATAATGAAGAATATATAAAAGCTAATGTATTTATTAAGAAGAATTTCATTAAAATGATTAATTTATGTAAGAGATACACTTAGATCGGGAGGCGGCAGCACATACAATCACCTCATCGAGTTCACGGCTGAAATTCTAGAATTAGTTAAAACTCGATTCGCATATTAAAACGCAATCGGTCTGCCAAGTCATATCTTGGTGGAAAACACGTGAAAACTCGATTTTAGCGCTTGACCCGTAGGTTTACCATTGTGTTTTCCTGCACCTAGTTCTCCATGTTTTCATATTTTTGGGTGCAGGAAAACACAATGGTAAACCTACGAGTCAACCGTTAAAATCGAGTTTTCACGTGTTTTCCACCAAGATATGACTTGGCAGACCGATTGCGTTTTAATATGCGAATCGAGTTTTAACTAATTCTGGAATTTCAGCCGTGAACTCGATGAGGTGATTGTATGTGCTGCCACCTCCCGGTCTAACTTATAATATGTGCAATGCCACTTTAGCTAATATATTAATATTACGTAGGTTACTCTAATAAAGGGGATACATTATCTAATTCTTCTCTCCAGACTTTTTTTAACAGATACACTATTATATAACTTATATATATATAAATTTTCTATTCAAATAACTTCATAGCCTTACGTTGAGTACTATACAATTTCATTTCATGACTAATTCGATAAATAAAGGTGAATTACTAAATAAACATGACGGTTTCAAGGTGCAGTCCCCGCCCTCCAAAAAAATAGAATGAACACCCCTATGCATTTTAATCGCCAGCCTGTCATATAAAGAAAACAAAATAACCATTCAACCGAAAACTATGAGTTCTTCCAATTTACATTACCAAAAGCTCATTGATACTCTTCATATTGAAATTGTACAAAACTATGAAATTTTCAATATGAACACCTAAATTTGATATCATATTTTTCTTTGCTGTTAAATTTTACCTTAGGATACGTAGTCATTTACTCAAGTTGTTTATGAATTATGAAGATTTAAAATTGGGAACACCTAACGTTAAATTAATATTTATTCAGTGCAAAATAACTTAGAATGCGAGTAATTTTTTAAATATAATTACAAAACTACTTTGTTGATTTAGCTATAATTTTATAATTCACATAACTTTTAGAAATCGCTTTTCGTTTTAAAAAATTCATAGGTTACAACTCTCATAATGTTTTTTTTTTTTTTTTATGTTTATCAAACCTTAAACAGACATAGATTTATAGGAGCTTTAATTATGATATACAGAACATACTGCCAAGTTGTTTTTGAGTTATGTTTAAAAAACTACCTACATTGCAATCTGTTTTGAAACGATTACAAATGGATTTAACATCAAACTTTAAACCTATATAACTACTAAACTACTTGACCGAATGACTTCACATTTGTATTCTTAAGTAAAGTTTTCAGAAAAAGTCAAATGTGAGGTTGAGATTATGGTCTTGTATTGAAATTTTGAGAGTTTGGAGCCAATTTCATTATAAAAGTGAGCCCTATTTTTTTTTTACATAAATTGAAAAAGTCAATTTCCAGTCAAATTGCTATTTCCGTTTTTTGTCAGAGAGTTTGGAAATTAAAATGTTTCGTTATCTTTTGGCAGACTGTACCTACTTACAGCACTACAATTAAAATACCTGTTGCAAAATAAATATAACTAATGCAAGATTCTTTATCTTTTTGTAAATTGGTCAAAAATAAGATTTTTTTAAAGGGAGAAATTATGACAATACGTTATGTTGTTAAGTACGCTAGGCCAATGTCAGGACAGGAATCAACTTGTGATATACAGGAAATTTCACTACATTTTTAGGATATTTGAGAAGTTAAAAGTGTTTCTACGGAAGTTTAATATAAAGTTGGTGGCAATTTCACCACCTTACCTTATTGATATCCTTATAGATAATATTGACAAAATCTCATTTGATCAGAAATCTGGACTATACGAAATTTCAATTACGTTATTAAATAGTACATTGGGATGACTAAACGTAAGTTTTCTGAAGAAAATTAAGGAGAATCGACGATACATTAAACAGAAAACACCTCTTTCTCGCATCTATTTCGATATCGAATGCTTCTGTGTTAATTTTGATGAGCCAAAAATCATAGTTCCTTGTAATAACACATTCTAAAGTATTATCGGAGAATCAGTCGAAATCATTGCACGTGGGCATAATGCCTGCAACGATAATTTATCGTATAATATCCCGAAAATGTAATATGTGAATGTCCCGAATATGATGTAACATTTTTGAAAAGTTTTAATTTTTATCTCCTTGTAATATTTAAATGTTTCTCTTCTTTCACCATAGACTTTTTTGAACATAGGCCGTTCCTACGGTTATAGCTGGTGACATTTGCTGATCTTCAATCGAAAATTTGATTCATCTCTAACTTTTTACCTTTTAATTTTCCTGTTTTGCCGCTGAACTTTTCCAATCATGTAATTCGTCAATGACTCAACACATTGTCTCTCATGCAATAAGCTGTCGATTCTGGACTTTTGGATCACTTCAATTATTTTTTTTATCATACTGAAGAAGCAGTTCGAAACGTGGATTGTATGGTTTTACTATCACATTTATTTATACAAGAGCAGATAAAGGTTCTTGTTTTGTGCACCATTTAGAAATTGTATGTGTTTTAGGTAGATTTCGTAAGAAATACTACTTATTACATTCTCACCTAAGTTGGAATTTTTGAAAATTTTTTGCGGATCTACGCCGATCATGACTCCCAGAACCCAAAAACAGCTCCAGTTCAAAACTTTATCTATCTATCTATCTATCTATCTATGTCACTTTTTTATGGACACGATACCTGCAATAATTCTGCACAGATCTCTTCGAAACTCATACATAAAATCAAAAGGCATAAAATCTCGGTCAAGTTTGTTAATGGGCAAAATCGAACCAAGGGGGGAGGGTGGGAGGGATTTTTGTGAAAACAGAAAAACCCCTATAATTTCTTAATTATGATACGTATCGAATCCGTTTAAAGTTATTATTACTTCTAGGAGAAGGACCGAAAATGTATGTATGACAGATTTTTGATATAATTAAAAACTTGCCCCAAGGGGGGGGGAAGGGGTGTTTTAGAAGAAAAAAATTCATAATTTCGTCAATTCACAAGATATCAAATCCGCTTAAATTTATTATAAATCCTCTTAATACTATCTAAAACTTTTATATTGACAAGTTTTTTATAGGACCAACCCTTATAGCAAAAAAAAAATTAAAAACAAAAACATCCCTGCCGGCTCCGCCTGCAAACAAGTTATTTTTCGAAGTAGGCGGTTCCAACTCCCACATCTTTTCGAAACTGATACATAAAATCAAGGGGCATAAAATCTCGGTCAAGTTCGTTAATGGGCAAAATCGAACCAAGGATGGGGGGAATGGGGGGGTGAAAACAGAAAAAACCCATAATTTCTTAATCATGATACGTATCGAATCCGTTTGAAGTTATTATTACTTCTAGGAGAAGGGCCGAAAATTTATGTATGACAGATTTTTGATATAATTAAAAATGGCCTCAAGGGGGGGGGGAGGGGGGTTTTAGAAAAAAAATCATAACTTCGTCAATTCCCAAGATTTCAAATCCGCTTGAATTTATTATAAATCCTCTTAATATTATCTAAAATTTTTATATTGACAAGTTTTTTATAGGACCAACTCTTATAGCAAAAAAAAAATAAAAATAAAAATAAAAAATCTTTGTTGGCTCCACCTGCAAACAAGTTAGGTTTCGAAATAGGCGGTTCCAACTGCCGCATCATGGAAACAAGGTAATTTCTTCCGCAATTCCCAACAAACAGGCGCCCTACGGTCTGCGTCTTCGAAATCTACATGTGGCTGTAGGCCGAGCCGTCAGGAATTTTTTATTAATACATTCTTGTTTAGTCTAGATTTCTGCGCAGTTCGAGTATGAACACCGCCATTTTCCTGATTTTGGAGTAAATCGCCGTTTCTTCTAACGAAGTGCTATAATTTTTATATTGTATTACGTACTACCACTACGAGAACGGAAAGAAAACCTTCTTCTGCTCTCGTACTAATTCGTAGGATGACCTTTCCCATTTAGTTTTCCCTGGCAATTTCAAGGAATCAGTTATTTTACCTTCTTCAGCTCGAAATCCACAGAACACTGCATGTAAACGGTTACTTCGTCTGATGGCGCTCACTATATAAATTACATTTGTAAAAACAAATGCTTAAGTGAATGACATCTTAAAATAAGAGAACATAGTTAATGTAAAATATGCCCTGCCCCCCTATTTGACAACATGCCGGTATTTTCATATAACAAAAGTAAAAGCTTCTGTCATATTTGATGCATTGTAACCTATGATTTCAAGACATGTTTATCAAGATTATGATATTTTACAGTGAAATATGAAAATGCCTTATTTTTGGGTATTTACCAGAGTCTTGGGTAAATATCCAGGTATATACACAGAAAATAACTACCTACCCGCCAGGTATGTACTCTTCCCACATTATTGATTACGGCCACAAACATTTTTATTAATCAAATTATTATAATACATATTATACACTGTATGTTTGGATATGGTCCTTTTATTATTTTCTGCATAAAATATATAAGCAATAAACATAAATTTAAAATTGTGCAAGAAATAAATGATTTTTTATTTATAATAACATTAGTTATATGTACCTTCTTGGAATCGGTATCGTAATACACATTTTCTAGGGAATGATAAAACAATTGCTGTTGAATATTTTATAAATTTGCCATTGAATCTCCCTATAGACGAACAAATTCGCCGGTGATTCGCGGTAAATACCTATAATCGCAGCAATGTGTATAATGAAAAAATGTCTATCATCAAAACATTTTCATTTTTATTATTATTTATCACCGCTATTAAAATTAAAATGAAAGTAGGCAGTGTGCAACGTGTCTTAATATTTACTTGCATACATTCTTTTGTTTCATAAAAATGTATAAAAATATCTTAAAAGATTAATTTTTTTAGTTCATTTAATCATTTCTCTTAGATTGCTACAAAATAGCACCATAAATACCTTCCATTACCACCAGATATTTTCTCACAGCATCAAAGACATGTAGTCGTACAGTTTTGGTTATAAATAATATATGTATTTAACACCAATTCATGAATGATATTAATGAAGGATATGTCGATTACAATTGTTTTGTAAGAAAAATCCATTTAATTTGATTTAATACCATCATCTAAATAATTCGCTAAATACATTGCATACATGAAATTTATAAGCTGAAAATTTAAGACAAAACATGATTGAAATGTTTTTTATACAGTTCGTTAATGATATAAATGAAAATAATGTTATAAATAAGTTATTTATAAGATCTCTCATTATGTATTTTTCTTAAACCAACTGAAAAAAAGATACATTAATTAAACATTTTTTGATAAATATTTTATATTAAATTATAATTTTGTTTAACAAAAACGTCATCTTTTTACGCAGCATCATCATTTTATTGTTAGTTGTTTTTTTTAATTATTTATATATTTATTTGTATATTAATATATTCTAGAAAACTTTATCTAGTGTAATATATTTATGAATATCTAAATTTTATCTTTGAGATATTCAAATAAATACTTTTATAAAACAAAAAGCAATAATAGTTGCATACTAGACTTGTTCCCTTAAAGGAGAATTTTTCGATAACTGACTTATAAAGAAATTGTGTGGTTTCCAGTTTCGTTTCTAAACATACTCCTCATTTTTTATACATTTTCACCGACCTAATATACACTAATTGGACATATTTGCATATTACGATAGGGATTAAACAAAGCATATTAAACCCATTTAAAATTTAACCAGATTTAATGGTATCCTTTTGTAATATTCTGCCCTAATAATAATTAATCAAAATTTTTCACCACAAAATATACTACTTTAAAAAATAAATCTCGTACTCTCATAGTTGGCTGTTCTATAATCTGAATGAAAACATCTGACACATCATTAAAATTTTTATAGAAGTTCTTTAGAAGTAGAAAAAAAATGCTGTCAATAAAATTTTTTTGTACAATGAAAAAATGATTTATGGAAAGGTCAGACAAAATAAATACAGTACACTGTTCTTCAGCATTATTTATAATTGAAGAAAAAATAATGGGTTAGAGGACAAAATTGAATGACACATACTTCCTCTCTTAGGTTAAAATTTTAATAAAAATTATAAATACTTCTATGATCAGTTAATATATTTAAAAGTTTATAATACTCTATCTAAAGGCAATATAGATTTTATAGTTCTTTTTTACTGTCATAAATGAAAAAAAAAATTAAAGAAGTTTATTAACCAGAGTTACAGAAAAATTAAAAAATGTTTTTCCGAATGAATTATTTTTATTTTCAGATTTATTTATCTATTTATCGATATTTTTCTAATTGCAGCGCTTTTTTAAAACCAGTTATATACCTAAAACCAAGTATATGTTTTAGTCTTTTGATGTTTCATTTTCTTGAAAGTATTTCTTGAAGGTCTATTTCCAGACAGTATATAATATGATGCATTTATAAAAATCATAAAATAATATAAATATATATTTAACTATTGATTATATCTAGATATATATGACTGGTTCTTAAACGTTACATAAAAATTAAAAACACATTTTTTTTTCTTAAAAGGTGATAAAAACATTAAAACTCACATGTAACTAAGAGGGAAAGTCATTAAGATAGTCACAAAAGATAATTAAAGAATAACTTACAATGATATTCACTTCAAAACTATTTTTATTTCTGAACATATTCTCCAACAATATTTATGCACTTATATCACCGTTTTATCAGTGCCCCAACACTAGCTGCATATAATTCTTTGGGTTGCTGTCTCAGCCACATTAAGGCTTCAAGTTGAACCTTTTTACCATCTGTGCACAAAATCTTGCTTCCAAGATGGCTTTTTAGTGGGCTAAACAGATGAAAATCGCTTGGGGCTAAGCCGAAGCTGTAAGGTGGATGTTGAAGAAGTTGCAAGATGATGTTCACAGGTTCAACTTGAAGTCCTAATGTAGCTGATACAGCAACTCAAAGAACTGTATGCAGCTGGTGTTGGGGCACTGATGAAACGGTGATGTAAGTGCATAAATATTGGTGGATGGATATGTTGAGAAATAAAATGAAGTGAATATCATTGTAAGTTATTATTTAATTATCTTTTTTGACTTACTTACTGTCTTTCCCTCGTATGTTAGTTTACATTATTTGCACCCAGAGATCTTTCGACTGCACACGCCCTCATTTCCAAGGGGATGAAGGCCATGACCGGAAGAGAATACACACGCCGGAAAAACCAAAACATATACAGTTATACATGTGCAAAACTAAGTTAGTCTATTGCTGTAAAAAAGGGGTGGTAGGGAATTTACGATGAATTTCCTGTTATTAATCCACTTGAAATACCTAGAAGATTGCACCCACTTGTAAGAACATTATAAGAATTGACATAGTTGAATACATTACTATTTCTAATTAAAATCTCAATGGATTCACGGATTGTCGAAAGATAGTGGTTGTATGTTTGAAAAATTATTTTAGCTTTGTCGAAGTTTATTTTTATATTTTCCTTTTGATATAATCTGTATAAAGCTGTACTTGGTTTGTTGAACTTGGTATCAGACAAATGTATTTTTAAGCTTTCTCTAAATTTCCGAGATGTACAATTTGTACAGATAAATACCTACAAGAAGAAGTTGATTTAATTAAACAAACTGCTAATGGTAATGGGTTTCCCTCATCCATATATTAATAGATTGCTCAGTTAAGCTAAACAGGCAAGACAGAAAAGAGATTTAAGTTTAGATAGGGTTAGTTATTGTACATTTGATTATATCTCACAACTGTGTGAGAAATTTAAATACGCATTAATAAAGTATAATATAAATCTAATAGCTAAACCTCCACCTAAATTAAAGGATTTGATTCATAGGAAAATAATCCAGGCTTCTACATAATCCCGTTTTACACAGAGCATCAAAAATATTTATCCTATATAGATATGACATCTCGGAAATTTTGAGAAATGTTAAAAGAACATTTTTCTAATATCAAGTTCAATAAACCAAGTACAGCTTTATTCAGATTACATCAAAAGGGAAATATAAAAATACACTTCGACAAGGCAAAATTTTTATTTCAAACATCCAACCACTATATTTCCATAATCAGTGAATCAATTGAGATTTTAATTAAAAATGGTAATGTATGCAACTATGTCATTTCTTATAATGTTTCTGCAATTTGGTTCAATATTCTAGGTATTTCAAGAGGATTAACAACTGGAAATTCAAAGTAAATTCCCCATCACCCCTCTTTTACAGGAATAGACTAGCTTAGTTTTGCACATGCGTAACTGTATTTGTTTTGTTTTTTCCGGCGTATGTATACTCCTCCGGACGTGGGCTTCATCACCTTGGAAATGAGGGAGTGTGCGGTCGAAAGAGCTCGGGAAGGGGGTTGGGCAATTAATGTAAACTAACATTCTTACATGTGATTTTTAATGTTTTTATCACATTTCAAGAAATTAAATGTGTTTTTAATTTTTATGTAGTGGCCAATGTGTAGGTTTCTTTAAAGCACAATTTTATAATAGTGGTTTTACTTTAATTAATAAATTCTTAAACGTTACATCACACATCCACACACTCAGGGTGTTTCTTAAAAGATGGGCGAAACTTTGAGCGGTGATAGTATGCATCCAAACAAACAACTTTTATCAAATAATGTATTTTTCAGAATTAAAACGCAAATGTGCTAGAAAACGCCGAAGGTGATGTTGTTATACGAAGGAAAAACACACAAAAACGATTGAATGGCAAACGCAAGTCGCTCTCCGTACAATCGTTGAACCTCTGAACTATTTCCATTTGCAGTTACGTAGATAAAATGCATATTAGCCTTTACCCTATTAATGAAGGACAACATCTTCCGATACGTTATTACCGCGATTGACAGTTGCATACTCGAATCAGCGGCTTTTATGTATTAATCGAGGCGAAATTTTGCATTGGAATTCTTCCTCTTCCCCATAACACATTTGCATGCTATTAGTGTCGTTCTTTTCCCGCTATGCAGCGATGGAGTTTTAGCGTTTGCATAAACCAAGTTTGCAAATGCGTCAGCACCTTTGCGTTTCATACAGGTGATTCGAAATTCTAGGAACAAACTTCTAGAAGGTGCTAAAATTGACATTTAAAGACTATAAGCTTAAAATAAGTCATGATTTTCATGATAATGAAGATCACCGAAACCTACGTACCTGGTTTTTACCATCTACAGTTTTGGACGTTTGACGGCGCTGGTTATCTGCGTGAGAGCGCTTTTCACCAGAGCTGTGGTTGGACTCCTCAAACGTACAAAACTGTAGATGATAAGAATCAGGCACGTAGTCAGAAAACTTTGGGGAACTTAATTATCAGGGAAGTCATAACGTGATCAGACCAGATGCTATAATCAATAAGGTTTACTGGATGAATTAAGACCTCCATATTCGAACAGAATAGCTCAGTTGGTAGAGCATTGGCAGCTTCAGTCAAGATATCCCAGGATCGAATCCTAGCACGGACAGTTTTCGCCCAATTGGAAAATTACCACTTATAAGATTTCTTTACCAATTTTAATAATTGTGTTAAAATTAATCTAGGGTAATCACGTATCCTGCATTTACTGGAGTTTCATTACCTGCGATTTATTCTGTTGAGCTATTTCAGATATCACACCAGATGTTATAATCAACAGGGTTAACTCTATGATTTAGGTCCTCCAGATTCGAATGGGATGGCGCAGTTGGTAGAGCACTGGCAGCTTCAGCAAAAAGATTCCAGGTTCGAATCTTGTACCGGACATTTTTCGCCCAGCTGAGAAATTACCACTCATACGGACATGATTCTTACATTCTTATAGTCACACTGACAGCTTATAATTACATGAATTAAATAAAAAGGAAAAATAATAATATCATTCTGTTAAGTCATAACCTTAACAATATAAAATAAATCTTAATAAACAAGGTCACATTTTATTTTTTAACATGAAAAAATATATAAGAAATAATTTCTTGCGTAAAAATATTTTTATTTATTTATATTTTGTATAACTATATTAACATTTTTCATACATTAAATTATTCAATGTCAGCCAAATACTGTACATTTTTAACACAATGTAATTATTTTTAAATGGTATACATTATAATAATATACATTTTTTGCAATGAAATAACTGTAATTAAATTAATAGTTATCAAACTCGTAAAAGTTGCAGATGAACATATTTTTTAATAATGTTTGAAATAAATAAAAATTCGATGAATAAAGTAGCTTTGTAACGTTTACTTACCAGTAACTTGTATCAGTTTATCAGTCAGAACCAGTTTATCAAGCAATATCTTTTAATATTTAGATTTGCACAGAATAAATATAATCAAAGGAAATGTAGTGTAAAGCCATCAACGTTAATTTCTCAAAGTGGTCTATCTAATTAAAAACCAGAATTATGGGCATTACCTTTTTATAAATACATTACTATACGGTATACAAAAGACAGATAATTTGGTGATTTATATGTGCATGTTATTTTTATCACTACGATAACAATGTAAAATTCACATCGCATAGCAGTTGGAACTATTGAGCAGGCTTTATCATAATATTAATTTTCTGTAGTCGGAATTTGTTGCTGTTAACTTATTTGTAAATTATGATTTGAAAAATAAACGAAGCTTTATTAATTCCTTAACCTATATATATTAATGGCGCATATTTTATATAGTATAGTACCATACAGTACATAGTACATAGTAGCATATTTTATATAGTATAGTAGTAATTTTATTACTTATTATAAAACAATTTAAATTAAAAAAATTGTTTTTGAAGGAAACTTTTATTTTTATACAGTAATTGCAATTATCAGCACAAATTATATAAATCTTTGATTTGAAAACCTTTTCATGCAATTTTAAAAAAGAGGGAACATGTGATTTTATTCAATGTTTAAAAATATCAGCTCATTAAAATCAAGGATTAAATCACAGATTAAAATCACTAATAACCATTAATAATAAAAATCATTAGCAGTGAAAAAAGATTAATTATTATGCAATAGCAATTTTTTTAACATCGGAAATAAGATTTAGAGTCTATAAAACATTTAAATAAATTTATAAATGAAAAATTCATTCTATAATGAAAAAATCAATCTATCTGAAAATACTTCTATGTATTAATACACACACACACACACACACATATATATATATGGGGGGAAGTGTTGTATGGACAAAATTAACTCATTGACTGATTATATTGTACAAATATTTAATTGTACAATATACAAATTGTACAAATATTTGTACAAATATTTGTACAAATATTGTACAAATATTTTATTGTACAAATATTTAATGCGCAATGGTTAATTTATGTAATATAAATTTTAAAAATATCATTTTATCATTGTGCATCCATTAATTCTATAAATTATTTTGTAGATTCATTACACTTAATTTCAAACTAACATGCGGTTGTATCTCTTTTATTTACTGCTGTTTTAATTTGATTTATTAATTTTTACTTAACTTCCTAACATAGTGTCAGAAAATATGATTGTCTACTTCACTTCAATGCACCCATCATCTTACATTTTTATTCTTAAATATATACTGTTTTATATAACATTTTAACATTTGTATTTTTACAGTCCTCCCACTAGCCTTATTTAAATGTTAATTAATTTATATTTTTATTTCAGCTTTTTTATAAGTAATTTTATTTAACATCTTTTGATATTAATTTTCGATGCATTTATGTTTCCTATACCCTTAATTATTTTTAATTTTATTTATTTTATTTTATTTTTTTTTAAATTAAGCTACATTATATAACTTGTCAGTTTCATCTACCTCTTTTATGCATAGTTAAATTGTCATAAATTCCAGTTAAATCCATTTATAATTGTAATTTCTTTTATTATATGACAGCACTAGAATTTATCTTATTTGTGTATTGCTGGCTTCATCTTGTTATTATGCACGCTTGCTGTGTGGTCTACTCGATGAAAGAAATGCAATATTTATCAGTAATCCCTCAGTTGAATTATACCCCAGTCATTTTATATCCAACCATAATTAGTTAAGAGTTCAAGGCAACATTGTGTAGTTTAGCTGTTTATACGTGCGTGTGAAATTTTAACCATAGGGTCGTGGATTTTATTCACAACCAGAGAACAGCTGAGGAAGCCAATAGAGTTGTGAATTGTATTCACAACTATACTTCAATTTCTCATTGTATGTTGGCTTTTTTTTTTAAATACATAATTTAAGTTTTTTTAATATAAGATAGTCCAAATCTTGCAATTTTATAAATTATTATAGCTTGTACACGGATGAAATCGTGTATGTTTTGTGGAAACAATGGTAATTTGGGTTTGAAATTTGAGCATGGTTACACAATTATTTTTTTTTCTTTTAAGGATATTGCATTGATGCTTTTCATAACGTATATCTGTATGAGTATCAGCTTCCCTTTTTTTATTATTATTTCTTTGCATTTGTATATATATATATATATATATATATATATGTAATAATGAAAAATTTTCTCCATTTTATCTTAAATGTTTTATTCTGAATTCTTACAATGTCTACTTTTCCCCCTGTCTTTTAATAATATCTTAAATATAATTTATATTTTAATTACATATCTTTAATTAACATATTCTTTTAACTCTTATTCTAAAAACCGTAATCCTTTAAAAGCAACACTTCTTTGCAAAAAAACCCTGATTTGTTCCTCATATTTGGGACATTGATTTTTTATTTCTTTGGAATGTTTCTTAATACCTTTTTTATTTTTATTAAAATTATCATTCGATATCCCAGCATTCTTTGCAAGTAATTCCCGCGTCTAATTACTCACCTTTTTATTTTAATGCTTCTTCTAAAGAGTACCGACGTTTCGTCATTTTTTGCCGTCCTTGCCCAGTCTTTTCAACGAATCACTAAGCATTCCACACCTCTCTCTTTTCCCCACCTCCGTCCTAACTCTACGTTGGCGTTTCCTCCGGCACGTCAACATACTCTTAAGCGAATTGTTAGTATTTAATGCACTTACATACCCTTGTAGATCAGACTTGTTACGTTTTTCGACTTGCTAAATAAACCTATGTCACTTGGCGAGATGTTCTTCGAATGGATGCACCTCTAATATGTAACATGTTCATTCTTTTTCCATGACGTAATATAGCTCGATAAGTGTTCTAAATTGGACAACTATATATATATATATATATATATATATATATATATATATATATATATATATATATATATATATATATATATATATATATATATATATATATATATATATATATATATATATATATATATATATATATATATATATATATATATATATATATAGGCCAATGAAACGGTGTTTTAATTTGAAATAGTCTATTACAATTTCTTTAACATCAATAATAAAATATAATTTTTTTTGCTAACGTAACAATATGCAATATTTAATTTTTCCTTAACTTTCAATCTCAAACCGATGAAAAAAGTACTTACAGAGAATGAAGCACAGGAAAAAAATACTTTAATTAAAGTTATAGACATGTTTAGTTTTTATTTGTAAAAGTAATACAATACAACCTTACAATGTATATTTTATATAATGGTTAACATTTTAAATCCGAAAAAAAATAATTGAAGAATTAAAAGAAAATAAATATTTTAAATGTTATAATAATCATATATTGTTTAATTCGCTTTACATATCACAATCTATTATTATATAGTATTATTCTTTTGTCATTACCAAAGTTATAAATGAAAAAGAAAATTAAAATATTAAAATAAACACGTTATTGTACGGATGTGTTACATATCTGTTGCTAACAATAGTATTACTTGTATTGTGTTAAACTACATAATTGATGTAGAACTTCAAAGTAATTTTCCAATTCCCTTTTCTTTCTTTTCAGTTCAAAGATTTTTTTTTTTTTTATTTACTTTAAATTCCTACAAAAAACAAAAAATAAATAAAAGAAAAAAAATGTACTGCAAAATTCCGCAGCTAAAACTTTTCAACTTTATTGATAAGGAACAAAAACCTAACTAATAAACAAACAATTTCAGGGTTTTCCGAAAGTATATTTTAAAACTAAAACCCTTTTTAGTTCTTGTAAAATCTTGATTTATTTTCTTTTAGAAAAGTAATTTTATTATTATTTTTTTATTTTAACACGTAAATAGTTAAAGCTTAAAATAATATGCTACGATAAATTTGTATAATTAAAAAAAAAAATAATCCAAATCAATTTTTAGGAAAATGTGTGACGATTTTAACATTTTTATAAAAAAATACAAATATTATTTTGATCATAAGATAACAGATTTAATTTGAAAAAAGACATATATCAGATTTCCAACAAAGATGTCAACAAAGATTAAAAAAAAAACACGTTTAATAATACAAAAAAAAAATCACTGTTTAATTGGAAAAAAAATCATAATAATAGTCATGTAATGTAAAATTTGATATATATTTTAATAAATCTAATTTTTTTATAGTTAACCATTACAAAACAATAGTTAAATGGAAAAAAAGTTGACAACCAGACTTATATAATACATTTATTTTTTTATCCGGTTGTCTCACGTGATTCTAAAATATCCAGACAATTTGAACTGTAATTTGATTTAAAAATTGTTAATTTCCTCATAATAAATGGGAAAACGCAATTGCATTAGCTTGCATTAATTTTTATCAGGCTGTATATAGTTTGTAGGAATACATTGTAAATGAAAATGGAGAAATAACTAATTATAAAATAAATATTAATAAAATTTAAAAATATAAAATAAATATTCAATTATAAATAAATATTTGTTTTATATTTAAAATATAAAATTAAATCGTCATCATCAAAAAATTCTTCATTCCATTTGCAATCAATGCTATTCAAAGGAAATTCTGTAAAAAGAAGAAGTAAGATTTTTCAAAATCAAAATTATTATATGCCAGGAATAAAAATAAAGAGATATTTAGTTTCAAATAATTTATAAAATATGACTTACAGAAGCATAGATTTTAAGGTGCAGATATCATATACGCACCACATTGGCGCGATTTCCCCCTCCCCCGCCCATTTGGCGAAAACTTTGTGTTTGAATATTAGTTACAAATAGCATGCAATAATATCACGTGGTTTCATTTCAATATAAAAATAAAATAACGTAATAAATGAATAGCTTCTATTATTTAAAAAAAGGAAATAAATACATGATAGTTTGATATAAATAAATATTGATACACATAGTAAAAATAATTTATACAATTCAAATAAAAAATAAAAGTAACTAAACAACAATATAAAAAAATAACCGGGTTACCATGTGAGGCATAAAATTGTCATTTTGTTGCAACCGCGCCAATGTGGTGAATATGACATCTGTGCCGATTTTAATACCAGCTTTAATACCAGATTCTTCTTTTTCAAAACACAATAGTTTTAGAATAAAATGTTATAAGGGAATCAGTAGATAAAAATTGATTTCCAAAATTAATGGAAATTCATTTTTAAAGATAAATCTACTTAAATGTATGTGTTAACAATATGTTGCGGAAAACATCATGAGAGCATAGTGTGTTATTTCAAAGAGGACATTTTTGTTACCGTCAGTATGATAAATTCGGTAATTATTTATAATAACGAGTTTTTATTAATAATTACCGAATTTATGATATTGACCATATATAAATATATATTATACCTGTACAGTTTAATTATGAAAAAGCATTGATAAAGTTGTAACATCAGATGTTTCAATAATTGAACTCTCAAGCTTTTAAAACACTTTACAAATAACAGTTATTTAATAGAAAAAAACGTACAATTAACTAAATCTAACTTCAAATACAACAAATTAACTCCGATAAAAACCGAACTGTTTTTTTTTAATTAAGTTAGTTTATGTAAGACACTAAAAGTAAATTCAAAATGACTAGATAAATTCTACTAACTTAAACTTTATTTTTTGAAGGTTATCTGATTCTGCGGCTATCTTAGAAGCCCTGTAAGCTTCTAAAACATCTTTATTATAGCATATACAATCTGTAAAGCTAACCATTTGAAAATATGTCACTAAAGATCTCTCAGCGTTAGTGACGGATCACTTGTGCGTAACCATAAAGGGATATATCTACATGAAAACTTCCAAAAAATGTTTTTTTATTATTTTATTTTCTGAAAATATAATTAGCAAATAATATTGAATTACATTTTTTAGTCGACCTGATAAAAATTTTGAAATTCACACCTCTTTAAGATACTATGTTACACAGAAATCATAACTTGAATGTTTAAATGTAATTAACTCAAAACAATATTTTTAATGTCAGTGATAATGATAACTCTAAAAAATTTCAACCAATTTTCTTCATATTTTGGCAAATTTTTAACTACAAAACTATATAGAAAGTAATTGTTTCTTCATGGCAATCAGACTATTTTTTTTCCTTTTTTTAAACAATGGAATTATTTTTTTTTTTGTAAAAATCGGTTTTGTAACATGAATGGCCGCCATTTTGTTCTAAATCAATTTTTCCAAAAACCGAAAGATTGCAGATAACATTTGATAGAGTTACGTTGATCACCGTGGACAGCTATTAGAACGATACCATCTCCAGGGAACGGATCTTGTGAAAACACCCAACGCATTCCGTCATGACAAAAATCAATTTATTGTCTTTAAAGTGTAATAAACAAAATACAGAAAACTCGTTTCAACTATATTGTTTCATATTTTTGAATGAAATTCCCAATATATTACAGTTACGTATAACCACTGAAGCCAGCTAAAATAACGAAAAGTCCTTTCGGCCTGTACCGGGAGGAAAAGGTAGTTTCCCTATATCTTCGTTTTAAAATTTTAGCTAATGTTACACGAAAACAGAAGTTAAAATGCAAACAAACGTTTACAAAAGATTCGTTAATACTGAATTTGATTAAGAAATTCGCCAAAGTATTGAGCAATAGCCAAATTGGCTTCATTTATGAAGACTTATTTTGGTCGCCAGTTTTGGCGCTAACGGATATGAATATATAGTTTTATGCGTATGATTGGGAAAATTATTACAACAATGAAAGAAAATAATTTGCGAGTAATCGCGTTAATGTGCTGTTTTGTTTCAAAATGTCAGCCACCCTAGAATTTCAAACTGCTCTATCTCAGCCATTTTTGAGATAGAGGTAAACCAAAAAATGCTCTGGAATCCTTGTATCAAGGCCTAACACGTAATTTAAAAATAAATTTGAATTTATATATTTTTTTTGTATATTTATTGTAGTTTTAAATTTTTAAATGGCCGCCATCTTGAAACAAAATGACGGACCAAGCTGGCCAACGAACTCGGTCGAGACATTGGATAGCTTAATACACACAATTAGTTTCATCAAAATTGATTTATAAATACAAGCGTTATCGTATGACATAGGTCATATATATATATATATATATATATATATATATATATATATATATATATATGGATATATCTATATATATAAATCAACATTTGAACGGAGGGTGGTTTTGGGGTGTGGGTGTCATGATCGGTGAAAATATATCGAAATTTTCCGGAACTGCTTTCCTCCGAACGGCTGCAATGCTTTATACTTTTTTGTATTGAAAGCTACCTAATACGAATAAAGTAAGATGAATAAAACAAAATCCACGTTTATCGCACTTTTAAGGAATATAAGAAAATGAATATAAGAAACATTCGCTGTTCAAAACCCAGTTCACCCAGCAAAAACTTCACATTCTATAATTACAAAGTCCGTGCGCAACTTATTACTATAAACACACGTACTAACTAGAACAACGCTACAATCCAATTCTACCGAACCATTTCTATATTTTGGGAAACTTAAATATATAAAGAACAGAAGAGTGTACACATGAGTTAATTCACAAGTCAATACATCGGCTCTCTAAAACGGACTCGGCCACATGTATATCTTTAGGATCAGAGTAGACGACTCGCCACAAAGTAATCATATATATTATTTATGTTGTAAACATCCCTTTTTCTCAACTAATATGTATTGTACACCGAGAATGAGGTACCAATCGATAGGAGTTTTTGTCCACATCTGACGTTGCATAATGAATTTTCGTTAAAATACTTGGCGGACGGATTCAGACCTACCCTCTTGTCCCCAAAGTGACCTAAGGGGCGGTGTTTTTCGGGGGAGGGTGTGGGGACCTGCCCCCTTCCGAATTCCTTCCACTCCTTAATCTCCCTGCGGTGTTCTGGGGGAATTTTAGCCCCACCGTCGTGGAAATTTGGGAGGGACAGGCGGAGAGGCGGTTGGATGCAGTTATTAAATCTAACAAAATTTTTATATTAATTACTGAAAATGATACTCAACAAATACGAGACGGTTGCAGTCAATCGTCCAAAACTGTATACAAAGAAGTAATGTAGATTGTAATTGTATTCCATTTTAACTTAGGTATATTTTTACAACATTTGTATGATTTTACACCATCTTGTAAAAATTGTCTTTATTTAGTTTGCAAATAACCTACACCTATTCCATTTCTTTGAATAACGGAGGGGGCGGGGCATCTAAGTGCGAATTGTCCACAAGGTTACACCTTTTTTTTATTATTATTATTTATAATGGTATATATTCATCAAATTCACAAATCCTAAAAAAAATCAATGCGTGAAGTACATTTTCATTTATTGTTATTTCAGTAAAATTTAAACTTGCATTATACCTTTTCCAAAAATATTTTCACTCTATTTTATATATTTTTTGATGCTGTATAGACATTATTCATTCTTTTAAGAAATATTTGATGTTATTTTTCTTACATTTTGACGAGTCGATTTATCCTATTTTATTTTTAAAAATAAAATATTTATTTTCTTTTTATTGCATTTTTTTCACTTAGTACCGAAAACCGACATTTTCTAAGATAGTGCTGAGAAGAATTTCTTTTGTGTTCCTAATATAAATATATGAAATAAAAATCTTTGATTCTTTTTATATAAATAATTCTACGAAAATCATTAAAAAAAAAAAAAAAAAAAACTAGAAATTGTTTTTTCTTTCGAAGAAATTTTAAAGTTTCCTGGTAAAGTGGGAGTTAGATGAAAGAAGAAATCTTTTTTTCTATTTCGTAATCCAATCATTATTTCGTAAACCATTCATTAATAATTATGCTCTCTAATACGCTTTTTAATAATCTGTGGCGCATTAAAAAATGAAATTTGAGAGTTTAGTTTTTAGTTTTACTTCATGCAACTTTCAATTTATTAATTATATATGTTTTTTATCTCAATTTCATGCATTTTGGTATATAAAATATCCGATTAAAAGCATGTCCTATCATCCCCCCCCCCTTTAGCTTCAGAAAGATGATAGTTATTATCATAACAGTGATGGATAGGTATTTTAATATGGCTATCCGGTAGTTAATTATGTTTGTTGCAGACGCGCCTATTGTAATTTGTGCATTTATTGCTCCTATCTTGAAAAATGAACGAGATACGTTAAAAAGTAAATTACCAAGAAGTAAAACGAGATTTACTTTATTAAAAATCCTGAAATGAAATTGTTTATATACAATTAACAGTTTAAATATGGCACTAATTGCATGCAAATGTGTAAAATTGTATGGCAGATTATGAATTTAGTGATAAAACTAATATATGTACATGCAAGGTACCGTTTATTTTACTAATCCAATTCAGTTAACTATATCCAATGTGTGCACTATCGTGACGCATGTAACATGCATGATAAATCACTGCCAAAGGTGGCCACATTTTAATTTTCATAGTAGATATCTGACTTACGATAGTGGATACAACATGCGTTGTTAACATGATTTTAATATAAAGTAAACTGTACTTTGCACACATGTGTAGTGCAGGTGTACACACGTGTGTGTAGTGCACCTAATTAGTGCATGTGTATCTACATTATTATGCAGCACTTCTGAATGCAATTAATAGCTGGATAATCTAAGGTAAATGTTAGATAAAAAAATACATTTTACGGTTTCTAATAAGGCATCACTTTTTACTAAAAGATGAATCTACAAAAAATTATAGTTGACTTTTTCATATATCTTGCACAGTTTATGACATAGAAATGTTAATTAAACAGTTTACCACAAACTGACGCTTTGTGTAGCTAAAAGACGTTGCGTATAGTAACTTTATTATTCTTCAACAATTATGTTTTACAGATAAAACATTATACATAAACAGCTTTAATACTAACATTAACATTAATACTATTTAGTTTCATTTACATGTATAAAATCAAATATGTAGATAAAAATGTTTAATTGAGAATTCAAATCATCCGAAAAACCGATATTCCAGTTCCAAGCAACTGATTAATACATAACAAAAACTACACGAAAACATTTTCGAAAATCAGTATCAGCAAAAGTTTTTTAAATAAATGCTTTATTAGATAACGAATAAATATTGGTTCATAATATTTATAATGGTATAAGAATCATGTGTAACTCGGACGAGGTTATTGTATATTTTCATTTGATATTTATTATTAATTTTTTCTAGATTTGTCTTTTTTGCAATATACAATATTGTACATTTTTAATACTTCATATTGCAAAATAAATAAATAAATAAAAAATAACAAAAAATATGTCTTAATAATGATATTAATGGATTATGCAGTTCCAAGAAACTGATTAATACATAACCAAAACTACTCGGAAACATTTTTGAAAATCAGTATCAGCAAAACTTTTTTTAAAAATAAATTCTTTATTAGATAACGAAAAAATATTGGTTCATGAGATTTACAATGATATAGGAATCATGTGTAACTCGGAAGAGGTTATTGTATATTTTCATTTGATATTCAGTTTCATATTATATTTTTGTAGATTTGACTTTTTTTGCAATATACAATATTCTACATTTTTTTAAACTTCAGATTGCAAAATAAATAAATAAATGACAAATAACAAAAAATATGTCTTAATATCAATATTAATGGATTATGCAGTTCCAAGCAACTGATTAATACATAACAAAAACTACTCGGAAACATTTTCGAAAATCAGTATCAGCAAAACTTTTTTTTAAATAAATGCTTTATTAGATAACGAATAAATATTGGTTCATGAGATTTATAATGATACAGGAATCATGTGTAACTCGGAAGAGGTTATTGTATATTTTCATTTGATATTTAGTTTCATATTATTTTTTTTTGTACATTTTTCTTTTTTTTGCAATATACAATATTCTACATTTTTTAAACTTTAGATTGCAAAATAAATAAATAAATAAATAACAAAAAATATGTCTTAATATCGATATGAATGGATTATGCTTCAACATATTCAATTATTACTATTAAATCACATACAGTAAAACATAAAATTTAAGATATCACTTCAATTATTGATTAAATGAAAACTTCATTTATAGTCCGTATGAAAATGATGATCTTCAAAATTCAAAGATACGAAATAAAATTATCATTTTATGAAGTAAAGGACAGTGAAATATTTGCTTAGTTAATATGACGCCTTCCAATCAATTTATGTGGAATGTAATTAACTATTAAAGGCACAAGCGGCATTTACTGCATGCGATTAGTGGCGCATTAAGTTTGTGATTGGTTCAAAAAAATTAGATTTCACCTATCTACTAAGGGTATTTTTGCATGTAATAAATCTGTTCTCACTAAATCTATGCCGCTCAATAAGTTTGTAATTGAATTTTTCCTGTTGAAATGTTAACTCCACAGTTTCCCACTATGTGGCGCTGTAACTAATTTCTTGGCGTATCGTATAGGGAATTTGTTATTTTTAGTTACTGTTATGCTTAGAATTATTATTATGCTTAGTATTTGTTATTCCACTGTTCTCACTATAGCTATTGAAATTTTGAAATAAATGTTGGAGACAAAACTTTAGTAGCCTCATTTTAAACTCTAATTGAAACTAATGCAATTGGTACAAGGACACTGAATGAAAACACACCAATCCAAATAGGTCCTGAAAATGCTAGTTATTTATATAAATGCAATTTAACAGTATCATGTTGATACATGAACAATCGGCTTAGGGCTGTAAAAATGGCAGGTGACTGTAACTAATATCTGTGCAAATGTCGTTTCATATATGTGGCATACATGCATAGATCTGTAGAGAGGCCTTTTTACACTAGGTCACATCCGTGCAGGTCGTAAAAAATTAAATGCTTTATGTAAGCTATTGATGCACTATATATGTACACTATAAAATATGTCATCAAAGTACAGCTGTACATTTTCATTAGTAATTCAATGGCTAGAAATGACCGCTTCGGTACTAATTTCTTTAAAAATAAAAATAAAAACAAATAAAATAATATAATCATTTTCGTTGAATATTAATTCTTATTCTATTAACAGAATATGAGTTGAAACTAAATAATACCAGGTATTTTTTTACTGAATATTCCTTACAAAACTCCTTATGTATGATAGGAAAATCAGTTTAAAATTTCTTATTATTTGGGTATGCATGATTTACAGTAAAGTGTAGCGAATTATCCTACTAAGTGGCAGAATCATACACGTAGTTGTTTCTACTGTACTATACAATTCTGGTTGAACCACTGCGTTAAGATTGCATAACTGTCCAAACGTTTTTTGTTTGTTTTTTGTTTGTTTGGAGGTTGCGTTGATAATCTATCCAATATGGAAAAAAATAATTATCAAGTTATATAAAATTAAATTAAATTAAAGTCAATTTCTACTTAGGTCAACAAAGAAAATTTTTAATTAAATTTAATTAATGAATTAATATTTGAAAAAACTGCTTTAACACCAAGTGTCATCCACTACAAGCTTAAAAAATGTATTTGAACTTGAGTGGATCAATAAATGTATTTTATTAACGATTGAAAATTTGAACAAGATATATAAATATATATAGGGAAAGTGTGAATTATAGGTAGGGATAGAAAAATATATTACTCTATATCAATATGATCTACTGGATTCATTTTCATTACTGTATTCTTCAATTATGTACATACATGTAAATTATAATATACATAAATTCTTGTAATAAGTTAATGCCTTTAGTTAATTTAACCATTGTTAGGTAAAGGCAGAATAAAACCATAATATAGTAACTTCCATTAACACCAGAATGTTTTATTGCATCATTAAAAACTAATTTAGATTTAAGTGTATAGCATTAATTGTAAGAAATATATATGTTTAACACCAATTCAGTAGAATCTGACGTTAATGAGAATGATTAGGGATATGTCGATTGGAATAGCTTTGTTAGCAAATTCGTTTTAATTCATTTTAATGTAATCACCCAATTAGTTTTATTATATTCGTTATGTATAAACATTTTAAAATGGGTAAGAGGACTTCTAGATTAACTAGTTAAAATATAAATAAAAATGGAATTATGTATAAATAATTTATAATTAGATAATTTAATTATTGTTTCACAAAAACCGAATATTTTCATGTCTAAATTTTTTATTCAATATTTCCTGTTACAGAAAATTATTTTATAAAAACTTCTATTTGAAAACTACTTCCATAAACTTTTGCATTTCATAGTTTATTCTGTGAAATGGTAAATTGTATAATACTTTTAAGAATAATATTAATAAAAAAAAAAAAGAAAATTACAATTCATAGAAGGTTTTCATTAAGGACTCCTTATTTTAAAATTCAATAATTCAATAACTGTAGTAAATAAAAATATAAAATAAGGGACATGTTTATAAATTTTTGTATAGAGAGATTTTCAGAATTCACAATTTCAAAAAACAAATATATTTTGTATTTATATAATTACATAGAATACAAAGTTAACACCGGGATTCCGTTTATGTTGTTTTGCACGTTAGTTGGAAATTTCTTACAATTTGAGACCCAACATTTCCATCTATTTTTATAAATACTTTATTAAAATCTTATGAGCTATAGTTTAAGAACTATAGAATTTAATTTTAAGGCGTTCTTAATGATATTCCTATATCTTAAATTTAATATATTTAGATCTTTTTCTATATAAAATTAAATCACGAGTGAAATTTCATATCACATCAAAAGGATTTTTAATACTTTGAATTGAATCAAGATTAATTCTTTTTTGTGAAACAAATTAATCATTTTCCTTGAAAAGTAAGTTTCATCTTTGCTTACGTAAAGCTTCTAAATATCATTTGGTTTTTAACATATTAATGTGATCGAGAAAAAAAAAATGACTATGGCTTTGCAATACAATATAGTTCGTTTACACTCTTAAAACTAAACTTATTAATTATATTGTTCTTTGAAGCAAATATGATATTTGCAATGGACACAAAACATTTATCGATTTAAAACAGCAAGAAATAAAAACTGTATGTGTCGTAGATTTACCAAAAATCTATGTTGTATTCTTTAATCTTTACGAGAAACAAAACAAAAGAGGATTTAAACATCTAAAAAATCAAGAAAATCGTTCAGCTCTGTTATTAATAATCACGTCTACTGCTATATATGAAGATACGTTATGTTTTACGTATATACTGGGAGAAAAAATATAGTTTGCATTTTGTTCTCGATAATCCAGAATATTTACAAAATCATAAATAAAATATATGCAAAAGTAAAGAAATCAATTTTAATGAAGTAGAATATTATATTTTTTAAAACTTTGAATTGAAAAATTATATTATTTCAGGTCTAAGTATCGTTTAAAAATATCGTTTTTATAAATATATTTATATTAACAAAAAAGGAGACTTTTTTTAAAGAATAGTATTTTGTGTAATATTAGATATCTTATGAAACAGTGAAATGGGATAGAAGTATATACATCAGTCATTTAATGTTTTTATAAAGTGCTTTTCCAAAATAGATATCTCAATGCACAGCCGTCTACTGTTGTCCGTATTCAGTGTCCCCCAACAACAAATGCTCATGTTTCGCCTGATTTGTATGCTGTTAGAACATAAGAGAAAACATTTTACAGAATGAAGAATCTTAAAACATAAACAAAAGACAATAGTGAAAATTTCAAATTGCATTCTAGGTCAACTGCTCCCAAAAGAACGTCCCCCACCAAAGAAAAATTTCTTAAAACCTATCACAGGCAATCTGAAAAAACCCTGAAAATAAATGAGTGTTGGAACAAAGCAAAGAAAATGTATATATATAGAAAAAAATCTTTGAAATTAGACAATACGTTATCTCGAGGTTGATAAATGTATTTCTATGTCTCTTCATCTGCCTCGGATTCTAAAGCAGATTGAATTATGAAATATCCACAAGATTATGGATCGCTGAGTCAAGGTACGGAATATGGAAAATGTCTTTCACTCTTAAATGAGTCAAAACTGAAAGGTTCGAAGGCAATAAACTTTGAGGGATATCGTTTATTAAGTGGTATGCACGATAAAAAAAGTTTTTTTAAACAAAATTATCAAAACCTATTATTTATTTTTAAAGCACTAAAAAACATTCTTACTTTACAGAATAGCTCAGAGAAAAGGAAAAAAGAGAAATATTTCGGTGACTTTTTTATGTTAAAAATGTTAAAGGCTGGACTTAGCGTGGCATCTATCTTTCTGAACACAATACGGTATTCAATATATTATAGAAAAAATGTTTAATTTAGCTTTAAACAAACCTCAAACAGGAAAATATTTATACCATTTTTAGGTTTCATTCATTAAAACACGAATGTATTTAAATTGTTTTGTTGCGGTTGTTTCTTTTTTGTTATTATTATTTTAATGAAATGGAAGTTCGGCAATTTTTAATAAATATTTCTACGAAGCAACTTCTTGTGTGTACCTTACATGAAATAAGACGAGAATTAGATATTTCTTATGCTGTCACAGATTTTTTAAACCTTTTCAAATTAACGTTTATAATGTTAATAACTCTTCTCAACCTGGAATGTAGGTTTATTGGATGCCAATTCGCAAGTAAATATTCACATTCCCAACAAACATGTTTTACAGACAAACATGATAAATTAACAGCATTTGCATTAACATTAAAATCGACATTATCTTGTAACTCCTGTAAGTACCTATAAATTTAGTTACGTAGCTGAAAATTAAGAATTGATTATTCTAAAATCTGCTATTCCGGATAAATAAATGTAATTAGTAAACTATAGAAAATTATTCGGAAACGTGTCCAAAAACCAGTGGTAGCATAAGAAACTTTGTTTATGTAAATGATTTATTTAATCTTTAAAAAATCTGTTAATGTAATTTTTATATTTGTTATATTTGTTCAGATAGACCATTAACACCACCATTTACATATAAAAATATCAATAATGTACTAAAATAAAAAATTTAAATATATAAAAGCTATTCTTTCACATTTGCCACATGCCAGGCGTTAATAGCCTAAGAAATCGCACAAGTTTCATTACCTAAGCAACCCGTTTGCTATAGATCATTTCAGTGTTTTAAGCACGTAGGTACGTGCTTAAAACACTGGTAGTTCGAATACATGTTTGTTACGTTTGTATTTTATTATTTTATTTATTTATTGGTGCAATTTTAATTTCGTTATGGAATATTAGTCGTAAACAAATGCTGAACTATTTAAACTTTTTAAAGTGCAAACTGGTTAATCTTCCGTAATTGGGCTGCGCATGATACAGATAGATTTTTTAAAATCATGCTTGAAAATTATTTTAATAGTCATAGAAATACAGTAAATTGAGATGTAGTTTTTAAAGAAATTGGATTTGAATGAACATATATATTCTTTTCGACTGTGTACAAATTAAAACTGTGTGATTTTTTTTTTTTTTTTTTTAAACTGCAGTAACTGCGAAATGTATTTTCAGATCTTGCCACCGTCCATATGACGTCAGCATGGTTTTCTTTTATACTAGGTTTGTGTCAACAACGCAATAATACACTGTAAGTTTCTGGTGCGTTTTGTAAAACATTATAATAATGATTAACCACTTTGAATCCGATGTTAGTTTTACACAATTGAGGTAATTGGAAAATTTCAAGATTTAATATAAATTTTCTACGTTAAATTTAATGAAATATTTAACCATAATTTAAAAAAGAGATTTTTCAAATAAAAGTACTTTATACATTGAAAATCTTACTATCGCTATTAAAATGTATTTTTCCGCACCATGTATTTCATGAATCGTAAAGATTTTGAAAATACTTGATAGTGAAATTTAGCTACGTGTCGTTTTACTAAATTCCATCATGCATCCGGTAGATTAACTTTATATATGTTATCGTCACTCTTTTACTTTTTTACATATGTCTGGAGACATACATAAGTAAAAGAGGTTCAAAATATTCACAATTTTAATATGTATACATATATTTCAGAATAGAGTAAAATAAGTTATTTCTACTTCATGGTACAATAATATTTTGACAAAGAAGTAATAAATTTGATAGAGATATACAAGAAAAAAAATTTAAACGATCTTAATAAAACCTACTAAAAATTGATCCTGAATAATTTGCTTTTTATGGCGCAAACAAAATGCAAAGTATGCAATCAGTGTATACACCTACACATTGAATGAAAATGAATAAAATAAGGTATACAACGAACGACATTTTAAATATTATATTTAAAATATTCTTAATTATTTATATATTCATTTGCTTCATAAACATGTAATATATAGTGTGCACATTTTTATGAAAAAAATACTTTTTTAGTTATAGAGATATTTGAAATATATATATATACTAGCAAGCTACGCCCGCTGCGCTGGTCGGTTTCTACAAATGAACCTTGAATCAAACGAAATATATTGTTTAATTTTACCTTTTATTTGAAAGCAATCTGTATATTTACCTGGAATATCCTTCCGCATTACTGAAAAATGACGTGATTGCGCTATTATAGAGCTTTTCCACATAATTCTAAAACTTACAGAACGATATAAAATATACTAAAACCATCCTTACAAATTATCTACTTAACAATGCAAGTCGCAAAAAATACTCCCAGTAAAAACTTTCAAAAAGGCTTATCTTTCGGAATCGGGTACACCTGACTATATAACCTTCACACATAACTGTTTGACTAAGCAACGTAGAACAATATGTAGTACATTAAAACCATTCCTGAAATAGCATGTAACTAACAATGCAATTCTCATCAAAATCCGTCCAGTAGAACTTTTTCAGAAGGCTAATCTTTCATAATCGGAATCAAATATTGAAAAGGCTAATATTTGATTAAAAAAAATGGTCACCCGATTTTCGAATTTCCCCCTATAATTCTGGAACTAAGCAACGTAGAATGATATGTTATATAATAAAACTTTCCCTAGAAAATTATCTAACGGTGTAGGTCCCATCGAAATCCAGACGGCAAAATCTTTAAAAAGGCTAATATTTCATAATCGGATTGATCTGGTTATAGAACTTCCCAGAATAATTCTATAACTAAGCTACGTAGAACGATATGTTATACAATAAAATCTTCCCTGAAAAATTATCTTACAGTTTAAGTCCTACGAAAATCCATTCAGCAGAACTCTAGTTATAAGCAACCGGAACGAAATTTCATATATGTAGAAGTAAATAGAGTATATTGCCATTAATATAGTTTGCATTTGAATAAAATAAAATGTACTTTTCGGTTAGCTGGGTGATACTGATATATGTACATATATATATATATATATATATATATATATATATATATATATATATATATATATATATATATATATATATATATATATATATATATATATATATGTGTGTGTGTGTGTTTGTGTGTGTGTATATATTCATACATATAAGTGTACATATATGTATGTATATACACGTATTTGTGTAGATATATGTTTATATATATACATGTATATATATATCACTGGAGCCCGGCTAACCGAAAAGTACCAAAAAAAAAATACTGCAAAAATGCAGTCGTACACTTAAAAAAAAACGTATTTTGGCTTAAAATCTCTCATCAAAACTGTTTTCTTTTTTTTCTTTTCTTTCTTTTTTTAAAATAAAATTAGTAACAGTTTTTTCTTTTATTTTTCCAGATGTATAGCCATTTCAATTCTTTCAGCAACAAAAAAGACACCATTTGGCTTAAAATCAAATTGTTTGGTGTCAAAAGTAAAATCAAAATCGCCAAAAACAAAAGATACATCGCCAAATATTGTTTCAATATAGAAATCTTGCCCCTTGAATAATTTTTTAAGCTTCTTGAACATTCCCTATCATGTTTAAATGAAATATTTTCGTTTTATAATATTCTCTCATTAAAGCTTTTTTTTTCTCTTTCTTTTTTTTTAAAATAAAATTAGTAACAGTTTTTCTTTTATTTTTCGACATGTTGTCTACACATCCTTTTCATTTCTTTCTGCAACAGTAATGACCGCCAAAAAATTAGCAATGGTAATCTATTCGGCCAAAATAACAGAACTTTCTATCATAATTCTATAACTAATAATATACGTAGAACGTTGTGTTATATACTAAAACCTTCCCTGAAAAATTATCTTTCGAACAGTGTAAGTTCCTTCAAAATCCATTCGGCAGAACTCCAGGTATAAAGGAACGGAACGAAATTTCCGTTTGTGTTTTATATATATAGTAGATATCTTGGAATAATATGCGTATTAATTGAAAGATACTTATGGCTTGAATGGATTCATCTTAAAAACACTTCTTAATTTTTTTTTCGACATGTTACTAT
The DNA here is from genome assembly GCA_963931845.1 of Maratus michaelseni. Taxonomy (NCBI): domain Eukaryota; kingdom Metazoa; phylum Arthropoda; class Arachnida; order Araneae; family Salticidae; genus Maratus; species Maratus michaelseni. The sequence goes on along the minus strand of OZ007590.1, from coordinate 256,116,155 downwards.
TCCTCAAATTTCCTCAGTAGCAAGAATACTTTAAGAAATATATGAAGTTACCACTAAAGAAATCCCAGTTGTGTTAAAAAAGATCATTTTATATAAGCAGTTTTTCAAGTTTTAACACTACAAAATATGGTATTTTAAGTGATGTAGTCATATACAACAGGCATGTCCCATTAGGTAATATATGAATTTAAAGGGCTTATCGCTGTTTAATAATACATAGTAACGCGTGTCATTCAAAGACGCATTTGGCTAAACTTACTCCACTATGATCGAGTCTGGAGACCTTGTTTGAGTCGGACCTAATAATGAAATTCGGCGTGTGTCGGGTTGAGATATCTTTTTGTAAAAAAAAAAAAAGTTACATTGTACATTTAATCAAAGAAATAAATATAATTTAAGAGTTATCAAATAAAAGTGATATTGTACACTTATTAAAGAAATCATTGTAATTTAAGGGATATCAAATTTATTTTGTAGATATCGTGACTGGTGGTTCCGAGATGGTACAGATTGTTTTTATTTTTGCACCCTTAATGCTATTCCAATTAAATCATGGGATATAACAATGCATGTCTCATGAAATAGCTAGTCTGTAGATGTATATCATATAATATAAATATGCTCAACGTCAGTTTGTTAGACATTTTGTGAATCTCATTTCCTCCTTAATCTATCTCTCCAAGCGAAATCTACATTTTTATCTGATGATATATTCAAAATGGTGTTAAAAATTACCTAATGACGATTTTTGAAAATTGCTATTTTATAAGTGGACAAAAGAATTACTACATATAGATAATTAAACTTTTAATCTAAAAGAAGAAAACTTTACATTGAAATCGTTAGAATATATTATTCGACTGAATATTTCTTATATAGAAAATCCCTTTGTAGAAAAAAACTTCTCTCAGCGACTTCCAAATTAGATTAATTAAGAAGAGATAATGCACTACTTTTTGTATAAACATTGAAATCGGTTTGCTTGTACAATCGTCTAACAACATTTGAAAAATTTAAAAAGCGTAGGTATATATATCTATACTAATAAAATAACGTTTCGTTCTGTTTGTGTGTCTGTGTGTTTGTTTGTTTGACTGCGATGGCTCGGAAATTCTAGCGCACCTAGAAGCCTTAAAATTTAGATTTAGGTAGACCAAGCTCTTCTCCTTGTGCAACTGAGTCTCAGAATTTTAATATTTTAATTAGTTACTAATTAAAAACTGATCAAAAATCACAAACAAAACAGCTCTCCTCCGAAATCCGTGCTCACATGCTCACGTGCTCTCATCCTTTTTACCGTACATTTAATAAAGAGAAGAAGCAATTTTTTAGTCAACTCGTTTATTTTTCCGTTTTTCTAAATTCGCCACGGGCGAACGGTCATAAATACGGAAAAACCATCTACATATTCCCAAAGAACGTATTTTTCCGTCTCAAACCATCTGGTCAGATAAAAAAAAAAATTCACATTTAACCCTTTCAAAAGAAATAATATAAAAGCGCCGAATTCATGTTTTTCATTTTCTCACATTTTCCGAGTCTCGCATCCGCCGGACTACAAAAGATACGGTAAAACTGAGTTCGCCAAATTAAATATCTGATTTTGCTCTTTTCAGAGCCAGCTCTGGTTTTAAAAAATATGAAAGTTATTCCTTTGAAAAAGTTACATTTTCTTAACGCCTTTTCGGGATTTTTCGGATTTTTAAAAATTTGCATCCGCGGTTCCAAGCAAATTACGAAAAACTAAAAATACCAAACAATAACTACTCCTTTTTTTTTTTTGACATTTGCAATTGTGTTCGAAAAATACGAATATTAACGGTCTAAAAAAAAAAACTGCACGCAGGATGCATTTATGCGAATTCCGATATTCTGCGATATGTAAAATCGCACACTGGCTCTCTAAAAAACAAAACAAAATCAAAACCAAAAAAAAAAAAAAAAAACGCACCTACGTTCTGTAGGATTCAGGCAGAAACCTTTAGTTTAATATAATTATCCCTTTCTAAAACGTTTTACTTTTAAGCAATTTCGCATTTTTTACGATTTCTCCTATTTTTAAAAATTTGAATCAGCGTTCATAAACAAGATAAGAAAAGTACCGAGACTAATCTAGTTCCGTAACTTTTTAAAATCTGGTATCCGTTTCGAAAAAATTGAATTTTAACCCTCCGAAAAAAATCGTTTCCAAAACGCACTCACGCGATTTTCGTTTTTCGGCCCAGGCTTAATAATCGGCATCGACTCAGGAAATGTGAATATGGGCAAACAGAAAACACCAAATCATAGATACGTTCATTTTGTTCAAAACGCACCGTTGGGTTTAAAAATATTTACATTAACCCTTTCGAAACCGGTTGTTTACGTAACATACTTTCGCCATTTCCGCTATTTTGGCGATGTTTACCCGTGGTTAAATTTTAATTCTACTAGGAAATTTGGTTGGGTCGAGTGTTCTGAAAAGGCCTCTTCCAGAACAGACTGCGCCCCCTGGCGGTCGAAGGTGAAACTATAGGGATATATCTGGTTCTATGGACCCGATTACTACGGGGTTGGCTCAAGTTTCGTATAGAACAGATTATTAATATTTCGGGCCAGGGCAACACCGGGCGGGTTAGTTAGTAAGGTAATATATCACATTAAAGAAAGTCGTTTGCAGTTGAGAGTACTTGGTTAGCTCTTTTTATTAAAAAAACATCGCTTTGTTTCCAGTTATGAAAACATAAAACAATGTTTTCCCGTATTGTTTATTCGATTGTTTATTTGATATATTTATTCGATTGTTTATTTGATATGTTTATTCGATATGTTTATTAAATTTCAATTCTACTAGGAAACCTGGTTGGGTCGAGTGTTCTGATATGGCTTCTTCCAGAACCCACTGGCGGTGGAAGATGAACTACAGGAGTATCTCTGGTTCTATGGCCCCGATTACGAGGCTCATTCGACTTGATATCTATAGCCCTTAATATTTTAGTTGCACTTTCTGCTGCCAGGGTGCGCTTTCCGATCTATGGGACTGATTACGACGGGTTCGCCTCATTCCACTTGATTTCGACAGCCTTACAGATTTCAGATATGTTCCTATAGAACAGATTGCTATTATCACGGGCCCGAGCAACGCCGGGCGAGTCAGCTAGTATATATACATATATACACTATATGGCCATGAATGACCGGCAACTTTCAATTTTAGACATTTTGTGGAATAGTTAAAAATGTACTTGTCAGATTCTTCTGGAATTTTAGGATTAAAAAGAACAGGTTTGACTTCATATTTATCAACGTCGATTTGATAAGGAGGACAATTAGGGGGCCAAAAAATAATTATAGAAAAAAATAATACTTGGTATCACCCTGTAAAATAAAATGCACGAAATGATCTATCGCTGCAGAGTATACATAGGCAGACATTGTACAATATGTGTATTCATTTGTGTAAAAATAGCATGTGTATTAATAGAAATATAGTGATTTATTTTTTAATTTAAAATATTCTTGTATGTTTTTTGCTTATAACATACAGGGTTTTTAACCAAAATTGACGCCAGTTTTAGAAAAATTGGCAAAATATAGTGCAAACAATATCGTGTAATTGGAATATAAATATATTAAATATTTAAGGAAATATGGGCAGTTGTATAAAATATTCTTTATCTGCGCATGCGTAAACGATAACAAGGAACTTTTTACATAATTTAATAGTAAATTCTATGGAGCAACTTATTAAAAAAAATCAGCCAAATATCGTAAAAATTTAGAGAGATATCGGTGTTAGAGTGAGCTGTTTTATTGTTTCTCACTAAAACTCGCTGAATGATAAAGGAATGTTCACAAATTGTCATGTTTAATTTTTATACTATATTTCAAATTTTATTGATACTTTAATTCGCCTTGGAAAACTTTATTCCACCAGGTTATAATACTTTTGGGACGAATCCTTTGATTTTGATAATTCTTTTTTGTTTGTTCGAATAAGCTCGTTAGGGTAGTTTTTCAAAGAGAACTAAAGTATCATTAAAAATTGAAAAATAGTATAAAATAAAAAATGCCAATTTGTGGAAAATCCTTTATCATTCAGCGAGTTTTAGTGAAAAACTAAAAAAAACAGCTCACTCTAACACCGATATCTCTCTGAATTTTTACGATATTTGACAGATTTTTTTAATAGGTTGCTCCATAGAGATGACTATTAAATTATGCAAAAAGTTCCTTGTTATCGTTCGCGCATGCGTAGATAAATATATTTTATACAACTGCCCATATTTTCTTAAATATTTAATATATTTACATTCCAATTGCAGTATATTGTTTCTACTATATTTTGTCAATTATCCTGAAACTGGCGTTAAATTTGGTTAAAAACCCTGTATGTTATAAGCAAAAAACATGCAAGATTTGTTTTTAATTAAAAAAAAAAAATCGCTATATTTCTATTAATATACATGCTATTCTTACACAAATGAATGCACATATTGCACAATGTCTGCCTATGTATATTCTGTAGCGATAGATCATTTCGTGCATTTTTTTTACAGGGTGATCCCAAGTATAATTTTATTCTATAATTTTTTGTTGGCCCCCTAATTGTCCTCCTTATCAAATCGACGTTGATAAATATGAAGTCAAACCTTTTCTTTTTAATCCTAAAATTCCAGAAGAATCTGAGAAGCATATTTTTAAATATTCGACAAAATGTCCAAAATTGAAAGTTGCCGGTCATTAATGGACATATAGTGTATGTATCTATGTTATAATAAAACACAAGCTATTATTTCAACACAAATTGAAAATTTCTTGAGATAGCACATTTTTATGGAAATACATTTTTACTTTTATTTAAAATATTACAGTATGACACTAAAAAGTTAAAGTAGGATATATTTTTTTCAGCTTCAGCGAATGCAAACATACATTGAGATGTTCGATACTATTATCGGAAAGTTGTTTTAAATATAACTTTTTGTTAACCTTGAACGAAATTAAATTACAACTTGAAGTGCGATTTTAACTTAAATTTACTAAATTAGGAGTTACTCTTGTGCATGCTTGTTTTTTTGTGCTTTTATTTAAGGAAAGTACTCGAGTAGCAATTTACAAATATAATTTGACAAATTGTTTCTGTTTTGATTACGGTTCAGAACTGGTGATTGTTTTTGTATTCATTCCACAAGGACGTATATGTCCCAAAACTTAGTCAAAGGGTTCATGACGTAACATATCTTAATTTTTTTATGATAATGTGGTATGCTGTAAAGAACTTTTAATACAACTCTTTATAGTCAATTATCTACTAAGAATATTTTTTTATTGAAAACAGTTTTCGTAATTTTAATGTTATTGTTTACACGCACCATTCTTATTTTATTTCCATGTGGCATGAATCTACTTTATATAAAATAATTTAGGTCCATAATTCCGTGAAAATTCAGCTATGTTTCTTTGAAGTATGCCACGGTGCTTCTAAATGGAAATGGATTAAAACTACAAAAAGGGTAATTAATGCGTCCATTAAAGGTTATTTGTTCCTATTTTTATTCTGCTTCATTTATAGTAATAAAATAAAAGTTGTATGTCTGTCTCTCTCTGTGTGTGTGCTATGGCTAGTGAAATCTACCGCACGTGTAACTCTGAAATTTGGATGTGGATAGTCCAAGGCAGGTCCTGATGCACATGAGGCTCAGATTTTTAATTTTTTAATGTCCGAACCTACTGGGACCCTTTAAGTTTTTGTGCCCAAAATTGTTAATAACTTGCTTCAATTCAATTCAATCTTCTTTGTTTTGGGGGCACTTTGTTTATTTAGTTATTCCACCAATTCTACATCCCAGTTAGGACCTTTGGAACTTTTTGTGCTCCATGTATTTTAAGCCCCCCAAATTTCGTTACCTTCACAATGCATAACTTTAAAGTTGAGACTTGGACTTCTTTCTTCGGGCCACAACCCTCATACTTTTATTGGAGCCCTAGGGCCTTTTTTAAGGATTTCTTAAAAAAAGTATTCTAATGATTAATTTATAGAAAAGGCTTAATTTCGACTAAGTTAAGATCTAAAGCTCTAAGTACTAGAATCTTTTAAGATGTTTTCCTCTTAGTGTCGTGCTCGAAACTATCAGTTGTCCCCTTTTGATCCCCTGTTACATCTTCCTTAAAAATCGTGCAATTCACTAGCCTTTTTCTTACAACTTATTATGACTTCCAGAGACTAAATGAACGACAAAAAATTATCGGACATGACCTGGGGCCCTTGGTGCCCCTTAAGTGTTTGCGTATTAAATTGTTAATAACTTGCCCTGTTTCATCCGATCTTCTACTTTTTTAGTGCCCTTTTCTCTATTTATTTATACCCCATTTCTACATTACAGTTAAGACCCTGCCCCCCTAGGGCCCGGTATAGAGCTCCCTGAAGTGTTTAATCCCTAAATTGTTAATACCTTGCCTCCTTTTAATCCCATCTATTTCGATTTTGGGGACTTTTCTCTATTTAATTATTCCCCCATTTCTACGTACCAGTTAGGACCCTAACGCCCGTCTGAGTCCTTGGCCTTCTTGTGTGCCATGCGTTTTTCATCTTCATAACTGTGCCACCCTCTCAATGCCTAACTTTAAAGTTGAGACTTTGACTTCTTTTCTCGGCCACCATCCTTATATGTTTATTGGGGCCCTAGAACCTTTTTTAAGCAGTTTTTTTAATTGTATTCTAATGATTAATCTATACCCTTTGCTGACTTTCGACCAATTGAAGATCTAAAGAACTAAGCACTAAGACCTTTTAAGATTTTTTATCTCTTAGGGCACTGGTCAAAACTATTAGGCTTTTGGTCCCCTTACTGTATCTACTTTAAAAAGTGTCCGATAAAAGTGTCCGATTTACTAGTTTTTTTTACATAACGTCTGAGGACTTCCAGCTACTACACGAACGAGAAAAAAATTTCTCAGACAAAACCCGCGCCGCTTGAAGTTTTTGTGCCCTAATTAACTAATAACTTACCCCCCCCCCCTCCCCTTTTTATGCGATCTTCTTCGTTTTTGGGGCTCCTTTTTTCATTTAGTTATACTCTCATTACTACATTCCAGTTAACACAATGGGCCCCCGCTGTATTTTTTGTTCCTTAAATTGATAATAACTTGCCCGCTTTTATTCCGATCTTTTTCATTTTGGGGGCATTGTTTCTTATTTAGTTATTCCCTTATTTCTACATTCTAGTTAGGACCCTGGCCGGAACCCTTGAGCGTATTGTGCACCATGCATTTTTAACCCCCATAACTGTGTCACCCTCTCACTTGATTTCTGTTTAAGGTTATTATCACGGGCCCGGGCAACACGGGCATATCAGCTAGTATAAAATAAAATCATTGCTAAGAATTGATGAGTTTTATCAAATATCAAGATGAATTATTTTTGAGCATATTCATACAAGATAGAAAATTAAAAAATATATTGTGAAAACGTCATTGTTTTTTCTGTTTATAATATGTACTGTTACACAAGAACAGCATGTAAAAATTGTAAAAAAACACAAAACGAGAAGCTTAATAAATTTCTGTTAATAAATAATTCATTCTCTTAACACAAATATTTGTTTTCGATGTGTACGATGCAGAATATCGAAGCTTGAATTCCTATTATGAACATATCAATCTTTGGTCCTATGGTTCGTTGCTCTTAATGTCAAAGATCATCCATCAGTATTCTCGAGAATGGATTTCTGGAATATAATTCGCTTTCGTATTCAGCAGACATCTCATTACTGCGTTTTACTTATTTTTATTTATTTTGGATAATTTTAAAGGATATCTTTTAAAATTCTTAATAAGCATTACGTGAGTACAAAATGTGTTGTGTTAAAACTGATTACCTACATATAAGCAAACAGTACTTTTTAAATATATTTTCTTGGCTTGTACCGTCTCGTTCCCAGAAAGTAAGTCTGAAGTATGGAAAACAAACATATTTATTAGGGTGGTCACAAGTTACATGGGGAAATTTTTTTTTTATCTTATCTTTCGGGGGACCCTCCTAAAATTTGCCAATTACTTAGAAAATGATATTGTTAAAGTTTCAGCTCAATTGAATAATATTAACCCGTGCCTCATCGAGGTTGAATTATTGAAAAAATGTGATTTTTGGTGAAAAATTGCAGTTTTTTCTTCCTTAAGTGAAAACCATTTGTCCTAAAACACTGATTCTTGTCTTATTTGATAAAAAATGTTGTTACCTTGAATTTTTACTCCCAACAAAACTTATATTTAATAACATTTAGCATTTTTTAGGTCAAGTCATGAACTATATCCTCAAATCTGCATTTTTGAAAAATAAATGGAAAATGACAGCAGAATAATTTTAATTACTTCTGACTACTTTTTTGTGTTTTTTATATTAAAAGACAAAAAAAATTATAACTTAAAATTTTTTTCACAAATTATAGTTAATTATTAGGTACCTAGTTTTGTGCTTCGAAAGAAGAAGCCCCTGAATTTGTATTGCAGTGAAAGTGCATTTAACACGAACCTCTGAAAATCTCTTTTTAATAAAAAGTAATTTCTGTTTCTTTCTATCTTTAAGAAGTCTTTTTTTTATTATTGACGAAACCGTCCGACAACCAGCAGTCGTCAAATGCATCCCTCCTTTCACTATGATTGGAAGAAAAGGAAGTACTCACGAGGAACTGAAGAGATTATTACGGAAAAATTGTCTTTACTGTTAGATTGATGTAGCATATCTGATAGAGACGCAGTTAAAATAATTTCAGTTGCGGCAGAAGCATTAAGTCATAATCCAGTTACTTTAATTTTAAGTAGAAGTGCAATAAGACTCCGCAGACAACAATTTCGAAAACAAAGAACTGAGCTCATAAAAAAAAACAGATTTAAAAATTCCAATTTAGAGAGAGCTGTTGTTCACTGGGATGGAAAACTACTTACATATATTTTGAATAAAGAAATTATAGAGAGGGTAGCGGTATTAATTAACTGTGGAGATGAAGAAAAGTTGATAGGTGTTCCTCAGCTTGAAAATAGTATGGGCAAAAGCTGTATTTTCAGCAATTGTAGTGTGTGTGTGGGGGGGGGGGCAGTTGGTAAAATCCAGGCAATGTGTTTTGATACCACTGCAGTAAACACAGGTCGCCTAAATGCAGCAATTATTAGAACAAAATCTTCTCTATTTACCATGTCGTCACCATATTCTAGATATTATTGTGAGAGCAATTTTTGATTGTAAAGTGGGCACAACCACCGACCTACAGCCATATATTAAAAAAAAATCAGACTGGGTGGTCTAAGCTGGACAAGACTAAATACAAAACTGCTATTGAAGATGAAAATATCAGATATAAAATACTTAATTCAGATGAAATTTCAAGTTTTCTTATCGAACATTTAAAACATAGACACCCCAAGGATGACTATAAAGAATTTATCTAACTTTTTAAATTTTTATAGGACGTCTTCCACCAAAAGACATTTTTTCATAGTACCTGGCGCTATTCTTTACGCCAGATGGATGGCTAAGGCCATTTATTCTCTCAAAATATATCTTTTCAGAGATAAATTATCATTAACATATTTAGAAGAAGATATTACAGACGTTTGTTTATAATCAGTATATATGTAAAAGCGTGGTTCAATGCTCCTCCTCTGGCTTTGGCTCCCAATCAAGACCTACAATTATTAAAATCATTTGTTGAATACAGAAAAATTGATAAAAAGGTTGCAGACCAAGCGTTTTCTAAAATGAAAAAACATCTTTGGTATCTTAACTCGGAGCAAGTTGTAGTTTCATTTTTCGATGATACTTTGGAAAAAACGTCAAAATAAGTATGGCTGAAAAATTAATGTCATTTGAAGAAGAAAATGATGATGATGAGATAAGGATGTAAGAGCAACAATAGGTTTCAATGAAGTAGGATATTTACTGGATAAAGTAGATTTTTTTTTTCATCTCAAACTGTAATTTTTTTAGGAGATTTGAGATTAATATGCAATTCTTAAATACTGATCCCGATGTATGGGGCGAAAATAAACATTATTTGAAAGCCAAAAAAAAAAATAGTGAATTGTTTTAAGGTTGTCAATGACGCAGCTGAAAGGGGAATAAAATTAATCCAAGACTGCAATTCCTGTTTAACGAAAGACGAAGAACAAAAGCAGTTTCTGTTACAAATTGTATCTGAATGCAGAAAATATTTTCCAGATTCTTCAAAAGCCACATTATTGAAGCCCTTACCACCTTAATATGATAATTGTAAGTGATAATATTTTATTTCTTTTATGATGACTCGTTTTTTATAACGCAACTTTAATAATGAATTGCATTTGAACATTATTTGTTCTCATTTTAATACTTTACTCTTTATTTCTTACAATTCAATCAGTTTAAATTTCAAATTTTCTCATTTACTTTGGATTTTTTTTTTTTAAACTAAACCCCTTTTTATGTACAAAATGAAACAAAAAAGAAATCGAAAACTAAAAGCAGATCAAATGGAATGTTATAACGTTTTTTCACATTTTCATAAAAATTCAATTTTTAGAATTCAGAGCATGTTTGGTTCTAAATAATGCTGTATATTTTTAAAACTATAATTTTTTACAAAAAAAAGATGTTTGGTTCTTCGATGCAAAAACATTTTTTTATGAAATGAGACCAGAATTAGGTTTCTATGTTCATTTGTATTCATTTTATGAAGGGAAAACTATAAATTTTTGTGAAAAATCGTGGTTTTTCAAAACTTTGACCTCAATGAGGCACGGGTTAACATTATCCAAATGAGCTGAAACTTTGCCAATCTCATTTTTCAGCCAATTGGCAACTTTTAGGGGGGTCCCCCCGAAAAAAATCGAAAATGGATTTCTTGTGACCACCCTAATATTTATATTTGAATATACTACTTTATTAAAGGCATATATATATATATAGTCAAACAAGGTTTATTTTAGAGGTACAATCATTTTCATCTAGGTATCTTCTGGGCTCTGGTAAATAGAATAAATCTAGTAAATAGAGTCTAAAAAGGCACAATTTTGGGTAGATATGATTTGTATTATGTTGCATAGCTTAAAGTTCAAATAAACCCCGAAAACGTTTAACCTTCCCTCCTCCCCCGTAAAACAACAATAAAACTATCGGAATTTTCACAGTTTTTCTGTAAAATATCAATAGAAATAATGGAATATCCCCTCTTCTCACCCTTTTCTCTCTGTACTTTGAATATCCAGAAAAAAACAAACTTTAACAGGTTTGCAATAGCTTTTATATCATAATTCCTTATTAGTGCATTTTAGGGAAACAAAACTAATACCTTCTTATAGTCGATAAAATTCGTAAATGAAAAAAAAAATTAGGCCCATAAAAATCGATATAAATCGATATAAATTTTGCTTAAAACAGAGAGAATGGGTGAAATGTGGAGTTTGCAACATTTTTAATCTTTATAACAGAAATACTCGTACACATATGTGATAATTCAGTAACATTATAATGATAAAATACCAATTTGGACATCAATTTAATCGAAATAATTTATTTTAAAAAATGAAAAACATTACTTGTTGAAATCTGAAACTCTGATTTTACTGTACATTTTGAACAACATAACGTCGGTTATTCTAAGCCGGTGGAAAATATTCCTTGGCTAAATTGTAGTGTTAAAAATACTTGGCAAAACCTTTATACTTTCTTGATACTCTCTAGTTTATAAAACTTTCCAATGTTGTATTTAACTATGTGCCTAGAAACAAACCGCTATAAACGTTCATTTTCTGCAAAACCTCTAACAGCTTTGATTCGATAAAGTATTATGATACGAATGGTAATTACAGATAAAACTGGTAAAACACGATATTTTGCTGGTTTTTCAAATTTACTAGTACATTTATAATTTGTAGCGTCATTATTAAATGAACTTAAAATAACGTCTTGCATAAAATGTAATAAAGAATATTTTTAAGATTAGTAATAATTTTCTTTCGTTTAAAATGTAGTAGTAAAAAGTTAACTTTCATAAAACTCGACAAAAAATTAACTTATTCTTCCTAATTTTATTGAATGTTTTCTGCTGGGTAGCATAGTTTTTCGTGAACCTAGGAAAACACTAAATGCATAAAATTTACTGCAAATGTTATATTTATCACGTTTAGCAATAGATTTCTTCCTGGAAAAGTTACTAGTATAAAAGTATTCATAAAATATCAATGAAAAATGCGATATTTCGCTGATTTATTCTATTTTACGGTAACAATAGTCAGGTGCAGCTCAGTTACTTATGAGCGTAGAGACAACTACATGCTTCATATTTGGTATAGATTTCATCTACTACTACACTGATAGCAACTTAGTTTTCTTAAAATATACTGTTAACAGTCTCTTAAGAAAAATGCGTAAATCCCACATATTTCTTATTATTTTGACATTACCCGAACTATGAAACAGCATATCTCCGTTACTTAGGGGCTTTTAAAAAAAATTATGCACAGACTTTATTGCAAAATTTATTTTCTACAAGCTTGATAAAACATTTTTTTCCCGTAAAATATACCTATAAGAAATTATTGAAGAAAAACATGAATAAAGTCAATATATGTTTTGGTCCAGTTGGCGGTTTTTGGAGGGGGGGGAAATAGGTCTCGAATATTGGTTTTTTATTAGAATATTTAACTTTACAACATAATCCTAAAAATATAATTACCCGACTATTTACAAGGTAAAGCTGCTTTATTAATTGGATTGATTTCGGTGATTCTTTCTATTATATTATCTGAAGGTTAGAACGGTGTAACTCTGTTGTTTCTAAACTTAAAAATAACTATATGTATGAAATACGATGTAACTTTTATTCTGTAAAAGATGTGTAACATATTCATTTAGCTAAAATAAATTGGTAAGAAGTTGCTTTTAAGAAAATCGCAAAAGATTTGATGTTTCGTTGTTTAATCATTATTGTTATTATTTTGCTGTTGTTTTTGTTGTTGTTGTTGTAACCGGACATTCGAGTGTCGTAGCTCTGTTATGTTTGGTCTGAGGGGAATTTCAAAAATATTTGTTTTTGCATATGTCATTGTCTGCAAGATCTACATTACAATTTTTTGCCTAAAATGTACTGTTAATAAAATAAACTGCGAAAAACCGTAATTTTTTTCTTATTTTTTTCTACTTTACCCGAATTTTGGAGCGGCGTAGTTCCCGTAGATATGGAGTTTATTGCAGATTTTAATCTTAAAATTGATATTTTTTCTTACCTTAAATTTACCTATAAGAAGTTATTAAAACATCGATAAAGTGAATATTTTTATATTTTTCCAGATCAATTGGTCAAAAACTTGTTTTTTCTCTTAGGATATCAATCTAGAAAACATATCACAAAAACAAACATATCTGACTTTTTGCTCGGTAAAACTGCTTTATTTTCCACGCTAAGAGAAACCTCGGATTAAAGAATAATCAGAACTTTTACCAAAATCCTATCCTTAAATGAGATTCATAGACTGCAGTTGTTAGGAAAGTACTTACAACGAGTTCGATATACCCGCTATCAGTGGTGTAAAAATTAAGCACCAAGGAGCCAATTGTCACCACTAAATTTTATTGGTATCCTTCACCTATATTTCATTAGTGTAAAAGTACTTCGCTTACATTTTACTAGTATTCTTATTAGACACACAATATTAAAAATTTAGTGGTTGCAATCACCCCTGCCCGCCATAATATGTTGTTTATTAAGTTTAAAGTGCACAACTAAAATATTTCGTAATTATGCATGCACAGTTTCATGAAACAATTTCTTATGAAATTTTTAATAGGTAAATTGGCATAATACAAAATAAAATGTATATTTATTTAGTTATCTGAAGGGCATTTTATATACTTAAAATTATTTAAATTAGAGCATTTCATGTAATCGCTTATAGTACAATTTTGCTTCATAAGAAACAAATAGTGTCAGGTTTTCATTTTAAAAAAAGAGCTTTTTAACACTGCAAAAAATGTAATGTTTTAAATATTTATATGCCCATGAATTACATAGATTTTTAACATATGGGCAACGAGTATTAAGATCATAAAATGTGCTGCTTATAATACATAATTTTTCTTACAAAATAGAGTTTCGGCGAATAAATAAGACAGAAGTTATTATTTGACAATAGTGGCACTAAAAATAAAAAATTGTATGCGGGACAAAGGTTAAAAGAGTATAATTATATGTATTTTTTTATATTTATGAATCTGGAACCTTAGAATGAATTAAATTAGATCTGCAAATCAACCCGGAAGTATAAGTTTATTTCTGAAAATCATATCCTCGCATAATGCAGAGTGTAAAACATTTCTTCTGTTTTATTAATATTTAAGCATCGGATATGATTTGTAAATGCATACACTTCAAACTGTAACATTGCCGACTTTTCTAACACGAAAAAAAAAATGCTAAACTGAGTGAAAAACAGACAGTGTGAAAAATGTCAAGCCCGGAATCCAACCGGACCCTTTGAATAACGCTCCAAGGATCTTTCAAGCGTTATTCCTAAGGCTTAGGGTCGAAACGTTCGATCTTGCAACTTTTTTTAAAAATGAAATTCAAGTACTTCTGAAATCTTTCATAGTTTCTGAAATAATAGAGATAAACAAAAATTTCAAAAACGTCTGAAACCTCTACACTTTATTCTATCATATCATGTATATTTTGTGGATTTAACTTTGAAAAAAAAATGTTAGGTACTTATGAAATATTAGCTGATCCGTCCGGCGTTACCGGGAAATCAGTAACATTCTTTTGTGGTTTCGATAAAAATAGTCATTTTCAGCTCGCATTCTGTTCTAAACAAACCTCTTTCCGAACAAAACTCTGTTACTCGTCCCCGCTGCTTACAGCACTGTATAGCAGTCGTGTTACGCACACGCTGCAATGTTGTTTAGTTTCAATTTCCACCGCTTGTGGGCGCGAAATCATCTTGCTTAGTTATCTATATCTATCTTAATTAGTTCATGTGAAGTTGAATGTATCAATTTCCGTTGAAGAAGTTTCCAAACCTTTTTTAAGAATACTTTGGTCAAAATATCAAAATGTCTTATGTTGACCACTTTCAACCATCATATCTCCCACACCCCTACAGCTACCGATACGCAACCACCACAATGGAAGACGCGGGGCTATTGCCGCAAACAAGCATTAGTGGTCTGCGCTGTGTAGTTGTGACTTCAAAGGGAAATATAGGGACTCACATGTCGATATGTATATATATATATATATATATATATATATATATAGAGAGAGAGAGAGAGAGAGAGATTAGTGAAATTGCCATTTAAAAAAATACCATGTCTATGGAAGGTAAAAATAGAACAGTATAGAATTGTTATATATGTGATTACAACTTTCAAACATGTCAGGAAAAAATAATCAGTCGGTTATCTTTTTTCCTTCTGAATTATAACTATTAAAATGTGAAACATTTTCAAAAATCAACAATTTTGACAAGTTGTAACTCAAAAAGAAAACGTGGTATTCATAAGCGATTTGACAAGGAAAGTTGTCTTTCATATAACGTCTCATTTTTGTATTTCTATCTAGTCCTGAAATATAGGTCTTCAAATTGGCGAAATAACAGTAAAACATCCAGGAAAAAACATTTAGAAAAAAAAATACATTTAAATAAATAAATGTTCTGTATTTATTTAAAGAATTATTTCTGGAATGGTTCACTTTTGTGTTACAATTTTAAGTGACATAAAGTTGCTTTAAAGCAAATTTAACTTCTAAATTAGAATATAGAATACACGTTGTTACTAATGTTAAATCCCTGTGTTTAAACAGTAGTAGTCTTTGAAGTTGAATAATTTCTTATATAATTTCTTTAGTGATTTATGTGTGGAAAAATTGTTTAGAAAGTGAGATATCACGAACACATATGATGATGAGATATAATGGGATATAACTGGGGAAACTTTTCTTAAAGAGTATTCTAATACAAGGAACAAACCTGTTACAAAATTGTTACTTCCGTTCTTGAAATTTAATTGAAAAAAACACACAACAACGCGGTGGATTTAAAGAATAATTATTTGAAAATAAACCCAGACAATTTATCTATATGGAATTTCAAAACACCTTAACATGTTCATAAATCGGTGCAACCTTCGGCGCGTTAAAAGTAATTAATCCAAACCTGCTTCTATTTACTTTTCTAGAACTTTCTTCTACCCCAATACACTAATCCTTAACAATTCTACCCTCCCTTGGAAAGATGACACAAAATACCTAAATGTTATCCTTGATAAAAGATTTACCGTAAATATATATATATATATATATATATATATATATATATATATGTATATATTCATAATATAAGAGATAAGGTCACCGGAGCTTCCAAATCACTTGAACTCTCCTTAAAAATCCGACTTTCTCCATTTGCAATAAAATACCAATATATAAAGCTTTTCTCAGTCATGATTTACACCTCTCCGATCAGTTTTCATATGCAAATCTCGCGAGTATAATTTATCTAAAATTCATAATAGAAATTTAAACCGCCAGAAATTTTTTAACCGCCAGAAATGGTTGCAGATACTTCCGTAATGACAACTTTAGACGTGATTAAAATATTTTCTCCTTTATTCAACGGATGAAAAAACTTTCAAAGTTTTTTTTACAAAAATATCTATAATATATATGATGAAATTATTGATGAATTGCTGACATTGATCGAATATAACACCTAATTTTGTGTCTGTTGTTTTTATAATATATTGAATATTAAGTAAAGTAAATAGCGCATATTTTTAAAATGATGTGGACGAATAAATTAATTTTACACATTTTATTAACTTCACAAAACAAAGAACGTAACATAACAACATGAAGACATAACAGAACTAGAAGTACATTCTGTGGCACTGCAATGAAAACCAAACATCTAAAAGATAGATGTCACTAACGAATGGAGCACTTATAACTTTTACAATTTCTTTTGTGGTGCTGCCATCTATAGCTTACTTTCTGAAGTAAAAGTATCATAGTTTTCTTGTTTAATATTTTCTGTTTTTACATACATTTAATTTAATCATCTTACATAAATGTATTTTTATAAAATAAATAATTAAATATATAAAATTAATATACTTTATTTTTTGCTTTTGTATCCTATCTGTTACTATTAAAAAAAGGAAGAAAAGTATGTCTATCATTAGAAATTGCCTTATTGGCATTTTTCTCATTAATCTCAATTGTTTTGAACAATTAAACATTTATCATTTTACTTTTCACTTTTTAAAATTGTAATTACTATTTTTTTCAATCCTATTGTAAACACTTTCCTTTCTTTAATTATAATTATACTCACTCTTATGTAATTTAACTTACAATTAGACTGTTTATCTATTATGGCTCCTTAAGTTTTTGAAAAAAAAACAGCTGGGCAGTGTGTACAGTTTGCATCAACTAGAAAGCCCAAGAAATGGTCAAAATCTTCAACAGTTGATTCATAGCTGGCTATTATTTATGCAATAGGAAGACTCTATCTCACAAATCATTTGAAAACAAGAAAGATACTTACAGATATAGACATTATGAAAGGTATTTTTTAGGTACTTCTCTATTATCCCGTCGACCACTTTTCATAGCAAAAAACTATGACCAAACTGTAAGATTAAACGCCAAAAATGTAGTCCCATTTACTTGATGTCAGAAGCATTATACGTGTTTGTTACGTCATCAAGTGGTTTTTAATTCGACATTTGCGTGTATTTTTCATTATGTTTTACTGATTTATTAGTTATTTTATTAATAAAAATAAAAATTGTGTCCTTAAATTCTTATATTTTATTTATTTCTTTATTTTACTATTCCAATAGCAACGTTCTCCCGTTTATTTGGTGATAGTTTTTTGTTATGAAAAGTGGTCTATGGGATGATAGAGAAGTACCATATTTTATCAATATGTAATATTTATTAGATGCAGGTTTAAACTTCTAATGAAAAAGTAAGGATAAAAACATCTGCAAACAACATTTAGTTTTTAGTCAAGCCAGAGTATCATCTAATTTATTCCATCAAAGTTAGAGTGAAAACTGATCCAAGATTGCAAAAGGCACGCTAGAGAAAAAAAATAACAACTGCATTAGAGGATGACGTCATTCGCTTCGGGAAAAACATGGAACATAGAAATATAAATCTAAACATTTCAATTTCAATTTCGCTTTTTAATCATAAATATAAAATAAACCCGTGCGGTGTTTTTTATAATAATTGCTGAGCATCATATAACGTAGTATTCTATTTTTGTGGCAACAATAATTTGAAGAAAACCTTTCATTTCTTTTAAGAAAACGATGCCTATTTAATTTTAAATTTTCAGCAAATTTTAATCAAAAACATGTTTTAACGAAACGGTAAGTGTGCTATGTCAAAATCCTGTTCAAAATCCTTTCATATGCCATCTCATTCGTCGTTCTACGTTTCGTATTTTCTGCGAAAAAGGGATGTTGACAGGATAAATAATATATATGATGATGATCATTTGTTGACAATTTTCTTACAAATATCACTTTTCCATTTTGAGTTATGACCTATCAAAAATTAGGATTTTTAAATTATTTTAAATTTTTAATTTTTATAATTCAGAATGGGAAAAACATCCTGCTATTTTTTTCTGGACATATCTGGAAGTTGGGTTGTGTTGATTTATGACGACCAATTATCAACATGAGGGATATAGGCCCTAGGGGGGACTGCCCTCCGTGAGGGGCCCTCCTAACCCGTATTTGTGCAAGGTTCGAAGAAAACCACGGAAAACTCCGAACCTTTTGGTCGACGAGCGCGACAGGGGTTTGAACCCAGCACCTCCCGTCTACCAGCTTCGAGAACAGAACCTCTCAGCCAATCTGGAAGTAATACTAATACATATAGAATAACACATAAGTTTATGTTGATCATAAAATGAATATCATGCTGAATTGGTTGAAATACGTGCGGCATCAGAAAATACTAGGAATTGATTTTATTATTTTTAAAGTGTCCATTGGGTATGCACTTTATAACAGAGACAGGATCTCAGCTAGAGCAAAAGGGACAACCAATCTGATTATGCAGATGGAACGAAGAACCCATACAAATAATGTATCAGATCAAAACATTAAAAATCTGTGTCATCTGTAGATTGTATATTTTTATTGTAAAATAATTTCCCCATTTTTACATAAAAATTGATTTACAAATGTGTTGTTAAGACCCAATGGCCTAATATATTAATCATGCCCGTTTAAATCACTGTTCCTTATTGTCGATAAATATATCAATATTTGTATTAATTATACAAATTATACAAATCATCAATTATTTCAACTCACCGTCCTACACTGTTAAAAATATGCAGCAAACTGTCCAGTCATTTGACAGTTTTTGTAGAAAAAGGTTACATAATCGTAATTTAACTATATTCTGACCATAAAATGAGCAATAATATG
The DNA here is from genome assembly GCA_963931845.1 of Maratus michaelseni. Lineage (NCBI taxonomy): Eukaryota > Metazoa > Arthropoda > Arachnida > Araneae > Salticidae > Maratus > Maratus michaelseni. The sequence goes on along the minus strand of OZ007590.1, from coordinate 256,096,690 downwards.
GTCACAATAGAGTTAAATTACGGTTATTTAACTGTTTTGCACAAAAACGGTCAAATGACTGGACATTTTACGGGAAACTTTTAACATTGTAGGACGGGTATTTACTTTAGTAATGTTATAATTTTCTGTCAAATATGCTAATTTTTGAAAATTATAAAAAATTAAATTGTTATAATTGAGGAAGGATTTTCTGGACATGTTTGAAAGTATAATAATACATAAAAAAACTCATACAATTGTATTTTTCCTTTTATTATATGTGTTTCTCAAAAAAGGCATTTAGTACAGTAATTCAGAAATATTTAAAACACTCATAAAAAAGATTAATCCACAAAATTTAAGTGTTTTAAAAAGGTGCCTAGACTTTTTGACTTCATCTTTTGAGTTAAAAAAAATATGCAACATTTTATAAACTTCTGAAATTTAGAAAAACGTGCAAAATCAAAGTTTTAGACCTCTGATGAATAAGATTTTAAGACAAAATTTAATTTCATGTGGATATTAACTTCTTTCGTATATAGATTTTCACATACAAATAAGTGTTAGAAAAATAGAAAATTATACGGCAACCATATTTTGTGGAAATTAAATAGCATGTCCCTATATATAATATCATTTCTAACTAGAAATATTAAAAACAATCCAAAATGTTCATTCAAATTAATTTCTGTTTTCTATTGCAGTATAGTAAACCCCAAGATCTTTAGCAGTGTCATTATTTTAGAATTAAATGCATAAGTAAAACTTTTCATGTTTTAAATAATCTATTAAGTTCATTTCCCTGATAAAATTAAAATAAAGAACGTTCTACTTAATGCGAAAATGTGAAAATTAGCTGGGGCGTGGAATATCACCGCAGCGCAATCAAAGGGTTAATTCATTTTTTTTCCAATTTAATTCTAATACAAATATGTTTCTGTTCCATAATTATAAATATCTTTTTAAACATTCTTGATATTAAATTACTACCAGTCAAAGAAATTGGAGAAAATAAAACACTTACTTATAGCTGAAAATATTAAAACTTAAACAGTAAGTTTGATGACTTATCAAGTATTTCTCTCGTACCAAAACAATCACTTAAATAATAAAGATTTAAACATAATAAGTTGATGCCCTTTTCTTCCATTGTATAAAATATGATAAATTAGCACTAAAAGTAATCGTGTAACATAATAAAGAATTACTGGGTCGGAATATTGATTAACGGATGTTCGCATTTGTTCTTTTCTATAAAGATCGTAAAGATGACATTCAAATTTTAAAACAGTTTAAAGGTCATAAAGCGTTCAGATAATATAAAATAATATTTGGTTTGTATATCATATTAACCCATTTTATCCTGACGGTACTTATACGTGCTACTTTAACCCCTTCGCGACGAGCGTCCTTTACAGAATTTTTAATCTTTTACTACCGGTTTTTCAAAACAGAATTTTTCGCCTAATTGAATCACAGAAATGCTATCATTAAATAAGGCAAAACTTACAATAAAAAGTTACTGGTGGGAATAATCGAGGATTCTGAGCCTCTTATGCGTCACGTATACGTGTCACTCGTCCTCAAAGGGTTAATAAAACACCTATATATTCGTAATATGATGTTCACAATGGCACAAAGAGTGTATTTCTGACAGCAGGCAGAAGATGGGGAAATTCAAGCACATATCCTCTTTCTTTGCATTGTAGAGATTTTACATTTGCCATGCTACATTCGAAATCCATTTTGCAATAGAATTGACATGCATGTTGTTCTTCACTTGAGTAATTTTAGTAGTTTATTACCGGTAATTTAGTACTATTATTTTCTATTGTTTTCTATACTCTACAGGTGAAGATTTCCTATATTTTATTTGAAGTTTTCTATTTGAAATTTACTATTTTTTTTATATCATAAGGTAAAAAAATTATGTTGGTTACAGTTGCATAATTAACCACTAAAACACTATAAAAATTATTTTACTCTTTCCTATGTTTATTCTGCACCAAAACTTATCCAATGATGAAAAAATATAATTACAAAGTAGCTGGAAAATTAATTCAGGATATAAAGGGTTAAAGAAAATAACTTGAACTTTAAACAGTAAAATATGTATTTAACCTTTTTACACTATTCAAATTTTATTCAATCAACATGAAAACATTTCATAACAGATTTTAAAAGAATATATATTTTTTCCATATTTATTTAACTTAGTTGTCTGTGGTTTTTATTCAACTTACTTTATGAAGAAATTTCTAATACGAATCGAACAAAATACATTATAGAAATGGGTCTAATAGACCAATTCAGGGTAGGAAGGTTAAAATTATGGTACTGTTTCATATCTGTTGTAATTATAAGTAGGCATAATAAAAATATTAGACATAATCTTAAAAGCTTAACAAGTCATTTATTTAGTTCTATTGAGGAGGTGAATTTTCTTATTAAAATTATGTATAATTTTTAAAAAATACAGATCTATTCATCAGAAAATTCTTTCTGATATTGTACTGAAAGTGGTAAGGAAGAATAATTGGGCAATTTGAATTATCCCAGCAGCTCTAGAGTCAACTTAAAACCTTAGCTCAATATATGCATCACCAAGCATCCGACATTTATTTTGATTTAAATAAGAACAATCACATACATCTACGATTTAATACATTATAACTGGTGTCCCAAAGTGGTGGCAGCTTTGCATTTCGGTAAGTACTTTAAATTTTTAAACATAAAATTTGTTTTTACCCTAAATAAAATATAAAATTGAATCCAAAAGATATAACCGCATTGCATTCATTTGTCTTGCAGAACAGTCATAGCTGCCAAAAGCTACACTTTTTAGTCGTTCTATTAAATAGCAGCGCAAAGCAACTAAAAAAGGCAATTCCGTTAAAAAATTGTGACGAAAACGCTTAGTGTTGGTAGCTAGGACAAATGTATAACTTCTTTTGCTGTATGATGTGAAATAATAATTCATTTATGCTATTTTCTTTATATAAAAAATAGTCTTAATATTAAAACGTCTGTTGCAAAAATTCATAGATATTATAATGTGACAACTATCTGTAGACATTGCAAAATCTTCTCATGGCATTGGAAAACTGTCAGAATATTTCTAAAATTTTCAAAATCATAAAAATTTAATTCCTATATGTAAAAGAATGGCGATTGACAAAACTAAAATTGTGCACTAAATACAAAAGTTCCGACTGGAGTAATTCCTTTTTAATAAAAGATTACACAATTTTCGAAAAAAAATTAAAATTTGATTTTTATGACATCTAGCCCCAGTCCCCTTTATCCTTTCTATTTATTTGTTTCTTGATTGTTTAAAAATTATCAATTATTTTACTTCAGCAGAAAGCTATTTTTTTATTTGTTGTTAATTATAACCCCTTAACTCTCGCACCCGTGATATTCACGAGCTGTGTAGGATACTTTTTAAAAATTCAGATTGCTTAATTCTCACCAGTTTGTTTAAACAGTGAAATTGGATTTATTCTCTCATTATTTTATCTGCTATTAAATAAGGTGAATATTTCTACTTCAAAATTGGGGGCAAACAAACAATCTGAATTTAAAAAAAGTAACCTACACTTATCGGGCGCGGGCATTAAGGGATTAAGGAACGAGTAGCTGCAAATCGGTTAAAATCAGCAAACTGCATAGTTTTACAGTGAAATGGCTACAGGAATACTGAGTCTCATCTGGCTCCGTATGCGTATAACTCTTGGGACACATCTACTTCTTCTGCGTTCCCTTTTTTGGATGTAAGAATTGTAAGAATGTAAGAAAGGATGTAAGAAATGTAAGAATTAAAAATTGCATATAAGTTTTAAATGGAGGAAAACTAAAAACAGAGCACACACCAAGAACCCAATTTCAAGTATTTACGTCGTTGAGTATCCATTTGCTAAAAAGGAAGCCCAAGTAATTTTCAGATAATAAAAAAGGAATCGCTCTGACACACATTTTTTTAATTCGAATATTTCTTATATGATTGCTTGGGCCAGTAAACAGGTCAGAGAGAGATGGCAATCTAACAATAAGAATTTTAAGTATAGCTTCCACAAAGTTCACACAATATCACAAGGAAGCAGAGTGAAACAAGGCAATTAAAATCTCACACTTATTGCCTATGATTGTAAGTTCTAAATTGGTAAATATTCCAACTTTTAAATAAACCGTCCCTGGCAAACAATAAAACATAGAAAAAGAAAACATATTTCTGTACGAGCACAGCAGAGTAACAGATATTCTTAAAGAACTTTACCATTCAAATATATTGTAATAAAAAGCGAGATTGATAGACTGGGGATATCCCACATAGCACCAAAGCTCCTGAAAATCTCCCCAGGAGTTCCAATTCATCCCAAATTCCTCCTGAAACTGTAATGACGCTATCAGGCGTTCCTGCGCAAGATACTTTAATCACTTCCCCAGGACTGATCTCCCAGATCCCTCCCAGGAAGCAATCTCCTCAGGATGATATTCCTAGGGAAGTACCTAGGAAGAGATGGTATTGGTGCCATCTCATGGATGATTTTGACACTAAAATAACTTATTATAATTTTTTATAAAAAAAAATTTGATTTGATGTGGTTCGATTTTTAATTAATAAAGTTTATATTATTATTTGATTTATTTTATTTCCTAAGCACATCTGGTTATTGTTTAACTTTTAATTATTGTTATAATATTTAATTATCCTTATTCATATATATTTTTAATTTATAAAATGCAATCAAAATGTAGTTAAATAAATTGAATATAGAAAATTAAATTTAATATTCCACATCATATATTAATAATTAAAATAAATTAATCTTTAAACATAAATTGAAAATTTATTTTATTTCTGAACTTATAAAAAATTAACTTATATATTAATTAATTTTATCATTACATTCATTAATTATTTTTTCTGAACTTTCAGCAAATACTTATATATTTATGTATTTTTACTATTACTTTTTCATCTAACTAATAATTTTACATTGATTTAACTTATATACGTTATTAGTTTCTATAGAAATAATTTAATTTTAAATATACAATTGATTTACTTTCTCCTAATAAATTATTTTTATTTTCAATTATAAGAAATCAGAATATTTTTTTTCGAAACACGAAGTTTAATATATATTTATATATTTGTATATAACTATATTTTATAAATTAAGGATTAGAGATGCCTAGTAAGAATTATTTCTTCTGATCCTTTAAATATAGTCTTATATATTGAATTATCATTATTATTTGTATTAAATAATTAATCATTTCATATTAATTTGAATTATATATATAAATAATTCTTGGATCAATATTTAATTTTAAAATATAAATTCGATTTATTATTTTTTTTTTCGCTGACCATTTTAAATTACCATATATATATATTTCTTTTATTATTCCTAATAAATGAGTTTTTTTTTCGTAACTGTAAGAAATCAAAAGGAATCAAAAATTTGTTACAAATAAGTATTTTATCAACAGTTTAATATATATTTACATATTTGTATCTATTCAGAATTTTCTAGTTAATAGATTAGAGATAAGCATTTTTAAATTAAACAATCTATTTAAAAAAAATCTTATTTCGATTGTAAAAGTTAATTTTCATCTAAGTTTCAAAATCGAATCATATTTAAGTCATATCGAGCATATTTACTTTTATTATTATTCTTCTATTAATTATTTTTTTCTGATCTTTTTAAAAATTACATATATATTTATGTATTTCATTATTAGATTTTCAACTAATTAATAATTTTATATTTATCGTCATTATCAAATCAATAATTTACTTTTAAGTCTAAATTATAACACCAACTTAAAGAGATTACATGCTCTATTGAAATGGTACATTTGGTTTTAAAAAATACAAACATACCCCCCCCCCCTCTCCAGAGGTTTGCTTGAAAGGTTTTTATTTAAAAATATACATTCTTACAAAATCGGGTTAAAGATATAAATTCGTGCAGATTATTATCACGGACCTGGTCAATACCACTTGTCTCATTTAATATACTTTATATATGTGTTGGTAATGAGCATATGTTCGCTATATGATGTCAATTTTTTATTATGTATGGATTTTTATGAAGTGTTAGTTCTGGAGGTTTTACCATATTTAGTTTTATTTTATTTTTTAAATACAAATTAGTTATTTTCTATTACCTCTTTCAAATTACGATACATGGTATATATTTTTTAATTCTTAATAATGAAGGTGAAATCTCAATTTAGTGAACTTAAGAAATATTAACAACATACAGATTCAGAAAATATAAATAAATATTTATCTTTTTTGAGATTGAAATGAATTTTCCATTTTTTGATAAATAAATTACTTATCGGGTTATAAACGATTCATGTTACATGACGACACGTTTTTCTCCTTTCTCGTGCTACGGCGTCGGAAATTCAGCTCAAAACCCCGACTTTGACGGTATTTTTTGAAAGATCTTCTGTCTTTACCAAAAAAATGGAAAACATCTTTTGATTACAAAGTTTATAAATAAGAACACCTGCCAAAACGACTACTTTCACAGTATTTACTAAAAGATCTGCGTTAAAAAAAAAAAAAAAAAAAAAAAAAAAAAAAAAAAAAAAAAAAACGGAAAACGTTTTTCTAGTATTACATAGTTTCTAAATAAGACCACCTGCCAATTTAATGCATTTCCGAGCAAAAACGAGTTAAAAAATGTGTCAGAAAGCAGCTCCTTTGGGTTTGAGAACAGCCTTAAATAATTGATAAGCTTTTTTTCTAGTTATCAATTTAAAATTGTATTGACTACATATCAAAGGGTATGCATCTTTATTTGCAATAAAAGTTACAGAATTCCTGCTATACGAAGCGTAAAAATATGCATGTTTTCTATTTACAGACTTTCATAAGAAGAGAAAGAAATATATGAATACCTTATAAACGATTCAGGTACAACGGCCGTGTAGCGTAATCACTAGAGCGTGTTTCTCGTATGCGTAAGTACCCAGGTTCAAATCCAGCCGGCGGTAAGAAAGTTTATTCCGTAAAATCTGTATCATAACTTTCATGTTATTCTGTGTGAGTGATTAATAAAAGTGATGTCTGTTATATGTGCTATGTAAATTTTTAAAAGATAATGTCAGTATTTATTAAAAAAATAAATAAATACTTTTTACATTACGTCAAATAATAATAACTTCGGATGTTTTTTATGCACATTAAGTGACACTGAAGTCTCCCAAATTCCTCCGGTATTACTTCCTGAAATCTTCCCTAGAACAACCTGAGGAGGAACCTGAAGGAGGTCCTGGGGAGCTCCCCGGGATGCTATGAGGCGGGCATTTTCGGTTCCTGAGGACCTCCTGGTGACAAATTTTTGCATCCTCAGGGATGCCTGGAGGTTGAATGTCAATCTTCCTGGGGATGTCCTAGGGAAGCACGTGTGCTATATGGGATCTGTACTTTTATCCGCCTATGTTAAAAAATAAAAACTTTTTTTATTCTTTCAATTACTCTAGATTCACTATCGACAGCTATTTCATTAATCATTCGAGAAACATGTTATTGCTTGAGAAAGAAATATTCTTAATTTTATCGCATGGTCTCCGCCGAACATATAATGAACATCTTGAATAGAAAGATATATCCCATTTTCATGAATTGTATAATTTTTTTACCGCTTTTTGCTAAATTATAATTTATTCTGTATGATGCTTCAACAGCATTCTGATTGTCTTTGTTTGTGTAAAACACATAAGATGCTACATTAGCGCCGCTTGATAGTCACTGGAAAAGACGGAGAATCTATTCTTTATAAATTGGATGTTTTGTCTCTAAATGGTTCATTAACTAAGATAGTCTCATGCTACCATTAGACAATATCTCTTCACAAACAACACATAGCGTTTTTGTGAATTCTTCATCTACCGTAAACGATAATACATATTTAAACGACACATTATCATATATTATTTTCTTTAATGGAGCACTGCTGTTTTGTGTTTTATTTAAAGTTTATCACTTACCATGTCAGACCTAATAAAAGCTGCACCCAGATCTTCTTTGCACTTCTAAATAATCTAATTGTTTCTATGTACTTGCAGATCCCGAATCATGAGATGGACTTTCAATCCCAGTTCAATTCTCTTAGGATTTCAACTAGTTATCCATTTTAAACACAAAACAATCGCACTCAAATAATAAGTAAACACTTCAAATTAAGTATTCATTAAAAGGAACAAATATTTCCTATTTTAATATATATTAGTATCATAACTCCGCTTATTCAAAGAGGAAAATAAGGGCCTGCATTTTAACTCGCTTCAAAATAAAGCATGGGAATTAGAAGAATTATTATTAAAAACGGAACAATACGAAAATAAATGAATGGAAAATTATTGTACAATAATACTCGAAAGTTTTCGTGAAGATGAGGGAAAACACATAAGTAATCATGCAATATGATTAGTGGTGGGCGGAGCTAGTGACTTTGAATTATCAATGAGTTAGTAGGTCTAATGAACTTTTCCCTCACTTTGAGTGTAACATATTGGAATTAAACATCAGACTAACTTTGTAATAAAAAAATATCAACTTTGTTCATGTGTTTTCAGTTGAACATTTTTGCGATTTCCGCCATTACCTATATTATTTTCACGTATCTACAATAGCTCCGCTACTTACCCTAGAGTAAGAACCGCTGGTTTAGATAATCTAACACTTGCTCTCCCAAAGAGGAATATGAGACAAGAGGAAACAGTCATTGAAGCAGTTTTGAGATCAAATATATTTGCTAGGATAGATTTCTGTCGCATCAAGAAGAGGATTATCGATTAGTTGACTGTTTTGGCTTTGATTGTTGTGAGTTTCCCAAGTTCAACATTTATTAAGAGAGAGCTATAACTTATTCTTAGTTATTTAGGAGATATTTTCCTTCTAATCTATTCCTGAATTTATCAGTGCTGGCAATATGGCATTTGTTATTATTTAAGAAAATCTAAATCCTACATTTCATTAGGATTTAAGTCGAACAAAATATTTTTATCCTGTGTCGGATAATATGGCTGAAGTTGATATCATACAATTAAAAAATGGTATATTTAAGTAAAATATGAAGAAATTTCTTTTTGAAATAATTAGCATCATTCCTCCTCTTCGGTTGATATATAATGTAAAGATTTATGAACTTTTTGAGAAAAAGTGGCATCCTCGCATGGTATCAAAATTGATAGTTATCAGTTTTTTTCTTTAAATTTTATTTTCCCGATTGAGGAAGGATTCTGTCGGTTTTCTCATATTTTTAGAAATTTGAAATGTTGATGGCATGCCAACGGGATGTTTCTACGCGTTGTTCTCCAGTTTTTTAAAATACCGGATAATAAACTCGTTTTATAATTCATCTCCATAGTCTAAAACTCGGCATGCTAATTCAAGTCATTATGAGTCTGTATTGGTTAAAACAGTGATTCTTTATTTTTTTATTATTTACGTGTTATCAGATGCAAATAATAGTCATATTTTATAAACACTAATAATAAAGTAAATATTTTTAATCAAAGTTAAGGAAATTGTGTGATCAAGAAATTATTAAGATGTACGCAATCAAAAAGGGAAGTTTAAATAAGTATTCTGAATCTGTTTTTGAAATTTCATTCATGTAAAACATTTAAATTATTGAGAATTTCAAATTGCATTACGAAACATGTAGTGGAACGATTTCACTTTAGAAATCATTAATATTTTAAAACATTAAATTATTCAAAATTAATTAACTGCCAATTAAATAGGAAATGACAGATCACATTTTTTATATCTTCTGGAAGTTAACTATTCCAAGAAAATGATTTTTTTTCCATGAGGTGAATAGTTTTGTAAGGACACACTTAGACAATAATATTGTCGAATTTCTAACATGACTATTTGATAAGAACATGAAAAATTCATACCTTTTTCCAAATGCAATAAAAAATTAATACGATATAATATTTCCAAATCTAGTAAATAATATTAGATAAAATACATTGTTAGCTGAAACGAAAATTTTATTAATAAATGCCAGAATAAAAGTTTTAAGGAACTAAATACATTTTTACAGAAAAATGAAATTTTTGTTCAGACATCATTAAAAGCAAATAGAAATAGAAGATATACTTGGAAAAACAAAACATAGATATAACTTTCATACAAAATACTGAGTAAATGTTATACATTTCTTTTTCAAACTTAATATTTTTATATTTTTTTATTTTTGGTATTTTTTATGCACTCTTCAAAAATGATATTTTTTATGAACAGGTTTTATTTTCGTCTGAAAAAGAAATAACATTTTTGTTTTCTTGAAAAAGAAACTTATTTCTTATCATTTAATGTGTCATTATTTATTTTATTTTTTAATTACATTTAATAATTAATAAATACAGTGATTTAATTCATATTTTCTCACAATGATGAAAATGTTGATATATTTTATGATTGTATTGAGTAATGAAATTTTAACATGATTTATGTATCATTATACAAATGACACATTATCAGGGAAAATCTTGCATCTTGGGTTGTTCTTTGTTTAACGCATAAAAATAGCTATATTATGTTTATAGTATTGTTTAGTTTCTGTTTGTAGTATTTGATTTTCATTGGAGGTATCGTACATACCAACTAGATACCAACTATTGGCCATTGGTACCTCGAACAAGCAAGCATCATCAGATAATCTAATGGTTTAAAAAATGTTAAAAATTTCAATTTTTTATAATGCTGAAAAATATCTGACAAATTAACTTATAACAAACCCACAATGTAAAACCTATTTATTAAAAAAAAATCTAAAATCCAACCATGTAAGCGAGAGTGAGCTCATGAATATTTCTCCATTTTTATTTGAAATTTTATCTAGGTCCATGAACCAAGGTAGAAGGTAATTTTGTTGTAAGCGATACAACATTAGGTGATTTCATACAAAATAGACTATTAAAAATTCCACATGAATAGGTGATATAAAATTGTTATCGAATTTGAGACTAAAGATCAGATAACAAAAAACACTTGGTGGTGTAGTCTGAAGAAAAATATTTTTTCTTACATTTTTAAAATAATAAAAACCTTTAGGTGCAAAATTTTATTGTTTTGTTTTCAGAATATATTTTTTATTTATAATTTCTCAGAATGTCATTATTTTGAAGTTGAAAATCGCTGTATCAGTAAAAACTAAGGGTGATTAGTAAACATAGATTCAAATAGAATTTAAAATAAGACAAATGACACTAGAAACAAAGTTCTCCCCTATCTTCTGACAGTTGATCATTTTCTTTACATTTTCATCTATGTCCAAAAATAGTCTAACGTATAATTTATAATAATTAAAAAATGCATATTTTGCAAAATTCTCAAAGGAAACTTGTGTATATCGAAAATGATACATTTTATATTAATGACATATTTCGCATTATGGTTTTTTATTAATATTATCATTAGTTGAGAAAATGTTTCAGAAAATATTTCAGAGCGAGTCAGAAAATGAATACTTCTCTTTCTTAATTCAAATTTGATTTTAACACCAGTATCTGAAAACGGCTACAAAAAGGTGTTTAGAAAGACATTTAGTCTTTATAATGAATTGAGTCATCCCCATAAATGATATTTATTGTAAATTCTCCAGACATTTTCATTTTAACTTGGAAATAAATTTCATTCACCAATTGTGAACTTAATCTGTAGAATCTTTTTAATCTTATTTAATCTGAATTAATGAAGAAGTTATGAACAGAGATTATGCAAATTATTGCCTACCATTCAAAGCTTTTAAAATTTTGCAGTGGAAAGAAATCAGTATTATTAGATAATGGAATAATATGAATACAATAAACTATCATAACTTTTATAGTTGTTTAGGATTTCATGTAATTTAATGGATATTCTGGTGAGGACATAGTGAATCTTCAGACAAACCAAGTTCGGGAACTAATGACATTTTCAAAATTCTAGATGTTTCTTTAGATTTACATTATTATATTTATTCATGTGTTATATAATGAAATAATATGTAAAATCCAAAAGAATGTTTTGTTTTTTAGTCACGTTTAAAAACCATGTTGTAGAATATAAAGGCATATATTTGTAAAACCAGGTTGATACTGTAGATGAGTATAATAGTTATAATTTAGCATGCTTTTAAAGTAGTTTTAAAAATTTTAAACTCAAAAAATCAATTTTTTGAGTTTTTATAAAAATTAAAAATATAATAACATACTTTAACACAAAGAACAAATCTACATCACAGAAGTTTAGCTACTTTTGAAGTTGCCGTAAAAATAAGTTTATTTTTATATAACAAAAAAAAATTAAAAATAATCCATTTAATATTGTAAATTTATATATTTTTTTAATTTATGAATTTTATTTTAAGAAAGAAATTATCTGATATTATCTGAAGTTAAAACAATTTTCAATTGTTTCTTATAACGTTATACCACAAAGGAAAGTACAAGTGTAAATATTTTTGACACACATATATATATATTTTTAATTAAAATATCCTTTTACAAAAACCTATTTACTTATACATACATACATACACACACATATATATATATATATATATATATATATATATATATATATATATATATATATATATATATTTCAGAAAACTGTCATGTATTTTATTTCTATTAAACCATACGATAGTTCAAATTAAAAGTTTCCGCAAGTAATAGATCTTTTATGTTACAAGAACAACATATGATATTTTGAGATTACTTATTCCAGAAATTCTCAATGGTACAAAAATATTATCTGATGCACAAACATAAATTTGAAAAAGTTACTTTGGATAATTTACATGTTTTTGTAAAACTTTAATTCCCAGAAAGCGTAAAGAAATGGAAAATAAGTGTCATATTTAAATAAAATTATAAAATTCTCAATTCTCAGGAACTTGAAAAAAACTTGATTAATTTTAAGTAATGTAAAAAGTATATCTGTTAAATAAATATTTATTCAGAAAAGTTTAGGAAAAATGTTTTTTCTTCATTACGTTAGTTTCGAAATAACTTGAATTATATTTGAAAAGAACATAACTCATGGAAGACAGTAATAAAAATTTTGATTTATTATATTTCATGAATTTACATTTTTATCAATTATTACTTTTATTAATAACTATTTTTCATTATCGTTAAATATTTGTAATCTCTTTTTGTAAGTGTAGTTTTGTAAGAAGTAGTTTTGTAGTTTTGTAAGAAATATTTTGTCATTCAATTCATTATGTCTTATGCAGCGAAAAATATACGAGTTTTTAATTTCTATGTTTAACATTTTATTTAGAAGAAATTCGTTTAAGACATACAATTGGTCAAAAAAGTTAATGCCATAGCTTTTTTAACATATTCTTGTGATATATTAAAAAATATATATTTCTGAATAAATATTTTAATGTTTATATTACCTAATAATTATTTAACATATATTACGTTGTTGTAATTTTAATTTTATAAATAACAATGTGTGTTTATAAATTCTTAAAATAACAATAAACAATAATAATAAGCAAAATAATAAACAATAAAAATATACTAAAAATAAAAATAACGGAATACTTTCCAATTCTATCTTGAAATAACCCCTGCGTACTGTAGAAGTTACGAAGTTATTTCATTTCTGCTTGTTGACAGATTTAACATACACTGTGAATCAAATAAAGACGCTTAAAATCATTTTCCTTTACAAAAAATATCGTCAGTTATTACAACCGCATATTGCTTCTATATAACACTCTATTGTTATATTACGCTCTTTTTATATTGGAATTTAATTTCAAATGTTTTGCACTGGTATGAGTCAGACAGTGTTTGAATTTCTCGTATATAGGTGTTTCAAACGGGAATATTGCACATATAGTTTATAATGCAATAAAGTTATATATTTTGTTAATTCACAGTCACTTAAAAAGAAAAGCATACTTAAATGTATTGGTATTTTTTTTATAAATATCTGTGATAGAGAGGGTTACATTTAATGCTTAACAGTTATAATGAATTTATGGTAAAATGTCTAATACGACTTAATGAAAAATTATTGGATCATTTAAAAAAATATGCTTAGAGAAATGGCCTATATTATAAGGCTATATAAATATCATTTGGTTAGAATATCTACTATACAATGAGGGAAAAAAATCTTATATTTAGAATGAAAAAAAAAAATTCAATATAACAAGCTTTACTTTATAACAAAGTAATCAAATCTATAAAAGCATTATTTGTGGTAAAAAATACTGAATACGTAATTTTCATACGTCTTTTTTTATATAAATTTAACGTTTTACTGTATTTTATATTACGTAATTCTTTAGTGACATTCAGCCTATACCATATTAGTCTCACTATTATAATAGGGGATTACTAATTAAGCATTCTGCAACTTGGTAATCATAAAATAGTATTTAATAGTGTACTCGTGTATCAATTTGAATACATTTTATTCTAAGGATAAAAATTTGATAGCCATATTGCTCTCCAGTATCATTTAATTTGATTGTGCGGAAATGCAAATAGTGATGACAATGGAATCTAGCATGAAATTTTATTAACAAGTGCTTTTATAAGACAATGAAAAGTGCTTCATGCCATTAGAAATGTGATAAATAATTACATTGCCATTTGCATGTAACTGTCATTTTGTCGTATTGTTTATTACCATTCATATGTTTGACAATTTTGTTATCAAAATAATACAACTTTTCTCTAGTGATTGCTTGATGTTATGTTCGGTATTTAATTATTACTTATTTTGGGTTAATTTTGTGACATTATCAAAATTTAACACTTAAAAATCAGTTTTAACGGTTAAAATTACATACAATAGTATTAAATGGGGACCAATATAAGTGAAAGTTACAGAAAATGGTATAAATAAATAATTACAGTTTCTTCAACATTTAATTTCAAGAATTTGGTGCATCGTAGTTAATATAATTAAAATAAAACGCAAATTTCATCTAGTTAAAAAATATATTTTGTTTACTCGCTTATGGGCGGGTTCCTTTGAATAGAATTTAAATAGGAATTATTTTATTTACTCATAATAATTTAAGTAATATTAAATATTCAACAAAACGATATTCGAAATTTTATGTTGTAAACATATTGTTAAAAGAATTTAAGCTATCACCGATGACAGCATATGTTTTTTTTTTTCATTTGTTCAAAATGTTATTTTCCAGATTTAAAGCACGAATTCGCAAAACTAATTATCATAATTCATCAAAATGTTAACATGTTGTATGGCATATATACTTTAAAACACCTAAAATGATGTCGGCCGATTATATTCTGAGTCTTATTCTGCAGATAACGCCTTCACGGGCAAAGTAATTATGTTGTTAAATGTTGAAATGCAGCTACCAGATTAAGCTTTTTTTTTAAATATTGCGATGTTTCCGCAGTTGGGAATTAAAATTAATTGTGATTAATATATCCAACAGTGATTAATATGTCCAATTTTATGAGTTGTTTATTTTTTATTATGGTGTTATGAAAGTTATATTCAAAAGTATAAATCATTTTAATTAGACCATAGTTATAATATATGTAAACTGTGTCAGTTTTCTATGAAAAACATAGATCATAAAACTGAGGTTATGTGAGTTTTATACAGAGCGAAGTGCAGAAATTATGAATCAGTTTCGTATTTACAGAAATAAAAAAAATAAATGTTTCAAGTTATTAAAAATTAAAATTCAAAGAAGTAGAGTTATTTTAATATTTCCTTAAAATTTTAAACAAATAGTGAATAATAATTTTCACGATAGCGACTTTTAATTCTTCGCTACTTGTACACATTTTAAAGCAAATTCCATTTGTCTTGGCTTTCCGTTTTTGTATTTCCTTAATTGTTCCCTTAAGAGGTAGTGAAATAACAGGCATCTTAACGATTTATCTACACTTCCAATTCCAAAACAGATTATAAAAAATGTTTTGCATGATAGATGGAGGAAATGTGTTATAAGAAATTAAAGTATTTAGTTTTTAAAGTATTGAAAAGGTGTTTTGATTTTTTCACAGAGTTAAATCTAACATATAATTCTTTCTTTGGGCCTTTAATTAGTTTCGTTGCTATTTCATCATTTAACTTATATGTTTGAATGATACCCTCATATTGTAACGACCGAAGAAACCCATGGCCTATCCTGATTCGTAAGTTGCTGGCCTAGAGTGGTCCAGAGTTTGTCCATGGTTTTGTCGCCTGGCTTCGGAGGTAGATCGTCGTGTAAGCCGTGTAATCGAATCGAAAGGACAGTTTTCGATATGCGGGGAGACTTCAAGAGATGTTAGTTGGCAGGTCAAAAGAAGTGAACCGAGCTAAGCTGATGGAGATGCAGAGAAAATTGGACAGATGATGTTGAGCAGTAATGTGTGCGCGTGGAAAGTATGACATAGTTGTGTACGCTGAGTTTTTATGGGGGAGTTTAATGTTTTTTAAAGTGTTCATATTATTTTAATTTGTGTATCAACGATGCCGAATAAAGGTGTTGGATGTGAAGCGTCTCTCGGATCACTGGAGTTCATTAGTTCATTACAATATGTTGAAATTGTTATTTTGTACATATTCTGATGATAATTCCTCAGAAAGGCGAGCTTATAAATTTATAATTAAGGAATCATATCTTTCTCGAACACTACATAGTACAAATGCAACAATCACATAATCTGTAATTAGCTTATCTAGACCTCTTAGTTAAGCAACAACTTCTAATACATTTTGAATATAATCTTTCATCTTTAATGCTTCATCATATGTCTCTTTGCAAGAAAAGTATTGTAATTAATTGATTTTTTTCATAAAGTTTATGCGAAGAATTTCACATCGCTTTTGCTATTTCTTCATGCTTGAAGTGTATCAAGTAATTACTCTCTATACTTAAAGCAATTTTCATTTTAGCAGACTTGTATGTTTTATTCTAAGCATCTCGATGATATTACACTTCAGTAGGTTTTTCCGATGTAATTACTAGGGTAGCGTGAAAAAATATAACTTTCCGATTCGCTATAGTATGAAAAAGTTGCTTATGTTATTAATAAAAGTAAGTAAAACAAAGACATCTTAATTCGGATAACACCTTCCAATCAAAAACAATTTTTCCTGCTGATCAGAAACCGAAAGATTGACTTCTATATCCCCCTACTCCCACCCGTAAAAACTAATAATCCAACATTTTCATCAAAATTATTAGAGTTGTATTTGAAAAAAGTAATAAATAAAAATATATATACAGAAGTGTCTCATTTAATGGTATATGTTTTCAGGTTTTCAGGCAATTCTTGTATGCTTCATCAATTCTTTCCTTTGAGAAAAATTTATAATCGTAGTTAAAGTCAATTGGCATAGGTTAAGTGAATAAATAATTTCCCTTTTGTACCCATTTGTACACTGTAAAAAAATTGCAGTAAAATTATGGGCAGAGGCCGGCAGCAGAGAATCCAGTCATACCCCGTAAAAATAAAAATCCATGCCCATCATTTTGTGCAGCCCGTAATTTTACGGTGCAAAGTAATATAGCATTATAAAGCACAGGATATAACGCACTTTAAAACACAATAACACTTTGCTTACTGTTCCGTAGCACGTAGCACGTTAGATAATCATCACAGAATCACTGTTTTGGCGGGTTAAAGATTTCGAAACACGAGTAAAATGAAGGGTTACACCCTAGCGGAGGACAATGTATGGGGTCGTACCGTATTTTTGCTAACATATGGACTAGAACTGTAAGAATATGTGTATTGCTCTTATTTTTCTAAGTATCTAAGGGATAAGGCCACTTATTTAGTGGATCAGACCGTTTTCATCAAATAAGGCTGCTGCCCGAGAAAATTGAAGGGCAAACGCTCATAAATTTACAGTTTTTTCTGAGAGTGTATAATTTTCATACGGTTAAAATTGTATATTGAATCCTTGTTTGATGTCAATCTTGTCCACGAATTCAATTACGGAAGATTAGCCATTTTACCCATGTGAAGAGTGGATATAACATAATATTTTTTTTTTAATTCAGATACTACATACTATTTTCAATAGTTTTATTCATTCAATTTTATAGTACGTTTTCATATAATTTTCCGTTTTATTCATTCCTTTCAATTTTCGGCAGTTCACAAACATTTTTTACGCTTTTTTCAAATTTTTTCATCTCTGCGAAGAGCGGGTATGGCATGAAAATTTTTTTACACGGATCATTTTCTATAACCCAAAAACCCCTAATCCGTCGGTTTTATGAAAATCATTAGAGTTGTTTTCGAGAAGCTAAAAATATATAAACAAGAATTGCGCGTTTAATAGTTAATAATGAATTATTGATATGATATGAGAATTTGCCACATTCCTAATACAGGACAGTGCAAATTAATCGGGACAAGCCCGGTTTTTCATGATTTGCGTTCTTTCACAAGGATTTCATGCCTGTAATCAGTTCTAACTGTCTACCCATATTGAGCAGGGTTGACATTGAGTATTCGAAACTTGTTTGATCACGAGATCATTATACGTTGGTTGGAGAGAGAGCAGTTTCGACTCGCCTTTGGAAGTGTGGGATTATTTGAATTTGTCGCGATGGATATCACTCACAGGAAAAGGGCTAGAATTATAACTTTAAATGAGCATACATCTACCTCTACGAGAAATATTGCAGTTGGAGTTGGTAAATCAAGTTTTTTTGAGGATAATAATTAATCATAAATAGTTTGGGACAGTTCCTCGAATATGAAAAAGAAATTATAGCAGAAAACGTAAGAGAAAAAATATTTTACGAATTAATCAAGTACAGGAAGATTTATAGGCTACTGGCGGCCTGAATGCTGTTTCATCGACAGTTCGACGCAGGCTTGTTGAAGCGGAGATAATTTCAATAAAACCAAACAAAATCAGTTATTAATGCCTGAAATGAAGAAACAACGTCTGACTTGGACTAAGAAATACAAATCCTTGAATGGACAAAACTGGAAAAATGTAATTTTCAGCGACAAAATGCATTTTTTATTACAAGGGTTTCGAGAAAAAACTGTGAGGCGTAGCGTTAGAGAACCCAACAGATAAGAATATCTTGATTAAACTGTTAAGCACCTTCCAAAAAACATGCTTTGGTGATATTTTATATCTGCAGGACGTTGAAACTTAGTGACAGTTTAGGGAATGATGGACTCCATAAAATACATTCAAATACTACAACACAAAATTGTGCCTTGTATGCAAACGTTCGCTAACGTTGCCGGTGTGTTTGTTTCAACATGACCATTCTCCATGCCATAATAATAAAATAGTGAAAAATGATTTAAATAATAATATAGAGGTTTAGAGTTGGCCGGGCAATTCTTCTGATGTAAGCCCAATCGAAAATTTTCGGAGCATTTTGAAAATACGTATCAACACAATAGACTGTTAAACCAAATGAAAGATGATCAAGTATCTCATACAAATTTAGTATGATCATGACTATGTCAAAAATATTTGCTTTACATAGTCCTGGATTACATGCAAAAAATGTGAATGACGTCATAGCCAGAGGAGTACATATTGTTTACTAAATATCTGCACTATGGATGTAAGTTAACTTATATCAAATATATTCGAAAAGCGCAAATTCTTCTCTTTGTTCCAATTAATTTACTCACTACTATAAAATGAGATGTACAAAGTGAAATGTTTGCATAATTCCTAATGACTTTCATGACATAGATTCCCGTTTACTTCATTCAGAGAACTAAGCTTTAGTACTTTTAGCCTATAACTAATAATAACTTTCGAATGAATGAAAGATTCACTATTATCTATTATCCATTGACGATTAATTATAGGGAGCGAATAGAAAAACTTTGCCATGTGATCGAAATTAACGCACATTGGAGGAATATTAAATGCAATTTGTGTTGTAGGTATTTTTTGTTATGCGTGCGAAAATGCGGTAAATACAAAACTTGACCATTCATTTTTAGCAATTTTCACATTGGCAATTTTCTAAAATTTCAAATGAATACACTCACTTTTTCGTATCTAAAATGACCAGCGCAGTAATAAAAATATAATTGGCGTTATGACTATTCCTGAAACACTTATACTGGTGACTTCAGACACATGGGTAATATCCCATTTATTTCTCAACATGCACTGCAACAGAATGCGTAATCTGCAAGCACTTACGTTTCTGTTACCATAACAGCTGTCAGACCTCGCTTCATTGGATTTCAATATCTGGATATATATAAAAAACAAAATGTGCGTTTGAAATGCATAAATTAATTCTAATTTAAGACACACCACTAAATTTTAGATATTGCAAGTTTCGCACACCACAATAAACATTTTTATTTTTATCAATATTCTTCCTCATGGTATGTTTCTGTGCTCTGTAAAAAAGGCATCTTGTGAAATTTGTAATAAAAAAAGTTTTCCTGACGCCTATCTGTCCTTATTTTGTTCTTTTCATTATTCTTTTACTCCTATTCTTTAATTAAATATTTTTGCGCAACAACATTTACTAATCCACATGAAAACATAGTAGATACGATTTGATTTTGTTATATTTGTTCTATGTAAGTATAATCATGACTACTTGATTATTTTTATTTACCACATTTTTCAGCACATGTCCAGTAATATCTTCATTTCAAATTTCATTTAAATTTACTGTGCGATTCTCCTATGTCCTTATATATCTTCAAAGTTCCTTTGACAAGGCTTTATATGCATTCTCCCTTTATACACGAATTAAATTGGATTCATTTATAAGCTATATAACAGTGTCTGGAAATACTTACATAACAATAAAATATAATTTCCTATTACAAAATAACACACAAATAAATACAATTTTCCATGTAATATCTGATCTTATGTATTTATATACGCTTGAAGACATACAGACATGTCAGCGGAGAAACTAAACTGTCTAACCAATGCACTTATGTGGAAAATTCCCATTTTGATCAAATTCATTTAAATCTAATCACTCCTGTCATAGAAATTTCGACATTGCATTTCAAATATTTCGGAATTGAATATTGTATTATACTTGAGATATTCTAAATTTAATATATTCTCGACATTCAAAAGATATTCTTACCCCATTATTTTTTATATAAATTACTTTCGTTTAATTTTATAAATTTTAGATACATGGTTTTTTTACAAGTGTTCATAACAATATAATTGAAGTTAAAAAAACAAGGTAACATTTATTTCAATTTTAACAATGTAAAATATCATACATACCTGTTTACAAATTTAAATAAATATTTTAATGTGTATAAAAGGTTTTTTTCTTTAAGTATGTACACTTTAAATTTTGTTTATATAGAAAAGCGGTTGTACGATTATTATTGTTACGATTTGACATTAAAAAAAAATTTCCCTGTAAATATAATTCTGAGTACATAATTGTTGTTTTTTACCACGGTTTTAAGCATATATCCTGAAATATGTAAATTTTAATGTTGGAGATAAACAATCAACATGGCACATTTTTTAATTTCTTCATTTAAGTTTAATTTATTGTAATTAATAATGTTTTTTTTTATTTTAGCAATCTTTTTCTTTGTTTTTTTCTAAAGTTTTTTTTTTAAAATATCTTCTTTATTTTTTATTATCCATCCATAAATATGGATATCATTTTAAAGCATTTAAATAGTTAAATTTCAATATTTTATTTATTTTTCCATTAATATAATTTTCTAAATTTTATTCCACATTATTATTTTGGATCAGCGGGTCTTAGCAATTTTCACCCTAGCAACATCAACTCCTGATATTCACCAGAGTACAAAGGAATGTACGGGTCGTTTTGGGAAAGGTGACCTCATGATAGTGTCACGTATGCATTCTCAATGTCACTTTTACAGAGAGTGACCACTTCAAAAATTGACCCAGCCAATCTCTGAGGAACGAGAGGGGCGGCAAAAAAAGGCCCCCAGTGGAGGTGGCAGGCTCTCCTCTGAAAAAGCCTTCAGTTTTTCCTGATTTTGTGAAAAGTGCAACAGCTCTGATGTAAACGTCCAAGAAAATAGAAAGTTCGGGTCGGGGCGACGCAGCTCTAAAGCCTGGATGGAGTTTTCTTCAGCTTCAGTATGGGTGAGCCATTTTTTTAAAAATAAGATCCTCGTGCCCGGCTGGTCCATTTTAATTTAATTTTATATTTTTATGTGACAGTAACTTTAGGCCTCATTCTTTTATTCTCAAATTTATCAATTTTTTTAACTATTATTTTATCAAAATTTTAAATAATTATTTTCAAGGGAACATTGTGCCCATATTCATTAATAGTTTATTTTTAAATTTTATTCTCACCTCTTCCACAATGTCTCCAAAATAATAATTATCTGGAATGTAAAAAAATTCTAGTATTCATCATTTTGAAAAACAATGTAGTTCCATGGTGACTGTGTAAAATTCAAGTCTGTACATTTTTTAAAAATAACCATACAAATAAATCACGAATTTTAATTGTAATTTTGACTTTTGTGAAATTCTTTAAAAACATTTGTTTGTGTAATTATTTTGAATACTTAACGGAATTTCAGGTATTTAAATTAACAAAAAAAACTGTATTGATATGAACCATTAAGATTATGTATTTTTGTGTCTTTGTTTCTTTTCAGAGTCTCGAAAACCATTTTTAGCAATTTAATTCTAATTAATTTCTTTTTAATTAAAATAAAAAGTTATTAGTTTGTAAAATTTTAGGATGCTCTTTTTCCATTTTTTTCTCTTTCTTTCTTTGTAATTGTATGCATTAAGTGCATTCCCTTTCCTTTTGTAATTTTTTTATTATTATTATTTTGCGGTCACAGATATTCTAGATCAGCGTTAAAAAATATCCAACCGGAGCTTGCTTATTTTTTTTACCGTCTTCACAACGCGGCGATTAAGCAATAAAGCTCTTCTAAATTGTACTAACCACTATTCCTTCTCTTTTAACAACTTGTGATACCTTGTAGGGAATTAACACCCAAAATCTCCCCAACATTTAAATGTCATTTAGATTTGTTGTGCGATTCCCGCTGGGGGATGTTTTTCTGGGGTATAACACACCAAATTTTCAAGTGTGTCGCAAAACTGGAAAGTGATGTGCAAAACATCATTTGTCCAAGGAACACAAAGAAAAGTCAGAGATTATTTTAAGTAAAGTCTCAATTATGTAAATACGGTTTTTTTTTTGCATATTTTTTTGTTCTCATTAATTTATTGTTTTGTATTATACTGTCACTAACTCGTTTTTTACCTAAAGTCACACAATTAAATAATACATTTTGGTTTTTAGCCTAACGTTAGTAAGTTATTTAATTTCTGCCATAATTTAAATTCAATTTATTTAACGCATGGAATTACTTTACACCATTGAAATGCTTACGACGAGCGCGTTCAGAGACCGAAAAGCGGGTTACTCGTGTAATTGGAGAATGACGTCTTAAGTTTTTACCAGGGTAAAGTTAGTTTAAAACGGCTGTAAACGCTTATGGGTAAAGTTGTGGGCTTGTTTACAAACACTTCCGTCAACCAATCTATCAGTACATTTTTATCATAGCGATCATTGCAGGAATCGTCCTGGCGACGTTTTCCAATTATATCACCTATACTATTAATATCCGGAAACGTCTCTGTGTATCTACACGGAAAAACTCTGCGTGCGGACGACGGATCGAAGCGCTTTCGGTATTAAAAATTTCGGAAAAATCGCGCCACCCCCAAGTTACGCTGGCTAAGAAGTCCGGCCTTAATTAAGAAAGGTATTAATTAAGAAAGTCTCGAAAATTATCGAAAAAGAAACATTTTTTACTGAAGCCGAGACAGGAATTCATCTTTTATCAAAACCGCGAGATTATTTTCGAGTTCTTATTAGGCTTGCCAGACAAAGTCGGGTTTGCCAGGGAGCAAATTAAGCAATAAAGTTAAGTGGACGTTTATAAATCGACTCGCAGATCAGAACGTTTTGGACCTCAAAATTCGAAATTTGGACAGACAGGCGCAGAAAATAAATCTACTTTCAGACATTCTAAAAATTATTTCTCTGGAATATATAGAACAGAAAAAATCCTCTAAAGATCGATCTATAAAAAATTCATTTTCTTTCAGTCGAAAGACAGATCCAAATTGATTTCATTTCCGTCGGACAGAAGATGCAGACATATGGCACCGGCAAAAACATGTGATTTTTTTATAGTGGAGGTTTTAAAACGAATGTTAAACTTTTAAATGATTAACCTTTTAGATTATTTTTTTATACTACCGGACGTAATTTTTTTCGCTGATTTCAAATATGTCTATTTCAAGACTGTGTCTACATTGGTTGCTAAGTTATTAATTATTATTTCATTAATTCATTTCTTTAAAACTTTCTTTTCAACAACGAAGGTGCAATTTAAGCATTTGTCACATGACCTTTTATTCTCGCAGTTTAAAAGGGGGCCCCAATCAAGGGACGTAAACATTCTAAACTTGCACAGGGCGACGCAAGAAAAAAAAAAATCAGCTGTCAGAAATTCTAAAAAATATTCGTATATCTTACTTACAATCTGAGATGTTATTAATTATTATTTCATTAAATAGTTTATTTCTATTATATGATTTTTTAAAAGGAAGTCGCGTGCTGTTGTGGAATGTGGAACTAACAGACCGCGATTTCATTTAAAGTAGGAAATCTAACAATGCGACATGTTTAAAACTTTAAGATAGTTTATAATAAATGAGAAAAATTTATAAAAAAGAAATTCGTCACATTTCGGGGGGAAATGGCGCGAACAAAATTAGGAAATATAATAAGGCGATCTTTTTGAAACTTTACGATATATTATAATACATAACATACATTTAAAAAAATGAGGCCGCGTCAAAATTTATGCGGCGAGGGAGCGCATTTTACCTACGCGGGAAGGGCATTTTTATAAATACCCGTCATTCGATACCCGTCATGTCACATACCGTTACAAAGGGCTGTGACCCCTTATTCATGTTATGCACCACATGTATCACTCCCCCCTCATTTTGCCCCCCAGGGGGGGACACTTTTCTAAGTTTTGCCGACACCATTCATGTCATATATCGTTCGGAAGGCCTGTGACTGCGTAATCACGTTATGCATCTCCGGGGTCCATCCCTCACTTCCCCCGAAGGGGGGCATTTTTCCAAGTTTTGCCCATACCTCTCATGTAATATAGCGTTCGAAAGGTCTGTGACTGATTAATCATATTATGAATTTCTGGTGTCCATCCCCCCACTTTGCCCCCCTCCCCAGATGGGTACTTTCTAAATTTTGCACACACCTCTCATGAGATATACTGTCGGAAAGATCTTTGACTGCTTAATCATATTATGCATCTCCGGTGTCCATCCTCCCACTTTGCCCCCAGAACGCGATTCGCTTTCACCACCAGGGGCGATTTTCCTATCCCTGTTTCTATGGGCGGTATAACGACGGGGTATGGCTCATTCGACTAGACACCGATAGAGCTTACCGATTTTATTTCGTTATTTCACCACCAGGGGGAACTTTCTTATCTCTGGTGCTATGGGCTTGAGACACCCTACCGGGACACCAACTGTAAAAGGTATAGGAAACAACGTCCTGGCGGAAAAATCACCACAACCAGCCAACATAACACCCCAAAAGGACAGGCTCAAAACAACGAGCAGTTATTTAACCATGCAACAAAATGGGCTGGATCACAACTGGGTATAGCTCATTCGACTCGAGATCTATAGCGTTAACGGCTCTATGGTCTGGATCACGAAGGGGTATAGCTCATTCGACACGACATCTATAGCTTTAACGTTTTCAGTGCCCGAAGTTAATATAGAACAGATTCTGCCACCTGGTGGTGTAAAGTGGAACGAGTGCTATACGGCGTCGCAAGCAGCGGGGATCCGAGCTGGAGGTTCGTTCAGTTAGAGGTTTAGACTATTCGATATGCAAATTATGGGATTATACGGTGCTGAAGGCAGCGGGGACCCGGGTCGAAGGTTTTTTTCGGAGGTTTGTTATCTTATTCGAGATTGTGTAAGATTCTAGTTTTTAACAAAATTAGAGGGTTTTCATATTCGAAGGTTTACAAGATTCGAGGCCCCGAAGTAAATTAGGCGCCCGCTAGTGGGCGAGGCCAGGTAGTAGACCTATTAAACGTAGAGGTATCAAATGGTCAGAACTCAAGTGTACAGTAAGAGGAATAAAGAACTATAGTTAACAGTTGCCGTTAGCTATAAAGCGAACAAACAAACCAGGTTTCCCAACCACGTAATCACTTTGCCCAACAAAATGCTGTAGGTAATATGAGTTACCAGAAGTCTGAATAATTTCCGGCTCTGAACGGTACGAGTAACCCTCAAAAAGTCACGCGATATCGGTCTTTGAACGCTACGGGTTACCCATGTGTTACCCACGTAACTCACGGTGCGGTCCGTGAACAAACCTTTACTCGTTTAATGTTCACTTCGGTTATTGGGGATAAAAAATGGGATCCTTTGTTACCCGCACATACGAGAGTTTACTGTATAAATTATTCAGCTACAATATGATTTAAAATTGAATAACTTGTGTTATTAAATTACTAATAATAGCAAGATTTGCTTGAAAAACTGAGAAAGCTTGATATATATATATATATATAACTAGTTATACAATGTCTCTTGAATTATTTTATTAGAAAAAAACAATCAGAAAACCTAATATCGCATTTATATATTAATTATTTTAACTTTTTTAATTATTTATTATTTCTTATTGATTTTAACTTGCTTAATTTTTTTAATTATTTATTATTTATTATATTTTCTAAAGTATATTCCGCTTATCTAAAATATAGCATAATATTTTATCTTTATAGCAGGAAGCAAATATGGATTTTCAATATTAATCTTTCGATCTTAAGACCATTATCGGATCACCTCGATGAAACTTTCTGGTGTTGATAAATAAATACGTTTTGTTACACTACTTACTGCAAAATGGAATTCTTGAATTTAAACTTTAGAATAAGTTTATAATTACTTTTTAAGTATATTTATCGTGCAACATAGTGCATTTAATGTAAAACACTTTCCTCAATATAATAATTTTTTATTGGTCACTCGCTATATATTTTATATTGATACTTTTCTCTATTTATTTTAATAATTTTTTTCATTGCTTACGAATTCACATGCATGTTTCATTATTTTAAATTTGCCGGCACACATGACTTCTCATTTTTTGAAAAAAATACCTTTATTGTTCTTTATTATAATTTATTACTATCTGTTATTCAGAAATTATTTAATACGTCTAAATTATTTCTTAACATATAAATTACAAGATTAGATATGAAAATTACATTAAATGAAAAATAAGCGGAATATATGTCGCTCACGAAACTTACAAATCAATCAAATTTAATTCCCTATTAAAAAATAACACACAAGCATCTGTAATTTTCGATGTAAT
The DNA here is from genome assembly GCA_963931845.1 of Maratus michaelseni. NCBI lineage: Eukaryota > Metazoa > Arthropoda > Arachnida > Araneae > Salticidae > Maratus > Maratus michaelseni. The sequence continues at coordinate 256,069,259 of OZ007590.1, read as the reverse complement.
GGAATGTACTTATACATTTATATACGCTTGAAAATATCAAGACATGTCCATACAGGAACTAAACTGTCGATCAAAAAGCACTTATCTGGAAAATTAACATTTTGATCAAATTCATTTAAATCTAATCTCTTATGTCATAGAAATTTCGATGTAGCATTTCGAATGTTTCTGAAACGTATATTGCATTGTGTTTAATATTTTATACATTTATGTTTCAAACTTTCAAATGCATTCTTTTACCATTTTTATGCTTCTATTTTTAGTTGAAATGATATATTTTTATCAAAATACTTTTTTTTCAAGTTTCCATAATTATTGTTAAAATTTTACCAAATATAAAACAATATCATTAATGCTATAAATACATATTTACCATATTTTAAAAATGCATTTTTAATACAGAATCTGAACGAAAGACTAGTCAATTAGTAACTCACGCATGGAATTAGTAAACTTTCCAAAAGTATCAATCAGTCACGAAGTGCCTAAAAATTTTTATATACTCTTTAAATTCTCTTGTTGTTCTTCCGAAACTATTCATTAAGATTGTTATTGTCGTTGATAAAAAAAAAGCTCTAATCAATTATTGCCAGATTAGGAATACTATCTTACGAATAAGTCTGTTTTAACAAAGCATAAAATTAATAAATGGGTGTATACAAAAATATGACAGATAAAATTTTGTCTATTATTAAAATTTCAGCAATGTTTGTTCAAACTGAAAATGCCTAGAGTGAAGTGGATTTAGAGTTTTTTTTCAGATAATATCAAACTTAATACTCATTAAATAATTTAATTTCAAATGTACAGTATATTTTTATTCGGGAATTATAATATTTATTTTAAAGTTTAAAGGATTTTTCATATTATATATTTACAGTTTGCCCTTATAACATTCCAAATATCTGTGTGAAATAAATTCGATTAGAGTTTATTTTTATCAAAGATTTTATCTACTAAATCAATCAGTTGTTTCATAAGGATTTCGGTAAATATATATGTATATATAATTGTAGGTAATTTCATTGTGAAATTTAATACCAAAAAATTTTATGTGATCAGTTAAAATTGATAAATATTCAGGTTTAACGGAAACGAAATGAAGACTTAAAGATATTGAAATGCATTGAATAAAAATCGCATAGTGGTCGTGCAAATACATCACACAACAAATAACTAAAAAACTTAAATTTTGATATATGTGTGGGGATGAAGTTGGGCTATTAATTTCCTACAAGGTATCACAAGGTGTTAAAGGGGAAAGTAAAAGTGGCTAGTACAATTGGAAGAGCTGTATTGCTTAATCGCCGCGTTGTGAAAGACGATAAAATAATAAAGCAAGCTCCGTTTCGATATTTTAATGCTGATCTAGATTATCTGCAACTGCAATAAAAAAAAATAAAGTAACAAAAGAAGGGGAAATATACTTCATGCATACAATTACGCAAAATATGAAATCCTGGAAAAGAATCATCCTAAAAATTTTATAAAATAATGATTTTTATTTTAATTAAAAAAGACGTAATTATGATTAAATTTAATATAGTTATGAATTTAGGAAAAAAATGATTTTGAATACATCCTCAATAAATTGAAAAGGAATGCAAAATTGAGTAGAAGAAAAAGCGAAAGACTGAAAGTAACTATAATAGAGTTACAATTAAAATCACTGAAAACAATATTTTCTCACAAAATAAAATGGATCTCGCGACACTGTAAAAAAAAAACATAGATACATACATACATGATATTAATAATTTTTTCCCTGAATACAGTTTTTATTTAAATTCCTGAAATATGTCTAATTATTTTATTAACCACACAAACTATTGTTTTAAAGAATTTAACAATAGGCCAATATTACAATTAAAATCTGTAATAGTTTTCTTATTATTATTTTGGAGATGTACAGACACATTTTTATACAAACACCATGGGACTACATAAGTCCTGGCTCATGATTTTATAGAACGTTGACATTAATATTTTTGTGAGTCTAAATGCTAAATAACATAAATTTTTACAATTCTGATAATTACTATTACGAGACATTGCGGAAGAGGTGAGTATAATATTTAAAAGAAACTCTTAATTAATATGGGCACAATGTTGCCTTGAAAATTATTATTTAACTTTTCATAAGATAATAATTTAGAAACTGGTAAATTTAAGAATTATATAATGAAGCCAAAGTTGTTTTTTACACAAAAAGATATTATGAACCAGCATGGTAATAAATAAATCTGAGTTAGAAATTGGCTCACCCATAACGATCGCTGAAGGAATCTAGTATCTAGGACCTCTGACTGGATCGCCCCGACCCGGGCAATTTTTGTTGCGTGGACGATTACATGTATACAAATTCAGCAAATTCAGGAAACTGAAGGTTTTTTTGGATCGAAACTTACCTTCTCCACTCGGGGACCTCTCTCCTCCCCTCTTCTTTCGCCAAGATTGGCTGGTTTTTTGCATCTGAAGGTAAAATTTACCGGGAAATTCAAATATGCTGTAAAAATCGGATGATATTGAGAATTCTATGGTTTTGAAAAAAATCAGTTTGAAAACGGTCCAAAAAGCGTATTTTTTAAACATGGATTGAAAGCTGGTATAACCTTTAATAGAATGGCTACTTTTGTTTTGCTCTGCAAGTATTTTGCGATTAAATTTTGTGGGGAATATTGGTATTTTATATACTAAATGTGCACATCAAATGTTATTTCTTTTATTGGTTTGTCAATAAAACATTAATATCGCATTGTTATTGCTTAAACTTTTAACATTCTGCTGCTATTGTCCATTTCAAATAATGGTCCCCAAACTCTGCAGTAAGGAAAAGTTTTAAACAAAAATCTTTTAGAAATGGTGAAAAAGGCTCACGCATTTTTTTCGTTTTTTAGTAGAATATTTTGGATAAAACTGAGTAACAGAATCTAAACATACTGTCATTCAGTAGTGATTTGAAATTTTGTACATAAGATGGAACCCAAAGTTTTCCACAAACGCTGGCACTCCAAATATCAGCAACAAAACTCGTTTTGTAAAATATCTGCTCTCCGAAATAGTAAAAGTAAAAAAGATTTTATCGGAAAAGCATGATGATTCCCCAAAGAATGATTTCTGCAACAAACATTTAAAATATGATTGCACTAATGGCAATTATAAAAAACACTATTAGATGAAAACAAATGTCACTTTTTAGGTTTGCATTTGTTTCATTATGCTGTTAATCACTTCATAAACATTAATTTACGATCTCCTACAACTTCCCACATTCTTCCTATTTACAGACTGTAAATAATTCCTACTAGTAAAATTACATAACACTTAAACTAATTACCAACTAATGTGGCACATTCTGGGTAATAATCGACAAAAAAAGCTTTCTAAAACGTATTTTGTGCAACTTTACATGCCACATAAGCGAAGTTCTCCAAAAAGGCAATACATTTTATACTTCCCAAAAAACTACACGCAGATTTATTTCCCATTTTGTAGCAATATCAATAGCATTAAAAGTTTCATTAATGTTTTTGTATGTAAAACACATTTCAACAATATCACGGCATAAATAATAATATTTCATTTAAATTTATTTAAGGGGACGGTGGACGTTAAAATTTAATTATTTTTATTTTCATCATAGAGATATGAAATTTTGTGCATATATAGATTTTACCATAGGTATACAGAGTACCTTAAAATAATTTTCTAATCTTATTATAATTTTAAGATTTTTAGAGAAATTTAAAATTTATGAAGAAAATTTAAAAATGCTCCCTGCGTCTTAATTTTTGAGATATTTCCTCGATTTTGCATTTAAATCACGTAAAGCTATATTACAAACAAATCTGTGTATCGGTTATTTAATCCCTTGAAAAGTGAATTTTTGAGAGAATTTTTCCTGAATTCCATTCCGATTTTCTCTAATTTTTTGCATTTTAATGAGTTATAAATCAAATTTAATTACCTTAACGACGTGTTATTGTAAAATGCACACACAGTTTCTTTGTAAACAGTATCAGGATTCTTTCTTATCAATTTCAAGAATTTTGAACAAAAATTAAAACGCATGGAGCATTTCAAAAACTTGCAAAATCTGTTTTGTGAAAAACGGATTTAAAGTTTACTAAAACGCGAAAAAAATGCTTTTGTAGAAAATCCTAACGCTTGTAACATTGTGAAAAATCATTGCAGCTGCATGCAGTTTTTTTACAAATGGTTCAATACAAACTTTAGAATAATAATACACACAAAAATAAATTTCGATTTATGGGTCGATTTTTGCTCAAATAAAGGTCCACGGTCCCCTTAAGAAACTATAATAGTGTAGATATTTCACACAAAACATTTTACGGCGTTGTTTTATTGTAACTTAGCTTGTAAGTGAATGGACATAGAACTGCTTTGTTTGATGTCTATTTTACACGGCGAAAATTTCAGTTCATGAATTTCAAGTTTTAACCAATTGTGCTTTTCTTATATTGTTGTAAGGTGTGTTCAAATTTAATAATGCCTGGAATGTTGTTTTTTGTTACCTGAATGTCAAGTGATCCTTACCGCTGTTAAGCACCTGGCTTTCAAAGTTCAATTCTCGTAAAGTGGTATGAGCACAATTACATACGAGATGGGACAATTTTGATTTGACACGCTTTCTTTATTATGACTTTTTAATTTATTTTTTACCAAATAAATTTCAATAGTTTCGTAAAAGTGGACTTACCACAAAGGAAATATTAGCGTTTCTTATAGAATTCTCTGATAATGAACTCAAATGCAGATATTTATTTGAAATGGAATACGATAATGAAAAGTTTGTTACTTCTGTATCGTCTAATTCTAAAAGTGATAAAAATATTAAAATTAATAAGTCTCAAAAATACGAATCAGTTATAACCCGCAACTGATCACATTGAGGAAAATGCATTTCTGTAAGAGCATTTTGAAAATTCTCAAGTCAAAATATTTTGTGAGAGATATGCGACACAATTTATTTACTTTAAAACTGATAATTTATGTAGCTATGTTGCATACCATGTATGTTTATGTAATATCATGCAAATAAACAAGATGTGTCCATTTTATTTGAGCATTTTGTTTATAGTCGATTAAAGTCAAAATAGACAAAGGCACGCAAGCACACTTTTGTGGCGTATCATAAGCGATGTGCTCATCGTGGCCACACGTAAAAATTTTAGCATTGGAAGGCCTGTTTTGGATCACATGATCAAGGAACTAACAATATTCTTTATATAACATGTTCTTTATTAGGATTTATTTAGCATCGTATAAAATAAAAATTGTTTGCAATTTACAGAATTTGTAAAATGTTGCATGATATCCTTTAACCAATATTGCATGAAATATTGCTTCAAGATAGCGAACAATAGATAAACTTAGGTGCTATTTATAAACTGAAATATTTTTACTGTTATAAAATCTTTCGTAAAAAAAGTAAGTTATTAGAAAAAATTTTGTTTTTATTTATTTTGTTATGAATCAGTTATATTATATAGGAGTCTGAAACATTTTACATCATACATTTATTTACATTCAACAAATAACAAATCATTTATTTGTAATGAACGTATTGTTCTAAGCACAGTAAGTGTTTTGTTCTAAGCACATTAATGGACACATACTTTAGAAAAGAATGTATGTATTATTAAAAACCTAGGAATTAAACGTAGCATTTAAAATCACGTGTATAAATGTCCCTATAATTTCAGTGAATTAAACGTATATTATTATTTCAAAAATCAAACTATGCAAATAAATTATCGGTGGTTTTCTATTAAAATTGGTTTATTCATATTGATTTAATCCAGATACAAGATGCTTCATGATTTAAAGGTGAATTTATGCTGTTTGAAAAATCGCATCAAAATTATTACTCTCTTTGATAAATCACGTCACGTCTTTCCCCTTTTATCGAAATGCGTGTTATTGAATTGTATCTCACGTTCTATATGCTTACGTGATGCAGTTCAATTTTGATACCATTGCATATTTCTTTTAAATTCTATAATGTCTTGATAACCGTTCAGAGAAATTCTTCGAAATCTAAAAGTTTTGCATTGTTAGCCATATTCGAAATTTGATATGATTCAATCACGGATTTTTCTGTTAAAATTTTGATATCTATCGAAATATTATTTTTCCGCTTTTTACATACATTTAAGCTAATTCATTTTCTACATTTTTTTAGACATATAATTAATGTTATATATGAATGTTTTATTCTGTTTACTTATGACAAAAGATTGATAATCCTACAAAGGGATAAACTTTATTATCATTTAATGAAATTTGCGTGTGAATAACCTATAAATTTTATTAATGTAACTCATGCAAATTAAACCATATTATGTAGCGTTCACACATTTAAAGAAATAGGGTCAAACATTACAAAATGTTATCACAAGAGTATTTTTTAAAATCATCGAGATTCTATATAAACATGTCTGAAAATACTTTAAATTAACTATAAAAAAATATATATCTGTAAATCTATTACTAGCTGACACTTTCTGCCTTGTCTGATCCCAGGATAATAATCTTACATATACGTAACATAACATTCCCGTTTCCCGGGGTTATTTTAAATATATCTCCAACTCGCTAATCTACTCGTGTTTCCCAAACGAACATCATATATTTTTCGATACGAAGAATAAAAAAAAAAGCTTCCGGTCGCGAAATCACATGCCACTTCACTGTAACAATTTGGGGCGATAAAGTGGGCTATTTGAGGTACCAAAGCTGGAAAATTTTCATCACTTTCTTCGCTGCGTTTCAGATAAACATTCGACGTAATTAATGTCTTTAACAATTAAGGTTAAAAAAACTATTTCATATGTTTTTTGTTCTAATCGATTTTCAAAAGTCTGCTTCAAGTAGTGATATAAAATATAAAACTGGATGCATAAAGTACACTGTTAAAAATTTGCAGCAAACTGTCCAGTCATTTGACCGTTTTTGTAGAAAATGGTTACTTGACCGTAATTTAACTCTATTCTGACCATATTATTGCCCATATTATGGTCAGAATAGAGTTAAATTACGGTTATGTAACAATTTTCTATAAAAACGGTCAAATGACTGGACAGTTTGCTGCAAATTTTTAACAGTGTATCAAACAAGACTTGGTTGATACAAAACAAACCTTTAATTTTAGTTGAGATAGAGGCTTAAAAACATCCAAAAATTCCAAAATCGTTGTATAAACAAAAAGGAAGTTGTATGAAAAAGAGGTAAGAATTTACCATATCGGGCAAAAAGGATTGAATTTGAATTGCTTATATGAGAAGGTCAAATTCGACACTGAACTTGGAACATCGGGAAAATGCGCTAATCGGTCCGTTCATTATATTTAAAATAACAAAGCACCAAGGTCTGACCATCAGGTGTATTCCTGGCTGTATTCGTCTATCAGGAATCACATTTATAGACTTCTAAGTGGAGAGATATCAATTGTCATCGCCATCAGAAAAACACAAATACAGACGTCTCACTTTTATTACTATTCCTAAAAATAATGTATTTTTATGGATATTACTTGAATACTGTCGCAAATATTTATTAAAAAGTTTATTATTTAGAAAATAATACTAAATTTGAAATAAGAAATCGCTTTTACAATGTACTTTAGACAGAAATTGGGAAATATCCGTTTTGAATATTACTTAATTGTTGATAAAAAAATTTATTTGTGAAAAGTTTATTGTTATTTTTAATAATTCGTTTTTAATTTTGGAGGTTGTGAAATTAAAATGATCTAACTTTGACAAACTTATAAAAAAACTTAGGTTTTTGAATTAAAATAAAAGCTTCACAAGAAAAAAATATATATATATCATTTTTACCCGATAAAGCATTTTAATTTTAGTGTCTTTATGGAACATTTTAATCGCCATCTTTCAAAAATAATTATTGAAAATTGTATATGCTTTTCTCTAAATTCAATGTTTGTGAAAAGGGGTCAAAATTTGTCCGCGTAAAAGTTTAACTCTCCCTCCTTAATTGAATGTAAAGATAAAAAAATTATTATGTAAATATATCTAAGTATCAATATGTCGACCTACGATTTTTCTGTCGATAGAATAAATTGTTTCATGAAATTTGAGTATGTTCATAAATGTTTTTATTTCTTTGAGTTTTCGCTTTGATTTTTTTCTTTAATCGAGATTTTTTACATAATCTATTTAAAAATAAAATTACATATATTTCTTCAATTTTAATAAGAAAATGATGTAAATAAAATCCATTACCTGTCGTTTCGCCTTTTGTTAGCTAAAATGCAGTAATTTAGTTGCAACCATTACAGAAATACCTTTAAAGATTAAAAAACAGTTTATATCACAAGAACTAATTCAAATTTATAAATTCGGAGACTTTATGTGACATCGTCGGATCCATGAGGATAACTGGTGTGAATTTTAAGTCCCAAGTTTCGATATCCTGTTACGGAGAGTGGAGAAATACAAACAGACAGACAGATTGTAAAATTATTGATACATATATATTTGTTAAATTGCAAACGAAATATACAATGTTTCTATAATGATTATTGGTTTTTTATATCTGTATCATAGAATTTGAATAATTTGAATAAAACATGTAATATGTTATAAAATTTATGTTTAAATCCAGCTTTCATTAAGACATGCACACACATAGACATATACACATACACATACAGATATACACATACACACATATACATACACAAGAAAATATATATGTATGCATGTGTGTGTGCTCGGCAAACTTAAACGCTGCAAAAAATGTTAATATTGTTTTTCTGCCTGTTAGATAACCTTGTCTTTCTAAGCATCAACTAATATATTTCATACACGAATATTTATAACTGTACGTTGAAAGCAATGCAGTCTACCCTTTTTACATTTGATACACAGTTTCGAATATATATATTAAAAATTTTAACAATTCTTGTAGATAAAACACTTTTTAAATTTAATGGGCGTGTTTGGCAAAATTAAACATTGCAAAAAATATTCATATTTTTTTTTCTGCCTGGTAGAAAACATTGTCTTTCTAAAGCATCAACTATTATATTTCATACACAAGTATCTGACAACAAATTATTTTATCAAATTTGTTTTTATAATTGTGGCAGAAATGTTCAAAATAAGTCTGTAAAAATTTGTTTTAAAATGACTTTTAAGTATTGAAACGTGAAACAGAAGTTACGTTAGAGCAAAAATGTGGAGTTGTAGAATAGTGCATTAATTCTCTCTTCCAATTACTTTTCAAATTAAACTGGAATGTTCCCAAAAGTATTCTGAGAACATTTGTTTAACAACTTCATTAGTACTTCTTTAATAAACTTTTCCAAGAAAGAGTTGATATTTCTTGAACCAATAAAATAGTTCCTTCCTTTCTAGAATGCATGAGTAACTTGGAAAGTTTCACGGTCTCAATGCTCAAATCCAACTTAATACTTTCTTACGCAAAAAAAGTGGATAAAGTCTTAATATGTTACTTTTAGAGAAATTAAGAGCTTTAAGAAAATAAATTACCATAATAAAAAATTTATCAACTGCGGAAAAATAAAATCTGCTTGTAAAAATTAAAACAAAAATTTACGATTTTGCTTCTGCTTATAACTCTTAACTTGGTCCAGTGTATTTTTTATATAACCTGTTCAAAAATAATATTACTTTAAAAGTGCATTTTAAAATTAAATTAAAATTTATGAAAATATTTTGCAATAAAGGAAAATTTTATGGATAAAATACTAACTAGATAATTTTATGGTAAATATTACTATTAAAAAAGTTAAAAACAAGAATTTAAGATTTATATACTTACTCTATACTTCTTCAATAAATTTTTGCATAGTTTGAGAGTGTAATTTTTGAGAATAATAGCTAACTTAATTTTTAATATAAAAATACGTCACAGAATAAAAATAAATTTAGCATATATCAGGAAATACTATTCTGAATTTATCTATAGAGTAAGGAAAAGAAAAGGTAAGACTGTAAATCTTGTAAAGATATTTTTGATTTAAACAAGAAATGAACATTTTTTACAGTATTTTGTATTTACAAGCTTTTAAAAATTACAGTAATCGTCGATTAATTTTGAAATGAAATCTGTACTTAAAATTCGTATGGGAATTTATTAACTAAAACTAGTCGGATGTGCCAATCTCAAAACTTTGTTCTATCTCATACATGTGAATACTTCAAAATTCGCTATCACACCGCCAATAAAATCAATATTTTTCGCCATTGTGCTCTAAGTCAGCTGCTTGCGAATCGACAAGATATCTGGATGCGAGCAGCCGATGTATACTAATAACTACAAAAGGTCTTTCTGACCTGTACCAGTAGAAAAATAACTTCCCTATTTCTTGAATTTAGCATTTTAGATAATTTTACTGGAAAACACAAAGCTAAAAGGTGTGGAAACCGAATAAAAAAGATTCACTGCCTTGCCTTTTCTTGTCAATATTGAATTTGAATGTGAATATCGCCAATTAGTCAGGTATAGCCAAGTTGGCTACATTTATGGCAACATATTTTTATCACAAATTTGGCGATATTTCGCCATGTATCGCCAAGCTTGTCGGGAATTTGACGTTGACGAATATAAATCTATAGTGTTAGGCATATAAGAGTTGGAACAATGGTTGCAACAATGAAAGAAAATTTGTCCAAACGATGTTAAAACTCATAAATAAAACCCCTTTATGGAGGAATCCTTGTGTGATGTATCAAAATGTCAGCCACCCTACAATTTCCAACTGCCATTTTTTAAGATAGAAACAAAACAAAAAGGCCAAACATTTAACATAAAAATCTTTTAGGATTTCTGATATTTTTGTACATCTTTTTGAATTTAAAATATTTAAGTGGCTATCACAGCGCTCCCTTACAGTGGAATATCCTAAAATTCAACTGGGAATAGAGGCCATAGTCCAAAATACATACATAACATTTTGTTCAATTCCATACATAACTTCATACACTTTTCGATGATACAATAATAAAAATGGAAGAAAATTCGCTATCGCAGAACACCCTCCCTCTCTTTGAAATGTCCCCAAATTCAAGGAGGATCTGCTTGCCGTATTCATACACCTATTACTTAAATTTGGTTTAATTCTATGCATATCTTCATACACTTTTCGATGATACAATGCGTACAGACAGACGGATACAGACATTTTGTAAAATACATGTTTTTTGAAATATCTGACCCCAAAACGTATAAATTCGTCGAAAACCCGAAGTCGAAAAACATTTCGATCACAATACTTTCTTATATATCAGATAGAAGAAAGTAATAATACATTAGGACTTAATATTAATAATACTTTTTTTAAATCGAATATAATATATAGAAGTTTATTTCTAAAATAGAATTAAAGTAGCAAATATTTATTAAAAATTCTATTATTTCGAAATGTATTAAATGCGATTAATTTAATTTCGCTTATTCTAGATTCGCTTATTCTTTCGCTTATTCACTTAAATTATTTCGTAGGTATAATTTAATAATTTTGCAAAACTAAACATAAACTAGTCGGATATGCCAATAGTCCAGTCAAATTAGGTTTTTTTCAGGACATAATTACGAAAGTTTTCAAACTTGGAAATATTGTTTGGGAGGGTCTGCTAATGAACATACTAAAAGTCCTGATGGATGGGGGGTGAGCGCGAGGGGGGAATAGTCCATAGTGAACGAGATAATCGCATTCAAAAATCAAGAAATTTGCCAAAAGTCACATCAGCGCCAGAGAGCGAGTCAACGGCACTTACATTGTACTTACTTAACCTAAACTTATTTGAGTCCCCACTCCCTTAACTAACATATCTACCGATAGGTTGAATAATGCAGTTTCGTTGGGATAGAGGTTTATTTAGAATAGAATGTGCCCCCTGGCGGTGGCATGTGAAACTAACAAATTTTGGATTTTAGGTATATTTAAGGTTATTATCACGGGCCCGGGAAACTCCGTGCGGGTCAGCTAGTATAACATTATAATTAACACTATAAATACGCAAATATTTGTAGGTAGTGCATGTAATAGATGTGTATAAGTACATATACATACATATATTCACTACATAACTCATTTAATATGGTTTATTAATAATAATATTAGTAATAAAAGGCTATGGAATTTTAAAAACAGAAATTTTAATTAAATTAATAATTATAAATATACATTAAATATAATAATTATAAAAACCTGCGATTAATAATTATAAAGATAATACAGTTATAATTGTTATAATTACAAGTAAATCTCCAGATCAGGAAATCTAATGTTTTTACAGTTTTTATTTCCGAAAGCAGTTTTGATTGTCGTTCTATAATATTTAAATCTTAGAATTTATCTAAATACATCCTAATCTACTCTATAGCATTAGCTTACTGAAATCACCACCAAATAGGTATATTTGGAGACTTTTAAACTTAATGGACAGTCATTCATCATCGTGTCTACTGCCAATTGACAAAATTGTTAACGTGATTTGGAGCTATAAAGTATTTTTTGTGATAGCCTTTTAATACGAGTAGTATCCATTTTCAAAACCGTAATGTTAATAACATCGTTCATATTTGACGCAATTCTGTGTTGCAGACCAAATTACGAAAAATTAGCTAATGTTTTGTTTCCCTCAGCCAGGTTTCATATTTCTTCTTTCGCAATAGGGATTATTTGAATGAATATTTTTATAGACTATGAAAAACAGTAGCTAAGTAACGATAAAAATAAAAGAAAAAAATGAATGTCAAATAAGTAAATGTATAAAACAAAATATTTTACATTATTCGAAAACATGTATGAAATTCCACCAAAATTTATTCTTTCGCCAAATGGAAATTTTAAAATCGCCTGAATTGCCATAGCAAAGCATTATGGCGCAAAATAAAATATTTTATATTTTCCGAATGAATGACCCAAATGTAACAAAATACAATACAACTATATCCGGGTACCTCACTAACATGAATACTTAATTTCAAGGATGTCATAATGGAAATTGAACATAAATCAACATCTTTTGAAATTTCCCATTGAACCCGGGGTAATCAAAATGATCAAGAACTTGAGTATAATGTTTATTCCTATATTATTGCATTTTACGCATTTTTCATTTTTGTATGTTTTATTATAACAAAAAATGTCGTTTGATAAAGTTATTGTTCAGGCTTCCATTCTTCTGACCGCAACATTTATTAAAGTTTAAGTTAAGAAGGTGTAATAATGTAAGAGCCGTAGACCCGCTCACTTGCGCTGGTGTGACTGTTGACAAATTTCTTCATTTTTGAATGCGATTATCTCGTTACCTATGGACTCTAGAGAAAAATGTATAAAATCTGTTTTGTAGACAATTCAATTGTCTTTATTTTTTCTGTTAGCAATTTTTCCATAGGACTTATAGCTTACGAGATATTAACAAAAAACCGAAAAATGGTACCTTCTTTTACCTCCCTCCCCTCGCGCTCACTCCCTACCCATCAGGACTTTTAGTATGTTCATTAGTAGACCTTACCAAACAATATTTCCAAGTTTAAAAACTTTCGTAATTATGTCCCAAAATGACCCAAAATCTGCCTAATTTGACTGGACTATAATCCCAAAACTTTCTTCTATCTCATTAATGTTCATGCTTAAAATTTCGCTATCACACCGCCAAAAAATCAATATTTTTCGTCTTTCTGTTGTACGTCAGCTGCATGCGAATCGTCGGGTTAACTTTAGGCGAACATCCGATGTATTCTACTACACTACGAAAAGTCATTCTGGTCTGTCCCTTCAGGAAAATATAGCTTCCCTATTGCTTGGTTTTAAGATTTTAGCTAACTTTACGGACAATACACGAAGCTAAAATGCATGGAACCCAATTACAGAAGAGTCCTTCCCATTTCTCGTCAATATTGAATTTGAATAAGAATATCGCCAAATTAGATAGCCAAGTTGGCTTCATATATGATAACGTATTTTTGTCGCCAAGTTTGGTGACATTTTCGCTAATTGTTGCCAGGTATGGTGAATATAAATATATAATGTTAAGCATGTAAGTGTTGAAAAGATGATTACAGCAATGAAAGGAAATTTGCGGGAACACAGTTCGCTAAAACTTATAAATTAAACCCGTTTACGGGGGAATCTTGCTGTATTGTTTCAAAATGTCAGCCACCCTAAAATTTCAAACTGCTATATTTCAGCCATTTTTTAAGATAGAGGCAAAACAAAAGATCCTCTGGAGTCCTTGGATCAAGTCCGAACATTTAAAGCAAAAAATATTTAGTGTTTCTAAATTTTTGTATTTTTTTTTTAAATTTGAAATCCTTAAATGGCTATCACAGCGTCTCCTCCAGGCGCAATATTCCCAAATTCAAATGAGACCTGAAGGCCATAGTCAAAAACATATACAAAAAAATTGGTTCATATATCTACATAACTTCATACACTTTTCCATGATCCACTAGTGAAAATGGAGCAAAAATCTCTATCACAGCGCCCCCTTTTGTCGAAATATTCCAAAATTCAAGTTGAACCTGCTGGCCATAACGAAAAGCATATAAATGAAATTTAGTTCAATTTGAAGCATAACAATTTCAAGCATACACACGGATATTTTGTAAAAACATGCTTTTCGGAATCTCTGACACATAAAACGTGTAAATTCGTCGAAAACTAGAAGTCGAAAAAAAAATTCGATTACAATACTTTCTTCTATTACACATAGAAGAAAGTAAAAGCAATAAAGAAATTTTAAATCAAATTTCATCTTGCACACAAAAATATCGTTAAATATAATTGTGAGAAAAACAATGGCTCGGATGAAAAATGAATAATAAGTTAACTGGTGAAAAAACAGACATATAACTAAATTCAGTAAGTTGCAAGTGTTTTTGTAGTAAACATAAACTTTGTAATGTTAAAATAAAGAAATAAACATCACTATTAAGTAAATTATCCATTACATGAATTGTAATGTATTAACAAAATATATTCAAACCAATATATACTATAATGTCAAGTAATGAAACAAGTTAAACGATGCCTCAAACAATTATTCAAAAATTTGCTCGGTTATACTGAAAGTTTTGTCAAATTTGATTTTCATATATATACATAAGCATCGATTTCTTTTCGGCATAGCGACTCTTTGTATGAATTATTTCCATTATTAAAGCCTCATTTTTTTCTCAATAATTCCGTTTCCTTATAAGCATATTTATAAATATCGAATGAAAATGTACAAAATGTACCTCTACAAAAATGTATATTATTTATTTAGCACTTTGACGCATTTTTTTGCATTTACATAAAATATTAATTTCTTAAAAATAAACTTATGGACTAAATAACATATAACACGCCATTTTTTACATATCTAATGAAATGGCAAGAATACATTTAACGAATATTTTGTGTGCAAGATGGAATTCCATTTAAAATTTCTTTACAACTTTTGCTATTTATTTTTCCCAAATTATAAGTCATACCTGCGGAATAACTATATTATTAATTATGTTATATAAATTTATGGATTTATTTATTTACAGCTGATTTCATTTAACAATTTCGCACAAAAGAGGATAAATTTTATCGTAAAACTTCCATAAATATGAAATTAGTATATTTGTTATTATGTAATGAACTGCTTGTTTAGTTTGATTAAAAATGCCGATTTTCCAAGCAACAATGTTTAAATATCTAGTTTAAAAAACTGCATTTATTTATACATATAAAACTTCGAATTTTAATAACATTTTAGAAAATACTTACACGAAGGTAATCACTGTAATCACAAGATTTTTAGAAAATTAGATTACTCATCTACATGACAAGGCATTTAATAAAATATGACAGTTTTAAACGTAAAATCTTCACAATTAAATTAGATGTCAAGATTTTCCTTAAATTGATAGAAATAATGATTAACTGGGATTTATCTGGCATTTCTTTTGAGAGAGTAAATATAATATTAAGTTCGAAACGCGTTTTACCGTTTTTAGCGCTAAAAGATACAGATTTTTTTTTTAATTCAACGTATAATAGCTCGGATTGTTTTGAACGTAGAACAGTAGAATTTTTATTATTTTAATTGTTACAGCAACGAGAAGTTTTTTTTTGTATCTTATAAGAACTAGAAATGACATAATAAAATTAAAATTCGCAATGTTAAAGAAATCACTAATAAATCTGAAGATCATGTGCCTCAACGTTAGTTCTGCAAGTCATTGCTTTTTAACACTTTTTTTATACTATTCAAAATTCTAGAAACCGCAACTTAATGTTTTTTACATTACACAAATATGTATAAGCTTTAGTACTGGTCGATATCAGAAATTTAATATCGCAATATATTAACAAGTTAATATTGATATTGCTGATATATCGCAATACTAATTTAAAGGGGGGAGAGTAAGAGCATTTGCTGTTTTTTTTTTTTAATAAATTATATAGTATCAGCAATTTAAACAAAAAAATGTTGCAATGAATTAAAATTTTATATATCTATTTGCTCATAGAACATACTTTTTTTCGTATTTTTTAAAGCAAAATATTTAAAAGAAAAAAAATTGTTTAATAACTATTTGCATTAGCATTACTTTCATAAAGCTTTCCTTTAAAGATGGTATTTCCTCTATTCTTCTCATTTTATTATATTATTTTTTTAAGTCTCATTTTCACCACTATGATATGATTTAATATATTATTAAAAAGCACATTTAATACAAATAAATTCAAAATTGTCCACATTAACATGTATAATATTTTCGTATCATAGAATTTAATTATTTGTTAAAAATATTGGATATTTACTTGGTCCAAATAGAGTTTGGAAGGACTGAGACTGACTTCGTTTATTCTGTACACGAAATGAGTCCGAACCAAACCATCGGTATATCACGATTCTTTCGTGATATATCCTTCGTTTAATCTTGGCATAAAAAAATCACTCCATCCTGAAAAACTTCCTTTTATCAATGATCATTATAGTTTCTTATTTTTAATTTAGCAAATTATTACCTTGAATGACTAAAAATATAATATAAGAAATTTCAAAAATATGGCGTATTTTGAGAAAATTACGTTTTACTACAGAATTTAATCATGGCAACCATGTAATTTATTATTTATTTATTTTTTGCCTTAATTATTATCTAACATTGATTAAATTATTTAATGTATCTCTCACTGAAAAAAAAAATTATTCGCTGAATAACTGATTGACATTGCTCTTTCCTACTAATTAAATAAACGGATCGGATGAAAGAAGGATTGAAGGACGTATTGGTACGGGTATTCGTTGCTGTTTTTCGGGGTTGGTAATCGCGATGATCGTCGAACAATATTATTGTTATTGGGATATATCGGATGAGTCAAAGTTTAGATACAGTTATCGTGATGTTTATAAATTTTTAATACTTGACCGATATATTGATAAATAAACCAGTCCTAATAAGCTTATAAAACACTTCGAAGGTTTCGGAAATTAGAAATATCAAATAAAACACAGTGTTATGTAATGGTATTCTGACATTCTCAGGAACTGCTTTATTATTGTAAATATTATTGTATATTATATATTATTGTATTGCCAATTTATTATTGTAATTTTTTAGATAAATAAGTACATTTCTTCAGGGGGTCAGAGACCACCTGAAGAAATGTACCTATGTAGTCTCATGAACCTACGTAGTCTCATTAAATTTACATTCGTAATTTTCCATTGATTTTGCGAATGATTATAGTATTTCTTGGGTTTCGTTTTCACTGTGATTTTATTAGGATTTTATTAGTATAAGCAACAGTTTTGACAAATATTTTATGCTTTCCTAATATCCAAATAGTAATATTAACTTACCTGTCAATTATGAAACTCTTGCATCTGAGGGATAAATTGAATAAAATATCATCTACGAAAATAACTTATGGAAATGTAAACTGAATCTATTACAACTTTTTTACAATTTTTATTTCATAAAAACAGTTTTCATGGTCATTCTATAATATTTAGAGGAAACATCTTATCTAAATACATTCTAATCTACTCGATAGCAATTTGAAGACTTTTAAACTTATTTGGCTAATCACTTATCACCGTGTCCATTGCCAATTGACTAAATAGTATGCGTGATTTGGCGCTATAAAATGGTTATTGTGATAGCACTTTTAATAGTATCCACATTCAATTTAAACCGGAATGTTGCTAACATGGGTTATACTTCACGCAAACCTATTTTGCAGATCAGACTACGAAAGATTAATTAACGTCTTAGCCAAACATGCTGCTTAATGTTTCGTAATTCGAATTATTTGAATTTTCTTTTACAGGCTATGGAATACAGTTGCTAGGAAAATAGTAAAAAAAAATGTATCACATGTCAAATAAGTAACATGATATAACAAGATGTTTTCTGCACCAAAAATTAAAAAATATATAAATGAAATGATGGAACAGTGGCGCACTAGAGAATCAATTGCTATTGCTAAATTTAAAAAGCATTTTTTGTCTTTTTTAAGGACAGATTTTTTTAGATTGTAACATGAACTATTATGATTTAGTGGTGAGTGTCGCCCAAATTGTGCGCCACTGTTCCATCATTGAAATGTTTAAGAAAATTTGAAATTAATAGGAATAATTTAAGTCCCCACTTGGTAAATTTTAGCATCCATAACTTACCGTTTAAATCTATAAATCAAATGCGTTATATCTTTTTAAACGAATGAAAAATTTGAAAATCATCTGAATTGCCATAGGAAAGCATTATGACATGAAAATACATTTTCTATTATTTGCGAACCGAATGTAACCAAAAACTTTAGAGCTAAATCGGAGTACCTCACCACCATACTTGTCAAATGTCATCCTGATCGGACTTTTTTGCGGCAATTATCGCCGAACAGACTGACTAACAGACTAACAGACAAACAGACAAACAGATCAAACAGAAACCAAATATATTTCGGGTATCAAAAGTAAGCCTCAACTGACGTTTCGTCAATTATTTACATGTAAACGGATTTTCAAATTATAAAGAACAATATTTGAAAAATATTTGCCATTGTAACCATGATTCTAAAACAGACTATTTTGGAATTAGCTATTGTATATATATTGTATGCATATATATTGTATATATATATATAATAATAATAAAATCATTGAAATAAATTGCCTAAACAGACACTGAAACATCTCATAAAATCGTGTTACGTATAATATAGCTCTTTGGTTGCCTGATGCATATAAGAAATGTGACAAAATTAACAATGGCACAATGATAGGTAGGCCAGTATATTTTTTAATTAATTTTTGAAATAACTCAAACAGCATAACACAAAATCACTAGTAATCTACAACTATATTAAACATTATTTGAAAAAAGTTAAATAAATTCAAAAGTTAAGTTCATGTCATGCGTAAGCTCAGTTACTAACAAACCACGCCCTCATTCTCAGTTTTTGGTGGCTTTGAAGATGTGTCGCAATTACATATTACATAAAAAAGTAATAATTTAAAAATCATGTTAATGGAATCACAAAAATAATAACAAAGAATATATAAAAAAACTGAAAAAATAAATAAGAATGCAGATAAAAACCATATAAAAAATGGAATTTAAATTTAATAGAAACTGAAAATGCTAAATTTTTTATATTATTATGGTACTGTAAGAAACCTGAAACAGCACTAAATTCGGAATGTAAGATTTTTAAGGATTAATTTTTATTGGTTTCATCGTTGTAAACAAAAGCTAGATATGTATTTGTAATAAACAATATGTTGATTTCTTACTGAAATAAACTATAACCTCCTCTCCCCTTCGTCCAAAAATTTTGTTTGTCTTTCAAAAAATAAAATTAAATAAATTGTAGTATTATTTTTTTTTCCATCATGAAGCAAAGACAGTGGGAAAAAACTGCCTTCGATAAGCAAGAATTTTAAATTGTTTAAAGAAAATAAAAGTCAAATAAATAATGCAATGTCCCATTTATCGGTTAAATCGCGATAGATTTCTGACATTTATGTTAAAATATTTTCACTGTTATACATGTAAATATTTTTATAGTTTTCAGCTTCAGACCAGTGCCAGTATATGTTAACTAATATCTCATTGACTGTAATGGATGGAAGCAACATTTCATTGAAAGTAAATATATTTTTAATAAATTTACAAAAATACGGGTAATGTGGGTCTTGATTAATCATTCCCTGAAATCTATTTAAAATTCATTAAGAGATTCAAATTTCTATCGTATAATATAAAATAAACCTATGGTCGTTTTCTTTATTGCACAAGCAATCGGAATGTAATTATTTTTTTTTATGTTTGTTTGAAATATATATGCTTTGATGAATGACGTTTCCCCTTAAGATTTTTATATCGTTAGTTCTAAAATACTTGGGTAATAAATTATAACAAAACTGGAATAATAATTATTTATCAATATTAAATCTGTTCATTATAAATCATTATAAATGTCAAAAGCAACATAAGATTTAAGTAATTATAAAATAACTATTGGATTTAAAATAGGAAGTATTGTAATTTATGTTTCATGTATTCATTTTGCAAATTGGATTAGAGATGATTACGTTTGTGAAATCTATTTCTGCACATGCAATATTACTGTATCATTGAATAAAGCCGATTCAAATTATTCAGGCAAAAACTGCATCTTATAATGTTTTCGTTTTACTGTAAAAAAGGATTCAAATACTATGTTATGGTTAATGTAATTTTGTTGCAGAAGGTAATCAAATAAAAAATATTAGACTTTAAGTACATGAAAGCTTTTATTTCTACTTCGTGGAATGTTTATTAAAATTGTACTGAAATATATGTACTTATATATACACGCCACTTACGCACAAACAGATACAGGGTGATTATAATATTAGTATGTCTGTTTGGATCTGTCTGTAGCTCGAAAGAATAACCGGAATGAAACAAAAATTGGTACACTTACTATTCGAGAAGGGGGAAGAAGAATGAAACAATATTTTTTTCAATAATTACCGACAGATGGCGCTACTGAGTGTGAAATATAATGTGTAATACAAGAACAAAGAATTAAGGCGTCAAACCGGATTGCACACCTAATTTATTGGAAAATGTCACAGTGAATGTGGTTATGTTTTCTCATGGCGGCGTCGATCTTGTTCAGGTTCCACATGGCCATTATGCTGGGAGACACAATCCAGGCGGTGCACGACGTGCTCATTTGTGGAATGTAACGCATCTTAGTGAAGTTTCGCACATGTTGTGATATGCGGTAAAGTGAATGAGATTTGCGATACCTCCACGGTACACAATATTACACATTACATTTCACACTCAAAAGGGCCATCTGTCGGCAATTATTGCAATTATTTTTTTTTTACTGTTCTATTCTTCTTCCCCATTCCGGAACAATAAGTACAACTATTTTGGTTTCATACCGGTTATTCCTTCAAGCTATAGATAGCTCTAAATAGAGATACTATATTATAACCACCCGGTACTTGATAGTCCACAAATTCATAATCTGCGTGTTTACACATATGTGAGTATACCTGTAATATCATGACAGCCGAATGACGCACCGATTCTTCTTTTTTAAATTTAAATACAGAGTTTATTAAATATGATAGCTGTTATTTACAATAATATTTACACTACTTTACATTTTCACTAATATTCATAAAAATTCCACCAAACCACATTACTTCTTAAAAACAACCAAAATATACTCGGATGCATTCCCACATCCTACTCCTCTGAACAACCCACCATTCCTTCTGTCTTCTCTTCACTTCCGTTTACTTTAAAAAAAAAAGGGTTGGAAGGATGTTGGTTGCATGACACCCCCCCCCCCCCGATAAGATTGTGCTACGCAAAGCGAAGCAAAATCTGACAAATAGCAACCATAAAACTATACAGCATAAAAAATATATAAAAACACATTTCAAAACAGATGTATAGAAGCCTTGTTATAATAGTAATAATGAATCCTCTTTAATAAAAAGGTATTAGAAAGGCCACAGAATAATCTCGGAAAATGAAACATTTGAAATTGCTGAAAAAATTAATAGCTCGGAAATTATTTGTCAGAAAATTGTTAGACAAACTGCGTTAGAAATTTAAAAAATTGTATATTTCTTGCTATAATTTTCAAATCTAATGATTATGCCGTTTTTCAAATATTGAATTTCAAAAATTACCAAATTTTACAATGGAGTACCATAGCGAAAGCTTCACGCATAAAAAGATAATGATAACGGCATTGTGTCCTGACGTATATATAATGACTATAGCACGAGTCACAAATTATAGTAGCCGTATTATTCTGTTAAAATATAAAAGTGAATTATGATGTCGCGAGTGCATGATTTTTATTTAATTCTCGACGAGTACCATATTTTTGTCCGCCTCAGTAAGGCATATCAATTTCATTATATTTGAAGTATTGTAAATTGTAACTTCATTCAAACCCAATTCAAATCCAACGGAAATTATTTTTTCTCATAGACACCATAATGTGTGTGTAAACCGCATAGACACCATAATTTAACACAATTATTATTATTTTTTAAATGCTGACCTATTCCATAATAAACTCTACAGAGAATTGGCCTAATTTGTCCTTAACAGCCCAAATTTTGTCTGACACATTAAAAATGTAATAACGCAATACCGTTCGTATATCTTTTTCAGAAATGTAGAAAGACATTCCAAGTAAAGATCCATAGGGTTTTAAAATTCAAGGTCAAATTCAAAGTCAATATTTCACTTGATTAAAGGTGCGTTAAGAGAAATTGACCAACGTAGCGGGCGTAGCTTGCTAGTATATAATAAACATATAAAAAAAACACTAACAATTCACAACAGATGGAAAGACGACTTGATATAATACTGCAAACCAAAATTAAACACAAAATAAAGTATCACTTAAAAGAGCCTTATACAGTAACTAGTCGTGACAGACTATCAGCATTTTTTAATTTTGCATCTGGGCGAGGAGAAATATTTATATTATATCTTTGTAGAGATAAGGCCCATCTGAGATGCAGATTTCTGAAGATATATTAAGGGATTGTGATCAGTTATTAGTTCAATTTCCGCACCAAACACATAAACTTCAAATTTCTTTAATGCCTACACTACCGCATAAGCTTCACGCTCAATAGTCGACCAGTTTTGTTGCACCTTAGTGAGCTTTTGGCTGGCAAAACTAATAGGACACAACTTTTATTTCTCATCTCTTTGCGATAGACAAGCACCAACTCCATAAGAACTGGCATCACTTTGAATAGTGTAAGGCTTTTTAGGATCTGGTGTATACAGCTTAGGGGCTTCACACAATAAACGTTTTAAAATTTGGAAAGCCTCTTCTTCAACCTCAGACCACGGAATGATCTCTGGGATTTTCTTTTTTTTCAAGTCGGTTAAAGGCTTGGCGATTTCAGCATAATTTCTTATGTAGTCACGATAATAATTAAATAAACCCAATGCACTTCTGAGAGCTGTTTTGGTTTTAGGCGATTCTGTTGTCTCAATGGACTAACTTCTCCGGATCGGGCTCATGTCTACCTCCTCCTATGACATGACCTAGATACCTGATCTGTGCCTTTGCAAAAACACATTTTTTAACATTCACCGTGAATTTCAGTTCAGTTAATTTGGATAAAACAGCGTCAAGATGTTTCAGATGATTTTACCAGTCATTTGAAAAAATAGCAATATCATCCAAATATGCTCGACTGTACTCACGATGTTCATCCAGGGCATTGTTGATCGATTTCTGGAATGTGGCAGCCGCATTGCGCAATCCAAAGGGCATGACTTTCCATCGGTATTGAGCACGATGGGTTTTAAAAGAAGTAAGACCTCGACTCTGTTCTTCTAGAGGAATTTCCCAATACCCTTTTAATACATCTAAACATGTAATTATGTTAGCACTTCTTATTTGATTAATTAATTCAGTTGCATTTTCCATAGGGTAATCAAAAGGTTTTGTCACAGTGTTCAATTGACGAAAATCTATACATAAGCGCAGGCTACCGTCTTTCTTTGCAACACATACGACCGGATAAGCTATTTCAGCTTCACTTTTTATCTATAAGTCCTTGATGCTCTAACTCTTCTATTTGTTTATCCACTTCATTTTTTATCTATTCCGGAATTTTATAAATATATGGTTTCTTTCTTTCCGCACCTGGTAATAAACGAATTTTGTGTGCTCCAACGTTGGCAACTTGAATTTTGCCTGAGAATAATGGTGTATGTTTTTGTAGAAGTTTACTTAACTCCAATTGTTTATTAACCTCTAGATGACTAAGGACTACTTCTATGTTATTTTCATTCGAAGTATTAACTTTAATTGGTGTTGGGTGAATTTCAGCAAATTCTACATCGTCTTCAAAAATGACCACAACAGTCTGTACTCTTACGTTAAATTTCCTTGTTTTATTTGCATGAACATGTCTGACACCCCCATCAGTGTTTTCGCTTTGTACGAATGTGGTTTTATTCTTTCAAGTATTTCTCTGGGTCCTGTCCACCTAGCATACAATTTATTGGTAGAATCCGGGATAAGTAAATATACTAAATCACCTTTTTCAAATTCTTTCATTCTACTTCGACGAATGAAATAGCGAGTGTCATTTTCTTGTTTTTCTGCAGCAGTTAGAGAAGCGTCTGCTGCTCTTTCCAAATTTATTTTTAATTCTTGTATATAGTTCAATACGTAGAATTGCATAAAATGGCTCTTTTATGAGCCGAATAAAGTGTTAAATAACTTTTAAGATTTTGTATTATTAAGGATGTAAATTAATATTTTCTACATTAATATCGTGTAAAATAACATGTAGAGAACAATACTAAATCATCATCAAATGTTTCCAAATTTACCACGTTTTGGCTACTGTAATGTAGACTAATTTTTAAAATACTGATTGTTAAATTTATTATATGTCATTCAAAGAAATGTCTGTAAAAAAAAAAAAAAACATTGGTTTGAAGGTATCACAAAATTGGAACAGGCAAAAGTCAAATTGCTAAAGATTTGTTCATTCCACATAGACAATTATTTCAAAAAGAGAGAAACAACATGCAATATTTTTTTATTTAAATACAAATTGGACCAAGAATAATTATTTCTGATATAAAATATATCATATCAATATACTGACGTTTAGGAAGGATTAATAAATCGGGAAATACTGACCATGTGATTTTAGTTACACATAAACTTCCCAACAAACACAAGACATGTAGCGACATGCTGTAAATATTATGACCAAAGAAATTTGAGACCTTTTGTATCCGCCATTGTATTTTAAATGACGCGTCATTACACCCGGTAACCACCATCTAACTGATAATGAGCGAGCAAGGAAAAAAGTAATGCATTTTCCGTAACAAGTAGCCATTGAAGGTAAGTTTCGAGCCTTCATATTAGAGGCTCGCATCGTATAGAAACAAGAAGGGCAGTATTCAATTTGATACATTGGTTACAAGAGAAAATAGGATAACTCTGTCAGTAAACTTTTCTGTTAAGAAGCGTTTGACAAAAGACCCTAATTGTAGAGAAAACGACATCTTGCATCCACACACCATCAGATAGAGCATTCCGCTGTTGAAAATTCGGAATTACTCAATAAATCAACATTTCTAGATAGCGACCACTCGTTACCGTACCCTTTGTAAACTTGCGGCAGTAGTCTCTTAAAAAAAGGTAGCAGGAGAAGGGGCTTTGTACCACACAGTCACTTTTTCTTCGTGTAATTGAAATGCAACTACATCATGGAGATCATTGTCTGTCCAGTGCACGCAGTTCTTCGAATTAACGATACAAGTCAACGAGAAATGAGCCTCGTCCGTCAACAGAATGCTTAAAGACCAGCTCTCATCCTCGACATACCGGATGGATTATTAATTCCCAAAATCTAGCCGTTGTTGCTTATCACCCACTTCCAAAATCTGGACACGCTGGAAAATATACGCAAATATGTGGAGAAGATAGTGCATAATCGGTTGGATCGTAGAATTCGACAACTGCAGAGCGCGTGAAAAACCGACTGCACTTGCAAGAGGAACGTCGCTTATCGTCTCATGGACTTCTGCAACAGCATAGACAGGAATTTAAAGTCATCCAGGCCGAAAAAAATCGCATGTGTAACCAATTTCTCCAACTTTGCTTATTAAGTCCCATACAGCTTTTACAGTACACGGGCCTTCAGCATAGTTTATGGTTTTTGCCGTAGACATGCAATGCCTCTTCGGCATGTGGCCCGTTCAAGTAATAAATCTTTACAATTTCCTATTTTTCTTTCTCTGTAAGCGGCATGTTGTTCAAAGTGTAAGAAAGAAAGATACGTGACTACGCGGCACGCATTTCACAGTACATTTTCTTTCGCTTAGTTCGACTACATCAGTCATGACGGTGACTTATGCCGATCAAGAAAATCTGCTTACCTTGGTGTCTTCTTCTCGTTTCGATGGAATTAGATAAATTTACATAAAAAAGCTGCAAATTTTATTTTTTAAATGTATGCTAAAAATACCTGTAAATGATCTTATTTTTAGTACTGAAATTTTAAAAACTTCTCTTCAGAAAAGTTTTATTTGTTTCGAAAATTTATGTAGTTTATTTGTCATGTATGAAATAGAAAAAATAATAGCAATTAAATCATTCATTTTATTTCTTAAATTAAATTTGACATGCTTTAATCAAATATAGAAGAATTAATTTTTAGGAATTAAAATAGTATTGTACAATGACTTTTTTTAATTATAACAATTTAAATTTAATGAGTTTTTAATTATAACAATTTTATTAAGAAACGTAGTTTTACATTCGCTGAACGAAGGATAAAAAACAACTAAATCAAAATTTGCTTAAGCTAATTTTTTTGGCATGGAAAATCCTATTTAATAGGAAAAAATGTTGAACAGTAAAACTGAAACGTCCAAAAATTCTTCGTATGAAATTTAAACAAATTTATTTATACTTCATAACAAATAAGATAATACAACATTTATTTTGTTTTAAGTTTTATTAAATTTCGTTTATAGGAAGTTTTTTTGTCAATATTCTTTATTTAATAGATGCTAGAAATCATTTTAAACAATTAGATAAAATACATATTGTGCTTTTATTTCGTATTTTCATAACGATTAAAATACAAAAGAACTACAGTAAACTATGCATGCAAATTATTGTGCATATGTGCACAACCTGCATTTATAAATTTTAAACATCGCCAAAAATGTCTTATTCTAATTGTTGTTTTGTAGTTATTTATATAAGATGGAAATGAATGAAATGTCTTTAAAGATACAGTGCTTAGTTTAATTACATATAATTGCAACTATCATAAGGACAGTTGTTAAAAAGGGAGAAAAATGTGTTGTTATATTTTCAGTTCAAATGAATGTGTATATCATCGAAAAAAAAAACATTGTTTAGCATATTTACTGAATTGCAAACTCATACTCGATGCTATAAATGAAAACTGCATTAAACGTATAAGGAAGGACATGCTCAATGTATAAATCATATCTGACATGAATAAAAATAATGCAATGTGATTTTCAATACAATAAACAGAATATCTCATGCTGTTGTAAGTTGTTTTATTTTTAAATATACAGTTCTGATAGGATTGTTTAGCAGCAACCGAGAATAATAACGGAGAATTATGCTTGATATTTTTATTATTTTTTTGTTTATTCCAAACTATGTGATGAGAAGTGAAAGATATACTGTTTCACTTTAGCGTTATAACAGTATTTTGGTTTCAAATATACATTTTTTTTTTGCTTTTTTCTGAATGTACGGCATTTCTTTAATGTTTTCCAAAAGCGATTTCTAAAACTTATAGATTATCACACTTATAGAATTTCTTGCAATTTTTGTTGTGCAGTGAAAGATCGATCTGTATTTGTTACAAAATTTCAATCGCGGATTTCTCAAAACAAAGTTTTTATAGTAATACACTAAATATCAGTTATATGCTTTAACCGATGTCATTGCTTTTAACACTTTCTGACATAGTATACAAGTATTTATAAATTCGTTTTGTGTATCGCATTGTCTAGCCATCTAGTCTTGCTCTATCTCACCAAAATAATCGATTCCACATGTAATTTTTACAAGTTAATGAAGTTTACTATAGAAAATTCACTATTGAAAATGAAGTATGTACCAATTTTAGTTCGTTTAGAGGGGAGTACAACAGGGGTACAGAATTTTCTTATAGTCTGTGGGGCAAAATTGTTTGCGGTGCATTTCATTTAAATTGCTTATTTGTATATATTATTTCAATGTATGAAAAAATGATTTTTAAAATTTATTATTAGTGTTGGAATTGTTTCATAATTTTTACCTGAAGCATGATTTTTTGTCCTTGTTTTTAAGTGAATTCTATCTATTGACTATATCTATATCTTATCCTTGAGCGATGCATTTTTGAAAATTTAAATTCGTTATTTTCTCAAAATACAATTACATCAGAAATTTTGTTGAAATCTCATAGATTAGGGTTTCATAATCCGGAATTTTGTTAAACATACAAATTCGAAAAAAAAACTGTTGGTCAACACTTAACAATTATGTTTTTTTTTTTAACTTAATTTATGTTTTATTAAGTGAAACTACTCAGAGAAATCTTGGGTATCACAGAAAGTATGAAGCCGATAAACATTGAGAGGGAGGGGCGGGATGACACAATTCTCAATACAAATTGATAAAAATACTGTCTCTATGATCAAAATACGTGTCTTTCTCTGCATAAACTTACATATTTCTATTTTGTTCCTAAGCAACAAAACATAAAACAAGTTTTTTTTTTCGAGCCGAAAAATTTCCATAACTCTTTAAATACCGAGTGGTTTTTCATAACTTAACATATTGATGACATTTGTACGCTCGTTTCTTTCAATCCGTTTTATAAATCTAATTATCTGAATACGCTGTTAGTTAAGAAGTTAATTGCATATTATCACGATATATGGACTTAAAATTAATTTTTAGAGTTAGGATTGTTTACAAAACTAAGTGACTTGAATTATGATTTTACATAACTAAGTTGTGTTAAAAGTTGTGTGGTTGTGATTGATTTTACTTTTAACACCATTTTAATTTCAGGATTTTTGATCCTCTAACGCTTGTGGTTTTCGGTGTAAGGGGAATTTGGCAGAGGAGCGCGTTATAATTTATTTTTATCATTCTTTGCAATTTTTAGCCAAAAGAGTATAAAATTTGCCTCCTGGATAACATGATATTAAAATTTATAAAGATACTTCCTGGCGTGAATTTGTTTAACAGATGTAAGATATTAAACACCTGTATAGTCACTTTTTAATAAGATGACAATAAATTTGAATATACAAGCTCTTTTGCATGATTTATTACAATAGTTATGTCATCGTTGCACAAAGTAGTACGAAGAACGTAACAACACAATTGTACGTATTTGTTTGTTGTCTTATTCAATGTTGCCACTAAAAGCGCCATCTGTGAAAAATGTTTTAAAACTTGTGAGTTGGGTTCGAGACGCCGATCAGAGAGGTTGTGTAAATCTCGGTTCTCTACCATTTTTATTTAGTGTTGTGAATTATTAAAAAGAGTATTACAGTCCGCTAGTGAGTTTGAATTGTGATTGTGTTTTTTTTGTATTGATAAATAATTACTGAGTTACCGGGGAGTCCATAAAATTGGTCTCCTCTCACCGGAAAAAAGAACCAAAGCTATTTAAACTAGTCGTTGGGGGCCACCGTAATACTTACTCATCATTGATATGCATAATGTAAAATATTAAAATAAAAATGTGTAAACTACTTATAAAATGCATTGCACTTCAAATAAAATCGTGGCTTGATGACGTCATAAACTTTAAGGGCTCGATTACTGAATTGCTTGAAAGAAAACTCCTTATAACTCCAAAAATAATAATCCTATTAACTAGCGGTTTATTGCATCTGATTAAGCTTCAAATTTCCAATTAAAATATATCTTTGAAGTGAAATTTGGATGAAATACAGGGCCATGAAAAATCGAAGATTGTGGCAAATAGGATTCCAAATATCTCGGCAACTAATTATCCGATCGACTTCATGCTTGATGCAAAATTTGTTTTTTATTGTCTTTTATATTCTTTTCTTAAAATAAACAATTTCGAAAATTTTTATATACCTTTTATCAGAACGAATATTTCGAGAGTCCGAAAAAAATTGTTCCGGTTAATCGAGGTTGTTGGAATGAAATAGGCTTCTTCCCATTATTACATACTAAGTACATACCAAATTGCAAGTCTCTATCTCAATTTTTTCGGGAGATAGAGCGTTTACAGACACACAGACACACAGACGGACGGCAATTTTTTTTTCTAAAAATATGTTTTTCGAAATCTCCAGTGTCTGAAACGTGTAAATCCGTCAAAAAAATTTTCGATTTTCAAAACGATTACAAGACTTACCCTATATTACGTATGATGGGTAAGTAACAAATACGTACTAGTTTCGATTTCAACTGAAAGGCAGATAATTAAAAAAGAAAAGCTGTAAAACTTTGAGTGATTATTGTGAAATTAAATCATCGTATTGTTTATATTCAAGTACAAAATATTGTGATTCAACATCAATAAGAGTATTCATATTTCCGATAAAGTTTTTTTTTTTTTTTTTTTTTTTTATTCCAGATGAAGAATAATTTCGATTAACCTTGAGAATTTCGTAATACGAAAAAATAAAGTGTGAAGTGTTTACGCAGAGAAGAACTGATGTTCTTTTACTATTGAACTAACTTGAGAATAGAAAAAGTTGATTACGACATCTTTTCAATGTGGAATTATACGATTTTTAGATTTATCCATAAATAAAGGTACGTCAGTTTTATTTATTTTATTGTGAATTGTATTTATAATACAATGCTTAAAGGTGCAAAAAAGGAAGATTATCAGCGGATTGCTGCTAAATTAAACATAGACATATCATATTCCAAATTAACTATTTATTATTTAATAAATTTAATAAAGGAAAGTGCGAAATATAAAGCAGATAAAAAACTGATTGAAGATATAGCAAACAGTTTGGTTGAGGAAAGAAAAAAATGAGGAATTAAAATTACTAGATTTTGAGAAATTAAAAAATGAATATGCAAAGTTAGAAATTGAGTTGGCTAAGGCCCGAGCAGAAACCAAAAATGATAATTTAAGTGATCTCGAGAAAAAAGAAAGTATAGAATATTTAGACTCTCTCATTAAAAGTGTACGAACGTTAACAATTAAAATTCTATCTAGACCGGGAGGTTGGGGTTATTTCTTTTCACCTTTAGAAATAACATTTATTTCTAAAAATGTCTCAGAAAAATATGAATCGGAAATTCTACTAAATCTGTTACGGGAAATGGCAACAAACGTTATTACATACATTAAAGATGGGGAATTAAAAAATTATTCAAAAGTAAAGTTAAAAGTAAAGTAATAGTAGTTAGAGAAACTGAGCCAACTGCCCAGACTTGTTTAGAACATTTTAGGGAAGCACAACGTCAGCCTAATGAAACATATGTTCAATTTGCATCCCGATTAACAATAAGTTGGGATTACTATTTAAAATTGAGAAATGCGACAGATTTCGGAACTTTAAAACAGTTAATAGTTTCTTATAAGATTTGTCAAATGCTTGATAAAGATGTCATGTATTATATAAATGTTAGACAAGCAGAATCGCGGGTTTCTCCCAGTGAATTATCTCGGGAAACTGATTTATATTATACGTCGAAGGGAAAACACGTGGTTGACAATACTAGCGCGAGTAATAAAATTACTTATTATCGAAATGGTTCTAAAGTTTTTTTAACTGACGTAAAAAATCTAAATGTATTTCGTTATGTAGTGAAAATCCTCCATTGCATAAATTTCATGCTTATAAAAACATATCAGTGGGTGATAGAGTTGAGCTTGTAAAATCAAAAAAATCTTTGTTTTAACTGTCTTATGAATGATAAAGTGATTGATTGTAAATCTAAATTATCTTGTAGTATTTGTCAGAAAAGGCACCATGTGACTCTACAAAAAATAAATAAAGTTGAAAATCCAAAGATAATTTCACAGGAAATGAGTCCTATAAACAAAGGCGGTAATAAATCTAATTTGGATGCTTCGGCTCCAGTATTCCAGCCTTTCTAAGCTAATAACCAAAACAATTTATTTTCAACGATATCTAATTTTAAAAGCTGTGTTACTTAGCTCATTTGTTTGTTTAATAAAATATGAATATGGTAATTTTCATGAAGCACGTGGATTATTAGATGTCGGTGCAAAGTCTAATTTTATGAATAAAAAGTTAGTAGATAAACTAAATTTGAAAAGAGAAAAGACTAATATTTCTATTTCAGGAATAAATAATTTGTCCCTTAATGTTAGATCTAGAGTTAACACAACTATTTCGAATAGAGATAAAGATTTTTATTTAAAATTAGATTTTTTATTCGTTCCGAAGGTTACCGAATTTACGCCCTCTAGACTGCTTGAGACTTGTATTTCATCGTTAAATAACATCAAATTAGCTGATGAAAAGTTTAATGTGCCAGGCTCTATTGATTTGCTTTTGGGTGCAGAAAATTTCTATGAATTTTTAAGGCCAGGTCAAATTTACTCCCAACCATTAAATACTAGAATAGTGTTACAAAACAGTGTTTTCGGTTACATTGTTAGCAGAAGCCTTCCGGTTAATATACATTGTGGGTTGATAGCAGATAATTTGGAGTTAGAAAGGGTAAATAGACATTTTTGGGAAATAGAAAACATAGAGAGAGAGTCTGAAGTTTCTAGAAATAAGGAAGCAGAAATTTGTGAAACACATTTTCTGAAAAATTATTCCAGAATTGCAACAAGGCAATACATGATAAAAATGTCATTAAGAAAGATCCATCTTGTCTTGGTGAATCAAAGAAAAAGGCAAAGTTTTAAATTCATTATGGAATTGCTTAGTTAGAGAACCTAAATTTAATGATCTTTATGCAAGAATATTTACTAAGAATGGGTCATATGGAAGAGGTGATAGAATCTGAAGAAACATATATCACTTATTACACCTAGCACACCATTAAGAGTTGTCTTTAACGCTAGCTCCTTAACTTCTACCGGAAAATCTTTAAATAGTTTGTAGTATAACGGAGGAACAATCCAAGATGATTTATTTAGTATAATGTTGCGATTTTGAAAGCATGTTTTTGTAGCAGATATTTAAAAAATGTACCGCATGATTTTGATACATCCGAGTCCAAGAGATTTATTGAGAATCTTTTTTAAACCTAAGGAGCAGGACCAGTTAAGGTGTATAAATTATGTACGGTGACTTATGGCACAACGAGTGCCCTTTTTTTAGCAACAAGAACTCTTACCCAGCTAGCTAGAGATGAACGAACTGAATTTTCCTTTAGCTGCAAATTTATTAGTGTAAGACGTGTATATTAGGGTGGGCCGAAAAAAACTTTTTTTTAATTCGCTATACAGCGGAAAACTTTGCTTTAGGGTTGCTTAGTAAAATAAAATGAAAAAAATATATATTAAATTTTAATTTTAGCGGCAGAGCTGCTCAAACAAATTTTTTGGAAAGCAATAGTTTTCTTTATTTTTTAAAAGCTATAAAATAAAAAAAAACCGCTATAGTGAAAAATCTTTAAAAGAAAGATAAAAAAACACATTTTAATAAAAAAGAAGCAAAATTACTTCATTTGAGGTAGCGCAAAGCAATTAAAAAATCCTTAAGTTAACGCAATCAAGTTGTATTCACTCAGTGAATGTTGGCTGGGTTGTGGGCCGGGTCTTTTTTCTGTTTTGATTCGCTATACCGAAAAAAACTTGTGTCTAGGGTAGCTAAGTAAAATGCAAAAATAAAATAAATAATATTTTACTTCTGGTGGTAGCGCAAAAGGCCTAAAATTTGAGAAAAAATGCGTTTTACCCCAAATTTTAGGCCTTTTGCGATACCACCAGAAGTAAAAATACTCCTAATTACACACCAGGCTTTTTGCACACCACTAATTTTTTAGAGAAAATGTTGTTCTTTTAAATCGCAAAATGTTCCGATTAAAGAAAATAACATTTTCTGTACTAAATTACTGGTATCCAAAAAGCTCCTAAATTTACTCCTAATGGTTAAAAATACTCCTAAATTTATAATAATTTAATAACAAACTACATACTATAGTAAAAATTTTAAACAGCCAATATTTTTTTAATCACTCTAGTAAGTGCTTAAATTTTTGCATTTTTGAGTGAAAAAGAAACTCTTTGTTTGAAAAGTTACTCTATTAATGTTATCAAAGATAAGAAAAAAAAATCTAAAACTTCATCCCCCTCAGAATTGTTCTTAAACATTCTATAATTACGACCATCTTATAAAAAACATAATAAATAATAGTTTTTAGTGGTATGCTAAAATAAATAATTAAAAAATAATTATTATTTTGAAAAATATAATTTTAGAATATAATTTTTTTTAAAACCAAAGACTAATTTTTTTCATGTTTTACATATCTTTAAACAACATTAACGAAATGTAAAAATCATTAAACTTTTTACACATAAGTACTGGTAGTTAATACGAACATCTTAATTTTATCAGTAATATGAAATTAAATTAAAATTCTATTTAAATTGTACAAAAGTATATTTAAAATTGCAAGTTAGAGTAAAAGATGTTTTGATTTCTGAATTTTATTACTCATAATTTCAGCACATTGTCATTCGTAACTTTAGGTTTAGGATATTATAATTTATAATTTCAGAAACATTATGAAAACATTAAAATTTAATTAAAATTACATAAAATACATCAAATTAAAAACATCAATTGATAAAAATAACGTTGTTTCAAAAATCCCCCTTACTTTAAAAAGATTTTGTAAAGAAATTCTGACTGAACATACGAAAATGCAAATGACCATAATGATATGGATTAAAGCAAGTTTTATTACTACACTGTAATTCCTTTCTTACGGTGTTTTAAAAAAGCTGTTATTGAGTTTACTTCAAAGTATACTTCTATTACAATACGACTTTAAATAAAGCGTTATTATAATTCATTTTTGGCCGATTGCATAAACAAAAGATATATTTCGGAATTCCCTGTCTTGTTTGACAACAAACTGAAAATCACAAAGGGAAAATTTCGAAATGTTTACTGTTTCAAATGACATATATTAAGGCAGATAAAACGCATCAATTGTTAAATTCGATAGCATTATATTTTCATATTTGAGTCAAATTAAAATCTACATTTTACTATCAGTATCATATAATATGAACAAAATTAAACATGCATTATTTCTGCATGAATATCAATAGGTTATTTTCGCCACTCGTTTTGTTTTCACTAACTCATATAACATATTTCAGTTATTATACAGATATGATGTATCTACATTTCCCTAAATTTCATTGTAAGGCATAAATATTTGTAACTCAATGAATATCAAATAAGCGTTACAAGTTTCATTACGAATATGATTATCAAAGGTGTAAATACATCAATTGTTAAATTCGATAACATTATATTTTCATAATTGTATCCATGTACATTTTGTACAAAGGAGTGATTGCGTACAGTAATTGAATTTAATTCAATCCAATGTAATTTTTCGATGACTATTTTATAACTGTATAATTGTGTTTCTTGCATTGGAAGTGATAAGGAAAAAATTACATCATGCAATATATGCTACATAGCTTATTTTTACTATTAACGATCTTTTGAAATTTCACATTTTTATATGGAAATACAGACACTGAATAAATACGAAATTGTATCGAATTACTGTTATATGAATTAAAATAAATCAGTTTGATAATATCAAATCAATTTTACTTACTTTATCATCCCACTCATGTATTACCTTATGCTGACTAGTTACATTTTATTTTGCGAAAAATAACCGAACTACCAATTTCCCCCTTTTTTTGCTTAAAAGGAAGGTGGACATCGTAGTTTAAGTGTGTCGAATTTTTGAAAAGATAATATAATTAATTAGAAACATCTGAAAAAGAAAGCCGTTTGGCAGGTTTAATTTTTCTTTAAATCCATAGTTGGATTTTTTAAATTTATTTTTCCGAGTGCGTGTTTTTTCAACGTATAAGTATGTTGAGAATGCTCAAACTTCCACATAGATATGTCAATTCACTTGTTTTTTAATGGACTATCCTTATGTTGCACTTCATAAAATTAAGAATTTGATTATCACTAAATACAGATAGTTTATTTGAATATATATATATATATATATATATATATATATATATATATATATATATATATATATATATATATTAATTAAAGAGTAATCTTTACATTTTTTAACATATATAATGATATTGTATTTAATTTTGTTGCTAATTATTTTTCTTAGACATCTGGTCTTCACAGTTATAAAGCACAATGACAAGAAATGTAATAAAAATAATCTAGCCCAAAATATGTAATCAAAATGCATAATAATTACATATTAATAATATGTAAAAGATCTCATAAAATATTTAAAATATATTTGAAAGGCAACAGATCCCCTTAATATTAGACAAAAAAAATGAGTAGTATAAGATGCAGTGCCGACTTTAATATAGTATCTTGCATAAAAGTTCCTAAATTTTAATGCTTTCTTTAGTAATGTCATATTTTGTATTAGTACATGTTGCATTTCGATTGCCTTGTAAATATTACTGCATATAAATAACTTTTTTTTAAATGTATGACATTTTCTTTTGCGAAAACTCATTTTCATTCTGTACACTGTAATGATAAAGCTTTATCGCATTAGGGAATTATTTTCAGACAGTTAAAATGCAACTGTAGTGGATTAATTACATGATTCTTATAAAATTTGTCTTGCATATATACACAATTGGAAATAAATTCGTTTGCAGCAATATAATTAAGTTTCAAAATATGTTCTACAAGCTTGTTAGTTAACTGATTTCAGAAATATCGCAAATAATCTTAATGTTATAAATTATATTTTACATTATAAAATAAATAATATTTAATGTTTAACAGAGAAAATTCCCTTAATAGTTTGTTTTTAATTGTGAATACATAAGACCTTCAATTTCGATCGGTTGTCTCATGATATATAACTGCAGAATGCTTTTTCCAAAGAAATGTTAAATGATGCGCAGCAAAATTATACACTATTGAGAATTTATATTAAAGATAAAGTATAGAGTATCAATTCGACAATGGAGAGTTTGGTGTATTCGTAGCCTATTAGGTAGAATTCAGTACAAAAAAGTAATTGAAAAGGAAAGCAATTGCGGAAAGTTTCGATATATTTTCACCGATCATGACCCCCAGACCCTAAAACCCCCTCCGTTCAAATGTTAATTTATATATATCTGATCTATGCCATACGATAACGCTCGTATTTATAATTCCATTTTGATGAAACTAACTGTGTGTATTAAGCTTACCAATGCCTCGACCGAGTTCGTTGGCCAGCTTGGTCCGCCATCTTGTTTCAAGATGGCGGCCACTTAAAAGTTTAAAACTAAAATAAAACTACAAAAATTTAAAAATTCAAATTTATTTTTTAATTAAGTGTTACGCCTTGATACAAGGATTCCGGAACATTTTTTGTATTATCTCTATCTTAACAAATGACTGAGATAGAGCAGTTTGAAATTCTAGGGTGGCTGACATTTTGAAACAAGACAGCACATTACAAAAAACCAACGATTAATTTATGAGTTTTAGTGAACGCGATTTCTCGCAA
This sequence comes from Maratus michaelseni, assembly GCA_963931845.1. Classification (NCBI taxonomy): domain Eukaryota; kingdom Metazoa; phylum Arthropoda; class Arachnida; order Araneae; family Salticidae; genus Maratus; species Maratus michaelseni. The sequence goes on along the minus strand of OZ007590.1, from coordinate 256,031,497 downwards.
ATTATTTTCTTTCATTGTTGTAATCATTTTCCCAATCATACGCATAAAACTATATATTCATATCCGTTAGCGCGAAATTCTCACCAAACTTGGCGACAATTGGCAATTTATCGCCAAATTTGGCGACCAAAATTAGTCTTCATAAATGAAGCCAACTTGGCTATAGCTCAATAATTTGGCGAATTTCTTATACAAATTCAGTATTAACGAATCTTTTGTAAACGGTTTCTTTGCCCTTTATCTTGCTGTTTTCGAGTAACATTAGCTAAAATTATAAAACAAAGATATAGGAAACCTACTTTTTCCTCCCGGTACAGGCCGGAAGGACTTTTTACAGTACATTCACCGTAAACACCTTGTAATACTAAAATAAATACTCCGTTTTTATAACTTTCAATATTTTGTTTGTTCTAATATGAAATTTTAGGATATTTTATCGCTCCTGAATGTTCAAAAGTCTCTACGGAGCGGCACTGGAAATATAAAATTTCTCCTTTTACATTCAGGGTGAAGTTTCGTGTTACTTATACAATAAATTTTGTTGCATTTTTATCTTTTTTTTGTAACGAGAATTCGCTTTTAGTTGAAAAAATCTGCCTTACTAACTACAATATGGAAAAATCTGCCGTTAATGAAGGACATTTTTTATTATTATTTCGGCTATAAAACGCAGATTAAGTAACTTCCATTTAATATTTAAGTAATTGTTTCTTCTTGGTTAGGTAAAGCATGCTTCGATAATTAAACATTTCAGTTAATTTCACACTTCACGTTTCTTAAATGTTCTCTCATTCGCAGAATTCTCCTGCAAATTTAAATTATACTTATCATTAAAAATATAATTCTATCTCAGTATTTTAAATCTTTCCTGGATATAAATTGTTATATATTCTAATACTACGTTTTCTGTAATTGTTATAAAAGTGCAAGAAATGAAAAAAATATTTTTATGGCAATTCATTTATTATTCCTTTACGTAGTAATATTTACAAAAATAAAATTAAAAATATCAATTTTTAGCTAAAGAAATACCAAAGGTAGTAATATTAGAATACAAATAATCCTTGTCAATTTTTACTGATTTGTAATGTAAGTTTGAGGAATGCTACTGTTTTTTGATGAAATCTGAAAGTAAAAATTTTATTGGTGCATTTTAAATAGAGCTACGTTAGAAATAATACATTTGAAAATATGAAGTTAAAAAAATATGTTTGTCCAATAGTGAATTTTTTATTAAATTTAAATAAAAAGATTTTTTCAAATGAAGATAGTTATCTGCATTTTAATTGGTTGAATCGGACCGAGAGACAAAAGTAATACTCCAGTTTTATGGTGTTAATATAACTAATATTACTGTAGTGTACTAATATATATATATTTTTTAAACACATATGTAATTGGGATATAAGTACATCTCATAGATGGCTTATTAAAAGGAAGAGAATAAAACATAAATAAAAAATAATGCAACATACAGCTTACAGTATATGGATGAAACAGTATATGCGAACAGAAACATTGCACACCGTATGCATGTAGGGTAGGAACTAAATTCTTGGCAGATAAATAACAATGACCGCAATAAAATTTCAATTTATTTTTAACCTGATGTGCATATAATTTCGACAATATTATTGTGCTTTGCTAAAAATGGCCTACTACGATAAACTTTTTTCTAATCATTCATACATTATGTTTATACATATATAAATTTTTAACGACATTAACTAAGCGTTTCTTGGTAAGAAAAGTAAACATTTAAAATACATTTATCGATAATATTTAAGAAAGTATTTATTTAAGTGTTTTAAGAATGATATTTCTCAGAAAAAATAGCTGTGGAAAACGCAGATATCATTGTCCATAAAAATTACTTTTTCTTTAAATTTGTATACGTTTTCAATCTTTCTCTTCATCGTAAATTCTCTAATATTTCACGGCCTATGCTGATGCTTTAAAATACGTGAATAATTTAAATTGAATTTACATTTAAACTGTCTTTATGTTTGAAGTTTTGTGTGCATGGATATATTTTCCTTGTGCTACATCAAATGCTTTCATTTTTATGTTAAAATACATGCGGGTTTTACTGGACCATTCATCAAGGATATGTTTGTTAAATATATATATATATATATATATATATATATATATATATATATATATATATATATATATATATGATGACTCCCCCCCCTCCACAAGAAAAGAAAAAATGGAATTATGAGCTGTGTAAATTTATCTCTAAAAGTATTATTCTAAATATGTACTAAAAAATAAATATTTCAATTTCATTATGTTTACATTGGTGTGTTATTCTGCAAATTTCATTCAATTTAAATAATAATTAAAAAAATAATAGGTTTTGAATTTGTTTTAATTAAAAATTGGCTGAGTAAACCTCATTTACAGGAGTAATTTCTTTAAAAATTATATCTTATTAAAAACCAATCTCCGCATCAACATTTCATATTTTCTGTTAGTAAAATGTTTACAATTTATTTGGTACATCATAGTTTTTTTAAGATATGTGATAGGATTGTCACAAGTTCTTCCTCGTGTTGTAATGAATGCTTTAATTTTTATGTTAAAATATGTAGAATTACTTTGAATTCTATTCTGAGTTATGTATCTTTAAGAAATATGTTTTTGAAAAATAAAAAGTGCCTAAGAAACATTGAGAAAACATCAGTTTTGAAAATGTATATAACTTAACCGTTCAGCGGTTGCGCTAAAAAATTTCTCACAAACTTGCGCGATTTGTACTTTTTACAACAAACATTTTTCGTTTTGTTACGTATAATATTTCATAAAAAAAAGGAAAAAAAACTGAATACATTTTATGTTTGGTGAATATATTTTATATTTTATTAAATTAAAATGTATTCACCGGTGCTGGTGTTTAATTCGTCTCTTGTATGCCACTAAGATGTGTGCTCATGTATAACATTTCATCTGGTGCAGCAAGGTTGCAGCCTTGCCACCATATAGGAGTGAGAAATGCCAGACTGGATGTCGTCCTTGTGGCTTAAAAGGTCGAGCACGCTATACCAAAGGATCCAGGTTCGATTCTTGATATATACATTTTTTACTCTGTTGGTTGTACGCCGTGTAGCAAGGGAAAATCCACATCCTTTGTTATAGCACGTTTATAACTTTATCATGTTAAAAGCTTTTCTGTGCCGCAGCTATTCGATAATATTTTACCGCATATTTTATACGGTACTTCTTATTAATGGCTTGAAACATGAAACATATCAAACTGTTTAATTTAAATGTTTTTATATTTGACATGATGTGTCCCCGAAAAAATTTTCTTGAGATATATTTCATGTCATAATTATTAAGTTAAAATAAACAGAATATTTTCGGCATTATATATGTCTAAAAAGTACTATTTTCAAAAACAAAACTGACCAACAAAAATAGAAAATGTCATCATTAATCAGCGTTGAATTTGAAATTTTTCTTAAGGTATAAATAAATACATGTATATATATAATTATGATTATTGTTATTATGCGTCATTTAAAAAAATGATTAAATTGGATTCATGATTTTTACAAAATGTTGCTCAGATGACATATTGAAGCAAATTTTGCCAGAGAAACTTTCAAATCTCGTTCTAAGAAACAAATACTTTAAAAATTGTATCATCTTCAAAATGGTTCTGTTCAGCAAAAAATACTCAAATCTTTAATACTTTTTGTTGATTTTTTATTTCCTATTAATTGCCTAAATTAGAACAATATTTTGAACAATTGCCCAATAAATGCCTTTCAGCAGTCTATGTAAGAGGTTGTGTGTCTTTGTTTGACTTATATAGCATGGTTTGATTTTTATATTAAAATACGTTATGTATGTTTATAAATTACGATTCTGAAAAAAGAACTGCGTAACAATTATAAAAAAAATCATTGAAATGTTTGGCGCTGGAAATGTATTTATTAAAAAGTTATAAAAATAAAATATGTAGCTATTTGCAATTTATTATTATACGCCATTTTAGAACATTGATTAAATTATAATAATATTTAAAAAATACTTTCCGAATAATATTCAGGAGAAAAAAATGGGCTGAGAAAATCTGAGATCTTGTTGTCAGAATCACATACTTTCTTTTAAAATTGTTTCACATTCAAAATATTTCTCTGCATCAATATTTCTAAACTTTTTCACGACATTTTTGTGATTTATCCGTTACTTCATATTGATGGCATAAAATATATCAAGATTTTCAATTGAATTTTCAATTCAAATGTCTTTATATTGGAAAACATGTGTGCCTGGAAGACTTTTTCCTTCTGACATTGCATGATTTTTAAGTTAAAATATATAGGATTTTTTTTTAGATTACTATTCTATGTTATGGTTGTTTAAAAACTACGTTTGTGAAAAAAAATTTCAAAACGTAGAAAAATGCGTTGGAATAATCATGTACTTATTAGCAAAATTAAAATATGTTCATCAATTTAGGAAGGAATGAATTTGTTTTTTTAACCAACAGTATTCATAAGAACAATATTAAATATTTCGCTTAGAAAACATAAAGTATCGTTGTCAGAGACAAGTATATATGTATATTTAAATATTGTATCACATTCAAAATCTTTCTGTACATGCAAATTTGAGAAATATTTCATGACACGACCATAGTAGCCTTAAATATATCTGGATTGCAGACTTAATTTCCAATTCAAATGCTTTTATATTTGAAGGCCTGTGTAACTAGATAGTGTTGACTTCTGCTGTATTTTGCCGTTGTATCACAGCCTGAACTTTTATATTAAAATATGTTTGACTTTCTTTGAGAATAATTTTTTAGGTGTTAAGAAATACATTTCTGGACAAATGAAAAAATACATATGAATTTTTGCTATTTAAATGTAATGTGACAATTATAAACTATTAACATTTTAATATTTTTATTCTATAAAAAAGAAATAATTAATCTGTTTAAACTTTTGGTGCTAGTTCTTACGCTAGTTCTTTTGACGATTAGTTATGGCTTAAAATTCATTTTAAAGCATAATTTGTTAAATATATTTTCGAAAGTACATTTTTAACACATATGTATTTAATATAAAATGAATATTTAAAATTGAATTTGAAAATTTGCTTTTGGCATGCACTGTACCTGACATAGAAAAGTCTACCGAGCACTGCGCAAGGGACTTATGCGTAATTACTGTTACCAGATAACTTAAATATAAACAATAAGCAGCTTTAGGACTACTAAATTCAACATTTTTAGTTATAAATACAGTTGTTCTGCGTTATTTTATTTTTTTTCCTTTGCTAGGGAAAAACCTTTACTATTCATCATGTCTTTATGTGTATTTACGTGAAAACCGTATCGTGCTGCTGTCCATACTTTTCAAATTATTGAACTTTACTTTTTGGTGACTTTTGGATCATCGCTTTTTATGTCGTTCAGGAAAAGCGATTAATGTTTTAAATTCTTTGGTAAAGCTTAAAACTTTTGTTGCCAGTTAACTGTTAGGGAATTGTTTTGGTAATAGTTTCTTAAAGTTTTATCTATCTTCCTAATTTTGTGCATGTCAAAGTGAATACCTTATCTACGGTAATTACAATTGCTTTAATATTTTTCAAGAAAGCATTTCCAGGGTATTGCAAAATACACGTGACAGTTTGAGGAATGGTAGATCATACCAATAACAGCAGTATTGAAATGACTTGAAACGGTCAGAATTTGTGCATATATTTTATTTCTATATTTTCTAACTCACATTTAACACTGGAAAAAAAGCTCCAATCCCTGCTACCTCTGCCACAAATCATCGTATAAATATGTGACTGTACCATTTTTCTTACAAATTTTACTTAAGAGATTGTTTACTTATAAAAATTATAAAAAAACAGTTAGTAATGTATTAATAATACCATAATTCGTAATTGCTTTGCAGAATGAGCTGTAATTTTTTATTCACATTTCTGAATCTTGTATAAACCGATTCTTTTAAAAAACATCAAAGGTATCATCATTCACCGTTTGTAACACTTCCCAACCTAGTTGAAAAGTGTTTATAACTTTGTTTGTCTGCCGTCTGCCGTCTCTCCGTCTTTATGTGCTCTGACTCGCATAAATATGCTCGGATCACCCTGAAATGTTTGTATGTTAATGTCGTTTACTATAGCATGTTCCCAATTTCAATCGAAGCGCGTAGCACTTATAGTGTTTTTTACAGGAGCAGTCAAAAGTATTCCCAAAAGTATTGCAGTCAATGGGAAAAGCATTTCAAATTTCATTTTGATAATGCTACGTCATTTAAAACATGATGGAATTGATATTTAATTATGAAGCGCATTAAAACATGATTTTTGTAAAATATGAGGTGCAAAGCATTAATTATTCATTTACAGGGTCAAACAAAAGAATTCTGTTACACATTGTTCTATGGAGAAAAATCGTTTGCAGTGTAATTTAGTGATATTTCGCTATTTCAAACATAATGAAAATTATATGCATTACTGAGGCTCACTATAAATTGCTTTCTTGAAAGTGTGGTGTGCATTGCGTTTATTTACAGTGACACACAAAAGATATCGATTACAGTACATGTGCGATATTTACATTTGTTGTGTGATAAGTGCGTTTTCACCTATGGTTTGCGTTTTTAAGTTTAACTAAATTTTTCATAGTACGTGTGTGTTTAGAAACTCGGTTGTTCATATACAGGGCTACACAAGGGAATCCGTAAGTATTACAAATTAATGGAGTGAATTGCTTAAGGGTAGTTTTTAATTGTGTTACGCTTTTTCTTGCTGAACAATAATATATTTATTATACTAATAAAAGTTTGTGGAATATAAATAAATTCATATACAGAGCTATGCAAAGATAAATATACATTGTCGTTTACGTTTGGTGATTGCCGCAAGTGAGTTTTAAGTTGTCTTTTAACTTAATATGTGGTATGTACAAAAGTCTTCAGATAATATACAGGGTTGTACAAATGATTTCGAGTGCATTTTCATCGGTTGGAGAACATTGCTAAATGTGAATATTCTAACTGATCAAAATTTTATCATGCTATATATCCACATCTATTGATCTTATACATAGGGCTGCACAAAATAATTCGACTACTTTTTAACACTGGAAGGATTTTGTCGAAAACTGTATTTTTTAATGTGGTATATGTTTTCTAAGCTGTTTACTTTCATATCTCTTTCACCTTATTTAACAGTGACGTTTCGTTACAGTTTTCTGGTTGTGTTGGAAAGTGTTTCATAATCTATGCTTGACGAATGATTTTTCGTTCTTGTTTCAAATTGATTTCGAATATCTATCAATCTCTCTCTCTCTCTCTCTCTATATATATATATATATATATTGTTCATAGTCATTAGCACATATAATTTGAGAAATTTTCTATAAGACATAAATGGGTGTTCAAGGGTAATAAACTTACCGATTGTTTATAAAAGCTTCTACAATTGCCAAACGCTTCTTTTATATATTCTTATTCGTCTAACAGTGTTTTTTCTCATTCATATTTTGGAAAAGTTTAGTTTAAATAAGCCTCGTTACCACCATTCTAATAAAATGATTAGTTTTTGCGAAAAAAAGAAAGCAAAATATTCTGCAATAAATGAATAATCAAATAACTATAACTAATATAAATATAATTTCTGTCAAGTAAGTAATTTATTGCTAATTTAAGCAGTTTTTCGTTTTGAAAAAATAACATTCCGTTACTAATGCTTTATTTCAGTTGAGAATAAAATATAGTTATTAGTTTATATTTTTATGAGATTCTTTACAATGGTTCATTATTCGTAACAGTTTTGTTTTCTTAGTTTTTCCGATAAGTTTTATGTATGTATGAAATCTGCCATGTTATAATATGACATGGATTGTAGGACATTTGCATTAATTTTAATCAATGGAAGTCCAAAATTTTATGACCTCACTTTGGGTTATATCTATGTAATTCCCTATGAAATTCCAGATTTAGTGTAATGTAATGCGCATAAAAAGTCATAACACGTACTAGTATAAACAATCATATGACATAAATGTTGATAAAATTCTTCTTTTGCGGATAACAGCCAAAGAGTTGAAATTCAATTTATTTCTAAAATATACTTAAGTTTAATATATTTCAATTTTCATAACGTGACGAAATCTTTAAAAATGCTTTATTTTTTGGTTAAAAATTAGGTTTGGAATTTTTAAATGCTTGATTCAATATGTTTAGGCATGTACATAATTGCATTTAAAATTACTAGTAAAAAAAAAAAAAAATCAAAGCGCAAAGTAATTCACTACAAATAATTTTTTTCCAATTAAGATTTTATTTCTTTTTTCAGCAGATTTATTTCATATATATTAAATTATCTGTTATTACAATGCCAATTAAGTAATAAAACGTAAGAAAAGGGTATGTATATCATGAAGCAAAATTGTGTTCGTCATTACGGATTTTTTAAAATTATTATATCAAATTGAAAGTTTAAAACTTGTTTCAGACTTTTACCCTAATTTAATCAGACCCTAATTAATCAGACTTTTACCTCAATCTGCTTTGAAATCCTTATAAGATTTTTTTGTGAAATCTTGAAATCTGGGTAGAAAATAATCGAAAATTATTCACGCCGGAACCACTATAAATTCTGAGTTGTAATTTTCCCAATGAGTGGAAAAGTATCCAGGTCAGGATTCGAACCAGTGACGTCTTGGCTTAAGCTGCCAATGCTCTGTCAACTGAGCTATCCTGGACAAATCTGTTGTACCCATTTCACCCAACTAAACTGTTTGATCGTGGTATCTGGTCTGTTATCTGAAACAGATCGACAGAATAAATCACAGGTAATGGAACTCCAGTAAATGCTGGATACGTAATTGCACTTGATTAATTTTAACGCAATTATTCTAATTGGTAAATAATTCATATGAGTTGTAATTTTCCAACTGAATGAAAAATTGTCTAGGCCAGAATTTGAACCATGGACGTCTTAGTTTAATATGTCAATGCTATGTAAACTGAGCTATACTGGACGAATCTGTCGTACCCATTGGACCCAACTAAACTTATTGATCATGGTTTCAGGTCTGTTATCTGAAACAGTTCGACAAAATATTTCACAGGTAATGAAACTTCAGTTAATGCTGGATACGTAATTACACTTGATTAAATTTAACACAATAATTGTCAGTATAACAGTAGTTTTCTAATTGGTAATTTACCAATTAGAAAACTACTTTAGTAATGAAGATATATATTTTCAAAACTTTGCGTGAATAGGCATAATGCAATATCTTTTTTTTATCGCATCTAATTATCTTTGAATAACATATAAATTTATTGCTCTCTGCACTTTTAGGTAAAACGTTGCATCCTCAATGTTTAGCGAAGTCAATTTTCGGAATATACAAAACAAATTTCTTCTCCAGTGAAAAATCTGAACGTAAAATATAGGTAGATGCAATGAAGATTAATATTCATTCTTACGACACCTTTTTTTTTTTCTTTTCTGACTCAGATCCCTAAAATGAAGGATGCGTCTTCGACATAAAAAGGTATCCAGTTAATTTTAGGAATGTACATAGATCACGTGAGTGAATGAAAACTGTTTGTAAAGTAAATTGACGGCTATTAAAGCAATTTTCTTATAAAAAACAGATTTGGTTAAGATATAAATACTTTTTAAAATGATAGATTTGTTTGACTTTAAATATGTAATATTTCTTTTCAGTATATGGCATTAACCTATAACCGGCTGGTACGTGTTTTTTCGTTCCCAGAAATCATATTAAAATATGTGTAGACAAAAATGTTTTTAACAGAATTATATTTTGAAAAGTATATTCAATGAAGTGATATGATACATAATATAGCATGAAAAAGGGAATAAAAAATGTTTCTATTATGGAATTTACAAGCATTTTTATGAAAATGAAAAGAGTATATATCTTTACTCTGAACTTAAACACTTGTTCATGGAGATAAAAAAGAAGAATGTGTTTTCTTTCTACACACTTTTCCCTTTTATACCTAAAAACTTTAAAATGATGAATGGGCAAAAATATAATAAAAATAAAAATAAACTATATCTAACGTATAACTATACTATAACTATACTATAACCCTAAACTATCTCCCGTTAAAAATAAAATAAAATAATTCCACTTTACTCACCTGGAATATTTCTCCTACACCATTGAAAAGTTACATTTCTGCTGTTTTTCAGTTTATTCAAAAGCATAGTTGAATTCGTCAAAAGAACGGCGAAACGATCCCTAGTGTCTGTTAGTTTTGCCATTTTCCAATATTTAATAGGCGGTGGGAAAACTTCATAAACTCGGTAGATTGAAAATGTTTAAATTCATTGAAAATTAACTTTTGAATCTTAATTTGTTTTTCTAATTTTCCATTTCCGCCAGTAGGCACCAACAAGAATACTGAAAGCGATGAATACCGTTCTAAAAACACGTGAGTACACTCGGGTTAACAGTGTATAAATTACAGCAAACTAAAAAGGAGCAATTTAAGAAGTAAAATTGTATAGCTATCTTCTTTTAAAATATTCATACAATAGTTTTTATTAAAACATAATAACGCTTTAAACTGGTAGTATCTAATGTTGTTTTTAGATCTTATGTTTGGATCGTATACAGTACATTATAATAATATTCCTTATTACAATTTTTGAATTTTTTCTATTTAAAATGATAATATGTGCATAATACAAAATTTAAATGTTTGATCTTCAGTAGTTTGTTTATATTAATGTGATTTGTATGGTTTTTCCAAGTGTTATGTTTTTTTTATTATTAATATTTTAATAAAGGATAAACTGTACTTTGTTAAGTTTTTATTCATATATTTCTTACACAGACTTCATAAAACATCATTTTTATTTTATTTTAAAAGTTAAAATAAGAGATGAGAAAGCTCTCACTATTCTTAAAGAAATCAGTAATTAAATATCATAAGTCTATTTTTAGCTGTTTGTACATATTTAAACGTTTGATTACGGGCAAGACTGGCGAGTATTTTTATATTCAATCGCTCCACAATTTCCAGAAATACATTTGTGGTAGATTTCACAAAACGTGGTACGAATATAGTAAAATATACTCCTTTGGTATACATATGTCCCTACTCTTACTTAAAGGGTTAAAGTAAAGCTTCTCATGAAAGGAATATACAGTGGTGGCCAAAAGTTTGGACATTTTTTGAAAGTTTCATGATTTGCAACTTTGCGTGCTTGTAGAATTTATTAATTTTCACTTAAATACAAATGTTTATATATCAAATTTAATGTAATTTAATGTAGAGTTTAATAATAAACACAGTATTACAATATCTGTATTACAAAAACAGTTATGCTAGTTTTAGTAGAACAAAAAAACACAAATCGTTTTGAATAAGGACGTGTTTTGTAATAAAAGCGTAGTAGCCAATCACAAACACTGTTCTGAGGACCAATCAAATGTCTGTAACTATAGTTTAGGTTATTTGGATGGTAAAAGAGTTATTGTTGTGGAAATATTTTGCGGAATGATGCATACTAGTACAATTAAATAGAGTATTGCTTTTTTGAATATTTAAAGTCCTTTTTTTAAAAATTAAACTAATTTTAAACAATGTCATCAACAAGAAGAACTAATTGGACATCTACAAAAAGAATCCGAATTGTCATATTGAGAGAAAATGGCCTCTCTTATGCTCAAATTGCAAGACAAGTTGGTGGTTCAGTGACTTGTTCTGGTGTACGAAAGTTCTGTTTACGTTATGAAAAAAACGAAATCAGTGGAAAATAAGGCCAAATCAGGCCGAAAAAATGCACAAGTACTACTGCCGATAGAAAAATTAAACGGCTATACCTTCAAGATAGAAAAATTTCATCAGATGCCATTAGATGTGAAATGAATGCAGCGGGTATTGCAGTAAGTTCAAGAACAATAAGAAGGTTATCAGGATTTGGACTACAATCTAGAATTCCAAGGAAAAAACCATATTTAAATCAAAAGCAACGCAAAATTGAGTTAAGTGGGCAAAAGAACACATTAAATGGTCAGAAAATCAATGGAAGCAAGTAATCTGGAACGATGAGTAAAATATCGCTCTTTGGTAGTGATGGTAGAAAGTACGTGAGACGTAGAGTAAAAGAAGCACTTCATCCTGATTGCATTGAAGCAACTACAAAAAACCCAACAAATATCATGATTTGGGCATGTATGTCTGCAGATGGTGTGGTCCGAATTCAAGTGATTGATGGCTTCCCGAATGCCAAAAAATACATCGAAACTGTCCTGGAACCAAAATTGATACCTTCCATCAGGGATCTCTTCCCCAACAACGCACCATTTATTTTTCCGCAGGATTCAGCTCCATGCCACACAGCAAAAGTATGCAAATCATGGTTTCAAAATAAAGGCATAGATATATTACCATGGCCAGGACACAGCCCCTATATCAATCCAATTGAAAATTTGTGGCGACGTTTGAAAATTCTTGTACGAGAAAAACGTCCATCCAATAAAAGACAACTTATTGAAGCTATAATAGATTCTTGGCACCATATGATTACGAAAGATGAACTGCAAGCACACGTTCACTCGATGAAAAGACGCTGTGAAGCTGTCTTATAAAATAAGAGTTATCCTACTAAGTATTGATTGTGTAAGTATCACTTTAGAAAATGCAAATCTAAGATAGATCTTACTATTTCTTGCATAACTTTTTTTTTACATACAGATATTGCAATACTGTTTTTAGTATTATATTTTACATTAAATTACCTTCAATTTGATATATAAACGTTTGTATTTAAGTGCAAATTAATATATTCTACAAGCACACAAATTTGAAAAACATGAAACTTTCAAAAAATGTCCACACTTTTGGCCACCACTGTATTTTTAAAATCTAGATAATGAGACGTTATAGTTACAAAACCTTGTATAGGCACTACAAATAATATTTTTATCAAAGCTTCTTTCAAAATAACATAGAAATTTATAAGTTAATAGAAATTTATTATCTAAACTTTCTGATATAATATTGTATCGTTAATATTCTAAGAAGCAAATTTTCGTAAGACGTGAAGCAAAATCTTCCTCCAGGGAAATCGCTAATCTTAAAAGTTTTCCTAGTAAAGATAAAGAACAAGGATATGTTTCCATACAACACATTTTTCCATTTCTGCCTGAAATCTTTAAAATAATGATAGGCTAACAAGAAAGAGACATCGATTTAATATTAAGATTATTCAGAATTCTAACGAGTAAAAAGGAAAGATTTAAAAAGTAAATTGCCCTTCTATTGCCCTCTTCTTTTAGGAATGTGAAAGAAAATTATAAAGTAATAAAGACGCTTTAAAATGGTAACTTTTCACTATGTTAAGTTTGAAAAATTTCTAATAAGTAAATTACATTAATTTCCATCTGCAGTTAAATGTTGATAAAGATTGAAAAAAAAATCTACACAAAATGTTAGTGCTTTCAATATAAATCAAAATATTTACTCTTGAATTGTTAAATTATATATTAATCAAACAATTAAAATGTAACACGTAAACATTTTAATTATTTACGTAATTGTTTTACTCGTTACACGTAATGTAATGCATACACAATCAATTAATTGTTTACGTGCTATTTAAAAATTTTAGGAAGCTTTAAGAAATTTTTTATACATACTTAAAAAATCATAAACGGGATTCTGTTTAAAAATTCTCCGATTTTTTTCATTGACATAATTTGTGAAAGATTTTTATTTCCTTCTTTAAAGATGCTTTAGCTTTTCATACAAATAATACGTTATTTTAAGGAACGAATTTTCCTTAATATTGTTATTCTTGTTTATGGATTTCATTACAAGCTCTATAAAAATAATGTAACATTTTAAACTTTTGCAATGAAAAGATTATATTAAAATATATTCAAAAACAAGAAACCTATAAACCGTCAATTGCAAAACACTCCTGGGAGATTAATCATACTTTTGACATTAATTCGGCTAAAATAATTTCTAAACCTACTTTTGTACACGAACTTTCTTAAAGCATGTTGTATTTTTATAAAAATTTTGGTAATATTGCTAATTGTGAATTTGCTATTCCTCCATTATATGATTGTTGGAAGCATTACACAAAACATCTTTTTCTTATTTTATTTTAGCATTTTCTAATTTTCCAGTTCCATTCCCTTGGCTGTTTTCCTATTTGCTGTTTACCCGAAATCTACTGTTTTCCTATTGGTTAATAAACCTTTCACTTGAATCCGTTCCCCTTTGCTGATTTCCTATTGTCTGTTGCTCAGAGTTTCTTGTGTTTCCTATTGGTCAATAAAACTTTCACTTGACTCCTGTCTATTCCCTTTAATGTTTCTCTGTTGGCTGTTGCACGGAGCCTCTTGTTTTCCCATTGGTAAATATACCGTTTGCTTGAATCCGCACCTCTTCTATATATCTGCGTAAATTTCTGTCATTCTTTGCACTGAGGACGGTATGCTAAATGTCACCGAAACTAGTATGCATTGATATTAAAATTTCTGGTGCTATTAACGTTGCACCTTTTCCATATTTATTATATTGCACCATTTACTACCTTAATAATTATTTAGTCCTGTACATAATCTATAGAGTTTACACATGCCACATAATACGGAAAAAAAATAGTTAAACTGAAAAACGCATACAACAACTTAAAATGCACTTCGAGCAATTATCGTTCTTTAACCGAATTCTTTTGCGTGTCCTTTTGAATGAACGCTAAATATTGTGTACACCATATTCTATAAAAAACATCTTGTAGTTCACATTAATTATGTATATAATATGCAATATATTTGTGAAAGCATAACATCTTTAAAACATACTCCAAACTATTTTATCCCAAACACTATAATGTAACGAAACTTTTCAAGTATCTCGGTAAACGAACGGTGAATTCTACATACATCATCTTCAATAGCGAACATGCTACAGTAAACATTAATAACATATATAAATTACATAACAATACGAGTGTAAGTACAAGAATTGGAGTTCGGGTAGACAGCCACACAAACCGAAGTTAAAAATATTTTAATGTATGTTGAAAATATTATAAGGCATGGTTAATTTAATGTGCTGTATGGAATGTGGTAATTTAATTTGCTGTTTGACCCTAAACTACTTTTAAATAGACGGTTTTCCTTTGACAATATGTATGTCATGAAGGAAGGCAAATTTTACATTAAAAAATTCCACCTTTCACTTAATAAGTTCAAAACAATATTTAAAAATTTTACTACTTAAATTTTATGTTAAATTTAAAGGAGTGCACACCTAAACTGAAAAAGGACAATTAATAAATTCAGGAAATAATATTTATTTTTCTTTTAATGCTTACGCTTAATTGTCAATAAATATAATCATATATATACATGGATGTTTGTATATATTATTTTATTTCAATGCTTTTGTATTTATTTTTTTTTTGTTTATGAAATCTAAAATATGAATTTTTTAAAATATTTTATTTTAATTTCTTAAAGGAAAATTAATTTGTTTACACTGCGTAGATATATACTTAAACGTTATTAAATATGCAGAAAATCCGCATCACGATGGGCAGAGTGATAAGTCACAGATTAGATCTGTAAAAGTACATATTTAATTGAATGTAAATTATGTAGTTTGTGTGCATACAATTTATATTTATTGAAAATTTTAATTAAAGAAACAGTACTATCAATACTTTAATGGTAACATTTTCGATCTATCAATTTAGTTTTTAAATGGAATAAAATGAATGAAGATAGAAACTAAATTTTTTAAGCAACTGGACAAATAGTTTTCGAAAAAGGAAAATGTATATTGAAAATTTAAGTTCTTGGCATTCTGACCAGCAGAATTTTGATGAAGTTTTCACTATAAATACAACTCAGATAATTCACTATGAAAGGTAACATATTTTGATTTTTTCTTATGTTACAGTTTTCTTTAAAAAAAAAACTGTCAAATACCTCACATTTTATTGCTCTACATTCACTTTTAAAAACAGCTGTAATTCTTCGTAATATTAATTCTGTCAGTCAAGAATAAGTGCAAAGAGAACAAGTGCATTAAATTATCAAAGAAGAGGCATGTACGTCACCGTCTCATTTCGAAGATACTTCACCTTAGCCTTTTCTCATTACAACATGCCATGTAACAATTCTGCTTATTTCAACAAATTTTCATGTTAGACATCCCTTTATTTGACAAAATGACAGTCCATGTTTCCACTACTCTCGTGTATATTATTCTTGCGTTTACTTCATAAGTATTTTTGTTAAAATACAGGTGTTGCAATTTTAATTACTTGTTTTAAGTGCTAAAATATGTGTATGCATGTGATGCGAGATCATTGTCTTAAATGTTTTATATCTCATAAAATTATTTATTTTCTATTTGCAACTGCCACAATTGTTTTACCATGTTGTTTAAAACTTGGATCGTTCCTAGGAGAACTTTTTGACTCCTTAATGTATAATTAAATTTTTAAATTTATGTTGGGTTGATTCTCATCCCAGTAAGATACACTTAACATCTTAAACATTTGTGAAAAATGATTCATAAATATTTTTTTCTCTTTTAAATTACAGACCAATATCAAACACAACTTTTATGTCAGAATATTAACTTAAAATATTATATTTCTTTGGTGGATGTCAAAGTTGAAAAAAAATAAGTCGAAGTTGAAAAAGTGAGAAGTGTCCTGGCCGCATAATTTCCCTGTCCACCGCCGATCGACGATTGGGACTTTAACGCTTTCTGATAGTTGTTAAACCGAACGCTTCTTAAGTCATTTCTGGTTGAACATGGTTCCTTATATAATATCTATTAATTTCTATATCATCTAATTAATTTATAACTGTAATATAATAAATATTATAGTAATATAATCTAATTAATTTCTATATAATCTAATCTCTATATAATCTAATATTTCTATATAATCTATTAATATATATTAATTTCTTATATCATATCTTCTTAAAAATCTTCATAATCCTCCAAAATACCGGAAATGACTTAAAAAGCGTTTGATTTTACAAATAATCAGAAAGCGTTAAAGTCCCAATCGTCGATCGGCGGTGGAGACGGAAATTATGCGTCCTGGCCTAGATAATGTTCACTCGCTTGAAAAAAAATTTCAACTTTGACATTCATCTAAAAATATATGCTATTTCGGATTAAAATGTCATAAATATTTAGAAATATATATAATTAAAATACTATTTCAATTGTTGTAATCCTGTTCCTAACTTAAATAAATTTTCCTCTCATCATGTTTCCAAAAAAGAAAATTAATATAATAAATATGTTAATAAATTACATACAATGCTAACTTATTCTTTAAATAACGGTTTATCATTATGTTCATTGTCAAGAAAATTTAAAGTATCTGTAGGATCCATCACTTATATGCTGCAAAATAAGATCATGGCTGTTGTTATTCAAAGAGAGGGTAATATTATCTGGCCGTAATCTAATCTAGTATCACAGCAATGTTTTTATAATTATAGCTTTAATGTAAAGTAATAGATTTAAAATCCTAACACGTACTGTTTTAAGCAATAGTTGAAATTGCAGAAAAATTTTGCATTGCATGAGTTACGTGACTTTATCGTAGTGCAATTTATAAAATATTCTAGTCTTCAAATATGTTATTTTGTTGACGTCAATTTTTTAAAGTGATTTAAGTTTTGATAGATTTGACTGCAAATTGGGAATAACGGAAAATGTTTTCTAGAGTATAAAAAATGAAAGCCATATTTAGCATATTTTATATAAGGTTTCATGATATTTTTCCAAATGAATAGAAATCTGAATTATTGAAAATGGTTTTCATTAGCACATCGATCTATATATATGTTTTGTAAAAAACAAGGAAATTTCGTAACATTACACAGTAGATACAAACATACGAACGCTATCTTAAGTTCCAGTTATTTCAACACTAAAACAAAACGATTGATTTAATTCATATTGAGATCGCTACAATTATAGGTGATTTATTTTATTATTAGAGGACACCATATAATAAAATTGAACTTGATTTGTAAAAGTTTTTTAGAGACAACATGATTGTATAGTCTAAGTTAATATTGTAAGTATGATTCCAAAACACCACTAAAACTTTTTTTTTCACCGCCCACTTCGAAATTTCAAAAGCTTCACAATCTTTTACTTCTTATTTAAATCCTTGGCTTTATTTTTACAAGTGAAAAAGATTTTCATTTGTCAGATCAGCCTTCATTTATATTGTTTTTTTCCATACGAGAACAGTTCTAATATTTACTAAAATTTCACGTGAAGTCAAACATCGTGAATTCTAAAATAATTTTTCTGCATACTACTTTCGAAAAACCATTTTTAAAACATAAATTGTTTTTAAAACTCTTTTGAGGATGTATAGATATAATACAAAATTAACACAAGGAATTCTTTACTTAAAATATTTTTTTTTACTAATATAACATTTTTTTTTTTAAATGAGTAAGTTGATGTATATTTATATTATATTTTGTAGAAACTACTAACAAACTGTAATAACTTCAAATGAAACTGTAAACAATTTTTATACACAGCGTATATAAGACTGGTCTTAAAAAAACACTGTAGAAATGTAATAAAATAATGAAATATGGGTAAATGTTTAATGATTTTTTTTATCATAAGTTTTAACATTTTTTTAAACCAAAAACATTCATAAAATGTATATATAACAACTATATCATATCATTTAGTTCGTTGCATTGACATTAATATATAAAATATTTTCTTAATGCTTCATGAAATTCTCCTGACATTTACTTGAGGTATCGCGATAACTATTTATATTTCTTTCGAAAAACAAAAATGTGAGAAAAATTTATTTAAAGAGTAAAGTTTTTGTAGAAGCATATCAGGCAGTATTTGTTAAAAATGCTATATATACGATTAAACTTGACGTAGACCAAACGTAAAGCGGTTTTGTAGATAGAAAAAAGTAATATATATATATATATATATATATATATATATATATATATATATATATATATATATATACATATATATTATATATATATTACATATATATTATATATACATATATACATATATATTATATATATATTACATATATATTATATATACATATATATTAGATATATATATACAGTGGCGGACAAAAAAACTGCATCACCTAGAACAATTAATATTTGCAAAGCAAGATAAGATATCATTCTGTATTCCTAGTGGATAATATACACCTTACAAAGTATTGCATCATCAAATTAAAAAAAAAAATAGTGCTGCAAAAGGGAAAAACAATATTTTGTCTTGTTCTTTAAGTGGTCAAATGATGGCTTCGTATGTTCAATTGACGCAAGAAAAAAAAGTGTGATACTTGCTTTAGTTAAAGAAGGATATTCGGCAAGTGTGATCGCTAAAAAAATTGGATGAAATCAATCGACAGTTTTGAGGACGATTAAATTAGAACGTGAAACTGGTAATGTTGAGAGAAAGGGCTGGATCGGGCCGAAAGAGGGAGTCACAAATTCTGATGATCGATATCTGAAAGGGATGTCTCTAAGTAATCGTCATGCAAGAGCTCCTGACTTAAAAGTCGAATTTGAGAAAGTCTGTGGTGTTAATTTAAGAGCAAGAACTATCCAAAGACGCCTTGTGGAATGCGGTTTCCATGCGTATCGCCCAAAGAAAAAACTTTACTTACAAAAAAAATGATGCAGAAACGACTTTCTCGGGCAAAAGAGCATGTGTCATGGACAAAGGCTCAGTGAGGATTCAGTAATTCTTTCGGACGAATCTAAGTTCAACCTACATGAATCAGACGGTAAGCGGTATGTTCGGAGACTTAACAGTGAAGCTATCATCCAGACTGCATATCGCCTACTGTAAAATTCCCAGTCAGACAAATGCTCTGGGGATGTATATCCAGCAAAGGAGTTGGACGTCTGAAACTTAATACTGGAACTGTGAATGCATCCGTTTATACCGAGATTTTGGAGGAGTGTTTAAAACCAGCTATTAAGGATCATTTTAAAGGTGCAGGAATTGTATTTTTCAACAGGACTCTGCACCCTGCCATACAGAGGAATCGGTAAATACAATCTAACTTATTCATGAATTATTTTGTTGCCTAATTTACAAGTTTTTAACTCCATAACATTAAGGATACTGGAAAAGTAATTTTCACCCAATTTCCTCCCTTTAGGTGACGGCCTATCTGACAAAATCTGGCATTAGAGTTTTGGAATGGCCTGGGAACAGTCCTGACCTGAATTTCTTGTTGGCATATAATGCGTACAAAAATTGATGCTAAGAAGCCTGCTACTAAGATAAAACTTCAGGAAAGCATTATTATGAATTTGGCCAGGATTACATTCATAAGTTGATATAATCTATGCCAGACCCCTGCAATGCTGTCATTACATCTCGTGGAGGATCTACTAAATACTGAAGTGATCCTTATGCATGTATACACACTTAAGTATATATAATATGACTGCAGTTATGTAGAATTTACATTAACTACAGAATTTGTGCATCTCTTACTTTGTTCCAAGTTATTTTAAATATTGTGTTTTTCAGTTTTTTTTCATTTTCTCCAAATAATTATGTGTAAATAATTTATGAATCCCAATCAAATTGAATTGAGATTAATCCTACAACTGTATTTTATCGTAAAAATATCATCCTTCCATAATTCCTGTATTTGAAAAACATTATTTGCAGCGTTTTCCTGTTTTTCGCAGGTGATGCAGTTTTTTTTGTCTGCCACTGTATATATAAGAACAAACGGCAGGCAGAAGTCGTCTTTCCAATCATGGACAGCCAGCTTAAGTATAAAAAATAATACATAAGTAAGTCATAGATAACTTATAACAGACAATTTTAATTTCCATTATATGCTTTCTTTTTTTTCCTAACCCCTTTAATTATTAGCATTTTCCTTTATTAAGTCCGTTATAAGGTATTAGATAGATTGTTAGACGATAATAGTACTTTTGAAATAATGATATCCCGTATTTGTATAATGTATAAGCAAGAAGAAAAATAGTTTAATAAATATACAAACTTTAGTAAAAATACAAACTACTTTTTCTAGGTTATTAAGTAACAGTATATTTTGTAATTTTCGATTAAAAAGTTTTGCGAAATTTAATCTATTTTGTTCACATATTTCATTGTTTTATTTTCTTTAAGGAAATTATTGCAGCACTATAATTAACAAATCATAGACGTTTACGGGTGATTTTTACGGGTGACGTTTACGGGACGTTTACGGGGAACATTTATGATTCGCACATTGACTTGGGAAGTTGCAGCTTCACACATTCAACTTCATATATCAGCCGTTTAGAATGTTTTAGTAATGTATTCTAAACAAACAATATAGACAAATAAAACTAAACAAATCATGAATATGAAAAGATTTCTGAACATAAAGAACTGTTTGTTCAATTTATTAATTTTTATACAGGGTGATTGTGGACTTATGGGCAAGACATGAAGAAGAGACAGAACACGCCTACAAATGCTCAAAACACCATACGGTTGTAATTCAAGCAGTAAAGTGCTACAGTGTGCTTTATGATTTTGGATAGAACCTTTTTTACTACACAATTTGGGTTTTCTGATCATTCCCATCTGCAACACCGTACATAAAATGCATTTTCGCCTTTTCTTGATTAGCAAAACCAAACATCATGTTTGGAATACATGGTAAAAATTATGATACGTCTTAAAAAACAATGCTTTATATACACTGGTGTGCATAACTTAAGCAACAAACACAAAATGCTAATTGCTGAACACGTGAGTACTCAAAAAGAAATTCTATACAGAGCAAGTGTAGAAAAGAGCTACTACCCTAACAGCACGGCCAGTCGATGTGAAGTCCCCTTGATGTCACACATGGTTAGAAGTGTCGCAATCGCTACGGTGAATCAAAGTATGTGATATTTCACTGTCTCATTATTACTCTCAAATGATTGTTAACATTGAAAAGTCCCTGTGACTGTCGCTTTGTCATGGGTCACCAGATAACATTGAAATGAAGTCACCTTGTGATTCTCAAATCACTGTCAGTTGAAGACTGAACTTTGAAGTCATTGTGAGTATTGCATTGTGATGCGTCGCCAAATAATGTCACAATGAAGTCGCATGGTGACTTTTCGGTGATCGACACTGTATTTTTGACGTCATCATTGCACTCCTTTGTGAAAAGTCACCAGATGATTTCATTTTCTGTCATTTGGGAACTCGTCACAGAACAGCTATCATGATGACTTTACAATGGAGTGCCAAAATGACAGTCACATGAGAGTTACAAGATGACTTCATTGTAAAGTCATTTGGTGACTCGTCAAAAAGCAGCAGTCATGGTGACTGTTCAGTGGAGTGACCAAATGAGAGTATAAATGAGACGAATGAAAGATATCACATTTCTGTTCATTGTAGTGACTGTGATAATTGTGACCATTTGTGATGACAAGAAGAAGACATCGACTGTCTGTGCTGTTAGGGTAGTACCTAGTTTGTACATTGCTGTTTATAGAATTTCCTTTTGAGTACTCACGTGTTCAGAAATTAGCATTTTGTGTTTGTTGCTTAAGTTTCGCACACTAGCGTATTTAATGACAGCGTCATCTAGTGGTTCGCCATTTGCCATACGACTGTGCATTATATCACTTAAATTGCTTCTTCAGATGTGTTCACGTCTTAAAATTTTGCCATAATTCCTGATTAGTTATTACCATAAGTTCATTCTCAATTTCCCTGAGAGAAATTTGGTTCAATAGAAAATACACTCTCCACTGTCTCTTGAGCTCATTTGTTTTGTCAAATAAAGTTATTTACTCTGCAATTGCTTGATTACTTGTTCTAGCTTCCATCTATATTAGCATTCCAGTTAATAACAATACCGTATTAATAAAATTAGCAAACATTTACTAGATACTATGCGGTAAAGATGCATCTTTCCACCAACTGAAAGTGTCCTGTAGCGCTACAAATATTGAGTTATGACTATGCATTTTATGACCTTTTGAACCTGACCAGGTGTGTCCTGTTTCTACTTAAGCGCATAAGTTCCCCGTGAGTTCAGAATCATCTTGCATATACAACAATGGCGGCGTTTTTTACCATGGATTAGTCAATAAAGCATCTTTTTTCGAACAATATCTTAATAAATTATCAAATTTATTTTCAGTCGGTTTATACGTCATGAGATATATCAAAGTTTATTTATTCAAAACTAAATCATATTAATAATTTTAGATTTTTCAAGAATGATGTGCTGTAATTTTTTTTCTACTTTTTTTCAAACACTGAATCTTTAATAGTTAAACTACTTTTCATTGCTTTTTCAAGAAGGAATGGCAACATTCCCGTTAGTTAGATTAATAAATTAAAATCTATCTTGCAATTTTTCATATTTGTGCGAGATATAGATAACACATGTGTTATTTTTTCTTCTGAATTCATAAATGCATCATAATTGCCTATATCAAATGAATGCATATTTGTACAATACATAAACGTTTCACATGAACAGTTGTAAGAATTTTAAAGTAATAATGGTAAAGGTTAATATAAGCCATATTAAACTAAACACAATGCAATTCTACTTAAAACCCTACATAAAAAATAAGATTAATTTATTGTGAAATTCTATAATTTCCGATACAACGTTAAATCGACAGGTAAATTTAAAAAATATATGAAACATAAAAGAAATTTCTCCTATGAAAACAAAAAAAAAAGAAAAAGACTGACAACGTAAAAGATTTCTAGTCATATAGATAAAGAACGGAAATATGTTTCCTCACAACAATCTTTTTCTTTTACATACGAAGAAAAAATTTCAAATGATGTATGGCCTTCAAGATAAAAATATCGATTTCATATTAAGAATGTACAATGTGCACGAAAAAAGGAAATTGCATGGCATGAATTCATTTCTTTCATTGTTCTTTTCTTTTAAGAATGTAAAAAGGAATACATATAATGCTATATATTTAATGTATATATAATGAATGAAGGTCTAATACTTTAAAATATTAGTGTTTTAAGGTGGGGAAATTGCACTGTTGTCCGATCAATTTATATTTTGCAAAACACTGTTTGTTTTATTTCAAAAAATCAAAATATAATGATGTAAAAACTCTTACATATCACCTTAAAGTAATGGAAACCTGCCTGAAACAAAAGTAGATTATTGTCCTACCGAAAACAGTAAAATATATTGTTAATGTATTGTAACTTACAAAAACGAAACACTGATTAGACCAGATTTTTTTAATCCACTACGATTGTTCTTTAACACGGTTTAGTATAATATGTGTGAGGCAAATTCATAAAAAAAATGTATTGTATTTCAGCAAAATATAAAGTCATTTTCAGATTTTATATAGATTTGAGATGAAATAAAAGAATTGATTTTGTAATACAATAAAATCTGCTAAGGCTGAATTTGAACAGACGGGTAGAAAATTTCCGTTTTACAGACGTTCCTTAGTAGATAAACTTTCTATTGTAATACCATTGTATTCGTTTCACTGGCATAATGTTTTTTTTCGTGTAAAGCATGAATCTGTTATATCCAGTTTTTGTTTTGACAGGGTTTAATATATTTGTTTCTTATTTATAAAATTATTATTACAATAATTGAATCACATTGTAATGCAGTAGATCCCATAACAAGTTTTAAAATATTAATTATATATAAAAGTACTGAAATAATTACTGTTTTATTTAAACAGAAAAGCATATCTTTTTATTTTACAAATTTTCTTATTTGACAATTTCTGAAAGAAATTTGCATTTGTACTTTTATAAATTTATGAATAATTATTTAATACACAGAGCGTTACAGGAAAAAAAATGTCCCAAACAAACAAAAGAAAAGAATTTGCATTTCATAAAATTTTCAAAATAGTCGTAATAAACAAGAAATTCTTAGAAGTTTTGAGCATGCGGTTTACATTTATTTTAATAAAGGATAATTCTTAATTGGATACAGAATTTGTTAGAATTTATAAGTAGTTGTGAAAAACATTAAACAAAAAAATGGGTGCAATGTATTATAAATGTGCGTTGAATATATATTGTTGCTCACCGTGTAATTTTTATGAATATAAAAATAATAATTAAAGTTTCAAAATATAGAAACTCTATACTGAATGCTAAAAAAAGTAAAAATCATTTAAAGATTTGCTTTAACTTAAAACTTAATTATAAAAAAAGTTCAGTTTTTTTAGATATATTTAAAATCCCCTTTAAAAAGAGTAAAACATTTATGTACAAAGCCTGTAAGAAAATATTATCACATAAATATAAAAAAAAAAAAAATTAAAACAACTGATGGTATGATGTTTTCGTTTTTAATGCCAAATGGAGAATTTGTTTTGTTTCATAATTTGTTAGCTAAAGTGAGTTTTTTCTCTGTTGCTTAAAATACAAAAATCCGTAAATAATTTTTTTTCTGTAAGATATGAGATAGTAGGTATATGACATATATCAAAGAAGCGATATTGTATAAGATATATTACCTTATTCAAAAATAAGTAACAGAAACATTTTTCAACATCTATCTTTTTCTGGTCTTTTTTTACTGTTCAAATATTTCAATCATTTTTTTTTATCTCAGACATGACAATATATGTTCATTAATCCCTATTCTGACATATATTTTTATTTATTCTACAATCGTAGGCATGGACGAAACATTTTTTTTTATGAAAGTGTATATTTTCTTTTAAAATGTAAAAATAAATAAATAAATAAATCAGAACGTAAAGTAGCGTAAATTGAATATTGTTGACATTCTTTATTTTCTATAGATAGAAAAAAACTTATATATTATTATACATGGTGGATAAAATTGAACTGACGGTACTCAGGGGCTCATAGTTTTGGTTCTACTGAGTGGATCTGAATGAAACTTCAAATATAAGTTATGTAGATCATGCGGCCGAGATATGCGTAAAAATATTGTGAAATTTCACTACCATGCGGCGCTTTAACGTCGTAAAAAGAAAGGTAACAATTCAAAATTTAAAGGATAATGGAATATTTTATTTATTTACACAACTGTGTGCTCTATGTGCATACCGTGTCGGTCAACAATATGCTGAAAACGTACCAACGCTTTATCAACCGCCACACACAACATCTCAGTAGGAATGGCGGAGACATGACGTACGATGCTAGCTGTCGAATCCACATCATTTGTCACACGTCCTTGATAAACACGAATTTCTGAGAAAACCCTATAGTCAGAAGTAACAAGAGTTCAAATCTAGTGAACTTGCTGGCCAGGCAATCTGGAAAGTATGCGAGATAACACGTTCATCAGGGAAGTTAGCTGGAATCACATTCTTGACACGCCTCGCCGTAAGAGCAGTTGCTCCATCTTGCATGAACATTGTGGTGGCCAAACAGCCTCTTGCAACTGTTACTTGGGACTGTTACTTGCGACTTTACACCTAAAAAACCCGTTCATTGCGACTACCTTGACGAAGTACGGCACCTTCACGGTGAATCCACGCCATTTCGTGACTTATGGGGAATGTAGCAGCTGTTGTTGCAATGCATGAGGATTGATGGAAACCCATATGCGACAGTTCGGTGTGTTCACAGCACCATCTAAGGGAAAATCAGGCCCGTCTGTTCATAAGATATGCGATGGCCTGTAATCATCCACTTGCGTTCAAGCCAGAAAGCGCAAGACGAAAGGAATACGTGCAGAGTGATCTTGTGGTTTCAACTGTTGAATGAAAATCTTGTAAATGTAAACATCTTGTAAATGTAAAGCTGCACAATTTTGCGCAAAATCATGCGCACGGTTGACTACGGAATGTCCAGTGCTTATGCTATTGAGCGGTCACTTACAGTATCATTTGAAGAACTTCTTCAAGCTTCAGCTGTTGCAATTGCAACTTCCTCCACAATCGACGGTTCAGTTGCATATCGTCCTCTTCCCGGTGGAACATCCAGAGAAAACGGTTTCTTGAAACTTACGAATCATGTACTTACGGACATGGATCTTCTGCTTAAGTTCTACATCCGCCGATAAGCACGGAGTGCTGCCGAAGCATTGCCCTCATTCTGTTAAAAACTTTTACGATCAATGTGCTTTCCTTCTTGTTCAGCGGCATGTTTACTGCGTACGAATGATTTCTTTGAACCGTACGTATCGCTTGTATAGCGACATTACATTATCTACTCATTTGCATATGGTTTTAGTAGTAAAGCGCCATCTAGTGGAGAAGCTTCAAACTAAGTTTTTTTTTTTTTAAGACAACATTGGCCGATATGTATAACATACATTTGAAGTTTCATTCTGATCTGTTCACTAGAACTCAAGCTATGAGCCTCTGAGTACTGTCAGTTTAATTTAAACCACCCTGTATTCATAACTTAATATTTTATACAACTGAATGATCTCCTATTTAACGTAAAAATAGAAATTGTCTTGAGAAGTATACATTGCATCCTTTATATTTACATATATTTTATACTCGATATACGGATCCAAGAGCAAATATTTATATTTAATGTCGTCTATACTTTAGGAAACTGCCTTTAAAATTTGCATTACGGCGTTTTTTCATATACCTAAAATTATGGCGGCGGTCAATTTTACTCCTTTGTAAACATGCTGAATATTTAATTATATAATTTCATATTATTATGTAATTTCAAATGCATGTATAAATGAAATCAATATAAAATAAAGTATAATAATGTTACTTTAATTTAAGCTGTATTGTAGTCTCCACTGTATATGTACTTATACACAGACAACAATTACTTTATTTTATCAAAATATATTCTTTCAATTGAATTACAGTTTAGAATTATGAACAATAAAAGTTAAAATAATTGTCTTAAATTTATGTTATAAATAAGTTTGGAATGCTCATGAATTCAAATATTTTAGTACAATTTTTCTTTTGCAAATACTATAGTCAGGAATATCTTACTTTAAAACATTTTTCTTCAGAGCTGTTGTTATACATACAAAGTCTTATTTCTTATATTCTGAGTAAAGTATACATATAGAACTTCGATATAAATGTTACAAATAATAATAGTTCTATAATTTTTTATTTATTTGACCTTTATTTGGTTTCTAAGGTTCTTCTGAATTAATATTTTGGTATACAATAACTTGAAGCAACTACCAGCTTTCTTTCATCAGAAATATAATATTCTCGTAATTCCTCTAAAACCCAATAAAAATGTTCGTTTAAAAAACAGTAGGTAAAAGTTAAAGAATATGTTGTTTTCGTTTCATATTTCCTTATACATGATGCAGGCATTTATGCTAACATTATGTAAAACGTTGTAAATAACCTGCTTTTGTTAGCAGCATGATAGTGCTTTTACGGGACATTTTCGCCAATTTGATCAGACACATCTACATTAAATTTTATTGATTTCTAAAACTCATTTATATCTCGTCACGAAAAAGTAAGTACTTTTCACAGTTACATAATTAGCAATTTTTTTTATAACTAACAGTTTGAATAACATTTTTTCATTGCTCGCTATACACCGTAAAAAAAACAAATATTTCTAAATCTACAAAAATGTATTATGACCACTAACAAAAATATACAATAACCATTTCCGAGTTACGCACGACAGAAAGCATGTATATCATTACAGAAGCATGTATAAAAACAAAGTTTCTGTTACTCTCACCGATATTCGGAAACGATTCCGAGTAGTTTTTATAATGTATTGATCAGTTTTCTCAAACCGGAATATCGGTTTTATAGATGCTGTCAATTTTCAATTTAACATTTTCAGCTGCTTAACTGAATTTATACATGGAAGAATAATAAAATAATATTAATTTTAATGTTAATTTTATTAGTTAAATTACCATGTTTCTCTGAAAAATATGTTTGTTTAACATGAAAATGTTTGCTTGATAATTGATAGCATCCAAAAAAACCGATATTTCGCGTTGAGAAATTTCATTAATTCTGATAAAAACTACTCGGAAACGTTTCGGAATATCAGTGGCAGTGAAATATTTTTTTTTTATTAATGATTCTTTAAATCTGAGAAATATGTTGGTCTCTGATGTTTCTACATATTAAGAATGTATTTCTAAATCGATGGTAACTCAGAAGAGATTTCAGTATATTTTCTTCCGTGGTTATATTATATTTTC
Organism: Maratus michaelseni; assembly: GCA_963931845.1. Classification (NCBI taxonomy): domain Eukaryota; kingdom Metazoa; phylum Arthropoda; class Arachnida; order Araneae; family Salticidae; genus Maratus; species Maratus michaelseni. The sequence continues at coordinate 256,002,292 of OZ007590.1, read as the reverse complement.
CTATATTAAGAAACATCTTTCTTTTTTAAAATGCATTCTGCTTTACATTACTTTGATAAAATAGCACTAGAATTTATAGTAGCTTTTCCAGATTTACTTTCATTTGATAACGAAAATGATGGTGCATGATAAGCGGCAGTGACAATAAGGTGCGATTCCCTGCTTGTTCCATCTTGGACTGTTTCTATAAACTTATCAGTTTAGACAAAGAATTGTACACTGTAAAAAATGACGAATGTTTCTGAATCTACGAAAATATAATATAATGACGAATAAATTTATAATATAAACTCATCCTTGCTATTCATGATTCTGAGCAGTGTTTCTTTATCTTTAGAAACCTCAGACATCAATGGCATTTCGAGATTTAAAGAATCATTCAGAAAAACAACATTTTTCTAGCTGCCCGTAATTTTCGGAAACGTTTACGAGTATCTTTTAAAGTGTATTAATCAGTTTTCTAAGCCCGGAATATAGTTTTTTCCGATGCTATCCATTCTCAAGTAAACATTTTCATGTTCAACAAATATGTTTAACAGACAAACATGCAAAACTAAAAGCGTTAACATTAACTTTAAAATTAAGATTATTTCTTTACTCTTTCATGTATAAATTATGAAGCTGAAAACGTTTACTAGAGAATGGATGACATTCGATAAAGAGGTATTCCAGGCTGAGGAAACTGTTTAATACACTATAAAAACCATTCGGAAACGTTTCTGAAAAATACGGGCAGCTAGAGAAATTTTGTTTTTATAAATAATTCTTTAAATTTGGGAAATGTATTGCTTTCTGGGGATTCAAAAGACAATGGAACACGCTTTTCGGAATTTCGGATAACTCAAAATATTATATTATAGTTTCGGTCGTGGTTATAGTATATTTTCATAAAATAAGAAACATTGATCATTTTTTACAGTGTACTCTGATTGATCTTGCATCAATTTCACGATTTCATCGTGTGTTAGCTGTCTTTTACGAAACATGTGGATGGTAATGGATTTATATAAAACATGCGTAACTAACACAACGGAAAATGAAATACGGTAACATATGCAACAAATGTTAAAAAATAAGAATATTAAAAAAATTCACATAGACCAGTACCGTTTCACAAAAATGAAATATTCAGAATAAAACTTGACAGGAAGATGAGGAATACATTATGGATGTAGATCAGAATATATTGTTTCAGTTCTTTTTCTTCTCTGTCCATTTGTCCGTATCTGTCAAACAGAAGCAAATAATAGATAGCTTCCAGAAACAACAATGCAAACAAATTTGATAAATTATGTTTATATTTCACTTTTATAAGGGGATCTAAATGACACATGACCGTAATACTAGATATATTCTTTTGTTAAGCCTGAAACAAATAACCGTTTTTCTTAAATGATAATTCTTATATATTTCTACAACACAATGATTTTTAAAAAGTATAAAAAAAGAGAGAGAGAGAGAGAGAGAGAGAAACTTATAGAGAAAAAAAGTTACTAGAGATCAAATACCTGCCAAAATTCTAGTTCCTGTTTACGTTAGGTAAAAATCCATTTCATATCTTTAATTTTTTTTTCTTTCTCGATTAAGATTACAATTTAATTCTTGTGCATTATTACCTGAGTGATAATTTACTTCGTCTGAATTAGCTATTAATTTAGATAAATTTATCTAATATACAGATTTCTTAATAGGTGGATTTCTCTACTATATCTATTTTGTATTAGGAAATGCTCAACAACTTCTTAGTTTCTTTTGAAGGTATAAGTATTTTTGTTTTTAAATATAGCTTTGAAAGAAAGGTAACTACTGTGCATTATTTTGAATTTAAAATAACAATAACAATTTTAAACATAGTTTTATCTATCTATCTATCTATCTATCTATCTATCTATCTATCTATATATGTACATATGTATATATACAGCATCCTGCCACATATATATATATACAGATGAAAAATATATACTAGGCTGTACACACACACACACACACACACACACATATATATATATATATATATATATACAGCCGACGGACGATTAGACATCCACATGTTGCTTTTTTTTTCTTCTTCTTCTTTTTTTTTAATTTCTATCGTTATTTTTATATCTATATTCCATTCGTTATTCCGATTTATACTGATATATATATATATACTTCAATTTTATCTAGCTTCACATGTTTTTAAATATGTTTTCATTTCCTATAATATTGAAAGTTCATAATGAGTTTTATTTATTATGATGTTTTGTAATTTTTCTGCGACAAACGTGCGAACTGTTTCCATAAGACGTCTCTCTGAGTTTGTTCGAATTTATTTATTGTTCAAATATGTTGTCTTTTGATTTTAAGTTAGGTATTCTGTTATTAATTAATAACATGCGATCTTTAAAGTAAAGATTTGGTCAGATTTGGTAAAAAACTTTGTTCATTGTATTTTGATTTCAAAGGTATTATATATGTATGAATATTTTCTTCAAAATCATAGATGCAACATAAAATAATATTTTCCCTGTTTCAGTTTAAATAATTTAGAATTAGATTTAAATTTTCATTATATGTAATAGACAAATTTTAAAGAGAATGCATATGCTAAACAAAGAATCGTATAATCAATTGGTTTATTTAAGATTGGTCTGATCCGTTCAGAATGTACTTATTACTTTTTTTTTAATTTGAACATAGAACAATTATTTTCTTACTTTTATAAAATACATTCCTATAAATAGCTTTTCCAGTTGCATTACCCTAATATTTACGTAATGTCTTCTAAAACAAATTTTCGTCATCTCACATCCATCAAAACTTAATATATTAGTATATTGGGAATGCCATTTATCTCTAAATTTTTCGACAGCGAAATTACTTTCCACAATCACATGTGATATTTTTATCTTGGGTACTTTATTCTTATAACTTCTATTTCGTTGATAGGTCTGCCCTGATTTCAATAATGATGCTGTCAGTTTTTTACCAATCAGCTTTTAATACTTTTTATTAATACGATAAATGCTAAACAAATGTCTGAAAGCGTTTATTGTTTTTGTAATTGTCTTGCGACAAACATCTTAATTTAGATAATTTATCACATATTCCAGTTTTATTTAAAAATTCCAGATACAAATTCAAAATAATTCACTGTTTTACGTGTTTGCCACTTTCTGAGTTGATTATATAAAATGATTGTTGCATTTCACTTCGGTATTCAGTTTTAGAAAGGAGAAAAATGTGTTATTTTAATATGTTCATCGTGCAGTTTTTAGGATATGAAAGGATAAAATTCTATATTCAAAAAACAATTTTGAAATAGCATCACATCATGGTTATTTATAATAATATGTACTAGCACTTTACATTAGGAGTACTTATAAAGAAAATTATTAACAATACTGGCATGTACTAGCACGATACACCAGGAGTATTTATAAAGAAAATGAGTATTTATAAATTTTTAATACATGCTTCACAGTTTCAACCTTAATTGAATTTAAAACGAAGTAGAAATCTGCATAGAAAAATAGATTGTATTAAATAAATTTTATGGAAAAGTTAAATTATATATTTTTTTTTATTTTGTAATTTTGTGTGGTAAAATATCTTTGGGCTTTTAGACTAAAATATAAGTTTAAAAAAACTTGGACGCGGTTGCAATTCTCAAAAATTTTATTCATAATACAAAGCAAAAATGCTCTACAAGAATAATCATTATTTTAAATATTTACACTATATTATAACACAAAACTATCTAAGCATTATGTAAAATTATGCTTGTTTCGAAGAGAGATTTCAGTGATTTAACATTAACATAGTCTACAATTTACAATTTAGAATAATATTCATCCATTTTTGTTGCACTGTGTAATTTTTAACTGCATATGTACTAAATAGTACACATTTTATTTTCATAAATATGTAGTCAAGTATATGTAGTAACTCATGCAAAAATGTTATTCGGATATCGTGGAATATTGTGAAAATTCAGGAAAATATCGCCGATGTAGTAAGCTGCATTTTAGTTTATTTTCTCAAGTGACTTACATGATAAGAGAGTGTTGATTTGCCGCAAATTTATACAATATAAGTTATTGTAATATGCAACTTAGGACAACTTTTGTGAGATATTTTTCTTCATCTATATGTATGCATGTGTATAAAGAACATTAGTAACTGTTATGGAATTCAGCATAATTTTCCAGGGATTAATGAAGTGAAACGTCAGTTTTTGAAAAATACATTTCGAATTAACTAATTTTAGAAAATTATTGAAAATTATTTCATTGGTAATGCTGCGGGTTCATAGATAACATGATACCAACATATGAGTGAATTGTGTCAGGACAGATATCTTCTAAGTAGCTCAGTGGCAAAACATTGGCGCGTACAGCTAAGGTCCAAGGTTCAAATCCTGGTTTACATACTTTTCACTCTGTTTAAAACATTTGTTCAACATTCAGCTCTGCTCTTTAATCTCAGTATTTATAGGATTTTCTGACTCAACAATGAGAAAAAAATAAATTTGCGCATCTTAACAAAATATTTGTCCTAAAACAAATTTGCTGAATTGTATTGCATTATTTGGATTTTTCAGTTCTGAGACAGTTTAAATTAAAAAGAAATCAAAAGAAGAAATAAGAGACTGGTGCGATAAAAATAAGTTGCGAACTGAAAGTCCAAGAAAGCTTAATGCAAGGCAAAGAAGGGCAATCATAAAAAAAAGAAAAAAAAACTTTATAAGTGTTGGATACTTGCTGGCTTATTTTGTTTCAACTTGAAGAATAATTATACCACAAAGTATACTAAATGTCCTTCATAATGCAAATATTCGACAAAAATATCCTGAAAAAAAATATATCAGTGAAACAAATAGGCGGAAAAGTTTTTTCCAAAGCTTATTCCGGTACTCCACCGGAAATTTAGAAGCATGTTTTTTTTTTTTCGATGAAAGTAAGTTTAATATTTTTGGCTCAGATGGAAAGACAACTGTTTGGAGAAAGCCAAATACGTCCCTGCAACTAAAAAACTTAAAACCAACTGTAAAACACGGCGGTGGAATATAATGAATTGAGAGATGCATGTATTTTAATGGAGTTGGGGAAATGGCCTTTATTGAACGCAATATGAATGCTAAACAAATATATTAGTATATTGGCAGATAATGTATTTAATAGTGCTCTAAAATTGGGATTTGGTGATTCATATTATTTTTAACGAGATTTACACGGCTATGGTTGCTGTATAATTTTAAAAAGCTTTTCCAAACACCACCACAATCACCGGATCTCAATCGTATTAAGCGATTGTGGTATACTTTGGATATGCAAGCCCGAAAAAAGAAAACTTCTAACAAAGTTCATCTTAAGCAGTCTCTTAAGGAAGAATGGATAAAAATCATAAACGAAACGAGTCACAAATTGATCGAATGAATGCCCAGACGATTACACTCTGAAGAAAAGACAATTTATACTAAATACTAGTACTGTTTTGTACTTTAAAATATTTACTATATTTTTATTTTCACTGCTAGTGTGCAAATACTTTATTGGCATCGCAAATGATACAATTTTATATTTTCATATTTTTTAATATAAATATCAAATCAAATATTAAATATATTTATTTGTATTGTAAATATGTTTTATATGTTTCATTTGTACTTTATTTTGTAGTTACTTATGTATGATACAACAAATTCACCTGATGTGTTGATACATATTTTTTTTGCTCACTGTATAAAATCCATGCAAGCATAAAAGTAATTTAATGCATTTCAGTACTCTTACATATAACAAGTTTTGCGTTCCGTGAGATAAACAACTTATTCGGAATCACAGAGCCTTATCATATTTCTTCGAAGCCATTCATTTAATCTTACACATTGGAGTGCATGTAAAGCATTTTCACTGAAAGTTTTCTTTTTGTAGACACGAAGATAAAATCCCCAGAGCATATCCACTGTGATAATTTTTCTTTGAAAGTAATATCTAGAACATTATTATTTTTTTTTGTCACCACGTTTGCGAATAAAATATTGTTTTTTTTTTCTTTTATCGTAAAAAGTTTAGATACAGATACAAATACGGATGGAACTTTAAAAAGGAAATGTTAATGTATATATGTTGTTATAAAATATATAGAAAGTGTTATTTGAAAAAAACAATTTAAAAAGATGCATTTTAATATAATCGAGGTAAAAAAATACATAGCTAGTTTCATAGAGAATACAACTAGAGTTTTGTTGGAAATAATTTGCATATGCCAGAAACCTGTAACAACTAAAACTGTATGGGCGTTTTTTTTAGAAATACTAAAATTTAATTGAAAAAATAAATAAATAAAAAAAGATATTTAGCGAGATACTTTAAATTATCTGCTTTATTTTTATGGCAAAACTTTCAATTAAACTTCAAACTGAAACTTAGCTGCAGACACTGATGACAAATTTTTTTTTCTAAATTTATATGCCAAAAATGTATAGTTTGAGACACGTAGATATACTCTCTCTGGCATAGTTTAACATACCATTAAAAGTATTACCTAATACTCTAAAATATTACTAATATTCTATCAAAAATATGAATATTAGAATTTTAAGAATATGGGAATTTGGTTTAACAAAGTAAGTTTGCAGCTTGAATATTTTTTAAGACACGGACAGATTTACGTATTATTTAACATACATTTTCATAGACAGCAGCTGATAACTTATCAATCAGTAATTATTTCACTTTCACTACTAGCGGAATGGCACAAATCCATTTTCCAAATGAGTAATAGTATACAAAATTTATAAAATAAAACAAAATGTAGTATTTTATTGTTTTGGATAACGCAAATGAAGCATTTATATCCCACTATCATCTTACCACTAAATACACCACTAAATACATACACAAGTGTGAAAGTCGACGCGCATTTGTTTACAAATAAAATTTAACACATATAACTTTTGTACGGTTTAATTTAATAAAAAAATCATGTATGCTATTTGTATCAACCATCACACAATATGTAGCAAGGATGATGCATTTTACTGATGGTGGGTATATTGAGCATACTTATCTGGATTTTATAATTACATGAGCTGTAATTTACTAATATGTGTTAGTTCTATTAGTAAATTTGTCTTTTCATATAAGGTCATACTTCTTCATGAATTTAATCATAAATATAAGCTGGCTATTAGATATAAAAACTGCATTTCAACGCTTCTAATAAAGTTATTGAAATATATTATTTTATACTAAATAAATGAGACGCTGAAAAACTTGGTAATTGATTTGTCTCTCGTTTATCGTACAGTTTTTAAAATAGGAAATTTATCTCCAGAATTTACCAGTAGATCTCGATGTCAGCAGATACCTGGCGTAGAGTATAGCCACTTTCTTATCCTTCGGCACCACGCTCATTACTATAGCTGTCATCTTTTTGAAGTTAATAGTGCGGACAGAACTTTAGCAGGCACCCTATATGTTCTATATGCAAATTGTTAAAATTATATGCAATTAGTGAAACTTTAGTTTAAAAAATTAGGTTCCTTCACTTCAATCACATTAGTAAATTATTAAGTTGATTCATGTGCTAAATTACTCGATTTTCCGGCTACACATTTAAATCCACTGAAAATGCCTCTCTGCTACAAAGTGTGAACTATGTTACATGGATTTCAGTTTGCATTAGAAATAACAATATTATTCTATAGTGGAACTTAAAGGTTTTCCTTTAAAATATGCTTTTCTAGAAAGGTTCAGACGTTTCTAACGTCTTAACAAGGTATCTAACGTTTCTTTAAGAAAGTGTTTAAGACTTCAGATATTTCACAAAAGACTTTATTTTTTTATTATTTTCTTTTTTCTTTTCTAGTATTGAATTATATACAATAATATATTAGTTCAGATAATTTTTCCGTTAGTGCGGCCGCTGTCAAAAATGAGATTTTCATTAGTGCGGCGCCAGTTGTAACCAATAATAAGAATATTAAACAAAATTGCGTTACTGCGTTATTACGTTATTTACGTTATAACCTTATTTACATTATTACGTTATTTACGTTATTACATTATTACGTTAATAGGTTACTACTACATTCACGAGATGAACTGGTTTAACCATATTTTTCGGGGTTGGCAGTGGAAGACAGAAATAAAGTTATTACGTTACTATGTGACTACTATATTATTTTACTACTACGTTCACGAGATGATCATCACAAGTAACCATATTTGGCGTCTTTAGCAGTGCAAGACTAAAATTACGTTATTACGTTACTATGTTACTACGTTATTATTTTTCTACTACGTTCACGAGATGATCATCACAAGTAACCATATTTGGCGTATTTGGCAGTGCAAGACTGAAATTCATGGCACTGTATCTCTCATATTTTACTGAGGTCTCGCTAACGGAAAAGTACCCTGTACACGTATATTACGTTTTAATAAATTAACCTTTTACTTAAAACGTTACTTATTATATGCACATATATATAAGACTAATAAGGTGGAAAATACGTACACATGTATCATAAAAATGTCTGTATCAATCTTTAATGGTCATCATTCAATGATGGCCGTCTATTCAATGGTCATATCAATCATTGTAAATATAAATATTTTCAGTTGAGTCAAAGTCTAACTTTTGTCGTGACAAAAGTCTAATGTCTAACTTTTAATATATAAAGACGACAAAAGTCCAACTTTTGTCTGAAAAATATATTTTATTTTGTGTAGAGCCTACGAAATCTGTTATCCTACATAAATTTTTTTAACAATTGTCAGAGATATAAAATTAATTACCTTTATCATATAAAATTTCCTGAAAAAACATATGGTAGAAAGCAAGAAATAAGCTATTTAAAGAATTCTGGAAGAACATTTGTCATATTTCGTTATAAAATTAACTGAATCTTATAACAACCTTTTCTTGAAATGAAACGGAATGGAACTTGGTAAAATCTGTGATAAATCCTTTTTTTCTGATAATTCAAATAAATTTAAATAAATCATTTTTTAAAAATAGCAAACATTATTCTGAAATCGAAAATCAAAAATCAAATTCATAAATTGAAAAAAAAAAAAAGAATTCAATTATAATTATTTTTCTCTAATTAATTATATGCGAAAACGACATTTGTTTTAAATATTTGTTTATTAGTAACATTATCTTATGTCATACCTTTCTTTTCAAAACATAGATCCAGTCAGTCAAAAAATTTGGAAATGAGAATAATTACATATAAATTTGAAAGAAAGAATGTAATCTTATTTTTATAGGGGGAAAAAATCTTAAATGCAAATCGAAATGAAATAGTCCTGACAAACTTGTATTACCCTAAATTGATTGTGTTTTGGGGACATTCAAAGAAACCTGGGATTACAAGAGTACTTTTTCTCTTTACGGAAAATTTAGAAAGATAAATGAAGCAATCAGAGACCTGATGAACTTGCATCTAAACTGTTTTCCAGATGGAGAGGCAATAGTATCGCAGGTATTATCATCTTTAAGGTCGAAAGTATTGTATATAAAATAAATGCTTAAGGTTCGTAAGTAGCAGTATTTTGAATACTTGAATTGAAACAGCAGTTTTTTTTAGATTATGAATAAAGATTAACTTTAAGTTATGCTTTTTATAAACTGGTATATTAAATATATATTTTTTAAACTACTTTTATAAAACAAATAATTTTATTAATACAATTTATTCTTTTTAATGTTCTTTCTTTAACATTACCTGGAAATTGTCATTAAAATATTTTATGAAAAGAAAGCTATTATGCTTCTTAAACTCAAATTAAATTATCGGGTTTTATTTACATACGGAGGAAGCAATCTATTGATATGCAGTTAAATTCTAACTTTATGTATGGTATCTATACTTGTATTCAGTTCAGATCTTACATTTGCAATACACTTTTCTTTGATAAAACATTAGAAACCTACACAGAATTGAAAAAAAAATAGATTGATACATACATGCATATTTTCAATTTTGTTTTAATATATTCTATCTATAACTAAATAATAGCCCAAGAAATTTTTTCGTCTTGGAATCATATATAAAATGTTGACAATATACATCTTGATACATGATAACAATTAACTAATATATTTAAGTTATAATGGACACTTAAAAATAATTATTTCAAAAGATTAATATAGTTGAAATGTTTATTATGAGATATTTATTCATTTAATAACAATATCGCATTTTTTCAGTCAGTAGTGGCTCAGTACATTGGCTTAGAAAAGAGGATGAAATAATAAAAAAAATGCATTGAATATACAAAATAAGATACTACATTCAGTTCAAGCTAAATTTTGTTTGTGTAGTTTGTTTGCGCCAAATTTCTATGAAAAAATGTAAATATTAAGTAATTTTTTAAATGTCATTAAACATAAATTAAATTACGATTGCTCAACAGATAAATCATATACTTAAATTAGAAGATATTGGGAAACGTGATCACTGCAGTTTCAGTGAAATTTTGAGCGCGGTTTCTGAAAAAAAAACTCATCCTAAGATAAATCAGTAATATTTTATTAAATCTTAAAATATCCAATGTATACTTGTATTGGATAATTTTCGAATCAATAACAAATATATACGTTATGATATATTTTCTATAAAAATATCAAGAAATCCCATAAATACCTTATATGAAATATTGTTGAGCAGCGATTTCCTATGAATGTAAGCCCTGCCTTCTTCTTCCGACCCGATAGCATTTTTGTTATCGTAGAAACCAACGACTCTCTTTGATTTCGAAAGTTAGTCATATGGCTACAGAATCCGGCTGTAAGTTAAACTTGGCTTTGTATTTGAGTTCTGCGAGATCTCAGTAGACCTGGTAATGACTTTTATACCAATATTTACAAAAAAATAACTCATTTATGTTGTTGAACACAACTGCTGTAAATGCAGGAATTATTGAATGCAGATTTATTTAACATGCTCAGAAAACATTACATATTCAAGCATATGTTTCTGAGAAAATAAAATGTTTTTTAAAAATTAAGAGTTCTATTGTTTAGAATTTATAATTTCACAACATGAACAATATGAACTTAGACTGATTATTTTTCGACAGAAAGTACTAATATATCATATGTCTGTTGATGCAGCATTATTGATCATAAGATCACTTACACTCTTGGAGATGGTGAAAGTAGAAAATCGCAGGTTACATACAAAAATAACTGAATATGCTCCTTTGGATATACAGAACTGAAGACATAATTGATTTTAAATCTGAATATGTATTCAAAATTACTAGGATATATGTGGTTACAGAAATTTGTAATGTCCGTTTCGTTATTTCAGACTGGCAAGTTGTTCCTCCGTGTGGTCCCGAATCAACCAGGCCACTTCGTGGCTCCGGAGGATGACCGGGATCCCGGCCGAGACGCTGTGGCGGCCGGTTCCAATTTCGGGATTGTGCTAAAGCAGGGTCCCAGAGGGGCAGGTACCGACGTAGCGCCACTTCTGGGGCATTAAGCTATTCGGGTTTCACCGGTCCCGCTTAACTATTCTAAAGACCTACCGGGAATTCCAATCCGGATGTGGCATCGTGCAGACTGAGTTCACCTCGTCCTGCTTCCGATATTACAGAGCTTAGCCAAGATGAGTGCATCTCATGGCCGAGCTCAGGTACCCTTGCGGTGGGCGCCGAAGACAGTTGGCAGCAGGATCGGGTCCGGCCTGATCCCCACCGGTTAAGGACTTGGAAACCAAGTAGTCACATCAAGGGCGGATGAGCAAACGGACTTGGGCGGTACCAAGGTCTGGCCGGATCGTATATTTGCTTTTATTTTCTTCCCCGCCATACTGCATCTCCAGCGTAGTTACCTGGACTTGTGACGATGGTTGGATAACTTTCCTAATTTTACTTACTCACCATACGTAGTGTAGAGTAAATCTTGTAATCGTTTTCAAAATCGAAAAACATTTTTTACGGATTTACACGTTTCAAACACTAAAAAATCCGAAAAACATATTTTTAGAAAAAAAAAATTGCCTTCCGCCTGTCTGTGTGTCTGTGTGTATGTCTGTAAACACTCTATCTTCCGAACAAATTGAGTTAGAGACTTGAAATTTGGTATGTACTTAGTATGTAATAATGGGAAGAATTTTATTGAATTTCAGTAACCTCGATTATCCGAAACTATTTTACGTTATTTCCGGAATTATATTACGCTATTTTCTAAATTAGAGGTAGTTACAATTGTTTTTCGTTTTTCTGTATTTACTATGTCCATGTTAGGCAAAATTAGGCCAGACTTAGGCCAGTTTTCTCCGGAATCCAAAAGCCACGTCTCGTCCTAAACACCACTGAGGTCTAATAAGGGGTTTCGCACAACAACCGCGTGACGGCAAATCTGCTGGATTCATATGTCCATGTACGAAATTCCTCGCAGCGGTGGATGTAATTTTTCGAATTTTCCTAATTCTATTTTTCTACGAATGTAGCCCAAGGTCCTTCCCGTTTTATCCATATCCGCGTCCATAGAATCTGACCAATAGAACGTATCAATATTTTCTTATTTCAAATCTCCTCTTATTTCAAATGCTATTAGTAAATCTAGCTCCAATGCAACAGGCTAGTAATTCTAGACGCGGAATCGAATTGTCTTTTAGGGAAACTACTCTAGAACGGGCCTGAATAAGTTGACAGGTGACAAAATTCGATTGTTCATTTCTGAGAAAAACGCATGTAACATAAAAAGATTTACTCGCGTCGCAAAAGCGTGTAGAGATAATTTTCCAATTTTTACTGAAATGTCAAACAATTTTCGAGGTATTTGAATATTTTCTAAATCAATTTATTTGGTTACTCCATTTTTTAAATTCCATAACTATCTCATCGGACAATTTGGAGTCCCATGAAGCTTTCATTTTCTAACATTTCTGTAAAAGCAATTTTGGAATTATGGTCACGGGACAAGTGAAACTGATGGGATCGAATATTTTATGAGTTAAGGACAAAATCGTTCTTTTTGTGATGAGGTCATCCTCAACTTTTAAATTCCGGAAATCACACGACAACGGAGATCAAATTGTGCTGATGCCAAAAGTTTTCATGTTTCATTTCAAAAATACTCTAACTCTTCCCTCGACTCTACAGTGGCTACACAATTATCTACATAAAAGGATTCTTTAAATTTTATAGCAACAACTTTAAGATTTTCAGGTGCTTGATCTAAATCATGTTTAAGAGTAGTAGCCAAAACGAAAGGGCAACATCTAATCCCGAAAACCACCATACAATGTCTATAAGGTTTTCGGAATCCCCATCTCTCCACCAAAGAAAACGTAAATAATCCCCGTCTTTTTCATTTAGAGATATCTGCAAAAAAGTTTTGCGAATATCTGCTACAACCCCGATCATTCCTACTCTAAATCGATTTATGACGGAAGGAATTAATTCAATTAAATTAGGTTCCTTCTCTATACAGTTATTTATGGAAATGGAACCCCTAACATGTGCTGAACCATCGAATACCGGTCTAATTTTGGTTTTAGACGTAGACTTGATTACCGCTTTATGCGGGGGATAGTGGAACTTAAAACTGTTAAATTGTTCCTCACAATTCACACCCTCTCCTCTTCCCATTCATCCAAAACTTTTTCGTAATTTTTCAATAAACCGCAAGAATTAAGATTTTTTATATTATTTTTAAGGCGTTTTCCCGCTAAATCTTTATTACTAGGAATAGGAGGATGCACATTTATCAAGGTGAGACTAACTTTGTATCTACAGTCATTTTCTCGGCTTACGGTTTCTTTAAAATATTTCATAACCAATTTTTTAACTTCTTCCTTAGATTGCTTTACCGCCGGATCTACTATGCCTAAAGAATCTAAATTCCACAAATCCGTAATTTTTGCATCATTTACGAATAACGAAACGACCAAAAGAGAACTATCCCTTTCTTTATTATTAATTTTCCCTATAGCAGTCCAACCATGTGTCGTTTGCATCGCAACTAAACCGCAAGAAATATTTTAAATTTTGCCCATAAACAAATTTCCCATCTGCTCCTAACAAAACATGTATTTCGTTAAAATCTCGTTCATATAAACAATTTTAACTTTCAGGACAAATGTCGTTCAATTTTTTTTTCTTTTAATTCCGAAATACAATTAAGATTTCTAATCTTAGGAACAATAGCACAAATTTTGTCTTGCTCAATGACCTCAATTTTGACATTTTTTCCTCCCCTTAAACCCCTTAAATCAATAGAATAGCAATTATGATCAACAGTTGTTTCAGTACCTCCAAAAAACCTGTGCGTGATTTTAACTTTTCTTATACATTTTAATTCCATTTTATTACCTTAATATATTGACATATACGATTTTGAAGACGCGGTATCTAAAATGGCACGCACTATATATTCAAAACCGTTATTCTTTATATAAATATACAGAGTTTGTAAATAAATTGTGCTCGAAAAATTTTCGTTCGAAAAAGGGCAGTATCCGACAATTCGGGGTTTTCTTTTGTTTTTTTCATTCGTTTTTGTTTTATGACAAAATAACTTGTTATGGTTCCCTTTGCAATGACGCAGATTATTTTTTGTTTACAAAAACGCGATAAATGTTTCTTAATTTGTAGACATTTAAAGCAGGCTCCCTTTTTCATTAAAATACTTTTTCTTTCTTCAATAGATAAGCTAGCTGCAAACTGACATCCGAATGAGCAATGTTTCGAAGTGATGCAAAAAACATATTTCGATAAACTCAAATCTTCCTCCGTATTAGTTGCGATTAAATAATTCACAGTTGGATATATTTTTTGCTTATTAGCTCAAAAATAGTGAATGTTCTTATCAGGATAAGCGTGAGTTTTCCTGCTATCTTCCTTATTTGCGTTCGATACTAACATCGCTTTTTCACTAGCTTGTAAACAAGCCGAAAAAAATTTCATGAATTCTTTGAATTCGTAATAACATTTCTCATTTTCCGATTTATTTAATTCAATGAGAAGGTCTAGAGGAATTGTTTTTAATATAGTAGTACACAGTATACTAGATATTTCTTCACTATTTGTACCAAGACTTCCAAGTTCAACAGATAATTTGTCGAAATATTTTCCAAAAACTTGTATATCAGCTGAATTTCTTAACGGCTTAATTGCCAAAAGGTCATTTATATGACTATGAATCAGCAGCTGTTTATTTCCCTATCTATTTTTCAATAGTTCCACTGCAGCATCGTAATTTCTCTCTGAAATAGGAAAACATTCAATTGTGCTTAAAGCCGTAGCATGTAATTGTGCGGGCAAATAGTTGAATTTATCGATTTTATTTAAGGAATTGTTATTATGAATGGCAGATTCAAAACTGTTCCAAAACGAATACTTAATTTAGGAAGTTTTACACGTACAGAATTCTTTCCTTTATTATTAAATGGAACATCCGAAGCATTTTCGTAATTTACATCCTGTTTTGACTTAAAATTTAAAAGTCCTGCTTTTATTTCTCTTATTTTTTTATTTGCACGCGATTTCTAAGAAATTACGTTTTCAGCATGCTTTTCAGCTGCTTCCAATTCTTTTTCTAAATCATCTGGATTGACCAGTAATTCTATATTATTGTCTGCAATTTGTAAAGACTTAAATTTGTCGAAAGCCGATAAGACATATTATTCTAATTCTTCAGCAGACACATCATCTAAATCGATCGAGTTTTCAAGTTTGTTCAGTTCTTTAGCTACTGCTGATCTTAAAATAATTCTGCTTTTTTTTAAGAACTTCTAATGTTTTGCTTGAGACATATTTGTGTGTGTGTGTGTGAGTCGAAATAATATATATTTCAAATCTTTCTAATTCAATTTTAAATCTTTCCAAAATAATAAGATTTCAAGTTTTTCTAAATTATTTCTTATTCCAAAAAAAAAAAAGATTTCGAACGTATCTAAACTGTTTCATAATTCACAAATATTTACCCGCACAATACATCCCCTGCAGGGATGCCATGTCAAACTTTCTTAAACAATAAAATGTTCTTGTGTCAATAGGTAAAAGTGTTTTCAAAGTTATTTAAATCATTCTAATAAATTAAATCTCTTACCTACGGATAAGTGATGGTATGCACGGTGTAGATATCTTCATCTTTATCCATAAGCTCACACACAAAAGGTTTTAAATTCTTGATGTAACACCAAGGATGATATTTCTCCGCTTTTTTTCATACCAGTATAATCTTACAAAAAATGTTCTTTTATTCAATCGTTGCATTCTCAGATTTAACAGAACAACGTTTTCTCTAAGATTATACTGGTATGCAAAAAAACGGAGAAATCTCATCCCTGTGTAACACACACAAAAACATTTAATACACGAACATAACAATTAAATTTACAGACTTTAAATATCGTTTCCTGGAAACAACTAATAAAACTCTCTCTGCAAAGATTAGAAAAACAAATTATATTAGTCATCAGAAATTAAAGTACAAAAAATGAGAGTGTTCATAAAAGGAATCAAAGTCTCTCGCGCTAAATGTAGAGGTATATTCTGTGGTATGTATTGTTCTAATTTCAGAGTTATATTTTACACTTTTAGCATTACCTTTCATTAGTGAATAATACAATACGTTTTATTATGGTCATAATATCTGAGAGATACTTTTATTTAAACAAGTTAAGAGAGTCGGATTTCATTTGACACTCATTAACTACATTCATTAGACACTCATTCATTACATTCAACAGGGATTGTTTTTAAATTTAGAAAGTCAAATTTCCATTACTATTAAAATAAATAATTTAAAAAAAAGCTTAAGAGATATTACTGTTTTACGCTTAAGAAATATTACTATACACTCAAAAGTTATCATAAATCTATTGGTGTGTTTTAGTTGAATATAGCAGTTCTTTATTTCGTACTCGTATGTCAGTTTTCGCGTATCTGTACAAAACAGCTAAAAATGCATATTACGCATTTCGACAATAAATGTTTATTGTACACCACTTTAATTATTAAGATAAAACTTTTAAATTGTGAATTTTTGGTTACCGTTTTAAAATTGAAATCTGTTTTGTCTTAAACGTCAATAACAGCTTATATATGATGCATCATCACCCCTTTCAATCAAACTTTTCACATATTTTGAAAAGAGGAGAACAATATATGTCAAACTTTCATAAAATAAAACCTTCACTTTTCTATGAGAAATCTGTGGCCTTATAATATGAAATCAATGATTTTACATTTAAGGTAAATCCATCATTTAAAAATCTTTAGTTTTAAAGAGAAGAGATTTTATAAAGACATCAAACACATTTTATTTCTATATGCATTCTCATAAACATTTTAGACGTAGAAGCTGGTTTATTTAATAATTTTTAAAGATATATTCTATTAAACGCAAAAACATGATAAATTCGAAAATAATGTTAACGCAGACAATTTACTCAAAATATTTTATAGAATAATTTTGAAAATATTCAGTGCTATGAATATGATTATTCTTTTATCACGGTTAATATTTAAATTTAATGTAAAGTACATCTTAAGGTGGTTCTCAAATCCCCTGTTCAATAACGCGACATTTTCTGACCTATTTTCTGACTTAGTTTTAAACGTAAATGCATAAAACTGGCAGACCTGATTACTGAAGCGATTTAATATCAAAAGATATTTTCCATTTTTTTAATACATAAATTACTTATCAAATTATAAGTGATTTGAAAAAACATTATATAATATATTTATTTTAATTTAGTTACCTTATTTTCCGCTAGGAGACGATATAAACACAAAAGAAAATTGTCATGAAAATCCATTTTATTTAAATTTGGTGTCCACATTTAAAGAAAACTGTCATGAAAATCCATTTTATTTAAATTTGGTGTCCACATTTCCTTCCAGAGGACTCTATAAACACAAATAAAATTGCCTAATCTGTATTACCTAATTTTAACTTGATGTAACGTTGTTATATGCGAAAACATAAAAAAATCCATTTAAAATCCAATTAGTTATGATAGTTCATACTATCATACAGCGAAACATTAAATAAACACTTTTATTTAAATTTGGTTAACACAGTCCTTGCTAGGTAGTGTTATAGGCGTATAAGAAAATTGAGTTTAAATTACCGTATCTCATTTCAACTTGAAGTAGAGTTGGTATTTGAGAAAACGTAAAACTCATCCAACTTAAAATTTTAGTTGTGGAATTTACCACGAGAGGCATTTTCCGTGTAAAAAGACTAATGATAAAAAATTGATGAATTTAGACATTTGACAATTTCGAAGACTTTTTCTGAAGATTTGTGTGAAATTCGTTCTTGGTAAGTGAGCTAATACGCGTTCGAAAAGGTAGTTGAAGACACAATTTTCCAAATACATGAATCATCATAAGTTGCATAAACGTCATAGAAAATATATTTTCCAACATCAATTTTAAGTGTAATGCTTCTGTATTGTTTAGTGTTGCTCCTTAGTAATATACAGTATGCCCACTAAAGTTCCTTCTCACCCTCTTAACTTAGGAACGGCTGATGCTATATTTATAAAAGTGGTGTCTAAGAATAGTAAAGTAGCTATGCGCTACTGAATGAAACCGCCTACGGCGTCACCTGGTGCAAAACTCTGGAGTTAGCATTTCTATCTCGAAAACGGAAAGCGATAGGAAAAACAAGGGATTTACAAAGTTGTAGAGCATCATCGATTTTGTACAAAAAACACCTTGTAGACATTAATGCGAAGAATAGAATGGTTAAAACGCGCATTTGTTTTTTCGTGATTTCTTACACTGTAATGCGACAAAACGATCTTATAATGAAAGAGACAACCAGTTATGATACGTCAGGTGTATGCGACCCTTTTCAAACATTGTAGGACCTTAAACGTCGCATTACGGACGCTTGTGCCAACGTGACACCCTCTACACTGTACAAACAATTGCAGTAAAATTACGGGCAGAGGCCGGTAGCAGAGATTCCAGTCATACCCCGTAAAAAATTACAATCCATGATCATCATTTTGTGCAGCCCGTAATTTTACGGGGCAAGGTAATACAGCATTATAATGCACAGAATATAATGCCTTTTAAAACACATTAACACTTCACTTACTGCTCCGTAGCACGTAGCACGTTAGATAATCATCACAGAATCGCTTTTTTGAATTTTCGAAACACGAGTAAAATGAAGGGTTATACCCTAGCGGAGGACAATGTATGGGGTCGTACCGTATTTTTGCTAACATATGGGCTAGATCTGTAAGAATATGTGGATTGCTCTTAATTTTCTAAGTATCTAAGGGATAAGGCCGCTTATTTAGTGGATCAGACCGTTTTTCATCAAATAAGGCTGCTGCCCGTGAAAATTGAAGGGCAAACGCTCATAAATTTACTGTTTTTTCTGAGAGTGTATGCTTCAACGTGTGCACTGTGAAATTCAAACACGGATCCAAATGTGCATTGCAGCTGATGGTGAGAAGTTTGAACATCTCAAATAAAGGTATATTGTTATAACTAGTTGTTTTTTTCTTTCTAAGAGCATTTTGTCACATCACAGTGTAGATAATCACGAAAACACAAATGCGTGTTTTAACCGTTCTTTTCTTCGCATTAACGTCCACAAAGTGGGTTTTCGTACTAAATCGATGATGCTGTACAACTTTGTAAATCCCTTTTTCCTTTATCTCTTTCCGTTTTCTAGATAGGAATGCTAACTCCGCAGTTTTCAACCAGGTGGCGCCGTAGGCGGTTTCATTGATTAGCGCATGGCTACTTTACTATTCCTAGACACTACTTTTATGAATATAGCAGCAGCCGTCCATACATATATAAATACCATCCATGCATATAGTGTAATGGAATTCCGTTGATGGCGCTGTACAATAACTACTCAAGAACCGTCTTTAAGAAAAAACATGCAACATGAGAGTGTAAAAATATATTAAAATTACATTATTGTCCGCGTTCTCCAAACTTCACGTTTTATATATATTCGCTTCGTAAATTCGTTACATATATTCGTATTTATGTGCGTCCCTGTAAAATAACTATAAATGCTATATACACCTTCGTCAAGAAAAACATGCTGTAGGTAACTGTAACAAAATATTAAAATTACATTTCTATCCGCGTTCTGCAATCCACCTCAACATATTGAATAAATATTATTTTGTGTGACCTTATAATACCACTTTAAATAGTATGTCCTCCCACTTCAAGGAAAACCACAATGTACGTAACTATAACAACATAATAATACCACAGCGTTCTACAAATCCCCCATTAAACTTGAAGTCGTTTCATATACTCGTATTCTTTTGTGCCGCCCTGTAACATAACTATAAATGCTATGTACAGCATATTCAAAACATTATGTAGGTGTTATGTTTGTCAAACCAAATAAAAGAATCGACTTACCAGATATACCAGAATCGGCCGGACCCATACTTGCTCGATATAACGGATATGCATTTGCTTTCCACATTTCTAATGTGTTATCTTTGTTTGACCTGCTGACACTTGAAGTAATTAATATTCCTATAAATGCATAAAATTCCAGCTTCGTCGAAAGAAGATGTTTTTTCCTTGGATTGTCATGGTTATAGT
This sequence comes from Maratus michaelseni, assembly GCA_963931845.1. Classification (NCBI taxonomy): domain Eukaryota; kingdom Metazoa; phylum Arthropoda; class Arachnida; order Araneae; family Salticidae; genus Maratus; species Maratus michaelseni. The sequence continues at coordinate 255,981,719 of OZ007590.1, read as the reverse complement.
TTTCATAAATACTCGCTGATTCTGGTATGTAAATTGAACGATTTTATCAACCATTTCATCTGTAAAGATTGATCTAAATGTGTCCCAAATCAACAGGGAAATTGTTGATCCATGTGACTCCTTTTTTTCGCGTATAATGTCGGAAGATGGCATTTGGTGATGAGTAAGAAGAATTGTATTCCATGTAGTTCTATCTTTAGATACAAAAACCGTAATAGATGATGTTAGCTGATTTTGTTATATTTCATGTCCTTCACTACAATAACTTTCTTCGACAGTTTCGACATCGACAGTTTCTGATCTGCTGAAAATATAAATATAATTAATTAAATATTATTACTTGTAGTATTATTATATGATATATATTCTACATAACCAATTATCTGGAAAACTCGGGACCAGAGGGTTTCCGGATTTCGGGTCCCCACTAAATTTAGAACACCTCTCCCAAGAAAAAGAATTCTGAATTTATCTTTCAATAACTTAAAAATTGAAACAATCACATGTGGGATATGGATAAAAACTTACGTTTTGACTATTTTTAAATTAAACAAAAATCTTTGCACTAATCTATGGTCAGAATGAATAAATAAATGAAAAATTAAATCTGTAACTAAAATTATTGTGAAGCGGGAGGGCATAGGCAAATAAATAGTACTTTGTTATTCTACGTGTATTAAAATTACGCAAATGAGTAACCATAAAATTTTTTGAATGTGTGGGGTAGGGAGAAATTTCTGACAAATTTATTTTGAAAATAACACATAATATAAATTATTTTTAAATTAAAATTTGTCAGAAAAATTATTTTTCTATTTCGGTTGAGGAAAAGTTGTCCGCAGTACCCCACCTACTGCACTGAAATAACATAATATTTTAGTGTTTAGAACATTGAAACAATGGACTTAAAAAGATAGCAATCCGTAAAATCGTGGGAAAAGTTTCAACTCTGTAAGTTATATAGGTTCTGAGAACGACTCTGTGACGGACAGAGAACGGAGTGGGAGTAATAGGGTTTCGTGAGATGAATGAAACCCTAAAAACGCAATAACAGCATTGACAAAATTATAAAAAATATTGTTTAATTCATTTTGCAGACATGGAACCTTCTTCCCATTTTTATTACTCAAATTTTGTCATATTTAGAAAGGTTTCATATTGGATTAGATATAAACTTCTCTCTTTCCACCAAATAATTACGTATTCATTGTAATATATTCCGAATTCACTACTTTCAGTTTATTCCATATAATGAAATGACTATTTTGAAAATCATCATTGACTGAAGCCATACATTAAGTAAATTTCAGTACCATAGTGGATTATTACGATATACATTTTCACATTTTCTTGGCAATATATTGCGTGTAGAAATACAATTATGCTTTTATCAGCTATGTGATTAAAATTTATGAGATTAAACATAAGTTGTTGGAATATTGTTGTACTGCATAACCACCTGTTGCAATAGGGTAAAAATTCAGTTTTAAGCAGGTTTTCATTTTAGCGGATACACTCTCGATTTTACTGAATTACTACATTTCCTCCTGGATCATATTAGTTAACCTCTTAAGGCAGGGTTTAATTATGCACATGTGCAAATTTTTGCGTGTTTTACAGTGCTTAAATGCCATATATAAATTTTACATGTACGCTGATTATGAATATTTAAATTTAATAAGAGTAGTCAAAACATATCTCATGAGAAATGAAATAATATTCAATCGAATTACATTATCTTCATAGAATCTACACATTTGTATATTATTTAATAATATTTTCGAATAATAAGATCACTTCAAATAACTTTGGTACTTTAATTCAAGAATTAATTTAATTTTGCTTGCGTTTCCATAACAATTGTAAATATTTTTGGATTTCTAGCTTTCCAAATCGTATTAAGAATGATAAATAAAATTATTGCTATTGAAACTTACGGTAAAAGAAATCACATCAGAAATTGGATATCCTGTTTTTCGATGCAGTGATTCGTATTTATTTTGAAATAAGAATATTTTAAATTCGTATTAATATGATAAGAGAAATTCTAATATTAAATGTACTCTAGTTTTCTTATAATTTAGGTGACATATCCGTTAACAAGAAAATTCAGAAAGCGAATTTTTGTAACAAACTATGGCACAAAAACAGAAATAAAGATAATAAATTATTAATGCACATTTTCAATTCCTTAGTCTAGGAAATGTATATAATTTCTGTTTGGTTTATTTGAATATTCTCTAGATTATATAAAGAATGAGTTTTACAATATTTTTTCATTAATAATTCTAATGCATTTTTCAATCTATAAACATATATATATATATTTTTAATTTTGTCAGCTATATTTCTTAATATTATGGGTAAGCAAGATTGTTAGCTGGATTTTTTTTTCTCATGCGAGTGTTCCCATTTCTATGCTTCAAACAGATATTTTATAATTTGTATGCCTCACTTTTCTTACTGCGTTTTCAGTGTTTATATGATAACGTCTTTTCTAAAATGATAAAATACAGCATAATAAGTATAATGAGTCAACGGAAATATACATGAATCATATCCTTTGTTTTAAAAAATGGCTTTATTTCCTCGAGAATTCCCGAACGGTACATATTGGAATAAAACCCAGTATTTTCGGACATCACAGTGTATTTATTTTAAGAAAATTAAAAGCCGGGAAGTCACAATGATAAGTAATCGCATGCATCTTAACCCTTTAGGCGTCATTGCTACCAATTTGGGAGCATTGCATTAGGATTTTTTCCCAAAGTTTGTATTTTATATATTGTTAAAAGGTTCATGTTACTTGCATTTTGAATATATCAGGTGATTTCTGTAATTTTCATTTGAATTTTCTAAAAAAGTGTTAAAAAATTGACAAATAGTTTTAAATTTAAATTATATTTTTTGGTTAAAATATGTTTATAACTATTTATTATATAAAACAACATTAATACGGAATTAATATGTATAATAGATCAATCATAATTACCGAAATCATAAGTTGTTCCCAAAATGGGAGCAATGGCGGTTAAGGTGGTTAATTTTTTTGAAAACTTTTACATATCCCTCCGTTCATTTATGGCAGTTATTTTTCAGTTCTTTAGCTATAAAAGGAAAATATCATTCTAAAACTGATATTTTAAGAAGAAATCATATAAATTAGACAAGCTTCTACATTTATAATACTAATAATAATAATAATTGTGAATTTCCAGTTCCATAAGAATTTTCATTATCCATTTCTTTATCTTTCATCATAACATCACTTTTTCTCCCTGTTTTACATAGAAGATGATTGAACAATTTTTATTTAAGATTTGGATGACTTTTTGGATGTTCCGGAAATACTTTGATTGCCACCTGATCGTAATATTTTAACAGATGAGGAAGAGGTAACAGAAAAATTATGCGACGATTTACCCCCTGATATATTTGGCGGAGTAGAACTTTCAGTAAATTATAAGTCGACAGATAATCGAGAAATATCTGATTAAGTGCATAAAAAGACAAAGTGTTAAACGCATACATGCTATTTTAGACGGAAGTTAAGAAGAATCTTCAAATCGGAATATGGAAAAAACTAAACAAAGTGCAAAAAGCAAAATAATAAATATCAAATAAATAAAAATAAGTTAAAAACCAATTTAAGAAAACGAAAAAATTCAATTTAATGCTGCATAAAAAATGTCGAATCATTTTATTGTGGAATAGTAGGATAAAAATGATGTAATGATGGTAAATAAAGAGGGGGATAATGAAAATACTTATGGAATCGGTAATTTCATTTTTTTATTTATAATGTAGATGTAGGACTAACTTCTATGAGTTCTTCGAAAACTATCAGTTTCAGAATGATATTATCCCTTTTATAGCTAAAGAACTGAGAACTAACTATCATAAATGCACAGAGAAATAAGTAAAAAAATGAAAAATAATTCCCTATTTGGTATCAATGTTCCAATTGTTCACATTTTGGGAACATTCTATTTCTCTTAAATATTCATTTTTTTTTCAGAAGTACTTTAAATATTTCTTATTCATAAAGAAAAAAACTCTTTCAAAAACAAATAAGTTAATATACATAGCGGTGCCTAATGGGTTAATGCATTAAATGTACAGCTGGTCGATTCAATCAGACAGCAAGAGGGCTGAAAAATATCAGTTATATTTCGAAACAGACTTAAAAATCTGAATAAAGATCTACATACAGGTGTTCTAGAAAGGACTCCCCAACTTTTAAATGACATAACTTCGAAACAGTGAGAGATAGCAATGTGAAACAAGTTAAATGTGAAACAGATAGGTCTGGAATTTGTTATATACGAATGTGAAAAAATAGTTCCAATATTGGATAATAGGTGGCAGCACAAGCACATGGAACTTTAAATGGTACTCAGAAGGACAGAAATTTCATTCGTGCGTCTGTTTCATTGCTGACACGTGTAAAAAAGTTGTATAGAATTAGAGAATAATTCGGAATTCAAGAATATCATGCCGTATTCACCATATTCCCCGGATCTGAATCCATGCGACTTCTTTTTGTGGGGTTACTTGAAGGACGCTGTTTATTCTAAGAAACCCCAAATGTTGGAACAGCTCTAACAATTCATCTGTGAGGCATGTGCATCCATTTCAATAGAAGTATTGCAACAAGTGATTTCGAACGTTACCTGTAGTCTGCGTCATGTTGTTGCTGAAAAAGGTAACCATATCGAAACCATTGTAATGTGATTTTTATCTCAGTTCAAACAGCTCACTTTCAGGAACTATTTCAAAGACACAGCTTTGTGATTGCAGAGCCCTCTCGTGTCCAATATTGGAACTATTTTTTTAAATTGATGTATAAAAAATTCCAGACCTATCTGTCTAACATTCTACTTGTTTCACATTTCTATCTCTCACTGTTTCGAAGTTATGTCATTTCAAAGTTGGGGAGTCCTTTCTAGAACACCCTGTATTTACAAACTCGTGAAAATCAACTTATGTAAAAAGACTCAATGCAACAGAAATTCCCAGTAATAACATGAAATAAATTCCAACAGCGCGACTCAAGGATTCTCAGGCATGCAACTACAACCAGATGCGCTACCGTTCTCCGTAATAAATTCTACAACATTCTACAGCATTTTAATAAATTCACAGCTGATTCAACCGAACTCAATCATACCCCGAGAACAAAAAACTCCCTCTAAACTTCCACAGATAATTCCTAATTGGACAACGCCGGCAGAAAGTGAGCCGGGGACCTTTACCCGTTCAGAGCAGCGTCCGCGTAAAGTGAAAATGAAACTTAATTTGGCAATAGAAAGTATACTTACCTGCCATGCAGAAATCAAGCACTCTGAAATCCCGCTCACTTATAATAATACAACCCAAATATTTTTCTTTTACTACTTACAATTTCGTATTAACTTAATTTGTTATCTAGATTACATAACATTGTGCGCTTTTGCAAAAATATTTCAGTAATCTAGTTCTTAAAGATTTCAAGAATCTATTTGTTTGTAACTGTATCAAACAGAAATACATTTGCACATTACATATTGAAATCCAAATTGTACTCTATTGTGTACTCTTCAAAGTGCAGTCTCGTTAGGTTACATTAATTTTACAAACAATCTTTTATATAGCAGTAAACATCGTAACGATAGTTTTTTTTTCTTGCCACGCACGTGTTAATCACTATTTACTTCCATTCATGTCTTCCACAATTCCATTTTCTTACATCGAGTCGGGTGTGTTTAGAACTATCATTCAAACGCTCATTGTTTTTAAACTGTTGTAATGCATTTTATAATACAAAAGGTTTAAAGTACCATAAAACTCATGCAAGATTAATTAAAATAATATGTTTTTCAGTATTACTATGAGAGATTAGTAAATAAGAGTTGGAAAAAAAATAAACTTCACCAGTATTAAAACATAGTTAAATAATATCTGCGCAAGTCAAAGGATGGTTTAGGTAAATCCACAGTATACCTCAACAGGAAACGTCTCTGTTATATTCCTTGTTCGATCATATTATTCATATCTGCAGATAAAAGAACCGGGAGTAATAAAAAGTGAAGTTTCTTGTTTCTACCTCTAATGCAATTTTGAGTCTTTCTTTTGCTTTCGAAGTGCCCAGCTAAAAATGAACTGCAGTTTTTCTACAGAAGTGAAGTGTTTTTGAATGTTTTCTACATTCAACTGTAGATTTTCTGTAGTGCAATATCGACTGTAAAAATACTTCAGTTATTTTGTAGCTAATGTGAAATAATTTTGCAGTAATTTATTTCAAAAATACTCTGAGCTATTATCTTCAAAAATACTGTAGTTTATGTGAAATCATTTTACAATCATCAATTAAAAAACTAATCAGACTTCACATTTGCAGTAAAACTACAGTAAATTTGAAATATTTTTACAGTTATTAATTCATATGTATAATTTCTGATGTATCTGCAGTATAACTGTAGTTACTGTGAGGTAATTTTACAGGACTTACTTTATAGAAATCTTGTGTTATATTTTCTGTAGTTTTCTGCAGTTTTAAAAGTGATGTTAAAGATTCTCATTTTTTGTTATTGTTGCATGACTCACTATTTACTTTATTAATAATAATTAATACTGTTTTCAAGACTTTTATTTTAAGCTGCTAATTTGAGCACCTGTGAAAGTCCTCCCCTCCCCCTTCTTTAAGTGAAACAAAACAAATATTCAAAGATATTACACTTTAAAATTCAAAACAAATATACATATAAAAATGTTGTTTCAATGTTGTTTATCGTTAAAATGTTAGACCTAACCAAAGACCGATTTACAAATTTCGGGGGACCTGGGCAGAAACATAATAGCGGCCCCCTATAACATTTTAAGTGCAAAACTAATACATTAAAACCCTATCGTCTATTATACTAATTTACTATTCATGTAGTATTATATCATTATCTTACGCATTAATTTTAAAAAAATGAAGTGCCATGAACAATAGATATATTATACTTCATATTATAAAATTCAATTGAAACTTCTGATTATATAAAATAATTAAATATATATATACTTATTCGTTTTTATAAATTTAATCGTACAAAGAAAATAAAACTAGTATGCAAATTAATTCAACTTACTTTTTAAATTACGTATTCATTTACAAAGCAACAACTAATTTTCTTATTTTATTCAAAAATTAATAATTATTAAAATTAAATTAAAATTATTTTACAAGCTATAACAATACAAACCTGTCTCTTCGCAAATATATATATTATTAAAACAGAAAAAAAAGTAATTCGCAAATTAATTCACCTTTGTTTTAAAATTTAATCTTTTTTAAAATTTAATCATCTTTTTAAAATTTAACCTTTTTTTTAAATTTAATCATCTTTTTTTTTAAATTTAATCTTAATAATTAATAACTTTTAAATGAAATAAGAAAAAGAGTTGTTACTTTTTATTTTAATGCGTAATTAAAAAAAAAAAAAAAGATGAAGTAATTTGTGAATTAGTTTTTTTCTGTTTATTTAATATAAATATATATATTTAATTACGCATTAATATAAAAAGTAACAACTATTTTTCTTATTTTATTTAAAAATTATTAATTATTAAGATTAAATTAAAATTATTTCACAAGCTCTTAAAATATTAACAGGCACTTTCACATAAAATTATTAATAACCTTATCAATAGTTACTTCACAAAATTACTATTAATAAAGCAGTGTCCGCCACAAAATTCTCTTAATAAAATACGTCTCTTCACAAAAACTATTTCTATAATAACGTACTATTTTTTTTGAATAATTTTCGTTTTCGAAATTACTATTTATTATTTTTTTCAAGTTAAAATATAAAACACATTTTAAAAATATATATCTCCTAAATTAATTCTGTATATGAATAAATATCTGCTAAGATAAAAAAAAAAACCTATTTTTATACAAAATATTATATTATACAAAACCTATTTTTATAATAACATACTATTTTTTAATAATTTTCATTTTCGAAATTACTATTTATCAATTTTTTTAGAGTCAAAATATGTACACATTTAAAAAATATATATCTCCTAAATTAATTCTGTCTAGAAATAAATATTCGCTAAGATATATATTCCACATCTTTAAATAATAAATTAATTTCGAAGTACACGCGCACAGAGCATTTAAAAAAATTCATCTCAAAATCCCATCTTTTACGCAGTTAAATTACCTACCAACGAAAAAAATTCCTGCTTATCTGACCATACTCTCTTTATGACACCATGCAATCAAAACTTTAGTAAGACCCACTGGCTCAGTAAGTAAAGCGCTCGACTTTCAAACCTATCACCCTCAGTTTGAATCAGATCTCGGCAAGTAGGGAAAAATATTCTTTTAAAATATTTACAAATATTATGATAAGATGACACATAGAGGGCACCACTAAAAAAAGAAAGAAAAGCAAAATATTTTTTTTGCAGAATTACTACAATTTATAAACTGTAGTTATTTTGCAGTTGTATCACTGCTTGTTTTCTACAGTGAAATTTTGTGTTTTGTTAAAGAAAATAAAGTATTTTTTTCTAGTTACTTTTACAGTGTTTTTCTTGTCTAAAAATTGCTGAATTTTAAATGATCAAAATTTTATATTTTTAAATAGCTATTAATGTATTATAAAATTTTAGGGGGAAATTCTCATAAATTCTTCATGGTTTAAAAATAGATTCTTGAACTTAATGTTTTGGATTGTGCTGTTTTCACAAGTCCTGTTCATATAATGTATAAAATTCTTGACCCTAATAATGATATAATGTATAAAATTCTTGACCCTGCATTCTTCACCTGCATTAGATTTATAAGTATACACATTTTATGCAAATGAAAAATCTATTAAATAATAATAGAGCTTGCAGTTTAAAGATACCTTTCAAATGAAATATTTTACTGTCTCCTTCGGAAAGGAAGAAAAAAAGTGATGAAGAATTCAAGAGAGTAGCCATTTATAAATAAATAAGACATGGTACAGTTTATACATTGCATGCAATTAAAATCATTAAAGGATTTATAATACATATTGTACTTATTCCATTTCAAATTAAATATTTTAGTTTTCTTTGGGAATTAAAGAAGAAAAAAAAGGAGAGGGGGGGTGTCAAATCACCACAGACTTCCAACTGCAGTTTTGTTTTAAGTTTCACTGCAGTTCATTTTTAGCTGGTTGGTAGTGCGCCTTGTTTGAACAAGAGGGTCATTCGGGTGTAGCTGGAAATGAACTGGCGGATCAGTTGGCGCGGTCAGCAACAAACGATGAAACGCTGGAAACAACTTTTCTTCCTGTACCACCGTCTACACTAAAAAGAGAATTAACAAAACAAATCACAGACAGTTGGCAACAACGCTGGTCTACAGCACAAGTGGGTCATTACACAAGAGACTTCCTTCCGGAAGTCTCGCAACAACTAGAAATACACAACAGATATCTATACCTATTTTTAACAAATCATGGACCATTTCAACAACACCTATTCCAAATTAACAGAAGTGACTCACCACTTTGTATCTGTGGATCAGAAGCAACATCGTTACACTACATATTAAATTGCACTCTAACTTCACATTTCCATGTCAAAAAATCCCCACAAATGCCACTTAAAAACTGGCTACAATATCTCCTGGACCGTCCGGTTCTTCTCCAGCGCATAGTCAACTGCATGAAATTTATTGAAAAAAATGAATTTTTATTTTCCAATCCTCTTCCTCTGTAGTCGAGCGCCCGCTTGTCCAATATAGCAGGGGTCCTGTTTTCTCTGTACATATGTATATAAATAATTGTATTTTGTGTTTGAATATAATAATTGTTGTAATGAGATTTAATATCACACTGTCTGTATATTATTAGTATCTGCATATTATTTGTAAATTTTTAGTATATTCGCATCTGTATATTCATATTAGTATATTATTAATTGTATTAGAAGTATTTAACCAAGAATCTGCATCCCATTTAACCAAAAATCCAAAATATAAAGTCTGCACAGTACTTGTATATAGTCATATTCTGGAAATGGTCTAAACTGTATAATTGTATAATCGAATTAATTATAATAACTGTATGTATGCATCATATTTTTCCATATACATCAATTGTAGTAAAGTATTTGTATAAAATATGCTAGCCAAGAATAACCCATCATATTTAACCACTAATAATTTTAGGCATGGTGCCCGCACAGTATTTGTAAATAGCTCATCCGGAAATTATATATTCTGCATACATTGAAATAATAATAATAATCGTATGTATGAAAGCAATAACTGTATTATCAGACAAAATTCATGTGTAATATTATATTGTAAAAATTGCATACATAATTCTGTAATTGTGGTCTCGCTGGTGATAGAGGCGTGTCAGCCCCTCAGGATTGCACACAAACTCTAAGGCTTAAGCCGGGTTTCCTGAGGTGGTCATCCCTTGTTTGAACAAGAGGAAGAAAATAAAATGTCATTTAAACATGTTCTTCATCACTTATTTTATTATTTTCAATATATGGTTGTTCTACGTTTTAATCTTATATCAATAAAAATACAATATTATATAACACGATATAAATTGACATATTTTTCAGTGTTAGTGCAATTTTATTACCGCCGAGGACAATGTTCTTTTACGGTGGATGTAGCGAGGTTTGGAAAATTACACTTTTCTGTATCCAGGATTGTCAGAATATGTTTTATCTTACACAGTTTGTATGAAATATATTAGAGAAACCTGCTTTTTCTTTACAAAAATCATAAATAAGAGTAAACCATTGAATAAGGTTTCGCAGAAAATTATTTTGATAAAAAATAAATTTTACACCGAAACACAGGTTTGGATTAAAATTTTAAATCTTTAAGTGTCGAAAATATTACTCTATAATATATTTTTGCTTTAATATACTGTTGCAAGTGCTTAAAATAAAATTATAATAAAATTGAAACATAATATTTCCAGTATCAGGAGAATTAATAGCTTTAGGAAATGCATATAGAAATATTAATTGAATGGGTGTTTGAAAGAAGGGCCTGTGATAAAAACTAAACACCGCCTTTATTATAAAACAATATTTGTTTTGGCAACATCAATCATGATAGACTATGTGGACAACAAGAAAAGGTTTTAAGAGCGAAAAGAGATGCTAAAAAGAGATGTTTGTTCCTCCACAAGAATGAGAAAACATCTGAATAAATGGTCACTAACTGCGGTCCTCACACTGAATCATTTATTAGTCTGTTGCACGCACCTCGGTACAATTGAGTCGCACTTACTTTGTTCACCCTAAAAACCCATGTATTCATTAAAAAAGTAAACGGTGCTCTTCAGACGCTAAGGGTTTTTTAATTTTCTAATTTTCTTGGTCATCATATCAACATACAATGAAGAGTTTGGACTGTTATCTTTTTTAACGCTGACATATCTGATTTGCGCATGATACAAGTTCCACATCAGGAATGATCTGTCAAATAATTGGAAAACGGCTTTTACTTTCTGGACAACCGTAATATTTTATATTCAATATTTTATTTTTTTAAATTATTTTTTTCGAAAATTTTGTCGTATTGTTTTCCTCTAAATTTGGATTTATATAGAACTTAAATTTTTTTTAATGCATTTTAAATGAATAATTAATTAATGTTTTAAGATTACGCTGCATTTCATTCCAGATTTCTTTCAAATTGCTCAATCAATCTTCCTAAGTAACATTAGTTTTATTTTTAATGATTAACTATTTTAGTTCAAATAATGGTATTCATTTCAATTAGATGAATATTTTTTTATTATATTTTTTAATATTGTTTTCCAATTTGTTGAAATATCCTATTTAGTTCCTTAATTCAATTGCTATATCTCTAATAGCTATGTATGTTGTATGCGCTGTATTTCTCGCAAGTGTATCGGAATAACTATTGGATTTCGGCACATTCATTTTCCAATATTATATTTTTAGATAATGCATCATCATCTAAAATTATATTTTTTCAAATGTTTTTCAAGCAAATATTTTTTTAAGTTCTGCTGAAAGAAATCAATTTAAAACAATAATATTTTCTTCGTAATGTAATTTATATATCACCATTTCATTTCAATAACGGTGGGAATTTTTATTTTTCTTCAATAAAAGTTGTATTCGAGTTCTTTCATATAAGCTTATCTAATTTTAGTTTGGTTGCTGAATATAAATTTGGTTTATAAATCGAATATACATAAACATTATTTTATGTTTGCATAACTGAAAATAAAGGGACCTTTTCATAAAAAGACCTAACCAAGTGCTCTCAACTGCAAACGACTTTGTTGAATGTGATTTATTACCTTATCTGAATAGGATTAAGCAGGATAATAAATGTATTGTTATTACTTTATCATAAATCCAATACTAAATTAATTTAATAAATGAAATTTCATTTAATTTAGTGTTTCCGACGGAAATTATTGAATTAATGAACTTATTATGTTCTTTTCAATATTTTAAAGACATACCAACGGAGTAATTTTGAAAGGTTTTTACTTCTAATTAATGCATGGAAGATCAATTCATATTAAAAATCATAACTTTATGTCAAGAATAAAAATGAAAAAAAGATTATTAAAGTAAGTGTAGAGCATTATATGGTGTTCTGTATTGTTTTTTTTTACTAAATTAAAAAATATTTAAGTGGAGTTTTTAATTCCGACAAATCTCGTAACATTGAATTCTGATTAAAATTCGCAGATTGAGATATGTTAAGTTGTTTATTCCCAAATATGGAATCGACTACTATCTAATTTTTATAAATTCGTGATTGTGAGTTACATATTCTTTTAAAAGCTTCCGTGTTTCCATGTGTTTCCATTCAGTACAAATAATGCAATAAAAGTTTCGAAGGGAATTAACCCTTAATTGCATAGTGATGCAAATTTCCATCACTTTTTATTTAACTTTTAATAAATAAATCAACTTCTTTGCCACCACTATACTTATATAGAAATATTAATGGAGTAAATTTCCCGTGAACTATGTTGCTGAACAAAGTTAAAAATCTATCTTAAAATTTCTGGTGAATAATATTTAATATATGTATAAAAAACACAATTGTAAAAGAAAAACGCATGCGATGTGCGATGTATTGTGCAATGTATTTTATTATATTAGAATGAACTTCTGATTAACTAAATATAAATTTAAAAGAAATATTTTCTCCTAAATATGTAAAATATTCATTTATATGACAAATTCTTCTACTAATAAATTAATTTTCTGTAAAGAAAGATCTACTTAGAAATTACTTTCTGTAATCTGATGTGTTTTGTTTAAGTGTTTTATTATTATTATTATCATTATTAAAATCTCAATAAATATTTTGTGAATATTTGCAAATATTTTTTTTTCAGTAAAAATATTAAATTATGAATAATTATGGATATTATTTGTTTCTATTAACAATTCATAAAAGATGCTTTTGAAAAAAACTATTTATTTAAGGAAGAAACATTATCTTAATTTAATTATAAAAACCCAAATAGATATTTTAGAGAAAATCAATAAGGAATTTCTGAACATTTTCTTTTTCTTTCTTACTTTCTTTTTGAAATGTTTTTTCATTCTGTTTCATATAATGAGAACGTTGAGTGGTGTAAATTTTACTAATGTGATACTTGTTTCATGCTTGTAAGAAACCTAACCACGCAAGTTGGAGAACGTTTGAGTGTCTGCTCTTTTAGCTACATTGAGTGAAACTTTATAATTATTATTTTTTAAATCACCGATTTTGAAACAGTATGAAAAAATTATCCAAGCGCTATTTTGTAATAGATCACCTCATTTAAATACTATTTTTTTTTCTTTTCAACGGCAAAAATTGTTATCTATATACAGTTAATTCAGTGTGTGTGTTTTTCTACAGTCTGTATGAGTTATTTGATTACAGAAATCTACACGGAATTTCTATATGTATTATTATCTGTACTTTATTACAAATGTAAAATAAAAGCTAATAAATAATTTTGTTATCTGTACAGTTGCAAATAATAACTTAGCTCCAATATTATTTTACTGCACATATGTATTTAGTTCCATTTAAGTATATGATAATTTATGTAATTTTATTTTGATAGCTAAATGTAAATTCCGTTGATAAATCAAATTTACATATATATTCTTTTATGTTTTTAAAACGGAAAACAAAGCAATGGTTTCATAAAAAGATGTTAACCAATTACCCTCTAAGCAAAGGACTCTTTTTAATGTGATTTATTATCTTCTCTTTGGTTTGAACAGGATATTAAGTGCATTGCTGTCGTTTAATATTAAGACAATACTTAATTGAATTAATAAATGAACTTTTATCTAAATTAATGTTTCAGAAAGAAATGCTTTCAATTACTGATTTTTTTATGCTTTTTTCAATATTTTTGAAGACGTTGCCACGCAGAATTTTTGAAACGTTTATATATGCAACTAACAAATAGAATAGAAAAACATATTAAAAGTCTTAAGTTTAGGTCAATGATAAAAATGAAAAAAAAAGTTCGTAATCCATATGTAAAGTACTTTATGTTGTGCTGAATTGCTTTTTCTTGTTAGATAAAAAATAGTCTGTATGAGTTCTTTGATTACAGAAATCTACACGGAATTTCTATCTGTATTATTATCTGTATTTTATTACAAATGTAAAATAAAAGCTAAAAAATAAGCATAGTTAAGTTGAATTTTTATTTCCTTAAAACTGTTAAAATTGAAATATGACTAGATTTCTCAGATTCAGACGATTTAAACTGTTTAATTGCGAATATGAAATAGACATATATATGTATTTTAGTTATTCGTAACTAATAGTAGCATATTCCAAAATATTTCGTGTTTTTGTGTGTTTCCATTCAGTTCTAAATAAAATATAAAATTCGATGTACGTTTGCCAAGTAAATTAAGCTATATTTGAAGGCGGTATTCTGTTTAAGATTGCATAGGAAGATCTTTTATGTAGGATTGATGTCTGTGCTATTAACAATTAATTAAGATATCAATGAACTATTGTGTAGCAACTAATTGTTTATTCATACAAATTAAACATATTGGAATAATAAGAACCTCCAACTAGCGCATTATTACTTAGAATAAGAATTTGAGCAATATGTTTTTATTCCTAATTAATAAAGACTTTACGTTGAACATATAAATACTAACATCAAACATTTGCTTCCAACGTAAATTTTGTTTAATTTAATATGAGTTACTTTAAAACTACATATATAAACAATTCTCAACGTTTCTGTTATTCTTTATAATCATCTTCAGGAGAAAACTTCCATACATATAAACAGCAAAAAATTCCAATATTAAATTTCAGAATTTAACTGAAAGAAAAACACATTAACAAATATTTGTGTAGCCTAATTTGCAAATAATATAGCTATTAACCGAGGGTATAGCCATTTACCTCAAACAATTAATGTGATTTAACTCCTAATTTCTTATATATTCATTTATGGTTTTGTACTCCGGACACTAACACTGTAAAAAGAAGAAAGTGTTATTTCGCTGAATTTGCGTTTATGAAATGCCAAATGAGATTTAAATATGCAGTACTTTTGGCGTGAGCACCGAATTATGTGTTATCATAGACTCGGAATGGTGTTTGTTTACAATTTGAAATAGATTCTGGAAGCCAAACACCAATGTAGGAGTTTGTGTGACTACTTTTTGGTGTTGCTATAAGAATCGGTGAAGTCAGCAGGCGATGACAACAGCGCAGCCATTTTAGTCAATCATTTAGAAATCTAACTTCAGAATTGCAGTTGAAAAACTTAAGGTAAGCAAAGTAATTATTCTTTATAGATTTAAATGATATGACTGAATGGTGTTTGTATAATTAGTTGAATATTTACAAAATCACTACACTGAAATCAATCGAATGAAGTACGAGATTTGCTACAATTTTTTGTTTGTACTTAATAGAAAATTTATTAATTTTTAGTGAAAAACATTTAAATTCAGTTCCTTTTTTCTCTTAAAATATCTGTTTATATTTTCAAAACACAATATGAATGGAAAACGTTAAAATTAAATATAAAAGGCAATTTTTTACAGTATAAGTTTAGTGTGTGTTGTAGCTGAATAATAGCTTTTAGAGATGCGTTTGTGAATGTAGAAAGAAATCATAATATTTATTAATAAAAATATCAATGCAGTGTAGAGTGATTTTCATTTTCATGATTTGTTAGACTATGAGATAGTGATACCCCTCTTCTTGTGTTTATTAAATTGCTTAAAAATAATTAAAATGATCATGCGCAGGCATAAGATTGCCTTTAGAGGGAAAACTCAGCACATCTAGAGGGAGGTCTTTCAAATCTTTCAAATACCCTAAAAAGGGTTTAATTTTATTGCTAAAAATGTACACAAAGTTTTACTAAACCATCAGCTAGGGGAGGGGGGTTCGAGCTTCCCCCAGCTTCCCTATATGGAAAACTATGAAAATGATATATTTAAACTTGCTAATTCATGACATTTTGATGTTTACCAACTACGATTTCATTCTGTATGTTCATAAATTATCACAATTATTTAAAAGATTAACTACTTCTCTGCGTAAAGCTGTTGATTTTAAATTATGGGTGTGTTGGATTTAAAAAGTACTGTTTTGAATTATTTGAGAATTTTTAATTATAGCTTAATAAACATAAGTCAAATAAATAAAAATAAAAAACATGTGTCTTGACTGGGAAATGTCAAAGTGCATCCATGATTGCAGTATATCTAACTAACCTATCATGTTTGTTGCAGAACACGAAATAATCAGTTAATGCGGGATCATAAAAATAAAATTTTATGTGATAATAAGAGTGCGGAATGGCTGACACTTCTAGAGTGTAAATTGAAAGTCGCTTAAAACCTTTGACTACAAAAAATAAGTGTAAATATTTCGACATGGCTCCATTGTTAAATATGTAGTGTTTTAATACGAAAAATACAAAATATGATCTGATTTACAATGTGCAATTGAGAATAGCATTACAAGAAAAGTTGTGTAATCTTAAAACTTATCTTTTTCAGTTAAAAAACTTGCCTCAAGTACCCTGAATCCATGTGGTAAACGAATCTTACATTTTTTTTGAATAAACTGTAAGAGTTTATGTGGGAAGACGTAACATAATTTCATAAGTAAGTAACTTAATTTCCGTGACTAATTTTTGCTTTTTACCATTCATGTAATCATAATATTCAAATTTTTAAATTTCTAAATAAATTTATTTTGGTTATAACTGTAATTGGTTTAATGTTTTATTAATGGTGGAGGCAAGGTTGCAATCACAATTGTTGTACTTCAACGCTACATAAAATCTTACAGCACCAAACAAACTGTTATTTAATGCCTGCTCTACTCTTTGACCGGACATCTGCCTTTTCATGTTATCATATGAGGAAAAGTGGTCACATTGTTATGAAAATTTATATAAAAGGTACGGAAAGTTTTGACTGCAATTATTTCTCTCGATTAATAAAGTATCACGTGTTGTTTTGGAAACTTAAGTAAGTTTCATATATAACGTAAGTAAGTTTTATATATAACGTAAGTAAATTTTATATAAAACGTAAGTAAGTTTTATATATAATTTTATTTATAAGTTTTATATATAATTTTATTTATAAGTTTTATATATAACTGCTGTGGCCGAAATTATCACTCAGGCAGCTGTGAGCAGTCTCTGAGACCGCTTGATTATTCGATGAATAAATTAACAGATTCGCATAGGATGCAATTTCTGTACTAAACTTTATGCACAGGACTATTATATTTGAAATTCATCTATTCAAAAGTCTTTATCCGTAGTACTACAATTCCAAAAGAAACAAATTTTCTAAGACATTGACTTTTAAACAAAATCTTACAAGTTAAAATGTGAAGACTGAAAACTACAACGGTCTGTGAGACTGCTAATAGCAGTTAAGTGTAAAAGTAAAAAATAGCGATAATTTCAATTACAGATTTGAAAATTGAGAGATAATAAATATCCTTTCTAAATGAAGGGGGAAACTTCTGTAAGTTTTATGTAAATGTACATAATAGTGCGATCACTTTTCTCCATAAAGATATCATGTAATAGTGAATTCATAGACTGAGCAAAGTTAAAAACCAGATTTAGTGTGATGATGCATCTAATGGCATATCCCAAATCAGTTAGTAAAACACTCACGTTTTGTTAAAGTACAGCAAATCAGTGGTGGTGTTTCATTGCACTAGTTAAAGTTGATGTTTTACTTCACTGATTTACAGGTGGTGCTTCTTTACACCACTTTTGGTGGCAACATAGCTACCACCCTTTTTTGTGTAATGTTACACCAATATTATTTACAGTGTACGCATGTGATTATATCTTGGATTTTTTAAAGTTTTTTGATTAATTAATTCCATCTTGTAATCATTCACTTATATGCTTACAATAAGCCACACAGTTATTTTATTAAGCATTTTGGATAGCAAAATGTTTCTATTTTACATTTTACCAACATTATAAATTAGTATTTCAGCATTTTTTTAATTTTGTTTAATATTATATGTTAAAAAGCAAAAGTTAAACGTTAATATTTTCCTATAGGGATGAAATTAAAATACCGAAATTATTTTTAGTAAATCATATCTAAATATGTATAAAACATCTCGTGAAAATTCAATCATGTTATCATGTCAAATCAACATGTTTTAGTCAGCTAATCAGTTTTGCTATATTTAATTTTTTGAAAAAAAAAAAAACGATAGAAATTTTATCTATAGAAACAGAAAAAAAATGTCTCTAAAAATTAAATTATATATTTTTTTTAAATTGTGCGATATATTTTATATATGACCGAATTTCTCATTAACTAGTAAGAAACTCAAAAGTTTTTTCACTCATAAACGTGGACAATATTCCTTCATAAGAAAACAATTTTCAACTATTTAAATTTATATGTTTAACCTGAAGCTTTACATACAACGATGCGTGATTTGGTTTGGATGAAATTGTTTAAGTGTTTTTTTCTTTTTTAAATAAAATCTCTATAAGTCTTTTGTGAATATTTACGATTAATATTTTCCCATTACTAAATAAAAATTAACAATATGTACGCATGTTTTCGATTGACAGTTCATAAAAAACTTATGAAAAAACTAATTATTTCAGACAAAAGCAGTATTTACATTTAATTATAAAACTTAATAGCAACGAATAACTCTAATGGCAACGAATGGCAATATCTAATAATATATATATATATATATATATTGCTTTTTTAAAAGGTTTTTCCACGCTGTTTCATTTAATGAGAACTTTGCACGGTGCATTTTTTTGATAACGTAATACTCGTTTTATGCCTGAGAGAATTATAATCATTTAAGTATCAATATTGGATAACATTTAAGTGTATGTTTTTTCAGCTACGTTGAGTGAAATTTTGCATTTATTTAAAAATAAAAATCATGGTATAATAAACATATCCAAGTGCTTATTTTAATACATCCTTTCATTTAAATACTAAATGATTCTTTATTGTTTTCAATGTTTACAATTATCCTCTATATGTATAAAAATCAATGTGTGTAAGCTTGCACATTCTTTATGGATTCTTCTTTGATTATGGAATTCTAAACCGAATTTATGTACGTCTTTTTATTACTATAGATAATTCTGACATTATTATGCTTTTTAAAATAATCTATGCAGCCTATGTTGACGTTTTAAAAATATCGATGCTATATTCTGAATGAAATCCTAACCTGATGTATTTTGTTTCGTTTTATTTTACGAGAAACTATGATTTTTTGAATTTTTGCTGTTAATCTACAGTTTAAACTATTCGTAAATATATTGACGCATTATATTATAATAGTATTTATAATAGTATATTATAATATATTAATAATAGTATTTATTATCTGTGAATTATTACATAGGTAAAATACATCTAATGTTTATTTTTGTTATAGGTACAGCTGGAAATATTCAATAGACTTAGTTCCAATCGAAATTTACTGTCCGTCAATAGTTAATCCCCTTTAAAGGTAAAATGTATTTAGTCTAAAAACTCTTACATTTTAACTTTATTTCGTTATTGCATCTTCCACTAGTATTTATATGCTTAATATGTATAATATAGTTTAAAAATAAAACTAACAGACATTTACACATGATTTAAATGTCTTTCTTCTTCTATAGTCAAAATATTTCTTCTTCTGCCTTTGCAGTATTTCAACTTTAATTACATATCTAATTAAAGTATACTCTTTCAGTGAAATCTCATCCAATTTTATTTTACATTATGTTAATAATAACGTCACCTTAAAATTACGAAATTATTTTACATTTTCAGATTGATTATAGATTTAAAAGACTAAGATACCATTATATTTATTTATTATGATTATAAGAAAGTATGCCTTGAAAATATGTTTGTTAATTTTTTTAATAACATAATATTGCTGCAATGGAGAATTTTATGAATATAGAAACATAAGACATACTCTCTTTTAGAAATTCCGTTTCACTTTACAGTACTCTATAGTTTTTATCAGCTAGCCATAAACATTATGTTCCAAAACAACTATTTTAATGGGTTTTGTTATGCATTTGTGTGTGTTCTTTGTACTATCGTCGTAACAGTATTCACTTTTGTTTTTCGTTAAATTTTTATAATACTATTTTTAATTAGAACAGAATGCTATTATATATAATGGTACAATGTAACAATATTTAAAGGATAATAAAATAACACGAGATAATTAAAATTACTTATATAAGAATTAAATGCAGCTAGTAAATAATCACGTGTATAGATTCAAATACAACAATTTACACATATTGCTTTAGAACAATGTGTTTGATTTTCTTTGAATAAAATTACTGTATAGTTATTTTGTGTTCACTTATTGTGAAATATTTTTTTTTATTGTTAAATAACGATGTATGGTAACAAACAAAAGGAAAATAATTTATTTTATGGCATAGAAAACAATTATAACCACACACTTGTAAGTATTATTCACATATTTTTACATATGCTAATAAACAAAATTAGAAATGTGAAGCGGTATCGTACTGGATATTTAAATAATTAAACACACACGCATATATATATATATATATATATATATATATATATATATATATATATATATATATATATATATATATATATACATCTAATATACAATTTGAAATTATTTACGTCAGACTAAACGAATATATTAAATGAAAGTGTAATAATACGAAACATCGTGCTTGTGTTCATTAAAATAAATTTTACTTTTAAATTTCAATGTATAAAAAAAATAAGTTAATGTTAGCAGTGCAATAAACTGAAAGCTATTCCAGTAAATTACCAAGACAGATTTTAACCTAAAATGAAACAATAAATCTGCTTATATCAATGTATAACTATAAATTTTAGATTTTAAGTATAGTACCTTCATTGAACTGAACGCAGATTGAAATTTACTCACATTTATAACATTTTAAAAGAAGCTTACACAAATGATTTATGCATTATCATTTTTCAATTACGACAATGAAATTCTATTTCGCTCAATACGTCAAACTTAATATATTCCTTAGATAAAATTATACATACATTGAGTAATTGTACTTTTAAGCGTTTTATATATACTTGTATGTGTTTTAAATAATATTCTTAGAATTTTCTTTTCTGTTGTTTACTTTAATAAATTCATAATATTTTTTTTCGGAAATGTTATGTTTAATAGAATGCATAGCTAGAGACTGACGTCAATGTGCATTTAGACGATAAAGAAATCTCTATTATTAAATTTTGAGGAATAAAAGCTATTTATTTACATGAAATACACTTCTAAAGCTATTTTAATAATTTTTTTATGTATTACATTAAAAATACTGTATTTCCCATAAATCGTCTTAAACAAACATAAACTTACTGTGGGTTTTCAAAAACAGTGTATAAAAAACTAATAAATATATCAATAAATTTAATACGAATGTTATTAGGTATTAATAATAAAATCATCCATGGTGGTAAACAGTAAATATTCAGTAATACGTTTTTAACTTATTTTTGAAGAAGTATAATCGTTTCCTCGCAGATAAATAATACCGATTAGGCCTACAATGCATCATAACAATGAATAATGTCCATTAAGAATACTAGGTCATCCAACCCCGGCTTTCCGGGATAGAAAATATATGTGACATTTCTTTTTTTAAATTGAAAACTATAATGTATTTTTTGCATTTAATATTTTTTAGATTGCCCCCGAACAACACAAAAGATCATTTTATATGAATATTCAAATAAATTTTTTAATTTATTAAAAGCAGTAATTTCGCAGTATTTTCGCCTCGTGCCAGAAGTTAGTAGCCGAAGAAATGTCTAAATATTTCGTTATCTAAAGCCTGTTTTTTTTTTATTCTGATAATTTCAGCTGTTGTAAGCGCTTATTTCCTATACATGTCTGTTAACTTTGTGTTTTATTTATGCTATTTTATTTATTGCTTAGTGAAGTTTTAATTTCGTTATTGAATATTAGTTGGAAACAAATGCTGAACTTTTTATATTGTTTCAAGTTCAAACGGATTAATATTTTGTAATTGTCTGCAAGCGATAGAGACAGATTAAAAAAAAAAAAAAAAAAACGTCATGCCTAAAATTTAATTTAAATGGTATAATAAGTGAGTAAATTCCGATACAGTTTTCAAACAAATTGCATTTGAACGTAGATTTTTTCCCTATATAACGGTGTAAAAATCGATTGCAACAGCAAAAATCGTAAAACTGAAATTTCATCGTCAAGTGATGCCATTCGCAAAATGACGTCAACGTTACGCATGGACACGTTTGTCCTTTATAATATAGATAGAAGATCATAAGTAAGTTAATTTGGTAAACGATTACACACGTCAATATGTTTTTTTGTCTTTTCCATCTGAATATTAAAATTAGTACGTTTTTCACGCAGTTGTAATTTAGAACATTGACACAAATGTAATTGTCTGAGTGCAACGAAGACTCATACACAGCGCAGTATTACTTTGCCCCATATATAGCTACGATGGATATTAAAACCTTTCGTCAAGCATAACTCAAAAAATATTTAACGGATTTCGTTCAAATTTTTACAGCAGGTACCTATAAAGGTGACAACGTCGTCTATTTATTACCAAGAATGAATGTCAAACCGTTTGGAAGTTAAAAAATAGATAAAAAAGCACAATTAAAGTACATACGTCACTAAATTTTGTGCGTACGTCATTTTCACCGGCGGGAGATTTTCGTAGACAATCGGAATTGAAAAGTTCATGGAATACATGGAGCAAAAAAATATGCAAGCACTAATATTCAGCACAATAAAATATATTTCAATTTAATAAAAATGGAAAGTTAATCTGGAATTTTTTCTGTTTGAAAAGTATTAGAGATTAGTAAGAGTAGTATTAGTATTAGAGATTTGGCGTAAATCACACCATTAGCAGCTTTTTTATTTCGCGTGTGTATGTTAGGAACAATTCTTTGATGTTTAAATAAAAGGTTTCGATTTGTGGCATTATTTCTTATTTTCTTTTCCTTCTTAGTATTTTAAATGGAATTAGTGAAAGGCGTGTATTTTAAATTAAATGAGTGAAAGACGTGTATTTTTAATGTATGTATTTCAAATGAAATCAGTGAAAGATTTATATTTAAATGAAATGAATGCAATATGAAGATGTTATGAGAAAAATATTTGGCAATTTATCAACTGCGCCAAGTTAACATAAAATTACCAATACATATGTGGGAACTTCTCTATTATCCCGTCGACCACTTTTCATAACAAAAAACTATCGCCAAATTAACGGGAGAACGTTGTCATTGAAATATCAAAATACATAAATAAATAAAATATAAGAATTTAAGGACACAATTGTTATTTTAATGAATGAAATAACTAATAAATCAGTAAAACATAATGAAAAATACACGCAAATGTCGCGTTAAAAACCACTTGATGACGTAACAAACACGTATAATGCTTCTGATATCAAGTAAATGGGACTGCATTTTTGGCGTTTAATCTAACAGTTTGGCGATAGTTTTTTGTTATGAAAAGTGGTCGACGGGATAATAGAGCAGTACCTCTATGTGAAATGCAACAAGGCACAGATGTCATATACGTACCACGTTGGCGCGATTTTTTCCACCACCAGCTTGGGGAAAACTTTGTTTTTGAATATTAGTTACAAATAGTGTGACAAATAGTACACGTGATTTTTTATTTCAATATAAAAATAAAATAATGTAATAAATGAAACAGCTTCTATTATTTTAGAAAAGGAAATAAAAATAAATAAATAATAGTTTGATATAAATAAAGGCGCGGGTGTCATATACGCACCACATTGGCGCGATTGCAACAAAATGGCAATTTTATGCCTCACATGGTAACCCGGTTATTTTGTTTCAATTGTTGTTTATTAACTTTTATTTTTTATTTTAATTCTATAAATTGTTTTTATTATATATATCAATATTTATTTATATGAAACTATCATTTATTTATTTTTATTTCCCATTTTTGAATAATAGGAGCTATTTCATTTATTACGTTATTTTATTTTTATATTGAAATAAAAAATTACATGCTATTATTGTATGGTATTTGTAACTAATATTCAAAAACAAAGTTTTCGCCAAATATGAGGGGGAAAAATCGCGCCAATCTGGTACGTATATGACATCTGTGCCTAAATTAATATTGAAATACATATAAAAATAATCTATAGAATTAAAATAAAAAATAAAAGTAAACAAACACAACAAACAGTTTTCGCCAAAGGGGCGAGGGAAAAATCGCGCCAACGTGGTGAGTATATGGCATCTGTGTCGGGAATTTTACCCTTTTATCTGTGATTTCGGAAATATAAAAAAATTAAAAAATTCTTATATCAGGTGTATAATGTTTTGCATTTTTATACGGACCACTTCTCCATTTTAAGATTTTAAATGCTATTTATATCAGATATTTCTTTCTTGAGATTCCCACAAGTTTTTTCCGGTAATTTTTTTAGTTCGCTTATTAATTGTTTACAATTTGCCCCCCTGGCAATAACAATTATTTATCACAAAAAATGGGTACTTCTCTATTATCCCGTCGACCACTTTTCATAACAAAAAACTATCGCCAAACTGTAACGCTAAATAAACGGGAGAACGTTGCCATTGAAATATCAAAATAAATAAAATATAAGAATTTAAGGACACAATTGTTACTTTAAAGAATGAAATAACTAATAAATCAGTAAAACATAATGAAAAATACACGTAAATGTCGAATTAAAAACCACTTGATGGCATAACAAATACGTATAATGCTTCTGGCATCAAGTAAATCGGACTGTATTTTTGGCGTTTAATCTTAGTTTGGCGATAGTTTTTTGTTATGAAAAGTGGTCGACGGCATAATAGAGAAGTACCCAAAAATGGCTTAGTTTTGTTAAATTTGTTTGTTATGTATTTTCATTTCTTATTAAAATATCGAAAATGGCAATAAAATTTTATTTTAGCACCGTACTTAAAAATGGCTCAAAAACATGGTTTAATAAACGTATATTTGTAAATATTTTAAAAAACATGTTTTTCCGCTCTCTAGAAAAATTTGTAAGATTCTACAGCTGCCTTTGGCACCAACCAGTACATGATACGGAACTTTTCCCTATTCAGATACACAGAAGAGGTTGGTCACAAACAAGAGTAATGCTAGGAACAATATTGCTTTAACTCTATAAGAGTTAGAAACAATAATGATATTAAATTCCCCGATTAGCTTAGGGGCCCGATTACAGAACTTTCTCCTAGAAAAAAAACTGTAGAAGTCTTTTACATTTGTTTCGAATGAAGCTCGATCAGCAAAGTATTAATTGATAATACAAACAACACTAATATTAACATGGGGACAAAAGTTTGAATTTAAGTGTATATATTTGGAACCCTCCCCCCCCCCCCCCAACCACCCACCAAAAAAAGAAAAAGAAAGTTACAGAAATGAATTTAAAATGGCATGAAGCCACCCTTTCTGACATAAGAAATTGGCTGCGAACCCGATTACGAAACTTTCACTTAACTTAATAACATGTATCTAATAGCCCTGAGGACAATTCCCCTTCCCAGTTATACGGACCTTGGGGCTTTTTTAAAAAGCTTGACGCAGTTCGGGTTGAAGAAGTTGAGATTTACTGTCAAATGACATAAACTACTATGAAAATAAAACTGGTGAATTATTATGCTGGTTTATGTATGTATTTAAAAAAATTGCATCTGATTACACTCTTTAGATAAATTACTCCTGTTTGCATTTAATAACAGATAAACGGCTTCCGTTTACTAAATTGTTTAAATATTGGGAAGAGTTGGCGAGAGATAGATAGACGTGTAAACAAACGGGTAGACAGACGGGTAGAGAGACGGATAGCGACAGAGATAAGCTAACGGGTAGCGAAACGAATAGACAGACGGGTAGCGAGGCAGGTGCAAAAAAGGGTTGACAGAGGGGTAGTGAGATGGGTAGGGAGACGGGTAGCGTGGTGGATAGAGAGACGAGTACAGATACGACTTGACAGACGGGTAGAGAGAGGGGTATATAGACAGACAGACGTGTTGATGGACGAGTAGTGTAACGGGAAGCGAGACAGGTAGAGACACGATTAAAGAGTCGGGTAGAAAGACAGACGGATACTGAGACGGGTATACAGAAGAGTAGAGAGACAGTAGACAGATGAGTTCGGAGAGAGACACAGCTAAGACATACGAGTAGTTAGACTGGTAGACACGTTTGTAGCAAAGCATGTTATCAATGTGGTTTGAAGTATACGAGTTTCTATAAATAGTTATACAAATAAACAAAGGAAATTTTTTTAATTCAAATATTAAATATTTGATTTAATATTTCAATATTTAATATTTTATTTTTTAATATTTTATTTAGATATTTGTCACAAAGAAAATGTTGCAAAAATTAAATTAAATTTGCGTTAAACTTCGCTTGCTAAAATACGCTATTGGCTGCAAATCTGATTATGTGACTTTAAAAATATCGTTTTAAAAGATCCGGCGTTTTTTTTTTTTTAAGTTTTGAGCAATTCCCGCTTAAGAAAATGAGATTATTTGCCAAATGTTATAAAAAAATGCATATGAAAACATAACAGTATATGAATTTATATATGATATTTTGTAATAATATCATTTAATTTGCTATTTTTCATATGTTGTATCTTTATCTATCTCTTGTCTGTCATATGCTGTATATTCACTTAGATTCTTGTTGATATCTTCTTTATATCGTAATTGTTAACTTTATGTTCTCAGCAATATCACTCAGACTAATCCCTTTGAGGGAAGTCCTAGTAAATAATACAGTCTACACAAATTAACAATATTCTACATTGATTATATAAACCGGAAATAAAGCAATTGAAAGAAACATAAATAAAATAGCTAAAGTTTTTGTGGAATGTATTTCCTATTTTAATATGCCATCTTAATATGTAGCGGAGTATTATAAAAGTTAAAAAATATATATGAACGAACAGTGCATTCATAAGACATACATTTATGATTGTGATTAAAAATGCATAATTTGTTTCATAAGTACATTTGTATTGAAATATTCCATGTACGTACTTTAGACTATTTTGGTCTAACATTGGCAGGCATAGTTGAGTAATACATGTAATATATACATTAAAATAAGAATGAGACAAACAGAAAATGGTTAATAGACTGAAAATTATGTATTCTTTCAATTTACATTTAAAAAAAGTTAGAGGTCGACTCTGTACTGAATTTGTAACAAACGCTGAAAATATCAATTTATTTAAGGATTTTTCGGTACATTTTACCTCAGGATACCAAACGTTCTTTCCTCCGGTAAAGATAAATAAGGCAATAAGTAAAGCATATTAGGAATTCTGCTTATTTAAAACTTGAACTGCTAATATTAAATTCACCATTAATAGTTGTAAAATGAACTACTATAGTTTTTTTTTAAGTACAGTGTGATTACAAACGAATATTCCAAATTTAAAGGGCTATATCGTCTGAACAATAAAAGGTAGTGTTTCATTTCACACATCGATATGAGTGAGAAGTTTTGAAGTTTCGTAAATATAAAGATTCTTTTGTTATCGAACGGCGGGTTGAAATTGAACCGGCGTGTTCTGTTGCGAATTCATCCGAAAGAATTGTGCACCACCCCATTAGCACCTTTCTGTACGAGAGTTTTTGAACGAGCAACTACTGCAACAGTGGAATGGTCTCAGAACAGTCGCAGCTCTTCATCAGTGGCCCCCCACGAAGCACGGACGGTTTTTTTCTTTGGGGATACATAAAAGATAAAGTATATTTACCCTCTACGAGCTCACACTGCTGAAATGAAAACGAGGATAACTGTATTGCAACTGTAACACCCGACATGCTGAAAACCGTGTGGGACAAATTCTCCAACAGAATGGATGTCGTCCGTGTTTCTGCTGGTGGTCACATTGAATATTTATGAATTTTTGCTATTAGTAATGCCACAATATTCTTTTTTATGTCTTTTTCACAAATGTGTGTACCTTCTATACTTTTGTTAATAAAGCACTTGAAAGTTGGGATATTTATTTGTAATTACCCTTCATAAGTCAAAAATTACTTGGGGAAATGAGGTGGTATTTTATATTCGTATACTTAAATTTTAAGGAACATTAATGTATGCGAATAACAATGCGATTAAAATCAGGGAATGACTAAATCAATATTGTTATGCTACTTTTTTTTTTAAAGACAAATACATTTTTAATCAAATGTACATTTGAATAAATTTATATGTAAACTTGGAGATTAAATTTTTATTCACGACAAACAAAGAATATTAAAAATCCACCTTCATTTTGTCTCACAGAACACTCAACACTCAATTACCCTTGATTGATAGTTATTATATTTTAAAAACTTTGGAAAAAACTAAAAAAACTAAAAAGTGTTAAATTATCTTTTTAAAACTTATAGGATTCCTTTATTAAATATGTAAAAAATGTATGTTATAAAAAATTATTTCAATGTTATGAATTTTTACATGTCCTATTTTGAAACAGAAATACCACAACTTTCCCAGATAAATGTCGTTGTATTAAACATCTTATGTATACAATGCAAAATAATTTTCAGAATAATGCATGGCATTTAAGTTTTTTTAAATAAATAAATAAAGGATGTCACATTTCTATGAAGCGATTTTAATCTTTAGATTAATTCTATATATGAATTTACGTAATGATAATATTTAAAATAATTATATTGGAATAACTGACATTTTCTTTAATAGATAAGTTCTTAAGGTTGTGATAAATATAAATTGCTTCATTTAATTTTAAAATTGTGGTATTTATGCTATCAGGTTGTTCGAAAATAAGCCATTTGTTTTTTAAAAAAATGGATTAAAAGCAAAAGTAATTAGCTAAACTTCAAACTTTTAGTAAAGCTTCTTTTTAATGAAATTTATATATTTAAATTAATTTATGTTTAAAGATTTGCGATATTAAATATTTTTAACGGCAAATCTTCTTAGCGAATATTTTGGACTTATTTTTTCCTGTCTTCGTAAATGAGTAAATATCACTGAAAAATAATAAAATATTAAGCGAAAATATGGTGATTCACTTATACATATTGTGATTTCTAAATATTATAATTGATACTATTTTAAACTTTTTATATTTATAATCTGAAAAAGTTTATTACAAATGTAACCTTATATATATATTAATATAATTATAAGTAGTAGTTTATGGTGGGTAACAAGCAGTATATTTATGAATATCTAAGTAGTTATAAACTGTTTTAAAAAAGACATTATATACGATTACTACACATATCAAATTGTGTGTGTTCTAAGAATGAAAAAAAAAATATTTTAAAATGATTTGATTTGTCATTAGCTTAACATTGATATTACTTAAATAAATATTATTATATAATGGTTCATTTAATTTAACTGCGGCATTAAATTTGATTGGACTAGCTAATATTTATCTCTTATCTTAAAATATTTCTAATTACATTTTTTTTATATTTTGGTAATATAAAAACAGGATTATTTAAAATAAATAAGAAAACATGATAATAAACACCTAAGAACTCTCTTTGTTAATTAAATTAAAAAAGAAAATTTATAAAAACAAATCAATTTCTTAAATAAATAGAATATTGAAAGCTTTTATTAATAAAATATTTGAAATTTACATGTACTTCGAAAGTCAATTGAGAAAAATATTTACATATCTTTTATTTTGTATTTCACATCTTTAAACCCCTTAATTTGAAAAAAAAAATTAAATACATGAAGCATTAAAAAGAAAACTAAAGTTCATAAATTATGATTATTTTATTATTTTTAATTGAAAATGTTATTATAATATATAATTTCAATTTATTATTTGAAAATAGGGTCGAAAAGAATATTTTCTAGAAGTACATTTCATACAACTGCTGTTACTCAATTCGATCATTTCATTCGAGATAGTTTATTTAAAAGATTTTTATTCTAGAAAGAAGACATTTATTGTTGGTAAGAATTCAATAATTTAAATATACTCATTGCAGGAAATTCAAATCTTTATCACTATTATTTTTTGGTAACATCGGTATATTTTGAGATGAAGTATTTTTTAAAGTAAGTGGGAACTATATTAGACGATTTCCAAAAGAATCTATTAATCTGGTATGGTATGGTCATGATAAAAAAATGAGTGATGAGAAACTACCCAAAATCACATCTAATTATAGCAAAAACCAAAAAAGGTAACTAGAAAGATCACGAAAGACCTGGATGTATGGTATAAAAAATGCCATGAGAGATAGGTTTCTGGAGAAGGAATGGACCCTTGACCGGAAAAAATGGTGTGGTATTTTGTAGATTTTTCGGATGCCGGCACCTAACGCCATTACCCGAGTTTATATATATTAGAATAATTCAATATCTTTCAAATTAAAAGAAAAATAAACTTTTTATAGTTTCAAAATAGATTTTTCTCAATTATTTTGGTCGCTTTTTTTACAGTATTTTATTCTAGTTGTGATTTTATCGAATACATTAAAGAATATTTAATATATATATGTTTTTAAATATGACAAATATGTATAAAGTGGTTGTTGTTAAAATTTCATAGTATTATGTTTACTTTTTATTATTCTTCAAAATTGAAATACGTTCCAGTTTAAACTGTATTTGAAAAAAATTTTGCTCCTTTTATAATTTTAAAATATTTAATAAAGTTTCTAAACTTCCGTTTTAGTATTTAGGAAGGAAATTTTCCCTTTATTGAAACGAGAAATTTCTAATTTTAGAATTAAATATCAGGAATAGTGCAATTTTAAAAGAAATATATATAAATCATTACAATACTTACTGGAGGATAATCATACTTTCTATTAAATATTGTCACATTTGATTTTACCCTCTTGCCTTCCTCTGGATTCGAATTTCGGTACTTCTCATTAGAAAGCGAATGCTGTCTACCGTACTCATCAGGCCAGATACAACGACAGCGTTATAGGTAAAAATATCAATTACGAAAATTTAAGAGGAATATTCACATTTTCTCTCAACTGAATAGGAACATTTCTCTTTTTAACATTCAACGCACAAGGATAAAAATGAAATTTTCCATTTATTCCCGGAAAAACTTCTAATAAACTAACCCGGAAAATGTACGACTGCATTTCAAAAGAATGTTCCCATTAAAAGATAGAATATTCACATAAAATCTACCGGATATTTACGAAACTTTTTTTTTTACATTGCATAAAAGAAATTCAATTGCATGTCACGTTTGCGTGTTTTACATCAAGTGCGTTTAAAATGGAAACCGTGCATTTTCCAGTTCAACTAAAGTTTAGAGCTACGTGGAACACTTGCATTGTCCGTAGTTCGTATACAAGATCATCATCCGTTGCCTGTGAAGTTAGGGTTCCTAGATAAAACATATTTTCACCTGCTTCCCTCGTGTTTTAGACATCGACATTGGAGTATCAGTGAATCTATGTTTTCTGCTTTCCACGCTGTTTTCTGACATTTTTGATGGGCAGACTAACATCACTGTGCAGTTAAACATCATGTGCAGTTAAACATCACTGCAAAATTTGAACTTAATATAAGTTGAAAAACTTATGGAATTCATACAATTGGTTTATGTGTTATTGCTTTTTTATGTTTCTGCAGGCAAAGTTCGCAAACTGTTTAGTCTTGATTTTCATATATGTGTTTATTCTTTGATGTTTATTCTTATTTTCTTAACATAATTATTTGAGATCATTGATATAAAATCGCTTATTTTTCTGTAATTTTACCACATACTTAGATCAAATTGAATTTCGATAAAAGTTAGTTAAATTTCACATGGTTTTTTGTCTACTGTTTATACATGAGAAAGTAACTTCATGGGCGCATGTTCATTTGTAACACATCATATTTCAATTCTCTTCCAATTCATTTTGATCAAGATTAAAATTGTTTAGTCTTAGGAAGCATTTTCTTAGGAAACATTTAAATACTGCCATACAAACTGCATATTTGAGCGATTTCGAGTTTGACAGAAAAGGAAATGCATATTTGAACATGATTCATGAAGTGAAAAAAAATCTCCAACCCAGGCTATCCGGGTTAAACATGCCCGGTGTACAGATCATAGGTAAAAGTAATTTCTAATTAAAAACTGTCATAGATATGTTACATTTTGCATATTTTCTTACACTGTCCATAAGCTACACCAAAAAGAATTTTTGTTAGTTTCGTATTAGCTGCATGCAAGCAGTTAATCGCAAAAGAATTTTGTATTTATGGCAGCCTTTTGAAGTGGTTCTTGAGGAATGGAAACTATATGGCATATTATGTCTGCTTTCATGGCATGTTTTCTGTCGTTGAACATGTTTTAATACACTTTTAACATGTCGTTGGCACAAAGGAAATGCACATTGAACAAATGCTGCGATTAAATAAAGTTTTATTTTTTAAATTCGCATTTCCGGTTCTTTATACACCATTTATTCAGCTGGTGCTCGAAATTTGAACTAAATTTTAATTGAATATTTCTCTTTACCTTCGTCCAAATAACCAATAAACCAGGTTTCAACAAAAAACGTCAACCAGAACGGGATCCTAATTGGTCTGATTAATGTAACTTTCATTTTAATCCACCTGTATTAGAACTTAAGGTATTTTTTTCTTATGATTTGTTTTCGAACTTTTAATGCTTCACCATATTTTAATTTCTTTTTCAAATAGCACATATATTTCGTTTTGTTCAAAATGTGAAGTGTTTTGGAATGAAACATAAAGTTGTATGCTGTTTTTAGGATCTCTAATAACCTCAAAGTCATGTATGAAGTGACCTGTTAAATGACAAATTTCCTCAAAAGTATTTACTAGCATAATGACATTCAGACAATATTCCTTAACACGAAAACATAAATTAATATTCATGAAGGCAATACATGTAAAAATAAAAAATAGAATTAAAAAAAACAGAATAACGA
The DNA here is from genome assembly GCA_963931845.1 of Maratus michaelseni. Taxonomy (NCBI): domain Eukaryota; kingdom Metazoa; phylum Arthropoda; class Arachnida; order Araneae; family Salticidae; genus Maratus; species Maratus michaelseni. The sequence continues at coordinate 255,948,179 of OZ007590.1, read as the reverse complement.
AGAAGTAAATTTTTTTCAATACACTTAAACGTTTGAAATTGCAAGCACATAAACAAAATTCAAAAAATCTAATACATAAAAACGTAACTATGCAAATCGGGATCAATGGAGGTATTGTCTACTAATATTAAATGCAATAAAATATTGGTTATATGTATATGTTTATATATCGGGAGAGAAATTATTTGCCCAATTGATATATTGAACCATCTTAAAATATTCCATGAACGAAGACACGGGTAACAACTAGTAAAGAAATAAATGTTCATAATGTGAAAAGGTGATTTACGTTGGCTTTCTTAACATTGTTAACAAATTTAGAAATAAATTTGTGCCTGATTACTCGTAATAACTCCACATAATTTGTTATTGGGTGCTCAGTGAGTACTATAGACAGTACTATATATTTATTTTAAAGTGAATTATAATCAAATTGTACACTTAATTTATATATTAAGAAAACCTACGTCTGCTTCAAATAAAAATTTTCATTTTTCATTATTATATACATGTATATACATATATATATGCATATAATGTTTGTTATGTAGAAACATGTTTATTATGTAGAAAAAAAAAAAAAAAATTCTTCATTTATGTTTAATATTTAATTAACATTTTGCTATATATCAACTTTTTTAGATAATTAAAGGTCCCTTCTCTCAAACTGTATGTGAAAATATGTTAATCATTAAATATTTCCATTAATTACGTTAATTAATAAGTAAATGAATAAAGATATCATTAGTAAATCATCACATAGGGAAAAAATGAAATTAGTATTTCAACAGCAAATATTAATTAAATCAGTCATAAAATGTAAATGAAAATTTAAAAATACTCACAAAAATAACAAATTATTAATTAAGGTTGTCGGAAATGCTTTGAAGCATTTATAGTGTCTTAGCATCTGATAGAAAAGCGTAACAATTAGCACGTATTCATTTTTTGAACTCAAAATATGTTTATTATAATTGACTAAATGTTTAATAATTTAATTATGGTTACCGTTATTTTTAAATTTATATTCATACAGAAACATTATTAGCTTATCACATAAACATTAATAAAACTTAAATATTTCTTTTAATTAAAAAAAATCCAGTGGTTTTAAAAGCAGTTTAATATTTCGTGTTCAAATACGTTAATTTTGTGTACTTAAAAAATGCTCTTTGATATTTCGTTTATAATTTTTCTGCTACTTTACAACATGAAATAGCAGCTAAATTTCGCAGGACACGATTAATATAACTTAGCCGATACAGATTAAATTAAAAGTAAAAGCAAGTGCCTGGTTTCTACTGCCGAATATATTTATATTCTAGTCGAGTCACTATTTAAAAAATATATTATTTTTGATTGATTTCTCATGCAAATTTTTTATATGTATATGATAATAATATACTTTGTGAAAAGCTGTATAGACCCTTTGAAATAGAATCAATAATAGTCGCTGCTCCCAAATGGATCGGTTTTGGTCTTTTTTTTTAGATTTTTTTTGCCAATAATGTTGAAACCGACTACGAAATTATTTCTTAAACAATACTGACATAAAATAGTACGATACAGGATCCCCGCACCTGGCAACCCTGCTATTAGAATTTATTCACAAAGATTCCTTCACAAAGTTCGTTTAAAACGTAGATTTTTCCGAAAATATAGATTGACTATTTTAGAAATCATTATTAGTTATCTTCCTAGATCAGTTTGAAATGCTTCTATCAAGATGTGATCTAGGGTTATACAATTAGGGTGGGCCGAAAAAAACTTTTTTTTTTTTTATTCGTTATACCGCGGAAAACTTGGCTTTAGGGTTACTTAGTAAAATAAAAAAAAATAATAAAAAAAATAAAAGTTTTTCGGCCGCGCAACGCAAATGAGTTTATTGAAAAGCAATAGTTTTCTTTATTTTTTTAAAGCTATAAAAAATTGGAAAATGCACAACTTTTACTTTTTTTTCTCAATATTCAATGCAGTATTTAATATTAATATTTTTCAAAGATATTTTATATTAAGAATGGGGATATGATAGAGCATCTTTCCCACACCATCCCATTTTGATTTGGAGAAGAAAAAAAATTCCATAGGCAAGCGCTCCACCCTAGTGGTCCGGTGTCATTTGAGCTCCATTACCGGTCTCGTGACTATGTCACCAAGATCAAGTGATCAAGTGTGTCCAGAGATTTCTTCTCCAATGCAGCATCGTGAAGACCCTAAATTCTCCTATTGGAGACAGTACACTGTAAAAAATGACCAATGTTTCTTATTTTATGAAAATATACTATAACCACGAACGAAAATATTATATAATCTTCTAAGTTATCTGAAATTCCGAATAGTGTATTCCGTTGTCTTTTGAATCCCCAGAAACCAATACATTTCCAAAATTTAAGGAATTATTTATAAAAACAAATTATTTTTAGCTGCCCGTAATTTTCAGAAACGTTTCCGAAGGGTTTTTATAGTGTATTAATTAGTGTCCTCAGCCTGGAATACCTGTTTTTCGAATGCTATCAATTCTCAAGTAAACAGTTTCATGCTAAAAAAAATGTTTAACAGACAAACATGCAAAATTAACAGCGTTAACAATAACATTAAAATTAAGATTATATCTTTACCCTTTCATGTATAAATTAATTTATGCGGCTGAAAACGTGTACTTGAGAATGGATGACATTCGAAAAACAGGTATTCCAGACTGAGGACACAAATTAATACACTATAAAAACCCTTCGGAAACGTTTCTGAAAAATACGGGCAGCTAAAAATAATTTGTTTTTATATATTATTCTTTAAATTTTGGAAATGTATTGGTTTCTGGGGATTCAAAAGACAATGTAACATGCTATTTGGAATTTCGGATAACTCAGAAGATAATATTATATTTTCGTTCGTGGTTATAGTATATTTTCATAAAATCAGAAACATCGGTCATTTTTTACAGTGTAGCTGAAAGGGGTAGTTTTTGTAGTATCAAAAGCAGGCTTCTCTCTATGGTGTGGATGAGCGAATGGATTACAGGCAGCACTAGGTGTAACCACATTTAGCTGTTTTTCTCTACTCTGTAGCCATGACGTTTCCGGCTTCGTCACCAGGGGGTACATAGGATGCAGGGGAATAATATTAGTAAACGTTTCATTCATTTTTACTAATATTTTATGTTTGTGTTGTTTTTGTCCCCCTTCTACAGCCTCTCCACGATTCGAGCTGGCGATAAAATAATTCTCATGTACTGGCTTGACACTAGTCTTCTAGGTGTCGTTCGCTCCTAAAGTCTACCACACGCAACTTGGCGGCGATGATGCGTCGGACATAGCTTGGGAACCGGACCTGCTCCCGCCACTCTCGATCCATTGCGTGGGGTTCCATTGCAACTGTCCAGAATCGATTAATAGCCTTGTAATGTCCAGCATATTACGAGTTCAATACTGAAAGTCTTTTTAATCAGACAAAATTGAAATACGTTTTAAATGGTTTGTCACCTTTTGAATTGGATAACTTTTAAGAAGAAGAATTGGAAGCCGCACGATGGCAAAAATTCTGAACATTAGATTAAATAAATAAGCTCTAATTTATAAAATATCGCCACTTAATAAACTTTCTCAAACAGTAGAAATACGGGATTTGAAACTCAACATAACTTCAACCTAGGAAATTGTTAAATATTTCAAATTCATTAAACATCTTGTGAATTTTACAAGCAAGATTTCCTTTCTATAAGCTTGTCAAACTAATTTTATACCGAAAGAAAAAAACGGTTTCTTGGACATAACTTCGATGAAATATATTGTATAAAGTTTTTCTTAAAATGCCTAGATCCAATTCAAATACGCAAATATCTGCTTTCTTAACAAGAATTCTTTTTTTGAAAAAGTGCTTCAATGAGGAGATTCTAAGATTTGAAGTTGACAAAGATGCACATCACAGTATGGGAAGGAATTCCTATATATTTCTTATTATTATTTATAGAAAGAGAAAACTTTTTAGAAAATTGAAATCCACGCGTAGTTTGTATGACATAATGCAGGGGTCTGTCCAGACTTTTTTCACAGGGTCCTGTTTTTGTGAAATTGAGAACAGCTTTTTATATTTGTGAAAAATCTAGTCATAATTTTGTGAATTTGAAATGATCGTTATATTCAGGTTCTTGTTTATACATTTTTAAGAAGCTATATGGATGTAAAATACATATATTTTCTTTATATGTGTAAAAGTGACAAGTCAGATTTTACTTTTAAATGATTAATTTGTGAAATGTTCAGTTTAAAGATGGAAAAATTTTGTGAAAAACCTATTTTTAAGATAAAGAATTTTGTGAAGGGTCCTGTTTTAGAAAAAATAGTTTTGTGAAGGGTCCTGTTTTAGAAAAAATAGTTTTGTGAAGGGTCCTGTTTTAGGGAAAATAGTTTTGTGAAGGGTCCTGTTTTGAAATAAAAAAAATTGTGAAGGGTCCTTTAAAGGACCCAATTTTTTCCTAAACAGATCCCTGTAATGTATATTCCTTAGGATATTTATTTTTATTAGTTAATATCCTGTGAACGAACTTATATGAATATTAAATAATTGTTATCATATTTGTGTGATAATGTTAAATAATATACCTTTTTTCTTCATTATTGCGTTACTTTCCAAATTATATGAAAATATAACATTTGTTTATATATTTTCAATTACAATGAAATATTTAAATATTTAAAACATCAAACGTATCTTACAAATATATTAGCAACCAATGGATTTTACTTTCAAATATATGTTTAATTTTTGTACATATCAATTTTAACTCTCAGAGAAATACTTTATGTTCATTATAATGGGGAACAAAAAACTCCTTTTATAATATCCTTATCACGATTATTATTTAGTTCAAAAATGTTTATTAATTTGTGTATCAGTGAATATAGGACGAAATTCGTTTCATTCTAGACTTATTATACGTCTTTTATAAGGTATTTACTCATTTAAGAATTATACCTGGAAGTTTTTTTCATTGGTGTACATTGCAAGCTTTTTGATTTAATATTTTTAGTTGCTGCGTCGCAAATTTAATGTTTAAAACTAGCTGATCTGTCCAGTGTTGCCCGTAAATCACTATTTTAGGTAGCTTTCAATACAAAAAAGTATAAAGCTACCAATTGCAGCCGTTGGGAGGAAAACATTTTGAAAACATTGACATGGAGGAAAACATTGATTTATATATATATATATATGTAGATATATATATATACATATATATATATATATATATATATATATATACATATATATATATATATATATATATATATATACATATATATATATACATATATATATATATATACATATATATATATATATATATATATACAGGGTGATTATAAAGAAACTTTGCCAACATCTGCACTTCTAGCGGCCGTTCTATTTAACCGATCAAGATGAAATTTTAAATATAGTTGTTTGAAGGTATGCGCTCGAGATTCTGTGAATGGCAATACAGTGGTGCTCACGGTTACGGTTATAGTTACAGAAACTCGAAAATTTCGAATGGCAACGCCTACTTTTTCCTGTCTCAAAATGTTCAGCGCATGCGAAAACCCTAAATAGCGTTGAAACGGTACCGATATGTCCAAAAACAAACGTGTTATGCATACACAAAGAAGAGTTCTGAAAACCGGCCAACAAAACACGATCTGTGCGCACGCAGTAACTTTGCATATGACACAGGCAAGATACCAATCACAGAACGCCGTTCGCCAGATATTCAGCGGAGGAAGCCTATAAAATACCAAGCGGGTATGCGAAGTCGTCATTCATGAACTCGCACATGCCGACGATATGACTCTTCCTGGGAAAGTTCGCGGTGAATTGATCAAACTCTATTATCTAAATGGGATGAACGCTGCGGAAGCCTTGCGTGTGTATCGCCGCAATCATCGACAACGACGTGGGCCATGTACTCTGCAAGCTGTGCGTGATTTAGTGCGCAAATTCGAAGATACAGGCTGCACCTGTGACAAACCGCGCTCCGGACGGCCAACAGTTTCTGAGGACGTTGTCATGGAAGTGCATCATACAGTGACTACAGGGCACACAGAAACTGCAAGAGGATTATCGCGCTTGTTGGATATTCCGAACACAACGGTCCGCAAGCTCTTGCGCTCAGTACTTCACATGTTTCCCTATCGATTTCAGCGCGTCCAGATGTTGCAGCCGGGTGACCCACAACAACGTCTGGACTTCGCAAATGAATTTTTATTACGATATGATGCTGATAACGACTGGCCACTTCGCATACTATGGACGGACGAGGCGCATTTCACCTTACATGGCAACATTAACACAAAGAATTGTGTGCACTGGGGAGAGACGAATCCTCACGCTGTGGCACCAGTACCATTATTTGACGCCAAAGTGACTGTGTGGTGCGGCATTACAGCTACATTTGTTCTCGGCCCGTTCTTCTTTGAGGAAACGACCCCAGCGGGTCCTGCAACATGTTCTGTAACAGGCTCTCGGTATGCAGCCATGCTGAAAAATTCTGTACTACCGGAGTTGCGTCGGCGGAATGCACTCAATGACGTTGTTTGGATGCAAGATGGTGCACCTCCACATATAGCGAGGTCAGTTAAAAGGCTCCTAGATCAGCATTTTGGTGATCGCATCATCTCACGCCATTATCCTATTCCGTGGCCTGCGCGATCCCCAGATCTGACGCCTATGGATTTCTGGTTTTGGGGATATCTCAAATCCAGAGTTTACCTGTGCAATCCGCAAACATTGTCGGGCTTGCAGGATTCTATACGGCGTGAGATTAGAAACATTCCTCGCGTCATGTTGCGTTCAGCGGTATTGTCCGTCGTCTCCCGCATGCAATGCGTAATTGCTTGTGATGGCACCCATGTGGAAAATGTTTGATGCCAATAAAGGTTTTCTTTTGTCTGATATGTGCTCTCATCATTCAGCAGTTTCTTGTCTCTGTCGAATGCATTATTGCTCGGTGCGCCTTAAAGAACGGTTTGTATGTCTATAACACGTCGGTTTTTGGACATATCGGTACCGTTTCAACGCTATTTAGGGTTTTCGCATGCGCTGAACATTTTGAGACAGGAAAAAGTAGGCGTTGCCATTCGAAATTTTCGAGTTTCTGTAACTATAACCGTAACCGTGAGCACCACTGTATTGCCATTCACAGAATCTCGAGCGCATACCTTCAAACAACTATATTTAAAATTTCATCTTGATCGGTTAAATAGAACGGGCGCTAGAAGTGCAGATGTTGGCAAAGTTTCTTTATAATCACCCTGTATATATATATATATATATATATATATATATATGTATATATATATATATATATATATATATATATATATATATCTGACCTATGTCATACGATAACGCTCGTATTTATAAATTAATTTGGATGAAACTAATTGTGTTTATTAAGCTCACCAATGCCTCGACTGAGTTCGTTGGCCCAGCTTGGTCCGCCATCTTGTTTCAAGATGGCGGCCACTGAAAATTTTAAAACTAAAATAAATAGACAAAAAAGTTAAACATTCAAATCTATTTTTTAATTAAGTGTTAGGCATTGATACAAGGATTCCAGAACATTTTTTTTTACCTCTATCTTAAAAAATGGCTAAGATAGAACAGTTTGAAATTCTAGGGTGGCTGCCATTTTGAAACAAGACAGCACATTACAAAAAAACAACGATTAATTTATGAGTTTTAGTGAACGCGATTTCTCACAAATTATTCATTCAATTCCTACTATTAACTCACACTCTCTATATATTTATATATCTTGTTCAAATTTTCAATCGTTAATAAAATATTTCCTGATTCATCCACTCAAGTTCAAATACATTTTTTTAAACTTGTACTGGATGACACTTGATGTTAATACAGTTTTTTTCAAATATTAATTCATTAATTAAATGTAATTAATTAATTTTAGTTTTATATGGGAGAAAATAATTTCTCCCATTGCTAGCATAAATGAAATGAAAGATTTTCCTCAAATTAGTGATGTCACAAAAATAAAATACCGCAACGATGATTACAAAAAATGTTCAAAAAAGATAACGTGGGACATTAATAGCTAAATTTTTAAACGAAGATATAGGAAAGCTACCTTTTCCTCTCGGTACAGGCCGGAAGGGCTTTTTAAAATTCTATATTTAATTAATTTATTAGCTGTTCCACAGGATAAATGAAATACATTTATATTAAAGATTTCTGATTCATTCTCTTAAAATTGATGCTTGGTGAAACTTCAAATTATCTAACATGTAAATCTGAAAGGAAAAAGGAAAACAGTTAAATAAGTCAAAATTTTCGCTGATAAGCATTATAAGGAAGCACATTACAAGATACGGTTGTATTTTCGCCATTTATGGTGATAATTTAAAAAAAATGAAGTTGAATTTCGTAATTTATCATCCAAAAAGCAAGTGATAGAACTTGGTATAAATATAGGCATGTGTGTTCTTTGTTTTGTTTTTTTTCACAAAGAAATTGCGGTATGCTTGAACATTGCATATGAGGATGATTGACCGGATGAAATTCCCGCTTTTCTTCTAGTATAATTGAACATTTTTAAATAACTGGATTTTACTTTATCAAAATAATGATAATTAGCTTAGTTCATCAATTAATATCAATGTTGTTAATATATGGATTATTTGTTATTGTTGTTGTTAAAAATAAAATGTAAAGTCTCAATTGAGACTGAATGCAAAAATAGCAGAAACAATGATGTTAAGTTTAAATGCAAAAAAGAGAGGTTTTGCAGTTCTCTATTTTATATTTAATATAGTTAATATAATTATCTATATTTTATACTTAATATACTTAATATAATATCTACATTTTATACTTAATATAGATATAGCACAACTTGTGCTAAGTATATTGCCTCAATGTCTTTTAAATGTCTTCTGAAACTACCACATCCATCACCAGTTATGGTTTATAAACAGCAGCTTTAAAAAAGTTATTTGAATTCCCTGGATCTGAAATTTTTCATCAATTCGAAAAATCGAAATGCGAGATATTAATACATTGAAAATCATTAACTTTATCCAATTGACACATCAAATGAATATATTTCGTACCCGAATTTTATTTAGTAAAAAAATATTAAATGAATATCACAGAGATATATTTTTATTGAATAACAATTTTTATTGAATTGAACCGGATAACATTCTTTTTCAAAATTAGTGGGTCAAACGTCTCTTTAAAGTTGGCTCGACATACCTGCCTGAAGTGATGAAGTTTGATCCAGTTTACAGGTTTATAGGATTTTTTTTTAAATCGTTTATTTCCTTTTCAAAAATTTGACACTGTAAAAGATAAAATTTATAACGAGCCATTTAAATGTGAAAACTGAGATAACGTTGTATTTCATACTACTAAAAATATACATTTTTTTAGTTAGTGGGTCAAACCTCCTATATATATGACCAAGCCTCTCTGAAGTAGGGCGGCTTGGCCCAGTATACAAAGATATGGGTAAGAATATCTTTAAAACTCATTTAATGCCTGTTAAAAATTTTGAAGCTTCAAAAAGACAGAATTTATAATAAGTTATTTACATATGGCAAACTGATATGCTATTGTATGCCATTCTGGTGAGAATAATTTATTTTTTAACCCACTAAACGGTTTAGCCGTTTATTTTCTTTTCTCCAAAACACCTTAAATCGTCTGTAAACAAAAGTATTTTTAATAGAATTGTATTTTAATTATATGTAAATAAATAGATATGAAGTGCGTTTTAGAAACAAACAGAGAAAGAAAATTTACAGAAACATTAGTTTTGAGAATTTTTTTATGAAAATGAAGGAAAGCCCTCAGACGCTCAATTAAAGTGTGAAACAAGTGAGGAGGTTTGACACAGACTACTACGTTATGGGGAGGATTTTTTTTTTAATCCTTCAATGCCTTTTTAAAATTCTAGCGCTTTAAAACTATAAAATTTATAAGAAGCTAAATAGATATGGTGAACTTGAATGAAATAGCGTGTCAAACCAAATTATGATAAGTTCAGAAAAAAGTGTTTAAAACATCCGCAGTCGCGTCTATTTATGTTTTCGTATTTTTAACATTAGTAATAAATGTAATAATTATCCAAAATATTGTATTTCAATGTTGAATATTCCAAATAATAGGTTTCTAAAATAAAAATGTGTGTGAGTTACAGAGGTTATACTTTTTATTATTCATGATATTGGAAATGTTACGTTAACTGAAAATTTGTTAAACTCTTCAGTTTTTTCTAAATACAAGATTTCAGAAATCCTCCCATTTTACTATTACATACAAATAGTTTGATTTTTAATGTTGACGTTTATTTTTCTATTTTGAAGTTTTACGTTTTTATTCTTTTAACAGTTTTGTTTAAACCACTCTAGAAGCTTGAATCTAGAAGGTTGATGTGCACTTCAAAACTGATCCTTTAGTCAAAGTAGATACTTATTATTTTGAAGGTATTTCTTTCAAAGTTTAAGAGTGTTGTAAAATATTTTATAAAAGAAGTTTTAGTAAAATTGTTCGTCTATGGATAAAATAGGATTCTGTATTCCTCTTTAATTTTTTTAAATAAAAAAAAATGTTCAAATAAAGATCATACTGAAATATAAACATGTAATTTTTGAAAAAAAAAAGTATGTAATAGTGTAATATAAAATATTTCTAGAATTTTAAAACAATATCTATTTTATTTTGTTATAAATGATTCTTTCCATAGAAGTAAATAAATTATCAAGAAGTAAATGTATATTTGATATTTTCATTTCTTTGAAATTGCTATAAATCTTGCGTTGTATTTGTAAATACTGAATTTATTTTACAGGTTTCTAAAATATTACTCCGAAAAATGAATCATTTATCCTTTTGTTTATTTTATATTAATGATGAAATTATAAATAGAGTCGATTCGCAAGTACAGATATTTATTATAAAATGCACACCGCATTTTAGGTGTTTAATTTGAGTGAGTTCAGAAATATATTCTTCATAATATCAAAGTAGAAACTTTCATCAATGATGTTGAATCTTCAGTTGTTCCACATTTGATTTAAATTATGTATGTTAATGTATAATAAAAAAACAGTTAATTCATACGAATACTTTTAAAAAAACTGTTTAAGAGTTGTGGTAAACATTCTCCCTTAAATTCGAAATTATTATTTTTTTCACCAGAATGCCTTAAATGATCAACGGAAGTAAGACGGTGAAGGTGAAGACTTTGGAGGATGCATGCTCGAGTGGTCGAACTTTAAACACTTTAAGTTTACAAACTCTACTACAATTTACAAACTCTACTACAATTTACAAACTCTACTACAATTTACAAACTCTTTTTTAACAAATTTTCTTTCGTAACAAATTTTGAACTTTCTAAACTAATTTAACAATTTACAAACTCTTTTTTACTCTTTTTTCAATTTATGAACTCAATTTACAAACTCTCTTTGTACTTTTAAAATTTGCTCTTTAAATTTACAAACAGTCAAAATAGAGAGCGATATTTCACACAGAAATCGATGGGACAAGGGGGTGTCGTTATAAAAAAAATAAGCGCTTTTGCAGGGGTGTTTGCAAAATGAAACAAAACTCAAATAAATATCCCACCGACGAAAATTTCCAGACGGTGCAATAGTGAGGTATTATTGTATTCACACATAATTTGATTAGAGAGGCGAGAGGCCTTCAATATACACTATTGTCCAGCATAAAAAAGAATGATAACTGAATATCAGTATACTTTGTCTTCAGTTATCATAAACAAGTGGATATGACTTTTATGTGTGACAGTATGAAATCTGAGAACTATCAGAATACTTGCAGATTGTAAGGGTTTTATATATGGCCCAGATATTAAGAATAAAATTTTAGGATAAACATTGCGAAAAAAGATTGCTGTGGTTAGAATAGCTGCCAACCTTTACGTATTTCCCTTATTTTTAATGGAATCGTTTGTTTCACTTAATTACAGAAATTTTCGATTAAATAAGGCAAAATATTCAATTATAAATTCCTGATAGCGAATAAGCGTAATAGAGGGCAGCCACGGGTTAAAACGCTAAAGCGTCTAGCAATAAAACCTACATGTTAGTTTTCTACTTTTTTCTGTTTATTACACAAAATATTTACATTTCTGCATAGATTGCACAGAACCAAATATACACTATTTTAGCTGTCGTCAGACATTCACATGAAAATACTATCGCTCAGGTATTTGCTCATAAATCTCTAATTTTCCTAAGTGCAATTGTTTCGAACCAATATTTTACAGGCGATTGCATAAAGAGAACAGAAAAAGTTAATTTACACCCAGAAAAAAGTTTTGTTGAATCAACAAAAATTTAGCTGACCCAACAAAACTTTTTGTTTAAATAATAGGTCAATGGAAATTTTGTTTGTATCAACTTTTTTTTTTTTTTTTTTTTTTTTTTTTTTTTTTTTTTTTTAATTCAAAAAAAAAAATTGTATCGCCAGCAAAAAATGTTTTGTTAATTCAAGTAAAATGGTTCTATAATACTATTTTATACTATCTACTTGTTCTATTTTACTTGCATTTTGCTAAAACAACCAAAATGTACTCAACAAAACATGTTTTGTAGTTTTAATCAATTCCTTTTTCTGGGTGTATTGACAATTCTGAGCAATCTATAAAAAATTTAAATGTTATGTGGTATTACCACTAAATAGTAGTACATAAACAAATATATTTTAACATTAGAGGCTGGCTATAGCCTACTAAACACAGCAACGCTTTTCTGCAATATTTTTCATATAAGCTATTTTTTTTTAATCGCTGAACCAATGTTTGTTTCCATATTTGTAAAACGCTTATGTTATTTCTAAACATTCATATAGTTATGAGATTTCATACTGTAATAACATCTATTTAATTTCAAAGTGAAAATGTAAAACTAATTTTCACTATTATTTATAGATAAACCGTTCTCACATTCAATAAATACTATTTAATAAAATGTGACATTTAATGAATATTCATCTTAAAACTATAATTTATATTGATATATTTTTCCAGAAGAGATATTTTAATATGAATATTTCATTTATAAAAGATTTTTTAACTTTATAACAACCCACATGTTTTATCAAATCCCATTTTCACTGCAAACCTTATCATTATCACAAAAGAAGAATTAAGAATAATCAGTAACATACAAATGCATTTTTGATGACTTCCTATAAAAAATATTTTAATATTCAGTATGCAGGATAATGGGGAACTTCCAATAAAATATATTGATTTCTTGTATCAAAGTGAAAAAATGATTTGAAAATTTATACGTAGGTAGAAATACGTAGGTAGAAATACGTAGGTAGAGATTGGAAAGCATCATTAAAAATAAATATTTTATTTGACTGCTTGCAATCAACTATTCTCAGAAAAAAATGCCAATAAAGTTTAAATTGTCCATTGAACTTAAAATATTATATAATTATCCTTGGTAACGAAAGATGTATATATATATATATATATATATGCATTTTTTAAAAATTATTTAATTGTTTTATAAACGTTCTTTTGTAATAATATACCTTCTAGTTTTAATCAAGCAATTTTTAGAAGATTGTATTACACATGGTTGATGGTCTGAACGAGCACATGGTTGATGGTCTGAACGAGGGATAGAACTAGTTAAGACAGAATAAATGTTTAGGAAACTAGAGTCGCAATCTACTAATTTAATGGTAAAATAAATTATTGCAGCTTCCAACAGTCCGTTTTCTTCCCAGGTGAAATAAACATAGTTTGAACTGAAAATGTTACTTAATTATTGAAATTAAATAAACACCACATAGAAATAGGATACGTTTTAATAAATAAAGTTATGGTTCAAAACATTTTTATATGAAAACGACCGGACGGGTAGTAGCATGGAACTTGTTTCACTCCAATTCGAACCTGGTATTTATTTCATAATTGTTAGGACAGAGAACATTTAGCGAAATATTGAACGTATTAATATTATAGTAAAATAGAAAGCTCTGATTCGTGATTTTTTTTTTACTTAGGAGAGAAAAAAATAGTATGCGAGTAAAAATCAAATTAGCTCCAAAACAATTATTAGACAATCATGAGGTTATATTTGGCGCTTATTATCATACTAATCGTTACCCGTGACTTTGTTCACGTAACATTGAAAGAAGAATAAATGCATTAATTATGAAAATTATTTCACTCCCGATAATTAAAATCATAAATAATTATCCAACACTTTATCACATTTCATTGAAGACAATACTGTATTTCTCTGTTATAGGGGCCTTGACATAACTCAGTTTTTAAAGAGATGAGTTTTGTGCCAAATAATCTCGAAAATGAAATTGCGACCAATGGAAAAAGGAGAGTCAAATAAAATCGTGGAAATCGTCGAATTGGGTAAAATGAAATGTCAATTTTACCTTATAAACCATTTTACATTAAACGACTTTGTGAAACGTTTTAACATCCATCCATCAAAAATAATTAATTGGAAATAGTATATGCTTTTTCTTTAAATTCATTTCTTGTGAATAAGGGACAATAATTTGCCTCCTTGATTTAAACGATAGCAGAAACGAATATTGATTTCTAAATGACAATATGTATACAGAAGATTTTTGTTCCGCAGAATAACTTGATTTATAACGTTTGAATGTGTGAAAATGTTTTTCATTTTCGAAAATTTTACCTTTATCAAGATTTTGTTATTCACTATCTATCCAAATTGAAAATAAATTCTTTTTTTAGTTTTAATGAGAAAATGTTTGAAAAATATAGTAATCCGTTTTATTTCTCCTTTTTATCCACAAAAATGGAGTAATTTAGTTGCCGTTTTTAGAGAAATTTCGTAAACATTTACAAAATAAATAAATAAATAAAATTAACTAAAAAAATAATAATATATTGGAATTTAATTCAAAATTTTTAATTGGGAGAGTTTATATGACATCCTAGAATCAGTGATAACCGGTTGTTAACTAAATCGCTAAATTGAAAATTAATTATTGAGGAAAATATTATTCCAGGCTTTGTATTTATTGGAAACGACAATGCTTAGCAACGTAAAATGGTTAATTTAATTTTACAGGAAAAGTATTCATTGATTCTCTATGAAAATAATAAAATTTTGAATTATTAAGAACTAAACTTGAAAATAATAAATAGCACCTACCCTATGTTCATTTCTGTGTTATAATCCATCTATGTGCAAAGACGTAGGGCCGTTTGGAAATCCTCCATTTTGGCCTTTTTTTTTTTTTTTTTTTTTTTTTTTTTGTAGCCAATCATTCACATATACGATCGCATTTATAATATTATTAGGATACAGAAAGACGTCAGTACATCTTTAGAAAATCCATGTTTTTAAATATTTAAAAGAAAGTCAAAAGAGACTCACAGCAGAAGAAGGAATTAGTTGATTCTCTGTTACAGGCCAGAAAAATGGGTGCTATGAGCTGTAATTTGTTTTTCAGATAAGTTATATTAAGATATTTTCAATAACGTTTTGTTTATTGTAACAGTGAAGTTAGTAAGAGGAAAGAAGCAATTTAAAAAATAAACAACAATTTGAAAACCAATATTGCTCTCAAAAGATTTTCGTTTGTTTTCATTCTAAATTTTTACATACGATAGTAAACGAATATTATACGGTTGGACTGAAATGTTATATTTCAAAATGTACTTGACTTACAGAAATGCATCCCTTGATTTTTTTCCCATTTAAATTATTTATTTTCACAAAAGTCTCAATTTACATAACATAATACTTTTTACAATACTTTTTGAGAAATTGAGTGCCTATCCTTGTCTTTATGTATGTAACATTTGAAATCACATGTATTTGGAGTTCTTTCCCTTGTAATAAAACTTTATTTACTGTAGAAATTATATTTTAGACGATTTTAAGCGTTCAATTACATATTTATTGCTAAAGATAATGATTGAAAAAAATCAAAAAGTCGCATTTACTCATAATTTCAAATTCTGCATTATGTCAATTAAATATATATATATAATGGTTGTACATATGAAACTGAATTTACTTTATTGTACTATTTGGACTGAATTCACAAACTTTTCAAAAGTTTAAGTAAAGACTTTTGACGACAGTATTTGAGAACAAAGCAACTTTACTGAAAATTAAATTTTTTTGTTTAACAACATTTTTAGATATTGGAATACATAAAAAAAGATTTTAAACTTTCGTTCACAGATGGTGTTATCAAAGTAAACCTCAGCCACAAATGTTTACCCTACTCAGGGATGCCACTGATTCTATTCGTTCGAACTTGACATCTTTTTTGATATATACTTCGACAACATGGCAAAAGAAAACTACTATAAAAATTGGTACGAATATGAAGAAAAATAATCACCTGTGGCAGCCATACTTAATGATCTTGAGTTAATCGTATGTGTCCTATTTCTTCTTCCAAAGGCGGGTGAATGTGTCTGATTCTGAAAACTGTCGGTACAATTCCAATATGGTTAGTGTCACTATCGAAATGTATAGTGTCACTATCGACAGCGCTTAAAATCAATCCCAGTAGCACGCAAACATATGACCCTACCAATCCCTTTTAATTACCCTTAATAAATCCCTTTTAATTACCCTCTTCAAATTTCCCTTATTTTTCGATTTTTAATTTTTTTTTCGAATTTTATTGTGATATTCATTTTAACTTATTCTGAATCTTAAACACTATCTTTACGCCGAATTTTAAGTTTCTAAGGCTAAAAGATCAAATTATTTTAATTTTTCAAATTGTTTAGAATTTTCGAAGGTTCTTTTTTTTTCTAATTTTCCGGATTTTTTATTTTTTTCTTATTTTTTATCCTAAGTACACTACCTTTCTTCCGAATTCCAAGTTTCTAGCGCAAAAAAATCACATTATTTTAAAATTGTCGATTTTTCCGATTTTTTTATTTTATTTTCGATTTTTATTGTGTTTTTTATGTTTTCTTTTACTGAATTTTAAACACAACCTTCACACAAAATTTTAAGTTTCTAAGACAGACTACAAGATCGTATTTTTTTTTTCCATTTTCAATTTTCTTGGAATTTGTTGAATTTCCGAATCTTTTTTTTTTTTTTCGAATTTTCCGGATTTTATAATTTTTTCTTTCTTTGTATCCTAAACACTACCTTTATTCCAAATTTCTAGTTCCTCGGTCTACGGGATCTACCTAATCTTTTTGATGACGCGTGAGTAAGTGAGTGAGTGAGTGACAAAAAATCGAAACTTTGAGTTAATATATCGTCTGCACTAGAAAAGACAGAAACGTGAAATTTAACATTTTGGTCCTATTTGCCACATACTATAGAAAAACGAAGATTAGGGTTTTTGGGATACTCCAGCGCAAAAATATGGGGGAGTCAAAAGTGCCCTGAGTTGCTACCAGAAAAAGAATGCTTACGGCTGTGCTTTCTCGACTTGGAGGAGACACTGCCGTGCGTGTGCCTCCAAATAGTATAAAAAACTACACATTGCAAATCTATTTCCAGTGAGTAGATTGTGGTGTAAAGTGTCAAATAATTTTTCATCTTTTTTATTCTTTTTTTTTTGGGGGGGGGGGAGGAGGGGGGGGGGAGGTTATTGATTTTTTTTTTTTTTTACAAATATCCATTATCCGAATAGAGGAAATAGCCATTTTTATTTACGGTTGCCAAATTTATAAAACCCGGATATTTTTTTTTTCTAATCAATGTACTTTTAGTTATATATATTTACACATGAATATTGAAAATGAAAGAAAACTTTAAAAACTGTTGCTGGTATTGTTATAATAATTATCTTTTTTTTTTTTTTTTTTTGGGGGGGGGGTGTAATTGAATGCATCTTTAACATTTTAATATAAAATACTAACAACAAATGTGGTATTACACCTAAAAAATACAATAAATTATAACACCTTATAACAATATATTTGTTTTAAATGGTAAAATGTGTAAATTAAAAGCATAATACAAATTAAAATAACTTTTATTAGGTTGTTTTACATGTTTCGACTCACCCCGAGTCATTTTCAAAAACAAATGAGAATATTCTATAATTGCACGGGCTTTGAAGTTATTATTTTCATGTACTTTTTTCAAAATTAAGCACGTTATCTTTTATTTTTACTTGGTTGTTTAATTTCATATCTGTGACCATGAAGTAACTCAAGCCACAGTTTCGGTAAATTAAAAGATGCCGTATCGTTACATATTGTAATTTTGCGTGTTAGTATCCTCATGCTTTCTCTTATTATGGATGGATAGTGTAGACTGGAGGGAAATATTATTTTACTTTCATTGAAATTTATTTGGATGGTTTCTTCTTGATATAATGATGATCTTGCCAGGGAAGTAGTTTTTCTTTTGTACTTAATATCATCTATATGTTCTTTTCTGTAATTAAATTAATTAATTGAGAATTATTCAGGAATATATGAAATACCTTTTATTAAAGAAGATGGATCCAAGAATTACTACATAGGCATGACCAGCAGGAAATGCAAGTCGAAAAATTTAAAACAACCTAATAAATTTATTTTAATTTGTATTTTGTTGTTAATTTACACCATTTAGCATTTAAAAGAAATACCTAAAAATACGTTATACAAGTATTATAAAGAAATAAATAATGAATTTTCCAAGAATTGCCAAATTTAATAGCATATATTTTAATGAAAACTCAAAAGGACTTTTAAAAAAACTTCAAAGTATTACCATTTGATTAAATAATGCTTATAGATTATTTAAAATTTCTGATAAATTTAAAGTATTTATTTCCAATCTTATTGGATTTGAGAAATTACAAGCTTTGTGGATTTTTACATTTAACGCTTACGTTTGTTTGCTATAGGATAAAACATGCAAATGCGTTAAAATTGGTAATGACACATTTTCAATAAATATTTTCCTATTAGTTGAATTTTAAAGTCACATTGTTTCATTAACTTCGTAATAAAAGCAACCGATGCATTACATCCAGTTTTAAACGATTTCCATAAAGATTAGAAAGAATTTCCTCTTTATAAATTTTATCCCATTAAAGGAAATCCATTGGATCTTTCATATTTTCAAAAGTTTCTTTAACAATAGTTATATGTTCTGGCAAGCTATAAATTTTCATTAAAACAATTATGATAACTTTATCATTATTTTAAAAGTTCAGTTTGAAATAATCTGCGAATAAATAAAAATACAAAGCATTCAAGGAATAGCGTATTTAGTCAAACGTTTATATGGTTAATTAATTATTCAATCGTAATAAATAAAAATCGTTATTATTGGGAAAATCCTTTGCGACATGTGACAAAATTTCCTCATCTATTAAGACATTGTACAATTTAATATATATTTTTTCATTTTTCCGTTGACCTGTTTTATTCGTTTAATCTTGTGCCTCTGGTGTAAGACATCCTTTAAACGTAAGACGTAAAATATGCATTATCTAGAAATACTGAGAGTATAATTAACATTGCATAATGTATATTTTGTGTATTAGTCTATCTTATGTTTTTTCGTAAACTTTGTTTTTAAAAGTGCAATTAAAGTTAATTAATAAAATTCATTTGCGATTAAAAATGCGTACTATAATGTGATATATAATGGTATATATACTATAAAACTTGTACAATATTGACTTAATTATGACAAGTTCTTTGTACATTAAAATTTATGAAGACTGAATACAAATTCTTTCTCAAAAATATTGTACGAGAGAAAGTCATTAAGTAAGTCACAAAATATAATTAAATAATAACGTACAATGATATTCACTTCAAAACTATTTTTTATTTCTCAAAATATTCTCCACCAATATTTATGCACTTATATCACAGTTTTATCAG
The DNA here is from genome assembly GCA_963931845.1 of Maratus michaelseni. NCBI lineage: Eukaryota > Metazoa > Arthropoda > Arachnida > Araneae > Salticidae > Maratus > Maratus michaelseni. The sequence continues at coordinate 255,928,324 of OZ007590.1, read as the reverse complement.
TGCTCCAACACCAGCTGCATAACATTGTTTAGGTTGCTCTATCAGCCACATTAGGACTTCAAGTTGGACCTTTTCATCATCTGTGAACATCATCTTGCAACTTCTTCAACCTCCACCATACATCTTCGACTTAGACCCAAGCGATTTCCATCTGTTTAGTCTACTAAAAAACCATCTTGGAAGAAAGATGATGTTCACAGATGATGAAAAGATTTAACTTGTGCTAATGTGGCTGAGAGAGCAACTCAAAGAATGGCATGCAGCTGGTGTTGTGGCACTGATAAAACTATGATATAAGTGCATAAATATTTATGGAGAATATAGTGAGAAATAAAAATAGTTTCGAAGTGAATATCATTGTAAGTTATTATTTAATTATATTTTGTGACTTACTTAATGACTTTCTCTCGTACAATAATTTCCCTCGTATATTTCTAATCCACAAGACATTAAAATTAAGTTTCATTACTTCCATAACGCAAATGTATATGACCAAAATATGCAGAAGTTCAGTTTTTCATATTCAGAAGTATACATGTATTGGTGAAAGAATATCAAGAACTAGAGACAGCAATTTAACCATCTTGTGGATACACACACTTGAGTTAAATTGCGGTGTGCAGTTTCCAAGAATCTTTTTTTATATTTGGCCTTTTTTTTTGGGGGGGGGGGATAGTATCGAATATTTTATTCAAAAGTATAGAGTAATAATTAATTTTATTTAAATAGTTATTTTTTATTTACCATTGCCAAAAAAATTGAAATCCTGTATAATAATATAGTATTTAAATAATCTATTTTCAATTATGTATATTTACACGTGAATATTGAAAATAAAAGAAAACTTAAAAATTAATAAATTATTACTTGTTAAAACATTTACCAGTAACGTATACGTCATACTTTATGCGAATTGCGCATTTTCAAGATTAGAAGTATATTTGATTATACATGCAGTACGATTTTATCATGATACATGGATAACATTACATTTTGCTGTCATGGTTGCACAAGCATTAATTTAATCTAATTTTGATTTTAAACGTTATTTGAATGTTTTATATTACTTTTAACATTAATTATTGATTTTTGTTGTTTAAAAGAAAATGAGCAAGATTTTAAAAATTGATATCAAAATATTGGCATTTAATGTGTGAAAGTCAAGCAATATTCAGCCGATCACGTTTATTTGCCTTTATAAATCATGAAAATTAAGCTTCCAAAATTCAAATAATATTTTATTTAGAAAACTTAAGTATTTTCTTACGCTTCCCCATTTAGAATTTTTCATAAACTTTTACATTCATTACATACACACCTTTTCACCAGATTTATTATTATTATTATTATTATTTGAAAAAAAATGTTGCTGTGAACAATGATTTTTTTAAATTAAAAATCCTTTTAATGCTTAATTTTTTCACGCACCCCATTTAATTAAATTATATTTAGCTTCAAATTGCTATTGAGTTTCTACATTTACAACCACTATTTTCATCTTTTTAAACCCGTATGCATATTAGTGGTTTAGAAAACCAGTATATTCTTCAAGATGTCTCTAAATGTATCTGAACGTTGTTTCATCGTTGAACATAATGTTAAAAGTCATCATATGCGAATTTGCGTACGGTGTACATGAAAAAGTACGGAACAAGAAGTCCCTTGGAAATGATCATACGAAATATAGTGAAGACGTTTTGAGAAACGGAAAGCGTGAAGGATAACAATTTTAGCTTCAGGCCTAAAGTAAGTGCCTTCAAAGATTTAAAGGTACGTCAGGAATGTTCTCAAAGCAAATTATTCCGTTAATTATGCTCGCAAATAAACGTTTCGTGCAACACGTGTCCATGAACTCTTAAAAAAAAATGTTTTATCTCTACAAAGTGAAGATTGTGCAACAAAGTAAAGACATAGAACAAGTAAAACGAATGAAATGGAGCGATTGGTGCCTAAATCACGTTTCAAACGATGATACGATGTTAGATTTTGAGTAAGAAAACCAGTATATTCTTCAAGATGTCGGTAAATTTATCTCAACGATGTTTCATCGTTCAACATAATTTTTAAACATCATCATATGCGAATGTGCGTACAGAGTACAGGAAAAAGTATGGAACAATACGTCCCATGGAAATGCTCATACGAAATATAGTGAAGAAGTTTAGAGAAACAGAAAGCTTGAAGGACAAGAATCGAAGCTCAGGCCCAAAGAAAGTTATAACGGCTTCGGAGATTTAAAGGCACGACAGGAATGTTCGTAAAGCAAATTTTTCCATAAATTATATTCGCAAACAAGAATTTCGTACAACACGTGTCAATGGACTCTTAAAAAGAGGACGTTTTATCTCTACAAAGCGAAGGTTGTGCAGCAACTGAAAAAAATAGATCAAGTAAAAATAATGCAAAACGGCGATTCGTAAATTGTGTTTGGCCTAAATCACGTTTAATTGCCCCAAATCACGTTTCAAACGGTGATACGGTTATTCAAATATGAGCAAGACATTTATTGTAGATGAAGCATGGATTCCTAATAGTGGTTATGTACATAGCCAAAATCCTTGAATATGGGCAACCGAAAACCATAATGGATTGCATGTTAAACTACTCCATAATCTTAAAGTTTACGTATGATGCGTAATCTCACGAAAATGCATCATGGAACCCATATTGTGTTACGAAAACTCTCAAAGTAGAAAAGTATTGCAAAATATTTGAGCAAAAATTGCATGACAGCGAATACTGGGAAGGTTATTTCCAACAAGACTGAGCAACGCTCATACAGCCGGAGCCTCAATGGAACTGGTGCAGGATAGGGCGATTTCAAATGGAATTTGGCCTCCACGATAGGCTAACTTGACGTCATCCGACTTCTTTTTGGGGGGATATTTAAAACAGCGAGTATATGTAAACATCGTCACACCATCCAGGAACTACAGAATAACATTTTCATTTGAAAAAAACACCATTACAGATTACATGCCGTGATGTGTTTCCGCGAATACGTGTCGTCGTATATTTTTATGGAAAACAGAGAACGGGAGCATTTATTGTAAAATGGATGCATAGAAAATTAAATGAACTCCCAAGCATGGTATATTACATGGTGTAGCGCCATTAGTTGTCCGGATCTTAAGAATTCGTGTTTATGAAAACTTGTCGTGGCCTAGTACTTACAATTCTTTCATAAATGAACATACATAATATTTCATACATAAATATTCTTACATAAATATAGTACATGAGGCACATAGTTATGTACTACGCCTATAAGTCATTTCCAGAATTTCAGTATACAGCTTTTTCGATAACATAATAATGTTTATTAATACTGTAACTGCTCTTGTTCTCTTACCTCAACATTTGTTGAAAAATATGCGATCGTGCATGTCCTTTATATTCTTCATGTTCCGGAATACATCGTCAAGTTTTTTTTTCAGATATTCGACAAAACGTCTAAAATCAAAATAGCCCGGTGACTTTGGGCCATATAATATATACTAGTGGCAGCCCGCAAATTCGGAAATGTAAAGAACTGGATCATTGGTAGATATACCTATATGAAATCGGAAAACAGTGCTTGAAGTTATAGTAACATAATTTTCGATTGACGACACTGTGGTTAACACTTGCTCATGCACTAACGCAAAAACCTATTAATGTTCAGTATGGCTTTAAATAGTGTCAGAACAATCTTATTCAAAGTTCTTCATTTCTGCTATTATAACTTCAGTTGTCGGAACTCTTTTAGTAACAGTGAATTACCATATGTATTTGGCTTTAACGATGACGTTCCTTTTCCGAAATATAATCCGTAATCGATAGTCTTGGAGTACAGGCATGGTACGAATCTGCAGAATTAACTTAATTTGCTTTTTAATAGAAAACTAATTACTGCTGAATTTGGGAATAACTAATCCACTAGCGGTCCAGAAAGTACCTCCTTCAAAAATAACTCTTAAGTGAAGCTTCACAGCGGGTTTCAAAATTGCACTACACATTTAGCAGTGCATTAATTTTAAATAATTTGTAATCTTATATATTAATGAAAAAATTATTGTGAAATTCTAGAAAAAATGTTATTCATAATATTCAACAATGCCATTTCTTGGATTTGATAATTTGTAGTAAACTTGGCGTAGACATGCCATACGCATTTTAGTACAAGGAATTATATTCCAGCATTTCACTGATAAAATGGTTATCAGTCAATCATTTCAGATAAAATAACCCAGGACAACATGGCGCCCGCTATTCACCAGAAAATTCTTACAGAAATATTTGAATTATTTAATCTCCGAATGTGCACGATTAAATAAAGCAAATATTTCTATAAGACTTTTTTGGGGACTGGCGGAAGCCAGGTTAGACAGATCTGCTATAAAGGCTTCAATTCCAATGCATCATTCCATGTGATGATTGCCTCTCGAGGCATTTAACCCCAGTTGTGTACATTGTTAGGGTTCACAAATTCACAGCCCTCAATGATAACATCAAACAGTCTAATAAGAACATCTTATCTGGTTCTTTACGCTCATCTAGAGATAATGTTATTAATCAGCTGCAAATTGCTTGCCATGAAATATGTTAAAACATAAAAAAATATATGCACAATGAAACCATTCTTAATAAATGATTACCTTATGTAATGTAATTTATTAAAATAGTTCGTATGGAAACTGCAACTTGATTTTTATTTTTTAATCTGTATGGTTATAATGTGACACACATTCAGATGGAATGAAAATGAGGGTTCAGTTTATGACGTAAAAATGTTTAATAATCCCTTTTATCTGTCTGTTATGAGCTTAATTGTATATTTTAAATTCTGACAACTTTATTTTTACGTGTGTTTTTGGTACTAATTCATATTACGAGGATTTATTGCCATATCTTTACAGATTTAAATATAAAACATGGTTTCATTCCGCTAATTAGTTTCAGCTCCAGAAGTCTCTAAATACGGAAAGTTTTCTGTACATTCTTTATTAACGTTTTTTAACGATTTATTTATTTTTGACAACGTGATAATTTTATGCATGATATTTGTTAGTATATTGATATGTTTAATAATGCATATTTTATGGCGATTTAAATTTGAAATACATTTCTGTAACACTGAAATCCTTAAGCACTTGTGTTTTATTGATACTTGTTATTTGATAACATGTTTTAGGAAATGAAGCAAGGAAATATGTTATCCATCAAAATAACTTATTTTCTCTACAGTAGAAAAGTTTTATTTCCTTCATAAAAAAAACTCCGACTTTGAAAGTTCCAAATATTTTCCAGGACTCAATTACATGTTCTCAGAGACTGGACGAACTTTTGTGTTTCAAAGTGCTTTTTTTTTCTTTAGCCGAAGAACATTCCATTGTGTTATACAACTTTTTAGATTGCGGCATAAGGAAATAAACTGTAAAAATACGATATATTATTATAAAAAGTTTCAGAGAACTCTTTTTTTTTCGAGTTTATTAAAAATCAACATTTTAAGGAGGATAAATAAAAAAAAGGTTGAACAAGGATTTTCTTTTAGCTTACATCTTTTAGTATCAGTAAAATATATGCCACCTTTTTGGAAGTTAGTTCTAGTACATGCTAAAATAAATAACTTATCTTTACGCTTCTAAATAATTTGAAAATATACAAATTGCTGTGAATTTGTTTATTTGAACGTCATAACCTATGACGGGTTGTAGGTCAAGTATATTTTGAGAAGGGAAAGCTACATTAATCAGATTTTTATTATTTCCATAGTATTCATACATGTGTGCAAATATAAACGAATAGAATTTCTGCAGATACAAAAGTTGTACGCAAAAGAAAAAGAAAAAGCCTGCATTGTGTAATGGTTAAACAAAGCAGTAACAAATTTTCAAAAGTATAGATAGATATAAATGTAAGTAGTATTAGCTGATAAAAAAAAAACCCATAAAATACTTGAAAATTAATACCATATTACATAATTTGTTTTTTTAATGTTTTGGTATTTAAAATCATATAGTTTATTCTTTATAAATTAAGTTTTTTGACAAAGGGTTTACCTCAGAGAAATAAAGAGTTATGTCTAAAAATTGAAGAACTTTTTTTTTTAAGAAATATTTTTGCAAAATAGATATGTTTGGTCAAATACTTAAGATTGAAAAAAATGTTTTATGAAGGTCCCTTTTTCTTAGAATTTTGCATTGTTAGAGACTTTAACAGTTGTGTTTTTTTATTTTTATATTTGTTAAAACTTATGTCTACGCATTGAAAATAAATAAAAATAATGTTTTTGCAACATTTTTTTTTTTGCATAATTGTAGACATTTGCGTCCAAACAATTTGTATTAAATTAAACTATTGGTCAGAGAATGTTTAAAAACATATAGGATATTTTATAATAATGTTAATTAATATTCAGATTTAAATTTATAGAATGATAATTTTCAAAATTCTAGCAGTTTAATAATTTTTTATTGTTCGTGATTGCAAACTTATCTTTTTGCTTATGCACATCTGACTACTTAGAAAACTAATAATCGCTGTTTCAAAAGCTTGCTTGAAAACGTAGCTTACAAAAAACGCGCACTGTTAAAAATAATCTGAAATTCACGGGTATTTTTTTCCTGAATTTCACAGAAAAATTCCCTTTTCGCAAAAAAGGGTATTTTCCATTAAAAAACAGAAAATTTCCTCATATTTTCTGAAAACAACAGAACGGACGGAGACGAAAGGGGCCATCAGAGTTATTCTGTTATCTGCTGCATATTTATTTTCAATGTTTAAAAGACTGACATGTTGCTGTACAGAAAAACTAAAAATTCAATAAATTACAATTTCGAGTTTATTTAAAACAACAACAACAACAACAAAATAGTGCATTCGAATTTAAAAAAGTAACAATTTTCCCATTCTTTTAAAATTATTTGCAATTTATTTTTTAAAGTTATAAGAAAATATTCGCACTTAAAATATACTCTAAACAAACAGATTAAAAAATATATATAATAGTTAAATTAAGTGAAAAAAATTAAGTGAAAAATCGATTTTACTCAAAAAATAACAAACAAAAATACTGCTTTCATCCATAACAATTTCAATTAAAAAAAATAATAATAATTTTCTCTTTCCTTTAAATTTATTCGAAATTTATTTTTTTTAAGTAATAAAAAAACACTCGCACTGAAATTATATTCTAAACACATTTTAAAAATACGCACGCATTTAAAAAATAGACAATAGTTGAAAAAAATCGATTTTCTCAAAAAAGCAGACATTTTTTATCGAATTTATTTCAAAATAAAATATTGACATTTTACATCTAACAATCAAATTATGAATATATATTTATCCTCTATTAATATTAAAATTTTAAATCATCAACATCATCTCATAACGAAATCTCCCCGCGATCAACTTTAAAGTTACCCAGTTTCTAAATCCCAAATTATTTAAGTTCTAATCCGCCATTTTGAGAAATCCCATATCATCGTTTCAAACTGCTATTCTGACAAGCGCCCACTGGTCTAACCAGCAATACCCTTGAATCGAGGAACTGTTATTCCTAGTTCAAACCCAATGTCACCCAAAAAATGTTCTTCAAGTATATATGATAGTAAATACTCCCGCAATAGTTCACATATGGCAGCAGAAATAGAAATGTAATTTTTTAAAAGCGAGTTTATTCATAACGGAAAATTCCCGTTTCTGTCAGTGCTGCCAGGAATATTTCCGTGATTTCTGAGAGCATTAACAAAAAGTTACCGCTTCTGTAAACGGAGTTTGTCCTTATTTTATCTTTCAAAACGGAAAATCTAATAACGGAACGGATAAAGTCCGGCAACTTTGCTGCCAGTAGTTTTACCGTGAATTTCCAAATTTATTTTTAACAGTGCAATGATTAAAATGTTTATATGAAGAACTCAGTAGTTAAGTAAGTTTTTAATTAGATTATACTCTATTTTACGTTTCCTTATTTTAAAAAAAATATTTTTACGTAAATTTTGCATTTAAATTGTGTTAAAGTTTTAGAGTCGATAAACATTTCAGAAAATACCTTAATGAAACGTTCGGATTATTAAATCAGTACGAGTTATTAAATTAACGAATTATCAAATTTTCAGTGAAATTTTCTAATTATTATTAAAAACTATTTTTTCACGGAAATACAGAAGTAATACACTATGATAAAAATTTGTAAGCTGTGTCAAGTGTAGACATATTCAAAGCAAATTGTTTTCGCTTTAATGTATTTTGCAATCTAAAAATATAATCTTCAAAGAAATAACGGAAAATTCAGTATTCTGTAAGGATGTTAGGAAAAGAGTAAAATTATTGGTTGATAATATCTTTACTATACTTAAAGTTAATTTCAATAAAACATTTATAAAATATTTCATAGAGGGAAAACAAAATGTGTCAATTACTGAAATTTAAGTGTACATGAAAACTTTCACTGATAGTGGTGCAATTAAAAAATTTAAAAGTACATAAGTTGCATATTTACGAATTCCATATGACAGTATGCTTGATTGTGTGCAATTTCGCGTTATGTAACCCTAGCTGCAAATTTTGGCTTTAAAAATCAAATGCTCTTCGGAACAGTTCTCGACAGAAAAGTATGCAAATTCTACAGGAATTGATTTAACTGATAACGTAATATACTTTAAATATACAAAGCGATGCAAATTAAACATGAGGTATTTAGTCACATTCTTTGCAAATCATACTGGGTGGTACACAACCACATTTTGTACACATGGTTTCTAAGTATGCGGTTCTGAAATTTGAAAGAAAAAATCATTCATATTTTGGCCGGAGGAGGAATGTCGCTGAGATGCTAATAAAAAGTTTTTTCCTATAAAAAAGAGTGCATCAAGCAAATTTTCGTTAAAAGATTATAATAGTGAATATACATTTATTACATCAAAGCATTACTCGTAAAATACTTTTATCAGAACAATAATAAGTCGTCTTCAGCGATCAAGTCATTTTGATAGGTAAAGGATTTTTGTCGAGGTCCAATTACTATTACAAATCTTTAGAGAATCATTGTCCGTTTTGAAGAGACTGGTGCATTTGCACTGACATCTGGACGGGAACAAAAACCCGGGATAAGCAGATAATTCAAAATGTCTGGGAAGGCTCGTTTAATCCATATAACTCCCTGTGTCTTTTCGCTGTAGTTCTATTGAAACAGCATTATTTTTAATGGGTTAGTTCAAAGTTAGCTGTCTGGAAAGACAGACTTGCACATCAGGTTTTAACTATCTGCGCACACATATTGCATATTAATGTTATGTCCGCGGAGCATAACATGTATGTTTCAGATCAAGGTGATAAAGATCATGCCAAAACGTACTAATAATATTATCATGTAACATATGATTGCAATAATGTTATTCCAATAACATGGTAAATCACATTTCAAATCCGTTCAGATGGTTTTTTTGTTTTTTTTTTGTTTATGAAAATTGCAGATATACACACATAAAAGCCAGAAATAAAAGCTTCTTTTTTGAAGTTGCTTAATAAAAGGCTATGCCACCATCCTTCTGTAATAATATTTTGTTTAATAGATTTGAAATAGTCAAAATATTATCGTCGGTATTTGTAGATATTAAATATAGAAATTGTATATGTTCTGTATTTCAGATATCATTTTCCAAGTTTTTGTTTACTTACATAGAGATAGAATAGAGTGAAACAAAATTATTTTTGGAGGAGAAAATTCAACTGAATTTAGTTTTCTAAGAAAAGATTATATCATATCTCACAAAACTATCAGGTGGCTTTGACAATTCTGAAACTTGGAGTTTATATAACATCGAAAAATTTAAATAGTTTTGCTTTAAAAAAAAATCTGGTTTATACTATATATGTTACAAAAATACTGAGAAAGTAATTATTATGAACTGACTTCATCATGAAATAAATTCTTATTGAATCAGAAATTAAAATTCTTGAAGTTATCTGGCATTACTTTTTATTGAATAGCTCATTGTATTAGGAATGTAAATAAAATGTTTTTTCTTTACTTATTGGAGTTATCCTAAAATACTACAGATTACAAGTTTCACACCCATAAACTAATAATAATGGGAACAATTTTACATGTTTTTTCCCTATAGCCCACTTTTGTCAAAAGTGCTATTAATGTTTGACAGACGCAAATTTCCTGTCAGCAAAATCACTTAACCTGTATTTTTTACAAATTTATTAAAATTAAATTGCCAAAGAGGATACAAAAAGTACACCTTTTTCATGATTACCAAGGATCGTTGAATTTCCACTCCACTAATTACACGTAATATTTTTCGGTATATTAAATCACATAATTTGTTTTGTATGTTTATACTTTAATTTTTTTTTAAATATCGGTAACGAAATATATTAATATTTTTCATTGCATTAATAATATAAATATTTAAAACAGTCATTAATTATAAATGTAAGATAACGAGATTAAAACGAGTTTTACATTCAAAATTTAAAAAGTAAACGTTGAAAATTCATATAATTTTGAAATTGTCAGTGTTATGAAAAAAACAAAACAAATTATAATGCCATAGTTTAATTTTATGTACAGTTTTTTAATCTATTTCACTGAGAAAAATAGAAGTTTTTACATGTAAAAAACTATAAATAATTATAAAATAAAAGAGTAAATTTGACGATTGAACAAATAACACTACGTATATTTCTTTTAAAATTTTCAATAAATCCATAAAGAGGCAAATTATCTTAATTAAAACTCTCCCTTTGTAATTAAATACATATATGCTTATAAATATATGTGTATGTGCGCATAAGTATGTTTTTAATAAGTTTTGTCTCACATTTAACTAATAACGTATATTTTGTTTCGAAATTAATCATTAAGGGAAGTTCGCTTGGGAATAAAACTCACTCCGAACATAAAACGTAATTTCTAAGTTCAGGTACTCTTCCAAATGAACAACACATCTGCTTAGAAAAAAGGAAGAAATTTTCGTTTTATGTACTTAAGCGTAAACAAAGCACAAACTTTGGGGCATACCTTCCTAGGACCCCACTGGGCATTGTAATTTATGTCTTTCAAATATTTAACCAATGATTATATTCTATAAAGACACACAGTGTACGGTATTTTTTATTTCCATCCCATGACCCCCCCCCCTCAAACACTTGTAATAATTAGTCGTCTGTAAAACTTTTCAGGTTGTATATGTTGTCATTGTATATGTTGTATATATATAAGTTGAACAAAAATATTTTTTTTTCCTTATTTTTTTTTCCATGTATTTCATTTACTAACTCGTTGTGATAAACTTGTTTAATTCCGTTCTGATTGAGAAATTTGATTTTTAAGTGTGATCAACTTGAAACACTCAATAGTTTTAATAAATACTCAACTTTGGCATTCATGCAATTATTGACTCCAGATTTTACAAAATGACTTAAACAACATCTGGAATTGTACAAATATATATATAAGTTGCAAAGGATAATAAATAAAGTATTTTTCCAAACTTGTAATTTTGTATGCTAAAAAGTACATTTTTATAAACTCTGAGATTTAAAACCTCTAATGATCGTTCATTTAGCCTTAAAAAAATTAAGAGCCTATAGTTAATTAAACCTCTTACCGCTCAGCAAAAGAGAAAAATTGTAATGTTATTTTCTCTGAAAGGTTTTTAAAACCAAAATAACTTTAACAATAAAAGAAAATTCGAAAAGAAAGATTCGCCTTTGTTTATTCACTATAAGAAAAACATATTTTATGAAAACATATAAACATATACATTAAAATCATTTTTCATAAAAATAATTTTTCTTATAGGTTTTTGAAATACTACAACAAAGATGATTTTTCTAACATGATGCAAAAAACTTAATTACATAAATGATTATAATCCTTGACTATATGAATATAATCCTTGAATATATGAATACAGATATGAATACAGGCTTTTGAAATACTACAAAAAAGATGATTTTTCTAACATGATATAAAAAACTTAATAACATATATGAATATAGTCCTTGAATATATGAATATAACCCTTGAATATATGAATATATTCCTAGTACATCATTTCTCATTGTTTTAAAACTGCCTTATATCTATAGAATTATACCGATTTAAATGAAGCGTCATTTAATTGAATCCTACAGCTTAGGTAACGGATATATCAGTTCACAGTGATAAGAAGATTAAAAAAAAACATAAGCTACCAAATAAACCATAATAAACCCCAGTAGAAGCGTGGTATGTTGCATTTGAAGTGATCGGATATGAAACAGAGTAACTATCAAAATGCAAGCTTAGAGATATGCAAGTTTCAAGTTTTCTAAAGAAAACTGCAACAGAAATTATTTTCTTTTTTCCTCTAACATATGCTTATTTGTTAAGATTTCAGCAAACTTACACAAATCTTATGCAAAATTAACCTTCAGCAAACTTACGTGTTGCATTTTTGCCAGAGAGATTTAATTTTATTATACGTAATGAATTTTAATTAAAAAATAAATATTTGCACTTACCTAAAATTAATCTATGATTATGATGTCATGTATTGGGTAACAAATAGATTTTGCACTTTAAAATAGATGTCAGTATAAATTTCTACAATTTTACATGAAAATTAGACAAAATTCATAAATGTTATTAGCCATGCTTTACAAGCGTTTCCATCATTTTTTCAGAACAACAAAATAAATGCATTATACTTATTTATTCATAATCTATCTTTAAAGTCATCAAATAAATTGTTCTAGAAAATAGGAAATTAATATTTTGTTGCATTTTAGAAGCAAAATTTGTTTCATATATATTTTTTATTTGATAAAAAAAACTGTTATGAAAATTAAAACATTTACAAAAACAAAGTAAATTATTTTATTCGCATTCTTACTGAATTTTTAATTTCATACGAAAAATATATTTCATTAAATTAACGAGTTATAATTAATAGAACAGAGAGTTACATAAATTAGACCGCCGTTTCAAGATAAATTATTTAATATATCAGATAATTGCATTTTATTTTATTCTGAATAATATATTTGAATTAAAATAAATGACGTTTTTACTTAAAGTAAAAATAAATATCGTCACACGATAAAACAAATTAATTAATCTTCGTAAATTATTTACACTTTTTAATTAATTTTAAAATTACTAATGTTATTTTTCAACATTATAATCGGTTTAGGAAATAAAAATTAATTAAAAAACACACGTTGCACCTATGACAATCAGGGAACTTATAAAAATACAAGTTTCGAGACATTCAGTTTAAAAAAAAATACTGTAACCAAATCTATCGTGTTTGATTCATCAAATAAAGCTTCCGCGAATGCGTTGAAGGTGAGAAACAATAAAGCAAATGAATATGATATGAGATGTTGACGTTACATAATTTAGATGTAAATTTAAACATTTGAATTTTTTTATAATACGCTCAAATGATATATAAATATTTTTAAAATACGTATGAATCACAAAATGTACATTAACTCAAGTTAACATGAAACAGACATTCTTTTTATTATATTGCTAAGTTTATCAAAACTCTGAAAAATTCAAATTTATCTAATTAAACATTAAACATACTTATTATTTTTAATGTTTAATTAGATATAAATTATACAAAAATATTTTTATTAATTATAATATATATATATATATATATATATATATATATATATATATATATATATATATATATATATATATATATATATATATATATATATATATATATATATATATATATATATATATATTATATATTTTTATATTATACAGGGTGTTCCGTTAAAGGGGTCCAATATTAATAGGGGTAATAGAAGAGATCACATGGAGCATAAATCAGTATATAAAGCCTGGTCGGATCTCAATAGTTTTCAAGTTACAGCAAATAGAATGAAAATTCGGAAAATTGTAAAAGAACCCTCATTGCTAAACTATCGATAATGCTACATACTGCAATTTGTTAAAAAATATTGTCAGGAATATTTCATCAACATATTCTTAATTGTTTTTTTCTTAAACACTTTTTCAAATAATGTGGCCAGATGATACATGTCAAAATATATAGCGTGTTTCAATCTTTTTGGGACACCCTCTATTTTTATACAAATATGGATTGTAACACATAATTAAAAAATTATTTTTCGAAGCTTGAATTATGCTAATCCAAAATTACAGTCTATTCCGGGGAGTAGTTTAGAGTTAAGTTTTAAAAACTACACACATTACAATATGTTTTGCAAATATTAACTAGGAATTTAACATTGAAGGTTCCAATCTTTAAACCTTTATAAATCCTAAAATATTTCACTGAAATATTCCCGCTCAGTATCCTAATGTAAGCTATACCGAAGAAAACCCAAATACTCTGCTAATAGTTGGTGTTCATGTTGAAAATTTCAGAGTTTGGTACAATTTTAGTATGAATTACTCTTAAGCTTATTTATGGAACACTAATTAAAAGAAGACAATATTCCCAGTGAAATAACTATTTATTTTTTCCCGAGAAATTTTGATGATTAAAATGTATGATCTCTCGTTTTCTCTTTTTCTTTTGTCTATTGAATACTTTCGAAAAAAAATAGAAACTAAGAAAGCAAAACAAACCGTAATTGTTTTTTATGTTGACTATTGTAATGCTGCATTGGGAGATTTATAGTTTTAATGTATTAACTGTATTCAGGTTTTGTTTTGTTTTCATTATTTTCTTGCACCTCATTTGTATTAAAACTTTCAAGAAATAAGCGAAAAAAAATCATCCCGAAAATTTCTGCTCTTATATCAAGAGTTAGACATTTTATGATAAGAGCTTGAAACTACGCAAATAGTATGTACTTTTTTGTGGAAAAAACATTTTGAAAGAAACTTTTGAATAAATTTTATATAAAGCATATGTAATATCATGACAGCTGAATGACGCACTGATTGTCCTTTTTAAAATTTAAATACAGAGTTTATTAAGAATGAGAGCTGGTATTTACAATAATATACACTATATACATTTTCACTATTATTCATAACAATTCAACCAAAACCACGTTACTTCTTAAAATAACCAAAATATACTCGGATGTATTCCCACATCCTCATCCTCTGAACAAACCACCATTCCTTCTGTCTTCTCTTCACTTCTGTTTACTTTAGAAAAAAGGTTTGGAAGAATGTTGGTTGCATGACACCCCCCCCCCCCCCGATAAGATTCTGCTGCAAAATCTGACAAATAGCAACCATACAACTATACAGCCTAATATATATATATACATATTTTTTTTTTTTTTTTGCCGCAAAGCAACATTTAATGAAAACATGAAATTCGTTTTCAAACATTATTTTCAAAATAGCAAAAATCAAAACATCACATTGATAGCTGCAACTCGTAAAAACGATCAACATGTCATGACAGCTTTACACAAACTTTTTCAAGTTATTTACTTTCTAAAACGTATATGAATATTTTGTTGATGCTGCCATTTATTGGTGAATCCGGAGATTTTTCACTCAGTGGTACATAAGTTTAAGTTACAGTTTGCTTCAAACTTATATACGTATTAATGAATAATAATTACATTTATATTTTTAATTATATTGATGGTATATTTTTTGCGTTCTACAATGTACGTTTGCAAATAGTACTTCACTTGTTTCAAACAAGCGTTTTTCAAAGTAAAATTTAAATCGCTTTTTAAAGCATTTTATTTATTTGCTTTAACACTGAAAGCAAGATACGGAAATGTCTCACTGATGTGAAAATAGAAAGGGATTTTACAAATATTTATAATGCAATTAGGATTTGTCTTGCCAATCAAGCGATTTACCCTTGGCACGTGAGATTATGTTTTAAGACTTCCGATAGTTCTTTTGTTAAATTGTTTTCACAAAGACTGGGGATTTCTCTTAAGAAAAATCTGATAGGCATGCTACACTGTTATTTTTTCGTAAGATTCGAATTTAAAAATAATGTAATCTTTGATAGGGATTTTAAATGGTTGTATGAATGGTTTTGCATATAAATTTGGTAAAAACTTATTGAAAGAAAATATTTTAGTTATGTTTCAATAATATATAAATTAATACCATATTTTAAATTGCAGGTAAGAACTTTTAGATAATAAAACAAAAATAATTGCTTTGTTTCAATTTGGGAATCTATGTTTTATTTATTGAAATGTGCTTTATCTAATTGAAAGAGTTACAAAGGTGAAGGAAATGTTATAAGGTAATACAATGAGTTGTTGGAAATATTAGGATAGAACGCGACAAAGGTCGACTTGTTCCTGTTTTTGTTTAACATAACAGGGAAGAAAGTACTAATTGATTCGATCTTTTAAAAGAGTTCAGTTCACCTCTAATTCTATGACATTCCACCTCTAATTCTATGACATTCACTTTGGATTACAAAATTAGAGACTGGCGATAATGATAAAAGTATATTTCAGACT
Organism: Maratus michaelseni; assembly: GCA_963931845.1. Classification (NCBI taxonomy): domain Eukaryota; kingdom Metazoa; phylum Arthropoda; class Arachnida; order Araneae; family Salticidae; genus Maratus; species Maratus michaelseni. The sequence continues at coordinate 255,911,887 of OZ007590.1, read as the reverse complement.
ACTTGTTATGAAAACTCATATTTTACTAGTTCGCATGTAATATTTTAAACATCTGATATGTATATTTGAATACACCACTTACAAAAAAATGTATGGGCGTTTTTCAGTGATTTGCTTGAATAGGCAAACAGACATTTTTATTATTAGCAATTCATTATTTTTTCAACAACTTCTGATATTTCCCCAGCAGATTAAAGCATTCATATTATACAATATACACAATTCATTAGTATTTAATTGTGATTAATTAAAAAAAGTGTATTTAATGAAAATTTTTTATTATTATGTTTTATATATTGTAATGCAGGACTGTCCAACCTGGCGGCCGCTATTCACCAGAAAATTCTTACAAAAAAATTTGCCCTATTTAATTGTAGATATTCGGATATTAAATAAAACAAATATTTCTGTAAGAATTTTCTTGACTTTCATAAATTACTGACAGAAAATCAAAATAAATTTTCTATATCACGTGGGTAAAAGGTCACGTGGACATTGTGGGAAACGAACTGGCGGACAAGCTGGCGAACGAGGCCGCACACTGCGTAAGCGAGGAAATTAAACTTCCACAATCTTTTCCTAATAAGCTTCTTAAATTACAATTGCTGACAAGTGGCAGCACAACTGGGACTCCTCAGGGTGCGGCAGGTTCACTCATAGTATTGTTCCAAAGGGTCAATGCTCACTTATATGTAAATATAAAGTATCACTCTACTTCCTCACTTGATGTGGAAGTTTTGGAACATTCTTACATAGTAATGGCAAAAGAGATGATGTCTTGTGTCAGCGTGGTCTGAGAAGTGACCCACTACTTTATTATTTGACAAATGTAAATTTATAAAGTATAAATATTTTATATCAAAAATATTCAATTTATTAAATACAAATTCCTCTCATAATCAGTTATCTCACTTAAAAAAATAAAATATATATTTTTTTTACTCATATTTTGGCATGTAAATAGGACTAGTTGTTTCATATATTGTACCAGTACCAAATTATAAATATATAGTGTATTTCAAAATATTATTGTGTGTAAATAAAATTGTTTGAATTTTATATTTTAATTATATATGGTAATTATTTAAAAATATATATTATACCCCTAACTGTTATTGAATACGTATTAATGCATTCATAATGTACAATTGTAAATAATTGTAATTATAATATTTATCCCAAAATGCTATATAAATAACTATAAGTAATTTTTATGTAAAATATCAATTATTGTAATAATTTAAAATTTCGCCCTGCCTTATGGCAAAATTGGGTAACGTTTTTACTTTGTAAATATAATTACTGTAGCTAACATGCAATTGTTGTAACTAAAAAATGTAAAAAAACGTCTGCACGCTCAGCAAAATTGGGCTGCAAATGTAACATTATTGTAACTTTCAAAAAATTTGACTTAAAAATAAACAGGGTCTTCTGCCTTGCAGAAGAGGCCGGGCTCGTCCCAGGATGTGGTGGTTCCGGATAGTAGTATTTTTCCCTCCCTAGGCTTAGGGGTTCGTCCTGGCCATTAGCCATAAGCTGGTCCCTAGGGTGGGCGTTGTCTGTCTGTCTGTCTGTACGAATTTTCTGGTGAATATAGCGCGTCAGGTTGGACAGCCGTGTTGTAATGGAAAACACTTCTTATTTTATGCAAGCATCAGAGTGCAAAGCACCTGGTATAAAAAACATATTTATATTTATTTCCAAATAACTTAGAACAAAATTGTATAGCTGCCAACTGCTGCCTTTTTTGTAATCACTATATCCGAAGGATAATTTTTTGGCATAACAGATTACAGAAATATGCTATTAGATTTTGCGAATTAGACTTTTTGTAGATTTTATGCATGTACTACGCTACTATGCGCTGCGCTTAGATAAAAAAGAAAGGCAAATGTAATATTCGCCTTTAATTTGTTCCATTCTGTTGCATAAGTAAAATATACATATGAGATAGATAATTGAAGTAGCTAATTGATCTTCTAAAATTTAATTAAATTGACTTGTTTTTCCAGACAGTGTATGTGGTTTGATGTTTGTTGATATTCTCCTACTTATCAACAGTAGGTTACTTAAAAATTCGCGCATATGCGCTAAACCACACGTGCATTAGTGCGTATTTTTTGAGTTTCTTTACTTTCAAACTAAAGAATGGGAAAAAACGTAAATTTCTTACTTTAATGCGGAGGGATATTTTTTATATCACTTAGTTTTAATCAAGGTTTCACATTTACATTACATGATATGCTAGCATGTTAAAGTGGAAAAGAACTGTGGAAATAATTGCCAGACAAAAAAAAAAAAAAAAAAAAAAAAAAAAAAAAAAAAAAACATTGTCGCCCGAGGCGATTTGGGAGCCGCATTTCTCAAGTTCTGGTTAAGCATATACGCCGTTAACATACGCCAAGTTGTCAGTTTTATGATTAAAGAAAAGTTTACTTAACCACTGGCATAGCATTTATATTAAACTGCAGACGATTCCAAGCATTTATTTCAATATTTACTTGTCTTACCGATAAATCAATTTTTTACCATAAAAAAGCATACTATAAAAAGGCATATATTAGTGCACCTATAAATATGATAGAAACACAAGAATTTATTTAAGAAGTGTATTAATACTTTTTAAACATGCTATAACTATACAATTTTTGAAAATATTTAAAATTAATAATTGCATATAAGTGTTTTTTTTATATATGTAGTATATATCAAGGGTAGATAAGAATATAACTTTAATAAAAAATCTGACCACTACATGTTTTAAATGATTATTCCGGACCTGAAACAAACCCAACATTTTATACAATAGAAATTATATAAACATAGTAAGCGACGGATGGTTAATCAAAAAGGTAAATTAACTCAAAATGGTCATTTTTTAAATGATAAAACAAACATGCCAGAGAAGTATTTCTACATTGCATATAAACCCATAACCAAGTCTTTTTCAAGTATTTTTATAAACGATGTTGTTCTAATTCTGACATCTTACTTTTTCCATGTTTGCTCGCGCATTTTCTTTAACCCTTAATTGCATAATGATGTAAATTTCCATCACTTTTTATTTAACTTTTAATAAATAAATCAACTTCTTCGCCACCACTATATTTATATAGAAATATTAATCCAGTAAATTTCCCGTGAACTATGTTGCTGAACAAAGTTAAAAATCTGTCTTAAAATTTCTGGTGCCTAATATTTAATATACATTAATCCCTTAACATTAGCGAGGGTTAGGTTCACAGAAATCTCCGCGAATGTCAAAATCGCGAAAGTTGAGAATATCCTCCCATGCATAAAAGGGGGTTAGGTTTTACGATTTTTTTTAATGGAAAAAACAATTGAAATGTAAATATTATATTTATTAAATATTAAAAAAATACTCCAAATAAGTTTGAACAATTATAAACATATTGAAAAATGCTGTTTGATGGCTGAAAAAAACTAGTAATATGCGATTGCTTGGCAGAAGAGATCTTTGTTTATGGATTTCCATGTAAGGAAAAGTTGCAGCCTCAATTTCTCTTTTAAATTTAAGACTCCTCACTAGCAAGGAATCACATTCTATCGCTTTATCGGCAAGTTGTTGTTGTAATTTTTAAATTTTCGCGACAATTTTTGCAGAAAATATTTCACCTGCAATAAAAAATTTTAATTTTAGAAAATTTTGTAAAAAAATAAATAAATAAATAAAAGGCGTTTCACAATTCCTGCTCTCATCGTCTGTATCATTGTCTGGTTTGTAATTTTTTCTTCAAGGATTTCTAGAAGTTCTTCTTCAGTAAATCCATCATCATGGGATATTATCAGATCTTCCACATCTTCTTTCCTCATGTCGTCGAAACCATCACCTTCGACCTGATGTGCCAGTTTCACAATTTCTTCAAGAGGTTTGGAAATTGAAGGCATTTGATTTTCTTTTTGTACCACTTGGGGCCAAATATTTCGCCAACAAGAATTGATTGAACTTTCATTAAGTTCCATCCATGCTGCACCAATTTCGGCAATGCAATCTGCTATGTTGAAATTTTTTCAAATCTATGTGACCGTGGCTTCTGAATTTACTTCAATCGATTCTAAAATTCTTTTGAAAGATCTTCTTGTGCAGTAAGCTTTGAACGCAGCTATGATTCCTTGGTTTAACTGTTGGATCAGTGAAGTCGTATTAGGGGGGGGGGAAACCACTTCGACGTCAGGATGGGCATCTTTTAAACTAAATGGATGTTGAGGAGTATTGTCAATGAGGAGTAGAACTTTAGATGACAGATTTTTAGATGTAAGGTATTTCTTCACCTCATGAATAAAACAATCATTAAACCAATCCAGAAACAAAACGCTGGTCACCCATGCTTTGGTATTTGCTCGCCAGAAAACAGGGAACTTGCTTTTATCGTTACCTTTCAGAGCACGAGGATTTTGCTATCTATAAATTAACATCGGTTTTACTTTAAAATCGCCTCTAGCATTGGTACACAACAGAAGAGATACCCCATCTTTTGCTGCCTTAAAACCTGGAGCCGTGCTTTCTGTTTTGGAAAGAAAAGTTCTCTTCGGCATTTTCTTCCAGAACAAGCTTGTCTCGTCGGCATTAAACACTTGTTCTGGAACATATCCACGTCTTTCAATAATTTTTGTAAGCTCTTCAGGAAATTTTTGAGCACTTACATGATTCCCAGAAGCCGATTCGCCAACTAACTTTATGTTGTATAAACTATGCCTATGTTTGAAATTTTCAAACCACCCTTTACTTGCCTGGAAGTCAAATAAAGTTTCATCCTTTACTTTTATCGTGTCAAATATTTTTTTAGCCTTGGCTCGTATTAAAGCTGAACTTATCGGCACTTGCTTCTGGTTCATATCTTCTGTCCAAATACCTAAGGCAGTTTCAGTTTCTTCCAATGCCTTGTTCCGTACTTGCGATACGGTTTTTGCACTACTTGGTGCACATGCGGAGACGCTGTCTCTTATAGCCTTTTCGTTTTTTTTAATTGATCAAATCGTAGATTTATTAATATTAAAATAACGACCGACCGCGCACGCCCTTTCTGCCATTCGCAACTTATCTAAAATTTCAATTTTTTTCGGAAAGGTTCAAAACTTTTTTCACCCTTGTGGCTGTAGGCGACATGATGAAGTTTCTGTTTTTTAGGTTTGCTAAACGCTGAGAAGAAAAAATAGACAGGAGAATAGAAAGAACAAATGCATTCTACGGGGACTTACGTAATTCAAACGATAAACAAAACTTAGAAGGAGCATGCGCATTACATATTTCGAAGACAAAATTTGCGTTTTTGTCTTTCAATATAAATTGGGCGATAATCTATTTTTAGCATAAAATCATGTTTCGGGTAAAACAAAGGAAGTTTACTTTTAAAAAAACATTTTTTTTTCATAAAAAGAAATCCGCGAATAACCAAGTTAAGTATTCGCGAATGTTGAAATGTTCTTCATTTTATAATACGCGAATAATCAAAACTCGCGAATGTTAAACCCGCGAATGTTAAGGGATTACGGTATGTATAAAAAAACACAATTGTAAAAGAAAAACTCATGCAAATAAGGGTTAACACAGTTTAGATGTTAATGTAAATGCTACTTGATGTAAAATAAATTAATAAAATCATTCGTCATTTAAAGAAATATTTTTTTTATTTTATTAATTTAAAATCACCGGTCACCTTTGGCAATATAGTGCATTACAACCATGCCTACAATTGTACCACAATATGCCTTATTTGACCGGAGAAAAGTATTACAAATTGTTTGAATAAACGATGTATTCTTTAATATAAATATTAAATAGAAATTTACCTGTATTAAATATATATTAATATGTTGAATATATATTATTAAATTCTGTATTAAATAGTGGTGTCTGACTCTTTGAAAAACAGCAAGTGTACGCACCTTAGAATATAAATTAATAAAATCTACTTTCTTTCTTATGAGACATGATATCCATATACTATAGCAGGAAAAAAATTCTTGTTTGTACAGAATTGGTTTTCACTTAACTATTTAAATCAATACTTCATATTTTAATTAAATTTAATATTATCTTTTTATTTATTAATATAAAATATTAGATGGTATTACAAGATCTCAAAATAGAATTCTTAAGGTACAGGCAGTTGATTACAATATTTAATTGAACGTCTTGAAATACGAGATAAAATAAACAATATTACAAATAAACTTTGCTACGAATAGAATCAATTTAAATATTTAAAGATGTGTGAAATAGCTCGCGCCTAGCAAACAATTTATTATAATTATATTCATTTTGAGTTTCTGCTAACTTTCCATAGAATGAATAATGTGTTCCCATGCAACTTGTCTTGTTTTTGGGGAAACCGTATGTATCTTTCATCACTTTCATACTTAAAATGCGTTAAACTTGTTAGAATATGAAATAACGCTAAAATTCGAAATAGTAGCATTCGCTACTAGTTTTGAATGAAGAATTTATGTATCAAAGTATGAAAATTGTAGTTCAATGGAAATTAATCGTATAATTAAATGCAGAAACTAGCATGATATATTTCAGTTTTAAATTTTGGCAGTGCTTCGCAATGCATTAGAAGTTCAATTATGTTAGTAATGAGTTTCCTTCATCAAGTAATTATAATTTAATAGTTCTAATGTAATATTTTTTAACTTATAACTATATTTTTTTGTTCATTATGCTGAAAATGGCAGTAAATTATGTTACATTTACAATATCAATAACTTTACAATCGCATTATAAGGTTTACCCAACATAATAACCGTATTCACAATAAACTAATTTAAAAATAACTCTTCTGGCTATAACATATATAATTTTAGATTGGAAAATTATTATCTGTAAACTAACTGAAACATAAAACTAAACAACTAAATTTTGCGTGGTGTGTTATATTCCAAAATTAACAATCTTGATATATTACCAAGTGTGACGTCATACACGACAGTAAGAAAACATTTCCAACTATTTGATTATTTAAATTTTACTATAAAAATCTGTTTCACAGTCTATAAAACAGCTAAAAACATCTAAAAACATATAACACATCTAAAACATATAAAACAGCTAAATATCATATTTATCGTTTTATTCATTTATTTATTTATTTGACAGCTATTTTTTCACATATTACTTTGTTAGTCATTAATCATATATTCTAATACGAGCAAATCTTGTGTGTGTGTGGTTATGCAAATTTTATCTTAAAAACGGCTCTAACGATTTTGACGAAATTTTGCATCCTACCGTTTTGGAGCACCAGAAAACGATTTAGCTAGGTTACATGTTCGAGAAAATTCGATTAGTGGGTCATTTTGGGTCATGGTCAAGCCAATTGTATCTAAAAAACGGTTCAAACGATTTTGACGAAATTTTGTATCCGACCCTTTTCGGGCACGAGAAGACTATTGGTCTGAGTCACATGTTCGAGAACCTTCGATTAGTTGGTCACTTTTGGGTCAACGCGGGTCAAATTAATTTTATCTAAAAAACGGCTCTAACGATTTTGATTACATTTTGTATCCTACGAGTTTCGAGCACGAGAAAATCATTGGTCTAGGTCATATGTCCGAGAAAATTCGATTAGTGGGTCATTTCTGGGTCATTGTGGGTCTAGTTAATTTATCTAAAAAGCGGCTCAGACTACTTACACTAAATTTTGCATCCTATGGTTTTTGGGCACGAGAAGACTGTTGGGCTAGGTCGCATGTTCGAGAAAATTCAATTAGTGGGTCATTTTGGTCATGGGTCATTATGGGTCAAGCTATTTTATCTTAAAAACGGTTCAGACTATTTACACCAAGTTTTGCATCCTATAGTTTTCGGGCACGAGAAGACTGTTGGGCTAGGTCACATGTTCGAGAAAATTCAATTAGTGGGTCATTTTGGTCATGGGTCATTAGGGGTCCAGCTATTTTATCTTAAAAACGGCTCAGACTATTTACACTAAATTTTGCATCCTATAGTTTTCGGGCACGAGAAGACTGTTGGGCTAGGTCACATGTTCGAGAAAATTCAGTTAGTGGGTCATTTTGGTCATGGGTCATGATAATTGAACTCAAATTTAATTTTGACCGACCATAGCTCGGATGTTCAGAAGAATGTGAAATTGTAAGCATCAAGTGTTATGTTAATAATGAACTTTTAAGTTTATATCACACGTATGGTCGTACGAAATAAATTGTTCTCTCGCTTCTTAAACACTGAATGTCTTTGCGTCATTTCGTTGGGAAAAATTTTATCTCCCGTCGTATGCCCCTGAACTAACGTAGCCCTGAACTAATTGACTATCACTTGATTCTGCAGTTTAAGAAGCACCTCGGCGGACAGCGCTACAACGACGATGACGACCTCAAAACGGTGGTGATGCAGTGGTTAGCACTCCAGGCGAATTGGACAAAGCTAGTGTATATATATATATATATATATATATATATATATAGGTTATCTGCAAAAGCTCAGGATAACTGGAGAAAAGTCTGCAAATTCCCTGTCAGCCATATATCTTTTTCAGGTGTTTATTGCAACGAGCTTATGACCTTTAGGCTAATTGAAAAATGACCAATTGTACCAAATCAGTCTGTTTTTTTCCAGCTCATTAAAATGAACCCGTGCTCTTTTAGACTATTTAAAAAATTACCAAGATTTTGTTCAAATAGCGTGATTTTCTCCAGGATTAGAAAAATAAATTGAAGGTATTTATTATTTATTCATAATTCTAGTGAAAAATATCAGTAGAAACTAAAAATGATTATAAAAATTTGCATAAGAAAACTTTCTTATTGACATGTTTGATTTGCATACTTCAGTACCGGAGATTAATGAAAACTGTATTTTTATTTAAAGGGTATATTACGTATTAATAAAATCTGCAGATGTAGCAGATATTTGATGTGTTTTCCCATCATTCCGTAGAGAAGATCGGTTGCTGAATTATGTAAGAGAAGTGCTTTTTTAGAAGGTTTAATTTACGTGCATGACTGACGCAGATTAGTGAATACTTTATTTTTTTAAGAGTATATATTGCCCAAATATCCCACGCAGATGTATCAAAAACATCCGCAAATGATTCAGTTTTTCACTTAATTGGCCATTTTAATTTCCTCCCCTGCTTTATAATTAAATTTAATGAACTATATAGAATGTCCCTTTCTCGGTAAATATGCAAAAAAAAAAAAAAAAAAAGAAAAAAAAGAAAAAGAAAAATCAAAGCAGGTTATCGCTATTTTTTCATGGCATAATGTAGAGGTGACATATTGCTGAATGAAATATATATATATATATATATATATATATATATATATATATATATATATATATATATATATAACTAGCTTATCAACAGATAAAATACACACCTGATTAATAATTAAGATGAATAAATCTTTTGTTTTATTTTATGTTCCTATTTCGAAACCCGCCATCCGCTGCCCGCATGTATGTAAAAAAAAACTTCAGAAGAGGCAGATATTTTCTGTCATCGGTTTATAATCATTTTGGTAATGTTTCTTCTTTAACTTTCCATAATTGCGATGTCTGTCCATTTTTCATGATTAGAGTTCCTTTCCATACTATAAAGTGATATGCAAAATGTATTTTAAAATGAAAATTGATAAAAAGAAAGTTATTATGAATATAATATAATAAAATATATATATCGTATGCTAACTTATGTGTTATAGTAAAGAACCTCTTCCATATATTTCAATGACCCCGACTAAATGGAATATCATACATAATTTTCCAACCAGCCTAATATTTTCCAGGCGTATTAGAAAGAGTTATAATTTTCAAACTTTTCAGCATAATGAACAAAGAATTTTCCAACTTAGTAGTCCAGGCCAGGATTTGAGCCAGGCACCCTCCGCATAAGCTGCTAATGTTCCACCAACTGAGATATCCTGTAAAAATCTGGCTTACGTTTATCACCCACTGAACCTTGTTGATTAAGATATCTTGTCTGATATCTTAATCACTTCAGCAGTTTAAACCACAGGTAATGGAACTCGAAGAAACGTTCGATACAGAATTACACTATATTAATTTTAACACAATTACTCTAATTGGTAAATAAATCATACCTGTCGAAATTAACTATATTAAAAAATAAAAGTACAAATTCAATTTTTGATTAAATCGTTTTATCGTTTCCAACATATTATTTTATCATCATAATAGAAAAATATTGATTCATTATTTAAAAAATATTTTGAACCATATATAGGCACGTCCTGAAAAAAAATATAGAATAAAACTTATGATTCTAAACAGCTTTTTAAAATACAGTATCCATAAAATCCACTTAGATATTGAAAACATATTGAATTACAAAAAGTAATTTATGCGAAAGTGTACTTTTTTTAAGTTTAACGCTAATAATTTCGCATGTAAGAAAACATATTTTTAAAAAGTTTTGAAGGCATTAAAATAATAAATGTAAATATTTTTTTAAGAAAAAGAAACTTTTAAAATGCTTACTTAAATAAAGGTAAACAAACTTTCAATCAAGTCCCGTTTGCTTATAAAAATATACCATGATATACAAAATAAGTAAATTTACGTTATGTTTATTATTGTTGAGATGATATTGAATTGTTTTGTAATTTTAATGAATGGGATTTTTATTTAAAACATTCTTAAATTATAAGTACAAATATTACAATAGAACTGTCTTGTACACTTGTCCTGTTGTAATGCTGTAAGCATAACTACAGACTGTGAATAATTAAAAAAAAATGCATAATATACTACAGTAGTAACTCAGTCATCACTTTTAATATTCGTTTGGAAATTTAATCATAAGTGTGGAGCAATAATATCTAACATTTATTCTTCATATTACGAATTTTACACTCAGACATTATCTAAGAAACATGGTTAAAAGTTCCATTTAAACAGTCCTTCATTATTAAAAATGTTTAAAAGTTTCACATAAAACTGTCACCATTACACAAAAGCACTTTCACTCTGGTTAGAGCATCATCAGTTGTAACTCTCAAGCATCCGACTATTCGCTATATAAAGGACTGGTGGTTGAAGAATTCCCTTTACTCCCATTCGAATCCCTCTTCTTCCAACATTTTTTCCAACGATAATCTAGCATTGCGTGTACCATGTCGTTGCAAACGTCTACTTTGGATGTATTAATCTCTATTGCTTTCCTTATTAGGCAATTATGCCGATTTTCATAGTTCGCTATTTTTACATACCCATCATACGTAGTTTAGGGTAAATCTTGTAATCGTTTTGAAAATCGATAAAAAAAATTTGACGGATTTACACGTTTCAGACACTGAAGATTCGGAAAAACATATTTTTAGAAAAAAAAAATGCCGTCCATCTGTCTGTGTGTCTGTAAACTCTCTATATAGAGACTTGAAATTCGGTATGTACTTAGTATGTAATAATATCAAGAAGCTTATGAAATATCAGTAAACTCGATTATCAGTAACTATTTTTTTCGGACTCTCGAAATATTCGTTCTGATAAAAGGTATATAAAAATTTTCGAAATTGTTTATTTTAAGGAGGAGTGAATATAGAAGACAATACAAAAACATAAATTTTGCTTAAAGAATGAAGATGATCGGATAATTAGTTGCCGAGATATTTGTAATCATATTTACCACACTCTTCGATTTTTCATGACCCTGTATTTCATTCAAAATTCAATTCAATGTTATATTTTAATTGGAAATGAGATGCTTAATCCGACGCAGTAAACCATTAGTTAATTTGATTATCAATTTTGGAGTTATAAGGATGTTTCTTTTACGCAATTCAGTAATAGAGCATTTAAAGTTTATGACGTCATCAATCCACGATTTTATTCAAATTGCAATGCCTTTTATAAATAGTTTACACATGTTTTATTTTCATATTTTATATTATGCATATCCATGATGGGTAAATATTACGGTGGCCCCCAATGACTAGTTTGTATTTGTAGAGTTTCAAATTTAATTGGGATTTTAATGTTTAATCTTGCAAGCGCTGTTGACTGTTTATTTAGTTTTATATCCCTTATGTGTTCTTTCTTTCTTTCCTCAATTTTCTTTTTTGTCATTCCTATATAGGTAAGCTTTTTATTTTTGATATTTAAACAGTTGATTTTATATATTTCTGCTGTCTGATTTTTTTCATTTTTTTCTATTTTGTTTCTTATTGATTTGAAGAGAGATGGATTGGGGGTTATTGGGACTACTTTTCCTAATTTTTCTAATACACGTTTTATTTTCAAAGATGCACCATTTATATGCGGAATGGGGGTGTGTGTATATTAAATTATTTTGTGCTGGTTGTATACGGTCAATTCTTTCATTTGTTCTTTCAATTCAAATCTTTAAACCTGTGTTTTCTATGATTTTTAGATAATCTTTCAGTGATTTTTTAGCTTAAACACATGTAGGGCGCTGTTTATACATGTATTCATGGCTGCTAATCTACGGTAACGGAGTATCGGCTTTGTAGGAGATTATGTTTAAGTTTAAAACATAATCTTATAACATAATGTATATTATTGCATAATCTTACAACATAAGTTTATAACATATATATAGGCTGTGGGTTTTCTATATACAGTAGTATTTATTTTAGTTGTTTCATGAGTTATATTTACATCTAAGTAGTTGATCGAATCATGTATTTCTTTTTCTATTGTAAACTGGATATTATTGCCATAGGATATTTTTACGTTAAGGAGGTTATCTAGATTATCTAGATAACCACTATAACGAAGTAAATGCCTGTGGCAAGAATATCCAGACTTGCATTTTGTATATTTTTCTTAAATTTTTAAGTGTCACACTTATTAGTAATTTGTTTATTATCTTTGGACAATAAATCCTAAATAACACATTTTCTGAAAAGAAAACCTTTACACGTAATTGCAGTACTCACAATTTTGAAAATATATAATATCGAATATCAAAATGTCTCTATCTTCTTATGCCTATATATTTCCTATATGAATAACATTTTATTTCCATATATTTGATTATCTAAGCTTGTGCCTTCTATTTAACTACCTTAGCATTAAAAAAACTATATACAAATAGAAATGGGGTGTACAAAATAACTAAAATATTAAAATTTAATTTATGAAAACAACTTTAAAAAATGAAGTGCAGCATTTGTTTTTATTGTAAATATTTATTCTTAGCTGACATAAGATGAGATGGATTATATTCCGTTGAGCTTTAGATTTTTTATAAAATATTGAATTCTTAGAAAACATTTTTGGACACATAATAAATCTCTTTCACGTATATTTTTGATACAATTTACACATTTATTAAATACAAAGTCACTATTAATAATTTAAAATATATTAAATGTAACTAGATGTTGGTAGTGCAATCATTTTCTTACGTAACACTAAAATTTTAAAACGCTGATGTTAGTTCCGCAGAATACATCCACTAGCAAAAATTTCGCTGTATGGTGCATGGGAATTATTATCTAAATTAAAGTTTATATTTATACAAAAAAATAGAACAACACATGGATGTATAAAAATATGTGTACGCATATTTCCAAAGACAGCTTCAAAACTGTATCATTTTCACCTATTTTTCTTTGCGTCAGTTACATAATTATCTCTTTAACCTATTTATGCCTGGCGTCCCAATTTTGGGACGCTTTTGAAAAATGGGAAAAAGTGCATTTCACACCACTTTTTTTATAAAAAATTGGTGCCTTGTATTATCGAGGAGTCCTCGATAAAATAAGACACCAAATTTCTATTTTAAAAAAAGTGGTGTGAAATGCACTTTTTTCCCATTTTACTAAAGCATCGACGCTAGGCATAAATGGGTTAAATTTGTTTTATTTTTTGCAACATTCACCAATTAACATACATTAAGAGCCTACATCAGTCACGCGAAAAAACGCTCCAGCTAATGTTAAGTCTATGGGAAGGTTATCGCTCGATTTCTCGCACGCATTTTAATATTTTTAAATGAATTTTTTTGCATACGATAGCTGAGGTCGATCTCTAACGTTGTTAGTTTTTACTTTTTCGATTTTGGTTCCAGTTTTTTTATATAAGGGTAATTTCACTTTCAGAACCGGTTCCAACCGGTTCCAAAATTGAAAATGTCCGCTTATAAAAAAACCGTAACCAAAATAGAAAAATTAAAAACTAGCAATGTTAGGGATCGACTTCAGCTATCCTATGCAAAATAAAATCATTTAAAAATATTAAAATGCGACCGAGAAATCGCGCGATAACGTTCGCATAGACTTAACATTAGCTGGCGTGTTTCTTCGCGTGACTAGCGTAGGCTCTTAAGGTATAAATGAAAAAAAAATGCCTTATCACTGTAGTTCAATGTAAATAAATCTTAATAAATTACGGACTGCGACAATCTCAAACGAAATTGGCCAGTTAGAGAATTTACTTATGAGATGGCGCTTAATGGAAAATCTATATGCGGTTAAACAATCTGGACAGCATTGAATCCATTCATGAATAGATTGGTTTTACATAGTTTGAAAGAGCCATATATTTAAAATGACGTCACAAAAGTATGAAAATATTTCTGAAATGGTACGTTTGTAGAAATTCAAAACAACTAATTTTATTTACAACAATAAAGAGTAGATGAGCACTATAGTCAACTGTAAAAGAAAATTCGTATATATGTGGATTATTCTATGTCAAATGTCTGTCTTTTAACGGAAATTTCCTATTTTGAGAGGAAATTGTAATTTTCTCGGAATAAACGGAAAATTTCCGTTTCGTCCTTATGTTAAAAATAGACATATTTCGTCCAAGAAGAACAATCATAAATGTTCCTTTTCAATTAAGGGGAAATGAAAAAAAATCAGTAAAATTATCATAATTGAGGTTTGGACCTATAACCAAGTCACTGGATGGGGTCATTTGATGCACACAACATTTATACTCTAATGTCGTGGTTCGAATGCGGAGTAAAACAAGACAATAAATAAACGGGTGTGCTAATGTGCAATACAAATACCTCTTCCGTGTAAATGTGCATCATTATATATAATTGTTATTTAGATTTTTTAAAATATGCGCTATTGCTCATATTTATGTCTAAAGACGGATACTTCTCGTCTTAAAAACGGAGGTAAACAAAAACGGAAATTTTGTCAAAAATCGGAGAATAGACAACAACTTTTCTCGTTTTTTCACGGAATTTGTATATATTGCACAAATTATTTTATTGACTCTCATGGCCGAACTTTTCACTTCTCGGCAAGACCGCAAGTTTCTTACACTTCACATTAGCATATATGGACGATTGCAGTCATGGACGATTGCTGTCACGGATGTATGTTGATGTCTACGTGAGGAATTCCACACTAGACAACTGGTAACACGAGATCTTTAATGTAGTGTCATTTGTATAGTTTTCTGTTTAAGAGCCACGCAATCCAAGCAATTGTGTGCAAAATGTATTTCTGTCTGTATGTTTCAAAAACGAATCTCTATGACAAAATTAGTACATTTAAAAAGTAAAAATATGGTGCATGGGAATTATTATCTAAATTAAAGGTTACATTTATACAAAAAAATGGAACAACACATGGATGTATAAAATTATGTGTTGCATTGTGCAGTGTGTTTCCCCGTTTTGCATTTAATTAAAATTTACAGTCGGTTCTCAGTTGGAGACATTCAAACCCTGTGTTCCTGCTTTTCCAAGCACAGCAATGGGAATTCTGCAAACCATACATTTATTATCTGATTATATTACATTCTTCCAAATACATTCTTTAATACGAGACGCAAATTATGACCCGTAGTGACCCCAAATTGAAGCCACTAATCGAAGTTTCTCGCACAGGTGACCTAGCCTAATGGTCTTTTCGTATCCCAAATGGTAGGATACAAAATTTGGTCAAAATCGTTTGAGCAATTTTTGGATAAAATTTGCATATATGCACACATACCCACACACAAGATTTCCTTGTATTATGATATATGATTAATACGAAATGCAAATTATGCTACTTTAAAGTATAGGCTGATATCGAAATATAAAAAAGGCACATGATTTCCATTTTCGTATAATTTTTCACACTAAAGTCACACAGAATGCCTTGTTTTTGTTTGGAGTTTGGGTAAATTTTCCTTTCAGAAACCCACTGAAATTCATTCTCTAAATTAGAAAAACAATTAAATAAATTTTATCAAAATATTAAAAGTGTTTGAATATAATTATGCATACAAAGTGTTTCATAATTTTAATATTTTCAAATATTGTGACTCGTTAAACTTCGTATATTATGTTTTATCCATATGCCATGCTGCATGAGTGTCAAAAAACAGCGGGTTATTATAATAAATGTTAAACATATAATATGTAATGTGGAAGTTATTTTTTTATTATTTGCAGTATATCATCCAAATTAAACAACGCAGTTTAATAGGTTTCATAGTTTAGTAGATACTACTTACTCAATTTTGCAAATTGCAATTGTTTTTATTATTTTGTAAATAAATGTATTTGCCAATTTAATTTTGAATATGCTGTAACTAAGAGGAAAGTTTCTAAATTATCAAAACTTAGAACCATAAATAGACTAAATTATTTAATTAAAATGTTAACCTTTCACAAATCATAAAACAAATTATTTGTTAAAAGAATATTCACTAATTGGTTTTTCACAAAGACATTTCTTTGAATGTTTTGTATCCAGGCATTTCAATAAGCAGGAACTTCAATAAATAAAATTTCCCGATATCCTTTTAATAAAATGCTAATTTTGAAATCAAAATGCAAACAATTAGAAAGTATTTGTATTAAAAGTGATACAGTACGAAAACATGTAAAAAAACTTAGGGGAAGATCGGGTAGCCCGGACGCTTGTATAAATTGCAAATAAAAAACAAATGAATGCAATTTCCGTCTTTATTTTATACTTAAAACAAAATTACAAACTTATTTAATGATTTTAATTAAAAATTGCTAATAATACCGAACTATTGAACGAAATGTACTGAAAATAGTTTGGCTTTATTTTTTTGGTGTCACAAGAAACGGCGGGTAGTACTGAAAATAGTTTGGCTTTATTTTTTTGGTGTCACAAGAAACGGCGGGTAGCCCCGGACATATTAATCAATGGTGTCCCAACCGTTTTTTGGCCTTACAAACATCACAATTATAATAAAAATCCGATGCATCTATATAAACACAATCTTCATGGGTCCAGTTTTTGTATTCCTGGCACTGAATCCAGTCTTCTTCAAATGTTTCTCCGCATATGATGCATTCTGTCTCGTTTTGTCGAAAATTTATTGACGAAAACAAAACACTCACTCACGACAAACTTACTCGGCGCCCACGTCGCAATTCAACTGTATTTGTTTCGACTCTAGAGGAGGTTTATTTACAACAACTTTTTATTAACGCAGCACTTTGAATTTCTTAGAAATTGAAATATCCGCGGCTTCCCAACTTTATCCAAGTGCCCAGGGCTACCCGATTTTCCCCTATTTGTACATCCAATCAAAGACTTCTTTAACGCCTATATAAGACATTCCCATTCTGAATTCGATTTGCCGCATATTCTCGGGATTTTTCTGATAGATGATGCCGAAAATATCGACAACAAATGGTTTAATAGCCATCAGGGTTTTGGTAGGCAAAACGTCATTGAATACGTCATACAACATTTCCAATTAAACTTTGAGGGATAGTTGGCTCACAACAACATATCGTTTGATTGCCGACAAGTTGTCTCAATGTCGTAGCGTTATTGAACACGTCATATAGACTGTAAGGAGGTCTTTACCTAACAATTCGAAAGAGGAAATATATATATGTATACAATATAAACTTCACAGGTCTTATATACTTTTACTATATAGTACTGAGAGGTATATTTTATGCTGATAATTTCATGAAGAAAGCAATTTTACTGTGAAACCATATTACACAGTTACCGTTTGGGAATCGACGATTTTGAAACGGACAAAACTTATCCAGAAATATACATGACAAAATATTTAATTTACAAACGTAATGCTAAATACTATATGAAAAACTGTTCGATTATTAGAACATTTAACAATATACAGTAATTTAGCAAATAAAATAAAAATTACTCTGTCAATGAAATATGTTTTTAAAAATACCCACTATTGTCGTAAGATTGGTAAAAAAAAAAAAGATTTAAATATAATACGGGCATTATATAAACAGAATGTTCCGTTTTTTAGACTGTCTAAAAAGAGAAATATATTTTCTCTTTGGTTTCCTTGATTTAAATTAGTCTTCACATTTCATTGGCATTAAAAAATCTTTTTTCGATTTTTCAGAAGAAATCTTTATAAGATCATAAGAGACGGTAGTTTCTTGAGTGACGCTGCGAAAAACCGAAAACCGAAATCCCTAAACCGAAGATTTCCGTCACTCTATATATACACGTAGTTTGAGTTCAAAGGAAAAGCGAAAAGCCGACATTTAATATCTCAGCAAATATGAGGCACATCGTTTTGATTTTTTGACAGTTGTCTTATATCTCCGGTCTAACTCTATCCTGAAATTTATAGATTTCTACATGCAGTAGATTTTAAGATCTGGAAATCAATTTTTAAGTAAAATGGGAAGTTTTTCGCTCTGCATGTAATGGTGTCATGTTGTAAGAATCGTATCTCGAAATCCGCCCGAAGGAATTTTTTTAAATTAATATATGATACTAATCGGTTTTATATGAAGTGATTCCCCCTATCCACTTAAATAGGAAAACTCTAGTTTTTTATATAATCCACTTTTAAAATCGGACTATTTTCCTACGAGATTTCTCATAGGAATACATGGGACCGAATCACCTCTTTTGACTGCTCAAAGATAAGGTTAAAAATTGGTCTCGGTATACAGTTAAGCTCGGAATAAATTTTAGCATGTAGCTGATGAATTATTTCGACTCATTTTTTCATACGAAAATATATTTTTAATTTATAATATATATTGTATTAAATTAAATTGTCGCTTATATATTTTTCTTTTTTGTTCAGAATATATTTCGCATTTTATATATCTGTATTTCGTTGTGAAACTATTTAGATTCATTTTTTAAATAGGGGAAATATTTTTTTAATTATATGCATTCAATTTTACTGTTATTTATAACAAGGTTTTAATTTTTTAAGGATAATATATTTCCCGTTCCTAAACGGAAGTCTGTCTGACAACCAACCAACTGTTCTTTGGGCTTGTTTTCATATATTCATACGCATGCCGTGCATTCCCAGTACGTTGAATTGAAACAGACAAAGTTTTAAAAGATTTCATTCATGAAATCAACAGTAAAAAGAACTCCAGTTCAACATGAATTGCATAAGATCATCAGTAATAAGTAGTATAGATTTAAAAGAAATAGTCTAATCTATGTTTAATCTGCATAAACATTTGTAAACAAAAGAGGAAAACCATTACTTTTTTTTCACAGGTAAATTTTATTTTTTTCGGTGTTTCGTTAAAAATCTGAATTTTTGATATGTCTGTGTAGTTTTAACCATTGTAATACGCAAAAGAAGCATTAATTATAGTGATTTTAAAACTTTTTTGTCTGTTTATTTATTTATTTTTAAAAGAATTTTATTTGTATTATACGTTAAGTGAAATTAGTAGTCAGATGAGTCTTTAAATAAAAATACTAAAGTCATCATTTTCGCTTTCGAAGTTTTTATTTTATTATTGATAAATGAAAAAAAAAAAAGAATGTAATATCGCAGAATGTCTTAAATGTATTTTAAAATTAATTTAATTTGAAAGCATGAAGTTAAAATAAATAGCCATAGATATTATTTTATATTTTTTAAAATTATAATAAATAATAATAATTGTTACTTATATTTAACTTCATTTAGGTTAATATTTATATTTAAATGAAGAAAATCTGACTCACTGGATCATTCTGCTGTCATATATTAAATTATAATCTATAAATCTAACCTCATATGAATTTTTCATACCTTAAAAAAAAAAAAAAAAAAAAAAAAAGACTATTATTAACCATACTTCTGTGGATAGAACTTTAATGGCATTTATTTCCCCCCTCAAATTTGTTTGAATAACTTGAAAACGGAGCGACTAAATTTAATCTAAATATTTTTTAATGTAACATCTTTTTCGCAAAAAAAAAAAAAAAAAAAAAAAAAAAAAAGTTTTGTTCTAAAATTAAAAATGTGATTCTTTTTTTTTATTACAATAATTGAAAACTAAACAAATCTAAAGAATTCAGATTACAGAGCACTGAAAAACATATTTATAAAATTTGCCCTTGAATAAAAATAAAAATAGTTTTCCTATTTTTGTTTACAAGTTTTATTGACAGATTTAAAACAGACTCGGGTTATTCATTTCTTTAAAAAAATTATCCTACTCAGTGATGATCTTGTCATATAAATAAAGGGGGTGGGTGTAAACAATAAAACATACAATTCTAAAGTGTTAATCTAGTGTATGCAAAATACAATTTTTAACAGCTTAACATTTTCCACTAATACCAAAAAACAATTTTCTTACTTAACCTTAGAACTTCAAAAGTGATGTTTGTTAAAAAGGGGGAAGGTTGCCAAAGCTGTGGATAGAAGTGAATAATGAGGGGGGGGGGGCTCATACTTTTTCTCTCTCGTGACACATGCACGTACAAACACACAGATATACAGGGGCCGCGCTTGTCATTCGCCTATGCGCCAAATACAAATACATCATGAAATTGGCGAATAAAAAATTACTATGGTGAAAAGACTAGCGAATAATTTATCGGAAGCTTTTCATTCTTGTAATCATGCTTTGAAACATGGATGATTTTTTTTTAAAGTTTGTAGTGAATAATATGCATGCTATGCCCAAAACGAAACAATAATAAAACGGTACTGAGTTAAAATTTAATCAGCAGTTTTTTGGGGTTTTTTTTAGTTGGCAACAGTTTAATTTTAATCTTTACTTTAAGGCAGAACTACCTACTCTTCCGATTTTTGGATACTACTAAAATTTAATAGAAATGTTTGCCTTATTTAACCATAGCATTTCGAGGATTAAATAAGGCAAAAACTTCTATTAAATTTCAGTGGTATGCAAAAATTGGAACAGTTGGCAGCCATGCGTTAAGGTAATACTTTTATTTTTGGATGCACTATAACTCAAAAAAATTAAAAAAGAAAAAAAATGGGCACAATATTTGGACATGCAGCAAATGTAAAGCAGTGAGAAAATGCTTTTTTACCCATTCAATAAAGTCAGGGCTGAAAGAGTTAATGATAAAAAATGTATTATATACTTTCGGCTAATTATAGATAAATTTGGCTAAAAAAATTTAATTTGGCTAATTTACTGGCTAGCATTTTGTAAATCTTAGCACAGCCCCTGGATACATATGATCAAAGTATTATATAGAAAGATAAAATAGTGCATTTTCATATTGTTGGCACTATGTTTCTTATTAAACTGTTTATAATAACTTTATTTATACTAAGAAAAGAAAAAGCCGCAGAAAAAAAATTTCCAGTGTATAACTTCTGAATAATTATACCTGTGAAATAAGTGATATCAACAAGTAAATGAAAAGCTTACAGGGTTAAATCCTAGAACAAGCCAGACAGTTGATGGCATTCTTCCATTTGTTTATTAGGCATTGCTATCTGATGATAGTTTTTTTAATGGAAAATAGTCGACAGAATAATAAAGAAATACCTATATTAGTAGTTTTCGAAGCACCACTGTGTGCATAAAGTTGTAAAAAATGAGCATCAGGAACTGTACTCTGCCAAATTGACACTTTAAAATAAATCAACAATTTCTTCATCAACACTATTTTAAAAGAAATATGCCCATAACAAGAGTTCCATATCCTGTACCGTAGATTTGACAATTTTTTGTTAAGTGATCAGTTGCAGTCTTCAGCCTTTTGGGTTGCTTTTTTGAAATAATATTTTTTCTGTAGATGAACAAACATTATTGAAACCACAGCATATTTTTACATTAGCAAATTCACGCAAAATTTTTCTAAATATATTAACATTTCTTTTAAACGGCTTGTTCTGGAATGAACTAATATTATGTAAATATATTTTTGTGCGTTTTTAACACTTTTCCAACCTAGTTTAAAAGTGTTTATGACTTCGGTTTGTCTGCACGTGCTCTAACTAGCATAAATATACTTGGATTTCCCTGATTTTTTTGCGTGTTATTGTCGTTTACTATTGCATGTTCCCTATTTCAACCAGGACCGTAGCTAGGGGGGGGGAGGGATCAAAACCCCCTGAAAAATTTTGAGCACCCCTCCCCCCTGGGAAAGTTGGCAAGGCCGCCAAATGAAATTCTGTTTCAAAAATCGAAATGAAACTTTAAAAAATTGAACTTAGTTTTGGGGGCTCTTTACAGTTTCGCATAAATACTAAATTGTAGTATTTGTTTAAAAACTACAAATAAGTGCTTCAAAAGGCGCAAATCCTATCTGCACATGCTGAGAATTTGCAACCTTTTGCTGATGCAAACATTGACTTTTGCATTTGTTATATACTGAAATTTTTCATTTTGCAGCATTTTCCATTATTAGCACAAAACAAAGTTATTCTAATGAGTTATAGCCAGTTTAAATACAAGTGATTTTAACTTTTGACTCGACCCAAAATAATTTTAAAATGCAAAATACACCCTTGATTATACCACCCTTGATATTCACCCATGAAACGTAACAGGCAGTCTGTTTTTGCCGCTAACTGAGTGTGGCTAGCTATCTTGTCGTGCCAGTCGAATCTCATCACTTACTTGTTTTCTTAAATAATTATATGTTTTTGTTAAAGTTTAACCTGTGTGTTCCTACTTGATTCTTCGCCATACACACGCACAGTCTGTTCTTTTCATAAGATGACAGCATGATTCTTCAAATATGAGTGGCTAGCAAACCAAGCCGCCATAATGTCAACAAGTAAAAAAAAAGCTTACAGGGTTAAATCATAGAATAAGCGAGATAGTTGGTGGCGTCAAATTTCGGGAAGCGATAAATGAATTTTTCTTGCTACCAGTTTGTTTACAAAATTACTTTTTTTTTTGCATGCAAATTCGTATTGGTGGCACAATGTTCCTTATTAAACTGTTTATAATAACTTTATTTATACTAAGAAAAGAAAAGGCCACAGAATGCAAAAATTGGAACAGTTGGCAGCCATGCTTTAAGGTAATACTTTTATTTTTGGATGCAGTATAACTCAAAAAAAGTAAAAAAGAAAAAAATGGGCACAATGTTTGGACATGCAGCAAATGTAAAGCAGTGAGAAAATGCTTTTTTACCCATTCAATAAAGTCAGGGCTGAAAGAGTTAATGATAAAAAATGTATTATATACTTTCGGCTAATTATAGATAAATTTGGCTAAAAATATTTTTATTTGGCTAATTTACTGGCTAGCATTTTGTAAATCTTAGCACAGCCCCTGGATACATATGATCAAAGTATTATATAGAAAGATAAAATAGTGCATTTTCATATTGTTGGCACTATGTTTCTTATTAAACTGTTTATAATAACTTTATTTATACTAAGAAAAGAAAAAGCCGCAGAAAAAAAATTTCCAGTGTATAACTTCTGAATAATTATACCTGTGAAATAAGTGATATCAACAAGTAAATGAAAAGCTTACAGGGTTAAATCCTAGAACAAGCCAGACAGTTGATGGCATTCTTCCATTTGTTTATTAGGCATTGCCATCTGATGATAGTTTTTTTTAATGGAAAATAGTCGACAGAATAATAGAGAAATACCTATATTAGTAGTTTTAGAAGCACCACTGGGTGCATAAAGTTGTAAAAAATAAGCATCAGGAACTGTACTCTGCCAAATTGACACTTTAAAATAAATCAACAATTTCTTAATCAACACTATTTTAAAAGAAATATGCCCATAACAAGAGTTCCATATCCTGTACCTTAGATTTGGCAATTTTTTATTAAGTGATCAGTTGCAGTCTTCAGCCTTATGGGTTGCTTTTTTGAAATAATATTTTTTCTGTAGATGAACAAACATTATTGAAATCACAGCATATGTTTACATTAGCAAATTCATGCAAAATTTTTCTAAATATATTAACATTTCTTTTAAATGGCTTGTTCTGGAATGAACTAATATTATGTAAATATATTTTTGTGCGTTTTTAACACTTTCCAACCTAGTTTAAAAGTGTTTATGACTTCGGTTTGTCTGCACGTGCTCTAACTAGCATAAATATACTTGGATTGCCCTGAAATTTTTGCGTGTTATTGTCGTTTACTATTGCATGTTCCCTATTTCAACCAGGGGCGTAGCTAGGGGGGGGGAGGGATCAAAACCCCCTGAAAAATTTTGAGCACCCCTCCCCCCTGGGAAAGTTGGCAAGGCCGCCAAATGAAATTCTGTTTCAAAAATCGAAATGAAACTTTAAAAAATTGAACTTAGTTTTGGGGGCTCTTTACAGTTTCGCATAAATACTAAATTGTAGTATTTGTTTAAAAACTACAAATAAGTGCTTCAAAAGGCGCAAATCCTATCTGCACATGCTGAGAATTTGCAACCTTTTGCTGATGCAAACATTGACTTTTGCATTTGTTATATACTGAAATTTTTCATTTTGCAGCATTTTCCATTATTAGCACAAAACAAAGTTATTCTAATGAGTTATAGCCAGTTTAAATACAAGTGATTTTAACTTTTGACTCGACCCAAAATAATTTTAAAATGCAAAATACACCCTTGATTATACCACCCTTGATATTCACCCATGAAACGTAACAGGCAGTCTGTTTTTGCCGCTAACTGAGTGTGGCTAGCTATCTTGTCGTGCCAGTCGAATCTCATCACTTACTTGTTTTCTTAAATAATTATATGTTTTTGTTAAAGTTTAACCTGTGTGTTCCTACTTGATTCTTCGCCATACACACGCACAGTCTGTTCTTTTCATAAGATGACAGCATGATTCTTCAAATATGAGTGGCTAGCAAACCAAGCCGCCATAATGTCAACAAGTAAAAAAAAAGCTTACAGGGTTAAATCATAGAATAAGCGAGATAGTTGGTGGCGTCAAATTTCGGGAAGCGATAAATGAATTTTTCTTGCTACCAGTTTGTTTACAAAATTACTTTTTTTTTTGCATGCAAATTCGTATTGGTGGCACAATGTTCCTTATTAAACTGTTTATAATAACTTTATTTATACTAAGAAAAGAAAAGGCCACAGAATGCAAAAAATGGAACAGTTGGCAGCCATGCTTTAAGGTAATACTTTTATTTTTGGATGCAGTATAACTCAAAAAAATTAAAAAAGAAAAAAATGGGCACAATGTTTGGACATGCAGCAAATGTAAAGCAGTGAGAAAATGCTTTTTTACCCATTCAATAAAGTCAGGGCTGAAAGAGTTAATGATAAAAAATGTATTATATACTTTCGGCTAATTATAGATAAATTTGGCTAAAAATATTTTTATTTGGCTAATTTACTGGCTAGCATTTTGTAAATCTTAGCACAGCCCCTGGATACATATGATCAAAGTATTATATAGAAAGATAAAATAGTGCATTTTCATATTGTTGGCACTATGTTTCTTATTAAACTGTTTATAATAACTTTATTTATACTAAGAAAAGAAAAAGCCGCAGAAAAAAAATTTCCAGTGTATAACTTCTGAATAATTATACCTGTGAAATAAGTGATATCAACAAGTAAATGAAAAGCTTATAGGGTTAAATCCTAGAACAAGCCAGACAGTTGATGGCATTCTTCCATTTGTTTATTAGGCATTGCTATCTGATGATAGTTTTTTTAATGGAAAATAGTCGACAGAATAATAAAGAAATACCTATATTAGTAGTTTTAGAAGCACCACTGTGTGCATAAAGTTGTAAAAAATGAGCATCAGGAACTGTACTCTGCCAAATTGACACTTTAAAATAAATCAACAATTTCTTCATCAACACTATTTTAAAAGAAATATGCCCATAACAAGAGTTCCATATCCTGTACCGTAGATTTGGCAATTTTTTGTTAAGTGATCAGTTGCAGTCTTCAGCCTTTTGGGTTGCTTTTTTGAAATAATATTTTTTCTGTAGATGAACAAACATTATTGAAACCACAGCATATTTTTACATTAGCAAATTCACGCAAAATTTTTCTAAATATATTAACATTTCTTTTAAACGGCTTGTTCTGGAATGAACTAATATTATGTAAATATATTTTTGTGCGTTTTTAACACTTTTCCAACCTAGTTTAAAAGTGTTTATGACTTCGGTTTGTCTGCACGTGCTCTAACTAGCATAAATATACTTGGATTGCCCTGATTTTTTTGCGTGTTATTGTCGTTTACTATTGCATGTTCCCTATTTCAACCAGGACCGTAGCTAGGGGGGGCGGAGGGATCAAAACCCCCTGAAAAATTTTGAGCACCCCTCCCCCCTGGGAAAGTTGGCAAGGCCGCCAAATGAAATTCTGTTTCAAAAATCCAAATGAAACTTTAAAAAATTGAACTTAGTTTTGGGGGCTCTTTACAGTTTCGCATAAATACTAAATTGTAGTATTTGTTTAAAAACTGCAAATAAGTGCTTCAAAAGGCGCACATCCTATCTGCACATGCTCAAAATTTGCAACCTTTTGTTGATGCAAACATTGACTTTTGCATTTGTTATATACTGAAATTTTTCATTTTGCAGCATTTTCCATTATTAGCACAAAACAAAGTTATTCTAATGAGTTATAGCCAGTTTAAATACAAGTGATTTTAACTTTTGACTCGACCCAAAATAATTTTAAAATGCAAAATACACCCTTGATTATACCACCCTTGATATTCACCCATGAAACGTAACAGGCAGTCTGTTTTTGCCGCTAACTGAGTGTGGCTAGCTATCTTGTCGTGCCAGTCGAATCTCATCACTTACTTGTTTTCTTAAATAATTATATGTTTTTGTTAAAGTTTAACCTGTGTGTTCCTACTTGATTCTTCGCCATACACACGCACAGTCTGTTCTTTTCATAAGATGACGGCATGATTCTTCGAATATGAGTGGCTAGCAAACCAAGCCGCCATAATGTCAACAAGTAAAAAAAAAGCTTACAGGGTTAAATCATAGAATAAGCGAGATAGTTGGTGGCGTCAAATTTCGGGAAGCGATAAATGAATTTTTCTTGCTACCAGTTTGTTTACAAAATTACTTTTTTTTTTGCATGCAAATTCGTATTGGTGGCACAATGTTCCTTATTAAACTGTTTATAATAAGTTTATTTATACTAAGAAAAGAAAAGGCCACATAATGCAAAAATTGGAACAGTTGGCAGCCATGCTTTAAGGTAATACTTTTATTTTTGGATGCAGTATAACTCAAAAAAATTAAAAAAGAAAAAATGGGCACAATGTTTGGACATGCAGCAAATGTAAAGCAGTGAGAAAATGCTTTTTTACCCATTCAATAATGTCAGGGCTGAAAGAGTTAATGATAAAAAATGTATTATATACTTTCGGCTAATTATAGATAAATTTGGCTAAAAATATTTTTATTTGGCTAATTTACTGGCTAGCATTTTGTAAATCTTAGCACAGCCCCTGGATACATATGATCAAAGTATTATATAGAAAGATAAATTAGTGCATTTTCATATTGTTGGCACTATGTTTCTTATTAAACTGTTTATAATAACTTTATTTATACTAAGAAAAGAAAAAGCCGCAGAAAAATAATTTCCTGTGTATAACTTGTGAATAATTATACTTGTGAAATAAGTGATATCAACAAGTAAATGAAAAGCTTACAGGGTTAAATCCTAGAACAAGCCAGACAGTTGATGGCATTCTTCCATTTGTTTATTAGGCATTGCCATCTGATGATAGTTTTTTTTAATGGAAAATAGTCGACAGAATAATAGAGAAATACCTATATTAGTAGTTTTAGAAGCACCACTGGGTGCATAAAGTTGTAAAAAATAAGCATCAGGAACTGTACTCTGCCAAATTGACACTTTAAAATAAATCAACAATTTCTTAATCAACACTATTTTAAAAGAAATATGCCCATAACAAGAGTTCCATATCCTGTACCTTAGATTTGGCAATTTTTTATTAAGTGATCAGTTGCAGTCTTCAGCCTTATGGGTTGCTTTTTGGAAATAATATTTTTTCTGTAGATGAACAAACATTATTGAAATCACAGCATATGTTTACATTAGCAAATTCATGCAAAATTTTTCTAAATATATTAACATTTCTTTTAAATGGCTTGTTCTGGAATGAACTAATATTATGTAAATATATTTTTGTGCGTTTTTAACACTTTCCAACCTAGTTTAAAAGTGTTTATGACTTCGGTTTGTCTGCACGTGCTCTAACTAGCATAAATATACTTGGATTGCCCTGAAATTTTTGCGTGTTATTGTCGTTTACTATTGCATGTTCCCTATTTCAACCAGGGGCGTAGCTAGGGGGGGGGAGGGATCAAAACCCCCTGAAAAATTTTGAGCACCCCTCCCCCCTGGGAAAGTTGGCAAGGCCGCCAAATGAAATTCTGTTTCAAAAATCCAAATGAAACTTTAAAAAATTGAACTTAGTTTTGGGGGCTCTTTACAGTTTTGCATGAATAATAAATTGTAGTATTTGTTTAAAAACTGCAAATAAGTGCTTCAACATGCGCACATCCTATCTGCACATACTCAGAATTTGCAACCTTTTGCTGATGCAAACATTGTCTTTTGCATTTGTTATATACTGAAATTTTTCATTTTGCAGCATTTTCCATTATTAGCACAAAACAAAGTTATTCTAATGAGTTATAGCCAGTTTAAATGCAAGTGATTTTAACTTTTGACTCGATCCAAAATAATTTTAAAATGCAAAATACAACCTTGATTATACCACCCTTGATATTCACCCATGAAGCGTAACAGGCAGTCTGTTTTTACCGCTAACTGAGTGTGGCTGGCTATGTTGTCGTGCCAGTCGAATCTCATCACTTACTTGTTTTTCTTAAATAATTATATGTTTTTGTTAAAGTTTAACCTGTGTGTTCCTACTTGATTCTTCGCCATACACACGCACAGTCTGTTCTTTTCATAAGATGACAGCATGATTCTTCAAATATGATTGTCTAGCAAACCAAGCCACCATAATGTCAACAAGTAAATGAAAAGCTTACAGGGTTAAATCATAGAACAAGCGAGATAGTTGGTGGCGTCAAATTTGGCGAAGCGATAAATGAATTTTTTTTGCTACCAGTTTGTTTACAAAATTACTTGTTTTTTGCATGTGAATTCGTATTGGTGGCACAATGTTCCTTATTAAACTGTTTATAATAACTTTATTTATACTAAGAAAAGAAAACCACAGAATATAAATTTCCAGTGTGTAACTAGAGCATAATTATGCTCGTGAAATAAGTGATGATGTTGTGGTGGGTTAGCTGTATCCTGAACTGTTTATCCATAAACTCTAACTCCATGTTAAACAGGAACTATATTAACTGTAATTTTAACTTTAATTTTATTGTATGACGTTTTTTATACAACTGAACGTGTAATGAGTTACTTTTAGCTGTAACCGCATTGTTACTGGCAGTCTGTTTTTGCCGCTAACTGAGTGTGGCTGGCTATCTTGTTATGCCAGTCGAATCTCATCACTTACTTGTTTTCTTAAATATTTATATGTTTTTGTTAAAGTGTAACCTGTGCGTTCCTACTTGATTCTTCGCCATACACACACACCGTCTGTTCCTTTTCATAAGATGACAGCATGATTCTTCAAATATGAGTGGCTAGCAAACCAAGCTGCCATAATGTCAACAAGTAAATGAAAAGCTTACAGGATTAAATCATAGAACAAGCGAGATAGTTGGTAGCGTCAAATTTTGCGAAGCGATAAATGAATTTTTCTTGCTACCAGTTTGTTTACAAAATTCCTTGTTTTTTTCGCATGCAAATTCGTATTGTTGGCACAATATTCCTTATTAAACTGTTAATAATAACTTTATTTATACTAAGAAAAGAAAAGGCCACTGACTAAAAATTTCCAGTGTGTAACTAGAGTATAATTATGCTCGTGAAATAAGTGATGATGTTGTAGCGGGTTAACTGTATCCTGAACTGTTTATCCATAAACTGTAACTCCATGTTAAACAGGAACTATATTAACTGTAATTTTAACTTTAATTTTATTGTATGATGTTTTTCATACAACTCAACGTGTAATGAGTTACTTTTAGCTGTAACCGCATTGTAACAGGCAGTCTGTTTTTGCTGCTAACTGAGTGTGGCTGGCTATTTTTTGTGCCAGTCGAATCTCATCATTTAATTGTTTTTCTTAAATAATTATATGTTTTTGTTCAAGTGTAACCTGTGTGTTCCTACTTGATTCTTCGCCATACACACGCCATACACAATTTATGTAAATGATTATTTTGCGTCATATTATCCACTTGCATACATTTCCCTTTGTTTGGATAATATGACGCAAAATAATCATTTACATAAATTTTACTTATGATTTTGGATAGCGTGGCACAAAACATAAATCATTTTATTGAAATAAATACATTTCAATACATAATATAGGCTCAGTGAAAGTAATATATTTAACAGTGTATTGAAAAATTAAAAGTATTGTTTGTATGTGTAAATATACTTTAGAAGACAAACGAAAAATAATTTAAATTGAATTTTAAAACAATCCTACTAAATTCACGTCAAGGTGTCACTCAAATTTTGATATCATTTCTTTTAAAACCCATATTTTGAATTCCTGAGAGATCTGAATGAAAAAGCATCAGCGAATAAATTTTATATATTTTTTCATGTTAAAATAATAATTGCACCTGTGAATACAAATAAAACTAAAAAGAAAATGATGATTTTTAAAAATATTATTAACATAGCGTCACTCAAATTCGATATCATTGCTTTTAAGACCCATATTTAAAATTCTTAGAGCCAAAAGAAAATGCTGCGTCACAACTTTTAACCCGTTAAGGGTTTTTGTACTGATATATAATACATAAAGGCCGTAATGGATTCTTTAAACATATTTGTTGTCCTCCTATTTAATTTTTATCACAAGTTATTATTTCCTTTATAATGTTTTAACATCGTTTGTGGAAAATAAGGGAATTTGCAATTAGAAAGCGACGGATAAACAGGGTTTCGTATTTCTTGCCTTTCTTGCCTTTCTTTGCGGGATGACGTTTCAAAAGAGTAGCGATTTAGCAAGGTCTTACTGTATAATATGGATACAAAACCTGTGACTCGCAGGCCTAAAACCTGTCAATGTTTAATAAATGAAAAAAATTGCTATATTTAATGACTGAATACATGCGATTAAATAAAGAAATGATTACATTTGGAGAAATTGCGGTGGTAGCGATTTCAAAATTAAACAGCTTGTGCTAGAACAACTACTTATATTTAAAATTTTGTGAATCTAATGCAGGCAAATAAATCAAATTTTATAAAAAAAATCGAAATTTGTAAATATTTTTTCAAGTTATTAAATTTACAATGTATATTCCATATCACAAAATAATGGGAAATACAAAATCAATGCATTTATGTTTCGACTTAGTAATATATTCATATGTAATTCATAATACATTTTTTTATGAAAACATAATAGCTGATTTTAGGAAATGTAAGTGAAAATACATAAAAATAATTTAACAAAAAATATATAACTTTAATTATTTTGAATTTAAAACGTTTACTCTAAATGACTTGAAAACAATCTGAGTGTTAATTTAAACAACAAGTAACACATTTAATCAAAAAATGGTGATATATTGAAAATTGAAAATTAAAATAAAAAATTTTATATTTAGACTGACATCAAAGTACCAGAAACATATTATTTATGAATAGATTTTATTCCTGCTAGATTCATTGCGCTATCCTTTTTGTACGATAATTTGAAGCAGACTTTATTGGAGGGGGTGAGTTGTACATTTAATCTGAGGTCTATACATTTCAAAATAATAATAACTTTCATTACTTACATTTTCATTAATTTTAGAAATTCTTCTTGTAAATTGTCATATACTTATTTGCCTCTAAGTCATTACTGATAGTCAACGCGAATTTAATCATTAAATGTATTATATTGATATAGAATCTAAAACTTTATTCTCAGAATCCAAATATCATTCCAATAATCAGATGTACGTCATTATATGCAATTATCAGTATAATAGGAAGAAATTGAATTAATCGATAACCTTGACTTGAAGACTATCTAAAATAAATATCTGTGACAGAAAAAAAAATTATGAATATGGATAGTTTTTTTATTCTTCTGATAAGAAAATTTCAGCTATGAAATGAGGTTATCAAGAAATTGCTAAACTATAATATAAATTACTTTTCATGTCAAGCGAAGTCTGTGTTGCCTCAGGGTTATCATACAAAATGAGATTTCGCTTCATGTTCTCTCCTACAATTTTACAAGAAATAATTTTAAAATTTATCATTCAAAATATGAATACTAATCAAGTTTTAATAACTAACTTATTTCAGAAATTTTCAACATGATAATTAAAAATGAATAAATTGAAATATTAAAAATTAGGTATTTAATTGAATGTTGTTATAAAATTTCTAAACTGTTTGTATACATAGATTTACAGATAAAGTTATCGAATTTACTTAACACAAATGATCGTTATAACAGAAATGATACCTGTATAAAGTACTCAGTAGAGGAAATGTGCCTAATATCACACCCATTTTGAAATTTTGATCTATTTCAGTTTGACTGCACAACAATGTGATACTGATTGACGGTGTGGGTTCATAAAACATTCAAATAAAACATTTTTAGCTTATAATGGTTTTCAATAAAAGAAATAGTTTTTTGTAAATAAATGTGCAAAATACCTTAGTACCTTAGTACTTTAGTGTTCTTAATATCGCACTACCTCATGCCATAATAGAAACACAATGCAATTCAATTTTTTAAATTTTTTTGTAAGACATATCAGTTATAAGGTTACGTCATCTCTATTTACTTTGTCCTTCAGTGTCGATTTTGGAAATTCATAAAGGTTTAAAGCTCATCCCAAACCCATTTCCTTGGACCTTACTGCCTGAGTTGCTTTAATCATATTCTCTTCTTTCCACAGCTTCCTTTTTTTGGCCTAATCTGAAAAAAAAATTCAATAATATAAAATAAATTAATCCTAATATCGCACAGTGTGATATTTGGAACAGCTAGTTCATGCGATATTAGGGAATAATATAAATGGCCATCATTTCGCAACTTCAAGGTATTATTTAGTTCATCAAAACATAAAAAAAAATTAATGGATCAATTACAACCATTTTCATAATAATTCAAAACTTTTATTACTTACTTTTGTATATTTCTGATTTTCTGAAAATAACGTTAACAAATATTTTTAAATAATTTAATAAAATGACTTGTTATTTTTAAATTAAAGTTTAATTACTGCTTAAAGTGTTAACAAAACATAACACAAAAAACTTAAAAATATATTTTAATATAGATGATATATGGTTCATGCGCTCAAATGGCGACCTTTTGAGATCAAAATGATAAATAAAATATTCTCTCATAGTTTTTGAAAATAATAAACATAAATCTTGAGGTCACATGTCCAATGTAAGCAGGTACTTAAATTGGCCATTGTGCCAAATTTTAGGTAATTCAAAATAAGCTGATTCGTTGATCTACAATAAGCTGATTCGTTGCAAATGTTCTCGTTACGCTAATATATTTCTATTGATTCATGGATAATGGATGAGAGAAAACTCTTGATGGAAAAATATTTTTACTATTCTTGAAATTAATCTGCAAAGACTCTATTCTATGTAGTCTAGCCAAGGCTGTATTTCTTCTGTCGTATTTGATATCTGTTATATGTTCTTTTGTTCTTATTTAAAATTTTCTGTTTGTTATTCCTATATAGTATTGTAATGTTCCATCTGCCCTGCTAAATGAGATTTCATAAAGATCGGAAAGTTGATCAGGTTGTATTGTATCTATTTTTTAGCTACTTTATTTTTTAATTTTTCGGAATGTTTTTCAATTTTTAAGCGATATTTCTATCTGCTTATCGTAATTACAGAGCTTAATTTAAATGAAATATAATTTTTCTAACAAAATCTGTATTATGCCACATAACTCCATGTGTATAATGTTACACATTCCATTTGGAAAATGTTTTGTGTCGGAAGTGTTTTGATTTTAATCTAGCTAGGTTCCACACAAAATCTGTTATGTTTTTATATATGATTTAATAATGTTATCCAAAGGTAAATATAATCACTGATATTTGGTATCCCATGAGCATTGAATGGGAACTAAATACCACATTCATAAATGTATGTTTTGCTAATGTGACGCTAAAGGTTTTAATTGTAAAAACAAGAAAGAACTCAAATATGTCATCAACATAAATCTTCAGTAGCTTTACCACTTGTTGTACACGGTCCAAAATTTTCGGACCATCTGTCACAAGATATCTTTGAAAAATAGCCTGATTTGTATTTACATAATTCTTCTAAGAAAGCTTTTATAGTGCAATATGAGCAATAATGCCTGTCAACTATTCAATGAATCTCCACATTATGATTATTTGGAGATCTACGGGTGTTTAAGGAATCTGATGTAATATTAGATTGTGTAAGTTGTGTGTTAACTTGAAGGTGCGACCTCTTCCGCAGATTGGATCTGCCAGCTGTGACCACCGTGTTAGGAAATATGGTATTGATTATGTGGTACTGGCGAAGTTAGAAGATGGATGCTTTGTGGAATTTGTATTTTAAAATTATTGCTGTGGGTGGGATGTCAGTGAGTATTGTTAGTGAATCAGTTGATATTGTTCGGTACCCACGTAAAAGTTGTAGTAAGAAAACCATTTGAATTGAAGTTAATTTTGTGAGTGTATTTTTTGTAAGTTTAATCCCTCAGATGCATGTCCCATATTAGTGTTAGATAGTGTGTTTATAAAAGACTATTGCTGATCCCCTGAATTTGGATGTGAATTTAAGTGGGTTGTAATGATAGGAGATGAGTTCTAATTTAAATCTAATTTATATAGGAATCCAGTTAATATCGGAGTCTGTTATTATACATAGAATTTTGTGCTGTTGTACGTAATGTATTCTAACACCATGAATCCTCTTTACGGATGGTCGGTCGAGATCTAGACTGCATGGCTTATGGAAGAACAACGCCTTGGACTTCTTCCGTGATAGTGTGGTGTAGAGTGGTGTGGTTTGATATGTGTAGTGGATGTGCTTGTGATCGGAGCTACTAAAGGTGTCAGAGACAAACCAGATGGATATTTTTGGAAGTGTTTGTGAGTTGAGTATGGTGAGATCCGGCCAGACAGTTGCAAAAACCTGGCACTTGGAATTAAGTATTTCAAATGTGGCATCCGATTTGTGTAGATTGGCTGTTGCCAATGAGGTACTACGATTTGTTCAGTGAGGAAGGCACCCTAGAAATCTTCATGTCTACAGATCCACAGTGTGGAATTGACTTTAAATTTTCCGCCACAGATGAAAGCCTACCTCTCAGTGATGAAATGTTCTCATTTCCTCCATGTCAATAGAGGGAGTGGCGTATGTAGCGCCGATGATGCCATTAGTGAAATAAAAACACAGTTTACAACTGTGAAAAGGTGGGTGATGACCATATTAGTATCCCTGAAGACAACGTGGGCTGATATTCTTTTTGAGAGAAATATCTTTCAGTTCATTGGAGAAATGGATAATGTCCCCTCTCTAATGCAGAGGACATCCTGCACCTGGTCTTATGCCGATGACATTTTCTAACATGTGCCTTTTAGTATTACCATTTATTTCAGTGCTGTGATTTCAGTTTATCTGTAAGAATTTAATTGGCCTGATGGAAGAGGAGAAGAGAGAATAAGGATTCGAAGGTGGTAAAATACATCGTAGAATGTGTTACTGACACTTGTTATAAAAACCTAGTAAAAGATATTGCATGAACTCCGATCTGAGTAGTCTGGGAACACTTGTTTTGGGTGCAACCTTCGTGTGGGGTGAAACCTGATGGAGGATCACACTGTTTGCTCGAGCGATATTTTAAGCTTTGTGGTTTTAAAAATGGCAGATGTCGGTGAATGAATAGTGACCTATCTGTTTTTATGGTCTATTCTGTGGTGGTTATTGTGGTAGTGGCACTTAGGGTTATTTTACTGTGGGTGTTGTGGCAAATATATTGTCTAAGCAGGTTTTATTTTTACTGTACTCATTTCTGTAGACAACACAGCAGCTGTCGCGAACCTCGTCGTTTTTGTCGAACTCCGTTCCATGTTTGTTGTTGCGGAATCGGCAGTTGACAAATTTTGGCTCGAAATCACAGTTTTCTGATTGGTCATTTGTTCCTCAGATGTGGCAGTATATTGGGAATTCGCAGAAATTTTCTATGCTGCCGAACCTTTCGATGCTGCAAAGATGAGAACGTTGGAGCGTAATGAAGGGTCGGGGTCTGCACTTTTTTGGGCCCAAAGGGATATACCGAGATCAGCGATTTTCGCTTTCACCAAGGATTTAGGCAGAAGGAGAAACCAGTTTTTTGATCCAGGGGAAGAGTTAGACTCTTGGGCCTTATTTCAGAAGTGAAATTGTAGATTGAGTCTAATGATTCCAAGATGATTTCGAAGTCCATGCCCTCCGGCATCACTTTAAAAAGATCTGCTTCTGCAGTTTTATTTGTAAAATAGAGATTATTTATTACATTTTGGTGGTTTTGGAAATCTTGTTTGAGCACGTCTTTCGCTTCTTCAGACATACATACAATTTCAAGGTGATTCGTCCTAGGGATTATGTCTTCTACGACGGATGGTAGGGTGTATTCTGTCGTACATCAAACTTTCTATTGCTTTGTCAGTCATTTTCTAAAGTCCTTTAATATTATTGTGCATCTATGTGAACGAATGCGGTCTGGTACTTGCTGATTAAGAGGTTTATTTCGGAGTTCATTTGATGTTGACTGCTCCGGCTGATCAACCATAGTACTGCGCTCGGCATCGTCCAAGAGCGACGACCGCACTGCGCAGGATTTCCTTTACCTGAAGATATTGTCGCAATTGCGCCATTTTTCTGCAATAGATGCACTTACTTCTTCTGCTATGATCTTTGTATCGGGGATGGTGGCAAGTAGCCATTAAACTGTTCCTTGAGATGTCCCGCCTCTTTCTTGTACCTTTCAGTTCTTTCTTGCCTTCGTGGATGTGCATTTTCAGGGAATCAAATTGTGATTCGTCCTTGTCTGTTTGTTATTCGATTTTTAAAAGTAGCCTGCGTACTTCTTTTAGGTCATTTTGGGATGTCATGTCTCAATTCTCTTTCAGGATATTTTTTTTTATTTTGTTGCTGGTTATAATTATCAATATAATTATATCAGAATATAATTATATTTGAAAATAGCAACATCCTAACGTTGGGAGAATATTTCAAGTCATTACATCACAAATAGAATTTAGGAATTGCAACTAGTATTCGGGAAATGACGCATGCATGATTTTTTATAGTAGCTTTCTTCAAATGAGTGACTATGCACGAAGTGAGGTGTGATTCCGCGATTTTACAAACCATTATTGATACCGCGATTAAGATTTATATGGTGATTCTAATGGTGATTGGTCGATTGCCGAAAAAATTGCAGGAGGTGCTTAACGCACTTGAAGAGGATATTTTTCATTTCGTTGAAAATTCCTAAAAGCATCAGAGATTGCATATTTACATTTGCGTTAGTTTGACTGATGCTTGTGACATATTAAACGTGTCAAACAAAAAATATTAACTTAATTCATTTAAGAAGAAAACAATCCATATGTACAAGTATCATTTAACAGTTTCATGAAACAGGTTGAATTAGAAAATACTTCACCTATTGTACTATCTTTTTTTAAGAAAAAAAAAACTAATATTTTAAATGAAATCATGAATGAAAAATAATTTTAATTTGTAGCAACTTGTGTAGTTATTTTTTAAGGGAAAACTATTCATTTAGGATAATTTGGTGATATATAACAAATGTTGCATGAAGTTCAAAAAATAAATATTAATATTTTTTGCATAGTAATAAATTTACATAATTACATTTTTTCTGTAGAAGCATCTCTTATTTTAAATTTTATTTATAGACTTTACTGTAATTAGCTGGAACTAAAGGATTAAACTTAAATCAACATACTAAACTAGTATTACAGAAGAATAAAATTAGGTAAGGCATAAAACATTAATAATTATTTTTGTCATAATTATATCTGAAGCACAAGTAAAGATAAATTTACCAAGCTGTTGTTAACTTTTTGATCTGTTTCGTAAAACAGACATACAGTTAAATCGGCATATAAATAAAGAAGTTTTATACTTTTATCTTTATGGGGGAGGGGGCGGAGTTTTAATTCAATGGTTTTTTAAGCCATCGCTTTAAATCAAAAGAATATAAAATAAAAAATTTGTCATGCAATTTTTTTTAATAATTATTTTTTTTTTAGTTTCACAACAAATGAAACAATTTTTTTCCATGTATTCACAGAAAAATTAAGTGAAATAAATCTTATTCATAATTAAATAACTCAGTTAACTATACAAATTATTAAACAAATTCCTTGCATTTAAAAAAAATACTAGAAACAATATATAATTAAAATCAGTTTTTGAGCTAATGTAAGTATCTTATTGCACGACCTTTTCAGCATTAAATAATTAAACCCTTATCTGCATGGTTGCGCAATCTATTAACGAAATTCATCATAAGAATAAATGGGACTTCTAGAAATATATTGCTTAAGAATTTTCCCCTCCCCCCGAAAAAAAAAATTGTTTCTATAACTTCCAACTAAAAATTAAAGACATATTAAGAGAAAATAACGCAGTAAGCCACTTTTCAAGTTTATATAAACTCATATTTTATATTATTTTACACTTTAATTTCCCCTTAGATTTTTATTACCTTAATATAGTCACTTATACACAAAAATGAAGTAATATTTAATTATAAGTAAATATCATTATAAAGTAAAATTTTATTTCAATTTTATGTATAGTTTTCTTAATTAAATATGAATTCAAAAATCTTCATGATTCAAATTCATATTTAACAATAAATATCTTTTTTTTTAATTATAGTTTTAAATAATTCAAGCATAGGAATACACAAGAAAGAATATTTCCTATGCTTAAAAAGGTGTTAGTTATGCATATGCACAATATTGTTTTATACAAAGAGAAGGAGTTTAGATTATTACATACTTTCTGGATGCGACGTTGGTTTCTAAAAAGGCACTATAGAACTGCCCTTCCACCCCTTTCTCTGTATTTCAATATAAGTTGAAAAACTATTCAAAATACCATAAAAATTACAAACATTGACTATATACTCTTCAACTCCTCCATCAGCCTCTACGTAATCATGTTTCGGCCAATCATTATTCAATATCACTCTTCATCGTGGTATCAATGATGGTTTGTAAAATTGCGTAATCCCATGTGACAGCTAACGCAAGCACCCGACGACCACTGTCACATAAAATGCTGACATTTTAAAGACAAAAAATACAATAATTCGGTGCAATGCATGTAAGTAGACAAGACATTTTGCTTGCTTTTAGCGCGAAGTTTGGTCATTGCTTCTGGTCATTATAATTTTTGTTCTATCTGATAAAATACAATGCGAGACAGATTTAAAGTTTTATGCTTCATTTTACTATAAGATTTTAATTTAGAGTTGAATTAAATTGAATGATTTTTCTACGATAAAATTAACGAGAAGCCAAATAATGTCCATATATTTTCACACTTAACGCTCCATCTTTTTTTATATATTTTTACCCTTATTATAAGTGCACGAAATAAGATCTCATATCTAAATTTTGCGTTTGTATTTTAAATAATTTTAGAGAAATAAAACTATTTAAAGTATTGGGGTTTAAGAGAACATTTAATAAAAAAAAATAATTGCTGAAGTTATCTTTTAAAATATATGCTGAGAAATATTTCACGGTATACTGAAATATTTAGAATGTGGCGTAAAAATGGAGTTAGGAATGGCGCTACAAATTTAAAAATTGTTATTCAGAAGTAAATATTTCTCACAAAACAAGATTAAATTTGTAAAAAAACATATAGTCATGTATTCAAGATTTTTTTATAATATTGGTAAATAATTTGCAAAGGAATTTTGTGAAAAAAAGTACTCATTTTTTTTATCATTGTGATACATTTTCTGCCGTATTCGGTTTAAATTTAATGCAAGCTAAAATAATCAACTCCTCCTTTTTTTTCTATCCGCAGCAAATTCATTCTTTTTAGGGTGTTTCAAAGTATTATTATGTACAAAAGAATCTATAAACAGTATACCATATAATATAATAAAAAATTTCAAATTACTAATTTATGTTAGATAAAGTAAATGAAAAATCATTTTACTTAATGGATTAAAACATTTCTTCATTTAAATAGTTTCCTTCAAATTCTTTAAGCTTTAGTCAATCTTTGGGAATTCTTTCAAAGGACATTAATTCTCTTTTTCGTCAGAAAGAATAATACCAATGTGTCAGTTTTAAAGTCTAAATGTTTTTCATGTTCGAGTTCACCGATTTTATGTCAGTGTATTTCTAAAAGACTGCAATAAATCTATGTTTATAAAGCGGATGCGAGCATTAGTTTTAAGAATTTTTCTCCACAAAAAAGGATTATGTCTTTGACATAAGCTTAAATTAAATTCTTGTTACAGAAGTACATGAGCTACTTAGCGAATAAATAAATGAATAGAATAAACTTAATGCACTGAATAACTATAATTAAATTTCTATTCATAAATAAATAATACAATCATACAAATACCTAAATTTGAGAGGATTTATATTAGACATTTGAAAAATATATTCATATTTCTAAGATCGATATTTTGTATACGTGGAACATTTTTTTGTGTGTTGTTTCTTTTTTTCGCTTAAAAAAACGTGTTTCTAAACACAGATAAAATGATTGATTCAACTGTATCAAGTAAAGTATATAGATCTTACAAATGAGTTTCAAACGTGAGAAACTGTCATACTTACAATTGTATAATTATCACTAGAGCTAATCAAAAACACATTTTTTTCATATTACCAATTATTTCTTGCTTATATGTTTAACAGTTAAATCACACTTAAAAGTTTCGTTTATCACAGAATTTTCACAAGTATTAAATATAACTGCTAATATCACAGATATGGACTAGCGTGATAATTTATAATAATAGCAAAATTACGTATTTCAAAATAAAATATACTACTTCAATCTTCTCATATGCATATGATGCTGTAAATTAAAGTGTATCTAACCCTTAGTAACAAAACTTGACCAACGATATTTTCTTTCTTTATTTCATATGTTGAATAGTATCAATAATATAATTCTCATTTCAACTGCCTAAATGTTTGATGTCACGAAGTATTTTATCAGTCTAAGATATAGTGTAATTAATTATAACATATTTTGTGAAATTCTGAATATAAATAAGGTTCTGTTAAAAAAAAATATATATTTTTTTTTTACTTCCATTATAATGATTATAAACAAGAATGAGAAAATTGTTTATGCTATTTGAAAGATTTTAATTAAATAATCTTTTGTGTAACTTAGCTAATATAAATTTGAAATAACCTAACTACATTTTATGTCGTTTTTTAATATTATTGTGCTGGAAAATATTTTGATTTTTCACCAAAATCAAATTGCTACGTTATGAAACCTCAAAAAATTCCAAAATGTCCATAAACAATTTAAGTAATTGTTTTTTTTTTGTTTCTATGCATGTATGTAATTTGTACATTTATAATTCTATTTTGAGAAAACTATTGTACATATAAAGGAATTGTTCAAAAGTTACGAAGAAAATATTTCTTGGGTAAATTATGTACTGCCCTAAATTTTAAATATTTTTCAAAATTACTTTTCGCATTTTTAGGAATTGCGATGATTTTAAGAATTAATATATTATCTTAACGTAAATAAATAAGTATATACATTGATATACATTCGTAATTATATGGATATATTTAAACATTCTTATCTATAATGTAAAATTTTAAAATATGAACACATAAACTTCATTTTTATCTTTCGGTTTATTTTTAAAGAATGACACGAAAGTTTAAAATTCTGTTGGATAAATATATTTTTTTTTACATTTAAGAAAAATAAAACTATCAATAATTTATTTGTTGCTAAAATATTATTAATCTAATTTATTTAAGCTTTAAAATCTTATCATGTCAAAAAAATACAAATTTTGTTATGATTATATAATATTAAATAAATAATTAAGTCATATCTTCTCATTTGAAAAGTAACTTCACACAAATTTTCTTTATAGGAAAACAAGTAATGCATGTTATTTTTTATAAAAAGGAAATTTGATTTTTCTGTCATACAAATAATAGATTTTATTATATGGTGGAACTAATTACTTTTTTGAATTTGCTCAATTTGATTGTGCCATTCAAAAAAGTTACTTTAAGATAATACACCATTTCAGATTGTTGTGCTGTAATTTAAAAAAAAATGTTTTTTTATTTTTATTTTTATTTTTATTTTATTTTTAATTAAACAAAGTGTTGTAAATGAAAAAATGAATGTTTACTGATACACAAAACACTAACGAATATTATTTATATATATACTAGCTAACCCGGTCGGCGTTGTCCGGGCTCGTGATAATAACAACCGTAGACGAAACTCAAGTTTGAATATATTTTTTAAGAAGCTGCACCAAGGACCCCAAGAAAGAGATTAATATGCAAAATTAAATGTAGTTGAAGTTCGAGAAAAATTTTTCTTGTTCAATTAGTAGCTGTAAATCTTATGAAGTTTTTAGAAAAAAAAGCAGTGAATCGGTCGGTTTATAAGGGAGCTATAGTAGAGAGAACGAAAAGGGCTAATTGGTAATTTAGAGCAGGACTTTAAGAGGAAAACATTTTATAAGCCCCTAGCACTTAGCGCTTTAAATCTTCAATTAATCAAAATTAAGCGTAGGGTATAAATAAATCATTAGAATAAAAATTTAATGAAATGCTTAAGAAACCCTAATAAAAAATTGAGGGTGGTGGTCCGAGGAGAGGAGTCCAAAACTCAACTTTAAAGTTATGCTTTGAGAGGATAACGCAACTAGGGGGATAACAAAAATGTATAGTGCACAAAATATTCAAGGGCTTCAGAGGGCCAAGGTCCTAACAGTAATGTACAAATGGAGGAATAATTAAATAGAGAAAAGGCCCCCAAAACAAAGAAGACTGGATTAAAAGGGAGCAAGTTATTGACAATTTAGGAAAGAAAATCTGCAAGAAGCCTTGTACTGGGCCACAGGAGGCCAGGGTCTTAACTGGAATGCAGAAATAGGGGAATAGCTAAATGGAAAAAGGTGTCCAAAAAAAGATCCGATAAAAAGGGAGCAATTTATTAACAATTCCGGGCACAAAAACATAAAGGTCTGCAAAGTGCCCGGGTCTTTTTGTCGTTCATGTAGTAGCTGAGAGTTTTAAGAAGTTGTTAGAAACAAAAAATCTAGTGAATCGGAAGATTTTAAGGGAGCTACATTAGGAGGCCCAAAAGAGGCAACTGATAGTTTTGAGCAGGGCACTAAGAGGAAAACATCTTAAAATGTCCTGATACCCGGCATTTTAGATCTTCAATTAGTCGAAATTAATCATAGGGTATAAATTAATCATTGGAATAAATTTTTAATGAATTGCTTAAAAAGGGGGTAATTGGGCCCCAATAAAAACATTAGTGTGCTGGCTCAGGGAGAGGAGTCCAAGACTCAACTTTAAAGGTATCTATTGAGAGTGTGACACAATTAGGGGGACGAAAAATGCATTGTTCACAAAATGTTCAAGGGGCCCTGGATTCAGTTCCTGTTCAGTTCCTGATGCACCTGACGTGCACCAGGACCTGCCGTGGACTATCCGCATCCAAAATGTTTTCGCTAGCCATCGCACACATACAGAGAGAGACAGACAAACAACTTTATTTTATTAGTATAGATATAGTAAACATTATTTATTTCAATGTATTATTTCAATTATGATTTTAATCCACATTGAAAAGCGAATTTCAGCAATCTTCCTATTGAAACAAGTCGTCATTAAAAACACAAATTTTTGTATAATAATTACACTCTTTCCTAACCTGCGAAAATATAATATAACGATGAACGAAAAGATTATCTTCCAAGTTACCCACGATTCCGAAAACCATTCATTATCTTTAGAAACCTGAGAAATGAATATATTTTCAAGAATTAAAGAAGTATTTATAATAACAATGTTTATTTTGCTGCCACTGATTTTAGTAAACGGTTTAGAGTAGATTGTATATTGTATTAATTAGTTTTCTTAAATCATAATAAGGGTTTTGAAGATGCTATCTGTTCTCAATTAAACATTTTCAGCTGACTGAATTTATACATGCAATTGTAACAAAATAATATTACAATTAATATTAATATTAATATTAATATTAATATTAATATTGATCGTGTTCATTTATTATGTTTGTCTGTAAAACATTTTTATTGAACATGAAAATGTTCATATTTAATT
This sequence comes from Maratus michaelseni, assembly GCA_963931845.1. Taxonomy (NCBI): domain Eukaryota; kingdom Metazoa; phylum Arthropoda; class Arachnida; order Araneae; family Salticidae; genus Maratus; species Maratus michaelseni. The sequence continues at coordinate 255,867,319 of OZ007590.1, read as the reverse complement.
CTTTGGAAATTTTTTCATAGAAATTTTCATAAGACTTGCATTCATAATAATCAAATTTTAATTGCTTAATAGGCGTATGGCCAACATAGTGAAAAACATAGAGTCCCGGCTTGGGTACTTTTTCACTATGTTGGCTATACGCCTATTAAGCAATTAAAATTTGATTGTCATGAAAATGTTTACTTCAGAATTAATAGCATCCGAAACAAATCTCTGTTCTGGATTCAGAAAAATGATTAATACACTATAAAAACTACTCGGAAACATTTCCTAAAAACAGTTGCAGCAAAAAAAAAATTGTTTTTTTTTTCTTTTTAAATATTTCTTTATATTGCGAAAATATGCTTTTCTGAGATTTCTAAAGATAAAGAATGCTTTTCCTAATCAAGGGTAAGCCGGAAGAGGTTATTTTATATTTCCAATCGTGGTTATGTTATATTTTGATAGATTAAGAAATAATTATCTTTCATTACAGTGTATGCATAGCTGGGACATCGTATCTTGATATACTAACTGGATTGGATTTTATTAATGGCTTTGCCTAGCTCCGATAATTAATGCTCTACATGCTAAAGCTCTTAAATACAGCTTAGCTCGCTTAAAATTATCAAAATTATTATAGAATTTTTTAGCATTTTAATTCTACAAAAACTTTAAGATTGATAGTAATTCCAATTTATTCGCATTCGAATAAAATATAATTTAACTCATCCTCACAGGAATTCGCATTTTCAAATATTTAACTATTTTTAAATTTCCTTTTAAAGTAGACAATTTAATAGTGATAGATAATTGCATTCCATGTATTTTTTTCAGCTTTATTTTGAAAGTTAATCCGTTAAAATAGTGCCTTTAAACGAACTTTTGATGTTTTATTTAAACCCAAAGGAATCGTCTACTTTAAATCTGAAAATGTTTCAGAAAATAATATTTTATTTTGTGTCAAAATAGGCATTATTCCCTTGCTTCTGTTTTATGGTATATATTATCATATGTTTTTTTAACACTTAGCAACATAGTTGTTTATGTAGTCGGTTTGTCTGTCTGTCTGTCTGTCCGTGCTCTAACTCGCGTAAATATATCCAGATAGTCATGCAATTGATATACGTTATTGTGGTTTAGTATAGCATGTTCGTATTGAAAACGTAGAATGTAGCACTTATACTTTTTACAGAGGCACTCAAAAGGATGCCGTTACATTATGGTCTACGGGGAAAAATCCTTTGAAGTTAATTTTAATGATGTGACAGTATTTGAAATATATTGAAATGGATATACATCACTGAAATACACTACAACATGCTTACTATCGAACATGGTACGTCTGGCGCTTATAATTAGTATACAAGGAAACTGAAAATAATTCCATAACATTATGGTTTAATGTGGAAAATCGTTTCCGGGGCATGTTACATTATTACAACACATTGATATAAATTTCTGAGATACACTAAGCTGTAAAAATATGGAATGTAAAAAAATAAAAAAAAAAAACAATTATTTTCAATAATTATACAGGAAATTATTTCAACAATTTTAACACTGATGGAAGACCCATCCATCCTTGACCATAAATTCGAATATGTATTTATTATGAGATAAATAATACTATCAGTAAAGTAGTTAAGGAATCCAGAACTTATCTAAAAATAAATATGCAAGACCTATGTCCATCTGTCAAAACAATTTTTGAAAATAATTGCTTTTTTTTATACATAAGCAGATCTTTATTGTTTAAATGTCTGTTAACAGCTTTTCTATTACTTAGTCTGTAAAAGTTTACCTCATGTGTTCATATTTTTCGAAGTTTGTATTTTTAAAAACATGAACGGAAGACATATTGATAAATAGCAAAACAGAAAATATCATTAATAAAAGTTTAGATTTTTTTAAAACGAAGTGTCTTTTTTATCAAATAAATCTATCTTTTGTTACATTTATAGGCACTTTTTTTTGTTTAAACATGTACTATAACTACGAGACGTTATTTTGTATTATCATTCCTGAGTACATATGTGGAAATTTTACCTAACTCATTTTATGCAATCCCTTTTTCTGGGCCTCTCTTGCTTTTTGACTGCTGACGTTTTCGATCATGTGATCGCAGTGGAGATTGAATATTTTTTGATTGAAATATTTTTTTTTTTTTATTGTTAATGCAGAAGTCATTTGGCTGCGCCATGGGAACGTGTGATTTTCGCATCCTCCAAATGGAAGTAAAAATGTTTCATGAATTATAATTAAAAAAAAAGTATATTGTTTACGTGTTTTGAATTGTAGAAAAAATAATTCATTCCCATAAAAGACAATGAAAAGCTTATATTTAAACAAATTTAATGTGTAAACTGTTTTTGTAAAAATAGATATAGTTAAAAAGAAATAAAATTTCGTCTAGTGTTTTTGCATTTTTTACTACTCACACACACTGCTGGTTCATACAATTAAGCACAAAGCAGCTGACTGTAGATGCGTTTTTATTTCACAATAAGGAGAAGCGAGCCATCACATGGCTTATTACATTGCACCATTTTTCACATTGGAAAAAAAAACAGAGTGTTGCCAAACGCGGTAAGAAAAAGAAACTTAGGTGAATCGGGAATAGGCAGGTGTACTTACATGCAGATTTACTTACTCGTTGCAGTCGATACTTACATAAATATTCTGTCCCCCATTAGAATCCCAGGGATTTCAATAAGTGGTTATTAGATTACAATTTCTTACTTTAAGGAAAAATCAATTAATAACACAAACAAAATTAATGCAAAAAATAGAAAAATTTTAGACGGAAGAGGACACAGTTTCACTACTGTACAATTGATGACACCACTACTAGTCTTGATCGTAACAACTTTGACACTAACAATTGTCTGAACCTAGAGGAATATTTATTATTCTCGTTAATTTCCATTTAACCCCTTCAGGGGCAAAGTACTCTTGTTGCTAAAATATTGAAATGATTGGTTGACACCAAGATTCACGAACAAATTTATTTTAAAATAAGTAAATACTTTCCTTCATGTTACCTTATAAATTCAAAATTTGACTCTAAAATTCTGGTGTCATTGTGGCATTTTGGGATTAAAATTAAGTGGTATATATAATATACCGGCGCCCGTCAAGGGGTGAAGTGTAGGAAAGTTGTCATCTTTGATGAGGACTAAGTCATTGAATTCTAAATCTCATTGACTTTATTGCCATTCAGATCTTTGCTGAAGTTGAGACAGATATTCCCGGTTCCATCTTTTCTAAAATTGCTGAGGGGGAACGGTCTCACATGTCATCTATCAAAATGACTGAAAGGACTGTGACTTAGATCTTGTTCAGGTATGGCAGGTTTTTAGGAGCAGTTCTGTTATTCTAAATACATTGACTTCATAGTTACCTTGACTTCACTGGCATATATCTTAAGAATTGTGCTGTTTCAGTGTTTGTGTTGACACGACTGACATTATTTTTTTTCAATCTTTTTCATTTCAGTTTTTTTGTAATGTGAATGATCTATCTACCAATACTCATAAATAGAATATCTACCAATACTCAATAATTAAAAGATATTATTAAAGCAAGTATTCTGTAACATTAATTATGCATTAGCATATATTATATATAGCTAAATGTTTATTTCTTGCATTTTATTTCATAAGATATTTGACCGTTTTTTCGGTTATAAACGCACATATTTATAAATATTATTTTAGTGTTTGTTTGCAGACAACACAAGCACTGACAGACACATATAAAACCCCATACGATTTCTTATTATATTTACATAGTACGAGTGTCCCTCTGGTCTTCCCTTTCAATAGCATGATTTTAAAATTATAATCCTTTGGTATATTTGCATTGCAATTGCTCATAAATTTAACCAGAATGAGTATTGTTCTGAAATAACGATATTAAAAGAAACGGACCAGTTGAACGATTGGAGGATATTCGTTGTTGTAGAAATTATATCGTAGCATCCAACATTCATTTTATAGTAGTTAACATCTCTGTTTGTTTTTTCACATGCACGTAAATTATTAATTTTGAAAACGGAGCATAAATAATAAATACTGAATTATATGTATGTTTTTTTTTAATTACCATTGTTGCATTTTATAATTATACATAAATATTTAATTAAAAAATCAGTTGTCTTAATCTACAAAATTAAAAAAAGTCCAACCCATTTTTTCAGGTTTTTTTTCAATTACCTTCACAAATGTTTATTATTCAAGCTAAGTTCTATTTCATTTCTGCATAAACGTGTACGGTGGGCTGTTTATACTATTTTTTTCAAAATGAAATCCTAAATTTGACAATAAAATTATTTATTAATTTTACCTCTAAATTAATTTCCAAATTTAATTATTCTTTAAATGATCCCATAGAAAATAAGAATATTCCAGATAAGAAAATCAATTCAAAATTGTAAAACGATAGCGACATTATTTTTCTAGCTTGTTAAATTTTTAAATTACTTACACAAGAGGGAAAAATATGTGATTCAATTACAAGCATTGGGAATATTTCCATCACAATAAATATATTAGCACTTTTAAAAGTATGTATTATTTATGCATACGACCCTGTACACATTGTTTATAAAAGTTTCTTCTTAGAATGAAATGTGATCAGCCTTACAACTTTAGAACTAACATCACTTTTCTGATAAACATCATTTTTTACTTATTAAACTAACGGTGTATTGTTGTTAAATGTAATGATGTTTACAATGTATGTGGGGCTCTCTAAGCACCTCAAAATGTCAAACATTTCATTCATTGCATACACAGATTTAATCAATTAAATAGATTTATTCAACATGAACATATTCGATGCACGAGTTTACCTAAACAGTGTGCATCAGAGTAAATATACTCCTATCCACAAAGATATATGTATATACTTTAATGTCAACATTACGCAATGACTATTTGGAGAATTGGAGTTATTGAGCAAGATAAAGTTTATCAATATCATGGTGCCTATAGTAAACATTATAGTGGACCTAGGTTATCAATTTGAAATTATTTCAATACAAGGATGAGAAATTTATTGCATTATAGTTCATACATCTGTAATTCGTTGAAATATAAAGGTAAGTTTAAATAAGTCTTGAAGTACATAGTTACATTAAACCAAAAAACATTTTAAAGGAAAATACACTTTTACAAGTGTTGGAATCAGAAATCGTATTTCCTATTAAAAATTATTAACTTTTTATGAACAGACGGTACTGTAAAGTACAATTGTGTAGTAAAGTTCGTGTTATAAAATTAATTTAACCCTTTATATCCTGAATTAATTTTCCAGCTACTTTTTAATTGCATTTTTGCATCATTGGATAAGTTTTAGTGCAGAATAAGCATAAGAAAGAGGAAAATAATTTTTATAGTGTTTTAGTGGTTAATTATGCAACTGCAACCACCATAAATTGTTTACCCTATGATATAAAATAAAATAGTAAATTTCAAATAGTAAACTTCAAATAAAATATAGGAAATGTTCACCTGTAGAGTATAGAAAACAATAGAAAATAATAGTACTAAATAGCCGGTAATAAACCACTAAAATTACTCAAATGAAGAACAACATGCAAGTCAATTCTATTGCAAAATGGATTTCGAATGTAGCGTGGCAAATGTAAAATTCCTACAATGCAAAGAAAGAGGATATGTGCTTGAATTTGCCATCTCCTGCCTGCTGTCAGAAATACACTCTTTGTGCCATTGTGAATACCGTTAGAAAAAAAGTCATATTACGAATATATAGGAGTTTTATTAAAGTGGTACTTATAAGTACCGTCAGGATAAAAAGGGTTAACGCGTGCTTTATCAGTAATGCAAGTTAGCATGAGTTTTAGGCACGTTACTTTATCATATTTCAAAAGCGTTATTCGTTGTACAAAGAAAAAATATTTTTTAATGTATATATATTTTTTTATTAACGCTTTCCAACCTAGTTGAAAAGTGTTTATGACTTCGGTTTGTCTGGACATCTGGCCGTGCTCTAACTCACGTAAATATGCTCGGATTGCCTTGAAATTTTTTTTATGTTATTGTCGTTACAAATAGCATATTCTCTATTTCAACGGAAGTGTGTAGCACATATAGTTTTTTTTACAGGGACACTCAAAAGAATTCCGCTACATTACGGTACATGGGAAAAAATCGTTTGCGGATTATTTTAATGATGTTACACAATTTCAGACACATTGTAATTGATATATATCACTAAGGTGCATTACAAGAAGCTTAATATGGAATAGTGTGTGCATAGCACTTATAGTTACTTTACAGGGACATTCAAAAGAACTCCATTATATTAAGTCTATGGAGAAAAATCGTTTGCGGTTTATTTAAATAATGTTTCACTATTTTAAACGCATTGAAATTTATATATATCACCAAGGTGCATTACAAAATGGTTACTACAGAATACTGTGTGTATAGCAGTCATCGTTCGTTTACAGGGACACACAAAAGAATTTTCCACTGTCTGTTAACAGTAATTCCTGGAAGTGCGTTTTAAGTTACTGAACGCGATTTTAAATTTAACTTACTTTTTGTCTATTACGTGGTGTGTATAAATTCTGTAGATCATATACAGGGAAGCACAAAAGTTCGCGAACACATTTTCGCTTATTGACAGAAACTCCAGAAGGATAATTTTAAAATGTACTACGCGTTTCCTAACTGAACTAAAATTTAGCATCCTATGTAGTATATATACAAATCTATAGATCATATACATGGCTGAATAAAAGTATTCGGATATTTTTCCGAATATTGTATCTGTTGGAAATATATGTTGGAAATTCCTGAAATTATGTTTTTAAATATGTTATGCGTTTTCTAAATTGTTTACTTAGATGTTATCTTTCAGCTTATTAAACGGTATGATTTGTAAAATTATTTTTTAAGCGTTGGAAAGTGTTACATAATCTATGCTTGACGCATTATTTTTCGTTTTTGTTCCAATTGTGACTGCTCAGCATTTTTATGTTCACAGTCATTCAGTCGAAAGTTTTATTTCTGAACAATGTATGTGTTTATATGTAAGGACATTATTTTTTTACATTTCCTAATTCCATAACATGCTAAAAACAATATCCTGAAAAAATGATTTGGATAAAGTAGTAAATAGGCTGCAAAATATCCGTAAATACTGATTTAGTTCATTACATTTTAATAAATGAAAAATTTCTGAAATTCATTTAATGGCTGCCGGAATCTACTAACATATTCACAAATATTCAGAAAAAATGCTTTGAAAGGCAAAATTTTCATTATTTCATAATTTGGTACATAAAGGATTAAAGTAAAAATTAATGCAAACACAACAGAAAATATTTTATAATTAATATTTATTGAGATGATGATTGTTACCAATTGCAGATGATTTGATTTCGTCTGTGCTTAATAATCGTTTCATAAATGTACACAAATGAGTTAATTACAAAATTTTAGATTATGTAGAGCATTTAATAATTTACCCTTCTAACTAACAATATACAAACATTGCCATTTCTATGGAATTTCAATTAAATTCTCGTCTTTGATATCGGATATATATATTATTTCGACATCTCAACTGAAATAAATTAAGCACAGAATCTTATTAAATAACATGAAATTTCTAATAAATATTTGTGTAATCGATGTCTCTAACATAATTATTCACTGAATCCCTGTTAAATATTTGTATATCAGTGGTAAATAGTCACATGGATAATTTATGTAATTTTTATTAATCTACAAAATATTCTGAGAACTAAAAAACTTAAAATAGCTGGATTGAACCGTTATATTAAAATAAATGAGAAACGCAAAAATAGTACAAATAACAATGTATAAAATGTCAATCAGCATTCGGACAAACAGCAGTCTCGGGCCATTTAAATCTCCAACTTCAGTGCCAAATTGGAAAGATTAATTACTCATTCAAAAGTTTAAGCCATGTAAATAATTTTGCGTCTCCGGAACCGAGCAAGTTGGAATGGCGGTGAGTTTTTGTTTCAAAACAACAGCGGAGTCAAGAGTCACATGTGTCGTAGGATATTATTAGAAGCTCTCGACCAGACTGGATGAGCTTAAGTACGGCGGGAAAAAGGGGGAAGTGAAGAGAATGCATTAAATGAAAGGTAGCGATATTTGAAACATTTGGTGTACTGGACATATCATTAACTAACGTCCCATAGTTCTTCCATATATGATATGCTTCCCAAAAATCAAGATCGTAAATCGATGAACACTTCTGAATTATTCAACCGTCTGAAACATTAAAACTGTGAATGCTAAGCAAACAATGGTTAGCAATCGCAGAATGCTTAGTGTCACAATTTTTAACATAGTTTTTATGTTTCCTTAACAGGTCGCTTAGTTTGACCTACGTATATTCTATCACATTCACAAGATATCTTATATATTCCCCAATGTGAAAGTATGTCAATTGGATGCTTCAGATCTGTAAATTTGATTTTGTTAAATGGTCTATAAATTACTTTAAAATCGAATCTTTTCAAAATTCTGGATATTTAATGGCTAATTCTCGGAAAATATGGAAGTATAATTAAATTTTCATTGTGAATATCGTTAACGTTGGAATGTGTAAGTTTAATTAGTTTAACTCTTAGCAAAAACTCTTATGATTTCGTCAGTAAACTACATAACTTCATCACTACTCAAAGCCACCGTATGGTTTCATTCGACGTCAAATCCCTCTTTACAAATGTCCCGGCTCAAGGTGCTTTCAACTGTCTTAAATTACCCCTCCAGGAATTTCACAGTTTGAACTTGATGAATTATTAGACATTACTGACATTTGTCTATAGCAAAACACGTTCATTTTTAACGCATGACTGATAGCTTGTTCATGGACTCGCCAATGAGCCCAATTCTCAGTGATTTTTACATGCTTTACTTCGAGTCAAACCTTTTTAGTAGGTTAAATTTTCCATTTTACAACCGCTATATCAATGACTGCTTCGCTTTACTGAATTCTAGTGATATAGATATTAGGGTGGAGTGAAAATGACCATGAAAAATTTCTTTTGGAATTTTTCCTTCGGATAGTTCTCAAAATTTGCCTTTTGGCACACTAGATATTAGGTTCAATTTTCGTTTCATTTGGAATTCATCTTTAAGGCTCAACCAACCCTTAAAGATTAAACTCTTTATACGTGAAAAACCAAAGGAGTGTAACTAATCATGAAATTTTCTTTTTGGAATATTTTCTTTGGATAGGTCTTAAAATTTGTCTATTGGCACACTGAATATTAGGTTAAATTTTCATTTAATTTGGAATTCACCTTTAGAGCTCTACCAGCTCTTAAAAATGATTCCCCTTATATGTGAAAATCCAAGATATGCACTATATAGAGTAAAGTATTCAAATTATATTTTTTTACAGAATTTCTCTAGTTTTAGTAAAATAACCCATAAAACATGACTGATTAAAGTATTACTTGTGATCAATACAAGTGTCGTCATGTTTTGACAACTTGAAGATAAAGGCCAGACTAAAATGTGAAATGTTCGCAAAGATAAAGAAAAAGTAAAATAATTAGATACACAGTTCCCTTTTATGTTTTGAATATACATGAAAGACAGTTCTCTGAATGTATAGGAAAGACAATTTTCTTAATATATAGGAATACAATAAAAGGGATATATACGATGTATTGTAAAACTATCTGATATTTTACTCTAATTTATATTGGACTTTGGTATCAAAGCTAGGCAATATCTTTCACGATTTGATTTTTGCTCGTATATATCCACCCCTTGGTTCTACTCCTACAACTGCAGATGATGCTTCTGTAACTTATTTTAGGCATCTTTCAAAATCAATATTTCAATCTTTTGGCAATCTTTGTTTTAAAAAAATCTAATAGTACCATTCATTCTCACGGTGTTTACAACTGTTTCGTCACAACCTACAGCCATAAGTTTGTCAAGGTTTAAGTTGTTTTCAATGCGGTATTTTAAAATGCTTTCTGCAATATGCTTTCCGGATCCAGAAGATGGTGTAATGAGGCCCTGATACAGTGAATTGTCTCTTCAACCAGAGATACATGTTTTCCACTTATAGTTATTTGATGTAATCTATTTGCAATTTTCTCTTGATGTAGTGTTTTATCTTTTCTTCCATCAAAATGTATACTTTTGATTCCTACTTTTAAAGTTTTCAGATCATCCTTTTTTGCTTCTAAATTTCTCTAAATTTTTTTCGTTTTCTGCTTACTTTGCTTCTGTCAATTATATGTGATGAATAGTTTTTTGTTATAATGCCAATATCTTGTAGAGTTGCAGAAGCTATTGCTGCCACGCATCTATCAGAAACCCCTTACTGATCTGAGACCCTTGAAACCGTAGGAGATGTGTTCTCATTTGTCTCTGTGAGTCTTCTTTAGAAATAGATGCTTGTGATACGGATATTAATTCTTCACGCACCGATGGAGAGCTGATACTTATTTCTTCATCACCACTGTCAAAATACAAAACAACTGTACTGCCCTGATTAACTGTAGACATTAAGCTTGGCTTTTCAGCTCTCATAGAGTCCCTTGTTTTCCTGTCTTCTCTTTGTCTCAATTTACTTGTCTCGGTATTATCGTGCGTGCCAATAACCTTCTTTCTTGTTGACCTTTGGTCAAGAAGAAAATCCTATTCTTTTGGAGGCACCTTCTTTGATTTTTCACAAGTACATTTATGAATTGGCTTGAATTTGCACTCCAAAATGTCTAGAAGTTTACTCACAGCTTCAGATTTGAAACACCGAACCTCCCTTATGTAATTATCATTTTTTTGGCTTTGGCGAATCGAATAAGATTCTGGTATTCAGAAAAATCGTTGTCTATCATTTGATAAATACCCCTCTCAGAAACTATAAGAATTGATGTTTTCTTCCAAATTCTCTCTTAGGATTTAAATTACCTATGACTTTGATGAAACTTTACCATTTCCATTTTGTTTTAATTTTTGTCTTATATGTAAGTAACACTTTATAATGTCTGCTATTCTTCGCCAAACAACTTCATTTAGTTTTGAAGGCGCACCAAATGTGAAATTTTCATTCTCACCAAATGTGAGAGATTCCACTGCACTTCTAGTAATGGTAAACTTCGGTTTGCCTCCCCTCGCACTCATTTTTGCATTAAAAATAAAAAATAAAATGTAAAGCTCCATAACACCGTTATTTTTTTAAATAAAGATTTAAGGTTTAGAAATTATTAGAAAGTTACACTAAACATTTTAAATATAAAAATGTCAAACGAGATTACCAACGAACACTGTTAATGTACAATTTATGGTAAAAACCTATTGCGTGAAACAATGAAAATATGAAAGTCCTAGTAGAGCCCTGGAAGAGTTTTTCAAAATTCATGATATTTTGGATGTATACTGTGGGTACTAAAAGGCAATATTTAGCTGCTATCAGAAATCAAAAGTTCGTGTTTTCACTCCACTGTAATAGATATCCCTCATATTCTTGCTATTATGAACTCTGTAGATGAACATATTCAGTTTACATCTGAATTTGAAAATAACAATCAACTATATTTCCTTTATGTAATGGTTTACCGCGAAAATGACTCATTCCAAACCACTGTTTATGGTAAACCGTTCGCGGTTTTTTCGCCCCTACATTGCCTTTTATCTGACCCTCCTAAAAAAAATTGGCTGCTTTTAATACCTGTGTACATCGCGTCTTAAAAATTTGTTCACCTGGGAGTATACTCAAAGCAGAATTATACCACATTAAATCGAGTGCCATTGACCGGGGTTATCCTGTTGAATGATTCAATTCATAATAAACTAATTAAACATACACTTTCCAACGTTAATAATGAAAATTATATTATACTTCGCAATGAAAATTTTATTATACTCTCATATTTTCCAAGAATAAGCCGCCAAATATCCAGAATTTCGAAAATATCCCATTTTAAAGTGATTTATGCACCATTTAACAAATTCAAATGTATCTATCTCAAACATTCAATTGAGAGATTTTCATATTAGGGAATTTATAAGATATCTTGCGAATGTGATAGAATGTACATAGGTCAAACTAAGCGCCCGTTTAAGGTCTGCTTGGGGGAACATAAAAAATAAGTTAAAAGTTGTGACACTAAACGTACTGCGATTGCTAACCATTGCTGGTCTAGCAATCACAGTTTTAATTTTTCATAAGGTTCAATAATTTAGAAGTGCTCATCGATTTACGACATTGAATTTTGGGATGCATAGCATATATGGTGGAATTCAGACATCTTAGTTAATGATATGTCCAGTACACCAAATTTTTCAAATGTCTGGCTAAGATTCATTTAATTAATTCTCTTCACTTCCCCCCTCCTCCCCCTTTTTCTCCTCCGTACTCGTCCCGTCTGATAGAGCGCTTCCATAAGTCTCCTACGTCACATGTGACTTTTGACTCCGCTGTTTTTTTTTTAAGACAAAAAGAAACTCATCGCCATTACAGCTATTTGCCATTTTATATATTTTTATTTGTGCTATTTTTACGTTCATTTATTTTAACTAAACATACTACATTGTTCAGCAATAATATAATAATTTCTTACAACTTATAAATAAAAGCTTGTTAATAAATTAAATTTTGAATTAATGAGATGTTCTTTTTAAAAGGAAAAATAAACAAATTTACAATTCATAATTGTATGTAGTATAATTTTAGAGAATAATGTAAACATATACATATAATGCAACCGTACTATAACTATTTCTTCAGAAAATGTAAAAACATAATTTTTAAGATTAACATAATTTTCGAGCTGATCCTTAATCTATCATAACTTCAAAAAATTCTTTTCTTTTATTTCTTTTTTTTTTCTAATTCTAAATTCAAATATTGTCTAAAAATTTGCTTATTGTATTTTAATCTGTTATCATAAAAAATATTTTCTTATTGCAAATTTATTTAAAACATTCTTGCATATAAATTCAGATAAAAATTATATATATACACTTTTATGAAAGTCTCAAAAATATAGCTTGAAAATTCTGATAGTAATCGTCGATAGAATAAGCTCAAAATTCGCTGTTCCCAAAAGGAAGCAAAAAGATGAGGGGTTGTATCCAAATATACTAGCTTATGAAAGTTGATATAATAAGAATGAAGTGTTTTTCATTCTATATTTGTTACAACCCCTCATCTTTTTGCTTCTTTTTGGGAACAGCGAATTTCGAGCTTAGTCTATCAACGATTACTATCAGGATTTCCAAGCTATGTTTCTGAGACTTTCATAAAAGTTGGTCTATACATTTAGCTAATATTTATGCACAGTATATTTTGATTGAATTCCCGCATGCGCAGTGAAACAATATTTAGTAAGCCTGCTCATTTTTCATACAATTTTTATTATTTTTTAATTCTGATTGCAGGGTATTGTGTACAATTTTGTTTGTCATTTTTTCTGAAAATAACTTGTTTTTATATTAAAAACTCTGCAAATTATAAGCAAAAAACTTGGTAAAATTTGGGACTGTTTTTATAAAAACCTGAATTTCTCTTCGAGTATACATGCTATCTTCATACAAACGAACCCAAATTATTACAATAAGCCACTTAATCATAATCTACAGTTTTAATGCTTTTGCAATATTAGTTTTTACAGGGTTATCCAAAAGATATTCATTTTTCTTCAATTTGTTGACGGCCCCTTATGGGGTTTCGGGAAAAAAATCTTCGCGGAAATATATGACGTCTATCATGTTGTTTACACTCCTGAAGTTTCAGGATAATTCTTCATGTATCTTTCCAGATATTTAACAAAACGTCTAAAATCGCAAGTGACCAATCTTCATTGGCAATATAGTGTATATAGATAGAGAGATACATATATAGTATACTAGCTGATCCGTCCGGCGTTCCGTCCGTCAAAAAATAATACGAAACGGCGAAATCACTCAAAAAATCGCTTCACGTAAGCGTTACTCTGGTATAAATATAAATATAGAAATGGAAGTAAATTCAATAAAACCCACTCAAATGTCTGGATCATTTCATTCAAATCGGGTCAGTTTTGGTCAAATTTAAAAAGAGGATAACTGTCGGATTTTCTGAAAATTTGTATTTTCGGAATCAGAAAAATAAACTACGGAGAGACTGTGAGTTTCGATTCAATACCTCCAAATCTCTCTTAATTAGTTAATTAGCCCATGCTGAATGAATCAGTTCTTTTTGAAATCATGCCCTTTGTTTGAATCGAACCAATTTTAAATGCAAAAATTTTTAGTCCCACTTTCCACCGCTAGGGATGCACCCTGTTCTAAATAAATCTCTTTCCGATCGAAACTCCGGCACGTGTCCCTGTTGCCTACGACACCTAAGACTCCTATAATAGGAGAAGACGCATATCCATTTTGTTTCGGATTATTTGTGCTCAGTTCAGCATAAATCTACCGCAGCCGGAATTGGGGTTGCCTAAGACTCGGTTCTGATTGGCTGAATCGGTTCTGATTAGCTTGGTTTTTCGACTGAACTTCAATTTGAGCACCAAATGTGCGAGGATGCGTCAGCCTATATTATAGGAGCTCTAACGACACCGTATAGCAGACGTGCTACGAGGCGCTGCAAAATCATTTAGTTCTATTTTATACCGCCAGGTACCACCAAATCTGTATCTTAATTAGTTCAGCTGTCATATTAATTAAATTGAATGAACTAATTCTAGTTGAAATTGGGCCCATAGAGCCCGAGAAAATATCCCTCCCTGGTGATTAATGTTCAGAAATAGTGGTAAGCAAGGGCTGAAAAAATTATACCGAAGTACTATATGTAAGTACTATATGTATATTCTGATTTTGGAGGTAGAGAGTGAAGGGGGCAAATTTCGATCAGAGCATAAACGCGATATTTAAATTAGAATCGGACACTCACCTCCCCCTCCCACAGAATTAAACCACGACGACGTTAAAAAATTAAAGAATTATCATTTAAGAATTATCACTTTTAAAACAGAAACAAATTGTTTTTTTTTTTTGATAAAAAACAGTAAGTAATAGTTGTCAATTTCTGAAATCAAAAACATAAATGATGTGACGTACAACTCAAAAAATATGCATAAAACAAATCCCGAAAAATTCACCACTCGCTGTTCGAATTGCAATCAGCTGACGACCATTTCATCTACCAATCACAATTGCCCGGTTGACTTCTAGCTATGCCTACAATCCTATCAGCTACCAATTCTAAATGCCCACCAACGGTGTTTGACTTATAGTGAGCGATTTGTGACGTCATTTGAAACAAAAAAAGAACGTTGCAAGACATGGAAAAAGGTTAAAAAACTCATACAAAATTAAATTTTAAAAAATCAAATTAAACAATCCAAATCGGGATAATTAATAACCCGCCATTCCCTTTTAAAATCGTTATTTTTTACCTGTAAAAAATTATAAACTCTCTCCAAGCTAAAGAGAAAAAAAATGACGTTTCTGAGCGTAACTGAGGTCGAACTGGAAGCAACCACCGAACCAATCAAACATTCTGGGAAAAATGTCTTAGTGTCGAAGGAAAAAAATCGCCAAAAATTCAAAATTCGCTGTACGAATTCTGAATAAACTTTATTGAAAAGACGATAAAATTTACTATATTGGGTTAAAAGAATGGAACCGGATTCATGTTACTAATACGAAAATATTGCAACAAAACGTGTAAAAGTACTAAAAATCACATAAATATTTAAATAAAAAATTCCATTCAAAAATTCCAAAACCGGGTTTCGAGGTCCAAAACTACATGCTTAGAGGTACCTTCCCACCAAATTATCTAGCTCTGCGTGCAAGTGGTCTCTTTAGAACATAGCGCACAAACACACAGACTTCCTCCTTTATTATAGTTAGGGATTATATAATTAAATAATAAAACTTTGTATGAATCACCATAAAAATAAAAGTACATACAGGACGCGTTTCGGGTGGAATTTTTTTAACAACCCGTCATCAGCCAAAGCAAACACCTGTCCGTAAGGAGACAACGTCACAACTGTTTTTTTGTTTTGTTTTTGTGACCATGTTCCCTTAACGTGCTGTTAAAAATTTCCAGATTGAAACGCGCCCTGTGTGTTTCTTTGTTTTTATGTGATTCATACAAAGTGTTATTATTTAATTTTGATATATCGCCAGTTTTTCGGGTCTCTTTCATCAGTATATTATATATGGTTATACCGGGTGAACCAAAAGTTCGTTAAAAATTTAAAAATACATAAAAAAGGAAGGAATTTGGATAAAGAAGTGTGGTTTGCAAGAAAGGGCTCACAAGGTAGTCGAATTTTTTTAGAAAAAAAAGTTTAAAAATTCACCTGTAGATGGCGCTAAAATGCGAGCGATTCAGCAGAATTGAGCAGATTAATCCTGCGATAAAAGTCCGAGGTACACGAGGATTTCTCACTCGTTTTCAGAATGTTATCATTACCTGATCAAGCGTTGTTTGTGAAATTGTTTTATTTGGACGGAGAGTCAGCAACTGTTTCGTTGCGAAAATTTCGCACTGCGAAAGGACTGAAGACGAAGAATGTGGTCTGGAAGTCATGTTGAACATTTGTTATTGCAAGAATAAATGGATGGAGTGTACTGTTGTCCTGTCCATTTTGTTTCGGGTCATCAGCGCCCTCTACCAGCGACATTTTTAACTAATTTTTTTTGCTTCTAAAAAATTCCGACTACCTTTGACACCTTTCTTGCAAACCGCACTTTATTATCATATTTTTTTTTCCCTTTTTTATGAATTTTTTAAGTGTTAACAAATTTTTGGTGACCCGGAAAACATATACTACTGTGGGCAAAAATAGTAAGACATTGATCATAATTTTAAAATCCTTCCAAATCTATTTCGTCCCCTTCAAAGTAATCCCCCCTGGCCCAAATACACTTGTGCCAACGTTTCTTCCAATCCTCGAAACAGTTGTTAAAGTCAATTTCCGGAATAGCCTTCAATGCGCGTAGCGATTCACGTTTAATGTTTTCAATTGACTCAAAACGGTTTCCTCGAGCGGTCGTTTGAGTTTGCTGAATAGCCAGAAGTCACACGGAGCTAAATCAGGCGAATACGGTATTGCGGCACGATATTGATTGAAAATTTGGCGAAAAACTCACGAAGAATTAATACAGTACGCGACGGTGCATTATCGGTGCATCTTTCAAAATGGTTTTCACTAATCCTTCCGATATTCCAACGATGCCATTAAGGTCTCTGACTGTTAATCGTCGATTCTCAAGCACCAATTCCTTGATTTTATTGACGTGTTGATCATCAGTTGATGTTGATGGCCGTCCTGGACGTGGTTCGTCGTCAACGCGTTCTCGACCCTCTTTGAATAATTTGTACCAATCAAAAACACTTGCTCGCGACAAACAATTATCACCGAAGGTCTTTTGCAACATTCTGAACGTTTCGGCACCAGAAATTTGATTATACACACAAAATTTAATGGAACTTCTTTGTTGAATAATTTAACTCATTGTAAAAATCGCCGAATGCACTTTTTGTACTTCAGAAAGACAAGCGTACACTAAACACTAATGATTATTTTGATGTGACATTTGGCACAGATGTCACTGACGGCCATACCAACCTAGAAAAAAAAATATTTCAACGAATGTGTTTTCGCGCGAAATTTAAATTAAAAAGTCTTACTATTTTTTGCCCACAGTAGTATATATATTTATATATATATATCATACCTACCAACATCGCACTAAACTTCCGTACAATGTGGGTTAAATTAACCAATGTTAAACATGTTTCAAACTAGAATTTCTTTTAGGAAATGCATTCAAATATGTTACATGTAACAACTTGAAACTCTATATATATTATTTTTTCAGATATATTTTCTGGTTAGAAACTTCTTTAACTTGGATCAAAATAACTCACATTGTAGGAAAGTTTAGTTGAAAATTGGCAGGTATGTATATGTATATATACATAGTATATATGTATATTATCATCATCATCAACAACAACAACCTGTTTCAATCCACTGCTGGATGGAGGTCTCCCTCACATTTTCCATTGTTTCCTATATATATATATATATATATATATATATATATATATATATTATGTATATATATATATATATATATATATATATATATATATAGTGTATTATTAATCCTTTGTGAATAATTTTTATATCAAAATAAATGGATCCAAAGAAACTGTAAGTGATATCCGAAAAACACTACTTACCGAGAACTTGGTCAACCTTGCAGTACAAATCTCCATTCAAGTAGTTTGGCAGAACTGTTGGAATGTGTTTATGGTATCGGTTTGGCTGTCGGTCTTTCAATGCTATTTTACTCGTAAATATACCCGAATTGTCCTGTAACATTTGTATGTTTATATGTTTTTGTAGCACAAGCTCTATTGAAAATAAAGTTTGTAGAGTTCATAGTTCGTGTACAGGATCCATAAAAAGTATTCCGTTACATTATTTTCAATAGAAAAAAATCGATGATTAATCGGTAAATTTGATTATTTTACAGCATTGAAGTGCACAAAAACATGATTTCTATAGGAACGTTGTTTTATATACTTCACTGCATAACGCCAACTCTCATCGCCGTTTTCAAACATTTAAAATGTCCAATCACTGTTCATTGGGAATATGTTGACTTCATAGTTACATCGTTTTCGTTAAAATAAGTTAAATTTGTTTAAAATTGTAACATTTTAGAAACATACTTTGGTTCCCGTGAACGTAAAATTAGTTGAAAAGACGTTAATTTATCATCATAAATAATGTATGTATATGAATAATGTATAATCGTATTACAATTTAAAAGAATTGATGAATGTTTTATAAACAAATAATATGACATCAGTTTTGCATTTCTAAATCATATTTTAATGATTTAAAATTCATTTTAATGTTAACAATTTTATTTTTCATATCATGTGGCAACATGATATTGTAAATCTATTTTATGTAAAATATATCAATTATTCTGCATGCAAAGAATACAATGTTGATATGTTTGATAAACCACATGCTTAAATGTCATGGAAACTGTATATAATGTCCTTTCTTCGTAATAATAAACTTATGTACAAAGTTCAGAGCAAATATATCAGCCATTGTCCTGATTTTGAGTTGGTATATAGAGAGATATATGACTATTTGACCAAATAGATCCTATTGAAATTGCCCGAACTTATTAATTCTCTCCCTTAAGTTTTATTTATTAAAGAACATTGCTTACATACAATAAATTAATTCAAAAAACATTTTTAATCTTTATCTTTTGTTAGTTTCTGTAAGTATATAATTTTTTTTGCTTTTTTAACATTGACGTTATCAAAATATGGGAAATAAAGAATCATAATGTAAATTTACAAGTTATGAATACGGCATTATTCTTGTTTTTTCTATATGCAAAATTCTTAAGCATTTATCGAACAAGTCAGATAATTTAAATTTTCATAGCAAGAAAGTTATTTTTAACACTTTCCAACATACTTGAAAAGTGTTTATCACTTCGGTTATCTGTCCGCCAGGCCGTCCTCTAATTCTTCTAAATGTACTCGGATTGCCTGAGATTTTTATATGTTTTTCACGATTACTATAGCATGTTTGCTATTGAAAACTAAATATGTATCATTTATAGTTCATTTATAGGGACAGTGAAAATTATTCAGTTATATTACTGTCTATAGGTAAAAATAATTTGCTGTGCAATTTAATGTTGTTAAAATATTTCAAATAGAATGAAACTGATGTGCATTTATGAAAATAACTAAAAAAAATTTTCACCAATATATGGAGTGCAAAGATTTTATTATTCATTTAGAGGGTCACACAAAAGTGTTCTATTACATAATAGTCTACAGGGAAAATTCGTTTGAAGTAAATTTTAATTTTGTTACATTATTTCAAATATAATGAAATCTATAAGTTTCTTACAAAAGAATATGTTGTGCATTGAATTTTTCGTTAATTTACAGGAAAAATTCACGTGTTTTAGACTACATTTTGTATTTTTATATTACATACACATTATCCTTTAGGTGACTTTTGTGCATTTTTTGAAAAAATAAGTGATTTATCATATCTACAAATTTAAAACTAATTTAGGAATATGCTGTTTGTAAAACAAGTTTAATCAATTGAAGTTATATCGCTCGATCGTTTTAATATCATTGCATTAGTTAGTATCACTGCCGTAGTACAATATAGATATAATATACGTAGTCCTACATATCAACCTTATATTCCTATTTAAAAAAAATATTATCATAATTTCGATGATTATAACATTAAAATTTATTGTTTCCATAACTCTTTTAAAAAGATAAGCATGATTCAGTTTTTAACTTATGGATTTATACGCTCGTTATAAACATCTAAAGCTCTAAAAACTTAATGACACACAACAAAACACTTTAATATATAGATAAGAATTATTATATGACTATAAAACATTTTTTAAGCAACTGTACAAGCGAAATTTATTTTCCCATTCAGAACTTGCTTAATTACAAGACAACATTGTCGCAAAAACTCTGTTTTAAATATCTAACTCGCATACAAAAGTATACAAGAAACGAATATGCTTTATTATGTTGTCAGATAATAAACTAGTACATACGCTGAAAAAAAGGATAAGAATAATTATCCGCCGGAGTAACCAAATGTTTAAAGAAGAATAGTTAGATATATTTAAACAGAATGTAAAGTAGATTCATCTGTTTATTAAATAATATAGTCTGTATAACATGTTACAATAAACTTATGATAAAATAAAACAATTTGTGTACACATTTGAGAAAGCATAAGTCGAATATTATAGATAATTTTGTAGATTATAGCAACTTAGCAACTTAACATGAAATCAAAAGACATATGTACAAAATATTAAAACTATACAAATCAATTTTCTTCATTCTTCTTCTAGAAAATTAATTAAATTAATTGAATACACATATCTAGTATATTTTGTTTAATTTCAAATACAGATTTTACTTTTATAAAATTATAAAAACACAAGCTATTTGATACTTAAAACTTGATAAAACTGGAAAACAAGTAAACTAAACAATTCATCAAATTTTGTAGTAAAAAAAGTAAGAATTAATGTTTGTAAACTGATGCTTTTGATTTATTTTATCGCTTTAATTTGGACTGAATAATGTGTCTAAATGTTACAACTGTCAAAATACATTTAAATGGTGATGTGATGTCTGGATTTCTTTTAAACAAACTACGAAATATTACACACATATACAGGTACAGGACAAAATACTAGGAACACACAGTTTAAATTGTGTTGTACTTTGACTGTTCAATACAACCCCGCCACATGTCGTAACAGTCTGCAATCTAGTGGAGGAGAAAGGGTAGGTATCAGTCGAGAATTTGGCGGTGTAACTTGTATGAGAAAAGTCTGTTCCCAGCGTCATTATGCCCGACCTGTCCGACGTGCGGATATGCATGATCATTGCAGCTCGCCTTTCCAGAGCTTTCGTGTCAAGAATATCCAATCTTGGCAGTGTTTAAAGGACCATTGTGCAAGGGTTAGGACAGTCTGTATAAACCTGAGAAAGGTGTCCTCTGCGAAGCGGAACAGAAGGCGAAAGTCGAAATTGACTGACTGGGATATACGAATGTTGAAGAGAATAGTCGCCCGAAAACATAGGCAACACTGCTGAAGATACTATCCGAGAAGACCATCCATATCCAGAATACCGTATCCAAGACAAATTGAACAGGTGCTACAAGCGGCGACCATTCCTGGCATAGTGGCTATTCTAAAGTCATTAGTGTCGCCATTAGTGTCGGAATGCTATGAAGCGACAATAGGATAATGGTTCCAAGACACTCAAAAATTAACACAATAGTAATAGAGCAGGGCATCTGGTCACAGGGAACTGTATACCAGTATTCTTGCAGATCATTTCTATCCTATGATTCAGACTCTGTTTCCTGGAGAACGCCCTGTGTTTCATGATGACAACGCTCCTGTTCAAACGGCTCGCTGTTTTTACACGTAATTAGATGATGATGAAGTAGTGCATGAGGATGAAGTATATATCGCATGGTGTCCCCCGTCCCTTGATCTCAACAAACATTGAGCGTTTGTGTTGTTACAAAACAAAGTCTTTGCTCGGTTTCCCCTTCCACACACACTACCTGAGCTCGAAACCCACTTTG
Organism: Maratus michaelseni; assembly: GCA_963931845.1. Classification (NCBI taxonomy): domain Eukaryota; kingdom Metazoa; phylum Arthropoda; class Arachnida; order Araneae; family Salticidae; genus Maratus; species Maratus michaelseni. The sequence goes on along the minus strand of OZ007590.1, from coordinate 255,845,151 downwards.
CGAGAGGAATGTGTGCGAACTCCTTTGAACTTTTCTTTGACTTTTATTTGTCAATCTTACTTTGAATGCAAGCTATAATGAAGACCTAAGGTGGCCCAAACCCGAACTATTAAAAATTTGTATTCGTTCATAGGTGTTCCCATTACTGTTACCTGTATATGTGTATATATAGAGAGAGAGACTTGTCGGACAGAAATATGGAAACACCTTGCAAAAAAATTGCTTTCAATTACATTCATCATATAAAGAAGTTTCTAGATGGCGCTGCAGTTTGTTCATAATGAAACTACCTTCATAGGCTCGTCTACACATTGAAAGCATAATTTATCGTCAATGCAGCGTTTTGTGCAGTCGTGAGTGAATCATGTCAGAACTGGTGGAATTCCAACGTGATCAATTTGTAAGGCGTGGTATGAGGACTGCTTGTGTAAGCAAGGAAGAGGAAGTTTTTAGTGTATCACAAGACACAATTTCCCAGATTTTGACTGCATACAGAAACACAGGAAAAACTGCATGTGACAAATAACAGCGGGGAAGAAAATACTTGTTGACTAATAATGACAGGTAAGAATGCATAGGTTTGTGATAAAAAATAAGAAGTCTGTTGCCGCAAAAGTGACAGCGTGCTAACAAATCGTATAGCATCAAATCATTATGAAAACTGTACAAGTTAGATGATCCTATGACATATAATTCAAGATTTATGGAAGGTGTTTCAATATATTTCAAACCTCTCACTCTATATATATAACATTCCGCTAGGCAAAATTTAACTAAAGTAGTAACTATTAGATTGCTACCATTCACATTTATCTAAATTATTTGTGACAGAATTAGTAGGGCATGATACCCGCCCCCCAGAAATGTACATTCCAAAACAATGGAATTTTTGCCGGCTGCTTTTTCTAATAGCTAAAAAGATGTTCAAGTTTTTATTTGTAGACAATTTATTTTAATCACTGTTTCACGAAATTCTTAGCCTATTACATACGTTATGCAACACGATCATATGTTGTGAGATTTAGTATTCAGACATTTAGTTAGATGCGTTTAAAATTAGTCCTTCTGATTTGCCAGTATGAATATTAATCCTGTGATTTAAAAAAAAGCTAGCGCTATTGTTGTTACCGTCTAGAGACAAATTGTACCTTTTCTGAAAACCGCATATAATCACGTTTTCATACGCTTCTATATATATAGAAGAATAGAAGAAAGTCAACGAAACACATTTATTAGAACTAGGTAATCGAATACTCGACTTCCGAGTTACAGAGCATAGGTGAAAACCATTTTTCTCTAACTCTATTGTAGATGTTTTTGTATTTAATATCTTGTTTTAGATTTTCCATTACATCAACAAAAATAATTTTTATATTAAAAATATCATAATGTATCGAAAGACGAAGAAAACGTTAAAGGCATCATTTCTTACTGCCGCGTTTTCGATTTCAAATAGTTCATATTTTCAAATGTTACAGCTCATATTTCGATTACATGTCTGTTAAATTTGTGTTTGTTTTCTATTGTATTAATTTTTGTTTAGTTATTTATTGATGAAGTTTTAATTTCATTCTGTAATATAGCCGGAAACAAATGCTTATCTATTTATTTTGTTTTAAGTGCAAAAGGATAAATTTTTCGTAATCGGGTTCCACACCATAGAGAAAGTTCATGTTTAAACGATTTAATTACTTTAAAAAAACTATTTTTTCAAATATAAATTACACGTCGAAATTTCAACGTGAAGTGTTTCCATTTCCAAAATTATGTCAGCATTACGCACGGACTCGGTTGTCCTTTATGATATAGATAACATATACTTCCTATTCATAAAGCTTCACGCGCATGAAGACGTGATTAAGTGCTGTCTTCAGAAAACGTAAAATTTGTCTCTAGCAGCTAACACCAAAATATAAATGTATATATATGTATAACAAAATTTAGAATTTATCGCGATAAGCTAAAGTATTTTTATTCCATTCTATTCTAACTTACTCTGTAATATTTATTTCCTCCGTTTAATAATGTATTTTAACTCTATTACTCCAAAAACCTCATATCTAAATTCAATATTTTAATGGCTGCTAATTAGTTCAATAAATCGCGTCTTTATCTTAAAATTATAAAACTCCCGAATATTCATACTTTTAAAAAACCCGCATAATCCCCTTTTAATTTTCTAATTTCCTAAAAAGACTGTATTTATTTTAATAAGTACCGATATTAAAATAATTCGCCAGATCATAAAATCTTTTTTTTATATTAAAATGTAAAAACATTTATTTTAATTCCATTCTGGCTGTGTTCCAAGTTCGATAAACCACTTTTCTTATTTTCTTTTTCCTTTAACTAAAAGTCAAAATCATTCCATATTCTCAAACTAATAACTAACGGTAATCAGTTAAACTAAAACAGCCTGGGTCATAGCTAAATCATCGAACATCATGGAACCTTCTGGTAATTTCCTTCGCGCCAAAAAATTAGCGGAAACCATTTTATTCCAATATTCTGAAGCTGTCGCATAGAATCCCGGTTAGATCCCGGCTCACGATTGGCGCACAGGCCTTCACGTGAACCATGTATTCCTACTCTTACTTGAAAGGATATATCGGCGCTTTCTTGCTTCGGAGAGCATTCGAAAGAGGGACACTGGATCGGTGATGGGTTTGTTAAATCGAATCTCTGTCTGGTATTGGCGAAACGACCTATAGTCTTTTCTGATACGATTTCGGAATGAATATTTACAAAAGCTAACCATCAGACTTCTGCTGTAATGAAAATTCTGTCATCAAAACTAAAAAGATGACTCGTGTGAAACCAGATCTGCACATGCTGTCGTTTTAAGCTTCTAAAATAAAAGCTTGTTTGTGTTCTTGGATGAAGTTTTCTTCTTATGCAGACGCACACACGCCATCTACTGTGGATAATACGACTGCCATAAATCCTAGTGCGGAAACTTCCTCTTCGGTTGATTATGAAAAGAACATCTAATATTGAAAAAAAAAACATTTATTAAAAAATGTTATTGCTCAATCATCTCGGCCCTAGAAATCATCGTACATATACATATATATATATATGTAGATAAATCTCCAAATAATTATGCTATTATTTGTAAAGAGTACTATAAAGTGTTAATTCACAATGCAATTAACACAAGTAATATTTTTAATAAAACTAAATTAAATATTGAAATTAATAATAGAAAATTATTAAATTATCACAAATTACTAAAAATCAAATGTAATAATTTAAATTATCCTTATCTTGTTATAATTCCAAAATTTCATAAAAATCCAATTAAATTTCGCACAGTTACCATCGGGTGTAACACATATAATAATAATGCAAGCAATTTACTTCTTAATATTTTAAAACAGATATATGATATAACGATCAAACATAATAACCAACATTGCTTAAAAACAGTTTTCAGCTTATTAATAAAATACATAATATCAATCCGGTAAAATTCATAAAAACATTGGATTTTAATGATTTATTTAATAACATTGATATAAAAGACTTACATAAAACAATGTGTATATTATTTAAAGAATTTAAATCTCAATTAAAATTAAAAGATCATATTTCCGTAATTTTTTTAAAAACTTTATTAAACTTTACATTGCATAATAATTACATCATATATGACAATATTATTTATAAACAATGCCAGGGAATACCGCAGGGTGGGACCGCTTCTAGTATTCTCTCTGACCTTTACTTATATTATTATGAAAGAAATATTGGTCCGAACAACGATTATGTATTTTATCGCAATATTGATGACATTATCATTTTTTATTTCAATGATAAAAATTGCACATCACCACTCAATTTTTATCCTACTCAGCTTACATTAAGCGAAAATGATTTGATTAATAATAATATAAATTTTCTTGACTTAAAAATTAATATTAATGATAATTATAAATTAATATTTGATATTTATGATAAAAGATTTGACTTTCCATTTAAAGTAAACATTTTTACCAATTTTGCTTCATGTTTACATAAATCAGTTTATAAAAATATAATTATCAATTACCTTCATCGTATAAAATATCTATGCTCAGATATAAATAAAAATAAAAATATTAGGTTTATACGAAATCAAGCAAAATTTTATGGTTATCCTATTTTTTTTATAAATTCAATTATCAATTCTTTTAAATAACATTTATTACATCATATAAATATAAACATGTTATGTAATAATTTATTTTGTTTTAGTGTGCGATAAAATATAGCAAATGATATAGCAAAAAATACAATTAAAACACATAAGGACTATTATTAAGATGGTTGAAGATTGTTTACACTTTATATAGTCATGGTGAATGTGCGTCTGCCGATCACCTGTATATTAAGTGATACTAATGATCAGTTATAAAAGTCTATAAAATATGCGTTGTATTAAAATAACTGTAAACATAACATATACAAAAACACAAGTCATCAAGATTATTATATTTCATATGTGCGCCATGTGGTGGTCGTATTGGTATAAATGTAGACTTTGTGATGTTTAAGGAATTTTTGATAATTATTGTGAGTAAGATATTTTATCTGTTCTTTACAAGTTTTTTATTTCCAATTTTACTTTTTTCAATTGTTTTCTGGTAATAATACAGTATACCTGGATGAATATACTGATCTTAGCATAAATGCCAGTATATTTATGAAATACTGTATTATTTTTAAAACACGTGTGGATACATCCAGGCTGATGATTATATCTACACGTGTTTTTTCATATCAAATTCTAATTTAAATCTATTGTTATCCACTTTTCCATTATATTAAGTTCATATTTCATTTCAAGATCCATTTGTATTCACTTGATATCAACTTCAATTTATTAACATTTTATGGTTCATTATATGTATATATTTTTTTCTCTCTCTTTTTTAAAATATTTTTCATATTTTCAGTATTTTTGGCCAATTACCATTGAAGCAAATGCTATGGTAATATTATGATTGCACTTGTTAATTTATTGTGGTATTCTGTCTACACTTTATTACTAATTATCTCTTAGGAGATTTAATTAGAATGTTACAATAACTTGATATGATTTTTGAAATTCAAAGATATTATAATTATATATATATATATATATATATATATATATATATATATATATATATATATATATATAGTTATATATAGTATATATATTGTATATATAGTTATATATAGTATATATATAGTTATTTTGGAAAAAATAGCAGACAAAAATATAATATATTTTTATTACTAAAACAATTTGAAAAAGCAATGTCCACTTCATAACATTTTAATATAAAGAAAACTACTGCTTGATTCTTGCTGATTGAGAAAAAATATTTTGTAATTGATTTCGTGTTCAGAATTCATTGCAATTTCTATTAATTTTATTTTTTTCTGTAAGAAGGAGAGTTCAAGTTATTTTTATTTCTTTTTCATTTACCTTTAGTATTTTTAATTTGAAAAAAAAAAAGAAATTTGTTACATTTTTTCTCAAGATATTATTCTCATTATAGATTTTATAAACTTTTTGATATTAAACTTTTCTTTTATGAAATGAATTGTAGATGTAATTCATAAAACTTTTCACTGCATTGAATAAAATGCATATGTAGGTCTAATTTAATAACATATCATAATACAAACGGATATTTTTTCTTTATTATACTACTAAATCTACAACATTATCTACTAAAAGCAAAAAAAGGCTATCTATATATTAGATTAGGATTGAATGTTTTTGAAGGAAATAATGCAATAAAACCTGTAAAAACACAATTCCTCCGGGGCGGAGGAAAGTTCTGTTTTAGGCATTTTTGTAACTTATTAGATATAACTGGAAAATAGGTCTTACTTCAGGACCATGCAAAATTTCTATTAAAACTGGATCCCATTTTAGCAGATTTTACAGCATTTTGCGATTTTGTTTATATAATGGTCTCTTCATCATACAATTCTATGTGTGTACTGTATAGATACTCTCATTGCATATCACCATGTTAATTTTTTAAATGTCTTCTTACGTAAGGCTAGTTACGCTATTTATGTTGATAGGATGTTAAAGTAATGGAATGCCACCAGAATTTAAGAACAAATTAATTTAAAAGATTTTTAATAGATTTCGTCACGTAAGATATAAACGCACAATTTCATTAAAAAAATCTGGTACAAATTTGGAATTTTGGGTTTAAAATTAAGTGGAAAAATAGTTACCACTGCCTTATAAAGGGTTAAACATATTTTTTAAATCCAAGTTTTAATTTCCACAAGTGTAAATTTACATTACAGACCGCTATGTTAATGATTGAAATGTCTTCTACTTCGCCATTATTCGTAAGTTTTATTTTCCATAAGTACAAATTTTAACTACTAACAGAGTACATCACCAATATCAAACCGTGTATCTAAACACATTTATAGAAATCTGCACTAACATAACTTATTTCGCATGGTGCATAGTGTGATTGTTAAATGTTTCTAATCTATTTTCAAACTGTTCTAACTGTTGTTCACTTCCTGAGCACATAGTACATTATGCATTATTATAAAATGAAGAAAGAATTAAAATCTTTTTTGTTATTTATGTTGTTTAATTTTTATTCTTTAGTATTTAGAATGTTTAAGTCTAAAAACTATTTTCCTGTTAGGAATATATTGAGTGTATTTATGCATTTTTAAAATGAAGTTTTAACTTCACAATTCACAGTAAATGATTAGTTCTTCTTCATTAGTGATTCTGGATGCATGAATAAAAATATTATTTAAATTATTTATTTAATTACAATTTCTCTAGTGATTTTTCCGTAATAAACACTTATAAAAATATATAAGTATTTTTTATTTCACAAGACTTATATTTAAATTTTTGAATATAACTTAGTATTAATTCATAGAAGAACGTGTTATTGATAAGTGCATGACATCTGTGCGAAAATTAGTACCCACTACAGAATGAAAATATTTCCATACCTTCGTACAATAATGTGTGATACAATATTAATATGTCTGTCCTTATTCCAGTACGCCCTTAACATCTGCCGACATGTTCCATAACAGAGGAGTTTTTCTATGATGTATCAATTATTTATACATTATATTTAATGAGAATTATAATACACGTGATTGGAACAATTAATAATTCATGTGTCCAAAACGAAATGTACCATCTCGTATAAAATTAATTATACACCATATGTATGATATTTTTGTATACGTTTATTGTTATATTGGAACTGATTTAAATGTAAAACAAAAGGAAATATTACATGTATTTTAATAACAATGAAAATGACGCAATACAATAGATTTAAAATCACCATGCAATGACGGTGAAAAAAAATCTAGCTTGAATATCTTTTAAATTTAAATTACTTCTCAACATCTTTCAATTAAGGAAAAATAAAGGAAATAAAATCAATTTTATTTTACGTACTTTTTTATGTAGTTAGGTGAATATATTTTATACTAAGAATAAAATACAACTGAAATTATCATTTGAATGAATGTATGGAAAATGACAGATGGAAATTCCTAAAAAATTATATTTTTCAGTTATAAAGTTATTATTGATTAAAGTTATTCTATCATATGGATCAAATATGTTCTATATATTTTTTGAATAGGTTACATTTCGAGTAGCATGTCGCCAGATTTAAATTTCACAATGGCACATAATAACATCATAACATACAATAAAGTTAGTGAATATTAATTCAGAGTTTCATAATTCTTATTATTATTATATGTATTTTATTTTTCTTTATTAAATAAATGGTGACAATACGATGCGTCAACTAAATATACAAAATTTGTTTTAATTTGCTAAGTTGTAGTTAATTTCAAAATTCATTGTACAGTACTTAAGACTGCACGTCTGAAATGAAAACGTCTTTGTCGATCGTAGTCTGTCTGAAGTAATGTACATATACACTATACGAAGTGTGCAAACTCTCTTTTTTGTTTCAACTCATCCTAGAACTAACTATTTTTAACCATATTCAATGTTCAATTTTTAAGATGTGACATTCTAATATTTGTACATCCACAGGTATATATATATATATATATATATATTATGTATACCAGTACACACACTTATAATATTAAATTATGTATGAAAACAAAATATATTAATTAATTGATTTTGAAAGAAAAATATTATTAACAAAGTATATTTAATCAAAATTATAATTCGTATAAAAGTGAATGTTTTCTTGCAAACATTCTCTTCTGGTAACAAAAATGCAGATAATTTGCGCGAAATTTTGCCAAATATTTCCAAGCTCTGTAACAGTTTGCAATAGTTTTTGGTTCAGCAGTGCGCGTGTGTGTATTTGAATATATTTCAATACATAACTATTATTCTACTTCACACAAATTAAAAAAAATACAGAAAAACACATAAAACTACATTAAAACATTTGTTAACAAAAAACAATTACTCTATTCATTTTTACAGATGCACGTAATTTTTAAAATTTCGAATTTAATATTGGTGCAATGTTTGTAAATGTAAAATATGTTATTGAAAAGGTATTACGAAAAAACGTTCTGGACCACACTGTAGGGGCATCTGAAAATGGCAAAAATTGTTTAATGTTTATAATTGTGACAACTATTACGCGGGCTAGTTTTAGGTAATACCCAGATTCTTCCTCTTGGAGATATCCACTGAAATTAAAGCTTATTATGAGGATTACTGTTTTGATTACAACTCTTCGTTTTCATCAGAATGAATGCTTTGTATTTATAAACAAGAACAAAAATCATACATGAAGCATAGATTATTAAACACATTCATAATATCGAAACAGAATTTTATGTTTTAATAAAATGGAAGGAGATATCTGAAATAACAATTTAGATAACACATAACAGAGTCAAAAACACTTTTATAGAAACTGCTCTCCGTAAACAGTAATGTACGGGAATACTTTTATACATTCTTGTGTATAATTTATAGATATTTATGCGTATCATATAATGAAACTAAAATTTAGTTCAGGGAGAAACTCATAACACAACTGAAAACGAATTTTACACAAGCACTGTCTACTGAGAGTAATGCAATCGAATTATTTTATGTGTCGCTCTAAATGAACAATAAATGTTACGTATGTTACTCTCACGAAGAATCATGTTGAACTATGTATCATCATTGTATATAAATTTCGTAATGGTTGAAATAGTGTACAATCATTAAAGTACTCATAAAACAATTCTTGTCCACGTACCATAATGTCTCCCTTTTTTTGTTGTACCTATAAATTCTAAATCCTTTGTTCTCATTAGAAAATATGTCTTGGCAATCCAAAATAAAATATATTAATTATGTGGAAATCGAAGTATATTTACCGGAGGTACATAGCGGGCAGATGGATAGACAAACAGACAGGTAAACCGAAGTCATAAACACTTTTCAACATAGTTGATAGTATTTATTATGTCAGATATACAATAATGTAGCAATTAAACGAAGATCTGTTATGTAACAGTAAGTAGAAGATCTTAAGTATGTAACAAATATAAATTTGCGATAAAATTAAAATGAAAGCTCCACAAGTAGATTTTATTTTTAAGACTTTCCATCCTAGTTGAAAAGTGTTTATGACTTCGGTTTGTCTGCCGTCTGTCCGTCTGTCCGCGCTCTAACTCCCGTAAATTAGCACAGATGGTCCTGAAATTTTTGTATGTTATTGTCGTTTACTATAGCATGTTCCCTATTTCCACTGAAGTGTGTAGCACTTATAGTTTTTTTACAGGGACAATAAAAAGTATTCCGTTAAATTACAGTCAATGAGAAATAATCGTTTAAAGTGCATTTTGATGACGCTACGTCATTTAAAACATAATGAAATTGATATATAATTATGAAGCGCATTAAAACATGCTTTTTGTATAATATGGGTTTCAAAGTATTTATTATTCATTTACAAGGTCAAACAAAAGAATTCTGTTACACATCGTTCTATGGGGAAAAATCGTTTGCAGTGTAATTTAGTGATATTTCACTATTTAAAACACAATGAAAATTATATGGATTACTGAGGTGCACTATAAATTGCTCTCTTGTGTGCATTGTGTTTATTTACAGGGACACACAAAAGATATTGGTTACAGTACATGTGCGATATTTACAGTCTATGTGTGATAAGTGTATTTTCAACTTTTGTTTGCGTTTTTAAGTTTAACAATTTTTTTCATTTCACGTGTGTGTTTATTAACTCGGTTGATCACATACAGGTCTACACAAGGGCATTCGGAAGTATTACAGACTATGGGAGTGAATTGCTTAATGGTAGTTTTTAATTGTGTTTACGCATTTTCCTTTTGAACTATATTTAGTAGACTAACAGAAGTTTGTGAAATGTGAATAAATTTATATACTGGGCTAAGCAAAGAAAAAAATACATTGTCGTTTACGGTTGGTAATTGCTGCGAGTGAGTTTTAAGTTCCATTTTAGCTTAATATGTTGTGTATACAAAAGCCTTCAGATAATATACAGGGCTGTATAAAAGATTTCGAGTGTATTTCCATAGATTGGCGGAAATTTCTAATTGTGAATAATTATTCGAACTATTCTAACTGAACTAAATTTTTCATACAATATATCCATATCTATTGGTGTTATACAGGGCTGCACAAAATAATTCGACTACTTTTTGACACTGGAAGGTAGTTTCGAAAACTGCATTTTTCAATGTGTTATATGTTTTCTAAACATATAACACATTTTCTTATACTATTTTGATACATTTGTTTTTACAAATGTTAACTACACCGTGGATATGGCACACAAGCCAATTGTAGAAATTATATACCTGTTTTGCAATGTTCTACTCCTTTTTAGCGTTATTAAGTAAAAAAAACGTGTGTCTTATACAAAAAAAGTGAAGTTTTATCAACATTTTACGTTTTTATTGTGTACGATATTAAAATGAAGCGCAAGGAGTTTAAAAAATACATTTTACAATATATATATATATTTAATTGTATATTTAATTTGGGAGGCTACATAAAATTAAATCAAGGGTTGCCCGCCGCCCTGTACACAAATAGTGAATCCCACTAATACAATAAGGTAGCAGGTGGTACTAAATGCTCTCTAAAAAAACCCAATAAAATTTATCATTTTTCAAATATTAAAATTACTAATGTCATTTAAATTCATCAACATCATCATTATCATTTTCTTCTTCTTTTTCATCAACAGTTTTTTCATTTACTGCTGAATGTAGCTCCCCATCCCCGAGATTTTTTCATTATTTCCTGTCGAGTACTTATCCAATTTACTCCAGCCCCTTTTCTGATTTTTTAATTCCATCTTTCCAGTTGTTCTGTTTTCGGTCATTTTACATCTATGGGATACCACTGTATTGACTGGTGTTATTTAACCCTTAATTGCATGGTGATGTAAATTTCCATTTCCTTTTTATTTAACTTTTAATAAATAAATCAACTTCTTCAACACCACTATGTTTATATAGAAATATTAATTCAGTAAATTTCCCGTGAACTATGTTGCTGAATAAAAAAAATCTGTCTTAAAATTTCTGGTGTCTAATATTTAATATATGTATAAAAAAACACAATTGTAAAAGAAAAACTCTTTCAAAGAAGGGTTAAATTATTAAATATGATTTAAGTAAGTAAATATTATTTAAATTATTAAATATCAAAATAGTATAAGGTACCTGATGGTAAAATTGCCAATGATGTTAATATGGCCAATTCGTAATACTGATACTAGTTTGAGTGAAGTAAAAAAATGGTACATTAATCCAGTCGCAAGAAGTCAGAAGAGTTGGTTTAGACCCGCTTTGACCGTATTCTCAGACCTCGAGAGCAGACTTCGTTGTTTTGCTGTTAGTGACGTTGGTATGGTATAAATATGTCTGTAGTGGTTATATTATTTATCTAATTTAAACAAAGTGTTTATGATTATTTGTATACATGATATTTTAGATTGTACTACCTTACCTGTCCGGCGTTGCCCGTGTCAACAACCTTAAATGTACCTGAAATTTGTGTTGAACATTTTTTTAAACAAATCTAATGTTGGGGGTCCCCACTGCCTTAGACAACATACACTGCGCGTGCCATGCACACTCCCATATGCACACTTCACTAACTCGAGTCGAAAGAGCAATACCTGTCATGAACCAGCCCCTAGAACCAGATAAAGGAAAGCGCCCCTGGTGGTGAAAAAACGAACTAAAATGTATAATCTCTATTGATGTCGAGTCGAATGAGCCATACCCCGTCGTGATCCAGCCCATAGAACCAGAGATAGGAACCCCCTGGGGGTGAAACTCAGAACTAAATGTTCTCAATAATTCTAATATTCTAAATAACTCTCAAAATTTTCTTATCACTGAAGTAGGTCTAAGCTTTGAACTGATGTGCCTTTGCAAGATATTTGTTTTCATTAGGATTTCTTACCATACTCAAAATATATGGGGGCGACTACGCATACGGATAACGAGTACAAATGAAAAAAAAAATTACGGGAACCTTAATTATCAAAAACAATAAATTTCATGGTATAGAAATAGTTTAAAAATAGAAAAATAAAGCTCAACAGTAGGAACTGTTGCTATGCTAGCCAAGTTCTGATTGGAGCAAAAAATGCTGTCGCTTGATTCCATATTTTTCGCCTGCTCTCATTGGCTGGCTGCTTCATTGTCGCGGATTGGCGGAGAGTTGTACATTAGCCGCTAACCCAGAATGTCATGTGCACGTTTTATTTTTTAAAATCTAAATTGAAATGTAAAAATCCGACTGCGAAGTGCACTTTCCGATGACAGCATCTACACATGACAGAAATTTCAGAGGCCTAGGTGTTATAATTACAGCGCTTTCATCGGTCAGGCAGACATACATCTCTTATTTTATATATAGAGATATAATGCTGTTTTTAACTGCGTAAACGAATTTCAATATCGGAGTATACCGACAGAATAGCAAGAACTTTTATAAAATTGGTTTTTGTTGGCAATATGGCCAAGCAGGTGGAAAAAACTATAGATATGAGGTGCAGTGTTGTTTGTCGTAATGATGTGCACGAGGAAAGTGTCGAACATACCAGTAAAAATACAAAAAAAAATCATTAGTCCTACATGTGCGGTTAAAATAAATTTAAAAACATTTTTTACCGTACAAGTTTCATAATTGCTTCAAAATTTGTTCAAAAGTTTCTTCATGGCTATTTTATTATTATTTTTTATAAATTATGAGATAATATATTTGTTTTTGTAATAAATGTTGTTTGTTAAACGTTTCATATAAATGTTTTCATTTTAATTCGCCTATGGGCATATCACCTGCATATGGCCATATTACATTCCTCAGCGCTCTTTTGTTTAAACAAGCTGCTACAGGTACTAATTTTGACAAGTTTAAATTTTTAATATACTTTTCCAGTGATAAAAAGGGTCTGCTTTGTTATTCTGTTTATATATTTTTTAAACCAGTTAATGTTTAAAATTTTCTAACTTTAGGGTAGCCATAATACCTGCAGATACCTTATATTAAATGCCTCATGCCTTCAAGGCTAATTAGAATCTTAGTATTTTAGTTTGATCACATGATAGAATGTCTCAAATTATTTTCTTCCGTAAAAGAAAACATTTTCTTTTTTTTTTTTTTTTTTTTTTAGAAAATGATATCATAAAATGTTGCTGCATAATTATCTTCAATAAGTTACTTAAAATAAATAAATAAATAAATAAATAAAACATAACAGATGTATTTCATTAGTAATGTAGCTTTGACTATCAGGATACATTACGTGATAAAACTGTTAATTGTAGTTATTTATTTTAATAATTCCTTCATATTCCTATTCCATACATAATATTCCTTCATAATCATAAATAAGCATTTTTCTGTACATTTTAATAAGCTATATTTAATTAAATAAAGGTAAATTGATACAGAAATTTTAATTGGTCCCTAGTGTTCTATATTTATAAAACACTGTTTTAAGCATTTATCTGTATTTAGTTTTTCATACCAGTGTTTTTGTTGTTTCGTTTGAAATGTTTTATGTCCTAATTTCCTTTATGTAAGTGCCACGAACAAAAAAAATAACAAGTAACTATTCTATATCTCTTTCTTTTGGCACTATCTTCATCTTATAATAGCTGAGTTTGTATTTTCTTCTATTTTATCGTCATCATCATTTCTTACCCATTGTTAAAAGAAGATTGAAGTTGCTGCAAGATTCTGATTTTTTTTTTCGTTCTGACACCCATTGAATTTAGACTTCTTCTTTTTCAATAAATGGTGTCTAAATACTTTTTATTACCTAATATTTACATGATATTTTCACAAATTTATTGAATGAGGTAGATAAGAGTTGTTTTGACACAATGGAAGTAATCAGTATAAAAATAGCGAGTTCTTATAGTGAAATTATATTTTCGCAGAAAATAAATATTTTGATACCTACTTTTTAACACTTTCCAACCTAGTTGAAAAGAAGCTTAATATGGAATAGGCTGGGCATGGAACTTATAGTTACTTTACAGGGACAGTCAAAAGAATTTCGTTACATTTCGTCTATGGAGAAAAATCGTTTGCGGTTTAATTAAATAATGTTTCACTATTTTAAACGCATTGCAATTTACATATATCACTAAGTTGCATTACAAGAGGCTCACTACAGAATATTGTGTGTATAGCAGTCATCGTTCTTTTACAGGGACACACAAAATAATTATCTACTGTCTGTTAACAATAATTCCTGGAAGTGCGTTTTAAGTTGCTGAACGCGATTTTAAATTCAACTCAGCACAAAAGTTCGCGAACACATTTCGGTTTATTGACAGAAACTCCAGAAGGAGAATTTTAAACTGCGCTACAAGTTTCCTAACAAAACTAAAATTTAGCATCCTACGTAGTATATATACAAATCTATAGATCATATACAGGACTGAATAAAAGTAATCGGATATTTTTCCGAATATTGTATATGTTGGAAATATATGTTGGAAATTCCTGAAATTACGTTTTTAAATCTGTTATGCGTTTTCCAAATTTGTTTACGTAGATGTTATCTTTCAGCTTATTAAACGATAATGATTTGTAAAATTATTTTGGAAACATTGGAAAGTGTTACATAATCTAGGCTTGACGCATGATTTTTCGTTCTTGTTACATTTTAAATTGATTGAATCGAAACTTTATAATTGAAATTAAACCAAATCAAGTAAATAGTCGTTTTTATTAACGATTCTTTCCTGAATTAAATCATTCAACTTCAGCTATTTAACTTAAAAACTTTAGAAATAAATTATTATGAAATAAATGATACTTCAATTTGACTTTTTATTTTCAATATCTACAGCGTCAGAATCGAAAGTAGAGACTGTGTATAATAGAAAATGTATATTCTGAATATTTCTTGAAAACAAAAATAGTAATTCATGTTATTGTTCAAAATATTAAACAAAATCTTATAATAATAGTTTTTTATTGGGAATTCTAATGTTATTATTGTTATAAGTATATTTTGTTAAGTGCAAACATCATAACATTTCATCACATTTAAAATTTATTAACTAGTTTTTTTATTAAATGATTTTTTTAATCCATTGCGATTGTAACAATTTTTAATTAATAACTTTATGTATTTTAATTTAGTACTTTATTCCATGATTTGTTTTATATTTTTATGAAAAGATTGTTTGATACTTTATTTATATGAAACTGGAGTTAAGTATACTTTTTAAAGTTCTACTTTTTCAATTATTTTAATTTTATGACTCAGGACTTAAATGAAAAAAAACTAATACATGCAGTTTTTTGCCATTTACGTATTTTTGCATTAAAATACACTTTAATTCTACAAGGATCTATGCATTTTCTGCGTAGTTTGCAATTTATAACTATCAGTTATTTTTTATTAAGGATATAAATAAACACTTACATATAATATGGGGTTTGTGTATCTTCTGTTTTTCTAATCCAATTTCCATAATTTGCACAGCAGATGTATGAAGTTAAGAAAAATGTATTATTTGATAAATCTGACTACTATACATACAGAACAAGACGTGCATTGTATAAATCCGCAGTGCATCAGGAAATACATTGCATGTGGTGGTATAAACTACGTTTATATAATACAGAACAGTAAATAATCGTAATTTAAATACATGATTTTAATATAAATATTTACATAGGTAGATGAATAGATACAGATTGTAAACTTGTATTATTTAGACCCACAACAACAACAACTTTTGAAATAATTTTTGGGCCTATTGTGGTTCAAGTATTGACATGATTCACTGAAATTTGTTGAATTATTATAAATCTCCGAACACAATACAACAAGGTTTAATTTAATTTATTTTTCTTTATTTATTCCAAGTAACTCTGCTTAGTGTCAAAGTAACACTAGTGCATGGTACATAGGGTGGTAAATATAAATATGTAGATATAGATAGACAGACATGCTTAGAAATATACTAGTTTTAGATGCTATATAATATAGATAATAAATGTTGTTTTAGAAACTTAGAGATATTTTTCATTCTAATTCTTAAAATGTTATACAGTTTTCAATATTTCATATAAACTTCTCTTAATCTAGAGAACGCAGCTGTATCATGTGCATCGGAATTTATCCAAAAGAATGGTGCACTGTCTTTTTTTTTTCGCTCTTGACAACCTAAATCTATTCTCCTAAAGTTTCGTCGGGAGCTTACAGATATTTATTTCAGCTAACCATGATACCTGTCAAACTCGAAACCGAAAGAAAATTATTTCTTAGCGTTTTCTGGAAAAAACATGAATAGATTGGCTATTTCCAATCTGCGATAAAAATGCATCCACCAGTGAACCTGATGTATCACTATTCAATAATTTATTTTATATATTCTGTGTCATATTTGTTAAAAAAAACCTATATTTACAGGAAATTTTAAAAACATACATATTTCATTTATTAAAAGAAATAGGTACATTTTTTTTATAAATCTATTAAAATATATTTATTAAAATATAATATTTTTTTATCATAATACTGTGAAATTAGAAATCTTGTATGACCGATTTCATAACAGTTTAATACTCAAGTAATTTAATACTTATTATAATACTTTAATGCAAAATCTCAGTCTTTACTCCATAATTTAATGTTGCTCAACAAAGGCCTTAAAACTATGAAATCAGATGCATGTATTTGCTTCAGGAAAAGCGAATTTTTACGAACTTCATAAGTTTATCACCGGAAATTTAAACGATGAACATATTGTAGAAATTATGAAGTTTCAGGGATAATAAGATTTTAACATACGTTTCAAATGTTGGTTTAGTTTTGAAGGGAAAGAGCTCCTCCAAGCAAACCTGAAAATATTAAAAGGTAACAGCCAAATAATAAATTAAGTCTATTATTTTCACACAAAAAGACTTGCACATTCACACATTGTGTTAGTAAAAGTATTTTTCAAACGTCCATTGTTGGAGGAAATTATGCACAGTTCATTATATCAATTTGTATATATTTTAATTAATTATTTTCTTTGTATTTATTAAAATTTAGATGTCACATATTTCTATGATTATTTTTGTTTTCATTTTACATTATGATTTTAGTTTTTATATCACAAAGTATAGATTTGTTGGGTCCTTAAAATCTTACAATATCTGGTATTGGTGAAGTATTTTCTTGCTCATAATTTAAAAATAAGTTATAAAAAATTCTAACCATTCTTAAGATAATGACATTTTTTTATGAATTGCACAAAATAACTTATCTAAAGGTGGTCGAATAACATTATTTTACAGAAACGTGTATTTATCGTTTTATTAAACATAATCGTTTGGTAAGAACATAAAATTTAAATGAGTAATTTTACATCCAGGTGCGATATTTTGTAAACATATAATACATTGACATAAAATTTCTGAACTCCTTATTTCTTCTTTAATACCAAACATTTCGTATTTACAGCGTCTACCGCATATATAGATGCAAATAAAATGGGATAACCACATAAAATTTTGATTAAAATACTTAAACACACAAGAAAATGAGAATCAGCAAATGATACTATATAATTAGCATGTAGAAGTTGCGCGGGCATAGGTAATATAATTAACAATAGGACAAACAGTGAAAAAGGTAATAGGACTGGCGACAAAGTATTACTCACAGTCAATTTTGTTTTTGTTTTCAATCATTTCATTGCACATCGTCAAATTTGCCATTCGCAAAGCACCTCACGAAAAACTCTACTTTTAACATATTTTAGAAATGCAGAACAATAATTAAATATTTGTTACAGAATTTTTGTACAATTTTTCACGAATTAGAAAAACGTTTTATCTATGAACTTCATAAGAATGCAAATATGGAATTGCGCACTAGTATGATATATGAGAATAGGACAGACATAAATAAGTTGTGCAAACTTCTGTGTGTATGTTTATCTGGCACTGTGCATGATGTATATTATATATGCTTGTATGTATTTATTTAAAACTACGAATGCTGTATATATATCACAGATGTCACTATGTCTTAATTATTCCCAAGTCCGATTAAAGAAAAAAAATAAAACCGAAAAGTGCATATAAGGATATGTATCTTCTTTCTGTAAGGTACTTTGTAGATTTCCTTTTACAATTTTTGATTAAATAACATTTTTGGTTGAAAACATTTTCCCCTGGG
This sequence comes from Maratus michaelseni, assembly GCA_963931845.1. Lineage (NCBI taxonomy): Eukaryota > Metazoa > Arthropoda > Arachnida > Araneae > Salticidae > Maratus > Maratus michaelseni. Next base: position 255,826,456 of record OZ007590.1, on the reverse strand, counting down.
GTCAGACTCTTGAATAATTAAGAGGTGTTGGCATCTATGTATACATCCTTGTACGTATTTATGTAAAACTATGCATGTGGTATAGATGTTTGTTTGTATTTATGTAAAACTATATATTGTGTATATTTAGTTGAGTGTATTTATGTAAAACTATGCATTGTGTATATTTAGTTGCGTGTATTTATCTAAAACTATGCATGTTTCATATATGCTTGTATGTATTTATGTAATACGTTTACATGTATTAAAAATATAATTTCCAAAATCACGTGTACGTCAGAGTGGTGCAGCACTATATATTCCAAAATAATTCTTAAGAAATATGAATCAATTTACGTTTATTTACATAAAATTATTTTAACAATGCAATTTAAGCAGTTGGACTTTTTTTAAAGCCTTTGGTTTATGTTAAGTTACAAATTGAAGATTTTATGTTTTATTCTCAAATATTAAATTTAAAAATTCTAAATTAATAAAAGTATCTCCAACACAATTTTCTCGAAAGTTTAAAAAAATGACTCTGGCATATTTAAGTTATATATTAGTTTCATATCGTATTGTAGAAATGATAAGAAATTAGATGAATTTTGCATTAAATATTTGGTTATGCGTTAAAAAAGTCAAATTATTGAAAGCATTCATGTTCAACCTTGAGATGAAATACAATTTTTTTTATTTAAATAGTAGAGCTCAGATAATATGTTTTGTGATATGTTTAGAAGCTGTCGGTGGCATAGTTATTAGAATTTATAATATTTAAAATTATTTTAGATCTCTAATGAATTTAGGTTAATATATAATTCAATGGATATCAGTGTTTTAAAGAATTGTTATGCTGTTAGGAGAAATTTATCAAATATTGTCGCTACGCAAGCACCTTTGAATACTTTTTTTAGAATGGTATTTGAATTCCTAATGCATAAATGTTTTTTTAATGGCTTTCAAAATTTTTAAATGTGTTCATGAGTACAATACGTTTGCTATGTAAGCTCTCATCTTGCAATATATTCTAATATAATTGGCAATATGCTCTCTTCATGCTGTCTAATATGATTGGCAATATGCTCTCTTCATGTGGTCTAACATTAGTTGCAAGATTCTCTTTTCATGTTGTCTAATATGATTGGAAATATCCTTTCTTTATATTGTTCAATATGATTGAAAAACTCGTAATGTTTATATTATAATAATTTTTACTTTATTAGATTTTCTACTGAAAAAATATATGCGTACCTCATAAAACATTCGTTTACATAAACTTGTAAAATTTTTTCGGGAATTTACTACTATGAGGGCAGTATATGTTTGAAGTGCACATTAATTCCCCGTTACTGTTTAAAATATTACAAAATTGAAATATGTAACAGAGATGCACTAGTAAAGGTGCTCGTCAAAAAATGAAATGCAAAATATATATACTACATTTGTATAAAGCCCCACATGAAAATAAGAAATCGACTACACTAGAGTCTTGGGTTATTAATAGTTTGAAGTTTTTTTTTTTGCTATGATACGCTATTTTAAACTTAACTAAATGCATGGACAAACTTGAGAGGCACTGGATAAGTGCCGTATAGAAAATCGTGAATGTAACGTTTAGCGTTTTTGTATTGGGATATACTATCTATTTCAGATACATTACCACCTATGCATGGTACCACCATTTTGACGTCACCAGGTATTAGGGGTGATTGTAAAAAGTTCATTTACATTATTGGCTTTGAAAATAAATTAATTTGTCTGTGCTGTTTGATGTAAGTAATATATATAAATATTCGTAATGGATTTCTGCAGTGCATTTTCAATAGCGCTTACTCATTCTTTCAAATTCATTTTAAAAATTTTAATGCATTTTCCAGCTGAAATAAATTTGAATTATGTAATCTGATGTACATATCAATTTAACTCACAATAGAGGAACGTATAATAGAATTCAGTTATAATACATTTTTGTAAAGCATACTTTTTTTAGGGATTTTATATAATTAAAGAGAGATCGAATGAAATTTTATATTTAATACAAAATACTGAAAATGATTTTCTTACACAATTCTTATATTTTTATATAAAACATTTATACACATAAATGTGAGTAATGTGCGTAAAAAATTATGAGGTATGGAAGTTTCATTATATGTCTAACGTAACAATTAACTAGATTTGGTGGCTTTGTATCAAAATATTATACCAAGTACCTATCATGCGTAAATTAAAAATATCAATTTACTACAAGTGACAGGAGCTAAATAATTGAGGTTATTTCAGATTACTTGTGATGAAGTAATTTTTATTCTCGAAAAAATGGACGTTATCGTTAAATATTATCAATGATTTAGAATATCCAGATATGACAGCCTTCAGTTATTCCTTGTAATTCTCCTAGAATTCTTGTTAACTGAGTACGAAGTTTTGATCTGAACTTTTTTATATATTGTCGATATTTTTTCTCTTGATTTTCTGATTGAATTTTCTTTAATTCAAAAGAGTGGTATTACAAATAATCATGCATTATGACTTTCAATTAGAACAATAATATAAAAATATAAGTTAACTTTTCTGCTGTAAACATATGTGTCAAATCATTACTTTTTAAATATCTACAGAAAAAGAATTTCCAGTATATGTCTGAAAAAGAGAAACAAAATTGTATTAAACAATTATTTAAAATGTCTATTTGAAGTAATCTCTTGAGATTCCCTTCTTTATTACACTTTTAAACCTTAGTAACTTCCTTAAAAAATATAAATTGTGTGTATTCCGGAAAGAAAGATCCCGATGTGTACATTTCAAAGCCCCAGTGTTTTCGAAGATTAGAGGGAATTTAAGTCATTGCATTTAAGCGAATATATTTGAAACGCCTTTGAATTGGAAAAGTCGACAACAAATCTAGATTTAGAAAGCGAGATTTCAGAAAAATAGATTATGTGTTTCACAAGTGATATTGAATATAATTGTTAATTTTTAATCTCCAAATAACTAATAAAGTAAGTTAGACATTTAAAATTTTTGTTTTTCACAAAATTAGAAATGTATACTTGTGTTTACCAGGGGATCATATAATGATAAACAGACAATTTAGAACTCCAAATGATATAGTAATGTTTACTATCCGTCATTTGTTTTTCATTACTATTTATGCTCAATATTTACGTGATCCTTTACTTATTTTTCTACTTTATGTTTGTAATTTTGTGGTTTTTATTTCGTTTCATTAAAAAATAAAGAAAAAAGAAAAAAAAAAACGAAAGATTTTCCGATGGTTTCAAAATAATACTGGTTGTGCTAATTATATTGGAATCTAATATTTTACTAATTTTACATTAATTTAAAATACATCGTATGAAATATCAATATTGGTAAAATATTGGGCTTACATTGGGAAACGAAATTCCTACATTATAGTAATTTTGCCTTTATATTATAAATATCTGCAACGTAACACTAGTAAAATATTCACTTTACATTTTAAATATTGCCTATCGAATTGGAAACTATTTCTTGTGAAACTTAGGGCGATATTAATAAAATAGAAACACACAATTAATGAGAAAACATTTCAAATCAATGTTGCCACTATAGGAAAATCTAATATAAATAATATCAGTCAATGGTTTTTTGGTATTAGGAAGTATGCACATTTATGGATGTATATGTTTTTCATGTGAAATATGGTTTCAGATAATATTAATTGAACACTATCTTTTAAAAAATCGGAAATTATTAATTAAACTCCTTCATTTAGGAAAATTAATGGGATCTATGGGTATTGGGAAAACGAATGCTAAACAATATATCAAACACATTGTACAGTTTCATACATGTAGATAAAACGTAAAAGTTGGATAAAAAATTTACGAATAAATTAGTCCGGTAATGTATTTCTGAAGTTTGAAATCCTGAAAAATTCAAAAACCATAAATCAATATCATATTTTATAAACAATTATTTTTTTGAAAGCCACGTTTACGTATAATAGTCAGAAAAATAGATTAAATCTGAGATATGTTTTTCAGACAATAGACAAGACTTATAAACATTCTGTTTTTGTTTGTTTTTTACAAATATTTATTGATTTTTAGAAAATTAAAACATATTATTTACGATTTTGATAACATATTAAATACGATTTTGAAAAACATGGCAGTTCTGCTTAAGTTCCAGCCTATTCAAAACATGACCTGAAATCAGAAATGAACTTCTTTACAGTAGTTATCATAATCTCTTATGGAAAAAACCTAAAAAAAAACATTAAGTTAAAAGAAATTACAAACTACAACACTTAAATTTAATGTTAAATTTTACATTTTACACTTTACACATTTTACATTTTACATTTTTTACAATTACACATAATGTTAAATTAACAAAAATTCTGCCCTTTTACCTGCTGTAAAAAATATTTAAGATGTACAAAATTATCATATAGGTTCATTTCATAGTTGAAATGTTGAATTTGATGTGGATAATTTTCAAGTTAAAGGGTTACCTACGTTCTCAGCGCCGAAAAATTAACGCATTTTTGAAAAGGAGTAAAATTAATTGAAAAACTAATAATTCCACGTTCTTCTTTATCACTTCACATATTAAAATTTTTGTTTTTTTATATTAGGTTACATATACGAGTACGTCGGAAACCTGCAGCATCGTTAAATTGTTCAAAAATATACGGGCTCAATGAACAGCATCCTACCTTCTTGTAGAAACAAAAAATTACTAAAATCTCAGTTTCTTATTGTAAAATAACATTGTAGCTAAAGGTCATTGTCTCAAATTTTTGAATTAAAAAAAAAGAAAATTTCACAATTTTGAAAAAAAAAAATCATTTTTTGACTAAAATTTTGATTTTTAAACTTATTGGAAAAATAAAACATAAATAATTTTCAAACAAAGGGGTCGATGGCCCTTCGAAGAATGGCCCGAGAAGATTAATTATGCGTAGATGAGCGCAATGTTTATCCACAAATGTTAAAAATTATTAAAGTTGTCATGCTGCCGATGTTTCCAGAAATATATATAGTTTCCAGATATAGTAAAATATAGTTTCCAGAAAAGGGCGTTTAAAGTTTTAGAAAAAAATATATAACTGATATTTTTTTTTCAACTTACACTTAATTTGCTATTCCTGCGCTATACTTTGGACCATCTTGTGCCTTAATCTGCTCATTTAGAAGGGAGTAGAATCTTTAGTAAAATCTTTTCGGCGAGGTCGGTTATATTGATCATGTGCGTGGTCACATTTTTGGTCATACTATTCTTAATATTTGAGATATCGCTTTAAGTCTTTTTGCGCATATTTCTATACACTATATGGATTTAATATCCATTTTTAAATCTATTTTTTAAAAGTTCAGAACGTATGTAAACCCTTAAATAGTTCGACGGTTGAATCGGTAGAACTAACGCATAATTGAAAAATCTTGTTTCACCAAAAAAACGCGTTTAAAGTTTTCGTAAACTCTTTGACCCGTAAAATATTTTCCATTCATCCATTTCGCACAAAAGCATTTGGAGTTGGTTTTGGTTTACCAAACACAAACTTAAGATAAACTTTTCCAAATTTAAAAGTGGCAAATGACTAATAAAAAAATACATATATTATTACATATACATACATATATCTCTCTGCTTACACTTAGTTGGCTATTCCTGAGCAATACAAGAGTCCTTCGTCTACCTCATAATACTGCATATCAGCGACTATTTTTTCCTTTCTAGCGGATAGAGCATTCTCGCAGCTCTGGGCCATACCGTGATCTACATTCTGGAGACGAAATTTCCCTGCATTGGCGTCGTAACTCCGGCTGTTATTTAAACTGTCAAAATCAACCAGCTAAAAGTATTTACTGATTCTATGATGTCCACCGATAATACAAAATCTATATATATCAGCATACACTTATGAAAAAATGAAAATAATAGTATTAAACTATATTATTTCATTATCAATAATATTTCTAAAAACTGGCAAAGTAAAACATGATAATAATGAACTGAATTGCAATCATTAATTTTTTTAATACAACGTTCATGTTGCGTTTTTTTACAAGTTTGATACTAGATTTCCAAACCAGTTGTCTGCTGTAAAATTTCTATTAGTATTTTGAATGGCTTTATATAGATGTTTTGAGTTTCACAATATTTTTTTTTTATCATTTAGAGTTTAAGCATCCGAGTCTTAACCTGGATATAATTAAGCATTAAGCAAAAATTAATTTCGAGCATCTGTTAAAAATATGATTTTTAGTCCATATTTTTCAAGTCTCTTTGGGGTGTAGTCTTTTAATTTACATTTTACTCGGAAGGAAACTAACATTTCATCTATGCAACTGTAGTACAAAAAAAAAATTACATTTTGTGAATTGTTTAGTAAACGCTTGAAATACGTTGTGTATAATTAAGCATCAAAATTGTCTTTGATAGATGTCTTTTAGATAGAATTCTTTTGGTAGATGAAATAAACAAACTGGGATCAGGCAAGCTCCGAAAACGACTCCAGCAATACCGAACCCTTCTTCCCCGCAGATCAAAAAACGGAACGTCATTTCAGCGTCACATCAACAGCAAACACAGACGTCCTTTTTATTTGGCCACGATCCAATTTTTAAAATTATTATTTTTTAAAGCTAATGGATAGAAATTCACAAAAAATTTGGAAACGGTTATATTTGGTGTCAACATGAATGTACTGAAAAGGAAAAGTATACAACTTATAAACAATCATGTAATTTAAAAAATTACATACGGGATCCTATAGACTACACGTAAGTATTTAAGGTTAAATTGGTAATTTTGTTTCGCCAAACAAATCTACATCTTACGCTGAAGAAAGAAGTACTATTAATTGCACCAATGAAATATTAGGTGCAGTCTATATTTTGTTCTCCTTTTGTCAATATTTACAAGAATATAGACATACGAAATTGCAATTTGCCCTGCAAATTTACTCGCGCACTTTTCCTAAAAATATGACATATAATTATGGAATGGAGCACAAATAAAAATGGAGCGCAATTAAAAAAAAACTATTTAACAATGCAACCTGAAAACATGTTTACAAAGTAATTTCAAATGCTAGAAAAACTAGTGAAAACATACGCTGTTGAGAAATGTTCATGTACATATATGTATTTCGCTGCGCGATAATAAAAAATAGGGATTTATGTTTTAAATTCTCTTTTTTTTACGATTATAAACTAATGGAAACATATGATAATAAATTCTGCTGAAGCATCTTTTACGTTTCTCCACATTTAAAAAAAATAATGGATACTTTTAGTCGTAACCACGAAAGAATAAAAAAACTGGTATCCCGCAAAAATCTTTATACTTTTTAGTATAGTACATTTTGTGGCTGAAAACATACGATGTATTTCAATTACTTGAACACACGCTTTCGCTCAGATAAACAAAATGAAACATGATAAATGTATATATTAGGATTGCTTTTTTTAAAAAAACAAGATAAATGCAATAAAAACACTTTTATATTTTCGAATTTTATTTTATTTTCTCGTGGATAGTATTATTATGATATATTTCTGCAGTAATAAATAGTCTATATTATTTAATACTAAGTCTAAAATAAAAAGTTTTTACTATCATGTTTTATACTTTATGATTATGAGATTATGTACTTTACCTTTTAAATTTTCTTTGACTTTTATTTAATATTTTACTTCAAAATGGATATTTATTTATACACATTTAATTCTATATAAAATGGTATAGTCAAACTTTTTAAGAGACGATTAAGCATTTATACATTATTTCTTTTTAATGAGAAAATATTTTATATACTGCATTGATAAAATTGTATAGGAATAAAAATTCTGATGAATAAAATAAAATATTTATTTATTAGTACATTTTAAGACGTCTGTTATTCAGGGATTAAATAATTTTTAAAATGAATTGTATTCGATTTACAAAACAAAATTATGATATGGAAAAATAGAAATAAGCAATAAATAATTTTATTTATGTTTTACGTCGCACATATGTGCAATAATGAAAAAGAAAGTCACGTCTATATGTTTGGCTTTAATCGACACACACACACAAAAGAAAAAAAAAATACGTTTATATTTTTCATCCCGAAAGCTTATGCAAGAATAAGGTATCCATTAGTAAGCCCAATAGTAATTGAAATAAAGTAGTGAATTCCAGAATATATACATATTGTTTTTAACCAGACAGAACCTTCGTCTATCAGAATAAACTTTTAATGTTTCGAAATTTGATGAGTAAATCCAAACTTCTAGATTTAAAGTTTTAGTTGCAAATGCGGAAAAGGTTTTGACTTTTGTTCTTCATGATATGAGCGTTTACGTTGAAGTAGTTTCTTTTCGAAAGTTACGAAATTTAAATTTTTATATGCTTCCTTGGTCATAAAAGTTAAATTAGAGAAACTTTCTCGATTCTCTAACAAATAAAGCAGTTATGACCAAAACGCAATGAGTTTTGATAAATTGAATTTTCAAAATTTTCTGGCACTAAAAATACATTTGTTTTCATTTTTCGCGCTTCAATGGTACTAATGATAGAGGAAACAAACATGTAAACTACCAATTTCCAACAACGAGAATAATAAGCATCAGAAAACCATTTCTTTTTAAGGCCGTAATTTATTATCGATTCAGAATGTTTAACTTTATATAACTGGGAGATAATTGTCTGTGTCTCAGATGATTTCTGGTTTTAAAAAATATTCTTCTAAACACTTACCCTCTCGGCCCTAAATACTTGCAAAAATTTCAACTACCTATTTGTGTTATTAAGCTTACAAATTACATTGTTACAATACATGGTAAAATATTTAAAATTACACTTGTTATTTCATAGTTCATTCTTATATTCTAAAGTATATGATATTTGCAGCCCCATTTCACAATAAACAAATGGTGATAACAATAAATAAATGGTCATCTGAATTACTACACCTTCCCCACTGAAATGTCTTCTTCAACTTAACAAATTCTTTAAAATTCTTTAACCTTGAAAAATTGTGCACGATTTGTTACTTAGCATTAATGATAAACAAGAAGCCAAACATCTCATTATGGGAGAAGCAAGACCATATATATATTTTTTCATTTTACTTTTGACACTATTTCTGCAGGAAGATTCTGAAGGAAGGTGTTAATGAAGTTTGTCATAGGAATCATATTAATTTTGCGCCGCATTGTCTTCATGAATGTTCAAAACTTCATTTTTCTATAACTATTAAAACGGTCAGTTTAACTATTAGGCTGATTTATATTAGACTATGCAAATATGATATTACTTATAAAACAAGAGGTTTTAAGAGCTAAAGAACGCCAGACTTTTATTGATTTGTATGATGTTAATTTGAATCTCTTTCTATACCAAGAGCAGAACAAATTAAGGAACATATCTTATTATTGAATTTGACACAAATTCTGCAGGTATAAAAGTGATTAACAATTTAATATTCTAACATTGTTTTGCATATGATTAGAACGCAAGGAAAGCAAATTTTTAATTTCAATAACAAAATGTTTTAGTGTAGTGAAAAACTAAACAATTTATTTTATCCAAATGATAGCAACCAGAGTTTACACCACATTTGAGTTTCTTCGATCAGTTCAAACATTTGGGATTTTACTATTAAATTCACATAACAAAGTTTTATTTATATCAGTAGATAGAGTTGGTTAGGGTAGAGTCATTTAATTAAAATTATATAAAAGTGTCAGCAACCAACTAACAAACCAATTAAATAACCTTGAAGTATAAACAATTTCAGCTATTACTTATCCTTTTAACAACCACATGTCCGAAAGCTTACAGAAGTTATACATTCGCTGCTGCTCCATAAGTGAGCCACTTTAACAGTTTAAAGAGTAAACAGTTTAATTGAATAAGAAATCTATTTCTTTTTTCTATTTACTTTGATTTTGCAAATAGTGTGGCCCGAGACCACTATTGATTCTAATGGGAATTATTCCAAATAATTTATACAGAAAGCCTTAGTAATGCACCGCCACATGTTATTCTATAGTCAAGTTATTTCAGAGCAGTGCGAGAGTTTACCGTTCGATTGAGAATACAGTTTTCTTTCATAAAATGAATATAATATTTGTAACAGTTTTCAACTACATATTAAAAAATGTTTCGAGTTTGAATTTCTAAATGATAGCAATCACACTTTACACTATATTTGAGTTCCTTGGATCAATTCAAAGTTTTGAGATTTTACTATTAATTTCAGATAAAAAAAGTTTATTTATATCGTCCCAAATAATCACCAGACATAAATTATTCCATTTTTAATCGAATACAGTGAATAGGCACAAAACGTAGTCCACGTATTTTGTTCATTCAAAAACATATTCGAAATTATAAAAAATATTAATGCATTCACACTCAAAAGAGTTATGATGTGCGATCGACCTTAATGTTTACATAAATTGAACGAGCAGCGTTCAATATATGGGTGTGCAAGTTTAGTGTTGATTCTAATATAAGGAGATCATCTACAGTTATCGTGGGCATCTAAATATGTATATATATATATATATATATTTCAGAAAGTATACGAAGTTGGAAATTGTACGTCAAACGTAACAAATGAGGTGCGTTCGTGCTATAACTACTTTTATAAATATTCAGATCATAGTGCAATAGTTGTTGCACTCTTATGCAAAAATGCTTGAATACAAAATTTATTTTATGTGCAGATCTTTATATTATGGATATTAATTTTATTTTATGAAATTAAGTTTCAATACAATTTTATGAACAATTAATTACAATTATGTTTCATTAAAATTATACTATGCGCAAATATGCAATATAAGACTATGTAAAACAAAATATCGTTATTATTTTACTTAAAAAAATGAATTACATCTTCTGTTATTATGATATGATTACTTTCCGTAATAAAATAAGTACATTTTAAGATGGCAGCATTTTATTTTTTGTTGATATTTACTCGAAATTCCAATGGAAAACTCAAGCCTAGCTTTGAAAATTTCAGAACTTGAAATCCACTTTTAGGCTCTTGTTCCATTTAATAACAATTTCTCATGAAACATCTATCCAAAAAAAACTGTTGGTAGATTAAATGATTGTTATAATTAAACAATTTTAGTATAGGAATTTGGATTTAAAATTCAGTAATACGGAAATAATGTGTCTCCATCTTAAATATGGCGCAATCACCATGGCAAATTAGAATAATTACCTATCGTGGGATATCATTGAATTAATTAAGTATGATGGGATTTAATAGAATGAAAAAAAAACTTTTATTAATATCTTTTAAAGTTTTGATTCGATTTTCATAAAATATGCAATGACTTGCCAACATTCTGCAATGATTGTGTATATTAAAATTTATACCATTCGGTTGGATAGTTTCTGTCGCGACTCTAGGTGCTACATATTTATATAATTACTAACGCCCTAAAAATGACACATAAAATGAATTTAATATATATTTAAAAATCCTTTATATTTTTTATGATATTCAGTGGAAGTTTCCCTACACCTTTTAATGCTAGACCGAAATTTTAATTTTATAATTACACACCCTTCAACGCATTTTCCTTTATAAACCTATGAATATTGTAGAAAAAGTATATTATCTATGCCTTTTTTCAAGCTACCTAATTCGAGGTTTGTACAATTTTTTTTTATGTAGATCACCCTTATGATAAAAATTTCATTCATGATGGTAAAATACCCACATTTCAATGTTGAATGATCGATTTCCCTTAAAAAATAAAATAAAATGAAATAATTAGTTCTATTCAGATCTCTTGTATCCGCTGTATGAGCAATCATGTAAGAAAAGAAACGTTTCTGCGACTATGAAGCCTAAAGTACTATTCAATGTGTTATCCAGAAAAAAAAAGTTTAAAATTAAAAATATCCCGTATAAATAGAATTCGGAAATTATTTATTCCTGTGACATAAAATATTTTCTTTAAATTACGTTTTTTTATTTTTATACATATATAAATTTGATATAGATATTTAAGCAGAGAAATATTACATAAACATCTTTCTTTTCATGCTCCTATTATTTAATGCATTCCCTGCCGATGGCGAAAAAATCTATCTTTCTTTCGCACGAGATAAGTAAACAGTTTAATTGAATAAGAAATCTATTTATTTTTTCTATTTACTTGGATTTGTTTCCATGCGAATAAAGCTTAATTACAAATCTATTAAAAGAGAATGTATCTTTGATGTTCAGACCGATTCTAGGTTGAGATTTGCAATAGTTAAATTTTTACTTTGTTTACAGTTCTTCTTTAATCTCCAATGCGGTAAATAAATTTTTATTATTACCTAAAATATATATAAAATAAACACATATGTATACATTTATTCTTCGGAAAAGAGCGTCATTAGCTTCTGACTTTAATGCAATAATTTTTATTGGAGACAAACACAAAATGAATGTGAATACAAATTTAAAGATATTGCCGGCAATAGCACAGTACAAGGGCAACATACGACCACTAGGTTAACATATGGAAAATATTTAGAGCGCACCATTAAGATTAGTTTATGGAAACATTCTCTAATCTATGCGATATCGATAATAAAAAAAATATTTTGCATGCCTTGCAAGAATCCGTATGATTAGTTTCGTTGTAATCGCATTCACCATGAGTTTTAGCTTTCTTTGAAACTAATACGGATTTTTTTTATTTAGTTTTGTATAATCCTTTGTGTGTTATAAAAATTGTACATAATAATGTTATTCTTAATTTACATAAGAAACAGAGTCTGAAATTAAAATAACCAAGTTATTTATTTATTTTTTTATTATTTATTCATGAAAATTGAAATTATTAAGATTTTTTTTTTTCTTAATTGAATGAATTTTGTTTTCACAAGGGCTTAATACAAAAAAAAAAAAAAAAAAAAAGCAAAAGAAAAGAAAAGAAAAGAAAAAAAACATCTACACAGTGTAATTGTAGTACACATAAATATACTGGATAAATCAATATTTCTGATCTTGTTTATATTTAAACAATATTTTAACGAAGTCAAAAACTCAGAAAGTAAATATAGATCTTAAATTACGTGAGACAATCAAAACATCTTAGAAAAATTATCTTTGCTTGAGCCTAAAAATTAATGGAGGTCTATTCATTTCCTTTCAACTCAGACTTCAATACCCTCATCCCTCTCCCATAAATCTGATGGTAATGTTTTTAAATTTAAATTTTAATTTTAGTTATGTAATTTAGTTTTAGATAAAGTTCTAGTGTTAGGTAAATTTTATGTTTTGCTTGATTTCTATTGCTATGAAAAAATAAATATTTTATAATTAATCCTATTTAAATATCTGAGTGTCTTTATTCGAATATTATCTCGAAGTTTATTTCTCAGAATCGTCATTGTTGCTTCTAGACTGTCCAGGTAAATTTGAAATTATTTTACTAGGTTCATTTCTGTTGCCGTAACTAAATTAGTAACTCACTATAAAAAGTTTTTCTGCTATTAGAATATTCACTTCGTCACTTTATCTGTAACTGAATAAAAGTTCTTTGTCTTCCTCCTGTATTACCATATTTCGATTTGTTTCTATTAATTATTTAATGCTTAGTTCAGATTGATAGTGTGATATTTTGCACATTTGAAAAAGTATGCAGTAAAAGAGATGGATAATCCATGCTATAGTTTAATTATGTTTTATTTATATTATATGTTATATCAACATCTATATATCGAAATATGTATATATATTATTTCATATAAAGGTGTGTTTGATAGTTATGGAAATATAAACCAATGTCAATAATTTCCGTATAGTTGATGAATTACGTATATTTTTACATAAAAATAAGTTTTAGTAACATGAAAGGGACATTATTTCTGGCTTTATAAATATGAGTCAAAACTAAATGCTTAATAAAATGAATAACACTGGTGAAATTTGAATAACTCGATTTTGTTTTTCAATAATTGTAAACTGAATTTTAATATATTGATGTTTGTTATGCAAATTCAAGTCTGAAATATTATTATTTTTAAAAATAAAGGCTTATTTTAAATTGTTCTTTTCCTTAATGGCGTTTATCATAACAATTTCGGAAAATAAAGTTTTACTTAATAGGTTTATGTTATCAGAAACATTACTTATTCCTTAAGGTATTAATATTTTTAAACCATTGTATAAGGGACACTTTATGTATATTCATACAAACATGCATACGTAAAGTGTTTCAATGACGTGTGTGCATACTTATGGGACGAGTTCATTAAACAAACAGAAATACATCAGAAATTAAGTTTAATGTTGTACCGGGTGGTTATAATATAAGTATCTCTATTTGGAGCTGTCTGTAGCTTGAAGAAATGACCCGAATGAAACCAAAATAAGTATACTTACTATTCGAGAAGGGAGAAGAAGAATGACAATAAAAAAATAATTGCAATAATCATCGACAGAAGACGCTATTGAGTATGAAATATAATGTGCAATACTAGAACAAAGAATTAAGGATTAGAAACGGATGGCATACCTAATTTATTGGAAAATGTCACAAAGAATGTGATTACGCTTTCGCATGGCGGTGCTGATAATGTTCAGATTCCACATGACCATTGTGCTGGAAGACACAATCCATGCGGTGCACGACGTGCTCAATTGCGGAATTTAAGGCATCAGGAGTGATGTTTCGCACATGTTGTGAAATGCGGTAAAGTCATTGTGATTATAATAGATTAATTTTAACACAATTATTTCAAATTGGTAAATAAATCATACGAGTAGTAATTTTCCAACTGGACGAAAAATGTCCGGGCCAGGATTCGAACCTGGGATCGCTTCGCTGAAGCTTACTGGAGTTCCTTTACCTGCGATCTTTTCTGTTGAGCTGATTAAAATATCAGACCAGATTCTCTGATCAATAAGGTTAACTGGATTAATTATGCCCTCCAGATTCGACCGGGATAGCTCAGTGGTAGAGCGTGGCGGCTTCAGCCAAGCGATCCCAGGTTCGAATCCTTGCCCGGACATTTTTCGTCCAGTTGGAAAATTACTACTCGTATAAAGTCATTGTGGTTTGCGACACCTCCACGGTACACAATGTCACATATAACACATCACACGTAAAATCGCCATCTGCCAGAGATTGTTGCAATTAATTTTTTTATTGTTCATTTCTTCTTCCCTCTTCTCGAATATTAAGTGTACCAATTTTGGTTTCATTTCGGTAATTCCTTCAAGCTACAGACAGCTCCAAATAGAGATACTTATAACCACCCTGTATTTAAAATATGCCGTTTATAATTCCTGAAGTAAGTTTATATAATGTTAATGTTATAGAAAATTTTAAACAATATAGGAAAACACAGAAAAGTATCAAAACACCCCAAAATCTTTTTAAAAAGAAGTAATTTGAAAATATGAAAGAACTGAGCTTTTTAATGAAGATAATATTAAGCGGTGTTAAAAAAACGTATTGAATTACTTAAAACGGTTGCTCAAAGGAGACAGACATCATATTAATATTTGGCAAACACTAAATAAACATAAGTCTCTGTTTCTGAAAACGCAGTAGTATTGAGAGACAATATAACCAATAAAATTCTTCAAACACATTTATGTTGCCTTCTAAAAATTGTGACGTTTTCTATTTTGAGAATATTCATTTTTGCACTTGAACAATTAAGTTGTAAAGGTTCGCGTTACTGTATGATTGAGATTTGTCTTTTTACAAACCTAAAATGTTTTTACACATTGAATTAAATCACTTTGCATATCATAATAAGACTTATTTATTTTCAAGAAACACACATTTGCTAAATTATATAACTATTCATTAAAAAGCATATTTTTGTGAATTTTTTATTAATAGTGTGATAATTTACCAATATTATAGAAATGTTTTTACACGAGTATCAAATACGTATTAAATTGATTAATGTATTCTTCTATATATAAGAATTTTGCTGTTTTAATAATTTAATAAATCTATTGTTTATGGCACAAAACACCACGTTTCCTTTACTTTAACTTTAAATACCAAATCTGATTATTCTTCGCCAATATATGTATTCAACTAGCAGCATATCAGAACGTGTTTACTTCTTTGTTTTTTATGACATCATGATTCATTTCAAATAAGTTTGTGTTGGAAACAAAAATCTTTCTTTAATTAAAATTACGAGCATACAAATGTAAGATAGTGAATAAAATTTGCAATATATTTCATATGCATGTAATTAAAAGAAACTTTATCTGTGCGTAATGCTGTTTCAGAAGAGTGAAGTTCTTTTATTTCAAACAAATGAAACATCCACTCACTGTTTATCTCAGCAGAATTTATTATGCATGGATAAATGTTTTTGGCTTTTGTAAAATTATTTATTTAAAGATTTTGTATATATACGAGTGTCATTTTATTTTATAAAGATCTACGAATGGGAAACTCAGCTTTTTATTATATCTGATAATTTGAAGCCGTATTTAAAATGTGTTCCCCTTAAAAAAAAAGTAATATTGAATCACATTGTGAGATTTAATATAAGTATTTAATCTTTCTTTTCCTTAGATTACCTCAGGAAAATGTTTTGTTTTCATGGGGTAAATTTATTTTTATCAAATCACACGGCTAATTAATGCGTTTGTGCAATTTTCTTTATCAAGTACTGTTAATACATTTCCTAAACTTTGTTTGCATCAGATTACATGGTTATTTTATGCAATTGGGCATTTTGTCATCTTCATCAAAGATTATTAATTTAATTATGAACCGAGATATAGTTAAACAACAGTACTTTTACTGAACGGATAAATGCGCAAATAAAGATTTTAGGAACATAAATTAACTAGTATGTTGTGGCCATTGCAAAAGTTTCATCTATATAAATTAACTAATTAAATGATTTAAATTGAAAAAAATTACATGGATTTAGCAAATAGTTTATTTTTATATATAAACGCTTAATATTGTTATAGAATCAGTGAAAATGAAACCTTTTAATGCAAGAAAAACAAATTTATTTGCGTTCATTTAAACTTATGATATGGCATAATTCGATGAAATACTTGACTTTCGGCACCTCCTCTTAGATGAACGCAGTCAAAATTGAATTACAATTTATTCCTCTCATAAGGATTCTACATTTGATGTTTCATTGAGTTCTGCGCAAATAAAGAGCAGATATGAGCATAAGTTGAAGAAATCATCGATTTGTGGCACCTCCTCTTGAGGAATTTTGCCTAAAACGCCCCAGTTTACATAAGGATAGAATTTCATATGAAATTATTATACGCAGTAGCTCGTTAATTTAAATGACTGCAAAATTTGTGTCATAAGACATACACACAATTACAAGCAGATTTTTTCTAAAAATAGGCAAATCTGGTTCAGGACCTTCTAAAATGTATAAATCCTTCACAAACTGGAAGTCAATGTTTTTCACGAATTCAATATTTTCATCTTGTATAGGTAGAAGAAAATAAAAATGTAAAAATGATAATTAATTTAGAAAATTAATTTAGAAATTTATTAATTTTTCTTTGGCTCCTTAATTCATGATAGAATGTATTCTGCTACTCAAAATATTTGTTAATATTTATTTTTAAACTCTATTTGCTTGAAAGGCACTTCATTTTGTAGAGTCAAACTGGATTTTTTTTTCTTGTAGACGTTCTAGGAGCAGGGATGTCACAAGTGACTACACAGGTCTGCGATGAAAAAATTGTCGGTGAAGTAAGTGGTATTTTTTATAGTTTTGTGGATGCTAATTACTGGAAAAATAAAGAAAGAAATCCATCACGTACAGTTTCATCACAAATTGCAATCTATTTTTTAGTATATTTTGGAACCAAAAACGTATTATTGATATGAGTTTGATAAACATGTTTATAGACTTAAAATAGTAAATTGGTGCATTAAACTACTAAAGAAGAAAAAATAAATTATCTCAATCCAGGATATTCCTCTGAATCAGTAAACTGTCTATAAAACACAGTATTTAAGACAGAGGAAAACAATTCAAATTGGATAACTCTCCTGCTTGCAGGAGTCTGCCCTACACCCCCATCTTCACGTCCTTTTTCACTGACCTTTATCTCTACCCCAGAATAAGTGTCTTTCTTTGTTCTGAGCTGTACACATATGTTTATATTCTGACCTGTGAGTTATAAATAGTAGTAAGTTAAGTAGTAATTTTTACTACTACTTTTTGTTGCGTTAGAGAAAATGTCTTCCAGAGGATGTGTCACTGAATTGTTTCTGCTATGTTTGATTTAACTATACAGTGATAAAAAAACAAAGGAACTCTTCGAATTTTGTAAAAAAAAATTTTATTTTGTTTATTTTGGCATGAAATTGGGTGTTCAAGACAACCATCAATCTCCACACAAAGTTTGTTGTGTTTGTGTAGAAGAATTAAGACAATGGTTTCAAGGTAAAAAACAATTTTTTTCAGTTTGGTATACCAATGGTATGGAGAGAACCAATAGTTCGGTGATCGCGGTGATCAAAGTAAAGAAAAAAGTTACTATAAAGAGTTGTAACTTCCTACATATACTCAACAATTACTTGAACTAGGATATAAATGTAATTCATACGGATTTATTAATTGATGACATTTAAATGAAATGTCAGAATTTCGTGATTTCAACTGTTTTCTTCAAAATATGCAATCGCTTTGAGAAAACTCCTTACGTGATAGAAAACAATGAATTTCATTTTTGAAATCAGAACTAAATAAAACATAAAAATCATTTATCAAAATTAAAACAATTTTCAAAAAGTACTTTTTTGCAGGCATCTGTTATTTTTTCATTATATTTCAAAGAGTTCGTAGCATTTTTTCCAAATCATATAAACTATCCATATTTTCAAAACTGCAAGAGATATCTAACACAAATATCATTATTTTTAAATCATGGCCCGAAGATAATATAAAAATAGTCGCTTGTGGTAACCTTAAAGGTATGGTTCGATAAACAAAATTGTTATGTGCATAAAATAAACCCTCCCTAGTACGTGGAATTCTGAGTGGCATCAAACAGTGCAATTTGTATTTCTTATCTAGCAACATCATTTTTGTTTCAATATTGAATAATTTGATTCGACACTGCACAAGGATTGCATTACTGCATCATATATCGCATTTTTTGTATGAAACGTGGTTTATTTTATGTAAGCGTATGTTTTGTAATTACGCATTGTAGTTCTCCATTTCGTAATTAATCATTGCTATTTGTAATATTTTTGCCTAGTATTTTACATGTAGCGAATAGGGTTTAGTATGTAAACTAATATGGAAAAGTATACATTTACGGCATTAATCATGTAGCCAACATGAGCCATTTCTCTTTTGCATGAATTTTTTCAAAATCTTCCTTTGTTCAATGTTCATATATTCTATTGTCTTACACAGACAAATTTGTTTGCACAAATTTCCAAATCCAAGAATGAATTTTTAATCACATAACACACTTAATAGACATTTAGTGATTTTAATTATTATGTAGTAACTCTTCTGTAACAATTTGGTTTAGGAATAAATAATTTTTATACAGAACAAATTAGCAATCTTACTAACGAACTATCATTTATGGCATTTTGTTTTAAGAATAAAAATTTAAGATAAGAAAATATTATTAAAATTTTCCAGTGAGATACTTTTGGACGAGGATCTTTTGTATACATTGTTAAAAACAGTTCTCTAAAACGACAAAATTCAATTTTTATGAAATCTTATAGGCAGAACAAAAGCGTCTACATGTTCAATTAGATATAATCATTTTGCGCCACTTTAATTTACACATATTTCAAAATATTACTTTATGTTTTGTATTGTATGCGAAAAATTTCTATTTCTTATTCGAATGATTTATTTCTTTTCTTACATAAAAGATTGTAATTGAGTGATTTTCACATAAAAAATAATTTAAAAATTATCCGACCTTCTATTGCCTTCTAAAAGGTTTTATTCGTATGATACACGGTCTTCGTTTGAAGGAATTATAGCCATGTACAAATCTAAACTATCAATGGATCTCACTCACGAAGACTTTTGGAAAACACACAAAGCAAATCTATATATTTAAAACACAAGCCCTTTCTTTCGTCATCCGCCCTGCACTTTCTACAGTACCAATTTTAATAATTACTTTTTTTAAAGAATGTTTTTAATTTGTAGATGACACCGCACTAGCTAATTTTCAAAATATATCTATTTTTATATTTTATTTTTCATTTTAAAGATTTTAATTGAGATTTCTTCATAATGGTGGGAATGGTGTTGCATCCATTACTACAGAAAAACTGGAAATAATATGATTTACTTTCTGATTACAAATAAAAAGAACTTAAAAAAATAAAATTAACAGAAATTAATGTCTCGTTTAAAATAATACGCATTTTCACTCATAAGCATGCTGCATTTCAGTGTATCTTTATTTCACTGATTAAGTCGCTAATCTGAGATTTAATGGAAATGCATCAGTGAGTATAAATGACATCATATTTAAAACGAAATGGGCAATGTCTTTGATAAAACTAAATAATTTCCTACGAATGCGTCTAAAAGACAAATTTCTGGACCTTTCTATTCACATGTATTGAGATAAGAATCTGAAGCCAAGAGGAGCACGAATGTTCAACTGGAAAGAGGTAGTTGGAAAACGTGACTTCGTTTCAAAAGATATTTCTCAATAACGCGCGTTAAAATAACTTTTAATTGATGAATATGGATACTAAAGTACATATATAAATTTTGTACCGAAAGAAAAATATTATGATTGTTTCAAAATGACGTAATTTTTACTGATGTTTACAAAAGATCGTAATACAAAAGATCTGAACTTCCGTTAATAAACCTTACTATACACCTAAACTTTAGACCCCTATTTAACCCCCTTAGTGGCTGAATTTCTAAAATCGCTGAAATACATGTTTAACTATTTTTTTAGTAGATTAGTTATTCTGAATTTCACGCTCCTACCTATAACTTCTTCTGGGATATGGCATAATGACCTAAAGTATTCGATCCCTTTTTAAACCCCTTAGTGGCACAATTTCTAAAACTGCTGAAATACACGTTTAACTATTTTTTCAGTAAATCTGTTAGCTTGAATTTCACGCTCCGACCTAAAAATGCTGCTGAGATATGGAAAAGAGACGAAATGACCTAATACTTTCAACTCCCTATTTAACACCTTTAATGGGTGAATTTCTAAAATCGCCGAAATATGTGTTTTGTTATTTTTTTAGTAGATTTGTTATCCTGAATTTCACGCTCCAACCTAAAAGTGCTGCTGGGATATGGCGAAAAGATCAAATGGCCAAAACCTTTCGATCCCCCATTGAACCCTCTTAGTGACTTTTTTTTTTTAAATCTGGGAAATACGTGTTTAACTATCTTTCAGTAGATTTGTTAACCTGAATTTCACGCTTTTAACTAAAACTGCTTGTGAGATATGGAGAAAGGCGAAATGACCTAATACATCCGACCCCACATTAAACCCCCTTAGTGGTTGAATTTGTAAAATCGCTGTAGTATCTGCTTAACTTTTTTTTTGTAGATTTGCTATCCTGAATTTCACGCTCTTACCTAAAACTGCTGATGATATATAGCAAAAATATAAAATCACCGAACATTTTAGACCCCCATTTAAACCACTTAGTAGTTAAATTTCTAAAATCGTCTGAAATACATGTTTAACTATTTTTTAGTAAATTTGGCATCGCAAATTTCATGCTCCTACCTACAACTACTGCTTAGATATGACAAAAAGAAAAAATGACATAAAACTTTCGACCCCCCATTTTACTCCCTTATTGTGTGAATTTTCAAAAATCCTTTGTTATTGGGTGCCTACATTGTGTAGTGTAAGTCTGCAAAATGTCATTGCCCTAGGTCTAACAGTTGAGGCAAGCGTTGATTATGAGTCAGTCGGGACATACTCTTTTATATATATGGATTCAGTCAATATATCACCCAATTATTTAAGATATGTAATAAAAATTTCTGTAAGTGGAGCGATTCTAGAACGATCTTGAAAAAGACGACGAGTGATATGATTCATTTATCAGAGAGACACATGTATCATAAGATGAAAAAATGTGATTAAAAATTACAAAAAATAAAAACTTAACATTCAAAATTTCAAGAGTTATTATTGCATTCTTGGATCCATGCAATTACCTGAAGTTAGTTTCCTCTCCCTACGTTCCATATTTTAAGATAGAGGAGTTCTGAAATACAAATAAAGAGTCAGATTTTAATATAATATATTCCAATGAAGTATATAATTTAAAAGTTGGTTTATCAAAACCGTTAAAATATTATAAAAAATATTCGAGAATTTTTCAAAAAATACATAAACGTCATTTTTTTTTTATTTTTCTATAATAAGGTTTATTCTTAAAAATATT
This sequence comes from Maratus michaelseni, assembly GCA_963931845.1. Classification (NCBI taxonomy): domain Eukaryota; kingdom Metazoa; phylum Arthropoda; class Arachnida; order Araneae; family Salticidae; genus Maratus; species Maratus michaelseni. The sequence continues at coordinate 255,804,065 of OZ007590.1, read as the reverse complement.
TAAGGCCACTTCATTGAAAAAATTCATTGACAATTTTTTTGTTACTGATAAAATAAAAAGTACAAGTTTTAGTTTTTCAAACAGCTATTTAGAACAAAATGAAAATTTTAATACAATTGTAGGAATCTAATATGCATGTATTTCTAATGAACAAAAACGTTACGTGAAATATCTTATTTGAAAAAAAATATTACTTTAAAAAAAAAGAAAAAAACTTTCACAACAGAACAACAGTTTAAAGGAATGCAAAAAGTTAACAAATTACTTTACATGTGTTTTCCGAATATACAAGTGCATTTTTTTTTAGGAATTTTTTTTTGAATTTCGGATTCATATATTTTTTTAATAAATGTCCTTTTATCTAAACCAGTACACAGTAGATAAGTACCGTAATTTCCGGGGTATTATTCACGGATCAAACAATTCAGTTTCAACGCAGAAATTTTATTCAATAATCGAAGCCAAATATTTACAGCGATCTGGGAAGTAACACAAATTTCTGGGTCCAAACATGATTGTCTCATATGCGGATTATACGCCGGAAATTACGGTAAATGAAAGTAATCAATATTTTTCAATTATAATACAACAATTCAAGAATTAAATATCTTTATGAAACCTGCGGCAAAAGTTAAACATTCAGAAGTTGATTGAATACTCTTTGTACATTTTTATGTCGGAACATGTAAATAATGCAACATATTAAATGGTAATTTTGTTTTGTTTAAATACCGGAATAAATGGAAACCAATTGTACCTGGACTCAGAAGATTCTAAATTGGGTTATGGTTGAAATGTTACATTTAAAATCAGTGTTAGAGTATGAGTGTAATAAATTCCATTATAGATATTGCCAAACATATCTAAGCCAAATTAATCTGTATAAAACTTTTGAAGCCCGATTTTTGACTTCCTTTATATCATTTGCAATTGATTAATATAGATTGCATTATTTGTCTTTGTTTATATTTCTGAATTTAAAAAAAAATGTTGCTTTTAAATATGACGTATTGAATTTCAGGTGATGTTTATGCAGCATTGCGGATCTATTATTACTTTCTGTGGTTGGTTAATTTAGGCTCTAAGTATTTCTATTGAAAATGTACAGCCTTTTGTTTCGATATTAAAACTATATGTATATCGAAAATCTCTATTAACATGTTTTAGCACATGAAAATATACTCCAGATCTCTCAAAAGGGAATTTCTTTTAAATATTTAACTGATTATCTGGAAAAGTAAATTACCTTTATCAGATTCCATCTGCAGATTTACTTATCATACACAAATGTATTTAATAACAATTTTCTAAACCCATCAATCCCAAATGCTGACACGCAAATGCATTTTTTTTTGTCTGAGCTCTTCAATGTAGAAAATTCTTAAATTATCACATACTTACTTGTGTATATTTCAGTTGCAATGTATCTGTGAAAATGATTAGTAGTGCTTGGCATTATACATTTATATATTTGAAAATTTCGATTTTCTGTGCACAAGCGCTATTTTTATTTAGAAACAAAAATATGCATACTAGAAACAAAATTTTATTTTTTATTTTAGTATATCATATTTCAGAAGTCACATTTCATGCATAAATTAATGTGGCTAATATTATTGTAAGTTACAATTTCTATCTCACATCAAATGCTGTTTTTAATTCAAGTGATATTTTACATTATTTCATAAATATTTGTTTTGCTTTTAAAAAGAATACTTATTAAACGTAGGATGAATGATTAAGGAAGTTTTAAAATAACGTAACATTTTTTTTCTGATTATTATTTTTGCGTAATTGTTTACCCTTTCATCTCAAAAAAGCAATTCTCGGATTTTTATTAACAGGCATTTCTCAATATTCGACAACATGAAGGGTTTCTTTTCTGTATCAGGTTGTTTATGACAACATCAACAAAGTCCTGACAACATAGTTTGATATGAAGGACATCCATTGACGAATATGTTTTTTTTACATACTATTCGAAACATTAATAATCTACCTTGAACATTAATAGAAATTTCCAACGAACATTATTGTTTTGAAATAGTCTTAGACAAAATAATAAAAACGTAGCCACCAATAGCACTTTTCATATGCAAATTTGGAAATTTTATGTACGTGAATTTGAGTGAGAATTTTGCTTTGCTAATCAATAATTGGATGTTGTTGACAAAAGAACAGAATTCAACTATTACAGAAGACAACATAATTCGACAATTATTAAAAATATTTTACGAATTCTACTTCTAAATATCTCAGTGTACTGTACTTTTCTCTCTTTCCAATTTGAATGTGCCCTAATGTTTTATTTTTGTAAATCTGGAATTTGTTTATTTATTCGAATATTTCCCTGTGGCCTCCTGATATTCTTCAGAAATATGTGAAAAAAATCACTTTAAAAGAAAAGTCACTTAACTTTTGACAAATAAGAAATAAAAAGTGAAAATTCTAGAATATGTATAGTTTTATTTTTATTTTTGAAATGAAGAAAAATATTTCACTATAGAATTCATTCCAAGAAAGAAAGATGAACATCCTAAAAATGTATTATTATTTCTATATATTTTTGTAGAATAGATTTGATAGTTTTCTATTTTCCCTTGTGGTCTAAGAATAATTTCGGCTTTCTTTAGCAGAAGAAGTGAAACGAAAAGCTGTATAAATGCATGTTATGTGAAATAAAAAGTATGATTAAGTGGGAAAAAGATTGTTTTTGTACACAGAATAATCTGTATACTTAAGCAGAAATTTGTATATGCCAATTGTTTCCCTTACAATAATAATTGAAGACATTCAAATAGTATATAACGCAATATTGAAAATAATGCATAATATTTCAAACAAATATCGAAAATATTTACGTCCAACTCAATTAATTTAAATATAATGCAAATTTCAATTCATTGACAAAATGACATTAATAGAGACAGCGAGAAACTATAGATTATACAACTTTATTTTTTTTTTGTATTATTAGGTTAGGCAATATTAAAATATAATGTTTTAATTTGAAAGGCAATTTATCATTACAAAAGATTAACAGACTTCTACTAAATACTTTAGAAAACAGAAATAATATTATTACAAAAACATTTTCTAATATAAAAAATGAACTGCATTCTGAGCGGTTATCTTTACAAAAAAAGTAAATATATTTAGAAAAACTTATATATATGTATATATATATATATAAACATTATATATATATATATATATAAACATTATATTTTTTTTAAAGAAAATATTCATAATATATATTTTTCAAATATTTGGGTGCTGTTTGTTTGATACTCTTTATGACCACGATGGTTTAAAGATATTTTAAATTCAGATTTGAAATTTCATTGTAAATTTGAGAATAATTCAATGTTATTCGACGTCGAGATATGTGTGCATTGTTGGAACAAATAAAGCGCAGTGGTCCACTCCTTCGAATTTTGTTTATTTTAGATTGTTTAACTTAAAATTAGTATTCATAAATGAAAATGTAGTAATGAATACTATATTTCTGAAATAATATGATCTAATTAAAATTTTAAAATTTTATAGGCAGTGGGTTCTTTTTAGCAACATCCAAAAATTTACTTAATCAGAATTTTGGATTTTTCGCTTTAAAAAATTAGAAGTACAGAAGAAAACAAATTGAAGTTTTAAGAAAAAATGCACTTATTTATTCGTAAATCTATGCTACATTTACAATTTTATATCAAATAACATGTTATGGAATTATTTCTTTTAATCATGTCCACAAGGGGTACATCTCAAAACTATCTCAAAAAGGGACACAGCCAGCCAAACTTTTATACTAATATAATAGCGAAACTTTCAATTAAAACAATTAAACAGTCCAAGTTAAAATATTCCCCTTTTCATTTGAAATTAAAACTTTAGTTAAAAAATGCTCTAGTATGTATGTTGTGAAATATTTAAACAAAATTACTTTTTTGTTATATGCAGTTTTAATATCCTGAAGACGATCGCTAATATTTTAGATTAAACTGCGAAGAATTTATTTTCACGGTTATTTCTTTTTTTCTCCCTTTTTTTCAGGAACATAAAAATTATACCACTTAAACCATAAATAGGTAAGTCTAACTGTGTAGTTTTCATTTGCTGTAGTTGAACTGATCATGATTTGTAAATAAAAATATCTTTAAAATACCTTAATTACATATTCATCAACACACTCTAAAAAAATTTCATTTAAAAAGAAATATCTAAGTAAAACTTTCTTAGATATATTTTTAAACATGAATCATTTACACAAACATTCTACACAATTTTAACCATGTGGTGTCATTTTACACAAAAATTATTTAAAAAATTTGTATACATATAGAGTTATTTTTCACAAACGTTTTTAAAACATTTTTATGCCTGTAAAGTAGAATTGTTTTGTTTTTTGCATTGAAAAATGCGGTTAAATATTTATAATAATGTACTTTGCCTTTTAAATATGTATTAATATTATATTTCATCTTTTACACTATGCATGGTTCACAATGTTTCTTGTGGTGTTCCACTTTAATCGAGACATGCGGTAGAGTGAGATACATTTTTAAACCTTAAAATCTTTTTTTCCTTTAAAATAACTATTGAGAATTTATCATTTGAAAAAAAAATAATAAATATAGATAAAGAACACAGTTATGTTCAGAAATTAAGTCATGTAGATTGATCCTTACCTTGGTCTCTAAATTTCAGAAGAAAAAAATAAAAACTTCAAAAGAGTCCCCTTTTCCCATATTCCCCTACATATATTTCGCATATTGTTTCGAAATTATTACTTTTAAATTCGGACACTGGTTTGAAAATATATTTTACTACATGTTATGACATCTTTTACTAGTTAGTTTGGGAATGTAGTATATTTTAAACTGACCAACGGCTTAAAAGTAGCCGATTGATCTGCTACTTATCGCAGAAAACTAAAAATTTTCTCTAAAATGCATAAGGTTTTTTTTTCTTCTTATAAACATAGTGTAAACTCAAACGGTTTTTTCAATTATATCCTAATTTTATTGCATTATAAGGATCAGATTAATCTATTTCCAATTGGCAAAAAACTGCTAAAGGGTCCAAAGCTTTTATTTGACTTTCATCTGCATCACGCGATTTTCCCTAATCTTCCAACAGTTCTGCTATCGAAATTTTACTCCACATCAAAGCATCCCGCTACATTTGAACATTCTTTCTTGTCCATATTCTAAATCAGCTATCGTGATCGAGAGCTAAAAAAAAAGTATCAATAGTCCCCAAATTATCGTTCGAAAACATTTTGCGAAAATTAAATGTATTTAAATATAGCGAAAATGAATTTGTTTATTTTGAATAAATTCTTGTTAAAAATAATTTTTTCTGAATAAATTTTTAATAACTTAGTATATTAAAATCATGACACATTTTTAGAACTGCGATTATAATCAACATCGTGATCGATGCGCTTTTGATATTTCTTAAATTTATTATTAAATTACATTCGAAAATAGATTTTATATTATGGGGTAAATTGGATAGCTTCTTAAAAATTTTCGATACAGAATTGTTAATTATATTTTTGTTATACATTTTATTACATTTTAATTTATTCTAATTTACACTATCTCGATTGTATATTGTTTACATCGGCGTATTTTAAGAGTATATTAATGCAAGGAAAAATCGAAAAAAAATATTTGTGATTAATTTTTAAACAAGAAGCATTATACATTATTAAATTACAGTAAAAAATAATTTACCTATATAAATATTTATTATAGAAACCAATTTCTAGTTTCATTTTCCTCTCAGAAGAAATTTTGTTTGGAAATAATGTTAACCTTTTTACGAATTGCAATAAACTGCAAAATGTTTGCATATTTGGTTACCACGTCAAAATATTATTCCATACTCGTTTTAAATAGCAGTTGCATAAAATTATTTCTATTATACTATCAAAAATATTATTGAATATGATAATTGCTTCGATGAATGTAACACTAACTTTGAAATTTTCTTAGATTTACTTTAAAGTCTGTCTATTTGCAATACATTTTCATTTGACTGATTTTTTTCTGTCCTCATATTTCTTATTCTTTATTAAATACGAAAAAAAGTAAAATTCCTATTTTTTGTGTCTTAAGAAGGTGACAAAATTTTAATATATATATATATATATATATATATATATATATTACATGCTGTTTGATTTATTTTTGAAAGCGAATTTATATGAATTAAGAATTTTACAAATTACAAAATAAGTTCACTACAGTTGAAATCAATATAATAATAAAATAAAACCGTATTATATTTATGCTGTATTAAATTTATATTTGCTATCGAGTTTCTTTAATTCTAAATTTTTCATAGAATTAAAAATAGAGACATGAATAGAAAAGACGTAAAAATTCAAGTATCAAAATATGTAATGTTTAAAAAAAATCAGACAGGATGGGAGCTATTCTGTCTCTTGTTCAAGATGTTTTGATTTAGGAAAAAAATGTATACAATTTTTAGATTTGAATATATAGGTAAAAAAAAACACATACATATCTTTTTACAATGAATAGTAAATGCCATGATTTTCTTTTGTTAAAAAAATATTTTATTTTCAAGGATTGGAATATGATTCTGCATCCAATTTTCTGACAAGAGGATTTTTCATGGAATATGAAATAAGAATATAACAACGATTCTTCCCTTTCATTTAATTTTAGCTGCAAATATTTTCTTCCTAATCTGCAATTACAAAATTAAGTTATCTCTATTTTATATTTAATATATTTGGTTAATAACTTGTTTGGTTACTATCTAACGACCTCCTATGCCTATATATATATATATATATATATATATATATATATACTTTATCGAAAGAGGTCTTATTTGTCAATTCTTTCTAACATAAATATGCGTTTTGCTTTCCACTTTTATTTCAATCAAAATGTCAATATCATTACTATAGATATTTAACACTTTAAATTTTCAAAATACTTACAGCTACATCTCAAACATATAGAACAATATGATAAAAAAATATGTATCATACTTTACAGAAAAAAATAATAAAAAAAGGGAAGGTTCCCTGACGGGAAAGTTCCCGGACCGGAAATACCAAAAATTGTTTTACTCTGGTGACATGTAAGGTAATCCGTGTAAAAAATACGTAATTATTTTTTGTTGTGCAAACAACCTGCAACGGGGTAAATTTTAAAACTCTATTTTTTTTTTTACTTTATCTTTCAAATCCTTAATGGTAAGATATAGATAAAAGTTTTGTAAAAAGTTTATTCTTAATTGGTTTTATCGAACGATAACAAAATATCAATTGTTATTAACATTTAATAATTTTGTTAAAGAAAATTGTTTAACAAATCTTTACATATATTTTGTTAGAAAACTCGATAGTTCTTATTTTATCATTAGTGAAATTGCGGTCTTTGTTTTAGTTGTATTTTTTTTTAGTTTATCTGAATTTATTGTGTAAGAAAAGCTGGATATTTCAGTGCCATATACAGTAAACATACCTAATATAGAATCCTAGGGAGTAGAGAGAAATTCTGATTTAGACACTTTTCTGTCTTAACAGATTGATTGTCCGTAATAATTCTACTGTATTCTTTTCACCACAAGGATTTTTATCTAGGACATTGTTACCTCTTTACAGTTACATTTTTATGACGAACAAATGATACCATTGATCATACTAATTTATTTGATGAAATGATCGCTATATCATTATAGTTTTGTTTTCTTTATCAATTTAAACAATTTAAACAAAAACCGATCGTGATTGGAAGAACAAAGATCAAATTTATATATATATACATACATATATATATATTTATATTTTTATTTTTATTTTAATTTTAATTTTTATATTCATTTGAATATCGTTCTATTGCAGCCATCAATTAGATTTCATCTAATTACAGCCCAAATTTTGGCATATCTTATATTTTCATAATTATTAAATACATTATTTTAATGCTGCCTATGCGCATATTTTGATGTATTTCTTGTATTTCATTACCATCATTTTAAGTTGCTGCCTTCTTAACTTTTTGTATTTTTGCTATTGAAATAACATGTTGATTTGGCCGTTTGCATTGCTTTTGTTTGGGTCAGAAGAGTTTGGTCATTTTGCATATTGAACTATCTGGTTTGTATATTAGGACTACAATTTTAATTTGTAAATTGACAGGGCTCTTTGGTATCGGGATTTCAGTGTATGTGGTCAGTTTCTTATGTTTCAATGGTTAATTTTTACTTAAAGTTATATATATATATATATATATATATAACAAAGTATCGTCTTCATGGATGATGCGGTAGCCAAAGTATGACAAAGCCTGCCCAGAAACCTGTTATTTTATTCCTGTCGTTCTCTATTTTGAAAATATTATAATTCTGTAACTTTAGTTAATTTTTGTTTGTTTCTCTACATGTGTTCAGCAGTATTGACAATCATAGTGTGCCACAGGAATAGATAATACTTTCATGATATACTTTCATGTTGCAAAGTTTTTTCAAGACGATAATAGAGTTACAAAGTTTTTTTTTTATCGTCAATAGGGGAATTTGAAGATTTCATGAACATCGATAGTGTCTGCACGATTTTTTTAGAATAAATATAGTAATTTATTGTATTTAGAGGGAATTAACGGTTTCACGAACAATAAAATAGTAATTGCCGCGGTAGTTAAACAGAATACACAGGTTGTTTAAAAAATGAAAAAAAATAATATATTAGGGAATAACTGTCATCTTCTTCTTTTAATTTTAGGCTTAACTAACTTGAATTAATGGTTGCAATGTTCTTTTATTAGTTCATGAATAGGAAATAATAGGGATGATAACAATTTGATCACTAGTAAAACTAGTCGGATATGGCAATCACAAAACTTTCTTCTATCTCATACATGTTAATGCTTCAAAATTTATTATAACACCACCAAAAAAATCAATATTTTTCGTCATTCTGTTGTACGCCAGCTGCTTGCGAATCATGGATTATCTGGATGCGAGCAGCCGATGTATTATGCTACACTACGAAAAGTCCTTTTGACCTGCACCGGTTGGAATGGATAGTCTCCCTATTGCTCGGTTTTGAGATTTTAGCTAATTCTACTGAAAATACATGAAGCTAAAATGTACGGAACCCGATTAAAAAAGAGTCATTCTCAGTTCTCGTCAGTATTGAATTTGAATGAGAATATCGCCAAATTAGACAGACATAGACAAGTTGGCTTCATATACGGCAACGTATTTTGTGGCCACATTTGGCCATATTTCACCAATTGTCGCCAAGCGTGGCGAGAATTTGACGTTGGCGAATATAAATATATAGTGTTAAAACCATGTAACTGTTGAAATGATGGTTACAACAATGAAAGAAAATTTCGCGAAACCATGTTCACTAGAACTCATAAATTAAAACCGTTTATGGAGGAATCGTGCTGTATTGTTTCAAAATGTCAGCCACTCTATAATTTCAAACTGCTGTATCTCAACCATTTTTTAAGATAGAGACAAAACAAAAAATGCTCTGGAATCCTTAGATAAAGGCCAAACATTTAACGCACAACGTTTTAGGATGTCTAATTTTTTGTACAACTTTTTAAAATTGAAATATTTAAATGTCTATCACAACGCCCCCTACAGGCGCAATATTCCCAAATTCAACTGGGACTTGCAGACTATAGTCAAAAACATATACAAAACTTGGTTCAATTATCTGCATAACTTCATACACTTTTCGGTGATACAATAGTGAAAATGGAAGAACAAAAATCGCGATCTAAGCGGCCTTTTTCGTCCAAATATCCCCAAATTCAACTGGGACCTGTAGACTATATTCAAAAATACATACAAAAAGTTTGGTTTAATTATCTGCATAACTTCATACACTTTTCGATGATACAATAATGAAAATTAAAAAAAAATTGGACAGACGGACAGACGGATAGACATACATTTTGTAAAAAATATATTTTTCGGAATTTTTGATCCCTAAAACGTGTAAATCTGTCGAAAACCGGAAGTCGAAAAAAGTATCGATTACAATACTTTCTTCTATTATAGACAAAAGAAAGTAAAAATTAGTTTTAGAAAATATTCCTTAAAATATATGTTAATTGAAAAATTAATAATCCTTTAATAGATGTTTGGGTGGTGGTGACACGTAACTACAGAATTCACAAACATGTCAAAACAATATTTATAACAACAACGAAAGGTCAAGAGTATTTGTATTTTCGTGGTTTATTATTTGTCGAATCGGAAATATTTGATATAAGCTTGAAATCCAAATAGAATTAAAAATAATAAAAATCATAATCATCCATGTAGTCTTAATATGCTGTGTGAATAAAGTTACTTACAGGTGAATTTAACATTTAGTTCAACCAACGTTTTCATTCAGATTTTTTATAAATATTTTGACTTGTATTCTTTTTATAATTTTTAACGTCTGAAAAACATAACTTATTTTTGATGCATCAAATAATATTTTAATTACCCCTTTTAAAAACTAAATTGAAATGTCTTGTAAAAAAAAAAATGTTTATTAAAAGCGATATTAGGGATGTGATTGCATAGAAAAAATTTCATATTCAATAATCCGTGTTTGTTATCGTAAACAGTGTTACAGATATATCATTTTAAAAACACCTTCCAAAAATCATTAAAAAAAATTTTAAGACATTGCGTATGTTCCTGATATATCAAATAAAAATATATTTTCTTCGTGCTTTAAAATATCTTCTTAAAAATTATATTTTATATTTCGCGTATATAACAATTTCATAAACGTTTAGAAAGAAACAATGTAACACCTAAGCAATATTTTCAAATATTTCGAGTTTAATACATTTCCTGTCAATGGAGACAGCAGAAGCAGAATGTCCCATTCACTGAAGATAATCAAAGCAATTTAATTGAGTTGGAAAGATGAATTTTTTATTCAATTTATGTCCTTTTAATGCCTACAAAGTACAGTTACGACTCCATTAAATATGATAGTAGAATTCAAGTTTAAATTGATTCTGGATACGTCTTTATGAAACAGATATTTTTGCTGTATATTATTTTTTGTGCATAAATAGTTGACGATGTAATATATTTATCTAAGGAAAATAAAAAAATTACTTTATTACTTGAAATATGTTTAAAATCATTATTTTTCTATAGAGCGTTTAAATTTTCTACGATTTTTTATTAAAAATATACTGAGAAATATTACCATAGGGATACTGAAATAAAAGAAAGGTGAGAAATATTTAACTCTTACTTTTTTAGTCAAGAAAGGGCATTTTATTTTATTTTGTTAGAATTTCTAAATCTTCAATTTTTGAAGATTGTAAAGTGTATTTGTAATGTAGCTCTCTTCACATGTATAAGTCAATAAAATTTGGTCGCGAATTTACTCTTTAATTGTCTATATTTCTGGAAATTATCGAAATGTATATTTTATATTAGCATTTGTTACATTTGCGTTATTCTAAAAACACATCTGATATTTAAATACACAATTCATTGTGCAAATATAATCCAACTAAGGTGCTTCTAAAATGTTTAGTTGAAATTTTGCATGCAAATTGCCTATCACATAGTTCATCTATCGTTTCTTTCAGTATGTAAGACGAACCCAAAAATTTGACACAGTTTTTTTAAGGCAAATCCATAAAAATAAAATATTACCTAATTTAGTAATTCTAACTGTAACAGCTTTTAAACAGAACACGAATATTTTACTAGTTATTTAGTAACCTGTTTCTCTCATCTGAAAATTTTCATCCCCACACATGTTGTATTCAAAATAGTTCTATTTGTCGTCTTCTTCTTATTCGTCATCATCGTCGTATTATATAAAATTATCCCCATATCCAACAAAGGTGTTACCAACGCTACACTTAAGAAAAGATTTAACACAAGTTTCTTCTTTCACTTTTGACCAAAATGCCTTAACTAGAGATTTCTAGAGGTTCTCTAGAGGATTTCTAGAGAACTAGAGGATCATTTTTTCGGGAACTTTGCCTGATACCGAAAGGACGCAGTAGAAAGTTTTTAATAATATTTTACATTATTTTCAAAATTAATTTTCTCATTTAAAAATCTCCTCTTACATAGAAATAAGTATTAATTCTATATATTCCCTCGTGACAATGTTTCGTGATTTCCATGACTCATAAAATCAGTTTAAAATAGCAAATTTATTATCAATACCCAACCACTGGCAGAAATCTGCAGAAGTCACTATATTTATGCCTTAAAATATAAGTGTACAACTATAGCAGAAAGATGAGTTCTGTTGTCCAGTAATTCTGGAAAAGGATTTCAAACAAATAGCGAGAATAGACAACGGATATGTCACACTTTCTTTATGTTAGTAACACAGTTCGTGCAAAAGTTTCAGAATTACGTTGAATATATATCCTTATACCCCATAAATTACAATTCAATTCCAGTTCAAACTGATTTTTAAAGCATTGTAAAACAGTTTAAGAAAGTGAGACTGCATTCTTGTTTCTTAAATAGCAAGTTCTTTATTTTTTTCAATTTTTAATTTGTAAATAAATAAATTTTTCTGTTTGAGTACGAGCATAAAGACTGGTCTGACACAGGATCTGGATCAGGATCGGGTTGAACCGGTCTCATGTCTTGCCTTAAGAACTCACTCACATCTGTTGTTAAAAGTCGTTGAATATCCCCTCTCCAATGTCAGGCTATGAACACTGGCATACATCACCTACTTGTTTCACTCTTCTTTCAGGCATGCATTTAAAGTTTCGTTTAAAGACATGCCAGTCTGTTGTAGTTGTGATGTTAGTTTTACAATAATAATAGACAATACAGCATTAAACTCATGGAATTTTTGATTGATGGATTCTCTCAAGTGCGATTTAAACGTTCAAGATATTTCTACTTTATCAGCGAACCTTTCATCTTACAACCAGGAGCTACTAAAGGGCGTGAAAAACACACTCTTATAAATACAATTTCTATTTGAGTTACTCTAAAATGACTAAGTTCACTTTCGTCTAAGCAATGAATATATTTTTAAAAGAAACCTCTGAGAAATTTTTCGGAAACCAAATTTATCTCATAAAGCATTTTATAGATTCAACTTTAATAAAACTCAGATATGTATCTTCTGTTATCTTAATTATCATATTGAAACAATATGTGTAGAATAATATACACTTTTAATTAAAAAAAAATAGAGTCCAATTATTAATAAAATACTAGATTACAAAATCGACGAATCACCGGAATCGCTATGCGTTTAATGATATTATTCTTTTTTAATACCCTACAATTTTGAAAAAAGGCTTTTTTGTTTAATATTTTATCTTTTATGAAGTAAACATTCTTTCTTTTCCGTTTTGGCTAATTACAGACTGTCACTTAATTATTTATTTTTGACATCTTTTATAAAGAATGTCATATAAAAAAACTACAAATTATATTGGTATTTTATAAACTTTTAAAAAATTAAAAATAATGTTGAATAAGTTACATGTATATATATATATATATATATATATATATATATATATATATATATATATATATATATATGTATATATATATATATATATAATATATATATATATATATATATATATATATATATATATATATATATGTGTGTGTGTGTGTGTGTATATATATACTAGCAAGCTACGCCCGCTGCGCTGGTCGGTTTCTACAAATGAACCTTGAATCAAACGAAATATATCGTTTAATTTGACCTTGTATTTGAAAGCAATCTGTATATTTACCTGGAATATGCTTCAACATTACTGAAAAATGACGCCATTGCGCTATTGTATTTTCTAATGCGCAGCGAAAATTTTAGCTGTTAAGGACCAACTCTTTTATTTGGTCTCTTACACAGAGTTTAGTAAAGAACGATAAAACTATATGCAATATTCTAAAACCACCACTAAAAATTATCGAACTAACAATGCAAACAAATTAACTAACAAAATCCATCCAGTAGAAGTTTTTATAAAGGCTAATCTTTGATAATTGGGTTCAGCTGATTATAGAACTTTTCCACATAATTCTAAAACTAACATAGAACGATATGAAATATACTAAACCTCCCGTCCAGTAAGAACTTTCAAAAAGGTTATAGTTATAAGGTTCCCCATAACTCTATAACTATAACCTTCACACATTTCTGTTTGACTATGCAACGTAGAACAATATGTAGCACACTAAAACCATTCCTGAAATAGCATCTAACTAACAATACAATCTCATCAAAATCCGTCCAGTAGAAATTATTCAAAAGGCTAAACTTTCATAATCAGGTTCACCTGATTATAGAACCTTCCCCCATAACACTATAACTATAAGCAACCTAGAACGATATGTTATACAATAAAACCTTCTTTGAAAAATTATCTATCTTACAGTTTAAGTTCTATGAAAATCCATTCAGCAGAACTCGAGTTATAAGCAGCCGGAACGAAATTCCATATATAAGGTGGAAGTAAATAGAAGTATATTGCTATTAATATAATTTACATTTGAATAAAAAAAAAGTACTTTTCGATTAGCCGGGCGACAGTGATATATGTATATATATATATATACATATATATACACACATATTATATATATATATATATATATATATATATATATATATGTTTGTATGTTTATATATGTGTGTATATATATATATGTGTGTGTGTGTATTACATGTATAATTATCATTGGCGCCCGGCTAACCGAAAAGTACCAAAAATACTCCAAAAATGCTGTCGTACACTTGAAAAAACACCTTTTGGCTTAAAATCAAATTGTTTGGGGACAAACGTAAATTCAAAATCGCCAAAACAAAATAAAAGATAAATTGACAAATATTGTTTCAATAGCAATGTTGCAAGTAAAACATAAGTCGTTTTAAGCATTACGAACTTTCTGAATCATGTTTGAAATAAATATTTTTGTTTTATAATATTATCTCTCATCAAAACTGTTTTTCTTTTCTTTCTCTTCCTTTCTTTTTTTTTAAAATTTAAATAAGTAACAGTTTTTTCTTTTATTTTTCGAGTTGTATAGCCATTTCAATTCTTTCTGCAACAAAAAAAAAACACATTTTGGCTTAAAATCAAATTGTTTGGGGACCAAAAGTAAAATCAAAATCGCCAAAAACGAAAGATAAATCGCCATATATTGTTTCAATAGCAATCTTGCAGATTGAATATTTTTTTAACATTACGAACATTCCCAATTATGTTTAAATTAAATATTTTCGTTTTATAATATTATCTCTTAACAAAACTGTTTTTCTTTTTTTTTCCCTCTTTCTTTCTTTCTTTCTTATTTTTTTTTTAACTTAAATTAGCAATTGTTTTTTCTTTTATTTTTCAAGATATATAGCCTTTTCAATTCTTTCTGCATCAATAATGGTCGCCAAAAATTTAGCAATGGTAACCTTTGCGGCCAAAATAACAGAACTTTCCATCATAATTCTATAACTAAAGTACATAGAACGTTGTGTTATATACTAAAACCTTCCCTGAAAAATTATCTATTGAACAGTGCAAGTTCCATCAAAATCCATTCAGCAGAACTCTAGTTATAAAGGTACGGAACTAAAATTCCGTTTGTGTTTTATATATATATAGTAGATATATACACAGAGTGTTCTGACATAAATACAGTATGATTAAATACGGATTATTCAAAAATATACTTCGAAATTGGTATAAATGGACAGTTATTTAGATTCATTTAAAAAAACATAGTATATATCTATTCCAAAATGGATAATTGTGTAGGAAATCTGATTAAAATTATTTATATCAGTGAAATACGAAAACACCTCGCACAATAAACGAAACACATAAAAAACGCAGATTACTATGATACATATTAATTAAATTTTCAACTGTTTTAAAAAAATCAAGTGAAAAAGTAAAATTTTGTGCTTTAAAACAGTGAATTTCTTCAATATACATATATATTTGCATACGTTTTACTCTAAGATTATGTTAAAAGAAAGAATAAATAAATGTCTGTTTATTTTATTTTTTATTTTTTATTTTTTGTTCTTCGCCAAGAAATAGATATCTAAAATTACGTTACCTCTGCTGAAGAAAATAATGGCACAAGTAGTATTTGAGATCAATTTATCCTTTGATCGTTACGAAAAGACAAGCAAAATCCAATTCTATTTCTTATAGTTGATGAATCACGTCTTCCGTAGAAAAAAGGACTTTTAATAACACAAAAACAAATAACTTTCTTTGTGGTTGTATAAGAAACTATACGCCTGGAAAAAAGAACTAGTTTGAAAGAATTCAAAGAAGGTAACGTATCTGTTTCGATCTCTTTTAAGATGATTTATCTTTTATATCGAAATCATAGTTAAATGTTCGTGGATATTTTTTATCATGATAATTTCTCTTTAATTTACGCTTGTTTACAACGAGAATTTTCAGTTTCAGAGTAAAAAGGATCAGGATCCATAAGCCGTGTTTTTGGCCCATGAAATAAGACTAAAATTCGATTTGGTTATACTGACTTAATTATTTCATTTTTTAAAATTAGAAGCTTTATGCTGTACGATTGCAACAATATTTTTTTGCATTTTGTTCGTTTTTATATAATTTACACAAGCTCAAAGTTCGTGTTATTCGTAGTTTTTGACGAAAAATACGCAATTTCTCCTAATTTTACCGTAATTTTTAATATATATTTTTAACATTTTACAATGAACGCAGCTTTGCAACACTTCTATTTTTACATATATTGTATATTTTGATGTATTTTATAACATATGTAAAGAAGAAAGTGTTGCACGATTGCGCTCATATAAACAATTGAGGTAAAATTAGGAGAAATTGCGTATTTTTCATAAAAAGGACGAATAATACGAACTTTGAGCTTGTGTAAGTCATATGAACAAAAGTAAGTCATATGAACGAAATACAAAAACTATTGTTGAAATCGTACAGGATAAACCTTCTAATATTAAAAAGTGAAATAATGAAGTCAGTATAACAAAATCGAGTTTAGGTTATGTCATGGGTCAAACACAAGGCTTACGGACCCTGATCCTTTATTTTTTTCTAATTTACCATTTTTGCTATAAAAATATTATTTTTTAAATCAATAATTAAAAAGGATAAATCAAGTTTATTCACAAACATATATATATATATATATATATATATATATATATATATATATATTAAAAAGATGGATCTTACGCAGTGTGTGCACATTTATAACATGGAATTTGTAGCACATGTATACAGTAAGGCTTTGGCGTGGTCTAAACTATTATTTTAAAGCACTAAGTAGAAGTTACTGCTAAATAATACGTGCTTGAATTTAAAATAATAATAATAATCAATATCACTTAATTGATAAATTGTTCTTCGTTATTGAAATAGGTAATACAACAAAACACTCCCGGGGAGTAATCATTATAAATGCATGTATTTAGAAGAATCCCGGAGGGCCAAAACCGTTATTCGTCATAAATATAAGACATATTTATTTATATTATATATATATGTGAGTGGAGTGTGTGTGTGTAGTGTACAACGCAAGAAAATGTGCTTTATTCAAAAGTAATTACTGCGAAATGAAAAAAATGGAATTAAAAGAAAGCTTATTTTACCACCTGGGTTCTTTCCTAAAATGTTTTATTATTATTATATCTATTTTCAAACCTTTATTCGAAAGTGTCTGTATTTACTATCTAAATCAGTTTTGTATATCATAGAAAATTACATTTTATTTGTAAGAAACATCGTTTTAGTGGTTAATTTCTGGGCAAAACAATATCAATAAAAAATTAAATCAAAAACAAAATAATAATATTGATATTTATAGGTGATCTTTCCTCACTTTATATAGGTTTTGGTATAGTCTTCTTTGCATGGGGAGCGATTTCCTTAAAAATATTGTAACCTAGGATACATCTACGAAGGATACAAATACACAATGCCAATTTGTTTTATAATTTATTTAGGGTAGGATATTAAACTTGAAGTACGTAAGTATCTAAAGATAAGTTTTATGAATAAGAATTAAAAACCTATTTTCACCAAATAAATTATACTTAAGTTTTAAATCAAGAACATGTGATACATAAAGTTTATTACCATTTCTAGTTTAGTACGAATTTGCAACATTTAATGACAAACGACAGTGTACACAATCACGGCTAACAACAGAAATTAAAGCGGGATGTCTCCTGCCTCTAAATATTTCCTTTTAGATGTATTTTCTTTATGCTACTAAATTTTAGAGATTATTGCAAATAATTTTATTGCAACGTATGTTATAAGAAAGGCTTGTGACTTGTTCAAACATTATTTTTATTTAAAATAAAATATTTCTCGCATTCACGCAATAAATGAAGGTAGAAGTAAAAAAAAAAAAAAACAGTACCCTCGTCAAAAAAATATTTAGAAAATGCTGTAACGAACCGCTACTGTTTATATAAAATTTTCCTCTAAAAGTTTACGTCAAAACCAACCCTTGACAGAGATATGTTATCACAATATTCCTGCAATTTTCAAATTTGTAAAAAGAAATATCTAACCAAAAATGGGCAATCTAAAATTGAGCACTAAATATGTTTGTTTCAACTTGAGTAATGTATTTTTAAAGTGATATTATCTAAATTATTGAAAAAAAAAATAGATGTTTCTGACAACCAGATATCTCCTATAGTTGCAACATATATATCATTGAAATAAAAGTTTTTTTTCTCTTTTATAAAATATCAAAGAATATTTGAATTAAAATTTTCTCGCAATGAAAAAACTTATGTAAAACACTAATACAAAACATTTTGGCTATGAATAAAATTTTCAGAATTAATTTTGTAAAATATTTTACATGTGCATAATTAAAAGATATTTTGTATGCTCAAATGCTGTGTTTTCTAAGCGTAAAATACATTTTTTGCAAACAAATGGTGCTTCCACTCTTATTTATCTCTTTACAGCACAATGAGAACTTGTTTCACGCTGTAGCAAAGCTATTTATTTCAAGATTTCTTTTATGCGATACCACTCTTTCTAAATGTTTAAGCATGAAAAAAAACTCATTTTTTAATGTCTGGTTATTTAAAACAGCATTTAAATTAAATTTACAGTTAAGAATTTTGAAATCTAATTACATTGCGACAGTATTTATGAGTAGAGTTTTATCTGTCTAGTTATTATATATATATATATATATATATATATATATATATATACAGATATACAGTTTGATTCATAAATTTCGAAACAATATGCTATCTCCTTAAATATTGCCCCTAGGCACATACTTCCAATTGCAAAGTTTCATAAAAAAAAGGTGAAAAAATTGATGAGATAAGTTGCAACTCCATGGTGTGTCTATTTGAGAAAATACGAAAATTAACTGTTTATACGCTCCCCGTAGGATAAAATTTCCAATTAGGAAATTTTTCCTTATCCATTCCTGATTAAACAAAAAAATTCCATCTTGATATCTACAAAATTCCCAGAGTTATTAAAATCCAAAATTTGTAACTTACACCACTTAAGCATACCTCTGAACGACACGTTGTCAGTTCATTTGAAATGAAAGTTAAGGATCGACCATAAATTTACACATTATTAAAAGTCGATCTAAAACAATGCCTTAACTTTTAGATATAAAATAACAGCGTACAGATTTTTGCGTTAAACTTGCTTGAGAAATATGTTAGAGGTCTGCATGAGCTCGAGCTTGGCGCCAAGCCTGTAACTGGGGGGTCCGCTTCCCGGGCCGTCTCTTTATTGCTCTTAGGACGTATCGGGCAGGCAATAATTTTTGAAAAATAGTAATAGCGATAATGAAACTTCTGTTAACGGAATTATTGGAAATATATTTTAATAAATTACACAGATATATTTTCAAAAATCTACTTTTTGTTATACAGCTTCAAGAGTTATGATGTTTTTAAACCTATTAACCATAGATTAACATAGATTAACATACCATAGATTACCCATAGAATAACAGCGAGACGCCCGTAATTAGATGCAACTTCTACGCCTCGTTTAATTCCATTTTTAAGGGGGAAATTGCTTGGGCTAAAACTATGAAAAAACTCGAAATCGACATGTTAGAAAAGTCTTGTTTAAATCAACTGACACATTTAAACAGTAAAGAAAGAAGGTGGGCATGGCAAAAATTAAATTAAATCATAAATTGAAGCTTCAGGAAGGAGTTACTTACTCACCTGGAAGCTTTTAAAATGCATTTAAACGTTGTTTTAGGAGCCATTTTTCTGCATCATAGGTTTTTTTTCAGCATTTTCCATCTCTAAATTTATATAATTCAATAACCGTTAAAGGTTAATAAACTTTGAATTGGTTCAAACTTCGAATATATATTTTTCAAATAGTTTACTTAAATTTTAATTCGGCAAATTGGAAAAATATATTCACTTTTGAAAATGGGATTTGTTTAAAGTAAGTTGAATCTTTTTTTTTTTTTTTTAATTGCTATTTTAAATCTTTTTAATTCTTTTAAATTAATATTTTTTTAAATGCTGAATTAAAATTAAAACTTATATATTTCTATTTAATCAAAAGAAAAAAAATCAATTCGACATATGCCAGTTGAATGAAGTTGAGTTATAACATTTTTAAATTACTGTGAATTTTTTGATTTATTTTTTTTAATTTTGTAAGAAGTCTTATAATGTGATTCTTTTTACAAATTATATGGTTAACAATCACAAAAAAGTTCCGAATTCTAACTCTATAATTAAATAAATAAAAAATAAATGTTTCCCGGCACCTTACAGTAACATTGTTTCTTGTATTACACGCATTTCAATTTGTGTCACATCCCTTGAAACCTTACGAATTATTAAAACGGACATATCTCTCTGAGTTTTCGAGATATCAAAATAGATTTTTTTTAAAATTCAGGTATGGATAGGGAAAAATTTCCTGATTGGAAATTTTATTCTACGGGGGCCGTATAAAAATGTAATTTTTGTATTTTCTCAAATCGACCTCCCATGGACTTGCAACTAATTTGATTAAATTTTGCACCTTATTTTATGAAGTTGGCAATTGGAAGTATGTGCCTAGGGGTAATATTTAAGGAGATAGCCTTTTGTTTCGATATTTATGAATCACACTGCATACATATGCACAAGCTAACAATTTTTAAAAACATTGCTCTGACGAAATTTAACGCAAATGATTATTATAGGTAAAATGTGCGATTTTTATAATTTAAAATGAAAACTCTTTTAATCTGATTTTGTTTTTCTGGATATCGGAAAAATATATTGGGAATTCTGTGGATTGTTATATCACAAAACTCAATCTTGTGTACATGTGGTATGATGTTTAAATTTTAGTGATTACTTCTTTTTTTTTACTTTTTTATAGGTTTTTATGAAAGATATATCAAAATTATATCATTATTAGAAGTATTATATATTTTAAATTGAACACCAATCAAATATTATAAATATATTATGTTATAATTATTAACAGAAAAAAACTGCAATCATATAAATATTAAATTGTCTTCTCTTGTAGGTCTTTAAGATTTTGTTTATAAAAATTACTATTTGCATGTTTTAAAAATGAAAATGAACTTTTCATACTGAGGTGCAAATAAAATTTAATGATAAAGATAGCAAATTTAAAAATTAAATTTCGGAGAATTAAAAAGAGATAATAGTTTAAATTTTAGATGTGATGTTTGTCATACGTATAAAGAATATGTATATATTTTTTTATTTTTAAACTGCTTCACACGAAAATTTGTATTCATACTTTTCAATAAAAAGTAGGCCACTTCTAAACCAAATCAATTGGAACACAGTATGGAGCACGCCGAGGCTAACGAAAAAGACAGGCTACCGCGGTACATTCCCGTTATCTTTTTTTACAGACCGCTAGTGTGACGTGATGCTCTTTTCGTACACCTGCATTGGTAGATTCGAGCATCACGTGACTCCCGCGGTCTGTAAAAAAAGATACGCGTAAAGCACCGCGGTAGCCTTTCTTTTTCGTTAGCCACGAGCACGCTAAGTTACGTCAAACAGCAAATTGCACCCTATTGGTTGCAAGGTGAAATGGCGCAACCTTATGATATAGAAACCTTGCGCATACCAGCAGGTGAAAAGTATCGTTTTTCATTCCAAGAACGAAAACCGTTTAAACGTTTATGCGTTTAACTACAATTGTAAGTTCCGTATATATGCTGTATCGTATATACTGTTTCGTATAATACGTATAACCGGCTGGGCCGTATCATACGTATAAAAAATCTGTACCCTGTATAATACGTATAATACGTATACTCGTATATACGTTAATACTCAGCACTAATTTAAACCTCACTTGGCCTTTAATAAATGCAAATTCAGCAGAATAATAATGCCTTCTTTTTACAGAGTATTGTTTTAAATGCAAAATTATCTTATGCAAAATTTTCCATAATAGAGATGCACGAAATAATAGTTTTTTTTTTTTTTTTAAGTTGTTTTTAAAATGATGTTTGGAAGTTATTTTAAAAAACCTAAAAAACAGTAAATTGAGGTATAGTGTTCTACATATTTTATACAAATTGCACTTGAATGTAAATTTTTTCTCTCACTTGATGATGTAAAAATAAAAATTGCGGTATGTTTAGAAGTAATTAAATTTTTGTAAAAATGGAAATAATTATATCATTGTTATCGTCGATAGCACATCAAACATACTCACGGTCACCTTTTTGCTTTATAATATAGATATACATTCATTTATGTGTAAAGTTTCATTGGATAGAAATAGCGTTTTATAAAGTATTTAAATTCAGGATTCTTGTCTCTTTTATCTATTAACAAAAAGTTAAACATATCCTGTTTCGTTATCGTCTATATAGGACACAGATCTGAAATATTCTAACATATTCCTTTACACACTGTTTGATTTCTTTTGTGAAAGCGAATTTACATGCACCAGGGATTGTATGAGTTACAAATCCAGTTCCGGAAAGCTAATATCTAAAATAATAAAAAATAGATCTGCATAATATTTCTCTACATTAAATTTATATTCACTATTCAATTCTTTTCACTCTCTATTTTCCATAAATTTGCAAATATAGACATTAATGGAAAAGACTGGAAAGATCAAGTATCAAAGTATAGGTTTATAAAATTTATAACACACTGAGTGAGAGCTATTTTATCTCATGGTCCAGTTATTTTTTCAAAAAGAAAATAGATTTCATTCAATAGCGCATTTCATTATATTTTTAGTATATAAATACAATTTTTAGAATGGATACTGAATTCCATTTCTTATTTTTTAAAATATCGTATTTTGTGAAGGTTTTTTTTAAAAAATGGAATACAAGTCATGGCATATTTTCAAGACGTAGTATTTCTCTTTTATGAGATTATTATGTATGATATTATATATATATATATATGTGTGTGTGTGTGTGTGTGTGTGTAACATAAGGAAAAGGTAAGATCATGCATTCGTAAATTAAAACACTGTTTTTTTTTCTTTTTTTTTTTCTTTTTTTTTAAAAAAAAATACCGAGTTATTAAAGTAAAAGTAAAATTGTGATGTGCTTATTACAATAATATTTCATTAAATGACTAAATTATATGTGTATCTTATTTCTTTTCCTATTAAGACTGCATATTAGACACTTTTCTTTTAACGTAAGAAATTAATACTAACGCTTTTCGATTGCGCGTTTCTGTGAACAAAATCGTTTAACATTTTAGATTTTCTGACTCCACTAAAAATTTTAATATGTAAAAGTGTTTTTATATTTACATTTAAAATACATTTAATTCAATTGCATTTAAAATAATTGAAATTATTTCTTTTTTCAATAATATTCTTTCTTTCATACTATCCCTTAAAGAACAATTGTGTATCATAAAAAGAGATAAAATTATCATATAACAACGACAAGAAGAAATAACATAAAAATTTGTAATAATTACATTAATTAACATAAATAATTTTTTCAGTGAATAAAGTCTATGAGTGGAGATACTTTCTTACCATTCTGTCGATTTTACAAAACATAATTAAATAGCAGACTCTATAAAACAAAATTATGTACTTTTTTGTCGATAAACCTGTTCCAGATATTATTGTTTCAGATTAAACATATTGTAGAATATTTGGTGTAAAAAATAAAAGAAACAAAAATAATCTGATTTCATAAAAACGATATCATTTTTCGGTTTAATAGTTAATAAACCTTATTATAATTAATTAATTGTGTTTTTTTTTTATTTTTGGTTAGCATTATATGATAAATTACTAAAAAGATAATCTTGTTATTCAAAAATTTCTATAGAAATAATTCTAAATTAATTTCACATTTCAAAATTAAGCGATATAAGAAATATACAGTTTCAAAATTGTTTTAAATTTTATTATAGAATTGTTTTGAATTTTATTACAGATGTCGTAAAGTTTCAATCATAAAAATATTATTTTTAGACATTTATTTTAATTGTTTTTGTTGTTGAATGCAATGAAATTTAAAGTTAAAGCACGTTTTCGTAATTACAGTTATTTTTTTTTCCACACAAATTGTTTGTTTAGCCAAAAAGTTCTTATTCTTCAAAATTTTAGTCTGACATAAATATTCAATTTACTTTTGTGACGTGCACAATATGATTGTAATATAAACAGGCGAATTCTTCTGAGTCAGAATTTTGTCAGTATGTTTTTATTGTTCCGGATCCGTGAACCAAAACAAGCCCTTTGACAATTACAATATAATTTATCACATGGAAAATTACATTGAGTAGATTTTTACCTTGGGTCCAGTACAGAGATGACAATAATACCTTCTGTGTAGTATAATGCTGGTGTATTACAATATACAGGGTGTCCCTAAACTCATGGTACATACGCTAGGGGGTGATAGAACACATCAAGACGAGTAATAGTAAATAGAAAACCAAGGGTCCCAAACGTATTCCAAATGAGATAGGCGCCATCAAAGTTTAGGGTCCCAAATTGCAAATGATGATAAAAAAGGGAAAAATGGGTCGATTTATTTGCGGTTTTCGCTAAAATCATTCTTTAAATTAGTATTTTTTTTTTAAATGTTTTAAAGAGAAAGTTCAAAAAATGCCGGTAGAGGGCGCTCTAGACTTTGGAGTAACGAAAAACTATTTTTTACCGTTATTTTTTGTATCTCATTAAATGCTTTCAAAAGCTTATACTTAAACTTAAATTTTGAGCTCAAAATCTGAATTGTTGGGAGTGATTAAGTAGCGCAAACTGAACTGCGTTCAGGAGTTGAAATTTGAAACACCTCTTCCCCCTCCCCCCACTCCTGAACACAGTTCAGTTATTCCCGATCTTGGTGTCGTAGACCAGGCATAAACAATATGAGTTGTAATTTTCCAACTGGCAAGAAATGTCCGTGCCAGAGTGCGAACCTGGGATCTCTTGAAGCTGCCATGATCTACCAACTGAGCTATCTCGGTTGAATCTGGAGGGCATAATTCATCCAGTTCATGCCGGGATAGCTCGGTTGGTAGAGCATGGCAGCTTCAAGCAAGAGATCGCAGGTTCAAATCCTGGCCCGGATATTTTTCGTGCAGTTGAAAAATTACAACTCACACACACACACACACACACATGATTTCTTTACCAATTTGAATAATTGTGTTAAAATTAATCCAGGCAGAAACTACTACCCCTACACGTAAAATAAACGATAGAGCAATGACAAAATTAAATAGAAAATTTATTCATAACAGACATGAGCAATTTCTCTGCGCAAAATAAAAAGAAACAATTTGATGTATGCATGTAGTGCGCAATATGAATGAAGGTTGACACGTAGAAAATGGTACACGCATGATGTTCGTGAGGAATCACAAAAACTGATCGAAAGAGAGTCCACCAGCAACGATGCGGGCCTTACGCTGACGGCGGAGGGAGTTGCGAACATTAGTGAATACCCCGGGCATCCCCCGGATATCGCCTGCTACGACGACAATCCTCGCAACCAGGTCCTCGTAGGAGTAGACGGTAAAAAACTAGTTGTCCATTACTCCAAAGTCTAAAGCGCCCTCTATCGTCATTTTTGAACTTTATCTTTTAAATTTATTTTTAAAATAATTGTTTATTTAATTTTGTCATCCCTCTATCGTTTATTTTAAGTGTAGGGGGTAGTAGTTTCTGCCTGGTCTACGACACCAAGATCGGGAATAACTGAACTGTGTTCAGGGGGGGTGGGTTCAAATTTCAACTCCTGGACACAGTTCAGTTTTCGCTACTTAATCACTCACAACGATTCAGATTTTGAGCTCAAAATTTAAGTTTAAGTCTAAGCTTTTGAAAGCATTTAATCAGATACAAAAAATAACGGTAAAAAATAGTTGTTCGTTACTCCAAAGTCTAAAGCGCCCTCTATCAACATTTTTTAAAAACTTTTTCTTTAAAATTTATTTTTAAGAAAATACTGACATAAAGAATAGTTTTAACGAAAACCGCAAACGAATCGAACAATTTTTCCGTTTTTTATAATTATTTGAAATTTTGGACCATAAACTTTAATGGCGCCTATCTCCTTTGGAATACGTTTGGGATCCTTGGTTTCCTATTTACTATTACTCGTCTTGATGTGTTCTATCACCCCCTAGCGTATGTACCATGAGTTTAGGGACACCCTGTATATATATATATATATATATATATATATATATATATAACCTCTTCCCACGACATAGTATGGATTACTTAATTTTTTGCAGCATCAGTACTACATTCGGCTACCACTGACTGTGTCCAAGAATCTGTTAAAAAAATTACAAAAAACTATATTATCTGGTAAAAAAATTACAAAAACTATAATAAAAAATTTTCATATGTAGATCATTATTTTTCACTTTTGACCATGCGTGTGTGTGAGATACCCACGTTTATTGATATCATTTGACTGTGTAAGATTATGACTTTTTTAGATTAATCAGAAGATAATTCTTTGGTGACCTATATGTCTTCGCTCATTTTCGCGCGGACGTTGTTTCTCTAGAACATCTGGCCTCACACGAACTTGGCTCCAATAAATAGTTGCTGACGAATATCTCTGCCTGCAATTAATTCCTGCTTTGCTGACAATGTGGTATAATGTCATAATTGTCGTTCAAAGCCATAAAAGTTCTTAAGTGCTGGCTGCGATTTTATTTTCTGTCTCCTAAAAATTGCGTTATGAACCAAACAAAAAAATGTGCGTTATGAACCAAACAACAAAATGTACGTTATGAACCAAACAACTTAAAAATACACCTTTTCAAAAATGTTTCCACAATTTGGTACACTATACATATATAGTGGATTTTCAAATATTTTTTAAGAATCACTAAGAAAATGGATTTTCATCAATATTATTTCTGGACGATAGTATATATATATTTTTTTTTTCTTTGAGGAAAACATAGTTATTTCTGAGGATTACTGTAATATTTTATACACCATATACATACATTTGTACAAACATGAAGATTAATGAAAATTTGTGAAATTGTTGATTAAACAGAAAAAAAAAACACAATATTACACATTTTGCACGTTACATATTATTTCTGGACGATAGTATATATATATATATATTTTTTTTTTTCTTTGAGGAAAACATAGTTATTTCTGAGGATTACTGTAATATTTTATACACCATATACATACATTTGTACAAACATGAAGATTAATGAAAATTTGTGAAATTGTTGATTAAACAGAAAAAAAAAACACAATATTACACATTTTGCACGTTAAAGTACCATTGACATTTTGGTTTGTGTGAACAATTGATATTGTATAGAGATTTCCAGAAAGGGACACTCAATTTCCTTCGTGTACATTTATTTATCCAAATTTAATTCTTTTTTCCGTTTTGAAATAGTTTAATAAGTGCAATTCTCTCCAAAAGAGACCAAACATAGTTTTCCATCCGTAGTTTATTTAAAATGGCTATCTTAAAAAATAGAAAACCCCGAGTCATCATATGTTTATATGTACTATATGAATTATTATCTGCAATATTCCTTTGTTTTTTACTCATTATTAAAGATACCGAAAATTATCTTTAAGAAAAGCGGATATGTAAAATGCTCCAAAAATAATCGTTTATGTCACGTATGTATCCAACTGTGTATGTCAATAGTATTTATAATAATATATTACTTTTCTGTCGAAAGAATAATATTTTTTTAAGATTACTCTAAAACATTTTAATGGGTTAATGGGTTTACTTTCAATAAATATTGTATTACTATGCTTTAATAATAATAATAATAATAATAAAAACGAGTAAAGTTGTTGTTATTCATACACAAATTCAAATTCTTATTTTCTGCTATAATTTAACAATCAGAATTGTTATTGATTAACCAACAAAATATTCATCTAATATCTAAATCGTGGAATATAAATATTATAGTGTATGACTGCAGCATTTTTGTTGCAAATCCTTGTTTTGAAAACCCTTTATAAAATATCTTCCATTAAAAAGCCACTAAACGTACTTTATTTTAAAGTGGAAATGTAAAAAGAAAAAAAAGAAAACTGAAGCTATATTGTGTTATCGCATTACAAATGCCTCACATCTAAGCTATATCTTTTCTATGTTTTTCATAATAAATATGACCTTACAAAATCGAGACGGGATATCGAATATTGTCACATAAATTCCTCCCGTATTCCGACCGGTCGCATTTATACATTTTATGACACAGAGAATCCATATTTTGGTGGAAATAAGATCTGAAGAAGAATTGTTAATTTAAAAAATATATCGCGGTTTGCATATTCGAATTACCTGAAGCTCAAGTCTCAAAGAATAACGACAGGTAATTTTAGGATGAATAATCTAATGTATTTCCGTAAACTTGCTTTTGATAAAACATTCCCTTTTTCAGAAGTTTTTGTTTAACTTGAATTCAAAATGTTCTTAAAAGCCTGTTTTTTATAGTAATATTTCTACATAATTTTAAATTTTAACTTCATATTATCTACATGTGATTGATTATTTCTGAAACAATATATATGTGTTTTATAATTGTCACACATTTAAAAAAACAAAATGTGTTGTTTATAAATTTTATTAAGTTCAAGAAAAATTTACTAGCGAAATATAATCTATAATATTTATCTAATGTTAGAAAAAATGTACACACTTTTTCGATTTTTTGACTTTAGTGTAACATGAAGCAGAATAACTGTAAACTTTGTTTCACACATAAAATTGGATTTTTCCATTCCATTTATGACAAATGATAGAGCAACTATTCAAAATATGCTTATAATTTATTGCATTCGAAAGTACAATGCACTCACCATTAAAAAATATTTTTAATTCAATTAATTATATTTTTAATTAAACAAAAATACATCAAAGAATGTATGCATGAGACATCAGCTTTATAAGCATAATTAAAGTTTTTCATTAATGTAGCTGGAAATTAAAAACAATTTAAACAAAGCAAATGAAGTAAATTGATCTATTCTCCTTTTTAAAAATCTTTAAAAGTTAGGAAATTATATTGGATGCTTTGAAATGCTAGAAATATACATATTTTTTTCAAATAATTTTAATTATGAATATAAAACTACAGGGTGGGCCTAAAGCCCAGCATCATAGGAGTTTTTTAATTTTTAATTTTATTTTATTTGAAAGTGAAAATGCTGACTACTAAAGAGCGTGTAGAATTTGCTGTATGAGGTTACATTAAATTGAAAGTTTGCAGTTAGAAGATCAATGATAAAAACCATTTGGGTGTGCGAATTGCTTCTGAGGGCCATGTCATAACGCCAATCTTAGTGGCCAACTTTCTGAGGAACATGGACGATCGCCTGCAGTTGTTTTTTGACAACGAAGGCAATCATATTCAGAACATATTTATTATGCATGTTTTTCCTATGATGCGAGAATTTTGGCCGTCCCTGTAGAACACAATATAGTGCAAAAAGTTATATATATTGCTGTTTCAAGCGGGGCGCTATACTTTTTGAAAAATAAATCATTTCCCTGATCATTTCTGTCGCACCGCAATCGGCAGTCCAAACCCTTTAATGACAATTTTTCTTTCTATATTCGCGGTGTTTCCTTTCTCCTCATTGTACACTGTACATCTTTCTGTCATGTCTTTGTTTTGTACATGTTATAAATTCAAACGACCGATTTCGAGCAAATAATGCTTCATCAGGACCGTATGTTTAACAGCCAACCACACTGTCGTTATGTTCCCGCACGCTTCCTTTTTAAAATCAAATATTGGTGAGCGGTGCATTTATTGCCCAAAGATTGTTTTATTATCGCACCTTCATTAGACAGGTACAGTGGGTTAATCTAACTAAATGATAGGAAGTCTACATCGGACCCAAAATCTCTAAATATGCTTTATTTAGCTCCATTTTTCTGGCTCTGTTGAGATAAGGTGAGAATGACGGACATTCAATCCAAGTTTCATGAAGTTGTTTCGATGATTTTTAAGTTTTTTACATTTATGTTATAAAGTACATTACTTGAAATGATATTCCAGATTGCTATTCTGTACCTTGTTGTTTATTGGCTGTATAATTCCGACATCATATAAGAAAAAATATATTAAAGGCGTTTCTTTTTTAAATACATTTATTAACTATTAATTTATATAAGAAATGAGAAGTTTCAAATATAATTATTTATGATACATATTACATACAAGATATCATCATGCATATATCGTAGACTAATTGAGAAATCAGGCTCAATGCAAAGAGCCGAGGCTGTTGACAAAAGCCAGGCTAATTGGAGAATAAATTTCCTTTTTCCAAACTACCTGATATTTTTTAGGCTTATTGCAAAGAACTTTAGGTCACTTAGAAAACATACCATTTAATTCTGAATCAGAATGATATTTTTCAGGTTTATTGAAAAGAGCCTATGCAGCTTTAGGCGAACTAGAATATTACCAGATAATTGTTTAAATTGTTTAAATGGTTTTAAGGCTAACGTAATTAGAAAAGTTTTTCGGCCAATCGTTGTCAGTTTGTGGAAACTGTTGGGAAATGGGAGTTGAAGATATTCTTCTAATTTGACTAGTACCTGCTCATGATTCTGAGCAGCAAACGGTTGGTACACTGTTGGATTTTTTCTGGCAAATCGTTCGTTAGCTAATTGTACGGCAAGGCGGTCAATGCTTACTGTAGGAAATTGGACAACAATTAGCCCAGGTGGATCCAACCGTTTTGTTCTACTTGTATACAAAAAGTTCAAAGCAGTGAATTCTTATGCATTATTTAAATGTAAAAAATAGAAGAAGGAACTTAAAATGCTTTCAAAAATATATTACAATTTTTTTCATTGACAAATTTGTTTAACTTGCCTGAGTGTATAAATTTAGTGAATACTTCATGTTTATTTTAAGACTATATTTTTACCAAACATCCTGTGCTGGAGCGTCAATAAATCTGCAAACGAAGCAGATTTTTTTATGTTTTCCCAGTATGGCGTAGAAAGGGTGTATTGCTAAGTAAAAATAAATATAAAGAAGTTGGAAATTATACCTTAAATATGACAAATGAGGTGCGTTCTTACTATATCTACTTCTACAATATAAAAAAAAATCTTCCTTATTATTTCAGTAAAATGAATTATATCGTCTGTTATGACCGAAATGAGCATACCTTTCTTATCTCTTATTAAGTATGCCACGTTTACAGATGAAATTATTTTTAGACACCAGATAGTACTGAAAAATGCACCATGGAGATCTTACTTTGCGAATGATTACAACCATTGTTTAATATTTCTATAATTCGCGATGAACGAATCTTTTAAATTTATTTATTTTAAGGAATATTGGGATAAATATTGTGCTGTTAACCTAATTTTAACTGAAGGTATCTGAGAATCTATACATTTTGAAATGTTACTCATCTTTCTAACAAATAATTTTTGGAGCGATCTTCTAAAAATTTAACTTTTATGCAGTTTTATACGAAAAAAATAATTTTTAATAAAAATGGCCGCCTGACATATAAAAAAGAAATGCTCAGCCCGTACTTGTTTTCCTCAGTCACATGACTTCGAATTTTACTATATAGATTATGTATGATAGGAATTCATAGAATGAAGAAAACTTTTATTAATATCTTTTTAAGTTTTGATTTGATTGTCATAAAATTTGAAATGACTCGAGAAAATTCTTCAACGATTATATATATTAAATTTCAAACCATTCGGGTGGGTAGTTTTTGCGTTGATATATGCAGACAGACGGACGGACGGACGACAGACCAGACGACAACTATAAGTTCTACGTATTTATATAATTACTTACGCACCTAAAGATGTATAAAAAAAGGTCTGTATTAATTAAATCTGCAGATGATGGAGATTTTTAAGGTATTCCTAGCTGTACATAGAGAAAATGGGCTGCTTAGTGAAAATAATGATTAGAAATATGAAAAAAGATTGTTGTGTAATACAATCTGCAAATAAGGCATATTTTTAATGTTTTCCGAGAATTAGAAAAGATTCGTTAGAATAGAAAAGATAGGTTGTTGAATGAAAATGATTACAAAAATATTAAAATTGATTTATTGGCAGCTTTCACTTATGCGCCTCATTGATAAGTAAGATTAATAGACGCTTTTTATTTATTTTATAGGTAACCCCTCCCCCTCTCCGTAAATATATATATAAAATCTCCAGACAAGACAGGTTACTATTTTACTCTACATCATTAGGTAAAAATGATGTATTGCTGATTCAAAAAATAAAATGTTAAAATATATCTAAGACAACATACAATCTTATCAGCCAAAATTTTTACGCACCTAATAAATAATTAATATTATTAAATACTGTTTTTTTTTTTAAACGTAAATTTTGTAACTTCCTCCAGACACATATATATCAATGAAACTGGAGATAAGGTAAATTTTTAATGATTTTATTTTATAAACATTTTGTAGTGTTTCTTCCATAGATTGAATGTCTTCCCTTTTTACATGATTGAAGTTTATTTCCATCCGATGCAATGATGTGCAAAATATTTTTTTTAATGAAATTATTACTATCAACTCACTATAAGGAAATATATACAGGTGCACTGCAAGCTTATTTTTATATCGCTACACACTAGAAATTTAAAGTAATTAATAATGTTAAGAATTGAAGAGCATATTTAATATCTGCCAACTGGATAATTTTCTTATATATTTGTTATTAATATTTTCATTCAGTAAACGATTTTCAATACGTAAAGCTAGAAAAGCATTAAAAATATACAAATTTTGTAAATACAGAAGTTTTCTTATATATTTTTCTAATTATTTTCCATCAAAATCGATTTTCTCTACCTTAAAGTTGGGGATTAATTAACAATTTCTCTCATGTACAGATTTCATTAATATAGAAAATTTCTCCTATACTTTATATATATATGTATATATATTATCGCAACCCATTTTCTCTAAGTCATGCTGTAAAAAACATTTAAAATCTGACTCATCTACTGATTTTATTAATACGTCTGCATGGAAGTGTTTGAGAAACTTCTACCTATAAAATTAAAATGACGCGTTTACTAACCTTGGAAACCCAGTCGCGTTTATGAAATCTGCCAATTAGACAGTTTTCAATATGTTAAAAGAATTTTAAGTTTTTGCTCCCATTGATAAAACTAAAATTATGCATATTGAATATTGAAATAAGCCTGGATGAATCTAGGTTGTTTGGAATAACAGGTGAACATTTTCTAATTAACCTAAAGCTGAATATTCTCATTGTAATGCATCTGAATAAAATCAAGCTGGTTTAGAAGCAAATTGCCAGTTTCCGCGTAAGACTAACGCTGCATAGAGCTCTTTGCAATAAGTTTGAAAAATATCAGGCTCTTGGGAAAAAGGCAGATGATTCTCCAATTAGCCTGGCTACAAAAGCCGGATTTCTCAATTAGCCTACGCAAAATATATATGTAGTGAAAAACTAGAAAGTAGTATCACATGAAATTTTCTTTTAGTATTAAATTAACAAAACAGTTTTTATTTTTGTTTAAGCAAAAAGCTTCAGCACATTCTGAGCATTTAATAAATGCTCCCCTGCTAATGAAACCCTCGCAGTCAGGATACTTGCATTTCTTATGCCATGGTCTCTGTCCATTACCCCTCTCATCCAATTAAATTAATTTATATATTTTTAAGCAGATTCTTTGTGCATTTTGTATGTATATTTTGTCAATTTTCATTACTAAGTCTGCTTCTTTTGGAAGTGGTTGAACTAAATATGCACATTCACCTGATACATTTTGAGAACTAATCTCTGGAAAACTAAAGATTGCATAATCCACACTAGTCTAATCATTTAAAGTGTCACTTTCGGGCAAACATAATATTTCAACTTGAGTAAAAATATTTCTATTGACAGGATTTAAAAATCGACGTCCTGTAACTTGTTTCACAAGTATTATTTCCTAATTTGCAAACATAATAATAATAATAATAATAACTAGAGTCATACCTGAAAAAAGCATATTCCATACATAGTATAGGAATTCTTTGGTCTATCTAAGATTTTATATTAATCATAAAAAGAAATGATAAAACGTGTACTTATTTCCACAAAGTAGTTTCATTTTTTTTTAAAAAATCGCAGATTCGTTAACATTGCTAATAATGCCAACTATTGACCAAAAATGTATATAAACGATAAAATGTATGTGTTTCAGATATCAATATCAATATCATGTACATAAGCCCTCCTAATGTTTACCCTGAGGTTTCCGCTGCCTTGCAATTATCCATTCTATTTAAAGTGTATCTCGTTTTTTCGAACACTTAACAGTATATAATGCGGTTTCTTCTACATTTAGTCTTTGTGTCAGAATTTAATCAGTGCATATGACTAGGAGACTTTGATTTATGTGTCCAATAAATTTTCGTATTTTCGGAAAATTCGCTGATCGGTTTTGCGACCGGCAGAAAAACAATGCTATCTTTGAAGCAATTTTGATTTAAAAATTGAGCAGTTATAGATCAATTTCTATATATAATGTTTATATGGATTAATATCTATATATAATTAATCATACGAAATTTTTATTTTATTAACTATTGCAAAATCAGTATTTTAGAGTAAAAATTTTACACGTATGAAATGCATTTTACGCTCATTATTAATGACCTGAGCTCTAGAAAAGCGGAACGACAAATACAGATTTTTTTTAAATATAAACATTCTTAAAATACTTTAAGTAGAATCTATGTCATTCTATATATTTAAAAAATATCAGAATTTTCGTTAAATATGCTTGAAAAACTTAAAAAGATAAAAACATCTGTGACCGGAATCACAGTTTAAAGTACATAACCGTTCAATTTAAAAATATTTTTCGGGATAAAAATTAATATCACTATTGATGTAGTTTTTTTTTTTTTAAGTTTTGCTTAATTTTTTATTCCTTTCATTTCTTTTTTCAATTGTATAACAATTTCAAAATATTAAAAGTAAAATGTAACAAGCCCAATTAAATCCGGTTATTCTTTTTAAAAAAAAGTACTCTCAATTAAATATATATTTCCATTAAATAATTGATCTGGAAAATATGGAGTTATATAAAAAAGGCCATTATCTTCCTAAAAAAACATTAACCCATCTAAAAATAACTAAAAAAAATATGTAAAAAAATGGAAGGAAGACGAATTAATGGGTAATGGGATCTTTTCAATGAAAGGAAATAAACCATTATATATATATTTTTTTGTGCCCGGTGCAGTTAATTTTATTTGTGTTTCTCTTGGGAATCCATGAATCAAATTATGACGTACTGTTACAGAAAAAATGGGTTTTTTTTATCAGAGTTTATCTCTTTTCGAAATATTTATTCTTCTCTAATGTACCATATTACTGACTAATCAAAGATTTATTGAACTGTTAAGATTTTCTACTATTCTTTCAAATGAAAAATATACCCCTTTTTTTAAGAATGAGTAATAAAATATGAAAAATCTTCCTCTCAAATTACTTTTGAAGGACAAGAGTTAAATAAGAAAGTCATATAAGAAACCAGCAACATTTTAGACTATTTAAACATGCTATAGTTTTAAAACATATGATAGAATTGGGCGTTTAATGATAACAATAAAATTTAAAAAATAGCAAAATATTGTTTATTCGTTTTAATGACATTAAATTTATTAGATTGCAGTATCATTTGAGACCAGGGCTAGTATATTTGGCATTATATATTATTCTTTCCCATCTATTGGAGAAAGGACGTTCACTGATAGAGTCTGGAAAATATCGCTTTAAAAAATATCTTGAAGAAAACAATTTTTCGAGAATTCTTTAAATGTGTAGTTTCAGTTTTGTTTCTTAATATACCGCTATAATACACAAAGGGATATTTTGAATGTTGTAGATGTATTTTCAGTTCTGGTTTCAGAAAAGATACAAAAATATATGATTAAAATACATTTCAAAGTAGAGGATGTTCAATCATTAATCTCAGTATAAATATTTTTAAAAAGAGATATGCTGCATACGGTAAAAGAAAATACTATTTTAAAAAGAATGACTTTTTTTATTAAGATTGTTTATATCATGAAATCTATTGACTATACTTCAACATGTAGTTAAACTATTACTTGCTCCTTGCTATCGAGCATTTTTCTCATACCCATCGGGAAAATCTAAAGCACTTGTACACTTTCAGAAAAAACTGTAAATTTATGAGCGTTGCCCTTCAGTTTTCACGGGCAACAGCCTTATTTGATGAAAAATGGTCTCATGCACTAAATAAGCGGCCTTATCCCTTATATACTTAGAAAATTAAGAGCAATCCACATATTCTTACAGTTCTAGCCCATATGTTAGCAAAAATACGGTACGACCCCATACATTGTCCTCCGCTACGGTATAACCTTTCATTTTACTCATGTTTCGAAAATTTTAACCCTCCAAAACAGCGATTGTGTGACGATTATCTAACGTGCTACGTGCTACGGAACAGTAAGTAAAGTGTTATTGTGTTTTAAAGTGCATTATATCATGTGCATTATAATGTTATATTACTTTGCCCCGTAAAGCAAAACCGTCAAAATGTTTTTCGAAATAAATATAAAAGAAGTTTATTGTAAAATATTTATATATGAACAAGATAGTTTAGTTATACAAAAAACAATGTATCTCTACCAGCCGATAATTAATTTTGAATAAAGTGTAATGGTAGTTTGATACCAATCTTTTAAATGAAAATGTTTTCGACACTTTTCTTTGTGATTATATTATTAAAACTATATAAAAACCATACATTATTTAAATTAGAGTTTCTGCCAGAAGAATCGATAAAATATTTTCATATATATATATTTTAATAATTTGCTTAGGTTTTTTTTTAAAATGATATTATCTAAATAAGTTTTTCTTATTCCGTTTAATAAGTCAGTTTATAATATTTTGTATGCAACTGCATATTTTTTTTTATAGTCGCGATTTATATCGAGTTTCTATTTAAAGACATAATGTTCATATATCTCAGAAAATATGAGATAGTTCAGTAGAAATAATGCTGAAAAAAATATAATGGGATTTAAAAATTTTCCTATCATTTCCAGCGATAATTTCTCAAAAAAATTCATTTAAAATAAAATGAGAAGGATCTTAGCTATTTTCCGTGATTTATTCGCCTATTAAAAAAAAAAAAAACATATTTGTTTTTCGAAGCAAATTTATTCATGTACAATAAAAACATCAAACCTCTGAATCAAAAGTTTTTAAAAAAAAGAGAGAGAGAAAATTGTTATAATAGTGTCATCTAACATTTGTATTTCTTAAAATTAATATTTATTTTTTTTTTAATTTCTACATAAGATTTGTGTTTCAACTTTAAGAAATCAAAATATAATGTTTCATTTGCGATTTACCTGACGAAAAATGCTTCCGTTATACCTAAAAAATGTTGCATTAAATTAGTTTTAAATTTTTCCCCTTATACATTTAATGTAATTGTATACGAAATATTTTGATTTAGTTATATTGCTAAATTTTTTAGCCACCATAGCTTCTATGTGGCCTTAAGAATAAAAAATGTATTTTCTATCAGCTAAAACCAGACAAATTAATTAATTCTTAAAAAAATTGCTTTCGACATTTTTTTAGTTTACATAAAATATTATTGAAAGAAAATATGTTTTTCTCTGCGTTCAATTTATTTTTAATAAGTCAATTTATATAATATTTTGTATGTAACTTCATATTTTTTATACTAACGATTTATATCGCGTTTCTATTTAAAAAAATACTTTTAATAATCTAAATTGAAATTTTTGAACATTTCTTTTCTTTTTTTGTTTAATAATGAGAACAGAAAGAAAAAAAAAGTTTATTAGATTTTGATTCCTAAAACTCTCTTCTTGTAAATATATATATATATATATATATATATATATTGGTTGATTTCAAAAACTACATATGTTTTTTTTTTATTTATTAAACGTATTCTTTAAGATAGGTACACATCTATAGATAAAAATTGGATAAGTTTATTTATCCGACATCACACAAAATTGTCGTTTATTACAAAAACAACATTAGTCAATAAAATACAGAACTACATTACAATTGACCAACAACAGTAAAAAAAATAAAAAAAGAAAAAAGAAAAGAAAAGGAAATGCGATCGAAACTGATGGTGAATATGACTATGTGCTTTAATAAATAAGTGCCAAGGATTACAAATTATAAATGCTAGTATTTTAAAATAGTAGTATTCACATGTTTGTTTTCAAAAGTCTGCAATTTAATAAAGTTAATATTGCTATTTAGAAATAGTGATAATGGAAGTGTGTAATATTTGGCACCAATGCACTTAATGTCATTCCTTAACTCTTTATTACTCGCTCTCGTGTATTTTGTACACCATTGGGTGTTACAAATTTAAATAAGTTTGTTATAACTGCACATTTTT
This sequence comes from Maratus michaelseni, assembly GCA_963931845.1. NCBI lineage: Eukaryota > Metazoa > Arthropoda > Arachnida > Araneae > Salticidae > Maratus > Maratus michaelseni. The sequence goes on along the minus strand of OZ007590.1, from coordinate 255,765,124 downwards.
CGAAAATATCATCACATGTGTGAATGTTAAGGCCTTTTTATAATGTTTTAGTTGTACATCCGGGTAATTGTATTTGAGTTAAAAATAATATTTTAAACATTATCTTATTTTTATAGAATATCAATTATTTTGAATTATGATATACAAAATATACAGCGCACGAAAGTTTTGATGTGCAAATGTACGCAACTACTTAAGTTTAATATGCAGGCGTAAATAGATTAGGTCTATTAATTTATGTCGTTTTGATTAATACATTTTTTTGTATCCTTTGTAGGGTACTAAATCCCACTGAATGAAAAACAAAACAAAAAAAACACATAAGTTCAAAGCTATTCTAGGTCTTATAAAACAAAAAATAAACTGACAACAGAGAAACATATTTAACGATTTAAGGAATACAGAGAGCAAAACATTATCCTTAAAATATCTAGCATTTCTATATCTAGCATTTGTGTGTAGTACAGTTTTTATTGATTCCTAAAAAATCACAACTCTTGGAATTATGTTGTTTTTGAAATCACTTATTCAATTATATTACGTTCTAAAAAGTCACTTACTACAGATGAATATTCTTTTAAGAACTTTTAAAACAAAATATTTTGAAAAACGAATATTTAAAAGTTTGAGGTATTTATATATTTAAAAAAAGATTTTAGATGAATCATTCCAAAATATATAGATGATTCTAATACATTTAATATTTTAATCTATTCACCTCATGATGAATCTAATTATAAGCACAGTCTCAAACGATGAATACTATATAAGCGTGCTAAGAAAGAAATCGCGCAAATGCAAAAATAAATCATACACAAACATTCTTACATTTTCTAATAGAAATAAAGTTAGGAACATGTACCAAATAATTTTGTTATAATTGTATATAGTGTACGGGTTTTTATTAACATGTTTTACCAAACTATGGTACGCAAGCCCCTACGGGACGATAAGCGAACATTCTATTCTGAATCCAATGAAGATAAATAATAACTTTTTGGGTCTACCTCTGCTCATACCTTTCTCAATCCCCGACAAAAATTAATCGTTCAGTAAAACTTTACATTTACAGCCTACTGCTTATGTTGCAGAAAAAATTTATCTTTTTCCTCTGCTGTATATTTTTATTTGTGAAAATGAAATAATAAAAGTACTCTCTGAATTAATAAGTGAAATAAAATGAGCAGATATCAATTACTATTTTCAAGAACATGTAGCTAAAGAACTTTTTTTTTAAATTCAGAAATATCTTTTTTAATGAATTTATTTAAAAGTTTAAAAATTAACATTAAAGCTATTCTTACTTTAAATCATTGCAATATTGTAGAAAAACACGGTTTTGTGTACAATGAATATTATACAATATTATATAACAGAAGTACGCAACAATATAATCATGAAACCAATAGAAATAGTTATGAAAGGATGTTACGATATATTTTCTGATAAAAACCTAAAGAGAGGCAAAAGAAGTACGATGCAGAGAAAACTCGTACACGAAGAATAATATTTCACTGTGAAATGTATAGCCAGACAGAAAATAAAGCATGCTATGACATGCATTTCTACAAGTTTTCTCGAATAAATTTATTTCTCTTGGGTTTTCTGTTTTCATATTAGAAAAGTATCGTGTAGCCTAAAGAAGGGGATTTCTATAGACACAAAGATGAATGGTTGTAGGAAAAACAAAGAAAAAATACAAAGTTACTCCGAGCTGCATAGTTTACGAAATCATACATTTTTTCAGAAACACTTTATAAATATTCATATATATATATAATATTTATATATTATATGTATATAAATATTTATATATATAAATGCAACATATTACATGTTACAGTTATCTACATCTTACTTGTAAATATTACACTGATTTAGTGTTTCACACACAAATAAAGTTTTAAAAAACTTTAAATCAATACCTGACATAGTTTGTCTAATTGGTTAATATGAAAGAAATTTATATATTATAGGGTATATAAAAGAAACATATATATATATATATATATATATATATATATATATATATGTTTCTTTAAATCTCCAAAAGAGATGAGTTTCTGAGTTTTATAAAGATAAAGAACGTCTTTCAAAATCATGGTTAACGCGGAAGTGGATGTTGTATATTTTCGGTCGTGGTCATATCATATTTTTCTATATTTAAAAACATTTGTCTTATTTTACCGTGTAGCTTTTATTCTTTTTAGATTGTATTGTTTCAAAACGTTTTGTATAGAAATCTCTCTCTAAGCCATATATATAAAACAATAAAAATAAAATGATAATTAAAAAAAGACATAATTCTCAATCGGCTGAATATATTCATAAATTCAGCCGATTGAGAATTGTGTCTTTTTTTAATTATCATTTTATTTTTATTTTATCGATCGAAGACTTTTTGAAATCTTTTTCGAAATCCTTTTGATATTTATACCACATACACTAGCTTGGGTGAGTGCTTTGATTGTCAATTAAGCCCGGTCACTGAAGAAGTCCATTTTTATTCGTCGATAAATTTTTCTTCAATCAATTTTCATAGATCTAATTGGGTCTCAAGTTTCTATTGAAATGTGTCTACGTGGAGTTGTGCTTTAAAATATTTTGGATTGAATAAACTGTAGATCTAAAATCCAGTCTCCTCAATGATTCGGAGAAACACCTTTGGGGACTGCTTTGCCACTACTCAGCTCGATTATACGACTGAAATTTCTCTTAAAAATCTTGATTGTTGACTAACCGCAAGATTGTGATTATATTCGCAATTTAGTTAACCCCTTAAGCACCATATTCAATTTAGTGATATCATGCTGAATACAAACTATGTTAAATTTCGTCAAAAATATAAAAACTTCAAAAATACAAAATTCAAACCGGAAATTCGAAAAGAATAATTTTAATTTATGCAATCACGGAAAGTCTGTCATATAAAATACAAATTACTACTATAACTTTATGATAATATTTTGAATTTATAAAAAGGCCAAACTGGCAACCGGGATGTACGCATATACGTCCTGGTATTACAGATAAAGGTGTTCATGACGTACGCAGGTACGTTCTGGTGCTTAAGGGGTTAAAGTTGTGTGATACAGACAGCACTTTCCATGGAATAAACTTTCATTAACTTCGGCGATTTCAACACCTGCTTTTTCATCCAATGCAATTTAAAACAGAATTCAGGGCCTGATCATATTGATATCGTCCTATATATAACTTAATATTATACATATATATTTGTTCAGGGTGTCTCCAAAACAATCAAACGCGCTTTAATATTTTACCTGTTGGAGATGTGCAGGTAATGGAAATTAAAAAATTGTTCAAAATAAGATAGGGATTACGATAATGTTGGTGAAATAATGATGTAATTAAATATTAAAAGGTTACGCTTTTTAAAATTTAGTTATTCTTGTGTGCTATGAGTTATATTTAGATAAATGTTTGCATGCGCTTATGAGTACAACTATAAAAAGTCCATTCTTTTGCAACCAAAACGCACACCGTTATTATTCTTTGAATATCATCAAATGTTGGAGTTTCCGACACTAAAAGCGTGTTTTTTTCTCCTTTTTCAAAAATTTCGAAAAATTTTAAGTATTATAATTCAGTTAGTTTTTGTCATAAAAAATGGCATTTTTACTTTTGTATGTGTCAGAGTATGGAGAAATATTTTTCTAAATATAACTTCAAGGACCTTGGTTGCGTATAACTGCAATTTGTTAAAAAATATTGTCAGGAATATTTCATCAACATATTCTTAATTGTTTTTTTCTTAAACACTTTTTCAAATAATGTGGCCAGATGATACATGTCAAAATATATAGCGTGTTTCAATCTTTTTGGGACACCCTGTATTTTTATACAAATATGGATTGTAACACATAATTAAAAAAATTATTTTTCGAAGCTTGAATTATGCTAATCCAAAATTACAGTCTATGCCGGGGAGTAGTTTAGAGTTAAGTTTTAAAAACTACACACATTACAATATGTTTTGCAAATATTAACTAGTAATTTAACATTGAAGGTTCCAAACTTTAAACCTTTATAAATCCTAAAATATTTCACTGAAATATTCCCCGCTCAGTATCCTAATGTAATCTATACCGAAGAAAACCCAAATACTCTGCTAATAGTAGTTGTTCATGTTGAAAATTTCAGAGTTTGGTACAATTTTAGTATGAATTACTCATAAGCTTATTTATGGAACACTAATTAAAAGAAGACAATATTCCCAGTCAAATAACTATTTATTTTTTCCCGAGAAATTTTGATGATTAAAATTTATGATCTCTCGTTTTCTCTTTTTCTTTTGTCTATTGAATACTTTCGAAAAAAAATTAGAAACTAAGAAAGCAAAACAAACCGTAATTGTTTTTTTTATGTTGACTATTGTAATGATGCATTGGGAGATTTATAGATTTAATGTATTTACTGTATTCATGTTTTGTTTTGTTTTCATTATTTTCTTGCACTTCATTTGTATTAAAACTTTCAAGAAATAAGCGAAAAAAAATCATCCCGAAAATTTCTGCTCTTATATCAAGAGTTAGACATTTTATGATAAGAGCTTGAAACTACGCAAATAGTATGTACGTTTTTGTGGAAAAAACATTTTGAAAGAAACTTTTGAATAAATTTTATATAAAGCATATCATGACAGCCGAATGACGCACTGATTCTTCTTTTTAAAATTTAAATACAGAGTTTATTAAGAATGAGAGCTGGTATTTACAATAATATACACTATATACATTTTCACTATTATTCATAACAATTCAACCAAAACCACGTTACTTCTTAAAATAACCAAAATATACTCGGATGTATTCCCACATCCTAATCCTCCGAACAAACCACCATTCCTTCTGTATTCTCTTCACTTCTGTTTACTTTTAAAAAAAGGGTTGGAAGGATGTTGGTTGCATATATATATATATATATATATATATATATATATATATAAACACAATTCAAAACAGATGTATAGAAGCCTTGTTATAATAGTTATAATGAATATATAATAAACATATAAAAACACTGACAATTCAAAACAGATGTATAGAAGCCTTGTTATAATGAATATATAATAAACATATAAAAAAACACTAACAATTCAAAACAGATGGAAAGACGACTTGATATAATACTGCATACCAAAATTAAACACAAAAGAAAGTATCACTTAAATAATCCTTATACAGTAACTAGTCGTGACAAACTGTCTGCATTTTTTAATTTTGCTCCTGGGCAATGAGAAATATTTATATTATATCTTTGTAGAGATAACGCCCATCTTTGTAATTTTGCAGACTGAGGTGCAGATTTCTGAAGATATATTAAGGGGTTGTGATCAGTTATTAGTTCAATTTCCGCACTTCACATTAAACTTCAAATTTCTTTAATGCCCACACTACCGCATAAGCTTCACGCTCGATAGTTGACCAGTTTTGTTGCACCTTAGTGAGTTTTTGGCTAGCAAAACTAATAGGACACAACTTTTCTTTCTCATCTTTTTGCGATAGACAAGCACCAACTCCATAAGAACTGGCATCACACTGAATAGTGTAAGGCTTTTTAGGATCTGGTGTATACAGCTTAGGAGCTTCACACAATAAACGTTTTAAAGTTTGGAAAGCCTCTTCTTCAATCTCAGACCACGGAATGATTTCTGGGATTTTCTTTTTTGTCAAGTCGGTTAAAGGCTTGGCGATTTCAGATAATTTCTTATGTAGTCACGATAATAATCAAATAAACCCAATGCACTTCTGAGAGCTGTTTTAGTTTTAGGCGATTCTATTGTCTCAATGGCACGTAACTTCTCCGGATCGGGCTCATGTCTACCTCCTCCTATGACATGACCTAGATACTTAATCTGCGCCTTCTTAAAAACACATTTTTTAACGTTCACCGTGAATTTCAGTTCAGTTAATTTGGATAAAACAGCGTCAAGATGTTTCAGATGATTTTCCCAGTCATTTGAAAAAATAGCAATATCATCCAAATATGCTCGACTGTACTCACTATGTTCATCCAGAGCATTATTGATCGATTTCTGAAATGTGGCAGCCGCATTGCGCAATCCAAAGGGCATGACTTTCCATCGGTATTGAGCACGATGGGTTTTAAAAGAAGTAAGATCTCGACTCTGTTCTTCTAGAGGAATTTCCCAATACCCTTTTAATATATCTAAACATGTAATTATGTTAGCACTTCCTATTTGATTAATTAATTCAGTTGCATTTTCCATTGGGTAATCAAAAGGTTTTGTCACTGTGTTCAATTGACGAAAATCTATGCATAGGCGCATGCTACCGTCTTTCTTTGCGACACATACGACCGGATAAGCTATTTCAGCTTCACTTTTTTCTATAAGTCCTAGATGCTCTAACTCTTCTATTTGTTTATCCACTTCATTTTTTAGCGATTCCGGGATTTTATAAATATATGGTTTCTTTCTTTCTGCACCTGGTAATAAACGAATTTTGTGTGCTCCAACGTTGGCAACTTGAATTTTGCCTGAGAATAATGGTGTATGTTTTTGTAGAAGTTTACTTAACTCTAATTGTTTATCAACCTCTAGATGACTGAGATCTACTTCTATGTTATTTTCATTCAAAGTATTAGCTTTAATTGGTGTTGGGTGAATTTCACCAAATTCTACATCGTCTTCAAAAATGACCCCAACAGTCTGTACTCTTACGTTAAATTTCCTTATTCTATTCGCATGAACATGTCTGACACCCCCATCAGGTAATTTCACTTTATACGAATGTGGTTTTATTCTTTAAAGTATTTCTCCGGGTCCTGTCCACCTAACATACAATTTATTGGTAGAATCGGGGATAAGTAAATATACTAAATCACATTTTTCAAATTCTTTCATTCTACTTCGACGATTGAAATAGCGAGTGTAATTTTCTTGTTTTTCTGCAGCAGTTAGAGAAGCAATGTCAGCGGCTCTTTCCAAATTTATTTTTAATTCTTGTAAATAGTCTACTGCTGAATTACTAAGATTCAATGGTAAGGGGATTTCACCTGACCATGATGACTTTAGTACTGCCAAGGGACCACTAGCTTCCCGACCATACATAAGCTTAAACGGTGATACTCCAGTTGTGCAATTTGGCACCTCACGGTAAGCAAAAAGCAGAAAAGGAATATGTTTATCCCAATTAATAGGATCTGTACGAATTACATGATGTAGCATTTGTTTAAACACACGATTAAATTTTTCAATCAATCCATTCGAGGCGGGGTATGATGGAGTTGAAAAGCGAGGACATGCCCCTAACCGGTTCTCAAATTCTTTAGTCAGTTCAGATTTAAAATTAGTGGCCTGGTCTGAACAGATAACTTCAGGAATTCCGGTGCGCATAAAAATATCTAATAAAGCATCACATGCCGTTTTCGCAGAGAGACTCCGTAATAGTACTACTTCCGGCCATTTAGAATTTTGATCAATTAAGGTAAGACAATATTTATGCTTTCTTCCTGACGGCGGAATAATTTCACCTATACAATCGATATTTACAGTATGAAATGGATATGATGCGCGGACAACATGTGTTATCGGAATTTTATCTGTTTGTTTCTCAGTGCTGACAGTTCTTACATGTTCTACAATAATTTTCTACATCTCTTGCAATATTCGGCCAATAAAAAGATAATTTAATTCTTTCTTTAGTTTTTCGCATCCCTAAATGATTCGCAAAAATCGAATCATGAGCTAATTCTAATACTTTATTTCTATAATTTTCCGGTAAAACGAGCTGATATATTTTATCACCGCAAATAGTTTCTTTATGATACAATAAATTATCCCGTATCAAAAAATTATTTTTTCCTAATATAGCGTCCTTGAATGAATTCTTTAAAGTTGCGCAATCTTTTTGTTCTTTACAAAACTTATTAAACTCTGAAAATTCATCGTTTCGGTCATTTTGTTTATTCTCTGAAGAAATAAAACAAACATTTAATTCCTCTTTCGCCAGTGCGGGGTCTGAGCTATTTTTAGCTTCGTGATCTTCGAACTCCTGCAATTGACTATTACACAACTCTTCATTTTGATGTTCAATCAAAGCATTATACACGTCTGGAGTTATTAAGCAAGACACATTTAAGTTTTCAGTGAAAGCAAAAAGCGTATTTAGAGTCACATAAATTCCGCTGTTAGGTAATTTATAATGGATGGCTACAGTAGCCAAATTTGCTTGTACTTTTTCTTTGAAAGCGGATTGTAACAAAATACTACCTTTAGCTTCGATTTTCAGATTGGGAATTAATGACGTATTTAAAATACTAATTTGGGTACCTGAATCCAGAGTAGCTTCTATTTCTTTTCCTTCTACATAAATAATGATTTTTTTTAAAGGAAAAAGAGTAACTTCGTTTAATTGATCATTCATGTGTAAATGCATGGAACTAACATTAGTGACTACTGCATTACTATTTTTATTTGGATTCAATTTATTTGTATCTTGTTGCTTTTTCGATTTTCTCTGACCCTGATCATCATTTTGAGTATAAGATTTATCATACTTATTTCTTCTGTTTGTGCAAAATTTTGCTAGGTGTAATGGGGAATTACAAATGTAACAATCACGCGATTTTGAGAAGTGTATGTTCTCATACGTAACTTGATTTTTTCTTAGTTGTAGGGGAACATATTTAGTATTTTCGTTATTCACTTCACGATAAATAGGTCGTTTCTCAAATTTTGTTTCCTCAAAAGACCTGCCTTTTGCAGTAAAATAAATGTCACAGTCTTTCGATAACTGATCGGGCAAAATCCAACTTTCTCCTTGTTTGACTGCAATGTGAGTTTCAAGCTCATCATCCAAAGTTTCAAAAATTTTATCTGATATTATTAAATTAATAAATGAGTCGAAATCTTTAACATTTCGAATTCTGCAATAATTTAACCAACAGGATCTTAATCGGGAACCGAACTATTGATGGGTTTCACCAGGTAATATTTTAGCGTTTCTAAAATTTTGTAAACAGGTAAATGGGGACGGTTCATATTCTTTCAAAATTAAAGATTTAATTTTATCATAATCGGCTAATTCTTCATCATCAATATAAACAAGAACATTTCCTGCTTTCTCACCTACTAATTTTAGTAAAATTTCCGATTTATATTCCTTAGGAACATTTTTGTGCTTAAACGCTCTTTCTAAAGAATCAAAAAAGAGATTCCATGTTTCATTTTTCTTGGGCACTGGAATTACCAAAACTTGAACTACTTTAATTAATTTATCTAGTGATAATGACGTGCTATTTTCCCCTTCGTTATGGGTTAAATTATCGCTTCTCATTTGTTGTTGTAAACGCAACCTATTAACTTCCTCGCCATTTTTTTTCTGAAACTGTAGTCGATAAAAATTCAGTTACGAAATCTTTATCCTTTAAGTATTCTTTAGATTTCAATAACAAATCTTTTAATTCGGGTACTCTCTTACTCGAATCAGCTTCTTCGCCGATTTCCTGCAGAACAATAAGTAAATCTGCTTTAGTTACGTTTTTGAACATTTTCGAATAAAGTTAACAGTATCTCACTTCACAATCAAATGATAAAAAAAATAGCTCACCTCTATTTTGTAATCCAAACACTGCGATCCAAAACACGTACTTTATTATTTTAAATCGTAGAAATAGCTCTTGTTCTCGTAAGAATGAGCGGGCTATAATATCATGACAGCCGAATGACGCACTGATTCTTCTTTTTAAAATTTAAATACAGAGTTTATTAAGAATGAGAGCTGGTATTTACAATAATATACACTATATACATTTTCACTATTATTCATAACAATTCAGCCAAAACCACATTACTTCTTAAAATAACCAAAATATACTCGGATGTATTCCCACATCCTACTCCTCCGAACAAGCCACCATTCCTTCTGTATTCTCTTCACTTCTGTTTACTTTAAAAAAAGGGTTGGAAGAATGTTGGTTGCATGATAGCATATATCACCTGTAAAATATTACGCAGTGTAGCGTATGTGAAAATGCCATTTCCAGTATACCAAATTTTAATTAAATATAATATATGAAATAATGCACTTATGCGTTATGTGTAAAATACTGTTGAAACAATTCACTTATCTACAAAATATACACAACATCTTCAGACCTGATTTCATAAAAAAAACAAATATATTTTTTTAGGGACGAAAAAAAAGAAAGATTTGTTGCAGTGTAATATGACAAATATTGTCACTTGTAATAAATTGTGCGCTCGGTTTATTTAAATATATGTTTTTCGAAAGAAATACAACGATGGATATTCATAGTAAACATTTGTATATCGGTACATGTATTTTTTTGTGTATTTCAGTTCTGAACGTTATGAATTTTCTGCCAAAAAAAAAATCTATCAGCTTCGCTTAAAATAAGTTTTGCTGGATAAATTTTCTTTTACGTTCAAATGGTATTAAGGTTATCACACCTGAATTACTAAGAGCTTCAGAAAAATTCTCATAGAATAAATTTCGTTGGACAGTTTGTAAAAAAGTATACAACTTTTTATTCTCACAAACAAGATTTCGGTATTTTTTACAATAACAGATTTATGCTTTATTTTCGGGAAATATTTTACTTTATTCACTATTTAAAATTACAAAAAAACAATCAATTTCTAGTAAACAATTATTATCTTTAGTGTATTATAATATATTCTCTTTTTTCAATAAAATTGCCTTTTTTTATAAAATCATTGTGTGTGACAAATTGTTTTGTCTTTGCAATGCTTCTTAAAGACATTTATTCAGTATTTTTGGTAATATATTTTATAAAACTGTCAATTTTTAACAATGAAGTGTAATTTAAAATTCGCTAGATTTTTACAAATAATTTAGTTTAAAAAATGCCATTTTTACTATTATTTCGTATATTAGCACAGCATTTTAAATAACATTATATACACAAATGTGTCGACTACGACAATAGGATTTTTTATTATTATTATTTAAATATCTTATACTAATAGTTTAGCAAAAATGAAATTAAAGTACACTTAAATAAAGCGATTAATCCTTAAAAATTGAAGGATGATAAATATTTCAGTCAAATAATTATAAAACAATTTTGGTTGCAACAATCTTTTTGTCTATACGTCAAACCTCACTAACTATAAAACTGTTTTTGAACCCTCTTCTAGGGCATCGAATTTGTTGAACAGATTTTACCTGAATCCGATCCGAAATAGTTAGGTGGGATTTTTATTTCTGCAGGTGAGATTTGGATTCGAAATCTGCCATTGAGTCAGGTAACATGACTGTGGGGATCCCGACGCGGTTCCGGTCAACCATACTTTTTTATTGCAGGTGGAGTTCGGATTAGAATAGTAAAGATTTGCGATTTAAATACTGATCGCCATACTTATGGGCTCGGGTATCCGCAAGGCTTCATTATAATGATTGCCTTAAAATCAGTTTATCGATGTGAAACAAAAAAGTCTCTGTTAAAATTACTGTCGGTTTAAGGATTTATGCAGCCAAAATTCTCAGAGCTCTGTTATAGGGTTCGCTTTATTAACGATATATGTGTCAGAAAAACTCAGGGCCCCATTATTTTGATCACCTAATTAGCTATTTATGAGCGTGAAAGCACAGTGTCCATTTACATTGATCGCCATGTATCTTAGGCTATCCCATTTTTGTTTATTTTAATTGAAATCCCTCCCTTTCTCCTAAATAATCATGTTCAGGGCCGACCAGGTCTTTGCTCATGAAAAAGTATATATTTATGCCACAGAATCATTATTTTTGAATTGTTATTAGAAATTTTGATAATTTTTAAAATATTTTATTTATATTTTTCTGTTTGCATGTAAATTGCACTTTCTGGGTTCCAAGCGATGCCCGGGATATACGCTGCAGAAGGCACGCGGGCCCCACTCGAAAGTGATCGTCTAGACGGTTGAAGACCATCTAGTTTGCAATAAAACAACAAAATCATTATCTTACAGACTCGCAAATTCATTAAGATGGACTTGTTTAATATTTTTTTCTAATTTTTATTTCTGTTAAATTCATATTTCGGTCACAATGTTATTTAAGAGTTGACTGGACAGAATATGGTTCGGTTTTTAACCACACATGTGACGTGACGTACGCACTTTGCAGTAACGCCGCAGTAAAGTTTAACATTTTTAAATTTTACGAAAAAAATATTTTATACCATGATTATTGACGTGTTCTTTTTTTAAAGTTTTCTGAGTGGTTCATATTTTAGTTACAATGTGACATCAGTGAATGGTAGTATTTTGGTAGCAGTTTTGATGTGACCACCGTTTCTTGCGGTGACATCTCTACCACAATGATATCCATATTAGTTGCATAATTAAATATAAAAACAGTGAAAATTTAAAGTGACGTAGAAATTTTTCAAGTGCGACATTTTTTGTCCAAAATAGTTTGAAAGACGTTAGAAATCACTCATTTTCATTTGCCAAAATTTGTTAGAAAATTTGTTCAGTATCGTTTATAGCAGTTATGCTAAAGCTAAGGTAAAAAAATGACTGATTTGTACAAAAAGAAGATGTTAAAAGGAACTCATACTGAAATATATTGTTTGTTTATGTATGTATATAAATAAAAAATATATCATCCCTTGTTTATATATATATGTTTTTTACAAAGATTATTTAATATTCCACGAGAAAATGGCAGTTTGTTACAGATGAAGGATTATTGGAGTCGTTATTAAGAATCATGTCAAGGAGGTTAGGCAATGATGAAACACCATAAGAATTTCTCCAATAATGTGCCGCCAATTTCCAGATAAATTGTTTATTAACGACCAGGAACGATGCCAGTAACAATTCCCACAGTATCAAGGGGAATCATATAGCCCTCAGGCTTGACGTTAACTGACTACATTATTTAATGATCTTAAAGTGCTGTTAGAAATTCTACGTTACCGAATACCAGATAACGCTTTGGTTAAAACTTCCAAATACGACAAAAATCTGTTCTTCAAATGCTTGCAAGCGAGTTTTGTTAACTGCGCGGAGAGTTACTGGAATGATGTAATGTATGCACGAACCAATGAGTGAGAGACGAAATTAAGCTAAGCGAATGGGTGCGATGGAGATGATTTAATAAGAAATAATCCCGATCCCAGCTGCGCATTGATTTTGAAGTAAAAATATCCAGCGCGCAAAGCGAAGCATGGAATAATAATAAAAAAATGACTTTTAAAAAACATTCGAAGTGACAACTAACGTATCTCAGAATATTATAGATTGGAGAGTTGATAAAAGTTACGAATGAACTTAAAGTTTTAGATTAAGATTTGGAATAAAATAATTAATAATATACGTGTTATTACTTTTAAAAGGACATTAAATAGGAATAAATATTATTAAGAAATAAGGAAATGATGAATATATCAGAATTTAGAATAATTTAAAAGAATATTGCGAAATAATTTTTTTTATAACACACACACACACACATATATATATACAGCTCTGGACAAAATTATAAACTCTGAAAATTTTCAATTTGTTTAAATGATAATATAAATAAGCTTAGCTTTACATTAATAAAATAAAGATGAACATTTATAAAAATAAATCTAAATTTAATATAACTCATAAATGAAACTAAGCAAATAATTTAAATTTTAAAAAAAAGAAAAGAAAAAACGTTATGTGAGACCTGGACAAAATTATAAGCTCAAAGTTATGAATTTCTATATTCTGGTATTTTTGATCTGAATAAATTTGAATATCTTTTATATTTGAATATATATAAATGCATTTTATCATAAAATGCGTTTTATTATAAAAAAAATGCGTTTTATTATAAAAAACTAATAAATAGAGTCATTAGGGATCAATACAGTAATGCATATTTTAATTTTTTCTCAAAAAGATGTGTAATTTTAATATAGCACATGACTAAACCGAAAACTGTAAATTACTGAATTTAAGAAATGAGCATAATTTGAATCCTGGTGCTAAGTATTAATGACAAAATTCAAACATGAGTTGGGCCGCCATTTTTCTGAATTATTTCTAATATGCAGCTCGGCATAGATTGAACAAGTTTTTTCAACTGGTTCCATTCTGAAAGTATAGCCATTTTTAAATCATTTGTGTTTTGATATTGATGTTTATCATTATAGACTATTCGAACCATTGCACCCCAATAATTTCAAGTTGGGTTTAGATCAGGGCTGTGGGCTGACAATTTCATGATATTCACATGACAGCGCTCAAGCCACTCTCTTGTACATTTTGCAGAGTGTATTGCAGCATTATCTTGTTGAAAAACTCAGTTTACTCCAGCAATCAACAGTGTATAAGGCAATAGATTATCTTCCAGCATAAACTTGCAGTATTCTGCTTTTTGTTTTCCATTAAGGAAAACCAGAGCAGTTTTAACATTCTGAGAAAAACCAGTCCACACCATCACGAATCTTCCACCAATGTTTCGACTAAAGATATGCCGTTCTTCATGCCTAATGTATCGCCATTAGTATCTTAAGCCATCTGGTCCGTCTAAATTAAACTTCTTTCCATCTGACCAGATGACTGTGCTCCACTCCGTTGTCCATAACATGTGGTGTTGTGCAAAGTGATGTCTGGCTTTCATGTGTTGAGGCTCAAGTTTTGGCTTAACTTTCATTTTCTTCCATTTCATGTCCGGGACTCGTTGAAGAATTCATCTAACAGTTCGAGAGCTTACATTTAGCTTTAAATCATTTAGAATTTGGCTAGAAGAAGCTCCCGTACTAGATGATGTTCGTAAGATTAGTCTATCATGATTGACGTCAGCAATCAGAATTCAGTCAGTAGGACGTCAGTAGCATTCATATCAAAACACAAATGGTTTCTTGTTATACTATACTTGTTATGCTATATTTTCAGCATGGAACCAGTTGTCAATGGAGCAGTTGGAAAAACTTGTTTAATCTATGCCGAGCCGCATATTCGAAGCAATTCAGAAAAATATCGGTCCAACTCAATTTTGCATGTGTGCATTAATAGCACCAGGATTCAAATTATGTTCATTTCTAAAAATCAGTAATCTAGAAATCTTTCTAAAAATCAGTAACTTTTTGAAAAAAAGTTAAAAACTGTATTGATGTACTCAAATATATTGATCACTAATGACTTCATTTATTAGTTTTTTATCATAAAATGCATTTTTTGAAATCCAAAATACGAGAATATAGATATTCGTAACTTTGAGTATGTAATTTTGTCCAGGTCTCACATAATGTTATTTTTATAATGATGCTATTGTTATAATGTTATTAAGTTATGTATATCCTTATTTAAATTATTTCCTCCATTTTTTATGAGTTATATTAAATTTAGATTTTTTTTTTATAAATATTCATCTTTATTTTATTAATGTAAAGCTAAGCTTATTTATATTATGATTATTTTTTAGAAATAGTTCCTTTTGACTTCTATTTTTTTACAAATCATTCATTTTCATTTGACGTAGTCATGTGTCAATAAGACATATTTCGATTTAAGATAGTCTGCCAACATTTTATAAGCATATTAAGTTCTTCCACTTGCTTTTTCTACTAAAATTATGCATAATTACTCAATACTTTGTAAGTACTAAAATAAGACTGGATTAAAATCTTAAAAACATAAGGTCGGGTAAACAGATTTTACCCGAAATCCATCAGACCTGCGGATCCGTTGGAGTGGTTTTTGCGCTCCTTGTATCATTTCGGGTCAGGTTGACTTTCATTTTATAGGGATGGGGTCGATTTCAGATACGGTTTTGACTCTTGCGTGTCGGGTTGGGGTTTACCGGATTTTTCAAAAGAAGGTCCAAACTATTACTTCATATGAAAAAAATATATACAGTAAAACCTCCATAACTGACATTCCTCAATAGCAGACATCTCTACTTAGCGAACACTTTTCAATTCGTAACACTTATATATTTGTACGCTTTTACCTCTGAATAGCAGACACTTCCAAATAGCGAACTGATTCTATTGTAGAATAGTGCACGGATGGGGTTGTATCAGTAGGCCTGAAACCAAAATATCAATTTTAAGTCTATTCGCACCCGACGCGTACCCAACAAAATAATTTTACACGAGACGTTTCCCGACCCACACCCGATACACTTCAATGTGAACCTGAACCGTATCTCTAAATGAAGCGAAACTAATAGTTCGTTTAAATATACATATAAAAAATATGTTTCTATTTTGAAATTAAGTAAATTAGTAGCATTACATTAATGTTTCAGGGGTTTCACTTAATCTGTCCTTTAAAGTTGTAAAATATATTTCTTAATAATTAATAAAATATCTTCTAATGTACACGAAAAAAATAAAACGTTAATTATAGCTAACGATTTAAAAACAAGACAATAAACTCAATTCATCTGAAAAAGAGCTTTTTCATTACATTGTTTGTAAAAATTCCTACAACCCGACTTGTAAAAATATAAATCTGACCCGGAAGCAGCATTTTAGAGTGAACCCAATGCATATAAAGAAAATTACAGTCACCCCTATTCAAAGAAAGAATATTAGGTATAACGCGACACACGGCAGAGGGATGCGGTATTTACAGATTTTACAATATTTGAATATTAAGAATATATAGATTTGTGAATTTTAAAAAATAAAAGATAAAATTGGTATTAATGATATATTGTAGACTACTTTTCATAACTGCATTAAAAATGAATTATTTTCCTGTCATTTAGTGTTCGGTTTGAAGCATTTCGGTTTTCGTTTAAAATATGTCGGATTTGGGTCGTGCAGATTTTTAACGGATTTATCGGGAAGATTTTTATTATTCATATATTTTTATCATTATTTTATCCTGTTCAGATAGGGTTGCGTTTCGAGAGAATTTTTTTGTATTGTGATCGTGTCAGGTTGCCGGTTGAATTCAAATGGAATTTTCAAGTGCGGGTCGGGTTGCGTGTCGACGGAAATTATTTTGTTGATTTGGCATCGGGTTGCGGTTCGATGGATTTTTTTTGGCGGATTATGGTTGGATTGAGGGTATCTTTCAAATTGAATTTCAAAGTTCGGATCGGGTACAACACGATATTTGGACAAATGCCTGGAAATTCCCTAATTAGCCTAAAACTGCAGAGACACATTTCAATAAGCCTGAAAAAAATCTGACTGATTGATAACAAATGGTCATTTTTCAAATAGCCTAAACGCTCTCTATGCATCTTGCAATAAGCCTAAAATATATCAGGCTGTTTGAAAAACAAATGGCTATATTCCAATTAGGCTTACGCTCTCTAGGATCTTTGCAATGATCCTGAAAAATATCAGGCTGATGGGAAAAAGGGAGATGATTCTCCAATTAGCTCGGCTCTTGCGTACGAAATATACATCAAATGTTCAACGAAACAAAAAACATACATAACATTTTATTCATCGAGCCATTGTGAGATATCCGTGCATCCTATGCAATTTTATTAATATCTGCTCTGATGCTAAATGGTTTCTAACTCATAGAGAGAAAAGTAAAAAACTATTTTGATTGAATTATACATGATAGACCGAAATTGATTGAGGAATTTGAAAGCATGAACTAATTTTTTAATACTATCTGACAAAAGCAATGTTGTTTCACGTAATAATATATGTAAAACATATTCAATTAAAAAAAAAGACAGGACAGTGGCATTTTGTAATATTATATGCATTGAAGATCACGTCTGGAATAAACCCAAGTGTATTATTTGTAAAAGTGATATTGTAGTAGAGCCGAACTAAAGAATTATATTTTTTAAAACATAATCAACATCCAATATGAAAATACAGTTTATATCCAGAGATCACGTATCCCTTAAGATACATCGGCTTTTCTATGTATATATATAGTTCAAATGAATATTCCGAAGAAGAAACATCAAACATGGACATTCATAAAGAGGAATATGATTATGTTACATTCGCGATAGAAAAAGAAATTCCTTCACTAGCATGAAGCACAATGCATGCATAAAATGTATATGCAAACAACATTCATGAAAGCTGATATTATGTCTGCCTTGTGAAGAAAATAATCCATATAAAGGTTCTGAATAATTTCAAAATTTTGAAAACGTTATTTTATAATTGTTCAGATATTCATTACCTGTTTTGTAATAGCAGCTGCAACAGGTATTTCATCAATTTAGATTTACCTTCAATATACTTTAACAAAGTAAATGTAAATATGTAGTGTAATATGTTTAACAAACTATTACGAAAGACAAATAAAAATAGAACCTATATGTATTATTTTATATAAAACGTCTTATAATAAGTTTGTAATAATAACATTAAAAGCAATAATTGAAAGAATTTTACATGCTGTAAAATTTACAACATTTGCACGGTCGTAAGATGAAATTTAGCGCTCATGGCGGAATGTACGACATAAAGTGACCTTATAAAATAAAATAAAAAATGTTTTTTTGACGCCAAATGTCCGAAATAAAATATTTTTTGCAGTAATTATACATTAAAATATAAATATTTAAATTGAAGAAATCTGCTTTATATTTCTTAAATGGAACATGTATGTTTCATATACTGTTATCAAATTCGCAAAAATGCTAATTATTATATTAATGATTATAGAAAGAAGTTGAAACACATTCTTTATTCAAATAACAACAAAAAGGTCGCTTGAAACACTTCTGTTTCAATAAATATAGTCATTTCAGTAGGAAATTAAAAATAAACGAAGACAGAATGAATACTCAATTTTTCTTTGTAACAAAACAATAGAAATAATGTGTTTTGCATGTTTGGAAAGAAAGTATTTTTACCTACATGTTTGCTTAATTACATTATATCCTAGCATTAATGAAATAATTAATACTTTAATACGCCGAATAGACAAGGATATTACTTATATAACATAATAAGATAACAAAAACATTGAAAATGTTGTCCTTTTTTTCATATATTTCTCAAAATTAATTGAAGATTAAAAGGATTAATGTTGTAACATCAAAAAATATAGTTAAGATAAGACAATAAACTGATAAATTGAAAACATTAATACGAATAAATTTAAAATAAAATTACTGAATTTACTTTTCTAGTTTATTTATCCTAATTTATGTTTTTTCGTTCTTGCCATGAAATAGAGTGGTTTTAAGTGGTTTCTTTAATATGTCATAATGTAAAGTGAATTTTACTATTTACAATGAAACTTGTGTGATTGCATCCACGTTTCTTAAATAGTAATGTTCTTCATTTTAATATATCATTAAATAAGGTGAATATTTCGACTTCAAAACATGTGATAGTAATCAAACAAAAAACTGTAAAATAAAATAAAAATGTCCAATTGCTAACACTGATGTTACGTCAAGTTTTATCAAAATTCATAATAATTCATCGCTAATAAAATTCCTGTCGTTTCATATCTCATTGAATCTATATGTTCTAGATTTGCACCAATACGATAAAAATATAACAGTTGAGTGTTATATTAATTTAAACCTATTGCTAAGAGCATCACATAAATTGAAAAATATTTTGAATGACACCTGCACTGAAGTATATTGATATTAATAAATCCATTATAATCTAATAAATATTACAATGCAGCTGTAATCTATATGTGATAGCTCATCTTTGTTCTATACATTAGACACCTATTAAGAATTTAGAAACTACGAAAAGGAAATTAATTTAAAAAATAATAGATATTTTACCATTTTTATTTCAGTTTTTTTAATAATTACTAACATTAGATTTTTTAAACATACATTACATAAGAATGAATGTACTAAATTTACTAATACCAGAATATAAAATTAATTTATATATATACTATTTAATTTTTTATATATATATATACTTTTTAAAATGCTATTGTTACTTTTACATAAATAGTTACATAAATACACTGTGTCTTGGTCATTTAATCTTGTATGATTATCAAGTAAGTATAAAAATGACTGAAACAGTATATATACTAATTAAATTACTTTTTACTAATTAAATTATTTTTAAGAAATCAATCTAGCCCACTTTTTCAAACTTTTAAGGGTCTGAAAAAATGATACTATCTTTAATTTTACGCCTTCTAAAAAGAAAACTAAGAAGACAATTTCCGGTTAAAACTAGTGCTATACGTATTTCAGTTATACGTTTAACCGATATACGTATATACGTATTTAAGGAATACGTATCCCTTAAATTATACGTTTAAACGTATCCGAATACCTATACTCGTATATCGGTTAAACGTATAATTCAAGTATACGTTTAATTTAAGTATACGTATATTTCAAGTATCGTATTTACTTTTAATGCCAATGGATTTCATGTGTGTTACGTCACTGAACGGAGAACAAATTGGAAATCTGTGACGTTACTTTAGCAATCTGTATAATATGTTTCATACATAGAATCTTGTTATTTTTAACTATAAACGATTATCGTAAATATATAACGAAAATAAAAAAAAGACTTTTTGAGCAAATAAGGAGAATATACACGTTTCAGATTTATTGTTAATCTTTATTAAGTATATTCTTTCTGTTTTAATTTTTTTTTGTGTGCGAATACTCAAATTGCGCCTGGGAGGTCAAATATTGTTCTTTCCACGGTGCTAATGTTTTCTACTCTGTGTTAATGTATTACGCAATTTCATTTTTTTAACCATAACACTCCTGGTATTTTTTATACAAAGTGCATGTGCATTACAAGAATAGTTTAAGAATGTGCATTACAAGAATGTTTTAAGAATTGTTGTTAGTCTTGACAAATTCATTTTTTGTGTTAGTACCTATAAATTTCGATTACTTATAGCCTGACAAATAATCGAAACTGCAGATTTCAGAACGTAATCACACAAGCTTAAAATGACGTGTCTTCTCTTTTTTGCTGTAAAATGTATTTTCAAAATGTGAGGGAGTCGGGCCAAGAAATTGCCAAGCCACATTTCTGGTGAAATAAATCTAACACTGTAATCTGTTGCTTAATATTGTAAATTATAATATCCAACATATAATTTGTTTCTAATGTCACTTACTGGCAGCATATGTGACAGGTTTCGTTTTTGCCCCAGATGTTTATGCTCCCAATGAAGATAGCTAATTTACAAAAAAACATAATAGTAATATTATTAAAGTAATGCCATATTGTTACTCAGGCTATCTGAAATGCTAGTAAAACATCGGCGAAAAAACTTTAGGCTGTATATCTTGATTTAAATATTGGATTAAATTTTTAAATTGAAATTTCTCAGAAGTTCAAAAATGTGGCTTGGCACTCTCTTGCCCCGACACCCTCATATTTTTAATATAGAAAAAAGTATTCTTAAATAAAATAAAAGTATGTTTAGTTAGTTATTTGTTACGGACGATTATCTGCACTAAGGATATAGGCCGGTGGGGGGAGTGCCCTCCGTGGGCGTCTTTAAAATAAAAATAAGATTATGAAACTTCCCAGAAGTTGGATTGATCAATGTCAGTATAAAATATGAAGTCAATGTAAGTTTGTGTTCTGCAATACTAATGTTTCGGGCGAAATGTCCACGCCATAAATCAAAATAAGCTATGTGCGTGTGTTACAGAAATGCGAACGATAAATCATTTCATAGTAAATCATATAATAATTAATAATTTAGGTTTGAGGGTGGGGGGAGGGGAACAAAATCTAAAAAAAAAAAAATCCGATTTTTTTTTTTTTTCTTTTTTTTTTTTTTTTTTTTTTTTTTACAAGTACCGACTGCACGGGACACAGCGGGTGTTTCTCAAAGAGTTTCTGATCCGCAGGCCAGCAGGAGAAAGGCATAATTTTTTAAGCAATGAACGAAAACCGTTTAAACGCTTACATGTTTAACCGCTGGTGTAAGGTCCGTATATACGATGTACCGTATATGCTGTTTCGTATTATACGTATAACCGTTTCGGCCGTATCATACGTTTCCAAAATCTGCACCCCGTATAATACGTATTATACGTATACTCGTATAAACGTTTAATAGGGAGCACTAGTTAAAACCGTTAAACTGTATAACATTTATAAATTTTTAAAC
The DNA here is from genome assembly GCA_963931845.1 of Maratus michaelseni. Lineage (NCBI taxonomy): Eukaryota > Metazoa > Arthropoda > Arachnida > Araneae > Salticidae > Maratus > Maratus michaelseni. The sequence goes on along the minus strand of OZ007590.1, from coordinate 255,743,103 downwards.
ATCGTTCCATTATCTATTGCTTTTTAAATCACCTGTTCTACTTTTTTTATTCATTTTTAATGCTATTAGAAAGAAAAATATAACTAAAGTCTTTCTCCCTCGCTGTCTTTCTCTTTCTTTCTGAAAAATATTTGCTTTTCTTTACATATACACTCAAACTTTCAAAAATGGAATCACAAAGGACAGTAAAAATTTTGTTTCACAAAAATGTCCGCCTTAGGCATAGACTATTTCACATAATATTTTTAAAAAAATGTTTTAAGTCACATTTTTCCACTAAGAAAAAAATCATTTCAATTTACATATATAATAAAACACAGAACTAAAATAAATGAATGATTAGATTAATGAAATAAGGATAGGTAATTGCATTTAAAATATTAATTCAGTTAGAGAATATATCTGTTTTACATTCTACTTATTTAAGATAAATGTATTGCATTATATATTAACCACTGAGCATAAAACATTAAGCCCAGCTTTTGCAGAAATTTACATGCGGCTTTTTTAGATGTGATTCACAATATGTAAAAAAAAAAAAAAAAAAAAAAAAAAAAAAAAAAAAAAAAAAAAAAAACAGGTTTATAAAGTAATATCTCAGTTCTGCCACTCGCGACTAATTTTATATTTTATTCGTACCGCTTTTTCCAAACGGCAAATTCTTATGTTCGCTTTCACGTCAAATGCAATAGAAATATGACACAAATAGCACTTTTTGGAAATACTGGTACGGATGGAATACAAAAAACGCGCTAGTGGTACCTCTATATATTCGTAGAATACCACATCTAATAATGCACAATGTTATATAAATAAAATGAAATAATACATATTTTAAAGCATCTAGTTTTTCATATACCTTCATTCAACGCCATTATATCTGATACGCGTTTCAAATTCAATTCAACAGTCTAAATACTCAAACCACTTACATAAAATTTAAACGTTCGAAACATTTTATATGAATGGATTTTGTATTTCACATAAAAATAGACATTTTGACTGTTCCTGTTTTTTTGTAATTAATGTTCTCAAATTAATTTTACATTAAAAATACGATACATTCAAAAGACGTTTAAATAAATTTTCATTGCAGTGTTTCGTGACATATTGGAATTATTTTAGCTACTGGAAGTGAGTGATGATATTTCAATTAATTATTCGTTTAATTTAAAATCGTCAAAATCCGTCATTAATTAGATTTATTACATTAACAGTGAACGATGAGACAAATTGGAATGAAATTATTTTAGGTAATATATTTATTAATGAAATTTAATTGCTTGGATTCAGACAATATCTAGATTTATTCATTAGCTAGAAAGATCCCTTATGACAAAAATCTATGGACAATTTGTTCCTATTCTGCATGATCTTTAAATACCAATAAAAAAAGCTTAAACGCGTAATTGTAATTGATAATTACTCAAAATTGTTACTCGTTATTCTGGGGTTAATAATTATCACCAGTGGTGATATATTTTATCAATCTGCATTTTTGAAAATTGAGAGTTCCATAAAACGCGTATGTGTGAACATTTGATTCATAGTATTTTTCTTATTATATTTTAAAAAAATGAATGTAGTATTGATTATTTTTGTTTCCTAATAAAAGCATATATATAAATCTCTTTTTTATTATTTATAATCTTAAAATTAGGCCTTACGTCTAATACTCACAATTCAATGCTTACGAATAAATGTATTTTTCAGTATGTATAACGCAAAGTTTGCACTAAGTATCTATATCAATAAAAACAAGTTGGAAATTGTACGTCAAATGTAACAAATGGGGTGCGTTCGTACTAGAGCTAGTTATATAAATATTCAGATCTTGAAGATTTTTAATTCTGTGAAATGAATTATATCGTCTGCAGATTAATTTCTGTAATAAAATAAGTGTCTCGGTCGCTTGACGATTAAACCTCGGAAGCTCCTATAACAAGAAAGCACCGATTTAAAAAAAAATCTAATTTCTTAATAAATGTTTTTATTAATATCGTCTAAAGTTTTGATTCGATTTTCATAAAATTTGAAATTTCTCGACACAACTCTGCAAAGATAATATATCTTAAATTTCAAACTATTTGGTTGGGTAGTTTAGCGTTGTTATGTGCGGACGGACGGGCTACATATTTATATAATTACGAACGCAACTAACAAAGGTTTTACTCTGTCTGTGTGTGTGTCGGCAAAGGCTGGCAAAATCTAGCGCCTTATTGGTTTTCCTTATAATTGGATTTTAATCATCGAAATTTAGTATAAATATTTAAATACGATTGTTATTGGCTTACCTACGCATACATATGTGCAACACAACCTTTCTCAGACATTCAGGCAAAGTAATTAAATTTAAGATTCTTAATTACTCTATTTAAAATAATATAACTTTTCAAATTATTAATATATAATTTTGTGAATTCTGATATTGAAATCGTAAACTTTACAATTAGAAAATGAACTATTAGCAAATTTTGGAATTTCCGAATACGAATTTACGCATAATCTCTAAACCAGTCCGATTACTGCTGTATTCCAAATTAAATTCCATGATGAATATGTAGATCGATGCAAGTGTCATTCGAAAGATTTAACATTTTGAAAATCATTTGTTCGTCTAACGTTAAGGATTTATTTCGTAATTTTACAGTCTATTGCTATTTAAGTTTAAACATTGTTAAAGTATTGACCGAATAATTTCTCGAATGTTCATTCATAATTCATAGTTAATATTTCTATATTAGCGTGCATGTGGAAATATATTGTTTTTTTTTTGTTTTTAACACAGCTAGAGAGTTTAATATCGTAATGCATTTAGGAAATGGAATAAGAACTTTTAATATTTATTTCTAATTTCGGATCCTGTAGTTTTTTTAAATAGAATTAGTTCATTCTAAACAAAATTGTTGTTTTATTTTTTTTATTTACAGGTAATTCTCTTTTAAATGCAAATATTGTTTATAACAACATTCTACATTTACAAATGTGATATAAACCAGAAGGACCCGTGCGAAGCTTTCGCACTGCAATCTTTGAAATTATTTCCTGGTACGTTTTAGCATGAATTTTTAATTAACTATTTTTTTTAATCCAACAACGCGTTTTAACGAAATGTGAGTGTACTATATCAGAAGTCTGTTCAAAAACTTTTCAGATGATACCTCATTCATCGTTGCATGTTTTGTATGTGCATAGAAAAAGGATGTTGACAACAGTAATAATATATGCGTTCTGGATTGTTTTTTCATAAATGTTCATAAATGAAATGAAAGCTTTTTTCAGGTACCATATTTTTCCCGAAGAAGATGACGTCATCCTCTAATGCAGTTAAAATACAATTGTTTTTTTTCCTCCTCGAGCATGCCTTTTTCTATCTTCAATGGGATTTCATTGTTCGGAATAAATGAGATGATATTCTGGCTTGACTAATGTTGTTTGAAGATATTTTTATCCTTAATTTTTCTTTAGAAGTTTAAACCTGCATCTAAAAAAATATTAGATATTTCTGAAAATTATTAGACTGCAGTGCGAAATTCTCGCACGAGTCCACTTTTTAAATACATAACATTGTTAAAAATGGTAAATAATATAAAATATATAAATAAATAAAATATATTAAAGTATTGAACAAGTCGGTGTGATACTATAAAAGCATAAAAAACTATATATATATATATATTTCACTGGCACCCGCCTAACCGAAAAGTACCATAAATAAACTACATACTTATCGAAAAATAAGGGTTACTATAATTAGTTCATTGGCGCCATGCTCGGCGGAATTGTATTTGACCTCCCGGTATAATACGTAAGTACCCATTTTATTATTATTATTATTATCATAAAACACACTGAATGGTTATTTTATCATAAAACACACACAATGATCAATTTATTATAAAACATACAATATTTAATTTAATATAAAACACACGCAATCTGCTGGACCGGGTTGCCGTACGAAGCAAAACCTCGACAAAATCGTAGTGTTGCCTAGGCATAAAATCGCCCTTTTGGCGCTAAATACATATCCCGTTGCGTCTGCGACATCTATATTAATATTATTTATGAACAATTTACTTCTACTTGTATATTTCAATAAGCTGCAGATGTCGCAGATGCACCGGGGTATCTTTTTGGCGCCGATTTTATGCCTAGGCATCCCTACAATTTTGGTGAGATTTTTATAATATATTGATCATTGTGTGTGTTTTATGATAAAATAATTTGTGTGAATATATTGCTAAAAAATATGTTGGCAAATTTTCTTATCTCGCCAAAGTCATTTTCTTTACTTTGCCAAGATAATCCTTAAATAAGTTAATGTACTATTACTCCGTTAGAGTACGCAGATAAACAAACATGATAAATATAACAATAGATGACGCACGTATAAAAATTAAATAAAAACCCGATTAAAGCCTCGATATTTTTTTCAAAAAGCACGCGCGAGAAAAAAACTAACAATCGTATTTTAACTGCATTGAAAGATGACGTCATCCGCTTCTTGAAAAACATGAAACAGAGAAAAATAAATTGAATGCATTTCTAATATATTAAAGCATATATTTTATTTTAATTTCAATTTTGCTTTTTAACAATAAATATTAAATTAACCGGGCGAAGAAATCTTACTTTATCTTTTTTGTATTATTTATTTATTTTTATAATCATTGCTGAACATGATATAATGAGGGAACACAAATTTCAGGAAAACCTTTCATTTCATGTATGAAAACAATGCCGATTTAATTTTTAATTAACAGCAATTTTTAATTTAAAAAACATGTTTTAACGAAATGTAAGTGTGCTATGTCAGAAGCGTGTTCAAAATCCTTTCATATGGTATCTCATTCGTCGTTCTGCGTTTCATATTTTCAGAGAAAAAGGGACGTTGACAGGAGAAATAATATATATGATAAGTAAACTTTTATATATAGTAAAATTAACCACATTTAATTAAACATTACTTGTCAATAAAACACATCTATCAACAGTTCCTTTCCTCATTTAAACAGTAAATAGTTAAGTAAACTTTGTATTATATATTTATTTTTAAATAAATGTATATATTTATGTGTATATAACATTAATGAAGCGTATTTACTAATAGTAAGTCAACAGCAATGGTTTTAACTTTAAAATACCTGAAAAATAGCTTTGACCAGGATTTTTACTCAAATAGTCCACTTTGCGTCAGGGCAATAAAACTTTTCCGTTACATACAGGTTATGTTTACACAGGTCTACTGTATTAAATTACGCTCGATGCAGACTAACAAATAAAATGGTGTTAAAATACATTTCAGAGAAATTGGGTATCATGAAAATTTGAGACGTTTGGTGACACGCACAGTGATTCCACGTGACGGATCTTAGAATCCTTGAAATTTGGGAAATTCCGCTTAAGTCAGGACATCTAGCAACACTAGTTGGGAGCATCATTCAAAATCTAATAATTAAATTTATGTGTAATAAAGGTTTAGTTACTCATTTTTTTATGATTTACATTTATTACCGGTAAATATTTTTTTAACGTTTCAATTTTGAAATTTTCATGTTAATACCATTTTTGTTAATAAAGCTTTAATTTTATGTCTTATAATTAATAGCATTTTTAATAAAATAATTCAGCGCTATTTTACTAATCATATTTACTTGAGATTATCTTCAGAATATCTGGTGGATATCCGACTAACTTCTCTCATATTAATACAAGTGGATCTACTTACACATTTTTCCGTGCAGAAACTCAAAAACGACGATCTATTGACATAATAGTCTGTTTACAAAAAATAAATTTGTATCAACATAATTAAAAGCATTACGTGAGGGAAAATTGACATGTTATCAGTTGCGTTTATGACAAGGATTGTAAGAGGCAAGAGTTCTTCAAACATTTTGTTTTTTCGGCGTTGTAGCGTTTTAATAAGTTCGGCGAGAAGGCCGTGAAAATAATATTTCAGATTTATCTTATCTAGTGTCCATAATCGTTTGCCGAATCGTCTATATAATAAAAAAGTAACTATTAAACATAATATTTTAATGCTACAGTAACTTTTCACTATTTATATATATATATATATATATATATTTAAATTTAATCCAGGAATGTTATCATCGATGGATATCCTACGCATTATAAATTGATTTGAAAATCATGTGACTTGCATCAATTCGAGACTGTATCGTTATCTGTTTGTGGTTTATAAGTAACAGCCAATTTTAATATATACAGAATTGCTTTAAATGATACTCCAAACTCTCTCTTCAAATAAATCAATTACGTCACACTGGGACCGAAATGTGAACGTCTTGGAGATCGCATGAAAACTTAAAAGAAACTTTAAAACATGTTATAACATTAATAAAATTATTTTAGACAGCTTTGAATTTATTGAAGTGACGTCACTGAAAGTCACAGAAGTCACGTCACACCGGTGACCAAAATGCCAACATTTTGTGACGTCTCGATTTGACCAAGGAGTGAATTTGGAAAAAAAACATTGTTAGAGCAAAAAATAAAGGAACTGAAGTAATATACTTTTTTAAATCTCATAAAATGTAGACTTGAATCATGTTATATATCTAAATCTCTCACATTGTCTCTGAATATTTAAAAAAAATATTTACAAAATAAAATAATGAATAATAACTATCAATCTATCTATATCTATCTATCTATCTATATCTATCTATCTATCTATCTATCTATCTATCTATCTATCTATCTATCTATCTATATATATATATATATATATATTATGACGAAGATAAATTATTCACATTTTCATGCAATTTTCAAGAAATAGTAGTAATAAAAAAATATCACATAACAAACATGCAAAAATTCTTAAATATAAACATAATAACGTAGACAAGTTGTTGGGGAAAGTTATTCATAAATAGAGCTTCCATTGTGATAAAATTGTTAGCAGTTTAAAGGTTTATTAGCATTTTAAACACAAGTATTTTATTATTTTTCACAGCCGCATGAAACGCATTTGATAATCTGGTCTGTTCTTAATTAAATTCATTGAAATTTAAATAAAATATATTCATTTTTAGTAAATTCATTTACAAACCAGTATTGATATTATATAGAAATTATTGTTAAAGGCTACGTATTAAATCAATTTTTATTTATAATTTTTGTTTAGTTTGGACTGACAATGAGCGAATGCAATGTATTAAAAATATTTAAACATACAAATTATCATAGTTTTTTTATATCATAGAAATTTAATAGAAGACACTATTAATTGCAAAATTCTCTCATATAAAAATAGAATATTAAAACATCATTATAACTTAATTTGTCGCTTATCTAAATTACAAAACATTTAAAATATCATGATTTAAGTTCGTTTCTTTATATTTTATTTGACTAAAGTAGGTGTTATTCTGTGACAGGAAGTCGCATTTGGAGCGCAGAAGTTCACTGCGCATATTTAAATCAGACGATATTTTTATTCTTTGCAAGCTGAATGTTTTGTTCTCTTCATGTTTTTCGGAATTAATATCATGTAGGGGCATTTTAAATATTTTAATAGAATAAAAATATTTACGTGTCTAGCAGGGTGTGTTCTTAGGTCTGAGTGATATTTGATCTTCAGTTCTATGAACACATCTCTGCTGGTACACTTTTATTTTGATCGGAATTCGGAATCCACAGTCGTCTTTTGCATAGGTATGAGTTCTAAACAGACCTGCTACAATGAAATAAAAATGGATGATCATTCACTCGGAATTTCAGCACATGGTGTCCTTACCATGATATCGGTAAGTTGTGTTTGTATATACTATATAGTTTAATTTTTTTGGTAACAGTGTGTTTAATAGTGTATCTTTTAAAGCTTACCAAGCTTAATATTTCTTTTCAAATAAAAAAAAAAGATAATAATTGTTAAAATTCTTCTTTAATTGTTTGAATCGTTACTTATAAGTAGTTTGGGTGTTTGATCGTTTTAATCTAATTATTAACAATATATTTTTTAAACGTAAAGTTTTAATAATAAAGATCAAATTTGAATTAAAATATTTAGCGTTTCTTGGTTCAATTTTCATAGTTATTCATCTCAAGAAAAAAATATATAACTTAGAACTATTAATATTTGATTATTTAAATTCAATTGAGATACATTTGCAACAATTGTGATAATAATAACTGTTTGCATTAAATTTTCATAGTTATTCACATAAAAATGTATAATTTAAAACTGATAATATTTGATTTTTTGAAATACGTTGAGATAAATTTGTAATAACTGTCACAATTGAGTACGTAAATTGATATTTAATTTTTGAATTTCATACACTATCTAAAAACAAGATAAAGACAAATTGTCAAATTGATTCTAAGCGTGTAATGAAATATCAGTAAAAAAATATAATAAAATGTGTTTATGACTTTAACGTTTATATTTTATTTATATCGAAATGGGTTTTAATGCTTGATATAATGGTCATTTTTTTATACTATTTAACAATAAATACATGTACCTTAGGCTGGAGCGCTCGCCTATGGAATTTTTTTTCTCCAATTCAAAATGGGACGGTGTGGAAAAGTTGCTCTATCATATCCTCATTCTAAATATAAAATATATTTGAAAAATATTAATATTAAATACTGCGCCAAAGTCATTGAATATTGAGAAAAAACGTAAAAGCGCTCGCCTATATATATAAAAAAATCACCAAATCAAAATGGGGTGGTGTGAGAAAGTTGCTATATCATATCCTCATTCTAAATATAAAATATATTGGAAAGATATTAATATTAAATACTGCCCCAAGGTCATTGAATATTGGGAAAAAACGTAAAAGTTGTGCATTTTTCCATTTTTTTACTCAAATATGCAAACTATTAATAATAATTTAATTTAAAAGGATGATCATCGAATGATTATTATTATTATTATATATTTATAGTAAAATTATGTAATATTTAAATCAAATTCGCTTTTATTATACTAACTCAACGACTACACTTTTTTTAAATATGTGAAATTTGGGTAATTGTAATTGTTTTATATTTTTTACTTAACCTATGTAAGAAAATATAATTTCTAATTATTTTTAAAGAACCATTGTAATAAGGTAAAAATTATTTACTATTACAATTTACAAGCAATGAAGTTACCATTTTATAGTAGTCCATACTGTTTCAAAAACTGGCATTTTTCCCTGACTCCAGATAAGTTTTAATGAACCCATCGCGTCTGAAAGGACCACAAACAGCTGAAAAAGGCCAACGTAACAAGTTTCACACATCTTTCAGTGGCTTTATTGCGACAAGGGAATAGTTTAATCTTAGGTAAGATGTCTCCATCTATTGCCTTTGGATTTAGGATATACTTTGCAAGAATATTATGGTCTAATTACTTAGTTAAGGGTGGTTCTGTCACGGACACTTCAGTTCAATTTATAAAATCGATATAATATTTGGCTTCAAAATTGATCTCAGGTAACTTGAACGTACGAAACAATTTCTTGACTTTCGAGATTTTATTATTCTACGTACTGCCAACACTCTTACATAGTCCCTATCGTCAGCCAACATGGGAATCAAAATATTTTCCGGATGACAAAAATAACCATTTCGTTGAATTACGGGATCTATTATTGTTTGTAATTCCTTTGGTAAATATCATGATAAAATAACTGTTTGATGCAAATGCTTAGCTCCGTAAATGCATGGAGGCTTAGTTTTAATTTGAAACCATATAGTTGAATAAGCTCCTTGTATAAAATTTGTCAGAATTAACAAATTTTCAGACGGTTCACTGGAAGAAACGTATAGCCCAAGAATTTTATTTTCCACTGTAAGCCCCTAGAATGCACAATTTTACCAGGATTTCTTTTACACAATTTTTTGGGACACAATCCCGAATAAATTGCTTCACATATCTCAAGTAAATAGAGTTGAACCGTGCTTAAATCCTTTTTATTAGTAATTTCTAGCAAAGCACAGCTTATTCTCTTATAATGTACAAGAGGAAGAAGTTCACAATATTTTAGAGGTTTGCAAATAGATCCTGTAAAACTTTGAGGCCCATTTGTTGTACAGTCAAGATGCTCGAGCAAATGGCTCAAGATAAGCTCATTGGCATGTATTCAGAAATAAGCCATTGAAGTGGTTTTACTTCTTTTTCTTCTAGAAATCGCATGACACCTTCTTTGTAGCCCGTGTTAACTGTAGTTCCGTCACAGCCAATTGCAACAAGCTTACTGGTATCAATATTTTCTGTAGTTATTTTTTTTTATTTCTTCACTTAAAATCAAAGTCTTTCCAGATTGTAACGAAAGGTGTCCCAAATACTCAAAAGATGGTCCCTTTATTAAGCTTATAATGCTTGTAAATTGTAATAATATTTTTTTTCTTGTTATTCTTCATCTTCAAGTATAATTTTAAAAAATGTATTCTTACGAAGTATGAAATATAACACAATTTTGTTGTTTTGATTATGCTTTACAGTTACCCAATTTTTATACATTTTTCAAAATTTTGAAGTCTTTGAGGCAGTATAAGACACCTAGATTCGATATAAATATTACTTAGTCTCACTATAAGCGAATAATAATAATAATTTAAGAAGAATACTTTAAAATTAATTTAATATTAATAATATTTGTGCATTTTATATGTTTTACAAGAAAATGGGAAAATGCACAACTTTTACAATTTTTCTAAATTTTCAATGACATTGGACAAGTATTTAATATTCATATTTTTCAAAGATATTTTATATTCAGAATGAGGATTTGATAGAGCAACTTTCCCACCCCGTCCCATTTTGATTTGAAGAAAAAAAAATTTGCTCCACCCTAATGTACCTATCTATATTTTAAATGGTTTCCTAACGTAAATCTTTTACAATACTTATTTAAAAATATATATATTCATTAATTAAGTTATTTAACCACATATAGCAAATATGGCAAAGCGTGCATTAACAGAAAAAAAGTGTTAATTATTATCAACATTTTTTCGTTTAAATATTAGAAATGGAAGTACAAGACAATTTAAAAGGCTGTTGTTTACTTGCATAATCGAATTTCATATCATTGAAATACTTATTTTTATTAACATATTCAATTCATCCATATCTACATTTTTATATACAATAATTGTTTTTATATTTGTAATTTCACTTGTTTAACTCTACATTAGCTGATTTCCAAAACCGATGAAAAATTCTAATTGAGAGCCAAGTTGCACATAAAAAAAATTGTAGCCGATATAATACGGGTCATATTTAGATTTTAGGAAATCTTGTTATCCGACCTATACGAAATTCTAATCCAGTATTGAATTCAGGGGGTGGTCATTTGATATTTTATGCTTTTAATAGTAAAAAATTGCAACCCCCCCCCCCGCCGGAGAAACAGAAATTCCTCCCAGAGAAGAGTGTCTGAATTCGACACCGTTCTAAACTGCCTCTGACATTAATAGAAAATTTACAGCCAACCTGGCGGTATTGGGTTCTGGTAAAATCTAGTTACCCGGAATTTGGAGTGAAAAAAGGAAAGAATAATAATGTCGATCGACTAGAGTCCTATATCGGATCGGATAATTTTTTTAATCTGCATCCGACCTGATACAATTTGTGTCGCGTCTGATTGTTGATAGTTGTTTTTGTTGTCGCGTGGTTTGAATCTGGTTGACTATAATAATTTTGGGTTGAAAATTTATTCTTTCAGTTCGGGTTCTTTTAAGACAATAATAATGTTTCAGAGGAAAAACTATATTTTATTAGGAATGAGTCTTTATATGTGTTCATTTTTCTATCTGAACGATAAAATTAACAAGAAAGATATGAGTATACATAATTTTTCTGTAATTGAATCAAGTTGCAGATATATTTTCGGTGATTTCGGGTTTCGGATCCAGATGTGTGCCGATTAAATCATTTATAAGATTCGGTCGGGTTGTGGGCCTACAGATTTTTTTTGTTGGGTTAGGGTAAAAATGCGGATTGAATTGAATTATAATTTCAATAAACCATCATTCATGTTCAAGTAGTCATTCAATCATGTTCATGAAGTATATAACCGGATTCGTGCATGACTCTAGATCCGAGCCGACATCAGAAATTGTGTGGTAAAAGAATTTCGGATAAAATCTGGTTACTCGGTCGTATCCAAGATTCTATTCCGAACAAGACTTACAGTAAAAACATTGTTCACGAAAATCATGTCAGCCTACCACTAATCCAAATCTATTCTGTAGCCAAACAAATCCAAAAAGATCGATCCAAACTTTCTGGATTGTATTCGGGTAAAATCTGGTCACCCAACCCGGTGCAGTGCCGTCACAAACGTCACATACTTGTATCATAAAAAAAGTCGATCCGAACAACCCCAATTGGATTCGGGTAAAATTTGTTCACCCTATCCGAAGCAGTTTTGTCAGATTTTTCACATTGCAGTCGCACGGTGACTTCACAAAGTAGTCACATTGTGAGGTCACAGAAAGCCTTGAAAACGGCCATAACGACTTCGCATTTAGGTCACAGTGACTTCACATCGACGTCACTTGACGTCACGACGACGGTCACAAAGTCACAGTGTGACGTCATTGTGAGGTCACCGTGACGTCACAATGACTTACGGGATATATATATATATATATATATATATATATATATATATGAAAAATTGGGAAGGGTTTTTGTGAAAACAGAAAAACCACATAACGGCTGAATTATGATACATATCGAATCAGTTTAACGTTATTATTACTTCAGGGAAAAGAACCAAAAATGTATGCATGACAGATTTTTTATATCATTAAAGTTAGCCTCAAGAGGCTGAAAAAATAGGGTTTTAAGAAAAAAAATCATAACTTCGTCAATTCCCAAGTTATCAAATCCACTTAAACTTATTATAAATCCTCTTATCATTATCTACAACAAAGCTTTTGTTAGGACCAACTCTTACAGCAAAAATAAATAAATAAATAAATAAAAAGGCGGGGGATTGTAAAAGAAAAAAAATCACATCTCCGCTAATCCGCCTCTAAAGACGATAAAAAAGTATCATTGGCGTGATCAGAGAGATATATAGGGCTGCATTATTAAACGCGCGCATGTCTCATTAAAAAGAACGTCAGAATTTAAAATATAGCGTGTGGTTCATTTAATGAAACAATAATATATCTCTATTTTAGTGTTTGTTGGTGAAATTATTATTTAACTCTGAAATCTACCAATGCCAGATCCTGAAGGGACTTCTTTTTTAATTTATAAAGCCTTTTTTAATTTACAAAGCCAAATTATTGGTAACTCAAAAGAGTCTAATTCATTGCCTATGTTCTTACTGCGTATACATATTTCTATTGATTCCCGGATAATGGTTGGAGAACAAAAACTTGATGGATAAAGCATTTTACTATTTTTAGACACAAACTTAAAGAGCTCTATGCTATGCAGTCTGGCTAAATTTGTAGTTATCTTTTTTTATTTGATTTTTGCTATATGTTCTTTCATTTACAATTTTAACTTTGCAATGTGTGATTCCTATATCATATCGTAATGTTCAATCTGCTTTTTGAACGGGATTTCATCTACATCTGATCGTTGATCAGGCTGTAAGGGATTTATTTTCTTACAAACTATGATTTTTTGCACTTTCCAACATAAGTTAAATGAGTTTATGAATTCTGTTTGTCTGTCCATCCATCCGTCCATCCGTGCTCTAACTCCCTTAAATATAGCCGGATTGAAAATCAAGTGTGTAGCATTACTGGTTTGTTTACAGGACATTCAAAAGTATTTCGCTACATTACGATCAATGGGAACAAATCGTTTCAAGTGCATTTTTTATGATGTTACATCATTTCAAACATAGTTATATTGATATCCATTTATGAAGTGCACTAACATAACTTTTCTGTAGAAAATGGGTTGAAAAGCACCTATTAATCATTTATAGGGCCACACAAAAGTGTTTCATTTCAAAATTGTCTACTTGGAAAAGTATTTGCAGCATATATTAATTATTTCAAATAATTTCAACTGTAATACAATAATGTATATTACTGAGGTTTACTACACGATACTTGTTGTATAATGTAATGTGCAAAGCATTTATCGTTTATTTACAGGAACACACAACACATTTCGGATACAGTACTGTATCCGAACTTCATCCGTACTTATGTTATTTGTAATTTCTGGAAATAGGATTTTAAAAGTTTAAAACATGGTTAAACTTTAGACTAATAAAATAAATAACAATAAAAATAATGTATAAAAATCTTAATGTAATATACAGCGCTGTACAAAATAATTTAAATATATTTCCGTCTATTGGTATAAATTGTTGAAGATGAATTTTCAACTGTGTTATGTGTTTTCTTACTAATTTAAATTGTAGCATACTATATACAGTATATACAAATCTATAGATTATATGCAGGTCTGGACAAAGGAATTGTAGTACTGGCTATGGGTCTAATTTTCAAATTTGTTATGATTGTTCTAAATTGTTTACTTAAGTATCTTATTTACCTTAATAAACATCGAAGGTTTGTTAAGGTATTCTGGACGGGTTGAAACAATGATTCTTTTTCTTGTATAATTTTAAGGACAATTTTGAAAAAGACAGATATTGAATTTATTCAGTTTCTATTTGAATCTTTCAAAGAATCCAGGACATTTTTGAAATATAATAGATAACATGAAATTTTGCACATTGAAGTTGGTTTTCTTATTCTAATCCATGCTCATAATTAATATGTTTATAGTACTTTCTTTATACCTGTTAACTCTTGCGATATCAAGTATTTTATTTATGTTATTGGATAACTGATCAGGGGAACAGACTGTGCAGGTTCTCCTAAGAAAATATGTAAATACAGAATCGTTGTAGAAGAAATGTGCTTGAACATTATGTGGGGTTGTGGATTGCTTGGCATTAATTTTCTATAAACATTACGTTCTATATCACGGTGGATTAATAGTACATCCAAATAAAGGAGTGTATCATTCTGTTGATCTTCCAACGTAAATTTAATTTTACAATCAAGGTTATTAATCTGATCTAAGACGTTATTAAGTAAGGTACCTTTATGTTGCCATATGATGAAGGTATCATCTACGTATCTGAACCATGTATATGGATGTATAATACATTTTATTATATATATAAGTTTCCAGAGTTCGTAATATAAATTCTGCTAATAGGTTAACGCATTAGGATCACATTATTCTGTTTATGTATTTTATTGTCAAAGGTAAAATAGGTATTATTTATTTATTGAATGTTCTTATTTAGTTGTTTGCTTTAAATGAATAAAAGCTAGAATTAAAAGAACATTTTGAAATTTGTAGTTAAATCTTTATTTAATTTTTTTTTCTGAAATGATAATTTTAAAAAGTATATTGTATTTAATTAAGTGGTATTTGTGTTTTCTTAATGAAACAATTTTTAAATGTTGTTAGTAAAAAATTTGGTGCGTCCAATTTCTTAAAATTTGAAAAGGTTTGACATTTAATGTTTACAAAACGGCTCGTTATACACCGTATAAAACATCTAATATTTATTTTATACAATAAGATTATTAACTCGAGAGTAGTCGCTCCTTTTTTTAAACACTAGTAGTCGCGCTCGGTCCATTTGCCGCCGTTACCAGTAGCCTGAAAACAGAGGGGAAATCTGCCGGCGTTACCATATGATCGAAAACGGAGAACATAGGGCGAAAATACTGATTGAATTTGAAAAGATTTACAGAAACTATTATTTTTACAGAAACTATTATTTAAGAATATATTCAGATATGTTTAAGAATATATTTAAGCACTATAATTTAAGAATTTTATTTAAGAATTCATTCAGTTCAAATTTAAATAAATATTTTAATATATATATATATATATATATATATATATTTACAAAATATACAGGAGTCGATTTTGTGATTTTTTTGTGATAATTTTGTGAAGGGCTATATTTTATAAAAAGGAATTTTGTGAAGGAGCCTGTTTTAGTAAATGAATTTTTGTGAAGGGTCCCTAAATAATCCCCGAATTTTTCCTGTAACGACCCCTTATATATTAAAAGAATATACATTATTAAATAATTTGATTGATGTTATGAAGACATAATGAATTATTAATTAGAATAAATTTTCAATTATGAATTTGAAGTGTCGTTAGGGATAAATTATTTTTAAAGTCAGAACCGCAGTAAGCAGGTTTTTGACAGTGTACTGAAACTAGGAGATTGAACTTGAAAAGAGACAGATTACATTATTCATTTATGCAATTTAAATAATCATTCAATTGTGTATTTCAGGACCAGGGTGTATTTATAATCAGGGGTCGATCCAGCCAAAATTTGGGACCTATTTATTTTTTCATTCACAAAAATCCATGTAATAAAACAAAGCCCTTCACGAAATTCCTCTTAATAAAACAGGATCCTTCACAAAATTCTTCTTAATAAAACAGGCCTTTCATAAAATTCCATGTAATAAGACAGATATTTTTCACAAAATTCGTCTTAATAAAACAGGCCTCTTTACAAAATTTATTTAATTAACACAGGACTCTTCATAAAATTAATAAAAAACACCCTTCACAAAATTCCTCTTTAAAATGTATCTTAATAAAACACATCCCTTCACAAAATTCTTCTTAATAAAGCAGGCCTTTTATAAAATTCCATCTAATAAGACAGATTCCTTCATAAAATTCCTCTTAATAAACCGGCCTCTTTTCAAAATTTGTTTAATTAACACAGGATCCTTCATAAAACTAATAAAACAAGACCCTTCACAAAATTCCTGTTAAAAAAGGATCCTTTGTAAAATTCCTCTTACTAAAGCAGGGCCATTCACAAAATTCCTCAAAATAAAACAGATCCCTTCATAAAATTCCATGTAATAAGACAAAGTCCTTCACAAAAATCCTCTTAATAAAACAAACCTCCTTCACAAAAATTCTGTTATTAACACAGAACCCTTCATAAAATTAAGAAAACAGGCTCCTTCGCAAAATTCCTCTTAATAAAATAGGACCCTTTGCAAAAATCCTCTTAATAAAAGAGTCCCTGACCTTTACAAAATTTCTTTTATTAGCACAAGTACCTTCATAAAATTCCATTCTATAAAAACATACTCTTCATTAATTTATTTTATTTTGTTACGTTTGTAAATATGTAATTTGCAAACTAAACAAGATCACCAGAAACGAAAACTATAGCAGAAGGACTTAAATAATTTATTAATAAATTATTGGTTAAAATTTCAGTAACTCGATTTCATCTTTTGTTACAAAATGTTATTTGTCACAAAAATATAATAAATTTTACAAAATTAATTTTTATTTTTCAAAAAACGGGCCCCAAGAAAAGAACATCTGCATCGACTAACTGATATCAATATCCTATTTTATTATTTTTTCTTACAATACATCTATATCACGGCGAGTAGCCCTGGGCCATGTGAAGGCACACATTGGCATTGCTGGCAATGAATTAGCTGATAAATTGGCAAAAGAAGCTACGGGAAGCACAAATATTTATCTTTCCCTCCCTGTTCCCCATCCTACATTAGAGGGTTTTTAAATTCTAAAATCTTTCCTCAGTGGCAGGACCACTGGGATTACTCGGATAAAGGTCGTCATACCCACAAATTGCTCCCTTTTGTCTCCCTAAACTTGCTTAACCTCGCCCCCCACACCTCAGCGTTCCTCACAGGACATGGTCCATTCCCTACTTACCTCAAATATTATAAACGTGCAGCCTCCAATGTGTGTCCATGTGGCCAGCGGGGCTTGCCTTCTCATTACTATTTTGACTGCCCACTGACCGTTGCCTGGCATCTCAGATCTCCCGAAATTCCCCCACCCTCTTGGCTAACCAATATTCTAACAAGACCAATCTTACTAAAAAAATTAAAAAATATTTTTAATTTCTTAATGGATTTATCGAACTTAACAAATTGAGTAACCAACTCTAGCTTTTATCAAATTTTTAACTAAACATATTAAATTCTTCACCACCAATCAGTACTGTAATTGATCTTCCTACCCTCCTTCTCCTGACTTTTCCTTATTTTGGCTGTACCTTGTCAGTGTTTGAGCACCTTGCTGTGCTCACTTCGCAGTCTTTAGCAGCGGTCTCATCTCTCCAACGCAACAACTTGTGGCGCCATCTGTCGCGTGGGAACTGAGTTCTCAGATTCCGGCGCATCATTATTATCCAAGGACCGCCTTGGCCGCGAACTGTGTGTCATGACGCAGGAGCGTTAAGGACTGTTCACCTACAAGTTCTTCATCACTGCACCTGCCGCTGTCTGTCACGAGGGAGTGCAGGCTCCAGCGGTTCAGGCTTTTTTCAGTTTCTTTTTGTTTGTTTTTTGTTTTTAGCTTTCTTGCCTGCCCCTTGTCGCGCTTAGGCTTGTCCTGGCAGTGCCGGCCTTTGGCCTAGTTTGTATTTTCTTTCTTTTCTTTTTTGTTGTTGTTTGGGCCGTTTGCGTGTGCGCTGGCGGTCTCGGCGTCGTGCCTTCCCTTCCGCCGGTGGCTGGAATCACCCAAAACGAATCCCCGCGTGCCGGGGAACATCCCGGGGGAGGTGCTAACGCTCTACGGCCTGGCTTTGCTGGGCCGAGTGGCCCCCCTTAGGCATTCGATAAAAAAGAAGATAAAACTACTTACTCTGAAATTATTAATATAAAGACAGCAGGTTTTTTTTTTGTGTGTGTGTATGTGGTAAAGGGGGGGGGCATTATTAGCGATTTTATGCTTAAACGCCCTTTTTGAAATGAAAATTTATGAAGATCCGTTTATTACTTATTTCAGGATAGAGGCAGGCTTCTTGAGTCACACCTCTTGTTAGAAGCTTCTTATGTATGAAGTAAATAATAATCGTATATATGAAGTAAATAATAATAAATAACAGTTTATTCAAAGAAAGATGAAAAGAAGAATGAAAGAGCAAACTAGAATCCAACCCTTCCCAGAAACTTTCCTGCCTAGAAATTCGCGGAAACGGGAATTAAGAACTGGGAGGGGAAAAAATTACTTGAACCGCAGTGCTCGCGACACGGTCTTTTAGACCGATTTCAACTTTAGAATGCAATAAATTTCTGAGAAAACGCTG
This sequence comes from Maratus michaelseni, assembly GCA_963931845.1. Classification (NCBI taxonomy): domain Eukaryota; kingdom Metazoa; phylum Arthropoda; class Arachnida; order Araneae; family Salticidae; genus Maratus; species Maratus michaelseni. The sequence goes on along the minus strand of OZ007590.1, from coordinate 255,723,997 downwards.
GAATGCGTTGCAACTTTAGTACACAAAAGAACCAACGGTCAAGGTCAGCTGCACTGCATTTCATTATTATAACTTTAAGGGGAAATGAGATAAAGGAAGACGGCGGGGAAATGTCCAACGTGCGACTACTGCCGGGTTAAATGCTATTATGGTTATTCTATACAAAATTCTATAATTCAAACAAAAAAAAAGTATATGCTGAGAAGTCAATTTTTCACAAGCAAATAATTTCAAACATGACCAAAAGCCATTCCACAGATAAATCAATAATTTATTGCTATTAAGAGAATGAACGTTCTGATAAAATGGTATTTATAAAAATTTTATAGAATTTCCTTTAAAATAAAAAATATTATGACAGGTAAATTTTCTTCATAAAATGTAAAATATGAAGCTAAATGAATATTTATCCTTATAACTAATAACTCACATACCATCATAAAAATGAGAAAAATAAAATTAAAATGTGCTTTTTGAAACATAATATTTAAATGAAAGAGAAAATGAACATGTGTCATTTACTTTGCAATTAAATATATTTATATTCTGATAAGTAATTGTGATATATCCTTAAAAAAACAGGGAAAACCCAAAAATTCGAAATCTGACTTTTTTATTCAATTTCAACACGAAATCTGTAATTGGAAAGCACAAAAGCTGCTTTTATGTAGAAATTTAATGTTTTCGAAATAAAGATTGGGGCTTTTTTTAAAGAAACAAGACATTCTAGAAACTTTTGAAGTTGCAGTTGAAGCTGTTTTCAGTTATAAATAGTGGCTGTGTTGGCACATCGATATTTATAACGATATTTAATTCCAAGCTAGTTCCGTATTTTGACAGATAGTGACATTTGAATAAGAAAATAGAGTGGAGTAAGTGGGACAGAGGTACGCAAGTGGATGTGGATGTTATTTAAGACATTATATTAATATATTATGTTGAATTAGTAAATGATAAACATTCTTCTTTTTATATTTTCTTATATGGAGAAAGTAAATATTACAAGCAATGGAAACGTGTACCTGAATATTAATATCACGAGATGTGTTTAAATAAGTGGAAATTTGGTAACATACAGGATGACAATGTTTTTTCTACAGATGATTATATTTTTAAGCCATTCAATTTTAAAAAGTAAAAGTTTGATAACATATATGATGACAATATTTTTTTTATTATAAATGGCTAAATGTTTAAGGAAATATTTTTTTTTTTTAATGTACAACATCTATTAAGGTCATGTTCGATCGGTTTTGCAGAACTCTGATATATACAATATACATCAAGACAAAAAGCTTTGTACATGGACTTGATAATTCATAAGGTTGATTTATAATATTTAATAATTTATTTAAAAAAAATCAATTGCAGAGTTTTCAAACAACGGTAATCTATTTTTGTTGAAAAGAACTGTCAATATAATTTTTTTTGCATGTTTACTTGATAAAACAAAACATACGGCACTGGATATTACGGGTAACATTACATTATTATTATTTATTGTTATTTTTCTTTGTGAAAATTGGCATTACTTGACTGAGATGTAGGGCTATCAATAAATGAACAAAAATACATTTACAAATATTTTGTAGTTTTTTTCAAAAAGAGTTTTTATGTCACGCATTCTACCAACTGAGTTCAGTAAGGATTGCACTTTCTGAAATGACGCCATGTTATTTCAGTAAAATATTAAATATATAATTAGTACATTTTTATTATGGAAATATTTATTCTAAATATCTTTTGTAAATTTAAATCTATAAAGTGTAAGATAGATTTTAAATAAGAAAATTTACAATTGCAAGGTGCGTACACTCATTGAGATCTCGAAAAATTCTGCCCCCGCTATTTAATGTTAGTAAATTTATATTTAATACTTAAATTATGAAATTCAAAATCTCTTCGTTTATTCACATAATTTGTAATATGTTTCTGTGATTAAATAAGGAAAATGTTTTATTTAGTCATTGTGGTGAAATTGAACACACATAATTGTTTTTATTAGGAAACCTAATGTTTTTGCCCTGTTGTAGTGTATTTCCATTAATTAGAGCACTACCCCTTAAGTTTATATAAAATTATAATATTCGATTTAATTATGCGAATGAAAAAAAAACGTTAAGTTATAACCATTTACGTCTTTGTTATTACTTTACCCGATTTTTACAGTAGATGTTCCTCAATAGCTAATCTTACAATTAAATAAAATATATTAAGCATTTTTTATAGAAGGTTAGTTTTATAACCTTCAAGTACAGACGTTTACATAATCACAGAATCAGATCACTAATTATAATTAAAATATAGATAAAAAGCTTAATTGATACAAATATAAACAACAAAAGGCTTATAAAAACCTTTTAATAATCGACATACGTTTCAACGCTAATACGGCTCCATTTGCAAGATATATAACTATAAACAAAAATATTCTTGCAATTTTTTTAAAAATAAACTTGAAAACGTGAATCACGAGATCATATATGTAAAAAAATCAGGTGCTTGAAGTAGCCAACTGTAAACGTGAACAATAATATTTCGTTAGTGCTTTTTTTTAAACTGAAAAGTACCTCCTGCCAAATTTTAGGTAATTAAAATGAGGCCGATTCATTGCAAATGTTTACGTTACGCGTGTAGATTTCTATTGCTTCACGGATAATAGACGGAAAATAGAGTCTTGATATATAAATTATTTTACTACTTTTATAATAAATTTTTATTGTCTCGGTTCTATGTAGTATTGCCGGTGCTGTAGTACTTCTGTCATATTTGATATCAGCCGTATGCTCTTTAAATCCTGCTTTAAACTTTCTAGTGGTTATTCCTATATAATATTGTAATGTTCCATCTGCTCTGGTGAACGGGATTTCATAAACACTGGGTAGTTGATATGGTTATATTGTGTCTATTTTCTTACAAACTACATTTTAAGTTTAGGTATAGTTTTGCGATAAGAAATATATTGAATTTGCTAAGTTTATATTTCAGTCTTTGAAAGAAACCAGGGAAATATTGTAAAATAGATAACTTTGAATTTTAATTGAAGTTTTTCTTCTCCATGCTCGTAATTACTTTATAAAGTATATTTAATTATAATAAAATAATAAAACACACTTTAAAGTAGTTTAAAGTTTGGTATATTTCCTATATATAAATGGCACTCCACACAAAATTTAAGTATATCATTAATAGTAGTTATTACAATTCGATTGTACTAGGCATAAATTTATACAATAATGTATGACAGTGCTAGTAAAGGTGGTTTAGGTAGCTTTCATTACAGAAAGTAAAAACGCTAGCTATTGCAACCGATCGCAGAAAAGCAATTCGGGAAAATTCCCAGACGCCAAAACCACCCTCCGTCGAAATGTTGATACATATATATATATATATATATACATATATGATCTATGTCATATAATACAACTCGTCATACAATAAACCGATTTGAATGAAACTAAGCGTGTGTATTAAGCTCACTAATTTCTCGACAGAGCTTGCTGGCCAGCTTGGTCCGTCATCTTGTTTCTAAATTGCAGACACTAAAAGATATAAAACTAAAAAATATATAAGAAAATTCGAAATTCAAATTTATATTTTGTTGATATTTTAGGCCTTGATACAAGGATTCTGGAGCATTTTTTTGTTTTGCCTCTATCTTAAACAATGGCTGAGATATAGCAGTTCGAAATTCTAGGGTGGCTCACATTTTGAAACAAAACAGCAGATTAAAACAAATCTGGAATTAATTTAGGAGTTTTAGAGAAAAGGATTTCTCCCCAATTATTATATTTTAATGTTGTAGACATTTCCTCTATCATACGCATAAAACTATATTCCTATCCGTTATCGTCAAATTATCGCCAAGCTTGGCGACACTTAGAGAGATATCGCCAAATTTGGCGACCAAAAATAAGTATGCATAAATGAAACAAACTTGGCTGGCGCATTTGGCGAATTTCTTATTAATATTCAGTATTACCGGAATCAGGTCAAGTTTTTGCATTTTAGCTTGCTGCATTCGAGTAACACCAGCTAAATTTTAAAACGAAGATATAGAAAAGCTATGTTTTCCTCCCGGTACAGATAGGAAGGGCTTTTATTTTTCAGGCGGGTACGTGACAAACACGGCCTTCATTGGATCGTAAGAATAAAAAAAAATAAGATACAGGAAGATCTTATAAATATTCATGATCGGTAAAGTCTTATGAGTGGGTCCGTTATCAGGTATTTTTCCTTCATTTTATATTTCGCTCCTCTCTTGTAATTTAATAATGTCTTCATATAAAAAAAAGTTCTGAATGCGCGTTTTTGCGGTGAATATGTACTGAATTCAAACGTTCAAATATAGTGCGAAATATTTTTGAAATAGCAAATTGTTCAGAAGTCGATGACTGCCTGTATTCATCATCATACATAAAATATTTATTTTTTATAGAAGTAAAAAAAAAATCAATTTGTGATTATTCAATGTCAAGAAAATTGTGCATTTTAAAATGTTTTTTTTATTTTTACAGGTGTAATTATGATATATTTCTTTATATACTTAAAAAATGATTTGAGATTGGATTATTAATTCAGTTTTAGAATTGGAAGTTACTTAAAATTTGGACAATATCAAAGAAAAAATAATTTATTCAATGATACTTTCTGAGACATACATTATTTCAATTTCTGAATTCATTTATTTTGATGACTATTGTAATGTATTCAAATGTGAGAATTTAATTTCATTTTCTTTCACAATATGTTTCCACTTTCATATATTGTATACGCTTTAGAAAATAAATATTTCATTCTATTACTTTTTGCAGCTATAAGATTAGAAATTGAATCAAGCATATATTACATATGAATAAAAATTTCCCTTCTTTTGTTAATGATTCTTTATATTGTTACTGAATACTTAAGGAAAGCGATGTATTGTATAAAACTAGGATAAATATTAATTTTTATTTTACACTTATGCATATAATTCAAATATATCTGTATATTTTTCAAAAGAAGTACTCTACATTTTATTATGTATATTCATTTAGTATATTATTAGTGTATTTTTAAACATATTATATTTATTCTAGAATTATTAAAAACAAAACTCTATAAAAATGATTTTTCTCATAAGACAGTATTTACAATATGATAATAGTTGCACTTCGGTTTATATATGATGAGAACAAGTCCTCATTAGCAATAGTTATAAAATAAAATATTATTAAGAATTTAATGGAATGTTGCAAAAACAAATAAATTTAAAAATCAGAGGGAGGAAAGAAGAGTTTCGAATTCGAATAATAAAAACGGCTGAAATTGCAATACAATTTAATACACTGAGTTGCCGAAATGTTATGACTACCTACTACGCAGTTCTAATATGGGGTTTTCTCTATCTCTGATGACTGCAAATATTCTTAAGATCAATTTACATACATGCTTTCCGATGTCTCTGAAATGTATTATGATACAATTTGTTGTGTTGTAGCTCTTCTGTTACTGTACACTCTCAGAAAAAAACTGTAAATTTATGAACGTTTGCCCTTCAATTTTCACGGGCAACAGCCTTATTTGATGAAAAACGGTCTGATCTACTAAATAAGCGGCTTTATCCCTTAGATACTTAGAAAATTAAGAGCAATCCACATATTCTTACAGTTCTAGCACATATGTTAGCACAAATGCCCCATACATTGACCTCCTAGGGTGTACCCTTCATTTTAATCGTGTTTCGAAAATTTCACCAAAACAGCGATTCTGTGATGATTACCTAACGTGCTACGTGCTACGGAACAGTAAGCAAATTGTTATTGTGTTTTAAAGTGCATTATATCCTGTGCATTATAATGCTACATTACTTTGCCCCGTAAAATTACGGGCTGCACACAATGATGGGCATGGATTTTTTTTTTTTTTTTTTTTTTTTTTTTTTTTTTTTTTTTACGGGGTATGACTGGAATCTCTGCTGCCGGCCTCTGCCCGTAATTTTACTGCATTTTTTTACAGTGTAAGCAATGTGTGTCAGTTGCCTGACGACACCTCTACTATAACAAACACAAGTATAAACACAAGCAATTTTCACAAGCAATAAACACAAGCAATTTTCACCTACAATGTCACTTTTCGATGGAGTTTTTTTGCTTAGATAAAAATCTTTGAAGACTGTAGGCATTCTTGTACGAAAAAAGCTAAGAAAGTCAGCTATTTTAGGTATCTTTCATTACAAAAAGCTACCTATTGCAGCCGTTCGAAGGTAAGCAATTCCAAAACATTTTGGTATATTTTAACCGATTATGATCTCGAAGCCCCCAAACCACCTTCAGTTCAAATGTTGATTCGTATATATATAGAGATAGATATAGATATATATATTTGACATATATTAAGCTCTAACTCTCTTATTTATGTACCAACTTGGATGTGACTGAGTATGAGTATAGGACATACCAAAGTCTCGACCGAGTTCGTTGGCCAGCTTCATACGTTATCTTGTTTCAAAATGGCGGCCAGTAAAATTTTTTTTATTTTTTAAAAATTCAAAAACATGTACCAAAAAAATTATAAATTGACAAAAATGTTTGTGTTAAGTGTTAGAACGTGATACAAGGATTCTGGAACATTTTTATTTTGGCTATATCCTAAAAAATGGAAAAGATATGACAGTTTGAAATTCTAGGGTGGCTGATATTTTTAACAATCTGATATTTGTTATGTTGTAACTCTCGTATTTGTGAATCGATATGAATGTGACGGATCATGTGTACAGAACATTCCAAGGTCTCGACCGAGTTAGTTGTCTAGCTTTATACACCATCTTTAAAAATGGTGGCAGGCTATTTTTTTTTTTTTTTTTTTTTTTTTTTTTTTTTTTTTTTAAATTTCGTAAAGGTGTATAAAAAATTATAAATTGAGAAAGTTGTTTCCGTTAAGTTTTAGATCGTGATACAAGGAATCCGGATTTTTTTTTTTTTGGCTTAATCTTAAAAAAGGGCTCAGCTATGGCAGTTTGAAATTCTAGGGTGGCTGACATTTTGAAACAATCTGATTTTTGTTATGCTGTAACTCTCTTGCTGAAATTCGCATTCAAATTCGGTATTCAAAAAGAGCGGGATTGAATCTTCTATAATCGGGAATCTTCTATGATAGATAGCATTTAGACACATTTTTTTCCTATTTTATTTATATATTGTTTATCTACTTATCTGAACAAAATTATTTTGTTAACACTTAACATGTGTATATTAATAAGTTGTCAACAATGTATGCTATAATGTACATGTTGGATATTTAAAGTGTGTTCTAAATTCTGGAAATTTTAGCAATAATGCAAATTAAAACTAAGCAAATATTTAAAAAAAAATAAATTATATCGTGAGATGTATATATATATTTATTTATTATCAATAATAATATTATCTTTATCAGATACACTAGTTACTACAGAAATAATATTAACAACTTTTGTTTATAAAAATTAAAACTGAATTTATCATTTGGTTTTGTTTTTAAGATAACTCTGAATGCATTAATTTAAACTAACTGAAGATTATCTGACGGCTTTTACTTGTAAAATTTTTGTACATAGAAATTAAATATTAATCAATATATGGTACAAATTGATTCCTTTATTATATAGTGCACTACATCATTTGTAATAATATTATTTTATGAATTAATGAATTAAGAGTTTTAATAATAATGATTTTCACATACTTGTTATATCACGGTAAGATTAAGATGCTTTCTAAATGAATGACAAATAGTTGTGAAGATATAACACCTAAAATATGCAAGCAAGCGAAATCTCTTTACGCATAATTACCTACATGTAGCATAGACAGGCAAGTATAAATTATATTCTAATGTCCGTGGCGCTAGTTAAATGTTATGTACTAACCTGAAATACAACCAGTAATTTTGCATGCATAACATCACAATTATTAGCTACATATTGTCGAGTATATCATGCAATTCTGAGGTATATTAAACTCAACGCTTGCCACATAAATGTCTATATTCCATTTTATTCTCTGACGCTTCAATATGAGAGATACTTTGCATATATACGTTTATTATAGCCCTTAAGATAGAGCAAGCTTTAACATTATTCTCATTTTGCATGTTAAAAATAAATAAAATATTTTTTTTTTACTAATAGTGAATTTTGTTCATGTCAAAATTAGTGACTCATATATTTTTTTGGATTACATTGATTTACAATTTTGCGTGGTGAAGATATCAATAACTAATTACTTTTACTTTAGATTTCAGACTTAAAATCTGTACAGAATACTTTCTGTAGAACTGCTTATAATAGACATTAATTGTTTTAAAAAAAAAACATCGATTTTAGAAATTTTTGTATTAATTTTTGTACTAAACAAATGAACATTTCATGCTTCCTCTGCATACAGTTGAAACAAAAAGAAATGTAAGGATTGAAAAGGGTTTGAGAAGAATAAAATAAATACAAATAGAAAGAAAGAATCATTCATGATGTATAGATTATCTACAAAAACAACTTTTCAAAAGTAAAAAAAAAGCCAAGCGTAAAAAAAAAAGTTGTGGCTAAAAAATGGTGTGATATCAAATTTCCAAGCTATTATATTAATTTTTTAACTTTTTTCCATTAAATAAGTTATCATATATATAAGTCGAGTGCCTACGTATATGTTAATAGAAATCGTTTTCTCCTGTACTAAATACATCCTAACGAGTTTCTGAAAATTCAATTTTTTTCAAATTATGCATGATGGGCTTGGCGGCCATCTTTGCATATTATTCACAAAATTCTAAGCATCCAAATCCGTAGTTAAAATCCGAAGTTCAAAATTGTTATTTAAGCAAATATTTTAAGCGTTTCATTTATAGATTTGTATGATCTGAAAATTGTGTCTTAAGATAATGATGACTTATCTTAAAGATTCATCTTATGATTTATTTTTTACAGTAATTAATAATTTCAAACTAGTAAAAATCAATTTCTCAAAATATCAGTCTTATCTAATTTATCTGTCCGTAGTTAAAATCTGAAGTTCGAAATTGTTATAAACATATTACATTGCAAACATATTACGCTTTTACTTTAGAAATTTGGGTGCTTATAAATATGAAAAGATGGCCGCCAAGCCCATCATGCATAATTTGAAAAAATTGAATTTTCAGAAACTCGTTAGGATGTATTTAATACAGGAGAAAACGATTTCTATTAACATATACGTAGGCACTCGACTTATATATATGATAACTTATTTAATGGAAAAAAGTTAAAAAATTAATATAATAGCTTGGAAATTTGATATCACACAATTTTTTAGCCACAACTTTTTTTTTTTACGCTTGGCTTTTTTTTTACTTTTGAAAAGTTGTTTTTGTAGATATCATTTCTTTTTTTTAAAACAGAATAAACATAATTTAAATAATCTAAACATGAGAAATAATTTAAAATTACATTTTACTTTCAGTCATTGTTTAAAAGGTTAACTAGAAATACCAGTAGATTTTTCAATTAAACTAATAACAACATACTAAATGTGGCTTGTTATAATACTTGTTATCCCCCGTTAAAAAATATCACTGACTTATCGATGAAATTAATAAAAATGCAATACGTACATAGCGTGTCAGCGCTGCATTTGAAATCAAACGTGATATCACGCTCTTTTATTATTAGCACTAGCTGGCTTCGCCCACTATCGGACCCCTAATTTATATCGGGGCCTCGAATCTTGTGAAACCTCGAATAAGATAAACTTCGAACCGAACGAACCTCCGACCTGGTTCTCCGCTGCCTTCGGCACCGGATAATCCCTTAATTTGCACATCGAATAGTATAAACCTCTAACCAAACTAACTTCCGACAAGGGTCCCCGCTGCCTTCGGCACAGTATAGCAGTCGTGCTGCGCACGCTCAAGTTCCATCTTCCACCACCAGGTAGCGCAATCTGTTCTGTATGAACCTCGGGCACTGAAATCGTTAAGGCTATAGATGTCGAGTTGAATGAGCTATACCTCGTCGTGATCTAGCCCATAGAACCAGAGATAGAAAAGTGCCCCCTGGTGGTGAAAAAACGAACTAAAATCGGAAAGCTCTATTGATGTTGAGTCGAATGAGCCATACCCCGTCGTGATCCGACTCGTAGGAACAGATATAGGAAAGCGTCCCCTGGTGGTGAAAGCTAATCGCGCTTTGGGGTCAAAAGGGGGGTTGAACACCGGAGATGCATAATAGGATTAAGCGGTCACAGACCTTTCCAACGATGTATCACATGAGGGGTATGTGCAAAATTTAGAAAATACCCCCCCCCCCTGCATATTATGATTAAGCGTTCACAGACTTTTCCAACGATATATCACATGAGAGGTGTTGGCAAAATTTAGAAAAGTGCCCCCTTTGGGTGGGAGGTCTGAAAGTGGGATGATGGACCCCGAAGATACATAATATGAATAGCGGAACAATTTTTAGAATTTCTGAAAGCTGATTTTTATTTATTTATTTATTTATCTATTTTTTATTTTTTGTTTATTATTATTATTTTTTTTTTTTTTTTTTTGCGTTGCCCTTTGCATGTTTGGAATTTCTTAGCAATTTCTTAGATTTACCTTATTTTATTCAATTAAACATTGTACTGTTACAATAAATTTAAATGGAAGCTTCACTTCTAAAACAAAAATAATTTAACATCTGGATTTCATTAATTTATAGGAAAATGACGTGAAAGGTATTCCTGCGAACGAAATGCCTGTCCTTTACCGTGTTTTTTTTTATTTTTAGAAATAAATGTATCACATTTAATTCATTTCAAAATTTTTGTTTACGTTTGGAAAGAAATTTTAAATGGCGATAACTCTTAATGTATACATTTTAGAAGGTACATCTTCCCTCAAAAACTAATTTATTTTTAAAGATCTTTCTAAAAACGTAAATTATGTATTTAAAATATTTTTAAAGCATAAACACAGCGTCTGATTACTTTATTTTACAATATTTATAAGAACACGCATTTTGTCAGACAATTAAATACACTAAACAAACATGAGTGAAAAATGGACCTGGGCCTGGACTCCAACCTGGGACCTTATGCGTACCATGCCGACGCTCTGCGACTGAGCTACCCAGATCCATATCCACAACCGGCAATTTCTCATACTTATTCATGTTAGAAACAATCATCTGCCACAGTTTGCAGTCATATTTAATTATTTGATAAAATATGTGTTCTTATAATTGTGAAGTTTTATTTAAAAAAAAAAAAATATCTTCAGAAGAAAATGGCTGACTTGCAGATGAAATTTGATGTGGTTATATTATAACCAGTAACTGATTTGTGCTATTTTAATACAGATGGTACATGGTCGTTGGCGGGTTTTATCTCTGTGTTGGCATAATTTTTTAATCGCCAAGTTAATTAACAGTTTTTTGCTAATTAAGGATAGAAAATAATTTTTCTTTACACTGAATTTTATAAAAGCACATAGATTACGTAATTACTTCTCCAAAAATGCAATCCTTTTTTTATTCTGCCCAATATTAAGGCCTGTAGCTTGTTTGAAAAAAAAAGTTTGACGAAGAAAATAGTGATCATTTTAAGTAACTCGACGTTTTTAAAAAAAAGCTATATCTCTGTTTATAAATCACTTATGAAGATGAGTTTGGTCTTAAATTGAAGAAATTCTTCCTTAGATTCTTCTAGTTTTCGTTTTTTTTTCTACGACGCTTGGTTTGTTTGATATCTGATATTTTAATCTGGCATGTTTTGTCGATTTAACATTGCGAAGTTGCTTTCTGTATATAAGCATTAGCGGTCTTTATTCCAGTTCTTGGCGTTGTTTGTGTGGCGTTTTTTTTAAAGCTTGGCTTGGCAGAGCGACCGCCCTGCTTGATGAAACACATTCCAACTCATTCCCAACATTGTAACAAAAACTCACCGTATAATAAGGTGAAAGTTGATGTCTATGTAAACAATTTGGAAATCGCATAACACATTTGTAAACCAAATTTCAGCAATTATCCTCTATAGTCGTAAAAATATATGAATTATTCAGGTCAAACTGCGAAGGATTTATAGATTTACATATATATTACATAGTATGTAAAAATTCAGTTCAATGAGGAAAACCATAACACAGTTAAAATTTCCCTTCGGCAATTGCGTCAATAAGCAGAAACATATTGTTTACAAAATCTTCTGTAAAGCACTGCTTATCTTCTGCAGAATTTATTCACAACAGGAAATATACAAAACATTAGTTAAATTTAAAAACAAATATCGCAGTTCAAAAAGCACTTCCAGCAGTTATTGCTCATAGATAGTACTATAATTGAATTATTTGTGTGTCCCTCAAAATGAACGATAACTGCTATGCAGACGGTACTCTATAGATGACATCTTACAGTGAATGTCAGCGATGTATATAAATTTTAATATGCTTCAAACAGTGTAACATCCTTAAAATACACTGTAAGCTATTTTTCCCATAGGCCATGTTGTAACGGAATTATTTTGTGTGCCCTTGTAAATGAACAATAAAAGCACACTTCATCTTCAATACTGGACATGCCATGGTAAACCTCAATAACATATCTGAATTACATAGTAATCAGAGTATTAAAAATCGAAGCATATTCGAGTATTAAATAAAAATCCGAGAGCATGGTTATGCTGAAGGCCAGGAAAACCAAATTCATAAACACCTTTCAATTATGTTAGAAAGTGTTAAAAACGTTAAGAAATTTTGTGCATTAATAGTCACAAAAACATATAGTAATGAATTGCGTACAAAATTTACGCTATACCATGAGATAAGCGCAGCATTATTTTAAACATTTTTCAAAACGTTCAGTCCATAAAATGTAATATATATAAGTAAGTATAATGTATATACATAAGAAACCGCACAAACTCCTATTTTTGTGTATTTGTAATAAAATTATTCAAATATAAAGAATTGTTTTCTTTTATTATGACAAATATGACATGTATTGAAATAAGCCAGTTATATTTATGAGAGAGTACACTTAACGTATTAAGCATTTCCCAAATAAATGAATGTTGATGTTTTGATATCCAAAACTCGAAAATAACAATTTTTTCGTTAACTATTTTTCTTAATAAGAAATTTAAATTCAACAACGACCGTTTTGTGACAACTTTAAATTGATAAACAGCAACAGCCTCTGTATGTTTTTAATAAAACGTGTTTTCTAAAAGAATGATACCTGAAATATTTCATAACACAATCTCTTTTAAGCATTAAAGAATATACAAAGTGCTTATATGAAATGTTGAAAAAATATTGCATTGTTACTTTTTCTGAATGTGTTGCGAATGACATCTTAAAAAAGTAATTCTTAATTAATAAAAATTACAATGAACAAATAAATATTATATAAATTTAAAATTGCAAGAAAAATATTTAACAAGTATAGAAAAACGTTGCGAACACAATTATATGTTATTTTATGATATTTGTACATATTTAAATAAAAGAAAAAGAATGATAATAGAAGAGTAAATTAGCAATTCAAATTAATCATTATGACTTTTAATCTAGAACAGGATAGAAAAACAAGAGCTAGTTATTAAATATGCTGGAAAAAAGAGACAGATATACTACCCATCATAACCAATATTACGTCTGCAGGTTACCTTGAAACGCTTATATAGATATTTTGTTCGTATTACAAACGTTCTTTAGCTCGTAATGAAATATAATTTACTACATATCATTGATGAATAATATTATTTGGTTCAGCATTTCCATCAGTGCCAATACGTAATACATTTTTATTGAACTAGAAACAAACTGTTGATTCTGATTGGCATCGTAAAAAATTATTTCACCTTATCGATGTGTATGAAGTTCTACAATCTCATAAAATTTTATGACACACATGATTATTTTTAGTAAGATATATTCACAACTGATCACTAAACAGTACAATTTGCCTTGAGGAAATCAAAACTTGAGTTTTCAGCACATTATGCAGAAACACATTTCACCTTTTTTTTTTTTTTACGTGTTCCATTCAACAGTTGCAGAGAATCTGCATTTCAAAGCATATCAGAAAAAAAAATTGTTCAATTTGGACACAATTGATCTAGAATTTACTACATTATTATTAACAAAAAGCATTGTTTCGTGTGGTTTTGATATTTTTTTCTCTCCACATAAATTAAAATTTATTTAGTTAAAAGAACTCTTTTAAAACACTCTAAAATGATATTTTTTCTCCTCGAAATAAAGATTATGAAAAAGGTTGGACATCTATGTTATATACGTTTCGTAACAGGAGCTTACATTTGCATTAATGTGTTCGTTGTATGACATTTAATCTAATTTATCCAAACTATGTAGATATTTCGTGGTTGAAAAGTTAGTTTCTTAATATGATAAGTTACTATCTGCACAACGAGATGCTTATGATATTAAATTTGTAAGCGCAATCGTAGCTATACTTGAATCCTGAAATACACAGTGTTTGAAAATGGCAAATATAAAATTAATGAGACAAAGTGAGTTTTCAATGTTCTTTTTCTTCTAAAAAATTACAAGAATAAGAAATTACAGAAAACCATTGCTTGATATCATCTATAATGTATCAGTTCATAAGGATTAGATATCCTAAATCTTTGGTAAATTTTATGAGTTTAAAAATATATATAATCTAACAAAATTAAATTGCGAATTTTGGGATATGTAAAGTAAGCTAAAAAATTGCATAGCTGTTGTTGAGACCATAATCAGCAGATTTACAACTAGATGCCTTTACAAAGGAATTATCTGCAATGAATGTCTAATTTGAGTATTAATTGACGTAACTTATGTACATATTGTGACAGTTCCATATTGTATTATAAAACTTAAGAATGATCTTACTTGTGCTCTTCGCAATTAAAAATTTTCAACATTGCATATTATTTACAAAGAAGTATATTTTAAAAAAGTAATAAAATTTTAATACCTTATTTTGAGAATTTGATTTCCTTTTATTCATTAAAATGAATCCTTAAATCTGAAGTATATTCTATTTATATAATTATATGTATTACATTGCTAATATCAAAACTCATTTAATGCTATCTAATACATAATTTAAAATATGTATTAGTAGAAAAGAATACGATAAACTTTTATTTTATCTTTAATATCTTTACTTGTTTGATATTTCCATTGTTTTTCATGAAACAATATTCAAATCATATCATTTTTGGATTTACTTATAGAAAAAAAAATATTATTTTATTGTTTAACTGTTCTAACATTATGAAATATTAAGATATATTTTTATGAGAAGTCATCTAAAACACATTTATGTTTTCCAAATTTTGAGTGTTTCGTCGAAGCATTAATAAATATACCAATAAAAATGGATTTCAAAAACATTTTAGAAATGGATGTCTGATAAAACTTTTTAGAAATAAAATATTTGATTTCAGTACAATAATATTGATCTCCTTTTGATATATATTTTTTAACCTACTTTTTTTTTCAAGACATATAATTTATGTTCCAGAGTTTTGTTTTATAATCGTAGTATTCAATAAAAATGTTTGTTTTTTTAAAGATGATTAGCAGGTCTCTTCTTCGCTATCTGGAGAACACTTTTGTAAGAATATATTTAACAATTCGTTCATATTTTTGTGGTTGTATATGAGACCAGCGTTTTGATTACGTGTTTGATAACGTAAGAAATATTTTAAGTACTTTACAAGTAATAACTTGTCATGTGGATCTGCAAAATATCTTTTACTGCAAGTTCTGTACGTTTGAGAGAAAACATTTGTAGGAGTATTTTTTGTAAATTAAATAAATTTCCTTTAGTTTAGTAACATGTAACATCACTGATAAGCATTTCCAATAATAATGATAATAGTTTATCCCAATTAGTTTTGCCAGCTCAATAACAAAGCTATAGAACATCCATACACAAATAATATGCTAAACTTTAGTGCAGCTGGCAACGCTTAATATCATAGTTAGCCCACTTAAAAAATTCCTAGGCAATTAATTTTTGGAATACTGATAAGATAATCATCATTGCTTCATCACGTAGTGATTAATGCATTTATTGAACACTTTAGATGTTTTAACATGTATTACATAGGAACGGATAAATTTCTTATATATTTATATAATTATACATAAATTCAATTTTGAAATTAAACTTCAAAATTCGACTCTAATGGACAACAATGTATTTATAATGTAACTTTTATGTAGATCAGTGAAAAATATAATTTTTTTAGACACAGGAAATAAATATTTATAACATGTATTAGTTTCGTCCCATTTACTATGAATTAATGTCATTAAAACGAACTTCAAATAATCAGTGTCCATACATCGTAATATACAGGGTGCAAGACGTTATCTATCGCTGACCTTTAATTTCTCAGCCGTTAGTCGTAGACACATAGTTCCAATTACAAAAACGTTCCAAATGAAGTACATATTCATGTTGTGGCATTGTTTATAATAAAAATTCAATTTTATAAAAAATACAAAACCTAGCTTTTTATACGTTTCCCCCAATCCCTATAGTTATATTTAGTAAAACTTTACACATATCATAACACATATAACACAAAAAGTTTGACTTCTGTACTAGAAAAATTGACACAGTTATTAAATTTCACAGTTTGAGATTTTTGCACACGATTTTGTCTGTCATTGAGGGATCAGTTAAAAAATGAATTGAAGTAATTCGAGTACGAAATCAGGGTGCAATATCCTTTTTACGGCAAAGCCACATTTAGGCGGTATGGCCAAATCGTTGTATCACAAGAGGGGGTTATTTCAACTAAAAATTTTAGCTAACTTTTAGGAGTCGAACAATATTTGAAAGTCAAAGTAGGTAGAATCGACACCAGGAAAATAAAATATACTCACTAAGAACTAGATAAATGACAACGGAATTCAAACGACCAAACGAGTTATAACGAGCATGAAAATTGGTATTTTGCAAATTACAACAGTACATCAGCGCGACACGTTTGGTACAACACACGAGTCATATAGCAGTGGAGAGGCTAGTCAGCGCTTAGATCGTGATGGCAGGCTACACGTAGACGCATTTTGCCGAAATTATATTTATTTAATGTGAATTTCAATGGAATGCCAGAGCGGCTGCGAGGGTTTATTCAAAACATTTCCTTAGGGATCGAAATCCAACGCATTAAACTATATCTGATGCATTGCACCGTATTTGAGAGACAGGCTCTGTTGCACCACAACCCAGAGCAAGTAGACGGGTAAGGTGTAATGCTCAAGTGACACCGGAGGAGGTGCTGTTATTCGCTCTTTTATATCCACAACTGAGCATGGCAGAAATAAGCGAGGAATGTGGATACACGCGTCAGTATGTCTGGAATTTGTTACATGCACATGATGTGCATCCATACCATCCAACACTGCTGCAAGCATTGATTCTGTGTGACCTCGCAAGACGATTTTATTATTGCAATTTAATGCGCAACACCTTAGATGAAAACCCGGCATTCCTTCGTGACATTCTGTGGACATATGAGTCAACGTTTACACTGGGTGGCATTGTGAACGTGCACAATGTGCATTTCTGGTCTCTGGATATCCCTCACATATCCCGCACAGTGCAACACCAGGTATGCTGTTCAACGAACGTGTGGAGCGGTATATGGGGAACCGAGATCGTTGGACACATTTTTTAGAATGGGACCTTAACGGACAATAGTTACCTGCACCTTCTACATAACACGGTACGTGACTGGTATGAAGAGATGTTTCTCCGAAATGCATTCCAGGGTGTGGTTTCAACAGGATGGATCCCCTACCCATAAAGCATCAAGCGTCCGCGCGTATCTGGACACCGAATTCGGTCAACAGATCTTTGGATATGGTGGTCCAGTAGAGTGGCCACCACGTTCGCTGGATTTGATTCCCATGAACTTCTACCTTTGGGATTACATCAAGGAACACGTCTATATGACTGAGCCTACTTCTCTGGTTGATCTGAAGCAGCGCAAATGCTTGCTTGTCCTTACTTGTCGCACAGTTTCACCTGCTATGCTCCAAAGTGTCCAGGACTTAGTATTTTCATGCATTCAATTGTGCATTGCCATCAACGGATTACACTTTGAGCAGTATCTCTAGAAGCTTCCGGCGTTTTGTGCATTCATTTTTATAGTAGACCACTTTCTGATATGATAATAAATTTATATTTATTTTATGTTTAATTTCAATATTTCATTCTTCGCTTTGTGTACAACCCCTAAAAGTCATCTAATTTTTTTAGACGAAATGACCCTCTTTGGCGATACCGGTTGAAGGCGGTTTCACCTTAAAAAAAGGACATTGCTCCCTGATTTCGATCTCGAATTACTTTAATTCATTTTTCAAAGATCTCTCAATAAAAGACAAAATTATGTGCGAAAATCTCAAAAATTTAAATTAAATAACTGTGTGAATTTTTGCATTACAGAAGTCGAACGTTTTGTGTTATATCTGTTATGATATGTGTAAACTTTTACTAAATATAACTATAGGTATTTGGGGACTGCATAAAAATTTAGGTTTCGCACTTTTCATAAAATTGATTTTTTACTTTAATCAATGCCACCATAATATGAATATTTAATTATTTTGAAACGTTTGTGTAATTGGAACTATATCTTTACGATCAACTGTTATGAAATTAAAGTTCGGCGATATATATCATATTGCACCAGGTATACATATTCATTTCTATTTCCCAGTACAAAAGATTAAGTTATTTTCATACTATATAAGACCCAATCTATAGGAACCTTTAATAACACAATTAAATTTTGAAGCATTCCAAGTATACACAACTTTTGGTAGAAGAACATGATAATTTTGGAGGAGATAGAACACAACAAAGAGACATTTTGTAAAGGAGTCTAAAGTCAGAATTCCATTTATTTCGCCAAACCATTCTGGGAATCCCGCTGTAATATAAACACACACTTTTTTGTTGACAACTATAACAAAAATGAAGGGATTTTAATGAAACCTCTAACAAGACGTTACAAAGATTTTTGTGATATAAAAGGAATAAATACTTTTCCAGTATGTCGGAAATTGTTTTAGAATTTCAAAACGTACGAAATTAAATACATGTTTTTTATAGGTACCGTATTATTATATTTACTAATCACTCATTTTAACTTAGAGAAAACAGTCGGCATTCCTACTTTCTCTTCTGAATGTGAAGTTGAAAAATATTATGTCCATGTTATTTTTAATAATCCTGTAAAGGAACTTTACATTTTTCTAAAAAGAAAATGCTGCAGTTAATATCACTAGTTTATTTAATTCACATGTTCATTATAATCATTGTAATCATTATAATCATTATCATTATAATTATAATCACTAGTTGAAATTTCATTAAAATACCATTCAAATCTATTTCAGTTATAGATCAAACATATCATCAATAAGATTTTATTTTATTGAAAAAACAATAATTTTATTTTTTATTTTACTTATTTTTTGTTTGTTTTTTAAACATGTCTTGCTTTTATACGTACAAAGTACTTAAAATGTTGTCTGTGAATTCTAGATTTTAATCAACAATCTCTTCAAAAAATATTCTAGCATTGGATTATTTTTAAATTTTTTAAAGGAAAATTTTACTTTGCTTTCTGTTGAAAGATGTTTGTCCTAAAAGTATTTTACATCGCATATGTGATTATTTTACTGCTTTTATTGCAACAAGTATCCACTAAAATATATATCACTTTATGTTATGTGAATAAATCACGCTATAAATAATAAGAAAGTCTTACATAAAAGTTCACTCGACAAATACAAAAAAAAAGTTTAAGTGGCTATTTTGCTTCCAGTTCATCATTAACTGCGTATTTTCAATTTTTGTACGTGCTACTTAAAATACCATTCAAACATTTATGGTCTAAAAATATATATATACAAAAATAACTCTTAAAGATGATATTCATGTCATTATTTTATTCAAATTTTAAAATTTACTTATGGAATATATCATGAAATGCATTTGAGAGGTTTTGTTTCGGTTAAAAAAATATTGTAACTGATAAATTTTGCCTTGTAAACATTTCACTTTGCATATCGTTGTTTGATACATGTTTTGACAATTCTTTATTTAGTTTAACTTTGAAAGGCAGTCATTACTGTATAACACGATTAAAGAATATCATCTTTATGATATACGTGAATTTTATTTTCCATCCGTATAAGAAAGAAGTAAAAAAATAAATACTTATTAACTGTATGTTTATATTCATATATGAGGAGAAATTATGTGTATTATATACTATAAAATTAAAAATGTCTCTTAATTTACGAAAATATAATCTAACCACACCATAAAAGTGCTACAGTTAATATCACTAGTTTATTTAATTCGCGTGTTCACTATAATCATTATAATCATTATAACCACTATAATTATAATTATAATCACTGGTTAAAATTTCATTAAAATATCATTCATTTTAAAAGTAACGAAATATCATGTTTCGGATA
This sequence comes from Maratus michaelseni, assembly GCA_963931845.1. NCBI lineage: Eukaryota > Metazoa > Arthropoda > Arachnida > Araneae > Salticidae > Maratus > Maratus michaelseni. Next base: position 255,703,495 of record OZ007590.1, on the reverse strand, counting down.
AAAAAAATACTAAAACTGATATATATTACCTTGTAAATCTTTCACTATGCATATCGTTGTTTTATATATGTTTTGACAATTCTTTATTTAATTTTTCTTTGAAAGGCAGTCTTGACTGTATAACACGATTAAAGAATATCATTTTTATGATATACGTGTATTGCATTTTCCATCCGTTTAAAAATGAAGTAAAAATATAAAATACTAATAACACGTATGTTTATATTCATAGAATATGAGGAGAAATTATGTGTATTATATACTGTAAAAATACAAATGTCTCTTAATTTACGAAAATATAATATAAACAAACCATGAACGGAAATAAAGAATAACCTTCTTTTATTTAAATATACCATAGTATAAATATTGTATACACTGTTAAAAATAGCTGTTACATTACAGTACTGTCCCGCATAATTTACTGTGAATTACTGTATTTCTGTAAATATTGCATTTACCCGTTAAATATCAGTCTTTGGCAATAACAATCCGTTATTCACCGTAACTGATCATTTTTTCAGTATCATCCTCGCTTTAACAGTCATTTACAGTGAAGAGAAAATGAACACATCCTTTTTACGGTCAAAAACGGGCTATTCTAGTAAATCACTGTTATTCACGTCCACAAACCGTGATCGAAAAGCGGATCACGGTCCAGGGGAATTGGCGCAGCCGCTATACAAAACAACACGTTGTTTGTTGTTGATCTTGATCTTGATACTTGATGTGAAGTTTCGCATAGGAATAAGGTATGTTGCTGCTATGTTTCTTTGCCTATTTTTAGTTGTTACAATTTTTATCTATCTTTTGAGTGTGTCAATTAACAGATTGCGTTAAAAAATATGTTTGTCATCTCCAAACACATGCGAATGTATTGTAACTTTTAAGTTTAATTAAAAATGCACTTGTTTTACCTCGTGGTAATGCTGATCCTGAGAGGGGGTTTTCTATAAACAGTTGTATGCTATAAGGTGGTTTCAATGAACATACGATAAGAAAATTGAGATTTGGAAAAGATGCTGTTAAAAATTATAGACTATTAACGCGTATGTTTATATTCATAGAATATGAGGAGAAATTATGTGTATTATATACTGTAAAAATACAAATGTCTCTTAATTTACGAAAATATAATATAAACAAACCATGAACGGAAATAAAGAATAACCTTCTTTTATTTAAATATACCATAGTATAAATATTGTATAATATAAAGTTTCACCTATAACATCTTGCAAGTGAAAAGTAATTCATATAAGGAATGAAACGTGTACATATATTTTTTTACGTCTATGCCATTTTGTTTGTGAAGAAACAAGCATTCAACAATAATGATTAAAATTCTATAGTACTCGCTGTAGATTATTTACGTATAATGATATCTTTAAAATAAGAATTGCTCTTATTTACCAAACGAAGAAAGAATTTTTTTTTCTTTAAATACACTTTGCTTAAAGAAAATTATAACAAAATAGTACCTTATTTTTACTTAATTGCAACTTAAGTACTTAATTGCAACGTTTCTAAAAATATAGCATAAAAAGGTTCTCCACATTGGGAAATACATCGCTTGTACTTTTTTTTTTACAAACACATATAGGACTTCCTATTCCATGCCGTCTAAAATATACCTTTCCCTTAATATATGCAATACATTATAACTAAGTCTAGGATGCGTTCTTTTTATAGAGTTATCAATTTTGTCAATATTCCGCTTCGAAGCACTTAATGCCAAAGATCATCTATCAATTCTTTGGAGAATAGAATTCCGGGATGATTTTTTCTTCTGTCATCGGAATGCATCCAGGTTTGTATAATGGAATTAATACAACCTCTAATATATTTCTTTATTAATAAATTGCGGGTAGTACATTTTGCATATTAGATACAAATATAAGATTTTGTGAATTTCGTTGCAATTTTTTTTTTTCAGGATTCAGCTTAATTGTACTGCTTGAAACTAAGTTTACGAATCCGCATTATTATTTTTTGTTCCTTTTATTATTTTATTTTGATTGTTCTGGCGGATGCATTAAAAAAAATGCCTGAATAAATTCAGAATCTACAAATATATGTATATATATATATTACAAAATTAAATTTTTTTTCGCGAAGGTTAACATTATTCTATATAAATTTTCCTTTTAATAATATTCCATATATTATACTGGCTTATTAAATTAAAACCTATTCTTAAACCAATATATCAATCTCCATATGTACAGGTATAAGATCTTAATGCACCTAATAAATTTTTTTCCAAATTGCTTAAATCTAAAAATGGCGCTAACTACTTATATTCCTTAAATAACACCTTTTAATTATTTAAAACCCTATTAAAATTCACTATTATTTCCCGTTTATATCAAACCTCTCTAAATTCTTTATTTAACTTATAATTCCTAAATTATCCCGTTCTAAAAAACGTATTTATTAAATATATATATATATATATATATATATATATTTTAACATCAAAATGTCTATTATAATATTTCAATACTTTAATATTCTAGCTGGTACTTACGTATTATCCGGGCCAGGAGATAGATCGCCAAAAATGGTTGTCAATTGCCTATTTAGTTTATCGTTGCCAATGATGTGAAAAACAGTAATTTAATATTGTTAAATACATAAAATTGTTTTAAACGGTAAGTAATGTAAAATAAATAAATAAATATAATAAATAAACAATAATAAATAAATCATTCTTTTATAAAATAAATAAATAAATAAATAAATAAAACTTCAATAAAAGCCACATACAGAGACGGCTAACTGTTACAAGAGAAACAATGTCTACTAAAATCATAGTAAATTGATTTGTTCATTAATTTTATATTGCGCAAAAAATAGTATCTGAATGTTAAGTTAGTATTAAGAAAAATCGTACGGTAATAATTTAACACATTAAATTCTGAGAAAATGTAAATGTATTCAACCACTCAGGATTTGTTCTATACGTTCACACATTTCTTTCAAAGAATAAATTACACCTTGACAAATAATTATGAGTATATTCTCTCGAGTAATATCCCCTTGAGTTTATAAATCATTTCGGAAACTCATTTCTCTCTGGATCTTTTAAATCGAGAAAAATTGGCAGACTCATAATTCATGCATAATTTGGTTAAAAATAGAATGTGATTTCCGAAAGCTGAGAATAAATGCAAATTGATATATTTGTTGATATATTTGTAGCAAATTGATAAATGTACGACAACTCTTTCTTCTAAATATCTTGATTGAAATGTATTTATCTTAAATTTTAATGAGTATTTTGTTAATTCTGTCTTTATAAACTAATTTATTTTATAACTTTGGGGCCAATGTATGTTTTAGAATTCGAAAATTCAGGAAACATTTGCCAAAGTGGAATAACATTATACATTTTGCATAGATGAAATTAAATTCTCGTAATTCTTTTATCTGATTAGGAAATTATGTGAAATGACTAAAACCGCAAAATAAATTTTCGTCTAGGTTTATACGTCATTATGTTGTAAATTTTCAAAGTTCCAAATTTTTTCCCATTAAAATTACACCCAGAAAAAGGAATTGATTAAAACTACAAAACATGTTTTGTTGAGTACATTTTGGTTGTTTTAGCAAAATTCAAGTAAAATTGAACCATTTTACTTGAATTAACAAAACATTTTTTGCTGACGATACAAAATTTTTTTTTGGAATAGCAAAAAAAAAAAAAAAAAAATTGTTGATACAAACAAAATTTCCATTGACCTATATTTAAACAAAAAGTTTTGTTGGGTCAACCAAATTTTTGTTGATTCAACAAAACTTTTTTCTGGGTGTAAGCTTACAATCTTTATGTTCATACAAATTGTATTTTTTTAACGTATGCAACTAATACTTTTTTGTTACGTGTTAATTAAAACAATAGCATATGTTGTGCATGAATCTAGTTTGTTTGAATAATTATGTTTAAATCAAATAATCGAATGTAGAATAAGCGGAATTTTCTCTCGATTTGGCTATAACAAAAAAAGTCCTTCCGGCCTGTACCGGGAGGTAAAGGTAGCGTTCATAGTCCATGTTTTTTTAAAAATTTAACTCATATTACTCAATCACCTGAAGATAAAATGATTGGAACTCGATTATAGAAGATTCAATCCCAATTTTTCGTTAATACTGAATTTGAATGCGAATTCCACCATGAGAGTTACGGCATAACAAAAATAAGATTGTATCAAAATATCATATACACCCTAGAATTTCAAACTGCCATATCTCAGTCATTTTTTAAGATAAAGCCAAAACAAAAATTGTTCCGGAATTCTTGTATCACGATCCAACACTTAACGGAAACAAATTTTTCAATTTATAATTTTTTATACACCTTTTCGATTTTTAATTTTTTTTAAATTTTAACTTGCTGTTATTTTGAAACAAAATGGCGCATGAAGCTGGCCAACGAACTTGTTCGAGACCTTAGTACTTTCTGTACACATGATCAGTCACATTCATATCGGTTGATAAATACGAGAGTTACAGCATAACAAATATCAGATTGTTTCAAAATTTCAGTCAACCTAGAAGTTTAAACTGCCATATCTCGGTCATTTTTTAAGATATAGCCAAAACAAAAACTGTTCCAGAATCCTTGTATCACGTTTTAACACTTAACAGAAACAATATTTCGAAATTACAATTTTTTTACACCTTTTAGATTTTTTAAAATTTTAACATTTTTTAACTGGCCGCCATTTTGAAACAAGATGGCGGATGACTCTGGTCAACGAACTCGGTCCAGGCCTTGGTATATCCTATGCACATACTCAGTCACATATCCAAATTGGTTCATAAATTCGAGTGCTATCATATGAGGTACGTTATATATATATATATATCAACATTTGAACGGCAGGGGGTTTGGGGGTATGGGGTCATGATCGGTGAAAATATACCAAAATTTTTTTGAATTGCTTCCCTCCGAATGGCTGCAATAATAACGAAATCTACCTAAAAACGCTACGAAATGCTTAAAAGTTTACAAATGGCATATAGTTGTAGAGTTGATGGTACTTACGTATCATACATATCAGGTCCTAAAAATGGTGTCAAATCTCCAATTATGCTTATGTGTGAGCTCCTGTGTTTCCGATTGAAAATAACTGTAACATTACTCAAAAAGCCTAAAGAAAATATCCACATTTAAATAAATACTCACTACAAAGCAAGGTATGAAAAATGTTCAATTAAGTCTGTTTAGAAGCTATATGCTAAAAAACATGCAACAAAATTTATTAGTTTTTAAAAGTTTCAGATTTTTAAAACATGCTACTCTCGCATACGTTTACAAAAACTGAACAGATGTTTTAACTTTGTAAATAAGTTTTGCCTTATGCACGCACTCCTACAGTAGCTGACTGTGATTAATAAATATTTTTTGTTACATAAAATTAATAAAGAAATATGTGTTATTTTATTTTATTCACATTTCATTTCTAAATATCTTTCTTTATTAGTTTTGAAAAATATCACTGGGAAAGAAATAAAACAGTAGCTTCGTTTTGTTTTCGAAAAAAAATAACTGCCCATGTATTTGCTAGGGCAAATATTCCTTTAGAATTTCGTAAGTCATACAATATAAAATTTCTCAGAAAAATAATTCATCTCTTTGACATCGTTAACGTTAATTAACATGAAGGGTTAAAGGTTATTTAAGTTCACGTAAAAATGTCTAAAACTACACCCCTATTTGAAAATCATAATCCGAGTTTTCTCTCTACTCATGACTTCAACTTTAAGATTTTTTTTATTTTTTTTTATTTTATATAGTGGAAGTGAAATATGTATATGGTAAATATATTTTTACTTGAATTTAATAACCATATGCGATAATTATTTTGGATTTTACAAGTTGTTTTAAATTATAGCGGACAAAACATCCTATGACCTAATTTCTATTATATGACCCAAACATCCTATGACATAGCTATGTCTAAATTACAATGAATTTAGTTACTTGTGTAATTTAGGAACTACTTTTATAATGTTGTTATATTTTATATTTATTTGAAAACATATATTTACTACCACATGGACAAACACTCATCACTATTTACGAATTGTAGTCTATTTCATATTTAGCGAATGTCTGCTAAAGTTGCTATTTGGAAATAAAGGAAACTCTGAGCCCATAGTCGGTATAATCAGGATCTCATTGAAAATTTTAAAATTCACTGCAACACAATATATCGTAAAGGCAACATCAAATACATTATAATAATCTGAAATTATGTTTCATGTGTGCTATATTAAATTCCACTATTACAAAATTACATAATTGTACAAAAGACTTTGAAAACTACTTAAATGAAGAAAAAAAAGAAAATGCATTGAAGTCCAAAATGTAAAATATTAAAGAATGGGTGTAATCTCTATTATTTTAACGTCTATTAAAGGGCTACGTTTAGCTTTGACTGCTATAATATCAAAGAAACGTGATTTTTAAAATTATCCTATATATATCACAGTTTGCTTTCTAAAATTAAATATATATACACCTACCGCGTTATCTGTCTTTGATTATATTGTAAAAGTAATACAAACATTTCGAAATTGAAAGAAAAAAAATTATATATTAATAACATTTTGTATAAACAAATGCGCGTCTTTAGGTACGTTCTTAATTATATAAATACGTAGCACTTATAGTCGTCGTCTGGTACGTCTGTCCGTCGGCATATAAACGTGCAAAAACTACCCTGAAATTTAATATATATAATCGTTGTAGAATTTTGTTGAGTCATTTCAAATTTTATGACAATTAACTCAAAACATAAAACGATATTAATAGAAGTTTTCTTCATTCTATTAAATTCTATCATACGTAATTTATATAATAAAAACGCAAGCCATGTGACTGAGGAAAACAAATATGGGCTGACCATTTCTTTTTTCATATGCCAGGCGGCCATTTTTATTCAAATTATTTTTTCGAATAAAATTGCATAAAAGTTGCATTTTTAGAAAGATCGTTAAAAAAAGTGTTTGTTTCAGGGATGCGTTAGATTCAAATATGTATATAGGTTCTGAGATACTAACTTCAGTTTCAGTTAGATTGGCAGACCAATATCTAAATCCATTAAAGTAAATAAAGACGAGAGATTCCTTTATCATGAATCATAAAACTATTAAAATATGGAGGTAATAATTCGCAAAGCAATATGGTGAATTTTACAGCGTTGTCTATTGTCGAAAAATAAAATTCGCATATATAAACGTAGCATACGTAAAAGGCATGTTTTACTTCGCTCATAACAGACGATTGACACTGAAATAATAAACATGATTTTTTTACATTAACAAATTAGTTATAGTACGAACGTAACTCATTTGTCACGTTTAACGTACAATTTACAACTTGTTTATCCTATATTTTCTTTATTTATATGTATAATTGCATTTATAAACTTTCACTAAATATCCAGTGTCTGTAAAAAAGAAGCATTTTATAAATAGAAAAGTACAAAATTAACTTACACTTATTTGTTTATAATTCCAAATTAATAAATGCAGAATATACGAAGATATGAATTTCATTTTAATATATTAAGAAATATTGAATTACAGAATTATATCAGCTACGCAAACATTAATATTTATCATTTTATTTTAATAAAATATAATGATATTTAAATTTAGAGTAATAAAAGCTGTAACAAAAAATATAAACATATTAGCTGAAATCAGCTTAATTATTATTCAATAACTATCTTAAAATAAAACCATTCTTAAGATAATGTATAGTCTTCTATTTGATGTCTGAAATAAAAATTTGGCTCATGTATTGTGGACTACTATATAGGCAAGATTAACATAGAATTAATATAAAGCACCACCTAATTAATATGAAAGACAGCGTAGGAATTGATCCGCAACTAGGCGGATCATGTTCATAATATGGGGAAATTAAGTTGAACCATCATATTAAATGGTACTCTAAGCTTAATATAACTCTAGGGTTTAGATTTTGGGCTCAGTAGAAAATGATTCTGTTGAAGCAAATAAAGGTGTTAAATAAGTGGAAAATTATTTCTAAGACTATCAATTTCATCAAATAATTTTTATTTCTAAATTCTAATTTCTGTCATTTTACAAATACTGTCTTAAGAATTTCTAAATGAAGTATAACACTAGTTATATCAATTTTATTTTTAAAATTTTAATTACAGGATACGATTTATTCTGCTTAAGATGTTTTAATGTTAATGCCTTTATATATGTCAATTGCGCTTTTGCTTCCGTATTACAAAGTGAATAAAGAAACCATTATTAATACTCTTTATGCCGTTTTTCAATGTAAATAATCTCTTAAATTGTGTCAGTATTTAATGGTTTCAAATAAGAATTATTATTTGTTTTATGAAAAAAATTAAGACGGTCCATTTTGATTTATATTTAATCTATAGCTAATTTTCATAAAGCATAAACGTACAATATATTTAAATATATTGCAGATATTAGATAATTACATCTACACAAATATACCTATTAAAAGGGATACAGTGGCAGTTTTCTTTTCGTTAAAAGTTTTTAACAGAAATCTTATTAATAATTTCATAAAAAGAGACTATTGCATATGAAAAACATGATGTTCTTTTAGACTTGCACGAATGATTAATATTTGAAAAATAAAATAGCAAATATTAATATTTATCAATAATAAAAATATTATAATTTTATCTAAATAATCTCTCAACATTTTATAATTTTCTTCCCAGAATTTATTCGTGTTATACTGTCTGTTTGTAAATGAAATAGAAAGTAGTTTTAAATAATGAGAAAATGAATAGAAACAAGTAATTATGATTTTTGTCATAAAAAATGTAATCAAAGAGTAAATGTAAAAGCAAATACTGCCATAAATTCAAGATAAAAGAAATTGAAACTGTACTTTTTCTATTACGAAACAATTACTGAATATTTATGTTTTGTACTATTTACATAAAACTGTTTTAATTTTACCGAAAATTAACATGCAGGTATTACTCGCATTACTTTTTCTATTCCAGTATTATTTACACATAAACAATTACAGACAATAATTTACTTAAGTACATGAAGAATAAGTTTTTATTCACGATATTTGATTAAACTATACACTGTAATATAGGGACAAATGTTTCTGAATCTAAGAAAATATAATATAACGAAAATACAGAATACAGAATAACCTTATCAGGGTTACCTGCGATTGCGAAAAGTGTTCTTTCTCTTTAGAAATCCTGTTTTTAGGATGTTATCAATACTTTCCTAAACATTTTTAGCTGTGCAACCAAATTTATACAAGCTAAAGTAACAAAATAAAATTTATTTTAATGTTAATGTTAATGCGTTAGTGTTTTATGTTTGTCTGTAAAACATAATTGTTGATCTGGAAAATGTTGTGGGTGTTGGTGCGGGAGCCAGGATTGAACCTGGGAACCCATGGGCAGTAGATGAGATCGTTACCGCCGAGCAAAAGGCTAGCTCGATTTAATCCTGCGAGATACTCATTTTCTACTGCCCGTACAAGATGGCGTCACCACAGTACTCCATCCCAGTGAGGAGAACGTCTCGTTGACGTTGAACGAGCGATGTGCACTCGTGTTGCGCGGCGGTTGCCAGGTTGCTGCTGTCACGACGTGCGCATGTGTGACCCCGATATGTTCGGCGTAACAGGCTTTCGTGCTGTGATCGTTTCACACGCTTTGCGTGCTGGGGTGTTTCAGTGCTGCCATCTGTTGAACTCCAGAGGAGGTGATAATGTCGGTGAAGGAGCGTGTTTGTTTGTCCAAGGTCACCAATGTGGGAGTAGATGCGGGAGCCAGGATTGAACCTGGGAACCCATGGGCAGTAGGTGAGATCGTTACCGCCGAGCAAAAGGCTAGCTCGATTTCTTCCTGCGAGATACTCATTTTCTACTGCCCGTAGAAGATGGCGTCGCCACAATGTTTACTTTCGAATTGATAGAATCCGAAAAATCTATATTCTAGGTTGAGAAAATAGCACACTGTTTTTTTTAAACATTCAATGTGTATTTTGAAAATCACTAAGAGCTTCAGGACTGCAATTTGATATTGTTCCATAAAGGAAAAATCAAGGATAATTAAGGAAATAAAGGATTATTAAAAATTAACAGCTATGATTTACACTTTTTAGTAGTAAATTTATTGAAAATATATTACTTTTGCTTTTTTTAAGATGGTAAGAGAAAATGGTAAAAGGAAAGAAATAGAGCATTATTTCAAATATCTATTTCGGTTTTCTAAATTGTTTTTTCTGTATAATCATGATTTAAGTAATATTAAAATATTAATTGGTAAAAACATAATTTTTAAATAATATATATCCTTCTTTATTTGTTATTGATATTTTATTTTCTACTCTTTAGTGTTTAATACGTTTCACTGTTGCTGTTTCGCAGCAAGTTGGCATAATTTACCAAGCATGTTTGGCGCATAATTAAATCCATTGATTTTGTAATTAGTATACAGTTGAAACCACAAAGAATAATTGTAGATTCATCACTTGCGCCGGTCTAACGGAGGGATGCCGTAAAATTAATTAATAATTTATAATGAAATTATAATAATATTAAAATATTGTATTGTCATCGAAAACACACTTGTGTAAATACATTTTTGTAATTCTAACGTATGAAGAAGAGAGCAGAAAATGGATTAAAAAATTCTATATTTACATACATGGACCGACTTAAATAAAATAAAACAGAGTAAAAACAATATTATCTGATATGTAAATTTTGGGACTCTCCGTGGCCGAGTGATTAAGACAACATTCCGTTAATTGCTTGAGAGCATAGGATTCAAGTCGGCTGGTTCGACTCCCGTCAACTCCATTGCACACTCTGTGTGAAGTTCTGGCTTAATTCTTCAGTGTTATAATTTCCTTGTGTCTATCCAGTGCTCACCTTGACGAAGATTTATAAGCGGATATTTGTATCAAGTGCTAATGTCTGATGTATAGGTTCAATGAACAAACAATCAAACATTTAAACTTTTTCTTACAGAGTTGTGATGATGTACGCCTCAGCGACAATTTATTTTTATTCTATCTGTACCACTTTTCGAAAAATGTTCCTGCTGAACGCTTATACTAGGATATTTTCTTGAAAAATCTACATCAAACAATTTTTTTTTTGCAAATTGTGGTACTATTGATTATAAAAGTAATCGCTTGGTCCCGGCTCGTAATCAAATGTTTAAAAAACTCGCATTTATATGCTACACGTATTACTATGCAATGTACAAGGTGGCCATAATTAAACTGACAGTTTTCTGTAGCGCGATCTAAATGCGAGAATGGCGCCAAATTTTGTAGAAAGATTAATCAAGACGGGGAAGGAAGGATTCCGCGAAAAAAAATTAGTTTCAAAAGTCACCGCTAGGGGAATATGTGGCGCTGTGCATTTGAAAAAGAGAGTTTTAAAAAGAAGAGTCAATACTGAAATAAAATTTCCGTTTATTTAGCACATCCAACTACGATTCGATATGGCCGCCGTTTTTGTGGACCACATATTACATTCTGTGCACAGCATTTACAAGAGCAGAGAATAACATGTCTGCAGGAATCTCCCGTACAATTCGCGATATGTTATCCTTCAATGTAGCCAGGTCCTGGACACCTTCATGATAGACCTTGGACTTTAGGTAGCCGCATAGCCAAAAGTCGCAGGGTGTAAGAACAGGGGACCGAGGTGGCTATACAGTTGGAAAACAGCAGCTAATGACTCTTTCTGTTGTGAATTTTTGTCGTAGCAGCTGCTGTACCCACAAAGCAATATGTGGAGCGGCTCCATCTTGCATGAAAATGATTTTCTACAGGCATTGTCTTTGCTGAAGTGCCGGAATAACAAAGTTGTTTAGCATGTGGCGATATTTGTCTCCGGTAACAGCTGTGAAACCACACCAAACAGTTAGCTTTGGAGAATGCAAAGGAATTTCCTTGAATGCTCTTGGTGACTTGTTATCCCAAATTCGGCAGTTCTGGTAATTTACAGTTCCATTCAGGTAAAAGTGGGCCCCGTCTCCCCATAAGATTTTCCAGGGACAAGCATCAACCAACTCCATTCTGGCAAGAAAAGTGACAGTAAAAGTCAATCGCTTATCATGGTCGGTGTGACGTAACTCTTGTACGCGGCTGATCTTGTACGGATAAAAGTGGATAATCTTTCGTAGGATATTCCATACCGTACAATAAGGCATATCCAGATTACGAGCTATTCCACGAGCGCTGGAAGTGGTAGCAATATTGTCTGGTGTTCTGTCGACAATCGCGTTGCCACTTCTTCGATTGTATCCTGTGATACGGGTTTTCGTCCTCTGCCTGACTGAACATTTAGAGAACCTGTTTTCTCAAACTTCTCAACCATTGCTTTTAAACCATTAACTTACAAAGGACCGTTACCTTTACGCATTTTTTGTGGTTTCTAAAAGCACGAAGGGCGGCTGACGCATTGCACTGGTTGAGGTAAAAGATTTTGACTAGTAGAGCTCACTCGACTAAAGAAGGAGACATTATGAAAGATAACCTTCAATGAAATTGCTTCTAACAGTAGCACATTACCTTTTAAAGCCGAACAAGCTGGCACTGGAACAAAAGATGTAACGTGAAATTTGATTAAAGAACTTCTTCTTCTGCTGTTGCTTTCTTTGGGGCTCTGTAAGTGAAATTGCAGATAAAGAAACTTTAGCAGTGTTTATGTAAATTTTCAGCTTTTTATAAACTGTTAGCATTTTGAGCTTGGATTAAATTGCTAAATTCGTTAAATAAACGGTAATTTTATTTAAGTATTGATTCTTCAATTTTTGAAACTCCCTTTTTCGAATACACAGCGCCACATATTCCCATGGCGGTGACTTTTGGAACTATTTTTTTCGCGGAATCCTTCGTCCCCCGTCTTGTTTAATCTTCCTACAAAATTTGGCGCCATTCTCGCAATTAGATCGCGCTACAGAACACTCTGAGTACCGTCAGTTTAATTATGGCCACATTGTACTTGAAGTTACTATGCAATAATATTTCGAGATAGCCAAAATATAGGAGAAGAATAACTTTTGAGTACATCCTTTTCTTTTAAGTCTATGGGGCATTAAAGCGTCCCTAGAAATGCGGGTAAAATAAAGGCATTTATAACATAAGTATTAATGATCCTATTAGTATCAAACTATGTGCCAAAGTATTTTAGATAAGTTTGATAAATGCTGTAACATTAATGCGCGGTGAAATAGGTTTAATGTTAATATTAATATCTATTACATTCTGTATTTTGTATGTGTTTTTATTTACATTTTACTTGTAATTTATCGTTATTTCATCTTATGTAATTGTTTAGTCTTCATCGATTAAATTTAAACATATCAGATTGCTTTGCCTTGTGCTCGGACGGCTAGACGCCTAGGAATGAGCACGATGTGATCGCAATATAAGATTTAGTGGCTAGATTTTTATTTATTAAAAATAATTAGAATACTTAATACAATATACAGGCACAACGCTTCGCTATTGTTAATCAGATCTATGATAAGCAACATAAAAATATATAATGAAAAGAATGAATATTAACATTTTTCTTGAATCAAGAAGACATCGGTGGAGTGTGTTGAAACTAAAAGAAATTCCTGTAAAACAGACAAGTGGACACAGAAAAACAACTGGAAATAATTATATAAATAAATAAAATAACTTTTAATTAAGTCTTGTGCTATAAAAAGGGCATTTTGACAAGTTATCACACATAAAATAGGAGCAAAAAAAAAAATTCAATAAGAGACCGACAAGACGCAACTAACAAACTATAATCTAAAATCGCAGGCCTCGAAACTGCTTGGCGACCACGACGACAAACGGTCAATCAGTGTACGCAAATCGGAAACATTCTCGAAATAAAAACAAGCCATAAACTCGTTCCGCTAGCAACTACGTTTCTCCTCCATCGAGCAACCGCTGCGGGATGATGCAGGTAGAAAAACAAGCGCTGCGTTAAAAAAATGACGATCAGTTTCAAAAAATATCAGATCGGAAGAGGAACTAAATGAAAATGGAATCGATCTGAGTTGACGTCAAAATCTGAACTAAATGCTATAAAAGGATGAATGACGTATTAATTTAACGGAAATTACACATGCTCAATAATGGAAATGATAAATTAAATGGAAACAATTGGAAATATTAAAATTATTGTTTTAAATGGGAAATGTAGCACGTGGTTGCGTACATGACGCATGGCGATGAAAATGTCACACTTACCATGAAACATACACCCGGACTGATATAAATTTGTAACCTTTTGAATGGGATTTTTTTTTCTTTTTTGCAAAATTTAGAAACTGACGAAAGGGAATACACGAGATTACGGGATCAAAAACTTGCAAATTTGTTTTTTTGGACTTTATATGTTGTCTACTGTTTATAAGTTGTTGAAATTAGTAATGTTTTGATGAATCTGTTAATATAAGAGATTTTGGTTTGAAATTTAGATAAACTTTTGAGTTTAATCTGCATGAACATCCAGTCGTGCATTGACATCTCAGCGCGAAAAGGTATCGTAAAACCAGAGTGCATGTAAAAGGTGTACATGATTTGGGAAGGCTTGGATGGTCTTGTGATGCGTGTTGATACATAATGGATTGATGAATTAAGATAACATTATGGAATCAGCATCAGTCAATCTTGCATGAATTCTTTAGTAGTAGATTTGATGAAGGTATTAATTCCTTTAGAAATGGCTTTTTATTCCGTATGTAAAAGTCGTGTGAAGCAATTGTACTCCTAGCATCTTGTTGAACTCTTCAAATATGTGGGTTTTGAATTATCTTCCGTTATCGATTAATATAACTTCTCGTGTTTTAAATGTCCAAATATAATTAAACGTTGCTTTTACTTTATTCTTTGCTGTGATATTTTGAATTGGTAAGAGATTGAGAGATTTTGTGAAGTGGTCTATTACAGTAAAAATCTGATATTCATTGTCAAAAGGTCCAGAAAGTGAAGACATGTCATTTGACCTGGACGTGAAGAAATAAATGAACTCTTGAAATGTGCTTAAGGAATATATTGCGGTTTAGACCAAATGCAACTTAGGCATGAATCAAGAAATTTGACACCATATTCATACATTCATTTCCAGAAAAACCTATCTGATAAGTTCTGATAATTGTTCTAAATGCTCAAATGCTACAGATGGTGCATTCGCTAGCATTTGACATTAAGCGACTTCGGTAGAACTATCTTAAAATATGACGTTCTTTGACTGCGTGATTGTAGTTCCTTGATAAAAATTATTTGTGTGAATACTGGTTAAATATTGCTTGTATTTTTGAACTGTGTTTTTATTTAGGATATATTAAATTATTTTATAGGTATGTTTATTTTTGAAGTCATCTGTTAAAAGTAGTGTCAGTTCACATTTTATTTTGCGCGGTTTGAGGATTATTGTTATTAGTAATCCTCAAACAATAGCAATAGCCGATATAGTAATATCCGAAATAGCAATAGCCGAAATAGCAATAGACGAAATAGAAATAGTTAAAATAGCAATAGACAAATTTCTTCGGCTATTGCTGTTGGAGTTAGATAATGCATTTACTGTCTCTTCATCATTATTATTAAGTACTAGCCAGTTTTTGCCCGTCTAGACAGTCGCCTGAGGGCCCCATATGCCTTTTGCAGTGTATAACTCGGGTTTTGCCCAGGGCCCACAAAGGGCATTTTACATGCAGACAGAAAATAAATAACTAAAATACTTTATTTTAAACTATACAAAAATATCTAATAAAAATTTCAAAAAAGCATGCAAAGATTACTCGACATAAAAGGTATAATTTTATTTTTTATCACCTAAAAAACACCGCTTTGCCTTGGCCGTGGAAATCTAGTAGAGGAAGGGGGATTTTCCGGATGAAATAAACAAAAACGGGATCACCTGAGATATATGGCGATCATTGTACATCAGATTTGAGAGTTTCATGCTTATAAATTGTTAATAGGGTGATTAAAATAATGGGACCTGTGTGATTCACAGCCATATATGATTTACACAGCGCGACAGGCACTATAATGGGACCCTGTGTGTTTCGCGCCTCTTAAATTATTAAAACGACAATCACTATAACCGGGCACTATGAATTTAGTGCACATTAACCGTTTTAACAATAATATTTGTAACATAGCCCTGTGGTTTTCAGTCCTATAATCTATTTATACGGCAATCACTATAACGATGCCATAAGCATTCTCGAACCTGTAAATATGGAGATCAGTGTTAAATCTCTATTTCCAAAATGTGATTTGGGGAACAGGAAGAATGCGTACAAAGTGAAATCCAATCACTAAACGACGAAAAGCGCGAAAAGAATTTATAAAGTATCAAATAAAAAAGACTCAGCAAAAATTTCGGTTTCAACCCTGTCCGTGCAAAGGCTTTTTATTAAAACTGTGTCAAGCATTGTGACTCGCTATTTACTGAATGTGCATCTTTACTTTTTATTTAATCTGATCATGCAAAAAATCCTAACTTACTATTTTTCGAATAGAATATATTTTTCATTAAGTTATAAAGTACATCTTTCGCTGCTATTTGATGTATTTAATCATTTGGAAGTTACCTGATGATGTGAAACTTCCAGTAAAATTGTTTCAGAGCTATGGAATCATGCATAAAGAACGTTCTTTTGCGAAATTCCGGCTGCAGACATTTCACAGTAAATTAAACAAGTTGGAAATTGCACGTCAAACGTGACAAATGAGGTGCGTTCGTACTATAGCTAGTTACATAAATATTCAGATCTTTTCGGATTTTTAATTCTGTGCAATGAATTATATCGTCTGCAGATTAATTTCTGTAATAAAATAAGTATCTCGGTCGCTTGACGATTAAACTTCAGAAGCTCCTATAACAAAAAAGCACCGATTTAAAAAAAAATTCAAATTTATTAATAAATATTTTTATTAATATCTCCTAAAGTTTTGATTCGATTTTAATAAAATTTGAAATGTCTCGACAAAATTCTGCAAAGATAATATATTTTAAATTGCAAAGCATTCGGTTGGGTAGTTTTTGCGTTGTTATATGCGGACGGACGGACAGACAGACAGACAGACAGACGGACAGACATTCAGACGGA
The DNA here is from genome assembly GCA_963931845.1 of Maratus michaelseni. NCBI lineage: Eukaryota > Metazoa > Arthropoda > Arachnida > Araneae > Salticidae > Maratus > Maratus michaelseni. The sequence continues at coordinate 255,686,339 of OZ007590.1, read as the reverse complement.
CGTACAGACGAACGAACCAAGCGACGACTATAGGTGCTACGTATTTATATAATTACGAACGCACCTAAAAAGGGCGATTACACTGAATGTCATACCCTATCTATTGAGATTTTATAGGGCATCGCAAAATGGCGGGATAAAAACAGCTCGGCACTGTTTGTCATTATTTACAATCCAGTGTCAAAGAGTTTATATGGCGACACCTTGACGAAATGCGAAATGTTTAATGTAATGCTAATATATATATCAATTCCATGCCTGCAATTTAAATTAAGTTTTATTTTATTTTATTATTGTATAATATTTATTTGTTCTTCCTTTTTAAGTATATATTTGTATCGATATAACACAATAGCTCGTAAAACTCTTGAATTTTGAAATGTTTTATTTCTAATCTCTTCTTTTATTCATAATCTCATCTAATCTTCCATAATTGAGTTCATAACCAAAGGTTGGTGACAAATATGAGCTATGCTAGCAACAATATAGTTTCAAAATTTTGAGAGTCATAACAATGGTTCAAACCATAAAATTAGTTTTGCGTATACCACGCAAACTATAATGCACAAGTTGTCTATAGACTCTATTACGAATTAGACTCTATTATTATTTGTTTTGGATCTTCAATATCCCTTTCACTATACCCCTCCAATATGTCCCCTTCAATGTCGCCTTTCACCCCCTTGGAGGTTCAATTTCTAAAATCGCTGAAATACATATCAAACACTTTTTTATTAGATTTTGTATCATACATTTTACGTTCCTACCTACAACTGCTGCTGACATACCGCGAAATGACTAAAAATACTTTTGACACACCCTTTATCAACCCTATGAGTTGTATTTCAAAGAAACCCGTTCTTAATAGATCCCTGGTAGGAATACATATACTCAGCAGGTCAAATTTCTAGTTACAATAGTTTTGTTTGTGCGTTGATAAATCAGTCAGCACAAAAATGTAGACAAATTTTTATGTAGATATCGACCTAATATATTGCTATAAAAAGATTTTTGCTTCAATTCCACGGAAAAATGAGTTTCGTTAATTCCAGACTACAGTGAATGAAAATATTCTCTACATTTGTTCTTTATATCAGTAATACCAAATCGAGACTTTTCCGTTACATCAACACCACTGTGCCAAACATAACAGTTGGTGTTAAATGAAACATTAAACAAAAATGAACATTGTTGGTGCGAAAGGGGTCAGTTAAAAAATTATCAGGAAAATTACAGACTTTTACAAATTATTTTATTAACTCAATTCAAATATATACTTAAAAAGAAATACCAAATAAATATTATGGAAAGAAAATAATAAAATTAATAAAATAAAACTCAATTTAAACTGCAAGCACTGTACAAATGTTGTAGCCGGCATCTCGCAAAAAAAAACTTTATTTATGTATAATTCCATAGCTCTGAAACAATGTTGTAGCAATTTCTCATCATCAGATAACTAACAAACGGATAAATCTATCTCAGTGTCAATGAAAAATGTAATTTATAACATAGAATATATTTATAATTCAAAAATAGCAAATAAAATTGTTTCACGTGCATATGATTAAATAATAATAATACACTGGCCTCCAAAAGTTAAAGTACAACGCTCACCAGACAAAAAAATGGCAGTCAGATTAAACTTCATATTTTATATGAATGGCAATAAGAAGCTTTAAAAAAACTTATGCAAAAATTACAGCTACCACTTTTATTTTATAGAAAAAATAGGTATTTGTGAATGACAGAAAAAATATGCAATTACGAAGCTTTCATAATTTCGCGTGTATGTTTTGTTGTCTTCGAACTATTGTCGTCAGTTTTGTTCACAACAGCCAGTAGAGTCTAGAAATGTCTAGAAGAAGTCGTTTCCCCGATTCATTAAGGTGGCGGGGGGTAGGATGGATGGAAATGGGGTTGTCACAGGCCGATACTGCAAGACGGCTGAATGTGTCTCGCAGTGTAGTCCAACGACTCTGGGATCAGTATGAATCCGAAGATTCTGTGTCCAGAAGACATGTTCCAGGCTGCCCACGTGTTACAACACCTGCAGAAGACCGGTTTCTAGCTCTTATGGCCCGAAGGAGAAGACGCACTACTGTGCTGCAACTCATTGTAGACCACTTTGCAGCATCAGGGAGAAAAATCTCCGCTACTACGGTGCGAAAGCGTCTTAACAATGCAGGTCTTTATGCAAGGCGACCAGTTGTGTGTGTCCCCCTCAACAGACGACAGAGAAGGTCGAGCTTATGTTGGGTAAGAGAACATGTTTCCTGGAACAGACAACAGTGGGCTTCTGTACTATTCACAGACGAGTCCATATTCACACTGGAGAGCGATTCAGGACGTCTTCTGATCTGGAGAGAACAATGCACTCGATACCATCAATCAAACACTGTCGAAACAAACAGGTACAGAAACGGTGGAATCATGGTTTGGGCAGGGATCTCACTCGGAGGCCACACTGACCTGCATGTGTTCCATGGAGGAACTTTGACTGGTGCGAGATATCGGGATGAGATCCTTGATTCATATGTGCACCCATATGCCGGTGCTATTGGCAATGGTTTCATTCTAATATGTGATAATGCGAGACCATACAGAGCTGTGGTTGTTGAGGATTATCTTGAGGATCACGGTCTGGAGAGAATGGAATGACCAGCTCACTCTCCAGACTTGAATCCAATAGAACATTTTTGGGACTATCTTGGAAGACAGGTTGCGGCCTTAAGTCCTCCTCCAAGTTCATTAAATGAGCTGAAACAAGGCTTACTCCAAGTCTGGTTAGCGTTACCTATTCCGGTGTCCGACAATTTAATTGAGAGCGATGGAAAGTCAATGCCGGTAATGCATTCAAGTCCGGGGTGGACATATTCCGTATTAGAACCAGTTTTTTAATATTTCTGTCACATTTTACTGCATAATACTGTGATGTACTGATTTCTCCAAGGATGGAATTTTCCACCATGAGTGCTTTTTTGTTGTAATTTCATTACACGTTTAACTTAAGTAAATTTCTATGTCGCATTTAATAAATAACAGTTTAGCGCACATTTCCTCCAAATTTGTTGTTTCTATATTCATTCATTTGCAAATAGACGCAAAAAAACGGTTGTACCTTAACTTTGGGAGGCCAGTGTAATAAATCAATACACATGCAATAAATAGAGAGTAACAATGTTTAGTAACAGTGGGAGTAACCTACTTCTAAAATTGGTTTTATTGGTTGATAGGCAAATGACGTAAAATATCTTCATTTTTGGAGACCTTGATTTGTGCAAGATTACATTTACGGTCAAATATTTTAACGTATCCGATGAACGAATCTCTTGTGTTTGTTTACTTTTATGGAATGATATTATACGCGGACAGCCTAATTTTAACTGAAGTTATCTCAGAATAAACATATTAGAATGTCACTGATTTCTCAAACATTAATTTATTTTGAATGATCTTTTTAAAAATGGAACTTTTATGCAGTTTTAATAATAAAAAATAATTTTGAGTAAAAATGGCCTCCTGGCATATGAAAAGCAAAGTGGCCGCACCCGGCATGGTCACCAACACTGTCCTTGTCTTGGATTTTATTATAAGTAAATTGGGAGAATTTGGTCTGAGGTAAGTAAAGAAGTATCTGAAGTTATATCCGTTATTCGCTTTTCAGTAGGTTTTCTGGACAAGAAATCTGCTAATATATTTTGCATTTAGGGATATGGTGAAAAGTATAGGTATATTGACATAAGTACAAAAACATGTGGTGACAATGTTAACAGAGCATAGGTGACTTGGAGTAACTGTTACAGTAAGAATACATCAATTTGATCTTACATTATTGTATTTATACTGAGGAATTCAAGTATATTTTGGAATAAACAAAAACCGTAAAGGAAAATTTGACAATTATATATCTAGATCACCATTGTCATTAAGGTTCACGAGGCTCCACATTAGCCTGCGGCCTAAGTGAGTAGTGTCTCTCCGTGCAGGCAGAGTTTGCGCAGAGTTTGCGCAGAGTTACTCGCGAGTGAATCCTTCCTTTTCCTCATCCTTCTGCCGATGGGCTATTCACCACCTCTCATAGGTTTTGACGTCCGAAAGCTATGGTAAAGCAATATCGTGTAGACAAACTTCGGGATAAGAGTCTCGAACCCGGAATCCCTATGAGTGTTCGGCCTCTCGGACACCTCAGAGGGAGTTGTCATAGCGGCTTTACGCTAGTTTCGGCCTGTCCCGTATAACGCGCCACGCATAAGGATTCTTGAGAGCTTAAATTGGTGAGATGGCGGATCGTAAGGTATTTTCGTTTTACCATTGCCTTAATCCAATCGTGTTCTAAAATGTGTTTGTAATCATGATTAAATTTAATTTTATGAGTTGCATGTAATCTAATATAATTTGTAAAAAAAAAATATATTTAAGAAAATATAACAGATTTCTCCAAATGTATCTTGATTTGAAAAAATAATCCATCATAATCCATCCTGACAATAATCCATCATTTTGCAATTTCTTTGTGACAGATAATAGAATAAAAATATATTTCCTATTTTCCTCAACCCTAATATATTACATGACAGTATGCAATAATGTGCAAATACATGAAGGGAAATTTCATTCAAGCAAATTTCATTTATTTCTTACCTTTCTGGCGGGTTGTTCTTTATGCGAGAATGGGATTATTTCAATTAAATTATATCAAAATTTCTGAAGCTACGTTTAAAAAAAAAAAAAAAAAAAAAAAAAAGCATATTAATAGAAAAAAAATACTTTTGGTCCTTTGAATAGGATACTTCAAATATCAATATCATAAAGATTATTTATAAAGATTATTGAAGTATCTGTAAAAAAACCGTTCATGTACTACATCGTACTACATTGTTTATATTAACTACTAGCTAACCCGCCCGGCGTTGCCCGGGCCCGAGATAATTACAATCTCAGAGAAAGGCGTTAACCCCCTCCCTCCCCATACCCGCAAATATAATGATTAATTTGTTCAAGAGAACCACCGTTACGTACATTAACGCGATCATTAAAAAAAGAATTACATTTTTCTGATAATTAGAACATAAAGAATGACGCTACGCTAAAATAGCCGCAGATGACACCCCTTCCCGACCTCAATTTCAAATCTATATCTTAATTAGTTACCTAAATATTTGTTCATTAGTAAAATTTGGCAATTATTTCCTTTCATTTTCGCAAACTAAATGAGAGGGATCGGCCAGAGAAACAGATCTCTTTGTAGTTCAGTTTTTAATGAAAGCCGATCCCTGTCTGACAATTTCTCGGATCGTTTTCAATGGCGCCGGCAGATTTTTGGCAGTTTTTTTGCGTAAATTAAAGGAAATTACCAACTGAATTTTTCAAAAATCACATTGTCAGATACAGAATACTTTTTTTAGATATGCTCAGAAATTTTTAATTTGATATCTCAATTAGTTTTCTTAAAATTCGCTAATTAGTTAAATAATTTCGAATTCGTTCATTTCCGGTTGTAAATCCAATGCGCCTGTCCGTTTCTTTCGCCATTTTGAATTAAAAGATGATATTTTAGAAGCGATGGTTAATGAGAATCTAATTAATATCTAGGCTAATTATCAAAATATTAAAATTCTGACGCTCAGCTGCACATGGCCAAACCTTGGACTATCTACACCTAAATTTCCAGCCTTCTAGATGGGCTAGATTTTGCTAGCCATCGCCAACAGACAGACACACACACACACACACAGAGCGAAACTTTATTTTATTAGTATAGATATTACTCGAACAAATTTTGTTAGTTAGGATTAATACAAATAATTAATACAAAAATTTTATTAAATTAAAAATTTTATTACAGCAGATTCTACCACATAAAATGAAGTTATATATTTACAAAATAGAGGCAGCATAGAAATATAAGTTAATTTCAAATATAAACTGTTATAAGAAACTTAGAAAAACATAATGTAAACATATTATAGATTTTCTGCAGGTATATAGACTTTCTGTCTCAATTCACTTTGTAAACTATATGCTTGTAATACGATAAGAGCAAAACTTTTTTTTTAATAAATGCGCATTCTCGAAATTTAGTTTATTTATGACATTACAAATCTTTTATGACAGTATTTTTTGACAAGTTTTTATGACATTGAGAATATACTACACATTTCATGAGAGTTAATGACTCAATATACCGGGTGGATCGCAGACATTTCCTTCATGTGAAGGAGCTTTGTGAAGAGAGATAAGTTCATAGGGATGAGCATCCAACGGAGCTTACGTTAAGACTATTCGTTCATGTTGATTGGAGATGACATCCCGTAGGCAGCGCGCTCCCTATGTGATTTTTTTGTGCGGATACGTTAAGGAAGATGTTTTTAAACATGGACCCAGAAATCATTTAATTCAGCAGGAACCAAATTCTGGTAGCCTTATTGGATTGTGTAGATCGGTGAAATCGGTTGCATCAGTGAATAGAGACTAGACACCTCCTTTTTCAAGATATTTTGTTTATAAATACATAATTGGACAATTGAAACTTCTAACCTTATTCTTTCATTAGCAAAAATAAATTGTCTTTCATCTTTATTTTTTCTTTAATTTTTCAAACAAAGAATTTTCTGTGTCTCACCCTGTATTTACAAAAAATATTTTATTATAACAATCAAAATGAAATATTTAATATATTTACAATCTAATTTGGGATAAGATTATTTTTATAAAAAATTCCATGACTAATCTTAAACTCGTAGCTATTAAGTAGGAAAAGCACACATATTGCATTCTAAATATTGAACTATGAGTTTTGCTTTCTTTCCCACAGAGAAAGTACCCTGATAGAAGACACGAATTGTATCATCTTTCTTGGTCGCATATCTCCCGTCTTTACATTTTTATAATACAATATTTGCCATTTTCGCCTCTTTTGTCTTAGTTTTTCATCCGTCATTTTTCTCCTTTAAATTCCCATTTATTGCAGACGATTTCCGTGTGTCCAGCAGAGCTATTCTTTCAGGTATAACTCATTCTTGCAAATGACGTAATAAAGCGATACACCGTCCGTTATTTCATAAGTTAATTTATTTTCCTCCCTTTCATGCGTAGATAGGTCTAAGTACTGGATAGCCGGCGTTTACAACATTCTGAGTGGCCTGTTTCGGACACTGATATGTTTAGTTTAAAACCGGTATTATCCATTATACTGTAAAATACCAATAACGCGTGTACGTCGTTTGGGAGCTAAATATGTATAAAAAAATGTAATCGCCGATTCAAGCAAATATACGATCAGTATATTTTTTTTAATCAGAAAAACGTACCTGAAAAACTTTTGATATAACAGACTCCGTCGTCTCGACACTTACTGTGTCGACTCACTCTTATTGTTTATAAAGGAGAGATGTGTCGGCGACGTACAGCTTGTGAATTTTTTCTGTCAATTAAAGGTACAAACTCTGCTTATCGCGGAAAGGGTGCAGTTTTTCTCAGTTCTCAGAACACCTACTAGGCGGTATTTGGACCCTAGACCTGTATTTGAACCTTCTCCTCTATACGTTCCATATACAGGACTATGAGCAAAATTTAAAAGCCCGCTTACATATCGTAACAAGAATGCTTGCTACCAAGTCATGAGGAACATCCAAGAATACCCGAGTAATTGAAACAGCAACTTCATGAAACGTGCTCCTTCACGAACTAAAGGGAAGGCAAAACACGGAACGTACGAGGCCACTGATTAGTAACTGCAGCGGAGGACATTTTGCGGAGAGTCGTATATCGATCTGAATGTAACTTTCAGGAATATAATGAAGTTGTCTCAGTTTATCTTATGATGTTACAGAAAGTACTGAGAGGGTCATCATTGCCCACCTGTCCTTTTTAATGTGCAGAATGTTAAGGATCTCTAATCTGCAGATTATGGGCCTGGTGTTGAATTTTCTACAATAATTTTCAGTCAGACAACCAGAAATCCGGATATGTTGAGGATGTGATAATACAAAACAGTTTATCGACCCCACAATTAGGACCGTCCTGCATATCAAAATCAGAACAAAAACAAAATTTGCAGATGGAATGCAGTATCGGGAACTTATTATCAACAGTAGAGGAATCATAAATTTAAATGTTCTGAGAAAATACTTCGTTTAGAATAATCTTTTATTTTATAAACATTAAGCAGAAAAATAGTTTGAGTATAATTTTAATGAGTTCGTATGCTTTTATAATGAGAAAAGAAGTACAATAAAGCGCATTTTAATGATAGTTTTTGAAACTTGAGATGAAGTAAGCCATTTTGTACTTTCAAAATATATACATTTAAGACAAGAGAATAAGTCTATAAACGTCCTTTTGAATATTTCTATGCTTGAATTGTATTTTTTCTGAAATATGTATTTTTAACACGAAGCTTTCAGAAATAGGAAAATAAATGAGAAATATGGGCGATGGAAAATGCTAAAAGAGCTATTTAAGCATCGATTTTTGCATTACATACTTAAAAAGAAATGTCTATTTTAAGAAAGAATTCTGCTTTGTTTACACCTCAAGCTATTTTAAGTTCTTTTTTGAGATATGAAAGATGTGTGCATCTTGGAAATATGTTTCTGCATGTAAAACTAACGTGACAAAAAGCAATACTGTGAAAAAAAGCTCATATGAAAGTTAAAATCACGTGAACTAAGCAAGAAAAAAAAAACGCTTGAGGCAAAATCGGAAGAAAGTTTTCATAATTTAATTTTTATTATAAATTTTGTTTAAGTTATCGTTCTATAAGTATTAAATTAGACAACATACGCGGGAACAAATCGATACGCAATTCAATTAAAGTTTATATGTGCATTATTTTCTAATGGAATGTTTTAATGAATGATAAAAGATGCTTATCGAATGTTAGTACATATCGAATATAGTATGTTTTAAAATATATTTTTGGTAACTTTATAATTAAATAATATAGAATATTACATAGTCTTTGTTTGTACAAGGATGTCATATACACATATACAGGGTGTTCGAAAAGTCTTTCCTTCTTTGATTACTATACATAAAATAGACATGTGAAAGTGATGCCAAAATGTTGGAAAAGTAACCAATTTTTTTGAAGTGAAAACTTCTTTAGGCGCGTTGGGCATTTTTTGAGATTCGAAAAAACCATTGAATTCGCGACACTGTTACCGACACCACTGTATAATGTTGCCAATTCATACAATGAAGCGAAAGTATCACAAGGAAATAGTTCACATGCAGAAAGCGAAATGATTGGTATTATGAATAAAAATAATTCAGAAAATAATTTCAAGATAAATTTAGCACGCGCGGTGAAAACAGATAAAAGTGACTCAACTTGCGAGACCAAATCAAAAGATGAAAATGAAATAACAAAACACGGAAAATATTATAATTTAACGAGTACGAGAAAAATTGACAGAAGTAATATAAAAAAAAAATGAAAATAATGAAATATTTCACAAAAGTTTTAAGAAACGTGGTTACTGATACGGAAATGAAGTGAAATCATTTTATAGAAAAGAAAAGTTTGTTGATAGAAATTATAGATACCGCAAACAATACGCGCAGTATGAAGATAGAAAAAAGCATAATGTTCACGAATACAGTAAACAAGACAGGCAGCAAAGAAGTCATTTTTGGAGTGATAGGAAGCGGGAATCCTATTTTGCAGATAAATGTTATTACAAAAGATATGAAACTAAATCTCATGGAAGAAATGATGAATGTATTGAGAGTTGTTTAAATTGTGGATGAAAATTCATCAGTTTCATTGGTATTCATTTCAAAGAATACCAATTAATTAAATTTTATATTTCATTTATTTGTAAATTTACGTTTTAAGCAATAGATTGCAATTTTTGTATGTAAAATAATATGCATTATTTTTCATGTACAATAGCGCATTAAATGAAAATTGTAATATAATTTTTGTAGTAGTAGTTTATAATAATGAATAAAAAAAACACTTCATTTAAAAGTATTTCCTGCGCAAGAAAACGTTTTCAGACGATTCAAAAATACACACGTAATTGTTCAAGTTTTCACTTCTGTCGGCACTCCCGGAGTGCCATTGTTTTTTTTTTTTTTTTTTTTTTTTTTTGCAGGTTTTCTCAACGTGAATGTATTACTAGCAGTGTCAGTGTGTAGGAAATAAACCGAGTACCACGAACTGGTCGACCAACGATTTCAATTGAAATGTTGGAAGAAGTGAGACAGTCTTTTGTAAGAAGTCCCCATACATTTGTTTGTATGGCTTCATATAATTATTGATTCAAAAGGAGCTTAATGATACCAGAGGACACACAGAGATTTCTAATACTTTGTAAACATTTCTGGTTTCATGGAAACCTGCAAAAAATACTTGGTTAATTTTCCTTCTGATTTTTGTCAAATTAATTGTCGTATATATCGATGAGATTTTTATGTTTTTACATAAAAACTCATGACCGTATAACCGTAAAATCTCTATTTATAATGATTCTTGCTTTTAATCTATTTTATCAATTACATGTGTACATAAGAATGTAATTATGGAAGTTAATCCTATAATTATTCTAGACCACTGGTTATTGTTATCCACACCCCAACGAAGCTTTACTAAAATCACGATGCATCCCCTCCTCCCCCACACTCTGTAACATATTATTTATAAAGTTAAATATTTTCACATTGAAGAAGCGTAACAAGGGGCATATTTCTTGAACGGCAAAGCAGGCAAGTGCTGAGGCCTACAGTTAAAAAGCTTCCACAAAATTATCTGAACTAACTAGATAAAATTTAATTTATAATGCATACATGACCTAGGATTATACAATAAACATTAAACTAATATTATGACGGATAAATCACAGGACATGTTAAAATCAGCGTAAAATGTCGATTTTAATAAATTTTGCCATTTATCTGGCTACATAAATTATGTGTCTTAATCGTACTTCAAAAATTGTCTGTATTTCAAAAAAGTAACTACTGCTGCTGTGGCCGTAATTAAAATGATTTTTAACTTTTCATTTTCTCGAATTATAATGAAAAAACTATGGCATATATACCAACTTTAAAACTAGTAGTTTTATATAAAAATATATCATAAACACGCTGAGCGTTTTTCAAATCGAAGACATATTTTAAGCATTATTTAATGTTCAAACGGACTAGAACGACTTTAACAGATCTATAGCATGTTCATTGATCTCAACTGTTAGAGTGATTAACTTATAAAATAAGTTGGTCAGTACTAACAGTTTGTTAAATTATGGGTTAAATTGGCTAAACTCTGTTGAGACGTTCTTGAGATCTTTTAAGGTCGCATCCAAGAAAAAAAATCATTTAACATATTTTTCAAAGATTATGATATTGCTAAAGACTTTAATCTAAACAATGTTACCAAGAATGATGATGCGATTTGGTGCTGTGTTAAGAAAATCCATATTTAATGTCTATAATGTAAAAGCAAAAGAGTTAGTTTTTTTTTTTTTTTTTCAGGATTGGTGATATAATTGTATGCCCATTACTTGTGTACAAACTTTATCAACTTACAAACGATGCGTACAAACGTCAGATAAAAAATAACTGATGTTTGTTTAATTATAACAAAAAATGGGAGAAACAGACTCTTATGACAAATAACTGACTAAGAAAACTCGCAATCGCAATTTAATTATACAACGATGCTTCGAAACCTGCACGATTACAATCAATCGTAAAAAGAACTTTAAATTGAAGACAACTGATGTTCTAATGAAGATTAAGACTTTGATAAAGATTTTAAGATGACTCACCAATTCCCTCCGACATTTAGATAAGAGAATAGTTAAAATCTAATGAATTTCTTAGCGATAGTTATAGTGGTTCTGATCGTGCACCTACCGCGTATGTATTACGTATTGTAAGATAATTATCTAATTATTCTGATTCATCCCATGTTATAGACAAGAACAAAGTAAAAAAAGCTGCACAAAAGGATTCCTGGGTAATAATGTATATTTTCTCTCACTTTCGTCTGTCATCTGGCGTTACTTGTCAATTCATCGCAAAGCGCTTCCTTGTTGATGTCTAGATCATTATCAAAAATGTATTTGCCTTCAATTTTGAGATAGTTAACCGATTGTGAACGCTTCGAAGCGTCATTCGCAGTGAAATGAGGTTTAGGGATTTTCCTTCAGAACATCGTAGTAAGTTTGCTTGTTTCTTCTGAAAAAATTACTTTAAATTTTCTAATTTTATCTTGCAAGTAAACAAACCTGACCTTAATAACGGGATCTTAAACAATTTTTCATATTATTTTTTGAATACATTTTCATAGTCAATGTTTCGTATTAATGCTGCAGCCATACAAATCCAAGATTTTTCTATACTCATCAATCAAAATATAGAAAATGAAGGTTTACTGCAAAAGGTAGACGTTGCTTTGCTTTTGGTTTCAAAATTATGTCTAGTTATTACTTGGTTAGCGAAAGAATGATTTGTTTCTAAATAAGTATTTTCTCTAAGTATTAGGAAAACATCGTACTATTACAGAAATAAATATAATGGAGGCTGAATTATGTAAATTGCATGTATTACCCACTAAGTAAAATTATACAAACGTTTCATACGTTCACACAGTTTCAATGTAAAACATGTTTCATGATAATAATGAGTTATATACAGAGTAAACTTTTATCGTTACAATTATAAATATACAATTATAAACTGTTTGTTTGCAAGGTATGGTTTCAGTTGTAAAAATGCTTCAAATGTTGTTCTTCACCATTTCAAAGTAATTTAAGATAAAATAGTTATTTTGTTTTTAGTTAAAAAATAAAAAAATATTCGGCCCATGGTTGCTATTATATTTAGAAAAACGTACCTTATGCTCTAACAAGTTTAAAACAAAAGTTACATTCTTCTACACTGAAAATGTAGCGAGATTGAATTTGAATTTTATGATTTGACAAAGTTTCCTGGCACTACAAACGCGTTTTTCTGTCCAACAAAATTAAATATTTAAATCGAAATGTGTACTATTACTTACTTCTAAAACACGACATACATATTTTTTTCAGTTGAAAGATTATACATATTTTTGCTTTTCCATCGATTCTATTACACGATAATATATAAATGCACATAAGTAATAATGCACAGTATTATACAATAATCACACGTAAAAGTAAGATAATTTTAAGCAATCACAACCTTTAAAGATTCTTATAGTTCGAAGTCTGATAAAAAGCGAACTAACACATACTTCAAAGAACACTTCTATCGTATATTTTCAATATCACTTAATTTCATTTCCAAAACAACATAAAAAAAATTATCATATTAGGTATTCGTAAGCAAAAATTGAATCAATTCGTATGTATAATTGGTATAAAAGTTTTATATCACTCTAACAAAAATACCACATTTTGTAATTATATGTCAAGTCTATAATGAGAACAAATAAAACTAGAGTAAATCTATAAAGATAATGGTGATATTATATAAAAAACAAATTTATTTCTTGTTTTTGATATTTCTATAATCAGAAAAAATATATATATGTGAAATTCTGATTCCTAATTACAATAAAGATTTAAAATGTTTCACGATACTTTTTATTTTAACATACAACTATTAAAGTATTAAAACAAGATATTTTTTTTCATTTGCTATATTGTGAACAATTCCAACAAAATATTACATTGATTATATGCTTTTTCCATCTTTCAAATACAAAATAAATTGGTAAATTTTTGCATTAGATTAAAATTATAAATAATCTAATTTTTGTGCAAGAACATACTTATATGATTTTAAATATGAAGCAAATTAAGGTTTTAAGAGATTAAAATAAAAACAGATTAGTAACTTTGAAGTAAACCCTGTAAAACCATAACATATAAACAAAAATCTAGAATAATTTTTCTAATTTACTTATGCGTATCTTTTTGTTTCTTGACTTAATAATATAAAATGAGTTTTTCCTTATCTCACCGCCACAAACATACATTAAAATCTATAAATATATATATAGAACTCTACTAAAATCCTTATAAATATCTTTCAGATTTTTATAATATATTTTTTAAATATTGAAACAACATAACTAATTCGCGATACCTTACGTAAGCTTGCTAAGATCGAAAACGTATTTTTAACCACTTTTTATATCCAGTCCTTATTTTTATTATAATTAATGTAAGATTCTGAAAATTTCATTTATTTAAATAAAAGTTTTTCTTTAATCGCATGCATAAGATCACAGCAGTGTTATGTATAGTTGCGTTAAAAATGTCAATTTCTAGTGTGATGAAATAAACACTAATTTATATTAACGGTTATTCTATAGATTAGTTTGTGCAATGCCGATGTGAATCCGGAAGAATAAATAATATTATGTTTAAAACTGTTTTCTTAAAATATGCTGACACGATATTTTAATAAGAGATTACTTTATTTGAGTAACATTTAAATATTATTTTTCAGTCAGTCTTATCCATAAAAACTCATTTTTAGTTATTCATAGATATTTAGTGAACGTAAATTGAAATTTGATTTTACAATATATTTCTCTCCCTCGATAATTGGTAATATGATTGAATAGATTTCATGGAATAATGAAGGCATTGTTATTCTCAGAAATAATTATTTTTCAACAAACGTAGAAATAGAAATATATGAAATTCTAGGAAATTTGTTTTGCTAGAATTGGAATTTGTAGAGTCACCTATTTGTTGCAAGAATAAATTTTCAGGATTTTGTTGTGTGCATGTAGTATTTAAATTCCCCTCCTACATCTCATTTCTTCATTTAAAAACTCATTTAAAATTTGGCAATGATTACATGATTTGTTTTGGCCGTATTTAATATTGCATCCTCAAATTTCTAAATTTGTACGGAAGTTATCAAAATAATACAAACCTTTTAAATTAATAGAAAGTTATGCAGTAAGATTACTAAGATGTATGCTCATTTACAATGAATACATTTAATATTATTAAGCGCTTTGCTACCATTTGTGAGTTTATACGTGAAAAAAATAAGACTGAAAGTTTTTCAATCTATCTTGTATTAATCAAACTGTGCTTCCTACACAAAATAATTAAAAAATATTGCTTTGTGTCGATAAACCGAACAAACTTTACAAACAAACATAAATATATATCAAAGAAAGCTCTACTCATACATGTTGTAGCGTAACCACGCCAATTTATTGTATGGCTTCATTTATCCCTCTAGAGGAGAAAATAAAACATTTTCCCAGCAATATTTACATTAGGCATTGATGTTTTTATTTACATTTATAAATCATAAATTTACTAAAAATATATTTCACTAGCACTGATATTGCGTATATGACTTACAATTGGTTAAGTAGGCATACATTAATAAATAAATAATGAGGGTAACGTAATAAGATGCAATAAGGTTAAACGCAAAAGCATGACATTTGTAATCATGACTATTGAAGAAATTAGGAATCGAGTAGTTTTCCGTCATTTTTCGATAAATATATTACATCTTGAATTCTCCGCAAATGTTGTCTAATAACAACTTATGTATCCGGATGTCACGGCTGGAAATTCGGTTCAAAATGTCAACTTTGGCAGTATTTTCTAAAACACCATTTGCGTTTATCGATAAAAGAAAACACTATGTGATTTCATAATTTATGACTAAGAACACCTTCCTATCTCAAGCGTTTACGAACAAAAATCAATTCAGGAATTAGTGAGAAAATAGCCACTTGGAAGCGGTCTTTGGAAAAAATTATCACGTTCATCGTCAATTCAAGTGATCATTAACATTAATATCATTGCTTTTAAACAGGTGTCTGCACACCTTGTTTATTTATTTTGTTTTGTTTGTGAATATTATTGTTTTGTCTGACGAAGTATTGTTTACATTTCTTCATCTTAATAACTTAATGCTATCAGTTTAATGAAGCATTTAATTAATTACAAGCGCTAAATAATAACAACATTCACAGTCTGCGACGTTTTAGCCATATATCTAGAAATAAAGTAAGGAAAAAACAAACTTTAAAGTGTCATTTTGAAAAAATAAAAATAAAATAAAATAAAATAAAATAAAAACTAGAAATAGTTTTCTAAAAACACTCTTTACACACTTTCAATGTTTCTCCTAAAAATCACGCTTAATAGCATGATTGCAATTCATGTAGTTCCAAAAATTTCCGTTACAATATGTAATCTCGGCATCGGTGACGATTCGTTGAAATTTCCGGATTTTACTTACAGTGAACAAAAAGTCTTTTCTCTGTTTCTTTTTTAAAGAAATGGCAGCATTAAAGGAAAAATATCTATACACACTCTATACAGTACTCTATACACAATGTACACGCATTTTATACACATTCTATACAACATTCTATACACACGCTACACAACAAGCTATATATTTTTACTTCTAAATATATATTGTTATCTCAACTATAGTCATAATTTAATTAATAAGAAACTATTAAATGATCAAAGAGCACTTAAAAAAATATATAAATATAATACACTCTTGAATTTTTATTTATATTTTCTACCTTTTCGTGTTTAAAATGTTCCGTTGTTACAGTTTCATAGCCTTACTTCCTTACTACCTTACCTTTCTCAGGTTTACATTGGTGAGTGTGGATTGGCGCATAATTAACACCATCGTTTTTGTAACTCGTAAACATATATACAGTAAAACCCCGGTTATCCGAAAACCATGGGACAAAAGGATTTTCGGTTAACCGGTGTTCCATAGGAATTTTCGGATAACTGGGAGGCTTCCTAATTTTATTCTACAAGATGACACAGACCTGCCAATTTTCTGGCTTTTTTATACCAGTATTTTAGTACAGAAAGTGTTGCTTTATTTAATTCTAGCATTCTGTGATTTAAAAGAACAACATTTTTCTCTAAAAAAATACTGGTGTGCAAAAAGCCGGAGACTTCGAAATTCTGGATGACACTACTTATCCTTCTCACTTCCCCACAGTCAGGTATAGCGTTAGTGCGGGCATGTGCTGCAAGAGTCCGTATTCTATTCAATTTCCCTTTCGTGTCTGCACGTGTGTTAATCCAAACTTTATTTACGATGAGTAATATTTTAAAATACACACAGTTTTTTATAAACATGAAGAGCTTAACGAGTTGAAAAAGTTGATATTGGCAGCTCAATATATTGAAGAGCAGGATGATGCAACAAGGTCAGATCTGTGGTTTAAAAGGTGGCGTGATAAGGCAGCGCTAAAGCATTGCGAAGTTTAAAAAAAATCACAACATATTTTGTAAAGAAATGAAGTGTTGTATGTGGCTATGCAATAAAATGTCTGCATTTACGCGATAGTCCAAATAAGTAAGTTGACGCTATTTATTTATTTCGTAAACAGCATGCTTGTTTAAAAATAAAATTTTTCATATTAAAAAAAAAGAAAAAGAGTTTTAAGGTATTTCGGTTAAGCCGATTTTCGGATAACCGGGATTCGGATAATCATGGTTCTACTGTAATAGTAAACAATATCTCTCGATTTATAATAAGCAGCCGCCTAAAGGAAAACTTCCTTACAAATAATTAATTTATGTAGCATTAAGGTTGCATATAGCATTTAAAGTTAATTTACAGGACCGCTAAAAAGAATACGAATATATGAAATGAATACGTATGGTAAATGTGGGATTTGTAGAACGCTGACGGCAATGAAATTTTAGTATGTTGTTACAGCATGTTTGTTTCTCGAAGAAAGTACAAAAGAATACGAATATATAAAGCGAATATATGCTAAACGCTGAATTTTTAGAATGCTGAAATGATATTTTAGATAATGATATTTTAGTATGCTGTTACAGTCCCCTACAGCATCTTTTGTCTCGAAAAAGGTATGTGTAGCATTTACAGTTATTTTACAAGACGACACAAAATAATAACACATATATGAAATGAATAAGTGTTAATTACGCGGTTTCTTGAACGCTGACGATAATGTCATTTTAAATTCATTCTTACGAGAAGATTACCGCAGTCACCCCAAAAAAAGAAAGTTGAAAAAAAGGGGTTGGAAAGGGGTTACTGTCATCCTGAAAATTTCCACCCCTCAATGATGATGTGCAGAAAATAATTAATAGAGTTTCGCTCAACAGGGGTCTCACGGACTGTCGGAGAAGAGAAATCAAGGGCTGACAGTGTGTCGGCAGACAACAGACAGAAGACAGAGTTACAACACTCCGTAGATAGTAAGAAATCAGACAGGAGACAGACATGCAGCAGAAAGAGATCAGATAGATAAATAGCAGAGACAGATATAAAACAGGCAATAGGCAGACATACAGCAGACACATAGAAGACAGACAGCATATAAGCAGCCAACAAACTATAGACAGAGAGCATATGAGAAAACAGCAGACAGACAGACATCAGATAGCAAATAAAAGACAAACATAAGGCAAACAGACATACAGACGGACAGCATATAGCACATATAAGACAAACAGAAGACAAACACACAGACAGACGGACACCAGATAGAAGACAGGCAGGCAGTAGACATGCATAAAATAGATAGCAGTCTCATACATACAGACAGCCGACAGAGTGTAGACATGGAGCAGATAACAGCCAGACAGACAGCTGACAGTTAGGTGACAGACAGGGAAGAGAGAGACACCAAACAAAAAATCAGATACATTGGCAGCAGACAGACGGCTCAAAGAGCGTAGACAGACATACCATAGCAAGTAGATTTACAGCACACTGCAGATAATTATATTAAGCAGACAATCATATAGCAGACACTCATTCAGCAGAGTCAGCAGACAGGCAGTAAAAAGACATACAATAGAAATACATCAGACAGACAGTAGAAAGCGAGAAGACAGACAGCAAGCAGACAGCAGACACACAGCCGACAGGATGTAGACAGGCAACAGCAGACAGAGAGAAGACACGTAGCAGGCAGACAAGAAACAGACAGTCATCAGACAGAGCAGACAAAGCGACATAACAGAGACCAGGCAAACAGACATCAGGCAGAAAAGTAGCAGATAGTAGACAGATGAGATACAGACAGCATACCGACATACGAGAGACTGTTAACAGTCAGACAGGCAGCAAACAGCAGGCAGTCGTGAGATCATAGACACATACTAGACACACAAAGAGATAGACAGAGAGAGAGACAGATACACAGAGAGCCAGGCAGAGACATATAGACAAAAAAAGCCGTGATTTGCGCATAAAAGGCGTAGGGGGACCATAAAATTTATACAATTTTGCACTGCGTGTTTGGATGTGTGTATTCGAAATAAAAATATATGAAAGCATACAAAGGGAATGAAGGAAATAATAAAGAAATCAGTCATATCAAATACACTATTACAAAACAATAAAATAATTGATATTGGATTAATTATTAAATTACTATGTTTCACAATATTTTATAGTAATTGTAAAACACATGATTGCTTTTAGTGGTTATCACTACGAAAAAACTGCCAATGAGCTTCCTTTAGAACGTTCAAGAATATGAAATTACAGAAACTATCAAATATTTATGCAGGCTTAAAACGATGTTCACGGAGTGTATTAGCATTCATTATAGCAATATAATTTTCTAAATAACTGAAGCGAATCACTAAATAAAAGTAAAAATTGATATTTTAGTAGAATGTTATAAGTTCATGAGATGAATCACTTATTTAAGTAATTGCACAGTTACTAATATAATTGCAGTATTAAACTGTCATTTATTTCGTGTAACCAACAAAATACATCACTAGAAATAAATTAATAAATAATGGAACATTTGGCAGAAACTATCATGCGCCAAATATTAATTATTATATGTTCTCAGTTAATACATGGAGTACAACGTGATCAATGAAAGGTTGAATAACTTTGTCTGAGGAAACTTATAATGCAATCATATTCAATTTCCCATTCCAAACTACACCGCAAGCATCCATAGTTTTACAAGAAATATGATATGCTTATGCGTTTATGTCTGCATGAAATCATCAACTCGAGGCGATGTAGGAATTAGTGTGTCCATCCAAGCTCACTAATGTGGAAAATTCATATTTTGATCAAATTCATTTAAATTTAATCTATCTTGCCTTGGAAGATTCGATGCATTATTTCCACTGTTTCTTTATTTAATAATCTATTGCTTATTTCTTATTTATTTTACTGCAAATATTTTTGTTTTTATAAATTGTTTATATGATGTATAATTCACGTCGAATTATTTTTAATTGATGCGATTAATGTTATGCTTTTAAACAATGATTCTTTTGTTTTTAACATATAATTATTTTGTGTCAACTTTTTTTAAAATAAAAATTAGAAAATAAGCAAATATTAAATAAATCTTATATTTCTAATAATTTAATAAATATGTTTAATTAAATAATAAAAATTGCGTCACAAAATATGATTATTTTTAATTAATTCATCCTATTCTTTACTGAATGTTTTTTTATGTTTTTCATTCCACGAAAAAAATATACTTCATATGGATAATTATCAAACTATATTTTATTTCAACTTGTCTTGAATAAAATATGAAAAACACAATAAATAATAACACAGGCAATCAAAGATTTTAAAACAGACACTGTAAAATATTTCTCTAAAAGAAATAATCATAAAACGCAGTACAGTATATCTTTCATAGAAAAATATTACGTTATACAGAAAAACATGTAATTGAAATCTTTTGTATGGTATTTTTAAAAATAATAATTAAAAAATAACATATATATTTATCAAACATTTAACAACTGTTTTCTAGTGTTCAATTTTTTTTTTATGTGTAATGCATGCATATCATTCACACACACATACACACACACACACACATATATATATATATATATATATATATATATATATATATGTGTGTGTGTGTGTGTGTGTGTGTGTGTGTGTGTGTGTGTGTGTGTGTGTGTGTGTGTGTGTTTGTGTGTGTGTGTGTGTGTGTGTGTGTGTGTGTGTGTGTGTGTGTGTGTGTGTGTGTTTGTGTGTGTGTGTGTGTGTGTTTGTGTGTGCGAACTGAAGTTGAATTATTGAGTAGAACGATTTGAATTATATATATATATATATATATATATATATATATACTTATATATACATATTATAGATAGATACATATTATAGATAGTTACATATAACTATAAATTGTTACTTCACTAATATATTTACCATAAATATTAAACACAGGTTAAAAAATTGAATTAACCAATTAATTTCATCAAAACAAATTTCGATTAACTGATTAAAAGTCTATGATGTCGTTAAACACCGAATTGTGGAAAAGAGAAAAATTTATATTAAAAAATATACATAATATATAATCCTTTTTAAAAATAAAATTTAATATAACCTTTTTCTGGGAAATATCCTAATGAAATTGCACCCAACACGAAGATTTTCTTCAGACTTATTTGGTAATGTATTTTATGACATTAACCGAAATATCTAAATTTAGTTCTTTAAAAACTATGAGGATTTTAGAAAAAAAATATAAATTACATACTTTATGGCCGTTTCGTCTACGTTACTCTTCAATAACGAGTACTCACGCACTCGTTGGACGACCCAGTTTTTGTGTGTTTGTGTTGTGTTCGGAATATCTTTCGTTCGAGAATCTTAACCCTATCCTGTCTCCGTTTAAATTACACAAAATGTGTAAGACTCTTGGAATTGGAATGTCACTTCCATTTTCGCATGCTTCTGATAATTAGAAGACGGTTCTTGTTTGATAGCTATAAATAGTGAGAATTTAGCTGAGAGAATCGGATGGTAAATGGATCCTACCTGGCACATCGGAGGCTGCAATAACTGCTGATGAGCGCGATCAGCTCTTTATAGAGAATATCATAATATAAAAGAGGGTATTATATTTTTATCGTTATTTCTTCAAAATGGACTTTGATTAGATGATATTGATGATTTTGAATTTATGATGTCAAAGCACCTGTCAATCACATATGACGTACACAGCAGACGATTCCATTGCCTTCAAATTGATTTAGGGAAAATGGGAAAAACTTTTCTCATTTACAAGTTTGGAAATTATTTGCGCTATTGTCTATAAGTTTAGAATCGGAATATCTTGCTTTTCTGTATGATAGACAAAGAATTATCGGAACCTGATTTATGGCTAGACCTGAAAACCTTGGGCCATAATTAAGCCCAAAAACGTCGTAGAAAAGAGAAAAGTAATTCTCTAGTTAAGCATACATTGAAATTAGAAAATTTCTTTCGAATTGAATAACATATATATTTGTATGTTTTCGAAGTCTTATAAACATTTCTGATTGAAATATCTTGTGCAGATTATTTTGACAACTTACTTGAATCCTTGAGAAACTGAATTACGAATATTGTGTCATAAAGTCGAAACCATTTTCTAATTATTTTAAATGTGCTAATGAGAACTACCCTTAAAATAACAATAAAATGCTTTATTTATTTATATTATAAAGGACAAACATGTTTGCGCGTAAGGCTGACGTCATTTTGCGAATGGCAACACTTGACGATGAAACTTCGGTTTTGCGATTTTTGCTACTGATTTTTTTTTAATTTATAAGCATCGTACATTTTCAATTTTTATACTGTTATATAGTGAAAAAAAAATCTACGTTTAAAAGCAATATCTTAATTGAAACTTAATTAAACTATATCTTATTTGATTGATTTATTAAAGAATTTAAATTAAATTCGAAACATGATTTTTTTAAAAATCTATCTCTATCGATTGCAGACGATTATAAAATATTAACCTGTTTGTACTTTAAACAATATAAAAGTATCAGCATTTGTTTCCGGCTAATATTCAATACTGAATTAAAAATTCCTTAAGCAATAAATAAAATAGCATAAATACAACACAAATTTAAGAGACATATGTAATTGTAATAAGCTCTTAAAACCACAGAAATGAAAAAACAAAAAAGCTGCTGGGGGTAACGAAATTTTTAGCGATTTTCTTGGCTATTATCTTCTGGCACGATGCCAATACGCAATTACCACTTTTAATAAATTTCAAAATTTTATTTGAATATATAATTGACATACTTAATATAAAAATGATCTTTGGTGCTGTTAGGGGCTAATCTAAAAAAGATTATTAAATGTAAAATATCTAATAGAGTTAAAAAAAAAAAAAGAATGGTTTCCTTATATATTCTCTATCCCTGGAAGCCGGGGTTGGATGCCCTAGTATATTTAACTGCAAAAGTAATCGTTATTATACAGATTTACACCGCTGGGACAGAGGGGTCATCACAAATATTGAATATCGTCTTGTTTAATACAATAGATATTTTATTTTTAATTAATTTTTTTAATTAATGGGATTTGCATATGTTTTCTGAAACATCGTACACTATTAAACAGGATGTTCTTGTATATATATGTATTTATATATATTATGGTTCTTAAAGGCGTCTCTAACGATTTTCCTGGAAACGACAAATTACTGTGGTTCGCGTCTAGAAATCGAAACTAAAAATGACAGTTTTGCATTGAAATAAATAATTAATTTGTGTCTTCACTTAAACAAAATGTGAAACGTGCGAGATCGTCGAAGTGCAATCTTTAAATTATTTTTCTGATACATTTTTCATTAATTTTTAATTAACAGCCGTTTTTTATCAAGCAACGTGTTTTAACGAAATATGAGTGAACTACGTCAAAACACTGCTCAGAAATGTCGTATGATACCACATTCATCGTGGTGCGGTTTGCATGTGCATAGAAAAAGGAAAGAAAACATTAGAAATAAAATGTATACCAGTGGACCATACGAGATACTTCGCACTTCAGTCTCATTTTTAAAAAAGTCCTTCCGGCCTGTACCGGGAGGAAAAGGTAGCTTTCCTATATCTTCGTTTTAAAATTTTAGCTAATGTTACACGAAAACAGCAACTTAAAATGCAAATAAAATGTTTACAAAAGATTCGTTAATACTGAATTTGAATAAGAAATTCGCCAAATTATTGAGCAATAGCCAAATTGGCTTCATTTATGAAAACTTATTTTGGTCGCTGAATTTGGCGATATTTCGCCAAATGTCGCCAAGTTTGGCGAGAATTTGGCGTTAACGGATATGAATATATAGTTTTATGCGTTTGATTGGGAAAATTATTACAACAATGAAAATTTTTGTAATGTGCTGTCTTGTTTCAAAATGTCAGCCACCCTAGAATTTCAAACTGCTCTATCTCAGCCGTTTTTTAAGATAGAGGTAAAACAAAAAATGCTCTGGAATCCTCGTTTCAAGGCCTAACACTGAATTAAAAAATAAATTTGAATTTTTAACTTTTTTGTATATTTATTTTAGTTTTAAATTTTTAAATGGCCGCCATCTTGAAACAAAATGGCGGACCAAGCTGGCCAACGAACTCGGTCGAGACATTGGTGAGCTTAATACACACAATTAGTTTCATCAAAATTGATTTATAAATACGAGCGTTATCGTATGACATAGGTCAGATATATAGTATATATATATATGGAGATATATATATATATATATATATATATATATATATATATAAATCAACATTTGAACGGAGGGTGGTTTTGGGGTCTGGGGGTCATGATCGGTGAAAATATATCGAAATTTTCCAGGACTGCTTTCCTCCGAACGGCTGCAATAGGTAGCTTTATACTTTTCTGTATTGAAAGCTACCTAAAAAATATATCCATTATTTGTTAATGCAGGTTTATGCTTCAACATTAGTCATACACTGTTAAAATTTTTCGTTTATTGACTGGTTGCCTTCCGTGAATTTTGATCAGAAAGTTTCCGTTTTGTTAAAAAAAGGAAATTTCTCCCGTATATCTGTTGCTACCCAGCTAGAAAAAAAATGCAAGAAAAGTTCTCAAAATCTGAGCGTATTTGGCACCTCTACTTATGCATAAAAACTGCAAACTGAATTGTGCACAAAAAGTGCATAAACTGTATCCCTAAATTGTACACTTTTTAGACTTTTAAGATTACAGAGTTTCAAATACGGAATTATTAATGTGAAAATCTATCATCCAATGGGATTGTAGTATTTTTGATCGCCACACATGCGCTTAAACTGCTTTGCGTCTGTATCGCGCCATTTATGGACTACAGAGACGGAACATTCCTCAAAAAAACGGAAACGTTAAGGCAACTCTGCTGCCAGTCCTTTTTCCGTAAATTGACGGAGTTTTTTTTTTGCAGTATACTGTTAAAAATAATCTGAAATTCACGGGTATTTTTTTCCTGAATTTCACAGAAAAAGCCCCTTTTCATGACAAAGGGGCATTTTCAGTTAAAAGCAGAAAATTTCCTCATATAAGAAAGCAGTCAACGGAGATATTCCGTTATCTGCTGCATGTTTATTTTCAATGTTTCAAAAACTGACATGTTGTTGCACAGTAAAACTAAAAATTCCATAAATAAAAAATTCAAGTTTATTTAAAACAACAACAAGAAAATAGTGCTTTCGAATTTAAAAAAGCAAAAATTAATTCTTTCCATTCCTTTAATATTATTTTCAATCCATATATTTAAAGCAGTTTGCTTTTTATGTCAAATTTTCGACAAATATTCGACCCAATACGCATGCGTAAAAAAAATCTTCCAGTAGGACCGACCAATGAGGTGATGGTCTATTACTGTTTCTAGAAACGTATTTGGGACCATCTCCTGTTGTTTTGATGGTTTCTGGCACGTTGCGTTAAACCTAGGAAGATATTTATATAAAAAACGGTGGAGTGTTTAGAAGGTATTTATTTTATTTATTGTTTTATTTATTGTAATTTGTATGAATACTTAGGTGTCCATTTCGGATTTACTGTTTAAAAATGAATTTAGGCTCATTTAACGTTCGCGAAATCAATCTCGATGGAAATTGTCTTTTTAGATCTCTATCATTTTGTTTATATAGTACAGAAAATAATTATTCAAACGTGTAGAACACGTAATACAAAATTGGACCATAGTCCGTTTATTATCGGGGATGAATCTTATGGTTTTCAGATTGCTAATGAAAACGATTATGTAAATATAATGTCAAAAGACAGTACGCACGGTAGTAATATTTTTATTATTATGTGTTCGAAAAAAGCAGAATCTGAGCGTCTGAATATAAATTATAAAATATTATTTCTGTATTTAGCAACTAAATATTTAATAAATATGCAGGAATGTGAATGCATAATATATGCAAGTTAAAAGAGTTTCTGAACTTTAGCATTATTTTTTAACAGAAATATATTACGCACGGTAGTAATATTTTTATTATTATGTGTTCGAAAAATGTAGAATCTGAGCATCTGAATATAAATTATAAAATATTTTTTCTGTATTTAGCAACTAAATATTTAATAAATATGCAGGAATGTGACTAGCTTTATGTGAAGGTATAATATATATAAGTTAAAAGAGTTTCTGAACTTTAGCATTATTTTTTAACAGAAATATATTATCTCTATTCGATTTAAAAGTTTTGCCATTATATAAGTGTGCTATTTTATTTGTAAAGAGTATGTATGCATTATATTGTTTGTATGTATACAAATCTTTAGAATGTTTTGATTTGCAAACTCTTAATGTTTGAATAATGTTTACATTATATTTGTTTGTATGTATACAAACAATATATGTATACAAGAAGTACATATACAAACAATGTATAATGTATCATGTAACAATATTTATATTTACATTGTATTGTTTGTATGTATACAAATCTTGAATGTTTTAATTTGTTACATTCATTTTTTACCAGTTTGCATGTCCGTTCTTGGGCGATTCATATGAAACTCATAATTTGTCACAAATTGGTGATTTTATTGATTTCGTGCTTTGCCAAAGAATGTGGAAAAAAATATTTTTGACGTCAGGCGAAATGAATGAGGTTATTTCGGTTTTTCTTTTGTATATAAAAAATGTTATATGTAAAAAACACCTAGCCATTAATCACATTGTTTTTTGTATATTTAAAGATGATTACCTATTCTTTGTAATTATTTTTTGTTGGCGTTTTTTGGGCAAAACAATATACTTCATAGCTAGAACCAGTTCCGCTAATCATTAATATTTACTTAATCCTTTGACCGCTGAGCAAATGGGCAAATTTGTAATGTTTTTTCTGTTATTTTTTTAAATGTCAAAAAAAGATAAATTTTCAAACTTGGTATAAAAAACTTAGCTACTTCTCTATTATCCCATCGACCACTTTTCATAACAAAATACTGTCGCCAAACTGTATGATTAAATGCCAAAAATGCAGTCCCATTTACTTGATGTCGGAAGCATTATACGTGTTTGTTATGTCATCAAGTGGTTTTTAATTCAACATTCGCGTGTATTTTTCATTATGTTTATTTGATTTATTAGTTATTTCATTAATTAAAATAACAATTGTATCCTTAAATTCTTATATTTTATTTATTTATTTTGATATTCCAATGACAACGTTCTCTCGTTTATTTGGCGTTACAGTTTGGTGATAGTTTTTGGTTATGAAAAGTGGTCGACGAGATAATAGAGAAGTACCAAAACTTAATTACGTATATGAGTATATTCCTTGACAGTATTAATCATTAGTCGATATTTTAAAACTGCATCATATTTGTAGAATTATATTAATTTAAACAATGCTTCTATGGAAGTGTGAAGAACCATATATTTACATAATTGTTTTCATTAGCAATTTGAACACCATAAGATTCATCCCCGATAATAAACGGCCTATAAGTCGTCCAATTTTGTATTACGTGTTCTACGATATTTTTACGTACGTTTGAATAATTATTTTTTGTACTATATAAACAAAATGATAGAAATCTAAAAAGACAATTTCCATCGGGATTGATTTCACGAACGTTAAATAAGCCTAAATTCATTTTTAAACAGTAAATCCGAAATGGACACCTAAGCATTCATACAAATTATAATAAATAAAATAAATACCTTCTAAACACTCCACAGTGAGTTCTACAGGGTGTCTCAAAAGGTCAACTTAACATGCTGGTCTGTCATATCATGATGAACAAGATTTACATAGGAACTTGTGTTCGAAAATACAAACTGTGACCGCTAGAGGGCGATAAGCGCAGGTGTGGAGGGGAAGAAAGAAAACATATAGAAAGAGGTATTACTACGACTTTAATTAAAGAACATGGTTTAATTTACAGAAGATGTTCAAAATTACCTTCCATTCGCCGCAATGCATGCTTCACAACGTCGACGCATGGATTCATGGACCATTTCAACATGGGTAGGTGTGTCACGGGCACGTGCCGCCGCTTCCCCGATCCTGGCGACGAGACCCATATCCGATGTTACGGGTGTCTCGTACACCATGGACTTGTAAGTGGTAGGGGTGTTACGTGTCCTCATGCAGTATGCGCATAATGCTGGAACGATGCACACCCAAGACGCGTTCACTTGCTCGGAGACTTGTTTGTGGGTTCCTGTCAAATTCCCATAGCAAGGTTTCCTCTACGACAGGCGTGCGTGTAGTTTGTTCTCGACCGATGTGGCTACGTACTTGGAAAGCTCCTGCTTCTCGCAATCTGCGGTGCAATTGTCCAAACAAAACATGACTTGGCTGACGTCTGCTTGGGAAGCGCTCAAGGTACATCCGTACCGCGGCTCGTGCATTTCCTTCCGTGGCGCCATAAACGTAATGCATATCGTACAATTCTGCGTTACTGAACCGATTCATCCTTCTCCTGCAACGTCCTCGCCTGAAATGATTACGCTTCTCACTCTCCCGTAAACCTGTGCTCATCACCCTCTAGCGGTAGAAGTTTGCATTTTCGAACACATGTTCCTATGTAAATCTTGTATGATATGACAAAAGAGCATGTTAAGTTTGTAAACGACCTTTTGAGACACCCTGTATATAAATACCTTCCTAGGTTTAACGCAACGTGCAAGAAAAAAACAACAGGAGATGATCCCAAACACGTTTCTAGAGACAGTAATAGACCCTCACCTCATTGGCCGGTCCTACCGGAAGATTTTTTGACGCATGGGTATTGGGTCGAATATTGTTGAAAAATTTGATAAAATAAGCAAACTGCTTCCACCTAGGTATTTATTACACAATACAACAAATAAAATAAATACCTTCAAAACCCTTTTGATCATCACATCAGCGTGCAGGACAATTTTTTACCGGAAACCATTTGAAGAATTTCATGATTTTTCCGTTATCGATTGATGAATTTTACGATTTTACCGGTAACGATTGTTGAATTTCGCAATTTATCGACTATTGATTAACAAATTTCATGATTTTTTCCATGAACATTTGTCGAATTGCACAAAAAAAAATAAGAATATCGTCAAATTGTCTCGGGTAAAAAAAAAAAATAATATTGTCAAATGACTTCGAGAAAAAAGTCTCTTCGTCAAATGATTTTGAAGAAAAAATCGGGAAATTCAAAAAATGGTGTCGGAAAAAACTTCACGAAATGGTTTCAAAATTCTTTGAGTGACAGCGGGTAAAAAAATTCATTTTACATTCAATCATCGCTATTAAGTTTAGCCAGTGGTGGCAATAACATCAGCCAGTGGTGCCAATGATCCTTTGATGAAATTAGTGTTTTTTCCTCAATCATTTGACGAAATCTGTGATTTTTCCCCCGCGAAGATTGTTTAGATGTTTTTAGTCTGCAGGTGTCCTAAAAAGTCTGTGACGCCCGTTGCTGCATCGCACACATTCTTCCATGGGGCATCGAACGAAGGAAATTCACCCTAAAGAATCATTGTTTCATTCCTGACATTTCTGGAAAGAAACAACGTTCAACTCATTGGTTGAATTATAAAGGACGAAATGTGTCAAACATTAGCGGAAAGAAAGTGCGCAATTTGTTCGTTCATGAAAAAAATCATGAAATTCGTTAATCGATGGTTGATAAATTGCGAAATTCGTCAATCAATAGCGGAAAAATCACAAAATTCATTAATCGACAGTGGAAAAATCGCAAAATTCATCAACTGGTTTCGGGGAAAAAAGTTTTCGAATATCGTCGAATGGCTTCGAAAAAAAAAATCACAATCCGTCAATTTCGGGGAAAAAAATCGTGAAATTCGCCAAATGGTTTCGAAATTTGTCGAGCGACAGCAGAGAAAAAATCTGTTTCCATTCAATCATCGCAACTGGTGAGTTTGACTATTATGTTTGACCAGTGGTGGCAATAAAGTCCATTGCCAAATTTTCAGTATTAGTCGCTGTTTGGCAAGTGCTAATTTTGTCCTATACACTGTAAAAAATCTTCAGCTTTTGCTGCAGACACACTCCACCGCTTTTAGAGAAAACGGTTTCTTTACTATTATGGAGCATTTTCTTTGGTCAAAATAAAGATATTCTATAAAAGCGGCGGAGTGACTATGCAACAAAAGCTGAAGAATTTTAACAGTGTACTTCAAAACCATCATTGGATCATCACATCAATGTGCAGGACAATTTTTTACGGGAGACCATTTGATGAATTTCGTGATTTTTCCGTTATCGATTGACCAATTTTACTGCTATCGATTGTTGAATTTTATAATTTATCAACTATTGATTTCATGATTCAACGAATTTCATGATTTTTTCCATGAACGTTTGACGAATTAGGCAAAAAATTAAGAATATCGTTAAATTGTCTTGGTAAAAAAAAAATAATATTGTCAAATGTCTTCGAGAAAAAAGTTGCAAGTTGAAACGCCTGTGACATCTTTTTCATGTTATGCATCCCCGGGGTCCATCCCCCCACTCCCCCCCCCAAGTGGGACACTTTTCTGAATTTTACACACACCCCTTATGTGATATATCGCTGGAAAAGTCCTTGACCGCTTATTCATGTTATGCATCTCCGGGGTCCATCAGCCATCTTCCCCTCCCCCTAAGGGAGGCACTTTTCTAAATTTTGTTGACACCCCTCATGTCATATATTGTTGGAAAAGTCTGTGACTGCTTAATCATATTATGCATCTCTGATGTCCATCTCCCCACTTTGCCCCCCCCCCCAAAAGGGTACTTTCTAAATTTTGTACATAACCCTCATGTTATATATCATTGGAAAGGTCTGTGACCACTTAATGATATTATGCATCTCCGATGTCCATCTCCCCGCTTTGCCCCGCAAAGGGGTACTTTTCTAAATTTTGTTGACACCCCTCATGTCATATATTGTTGGGTCTGTGACCGCTTAATCATATTATACATCTTCGATGTCCATCTCTCTAATTTGCCCCCCCCCCCCAAGGGGTAGTTTCTAAATTTTGCACACAACCCTCATGTTATATATCATTGGAAAGGTCTGTGACCACTTAATCATATTATGCATCTTCGATGCCCATCTCCCCACTTTGCCCCCCCAAGGGGTACTTTCTAAATTTTGCAAATAACCCTCATGTTATATATCATTGGAAAGGTCTGTGACCACTTAATCATATTATGCATCTCCGGTGTCCATCTCCCCATTTAGCCCCCCCAAGGGGTACTTTCTAAATTTTGCACACAGCCTCATGTTATATATCATTGGAAAGGTCTATGACCACTTGATCATATTATGCCTCTCCCATGTCCATCCCCCCACTTTGACCCCCCCAAGGGGGTAGTTTTCTAAATTTTGCACACACCCCTCATGTGATATATCGATGGAAAGGTCTGTGACCGCTTAATCATATTATGCTCCCCATTATGAAATTTGTCAAGTTAAAGCAACTATAAATTTTATTTTTATGATACTATCAAGTTGTTTGCCGTCAAATTTTGATGGGTTCCATCTAGTTCATTTTTTAAAGTTATAAAAAAGTATTCGCACTTAAAATTTATTCTAAACAAACAGATTAATATATATATAAAATAGTTAAATTAAGTGAAAAAAAATCGATTCTATTTTAAAAAGCAACAAACAAAAATAATGATTTCGAATTAAACTCATTCTTTTAAAATTATTCGCAATTTATTTTTTAAAGTTATAAAAAACAGTCACTCGGAAAATATATTCTAAACGAACACATTTAAAAAATACATTATAGTTGATCAAAAATCGATTTTCGCAAAAAAAAACAAAAAAAAATATCGAATTTAATTCAAAATATAATATTTATATTTTACATCTAACAATCAAATTAAGAATATATATAATTCATGTTTTTATCCTCTATTAATACTATAGTTTTCAACCATCATCTCATTACGAAATATCCCCGCAGTTAACTTCAAAATTACCAGTTTTCTAAACCCCAAATTGTTTAAGTCCCAAGCTGCGATTTGAAGAAATTTCCTATCATCGTTTCCTACTCTTGCTGTAGCACGGACCCGTTGGTCTTACGGTAAAGCACTCGGATCAAACCACTGACGTCCCCAGTTCGATCCTCAGGACGGGCAGAAAATGTTCTTGTATTATATCAAATATTAAATACTCCCGTAATAATCAACAGATGGCACAAATAGAGATGGCATTGTTTAAAACCGAGTTTATTTATAGCGGAAACTTACCGATTCTTCAAACAGAGTTTTCCCTTTCTTTATCTTTCAAAACGGAAAATGTACTAACGGAACGGAAACAGTCCGGCAACATTGCTGTCAGTAGTTTTACCGTGAATTAACGGATTTATTTTTAACAGTGTACCAGAATATATCTCATTTATTCCATCAAAGTTACCGTAAAAAATGATCACATATAAGAAAATGCACGCTCAAGGAAAAGTTTAAAATCATATTGTAACTACATTAAAGGATGATTTCATCGCTTTTGGAAAAACACGGTACAAAGAAAATAAATTGAATAAGTATAACATAACATTTAATCTAATTTCACAAAGCAATATTGCGATCGTAAATATAAAATAAACCCTTTCCGAAATGTTCCATTTTATCCTTTTTGTACTATTTTGTATAATCATGCCTGGACATGACATAATGCGGTATTTTATTTATCTGACAAAAATGATTTGATTTGATTTCATTTTTTCATTTCATTCATTTGTTTCATTTTATTTGTGAAAATGATGCTAATTTAATTTATAATTAACTGCGATGTTTCATCAAAATCATATTTTAGTGAGATGTGAGTGTATTATGACAGAAGACGGATCAAAAACCTTTCAAATGATACCTCATTCAATGTTATACGTGTTATAGATGTATAGAAAAAAGGATGCTGACAACAGAAATAATATATATGATTTTAGGGATCTGGACAACAGCTCTAACAATTTTTCTGAAAACGATTGATTTAGAGTTTTTTTCTGCTACATAAACCGATATGTCGTGTATTATCTCCTGGAAAATCCTTTCTTATGCAATAGCCGCAATTCGCGTAGTTGGTAAACATTGCAAAACACATAAAATGTGTACAGGAACTCACAACAATTTAAATAAATCAAAAATATATTTAATATAGTATAGGCGAAATGCAACAGTTTACTATATTGCTAGTACTATTTTCAAAGACTAAATGGCTAATATCCCTACAGCTTATCCGTAGCAACGATGAACGTCAAACAAGAATTACGCTGGCAACAATATACAGTTTTAACTCAGTAAACGTTACAACGTCGGTGACAAAAATATAATTTATTTTTTGTAAAACGAACTCGAATAGGCTTTTAACACAATTACGGAACTTACACAAGGAAAGAATTGGCAAAAATATGTAAAGTGTAGAAAAACTGCAAGAAGCTGAAATAATATACTATTAAATGAACAATTCTTGTTTATATATGTATGTATATTGTTTTTTCACTTGTTTTCTCGAAAATATAAAAATATAATAAAATAGTATGTGATCTGCTCTGCAAATTGAAATAAAGTCATTTCTTTCTTTTTATCACCAAAAAAAGAAAAACAAATATTATAAGATATGAACTTGCATCGTATTAAATGAGACATTTAAAGACCTTGCATCTTTTTGCACAGAAAAAGCATAACCCTCGTTTCAACATTTCAATGTGATAAAAAGTATATTTCTATAATTTCACTTTTCAAATACATTCCTTAAACAAACCAATTAAATGTATTACTTAATTTAGTTATCTAAACTTCGTTTATTATTTTTAAGTAATACCTTATGCATTCACAGACATTTCTTTTTAATATCTATTTATTTATTATAAACCATTGTAAAAACATGATTGTTAGGTTCTCATCATAATTGCTTTAAATTAAAAACGAAAAAAAAGTATTTTTACATGTAAAATGTGGTGGTTTCAAATTTTTAGCATTTTCAAATCAAATGACGCAGGAAAAAATATTCACTATTATTTAAAATGATTCTTATTTTCATGCTTTTTAAATATTTTTTCCTTTGTTCATGAAGTGAGTTTTGAGATGAGGTCTTTTTTATAATTAGTATAAGATAAACTTGATACGAAGCATTGATTTTTACCTTTTGTTCCAAAAGTTATATTAAAGTTTACTAATACAGTATTAAAAATACATTTTTACTGTTTTCTTTTTATTCATAGTACTTTTGTCGTATTTATTCATTTTTTGTTCTGGGACGTTTCGAGATATGGTCTTTTTATATAATTGGAGTACGATAAACTTGATCTGAAATATTGATTTTTTTTTTGGGGGGGGGGGAGGGGGGTAATATCGTTGATCTGAAAGGTGCATTAAGTTTTATGAATACTGTATTAAAAATACATTTTTACTGATTGTTTTAGTTCGTAGTATTTATTTTTTCATATTTATTCATTTATGCATATGCTGTTTCAAAATTTTAAAGGTGGAATTAAAATAGTATTAAATGTTAAATTTCAAGGAAATGTGTAGACAAAATATACTTTATGCCTTCCAGTATTTTTAATAGTTGAAGTGATTATAAAAAAATATATTTACCTTACATAATTGAAAATGCCAGCCAAAAATCTTAATGATTGTTTAAACATATTTTCAATCGTCCTCAATTAAATTTTATAAAATGTTGACGAATTGTTCGCGAAAGCTGATAATAAGTAAAAATAAGATCATGTATAGCATAATTCACATTTATTAATAACTATTAACTGTAACATTTATGTTTACTCTGTAAGATCACTTAAAATGATTTTGGTACATTTCGGTCTAAATGTGGTACATTGTTTTACTAATTTTGTGAGTTATTGGAAGATGGAGTTTTTGGAATGTGTGATGAAATATACTGTTACGTTCACCTAGGGCATGTTTCTTATTGATTGTGGGCTACATACATTGAATACGGCATTTAAATGAATTTTACAGAGCCACGCAAAAGTGTGTTAAGCTGTCAACTTCCGAAATTTTTTTATAAATTTAAGTAATCATACTCTGTCAATATCAATAAAATTTATAAATGTTATTGAAATGCAACTCAACACTTTCATGTTTGAATATATTGTATTCACACAAGGTTGGGGAAAATTTGGGAAAATGATATGTATAATGGTGGGCGTCTTTAGAGGGTTAAGCTGTAGATAATAGAAAATGTCCATATTATTAAAGAAAAAAAACCTTATTTGTCAGTAAATATTATTGACATATAAATACTAATATGAAAATTCTAACTAACTAGTGGACCCATGCGAGGCTTTTGCGCTGAAATCTTTGAGATTATTACGTTATATCATTACATTTCTTATTATCACACATCATTACTGATATACGTTATATCATTACATTTCAGTAAACAGAAATTTTCTATCAAACAATGTGCTTTAACAAAATGTGAGTGTCAAAAACATTTCGCATGATACCCCATTCATCGTTGTGCATTTTGCATGTGCATAGAAAAAGGATTGTTGACATAAAATAATAACATTGATATAATATTATTTTTTCTCCTCGAAATATTACATGTAATTGCAACAGCAACGACTGAAGTTTTACGCCATCAATATGAAGTTTTACGACATCATTGCCTTTGTAAATATTAAATTAAAAATCGCGGATGACAAGATCTAGAATATTACGCAGAAACATTAAGACCAAATTCCTTTTTTGAACGTCAAAAACAGGAAGGAAAGCAATAAAAATACTAAAAGTCGCATTGAAATCTCATCAAAAATCACAAAAAATTTCAAAAATCGCAGATGAAAAAATTTACTATATTAGGCTAAAAGTTTTTGAAACCGAATTCTTTTTACAAATCTCAAACAATCGCAGTGAAACGTGAAAAAACTCTAAAATTCGCTTTGAATATTAATTAAAAATCGCTAAAAATTGAAAAATCGCAGGGCAAAAAGGGCAAAAAAGCTAAAAATCGTATAAAAATTAAATAAAAAGAAATTTAATCAAAAAATTAAAAATCGGGCTTTAAGGTGCATATATACATAGTGGTGCCTTCCTCTAAATTTCTGTCTCTTTAAAACACACACTCAAACAAACTTCTATATTTATTATTATAGATAGAGGTTTAAATCCATTCGGAAAAAGGCTAAAAACAATTTATAAAATAATAAATAAAAAAGTATTTTTCATGGAAAAATGTCTTTCTCAAAATATATAATAAAAATATTAGCAATATTTGTATCTTCTAAACTTCCATGATTCGGTTCACAGCCGATGTTTGGGACAAAATCGCTTAAATACGTGTTTAACTTTTTTTTGTATTTTTCTTATGCTGAATTTCATGCTCTCACCTAAAACTGCTGCTAAGATATGGCGAAATTACGTTAAATTTGTGATACCCCATTTAATCCTTTTAGTGGTTAAATTTATAAAATCTCTGAAATACATGTTTAACTATTTTTTTTGTAAATTTTTTAGGCTGAATTTCACGTGACTACCTAAAACTGCTACCGAGATATAGAGAAATGATCTAAAATTTTCGACCACCATTTAACCCTCTTAGTGGTAGAATTTTCAAAAATGTATTCTTAATATCTCTTAGTATTTTTCTTAAAATAACCAATCTTTCTTAATATCTACTTTAATATCTCTTACAAATTCCATTGTTCTAGGAGTAAGTGTTTAGGCTCACGTTGGTTGTGAATCAGTCAGGACATGTTGTTTTATAAGTATGGATTAACATTTCTAATGTAATGTTTAAAAAATTCCTTACATAAAAATTATCATTATAAATTATATCTCTTTGATGGTGAGAAATACCACCATCTAGTTCTAAACTAGCACACACAATAAAAATAAAGTATTTGGTTTTTTTTTCTGCATATTAACAGAGTATTTGGTATCATTTTAATCAGTGAACAGTGAACAATACAAATTAATGATCCATTTTAGGATCAGTGCATACAGATAGATAATTGTGGAACAAAGTGAACCACGGCAGTCAAGGAAATATTTGTTTTTCCGTTCCCACGAATGATTTAACTACACCTAATAAAAATGTCATGGAGAAAATTGTCAGAACAATAATATGACACATTTATTTATGAGAGCTTAAATAGGCACGAAGACCTCCCAAGTCAAAGCATCTTTACCTCCCAGACACAGCACGGCGTCAAGAGGAATCACTATTGTACCGACGGACCTATGAAACACTCAAGGGGAGTACCAAATTTCTCCCGCCGGCCAATGGTCATCTCTCTAAAATCAGAGGTATGGCCGAAACATGCAAATTTTCAAGAAGTTAAAACGTATAAGGCCTTAATTTTATGTGAAAAGGGAAAAATGGTTCCATCCCTTTTTTTTGCTCAACGAAAAGAATGTGATTTTTCTTGAGAGTTCAGATTCAAAAAAGATGGAAAAGAAGAAGGTTGACTGTTCTCTAACTAAAAACAAATTTTGAGTGTGTGTGCCAATAGATGGAAATGTATGCGCTAGGGAAAAGCGAAAACGCGTCAGCCATCA
Source organism: Maratus michaelseni (assembly GCA_963931845.1). Lineage (NCBI taxonomy): Eukaryota > Metazoa > Arthropoda > Arachnida > Araneae > Salticidae > Maratus > Maratus michaelseni. The sequence continues at coordinate 255,648,603 of OZ007590.1, read as the reverse complement.
CCTCCTGCTGTCAACGTTATCTAGTAATATAAGGTAACAAACAATCTTCCTTCACCATTGTTCCATTTTATTTAATTAAGCTATATATTCTTTTAATAATACGAACTTACGTGTGTATGAAGATCCTACCCCGATCTAAACATAAAAAGGCTAATCAAAAAAATACATCTAGGGTATGGAACTCTGCCTTTCAAAATCGAATTTGTTAATTCAGTAAAATAAACTGTAATTCTCAGAAAATAAATGTTGAGAATACAGTTCTCAACTAGGATTGAATATGTTTTTTTTTTTTGTTTTTTTTTAAATATTTATGTTTTTTTTTTAATTAAATGCTTATAATTCTCTTGTAAATAAACTCAATTTTATATTCAATTAATTTTAGTCAGTTTTCCTTTTGTTTACTTAATTTATTGAATTAATATTAATTATTTTATTTTAGGAATTGTTTTCTTTAATATTACAATCTAGGTTTTAAAATAAGCCATTATTTATTTAATGTTACATAACTCTCTGCAGGTAACCTTTGATGATTGTAATTGGCTCAAAGAGGATCCGAACTTCAAAAATAATTCACAACGCATCTCTTTCTTTTCTATAATTAATTGATAATTTGTCTAATAAAATTTTCTAAGTATAAATTATCATATCAGATCCTTAGAGTCATAGGTGCAAAATAAATACTATACGTCTCGGATAATTTAAAATTCTCATATTAATCAATAAACAGCAATATAGTGGTAAATCCTATGCAGTCAGACTTAAATTCAAATAATTTAATTGATCACTCTGTAGCATTCCATCACTCTTTCTATTATTATATCTAATCGAATTAAACATTTTCAAGCACAGATTAGAATTAATCTGAAAGAAAGAAATTGTGAAATATATTAGACATATTTACTGCATTTAAAAACAATTTTTTTCAGCACTATAACTGTATCACTTCGTATTGGGTGAAAGAAATTTTATTATTTCTTGGGCGGAAGAATATAATGTATTATTACATTTCAGTAAAACTAAATTAGTAACTCAGCTATAAATTTCAAATTGTACGCACTTAAATACAACACCGTCTTTAACTACAATAAAAGGAAGATGAAAATAGAAAAAAAATGCAGAAGAAATTTTTCGTGAAACAATTTAATAATTTTCTGCTACATTTAATTAAACCTAGTCATTAAACCATTAAAATAGTTCGTTTTAAATAATTGTCAAACTTTATTATTACTTTTAATTTTACAAAAAAATAACATTAATAAAATACAGTAATTTTACAAAATATCTTTGTTTATAATTCCGCACTAAGTGTGAATAGTTAGTTATGTTTAAGCTAATTTGAAGCAAATATTTTCGTTACCGTTTTCTGCACAAAATCTGTACATTTAAAAAATTATACCTCAGACTGTTAAGAGTATGTTTTTAATAAAAATGTAATTTTTTCTTTATATATTGCCCCCAGGTTTACATATTGTCTCCTGGGGGTTATAGTGTAGTACTATTCATTCTTTTTCTTATTTTTACACCAATAATCCCAATAATTAAATTCGAATAATTGCCCAAAAACATTATACAAATTCTATTATTATTTCAGATTTTTTGAAAAATTATTATTTTGAAAAATTATATACTATCTAAAATTTGTTAAACTTTTTAATAAACGCTTTTATAATTTTTAAGATACAGAAAATACACTCCTATAACATTAAATAAGTACACGAATATTTTATATCAAATGTCATTTTATTATATTGAATAAAAAAAAATGCAGTGTAACTACAGCACGTGTCCTTTTAAAACTTAAATGTGAAAATCTGTCTTTTACCTTGACCAATATCTTAAATATTTTCCTATCAAAATTGTAATATACTGTAGCTTTATTTATGAAATGAATTTTAATTGGGCATGCGATTTCAGAATTTGTAGTGAAAGTGCAGCATTTAATTTTCTTATTTTGTCATATATATTCTGTAAAATATTTGAAATATACTGAACAAAGTTTTGAAAGTTATGCTTAAAATAATAATAATCGATCAATAATTAAAAGGCTCATCATTTAAACAATGAAACATATCAGATCTATTATTTCCAATTTTAATAAGATAATAAAAACCATTTTGATGTAATGAAAGTGGATCTTGTGCGTTGTGCTTCCACAAGACAAATTGCAAATGCTTTTTCAAATATTAAGTTTCAAGATTTTTTTAATTATAAAATAATAATAATTGCACTTTGCTGTAAATTGCATATTCTAAAATACGTGTGATAAAACTATTAATAAAAGTAGTTTTTTAATTTATCGTGTGTTAATCAATAAAAAATTCTATATAGTAAGGATGAATATGGTGTTAATGGAACATGCTTTAATACAATTAACTTGAATTTGTTTTATGAATTATTTTAATTACAATAGAATTTACTTGTAGTTTAAATGTTAAATTATATTAAATTACGTTAAGTTCAATTACTTCTATTAATTAAAATTATAGGTTATATCTTTTAGAGTGTAGATTATTATCTTATGGTTATGATTAAATTATAAATTAACGGTATACATTTAAGTACTTTATTTAAAGTACTTAACTTCTTAATCACTGCTTTTATATATTTGAACAGAAATCAAAATCTTATTAATTTTAAATATCTTGGAAAGGAATCTCTAAGGAAAATATTTAATACTTCTTTAAAATCCAAAAGTTATTTTAATTTTCAATTTAATATTCAGAATAAACGAATTGAATAAAATATTCAAATAGAAATTCCTATCTTTTATCCTTTGTACAACGCAGATGGATTTCTAAGACTAAAATCTCTAGTACATTTATTTTTGTTATGATTGTTTAAACTTTTGGAGCTGGAAATATCTAAAGTTGGATTTAAATCTCGTTTATATTCATCAGGTTTCTTTTCGTGAAAGAGATGGATTATTTATAGGAAGTTTTCAATGAAATACAATTTAAAATTAAAATTGACTTCTGTAAAATTAATCTAATTTTTAAAATAAAGTGGTCCTGCATTTTAGTTTAATTACTTACCACGCATTTGTTTAAATCAATACGAAGTATTTATTATTCAAATTCATGTATTTCCTTTCCTCATAGAGTAAGATTTCATAACATAGTGGAATGAAGCAAAAATCATTAACCATTTTCAGTACTTTTGTGTGCATTTTATATAACTAGACTTTTCGTAATTTTGTTTTGCTGATATAATCTTGAATTGCTCATTTAATCTTGTATGATGGTTGTTGTGATATGAAATGATGGGCATCGCTGTAGTTCTGCTTCGAAATAAATCAACTATAAAAATCAGCTATAGAATCAGGTGGATGCATGGAACAAAATGTCCTTTTCTAACTTTTTTGAAATAAAAACAATATCCTTTTAAATATATATTTGAAAAAAAAAAACATTGAAGCAAACTCTAGAATAAAATTTTAAAGAGAAATATTTAATGCTTTATTGAACTTCAAGAATTATTTTAATGTTCAGTATGATATTCAGAATAATGAAGAACGCAAAAATGAGCAATAGAAATTCCTACTATTTTATATTTGTACAACACTGATGATTTCTAAAATTAAAATTTCTAGTATCGAGCGTTTTGCGGGACACGTTATACACGATCCGGTTCCGAAAATTCCATTTCAAATCAGTAAGAAACCGGAGTCAAAGTCATATCGAATTCGAAATGGAAGAAAGTATATCGATATTTAAATACAAATATTGAAAAGGTGCCTAATATTATATCTCTAATATCACTTTATCTTTTATATTCAAAATAAACTTATACGCTTTAATGTTTAAGTTTTTTTTCATCTGGAAAATAATTCTAGACCTCTTTTTGAATAATTGGGTGAATCAGAACCATATCTACAAGAATCAAATCCCATCCCGAAACATTTAATGTGTACCAGACCCGAGCCCAAATCGCGACGAAAATCATCAGCGTTTACCCGACATAACTCATACTGCAGGAGTGTCATAGGAATAGGATGGGAGGCAGGAGTGAGGCAGTAAGAAAAGTGGGACAACACTCTTTTTATTAAACTAAATACTATAATTTATAGTATAATACTATAATTTGGAAATTAAAATATCAAATATTTTGACGATATATGTTTTTAGATTCAAATAACGGGAAGCGGGATAAATATTTCACAGTTTTAGAATAATCTGGAAATTAACTATTAAATACTTTGACCATATATCTTTTTGTGTTCAAATAACGCTAAACATTATTACAGGACAATTTTCATAGAATTGAGGGGGGAAAATTTAGTAAAGAATATTCTTTACCATAGCTGATTTCTATCCCCTACGTTTATTTTTATTATGTTTGCTTAACCCTCTCGCTAGTAAAGCGCCCAAAACGCACGGTCAAGCAAAATACTGCGAGACGACCTGAGCGCCTGAAAAAAAGGTGTGTCATTTTCGCCCCTCGGAAAAATCGAACTTTCTTCGCACAGTAGGGGACTATCGAAATATAACGGGTGAGGAACCTTTTGTACTAGTGATCTTAGGGAGGTTCCATTTGCGAAGATAGCTGCTGTCTAATTGTGTTACTGACTAAAGACAAGCGGAAGAAATTGGGATAAAAAAACCTCTCAACATATTTCAATGTTCGGGCGTATTTTCGATATAGTGTATTTTCTTTCCATTAAAACCTAGAATAAGGTAACGTTTTCCAACAATTGCAGTGTAAAGTTGACATTAATCTGATAAAGTAATTTCAAGTACATTAATAATGTGTTCCCTCACAGATTAACTTGAAATGACTTTCTCAAAGAAATATGTACGAATTTTTATGTTTTTTTCATTTAAGTATTTTATTTATTGTTTAGAGATGTATTAATAAAAATGATTGGCATTAATATTAAATTTTTAAAGCTTTATTTTGTAAAGTACAATTTTAAATATTGTGTTTAAATATTATGTTTTCACCAATACTAGCAGATTCACGGACATTGCTAGGGACCAGGATAATAATCTTAGATATACCTAAAATTACGTTACAGTTTCTCGGAATTACTTTAAATTAAAATATATGTCACACGCGACAATAAATAAATAAATAAATAAATAAAAATAAAATATATATATATTAATAATAATAATAGAAAAAAAATAATAAAAATTTCCGACCACGACGCCAAAGTAATGGGTTTGGGATATAAAAAGATTTGCTTAGGAAACCAATGCAGGAATATACATTTTTTTTTCGCCGCATTGAGAAAAAACTCCGATACCCGTACTCTCTTTCACAATTAATTTTAAAATATATATTTCATATATCTTTGTATTGTTTTAATTTCCAAAAATCTGCTCCATACAGGTGTAAAATTATAAGATTTGATGAATAAAAAACTAAATCAATATTGGTTAATTAAAAAAAAAAAAAATCCCATTTTTGGAGAAATGTGTATTTTAAATATTATCACAAAAATTTAAAAAATTGCTCTAAAATTCTGAATAAACTTTATTTAAATGAAGTTAAAATTCCCGATAACGAGCAAAAAGACTTAATTTGGATTACTTTTGTGAGTGGGTAGAAATCACCAGGGAACTTGTAAAATCGGAAAAATACACTAAAATCACATTTCATATACAATAACAAAATATCTAATGGAAAAGTCCAAAGTCTGAGCCAGTTGCTTTAAGTCCTGTTTTTGCAAATCCGGAACCAAATTATCATGCCTCTACGTGAGAGAGATCTCTATAGACATCTCTGCACGCACGCGCATAAAACACACATACACACATGTTTTTCTTTTATTAGTATATATTTATGTGTAATATTTAAACATTGAATTAAATTCTCGTATTTATTTTAATTAATCCTATAACCATGTTCTAATTATTAATAATTATAGCAGTGTTAACTAGAATATTTTTCAGTTAATCTACTCACAAAGTAATCAACTTGAATCATTTTGCGCTAAAAATTTTAATTGCTATGCTTCGAAACAAACATTCTATTTGCAAATGCACAGAAGAGGATAACGGTGTTTAATATTTCTATTTACCCCGTTCGAAGTATCACGTAATGTTCAAAACTTCAGTTACTTATACCTATAACAAGAATGACCAATATGTATTTTAATGAAAAATCTTACATATCATGCACGGAAATTCCATTCGAGAGGATTCTAGATATACTGTAAGTTGTCGAATTATAAAATAATCTTCATGAAGTTTAATTTCGCAATTCCAATGCATTTCTCCAAATGTTGAGTTTCTGTATTTCTCACGTTGTGGAATGCGATGGTCTTAGGAATCATATTTAGGCATAATGTTTGATTTGGAAGATTTAAGAACTAAAATACTTCTTAAAACACCATCAAAAACTTTAAAATGCGCTAGGCCTTTCGAAAGATCTAGGTCTTTCTTCGTCAGGCGCAAAAAGACGTGCGTCTACTATGAAAGCAGCAGCAAGACACATCATATTTCATACATTTCATAGTAGACGCACGTCTTTTTGCGCCTGACGAAGAAAGACCCAGATCTTTCGAAAGGCCTAGCGCATTTTAAAGTTTTTGATGGTGTTTTAAGAAGTATTTTAGTTCTTAGTGTTTCACACCAGTTTCAACTTATTTTATTTGGAAGATTTAGATAATGGTGTAGAAACAGTCGCTTCAGATGTTGACAACATATGCTTAATACAATATTATCACACCTATAGAAAAACATAAAAAAATAGTAATAAATTATTTCAAAAAATATAATAAAATAAAACCTTTAAAAGATACTAATTTACTTCAGTTACTATTACCTATAGCAAGAATGACCAATATGTATTTTAATGAAATTTCTTACATATCATGCACGGAAATTCCATGTTGAGTTTCTGTATTTCTCACGCTGTGGAATACGATGATCTTATGAATCATATCTAAGCATAATGTTTGATTTGGAATATTTTTATAATGGTGTATAAACAGTCGCCTCAGATGTAGACAACATATGTTTAATACAATGTTATCACACCTATAGAAAAACGTAAAAAAATAGCAATAAAATATTACAAAAAATATAATAGAATAAAACCTTTAAAAAATACTAATTTACTTCAGTTACTATTACCTATAGCAAGAATGACCAATATATATTTTAATGAAATTTCTTACATATCATGCACAGAAATTCCATTCGAGAGCATTCTAGATATTCTGTAAGTTGTCGAATTATAAAATTATCTTCATGAGGTTTATTTTCGCAATTCCAATATATTACTCCAAATTTTGATTTTCTGTATTTCTCACGCTGTGGAATACGATGATCTTATGAATCATATTTAAGCATAATGTTTGATTTGAAAGATTTAGCTAATGGTGTATAAACAGTCACCTCAGATGTAGACAACATATGTTTAATACAATGTTATCACACCGATAGAAAAACATAAAAAAATAGCAATAAACTATTACAAAAAATATAATAGAATAAAACCGTTAAAAAATACTAATTTACTTCAGTTACTATTACCTATAGCAAGAATGACCAATATGTATTTTAATGAAATTTCTTACATATCATGCACGGAAATTCCATGTTGAGTTTCTGTATTTCTCACGCTGTGGAATACGATGATCTTATGAATCATATTTAAGCATAATGTTTGATTTGGAAGATTTAGCTAATGGTGTATAAACAGTCACCTCAGTTGTAGACAACATATGTTTAATACAATGTTATCAAACCGATAGAAAAACATAAAAAAATAGCAATAAACTATTACAAAAAATATAATAGAATAAAACCGTTAAAAAATACTAATTTACTTCAGTTACTATTACCTATAGCAAGAATGACCAATATGTATTTTAATGAAATTTCTTACATATCATGCACGGAAATTCCATGTTGAGTTTCTGTATTTCTCACGCTGTGGAATACGATGATCTTATGAATCATATCTAAGCATAATGTTTGATTTGGAATATTTTGATAATGGTGTATAAACAGTCGCCTCAGATGTAGACAACATATGTTTAATACAATGTTATCACACCTATAGAAAAACGTAAAAAAATAGCAATAAAATATTACAAAAAATATAATAGAATAAAACCTTTAAAAAATACTAATTTACTTCAGTTACTATTACCTATAGCAAGAATGACCAATATATATTTTAATGAAATTTCTTACATAACCTGCACAGAAATTCCATTCGAGAGCATTCTAGATATTCTGTAAGTTGTCGAATTATAAAATTATCTTCATGAGGTTTATATTCACAATTCCAATACATTACTCCAAATGTTGATTTTCTGTATTTCTCACGCTGTGGAATACGATGGTCTTATGAATCATATTTAGGCATAATGTTTGATTTGGAAGATTTAAGAACTAAAATACTTCTTAAAACACCATCAAAAATTTTAAAATGCGCTAGGCCTTTCGAAAGATCTGGGTCTTTCTGCGTCAGGCGCAAAAACACGTGCGTCTAATTTGAAAGCAGCAGCAAGACACATCATATTTCATACATTTCATAGTAGACGCACGTCTTTTTGCGCCTGACGAAGAAAGACCCAGATCTGCCTTTCGAAAGATCTGGGTCTTTCTTCGTCAGGCGCAAAAAGACGTGCGTCTACTATGAAAGCAGCAGAAAGACACATCATATTTCATACATTTCATAGTAGACGCACGTCTTTTTGCACCTGACGAAGAAAGACCCAGATCTTTCGAAAGGCCTAGCGCATTTTAAAGTTTTTGATGGTGTTTTAAGAAGTATTTTAGTTCTTAGTGTTTCACACCAGTTTCAACTTATTTTATTTGGAAGATTTAGATAATGGTGTATAAACAGTCGCTTCAGATGTTGACAACATATGCTTAATACAATATTATCACACCTATAGAAAAACATAAAAAATAGTAATAAATTATTTCAAAAAATATAATAAAATAAAACTTTTAAAAGATACTAATTTACTTCAGTTACTATTACCTATAGCAAGAATGACCAATATGTATTTTAATGAAATTTCTTACATATCATGCACGGAAATTCCATGTTGAGTTTCTGTATTTCTCACGCTGTGGAATACGATGATCTTATGAATCATATCTAAGCATAATGTTTGATTTGGAATATTTTGATAATGGTGTATAAACAGTCGCCTCAGATGTAGACAACATATGTTTAATACAATGTTATCACACCTATAGAAAAACGTAAAAAAATAGCAATAAAATATTACAAAAAATATAATAGAATAAAACCTTTAAAAAATACTAATTTACTTCAGTTATTATTACCTATAGCAAGAATGACCAATATATATTTTAATGAAATTTCTTACATATCATGCACAGAAATTCCATTCGAGAGCATTCTACATATTCTGTAAGTTGTCGAATTATAAAATTATCTTCATGAGGTTTATTTTCGCAATTACAATACATTACTCCAAATGTTGAGTTTCTGTATTTCTCGCGCTGTGGAATACGATGATCTTGTGAATCATATTTAAGCATAAAGTTTATTTGGAAGATTTAGATAATGGTGTACAAGCAGTCCCCGCAGATGTAGACAACATATGTTTAATACAATGTTATCACACCTATAGAAAACGTAAAAAATAGCAATAAAATATTACAAAAAATATAACAGAATAAAAACTTAAAAAAAAAAACTTTTTTGGTGTCCTGTATATAAAATATGAATATAATATAAATTTAAATATTAATAGATGCATTTTTGGATTCACGCCAATAAATAAACTATTAAAACTGCTTTTATATATAAAAAAATATATTTCATTAATTGGTTATAGTCATCTTCTCTGAGGATATGAGGTTATAAAAACTAAAAAAATAATTTACATGTAATGCCACGTGATAATTTAAAAAAAAATCTTCCAAAATTTATTTAAGCTGTAAATTATTTAAGAATTTTAAATTTAAAATACAACATTTACATAAGAATTCATAGATTGGATATTTTAGTTTACTCTTGAACACTATTACTAAAGAAATCCAAGAAAATGTGCACTATATTTCCTTTTTTATGATTAATTAAAGGTAGTTTCTAAAATAAATATTTTCACATTGCTTTTAATTCTAATTAGATTTTCATTTTTAATTATTAATGGGCGAACATATTTAAGATATGGATTTTTATTTAAATGCTAATTAATTTTAAAATTAAATAATGGAGAAACGTAGAAGCAAATATAATTCATGCAAAAATAAATCTTGCATAAAGTTTTTTTCAGGTTTGATAAATGCGTTACAATAATTTTACGTCGGGAAAAAACGCCCATTAAAAATGTCAAATGAAAATAATCTATTAGGTGTATTCCTTGTTCTACACAATAATAAACCTTTGCTAATTAAAACAGATAACTGTTACGCTATTTAAAAAAAATATATTTAATTACATTTGTTTTTCGAACTTATTTGGTATTTTTAAATGTTTTTATTTTCAAAATCTACTGTCTTTTAGGCTGCTAAAGTAAAATATAACATTTTGTAAAAGAAAAAAGGATCACCCCATTTAATTATCAAATTGTCTTAGAGGGAAACGAATATCATCATTCACTTGCGAATTATTTGAAATATATGTTAAAAAATATATACTAAGGTGGCTGTCTTCAAGTAGAAATTGTTAAAATTTCAATAAGAACATACAATTTTGAAATCTTATTTGGATTAGTTGCTAAATTTTATATCCGGATACCAAATGGCAAGTCACCCAGTGAAATAGTTTCGGAATTATACAAATATAAAATTTTTAAGTGCTCCTAATGCTATATTCATTTTTAATAGTTTAGAAAAAATGTGAAGCGGATAGTTTTTATACATAACTCAGAAAATACTTTGAAAATAAGCTGTAATTTTAGAATTGAGTAAGGTAAAGCTAGAAGAGTCTGCGCACAATTCAAAGAATAACAATAAAAATATAAATATTAATTTTTTGCTAAACAGTCCATGAATAATTTTTACTTCATTTGTTTTTTACGCATTTCCATTGCTATTTTGTTGTTATGTTGTAATTTAATAGAAGAGTTGTAATAAAACCAAGAAAGTTATTTTGCGCAATCTGTCCTTACAGGGTTGGTGTGATTGCGCACATAAGTAGGAGAGATTGTTGCTAATAGTACCTACAGTTAAATTGTTAACAATAATAATTATACTTAAATGACATTGTTGTAAGGTTTTTGGGAACAAATATTATAGTAATATCAGAGAATATATTTCAACCTAATAATTAAAGAATCAGAAAAAGAAAATAATTTTAAAAACGATTAAAATTTGTAATTAAAGGAAAAAAAAATAAAGAATCAGAAAAAGCAAGTCCAGATAAGATTACAAAATAACATTAAGTTACTTGATAACACGTTTGACTTAAAATAAGTCCATTTTCGTTTTTCATTTTTTTATGCAAATTTACCAATAAGCTGCGTAATCTCTACTAGCATGGAAACTAAAGGAAACAACGCGCCATCTCTCCTAAGTAACAGATGCGCAAACTCTCCAATTTCGGTAGGATAGATTGCGCGGCCTTTTATTTAAACATAGCCGCTACTAAAACGAACCGTTGATGTTCACATTCTTAGTCTAGATTAGTAGCTTATGAGAAATCGTTTAAGTTTAAAATATTTTGTACTACTGACATTGTATAGAAATTCTGATGAATAGCTATGAAATTTCAAGCACTTACTTTGGGAAAACAAAACAATATAGCAATGCTTTATCTTAGACGCTCAAAACAATCAATGTGTACTTTCAAGTAGACACCCCACTGCTGCTGTTGTACAACAACCTGGAGTTGTTGCGCGCTCACTCTACTCCTCCCCCCCGAACCTCTATCTGCGCAATATCTCCGACCGCGCCATCTCTCCTGGCTTTACCTTATTTAAAGCTTCTATAAAGCGACTCATTATTGCTGATTTTTAGATATGTTACACTGCTCAAAACAATTAAAGGATATTTGAAGTTTTATATAAAATAAAGATATAAACGAAATTTTTTTTGCCGAAAATAGAAGAAGAGAATCACAAATGCAAATTTTTCTGGTTTTCAAACTGTGGAGTATGCAAATTTTGAGTTCGACGTCAAAAACGTCGCTTCAGCGGCAGCGAATGAAATTTGACTTTCAACTGGATAAAAGAGAATGAAGACAAGGATGATCGGCATTCAGTGAATGCTTTGTTTCGATGAGTACGATGTCCCAGCGAAGTCATTTGACAGATTCAGAAGCTTGGAGAATTGTTGGTAGGTTAGAAGGGGGCCAAACTCAAGCCGAAGTAACGCTAGCCATTGGAGTGTCACAAAATGTCATTTCCAGGATCTGGAACCGTTTTTTGGAGAGTGGATGTGCAGGCCGAAGACCAGGGCAAGGTCGTAGACGGGCAACAACGCCCAATGAGTATCGGTATTTAGCGTTAACAGCTCGGAGACACCGAAACATGAACGATACTTTTCTCCAACAACACCTTCGCTCGGCTACAGGCACCACGATTTCAACTCAGACTTTCCGAAACCGGATCCATACTGTAGGTCTGTATGCTCGCCGACCGATGGTATGTGTTAGATTAACATCAAGGCATCGTCGCGACCGCAGGGAGTGGGCAACCGAGCATGTCAACTGGAGGAGCAATATTCTGTGGATATATTGAGCAATATTGAATGGAGCAATATTCTGTTTTCTGACGAGTCCCGTTTTTCTGTGCATCCGGATAATAGGCGTATTTTCATCTGGAGGGACCGTGGCAGTAGGAATAATCCTGCGTTCGTGCACGAAAGTGTCAGATTTGGCGGTGGAGGAGTGTTGGTGTATAGTTGGAATCTCCATTGACGGGCGCACTGACCTCTACATCATTCGAGATGGAGCTCTGACTGGTCGCCGATATAGAGATGAGATCCTCAGACCTATTGTAGTCCCTTACGCTGCAGCAATCGGAGATAACTTCATTTTAATGGACGATAACTGCAGGCCACATCGTGCAAACCTGGTGGAGGATTTCCTTTTCGAGGAAGGAATCGTTCGAATGGAATGGCCAGCGTGTTCTCCAGACATGAATCCAATCGAGCACGTTTTAGACGCTCTAGGAAGACGAGTTTCTGGCCGCCAACAACCCCCACAAACTCTCCAAGAACTGGAAAGAGCTCTTCTTGAAGAGTGGGGCAGAATACCCCAACTCGTCATTAATAGCCTCATTGAGTCCATGCCTCAAAGGTGTTCAACGTTGCTGGCCGCCCGTGGAAACCATACCCCCTACTGAAAATGATTTTCTTTGAAGAAAACACCTTTTCTTATTCTTTTTTTCTCATATGCACAAATTGTGTTTTTTTCCTTTTGTACACAAATGCGCAATAAAATGCATTTTTTTCTGCCAAACATGTGTAATTTATTCTCATATAACCTACTATGTCTGTCGACCATGTATCAATCAGCTAAAAAGTTTCCCAGATACAAAATCCACCTAAAACTGCAATATCCTTTAATTGTTTTGAGCTGTGTATATTATATAGTTAATACTTAAATATTTATTAATGTGATAGCAATGTTTATCGTCTAACGAAAAATTATTTATGCACTCGTATTTTACTGCAAAAAAAAATACACATAACCGCAGATTTAGGTTCGATTATTTCCATATCTGTTTTATTTTATCATGGCTGCATGAAGATTATATATGCAGATACGGATTGTTGATTTTTGTAAATCATTCATTTTTTTCTATTACTTGCGGGTTTTCCTATCTTAAACTAATGCGATTGACGTTGGTGTTACTTCCTTGAATGTAAATGAGATTTGAAGGTAAACTAACTGGGTCACAATTCTTTTTATTCCACTAATCATGTTAAATTCATACATTTTGTTTATTTAGCTATTTATTATCTCCAAATAAGTCCAAAAATTGGAAAGGGAATTTTTTTGTATAGGATACATAGTCTATTCGTCGCTTAATTATTTTTCCAATATTTGCATGAAGTTTATATTCAGGAAGGTTTTAATAATAGTTTGTTTGCTATGATTATATAATAATGAAAATTATTATAAAATACATGGCTATACAAGGAAATCAGTTTCATCTTATTCAGTCTACAAGATTAATTACATTAAAGAAACTCATTACATTTTATAATATTTTTTGATATAAGGTAATGCAAAATATTTAAAAAAAATCTTCTTAGTTATTAATATTAACTATCAATTTTAAGTTATGACTCTTTTAAAATTGTTATTCGAGTAATAAAAAATATGAATTTAATAAAAGTAAAATCTAAAACTAATATTACACCATCGTATGCAGAATATTACAGTAGTCTTACAAAATAAAACTCAATTCATGAAGTTATGAATATTATAAAATAAAATTATTGTGATATATATAGATTTATTATATAGTAATTTCATTCTTTTCTTTGTAGTTATGTTCTTTTAATTATATCTAAAGAGCAGGAATTATTTAAAATATTTTATAAGCACACTGTTTAGCAGAAAATATTATTGTCTATGATAATATTGTTTGTTAGATGAAAGTTATTTCTAAAAATGTAGAAAAATAAATAAAAACTTATGTCAAATTGTTGGTTACTTAAGTATTAAAGATTTTTATCATTAAGGAAATATGATATATTAAACGAGGCAAAAAAATATGACAAGAAAACATTTCTAGGAAATAAGATTAGGAAGAATAATTGTAGCTGTACATTTAATAGCTTAAATTGTTACTACTGAAAGGATTACCAAAATGGAATAGTTCGTCTATACTCATACGAAAGTTAGTTTTCTCAACAACTAGTTGTTATGGCATTTTAGTGTCATTTCAGTAACATGTGTTAAAGGACATAAGCAACGAAAAACATTTTGAATTATATTTAGTAGACAATATTTTTGAGAAAGAAATGAGAAAATATTTTCGTAATAAATTAAAACGAACATCTTACATTAGATAACTACTAGCTGCTCTCAATGTAGATACAATTCTCGCATTTAGCTACTAATTAATGGCGAAGTACAATACCTATTTAACAAATTTGAAAAATAATAAATTATTGAAATCTGTGGTATATTTAACACATTTCAAGAAAACACACCATCATATTTACAATCAATACTTAAAAACTGTTTATTAGTTAAGTTCTGTTCTGTGATTTATTTGTTAATCAAATAAAAATAGGAAGGTCTTATGCATTTCGAAACAGTTCAATGTGCTTTTAATTTGTTTTGTGCTCCTAAAAATTTACAATAAATAAATAAATACAAATTTTATTAATTAAAGATTTCTCTTTTTTATCAGTTGCTCTTAGGAAGATTTAAAACATTTTCTTAATTTTTTATTCATGTGTTTTTACCATCAGTCTGATCGTCCTTGGACCCCTCGAAATTTCAAATGTGTATGACACCTCTTTTTCTGATTATAAATATTTCCCTACTATTTTTTCTTCAGATTAAAAGCATTTCTGTGTCTAATCATAGAATTTGTACACATTTTCTGCAATAAATTAGGGCATAAAAGTTTATTGAAAAACTGTGGTAGAACTGTGTGCACTCTATATTACGTATTTTGCTATTAAGCAGTTTAAAGAAAAATAAACTGATTGTAATTTTCTCTAAAACAGTTTTGGAAAAATAAATAATACGCTCAGTTCGAAGGCTTTAAAATTCACTTCTCAAATACATGCGTTGCATATAATTATGATACAATAGCATTTTGTAGACAAAATTCAATACTTATATACACAATATTTTTGTTCAAGAATGTATCTACAAATTTATGAAGAGAAATGTCATTTAAAAAAGAAAAAAAATTCACTAGGGTATAACATTGAAATGAGAATATTCTGCCATTAATGGGTAAAAGTCATGCGACCATTTTTCCCCATTACATGCTAGATAAATTATTGAAAATTGAATCACAATTACAATTTTTGGAGAAACTATATGTCGCCGGGGACGAAAATGAATTGATGCGATTGTGTCGCCGTTTATTTCTATCATGAAGTATACAGATCAATAAAACTTTAAGCAAGATTAAAGCTTAATTAATATTTGGTTGAAAATCTGGTTTTGATTTTTATACTAGCAAAGAAATAAAGAAGAATATTTTATTGTAAAAATGTATTCAGTTAGTTTTTAAATGTTCAGTATGTAATGTTCAGTAATTGTATGTATTCATAATAAGTTTTTTTCTTCTAGATAAGAAATAAAGAAGTATAATTTTTTATCACATTCAGATATCTTTTAAAGATTCACATAATAGTATGTATTAATTCTATTTCATGTAACATATTAGATTCGTGTAATTGATACAGAATTTTTGGTAAAGCGCGCGTATTTTTAAAATTTAGTTTCATTTATGAGTAAATATGGTATAAAATTGAATTTCAGCCCTTTTCATTGTAATTATTTCATTAATATTTCTTTCTACTCTTTCACATATTGAATGTGATAAAAAAAATATTTTACGCTTTAACAAACTAATATTTTTATTTTCTACGACAAATTCATTTAATGGGTTCCCGGTTTTGTCTCATCAGACGGCCAAAAATTAATAAGGTAATTCTCCTGGATAGCTGAACGTACACATTTCTACTTGGCATCAAAAGATCGTGTAAAAGCTATTAAAAACTGCGGTTTATTTACCTAAATAGATCCATCAGGGTGGATTTACTTGGGAAGCAGTTATGACAGCAAAAATTTAAAACTTTTGAGGTGAATTTATTTTCAATAGCACTGAACAGACAAAGAAATTAACAAACCTCAAAAGCAAATGGCACATTTCTAGGAGACGCTAACGGATGCATTTAAGATGGGTGCTGCCCACAGGGCAGCATCCATAAGCGGGAAAACAGGGTATCTAGTTTGACCCGCCTATCGTGTTTTTTCCTACAACCCCCTATATATAATTAAAAAAAAGTTATATGATAATTACAAAAAAAACAAAAAAAAAACAAGTAAATTGAAGTGTGAAAATGTCATTGTCGAGAAATATTGAAAAAATAAGCCATTATCGATAGATTTTGAATGAGATATTTTAATAATTTGCTTATCAAAGAGACATAAATCATATAACGTTATAGTAATTGAATCATTGTTTGATTTTTCAAGAACAAACACAGTTAAATTTCCACTGAGATCTAATTTTTAATATAAAGATAATGATTTCTTAAGTAATTTATGTGATTTGGTCTCGATAATCAGTGTTTCAGAGGATATGTTTATATAAAAAAAAAAAAGAAAGAAATAATTTCAAAGAAGCATTTGTTGATTCGACATTTTTAATGAAATTACAGTCCTGAAAAAAAATTATCCTATTCTAATTCTGCTGTATATATTTTATAAATAATATTATCATTCAATGCTATACATAAATTGTGAATCGGGGATTGTCTAGATAATAAACATTGTACCAACATATATTTTCAAATGTAACACCCACGTTAGACAATTTGGGCATGTACCTTCAAACACTTAAGACCAGAAAAGTATATAGTTTATGTATGTTTTCTTAAATAGTCAATAGAGATAGAAAAAGTCGGAATTTATGAATGCTAATGTTGAATCCACGTAACATATTTTAATAGATGCCTTCCAAAAAAGTCATCCAATTGAAAGTTTATGAAATTAAAAATTATGAAATGCCCCAAACACAATCTAGTATGTTTTGTATTCAGAAACACATTTTTTAATTTACGAAATTGAGCATACAAAAGCGAAGATACCTAAAAAATGAAAACAGAATCTGAAAATTTACGCGCCCGGTAACACGCTGGACGGCGTTACATGCTGGAATAGACGGTATGTGTCATACTGCATTCCATAGAAAAGTTTGAAAACAATAATTAAACAAGTTGGAAATTGTACGTGAAACGTGACGTAGGAGATGCGTTCGTTTTATAACTAGTTTCAGAATGTAAAAAACTCATCCTTATTATTTCAGTAAAATGAATTATATCGTCTGCTATGAGCGAAATGAGCATGCCTTTTTATTTCTTATTACGTATGCCATGTTTACAAATGTGAATTTTATTTTCTACACCAGTCAGCACTGTAAAAGTCACCATCGAGATCTTGCTTTGTGAATGCTTACGTCCATGGTTTCATAATTTTGTGACTCATGATTAACGAATCTCCTGTGTTTATTTACTCTAATGGATTGAGATATTCGGCTGATAACTTAATTTCCACTGAAGTTATCTCAGAATCTATACATTTTTTACTGTAACTCATCTCCCAAACAAACAATTTTTTTTCAACGATCTTTTTAAAAATGTAACTTTTATGCAATTTTTTTCGAAAAATAATTTTTTATTAAAATGGCCGCTTGGCATATGAAAAAAGAAGTGGTTTGCCAATATTTGTTTTCCTCAATCACCTGACTTGCTCTTTTATTATACAGATTACGTACGATAGGATTTAATAGAATAGAGAAAACTTTTATTAATATATTTTTAAGTCTTGATTCGATTTTCATAAAATTTGAAATGACTCGACAAAATTCTACAACGATAATATATATTAAATAAATTTCAAACCATTCGGTAGGTTAGTTTTGCTGTTATATGCGGACAGACGGACGGACCAGACGACGACTATAGGTACTATGTATTTATACAATTACGAACGAATCTAAAAATAAATGTATAATAGTTGAAACGCCCAACGTTTCCCCTGACCGTGAAAATAACCTCAAATACACCTAAAATCAGTCTTGAATGCTTCCACTAGTGGCAGTGTAAAGATCTATGTTAAACTATAGAGCACAGAATTAAGTATGCAACTACATAAAGTATTTTAAAATCGTTCAATTTGGAGCCGATGACACCCACGGTTTTGCCTCGCTGATGGCAGCAAAACCCTCACACATGTGCGGTGGTGAAGCGAGTAGGTGCTTTCAAATTTAATTTCTGGCATTTACATATATTACACTTACAATTCTGAACAAAAGTCCCTGAAGAAAACTCAAATAATAGAAAAACAGCGTTCTCTAGTGGAAATGTCTTGAACTAAGTTAAAAGATATAGAATTGAAAGCTTAGATGCTTTACACTCACGCAAAAAAAAAAAAAAAAAAAAAAAAAATCGGTTAAAAAAAAAAGAAAAAAAAGTCGCCAAACTTTGGGCACTGTTTTTCTTTTATGGCAACCCGGCTATTAAGCTTGTATTTAGTTATGGCGCAGTCTTGGAAATCGCGCCAACCAAACAGTCGCCAATCTTTTGTTTATATTTTAGCGTGAGTGTAAATCATCAGTTCCGAATTGAAATATGTATTCAACTATATAAAGCACTTTAAAATCGTCTAATTAGGAACTGAGATTAGCCGCACGCCTGTACGCTGCTGAAGTCCGTGAGGGCTCACAAATTTAATTTCTTACAATTACATATATTACACTTTAAATTCTGACCAATTGTTCGTAAAGAAAAGCAAAATAATAGAATTTTTTTTATTTTGTTAAGAAAAGGCGATGCGGGCTTGAAAATTTGCGGAAAAAAACATGTGTTTTTCCCCTATTTTTTTCTTCTCTGGTTGCGGAAAAATAGAAAGCCTCGGAACTGTTTTTTTTTTCTTGTTTTTTTTTTTTTTTTTTTTTTTTTTTTTTTTTTTTGACATACCACCGCGTTTTTTACTCTGTTGGGCTGTTTTATAATGGGGTTTATTTAAAACCTCGGCTAATTATCGATAAATGAAAAATCTGATCCTCAGGTTCATTTGGACCTGTTTTAGACCGTCCTCATTTAGATTTAAAAGACTATGTGCGGTGGAGTTTCGTAGTCATTGTTGCGCACAGACACACAGACAAACATCTTTCTTATATGAGTACAGATACATGTACCATTTCATAAGAAATTTAATAAATACATAATAACAATAACACATAGGTAATAATAAATCGTTGATATTTAAACTTTTGCTAAGATAACTTTTGCTATTTTGATAGAAGTGTGTGGCCTTCCATGTTTTTAATGTATTATAAGCAACAAGTTTAGTCATATTAATTTTTTAAAAATAAATCTATATTCTTAATTTCATTTTTCTGATACCTTCTAGCGATAACCAATCACATAAAAGTATTTTTTTTTATTATTAGAAGTACAAAAGCATTTGATTGTTTTCAGCTGTCTCATTACTATCAACATCTATAATTACACAATAGGTTCTAATAAAAATCTTGTGTGATTGAAATCCTATTTTTTTTTCAAATTGTACATTAAATTATAAAAAGAATGGTTTTGCACTTTATTACGTGATTCTAGAAGTGCTCGTAATTAATCCACGAGAACAAAACTTTCATTTATAAGATTCGAGAAGAAATAATTTGCAAAAGTAAAATATATTTTAAAGATTTAAAATTAATTGTTTAAGTTAGGAATCACATAAGAGATACTCAGAAATTTACTCCAATAAATTAAAAATTTCAATTATGTTGCTCAGTGTAGTTTCCCAAAGTAAGGGAGCTGTCAGAAAATAATACGTTAACAGAAAAAAAAAAAAAAAAAAAAAAAAAAAAACGGAAGCTAAACGCCTTGTTATAAAATTTTAAACTTTGATCTCACCATGCCAAATTCTGAAGTACCCTACCCGATGGTGAAAAGTTTGACTACATTTTTAATTTTTCTGAATATCTTACCCCAGCATTTGAGTAGTATTATATATGTAAATTTTAATCTCCATCGTATTAAGTAGAAATACCTGCAAAATCATCTTAGAAATTAAATAATCATTAAGCTATATTACATTTATTGATACAGCGGAAACTATGTAAGTAACATGAACATTTTGTTGAGAAACTAGTTTTGTTAAAGATTTCATTTTTCCATCTTACAGTGAAACATATCATCAACCATGTTAATCTGTATTTAGAAACATTTTACCTCTTCTGTAAATGAAAACAGCTTATTTACATTATGCGCAAACCAATTCAAATATATAGCGGAGAATTTATAAATGAAAAAAAAATAAAGCATGAAATTAAACGCCATGAGAATAATAAAATACGTAATTTAAATTATTGTTAGTGATATGAAAAAAATGTATAAATAACGAAAAAAAGTACACTTGAGTAACTATTCTTATTTTTACATAAAATAAGCATCAACTTCAAAATATATGTCTCTATCTACAGATTAAAATGAAGACGATAATAATTTATATTTATTTTCCAGATACTTATTTACCATCAATATGTTTTATTCACTTGTTAATAATCTTGTAACTTCGGTATATGATTATTTATTTAATTTTTTGGCGTAAAATAGTCACTTTCGAAATCTTAAAGAGTCTCTTAGAACACACACATACAAAAAAAAAAAAAAAAAAAAAAAGTTTTTAAAATATTTTCACGTTTCCGGATAATTTACAATCTTATCTAATTTACATCATTAACAACTGGCGGTGATTTAGAACTTTAACCCAGTCCTCGGTATATTAGGAATAAATTGTTCTTCCTCGAAATACTACATTATTCGCTAATGGAATCAACTTCGAGATCAAAAATCTGTTTCAGATTGATGTTGCGTAAAACATCTGCGCAGAGACTTAGCATTAATATATATATATATATAACAACGTATTTGAATTTTTAAGATATATTTTAAATATGCCACTTGTTTTAAGTAAGAGTAATATTTGATTGGAATAAATTTCAATATAATTATTTTCTTGGTATTTAAAAAGAAACAGTTTAATAACATTAAAAAAACAGAAGTTTTTTAATGTTTCTTAATTAACTTTACATAAAAATTTTTTTAACGGCATAATTTGTGTTTTCTTTGTATTTCATTACTCTTAGGAAATATTACAACTTATTTACAAACGACATAACTCACTAGGTGTCCGGTCAGCATTTGACTCTATTGACCTTTTAATGTTGGATTTGAGGAAATGGTCATCTATTGAAAGCAATAAAAATCTATTCCGTCTAAGCATTTCATTTTTACACATACTTTATTTACGAGTACCAAACAAATAATCATAAAAAAATGTTAAATTACTTATTTGTCACTATGTGTAAGTCAAAAGCGTAATCTTTGAAAATTAGCATAGTTATTATTTTCAAAAGAATTTTGTTTTGTAACATCTAAATCGAGATTCAATACACGTGGCAATTTGACAAACGTCGGCTATATTTCCAAAATGGCGGAGAAAAATCCTTTTATATGCAAATAATATTACAAAAGTGTAGGTAACTCTAAAACATTGTAACTGAAGTAAACTAATCATATAAAAATTCCGTTTAGTAGTATTACTTTTTTCGGTTAATGCGATTGCAATTGAAAGTAAATTGATGTCAAAACAGAAGATATGTGATCTCACACAAATATCTATTGTAATTTTTAAAACGTTTCTCTGTTTATAAATAAGGTTCTTCTTTTTTACACAGATAAAAACTAAGCACGAGAGATACTACGTACTATATATTAAGAAACAATTAATTAGGAATTATTTAGTTCTAGCTGCGAGAAATTTGCAATTACACAACCTCTTTTTACTTCAGTTAGGGTAAATTTTCTTATTCACTAAGGTGATCATACATAACTATTTTATGAGAACAGTACTCATTTGAAACATACTTTTCACAGTTAGGAAAAATCCCAACTGATTATGGATTAATTAGGATAAACTGGCCAGAAAATCAGCTTAACTAAAAGAGATATCCTGTCAGATATAAAAAAAATTACCATAGTCTTTAAAAGGTAAGAATACATTTTTTTAGTTACTTTATCATATATATTATTTCTCCTGTCAACATCCCTTTTTTCAGAAAATACGAAACGCAGAACGACGAATGAGATACCATATGAAAGTATTTTGAACAGGCTTCTGACATAGTACACTTACATTTTCCTAAAACGTGTTCTTTGATTAAAAATTGCTGTTAATTAAAAATTAAATCTGTATTGTTTTCATAAATGAAATGAAAGGTTTTCCTGAAATTTGTGTTGCCACAAAACTAAAATACCGCATTTTATCATGTTCAACAATAATTATAAAAAGAAATAAACAGTACAAAAAAGATAAAGTATGATTTCTCCGCCCGGTTAATTTAATATATATTTTTAAAAAGCAAAATTGAAATAAAATAAAAGATATGCTTTATTATATTAAAAATGCATTAAATTTATTTAATGTTTTTCAAGAATAAGCCGATGACGTCATTTTCTAATGTTGTTAAAATACGATTGTTATTTTTTTTTCTCGCGCGTGCTTTTGAAGAATAATATCGAGTCTTTAATCGGGTTTTTATAATTTTTATACGTGCGTCATCTATTGTTATATTTATCATGTTTGTGTGCATGCGTACTGTGACGGAGTAATAGTACATTAACTTATTTAATAATTATCTTGGCAAAGTAAAGAAAATGACATTATGGAGAGAGAAGAAAATTTTCAACATATTTTTTGGCAACCTATTCACAAAAATTATTTTATCATAAAACACACTCAATGATCAACATATTATAAAACATAAAATGTTTAATTTAATATAAAACACACTCAATCTGTTTTACCGGGTTGCTATACAAAGCAAAATCTCGCCAAAATAGTCGGGTTGCCCAGACATAAAATCACCCGCCAAAAAGATACCCAGGTGCATCTGCGACATCTGTAACTTATTGAAATGTACAAGCAATTGGTGCAAGTAAATTGTATATAAATAATATTGGTACAGATGCCGCAGACGCACCGGGATATATCTTTGGCGCTAAAAGAACGATTTTATGCCCATGCAACACGACGAATTTGGCGAGATTTTGCTTCATATAGCAACACGGTGGAGAAGATTGCGTGTG
Source organism: Maratus michaelseni (assembly GCA_963931845.1). Lineage (NCBI taxonomy): Eukaryota > Metazoa > Arthropoda > Arachnida > Araneae > Salticidae > Maratus > Maratus michaelseni. Next base: position 255,624,856 of record OZ007590.1, on the reverse strand, counting down.
TTTTATATTAAATTAACTATTGTAAGTTTTGTAATAAATTGATCATTGTGTGTATTTTATGATAAAATAATCATTTAGTGTGTTTTATGATAATAATGAAAAAAAATGGGTACCTTCGTATTATACGGGAAGCTCAAATAAAATTGCGCCAAGCATGGCGCCAATTAACTAATTATAGTAACCCTTATTTTTCGATAAGTATGTAGTTTTTTTATGGTACTTTTCGGTTAGTCGGGTGCCAGTTAAATACATATATATAGTTTTTTATGCTTTTATAACATCACACCGGTTTGTTTAATACTTTAATATATTTTATTTAGTTATTTATTTATTTATTTTATATTATTTACCATTTTTAACAATGTTACGTATTTAACCAGTGGACCTGTGCGAGGATTTCGCACTGCAGTCTAATAATTTTTAGAAATATATAATATTTTTTAGATGCAGGTTTAAACTTCTAAAGAAAAATTAAGGATAAAAATATCTTCAAACAACATTAGTCAAGCGAGAATATCATCTCATTTATTCCTAACAATAAAATCCAAACAATAAAAGATAGAAAAAGGCATGCGCGAGGGGAAAAAAATTACAATTGTATTTTAACTGCATTAGAGGATGACGGCATCTTCTTCGGGAAAAATACGGGACGAAAAAAAATAAATTGAAATATACTTAAATGACCATTCAATCTAATATAACAAATCATACCTTTTATTCACATATGTAAAATACCACTGCTTTCATCAATCAATAATATTTAATTTCTTTTAAACGTTTCAATTTTAATTTTGGTTTTTAATCATAAATATAAATAACCCGTGAGAAAATCACATTTTACCTGTTTTGCACTATTTATTATTTTTTATAATCAGTGTTGAGCATCATATAATGCGGTATTTTATATTTGTGGCAACATTGACTTAAAAAAATGTTCATTTAACTTATGAAAAAACAATCCAGATCACATATCTTATTTCTGTTGTCAACATAGCTCTTTTTATGCACATAAAAAACATACAACGATGAATGAGGTATCATTCGAAAAGTTTTTTAACAGGCTTCTGACATAGTACACTCACATTTCGTTAAAACGCGTTGTTGGATTATAAAAAAATACTTAATTAAAAATGCATGCTAAAACGTACCAGGAAATAATCTCAAAGATTGCAGTGCGAAAGCTTCGCACGGGTCTTTCTGGTAATTTTTATAATTTCCGGTAATTAACTCCTTATCACCTTATAAACTGCTAATATTTTATTGTTATAGTAGTATTAGTTGCATTTTTTAACTACCTCACACATTTCAGATAGTCAATATTCATATTAAATTTTACTTTCTATTTTTTATTGCTAATTTTAGTTATATAAACGTAAATTTAAATTTAAAAAAAAAAACCTATAAAGCATGAATTCGGAATAAGTTTTCATTATCGTTTCCATCATTAAAAATTTTCTTTGCTTTAAAATATCACTGGAAAATAAACCACGTATCGAAAACTATGTATTTGCGTTTTACGAAGAGAAATATTCCTTATTCGTTTATTAAAAAAAAGGTTTTAATATTTATAGGCATGGTTTTTATTATAGGCATTGTTTTAATATTTCTAGAAGTAAAATATGTAACATAATTATTACAAATTAAAACAAAAAACGTCAAATTTTACATTTGACGATGAAAATTAAAAAAATCATACACAATAAATTTACGTTCTCTGCTTATTTTATTTAAAGTCACATCTCATGTTAAAAAAAAAAAAAAAAAAAAAAAAAACTCCAACCCCCAGAAGAACTATTGCAAGATCTTGAAACCTATCTACAGGAATTAAAAACAATTTTATAAAATCTCATTTAAAGCTAATTAAAACAAAAAAGCATGGTGTTCACCCCTTAATGCGAAAACATGTTTTTCAGCGTAAGACTCTGTGCAGCTTGTTGATGAAAATTATTTGGCAAATGAAAAATGGAAACATTTAGTTACAATTGATGAAACTTGGATATATTTATCTGATTGGAATAAAAAAAAGATTGATTTAGTAAAAAAAAGGGGAGAAAAAGGTCTAAAATATTGGAAAAAAAGTAATTAAAAGTAAGGAAAGTTTTGCTAAAGGTTTTATTTTTATTGTTGGACTCTCTTATAACGCATAACTCAAAAAGGTAGAAACAAGAACGGAAAATCATGCGTCAAGCTTAGATTATGTAACACTTTCCAACGCTTCCAAAATAATTTTGCAAATCATTACCGTTTAATAAGCTGAAAGATAACAACTAAGTAAACAATTTGGAAAACGCATAACATATTTAAAAACGTAATTTCAGGAATTTCCAACATATATAACATGTAACCCTCTTGTAATGCACCTTAGTGATATATATAAATTTCAATGCGTTTAAAATAGTGAAACATTATTTAATTAAACAGCAAACGATTTGTCTCCATAGACGTAATGTAACGGAATTCTTTTGACTGTCCCTGTAAAGTAACTATAAGTGCTATGCACACCGTATTCCATATTAAGCTTCTTGTAATGCATCTTAGTGATATATATCAATTACAATGTATTTGAAATTGTGTAACATCATTAAAATAAATCGCAAATAATTTTTCCCTATAGACGGTAATGTAACGGAATTCTTTTGAGTGTCCCTGTAAAAAAACTATAAGTGTTACACACTTCCGTTGAAATAGGGCACATGCTATAGTAAACGACAATAACATATAAAAATTGCAGGGCAATCCGAGCATATTTACGGGAGTCATACGTGAGCATATCACGGACAGACGGCCAGACGGCCAGACGGCCAGAAAAACCGAAGTTCTAAACACTGTTCAACTAGGTTGGAAAGTGTTAAAAATGCCAAAATTAACTCAGATAATAATCTACAATATGTTTTAACACGTGTTTTCAGAGAAGACATTCCATCACTTTACCCAAGCAATCTTCATTGTTCATCAGAACAGGGTGTCAAGCCATACGTCTAAATCTTCTGATATATTTTTAGATAAAATGTGAAATGAAACAATAATTGACTCTATTTCATTTAAATGCAACCCACCAAAGTCCCCTACGTGTCTCCTACGGATTACTGTACATTTGGGCTTTTAAAACAAGCTCTTAGTTCAAATAAAAATATATAGAAAATTCCATATAATATGAACGTCAAATTCACCTTATCAAATTTATAAAACACAATGTAAACACATTGATAATTACATACAGCTGACATGAAAAAAGGTAAATTATCTACCGATTTATCCAGATTAAATCAAGCTAAAGATATTGATGTATTTTTCAGTAAAGCTAAAATAATTTCACAAGGTTCACAGTATAATAGTTGCATAATCAGAGAGTCCCTAGAAATTTTGAAAAGAGGTGATAATACATGTAATGATGTATTATCTTATCAGATCCCTCGTATTTGGTATAATGTACTTGGTGTCACTGGGGCTTTTGGTTTTTGCTGATCCCCCCACCTCCCAGCTTGTAATGGTATCATCCCAACTTCCTTCACTCCCTCCATTTCATAGTTGGTTGGTTTCACCCATTGTCGACCTATCCAGGGCGCTCTTTTCGGAGATGCGTCTTCTCGACTGCTTGTTATCATCTGAGGAAGGCTAATGTTTAGCCGAAAGCTCATGTATTTTGACATCTAATAGTTTTAATGTTTTAAAACTGTGATTTGAATTATTGCACCTCTGTAGTAACACAAATTATCAATGTGTTTGCATTGTGTTTTATAAGCTCTTATTTCTTTGAAAGCGACATCCAAAACATTGGTTGTACTCTGGAAAATTGTGGTTGAGGAATGGAACGAAATCGACCTTGGTATTTTTTTAAAAAAGGCTCTTTTATCGTGGAAAATAAAATGTATAATGAAAGTTCAACAAAAGGGCTATCAGACTGAACATATTTGAAAATAAAATTTAGCTTTCTGTAAATAAATATGTAAATATGTATTTTTCCAAAATCGTTACAAAAATCTGAGATTTCCCTCTGCATTTATAATACACATACATACCACAGACAGAAAAATTACTAAAGTTAACAGAGACTTAAACATTACTAAAGTTTAACACAAGGACATAAATTTTACTCAAATCATATACAAGTAATTCAAACCAGAATTTTTATTTAGTACTATTTGATTTAAGAGTGTATTCAAATCCAAACTGCTTATTTTGAGACACATTTTTAAATTAATTTTTGCTCTAAAATTCATCCAATTGGCAGGTTCTCTTATTCAGAAACTTTATAATGTGCCTATTGTCTCTATTTTTTGATAAAGGTGGAATGTATTTCAAAAAATGCTGTCAAAATTGACATTTGGAACCGAATTTTCCGAAGCGAAAGCGCTGGAAACAAAAAAAAAATATCGTACTGTGAAAATAATTGGTTGTAAATCAATTTCGAATTAATTGAACGAAAAATAAAAACATAGCTCCCTTATAAATCTCTTCATAAATCACGCCGCCTAGTTTCATGTTTTTACTTTTAAATATGAGTCTGAAAAAGTGTCTCAAAATTTTGAGTTGTTGAGCGCGGAAAAATATTTTTTTTGAATGCCGCCTTAAATATTTAACTTATTTCTGAGTGGATTAATATTTGGCTTATTTTAAGATAAAATTTCTCGTTCGAATGAAAATATATTTAATTGGTCCCGGTCCAAATAACCGCAATAGGCATTCTAGTAGAAAATAAATCGAATTCGCACTGAGCTTCTCTGAAAAGCATAAAATATAAAACGATGTATATTATAGTTCGACAATAGAATTTACTATTTTCAGATAGCTCATATTCAATTATATGAGCTATATGACATTTCGAGTTCCGGTTTTATTCGACAGACTAATTAATATAACTTATACGATATCGCCACGGAAAACATTAGATGTATTTATTTATTCAAACTTTTTAACTAGAAATCGTGTTTAATTTATGTATACTCGTATAACAAAAACTGGAGAAAAATAAGTTGTATATTCATTGGGAAATGATGTTTTATATTTTCTTGAATTTTTCTTTTTCAAAATTTATATAAAAATGTAAACACACACACACACACACACACACACACACATATATATATATAGATATTTGAAGTTGAAAATTTACAGCAGAAATTAAAAGCTTCGCATTTACAAAATAGTATTACATGTAAAAAATTATGAGAAGTCAAAGTTAAATACCTATCTTTAAAAAATAAATAAAATATCATTACATAACAAATAAATATTCTCTGTATAAAAGTAAGTATATTAAATTAATAATAATTTAAATATATTTATTTCTATAAATAAAGCAAACTGACACATTCTTAATTTATAATATAATAAAGTAATCTATACATTAAAATATATTACAATATTTGTGCATAATGGTTTTATATATAAATACAATATTCCGTTATGATTGATCGAAATCAGTTAAAGTTTCGAATTCCGTGAATTTGCATATTCCTTACAAGTTATTTAGAGTTAGGAAGTCGTGTTATATAAGAACAAAATATATACCAAAATTGGTGTATCGGAACATTTCTGAACGAATAAATCTTTACTTTTTTAAGTAATCACTAATATCCGTTTCACCATTTTCATATACACTAATCAATTTACAATCGTGCTATACATTATTTACATGTATAGTAGGGTGGAACGAAAAAACTTTTTTTTTTAATTTCAAAATGCTATAGTTTTCAAAAGTTTCCTTTGATCAAAATAAAGATGGAAATTAAATATTAGCGTAATTGGATTATGTTTTCAGGTGCCGCAAGAAGGGTAAACTTTAGATTTTTATTAAAATTTTGACAATTTTCACAGTTATGTAAAAAAAAATAATAATAATACATTCAATATGCTATCATTTTCAAAAGTTGCTTTTGATCAAAATAAAGACCTAAATTAAATATCAGCGTAATTGGATTATGTTTAGAGGTGAAGCAAGAAGGGCAAACTTTAGGTTTTTATTAAAATTTTCAAAAATTTCGCTATTATGTTTTTTTTTTCAATAGGCCATAGTTTTCATAAGTTGTCTTTGATAAAAATAAAGATGGAAATTAAATAGCAGCGTAATTGGACTATGTTTAGATATGCCACAATAAGGATTTTTATTAAAATTTTAACAAATTACGGAATTATGTTGAAATTTACAACTGAGTACTGAATACACTTGTAGTAAAAGAAAAAAAAATACACATTGGTTTTAATCAGAAAACATGGTAAACTTACTGCGTAATACATTTTAATTACAAAAATAATGAAACATAAATAGTATACAATGAGGTAAAAACAGAACAAAGTTCAGAAGAGAACACTATACTATCCCAATTTATTTATTGCCTCTACGTCAAGTGTCTCTGAAACCTCAAGTATCCAAAATCATAGTCAACTGCGCATGAAATTGCGATTTGTGGTTTTGAACTTGCGATCGAACTTGAGTATCAGACAAAATTGCTGCAACAATTGCAAGCACTGCTCTGCAGGATATTGGTCTGATTAGTCATGAAAAAGTCCTTCCGGCCTGTACCGGGAGGAAAAGGTAGCTTTCCTGTATCTTCGTTTAAAAATTTTAGCTAATGTTACACGAAAACAGCAAGTTAAAATGCAAAGAAAACGTTTACAAAAGATTCGTTAATACTGAATTTGAATAAGAAATTCGCCAAATTATTGAGCAATAGCCAAATTGGCTGCATTTATGAAGACTTATTTTGGTCGCCAAATTTGGCGATATTTCGCAAAATGTCGCCAAGTTTGGCGAGAATTTGGCGCTAACGGATATTAAAACATAATTTTATGCGTATGATTGGAAAAATTAATACAACAATGAAAATTTTTGTAATGGGCTCTCTTGTTTCAAAATGTCAGCCACCCTAGAATTTCAAACTGCTCTATCTCAGCCATTTTTTAAGATAGAGGTAAACCAAAAAATGCTCTGGAATCCTCGTATCAAGGCCTAACACGTAATTAAAAAATAGATTTGAATTTTTAACTTTTTTGTATATTTATTTTAGTTTTAAATTTTTAAATGGCCGCCATCTTGAAACAAAATGGCGGACCAAGCTAACCAACGAACTCGGTCGAGACATTGGTGAGCTTAATACACACAATTAGTTTCATCAAAACTGATTTATAAATACGAGCGTTATCGTATGACATAGGTCATATATATATATATATATATATATATATATATATATATATACATAAATCAACATTTGAACGGAGGGTGGTTTTGGGGTCTGGGGGTCATGATCGGTGAAAATATATCGAAATTTTCCGGAACTGCTTTCCTCCGAACGGCTGCAATAGGTAGCTTTATACTTTTTTGTATTGAAAGCTACCTAAAAAGAAGTATGACAGAAATGTATTGACAGAATGAAAATTAGATGAGAACAAATAAAGAACCGAAAAAGATATGTAGAAGAAATTGTAAAACTAGTTACAGAAAGTAATTGTTTTTTTTTATGTAAGAAAAGACAACCCTATTGTGCAAGAGAAGAAAGGAACTAAGTATTATAAAATAACTGTTATCACTTGTTTCAGAACTTGGATCAAAATTTTCAAAACACGTAAAACCAATTTCTGGTACTGGAAAAAATATAAAAGACAACATAATGCAATTTTCAATGGCAACAACCAATACTTAAACATTACTGCAATTGTATATGATGGAACTGCCTCGAATACTGAATTGAATAATGGTGCGATTGCTTTGTTGACAAAAGAATTATGAAAGCCACTGCAGTGCTTGATTTGTCTGTTTCATGCAAATGAACTAGCTGTTCGTCATCTATTTTCTTTCCTAGATATAAAAACTAAAAATCCTAATGAATTTGGAGGGAAAATAAGGAAACAACTGGAAAAGTGTTATGAACTTCCAGTGACTGAGTTTTCACCTATTGAAAATAACATTCCATTGCAAAATTTGAAGATAATTTAAGTATGAACCAAGTATATTTGTTAGATATGTGTAGCACAATCTTCATTAGAAGTTGCTCTTTTTTGTCTCTGAAGAAACCAGAAAAAAAATTGTTATTCACATTGGCTTACCTTAGCAAACAGAATAATTTGCTTGTACTTGGGAATAGAATATCCATCACAAAATCTCCAAATACTGACTGAGTACATTTTGAAAGTGTATACAACTGTTTGTTTTAAAATAAATTTGAAACCATCTTCTATCTATGGACGAAGCACTTGTGAAAACATATCAGCTATTTACGTTACCTCAATATCACTCCTAAAAATGTGATTTATCCATTCAGCCAAAGAAATGCATTCTTTGCTGCACATGAAAATGTCCTCCATTGTATTTTATCACGTGATAGAAGTCATTAAAGAGTTTGCTTTCCGCCGAATTGTAAAAGCAGGGGCTGGAAATGAAGTTGGCATCAACATTTTTTAATTCCTGTATGTATAAACTTTGATGCCACGGATTATATTGATGTGATTCAATGGCATGATGTTAAAGTAACATAATCTCCTATGATGATGTATATTGCTGACGACAAACTAAAGCAGTAAATAAAGCAAGCAGAAGAACCTGATCATGAGAGTCAACTCCAATTTTCCCTGTGTCACACACAAGCAGTTAAAAGGATTGTTAAATATGTTACCGAGTTATCCTTGTCAGTTTGCAGCACTTCTGCAAGAGATGCATTGATAAAAGCCAAAATAAATTTTCAAAAAATCATGCCAAGATTTGATAAAAAAAATCCAATGTGTCAGTGTAATTATTATGGACCATGTGTGATTACTATCGAAATTAGAAAAAAATTAATATTTCTTAAAAATAACGTTTTTTCTTTAAAAACAATATACAGTCAAACCTCTTTTAACGGATACCCTTATATACGGTAACCCCCCTCTTTCGGCCAAATTAAAATTTCTCAGCGAACGTTGACTTCTCGTTATAACTAACAACAAATCACCTGAAGTCACCTCACTTTTTCAGACATTTTATTTTGGTCACATAGGTGTCCGTTAATCAGAAGTTTCAATCTTTTAATGTTTTTCTAAATAAGTATGATTTGTTTAACTAAGATACGATAATTAAAGATTGCATTTCTTTCATTTAAATGTAGTACTATAAGAATATGTTACTGTAAAATTAATAAAAATTAATATGGTGAAAATCGTTAAAATCTACAAATTAATTCTTTCTGTAATGACATCTAAAAATTCGTAATACATAGAATGTGAAAGTTTTCTGCAAAAGTATCATTTTTTGAGTATTCCGTTTATAAAATATATGTATATTATTTTAAGGATCAAGAAAAGAACTTTTATTTAAAAAAGGCAATTTTTATCGTTTTGTCATGGAAAAGAAATTTTTTAAGCTCTTTGCGGCACCTGAAAATATTTTAGTACAACAACAAAATTTCATATTCTTCATTCTAATCCCAAAAGGCAATTTTTGCCGACTATTGCAAATTTCTAACTGAAAAAAATAATTAACCATTATTTTCGTTCCACCCTAATGTATAGTACCAATGGGTACCATTACATAATGATATTGTAATAGAAAAATGTCCATGTCCACCTCCTAATGTATATTCTATATTACCGACCGTTCTTACCATATTTAGTCTATGTCTATATTAAATCATTAAGGTAGCAGAAAATATTAAAAATTCTTTATATTTTGTAAAAAAATATTTTTTAGCCCTATTAAACAGAGAAGAGAAGGAATAAATCCGCTTTTGGCTCAGTATACCAAATTAAATTACGTTACATATATTCATTTACGTTTATTAAAAATTAAGATCGGTCTTATCGTCATATAGTGTAAATGTTTGATTGACTTAGAAAATATGGACGTCATGTATCTTTGTTGTGATTATTTAAATAACTAAAATTAAAATATATATATATTCTAATGAATTGACATAGTACGAAAACTGGAAAAGAAAAAAAAATAATACGACTACCGTATATAAATTGAATGAAAAAGTCATTCATACGCATTTCGGATTGATGACAATTCAAATTGAGGCAGTAATTATAAAGGAAATTATACTGCATATGTAAAAATACAAATTTTCATTTAAACAAAAAATTGCTATTACAGTTTCATAGCAAAATTATTAAAATTATATACTAAAATACTCCCAATTGTTAAATAAAACCTATTAGTTATGATTCTGTATTTCTAACAATTAATCGTTACACAGTAAAATAAGCTACATAATTTATCTTTATTAGCAATGGACTGATAAAAAATAAAAGCTAGTTATTAATGTCGCATTGAATTTAATAACGTCATGTATACCTACTTAATTTTTTAATACACAATTAAACTTCTTGGAATATTTAAAAGAATATATAGTACAGTTGAAATCGCATGTAAAGTATAGTTAAAACCTTTAATTCATCTGTCACATATATATAAAGGTAATGTAATCCATTAGAGTTTTAGCTAAAATATTTAATATATATATATATATATATATATATTTATGTTCATTTATCGTACAAAAATATCGCTTTTCCATAAATTTAAAAATATTATCTCTTGCTTTATATGCATTATTATTTCCTTTGATATGTATTTAGTACTGAATTAGATACTGCATATTTACGCTTTCCTTTAAAATGTATTAACCTAATGTGAAAATGTAACAAAATATATTTAAATAAATAATATAAATACTTTATTCTTGGTTACTTTAAAATTACATATGGATAAATCTTCTATTAAATTCAACGTAAATTTTATAAGTTATTTATTTCCGTCTCATTTTGACGCGACCTGCTAATGCATTATTTACTTAAAAAGCTTTTAACAAAATTTCACTGTCACTTAGAAAATATAAATTAAAATATTTTAACGAATAAGCCTAAAATTTGTTGTTTCTCAGTTAGTTTTATTCATTTTCACTGGAACTTAAATCTATTGGTTTTAAGATATATTTCGATAATATTCATATCTGAAAAAAAAACACTAATTGATTTTACAAAAAAAATGTATTTAAATGTATCTGGTAAATTTGTTTCATTTATTTACAGAATTGTTTTAATAAACCGATTTTCTTTTCTGAAACTTACTTGGAATTTATAAATCTTATTTTTTCATTTAATGTATATTTTAAAAATTCATATTTTTTTTTTTGTAAAAGTCCTAATAATGTTTAGAAAAAAAATTAGAAATTTGATAATTCATTTTTTATCTGTGTGTGATTTATACTTTTCTTGCTTTGTTTAAATTTATTTAAATGGAAAAATATAATTAACAGCTACAACCAAGTTAGATAGACATGATTCGTGTAATACAAGTTTATCTACACAAAATTTATACATAACTTATTTGAAAACCCAGTTTTTATTTCAAACGTTTTAATAAAATAATTTAGAAAATAAATTCTAATTTTTTTATCTTTTTTTTGCGTTCTTCATATTTTATTTTTATTTAATTTTTGTTCTATTTAAGAACTTAAATTATAATTGGTGAAAACACAGTTAAATATTACTTTAGACATCCGAAAATATTCATAAACATGAACATTTTTACAATGAAATAAAACAAAACAAAAACATATAAATACCATAATCTAATAAACGAATTTATTTCGAAACAGTTTCGAAATTTTCACTGCAATAGTGATCAGACCTGCATGAATTTGTTCAAAGTGTGTATTTCCCATAAAAGATAATTTTGTTAGATAGTTTAATTTCTTAATTAATTTGACTTGAAGATTATATGTTGTTGCAAATACATATAAATTATACTTACCGTAAACATTTGTTGATTCATGTGGGTGCTGCATTATTTAAAATAGAAAATACAAGGTTAATGCTTACGAATTTTGAGAAATGTGCTATTCAGCCATCCGTTGATTTTTATATATTTAAGTATTATCAGACAATGCATATTAATTTATCTTTTGAAGCATGATAGAAAGAACTAAGTGTTGCATTAATTATTAGTTTATTGCTTGTATCAAATTTACGGAGCAAAATAACCAGAAGTTAATTCATGACATGTAATAAAATTATTAACGAAGCAGTTATTCGAGTTAATTATTCGCCATATGAGCTTAGACATTTCAGTTCGTATATCAAATTTCGGTTATATGGTTTTTTTTATAACTTTTAAGGAACTTCTATTGCCATATATCAGACTGTCTGTTATGAATATGAAAAATTGAATTATATTGCTAGATATCCTCCGCTGACTCGATAAACAGCCGTAGGCTTCCTTTTCTGAAAGCAACTCAGAGCACTTTTGACCCCCTCCAACACATGTATCTGCACTGGAGTTTCACAAAAAACTGAAACTTCGTTTAAATATTGTACGTTGCAAATGGGAGCAAATTTTCAAATTTCACGGTTCTATCTTTTTACTTTCTTCTATCTATAATAAAAGAAAGTATTGTAATCGAAATTTTTTTCGACTTCCGGTTTTCGATAGATTTACACGTTTTAGGGGTCAGAGGTTCCAAAAAATGTTTTTACAAAATGTCTGTCTGTCCTCATTGTATTTTAAAAAAGTGTATGAAGTTATGCTTCAAACTGAACCAATTTTTTTTTTCTATGTTTTTGGCCATGGCCAGCCGGTGCTACTAGAACTTGGGGATATTTTGACGAAAGGGGGCGCTGTGATAGGGATTTTTGTTCCATTTTCACTGTTATGACAGTTGAGTTTTAACTGTTTTATAGTTTTAAATGTACGTTTTCAGTTTTATTCTAGACCGCCCCCCTCCGTTTTGTAAAAAAATAAAATAAATAGATAAATAAATAAAATTTAAATGAGTAAATAAATAAAACATTGTATAAAGTTTAGCCCACAGTTTGTATAGGTAGCAAATTTTTCCTTCTCTCAAAATTGTATTCGTTTTAGACGTTACGGGTGGTGGTCGATGATTTCATCCCCTCCCCGTAAAATTATACTTGTAAACAAGATGTTCTCACGGGAGAGAGTGTGGCTCTTAAAGGACCACACAGTAGATATTTGTCTTTTACAACAGGAGTGGGAGATTTTATTGCAAAAAAGTTTCAAGTAACAATCGCCTGTTTCTCTAAAACTCATAAAAATAAGGCTTGTTGTTGTTTGTGTGTATTTAAAGTGCATCCATATGCACAATTATTGCTTCACGGACTGTCACATAAATTGACCAGGTTTTTTCTACGAAATGCGGACCTACAGGGTTGTTGTATCACGTGGTTTCTTCGGGGTGGACCTAAAAACTCAACTTTGACCCTGTGTGCACCCTTGACCAATAGGGCACTCCAGTTAAGTGTATGCGAAAAAGGGTGGAAAACACGGAATGCTCATTGGTTAGGCATATGGAAGAGAATTAGCGGGGCTGGGGTAGATGTCAGTTCGAAGAGTTAAGATGAAGATGATGTGTCACTATGGCATGTAGCGAGAATAATGAAGGTGGGATCTGAAGTTTTTGAAGAACTACGATTGGAACGGGAGAACGAAAGTTTGTGGCGGCAGGAGTTACGAATGAGCACCGGCAGTTGAATGCGGTAGGCTCTCGTTGTGTCCTCCGAGGTGGTCTTCGTCCGAGTTATACGCGGCAAAGTTTGTGGCGGCAGGAGATACGAATGAGCACCGGCAGTTGAATGCGGTATGCTCTCGTCGTGTCCTCCGAGGTGGTCTTCGTCCGAGTTATACGCGGCATGCCAGGGGAGGTGTAAGCGTTCAAATGCGGGATAACTTCTATGGCAGACGGAAAGGCAGCGGAAGAGACGTCAGGAAAGGGTCCTTAGATCTTGTCCTCAGCGGAGAGAATCCTGGTAAAACCGGCGTGGAATGCGATATAGTAAGATTTGACGGAGAAGAGCGGCTAGATACTTCGGTAATAGACTGATAAATGAAAGCTGTGCCCAGCCGATAAACGGCGAACACCTCTCAAGACTGTCTGGTGAGTACTGTATTTTGTTATATCATATGAAGGAGAGGAACTATCCTGTTTTAATGTAAAAATGTTTACGTATACATGTTTAGTTATATAAATATCTTATGATTTATGAAATTTATTTAAAATCATTGTTGTATCACCATTTCGGTATGCTGGTTAGGAAGTAAGAACACAATAATCTTTGTGTTCAGGTATGAGTTTTGTAACTTCTTGTAACTATGTCTCGATTCGGGTTCCTGTGATTGTCATCCTACGATATTGATCTAAATAGATATTTCTGGGATTTCATCCTATAAATTCAGTAGGTCTTCTTGAAAGAACCGATGTGATTTGAAATTACTTTTTCCTTGTAAATAAACTTATTCACTTTGTCAATTAAGTGTTTGTTTATTGTATCTAAATTGACTTAATGTAATTAATGAATTCCTATAGTTCACATTTGTTAAGGAGGAGTAGTTCCGCCTATCTTGAGAGTCAAGATTAAATTTGAAACTTATTTTTTGTGTTACAAGATACACTCTATGTGAAGACTATTGTCAGTTTACTATCAATTTCATGGCTTCTACATTTAATATTATTCACACAAAGTCAGAGACTTAAGCCTGTACTAAAATATCAATAAACATGTCGGCTCCAGGCAATTTTGAAAATCTTTCAGGTAGTGAGGTATTTGACTAAATTCACAACGCAAAATTCTTTAAGCCTTTAGGTTCAGGATTTCAGCAGCATTTATTATAAATTTTGGATGTTTCATACTCACCGTGAAACAGAGTGTGCTTTTGTGATTTGCTCTTCTTGTGATCAGGTGCTGTCTTTAGCCACCACTAATTATATTCGTCACCTCAATTTCAGGTGGGTTATTCAAAATTTAAACTCTTGACTGCACCTGTCATTTTAATGTTACTTGTGGATTCTTGGTTGCTTATCACAAAAGGATACAAAAGAAAAATTTGTAATCTCAATCTACTGTTAGAGGATATTAAGTGTACTTACATATTCATACAGGTGAAGGCTACTGCTAATTGTAAGTAAATTTAAAGAAAGGTAATTAGTAACAATTATAATTAAATTAAGAGAAACCAAGAGAAAACTCGACAAATGAACATCTAACATCACTATTGCATCATCGAAAGGTGTATGAAATTATGCAGATAATTGAACCAATTTTTTTTATGGTTTTGGCTATGGCCAGCAGGTCCCACTCGAATTTCGGGATATTTCAACAGAATGGGCGCTGCGATCGCGATTTTTGTTCCATGTTCACTATTGTATCATTGAAAAGTGTATGAAGTTACGTAGATAATTCAACCGATTTCTTTTTATATGTTTTTCACTATAGCCTGCAGGTTCCAGTTGAATTTGTGGATATTTCAACTAAAGCGGTCTCTGCGATCGTGATTTTTGTTCCATTTTCACTATTGCATCATAGCAAACTGTATGAAGTTATGCTGATAATTGAACCAAATTTCTTGTATATTTTTCTGACTATAGCCTGAAAGTATTAGTTGTATTTGGTGATATTTTGACAAAAGGGGTCGTTGTGATCTCGATTTTTGTTCCATTTTTACTATTGTATCATCAAAAAGTGTATGAAGTTATGCAGATAATTGAACCAATTGTTTTTTTTTGGCTATGGCCCGCAGGTCCGACATGAATTTCCAGATATTTCGACGAAAAGGGGCGCTGTGATCGCGATTTTTGTTCTATTTTCACGATTGTATCATCGAAAAGTGTATGAAGTTATGCAGATAATTGAACCAATTTTTTTGTATATGTTTTCGACAATAGCCTGCAGGTCCCAGTTGAATTTAGCGATATTGCGCCAGGAGGGGGCGCTGTAATAGCCATTTAAAAAGCTCAATTTAAAAAAATTGTGCAAAAAAAATAGAAATCCAAAAAGTTTTTGTGTTAAATGTTCGGCCTTGATCCAAGGATTGCAGAGATTTTTTTGTTTTGTCTCAATCTTAAACTAGCCGGATATGCCAATCCCAAAACTTTCTTCTATCTCATACATGTTAATGCTTCAAAATTCGCTATCAAACCGCCATAAAAAAAGTATTATTATGTTGTACATCAGCTGCTTGCAAATCGTCGGCTTACATGGATGCGAGCAGCCAATGTATTATGTCAATATTGAATTTCAATGAAACCATCGCGAAATTAGACAGACATAGCCAAGTTGGCTTCATACATGGCAACATATTGTCGTTGCCAAATTTGGCGATATTTCGTCAATTGTTGTCAAGCTTGGCGAGAATTTGACGTTGGCGAATATAAATATATAGTGTTAAGCATGTAATTGTCGAAACGATGGTTACAACATCGAAAGAAAATTTAGAGAAACCATGTTCACTAAAACTCATAAATTAAACCCGTTTATGGAGGAATCTTGCTGTATTGTTTCAAAATGTCAGCCACCTTATATCTCAGCGATTTTTTAAGATAATAGCAAAAAAAAAATGCTCTGGAATCCTTGGATCAGAGCGGAACATTTAAAGCACAAAGTTTTCAGATTTCTAATTTTTGTGTACAATTTTTGAAATTGAAATCTTTAAATGGCTATCACAGCGCCCCCTTCAGGCGCAATATCCCCAAATTCAACTGGGATCTGCAGGCTATATTCAAAAACATATACAAAAACTTTGTTCAATTATCTGCATAACTTCATACACTTTTCGATGATACAATAGTGAAAATAGAACAAAAATCGCAATCGCAGCTCCCCCTTTCGTCGAAATATCCCCAAATTCAATTAAGACCTGCTTGCCATAGACAAAAACAATGCAATTTGAAGGAAAACTTCATACACTTTTCGATGATACAATGAGGACAGACAGACATTTTGTAAAAACATGTTTATCAGAACCTCTGACCTCTAAAACGTGTAAATCCGTCTGAAACCGGAAGTCGAAAAAAATTTCGATTACAATACTTTCTTCTATTATAGATGGAAGAAAGTAAAAATGGCTGAGATACAGCAGTTTGAAATTACAGGGTGGCTGACATTTTGAAACAGTACAGCAGAATTCCTCCATAAACGGGTTTAATTTATGAGTTTTAGTAAACATGGTTTCGCCAAATTTTCTTTCATTGTTGTAACCATCGTTTCAACATTTACATGCTTAACACTATATATTTATATTCGCTAACGTCAAATTCTCTCCAATTTTGGTGGCACTTGACGAATTATAGCAAAATATGGCGAGAAAACTAGGTTGGCATAAATGAAACCAAATTGGCTGTAGAGGACTAATATGGCGATATTCTTATTCAAATTCAATATTGACGAGAACTGAGAATGAATCTTCTTTAATCGGGTTCCATGAATTTTAGCATTGTGTTTTCCAGTAAAATTAGCTAAAATCTTAAAATCAAGGAATAGGGAGGCTATCTGTTCCTGGCGGTACAGGCCAGAAAGGCATTTTGTCGTTTAGTATACATCGGCTGATCGCACCCAGGTAAACCGGCGATTCGCAAATAGCTAACGTACAATAGAATGACGAAAAATAGTGATTTTATTGGCGATATGATAGCGAATTTTGAAGGTTTTAAGTATATTTAGATAGAAGAAAGTTTTGGGATTGGAACATCCGACTAGTTTAGTTTGGAAGACGTATGAACTCAAAGTCACCATTTTTTGTCACTCACTCACCGATTATAAAAATTATAAGGTACATCCCATAGCCCTAGAAATGTTCAATTTGGACTAAAGGTAGTGTTTAGGATACAAAAAAAGTAAAATTAAAAAATCCGGAAAATTCGAAAAAAAAAATGCAAATTTTAAGCATTCGAAAAAATTGAAAATTTTAAATGTTTTGATCTTGTAGCCCTGGAAACTTAAAATACTGCGTAAAGGTAGTGTTTAGGATTCAGGAAAAGTAAAAATTATAAATACAATAAAATTCGAGCTAAAATTAAAAAATCGAGAAAAACTGAAATTTTGAAAATAATTCGATTTTGTAGTGCTAGAAACTTGGAATTTGGAATAAAGATAGTATTTAGGATACAAAATAAGGAAAAAATTTCAAATCCTGAAAAATCGTAAAACAAATTGAAAAATTTTAAAAATTCGAAGAAATTGAAAAATTTTAAATAATTTGATTTAGTTGCCTTAGAAACTTAGATTTCGGCGCAAAGGTCCTGTTTAGGATTCAGAAAATGGAAAAAAAATTATAAACACAATGTAATTCCATAATAAGAAAAATCGAAAAAAATAAAAAAATTTAAATTAATTCGATTTCGTAGTGCTAGAAATTTGAAATTTGGAATAAAAGTAGTATGTAGGATAGAAGATAGGCAAAAAAAAAATTAATCCTAAAAATTCAAAAAAAAGTTAAAAAAAAAATAAATAATAATAAAAAATCGATTTTGTTGCCTTAGAGACTTAAAATTTGGCATAAAAATCGATTTGTTATATCATATGAAGGAGAGGGACTATCCTGTTTTAATGTAAAAATGTTTTCGTATACATGTTTAGTTATATAAATATCTTATGATTTATGAAATTTATTTAAACTCATTGTTGTATCACCATTTCGGTATGCTGGTTAGGAAGTAAGAACACAATAATCTTTGTGTTCAGGTATGAGTTTTGTAACTTCTTGTAACTATGTCTTGATTCGAGTTCCTGTGATTGTCATCCTACGATATTGATCTAAATAGATATTTCTGGGATTTCATCCTATAAATTCAGTAGGTCTTCTTGAAAGAACCGATGTGATTTGAAATTACTTTTTCCTTGTAAATAAACTTATTCACTTTGTTCAATTAAGTGTTTGTTTATTGTATCTAAATTGACTTAATGTAATTAATGAATTCCTATAGTTCACATTTGTTAAGGAGGAGTAGTTCCGCCTATCTTGAGAGTCAAGATTAAATTTGAAACTTAATTTTTGTGTTACAAGATACACTCTATGTGAAGACTATTGTCAGTTTACTATCCATTTCATGGCTTCTACATTTAATATTATTCACACAAAGTCAGAGACTTAAGCCTGTACTAAAATATCAATAAACATGTCGGTTCCAGGCAATTTTGAAAATCTTTCAGGTAGTGAGGTATTTGACTAAATTCACAACGCAAAATTCTTTAAGCCTTTAGGTTCAGGATTTCAGCAGCATTTATTATAAATTTTGGATGTTTCATACTCACCGTGAAACAGAGTGTGCTTTTGTGATTTGCTCTTCTTGTGATCAGGTGCTGTCTTTAGCCACCACTAATTATACTCGTCACCTCAATTTCAGGTGGGTTATTCAAAATTTAAACTCTTGACTGCACCTGTCATTTTAATGTTACTTGTGGATTCTTGGTTGCTTATCACAAAAGGACACAAAAGAAAAATTTGTAATCTCAATCTACTGTTAGAGGATATTAAGTGTACTTACATATTCATACAGGTGAAGGCTACTGCTAATTGTAAGTAAATTTAAAGAAAGGTAATTAGTAACAATTATAATTAAATTAAGAGAAACCAAGAGAAAACTCGACAAATGAATATCTAACATCACTATTGCATCATCGAAAGGTCTATGAAATTATGCAGATAATTGAACCAATTTTTTTTATGGTTTTGGCTATGGGCAGCAGGTCCCACTCGAATTTCGGGATATTTCAACAGAATGGGCGCTGCGATCGCGATTTTTGTTCCATGTTCACTATTGTATCATTGAAAAGTGTATGAAGTTACGTAGATAATTCAACCGATTTCTTTTTCTATGTTTTTCACTATAGTCTGCAGGTTCCAGTTGAATTTGTGGATATTTCAACTAAAGCGGTCTCTGCGATCGTGATTTTTGTTCCATTTTCACTATTGCATCATAGCAAACTGTATGAAGTTATGCTGATAATTGAACCAAATTTCTTGTATATTTTTCTGACTATAGCCTGAAAGTATTAGTTGTATTTGGTGATATTTTGACAAAAGGGGTCGTTGTGATCTCGATTTTTGTTCCATTTTTACTATTGTATCATCAAAAAGTGTATGAAGTTATGCAGATAATTGAACCAATTGTTTTTTTTTTTTGGCTATGGCCCGCAGGTCCGACATGAATTTCCAGATATTTCGACGAAAAGGGGCGCTGTGATCTCTATTTTTGTTCTATTTTCACGATTGTATCATCGAAAAGTGTATGAAGTTATGCAGATAATTGAACCAATTTTTTGTATATGTTTTCGACAATAGCCTGCAGGTCCCAGTTGAATTTAGCGATATTGCGCCAGGAGGGGGCGCTGTAATAGCCATTTAAAGATCTCAATTTAAAAAAATTGTGCAAAAAAAATTAGAAATCCAAAAAGTTTTTGTGTTAAATGTTCGGCCTTGATCCAAGGATTGCAGAGATTTTTTTGTTTTGTCTCAATCTTAAACTAGCCGGATATGCCAATCCCAAAACTTTCTTCTATCTCATACATGTTAATGCTTCAAAATTCGCTATCAAACCGCCATAAAAAAAGTATTATTATGTTGTACATCAGCTGCTTGCAAATCGTCGGCTTACATGGATGCGAGCAGCCAATGTATTATGTCAATATTGAATTTGAATGAAACCATCGCGAAATTAGACAGACATAGCCAAGTTGGCTTCATACATGGCAACATATTGTCGTTGCCAAATTTGGCGATATTTCGTCAATTGTTGTCAAGCTTGGCGAGAATTTGACGTTGGCGAATATAAATATATTGTGTTAAGCATGTAATTGTCGAAACGATGGTTACAACATCGAAAGAAAATTTAGAGAAACCATGTTCACTAAAACTCATAAATTAAACCCGTTTATGGAGGAATCTTGCTGTATTGTTTCAAAATGTCAGCCACCTTATATCTCAGCGATTTTTTAAGATAATAGCAAAAAAAAAATGCTCTGGAATCCTTGGATCACAGCGGAACATTTAAAGCACAAAGTTTTCAGATTTCTAATTTTTGTGTACAATTTTTGAAATTGAAATCTTTAAATGGCTATCACAGCGCCCCCTTCAGGCGCAATATCCCCAAATTCAACTGGGATCTGCAGGCTATATTCAAAAACATATACAAAAACTTTGTTCAATTATCTGCATAACTTCATACACTTTTCGATGATACAATAGTGAAAATAGAACAAAAATCGCAATCGCAGCTCCCCCTTTCGTCGAAATATCCCCAAATTCAAGTAAGACCTGCTTGCCATAGACAAAAACAATGCAATTTGAAGGAAAACTTCATACACTTTTCGATGATACAATGAGGACAGACAGACATTTTGTAAAAACATGTTTATCAGAACCTCTGACCTCTAAAACGTGTAAATCCGTCTGAAACCGGAAGTCGAAAAAAATTTCGATTACAATACTTTCTTCTATTATAGATGGAAGAAAGTAAAAATGGCTGAGATACAGCAGTTTGAAATTACAGGGTGGCTGACATTTTGAAACAGTACAGCAGAATTCCTCCATAAACGGGTTTAATTTATGAGTTTTAGTAAACATGGTTTCGCCAAATTTTCTTTCATTGTTGTAACCATCGTTTCAACATTTAAATGCTTAACACTATATATTTATATTCGCTAACGTCAAATTCTCTCCAATTTTGGTGGCACTTGACGAATTATAGCAAAATATGGCGAGAAAACTAGGTTGGCATAAATGAAACCAAATTGGCTGTAGAGGACTAATATGGCGATATTCTTATTCAAATTCAATATTGACGAGAACTGAGAATGAATCTTCTTTAATCGGGTTCCATGAATTTTAGCATTGTGTTTTCCAGTAAAATTAGCTAAAATCTTAAAATCAAGGAATAGGGAGGCTATCTGTTCCTGGCGGTACAGGCCAGAAAGGCATTTTGTCGTTTAGTATACATCGGCTGATCGCACCCAGGTAAACCGGCGATTCGCAAATAGCTAACGTACAATAGAATGACGAAAAATAGTGATTTTATTGGCGATATGATAGCGAATTTTGAAGGTTTTAAGTATATTTAGATAGAAGAAAGTTTTGGGATTGGAACATCCGACTAGTTTAGTTTGGAAGACGTATGAACTCAAAGTCACCATTTTTTGTCACTCACTCACCGATTATAAAAATTATAAGGTACATCCCATAGCCCTAGAAATGTTCAATTTGGACTAAAGGTAGTGTTTAGGATACAAAAAAAGTAAAATTAAAAAATCCGGAAAATTCGAAAAAAAAAATGCAAATTTTAAGCATTCGAAAAAATTGAAAAATTTTAAATGTTTTGATCTTGTAGCCCTGGAAACTTAAAATACTGCGTAAAGGTAGTGTTTAGGATTCAGGAAAAGTAAAAATTATAAATACAATAAAATTCGAGCTAAAATTAAAAAATCGAGAAAAACTGAAATTTTGAAAATAATTCGATTTTGTAGTGCTAGAAACTTGGAATTTGGAATAAAGATAGTATTTAGGATACAAAATAAGGAAAAAATTTCAAATCCTGAAAAATCGTAAAACAAATTGAAAAATTTTAAAAATTCGAAGAAATTGAAAAATTTTAAATAATTTGATTTAGTTGCCTTAGAAACTTAGATTTCGGCGCAAAGGTCCTGTTTAGGATTCAGAAAATGGAAAAAAAATTAAAAACACAATGTAATTCCATAATAAGAAAAATCGAAAAAAATCAAAAAATTTAAATTAATTCGATTTCGTAGTGCTAGAAATTTGAAATTTGGAATAAAAGTAGTATGTAGGATAGAAGATAGGCAAAAAAAAAATTAATCCTAAAAATTCAAAAAAAAATAAATAATAATAAAAAATCGATTTTGTTGCCTTAGAGACTTAAAATTTGGCATAAAAATCGATTTGTTATATCATATGAAGGAGAGGGACTATCCTGTTTTAATGTAAAAATGTTTTCGTATACATGTTTAGTTATATAAATATCTTATGATTTATGAAATTTATTTAAACTCATTGTTGTATCACCATTTCGGTATGCTGGTTAGGAAGTAAGAACACAATAATCTTTGTGTTCAGGTATGAGTTTTGTAACTTCTTGTAACTATGTCTTGATTCGAGTTCCTGTGATTGTCATCCTACGATATTGATCTAAATAGATATTTCTGGGATTTCATCCTATAAATTCAGTAGGTCTTCTTGAAAGAACCGATGTGATTTGAAATTACTTTTTCCTTGTAAATAAACTTATTCACTTTGTTCAATTAAGTGTTTGTTTATTGTATCTAAATTGACTTAATGTAATTAATGAATTCCTATAGTTCACATTTGTTAAGGAGGAGTAGTTCCGCCTATCTTGAGAGTCAAGATTAAATTTGAAACTTAATTTTTGTGTTACAAGATACACTCTATGTGAAGACTATTGTCAGTTTACTATCCATTTCATGGCTTCTACATTTAATATTATTCACACAAAGTCAGAGACTTAAGCCTGTACTAAAATATCAATAAACATGTCGGTTCCAGGCAATTTTGAAAATCTTTCAGGTAGTGAGGTATTTGACTAAATTCACAACGCAAAATTCTTTAAGCCTTTAGGTTCAGGATTTCAGCAGCATTTATTATAAATTTTGGATGTTTCATACTCACCGTGAAACAGAGTGTGCTTTTGTGATTTGCTCTTCTTGTGATCAGGTGCTGTCTTTAGCCACCACTAATTATACTCGTCACCTCAATTTCAGGTGGGTTATTCAAAATTTAAACTCTTGACTGCACCTGTCATTTTAATGTTACTTGTGGATTCTTGGTTGCTTATCACAAAAGGACACAAAAGAAAAATTTGTAATCTCAATCTACTGTTAGAGGATATTAAGTGTACTTACATATTCATACAGGTGAAGGCTACTGCTAATTGTAAGTAAATTTAAAGAAAGGTAATTAGTAACAATTATAATTAAATTAAGAGAAACCAAGAGAAAACTCGACAAATGAACATCTAACATCACTATTGCATCATCGAAAGGTCTATGAAATTATGCAGATAATTGAACCAATTTTTTTTATGGTTTTGGCTATGGCCAGCAGGTCCCACTCGAATTTCGGGATATTTCAACAGAATGGGCGCTGCGATCGCGATTTTTGTTCCATGTTCACTATTGTATCATTGAAAAGTGTATGAAGTTACGTAGATAATTCAACCGATTTCTTTTTCTATGTTTTTCACTATAGTCTGCAGGTTCCAGTTGAATTTGTGGATATTTCAACTAAAGCGGTCTCTGCGATCGTGATTTTTGTTCCATTTTCACTATTGCATCATAGCAAACTGTATGAAGTTATGCTGATAATTGAACCAAATTTCTTGTATATTTTTCTGACTATAGCCTGAAAGTATTAGTTGTATTTGGTGATATTTTGACAAAAGGGGTCGTTGTGATCTCGATTTTTGTTCCATTTTTACTATTGTATCATCAAAAAGTGTATGAAGTTATGCAGATAATTGAACCAATTGTTTTTTTTTTTTTTGGCTATGGCCCGCAGGTCCGACATGAATTTCCAGATATTTCGACGAAAAGGGGCGCTGTGATCTCTATTTTTGTTCTATTTTCACGATTGTATCATCGAAAAGTGTATGAAGTTATGCAGATAATTGAACCAATTTTTTGTATATGTTTTCGACAATAGCCTGCAGGTCCCAGTTGAATTTAGCGATATTGCGCCAGGAGGGGGCGCTGTAATAGCCATTTAAAGATCTCAATTTAAAAAAAATTGTGCAAAAAAAATTAGAAATCCAAAAAGTTTTTGTGTTAAATGTTCGGCCTTGATCCAAGGATTGCAGAGATTTTTTTGTTTTGTCTCAATCTTAAACTAGCCGGATATGCCAATCCCAAAACTTTCTTCTATCTCATACATGTTAATGCTTCAAAATTCGCTATCAAACCGCCATAAAAAAAGTATTATTATGTTGTACATCAGCTGCTTGCAAATCGTCGGCTTACATGGATGCGAGCAGCCAATGTATTATGTCAATATTGAATTTGAATGAAACCATCGCGAAATTAGACAGACATAGCCAAGTTGGCTTCATACATGGCAACATATTGTCGTTGCCAAATTTGGCGATATTTCGTCAATTGTTGTCAAGCTTGGCGAGAATTTGACGTTGGCGAATATAAATATATAGTGTTAAGCATGTAATTGTCGAAACGATGGTTACAACATCGAAAGAAAATTTAGAGAAACCATGTTCACTAAAACTCATAAATTAAACCCGTTTATGGAGGAATCTTGCTGTATTGTTTCAAAATGTCAGCCACCTTATATCTCAGCGATTTTTTAAGATAATAGCAAAAAAAAAATGCTCTGGAATCCTTGGATCACAGCGGAACATTTAAAGCACAAAGTTTTCAGATTTCTAATTTTTGTGTACAATTTTTGAAATTGAAATCTTTAAATGGCTATCACAGCGCCCCCTTCAGGCGCAATATCCCCAAATTCAACTGGGATCTGCAGGCTATATTCAAAAACATATACAAAAACTTTGTTCAATTATCTGCATAACTTCATACACTTTTCGATGATACAATAGTGAAAATAGAACAAAAATCGCAATCGCAGCTCCCCCTTTCGTCGAAATATCCCCAAATTCAAGTAAGACCTGCTTGCCATAGACAAAAACAATGCAATTTGAAGGAAAACTTCATACACTTTTCGATGATACAATGAGGACAGACAGACATTTTGTAAAAACATGTTTATCAGAACCTCTGACCTCTAAAACGTGTAAATCCGTCTGAAACCGGAAGTCGAAAAAAATTTCGATTACAATACTTTCTTCTATTATAGATGGAAGAAAATAAAAATGGCTGAGATACAGCAGTTTGAAATTACAGGGTGGCTGACATTTTGAAACAGTACAGCAGAATTCCTCCATAAACGGGTTTAATTTATGAGTTTTAGTAAACATGGTTTCGCCAAATTTTCTTTCATTGTTTTAACCATCGTTTCAACATTTACATGCTTAACACTATATATTTATATTCGCTAACGTCAAATTCTCTCCAATTTTGGTGGCACTTGACGAATTATAGCAAAATATGGCGAGAAAACTAGGTTGGCATAAATGAAACCAAA
This sequence comes from Maratus michaelseni, assembly GCA_963931845.1. Classification (NCBI taxonomy): domain Eukaryota; kingdom Metazoa; phylum Arthropoda; class Arachnida; order Araneae; family Salticidae; genus Maratus; species Maratus michaelseni. The sequence continues at coordinate 255,598,974 of OZ007590.1, read as the reverse complement.
TTGGCTGTAGAGGACTAATATGGCGATATTCTTATTCAAATTCAATATTGACGAGAACTGAGAATGAATCTTCTTTAATCGGGTTCCATGAATTTTAGCATTGTGTTTTCCAGTAAAATTAGCTAAAATCTTAAAATCAAGGAATAGGGAGGCTATCTGTTCCTGGCGGTACAGGCCAGAAAGGCATTTTGTCGTTTAGTATACATCGGCTGATCGCACCCAGGTAAACCGGCGATTCGCAAATAGCTAACGTACAATAGAATGACGAAAAATAGTGATTTTATTGGCGATATGATAGCGAATTTTGAAGGTTTTAAGTATATTTAGATAGAAGAAAGTTTTGGGATTGGAACATCCGACTAGTTTAGTTTGGAAGACGTATGAACTCAAAGTCACCATTTTTTGTCACTCACTCACCGATTATAAAAATTATAAGGTACATCCCATAGCCCTAGAAATGTTCAATTTGGACTAAAGGTAGTGTTTAGGATACAAAAAAAGTAAAATTAAAAAATCCGGAAAATTCGAAAAAAAAAAATGCAAATTTTAAGCATTCGAAAAAATTGAAAAATTTTAAATGTTTTGATCTTGTAGCCCTGGAAACTTAAAATACTGCGTAAAGGTAGTGTTTAGGATTCAGGAAAAGTAAAAATTATAAATACAATAAAATTCGAGCTAAAATTAAAAAATCGAGAAAAACTGAAATTTTGAAAATAATTCGATTTTGTAGTGCTAGAAACTTGGAATTTGGAATAAAGATAGTATTTAGGATACAAAATAAGGAAAAAATTTCAAATCCTGAAAAATCGTAAAACAAATTGAAAAATTTTAAAAATTCGAAGAAATTGAAAAATTTTAAATAATTTGATTTAGTTGCCTTAGAAACTTAGATTTCGGCGCAAAGGTCCTGTTTAGGATTCAGAAAATGGAAAAAAAATTATAAACACAATGTAATTCCATAATAAGAAAAATCGAAAAAAATAAAAAAATTTAAATTAATTCGATTTCGTAGTGCTAGAAATTTGAAATTTGGAATAAAAGTAGTATGTAGGATAGAAGATAGGCAAAAAAAAAATTAATCCTAAAAATTCAAAAAAAAGTTAAAAAAAAAATAAATAATAATAAAAAATCGATTTTGTTGCCTTAGAGACTTAAAATTTGGCATAAAAATCGATTTGTTATATCATATGAAGGAGAGGGACTATCCTGTTTTAATGTAAAAATGTTTTCGTATACATGTTTAGTTATATAAATATCTTATGATTTATGAAATTTATTTAAACTCATTGTTGTATCACCATTTCGGTATGCTGGTTAGGAAGTAAGAACACAATAATCTTTGTGTTCAGGTATGAGTTTTGTAACTTCTTGTAACTATGTCTTGATTCGAGTTCCTGTGATTGTCATCCTACGATATTGATCTAAATAGATATTTCTGGGATTTCATCCTATAAATTCAGTAGGTCTTCTTGAAAGAACCGATGTGATTTGAAATTACTTTTTCCTTGTAAATAAACTTATTCACTTTGTTCAATTAAGTGTTTGTTTATTGTATCTAAATTGACTTAATGTAATTAATGAATTCCTATAGTTCACATTTGTTAAGGAGGAGTAGTTCCGCCTATCTTGAGAGTCAAGATTAAATTTGAAACTTAATTTTTGTGTTACAAGATACACTCTATGTGAAGACTATTGTCAGTTTACTATCCATTTCATGGCTTCTACATTTAATATTATTCACACAAAGTCAGAGACTTAAGCCTGTACTAAAATATCAATAAACATGTCGGCTCCAGGCAATTTTGAAAATCTTTCAGGTAGTGAGGTATTTGACTAAATTCACAACGCAAATTTCTTTAAGCCTTTAGGTTCAGGATTTCAGCAGCATTTATTATAAATTTTGGATGTTTCATACTCACCGTGAAACAGAGTGTGCTTTTGTGATTTGCTCTTTTTGTGATCAGGTGCTGTCTTTAGCCACCACTAATTATATTCGTCACCTCAATTTCAGGTGGGTTATTCAAAATTTAAACTCTTGACTGCACCTGTCATTTTAATGTTACTTGTGGATTCTTGGTTGCTTATCACAAAAGGACACAAAAGAAAAATTTGTAATCTCAATCTACTGTTAGAGGATATTAAGTGTACTTACATATTCATACAGGTGAAGGCTACTGCTAATTGTAAGTAAATTTAAAGAAAGGTAATTAGTAACAATTATAATTAAATTAAGAGAAACCAAGAGAAAACTCGACAAATGAACATCTAACATCACTATTGCATCATCGAAAGGTGTATGAAATTATGCAGATAATTGAACCAATTTTTTTTATGGTTTTGGCTATGGCCAGCAGGTCCCACTCGAATTTCGGGATATTTCAACAGAATGGGCGCTGCGATCGCGATTTTTGTTCCATGTTCACTATTGTATCATTGAAAAGTGTATGAAGTTACGTAGATAATTCAACCGATTTCTTTTTCTATGTTTTTCACTATAGTCTGCAGGTTCCAGTTGAATTTGTGGATATTTCAACTAAAGCGGTCTCTGCGATCGTGATTTTTGTTCCATTTTCACTATTGCATCATAGCAAACTGTATGAAGTTATGCTGATAATTGAACCAAATTTCTTGTATATTTTTCTGACTATAGCCTGAAAGTATTAGTTGTATTTGGTGATATTTTGACAAAAGGGGTCGTTGTGATCTCGATTTTTGTTCCATTTTTACTATTGTATCATCAAAAAGTGTATGAAGTTATGCAGATAATTGAACCAATTGTTTTTTTTTTGGCTATGGCCCGCAGGTCCGACATGAATTTCCAGATATTTCGACGAAAAGGGGCGCTGTGATCGCGATTTTTGTTCTATTTTCACGATTGTATCATCGAAAAGTGTATGAAGTTATGCAGATAATTGAACCAATTTTTTGTATATGTTTTCGATAATAGCCTGCAGGTCCCAGTTGAATTTAGCGATATTGCGCCAGGAGGGGGCGCTGTAATAGCCATTTAAAGATCTCAATTTAAAAAAATTGTGCAAAAAAAATTAGAAATCCAAAAAGTTTTTGTGTTAAATGTTCGGCCTTGATCCAAGGATTGCAGAGATTTTTTTGTTTTGTCTCAATCTTAAACTAGCCGGATATGCCAATCCCAAAACTTTCTTCTATCTCATACATGTTAATGCTTCAAAATTCGCTATCAAACCGCCATAAAAAAAGTATTATTATGTTGTACATCAGCTGCTTGCAAATCGTCGGCTTACATGGATGCGAGCAGCCAATGTATTATGTCAATATTGAATTTGAATGAAACCATCGCCAAATTAGACAGACATAGCCAAGTTGGCTTCATACATGGCAACATATTGTCGTTGCCAAATTTGGCGATATTTCGTCAATTGTTGTCAAGCTTGGCGAGAATTTGACGTTGGCGAATATAAATATATAGTGTTAAGCATGTAATTGTCGAAACGATGGTTACAACATCGAAAGAAAATTTAGAGAAACCATGTTCACTAAAACTCATAAATTAAACCCGTTTATGGAGGAATCTTGCTGTATTGTTTCAAAATGTCAGCCACCTTATATCTCAGCGATTTTTTAAGATAATAGCAAAAAAAAAATGCTCTGGAATCCTTGGATCAGAGCGGAACATTTAAAGCACAAAGTTTTCAGATTTCTAATTTTTGTGTACAATTTTTGAAATTGAAATCTTTAAATGGCTATCACAGCGCCCCCTTCAGGCGCAATATCCCCAAATTCAACTGGGATCTGCAGGCTATATTCAAAAACATATACAAAAACTTTGTTCAATTATCTGCATAACTTCATACACTTTTCGATGATACAATAGTGAAAATAGAACAAAAATCGCAATCGCAGCTCCCCCTTTCGTCGAAATATCCCCAAATTCAAGTAAGACCTGCTTGCCATAGACAAAAACAATGCAATTTGAAGGAAAACTTCATACACTTTTCGATGATACAATGAGGACAGACAGACATTTTGTAAAAACATGTTTATCAGAACCTCTGACCTCTAAAACGTGTAAATCCGTCTGAAACCGGAAGTCGAAAAAAATTTCGATTACAATACTTTCTTCTATTATAGATGGAAGAAAGTAAAAATGGCTGAGATACAGCAGTTTGAAATTACAGGGTGGCTGACATTTTGAAACAGTACAGCAGAATTCCTCCATAAACGGGTTTAATTTATGAGTTTTAGTAAACATGGTTTCGCCAAATTTTCTTTCATTGTTGTAACCATCGTTTCAACATTTACATGCTTAACACTATATATTTATATTCGCTAACGTCAAATTCTCTCCAATTTTGGTGGCACTTGACGAATTATAGCAAAATATGGCGAGAAAACTAGGTTGGCATAAATGAAACCAAATTGGCTGTAGAGGACTAATATGGCGATATTCTTATTCAAATTCAATATTGACGAGAACTGAGAATGAATCTTCTTTAATCGGGTTCCATGAATTTTAGCATTGTGTTTTCCAGTAAAATTAGCTAAAATCTTAAAATCAAGGAATAGGGAGGCTATCTGTTCCTGGCGGTACAGGCCAGAAAGGCATTTTGTCGTTTAGTATACATCGGCTGATCGCACCCAGGTAAACCGGCGATTCGCAAATAGCTAACGTACAATAGAATGACGAAAAATAGTGATTTTATTGGCGATATGATAGCGAATTTTGAAGGTTTTAAGTATATTTAGATAGAAGAAAGTTTTGGGATTGGAACATCCGACTAGTTTAGTTTGGAAGACGTATGAACTCAAAGTCACCATTTTTTGTCACTCACTCACCGATTATAAAAATTATAAGGTACATCCCATAGCCCTAGAAATGTTCAATTTGGACTAAAGGTAGTGTTTAGGATACAAAAAAAGTAAAATTAAAAAATCCGGAAAATTCGAAAAAAAAAATGCAAATTTTAAGCATTCGAAAAAATTGAAAAATTTTAAATGTTTTGATCTTGTAGCCCTGGAAACTTAAAATACTGCGTAAAGGTAGTGTTTAGGATTCAGGAAAAGTAAAAATTATAAATACAATAAAATTCGAGCTAAAATTAAAAAATCGAGAAAAACTGAAATTTTGAAAATAATTCGATTTTGTAGTGCTAGAAACTTGGAATTTGGAATAAAGATAGTATTTAGGATACAAAATAAGGAAAAAATTTCAAATCCTGAAAAATCGTAAAACAAATTGAAAAATTTTAAAAATTCGAAGAAATTGAAAAATTTTAAATAATTTGATTTAGTTGCCTTAGAAACTTAGATTTCGGCGCAAAGGTCCTGTTTAGGATTCAGAAAATGGAAAAAAAATTAAAAACACAATGTAATTCCATAATAAGAAAAATCGAAAAAAATCAAAAAATTTAAATTAATTCGATTTCGTAGTGCTAGAAATTTGAAATTTGGAATAAAAGTAGTATGTAGGATAGAAGATAGGCAAAAAAAAAATTAATCCTAAAAATTCAAAAAAAAGTTTAAAAAAAAATAAATAATAATAATAAATCGATTTTGTTGCCTTAGAGACTTAAAATTTGGCATAAAAATCGATTTGTTATATCATATGAAGGAGAGGGACTATCCTGTTTTAATGTAAAAATGTTTTCGTATACATGTTTAGTTATATAAATATCTTATGATTTATGAAATTTATTTAAACTCATTGTTGTATCACCATTTCGGTATGCTGGTTAGGAAGTAAGAACACAATAATCTTTGTGTTCAGGTATGAGTTTTGTAACTTCTTGTAACTATGTCTTGATTCGAGTTCCTGTGATTGTCATCCTACGATATTGATCTAAATAGATATTTCTGGGATTTCATCTTTAAATTCAGTAGGTCTTCTTGAAAGAACCGATGTGATTTGAAATTACTTTTTCCTTGTAAATAAACTTATTCACTTTGTTCAATTAAGTGTTTGTTTATTGTATCTAAATTGACTTAATGTAATTAATGAATTCCTATAGTTCACATTTGTTAAGGAGGAGTAGTTCCGCCTATCTTGAGAGTCAAGATTAAATTTGAAACTTAATTTTTGTGTTACAAGATACACTCTATGTGAAGACTATTGTCAGTTTACTATCCATTTCATGGCTTCTACATTTAATATTATTCACACAAAGTCAGAGACTTAAGCCTGTACTAAAATATCAATAAACATGTCGGCTCCAGGCAATTTTGAAAATCTTTCAGGTAGTGAGGTATTTGACTAAATTCACAACGCAAAATTCTTTAAGCCTTTAGGTTCAGGATTTCAGCAGCATTTATTATAAATTTTGGATGTTTCATACTCACCGTGAAACAGAGTGTGCTTTTGTGATTTGCTCTTCTTGTGATCAGGTGCTGTCTTTAGCCACCACTAATTATATTCGTCACCTCAATTTCAGGTGGGTTATTCAAAATTTAAACTCTTGACTGCACCTGTCATTTTAATGTTACTTGTGGATTCTTGGTTGCTTATCACAAAAGGACACAAAAGAAAAATTTGTAATCTCAATCTACTGTTAGAGGATATTAAGTGTACTTACATATTCATACAGGTGAAGGCTACTGCTAATTGTAAGTAAATTTAAAGAAAGGTAATTAGTAACAATTATAATTAAATTAAGAGAAACCAAGAGAAAACTCGACAAATGAACATCTAACATCACTATTGCATCATCGAAAGGTGTATGAAATTATGCAGATAATTGAACCAATTTTTTTTATGGTTTTGGCTATGGCCAGCAGGTCCCACTCGAATTTCGGGATATTTCAACAGAATGGGCGCTGCGATCGCGATTTTTGTTCCATGTTCACTATTGTATCATTGAAAAGTGTATGAAGTTACGTAGATAATTCAACCGATTTCTTTTTCTATGTTTTTCACTATAGTCTGCAGGTTCCAGTTGAATTTGTGGATATTTCAACTAAAGCGGTCTCTGCGATCGTGATTTTTGTTCCATTTTCACTATTGCATCATAGCAAACTGTATGAAGTTATGCTGATAATTGAACCAAATTTCTTGTATATTTTTCTGACTATAGCCTGAAAGTATTAGTTGTATTTGGTGATATTTTGACAAAAGGGGTCGTTGTGATCTCGATTTTTGTTCCATTTTTACTATTGTATCATCAAAAAGTGTATGAAGTTATGCAGATAATTGAACCAATTGTTTTTTTTTTGGCTATGGCCCGCAGGTCCGACATGAATTTCCAGATATTTCGACGAAAAGGGGCGCTGTGATCGCGATTTTTGTTCTATTTTCACGATTGTATCATCGAAAAGTGTATGAAGTTATGCAGATAATTGAACCAATTTTTTGTATATGTTTTCGACAATAGCCTGCAGGTCCCAGTTGAATTTAGCGATATTGCGCCAGGAGGGGGCGCTGTAATAGCCATTTAAAGATCTCAATTTAAAAAAATTGTGCAAAAAAAATTAGAAATCCAAAAAGTTTTTGTGTTAAATGTTCGGCCTTGATCCAAGGATTGCAGAGATTTTTTTGTTTTGTCTCAATCTTAAACTAGCCGGATATGCCAATCCCAAAACTTTCTTCTATCTCATACATGTTAATGCTTCAAAATTCGCTATCAAACCGCCATAAAAAAAGTATTATTATGTTGTACATCAGCTGCTTGCAAATCGTCGGCTTACATGGATGCGAGCAGCCAATGTATTATGTCAATATTGAATTTGAATGAAACCATCGCCAAATTAGACAGACATAGCCAAGTTGGCTTCATACATGGCAACATATTGTCGTTGCCAAATTTTTCGATATTTCGTCAATTGTTGTCAAGCTTGGCGAGAATTTGACGTTGGCGAATATAAATATATAGTGTTAATCATGTAATTGTCGAAACGATGGTTACAACAACGAAAGAAAATTTAGAGAAACCATGTTCACTAAAACTCATAAATTAAACCCGTTTATGGAGGAATCTTGCTGTATTGTTTCAAAATGTCAGCCACCTTATATCTCAGCGATTTTTTAAGATAATAGCAAAAAAAAATGCTCTGGAATCCTTGGATCAGAGCGGAACATTTAAAGCACAAAGTTTTCAGATTTCTAATTTTTGTGTACAATTTTTGAAATTGAAATCTTTAAATGGCTATCACAGCGCCCCCTTCAGGCGCAATATCCCCAAATTCAACTGGGATCTGCAGGCTATATTCAAAAACATATACAAAAACTTTGTTCAATTATCTGCATAACTTCATACACTTTTCGATGATACAATAGTGAAAATAGAACAAAAATCGCAATCGCAGCTCCCCCTTTCGTCGAAATATCCCCAAATTCAAGTAAGACCTGCTTGCCATAGACAAAAACAATGCAATTTGAAGGAAAACTTCATACACTTTTCGATGATACAATGAGGACAGACAGACATTTTGTAAAAACATGTTTATCAGAACCTCTGACCTCTAAAACGTGTAAATCCGTCTGAAACCGGAAGTCGAAAAAAATTTCGATTACAATACTTTCTTCTATTATAGATGGAAGAAAGTAAAAATGGCTGAGATACAGCAGTTTGAAATTACAGGGTGGCTGACATTTTGAAACAGTACAGCAGAATTCCTCCATAAACGGGTTTAATTTATGAGTTTTAGTAAACATGGTTTCGCCAAATTTTCTTTCATTGTTGTAACCATCGTTTCAACATTTACATGCTTAACACTATATATTTATATTCGCTAACGTCAAATTCTCTCCAATTTTGGTGGCACTTGACGAATTATAGCAAAATATGGCGAGAAAACTAGGTTGGCATAAATGAAACCAAATTGGCTGTAGAGGACTAATATGGCGATATTCTTATTCAAATTCAATATTGACGAGAACTGAGAATGAATCTTCTTTAATCGGGTTCCATGAATTTTAGCATTGTGTTTTCCAGTAAAATTAGCTAAAATCTTAAAATCAAGGAATAGGGAGGCTATCTGTTCCTGGCGGTACAGGCCAGAAAGGCATTTTGTCGTTTAGTATACATCGGCTGATCGCACCCAGGTAAACCGGCGATTCGCAAATAGCTAACGTACAATAGAATGACGAAAAATAGTGATTTTATTGGCGATATGATAGCGAATTTTGAAGGTTTTAAGTATATTTAGATAGAAGAAAGTTTTGGGATTGGAACATCCGACTAGTTTAGTTTGGAAGACGTATGAACTCAAAGTCACCATTTTTTGTCACTCACTCACCGATTATAAAAATTATAAGGTACATCCCATAGCCCTAGAAATGTTCAATTTGGACTAAAGGTAGTGTTTAGGATACAAAAAAAGTAAAATTAAAAAATCCGGAAAATTCGAAAAAAAAAATGCAAATTTTAAGCATTCGAAAAAATTGAAAAATTTTAAATGTTTTGATCTTGTAGCCCTGGAAACTTAAAATACGGCGTAAAGGTAGTGTTTAGGATTCAGGAAAAGTAAAAATTATAAATACAATAAAATTCGAGCTAAAATTAAAAAATCGAGAAAAACTGAAATTTTGAAAATAATTCGATTTTGTAGTGCTAGAAACTTGGAATTTGGAATAAAGATAGTATTTAGGATACAAAATAAGGAAAAAATTTCAAATCCTGAAAAATCGTAAAACAAATTGAAAAATTTTAAAAATTCGAAGAAATTGAAAAATTTTAAATAATTTGATTTAGTTGCCTTAGAAACTTAGATTTCGGCGCAAAGGTCCTGTTTAGGATTCAGAAAATGGAAAAAAAATTAAAAACACAATGTAATTCCATAATAAGAAAAATCGAAAAAAATCAAAAAATTTAAATTAATTCCATTTCGTAGTGCTAGAAACTTGAAATTTGGAATAAAAGTAGTATTTAGGATAGAAGATAGGCAAAAAAAAATTAATCCTAAAAATTCAAAAAAAGTTAAAAAAATAAATAAATAATAATAAAAAATCGATCTTGTTGCCTTAGAGACTTAAAATTTGGCATAAAAATCGATTTGTTATATCATATGAAGGAGAGGGACTATCCTGTTTTAATGTAAAAATGTTTTCGTATACATGTTTAGTTATATAAATATCTTATGATTTATGAAATTTATTTAAACTCATTGTTGTATCACCATTTCGGTATGCTGGTTAGGAAGTAAGAACACAATAATCTTTGTGTTCAGGTATGAGTTTTGTAACTTCTTGTAACTATGTCTTGATTCGAGTTCCTGTGATTGTCATCCTACGATATTGATCTAAATAGATATTTCTGGGATTTCATCCTATAAATTCAGTAGGTCTTCTTGAAAGAACCGATGTGATTTGAAATTACTTTTTCCTTGTAAATAAACTTATTCACTTTGTTTAATTAAGTGTTTGTTTATTGTATCTAAATTGACTTAATGTAATTAATGAATTCCTATAGTTCACATTTGTTAAGGAGGAGTAGTTCCGCCTATCTTGAGAGTCAAGATTAAATTTGAAACTTAATTTTTGTGTTACAAGATACACTCTATGTGAAGACTATTGTCAGTTTACTATCCATTTCATGGCTTCTACATTTAATATTATTCACACAAAGTCAGAGACTTAAGCCTGTACTAAAATATCAATAAACATGTCGGCTCCAGGCAATTTTGAAAATCTTTCAGGTAGTGAGGTATTTGACTAAATTCACAACGCAAAATTCTTTAAGCCTTTAGGTTCAGGATTTCAGCAGCATTTATTATAAATTTTGGATGTTTCATACTCACCGTGAAACAGAGTGTGCTTTTGTGATTTGCTCTTCTTGTGATCAGGTGCTGTCTTTAGCCACCACTAATTATATTCGTCACCTCAATTTCAGGTGGGTTATTCAAAATTTAAACTCTTGATTGCACCTGTCATTTTAATGTTACTTGTGGATTCTTGGTTGCTTATCACAAAAGCACACAAAAGAAAAATTTGTAATCTCAATCTACTGTTAGAGGATATTAAGTGTACTTACATATTCATACAGGTGAAGGCTACTGCTAATTGTAAGTAAATTTAAAGAAAGGTAATTAGTAACAATTATAATTAAATTAAGAGAAACCAAGAGAAAACTCGACAAATGAACATCTAACATCACTATTGCATCATCGAAAGGTGTATGAAATTATGCAGATAATTGAACCATTTTTTTTTATGGTTTTGGCTATGGCCAGCAGGTCCCACTCGAATTTCGGGATATTTCAACAGAAGGGGCGCTGCGATCGCGATTTTTGTTCTATGTTCACTATTGTATCATTGAAAAGTGTATGAAGTTACGTAGATAATTCAACCGATTTCTTTTTCTATGTTTTTCACTATAGCCTGCAGGTTCCAGTTGAATTTGTGGATATTTCAACTAAAGCGGTCTCTGCGATCGTGATTTTTGTTCCATTTTCACTATTGCATCATAGCAAACTGTATGAAGTTATGCTGATAATTGAACCAAATTTCTTGTATATTTTTCTGACTATAGCCTGAAAGTATTAGTTGTATTTGGTGATATTTTGACAAAAGGGGTCGTTGTGATCTCGATTTTTGTTCCATTTTTACTATTGTATCATCAAAAAGTGTATGAAGTTATGCAGATAATTGAACCAATTGTTTTTTTTTTGGCTATGGCCCGCAGGTCCGACATGAATTTCCAGATATTTCGACGAAAAGGGGCGCTGTGATCGCGATTTTTGTTCTATTTTCACGATTGTATCATCGAAAAGTGTATGAAGTTATGCAGATAATTGAACCAATTTTTTTGTATATGTTTTCGACAATAGCCTGCAGGTCCCAGTTGAATTTAGCGATATTGCGCCAGGAGGGGGCGCTGTAATAGCCATTTAAAGATCTCAATTTAAAAAAATTGTGCAAAAAAAATTAGAAATCCAAAAAGTTTTTGTGTTAAATGTTCGGCCTTGATCCAAGGATTGCAGAGATTTTTTTGTTTTGTCTCAATCTTAAACTAGCCGGATATGCCAATCCCAAAACTTTCTTCTATCTCATACATGTTAATGCTTCAAAATTCGCTATCAAACCGCCATAAAAAAAGTATTATTATGTTGTACATCAGCTGCTTGCAAATCCTCGGCTTACATGGATGCGAGCAGCCAATGTATTATGTCAATATTGAATTTGAATGAAACCATCGCCAAATTAGACAGACATAGCCAAGTTGGCTTCATACATGGCAACATTTTGTCGTTGCCAAATTTGGCGATATTTCGTCAATTGCTGTCAAGCTTGGCGAGAATTTGACGTTGGCGAATATAAATATATAGTGTTAAGCATGTAATTGTCGAAACGATGGTTACAACAACGAAAGAAAATTTAGAGAAACCATGTTCACTAAAACTCATAAATTAAACCCGTTTATGGAGGAATCTTGCTGTATTGTTTCAAAATGTCAGCCACCTTATATCTCAGCGATTTTTTAAGATAACAGCAAAAAAAATGCTCTGGAATCCTTGGATCAGAGCGGAACATTTACAGCACAAAGTTTTCAGATTTCTAATTTTTGTGTACAATTTTTGAAATTGAAATCTTAAAATGGCTATCACAGCGCCCCCTTCAGGCGCAATATCCCCAAATTCAACTGGGATCTGCAGGCTATATTCAAAAACATATACAAAAACTTTGTTCAATTATCTGCATAACTTCATACACTTTTCGATGATACAATAGTGAAAATAGAACAAAAATCGCAATCGCAGCTCCCCCTTTCATCGAAATATCCCCAAATTCAAGTAAGACCTGCTTGCCATAGACAAAAACAATGCAATTTGAAGGAAAACTTCATACACTTTTTGATGATACAATGAGGACAGACAGACATTTTGTAAAAACATGTTTATCAGAACCTCTGACCTCTAAAACGTGTAAATCCGTCTGAAACCGGAAGTCGAAAAAAATTTCGATTACAATACTTTCTTCTATTATAGATGGAAGAAAGTAAAAATGGCTGAGATACAGCAGTTTGAAATTACAGGGTGGCTGACATTTTGAAACAATACAGCAGAATTCCTCCATAAACGGGTTTAATTTATGAGTTTTAGTAAACATGGTTTCGCCAAATTTTCTTTCATTGTTGTAACCATCGTTTCAACATTTACATGCTTAACACTATATATTTATATTCGCCAACGTCAAATTCTCTCCAATTTTGGTGGCACTTGACGAATTATAGCAAAATATGGCGAGAAAACTAGGTTGGCATAAATGAAACCAAATTGGCTGTAGAGGACTAATATGGCGATATTCTTATTCAAATTCAATATTGACGAGAACTGAGAATGAATCTCCTTTAATCGGGTTCCATGAATTTTAGCATTGTGTTTTCCAGTAAAATTAGCTAAAATCTTAAAATCAAGAAATAGGGAGGCTATCTGTTCCTGGCGGTACAGGCCAGAAAGGCATTTTGTCGTTTAGTATACATCGGCTGATCGCACCCAGGTAAACCGGCGATTCGCAATTGTTTTGTCGATTTGCAATTTAAATGTTTTGATCTTGTAGCCCTGGAAACTTAAAATACGGCGTAAAGTTAGTGTTTAGGATTCAGGAAAAGTAAAAATTATAAATACAATAAAATTCGAGCTAAAATTAAAAAATCGAGAAAAACTGAAATTTTGAAAATAATTCGATTTTGTAGCGCTAGAAACTTGGAATTTGGAATAAAGGTAGTATTTAGGATACAAAATAAGGAAAAAATTTCAAATCCTGAAAAATCGTAAAACAAATTGAAAAATTTTAAAAATTCGAAGAAATTGAAAAATTTTAAATAATTTGATTTAGTTGCCTTAGAAACTTAGATTTCGGCGCAAAGGTCCTGTTTAGGATTCAGAAAATGGAAAAAAAATTAAAAACACAATGTAATTCCATAATAAGAAAAATCGAAAAAAAATCAAAAAAATTAAATTAATTCGATTTCGTAGTGCTAGAAACTTGAAATTTGGAATAAAAGTAGTATTTAGGATAGAAAATAGGCAAAAAAAAATTTATCCTAAAAATTCAAAAAAAGTTAAAAAAATAAATAAATAATAATAAAAAATCAATCTTGTTGCCTTAGAGACTTAAAATTTGGCATAAAAATCGATTTCTTCTAATTCTGAATCAGACCCTAAGACGGCGTTTGCTTCTAAATCTGTAATATTTTTAGAATCACTATATTTTAATTCTTTTGCTTTATATTCTTGATTTTCCTTTCTACATTGCCTTGATGATGAACACTGAAGATAACGACGATTACGTTTGTCATGAAGCCAAATGTCGGAAAACAACTGACGATGAAACTCCCTCAATCTCCAAACAGGACAAATGAGACTATCACTGCCAAATCTAGCCGTTGTTTGTGATAGAACGGGAGTATCGGATAGATCAGTTGCAATCATTGCATTTTCTGTGCTTAGTGATATACAGATTTTATCCAAAGGTACTCCATCTAAAGTTATTGACAGGAGTACAGTGAGGATAGAACGTCATAAGGTACGATCACATATTAATTCTACACAAATACATTATTTTGCTCAATCTGAATACATTATTTTTGCAATGCTGTTAGATGAACGATCACATATTCGAGAAATGGGCAGCAGAAAAATACTGAAAGCATGAAAAAATACGCTTTATAAACTAACATTTTAATATTATTTAATTGTACAGATGTACCCACCAAGGTGTCATTTTACTTTAAAATGGCGATATTTTATGCATGGGCAACCCGGCGATTTTCACGAGATTTTGCTTCGTCTGGTAACCCAGTAGAGCAGATTGCGTATGTTTTATATTAAACTACCTGATCTGCGTAGCATGTTCCAACACTCTAAAAATATCTGCACTAATACATACTGTACAATAAATGCTATATTCAATAAAAAGTCGTTTCGTCTCTCCGACCCCTACCAATCACTGCAAATATAAAAAATCCTGTTAAATAATTTTTTTCTTTCTTAATTTCGCTCACCGTCAAATAGCTATTTATTTCTTTTTCAATACAAAAAAAAAAAAAAAAAAAAGCAGGATTTACGTTATTACACCTTGCTATGTTATGGGATGGGATGGTATTATTTTATTAAGGCAAATTATGTGCAGCTGCCACATTTTCATGCTGCGTAATTGCCAAGTCTCAAAATAATCGTTAAGTAAAGATGTAGGGACTAGTTGTGATTTGTGAATGAAAATTTCAGAGTTAATAAGATATCTAAACTTGGCTTTACACAATCTCAGAACCTTTTAAGTTCACGAGACTTGGCTGCAATTTTTACATGTGACGTTTTTGATGGGATAGAATTTGTCTCCTACTACGGAATTTTAATGCTTTTAACAGACACCTATATAGATAATTTCATTGCAGCAAATACTCAAAATACTATATAGTATAAATTGTTCAAATAATTGTTATCATTATGTATTTAAATGTATTACAGAATTTGTTTAGTATATTTTATTATACTTATTTATTTTATTTATGAAAGATGTAATTTCAAGCTATCTTCCAGAATTTCTCCAATTTTATAATTTCACCGACTAAAAATTTAGTATCATTCCCTCTTACAAAATTTCTACCTAAGTATTTTTACGCACATTTAAATTACTCTAGTTCTTTGTGAAATCGTTGCATAAACATTTATTTCTGACATACACGTGCAAAGTTTGTTATACTTTTAAACTTAAAAGATTTTTTTTTAGTTTATCCTTTATATCGTTTACTGTACAAAAATATAATTTGCAAAATTTTATTTTGTGTTGTAAAAATTTCAGTTTGTATTAAATGTGTTAAAGTGCAAATAACTACTGGAAAATATTTTAAAAAGTAGTGTGGTATTTTCAAAAAAAATTAATCAAATTGTATTAATTATTTGACGGGGTCTCACTCAAAAATACATGTTAAAGCGTGAAAAAGTGTTCCCCGTGAAAACGTATGTAATATGTTTAAAAGTTAACATACAATATTTAACATAAACGAATAAAAAAAGACCTTTCTTTATGATTATTTAAAAAACCTCGGTATCTGAATTATGTGAATTTTATTGGCCTAAATTTTTTATTCAACTGTGCATAAATTATTAAGCATAACGGACGTTTAAATTTCGGATCCTAAAAAATGTACGTATGATAAAATACATGGTTATGAACATAAGGATATAATAGTCAAATGTATTATTGTATTTGTTTTGATAAATAACATTCAGTCAAGTTTAATCTGTATTTGCAAAATATTGAGAACTGTAGAATCCACATTTTGCTTTTAATTGACACTTTTGCCTTATTATAGTAAAAAATACTAATCAGAAGAACCAACTTTCAGAACTTTCATTTGCAATATAAAATTACGGATATTCCTCTAATAGATTAATCATAGAACAACCGAAAATTATACTAAACCTTGATAGAAACATTTCAGACCAGATTTTTTATTACAAATTATTTAACTTATTTATATACTTTAGCTCTCGGTGAAATATATTTAATTTATTTAATGAAGCAAATTCTCGTTTGAATAATCATTTGTCGGGTCCATAGGACCCGTCTAGTAGGCGAAGTGTTAGTATTCTCATAACTGATATTTGTAAAATTATATTGTTTAAAAAATCTTAATACTGAAAACTGAAATTTAATGCATCCAATATTTTATCAACAATATATAAACAAAAACACAAAAATCGCGATTTCATGTAATACTTTACACGTCCGAAAAGTCTGGAAACGGTCGAATAACTCGAGAAATATACATCGGATTAAAAAACGAAAAATGCATTTTCAATATTTTTGAAACATTTATTTAGGGATATCAAAGTTTACCCCCCCAACTATGCCCCCTTGGGGGGAAAGGGGGGCAACTTTGAAATCTTAAATAATAAACCCCCTTTTATATTGCAGATTCGAATTGTACGGGTAAAAATACGTAACTTTCGCACTGAACATTGTCTTCAGAAAATCGTAGATGGCACTGTATCGAGTACACTGCAGTGAGAATCGTTTCCAATGAAAAGTCGGGAAACGGCCGAATAACTCTAGAAATATACATTAGATTGAAAAACAGAAAACTGCATGTTCGTTAGTTTAGAAAAATCTATTTAGGGATATCAATGTTGCCTCCCTACTCCTCCCCCTTGGGGGAAAGGGGGCAACTTTGAAATCTTAAATGATAACCCCACTTTTTTAATGCAGATTCGGATTCTACGGGAGAAAAATACATAACTTTTGTATTTAACATTTTATTCGAACCATCGTAGATGGCGCTATAATCGAGTGCAATGCAGTGCGATTCGTTACCATTGCAATGTCTGGAAACACTCGAATAATTCAAAAAATATACATCGTATTGAAAAACGGAAAAATACATGTTGAATATTTTAGAAAAATGGCAACTTTTATTTACCTAAATAGATTGTTCTAAATTACTGAACACGTAGTTTTCCGTTTTTCAATCCGATGTATAGTTCTCGAGTTATTCGATCGTTTTCAGACGTTGCAATGCAATGAAATGGATTCTCACCGCATTTTACTCGATTACAGCGCCATCTACGATGGTTCGAAGAAAATGTTAAATACAAAAGTTACGTATTTTTTCCCGTAGAATTCGAATCTGCAATAAAAAAGGGGCATTATCATTTAAGAATTCAAAGTAGCCCCCCATTTCATCCAGGAGGCGGAGGTGCGGGTGCAACTTTGATATCCCTAAATCGATTTTTCAAAACTATTGAACATACATTTTCCGTTTTTCAATCCGATATATATTTTTAGAGTTATTCGACCGTTTCCAGACTTTTCAATGGAAACGATTCTCACTGCTCTGTACTGGATTACAGCGCAATCTACGATTTTCCGATGAAAACATTCAATTATTTTACCTATTTGTTATATTAACGTATTTTTTCCCGTAGAATCCAAATCTGCAATAAAAAAGGGTTATTATTTAAGATTTCAAAGTTGCCCCCCTTTCTTCAGAAGGAGGGGCAGGGTTGGGGGCAACTTTCAGATCCTTAGATAGATTTTTCAAAAATATTGAACATGTATTTTTCCGTTTTTCAATCCGATGTATATTTCTCGAGTTATACGACCGTTACCAGACTTTTCGGACACACTGTATATAACTTTATTTCACAGAAATTTTAATCATCTGGGAAATTTGCATGCGATAAAAGAATAATCTATTTCCGTTTTCTCACAAAGAAGATGTTTAATGTAAATCCATCTTAAAAATAAACTTTACTTGCTTAGATAAATGAGTTTTACGTAATCGAAAAAAAAATGATAATTTATATAAATATGACTGACATACTCCTAGCGTAAAATTTATTAGTTTCCTTGCAGATAGATTTTGATCTTCAACACCGAAAATTTTATCACTTTCATCAAGCTGATTCAATAATGTACTTCCTGCCCTAAGTGGGAAAAATCTAAATTTATGTATTCCTGAGAAAAAACTACTAAGAAAAAAAAGTTAAAAGGTTTTTACGATCACCATAGTATATTTATGCGATGCATTACAAGATAAAATGTAATCAAATAACATTAGCAGCATTAGAAGAAAATATGTTCTTATTTTATTGAAAAAAAATATCAAAATGACTTTCATGTAAACACTTTTTTATCTTAATAGAATGAAATACTAGTTATTACATTTAGAAAAGATTATTTTAGTGCGTGTTTTTAAAAACATATTTACGAGGCGAGTTCAGAAAATAAAATCCATTTGGCTGTAAGTGTAAAACATTAAAAAAAAAACAATTTAATCATATACATGTTAAAACTACAGCTTGTCGCCATTTAAGTTTAAGCATATCTCTTAGCGTTTCATTAATTTTCAAATTCTTTCTTCAAAAAATTTGGCCTCCTGGGTACATAACCAGCTATTCATGGTTGTTTTAAAGTTCGGCATCGTCATAGAAGCGACAAAGTAAGCTGCGCCGCAGGTGCCCATGAGGGAGCGCACCGCACGTAGGTGACCACCGAACCCAAGTCCTGAGAGACTTTGATAGCGCCAGTAGCTTTGTCTCGCTATGGCGCTTCGGCCGGTCAGAGAGCCGAGCCAATACCGACTCTCCAACCTTGAACCCACTTGTTGACGACGTAGGCCGTTGCGATACGCGGTTAAACTACGGGGAGTCACCGAGAGACACTCAGAAGGGAAACCAGGTCCTAGGCCTTAAGTCGGTATGTTCCAACCCGTACTTGCTCTACCACAACTCGAGGGGTGTGAAAACCTACAGAGGTAGTCACGGTTCCCTCTCGTAGTGGACCTGAAAGAAAATTGGGTTAGTTCAACAAAATATAAACTCTAAACTTTAAACTCTTTAAACAAAAACATCGACTAGAAATGACTAACACATGCAAACAACAACAACAACAACTGTAACAACTCTGTGACTAGAACAACTATCACATATTAGTGCCGGCTTACGAGACGAGTCTGAAGCCTGCGAACTCTCTGCACCATTACCTCTACCTCTGCCTCCTACACCATGGGGACGTGCAAGTCACTTCTTCACGTGAAAGAACATTTGAAAATTGCTCTACTCCAACTCCGGAATGTAAGAGGGATTATAAAAAATGTCATGACGATGACAGCGATGAGTTGAATTGGCGATAAATGTCAGCTGTTGAAAAGTTTTTTACCCAAAGAAATCTTATTACAGCACTAACCTGGAATTTGGTGATTTTCTATTGTAGCATTCATGTTTTGACGATATTTCAAACGAATGGGCGACAGAACGAGGTTCACACAGCTGGATGCCAACTGAGTTAGAGAACGCGCCGATGTAGCAATTGCGTCCAAGACGTTACAATGGCATTTTATTTAACTCGCCTTGTACATTTCAATGCTTACACTCTTTGGAAATTATGTTTATCGTAATTTGCATTGCATTTAACAACGGTAATCTATTTTAAGTCGAAAGTTAGGTTCTTTTTTCGAGAATTTGCGAGTAGATGATTCGACGCAACACAATAGTCAATTAGAAGTAATTAACCTCTTTGGAACGTGCAGCCTTTACAATCAGTCTTTTAATAATTTATAATCGGTTTTTAAAAATAGAAATGTTAGCCTAATTTAATCGCAGGACAATATTTTCAATTAAAAATTGCTGGTAGGTATAATCAAGCATTCCGTGCACTTCACTCGCCAGGTATAAACGTCCCGGTCAAGAATATGTTAATGATTAATCTGAAGACAATTAGTAAGCAATATTGTTAGACAACGAGAAAAATTATTTTATTGAAATAATATATTGAAAAGAAGATTTATATTTACTTTTTTTATTAATGCATAAAATCAATAAATGCATGACATATTTCACATTTTCTATATCCACATGTTTTTTTTATTTAAGTTTGAAATTGCTTACATTTTTATTTAATTTTTATTCATATATTTTCCAGAGAAATTTTATTGTTTAATTTATAAATCCTGTTATAATACAATTGTAACATTTAAAGTGTCAAAATTTTTACCCCGCTGCATTTATTACTCTGGAGTATGTTTTATTTAGGAGTTGGTTTTTACTTACACTGAAGTAATGTAATTTTTTCTTTAACATGGCTAATTTTACTTTGTATTCCATTTGCCAGCTACAGTTTTGTATAAATATTATGGGAACGATATATAGAAAAGGTATATGATTGTAAAGGGCGGATTTTAATGGAAAAAAATATTTACTTTCCAGTATACTATAATCCTTCATAGATATGAAACTGACAAAATAAATGAAAAAAAAATAATAACGATAAGTTTGGTAAGCCACATTTTCTTAGCATTTTTTATTTAATGAACTGATTTTTTGATCAATTTCATATTATTTTCAATATGATTTCATACCAATTACTGGTTTTAATAAATATAATATAGATTAATACAAGTATGAAGTCAAAATAATTCAAAAGGCTAATCTCTCATTAGTAGGAGTTTTCTTTCTTTTTTTCGTGGAATTTTTAGGTTTATGTACAAACCTGTTTTCCATGCGTTAAGCATCGTGTAAGGGAACATGTCACTGTATTTATAAAATAAATATATTCATACTTCTTTTTCCTAACTTTTCCATTAGAATTGTTTAAAATAATGATCTACGATCAAATCTTTTGAACGACAACTATGTAGTTCAACAATACGATATTCAGTTAAGAACACAATCATTAAAATGAAAAAATATAAAATAAGTAAGATGAGTTTCTATTATTGCTTAATCATTTTATTTGAGTACATGAAAAATAAATATTCTTATATTCATTGTTAGATTTATGTATAAGCTAAATAAGCCTATCGTTTGTGTTTTGTTTCATATTCATTTTAGAAATGTTTCGTAATTCGAGAAATGTATTTTATTATTTAAAACTCAAATTGGAAATAATGATTGTTTATTCCTAACAAAAATAGAGTGAAACGTTTGTTTAGAAAAACAAGGTGAGTGCTAAACATGTATCTATTAAAAACTTAGCGTTAATTTGCATCTATCATAAGAAAAACATATATTTACATTTATTTAAAGCAAGTATGCCAGTCAAAAGTAAGACGGAACATTAACTGAAAACATAGCTATCAAACTTTTGATTATTTCAAGTCCATGGTAATAGAATACCTCTATACCTTTATATCTTCCTGGTCAAGTCATAAAACACACGGGGTACCATAGCATTTATTTAATAAAAATATACGTAACATCTTTCAATGTGGTATATATACAGGGTGTTCTAGAAAAGACTTCCCAACTTTGAAATTACATAACTTCGAAACAGTGAGAGATAGTAATGTGAAACAAATTGAATGCTAGACAGATAGTTCTGGAATTTTTTATACATCAATAAAAAATCGTTCCAATATTGGACACGAGAGGGCGCTGCAATCAGAAAGCTGTGTCTTTGAAATAGTTCCTTAAAGTGAGCTGTTTGAACTGAGATAAAAATTACATTACAATGGTTTGATATGGTTACCTTTTTCAGCAACAACATGACGCAACCTACAGGTAAAGTTCGAAATCACTTGTTGCAATACTTCTATTGAAATGGATGCACATGCCTCACAGATGGATTGTTCAAGCTGTTCCAACGTTTGGGGATTCTTAGAATAAACAGCGTCCTTCAAGTAACCCCACTAAAATAAGTAGCATGGATTCAGATCCGGGGAATATGGTGGCCAATCCATACCAATACCTGTCACTTTGAGATAATTTAAAGCAATGAATATCTCACTGAAGTATTCCACGAGGAACTCAAACACTGCCGTAGTACGGTGCAGTCGGGCCCCATCCTGTATAAACCATGAAATCTCTGCTGCATCGTCTAAAGCTTGAAATGTTCCAATAAACAGCTGTAAAATTTCAATATATCGAAATGCGTTAATCGTTTCCCTCCTGAAAAAGGGCCCAATGTTTCCTTTACTGGACAGTTCTGCCCACACTGTAATTTTTGCTGAGTGCAGTGGTTTTGAAAGACACACAAACGGGTTTTCAGTGCCCCATGTTCGCCAGTTTTGTTTATTCACATATTCCTCTAAATGAAAATTGGCCTCATCGGTGAACCATACATGACCGACATCAATTTTATTTTCATCAATCATCAGCAGTAACTCATTTGCAAAAACTTCTCTTTGTTGTAGAGCTGTATTTGTGATCGCTTGATGGCACTGTATTTTATAGGGAAACAGCTTCAGGCCTTTTCGCATTATACTGTGCGTAGTGGTGTTTGACAATCCTGCTTCAGCAGCGACTCGCCTTATGGATTTTCGAGGACAACGTCTAACATTTTCTTCGACTGCTTGCACATTTTCAGGTGTCATGACTGGTCGACTGCATCCCACATTTCCGCCTAAATCATCGGCCATACTGCCCGTCCGTTCAAACTTGTTGAATAAATTGCGAATTGTTTTCAAGTCTGGACCTTTTTTAACATTATTTTTTTTAAACTTCGCTTTGTCATCGTCGGACTTCGATTTAATCGATGGTATTCAAGTACAATAAAAATTCGTTGTTCCAAGGAATACGACATGATATTCTTGAATTCCGAATTATTCTCTAATTCTATACAACTTTTTTACACGGGTCAGCAATGAAACAGACGCACGAATGAAATTTCTGTACTTCTGAGTACCATTTAAAGTTCCATGTGCTTGTTCTGCCACCTATTATCCAATATTGGAACTATTTTTTCAAATTTGTGTATGATAAATTCCAGACCTATCTGTTTAACATTCAACTTGTTTCACATTTCTATCTCTCACTGTTTCGAAGTTATGTCATTTCAAAGTTGGGGAGTCCTTTCTAGAACACCCTGTATATATATATATATATACATATATATGTGTGTGTGTGTTTAATAAATGATTTTCTCTGAAAAGTGCCTTGTATACTTGGCTTTTCCTATATTTCGACTGTTTTGAGCGGTTGGACTAAATTTAATACATTTTATTTCATATTACAAAACACACATGGTATCATCAAATGTATTTAATAAAAATATTTATTAACGTGACTTCTTTCCATGTGGTAACTATAACAAAAACAATGTATGACTATCACTGAGAGGTGCTTTGTATTCTTGATCTTTTCCTCTTTCATCGCGACTATTTTGAACAATTGAACATTTAAAATTTTTAACTTTAATCCTTTCTTTATGTAATTACTATACTTGTTTCTTTTTTTATTATTTTAACTATATTTCTGATTTTTAATCCAATCCTAAACTCTTTTCTGTTTTTCTATACTTCTATCTTTATTATACATACTCTTCTGTAGTTCAGACTATAGTTAGAATTCTCTCTTATGCTTGCCTAATTTTTTGAAATTGAGCTAATCCTATATGGGGTGTACATATGGCGTAAACTAGGAAGCCCATGAATATCTAAACTGTTTAAATGTGGCACATATCTGATTTCATTTCTTAAGAAAACCTTTTAGTTTATAGTATGTTCATTCGATTTTTTAAAAAGAAAGTTTGGCAGCTACGAGAAAATAAATAAGCAAATACATTTGTAATTATCAATGGTATATTCTCATTTAAATACAAATCATTAAAAAAAATAATCCATGTTTTTTACCGTAGATTTTATTTATTTAAGAAAGGTAATTTAATAACATAATATTTCGCATTAAATTATTTTGATCGCTTCATGGCTTTGAGGCTTCATGTTCTTTTGCACGTTTACTCTAATCTTGAAATTTGTAAGCTTTGGGATATTAAGCTCTTTGCCAACAATTCTCTATTAGTTTCTTTTTTTTTCTCCAAATATCTAGAATTATACGAAATTATATTTAATCATAATCCTTTTAAGTTACATTCAAAATAGTATTTGCAAAACAAAAGTTGGGATATTTGTAATGCTGTGTTCTTAAGTATTGATATTTTATTATTAATAACTAATATTTCATTTTGTTATTTCCCTAAATAAAGAGCTCATTAAACATTTTCATCAAATAAAAAAATAAGGAATTCTTATTTTCATTAAATGATGCTCTATATATTAATTTTAAAGCCATGTGTAACAATATAACATCTATAACTGTTAAAACTTTAAGATCTTTTTATCTCTTGGAACAGGCTAAATTGCATCTATTTATATAATATTCATAAAAATGCTGTACGTAGACACAAAAATGAGGAAATTTTGAGAATTGAAAGAAATTCATTTATCATACATATTTATAAATTAATTATCTATATCCTTTATTTTTATTATAAAATTATATATTTTATTTTATTTTTGATTAAAAATTCAGCTTGGTCATACTGACATTTGAACTGATTAAATGGCATGCTAGCAGAGATTTAGCACTGGATGATAAATATGAGACATAAAATAACTGCACCTGATTAATTGCGATTATAAAAAATAGATGAAAGAAATTGTCTTAAAAATACGTTGCAACGAAATTTACCACGAATTGTTAAAAATCCTACTTTCCCATATTCTTTAATCTGTAATTTATAGGTATCTTATTATGTTCGCACATTTTTAGACGATTTCGTGTTTTTTTTTTCATGTTTAAAATGTGAGTTTATCCGATAAAGTTGTTTCTGTATTCTAAATATGCGTCCTGCTGTCCGTGAAAGAATGTTTTTTTTTTTTTTTTTTTGGAAAATTACAGGAGTATTTGTTTTTTATGTTTCTTTAAAAACCTTCCAGAGTCCAACATTCTTGGTGGTTTTACACTTTGAAAGAGTTCTTTTCAGCAGACCAAATGCACAATACCACGGTAGGCGGAAAAAAGCGCACCGGAAAAAAGCGCACGGAAAAAAGCGCACCAGAAAAAAGCGCACCGGAAAAAAGCGCACCAGGAAAAAAGCGCACCCGGAAAAAAGCGCACCTTGAAGAAAGCGCACCCGTAAAACGTCCACTTAAAATTGCCGATATAGAAAACCGATTCTATGTTTTTTCAAGTAAACCACGTGCTATTTAACCCTTTCAGGGGCAAGCACTTGTGCTCTTGTAACGTTGAATTCCCACCGGAATTTAGGAAATAATTTAGTTCAAAATAAGAATAAGCAATTTTTCAACTTATTCTCGTCAAAGTTAAAAAAGTAAAATTTAATTAAAAGTTTCTGGTTTGAATCGTAATAAAATTAGGTGGCATATAATATATACCACCACCCCTCAGAGAGTTAAGCACATGTATCTGTACCTTTAACATTAAAAACATTATATTACATTACTGCTCTGAACATAAAATTGCGATAGATTATTTATTGCGATACTTATATGTTCAATTATAGAACTGAAACGTCAGGTAGAGCCTTAGCGTATTTTGAAAGGTAAAAATGCAATACATGCGTGAGCTTTTATTTTTTCAACGAATACAGCGGTACTTTTTGAAGTAAGATAGGTGGCGTTTGATGCAGCATTAGTCTTCGAAAATCGTTGGAATAATAATAAAAAAAAAATGTGTAAATATCTGATGAATTGATTGTAACAATTGTTTTTCAATAGTATTATTTTTATTCTGTGATTGTAAGAGAAATTTGCAACAGTTATTATTCCGTTATTGAAACTTCGTTTTCAGCCTTGATTTTTTTTCATGTTTTTTTTTTTTTTTTTTTTTTTTTTTTTTTTTTTTTTAACCATTGGGAAAATGGCTGTTGTTTTCGGTCGAGAATGGACCCCTTGACGTCGTCACTTTATTTTTTTAAACTTTTTTAACGAAATTCTGTAATTTCAGAATAATTTTCTTTGAATAAGCAATAGAAAGGCATAAAATCGCTACAAAAATGTTAAATTTACAAAAAGGATAGATGCAAATTATCAGATGTGAAGAAAAAAAAACGAATTCAAAAATTTACGTCGGATGAGAAATCGTCTTATAAAGCAAAAAAAAAAAAAAAAAAAAAGTGGTCCTCAATTTTAATTGCTTCTGTTTTCATTAATATGTTGTAAATTGTGTACTTTCGTGTTATAGCGGGCCCCAAGGATGAATCGCCAAGCGACCAAGATTTTTCGCCAAATTATAAAGCATGTATGACATTATATTAATATATGATATATATATAAATATATATAACATTTCTTGACGTATGTGGCCAAGTTATAGTCATATATGATGTATATACGGCGTATATGACGTAAATAATATGTGTGTAATGACGTATATGACACATATAGGAGTGTTTGGAATATATATATGCGTATTTAGGATGCATATCACTAGAACGGCGGTAGGGGTCAGTTTGACACCTGGGCACTTTCGTCCGTTGATTACTTTTGTTTGAGTGGAGGAAATCGTCTGATTTTTTTTTTACTTTTCCTAAATTGATAACATATATTTCTAAAAAAAAATCAGCATTCTGGATTTGTTAGTTTTTGAAATATTGGCGTATTCCTAGAACGGCGGACGGGGTCATTTTGACACCTTTAGCAAAATGTTCTTTGTACTCGAAGCATTGTGAACCCATGAGAAAAATTCAGTGATAAGCATTTTCGATTGCATTCATATTGTCTCCTAGAAGGATAAGAACCGGGGTGGTCGCAGTACATTGTTATCTCTAAGTATGTTGTTTTTCCTTTTTTTGCTATTTGCCATGCTTTTGAACAAAATATTTAAAAAATAAATAAATAAATAAATAAATAAATAATTAAAAGCAGGTTCAAGCGTTTATTATACTTAGATTTTTTTTTTTTCAGAAATAGACAGATGTATTTTCCCATTTGTTTCTTTTGTTAGTTCAGATTATTCACTGCATGTGGTTACCACAGGGGAGGGATTTTAGAAGTATAGTACGAATTCCATTCTTTCTCAGGCAGGTTGTTGATCATATATTCGAACAAAGAATGTCGATATTTGGCGTTAAACCCTTTCTTGACACCTTTCTGTTTTCCTTCTCGCAATAAAAGAAAGGTAGATGATGCCGGTGAAATGAACAGGTTTCGGTGGGAGCACGAGAATTCCAATGAAAGTTTGGCTGAAAAATTCTGTCATCAAATTCATTATCGCCTTACTTTTACGCTGTGAATCATTTGTTGAAACATAGACTCTATCGTTTGGTGATATTCTGACTTTTTTTCCGTCTTTTTTTTCAAATATTATGAAATATGTCTTATAAGCGAATGATGAAAAAATTAAAAAAAAATGTTGCAGGAGCTCTCTGACGGTCGTGAAAACGGTTATTTTTCTGTACAAACTGAAGATGAATTCCAGACACAAACCACTAGTGAATCCGAGGACAGTGATGTAAACAAAGAACAACTCAGCAGAAATAAACGAAAAAAAAAGGATGAGGATATTTAAAAACTGTTTTTAGAGCTCCTGAAAACACTATATGGAATGAAAAAAATTCTAAAAATTCAGCCTGCTGCCGTGTTCTTGCTTATAATGTTCTAAAAGAAACGGCAGGACCAACATATTTTGCAAAGACTCTTGTTTCTGATGACAAAGTGTCTAGTGCAATTCTGAAATAAAGACTTGAGATTATCTCTGGCTGAATTAGATGCTTTTGTTGGTATACTATATGTTCAAGGTGTATGGTACTAAGTATGGTGTGGATATTCGTGATGAGATGTCAAAAATCGCCCAAAACGCCCAAAGATCATTTCTTAGTCTTCAGAAAAAGCACACGAAAATAAATTAGATATGAAGAGAAAAAAAGGTTAAGTACACAGATGCAATGGAAGCAAATTTCAAGAATTTTGTGCATCGTGTTCCAAAGTTGTTTGCGGAAAATGTACTGGAAAAATTTTTAAAAAATTATTTTTGTATCAACTGCATTAATTCCTAATACCTGTGTGTAATTTAGAGTATTTGAAGTATTAAATAAAATTCAAACAAAGATCTTAACATTCAGCTACACTTATAATGAAATAACGGGAATAAAAAATCACGATTCTCATTTACAGATTTAGAGAGTGAATCATTCAGCGAATAAGTAAATGAAAAAAAAAAAAAAACATTATTATTTTATAAATTGTGTTTTCTTTTAGTTAACATTAGTTTAAATTTGTGAAGACATTTATGTTTAGTCAATTTTTATATAAAATTAATGAGTTTTTTGAGTAGTTGTAGTATGATCCAATTGATCGCCCTGTAGGCGTTACATATACAGTACTTTAAAAATACAATAAATTATCAAGTATTATTAAATAAAAATTGTGAAATACACGTAAATTCCATATTTTTGCGAATGTATGGTATTTAAAACTGTTTTAGCGTTGTTATTTCAGTAGTTTCATAGAGAGGTCAAAATGACCCCTTCCCGCCGTTCTAGTAGGTAAGATTTTTCCGCCGTTCTAGTGATATATAAGCATTAAAATGATCTTGGAGAAATCATAACTGCAACCTTGGGATAATTATGATTTATGGAGGCCGCCATAAAACGAAAATACGGTAATTTTTTTTTATCTTTCGGAACATTTTCCCAATGGTTATTGTAATTTGTTAAATTATACATATTTTACTTTTTTTCATTTAGAAACTTTTTTACTATTTGTAAGTACTTTTTTTTCCAGATAGCTCTTTCCGATTAATAGTGATGTTTAATCTGCACTTAGTAATTTTTATACTGTGCACTTTACAATGACTTTACACATCCAAAAACAATATTTCTCTTCGGAAATCAATAAAACGTAAATTCCGCTTCACAGCTTGTTTGCATGCACATCTTGAGAGAAAAATAAATTTGTAAGTATCAGACACGATAATATAAATTACAGACAATAAGTTGTTGCCAGAATTTTTTCGTTTAAAATAATTCCATTTTTTAAATCATTTATCAAACTCGTCTAAAAAATGTGCGAACAACCTCTGAAATTCTATATCGTTCCATAAGCATTCTTCTGAAATAAAAAGCAAAATTCAAAGTTCCAAAATAAAAGATAATGTCTGAATAAAATTATAATAAACAATTTTCTTTAACCCGAGAGAGATCGCGCGGGGCACAGAGTCACCCCAGTCTTAGTAAAACATCAGTCCCGCAAAAAATGTTTATCTGTAATTAATCATTTTTTCAGTATCCTCCTGTCTGACTCTCTCCTTGCTAGGTGTGATGTTATTTTTACATTAATTTCCTTTGTGCGCGTGAAACAATCGTTTTTTTGGAATGTATGTAAAAAAATGGGGGTGACTCAGTCTCCCCACGCGACCGTTATTGCTTCAAAATTTCTCATTCTTACTCATCGTAGTTTTCTGTTCTGAAGTGTTTATGTTGTTTTTTGAGTTGAATTATTTAATAAATAATGGCGTACAAACGAAAACTTACAGACTATTAAAAATAAATGGAACTTTTGAGAAATTTATTAGATGAATATGAGTCTTCTGAAGAAGAAATTGATCAAGCTGGTGAAAATGAACCTGATGAGGAAATATATAGTTCTCACGACAGCGGATGTGAGTTTGAGCAAAAAGATAAAGATTACGAAGAGTCTGATTCAGAAGAAAGTATTTTTGTTAGCAAAAATAAAACAGTTTTGAAAAAAACAAACAAATCAAAAAGTGAAAACGTGATCTTAAAATATAATAAATCATTTAGCAGGAGTAAAAATTATCGCACGCAATATAACAGAACTAAACAGATTTAAAGACAATAAAACTACAATTTCTTGCATAAAGTATGATAATTTTACCTGTAAAAATCATTCTTCTTATGTTTACCAGAAATGTATGTAGATTTAAAGCTCTTGATAAAGGTATGTAATTATTTTGATTGTAAAGTTTTCTGAAATATTACAAAAGTTTTTTAACTAAAGAAGTATACTTTCTTAATGATTTAATGAACTTATTGTTGAAATCAAATGGTATTTTTCTTGTTTATAGCACAATATTTGTATAAAACTGATTGGGGTGACACAGTCACTCCGCGCGATCTCCAACGTCAGTGCTGGGTGCGCGCCTTCTGTCGGGTTAAATATTTTCCAATGAGTCCTAATTGGAAACATGATGATCGGACAACACAAAATTAAACATTTATTTTCAAATTTTATTTAAATAAAATTAATTAAAGAAAAAAGTTCACAATTTACGATGAAAATATTCCATGTTTTTAATTGTTTAATTATTTTTTTAATGAGTACTACTTAAGTATGAATAGAAATAATTAAAATTTAAACACATGTAATTGACTGTTTTTGCTGAAGACGCGCTCTTTTTAACTTTCCAACCAAGTTGAAAAGTATTTATGAATACTGTTTGTCAGTCTGTCAGTCTGTCGGACGTTCCATCCGACTGTCTTTCCGTTTGTCTGTCTGCCGCCTGTGCGTGCTCTAACTCGCGTAAATATAATCCGATTGTCATCAATTGATATATGTTATTGCGATTTACAATGACATGTTCGGTATTGAAAATGAAGTATGTAGCACATTTTCTTCGTGTACAGGGGTACACAAAAGAATGCCATTACATTATGGTCTACGGGGGAATCCTTTGCAGTGTATTTTATTGATGTTACACTATTTCAAATATGTTTAAATTGATATACAGGGTGGTTATAATATAAGTATCTCTATTTGGAGCTGTCTGTAGCTTGAAGGAATAACCCAAATGAAACCAAAATAGGTGCACTTACTATTCGAGAAGGGGGAAGAAGAATGGAACAATAGAAAAACAATAATTGCAATGATCGCCGACAGATGGCGCTTTTGAGGGTGACATGTAATGTGTAATAATGTGTTCCGTGGATGTGTCACAAACGTCAGTTACTTTACCACATATCACAACATGTGCGAAACATCAATCCTGATGCGTTACATTCCGCAGTTGAACAAATCGTGTACCGCCTGGATTGTGTCCTCCAGCAAAATGGCCATGTGGACGCTGAACAGGATCGGCACCGCCATGCGAAAGCGTAGTCATATTCACTGTGACATTTTCCAATAAATTAGTTATGCCATCCGGTTTTACGCCTTAATTTTTTGTTCTTGCATTAAACATTACACTTCACACTCAATAGCGCCATCTGTCGGTGATTTTTACAATTATGTTTTCTTATTAATCCATTCTTCTTCCTCCTTCTTGAATAGTAAGTGTACCGATTTTGATTTCATTCGGGTTATTCCTTCGAGCTGCAGACAGCTCCGAATAGAGATACTTATTTTATAACCACCCGGTACATCGTGGACATGCACTACAAGATGCTTAATATCGAATATAGCACGTGTAGCACTTATAATTATTTTGCATGATAACTCAAAATAACTCCGTTATATTATGGTCTAGGGGGAAAAATCGTTTGCGGTACATTTTAATCATGTTACACTACTACAAACATATTGAAATTGATAGCATTTTCTAGGATGCACTAATCCATGCTTTCTGTATAATATGGAGTGTAGAGCAGTTATCATTCATTTACAAGGCCACACAAAAGTATTCGGTTACATAATGGTTTACGGGAGAAAAAATGTCTGCAGCGTATTTTAATCATGTTACACTATTTGAAGTATAATAAAATTGAAATTCATTTCTGAGGTTTAATACAAGATACTTGTTGTATAATATGATGTGCATAGCATTTACGGTTCATTTGTAGAGACAGCAGAGAAGCAGGTTAATTTGAATTCGATATGTATTTCTACGCAAAAACATAAATTGACTTGATTCGCTTTTCATAAAACTGTGTTTTTGAAACTTGCGCGCAAGGCCAACTAAAATAATCGTTTTCGGATAGAAAAATGACTTTGCACACATGGTGTAAAAAGTTACCGTACGTAAATAAAATACTCTATATACTGTTCTGTAAATTAAACAATGCAGATTTTATTTGCTGCGATTAGGTTGCGGTTTTTAAATTGATACAGATGTGGTTTTAAACAGCACATTTAAATTGCAATAAATTATTTTTTCGTCGTTTGAATGACAGTAGAGTAGATGGAAATTGCAGTTGTGATCATTTTCAAAATAAATTATATTTCTTAAACTGGTGTTTTTGAGAGTGCGCGCAATTTGCATAAACGCGGTTTTCCTGAAAATGTAATCAAAGTCTAAAATTCAATTGAATCGCTCATTTTAAAATCCACATAAGTCACAAGAAACAGAACTTTTCAGAAATTTAAAAATCTCTATTATTCACAAGTAAACGAATTTTTATGGTTTTCTGGGGGGCTAATTATAGAGGTTGGACTTCAAAATTTGTAAATATTAAATAATTTTTATAATTTATGAATAATAAAAAGAAGAAGAATCCTGACTTATGTTGTTTTATCAGGAAATAAGGTTAGAAGGTATTTAATTAGAAGAAAACAGTCATATAATTATATTTTAGCACTTTTACAAGATATCACTTATACAAGAACTTTGTTATGTTTTAATATGGTATTGCATGCAATTTGTGATATAATAATGTAATATGGTATTCACATGTAATCTGTTTATTGCATACAAAAACCACTTTAGTCGTTGACTTTAGGTCTTTTAAGTAATGAAAGAAAATTTGAAGGAATTGTTTCAAGATGAAGGAATACACTGACTTAAAAGGTTAACACCCAGATCATGGCTCTCTAAATTCAACTTAATTCGGTTTTTATTAAATTTTTTACATGCTATTTATTTTGTTTAATTTTTCAGCTATCCGCACACCTTTAAAATGTTATTTTCGATGAAAATATTGATTTTTTATATTTGCGATAATATTAAAATATGATCTTTTATCTATCAAATTCTACTTGAATTGTGTCTGTATCTGAATTTGAACCCGAGTTACAGCCGTTTAAAGTTAGATCTATTACAGCTTGCTGAAGATTTTTACAACAGAAAATATCGTTCTGCAAACCGGAAGTAAGCTGAAATGCATATTTATATACTTCATTTTCGAGATTCAGCATTTAAATTGGATTATATGTTCAAGAATTTACATGGAGCATATAATTAAACCTTTACAGAATAATAATTATTTTTACAGCAAGAACTGCCTTTAAAAGTTATTTCCAGCTTTTTCTCAAAATGAAGTTTTTCGGATTTTTACTGTACGCAAAACATCCTATAGCAAAGAATTATGTATGGAATGCCTTGAAATTTTTCTATTTATTTTACAAATGTTTATTGAGGGAATAGACTACAAACATGATTATATATTAATTACTTTTATATTTACACTGGTATAAATTAAAAAGTTGCAAGAACATTTACGAATTTTTCATTACATTAGTACTTTGTATGCCATAGCTTCTGCGATAGAGATGCTATTATAATGAGACTAGTCTATGCCCTAGAGAAAGTTATTCTTGTTATTACTCAATTTACGAAATGTGAATGCATTAATTTGAATTTGAGTTACTATGTTTTGCACAAATGTAAATTTTTCACATAATTTTGACTATTTTTCACTTTTAAAAGATTCGTTCTGTGTAATTTCTAAAATGTTTAGATATTTTTCAAAGTTTTAACTTAAATGTCATTAGAAAAAATTAGTATAAAGAGAAATTTTCAGAAAATTACCTCCGAAAGTCTGCGGATACCTTAAATGTATAATATGTATATATATATATATATTTTTTAAGTAGGAAAAATAATCGAATTGTGGATGTCCTATTAATAAGACTGTATAAGCACAAGAATAAAAATAAAAAAACTGTTTATAAATTTATTAACATTATTTTTGTTGCACAAAATAGCAATTTGTTTTTAATTTCCTAATTGTAGGAGTGTACGTGTGGCAGTCATGCATTTTAATGACATTTATTGATATGCCAGTTGTAGATTTTTATAATAATTTGTCTCATAAAAATCACCATAACTCCAAATAAAAACACATATTTAAGCTTAAAATAATAAATCTACCTCGTGTGACAATACAGTAGAAATAATTAACTATATAATTTGTTAAATAATGAGACTACAATTAATGAGCTATTACCTATATTTTTATATTACGTTTAATTATTTGTTTATTAATTGTTTGTTTTTTTTAGATTTAGGGTTAATCAAATATTTTCACTATTTATGCATATCGTTAAATAACGTTAAAATTAAATATTGAAAAAAATATATATATTAATTAATTAGACAGATTAAAACTTTCCGCAGAATAATTAAGATTTAGTTCTAACCAATATTATTACATTAAAGATGGTATATTCTTGCTGCGATGCTTAGTTAAACAAAATTTTACATCTCAAGGGGAAAAATATCATTGGAAGACTACTGAATTAAAATTAGGGTTACTCCATAAATGTATTCTTAGATAGTTATTGTTGTATATTTGAAGAACTGTATCTGTATATATCAGTCATTAAAGTCCTAATATTTTTAACTTAGCTTTATTTACAGGGTTACCAACATCACCTTGAAAATATGTATATTAACTAATATCATTGATCTAATATTTGATATAGCAATTATTTAAAATTCCATCATGAAATGCATTTGAACTGTATTCATTATCTATACAACATTTTCAGAAGAATGTCGTATTCTTTAATGGATATATATGTAGCATATATTTCATACAGTAACAAATATATATATAAATATATATATATACACACACATATATATAGTCCATGTCTGAATCTGTAGAGAAAAATATAAACGTTAGCAAATGATGATATCACATCATAAAAAAACACAAGATAAAATTATTTAATAAAATTACATACAAATGGCCTTATTAAGACAGTAACATAATCTAAAGTTTGTATAGAATTTCATTCGTAGTAGTAGATAATTAAATTAAGATTTCTAGAAAATTGCTTGCAAGATAAAAAAAAAAAAAAAAAAAAAAAATTCATATTTTGCAAATGCCAAAATGAAAGGAGCTGCTATTTTTGCCACGGGGTACAATATTTACATGAGGCATCACAACTTTTTTTCAGTATTCGAAAGTAATAATGATCAATGCTTAATTATCTATAAAACTATAATAAAATTGTTACTTTTGATAATTGCAATGCTTTAAACATAAATTATGACATTTTGCAGCAAATAAAAAGCAATAAGTATATACTTCGCTTAATAATAATAATAATAATAATTTATCTACTTACCCCCCCCCCCCTTTCTATATAGATATGACTTTAATAAGCAACATTAAAAACAGCTTTAGCTGTATTCCGATTTTTCAACCCAGTCAAATTAGTTCATTTTTGAGCACTTTTCCATAATAAATGCCAAAGAGATAAAATTTGGTCCAGTTGTCCATTGATAGCTACTGATGACTATGTAAAAAGTCCCGATGGATACAAGGTGAGCGGGGGGAGGGGGGGAATAAAGTATTTTTTCAGATTTTCACAAATATCTCAGAAATTGTTGGTTTTCATGAAAAAATTACTCAGACATAAATTAAAGAACATAAAATTACCTACAAATGACATGTATATACAGTGGAACCTCAATTATCCGTCAGTCAGAAGACTGGAGCTTTGACGGATTTCCCCCCCAAAAATCACTTTAATTTCAAATTAATTTATTTAATGTCACGATAATAAATGCTACAGAGATAAAAATTGGTCCAGTTGTTCATTGATGGCTACTGATGACTATTTAAGAAGTCCTGATGGATAGGAGGTGAGCGGGAGAAGGGGGGGGGGAAATAATGTACTTTTTAAATTTTTTTACAAGTATCTCAGAAACTGTTGGTTTTCATGAAAAAATTACTCAGACTTACATTAAAGAACATAAAATTACCTAAAAATGACAGTTATATACAGTGGAACCTCGATTATCCGTCAGTCAGAAGACCGGAGCTTTGACGGATTTTCCCCCAAAAAATCACTTTAATTTCAAATTAATTTATTTAATGTCACCATAATAAATGCTACAGAGATAAAAATTGGTCCAGTTGTTCATTGTTGGCTACTGATGACTTACTGATGACTATGTAAAAAGTCCTGATGGATAGGAAGTGAGCGGGGGGAGGGGGGGGGGAAAGTGCTTTTATAGTTTTTTACAAATATCTCACAAACTGTTGGTTTTCATGAAAAAATTACTCTGACATACATTGAAGAACAAAACCGAAGATGTGCTCTGAAGAAGTCCATGGATATAAATTTCAACGAGGACACAGAGGTTACCGTCAAGCAAGAAAGCTTCCTTTCAAATGAAAAGAACAAATCAAGATTGATTGCTATGCTTTCTTCCAAATTGAAGGAGAATGGAATATCTTGCAGGGAGAGTACTGGCGATGCAGATACCCTAATCATAACAACAGCCATTGGAAAATCTTCTTCTACTGGCAGAGTGACAATTGTTGGTGAGGATGTTGATCTTGTTGTCCTCCTAATCGCCCTAACTCCGCTCGAACAATTTTTGTTTCGTTAAGTCAAGTCGTGGAAAAATTGAAATAAAGGTTATTTCCTCATAACAGTTAATTCAAGAAAGAAGACTGAAAGACATAATTCTAGTCCTTCATGCATTCACTGGATGTGATACGACGTCATCCACGTTCAAAAAGGGAAAAACAGAAATTTTCAAGTTGTTTCAGCAATGTGAAGATATACACAAAAATACTGATGTGCTCAATAACAGGGAATCCGACCATGATGCTGTTGCCGAAGCAGGAAACCAACTTTATTTGGGATTGTATGGAGCACCTCCCACATCTACATCTCTCAACATTTCCCGATACCATTCCTCCGTCAAATCTGTATCGAATGTCAAACCTGACATTTCATCCCTTCCATCAACAGAAGGAGCGGCTAGACAGCATTTCTTCCGAGTGTACCATCAGGTACAGCTGTGGTTTGGCCAGGAACAAACTGCCGAACTCAGGGGCTGGGAACGAAAGCAGAATCGTCTAGTTCCTATTACAACTAAGGACCCAATCGCACCTGAGGCTAGCGTAAACACTCTCTTCTGCAAATGTACCACTGGGTGTGGAGCTAAGTGTGGGTGCAGGAAAGCAGCCATTAATTGCACATTTACCTGCAACATCTGCCATGCTGAATGCCTGAATGCTCCTATAGCTATAAATACAGATCAACAGGATGAGGAAGACAATGAGATTACCGATTCAGTTATGCTGAGAACGCATTTTCTAATGAGCCGTCCACTTCAGCTGATGATGATGCGTAAAAAAAAAGAATTTTAGGATTTAGTAAGTATTTGCTTAATGATAAATTAGTACTTTCATTGTTCCCTATTATGTTTTGTCGCACTTACAAAGCTTCAAGTGAAATTTTATGTTATTTATTTTATGTGAATTTGACGGACTTTCCACAAAAAATCACTTAATTTCAAATTTATTTACTTAATGTTGCCATAATAAATGCTTCAGAGATAAAAATTGGTACAGTTGTTCGGTGATGGCTAATGAGGACTATGTAAAAAGTCCTGATGGATAGGAGGTGAGTGAGGGTAGGGGGGGGCAAAATAAAGTATTTTTTTAGTTTTTTACAAATATCTCAGAAATTATGAAATAATTTTTTCATGAAAACCAACAGTTTCTGAGATATTTGTAAAAAACTAAAAAAGTACTTTATTTTGCACCCCCCCCCCTCTATTCACTTCCTATCCATCAGGACTTTTTACACAGTCATAAGTAGTCATCAATGAACAACTATACCAATTTTTATCTTTATAGCATTTATTATGGCGACATTAAATAAATTAATTTGAAATTAAAGTGATTTTTTTTTTTGGGGGGGGGGATCCGTTAAAGCTCCGGTCTTCTGACTGACAGATAATCGAGGCTTCACTGTCATTTTTAGTCACTGTCATTTTCACCTGTCATTTTTAGATAATTTTATGTTCTTTAATTTATGTCTGAGTTATGTTTTCATGAAAACCAACAGTTTCTGAGATATTTGTAAAAATCTAAAAAAGTACTTTATTTCCCCCCACCTCCCCCCGCTCACCTCTTTTCCATCAGAACTTTTTACATAGTCATCAGTAGCCATCAGTGAACAACTGGACCAATTTTTATCTCTGTAGCATTTATTATGGTGACATTAAATAAATTAATTTGAAATTAAAGTGATTTTTGGGGGGAAGATCAGTCAAAGCTCCGGTCTTCTGACTGACGGATAATCGAGGTTCCACTGTATATACCTGTCATTTGTAGGTAATTTTATGTTCTTTAATTTATGTCTGAGTAATTTTTTCCTGAAAACCAACAATTTCTGAGATATTTGTAAAAAACTAAAAAAAAAATACTTTATTTCCTCCCCCTCCCCCCGCTCAACTCCTATCCATCGGGACTTTTTACATAGTCATCAGTAGCCATCAATGAACAACTGGACCAATTTTTATCTCTTTAGCATTTATTATGGAAAAAAAAACCTAATTTGACTGGACTATTCTAGACTTTTGCCAACAAAAGAAAACCGTTAGCCTGTTATTTTTAAGTCCCCAATTGGCGGTGAATACTCAAAGTCCTGAGTTTGCACGTCTTGCCAATCTGTGTGTGTTTGAGCGTATTTGCAAGTCTGTGTTTTTGTACACGTGTTTGTGTTCGTTCCCATTATTCTTAGAATGTCTGATAAAAATTATCATTTTGTGGTTTTTACGACACTTTTTCATAGTTTAATGTTAAATATTCAAAAGAAGACTTAGATTTAAAAAACTGATAATAAATAAAACAGTTTTTATTATTACAATAAGTAAAAATACTTCTTGTTTAAAATAAAGAACTGCATTTTCTTTTACATGTTTTTGTTCAGTCAAATCCATTTTAAAACAAATTTCAATCTTCCTTAAAATTGCTTTTTGAGAGAACAAATGAAGAAACTGGCATTTACATAGCAAATACGAAATGAAAAGAGGCAGTAATTGCCTGTTGAAATACATTCACATGTCACGTTCCTCTTTATGCAGCTGAAATGATGGAGTTAATTAAAAACGAATTACTAATCTTAAGAAACTAACTTTTGGCTTGTTTATTTTTAATACAGATTTATGCTGGTAATGTGTAAGTTAGATTGCTGAAACTGTATTGTTTTAAAAATTCGTGAACACCAAGAAGTAGTGATTAATCATGTTTGGATTTGATTTTGTTTTCTTCGTCACTCGCGATGCCTTTTATAAATATATTTTAATTTCGACTGCAGTTTCAAAATAAAGGAATGCCACTGTCTGTTCATAACAGATAAAGGATGCCAATGCAAAATTTCTATGATAATATGTCAGCAGTCGCATAAAGAAATCCAAACACAAATACCGCAAACTGCTTTATACATATAACAATTTAAATTTATCTATGCAAACATTTAAACTCGTAGTTTTGTATTTATAAGTAAAATTTGTATTACCTAACTTTTAGGAAACTGATTTTTAATATAAATATATTTAAAATAAACTGGAATATTAATTCAAAGTTTAGAGTTTTACACTTTTTTCCATTTTTCTTCACGTTATTAAAAAGATTTATAAATATAACTGATTCTTAAGGGTGTTTTTAATAAGCGACTACAGGATGAAAAAGTAAATACTTAGTGCTGGACGAACTAAAGGAAATATTTATATCTAAAATAATCAATACTAATCTTTAATTATTTAATGAAGTATTCTACATAGAAATTCAAAATGCAAGGATTATAAAATTGTAAAATGTTATATATATATGAATAATAGATTTTATTAAACAGTTGTTTTTACAACATAAATAGCCAATAATTATTTTCCCAAAAAGAAACTAACATTCATTTTGTATAAAATAATACTTCCTTATGAATCTTATTAGCATAATACTTTCAAAATCTGATTCTAAACATTTAAGATTTAACACATAATAATGCGCTTTTATTCCATGCTAACAGAATAAATCTAATCTTCTTAAGCTGACAAAAGATTCTTTAGGGAAGAATGATCATCTTACATAATTACATGACTAAAGCGTATATTCTTCACTTTATGTTATTGTTACGAAATTTCATAGGGAATATAAATGTTCCCCACAAAGGGGGAAAGCTTAAGTAATTTTCGCTTTACATCAGATAAGGAACGGGATATTTAAAATAATTCTACTTAAAAAATAATGGTTTTACTTTTTAAAATACTGTTTCTTGGCACTATTAAATCATCTTTTTTTAAATACATGTTTTGTTATAAAACTATTTCGGATAGATTTTTAATTCGTGTAGCATGTAAAGTTTTAAACAAACTTTTTTGTACAGTATGTATTTACTACACTTTAATTTGTCTTATTGTTTAACATATTTGTTGTATTTCTGCAGTAGAATTTTTTTTTTTAAATATGGTTAATGGATTTACATGTTTTCAATAGGAATATGTTATATGTATACCGTGTCTCGGTTAGTACGTGTCTTTTGTTTCGTTTTTAAGTGCGTTCGTAGTTATATAAATACGTAGCACCTATAGTCGTCATCTGGTCCGTCCGTCTGTTCATCTGTCCGACCGACCGTCTGTCCACATATAACAGCGTAAAAACTACCCAACCGAATGGATTGAAATTTAATATATGTAATCGTTGCAGAATTGTGTCGAGTGATTTCCAATTTTATGAAAATTGAATCAAAACATAAAAATTTATTAATAAAAGTTTTCTTTATTCTATTAAATCCTGTCATACGTAATCGATATAATAAAATCGCAAGTAATGTGACTGAGGAAAACAAATACGGGCTAACTACATATTTTCCCATACGCTAAGTGACCATTTTTATTCAAAATTATTTTTTCGAATAAAATTGCATAAAAGTTACATTTTTAGAAAGATCGTTCAAATAAATTGTTGGCT
Organism: Maratus michaelseni; assembly: GCA_963931845.1. Taxonomy (NCBI): domain Eukaryota; kingdom Metazoa; phylum Arthropoda; class Arachnida; order Araneae; family Salticidae; genus Maratus; species Maratus michaelseni. The sequence continues at coordinate 255,557,993 of OZ007590.1, read as the reverse complement.
TCAGAGATGAGTTATATTAAAAAAATGTATAGATTCTGAGATAACATCAGTGAAAATTAGGTTAACAGCCGAATATCTCAATCCATTAATGTTAATAAACAAAATATTCATTCATCGTGAGTCATAGAAATATTAACCATGGAGGAAATCATTCTCAAATTGTATTTGAAATAGTGGAAAATACCCCAAAAATATCGAATTTCTAAAAATGATAAAAAATAAATTAATAAATTTTAATTTTTAATTTTTAATGAAAAATATATTACAAAATATTAGTTATCATTATACAAAAATAGAAATAATTCGAAAATTATTTTAATTTGCATTATTTAATTTAAACTTTTGTTCCAATTTTGGAACATTGGCGTTTAAACGGATATACATATAACTTTGTCTATGCGTAAATGGTTGTATATGTATATATTTGTTTGATTGTGTATATGTAAAAGGAGAGAGAAAGACTGGGTTATTCTGTATAGATATAAATATGAGATTATGTTGATTTTTACTTAAACCTTAAAAAGAATTTTAAACTAAATATAAATTGAAAATTATACAACATACAAAGTGTTTCTGCGTCTTCAAAAACATAGTTTTTCTGTTAAAAAGCATTTTTTTACTTGTAAATGTTCGGCGGAAATTCCATTTAATTACAATTCCCAAGAGACAAATTTTAGCATAAAATACCATTTCTTTTTTCGAGATACTAAGACATGAATAGCATTTTCTGAATATTATGACATGAAAATTTTCAAAAGAAACTTTATCAAAATCTTCCTTTTGTTGATAGCTCTTTATTTATGCACCGATGGGAATATTTCAATTAAATTATCTGAAAATAGCTGATGTTTTTCTTTAAAAATTATATTTCCAGCAAATGTAAATAATTGTCGGCAAATTTAAACTTGTATATTTGATGGCTGGAGGGAAACATGTAGGAATAAAAAAATATTTAATAAAATGTAGATTATTTAAATAATGTACTTTTTAAAAAGGATTTTTCTATAATCTGAAACAGATTGAATATAAATAACTTAAAATATTGGACTATAATTTTCGAAAAGACAAATTTTCGAAAACTTAATAAATGGATTTTTTTGTTTTAATATTTTGCATACGGAGTATAACGGTTTCATAACGGAGTTTTCATGACTTAATAAATTATTTTCATTTTTTGTTATTATACATTTATGTTATTTTATATCATTTTATGATTAAACTAAAATTTTGCATTCTATACAAAATACTATTTAAACATGATAAGCTAAAATTACACTGTAAAATGGTATTTCTTCATTGTGAGAGTTTACGTTTGGTGTTTTACTAATGTTTACTTATCAATTCATTTTCTTATTTTCTTATCTTGATAAATGCAGTTAGATCACTCGTACCTTCAATAAAAATCTATAATACGTTCAACAGACGTTTCAAAAGGCAGCGAACTTGCGCTTAAAATGCGACATATCGGCTTAAACGAATATAATTGAAAATATTTGGCAACAAATTTTTCAACAATGAATTATATAAATGTAACAACTGACTGTTGAAGAAAATTTATCTAACATCCTAAATTAATAAAATTTTGGCTAATAGATAGTTCATAGGTACGAATTACTTGAAAATTTTCGTTATGTTGAGTCTTCTTTGCCACATAAAAAGTATGGCTAAAGAAAAGTGTTAAATCATTTGATTTTTAATAACGTATTACTATTTTTAAATTAATTACTATTTTCCAGAGACATTTTAATTCGATAAAATTTAAGTACGACAAAAAATGCAATACATGTATTTGAGTTATTTAATAAACAACTAATCCAATCATAGTTGTTATCTCATAGTACAGAGTGCCAACCGGTGGTACCAACTAGCAAAAATAGTGAAGCTATATTTTCTTTAAAATACAGTTATTTGTTTTAAACAATAACAATAAGTATAATATATAAAAGTAGAATTTTCTATACAAAGCATGATGGAAAATTTCGTATATTCAATATAAAAATTAAAAGACTTACCTTACTTTTTAAGTAATATAATAACAAATATATATAAAGTGGTATTTAGTAAATAATTAAAATTAATGCATAGTTATTCTGCTTTGTTTATTTTTCTTCCATTTTCCATGAATGATCCTTTCATTTCATGCAGAAATATATACTTTTTTTTTTTAAACTGGATAATCTTTCTTTAACCTGATTACTTCGATAATATATATACATATATATATAAAGTTTGAAAAGAGAGCTTTATAAAATTTGTAATGGAAACCTTTTTATGTTTGATATGTAAAACATTTTTATGCTTGACAAAGTTGTTCTGCAAAAACAATAGACAGATACATTTTTTTAACAGTAGGAAATGAACATTATTTTCTTATTCTTACATACATACATTTTGTTACAAAGCTGATACTGTTTACTTGAGAATTGATAGCATTGGGAAAACCGATATTTCTTGTTGATACAAAGTTGACAAAATGAATTGACATTGTAAAAATTACTGGCAGAAAAAAAAAAAAAAAAAAAAAAACTCTTTCATAAATGCTTATTTAAATCTCTGAAACATATTGTTATCTGATGTTTCTGAAAATAAAGAAATGTTTTATATCTTAGAGAATTTTATACCTTAACTTCCTTTTTTAAAAATCTACTATGCTGTCTATCAAAAAAAAATGTAATGCAACGGTCAACTACGGAATTTAATGATCTAACAATAAAATCAGTCTACGATCTAAATTATCTGAATATTTTTGCACTGCATTTGTATTCTAATGTCCTTTTGTGTATTATAATGATTCTAAATTATAAACGTATATCCTTTCCAGTGTTCTTGTTTCATAAAATATGTTTTAAATATGTGCTGGCAACGTGATGTGATTATGTGTAATCTCGTATTTTTTTATTTTTTTATTTATTTAAAGTCCTTAACATTTCAAATGGTATTAAATATTAGGTAACATTACAGTTCGTATTTTACTAATATCGAAATTATATGAATGTTTTCCGCACTGCATTTGTATTTTAATGTCTCTATGTGTATTATAATGATTCTAAATTATAAACGTATATCCTTTCCAGTATTCTGGTAGCATAAAATATGTTTTAAATATGTACTGACAACGTGACGTGATTATGCATGATCTTTTTTTAAAAAGTCTTTAACATTTTCAAATGATTTTAAATATTAGTTATTATTTAGTTAATATTTTAATAATATAAATCTAAGAAACATCTGTTTAATTAAGAATATGGTATCATATCATCACTGTATTTTTTTCACTGTGTACTATAGTTGTATGTAATATATGTTATTAGATATGAATAAAATTAAACATGATTAATTATTCTTTTGTTTAAATCTATATTGTTTGCAAAATAAATATATATAAAATTATTGGACGACGCAAAATAAAATAGCATTTCAATTTATAGTTGAAGAAATTAAGCAAGAAATTTTAAATAAAACTTTACCTACTTCAATATATTAGAGCATTCCGCAGTTTTTGAAACTACTTGCCCAAAATGATGAAAATAATGTTATTTTAGTAGTTACCAGCATAATTTACACCTTAAATAAATGTACGAAATCTACTTGCATGTTACCACCAGTGGCTTGTAGTCTTTTTTTAATAGACATGTCATAGAAATCATATAAATTTTACAATAGACACAAGATAAATTTTGTTTATGGGGACTTTCTCTTGAAGATTATTTTTCATTATTTACCATAAATTATTTTACCAAACACTGTCAGAAATTTAATTTTTGAATTTCTTGGATTTCGTAGAGTTTTAGTTAATGTCTTTGAAATAGGACAGGGATCTCCGATGTTTAAAGATAAAATATCACTTGCATAAATCTTCGTATGGTAATAAATACTTTTCAGTTAACAGGAATAAATGATTTGTTTAGTTCATTGATATATAGCATTAATTTAAATTAAAATAATTTAGCACGTTACTTAAAGCGTTGAAGAGTGTCTATGTAATTTTTCGGAATTTATCATTCTATGCAGTATAGAGAGATTCTCATGGCCTTCTACGGTGTTGTAAACCCATACTATTACTCTGACAGCAAACTTCAAGCATTCTTTATCAATTAGTATTCTTTTCATTGCCAAACATGAATACAATCATGACCATGCAATGCGCAAACACATTTTTATAAATTAACAAGCTATTATATGACAAGTTATTAATATTCTATTTTGATGTCCCATAAAAGTATAATTAACTACGACACTGTAGTATAATCATACTTAGTCTATATTACACGTAAGTGAAATCGAATTTTTTTTTTCGATGCCATCGTGTTATTCATTTCTACATATCCCACCCTGAGTCTTTCTATTTGTTATAAAACTACTGTACACATTTAAAATAATTTGTTTAAAAAAATATACATTTATTTTTCTATCATCTTTCGCAACAGTTTTCGGATTTCGGCCTCAATTACGACGATTATTTTGATATCATGTACTACCAAAGTACTGTGTCAAAACTGTTCGGACGAATACTTGAGTGCATTTTCAATAATGATAAATGAAAAGCTGTTGATTATGTGTGTAAGTCTATGAAGATAAAAAATTGTTCAGTTTTAATGTGACTCATTTATTGAAGAACATGGAACAGTGAAATACTTCGATCTTTAGAAGAAACTAAATTTCTTCTCAGAAACTAAATTTAGTCAATTTATTTATCGCTCAGAAGTAATCTGAAAATAATTTGAATATTCTAATAATTTTCAGCACATATATTGACTACTCTTATATTACGAATATCTAAAACATTTTTTTTTGTTATTCTCGGCAAAACTAAAAACTACATTTATAGTATTTTTAAATTAGTAAATTAGTAAATTAGTAAAATATAAATCTATTATTCTAATATTTTGATTTTTAGCTGTATATATTTATACATATCCATATACACCGTAATGCGCTACCGCGTGTACATATTTTGAAGAGTGGTGCAGCTCAGTAAAACATTTTTTTTCTGCATAAGAATGCTTGATTAAAATCAATTTACTCAGACATAAATACAGGGTGACCTCAAGTCTCACTCGAGTTTTCGTTCATAGCTTTAACAATAATGAAAGTGTTTTATCAAGATTTTCAACTGGCATACTTTGATTTCTATGAAATGTGACAGCATCTGAAGAATTGTTGGAAACGGCTGCGATCTGTGTCCAAAAATCATTCACATAAAATTTTCGTAATTTGGAATGCGGCTCACGGTACATATGGTTTGCTGATCTAAATACAGTGGACTTACCGTGATATCTATCCCATTTCACAGAAAGTCTGTTAAATATGTCGGTAAAATATCTTCCTTTCCTCAAAGTTCTAAACGAAATCTCGGTTGCGACTTGCAGTGAAACAGTGAATCCCCCTGTATATATATATATATATATATATTCAATCGGTGAAGATGCATTGGGACAAAGAGATCATGGCGTGTTTGTATCTAGTTATTTATACTTACAATTGGGTTCCTAGACTTTCTTTCGAGAATGTACAAGATCTTAACAAATTAACGATGCAAAACCCTTGATGGAATTTAGTATTTTGAATTCTTAGAATACTTTACTAAAATCTGTAACAAAAGATGAACGTAGTTCATGATTAATAACACTGATTTACACGGTTTATATACCTTCGCCAAAATGGGTATAGATTTTAGTGCACTGAGTACGGGAAAATTATTGCAAAAAAATCTGTCACGTCTAGTTTAAAAAATATTTATTAAATACTTAAAATAATAATAACATGAAATATTAGAAAAAAATATTGATTTTACTCTTCTTTTTATAATTTTCTTGATCTATTTCTCTTAAAATAGACTAGCAGTAGTCCCCTAACATACATTCGGCCCAAAAACCTTTGTGCCTGTCTTCAAAATGTTTAAGGTATTGGTGAAAACGCTCGCCCTGCCTGTCCCTCGCGGCGCCCAAGTTTTCAAGAAAAAATTCCAGGTGTGAATGGAGAAAATGTATCTTCAGCGACATGTTCACACGAATTCCATGATATATTTTTTAATAAAACAGGAATATTTTTTCATAATTTTTATATTTTTGATTTCTTAAGAATCCATGGACGACTATTTTAAAGGAATCCCAAACGTTTTTTTTTCATTAGTAGATAAAAAATTTTCAAAGTCCTTATCTTGCATCAGTTTACTTATCTGTGGAGCGATAAAAATTACCTCTTTTAATTTTGCATCTGAACTACATTGAAAAAATGTGTGTAAATATTTAAAAGCAGCACTGTGTTTATCTATGGCTTTCACGAAATTTTTTATTAGGCCCAATTTAATGTGTAATGGTGGCAAAATTATATTTTACGGGTCCACTAAAGATGTATATTTCACACCCATTTTTTCTGAATTAAGTTCATTTTGGACAGGCCAATATTTTTTTATGTAATGATGTTCTGTAGCTCGACTATCCCACAGGCAAAAAAAAACATGAATATTTTGTATACCTGCCCTGTAAGCACAGTAACATACTAACTACTTTTATATCGCCATATATGTCCCAGTTGTGCAGTTCATATTGTATCATTTTTATTAAAAGAGACATTATTTGATAGGTTTTTTACTGTTTACGGCATGGCCAATTGGTAAACATGGTTTTATATTACCGTTATGAAGTAACACAGCTTTCAGGCTATATTTAGATGAATCGTTAAATAAATGCCATTAATTTAAATAATAATTTTTATTCATCGCATTAAAAAGTTCGGATTATAATGGCAAAAGCAAAAATCTTACTTTTTGGTGAAATAACTGCTGAAAATTTGACTTCGATTTTGATAATAGGTTACTTTACTTTGGTATTTGGTCTCAATAAGTTCCATTGTTGTAGACGAGAGGCAAGAATCATTTTTTTCATCCATAAACAGATCGTTACTATCTTAACAACTCGAACTTGACATACCTGTACATACAAGATGTGGCAGAGTTTCCGAATGTGATATCGGCTTTGAGACTGATGGAATGTCAGGATATTGAATTTTATGTTTATTTTTTGAATTAAAACCTGCAGTTTTTGTCAAACAAAAATAACAGTAATTTTCGTGATTTGAAGGTTCTCTCCACAGCACTGGAGATCCAAATTGAAGATACTTTTTTTCTCCCGAAGCTCAACATATAAGAGTAAGCCTACAGCTTCCAAAAAAAAAACAGTTGGGACCCACTTTTTAACTTAATTACTCACTGAGAATCCAAAATAATGCATATATGCTGTTTTAAGACATTCCGATATCAGTCTTGCATTTTTGGCGAATATAAATTGTCCACAAACGTAACAAAAACGATCAGAATTTAATTTACGCACTCTATTACAAATTATATTAAAAATTAAACCACTTTAATACACAACAACACGAGAAAACAGAATATAGATTCCAAGTTGACAAAGCGGATAGGTTGAATGTGACGTGATAGATGTATTACAGAATTAAAAATGTAAAAACTTTAAAAATGTGACGTGGTAGATTTTTTTCAAATACCGCCTTTCATTCATAAGAGGTAGTAAAATAAGAAAATAGGTGTTTAATGAAAAGTATATAAAAAATGTTTAAATTTGTAAACCAGTGAAATTAGTTTATGTTTATTCATCATAATTTAAGTTTATTCATTAGAACTACAGTTTTTCCACGTTTAAAAATAGAAGTTTATAGAAGCGAACACATTTTTTAAAATTTTTCGTATTCTATCAGAATATCAATAAACATAGCTCAATTATTTTTTAAATTAAGTAACAAATTATGCCCTAAAATTTCACTTATTTTAGTTATTTCTAAAATGCTTGGGAATTACTTCAATGTTTTTCAAAATTCATTAAAAGAGAATAATACATTTTTGCCTTTATGGATTTTTTGTGGAATAACTTTCCATTGTTTAAACTGCAATAATTGTGCGAATATACAGCAGTTTTAACAGTCTGAAAAACATTTGATGAGATGCAATTAGTTTAAAATATTCCATAATGATTTAACTGCAGGAAAACCTAACCAATTCGTCTTGCATATTAGAAAAGACCGATTATTTTCAGTAAACAATAATTTGCTTTCTTTCATTCTTTCTTTTTGCAATGTACTAAATATTTTAAATAAGCTTTAATTAAGTTATAACATTACCTACGACGCCTGAAAAATCACTCAATTGTGATAATACATTATAAGGAAACTATGCATGAGAATGAAAATCTGTTTGAATGTATTTATTACATCAATCTTGTCATAATAAAATATTTCATTTCAGTTGAGACTATTGCATAACGCAGGTACTCGGTGCTTTGAAAGGCGTATTTGAAATTGGCTTTCTTCATAAATATAACAATTTTTCATTGCATCACTTCCAAATTATTATGTACACAAGATTATTATGATTGATCAAATATTTTTATTTTCAAACAATGTACAAAAGTCAAAATTTTATACGAAAAATCTTACTAATTCTTTGAATGTTTGTAATTTTTACAAATATTAATTCTTTTTATTGATCCTGTGTATTGCTCTTTAAAATTTGATATAGTGTAACATGTTCGTCATATCTTTACTTAGGGAACACCTGTTTAGTAAAACGCAGAGGGCTGCATTTTTGGTATCATCATATTGACTCTGCTTTTGGCATCTTCATATTGTCTCTGCTCAGGTGCAAAAATTTTTATGCTTAATTAAAAAGTATGTTAATAATGTTAAAGATTGATTATAATATATATATATATATATATATATATATATATATATAGCGAGAGAGAGAGAGAGAGCGAGAGAGAGAGACAGTTAACACTTTGCTTTTAATATTGCATGCTACAAAAACAAACTAAATACAGCGTACACTAATTTTCATTTCGGGAAAAATAGGAGGAGTTTTGTTAGAAACTCCAATCAAAATGTTATGAAAAATAAAATTCAAAACAGACTCCTACTTCTAAGCAAAACGGTGATAGGCTTGTCTGATAGCAGAGGTTTATTTTAGAACAGTTACGTATATCCTTATGGCAGTGGCATTCACTACTTTTTCCAGAACTATTCTTACACCATTATTTGCAAAAGTAATATTCGCCTTATATAATGGGCAAATTAGCTCTAAATAAGGGGAAGATTTTGCTTTAAACATCTGGTATCTCTATGGCCCAGGAAAATGTTGCTCAGCTACAATTTGTAGCTTTTCATTTAAAGTAGAGCTTGACATTGTTTGCAAAAATTGAACTGCAACTTTAACACTTTAGTATTTCGTTGACTATTTGTAGAATTTCAAAAGTTGCTGGTTATTTTAAATTAGGCTTTGTAATAGTATCAAACAGTAAATTCTCTTTAGAATTGCGGAATTCAAAAATTTAATGGGCCCTGAACTTCTCAGACTTCAGTTATATTAAAAATTAGAAAGTCAACAGTAAATGCAGCTTTATTCTGAAGAAGATTTTACAAATATTATGGAATGGAAGATTATTGTAGATTAATGTGATAATATGAATTCCTGAACTTTAGAGTTTTTTTTTCCCGTTGATGTAAAAAGAAGAGTGTGTATATCGAAATAGAGAAATCGTTAAAGAATAACATTTAACATTTTGTAAATTAGCGTTTCTTTAATAAAATATTGTTTTAATTATTGTTTTAATTATTGTTTTAATTATTGTTTTAAATATTGTTTATAATATTGGTTTTCCTAACATAGCTATGCTTATTTATACAATTTCTAATTTTTCTGCTCCCTTATATAGTCGAGAAAAAAGTTAAAAACGGAAAATAAAATATTGATGTTTGGTGTGGTTGTGCAAAGAAATATTTCCAGTGGGGTTGGATGAGGAGGGGAATATGAGAACCCCGATAAATTGCTTTTATTAAGGGGGCTCTTCATTGACGTGAAAAAACCTGCTCGCTAATGCTAAACTCATGGGAATGTTCTTTTCGAATTTCTCGTTTGAATTTGAATAGTTTTAAACGATTTTATTTGCATAGGATAGCTGAGGTCGATATCTAATATGGCTAGTTTCTACTTTTTCGAATTTGGTTGCAGATTCTGAACTTACCGGATCAGTGCATATATGTGAATCTGTGGAGTTAGTCTTTTTCAGAACCAATCTGACCACCGCCTGCTAGCATCTGACATCGAACATTAGTAAGTTTTGCGAGTTTGTCACTTCTGCAATCTTCGGTAATTTATTTTTATGTAGTTTATATAATAACTACTGTTCACCTATGGCTCTCAGATGAGGTATAGATTTTCTAATATCCAGTGTGTGGAATAGTTGAGTAATTTGGAAGTCGATCAAATGCCATCTACTGTTCAATGTTCAACGACACCAATCGCTCGTGTCACCTGTACAGTACAGTGGGCCGAAAAAATTCAAAATAAATATTATTCATCACTCTACCATAAAAAAGTTTCAGATTTGAGAGAAAATAAATATATATAAAACATTATTAACCTATATAAATTGATTAATATTTTCCGATAGAGCATATACCTTAAAGATGATGAAAATGAGTAAAGATATATAATTTTACGTTAATTTGTATGGTAATTAAACTTTATAAGATCTGATCGCTGTAGCTCTAGTTGCTAAATTCTGAAACCACTGAGAACAATAGGGAAATAATATTCACAATTAGGCAACGCCTTCGGATTGCTCATTAGCAGCAAAGTTATGGTAATTATGAAGAAAGAAGTTCGATGCTAATCTTAATTTTAAACTAAAAAATGAAAACATTCCCTGCAAGACTGAATATAAATATCTGGACATTAACCTGGATTTAAAATTATCATGGTGTAAACACGTCTCAGAAATTTTGAGTCGTGCAAATAACGCCGTTGGATCCTTTAAACCCCTCTTGGCTTGAGTCCCCTGCCAATTAAGAATAAATTGATGATGTACAAATCTATGATTCGGACAATTATTACTTATGTCTCTGTTGTTTTCGGAATTGCTTCGAAAACAAGGTTTAAAAAAATCCAAATTTTCCAAAAAAACTATTGCGTAACTTTACAAGAGCGACCCGTTATGTTCTCTGTGATGTCATTTATCGTGCCCTGAAAATTTGACCTATTTTTGGAGAAATTAAAAAAGTTGCGATGAAGTTTCACAGGTCAATTCCTTTAGTAAGGAATCCTGCGTTAAACTCTGCTATAGTCGGCCTGGTGTGGAAACGACCTCTAGCTATTTTAGCTAGATTATATTATAATTTAAGCTTATCTTATAATTTTGTCCCATGTTCTAAAACATCCAGAAGAAAACCTTCTGGCATAACTTAAACGCAGATTTCACCGGCAAATTCGCTATTTCCCTAGATTGAAAGATATTTTCATATAGAAATGGCAATTCCCTGACGTCATGCAGCATACTGCATTTTTTCTAACAGTCGTGAGTGCAAACTTTCTAATTCTCTAGTTTTATAAATATTGAATCATTTTAGTAATTATTTTCGAATTATTAAACTTTCTGTTTGGTAATTTTTACTTTCCCCTCTCTTCTTGAGACCGCAACCGCTGCTCTGCTCTAATCAAATACGCATTTCCCTATATTTCATTGGCCTGTTCACTGAACCCCCGAAAATGTAAAACCTGGTTAGCTCCACCTCACTACCTTTTCTTCTGTGACTCCCCGTGCTTACAGTTGTCTGTCGTTGTTGAGACCCGAACATCAAAAGGGCTCTTTTCAGAGCTTTAGCTACGTCCGCGGTGTTCTCCAGGTCTGCGGCGGCCGGCGTGACTCTGTGATCAGAAATAGTCTTATGTTAAGGACATATAGATTACTTTTTCATTGTTAAGTTTTAAATTTTTAATTATTTTATCCTACTTTTGCGATCCCGGTCGGAATCGAAATGTCTATCTAACAGTCACTGTCACCTGTTATGGTGCAGCAAAAGGCCTTTTAAAAGGCTAAACTGCCCAACTTCACCCTAGAAATCCTCAACTGGTGGCAGGTGCTAGGCAAAATCCGTCTAAAACTTTAAACAGTTTGCTATATGGTCAACTTTACAAGTGGCCAAGTTTTGTTTATTCAATTAAATCCTATCATATGTAATCTATTTAAGCGCAAGTCATGTGACTGAGGAAACAAATACGGGCTAACCACTTTTTTGTTCTTATGCTAAGCGGATATTTTATTCAAAAGTATTTTTTCGAATAAAATTGCGTAAAAGTTATACTTTTAGGAAGATTGTTAAAAAAAATGTTTGCTTGAGAGATGAGTTTCTTTAAAAAATGTACAGAGGAAATAATGTATATTCTGAGATAACTTCAGTGGAAATTAGGTTAACAGATGAATATGTCAATCCATTAAAGTAAAAAACACAGATTCGTTCATCGTGAATCATAAAATTATTAAACCATGGAGGTAATCATTCGAAAAGCAAGATCTCCATGGTGAATTTTTCAGCGCTGTCTGGTGTGGAACAAAAATTCGCATTTGTAAACGTGGCATACGTAATATGAAAAGAAAAGGCATGTGCATTTCGCTGATAACAGACGATTTAATCAATTTCACTGAAATAATATCGATGAATTTTTGACATTGTAAAATTAGTTATGGTATGAACGCACCTCATTCCTCATGTTGAATGTACTATTTTCAACTTTTTTTATATTTCTTAGAATTTGGATTTTAGTTTGGGCCACTGGTGTACCTTTTGTGATGACTTTTCTGTACCTCTGGGCACTACCTCCCTCTTCATTCTCCGTACTGACGCATTTAGACTGTTCTGTCATCGAACTGTATAGCACTCAAAATTCTTGGTTGCTCTATGCGTCATGTTATCAAGGCCACTTAGGATTTATGTGCTTCAAACTCTGGAAAAACTCATTTTCCACAAGAGTTTTTTTAATTTATTAACCATTTCGGACCATTCATTTTCTTCAAAGATTTACTGTTATGTTTCTTTTCACATTCGTTGGAGTTTATACGATCCACATTGGTACTTCTAAGCACTGCGTTGACTTGACTACTCGCGTGTACTCTGTCACTTATTCTCTTTTTTTCCCTACGCGTGGCTTCGTTCTGCTGCCTGTCGGCAGAACATCTCCGGCGTTGTTGTGACTTGTTGGGATATATTATGACCGCGTCGAAGAACAGAATATGAAACAAAACAGGTACTTGAATACGAGTTGTAATTTTCCAACTGGACAAAAAATGTCCGGGCCAGTTTTCGAACCTGGGATCTCTTGGCTGAAGCTACCATGCTCTACCAACTGAGCTATTGCGGTAGAATCTGGAGGGCATAATTCATACAGTTAACCTTATTGATCATACAATCTGGTCTGGTATTTGAATCAGCTTAACATAATAGATCGCAGGTAACGGAACTCTCCAGTAAACGCTGGAGATTACAACTCGTATGATTTCTTTACCAATTTGATTAATTGTGTAACAATTAATCTAGGTACTTGAATATGCTGAAATTAATATTCCTAAAACTTTAAACAGAATAAACTTACAACATATGAGTACGTGATTTGGTGCTTTTTCGAGAAAAAGGAATAATTCTAAACATTTATTAATAAAATATTAAAATAATTATAAACTTTTTCATGAAAAAGGGACTTCCGAAAGATAAAAATATATTGTATATATACATATATAATGGTCAAATTTATCTTTTAACTTAATACATAACGTAATATGTTGTAAATCGGTATTTCAAAATATGGCGTGAGGTCTTTTATTTTATTTTATTTCATTTTATAAAAATATATGGAAACCATTTCCTAAGATATTTCCATCCATAACATTTTCGGAAGCATTTTACATTCAATGTAGAAATAAAACGATGATCTCTGTTATAGATAAAGATGCAATAAAATCCTCATCTAAAAGTCTCCGACACATAGAATTTTACGGAAGACTTGCGTTTTTTGTCTTCCTTAGATATGGAATGCATAAATTGCCCATTCAGAACGACGATACTTCCTTACTGATTTTGATGGTAATAAAAGTAATACAGACATTTATATGCTGAAAACGTTTAGATTCAGCATTAATTTAGTTTATATTTGAGACGAAATCCTTTATTTTTCAAGAAATGGTGATAGATAATATTATGTAAATGTTTCTTTAAACTTATTGGAAAACACTCCCCAACTATTATCCTTTGTATATTCTTTGTATATTTACGAAATGATAATTATATTGCTTTTTCTGTTACTTACTATTAATTCTTGAAAAAGCTGCTCCTTAGTTTTACATTTGTAATCATATTAGAAAACAACTTTACAATCTAACGTGCACATATGCATTGTCGTATTGAACGGGAAAAAATACATCATAATAATGCATCGTATAAGTCATAAGGTGCTTTTAATATTTAAGTACAGTTTTCAAATACAAACTTGTTTGAAATTTCGACCTCCACAATAACCAAAGCTATTATTTCAAAATAATTATTTTTGTAAAAGTTCCATTATGGCATTATAATTTTAATACACATTTTCATTTACCAAACCAAAGAAACTATTTTTTTTCATCCATACAGAATTATTGAATAGGAAGATATATCATGTGAGAATAAATTAATACATGTTAAAATAAATGTCGGTTATTTATACAGATGTCGATGAATTATTTACTCATTTCTTTAGATATTTAACATGATACTTTGTAATGCTCAAACATAACACGCATGCATATTTTCGATTTTTCGATTAGCTTTTAATGTTAATTTAATTATGAATTTATATTGTAATTATTTAAATTTCATAAATTCAAGCTTGCACTTTTCCATCTCCTTTATATTGAGGATGGCTGAAAATCCTAAAAATTAATTTTGTTCATCTCTGGATATTTCTGGTGAATATGTGATGAAATATGTAAAATCAGTAACGGTTATAAACTATAACATGAAATCTTGCTTTAGATTAAAATTTAAAATTACTTTTCCGTCATTTCTTAAACATAAAACATTGTCAAAATGACAATCTACATACAGATTTCCAAATGAACAGCCGACCAAACACACCATATATTTTAATCACCAAATTGTCTCAGAAAAACGAAATTGTATATGATCCTCCTACAAAACTTACTGAAAGATTGATTTCTAAAAACATAAACGAGTATATGTTAAAATTGAACGAAGATTTATGAAAGTTACAATACATCAAAAATAACTTATTAGCATATACGTTAACATCGTCATAAAAGTAGTTTTACAAGCACTCGAATAAATCTATATATTTAAAATCCTAAGCGTTTTGTTTCGACAGTTCGTGAGAAAAACTACTTAATCAAATTACATGATTCTTTTTTAAATTAAAGATATTTGGTCACAGATGTGGTATCATGATTCGTTCGTTTGGTCAATACTTTTATTAGTTGGCAGAATTTTATTTTAATTATTATTTTTTTTTTCAAAATAGTGGCAATTGGATTATTTCCATTGTTTCAAGGATAAAAGAAAAATCTTCTATGCTGATAAAATAAAGTTTCGCTCTGTGTGTCTGTCGGCGATAGCTACGAAAATGCACCCAAAAGATTAAAAAAATAGTTGTGAATAGACCAAAACCTGTCTTGGGGCAACTGAGAATTAGAATTTTAGTATTTTGAAAATTACCTGAAATACTAATTAAAATCCCCAAAGAACTCTCATCAAAAATGCGCTTACTTTTCCTTCGGTTGGTTCATTATGTAGAATATCCGCAGAAGTTATAGTCCAGTCAAATTGTGCTCAAAAAGTGCTTGAAGTGGAAAATTCTGGTGTAATTGTTTTTAGGGGCTTATTTTATGTTTTTTAGGGTGCTGAATACGAATCTGAAGTTTTCCAACAAAATTTCGTTCGGCAATTTTTTTTTTTTTTTTTACAAAAAACCTATAAAAACACGGACTTTTTTCGTTTTTTTCAAAATAACTCCAAAATTGTGCATTTTGCGTGAAAGTCAGCAGTATATGAGTTAAAGAGAATAAAATTTCCTACATTTTATGTATTGAAAGATTTTTTCTATGATCAATGGTTTAGCTGTGAGAGTGCCGCAAAAATGGGTATTAAAAACAAAAACTGTAAAAAAAAACGGGAATTACGGCACTGTATGTCGATGTAACATGGAAACAAACTATTTAACGCAAATATTAACCATCATTTATATTAAAGATTATATGATTGACTATATTTTATGCATTTAAAGTAGGGGGAAAGTGCGGTTCCGGCACCAGTGGAAGTTGGGAGCAGTGGAGCAGCTCCACCTACTTCATGAGTCAAAGTTGCTCCTCCTCCGGGGATTTCTTACTCTAATAGGTGATAAAATTTTCTAAAAAGAGGTAAAATTAGGTAAAGGAAGTAAAACTAGGCAAAATCGTCGAAAGACAGTACTTTTCGGAAAATAGCAAAAAACACATTTTTTTACAGCCTTTCTGTTCATAAGTCCTAAAAATAAACATTTCACTGTATACATTATACTATGCTTAAAAAAAAATAGATAAAATTCTCTACAATTTATGTGCAAGTAATTTTCTTGGACCTTGAATAATTATGAAAAAAGCAATGACGAATACACGAACTAGTCATCCACCTCCTTATTAAAAGGCATATAACTTATATGCATCATTATACATGTGTGCAGATATGTAAAACGTTGATGTTAGGTTATATAGGTACAAAAAATGATAAATGATTCACGATTGATTAGTATGTAAACTGTTTAATGTTAAATAATATAGTAAAATAGGTAGTTAAGTATTTATACAATATTAATTAATAATTATTATGGACATTGAAAGGAACTTGTCAGTCAAACCGAGTCCTCTTGGCCAATGGTTTCATTTTTCCTGAGGGTATGCCTTCTAGGACTTCTACACCTATAAAAAAGAAATTAATTATATAATAGCTATTTACGCATACGGGCGCGAAAAGCCGTTTTTGTCCCGAGGATCCAAAGTTATGCTCCGGAGAAGAACTGGTGTGTATAATATTTTTTTAAATGGTGGAATTAATTATAACTAAGTTAAGATTCATACAGCATTTTATCATAACATTATTTTTACCTCTTTTTAATATCAGCCCTCTTTTACAGCTCATTTCAGGAATCGGTCACTTTTGGACCCCAAATCAGGGAGCAAAAAAGCTATTATACTACGTATCAGGGTTTTAAAAAATAATTTAATTGTCTAAAAACTAAATAGTTATGCACAGTGTATTGGGATACATATTTTGACCACACCAAATTAAAAATGAATGAAAAAATAAATGTGAAATGGAATTATTTATGTATAATTACCTTCAAGTACTTCAGGGTATTCCGGGTCATACTCGTTTTCTTCTATTTCAATATTAGGCATGCTATTACAACTGCTCTCGCAGTTTAGACACATATTAGAGCAGCTGAGGCCTGCTTTTTTACATCCACAGTTTTTACGGCATGTCTTCTTGCATTTGCAAGAAATGAGTTTTAGAACAGCTTGAGGTGCTGGTGGCTCTAGCGTGGTTATTGGCTTTAGACCGTCTTTGGTGCTTTTCCCACCCCATTGTTCAGGATTTTGTTCATTCCCAAGCCATTGCTGAACTTGAAAATACACCCTTAAAGAATGTTGTTTAGCTGCAGCCTCCGTAGGAGGTAGGGACGCCAAATGGGTTGATGGCTTAAGGTAGCATAGATACCTCAATTTGTTTAATGACGTGGTTTCCTTGTCAGATAATTTGTACAAGGAAGTCAAAAAACGATTTCCAGCATCAGTAATTGCATCAGCATCTGCCATTTCACACTCCCGCCGAAGCCCATATTTAATTTGCGTTCATCTTGAGCTTATCAGCACTTTAATATTTCCTTTTTTGGACAGCATTATAAACAATTCTTTTAAATGCATATTGGTTTAAAAAAAATCTATATTTCAGTAAATATCTTTTTAAAATGTCGAAAATCTGTTGCATATTTTCCTGCAAGGAAACTGCCATTTCAGAAATTTCTAGAATGCGGGGGGGGGGGGGTGGGGAAGGAAAAACATACACATATTTAAATGTTAAGTTTTGAATTAAAAATATTGTTTGTGTGTCTGAAGAGGATTCATTATTATATTTATGTAATTGTTCAATGGATTTTTTTAAAGTGTTTATTGCTATTTTCCAAAAATTACTTATTTTCGACGATTTTAGATAGTTTTATCTCCTGTACCAAATTTTACCCCCTTTTTCAAAATTTTATATTCTCTGAGAGTACTAGCTCTCCGGAGGAGGAGCACCTTCGACTCTTGAGAGGAGGTGGAGATACTCCCCTGCTCAAAACGTCCACTGGCGCCAGATCCACACTTTTCCCCTACCTTAAATGCATAAAATATATCAATAATATAATCTTTAGTATCACTGATGGTTAATATTTGAGTTAAATGGTTTGTTTCCATGTTACATCGACATACAGTGCCGTAAAATTCCCGTTTTTTTACAGTTTTTGTTTTTAATACCCATTTTTGAGGCACTCTCACGGCTAAACCATTGATCATAGAAAAAAACTTTCCGTACATAAAATGTAGGAAATTTTATTCTCTTTAACTCATATATTGCCGACTTTCACGCAAAGTGCACAATTTTGGAGTTATTTTGAAAAAAACGAAAAAAGTCCTTGTTTTTACAGGTTTTTTGTAGAAAAAACAAATTTGCCGAACGAAATTTTGTTGGAAAACTTCAGATTCGTATTCAGCACTCCAAAAAACATAAAATAAGCCACTAAAAACAATTACACCAGAATTTTCCACCTCAAACTACAATTTGACTGGGCTATTAATAAATAAACCAGGTTAGTGTTTATTGCGTGTCGAGTGTTTACAATCGATGGATCAGAGATTATAAATGATATGTAGACAATCAACTTAATTATTAACCGTTGCCCAAAACTTTTTCTTACATGACATATATTATTATGATAGCGATGACAGATAATATTATTTAACAGATTACTTGTTATATTTGCGGGAAGAGGCGGGGGGGAGGTAAACGACGTAGCGAATCAGTTAGTAAGTTTCCAGGCGAAACATTTGAAAGTCATAATTTTAAGAGCAAATTGTGTTAAATTATCTATATTCTAAAAATAACTTGTGTTATCTTTAAAACAATTTCTTTGTCAAAGCAAGAATTTTTATTGAATTATTGAAAAGTCTCTGAGAAGCCGTTGTCTGTAATAATTGACAATGCATTAATACGCATAATCTTTTGTAAATATATGATATTGTTTACGCAAATTTAGAAATTACAGACAGATATTTTATGTATTCTTAATATAATATTCTGTTATCCCTCGTTTTCTACTATCCATTGAGATTAGCGCTGTCTGAAAATGTTTCAAATTGCATGCACAATACTTGATTCGTTTCTTTTGTTTGGCATTTAAAAACATTAAAAAAATTGAACTGATTATAATAATTTTTTATACTAAAATTTACGCATTTATTATAAATACTTTATAAAGAAAAGCACTTCTACGAGTTAAGGTAAATTACATGATATATCCTTATTACCATCATTTTCGATATACGGTATTCAATGAAAAATTGAAAATATACTTAAGTGTAACCTTATTTTTCTAAAGTGTCTCAAGAATTTTAATTTTTGAGCCATTTTTGTTACACAAATTACACAATTAATCTTAAAAAGTGACTTTTTTATGACATTTTATATTTCCAGATTCATTTAATGGAAAAAACCTCTAAGATCCAACCAATGAATTGAATGTTTAATAAAATCTACAAAAAATTCTCCAAAACGTATTATTTTATTTCTGATAATCCTGATCGTGAATATGACCTCTTTATTAAATAAAGATTGTTATCAAATGTAGTTTGAAATCAAATATAAGTGAAATTACGGCAGAGTATGTAGTCGAAATTATAACGTGTTTTTGTAAGACCATATTATAAAAGCAGAAGGTTTGCTATTAAACTTGAATTGTCTAGACTCATCCTCAAGTATACTGTTTTCATTTTAAACGCTTTTTGTAATAAAAAAATTCAAATTATAAAAATCATAATCATAATAAAAAATTCAATAAATTTGTTCTAAATTATGAATTATTTTATATATTTTAACGTGAATTATTTACTTTTCTTATTATATTAAATTTGTAAATCCATTACTTGACATTTTATAAAACATTTTATAAAATATTTCATCAAAGAGAAATATAAATAATATTTCAGTACAAAAGTTTATCTTGCTTTAACTCAATTAACGCAAACAAGTGTTAACTAAGATATTGGTTTTGAAATTGTAATGTAAACCTAACTCCAAGTACTCTGAAATTAAATTACAGTGTGTTTTATAAAATGCACAGACAAAATTAATACAAATTTTGAGAAAATTACAAAATGCATAACTAGTTGATAATAGAATTTATTTCGAGGATAACTTTTGTAAAGTTTTATTGTCATCGCCCTATAGACGAAAACACGTATTTGCAATAAAACCCAAATTATATTTTTCTGAATTAATTTTTCATAGCTTTCATTTTTTTTCTTCAATCATTTTTTTAGCTAATTCCGCCCTAATTTGAATAAAATATAATTCGAAAAATATTATGAGACCGACAAAAATAATTCGAAAAGAAAAATAATTATTAGTATTTTATATAAAGGATGTACTATAAATATGTCCTAATTCTAAATATCGTGAAAATTATTTAGATAATAATATGTTAATTAATAGATAGAATTTAAGATAGAATTTAAATGAAAAATATTGTTTTTCTTTGTAAAATTAATTAATGTTTCGTTTATTGTAAAATGTAATACAAACACCCATCGAATATAAAATATTAATAACATTAAAAAAGGGTTGATGATTCGCTAATAAACTAAAAACGCAAATCTGAGATATCATTCGCTAAACTATTTGCTATATTCATTAATTACATTATTTGCTATTTTAAACTGCCTCAGCAATTTTTAAAGACATTTATGAATACTTTGCGGTGATATATGACATTAAACGTAAAATGCTATTAATCAAAAACGAACTTTAAGAAAGCCATATATAAAGAACACTGACACGAAAATGCACTTTGTAACAAAATGACCAAAAAATATCTTTTAAAGACATGATAAATGGATATGAAGCTACAAATAATGATATATGTTGCGGCCATTTCTTAAAATATAGACTTTTATGAATTTCCATTTTGCCGAAATTATAAAAAAATCAAAATAAGTTTGGAAATTTTTTTTATTTTTTTTAAATTGATAACACAAGCATAAATGAAAAAAACAAAACTTGTGTATATTCTTGAAC
Source organism: Maratus michaelseni (assembly GCA_963931845.1). Classification (NCBI taxonomy): domain Eukaryota; kingdom Metazoa; phylum Arthropoda; class Arachnida; order Araneae; family Salticidae; genus Maratus; species Maratus michaelseni. The sequence continues at coordinate 255,536,795 of OZ007590.1, read as the reverse complement.
TTATTTATTATATTACTATGTTATTCTCCAGGTACCCAGGCAGAGAAAACAATGGATTAAAACGTGATTTGTTGAATTTCTACGATTTGGTACAGTATAAAGAATATAAAAACAATTGCCTGCAGTTAAGTATAATTTAAATAAAATTACAGAACTAGTTTGCGCGTGGCAATGTAACCAAATATGGGAAAATATGAACAACAGATTCATTGTGATATTTGTTTATTTAAAAGCAATTAAAGCATTATAATTCTTTAAAATGAGAAATATATTATAAAGATCTAAATACAGGATAAAGTAATCAAAATGAAGAAAAAATCCAAATGAATATTCTAATCAAATTCATACAGAATATTTAACATATTACTTTCAATATTCAATAAAATGTATGAAGCCATATTTTTTATATTATAAAGGAAAACAAAGTAACATAATTCAATATATCACAACATATTTTATTATTATCAATAAATCAATAACGTCCAATTTTATGGACTAGACTAGAGAATAGTTGTTTCTTTATTTCATTATATTTCATTATATTACTGAGGCAAAACGTTTTCACAAAACAATGTTAGATGTAACACTTGTAATCAAATCTTTTATAGAAGTATGTACATAATGTAATATTTTAACAGGGCAACTGTCGCGGATCGGTCTTTTAGCCACCCATATCACTAATCTTCCTACAACCTATCGCCGTACCGTATCAAGATACAGTAGAAAATTTCCATGTAGCTGACTTCGTAGATGACTTCCACTCTATCAAAATTGCTTATCAAAACAAACTCTATCAAAAAATTCTTGCATAATTTTAGGTATATATTCACAAGACAAATTCAAACTTGTCGAAAACTTCGCCAGTTATTAGTATTTAATTTTACAGTTCCTCAATTCTTGAAAGCTAATTAAAAAACTCTATAATTTTGTTAAACTGCAAATTTATAATTTAAGTGAAAAGTAATATTCGAAAATTAAATGAAAATTGTTTTTTCCAATTTCCATTATCGATCACCTGTAGCGAAAAGACAGGATGCACTCAGTAGCGTTCTAAATAAATATGCGACAACGCTAGTGTAAAAATACCCACAGACTGTTAAATAAAAATCCGCTTCTATTTTTACTAAAACTCAATTTTTGTTTAAGAACTGTTTAACTGTTTTGATACTTATAATTTATAAAAAATATATATATAGTTCAAAGCGAGACAAGTGAAATACATATTGGTTTAATTTTTTCTTTGTTGATGACATATATGAGTGATACATTTATAAGCGTTTGAAAAATGTTTCGATCATAACAAGGTCACGTATTATATATATATTTATTTAAGTTGTTTTGATATGAAAACAAGAGAGTTTGGAAGGATTTTTTGTAGTTTTATAATGCAATAACACAGATATTTTTCAGTTTTATTGCATTTCTGTTGGTAAGAAATTGACAATTAGTTTGACGCTAAGAAGAAAAGTTATTTCTTAAATACCAGGAGTGAAATCATAGCGATATGAAAGAAGAAATTTTGTTCAAGAGATTTTTTTAAATGTTTGTATTTGTTTATTATTTATGTACTATATTTTTAATTGTATAATTATTTTAATACACTTTAGAGTATTGTTTATTAGTAGTAATTAAAATAAATTTATTATTTGTTAATATTTTATATTTTTACTTTATTGTTTATTGCATATATTTTTTAATATATGTTTATGCCTAATACATAAAATATTTTAATGTAAGTTTTACTGTTTAAAACCGTTTTATATTAATCAAATATGAATTAAAATGCACTTTAATGGATATACGTATAAATGTAAAAATGCTTTTAGTACGCATACCAGCATTAGTTGTAATTCTTTTCTCTACACAATAACAAAGAAAAAAAACTTCAATATAAATTAAAAAAATAGATTAATTAAATATATTTATAAAATAATTCATATTTAAGAAATTAATTTGTTTTTTATAACATAAATGTGTGATATTTAAAATGCGTTAGGAATATTTTGACGATTTTAAAAATTCAACCCTTAACAATCTCATATATTTCTATTATTCAACTGCGTAATTAAATCTATATGATATAAGCTTGTCCATTAACAATAATGTGGCACTCTTTTAAATTGCTAAAACAATTATTTATGTGTAACCGATATTTTAAATGGTATTTATGAAAATATTCCTTTTGTAGTAGTAATAAACAAGACAACTAAAGGGCAATTGGTATTACATACCAAATGATTCTAGACTCCTTTATAATATCCCAAAATTATATAACATTTGAATAAGTTTTATAGATGGAAATATATTATATTTCAATGAGATGAACACATTATAGATACAGAATATTTGTTCAATATTGTTTTCACTAAATTTTAAAGAATGAATTATTTTTATCGCTTGCAAACTCAAGGACTGAATCTTCTGAAAATGAAGTTGAAAAATGCAACATTACAGCCTAAGCATTCGCGAAGTTTTAAATACATAACTTATAAAGACTACGTATGTTAATTAGTTAATTGATTAATTAATTTATATTCTTAGCAAGATATCAAAAAATATAAAGTAGCTAAAAGTATATACAGCGTGTCCCAAAAACATTGACCACGGCAGGTATTCCTGAAATATTGATTATAGACATATATGGTCGTACGTAGAAAATGTACAGAAATTTAAGAAATGGATTAAAATTTTCAAGGGATTAAGTTTGATGAAATATAAGATTTAAATTTTTATACAGCTAACGTACAAAATTTTTTCCAGTGAGTAAAATGTACCCCATACACTAATAATGTCATGTACATTTCAGTATTTAAACATAAAAAGTCGCAGAGATATGAGAATACATAAATGTTGACTTAAACCACCCATCGATGTATAGATATGAGTTCATTTCAGGCGTCGCGTCGTACACAAATTGCGAAAGAAAACGGTGATTGCATAAATAAATAATACTAATTGTGCTATTGATTGGTATAAAAATATCTAAACTGTATAGAAATAATAACTTTAGACAAAGCTTGTTCAAAATTATTTTCTTCCATGCCAATACGAAGCAGCATTCGTCTGATAACACTTCTGTGCACTCGATCAATTTCCTGTTCGGTGATATCACGACAACCAGTTTAAATGCGTTGTTAATTTATGATTGACCCCTCATCAATTTTGTTTAAACATATTTCTGTGACGCTTTATGATAAAATGCTGAAATTTTGTATTTGACCTTATTAGTGTATGGGTCACATTTTACTCATCGGGAAATTTTGGTACGGGAAATAAAAAAAAACCATTTTGTATTTCTTTAAATGTAATCCCCTAAACATTTTAATATATTTCATAAAATGTTGTACCTTCTTTTTACGTAACTTTGCAATTTATAATGTCTATGACCCCTATTTAAGGAATAAAAGTCGAGATCAATGTTTTTGGAACACCCTGTACATGAGACTCGCATTTGAAGGAAATCAGTGTATAAATCAATGTCCCTGTAGAAATGACAATGTATAATATTAAAACAAAATCTAAATTAACTGGTTTTTGGATTGTTTTTAACACTTCCAACATACTTGAAAAGTGTTAAAGAATTCGGTTTGCCTCTCCCTCTGTCTGTCTGCCGTCTGCCTGTCCGTGCCCTAACTGGCGTAAATATATATGTATAGTCATGCAATTGATATATATTATTGAAGTTTTCTATGGCATGTTCGTTATTGAATATGAAGTGCGTAGCACTTATAGTTTTTTTACTGGGACACTCAAAAGAATTCCGTTACATTACGGTCTATGTGAAAAATTTATTGCGGTATATTTTAATGATGTTATACAATTTCAAACATATTGATGTATATCACTGAGTTGCGCAACAAGAGGCTTACTATAGAATATGGTGTGTATATAACTTAAATTTGTTTTACAGGGACACTCAAAAGAATTTTGTTGCATTACGATCTATGGAGAAACACCGTTTGCAGTTTAATTTAAGAATGTTTAAATATTTCAAACAAATTGAAATTTATATATGTGAATAAGGTGTATTACAAGAGGCTTACTGTAGAATATTTAGAGTATGGCATTTATCGCATGTAAATATTTATACCATTATTTACAGATGATATCACAAAAGCATTTGTTACTGTCTGTTAACAATAATTGCTGGAAGCACTTTTTCAGTTGCTTAACGCGTTTTTAAATTTAACTCATTTTTTTTCTTTTACTTGGTGTGTATAAATCATATACAGGGCAGCACAAAAGTTTTGGAGTACATTTGCGTTTATTGAAGCAAATTCCAAAAGGGAAATTTTAAACTGTGCTACACGTGTCCTATCTGAACTAAAATTTAGCGTTCTACGTAACATATATTCAAATCTATAGAGCATATACAGGGCTGCACAAAATAATTTGGATATTTTTCCGAATATTGTTAATAATTCCTGAAATTGGGTTTTTAAACAGGTTATGCGTTTTCGAAATTGTTTACTTAGATATTATCTTTCACCTTATTAAACGGTAAAGATTTGTAAAATTATTTTGGCAGAGTTGGAAAGTGTTACATAATCTATGCTTGACGCATGATTTTTGTTCTTGTTTATATTAAACCAGAAACATTTGTATTGAATTGTGGCGCAGTCCGTTGCAATGTACAAAATATAGATTAGTATTGATATGTTTCTGTGAGAAAGATAGAGAAGAGGACACAGTGAGAGTGCGTTTGGCTATTTAGATACAGAGACATCGTCATCAACATTTTATTAGAAACCCTTATTAGAAATCATTTCTTATGATTTAATTGCATCATAGTAGTAACGTGTGAGTTTAATTTTTAAAATAAATATGATCCTGATTTCTTTTATTTAGTATGTTTTTAGCAATTTTATTTAAAACTTAATTTTTATATATCTGCTGTTTAAAAGAACATTATTTTTAAAGCTGATATTGTTTATTTTATGTTCCTTGGCATCATAAAAAATAAGGATGACTTCCATTCTAAAAACAATTCTTCGCGTAAAAAGAGATAAATTGATGTTTTACCCAAAACATTTAACAATTTGTTAAAGCAATAAATTTCGACGTAAAAATGCTAAGATCTATCAATTATCCACATGTAAAATGCTGTGGATGTGTGATACATGTAGAATATGGTTTAAGTATAAAACACATCCTTAGAATTTTGTTAGAGTTTTTTTATTATTATTTTATTTTAAAAGGTGACGGTATGTAATAAATGTACATTTTGTACATATAATGTATGAAAATTATTTTAGTGAAAATATTTTGAATGTCAATTAAAATTTATGTTTGTTGAAGACTCTCTTACATTATTTTCTTGCTACAAATATATTGTAGTTAACTAAAGAAATACATATTTCATTTCAAATGACAGTCAAAAAAATATATAATGAATATTCCACTCGAGGAAAATAATAGCTTAAAACACGTGATAGAAATAATATATATATTTGCACAATATTTGAAACACACATACCGCGAGGAGTTTAGTTACAGAAATGTGTTAAGTGGCATCAAAGCATGTAGACAGAAATTATTCTTAACAGAGGAAGATAAATGCAGAAAAATACATAAATGAAAACCTTGATCACATATTCATCACATAATTGACCACAGATCAAATATTTATGTTCCAACAAAATTTCGCTCAATGTCACGATTCATCAGTCTAAAAATGGTGGTTTAAAGACTGCAATATTGCTTTTTTCTGGATGTCTTGAAATTTTCCATACCTAAATTCACTCGAAAATTTATGGATATAACCTATAATAAAATATTTTCGGGGTTTATAATATATATATATATATATATATTTATTTATTTATTTATTACGTGTACGGCATCATTTCATACGAAATCGAGGATTTTTGTAACACATTTCGAAACAATTATCCATCTTAAGTTTTGATATAGGGCTGCTAACATTCGAATGTCCCCACTACGTGTGCCACAGTCACTCCCATATGAACATACTGGACTGCTTACGTCTTTTCAGAGAAGACTTATATGCTTCCCCCCCTTCTCGTTCTGGACTTTTTTAGGATTAACGGAATGTTGGATCTTGTCTGACTTCGTCAGACAGTTGGAGGATAAGCCACAACAACAACAACAACTCCTATATGATATCGCATAGTCTGCTTAGTGTTGGCAAATTCTTGTTCCACAATTATAGGTTTATGTTGCACCTTGTATCGTTTGGTACCTATTTAGTCTGTAGAAAAAATACGTTTTCAATGAAGCAAAACAAATCATTATTCTATAACATAGTGAATATAATAAAGCGTAATATTAAGAGAGGAATAAAAAAATGTCTTAAATATTAAAGAATAATAATAATGTTTTCCTATTATTTACAATTTTAAGTGGTTTTAAATAGCATTATAATCAAAGTACAATTTATTTTTAATTTTTTTCTAAATAATACTATTAGAATGTATATATATTCCGTGCAGTGAGTAAATTTTTTAGCAATAACAATAATAACATGAGCTGAGAAACGTTTACCGTGGTATAACTGAAGCAACAGAAAAAAAGGTAGTACAGTACTGTGATAAAAAGGCCAATGTTCTTTATTTATCTTTTTATTTTATGCAAGAGTGTTTTTTAATTGATCTAATTATTATTGTTGCGACGCAAGCGGTGTATGTTCATTTCCAGAGATTTTGGATTTTTTTTTTTTTCGTAACAGTTTTTCAAATGTTCAGTGCTTAAAAAAGGCTACTTTTATATGAAGTAAAAGTTTCATATTTGAACATAAGAAAAAGCAGTGTTAAAATTCATTTATAATATTAAATTTTAAAGTTAATATTTATATTTGATATAACAATACCTAACTTTAAAATTTCATATTTTTCGTAAATTTATGTTTCACATAATATATCGTACTTACAAATTACACATAATATATTTTATTACGATAAAGAAGCTCATTTATCCACGTTAATAATATACGTATATTGGAGTGTATTTTATGATACACTAAATATATTTAAGTACTAGACTACCTTCTTTATACTTTTTTAACAGATTAAATATTATGTAAAAATATTTAAAAGATATATATTATCACATTTTTGAATTAAGTTTTAAAATCTTTTTGAAGATATATGTTAAATTATGTGAACTTGCCTAACAATATTACACAAGGCATTCATATTTTTAATTGTACTTTATAATAATAATCAGTCTTTGAATCCACTAGCCTTATATTACATTTTTTAAGATCTAAAATCAATTTGTGTAATTCAAAGAAGATGAACGAATATAATTCAGAATACTTGTCCTGGATGTTACTTTGAAATACATTTTTGAATAATTTTTCATCAAATGTTTTATCCATTTTATCATGAAAATAAGACTTTATGTTGAAGATATAAATTCTACACTTTACCAAAATATTTAAAATAAATAAGAATTCATCCATTATTAAAATATAAAAATGCTAAGTACGATTTTACTTTATTGTTAACATATTAATAAATAACTACAAGAGAACGTAAATGCAAGCGTATCAATCCCCCCCACTTTTAAATTATCATGTTCGTTGTTTGCATCAGGTAAATTATATAATGCCAGAAATACTCTTTAAAAAGCTCAAAAGAGAATACAAACAATATCTACGCATGAAAATAGTTGTATTACAAACGATGAGTAACAAAGTATGTCACGAAAATCTGGTATTTGTAATTAAGTGCATGTATGCGGCTTTAAAACTCAATACTCCTGAATACGTATTGTGTTCATTTAGGTTGTTAAACTGTTCCTATTTATATTAAAAATATTTTGAATGTAAATTTTAACAGAAATATGTTCAATTTATAAATTTTATTATATATTTTATATGTATTTCTATGGTTAATTACTGTAAATGAAAATGTTTAATCTTAATTTAAAATCCACAAAAAATCTTTCCTCTTTATTATTTTTAAATATTTCTATTTAAAACTACGACACATGTACAGAAAATGTAACATAACATTACGAGTATTTTTAAACTGAATTACTTCAAGTAATAATTTGAGATCATTAACCAATCTCTCTAAATCTATATACTGAAAGTTGTGCAGAGCAACCATTTACATATAGAATACTGACTATAATATATTTATAATATATTTTGCTATATCCAACAATATATTTTTTATGTTTTCTGTGAAGAAAAAAACAGATCATGTGAACTTAATTTGTAAATAAATGAAATCGATGTCATATTTCATTATTTTATGCAGCATAAATTTCTTGTTAACTCTTTTTATCCTGACGGTACTTATAAGTACCACTTTAACCCCTTCGCGACAAGCGTTTTTTACAGAATTTTTAATATGTTACCACTGGTTTTTCAAATGAGAAATTTTCACTTAATTGAATTGCAAAAATGCTATGATTAGATAAGGAAAACTTTACAAAAGAAATAACTGGTGGGAATAATCGAGGATTCTGAGCATCTAAAAAGTAGCTGGAAAATTAATTCAAGATATAAAGGGTTAAAATATGAAGATATCGTCTTTTTCAAAATGTATTTATGTTATGTAAAGTATTTATGCAATCATTAACTGTTTTAAAACTAAGCAATGTGTGTTTTAGAAACAAAAGATTTCTCTCTTTAGCTGACATTAGGAAAATTGATGTTTGAAACTGTATTTTTCGCGTTTTTAACCAAACATATTTTCCATTTATTTCTGCATTTTTGAAATGTTCGTGTCAAAACTACATTTTTCTCAGAAACGCAAAAATAATTTATAAACCCATTTAAAAAGATGAATGTGCTCAAATATCCTTTCCTTAGTAGTATACTGCGTGTTTTGAATGATAATAATTAAATAACTCTTGAAACTAGTCAAAATAAGGATACAGGTTTCTCAATTTTACTTTAAACAATCACCATCTTAATCTCTATTTAACTGATTATTAATATATGTTCTGTAGCTTATTTTTATTATATTTTTATTAGAGTGTGGAAAAAGCTTAAAACACGGCAATTGTTAAATAATAAAATAAAAAATGATTACATAATAAACTATAATGTCAGTAGAAACCGACATTTTCGTTTTTAAACTTTTTCTCGAATGTCTAGATAAATACTTTTCAAAATGTTCCGGAACTTTTTTGATGTAAAGGGCATGATTGAGCTCATATGTAAAAGTTAAGATTTGGTCACCAGGACAGTTTTTGGAAAGACAACAAATTGGGTAACATTAATAATATTTGGCAACACAGTATATCATAAAATGTTCGATACTCTCTTTGTGTGTATCAAATGATTAAAAAGTCCCTCTGAATTGTTTGCGTGCAACTCTATAAGAAAATTACGTATATTCGTATATTCATAAAAAAAAAGTTTCTTTAAAAAAAAAAAAAAAAAAAAAAAAAAAAAAAAACGAATGTTGGTTGAGTGCTGCATGCTGGGTATTTACGAATTTTAACACAATTTTTAGAAAACTTGACGTAGTGCACGAGAAAAATTACATCTATATTAGAAATGCATATAATGAATATTTCATAAGATTTGAATATTTGCATGAAAGAAATTGTAACTATGCATGTGCCAATTTTAGCACATTTTACAACTTTTTTACACACATTTTTACATCTTACACACTATTATAACTTAATATACCATTAAGTAAAATAACTTATATAGAATAGCTAGTTTAATATCGTTAAAATCTAGAATGATATCGCTGATGATACTTGACAAAATATACAAAACGTCTCTCTCAAAGAGAGATGAATGGCAACTCGATAACTGAAGATCGCTACTGTTGGCGTAATCAAATTGCCATACAAATGCTCATATATTAACATTCAATATTTTTATTTCTTATTGCAGTTCAGTATTTCTAATGTTTTTTAGCAAGTTATCTGAAATTCAGATTAAATCTGGTGGGAAACTCTGCATTTTACAAAAAAACATGCTGATTGTTTTGTAAATTGTAAACTAATCGTTTATAATTTAATGAAAATAAGAATTTTTCTTACACAACAGCATTTCTAAGGGTCTATATAAATGTTTGTCACAGATACAGATAATGCCGATTTTTTATGATACAGAGGATCGGAAAAATTATTTTTTTTCTATTTGTTGTTTATTTCCTAATTGCCCTCTTTATCAAGTATTCACTAAAAAGTATGAGTCCAAAGAAGTTTTGTACATCCAAAAATTCCAGGAACATTTCGTCAAGTATTTATCTAAGCATTGCAGCTAAGCAAAATGTCTAAAATTGGTAATGTCCTGTTCAGTTGTTTCCTATTTGATTCCAGCATTTGGTGAAATCTTGCCAAATAGTCGATAGACAGTCTGATGTAGCTCTTTTATTGTTGGAAAAGCTGATCTTTTTGTGTTAACGCGTTTGTTACGTATGATGTGTGTCTTACTTCATCAAATGATTCTTTATTCGACATTTATCTGTATTTTAAAGGATTTTTAAGGATTTATTAGTTTTTTCGTTTTATTAAATAAGAATTACATTTTATTGATGAAAGTTACTGATAGGTGACGTTTTAATGATAACGGCATGAACAACTTTCTTGTATTTTTGGGGATTCCAATACAACGAGGTTGTTGCATCCAGTGATTTTTTTTTTGTTTTTATGTTCTCGAAACGATCGTGCGGAATAGTGATCGCGGCATTAATGAATTTCGTGTATTTTTGTGATTCCAATAGAATAAGGTTGTTACACCCAGTGATGTTTTTTTTGTTTATATGTTTGCGAAGCGATCATACATGCGGTGCAGTGATCGCTGAAATAACGAATTTTGTATATATTTTTCAGATTGCAATACAATAAGCTTGCTGCATCCAATGATGTTTTTTTTCATGTTAACAAAGCGATGATACATGTGGTACAGTGATCTCGGCAGTAACGAGTTTGGTATACTTTTTGAGATTCCAATACACCGATGTTGCTGCATCCAGTGCTGTTTTTTTTTTTTTTTTTTTTGATGTTTGCGAAGCGATTATACATGTAGTATAGTGATCGCGGCAGTAACAAATTTTCTGTATTTTGGGGATTCCGATAAAATGAGGTTGATACATCCAGTGATGTTGTTTTTTATTCATGTTTTCAAACCGATAATGCATGTGGTACAATGATCGTGGCAATAACAATTTTTGTGTACTTTTAGGGATTCTAATACAACAAGATTGCTGCATTCAGTGATGTTTTTGTTCTTCTTGTTCGCGCAGTGATCATACATGCTGTATATTGTTCACGGCAGTAACGAATTTCGTGTATTTTTTGGGTTCCAATACAACGAGGTTGTTGCATGCATTGTTTTGTTTTTGTTTTCATGTTCGCCAAACGATCATACATTCAGTATAGTGATCGCGGCAGAAACGAATTTCATGTATTTGTGGGATTTCAATACAACTTGGTTGCTGCACCCAGGGATTATTTTTTTATTTTAATGTTCGTGAAGTCATCGTGCATGCAGTACAGTGATCGCGGCTCCTACAATCCGGGCTGACTCACACCGCCATTTAATTTCCCATAAGAGAAGAAAGATTGCCTACGCCTACCCGCGTGGACAACAATCGTTGATTGGTCTAAGTGGTCATCACAGTGCTTGAGGATTAATCCTGAATTATAGTAGACCTAGCAGTAACGAATTTGTGTTTTTGGTGTCTTTTTTTCAACTTCGCATTGATCGTTAACTTTTTATGAAATTTTGCTGAAATGTGTATTAAAACGCTTTTCTTACTGCTCATATTATCATCATCATTTTTATATCTATCTTATTAAATTTGTCAAAAAATTATTTATATTTTACTCATAAATGCAATATCTAAAAAAATTTCAACTGTATATTTATGGTTTAATTTAAAAATTTCATATTTAAATTGTCATTCTTTGTCCAAAATTTTTAAACGAATCAAATTTTACATTCGGTATGTTGTTACTCTCATATAAATGCATTGTATTTTTCAATGATGTTTTTATCTCCAAATCCATTATCTTTCCAATGTATAGCTATTTAAAGATTAAGAATGGCAACATGTTATCATATGCTTAATGTGTGTGTGTGTGGGGGGGGGGGGGTGTTACAGTATGATAAATGCAAATAAACAATTTAAAAATAGCAAATGCGGCATCTTTTGAAAAAAGAATTGTCAAATGGTAGAATAAAATAGCATTATGCCGTTTCGTTTCTATTGGCAAATTGTGCAATGTTTAATGTTTTTATTGGTTTTATTATTTTAGAAAAAAGTGGTAATTTTTAATGAGGAAATTTTAACTATGCTTTATAAAAACAAAAAAAAAAAGATAAATTAAAATTTTTATTAATAAAAAATATATAGATTATTTTTAAAAATGTAAAAAAAAAAAAAAAAAAAAAAAAAAAAAAAAAGCTGGGTTTCACGGTTCAAATCGATAAGGTTCTACACTTTTGCGTAAAATGAGAACAGCATATTGTTTTACATCCCACACGAATTTCGTGTATTTTTGGGATTTCATTACAACGAGTTTTCTGCATCCAGTGATGTTTTTTTTGTTGTTGTTTATGTTTTTATGTTCGAGAAGCGATCATACATGCAGTACAGTGATCACGGAAGTAACGAATTTCGTATATTTTTTTAGATTCCAATACAACAAGAATACGGCATCCAGTGATGATTTTTTTTTGTTTTTATGTTAGCGAAGCGATGATACATGCCATACAGTGATCGCGACAGTAACGAATTTCGTGTACTTTTTTGGGATTCCAATATAACGGGGTTGCTGCATCCAGTGTTGTTGTTTTTTATTGACGTTCGCGAATCGATCATACATGTGGTACAATGATCGTGGCAGGAACAAATTTCGTGTATTTTGGATGATTCCAATACAACGAGATTGCTGCATCCAGTTTAAAACAGTTTCTAAAGAGAAGAGTAATGATATCGTACGCCATACAAACCCCAATCACACCCTTCTCAAACCTTAATATATTTTAGAATATAAATACCAAATTATTTAATTTATTTAATTTTTTCTCATACATCAGAAATTTAAAAAATAATTCTATTAATTTTGGAAACAAAAGATTACAGATTTCATTCTATTATAATTTTGTGATGAGTTAATGCCGCATGAATACATTTACTGTGCTGAAAAACAAATCTTTTAGAGTATCTACACCGAAATATTAGAAAGGTTTCAGTATGAATATAGGGTAATTTATAAAGTTACAATCTTAATCTAATTATTAAAATTTGATGTAGAGTGAATATAATCTTCGTATAAATACAAATCTTCGGACTGGAAACTATATTCTTTATGAAGTTGTAGTATCTTGACTTGAAGTGGTTTCAATTGTAAATTTTACAGAATGAATATCTTTTTTCTTTTTTTTTAAATACATCCTAATCGGGTATTTCTTTGTTATAAGGACATTCGCACAACTCAATCATACTAAAGTGCCATTTTTCACCAAACATTATAAACAATGACAACAGTGGAACGGCAACCAATGAAAACTTTTTTAATCTTATATGGTTTATTTATGTTATATAATTTGTATTATATTATTATATGAGTTTTTTAAGTATAAATTAAACAAAATGCTTCTGAAAGTATATATGAAATGCATTTATTATTTTTAACACAATAAAATGATTGTGTATCTACACCGAAATATTAAAAAGATTTCAGTATGAATATATGGTAATTTATAAAGTTACAATCTTAATCTTTGTAAACAACTCATACAAATAGTAATTTCCCCATGTGAACTTAAATGTGTCTAGTCTGGGACACGAACCCAAATCCTTCAGCTTCAAATGCCTATGCGCGTCCAATCTATCTCGACGACATCCTAGGCGAATAGCGAAAACACAATCATATCGGCATTTAAGATTGAAATGAAAAGGAAAAGATCATTTAAAGCTACACAGATGTTCTCCAAAATAAAATGAAAATACGTCAATTGTTTAAAACAGGTTTTGAAATTAAAAAAAATGATATCGTACGCCGTACAAACCACAATCCCATCCTTCTCAAATCTTTATATATTTTAGTATATAAATACCAAACTATTTATTTGAATTAATTATTCTGGTAACGACGTATTGTGGATAACCATACAGTTAAGCTTGATTACTTATAAATTTAATGATTTTGTTTTTATCCTTATCTGAGTATCTATTTTTTATACTTTTGTAAGTAATTAATTAAACTGATTTATTAACATATTTATGTAGGCATGAATTTTAATGTGTAAAAATATTCACACTAAAAGCAAAATAACCTTTTTACCATAAATATCATACATTAATCTATTTTTATTATTAAACGTTATTTTTAAATCAAAAAAGTTTATTACATATTAATATGACTTAATGTAAGATGTGTGGGATGCTGAGTAAATAACGATATGATACAAAAGTCGTTAAAATAATAAATAATTATATCTTCTATATAAATATAATAAACACAATAATAGTTATAACGGGATAAAGTCCTTTAATAGTAATCTAAATAAATATTAAAAGTATACTTGAAGTTGTACATCCTGGAGAAATACCTTGATATTGTTTAGAAATGGTATTATCATAAATAATATAATTTTGTTCTAAAGTAAAATTCAATAATGTTTTAAAGAATTTGGCAGAGATTTAATCATTTAATTTTAATTGCCATTTTTATTCTTTAAAAATTAAATACATAGTTTTATGTAAATCTTAGATATATATATTGTTAAATGGATCTTTAAAACCAAATGTTTTGATGTGTTTTTGGATAATTTTTGTTTTGTAATTTATGAAAATGATGTTTTGTAATTTATGTATATTTTAAACGTTATATTGTATATTTTAGTTTGAATATTCAACAATAAGTACTTGCAGCATTGTTATATTATTTACAACCAATTATATTATTTACAATAAAACAGAATACATTTCAGCGAACTCACTTTTTGAAGAAATTGTTTCAGTGGGATTCTGTACTATTTTACATAAATGATGTTCGAATTCAAAGAAATATTTGAAAGTAAAATTTACAAAATGTTATTTTTAAAAGTCGTTTTAAAATCACTATGTGTGTCCTCTTATTTTATAAAATATTTAAATTTTGAGATGCAACACTTTCACTTTTTGTCAGTTGAAAAATACAGATTTGTTCATTTTAAACTAAAAATGTGTATGTGACAAATAAGAGTGTTATGTTGAAGATAAATAAATAAGGGGACAATAGTTTTTGTAAAACTTTCTATTTTTTACTGAAACAAACATCTGGCCTCTTTACCGCATTTTATTCATATAATAATATAACTTTAATTTTTGAAAGTGTCACATTAATAGTGTTAAATCCAGAGAAAAAAAACCTACGTTTTTTAAAAAAAGATTTAAGTTGTCTATCCTTGAATATCTAAATTATTTTTTCACTTACTATAATAAGATTGAAAAAAGAAAATAAAATATACATCCATGACATTTATTTTAACTTTAGTGCCAGTGTCATATTTTTTTACGAAATGTTTATAAACTGTAAGCATAAATCTTTCTTTAAATAAGTTGCATGAAAGTTGTGAAAGTTGCATGAAATATTCAAAGTGCAAACACGATTTTTACAACCAGAAAAAAAAAAAAAGTTTCCTTAGCGTTTTTTTTTTTTTTTTTTTTTTTTTTTTAAAAATACGAAAACGATATTATTCATTTATGGATGAGATTTTAATGGCTGATATGTGTATATAAATGTACAATCATCTTTTCAATAATCAAATAAATATTCTGGTACTTGCTTCGAAAATAAGAAATGAAAAATGCCAGAAATTCAAAATGTGTCGTAGCATCCTTATATTTTGCATTTGCATTTATTGAAATCTTTAGATTTAAAAAAAAAAAAAACTAAATTTGATGTATTATACACATATAATACATTTATATTATTATTTATATTATTTGTTTTACTATCAGCAAGAAACTAACTTAAAATGTAAATGATCTCGAAAATGTGAAAATTATAGTTTGCAAGTTATGTGATTTTGATGCAGCTATAGTTTGATGTTTTTATAAGAAAATCGTGACAAATGGCCAAAAAAATTTCTATGATCGACAGGATTTTGAAAAAAAAAATGGATTCCTTGTCAGTATTATACACTGCTCAAAACAATTAAAGGATATTTGAAGTTTTATATAAAATAAAGATATAAACGAAATTTTTTTTGCCGAAAATAGAAGAAGAGAATCACAAATGCAAATTTTTCTGGTTTTCAAACTGTGGAGTATGCAAATTTTGAGTTCGACGTCAAAAACGTCGCTTCAGCGGCAGCGAATGAAATTTGACTTTCAACTGGATAAAAGAGAATTAAGACAAGGATGATCGGCATTCAGTGATTGCTTTGTTTCGATGAGTACGATGTCTCAGCGAAGTCATTTGACAGATTCAGAAGCTTGGAGAATTGTTGGTAGGTTAGAAGGGGGCCAAACTTAAGCCGAAGTAGCGCAAGCCATTGGAGTGTCACAAAGTGTCATTTCCAGGATCTGGAACCGTTTTTTGGAGAGTGGATGTGCAGGCCGAAGACCAGGGCAAGGTCGTAGACGGGCAACAACGCCCAATGAAGATCGGTATTTAGCGTTAACAGCTCGGAGACACTGAAACATGAACGCTACTCTTCTCCAACAACACCTTCGCTCGGCTACAGGCACCACGATTTCAACTCAGACTGTCCGAAACCGGCTCCATGCTGTAGGTCTGTATGCTCGCCGACCGACGGTATGTGTTAGATTAACATCAAGGCATCGTCGCGACCGCAGGGAGTGGGCAACCGAGCATGTCAACTGGAGGAGAAATGAATGGAGCAATATTCTGTTTTCTGACGAGTCCCGTTTTTCTGTGCATCCGGATAATAGGCGTATTTTCATCTGGAAGGACCGTGGCAGTAGGAATAATTCTGCGTTCGTGCACGAAAGTGTCAGATTTGGCGGTGGAGGAGTGTTAGTGTATGGTGGCATCTCCATTGACGGGCGCACTGACCTCTACATCATTCGAGATGGAGCTCTGACTGGTCGCCGATATAGGGATGAGATCCACAGACCTATTGTAGTCCCTTACGCTGCAGCAATCGGAGATAACTTCATTTTAATGGACGATAACTGCAGGCCACATCGTGCAAACCTGGTGGAGGATTTCCTTTTCGAGGAAGGAATCGTTCCAATGGAATGGTCAGCGTGTTCTCCAGACATGAATCCAATCGAGCACGTTTGGGACGCTCTAGGAAGACGAGTTTCTGGCCGCCAACAACCCCCACAAACTCTCCAAGAACTGGAAAGAGCTCTTCTGGAAGAGTGGGGCAGAATACCCCAACTCGTCATTAATAGCCTCATTGAGTCCATGCCTCAAAGGTGTTCAACGTTGCTGGCCGCCCGTGGAAACCATACCCCCTACTGAAAATGATTTTCTTTGAAGAAAACAACTTTTCTTATTCTTTTTTTCTCATATGCACAAATTGTGTTTTTTTCCTTTTGTACACAAATGCGCAGTAAAATGCATTTTTTTCTGCCAAACATGTGTAATTTATTCTCATATAACCTACTATGTCTGTCGACCATGTATCAATCAGCTAAAAAGTTTCCCAGATACAAAATCCACCTAAAACTGCAATATCCTTTAATTGTTTTGAGCAGTGTATTTTGTGTTTAGCCAGGGTTTGGACAACAAATTTTATTCTATGTACTTCTTTCTATGTAAGATCAGACTTTATGTTCCAAACTCCGTATTATATCACAACCCATTCATTTATAATTTAAACAAATGCGGAAAATGTTATTTTATTAGGATCAATAATATTAATATCTTCTATTTTCATATAATAACTTTAGTAAATGGGATAGTAAGTTATATGAATATTCATTACATTATATACATTTTCTAAATATGGAAGTAAGTTACAAGAATATTTTGTACTTTATATATATTTTCTAAAATTGCATGTAAACTAAAACCCATTAAATCGATTTCTTCAAACAAAACAAAATTAAATAGATTTGTTCAACTTTTCAGATATCAGGAGATATTCCATTATTTAACTTTTTCGTTTCGTTTTTTTTTTCTATAAAATGGAGTTTACGTCTTTAGAGACATTTTGTTAAAAGTTACAGAAAAAATAACATCTTGCAAACTAATGAAAATTTTCAAAACGAGAGCTTATATGCCATTATAGGTTCAAAACGGATAACTGGTACTAATTTTGCCATTCTACGTTTCATAGGCTACGAGGACGAGTAAACAAACACATAGGAAGGAATACAAACAAACAGTCAGATTCATGCATCAAGTCTTTTTTATGCCGCTACAACCACACAGTTAAATAGAAAAGAATAATTTATCGCGAAGAATAAAACTTTCGGATTGATTATTTCCAAATGAAAATTTTCTTTGCCCAAGTATCAGACAAATTGATCAAGCTCAATTATTTTTTTTTCTGAGTATCACGTAGTATTTATCAGAAATGCTTGCATTTATGTTTCTTCATTTAACTGAATTATATTTAGAAATAAATATCTAACTCTACATATAAAGAAAATCAAAATAAACTGACTTGACAAAAATAAATCTATTACATATCTATTTGAATATTAAACAAGCAAACAATTTAATAAATACTCTCAATCAGCATAATCTAAACATCCATCGTTCATTTACAGTGGCTCTCAAAATTTGGTTAAATTACTGTGTATGATCGATAATTGCTGGAAGTATGTTTTCCCCTGGGGTGTGCTTTTATGAGCGCATTTAACTTTTTGTGTTATTATTTTTGTGTTTAGGTTTTATTTATAGATAGATATACAGTGCTGCATGAAACTGATTTGCACACAGTATTGGATATGAACAGCAATTGCTTATAATGTATTTTTACTGAGTTATGTGTTCCTTAATTCGCTTATTTAGGTATGTCATGTCAGTGAATGAAAAAATGAAATATCTTAACACTACTGTGTTAGCGTTGGAAAGTTTTTCACAATCTAAGTCTTATGCATGATTTTTTATTCTTGTTTAACTATTGTCATGTTAATTTCTCTTTGTTGCGGGATGTAATAATAATTAACTTGTTAGATGCATTTCACTCATACATATTCCCACGTATTTAAATCTGCATTAGATAATTCCGAAGATTAATATTTACAAATAATTAGTTTTTTTGTAATGCGCTATTTAATACATTTGTGTCTGTATTACATAAAAATCTAAAACTAATAAGCAGCTAATTATTGACTAATTCCAAAAGAGTTTTGATACGATACTCAAAGTATGATGTTTTTAAGTGATGTTACATTTTAAATGTTTATAGCTTCATTTACCTAAATTAACCTACCTACTTACATTACCGCATTAACATAAATTAAACAAAACTTAACATTGTGCGTGAATGGAAATCTAACTTGCTATTCATAAAATTATTGTTAAAGTACGACTATAGTTTTATTCAAAATTGGATTAAATACAACATCGTATCAAAAGAAAAGTAATCAAAAATTAAATACTTAATAAGATTAAGTAAATGGAATAAAAGTGGTAACAAAGCATTGCAAATGATTTTCCTAAATAATTTAATAAGTACAATTAAAATTTATATAACTGGACAATTAATAATATTTTAAATTAAATATAAGTACCATTGTCTACAAATCAAGCACAGGACAGAATTTAATGTTTCAATTATGAAATGTAAAGATAAAAAAAAAATCTGCACAATGCATTTTCTTCGTCTAAATCTCATTTAAATTTAATCAATATACTTTTCTTGCATACAAAAATAATTTTACATAAAAAAGAAAATGCTGTTGCTAAAGAAACATTTAAATATTTGTAAATAAAGATGTTGTAAGGTCTTTTTTTTCTACTAGAAAATAATTCTACTAGAAATTACTCCGAAAGTTTCCTCCTTTGGATTTATTGAAAGGTGGAAGGGACATAAATATTAAGGAACAAATGATAGGAACAGAAGTATCGAGCACGAGAAAACTATTTAAAAAGGCTTTTTTCTTCATGAATATTTCTTAATAATTATTTCTGCATGCATTATTTCTTTTTCTCGAAACAGAAAGGGCGGGAAATACTTTATGAGAAAGGATTTTTCTATATATTGTGGTATAGTCCAAATATCGCTTTTGTTCAAATAATATTGTGTAAAAAGAGAAGCACAACGCAATTTTAATTCAAATGCAGGGTGACCCAACATCTACGAAAAAATAAAAATTCAACCATTTTAAAAGTATAGGCAATAACAAGATACGGTTTTCAAATAAATGCAAACGACGGCATCAAATTTCTTGATAGAAACAAGCCACAATAGCTGCAGTTGTTACGGAATGTTACCACTGCAGTAGCAAAGCTATTTTTTTTTCTATTTAATCTAATATGTGATAGGGAATGCTTTCTGATGCTATGCAAACTAATTTGCCCCATCTGACAGCTATTCTCACTAATGGCATCCATCAAACTGCGCATTTCTAATCCAAGTTGTGCCGTGAACAGTGACTCGTCACTGTATGAACTGCTGACACAACTACAATGCTACTTCCTGATTGCAAATACAAATATTCTGATTTACAAACTTTCATTATTAACCCGGAGCAGTCGCATGGGGTATGACATACCCCAGGGTGCGTATGATTTTTACAATTGTCACCAATATTTTTCGAGAAGTATTCTACAATTTACATTACCATAGAATTTGTAACAATTGCCTCAGACTCAATAAAGTGACGATTATTAACTGTATTTATTGGTAACAATGTAAAAACCATTCATAATCTGGGTATGCGCGACTCCTCCCGAGTTAAAAAATCTCGTTATTCTGTTTATTTCAATGAAAAACCATCGTGCATACATCTATAACTTTCAAATTACAGCTTTTTTTTCCCTTATGTGACTTTTCCTTTACCCGGTGTTTTAATACTAAATGTATCTATAGTAAATTTAATATAAAATAAAGATAGGAAAACAAAATACAAAGCTTCTAAAACCATCTTAAATTAAGAAAAAGCAGTTGTAATCATCATAAATCTGCTAATTATACTACGTTTTGTGATTAGCTTTAAAAAAAAATTATCTTATTTTTTTTAATCTAATGAATTATTACACAACTAAATTATTATTTCACTACATAAAAAGAATTTCCCCATGTTTCAATTTAACTTAAATTAAATCAAAGTAGTTGAATTAATTTTTCATTTAAAATGGGAATACAGTTATTGAAAGGAATAGCATATCATAGATTTTATATTTTGTTTTTGAAATTATTTGCAGATTCTGCACTATTTACAGATATTTTAATTATAAATGTATTGCAGAAAATAATATTAAAATAAGATATTACTTGTGCTGCATTTCGGAAATTTGTTCTGCCTTTAACAATATTTTGCATTTGAAGTTATAAAAGTCCTTCCGGCCTGTACCGGGAGGAAAAGGTAGCTTTCCTATATCTTCGTTTTAAAATTTGAACTAATGTTACACGAATACAGCAAGTTAAAATGCAAAGAAAATGTTTAAAAAAGATTCGTTAATACTGAATTTGAATAAGAAATTCGCCAAATTTTGAGCTATAGCCAAGTTGGCTTCATTTATGAAGATTAATTTTGGTCGCCAAATTTGGCGATATTTCGCCAAATGTCACCAAGTTTGGCGAGAATTTGGCGCTAACGGATATGAATATATAGTTTTATGCGTATGATTGGGAAAATTATTACAACAATGAAATTTTTTTATAATGTGCTGTCTTGTTTCAAAAGGTCAGCCACCCTAGAATTCCAAACTGCTCTATCTCAGCCATTTTTTAAGATAGAGGTAAACCAAAAAATGCTCTGGAATCCTCGTATCAAGGCCTAACATGTAATTAAAAAATAAATTTGAATTTTTAATTTTTATGTATATTTATTTTAGTTTTAAATATTTAAATGGCCGCCATCTTGAAACAAAATGGCGGACCAAGATGGCCAACGAACTCGGTCGAGATATTGGTGAGCTTAATACACACAATTAGTTTCATCAAAATTGATTTATAAATACGAGCTTTATCGTATGACATAGGTCAGATATATATATATATATATATATATATATATATATATATGGATATATATATATATATATGGATATATATATATATATATGTATATATATATATATATATATATATATATATATATATATATATATATATATATATATATATATATATATATAATCAACATTTGAACGGAGGGTGGTTTTGGGGTCTGGGGGTCATGATCGGTGAAAATATATCAAAATTTTCCGGAACTGCTTTCCTCCGAACGGCTGCAATAGGTAGCTTTATACTTTTTTGTATTGGAAGCTACCTAAAAAATACCTGATATTGAATCGCATGGAACTAATTCATTTTAATGTAAGTTATATTTAAATTATATTAAGTTTAAGTTATATTAAAATCGATAATACCTGTATGTGTTCATGTTTTATAGGGGTGACATATTTTATTGCTATAGTAATGCATATTTTAATGAAATGCAATACAATATTATAAATGATACGGTATTTCTATCATATTTAGTTTTTTTACATCTTACTAAAACAACAACAACAACAACAATAATAATAATAATACGTTACACAGAAAATCTAGAATTAAAAAAAAAAAAAATGTAGTATTTTTAGCCCTTTTTAACGAAATTTTTGTTGCTGAAATTAAAAAACACCCAAATATGGTATACCAGCATGGACAATTTTTTTCACGTTTATCATTTATTACCTATGTTCTAATTTGCTTATCAAGAAGGATGATTATTTTGCCAAGCTAAATTAAAAAAATAAATAAATAAACCAATCTCGCCAAACGAATAAACGGCAAGAAGCAAACAACAGACCGCTTACTACATACTTACAGTAGATAACTTCTCTAGACTAATCCGACTAAACATTCCAGTGTAAAATATCAGTTCACGCACTTGGCAGGCATCTAAAGAATATAAGATATTCATTCTCTAGATGCTTGCTTGCTCCATATTCGAATTAGCAAAGGCAAAATAATTCTGCAAAATGTGACCTAAAAAAAGTTATCGACGAACAAACAGCTATCTAACGACCAACTACCGAATCTTTTTATTTGTTTACTAAATTTCCATCTTTCATAAAAATTAAGTAACATATACATTCAGATAGACTGATATTTTGAGAGAACAAATTGATTTTCGTTGTTTTTAAATAAATAACTTACTCTAAGAAATCACTGAAAAAACAAAACAAAATCTATACATATCGTGTTCGCTGCCTGCATACAAAGGTTCTACAAGAACTCATGTTAATTTCAGAGAGTAGATTATTTAAATCATGTATATCTGTTTTTTTTTTTTTTTTTTTTTTTTTTTTTGTTTCAGAAATGGTATCTTCAAAAGTAAAAAAATATGCCAAGCTTAAAAAAAAATGTGGCTAAAAAATGGTGTAAGATCAAAATTCCAAGGTTACATTGTGGTACTTATTTAACTTTTTTCAATTAAATAAGTTATATATATATAAGTCGAGTGTCTACGTATATGTTGATAGAAATCGTTTAGTCCTGTACTAAATACATCATAACATGTTTGTATAAAACAACGCACACGTGTAATATACTCCATACATTCTTTTATTTATTTTTTATTCCAGCGCAGTTATTTTAAAGGCATGTAAACAAGAAAAAACATTCATTTAAAAAATAAGTAAATTTGAATTGTATAAAGATAAATATTGGCGGGTGGTTGAAAAAAGAGGTAAAGAGTGTTTAGCTAAATGTGTAAAGTAGCATGTTGTTATCGTAGAGTTCTAAAGTATATATAAGTCACAAATAGGCCAAAGATTTTAAATTGGTATAAGGAACATATACATAAACATTGACTTTTATATCTACATATATATAATAATTTATATTCATTGTTTTGTGGTAGCTAACAAAAGACATGCATCACTTGCACACGGTTAACATGTTGTTACAGATTGCATTCGTTCAGAAGACAGACCATTTTTTAACTTACAAATATCACCTGCTCGTTATGTCTCGTATAGGTTCATGTTACATATTGCCATCCATAACATACACATTACACATAAATAATGAATTAGAAATTAAATTTTAAAACATTATCTAATTAAATGTAATACAACTATTATTAATTTTTTGGTAAACTCAATTTTGAAAAAGAAAGTAAATACATTACAAAATTGAGAAAATCAGATAAGCATATAATCTTAAGCGAAAATACATATAAAATTACTGAAAAAAATCTCTGTGAGTAAAATTTAAAATATTAAAGCGAGATCATTTGCAAAGTTTCAATAAACTTCAAAGGAATCTTTCATAAAAAATAAATTGTATCAGTTCATGTTCTTTTTTCTTTTTATGTGTACGTAAAATTACATTTTGTGACAAATTTAATATAAGATTTTCCGATATATATTCTCTTCAAAGTGCGTTCACACAAATATTAATGTCAGTTTCGTATAAGCTTTTCATTTAACATCATTTCTTTACTGTCAAATTAAACAGCGTTAAGATTCTATTTTCCTGTCACCATATATGATTAATTACAGTTTTCACAGCTGTCTCATTTAATCTAAATATTAACAGTTGTTTTCCATTTGATAGATTTCGATATGCTTTTCTGGTTTTAAACAGTGTGTTACTGATTGATTTATCCCCAAATTTACTGATTGTTTGGTTGAATTTACAGATATTTATATATTTTTATTTATAAAAAATTGAAAATGTTTTTCACTTTCATTTGCATATATATACATATTTGATAAACCGTACTTGCTCGAATCTATGACGCAATTTATTTCTTAGGTGTGAACTTAAGAACTTTGCTTTAAAACTCGTGCGTGATAAGCAAGATAAATACATAAAAGAAAAAAAGACAAAGGAAAATTGTGTAACTTGTGGATTATGGTAAATCCAAAATTTATTTAATTCCCACTTTTTCCTAAATTAATGTTCATTGCTATAGACATGTTCTTTCTGAATAATTTAACTTCCTGAACTGTCTTTTTAGGTGCGTTCGTAATTATATAAATACGTAGCACCTATTGTTGTCGTCTGATCCGTCCGTCTGTCCGTCCGTCCGTCCGCATATAACAACGCAAAAACTACCCAACCGAATGGTTAGAAATTTAAGATATATTATCTTTGCAGAATTTTGTCGAGACATTTCAATTTTTTTAAAAATCGAATCAAAACTTTAGAAAATATTAATAAAAACATTTATTAAGAAATTTGATTTTTTTTTAAATCGGTGCTTTATTTCTATAGGAGCTTTCGAGGTTTATTCGTCAAGCGACCGAGATACTTATTTTATGACAGAAATTAATCTGCAGACGATATAATTCATTTCACAGAATTAAAAATCATCAAGATCTGAATATTTATATAACTAGCTATAGTACGAACGCACCTCGTTTGTAACAGTTGACATACAATTTCCAACTTGTTTTCTTTAGGATGTGGTCGCGTTGCTGGATTGTTCATAGATAGCCACATCTTCATTTTCATCAATTGTTTTAGAAGTACTGCACTTTAGGAAAGACCGTTTAAACAAATTTCCAGTATGGGATTACTGTGCATCTATTAAAAATGAGCTACTATAATAGCTGATTTTTAAAACGCCAAGTGCTTGTCTTTCTTTATAGTCGAAAAACAATATGATTGTAAATTTCTTCCTTATAAAGTCTATTTATTCCTTAACATTCCAACGGCAGCACATATAATAATAAAAGAGTCTCGTTACCTTTGACTTAACTCGGGGCTGCCGTTGGAATGGTTAAGTGCTACAAATCGGAGTCATTACTCCAGGTGCAATAATTTGATCATTTATGTTTTCTTGAAGCTTGTCTTCAATAAAATCGGTTCCATGCATGTAAAATGAAAGTGATACAATAAACGTCCAAAACAAATTAAAAAATATTTGAATATTGACAATCTGTTCCCGAAATAGGAGTAAAGGCACCGAATGGGAAAATTTTTTTAAAAAAAATTACATATGCTTTCGGGCATTTATGGTCGTTACTTTTCAGTTCTTTAACTTTAAAAGGTTAATATCATTTGAAACTGATATTTTAGTTAAAAGGTAGATACATTAGTCCAACATCTACATTTATATTTCAAAAACAATTTACCTGATCCACAAGTATTTTCATTAGCCATTTCTTTATTTTTAATCGTTACAACAATTCTTTTAACTATTTTACATGGAAAGTGACTGAACAATTTTTATGCAGAATTATATTGCATTTTTACTAGACTTTGGACTATTTTTTTTTTCGGAAGACATTAAACTTCGGTTGTTTGCCTGCATTAAAAAAGTAATAGTTCACTCCACTAAATCATGTATGTCATTTGACAGGGAACAACAACGGCCCAAACGGGCACGTTCTTTCATTTTCTGTTCTAATTTCTGTCTTGACGAAGTTATTTCACGAAGGTTTTATACCTCAGAAAGTTTTTTCATTTTGCTGTGAATTCTTCAAGCAACTACAAATAGCATATTTAATGTATTGAAACAAAATGTCACCCACCATTTTCCCCTGTTATTTTTGATCGATAAACACTCAAAAATTGATTAAGCAAATCGACATCTCCCATATATTTGTTATAACATGCAGTAACATGTGCCTGGGGTATATAAATGTTTTCTTGTATGCCATGCTCCATTCTTTATGAACTTATTGGTTCTATTGGTTCAGAATTTAAAGCCAGATGAACAACATTGTATTTCCTCTTTACAATGCAACTAGAGTCCGAAGAAAAAGAGTTAAATGATGCTCTGATGATATTTTTTCTTCAAAGCCTTCGAATCTGTTAAGGGACAATTTTGTAACCTGCTTTTTCGAGTCTTGTCCCTGTGGTTTGAAAATGAGAACTCCTCTTTTCTAATAATAATAATGAGATGGACGTAGAAAAATATCAATATAAAGTTCAAGCTTTGGAGGAGTTGAGATGAATGCAGTTAAATCTAATAAAACTCTTTTTCATAATGGCAATGCATTATTTGTATGTTGTTCTTTTCCAACATACACTTGTAGATTATAAAGATATCCTTCTGATGAGACATGAAATCACATTTTATATCCAAATTGTATTGGTTTTGAATGCATGTATATCTTCGCGGAATGCTGACCTGTAGAATGAAATATTTCTTTGTCCACTTACAAATTTTCATAAAAGACACAAAATTGTTATCTTTTGCCGTTACCTTTCTGTCTTGCTTAGCACACGAAATTTAAAATCTTGAACATTAATTCTTTGTAATATTTTTTTTACTTTGGGGTAACAATTACGAAATATTAAATTATCTTATTTATTCTTTCCTGAATAACGAAATTTCTGATTCTCTTGTAACCCCCGACACAAAGAATAATTTTGTGCCTATTTTTTACTTCGTAATACTGTAGTGTAATATATAAGTGGTCAGTCATCTAAGTACATGATTGTGGGAGGAGAAAATATAAAAGTTTCCTTCTTTATTGCAAATTTAAAGACCATATAAATTTGTCGAAAACGAAAGTTTGTCGCAGAAATAATAGTACGTGTCTGGCACTGGTTCTTCATAAATCTTGAAGAAAGTTTTTATAAATAATTGTTTAATGCTAAAATTTACTATTACAATGATTTACATTATGTTAAACAAATATAAAATTTCTTAGAAAATATCACTATCTTAGGAGCAAAAGTTGCTATTGTTTTGTATTTTTGTTCATGTGAATCTCATTCTAAACCAGCCGGAATATGACTTACTCTTATTATTTAATTTGATTGAAATATGATTTTGACAATAAAAAATAATATTAATTTAATTTTCTTGCATTTATTGCACAGGATTTGCACCCAAGAAACACAAATTATATTTAAGCAAAATCAATTTTAATGAAAAACATATGTTTTAATACAGTTGAAAATGGAAGAAGTTGATAAACAATCCTTAGATATAAAACTCAATGAAACAGTATCCAATGAAATCAAATAATCAATAAACCAACTTTCAAGTATGAAATATGTTATGAAATAGAAAATACCACATAAATTTCATTCTTTAAGAACCACATGTGTGATATGGTAATGAAGTTACACTTTCGCTACTCCAGCAGTGAGCCATTTGGGAGCCATTACCTACTACTAGTTCAGATGAAAAAATAAAAAGTTTCACCAATTGAAAAAAAACGACAAATCATGCGTCAAGCATAGATTATGTAACACTTTCCAACGCTTCCAAAAGACTTTTACAAATCCTTACCTAATAAGCTGAAAGATAACATCTAAGTAAACATTTTGGAAAACGCATAACATATTTAAAAACGTAATTTCAGGAATTTCCAACATTTACAATATTCGGAAAAATATCTGAATACTTTTATTCAGCCCTGTATATGATCCACAGATTTGTATATATATACTACATAGGATGCTAAATTTTAGTTGAGTTAGCAAACGCTTAGCACATTTTTAAATTCTGCTTCTGGAGTTCCTGTCAATAAACGGAAATGTGTTCGTGAACTTTTATGCTGCCCTGTATATGATCTACAGAATTTATACGCACCAAGTAATAGACAAAAAGTGAGTTAAATTTAAATCCGCGTTCAGCAACTTAAAACGCATTTCCAGGAATTATTGTTAACAGACAGTAGACAATTATTTTGTGTATCCCTGTAAATGAACGATGACTGCTATACGCACAATATTCTGTAGTAAGCCTCTTGTAATGCACCTTAGTGATATATATAAATTTCAATTCGTTTAAAATAGCGAAACATTATTTAATTAAACCGCAAACGATTTTTCTCCATAGACGTAATGTAACGGAATTTTTTTTACTGTCCCTGTAAAGTAACTATAAGTGCTATGCACACCCTATTCCATATTAAGCTTTTTGTAATGCACCTTAGTGATATATATCAATTCGTCTGAAATTGTGCAACATCATTAAAATCAACCTCAAATGATTTTTACCCATAGACCGTAATGTAACGTAATTCTTTTGAGTGTCCCTGTAAAAAAACTATAAGTGCTACAACTTCAGTTGAAATAGGGAACATGCTATACATAACGACAATAACACGTAAAAATCGCAGGGCAATCCGATCATATTTACGGGAGTTTTTGCACGAAAAGACGGCCAGACGGCCATACGGCAGACAAACCGAAGTCATAAACACTCTTCAACAAGGTTGGAAAGTGTTAAAAAACTCTAAATAGATTACATACAAATAATCACAAAAAAAATTAAATAAATAAAATTAAATTTAGCTTATGCTCCAATAGTGGACTCCTACGTTCACTGTTAGTACAATCCAAGAAATATATTTTACGAATATTTTAATTTTTATGCTTATTTGACAAGTTATTTAGAATTACGAAAATTAATAGAAGATATGTTAATCTATAAAAACCATACCTTTAATGAAACAATATTTTGAGTGAAAATTTGCTTTTTATGGAAACCTATAAGAATTCGCTAAAAATACATTTTTGTAGACAGTATTAATAAGAAAATACCTCTTCATGAGCAGAACAAAGCAATAATTTAAAACCACTTAATAGGTAATGAGACTAAGTGTTTAAGCCAATCAAATTTCCGTCAGTTGTTTCAGAAAGATGTCATATGGTATTTTTTTATTTTAAAATTTAGATGTTCATTTTGGATTTATAGTTCACTATAGATAAATTTACCCTACATGATTATGACATATTTCAAAACTGTACGTCATAAACGGTACAAATCCATATATTCATCAATTGCTATTTCATTACCAGTGAGATAAGTTAATAAAAATCAAAATAATATCAATGACAAATATCCTTAATTTAGTTTAGATACAGTTGTAAGAATAAATTATGCAATTCATTACTTTTGGAGTTATAACATGTCTGGAAAAAACTGAGCATAATGCTCATGTATTTTTTGTATTAAAATATTTTTATAATATCAAGTGTTAAATAATAATGAAGTTATTGAATATACATATAATACAACATATTTTATTTTCATCATTGGAGTCTGTATGGTCTAAAATCCCCTTTATATTTTTCATTCATTTCTAAACACTAGTGTTGATGTTATTAATAAATATGAAATATTGGCAACTTTATAAAACCGCTTTTGAGTATATATTTCCTGCCTTTTCTATTTTGATAAGTACTATATAATTAATGATAAATTTGGGAGTTTGTAGATTAAAATTCTTACTATTATTTTTGTTATTGTTATATCATTATTTTAATAGTTTTACACTCGGTATCATCTAAACGTGTTTCTTAAATTGATCACTACTGCCGCATTTTACTTGATATGTAGTTTCTAGCAAAAAATCTCTAAAGTAGATTGTTAGTTCAAAAAAACTAAAAATATTAGATAAATTTATAACAGATATAAAATATAAAATAGGATAAAAGCATAAATTTAAAAGTATAAAAACATTAACTTAGCTATTATAATAGATTTGTTATACATGGTGCTTCTGAATATATGAAACCTTTTGAGTTGGTAGAGCACACTACAGCAAAAACTTTTTAATATATAGAAAACAGGACATTTCTAAAAGATTTCCCTTATTTTGTGTGAAATTCGATAAAATCATAAAGAGCGTTGAATGTGCAAGTCATTCCTTCAGCAGCATTTTACGCCATGTGGGCCATTTTCACAATTTGAAAGTCGTTCACTCCATAAAAAAGACGAAAATATATTATCATTGAAAAAAATGCTTTGTGATTTATAAAATAGCATTTAAAATACAGAATTTATTCAGTTTTCGTTTGCATCATATGAACTGTTGATTAAGAATGTATTAAATTAATAGCGTCAAAACAACTTTGATTATTGGTTTATGTTATTCTGTCAATAATGACCCCTAACATATAGAAATATATTTTATATAAAACAATAATCAGTTTACGAGATATTCATTTATATTACTTAAAGTAGATTTTTTGAAAATTTCCCCACAAGTGTATTAATTAAATATATTTTTTTTTCTTTAAAGGTAAAAATTATTCTAAAGTAATCATGAAACATAGCACTAGTGTATATTTTTTTGCTTACAGAATTTTTAAACATTTAAAATTCAACGTGCACAAAATCAAGGTACTTGGTTATGGATAAAAATGTAATAAAATACAACTTTAAATGTTTTTCTCTTTGACGCATAAACTTTTACGAACGACTTCAGTCCCGTTTGTGCAATGGATAAAGACTGTAAAGACTGCATAAATTGCCCATTCAGAACAAAACAATACACTTGAATCGTTGTTTACAGCAATAAAATGCGTTAAAACTTTTTTATAATGATGACAAGATTCTGGTTTACGATTTTAAATTTCTATGAAGTAGAAAATACAATTTCTTAGACTCATAAAAATGTGATATAAAAATTCTGTTCGTTATTATATTTTTCTAATCATACTGAAACAAAATTCAACATATTGTATGTCATGAACTAATCATAATTCATTTTAAAATATTTTGAATTGATTTTTTTTAATACTTCTTTTAATACTTCTTACGTTTCTTTTATTTTAAAAGTTAATTGTCTGAGTGCAACGAAGACTCATACACAGCGCAGTATTACTTTGCCCCATATATAGCTACGATGGATATTAAAACCTTTCGTCAAGCATAACTCAAAAAATATTTAACGGATTTCGTTCAAATTTTTACAGCAGGTACCTATAAAGGTGACAACGTCGTCTATTTATTACCAAGAATAAGTGTCAAACCGTTTGGAAGTTATATTAAAAAAATAGATAAAAAAGCACAATTAAAGTACATACGTCACTAAATTTTGTGCGTACGTCATTTTCACCGGCGGGAGATTTTCGTAGACAATCGGAAATATATTTCAATTTAATAAAAATGGAAAGTTAATCTGGAATTTTTTCTGTTTGAAAAGTATTAGAGATTAGTAAGAGTAGTATTTAGTATTAGAGATTTGGCGTAAATCACACCATTAGCAGCCTTTTTATTTCGCGTGTGTATGTTAGGAACAATTCTTTGATGTTTAAATAAAAGGTTTCAATTTGTGGCATTATTTCTTATTTTCTTTTCCTTTTTAGTATTTTAAATGGAATTAGTGAAAGGCGTGTATTTTAAATTAAATGAGTGAAAGACGTATTTTTAATGTATGTATTTCAAATGAAATCAGTGAGAGATTTATATTTAAATGAAATGAATGCAATATGAAGATGTTATGAGAAAAATATTTGGCGATTTATCAACTGCGCCAAGTTAACATAAAAGAACCAATACATATGTGGGTACTTCTCTATTATCCCGTCGACCCCTTTTCATAACAAAAAACTATCGCCAAATAAACGGGAGACCGTTGTCATTGAAATATCAAAATACATAAATAAATAAAATATAAGAATTTAAGGACACAATTGTTATTTTAATAAATGAAATAACTAATAAATTAGTAAAACATAATGAAAAATACACGCAAATGTCGCGTTAAAAACCACTTGATCACGTAACAAACACGTATAATGCTTCTGATATCAAATAAATGGGACTGCATTTTTGGCGTTTAATCTAACAGTTTGGCGATAGTTTTTTGTTATGAAAAGTGGTCGACGGGATAATAGAGCAGTACCTCTATGTGAAATGAAACAAAGCACAGATGTCATATACGCACCACGTTGGCGCGATTTTCCCCTCCACCAGCTTGGGGAAAACTTTGCTTTTGAATATTAGTTACAAATAGTGTGACAAATAGTACACGTGATTTTTTATTTCAATATAAAAATAAAATAATAAATGAAACAGCTTCTATTATTTTAAAAAAGGAAATAAAAATAAATAAATAATAGTTTGATATAAATAAAGGCGCGGATGTCATATACGCACCACATTGGCGCGATCGCAACAAAATGGCAATTTTATGCCTCACATGGTAACCCGGTTATTTTGTTTCAATTGTTGTTTATTAACTTTTATTTTTTATTTTAATTCTATAAATTGTTTTTATTATATATATCAATATTTATTTATATCAAACTATCATTTATTTATTTTTATTTCCCATTTTTGAATAATAGGAGCTATTTCATTTATTACGTTATTTTATTTTTATATTGAAATAAAAAATTACATGCTATTATTGTATGGTATATGTAACTAATATTCAAAAACAAAGTTTTCGCCAAATTGGCGGGGGAAAAATCGCGCCAATCTGGTGCGTATATGACATCTGTGCCTAAATTAATATTGATATACATATAAAAATAATCTATAGAATTAAAATAAAAAATAAAAGTAAACAAACACAACAAACAGTTTTCGCCAAAGGGGCGGGGGGAAAATCGCGTCAACGTGGTGAGTATATGGCATCTGTGCCGGGATTTTTACCCTTTTATCTGTGCTTTCGGAAACATAAAAAAATTAAAAAATTCTTATATCAGGTATATAATGTTTTGCATTTTTATACGGACCACTTCTCCATTTTAAGATTTTAAATGCTATTTATATCAGATATTTCTTTCTTGAGATTCCCACAAGTTTTTTCCGGTAATTTTTTTAGTTCGCTTATTAATTGTTTACAATTTGCCCCCCTGGCAATAACAATTATTTATCACAAAAAATGGGTACTTCTCTATTATCCCGTCGACCACTTATCATAACAAAAAACTATCGCCTAACTGTAACGCTAAATAAACGGGAGAACGTTGCCATTGAAATATCAAAATAAATAAAATATAAGAATTTAAGGACACAATTGTTACTTTAATGAATGAAATAACTAATAAATCAGTAAAACATAATGAAAAATACACGCAAATGTCGAATTAAAAACCACTTGATGGCATAACAAATACGTATAATGCTTCTGGCATCAAGTAAATGGGACTGTATTTTTGGCGTTTAATCTTAGTTTGGCGATAGTTTTTTGTTATGAAAAGTGATCGACGGGATAATAGAGAAGTACCCAAAAATGGCTTAGTTTTGTTAAATTTGTTTGCTATGTATTTTCATTTCTTATTAAAATATCGAAAATGGCAATAAAATTTTATTTTAGCACCGTACTTAATTTTTTAAAATGGCTCAAAAGCATTGTTTATTAAACGTATATTTGTAAATATTTTAAAAAACGTGCTTTTCCGCTCTCTAGAAAAATTTGTAAGATTCTACAACTGCCTTTGGCACCAACCAGTACATGATACGGAACTTTTCCCTATTCAGATACACAGAAGAGGTTGGTCACAAACAAGAGTAATGCTAGCAACAATATTGTTTTAACTCTATAACAGTTAGAAACAATAATGATATTAAATTCCCCGATTAGCTTAGGGCCCGATTACGGAACTTTCTCCTAGAAAAAAAAACTGTAGAAGTCTTTTACATTTGTTTCGAATGAAGCTCGATCAACAAAGTATTAATTGATAATACAAACAACACTAATATTAACATGGGGGCAAAAGTTTGAATTTAAGTGTATATATTTGGAACCCTCCCCCCCCCCAACCACCCACCAAAAAAAGAAAAAGAAAGTTACAGAAATTAATTTAAAATGGCGTGAAGCCACCCTTTCTGACATAAGAAATTGGCTGCGAACCCGATTACGGAACTTTCACTTAACTTAATAACATGTATCTAATAGCCCTGAGGACAATTCCCCTTCCCAGTTATACGGACCTTGGGGCTTTTTTAAAAAGCTTGACGCAGTTCGGGTTGAAGAAGTTGAGATTTACTGTCAAATGACATAAACTACTATGAAAATAAAACTGGTGAATTATTATGCTGGTTTATGTATGTATTTAAAAAAAATTGCATCTGATTACACTCTTTAGATAAATTACTCCTGTTTGCATTTAATAACAGATAAATGGCTTCCGTTTACTAAATTGTTTAAATATTGGGAAGAGTTGGCAAGAGATAGATAGACGTGTAAACAAACGAGTAGACAGACGGGTAGAGAGACGGATAGCGACAGAGATAAGCTAACGGGTAGCGAAACGAATAGACAGACGGGTAGCGAGGCAGGTGCAAAAAAGGAGGGGTAGTGAGATGGATAGGGAGACGGGTAGCGTGGTGGATAGAGAGACGAGTACAGAGACGACTTGACAGACGGGTAGAGAGAGGGGTATATAGACAGACAGACGTGTTGATAGACGAGTAGTGTAACGGGAAGCGAGACAGGTAGAGACACGATTAAAGAGTCGGGTAGAAAGACAGACGGATACTGAGACGGGTATACAGAAGAGTAGAGAGACAGTAGACAGATGAGTTCGGAGAGAGACACAGCTAAGACATACGAGTAGTTAGACTGGTAGACACGTTTGTAGCGAACCATGTTATCAATGTGGTTTGAAGTATACGAGTTTCTATAAATAGTTATACAAATAAACAAAGGACATTTTTTTAATTCAAATATTAAATATTTGATTTAATATTTCAATATTCAATATTTTATTTTTTTAAATATTTTATTTAGATATTTGTCACAAAGAAAATGTTGCAAAAATTAAATTAAATTTGCGTTAAACTACGCTTGCTAAAATACGCTATTGGCTGCAAATCTGATTATGTGACTTTAAAAATATCGTTTTAAAAGATCCGGCGGTTTTTTTTTTTAAGTTTTGAGCAATTCCCGCTTAAGAAAATGAGATTATTTGCCAAATGTTATAAAAAAAATGCATATGAAAACATAACAATATATGAATTTATATATGATATTTTGTAATTATATCATTTAATTTGCTATTTTTCATATGTTGTATCTTTATCTATCTCTTGTCTATCATATGTTGTATATTCACTTAGATTCTTGTTGATATCTTCTTTATATCGTAATTGTTAACTTTATGTTCTCAGCAATATCACTCAGACTAATCCCTTTGAGGGAAGTCCTAGTAAATGTTATATGGAATGTGCCCTTATCTTATGAGAGACGATTTTTAAAAAGCATTTTGCCTGACGTGGGATCACGACGATATTCACGAGGTTTTGCTTCGCATGGCAAGGTGGTAGAAGAGATTGTGTATATTAAATTAAACATGTGTGTTATATAATAAAATAATTTGTGTGCGTTTATAGTAAAAAATTTGTGTGCGTTTATAATAAAAAAATTGTGTTTTATAATAAAATTGTGTGTGCATTATAATAAATTTTTTTAAAAATTATTATTAAATAAATTGCTGCGACATGTATTCGTAAACGGAGTTTTCTCACAAAATTGACGCGAAAAAAAAACAATTAATTATTTAAAAAAAAATCAATAAAAAATAATCCGCACCAACCCAGGTGCGTCTGCGACATTCGTTACAGGCATAATATGGTGTTGTATTAGTGCCGAGAAGCATGCAAAAATATAGGCATACAGTAACATTTTTATTTCTCTTTGAACTCGATTATACGACATTTTTGCAACAATAGGAAAAACAAGAGCAACAATGAGTGTATGTTACTTGTAACATTTTAATTAGTAAATTATTTAAACAATTGCACAAAAATTTAAACAATGGGATAACAATAAGTGTCAACAATCAGTTTCAACAGAGTATCAAGAAAGATTTTCAACAATATAAAACAATCGAAGTGTTAACAAAAATAGAAAAATTCTCATCTTTCTCAAAAGATTCTGGCTACTTGTAGCATATAAAAAGTGCTCTTGCTATTTTAAAACGATTTAATTGCGTTTACTTATTATAAAAGTGAATTTTGATTCATTTATTATCTGTTTTGAGATCTTTCAAAACCTATTAAGGTATTTTGATTCGAATATCTATATTGATATTAATGATGGAATTTAAAGTGTCATCTTCATTCACCATCGTAAATAAGAATTGGCAGAAAAAAAAATTTACATCAGGGGATGTTGCTTCTCGCATCGCCGTTAAAGAATATTTGGAAAAAAAGAATTTTACATCCGTGATGCCGCTCGAACGTGGTGGATTTGGTGATGTGCTGTCTGCTGTAACACCAAAGAAAGAAGATGTTGCCATTAAGATTGTCAAGAATACTCTCTCTTGGAAACTGGAAGAGTTAATATGGCCAGTATTAGATCATCCGAATATACTTCCACTATATTATGTGTTTGATTTAAAAGCTTTGAATTTAAAACTGTATGTCATGCCGAAGCACCCCACCACTTTGGATAAAATGATTAACAGCTCGGAGTTTCTAGTTGATTCTGATGGTTTGAATAGAATACGTAGATGGCTAAAAAATACTGCTGAAGGACTAGAATATTTACACCATAAAGGCTTCGTGCATTTGGATGTAAAGTCCGACAATGTGCTCATATCTGCCGAAGATACGGCTATTTTGTGTGATTTTTCAGGAATTAATTTGAAGAAAATGCCATGTGAAAGGCTCGTTGCGCCGCATATTTACAGATCGCCCGAAAGTTTTATTGCATCAGAAAAAATAGACGGTGCAGCATTTGACATCTGGACTTATGCATTGATGTCACTTTACTCACTGGCCCAAAACTGGAGAACCTCTTATTTGGGAGATGTGTACGATTACGATTCGTGGCAAACTCACGTCGAACCTGTCCTGAAAGAAACTTTAAAGCCTGAAAATTTTAAAAGAAATATGAGGTTATCTCTTCCTTCAGTCGCACTGACAGACCAAGATCTCTGTGTAACCCATGACTTCATCTTAACCATGCGGTTGCAAAGAAATCCAAATCTCCGACCAACTCCACACCAAATCCTGAAACATCCTTTCTTTTCGATCGAGCATTCTCAGAATAAAATGTCTCTTAATGAAGAATGTAATAAGAATGAAATAAAAGTCACACATCCATTACTAGGAGAGTTGTTGAATAAAACCGAAGAGATTCCTGTAAGTTTAATTCCCTGTGAAAAATGTGTTAAAACAGATTCCACACCTTCAGTTTTTGATGAAAATCATATCTTAGACTTGAAAAGATCTGAAGTTGAGGATGCTCTAGTCAAAACAGCATCTCCTAAAAAGAAGAAAAATATCGGCAAGCGAATTAAAGGCTGGGTAACAAAAAAATGGAATCTGGCTCTGAAAGGTGCAAGAAAGAATTGCGCAATGTTCATCGATTATATGGTGGAAGATCATTGGACGGAACACTGGACACTTTATCCTGTTTAATGTCGAGCAACCTGATCGTCGAAGCCTCATGGGAGGGGGAGATTAGGTCGGCATCGGATGTTTGGTTTGCTGAAGGGTTTTCTCCGTATCACAGGTCTATCTGGCCTAAGCCTGTGAGAACCTCTTTCGCCCCCAAAAAAAGAGTGCCCTACGAGATGGTGGGAGAGGTTGACGTTCCTTCGTAGGCTTCTCTACTAACATCCCACCGGCCATCTAAAGAATCAAATTATGCTAATATCAATTTGAAAATGAGAGTGATTTTTCTTTCTTTCTTTTCTTTTCTTTTTTTTCTTTGCCCACTCGGTTTAGAAGTTACCGCATTTGTACAATAAGGCTTAACTTAGCACAGAATTAAAAAATAAATCTGATATCTTTGCCTTGGAAAATCCATTTCGAAATCCTTCTATCTGACATCATGGTGTTTACCTATTAAATTATCCAACCTCCTCTGGTAATGAACGATAGAACGATATGCAATATACTAAAAGAATCCCTGAAAAATTATCTAACTATTTTTCAGGTATTCTTTTAGTATATTGCATATAAAGTGTATGTGTAAATGCATATTGCATATGCAAGCAAAATAACAAACAAAATCTATCCAATAGAACTTTTTAAAAAGGCTAATCTTTCAAAATCGGGCTCACCTAGGTATAGAATTTCTCCCCATATTTCATTAACTAAGCAAC
This sequence comes from Maratus michaelseni, assembly GCA_963931845.1. Lineage (NCBI taxonomy): Eukaryota > Metazoa > Arthropoda > Arachnida > Araneae > Salticidae > Maratus > Maratus michaelseni. Next base: position 255,498,061 of record OZ007590.1, on the reverse strand, counting down.
ATAGAACAACACGTAAATGTACTAAAACTATCCCTAAAAATTATCTAACTAACAATGCAAGTCTCATCATAATGCGCTTAGTAGAACTTTTTCAAAAAGCTAAACTTTCATAAGCGAGTTCACCTGATTATAGAACTTCCCCCTATAATTATATTATATAACTAAGTAACGTAGAACGATATACAATGTAGTAAAACCATCCCTGAAAAATTATTTTACCTAACAATACAAGTATCATCAATATCCGTCTAGTAGATATATAGTTGTTATTTAATACTTATAGGTTTTGATGTTTCATAAGAACTAATAATTTTGTGGCACATTCGTGGGCAAAAAAGCATTATTTCTAAATACTTAATTATATAAAAAATAAAGAAGTAGTCAATCTATCACAAATTAGTTACCAAATCGCAGAAAATTATAATTTTTAATGTCATTATGCCATTTTAAATGTTGCAATTTAAGCATCAAAATATTAGATGCAAAAGTCTGCAAATTTGTACTCTCATAATGATTTGGTCTTAAAGCGATTTTAGAGTAAAGAGGTGATTTCACTAGTGATTTATCCATTCTTAGAACGTACAAACTGCTTAAAAAGTGAAAGAAAATAATTTCCCAGAAAAATGTGCGATAATTTGCTGAAAATTATAATTTTTAAAGTCACTATCTGACCCGCCCGACGTTGCCCGCACAGACTGCTATTGAAAAATATAACAGTGGAATGGATTTCATATTAAAAAAAAATATTTATTTATACTAAAAACTTGTAACAAAAATTAAAAAAAAGAGCTAAAATTTCAAAAGTATAGCAGTTAGGTTTAAAAAATGAAACGGTCCGGGAAAAATATTACACTTACTTTTAGAGAATGAAAAGCTCAGGGAAGTTTTTACGGCTGAACCTAAATGGCATATCGGCATAAAATTAAGGCTTGGTACTGCTCCGGAACGTTTAAATCAGTAATTTGGATTTGAGAAGCAACGCGTTCGTGCATGCGATGGTTATTAATAATAAATTTTGAGAACTAAGGCAAATAAATGCTTCTTCTATTTTATTCTTAAAATTCACTTAAAATACTTCATGACAGTAAAAGAAAGGTAGATAAGATTTATCCTACCTGTTGATTCCGCGAAGGTGTGGTAAGTATTATCCAACTTGAGAATAAATCCAATGGCACTATTTAATCACTTTTTTCATATCACTGATGAGAATAAAAACACGATATCTTGTCTGAATAAATATTTCTTCAGGATATATTTTCTAATTTAAATATTTAATTACTATTAAAAGAAAAAAAAAGATTAATTTACATTATTAAATTTACATCACATTATAAAAAAGTTAAAACATATATTTTAAGAGAAGTGTTCAGCAGGTCTGCATTTTAAAAAAGTTACTCAGAGACTGAAGTATTAGTTCTTGGATGAGAGAAAACACAGTCAAGTCTAAGTCATATAGCCTTGAACTCTTGAAGTTACACGTGTATTTATTTAATGAGAATCTCACAGAAAACAGAAAAGTACTTTGTCAGCACACGTGTTTCGTTTCACCAGCTTGAAATCGGATGAATGAATACTCAGGCTCACGATAATAGATGAAATGTTTATATCAGAAATCACTTTCCTAACACCCCCTGCTTGATTTCTGAAGTATAAATGTTCTTGAGATTTAAACCTGTTCTGTGTTTTGTAAAGTCAGGTTTGGGAAGGGGCTTCGTTAGAATGTCAGCTGTCACAGTTTTGGTTGGGCAATATTGTAGTTCAATTATTCCCTTTTCCTTAAGATCTTTTATACTGTTGTATTTTATATCGATATGTTTAGTTTTCGAATGATGTTTATAATTTTTAACCATGTTTATACAAGCTTGATTATCTTCGAATAAAGTTATGGGCAAATTTTGATGTAGATCAAGATCCTTTAGAAGATTGATTATCCAAACTGTCTCTTGTGCTGAAGTTGCTGCTGAGATGTATTCAGCCTCAGCGGATGATAAGGCAGCTGAATTTTGTTTCTTAGTTGACCAGGAAATTGCTGTTTTTCCTAATTTACATCAATTTCCCGTTGTTGATTTACGGTCATTTTTATCCCCTGCCCAATCGTAGTCAGCATATGTTGTTAGAATTGGCTCGTTTTCTTTACTAATAATTAGTTTTAGTTCTCGTGTTGTTTTTAAATATCTAATAACCCGCTTTACTGCGTTCCAATGCATTTCTCTGGGTTTTTCGTTTCTACGACTCAAAATGTTCACAGCGGCGGCTATGTCTGGTCTGGTTATTGTAGCTATATATAACAATGTACTAATAGCTTGCCTATATTTGCTGTTATTAGTAAGTAAATTTTCCTCATCAATTATGTTTATGTACCCGGGTTCCATCGGAGTATCACAGGGTTTCGCTTCCTTTAAATCGAATTTTTCAATCAGTTCTTTTATTTTGTTTCTTTGATCAAGTGCGAAATTTCCTTCTTTACTTCTTTTTATGTTTATCCCCAGATAATAATTTACAAGTCCTAAATTTTTGACTTCCTATTCCCTTTTTAATTGTTCTATTATTTCATTTATTTCTTTAGTTTCCCCTGAAATTAACAAATCATCAACATATATAATGATATATGTTGTATTATTCTTTAATTTTCGTGTGAAGAGACATGGTTCGGAGGTGCTTTGCACAAAACCAAGTTTAGTTAAACTTTCTTCTAATTTAATGTCCCATGCTCGTGCGGATTGCTTCAATCCGTAAATTGATTTTTTTAGTTTGCAAATTTTATTTTCCTCTCCCGGTATTACATGCCCTTCTGGTTGTGACATATAAACTTCCTCATCTAAATTTCCGTGGAGGAATGCAGTTTTGATATCTATATGATTTACATCAAGATTTTTATACGCTGCACATGCTAGAAAAGCTCTTATTGTTTTATACGTTACTACTGGAGCGAAGGTTTCAAAATAATCGGTTCCGTATTTTTGAGAAAAACCTTTGGCTACAAGACGTGCCTTATATTTTTCTATTTCATTATTTTCATTCCATTTTTTGGTGAATACCCATTTATTCCCAATTACTTTTATTCCAGGTGGTGGATCAATTAGTTCCCATGTTTTTTTTTTCTTAATGAATTAATTTCTTCATTAGTTGCTTCATAGCATTTGTTTCTATCATATGGGTTTTCAATTTTCGCTATATCTTTCCACTCTGTTGGTTCAATATTTTCTTTTTGTATTTTAGTAATATAAGAGAATCTATCGGGCGGAACTCCCCTGTTTGATCGTTGAGATCTTCTAGGTTCATTTTCGTTTAAATTTTCCTCATTGTCTGTTTGTTTATCTTCCTGCATGTCTATAAAGAATTTTGAGGAATCTCCCCCTGCTTTTTCAGGTTGTTTCTGAACTTCTAATTTTTCTCTCATATCAATGTTTGATTTTTTTTTTCATTTTCATTTGAATTAGAGTTTTCTATAAATTTAACAGTTCTTGCCCTTATTACTTTATTATTGCCAATGTAGATCCTATATCCTTTTGATCTATTATCATAACCGATAAATGTACCCTTTATTGCTTTATCATCGAGTTTTCCTCTTTGAGATTTACCGAGATAAGCATAAGCTTTGCAGCCAAATACTTTTATGTTTGATAAATCCGGTTTTTTGTTTCTCCATAGCTGGTATGGAGTTGAATTGTGTGACTTCGTTGGAAGTCTATTTATAAGATACACAGTTGTATTTAAAGCTTCGGCCCAAAATTTATTTGGAAGCTGGGCTTCCGATAATAGGCATCTTGTCATTTCGACTAAAGTCCTGTTCTTTCTTTCCGAAACACCGTTCTGAGGTGCACAATGCGGAATAGTGAACTGGTGATGAATACCTTCATATTTTAAGAATTTTTCTAATTCTTCGCTAGTGTATTCACCCCCATTGTCTGATCGGATTTCTTTAACTGTGCGACCGAATTTAATTTTTGTTATTGCTACATATTATTTTACTTTGGTAACTACCTCACTTTTTTTCGATAAAAGAAATACCATAGTAAACCTACTATAATCATCTGTGAATGTGAGAAAATATTTCTTCCCTCCTATACTTTCTGTTTGCATCGGACCACATACATCCGTATGCACCAGATCGATCGCCTTCTTAGCTCTGTTCTCACTCTGTTTTGGATACGGTGCATTTGTTAGTTTTCCCTTTATGCAACTCTCACAAATTATGTCATGTTTGCAATTTTGAATTTCTAAACCTGTTGCTAAATTGTTGGATAAGAGTTGTTTAATTGAATTAACATTTCTATGACCTAATCTCTTATGCCAAAGCTCAATGCAGTTTTTGTTCTTGCATTGTTCAGCAAAATTGACATAGATTTCTTGCTTTGGTTTGTATAGGTCAATTTCATATAAATTTTCTCTCTTTTTTCCTTCTAAGAGAGTTTTTCCATTATAGGATAAGTTACAGGTGTTATTTTCAAACATGAATTCATAACCATACTTTGTGGCTTTCGTAACCGACATTAAATTTGATTGAATATCTGGGACATAAAAAACGTCCTTTAAAGTTATGTCATTTGATTGTGTCCGTAATTTTATTGTACCTGTCCCGTGCGATTCTAGTGTTGTTCCGTTTGCTATCGTGACAGTATTTTTGTTGTTATTGTCAATGTCAACAAATACATTTATGTCATTACAAATATGTGAACTGCTTCCAGAATCGACAATCCAAGTAGATTTAGATTCATTATGTGCGATTAATGATAATTGCTTTTGAGACAATGTATTTTCTAAAGTATTTTGATTTTCTTCGCTTTTACTCTCTTGAATTTGTGTGTTTGTTTCTACTTTTGTTTCCGGAGTAAAATTACTTGCTTCAAAGCATAAAGACGAATTTTGTCTGTATTTTTCATTTGTTTGGTTCTTAGAATTTTTATTCTTAAGAAACCAACAATTTTGTCGCACATGGTTTTTTCTTTTGCAATTCGTGCAAAAAAGGTTTTGTTCTCTTTTTGGATATGCCCTAGTGTTTTGTTTTTGTTTATTATATGTTTTGTATACATTTTCATGCGATGAATTGGAGCTTTCTTGTCTGCTTTGAAATTCATCTGTAAGTTTTACTTTTATAAATTCAGAGTTTAATTCGGTCTCTGATCGGGCCTCTAATGCCGTGATCAGAGTATCATAGTTAGGTGGAAGGGAGCACAACAAAAGTGCAGATAGATGAGAGTCCATAATCTCTTTTCCTATAGACTGTAACTTATCAGCGGTTTCTAATATTTTAACTATATGGTCATTCATATTACCATTTTCAGCTAGTTTTATACTATACAATTTTCTCAGTAAATATAATTTACTAGATAAATTCGCGCGCTCATGTATTGTTTTTAATGCTAACCATGTAGCTTTAGCTGATGTTTCGTTTTTTATATAAAACAGTTGGGAGTTTTCTAAGCTCAAATTTATAATAGCCCTGGCTTTATTGTCTTTTTTCGTCCAATAATCTGTTAAGGGGTTTGGCGGATCATCAGTTATCTGGTTGATTAAATCCTCTTTCATTAACAACATCTCTAATTTAAACCTCCAAACCGCGTAATTGTTGGAGTTCAGTTTATCATTGTTACATATTTCTTTCGTATTTGAAGCCATTATGTTGTATTTTTATTAAGTTTATTAATACCTTGATTTAAACTTGTTTTTATTAATCCTTAAACAACAATAGTTTATTATTTAAAATATAGTTATTGATTTTATTTCTCTTTCTTATTAGAGAGCGGTTTTGCCTTGTTCAAGCCTCAGCGCTCATAATCTGATAAATTTTGAGAACTAAGGCAAATAAATGCTTCTTCTATTTTATTCTTAAAATTCACTTAAAATACTTCATGACAGTAAAAGTAAGGTAGATAAGATTTATCCTACCTGTTGATTCCGCGAAGGTGTGGTAAGTATTATCCAACTTGAGAATAAATCCAATGGCACTATTTAATCACTTTTTCATATCACTGATGAGAATAAAAACACGATATCTTGTCTCAATAAATATTTCTTCAGGATATATATTCTAATTTAAATATTTAATTACTATTAAAAGAAAAAAAAGATTAATTTACATTATTAAATTTACATCACATTATAAAAAAGTTAAAACATATATTTTAAGAGAAGTGTTCAGCAGGTCTGCATTTTAAAAAAGTTACTCAGAGACTGAAGTATTAGTTTTCGGATAACAGAAAACACAGTCAAGTCTACGTCATATAGCCTTGAACTCTTGAAGTTACACGTATAAGTTCTTTAATGAGAATCTCACAGAAAACAGAAAAAGTACTTTGTCAGCACACGTGTTTCGTTTCACCAGCTTGAAATCGGATGGATGAATAGTCAGGCTCACGATAATAGATGAAATGTTTATATCAGAAATCACTTTCCTAACAATTAAGTCTATTTTGGCGATCGCTTGTGCTCTGTGTTTGACAGCGTTCTCGATCTAATCTATTTCGATTTTCTCTTATTAATTCGGCTTCTTCCCTTTCAAGCATTCGCCAAGATTTTTTACGGGCATTTCTAATGATATTTTGAAGATCCATAATTGCAGCGAAAGAACGAAACGTAAATAAACCCGATTTACCTCGGCCTAAATCCTGCCAATGGACTTTTACACAATAACCAATTTGATGCGTTTCATTCGGGCGTTGCCATTAAACAACTAACAAATAATCGCGATTTCTGTGTCAAGTACGATAGCGTAATATATATATATATATATATATATATATATATATATTCGAATCCTCAAAATCATTTGATATTAAAACAGTTTCTGAGTATAGGGAAGATAGTAGTTTATAGATTTCTAGTAGAACCAAACATTTTAAAAAGAGAAAGAAAATATTTGTCAAGAAGAATTTGCAACTAATTCCCTATCCATACATGTATCTTCAACTTATGCTTTAAGGAAATGCTAGCAGTCAGTGACAAAACAGAAGCTTTTTACATCTAGAGGAGAATAAAAAGTTAAACAAACGGCGGCGTAATCAAGTCAGCTATACACAGTTTATTTATATTATTTTTTTTGCATGAAAAGAAAATAAATTTCCTCATTGAAAATAATTTTCTAGTTTGGGGGCAAATAAGAGGAAGTATGGAAACCGAAAATAACCTGAGACAAGGACAATTATTTTAATATCAAAAAGTCACTTGGCGAATATTAAGAAAAAACTCTTTACCAGGGAAGTATAGTAAACACAAATATGAAAATGCAGAATAGAGACAATTGAATAAAAAATAAAGACATTTTAATTCATTATTAAAAATTTATATTTTACTTTCATTTATAAGTATTCACAGATATAAAATGAATTAACACTGTCAAAGGCAAAAATAGTGTGTCAATATTTTTATAACCGTTAACAAAATATAGTTATTTTAGACAATTAAATCAAATATTGAAATATTCATTTCCGTTGTGTCTTTCAAATATAATTGTCAAAACATTTTTTATTATCATTTGAAGTTCTTTCACCATGAAGAATATTTTTGACATATAGATTTGGAGGTAACAGAATTATTTTTTGAAAATAAAAAATATACTTTGCATACTCAAGTATAAGTCGAAGGTATTCTAAGAAAGCAATCACATTTTCGTGTAGCCTTGTATGCATACCTGCGAACCTCTCACTATTCTTGCGTAAAATGTAGGTTAATTTGACACAAGTTAAACATGTTTAAAACTAAATTTTTTTTTTTTCAAGAAATGAAATCAAATTTGTGCCGCGTGAAAATTTGAAATTTAATATATATTGTTAAATCGAATAAATTTTCTGGCTAGAAACGACCTTAACCCAGATCAAATTAACTGAAAATTTTTGGAAGTTCGGTTGAATGTAGGCATGGATGCTTGTATGTAACTATTTTTAAGTAATATTGATCTTATTGCATCTTAGGTTATTTATTTCAAACAGTGCATTGTTTTAACAATATAATAAATTATAACACCTCGTAATAATATATTTCTTTTAAATGCTAAAAGGTGTAAATTAACAACATAATACAAATTAAAATAACTTTTATGTAATATTCTCATTTGTTTTTTAAAATGACTCGGAGTGAGTCTAAACATGTAAAACAACCTAATAAAAGTTATTTTTATTTGTATTATGTTGTTAATTTAGACCTTTTAGCATTTAAAAGAAAAGTGCATTGTTTTTTTTCATTGTTTTTTTTTTCATGAAAATATCGTTAACTAACATTTTTAGAGAAAAAAGTTTTATTTGAAATGTTAATCTATATTGTACTTGTTAATTAACTTGTAATGATAGAATAGAAAATCGTTTACAAACTTCAAGATTAAGCATACGTTTTATTCAAGTTGAAGTTTTAAAGGATATACATAAGAACTTTATTTCAGAATTAGCATTACATTTAATATAAAGTGGATCTTTTGCATCATTTCCTCATTTAGTTTTAGAAAATGAGAATGTGGATTAAAAAAAATATTGTTATTCTAAACACTGTGGAAATGGTCGAAGAAAAATAAAATCACCTTAAGGGTGTATTCAAATCCAAACTGCTTATTTTGAGACACATTTGTAAATTCATTTTTGCTCTAAAATGCTACCAATTGGCAGGTTCTCTTATTCAGAAACTTTATAATGTCCGTATTGTCTCAATTTTTTGATAAAGACAGAATATATTTCAAAAAATGCTGTCAAAATGGACATTTTGTACCGAATTTCCCAAAGCGATAGTCCTGGAAACAAAAACAAAAATTATCGTACTGTGAAAGTAATTGCCTCTAAATCAATTTCTAAGTAATTGACCGAAAAATAAAAACATGGGGACCTTATAAATGTCTTTATAAATCACAACGCCAAGTTTCCTGTAGTCACTTTTAAAAATGAGTCTGAGAATGTGCCTCAAAATTTTGAGTTGTTGAGCGTGGAAAAATGTATATATTTTTTTTTAATACCGCCTTAAGCGTTTCCCCTAGGATATTTTATATGGAACAATAAATCATTAAATAAAAATCAATTAATAATTTCTTTAGAATGTTTGATGATTATGACTAATTACCGAACTATAACGGAAATTTGAATATTTGATTGTTGATATTTCATTTACTGGTATTTTAAACTTATAAAATATTATGTTTGATGATTATGACTAATTACTGAACTATAACGGAAATTTGAATATTTGATTGTTGATATCTCATTTACTGGTATTTTAAACTTATAAAATATAAAAAAATCAGCTAATTAATTTTCAAGTACGAAACACAACTGTCTTTTTAATTTAAAATATGCAATTTTCTATTTAGATTTAACTTATAGTGTACAAGATTTTAATACATCTAGAATTTTATATAGAAGAGTGTTTGAAAAAAGGGTATATACATAATATATATATATATCTATATATAATTAATTATATTACAAGTTTTTTGCGACGATTTTTTATACATTTATATTCTCTTGTGTTAATCGTCGATGTAATGCATAGAAATGACAAATCAACGATTTTTACAAATAGAGTAGTATACTACTTTTACTATTTCAGCGAAAAAATATATGCACATATTAAGAGGAAAATATAATGTTTGTTTTTAATGAATAATTATTAAAATATTCAGTCAAATCTCGATTAACAAAATATAAAATGACAAAAAAGTATAAACATTTCAATTAGCACTGAAACTGATTTTTTTTTTCTAAATAGAATTATTTTTTCGATAAAGGCAATAAAAATATGTTCAAGAAATATATTTGATAGTATTTAAAGTATACATATTTATTATTCATTTCATACAAAAAATATTTATCTGTCATGTTTTTCCAAGGAAAAGGAAATATCTATCATCATTACATATGTAACTAAAAAAGAAATACCAGAAACATATCCTGATATCAATTAAGCTATTCTCTTCCTTAAAGATAGTTGTTCTGCATGGTTACGAAAGGAATAATTGGAGACCCAATCATATCCATTACTTTTCGTCTCCGGTGTCTCATGATTTTCCTGCAAACTAGAATTGTGATTGGATTTTACGATATTTTGCCAAGCAGGATAATGGTAAAAATATGATCGCTTAATATATAGTCAATATTGAGTGTCCATTCTCGTTTCTGTATTACACTCCGGTGAAAAAGGGAAATAAAACACAATGAATGGGATTTTCAATAATAAATTAACAAAAACATTCGGAAAAAAAGTGCAGTTATTTTGTTACGAAATATGATAGAAAGAAAATATGAATGACATGTTTTTATGAAACACATTGTTTTCTGGCTAGAAGCGTCTCACACAAAACGTTGGTATGATGTCTTTAATTTATTTTGAAGATAATTAAATATTTTATTTATCTTTAAATTCTGTAATCATAAATTACGTCAGTGAGAAACGTGATTGTAAAAAGTGAAATATTTGTTTATGTTGAAATTAAAGAAAATATGTATGTCACGTAAAGTTATAATACACTGGTGTGCAAAACTTAAGCAACAAACACAAAATGCCAATTTCTGAACACGTGAGTACTCAAAAGAAAATTCTATAAACAGCAAGTGCCAAAAATAGGTACTACCCTAACAGCACAGACAGTCGATGTGAAGTCTTCTTGACATCACAAATGGTCACAATTGTCACAGTCACTACAATGAACAGAAATGTGATATCTTTCATTCGTCTCATTTTAACTCTCATTTGGTCACTCCACTGAACAGTCACCATGACTGCTGCTTTTTGAAGAGTCACCAGGTGACTTTACAATGAAGTCGTCTTGTGACTCTCATTTTGACACTCCATTGTAAAGTCATAATGATAGCTGTTCTGTGACGAGTTCCCAAGTGACAGCAAATGAAATCATCTGGTGACTTTTCACAAAGGACTGCAATGATGACTTCACAATAGAGGGTCGATCACCGGAAAGTCACCATGCGACTTCATTGTGACATTATTTGGCGACTCATCACAATGCACACTCATCACAATGCGACTCATCACAATGCTCACAATCGTTCAAAGTTCAGTCTTCAACTGACAGTGACTTGAGAATCACAAGGTGACTTCATTGTAATGTCACCTGGTGACCCATCACAAAGCGACAGTAACAGTGACTTTTCAGTGTTAACAATCATTTGAGAGTAATAATGAGACAGTGAAATATCCTATATTTTGATGCACCGTAGCGATTGTGACACTTCTAACCATGTGTGACGTCAAGTGGACTTCACATCGACTGGTCGTGCTGTTAGGGTAGTACCTCTTTTCTACACTTGCTCTTTATAGAATTTCCTTTTGAGTTCCTCTCACGTGTTCAGAAATTAGCATTTTGTGTTTGTTGCTTAAGTTTTGCACACCAGTGTAATTAAATTGTTCAAACCTAAACTTAAACAAACTGAAAAATAACAAACATTTCTTCTTCTTCTTTTTTTTTTTTTTGGTTTTGTAAGACGAATATGAATAACGAATATATTTGTACATTTGATTTATTCACATGTTTTATTTCATAATTTCATTCAGACAAGCAATTACTTATTAGTCAAGTCATTATTAGGCAGCCATTTTTAATGTTATAAAGCACAGCCGTTTTAATTGTTTTGATTATTATTTATAGATGCAATTTTTTTCGATATCGGATGTAACATATATAACACCTAATTTAAAAATTAAATTATTTAAAAATTAACTCATGCTAAAACTATTATACTTTCTGGTATTAGATTAATAAATATAAAAGAAGATAATCTGGTACAGTAACTAAATTTGCATGATGATAAAAAGAAACCTTCAATTCGTGAAATCATTTACTTTGAAAAAAATTTTGGATAACTTCAAGTACGTCTTATAACTCGAGTAACGAGTAAACTTTTATCATATTCTATAATTACCGATTCCTTTTTAAAAATAAAATATTCTACGTCAATAAATTTCATATGTATATTAAGATAATCTTCTCCTTGTTAACAATAAACATAAAAATATACTTCGTACTTTTCATTACTTAAATATATTTTTTTAAATATTGAATGTTGATTTAAAAATTAACGTTCGAACTAAACAACAATACATTTGTATCAAATTTTATAGCAACGCACGTACATTGGGAGTTATATTGCAACAGTAATTATCAGTGCAATACATTTTTGCGTATTATAATAATATGTTTATTATTACAAAGTGCATAATTCATCAAACAATTTCCAGAAACAAAATTCTAAATATAATTAAAACTCTCTTAGGTAAAATTGATATCTTTTGAACGTATAATTTGTTCAACAGAAAATAAATTAAAAAATATAAATAAAATTAGTAACACCATCTTCTAAATAACTACATTTTAGAAGCATAATAAAATGTTAACTTTAGCATTTTTAATCGTAGTACAAAAATATTTTTCAATTATTATTTTTAGAATACGAATTTATCAATGATTTTCATAAATAAAAATATGTTTCAAAGAAAAACAAATTTGATTATGCTTTGGTCAATTCCTTGAATTTCACAAAATGTGAGACATTTCAATCATTTTTGTGGGGGTGGGCGTGAAGTATATTTCTCACGTGGGTTTAACTTTAACATCCTTAAATTTCGAACCTATCTAATTATATGGACATTTCAGAAAATTGCATTTTTATATACTTTACCTTTATCTTTAAATTCTGTAATTATAAACTACATTAGAGAGAAAAGTGATTGTAAAACAGTGAAATGTTTGTTTATGTTGAAATTAAAGAAACTGTATGTCACCAAGAGTTATAATAATTAAATAGGTCAAACGTAAACTTAAACTAACTGAAAAATACAAAACCTTTCTTCTTTTTTGTTGGTTTAACTAATTAACTAGTAGTTAATAGTTAACTAGTTGGTTTTTGTATCGTAGGCACATGTAGACACAGTAGTCTGTCGAGTGCACGTGGCCCACTAGAGAAATTTAAATAAAATATGTGCATGTGCAAACAGCGCAATCTTGGCATTGTTTTTGTGCTAAAGACATTTTTTTGCGTATATGCATCTAAAAATAAACCTTCTTCACATCACGATAAGTACTCTAATTTCTCTTAGGTATGGAATATACTACAGGTCGCAATTTATGTGTTTTATGCATTTCTTATATACGTCGATCCTATGAACTCACATAATGTGTCAAAAACCGATGCTATTACGGAATTAATTGGAACAATTATTATCATGTGAACTAATTGCAATACATACAGAACATTTTATAGTACACGTAAATACACCCATGTCCAAAATTAAGGTCACAAACATAAAATCTGTGAAAACTAATGAACTATTCACTGTGTTGCCACGAAATTTGGCACAGAGGTATATTAGAATGGCAGAAAGAATATAGCAACATATCAATATGGAAAATATTTTAATTGTGAATTAAAATACAGGGTATATTAAAAAGTGTTAAATCATGAATCAGAGATAAAGCATTTATCTCAAGAGAAGTATGTCTGATATGGAGTGTGACCACTGTGCACTGCTAAACAAGCCTCACATCGAGCTCTCATACTGTTTATGAGGGTGTCAATAAATGTTTGTGGCAACAAAGCCATTTCTTCCGAAAGCGTGGCTTTTAACTCCTTGCAGGTCATGGCAGGGGGGGTTACGCTGTGCAATGGGTCTTCCTAGACCATCCCAATGTCACCAGGAAGGCCAGCCAAGACCGACACAGAACAACAACACCTGCACAGAATAGCTATTTGGCGTTAAGCGCACGACGACATAGGCTGGCAACGACTCCTCAGCTTGCTGGTGACCTTACTGCTGCGTCTGGAATAAGAATTTCCAGGCAAACAGTATATAGACGACTAGCAGAGAGGGCACTTTACGTCCGGCATCCAGTCGTGTGTGTCCCTTTCACTGCATCGAACAGGAGGACCCAGTTGTTGTGGAGCCGAAGACATCAGTCTTGGACTCAACAAGAGTAGGAGCGTGTTCTTTTCAGTGATGAATCCGGATTTACCTCGGAAAGTGATTCTAGTCGAATCTTCATCTGGAGAAAACGTGGAGCTCGCTATCATCCTCCTACGTAAAATAAATCGACAGATTTGGTGTCAAAGGAATCCTTCTCTGAGACGGCTTAATGTTGGGCTGCTGTACCCCACTGCACGTCTTCGATGCGGGTACTGTCAATGCACATCGCTATAGGGATGAGGTCCTTGAAGCATATGTGAGGTTGTTCCGGGGTGCTGTAGGCCCAGACTTCATTTTTATGGACGATAATGCGAGGTCACACAGTGCTCACGTTGTTGATGATTTTCTTGAAGAGGAGGATATTCGCCGTATGAATTTGCCCTCGAGATCTCTGGACTTCAATCCTATTGAACATGTTTGGGATGGTCTAGGAAGAGCCATTGCGCAACGTAACCCTACTCCTAGGACCCTCTAGGAGTTAAAAGCCGCGCTTTTGGAAGAATCGGATTTGTTGCCACAAACATTTATTGACACCCTCATAAACAGTATGAGAGCTCGTTGTGAGACTTGTATAGCAGTGCACAGTGGTCACACTCCATATCAGACATACTTTTCACGAGATAAATGCTTTATCTCCGATTCCTGATTTAACACTTTTTAATATAACCTGTATCTTAATTCACAATTAAAATCCTTTCCATATTGTTATGTTGCTATATTATTTCTCCCATTGTAATATACCTTTGTGCCAAATTTCGTGGCAACACAGTGAATAGTTCATCAGTTTTCACAGAGTTTATGTTTGTGACCTCACTTTTGGACATGAGTGTACTAATCAGTTAGTAAACCTATCATCCTTATACAAGGATTTGCTGCAAAATTATTGTGGGAGTATAATTTTTTTCCACGATTTCGACCATGTTAGGAAAACTGGAGTAATGCCGATCGTCGGTTAATGGATCTGACGAAGTTATCTCGTTTGTATTTTACAGCCGAAGCAGTCTGCCGAGTGCACGTGGCCCACTACAGAAATTTAAATAAAATATGTGCAAAAAGCGAAATCTTGGCATTGTTTATGTGTTTTTTGTGCATTTTTATGCATCTAAAAATAAATTATCTTCACATCACGATAAGTACTCGATATTCCCTTAGGTATGGAATATACTACATGTTGTCTTATATGTGTATGTGTAGTATTAAATAATAGAGAATGTTCTAAAAAGATGGCAACGAGCTTTGAATAGTTTAGTGTTGTAGACACGTTGGCAATGTAAATTCCAAAAGTGTTCAAAATAAGGTAGAAAGTAAGATATGTTGATGATTTAATCCTGCCCTTATTTTTTAAAAAAGTTACACTTTCTAAAATTTTATAAGGTCCTTGTGTGGTATAGGTTATATGTAGAAAATTGTTTCGTCTACTCTGATAAGTAAAACACTGAATATCCCAATCTTCTACAACCAAATTTCACCGAGTTATGACTTCTTGCATTTTATGAAATTTCGAAATTTTTGAACATTTGCAGTTTCAAAAAATTCGACAGTTCCCAAGGCATTTAACTCTTATTTTAATAAGACTCGCCGGAATAATAAAAAACATAGCTGATACAAGCCGAAACCATTTCTCACGAATAAACACGAACTATGTTTAATTCACAAATTCTTAGTGTATTGTATCCATATGTATGTATCCATTGGATGTATTGTACCATATATTATGTACGAGCTTTTTGTTTAATACTGTTTAATACCTGAAACCTATTTTATATCTTATCGGTCATTTACACAGAGAAGTGATTGACAAACATGGACTATATTGTTTCTCCAAATTTAAGTGTTTACGATCTTTTTGTACGTTCGGAAAAATATATTCATATTTACTACTTTCTTTAAAAAACGATGTAATAAAAAAAATAAAAATCGTTTGAACCGTTTAGAAGATGCTCAGGATATGTTGTCGCATTTAAATATTATCGAAAAATTTTCTATTATCAAAATTCATTTCTTTGAAAAAAAGAACGATTGAGGAACAGGAAAGATTAATGAACTATTAAGTGTAACTAAAAAAAGTTTATCTACACACACAAAATGAGGTTACTGAGAAATGCGTAATTTTGAACAGTAAAAGTATCTATGAAACTGGATTAGAGCAAGGTAAAATATGTGACAGTCTTTCTTTTATATTGAAATAAAATAACGTCTTCCAGGACGTAATGCTAACATCAATCACATCCGACGAGATAAAAAAAACCGCCAATAAGACAAAAAAATTCAAAAATAAGTTACAAAAAATACACAATCAATGTCACTGTTTGTCAATCTGAGTTGTCGCGATAAATTATTATACGCTCAAATGGAAAAAAAGCAGAACAGACAAAACTGACATAAATCAACATTGATGCAAAATGTTTTTTTATTTTTGTATTGCGATAGCTTGAGTTAGAAATGACTCAATGAAATGTGATGTCCCTTTATGAATATTTCAATAAAAAAATTAAATTTTTTTCTGATGTAATATGGTATGAATTTCGTAAATATTTTATTTAAATTATATTTAGCAATATTTTTCAACTGGTACAGCAGTATTGAAACATAATGAGAGAAAAATATTAGACAAATAGTGGGAAATACTACAGAAGGTCTGAAATCGAAATGATTTTAAAATTGTCATAGTTTAACATAGTTGCCAAGTCTCCGGATTTTGTACACCAGTATTTTCTTCGAGAAAATGTTGTTCTTTTAAATCGCAGAATGCTCCGATTAAACAAAATAACATTTTCTGTACTAAAATACTGGTATCCAAAAAGCCGGAGACTTGGCAGCCCTGGTAATATGTTACAAAATCAACTGTGTCATGCATTATAGAACATCATATTTTTTAATTTTAAAAATATTTTTATGGAAAAAAGTTTTCACATGTATAGAAGTGAGAAACTGAGAAACGCAAAGCTAATTAAAATAAGGATATCTATTCCCACAAATTCAATTAATTGCTGGCTAATTGACAACGAATAAGAAATTTAAAAAAATTAAGAAATACTTATAAAAAACAAATAATTTTGAAAGCATTCTTCGATTGATCCAAAGCGTGCTTTGAATTAAGCAGAACTTACATATTTATTTACAAAAGTTTCACTTAAATATTGCCCAATAATTCAAGGTTGGGTTCTTTATTCTTTATCAATGAGTATGGCGATTATGTGAACTTGAAATTATTAACAAGGCAGTAGCATAGGTGTCACATGCATTCACACAGTGTTGGTCTCTATTTTTATTCAGAATTTCCGAACACATATCAGATATTCCAAACAATTCATTTTTGCTTTATTTAATTAAACACATTTCGTGGTTACGTAAAACAAAAAGTTTTCTTTAGGAATTTCACTAATGAATTTGAAATCTGGTAAAACTGCAAGAAAATCGTTTATTATGAGCTATTACTTGAAAATCAGCTAATTAATTTGAGGAAACGGCTTATAGCTAAAGGAATTAAAGTGAGAAATTCATAAGAAACGGCAAATTTAGCATACAGAATGCTAGGACGCATGTGCCTTTGAACACCCGACACAAACTTTTTCAAATTGCGTAGTGTGTTTTGTACCATTCACTGTTCTCTCACGACATTGCGACGTCTGAATATAATTTATTTAGATCGCAACAAAACAGCTGACATGAAAAAAAAATGCTTCTATGGAGCACTTGAATAAGTGTCTGGATAAGTTTTGCAATCAGTAATCTCAATTCCCTGAGCGGATGATTATACAGCTATAAGAGATACGGAGAAATGTAATAGAACAGAACGGTGATTGATTAAATATATTTAAATTAACGTGTATTGGTAAAGTATTAAAAACGTATTTTTATGTTCTTTAATTTTTATCAAAATCATTCAATGATCTTTGTAATCAACTCAATACATTGTTAAAAAATAAGACTTACAGTTCATTTTACAGTAAGACAAAAAATACTAATTTATCTTTGCACGGTATCGTTATTACATAAAATAAATTAAATTGTGACATTTTCCTGATTTTGTGTGTTACATCCTTTGCGATACGTCAACGCATAAAGTATAAGTTTAATTACATATCAGAAAAAAAGTTTTAAGCTAAAATAAAAGAAAAAAAAGTTATTTTATTGAACTGCAATTAGATGGCAGCAAATGAAGTTTCACGTTTATACACACAAATCGGAAAATGACATAAACGCAAAGTTTTGGTAATGGCTCTATCAATTATATAGACATTTACTGCAAACCTGGTAAAAAACTACTAGTAAAAAAACCTTTTCCTAGTAAAAAACCTTTTCCTAGTAAAAATGTGATAATGAAATTTGATCTGT
This sequence comes from Maratus michaelseni, assembly GCA_963931845.1. Lineage (NCBI taxonomy): Eukaryota > Metazoa > Arthropoda > Arachnida > Araneae > Salticidae > Maratus > Maratus michaelseni. The sequence goes on along the minus strand of OZ007590.1, from coordinate 255,479,833 downwards.
AATCAGAGTAATTAAACGTGTAATGTAATACTTATCAACGATTCTATATCTGTGGGATATGTCACAGTTATTCTTCGATCATAGGTCCTTACACTTCATAAAGCATCTGTGGCACATTGATAGAATCGGATTCGCACTTTGACTAGGACATGTAGGCTACTCACGTCTAAGAAAACTAACTCAGTGTTATTTACTTCATACTTCAACACTGATCTTTTGCTGAGAATGAACTAGAAAAAATCATTGATTCCAAACTGCTTAGAGTTACGGGTTGTTTGAAATTTACAATAAACATTTTATTTTTTTTTAACTAAAACTTTTTGTAATCCTTACAATCTGTCAAGTTACAACGGATTTTCTCTACATTTTATTTTTACTTCCTTCTATCTAAAATAGAAGAAAGTAATGTATACGAATTTTTTTCGACTTCCAGTGTTCGACGGATTCATATGTTGTATGGGTCGGAGATCCCGAAAAACACATTTTTACAAAATGTCTGTCTGTCCATGTGTCCGCGCGTTTGACCGTGTAATCTTGTATCATCGAAAAGTGTATGAAGTTAAGCATATAATTGAACCAAACTTAATATATAAGCTTTTGACTATGACCAGCAGTTCCCAGTTGAAATTGGGGATATTCCACCAGAAGGGGGCACTGTGATGATCCTTTTTGTACCATTTTCCTTATTGTATCATCGGAAAGTGTACGAAGTAATGCATAATATTGAACGATATTTTACATATACGTATTTGACTATGGCCGATAGGTCCCAGTTGAAAATGAGGATATTCTTCTACATGGGGTAGGGGTGCACTGTGATAGCGATTTTCTGTATTTTTTGCGGTTTAAGTAATAAATTTATGAATAGTTTTCGACGAGTTATATTTAGTTGTAATGCCATAGGGCAAGGTTTGTATAAAATTTTGGAGAAAATCTGTATTAAGTTGGCACTGTAATAGTGAAAAAAATTTTGAAGGGGTACGATCGTGGTAGCTATTGAAAAACAAATCATACTGAATCACCCAATTTTCTAAGCTAAGTTTAATTTGCATATTTGTATTAATAAATTTTTTCACGTGTTTTGCTATATTCCCCGTTGATTAGACTTCATTGCAAAAGAGCCCTCCCCCCCCCTCCCAATAATTTTGAAACATTTATTGTAAAATAATTTAAAGTATAATAAAGAAAAATAATAGCGTTACTACTAATTTTTCGTTTCTAAAATGCGAAACTTAGAAAATTACGCATTTTGAAGTATTCACAAGTATGAGATACAACAAAGTTTTGGGATAGACACATCCGACTATTTTTAAAGTATTTTCTTTCGAATCGGCAATTTTGTACAACTCCCTTACCCCTCTCATTCCCCTGACCCTCATATGATGCTCCTATTTTAAACTGCGGTCAAAGAGATTTAAAATGCTAAAATAAAAAACAAAAACATTCTTTTCCCTGGTAAAAATCACTTAAATCTCATATGAGGCTTTAGATGTTCTAGATTCTGCTGTGAGATGGGAGCACTACAGTTTATGAGTGCTGTAAAGTTATTTTGGTTTCACGCTGAGTTGATCATTTAGAAGTGCCCTCTTCTAAACAAATATTTGTTTAGAAAAAGTAAAACAAAAATATTTTTATCATTCTAAGATATGTATTTATCATAATAATGTGCTTAATAGGTTTCTAAATAAAAAATAGCTGTTATAACTGGGAATGAACATGTATCCTCATATGAGGCTTAGTGCACCTAATACGAACACGTGGTAATGGTACACATTCTGTTCAATAAAGTTATAAATTTTACTGCAAATAATTTCACTGCAAAATAATCAAATCTATCTAAAAGTAATAAATTAACAATAGAAAATTAGTTAAACATATAGTTTCTAGTGCTACTAAATGTTTAGTTTTAAATTTACTGTTCACTAAAGTTATAGTTTTACTAATGATGATTGTAATAAAGAGACTATCAAAGATAAGGTAATATATAAGAAATAAAACATCATTTGAGGATAAAAAATTTTATACTTTTAGGAATATCCTGGTACGCGTATGCCTTTAGAATCTATCAGGAAACAACTGACATTACATAAGATGAGTTTGCTGAATTTGGATCGTCATGAAGTGTTCTGTTGAGTCTTTCTGAACAGATTAAAAATAAAAACCACAAATTGTTTTTTCATAATCTTTCACAACCATACCATTCCTGTTTAAACTGCTTGAGTGAAAAATATTTGCAACATTGTCAATACGCAATAATCGAATAAAATAAGCTCCAACAAAACCAATCCTCCAGAAAGAATGGAAAAACAACCAAGGGGTACACTCTGCATCACAATAAGTGATAAGAAAATAGGAATGGTTTGACAATTCTGCTTTGCATTTCGCATCACCGTTTCTAGGAGCAAATGCTATTTATTTTGTAGGTCGTCGAAGTAAGAGGTAAATCCTTCTTACCAGTTCCGAGACCACCATCAATAGCGATGTGTAAAACAATATTTGTGGAGTTGATCTAATGAATTCTCTATTAGGATTAGGCCTATACAGACATACTATGAGACACAAAAGATGGTGGTTTAGAATTTTTCACCATATGTTAAACGTTATTGTTATAAATTGCTGGCTGCTTTGGACGATAGATTCGAACAATGAATGCTTAGATTTGCTGGAATTGAAATCTTCGATAGCTGCATTCCTTATTTATCAAGGCTTTTCAAGAGAAGAAAGAAAGTTTGAACATCATAGTCTTTTAAAGATCTACCAAGAAAAGAACTCGTGAAAGTTCAAGCAGTAACTAAGCTTCGAACAGATGGAGGAAATCATTATCCTGCAAAAACTGTTGGTAAATATGCAGCTAAATGCCATTTTTTTGGAGGCTCCAGAAAACAAGATATATATATATATATGTGTGTGCGTGTGTGTGTGTGTGTGAATGATGCAAAGAGGCTCTATGTCCTAAATGACAAATCCTAATAAATGACTTTCAGGCTTTTCATTCAAAATAAATCTGTGTAAATAAAAAATGCAATCTGTATATAACAATATTATTGATAATAACTACACTTATTTGGCAAATTAACTCGACTGTTATATAATGTATTAAAATAAAAGTTTGCTTTAAAATATATTATCTTTTTCCTTTTTATTCTTCTCATTTAGCACCACTGTATAACCCTTTAGTCCCTCAAGCCTCATATGAGGCTCTTCCAGATTAAATCGAAAGATACACGGTAACAGAAAAAATCTTTTTCTATGAAATTTATAGCTAGATTTTATATACATAAAAGTAGTAGAAATATTTTTTTATTCAACTTTATAATAGTTCGGGAATGAGAGGGTTAAGTGCATTTTAGATGTGATACGACAGTAGATTAATTTTAACACAATTTTTCAAATTGGTAAAGACATCATATGAGTTGTAATTTTCCAACTGGACGAAAAATGTCCGGGCCAGGATTCGAACCAAAGATCTTTTGGCTGAAGCTGACATGCTCTACCAACTGAGATATCCCGGTCAAATCTGGAGGGCACAATTCATCCAGTTAACCTTATTGAGCCTTATTGACCTTATTAAGCCAGATTCTATAATCAATAAGGTTAACTGGAAGAATTATGCCCTCCAGATTCGACCGGGATAGTTAAGTTGGTAGAGCGTAGCAGCTTCAGCCAAAAGATCTTAGGTTCGAATCCTGGCCCGGACATTTTCCGTCCAGTTGGAAAATTACAACTCATGTGGTGCGACAGGTTGTCTATATTGAACAGACACAAACTAACCTGCTATGGTTAAGTTCATGAGTCAGTCTAGTTAGTTTTGTTTAAATCTCCGTTTTAACTGTATGAAAAAGGAAAATACGCACAATTTCTCATGAAACTCAATTAAAGATTTAATTTTGTGTGAACTCCGGAAAATATACCTAAGATACGTAGAGTTTTACATTAATTAAAACAGAACTTTACCACATAATCTACAATTATTTCCATCGCGTAGGAAATAGAGAATATTACATTTCTAGATATTACATTTAGCACTTTTGTCAAAAGTACATTTTATAACGACATGTTAATTTTACACACTAGCTCGGTTAAACTTCGTCGAAAACACATATATATTTTTAAAATATCCTTCTAATATGGAAAATTAGTTTTAGTATAAATACCATTTTCCATATGACATTTTTTGTGTTAAAATGTCTGAGAACAAATTTACAATAGATATAACATGACATTAAATAAAACCATTTTTTATCTCTTCTGCATTGATGTAAAAAATATGATTAGGTAAATTGTGTCATTCTTTATCACAAAATATTTATTTATTACAAAATATATCTTAAAAACAATTCTCAGCATTTTATATTCTTTTAGTTCTAAGATATAAAAAAAATAGAACACTATTTTTTTTCAATTTATATATATATATATATATATATGAATATCTTACATAAAAACACTGCAATTGTTACTAAATAACCACTACAATATTCATGTGTATTCGATTAAATCATTCCTACTCTATCTCTACTAAATGCAATATTTGAAGTGCATTGTAGAATTTAACACACGCTTTGCTGATTTAATTTATGGAAAACTGTCACATGAATCATCCATTTTAATACAATGTTACAATCGCTAAAACAATGATAATGCAAAACAATTTTCAATGTCATTTTGTGTAATGATATTTTCCAGTATAGATTTGAATAGAACTGTTTTTGTGCATTATAAACTATAAATGAATATCACATAAAAAATATACTTTCATCATTGAAATAATAAAACAGAAAGAAATGTGCCCACATATATTTGGTAAATTATGTACGTATTTAATTATTATAATATTTTATAATTAATAATAGGATTTTAATTATTATAATAATTAATATGAGTTTCTGAAGACAATTAAAAAGAAGTTAAACTTATAAAACTTTCTTTCAGCCATAAAACATGAGTTTTAATAAATTATTATGCATGTGATTGAAATGTTTTAAGGTACAGAAAGAAAATAATGCATAAATGTATTCCAACCTAATTGATTTTCTTTCTTTACATTTTGAATTGATGCATTGTAAATTAAAACAATATTTACACGAAAACCGACAATTTAAGTGTCTTTCTGTAAATCAAATATTCAGAATGCAATACTTATTTAAAACACTCTGCAAATATTGATTCTCTAAACTACTTTCGAATTTGAAATAAAATTATCCGTGAAGTGCACTTTCCTTGAATTCCCTTAGTAATAGTTTTAAGGTGTAAAGCGAGAAATTCGATTTATGATTTATTTTATAAAATGCATCATGTTCCGAATTCTACATTAAGAAATATTTTATAAGGATAACTTAATTTTTCGAGAAAATCATATGCTTTTACTTGGGATTTCTCACGAGAATTTATACACCCAGAAAAAGGAATTGATTAAAACTACAAAACATGTTTTGTTGAGTATATTTTGGTTGTTTTAGCAAAATGTAAGTAAAATTGAACCATTTTACTCCAATTAACAAAACATTTTTTGCTGACGATACTTTTTTTTTTTTTTTTGTAATTGCAAAAAAAAAAAAAATGTTGTTGATTCAACCAAAATTTCCATTGACCAATATTTAAACAAAACATTTTGTTTAAATGTAAGTCAATGGAAAGTTTGTTTAAATCAACATTTTTTTTTTTTTTTTTTTTTTTTTTTTTGCAATTCCAAAAAAAAAAAAAAAATGTATCGTCAGCAAAAAATGGTTTGTTAATTCAAGTAAAATGGTTTAATTTTGCTTGAATTTTGCTAAAACAACCAAAATGTACTCAACAAAACATGTTTTGTAGTTTTAATCAATTCCTTTTTCTGAATGTATAAAGAAATGTTCGATAAACACGCTGAAGTAGACAGTTTATAAATCGAAGAATTATTTTAAGAGATAATTAATATTAAAGTTGGTCAAAATAATTTTCTTATAAGAAGTTTTATAGAAACGAAAACTATGCACAGAAATTTAACCATAATTTGTAAGGATATAGTTGACAAAGTTGGGGCTATAATTAAAGTTTTTAAAGCTAAATTACTATAGATTTTTTTAAATTTATTATTGCGAATTATACATAGGAGAAACACTACTTCTATAGTAAATATAACATCGATGCTTAATGCCTTAACTTAAGTAAATCTTTAAAACTTTGACCGGTAAAACATCTTTATAATGTGTACCAGTAACTGTTAAATATCATAAAATATGAAGGCAATGGGAATTTATTTTATTATTTTATTTAACAAAATTAAACATACTCTTAATGTATCTAAAGAGACAAAAATAAAGAATTCCAAAAGCCAGTTTTTTACGGAGAAAGAATATTAAAACTTATCTTCTGAAGTCCGTAATGCGTTTCACGGCTACTTATACAACTACTTAAAAAGTCTTCAGATGTCGTTTTGTGTAAGCATCATGGACACACTAACCGACTACAATAAAATTTTTAGCTTAAAAAAGGGATTTTTTTTTGTAAGCCACAAACACAACCTATGTTATTCGTTTATATTTATGCCCGATGCGTAATTAAAGAAAATGCTTTTAACAATGCATTGTCTTATTCTTCTTTTTTACAAAAAAAAAATTCCTTAAAATATTTTCCTTTTTATAGTTAGACTCTATAATTACTGCTTCTATCAATGATTAGTATTTAAAGATTGTCAAATGTGTTATTCAAACGTTTATTTAGGTATTTTAACGCATTTCCATTATACAAATTAGATTATTTTTTATACAAATTGTTCATAACACAATCGTAGGTTTTACATAAATTTTATATTACTGTACATAAATTGGCATATAACTGTGGTGTGATGAAAGCTTCAGATGGAAAAAATCAAGCTGTTTAGTTGAAATGTATGAAAATTATTTGAATATACTTGTCTCTTATCTTGGTATAACTAAAAAAAAGAAATGTCCTCGAAATTATAGCATGTCCTTAAACTTGTGGACTGCTATTTGCACATTTACCGCAGCATTTCCTTTAAAACACTTATTACAATTTAAGAAACTGATAAACTCGTGGGACAAAAGAAATATATATATAAAGGATAATAGGGTATACCATGTAAAGACATGTAAGTTTTAAAAAATTGTCGTTATAAAACGTTTGTAAAATTTGGTTACATTATATATAATACATTCAAGCAATTCTTCAAACGAATTTAATTTAAAGAGCCATTAAATATATTACTTAAATTATATTGAAACAATAAAACATCTTAATAAAAAAGGGGAAGATGTCCGTATCAGGGACGTGAAAAACAATGCTTATCTGTACAGCATCTGTTTTGAAGAACAATGATCTTTGAATTAAATACATTGATTTTATAAATAGATTTGTGTTATGGATTTTAAATAATTATATTCATGAGAAAAACTAATATTTTCTGGTTGATTAAAAAAAGCAGAAAAATTTTTGCAGATTTACAATTAAGTGAATGTTTATAACAATTTGTTTTAATTTTTAGCTATACTGACACTTTTTTAAATATAAATAACAAATGAGTAACTTTGGTGTGGTGAATAGGAAAATAATAGCAAATTTTCTGGATTTGCTCCCATTTTCGAAATACAGCCAACATTCCGTTAATGGAACAAGTAAAAAATATTAACATTCGATATGTAAAGAGTTACATTTCATTTTACATATTTCGTAACTTTCTACTTTTAGAGATAGGTATTGCAACACAGAAATATATTTTTAACATTAATATTAAAACCGTTTCCTGTATGGTTTGCTAGAATGTTTCTCTTCAGGACAATCTCTTTTTATTGTCCAACAGTAGTCAGTCATCATGTGTCGATCTCAATGCAGATGTCTAAACGAGCCGAAATTTCAAGGCCCGAGACCGGCCCAAACCATATATTTTTTTATTTGGACCTTACCAGGCTATTATAAAAGTTAAAAGTTCGGAACCAGCCCTGTCCGGCCCCGTCCGGACCGGTGTAAAAGCTAAAATTTCGTTCCAAGTACGGAATTTTTACAAAGTATTTCTGAACCAACACAATAATAAAATTAAAATTATTCAAAAAGCACGCTTACTCATGCATATATATTTAAAAATCTGTTAATGTTTTACAAAAATTGTTGTACCGGGCCTCATTTTACCGATTTCTACACAGGGTTGAAAATTTCGGCACGTGAAGAGCGCTGGGAAGAATGAAATCCAGGACCAGCTTGGCCCAAAAAAAAGATGTCAGGCCCGGGCACGGCTTGAGTCGAAAATTTAGATGACTAGGTCCGGCTCGGCCGATACTCCAGAAATTGTTTAGGTCCACGGACGGCCCTACCCGTAAAGTGTAATGACCAGTCCCGACTCGGCCCGGAAATAGTGAATACCAGGCCTGGGCCGGCTCGAGTATCATGAATGAAAATTGGCTCGAGCACGTGCAGGCCTCTATTTTCTTGTCTTTTGTACCATTTCTCCACTATCTTCTCATATCTTGGTGGAACCGTTCTATTTGCTCTTCACCATAATCACCCACGTTTTCAGGAAATCTTTAAATAACTGTCTTCAAAATCACGTTTTTAACACATGAAACTCCTTTAAAAAATAATTATTGCTAACTGCTTTATATTCCATAATTAAAAACTTTTGTATGTATCAAAATCATCAAATCATATAATGCCTAATATGCTTTGTTGTTATTGCCCTAATTGTTAAAACTTGTTTTTTTTATAATTTGTTTTTGAAAATTAACATCTCTCCTGCTCCAAATATGTATGAAGATCAGAAATATTAAGTTGTTTTTCTTTTGTTCAAAATTTCAAAGCGTACACACTTAAATCATTTTTTTTTTCATTTTTGTCGGAGTGTATTTTTGTCGGAGTGTATTTTTGAATAAAGTATTTTTTTTTCAAATTCAGTGCATTTTCAATAATAAATATAGGATGTAGTAAGAAACAAAATAAAAAAAGATTGTTATGCATATAATTATATTATATTATTATAATTATAAATGAAGAATAATAACATTCATTCGCAATTACAAAGTTTTCTAAAGAATTAAACACACTTTAAACATATATAAACGAAGACTATTTTTAAAGCTAAATGAATAAATGATTCAAACTTCATTTCTTCTTTGGAAAACTGTAATGAAAACGTCTCAATGGTCTTAATTATGTACTTTAAAGAAAACTGGATCTAATTACAATTTTTTAAGTTTTTCCTCCTGAAAATGGCTCTTTTGAACAAATATATTTGGTATTCTTATTGAAGTGAAAATCTGTTGCGATTCGAAATAATTACATTCGAATTCTTGGAATGCCTGTTATTTTCAAGATATTATATATACTCTCTCTCTCTCTATATATATATATATATAGTAAAACCCTGTTTTGTAACCCTGAATGTGACAGGCTTTGCATTGTTAATTGTGTAGACTATGCATTTTCTTAAGCCGCGCTGAAACATTATGCAATAATTTGAAGATTAATTTGTTAAAAAAATATTTTATATTTGAAAAATAATGCATATGAGGTACTAAAGAATTTATAACATTTTGGACTTCAAATTTAGACGTGATGTAAAAAGTGATTTTCACAATTTCAAAAATCAAAGTTAACACATGCATGTATACGAATATGTATACGACAACCCTATTTTAAAAATTTGCATTCATATTTTGAAATCAAAATAGATTCCCTAATGAATGCTATACGTATGTATATCATATCTATGTGATAGTTTGCCAATACAATAGCATGGGACTTCCATTCCTGTACTTTAAAAAATAGTTGTTAATAACAGTAAATACTTGTTACTAACAATTAAAATAGTTTTTAGGTAGCTTTCAATACAAAAAAGTATAAAGCTACCTATTTCAGCCGTTCGGAGGAAAGCAGTTCCGGAAAATTTCGATATATTTTCACCGATCATGACCACCAGACCCCAAAACCACCCTCCGTTCAAATGTTGATTTATATATATATATATCTGACCTATGTTATACGATAACGCTCGTATTTTTAAATCAATTTTGATGAAACTAATTGTGTGTATTAAGCTAACCAATGTCTCGACCGAGTTCGTTGGCCAGCTTGGTCCGCCATTTTGTTTCAAGATGGCGGCCATTTAAAAATTTAAAACTAAAATAAATATACAAAAAATCAAAAATTCAAATTTATTTTTTAATTACGTTTTAGGCCGTGATACAAGAATTCCAGAGCATTTTATGGTTTACCTCTATCTTAAGAAATGGCTGAGATAGAGCAGTTTGAAATTCTAGGGTGGCTGATATTTTGCAACAAAACAGCACATTAACGCTATCACTCGCAAATTATTTTCTTTCATTGTTGTAATATTTTTCCCAATCATACGCATAAAACTATATATTCATATCCGTTAGCACCAAAATTGGCTACATTTGGCGAAATATCGCCAAATTTGGCGACCAAAATAAGAAAATAAATGAAGCCAATTTGGCTATTGCTCAATAATTTGGCGAATTTCTTATTGAAATTCAGTATTGACGAATCTTTTGTAAACGTTTCTTTTCATTTTAACTTGCTGTTTTCGTGTAACATTAGCTAAAATCTTAAAACGAAGATATAGGAAAACTACCTTTTCCTCCCGGTACAGGCCGGAAGGACTTTTTTATTTTTAGTTCAGACTTAACATCTCACCTGCAAAATAAACATAAAATCAGAAAGATTATACAGAATGGCCTTTTATTCAAAATTTTAAAATTTCCAAATATATGTAGTTATTACGGAACATAATAATACTTTTATTTTAATTTTTTTTGTAAAACGAACAATGCTTAAATTATTTTTTATACTTTTAAGAAGAAATTTATGATTTAAACGGAAATAAAATATATAAATACATCTATACCTATAATTATAGATGAACAAATCTAATATTCATACGTAATTAGAAAGTTTTATAGAGATTTACCTCGAGTAAACTTTTTAAAATATGTAAACAAAAGCTATTCTTAAAGATAAATGAATAAATTGTTCAAACTTCGGTTTTTCTTTGAAAACCTCGCACTGATCATTAATATATACTTTAGAGAACTAGAACTAATTACACTTTCTATTTTTTTTTCGCCTAAAATGTCTCTTTGAACAAATAAATTTTGTGTTCTTTTTTAAGTGAAAATTCATTGAAATACGAGATAATTGAATCCGAAATCTCCGAATAATTGTTATTTGCAATATCTATACACATAAAATGCTACGCGAAAAGGCCATTATTTATATTTTACCGATGTGAATGAGTAGTTTGTTTTCATTAATTTACGAATATTAAGAAAAGTATTTGTGGTATCGATTTAAAACTGACCACACATATGTAGAAAAAAAATTGCATCCGAAAATTTATAATTTGTAAAAATTGACCTGTAATTTTTTTATTTTTTGCATCAAACTAGCTATTTTTGGAAACGGAACTAAAATAAAGTGCGAAGTCAAAAAAAAAAAAAAAAAAAAAAAAAAAAAAAAAAAAAAAAAAAAAACGCGCCACTTTGTTTCTGTTTCAAAAGTTACCGATATTTGTTAATGCCAAATGTCATAGGTTAAATTTTGAATGAAGGGGGGAGTCGGTCGTAATATAAATATCTCGTTAATGTTAAAGGTATATAGATCTGGCGCGTCCTGGCGGTGGAAGATGAACTAATTTATTTTTGAGGGCACGTCTGCTATACGGTGGAGTAGGCAGCGGGGAACTGTTCTGGTGGTTCGTTCGGAGAGAGGTTTGTTTAGAAAAGAATGAGCTCCAAGAAGGTGGAAGGTTGAACAACAACAACAAATAAAAGAATAATCCTTTGTGTTTCGTATGAAAAGTTCGACCAGGGAAGCGGCTATAGCCATATATTGTATATTATATTAATATTATATTAGTATTATATATGCTATTTATGTATTTTCATTTATTTTTAATTTTTATTTTCATTTTTAATTATGCAACTCTGCTTTGTAAGCATAAATGGAACTTGCTTTGATTTTTTAATAGTGTAGATTATACATTTTCATCAACTGCGCTGAAAAATCATGCAATAATTTGATGATAATAAGTTTTAAACGATATTCTTTTTTCGCAAAACAATGTCTAATAAGCGTAATTAAAAGTATTATTTGTTAAGAATTTGAATATCAAATTTGGACATTATAATGCCAAAAATTAGTTTCACCCTTTGATAAATCAAAGTTGAGGTAATTTTAATATCTATACGACATCCATATTTAAAAAAAACTCAATTTCCTTTCGAATGCTATACATATTGCATCTCTAAGGGATGATTTACTAATAAAATAGAATGGGGTTCCGTTCTTTTTTCTTTTTTTGTTAATTTTAATTGTTAATTATTGTAAATATTTGTTACTAATAACTAAAAATAGTTTCCTTAATATTAGTTCCAAATTAGCTTCTCACCCACTAAAAATAAACATGAAAATCAGAAAGATTATGTAATTTTTCTTTTGTTCAAAACTTCAAAGAGTGTAGTCACAGAAGAAAATAATTTCATTTTCCATTTTTATTCTAATTTTATATTTTAAAGAGGAAATCTAGGATTCAGTAAAAATGAAATCTATAATTATTACCATTAGTCAGAGCTGAAAAAATCTAATATTAATATGTAATTAGAAGTTTTCCAAATAATTAATTTTAGAGCAAACCTCTTAAAAATGTGTAAAGGAAATTGGTTCTTAACGCTAAATGAATAAATGATTGAAAGTGCGTTCTTCTTTGGAAAACTGTATCCAAAACATCGCAATGATTTTAAATATCTACTATCGAGAGATCTAGAACTAATTACTCTTTCTTTCCTTTTTCCTCCTAAAATGGCTCTTTTGAACAAATATATTCAGTATTCTTTTTGAAGTGAAAATATGTTGCAATTCGAGATAATTGAATTCGAAATCTTGGAATGTGTATTACTTTCAATATATTGTGTTTTCTGTTTATTTATTTGTATTTTTTCCTTCATTTTATGGCATGTATTTATTACTCTTAAACCAGTTGCGAAAAAATAATCTTTGTGTAAACAACGTACCTTCTAGAAAAATATTAGGGGCACAATTTACAGGTGTTATAACCACAATTTTTAAATCCGACAATCTTTACTTTTTTTACAATGCGTATAAATGCATAAAAATCTTTACCGCCTTGAACAAAACAGTCCGCATTACTTTCTAATTATACAATTATTTAAATCAAATATAATTAATTTTAAACTTTTTATTTAATATCAAAATTTCACTGAATATGAATTACATGATATTTCTAAATCAAAACAGTCTTTAAATCCAACAGAAAACTTATTAACAGAGATTTTTTTTAACGAGTTTGTTAAACGTTCTTTATCTGTTGCTTTTGGTATTAATCGTGTTATATTATATTCATTGCAATAAATAAATGTTAAAACAAAGTTATGCGCATATCTAGCAGTATAGTAAAATAATTTTACAATAAAAAAAAATATTTGATGTTAGATAAATCAAGGGAAAAGTGTCTATTGTATTAAAGTAAGCTGTAAATTCTGAGTGACGACGTCTAATTAATTTGAAAGTCAGAAAATTATTCTTCACGTTATTTATTTAATAAAATGAATTATCTAATGTTTTTACCATATTTGTCTTAAGATTACAAAAAGTATTAAAAACAGGAAGAAATAATAGATTATTTTAAGAAAAAAAATATTTTATATCCAGTATGCGCACATCAATCTCAGCCAAATGTAATCATAGCAAAGTATTTATCGATACTTTATATGTATTAAATGTTATATTATGAAAAAAAAAACCTGCTCATAAGAAATAATTCATAAGAAATTATTTTAATATAAAAATATAGCGTCCTTAGACTTTAAACGTTTATGAGAATATGTTTTTTTTATAATTTCATTTAACGTGATGCTAATCTTTTTAGCTCTTTCAAAATACTTAAAAAATGTTTATAAATTTGGTTTGCCTGTCTCTTCGCCTGTCCGTCTGTACGTGCTTTGAAACTGTAAATATATTCGGATTGTCGTGTAATCTTTATAAAATTGATGTTTACTATAGAATGACTGGTATTGAAAATGAAATTTGAAGCATTTGCATTTTGTTTACAGAGATGCACAACCGTTTCTGTAGGGAAAAATCTTTTCCGGTGAATTTTATTGATGTTACGATATTTCACACATAAGGAGATTTTTATGCAACACCGAAGTGGAATACAACTTGCATTCTTGGAAGTATACAATAAATAGTATTTATAGTTCCTATACAAGGATTCACAAAATAATTCCATTATACAGGGTTATTGTATATGATGCATGGTATTTTAACATACACAGTCAATTATAAACAAACACTTACCTGAACAAATTTAAATCAAAGAACAACTCAAATATTTTCTTTTCCCCGCGGTCTGTCTTGAGTTCGGAAGACGTGGTGACACTAGGATTGCTAGAATGAAAAATGGCGTCTTAGGAAGACAAATCGTTTTGAGTTTTGCAGTGTGCGAAATCGGAATGTTAAATTTCGGTCCTACGTGCGTTTCGCAGATGTTTTGAAAAATATAGTCCTACTGAAAAACAGTTGTAAGTGGTACCAGGTATCACCAATTTGACAAAAACAGGCTGTCCCCGATGTCACCGGACATCACACCATGTGACTTTTTCTTGAAGGGCTTTGTGAAAGATAAAGTGTATATGCCACCACTGCCACGCAATTTGGAAGACCTACAAACACGCATAGTTAATGCTCTGAACTTAGTAACACCAGACATGTTGGAGCGAGTGTGGGATGAAATGGACTATTGTATGGACGGTTGTCCGCGTGACTCGAGAAAGTCATATTGTACACTTGTAATGTCATAAAATAAAAATATTTGTGTTGTTCTTTCCTTTAAATTTGTTCTGGTGAGTGGTTTTTTATAATTGACTTTATTTTAGTATGTTAAAATACCGTAAATCATTTACAATAACCCTTTATTAGAATCTATTTGGAGAAATCGCTTGCGGTGCAATATAAATATGTTATAATACTGCGGACATAGTGAAATTAAAAGGAGCACTAAGACACAATAGTGTTTTACATGGAATATGGAGTACTTAGCATTTATCGTTCATTAAAAGAGAGTAAACAAAATGGATACAGGGCTGACTGTGATCGAAAATGTCTGTAAGTGTATTTTCGTCTGCGGTATGCATTTTTAAACTTATCTAATTGTTAGTATATCACATGGTGTGTATAAATTCTATAGATCATATACAGGAGTGCACAACAGAATTGGTACACATTACCGGTTATAGACAGCAACTGCTGGAAATGGATCTTTATTGATTTGTGTGTTCTTTAAATAGCTTCATTACATATCACATTTAAATGTAGGAAGAAAGGAATTCTTCTAAAACAGTCTGTTAGTGTGGGAACGCGTTTCATTTTTAACTGACGCATGATTTGCATTCTTGTTTCATATAACAAATCGCTATATTTTTGTAAGTACACATATTCTCATGTTTAGAGGAATTTGTAACTAAACTTATTTTTTTCACTCTAAAACATTTTACTTTCTATATTTATAACAGTTTCTGTAAAGAATAAAAATAAAAATGTTTACTTCAACTAAAAGAAGAAAATATTATTGTATATACAATTATATAGAATTTAAAAATAATGTGATAATCTAATAACACATACTAAATATATTAGATGGAAAATTGTAATTTATGTTTTTTTTATTTTGTTTTCAAAATGATATTTTTAAGTTATTCTAGTTTTTGTTTATAGGTAATTTTCAGGTTATTCCTACCCGAAATATATAAAAAAAAATAATGCATATAACCAATCACACATAATAAATTTCAATTTAATTTCAGGTTAATCTACGTCCTTATGGGAGGGGTAAGCTAATACACATTTTTCTTAATTAAAAATAACCGAGAGTAATATTTATCAAAAAATGAAAGGGAAAATGTCTTTCAAAAGTATTGTATAGAAGAGAATGGAAATGAATTTTATTAATGTCGTTGACTGAAACATCTGATTAATTTCTTGGTATCTAACGTGTGTTGTTTTACTCAGATATGATAACAAAGTATAACATGTTGCGAGCTGTTATACGATTTCTAATTAAATTAAAAAAACGGAGTTCAGAAATATATATATTGTTTTCGTAAAAACGGGTATCACAAAAATGGATTTATTATTGGAATGGAATTTCGTTTATTTTGGAAAAAAATATACCGAACATGTTGCATTAAATTTAACATAAAGAAAATGTCATTTATTTATTATTCTTTTCTTAAATTGCATTTCATTGTTATTCTATTTGTCTTTGTTCCCCAGTAATTTCTGAGAATGAGCTAACAGAAATAGGTAAAATAATGATATATAAAATGAATAACGGATTAACTTATCTCTTGTAATTAGTTTAAATAATCCTTTACCACTCAAGCAAAGAATTTAGAATTTTTATAATTTTAGAAATACGAAAATGAAAATTTATCAAAAGAAGAACCGAAAGCAGTTTGAAAAAATCCTTTATAAAAAAATAAAATAAATAAGGAGTTTTCTTAAAATTCTTTCAGGAATATGCTATATATATTTTATCATATATTATGTTCAGTTGTAAATGAATAATTAATACATTGATTTTTTAAACACACCTTAATAAAAAGTGTTGTTTGATGTAAAATACGACGTATACTGCATTTTTTTAAAAACTTTATATAGCAATGCATAACAATATAATAAATTATAACACCTTATAATATATTTCTTTTAAATGCTAAAAGGTGTAAATTAACAACATAATATACAGTAAAATAACTTTTATTAGGTTGTTGATATGTTTCGGAATCGTGGCGTCTTTTTAGAAATATTTCTTGGAATTTAGAATAAGGTAAATCAATTTTTGCTTTTTTTGTTTGTGTCTACGTTTAAGCATATCATTTTAAACATTTGGCCTTAATATAACTCACATTGATTGGTAGAATTCAATTGCTGTGCTTTTTTGTAACTTATCAAAAACTGAGTGCATTTAATAGGGTGTTTACTGCTGGTAATGTTACATATCACCAGGACTAGTAGTGCAAAGACTTGCCAAAATGTGGAATCCTAGTGACAACTTCAGATGATTCGAACAGTTTGCGACAGATGAGGAAGTAACAGGATTTGTTAAGTTTATTTTGTGGAAAACAGACTAGTGTGCAAATGCTTTGTGAAGAAATCCAAAATTTTCGTCTGAAATAGTTAAACGCTTTACAGAAACAAGAGCTTTATTAATGTAGAAATGGTTTGAAGATGTTCTTAGCAAACTGACAGAAAAATGGTATAGCACGATATTTGAAGATTGAAGCAGAGTGGACGTCAACGACAGAACATTTTGCGAATACATAAATTGTCGCTTTTAAAGCCCATACAATCGTTTAATCAAGTTTACTACTCCCAAAAAGTAATCTTATTCATTTGCAGAAAAATAAAGCGAAGTTTATTCAGATATAGTGATAGCCAAAATCAAGGGACAGTCCGAATGTTGAGATAAATCATCCTAACATAGCCGTAGGTTTTTGAGTTAGCGTGTTCCTGTTATTCAGACCTGTGACTATTAAAAGCCTTTTTAAAGTTACTACACAATTCTGTGATAAAAAATCCTTGTTAAAATCCTTAATTTCAATAAAATTCTGTGATTAAAGCGCTGTTTTAGAAATTGGAAATGTGCTATGCTACAAAGGTGCCAATTTTTTTCAGATACATCCTTTTCAGCTTTTAAGGAAGGATTGCATTTTCTTTTTCAATGTATTATCTCATTAATGAAAAATATGCTTTTTTTATTACAATTTATATTTTCAGACATTTTGTCATTAAATGGACGGTTCCTGAAAGAATTCAAACGTTTCCATTACAGGATTTTGCATGTATTTTATGCTCTCCAAAAAATTATGTTGTGTACGAAAATGTTTCTAGCAGCGATTTTCGCCTCTCAGTCCTGTGAGGAGAGAGCTAATTAAGATACCAGACACTTCCCTTTTTACAGTCATTCAAATTAAGAGCAGTACACTAGAAATAGGTCAAAAATCTCCGTAAATGTCCACTACTGGTACTAAAATTGTTTCTCAAATTACAATCAGATGCTCATCTGTTTATTCTTTTACCGTTATCCGAGGATTTCGATTTTCGCGCATTTCGCTGATTCTGTGAGTGTCAGATACTCGGGGTTCTACTATATTTGGAATTTTTTATACTTTTATCCCACCTGAAAATATGTCTTTTTAAGAAATTTATGAAGTAGTACTCCTGAGAAGAAAGACTTGATTAAATATCTTACAATTCTAATGAACTGAGTTGAAAACTCTGAATTTTCTTCGTTTCGAGTACACTATATATTTTATTAACGTAATTTTTTCGTTTTCTTCTTTCTTTATCATATCTCCTTAGATGTGAATACATTGAGATAATATATTCACGGAAAGAAAATATTGTGTTTAATAAAACAATATGTTAGAAATTGCTATAATAGTACTAAAGTTATACCATGCACATATCTTTGTGTTTTGAAAATAACGTCCGAGAACATATTTCTCATCATTTGAACATTTACGTATGCATAATACGTACATTTAAAATACATTTTAACTAAACATTAAACATGACAAAAATTTACTTCAATGAAAAAAAAAAACACATTGTGTATCAAACAAAAGAAGGGATTCAGATCAAATAAACTACTCATATTATATAAATTTCTTTAAAAACCTCATGGGGATAATACAATTTAATTTTTTTATTGCATTCTACTGTATTTCTTGTTGTTGTTTATCCGTGAATGTTGTTTATTTGATTTTAAAAAAGTTATGTGTCAAAAATATATAAAACGAAGAATACTTATATAGAAAAAAACACACATTATCATATTTCCCATTATGAACTTGAATTAATTCTACTTTGTTATTGGTGAACCAAACAAATTAGCACGCCTCTTAATTAAGAAATGCGAAGAGTAAAATTTATGAAAGATAAAAGGGAAGATGGCCGAAACATTCTGAATAATAAGAGAATGGAAATAAATATCATTCATTTCTTTTGATTAAAAAGACTTAATAAGTATTATGTTACGTAAAATAATATCTAAAATATGTTTAATTACGTGATAACACATAATTAAAATATATCGCGAATTTTTATATGGTTTATAATTAAAAGAAATAAAAGATATGATTAAGAAGCAAAATAATATATTGCGTTCATCGAATAAAATATTGTAGAAATGAAAATTGTTTTGGTACAGAATAAGTATGTGTGAGAAATATAATAAATTCAATTATTAGTTGTATGCACTCAAACCCGTCCTTAGTGATAACGAGACCTGGTTCAACAACTTTTGCTCAGCCTGTTAATTAGAAACTATTCAACAGCCTTTATCAATCCTTACAACGCAATCACTTGTCGAAAAATACTCGTAGAACGTAAGTATGTGCATGGACAGGAAGAAGGATAACCTTTTAATGATAAAGAGTACTTAATTAAACAATACAGAATCGTTAAATAATTACGTAACAAAAATTTCTTGTTCTTATCATTTATGTTCAATTTAACCCTCTCCGCTATTATTACACTTTTACACCAAGATATGCAAATTTGTAAAAAACTAGGGACAAATTTGTTTAAATAAAAACAAATATTCAAAAACATCATAGATTAATACTTTTATTTAAAAATGTTTATTATTTTTCATACAAGTAAAAGTTTTGAATTTAAGTAATATATATATATATATATATATATATATATATATATATATATATATATATATATATATATATATATATACATATATATATATATATATATATACATATATATATATATATATATATATATATATATATATATATATATATATATATATATATATGTATGTATATATATAGGGTGCAACATGTTATCTATCGCCGACCTTTAATTTCTCAACTGTTGGTTGTAGACATATAGTTCCAATTACAAAAAGTGTTTAAAATGAGGTAAATATTCATGTTGAGGCGTTAAAAATTAAAAAAATCAATTTTATAAAAATTACGAAATTTAACTTTTTATACGGTCCCCCGGTCCCTATAATTATATTTAGTAAATGTTTGCACCTATCATAACAAATACGACACAAAAAGTGCTTTTGAGCTTTTTCACATGATTTTGTCTTTCATTCAGGGATCAGTTAAAAAATGAATTAGAGTAATTCGATATCGAAACCAGGGTGCAATGTCCTTTTAACGGCAAAACAACCTTTAGCCGGTATGGCTAAATCGGTGTATCACCAAAGAGGGTTATTTTATCTAATAATTTGAGCTGACTTTCAGGGGTCGTATACAAAACGAAGAATGAAATATTGAAATTAAACAGAAAAAATAAATATCAATTTATTATCATATTAGAAAACGGTCTACTATAAAAAATGAATACATAAAATACCGGAAGCAGCATAGCAGGTGTAACTGTGTGACAAGCAAGGATGATGCGCTGCTTCAGATCAACCAGAGAAGTAGGCTCGGTCACATACACCTGTGTCTTGATGTATCCCCAGAGGTAGAAGTCCATGGAGTCAAGTCCGGTGAACGCAGTGGCCACTCTAGCAGACTACCATATCCAATGATCTGTTGACCCCGCCCGCACAGTGCGACACCAGGTAAGCTGGTCAACGAACGTGTGGTTCGGTATATGGGGAACTCAGATTGTTGGTCCCATCTTCTACGATGGAACCCTAACGGGCGAACTTTACCTGCACCTACTATAAAACATGGTACGTGACTGGTATGAAGAGCTACCTCTCCAAAATTCATGCCGGTTGTGGTTTCAACATGATGGGGCCCCTCCGCATAAAACATCAAACGTCCGTGCGTATCTGGCCAACGAATTCGGACAACAGATCATTGGATATGGTGGCCGCTAGAGTGGCCACTGCGTTCACCGGACTTGACTCCATGCACTTCTACATCTGGGGATACATTAAGACACAGGTGTATGTGACTGAGCCTACTTCTCTGGTTGATCGGAAGCAGCGCATCATCCTTGCTTCTCGCACAGTTATACCTGCTATGCTCCCACGTGTTCAGGACTCAGTACTGTTACACATTCAATTGTGCATTGCCACCAATGGAGAACACTTTAGCAGTATCTCTAGTAGATTCCGGTATTTGATGTATTCATTTTTTATAGTAGACCGTTTTCTAATATGATAATAAATTTATATTTATTTTTTCTGTTTAATTTCAATATTTCGTGTGAAATCGTCGCACGGGTCCACTAGTTAATTATTATTACCGGTAAGGTTGTCAGATCAATAATTTCATAATTTTCATTTTTTATTAAGAAATATCTACGAAAAAATATTTTCTTTAGCACTTAAACATTTTGATGAGGATGATTCATTTAAGACACAAAAAAGCTTCCTTTCCGTTTATCATTATTATATTAACTTTTATGAATTAAAATTTATCTAAGTAATAAAATAAAATCCAGTAAAATCATTACTAGATTTTCATTTACACTTTTTATTACACCTCTTAGCTTTTAAAATCTACCCTCTAAGTTGAATACGTATGCACATAATATCCCATACCTTAGAAATTCTTTCTTTCCAAATCCGAAAAATTTCGAAATCTAATTTAAAACTCTCGATAAATATTTATTTTACAAACTATTTGGAAATGAATATAAAATTTTAAATGCTGTGCTGTCTTATTCTGTTCCCATGATAGTCAGATTTAAACGACTGAAAACTGAGTTATAAATTCTTTTTTAATAATTTCTGAATTCTAAATTATGAAATATTTCATAACTAAATTATAAGTTCCAAATTTAATATGTTCTGAATTCTAAATTGAAAAATATTCAATAGATCAAATTTTATTTCGGGAATAATTTAATATTGTGCTTATTTCATAAAATATTTTTATATGGATTCAAAAAGGATAATATTTGTATGCCTGCAGATTTTTACAAATATTATCAAATCTCATGATACGTTTTTTTTTCAGAAACCGTATTTTTTGCGTCATATCACTCTGTAAAAATTGATAATGTTCAGCATTTATTCTAGGAACGTTTGTCCTTTTTTGCGTTATAAACAATTTTATGCAATATCTTAGATGTCTTTTATGAAATATTAACAGCAGAACATTAAATAAGTCAAAGATTTCGTAAGAAGTGTTGATAATTGGCCCAATACCAAGCGGTTTTAACACCCCTGACTTAAACAAAACCCTAACATGATGTTACAAATTTAAAATTAATCAAAAAACGTTTCTTGGAAATAATGGGCAGCTGAGTTGCCCATTACTACCACGAAAAGTTTCTTGGAAATAACAGGAACTTTATTGACCATTTCTGGAAGATTCACAGTAATATTAGTAAGCTTCCTGCGAAATATCAGGAATATCCCTGTTCAATTCACATTAAAGTTAGAGGTTTTTTAGTGGAGTGTTCCAGAATTAGGAAAGTTTCTATTTTATTTAATAAACGTTTCGTGATTTCATTTACAGTGCAGCGCAAACGTAGCGTTAGCCACCGCTATTTGCGAATGTAAAATCTACAAATGCGAATCGACAGACCACTGATTTAAAGAAGCAGTTATTTTCATCGAGGTATATAAAAGTATTTTTAGTGTAAACTGGTGGGATTGGAATTTGTTTTTATTAAATAAAATGAGAGAAAATTTATTACGTCGTAAAAAATTCGAGCTGTCTAAGATACTTATTTTAAGAACACGGCTTTTTTAATGACAAATATTCTGTTATGGATAGAAAACTAATTTTTTTAAATAAAAATTCCGTTTTAAAATAGAGAATTAGAATTATCCATGAAATATTTTAATTATTTTTAAAACGCTTGGAAAGGGCAAACATTTATTACATATTCGCAGAACGCAACCATTTGTTTCATTCTACAGGTTAAAGTGTTTAACAGCTTATATTTTACTTTTAAATGCTAACAGATGAAAATCAACAGCATAATAAATGCACAGTAAAATAAATTTAATTATGTTGTTTGACATGTTTCGGCTGACTCCGAGCCATTTTTAAAAACAAATGAGAATATCCCATAATTGCATGGTCTTTGAAGTTATTATTTAAAATACTATCATTTAATTTTGATGTACTTTTTAAAAATTACGCACGTTACCTTTTATTTTTACTTGGTCGTTTATTTTCATATCTGTACCCATGGTGTAACTCGAGCCACAATATCGGTAAATTAAAAGAAGCCGCATCGTTGCATATTGTATTGTGCGTGTTAGTATCTCTATGGTTTCTCTTATTAAGGATGGATAGTATAGAGTGGAGGGAAATATTATTTTACTTTCATTGAAATTTATTTGGATGGTTTCTTCTTGATATAATATTGCCAGGGCTGTGGTTTTTCTATTATATTTAATATCAGCTATATGCTCCTTTTTCTGTAACTCAAGCAGGAAATTTAGTTCAAGAAGAAACCATTCAAATAAATTTCAATGAAAGTAAAATAATTTTTTGTCTCCAGTCATATACTATCCATCCAAAATAAGATAAACCATGGAGATAATAACACGCAAAATTACAATATGTAACGATGCAGCACCTTTTAGCTTACCGAAATTGTGGCTCGAGTTACTCCATGAGTACAGATATGAAAATAAACAACTAAGTAAAAATAAAAAACAACGAGCGTAATTTTTAAAAAGTACATGAAAATTGAATGATAGCATTTTAAATAATAACTTCAAAGAACGTTCAATTATGGAATATTCTCATTTGTTTTTGAAAATGGCTAGGAGTGTGCCGAAACATGTCAAACGACCTAATAAAAGATATTTTACTGTGTATTTATTATGTTGTTAATTTACATATTTTAGAATTTAAAAGAAATATATTATTACGAGGTGTTATAATTTAGTATGTTTAACAGCTAATTAAATGTATTTAAAAACTGATAATTTTGCTCTTTTTTTTACTTACAAATGAAAAATTCTTTTCCCACCAGTTTCACTAAAAGAACTGCTGAAATGCTCAGTCAGCATTAAATAATAAAAAAAAGTAGAGAACGAAGTAAATGCCTTTATTCACATTTCACTTACGATAAAATCACAAAAAAACGTTTTTAGAGTCTAGACACGGAATAATGTTTTATTTCAAAATATGATTTCAAATTTCGAAATAAAGGTCTTCTATACTTTAAAATTGGCACCAAATGTCTTTGATAAACGGTAACACCCATATTGGATATCATATTTGTATTCCTTTGGTCAAGGAATACTATTATTAACCCCTCGTATACTATTATTAACCCTTCATACAGTTATAAAAGAAAATATTAGGATATTTTTAAATTTTAAATTAAGATCTGTCCGGAAAATCTTCCCGATATACACCAATTAAATTGAAAATGTATTTATATACACCCCCACACCCCTCTGAATAATTTTCATTTATCAAATTTTATTATAAAAAAAATTCACATACATTTTCTGGTTCATTTTTCCGATTCTATCATCTGTGGTTGAATCGAGTAGAATGCATTCCCTTTATACTTTCGAAAAAGTAAAATTTCGTTATATCTCGAAAAATGTTTACTACAACTGTAAACTTACATACCCGTGTTTCTAACGATGCCCATTATGTTTATGTAAAATTTGATGTTTGTAATAAATCATATTTTTTTCTATGATTTTTTAAATAATTTTCCTAATTAAAATTATAATTTTGTGTAAACCATTTCTAGATTATATTTGGGACTTATTTAATCTATCTCATTGCTAACAATAATTTTAAATCCGATTACTTTTCGGGATGATATAAATTGAAGTTTGGTACGTGTATTTCAGATTAGCATTCACAAATTTTGACATCTTCTAACGCGAAAAAGATTTATTATACATATGTAAAATAAGCAATTTTCCTTACTGATTTGATGATTGGAACTCTAATAAAGTATTTAAAAGTGGGTTTTACGTTTAAAAAAATTGAAGTAGAAATTTTAATATCTAGACAGTCATATATCTGGAAATTTCATACATTCGTTCTTAAAACGCACTTCGTTAATGTGTCCGTCAGAGAGATTGTTGTGTGGGAAAATGAATGGGAATCCTTTTAAGTATGAAGAATATCTGTATTTATTGAAAATTTCTCTTTTCATAAGATTGAAAGTAAATTTTTATTAAATAAATGGCGGGCTTTGGATTAACAATTATTTCTAAGTAAAAAGTTGTTTAAAAAGGTGATATTACTTTTGAGTAAATTTTTAAATGTTATACATATTTTGTTTTCTATTGCTTACTTTTGTTGTCGGGCGCAGGCGGGTTAGGGCTCTGGTGTCAAGCAATGTTTCGGGTTGGGATTTAGATTCCTAGGGCTCGGACGTTTCCATTCTCCGAAAAACGTCCCGAACTCATCTCTACTCTGTACGTCGTTGGTGTTCTCCTAACTTATGACAACAGTCGTGCACACTGTTTGGCCCCCGACTGTCTTGATCTACCTTATATGTCCTTGTCCTCTAGTGTGTATTCATTTAATGACCGATTCATGCAGAGGAAGGCAAAGATTATTTTTTTATTTCACTAAACAACCAATAAAATCTTACTGCTGCTTTTCCGCTATGTTAATATCACTGTTTCTTTTTTCCTTTAGGATTCTATTAATGGTTCCAAAGAAATTGAGTACAGAACAAGAGGACCAACTTGAAAATTCAATGGATGCTGATAAGTGTGGAACACTTGTAGAAACAGCAGAGAATATGTTTAATATACCGAAGCGTACACTGAATCTTTGATTGAGTGGGTTAAACATCTTCAATTAAACGAAATATTTGAATGTCCGCACTGTCTTGAAAGGAAAAGGAAGGGGATGTCCGAGAAAATGTATGTCGACCTGATATCGCAAATATGGCACCAGCTGCAAAGTGCCGAAAACCAACAGAAACAAGGAAGAAGCCCAGCAAAAAGAAGCAAAACAAAGAAAAATATCGTTAAAACGGTCAGGAATGAGAAGGTGAGAAAGCCGAAGAAGAAGAGAAGAATGTCAACAAACAAGCCGAGATCTCTAACAAAAAGCCTAAGAACACAACTGACCAAAACTCATCACACAAAGTAGGATGGACATTTGCGGGAAATCACTGGTATAGAGATGGGCTGGTGCGAAATGTACCATCACTAGCATTTGTAGATTTTTCCCCAGCGTAACTTATAAGTACGCTAAATGCTACCGGAACTAGTCTGCTTTAAGATAAAATAAATGCTCTGGTGCTAAAAATGATGTTTAATAAGCTTATATATATATTATTTTATTCTGATGAAACTGTCAGACTGTAGAGCAATTCTGTGTTGAAAATTATAGTCATTTAATAAATCTGTTGAACTGAACAAAATTATACACTTTTAACTAAACAATCGTGTAATAACTGATTTTATTACAATTTACTACGATTTATTTTTTACTCGTTTAAAACCTCCTTAAAGGAAATTCACTTGTTTATGCATAATTCTAAAGATCATTTTCTATATGTCACTGTAAAAGACGAAAATATAATTTTCATAAAAAATAAAATAGAATTACTCTCATATGTTTATAAAAAAATAAATATTGTTAACATTAACTTGTTGTTAAATCAGGAAATGTGTATCTTTTGTTTCATTTTAATATATATTTTTTAAAACTGTCTGTCCGTATTAAAGTTAAGGTTAAGGTATTTCAAAAAGTGCTTGACAGTAAAAAAATAAACTTATCGGACGCTGAGATTTTTCTTTTTAGAAAGAATTATTATTGCATCATAAAATCATCAATCAGACATAAGGTATAGTCACCAAAGACAAAAAATAGCTGGATGAAAAAAAAGACGAAAGAAAATCTTATAAAACTCGTATCGTCAATATTTGTCAATTTATGACATCCTTTTAACGAAGCGAAGATCGAAAATAAAATTTATTTAGTCGTTTTTGTGTTCGTAAAAAAAAGATGAACTATGGTTCAGAAAAATATAGCATTTTATATTGTCTGAGTATTTTCCTGTAAATTATAATAGATGATAAAGGAATTTGAAATTAAATATAAAACTTTTTAAATGAAATGGTCTGTACTGTTTACACATAACTGTTTACACAGAAATTGCAAAATAAATTTCAATTGTTGATGCACGCATGCATTCCTACACACACAGACATATATATATATATATATATATATATATATATGTACAGTGGACTCTCTCTATTCTGAACACGCATGGGACCGACCATAAAATGTTCAGATTATGGGGGTGCTCATTATAGAGGGAGAGTAGGGAATGCATTACTACACTACTACTATGTATTGAGTTTATAGACTGTATAGAATACTTTGCATGATTAACTATGCAAGTTACCGAGATGAAGGTGCTGAACTTAGAAACTATTAAGAAAGTTAATTAAAAAAAGTTAATTAAAAAAGCTATATTAATTTTTTTTTTACAAAACATACATTACTTGAAAATATAATCGGTACATTACTTGAAAAAGTGAGTAAGTTTAGTCTATTTTTGCATTGTGTATGCTCGTGTAGTATACATGTTATCTAGTTGTTTAAGAAATGGAAAGACTTCCGGGTGATGTTCAGCCGCATAGTTCAACAGGTCTTGAAACCTTTGGCCATATTTCTTGAAGGTAATGGTATTACTTGTTTCATCGGTATCTTCTGGTTCTGCTTCGTATTCACTAACCTATTCCTCTTCAACGATGTAGTCGCAAACAGGAAGGCTTCCGTCGGCTTCGAGATAAGCTCCAGGTTCAATTTCAGCATGAAGCTCCTGAAGAATTGACCCCAAGTCACTCACAGCTGTTGCTTCTTGGTCCTCTGTCCATGATTGCTCATTTTCACACGGGAATCCAGCTTTGTAGAAGCATTTTTGGATGGTATAGGGGGTTACTTTATTCCAAGCCATTGATATCCAATAGACGGCATCCATGACATTGACATTCTTTGTTAGTTCGGTTGCCGAATTTGCCTCCTCCATCACCACGGACATTTTCTTCAAAAAAATAAATTTGGTAGTAAGCTTTAAAGGTCTTGATTACTGCTTGATCCAGTGGTTGGATTATAGAAGTACAGTTCGCTGGCATGAACTTCAGGCTCAGGTTGCTCAGCTGCACATTTGTATGAGCATTATCCACAAATGAAGAATTGTTCTTCCTTCTCTCTTCATCATCTCGTTAATGCCCTCCAACCATTGTGAGAAAATTGTGAATGTCATCCAGACTTTTCGATTTGATTCACATTTTTTAAGCATCGTGGTTTTTCACTTTTTCTGATCACAAGTGGTTTGAGCTTCTTACCCATAAAACTGGCACAAAGCATTATGGTAAGTCTTTCTTTTGACATTTTTCCGCCCCCGCATTTCTCGCTTCTTTCTGCTAGGGTATTATTTGGAAGAGCTCTGAAAAACAGTCCGGTTTCGTCGGCATTGAAAATGTCACAGCCATCGAAATCCTTCTTTATATATCCGGAAGCTTTCTTTTCCATTCCTCCACAGTGTCGATATTTATGTCTGCAGCTTCACCATTGATTATTTTGAATTCGATGTTATGCCGACTTTTGAAGCGAGTCAGCCATCCTTCTGATGCTTTGAATTCCGTGATTTTTTCCTTTTTTGCAAAATCCAGAGCAATCTGCTTTAGCAGGGGTCCAGTGACATGAAGATTCTTCGTTCTTATTTGGCAAAAATACTTCCGGATGTGATTGTTTGTGTTCTCGTTTTCTTTTCGAAAACGCTACACTTTGAGGAAGGTTTATTTGCTTCAAAAACGGCTACACTGTCTTTCTCTTTCTTGCTGATGGCGTTGACTTGACCTACTGAAATTCCGAATTCAGATGCAACTTTCCTTTGACTTACTTTTGATTTTAATTTTTTGAACAGCTTCGTATTGTTCCTGAAACTTCAGTTCTTTCGTTTTTTCGTTTTTCTACTTATTTCTGACATATATGCGTAAGTGTTGTGATTATTCCCCTACAGCGATAGTGAAATGGTGAAAAAATATTACCTTTGTCGATCAAAACATAAGAAAGAAACAGAAACGATAATGCTGCCAGCCAGGTGTGCAGAAAAGTAAAAATATTCCTTTTTTAGCCATTCCCTCTAACACCTTTTGTCTCTTATCTGTCATTGGGGGGGGGGGGCATTTCTGTTGCACAATCTTTCTATTTTTATCTCAGCTCGGAAGAGGGGGAATCACGTGAAATGTTTTTTACATTATTTTTTCTTGTATCTCTTTGCATAAAAATTGATTGTTTTGATCATTTCATTTAAATTTATTTTCATGATTTACTTTTTCTGAAAGGGAAATAATTCATATCTGCACTTTTTTGTTTATTAAAAATGCGTAAGAATGTTCTAGTTAGTTGAGAACACGTATGATAAAGACAAAAATATTCTTTCGACTTCTTTTTTTTCGTTACAATAAATGTTTTGTTTGTTTTGTTAACTGAAGATTTTATCTGAATTATTCAAACAAATTTCAGCATCGGGTAGATCTTAAAATCTAGAAATGATTTTGTTTCTTTATTTTTAAATCGAGTTCATTGAATCCTTTTATTCTTCTGCAACAATTTTTTCGAATTTCCATGATGCGGGAATTTTTCGCATTCTGACTGCAAACACACGTTCAGTTTACGGAGAGGCGGGTTATAATGGGGATCGAAAGTAGCGTTCATATCAGTGGGGTGTTCAGATTAGAGGGTGTTCAGAATACAGAGAGTTCATCTTTTATTAAGTCTATGGAGTTTCGGCGGGACCGTCAGAAAGTGTTCATAATACCGGGGTGTTCACATTAGAGAGTGTTCAGATAGAGAGAGTCCACTGTATATGTCTGTGTTTGTGTGTCGTGAAAGCGCGAACATGTGATTTATGGCTATGTATATTAATATTTCGTAAATGTTTGAAACATATTATTACAAAATAAGGATGGGCGTTGTTCAACATAACAGGATATAAAATTATATATATTGTTACATATATTGTCATGTATATTGTTAATGTTTTAGAATCTGACCTCTGGAAAGTCCTTGTTAATTAAATAAAAATTGACGGCGATTGGCCATCTTGCGCTGTTGTACACGGAAATTAGGTTCAAAACCCCAAATTTGACATAATTTTCTGAAATTTTTGCCTTTATCGGAAAATGTGAAATGCTATTCGATTTTAATTTCTTAATGAGAACAATAGCAAAATGTTTGCGTTTCCGAACGAAAATGAATTCAGGAATGTGTTAGAATGTTGCTAGTTTTTATTTTAGAACAACCTTAAAGACAACGCAATGTGAAAAAACATACAATAGTGGCTAAAATTATGGAAGCCTTTTTGAAAATGAGTACTTTTGAGATTTCATGGCTAATAACATCACCTTTCGTATTAAGTAACAAGGGCTGAGCATCTAAAATCAAAACATCATATTCAGTATTCCAACTTATTCCTAGCACCTTTAAAATACTACCTGGGTTTTCCTCACTTATACCAAATTTACTTGTTCCCCACCCATATTTCCCTAAGTTTAACAGAATTTGTTTGAAATTTTCTCAAATTCATTCCCAGCCTCTTTAAAAATTTCTGAAGCTGTCGTTGATAAATAATAAGCTATAATAATAATTCACTATCTAAATCTGAGCCAAAAATTAGGTCGTCGACATATACGGAACTATCTAACATTTTTACAACACTTGGATGTTAATGTTGATATTTTTTTACGTGATATTTAATTGTGGCCGCCAAAATAAATGGAGAGCATGAAACTCCAAATGGTACATGCCTAAGTCTTAAAATTTTAAAAAGGTTCCTTTCGTCATTATCGAACCAAAACAGTTTAAGGTAAGCTGTGTCTTCTTCAGCTATAGAAATTTGAAGAAAGGCCTTCTCAATATTTTCACAAAACGCAGTATTAAATTTTCTAAAATTAATAAGATTTTCTAACAAATTAAGGTTTATATTTGGTCAAGAGTACAAACACTCATTTAACGATTTGCTGTTTTCTTTTGAGGAAGCTTCAAACACCGTCTTCACATTAGTTGTGGGTTTATCATCCCGCAAAATGGGGCATAAAATGTCCGCTATTTATTGCTTTATTAGGGCATTCTTCCACTATATTATTTAATTCCTGTTCCACCACCTGTTCAGTTTAAGCTAATAAATCGATTTCTAACATTTTTACAATTACTTTCTAAAACTCTTTTATCATCTTGCCATAGCAATTTTGCTTCGTAACAATGTTCAAGAAAATGCAAATTGTATTCGAATTTTTTACTATCTCGTTATCTAATGCAGGCATATGCTCTGTATTCATCCCTAAAGATTCTAATTCTCACAAATTTTTAAAATCATTTTCGATAGGTTTCATAACATGAGTAGATATAAGACGCCAGCTTGATTACTCTTATAATTTTTATTCACGTCAATTGCCCCGCAGAGAGAATGTCTGAATAAATTTTTACATATGTACAATGATTTAGTTATAGGAAATGTTTTATCATTAATTTGATAAAAATAGTCTGCCCCAATCAATATAACATCATCAGATATTTTTAAATGTCCCCATGTGTCAAGACGAAATTTAGAAAATTTTATCTTTCTTTTAGATGGAAGGGGGGGGGGAAGATTTGTATCAACGAATTTGTTATCACAGGTGTTACTAAAGCTTCAATTAATATACTTCGGTTTCTATCCATAAAGTGATTTAGCTTTAGTTGAACGACATCATAGCACCTCTCATTTGATGATTTCGAACCGAAAGTATAGATAATTAATTCTCATTTGTTATGATCTCAGGGTTTAATTTAGAAACTAATTTTTCTGTAACAAAAGTTCTGTGACTAGCAGAGTCAAATAAACAAAGTGCTATTTCAAAATTTTCTACCGATTCAGCATTAACATGAATATTTAGCAAAATTATTTCTTTCGAAGGGCTATTTATGCTGCTATTACAATGCGATACTGAGATATTAATACTGTCTGGCTGTTTAGATACTTCTGATTTTCGATTACTAGAATTACAAAGTATAGTATTATGAAAAGTTTTGCCACAAACCTTGCAATTTTCATTCGAAAACTTGCAAAAACTTGAAATGTGAAACTTTCGAAAACACCTAAAACACCTACCCTCTCTCTTCAATTTTTCACGCATTTCAGGAATGGAAAGAGCCTTACAATTTTCACTATCATGATCAACAGATTTACAAAACACACATTTATTTTTAATATTTGTTATTAAAGCAGAAGCTGAAGGAGTGCTTCATTTATAATTTTGATAATTTTTCTTATAATTTTCGTGTTTATCAGAAACTGGTTTTTCAAAGCAATTTAATTGTAATGTTGCTTCACGCGATTCAATTTTTTCTTTAATGAAATTAATCAATTCATTAATGTCCCAGTCGACATTTTTCGTACGTTTTCTATTAAATTCTAATGCAATATCAGATGGAATGAGTTTCAGAAGAATCGGACATAACACATGTCCATAAAAACCCGAAGTTACGCCTAAAGAATTGATATTTCTAATCTGAATCAAACATTCATCGTATAACTCACTAAGAGCTTTAATGCTAGCGTTTCTTACAGGTTTCAAATTTAATAATTTCGTCATGGGGCTATTTATCACTAGGTCATTGCGACCAATTGCTAGGTCATTGCGGTTTTTTAACAATTCTATAGCGTGATCATAATTTCCTTTAGTCAGCGAAAAGCCTGCAATTGTATTTGCAGCGCTTCTGCCTAAAAGTGACTTGAAATAGGAAAATTTATCAATCGGAGTTAAGTGCTCATTTTTATCAATTGTGTTCAAAAATTGACTCCAAAATTCGAGCCATAAACAAGAATCGCCATAATATATAGTTATGTTCAATTTAGGTAATTTTACTAAATTTTGATTCAGAATTTTCTGACTTTTTACATGAGAACTATTCTTACTTTCGATATCTGAAACATCATGTTTATTTTCCATAGTAGCCTTATTATCATTTATAAATGTGGAAATGTTAAATTTCCATTCAATAATATTTTCATTATATGTTTCAGATTTCTCTATTTCCTTTTCGAATTCAGCATCTAGAACCAGTGGTTCAATCTCTGAATTTAACAATTTTAATGTTTCCATTTTATCATTCAATTGCTGTTTTAAAATAACCAGCTGTGATTTTTTATTTTCTAAGTCTAACGCTAGTGTATCATCCAAAATATCTTTAATTTTATCGTATATTTTCGTAGTTTAAGCACGAATTGTTGCTCTTTCTTTCTTAAGCGTTTCGATATTCATATCAAATAATAACAATACACTTCAATATTCAATATTTTCTATGTAAATCAATAATTCAACAAAATTCAATTTGAGGTACTTAACTCAATCACATATAAAAGGAGATTTCAATAATCCTGTAGCTGGATCGCCAAAAAAATGATGCATGACATCTAATCAGGTTGCAGGTCCCAGATTGCTATCCAAACGACG
This sequence comes from Maratus michaelseni, assembly GCA_963931845.1. NCBI lineage: Eukaryota > Metazoa > Arthropoda > Arachnida > Araneae > Salticidae > Maratus > Maratus michaelseni. The sequence goes on along the minus strand of OZ007590.1, from coordinate 255,446,400 downwards.
CCATTCAATCTATCTTTCAAGAATCAAAACTTGTTCAAATAAGTTAAACTGGTTCACTTATTGTAAAATTCTTCGTCAGATAATCAAACTTCTTCTTTAAAAACTTAAACTATTTATTTGCATATTGACAGGATATTATTATTTTATAACAATCGTTTGAGCGTTAAAATTATCACCGACAATTGATTCAGAAAACAAATTTTACATCTGACAGAAAGATAATAAAATCTGAGTAAACAAAAAAGCCGTTGCCATTGGTAACCGACAAAATCGTTTGGCTAATCGCCAAGGAGTCATTCGTAACAGGCCGATTGTAGTCGAAGAATCATTAGTTTATTGTATTTGGAGAGTGAGCAGTAGTTTATCTTATTTAGACTATTACATCTTGCATCAAACTTGAATTGTGATCATTTTTAGAAAATAATGATCATTATTCTTTAAATATGAGGAAAACAGAACTAGCGTTATAAAAAACAGAACTAGCGTTTTCTAAAAATATTTTACAGTAAAAAATTAAGAAAAAAATGCTTTCTGTGATTTTTTTAGACAATGTTTAAATTTTCAGATTACTATAACTCATTTAAAATAAAAAGCATATTGAAACATGTTATACAACAATATATTGCTTTTAATAACTGAGTGTCACTCGGATCATAAAACAAAAAAAAAAATATGAGAATAAATTATTTTGGAATGATAATTAATTTCTATTTCAGTTTTATCCTCTATCCTACAGTTTATCCTAAAATTATTTAAAATATTCTGCTTATAAGCCTTTTAAAATAAAACGGCCTTCGGCAACTTGCATAGCGTTTGGTTATGCGTTACAGAATTAAGAGATTACTGGAACCTGTTACCACTGTTACTGTGAAACGATGCAACTTATTAATTTTATTTCCCATCTCAATTATAAATTAAAATCAATCCAAAACATATGCAGATATAAAATTGTTATTTTTGTTCGTATCTCTCTATCTATCTATCTATCTATCTATCTATCTATCTATCTATCTATCTATCGATCGATCGATCGAACGATTGATCGTTTACATTATTTTTAAGTTATTAATGGTAACCATAATTAATGTGCAAGTATCAAAACGTTACTAGTTATAGCGCTGATCTGAAATAATACGTCGTCTAAAAGGATATAGAAAGGGACTGTTTTGCGTAAAGATCTGAAAAGAACGATAGATTTTTTGAAGATACAGTAGGACTTGAAGAAAAATGGATCGTAATAAATAAAAGAATACCCTAGAAAAATGGTGTGGCGCGGCATTATGAAGCCTAATGCTGTGCAAACTGTTTAAGAAGCAATGGACTCAAGTACAACAGTCAAGAATCAACATGCAAGCACAAGAAGTGTCGGCAAAATTTTATCTTTGCCATAGTCAACTCTACACAAAATTTTACTTTACATTTTAAATCGTTACCCATACAAAAGTCGGATTTTACTTGTAATAAAACAGGTATTAAAGTTCATAACAAATGATTGACTTTGCCAGTTTCATTCTTACCAAAATTGATGATGACGAGTAGTGGAAACATAAGATTTTGTAGTCTGATAAAGCGCATTTCACAGAATATAATACGTCAATATGCAGAATTATAGGATATTGAACTCTTACAATTATTCCACTGTGCATGAAAAATTGCTGTATTACGTAATAAATAGGCGTGTAATAAATTCGAGGTTTAGTGCAGGACTTTTTTTCATTCACACTGTTACTTCTAAATGTAAGTTCTTTCATCGTACTCCTATTACAAGTTCAAGTTATAATTTAATCTCACGTGTTCCGTAATTGTATCTTACGTTTTGGCGATGGAAAACTACCCTTCTCAACCTTTTTGTTATAACGATTTTGCCCAAACGAATGAGAAAAGTTGACTGTGTGGCAGTTGGGCGTATACACGCAATTCAATTCTTTATCAAATAACCGTAAATACAGTCCACTCCTAATAAATGTTATGCAACCTCCGCACACCATGTATTCCCTGCTTTCAAAGATAAAAATTGCATAAAGACAACAGGTTTCATGCAAGATGGAGTTTCTCCACATATTGCTGTGCCTGTTAAACAATTACCTGCCAAATGTTTTGTGATGACCATCTGATAAGCAGAAACTTTAAACATTCTTGACATCCTTGTTCCTCCGACTTTTGAAACCTTGTGATTTCGTTTTGTGATGATCGTTTGTTGAATCATTGTGATTTCTAGATCTAAGGATATGTTAAAAACTGTGTGTACAAAGATAATAATAAAATTGTTCTAGCAATTAAGCGCCATATATAAGGTAAACTTTTGAAGTAAAATATTTTATCGCATAACTTGTTTCCACATAGTCTAAACAGCATAATAACCAAAGCTTTTATAAATATTCTAAATAGTTTAGCTTGTAGAGCCCTCCAAACACTTGTACTGTAATGACCACTCTGAATAATTTTTACCCTTCATATTTTTTAATTAAAATAATACATACATTTATATATTGTATTACATTTTCAAAACATACATAAAATTTAGTTTAATAAATGCATATATTTAAAATCTTGTAAAATTACATAACTCTTTGTCAGAATATTTCTAATATTTATTCATTGTAATAAACTATTTTTTTTTTACATTTTCTTAAAATGATATATATAGTCAAATTTTTGAAAACAATACATGTGTTTTAAATGCAAATATTAATGAAAATTTATTGCAATAGAAATATAAACACTGTGGAAATATAAGGCTAAATTTATAACTATCTGTATATTTTTCTTTTAATTAGACATACATGGTTAAGATTCTTAGATATCGACAAAAAAATTTAAGGTTTCAGTCCAGAATTTAAAAGCATTTTACAAATATTCAGACGAACAAAAATAAATAATAATCCTTTGATTCAAAGAGAAATTTTAATCATCTGATATTTTCGTTTCGATTCGTGTTTATAATGTAGTATTTTCAAAATACTTCACTGGCTGTAATTGAATTCTTAGCTTTTTCTTAAAACAAATGTTCGTTTTTTGTAAGTATTTTCGAAATTAGCTTAAAATGTTTCTTGTTTGCCTTCCAAGTGTAATTTCGGAAAGTATATTTTAAGCTGTCTAACTATTATCTGTAGGAGAATGTAGGCGTATAATATGTAGGCGTATCTGTACATACAAGTGACAGATATAACCTCTAGTAAAATACGTGGAATGTTAATAATGGTATCCGACATGTTACTAGAGAGTAATATAAAGTTTAAAAAAGAGTTGTTTCTCGAGAATATAAAAGTAAGCATTTTGAATACCATTATTACTTCACGAAGAAGGCGTAGTATTTTATAACTTGTATGGAATTGAAACTATTCCTGTTTTTAGAATAATCCAATATGTTTTGTAAAAGTATATATAATACAGGAAGGAAAGTAATTTTCTCAATTTTTTTCTCAATCTTAACATATAAATATAAATAATTTTGGATAGAGAATATATAACTAAAAAATGTCTTAAAATTCACTCAATGTTCACTGAAAATGTACATTCTTTAAAACTGGAATTATGTGACAGATAAGATGTTTGTTGAATTGTAAAAGGAGTTTTACAAAATTGTAGATGTGCCATATAGTGCCATATTTTATAATAACTGCACTAAAAAAAAATATTGTTTTTATATGCAGGTTGTATATACTTTATCGTGGAAAAAAATTCCCCTGCAATGTCCTGAGGCATTATAGGAATTTCAGAGTGATGCCATATGGCCTTGTTATATTGTTACTCTGCCTGCCATTCTACAAGTGATAAGTCGGTTTACGTTTTATCATCAGTTGATAGTTTTAGGGTAGATTTAAAGGAGCATATAAGTAAAAACCACAAAATATCCACCAAAATGTATACCTCATCTTATATGAAGATGGACATATTTCGCGGAATGTATCCCGCACGTATTGATCTGGTAAAAATATATAATAGCTATTTTAAGCTTCTTAAATATATACAAATGTATCTCAGGATTTTTTTTAGATGTATATCGTAAAAGCAGATGTGCAGTAGGAATCTGTATATTCCAAAACGGTTACTTTAACTTAGGGTTGCACAACATTTTAAAGCTTTAATTATAAAGTAAATACACGGTTTAGGGCTCCACAACATTTTTTTGCCACCATAATTTTCTAAAGGTAATGTTTGCCTTTTTTATAACGCAGTGTCTATCACTAATTAGGGCGAGTTATTCTATTATGAAATACTGGTACACTGTTAAAAATAAATCCGTTAATTCACGGTAAAACTACTGGCAGCAAAGTTGCCGGACTTTTTCCGTTCCGTTAGTAGATTTTCCGTTTTGAAAGATAACAGAAAGGAAATCTCCGTTTGAAGAAACGGTAACTTTCCGTTATGAATGTCCTCGGTTTAAAAAAAACCTCTCTGTTTGTGCTGCCATCTGTTGACTGTAACGGGAGTATTTAATATTTGATATACTTAAGAAAATTTTCTGGCTGACTTTGGGGTTCGAACCAGGGACGATAGCGTTCTGAGCCAAGTGTTTTACCGCAAGACCAGTGGGCCCTTGCTAAAATAAGAGTTTGAAACGATGATACGAGATTTCTTAAAATCGCGGCATGGAAATTAAACAATCTGGAGTTTAGAAACCTGGTAATTTTGAAATAAATTGGGGAGATAATTTGTTATAAGATTATGACTAAAAACTTAGTATTAATAGATGATTAAAACATGAATAATATATATTCTTAAATTGATTGTTAGATGCAAAACATGAATATTATATTTTGAATAAAATTCGATAAAGTATGTTTGCTTTTTTGAGAAAATCGATTTTTTTCTACTATTATATACTTTTTAAATGCGTTCGGTTAGAGAATATATTTTCAGTAAGATAGTTTTTATAACTTTAAAAAACAAATTGCAAATAATTTCAAAGGAATGAGAAAATTAATTGTTATTTTTTTTAAATTTGAAAGCATCCTTTTTTTGTAGCTTTTTGGAGTAAAATCATTTTTTTTTTCATTTAATTTAACTATTATATATATAGATAGATATATATATTAAGCTATTTGTTTAGAATATATTTTAAGTGTAAATATTTTTTTATAACTATAAAAAATAAATTGCTAATAATTTTAAAAGCATTGGAAAATTAATTGTTGCTTTTTTGAATTCGAAAGAACTATTTTGTTCTTTTAAATAAACTCGAAATTTTAATTTATTGAATTTTTAGTTTTTCTGTGCTGCAACATGTCTGTTTTTTAAACATTGAAATAAATATGCAGCAGATAACGTAATATCCAATTTGCCAATTTCTTCTCCGTCTGTTCCGTTGTTTTCAGGAAATATGAGGAAATTTTCTGTTTTTAACGGAAAATGCCCTTTTGTCGTGAAAAGGGACTTTTTCCGTGAATTTCAGGAAAAAAATACCCGTAAATTTCAGATTATTTTTAACAGTGTATCTTTTCAGCCCATGGCTGGTGGCTAATATAGCTCATATATCACAGCTTTCATTCCCTTCTTTTTCAACGTTCACTTTTATTCAGAGTAATAAACACATTTTGATGAATGTAATACAATATTTGTAAGGTTACTTCCCTTTAGGGTGTTGCATTTGTTTCGCAACTATTGATTTATGTTAACTATTAGTGTTATGTTCAATTAGAAATCCCTTCTATTTTAGTGATTTTAAGATTCCATAGTCAGCGATATATGTATTGTTATAATAAACTTTGTGTACATTTTACTGTTATATTAAATGTATTCTTATGTATTGTTATAATAAACTAGCAGAACCACGCGGGCCTTCTGGGTACAAAAAAAAAGAAAAATGTAATGATACTATGATGAAGCTCTATGCATTCGTCCCTATAAATTGTTAAAGAGGCAATCAGAAAAAAACATTTTTTGCTAAACGTAACGGTAGATTTAGAAATAAAAATGCAGTTTTTTTAACCGAAAAATATCCAATTTTCCTGACAAAAAGATGCAAATTAATCAAATAAATAGTATAATTTTTGATATTTTATTAGTGATATTTTATTAATGATATTTTATTTCGTACGCCAGTATTTTGAAATTTAATCATTTTCATGCATAAAAACTAAACCTACAATGATTATAAGAAAATAACGTCCTTTACAAAGCTCTTTCAGTCGTGTCTTAAGCCAAAAACTTTTTGTTTGAAAAGAGAAAAAACGACTCTGAAAACACGGTTGCTATGTTTCATTTCCTATTTAATATAAATCGTAAAATTTTTTACCATTGCATCTAAAATATAAATACACTTAGATTTAATGTATATCTGTAAGATATAGCAGTAGTGTACAAACGAAATAGGAAATTAAAACAGCGCAACATTTTGTTTAGAGTAGATTATCGTCACAATGAAATCATCTCATAGAAAATTACGTCATATTTTGGAGATTATTTAAAATTTTACTCCCCCCTAAACATTCCAGTATTATAGCGGATTTTTTAACCCGAAATACACTTAAATAGATGTGCTATGTCATTTTAGCCCACTTATAGTATATTTTTAAAATTTCATATACGAAAATACGCATGATAATTAACATAAATTTCGATGCAAAAATCTGGCGACTAAATGTGGAATTTTATCGGCTTATAAAAATATTGTTCATACGCAGTAGCTTTTTGTGACGACGAGAAATGAAAAAAAAAACATTAAAAATTAAAAAAGAAATATATTTGTATAAGGATAAATTACGACAGGTTGTTCCAAAGAGACGTAAAGAGAGCTATGGAAATGTTTTAAAGTAGCCATAAATTTTATTCTTGTTTTAAAATGATGTATATCAAGTTTCGTTCAAAACAGTCAAAAAATGTTTATTTGTATATAGAAAACAGACACTGATTCATATACATATAGATTATAGATTTTAATGTTACTATAATTGATTGCACTGCAATAAATATTTTTTTTAAACTGCTTTTAGAAAATTAATTTTAAAAAGAACAGCTTAATATATTTATAATCATTATTTCCAATCTTCTTTTTGCACATATATTTTAAGAAAGAAACTCATTATACCAACAAAAAGTATGTGTGAACTTTCTCGTATTATTGTTTTTGGTATATTGATATAAACTTACAAAATTATCATGCGAATAATTTTAGAACAGCAACAATGTTTAACAAAGTAAGAGTAGAGTTAAAAAAATAATCACATATAATATTTCTGTTGTCGACATTTATTTTTCTATACATTTACGAAACATAACAATGAATGAAGTATCATTCGAAAGATTTTTGAGTTAGCTTCTGACATAGCAGACTCCCATTTCGTTAAAATATGTTTTTTGATTAAATATTGCAGTTAATTAACAATTAAATCACCAGTATTTTCATAAATTAAAAAAAAATTCCAAAATCAGTGTTGCCATAAAAATAAAATACGGAATTATATCACGCTCAACAATAATTTTAAATAATAAATAGCACAAAAAATAAAGTATGATTTCTTCGAACAGGTTTATTTTATATTTATGATTAAAAAGCAAAATTGAAACTGAAATGTTTAGAACAAAAGGACACAATCGATCAATCAAAGCAGAGCCATTTCACGTGTAACCTAAAATGTTTGTTTTGTTATATTAGATCAAATTGTATTTTATTTGTATTCAATTTATTATCCCATATTTTTCCTAATGCGGACAGCGTCATTCTCTACTACAGTTAAAACAAGATTGTTAATTTTATTCTCAACCGTTCCTTTTACTATCTTCGATTTTCTTTTCTGTAACTTTGATGGAATAAATGACACGCTCTTCTGGTTTGACTAATGTTGTTTGCAGATAGTTTTATCCTTATTTTTTCTTAATAATTTTAAACCTGCTTCGAAAAAAAAATTAGATATTACTAAAAAATATTAGACTGCAGTTCGACGGGCCCACTGGTATTTAATTAAATACAATACAAAACTGTTATCATAGAAAAAATAATAACCATTCTGTGGGAACTAAATGAATATGAAAGTAAAGCATATTCGTAATTCTATGGATGTATATATAAAACAGCAATTAGAATAATTTAGGTAATTTCATGCTCCACAAATGAATCATTCATGACCTACAATTTGATTGAGAAAAAATATCGTATTCTGTAAAGATCACTATGAAATATTCATTACATAGTAGGTATTCAGCCATAATATTCCGAAATTATTCATACATGTGCTACAACTACGCGTGTGCATTTTGATTTATAGTATAAATTTTATGCATATTTTTTAACTTTCAATTCTATAGCTAAATCATTTGGATAATTTTTTTAATCTTAGATTTTAAAATATCTAATATGTTAAACTGTAGAAAATGTAACTGGGTTCTATGTGAACTTATAAAGAATATCAATTCTAGAAAAGCATCGTTGTAAAGACGCTACGTCAAATTGTTAATTTTCAAATTTATCTTCATTGTAATATACACTTTTGTTTTTTACATCTCACATTATTATGAACGTTATATCAGGAAAATACTCTGGATATCCTTAAAAAATAATTGTTTTATTTCGTAACTTATAATAGCCAAATATTCAAAGTATTTTTAATGTATAATGGATTACTTTTGCGTTCACGAAAATATGATTCCAATAAAAAAACATATACATTTCACATTTGAATTTCATTAAATCTATTAAGATGAGACTAATTTCAGAATTTCAAAATTATTCCAGTGAAATATTATCCTAGCAGCTCTTCGAAAAGATTAATTATTAGAAATATATTTGCAATTAAGTCAATAAATATTATTACCTGAATACCTCAAAAACAAAATTTTATTTAAAACTCTTCAGTAATTGTACTTATAGTTTTTTTAAACTTTACTATATACTATATCACTAATTATACTTTTTGCAGCTTCTTTTTATCTTTAGTTTCTGTGTAGCAATATTTAGAATTTCTTTTAAAATTAATAACTACTAATATGAAAGGCTCGCTTCTTTTTAATGCATTAAATTTCGTTCCTTTTATTCATTTTTAGTTATTTTTTCTTACGTGTTTTGTTTTCTTTTAAAATAAATATATTGCCATACAACAACTGTAAAAAAGCATTACTGAAGATGATAATATGGAAGTATATATTTTAATAATAGTAATATATTTTTAAATTTATATCGTTATTTTAATATTACTTTTTATTGTGCAATTAAGTATTGAAAAACAATCACATAGCACCATACAAAGAAATTTTTTTCATATTACCATGATCTTCGTGTCAAAGATATTTCCTCTCATCTGTAGAAAATAATGTTAACTAAAAAAAAGTATATAAATGTTTAATTAATTTTGAATTGCCCATTAATTACAAAAAAACCGTCTAAAATTTATACGGGTGTATTTAAATATACTATTTGCCGAACTTCATGTTATTTTATAAATCTAAGAAAAACATAAAAAATCATTAAATGAAACACAAATTCACACAATTAAAATATATTGCAGAAATAATTGACCAAATTTCACAATTTTCTGCTTAATAAGGTAAATAAGATACCTAAGTAAACATTTTAGATAACACATAACACATTTGAAAAACTGATTTCCGCAATTACCATCCATAGCCGGAAAAGAACTCCAATTCTTTTGTGAAGCTCTGTATATGATCCATAATTTGGTATGTATTCTATATAATATGCTAATATTTGGTTTACTAAGAAAACTCATAACGTAGTTGAAAATTCACCTTCAGTAGTTTCTTCCATTATATGGAAATATGCTTCAATTGTTTAGTACAGCCCTGTATATTATCTTCAGATATTTAATCACGCCACATATTAAGCTAAAATGTAAAACGCTTAAACTACTGAAATAACACATCCAGATATTATCAGCCAAAGATGACCATTTATTCAGTTCTTTGCGTGGTCCTGTACATGATTTTAGGAATATTCCACAAACATCTCTAAGTATCTGAATATAATTTGCACTCATACGTAGTATTGCTTTAGAATTATCTTGTTTAGCCCTGTATATAGTCTATAGCATTTATACACACAACGTAGTATGCAAAATTTTGTTACTCTTAAAAACGCATACTATAATCGAATACGCGCTTCCGGCAATTATCTTTAATAGACAGAACTTCGGATACAATACTGTATCCAAAATCTTTCGTGTGTCACTATAAATGAACGATAGATATTAAATAATGTCCCACAGTATGTATCTTGTAATAAACTCAGTAATGTATATCATTTTCACTATATCTCAAATAGTCTAACATAATTAAAATACGCTGCGAACAGTTTTTCCTAGTAGATCATTATGTAACCGAATTCTTATGAAAATGCTTTACACTCCATAGTTCTGTAAATGAATAATAAATGCTCCACAGTCCATATTCTACAGAAACCAAGTTTTAGTGCACCTCAGAAATTCATATCAACTTCATTTATGTTTGTAAAAGTGCAGCATGATTAAAATACACCCCAAACGACTTTAACCACTGTATCATAATGTAACTGACTTCCTTTGAGTGCCTCTGCAAAAGGGCTAAAATTGTCACACATACCATACTCTATGGTAAGCAACTTGTAGTGCACTCGAGTAATGTATATCACTTTTTAATATGATAGAAGTAGTGCAACATCATTAAATTTTTTCGAGTGCATTTTTTTGAGTGCTCCTTTAAACGAGCAATAAATGCTATACACTTCATTTTTCACATCGAAAATGACAATATAATCCGGAATAAGGATATAAATTACAGGACAAACCGAGTATATTAAAACGAGTTAGAACACGGACAGACGGGTAGAGAGGTAGACTGACAGACAGACAGACAGACAGACGGATAGACGGACAAACTAACGGCCAGACAAAATGAATGCCTAAGCATTTTTCAAACATGATGGAAAGTGTTAATAGTACAGAGAAGAATCTGCTAGAAAAACACGAAATATCAAACTGTTTGTAGTCTATATGAATACTGTGAAGTTTTCAACTTCAATCTTTTATTTTTAATTGGTGATTTTGTTATACATATACACGAAAATAAGAATTTGCTTATTACATTCAGAATACAATTACATTATTAATGTAAATATTCTAAATTTAGGATTGTATGCTTAAGATATTGCTTGTAAAAGTTTTTCAAAATAGTTTCAATCTATATATAAATGATTTTAGTTTTATATGTATATATTCTATGTACTTACTGGTGTTGTTTAATGTATCAATAAATTGTGCAAATTTGGTTATTTTGAACTGATTTATACAAAATTTCATTTTAAACATATACATTTATATGTATGCTGTATTACATGGAGCTAATTAGCGGAAATGTTAATGATATTGCTATAACGTAAACATCATTTTTGGTAACAGAAACATACGCTATGCACAAATATGTCAAACTTGTATAATCAATAACTTTTTTCCACATGAAATATATATTAAACGAAACATGACCAATAAATCATCATCCAGAAGGGAAAATGTAATACCCAGAATGATTTATGTTTCTAAAATAATCGTCAGAATGTTTTTAAAATGATAAATATTTTTTTTTAAATGACATCTCAAAAATGATTTTAAATAAATAAAAAAATAGTATTGAGAAGATATTCTTGCTTTCCTTTAAAAGTTAGACATAAGTGTATGGAATTATGTTTAAAAAAAGATAGTTAAACATTTAATTTTGAAGAGAAAAGTGATAAAAACAGATTTAATGTTTCCAACCCAAAGCAAATCGTACGTATTCAATATTTGTTTGCATAGATTTTCAAATGTTAGAAAATTATGATTGTAAATTATTTTCCGTCCATATACACCTCGTTTTATTTAAATTCTTGTTGTATACTAAAGACAATAGTGCTGTTGGTTTTAAAAATTATAATTAAATATTTGTGATTATTACACACTGAGAAAATATTTATAGATGAATATATTTTGCTTATCTCTAGTATCTATTTTTAATAACTTAGTATTGCAACGTGGAAAATATTGTCACGTTTAGAAAAATCGTAAAAATTCTACAATGAATTATTAGAGCAATTGAGTTTATTTTCAAAATTAATGTTTTAACTTTTAATTTTTATATGAAAATCCAAGTATTTCCATAAGTAGGATATTTCTTGAGAAACATAAATTGGGTATGCAATATAGACAGAACATTCCAGACAGCTATTTAAAAAAACGCGAGCTTTCATTGAGCCATTCCATGGAGCGCGTATGTTTTGATATAGAAATTTCAGAATGTATAAATAGCAAATAAATAAAAAATAAATAAACGAAATTTTCCGTGATGTAGCTTGTATATTATGAAGAAATACACGGTAAATACTCAATGAGTTTCTGATAAAATATCTAAAGAATGCAATGGATTTTAATTTATATAAAATAAAATAAAACAAAAATGTAATTAAATTAAATCAAACACAAAAAATATATTAAATCAAATCAAATTAAAAAAATAAATTCAATCATACATAAAAATAAATTAAATCAAATCAAATATAAAAAAATAAATTAAACAAAATCAAACATAAAAAAGTAAATATACATCATGTTTGACTTGCATTTCACAACTGAAAATATAGTATAACTGCAAATATTTCTCAAAAATTCATTTTTAAATTATCAGGTTTTTGCCCTTAAATTATTATGATACATGCTAATCAATTTTGATATTTTATATGAAAAAAACGGAAAATGCAATGCATGAGTATATATGATTTTTTTGCGAAGCCGTACTTTACTTATTACTGAGTTTTCCGTTGTCGTTAGAAATGCATTGTACACTTTTGAAGGGCTAGAATCTGCTTTTGTTATAATCGTTCATACATCATTTGTAAATATCTCATAATGTTTTACATCATCAATAAGGGAAAAATATACATTTTTCAGAAATTTGCTGTTACTCAATTTATTTACATTTTATGACATTTTAATTTATTTTCAAGTAAGATATTTTTAAATTTACGCTGCAAAAACGGGAAACGTTTCTTAATATATGAAAATCTAATGTAACCATGAAAGAAAATATACAATATTCTCTTGTAAGTTACCAACGATTATGAAATTTGTTTTACATTTTTAGAAACCACAGATACCAATATATTTTCGAGATTTGAATAAGCCTTTATATAAAACAAAGTTTTTTTTTTTTCTACCACTGATCTTTATAAACGTTTTCGAGTAATTTTCATGGTGTATAAATCAGTTTTTTAAATAGTAAACACGAAAGAAAATATACAATAACCTCTTCTAAGTTACCAATCATTAGATAACAATATATTTTCGAGATTTAAATAAGTCTTTTTATAAAACAACGTTTCATTTTCTACCATTGATCTTTAGAAACGTTTTCGAGTAATTTTTATAGTATATTAATCAGTTTTTAAACCTGGAATGTAGGTTTTAAGATGCTAAAAATTCTCAAGTAGACAGTTTCATGTTCAATAAACATGTTGTACATAGAAACATGTTAAATGAACAGCTTTAACGCTGACAGTTAAATTAATATTATTTTTCTACACTTGGCACGTATCAGTTCAATCAGTGAGCTGTAACTATTTAATTGAGAAGTTATTGATTTCGAAAAAAAAACAATATTGTGGTTTGAGAAAACAGAGTAATACGCTATAAAAACTTTTCGGAAACGTTTACGAAAATCAGCAAAATAATTTTGTTTTTATAAACTATAATTTTACATACTTTTATGCTTATTTAAATCTCAAAATTATATTCTTTTTTTTTCATATTTCTAAAGATAAAGATCGCTTTTAGAATCATGGGAATCATTAGTATATACATTCATGGTTACATTATACTTACGTAAATTAAGAATGTTTGTATTTTTTACGGTGTATTTCACTAATAATTACAGTGTACCTCGGAATTAAAACCATTACCGGAAAATAAGATTTATCATTGTTATCCAGAGTGCTCGAAAATAAGACATACCCAAAAATAGGCCTTTCAGAATTTCTTAAAATATATAGTTTCTGAGTGACTTTAATAATGATCACAATCATCTGATATTGTTATGCAATGATATTATGTGTAAAATAACTCTTTGTGAAAATTGTCATACTTATATAATAGCAGTAAAATTCTGCAGTTTTCCGAATGAAAATGCACATTCTTTTTTTTAAGTTTCGACAATGAGTTCATTTTTACAGATCAGAAAATTTCATTATTTTGTAATTTGAAATACTACGCTATTATCTAAACGGATGAATGCTTCCATGAGTACAAAATACGTTATTAACTAACATTTATCACATAGCTGAGAAACAATACTATAACTGTTAAATCATTACGTAATTTCGTTTGTTGAAGGCAGCATTTTGTTTTTTTTATGAATTTTGTTTGCTAGTTGTGGTCAGTAATATAAATTAAGTGTTTGTATTTTTCATGTCCATGCTATTTTTGCCTGTCTCAATGTCATTTTCTAGGGAAAAGATGTAAACAATCAGCCATGACTTCTCACTATTTAGTATAATGTTAAGTCCTACTTCATTTAGATTTTAAGTAAACATTTTGTGTGTTTCCCTATTTATTGTGTATGCAAAATTATTTTCGTTTACTCTTAATTATTCAATATATATATATAAGTATATATCCAGCCAGAGCTGCGCTGAAATCTGTTGATAAAGAGTAGTGATTTTTATATATGCCAGATATACTTTGTGTTATGCTTGTCTTTAATATGCAGTTTTGTGTTTATTTGTTTACATTTTATATGTATTTTGGTATATTTTAGTAAATATTCTAATTCTAGCAATATTCTAATTTACAAATGTTCATATATATATATATATATATATATTTGTAAATATTAATTATGGTTAGTTCTACTAAACAAGAACTCTGTTTTGAGCGTATGTGTAAAAAAAAATATTTTTTGAAATATAATGTTGAGGATTCTTGTTCGAACGAGCAGGCAAAAATTCAAATTCCGACATCGAACGTTTTCTTCTATGTAAATATTTTCATCCAAACTTTTGATAAACTATGCCCCAAAGATATTAATGATAGTTTAGATACGTATTTAAAGTTTCATGTAAGTATTTCTGAATCCTTAGTTGATTTAGAAGAGAAAATTAAAGTAGATTCTCTGCAGGGAATTCCTCTGGAATGTCAACTTAAACAAACTTCGTTAGTAAAATTACCAATTTTCGGCGTTACACCCTTCTACGGTGATACAGAACACTATATTTCTTCTAAAAAGTTGAGAATTTATCAAATATTGAGAGCTACAGCATTTGCATTTGTCTCTCAGTGGAAATGCGCAAAGTTAATTCGTGTGTTTGCTTTAAAATTGTAAAATTTAGGACGATGTTGGGATCTGTTATGTGAGCGATTAAAAAAAATCACAAGTGGCATTCAGTCAAATAAGTAAAATATATTTTATTTGATTATTGTATGTTGTGTGATTTTATTAAATGTCTGATTTTAATGTGTTTTTATTGGTTTATGATTTTGATTAACACGTATTACGTTTGTCTATTTGGATATAATATGTTTTTATAAAAAACTTTAAATTTAGGAATTAAAAATCATTTTTAGAATTATTTTATAAATGTAATCAGGCAGTCGAGAATCCGTAATGTTTGGATTTGGAATTTATTGCATTAAGTGATTTAATGCATTATTGTTAATCAATTTCATGTTGACTAAATTAGATCAAACCCTTATACAAAGATGTGAATTGACGTTAGAAAATGATAAAATACCTGATTAGGATTCATTTAAAAAATATATCAAACGTGAATCTCGTAGTGTGAAAGAGTCAAAGTGTATTAAAGTAGAGTCAAAATTCAATATGGAGAAAGCTTCTAGCTTCTCTTACGGTTAAAACCAACCGAGTAAATATAGCGACTGTCAGGAATGAAAATGAGTAGTCTGACAACAGATTAATGCGTTATTTAAACACCGGTAAAGGAGAAATCGAGATTTATTGAAGGTAATAATCTATGTAAGAACTGTTTATGCCTAAATAAAAAAAACTTGAGAGTTGAAGTATAAGTGTTAGCTATAAAAATATTTCGAATTGCGTTACCCAAACGCAACTGAACGCAATTCTGAAACTCCGATGTTTTCATGTTCTTCCTGAAAGATTGCTCTGCATTAAGAGACTATGCTTAAAAAGAATTGAAATTTTTTTATGCTTTAGTAATTTGTTCCAAATACAAACATTAATTAAAAACCCATTAAACCGTATTTATGGAGGAATATCTCCAACTCGGTTGCATGGAAACTTTTAACAGGTGTGGATAGATACCACATACTCGTCATTAACAAAAGCATTTCAATGAAAAACTGAGAGTTATTTTCCATTCAATGTCCATCTAACAGTCAGAAATTTTGATTGATTCCTGCTGAAATGGCAAAAGTTACAAACCAATATAATCTTAAATTTAACAAGGTCCAGGCTATATAAGGTCGCCTTGTTAGTAGGTATCGAAAAGATATACGACCACATACTGGCCTTAATTTAAGTCCATTTACAGCGAATATTTTAGCAAAAATATCGCCTCTAATATTTTTCTTGCTTACTACATACTGTAATATACGGAAAACTGTGTTTACGATTTTTAAACTCTGCTCTCAAGTATTTTAGAAAAAATGGAACAAATTTCTTTCTGGAATGACTATTTTTAAAATTATGCACTTTCCTCGATTCATGAATGTTTATCGGTAATTTTTTTAATTCGTGCTCTCGGTGACATTTCAATATTGCTTGCTGTTGTTTATTAAAAATATCTTTATGATCCTGTTATGGTAACGCTAGTTGCTGCCAAAACAAGAATCAGTTTAGTTACCGTGCCCTGTTTAGAATTTTATATCGCTTTTATTTTATCCAAATTCATTCATATTATTCAATATGCTTTACCAGATACTATCCATGAAACATCCTTGTAGACAAATTCTTCAAGTTTTGTTGCAGCAAGCTAGATTGTAAATTCTACAGTTAAACGAAATCAATTTATTCACAATTGGGCAATTAAATCAGAGAGTTGTCATCCTTCGAAGATTAAAATCTTATTATTTCTAAATACATCCTCGCATATTATGCAACTCGATGCGTATATCCCTACCAACTAAAATATCTTGAGAACTGATAGTCAAGGTCTACTAGACTCTACGAAACATCTAATATTTTCTATTTAAAATTTCATCCAATCCAGGAATCGTTGATTTTTTAACAACCAAAATCGTATGTTTATTAAATCTAGTTTATGATGACTTTGATGTCCTTATGAGATTTCAGTCATACACAAAGTTAATCTGAGTTGATCCTTGTACTCAGAGTTTCGCAAAAAAAAAATCAGAGTCACCCTCAAAGTGGTATATACTTTGTTAACCTTTGGCGAGTTTATACCATAATGCTATTAGAAAAATGACTTCAAGGAGGACCTTTCAAAAGAAAGCGACCTGAAGTAATGTTCTAGTACAAGATAAACCCTGAAAACCTTGCACAATCAGGGCGCATCGAAAAAATGAAAATTTCTTAGATCTTTTCGCGGTAGTGCGGAAAAGTTGTGAAACTTCGTTATTAAAAGGTGTGCGGAATCTTAAAACTGTGGGTTGGTATGTTCTGTCGCCTCAGTGAGCCGAAAGCTCCGAAAATTGGACTAAAATTGAATAAAATACAAAAATTAATAAATAATCACATATTTCGTTCATCGGTTTGGGGCAGTGTTTAAAAGTTACTATTTTGTAACAACAGCCATACAAAATTTTAGAAATATACGTTAATATCTTCTGGCGCCTCATCGACACCAAATTTTGGAAAATGAAGGAACAATTTAAATAAATACACGTCACACTTACCTCATTTTATTGCGAACATAAACTTTAATTTACCTTTCGAACATACAAATGATAAAAGCATTACTGCTTGTAAACATTTTTTGGTCTCAAATTTTGACATGTATTTTCTGGATTGTAGTGTCGCTCTAATAAATCTATCCCTGTTCTGCGGCCCAAATGTTGTTCCGGAAGCTGCAGTGATAATTTCCGCTCAACCGCTTGTGTGTGTGAAGGAATTTTATTAAAGTCCCAGAAATCCATTGGCATACTGTCCTGTATCATCTTCAGCAGTTCTTGAGAGCTGATTTCTCTGAGAACTGGAGGAAATGTCACATAACAACATTTTCTGTCAATGAGATCTACATAGTCTGTAGCTTTAAAGTTAACAGCAGGAATAACGAATTTGCGAACACAATTTCCGCCTGGGCTAATTTCCCTTGCCTTGATAATTCGCCGAGCTGCAAGGAACATAATATGGCTCCTCTTATCAGTTAACAAGGCCAAAAGCATGTTTTCTGGAGCCGCAAAGTAACCTTTGCGAGATATAACTGGTTCGATTACGTCACGATACTTAGACAAGTACCGAGATGAAGTGATGAAATGCCACAGGTGTGTAGTACTGTCCTTTATCGAATGATGAATCTTAATTCGGAACCATGAGGGTGTATAGACTCTTATAATAAATGCAACCAATGTTAGTAATTCATTTGATCAGTCTGATGTAGATAAATATAACTTCAGTATTCGACTAGTAGTTGTTTGCCAGTGGGATAAATGCAACGTTCCTAAATCCCAGATAGCTAGATCTGAACAACAAACGCCAGAACAAACGCGATACAAATGTCTAATAAGTATTTCTGATCTGAACTGAGGGTGGTAGGATCAATGTCTGCAACTCGCATTCAATACTATTAAAAGTAACAATTGAAAGCTTTTCGCATCCTTAGAAATTTCGGCCTTTGTCTCCAGTGTAAGATATGGGGCCACATGACTTGCCATCTATGGAGTCAAATAGGTGTCCTAAAGGTTACTCATTGAAATGAAGACTAGATACACTTTGAAGTGTGACATGTCCGATGTCCGTAGAACCAGGCTCCGATACAATACAGTAATGCGCTTCTATAATTGTTCTTTTGAACTTGCCTGTCCTCGAGTGTTTCTGAAGTTAAAGTTTTGTCATGCTGTCCATAAAAATAAAGGTCAGATAGAGTGGAACGATTTTCATTTGATTTTGAGACCAGTTTTTTGTAAATTCTCGATTTTTCCCTCCATATTTTATTTTTGTCTGTGAAGGGGCTTTTATCTGATTCCGATATTAAACACTCGATGCAATAGCAGCCGTGGCTCTGTTGGATACACCATACCTTTCACCTACAAGAACTGTGTTATCTAGTTTTAAACGCATTTGAACACTCCTTGTGGGCTACTAAAGGGACGCTGAGAAAGACGCGTGTGTGGTGCCGACCTCGTGTTCCTTCGTCTCCACCTCCATCACATATTCTATTTCATTTCCTCCTTTCATTCTCCACTGAAAAGCGTGAAGCAGAAACAGGAGACGCCTGTTTTGCAGATCGAATATTATCCTGTTTCTTTCGCATTTGACGTTTCTGGAGCCGTTTTGTTTCTGGAACATCAACACTTCCAAACCTGTTGCGACTCTCAGATGCTTGTGACGCAGGCCTACTGCACTTAGCCAGACTAGAACTCCTATAATAGAGGCTGATGCATCCTCACAGATTTGGTACCCGAATTGGAGTCCAGTCAAAAAACCAAGCTACTCAGAACCTGTTCTATTATAGGAGTCTTAGGCAACCCCAGCTCCGGCGCGGTAGATTGATGCTGAGCTGGGTGTCAATAATCCGAAACAAAATGGATATGCGTCAGCTCCTATTATAAGAGTCTTAAGCCAGACAAAAAAGGTTGGTCAGTAAGGCAGAAGATATTAACCTATAATTCAACAATTTTCTATTGTTGTTGTTGTTACAAAATAGTAACTTCTATGAACTACCCCAAACCAATCAACGAAATCAGTGAATATTTATTAATTTTTGTATTTTATTCATTTTTACTCCAATTTTCGAAACTTTCGGCCCAGTGAGGCATCAGAAGATATCAACCCACAGTTTAAGGATACACTTTTTAATAAAGAGAGTTCACAACTTTTCCGCACTACCGCGAAAAGATTTAAGAAATTTGGAATTTTTCGATACGCCCTAACAGGCAACCCTCCAGACCGCACTGGTTTCGAACCCGAGCGGCTGAAGATCTTAATTTTCTTTCCAGTATACTAATCACTGGTCTCACTAGGCCCTGCCTTCAAAGTGAAAATACATTTAGATGGCATTTGACTTCATTTGATAATGCTTCTAAAGCTCTAGTTAAGATTTAACATACTCACCTTTTTAATCTAAGATTAACCTACGTAAGCAGCACAAACAATTGCCTAAAACAAGCAAGTTGATTTCATTAAAAGTCTTTTTAGATTGTCGTTCGATTTTACGAATTGGTGGACGGCTTAGCATAAAACCATGGCATTTCATTGCAAGCATCGACAAGCTTATAAACAAAAATCACCAAAGCCGTTATCATTGTGTTAGTGCCATAATTAATCACATAACATTTTATTTTAATATTACAACGTTTTATATAACTTCAAGCATATCCAACGGACATTCTGTTTCAATTATGGAAAGACATTCTTAGGAGCAGCTTCTTACTTTAAAAGACTGTTCCAACTTCTGAAAGCTTCCAACTCTAAGACTTTCTGTTCACAAACCTGTATTTCATACATCCTTATGGTCTTAACTTTGAAATGTTATGGGACTCGTCCATAATATTAGCCAAACATCATCCCACTATATCATGCAAAGGGAAATTTATGACTTTTGAAGCGTTATTCTGTACATTGTACTTATCTGAAACTGGTATCAAATCTCGTCTACTTATTCCTATATCATCAGGGTAATTCCTGATCCGTACATCATTACTTTAGTTATCTGATTTCATCAAATGTTAATCCATGTAACAAACTTTCTTCCAGTTGGAATCTGTACAACAAAATTCGTGACC
Source organism: Maratus michaelseni (assembly GCA_963931845.1). Lineage (NCBI taxonomy): Eukaryota > Metazoa > Arthropoda > Arachnida > Araneae > Salticidae > Maratus > Maratus michaelseni. Next base: position 255,425,569 of record OZ007590.1, on the reverse strand, counting down.
ATTTCTGCCAGCGGTGTACACTATATTGCCAAAGGTGACCGGTCACTTGCGATTTTATACGTTTTGTTAACTATCTAGAAAAATACATGAGGAATTAACCTGAAACTGCAGGTGTGTAAACACTATAGTATAGGTTATATATTTCTGTGAAGATTTTTCACGAAACCCCATAGGGGACTCTCTAGAAATTGAAAAATTACGAATATCTTTTGTATAACCCTGTAAAAACTAATGTAGCAAAGGCGTTCAAACTCGAGATTATTGATAAGTGGCTTATTGTAGTATACTGTGTTCATTTTTCTGAGGATAGCATCTATACTCGTAGAGAAATTAAGGTTTTTATAAAAAGAGTCCCAAATTTCGCCTAGTTGTTTGCTTATAATTTGCACTGTTATCAATATAAAAAAAGTTCTTTTCAGAAAATATGACAAACAACATTGTACATATTACTCTGCAATCAGAATTGAAAAATAATAAAAATTGGATGAAAAATGAGCAGGTTTACTAAAAAATGTTTCACTGCGTATGCGCAAATGCAATCAAAATATAATATGCATAGTGTATTAGCTAAGTATATAGAGCAACTTTTGTGAAAGTCTCAAATTCATAGCTTGAAAATTCTGAAAATTATCGTCGATAGAATAAGCTCGAAATCCGTTGTTCCCAAAAGGAAGCAAAAATATGAGGGGTTGTATCCAAATATAGCAGTACGTGCAATATTGAGTACGCTATCTTGGCCCTAATCAACAGGTGTTTGATACAACCCCTCATCTTTTTGCTTCTTTTTGGGAATAACGGATTTCGCTCACCTTTGGCAATATAGTGTATAAAACAGTACCCTACTACATAATAGCAAAAGGTAACGACATTCTGAAGATTGGTCAATTAGTCTTAGTGAAAGAACCTGCATTTCTTAAAATGCAGTTACAATTGGTACACTTGGATTATTAGTCACCTGGTGCTGATGATGTGGTTGGAGTATTAGTTATTTGCACCAACAAGAGTAACCTCAAGCGCCTACTCATCAGACTGCAGATTTGACTTAATTGAACGCTCCTACCCCAATCGGAGTTTAAGATGAACAAATTAATCTTGTTGGAAAAGCCCTTGAAGCTCTTTTTGTGCATGGTAGTTCAGGGATTTTTTTCTGGGAGTTCCTTCATTTTAGCATTATACTGATAACTACCAACGAAAGCTGATTTTCATTCTATGGTCAGCATAAATATGATTGAGTCAGCATAAATCATTGTGAAAAGTTGGTTAAACCATACGTTGCATCAGTATATGTACATAATTGTATTTTAATTTTCTGTGTAATTCTAATTTTAGTTTTAAACATTAATGGTTTTTTTTTTTTTTTTTTTTTTTTTAAATTTAATTAAAGTTCATATAAGCAGAGAATTTGTTTATTTATAGATCCATAGTTGTTGCCTCTCTGAAAGTTCTTCATTAAAAATTTTATATCAGAAATTAAAAAAAAAATAATCTAATACAAATTAAAACAAAGACTTTTATAAAATCTAATGCATTACGTTAATTTTCGAATGAATTTGAAATAACTGATACTCGCACAAAAAAAAAATACATTAGCATATTTCTTAATTAGCAATTTTGTAGAAAATAATAATTGAAATGATAGACGAAAAGCATGGTGAAACTTTTTTTTAATAGAAGAGACGGGAAATGAGTTTCATTAATGTTACTTGATTAAAGCCCTTTTTATAAATATGCTACTATGTAAAATATGTTGTATCAAGAAAACGTATAATTGAAATGGACTGAAAATTATTAATCTGAGTTTCAACTAACTGTAAAAAACATGACAGAAATAAACTAATGCATTTGTAATGTAACGAAGTGTTATTATAGCAGTAATAAAAAAATTTTTTGGAATAAGTATTTTTTTACAAACACATGAAAATAGAATAGAAATTTTATTTATTATTAATTGAATTATTTTGATTTAATGAACATGATCAATTTACTTTTAACTATAAAACTACATATTTTCCCGGAGGAGTGTGGATACAATAAATTATTTTAATAAAACGAAGCCATACATTTGAGATAAACCTTTAAACCGTATAATAAAGAAAATAAATATTATATTCATCATTATTATCGAAAAGAATTTCCTCTTCAACAGATATTGTATTGTAAAACATCTGTTTAAAAGTAATAATACAACTTTCCCATATATTGTCTTATAGAAAAGGTTATCTACTATATATAAAAAATACAAACGGAACTTTCCTTCCTAATGCTTATAGCTCGAGTTCATCTGAATTGATGTTGATGGAACTTGACCTATTAGATAGATAATTTTTCAATGAAGGTTTTAGTATATCGCATGAAGTTCTACATAGATTAGTCATAGAATTATGATGGAAAGTTTTGTAATTTGGAGAAAAAGTTCACATTGGACATTTTTGGGGAGCCATTATCACTGGTGAAGTAATTGAAACGGCTTTATCATTTAGAAAATAATACAAACACCTCGAAAAATAGAAGAAAAAAAAAGCTGTTACTAATTTTACTTAAAAATGAAAAAAAGAAAGAAAAACAGTTTTGATGAGAGATAATTTTATAAAACGAAAATATTTAATTTATACGTAAAAAAGAATGTTCGTAATACTTAAAACAATATTCAATGTGAAATGTTGCAATTGAAACATTTTTTTTTCGATTTATCTTTTGCGTCATATTGAGAAAAATGCATCTGAAATTTGATTAGATAAAATCTGAGTGACAAATTTATTTTTGATTTGTTTTATTATTATTTCTTTATTTTTATTTTTATCTAACTCCTCTATCATGTGACTTACAGAGGAAACTAGCAGATGTAATTAAAAAAAGACTGTACTTGTGAGTTACATGGCATATGTTTATTTACAATTTTGATTTTACTTTTGTCGCCAAACAATTTTATTTTAAGCCAAAAGACACAAGCGTGACAGCGGTCCGAGCAATGTTCACAATAATGGTATTTTTCAAGTGTACGACAGCATTTTTGGAATACTTTTTTTTATATTCAAATGTAAATTATATAAATATCAGTTAATGTTATAAAAATTGAGTCAAAAATATAAATTTTAACGTAAATGTCTACCATACATAAATTATTAACACTCATATACAAATTTTCACCATTCATTTATTTAGTTTTCTGCGAATATATTTTCTTATTTCTAAGGATTTTAAACGATATTGGACTAACTGTCTGTAGTTGGGTCACACGCCAATTGTCGTATTCACTATATTGTTGAAAATTTCTTTTATATTTGAAAGAAACTCTGGACAGTGCATCCGTTTGCAGAAGATTACACCGAATTTTTACTTAGCGATTAGTAAATTTATGGCTCTTCATTTTACATTTTTGGAATATTTTTTTATGTTCAAATGTAAGTTATATAAATAGCTGTTACTGCTATAACAATGGTGACAAATATTTGAATTTTAGTGTAAATGTCTGCCACACACAAATTATTAGCACACATTAAAACAAAAAAATTCATCACTCATTTATTTTATTTTCCTTTGCATACCGTTTCTCCCTTTTCAAGGTTTTAAAAATATATTAAACTAACCTTCTGTAATCAGGTCACCTCACTAATTGGCGTATTTACTATATTATTGGAAATTTATTTTATATTTGAAAGGTACTTTCGTCCGATTGCAGGAGATTACAAGAAAGTTGTACTTAGTGATTAGTTTATGGTTCTTCATTTTGAAACAGACGGACAAAGGGAGATTTTCTATTCTATAATTCACTATCACAAAAAAATCAATACTTTCAATGTACAAAATAAATTTCAAATATCAATGGTAGCGAATGGAACATTATTTTCTGATTTATCATTTTTAGCCTAAATAAGAAAAAAAGTGTACATAAAATTCAGATTAGATAAAATTTTGATCAATGTAAAGCAATTTTGGCTGACGCACAGTCCTAGCCGCTAAACATAGTAATAAATAAACGATTATGTTAATTATAGTGTTTATTTAGACAACAGACTGAAGAATAATGCAATATTGAAAATAAAAGAAATAGGAAGAATATTTATTTCTCCGTGTTATTATGCTCAGTAGAGAAATGCGAAAAATCTTCGGTTCTAGTATTCACCAGAAATATTATATAATTAAGTTTGTTTTGTAGCTAATTCTGGTACCTTTATTAACCACATCGTTGCAAACAAGTCTAATGTTTGACTTCAAACTTGGCTGTGGACCGAATTACGGAAGATTAGAAGTACTATATTTGATGCAAACTAGAGGATTATTTTTATACCAGAAACAGTTATCGACGTTTTTTCAAGGTTAATGTTTACATGTTTGCGACTGCTGTATAAAACTATAAGGCATAAAAAAGTTTTTCACTTTTTAGGATTCACATTTCTTTTAAATATGAAAATTAAACACTGTTGTTTGTGTGAATATCATTTATTAAATTTTTTATTGTATTTACTCTTTTAGAATCCAAAGATAGCAAACTGCAGTAGACCTGCCAGAAGATGGCATATATTACGAAACATAATGTAATGTAGATTGAGATTGTATTTAAACTACCAGAGCCACACATAGCAACATGCTGTGAATCCCGGAGTTCAAAAGCTAACAAATGAATATGAATTAACCAAACATTATTTAAGTTCATTGGCCAATCGCTGCAATGATTGCAATGCTCACGCTTTTGTGGTGACTAGAGAAAATTTTAATTTATCTTGGTCATAACGGCCACATTTCCCTACAAAACTCTACTATAAATGATCAAATTAAAGAGTTGCTTCTTGATATCCCGGATTATTTCTAACCCATAAGATAATATAATCGTATAAGGGCGTTCGCACTGTATTCAGAAATACGGAAATACATTTCAGGTGAAGGTCCATATTACTATAAAATAAAAAGTCGAATTCACCATTCCGTTTTATTCAAGGTTCATTTAGAAAATGGACTAGCGCAGCGCGCACAGCCTGCTAGTAAATGTATAAGTAACATATTTATTTTTTTACGAACCGACTTAGTTGTTGTGAATAGATTGATTCTAGAATTGTAGAAGACATTGTAGAAGACAACATCTGGAGTAATTTGAATTTTATTTACATACTTCATAAAAAAAATTCTCTCAATACTAATAAAAGTATGTTTCCCTCTTTACGTGTGTGTATGGAATTACAAGGAAAATGTAGCGTACCTAGAGGTCTGAAAATTTAGGTGAGAATAGCCCAAAGTCCTGTAGCACCTGTGGCTCGCAATTTTCATATTCTGAAAATTAGCCCAGATATTATTTAAAAACACATCAAAAAGTCCTCTCATTCCTTGCGTGCTGGCAAAATCTCTCGCGCACGTACAGAACCTGATTTACGCATCGGGAGGAAATGAAGAAACAAACGCGTGTTGTTTCTTTTTTTTTTTCTTTTTTTTTTTTTTTTTGATACATCATAGTTATAAATCGGCCAAAATCAACCAAACCGCTCAGTACAGTTAAAATTGGAAGCGATATTCAGAAAAATCGTACTCTTATATCTCAAATACTGTAGTCATTAAATAATATTGTGTTATTAAACCTTTGAAAAAAATTTTAATTGTAAAAAAAAATCTTTTCCCGAAGAACGTTTTTCCCCTTATGGCAACGGCCTTCGAGGTCGCAATTTTAGAGGAACAACACATCAAAAATATGTTCTTAAAGTTTCACTTCTTTTAATTGGCGGTGTAATTGTTTTTAATAAATACGAATTTTAACCATTTCGAGCCTCACGATCTTTTTCTACGCTAAAAGCAATAAATGTCCGTATTTGGATACAACCATTTTAGAGCATCTCGCTAGACCAGATTTACATTACCTACAAAATTTTCGAAATATTTGGACGTGTAAATATATTTTAAAAAAAAATAAAGTCTGAGAAATTTTTGAAAAAGTAAACGAAAAATCAGGGTGTTTTAGGCGTAACGTCACTCTGCTTCGACTTATGTTTTTACTACTATATATACATATTTTTTAAAGAGAGCTTGGTTATAGTTATATTTATAACCGTTTAAAATTTCAGAGAGTTCGGAAGATATAACTATTTTTGTCTTATTATACCGACGCGAAAACAATCAAACAACTAAAAAAAAACAAGAAGAAAACATATTTCTTTTACAACTGGATAACAATATTTTTTCATGAAATTTTTACACGGGCTGTAAAACCGTTATGTGATATTTATAACACATAAAAATTTCAAAGAGTTTGGGCAACCAGAACTTATTTTAAACTATGAAATGACCTTACGAGAAAAACCGAATAAATATCTTCTTAGGAAATCTTTTGTCAATAAATATCAGTGTGTTTTCACAAAATTTTATTTAAAAAAAATTCATATAAAATTTTATTAAAGATATAAAATCATACAAACATAAAATTTGTTTCAATTTATTAACATGCGCACGGGATACGTCGGGTGGGTCAACTAGTTATTAGTTAAAAGAAAACAGGCTGTCTTCAAATTAAAAATGTATGTGTAATAAAACGGAGTTTAATAACGCAGTTTAAATAAGTTGCCTGCTGGTTCACTTTAAAAAATATATAAAGTATATACAATTTTAGTATCAGTAAAATTGGATACGTCTCTGATAGATTTTATATGTTCTTATTAACGGACTTTATTTTATCATTTACCAATTTCTTCTATTCTGTCATTGAACGTTTCAAAAATACTATTCTAATTAGGTTGCTTAATAAGTGTATTGTATAGATAATACAGAAAAAACAGAATTATTTTGTACCTAAAGTATACATTTTAATATATTTTTAAAAGTATGACTGGTTGGACTTTAGTACATGGCATAACAAGCATAACAATAATTCGAGAAGTAACTACACAAAAATTCAAAAGCTTTAATAAATTATTTACCTATTTATTCTGCTCTCATCGCTAAAATTTTAACACAATGCAATGAAAATCAAAAAGCATGATAAATGACAAATCAACTAATCAAATCAATTATCATTAAAATCGGTTTGTAATATAAAATTAATACAAAAGTGCAAATATTTAACAGATGAGACTCTTTATCAATTATGATTAACAAAACCCTTCTTCCGTAATTTTGGTGTAATTTATTCAACGACAGAAATAAATAACAGTTTCATTATATCTGTTGACAAGCTTTTAAATTAAAAAATTGTTGAAATAAGTAAACGTTGACGAAGATAAACTCTTATAACGCTTATTAATTAAAAACTCTCAAAACATCTAAACTTTAAATATGTATGAATATTGCAGAGTGTACGGTTTCCAGTTATTTGTTTTAAGCAAACATCGAGTCGTAAGCTGTATACCAGTCGGAGTCCATTTAAGAGACCTGATGTTCCGAGCAATATCTGACAGAGACGTTCTTGAGCATTTTTTTCATCGAGAGGACAATTGACTTGGGCGACAAAAGCGGACAGAAGCAGTGTATGATTCCATAATGGTAAAAAGTTTCAGAAATTAATGATAGAATGGAAGCAAAATCTAAGGGAAAAGTTAACTGGTGTTGCAGTTAATGAAGTGCATTTCTGAGTGGGACATGAAAACGAGCAGTTGTCATTATTAGTTTAAAATTAGGGATAGTTAACATCACAGTGTTCAATGCATTACCAAATTTCGCGTGATTTTTGAAAATCCTGTGCATTGACTTTACTGCATCCAGTGTTGTTTAGTTTTCATAGGAGCTTATAGTTTTATAGTGATATCACTATAACCATATTTTATGTGCTTTTGAGACTGTCATATAAAGAGGTTGCTGCACCTTGTGATGTTTTTATGTTCGCGAAGTGCTCATACATGCGGTAGAGTAATCGCGGCATTACAAATTATCAAGTATTTTGCAGATTCCAATAGAAAGGAGGTTGCTGCATAGAGTGATTTCCAGTCATTGTTTTATATGCGGTTTTCATTCACGCGTTATACTAATCGCGGAGTTATCGAATGGTATATTTGATATTCCTTGATTGATAATATTATTGAATCATTCGTCAGTTTCTCATTTAAGAGTCGTCAAGAAGCGTAGCCATCGATAATTCATGCGTTCTTCGTAATCCGTATGCTTGAACATTGAAAAATATTCCTGCTACTCAACGCTTAATCCTTGCTTTCTCCACTAAACTTTCATTTTTGCCTGTGTCCTGAATTTTCTTAAAGTATCTTCCAAGTACGGTATCTTCCTGTATCTATCCATCCCGCTTGTTAAGTGATTGCAGTTAACGGTTTCCATTTAACTGTGTATAACAGTCTTGAAAAAATTATTATGTAAGCGAAATGCTTCACAATTAATAACGCCTTTACATTTACACTTGCGGTTTGGGCGTAATCACTGTTGAATAAAAAAAAAAAAGAAAAAAAAAAACAAGATTCGAATACATTGGTGTTAAATAATACTGGGTAATTATAATTAAAGTTCAACTTTCAAAAAGCTGTAAAAAAGGCACCACTGGTCAGAATGAACGGAAATTTCACCTGAATATACGAAAAGAAGGGGGAAATGTTACGGCATAAGAAGAAAAAAAAATAGTTCGAAATTTTAACAATAGATGGTGCTTCACTTGTCATAACGTAAATATGTTCGGCTACCACTGACATTGGAATCCCAATGCGACGGATATTGCTGAGAGTTACTGGTTAAACCAACTGTACTGTTTAAATTGCATGACTGTATACGTTTATTACTAAAAAAATTACTCCCATGGTATTCTGTAGCTGTGGTACCCTTAGTGGAAAGCACATCCACCACGACAAGATGTTGCAACAAAGGATGGGAAAAATCGGTTTTTAACTGAAGCCAAAAACCACAGAACAAGCAATAATGAAATCAGTTGTTAATAGTCCTGAGGCCAAAAACATTTTAAAAATGCAACGAGGAAATCTGTTTTAAATTGTCGCAACACTCGGTCAAGAAATGTTCAATATACTTGCCTTTGCTGAAACAAGTTGAAACCGAGAAACAACATGTTCCACAACAGATTGCAGTGTATCAGTGGTTTCTTTGTGAATGTGTTTCATAATGCATCTTTTCAATTCAGCATCTTTTCAATTTGTCAATCGGACCGAGGAATACATGTTACAGATGTATGTTACAGAATGTACAGAATGTATGTTACAGATATCCCCACAGCCAAAAATCAGAAGGATTAAGATCAGGTGAACTTGATAGCCAGGCTGTTGGAAAATGACGACTGATCGTGATTTTCAAAATGCAAGTTGATCATCTGCTTCACTCGATATGAAATATTTCGTAAAATTTTATACACCGTGATCTAGGCATTTCTAACGATCTAGCATTTAACCGTACACTTCCGCTTCCCATACCGCTGGTCGTATTGTCCTACAATGATTTGGTCACATCTTCTACTGCCGTCGAAGCAATTTGTTTCCTTCCTCTGGTCAGAGTTCACTTCAAATAAACCCGTGTGTTCGAATTCCTTAATCATTTTCTCAAAATAGTTGATAGACATCGGACCACAGTTTTTTTTTCACATCCTTTATTGGCCGGAACGTCTTCAGAACTACTGCCAAGCAGTCACCATTTGTGTAAACTAGCTTCACAAGTAGAGCGCGATCCTGCATTGAGATAGTCATGATGAGCTTCTCAAACGCAATATGAGGGATACGGCAAGCGACTAACGTGTAGCAAATGCTTTGTGTAGTACATATGGCATTTTTATTTTGCTTATTATGACGAGTAAAGCGCCATATATTGCTAAAATGTCAAACTATTTTTATGCCATACGATTTCCCGATTCTTCGGATATATGTAGGACAAATTTCAGGTCATTCTGACCTCTGGTTCTTTTTTTACAGCTTTTGAATGTTGGGCTTTAATTATAATCACCCTGTATTTAATGTCTGTATTAATTTGTAAAATGAATGTTTACACCAACTTATTAATAAGAGATTTAAAGCATAAATTTGCTCGAAAATATTTTTTACAGAAATATTTCGGTTATTGATGCATATGTAAAATGATAGAAACATTTTTCTTAATGTTAAAAATAAAGTTTTTTTTTTTTTTTTTTTTTTTTTTTTTTTTTTTTTTTACTTTGCAAATAACTATACTCTTAATGTCCAATTTTAAATATTAATATGTAAAGTGAAATAGTATTTTTTATATTTTAACACTTTATATAAACAAGTTACATAACTGAAAATTTTATATGTCAATATTGATATTCTTTCAAGTGGTGAAAACGCCTTATATTTATTATTAAAAGTAAAGATTCCGTTTTTCACTTAATTGTTAGCGGTATTGCTATTTGAATTATTTAACATAGCTCCAGAACTTGATTATATAAAGTCAAATAAGCACAAAAACATCCAATGAAATGTGTTTTGCTTATATATGGTTTTAATTTAACATGATTAATTGAATGACATTTCTCGTTTCATTTGAATTGACAAAAACTAGAACGTTCACAGATTTGGATATACTGTAATAAATATTTCATAGAGAAATACCTTTTGTTTGAAGCTTGTAAAGCAGATGTTTCATAAATAATTCTTAACGAAAAGAAAAAAAAAGATAACTGAATATATGAAATAGATATAAAATATTTATAACAATATTTCATACAAAATGTTTTTCACGGAAATATTCACTTCAGTTTCACATGCGGCATTTGAAAATAGTTTTTATGACTGCTATTGGACGTTTATGATACTATAGATAACAATACTATGATACGTAAAATTCTATGACATTTTATATATTTTATATATTAGATGAAATAAATCTAAAGAATTCAATGAGTAAAAATATTTTCCGAATGCAAAAAAATAAAATAAAATAAAATAAAATAAAATAAAATAAAATAAAATAAAATGATATAATTTGTTCTTCATTTTTTATGAGAACGAATATAACGACACATTAATGTTAAATGACCACGCATAGAATATTTTCAATTTTTAATTATAAAATAGATAACAATACTGTTTGTTATTCAAACTTATACCTCGTCTTTATTGTGATATGCATCGTTATATCTATACACACACAGAGATACATGTATATATTTAAATACTAGATACTATATACAATGGGTGCTTCCATATTTTTAAAACAATTTAAAAAATGCAAATATTTTGAGCAAAATTTTCTGGCAACATTTTTTTATATGATATTAGAAGTATCTTCTGATACTTTCAAATTTATTCTTCGTCGAAAATGGTACATGTAAACAAGTTTTGGATTGGTGGATACGTTTTATGTTATACATATATATATATATTAAATGCACAGTATAGCGACATTTAAGCTAGAAAAAACAACATTATTAATCGGAAAAATTCCATTCAATCAGTATTTCTATATGGAAAAACACTTCATATGAATACCACACCTTTAAAAGGTTTGCGGTATTTCTAATATTTCTAAGGTGAAATCTCTAGTCCCCAGAAAAAAATATGCCGATGCATAAATTCATTGAAAAGTCTTTAAATACATCTGTAGTAAACAAAGAACATTGTAATAAATCAAGATTTACTGCTTTAAGCTGACAAAACCATAATGTTCACCGATATTTGCCGAGGTATATGGGTAAAAGCACATTTTGTAGAGCCATGTATGGAAATCATTTAGCAGGAGATAAATAAAATGCATTTTTACCCTTGAATTAGCATGGGATTTCCTAAATCACTGCAACAAAAAATGGTATATTTGCAACTGAAGACGTCGAGATAAAAATGTCAAAACATGGTTTCGAGAATGCATAGAAAATTTCAGTAAAATATTTATGATTTTCGCAGATTTACCTTACATTGAGAAAATAAAATAAAATGTGGAAAAAAATTAAAATCAACTCATCATACTACCAGAAGAATGTGTTACATACGATATTTACACGAGAAATTCCATTCCATATTCCAACGTATTTCAAAGAGTGAAACAAATTTAACCATCATACTTCAAACACAACAGCTGCATTCCTTAAAAAAATATGGTATTGCATGCATAATTTTTGAACACGTTTTTGCGTAGCACATGATGATTCACCGATGGTTTATTGTGTGTTGGGTCAAAGCGCAAATCCACATTTTTAAAGTGCTCTTTCAAAGCGCAAATTCACTACGATATTTGGATTGTAGAAAGCAACATAAAAAGAATAGAAAATAACACACCAAGGCAATTTTATGAAAATCCTTTGTATAATGGAAAGCAAAATACTGACTTATAATGTAGAAACAAGGCTATAAAATCAAAGATTTATAAAAATTATATTTACATTTTAAACAGGAAAAATATGACTCGAAGTCGTTCTAAAAATGTATAAACAACATCTGTATATATGTTACGGTCAATATGATTAATCCCGTCATTATTAATAATAACCGGTTATTAATAATAATGACCGGATAAATCATATTGACCGTAACATTTGTGTGAACCTCACGTAGGAAGAGGCTAATTGTTTGCTTACATAGCATGTCAACATTCGTCCTCTGTGGGAAAGCAAAAGTTGTCGCGGCAGCACGACGACTTGGGAACCGTTTCCCTTACTGGGGTTTTGGCGACGGGGTCGGCGGGTGGCCTTCGCCAGTTTGCCACGGGTTCGTCCTGTGGGGAGTTTCCCCAAAGTGGGGTTACTGTCCTAGCGACCTATGTCATCGACCCGTGGGTACTAGGTTAGAGGGTCCGCAGTGAGGTGCGGCTCTCTGGCCGGCCGTAGTGCCGTAGCGAGACAAAGCTACTGGCGCAGTAAAAGTCTCTCAGGACTTGGGAACGGTGGTCGATTGTGTGCGGTGCGTCCCGCACCGGGACGCCTGCGGCGCATGTCTCTTTATACCATTTGTTGGAGTGTGTGTCTATGTTTGTGCGTGTGATAACTGTAACTCTTATAATATTATACACGTAATTAATAAAAGGTTTTTAAATATAACAATGGTTATGTTAGACACAGTAGCAGCGCGGTCTTCTTTTCTCTTTAATTTCTAGAAAAATAACTTCTTATAAAATATAGTTTATTAAAATAATTATATTTTATATATACGGCTAAAACAAGACAAATATCTGCATTATTCTAAAAATACAACAGTTAAGAATTTATAAATTGGGAATTCAGAAGTTGTACTATGAGCTATAATAATGAGGAAAGAAGTTTGTGCGTATATCTGTCGACTGTGTGACCGCTCCAAGCAAATATACAATATTTGGTAGGAAGGTACCTCTATGTTTATGGTTTTACAACTTAAAGCACGGTATATGTTTTTCTTTTTAATGCGATTTTTAGCGTTTTTTAACTTTTTGCATGAAAGACTATGAATAGCAAAGTAGTTAAAAGTCTCTCAAGGTACCGATTAACGCAAAAAAAATCAAGAAATCCGCAGTTCTAATTTTCAAATAAATCGGACTGCTATTATTCGAGATATTAATAAAAACTCATTAAAAAACACATAAAAAAGCAATTTTTAAAGCAGCAAAAGAAACACACACATCCTATTGCTTTGCAAGCGGAAATTAATGAATTTGAAAATTTTGCGTAATTATCGAAAATTAAAAATCTATTTGAGGTATCGATTTGAAACTCGCCATAAATACGCAGAAAATATTCCTGAATCCAAATATTGAACTTTTGTAAAAAACGGCCGGTCGTTTTTCTTACTTTTTGCAAAAGATTGCAAAAACTTGACGGCATGAGTTAAAAAAATCGTCAGCGGTCGGCTTTCATTAAAATCTTAGATACAAAGAGATCTGTTTCCTGGCCGATCGTTCCATTTACTTTGCAAAAATGAAAGGAAATAATTGCAAATTTTTACTAATAAGCGAAAATTAAGTTAACAATTTAAAATATTGGTTTTAATTTGAGAATGTGAAGGCACAACATTTGCCGGCCATTTTATAATCAAATGCCCTTGATTTAGATTTAAAAGTATGTTGTTTTTAAATGTAGATTTCAGTTACCAACATTTTCAAACAGTAACGTCACGTTATTTTCTTGTTTTCTATGGGCCCGATTTAAACAGGAATTTTTTCATTCAATTCCCCCTTTATTGACATTTGAAAGTATATTTTCCTAAATACAAACTTCCGTTACCATTGTTTTCGAGCGGTAACGTCACATTATTTTCTCGGATTCTATGAGGCCGATATCATTGCGAATTGGTTCATTCAAACATAGTTCAGTTTCACACTTTTAGCCTATTAAACAGTGCGTCTCAAAAGTATATAGACATGCGTTTTTTTTTTAAATAACAGTTCAAAAAATAAAGCAATAATCACGAAAAAAATTACAAGCATATGAAATCTTAATAAATTTATTTCAATAAAGAATTACAGTATGCGTTTTACAGAATTGTTGTAAAAAAGTAAAAGGGCTGCTCAAAGTAGGCTGTCCTAAAAATATATGGATATTTCGAGTATTTAGTATTTAAATTCAATTTTTGGATCTATTACTTTGAATTGTCTTCAAACGCCTATCAGGTATGTCAGCTAGCCTTCTAGAATTCTTGGCTGTAAAGATAACTAACTATGCGCTACTTGTTGCTTCAGTTCTTTAATAGTCGAAAACTGACGACCATAGGCATACACCGATCATGCAAGTACTTCCCAAAGATTTTCAATCGCATTCAGGTCTGAGCTGATGTCTTGCAAGTCTTTAACAGTCACTTAGGTCTGCGCAAACCAAGTTATTTTTGAGTGGGATGCCCTATTGGAATTAACAGTTGCACCCTCTTAATATGTTCCCAATTGGAAGTAAATTGCTTTTGAGGACATTTTGATAATCTTCAGAGCTCTGTCAACCATTAAGAAAAGCAATATCCGTTATACCGCTCAAACAGATCGCACCCCATATTATGAAACCCTCCCTCTCCTTATTGTCGACTAGAGAAAACGACAGGTTCGCGGCGTAGCTCATGCCAATAGTATGGCCATCTAAATTTAATATTGTTTTGTCATTGAAGAAAACACTATAAATTTATCCGTCCAATGCGTGTGTTTTCTAGACCAAAGAACGCGTGACTTTCTATGGTGCAATTTTAGCATAGGTATCTGATACATTCAGCGATATTTATGAATTTTCTTGGCTGTATGCGACGGTGAACAGTCGATCTCGAAAGAGGAAGCACCAAAGTCTTATCCATTTGAAGAATATACATTTTTTGGATTGGAACTGCTCTCAAAATCTCTCAATCTAGTAGCTGAGATGTTTTCCTTTTTCGCCGAAGCATTGTCACCTTTTGAAGCAATTTCATAAATTCCAGATCTGCTACGCTTCATTTGTTTAGCAATATTAGAAATGTTAACATTTTGAGTCGTTAAACGCCAAAATTCAGCTAAATCAGCTCTGCAGAGAATTGAACGTTTTGAGGCATTTTACAGCTATTCGAGAATTGAAGAACGAGCAATGATTTTATATTTCGAAGTGGTTACGTTACATGTACAGAACGGAGAATATGTAAATATCTTTGTTACGGTGGTAATAAAAGCTATTATTTTCATTATCCATATATCTTTGGGACAGCTTAGTTTGAATTTTATTTTTTTACAAACAATCTGTGATATAAGCATGATATTTCTAAACTGTAATAAACTTATGTTATGATTACATATGCTAATTATTTTTTTCACGATTACTGCTTCATTTTTTGGAATGTTATTTCCAAAAATCGCCTGTCTATATACTTTGAAACGCGCTGTAGTACATTTTGTCTTCCGCGATTAAAACTGCGATTTTTAGAGTTTCTTCGCGTTACGCGAAGATCTTTGCGTTCGTGAAAGAATTTTGATTATAATGTCCAATGAAGTAAAATTTGTCTTCTGCGAGTTTCGTATTTTTAGCATTTTTAATGAAATTGTTAGCATTTTTTGTATACTTTCGCTGCAATTTTTCCACGTTAGTAAACATAATTCGCTTTTAATCTTTTAGCTCAATATTGTAATTTATTTGCGCTTTTCAATTAAGTTTATTCGGAATTCATGCGACAAATTTTGCATTTTTTACGAGTTTTTTTATGGGATTTTTAGAATTTGTTCGTGTTTTTTCGCGATTTTTCCTAAAATTATCATCATTCATAAAATAAATTCTATTTTAATCTTTTTGTCCAATATAGAAAACTTTGCGCTGTAAAATGAATGACTTGTAAAATAAATTTTCGTGACATTTAACGTTTAACTCAATTCGCTTAGATTTTTCCACATTTTTAAAAGGAATCCGATTTCAATTTTCTAGCACAATATAATAAATTATATTCTCTTTTCAATAAAGTTTATTCGGAATTCGTGCAGCAATGTTTATCCGTATTATTTTTTGACGTGACTTGGCAGCGCCGGGCGTCTCAGCTAACATCTGTAATGACATAATATTCATTATTATATCTGCAAACAAATACAACTACGACCATTTTTTAGGGGGAGGATTTATTTTAAATGGGTGGATACTAAATATATATTCTTTTAAATACTTGAATAGGTTATTCCTTTAAAATTCACATATATATATATACATATATATATTAAAGGAATGCAATTTTTAGGTTTGGCAGGAACCTGATCGCTCCTCCTCCAGCAAAATTTAAAGATTTAGTTAGCAGCAAAGTAGATCCGATCTCGATAGATGAAGCCTCTGGTTTACACACGAGTCCGTTAAAAACCGGAAATTATACTTATTTTGAATGCATACAATATAAAATTTAAAGTTCGTGTTAAAGAACATATAGGAGTCCTTAAATACAACCGATCAGTTACAGCGCTGTCACGATTTCATCAGAAGCAGAATATTGATGTTAATTTAGAGGAAGCGAAATTTATATGCCCTTTGAAACATCTTGTGAAATTAACCGTGAATCAATTGAAATTATCATGAAAGAAAATATATTTTGCATGGTTTTGTCATATAACATACCCAATATATGGTTAAGTTTGCTTAGAGAGTTGCAAAATGAATAATATTCCACCCTTCCTCCCCCATTTTTCCCCAATAATTGGAATCACTCAACAAATATTGATGATGAAACGGTCTTTCCCTAGTTCTGGATCAAGAAGCGGTTATTGGTAATGATAGTTGTATTTTCATCCCTGATGATGGCTATGTGTATAGTTGAAAGTGCTTGGAGTAATTGATATTGAATAATATTAATGTAGGTTAACATTTTCTTATAATTTTATCATCTTTTAAGTAATAAAGCTCATTAAGTGTAATTTTCTTTTCTTAGCTTGTTTAAAGATTAATTTGAGCATTCTTCTCATTTATTTGCTTATTTTTTGTTTAATCAATACATTATAATTTTAAAATTTTTTTTTTTCATTTGTCAATCTGTCAAATTATATGTTTTAATTTCTCAAATCTGGTTTTTTGGCAAACAGCAATGGAAATATCGTCTGTCCATTGTTTGTGCAGGAAAACTCCAAAAACAAATCAACGTTTTATAACTGGATGAGATTTGTTCGCAAAAACATGCAATATAGACTATTGTACATGTCCGATTGTGAGGTAAATGTTTCGAATAAAGCTTGTAAGATCCAGGGACCGTATCAAATATGAAAAAGTTTAATTTTTGGAGAATTGATGTCAGGACAATTTCAACAACACAATCTTCATTCATACTTTATTTTGAACACATTTGCAAGTTTCGTTGCTTGTGATAAACGTTCAAACGGATAAAATTTTAAAGATCTTTTCAATATTTTTAGAAGACCCTGCATATATTGTATACTATGTACAACTGTATAATACTTTTCGATTTATAGGGACTGCACAAATGCATTAATTAATACCGTTGTACTTGTCAGGGCATGAGGGTAATTTTTTCTAAATAAAATATTTAGGATATAGGGGCTGCATAAAAACTTAAAACAAACAAATTTTGGAAAATTAGTGGCAGGACTATTTCAAGAACATATTCTTAATTGCTACATCATTTTGTAAACTTTTGAAATTTACATTGCTTCCATATCTCCAACAAATAAAAATTAAAAAAGATTTTAGTCTTTTTGGAATCTCCTGCATATATTGTATTTTTAATACCAATATGTAATAAATTTCGCAAAATTGGACAGTGAGAAAAAGGCATCTGGAACCTCTCAGAGTGCAATGAAATATCGGTCTTAGCTCGGGGTAGCCTACTTATTGACGAATACATGTCCATGCCAAATAAACATATATCCAACGAAGCAGGATAAATATATTTTAAGTTACGTTGAGTTTAAACTAATGGAAACGGAATTTTATATTATTAATTTAGATAATAATTAGAGGTAGATATAGCATACATTTACAAGAAAACAGTTATTACAATCGTTTAAATGTCATTTATAATTAAATTGATGCATATATATGTGGCGAATTTTCAAATGTAGTGCATTTTCACATTTAATGTACCGTAAAAAGAAAATGGTATAATATGGTAAAATATACCATACAACTATCGTATGGATTTATATTTAAATTTTACGATTTTTTTTACAGTGTATCGTAAATATTTTTTGTCATAAGTGTCTTATGTTAATACGAATGAAAAAATATATATTCATTAAGCAGATAACATGTGCCTACGATACATATTGTATAAATATTTTAAATAATTTTCTAACAAATTGAAGGTAATTAGCTAATAGTACTATGCGTGTTGCAGACAATTATTCGATATAAACATACATATAGGCTTCTAAATAATCAATAAATCATTATTGCGAAACACGTACAGTCGTTTCGCATTTATCGAAATGAGTGTTGTTGAATTTTATCTCACGTTCTACATGCGTACGTGATGTTGTTCCTAATAAGTATCACAGCAAATTCAATTTTCGATCTATGATGTTTTGATAACTACGATCGAGAATATCATAATATTTTAGATATGCATTTTTAATATAATGTCACCAAGTTAAAAGCTCCCATATTTGATTTAATGGCAATTTAATAAATAACTTATTCCCTGCTTTAATTAAAACAAATTCTGGAAGTGTACAGTTAATATTTAACTAATTTGTTAATTTTCTATGAATAAAACAGTTATACTGCATTGCGATTATCATTATAAGTAATAATAAATCACTATAAATAATTAGTATTTAACACATCATATAAGTTTTAACATCTTAATTATTTTCGATCTATAATATTTGAAAAACATTAACGGAAAATTTCACAATATATATCAAACTGCATTTTTACTATGATGGCATCAGCTTAAAATATTCCATATTTGATTTCATGCCAATTAAAACTTTTTACAGGAAATATGTAATAAATATCAAAATACATGATTACGTGCCTGTAATTATTAATTTTTACTTCATCGCCATCATCATCACCACCATAACAAACAAATTAACTATTATGCCTATCAACAAAAGTGGTAAAATCTTATGCACTTAAGAAACAAATAGTCAATAATTAATATGTATTTACAGGTCGAAAATTAATAAAATATATTGCTAAGTTAATAAATGAATTTACAAATTAAAATTTTAATGTTACATTACCATGCATTATGAATATATTTTCTTTTAAATTTCAAACGTCTACCCTGTGGATTACAAACAATTACAATTTATAACATTTTAATCGGATGCATGTTTCAGATATATTTAAAAATATACAAAAACATAGAAGCCTAATGAAAACTTTTGAAAAGTAAAACTAAAAATTTCAGAAAACTAGTATCTGTATTCCATAAAGAAAAACAATGGTGATGTTGAAAACATCACCAATTAAATAATTTTTACTTTGAGGTAGACTTCAATCATAAATATAATATTTAACAAATATTTAGTTTTTTACGTCTATAGTAAATCTTTAGTATATTTATTTATGATTTTATATATTATATTATGAGTATATTATGAGATATTTATATATTATGAGTTTGTATTATAGTAACTAAAACAGCAAGTAAGCAAAACAGATTTTGATATCAGAAAAGGCGCTTAAAAATTTTACACAGTTTTACTGCATATGTATGAGGGCCATTTATTGTGCACTTAATATGAAAATATTATGATTTTTTAGCTCACAGGCTATCAAAGCCTGAGAGCTAATGTGCCCGCCCGTTCTGTATGTATGTATGTATGTACGTATGTACGTACGTACTTAACGCGATAACACTTGATAGAAAAATGCGATTTGATTAAAATTTTGTTTATAAATTCCTTGTTATAAGGCGCTTCCCTGATTAGTTTTGGGGGTTCATTGGTTAAGTATAAAGGGGGGAACGGGGGGGGGCTAATCCCCTCTTAATTTATATAAATGGGTTTTTCATAAAGAATTATCCGATTTGATTCAAATTTTGTTTATAGGCACATTGGGATAAGACGCTTCCCTGCTTAGTTTTGAAGGTTCATTGGTTAAGTATAAAGGGGGGAACGGGGGCTAACCCCCCTTAATTTAGATAAATGGGTTTTTCATGCAGAATTATCCCATTTTCTTCAAATTTTCTATATAGGTTCATTTTGATAATGCGCTTCTGTGAATAGTTTTAGGGGTTCATTGGTTAAGTATAAAGGGGGAAAGGGTGGATAACCCCCCCCCCCTTAATTTAGATAAATGAGTTTTTCATGCAGAATTGTCCAATTTTCTTCAAATTTTGTATATAGGTTCATTGTGATAATGCGCTGCTCTGAATAGTTTTGGGGGTTCATTGGTTAAGTATAAGGAGGGAAGGAGGGACTAATCCCCCCCTTAATTTAGATAAATGGGTTTTTCATGCAGAATGATCAGATTTTCTTCAAATTTTGTATATATATTCATTGTAATTAGAAGCTTTCCTAATTAATCTAAGGGGTCCATTAATTAACTAATGAGGGTGGTAACGGGGGGATGACCCCCCGTAATATATTGTCAATTTCTTTATTTTTCGAGGGGCTTATTTCAAATTTGAAATAAGAGTATAATATACAATTAGTGTGAATAGCCTGTGAGCTCAATGCCCTCAGTTTAACTGGGCAGTTTTCTTTTTTATTAAACATTTTATTGTTAAAAAACTGCAGTTTTCTAGGTCATGCAGATAGCGTATATATGATTACACAAATATGTTAATGGTATGCAGAACATGCTATTCAAAGTACAAGAAAATAGTTGTTTAACTTATTATAGAAGAAACAGAAAATCACCGGTAGCGTAAAATAATTATGTTGAAAAATATGTTTGAAATTACATTATAAATTATTACATTTAATATTACAGAAAATGCTTTTAAAACGTTTCGATATGCATGATAGATGGATCTATGTAAGACTTTTCAGATTCTTAAAAAAACCGCTAAGAAATTGAAAATGAATACTCTTTTAAAACGTGTCAAATATTTTGAAAATCTCAAAAACTTTCAATCTTGCTTGCTTTAAAAATATTAGATCCAGGTATAGAACACTTTAAATAAATATTTGAAAAATATAAATATTTTAGTGTTTGTTTTTTAAGCAATTAAATATCATTAAGTTTATTTTTTTGTCTTGAATATATCTATTATTTTAGCAAACGATACAGTGCATGCGGATAGCGCTAAAAAAAGTCGTTCGGTTAGGCTAAATTCATTAAAAAGGCTAAATTTATATTATGGTCAAATTACAACTAATTACTAAGAAAAATATACAGGATTTTATTAAAAACTGAAAAAAATATTTTTAAAATAAAAATCGGAAACTTTTCAAACACAATAACTGTAAGACTACTAACTGTAAGTATACATATTTCGATTATATGATTTCAATCACAAGATATCAATATTTTATGTAAATCTAGCTAAATATTTTTTCTAATGTCGAAATTGCAACAGACAAAAAAATAAAAAAGAACAACAACAAAAAAAAACTATTTGGAATAATAGGATTTAAAAAATAAAAAAGAGATATGCCTTACAGGACAACACCTAAAGTTTTTTTTTCAACCATACGTTTGTTTTAATAGAAAATTTTTAATCAGATTTTGTTTAACAATCTACAAAATAACGAAATTTTTATGTAAGGTAAATAAATTTTAACTTTTGTGAGCGATTTAAGGGTTGAGAATACCTTGAAACAATTGTTACAATTTGACATTATATATATATTTTTAATCACATTGACATTATATATATATTTTAATTATATGTTTTATTTTGACCATTGAAGAATGAATGTATACAAAATTTATTTGAAGTACTGAATTTAATAAAAACGAACCAATGATATTGGTAGGAAAAACATTTTTGCGTTTATATTTAAATATTAAGATTCTTTGACCAACAAAATTCATTCCAAAATAAATTCAAATTTACGGTATATATATTGCATATTTTCGCCCAAACTTTACGCTAACAAACAGTTTCATACAAATAACGTACATGCATTATCAAGCTTTAATATCCATTTAAAATGCTCGAATTAAGAAACATTTATTTAATCAAATAGCCTATTAGCGAAATAATTTCTCACAATGATGCGGCGATTTCACATACATGTACTAAGCTATAAAAATATATGTTCTGTGTGTTATTGTTTTTTCTCTCAAAATATTACCAACCTTCAGCCACAAATTGCAATAATGAATGTACTAAATACTAAAATCCGTAATATGTTGAATATTTTTCATCATTATTTTTGAAAGCATATATTTAAATCTAAAACATGTAAATTAAATAAGCTACTAAAGTCCTTAACAAAATGAAAAAAAAATACTCGAGTAAACTTAAATGATTTAAATGTTAATGTTTATATTTAAGAGGAGTGATTTTTAACTTTTATTTATAAGATACAGTTTTAAGTCATTTCTTAAAATATATAAACGCGACATCAAAAGTTTTATTCAGAAAAAATATTTGTTCGTATATTGCGAATCCTATAATTAAAATTAATATGTATAATTTTTTAAACCAATAACTGAAAAATACAAATATGTATAATATACTATTTTATCAATATGTAAATATTTATCATTAGTAATATATCTGTTATACAGGGTGTCCAATGGCTAATTCCTAAATCGTTAAAATATAGTTCCAATGGCAAAAATGTTTTAAATGAGGTAAAGAAATATTTTAAAAGCGATTGGGTCAATAAAAATATTTCTTAAAAATTTACGAAATTTAATATTTTCTTCTGTACACCGCTCCTATAAGTGATATTTAGTAAGAATTTCCTATTACACTAGCAAGTAAGACAAACAAAACAAAACAAAACAAAAAACAACAGAAAACTCCCCTTCATCTAACACTAAAATTGACCGAGTTATGAAACCTTGAATTACATGACTTATACCTATTTTTTGCATCTGAACACATATGCGGGGCTTGTTTACCGAATAGGCCCGAGAATCCCGTGTTTACCCAAAGAAATACAAAGGTGCCGCAAAATTTACTTTTCAAAAATCACTCAGTGTAAAAAATGCATTTTTTTTCCTTACTAAACTTTTATCTAAATTATAATCCATATTATTTTATCTAAATATTTCTAAAGTGTTGTTTACTCGCAATTTTGATAGTAAATTTTCAAATTGTTGCAGCATACAAAAAAATGAATTTAGTAAATAACCAAGCAATTGATAGAGTAATAGGGGGGACCCCTGTAACGTCGGGCTTCCCCTATTTCTATGTCTTAAGCGGGCTCTGCACATATGAATTGAACCATGTTTCGAGGGATCGTACACAAAGTGCTTCAAGTATTTGAAGAATTTCCTATTATACTAACAAGACAAAAAAAGTCCCATTCTTCTAAGATTAACGCTGACCGAGTAATAAATAGCCTTTTAAATTTGAAGCATCTCTTTTGCTGCGAAATAGGGGTTATTCACAATTTTACTAGAAATATAAATAATCGTCATATATTAAAAAAATAACATTTGGGTGTAAAATTACAATTACAATATAAATTTGAAATCTGTTTTCATTCTGACATATTAAAGCAAACTATACAACTTGTACTAAAAGTATAAGCGAAAAAATAACAGAATTTTGTCAAATGTAATGATGAAAAACAACAATCTCAATTATTTACAAAATTAAATATATGTTAAAATACAATTAATTTAACCAATCTGAAACTTAATTAATAAAAATTTACACTATCGTAATACTAGTACAATGTGAATACTTTCAGTTAAAGTGCAGATACACGAAATACATTTTACTAATGTTTTAAGCCCTTTGTGTACGATCCTTTGAAGCATGGCCCAACTCATCTGTGTTCAGATGCAGAAAATTGGTTATAAGTCAGGGAATTCAAAGTTTCATAACTCGGTCAATTTTAGAGTTAGACGATTGAGACTTTTTTTTTGTCTTACTTGTTAGTGTAATAGGAAAGTTTACTAAATATCACTTATAGAACTTGGGTATCATATAAAAAAATTAAGTTTCGTAACCTTTTAAGAAATGCTTTTATTGTTTCAAATCGCTTTTAAAATACTTCTTTACCTCATTTAAAACATTTTTACAATTGGAACTATACGTCTATGTGTAATGGTTTAGTATTTAGCCATTGGACACCGTTAAGAAATGGACGGACACCCTCTATAGCGTTTCTATATACTGCTTAACTTTACTACATTTCATATAAAAGTTATTTTATTTCTCAATTACAGTATATGTATTCCTTTATTGTTTGTTTCATTAATATGAACAAGAACTTTCGATTTAGAGAACATAAACAACTACTTTCAGTCCATCATCTTTATTAAATTTAATACCTTTGGGAAACACTTCTCTTTCCTATATGTCGGGCTTTGAAAGTAAGACTTTGTATCCTAATTTATTTTACAAAGTTTCTTCTTATTTTCTAACACAAGTTACACGTTCATATTTAAAAATATATGTAAATATTTTGAATACATTAAAAAATTATAACACAAATTTTACATTTAATTTTATGCTTTGAGTATTTTATACAGAATTAAATTTTACATTTCAAAGAAAAACTTCAATTTTTCTCTATATATCAATGAGAAATGCTTTCTAGTTTAACTTTTTATCGTTTTTTAAAAATTATACGACAGATCTGCAACACAGAAAAACTTTCAGTCATTTTTTAAACACCTGGCATTAAACTTATAATTTTCTATATTAGTCTTAAAAGTGCATAAATCATTAATATTTTTTTTCTTTTAATTTTGATTTTTTTTTTTTTTTGCATAGATCTGTACCGAATAATTAGACTCTAATATTAAATACATATTTTTTTGCATTAGTGAATTAATTATAAAGATTTTGAAGTAAATTATACTCCAAACTGTATGTATGACCGTTTTAATCATTTTTTCAAGCATGTACAATATTGTTTTGCTCATAACATAAAAATATATTAATGAAAATTTAATTTCTACGAATAAGTAAAAACCTTTCGTTATAAAATCATTTCTACTGATTGTACACCATGCATACTCTTGATTTTTACAATAATCACATGCAAATATATTCAGTACATTAAGTAAATCTCAAAATTCGAAACAGGGTTTATGTATTCAAATAAAATGTGTCAAATTAATATGCAACACTAGAAGCAATGTACTTTACTTAGTAATTGCATTAAGAATTTGATTAAACCTATTTTCATATTTTTCTCTAAACATTTGTATTGAATGATAGATTTTAATAATCAAGGGACAGTTTATCTCCAGTCAAATATAATGTGGTATTTGATAAATTTATGCAATCATATTTCTATTTTTATTTTAAATTATTATCTATAATTTACATGTAAATATTTTTACAAATTAAAATTTACAATTTCAACATTAATTGCCTACTTTTAAATATTAATATATATTTTTTTAAACTACATTTTTTTTCAGTTTTTCATATATTTATGTGATACAATATTTTGGTTTATGGTTATCTATAACTCAAATAGATTTTAATGCATAAATATCTAAAGTGTAAAACACATCTTTAATTCAAAAATTTACATTTGAAATTTAGTATAAGTTACTATATAAAATTTCAAATGCGTGTTAAAATACGAACGCACATAGAAATATGTGTTTAATACGTGATTTAATGGAAAACTTATTTCACGTAAGAAATATAAACTTTATCTGTAATTATTTAAAAAAGCGTTTCATTAGACGTGCGTATCCTGTGTCCCGCGGGCGACCGACATACCACAATTTCAAAATAGACTGATTTTGCTTATTCAATGACAAAAACTTTATTATTATATAAGACAAAAATTACCATTCTGAAATTGTGGTGGCAAATAAATTTCAGGCAAAAATATTGTGCAGCCCTACTTTAAATGTTAAATCGAAAGAAATGTGATAAATATTTTTATCATAATGCAGTGATTTTTAACTTAATGCAGTGGCCCAATGTATTCACTAAATATACTGCAATGACTCAACATTTATGAATAACTTATATATATATATATATATATATATATATATATTCTATATGCACTTTAGAAAAATTGATAGATGCAAAAAATCATCGCACGATAAAGCATATAGATATATTAAAAAAATTTGGCTTATAGAAAATTACATTTTTTTTTTAAGATACCAATGACAAAATTGTAGAAATATGTAAAAATAAAGCATGTTTTAATATATAGATATAATGTTAATGGCTTTAAATTTCAATAAAACATTTTAAATATCAAGTAAATTATTGCTTTAGAAGACTCACCGAGACTCACACAGCTTTTTAAATATAAAAAAGTTAAAATGTATATATAAAAAAATGCAGCTTGGCAAACAGAATCATGGAAAGAAACAAATGGGTTCTTGTTGAGATAATTAAAATTAGTATAAAAAATAATAAGTAAAAGGCTATTCAATTTTTATTTTCTATAACAGGACTAAATAATGACAAGAACAAGATAATTTGATGCAAAACACATTTTTGCTTTTGTGACTTTCAGAATTGCAGTTATTACTATTTTTTTCTAACTTTTTAAGCAATGTACATAAGAAACGAGAATTTTTATTATGCTCTAATTTGTAAAAAAAAAAAACAATTATAATATATACTATAAATACTAGATTAAATCAAACACAATTATTCAAATTGGTAAAGAAACCATATGAGTTGTAATTTTCTGGGATCTCTTGGCCGAAGCTGCCATTATCCACCAACTGAGCTATTCCGGTCACTTTTCGTCCAGTTGGAAAATTACAACTCATATGATTTCTTTACTAATTTGAATAATTGTGTTGGATTTAATCTAGTATTTATAGTATATATTATAATTGTTTTTTTCACAAATTAAAGCATAATAAAAATTCTCGTTTCTTATGTACATTACTTAAAAAATTAGAAAAAAAAGTAATAAGTGCAATTTTGAAATATAATCTAATGTAGTCCCGTATCCAGCGTTTACTGGTGTTCCATTACCTGCGATCTATTCTGTTGGGCTTATTCAGGTGTCGGACCAGATGCTATGATCAATGGAGTTAACTGGATGAATTATGCCCTCCAGATTCGACCGGAATAGCTCAGTTGGTGGAGCATGGCAACTTCGGCCAATAGATCACAGGTTCGTATCCTGGCCCCGACATTTTTCGTCCAGTTGGAAAATTACAACTACTGTAAATAGTAGATGTGCTTTCATTAAATTTTCATAAATACACTTAGAAACGCGTCTCTATATTAAATAGAAACAACTTTTGACAGTCTCAATTATAATAACTAAATGTCATTTCATATTACAAATTTACAGTAACATTTTAATTTGGATACGAAACTCCATTTGGTTATGCACTTTAAAAAATTGATAGATGCAAAAAAATCGTCCCACTATAAAACATATAGATATATTAAAATATATACATTTGGCTTATAGAGAATTACAAGAACTTTTTCTAAGATTCCTAGGTCAAAATTTTAGAAATATGTAAAATCAAAGCATGTTTAACATACATATATATATGTGCGTGTGTGTGTAATGTGTATATATATATATGTTTTAATGCTTTAAATTTCAATAAAATTATCAAGTAATTTATTGTATTTATTGTATATCATATAATTACTATATTCTTGTATACAATATATCGTTATTGTTTCATAGCAAGCAATTATAACTCCCAAATGTCATTGCATATTACGAATTTAAAGTAACATTTTAATTTGGGTACGAAACGAGAAACCATTTGGTTCGGAAGTTTGAAAAAAATAAAAGTGATATAGCTTTTAACCCTTTAATAATAAATTAATATTTAATATTTGAATTAATATTTTCAGGTATAATTATTTTTTCACTTTTTTTGTTATGTGTGGGGTGTTAGTATTAACTATCTCAAGGTAAGCA
Source organism: Maratus michaelseni (assembly GCA_963931845.1). Lineage (NCBI taxonomy): Eukaryota > Metazoa > Arthropoda > Arachnida > Araneae > Salticidae > Maratus > Maratus michaelseni. Next base: position 255,397,396 of record OZ007590.1, on the reverse strand, counting down.
TGTGCTTTTGATGCATTTCAAAAAAAATTATATGGGAAATATGAATATGAAGTTAATAATGAAAAAAAATGTATTGTAACCGGTTCTTTTTTATTCTGAGAAATCGATTTCAATCATCTACTAATATGCTTACATAAAATTTCATCTCGATCCCATAAGTTCTTTTTCGCTAGGCAGGACTATATAGTTATTGAAAAGGAAATTTCATAAATCATTAATAATTGCAATCAGTTGAACCGTACGAGGTTTTTACACTGCAATATTTTATAATATTTGCTGATACAGTTTTCATTATATTAATTAACTGAAATTTTTAATCAAACATAAAAGATTATTTAGCCCTTTACTAATGGGAATAATGTTTTCTTATTAAGAAGTAAGTGTAAAGTTTGTATTACATCTAATCCTTTAAGTATAGAGTTTCACTTCTAAAATGCACTGTAAAAAATCTGCGTAATGTTCCTGACGTTTACTGTGTAACATTCCTGGGTTTTCTCGGATTATTTCTGCTGATCCGAGAATACCGAGAAATCAGGTGTAACATCTTCCACAATGTTGTGCAACTTTTCGGAATGTTTGAGAAAGTGGAATTTACTGATCAACTGTGAAACGTTCCATATGTTTTGTGTGTAGCAATCCTTAGTTTTTCTGAGGTATACTTTTGAACGTTTGTGTAACTTTTCGGAATTATTGTAAAAGAGTGATCGGTGATCTGTGTAAAGTTCCATATGTTTTGTGTGTAAGTTTCCTGGCATTTCTTTGGTGAAATTCCTAAGAAAACCTGTGGCAGAAAGGTGCCACAGGTTTTCTCAGGAACTTTACACCGATTTTTTTACAGTGTACCATTCTGAATTTGCTCAATATATCATAAATGAATATTTATAGAACTTTATGATAGTAACAACGGAAAAACATGTAGCTTGTCAGGTTTGACTGTCTAGATTCGTATTGTGGTATCCAATTTAGGGTATTCGATAGGATACGTTTGTTAATATTTTAACCTGGAGACTTCTGCCAAATATCTTTTATATATAAATTTAACGTAAGATCCAATTCGTTATCGAATGGCTAAGTTTGTTTTTCTCTGTGATAAATTGGAGATTTAAATTTATGCTATATTCTATCTCTCTTTTTTTGTTCTTTCTTTTAACGACTTTTTTTTTGTTTGGTACTATAACTAAGACTTCCTATTCAAGAATATTTATCTATTATATCAAAAGCAAACGTTGATATTCTTCACTGAAGAATATGAACGTGACAGACACCCTACACCACTTTATTGAAATACACCTGTATCACCCAGGAATAAAAAAACAACGCGAGTTTTTTAATGAAACTTAAATGCATGCTTTGCACGCTTACGCAGTGAACAAGTTCTTTTCTCAACACACACAAAAAACCCTTTATTCAGAAAATGCATTCAAGGGTCTTTTCTCGGTATAATGATCCAAACTAATATATAACTATTAGCGAATGACAGTATTTCATAAATACAATAATAGAACAATATGAAAATGTGTTTGCAAATATGTTTTGAAATTAAAACTAAGAATATTAGGTTTTTACGCGTAAATCATCCTGCATGAAAATTACTCTCTCCCAAGTAGTACACTAATCTTTTTACAAAATTCGTATGTTAGAAACTTTAACCTGATAGTTAACTTATCAATTATAAACTTATAGTATAAACGTATAGTTTAACAGCAATTACATAAAGAATGAAAAGTTTGTTTTTCATGTGTAGACATTACAACTTTTATTATATATGAAAAAAATCTTTTCAATTATGTTAAATTTAGTATGATATGTATTAAGCAGAAGTTTAAAACTGTTTTACCGGTTTTTTGCTGACTTTCTAACTGAAAAAAAATGAAGATAACTTTTTTCTACATAAAAACTGATACTGTACATATTTTTTATTATTTATTTCTATATTTTATTAATTCATTTTTTTACAAAATCGCTATTCACTTTATAAGAATATGTTAACAACGTTTGGAAATAAAAATTTATTCCTGTTCGATTAATGGAAAATAATGTCATATACTATTTTATCATTTTATGTTGTTGTTTTGTTTTACCATCATTTCGTAAACATAATTTATACAGCTATTTTAAATTTTTAATTTCAAATGAATATTATTGATTTTGTGATTTAAATTTAGTATGCATAAGATTGAAAATATTTTACTTTTTAAAGTAAAATTGCTAAACATTGCTTAAAGTAATAACAGTACACATGAAAGCTTTTAAATACCTTTTAATAAATAGAACAACATGTTCCGTACTTAAATTCAAAGAAATTTTCACGATCAATAATAAGAGATAAACAATTTTCAGAAAACAAAATTGAAAATGAACTTGATAAACAAATTTCAAATTCATTTGATAAAATAGTTTAATTATCATTATTTATCCTGAAAATGTAGCTCATTGAACGTACTAAACTTGTTGATATACACTGTTAAAAATAAATCCGTCAATTCACGGTAAAACTACTGGCAGTAAAGTTGCCGGACTTTTTCCGTTCCGTTAGTATATTTTCCGTTCTGAAAGATAAAGGAAGGGAAAACTCCGTTTAAAGAATCGGTATGTTTCCGTTATAAATAAACTCGGTTTAAAAAATTTTCATCTCTATTTGTGCTGTCATCTGTTGTTTATTACGGGAGTATTTAATATTTGATATAATGCAAGAACATTTTCTGCCCGTCTTGAGGCTCGAACTGGGAGCGTTAACGGTTTGAGTCGAGTGCTTTACCGTAAGACCAGCGGGTCCTTGCTAGAGTAAGAATAGGAAACGATGATAGGGGATTTCTTCAAATCGCAGCTAGGGACTTAAACAATTTGGGGATTAGAAAACTGGTAATTTTGAAGTTAATTGCGGGGATATTTCGTAATGAGATGATGGTTCAAAATTATAGTATTAATAGAGGATAAAAACATGAATTATATATATTCTTAATTTGATTGTTAGATGTAAAATAGAAATATTATATTTTGAATTAAATTCGATATATTTTTTTCTTTTTTGCGAATATCGATTTTTAATCAACTATTATGTATTTTTTAAATGTACTCGTTTAGAATATATTTTCAGTGTGAGTGTTTTTATAACTTTAAAAAATAAATTGCGAATAATTTTAAATGAATGAGTTTAATTCGAAAGCATTATTTCGAAACATTTATATCGAAGATTTTTCACTTAATTTAGCTATTATATATATATATTAATCTGTTTGTTTAGAATATATTTTAAGTGCGAATACTTTTTTTATAACTTTAAACAATGAATTGCAAATAATATTAAAAGAATGGAAATAATTCATTTTTGCTTTTTTTAATTCGAAAGCACTATTTTCTTGTTGTTGTTTTAAATAAACTTGAAATTTTAATTTATGGAATTTTTAGTTTTTCTGTGCAGCAACATGTCAGTTTTTGAAACATTGAAAATAAACATGCAGCAGATAACGGAATATCTCCGTTGGCTGCTTTCTTATATGAGGAAATTTTCTGCTTTTAACTGAAAATATCCCTTTGTCATGAAAAGGGACTTTTTCTGTGAAATTCAGGAAAAAAATACCTGTGAATTTCAGATTATTTTTAACAGTATAACGTGAAAAAAAATCCCGTCAATTTACGGAAAAAGGACTGGCAGCAGAGCTGCCTTAATGTTTCTGTTTTTTGAGGAATGTTCCGTCTTTGTAGTCCATAAAAAGAGCGATACAGACGCGAAGGAGTTTGAGCACATGTGTGGCGATCAAAAATACTGCAATCCTATTGGATGATAGATTTTTACAGTAATAATTCCGTATTTGAAACTCTGTAATCTTAAAATCTAAAAAGTGTACAATTTAGGGATACAGTTTATGCACTTTTTGTGCACAATTCAGTTTGCAGTTTTTATGCATAAGTAGAGGTGCCAAATACGCTCGGATTTTGTGCACTTTTTTTGCAAACTTTTTCTAGCTGGGTAGCAATAGATATACGAGAGAGATTCCATTTTTCTAACAAAGCGGAAACTTTCTGATCAAAATTCACTGAAGACAACCTGTCAATAAACGAAATTTTTTAACAGTGTATTTATTAAATATACTTATAAGCCTTCATGTGCACTGTTCTTACTTTAAACAAATACAATTTCATTTTAATGATAATAAGTGATTTTATTATATAATTTTGCAAGATTTTATTTTGTTACATTGATACATTTTTTATACCATAAAATAAAAATTTTAAAAACTTAATTATTTTAAATATTTTTGTAAAAGGTTAACAGATATGTTAATGTGTGTGTTCTACACTGTTAAAATTTTGCAGCAAACTGTCCAGTCATTTGACCATTTTTATAGAAAACGGTTACATAACCGTAATTTAACTCTATTCTGACCATATTATTGCCAATATTATGGAAATTAAGGTTATGTAGCAGTTTTCTATGAAAACGGTCGAATTACTGGACAGTTTGTTGCAAATTATTCTAATTATTATTCTTGTTTACGTTTTTAATCTTCATTTTCTTTATTATTAGTGATTTTTCTAATTTAAAACTAAATATGTAGCATATTGTTACATAATTAGTCCTAAAATAATCAATTTTGAGCGAGAAAATGCCTTGTTAAAAGTTATATAATGCACTATGACACTTGGGAATTAAGATGATATTACATGCAGGGATATTTTATTAAATATGAAAAAGATTAAACTTGATTCCGGAAATATTATTAGATGTTTAGTGTTACATTAAGATAACATTCCAAAATAATTTTCAAAAGAATTTTATTTAAAGATTTTAACAAAATTTAATTGCTAAAATTATTTTAATGTATTTTAAATCTGAGGCAGTAATTTTCAAAAAATCATTCCCATTATGTAAAATATGTAAATTAACTAAAATAAAAATTAAGAATTGATTTATTAATTTATTTTTTATATTTTACTGAAATTGGAAAAGAAAATCATTTTATTTTCGATGGAATGTGATTAAATTGTTAATTATATGATTTAAAAATTTGTGTACAGCGTGTTAAATATCCTATTGGTTCCAGGTAAATACTGTTTCTTCTGACATAAAACCTTGCAATTTGTATAATTTTTTAAAATTTTATTAAAAAGATCTACAAAATGTTACTCCTATATTTAAACATTTTTATTTTAATTACCTGCTTTTGAATACGTACCGACGTTTAAAAAAAATTATTTTACTTAAAACTGAAAACCATTTAATCAATGACATAAAGTTGCATCATGAAACATCTACTTAATGATGAAAACTATAATTTTTGAAATAATGAAATAAATCTTATCAAAAAGTGGATAATATAATGATAGCTCTGGACAAAATTTTATTTTAAATTCAGGCATTATCTTTTGAGTGAAAATATCCCGGTTTATTTTTTTACTGTGGTATAATATGACGGTTTGTAATTGTAAATAGTAAATTTTGTTGAGGCTTGCTGGCATATTTAAGAATAAATCGTTTTAAAACCAATAATTATTTAAGCTGGAGACATAAAAGTTATGCTTTTTTAATAAAAAACGACTGAACATATTAAAAATATGTGTACAAAAGTATAAAAAAAAAACTGTGAAAATAATAGAAAACTGTGAAAATAATTGAAATTAAAGATTTTAGGCATAATTTTTTATGTATATAATCATCAATATATGTGTTGATAAATATGTCAGATTTTTTAAAAATATGCTTTTAACGTACCGGCTTATGTAATAATGTATGAATATAATACAACACATTTATACTAAATTATATAAAACACATAATGATTAGTACAATAGAATAATAATGGAAATTTATAAAATTACATAACACTTTATAATGCAATATCACTTTAACTGTAATAAAAAGAGCTAAATTTCAAAAGTATTAACATTATTTGAAGTCAGTTATTGGGATACTGTAATTTGATTTTTATATACCCGTTTTCACAAATTTATTTACAATGAATTAACGGATTCTGAAACCCTCTCGACACAATTAAAATGTACCCCGCGGTCATTTTAAATGTAGCACACATATAAATTATTCCATAAATAATTATTAACATTAGAGGATTTAATTCCTTTGATGAATAGTAATCCCTGTAGGTTTTTAATACAGCATAACTTTATATTTATAAAATTATTCAAAACAACTTCTGATATAAATAAAAAAAATTCACACTTTTGCAAAATTATTTTGTTTTGGATTTTACATTAATGCGTGGTATAAATAATTATGAGTGAATTATTTATAAGGAATAAAAAAATCACACTTTTTGTGTATTACCATATTTCATTAAAAAGTTCAAGATAACTCTTTGTATAATGACTAAAATTCTAATTATATGATCCATAAAAATTACAAAGTGTGCACATAAATGTACTCATAAATATACTCATATATTTTCATTTACCTCTCATTACAGGAGGGCAATTTTCCCTTATTTGAAGTTTTTGTCCGTTTTTGTCCGTTCATCATTCATTCACTTTCTATATATACTATGATCGTGTTTCTCTATACTGTACTCATACATATACTCATATATTGTCACTTATTTCTCATTCCATACACTCTCAGAAACACTTCCTTCAAATCAAGGAAGTATTACTGGCAGCACTGCTGCCGGAATATTTCCGTTAGATGAAGAATGACAATTTATTTTTTTTCTCTGTTAAAGGAAGGAAATTTTCCGTTATTAGAAGAATGTAGGTTTTAAAAAAATTATATCTCAGTTTGTGCCGCCATCTATGGAGTAATAAAGAAAATTTTACTATTTGACATATTTCAAGAACATTTTCCAGCTGACTTTGGGATCAATCCAGGGTACGCAGTTCCTTGAGTCATGTGTCTTACCAGTAAGACCAGAAGCGTTTGATAGAGTAAGAGTTTGAAACGATGATACGGGATGTCTTCAAATGGCGGCTTGGCAGTTAAACAATTTGGGGTTTAGAAACTTTGAGATTTTGAAGTTAATTGCGGTGATTTTTCGTCGTTATGAGATGATGGCTGGGGTTTTAATACTTTAGTATCAATAGAGAATAAAAAAAAATGAATTATATATATTTTCTTAATTTGATTGTTAGATCTAAAATACGAATATTATATTTTTAATTAAATTCGAGAAAAGATGTTTGCTTTTTTGAGTAAAATCGATTTATTTTTCAACTATAATATACAAGGTGTCACAAAAGTCATTGACACATTTAAAAATTCAATTAAAAAAAATCAAGCAATTGGTGTATGAGTGAGCTGTTTGGACGAAAATGTTTCTTATGATCTGAAATTTTGTTTAAACAAATAAAATAATCAACCAATAGTTCTAAAAAATTATCATAGATGGCGCTGCTTCTGGAAAGTTATCGAATAGGTAGAATGCCACAATACATAAAAATGGCGAATGACGCACAATGCGTCTGCTCAATTTTTGTCCAAACTATGGCAACTCACATTCCAGAAGTAAACAATACTCAACTACCCATTCTCAGTCGTTTAATCAAATTCAGGAGGGAAAATATTGTCAATTTCTGGAATGTATGTTGCCATTGTTTGGACAAAAACTGTGCAACCGCTTATGCGTCTTTCTGCATTGTTGTGTATAAAGACATTCTACCGATTCGATAACTTTTCAGAAGCAAGGCCATCTATGAAAAAAAAAAAAAAAACTATTTTTTTATTATTTGCTTAAATAAAATTTCAGATTTTAAGAAGCATTTTCTTCCAAACCACACTCTCGTACGTCAATTGCTTGATATTTTATTGAATTTTAAAATGTGTCAAAGACTTTTGAGAACCTTTATTTTTCAAATGTGTTCGTTTAGAATATATTTTCAGTGGGATTGTGATTTTTATAACTTTCAAAAACAAATTGCGAATAAACGAATGAGAAAATTATTTGTTACTTTTTTTAAATTCGAAAGCATTATTTTTGTTTGTTGTTTTGTTGAGTAAAATCAATTTATTTTCATTTAATTTAACAATTATATGTGATTTTTTTAATCTGCTTTTTTATAATATATTTGAAGAGCAAATATGTTTTATAACTTAAAGAAATAAATTTCAGATAATTTTACAATTTTCCGATTTATGTAAGTGAATTGTTTAATGCAAATTAACATATTTAAGTTTGGACAAAAACTGTGCAAACACTTGTGCGTCTTTCTGCATTGTTGTGTATAAAGGCATTCTACCTATTCAATAACTTTTGAGAAGCAGGGCCATCTATGACAAAAAAATTAACTATTTTTTTATTATTTGCTTAAATAAAATTTCAGATTTTAAGAAGCATTTTCTTCCAAACCACACTCTCGTACGTCAATTGCTTGATATTTTATTGAATTTTAAAATGTGTCAAAGACTTTTGAGAACCTTTATTTTTCAAATGTGTTCGTTTAGAATATATTTTCAGTGGGATTGTGATTTTTATAACGTTAAAAAATAAATTGCGAATACACGAATGAGAAAATTATTTGTTACTTTTTTTAAAATTCGAAAGCATTATTTTTGTTTGTTGTTTTGTTGAGTAAAATCAATTTATTTTCATTTAATTTAACTATTATATGTAATTTTTCCAATCTGTTTTTTTATAATATATTTCAAGAGCAAATATATTTTATTATTAAATTTCAGATAATTTTACAATTTTCCCATTTATGTAAATGAATTGTTTAATGCAAATTAACATATTATGTACAGGGTGATTTTTTTAAAGTTGTGAAAGTAAAACCCTATAACAAAAGAACCACTGATCCACATGACCTGAAATTTAACTAATATGCGCTCAAAGCAATGGGAATTTTTTAGGCGTGGTTAAAAAAAAAAAACTTAAAATCGCACCGGCAGATGGCGCTGTATATGCAGTAAAGTTGGGAGACGAGCTTGCGCCCTACACACGCACAGTGGCGATAAAAACGTGAAGCACGCACACCTCGTGTTCATTATTCTACGGATATCCTCGTAATGACTGTGCCATTGACAGACCGTGCGTTGTTAGTGAAACTGTAATATCAGAATAATAACAGCGCAGCAACTGCTCTTAGGAAATTTAGGACACTTAACAATTTAAGAAAAGGACCAATGACGGCAAAAGGTCTACGGAAGATGGTTTTGAAAGTACCGTCCATTGTTTTCCTCCCACTGACAATATTCTTTGTTTCTTTTAAATTACAGCGCCATCTGTCGGTGCGATTTTAAGTTTTTTTTAACCACGCATAAAAAAATCCCATTGCTTTGGGAACATACTGATGAAATTTCAGGTCATTTGGATCAGTGGTTCTTTTGTTATAGGGTCTTACTTTCACAACTTAAAAAAAAATCACCCTGTATAACACAGAAATTCATATTCAACACCACACACACAGATGTAATGTAATCGAACTTTGAAGCTGATAACTGATTTAGATTGGGTTTCAAATACTTAAAAAGAAATCAGAATGTTTCAGAATTTAATTATCTATATTATTTAAAGCCCCTGATTTAACTAAAATATTTCTTTTTAAAATATATAAATGAATTCTAACTGGATAATAATGCAAAACAATATAAAAAGTTTATTTCATAATTTAACGCTTAATTTAACGCTTACTTTATAAGAAATATGTTTAAACGTAAAGTATCGTCTTCAATGAATAATGAGTTAACTTTTTTATTTAAAATAAACTCTTTTAAAACGGATAAATGTAATAAAACATAATGTATTCTATGTAATTAAAGCAGTTCCAAAAAAAATGTTGAATAGAGTAATTATAGTCTTTGTAGAATATTACAGCATTTATCTGCATAACATCAGGAATTTTTAAAGCATGACAGATTTGTCAGAAGTTCTTTAAAAAAACAAAAGCATTTTGTGATTTCAATTAATGTATGCTTTTTAATAATAATTCAGTCCTTTATTTTTAGGTATGTTTAAAGATTAACAAAAAAAATCATTTTGAAAAGTGTTTCAAATCAGACTTATTTTTATTCGGAAACAAAAACAAAACAAAATAAAATTTATTTCAAATATTTCTTAGGAAATTAATCCTATCACGTGGGTATTGTAATTTTTAAAGCTACAGCAAAACACACTAAAACCACTAATTGATTAATGCTCAATAAGTACATTAAAAGTAATGTTATACTTCAAAACACACTTTACAATGTCCGTAACAGGTTAGTTTAAAAGTAACTAAACACATTTAATAAGGTGTACTTATAAAATGTCAACGTAAATATAATTTTTTTTTATCCAAAAATCAACACAAAAATCTTAAGATTTTTAATTTTTATTTTCTAACTTTTATGCAGAAAAACGATTACGGCACTTATTCTTTAAATTACAGAAACAGTATCAGGCTTTGAAATTTTTTAAAAAATAGTTTTGCTTTTAATTTTAATAACATTAAACATTTTGACAAATCTAATAAGTATAAGTGGACGAATCAAATCTAAGATTAATTTTGTACACTAGCAACAGGACTTCAAACCTGTAACTTTTGTACAATAAAAGACGAAAAATTCAAATTATTATACTATCAGACTATTACTAATTTTTTATTCTAATATGAAAATTATATTGTTATTTTATTGAAATTGCAGTTTCAATAGTTCACCATTTAGTGATATAACTCGGAAAATAGATATAAATGTAAAATAATAGAAATGTTGAACAATGGAAAATACCAATTAAATGACTTTTGTAGAAATACATATTCTTTTAACTTTTCTGCATATTTTAATATATGTAACATGTACATCCTATTAGACTGTCATTAATATTTGAAAAAATCTCAAACGGCTATAGTAGGCGTAATTTTGTTGTACAAGTGTACCTTTCGATTTGTTTCCAGTTAAAGGTTTTCATTAAAATTTATAGTTTTTTTATATTATTTTAAATTTACTCTATATCTAAATTTTATTTATTTCTAATGTACTAATGAAAATGTAGTGCGAGAGAGAATTTGAAGTTACAATTCATTATATTGAAATTTTAGTAACATTTGTAATATTAAAACAAATTGAACTATAAAGAATATTCAGATTTCAGCGCATAAACTACACTGCCAAAAAAAATCTGTTGATTTTACAGTATAATACTGGCATCCTAGCTGCTAGTATTTGAGCGGCAGTGTATTACTGCTTATTTTAATGTTTGTTACTCTGTTAATTCTGCGGTATAATACTGGCAGCAGGAATTCCAGTATTACACAGTAAAATAAACACTTTTTTGCAGTGTAGTTTAGTAGGGGATTCTTTGCTCAGATAACATAAAAATTTTCCAAAAACCATACTTTGACGACAAATAATTTACAAGAAAATGCAAAAGAAAAGGTGTGATGTTACATACTCTCCCTAGTAGTTTGTCAGACATTACTATTACAATGTCTAAAGATAAAGAACACATCGCAATACTTATGAATGAAATACATTATCTCTATGCGAAAATTTACCTTTTCCCGTCATTTTTCACGAAAACCATGCACTGTAGAGGTATCATTCTTTGGACAACTTTTATGTAGCATTCTCGTCAACGATTCTCCTTGTACGGAGTTTATACGGTGGTATCGGAACACCCATATACATTTATAACGAATTAAGTGTAAAGATTTGGCGCTTTAATGGAGAAAATACTGTGTACATATTGGTACCATTTCCGAATTTGAATGTTCATATTTTATAATTTCAGAAACATATCTCGATGATGCATAGTTTTCTAGGAAAACTCAAAAGACGTCACACACTTCCAGTAGCTTATAATGCATTACCATCACAGTGACTAAAGTTAAAGGGCATATCGCAATTGGAAAAAAAATATTCATTCGTGTATCCAGGAGAAAATAATATGCATCCATTGGTCAGAAGATGAGAGAGCATTTTATAAGATTAATATAGTTTATTAACAAAATGAAATAATATGTTAAATTGTATCAATATAAAAAATATGTATCATCAAAAATTAATCATCTTAATTGTTTTCTTCATAGCACAAATTTTCTGTATTAAACAGAGCCAATATACACATGTTCTCTCTGGTTGCAGAGTCAGGACTGAAGCCTTTTTAAAAATATATTTATTTTAACACAAAACAAAATAAATTTACAATATGTTTGATTATAATCAATTTTAATTCCAATATCATAAAACACATTAAATTAGATTTAACTTATTATAAAAAGCTATAAATCTTCATTTCAATGACATCAAGTAATTATAAAACTAATAAATATATTTAAATGATCCCAAAGTTAATATAAACCTCATCAATTTATATCAAGAATCACAAAATAATTAAATTACTAATAAATCATCATTGAGGTTTAAAAATTATTATAAAGTTAATAAAGCTAAAAAAAAAAGGTTTATAAAGCTAATAAATCAATATTAAATAACTTTCAAATCATTATATTACTATTGTAAAAATTAAATTATATCGAAACATTATAAACAATAAATTAGATGAACATCATAAGATAATAAATTAGTATCTTATGATTTGAACCCTTTGAATAATGGAATTTTATTAATCATTATAGAATAATTAATTGCCTCTATTAGTTCAGAATGTACTTACATCAGGGTTTTTCCCATCATAATCAAAAATTGCATCATTTTCTGTAAATAACTATAAACAACTACTGGGTTGTTTCCATGTTATGCTTGATTATGATGAGAATCAAATTATAAACAAATAAATTATGGTATGCATAAAAAACTGTTATTACACCCAAACAGTAATACTTATAAATGAAATACATTATCACTATGGGAAAAATTACATATAGTTGCCATGCATCGCCTTTTAAAGCTCACCGAACGACAACTTTTTATTTGCAATTTAGTCTCATGCCGATCGTAGATATCTTTTTTAAATTTCCCTTCTGCACAAGCCTATGGCTGCATTTTTACATTTTTACATTTTATTTTAAATCTTTTTTGTTCATTTTACAGTTTTATTGAGTTTTATAAAGCTCGTTTTTTGTGCTCCGAATGTGAAATCTTTTCTTTTACATTTTTCACGAAAACTATGCAATATTTTAGGTATGAATCTTTGGATAACTTCTATGTCTTTCGAGCAAAAATGATCTTTGTACACAGTTTATCCGATGGTATCCCAACACCATGTATACATTTACAAAGAATTAACTTTGAAACAAATTGTCATTTTATGGAAACAAATACTTTGTACATTTTTATATAATTTTAAGAATTGGAAGTTTTCTTCTTATAATTTCAGTAAATTATCATTATTTAAGAATGGGTAAACTACGCACTTTAAAAGTTAAACCTATACACAATTCCTAGAAATGTATATTCCATTAATAAAAGACAAAATATTAGAACTGAAGTTTTAAGTCGATTTTGTCTAGAATTTATGTTCTATCAATAAAGGATAAATTGTCTTATAATACATTATAAAAGAAAATTTCATTAAATTTAAAAAGAGAAATATTTTAAAAATTCAGTCAAAATGATTTAAGTAGAGCTTATTATGACATTTAAGATATTAGCGCTGTACAATATAAGCAGATAGAACAGCGTTTCTAAGGACGTTTTAAAGACACCAAAATATTTTGACTTTGGGATATTGAATATTGGGGAGCACCAATTTCAACTAGTTTACTTAGTTAAGTACAGTTAGTTTGACTTACTAGACTAAACTAGTTTCGGTAGCATCAGTGTACCGTTATCAGTCCAAAGAATGATGGAATTTTCTTTGTACACATGTAGGAGGAGTGTATTCGAGAGATAGGTTTATTGACCAATACAATTAAAGGTAATTACGTGGAACAACCAATAGAAAATTGTATAAGGAAAAAACTGGTAATGTGAAAAAATGCAAGTAAAATTATATAGAAGAGATTGTTATATAATTTTCTACATTATGAAAATGGAGGAATAGCGAAGTTACAATTAACAATATTTTTATGGTTTTTATAGATTTGGAATACTTCAAGCCTGCAATACTTTAAGAAAGTCAAGTTAAAGCATGGAACATAATATTTAGAGATATTCATCTTCCAGAAATGTTTCGCAATAGCCGATTTGTTAGTTTCTTATTTTTCAATATACAGGGTGGTTATAAAATAAGTATCCCTATTCGGAGCTGTCTGTAGCTTGAAGGAATAACCCGAATGAAACCAAAATCTGTACACATACTATTCGAGAAGGGGGAAGCCGAACTGAATAATAAAAAAATAGTTACAATAATCGACAACAGATGGCGCTACGGGCCTGTCGGTGAAAACTCCGTTGTAATCATTAGTAAAATCAAAACGCGGACATTTCTGCCATTAACCCTTTCCAGCACAGACAAATTCTGTTCGTAAAATGCAAAAATACTGACTGACACCAGAATTTACAAACGACATTTTTTAGAAAATAAAAACTACTTATTTTAAGCTTTCATTTTAGAAGCAAAATTTTATTAAAATATTCTGGGTGCTGAATACAAGTTTAAAATTAAAATTAGGTGTGCCCGGAGTGGGACCACTGTGCCGGAAAGGGTTAACGTTGTACGACATGGCTCTCACTTTACCAGATCGCGCTTTAATTTTAAAACTAATCTACGTAACAGCTCAAACAGTGCAGCTGCTTTACGTGAATTTAGGTGTGTGAAAGGAATGCGTAAAGGAAAAGTTCCTTTGACACGGTGTGCAGTGAGAAGAATGGTAAAAAAATTCAAGGAGACTGGATCATTTACCGTAAAATGTGGAAAAGAGAACAAACCAGTATCTCTCCGCATGCAAGAAGAAATTGCCACTGCGATTGTGGAGTCATCAGGGACTCCGGAAGCCGGTCCTAGTGCACGTGGAGTTGCCCAAAATTTGGATATTTCATATGCTACTGTTCAAAAAGTCCTAAGAAATGTAATTCAATTTTATCCGTATAAAATTAGTTGTCATCGACAATTGTTACCAGATGACGCGCAGCAGAGACTGGATTTTTCTTTAACGTTTTTAGCACGAATGAAAGTGGATGATGCCTTCTTATGGGAGAATTTATGGGGAGATGAAGCCCATTTTTATATGAATGGGACAGTCAGTACGCAGAACTGCAGAATATGGATTTCGGAGCTACGAAGTGTTATTCATGAAATACCCCTCCACTCTCCAAAAATTACTGTGTGGTGTGGCTTTAGTGAAAGTTTCATTCTTGGTCCTTTATTTTTTAAGGAGTTACGGCCAACAGGCCCTGTAATGTGTTCGGTTACTGCACAAAGATACCTTCGCATGTTACAAACTTTAGTAGTTCCTCAACTGCAGCAAAGACAGTGCCTTTCTGAAACAATTTTTATGCAATATGGAGCCCCGACCCATATTGGGCGAGCAGTACAACAATTCTTACGACAACATTTCACAGATGATAGAGTAATAAGCCGGTATTTTCGTATGACGTGGCCTCCCCGATCCCCTGATCTGACGCCATGTGATTTTTGGCTTTGGGGGATTTACTTAAAATCTATTCTGTACCGTGGAGGTGTCGCAAACCTCAATGACTTAAAAGATCGCATATCACAACATGTGCGAAACGTCAGTCCTGGGGCGTTACATTTCGCAGTTGAGCACTTGTCCACCGCCTGGATTGTGTCTTCCAGCACATTGGTCATGCGAAACCTGAACTTGATCGGCACCGCCATGCAAAATCTGAACCACATAAACTGTGACATTTTCCAGTAAATTAGGTATGCCATCAGGTTTTGTGCCTTAATTCTCTGTTCTTGTATTGCACATTACATTGCACCTTCAAAAGCGCCAACTGTCGGCGATTATTGTAATTATTTTTTTATTGTTCCATTCTTCTTCCCCCTTCTCAAATAGTATGTGTAAAAATTTTGGTTTCATTAGGGTTATTCCTTCAAGCTACAGATAGCTTCAAATATGGATACTTATATTTATAACCACCCGGTATTTCTTATGCTCTTTAATTAGAAATTTTCAACCACGCTTGGTTTTACCAATAAAGGAATATATAATGCCTTATTAGTCAGTGCGGTCTTTCCTGTACTGCAAAAACCAAGCATTTTTTAAAGTTTCGAATTAAAGGGCACAAACAATATTTTCATAACAGAAACTAACAAACCGGTTATTGCATAATTTTGCTGGAAGAGGAACCACACATTTAACTCAGCAAAAATTATCTCACGAAAGTCACTCCCAGTTTTGAACCTGACTTTCTTGAAGTTATACATATCTATAAAAATCATAAATTATTGTTAATTGTGATTTCGCTATTCCCACATTTCTACCAGCAGTTTTTCACATTACCAGTCTTTTTCCCTATACAATTTATTATTGACGATTCTCCGTAAATTCTTGTTTTTCTATTGGACAGTAAACCCATCTCTCGAATTCTCTCCTACTACATATATATGAGCAAAATTCCATCACTCTTTGCACTGATGACAGTAGGCAGATGCTAACGAAAGTTATTTACAATAAGTCAAAATGGTGCTAAAATCGTTTTTTCATCTGCTTACATAGTGCATATTATGCTGTAAAATTAACATTTATGTAGGATTTAAAATTCGGAAAATAATGCTTTTTTTCCTTGTTATATCTAAGAAACTTAGAAAAATTAAACGCAAAATATTTTATAAAGACAAGAAATAGGTTAATATGTTAGTAGGAATATGTTAATATATAAAAATTTAATTAGTTTGTTTTTAAATTATGCTTGAAACAGTACTTTATATTAATTCTACTTTTAGCGTTTTGTAACAATATATGAAATAGAGCAAGCACTGATCATTCAAAAAACAAATTTTTATGCACATAAAATTCTCCTTGTAAAACAAAGACTGTTATCTTTCACGCTAAGACCATTTTAAACAAAATAGCCGAGAATTTCGCAGATTGCTATCTTAATATATCCTAAGAAAACATACATTTGTAAACGTTTGTAAATTAAAATTTTTATGCTACCCCCATACACAAAGTTTCCCAATGAGTAAAATGTGCCCCATACACTAATAATGCCATGTACAATATTTTAGCATTTTTTCATAAAATGTCACAGATATATGGATATACAGAAATTCTGCCTTAACCACTTGTCGACGCCGGAATATGAGTTCAAAACAGGAAAGATCATGCCAAATAATCGCGTTTCAAGATTCCTGCACGAATTACGAAAGAAAACAATGATTGCATAAATAAATAATAATTGTGCTATTTATTTGTTTAAAAATAACTAAACTGTGTATAAATAATAAGTAACTTTACACAAAGCTTACAAAGCTTGTTTAAAATTTTACATTATGTTTACATTATTGTCAAACATTTCAAAGATGTTTTAATGTTTATTGAATGTGCAATTACAAATTCTATTCTGTAATTCATCATGTAAAATTTTAAGATATTTTTCACCATAGTTTTGTAAATTTGTAAATAAAACTAAAGATGAGAGTCACATTTTATTTG
The DNA here is from genome assembly GCA_963931845.1 of Maratus michaelseni. Lineage (NCBI taxonomy): Eukaryota > Metazoa > Arthropoda > Arachnida > Araneae > Salticidae > Maratus > Maratus michaelseni. The sequence continues at coordinate 255,380,005 of OZ007590.1, read as the reverse complement.
CTTATGAATCAACTTTGTTTAAATATATCTCTGCGACTCTGGTATAGATGTACGGGAAACCAAAATAAAAGTCTTCCCACTACGTACCCAATAAATTTAATGGATACTATATACCTGTTATTTATACTTGTGAAGCGATTGCGCTAATAATCGCCAGTCATTTGCGTATCTGATACTTACTTCTGCATCCATGTGTAACATCATAAAATGGTGCATTTTATATTTCATTTTGTTAAAGTTTTACGCAAATTTCAAAATGTATTAATAAATGGCGGCTCTGAAAACAAATCTGAATACATAACATATAAGAGATTTCCTTTTTGCTTGATAACTAACCAAAATTCATATTTTAACACATAAACTATATTTCACTATTCGTTGTATTATCAAATTTCATTTTCAAAAGTAGCCATCAAAATTACTATTATCATGAAATAATTTCCAGTAAAAAAAATGGGGGGGGGGGGATGTTTGAGTGCTTCAAGTTTTATGATCTACAGTTTCTATATCTAACAATTTCAGATAAATTACGCATTTTGAATAATAAATAGACATTTAAAAATAATATAAAAATGTCTTTAATAATAATTTCATAATTTAAACATTCAGCAAAAGTCATAACAGTCTTATACACCATCTAACACAGTAAAATGTTTTCCTAAAACCCCAATAAACGGAAGTATTGTTTTTCTATAATATTTTCTAAAGAAATACAATGCTAAACAACTGAAAATGAAATGATTACTTTCAAAATTCTTGTCACGTAGTTCCAAGTTCCTATAAAATGATAAACATATCGAGTAGCCCCCTTCATTGCTATTCACGAAATCCACAAAACAGCTCTATTAAGAGAAATGATATGAGGGTGATGCTCTAAGTGCACATTAAATATTCAGTTTCAACGCAAATATTCCCTAATGAGATTCAGTTATTTATTAAAGCCAAGTTTTGTATGCAAGAGAGATTGATCCCATTGTGTAAAGCATTTTCTTTTAAATCGGTTTTTATGTTTGTAAATTAAACAATCATCGATGGTGCTGTACACATATTAATTAATAACATATTATTAAATAACTTCATTTTCTTTTATTGAGACTTAAAAACTCAATGAATAATGTTAATGAAATTAAATAATGTTAAATGTCTTTTAAAATAAATTATTAGTTTGGCCGACTAATGTAAATAAATAGACATTGTTCATTCTATCTTGCTAAATTTCAAAATAATATTTAAATACATTTTAGGCTAGACAAATGAGCTAGTACAAATGTTATTGAGCTACAAAGAATATGTATTGTTTATTGCTGGTACACAAAAACTCAGTATATAAGCCGTACAACGCAATTTAAACTGTCGCGAAATAAAATAAATCTATCGAAAAGAATTAATGAGATACACAATATTAAATAGGCTCTATTGTGAAAATCATTTTTAAAAGACATATCTTTCAAATTCAGTGAAATGTACATGTTATATTCTCATTCCGGCGATACGCTTTTGAACTAAAAATCTATACTATCTTCCATGTGCAAAACGAAGGGACCGATAAGTCTTAAATAAAAGAGAAATAATAATATGAGATAAAATATAATACATATAACACATAACACACACACACTTACACACATAAAACACACACTTACACACATAAAACACACATTTACACACATAACATTTAATTTTATGATATATAATTAAAAACTTGGTAGGGGAAGATATAATGTAAAAATCTTCTTTAATAAAGTGCAAAAATGTTACCGAAAAACATTAATATAATGATATAAGAGTTTAAATAAATTTAAAACGTGTTAATATCAGGGATTTTACTATTCTCAAGTTTTTGATGGCTTTCACTACAAAAAGTAAAAAGCTACCTATTGTAGCCGTTCGGAGGTAAGCAATTCCGGAAAATGTTGGTATATTTTCACCCACCACGAAAACCCAAACCCCAAAACCCCCCTCGTTCTGATCTATATCATACGGTATCACTCGTATTTATAAACCGATTTGGATTAATCTACTTATGCGTATTAAGCTCGCCAATTCTTCCACTTAGTTCGTTGACCGGATTGGGTCGCCATCTTGTTTTAAAATGGCGACCACTAAAATTTTTAAAACTAATATATATAACTAATTATATAAAATAATATATATAAACTAATATATATCAACTATGTAACTTAGATTTCTTGAAACGTGTCAACTATTTACTATGTGTTCTTATTTTTTTATGTTTTACGAGTTCACTATTTGAAAAAACGCATACAATTTTATCAATTCATAGAATTAAAAAAAAAAAATGACATAAAGTTGTCCTATCAATTTCGATACATAACATGAATTCTCAAAATCCTACCCTATGCTTGATAACGTATTCTGAAACAAAATGGCATCTGTGGGTCAAAAACCTGGCTGAATATTGGATACATTCAAGAAAATGAAAGTTATTTCATTATAAACTAACCACTGCCTCTTCTCATTGTTTTACTACGTTTGTCAGATTATTTTACTATAACGTCCGATAAGTGTTAATAATTAAACAATATGTCTTGCATTAAATTCTTCATTAAATTATATTTCCATTGATATATATATTTTTTGAAATTATTAAATAAAATGTAGTATTATAAGTCTACAGTCCTCAAAAATCATTTTTACCAAACCATTTCCATAATTTTGGCCACTAGCGTGTTATTATATTCAATGATTTCATTTTTTATTTTCTGTATGAAATAGAATTTCACAAAATATAAAATATTACTGATTAACTGTATATAAAATATAAACAAAAAGACTTTCCAATAAAAATGTTTGCGATATCTTTAATTAAAGTGATAATAATTATTTAAATATCTTAATGATAATTGTATTAATTGTAGAAATTGCAGATTTTAAAAAGCGGAAAAGAAAACGAAGCTAATTAAGAAAAGAAACACTTATTAATTATACTTAATGAAATGCTGGTACTTCGAATTACTTAATTGTATAACAAAGAAGCCTACAACAATGCAAACTGAGAAGGGAATCTTTTGAAGTACATGTAAAGAAAATTTGGGGATTAATTAATTGATGTAATTTTTAGGTTGCATAATAAGAATAATTTCTTATATTAAATATGACATATGTTTTTGATTAAATAAACTCCAACCAGAAACATTGTGTTTTATTATTAAAATTTTATGCGCTTGCGCAGTGATCGGAAATGCTACTGTATTTTTCTAGCGAACTACAACTACGGCTACATTATCGAATATGTAGTTCATTGGAACTACATCAGTTACAAACTACTTTCCAAAAAAAATCCCTATTTTGTTACTTTCAGAGATTGTTAAAGGTACATGAAAGTGAAAGCATGGATTATGTATTACAGTTCCCCGTCGTTAACTTGTGTCCCACGGGATAGAATAAAATAAATGCGGTAAAACCAAGGGTAAAAAAAAGTTAAAAATATATACATACAGTTAAATGTTTTGGGTTATTCTCTAAAATGTTAGTTCAAACACATATTGCAATCGTTATATGACGGCCAGTGCATTTCAATATTAATTTTATGTCCATGATATGAAAATAATAATAAATCTGTAAATGAAACATTTCCAAAAAAGAAAAAAAGAAAGAAAAGAAAAGAAAAGAAAAAGAAACGCAGCATTTAAACATAAAGGACTAATTATGTGAATGTAGACATGTGTTTCCAGCAAGAATATTATTTTTTGTAATTGAATTTTTTCACTTGGATTTACCAACAAGTGTCCATGAAGAAATTAGTGATGCTATAAGATGCGTTCTAAACACTGCAGTTCAGTTGAGGACATTTGCAAATTACTTCAGAAAAAAAAAACAAGTTTATGATCACGAGACTAGAAGAATGACACATTTCCCACCCTAGAGTAGTGTTTAAAGTGGCTTAAGTGATCTGTACAAACTACTGATATTTTGAATCGCGCTACTTACCATATTATTTTTTTTCAAAATGTAGCGCTTTACACTACAAACTAACGGAAAAAGCAGCGAGTACAGTAGCTTGGCTACTTGTTACGCGCCACTTTTCCCCCCTGCATATGCTCATTTTGCTTAGGAATTGCTAATTTATATTCTCACGAAGAAGTGAATTTATTTCGCATAAATAATTAAAACAGGGAAATAATATTATTTAGTATCTGAGGAAAATTCAAATAAATTCATAATAAGGAAGATTCACACCTCTACACTAAATATATATGAATAAAATAACTTACATTTATAAATATTTTGTTCATAAATTAAAATACAAAATTAAAATATTTTATCTAATGCATCATTTTACACTGTATGAAATATATTTCGGTTCTCCAGAGTAATTATTTGTCTTGCAAAAATGCGTTATTTTTTTATTTTAATTTCTTTTGTTAAAATATGTAGAATTTTCTCACATTGAGTAAATATTTTCTCATGCCTGTAAAAAGCAAAGGATTTTTTGTAGTATTTTACATTTGTTTCGCGTGAAACATAATTATTTTATAAGTGGGTAAGTATCTTTATCCGGTAAAGTAGTTACATATTTCACCAAAATACGTATGTATTATGAATAAATATTTCAGTAAAAACTTTTTGAATATAAATATTATTTTGTTCTCGAAATTTAGCTTTGAAAAGTAAACTGGTACTTAATAAAATTGCAGTATTTAAAGAATAAAGTCTATAAATTACATGATAATTTAAAAATTCTGTGAGATGTCATTTTAATAAGTCCTTTTAACAAGTTTCAAAATTTTTTCTAGCCTTGATCTTTTGCCAGAAACTGTGAGGAATTGCATGGATTTATTGGTTGATATTATTAGTATTCTGTTTTCTGAAATATTTTTTTCAAATGTCCATTTTATACTGGAGTAAACGATTATATGATTTTTGTATTCCTTTTGTATAACTGTGTAATAAATGTTGTGAAAACATCAACAATTGTTTTATGAATTCTGTGTAGAAGCTTTCTGTGATTCTATACATCTTCTGTGTAGATGTATAAAATTATTCATTGCCAAAATGTGAAATATTTGATTATTATTTTTTTTCTATATTATCGCAACAAATGCCATGAATGTTTTGTCACCCCACTTCATAAATATATATTTTTATCAAACTACTCTAATTTTACTATTTTTTTATTTATAAAAGATTTGCAAAAAATATTCACTTTCAAACACGTTGTCAGTCTTACTAAATTCTTCGCAGTGTTCAAGCGCAGGCGGCCTTTTATCTCTATATATTTTATTCCTATATTTTTATTTTCTTCTATCTTTACAAGAAGAAAGTATTGGATTCACGAAAATTTACGACTTCCGAATTTCGACGGATTTATACGTTTTAGAAGGTCCTGAACACGATTTGACAATTTTTAGAAAATGTCTGTCTGTGACACTGTCTGTCTGCCTGTCTGTCTGTATGCGACAAAAATTTTGTGGGCTCTCTATCTCAAGAACTAATGCTCGGAATTTAATAAAATTTTATATTCAGTTAGTCCATGATATAAATTGATGCTGATTTGTTTTTGGTAAAAATCACCCAGCAGGTGGCGCTGCTATGCAGCATTTTTCGCGATTTCCGCAATAGCTCTATCTCAAGAACTAATGCTCGGAATTAAATAAAACTTGAGTTTCAGTTAGACCGTGATATAAATAGGTGCTGATTCTTTTTAGTGTATGCGAAACATGTGTGAGATAGAAGAAAGTTTTGGGATTGACACATCCGACTAGTTTTACTTTAATTTCCTGATTGGAACGCTCACGTACATAAACTATAACATGCGCTTAGTATTTTTCTTATGTGAATAAGCACAGGTTTACATATTTCTTCCAGCACTCACTGACAAAATACCAAAACGCTGAGTAAATTTAATGAGTAACTTTGAAAGATAATGATATACTTCAGTATTGACCGGTAAACTTAAAATATAGCATACTGCTCAGCTGGAACAAGAAGCACCGCATTTACACATAACTCTTTTTACTTTAAATAAAAGCAGAGAGTTTCAAACGCGTTTTTTTTTTTTGTCAGGAAATATTGTGTGCATGTATACTATAAGTGAAAAATGCCCCAAGGTTGGCAGCGAGACAAATGGCATTAGGTAACAGCATACGAAAAGCCGTATTATAGGGATTCGAAATGGTTGTTACTCTCATCGTCACAATGCGGAAAGGATGAAACAAAATGGCGCAGCAGTTAACAATTATTATCAACAAAGCTACAAGGAGATCGTAATCCATACAGTCCAATTAAACGTGAGAAAGAGAAAGCTGTATCGTTTTGACATAAACTGAAATTCACGTTACTTTAGTTATGGGGGTGTCACGATAGATCTAATTTTAAAGTGGAGATCTAATTTGAAAATGCATGGTGCTCTGTGGTGTTCAGATGAAATACGTTACTGTATAGAAGTGATGGACACACATGCGTTAGAAAGAGGCTTGGGGAACACCTGCTCTCTATTTACAACTCTTCAAGCTGCCTGATCCCGAAAAATATTCTGTCCCTACCTCTAAATTTATGGATTGGGAAGCAAGCTCTTACAACAACAGGACATCTCTTGCAATTATTCGCAAAAACATGACAGGACATTTTTGTATGTAATTATGATTCAATCCGTTGAAATAGCTTGCACGAGTGCAATGCTGGTGTTATTGACGGAGTACAAAGTTTCAATAAAATAATGTTCGTTATTATACTTCAACAAAACCTACCGTTTGCAAATTCAATGATAACACCAGCGGGATCGGCTGTTCTTACACCAATAGGGTTTACATGGTACATTATAGGGCGTAAAGTATATGAGCAATGACTATGGCTGATTTAAAAACACAAGTATATCCCACTACGAATTATTTGCCCACAACATTATATTGAACACATGCATGACCGAAAGCATGCACGTTTGTATGCCTGTATATAATAGTGAAAATTGGAGTGGTGTATTAGGTTTCATTTCCTTTGAAAAGTAAGATGATAATTGTTTCTGGTATGTGTATCTGACATACCTATTCCTTCATGACTTAAAATTCTTTTAGAATTAGGAAAGGAAGCATATATGGGTAGATGCGCACTATAGTATATTACAGATATTTTTTTAAGAAAAGTGCAAACATTTTCCATTTACTCTTACATCTAGTACATAAAGAAAGAAAGAAGCGTAATCTAAATATTTTGGGTGTAGAAGAATAAATTCCTTTAAGATAGATATTCATGTGTTTTTTTTAATATTTAAAAATAATTTATCATTTAATGGATTCCAAACACTATCATGAAATACGTAATAAGAAAGTCATGAAATTTTGTAATTTGTTTTTCAGAATTCTTTCGAAGATTGTCTATTTTATTTTAAAATTCGCAATTAAAGATATTTTTATATTACTTTTCAAATTTTTTAGTTACCGTGTGTTATATTAATCATATTCTATTTAGAATTACAAATATGCAACTTAGTGAGTTATATTTGAAAAATATGCGTGTAATACAAATTGTAGGAAATATTTTACTTTAACTTTTTAGAATGTACTACTAATTAGTCAAATACGTCTACATCTAAAAAAAACATTTTAAAATGTTTCTTTACAAATTTTACATTTTTACACAAATGAAAGACTTATTTGCCCAGATTATGTATCTCTAATATTATTCGCAAAATAAACTTAGAATAATAGTCTAAAATTCATATATATATAAGTATATATATATGCATATATATGCAGATATACGTACATTAAGTATAACTTAAATATGGTGTATTGTTTTAAACTAATATCTAACTAAAACTCTTTCGTGACTGTTGACGTAATTTCCATGCATGTTACGTATATTTATGAAATTAAATAGATATATATTATTTATTCCTAAACACTAATTTTTTATACTAGATAATTACTTCATTCATAGTCATACATTTATAACTTTCTTAAATATATTTCTATGAGAATTAATTAAATTCTATCGTATAATCATAAATAGGAAAGCTTATACTAAGAATTATTAATAACTAATATTAATTCTTTAATCACACACGAATTGCATTTCCTTATTTTCATCAGAGTAACTGCTTCTGATAACGTATCACGTATATCTGAATGTATCCAAATCGCTGCACACGTAAAGTACCATTCTTCATTTGTATTCTGGGATGTTAGTTACAGGGAACATTGTGTACATAAAAGTATTTTTGACAATATCAAATATTCAGAAAGTTGTAGCTAATTAGTGTTGTTTCCAAGAAGTATGCTCTGAATGTAGATGATATTTTGTTTCGATTCCTTCGAAATTAATTTTATGTGTTAACGATTTATAATAATTTATACGATAAGCTACTAATGAAGTAATAAAAATAAGTTTATTTCAAATAATGCATAAACTTTTTACTTAAATTTAATTTTATCTTTTATATATATAATGGAAAAAACATAAAATAATATGTCACATACGTTTATATTTTAAGACAACTCAAACTCAATCATATATTCATACAGATATAAATGTACATATTTGTTAAATATCAGTTGACTTATATTAAGCATTATCTAATGAAATTTCTATCTACAAATAAAAGTAAAACCTTATGTATGCATGCTTACACCAAACAACAAGAAACAATAATTATATATGACTAAAATTTAAAATATCTTAATTTTCAGAACAATATTAAACATGTTTTTAAACTGAAATTGAACATCGTGTTTAAATTTTCTAGAAATATATATATATATATAACATTTTCTAGAAATATATATATTGGTTTGAGTTTTGCTCTGCTGCTCCATTCCAGCATTCCAGTTAAAAATTAAAAACTATACAAATGCATTTTTAGACAACGTATATTGCATAAGAGATATTTAGATTCTATTTTTAATTTTTTAATAATAATTAAATGTATAAAAAACTGACTAAGAGTTACCGTTTCTCCAAATCTATATTGATATAATAAATCTAGTTTTTATAGAACTCGTAAAATCAACATGGAAAAAACAATATAGCAATACAATTTTAATTATAGCAATTGTTTAAGTATATTTTTCCCAAAATAGTATATATATTTTTAATGATACAATCAATTGAAAAGTTTTAGATATAATTTTATTTTATTTCACTAATATTTCTTCCATATTTATATTCCATGGTCAATCATCTTTTAAAACTTATTTTGGCACATGTAATGATTTTCTGCAATTCATTGCCTGTGTTATGTGATGACTCCTGTATATCTGGTAACTGTTGTGTTCTTTGAACTGTTGTGTTCTTTGTGTAAAATGAAGGGATATAAAAGGTATATTTGAAAAAAAAACTGTATTAACATCAATTGTCAACCAGTACAAGTTTAAAAAAACGTATTTGAGCTTGAGTGGATGAATAAAAAGTATTTTAGTAACGATTGAAAGTTTGAACATCATACATAAATATATATAGAGAGAGTGTGAAATAATAGTAGGAATTGAAAAAGATAATGAGTAAGCGTATGATAACATAAAAATGTCTACGCTTAGGAAGTTCTGCCTTTTTGTATACTTTGCCATCCTCTATCTTTGAATTTAACTTTAGAATGCATTTTACTTCTCAGACGTTAATTACAATAAATTAACTGAATATTGATTTGCATGTGTTTTTTTTTTATCACATGTTTTATTAAATATACTAAAAAATAATTAATACTTGTTAGAACAGGGAGAATGCTTTGTTACAGATATATATTATAGAAAGCAGAAACCATGTAAAGTTTTGAAGTTTTTCCAAAAGAAAAAATTTGCCGTCAATTGCTTTTAATGTGACGTACAACGACCTTTGAAAACAATGTTTTGTCATTCATGTAAACCGCTAAATCTACGTATTCAGGAATTAGGTATTGCTCGGAAATAAAATGGACATCTTGTTTATTTGTTGGAAATAGGTATTTTTTTTTAATTATACAATTTAACTTAAAACTTGCAAATATTATCTCATTGAATGAATTGGTTTCATAAATTTCTCGATCTTAAATTATAAAGTTGAATCAACTAAAAACTTATTAAAATTAAATTAACCTACTCTTATTACATAACTCAATTATAAAACTTGGCTAATGCGTATTGCCAAAAGAAATTTAAATGCTAACAATTCGCGGATGAAAAAATGGAAATTGTATTTAAGAGCAAAATTTTTAAATTGGAAACACAGACCACGAATTACAGTTATGTAAAATATGTCTAATTATGTCTATTCCGATATACGAATCCATCAGTGATTCCATCAGTGAGAGTCCTAAATTATCTATGTCGTGAATAGTGTATGGAATAATATCTGTAATTAAGTATGTTTGATATTCCTTTTTTTTCTAAGATATCTAGCATTATGGAATTATCATTTTTATATCAATGTTTAATGTATAACGTAAATTTTAAAAAGGAAATTCGTTTAAATATGTTCAATATACATTAGCTGATAGTGTTTCTATCGTTCTAACAGATATACTTTATTTCCCATTTTATTAGTAAAGCAATCAAATTATATGTTGTATTGTTCTAAAAAATGTTGTTTGAAGAATAGAAAAACTTATTTTCAAATGATGTCTAATTTTATTACCATTGAAGTTTAAAGTTAGGGATTCATATATCTGAATATAGTATATATATATATATATATATGGTGTTTTTTATATGATATTATATAATAATATATTATATATATGATTATATATATTTTTATATGATTATCATATATATATATGTGTGATTTTTTATCCTCAACTAATTTACTCTCAATGGTTCTCTTTTATCACAATTCTCAGAATATTCTCTCTTATAATCTTGTATCACATAATAAATAACAACAACAAATATAATAACATAATAATATCAACAATAACAAACAACTTCAAAATAATAATAAATCATTAATTCATCTGTATATAATTTAATTCCTCATTCTTTTTCAATATCAGTGAGGAATGAAAATATACTTGATAAAATGAAACAAAATAAATAAATAGTAAAATAAGAAATGTCTGTGGAAAATTATCAACAATTCAGTAACATAATGTGCTCATTCTGTTTTCAGTCAAACAAGAGAAACATAAGCTGTTCAATGTAAATAAGACCTTGAAGTGAATGGTGGATAATAAGTTTAACTATTAGTATTAGTAGAGAATTTTATTCTATTATTATAATTTAATTTAATCCAGTGAATTTTTATTCATTTTAATGTATTGTACTAATCTAATTTGCTATTCTAATTTACTTTACTGTTCTAATTCAATTAAATCCAATATAAGAACTTTTTAACTCAAATCAACTAATTTACGCCTGCATAAAAAAGTTAACTCAAGCAAAAATATCTGTATTTCTGACAGTTTTGGCTTATAGCCCTCGGGATTCACGATGGCTCACTACATCGTTTTAAAAGATCTTAAAGAGCTGTACTACAACACCAGATACCCATTTGGTTACACTTCCAAACACGTCAAAAATCTGCCCTCCAAAGAGTGCAAGCGAGTTTTGTTCACTGAGCGTAGTGATACGGAATACGACGTCACGAGCGAACAAACCAGTGGGTGAGAGTAGAGGTCCAGCCAAGCGAATGAGGCCCGAGGGAGGAGCTCTAACACGAAAGGATTCCTCTCGTAGCTGCGCATTAATTTTGAAGTGAAAAATACCTAGCGCGCGAAAACAGAGGATGGAATAATAATAAAAAAATGGCTTTTAAAAAACATTCGAAATGAAAAAGGCGACTCTCGGAATTTTATAGATTGGGGAGCTGATAAAAGTTACGAATGAACTTAAAATTTTAGATTAAGATTTGGAATAAGATAATTATTAATATAAGGGTTAATACTTTTAAAAGGACATTAAGGGTGTATTCAAATCCAAACTGCTTATTTTGAGACACATTTGTAAATTTATTTTTGCTCTAAAATGCATCCAATTGGCAGGTTCTCTTATTCAGAAACTTTATAATGTCCGTATTGTGTCGATGTTTTGATAAAGGCAGAATATATTTCAAAAAACGCTGTCAAAGGGGACATTTTGAACCGAATTTCCAGAAGCGATAGCGCTGGAAACAAAAAAAAATGATCGTACTGTGAAAATAATTGTCTGTAAATCAATTTCTAATTAATTGAATGACAAATAAAAACATGGGGCCCTTATCAATGTCTTTATAAATCACGCCGCAAAGTTTCCTGTTGTTACTTTTAAAAATGAGTCTGGGAATGTCTCTCAAAATTTTGAGTTGTTGAGAGTGGGATTTTTTTTTTTTTTTTTTTAATACCGCCTTAAATAAGAATAAATATTATTAAGAATTAAGGAAATACTGACTATGTCAGAAGTTAGATTAATTTAAAGGACTAATGTGAAATAAATGTGAAGGATTTGCGAAGGAAATATTTTTTTTATATACCATATATATATATATATGCTCATAGAAAATTAAGTGAAAGTGTATATATATGTGTGTGTGTGTCGATTTAACGATATTCTACGGATATCCTCTAATAGAAATTCATGAAAACATTTTTTTAGCATTAATATTTATGTATTTTCTGGAAATAGGCTGAATAAATAAAATTTACTTCCAAAGCCGTTGAAGAAAGCTGCAAAGACTATGTTATTAGCAACAAAATATTGAACAAACGATATTAAAGGATCCAGTAGGGCAGTGTTTATTGCTTGAAAATTGTGAAAAAAGGCCTCTATTAAATTGAACAAATCTGTGGAAGTGCATTGCAGTTGTTAATGCGTGTACGTTAAACTTTACTGCAGTATATGTACATTATACAACAAATTATATTTTAATATTTAATTCAAACGCCTCTACATTATTAAACATGTTTCATTAACCTTAGTACCGAACCCACGACGCTATTACATTTATCTCTTTAGAAGTAATGCAATCTGACTGATGAAAAATAGAAAACATTTCCCTAGTAAAATGACAATAAAATTTGTTTAGAATCCGATAAATAACAATACATATCATAATCATTATCATGATCGCATTTCTTATAAGTAAAGAAATATGCTTGAAGTTGCTGATATGGATGTGAAAATAATTGATGTGAATTTTCTAAATTGTGAACAGTTGTATTGATTTCAACCTCCCAGAGAAATAATCCATTAATGGAAATAAAATTTGAAAACTACATTTCATACGTGAATAAAGTGCAAAAATTCATATGGCTGGTTTTGACAGCATATAAGCTTTTCTTTTTCATTCGGAATGAAGCGGTGAAAGATTTTTTTTTATATGAAACAAACACGTTCCATAATAGATCAACGGTAACGGATCAAAGAGAAAGACGGAACGAAGGAGCATAAAATAATACAATGATTATAAGGGAAGAGATTATTTTCTATATTGCACTTTACACGACACTATTTTGTACCTTTTGTAAAATCTTTAGATAATGTTACGAGAGATATTTTATGTCTTGAAATATAATGAAATAGCGTACATATTTGTGTTTTTATATATTAAAACGGAGTTCTAATAGCACGGATGTTTCTTTTATAAGCGTGCTCTTATGGAATTGGATATAGATTTGTACCATAAAAGTACAATCAATTTATTCATTTTTCGAAAGTAAACGAAGCACGTTTAATTGTTTTTAAGGGTGACAATCCAAATTTAAGGAATAAACACATATTTAATTTCTGTCATGTGTTCAGTATAGATGGAGTTAATTTAAAATGCATTCTAATGTTTATAGAATTTCATATATTTTCAGTAACGGCTTTTATGATACCGTACGTATCATGATACCTTACGCTTTTATGATACGTGGCTCAAATAATCTCACTAGTTAAATGTTGTTTTATACTTATTGCATAAATATAGTCTTTTACTTATTTTTCTTATTAAAATGTGTCTTTGAATAAAGCCGTAAAATATTGTTGAACTTAATTTATTAAGAAGTAACTATGTAACAAAACATTGAAAAATGGTAACAAAAATTGACAAATTTTAACATCTTGTCTTACGTTTATGTTTTATGAACAATGTGTGAAATTTTTGAATAACCTTCAGCACCAGAAATTTCTCACTTATAATTAGTCTTACTTTAATACGACAGATTATTTTTTAATACTAAATTCTCTAAAAGTAGCCGAAAGCGATCCATACTGAAAAGCAGATGAAATTATTTTATGTTTAAAGCAGCGATTTATATTGAATCTGAGAAAATTTATTTATAAAATAAGTTTAATAAGAATTTTAACAATTATTTTATTATTCGTAAAAGTTCCTCTGAATATACTAGATCAAATAATTGATTTCTGAAAATAAATGAAAATACTTATAAACGTACATGTGCTACTGAAGTTTTTTAGGGTTTTTAGATTTAACAATGGTTTAGGATATACTTTAAAAAAATCTATTTTATTTGTCCGCAATTTACATCATCACAGTTAAACTCTTTATTCTACTGGGAAAAAATTATTACGACCTGTATATTTTACAAAAAAAAAAAAAAAAAAAAAAAAAAATGAAGCAGTGAGAATAACCGAGTAATTTGACCAAACTATGATGGATATAAGAGAATCGACGTTTCAAACAATATATATATTGAAAAATCCATTTAACAGTTACACTATATATTAAAGTTATTAAAATATTAATATCCTGTTTTAAAATCTTAAATTTCAATTAATTTACAATTTAATACTTATGCTTTAACTTTATAAGGTCCTATGAAAATGTATTAATTAAATTAATATTGTTCTTGGGACCACTGCAACAGCATTTGAACGTCCACTCTCTGGTTGTTTTAACTTATCGGATCAATAAATAAATTTCATCTGGAACGAGATTTCCAGCCAATGTATTTTAATACATCTGTATCCCAGGACATGTGTCTTTCTAGCCACCGGTCAGGACGTTCCACATATATGTATTACTATTATTACTAAAACATTATACATTTAAAAAATTAGCTAATATTTTTATGTGCTATATGCAAACATGAAAATATTATTTACAGAAATAACATTAATATTTTATTTTACAAAATATAATTGGTAAAAAATAATTAAAACAGGTTTTGTATGAAAGTGAAATTAGCATCGTTCTAACTGCATTGAAAAAAATATAACTTTGAAATAGATTTAGTATTAAAGGATTTAAGTTATTGAAATACTATAATTTGATTTTCAGTAACATATTCTAACAAATGGACTTAAAACTCATTAGTGGTTTCTGAAACTCTCTCGATAAAAATTAAAACGTACCCTGAAGTCATTTTGAGTGCTACACAAGAGATTAAACTTAAAATATTTTCGAAATGTTGCTTTGACATGAAAGGAATTGTTCCCTTTGATGAATGACATTTCCTCATTAGTGTTTAATATTGTCAATACTTATATATTTACGAAGCATTTCATTATAAAACGATAATTTATCTAGAAACGTTTTATGATATAAATTAATATACCAAAACCTTTGACAAAAAATACTTTTCATTTTCAATTTGAAAGGAATTACAATTTTTAAACAGTAATGAGCATGCAATTGATTAAAAAGAGAAAATATGAAATCCGTATAAATGATTATATGCAACTAATTAATGTCTTTGTCAGTACAAATGTATTGTTACAATTGATTAAATAATATTTCGAAATTATCTTAATAGGGATAAAAATACATATAAAATAAAATAATGCTTGTTGGAAGTACATTGTTGCATCTAACAGTAGTGATGGAAATGTAAACATTCGTACAACTCTCTCACAAATATATATTAGTGTGCGTGTATGTGTGAGTGCGAAAATATGTATGAATAATTACATGTTTCCTCATATAAATATGCACGGTCTTCATAAAACATTTTTGGCGATATAAAAGGTTCTAATAACCTGAATGTTCAAACAAGCGTTTATGAAGCGGGTGAATCAAATTAAGTGTTCAAGAATATAAACAAAAACAACAACCAAAATATCACGGTTTAGGTTTAAAACAAATTAACAATTCAAAGCACAACACCACATTTTTACAACTACAAAGTCATCTGTGCAATGAAAAATCCTATAAAAACCATTGAAATGGTACCTACACTAATAATAGCCACTTGCAATAAACGCAAATGTCAGCAATCGGCATACCATATGAGGAACTGTAAGAAATAAAAAATACGTGTTTTAAAATTACAAAATTTTATCAATTCGACAATATCTTCACGGAAGTTGGCTGATTATACTCGGCCGATTGTGATCAACAATTAAATGCGAATCTTTGCATGCAGAATATGTAGAATCTCACATTCGATAATGTTTTTAATCTTAGACATATTCGACGTTTGCACATAAAAATATATATCACCATACATCACCATCTGGCAGAAATCTATTGACATTTATATCTGTTACTCAGTTGATCCTGAAAATGCAAAACGGCGGAAGTTGAGGATGCCATTAAAGTGCTCCTGCATTATTTTGACTTATCTCATTTGAATTTGTCTTATTTTGTGATTTTCAGTACTACAGGCCATTTTTCAACTCGAATTGTGTATTTCCACCAAGTAAATCAATATGCAATACGATTACGTAATATTATACCGTTTGAAATTTTCAAAATTATGTCACTGAAACTACAACTGTTGTAGTTCAATTATTATTTTTCACATATTTATTTAAAAACCGGTATCTCAAATTTCATTCCGATTCTTTGAATGGCCCGGTAGATACAGCTTTACTATGATTAAACTTTACACTATTGCATTAAACTTTAAACGAAGGATTTCTTGCAATGAAAAAATTAATTTGATAAAATTATATGAAACATCAATAAAAAAAAAATTACGAACGATAATTAAAATCAGAATCCCCAATTTCAAAATCTAGTACAAAAAATGTAAGATACAGATTTAAAAAAAAGTTTTCTCTATTTATATTAATGAATTTAAATTAAGTTTTGGACTCTATTCATTTAAATAAGCTTTATAATCAATAAGTCTGAAGACCATTCTTTTATTTCGTAGGTCTTTATTAGATGACTATTCTATTGTGAAAGAAATAGAGAAAATTTTCTTACTTTCATAATTAATTTTCTAACAAAACTAAACTTTTATACACAATTTTCTATACTTTTATAAAAATTAATAAAGATTGTTTTAGGGAAAATAATCAGATTGTTGAAAAAAAAAACTATGCATTATTTCTTTCACGCTGTTTGGTTATTCGATTTGTTTTTTTATTATTTATAAAAAAATGTTTTAGGAAAAAGAAACTATGTATTGTTTCATTCTCGTTGTTTGTCTATTCCATTAGTTTTTTTTTACTGGGTTAAAAAAGTTTATTTTAAATAGTAAAACTCTTAAACAAATATAAAAAGTTTTGTGCAAAAATTATTTAAATATTAAATTTATTAGGTAATATTCGTTAAATTAAGATATTATACTGTTGAACTTTATATCAGAACAATAATAAATAAAAGAATATTGACAAAAGCTGTATTTTTAATAAATAAAATAATATAAAACAACTATGTAGTATGGCTAAATTTAAGATATCCATACTTAGCCCCCTGAACTCTACAAAAAAATTAAATTCTTGAAGAATTTCACTAATTTTTCATTTGTAAGACAATGTAATAAAATATTCTTAAATATTGAACTGGTATTGACTCTAATCCACTTTATGCTCTTCATAAGTGTGAACGTAAACTTGTGCTTGTAATGCTCAAATAAATTTATTGTATGATATATTCATTATAAAAATTCAAATACATAATGGTCAATTTTAAATATTATTCCACATAAACAAACTTCATAAATTTTTATTGGAAATTTGATGTTAAACACTTTATTTTTTTACAATTTTTACTTTTAAATTTTAAAATTTTAACAAAAAAAAATTTCATTTTTCAATTTAAAGTTTTCTGAAATATGTGTAGCGTGCAAGTTTGTATGTACATGTGGTAAGTTACTGTAAAGGCTAATAAATCATGCACTCTCACTAACCCATTAACACACAACTCTACAAAGACAGCCACACATGTATATTTAAGTTTGGTGTGTAGCACAACGCTTATTAATTTCCAGTGTGACTGTTGTATGCTAATTTAACCCAATAACAACCAGGGAGACGGGAATGACAACCCCAGAAAATCCAGTGGAAGCTTTTGTGTTTTAGTGCACAGTAACATCCATACATAAGAAATACACTTCCATCAACCATCTACCACTACATTTTTATCATAGCGATCATTACAAGAACCACCCTGGCATCGTTAGCCAATTATATCATAGACTTATTAAAGGAAGACAAATCAAATGGACAGAAATTAAGTTAATATAAAGAACAACCGTTAATAGTTGCAATTATCTATAAATTGAACAAGCGAACCAAGTTTTCTAACCACGTGATCACTTTACCCAATAAAATTCTGATGGTATTCTGGGTTACAGAATTCTGGTTAACTTTCGGCTCTGAACAAAACGAGTAATTTGCAAAAAGTAACATGATATAGATCTTTGAAATCCTCGGGATTACCCTACCCATGCGTCACCGTACGTAACTCAGGTTACGATCCGTGAAAGCGCCCAGGAATCAACACCTGCAGATCCAGTTATTTTCTCAAATTCTTACCTTCTTGTTGTCCTTGATGCCACACTATCTTCTTAACTGATGCTGCTACTGTTGCCGAGATGGGGATTGCATAAACTTGCTCTACATCATATCACAACTCGTTGAACGACATGTTCGAATCTTCTCATCGAGAGCTAAATAGTGCAAGTAAATGTCATGGTAGATAGAATTGGAAAGAAATATTAGCTACGACATTATTCGTACTGTTATTTTGCTTTAAGCCCAATTTACGTTATTTCCTGAATGATTTACGTTGCATTTTTAGCCTTCCTGTTAAGTCCTTTTGTTCGCAAACAGCTAAGTAGCCATGCATCGCATTATATCTAAGAGGATGTTTTTGTCCATCCGGATGTGATGACGACATTTCATGTTTTGTGCGTAATGACTACGTTTCTAAGCCTCAGGTGTAACGGTATGATTGGCGTTACGCAGATAACGAGCGAAAAAAAATATTTTGTTTAATTTAATGCTCATGACCACTGAGCTCCACAATAGTACGCAGGGCTATCTTCTGATACATTCAATCTCATGGTCCGCCCATGAATACAATGCCAAGGAATTTCCGAGAAATTTTTTGGACAAACAGAGATTTCCTCACATAGAAAAGTATGGGGTAGATATTTTCAAATTGCATTATCTTTTTAAATTATGACGAAGTTGCTACAATTTTCAGTGATATATATTGTTTATTGAAAAAAACTACAGATCTCATTTAAATTATTCGAAAATATTTAATCTGATACTGGTTAAAAATTAAATTTTATGCAAGCTCAAAAAATAAAAAGAAAGAAAAAAATTAAAATTAAAAGTGAAAAAATTGTTAAGTACTACCCATAAAAAAGATAAATAGGTATAAAAATAAGCAAAACTGATAAAACAGTATGCGGA
Source organism: Maratus michaelseni (assembly GCA_963931845.1). Taxonomy (NCBI): domain Eukaryota; kingdom Metazoa; phylum Arthropoda; class Arachnida; order Araneae; family Salticidae; genus Maratus; species Maratus michaelseni. Next base: position 255,360,560 of record OZ007590.1, on the reverse strand, counting down.
AATGTTAAAATAAAGTAATTGTCATATTAACCCGGCATTAGTCTGGCGTTGGTCTATTCCCCGCCGAAATTCGTTATCTTTATGTAAGGCATTTCTTCTTAAAGTTACAGTACTGAAATTCCGTGTAGCTGGCCCTGACTGTTCCCTGTTTTGTGTAAAAAAATTACAAGTCATTCCTACGTTTTCTCACCATTTTATTACATTCTGAAGTTGAAATAAGTCTAAAGAACCACAATGCGACTACTTTCGTTGACAGAAATTTTTCTTCTTTACTTTCCTTTTTCCTGTTTCTCCGAATTTCTTGACAGGAATGTGTCTCGGAAGAATAGATTCTCTGTTTCTTGCTGTTTCGTCTTTCTTTCTTTCTGCAATTGAGGTCATAGAATATTTTATTATTTTTAGAAAGCTTCGCAAAATATTTTCGACTGTTCAGAAGTTTTAAAACTTGTTGATAATTTAAAAGAGTATTATATTTATTAGTGATGAAGTCAGTTCGCTTGAAAGTGTAATAGATGGCAATTTACTTTGTGTTTTCTCATATGAATAATGCGGGAATAAATTCTCGAATTATGTTTAAAAAAATACAGTAAAATGTAGTTCGTTGCTATCTTTTTAAATAACTTTTATTCGATTTATTAAGGGAGCACATAAATGAAAGAAAACATATAATAACACAGTCTTATCCTTTGAAAATAATTATAAGAGATTTTTGTGGGGAGCCAGAAAACAAAGTTCCAAAAATGGAAAGCTGCAGTTTTTGTACAACAAAGTAAAATCTAAAAACAAAATACATTTGTCAAAAATGTAGTTTGTATATCTGCAAAGTACAACATATAATTTGTCTGCAGAATGTGCAAAACAATGCAAATTAGAAATAATTCAAGTAAAAACTTTTTTGGATGATTTAGCTGTTTTTAACTGTAATTAATAGATTTGGGAGCGTAATTTCTAAAATTTATTAATTTGTTTACATTTAATGAAAATACACATTAAATGAACATTAAATGAAAATACATACATTTTTAACAACAATGCTGCTATTCTTTTTGAAAATTCAAATTCAATATTGTGCCTGCTGTCAAGATGTAACAAAATTGATTTTGTTGACGTTCACTGGGTTCTATCCAGATTTTTTTATTTTTACAGGGTCCTGTTTTTGTGAAATTGTGAACATTTTTTTTATTTTAGTGAAAATTGCAGTTATAATTTGTGAATTTCAAATTATTGTAATATTCGGGTTTCCGTGTATGTATATCTGTTATGTATTAAAAAAATCAAGTACTATGTAGTTTGGAGTGTTTAATTATTTTGTGACAGTTCAGATTTTAGTTTTAAATGATTAAATTTGTGAAAGTTTCAGGAGGTGAAAAAAACTTTGTGAAAGGCCTATTTTTAAGGTATAAAAAATTTAGTGATGCGTTCTGTATGGTATGAAATTTTTTGCGAAATGTCCTTTTTTAAGATTAAAATTTATGTGAAGGGTTATTTTAAGGACCAAATATTTACCTAAACAGATGTCTAGTTCAAATTATGTTTCAAAATAATGTTTTTCAGTCTACAAAATAAAATTCATTCAAATTAAATGATTGCTTCATATTTATAATTTCAGAGAAAATTTTCTTACTCTTTTTATTACGTTAATAAATATTATTAAAAAAAACTGTTAATTGTAAAATTAATTGCTTATTTTGAATCATACAATGGAATATTTACTTTATTTAAATAGTTGCTATAAATTGCTTCCCCTTTCCAGCTAGTGCTAGAATACCATCAAAATCAATTTTCGTGGATTTTGTTTCCGAAACTAATGTATCTATACCAAGATAAAAAATCTACGTGTGAAAATACATTAAGTTAAGCGATTGCTGTATGTTTATAATTTCAGGGAAAATTTGCTATCTTCCTGGTTTTATTATTTTGATACGTACTTTTTGAAAAAAATTTAAATGAATTATTTATTGCATGGATTGAAATGTATAATTGAATATTTAATTTAATCAAGTGGAAGGATAGCATAAAAATGAACCTTTCAGTGGTTCTTTTAATTAAAATAATTTATCCATATCATTCATATTAATCGACAATCGGAAATATATTGAAATTTAACATTTAACTTGAGTAAGTTATGTATTATTTACTTCATATATAAGAAGATTGTACCCAGAGGGATGATCCAAGGTCTGCGCCCCCACCTTGAAATAAGTAAAAAAAAGTCACATTCTTATATTATCATTTGAAAAAAAGCGTTAAATCATAAAATCTTTATTCCTGCCCCCCACCAACCCCTTTATCAAACACACACACACACACACATAATTGAATACTCATATGAGTTATTCATAACATGTCTGGAAATCTACAATTGAATATTTAATTAAGTTACATAAAAAAATGATGTATTATCACTCTTTTCAACTTCAAATGGCTCCTAGATCCGGAGCACTGTCAAAACCAACCAGCGGTTTTGTCCTTCAAAAAAAAAGTCCTATCACGAATTTAAATTGATAAAAGTAAAGTTTTTCTAATTAGTAAATTATTGTACCTCCTCAATCAAATTACTTAATAATTTTTATTATTTTTTTTATTTTTTGCAAAACAAAATTGCGTTATTAAAAACATTTGTTTAAATTTTAGTTGAATATATATAAAGTGAATAATAATTGCTGTAAAATGTATCTCTTAAAATTCAGTCAATATTTTCCTCCTATGATCTCCGTTTTTTATCATCAAGTGACTCCGGCAATTCCCACTCTTTTTTCCGCCTTCTCGTAACGGCGGCAAATGGGAAGAATGCGACTAATAGCGTTCTAAAAAAAGACGCGAATAATCTCAGGTTTAAAAAATGCAGGATTCATTGCTTGCGCGCATTGAAAGTGCGTTGCAATTGCTGAAGAAATTGGACTGGTGAGTTAACACTCCGTACTGGAGTGGTTCAGACCCCATTCCTCTAATCGCTTGAGAATGAAGGAGACAGGGCGACGGGTTCGACTTCCGGCAAATCCATTGCACACTCTCTGTGGAGTTCCGGGCTTTAATTCTTCAGTATTTTAATTTCCTTGTGTCTATACAGTCCTCATCTTGACGAAAATTTATAAGCGGATATTTCTATCATGCACACAAGTCTAATGTATATGTTCAATAAACAAACAAACAAAACAAGCCATCCGTTCTATTATGGAGCTCAGTGATCATGCTATGAATTTTTCGATTAAAAGTCTTAACCTAGATTTTTTGCTTAACGATAACGATCTAGACAACGATTCGTCTTCATACGTTACCACACTCATGGAGCCTAGATATGAGAAAGGCAACATACTGGGAATAACATTTGATTGTTTGAAACAATTCTGGACAAAATAAAATAACCAAGCATCTTCATGAACCGACCATTATCATATCATATATTCTAATACGAGGAAATCTTGTATGTGGTTATATATATATATATATATATATATATATATGCAAATTTTATTTTAAAAACGGCTCTAACGATTTTGACGAAATTTTGTACGCTGTTGTTATGGGGCACCAGAAAACCATTTGGGTAGGTCACATGTTAGAGAAAAATAGATTAGTGGGTCATTTTGGGTCATCATGGGTCAGGGTCAAGCTAATTGTATCTAAAAAACAGTTCAAACGATTTTGACTAAATTTTATATCCTACCATTTTCGGACACGAGAAGACTATTGGGCTGGGTTACATGTTTGAGAAATTTTGATTAGTGGGTAATTTTTGGGTCAACGCGGGTCAAGTTAATTGTATCTAAAAACGGCTCTAACGATTTTGATTAAATTTTGTTTCCAACGAGTTTCGGGTACGAGCAAATCATTGGGCTAGGTCACATCTCCGAGGCAATTCGATTTGTGGGTCATTTTTGGGTCACTGTGGGTCAAGCTAATTTTATCTAAAAACAGCTCAGACTAATTAGACCAAATTTTGCACCCTACGGTTTTCGGGCATGAGACGACTGTGGGGCTAGGTCACATGTTCGAGAAAATTTGATTAGTGGGTAATTTTGGTTATGGGTCATTATGGGTCAAGCTATTTTTATCTTAAAAACGGCTCAGTCCATTTGAACTAAATTTTCTATCCTACGTTTTTTGAGCACGAGAAAATTATTGGGCTAATTATTGGGCACCATATTTGCAAATATGTTTCATACTGCTATGAATTTAAGTCTGAATTTGTTTCAAGAAACATTTATTTCTCATACAAAAAAAGAAACTTTATTTATAAAAATGAGTTTTTAAAAAATTCATGATTGTTTCATTCTGATGCTAATCCCCCTTCTCTTTCCCCCATGTTTATATACGCTAAAATATTGATATATATTTTCATAAAGTGATTAAAATTGAGCTCGAAAAAATCCAATCACTGGACCTTTTTTTGGTCACTGTGGGTCAAGCTAATTTTATCTAAAAAACGGCTCAGACTAGTTTTACTAAATTTTATATCCTACGGGTTTCGGGCAGGAGAAAACAATTGGGAATGGCCACATGTTTCAGAAAATTTGATTAGTGGATAATTTTGATTATGGGTTATTATGGGTCAAGCTATTTTTATAAAAAAAGAGGCATAATAGTAATAATACAGAGATAAACATATATCGAGTTGAACTCAAAGCTAATTTTGAGCGAGCGTAGCTCGGTCTTTCCTTCTCGTCGTTAAGCTAATGTTTGTTAACTTGTCTCTCTCGCATAATCGAACTCGTCCATGCACTAACAGAAAATAGCTAGGAATACCTGTGGCAACACATACAAATACACTTTACTGTGTACTGATATATGGAACAACATTGTCGCAATCTGATGTAAGAGAGTACTTTACTGATGTATTGTTTTCTTTTCAACCAACACTACCTACAGATAATGCCTCAGGACTGGGAACACTACATTGAATGACGTATTTGTGAATCGACCTTTCGAGAGGAGTATGCGTGTGTTCCAGGGAAATGGTGCCTCGTAATAGGAATGCTCTCTGTTTTATATTGGGAATTAGTACTATTTTGATTAAATATTGATTTCTTTCAATTAAGGTAAGTAATTATTATATATAAGCATTTTTATGCAATTACATTTTTAACAATGTTAATCAATATATATTAAATTATGTTTAATTTGCCGTTGTTGCACAAGTAGGCTTAATCCCACAGCTTTGTTGAAGCTGGTGATGCAAAAAATCTTGTATTTATTTATTTAGTAACTAATTAACGTCTCGCGCAACGATTTTTGTATTCAATATTAATTTGCTTTATTTTTAAATGTAATAATTTTTAGTTAATTGCTTTGCTTTTCATGCATACCAATAGAATGTTGTGCATAAATAATTTCATGTATTTCATATTTGTTCATTTATGATAGCTTTCATATTTTTCAATGTAATTCTTTTTAAAGATTTTCACCATATTTGCAATTATGTTTCATACTGCTATGAATTTAAGTCTGAATTTGTTTCAAGAAACATTTATTTCTCATACAAAAAACAGAAACTTTATTTATAAAAATGAGTTTTTAAAAAAATCATGATTGTTTCATTCTGATGCTAATCCCCCTGCCTTTTCCCCCCATGTTTATATACGCTAAAATATTGATATATATTTTCATAAAGTGATTAAATTATAAATTTATTAACGCGAAAATATTAACTTAATTAAATGTTTCGTCTGTCACTAATTCGTATGCAAAATTATATCAGTTAGTGAAAAGTTTAAGATAAGAACTTAATATAATGTGATGTCTGTTACTTGATAATTACATATTTGATTTATTTTGGCATATAAGCAGTTTTTTTAAATCATCAAAAAAATCACCAGAGGTAATTTACTATTATTAGAAAATATTAAATATATATTTTCAGTAATGTTGAATTGGAATTATTACGGCTAGTATTCAAATCCGTCTTTGCCTTAAATTTTAAAATTTTAAAATTAATAAATTACAACACTCGAATTCTAATATGCATTTATCCATTCATAGAAATATATTGATGAATTATAATTTTAGAGTAAATTTTATTTGTTGTGATAGTTAAGATAAACGCAATCTGGTTAAATAGTTTTGTCATTTTGCTCTAGATACTAAATATCATCTTGAATTCTGGAACAGATAGTTGGGATGATTTTTTGCATTGTTATGGAATTCCAGTTATAATCTTACATATCACAAATTCCAAAATTTTCTGGTATATTGGTTATAAAAATGTATATTCATGGTTTATAATTTCACAGTTTGAACTCTTTTATATTTATATTTATTTTACATTTACATTCATAGGTGGCAGATTTGAATAGTTTATATTTATGTTTATTTTACAGTTACATTCATAGATGGCAGATTTGACTGGTTTATGTTTATATTTATTTTACATTTCAGTTATAGATGGAAGATTTCATTGGTTTATATTTATTTTACATTTACATTCATAGGTGACCGATTTGAATGGTTTATATTTATATTTATTTTACAGTTACATTCATAGATGGCATATTTCACTGTTTATATTTATATTTATTTTACATTTCATTCATAGATGGAAGATTTCATTAGTTTATATTTATTTTATATTTACATTCCTATATGGCAGGACTGTCTCTTTAAACTTTATTTATTTTTAATTTATTATACTGCGATTGGATGACAGTTTTAGGTTTTTAATATATTCATGCTGAAATGGATATCCTGGTAAGTGTGTTTACAGTTGATTTATATTATAACTGATTGGTTGCAGGTAATTTTCAATTTTTTGATTTTTTGATATTTTCATATTAATTTATTCTTTGGCTTTATATTTCTGGGTGTTTTTATATGATTTTACATTTAATAACATTCTACCAGTATGGTTTTTCATATTTTAAATGTATGTTTACATCATTGCCTTCTCTTGACTTGAAAAGGTCATGCGGAGAGGAGAGTTTAAAAGCTAGCTTGAACCGTATATTTTAGTCCCAAGTCAGTATGGCATTTTCATTTTAATACACAGAGTCGTTTCATTTTTCCTTATCTTTCGTTAGACCTGACTTTATTTTCTTTCAGTACACGGTGTTCCTTTTCAAGTCAGACCCATTTTGTAACGTGCATGAGCTGGTAGTTCTACATTATGCCATAACCGGGCCCTCGAATATCGAGGAGAACGTTCCCAAACATTTTATCAAACAAAAGGCGCGATTGCCTCACGTATCAGAATTTCATTAATGTAATTAAGATTTTTCAAAGTAGGGGGCGATAGTTTGACAATGTAATATGAATGATAAATAAATGGATATGATATTATTTTCCCTCATTAAAATTCCCTTTCTGAGTTTTCCTCTTTAATTTTTCGTTTAATTTTATCGTCTGTTTCAATCTAGGAATTTCCACGGATTTTAGTGCATTCTCAGATGTTCTGAAAAGGTTTTTTCCCTTTTTTGTGTCCTTGTCCGCGAGGTTTTAAATACATTTACACCAGCTTGGATATTGTTCTTTTCTGTTGCTTCCAGTAATATAAACAATGTAGACATCAGTGGAGGCGTGAATTTTGCTAAAATTATATGAGGTTAACTTTATCTCTTTATTGTTTTATAATAATGTCGCAGATCTCAGTTGATTTAATTTAGTGCATTATAAGAGAGCCTGAGAGTATCTTATCGTGATAGAGTAAATTGCTAAATAAGTATGTTTTTTTGTAATTGATTATGATTATTTGTGTGCTATCGGGAAATCTCAAGGTTTAAGATTTCTACTGCTTTTTAAACTCTCCACGACGACTTTTAGGATGTTCTCTTATTGCGATCCGACCACGAATAATAAATTATATTGATATGCCAGTGTGTAACAGCTTAGAGTTTATTACAACTCGTAACCACTTCATCTTAACAAAAGCTTGAGGAGATATTGTAGCGAATTCGTGAAACTCTCTTTCTCTCTCTATGTATATATATATATTCGTTGTTATTGTAAAATTGCACTGTATTCAAATTAGTGACACTTGATTTAAAAACGATTATAATTCATTTAACTGAACGTTATTATTGCCGTTTAAATAGTAATTGATCAGTACTATAAATTCACTATTGTTACTAAACATTATTTTTACTTAAAACTTTATTATACTTTTTTTAATGAAAGTACTATCGCTTTACTCAAACAATGATTTTTATCATTTGTTTTCTACTATTTTTAAGATTACAAATATGAGCCTCTTTACAAAATAAATTTGTTCGTAAACTATTGCTATGTAAGAAACAGATTAAAGAAAATTTTTGAAAGTGTTTTATACTTTGAAGTCCGTAAAAAAGACGGAAAATTAGACAAACAGTTATACTCTCTCATTCATATACTAAAGAAATGGTTTATTAAAGCATATACATTATATTATATTCATAACACTTTACCTTCTGAGAGATATATATGTCCAAATCAGATTTAAACTATTCAAAGATACTGCAATTCTTGAGGCGGTATTTATAAATGAATCTTATCTAAGTTCTTAACAACAAATACCATATTCTTTAAGATTAAAGGAGAATATATAATGTAGTCATAATATACATAAAGGCTACTTTCTATCTCTGCTGTAAAGCCTCTTTAAATAAATAAAACACTCTTCAGAGCATTACATATGCTGAAAGACATCAGGTATAATTAGCTTATACGCGAAGATTTCTGAATAAGAGAGAGAATTAGAAACGTTAAAATGTCATGTGTATTTGAAATAATTACTTGTCTGTTACCATAATATTCAGTTCTTTACTTTAACCGATTAAAGAGAAGTAACATTCTATATATCTAAAAACATTCCCTTATTCTTATTTACCAGTATATAAAGTTAAATCTCTGAAGTTATCATAATATTTTTAAAATATAAATTTATAAAAAGCAGGAAAACAACACTGCTATAACAAAATTCAGAACAAATTTTGCCTGATCCAGGTACAGGGTGCGTAAAACAGCTTGTTTTTTGTACCACTTATTTTGAATAGCATTCTTCGTGCTTTTTAATTAGATATTCTGTAAAAATTAATATCATTATACAGCGACACTCAAGTTTCTGTCCATTATACGCTATGTTGCGGTTGCAGAATTGAAAACAATCAAAATGTGTGCTGAAAATTGTGTGCATGATAATGGAGAAAACGGATTTAAGCTATAATTTAATATAAAATGGTGTATGTGTAAGCCTTAAAATATAAAAAAAAAAAATCCCCTCTGAAAAGTTACATTGTTAATTATAAATATAATATTTATAATAATATTTATTATAATATTTATATATATATATATATATAAATAAATTTTATTAAAAAATTATTTATTAAAAATATAAATGTATTTTTTTTCAGAATAAACATAATTTATATGATCTGCTGGAAATAATTTCTCTTTTTTGCTCTACTGAAAATCTCAATATCCAAAATGTATAAACGAAAAACTAGTTATTAGTATTGCCATTTAATATGTGAAAGTTACATTATATTTTTTTGTTTTTCTGAAAATAATTTAGAATTTTATCGAAGTTTAAACTCTTACTATTTTGAGATTCATCGGACACAACTGTTAAGCACTTGAAAAGTTCTTGCTAATTAAAGTTTTCAAATATACACTTGTATGTTTCTTAATATACAAAAATATAGTATAACCACGTTCTAAAATATACAGTGACCGCTTCCGAGTTATCCGCGATATCGAAAAGCGTTATTTATCCTTAGAAATCTTGGAAACCAATATATTTTTTGAAATTTAAAGAAACAAATTAAATAATGTTTCATTAAAAACAAAGATTCGTTTGCTCCTAGAGATTTTTGTAAATGTTTGCGAGTACTTTTATAGTGTGTTAACAAGTTTTCTCAACTCCGAATATAGCTTTTCGACTGCTAATCAGTTCTCCATTTACAGTCTGGAAAACAAACTCAGAGTATTGGTGATTGGCCAGGGCACGAACAGGAATCAAGTCTTCAACGAAATGTACCCTGTATGTCCTTCATCAGCTGCAAATCTTTTAGAATAAATACAGCCATGTAGCAACTTCTATGGTATCACACGCATTGTTTGTATGAGTAGGAGTGCCTGAAAACCAGGGAGAACAGAATCTTCAAGTGTAAAGATGGTGTAATGATAAAGTACATAATTTAACTCAAAAACGATTTATAACCACTTTTTGGTTTCTGAGTCACCAGTGTTCCTGCAACTCTTCTGGTGAATTACGAAGTTACGAACCTTGGTACCATATAAACTTTCACACCTTCCATTCAGCATGCAAATTGCGTCCGAATGCGGGTTTTACGGACAGATCTGTCACTATTTGTATAATAAGTTCCTTTTTTTAGTACATTATGTGAAAAAGGTTGTGCTCCACAGAAAGAGATACCACATGGTCATGTCCTGACTATATCTTTGAAAACTATATTGCAGTTGCTAGACGTTTACGTAGTGTGCGTAAAGGACTCGTTTTGTTCTATAGACGTTGTTGCAAACCCAAGCGTATTTCTTAATACATCATTTCTTTATAGCTTATTTCACCGTTTATTACGAATGTTTTGAAATAAAATCTAAAATTTTCTCGTTCATGTAGATTAATCATTCATGATGTAAAAATTTTCAACCACGCTGTTTTCTGTCTCTAAAGGATTATGAAATTTTCATATATACTATACATTTCGGCATAAGTGACGCATCAGAGTATGCACCACAGCAATCAAAATTACAATAATAAATTAACATTCAGCATGAGGAGCACTGCATCAGCGTTCGCACCGCTTCAAAAAATATATCAATACACACAAAATGCTTAATACATTTACCTTAATTATATTTAATTTAAATGAATGTGAATCAGATATTAATTATCAGATTTTCATATAAATTTTTATAATCATTTAAACGGTGAATTAAATTTTCTGATGTATCCACGTTTTAGTAATCAAATTTCATTTTTATTGTTTTTTTAAGTATTAACCTTTTTAAAAAGCCGATGAGAACTTAAAATTGAAGAAAAGTTTTAAATGTAATCCGTTGACATGTTCCCTGAATCTTATGCTTCTCCAGTCCATCTCAATAACCTTCTATAAATTTCTTTGAATTTTCCGTTTTTAATATAACTGTTCAGTAAGTAGTTGGAAATTGGTAATAACATTTTACAACTGTTGCAAGATTAGTTTTATCAATGAAAAATCTCTTCTTAAACAGAATTAAGTTTTAATCTTAAATACTCCAACATCAGAAAGTTTCGTGATTTCCATGTTCCTGAAAACTAAATAAAATAGCAAATTTGTAATTTATACCTATCCACTGGGAGAAATAGACAAACGTCACAATTTGTATCCTTTAAAAATATCATTATATAACTACGACAGAGATATATGGATAGTAATTATGGTAAACAACTTCAAACAGAAACTGGGATAGAAAATGGATATCGAGCAACTTGTTTATGTTAGTGTATTGTACGAAATCCCATATTCCTTTCTCTAATTTGATTTCCCATGAGCATTTACTTTGCATAAAAAGTTTTATCACTTTATGTCGAATAATATGTAGTGTCAATATATGTAGTGCAAATATTGAGAAATCCGTTTTAAAGACGTGTAATATGGACATTAAATTGTCAAAACTATGATAAAACAATAATTGATAAACGAGAAAAAAAAATTATTATTTTATTTTTAGGTAGGAAAGATATTCTCAACTATACTTAATATTTTAATGTATGATATTAAAATTTATTGATTTTACATATTTGTTCATAACATCACAACTAATTGTCGGAATTGTGCGAAAAATTATAACTGTATTATTACTATTTACTAGCTGACCAGCCTGGAGTTGCCCGAGCAGACTGTCATTGAAAAATATAACAGTGGAGTGGACTTCTTAAAAAAAGACTGAATAATATTTATTTATACTAAAAACTTGTAAAAAAAATTAAATAAGAGCTAAAATTTCAAAAGAATAACAGTTACGTTTAAAAAATGAAACAGTCAGGGATAATTATTACACTTACTTTTAAAGAATGAGGTCAAGGAAATTCTTACGGTTGAACCTAAATGGCATATCGGTATAAGAACGACGCTTGATATATGGCAAATTAAGATCTGTGAAATTCTAATGTGATGCATGTTATAAAACTTCATTATTGTCGATAAACAATTAACAAATAATCTCGATTTATGTAAGAAAAGTCTTAGCAGAAATTGCACGTTTCACTCAAACTCCCATAGTTATGCCCCGGAACGTTTAAATCAGTAATTTGGATTTCAGAAGCAACGCGTTCGTGCAGGTGAAGGTTATTAAGCCTATTTTAGCGATCACGGCGTCCTCGATCCAATCTATTTCGATTTATTTTCTTAATCCGGCTTCTTCTTCACTTTCAAGCATTCACCGAGATCTTTTACGTGCATTTCTAATGATATTTTGAAGCGCATAATTGCAGCGAAATAGCGAAACGTAAATAAACCCGATTTACCTCGGCCTAAATCCTGCCAATTGACTTTTACACAATAAACAATGAGATGCATTTCATTCGGGCGTTGCCATTAAACAATAAGCAAATAATCGCTATTCCTGTGCCACGTACAATAGCGTAATATATATATAGATTTTTATATGCTATTTGGATTTTAATGGTGACTAAAAAAAGTATATGTTACTGTTTTTGAATTTTCAGTAATTATTTAATCATTAATAATTTATATTTTAAAACAGGTTATTGCTAAACACGTATTTGCATTATTTTGGGGATTTTACAATTTATGATATCCAGTAAAAAAGTCTGTTTAAGTTATATTTAAATAAACGATGTTCTAGTCCAACATTGGTTGGCACTGTGGAAGACCAACACCCCTCCACATATGGCGGGGAAGGACCAACACCCCCTTCACAGAACCTCCTACCAAAACTCTCTTTCTGTGAGGTAGTCACAAATTGTAGGAAACAACAAAATTAATAAATCAATATACAAAAGGAAAATGAAATACCAAAAATACGTGCGACTACACAGACAAATGCTGTTTAATCTAACAAGCATTAAAAATATACATATATAATTTCTTCCGAGTTACTCACGGTTCAGAATGGCGCTTCCTTATCTTAGAAACATCACAGACTTTCACAATAGAGCCCCGAGATTTAAAGATGTATTTCTGGAACTGAAGCTTTCTTTTTTTTTCCTCCCCATAGTTTTCAGTTACGTATCCTAGTACGTTTTCAGTGTATTAATCAGATTTCACAAATCAAAATACTGGCTTTCCGGATACTATCAACTCTCGAATAAACATTTTCCGATATCTAATGGAATTTATAGTGCACGAATAGAAAAATATTGTTAATTTTAATGTTTTTGTAAATGCTGTTAACTTATCATTTTTGTCGCTTGAACATGAAAATGTTTACTTGAGAATTGGTAACATCTAAAAACGGATAATCCAGGTTGAGAAATCTGATCAATACACTCTAGAACTACTCCGAAACGGCAACAAAAGTAAGTATCTTTTTCTCTTACATTCTTCTCAAATTCTCTTAACATTTGGGAAATTTGTTGGTTTCTGAGTTTTTTTAATATAAAGGGACGATTTTTGGGATCGATAGAAACTTAGAAGATATAGTATACTTCGTAAATTTTCTTCTAGATCAATGAATATATTTTTTTTTACAGTGTAGGATTGTTCTTTCTCAACTGCGTAGATTCTTGCTTTTAAAACATTCTAATAACTAAGTAATGGTGGACATCCTGTTCACGTACCTGTATGTTTTCATAAGATCGTATCGTCGTATATTGGTAGCCTGGACAACGAATTAAGTAATTAATGTTGACAGTAGAACAGAAGTTAGTAAGAAGAGTGGCTAGATTTTATGCTTGGCAATGTTTATATAAAACAATTATGTCAAACTTCCTGCTAAAAAGTCCACATTTACACATACTGTTTTGGGGCACTTAAGAGGTGAGCAATTTCGTTCAGTGATAAGAATACCAGTCTTTAATGCGAAGGTTGTAGGTTGTGTTGTTATTATTTTTTATTTCAAACTTTGTTTCTGTCTTAATTTATTATTTAATTATCAGTTGTACTGTCGTTTTTCTGTAAATTAAATAATGCTATTAAAATTAAGTTTTAACATTAATATAACTTACAAGCTACGTCTTCGTATGCAAATTGATTTTTTTTTCATCTGAGTGAAAAATAACCGTGTCGGTAATCATACCCAGATTTGTTTTACTTAAATTGCCAATGCTCTTTACATTCAGTTACTAGATCGACAATCGATTAACAAATTCACACAACCGTTTATAGTAGCCCACAATATGCCTAATTGTTATTTTTTGAATTTTGTCTAAAAAATTCCACTTGCATGATATTTTTACCATTATGTATCATTGTGTTAAAATAAAAAATGCTTATCCTAATAATGAATGAGAAATATATCAAATGAATGTATTATTAATTTGTTTAAATTTAAATTAAAATGATTCAGTATTAGGACTTTATTAACTTAAAAATATCTAAAACAAAATAAAATGTGGGTAGTCTTTTAAGAATAGCTCAAAAAGGAATTGATAAAATGAGCTGTAATTTTAGTTTCGCATATTTGACGATTTTAAAAATCATTTTGCGAGAAAAACATAATAGGTACTAATTCATATTTTCTCGAATGTTATATTCAATGTATAATTTTAAATAAAAAACAAATTTTTCGTAGGATTTTTATAGTTTGATTTTTTTTTAATTGTATATAAAAATATAAATATTTATTTATTATCTATATGTATCTATATGTCAATATATATTATCAATAATATAATTATTTCTTGAAATGATATTTTAGGCGTCATTATTAACTAGAAAAGTACGTATTTTGTTTATAAATTTATCTTCTAAATAAAATTATTCAATTTACTTAAGGAATTTAATCAGAATTTAAAGTAAGTTCAAACTATTTTTAAAAGGAATACATTGCTAAATTAATTTAAAGTTTGGAAACTTCGGAAAAGATTTTTAAATTCTACATCTAGAACACAACTGTTTGATCAAATTTAAATTATTGGTAGTTATAGAAATAAAGTTTTGATTTTTTTCTGTATAAGTATAAAATTATCTTTGAAGTCTTTGCTAAAATTCACAATCTTTGAAGCTGATCAGTAGTTTTATGATCAAAGTTCTAATTTTGTATTAGACAAATTTAAAAGTAAATTAGAAAAGAATCTCATTACAAGTCTCAACTTTTTTCCAAACTTCTGAACCTTAATATAGTCTAAATATTGAAATATACAAATCAACGTCTGAGTTTATTAAAGATAACCAACTAATTTACGTTTGATTTCGCATATTGCAATAATATGTTTACATTAATATCACCCGAACATTTTTCTGCTACCACAGTAGAACTCAATAAATATTTCAAATCACACCCTAAAATAAACGTTTAATTTTATGTAAGTACATATATTTTAATACAAATATGAGTCACGGAAATAGAAAATAGCAAATAAATATATTTAACAACAGTAATATTAAATAACAAAAGTTCGTTAAAACTTTAGAAATTAATTAAAAATAAACACATGATGCTAACTTGCGGTTTGCAGGAATGGAGTTAGAGGGAGATCAGATTTTTTTAATAAAAAAATGGTTCCAAATTTACCGATAGATGGCGATGCATACATAATATGCAGCAGATTTATGCAAATTAGGCTGTCAATAATACCCCTTAATACCCACAGATTTTTCATTCGATGCCAGCAGTATGCTATCGTTACCAAATCAAGCGCTGATAGTTAAACACTTTTACAAAAACGGGGAATCGGAAACTAGTGCATTGAGAAAATCCTGTACGGCAAAATGACTGAAGACGTGAAAAGGGGCTGTTTTATGTGCTGGGAAACTAAAGCTTGTCAGACGTTTCGCTGGAATGGATCTTTTACTGTAAGCCTAATTTGCATACATCTGTTTCATATTAGGCTTTACAGCGCAATCTATAGTTATTTTTATAGCCACAACCTTTTTTGTTATTAAAAAAATCTGGTTCCCACCTAATACCATTCCTGCAAACCGCAATTTTTTAGCATAATTTGTTTCTTTTTTATGATTTCTTAAAGTTTTAACGAGCATTTGGCGCACACGGTATTTATTCACTACATTTTATATTTATTACATGAATTAAAATAAATGTGATATTTATCAACCATCAATCTTTATATATGTTAGGCAATGTCAAAACTATTAAAATACATTTAGATTATTTGTTAACCCAGGTGTGTCCAACAGCTGGTTTTGTACCCTTATCAAATACAAAATATTAAATTCCAGTTTCCATTTGCACACTTTTTGAACAAATTTCCAACATAATTGAAAAATATTTATGATTTCGGTTTGTCTGTCCTTCTGTCCGTCTAAATATACTCGGATTACACAGTAATTATTATACGTAATTGACGATTAATATAGCATGATTGCGACTGAAAATAAAGTGTGTAGTATTTAAAGTTCGTTTACAGAGATAGTCAAAATATTCCGTTAATTTACGGTGACTGAGAAAATATTGTTTCAAATGCATTTTATTGGTGTTACACCATTTCAAACATAGTGAAATTGATATCCAATTAAGAAGGTCACTAATACATGCAATCTGTAGATACATGTATGTAATGAATGTGGTGCATATATGTATGGAATGCATGCACCTATTATTAATTTTATTATTCATTTCATAAAAGCATTTATTATTCATTTACAGAGCCACACAAAAGAATTCAGTATAGTACGAATTGCGAATATATTGTACGTAGTACCTATTAATTTATCGATTGTGGTTGTTTGGCACCGACTTAAAAAGATATTTCATTACTTTTTACATGTATATATTCGTAAATTAAATCATAAGTTTGTAAATTTATTAAAAACATTAAAAATAATTCTAAGTAGAGTAAATAATTCTAATAAGAGTAAATTTATCTCTTGTAAAAATTTTCTCTCGAATATCCACGTTTGATGAGTATTAAATTGTACATATTAAATTTATCGGTTTTATTCCAACGCATGATATTGGATTTGTTGTTAATGAACAACATATTTTCATTAGATAATTTTAAGAATTATTTAATATTTTTTAATGCTTTTTTTTAAGTCGGTTAATATATATATTTTTTTTATTTATTCATTTGTTTGTAAAAGTTTATTTTATCGAATGTAAACTGCCAAATATGTTGATTGTTTAGTTATTTAATAACATTTTTAACACTGAATTTTAATTCATGAAACCGCAAAGGATACATTTTTTTAACAAAACATATACTTTTTCTCACGAAACTAATTTCTTAGGGGATATACAAATTAGTTCTAAATTTATCGAAATAGCAATAATTCATTTTAAATTGAATTGCTTTTAGATCATAATATTCGTTCGAATAGTAGTACCTGAATACAAATAAAGAAATATGCTTGAATTGCATAACTATTTGGATACAATTAGAGTTACGTGACTTGAGATCTGAAATACTATTTTCATGCAATACTATACGAGTTCCATCAAACAGATGAAAAATGTTCTTTACTTATTCATTGTAATAACTTCTCCACTCATCAGCTAAGCTTGGAAAACGTCATTGTTACGAATGTTATGTGAAAGAAGTATTACCTATATATTGTTAACATTATTTGAATAGACCATGTATTCGCATCATCAACTGTTTCAACTTACTTATTAATGACATAAAATATGTAAAATATTTGTGATAAGCGAACAAATTTGCACTAGAAACGCAGTGAATATTTTAAACAGAATTCATGAGCGTACTATTTAATGCTTCATTATTTTTTAATTATGCATAATCCTTTATAAATGTGATCAGACACTTCCGCAAATCACAATATAAAAAAATATGACTTATACCATTTTATTAGTTAATAATAAATAAAGTCTAATAATTATTGATATACTTGAATTTTGACTAGGATTTCGTCTACAAATAGAAAATATGACAACCTGGAAAATGTGTAATGAAAGCACCTAATGTTGACATCATATTTGGATTCTCTGACAATGTTTACGGTTAGATAGCAAATGGCAAGTCATTCACAGGAGTTTAAATTAATTGTTAATCATTGCAAATCAGATTGAAATGTGAGTAATTCAAAAACCACTTGGCCGAACTACTTGTATTTCTGTATTTGCATATTTAATGCTTCTAGAAATTAATTTTTGTAAAAAAAAATCAGTTTACATTTCCTATTTTTTTTCAAAAATTTTGTCCGAAAATGCATATTTTTTAAAAATAAATTTCGAAACAATAGAAACCTATGTAGTTTTTAATATAATTTGATATTAAGAAGCTCGAAACATTGGAATCCACAATTACAGCTCATTCTGCCAAGCATTTTTGGTTTTCATGGAATTAAAAATCTCTTAATACGATACCATTTTGTCGTATTTATAGGGAAATGTTTCATTTCCATGTTGTTGTTGCTTTCTTTTTAAAAGGATGACATTTCACTTTGAAGACCTCTAAGCTCTTTGTCTGTCTAAAACACAATATATTCAAATTAAAAATACTTTATCAATGCAATAGAAAATTATAATTCAAAATAATATTTTCCATATTGTCTTTTTCTCTGCAACAACAGAATTAACCCAATTGCGTACATTTTAAAAAAATTAAGGGTTTTTTGAAGAATTTTTGAAGAACTGCGAAAATTAAAATATAAATATGGAATTATTTTTTGAAATATCTGGTCTACAAATAAACAGTTTTCAGTTCAAAAAAGAATATATATAAATTGGTTCAGTAGAAAATCCAGGATTTATGTATGATAAAAAAAAAGGCTCGTATTTTAAGTACACTCGTCTCCAAAAAGTTAAGGTACAACCAGTCTTTTGTGTCTAATTTGAAAACAAATGAAAATAAAAACATGAAATTTAGAAGAATAGTGCTTCCACCTCCTCTATAACCGTGTCTTTCAATAATGTTACATAGGTACAATCTGATACCTTGTTCTTTCCAGATCAGCACACGAACTGAATCACTCTCCAAAGTAAAAAAAGGGGACTCATCTGTGAGCAGTACGGAAGCCCATTGTTGTGTGTTCCTGGTAACGTGCTCTCTTGGCCAACATAAACGGGCACTTCTGTGTTTTCGAATAAGATGGCCACACAACGGTTCGTCATACATAGAGTCCTTAATTGTGAAGACGTCTATGCATCGTAATCGCAGGTATTGTCATTCCTGTTGCTTTCGACGATCTGAAATGAGCTAAGCCAACGTAGTGATGCTGCTCCTTCTTGCCAACAGAGCTATAAAGCCATATTGTACAGGGGTTGTAACACATGAGCGGTCTGGAACAACTCTTCTTGATACTGAATTTTTGGATTCAAATTTATCTCAGAGCCTTTGGCCCACACTACGAGACACGTCTAGTAGCACCAGCTTGTGATATCCCCATTTCCATCCTTCAGATTGCCCGCCATCTTCACGAATCAAGTAAACAACATCTCCTAGACCGGACAACCCTATTTTAGTACCAACAATTCAAGATCATCAACGAAAAAATAAATTCACACGTATTCCCAAAGTAGGATATTCGCAGTTCCTCCTGACAAACATATAAGTGTCCAATACATTAAAATAATTAAGATGGGTATACTTTTTCATAAAATTTTATTGAAATTACTTATGATTATTCATATACACCATATATTTCACCTTTATCTTCATTCTTTTAATAGTGGGCAACAAAAAACTGGCTGTGCCTTAACTTTTGGAAGCCAGTGTATTTAGATAATACACTATGTCACAAATGATAAGGCCCAATTAAAAATATCCTAATAAAATATTATGGAGAAGTATATGGAATATAAATAATCGAAATGTTAATTTTATGTACATAAAACTAAACATAGGTGTTACATTAGGATGGTTACATCAGCATTATTAATTTAAAATATATGACTTTTTATTTTTGTTAAACAATGTCAAAATCTTATGTACATTATGAAAGCGTTAACACATGTTGAATTGGTGTTACAACCAAAAAACCGTTTTTCATGAGCACTATAACAATGAACAATATTTAATTTTCGTTGGTTATTTGGGGTTCCAAAAGCTACGGAATTCACAAAAGAAGAAATTTTAACGATTTTTAAGTTGAAATAGAAAATTAAGACGGATATTAAAACTTGTAGAATTGTAAATCGACTAAAGCAACGAATATATCAATTACTTGCTATAAATAATAATTTTGACCGAAAAAATGCACTGTTATACTGCTCATGGAACCACGTGTAACAAGTATTCCGACTGATCTACAAATTAGAAGATTGGTGTAAAATCAAAATAAGTCAAAAATCAAATTAAAAATAATCCCGATGTTAATTCCTAAAAGCACACATTATGCAGATTCCTAATAGACTGCAATAACATTTTGTAAAAAAAAGATCTTTCAATTTGCGCGTAAAATCACAAACTAAGTAATCCAGAATAGATTGGACCTCGAAAGTATATCTTATATGGTATAGGGCAGTTGGATATCCCTATTATTCAAAAAAAAAATAAGTAGAGCCTGGATGATACTGGTGACATAAATTGATACTGGCATGACTTTAGGAAATAGCCACGTACTTTCGTCAGCATACAACAAAGAAGTATGTCTCTGAAGGTTTGAGCGATTGGCTTTAATAGCCAAACCGGTCTAGCATTTTTACATGAGAAACAATATTCAAGACATACACCAAATCATTAAGAGACACTAGAGAAAAATCTACATAGTACGAAACAGTGTCCTGCTACGAAACACTGGCATACAGTGAGATTTTAAACGTTTTACATTGGCAAATTGTAAGCCAAATCTTAAAACCAATTGAAAATATTTGGTGCATTTTAACCCAACAAATTTTCAAAAATGGAAAGCAACATTTATATACAACTAGTAGAGACTATTAAAAGAGCATGATATCCTCTCCCACAAATAATATTACAAAATAATCGATTCAATGGAAATACTATCATTTGAAGTTATCCGAATCTGTGAAATGCGGTTAATAAATAGTATCATGTAAAAGTTTTAAAAGAATATTTTTTTATTTTATGCCTAAACTTTTGAGACACTCTATAAATATATATTTGTATGTTTTATCAGTTATAAGTTATGATAATGTACCCACTTAACCATTTTGATATGATTTATTTGAATTATTTTACAGTATATATGTAAGTAAATAATATGTTTTCGTTTTTGTTTGTATTATTAATTAATAAACGACATTTTTTGGTTCTGTCTAATTTTTTTAGGACAGACTGTACATACCGTTTCGATGGAAATATGTAAGATTGGGATTTGCATGATAATTCCTATGATTTTAAATTCTTGCATCTACATGAACATAAATTTTATGTAAAAAATCATCATACAAAATCTTCACGCAATCTAATTAATATCATTTTTATAAAATGCAATTTCTTTAATGGGGTATTCGTGAATTAAAAAAAGTCAAATTACGCGATTAAAAAACAGCCGATAGTATTAGCAAAATAAGTGGATATGCCACTTAATATCGACATAAATATTTAAAAAAGAATTTAAAAAATATATGAATGGGGGATCTGGCAAAAAACAAAAATATAATTAATTGTAAACAGTTAGAATGTTTGTAAAAAATTCTAATGAGCTAAATAAAGAAACATTTTTCTTTTTTACGTTTTTTATATTTTTTAAGTTGTTATTTTGCAGCTGAGTAACAAACGTTGTACCTATTCCGCTTGTTAAACGTAGACATTATCGTTTATCTGTTTCATGTATATGACGTTCAGAACCACTAGTGGTCTAACTCCATTTTTTTCAACCAAGTTTCAGATGAATTTTTGTTCTGTATACTCTGTCAGATTTATTTGGATATTGCTGGGGTAATTTGAGTATGACTGGCATTTCAGTTCTATAAAAAGTAATAATATTTTTTAGAATTCATGCAAATTGTTTAGACTGTGTTGCTCATTATTATATTGAAGGTTTTAAATAATGAATCTCTCTGCAAAGAAAAGTTTAAGTGGTATTTCTCTAAAAATTTGTGAGGAGAAATATCTTCAGAAGCACATTGGTACAAAACCATCCGATCTACATCTTTCTAATTCAGGTATATTAACAGTACATTTGCATACAATAATTTGACTTAAATGTTTAATGTCGAGTGGCAGTGTTTAGTATATAATTGTAATTTTAAATATTTCGTGTAACTTGGGTACAAGTTCTAATTGTTGAACGAAACATATAAACTGATATTTTTGTACTTTTCTATACATATCACACACGTAAGTAGAGAAAATACTCGTGAGATATGATGAGAAGAATCTCAAAATGACTCTAGAGCAGGTATGTAAAACACGTGGCCCACGGTTCCCCATTTAGCCCGCCGACAACTTATCTGTGGCCCACCATTTTCTCTTTGTTTGATTCAATTTATGTTTGAGACTGTAATGTTGCTAAGTCGGAGATATTTTTTATTTAAAATACCAACCGAAATTTCAGAATACTGATTTTTGCTTTATTTAATTACATACGTTTCGTTATTAAATAAAGGGCAGATTACTAGTAAGAAAATTGGTACATAATTTAACTAAAAAAAATTCACAAACTGGCAAATTCGCCGTGTCAAATATCAGAAAGTATGATGATGTATGTATATGGCCATATCTAACTCGTTTTAAATTTTCAGCTCCAAGATATTGTAGATACAAAAATAACCAATCGGAAAGCTACAAAAAGCTGAACTTGAATCTGAAAATTCAAAGATTTATAATTTATTTTCAGTATATTTTTTTATATAAATTGGTATGTGTTTTATATTGAAACTAATACTTCATTTTACCACTCTTTTTAATTTACATCACATTACAAAAGAATGCGCAGTATTTATTAGATACTAAAAATAAATCGAAAAACTAATAAAATACATAATTTAACTAAAAAAATTTCACAATCTGGCAAAATCGTCGTGTCAAATATCAGAAAGTATAATGTATGTATATGGCCAGATCTAACTCATTTTAAATTTCCAGCTCCAAGATATTGTTGATACAAAAATAACCAATCGGAAAGCTACAAAAATCTGAACTTGAATATGAAAATTCAAAGATTTGTAATTTATTTTCAGTATTTGTTTTATATAAATTGGTATGTGTTTTATATTGAAACTAATACTTCACTTTACCATTCTCTTCAATTTAAATCACATTACAAAAGAATGCACAGTATTTATTAGATACTAAAAATATATCAATAAACTATTAAAATACGTCGCTAATTAACAATAATTAAAA
Organism: Maratus michaelseni; assembly: GCA_963931845.1. Classification (NCBI taxonomy): domain Eukaryota; kingdom Metazoa; phylum Arthropoda; class Arachnida; order Araneae; family Salticidae; genus Maratus; species Maratus michaelseni. The sequence continues at coordinate 255,337,291 of OZ007590.1, read as the reverse complement.
GCTTTAAAAATATAGAGATTTTAAATGATAATGTTTGAAAGTGAAATGAATTATCGTCTCGGGGAAACAAACTAAAGTTATTTTTACAAATTAAAAGTATCCTGCCCCTTTTTCTTTGGCTTGGGGTGTACATAGTCGAATACGAGAATTTTAGATTTGAGCCAATTAACTACTTTTATTAGGTATGTTAGTATACGTGTCATTATTAATGAGTCCCTCCTCATCCTTTTCTTCATTTTACTTCCTTTTAACAGATATATTCGTACTCACAAAAATTGTAGGATTTTTAAAAAATATGTCAAAACTCTCTACCAGTGTGAATAAACGCGATTAATTAAAGATGAACTTGACAGATTGGCAAAAGTCAATTTACAATACTTTTATATTATCGAAGTAAAAATTGAAATTTTATGTTCGATATATAAAAACTCTGTTGATGTTTGCAGTCACAAATATCTAGAAAACCCACAATATGTAGAAAACTTCCTAACTATAAATTGTTATATTTGAAACTGGTACTTTATTAAAATAGTGCATTCATGAATATTATTAAGTTATGCATCTTCTCCAAAAATAAATAAATTAAATTTGTTGCAAATCGAAATCATTCACTTTGAAGTAGAAGAAGTGATGCCTAGAGCAGTTAAATTAATTTGAAAATAATGTAAACTAAACGATATAAATGTCATTGCTAAAAAGACTCAAAATATAGCTGGAAAATTTCAGTAATAAAATGAGATTTATTATTTTAATATTTGTAGTCTATTTACATTGAAATTCTTGAAATAAAGGTGCACGAAATCCACTCAGCTGACAGTATTTACTCGCAGACATAATGAGTACTTAAAAATAAGTTAAGAGCTTCTTGAACTTGTTCCTATGCTCGATACAGCCATCATAATTGATAAGTTTGATTCAGTTACGTAATTTTTGACTGCATAAAGTTTTTCAATTAAAAGGAAAATTTACATTGCTACCCGTATAGCATGTATGTTCACAGGGACGTCACAGTGACGTCACTGTGAGTCACGTACGTCACGTCACATATGTGACCGAATTACCACCATTCAGTGAAGTCACACTGTGACTAAAATGTGAATTGCTTAGAAACCTTAAAAAAATTGCAAAAACACTACAAAATAAATATTCAATGTAAAAAACATGTTTCTGATATTTATTTTTTATTTTTGTGACGTCACTGTGACGTTACTGCAAGTCACAAACGTTACGTCACCTGTGTGGTCAAAAGACCACTATGTTTTGAAGTGACAGTTTGACCAAATTGGGAATTTGAAATATATATATATGAAAAAGAGGAGAAATATATTTATCAGGAATGCCTATGCACTTAAAAGGTCTGATTCTGAGTGATTTTTATGACCCCTAAAAATAATTTTATTTATTTATTTATTTATCGACCTACAGGAAAATACTTCGTAAATAGATAAATTTCAATCAATATGAAATTATAAATTATAATACAAACATAATTCTGCATGTACTCCATGAACAATTTTTTAAAATTAAGACACATTTTCATTTGCTTTTCATATTATGTGAAAAACTAACAACTGTTTTAAAATTAGAACAGCAATCTATATTATATAGAGCGAAATGATATATGAGAATAACAATGACGGTATGTTGACGGTGGCAACAAGTGAACATTAAATAACGCTTTTACTGTGATTTTTTTAATTTCCAAACATTGCACAATTTCGATATTTAATCGTCAGGAAAAAAAAATGTTCTTTCAAATGCAATATGATTGAAACTGTACTGCAATTTACTATTCTTTATGGTTTTAAAAAATAATTTTCAAGCATGTTTTTATTTTAAATCTCTCTATTGAGGGCATTCCAATCAAAACGGATTAAAACGTTTATATTTAAATACAAAATGTTACAATAATTAATTTCCCATAATTCAGCGTTTATTTCCGACTAATATTCGACTAATTTAAACCTGACATGCGACTAATACAAAAGTATCACTAATGAATTTTAAAACTTTATTTAAATACATAATTGATAATTTTCATATGAAAATTATTTTTGGTGTTGTTAGTGGACAATCTAAAATAATGTATTAAATGTAAAAAAAAAAGTATTAAATGTAAAATTAGAATTTTCAATTTCAGAATATATCTATCTATATATATGCTTTATTCTATAACCCGAGGAACCCGGGTTGGATCCCCTATTTGTTTCAATTGTAAATTACGGCAGAAAATAATATACAGATGGGGTAATTAAAGATTTGTTTTTGTGAAGGGCGGTAGGTTGTGATAAACAAACATTTATTATAATAAAAACCCTTGTATATTTCCAATAATAATTGTTTTTCTGTTAGTGTTTAAGTAGATTAAGTACCTCTGCCAATATATATTTTGGTACTTGTTTCATACTTCTTAAATAAATTTAACATTTTCCGAAAATAAAATGAACTATACGAAACGTATGCAAAACGCATGACATAAATAATTATTTATCTTTTCCCTTTTCATTTATCAGAAATTTATTAAAAAAAAAATTGCTATTTTACAAGCTGTTCTATTCGACAGGATATTAATAAATAAAAAAAGAAATGTTGGAAAAGGAAAAATGCCTCCTCCCATCTCCCGCGATAAACCTTTTCTATTTTTTATGATCATATTTTGCATTTATTACGCGTGATACAAATGTTACTGTTTTTGTTAACCGATCTTGCATTATTGCCCATTAAAATATTTATTATATACTCCAAAATTTAAACAATGTTTTATTTGATATGCCATAAATATTATAATATCATTGTTTTAGTTTACAAAAAAGGAACTTACAAATCATTTAATTTGAAATTATTGTGAAACTAATCGAAAAAAATAAGATCAAATGTATAAAAAATACTTCTTCAAATAATAAATTTTAATTGGAGAGAGTCTCAAAAAAATATTCCGTACTTAACTTTCTACTCTAACCTAAACTATATAAAAAGAAAAAAAAATCATCTGCCCTTCTAAGTAGGCAGATGTTTTGAAAATATCGTCTGCAGATCGACGTCAGAGTACGAAATTCTTAATAAGTAAAAAATAACAGTGTATGGATGGAAGTGGGATGTGAATGAAGTACTTGGACAATAGACGTGTATAATGAATGTGGAATTAAAATTTAACAAAAACCTGCACAGAACTTCGCATATACATATTTGATTGAAAATTACGTTCGAGAAAGGTACAGTTTTTATTGGCGCGGTGAAATTTGAGTCCGTTCAATGATACTGTACCAGATTTGGACGAATTATTTTCGCCGAAAGAAGCAAAGCTTTCGTTATTTGGATTATATCAAAACAGAATATTGAAGATGATGACAAAGGAAAATTGGTATGAAGAAATATTATTTTACTTGATATATTTTTATTAAATTATAAAGTTTTCAATTAATTCCATATGAGGTTTTTACAAAAGCTATATATTTTATTAATTTAATTTTTATAAAAATAAAGTTTATTAAATTTAGAATGTTTATTTTTTTTTAAATAAATAACAGTATGTCAACGATTTTAATCAGATGATTAATGTTACTGTTTCATTTCCTGAATCATTTTATAGTTATAAATTTCAAAATATGTAGGCACTATTATTAAACATTTATTATTAACAGGGGCATGTTATTTTTAATTATCATATTCTGTCATATTTTGTCTAGTCAGATTCTATTAAATCTACTTGTTCTATTGATGGGGATATCGGAATTACAGAAGGTTATTTTGGTTATTGTCCCGTCACCAAATATCAAACCAGATAGATCCTTCATCGGCGTCATATGATACATATATGTATCACTATCGATGCATCTAAAATCTGCAGTAAAACGTTAAAAAATGACTCACATTAGACGCCAAACAGAGTAGGTGTGGTGCTGTGTCATTATAAACAATTATGATCTGTGTTATCAAAAAATAATCCCTAGTAAGATCTATTACTTATATAAATATATAATTTCCTAAATAAAATTATAAATTTGACAATCAATTAATAAAATTATATTTTTAATAACCAAAATATTGTTTTTAAGTAATATATTTTACTGCATTCAAACCCTGTTGCAAAATGAATTAACCCTTTGTATCACCGTGTTGCATTCTGTACACATACCCAAGTTTTTTACAGTGAGCTTAAAAAGGCGATTTTATTTATTACTGTTATATTTCAACACAGAAGTTAATATAAATTGTTCACAGAATTCTCAACATACGACAATGCTAAATTAATTTTTCATATAAAAGTCTTATTTATCATTTGAACTGTTTCACGCCGTTATTGTAAACTAAATTTTGTTGCATTTAAAAGTCCAGAGACGTTCAAAAATAGATTTTTTACAAAGGTAAGTTCGTACACTTTAGAATTTTGTATTAAAAAATGACAATATTTATGAGAAGTAGCTATGTAATTTTCTGTTTATTACAAATATGAAAAATACTCTTTTAGCCAATAATTTTTATTTTTATGATTTAATTTTTTTAATTACTTTTTACTTTCTTAAAATGATGTATTCTATCATGTGAGTATATATTTTTCAAATCGATGTTGTTGAGCCCCAAAGGGTTAAAATATAATTATAAATAATAGTCTATTTTGATCTGTAGGTTAAATTTTTGTTTTTCTCTTTCAAAAAGGGCAACTTTAATCAAATATTTTTCCAAAATCATCCTTAATAAATTAAACGTATCGTTACTTTTTTAAAATATCATCTAAAATCTGGACCCCAGAATATGATAGAATACATTGTGTTGATATTTTTATTAATTATATAAGATTAGAGATGGGAATACTCGGGAAAAAACGGAAACTTTGGGGGAAAAAACTGGGTTTTTTCCGTTTTTTTCTGAAGGGGTATTTTTCAATTTTTTCAAATTGGAAAAATTGAAATTTAATTTATAAAATAATGTATTCAAAATGTAATGGCTGCATTCTGATACTTTTTTCTTTATATATTTTCATGTTCAGTGACTACCATTAAAATGTTAACATAGAAAATATGATATGTAAGCAGTTCAAGAAGAACTTGAGTCCTTTAAAAAATCCTTTATAATTTTTTCACCTTAAAACATAGGACCCTTCAAAAAATTCATAGTTTTTTTTTCAATTTCCATTCTGAATCCTCCAGAAATGTGATGATTTTAGAATAACAAAACATGTCACATAACAGCTGAAATCGCCAATGAATCTCGTATCTAGCTGTTTTTTTTTTTAAGTTTGATGGCTCATAACACCCAATATTTCTTAGTTATACCATAAAAGCTTTATACCGGTGGAAAGATAATTTAATCAAAAATATCAGGCAATACAGTTTGTTTAATTCTAATTAATTTATCAAACATTATAGCCAAATAATTAGAAAAAAGCAGTAAAATTTGGTTAGGTTGATGATAATAATTTTTCTTTTTCTTGAATGTAGTCAATGCATATGAATGTTTGGAGTGTCAGACAGATTCTATTTTATTTGGTAATGTGTCGATCAAAGCTAGGGTAGGATTAAATATATACATGCCATATTTTGGTACTTATAGGAGGACTAAAAATGGAATAACATCTAAAAAATGGAAAACGCTATTCATTTCAAATCACTTTAATAATCAGGCATGCAAGTGCCACACGTTTAAAAATTTGTTCATAAATGTGTCAGAAAGTTTCGTGTTACTGAGAGAAGGGAAATATGGCACATTTAAAGACTTCAATACTTAACAGCAAAATAGCATAGTTTTAATTATTGTCAATATTTTTCGTGGTTACACAAAACAAATAGAAGTAGGAGTTAATTTAAAAAGTTGTTATTTGCACAATAGAATTTCATATTATTGAAATATTTACTTTTATTATAATTTTTGATGGATTCATCTACACTGCTCAAAACAATTAAAGGATATTGCAGTTTTAGGTGGATTTTGTATCTGGGAAACTTTTTAGCTGATTGATACATGGTCGACAGACATAGTAGGTTATATGAGAATAAATTACACATGTTTGGCAGAAAAAAATGCATTTTATTGCGCATTTGTGTACAAAAGGAAAAAAACACAATTTGTTCATATGAGAAAAAAAGAATAAGAAAAGGTGTTTTCTTCAAAGAAAATCATTTTCAGTAGGGGGTATGGTTTCCACGGGCGGCCAGCAACGTTGAACACCTTTGAGGCATGGACTCAATGAGGCTATTAATGACGAGTTGGGGTATTCTGCCCCACTCTTCCAGAAGAGCTCTTTCCAGTTCTTGGAGAGTTTGCGGGGGTTGTTGGCGGCCAGAAACTCGTCTTCCTAGAGCGTCCCAAACGTGCTCGATTGGATTCATGTCTGGAGAACACGCTGGCCATTCCATTCGAACGATTCCTTCCTCGAAAAGGAAATCCTCCACGATGTGGCCTGCAGTTATTGTCCATTAAAATGAAGTTATCTCCGATTGCTGCAGCGTAAGGGACTACAATAGCTCTGAGGATCTCATCCCTATATCGGCGACCAGTCAGAGCTCCATCTCGAATGATGTAGAGGTCAGTGCGCCCGTCAATGGAGATGCCACCATACACCAACACTCCTCCACCGCCAAATCTGACACTTTCGTGCACGAACGCAGGATTATTCCTACTGCCACGGTCCCTCCAGATGAAAATACGCCTATTATCCGGATGCACAGAAAAACGGGACTCGTCAGAAAACAGAATATTGCTTCATTCATTTCTCCTCCAGTTGACATGCTCGGTTGCCCACTCCCTGCGGTCGCGACGATGCCTTGATGTTAATCTAACACATACCATCGGTCGGCGAGCATACAGACCTACAGCATGGAGCCGGTTTCGGACAGTCTGAGTTGAAATTGTGGTGCCTGTAGCCGAGCGAAGGTGTTGTTGGAGAAGAGTAGCGTTCATGTTTCGGTGTCTCCGAGCTGTTAACGCTAAATACCGATCTTCATTGGGCGTTGTTGCCCGTCTACAACCTTGCCCTGGTCTTCGGCCTGCACATCCACTCTCCAAAAAACGGTTCCAGATCCTGGAAATGACACTTTGTGACACTCCAATGGCTTGCGCTACTTCGGCTTGAGTTTGGCCCCCTTCTAACCTACCAACAATTGTCCAAGCTTCTGAATCTGTCAAATGACTTCGCTGAGGCATCGTACTCATCGAAACAAAGCAATCACTGAATGCCGATCATCCTTGTCTTCATTCTCTTTTATCCAGTTGAAAGTCAAATTTCATTCGCTGCCGCTGAAGCGACGTTTTTGACGTCGAACTCAAAATTTGCATACTCCACAGTTTGAAAACCAGAAAAATTTGCATTTGTGATTCTCTTCTTCTATTTTCGGCAAAAAAAATTTCGTTTATATCTTTATTTTATATAAAACTTCAAATATCCTTTAATTGTTTTGAGCAGTGTATTACCGTAATTTCGCGCGTATACGCCGTACCTCAGACAATTCGATTTCCTACCAGAATTTATTTTAAATAAAATGTGACTTACTTCTGCTTAGAACTTATTTGACTTCTTATTTTCAATAAAATTTCCGGTTTGAAAAAGACTTAACTAGGGTGCGGCGCATACGCGCGAAATTACGGTATTTTTATATTAGTATCCGGTTTTGTACATTTATAATTGTCTTGCTTAACGGCTACATTAGCCGGTTTCCCAATCAGATGCAAAGTTTTAATTTGAATGCGAGTTGCATCAATAAAAATTATTTCCGATCCAATCCTTATCGTCGATCTTATCCGGATTTGGTAAAATCTTGTTATCCGAATCTATACGAAATTATTTATCAGGTTCGGTCGGTTTGTGGGCTTACAGATTTGTTGTTGTTGTTGTTGGGTTAGGGTAAGAATATGGGTTGAATCAAAATATAATTTCAGTCAATCATCATTCATGCTCAAGTAGACATTCAACCATGTTCAAAAAGTATATAACCGGATTCGTGCATGACTCTAGATCCGAGCCGACATCAGAAATTGTGTCGTAACACCAATTTCTGATAAAATCTGGTTACTCTGTCGTATGCAAGATTCTATTCCGAACAAGACTTACAGTAAAAATATTATACCCGACTCGGGTTAGTTCGGGTTCACGAAAATCAGGTCACCCGACCACTAATCCAAATCTATGCTGTAGCCAAACAAATCCAAAAAGATCGATCCGAACTTTCTGGATTGGATTCCGGTAAAATTTGGTCACCCGACCCGGTGCAGTGTCGTCACAAACGTCACAAATATGTAGCATAAAAAAATGTCGATTCGAACAATCCGGATAGGATTCGGGTAAAATCTGGTCACCCTATCCGATGCACATTCGTCATTTTTTTCACATTGAAGTCGCACGGTGACTTCACAAAGTAGTCACATTGTGAGGTCACAGAAAGCCTTGAAAACGGCCATAACGACTTCACATTTAGGTCACAGTGACTTCACATCGACGTCACGTGACGTCACGACGACGGTCACAAAGTTACAGTGTGACTTCACAATGACGTCGCCGTGACGTCACCATGCCTTACGGGTAATAATAGTGTTATTGAAAAGATTCGTTTTATAAAAAATGGCAACTTCAAAATTAACATAAATATTCAAACATCAGGGTAATTTCCTAATAATACAGATTTTTAATCATTTTTTAAAATCTGAATGTATTTTTACTTATGTTCGGAAGCGTATTTTTTACGATATTTTTGCCATTTTAAATTTTACAAAATAATAAAAAAAAACTATGTGTGTTACTTAATAAGTATTTTCTTTAAAATTTTCGGGAACTGTTTTAATTTTTTGGGGTAGGTAGAGTTAGGTAGAGTAGGTTTAGAATTTTGCAATTTTTTTTAAAATAAAATTGTACGTTGCATGCAAAAATTTCATTCTGTGAGATAGTAATGCAATAAATTTGCTTTTTTTTCTTTTTTCTTGTAATTTGGCAGCGGTTTTGTATACAATGGTTATTTGGCAGTCGGTGGTAAACAAGTTTGACTTGCCTGCATTAGACGATGTACAGATGTGATTATCATTGTATAATGCACTATTACGTATATACTGCTTATCCTAGATTCAGGGCAAGAGAATTTTCATTAATAAACCTCTAAAATGTTTTCTTTATTGCTAAACATACGTAAAATTAAACATATAGGGGTATAAAAGGTACCACCTTCAGGTGATACGTTTTTAAGAGACCTCTAGGCTTAGATGTTAAGTAAATGTGTACCGTGGCGCCTTTTTGGGATTTACAAGAACTTACTTAATCATAAAAAATATAACATTTCTATCGGATTGATATGATTACCTTCCAAAATTTTATACATTTTCCTAACATGTAAAGACTTGAGCTGGTCTTTTTTTTTTTTTTTTTTTGGGGGGGGGGGGACAAAATTTTCGAAAAAGCAGTAAGCCTATTTTTTTTTGTCTGAATGTTAAAATTAATTGAATGTTGAATTCATATTTATATGATGTCGAATGTTGTATTAATTTTTATTGCTGTCAAATAATCTGGAATGCATGTATCATTTACTTCATAAAATGCACTTTTGAAAAGAAATAGTACTCTTTTTTAGTGAAAACAACCAATGCAACCTAAGAATTTGACTATATAATCGTATACAATTTTATTAATGCGCATTGGAAGGCTAAGTACAGTAAGAATATAAAACACACATTTCTTTAATATTACACAATATAAATATATTCGTTAATTTTATATTTATTCTGTGGTAATAAATGTGGCACTTACATACTTTCATTTCAGGAGAACACAGTGCTTACATGAAATTGAAAAAAATGTTGACATTTGTTGTATCTATAATATTTTTAGGTTACCAGATTGCAATTTTTTTATTATAATTACCCTGATAGCGTATAGTCCATAATTTGTTCAGTGCCGTAAAAAACCAAGTCCTGGGTTAAATATTCGATCAAAAAACGATGACATTCATTTATGATCTTTACTCCCATGCTTTTGAGCCCATTAACATTACTTTCAAATATCTCTGAATGATGTTTTATGGGGTTGATTCACTTCGATTCTGAACTCCGCAACGTCATTATACTTTTGAAAGTTTATACTTTAACATATTGTTGTGGTCTTTGGGTTACGAAAAGATTGATGCCATTATATAAAATCAATTAGCAAGCTTTATTTACTCGAAGCAGTTCAATAAGAACACAAATATCTTCTCAAAACACAAATATTCAATAATCTTCAAATCTAATAAAAGCACAGCAAAATTTCACACAGAACAAATACGTGTAATATTGTTCCTGTAAGTACACGTTCAATATAGCGTATTAAATACGAAATCGCTCATAGAAAACACAGTCTCATAGCAAAAGCCTCGTTTGAAATCTATAGCGGTTGACTTTGAACTGAACCCCGTGGAGGTCCCAGCTAGCCCTTATATAGGTTTTAGAGATCATTCTAGAATTTTCCAGAGGTTTCGGATGCTAGTACTTACCAGAAAGTACTTCAACTTTCGAGAGAGGACCTCAAGCGAGAAAGGACCGCAATGTACTAGTATAAAGGGGGGGGGGTTGCACAAAATATCGCCAAATTTGGCGACGAAAATGTCGCCAAAACCCTCGCCAACTTGGCGATAAACACATTCCTTGGCGACTTTTCTAAAGAGACCATTAAAAAGACGGTGCTGAAAGGGTGCTTTTCTTGCAAAGGAGGTTTGGTGCTTTTCCGTGAGGCTTTTTTTTTTTGCATTGAGTTACATAATATACAAAATTCATAAGAATATATTATCTTTTATTTTCATACAAATGCATATAATCACTAACTTTTTGAAAGAAGAATTTCAATCAGAAGTCGTCATTAAAATTGACAATATAACTAATGGAAAAAATATAACATCGCAGACTAAAATTTAATTAAAACTTTGAATAAAATGCACGAGAGACCATTAACTTCACCTTACTTTATCTCTTGATAATGTTGTAAGGGCTTGAATCGCTTTGATTCTGAACTCATCAATCTTCATTATACTTTTGAAAATATATATTTTCAACTATATTATATTATCTTTATTTTAATAAAAATGCATGTAAACACTAACTTTTGTTATAAGGAATTGAAATCAGAATTCTTCATTAAAATTGACGACATAAGCGAATAATTAAAAAAAAATAACATCACATGAGACATTTTTCATTTTTATTTTGTTTAACATGCTTTGAAAGATGAAATGTTACAAATAACTGAATTAATTTTCATAAGAAAATTTTATTTGTTTACAGTGCAAAGCAAAAAGCTTATAAATGAGAAACGCCTTCTGGATAAATTTATCTTCTTAGCGACCAAACAAATAAATTCAGTAAACATCATTTATCTTCACATTTTCGCCAAAAAAATTCAAAAGCCTTAATTATGTGCATCAAGAATAAAATACATAATTCAATCACTAATTACATGTCCGGAAGACTCTTTCTTCTGATGCTATCTCGTTTCTTTGAATTCAATTTCTCACATTAAACTACCAACTAGAGATTTCAAAATATATCACATTTTGAACTTATCCGAATAATTTCTTTTATTGTTTTTATATTTCTGTTTTGGAAATTTATTATATCATTCATTGTATGTTTCAAGCCTTCTCAAAGGGAACTTTCTTAAATTTAATATTGCTAGCATTGAATAGAGAAATATATTCTGGACTTTGAGGTAAAATTTAGTATTTTTCTGTAAAATGGCTATCAGAAGTTTTAACCTTTAATTTAATTTTTTCGTAACACTTCTAATTCCTCTAATTCCTATAAGCCTTAATTTAATTTTTGCGTAATACTCATGATTCATAATCTTCACTTAGTAATTAAATTATAATTTTTAAATTAGTTCGAAATATTTGTAAACGTATAATTTATGAATTATAATTAAAAATAAAATAAGGAAGAAGTAAATTTAAGTTAATAAATGCAAATATGTTGTGTAGGTTAGTCATTTTTAAGAGAAATGTTCTCATATATCTCAACAAAAACCCGTATAGGAGAAAGTCGTCTAATGCGGGAACGGTTGTCAAATTGGGAAGTTAGAATTTTCACCGATAAGAGTTGCTATCTTAAGATACAACATGTTATTATAATTCATGGTTGCCAATATGCCATTTTGGAATGTGCTATTGGCAATTTTCACTAATCTGTTGTTTTGCACAAAGTTTTTCAAATTTTGACATTTTTTCTTTCCGATGTTCGTCGTAAACTGTATTGGAACTGATTCAAGTTATCTTTAAACATTCGAATTTGATAAGTACTGCAATGATTCTTCTTGATTTAGTTATATTTTGACATATTACTTGATAAATTATCTTACATCTATTTATGGTGACACCATATTTTTCAACATACATCATTCTCTGCTAAAACGGGGACGTCCCCGTTTTGGACACCACGGAATATGTTACTGTATGATTTAAGTAGTAGACAATTTGGTGGTATTGCGATTTTTATTAAGTTCCTTAATAATGTATGAACGTTTATTTGAGCATAATTCCTGATTAAAGGTTAAAAAAATTCTGAAAAAGGGGAAAATGTCAAGAGGAGTGGTAAAAATGTTATATTACCATCATCTCCTTATAAAGCAAACCTGTAAACTATAGAGCAGGAGCAAAATGAAAAAAATAATAAGAAACAAGTTGGAAATTGTACGTCAAACGTTACAAACGAGGTGCGTTCGTACGCACGTTTTAGAATTAAATTCATGATATCCCGTGCGTAGAACGGGTTAAACAGCTAGTTAAGTATATATTTTATGACACTGTTCATACAAATATCTTAACTAGTTATATAAATATTCAGATATATATGTATCAGCTAGTTATATAAATATTCAGATCTTGATGATTTTTAATTCTGTGAAATGAATTATATCGTCTGCAGATTAATTTCTGTAATAAAATAAGTATCTCGGTCGCTTGACGATTTAACATCCATCGGAAGCTCCTATAACAAAAAAGCACCGATTTAAAAAAAAATCAAATTTCTTAATAAATATTTTTATTAATATCTCCTAAAGTTTTGATTCGATTTTAATAAAATTTGAAATGTCTCGACAAAATTCTGCAAAGATAATATATTTTAAATTGCAAACCATTTGGTTGGGTAGTTTTTGCGTTGTTATATGCGGACAGATAGACAGACGGACGGACAGACAGACGGACAGACAGACAGACAGACGGACGGACAGACGGACGGACCAAACGACGACTATAGGTGCTACGTATTTATATAATTACGAACGCACCTAAAAAGGGCATTATTCAAGAAACCCAATAATCCTGATGCCTCAACTCCTAATACTCAAAAATGGAAGAAAAAAAAATTGACGTATCAGTGATATCATCTAATGTGGAAGAAAATTTTTACAGGAGATGTCACCATCATCGTTATCAACTGTATCTAAATTCAAAGGACAAAGAACGATGGATTCAGTGTAGAAGCTGTAGAGGATGGGCACATGAAGCCTGTTCAAGTGCTGAAAAAATGGATGATAATTTCATGTGTGGCTTTTGTGAACGATTAATTTTTTTAAACAATAATGACAATGGTACTTTAGTTTTGTATTACTTTTCTGTTTTCATAACTTCATTTTACGTTGCACAAATAAACTTGTTTAATGAAATTTTGCTTTAGGATTTAGTTTTATGTTATTTCTTGTGAGTACCCCATTTTGCACAACCGGTCGTCCAAAACGGGGGACTTCACACATTTTCCATAAAAATATATTTCCTAATGATTTTTTTAAAAACAGCCTTCAGTTCTGTAATCTTGGAGTTACTTACTCTAAAAGTAAAATAGCTCACACGATTTATTTTCAGTAGACTAAAATACGTTAGCTCATTTTGGACAACTTTCCACTACACCCTATAATTGTTCAGATGTCCACTTTATAGAAGTGGGCAATTTTATTTTCTACATTTTCTGGATTTTGTTTTCTACATTCGGTTAAAAATGTCCCCTAATGTTTATCTCTAAACATACTATCATGCATCAAAATCATTTCACTATACATAATTTCCTAGACTAACGGTGAGCATGTTACATTAAGTGCATAATTTAAGTACATATTTTTAAAATATATATATTATGAATTTGCGTATATTTATGCCATGCATATTAATATTGTTATATTTCGTATGTTATTGCGTGATTATTTTTTATATTGATGTTGTAGTTGTCGTATTATATTGTTACTTATGTCACTTGTTCTCTTTTTTGTTTTTTTTTTTGTATTACGTTATGTATGTATTATATCGTTTTTATATCTGTTTTTTACGGTGTATCAGACGAACAACAAAACTTATCATATTTTATAGAGAAAAACATGAAAGTAAAAACAATGAAAATATTTAATATGCAAAAGAAGATGTTTATCGCAAAAATCTGTAATAGCTTTTAAACAGTAAGGTAAAGCCAGGAGAGATGCCGCGGTCGGAGAGATTGCACACATAGAGGTTCGTGGGGAAGGAGTACAGTGAGCGCGCAGCGACTCCAGGTTGTTGTACAACAGCATTAGTGGAGTGTCTACTTGAAAGTGCACGTTGATTATTTTGAGCGTCTAAGATAAAGCATTGCTTGTTTGTTTTGTTTCCCAAAGTAAATGCTTTAATTTTCATAGCTATTTATCAGAAATTCTGTACAGTGTCAGTAGTACAAAATATTTTAAACTTAAACAATTTCTCATAAGCTACTAATCTAGACTAACAATGTGAACATCAACGTTTCGTTTTAGTAGCGGCCATATTTATATAAAAGGCCGCGCAATCTCTCCTACCGAAGTTGGAGAGTTTGTGCATCTGCTACTTAGGAGAGATGGCGCACTGTTTCCATTAGTTTCTATGCTAGGAAAGATTACGCAGCTTATTGGTAAATTTGCATAAAAAATGAAAAATTTAAATGGACTAATTTAAAGTTAAACATGTTATCAAGTAACTTAATGTTATTTTGTAATCTTATCTGGACTTCCTTTTTCTGATTCTTTATTTTTTTCCCTTTAATTAAAATTGTTAAATCGTTTTTAAAATGATTTCATTTTTCTGATTCTTTAATCATTAGGTTGAAATATTCACTCCTAATACAATAATATTTGTTCACAAAAACCTTACAACAATATCATTTAAGTGTAAATATTATTGTTAACAATTTAATTGTAGTTATTATTTGTAACAATCTCTCCTACCCATGTGCGCAATCAAACCAACCCTGTAAGGACAGATTGCGCAAAATAACTTTCTTGGTTTTATTACAACTGTTCTATTAAATTACAACATAACTTCAAAATAGCGATGGAAATGCATAAAAAACAAATGAAGTAAAAATTATTCATCGATAGTTTAGCAAAAAATTAATAATTAGATTTTTTATTGTTATTCTTTTGAATTGTGCTCAGACTATTCTAGCTTTACCTTACATAGATTTGTTAGAAATCTGCAAACATGTCATAAAAACCTGTAATAACATACTAAAAAGAACTTAATATACATCGTAAAAGCATGCGTTACACCGAAGGGAGTGCGCAAAAGAAATAATTCATTCTTTCATTTTATAAGACGCATCCCAATTTTTAAGGCGCATTGTAAGGGTGAAAATTTGCGCCTTATAAGCTATAAAATACGGTAAATAAGATCACATGAACTTGTAAATTCGACTCATGCTCCTCGTTTTCTGAGCGGCATGTTAGTAACTGCGCTGAGTGTGCCGTAGAATATATAAAATTTGAATTATACTATGAATGAAACTATTTAAATCAAACAAAATGTAACACGCGTTCGTTGTATATTGTTATGAAATAACTTCATATTAATTATTTGTTCTGAACACATATTTTGAAATTCTAGAGGAATTACCATGTCTTTACAAAAGTAAATCGCCGTTAGATTTATGAATTTTAAGTAAATAATGCTATTACTTATTTATTATTTTAATATGACTGATTTCATTGAAAAGTTCTATTCTGAATAGAACTTTGCAAACTTCATTTTACTATCAATACATTTTACTTTAATTATATAGATTTTTATTACAAGAGTTTAACTGGATTATATTCCGCAAGTAGTATTAAATTATTGTTATTTTGTTTCTGTTAAAGTTTTGACTTATAACTAGCATTATTGAATAAAATTAAATAATATATGTATATATGTTTAAAAGCCTAACCATTCAATATATATTTTATTAAGTTTAAATCTTTATATTTAGCTTGTCTTATTTATTATTTAGGATCATGTAATATTAGCAGTGCCTGTTTATAAACATTCATAATTAAATAATGTCAAAAATATTCGAACATTAATTACCTAAAAGTAAACGTGAAAATGTTTGTTCTATAAAGATTTTATGTAAGAACGGAAAGAATAGACAGTTTTTGTTTTTAAATGAAAATTTTCATACATACTTTCGGAACCTCGTAAACTAAAACATAGAATTACTTGATTAACATTAAATGGTACAAACATGAATGTGTGTATTTAGGCGCAGTGAGTAAAAGTACACACTGTAACGCTTTGCTAAAGTAATTCCAACGAAGTGAAATCTATTTAGAATAGGTTTGTTAGATAATAAACTATTTCAAATAAATATTTCAAATAATAAGTATGCTTTTTAATGATTTGAGTGTTTATTTGTAAAAAAAAAGACTCATATTCAAAACCAAAGTAACTCAAGGAATTTTCGTTCATAGTTTTTATTTTTATTGTTTCTTATTACTTACCCATCATACGTAGTATAGGGTCAGTCTTGTAATCGTTTTGAAAATCGAAAAAAAATTGACGGGTTTACACGTTTCAGACACTGGAGATTCCGAAAAACATATTTTTAGAAGAAAACAAAATTCCGTCCGTCTGTGTGTCTGTGTCTATGTGTCTGTAAACGCTCTATCTCCCGAAAAACTTGAGATAGAGACTTTAAATTTGGTATGTACTTAGTATGTAATAATAGGAAGAAGCCTATTTAATTTCAATAACCTCGATTAACCGGAACTATTTTTTTCGGACTCTCGAAATATTCTTTCTGATAAAACGAATATAAAAATTTTAAAAATTGTTTATTTCAAGCAATGAATATAAAAGACAATAAAAAAACATAAATTTTGCATAAAGCATGAAGTCGATCGAATAATTAGTTGCCGAGATATTTGGAATCCTATTTTCCACACAATTCGATTTTTCATGACCCTGTATTTCATCCAAATTTCACTTCAAAGATATATTTTAATTGGAAATTTGACTCTTAATATGATGCAATAAACCGCTAGTTAATAGGATTATTATTTTTTGAGTTAGAAGGATGTTTCTTTCAAGAAATTCAGTAATCGAGCCTTTAAAGTTTATGACGTCATCAAGCCACGATTTTATTCGAATTGTAACGCATTTTATAAATAGTTTACACATGTTTTATTTTAATATTTTACATTATGAATATCCATGATGGGTAAGTATTACGGTGGCCCCCAACGACTAGATTTTTAGAGTCCTAAAACTTTATACATAAATCAGGAAAAACTAAAAACAGTCGAAACCAAATATTGGCAATAATACATAGTTTGTAAATAAAGTATTTAATGTATATTCTACAAACTTCGAATTTCATGAACTGAAACTCATCGAATTACTTCAGTAACATTTAATAGTAATTAAGTTAATATGGTATATGGAAAAATCCGTATTTAGCCGCAATGAGTAAAAGTACACACTTTGACGCTTTGCTGCAAAGACATTTACAGCATCTATTCAAAATCTAGTTACAATATGCTTGTGAAATGATGAACATTTTTAAATAGTTGGAAATAATGGGTACGGCTAATGTTTTTTGATGATTTGCGCTTTTATTTGTAAATGATAATCGTAATCAAAACTGAAGTAACTGAATATATTTTTCATATTTTTTTTACAGAATCGTAATTTTTTATACATAATTCAGGAAAAACTTAAAAATTATTTATATATATATAAATTATGTGGTTCTTTAACACATAAACATACACAAACTTTTTGTAGGGAATGTTTGTGCATACAAAATAGTGCTGGCTACTAAATTCTCAATAGCCACTAACATCTTCTTTAGTGCTAATACTGCTATTTTCAAACGTCCAATCTTTGGTTAAAACTTGTATATATTAAATTAAATGTAAGCATCAATAAATGATGCAGCCGCGCTGTGAATCTTTTTCGTAGAAATTCAATCTTATGAAAACATTAAGGGCTTTTAAGTATTAAATGGATGTAAATAAACTAAGCATTTAAGAATTACAACCCTAATCACAATAATTGGCTTTAACTAAAAATTAACCTAAATAATGAAAATGCATGATGCCAATCAAGACATTAAGTTAATAAAATAAAACGATTATTTACAAATATTTACAAAACAACTTCCTGAAAAAACATGGAACTCATAAGTCATATTTACTCATTATAATGCATACAAATTATATACTATTTTGTTTTACCTTAAAATTGCTAAACACAATCCTTTCATAAAATTGTAAAGTAATTATTAAATGATTAATTGATTATTAAATTTTTACGCAAATTTTTAGGCCAAACCATCTACTACAAGCAGGTACACATAATTCAACAAAGCACAATAATTCATTATTTACTTGAACTAAATTAATCAAAGAAACATCGGGATTTTGACACACATTTCTTTATCTTACAAAGGCTCTGTTCTGCGTCATCCATACGTTGTCATCGATATCGAGAGACACTTTCCGCCCGCGCAACTTCTTTTTAAATATCTACTATATTTTTTATAATTAATTTTAAACATGTTGCACTAGTAAGAGAAGTGCCACCGCGTGATTATTTAAAGTATCACCGTTCTGGGTTATTATTATAGGCATATTGTCCAAAATATTATATGATAGTCGAGGGAACATTCAGCAAAGCCTATCTCCCTATATAACATAGCATCTAAGCATAGCAGAGTAACTTCATTATTTTACTGCCATCTGAATAGTATCGACAATAATTTCAAGTAAATTAATGTCAAGTAATATAATGTAATAATAATCTCTAAAAAAAATCGTATGCTCTTTTATCAACTTCAGTTTTTCTCCAACAAAACACGGGAAGACCACTCAAAAATCTCCATGCACCTTCACTCCTTCCAATTTCTGGATGGATCCTGGACGCCATCATTGGATATATCTTATTTCCGCTAGCTGAAACTGCCTCATCCCACTAAAATTTTCAAATTTTAAATGTGGTTAGGACCCATATTATCTGTCTAGATAGATGCAAAATACTGGACTATGAAAAAAATATTCATCTTTCCAAAACGTTACATATCTACAGAAAACACAATAAATTACCTAAACCTGTTAAAAAATGATAATAGCATTCTAAAATTAACTATACAAACACTGATCACCATGAATAAAAGCATATCAAAAAATCAAATCTTTATATGGCCCCTTTACGGAGATACAAAATGTAGAAAGCAACTTTTTGCTGATATTTTGTCATCCCAAAAATCAACAAGTATGTGAATCAGAAAAATAGAAATCGGATTTCTTGTTCAGAAGTTTTCAAAAACGGCTTTCGAGGAATAAGTACGTACATAGTACTCAAATGGCACGAAAAAAAAATATCATTAATCCTTTGTTATGTTGAACCTCTTACCTTTCAGCCCGTAAGCTGTGTACATATTGATATTATGACATACAAAACAGTTGGAAAAGAAAGGGTTAAGCACGAAACTAAGATATTTGAATAATAAAAATATAGTGCCTCTTATATATGTTACGGGAAAAGCCCAAAATTGGCCAGTGCTCAAACTGACCGAGAAATGACTAATTTTGCTTTAAATTGACGTGCCAATATCCTTTCTGTTGTTTCAGGATTCGGTCGGACAATCTGCGAAATGGCATGAAGATATAGGTGAAAGTCGAAAGATAAAATCAAAAAACAAGCCGGTGTTGTTCGTCAGATGCCCGAGGATGTCTCCTGAACCGAATTTTTAAATCAAAGCTGTTGATTTGTACATAGGGAATGCAGTTAACAATTTTACAATATTTCCATTTTTCCAATTTAGTTGTATTTTAAAATGTTATTAAAAAAATGTCTTCAAATGGATAGAAATTGGATTAGTTCTGTTAGAGAACCGTCGGTAGCATAATAAATTTTCTATCTTTATAAATTGTTATATCAGTCTTCAGATTTTAATTTACATATTCATCTTTTGATAATGGTAAAAATAATTAGTTCAGCTTACCTGAAAATTGCCTTTTGCGCTTAGAGTAATCCACAGTATTACACCTATATTTATCCTATCGATTCATTGGCGTATCACTGTTTTGGAGTAATAAACAGTAATAGTAGAAAATAATAAATTGCATGAAGTAAGTAGATCCATTTTTCCTTTGAATATAATATTATTATTGAAATTCTTTGCTTTATATATACATTTGTATCGCGTTTGGAGTTCGCATAAAAGTGCTCCAATTTTACATTAAATTTGAGGTGTTTACATCATATTTACATGAGCGTCTTTACTGTTCGGTTATATTTTAGATACTGAGAGATTGTTATTGAGTTCTCGCGCGCGGCATCACATTGTAGGTTGAAGGAGAGAGTCTGCAGTATTTCTTAGTTGATTAGTTTCGACATAAAGTGCATCTGGTTTTATTCACTATGGTTTATAGCTGCGGTTATCACTTGATGCACTAGAGTTAATTGGGGTCTGGTTTTTAACATGTTCTAAGTGTTCTTACGATCGTTCACAACACGTGGAGATTATTAACGGCATAAAAATGTTTCTCCGTCACTCCCCCGTAATCTCCTGTGTGGGGAATGGTTGGAGGTTCAGTTGCTTACGGTGTTTTTGGTACACAGTCTTGGGATTGGGTTTGGTGAAGGTGTCGGCTATCATTTCTTCAGTGGGGTAGTATTGTAAATCAATTTTTCCTTCTACTTTCATAAGTTTGATGTTGTGGAAACGTATGTCGATGTGTTTGGATCGCTTAGTATCTTTATCATTTTCAGTCATTTTTATACAGGACATATTATCCTCAAATATCGTGATGGGTAGTTTTGTGGAATGTTGAGGTCGGTATATATATATATATATATATATATAAAACTTTAAGTAAAATTTAACCATTGAAACATAAGAAACTGGCCACATACACTGAAATCCCGATACAAAAGAGCCCTGTCAATTTACAAATTAAAATTGTAGTCCTAATAAAAGTAACATTATAAAATACCTTAGTACATATTTAAAATTTTAACAATAGAAGCCCTTACAGAATATACAAACCAGATAGTTCAATATGCAAAATGACCAAACTCTTCTGACCCAAACATAATCAATGCAAACGGCCAAATCAACATGTTATTTCAATAGCAAAAATACAAAAAGTTAAGAATGCAGCAACTTAAAATGATGGTAATGAAATACAAGAAATACATCAAAATATGCGCATAGGCAGCATTAAAATAATGTATTTAATAATTATGAAAATATAAGATATGCCAAAATTTGGGCTGTAATTAGATGAAATCTAATTGATGGCTGCAATAGAACGATATTCAAATGAATATAAAAATTAAAATTAAAATTAAAATAAAAATATAAAAATATAACTATCCACAAATGATTGCGCAAATGCAGCATGTCATTATGGAAGTTCAATATATAAAACTTTAAGTAAAATTTAACCATTGAAACATAAGAAACTGACCACATACACTGAAATCCCGATACCAAAGAGCCCTGTCAATTTACAAATTAAAATTGTAGTCCTAATAAAAGTAACATTATAAAATACCTTAGTACATATTTAAAATTTTAACAATAGAAGCCCTTACAGAATATACAAACCAGATAGTTCAATGTGCAAAATGACCAAACTCTTCTGACCAAACATAATCAATGCAAACGGCCAAATCAACATGTTATTTCAATAGCAAAAATACAAAAAGTTAAGAATGCAGCAACTTAAAATGATGGTAATGAAATACAAGAAATACATCAAAATATGCGCATAGGCAGCATTAAAATAATGTATTTAATAATTATGAAAATATAAGATATGCCAAAATTTGGGCTGTAATTAGATGAAATCTAATTGATGGCTGCAATAGAACGATATTCAAATGAATATAAAAATTAAAATTAAAATTAAAATAAAAATATAAAAATATAACTATCCACAAATGATTGCGCAAATGCAGCATGTCATTATGGAAGTTCAATATATAAAACTTTAAGTAAAATTTAACCATTGAAACATAAGAAACTGACCACATACACTGAAATCCCGATACCAAAGAGCCCTGTCAATTTACAAATTAAAATTGTAGTCCTAATAAAAGTAACATTATAAAATACCTTAGTACATATTTAAAATTTTAACAATAGAAGCCCTTACAGAATATACAAACCAGATAGTTATATATATACATATATGGGCTTGCTGTTTGCGTTAAGGGTTAAATTCAAATTCTCTGTAGTTTTAAGGTATGAAATGATTCTTTTCACTGCTGACCAGTCCTTTTGGCGTGGTGTTTCGTTTCTACGACATAATATGTTGACTGCGACAGATATGTCAGGACGAGTGATTGTTCCTTTGTACAGTAATGTGCCTGTGGCTTGTCGATATTTCGTGTTATTAGGTAAAAGATTATCATCGTCCTCAAGTCTGTTGAATCCAGCAATCATGGGTGTGTAATGAGGTTTCATGTCGTTTAGATTCAGTTTTTTCACTAGTTCGTGTATTTTATTGTTTTGATTTAGGTAATATGTATCGTTGATTTTATTAATGTTTATGCGTAGGTAATTATTCACTTCTCCTAAGTTTTTCAGTTCATATTCTTTCTCAAGTTGGTTTATTGTTTCTTCGATATCACTATCTTTTCCTGCTATCAGGATATCATCTACATAAATGATAATATATATCGGATTTTCTTGATTTGATTTAAAGTACAGACATGGATCATTTTTGCTCTTTATGAAATTATTGTTTGTGAGTAAGATCTAATATTTATAGTTTCCAATATTTTTGTGTACCAGGCCTTTGCTGCTTGTTTAAGACCGTAGATGGCCTTTTGAAGTTATCAAACTTTTCTCTCATCGCCGGGTTTAATATACCCGTCTGGTTGACTCATATAAACAGTTACAGTTAATTCACCATGCATGAATGCTGTGGTGATGTCAACATGTTTCACGTTCAAATTTTTGTGCAATGCGGATATGAGAAATGCACGTATTGTAGCGTGCGAAACTGCAGGTGCGAAGGTTTGTTCATAGTCAATCCCGAATCTTTGACTATATCCTTGTGCTACTAAACGCGCTTTATAGCTTTGAATATTTCCTAAATTGTCCTTTTTTAGTTTAAAAGTCCATTTGGAACCGATAATTTTTGTTCCGGGTGGTGGATCTGTTAAAGTCCAAGTGTTATTTTTTCTTAGGCATGGGATTTCATTTTGTGTTGCTTTTATCCAGTTTTGTTTATCCTTAGTATTTTCCCTTTTTTCAATATCTTCCCAATTTTCGGGAATATTTTCAGTTGATCTATTTATGAGACAGACATATCTGTCAGCAGGAACGCCTCTATTTGTCCTATTAGACCTTCTTGGTACAATTGGTTGCTGTTTGTGTTCGGATGGTGTCTCCTCGCTGTCAAGTTTTATTTCTAAGTGATTTTCATGTCTATCCGGTAATTGTGTATTGTCATCGGATGTTTTTGTGGTGTTTTGTATCTCCTCAATGTTATCTGAGTGTACATTTTCATTTTCAAGAAATTTCACCGTTCTCGCTATTATAATTTGTTTTCCTTGTGTGTGAATACTATAGAACCTTATATACCTACAAACATTCCGGTTTGAGCCCTGTTATCAAGTTTTCCTCTATTTACTTTATCGACGTAAAATAGCGCTTTACAACCGAATGTTCTTAAGTGTTTTAAATTCGATTTAACTCCTTTCCATAATTCGTAAGGTGTTCTATTGCTATTTGCTTTGGTTGGGAGTAGGTTTTGTAAGTATGTTGCGGTGTTTATGGCTTCACCCCAAAAATGCTTGCTTAATTTTGCTTGTGATAGCATACTTCTAGTCATATCTAATAAACTTTTATTTTTTCTCTCCGCAACTCCATTCTGGCTCGGTATATGCGGGACAGTCAGTTGGTGTAAAATTCCGTTCTGTTTTAAGTATTCATCTATCCTTGATTTACATATTCACGACCGTTAATCGATCTAATTTCATTAGGCTTTTTACCGAACTGATTGTATATCATCTTTATATTCTCTTTTATCTTTTCAGCAACTTCGCTCTTTTTAGATAATAATTATATCGTAGTATATCGGGAATAATCATCAATAAGAGTCATAAAATAAATTTTTCCGCCTAAAGTCGGTGTATCTAGAAGGCCACATACGTCAATGTGGATCAAATCCATAATATTAGTAGCTCGGTTTGTTGCTGATTTAGTTTAGGATACGGCATGTTAGTTAATTTAGTTTCGACACAAGTTACACATATTTTATTTTGTTGTTTACAATTTCCTATCTTTATTCCGTCCGCAAGTTGAATTGTTATTATTGATTTAATCGCGTCATAGTCTCTGTGACCGAGTCTGCAATGCCAGAGATCTATGCATTGTTTGCTGTCACAGTTATACGTTATGTTTACATAATTTTGTGGTTCTTCCACATCGTCCATTTCCTCAATAATGTATAAATTTTTCACATTTTTCGCCCTGATATATATTTCGTCATCAAGGATAAAATCGCATTTAATATCGTCGAAGATTAGTTTACACCCGTTTTTAGCGTCTTTACTAACCGAAATTAGGTTCGACTCTAAGTCTGGGACATAAAGCACTTCACGTAATTTCGTTAGTTTTTATTTTCATTCGGGGGTTAATGTTTTTATAAAAACTTCTCCTGAACCTAACGCTGTCAGTTTAATACCATTCGCGATCGTTACTGAAGTTTTATTATAATCAATAAATTTACTAAATAGGCTTTTATCGTTACAAATGTGCGAAGTAGATCCTGAATCGAGAATCCAGTTATTTTTGCGTCTGATCATTTGCGTACTTTATTTCATTTGGAATTTATTTTCCCTATGAGTTTCGGTCTTTTCATAACATAATGAAGATGAGAAATTCTTTTTATTTTGTACCGTGTTTTAGCTCTTGTAGTGCCAGCATTCGTAAGCGGAATGATTTTTCATTTTACTGTTGTTGCAATATTTTTGTCCTCTTCTATTTTCAGTGTGTGTATATCTAATATTTGTTTTAAATGCTCTCTCATTGTTGTTATATCCGCTATGTGATTGTTCTGACATTTCATGTCTACGATTATATTCGTCCGTTAATTTATTTTTGATAAAATCAGGGGTGAGCTCATTTTCCGGTCTCGCCTCCAACGCAGTTATCAAAGTATTGTAACTGGGGGGAAGAGAACACAGAAATAGCGAGGAAATATGTGAATCGCTAATATTTTCTCCAATGGCATTAAGTTTATCTATAATTTGCAAGATATTAGTGATATGCATGATCATGTTTCCACCCTCCGCTAATTTAGTACTGTATAATTTCGGTAACAGGTAAAGCTTACTAGATAGATTGCTTCTCTCATGTATATTTTTCAGAGCTTCCCACGTTAATTTTTCAGTATCTAAGTTTTTTTACATTTACGATTTGAGAATCATCGATGCTTAAGTTTATTAGAGCCCTAGTCTTATTTGTGCCATGCGGGGTCGGGTGGATCAGGTGGATCTTGTGCTATAATATCATCGAGTTCCTCTTTAATCAGGAACATCTGCATATTGAACTTCCATGTACTATAATTTGTAGAATTGAGTTTTTCAATAAATTGAGTATTTTCTTTTATCGCATTCATTATTTTCTTTAGTGTTCTTTTATTTATTATTATATTTTTAGAAGATGGTTAAATTATCGTTTTTAATACTGGGATATTCTTTTTTCAGTCTTCCATAATCTATGTTAGAGAACCGTCGGTAGCATAATAAATTTTCTATCTTTATAAATTTTTATATCAGTCTTCATATTTAATTTACATTTTCATCTTTTGATAATGGTAAAAAAGATTAGTTCAGCTTACCTGAAAATTGCCTTTTACGCTTAGAGTAATCCACAGTATTACACCGATATTTATCCTATCGATTCATTGATGTATCACTGTTTTGGAGTAATAAACAGTATTAGTAGAAAATAATAAATTGCGTGAAGTAAGTAGATCCATTTTTCCTTTGAATATAATATTATTATTGAAATTCTTTGCTTTATATATACATTTGTATCGCGTTTGGAGTCTGCATAAAAGTGCTCCAATTTTACATTAAATTTGAGGTGTTTACATCATATTTACATGAGCGTCTTTACTGTTCGGTTACATTTTAGATACTGAGAGATTGTTATTGAGTTCTCGCGCGCGGCATCACATTGTAGGTTGAAGGAGAGAGTCTGCAGTATTTCTTAGTTGATTAGTTTCGACATAAAGTGCATCTGGTTTTATTCACTATGGTTTGCAGCTGCGGTTATCACTTGATGCACTAGAGTTAATTGGTGTCTGGTTTTTAACATGTTCTAAGTGTTCTTTCGATCGTTCACAACACGTGGAGATTATTAACAGCATAAAAAGATTTTTGCGTCAAGTTCCATTGTTGCAAAGGAAATAATAGAGAATATTATATACTTATCAATTCCGTCTTTTCATTATAATTAAAACTGAAAGATATTTTAAATATCAATAGACGATGCTTAAGACCATCGTGCGATCAAGGAGCTTAACAGTTAAATGGCATCATTTATTAATAAAAGTATGCATTTAAAAACATGAAACTGCTACTTTTTCCTATGACTGTGTCAAAGTTATATATTTTTTAGGCATTTTCTATCCACTAACTTTGGCATTGAAGGCAAATGATTGAACTCTTAAAAAGAAATAATTAAAAAAATTAAATTGGAATTAAAATGTACATTTTCATTCAGATGATTGCAACTTTTTTTAGCAATTACGTCTAAATAGCGTAATTTATATCACCTTTTCCTTCTTCCTCAACCGGAATTAGACACAAGGGCTTTTAAACATTCTCTTTCATTCTTAAGCGAGGATTAGCATTTAAAAGTAAGTCTGAAGCGTAGAAGTCGTTTATAAAAGTGGTGTTATACAACTTTTTATTACAGTTGTGTTGAAATGATTTTCAACACGTTTTCACTCCACTGGTATTGTGTTTAAGTCCGCTGGTATTGTGTTTTTTACTATAAAAAAGTACCATTAATTAATTTTCTGGCGTATATGCTTTAACGTATGCGTAGGTTTTTGAAATAAATGATAATTTTTAGGAAGATAAAAAAAAAATCTTCTTTTTGTTTATTTGTTTCAGAAACAACAAATTAATATAGAATAGTCCTTCGGTATGCACATAAGAGACTATAAATATACGACGAATCCTATACTCAAAATGAAACCACTGTATCAGAATAAGAACAAGTCAGTAACGCGGGAACTTTTCCAGACGAACAGAATATTACCATCACAGCGTGGCAGGTTCCGGTTAAGACTCCTATAAGGGTATAGGAGCTCTAGTTCAGGTCAGGCAGAGAGGCAAACAAAAAAAGTTTTTAACTCAAAAAGCCTGCCAACTCATTATGACAACATGCATGTCATTGTCACCTACATGATAGGCTTTTATCAGCACTTCGATTTGCGGCCAGGGATTTCCAGCCAACTAGGAAAATGGACCGTGAAAGTAGCATGTACACTGTTTACTTCATGTATATCGGAATTTGGCCAGAACTCTCGGATAAAACGACGCATCAATACCTGACTGTCCGAACTGCTATATATAGATAGATGAACTAGATGAATTAATGGATATTTTAATTGCGCTGCTATACATAATATATAAATATTTTTTAAAGGAATGTCATTACTCTTTACATTAAAATTGAAAGTGTTCTTTAAGTGCAACATATATTGGGTTATAATAAATATTTCACGTATTGGCGTTTAATGTTACAGTAAAGAAAGTAAGATTCAGAAAAAATGACTATCTTAATGAAAATGTATATAAAATACATAAGTGATAAAAATGATTGGAGATAAGTAAGCTAATTCTGTTTGTTGCATTAAAATAACACATAAAGAAAATATCATTCACATGAAGAACACTTCACATATGAAAACCATTTCACATGATTACACAAATGATTATTATTCACATGATACAAGTAATTTTTAATAATTATTTATTAAAAATGTCTTCAAAACAGATGATTTAAAAAATATTACAAAATGATTAATTATATATTCATACAAATATGCGCTTCCCACTAAGCATTTTATTTTTTATAGGAATTTCTAACATACTGAATGAAAAATACCACAGCAGCTTTCTTAGAAAAACAGAATATTTTATTCGAAATTTTCCATAAAATAAATTATATCAGACACCAAATGGGATTTAAAAAAAATGTCACCCTTGAATCCTGTTATTATTTTTAATGATGTTGATATTTCGATAGTGCCTGTTCAGATATAATATATATATATATATATATATTACGTTGTTAGTATTAAATTAGTTTTCTCGTAGTTAGAATAAAACTATCTAAAATTATTCAAACAGCTTTTTTTTCTTTTGCTCTATGCCTAATGTATCTATTTTTGTCCGCATACAATTTCAAAATTGTTTTAATGAATTGCATTTTGGAAATTATTTTTCAATTTGCTATATGAACTGATGTCATGTTCTATCATAAAACTAACAAACTTTAGTATATTCTGGATTTTTAAACAACTGCTTTTCTAACAGAAATTGTAAATAAAGTATGTTTTGTTTGTTAAATAAATTTATTTTATTGTATACTAGCTAACCCGCCCGGCGTTGCTCGGGCCCGAGATAATTACAATCTCACAGAAAGGCGTTAACCCCCTCCCTTCCCATACCCGCAAATATAATGAATAATTTTATCAAGAGAACCACCGTCACGTACATTAACGCGATCATCTATATACACTGCTCAAAACAATTAAAGGATATTGCAGTTTTAGGTGGATTTTGTATCTGGGAAACTTTTTAGCTGATTGATACATGGTCGACAGACATAGTAGGTTATATGAGAATAAATTACACATGTCTGGCAGAAAAAAATGCATTTTATTGCGCATTTGTGTACAAAAGGAAAAAAACACAATTTGTGCATACGAGAAAAAAAGAATAAGAAAAGGTGTTTTCTTCAAAGAAAATCATTTTCAGTAGGGGGTATGGTTTCCACGGGCGGCCAGCAACGTTGAACACCTTTGAGGCATGGACTCAATGAGGCTATTAATGACGAGTTGGGGTATTCTGCCCCACTCTTCCAGAAGAGCTCTTTCCAATTCTTGGAGAGTTTGTGGAGGTTGTTGGCGGCCAGAAACTCGTCTTCCTAGAGCGTCCCAAACGTGCTCGATTGGATTCATGTCTGGAGAACACGCTGGCCATTCCATTCGAACGATTCCTTCCTCGAAAAGGAAATCCTCCACCAGGTTTGCACGATGTGGCCTGCAGTTATCGTCCATTAAAATGAAGTTATCTCCGATTGCTGCAGCGTAAGGACTACAATAGGTCTGAGGATCTCATCCCTATATCGGCGACCAGTCAGAGCTCCATCTCGAATGATGTAGAGGTCAGTGCGCCCGTCAATGGAGATGCCACCATACACCAACACTCCTCCACCGCCAAATCTGACACTTTCGTGCACGAACGCAGGATTATTCCTACTGCCACGGTCCCTCCAGATGAAAATACGCCTATTATCCGGATGCACAGAAAAACGGGACTCGTCAGAAAACAGAATATTGCTCCATTCATTTCTCCTCCAGTTGATATGCTCGGTTGCCCACTCCCTGCGGTCGCGACGATGCCTTGATGTTAATCTAACACATACCATCGGTCGGCGAGCATACAGACCTACAGCATGGAGCCGGTTTCGGACAGTCTGAGTTGAAATCGTGGTGCCTGTAGCCGAGCGAAGGTGTTGTTGGAGAAGAGTAGCGTTCATGTTTCGGTGTCTCCGAGCTGTTAACGCTAAATACCGATCTTCATTGGGCGTTGTTGCCCGTCTACGACCTTGCCCTGGTCTTCGGCCTGCACATCCACTCTCCAAAAAACGGTTCCAGATCCTGGAAATGACACTTTGTGACACTCCAATGGCTTGCGCTACTTCGGCTTGAGTTTGGCCCCCTTGTAACCTACCAACAATTCTCCAATCTTCTGAATCTGTCAAATGACTTCGCTGAGACATCGTACTCATCGAAACAAAGCAATCACTGAATGCCGATCATCCTTGTCTTCATTCTCTTTTATCCAGTTGAAAGTCAAGTTTCATTCGCTGCCGCTGAAGCGACGTTTTTGACGTCGAACTCAAAATTTGCATACTCCACAGTTTGAAAACCAGAAAAATTTCATTTGTGATTCTCTTCTTCTATTTTCGGCAAAAAAATTTTCGTTTATATCTTTATTTTATATAAAACTTCAAATATCCTTTAATTGTTTTGAGCAGTGTATTTAAAACGCTAAGCGATTTCTTTCGACAATCCGTGAGAACAAACTACTGCATCAAATTACACCATTCTTTTTTTAAATGAAAGATATTTGGACACAGATTTGTTATCGTGTATTCGTTTGTTCGAAAATTTAATTAATTAGCTGTAATTTTCAATTAAACTTTTACTTCTGCTTATGACGTCATAAAGTAGGCAACACCCACTTTTGCGAGGCATACAGTTTATCCTCTGAACTCTGTGGTTCGCCAATCTTTTGACATTAGCTAATATGAACTAGGTAATATTTTAGCATTGTAATATAATATCTTTAAAAAACTTAATTAGCTAGAATATAATCATAATAAAATATCTAAATGTAAACATATCAATATGAATAACAAATCTCACGTAAAATGTTGCAGTTTAAATGATTCTAATTGAAACAAGATTTGGAGAGATATCCCTAACTCCCAGGTAACATAAAAGTACCTATTTTATTTTATTTATTTACACACATATTCAAATTTATTATAAAACACCAGGTTTCCATACAAGCTAACATAAAAGTACCTATTTTATTTTATTTATTTACACACATATTCAAATTTATTATAAAATACCAGGTTTCCATACAAAGCAAAAATCGTCATTTAGGCGCCAAAAATGAACCCGTCTGTGATATGTGTACCGATTTAAGCAAAATTGTTTTGGTTACACCGCATATTGCAAAATTAATTTAATCCATGATTATTGTTTCTTTATCAGATTAAAAATAAGAAAATTGGTACTTCTCTATTATCCCGTCGACCACTTTTCATAACAAAAAAAATATCGCCAAACTGTAACGCCAAATAAACAGGAGAAAGTTGCCATTGGAATATTAAAATAAATAAATAAATAAAATACAAGAATTTAAGGACACGATTGTTATTTTAATGAACGAAATAACTAATAAATCAGTAAAACATAATGGAAAATAGACGCAAATGTCGAGTAATTCGGACTGCATTTTTGGCGTTTAATTTTACAGTTTGGCGATAGTTTTTTGTTATGAAAAGTGGTCAACCGGATAATAGAGAAGTACCAGAAAATTTAATGCTTAACGAAATTCAATTATTTGATCGATCGCAAATTTTGGTTCTTTTCCGTTATACCGACACCATGCCATACATGTAAATGTATGCTTGGCGACAATTGTGTCCGTATAATGGAAAAGTACTCAAATTTTTCTTAGTTCGGGCTATACCAAAAATAAACATTTTACAGGTAACAAAAAAATCGTCGAAAATGACTGCTTCATCAGCTGTTATGACAGCAAAGTTGGATAAAATCTTATAACCTGAATTTTACAACGTTTATGCGAAACACCACAGAGAACACACGCTTTTTTTTTATATAAGTAGGGTATATTTAAACGAATAAGAGAACTAACAACCTTCAATAATATAATGCATGAAAAAGTAAACAAATAAGTGATTCAGCAAATCATAAAAATATGTATTTCTTAATATAACTATAAAATGCAGAAAAATATTCTGGTACCATCAAAAATTTCATTATCCCGTCGAAATTCCATTCATTATCCTGTCGTCCCATTAAGAAAAAAGCTATATGCAAATTAGGTACTTTTCGGTTAACCGGCGCCACTAAAATATATAAATATAATATATATATATATATATACACATTATATATATTTGTATATATGTAAATATATGCTATATATATATATCTGTACTTCATTGGCACACGGCTAACCGAAAAGTACCCCAAATAATTCGCCAAACTGTAGCGCCCAATAAACAAACGGAAGAATGGTGCCATTAAATCTCAAAAATAAACAAAATAACAAAAATAATAATTAGGAAAAGCCCCATTTACTAAAGTATCATTTATCAGTAACTTTTAACAATAAAATTTACAATATATTAATGAAAACAGATACAAAAATAATCTTGGATATTTATTTATTTACATTATTTCTCTTAATTATGGAAAAGGAATAATCATCCTGATTATGTAAAGGAATGAAGAAACCATACAAATAAATTACACTTGAAAACATTAAAAATCTCCCTTATCTGCAGATTGATTTATTATTGTAAAAAAAATTCTTCATCTTTAAATAAAAATTGATTAGCTTAAAACAATGGATGCGTTTCAGACGATATGGATTTGAAACGAACAATGATTAAAGAAGACTGTTTGTGTAATTATCGTCTGCAGCGAGCTAAAGCTGCATGTTCCTTGATTTCATGTGCTCCGAGTTTATATAAGTTTCTATTTCGTACTTTCCGCGTTTGGCAACACTCAGTGTTCTGTTTTGCTTCTTGTTGTTTTTAGAATGTCAAAAAGAATGTTGTGGAATAAGCCGTGTGATGTCTCGCTTTATTTATGTGTGAATAAAACCGCATGTATACAGTCCATTATTGCATTTGTGTTTTAGTTAAGAACCAGCAGTGTGTGTTTGTGTATAGTTTAAAACGCAGAAACATTCTTGGTACAAGTCTAGCCGGAGTGCTAGTGAAAAAAAAAAGTGTAGAATGGAACTTTTTTCTGAACTGCTGTGTGATGTTTTTTTGTGGCGAAATATTACCTCAGCTTGTGAGGTAAGTTAACTTTGAACATTATTTTTCGTGTGTAAAAATAATTTGCTATTTAAAACTGTAGAATTGTGATGAGAATAATAGTTTAGATTTAAACTAAATTTCCTATTAACGTATTTTAGAACTAGTTTTGTGTTTGATTTAAGTAAAAATGAGTGAATTAACAACTTTTAAAACGAAAAGAACTGCTCTACGAAGAAGTGTAACGAATTATACTAAGAAAATAGAAAGTATAATCGCAGATGGTGAGATTAATTTAACAGAATTAGAAGAAAATATTGAACTGTTAAAACAGAAAGAAACGGAACTAAAAAAACTTGATAGGGAAATTGAAAGTTTAATTACAGATTCTAAACAATTAGAGAGCGAGATAGATACCGCACAGGAAATTTCAGATAAAATTGATTTGTGGAAATTTAAAGGTGAAAAAATATTGAAAATCGAAAATGCGAAGTTAAATAAGAATGAAAATAAATCTGATAGTGTAATTTCAGAAACAATTTTTGAGAATATTAAATTACCTAGGTTATCATTACCTACTTTTGGAGGCAATATCACTGAATGGATAGCTTTTAAAGATCTTTTCAATGCATGCGTAAACAGTAATACGACTATATCTAATGCTAAAAAATTGCAGTATTTGAAGGCTTCATTGAAAGGTGAAGCGTCTCGCGTCATTCAGTCTATTCAAATTTCAGATTCTAATTTTGAAATTGCATGGAATCTATTAGACGAAAGATATTCAAATAAGAGAAAACAAATTTTTGCATATATTAAACGATTTCTAAGTTTACCAGCAATTCAAACAGAATCAGCTGTTGCTATTTTAAATCTAGTTGATAACATTAATGAAGTTATTTGCTCGTTAGAAGTATTGAACCAAACCATTGACAAATTTGGGGATACATTAATGACTTATTTAATTTTGCAAAAATTGGATCCTTCTACAAAATTGTGGTGGGAACGTCAGCTTAAAAGCAATGAAATTCCGAAACTTAAGAACTTAATTGAATTTCTTAAGAATTATGCAAGAACTCTTCAAAACAGCAAGTTAGTGGTAAATAAGGTACCTAAATCTGTATTTCCCAATAAGAGTAATGCTTTTGTAGCTACTTTGAGTTGTGGTTACTGTAAAGAAGAACATAGTTTAGCTAAATGCTCAAAATTTCTCAATTTGCCTGTTCAACAACGAATAGATTTCGTAAAACATAATCATTATTGCTTCAATTGCCTATCTAATATGCATTTTCTCAATAAATGTAAGAGTCTAAATACGTGCCACCATTGCTTTAAGAAACATCATAGTATTTTGCACATGGTAAACAATTCAAGGAATAAGACTCAGACGAATAGTACGTCCCCACACGCACAAGAATTTATCCCTAAAAAAGTTGAGTCAGCGAGTGATAATGTTTCGTCTACAGTCTGTGCCTCTCATTATGAATCAAACGCAAAGAGTAATCAAAAGAGTCATATTTTGTTGTGTACCGCATTAATAAAAGTTCAAAATTCTAAACAAGAATTTGTAAAATGCAGATGTTTATGTGATACAGGCTCTCAGAAGTCATTTATTTCTAGAGAATGTGTAAACAAATTAGGATTAAAGGTAAAAGATAGTTCTATTTCTGTGTCATGTTTGGGAACATTTAATACTGTGAGTAATGGGGAAGTCGATTTATTATTCACTTCTCACTTCAAAAGTGATCTTAGGGTATCAACATCAGCATTCGTAATGGATAAAGTGACAGATAATATTCCCTATGTGTCTTTACCTTCAGTCATTTGCGATAATTTCAGTGATTTAATGTTAGCTGATCCATTGTTTTACAAATCACAAAAAATTGACATTTTATTTGGTGTAAATGTATTTATGCATTTAATGACTGGTGAAATTGTCAAACGTGAACCTAACCTTCCATTTGCCTTAAATTCGAGACTTGGGTGGATAATTTCGGGTACTACAAATTTTGAAACGTTGGCAACTGATCCAGTACATGTAAATCATTTAAGTACAAAAACTGACGAGTTAGTAAATTCATTCTGGGAAATAGAAAAAATTCCAAATGTGCAACCTTTAACAGTTGAAGAAAGACATTGTGAAAAACATTTTGAGAGTTCTCATTTTAGAGAAAAATCAGGCCGCTATTCAGTCGCATTACCATTCAAACAGGATCGATATATTTTAGGGGATTCCCGCCAAATGGCGCACAGAAGATTTCTTTATCTTGAGAAAAGACTAATATCCATGCCAGAAATTTACAACCAATATGTTCAATTCATGAAAGAATATTTATCTCTGGGCCATATGGACTTTGTTTCGAATACAGATCGTGAATTAGAAACTAAACATTATTACATCCCACACCACTTCGTCTTAAACAATTCTAGTTTAACTACCAAATTAAGAGTAGTTTTTGATGCGAGTGCTAAAACAACAACAGGTGTTTCTTTAAACGACATTCTAATGGTAGATCCAAAATACAAGATGATTTAATTTGCATTTTATTAAGGTTTAGATTTCATAATATTGCCATAACAGCGGATATAAGAATGATGTATAGGCAGGTAAAAATTCATGACAACGATAGGGATTTTCAAAGAATATTATGGAGAGATAGTCCAGATAAACAAATACAAGTCTTTTGCTTAAACACTGCCACGTATGGAACTGCTGCTGCTCCATATCTTGCAACTAAAGCTTTGAGTCAGTTAGCAATTGATGAGGGTCTTAATTTCCCAAAAGCAAAGACTATAGTTTTAAGAGACTTTTATGTCGACGATGTTTTAACTGGTGTTGAGAATAGTCAGGAAGGTACTGAATTGATATCTGATTTGCAAAAAATGCTAAAAAGAGGTGGGTTTGAGCTACATAAATGGTCCACAAATGAACCATCACTATTGAAAAATGCTGGGTTAGCAAACACAATTAACGATAATATACATAGTGTAGTGGGCAATAAGGCCACAAAAGTTTTAGGAGTGGAATGGCATCCTGATAATGATATGTTCAAATGTAGTTTTAGTGATATAAATTATCAAGGTGTCCCTACTAAACGAATTATTCTGTCATTTGTCTCAACGCTGTTTGATCCATTGGGGTGGATTGCACCTTTTGTGATTCTAACTAAAATGATCCTTCAAGAACTGTGGAAATTGCAATTATCATGGGATGATCCAGTACCAGAAAATATTGACCAAAAGTGGAAAATTTTGTGCCAAGAAGTCAAACTCTTAAATTCCATATATATACCTAGAAAAGTAATTTTGCCCAATTATTCTCGATGTGAACTTCACGGATTTTGTGATGCGTCAGAAAAGGGTTATTCAGCAGTTATTTACGTTAAAACTTGTGATAGCTCTAACATTGATGTGAAACTTTTAACAGCTAAAACTCGCGTAGCACCACTAAAACCTGTCACGATTCCAAGACTGGAATTATGTTCTGCAGTATTACTGGCACACTTAATACAGGCAGTCAGAGCTGCATTACATATAAAACCTGATTCTGTGCACGCATGGAGTGATTCACAAATTGTATTGTCATGGCTAAGATCAAATCCTAAAAGATGGCAAATTTTTGTAGCCAACAGAGTATCAGAAATCCAATCCATTTTACCAGCTGAGAACTGGAACCATGTGGACGGAAAAGAAAATCCTGCTGATTGTGCATCACGTGGGTTACTTCCTGCAGAACTACTGACCCATGACTTGTGGTGGAACGGCCCACTATGGTTAAGAAGTAGTGAGGTTCCAGTGCATGAACCTATTCCCATAAATGAAGAAGAATTACCAGAAGCACGTAAAACCTTATCATTTGTAGCTTCTGAAACTGTAAAAGAGCTTGATGTTATATCAAAAATATCTTCGTTCTCCAAATTGCAACGCATATTTGCTTGGATATTGAGATTCATCTCCAATTCAAAGGTAACACGTGTAGAAAGAAATACATCCTTTTTATCAAGCAGTGAAATTCAAGCCGCAACACGCTGCATTATTCGGATAGTTCAACAAGCGAACTTCGGTAAGGAAATTCAGTATTTAGAAGCTGGAAAAGAGCTACCTGCAAATAGCAGTCTCATGTGCTTGTGTCCAATTTTAGATGATAACAAAATATTAAGAGTAGGAGGAAGATTGAAAAACGCACAGCTGTCGGAGAATGAAAAGCACCCAATCTTATTACCATCAAAGCACCATGTGACTAAGATCATAATTAAACATTATCATGAAAAATACTTACATGCAGGTTCAGAACTTCTTCTTTCTTTAATTAGACAGCAATTTTGGATCATTACTGCTAGGTCTGTTATTCGGAAAATGGTAAGAGCTTGTGTTACGTGTTGCAGATATAAAGCTCAAACTGCAAAACAGATAATGGCTGATCTTCCAGCATCCAGAGTAACACAATCACGACCATTTCATCGAGTTGGAACAGATTTTTCAGGCCCATTCATGATTAAATATCGTGCAGGACGCGGAGTAAAATCATTTAAATCATATGTGTGTGTATTTGTCTGCTTCGTCATCAAAGCAGTCCATCTTGAAGTCGTAGAAGATCTTTCAACAAAGGCATTCTTAAGCGCATTAAAACGATTTATTGCAAGAAGAGGGAAACCTTTTGAGATTTTTAGTGATTGTGGAACCAACTTCAAAGGTGCAGAAAAAGAAATTAACAAATATCTTTTGCAGTGCAAGCAGAATGAAGAAATTTGCAAATTTTTGTCGTCAGAAGAAATAACTTGGACATTTAATCCGCCTTCTGCTCCACACTTTGGTGGACTGTGGGAATCTGCAGTAAAATCCATGAAATCGCATCTGAAGAAAACCGTTGGTGACACTGTATTAACCAATCCTGAGTTCCAAACCTTGGTTACACAAGTTGAAGCTTGCCTCAACTCTAGGCCACTGTGTCCCATATCATCTGACCCAACAGACTTGACTGCTCTAACGCCAGGTCACTTCCTAGTTGGAACTTCTCTAACTGCCATACCCGAACAAGATCTAAGTCACAGTTCCTTGAGTCACCTTGATAGATGGCATGTGAGACAGTTCATCTTACAGCAATTTTGGAAAAGATGGAGCCGGGAATATTTGGCTCAACTTCAGCAAAGACCTAAATGGCAGAAAAGTGAGCGAAATTTAGACGTCAATGACTTAGTCCTCATAAAAGATGATAATCTTCCACCACTTAAATGGAAATTAGGGAGAATACTAACTGTTCATCCAGGTTCAGATAATAAGGTCAGAGTTGTGACGATCAAGACTAGTAGTGGTGTAATCAATCGTCCAGTAGTGAAATTGTGTCCTCTTCCTAAAGAAACTAAAAACTGTGAACTAAAAACTTTTTAATATATTTTTTTATTTTTTGCATTAATTTGTTTGTGTTATTAATTGTCTTTTTCCATTATAGTTAGAAATTGTAAGCAACTAACCACTTGTTGAAATCCCAGGGGATTTCAACGGGGGCCAGAATGTTTGTGTAATTATCGTCTGCAGCGAGCTAAAGCTGCATGTTCCTTGATTTCATGTGCTCCGAGTTTATATAAGTTTCTATTTCGTACTTTCCGCGTTTGGCAACACTCAGTGTTCTGTTTTGCTTCTTGTTGTTTTTAGAATGTCAAAAAGAATGTTGTGGAATAAGCCGTGTGATGTCTCGCTTTATTTATGTGTGAATAAAACCGCATGTATACAGTCCATTATTGCATTTGTGTTTTAGTTAAGAACCAGCAGTGTGTGTTTGTGTATAGTTTAAAACGCAGAAACAAAGACATTTTAAAAATTTTGATCAAAACATTTTAAAACTTTTTTTTTTAACGTCGAATTGGGGTCGTCGTTTGGGGAGATGCAATGCACATGCGCATAGGAGCTCATTCGGTTGCATTATTACAGGGGTTTGAGGCAGATGTGTGTTTTATTTATTATATACTTTTATTGTCTGAATATGAGATGAACGTAGGAATATACTATTTGTATGGTACTTCATAGGTTCGGGAAATTTTCTTTCTTGCCGTGAGGAATAGGACGGTAATATCAAACTGATTTGCATTTTGTTTACGGATTGTTTGTTTGGAGTTTGAATTGGAAATAGTACTGTAATTCACTGGGGGATAAAACTTTTAAAATAAAAATATTTGAAAGATTGTTTCATAAGCACCCCTTCTTATGTAATAAAGAAGCTTATTTTACTAATATTGTTATTGTAATTTTTTTCCGTCAAGTTTTGACGGGTTTCATCTAGTTAAATATAATAATCAGTAAATTCATATAGCGAGTTATGTTAAGCATGAAGTGCGTGTGTGTATACATATTCAAAGTTATAAAACTTAAAAAGCTCTAAACGAGAATGCTTTTTTGCATGACTTTATTAAACAAAAACATAAAAGTTTTTAAAATATACATATTTTATTATGGTCCTTTCTGTCTGTCGATGGTACCGTGAAAATGATTCAGGAGACGCCGAATATCGTACGCGTCATCGTGATGACGTTGTTTTGAGGCATTTACTAATATTTCAGGAAATTGGAGAGTGATACTTTATCCATGGTTTGAGTATCAAATCAGAAGATAAAAATTCAGGGAACTGCGGGGAAAATAATTCGCAACAAGGAACTTACATAATGTAGGACAGCTGAGGTTGAATGGGTTTTTTTAGGAGCCTATTGCAAAAAGTCTACGGCAAATGTAATATTTATATACTTCTACGAGTATTTCCATTCCATGGGCACGTACTATGAAAATATTTCTATACAATATATACAATATAATATTGTTTCCCTAACATATGTCCCAACTCTCATACTTTACGTTTTTGAAAGATATGTTGCCAAAATATACTAGATAATTAAAAAGTAAATAATTAAAAAGTTTTATTTTAGAGTGATATTTTTATGTCATAATCGTTTAGGTTAGGTTATGTGGGCTACGCTGAATATTCGCATGCAAATAACATCCACTCAAATATACCTGGTTTTACAATCATAAATGTGCATTAAGTTTTAGACAAGAAATAAATAAAAGCTTGAGAAACACATTGGCTATTATTCACAAGCGTTCAAAGCTGCATGTTGGCATTTAACATGTGTCGATATTTACTGTTCAACATATTATATAACTTTCTGGTATTTTCTGGTAACCTTCTGGCGTTTTGATGTTAGGGGTCTCAGACGTGGCCTTTGATATTTTATATAGGGACTCTAATATTTAAAAAAATGAGAGTTTTTTTTTAACTCAGTAGGGTGTTAAATATTATTAAACGGCAAATATTTACCCTTCCTTGTTAATGTACAGGAATTTTATGTTATAAACATTATTTCATTTCACATAATTATTAATATATGTATACATATATCCTTGCCATTGCTATTTAAAATATCTCATCAATATATATATATATATATATATATATATATATATATACTAGCTAACCCGCCCGACGTTGCCCGGGCCCGAGATAATTACAATCTTAGAGAAAGGCGTTAACCCCCTCCTTCCCCATACCTGCAAATATAATGAATAATTTGTTCAAGAGAACCACCGTCACCTAAATTAACGCGATCATTAAAAAAAGAATTACATTTTTCTGACAATTAGAACATAACGAAGACGCTACGCTAAAATAGCCGGCAGATGACACCCCTTCCCGACCTCAATTTCAAATCTATATCTTAATTAGTTACTTAAATATTTTCATTAGTAAAATTTGGCAATTATTTCCTTTCATTTTCGCAAACTAAATGAGAGGGATTGGCCAGAGAAACAGATCTCTTTGTAATTCAGTTTTTAATGAAAGCCGATCCCTGTCTGAAAATTTCTCGGATCGTTTTCACTGGCGCTGAAAGATTTTTGGCAGTTTTTTGCGTAAATTAAAAAAAAAAAATACCAACCGAATTTTTCAAAAACCATATAGTCAGATACAGAATATTTTTTTACATATGCTCAGAAATTTGCAATTTGATATCTCATTTAGTTTTCTTAAAATTCGCTAATTAGTTAAATAATTTCGAATTCGTTCATTTCCGGTTGCAAATCCAATGCACCTGTCCACTTCTTTCACCATTTTGATTTAAAAGATGATATTTTAGAAGCGATGGTTAATGAGAATCTAATTAATATCTAGGCTAATTATCAAAATATTAAAATTCTGAGGCTCAGGTGCACATGGTCAGACCTTGGAATATCCACACCTAAATTTCCAGCCTTCTAGGTGGGCTAGATTTTCCTAGCCATCGCCAACAGACACACACACACACACACACAGAGCGAAACTTTCTTTTATTAGTATAGATATTGTAAATGTATTTTCTTCTACGTAGATAATAATAACGTACTAAAAACATTTGTTTGATTTAAAAAAGTAATATATTCCTTTGAATAAAAAATTGTTTAAAATATATTGTAGAGTTAAATCATAAATTATATTATTATTCACTCCAAAATTATGAAAATCGTGTAACTTATTTTTCGTCATTGCTATAATTGATTTTTTTTTTTTTTTTTTTTTGCCATGTATACAAATAACGGATATTTCATCATTGTTTAATTACTTTCATTTCATAATAATTTTTATATCTATAATTTTCCATAGAACCTAAACTTTGGAATACGGAATGCGTAGACATTTTGTGTATTATAGTAAGAAAAATCATAAGCGTACACTGTAAAAAAAAAAAAAAAAAAAAAAAAATGATTTTTTGTCTACAGATATATAATATAACCAGGTACAAAAATCTACAGTAACATCTTTCGGGTTATTCACGATTAAAAAATCGTTCTTTATCTTTAAAACATACAGAAACTAATATATTTTCGAGATTTTAAAATATCATTTATAAAAACAAAGTTTCTTTGGCTGCCACAGGCATTTGGAAATGTTTCCGAGTAGTTTTTGTAATATGTTAATAATCCGTTTTTGAAAGGTTTTTACGATGTTATCAACAATGAATGAAACATTTTCAATGGCAGAACTGAATTTATATTTGGAAGAATAACAAAATAATATTAATTTCAATGTCAATGTTAATTCTGTTAATTCATCACGTTTGACTGTAAAGCTTGTTTGTTAAAGTTAAGATTTGATAGCATCTGAAAGATATAAAATTCAGGTTAGGAATTACTAATATACTTTAAAAGCTACTCAGAAACATTTCCAAAGATCATTGGCAGCCATTAAAACGTTATTTTTATAAAGGCGTCTTTAAATTTCGAACATATTTGGGTTTCAGTGTTTCGTAAAGAGTAAGAAGGCTTTTCGGAAGCGTGACTAACTCAGAAGATGTTATAGTATATTTTTGCCCGTAGATATGTTATATTTTCCTATATTAACAAATATTTGTCATTTTTTAATATAAGCATAGATCTTTCATACTGTAAGGCTTTCGAACTGGAACAATTCTTCAAAAATTGATTTCTTATTTCAATGAACTTTTTTATAACAAAATGGAACTGGATTAATCTTAATTATTCAATGATGTTTAAAGTATAATAAATGTGGACGCGAGTTTCAAAACTCGCCTTATCCAAAATTTTAAAAAAATCGTGTTTTCCCTATCAATATATTCTACTGGTAAATCTTCACTTAAAAAACACTACAATAAGCACAAAAACTAGTTTTAGCATGCATTTCTGGCGTTCTAAAATTTTGGTTTACAATGAAAACCAATGGAAGCAGTCAGAGGTTTTTCGTGATTTCCTCGAATTTGATTTTTTGGAAAAGGCGAGCTTTGAAAATCACGTCCTCCAATAAAGTTCCATGAAGTAGTTTACATATTTTAGGTTTACGATTCGTAACTGTATTAACATCGCTAAAGAAAATGAACCTATCTGAAACATATTTTCAATCTATTTGCACAAATTTTAATCCTGTTTCGTTTTTTAACAGATTTATTTTTTCAAAACAGAATAAATAATTAAAGAAGACGTGCTTCGCTTCATTTTGCGAAAAATGAAGCAAATAAAAATTTTCCAACTGTTTGATTAAAATTATTGTAGGTAGCTGTTTAGTTGAAAATTATCTGATAATTAAAAATGTGTTAAAATGGCTTTTTACATCACCAATTTCATTTTAAATGACTCAGAATTCTATTCTTAAATTTATTTGTCTCCCTTTATGATTTTTAATAAATGATTATGTTCTAAATCGAAACTTTACAAAATATTTTCCACTTCAATTGTTATTTTTTGGACGAACATTAAGATACATTTAATAAAGCCAAGGATAGGATTTTCAATAATAAGAACAGTTCATTTAAAAAATAAAATTAAGTAAATAGTTATTTTTACTGTATTTTTTAGATACTTCATAAAATTATATATATAATAATTAACCTTTTCAAAATTTGATGTTTACAGTTATAGAGCACACTTATCAGAAAAAATATGGAACGAAAAAAAATTTTAATGTTTGAAAATATAGGAGAAGTATGGTTTTTATTTTTTTATTATTATTATTATTTAAATTAAATTTTTACGTTGTATTTCAAAAATTGCATTTTTGTTTCAGCAAATCATTTTCTATCATAAAATCATGCAATAATACATCAATC
The DNA here is from genome assembly GCA_963931845.1 of Maratus michaelseni. NCBI lineage: Eukaryota > Metazoa > Arthropoda > Arachnida > Araneae > Salticidae > Maratus > Maratus michaelseni. The sequence goes on along the minus strand of OZ007590.1, from coordinate 255,293,660 downwards.
CTATATTATAAACCACTCAAATAAGAAACAGTAATTTAAAGGTTGCCATATCCCGTTAATACGAAATCTTCAAGTTTTCAAAATTACGTTAAAAATGCAATGAAATAATTCTGAATACAGATTTATAAAAAAGAGTATTTATTTTCTAGTGAAGCAATTTCTGCCTGATTTTAGTAATATCTGTAATTAATTAAAAACATACCACCCAATTTTAAGTTTTACACCCTAGAATTTAAAAAGGAAATATTTCAATTGCAGTTTGTTTGAAAACTATTTTTATTTATAGATTTTTTTTTAATGTTTTATGTAAAGTATAAAATTTAATCGCAAAAATAATGAAGTGCAACGCTTGCTGTAATATAAATAAATATACAAAATTAATAAAATCCTGATAAAGGTATCACAGGTTGCAATGTATTAGCCAAGTTTGGCCATGTTGACGCTGGTGTTTTAGAGATGATATAAGACCACAGGCAGGCGGCTTTTAAATATCTTCCGAATTAGCCACATGTTGTTGGCAAAATTTATTATACTTACTATTAGCAAATAGTTTTCGTTTCAGAAAGAAAATGATTAGCATTATTGTGGTTTAATCGGGTTACATGCATTTGTTTTTAAACAAACATGAGTGATACAGACAAATAATCAGAAGCGCCAAGATTTGTAAATTTAGAGATTAAAAAAAATTATAATCAAGGTATCAAGTTCTGTATCTACAGCTTTCATCTAAACAAACATTCTTAAAATCCCGTGCAACGCCGGTTACTTCAGGTAGTTGAACATAAATAATAAATTTAAATAATTATTTCTTTGAAAGCATTTAAAAGAAATATTTGTTACTATTTAACAAAAGGCAAAATCAAAATTAGTTTCTTTAGAACAAAACAAATGATATATTTCATTTATCGTCATTCATTTAAAATTAATATAAATTTGTCTGAAAAATATGCACTTGGAAATTATTTTTTTCTTCCGTGTTAAAAACAAAAATTTCCTTAATGTATTTGAGTACTTAATTATTGAACTTAACAATAAATATATTGCCTTTTTGTAATTTTTGCTATAATGACTTGAATTTATCATTCGTCGAGAATTATAATATAAAAGGTACATCATGTGACTACTTAGAGATGCATAAACATTCATTTTAATTATAAATAACTTAAGGCGAAAAGCTGATCATCTTAAACTGAATTTATGTCAAAGCCATTTACTATCTCGTCTGCACAGTACCTTTAACTAAATAAAAGACTATTTCATGCATTTCATATATCTAAAGACATGGGACTTAATTAGCATCTGCATCATTCAGATTTTGGAGAAACTTCTGAATTAGAGACTTAGAGTTTGCAGCATTCAATTTCGGTGTGTATCTTACATATTAATGGATGAGAGAATGGAATGTTCGACGTCTAGTTCCAACTTCATTTAAGAGTACAGGCTTGAATAAGTACAATTTTCCTTACCTTGGAATATTGCATATAACTAAATAGTGACAGTTTTGATGATTTCCAAATTTATTTTATCGTTATAGATTTTTCTTAAAGCTTTATTTTTTTCAGTTTAATATAGATTAATACAAATTTTATTTTATATACAAAATATTTTTAGTCATTAATTACTTTTGTTTCATTATAGATAGTCAGAGTATATATATATATATATATATATATATATATATATATATATGTATATATATGTTATATAAAAATTTATTTTCTTCCTATCCTTCCATTTTATTCGCATTAATATTTTAAAATTAATCTAACTTCTGTCACAGTCAGTATTTCCTTAATTCTTAATAATATCTATTCCTATTTAAAGTCCTTTTAAAAGTAAATATCCGTATATTAATAATTGTTTTATTCCAAATCTTAATCTAAAATTTAAGATCATTCGTAGCTTTTATCAGTTCCCCAATCTATAAAATTCTGAGACGCGTTCTCATTTCGAATGTTTTTTAAAAGCCATTTTCTTTTTATTATTATTATTATTATTATTGCTCTCATTTTTTCCCGCGCTTGGGATTTTAACTTCAAAATTTCTCCGCAGCAAAGTACGGGATTCTTTACCGTCTTAGCTCCTCCTTAGCGCCTCATTCGCTGGGCTGGAGCTAGCTTATCACTCATTGGTTTGGGCGCTCGTGACGTAATTCTGTATGTTTCCGCGGAGAGAACAAAACCAGCTCGCAGCCGTCGGAGCGAGAGATTTTTGACGTTTTTGGAAGTCTAAACAAATATGTGTCTGGTATTTTTATGTCCGTAGAATATTCAACTGGCCCAGTAACATCTTAATTCAATGAAATGAAGCAACGTTAGCCCGAGGGCTATAAGTTTTAGACCTTGGGGAATTGTTTCTGTGTTGTTCATCTTCTAATAAAATTATTTGTCTGGAGATTGGCTTTATTTATTGGAAAACTTTGGTGGACTCATTTCATTGCCTTCTACTTCGCCATACTCGCTAATATCGACTGCAACTTGCTATATCGTTGAAGGACTGCCATCTTTTCATTGAATATTATTCATCGTAATATCTTAACCTCGTCAAAATGCTACATATATATATATATATATATATAGATAGATAGATAGATAGATAGATATTACTGACGAAAATTAAAGCAGTTCTTTTCAAAAGATAAATGGAACAAAATTTTAAATTTATTGATAAATACAAAAATCTTTATAGGACGATCTCTAACAGAAGGAATAGAAAAATTTGAATACTATCTCCTAAATTGTTAAAAAATATGAACAATAACATAAAATATTATTTTTTTGAACAGATACATCATAGGGCCAGTAACTTTATATATTAAATTAAACAAGGGTATATATATATACAACATATTTGATTTAAATATTTAGAAATAATTAAAGCCTTTTCTACATGTTTAAACAACTGCGATATTTTCTTAAAATTTGGTTTAAAACTTTTAAAAAAAATTTCATGCTATTTAAATATTAATATTTTTATTTACGCATTTAATTGTCAATACAATAAGATACATTACACATGTTCTACAAATAAGAGCCCTAAAATAAATAAATATTTTCATTTTTCATGTTATCCCAATAATATTATGTTGCGTATTTTGTTGTGCATATGCTATTTATATTAGACATCAATTCGATACTTAATATTTATATCTGTAAATATGACTAGGTTTTTATTTTAAAAATATACAATACACATAAAAAAAAAGAGAATTACAGGCTATTTATTTTAATCGCAAAAACATCGGAGGGAAAAACGAAAATATTAATTTACTTGAGAATTTTGTCTTTCAAATGTTTTAATTAAATGTAAACTTACAGGTCGGAGGTCTGAAAACTTGCAATGTTTGAATATCAACATCCAATATTAACACCGAAATGCGATTCCAGATATTTAACTAACCCTAGATATATGATTACGTGAAGTCTGTGTAGTTCCCAATAGTTTATCTTTCGCCATATCTTTTTGTTTACGTTATTTTCCCCTGACTTTTACGCATATAGATAACACTGAATCAGGTTTTGTCGTGTTTATTTGCTAACGGTATTTATGATCATATTAGCATATGCTGACAGGAAATTTCTCATAACCTGTACTTTTTGCATTCCTTCAGCATTTAAAATGTGTTTTATTATTGCCTGTGTTATTATTGGTATGTCAAAGCCCCCAGGAAAACAAAACGTGAAATGGTATAGGTTCACGAGTAATACACTTTCATTGACAACACTGTTTATATAATTTCACAGATAAATTCTTCGATTAAAAAATAGCTTTTTCAGTGACAAAAAATAAATATATACCTTACAACAAATTTCGTAAATGATTTACTAACCTGGTGAATGATATAGCTCTAGTGTAGACAAAAAAAGACTTTCTTTAAAAATGAAATACCTATCGCCAGTAAAATTTTTATATAAAATTGAATCCCATTTCATATTTTAGTTATATGAATCAAAATGTAATAATGTCTTCTTTTTATTTCTTAATAATAACTAAATAACTTAACAGCTTACGTAATACTAGAAATATTTTGAGAAAACGCGGGATATAGGATTTGAACGAGCTTTCCTCTTTAGAAATAATCTAATATTAATCATTTTAGTTTCAAGAGATCCGTTCTGAAACGCAACGAAAATTATATTAAAACTTCAGATGGATTTCGTAGTTATTAGTCACGCAGAATTTATGTGTTGTTAAATTCGAACAGTTACATTTCGTTAAGTAACTTAAGTTCCCTTGTTGTTTCGGGTAATTAATTCAGCACTCTCACAGTTTTATGTATTTTATGTACATATTAAACGAAAATAAAAGAGCGTTTTATGTTACAAAGTTCATATAAATCCTGCTGTTATTTTCTTGGTTTCAAAAGAATAGAAGAATAAAAAATAACTTTAAAAAATAAAGAAATAAACATATACCTTACATTATTGAACGCCTAAGTGGGGTCACTCGGCCCAGCAAAGCCAGGCCGCAGAGCGTTAGCACCTCCCCCGGGATGTTCCCCAGCACGTGGGGATTCGTTGTGGGTGATTCCAGCCACCGGCGGCGGAAGGGAAGGCACGACGCCGAGACCGCCAGCGCACGCGCAAACGGCCCAAAAAAAAACAAAAACAAAACAAAACAAAATACAAACATAGCTTACATTATCTTAGTTTTTCATATAATATTAACTTTACCGTGACAACAAGACTTTCTATGTCTACTTCGGTTGAAAATGCATTTTAATAAAAATAGCCTTACTACCAGGAAGGATCTCATAAGAAATTGTGCCGAATCTGCATTTTATTTTTATGAGCCGAAAAGTTAATATCTTCCCTTTATTTTTGAATGTTTACTTTCTTCATTCATGGCACACGTAATATTCTTTTTTTTTCAAAACCCATTGAACCTATATTTGTGTTATATCATTTGAACTAACGTACCATTTCGGAAACGTCCTAATAAATAATTATTTCAGTTTAAACAGATTCGCAGTCAAGAGCAACGAGAAATACATTTAAAGTTCAGCTGAACTTCGTAGTCATTAGTTGCGCGTAATTTATGAGTTGTTAATTTCGAGTAGTTAAATTTGGTTGAATAACTTGAACTGCCTTTTGTTTCGGGAAATTAATTCTACATTTGCAGAATTTTATTCATTTGATATGAAATAGAAAGTGAAACACACTTTAATCACACGACTTCATATAGATTTTACAAATAAGTCTCTGCATTATATCAATTTTTAAAATTGCATTATAATCAGAATGGTATCTAAACCTCAAAATTAATGAAAGTTTTATACGCTGTTAAAAAAGTAGTACAAAATTAATTTATTGCAATTTCCCTATGCTTCCCCTGCTATTTCCGTATTTTGAATAAATTGCACATTGTTTCCATTTCTTGTATAAATACATGCAATATACCTCCTCTCTTATACTTATTGTTGCAATGATAAAATTATGCATTATTATTTAACAGTAAATAAATTTTAGTTAGATAAAAATGAAGTCGGGGTGCAATTTTTTTCAATCTTGTCTAGTATTACAAAATAGAATAGGTATTTATGATTTGATTATCTTTATATTTAAGATAAATCGCTTAGTTTAAATAGTGAAGTTTAAGGTAAATATCACAGAACATTTTTAAATGTTTAATGGTTTTTTATTACAACGTACGATAATTGGAAGTGCGGAGATCACACTTATTCTGCTATCATAGACAATCTCATATACTTTCATATAAATAGACATTTCCAGCGGAAAACAATAAAAAATGTTTCATAGGTTATAGTTGACCTTTTGTAACTTACTCTTTAACGAAAATATCTCTGTATGTACTTAATATATATTTCAGCTCAACTTCACCAACCCCAGAGCTCTAAAATAAAAGCGCTCCTTAGATTTATTTTTTAAACACTTAGGAACGATTATTAGTAATTTTTTTTTCAGTGTAGCCCATATTGTAGAGTGCCTGCATTTAGTTATGAAAATAACCCTACTTGTAGAACCAAGCGCAGCTCCAAGCTAGTAATAGCCAATAGCATATAGTATTTCAGTTCGCGCAATAGTAAGCTTTAAGATGGCTGTTATTGTTTCAACTCTCGAATATGATCTGTGCATTAAAGTATCCTTAAAAAAAATCAGTTATTGACACAAATGTAGGTTCAACATAAAAATTTGGAGATTTTTGGGAATTTGGGTGGAGATTTTTTAAAGTGTTTGCGACATAAAAATTTAACATAAGTTTTTGAAAAACATCATTTCCATAAACAATTAGTAACTAAAAACATTATACCACCAATTTATGGTTATATTTAGATGAGACCGGTCGTCTACACTTTTGCGTTGTTGTCAGTATGATGAAAGATATATTTAAATATCTGAGAATTTAGAAATAATTTTCAGCTATTTCTATAAATTAACATACAAAACAATTGTAAAAAAAAAAAAAAAAAAAAAAAAAAAAAAACATTAAAATCTTAATTTCAATTGGTATATTTCTGAAAAATTGTATTTATGGCTTCGATTGTACTTCCTTACATTCTTAGTAACTGAAATTGTATGTTTAGGTACAAAATAGTAAACTGTTTATATTTGTCGTGAGGATATTTTTGACAAGATTAAAATATTGCATTATTCTTCATTAAAATTGTAAAAGTTAAAAAGAAATTGCATTAAAACAATCTATTTAAGAAATTATATTATCTTTTTATATAATAATGCATTTGAAATAATCAACTTTATATTCATTTTGATTTGTTAAAAAAATGCAAACTATCTGTTTTTGTGGTAAGGAAATTTTTGGTAAGTTTTAAGTATTGCATTCCTTAAAATTTGAAGAACAAAATCCATCAAGACAATTTATTTAATAAATAAAATTGTCTTTTTTTATACAAATATATTTGAAACAATCAATATTATACTAATTGTTTTTTAACTTTATTAAAATGAAACAGTAAAGTAACTATTTTTGTTGTGAGGATATTTTCGGTATGTTTCAAATATTACATTATTTTTCCTTAGCATTATAACAATAGCACCAAAGATTTTGCATCAAAATACCTTATGCAACAAATTAAATTGTCTGTTTATATTTTAGTCCATTTGAAACAATTAGTATTATACCCATTATTTTCTTTATTTAAAAAAACAATAGAAAATAATCTTTTTTGTCCTGAATACATTTTTGGTAAGTTTCAAATATTGCAATATTTTTACTTAAAATTCTAAAAAAAAATAAAACAATTTATTTTATAAATGAAATTATCTGTTTATATACAAATATATTTGAAAAAATCAGTATTATACTAATATATATATATATTACTTTATTAAAATGTAACAGTAAATTATCTATTTTTGTTGTGAGGACACTTTTGGTAAGTTTCAAATATTACATTATCTTTCCTTAGAATTGTAACAATTGCATCAAAATAACTTATGCAACAAATTAATTTGTCTGTTTATATTTTAATCCATTTGAAACAATTAGTATTATACCCATTTTTTTCCTTATTTAAAAAAATAGAAAACAATCTATTTTTGTCCTGAATACATTTTTAATATGTTTCAAATATTGCAATATTTTTACTTAAAATTGTAAAACAAACATTTCAAACAATTTATTTAATAAATGAAATTGTCCTTTCATATACTAGTCTATTTGAAACAATCAGCATTTTACTCTTTTCTTTTTTTTTAAAGCATGTCAAACATAATAGGACACCTTACTACTATCTACAAATTTTAAACGAATATTAGAAATATAACACTTTCTGCCCACTAATTATTTATTAATTATTTAAAACAAAGACCTGTTTAGGGGTTTTGCTACAACCGAAACTAGTAGCCAATTGTCAAAATATTACACAAAAACATGAATGTATAACATAGTGGAAACAATAGTTTTTAAAAGAAAGAACAAGACAAGATTTATGAATTCAATGTTATAAAGTGCAATAGTTTTGTTTTTAAACAAAGTTTTAAATGAAGAATATCCACACCGCATAATATATGCATAGCATTTAACAGTAGGTAACCCATAGCTATCACCAATCACTTGCTTAGTATCTGCTTTATACAATGATTTATTCCTGTATTAGTATGCAGCCCGAAAGCAGAATACTACGAAATTTGCGACGTACGTCGCAGAACAGACGCATGAGCTGCAGAACAATTCTGTTCAAATGTGGAGAAAATAAATCAAAACAAAATCGCCGAAGCTACCGCGCTTTTCTTAAAACGTAAAAGTTGAGCAATGTGCTGTTATTCTGAGAGAAAACACCGTGCCGCTTCTAACGCAATACGCTTTGATCAGCAATATCTCAGAACTCTCTGATGATTGGAGGAAAATGTAGTTGCGGCCGGCCAGCTCTTCTAACCTTCTTAAGAATTCTAGTTACGAAAATATTATCACTGAGTTCTATAATAGTGGAGCTTCCGTGGGACAAAAAAGTCATTCTCAAGAATTTCCTAGATTATTTCTACCACACGTGTATTCTTCTTTGGCAAAAACTATATCTTGTTACATTATGAACGAAGGAGTGCCAATTGTCATAGTAGCAAATAAGATGACCGTAAATCATAGAACACGACATATTATCGGACTTAGAGTCCCAATTTTTGATTTAAATAGTCCTAAATTATTTGAAAATATTTATTTAGAGCACCATTTTTGCAATGATGTAAGTGGAAAAGGTTTGAGTTGCAGCATCATTGATACACTTAAAAAATTTGGTCTAAGTCTTCCTTACATTAGAGAACATCTAGTTGGGCTTGCCGTAGACGGTCAGTATATTCGACTAGGAGTGATAAATCACTTAAAAGAAGTTCTTGTTCGCCAAGATATCCCAGTATCCTGGGATCCCATGCATAGACTTGAATTAGTGCAGGTTCATTCCAGCAATAGATTAGTACAAGATTGCCTCACACTTATAAATTCATGCATGAAAGAATTCATGTGAGGAACATCCTATGAATGCCTTAATAAGTGTGCTCAAGAATTGGATATGTTTTTATATAAACCAAAAACCTTTAAAACTATGAAATTTTTTCCCCACTCTGTGAATGTTATCCAAACATTTGTGAAAGATTATGCAGCATTAGTCGCAGCCAGTGAAAAACTTGAAGATGAAAGTTTTAGAGATAAACTCCTTTCAAAAAGAAACATTTTTGATATATTAATAATTGCTGATGTTATTTGTGTGCTTGCAGCTACAGCTACTTCCAAACGTGTTCAACAGATTGATCATCTTCCTTGGGACTATATAAATTTTATAGATATTTGCAGCAATATTTACTTACAATGAAATATCATTTAACAAACCTTTCCAATTGTATTGACTCAGAAAGTTTGAAAAAATATATTGAAACATTACCTAATGTATTTTTCCTATATACAAAGCTTTCCTCTTCAATGTTCTCAAAAGAAAATACATTTCAGGGTATACCAATGCCAGACCTCCCAATCAGTTCCAAAAAGTTGAGATAAACCCATGATTCTTCAACTATTTCATATTTTTTGCATGATGTCAAAGAAATAATAAAATACATAGATTCATTACTACACCAATGTAGTTTGTATTTTGAGCAGAGTGAAAAAATAGACTCAATAATTTCTGCAGCAAAGTTACTTTTTAACTTTGAACATTTGATATTCCCACGTTCTAATGTTGAAAATAATTCCATTAATCATTCCAATTTTCTAGAAACAATAAAAGCCTTTTCATGTGTTCCTCCATCTGAAGAGGAAAAGAACGAACTTTTTTTTCAATATAAAATCTTTGTTGACTGGATGATAAAAAGCATTAACGAATGCAAACAAACTGGAAATCTTTTTCAAGAAAAGATAATATTAAAAAAGTCAATATTGGAGTTGAAATCACATATCCCCAATTTTCTTAATTTCTTTGTTCATATATTTTCAATTCCCATTTCAGAAGCAATCTGTGAGACATGGGGTTCTGGAATTGACAAAATATTTTCAAAACGACCCAATACGAATGATGGTAATGAAATTAATATTGGTACAACAGACCAACGAATGTTCATTTCTTGTAATGGCCCTCCATCTGGACACAATTCTTTGAGAAAACTTTTAAAGGCTGGATTAGTATCCATATATGGACCATTTTTCAATAAACATTTTGTGCATAGAGGAAATATGTCAAAATATTTTGCATCAAAAGTAATTCATAAAACAACGAATTCTATATCAATACCGTGGTATTAAATACTAAATACTAGACTTTGTGTGCATAAAGGAATGAAGATGTATATATTGAAATATAATCCCTTCCTGTTTTAAAATTTGATTGCATTTCATTAAATTCTACTTTGCTTTGCATTATTCACATAATAAACAAAATGTTTTTTTGATAACATTCTGAAGAGAAGTTTATAATGTATGAATTTATCTTGCAGAACAATTTTGGTCAAATGAATCTGCGTTGCAGAACATCACAAAATATTCTGCTTTGGGGGTATGCAGTAATTACTGTCTTTTATTACAAGACTCGAGAGTTAGGCTGGAAACACGCCTTTATAATTTAATCCCCAAGTAATCGAAACAAAACATATTATTTGACTCTACATTATGTCCTACATAATTCGCTGTAATTGAAATTAAAATAATAATTGACTGTCGATCGATAATTTTATTTTCGTCAGTAACAAATCCAAATATGACATCACAATGTTCTATATACCTTTTAAATGCTAAAGGTGTAAAAGTAACAACTATAATATAAATTAAAATAACTTTTATTAGTTGTTTTACACGTTTCGACTCTTTCCGAGTAATTTTCAAAAACAAAATGAGAATATTCTAAAGCTTCACGGGCTTTGAAGTTATTATTTTCATGTACTTTTTTTAAAATTACGCACGTTATCTATTATTTTTTACGTGATTGTTTATTTTCACATCTTTGACCATGGAGTAACTCTAGCCACAGTTTCGGTAAAATTAAAAGATGCCGCATCCTTACATATTGTATTTTTGCGCATGAGTATCTCTATGGTTTCTCTTATTATGGATGGATAGTATAGACTGGAGGGAAATATTGTTTTACCTTCATTGAAATTTATTTGGATGGTTTCTTCTTGATATAATCTTGCCAGGGCTGTAGTTTTTCTATTGTATATAATATAAGCTATATGCTCTTTTTTTCTGCAATTAAATTTTCTGCTGGTCATGCCTATGTAGTAATTCTTGGATCCGTCTTCTTTAATAAAAGGTATTTCATATACTCCTAAATAATTCTCAAAATTAATTGGGTCAATTTTGCTTCAAATGATATTCTTTAATTTCTTAGGTGGTTTGGCTATTAAGCATATATTGAAACGTTATAAGGCTGTTTTTTATTTTTTCAAAAAAGCTTGGATAATATTGCAGAGTATAAAGCCTAATAAATTAAAGAATATCATTTGCAGTAAACTTGACCCAATTAATTTTGAGAATTATTCAGGAGTATATGAAATATCATTTATTAAAGAAGACGGATCCAAGAATTACTACATAGGCATGACCAGCAGGACATTTAATTGCAGAAAAAAGAGCATATAGCTGATATTAAATACAATTGAAAAACTACAGCCCTGGCAAGATTATATCAAGAAGAAACCATCCAAATAAATTTCAATGAAAGTAAAATAATATTTCCCTCCAGTCTATACTATCCATCCATAATAAGAGAAACCATAGAGATACTCACGCGCAAAAATACAATATGTAAGGATGCGGCATCTTTTAATTTTACCGAAACTTTGGCTAGAGTTACTCCATGGTCAAAGATATGAAAGTAAACAATCAAGTAAAAAATAATAGATAACGTGCGTAATTTTTAAAAAAAGTACATGAAAATAATAACTTCAAAGTCCGTGCAGCTTTAGAATATTCTCATTTTGTTTTTGAAAATGACTCGGAAAGAGTCGAAACTTGTAAAACAACTAATAAAAGTTATTTTAATTTATATTATATTTGTTACTTTTACACCTTTTGCATTTAAAAGTAATATACTATTACAAGGTGTTATAATTTATTATATCACAATGTTCTTTAAAATTCATAGAACATTTACGGAATGGTACAAAATACAAAATTATATATATATATATATTATAATAGATATTTTTGCATATGCTGACTTTGTTTCATATTAGTATGTTGCATCGCAAACATACAACAAAAAATCAATTATTTGATAATTTTATATGCAATTATTTACCCATTTTAATTAATTATTAGAGTCTTAAATTAAGGTGGTCATAAACTATGGTATGTGAGAAGGTCTACTATGTATTATTTTATTATTAACGTTTCATGGATACTTACTTCATCTAGTTTAGTTGAAATTATTCCTTATTTATTAACTATAACTAATTCATTTAAATTCGATCCTAGATTTATAAATCCTGTCTGAGGTAAACAAAATTTTTACATATGCTAAAACACTATCCAAATACTCTAAGCTGTCTCCACAACACATGTGATTGCGCAAAAGCACACAAGGCTCTCAAAACATTGTCTTAAATGAATTTTTGATACGCCACGACTTATGCGTATTTCATTTGTTTACACACTGACATTTGATATAATTTAATATTAACGATGCGATATAAATTAGCGATATATTGTTTTAATTATCTGGATTAACACTGAGAATATTATAGCTACACATTGTAAATCCTTAGAATAAGAATATTCATATTTATAACTAGCATTCTAATACTGATGAAATGTACTTTTACATTTTACGAAAAAACACAAGAATGCAGGAATAACACTTTTTATTTTCTTTGTATATTTTCTCAGAACATTCATTAAATAATCTAAATGAAAGCAACTCTAATACTCATACACAGTAAAATGAAGTTGTAATATTCCGTTTCACGGCAGAGATTTGAAATTGATTATAGAAACATTACAACTCTGTTCATTATTATTATGAAGTTTTCTAAATTTAAAAAAAGTGTATCTCTCAGATATACAAAGTAAATATTAACGAAGAAGTATATCTATTATCTAGAAAAAATACAAATAAATAAAAAGAAAAGTACGTAGAACGAAGTAATTTAGTGTAACCGTAGATTATAAATAATAATAACACGTATCATGTTTACCAATCTAAAAGAAAAAGTTATGACTAAATACATTAGACTTATATTTTCCAATTTTTTTTAAAGTCGTGCTTTGTAAATTTTGTAATTAAATACAAAAAATCATATTGGCATATAGACTGGCTTATGTAATGATTTAATTGTAGTTATTTACATAATAATATTTATCTAGAATATAGGTGTGAAAATAATATATTTTTTATCTTAAGGATAAAATTAGTTAAGAAACGCATTTCTATCAAGAAGTGAAAATTTATAGCTAAAACAAAATGCATCAAAATCAAGAAAGACATAAAAACAACTCCACAAAAAAAACTCTTACAAATTAAATTGAATATATATTTAAAATATTTTACAATTTTCTAGTTTTTCATGATATTATCTTGAACCTAAAGCTCTGTATATAATAATTCCTTATAAGTCTGTATCATTACAACGGAATTATCCCAGCATGAAGACTTGCAAGAGACAATTACTTAGCGTTGCGCAAGTATTCATTTTCATAATAAATACCCATAGGCATAAAACTGGTCATCTTAAACTGAATATATGTCAAAGCTATTTGCGTTTCCCCAGAACATTTAAATAGATAAAATACACTTTCACGCATTTCACATGGCTGAAGACATGAGACAATTGCCACTGAATCATTCAGATTTCAGAGGAAATTCTAATTTATAGACTTGGGGTCTACCATGCTGTATTTCAGAGAGTGCTTTATTGATCTATATTTGAGGAACTGTACAGGTTGCGTGTTTAAAACAACAAATGTTTTACGTGACAAAATTAATATAATTATTATTTTTTATTTTGAAAAAAAAAAACTAAGTAAAATATACAATAACTTACATTTTTCTTATGCTCTACAAGATATAGCTTACATCATCTATATATAGCGAATTGATTCATGCTACACATAAATCAAGTGAATAGCCTTGTACATATGCTAATAAATAATTTGAAAAGGAATGCGTATGTGAAATAGTAAGTATTAATGAGACAGTGTGAAATTAATGTATGAAAAAAAATTCACTCGATTCAACAGGATTAAATATACGTCACCTGTTTGCAAATTTACACAAAAACATAATCAGCAACAACTTATGTGAACGTCTAACTGAATTTTAAGTTTTATTAAATCCCGTGCTTTAGTTCTTGAGCTATAAATATCGCTAAAATCGTTTAAACCCTGAAATATGTAGCATATCAGCGCCACCTGTAAGGATATTTACACTAACCTAATCAGCAACAACTTATGCCAACATCTAACTGAATATGAAGTTTGTTGAAAATCCGTGTATTAGTTATTGAGCTATCTCGGAAATCATAAACAATGCTACATAGCAACGCCATATGTTGGGGACTTACACAAAAAATTAATCAGCACCAATTTATACCAAGATGTAACAGAATCTAAATATTTATTAACTCCATTGTATTAGTTCTTGAAATAGAACACTCACAAAATTTTCGTCACATACCGGCACGCACAAAGACAGACTGTCAAATCATGTTTAGGATATCCTAAAACATATAAATTCATCGAAAACTGGAAGTTCAAATTTATCACAAATCTTGTACTTTCTTCTTGTAAAGATATAAGAAAGTAGAAAAGCAGAACAAGAAGTATTTTGGTTTGAAATGCATAATTTAAATGATGATGTAAGATTTCTTACACAAATAACACATAACCCCTATGATTTTAGGTATGGTAGAAAAGCTTGAAAAAAAATACTAATGTTGATATAACGCTGACAACAGGTTCTAAAAATATATTATTCAATTTTACAATCTGTTAATAGAGAAGATAAATATCTATCATTTGATCTAGACACACGGCAGTGTGTCAGCCAAGTTTGTCTGACATACAAGTGTATATTACACTAACCATTTTGAGCTATTTTCACCAAATTTCGACACTCTACTACTGAACATCTATTTGACTTAGGTACTTGTAAATTTAGATGTGCAGCCAGGCCCCCCTTAATTATCCAGCATCGAAAATTGTATAAATAACGCATAATTCGTTTCTGAGATAATGATATTTCAAAATGTCGGATAATCGATAATTTTATCACTGACTCACTCACTCATCAAAAAGATCTCATATATCCAATGTACCTACACAATTTGAATTAGGTACGAAGCTCGTTTACACTATAAGGAATAAAAAAAAATAATTCTGAAAATCGATTAATTAATCACTTTGGGGTATTTTCTATAATGCAAAATTTTCATTTGCCAAAAAAATGTTGAATCCTGGCTGACCTTGCAGCAAAATTACTTGATTATTAGCCATTTGTTTCTAATTTCAGAGATGAACTTCCGCTCGTCTTTGATTATCACTCTAGCGAACCCCACTCCCGGAAACCTCAATACAGACTAAGGCCTGACAAAAAGACAGATACACTTACTCTTGTCCTTGGTCATCACTCTAGAGACTCCACGCCTTTCAGGAGCCTCAACACACTCAAATTAAAGCTCCAAACATGAAATAACAAGTTTTGATATAATAATGTCATTAATAAAGATAAATGACTCGTGGGTAAAAACTTGCCAAGTTCTAGATTTATTATTAATATGCTATCAATAATTTTTATTTTTAAACAATTTAGACAATGCTATAGTACTTCAGTTGGAACGTTTGAGAGAATTTTATGTGAACTTGGCGCCCACTTACATATCACTTTTTTTTTTTTTTTTTTTTTCTTTTTTTAAAGATTTTGGATTTTTTTCACACTTATGTTTTTGTTAGATATATGTTACTTAAAAATATTTGAATCGGTTTAGATTTTCCATAAGGGACAGTGTATATATAACGTTAACACTTTAGGGGGATGGGGAGGTCTGGCACTTGATATCGTAAGCTATCTCTTGGGGAAGGGATGTCTTTTGATTTCGTTATCATTTTTTATCCAAACAAAATTTTCTTTCTGTTCTTTTTGTCACTTATTCTCTACATCAAAATAGTCTGTTATAATTTTTTTAGCTTTATCTGTTTTAGGAAAATAGAAAGTTAGGATTAAAACGTTTAAATGATTTTAAAATCATTTCATTCCAAAATTTAGAATACCCCAACGTTCGGCATTCCTGTTCTTTTGTCATATGTGCATATAATCCGCTACTAATGAAACCAAATGCGAAATTCGCTTGAAACGATACTTGTGTTTACTAGTATTGAAAGTGAATCAATGTTGTACACCTGTTCTGCTTTCACCCTCACCGTGCAAGGGACAAGTGCAAGAAGACTATCATTAATATTACTGTTGACTGTATTATATAAAAATAAGCTATTTTTAAATACTTTTAAATAGCAACTATCTCTTTTAGATGTTATTAGATATAAAGGTATTTCATGTATAATAATGATATTTTCTTGACTTCTTTTCTTCATTTGAATCCATAAAGTATGCGAATAATAAATGTATAGCCATATCTGTATATCACTGAAAACCTATAAAAATTAAAAACAAGAAAAAAATTGTAAAAATAAAAAGAATATTTTTAGACATTGATAACGATATCATTAACAAAAAGGTGGGGGAAGTCGAGGACTGATAACGTATGATATCGTAAATCGTAAAGGGGGGGGAAGGTAAAAAATTATCAAAATATTGATAACGTTAGATATGTACATGTACAACCCCTAATGTGTAATTTGAAATTTGGTTTACACTAACTTTCATATATAGTTTCAAATATGATATTGCAACGCTTAGTGTATATTCCACGTGATCATAGTCTTTATCAATGGTCCATCTACACTAATATTATAAAGGAGTAAAGATTTATTTTTGTTTGTTTGTTTGTTTGTAGTGGGTAATCTCTGGAACTACTGAAGCGATTTCAAAAGTGATGGTGGCAAATTGATGGTGACTATCTCTGCTCCAACATAGGCTATATTTTATGTCGGTGCCACTACCCCCAGGGGGGTGCAGAAGCGAAAAACGTTCTAAAATTTCGATTTTTTTTGTATACTGCAGGAGATAGAAACATCAAATTTGATACGGTAGTTACTTATAAGATGTAAATGCTCTCTAAGAACAAATTCTAAAAACATTCGAAATTTAAAAGGGTGAGATGTGAAAAAAGCGTTCTAAAAACATTCTAAATTGCAATTTCTATGGAATCTCTGGAACTACAGAACCGATTTCAAAAGTGATGGTGGCAAATTGATGGTGACAGTCCCTGCTCCAACTTAGGCTATATTTTATGTCTGTGCCACTACCCCCAGGGAGATGTAAGAGCGAAAAACGTTCTAAATTTTCTATTTTTTGTATACTGAAGGAGATAGAAACATCAAATTTGGTATGGTAGTTACTTATAAGATGTAAATGCTCTCTAAGAACAAATTCTAAAAACATTCGAAATTTAAAAGGGTGAGATGAGGGAAAAGCGTTCTAAAAACATTCTAAATTACAATTTCTATGGAATCTCTGGAACTTCAAAACCGATTTCAAAGTGATGGTGACAGTCCCTGCTCCAACATAGGCTATATTTTATGTTGGTGCCACTACCCCCAGGGGGATGCAGGAGCGAAAAACGTTCTAAAATTTAGATTTTTCTGTTTACTGAATGAGATAGAAACATCAAATTTGGTATGGTAGTTACTTATAAGATGTAAATGCTCTCTAAGAACAAATTATAAAAACTTACGAAATTTAAAAGTGTGAGATGAGGGAAAAGCGTTCTAAAAATATTCTAAATTACAATTTCTATCGAATCTCTGGAACTACAGAACCGATTTCAAAAGTGATGGTGGCGAATTGATGGTGACAGTCCCTGCTCCAACATAGGCCATATTTTATGTCGGTGCCACTACCTCCAGGGGAGTGCAAGAGCGAAAAACTTTCTAAAATTTCGATTTTTTGTATACTGAAGGAGATAGAAACATCAAATTTGATATGGTAGTTACTTATAAGATGTAAATGCTCTCTAAGAACAAATTCTAAAAACATTCGAAATTTAAAAGGGTGAGATGAGGGAAAAGCGTTCTAAAAACATTCTAAATTACAATTTCTATGGAATCTCTGGAACTACAGAACCGATTTCAAAAGTGATGGTGGCAAATTGATGGTGACAATCCCTGCTCCAACGTCCTCTTTAATAAAAAGATATCCGTTGCTGACGACTGGGTTTTTCGCTAATCGTTGTCCCAGATTAATCTCGGAAAATGAAACATTTGGAGTTTCTGAAAAAAAAATAATAGCTCAAAAAATATTTGTCAGAAAATTGTTAGACAAATTGCGTTTGAAAGGTAAAAAAATTGTATTCTTCTTGATATAATTTTCAAATCTAATGATTATGCCGTTTTTCAAATATTAAATTTCAAAAATTACCAAATTTCACAATCGAGTACCATAACATGTAAAAAATAATTATAAGGGCGACGTGTCCTGACGTGCATATTGGCTATAGCACGAGTCACAAATTATAGTACCCTTATTATTCTCTTAAAATATAAAAGTTCAGTACGAAATGTCAATATTTTGTTTGATTAAAGGTTCGTTAGGAGAAATTGACCAGAGTAGTGGGCGTAGCTTGCTAGTATTTTCAATAAATTTGGTAAGCTTAACATCCAACAAATTTTGGAAGTTTCTTTCATAGTGTCAACGTAGCCAATCATTACTAAACTATCCTTTCTAATTTTTTAGAATAAACATGCGCAGAAAGATGGAGATATTTGTGATTTTCCAAGTATTTCAGGCTTATGAAAAATTATACATGTACTAATTTTTCCCAACGATAAGAATATTTCAGTTCTTGGAAGAGTCTTCGGCTCTACGAGGAATGAGAATAGTTAACAAGCGCAATAGAATAAAACACAAAAGAATAAAACCTATTTTTTTACTGTAAATCTTGATACTTCTATGTTCTAGCTCGGGTTGTCAGATTAATGAAATAAAATATATTTTTTAAATTTGTATGTCTAAAAGTTAACAGTTCATAGACAAAAAGTACATTGGCACGTTTTTTACAAAAATATATTTGTTTACATTTTAGAAAATATGTACGATTTTGTAAAATTCTAAGAAAAAAAAAACAAATATAGAAAATAACTGAAGACAAAAAAAAAAGAAACCCACTGATAAACATGAATTCTGATTTGATAACATGCATAGCGTAATCTTTGGAAAAATAAATGAAACTGCTATGAAAAGATTCAATACACCTTCAGTTTTTCAGAAGAAACTGCAAGCATAAAAGAAATTCTTGCATCATCTGAAATAATGTTATAAAATGCAAAACGTAACTTTGTTTAACACCTAAACAGTATTTTCCTAAAAGTGTGGGGTCTATTTAACCTTTAAATAGACCCCACACAGCGTTAGCAAGATTAGCACAAACTGAACCTATAAAAGTAGATTTCAATGGATCCAAAATTATATTCCGCACAAATAATCACCTGGAAGCTATCATCAGAGTGTCTATAGAAATAATATCTAAAAGAGAAATAGTCTGTAACGATGCATTATCATATGACATCCACGCAGTCTGGAATGAATTAATAAATCATTGATTACCTATCCCATCCCACCTTATATTCCAAACCATTGAAGTAAAATATTTTATTCCGTGCAAGCAAGAAACGCGAAGAGACAACAACTCAACTCAACAATTAGTTTTTCACTGACGATGACCGAGTAGTTCGGTTGAAAACGTTTTGAATTTTTAAAAGGACTTTGATGTGCTTTTAAATGTTTTATGTATGTTTTTACGCACCTTCAAGCAATTTAGTTACATTTAGTTGTATCTTTATGAATTTTAACTACACAGTTTAATTGTAAGAAAATTTTTAGAATACGACACTTCTTTTTTATTAATTCTAAATTAAGAAAGATTTACTGAATAAAATAATACGTACATTAATGAAAGTACGGTGAAATCGTATAGTCAGGTGAAACCGGATGTCTTATTGTTGACTCAATTGAAGCAGCCCTCTAACAAGCAATTGTTGAATTACAAAGCTCTAAGCACGAAGAATATTATATCATTACGGTATATCCATATTGGTATTTGTATATTTTTCAGAATTCCTCTCACGCTTCGCTTAAAAAGAGTGTAATTAACCATCCCTAATCCGGCTGAGTTTTGTATACTTCCAAGTGATCTGATTGGAAATCCAACGATGTTAAGTTGTTAGCCGTGAAAAGGATTTATGTTTGTTGTAGTCATTTTTCTCATCACACTCACCACGTTCTTTTTTCACAACTCATTGATAAGAGTGAACTTTTCTGTTATTTTGAACTGTACCTGAGCCGCGTAATATGAACATCGTGGTTTTGATTGAAATTATTCGTTTGCCTCGAGTAAAGCTGAACCTTTCAATTATAGAAGGTGATTGGTGGAATTAGCTACGCTAAAAAGAACGAAGATGTGAAAGAAAAAATTGCAGTACCGTTTTGGATTCAGCATGATAGTCATAAAACTGCAAGCGAGCTAATGACTGAAAGTAATCGAGAAATCTTGGCAGTTACCCTGAGTGATACTGAACATGAAATAAATGATAACGAATTAAATTTAATAAGTTTAATATGTCATTGTTTTTTAGTGTGATACTTTCATGATTTTAGGTTTTTTCCTTTATATCTATTAATTTCGCTCTTAATTACCTTCATTAAAAATTTAAATAAAAATAAAATAAAACCTGCTTTGTTTCCATAAAATATAAATTATATTGTATTTTATTGAAAAAAAGTATTTACAATTAAGCACATTGCTTATATAATTAGAATTACAAGTGTGAGAGAAACGGTAACAGGTGACCAATGGCCCCTTTTAAGCAGACGCGACCAATGACAGGTTACATATGAGCAAATTTAAAGTTACTAAAACACTTTTGATTATTTCGTGAACCATGTTAAACAAGAATTTATTTCCTACAATGGAACTGTTGCTAGAAGTAAAATGGTATTTTTACGACTTGCTTTCCGATCCCAATTATCTTGGGTTAGGACCACATATTCTACCTGATATAACACCAGGTACTGGAAAATAATGCTTGAATACCCAGTAAATAATACTTGAAGAAAAGTAAGCCACAACAAAATCGACAAAAATGATTATGATTTTTGTAAATGTTATAAAGAAGTGAACTTCATTCTAGCATTTTCTAAGCGACAGAAGATAATTATCCTTTTAACTTTACATATTAAATCATTCGACTTATAATTGCAAGATTTATAGTTAAGTTCCTTGGTAAAATTGTAAATTAAATTAATGTTGTTCATTAAAAAAAATGTATTCTGTTTCGCTTCCTGTAAGATTTATTGCCATTAGTCACTGCCGGGTTATAAGCAGATTATTTGCCTTTTCTATAAAAACATTTAATTATAAAAATGTGATAAACTACTCATATATTTATAACGATGTTATTGTACAAGTGCTAGATAAGTATCAGTTGATAGATAAGTGTATTGTATTTACGCAATTTTTCATTAAATTATCTTGGAATAACTTAGCTAAGAGAAAAGTGTACTATACATTAAAAAAATGTATTGCTCGTATAACAATTCTCGAAACAAAATCATTCAAGTACATAATACACATTTATACATATCTCGAAATCTGGAAAAAAAATCTACAGCAGAATATACCCATGCCTAAATCCATTTCGATGAATATAACCTTCAGTTGAAAACAATAAACTCCCCGATCTTTACTGCCTCTATAAAAATAAGAAAATAAAGCAAAATCAAGAATCAAAACACATTCTGAAAAATAAATTACCGAGTGAGTTTTATGGGAACATTGTCCAGCTGAAACATAAGGAGAAAGAAATTTTTAGAAGAGCAGATGTGATCATAAAATAAGGAAAACATTTGTAATAAAAAATATATTCTGTGTTTAAAAAAAATGTTTGTGGACACCTCTTTCGGTTACTGTAAGATTTGAGTTTCATTAAACGTATTCATTAAAACGTATTTATATATCAATTTGTTTAACATTGCAGAAATATATATATATTTTCGCAATAGTTTTCTTTTTCTAAAATGATTTCGTTTCAATGTAAAAAAGTTTAAATGTAAAATACTTACAATATTTAAATCAAAATAAAGTTGTAAATTTTAAGAAAAAAAAAGTTGTGCTTTTTTTTATTGGTGTTTGATTTTTTAAGTTTTGGCTTCAGTTAAAAAAGATTATTAACGATAATTAAAAAAATCGTACTTATTCTGAAGTTACAATTTTGAGTTCTATAGATATGTAAAAAATTGTTTTTTTGTTATAATTTGATTATTATTTTCGAATATTAGTCCAAAATAAGGGAAATTGATCTACTGCAACTATTTATCAAAAGTTAAAATTTTATTGCAATTAATTTTATTTTCACTATACTTATTACAATAAACAGTATAGTGGAATTCATTATTTCAACACTATTCTTAGGGAAGAGTATCCTAATTTAGACCATTTCACTTATTTTCAGATGTAACGCACTTCATTTTATCACTACATGCAGTCAAACTATTCATCTAATAACTAAATAGATCTTTAGAACACTTTATTTTTGAAAATCTTAAATTTTATTTTATTTTGAAAAAAATGTCAAAAGTGGTCCAAATTCAGCGACTGGTCGTCTAAGTTGGAACCCCAGTCTCCTAAATTGGACCAAACAATATTAGGATGTTTTAATGAGTAGGGAATATAAAAAATTATTAAAAGCAAAGTTTGCAATTAATGAAAAAATCAAACAAAATAACAGCAATGATACAGTAAAATGAAATGAAATGTCTGAAAGTAAGTGTAAATGTTTTAAATTAAAAGGTATTCAAAATATGAAACAAAACTATAAGTAATGAACAATATAAAATATGGGACTGATTGCCAGTTACTTGAATATCATGTTGGAAGTGATGCAAGGCTTACACATGAATTTCTTTTGTTCACTTTTTATTGCAATGCACACAGCATGCAGCTATATTTTGCAATCTGAATAGTGAATTGATTCTGCTATTTTATTTTCCTTACAAATTAAGCAAAACCAATCATCACTGTCTTGATTTTTCTTTTTAGATTCTGAATCATTAGACATTTGTTTTGCAACAGAAGTTTTCTTTACCTTATGTCTGTAGTTCTTCCCTTCCATCATTTTCATTCGAACTGAATTACGCCCGTTTTTTAAAACTTGATGTTCCAATTGCTTTTTGTACTTTCAGAGCTTTCTGTTGTACGTTTCTTTGTTTTTTTTTTCTTTTCAAGGTTTACTTTATATGCCGAAGATGTTAATACAGCTGTTTTTGTCTCCATCTATACTTTGACATAACTGATTTTGGTATGGGAGAAAGCATTTCTAATTTTTGGGGGGAGCTTTCTAGCTGCAGCCTTCTTCCGGGTTACTGTAAGACACTTCACAACTTACTAATTCCTTTTCGTTTCCTATATATTTAAGCACTTTTGCTGTGACTGATGTTTTTCTTCCAGACTTTTTATCTATGTCGTTTTGATCATTTTTTTTTACTCTCTTAGATTTAGTTTTATGATTACTTACTCTATAAAGTTACAATATTTTTAAAAACCTAAAAAACAAAACAATGTTATCGAAACGAAAATCAAAATGATCAATAAATTAGCGTAATACAAGAACGAAGAAGAAATAAAAACGTTATGGAACTGTTCCTCAAGCCGAATTGCGTAGATAATTTTGGTAATAATATAAAAAAAGATTTGGTTTCGAAGGTTTATATTGTCTGAACCCATACAAACCTGAAAAGGGAATAATTTGCTCTTCCAATGAAATTTGCTTAACAGTAAGCTTATTCATTTTTCTCTTATTAAATATAAAAATAGTCGAATCATCCATAGTTCGCTAAAAATAGAATTGGGAATCATTTGCTCTTCCAATAAAATATGCATAAGTCGAGGTAAGCTTAAACATTCTTCTCTTATTAAATCTAAAAAGAGTTCCATAGAAAATTCTAACTCTCCATTTTAATGGTATTAAACAATATTTGTGTTAACTTAAAAATAAATAGCTATTTCATTCCCACTATGCAGTTAAAAATGCATATATATATATATATATATATATATGTATGTATTATTAATATAATTGGAATTTAAAAACAAATTCCAAAGCTGGTCTATATACAACAACCGTAAATATTTTAATACTAGGGGGCTCAGCCCCCTATTCGCTAAAGCTCACAAACCCCCCGTTAATTGCGAAGCAATTCGCATTGAGAACGCTACGCGGTCACAGCTCGCTTGCCCCTTTTTTTCAGCAATTCTAGCCGGAATAAGTTCTACCATAAAACATTTGAACATATGAAATTGACATTTTTTTTAATGTAAAAAAGTAATTCTTCGTTGAAAACACAACTGAAAATGCATTTAGTTAGCGCTACCAATGGACATATAAATCATTTAAATACTATGAAAAAAGGATCTTTTGTACAGCACGACTTAAATTCATTAGAAAAAAACTACGTGATAGGAAGATGTTTAATTTTCGTTCGACATTTTGTTGTTCTGATTGATTATAGATGTTTACAAAAGAAATTATTTTTCACTTCATCAATACAGCAACAGATGGCGGCAGGTACAACCTAGACAGTTGATTTTTTTTTCTCCGACTTTTGAGTGAGTGAAATTCGTAAATTAATTCTAAATAAGAGTTGAGAATTCATTTAAAATTAACAATATTGCTCGTAAATAAAATGAGGAATCATCTAAGGCGCTTTGGATTACGTACATGTTATTTTATTTTTAATAATTGCTAGTTTGATGTTTGAGTTTCATGCTGTGGTTTCACTCATGGAGTGACCGCCATATTGAAGGGCGGAGCTGATCTTTCATTGGTCTGAGCTCTGGAAACTACAGTTGTTGCCAAACCATAAGTTACAAATTCAGCCCTATTTTCGCGCCACGTAAGACAAATATATATATATATAGATTTTTTCTTATTTTAATTTATTGATTATGGAAACAAATAATTTACAAATATAATTATGTAAAAATAATTATATATCGTATTTTGAGTAAAAAAGGCATTATATATCTATATTTTTTTCTTCCAAAAGCCCATATAGTTTCAATAAAATTAAAATAAGTATAGAATACCTACCCCATCTACTTTCAAATGCTCATTCAAGGCTTTGCTCAGCGCAATCGCTGAGTTAACGATGTTTTTGAAAATCTCAATTTCAACCAAATATTTAGCCATGAAAAAAAGTCAGGTTCATCTGTTGGATTCAATTTGAAGCATAAAATGCCGCAAATGTGAATTAATAATTAAAATTTTCCTATTTGTTATGGTTTTATTGTAAACGGCCAATATTCAAGGTCACATATTTGGACCTCAGTACCAAAGGGGATATAAATCATATACAGGCCCACACGAAAGAATTAAAAAACATTAACAGATATGCACAGTAATAGATGCATTTTAGTGTGTTACGATTTTTTTTTTAATTGCTCATTCAAATATCTTAATCCACTGATAAAAATGAAGTTTCGTAATATTATTCTGATAGTGTTGGAAAGTGGTACATAATCTGGTGCATGATTTTTCGCTCTTTTTTATAATTGATAATAAATCACTGCCATTTATGTTTGATTCATCCTTACATATAGGCGAAACTGAACACGCCCAAGAATGATTTGCAACTGAAACGTAAATATTGCGTTAAAATACACACATTAAATGCTTAATAATCCGTAACTATTGTTGATTTAATAACGACATTTTCCTTTTTTCTGAAAGTCCCACTGTCCCTCTATTGACGATCTTGACTTTTGGGAAAGTGATCGCATCTAAAAAAAAAATCATACGATTTAGTGATCGATTTACCAAGTACACCCAAATTTTCTCGAGCATGGATTCCGTTTTTGAAACCCACCTTACACTTTCTCTTTTTTTAACACCATTACTTTATAATCTTATACTGGATGACATTGGTTGCTGTTTTCTCATAAATCTGCAAGTAGTACAAGCTAGTTCCTTTCATTTTAATATTTTATTTAATACCCTTGTATTTGTACTGAAGATAGAAATTTAAAAACTCCGAAATGGCTGTCTACTAAGAACATTTTAACAAAATTTTAATGCAGTGTAAGCAGTACTCAGACAGTACAATCTCAATTCTAATTTTTGTAATATTCTTTAATTAATATACTTGTATATCCGGACAATTTTCTTGAATAATAATTAAATATTAACGGTTATTTCTTTTTGTTTTTAGTAAATACTATCGGATCGAACCTGCGCTTCTAGGTTACAGAACACAATGTCAGGTGTGCAGTACGTAAGTAAAGATGTTTAATTGCAATTTTTTTTTTTTTTTACAATTAATATATTTTATTTAGATCGCTCACTAATCAAAAAAGGTTTTTTATCTAAAAAAATCAATTCTGTATTAAAATAAAGTTTGAAATTTATTAGAAATGCTGGCATGTGTTAAACACATGCCAGCAGTTAGTAAATGACAAAATCACCAAAATTTTCACTATTTTTAGCAACATATTTTATCTTGATTTTTTTTTAGTGTTTCTGCGCGAAGTTCGATTAAATATCTGTTAGACGTCTGCTTTGTTATTTTTGCCTTTATTTATATTTTAACGTTGTTTTAATTTTGTTATGGAGCATTAGCTGTACAAAAAGAGCGGAACTATTCATATCGTTTTACGCGCAAAGATCTAATCTTCCGCAAATGTGCTGTAAGCTAGTTGACATATATTAGAGAGATAAACTTACACATTTTTATGGCATCAAACTTTCTTAAAGGAATATAGCTAGTTCCCAGAGTCACTCATGCTTTACGACAATGCTCGCATGCATCCGTAAAGTGCGGAACTATTCATATCGTTTTACGCGCAAAGAGCTAATCTTCCGCAAATGCGCTGTAAGTTAGTTGACATAAATTAGAGAGATAAACTTACACATTTTATGGCATCAAACTTTCTTAAAGGAATATAGCTAGTTCCCAGAGTCACTCATGCTTTACGAGAATGCTCGCATGCATCCGATTAGATAAGATTGAGCTGTAAAAAAGATAAACATTTTCCGTCCTTAACAAAAGTATTCGTTGATATTGAAATGTCTAATGCTAAACAATCTTAGAAACTAAATATTTAAAAACTTATTTGTCTTAATCTCGTTTATAAAGTGCCCACGTTGATTGGGCCAAACTTAGATAAACCATAGCCAGTAGTAATAAAACTGCCTGTTCTTTTTTTTTTCTTTTTTTTTTTTTTTACTTTTGAATATTTATTTAAATTACTAATTTTTTTTTTTTTTACATTAGTGTAGCAAACAAAGTCTTATTAATACAGAATTTTTTTTTAAATATCACGTTTGAAAACTATTTTGATTACTAAAATTTTATTACTAAAAAACAGTGAATTGAGATACAGTTTTTAAACGAACTGCTTTTGGCATTTCTCTTAATTCGATGTCCTAAAAATTGAAATAGTGCGATGTTTAAAAGTTAAAACAAAATTGTGATAAAATTTAAAAAGATTGCTCTGGTTGTTTTGCCACCGTTGATATGACGACAACGTCATTAATGGACTTAATTATGCTTTAGAATAATAATACATATTTACATTAGAAGATCGTTCTTCTCCATTCTATTAGATGAGAAAAGATAATTGTAATGTTATTTCGTTTAGTCTGTATTTTTTGTATGAACAATATTACTATAACTGAAATATATTATGCAAAATCTATAATACCTCTTGTTATCCTTCTATACGTATACTATTTTTTATTTATGATTCATAACTACTATATACAAGAAGAAACACATATACATTTTCATGAATCATTTAATAACTTTAGATGTGGAAACTTAATATTTTTTCATGCATCACTACATTCAGATATATAATATAGAAAAATATTATCTTAACAATATACCAGCTGAATAAATAAAATATACTACGACTGAGTTTCATACTCTTATCACTCATACGCTTAATATAACAATAGTTTATGAAATTCTGGTCTTCATTTTATCTGAGAGGTGTAGTTTATTGATTCTTTCTTTGACACAATGAATAATGCATATAGTATATTTACAAGAAAAGATAAATTTATAAGCATTTTTTTAAATAACGTGACAGTATTATACAGAAGCATTTATAGACGTGTAATTTAGTTTATGGCAGACTTATAATGTTTTATTAAATAATAATTTAAATGCACAATCTATCTGTCTTTAGCTTTACATTCATAAAAGTGTGTACAAAATGCAAAAACAAAAAGTGAAGGTTTTTTTAGGAATCACTGGTTTTAAGAATTATTATAAATGATTCGGTTAATACTTTCTGAAATTTTCTGATTAATCTAAATATAATAAGAAATAATATTCACAGTACATATCTGTTCATTTTTATGCAAAATAAATATTCGTTTCAATTTCATTAAGCCATAAAACAAAATTGTTATCTAGATTATAATTATGAAATCATTTTTTTTTGTTTTTGGTGAAGCGTCACTATAATGAAATCAAATCGAATTTTTTAAAATTTTCACAACATACACGAATTTGTATAACGTCATCTAAACAGATATTATCGTATTTTCATATAGAAATAGTTAAAAATTCGAAAACATTCGTAAAGATACATAATTGTGATAGACATATTTTTCACAAATGTTATATAGATTAGAGTCTGTAGAGCATTCAGAAAATATCTGTGATGCTTAGGTACTCTTGTCTAAATCCAATTTGAGAAAATCAGAAAGGATTAAAAAAAGTTCAAAAAGATACATTTAAAGACATTTCTTTAAAAGAAATATTAAACATAGAGATGGAAATTGGAATTCATTTCTTTAAACTTAAATGCGTGATTTCAGAATTATTATTTCTCGTTTAAGATTATCGAACTTGTCAAGTCATACAGATTCACAGAAAAACATCTAACGTTTACATTATGTAAAGTAGTTAGTATACATGTATTTAGAAAACATTAATAGCGCTAATCCAATTATGTTTTTTTTTTTTTTTTTTACATTGGAAATACCCATCTGTAATATGCCCGCAACTAAAACTAAGGTAAAATACAACATCATAATTAGTTTATCAATCACATATAAAACGCGTCATTCTTATTTATAAAATTGAGTTCAATGTACATTACAGTAGTTTTTTCTCGCAAGATGATGCATCGTTTCGCAAGTCTTTTTCTTTGATGCTACCTATTTAAAATCTGTGTCATATATTATGGTAACGTTTCTATAATGTCTTCATGTTAAACGTTTATGAAAATAAAATAAATTTGTTAAAGTATAGCGAAATAGTTTCATCAGGGATTAATTCAAAACATATTTTTAATTGAATTTTATTAGAGTGTGAAAACAATAATGGCGATTTATGTTACTGAACATTTTACAAAAGGATTATTTACATAATTTTAAATGGATTATTACTTTGGTGAATACTGTGTTCAAGGAAAGACTTTTATCTGTTTATTTCTTATTTTATTTTGTGTTTGCGAATTGTAAAATGGAATTTTAGGTCTTAAAATTGACAATGAAAAAGAAGCAATATCAACTGCGTATTTGCCCCAGGGATGAAAAGTGACCGTACGCTTGAACATTTGTTATAGAATATTCGTTTTGGAAATGAGAATATTGAAGATAGATGAGAATATATGAAGAGCGTGGTAAACGAGAATTTTTTATTCACTGTGTAGTACAGTTACAGTTGACCAAAACTTGAGTAATATACGGCAACTTGTGGTCCAGGGACGAAATGTGATCGCACACTTGAACATTTGTTACAGAATATTCGTGTTGAAAATGAGAATATTGAACCTGAAGAGCGTGGTAAACGAGATTTTTTTTATTCACAGTGTAGTACAGTTACAATAGACAAAAACCTGAGTAATATACGGCAACTTGTGGTCCAGGGACGAAATGTGATCGCGCACTTGAACATTTGTTACAGAATATTCGTGTTGGAAATGAGAATATTGAACCTGATGAGCGTGGTAAACGAGATTTTTTTATTCACAGTGTAGTACAGTTACGATAGACAAAAACTTGAGTAATACACGACAACTTGTGGTCCAGGGACGAAATGTGATCGCGCACTTGAACATTTGTTACAGAATATTCGTGTTGGAAATGAGAATATTGAACCTGATGAGCGTGGTAAACGAGATTTTTTTTTATTCACAGTATAGTACAGTTACAATAGACAAAAACTTGAGTAATATACGGCAACTTGTGGTCCAGGGACGAAATGTGATCGCACACTTGAGCATTTGTTACAGAATATTCGTGTTGGAAATGTGAATATTGAACCTGAAGAGCGTGGTAAACGAGATTTTTTTATTCACAGTGTAGTACAGTTACGATAGACCAAAACTCGAGTAATATACGGCAACTTGTGGTCATTCACGAAATTTAGTTTTGGCACTAGAAATGAAGATCCGATGAGTACCTCCAAAATAAATTTATTCTACCATAATTTGGTGTAGCAAAACGTGGGCGTTTGAACTCAGGAGGAAGAGCTCAACTATTTTTAAATAGGTCAAGTTGATTGTCGTCATTATGTATTTTTAACACTTTCCAACCTAGTTGAAAAGTGTTTATGACTTCGGTTTGTCTGGCCGTATGGCCGTCTGGCCGTCTGGCCGTCTGCCGTCTGCCGTCTGCCGTCTGTCCGTGCTCTAACTCCCGTAAATATGCTCGGATTGCTCTGCAATTTTTATATGTTATAGTCGTTATCTATAGCATGTTCCCTATTTCAACGGAAGTGTGTAGCACTTACGGTTTTTTTACAGGGACACTCAAAAGAATTCCGTTACATTGCGGTCTATGGGGAAAAATCATTGACGGTTTATTTAAATAATGTTTCACTATTTTAAACGCATTGAAATTTATATATATCACTAAGGTGCATTAGAAGAAGCTTAATATGGAATAGGGTGTGCATAGCACTTATACTTACTTTACAGGGACAGTCAAAAGAATTCCGTTACATTACGTCTATGGAGAAAAATCGTCTGCGGTTTATTTAAATAATGTTTCACTATTTTAAACGCATTGAAATTTATATAAGGTTCATTACAAGAGACTTATTACAGAATATTGTGTGTATAGCAGTCATCGTTCATTTACAGGGACACACAAAAGAATTCTCTACTGTATGTTAACAATAATTCCTGGAAGTGCGTTTTAAGTTACTGATCGCGATTTTAATTTTAACTCGCTTTTTGTCTATTATGTGGTGTGTATAAATTCTGTATATCCTATACAGGGAAGCACAAAAGTTCGCGAACACATTTCCGTATTATTTAACTCCAGATGGAGAATTTTAAACTGTGCTACGCGTTTCCTAACTGAACTAAAATTTAAC
This sequence comes from Maratus michaelseni, assembly GCA_963931845.1. Taxonomy (NCBI): domain Eukaryota; kingdom Metazoa; phylum Arthropoda; class Arachnida; order Araneae; family Salticidae; genus Maratus; species Maratus michaelseni. Next base: position 255,262,261 of record OZ007590.1, on the reverse strand, counting down.
ATCCTATGTAGTATATATACAAATCTATAGATCCTATACAGGGCTGAATAAAAGTATTCGGATTACTTAAATGTTATCTTTTAGCTTATTAAACGGTATGATTTGTAAAATTATATTGGAAGCGTTGGAAAGTGTTACATAATCTATGCTTGACGCATGATTTTTCGTTCTTGTTTAATTCTGAATCGAATAACACCGCCCGCAAGTTAATATGCATATCATCCGTAAATCTATATTATTATCATCCGCAAGTCGATAATTTGTTACAAAGTTACAGCACGTTTTATTAAAACAAAGTCAAAAATTATACTTTATTATTGAGCACAGCTTTGTTTTATTTTACGTTGACCCTGGTTAAATTACGCTGATTTCGATTTTTGCTATTTTGAAACCGTTGTGTAAGTTTGAGATTATTTAATATGATAGAAAGAACACGTTTTGAACGTAAAATAAATGCAACAAAGCTGTGCTCAGTAATAAAGTACAATTTTCGACTGTTTATGCATATAACCTGCCGTAAGATTCTAACAAATGAACGTAACGATTTCCCTCTCTTAGTTAAAATACCCTATATATATATAATAAATAAATATATAATATATATATATAATAAAATAAATAAGGTTTTTAGTAGGCAATCTAAAATTATAGTAACTGAAAAAGATCTATTGGAATTCTAAACGTAAAAAAAAATCTTTTTAATCTTTATTCTTTAATCCGGTAATCCCGGGTAGTATACCACAGTATTTGTAATATTTAAATTAAAATTCTTAAGTTTGTTATAACGGTTTTTCAGAGTTTATCTTTTCAATATTTTGTATTCAAGTATTTCAGCTATTCTAAGATCTTTTAAACGATAAATATTTTTTAGTAATTTGGTATCCTCGTTTTCATATCAAGGATAATTACAAGATATCATTATAACAGTTTTCGCAAAAGGTCAGGCAGGTCATCTTATTTGCATTTTTGATATATTTGCGCGCTTTTTGTTTACGGTTTCTAAAATATATTTAAAGATTATTTGTAAAAGACACTGAGACCATAATAATACCAAAATTATGATCAGAATAGAGTTAAATTACGGTTAGGGTACCGATTTTTATAAAAAAACGGTCAAATGACTGGACAGTTTGCTGCAAATTTTTAACAGTGGAGCTTATGTGGGAATCGTAAAATTCTTTCACTCCACACAAGCCTTATATCATTCAAATATTTAAAACAAAACTTTATGTTTGTACTTTTTGGCTTACTAAGTACTACTAAGCATTTTCAAAAATATTTAATAAGAAGAAAAGTGAAAAAAATTACTATTCCAGAAAAGAAATGAAAATTAATTATTCAAATTCAACGAAAAATGCAATCAGACTTCTGATTAAATTCATAGCTAATAATCACTCACGAATTCATCAATTACTAATTTGCAGTAGTTAAATTCAGATGAATAACTTTATCTATCTTGCTGTTATGGTTAATTAATTCATCATTCACACAGTTTCATTGATTAATGGAAATATATAATACGAAATGCAAGTCCCGATACCATCGGATATGATGGATGCGGGTTTAATTGGTAATGTAAAAACTTGTATAATCAGTGTAAAAAAAGAGATCCACAATATAAACTTTTGTTCTTCGATTTGTCAAAGAGAAAAACAAAAATAACAATTTGACTGCTACTAATGTTTTTTTTTTTCATTTATATTTTTAACAAAGAGTTTAGGAGACCACCTCCATATTCAATTTGTAAATAAAATGCATTTTCTAATATGAGCACCTAAGTTTAATGTTATACTTTGACTTCCTTAATTTTTACTTTCGGATGCCAAACCGAAATTTATTCTTTGAATTGTTTATACATTATGTATATGTTAAGTTTGTAATTTCTAATTTTAAATTCTTTTTTCTTAGTAACAAAACAAGCTCAAATGTGGGTAGAAAAAAATAAAAGATAATAATATATTTAATTATTACTATTATATCGCACGTAAAAGTAAACATATCAGAAATACATAATTTACCAAATCCATAGGTTTAAAGTTTTATTTATTTATTTACATGTTTATTTATTTACATGTTTATTTATTTACAAGTTTATTTTATTTATTTTATTTATTTTATTTATTTATTATTAGGGAATCACGTTTAATTGCGTATTATTTTTTCTTTAATTTTTTAGATATTTTATAACGATGGAGATAGAGTTCTTTCTAAATTAAAGAAATGCTCATTGATTTAATATATTTTAAATTAAAATTACACATATTATCTTGCTCTGAAAACATTGTCATAAACGTTTAATTATAGAATATATTCATATGCGCCAACTTGTATACTTTTTGTTACCACTATTATTGTACAGTCAAATCTGTGTGTGAATCTCGAATTATATAAGACTATTTTTTCTAATAAAAAATAATATCAAGAATGGTGTTAAGAATGTCAAAATACCGCCGCAAAACGCGAAAAAGCGTGGAAAATGGCGCAAGATATAAAATATTAGCAAGAAATCGAATTTGTTTGCAATAATTGCAAAATGAATTCCAAATGTAATATAATGGATTAAAATATTGAAATCGCATTATCTTTATTAATCTGAAAAACTCTCTGCAAACCGGAATAAAACACTAAAAATTGCGCAAAAATTATATAAAAAAGTCTTGAAAAGTTAAAAAATTGCTATACAAAATTTTAGATGACATGAATTGCACATACATAGCCGAATGCAACAGAAATTTTCTTAAATTTGTATGAATAGTGAAAAACTTCTCAGTAAAACCGCACGCCACCAAGAAGAAAAAAAAAATTCCTGATCGCAGCCCTGTTTTTTTTCCATTTGTAGCCTTAAGCAGGGCTACACTAGTCACCAGGCTTGCTCATTCATTATCATGACGTCACAAATGGTGACTGCGAGGCTAACGAAAAAGCCAGGCTACCACGGTGCATTCCACTTATCTTTTTTACAGACTGCTAGAGTAACGTGATGCTCTTTTCGTACACCTGCATTGGTGCATTCGAGCATCACGTGACTCCCGCGGTCTGTAAAAAAAGATACGCGTAAGGCACCGCGGTAGCCTTTCTTTTTCGTTAGCCTCGTGGTAGCTGGTCGCGACGAAAGACATACAGCGATTGGCACAAAACGATGGGCGCGTCACTTTGTACCAATCGATGGTCGTGGCCAGCTACTATTTTTGACGTCATGAGAATGAATGAGCAAGCTCGACATCTAGTGTTGCCTTGCATAATGGCCTCTTCTTGTACGTATGTCGCCACTTGCTTCTTAAATTACACTACAGTAAATAGCGAGTTTATTTCCCCAGACTCATATGTGATGAACAACTCAACTCAACCTATTATTTACATTTTTTTCAATCTTAGGAGATTATGTTTGAACGAGATATCCTCCTCATCTACAGCACGTTTAGGTGTGCTGTTAGCGAATGCAAATGATAAATTTGTAAGTTTTATTTGATATTTTATGAGTTTATTTTATTTCTTTAAAAAAAAATAGAATAAAAAAAGTGGCTGACTCTTCCTTAATCATTTATTGAATGTGTGTGATGTGCATTTTAACGTCTTAGTTTGTAAACTTCAAATCAATAGAAGTGGCACGTTTAAATTATTTAATTTATTAATTGAAAAACAAGTTAATTAAAAGATTGGAAAACTGACTTCGAGGTGCATAATTACAAAGTGTTTTGAACCTTCGCACCATTTTGTGCAATGCAGTGGTCCCTTCAGAAATCGCTGGCCATAAACTCACAATATCAAAACATGCATCTTTATTATTTTAGATATGTCTGTCTGTTTCCCCAAGATACATTTATGCATTTTTTACAAAATGAAATTAAAACTAGTCGTTGGGAGCCACAGTAATACTTACTCATCTTGAATACGCATAATATAATTCATGAAAATGAAACATGTGTAAACTACTTATAAAATGCAAATCGAATAAAATCGTGGCTTGATGACGTTATAAACATAAATGCCCTATTACTGAATTTTGTAAAAGAAACATCCTTATAAATCCTAAATTGATAATCATATTAACTAACGGTTTACTGCGACAGATAAAGCGTCTGATTTCCAATTAAAATATTTCTTTGAATTGAAATTTGAATGAAATACAGGGTCATGAAAAATCGAAGAGTGTGGTAAATATGATTACAATTATCTCGGTAACAAATTATCATATTGACTTCATTCTATATGCAAAATTTATGTATTTTTATTGTGTTTTATATTCATTCCTTAAAATGAACAATTTCAAAAAATGTTTATATACCTTTTATCAGAACGAATAATTTGAGAGTCCGAAAAAAAAAGTTCCGGATAGTCGAGGTTACTGAAATTAAATAAACTGCTTCCCATTATTACATACTAAGTGCATACCAAATTTGCAGACACACAACATTTTGTTTTTCTAAAAATATTTTTTTCGGAATCATCAGTGTCTGAAACGTGTATTTCCGTCATTTGTTTTCGATTTTCAAACCGATTACAAGATTTACCCTATACTACGCATGATGGGTAAGTAAAAAGAAACCCATAAAAATGCTATTCTTTTTCAATATTACTTAAACTGTAAAAGTAAAATAAACCAGAATCATAAAGAAATAAAAAAATCGTTTCACAGAAATCACAAATCGTTTATACAAAAATAAGAATAAAAACTATGCATATCATGTTTTAAAATGTAAAGAGAAGGCATGTCCATAATATTTCCCATGTGTCTTAGCTGAAGTATTGTGCAATTGTAAATATTTTGAAATATGTATTATTTTTGGTTTTTATTTTAAGTTAAACATATATTTATCGAAATATTTGTTTTGTCTGTCAAGGAACAAAATAAATAAATTTATCTGAAAAGGGATATCTAAGTATTAAAGTATTCCTTAAAAATAGTATACATCTTCAATGATGCCTAATGTGTCAAAATAAACTGAAACGCATTTGAAATAAAAGGGAAGAATTAACCAAATATCGTCTCTACATAATGAAATCTGTTTCACAATCAAAAGAACAAACGTATCAATGTAATATCTATAATCACTGAAGTAATATGCATTTGTGAATGTCATTTAGTTTGAATTCTAAAAATAAAAATTCACATTTTCATATTTTTTAAATTAACATATAGCTTGTTAGCTTATGGTTAAACTCGATTAAACTTAATGCTTAGTAAAATAATTCAAATTATTTGTGTTTTATGCTAGTTACAATGTATAAAATTACTAAAAGTGAAACTCATTTCATTCTAGATCCAGGTATTATAAAATCAATATCTTGCAACAGAATTGAGAACATCTAGAAATATTGAGTTATCTAGATATTGTTTAGGCCGGGTTTTGAAATAAATAAATTGTGTCAGATTTCTAAATCGCATTTAAAAATGAAGGGGATTAAACAAGGATTTTCTAATGGCAAGTACCGTTTTACAATTACGTATTGAAAAATGAAGGAGGAAACTTATTTCTTAAGAAGGATTGTTAGGAATAAATATTCCATTTTATTATTTACTTTGTTATAGGTTTTAAACTCTTATTAATAAATCTAAATAATATGTAATGGAATATATATTTTTTTAAACTAAAATATCAATTTTCAATTAAAGATACATTTTAAAAACGGGGAAAAAATTCATGATAATATTACTAGGATATTAAGAAAAAAATCAAGAATTTATTTCACATAATATCGATAAACTCTTTATTATTACATTTGTAAAAAAATACTTATTTATATTATTTCTGATATTTCTTATAATTATATACTTTTATACCTAAATGAACTATTTAATATTTCCTTTTCTAAGCGTGTCTAAAAAACATTTAAAATAAACAAGTAAGGCATTTTAATCATATAAGGTGTAATTAATAAATATTATTTAAATTGACGCTATAAAAAAACTTTTATATACAATGCATAAAAGATTGTCTAGTTAATCTAGAAATTTTGACTATTTTGTGCAGTACACTTATTAAAAAGCACAATCTACTTTCTTAGGCTAAAAGAAGCAGGTAATTTTTTTTCTTATTCTTTTCTTTAAATACGTTTTTTTACTTAAATGAACTACAACATGTGACTATTTTTGAATGTATCAAAATTTGTTAAATGTATAATACCCATTCTATCTCAATGTACCCGTATTACAGATGATAAGGTTTCGTAAGGTAGAATGCTACATATGTTTTTCATTACAAAAATGTCCCTTTGAAAAATGTCAGTTTGAAAAATGTCCCTTTATAGTTTGTATGTTAATATAAAAATTCTGTTTTCTTTTGTGATTTATACAATAAAATAACTTTACATATATCATATCTACAGATTTATTAGTTTTTCAAATCATCCTCACGATTGCTATGAAATGTATATAATAAAAAATATACTTTGAATGTTTAAAAACACAAAATAAATTGTAGATGATATTTACTGATATAAATTTACAATTTTCTGAAATTTTTTTTTAATTTTACCGTTTGGTTTCCGAAATGATATGCAGTTTTTTCACCAACGTATTTTCATTCTTTTGAAAATTAGAGAGAGCAGTCTGGGATCTCTTTTGGTGCAATCCCTGAAAAAAAAAGAACTATTTAAAAACAAACGATTGCAAATAAAACTTATTTAGGAATATGGTTTAAATTATATAATGTAATTAATTAACGGTGCTGAAAATGTAAACACGCGTAGAAAGCAAATACTAAAAATTCGTGCAACAATGTTTACATCCAGTATATTTACATAAAGGCTCGTATTTTAGCTATGTGACGCCCCTGTGTCATCAGTCACTTTACAACCTTCCTCCCCACACACATGCACTAGAGGTGAGTTCAACGCTCTCTTTTCGGAGTCCAAACCCAACGGTTTTAAATCCTAGCCCGAAACATTTTGTGTCATCAGAGTCCGAGTCCGCCAAAAATCTCATTTTTAAACATTTAAAAAATAACTGTTATTTTTAGAACGTAACTTGTAGCGGCCATGTTAAAATGTCCGCTGGTGTGGTAGAGCACGAGGAAATAAGTACAACTGTTTTAAAACCAAAAACTGGTTTATTAGCACAATTAGCAGGGTGTTTGAGCGAGCTCCACGAAATTTTCCTAAAAGTTTAAATTAACTAAAGAGTTCTTGCTAAAAATTTGTAGCTTTAACAAAACTGAAACAATATAATTGAACCTTAACCTTTAAAATATATAAGCACGATCCAACACTCTTATCCTTCAAATTAAATAAGCACTGATGCAGGTTCAAATCAGCTTTACAACTGCATAAAACTCCAGTATAAAATACTAAGGCCGAGTATCCATCCTGAGACTCGATGCGAGGTCTCAAGGCTAAATCTAAATCTCAATCTAAGTCGCAATATTCAACTTCCCAGGCCAAGTATACTCTAGCTCCCCTGAGCTCTGAACTCAAGTCAAAATTCGCTGCTTATATACTTCAGTGTCGATCGACCAGCCCCAGAAAATTTGCATAATGGAAATTACACGGCGACTCACAATTTCAGGGATTCAGCTGTCCATCGAAAGTTAAAGAAAGATAGAGAGCCTTTATAACTTGTACGCACATAGTCGGTTAATGGACAAAACGATCTCATTCACACATTGCCTACTCACGGAGTAGTCAATACCTTACAAACTTTTTTGGGGGAAATTTGCATTGGATCTTATCAAAAGAAAAGTTTCGTATCAAATAAAATTTTTCTTCCTTAATTTTTTTTTCATATTTTGAATACATTAGCATATGTATATATATATATATATATACGTACAATTTTTACATATAAATGATGTCAAATGAGAATTCTTAGAATCATTTAAAACAATTTAAAGAATTAATCAAAATATATACGAGTTGATTAAATTTATTTGAATTAGCAAAATATTGATTAATTTTAAATAGTTTTGCTTTCTTTGTTTTAAATCAATTTTTATGCAGCATGTAGTGCATCTCAAAAGTATATGGACAGGCGATTTTTTTAAATAACAGTCCAAAATATGAAGCAATGACGAAAAAAGTAAATAGCATATAGAAGTATAACATAAGTTTATTACAATACCGAAATGCCATTCTTATATCACAAATTCTTATATCTTATATCAATTCTTATATCACAAAAAAAAATGAAAATAAGCTGTCCCATAAATACATGGACTATGAAAAGAACTGCTTTTATCACCACCGTAACAAAATAATTTGCATATTCTGCCGTCCGTACCAGTGAAGTAATCACTTTGATATATAAAATCACTGCTCGTTCTTAATTTTTTGAATAATTGGAAAATGTCTCGCAACGTTCAATTCTCTGCATCTGATAAAGCTAAAATTTGGCATTTAGAAGCTCAAAATGTTAAAGATTCTGATATTGCTAAAAAATAAAGCGTATCAGATCTGGAATTTATTAAATTTTATCGAAAGGGACAATGCGATTGCAAAAACATTTCAACGACAAAATACAGAGATTTTTGAGAAGTTTCAATGCAAAAGAAGTCTGTTAGTGAAATTTTCGTTTCCTATTACGTAACTAACTGTTCACTGTCGTATACAGCAAGCAAATTTCATAAATATCGCACAATGTATCGGAAGTTTACGCTGAAATTGCAACATAGAAAGACAGCGGTTCTTTGGACTAAAACAAAAACCTGCACTGGATGGATGAATGGTTAAATGTTTTTTAGTGACGAAAAAAAATCAATTCGAATGACTCTGATGGGTAGGAATACTATTGCCAGGATCTATAACGAGAACTTAGCTTGTTCTTTAGTCGATAACAAGGAGGGGGCCGTATCATGGTGAGTGCAGCGTTTTGTTTCAACGGAAGAACGAATATTGTTTTTGGTCGACAGTGCTCTGAGGAAGTCCTCAAAAGCAATCTACTTCTAACTGGAAACATCTTAGGAGGGAAAAGCTGGAAATTCCAACAGGACATTGCATCGATTCACATATCCCGCTCAACAACAGTTTGGTTTACGCAGAATCAAGTGACTGTTATAAACTGGCTAGCAATTAGCCCGCACCGGAATCCAAATCAAAACCTTTTGGGGAGTAACCAGAACCTTTCATTCAGAACCTTTTGGGGATGCGCGAGAGGTGTATGCCCATGGTCGTTAGTTTCGACTATTCAGGAATTAAAGCAACACTTAGAGCAGAGTTCGTTTTCTATATAGCCACCCATCCTACAACCATTACTTCGAAGCATGCCTGATAGGATTCTCAAAATAATCCAAGGGAATGGATGCAAAATTTGAATTTAAATACAAAATACTTGAAAAGTCCATGTATCATTAAGACAGCCTATTTTATTTCTTATTTTGTAAAAGAAACTCTGTAAAACTTATAATGTATTTCTTTGTTTTAGTACAGTTCTATTGTTCCATAGCTTATTATTTTTTCCGTAAGTATTGCTTAATTTTTTAAACTGTTATTTCAAAAAATTGCCTGTCCATATACTTTTCAGACGCACTGTAAAAATATTTAAATCTATCATTTATTGAAACTAAGTACATGTTTTCTTGAATTACATTTCAACAAACATATATTTTTTTTAATTACGTTGTTTTCATGGATAACTTTGTATAAAATTAAATCTGATTGCAAAGTTATCGTATATATATATATATATATATATATATATATATATTTATGGACAGAGATGAGCAATAAACAACAAAAATATAAGAAATGTATTATTTGTAGAAACAAAATCGACAACTCATAAGAAAAATTCAAATTCTCAGTAAAGATAAACATATATAAAAAATATCTATAACAACAGCTAGAAAAAGAAATTACAGAAGTGCATCCATGCCTGAAACCATTTATGAAGGGAAACAAATTTCGGCTGCAAACAATAAACTTGTTGATCTTTACTGCCTCTATAAAAATAAGTAAAGAAAGAAAAATCAGGTATCAAAAACTTTGCAGAGAAATAATTTACTGTGGGAGTTTTATGAGAATTTTTACCAGATGAAAGAAAATACAAACAATGAAAATTTATGGTATGCAATGTATGATCGTTAAATAAAATCAAATATAATAATTATTGTTTTATATATTTTGCGAGGGATATATTTTGATATACGTTTAACATACAAAGCCGTAGCATATATATTTTTTATGTGCACAAGTAATTAAGTATAATTCTATGTAAAAGTATTTATCTGTAAAGAAATACTCAGCACTTAATTCTTGATTTCTGAATTGGATGTTTTAGTTTTCGTTTATGAAATGTCTTCTAAATTTTATTGAATTAATAACTTCGAACAGATATAAAAAATACATAATAAAGTATATAATTATACATATATTTCGTAAAAACTAATTCTATATCACGGTATCACAATCTGTGTCTTTGGAAATTATATCTGAGTGCCTTGTCCCGAATACGATATTGCTTAAACTAAAATCGTATACATTAAATTTGCTTATAATTTACAGGAATTAATTAATTTTTTTTTATATTAAGGTTCTTGGTACGCTTTAGTTGGCGACAAATAACGAAAATATCAGTTTTCCAATTGTTTCCTTTAAAAGTATTTCCCTAGTACATTCTGGCAAAGTTATGTAAAGATCCGATATTACAAATATATGAAAAACTTCTTTCTGTATCCATTTTGTTAATGAGTAAGCGCTGAAATTGTAAATTGATTTTCTTACTTTGTGTTTCCTTAAGAAAAAATAGTATAAACAAAAAGCTAAATTTGCAGGATATATTTTTCATCTTTCATACAATTGTTGTTCTAGGATCTTTAATGTGCATTTTATAAAATTGTAAATAGGATTTTCAGTAATATTTCATAATAAAGTTCAGTAATAAGTAATAAAGTTTATTTTTAAAAATAAAAATATTAAGTAAATACCCATTTTGCTGTAGTTTACTCTACTTAATTGTTTTTTAATAGTACACCTCGACAGTTTATTTGTTTTTATCATAAACTATTTAACTTTTTCAAACTTGATCCCGCCAATCTAGAAAACAGTTGTAGATAAACCATGACAATTTTTTCTCCAAAAGGAGAAGTACGTTTTTAAAATTTCCTTATTAAAGAAATAAGTAATTTATATTGTACCATAACATTCCATTTTTTAAATTAAATATATCCCTTCAAAAAACTCTTGAATGATATGTTAAAATTTATTATAAATTACTTAAGACTTATTTTCACTTTAAAACAACAACTAGCCCAGGGAAGAACTCAATATCTACACTAATAAAAGAAACTTTTGCTCTGTGTATGTGTGTCTGTCTGTCTGTTGTCGATGGCTAGGAAAATTTAGCGCCTCTAGAAGTCTGAAACTTTAGGTGAGGATAGTTCAAAACCTGCCCTGGTGCACCTGAGAATCAGAATTTTAAGATTTTAATTATTTACTGAAATATTAATTAACATCCACAAAGAACTCTCATCAAAAATAAGCTTTTTTTCTTCGGTAGTTTGGTTGTTTAGAGTGTACACAGAACTAATTAAATGAACCAGAGTAGCGATACATAGATAAGAACTTCTAACGAAATTGTGTTAATATGGATCGCAGTTACCGGCGTACATCCATGCTAATGTAGCGCCGCCTGAACAAGACAAATTACACAGAAACCAACTGTTTGAAACTTTTTTCCAAGCCCTTTTTTCTTCATGATAATTAGCTGGGCTTAAGGTTTTTTTTTAACAAGACATATATTATTATGATGGAGATTATTAATACAGAGAAAATTATTTAACAGATTATGTGTTATATTTGCGGGGATGTAGAGGGCAAAAGGGTCTAGTTACATTTAACAATTTTAACATTTTTATTGCTTCACCTATAGCGTTTAATTTCTGTTTTATATAGAAAATACCGCTATTTTAAAACTCGGCTATTACTGTTCCGAACTTCTCCAAACCAGTTCCATTTTTACTAAACTATCGAAAAAAAAGCGTTCACTGTTTGAAGGTTTATTTCTAGAAAGCAGTTGCCAGTATTTCCGAATAATAGTCTACACCAAATTTCAAATTAAGTTTGTAGCTTAACCAAATGAAAAAAAATCTTTAAAGATGTATAGTGGTCCTTCTAATTAGTTATTTGCTGAGGGACACTTGAACATCCGCTCCCCCCGGGCCGCACTTCAAGGTTTTTTCTCTAACTATGTCCCGTTCCCATAACTCAGCAACTATCTTTCCGATTTCATCGCAACTGATTACAAACATTATTATTAACTTAATAGTCAGCCTCTATAACATTAAACTAAATTTATGAGTAGTTGTTACGACTATTTCCGAATAATAGTTTAAGCGAAATTTGTAATTAAGTTTCTAGCTTAACCATACGAACGAATTTTTTAAAGATGCATAGTGGTCCTCCTTATTAGTCATTCGCTGAAGGGCACTTGAATATCCCCCCCACCCCTCCTTGAAAGTTTTTTTTCTCTAACTATGCCCCATTTCCATAACTCAGCAATTATCTTTCCAAGTTCAAAGCAGCTGATTCAAAACATTATAATTAACTTAATAGACACCCTCTATAAAATTAAAGTAAATTTATGAGTAGTAGTTATCACTATTTCCAAAAAATAGTTTAAGCCAAATTTGTAATTAAGTTCCTAGATTAACCAAACGAACGAATTTTTAAAGGCACAAATTGATCCTTCTAAATACTCATTTTCTGAAGAACACTTCAACATCCCATCCCCACCGGCACCTCCCTCAAGATTATTTCTCTAACTGTGCCTTATTTCTATAGGTCGGCGAATAATGTTCCCATCTTCTCCAAACCAGCTTAATATTGTAGTATGCCTACTATACAGTGCCGTAGACAGTGGGGACCTGTCTCAGAGTTTCGCTCGGAAAGAGGTTTGTTTGGAACAGAATGCTCCCCTGCCGGCGGAAGGGGGAAATAAAACCTTTTACGGAGCGGACGAACATGTCCGATATACGGTGCCGAAGCCATCGGAGACCGTGGCCAGAGTTTCTTTTTTTGAGAGATTTAAGTTTATTAAGTTACACGGGATTGGGCAACACCGGAGGGTCAGCTAATAGTTAATATAAATTTTCTAAAATATTTCGTTCTAACACTTTTACTGCCGTTCACTTCAACTCTAAATTGTAATCTAGTTATTAAAAAATTAATTTTCAGTCAGTATAGCACTTTTTTTCATATTTAATTATTTTTTCACAGCCAATGCTTGAAACGTAATCAAATAAACATCAAAATAATCTGAACAAGATTACTCTTTCAATAAATATGTATAATACATTTAAATTTCATCCTTGTATTAAAGATTGAATTTGAGTTTATCCTGTTAAAATACATCATAAATGTTTACTGAATATCCCTCATTATTAAATGCTAAAATATTATAAGTGATTAAATGCAGTCTTTATTTATTTCATGTCAAACTGTTTTTGAGATACTTTATTAGGTATTTTTTATCATTTTTTAACACTTTCCAACGTAGTTGAAAAGTGTTTATGACTTCGGTTTGTCTGGCCGTATGGCCGTCTGCCGTCTGTCCGTCTGTCCGTTCTCTAACTCCCGTAAATATGCTCGGATTGCTCTGCAATTTTTATATGTTATTGTCGTTATCTATAGCATGTTCCCTATTTCAACGGAAGTGTGTAGCACTTATAGTTTTTTTACAGGGACACTCAAAAGAATTCCGTTACATTGCGGTCTATGGGGGAAAATCATTTGCGGTTTATTTAAATAATGTCACTATTTTAAACGCATTGAAATTTATATATATCACTAAGGCGCATTAGAAGAATCTTAATATGGAATAGCGTGTGCATAGCACTTATAGTTACTTTACAGGGACAGTCAAAAGAATTCCGTTACATTACGTCTATGGAGAAAAATCGTCTACGGTTTATTTAAATAATGTTTCACTATTTTAAACGCATTGAAATTTATATATCTCACTAAGGTGCACAAGAGGCTTACTACAGAATATTGTGTGTATAGCAGTCATCGTTCATTTACAGGGACACACAAAATAATTCTCTACTGTCTGTTAACAATAATTCCTGGAAGTGCGTTTTAAGTTACTGAACGCGATTTTAATTTTAACTCGCTTTTTGTCTATTACGCGGTGTGTATAAATTTTGTAGATCCTATACAGGGAAGCACAAAAGTTCGCGAACACATTTCCGTTTATTGACAGAAACTCCAGACGGAGAATTTTAAACTGTGCTACGCGTTTCCTAACTGAACTAAATTTTAGCATCATATGTAGTATATATATAAATCTATAGATCCTATACAGGACTGAATAAAAGTATTCGGATATTTTTCCGAATGTTGTATATGTTGGAAATTCCTGAAATTATGTTTTTAAATGTGTTATGTTTTTTCCAAATTGTTTACTTAGATATTATCTTTTAGCTTATTAAACGGTATGATTTGTAAAATTATTTTGGAAGCGTTGGAAAGTGTTACACAATCTATGCTTGACGCATGATTTTTCGTTCTTGTTTTATTATTACTGCATGCGACAGATTTCCGTATAAATTAAAAGGTGGCTGAATGTTTTTGTTACGCTTTCTATAACAACAAAACAGTTGCAAAATGAAAATATTATATACCAAAATGAGTATTGTATTAAATAGTAATTTTTATATCGTGGACACAATATTTCGTACAGTTTCAAAGTACACTTTTTCTTAGTACATTCTGATCGTGAATAAATTTACCCTGTTGGGAGCACACATGGTACCACGATCTAATACCAAAGGCCATTTCAAACTGTATAGGGAAGAAAAGGACTGAATCTATTTTTATCCATTTTATCCATTCCATTCTATCTATTAGTGAGCTTTGTAACAAAGCTCACTTCTTCCTTCGTACAAGTTGTGTCATCATAGAAATTCATCAAAACAAACACAATTCTTTCTTTATATACAAAAATATAACATAACCACGAACGAAAATACAGAATAAGCTTTCACGGAGTACCCCTGGTTCAAAAAAGCGTTTATTTATTCTTAGAAGCATTGAAAGCTCATATAATTTCGATATTTAAAAAATCCTTTATAAAAAGAACGTTTCTTTTACTGCCATTGATTTTCAGAAAGGTTTTTGAATAGTTGCTATATTGTATTAATCAGTTTTTTATAAGCAGGAATATTGTATTTTAGTAACAGTTTGCTAACAATTTTCATTCAAACATTTTCAGCTGGAAGAGTAATAAAATATTATTAATATTAAAGTTAATGTTAATTCTGATAATTTATAATTTTTGTCTGTAAAACATATTTGATGAATATAAAACTGTATACTTGATAATTGATAGCATCCAAAAAACCTATATACTGGATCTAAAAACTGAAAAATACACGATAAAAAGTACTCGGAAATGTTCCGAAAATCAGTGGTAGCAAAAGAATATTTGTTTTTATAAATGCTTCTTTATATCTCAAAAATATATTGGTTTCTATTATTTCTAATGATAAAAAGAGCTTTTCGGAATCGTGAATAATTTAAAAGAGGTTATGTATGCTGTTTATGTTTCTAAATGAATATCGGGGTTTTAACGCTTTGTAGTATCTATTATAAAAAACTTAAAATTATACTTAATACATAAAATGAAAGAGCAACTCATACAGTTTTACCTACAAGCTTACAAGTGTTCAATGAGAACACCTTTCGTCACACGGCACACATCAAGTCGATAGTTCAGTTCTTCCGAAACGCGACTCTACGCTCACCCGATCTTGTGACGCCTTGTGATTACTACCTGTTGGGGTTCATAAAGGATCGAGTGTATGTGTCTCCACTACTAGCTGACCTACCCAACCTAAGAAACAGGATTGAGGCAGCTGTTGCAACAATTACCCCACAAACACTATTTAACGTTTGGGAAGAAATGAGCTATCGACTTCATGTGTGCTGTGTGCTGTGTGACGAAAGGTGTTCACATTGAACACTTGTAAGCTTGTAGGTAAAACTGTTTGCGTTACTCTTTCATTTTATGTATTAATTATAATTTTAAGTCGTATGTAATAAATACTACTAAGCGTTAAAACCCCGATATTCATTTAGAAACAACCGGTATTTTCGTTCGTGTTTATATTATATTTTTCTAAATTAAGGAGCATTTGTCTTTTTTTACTGTGCATATGTGTTTGAATTTAGATTATTTATATTCTCATTATTTGGTCAGTTTGGCTTCTGTCATAAAAAAAAAATATATAAGTCAAAATAATTTTTTGTTATTGGTGAAAATTTTCGTGGTAAATATGTTTTTATACCGATCTATTTTTCAATTCCATATTTTTAAAGATGCACTATTAGTTTATATGTTTATGTTCCATGTTCATTGCAAAAGATTAATAATGCTTTAAACTCTAAAGAAAAATAAAATATGGATTTTTGTCAAACGGAATTGGTTGTTATAGCATCATTGTGACACGTCGTTTTATGTGACAACCAGCTCCAGTGTAAAAACTGCAATTAAAGTCTGTTTCATTTCAGAAAGCAAATTCACCCATTTTTAACACTTTCCAACCTAGTTGAAAAGTGTTTATGACTTCGGTTTATCTGCCGTATGTTCGTGCCCTAACTCGCGTAAATATACTCAAATTGGCTTAAAATTTTTGTATGTCATTGACGTTTACTATAGCATGATTCCTATTCAAAATGAAGTGTGTCGCATCTATTTTTACAGGGATAGTCAAAAGTTTTCCGTTACATTACAGTCAATGGGAAATAATCGTTTCAAGTGCATTTTGATGATGCTACGTTATTTAAAACATGGTGCAATTGATATATAATTATGATAATATTAATAATCTGTTACACATTGTTCTATGGGGAATAATCGGTTGCAGTGTAATTTGATGATGTTTCAGTAATTCAAACTTAATGGAAAATTATATGAATTACTGAGGTGCACTATAAATTGCTCTCTTGAAAGTATGGTGTGCATTGCATTTATCGTTTATTTACAGGAACACACAAAAAATATCAATTAGAGTATAGGTGTGATAATTGCAGTTTGTGTGATAAGGGCGTTTTGAACTTTGGTTTGCTTTTTTAAGTTTAACTAAACTTTTTCATAGTGCGTGGTGTTTAATCATATACAGGGCTACACAAAGGAATTCGTAAGCACTACAGATTATGGGAGTGAATTGCTTAAGGGTGGTTTATATATGTGTTACAGATTTTCCTGTTCAACTGTATTTAGTAGACTAATAGAAGTTTGTAATATAAATAAATTCATATACAGGGTACGCAAAAAGCACGATACATTGTCGTTTGTGGTTCGTAATTGCTGGAGGTGAGTTTTAAGTTGCCTTATACGTTTTTTACCTGAATGAGTTTTTTTATCTTTTAGTTTAGAATGTGGTGTGTACAAAAGTCTTCAGATAATAAACAGGGCTACACAAAAGATTTTGAGTGCAATTACATCGATTGGCGAAAGTTTCTAACTGCGAATTTTCTAACTGAACTAAATTTTATCATGCTATGTAGTATGTATATCCAAATCTATAGATCATATACAGGGCTGCATTAAATAATTATTTTGTAATAGCAATTTGTATTTTCCAATGTGTTATATGTTTTCTAAAATGTTTACTTACGTAACTTATTTCACATTATTTATCGGTAAAGTTTCGATATAGTTTTCTAGATGTGCTGGAAAGTGTTTCGTAATCTATGCTTGACGCATGCTTTTTCGTTCCTGTTTTAGATGGCAAGGAATTTTGAAAAACAGTAATATTTCCGAGGAGGTTCCTCCAAATGCTGTGCTGAAACTATTAGGAGTATTAAAAATTGAGTATGACGAGAAGTTTGTGATTTTAACATAAAATATTCCAAGCTAGATAGATATGTGGGGCAAATTGGAGAGGCGAACCGAACATATGTAATAATGTTGACGTAATTTCGATACATATATGGTATGTAAAATATAGACAAGTAATTTCAGCTGGATGAGAAAATAAGCTTGTATATTATTGCTGCAAGCATCGTTTAACACCAAAAAAGCTACGAATGTTGACATATGCAATAGGAGAAGAAATTTAATTAAATATGTCCCAATACTGGATATCGCACAAAAACTGATTTTTTAGCTGATGGATGATTTCTTTTCATTTCAATTATTATTATCACTGATTTTTGTTACAGATTACTGCATACTAATTTTCGGCGTATGATGTTAAAAGAGAATACGTTTAGATTACATTTTTTTAGCAATTGCAAACAGAGTTGAAAAATGTTTACGTTTGTCTGTTTGTCTGTCTGTGCATGCTCCAACTCGGGTAAATATGCTCGGATTTCAATTTAATTAATAGATGTTATTGAGGTTTACACTGGAATGTTCGGTATTTAAAATTAGGTGTGTAGTTTTTATAGTGACAGTTCGTTTACAGGGACAATCGAGAAAATTCTGTGACGCTAAGCTTAATGGGGTACAATCGTTTGCAGAGTATTTTATTGCTGTTATACTATTTCAAACATATTGAAATTGATATATATCACTGTGTTGCACTACAAGATGCTTTCTGCAGAATATGGTGTACATAGCATTCATCATTCATTTACAGGGCCGCACAAAACAATTCGGATTCAGTACTCTGCATGAAAAATAATTGCTTGAAGTGCATTTTCTGTTGTGGTACACGTTTTTAAATTTAAGCAGTATTCTGTATATATTCTCTAAATCATATACAGGGCAGCGCAAACGATTCTCGTGTACATTTTCCTTTATTGATAGAAATTTCTGAAGGAGAATTTTTTACTGCGCTACACGTTTTCTAACTGAACTAAAGTACAACATACTATGTTGTAGATATACAAATCTTTAGACCATACAGAGGGTTGCACAAAAGAATTCGGATATTTTTACGATTATTGATGGTAATTTCTGAAATTGGGTTTCAAATGTATCAAATCATTCGAAATTGTTTACATAGGCAGAGTATTTCACCTTATTAAAGGGTTATAGTTTTGTTACAGCATTCGCAATGTGTTGAAAAGTGTTTTGTAGACTATGGTTGAAGTATGATAATTCCTTCTTGTTTAATATCGAAATGTGAGTCAATCATTGTCTTTATACTGACGAGCTGCTCTTGACTGTCTGTTTTAGAGATGCTTCAGGTTATTTTTATTTTGTAAGAATTATACCATTACATCTACTTCCGTATATTAATATATTTGGCTTTTTAATTGTAGAATATTCTACAAAGAAATGAAGAACGGAGGATGGTTTGTAAATAGTGGTAATATATTGCTTACAAATGTAAAGACTGAGGGAATTCTTTTGGAAAAATCAGCCAGTACTCTAAAAATGACAGTCAATAGCCGCTAACGCTTGCATTAAAAGTTTCCAATCATACTTCTATAAATATACCATACGATAATCCCGCCTAACAATTGTGACAGCCAACCCATGACTGGGATATGTTATCAGAATTTTCCTATTTTTGTTCTATTGTATATGTATAATGTAAATTTCTAATTGGCAATCTACAAAACTAAGAATTTTCACTATGATATGGTGGCTTCAAACGGAGTAAACATTTTTTTTTTATAAAACATTACTTACATATTTAAAAATTAAAATGTTTAATTTTTTCGACAACCTTCCCCTTTCTCCTTACATACGGCATCACTTCAGCCATAAAATCAATCATCAATTATGTTTTCCAAACTCATGTGACTTAAAAAAAACAGTCTTTTTATGGTCTTAATAACAGAGAAGATTGACATGGCCCTCTTGACAGAACAAATACTTTCAACATCTTGTTTACAACTATACCTATACTATATTGTTCATTTTGTGAAAACTAATCTCGGCCACATCCGCGAAAAGTTCTAAATGATGCAAGCCTAATTATCGGAATACCACAGTTATTTATATCACTTACAGTGAAGTTTTCTGGTATAATATAAAACCGAGTTACCAATTTAAAACTAAGAATTGCATTCTGTTGAGAACTTGTCTGACGATGTTGTGTAAATGCAGACTTCCTTAACTTTCGACAATTTTATTTTTTAAAGACTTAAAAATATTTCAAGTGGAGAAATATCTGTATTCATCATGCCCCAATTAAAAGGGGACCGATGTTTCACAACTATTTTAAAACTATATATATATATATATATATATATATATAATATATATATATATATATATATATATATATATATATTAATAAATGAATGATTAACCCCTTGGGGACGAGCGACAAGTATACGTGACGCATAAGATGCTCAGAACCCTCGATTATTCCCACCAGTTATTTTTTTATTGTAAGCTTTGCCTTATTTAATGACAGCATTTCTACGATTCAATTAAGCGAAAATTTCTGTTTTGAAAAACCGGTGGTAAAATATTAAAATTCTGTAAAGGACGCATGTCGCGAAGGGGTTAAGTAAGATTTTTTAGCAAGAATTTTAAATTTAATGTCTATTACATATAAAATGTTTTTTTAATAATTTACTAAACTTTATCAGTCGATTTTCTTTATGTGGACTTAAATATAATAATCAATCTTCAGTTGTACAATTTTTCTTCTGTAACTTACGAGTTATATAACATGATTGGTTGATTGTATAGGGTTTACTGTCGCAATGCCCTTTTACGGACATGCAGCACTGTATGAGCTCGTGGACATTGTATCTGTTAAACTGGATAAATTAATTTTATTATGCAACCATTTAAAAATGTAAATCATTATTTTCTTTCAGTATTATTTAGATTTAATTTACAATCTACTCGAGTTTATGAAGAATATATTTTTTTAAACAAACAAGTGCAACACAATATTTTATAAAATTTTTGTGTTATGGTATTATTAAACTTAATATTAATTTTTTTAAGATTCATCTAAATTTACGCGAGCTTTCAGAATTTTTCTGCTATAAAGAGTCAACTGTAGAAGTTTCTTTTTTTTTAATTTTAATTTGGGTTATCCCGAAGTTATCTAAGTGTTTAAAGCTAGTAGGTAGAAGTATAAAAGACAGTCCTATATGTAAGTATATTTTAGAAAGCTTTATTTCTTTATTTTAGATTTGTAGTCATTTTTTTTATCTAGCACTCATAAAACAATCTTTTTGTATTAAGGATAGAGAATGATATATTATTTGCAAAAACTATAAAACCCCTTAATGTGCGATTCTGTTATATCTTCAAAATAAATTGAAGCACTTTCATAAATCCCTAATGGAAAGTGCAAAACGTGTTCGGACTAATAAGAGAGATTTTGTAAATTAAACACTGTAGTACTCAAATTTACACATATCTTAGCGATCTGGATAATGTAATTTATATATTCGAAGAGTTTACAAGATATACAATTTAAGCTTTCAAAAGTTCAGTTTTCAGAAGACTTATATAAACAAACACTGTAAGTGTTATCTATGAGACGGTAAACGGTATAAAAATCCATGATTTTGTATTGAGCGTATTTGAAAAGTAAAACAAATATTACATTTGCTACGTTTGTATAAATATATTTTCTTCTTCCGTGTAAAATACATTTAAAGACAAAAATTAATTTTATGTAAAGTGTATTTGTTTCAAATGAGATACTTAATTTATTACGTGCATTAGAGGAATAGAATAAAGTATTATGCTTATACATTTGTGTTTATTTTTAGAATACATATATTTCCTTTACATTAGAAATATACTTTTTATCAGACCATATTTAAAAGAAGGTGATTTCATAGTTTAAAGTAATTTTCCATAAATCGATACATTATTTACCTAAATAATTTTAATTATATTATTTTTGTAATAATTCTTAAATTATTATTCATTATTATTAATTTTAATTATACTGCGCAAAGCTTTTAAAGAACTTAATTACAAACAATAAAGAAAATAAGAAAATTAAGAGTACTATTATATTAAAAATTAATAATTTACATTTTATATATTTTTTTCTCGATAAAATACTAATGATTTTCCACAATATATATAGGTATAAGGTGCTTTTACAGCAT
Source organism: Maratus michaelseni (assembly GCA_963931845.1). Lineage (NCBI taxonomy): Eukaryota > Metazoa > Arthropoda > Arachnida > Araneae > Salticidae > Maratus > Maratus michaelseni. The sequence continues at coordinate 255,240,340 of OZ007590.1, read as the reverse complement.
TAAAAGAACTCCATTTGCAATTATTTACATGACTTTTTGGGTTTTACATAAATCGCATTACAATGCAAATATCCCGATAAGTACATTGTTTTCAAGTTGACATTTTTTAATAAAAATATAATATGTAACAAATATTCAAATATGTATTTAGTTATGTTATTTGCATACATAAATACAAATATTTTTTTAATGACCTTTGTTTTTATAGTTTTTTTTCTATTGCCCTAGTAACCTGATGCTTCAGACTAGTTACCAAAGCCGCTAGGATAGATGATGCTTCTTTCATCTTAAAATTACCAGAGGATGGAAGATAAAATATATTTTAATGTTTTTCCCTGCAATTTTCATCCTTTCAGGAAGAGGAGTTGATTTCCTGACTCGTCACATCTCTACGAGTTAAAGGGAAACGCTTCGTACCACTCATTTTACGCGCCAATTTGTGGCTTCCAGGTGGAACAAACATCAGCACAGTATTTCTATAAGGTCATCCTACGAAATATTGCAACACCTAAAACTACTCTACTTCAAAGTTTGAATGAGAACCTGTGATTTTCAGCATGGTTTGTACCTTAACCAATTTTATTTAGTCTACCGAAATATAAAAAATTAATGTGTGACAAAATTAAATTGCCTTAATCTACTACATAATATACGCTATAATAAGATTATGTTCTAGAATACTCAATAAAATTCTAAACTCTTAATAGACCTTAAAAAATAACATATTAAATAAACAATGGATACCTAACTACAAAATATGATCACTAAGTATAATTAAATTCTAGAAAAATGCTTAAGTGATACTAAAATAAAACAACAAAAGGCTTATAAAAACCTTTTTAATGATCCAACATACGTTTCAACGCTCATTACGGCGTCATTTTCAAGAAAATATAATAATAAACAAAGTATTCTTGTAAATTTTGAAAAATAACCTTGAAATACACGAATCACGAGATCCAAATATGTAAAACAAGAGAATGAAGTAGTCAACTGTAATCGTGAAAATTATATTTCGTTATTGCTTTTTAAAACGGAAAAGAACCTCGTGCCAAATTTTAGGCAATTCAAATGAGGTGGATTCATTGCAAATTTTTATAACGGAAAAGAACCTCGTGCCAAATTTTAGGCAGTTCAAATGAGGCGGATTCGTTGCAAATTTTTTTATCAATCAGATCAATAGCCTTGATTCCAGGATTAAATTCACTTTGGAAATCGGACAAAATAATACACTCCCTTATTTGGATGTGCTGTTAATCAAAACCCACCATGGAATTGAATGTACAGTATATATAAAACCAATAACTAATCAATCCATTATTCCTAGTAACGCTCAAGCACCTTTTTCCTATAAAGTTTCTGCCTTTCGACATCTCATTAGAAGAGCTTTTACTGTCTGTACACCTAATCAATTAAAAAATGAAATAAATAAAATACGTGACATCGCAATAAATAACGGATACAAAGACTCCATCAATAAATTCTCCATCAAAGACTCCATCAAAGAATCCATCAATAAATTAATTACGAGCATGGATAATAAAAAGAAGAAAATTTTTAATGAACCAGACTCAAAAATATCAACTTTACAATATTTTCCAGGATTCTTTGAAAGATTAAATTATAAACTTAGAAAATTTAATATCTGCCTTATTGCAAAACCATCCATAAAATTAAAAAGTGTTGTTTGTAAGAAAATAGAACCAATAGAACCAGATCAACTATCATGTGTTTACGAAATCCCATTCACAAGAGCGGATGGAACGTTACAACATTATATAGGAATGACCACCAGAAAGTTTCAAACAAGTTTAAAAGAACACATAGCAGATATCAAATATGACATGAGTACTACAGCACTGGCACGACTACATAAAACCGAAGCAATAGAAATTGATTTTAAAAATAGTAAAATAATTTACCCATCAAGAGTCTACTTCCCATCCATTATCCGTGAATCCGTAGAAATATACACGCGTAACGTAAAATTTTGCAACGAATCCGCCTCATTTGAATTGCCTAAAATTTGGCGCGAGGTTCTTTTCCGTTTTAAAAAACAATAATAATATAATTTTCACGATTACAGTTGGCTACTGCAAGCACCTGCTTTTCTCTTGTTTTACATATTTGGATCTCGTGATTCGTGTTTTTTAAGGTTATGTTTCAAAATTTACAAGAATACTTTGTTTATTATTATATTTTCTTGAAAATTACGCCGTAATGAGCGTTGAAACGTATGTTGGATCATTAAAAAGGTTTTTATAAGCCTTTTGTTGTTTTATTTTAGTATCACTTAAGCATTTTTCTAGATTTTAATGGATACCTAATTAATAAAAATATATATTATACCAGTGGACCCGTGCGAGAATTTTGCACTGGAGTCTAATAATTGTTAGAAATATCTAAGATTTTTTTTAGATTCAGGTTTAAACTTCTAAAGAAAAATTAAGGATAAAAATATCTCCAAACAACATTAATCAAGCCAGATATTGTCTCATTTAATCTATCAAAGTTACAGTTTTCTTCTAAAAATTTCAATTTCAATTTTGCTTTTTAACTATATATATAAAATAAACTCGAGCGGGCAATGGGGAAAATGTATATTCGGTGCATGTTATTGTCTTGATAACACCATTGTAACACCATTTTAAACGTAATAAAATTAATACGCTTCATTGAGATGGACGAAAACGTATTACTTGTGGAGTTTGGAATAAGTAGCACTTATAGTTCGTTTACAGGGATATTCATAAGTATTCCGTTACATTACAGACAATGGTGGAAAAATAGATTTTATTGCATTTAAAAAATGTTACAATGTTTCAAAACAATGAAATCAATATGCTTCACTGAGGTGGAAGCAATATTTGACTATGGAATATCGAGCAACTAGGGGTTATAATTCATTTACAGGGATGTACAAAATAATTCCATATATAATATTTTTTCTACTATTTATTTTTTTTATAATCATTGTTGAGAATCATATAATATGGTATTTTATTTTTGTGACCGCACTATTTTGAGGAAAAACCTTCAATTTCATTTATAAAAACAATGCCGATTTAATTTCTAATTAACAGAAATTTTTAATAAAAAAACAAGTTTTAACGAAATGCGAGTAAACTATATGTCTGAGGCCGCTTCAAAAACCTTTCGAATGATACCTTATTCGTTGTTGTGCGTTTCGTAAATTCATAGAAAAAGGGATGTTGGCAACAGAAATAATATATATGATCGTCAACATCTATACATTTTTAAATTAGTCCCAAAATTAATTTTACCATATTTCAAAATTATAAAAGAATAATGTTTAGAAGGGATTCTGTGTATGTTCATTACATCTTTTTAAAAAGTCAGTTGTCAACATCCTGTTTACGATTGAAATTTTAGAAATGTTGTTTTTTTTTTCAATTTTATGGTTTTTGAGTAATGTAGATGCATGATGATTTCTATTTGTAAATTTTCACTTTATTTCTCATTTAGTAGTTTAAGATTTTTTTTAAGTTCGATTTATTTTCTGACATTTTGACATAAAACACAGAAGTATGTAATTACGGTGCTCAGAATAAAAGTAATATGTAAGCATTTAGTTTATTGTATTTACTATTTCTATATTTATACACATTTACCTTTGTATCGATTTTTTGTTTTCAGTGATTTAATGATACCTTATTCATATGTAGTTTCAGATTGTCGTAGAAATATTGTGTGTAAAATCGTGTGTAATGTGCACCATGCAAATAGAGTTTAAAAAGATGTTTATTATACTTACGTCAATAAATCTTAGTAATCATTTTAATTAATAATAAATTTGTATGTTAAAACACTTTCCAACGCAATTGCAAAATCTTTATGAATTCGGTTTTTCTGGCCGTCTGTGTGGCCATGCTCTAACTCGCGTAAATATACTAGGATTGCCATGTAATTGATATATGTTATTAAGGTTCAACATAGCATGTTCGGTATTGGAAATGAAGTATGTACCGTTTATAGTTATTTTACACAGAGACCCTCAAATTTTCTGTTACAAGGGTGAATGGGGAAAATGTATATTCGGTGCATTTTATTGTCTTGGTAACACCATTGTAACACCATTTTAAATATAATAAAATTAATACGCATCATTGAGATGGACGAAAACGTCTTACTTGTGGAGTTTGGAATAAGTAGTAATTATAGTTCGTTTACAGGGATACTCATAAGTATTCCATTACATTACAGACAATGGTGGAAAAATAGATTTTATTGCATTTAAATAATGTTACAATGTTTCAAAAACAATGAAATCAATATGTTTCTCTGAGGTGGAAGTAATATTTTACTATGGAATATCGAGCAACTAGGGGTTATAATTCATTTACAGGGATGCACAAAATAATTCCATTATATTTTTGTCTGTTGGGAAAATCATTTGCAGCGTAATTTTAATGATTTTAAAATATTTCAAACATAATGAAACTGATATATATTACGAGGGTCCACTACAACATGTTACCTATAGATTATTGGTTATTTACAGAGAAACTCAAAATAATTCGGTTAGAGGACTGACTATGAGCCATAAGTGCTGGAAATGCGTTTTCAGCTGCAATATGCATTTTAAAACTAACTTATTTATTGTGCATTCCGGAGTGTTTAGTTTATATACAGGGCTGCATGAAAGAATTGCATACATTACCGGCTATGGACAGCCATTGCTAGAAAATAATGTTTCACTGCATTGAGTTTTAACCGACTTCAAAAAAGGAGGAGGTTATCAATTCGACGTGTAAGTATTTTTTTTTATGCATGTTCATCGATTACTCCAGAACTATGCGACCGATTTATGGTATCTGACTACGTTTAAAAAGTGGTTTTCGACCAAAATTGTCAAATCTATTTTATGACATTTTATTAAAGCCCAGTGTTGTACCTTTCCAAAACTGCTTTTATTTTTATTGTACGATAAATAGAACCGGAGTTGTAGCGGTTTTTATACTACTCAATAGCTGTCACTCAAACCGGAAGTACTGTTTAAAGAACCGGAAGTACTATTTAAAGGTACTAACTGGGAGGGGGAAAGCAAAACTATGGCCTTCTAGAAATAAACAAAGGCCCAGTTCTTAAAAAAAAGTGCATGGCTCATAAAAACAGTGAAGTTTAGATGCATATTAGTGCGCAAATTCTTGTAGTAAAACATAAATTTAAACTTTAAATGCATTTTTTGGAAAATGTAATATTTGGTGAAAATTCCGTACGCAAAACATGATTTCTCAAAAAGTTATAAGAGTATCACTGAGAAATTTAAATTGCATGTTATTTACACTATTGGGAAGGCAATGAACTAAAGATTAAATTTTAGAATAAATATTGTTTGTTTTATGGATGTTTTCGTGGAAAAACATTGATAAATTTTATGAAAATCAGCATGTAAAAAGGTGCGATGTGCTATAAATTTTGAATCATTTAAAATATCTCTTAGATTTTAGTTCATTGCCTTCACAAATGTCATAAATATGTAGTGTAAAAAGGAAATTAAGATACATACAATATATTTTTCTATAGCGTGTTTTGCGTATTGGGCCATATTTCGCTAAATTTTACCACAAAATCCTCCATTTACCAAAATTTCATGAATGAATTAAATATTTTTTGCTTTCTTCACAGTTTCCAGTCATAATATTAATAAAAATAAGTAAAAAAAAATAATTAAATAGCTTTTTAGGAAAAAATTGCTCCGTACGTAGTCAGGCACCTTATGTGATTTTGTTTTGTTAACCGACTTCAAAAAAGGAGGAGGTTATCAATTTGACGTGTATGTATATATATACTTTTATGTATGTTCACCGATTACTCCGGAACAATGCGACCGATTTATGTGATTTTTTTTATTAAAAAGAGGATACTCTGGAATTAGTCCGATTTTCATTTCATCAAAATTGATTGAGTATTTTTTCCGAAATTCAACAAAAACCAAAAATAAATAACGCTTTTGATTTCCAGTTGGCAGAATGCCAATACTATTCCATTCACACTGTATGGAGAATAGCATCGGCGGAAATTTGCTCTTTATCCAAGCTGCTTGCTACTTTCTGAGTAACATTTTATTTTAAATTAAACGGATCGTGCACCTTCTATTAGTTCTCGAATTAGGCTTTTCTGAAGTGGTTGCAAACGTATTTTGCACAATGTAATAAAATTATTGGCAAAAATTAATATGATTCGTTTATTATTATTACTATGAAGATGAGAAACAATCTGTTGAAGTCAGTTATATTTTGTTTTTGTTAAAAATTAGTTGTTTTAAATTATAATTTAATATCTCCTTTCATTTTCTGAAGTAAAATGAAATTTCTGAACAATATTCCGAAAGTGTTGGAAAGTGTTCATAATCTATGCCGTGATGTATGATTTTACGTTCTTGATTATTTAGCTGTAGAAACAGATGGTTCAAATATAATTCAAATATTTATGATTGCAATTTCATCGATGTATGGTTAAAGGAAGTTTTTCGATATTTTTACAGTTTATTGTCGAAAACTGGATGACCTTGATTTAGTGTCGCTTCCTACGCCAAACTGTAGATTATTCCCGTTTCTTTCAATATGAAACACATTTTCCGATAACTCCGAGGAGGATGATTCTATGAAATCTTTCATATCAACTACATTTACATTTTTAAATTAGAAACATAATTTCCAGAAGAAAGGGGAAATGTCACAATGGAATTTTAGATTTCATCTGGAAATTTCTTGATGGACACCCTTCTTTATATATTCTATAAATTAACAGATAACGTAAAATATACGTGTAGGAAAAAATTAAGATCGTATCAAACATTAATCATGAGTCGACGATGATAAAACGGAATTAGATGAAATTACAAAATATGACTATGAAAGAAAAAGAAAATGTATCTGAAACATCGCATATCTTTCCAGATATTGAATATAATATATGTTCTAAAATATGCTAAAATTCTTGTGAATTTCAATAGGACAAATTTCATTTTCGAGACATCCAAATACAACAGCATTCATGGACATAAAATCGCTTACACACATGTGTATCTATTTATATATATAGATATAGAGTAGAAGATATTCTCGTGTTTCTAATATTCACGTTCCTTTGTATATTGAAATACATTAGATATTTATGTATGCAAATATGACTCTGCTATATATTCTATAGTCCATTGTGTGAAAATATGTTCTAGTCATGTATATGATTTTATAACACCATTCCTATATAATTATTCTGATTTTCTTAGCTAATTGTATATGTGACCAAATAATTGATTCTTTTATTTCAAAATTCGTAGGTTGAATTCAAAACTATCTATTTTTCAATAATCATATAATGTCGGATTACACATTTTATGTCTAGAGAATTTTGTATGTTGAAAGATAATTTATAGTTTATATGTATGGGTATCCAGTTAACTCCCTTTACTGGGTGCTTTTCATAGAATGTTGTCCCTTAAAATATTAATATTTAGAAAATAATATATTACATTTTGTCATTTAATGTTCAAGAAATATTTATTAATTGTAATATATATTAGTAAATATCTATAAATCAGTAGATATTTATTAATTGTTCTATTTTAATGACTTATATACAGTCCTATAAAAAAAAATACATTTTTAAAAATAAACGTAACAAAATAGTACAAATTTCTAAAGACAAATTAAAAGTTATCAGGACAGCACAGAGATAAAAGTTTATAAAAAAACAGCTAGTACAATACATGAATTGAGACTCAAGTCTATATAATGCATGATTTCATCCAGGAGATAAAATGGATAAAAAAGGATTAATAGCTAATAAAGTCTAAACTACCAACGTATCCGTAGATAATGCATTTTGACTTCATCTGAATTTAGAATTTTGCTAAATTTTGCTAGAGAAATTTATGGACCTTTAATTCAAGATAATCAGAACATACAGGGGTCATAATCATCAACGTAGAAAAAGTCTATATGTAAAATGTAAATGCACTCATGATCAAAATCATCAAGAATTATGAAAATAGTTGTATCATATATGGGATTAAAATATGAAATATATATGATTGTTAAAGTTACAACCTTTGTTTAAATCCTAAAAATACATATATATATCGCATAAACCTTAATCGCACATTTAAAGCACATATTTTTACTGTGATACATATCGGGTAGTTATACAAATGATAATCTGTAATCGATTATTTGCACAAGTGCACATTGTGCATTGCACAATGTTCGTAATTATAATTAAGAGCATCAGATTCTTTTTTAAACGGGATGTGTTTTATGAGCTGTAGTCATATTGTAAGTTTGTGCAAGGCAAATAAATGTTGCGACACCATTTAGTCGATTCCTGAGCTAAAATGGCAAAAATACATTAATTGATAATAATGTGAGAGCTATATTTGTTGCTTTTTGTTACACAAGAAGGTGTATTATTTTCACAAGTACACATTGTGCATTGCACAATGGTAGTAATTATAATTAAGAGCATCAGATTTTTTATTTACACGAGATGTGTTTTTTGAGCTGTAGACATATTGTAAGTTGGTGCAAGGCAAATAAATGAGTGACTTCAATTTTTGTAGTAGAAGTGGATAAGGACGATGTAAGACTATATGAATTGCAGTTAGTCGATTACTGAGCTAAAATGGCAAAAAAAAACATTAATTGATAATAGTATGAGAGCTATAATTGTTGCTTTTTGTTATACAAGAAGGTGTCTGTATCGGCGAATTTTTTAGCGTTTACTTCATGTGTTTAAATAATTTTAAATTCATTTTCTGTGTATATTCGTTTATTACGATTACATGTTGCAACAATGAGAGTTTTAGTTTAAGAATCCATGATCAGTGGAATCTATTGCAGTTTGCGAAATATTCTTGATTAACCCCTTAAGCAGCACGGCGTACATGCGTATGTCATGTGCTCTTCTATTTGTAATACAAGGATGTACTTGCGTACGTCCTCGTCTTCAGACCACATTGAAATGTTCTAAGCATCTGTTTTATGCGTCGCTAATTGCTACTGTGATTGGTTTTGTACGGGCTGTATTAATATGGTTGTTTTCGCACCTAATAGATGACATTACGTATAGAAAAACTCATTAATTTTCCGGCTGCGTTGTTTCTTGTTTTTTATTCATTTGTTTATGTGTTGTTCATTCTGTTCAGTTGTGTTTCGTAAATTGTTGTGTTTCGCATTCCGTTTTTTGTTTTTTGTATCTCTGATAGATAAAAATAACGTTGTAAACTAATTTTGACAAAATTTAATATATTTGGTATTCAGCATACTAACACTAAATTGAATATTGTGCTTAAGGGGTTAAACATCGTATTTGGTTTTGCGCGGCAATGGTACTTTAAAAGGAACGAAAATAATGAAAGCCGTTTATTAGAGTTTGTAATTGTTGTCAAAATTCGCTACGCTGGATGACAGCAATATTGTGTCCAGTGATTTTGTCTTCAACCGAATATTGCCGTAAATGGCTGTTCATTGAAAAAAAATCTGATAATAAAAAAAATCATTGTAAATCTACATTAACCATAAAAACAATTTTTACCTTATTACATTGATACCCATTCCATTTTTCTTTACCCACATCTTTATATATTTCCGCTTACCTTTTTTCCATTCCTTGACACATTCCATTAGTTTAAAAATATGGAATTTCGAAAAAACAATTAAAAAAAGAGATTTAAAGTCAAATTAAATAAGACATTTTTTTAACAATCATAAAAAAATTGTGCGAGGCTTTGGAGTAGACAAGTTCATAAAACTAGTTTGGCTATGACTGGTGCTCAATCCTGTATCACAATAAGTCAAATATATGAAAAAGAATGAACAAAATAATTGTTAATGTAATTTTATTTTTTTTAATACATAGATTTTATGATTTTTTCGGTTTAAGGAACAGTGTTTAATATCAAATATCAATGTAACATTTCCCATAGTTACATTGATCCACGCATAATATGCTGTTGCGTAGATATAACAATGTTAGGAAAGGTCTAGATTTGGATTAATAGAAACCATCATATTTAGTTCATGACATTCATGACATCATGGCTATGATGATTATGTTAGGATATCATGACTATCACAATAAATCACAAATCGAAAAATACGCAGATGCAGTCAGAGTAGTTGAGACATGGCATGAAATGGATTCAAGCCTACATAATGATTATCCGAGCAACAAAGACTACACAGTCAACAACTAGAATGACATATTTTATTATTATATTTAGGCTATAAAAGAAAAACTGTCTCCAGGAAATATGATCCCACTGAGCGTTGCACCAGAGATTCTAATGGATAGTTCATGACTATAAAAGATGTTACAATTTATATTAATAGATTCCAAGTAATTTCTAGAAACGCCTTAAGCATATTACAGAAAAAGTACAACGTTTTGTTTGCGCACCTCAAAGCTGTTCTATGTGGCGTTTTTCAGTCACAAAGAAAGTACTAAAGTGATAGTCCATTTTCACCAGACATTGTGAATGCATTGTGCATGACTCCTATTTATGGAGATATTCCTTCTTTGCCTATAAACGTGATCCAACTTAACCCTTTAGCGGGCAGTGACCACAAAAAAGGACACCTAATTTTAATTCCAAAACTGACAAACGGTACCAAGAATATTTATCAAAAATTTCCCTTTTAATAAGTACGGTAATATAAGCAAGTTTTTATTAACTAATGAATTATTTTATAAATTCTAGTGTTAGTCCATTATTTCATCATTTTAAAAACAGACTTACTCCGCGCCGGAATGGGTTAAAGTGCACTAAGAAAATGCACTGACACGAGTGACTATACAAACATTATTCACAATATATGGCGCAATCGGATTGATGGAATGATTAGTCAATTTCATGGATGTTTTGTGCATGACCTATAGGAGCCACGTGGAACAGTTATGAAGTATGCAAACGAAACTTTGAGCTTATTTCTTGGACGTGCTTAAAGTGATTCTACCGATTATTGTTTACAACAAAGTTATTGTCATTTTCAGTCATCGGTAATCATTTTGACATACCCTGTATATTACATAAATATTGAAGAAAAATCGAAATTTAGATATTTATAGATATGTTGATAATTATGGTAATCTAATATAAAAAAATTTGGATTGTAAATTCTGAACATTTGAGGGGAAAAAAAGGTATAATTCTAAGGAAAAGACTTTTCAAAAGTATTGCTATTATATGTATTTCTTACTCTAATACTTTAATAGTATTCATATGGTATTACAGTACTTAAGAGCTTAAAAAATGCAGAGCAGTGTAAAAAACATTTTTAAAATTTAAATAATTTGTCAAAATTTAACATTAATTTATTTTTCTCAATAAGTAAAATGACTTAATTTTCTATTTAAATTCGGTATCCGTATTTCTATATGGTCTTCAACCTAGTCCTAAGGTGTATACTTTAATAGTATTCATATGGTATTAAAGTACTTAAGGTCTTAAAAAAACGCAGAGCAGCTTAAAACATTTTTTTTAATTTAAATAATTTATCAAAATATAACATTAATGTTTTTATTTAGAAGCGCAAAATCAATAGGGTATTACGTTCTGTATTTAATTATATTTACATTTAACATAATTAAAGTCTCTATTTAATTATATTTACATTTAATATAATTAAACTCTGTATTTAATTATATTTACATTTTAACATAATTAGACTCTGTATATCTTTATATTTAACATAATTATATTTAATTTTATTTACATTTAACATATAATGTTAAATATTTCTTTTGTGTTTTGGAGTTTAATTAGATTGTTTATTAAAATATCTGTACAAGAAATACTTAAAGAAAGTGATATGTTTTGTACTAGAATATAACTCTAATTAAAAATGTCAAATATTTAAGGTAAACTAACACGAAGAGTGGAATCTATATGGACAAAATAATATCTTTGGATATCAAATTTCCTAACATGAGAGAGCACTTTAAAGAAACATCCTTTAAAAAAGTTTTATAAAATAATATGGAATATCCAAAAACATTTGGATACAATTGTGACAATAAAAATTCCTATTTTCGATATTTTAACTTTAGTAGCTGAGATAAATCATCGTACTTAAGTTTACTTTACCGTCCCTAATATAGTGATTCTTATATAAAATAACTAAAAGGAATATAATTCGTAGTATTTTAAATTCTATGATGAAAATTTGAAAATTAAAAGTGGAATCTACTTGGGACTGGAAATATACTTTGGAAGTCAAATTTCGTAACCTTAATATATAACTTTAAATAAACATTCTTTCGTATATATTTTTTAATTAGTAAAAAAAGTCTTCTTTTTAAACATTTTAATTCAATTGTAATAATATAAAATCACATTTTATAATTTGTAAAATAACTAGATAAGATTAAATACTGCACTTAAATTTTTTTACATTTCTTTAATTTAGTTGTTCTTATATAAAATTACTTGAATTAATATATTTTATGATATTTAAAATGCTATGATGAATAATTGAAAAATTAAAAGTGCAATCTACTTGAGACTGAAAATAAACTTTGGAACTCAATATTCCTAACCTGAAGAGACAACTTTAAATAAACATATTTTCTCATATTTTTATAAAATAATACCAAATGTCTTCTTTTAAAATTTTTTATTCAATTGTAATAATTTAAAATCACATTTTATAATTTTTAAAATACCTAGCTAAGATTAAATACCACACTTAATTTTAGTTACATTTCTCTAATCTAATTGCTATTATATAATATTTCTAAAAGTAATTTTTTTTATGGTATTTTAAATACTAAAATGGAAAATATAAAATAAAAATGAAGATTGGCGCAGAAATAAAAATTTTGAATATCAATTTTCGTAACATGATAAAGAAGCTTTAAAGAAACATCCTTAAAAATACTTTTTTAAAAATAATATGATATTTCTTCTGTTCAAACATTTTAATTTAATTGCAATAATAAGAATTCTTAATTTATAATTTTAAAAATAAGCAGTTAAGATAAATACTGTACTTACTTTTAGTTACACTTCCCTAATCTCGTGATTCTTATAGAGAAGAACAAAAGAACTGAAGTTAATATATTTTACGGTATTTTAAATCCTAAGGTGAAAAAGGTTTAAAATTTAAGAGTGGAATCTGCATGAATAAGATGGAATAATAACTTTGCTTTTCAATGTTCATCCTGATGAGAAAACGTTAAAGAAACATATTTTATTATATTTTTATAACATAGTACGAAATTCTTTTGTTTTAGAGATTTTAATTCAATTTTATTAATAAGTCACTTTTTATAATATTTTTAAAATAAGAATCTAAAAACAAATACTGTACTTAATTTAAGTTACACTTCCGTAACCTTGTGGTGCTTATACAAAAGGAATAAAAGCAAAATATTTTAAGTTATTTTAAATCTTAAGATTGAAACAATTAAAAATTAAACGGTTTCTTTTCAAAATGCAGTTGTTATAGAATCTATATTTCGCTGTCTAGTAATAAACTTATAACACCCTTGAGAGCTCTAAAAAGGAATTACGGGAAGTTCAGAAAAAAATGTGTCTCAGATTTCAAAAAATTTGTTTCTAAAGAGGTGAGTGATTAAATTAGTATAATCTAACATCTATTAAATTTCGCTATCGCATATTGAATATTCCGAAAGCTAAATAACTTATTCTTTACTCAAACAAAAAAAATTAATTAGGCTTCAATTTAGTTATTTCAATTTGTAAAAAACAAATAAAAACAGGTAATTGATTTCCATGTTATCAGGTTTTCAAAAAAGGTAAGTTTAAAACTACAGAATGAATTCAATTATACTTTATTTACAATATTGTTATCTTAAAGGTTACAAAATCCTTTTAGTGTAACATTTAAAAAAATAATTCTAAAAGCCAATTATATAGAAAAAAAAAAACAATTACAATTATGCATTTCTTTCTTTGTTTATTTTACACCTGAAAAATTTTTCACCATAACTTGATTTATTTTTACAGAAACTTTGAGGTGTTTAAACGGTATGTGATAATAGGAACCAACAAATGTAAATGCATTTTGATGACCAAATAAATGATAAATATATTGCTGAGGTTTTATAAATAGCTGAATATTTTAGATCATATTTTTTTCGTTATAAATCGCTATTTTTAAATTAGAAAAAGCAGTGAATTACTTTATATATAATATAATGCAATATTTCTCTTTAAGAAATGTAAAATTGTATGAGTAATACAAATTCCCTTTTTAACAACTCTCATGTATTTTATATGAACGTATTGTTTTTGTAATTACGTACTTATTTATCCAATGTCATAAAAAAAGTTCCCTGTTTCATGTTTATAAAAATGCATAACATATTATTTATGAGCTTTTTTTCGATGTCTTAAATCTTCATTTTCTAAGGAAATGATTACAATGCAACTTCAACATATAGTTTGCACATAACTAATTTTATTAACTTCTTAATTCATGTGCCAACACACAATAATATTTCAGACAACTTTGAGACTCTTTTAACAAAATTGTAATGCTTATTTGACACAATACTTTCTAAACTTGTTACCAATTGAAAGATAATACCCGATTATGTGCATTAATTAATTAATTTTATCGAGATTGAAATTGAAAATTATAAATTAAAGACACGCATATTATAATGCAAAATAGCACATTTGAAAGTAATAGAATAAATTAACAATACATTATACTTTATTATAATGAAACTAATAAATGTTTGTTTCAAGCTGGTGAACATAAGATAAGACACAATACTCTTAAAAAAGAAACGAGAAATAATAGCGGAGAAGAATATCAATTAAGGAAATCAAACATTGAAATAAGAATGTAGCAGCAATTATTAAATAATATATTCAACAAGAGCTATTCCTAGATTTTTTAAAGTTAGTATTTTTTATAAATTAATACACAAAGTGACAAAATATGTTACGTTGCATTCGCTACATTAAAGTTTATTAAAACAATCTTTTCTTTGCGTTTCAAGCCTTTCTTTTCAAATCTATACTAAAAAAACAACAAAAAAACAACAACAACAAAAAAAAAACAGAGAGGCTTTTCGTGTGTTTGTGTGTCTGTATGGCTAGGAAAGTCTGCCGCTCGTCAAAGTTGGAAGACGATAGAAAAATGCAGGTACACCTGAGGATAATGATTTTCCCTTTTCTATAATTAGATGAGAAATTTATTTAAAACCATGACGATCATAGCAAAATGGCACAACGCCGCTGATTGTATTGATTTCAAAGGCTTTCCGATGTTCCGTAAGCAGAGACGAAACGAGACGAGAAAATATTTCATTAGTTGTTCTGCATTTTAACAAGTGAGCCTCGGCCTAACAAATCAAAATGCGAAACAAAATACACATTTAATCATCGTACTTTTCAGGTTCTAACGGTGTTACTCGTTTAAAAAATATATTAATATTTATCACTGCAATAAAATATTTTGAGTACGTCGAAATCGTGTAGTTTTCTTCTACATGTATAAGAATCCACATCCACCCTCATGACAGAAATAAGAAAAAAATATCCAATTATAGATGGTACCTTTTCTTTCTAACAACGTCTTCGGTTAAAAAAATATTAATATTATTCCTTTAAAATAATCTTTTCCAAATGCCATTTTCGGTTTTTGTTTTTCTGTGCATTTTTTAAAAATGTGCATCCATTTTTTTGATCGAAAAAGGAAAAGATAAAAAACTATTAAATGGTTTAAAAAATATTAATATTTACTACAAGTAAATATATATATATATATATATATATATATATATATATATATATATATATATATATATATATATATATATATATATATATATATATATATATATATATATATATATATATATCTTTAAGTTATATTACGAATTTGTCAGGTATTTCTGTTTCTTCTCTCAGCTGCTCTGAAGATAGTTTCCCATTTTAATTCTGCTTTACAACATTTTCGGAGAGCTTTATCGTTTCTCCGCATGCGCTGGGAAACCTATACACATTCAACATTAATAGATATCATTTTCAGGTTTAAAAATTGGAGGAGGGTCGTTTTATTTTATTTAGGATTTCTCACTAACTTTTGCACCGTTGAAAGTTTAATACATCTAAAAGTCAGAAATGAAATAGTCAAATACTATAGCGACAGCTCTTTAGTTCGTTTGAATATATTTTCATTTAAAAATATAAAATCATACAATTCGACGGTGTATGCTGCCAGAGGTAGCGAACTGTTATACTATCGAATACTGACGGAATGATAAAAATCTCTGTTATAGTGTTGGCCTAACATTAGGTTCGTCTTGGAATATTTCCGTTTTAAAAAAATATTTATTTAACACTGATTTTAGCTATATATAAGATTATTCTGAGTGTCTCAGGATATGCCAGTTTTTCGATTAAAATTATAAACACAAACAGAACAGAGCGTGCGTATCACCCATTTTCTTGACGATGAGTTACATCACCTAAAGTAATGGCAGCCCTTGGCCGTCAAATCAATTTTATCGCAATAACAAATCCTCCAGTCAAATTCAACTTCAAGGGAGCAAACGCTTTGTTCTGGCAAGCTCCGGTTTAATGTACCACTGTGGGCAAGATGTAACAAAATCCAGCGTAACACACACTTCCGCCTGCTTAAATACGATTGCCGATCGACCAGGAAAGTCAAGATTTGCATTAAACCGGTGCGAAACGCAGAAAGTCCACAAATTCCGAAGACCACGCGCATTCTTCGAAAATTTGAGTAAAATAGCATATAGATGCACGTACAGAAATGATAACCTGACGATGCGATCCCAACTTCATGAGACAGTCGCTAGCCCACTACAGATTATGGACATATCGTCTCACACACTTACAACAAAATGTTTCCCTTCCATAATAATAGCCGAATCCTATTTAACCCTTTATATCCTGACGGTACTTATAAGTACCGCTTTAATAAAACACCTATATATTCGTAATATGACCGTTTTTCCTAACGGTACTCACAATGGCACAAAGAGTGTATTTCTGACAGCAGGCAGGAGATGGCAAATTCAAGCACATATCCTCTTTCTCTGCATTGTAGGGATTTTACATTTGCCACGCTACATTCAAAATTAATTTTGCAATGGAATTGACATGCATGTTGTTCTTCATTTGAGTAATTTTAGTGGTTTATTACCGGTTATTTAGTACTATTATTCTCTATTGTTTTCTATACTCTACAGGTGAACATTTCCTATATTTTATTTGAAGTTTACTATTTGAAATTTACTATTTTATTTTATATCATATGGTAAAAAAATTATTGTGGTTACAATTGCATAATTACCACTAAACCGCTATAAAAATTATTTTCCTCTTTCTTATGTTTATTCTGCACCAAAACTTATCCAATGATGCAAAAATACAATTAAGAAGTAGCTGGAAAATTAATTCAGGATATAAAGGGTTAATGGGGGTTGCTTTACTGATAATAATTTTTTGTCATAGCAAACATTTTTTAATATAACTTCAGTTTATTTAGGGCAGCTTAGTTTCTAATGAATAGCTAATTCCAGGATCCTCAAGAGGTTTGATACATTTTACCTGGATCTATTTAAAATAACCAGCATCGGCCAAAACTCCACCCAAAGACAAAATCATTATTTTTTAAGTAAAGCTGAAAGTTGCTCCAGGGAACGTCTATCATTATCATGTAAAATGCTACTTCATCGTATTTTAATATTTAAATAAATTTCTTCCTTCTATTAAAAACTTTTCGACACACACTTACATGTTCTAACTGTCCCTTCTTGTTTGACTAGACAATTTTATGTGCTGTCAGACATAGTCTGACATCCCATTTGGTTCGAAATTGTAGTTTGTTTTGATTTATTTTATTCATTTTTCATTTCTTTTATTCATCCTATCTTGACCAAAAAATATATTCTGTACGCTGCCATTAAGTTTGTATACAGGGTGATTCATAAAAGATGGGCAGAACTTTAAGGGGTTATAGTACACTTAAAGACAAATAATATTAAATAGGAGACTAAGGGTCCCAGACGTATTCCCAAGGAGATAGGGGGCATCAAAGTTTAGGGTCCGAAATTTCAAATGATTATAAAACATGGAAAAATTGGTCGATTCGTTTGCGGTTTTTGCAAAAAATTTTCTTTATGCCAGTATTTTCTTGAAATAAAATTTTAAAGTTCAATTTCAAAAAATGCCGATAGGGGGCGCTTTAGACTTTGGAGTAACAAACAACTATTTTTTAACGTTATTTTTTGTATTTCTTTAAATGATTTCGAAAGCTTAGACTTAAACTTAAATTTTGATCTAAAAATCTGAGTCCTAACGAGTAGTTAAGTAGCGTAAACTGAAATTTGAAATTTGAAACCCTTTTCCCCCCAGAACAAAAATCAGTTATTCTCGATCTTTGTGTCGTAGATTAGGCTCTAACTACTGCCGCGTTTTGCTAAAATTATTCTTTATGTCAGTATTTTCTTGAAAATAAATTTTAAAGAAAATTTTCAAAAAATTCCGATAGAGGGCGCTTTAGACTTTGGAGTAACGAACAACTATTTTATACCGTTATTTTTTGTTTCTCATTAAATGCTTTCTAAAGCTTAGACTTAAATTTTCAGCCCAAAATCTGAATCGTTAGACGTGGTTAAGTTTCTGGGGAGAGGGGTTTGAAATTTCTACTCCTGAGCACAGTTCAGTTTACCATGTCCACACATTGTGTGCTGTGATACGAGGTAAAAAGACACAAATTAGGATTATGTTACCAAAGCATATTTATTAACATGTAATCACAATAAATGTTCAAAATTGTGTCCACCAGAGGTTATGCACGCAGAACAACGGCGACGAATGGAACGGCGAACATTCGCGAAAACATCAGCTTTTCGAGCACTTCCCCTACAGCGGCGGAAAGTCTGGCGACCAGTTCCTCGGGGGATTCAATGGGTGTCTCATACATAAGAGCCTTCAATCGTCCCCAAAAAAAGAAATCGAGGGGTGAAAGATCTGGCGAGCGAGCAGGCCAAGCAACAGGACCACCTCGACCAATCCATCTGTTCGGAAATGTGATGTCCAGATAGTTACGGACGTCTCGTACGTAATGGGCTGGCGCTCCATCGTGCTGGAACCACATGACGCGCCGGATGCGTGGAGGAACAACGTTTAACAGGTCTGGCAGCACATGTTGCAGAAATGTGAGGTATGTTTTACCGTTGAGGCGTTCAGGAAGAAGGTACGGTCCGATTAGGTGGTCTCCGAGGATTCCTGCCCAAACATTGATGGAAAATCGTCTCTGATGAGCATGTGGATACGTAGCATGTGGATTGACATCCGCCCATACATGTGCATTGTGTGTGTTAAATGTACCTTCACGTGTGAAGGTACATTCATCGGTGAAAAGCACAGTTCGTCCAAAATGTGGATTTAGCGCGTTCTGCTGCAGAAACCAGCGGGCGAATTCAATACGATTTGGATAATCCCCTGGAGACAGTTTCTGGACTCGTTGCACATGAAACGGGAGCAAATGTTCATCCTTCAGTACCCTCCAAGTCGTGGACTGTGAGGTATCCACCTGGCTAGCCACTGTTCGTGTACTTGTACTTGGCTGCGCCGCTACTACATCCAGAATGGCTTCTGCAACAACTACTGATTCGTCCTTTTTTGCACGACCTGCATTCGACCGGGAAGCGAGAAATGATCCCGTCTCACACAACTGTCTGTGCAAGCGCTCGAAAGTTTTGCGGTTAGGCAACCGCCTGTTAGGAAATCGCTCTCCGTACATTCGTTGTGCCTCTGCACCATTTCCATCTGCCGCTCCGTAAATTAAATGCATCTCAGCCTTTTCCTTATTCGTGAAGGGCACCATCTTCCGATTCATTACTACAGCGACTTACACTTGACTCACCGTTCAGTGGTTTTTATGCCTGAATCGTGTCGAAATTTTGCATACGTGTTCTTCTTCTTCCCCATTTGACATTTGCATACTTTCTGTTTCCTTCTTCACCCGGTGACTAGCGTCAGGAATGGAGCTTTAACGTTTGCATGAGCGACGTTTCCAACTGTGCCAGTGCCTTTATGAGTGAATTCCGACTATGCAGTCCTTGACGAAAGTTGTATTTTTGCCTCGTATCACAGCACAGAATCGTTGGGCATGGTTAAGTAGTGCAAACTGAACTATGTTCAGAAGTTGAAATTTGAACCCCCTCCCCTCGCTACTGAACCACGCTCAGCGATTCAGATTTTGAGCTGAAAATTTAAGTTTAAGTCTAAGCTTTAGAAAGCATTTAATGAGACACAAAAAATAACGGTATAAAATAGTTGTTCGTTACTCCAAAGTCTAAAGCGCCCTCTATCGGAATTTTTTGAAAATTTTCTTTAAAATTTATTTTCAAGAAAATACTGACATAAAGAATAATTTTAGCAAAACGCGGCAGTAGTTAGAGCCTAATCTACGACACAAAGATCGGGAATAACTGATTTTTGTTCTGGGGGGAGAAGGGTTTCAAATTTCAAATTTCAGTTTACGCTACTTAACTACTCGTTAGGACTCAGATTTTTAGATCAAAATTTAAGTTTAAGTCTAAGCTTTCGAAATCATTTAAAGAAATACAAAAAATAACGTTAAAAAATAGTTGTTTGTTACTCCAAAGTCTAAAGCGCCCCCTATCGGCATTTTTTGAAATTGAACTTTAAAATTTTATTTCAAGAAAATACTGGCATAAAGAAAATTTTTTGCAAAAACCGCAAACGAATCGACCAATTTTTCCATGTTTTATAATCATTTGAAATTTCGGACCCTAAACTTTAATGCCTCCTATCTCCTTGGGAATACGTCTGGGACCCTTAGTCTCCTATTTAATATTATTTGTCTTTAAGTGTACTATAACCCCTTAAAGTTCTGCCCATCTTTTATGAATCACCCTGTATATACTATTATTAAATACTAAAATGAAAGTGGTAACTACTATATTTATGTAAAATTAGATTTTTGTATGTAAATGAATTTTTTTTTGCCTCCTACTAGATAATGAAACAGTTTTTGATTTTACAAATTATAGCTATTTTTAAAAGATATTCATAAAATTTCACTCTTTTTCAAGATTTTGAAACAAACAACAAAAGTTTAGGCAGAACTAATTCACTCGGATTGGAACAAATGGTTTCTACCAGTAAATATCCTCACGCATCTTAGTGTCGTGGAAAGAGCCTCTGAATATCTGCGCACTTTTTC
This sequence comes from Maratus michaelseni, assembly GCA_963931845.1. NCBI lineage: Eukaryota > Metazoa > Arthropoda > Arachnida > Araneae > Salticidae > Maratus > Maratus michaelseni. The sequence goes on along the minus strand of OZ007590.1, from coordinate 255,219,113 downwards.
GCATGTTCAACAAAACCTTACAAAACGTAGGAAAATTTAATTTTAACTATCGTCAAATAGTTTAGAAATGACACAGGTTTAAAATTTGGAGCTCCTAATACTAAATTTATTTTTAACGTTTTCAAAAGACTCAAAACCTTCGTGGTAGCATAAAGTTGTAATTTTGGATTAATATATTTCAAACTTCTAGACATCTATTAATCTAAATATATATGTTTAAAGAATGGCCAGCGTTTCAATTCATCGTACAATGATTAAGATGAATTAATATTTGGAATATAAATTTTGAGCTTGCATAATTTGAAAGTACAAAACAGAATGATTTTTTGTTTGAGATCCTATTATAAAATTATCGAAAATGATAAATATGATGACAAAATTAGGTGTTAGTATTTCAGATTACTGAAACAAATGAAAAGGAACAAACAATGAACTTCATTTATACTTTTCGACAGCGCTTCAGATATTGAGAAATAACATGTGTGTGCTTTTTGCGATATTTCCATCCTTCATGCATCCTCCACTTTGTTCTGTTTGCAATTAGCAGATTGGCATTTTGGTCCATTCATTTTTGTACGTTTATAAGTATTTGTATGTCCTATAGTTGATAATCCTAAACTCTTTAAATAAAAAAAATTCAAACTTATGCTGATGCTCTTCTTAGATGATTTCAGAAAAAAAGTATAGTTTATCGCTAGGAAAAAACGAAGAGCGTGAGATATGAAAAAATACCTGGATAAATGATTCGTAAAATTAAAGTATCGGTACTGATGATTTCTATTACAAAATCATACAACATATAAATGAGTTGCATGAAAATTATCACAACGCGCAAATATCGCACAACAGAGATAAAGACAGAGGGTCTGTCTAACAAAAACATGAGAAATGAAAGAAAACATATACTTTGTTTTTGACGGAATAACTTGGAATTCCCCTCTGTTGTAAAGTTTACGTAACACTGATTTCTGTGGAAGATGGTAATGCTATATATTTGAGACTCGAAACAAGATAAAAGTACGTAAGAAAAAAATCCTAGCTGACATTTATCTCCGCATGCTACTTATAAGATAAAGCAGGTTACCATCCCTCCTGTGGTAAGGCACCATGGCTTTTGTGCATACTCATACTTTACAATATCTATCACATATCACATCAAACACTTCAACATCACATCTAACATAAAATATTTATCACATCTAACATCAAACATTTATCACATTTAACATCAAACATCTATCACATCTAACATATAACATCAAGCACATAACTTTTTACATCAAACATCTAACATAAAAAAGGCAATGTGTGTATAGGTATAATAAATTAGAAAACATATTGTAAAGCTATACATGCAATTGCGGAAGCTGAAGGTCCCAAATCCCGTAACAACAGCTAAATGTATGTGATTCTAACTTCAATCTGATCTGAAAATGGGAGGAAAAATGATTGATTTCGTCTTCAATTTCAAGTTCGTTAATAATTGACTGTGAGTATGCAGTATTTGATGCATCATGCGCAGTTAAATGGAGCTTAAGTGTTTTTCTTAAATTATTTTTCTTTAATCCGTTTTTACTTGAAAGTCTACTCTTTCAAATTTTCTTTGTAAGAGAATAAACCTTATATCAATAATTGGTATCACTTTCATTAATTTATAGTCTTCATTTCTAGCAATGCCGTACACGATTTGTACACTCCACCACAAAGAGACATTTGCAGGTTGCTGCGTCGAAAAAAAAAACTAGATGTTTGCTTTAACACCTTAAGCTTTTGTTTAAGAGAAAATTCGTTTTCATTCTAGTTTTACGACATTCATAGATTGTAATATTTAGCATTCAGCGCAAATCTTAACCTCTTATTTTGTGTGTCAATAACTCTTAATATTTTTTTTGAAGCAGCGTTCTTACTTTTAACTTTCAGAGATAAATCAAACCTTTTTTGGAAACAGCACCAAATCAGAGATACTTGAGTGGGAATCCTATTTCATTTGCTTATTCATATTTCATATTTTTGATGAGACAGAAAAAAGTCTCAAAAAACTCACGACACAGCTAATAATACACCAACTGCTAATTGAACAAATTGGCTCAAAAGGAAAGCAGAGGTAATAAAAAAATCTCACGTGTCCTCCAACTTCATTCCTCAGTATTTTGCATAAATGCCCTCCTGCTGGTGCACGATATACAGCCGTTGTCTTATTTTGATGTTTTACTACTGTTCTGAAAAATTCAATACGTAGCGATAAGAGCCAAAGCCTTCAAATGTTACCAATTGTAGGCATCTTAAACATTAACCTAAATTAGTAGATTTTTGCCCAGTTTCAAGAATTTTAAGGTTTATGCGCGATCAGAATCGGATTTCACTAAATTTTATTCCTCGTTATAGGTATCTTGCATTTTGTTTCTCCAATTCGCAAATTTTTCTGCAGTATAGAATTGAAAAAAAAAAACCGTTTATGATTTTTATTTTCTATTCATTATAATACGTAGTGAAACGCGGTTAAAAATGCATTAAAATTTCAGCTATATTTCGTAGTTATTGGTCAGGAACAATTTGCGAATGTTTAGTTTCGAGTAGCTACATCTGGTTCACTAACTTTTTTCTGTTTTGTGTAATTAATTCATTTTCTGTATGACATTAAGTGAAAATGAATAGAGCAATTGATACATAACCAAGTTTATGGGTTAATTTCTAGATTTGAAAACAGAATCCTTAAAAAAATCTTATTCTATTACGTGAAATAAACATATACCTTACAACAGTTTTCATATCAACTTAAAGTTATATCGCTTTACCTTAAATTATATTTATTGTTATATTTTTTAGTAATAATAGACTTATCACCAGGAAAGTTCGTACAAGTATATGTTCGTCACTGGCACCATTGTTTTTCGAATTGAGAAGTCAAAATATTTTCCGTTTAATTTTGATTGTTTACTTCTTCATTAGTGATATATGTTATACTAGTTAGCGTTTTCAGAAAACCCTTGAACATATATTTTGGATATATCATTTGAATGAACTTGCCATTTCGGAAAAGAACTGATAAATAATTATTTAAGTTGCAAGAGATTCGCAGTCTAGCGAAACGAAAAATACATTAAAAGTTCAGCTGAACTTCATAGTCATTAGTCGCACAAAATTTATGAGTTGTTAATTTCAAGTAGTTTATTTTGGTTGAATAACTTGAATTGCCTCTTTGTATCGGGAAATTAATTGTGCATTCACACAGTTTTAGTCACTTTATATGAAATAGAAATTGTAACATAATATCATCTTACAACTTCATTTTAATCCTACAAGTAGTTCTTTTTATTATTTTATTTCTTAAAAAGAACGTATATGTTTGAATTGCCTTAAATTAGAAATGTAAGTTTCAGGATTAATGAAAATGTATTAAATATTAAAAATACATTAAATTAAATTCATAACATATGTACAAAATGTTCGTACCTATTTCTGTGCATTAAATAAGTTAACACCATTTTTTGTATAAATACAGGCGAATCGCCAGTTTCATTATACTGGATGCAGAATTGGTAAAACAGGTCCAAATGGGGGTTTAATAAAGAAAACATTGTCCTTTCATGAAACAGACGTTATACGTTCTTTCAAACACTAGATTTAAGTATCTGAAATTCTTTAAAATGTTCAGGGATTGAACGGTGCATTTGGTATTTCTAAGCAACGGAATTAATAAAAAAATGTATTTAGTGCAACCTAGTCATGTGAGATATCATTTTTTATGACATGTTAATTCTGAATCAAAGGACATTAAAAATATTTTTAAAAAATGTACATAAATATATAAACAAACTAGGGTTTGTGCAACCTAGTTATGGAAGATATTATTTCACATGACCTTTTTAATGCTGGAAAAAGGTTTCAAGGAATATATAAATATACATTCAGAAAAAGAAACTGATTAAAACTACAAAACATATTTTTTGAGTACATTTTGTTGTTTTAGCAAAATTGGAGTTAAATTGGAGCATTTTACTTCAATTAACAAAACATTTTTGCTGACGATACAATTTTTTTTTTTTTTTTTGGAATTACAAAAAAAATTTTTTTTGTTGATTCAAACAAAATTTTTATTGACCCATATTTAAACAAAAATTTTGTTTAAATATGGGTCAATGGAAATTTTGTTTGAATCAACAAAAAAAAATTGTTGAAAACCATTTTTTTTTTTTTGCAATTCCAAAAAAAAAAAGAAATTGTATCGTCAGCAAAAATGTTTTGTTAATTGAAGTAAAATGGTTCAATTTTACTCCAATTTTGCTAAAACAACCAAAATGTACTCAACAAAAATGTTTTGCAGTTTTAATCAATTCCTTTTGCTGAGTGTATGAAAATAGAAATTACTTTAAAAAAATAGTGGTTTTAGGGTTTTCAAACAACAGGAGGAATAAAAAAATCTGTTTATGTAACGCAGTCATGTGGGATATACTTTGCCACATTTTTGCATACCTGAATCGTCTAAAACTAATACATGTTGAGAGAAATAACCTTTACTAAGAAACTTTAAAATTATTACTAGGTACATTAGGTCATTTTAATTCAAACAATGGAAAAAATAAATACGAAGTAAAATAAACAAAAAAGCATTGTTGTTAAAAGACGCACTGTTTAATATCCTGTCTGGAAGAGACAAGGATGGTCTAATTGCTCACTGAAAATAATACTGCGCATGCGTAGAAATAATCTACGTCTATTATATTTTTTATAAAATGTCTGTTTTGATTAAAAGCTAAGTCATACTTCGAAAAAAAATATATAGATATGTTCGTTAATAAATGAAAATTGTAATATGCAACATAAAAAACAGGTTCATTTAAAGTTAGATAATAATGTAAAAAGTCATACTGATACTTGCTTATTTTGAGAAAAAATTTGAAATTTATTTTTAATTTAGAAATCTAATGTTTGCACTGTGAAAAATTAGTTAAATACGAATTGAAGTAGAAATCGTTAATTTAGATCGACTATAATTATACTTCACTAATTCAGATTCTCAATAATTTGTTCACTGACGTGGCATTTTTAAATCTTCAAAAAGAATGTTTCTTATTTTGCTATCAAAGTAAGATTTTACTCGAAGAATTATCCTTAAAAATACATAGTCCCTTTTTTATAAAGAAATGCGATTAACCAGTTTATAGGACATGGTTTCTTTGTTACCCCTGTGACAACCGCTTTTAAAATAGACGGGATCGTTTGACAAGTAAAAAAAACTCCTTTTACATTACATTTTTTTCTTTCTATAATTATGTTCTTATTAAAGGTAATTTCTATGAAATGTTATTAGTTTACTCGTTTTCAGCATGGATAATATATTAAATATAATATCCCATATTACTTGCAGAAACTATGCAATGGTTGCAGAAACAGGAAAGCGTTTGGCTAACCAAAATGCACTGTTCTCTTATTAAAGGCAATTTTTATTAACTTTTATTAGTTTCCGTTTTTTTCATCACTTCACCCTTCTTCTCTATCTCCACTGTTTACTTAAGATAGTCTTTTTCGTCACATCAAATGGAAAAAGGGATGTAGATGGAATAGTATTCCAATGTTCTTGTTACTGTGCAAACAGCTTCTGAATTCGGTAAATGTACTAAGGCAGTACTAAAACATTAAAGCTTTTATACTTACCTATAAGCGGAATGCAAGATTCTATTATTTAAATTATTGATGAACGGAATAAAAAAAAAAAGATTTTTTCTGAACATTCAAAGACGCACTATAGCTTGCAAATGAAAGCAAGAGTCTGTGATGTAGCAATTACAGGATTAACACAAAAAATCTACAATAATTCAGCTGAAATTAGAGGAGGAATGTAAGTCAGAGAATATTTGTCCATTAATCACTGGTTTTGTGGAGTTGTTTTTGTAATCTTCATAGTTAAAGACCAAAATAAAAGTTTAACCCTTTCCAATATTAAAAAAAAAATAGTTTGCAATACACCAGCCATATTTTCTCTGAAAAATAACTTATGCACGCTCACTGGAAAAACTACAATTAAAATTTGAATACCAATATTTTTTAGAAATTTTCTTCTTTGGTTGTGTAAGGCAAATGTTTCTATTAATAAATAGTGGTAACAAAAAATGGCAAAATTTGGTATTGAAGAAGAAAGTTTCTGTCAAGACACAAACTCGACTCGGGTCTAAAACCCGAAGCTGTTGCAATATTTATAACGTCATGGGTGTCCAGCCTTTAGAGGGATGAGCGTTAAATCTGAATAGCCAGGACTCGGGACATTAATCTAAGCTATCTAAGAACGTTCCCTGATAATGCATCTGTTTGACCGGAGAAACGTGATATTTCGTGGGATCAAAAGCATGTGTAGTTAGGATAATGGCATCTCAAAGTATCTTAAAATGCAGGTAGGTATCCAAATTAATCTAATTAGTGTAAGGTAAAGCTAGGATAGTCTGCGCACAATTCAAAAGAATAACAATAAAAAATCTAAATGTTAATTTTTTGCTAAACTATCCATGAATAATTTTTACTTCATTTGTTTTTTATGCAATTCCATTGCTATTTTGTTGTTATGTTGCAATTTAATAGAACAGTTGTAATAAAACCAAGAAAGTTATTTTGCGCAATCTGTCCGTTCAGGGTTGGTGTGAATGCGCACATGGGTAGGAGAGATTGTTACTAACAATAATTACAATTAAATTGTTAACAATAATAATTACACTTAAATGACATTGTTGCAAGGTTCTTGTGAACAAATATTATTGTATTAGGAGTGAATATTTCAACCTAATGATTAAAGAATCAGAAAAAGGAAATAATTTTTAAAACGATTAAAAAAATTTAATTAAAGGAAAAAAATTAATGAATCAGAAAAAGCAAGTCCAATTAAGATTACAAATTAACATTAAGTTACTTGATAACACGTTTAAATTAAAATTAGTCCATATTCATTTTTCATTTTTTTAAGCAAATTTACCATTAAGCTGCGTAATCTCTCCGAGCATGGGAACTAATGGGAACAAGGCGCCATCTCTCCTAAGTAGCAGATGCGCAAACTCTTTAATTTCGGTAGGAGAGATTGCGCAGCCTTTTATTTAAACATGGCCGCTACTAAAAAGAACCGCTGATGTTCACATTGTTAGTCTAGATTAGTAGCTTATGATAAATCGTTGAGGTTAAAAATATTTTGTACTACTGACATTGTATAGAAATTCTGATGAATATCTATGAAAATTCAAGCACTTACTTTGGGAAAACAAAACAAAATAGCAATGCTTTATCTTAGACGCTCAAATCAATCAACGTGCACTTTCAAGTAGACACTCCACTACTGCTGTTGTACAAGTACCTGGAGTCGCTGCGCGCTCACTCTTCTCCTTCCTCCTGAACCACTATATGTGCAATCTCTCCGACGGAACCATCTCTCCTGGCTTTACCTTATATATGTTTTGTAGTATAATATGTTGTCATATTTTAAGAAATATATCACATGGCAAAGATCTATTTCAATCATTCTTTACACATATGTATCATACTGGCCCCACCCGCAACAAAACTTTCATGATCAAATCGCAAAATTAATTATTTATAAAATATATATCATCGTGTGACATTGCTATTGCCTATTTATAATGATATGTTGTAGGATTTACTGTAATGACAAGTGTATAGATTTATACTGCAGATTCATAATTCGTAGGTAATTGCAAACATACATTACAAGGTGCAAAAGCATGTCCAATTTATGTCATTCCTCCAACGTATAAGATTATTTTATTTTTAATGGAAAAATCACTTTAATTTATTTGTACAATGTGGTAAAATCGTTTTATTTATAGCCATTGAAAATTTTAAAGGGCTTGGACAACAAAAGCTATTTTTTTAAAACTATGTAACGATCCTAACGATCCTAAAGTAAATGTTTTTTTTATTAACAATTTTGTCATTAAAGGTATAAATTCACACAAAATCGGGTAATATAAATAAAATAATACAAATTTGGGGTTTATTTAAGGTTTTATCTTGGGCCCGGAAACGCTGGGAGGGTCAGCTAGCATCTAATAATCATTTATTTCCGTTCACTACTTAATATTCTCTTGCTCTAAATTTAAATGTGTGTAACAGTTTATGATCATTAAACTGTTCTAGAACCATTGTAATATTTTTCAGTTATATCTTAAATTGTTTCTTCTACTTTTTAAATTTTCACTTACTTTTTATGTAACACTTTATACATTTATAACTCAGCGTGCTTCATAATAGATGCAGTAACCGAATACTTTACAGGCTCTGTTGGCCATAACCCCTCAATGATACATGTAAGGTGTGTCCCATCGAAATAAGCCACTATGATTGTGTGCCGTAACCGGACATGAAACAAACCAATAAGAATGAAACGGATATATTAAGAAAGTCTGTATACAAATACACGTATACAAGTGTAACTCACTCGCTGCCCCACTTGGGCAGGAAAAATGAATGATTAAAAAAAAAAGAGGGGGAAAAATTGTCCCGCCGAAATAAAGCCAATACTGTTAACAGTCAATATATCCGCCATGCTTATATATGACTTGGAATATACGATGTGGCATACTATTTACCAATCCTTTTAGGACAGTAGCATAAATATTATCCCATGCTTCAATGATGGCGGTCTTCAATTCTGCCACAGAGTGAAACTGTCTGCCATTGGCATATACAGCCCTACTGAGAGTACCCCACACATTTTCTTGGGGATTAAAATCAGGGGACAGGGCCGGGCACTCCATGATATGCAACCCATTATCCAAAAACCATTGCCAGGAGGATTTTGCAACGTAAATGGGGGTGGTGTCTTGCTGGAAAATCCAACTTAGGCCACCAATTCTCTCTACAAATGGCAGTAAATGGGTTTCTAGCATTTCTTGGTATTCTGTAGCCTTCAAGCGGACTGAGAGAAAAGCCAGGTTAAGTTTACCACGAACGCTAGACGAAGCCTCCCCACACCATTAATGAGCCTCCATCTTGCTGTCTTTTGGAGAAAATTTCTTCTTCTTTCCTCATGTCATCCCAATAGAAGGCAAGACCATCTGGACCATCCAAAGTAATTTTTTTCTCATATGCGAATATAACACAATGCCACTGGTCATTCCAGATTGGATGATATTTGGCCCAATCCACACTGCTTTGCTTGTGGATAGCTTTAAACATGGGCTGATGTTTCCTATTTTTATATCGCAATGTTGCTTGTACGTTTTTGCTTGTACGTTTTATAATCCGTGACAGGGTTGATTGTGTCGCAGGGATGTTATCCTCTTTGGCCAATTGTCTTAGAGAAATACTGCCATGTGAAAGGCGACGCACAACATCTCTTTCCTGCCTGGAAGTCATTTTTCTGCATGTACACCTCCTTTTTTTATACCCGTACGCATTGCCCTGATTCACAAAATTTCTATTACGGTTTTAGATCTTTTGATTAGCTTAGATATTTGTCTACAAGAAAGACCTTGATCCTTAAAGGCTGTTACCTGGCCTTTCTTGAATTCTGATAGCTGGGTTCCCTTTCCAATTGAAATACTGCAGAGAAATAGAAAAAAACAACTTTCTGAAGTCTGAACAAAGTTCGACTGGCATTGAACAGGTATTTGACAACTTCCTGACGTCATAAACCTGTTGACCAAGGCTAACGAAAAAGAAAGGCTACCGCGGTGCTTTACGCGTATCTTTTTTTACAGACCGCGGGATTCACGTGATGCTCGAATCATCCACCAATGCAGGTGAAAGAAAAGAGCATCACGTCACTCTAGCGGTCTGTAAAAAAAGATAATTGGAATGCACCGCGGTAGCCTGTCTTTTTCTTTAGCCTCGCCTGTTGACCTGTAGCAGCTCGAATGTCGTGAGTTCCCATAAACACTGATAGGGGTGGTGGCTTTATTTCAGAGGGACACTTTTTCCACCTCATTTTTTACATTTTAATTTTTTTCCTGCCGAGGTGGGGCATGGAGTGAGTTACTCCTTGTAAATATGTATTTGTATACAGACATTCTTAATATATTTGTTTCATTCTCATTGGTTTGTTTCGTGTTTAGTTACAGCACATAATCACGGTGGCTTTATTTCGATGAGACACACCTTATTAAGAATGAAAATTGCTGTAACACTACACCAAGCAGAGAATTTTGGCAGTGGAGGGACTTTTTATGCACGCAATCTTTGTTATTCTGATCGTAATTGGACAATAGTGATTGTATTATGCACCCTGAGTTTAAAATTCAAAATTTTATTAAATATAATGAAAATAAATTAAAATATGACACTGTACTTACAGAAGTGTGTATACAATGATTTAAAAACAGTTCAAATTTTTGTCAAAATATGGCGCTGCTTTATTTAAAACTGTAAAAGATATCAGAATAACGGGCAAAAATCTATGAAAGGTCTTAAAGTTTTAAATTTTTATTATAATTAGGTATTGAAACACAAAAGATAAACGTTGTGTTTTGAAATTCTGTAGTTTATTTCATTTATTTAACAGTTTAAAACAGCTGAATGCAATCTATTATCGAGAGTATGAATAGTTGAAAAAATATCTTCTCAAACAATTGGAGCTAAAGAAACACGTGCCATATTTTTATTATTTATATCTACTATAGTTATTGAATTATTTAAATTGAAAGTCAGATAATTCTTTGTCAAACTCGTTATGAAACCATATAATATTTAATATTAAACAATTCTGGAATATTAAGATGACATATATCTAGAAAACAAATATATAACATATAAAATTTCAAAGTTAAACTATTCAGAAAAATAACAATTTCCTACATTTTAAGTAATCAACAATATATATTTAAAATATTATATTATTTTCTGGTTTCCAATAATCCCAAATATATCCTATGTATACTTATAATAATTATTCGTTTTAAGGCTCTTTCATCATACAGGAAATACCATAATATGAAACATCTGATGGTTTGCAAGAGATGATTACTTGGCGTTGCACAAGCATTCATTTTCATAATAAATACCCATAGGTATAGAACTGATCATCCTTAGCTGAATATATGTCAAAGCCATTTGCGTTTCCGCAGTACCTTTAAATAGATAAAATACTATTTCACGCATTTCACATAACTGAAGACATGAGACTTAATTAGTCACTGAATCATTCTGATTTCGAAGGATCTTCTAGTGTACAGACTTGGAGTCTGTCATATTGAATTTCAGAGAATGTTTTATAGATTATTATTTGAGGCACTATATCGTTTTAGTATTCGTAAAGGAAATGTTTTACGCTTTTTTCAAAATTAGAACAAAAAAAGAAATATTTAGTATCGTTAGTAAACTCTTTGTAAACTATACAATATATAGTGTGGCCATAAAGTCTTTATCTGATTACAATAATTTATTGTAGAAAAAAGTATTATTATTAGGCATATGCTTGTTTCAATATATTTTAAGACATTTATGAAGTGTTTAATACAAGTACTTAAGTCAGTAAATTTCGATGTGAGCACCCTTGGTAGCTCGAAGACTGTCAAGGCTATATTCCATTTCTCGCCACATATTGCCGGACATTTGAGCTGTCACACTAGACAAAGTATCTGTGATCTTGACCTTGAGTAGATATCACCTGAATATTCAAATATTATGAAAAATGTAATAATTGGATTTATTACAGTGTGTCAGCTGAAGAATATTCGTGTAAACTATGTTCAGTTTGTTGGTCAACGGGGCGTTGGAATTCCCAAGCCGTATGTCTAGGGGATCATCCATCCAAATGAAAATAAACTTAAGAGCATGACTTTTGCATAATAAAAATTGTACAGTATTACATTCAGTGGTTATTTGGTAATAATTTTTGTAGTCAGGGAACGACTTTATGACCACCCAATATTTTCTATATTACTTATATTTAGGGAAATGATCCATGCTACTAAGAAAACGGACGAATAGTCACTTATTTATGTTAAAATGTTCAATACAGAATGCATACATGAGATTATAAGCTTGAAATTATATCGTGAAATAAATGAATGATAGATTACTTATATATTTTAGCAAAATAAACTTGAGTCATGAAAAACACAACACACAATTGGATCAAATTCACCTCTGTACTATAATAAATGTTTAAAAACAACACAAAATATCGCAAAAACATATATGTACCATTTATTAAAAACTTTTACTTTAGGTGTTTTAAAAATATACAAAACTGCATTTCACATTAAAAACCTAGCGCTTTCGAGCCGTCCTGGCTCATCATCAGGGTTAAAACATCACCACGCAGATACACACAGACATTTATGAAGTAATGTTATGAAGTTGTGTTTTTTTTGTGTGTATCTGCGTGGTGATGTTTTAACCCTGATGATGAGCCAGGACGGCTCGAAAGCGCTAGGTTTTTAATGTGAAATGCAGTTTTGTATATTTTTAAAACACCTAAAGTAAAAGTTTTTAATAAATGATACATATATGTTTTTGCGACATTTTGTGTTGTTTTTAAACATTTATTATATATTTTATTAGATTCAGAACTAAAACATTTTTAACTAGAACAAAAGTTTATTGAATATTACATATTTCCCAAGATTTTTTTCCCAAGACATATGAAAATATTTTGTACCTGATCATTTATTTAATATAAGTATCGTACTTTTATGTAGTGTTATTTTACCGTATTTATGAATAAAATTTCTCCTTCTTAATATGTTTATTCACCCAGAAAAAAATTTTGTTGAATCCACCAAAAATTTGGTTGACCCAACAAAACTTTTTGTTTAAATATATGTCAATGGAAATTTTGTTTAAATCAACAAAAAAAAAATTATTTTTGCAATTCCAAAAAAAAAAATTATCGTCAGCAAAAAATGTTTTGTTAATTCAAATAAAATGGTTCAATTTTACTTGAATTTTTCTAATACAACCAAAATGTACTCAACAAAACATGTTTTGTAGTTTTAATCAATTCCTATTTCTGGGTGTTTTAGTCCCAAAAGAAAATAAAAAGAAGAAGAAGAATAAAAGAAAATTGGAAGTTATGAATTTTGAACATTATATATACAGTCGAACCTCGTTAACGAGAACACTCGAGGAGAAAGTTTTTTTGTTCGTGTTAAAAGTAGTTCGTGTTATCCGAACTTAAATACATTGCATACAACTGGACGGGGCAAACGGAAACAGTTTGTGCTAAAAGTAATTCGGGTTAAGCAATTTCATGTTAACGAGGTTTGACTGTATTCTTTTTAATGGGCTGCTCATATTTGGAGAAGTGTGAGGATTTCGGCAAACACGGAAATCAGACACATATATTGATACTTCTGGTCTTTTAAAGTATTATGAAAAAATATGAATCTCATATAATGTCAATAAGAAAATGCGAAATAAATGTTACCCAACAGTACACTTTCCAACCTAGTTGAAAAGTGTTTATGACTTCGGTTTGTCTGCCGTATGGCCGTCTGTCCGTGCTCTATCTCCCGTAAATATGTTCAGATTGCTCTGAAATTTTTATATGTTATTTACTTTCTACTTAACGGAAAAATGGGTAATCGGTTAATGTCTTCAGCCTTGTACCATGACCTGAAATTACGAAAATTGACAGAAAATTGTGATTTATTATGGGAAAACAGTTCATAATTTCCTAATAAAATAGTCATAAAAAATTGTATTTTTACTTCCTATTTAACGGAAAAAAATTGAGGACAATCGATTAATGTTTTAAGCCATGTACTAGGACCTGAGATTACGAAAACTGACAGAAAATTTTTACGTATAAAATAAAAATAAAATTCATACTTTCGAAATACAATAGTCATATTTTTTTTTTACTTTCAGTATAAAGGAAATAATTTAGGACTATCGATTAATGTCTTAAGCACTATACCAGGTCTTGAAATTATCAAAATAGACAGAAAATTGTGATGTATTATGAAAACGTAAAGTTCTTAATTTTAAAATACAGTAATCATATTTTTTTGCTTTTTCTTTCCCCTTTAACGGACACAAAATTCAGGTCAATCGATTAATTTCTTGAGCACTCAACCAGGCCCTGAAATTACAAAAAATAATTGATTGACCTGCAATTTTCCCATTAAAAATGAACAAAAAAAACGAATTTCAATGATTATTATATTTCGAAATTATGAACTTTATTTTTAGATGATACGTCACAATTCACCGTCAATTTTCGTAATTTTAGTACTAGGTAGAGGGTTCATGACATTAATGGATTAACCTGAAATTTTTTTCCGTTAAACTGGAAGAAACAAAGTTAATTTTGATGACTATTGTATTTCGAAATTGTGAGTTCTACATTTATCTGATACTTCATAATTTGCTGTGAATTTCCATATTTTCCGGAATTGGTAGAAATCCCAAGACATTAATCGATTTACCTGAAAATTTTTTCTGTTAAATAGGAAGTAAAAAAAAAAACAAATTTTGATGACTATTATGTTTCGAAATTATGAGCTAGTTTCCCATGATTCATCGCAATTTGGTGTCAATTTTCGTAATTTCATGTCATGGTAGAAGGCTCAAGACATTAATCGATTATATTTTTTTCCGTTAAATAAAAAGTAAAAAAGAAAGTAATTTTGATGACAATTGTGTTTCAAAATTGCGAATTTTTTTTTTACTTGATACGTCACAATTTTCTGTTAATTTTCCTAATTGCAGGGACTGGTAGAGCTTTCAAGACATTAATCGATTTTTTTTACATTAAATAGGAAGTAAAAAAGCAAATATTGATGACTATTGTGTTTCGAAATTGTGAATACCTCACAATTTGCTGTTTATTTTTGCAATTTCAGATCATGGTAGAGCCTTCAAAACATTAGTCGATTAAGTTGATATTTTTCTTCTGTTAAATAAGAAATGAAGAGACAAATTTTAATCACCATTGCATTTCGAAATTGTAAACTGCATTTTCTTCACTTCACTCTAATGTACATATTCTGATATGCAGTACAAATATTTTTTTCTTATGTACATAGATTTTATAAATTAATAAATAGTTTAGATTTTTTTTATTTACGAATATTCAGTAAATTAACTTTGAATCACTTTTTAATATTGCTTAATGTTGTTTTTTTCATAGCTTTATATTCTGTATGCAGATAATGACACACATTTTCTTTCTGTAAGTATACTTTAGCCTTTTTTATAATATTATCATCTGTATTAGTTTTCTTTACTTTTTATTTTCTAGCCTCTAAGTAATATGTTCTGAAATTAGGAAATATTCTGTGGAACTCAGTGAACAAACAAAGCTCAACGCAACGCAGTTGCCGGAGTATATTATATTATAGTGAACATACATGCTTATCAGTAACAATAACATAGTGGCGTCATTATTTACACTAAATAAAATAAAACTCTATCAAAATTATATTATTAAAAATTATCCTCATATGTAATTTAAAAGTAATGCATTTTTAAAATTATCTTAAAGATTTCACCAGACAAATACGGACAACTACGAGATAAGAACAATATGTGATATATTCATAATAATATTATTTCTCATTTTAATATTATTCAGAACTTTTTAAACCTTACTTATAAAAAGTATTTTTTGAACTGTTAATTGCATTCCCAAATACTGATTTTTTTTGTAAGTGTTTAAAAAGATTTTTTACTTTATAAAAACTATCTAAAACGAAAACAATAATAGCAACATAAGAGACCTAATTTTTCGAAAAAAACCTACTATGAAAGCATTCATAATGCCTGCAGGTTTTTAGAAACAAATGTAAGCATTAAAAAGAAATTACATCATCACCTTAAATAATTTAGTTAAATGGAAAGCATTTTTTTTTTATAATAAAACAGTAAAATAAAATAAAGGTATACCACATAATTTCTTCTTTTGAAAATGTAGTTTTTTATTCTTCAGTTTCAACTATTTTTAGTGTGAGATTTTTAGAATTTATCTAAATGACTGTTACAATCAGCTTTATTGTATATATAGCGTGCCAACTGAAGTCTTATCCACCTCCATTAACATTAGAAATCACTATAGTCATTATAGTCATAAACGTTGTGCCTTGGTATAAGACAATGGCTATGCTCTACGATCAGACTTATTACAGAGCCATCTAGTATCATATTCAAAGTTCGCGTCTCTATATCGAAAACGATACGAGATACGGGGAAAAGTGAGTTACAAAGTTGTATATCGTTCTCGATTTAGTATGAAATGATATTTTACACAGAGATCTATTGGAAACTCTGAAATGAAAAACTATAACTTTACATACCCTGTCATTTTTTATATAATATCACCAGTTTAAATACGCTAAAAATTGCATGTAGAAGTGTGTCATTAAAAGGCATACCACACTGAATAATAAAAGTAACACATGTCAACAAGATGCAGTTTTACCAGAAAATCAAGTTAAATACATTTTATTCGACCGTCATTGGCGGCAATGCATATATTTAAACAGCAACGCTAAAATTAAAGTTTCTTATAAATTAATACTCGACACTCTTTCTAAAATTTTGTAAAATATACTCTTATTCTCAGAAAAAGTTATTATCGCAAGCAATTCCTAATAAACTAAACACATTAAAAAAATCACTTCAAAACGAATGATTATTTAATTGAACGAATAATTATTTAATTTTGACACAGTTTTACAAACATCTCATCTTAAAAGAATATAACCTGATGTACATTTTATTATGTATACATTTACTATTACAAAATAGCACTATCCTTCAACATTACGCCATTTTCTATTCATAAACCTCGTTAATATGTCGAAAGTGCTATTACAATCTGATAACATTTAGTGAATATAAAATAATACAATAAATATTATATATATTAATCATCTTAATATAAATAATAGTATTCTTTAAAAAGCATAAGAAGATAATAAAAGTTCGTTCAAAAAATTCCATTTTAAGAAAGAAGAAAATATGTACGTAAGGGTAATATTTATCTTTAATATCTAAAACGAAGATAACACAGAGTACAAACCCATTTCAATGAAAATAACCTTCGGTTGAAAACAATAAACTCATTTATTTTTACTACCTCTATAAAAATAAGGAAATAAAGCAAAATCAGAAATCCAAACACACTCGCAGAAATAAATTACCGAGTGATTTTTACACGAACTTTGTCAAAATGAAATAAAAAAACAAGCAAACAAACAAAATAAAACGAAATCTATAGAAGAACAGATGTCATCCGAAAAAAAGACTATAACTATCATTTTTTTTTGTTTTGCAAAATGTTTTGTGTATTTCTTTAGGTTAAATTAATTACAACTTATATTATTTTGTTTAACAAAGTATCATTATGCAGTTCATCTAAAACAACTTTTAATTACTTTTATACCAATGCTGTTATACTTACAAAATTTAGGTCAAAATTAAATTATAAAAATGCAAATTATTTAGAAATTTAAAAAGAAATTTAAAAGACAGGAGCTCCGGTCAGCGTACGTAATTGCACTGATGAGGGGCTAGATTATACCCTGAAACGTTTGCAGTATTTTTAATGTTTTTAGTGTATTTTATGTAAATTTTATGTCTGATTAAATGTGATATTTTATTTAAGGCTTTTATTCATCAGACGTTAAAAAATGTTTAGTTATTTCAGAAATACAATATTATGTTTTGTTTCCCTCTTTTTGTTTAGTTTTTATTTGGCTTTTTGTAAAAAAAAGTTAATATTAGGAGAGCAAAATATAGTTCTATGTATAACCATTACATTCTTTTATTCAGTTTATCTTTACTCATATGTAACTTTTCTAGATTTGGCTATAATTGGCTAGATTTGGATATATTTAATTATTGAAATTATCTCTATGGAGATTATATATAGAGGAGAAATTTTTGTACTGTAATGAATGTTATTTATGTAGCAAGTCGTCATCTTAACTGTGTAAAATATGGAAATGTACGTGGACGTTGTAAAATCAAGTAGGTATGGAAGACGGATCGGATGTTCTTCGACTGTTGTAAAATTGAATAATTTCATGTTAAAAGAAAGTTCCCCAAGTCAAAGGACTGTTACAGCGCTGATTTTAATTTTCCAAATGTAAGAAAAAACTGCATAGTCTTTGTAGACCGCAGAACACGCTGCAGAATTTTTTATGAGAATCATTTTCTCGGAGATAAAATGATAAATGTTGTCAAAATAGATGCAACTTGCGTACAAATTTAAAAATCTGTATAAAAAAAAGAGATCAATTTATTCACATCAAAAAGGAGAAAAAATCTTAAAACATGTTTCAAACAAACATTAGTTACTTTGTTTAAGGTATTTATGATTGCTTCTGGTTTTGCATTTAAAGGGAAAATTAAAATAAAGAGCATGGCCAAAAATGTTAACATCAATGTCTTATACTAACATTTATCCCCACTCTAAATGTAGTATACTAATCTCATGGCACACAGTACCATCAATTAGCAGAATTAAATCAGGACAAAACAGGAAGCAACATTTCAAAATTCACTTTTTACTTTTATCAAAGTAATGGAACACGCGTATTAGCTCGCAATCGATGAAACAATATTCAAATATTTGGCTACTTACAGCAACCTGTTTTATTATTTCTTATTATTGTAGTGGATTAAGTGTGTAGTAAGATTAGATTTATTTTAAATTTGTGTGTTATATATTCTTTAATCATTTTATTAATTTGTTGATGAAGTGTTAACTTCGTTGTGGAATATTAACCGGAAACGAATTTTGAACTATTTATATTGTTTTAAGCGTGAACGGGTTAACCTTTCGCGATCGATCTGTAAGCGATCGATATAGATATTTAAAAAAACATGATTGAAAATTAATTATAAAACCATAAAAATCAATAAATTGAGATGCAGTTTTTAAACAAATTGCATTTGACCGAACAATATTTTCCCATTCGACTGTATAAAAAAATTGTGAGATGTTTAGAATAAATATATATATATATATATTGGTGAAATTTTGACATAATCAACATGACGTCAGCATCTCTCACGGCCATGTTTTTTTCTGTATAATACAGATGTCAAGCAACATACCGTCATGAATTTTGGACTGTTCCGCAAGACGAGTGGAACATAATAACTCTTCTAATACTGCAAAATTCATTATTGGCATAAAAATTACGGTGTACAAATTTTGGTAAAGATAAGTGTGATAAAATTTTAATATTTACAATACAAAACAAGTATGTAAAATAGTTCATACCATCAAAAAAAAAGAGAAAAAAATATGAACAGTCTATGTAGTTTGCTCATATTTATTGAAGGTTATTAAAAGCTGAAAATAAAATAATCGAAATAAAATAATCGAGAATAAAATAGTCGAAAAAACAATCAATTTATGTTTAAAGGATTCAAAACCTTCACAGATAATTCATTTTATTTATAATGACTGCAGTCATAGATTACCATGTCTGCAGTCTGTAAATAGCACAATGATAATTCCAATGTTTGAAATAGTATTCTTTAAAACATGTAAAATAGACTACTTTTTTAATAATAATTAATTTACTCAAATAAAATTTTAACATTTACAATACAGACCAAGTATGTAAAATAGTTCTGTAAATACCATGAAAAGAAAGAGGGAAACAAATGTGAACAGCCTATGTAGTTTCATCATATTTACTGAAGCTTATTAAAAGCTGAAAGCATATTCGAAAATAAAATAAAGTAGGAGCAGAAAGATAGATAGATAGATATTTAGATTACCATGACTGCAATCTGTAACTAGCACAATGATAATTCCAATGTTGGAAATATTATTTTTAAAAACATCTAAATCTGGACTACTTGTTTTGAATAATCATTAATTTATAACTTTTGAACAAATGTATTTTCAGCAAATATCGTTATGATTGAAGTACACTACTGCTCATTTTAACGGCTAAGTAAATAAAATTGTAATATTGTTTGGGTTATTCTGAGCTGTGGTTTTTTATTACAAAATTATTATTATATAAACAAAATATAAAATGTATGTTGGAATGTTATAATACATCTCGCTATTTCATCCATATACTCTTTTTTTCCATTTATAAGTCATAACAAATCAAACATACGTAAGAATGGTAACGCAGATAATATTTCCTGGACCACTTAATAATGTAGATATAGAAATTTAATATTTTATTGTGTCAATAGATACATATATACAACATAGAAAAATATTATCTTAACTACATAAGAGCAGAATAAATAAAATATACTATGACAAAACATAATAATTTTATCACTCGTCCACTTAATGTAATAAGGTTGGATGAAATTCTTGCGCCAGTTTATCTGAAAGTTATAATGTATTGATTTTTTCTTTGATACAATCAATAATGTATATATACTAAATGTCCAATATATGGGGAATCGCCAAAACTAATTAGTAATAGTTGAACAGTATTACATAGTATTATAATAATAAATAATTCATTTATATTTTTTTATTAAATAATGTTTAAGAAGTCATGCTTAAGCCATTGTTTTACATTAATAATATTGTGTACGTAATAAAAACAAAAAAAATGATGTTTTCTGATGAGATTTTTATTATTTCACCAATATAGAATCCCTATATGTATTATGTATATGTATCCGAATATGTAAATCCCTACCTTAATCACTGAAATATATGGTTTGTTAGTCATTCTCTGGTAACTTAGCTCCAGACTAATACAATGTGCGTCTATAATATCAAGATGTATAAATCTCTTGCACACTTTAGGAAATGATGTAAAATGAAACATCCGGTGACTTCCAGGAATAATCACTTTTTTGTTACATGACTTCATTTTCATAATTAATATACATATGTATAGAGTAGTTCCCTTACAGTGAGCGTATGACAATGGCATTTGTTTTCTCGTTTTGAAAGAATCTTAAACTGTATAACATATTATCCTAATCCTAATAATATTATAAATGAGATTTTGTGTGTGAATGTTGGCTGAAGTAAAAACGAAAACTTGTGATTTAATGGTCCTGTATCTTTGCATATGGATGAATTAGAACACATTTATTTTTCTTAATAATTCAAAATTTCATTTTTTTCTTACATACAGTCGGAAACAAAATTAATTGAACACCGGTACCTTTGTCAGAAATTTTCAAAACTTTCTTTTCAAGTTTTGCTTTCCATTATTAGATACCACCTATCATCCAGAAATATATTCAAAGATGACAATCATAAAACCATTATTTTTGAACGCTAACTACATTAAGAAAACACTTTAAACTCATTTATCTATCTTTAAAGTTATTATTGAAACATTTGTAAGTATTTTCATGTGTTTTTGTTCGTTTTGTTTTGCAATAAGTGCACTTTGTTTCTTTATAAAACTGGAGTGTCCGCATCGCGTAGCGATCGCAATGGTAAGCATTTTCGGGATAGTATTATCATTACAAATGGTACGATGTCCTACAATATGAAAATTATTTCTTTCAAATGGAATTGTTTTTCGATCTCTAACTTTGCCTCTGTATCCTAAAAGCAATTTATAGAAATTGGCGTCCTACAAACCGCATCACTTTTCATGCCACACGAACACACCCGAACACACGGGGGCCCCGCCAGTGGCTAAGAGGGTCTGCTCTCAAAGCTGGTTGACGGGAGGTGCTGGGTTCAAACACCTGTCGCACTCATCGACCTAACCGTTCGGAGTTTTTGGTGGTTTTCTTCGAACCTTGCTGTAAATACGGGTTAGGATCCCTTAGAAAGACCCCCACGGATGGCACTATCCCCTTGAACCTATATCCCAAGAGTAGATCTTCGGCCGTCATAAATCGACCAACCAACTACTCGAACTCAGGGTGAAAGCCTCGGATAACACCAGAAATGTTAGACTCCCCGTTTTTTAAAAACGTTTCTCGCCCAATATGTCCCAAGTTAAAGCCTATGGGAAATTATGAAAAACACAACCTCCTCCTATTATTAAAATAAACTGTAGAGAATTTTCACGTGACAGATCAGAGCAATGACAAAGCGCCTCAATCCTGGAATAATTGAATCCGCAAACGGAACATGAGTGGAATATCCCCGTGGTGACGACGACATGACTGGCCCGGATCATGATTGACAAGTGGTATTCGGGGAATCCTCAGGTCGAAAAAGGTATAAAATACCAGGGTTGTTGGTAGGCCAATTTGACTTTGAATTCTAAACTTGGCCATGCATGTGGGCCAACAGGTGAGCGAGGGATTGACAAGTGGACCTGTAGACCATTGTGTCCAAGGATGTGTTTTCCCTGACACCCAAGACATCGAAGGAAGGGGAGGATCGAACTGGAGACAGAACGTGCGGTGCTAGGCGTGCTGTGTGGACAACAAATGAAAGCCGCCGTAGGTAATATGTTTGTAAACTAATCACGTAGGTAATAGTGTAAATCTTTTCATAGACTTTTTCATGCATAAATGTTTGCTTTTATTGACAGTAATCTATATAAAAATGATAATATGATATCCAAAAGCCACATTGCAAACATTACATCTATCGCTTGAAATGCGTAATATTACCATGATAATGTTCCCATCTGAACTCCAGTCCGTCTAAAACTTGTTTTGATTTTATATTCAGTCTAAAGGACACGTTTTTTTTGTTAACTATACCGGGATTAAAGTTATATTCGCGTCGCTTATTTTTCAAATTATACTTGATTCGGGGTCTACTGAAGTGATACCACAGGCTATGTGTTTGGTGGAACAAGGTATGCTACAAATGTCTCTTTTAGCGCTAAAATTCATACGCAATAACTATGGTAGATATTTGTAATTGTTTAAGAAGTTTATACAGATTCAAAATGTTCAAGAACAGCTAATTGGAGTGTTTAAATCTCGGTTTACGTGTCTCTCCTTTTTTTTCTAATGAAACGTGTAATTTCTAACATTTTTTTCTAATATCCAGGTTGCTGGGAAATTAGTAACACAGACATTAGAAAAAATGAGTGAAATAAAACGTTTCATTAGTAAAACAAAATATGTGAATATTGACAATTTTCGTTCGTATAATTTTTTTTGTTTTGATTTTTAGAAAAATACTTTCAACTATAAAAACAAAATTGAGTAAGCAAAAAACAGAAATATACATAAGCAGTTGAGCATCGTTAAACAACGATGGGTTATTCGGAAACAGAAATATGAATAAGCAGTTGAGTGTCGTAAAAAAAGGTGGTTTATTCTAAAACTGAAAAATGGATAAGCGGCTAAGCGTCGGAAAAGTATGTGGGTTATTAATAAACTAAAAAGTGGATAAGTATTTGAGCGTCGTCAAAAATTGTGGGTTATTCAAAAAATGAAAAAAATATAAGCAGTAGGGTCTTGCGAATAAAAATGTGGGTTATTCAAAAACCAAAACAAAGGATAAGCAGTAGAGTCTCACAAAATAAAGTGACTTACGAAAAAACTGAAAGAGATAAAAATGTATCGACAGCTGAGCATATGTAGAAAAATAATAATAATAAAAAGAAGATTTTAGGAAAATGAGCTATTTTACTTGTAAAATAAAAAGAAAACCACTTAACTGCCGTGCTAAAAATTCTAAGCGTTGCCACATTCGTCTTCAAATTAATCAGGTCATTAACCAATATTTTAGCGATCATATGAAGAGATAGGTTTTTGATGACATTTTCTTGGCCTCGCGGCGATGAAACACTGTCGTCCACACTGTTCGCCCACCACTGCACTCCCTGCCTCCAGTCCGATCCTCCCTTTCCTTCGATGTCTTGGGTGTCAGAAAACACATCTTTGGACACAATGGACTACAGGTCAACTTGTCAATCCCTCGCTCACCTGTTGGCCCACATGCATGGTCAAGTTCAGAATTCAAACGTCAAACAGGCCTACAGTCAGAAGCAAAATGATTTGAACACCGGTACCTTCGTCAAAAATTTTCAAACACCTTTCTTTTCAAATTTGTTTTGCATTCTTATATCCAACCTATCATCAAGAAATATATTCAAAGATGATAATCTTAAAACCATTATTTTTTAACACCTTTTCTTCAAAACACTGTTGAAGAACGCTTTCTTTTTTAACATAAAATTTGTAAACGCCAGCAAAAGAGACGTGCAGAGAGAGGAGGGTGAAAAACTCATTTCTCGACCGACTGTAATCAATGAATAGTAATTAACCATTTTACGTTGCTACAAATTATCGTTGTCAATAAATACTAAGCCTAGAATAATATTTTCCCCAAGAAATAATTTTCAATTCAACGATTTTAACGTTAAAAATGAAAATTATAAAGCATTGAAAAGAAGATGAATTGCCGTAATAGTTGAAACAAAAACATGGAGTGTTTGTTATTATACATGAAGTATGAATTACGGTTACGTTGAGAAGAAGTTTTATAGCAAAATTTGTGTTATAATTAGAAGAAAAAATGAACAATAATTATATTATTAAGAAAAGATTTTTGGACCATATAACTATGAAAATGATCGTCCTTGGCTTGGACAAATATAACGTCATATTGGAAATAAAACATGCATTTTCAAGTATTCGTAATAATAGAAGGAGCATGAAAGTCAATATATAATGAAAGACAATGGATAATGACGTCATTTTTTAAATGAAAAACTGATATAAGTTTTTATCACTACTAATTAATACGTTTGAATGTCAGTTAGATATACATGTGAGTTTTCTGATAAAACCCAGGTTATGATTACCAGAAAAAGAAAATTAACAAGAATTATATCATTAAAAAGAGATTTCTCTGGGAACAAAGTGACGTCATATTTGAAATAAAACGGGAATTTTCAAATATGTTTTAAAAGAAGTGTGGATCAATTATGTACAATAATAATACAAGAATCACTAAATATAGTAAGTAGAAAAATTTAAATATTTTTTATATATACTGATTATTAAGCATGAGTATCAGTTACATACAAATGAGAGTTTTCGCAAAATATCTCATCATAATTATTAAGAAAAGAAAAAAGAACACGAATATATTATATTAATATATAACCATAGGTTTGCTTTCGCATTTTGCAATTACTCCGCTTAGACAATTGAACGCATGGCGATTTACTTACCACAGTTAACATTTATCTGAAGATGTCACACAATCTCTCAGAAATTAAAATTTAAGTTAGATTGCGGGATTTTTTCATTTACTTATTTATTTTTTTGTAAATTTTAATAAAGTTTCTCTAAAAACGGCAACTAAATTACTCCGTATTTGTGGATAAAAAAGGATAAATAAAACAGATTAATGTATTTTTTACTCAATTTTCTCATTAAAACTGAAAACAGATTGCATTTTCAATTTGAGTAGATAGTGAAAAATATTTTTGATTTCAGTAAAATTTCCGAAAAATTAAAACATATTTTCACATATTCAAACTTGATAAATCGATTTATTCTGCAGAACAAAAATCGTCTGTCACCATATTGTCATTTAGAAATAAAGATTTGTTTCAGGTATATACACTGCTCAAAACAATTAAAGGATATTTGAAGTTTTATATAAAATAAAGATATAAACGAAATTTTTTTTGCCGAAAATAGAAGAAGAGAATCACAAATGCAAATTTTTCTGGTTTTCAAACTGTGGAGTATGCAAATTTTGAGTTCGACGTCAAAAACGTCGCTTCAGCGGCAGCGAATGAAATTTGACTTTCAACTGGATAAAAGAGAATGAAGACAAGGATGATCGGCATTCAGTGATTGCTTTGTTTCGATGAGACTCAAGCCGAAGTAGCGCAAGCCATTGGAGTGTCACAAAGTGTCATTTCCAGGATCTGGAACCGTTTTTTGGCGAGTGGATGTGCAGGCCGAAGACTAGGGCAAGGTCGTAGACGGGCAACAACGCCCAATGAAGATCGGTATTTAGCGTTAACAGTTCGGAGACACCGAAACATGAACGCTACTCTTCTCCAACAACACCTTCGCTCGGCTACAGGCACCACGATTTCAATTCAGACTGTCCGAAACCGGCTCCATGCTGTAGGTCTGTATGCTCGCCACCGATGGTATGTGTTAGATTAACATCAAGGCATCGTCGCGACCGCAGGGAGTGGGCAACCGAGCATGTCAACTGGAGGAGAAATGAATGGAGCAATATTCTGTTTTCTGACGAGTCCCGTTTTTCTGTGCATCCGGATAATAGGCGTATTTTCATCTGGAGGGACCGTGGCAGTAGGAATAATCCTGCGTTCGTGCACGAAAGTGTCAGATTTGGCGGTGGAGGAGTGTTGGTGTATGGTGGCATCTCCATTGACGGGCGCACTGACCTCTACATCATTCGAGATGGAGCTCTGACTGGTCGCCGATATAGGGATGAGATCCTCAGACCTATTGTAGTCCCTTACGCTGCAGCAATCGGAGATAACTTCATTTTAATGGACGATAACTGCAGGCCACATCGTGCAAACCTGGTGGAGGATTTCCTTTTCGAGGAAGGAATCGTTCGAATGGAATGGCCAGCGTGTTCTCCAGACATGAATCCAATCGAGCACGTTTGGGACGCTCTAGGAAGACGAGTTTCTGGCCGCCAACAACCCCCACAAACTCTCCAAGAACTGGAAAGAGCTCTTCTGGAAGAGTGGGGCAGAATACCCCAACTCGTCATTAATAGCCTCATTGAGTCCATGCCTCAAAGGTGTTCAACGTTGCTGGCCGCCCGTGGAAACCATACCCCCTACTGAAAATGATTTTCTTTGAAGAAAACACCTTTTCTTATTCTTTTTTTCTCATATGCACAAATTGTGTTTTTTTCCTTTTGTACACAAATGCGCAATAAAATGCATTTTTTTCTGCCAAACATGTGTAATTTATTCTCATATAACCTACTATGTCTGTCGACCATGTATCAATCAGCTAAAAAGTTTCCCAGATACAAAATCCACCTAAAACTGCAATATACTTTAATTGTTTTGAGCAGTGTATTAAACCAAGGAATCAGAATTGAATTTAAAGAAAAAGCATATACTATTTCCAATTAATTATTTTTGAAGGATGGTTGTTAAATGTTTCGCAAAGGTGTTAAAATTAAAATGGCTGAGTAAATAAAATTAATATTTGTTTTTACCCCATTCGTAGATTATCTCGATTTTATTTGGCCCTCTTTTTTGTATTTGTTGCAATTTCATTTTCGAGATTATTAGGTAGAAAATTTCACTTTTCTAATAGTTATGTCAAGGTTCCTATAACGAAGAAATGCCATATTGTCTCCTATGAAATGTGATAAAGATTTAGTTAATTATTTGCGTTTTTAATTATAGGTAGTGAAATATTTTGCTTAATTAATCCATTCATTATTAGTTTAATGTTACGTGAACGGAGTCACGGGTAGCAGCCAGTAATATTATATTACAAGTCGAAAGATTTGAGCTGAAACAAAAGCAGTCACAACTACGCTTCCAATAATCGGATTAAAAAAAAAAACGTTGTGGATAACTACAGTTACAGTCTTTCAATTAATAATAAACTCGATCTGTTATTTTTGCTAAAGATTTGTTATTTAAACGTAGTGAGTTACCTTAAACGTCATTAAAGCTTATTTTAGTTCTTTGTTTTGTATTAACAAACCTAGTATAGATATCAAATTTGTCGTAATATGAAACGATCATATTTTTATTATTGTTACGAAGATATCAAGCCTTTTTACTCACATATTTTCAGATTATTAGCGATTCACAAATATATTTAGGAAAAATTCAGGTTCCAATTAAGTTATTTAAAATTAAAAAAAAAAAATTTTTGTATATCATGTGGGATATCGTAAGAAAAATCTTGTAATATGGAACTCAAAAATATATTTGTTTTAGATTTAGGTATTATTTTTTCAGTGATATCGTCGAAAATGCACTGAAAAAATATGCCTCCCTCCTCTATTTCTGAATCTACTGAAACTAAAAATATGAAAAAATTAGGGGAGTAAGAGTTTAGTTGAACCTTGCAGGGAAACTATAGCGATTTTTCTAGGTAACGCAGTTTTTGAGAAAAATGCATTTTTCTATTACACACAAACTTTACTTTTTCTGTGGTCAGCGGAGGAGCTGGCGGGCGCTCGAGGTATTGCCCAAGGATAGTTGATAATAATTTTCAAAACACATTGTCGGTAATTATCCGAGATATCTATTAAGGTATTTAAAAAAATAAAAACTTTCATTTTATTTATCGTATAGGGCATCATTCGAAAGATCATGTAACATCGAACTCAAAAATATATTTGTTTTAAATTTAGGTATTATATTTTCAGAGGTATTGTCGAAAGTATAGTGGAATAATATGTCCCCCCTTCCCCTTCCTATTTCCGAAAGTACTGAAACTAAAATTATGAAAAACATAGAAGTAGTAGAAGTTTTTTAATTAATAAATAGTGATTAATACATTTAATATACGGAACCCTTCAGCGCGAGTTATACTAGTACTTGACTGATTATTTTTATTATTAACTTTACTCAAATAAGCAATCAAAATTAAAATATAAAACAATGTAGTATTTATTGAAAACAAAATTACAAGTCATAAGAAAAATTCGATTTCTCGTTAAAAATAAACATATATAAAAGTTATAGTCAACAACAGATAGAAAAAAAAACGGTCAGGCGCATCCATGCCTGAAACCATCTTTGGAATAAAACAAATTTTGGTTGTAAGCAATAAAAGTGTTGATCTTTACTTCATCTATACAAATACGTAAAGAAACAAAGTCAGGAATCTAAAATTCTTTGAGAAATAATTTGCTGTTTGAGTTTTATGAGAACTTTCACCACCGGGAAAATAAAAAAGAAAGAAAATTATAGTATAAAGTATGTGATCGTTAAATATAAACAAATATAAAAGCTAGTGTTATTTTTATTTTTCCAAGGAATTTATTTTGATATTCATTTATTTTACAAAGCCATAGGTTATATTTCGTTTTCCAGACAGCTTAATTTTATGTAAATTATTTATCTATGGGAAAATACAGAGTAGTCGATACTTGAACTGAATGTTTTAATTTTTGTTTTTGAAACGACTCGAAACTTTTTTTCAACTGATAGCTGTAAACATATCTAATAATTACTTAATAAAATATTTACATAAAAAATTATATTAATGCATACATTTTGTTATAACAAATTATATATCTTATTAGACCACCCTGTATCTCTCAAAATAAATTACATCTGAGATTTTAGCATTCAGAAAATGTACTTTTTGAATACAAAGACACACGTAAAAGTATTTATAATTTACAAAAAATAAGAATTCTTTTAAAATGTATATTTCTTAACCTGCGATTTGGATATTAAGACCGATTTTTACTTTAAAATTGTCAGTTATCTAAAAATCCACCTTTCCGTTTAAATTGATAAAACACAATGTAAATTCACGAAATTCTAAGTACCTTAGCTTGCTTCAGTAGTAAAATATTGGATTTTTTAAAATGTATTCATAGACAGAGTGCGGCATGTTTCAAAATATGTTATAGGAAAAGAGTACCTTTAAATAATAAATTTCGTATTTTATTATATCTATGCAGTGCCTTGTAAAATAATTGCCATATATAAAAGCTTGATAAGATTATCCTCTTCAAGACAGGTGTCACGTAGAAGTTGCATATAAGGTACGTATTATTTTTGTTTTATTGTACCAGAAAAGTTTATTCGTAATTTTTGCCTTGTAAAATCATCTTTTTTGGACAATAAAGTGAAAAAATATTAAACGGAATTATTGGTATTGTAAATAAAAATGTTGTTCAATGACGCCCGTTTTGAAAGGGTTAAAGCTTGAAAATACATACTTTGTTTATTTATTTATCGATTTATATGTAAGAAAAATTAGGATAGTTTTTTTAATGCTGACTTAGTACAGATTATCTGCACACTAAAGTAATTATGATTAAGAACTATTTGCTCAATCTTGCCCAAATGTTTAAAAATCTGCATCCGTCTTTGAATGTACTCTGTTTCGAGCGTCAACAAAATTATAGAATCACTTAAATGGTAAAATTTTGTCACATAATTTGAACTATTTTATACTATGTTGCATAAAATACTGGTGTAGAATGAAAGAAGTGACACATGACTACATAAAACAAAATATATATTTTATATCATGTTTTACACCGAATACCTTTAAAAAATCGCTAAATTGTAAATATATATAGAATACATGCTACCCTAGTATAATGGAACATAAAAATTTCTTTGTGAGTGATATGCACCGCTATTGTCTTCGACAGTTATGCTACTAACATAAATTCTCGACGTAGATAATTCCTTGCCAATACTCATGGCATTGTCTTTTAATCAGTCCGTGTATTTTTTAAATTACAGGGTAAGTCAAAATGAATATAGCGATTACAAACGGCTATAACTATT
Organism: Maratus michaelseni; assembly: GCA_963931845.1. Classification (NCBI taxonomy): domain Eukaryota; kingdom Metazoa; phylum Arthropoda; class Arachnida; order Araneae; family Salticidae; genus Maratus; species Maratus michaelseni. The sequence goes on along the minus strand of OZ007590.1, from coordinate 255,188,835 downwards.
TAATGGAAAATAATTTTTAGATACGATTAACACAGAATGTAGACCGAACTTCAAAATTTTGTATACACACGTCATAGATGTTCTATGTGACTTCCCTTGGTCACACGGAAAACATCTAGGCGGTAGTCCATTTCACGCCATACATTCTGAAGTATTTGTCCAGTCACCGACGCAAGCGCATTACAAATGTGTACTTTGAGTTCTTCAATTGTTTTGGGCATTGGAGGCACGTCTTTCACATAACCCCATAGAAAACAATCACAGGATGTCAAATCCGTAGATCTCGGTCGCCAAGAACAGAAGACATCGTCTGCATCTCCACTTCGACCGATTTATGGAGTTATGTGAAAGACGCCCATTATGTGCCTCCCATGTCCAAAACAATTGAAGAACTCAAAGTACGCATTTGTAATGCGTTTGCGTCGGTGATTGAACAAATGCTTCAGAATGTATGGCGTGAAATGGACTACCGCCTAGATGTTATCCGTGTGACTAAGGGAAGTCACATAGAACATCTATGACGTATGTATACAAAAATTTGAAGTTCGGTCTACATTCTGTGTTAATCGTATCTAAAAATTCTTTTCCATTAAATAGTTATAGCCGTTTGTAATCACTATATTCATTTTGACTTACCCTGTAATTTATACATAGACTAAAACGATAATTATTCATATGAAATGTGATAACAAGAAGAAGATATGAATACGATGTGCTGAAAAATTATTAATTACAAGTGTTGGACCGAAATCTGACAAGGAAGGTCTCCATAAACGCATACTCAGAATTTTTTTTTTAATTACAGAATATTCTCCTCATGAGGATATATATATATATATATATTTATAAAAAAAATGCTGTGGAACCTCAATATAACGACCGTAAAAAAGACACAAATTTCGTGTATTTGGCGATTTATTGCTGGTTGACGACCCAATGAAATAAAAAATATATATATGCTTTTATGATAAATACTCTTTTATGTAAAACTTTTTCTATTCTACCTACTGAAATAGTTTAAAAACGTTTAATTTATTTATACGGTTAACTTACCGTTAAATAAACAATTATTTATAACTACGGTTTTGTCGTATACATTTATATGTATATATATATATATATAAATAACGATCGTATTCTACCGTTTCGAGCAAAACTTAAACGGATTAAAAATGCTTCAAACTAAAATTTAAAGTCCGATTCTGAGCACTGACAATTGGACTTCGCTATTGTTAGTGTCGGAGACATCAAGAGAAAAGTACTTTTGCCATGGAAACAACGACTTATTAAATATCGAAATGTATAATGAGAGTGTTGTTAATCAGAGAGTTAGTGTTAAAATACACTTAAAATTTATCCAGCGGGTGAAGTCGTGTAAAATTAAATAACTTTAGCTACACGCAACTTCTATATATATTAGCTTATACATAAAATAATAATCTATTTAATCGTTTAAGTTTGAATTCATAGAATACTGCACATTTAAAAACTCATTTAACCTGGAATTTTCAAATGCATTAAAATCTCTTGCATTTGTCAAGAAAAAAGTCTTGTTTGCGAAATCGCGTCTTTTTGCATCAAATACTGGCAAGTATTTTCATTTTTTACAGATTCTCTACTGGGATTCAGCAGCTAAATTAGACTGATCCTGTATAACGTACATGAATAGTATCATTAGCATTTCAAAATGTTCTGAGTATGCGCTTTAAGGAGACCTTCCTTGTGAGGGAGGCAACATAAACAAAAAAAGAATAGCAGTTAGTACATTTTAATGCCTTATCTTATAGCGACGTTGTGAAACACTATATAAAATAGGATAAGAAAGGTGGTTTGTGATATTTTACCGATTGAACTCATACATATAGGATTTAATAGATGAAAAATTGTTATATTTTGATCATTTAATATGACTGTAGTGTAGAATAATAACAAGATAAAAAATACAATATGATTTTATATACTATTTATTTAATTATTTAAAATTTTGTGATCAGTTAATAAAATTCATTATATTCATGATTACATAAGTCACAACACAGAAAAAGAAAAGCATAAGCACGTAAGCTAATTTTGTAAATAATCAAAAAACAGATATTACCAAAATAAAACCTGAATAATATAATAGATAATTGACCTCTGCGTATAAACTTCAAAATGATGATAAAGAAAAACCATGTAGCCAGAAAAATTACTGATAAGTAAATGTCACTCAACATATGAAATTCTGTAACCATGAGAAAAATGATGTATTCCTAATTTGTATTATTAGATTGGCATAAATGATATGTCCTTTTGTTTCTCTAGTTAAGTCTCGATGTCAGTTAAGATGTCTAGTTAAGTCTCGAAGTCTCCAGTCAGTATAAACCATTCTTACAGAATGGAATATGCATCAGCCACGGAGCCTTTGAAAAGTGGGTCTTGAAACATCTGTTTGCTGCGAATCGTTCTCACAGAATGGGATCTCCATCAACCGCATCAGACACGCAGTCTTTAGAAAGTGGATCTTGACACATCCGCTTACTGCAAATAGTTGTTACAGAATGGAATCCGCATCAGCTACGGATCCTTTGAAAAGTGTGTTTTGGTACATTTGGTTAATGCGATTCGTTCTCACAGACTGGAGACTGTATCAGCCACGGAGCTTTGGAAAGTGGATTTTTCAATGCAATGAAGGTTCTTTTCTTGTAATTTCTTCTCTACTACCGGATAAAGATTTTGTTTTCGTCATGTTCTCGTTCCATCGTCTTCTTGACAAACGCCAAACAAGAAGTACATATTTTTTTCTCTTACTCCAAAGAGATTTCGTGGCAGAATGAAAGAATTTTTATTTTCATTCATATTGCTCAAGGGCGTTCCCTAGGGCGTGTCTGTATGTAAATTTTTGTCTTTCTGGGGCCCCCTCATTCGTTGACCTTCTTGACATGTATGCAAATTTGTATTCCAGGCCTCACCATTGGATAACTTTTTTCCTCATCTCCTGCATAGCTTATTACTAGCTAAACTGCGGTTGGTTGATGATTTCTTCCATATCAATCTTTACAGTTTAGGAAAGGGATGGAGATTTAAATTCGACTTGGTGACTTCTGTTTGTTTATTTTTTTCAGCTGTGTACCGTCAATTGTAACCTGTCACAGCCTAACATTTACTGTGTATTTATTTTATCTGAAAAAAATTGGATTTCCTCTTTTTTCCTGGTCAATGGTTTCTACTTCTTTAAACATACATACATATACATCAGTTTATATATTTTAAGAAATACAATATCAGAAAAAGTACAGTAGAATACATGATATGTTGATATTTAATATACAATAAAATCTAAACATCGACACTACAATTCAAACCAAAATATTTTTATTCATAATTGTTCATTTTGTGACTAATTGTCCACATTGTTCATAAAATTATGTTTTAGTCACTCTTAATAAGTATTAGTCTTTCAATCCAATAACTGGAAAAATTTACAGGTCAGATAGTGATAATATTATTCAAACGCAAACCAAAAAAACACAGTAAATCTACAGATCAGAGGCCTCAACGTCAGCTCTAAAAATCATTGTTTATTAATCTCACTATTTTTTATTATAATCTGCATATATATTTAATATCCTACAATACGATTTTTTTAAGTTATATGCACATTTATAAGCATATAAGATTTATCGAAGGTTCTGAAAATTTTAGAAGTATCACATTAAACACAATTTTATGCAATGATATGATAAACTAGTCCTTCTTGTATTTCTTCAGAATACATTCAGAGTACATTCCTTCAGTAGTGATCTGCCCCCCTCAATCACCGTTGTCGTTAGTTTTATGTTCTACATTTTCAGAAATTGCGGTATTTCATTATTCGAGTATATATAATTGCATTACATTAACCATCCCCTTGTACAGGAGATTTTATCCTATCCTTAAAATAATAGTTAGAAATTCAATAAAATTTCGTGTACTAAATATAATACAAATATAAAGTCGTCTTATGACACTTTATTTACACATACAACCGTTTTATAATTTTCGTTTGGAACACTCATTATTCATCTTTCTTTAGTACTTAAAATAAATCCTCATATATTTCATTAGAAAATGCATATTAAAAATTAAAATCACCCGAAATTCATCTATTTTGTTAATCAAATTTTGCATCAAAATAATGCTGTTTATTTGAAGTTTCATTTGATATTCTTTGCTAGTTCTATTCTTTACAGTTGCTAGTCAACCATATAATGAAAGAGGGGAAAAAATAAATGCACTGGAAATCTTTGTGAAAAATGAGAAATTCTAATGTTTTATATATGTCAAATTGATGCGTAAAATTTTTCAATAACTTATACAATTAATTACGAAACTCTAATAAATATATTACCAAATGCGAAAGCAATCGGATTAAATTAAGATTTCCATTTCGGAAATTTAGCAAAAACTAATTTAATGTTTAAATCAATTAATAAAATGTGCCATTTTCTTTTGTGCCTTTTTATGACGTCTGCATTCGTATTGAAAAGCATTATGACTTTTCGAACGAATGAACTAAATTTAACCAAAAACTATACAGCTACTTCCGGGTACCTCACCAACATTCTTACATAATTACAGATTAAAAGGATGCTTTGTCCGTCAGTTACAGCAAGACATACACACAGACAAACAGACAACAAAAAATTTTCGGGTCTCAACAGTTACTTCCAGCTGACGTTTTTGACAACTAGTAAATCAGAGACCTGAACGTCAGCTCTACAAATCAATGTTTATTAATCTCTATAATTTTTTTTAAATAATCTACATAACGTTTAATATCCTACATTTTTTTAAACTATACACTGTTAAAAATTTCATCATAAGAAAACGGTCATTTGAACGGCAGCAAACCGGCCGTTCATTTGACCGTAATTTAAGATAGCGGTTACTTAACCGCATTAAAGATATATTGTCATATGACCGTAAAATATATATGTATGGTCATTTGACCGTAGCAGTACATAACGTTTACTTAACCGTATTATGAGTTTATTGGCATATGACCGTATTTTTAGAAAATGGTCATATAACCGTATTATGAGTTTATTGGCATTTGACCGTGCAATATATATGTACGGTCAGTTGACCATATTTTTAGAAAATTGTTACACAACCGTATTATGAGTTTATTGCTATATGACCGTAAAATATACATATACAGTCATTTAACCATATTATGGGTTTAGTTTCAGATGACCATAAAGCATATATGTACGGTCATTTGACTATAAATTTAGATAATGGTGAATTAACCATATTTTGAATTTATTGTTATATGACCTTAAAATATATATGTACAATTATATGCCCATATTTTAAAATAACTGTTAAAAGATCATACATATATTTTTTACAGTCATAAAACAAAAAAATCATAATTGTGTGTAACAAATGGGAGATAAAAAGTCATATTTCCATGTAATAAAAATATCACAAATAAATGTAAATATGTACCCAATTACTTATTAAATTAATTTTATTCTTTACAAATGTATAGCATCTTAAAACAAAATTTAAATTCTTCTCTAATAAATAGATACTAATAGGAAAAAATATAATATTTATAATAATTCATAATGTTGATTATGCCTGATCAGAAGCCTTTTTTTTTTTTTTTTTTTGTCATGTAACAATAAATTTATTATTGTACTTAACAGGACTTCCTTGATCATATAATATATGAACATTTTTATATAAGCTTTCTATTTTACCTTTATTTATTAAACAAGAACTTAAATTTATACTTAAAGATTACATACATTTTCAACAAATAAAATAAAACTAATAAATAACTGACCAAAATTTATAAATTACTTCTGACACTCTGACATTTTTCTTCACATGGAAATAAGAATTTTTTTTTTTTTTGAAAAAAACATATAAATTTATCTTTTTTTTTTTTTTTTTTTTTTTTCCAAGTTACATACTTAAAACTACCACTGTGCAACAAATAAAGCCTTTGCAGTTTCTTCAATATTAAACAATAGTGTTTCATTATTCTTGCAAAACTTGGTATAAAAATATTTTTCAATAAATCAATTATTTATCACTGAACCATATATGAATATATGGTGGAATTTTAAAGAAATCAGTAGAGAGTATATAAATTTTAGAATATTTTTTTAGTGAAATAAATTATGAATATTTAGATTTTTGGCTGATGTAGAATGAATACAGAAATTGCCATACCTATATATTTTTCAAGCAAAAGTTCTACATACCGTATTTTTCGGCATATAGTCAGCGGCTCAAATAATTCAGTATAGACGCAGAAATTTTATATAGTAATTGAAGTCAAGTATATTTCGAGAACAAAAAACTAGTATTTTATCAAATACAATTTCTGGGTCTAAAATAAATTATTTGAACCACAGATTATGGGCTGAAAAATACGGTATAAATAATTAGATGTGAAATATTTCTGAATAACTACAATGACTGAAAAATACCATGCCATTTTTTGTTTATTTTTTTTTCATTTAACAAACTTAATATATCTGTAAAAAATTTAAATAATTTCTAAATATTTGCAACTTACTCCAAAAATTACTTAAATATAGGTGTAGCAAGACTATTGATTGTTTCAAAGTTATTCAAAATCTCATTAAAATTATAAAAGTAATATTACATTCATATTTAGAAAAAAAGTGATGAAAATAATGTTAAAAATTTATTTGACAATAGAAAAATGAGATATGCAATGACAATGAGTATATCATAAATATTTTGAATTTTTGTATGTACAGTTAAATTGTAAACAATCATTCTAGCTAAATTAATATTTTAAGAAATTTAGGAAATGTATTATAAATTAACTTCCGAGTAAAAATATATTTCCTTATGCTTTAAAATACAACTTACATTAAGTATCAAGCTATTTATATTGGAAGATTTAAATTCAGAAATAAGAAGATAGTTAAGTATTTTTGATAAATATTTTTCATGATTGCTTAGCTAAAAATGCTTATAATAGTTTTTTTTTTTATTGCGAACATAAAATAATGTATTTTTAATCACTTACAAGATTGGTTTTAATTATTGTTTTAGAAATTAATTCAATCTGATAAATTACAGTAAAAATATTGGTGCACATGTATCCAGAAAAAAAAGAAGAGTAATGTGATTCACAAATAGTCCAAACAATCAATTAAAATATAGAAATACATTTATTATAATATATAAATTACATTAATACAATACATTACAATATATGTATAACAACAACAGTTGGTTTGGCGATATATAGCATGAATGCTGCTATTTGATTTGCTGTAGTCTGTTCCACACACAGAGTTGATCAACATTAAGTACCTTAAAAAAAATTAAATGCATTTACCATGGATATAAGCATTCATATACATTTTTAAGAAAATACAAAAATAGAAGTTGTCATAAAATCATTTTAAGGCTATAAGTTAGAACAACAAAAAAAAAAGTCAGAAATGACTAATGGAAAGCACAACCCTTTGTTCAATAAATACTTTAGGCAGTGCATTCTCTGGAAAAGCAGCAAAGAACTGCATGTTTTTTGTTTTGTTTTGATTTTTCTGCACTATCTGTACAGTTTTCCACAACAATATGGAGCATTGCAAGAACCAATAATTTCTGTATAACTTACTCCATCTTCCAAAGGGTCTTGTTTAAATTGCATCTCATTCACTGGTACAATAGAGATTCTGCAACAGGTCAGATGGAGATAAGGCCTTTGAACTGCATGTAAATCTGTTTAGAAATACTACTTATCCCACACTGTTTGATAATAGGTAGCAATGCTCTGAAAATCTCGGATATAAAAATCCATAGAAATAGATATTTTACAAGCGGATTAGCCAGCTTGCTCACTAGTCTGAACTTAACTGAGCATGAATGGAATGCAATATATCGCCAAAGTATAGTATGCAAAATGTCTTGGACTATCTGCATTTTATATCAAAAATAAATAAGAATGGAATATAACCTAGCATCAGAATCATTAGCGATACAGAAAACAGACTTATTTTAACTATCAATCAGATTTTTCTGATGAATCATGTCCCATTTTATTGACTATGCAGGTATTTATCTAAGCATTTGTTGATACAAGCTTCACATTTCAAATCTTATTAAAATAAAAAAATTATGAAGAGTGTGCTTTTTTGGAATGAAATTATATGAAGCGCCTCTTTTTAATAGAGGAATTCTGTAAATTTTTCCCTTTTAATAAATGAAATTTTGCGATTGGGCCCAACAGAGAACCCCATTTATGCCAAAATCCACTTCTGGTTTTCATATTTTTAAAAAAAAAACACACTAGGTATAAACAAAACCAAATTTATCACCAGTCTCTCTCACACACATATACCAGGTAAATAGGGAAAAAATGATAACCTGCAAAAATTACTGGTTGTTGGTAAAAAAAAAAAAAATTACCCTCCCACATGCATATTATTTAATCATTGACACTCAAAATGCTTATAAATTGATCAACAAAAACTAACTATTTCTATAGATACAATATATCAAGTATTCGTTTTAATTATTTAACTTAGTTAAAATTTAATTTTGGAAAGTAATATAAAAATAGTCACCAGTTCAAATATTTTGGTTGCCGATAGCGACATATTCGCATTTGCCAAACCTTGCATACATATATCATACACAACTTTTACAAAATTTTGTAGTTCATTAAAAATTAAGAAATTTAGTTGTGAAATGATCAAAACTTTATAGTTAGTTTTTTATGTAACTAAATAAAACAACAAGCAATAAACAGTAAGCAAGATAATAATACAGAAATAAACTGGCTGATGAAGCTACTGTAGAAAATAGTAAAACCTATCAAGATGAAATCGTACAGGACTGAAGGAAATTTCTGTTGCTCAAGTTTCTATATTAGCGGATAAAATTTTATATAAAACCATAAAAAATTTCAGTATCAAACTGGTTTCAATTACACAGATTTTACTGAAATTGATAGTTACAAATTCCATACTTTATTTCATGTAGTACTTTTTAATACTTGTCGTACCATTTGTTTTGAATAAAATACTAATTAAACTGTTCAACTGTTTATTTCAATGCGATGGTTTTCTTTAGCAAATAATTGAGACTTGAAAAGGCCTAAAGAGGGCGCTAATCACACCTGTTGTTACCAGAAAATTGTACCTTTAACCATGGCATGATGCATGTTCAACTAATGCTAAAGTGCCATTGAAATCATTATTTATTGTAAACGCATTTGAAAGTGTTAGATATTCAAATTCGATAATTTTTACATTGTCATATAAACACAGAACATTAATATATCACATGAAATCTGAAATTGAGCAAAAATATAATCATTATGAACAAATTAAAAATGTATGTAATGCAATGGGCTTTCATAGGATTTTCTGAAAGCGAGAAGTTACATCTTTTTTCCATCAGATGGCACATTCAAGCACTTGAATCGGCAATAATAATATTGTATATTGTCTAAAAATTTATAAAAACTTTGAGTGAATATCAGGGAACCAACAGATAGGATTGGTTGGAATAAATTAGAAACTTTAACAGAAATACTAGTCCAAATATTTTTTACAAAAATAGCTAAATCATGTGTGGTCACATACATGCTAAAAAATATGAAAACATTGATAATACTTATTAATCGGTGATTTATAATGAAAAAAATAACTATTTCGTTGTTCATAATGAAAACAAAGTCTATGATTGAAAAAATTATCTATCAACTTTTTAAGGGGACTCACTGTTTTAAATTTTCCAAAAATAAATTTTTTTGTTTTCATCTTTTTTTTTAAATTATATAATTCTGAATCGAATAAACAAATGGCATGAAAAAAATTCAAATTAGAACCCGGTCAAAAAAGTAAGTACTTTAACACAAGCTCAAATTGATTTTTAACTTGGCACACATTCTTTTCAAATCGTGTTTTTGCTACAGTGTTTAAAAAACATATTTTGCAGAAATATAATTTATTTTGCACAGATATATATGAAAAGATCATACCTAAAATCTTCACCTACACTTTTGTCAAATAAATAATGCAAACTTTATTTGTTGCATTTAGAATGCATTTTAAATGAGATAAACCTTAAAAATAAAATTCTAACTGCAACCAGCAGTCGATGCAGGGTTTCGCTCTTGGGGCCCATTTTATGAAGAGTAAAAGATATTTTTGTAAAATTTATTATATTTATATGGAAAATAACATTTTGTAATGAAATATGAAATCCAGTTACTCAAATTCAAACCAAACATTTATTAATAATAACTTCTTTAAGTCCTTCTGCGAAACTTTTTCCTTCTAGTGAATTTGTTTTGTTAGCAAAATTTAAAACATAATAAAATAAAAGCAATTAATGAAGAATGTTTTTATGAAATGGAATTTTGTGAAGGGTTAATTTTATTAAATCAATTTTGTGAAGGGTCAACAGTATGCAAAGAATTTTCAATATGGCACTTCTGCGAGACTTTTAATGGGGTTAACATGACTCTTTTAGAATTATGAATACCCTGTGGAAATTCCAATTTAATTATCTCAAATGAATTAGGTTTAATTTTAATGTTATTTATAGCTTTAGCAATTACATTAATTTGAGGTTTATCATTATCATTAATTACAGTATTTTCTTTAATCTGCGGAGAAGTTTCTTCAAATTCAAAATGGGTTTTGTTAATGGAAAGTCTTTTATTGAATGTGTCAATTAGAATTTTGTTTCTCTGAATGAAGTCATACCCTAAAATTATTTGGTAGTTACAATTCCAGTTACTCTGAGTGACAAAAAATATGAAACCAACGAGTTTTCATTTTGAACTTTATATTGACTGCTGACAAATATGGGATAGTGGTATTATTAAGGGTCTTAATTTTGACTGCTCTAGAAATATGCTCAACTTTCGCTTGTTGCTTAATTTCTGCTAAGATGCCTGGTTGCACCAGCGAGAGATTTGCACCGGTATCGAGAAGAGCGGGTACCTCTAAATTACCAAATTTAAGCTTAATAATAGGAAGGTGATTTGTATTATTATCAAAATTACACGACATTACATGGAGATTTTCAAGATCTTCACAATTATTTTGAATTGTTACATTATCAAAATTTTGAATTTCATTTACAGAGTTTAAGTTTTCATTTAAATTTGAATTTTCTTCTACAGATTTTAAATTATCATTTACTTCTAAATTTTCCTCACTAGAATTTGAATCTGAATTGTTACTAGATTTTGAATTTTCAATTGATTCTGAATTATTTACAGATTCCAATAGATTTTCATCCCTAACAATTTTATAATTATTGGTCCTTGTAAAATGGGATCTATTTTTACTACAAGAACCATCTATAAGTTTAAATGATTTCTACGCCTATATGGGTGATTTCTACGGTTATTTATATAATTGCCAAAATTCCTTCCACTGCTGTTACCTCTAGAAATAGGAATATGGTTAGGGTTATGATTGAACTTATTGCTGCGGGAATTTCTACCCTGTGGAAAATACCAACATTTTGTTGTCACATGACTTTTTCCACATATATGACATTGGACTCTTTCATTGTGACTTTGTCGAAAAGAATTGCTAGCATTATTTTCAGGTTTTACTCTTTCCAATTCTTCCTTTAACTGTTGAATTTGTTTGTTACCCTCTAACTGGCTTTGCATTATTGAATTTAGTTCAAAGTTTTGACACATATTGTTGTTAATAATGACTTCTTGAGCCTCAAGAGCCTTTTCTACATTAATTGCATGTTTACATGCCTCTAAGTAATTTTTTGGACCTAATTTAAGAATTTCGACCTTAATTTCAGGCCTAACAGCATCCAAAATTTTGTTCAATTTGATGGAATCAATGAATTCATTTGAATCCCTAGTTTGTATATCTATCTTTGATAAATATTTTACTGCATAAGAGTTTATTTCATCAATTAAGCTCTGAATTGACTGATTTGGTTTTTGCCTGATGTTATTAAATTTTGATTGTATCTCATCAAATGGTTGACATCTTTTGAATTTTTTAATTAATAATTCGGCCAATTCATCAAAATTTTGAATATTAGCTACCTGCGGGGAGTCAATTAGAAATTTTTGGGCAGCATCTCTACAATTTAATTTTAGAATTAAAATTCTTTTATTTGCGGGCCAATTTTCTAACACTGCTACATCTCTAACCTGTCCGACAAAATATTCAACATTTTCATCAGAAGTTCCGCTAAAAGTGGGAATGGATGAAGCCAAACTTAAATCTATGATTCCTTTACGAGCCATAGTAAATAACAGAAATAAATTTCAAAATATAGACTTTTAAGGGGGAGGAGGGGGGAAGGGGAGCTTAAAATTTACACATTCCTAACATGCAATTACACAATATCAATATTACAATACATATATAAAATCATAAATAGCTTAAGATATATAAATCATGCATTTAAAAAAATCACAGATAAAAATATAATAAATGGTGTGTATATTTTTGTAAAAATATACTCAGGAAGCTATTGTGGAGACCAGATTCTCAACCTATTAAATTTTACTTTTGCACGCGGCACCAAATGATAAAAAATGATGATAAATTTGTCTGATGGAAAAAGGCTTCATGGTGCAAAATAAAAATAAACTAAAGGGGGACACGATTAAATGTTCAAAAGGGAACACAAGTTAAAATCTTAAACCTGATCGAAATAGTGATTTCGTACCAATAAATGTTGGCCACAATAACAAACCACCTTAGCATCCCAAGCAACAACCTGAAATAGCTGAAAACTAAAAGTACATATTATAAAACACTTCATGCTAATTAAACAAAAATTAATAATACTTTAGAGATTATTCTCGATTAATTTATTTATATATAAAACATATTTTAAGGTTACACAATTAATTTAATATTTATATTTTAAAAGATGCATTCGAATTAATATATTTCACGATTGTTCACACATCATACATGTGGGCTAAATAACTGCGTTTAAATTATGAATATTTGCATCTTATATCATCCATGGACAATTAATTTTAATTAAAAAACATAGATACTTAATATCGGTACTGAAGAAAAGCTTGTTCTAGCAGAAAGCACATTTTTACACTGAACATCATCTTACACTGACGAACAGAAGATTTCTTTTGAAGACTCACAATTCTTACACTTTCACTATTTTTTAGATGTCGATCACATACTTAAAATTTGTAGACAGATTTTTCACACACAATCTAAATACACCTCTATTTCTTCACCTTATCACATATTAAAGTAAAACACAGAACTAACTAGGGTGGCTCCTCATACGAGAAAAAATCTCGAATGAATGGGATACCACCCTTCTTTCGCTTGAGACTTTATACCATCCAACACACCGCTCGTTGAAAAAAACACTAGTCATTCAGATGCGATGCCATTCCGAGTGAAGGAAGCTTGGTCGAAAAATATCCGGTATTACCACTACCTCGCGCGCCGATGGAAGAAGATACAGCGAGAGAAATTCTTCGTATGCAGGCGTTCGCCAGCTGCTGCGAGTTTAGTAGCGATGTTGCGAGATGTTTGTTGGTGCGTTCGCTAATTTATAAAGGCAGTTGCGCTGACACGGAAAAACAGTTCTTTTTGCATATTGCGCTGAACTTTAAAGGTTTTTTGATGACTTGGCTGAGTTGTGAAAGGGTTTTTTTAACATCTCCCCCCACCAACAGCAAAAAAAAAGGCGAACACTGTTCTGAAGAATAGTTGATAATTGTTGAAAATTGATGTGAAAAGTCCTGGAGTATGCGAAAAAGTCAAAGTTTCACAAATGCATACAGATGAAGAAATGTTCGTGAAAAAATTTGCAAAAAGTCACTGAAAGTTTCACAAATGCACACAGATGAAGAAATGATGAAGAAATGTTCGTGAGAATTTTGCGAAAAAGTCACTGAATTTTTCACAGCTGCATACAGACTTAAAGAAATGTTCGTGAAAAAAATAAAAAATTTTATACACAATGCTACTGTAATCATTACAATTGTATACACCACACATTATATGATACAAAAATTCAATAATTATATTTAACCAGCATGAATATGAAAATATTTACAAAAATACACACACACCAATAAATATAAACTACAGAAATACCTAGATTGCTTTAACTTTCTGCAATATATTTTGAGTTGTCACATTCAACATTTTCATTTTCAAACTACTTTTTATTGTACCATATATTATTCAATTTCCTGAATTAAGTTCAATGAATATTGAAATTTACTTTGTAACTTAAAAAAGATTTCACAGATATTCTAAACAATTATGAAAATACATATGAGGAAATCATTCACATATTTTCCTTTTTGACTCAAATACAAAATTAAAAAGGTAAAGTTTAAAAAAATATATTTCAATAAATGTTATTCACTAGCAAAGTGATCAATTCTACCAGTATATTGAAAACAAACATTGAGAGAGAAGAAATACAAAAAAAAAATTAAAAATAGAATTTTGACTTGAGCATAGTATATATATACTTTGAAGTTTCCGAACATACACATATTTCACAAAAATATTAGAATCACTACTCAATTCTTATTTACCTCAGTTTTGTTACAAATATTATCATTTAAAGGTACTTTTGGGAAAATTTTACTGACATGAACTTTTTTTTACATATTCATGACCATCTTCATTGATTTTTATCAAATAATTATCATTTCTCAATTTTTTGTCAATTACATGTGGTCCATTATATCTAGGTTGTAATGCAGTATGATGTTTAAAATCTACAAGAAAAACTTCATCACCAGTATTTAAGGAAGGTTTACTTCTGCCCTTCACATATTGTTGGTGATAATTAAAATAACTAGTTTCATTTTCCTTAACTAATTTTCTAGTTTCCTGAAAATGACTTTGTAATTTTGTTAGATATTTACTATATTCTTCAGCAACTTTTGGTTTTTCAAAAATATTTAGAGGTATATTGAGTTCTCTGCCCAAGAATAGTTCAGCCGGTGAAAATTGAGTTACTGCATGCTTAGAGGAATTATAATGAAGTTTAAAAAATAATAGTCTATCTGACCACTCGAATACTTGATCAGAAAGTGCTGCTATGCTGTTTTTCATAGAAAGATGAATTTTCTCGATTAAACCATTACTCTGCGGATAATAGATTGAACTCTTTCTATGCTTAATATCCATAGTCTTAAGATAATCTTCAAATTCATCTGATCGGAAATATGGTCCATTATCAGTCAAAACAGTCCTAGCGATCCCGAATTTGGAAAAATATATATTAAGTTGATTAATTATAGTTTTAAAAGTGGTATTGCTTAATGTGATAGCCTCAAGATACCTGGAATAATGATCAACTATTGTTAAAATAAAAAAATTGTTGTCATGAGATCTAGGAAGTTTTCCTACAATATCTAAAGCTATTATCTCACCTGGAGCTAAATCAGCTTTTGGAATCATTTTAGTGACAGTATTTTTAGGTTTAGGTTTAACTTTTAAACATCTTTCACAATTGCTACAAAAATTTTTAGTGTCCTTAAACATTCCTTTCCAAGAATAGATTTTGCGAACAAAATTGTAGGTTTTTTGAGTGCCAAAATGAGGAGCATGAGCAACTTCCAAACAATCCTTAATTAAAGATTTTGGAATTAAAATTCTACTGAGATACTTTTTTTTCTTTAACGGCTTCTTGGGGAAAATTTTTATCATTACAATTTTAGTTTCTGAATCAACATAATAGTTATTTGCAGTTTCCTCATCATTATCATTTAATTTTTGAATAATTTCCTTAATAAGTTCATCATTTTGTTGATTATTTACAATATTATTATGATCTAAATTTGAATTACTTTGAAAAATATTTATATTATTTACATTTAAGGTTTCATCTTTATATGCTCTAGATAAATAATCAGCAGGGTTAATAACACCAGGAATGTGATCTATCTCATAATGAAATTGATCCAGATACAGAAGCCACCTAGCTACAATCTCACTCTGATTGTCCAGTTCCATGTGATATGTTAATGATTTTGCATCGGTATATATGGTAAATTTTTTTCCATATAATTCTTCACGAAAATGCTTGACAGATGCAAATATTGCGTACAATTCTCTTTGGATGGAAGGATATCTAGACTGAGCTGGATTGAATTGTTTTGAAAAAAATTCAACAGGATAAAATTTCTCATTGTATTTTTGCATTAAAATTCCACAAAATGCAACTTTAGAAGCATCAGTTACTAAATACAATGGAAGATCAGAATTAATGTTTTTAAGAAGGGGTTTATTTAGAATTTGATCTTGTAAAATATCAAAAGCTTCCTGACACTCTGAAGTCCAGACAAATGGAACATTTTTACGGGTTAAATTAATAATTGGCTTAGCAATTTCAGCATATTTATAAACCATGTGCCTAAAATAATTTAAACAACCAATATACTGTTGAACTTGCTTTACATTTTTGGGTATGGGAAATTTTGAAACTTTGTTTACATTATCCTCTGAAGGAGAAAAACCATCAGCACTGACATTAAATCCTAAATAAGTTATTTCTTTCTGACAAATCTGAAGCTTTGCAGGGTCTAAAGTTAAGTTGAATTGGATGAGCTTATCGAATACCTTCTGTAACCAGGCTTTAATTTCAGATATGCTGTCTGCAGCGACAATAATGTCATCAAGAAAGAATTGTAAATTTGGTCCTTTTAAGCTAGATAAACATTTAGAAATTAGTGTATGAAAATATGAAGTTGAGTTGCGACTTCCAAAAGGTAGGACTTTTGGCTGGTAGTTACGAATCTCGCAGCAAAATGCTAATGTTTCCCTATCTTTTTCCTGCAATCTTATCTGAAAAAATGCAGACTTCAAATCAAGCACACAATAATACCTTTTGCCAGCAATACTGTGCAGAATTTCTGAAATTTTTGGCAAACATATAGTGTAAGATTCAGTGATGCTATTTAACAGTCTATAATCCACTACCATGCGAAATTTGATTTCTTCAGGAGAGGTGCCTGGAATTGGTTTCTTTTTGACAAATATAACAGGGAAATTATAACTGGAGGAAGAATGTTCAATTAAACCAGCATCTAACAATTTTTTAATCTCTTCTTGTGCAAACTGTTTGGCAATTTTTGGAATAGGGTATGGTTTAGTTTGAATTGGGAAATTGTGCATTAATTTAAATTCGGGTTTGACTGCATCAGTTGAACCAAGAGTTTTATAACTTTTAGAAAATACTTTAAAGTTGTTCATTAATAATTCCAAAATCTCCTTTCTCTCTTTTTCATCTAAATGTTTAAGATTAAAATCAGATTCTGAAAGTTCTGCCTGTCACAAATTACTAATCTCTTCTAAATTTAAACTATTGATTTGAAGAATTTGGTCCTCAGTAGGTTGGTTTTCCTCGTCATCTTCAAACATTTCTACATTTCCTAGTTTTTGACCTTTACGTATATATGATGCAACATTAGTTTTATTCTCAACAATTGTCAAAATATATTTGTTGTCCTCAACAGTATGCAAAGAAGTTTCAATATGGCACTTCTGCGAGACTTTTAATGGGGTTAACATGACTCTTTTAGAATTATGAATACCCTGTGGAAATTCCAATTTAATTATCTCAAATGAATTAGGTTTAATTTTAATGTTATTTATAGCTTTAGCAATTACATTAATTTGAGGTTTATCATTATCATTAATTACAGTATTTTCTTTAATCTGCGGAGAAGTTTCTTCAAATTCAAAATGGGTTTTGTTGATGGAAAGTCTTTTATTGAATGTGTCAATTAGAATTTTGTTTCTCTGAATGAAGTCATACCCTAAAATTATTTGGTAGTTACAATTCCAGTTACTCTGAGTGACAAAAAATATGTTATGAAACCAACGAGTTTTCATTTTGAACTTTAATTGACTGCTGACAAATATGGGATAGTGGTATTATTAAGGGTCTTAATTTTGACTGCTCTAGAAATATGCTCAACTTTCGCTTGTTGCTTAATTTCTGCTAAGATGCCTGGTTGCACCAGCGAGAGATTTGCACCGGTATCGAGAAGAGCGGGTACCTCTAAATTACCAAATTTAAGCTTAATAATAGGAAGGTGATTTGTATTATTATCAAAATTACACGACATTACATGGAGATTTTCAAGATCTTCACAATTATTTTGAATTGTTACATTATCAAAATTTTGAATTTCATTTACAGAGTTTAAGTTTTCATTTAAATTTGAATTTTCTTCTACAGATTTTAAATTATCATTTACTTCTAAATTTTCCTCACTAGAATTTGAATCTGAATTGTTACTAGATTTTGAATTTTCAATTGATTCTGAATTATTTACAGATTCCAATAGATTTTCATCCCTAACAATTTTATAATTATTGGTCCTTGTAAAATGGGATCTATTTTTACTACAAGAACCATCTATAAGTTTAAATGATTTCTACGCCTATATGGGTGATTTCTACGGTTATTTCTATAATTGCCAAAATTCCTTCCACTGCTGTTACCTCTAGAAATAGGAATATGGTTGGGGTTATGATTGAAATTATTGCTGCGGGAATTTCTACCCTGTGGAAAATACCAACATTTTGTTGTCACATGACTTTTTCCACATATATGACATTGGACTCTTTCATTGTGACTTTGTCGAAAAGAATTGCTAGCATTATTTTCAGGTTTTACTCTTTCCAATTCTTCCTTTAACTGTTGAATTTGTTTGTTACCCTCTAACTGACTTTGCATTATTGAATTTAGTTCAAAGTTTTGACACATATTGTTGTTAATAATGACTTCTTGAGCCTCAAGAGCCTTTTCTACATTAATTGCATGTTTACATGCCTCTAAGTAATTTTTTGGACCTAATTTAAGAATTTCGACCTTAATTTCAGGCCTAACAGCATCCAAAATTTTGTTCAATTTGATGGAATCAATGAATTCATTTGAATCTCTAGTTTGTATATCTATCTTTGATAAATATTTTACTGCATAAGAGTTTATTTCATCAATTAAGCTCTGAATTGACTGATTTGGTTTTTGCCTGATGTTATTAAATTTTGATTGTATCTCATCAAATGGTTGACATCTTTTGAATTTTTTAATTAATAATTCGGCCAATTCATCAAAATTTTGAATATTAGCTACCTGCGGGGAGTCAATTAGAAATTTTTGGGCAGCATCTCTACAATTTAATTTTAGAATTAAAATTCTTTTATTTGCGGGCCAATTTTCTAACACTGCTACATCTCTAACCTGTCCGACAAAATATTCAACATTTTCATCAGAAGTTCCGCTAAAAGTGGGAATGGATGAAGCCAAACTTAAATCTATGATTCCTTTACGAGCCATAGTAAATAACAGAAATAAATTTCAAAATATAGACTTTTAAGGGGGAGGAGGGGGGAAGGGGAGCTTAAAATTTACACATTCCTAACATGCAATTACACAATATCAATATTACAATACATATATAAAATCATAAATAGCTTAAGATATATAAATCATGCATTTAAAAAAATCACAGATAAAAATATAATAAATGGTGTGTATATTTTTGTAAAAATATACTCAGGAAGCTATTGTGGAGACCAGATTCTCAACCTATTAAATTTTACTTTTGCACGCGGCACCAAATGATAAAAAATGATGATAAATTTGTCTGATGGAAAAAGGCTTCATGGTGCAAAATAAAAATAAACTAAAGGGGGACACGATTAAATGTTCAAAAGGGAACACAAGTTAAAATCTTAAACCTGATCGAAATAGTGATTTCGTACCAATAAATGTTGGCCACAATAACAAACCACCTTAGCATCCCGAGCAACAACCTGAAATAGCTGAAAACTAAAAGTACATATTATAAAACACTTCATGCTAATTAAACAAAAAATAATAATACTTTAGAGATTATTCTCGATTAATTTATTTATATATAAAACATATTTTAAGGTTACACAATTAATTTAATATTTATATTTTAAAAGATGCATTCGAATTAATATATTTCACGATTGTTCACACATCATACATGTGGGCTAAATAACTGCGTTTAAATTATGAATATTTGCATCTTATATCATCCATGGACAATTAATTTTAATTAAAAAACATAGATACTTAATATCGGTACTGAAGAAAAGCTTGTTCTAGCAGAAAGCACATTTTTACACTGAACATCATCTTACACTGACGAACAGAAGATTTCTTTTGAAGACTCACAATTCTTACACTTTCACTATTTTTTAGATGTCGATCACATACTTAAAATTTGTAGACAGATTTTTCACACACAATCTAAATACACCTCTATTTCTTCACCTTATCACATATTAAAGTAAAACACAGAACTAACTAGGGTGGCTCCTCACACGAGAAAAAATCTCGAATGAATGGGATACCACCCTTCTTTCGCTTGAGACTTTATACCATCCAACACACCGCTCGTTGAAAAAAACACTAGTCATTCAGATGCGATGCCATTCCGAGTGAAGGAAGCTTGGTCGAAAAATATCCGGTATTACCACTACCTCGCGCGCCGATGGAAGAAGATACAGCGAGAGAAATTCTTCGTATGCAGGCGTTCGCCAGCTGCTGCGAGTTTAGTAGCGATGTTGCGAGATGTTTGTTGGTGCGTTCGCTGATTTATAAAGGCAGATGCGCTGACACGGAAAAACAGTTCTTTTTGCATATTGCGCTGAACTTTAAAGGTTTTTTGATGACTTGGCTGAGTTGTGAAAGGGGTTTTTTAACATGATCCTTTTATACATTTCTGTGCAAAAGAATAATCTTTCTGCAAACGATTTGTTCTTTACAAACAGTGTGCACAACTAGAAAAATATGATATATATAAAAAATACACAATATTATCCAGCTCAATTTGAATATTTTAATGCCATTTGTTTTGTTCGATTCAGAAAACTAAGAATTAAAAAATATATATGAAAGAAAAATCAAACCTATGTTTAATTATGCATAGACACTTGTAAAATACTAAACCAAATGACAACATTCTTTACAAATTTTTTGATTGCATTTCTTTCAATGTTTTATTTATTTATTTTTACATGTGATATCTAATTTTGATTGTATAACTTTTTTTTTCAATTTTGTTTGTAGTTTTTTTTTCTACAGATATTTTAAATTTTGGAACCATTGCAAAATTGAAAACTGCAATTGTGTAGTACAGTTTGTAAAATTTTGTGTAGTACAGTTTTTGCTTTTCTTAATGAAAAGCAAAAACTGTACTACACAAAATCAAAATAATAAAAAGATACCCAGTCAGACATCCTATCCTATGCAAAAAAATAAATAAATAAATAAATAATAATAATAATTTAAAAATATTGAAAGCCATATAAGAAGTTTGTAAAGAACACTGCCATTGTTTTAGCATTAGCTTGTGAGTGTCTTTGCACGACTAACATAAGTGTCAAGAATTAGCAAAATTCTCAATACCTCTAGAAATGAAATACCTAATATATAATACAGGGCTTGAAATTCAATTTTTCCAAGGAGGGGAGACTCCCTACCAACATTTTTAAATGGAGGGGAGTTATAATTTTTTGGAGGGAGAAAAAAAAATGTTTAAACCCCACTATTATTTTACGTGCTATTTAAATAATTACATTAATGCAGACATGACAAAATACCATTGAAAAAGTTAAGTCAACTGAGAATGATTATGTAAAATGTTTATTTTTATTATAAAAAAGGGAAGAAAGTTAAGTTTTATATATGCAGTGTATTTTTCAAGTTCCATTAAATGTGTTAGGGACCCTTAACAATTAGGTTGTTAAATAAATTTCTGAATTTAGATTTTATTTGATTGAGGGGTGCTGAAGCCTCTTTCACAAGGTAGACTTTTACTCTTTCACAAGGGTTAAAAAGGTTTACTCCTTTACTTCAAGGAGTAAAAGTAATAAGATCTTTGCAGCTCTTCTAATCTCATTTTTGTTTAGTGCTGACTGTAGGCCAATTTAAAGGGTGCAGTGACCGGTGGCTCTTACTGTCCTTTTTAGTTCTTTTCCCTCTTTTCGGTCGCAGGAAAAAAATCTTTAAAACGTCTTGGTCTATTTGTCGTTCGAAAAAATTGTGACTTTAGTTAATTGGTTGAGGGAATAAGATAATGAAATTCGTCTTACGCATGAACAGATATAGAGAAGGATTTCTAACGAAATAGTGTTAATATCGATTTGCGACTTTGGGACTTCATGGCAGCCAGTGTACAACTGTGCTAAGGTAACGCCACCTACAAACAACAATGCAGATAAATACCATAGAATAAATCTGTTATACCTACCAGATGATGGCTGTCAAACAGACACGATTTGAAGAGGTAGATGAACTAATACAACTGTTCTACACAGACATTGTATTTGAAACATTTTTCGAGAAACGATTTTCTTATTCAAAAGGCTATTTTATTAGAAGTCCTTATCTATGTCTATGTTCATAGAAAAAAATCGCTAAATTAGTCGATCAGTCGTGGGAAAAAATGCCGAAGTTTGTTAATTGGTAACAAGAAAATAACACGAAATTCGTCAGTCATTTGCGGAAAAAAACTTGAAATTTTTCAGTGAAGCGCGAGGAAAAAAATAGTGAATTTCATCGATCTGTCACCAGAAGAAACCGAATAATTCACCAATCGGTTACGGAAAAATTCTCAAAGTCCGTCTTTCAGTCAAGGAAAAAAACATGAAATTCGTTGATTGCTCATCAGAAAATATTGCAATCAGTCGCGGGAAAATATTGTGAAATTCATCAGTCGGTCGTGGAGATAAATCGTGAAATTCATCAGTCGAATGCAGAGAAGAAAATCTAAATTTGTCAGTCAGACACAGGTAAAAAAAAATTACGAACTTTGTCAATCTGTCAAAAGAAAAAAAAAGGAGAAATTACGCGAATTTCGTCGATCGATCGCGGAAAGAACACGAATTTTGTCAATAGGCCGCAGAAAAAACGCATAATTCGTCGATCGATCGTGGAAAAACGCAAAGTTCGTCGATCAGTCGCAGAAAAAATGCAAAGTTTGTCGATCTGTCGCGGAAAAAACGCAAAATTCGTTGATCTGTGGCAGAAAAAACGCAAAGTTCGTCGATCTGTCGCGGAAAAAAACGCAAAGTTCGTCGATCAGTCGCTTAAAAAATGAAAAGTTCGTCGATCTGCCACGGAAAACACGCAAAGTTCGTTGATCTGTCGCGAAAAAAAACGCAAAGCTCATCGATCAGTCGCGTAAAAAACACAAAGTTCGTCGATCAGTCGCTTAAAAAATGAAAAGTTCGTCGATCTGCCACGGAAAACACGCAAAGTTCGTTGATCTGTCGCGAAAAAAAACGCAAAGCTCATCGATCAGTCGCGTAAAAAACACAAAGTTCGTCGATCGGTTGCAGGAAAAAAAATCACGAAATTTAACGTTCAGTTGCAGGTAAATTAAATATCCGAAAATTGTGAAATTTTTTGGGCGGGAGGCTCCCGCCCACGATCTTTTTTTGGGCGGGATTTCAAAATTTTCCGCGCGAATCCCGCCCTGAAATTCAAGCCCTGTAATATATTAAAATATATTGATTTTATGGATTACTTATTGATATTTTCAGAGAGTTTGTACCACAACTCACAAGACATACTTTTCACAAAATATCTTGACCTAAATTTTATATATTTTTAAAAGTTAAATAATGATATATCTTTAAAATGTTTAATTACCTCCGAAAAAACTTTTCTAAAGAACTTTTGAGTTCCATGAAGAACAGCACCACCATTCATCATCCATCAGAGGTAAAGTAAGATGAACCTTAAAAAGAATATCAACACTGATAATACCAATATGCAGTATATCTTATATATATTTATTTATTTATTTATTTATTAGGAATATACTGAATATTTAATACTTTTATGTTAGAAGGGCACCAGTGATATATACTATATGCATATATATATATATATATATATATATATATTCATGTATACAAATATATCACCAGCGCCCGGCTAACATAAAAGTACCGAATATTCGATGTATTTATTTGGCTAGGCCAAATATCAAAGTACTCGCCGTTTCAAATATTAGAATTGGTCGAATATCTTGATACTGGACCAAACCCATTACTTTAAAAAAAAGAAAAAAAAAATTAAATCTTACGTAAGTTCTATTTTTAGCTATGAATAAATAAAGATATTTTGAATTAACAAACAAAATCCCTTAAATAAAAGATATTGCTTTTACATTATTTATTTGATATTTTAAAAGTGACACTTAAGAAAATTAACTGTAAAAGAAGACAATTAATAGGGAATGATGTATAAATGTGAGTTCCTGAATAGTATCTGTTAAAGGTAATATTCTGTTTCTTGCTTTTTCACAAACAGGGTGTTTCTAAACAAAATGGAACAAACTTTCAGGGGTAGTTATATTGCATCAAGACAAGGAGATTTTGTTACGGGAAACCAGGATCGAAATCTACTTATTCAGTCAAAAATATATTGTGTATCTCACTATAAGCATCACTTGGATTTTCGTTTATTACTTTGGCAATAATAAAAATAATGTAACGAGGTTTTCAAACTTCTTACTTTAATTTCTGTGAAACAGGATGACATGATGAGAATGCTATAAATTGCCAAAGTTCAAATCCAAACAGTGAGGTACACATCCTATCCTTCAAAATACAGCTGACAGCACATATATTATGTCACAGACCAGAATTCAGTCACTTCCAATGATGTCATCATATTTCATACAAAGCAAAGTTATATATATATTACAAAGAAATTCTCACTAAAATATCTTCATTATTTTAAAGTTGTTACCAAAAATTCTGGTTCAGCTTCTAGTGAGATACCTATAGTTTGGATGGAATAAGTAAGTTGCAATGTTGGTTTCCTGTACAAAAAATGTTTTATCCTGCCTTAGAGTTTGTTCCAAAATTTTAGGAACATCCTGTATGTTTACAATCTAGAGTCCTGCATTTGGTCAGATTACCTGCTTTTACCTCACACGCAGTTTGGGTCATGTCGCTGCTATATTTTTTGTTGCGTTTCAGGTTGGGTTTTGACTCTTGCAGGTCGGGTTCAGGTTGACCTGCTTTTTCAAATATACACAGCTGAGTTGTATAATATATTCGCACATGCGCGTGGAAAATTTTCTGAAAAATTCGAAACTTTGCAGAAAACATTTTAGAAAATAAAAACAATTTTTGTTTTAATACCAAAAAATAAAAAATATTCCAATTTTATGTATGATTTATTTACTGTTTGCATACAATTTACAGTTTAAAGATGAAAGATATTGTTGTGACATTACAGGCACTTGCGAAGAGCTCAAAATATTAAGGATTGGGCTATCTAAATGCATTGACAAAATAATTGATAAGAATGCAGCTCTTCCTATCATGGATTTTTAGCTTTATTATTTTTTAACCAAAATAATTATTCTTTAATTAATATTAATTAATTTTAAATGGTAAGTATTTTAAACTACTGTTTTTAATTCATATTGTCAAAATAATAACACATAATTTTATTAAACATTAAATTAATTTGCAGAAAGTTTTTGACCCAACATTTATGTGTGCAAGAAGTTTTTGGTTTTATACAAGTCTGGTCCACAGTATTTTTTAAGATTAAATATATATACAAGAAGACCTTCATAATGGACACTCCCAAAAAGCAGACACCTCTATTTAACGAACACTTTTTCAATTCTTAACACATATATTTGTATGCTTATATCTTGGAATAGGGGGCACCTCGAAATCTGCACACATGTAGCATGTGTATGTGCTCATAACTATCACAAATATAATACATGTGTTTTTGTGAGTATCATAAATGAAATGTTTGCAATATTTTCATATTTTGACAAAAATTAAAAAATGTTTATTAACTGCACCGTAAAAAAAGAACAATCTATGATTACATTTCTTGTACATTTTATTTTTTCTCATGCAGTAAATTGAATATATATACCTATTCATATTAAAATACATATTTATTTTCATCTAAAACATAGTTCTGTTCAAATGTTTTGTGAAAATCCCAACAATTAGACTTTCAAAAAACATACATGACCCGACAGAATCATTCTAGGATGAACCCGATAAGCAGAAAGAAAATTAGAATCCTCCCAGCCAGGAAAAAAGATAGAAACAACCCGATAGGATGCAGGACTCTATTCAATGATCTTGAGATATCTGCTATTCAGAGGTTACACTATATCTGAATATTAAAGAATATTGATTTGCCCATTTTTCTATAATATATAAAATTTGTATTAGAGATATAATTGTACATGACTTTTCATAATAGTATTAAAACATGATTTATTGTCCTTTCATTGCTGGTTGAAATATGTCAGGTTCAGGTCAGGTTGCGGGTCGCCGAAAATTGTTCTTGCGGGTTCGGGTCGGGTTGCAGATTGAGGAAATTTTTTTGTTGGGTTCATGTCAGTTGTGGCTTGACTTCAAATGGAATTTGCAGGTTCTGGTTGGATACAACCCGACCCATGCAGGACTCTATTACAATCTCAGAAAACAATAACCCGCTGTGGTGCATTTAAAAACTTCCTTGCGAAATAACAAAAAGGAGGAAAATTATTCTTGCTGAGTTGCCACCATTTGAATTAGATGTTTTCCCCCCCATTCTGATAACACAAATATAACTTCAAATAAATACTATTTGATTAAAATTCTCCTTTTTCAAAATTTCTTTCATAAATATTTGTTTTAAAACACATAAAAAATTATTGATTTATTTTAATTTTCAGAAGAAGTTATTTAATTTTATTAATTACAATTAACTTCACTAAAGAATTTATAAAAGTTTTATTAGTTGAAAAATTGTAATGTTTTAGCTTTTTTTATGTGTTTTTAAATTTTTTTTTGAAACAAAAAATGAATTTTTCTCTGCATTGACATCAGACCCGGAACCCAATAAATTATACATCCAAATTAACATCCCTTGCTGTCATAAAAAATTAACAGGATTAATATGCAGGATTATGCCAATATTTTTACAGAAATCGCCCCAAAAGAGTAAATAACTTGGTAGACCCTGGCGACTGCATCTGTAAAGCCCTGCCCACGACCATTTGTCGAAACTCAAGATATTTTTTTTCGACCGATTTACGAAATTTTCTTTTTTCTTTTCTGATACCTTTTGACAAAATTTGCGATCCTTTTCTACAATCGTTTGTTAAAATTCGGGATTTGTTTTTCGAAACTGACTGACAAAATTTGCGATTATTTTGCGTGATCGTTTGATGAAATTCTCGATTTGTTTTATGTGCGATTGTTTGACTAATTTAGTGATTTGTCGCAGAACCTTTGGATGAAATCCGTGATTTTTTTCCGTGATAATTACATAACATTCACAATTTTTTGAAAAGTCTTTTGACAAAATTTGCAATCTTTTTTCGAATCTGATTAAAAAAATTTGACTTTTTTATGCGAATGAATGTTGTTATCTACGACCGAATGACAGAAATCGCTATTTATTTCTACAATCTTTGGCGAAATTCTCCATATTTTTCCATGGCAGTTCGAGAAAATTAGTGATTTTTACAACTAACAATTTGTTTAATTCTACGTCCAATTGGGAAAATTCGCTATGTTTTCGCAAACAATTGAAAAATTAGCTAATTTTGCATAATTTCATAAAATAAATAAATAAAAATCACAGACTTTCACGGAAATTTAAAAATATTCTCTGCAAAAGAAATTAAGAGGGCAAAATCATGTACAAACTTTTTTATTGTGCAGGATTTTCTTATTTTGTGTGTGATTTGTGCAATCCCATGCACTATTTCACACCCCATACCTCAAAGAAAAGTCCTGCCCCCCTCGCAAAAAAATCTTGAAATGGCACCCCTGCAGTAAAACCTGCAAAGAATTAGTTGAAAAGGGCTATTAAAAACCTAAATTTTAGACATTTCGCCGTCTTAGTAGGTATAATTGTTTGGTGCTTTTTTTCCGAAACTTTTTTTCGGATGAGAAGAATTCTGTCATAGACAGGTTTTGTTTTCACAAGTTTCATTGTAAAACAGCTATGCTCTTCAGAGGTCCAATATAGAAAGAATGTTTTAACAGTCTTAGAGGCAACATTTAAACAAAGGTAACAAAACCTCCTATAACAGAAAACTTTCATAGTATCTTGAAATTATACCTGCTAAGACGGAAATTTTCATCTTTTTTTGCGAATTCGTATTCGTTTACTTCTTTTGTATCTATGATTTAGTAAACGTTTCTCATTCGGAGGGGGAGGGTTTACAGCCCTGCCGAACCTCATCCTTGGCTATGCCACTGCCGTCAAAGAAAAGTCCTCCTCTCCCCCCCCCCCCAAGAAAATTGTGAAATGGCGACCCTGGTTTTGAAACATTGTATGCTTAAAAAATGTTGCACTTAAGTAAAAGAATGGTTATAATTCAGGCACAATTTTTCAAATCTATTGGTGAGTATACAAAACTGCACAGATAGACTGCCAAAAATGCCAGCATGGTGTATACTTAGAAATGAATTAGCATGACAGTTCATAAACAATTAACCATTTCTTAAATGTATGAACAAGGTACTAACCCAGTATATAAATTCGTTTAGAAGATTAATTTTTAATTTTCTAACAGATGGCGCTACTGATCTACTACAGCTACTTATTATTTTCATCTCGTTTTTTTTTTAAATAAAAAAAGTTTTCGTAAAAGTAATCTACATTATTTTAATGTGGGTACAATTACACTGAAAAACTCATTATTATTATAGATGCTAAATGTCATACATATATAGTATTCATTAAGTTTCTTAATATTACACTCCAAAACATTGTGTTTTCCGAATTCAGAACAAATGTGTTTCAGTGATGCACCAATGTTGGTGTTATTTCCAAGCTCACACCAAACTACTGTTTTCTAATAGGGTAGACTGGTACACAGTGGACCACTTTTTCAGTTAATTTTTTTTCTCTTTAACGGGCAACCCAATCTGCATGAAAATATTTTTTAATATTCCTTAAGCCTTTAAATATATTCATCATAATTTTCTCAGAACATAGTTTTCAGTATATTTTTCAAAAAAAAAAATATATATATGTATATATATATATATATATATATGCACCCGTAAAGTGGACCAGTGTGTCCCAAAAGTGGGGCACAGTGGATCGCTATTAGGAATTATCTGAAATACAATATAAATCTATTTTTTATTAATCTAATTCATTTTTATTTTCCCTTTACCCCAAGATAACATAGTAATATAAATTTACAAGTAACATTTTGAAACAAAAACAAAATAATTCATTATATTTTGAAAATAATAACAGATTAATACAGGAACAATTTAGTTGAAGTTATTAATTAAGTACAAAAAAAATCAGCGCACATTAAAATTTGCAAATGAAGTTCCAAAATACTTATGAGTAAAATTGAACCTGGAATTTTCCTGAAATATTTTTGGGTCTGGAAGCAACATTATGAAATGATTGACATCAACAACAGATTCATCCACAGTTTCGGGAAAAATAAACTGATTTCCATTCAATTTGCATCTCATGAATCTTATTTGAATAGAATCATCACCAATTAGACTACATTCACACTAATATTTATAAAAGGTAGTAAATGCAAAAAAAATATTTCATAGTAAATAAATGTTAAATAGTTATTTTTCTTACTACTTTAAAACAATATTTCTTTATAGAAAATAAGCAATTATTAAGGTATCTGACTACGTTTAAAAAGTGGTTTTCGACCAAAATTGTCAAAATGGTTTTATTACATTTTATTAAAGCCCAACTTTTTACCTTTCCGAAATTGTATTGGTTTTTATTTTATGACAAATAGAACCGGAGTTCTAGCGGTTTTTAAACTACTCAACAACTGTCACTCAAACCGGAAGTACTGTTTAAAGGACCGGAAGTACTATTTAAAGGTACTAACTGGTAGGAGGGAACCAAAATTATGGCCTTTTAGAAATAAACAAAGGCTCAATGCTTAAAAAAAGAGTATGGATCATAAAAATAGTGAAGTTTAGATGCATATTACTGTGTAAATTCTTGTACTAAAACATAAATCGAAAAATTAAATGCATTTTTTGGAAAATGTAATTTTTCGTGAAAATTCCATACGCAAAACATGATTTCTCAAAAAGGTTTTAGTATATCACTATGAAATTTAAAATGCATGTTGTTTATACTATTGTGAAGGCAATGAACTACAGATATAATTTTAGAATAAATATTTTTTGTTTTATGGATGTTTTCGTGGAAAGACGTCGATGAATTTCAAGAAAATCAGCATGTAAAAAGGTGCGATATGCTATAAATTTTAGAACATTTAAAATATCTCTGAGATTTTAGTTCATTGCCTTCATCAATGTCATAAGTATGAAGTGTAAAAAGGAAATTAAGATACATACAATATATTTTTCTGTAGCGCGTTTTGCGTATTGGGCCAAATTTCACTAAATTTTACCACAAAATGCCCCATTTACCGAAATTTCATCAATGAATGAAATATTTTTCACCCTTTTTCACAGTTTCTAGTCCTAATCTTAATAGAAATAAGTTTAAAAAATAATTAAATAGCTTATTTGGAAAAAATTGCTCCGTACGTAGTCAGGCACCTTAAATATTTTGAACATTCTGCATTACAGGAGCAGAGTGGATTGTGGACTACTGTGCCCCATGTTGAAGTTCATAAATAATCATAGTAATATTGTTTATACTAGCTTTCTTTTAAACATACTAACTTTAAAGTTAAAAAAAAACTGTATCTTAGCTTTACATAACAGCTGTTTTATCTTATTTATCTACAACCTTTACTTACTAAAATAAATAAATAAATATTATTTTGAAAAATTTTTACTTTTAGAAGCTTAAAACAACCAATCAAGATAAAATAGTTCAATCAAGTCACCAAAGCATCATAGACCCATTATTCGATCAATTCAGCTAAATAATAATGATCAAAGACGACTAGAGAAAAAAAAAAGTTATACCGGAAACGGTTTTTATCAAACTAGGAAGTGAAAACTTATCATAAAATTTGAAATCTATTACGAGTAAATAAGATTGATCTTGTAATACAGATCGATATAAAGCGTAATTTTTTAATATATAAACATAGTTGAATGAAAATAAATACCATAAAACTATAAAACAGCAATGTAACTTACATTAAATCACTAAAATCGTACAAATTTTAGTGCATCCTTACAAGATTCTGTCTCGGCGTCCGCAGGGCGTGTAAACAAACACAAACAATTTCCTGAAGTTGCCATTCCAGATAACCAGATATTTTGAAGAAAGCGTTCTCATTGGTCCATGGAGTTTACGATAGATGTAAAATTACAATCATTGTACCAGATTCATAAATAATTGCTAAACGATGATTTTTTTATCACTGGGCGAATGAAATCTTTATAAATTAACGGTGTTTCGACAATTTTCTAGAAAAATGGTAAAGTCAATGTAAAAGTTACGGTCAATGCATTATTATTTTACGGAAATTTTTAACAGTGTATGTACAATTATAAGCATGCAAGAGTTATCGATGCTTCCGAAAAAAAAATTAAAAGTATCCAATTAAACACTATAATATGCAACGATATGATAAGTTGCGTATTCTTCATTTCATGCAGAATAAGAATACATTCCCTAATATACCTACCTATGTTGATACTAACAAGAGGCTTTTTGCGGCAGTTATTGCGAGATATACAAGGAAATAGACAACAAAAACTTTTCGTGTCTCAAA
The DNA here is from genome assembly GCA_963931845.1 of Maratus michaelseni. Taxonomy (NCBI): domain Eukaryota; kingdom Metazoa; phylum Arthropoda; class Arachnida; order Araneae; family Salticidae; genus Maratus; species Maratus michaelseni. Next base: position 255,157,115 of record OZ007590.1, on the reverse strand, counting down.
AGTAAGCCTCAACTGACGGGTCGGCAAGTATCCAAATCAAGCATGGATAAAAGATTTATGCATTGAATTTATGCGAAAATTAAAATAATTACAAATAGCCATTATTAACTCATCAAAATATTTCTCATATTAAAGTTTAATAGCGAAAAGGTGAACAAAAAAAAAAAAAAAACATTTTTCATCTTGTTATGCAAGCAAATGTGTGCGGTTGCGCATTTAAATAGGTTATTATCTTAATTTTGGTTGACCGTTATTATAATTCATATAAATAATTATCTATTTAAATTATTTTATTTAAACTTTTGTAATCATTTTTCACATTTTTTTTAACATTTAATATAAATGCGTTATAAAATTTAGAAACTATTAAAAACATGATGAAAACAAGACGGCTCTACATTTGATTCTAAATTACATCCCTTTTTAAAACACCGTATTCTAAATACAATTATCAAATATTGCATTTATGAAGTTTTGAGGATTTATATATATTTAAATCTTACGAATCCAAACAAAATCTTAAAGTTTTGCTACGAATAATACAACTAAAATATCTGAATGGATAATTGTTTTTTTTTAAAGAAATGAAATAAAAATATAGTAATTCCTTTATTATAAAAAAATAGATCCAATCAGGGCTTCCCGGGGAACAGAACGTGTGTGAAAACTATTTATATATCAATGATATATAAAGTTCGGAAAATTATAAAAGTGATATTTTTGTATTAACCGCATGTCAGGAGTTAATAGTGGGAAAAATCGACAAAGATTTCGCTGCTTACAGCAGCCTTTTTTACTCTCAAACTTACAGAGATTTAACCGCATAGTTCAAACACATGTCTAATTAGTGTCTTATTTATATTAATTTAGTATTGTATTCATTTATCGATGAAGTTTTAATTTAGTTATGGAATATCAGCCGGAAAACATAATGATGGATTCTTTATACTTTTTAAAGTACAACAGGGTTAGCGTTGAACGTGATAAAGATAGATTTAAAAAAAAAATCTTGTTTGCAAATTATTTTAAAAATCATAAAAAATACGGAAACGAGATGCAGTTTTCAAAGTAATTGCATTTGAAATAGAAATAAAAAAAAATCGTATTCGGCAGTGTTAAAATTGAAATTTTACAGATTAAATTTAATATCAATCCACACAAATGTCGACAGAACCTCTACAGCAAAACATTTACAACGCAATATTTTAAGAATTGTTTGTTTAAAGTTATGAAAATTATACCTTGAAATAAATCTGGGCGCAAATTTGAAGACGACAGATTTTTAAAGTTGCAGCATTTAAAAGAAGATGGTAGAATCGTCTAACCCGCACTACGACAAACTTGTTTCGGTCTCTGACAGTCTGGTCAGCAAGTTTCGACGCCTAAATTGTGTTTACGCCTTCAATGTAGACTTATTGGAAGTTTGCTTATGCGCAAATTAGTACCCAGGTGGATTTTATGTGTTTAAAATGAGTTTGTCTACAAAGTTCGCTTTTTTATTGAAGCAGTCACTGCTCTTTCAATATAAAGTATGTATATATCATGTATATTTTGTTAGACATTTTAACCTGCTTTCCAATCGTATTTTTACATTTCTGTACTAGTTCTCAGGCACGTGTTATTGTGTCATTGCTTATTTTTTTGACATATTTTTTCAAAAATTATTTTGAAGATAAAATTTATTAATAATTAATAAAATCATTTGTTTTAAAATGGTGGAGCAAATACGGTATTATATACGAAGTGAAGTGTGTAGAACATTCGTTGAATGAGCCTGTATTTGAGGCAATCATAGGTAAGGTTTTTGCGTACGATGCAAAAAAACTGTTGGATATAGCAACAATGAGACACATTGTATGATACAAAATGTTCATTCTTGTATCAATAAGTAGGTTTCCTTCTAAGGAAAATCATCTGTTTCTTTTTTTAAACCTTTAAACTATTCAAATTTCACGCTCATTTAAAAAATATTTAGTAACTATTTACCAAGATAACTCTTGTCTTCCCCATATACAGCTCAAATAAAGTTTACTTCGAAAACTGATCAGGGTTTATAATTTATGAAATGTTTAATTAGCTGCTTCTTTTATTTTGGATATTTCAACATTTACATAAGCTTTTATTGCTAGTTGATTGAAGTTTAAGAGTCTTTAGAATGTTTTATTTATTTATTTGCGATTTGTTGAATTTTTGTTTTATTAATCGCTCATAAAACAATGATCACGATATAAGTATATAGAAGTACATATTTATATTCCATAACCATAAAAGTCATTAATATCTGATTCTGCACAATTTTAAAGAAATAAATGATGAAAGACTCTGATAAATCTCTAATGGAAAGTGTAAAACGTGTCCAGAGTGGTAAGTGTGATTTTATAACTTGAAAACTGCAATACTCATCTTTCCATAAACCTCAACAATCTGGAACTACTGTATTTTCCATTTGGAAAGGATTTCAGGCTATATAATCTAAGCTTTTTAAAGTTTATTTTTCAAAAGTCTTGGATAAGAAAACACAATAAATTTTACATTTGAGACATTAAATGCCACAAAAATGAATGATTTTATGTTGAAAATGTTTTAAAAAGGAAAAGAAATCTCCTATTTGTTACACACACATATATATATATATATATATATATATATATATATGTAACAAATAGGAGATTTCTTTTCCTTATATATATATATATATATATATACAAACATTTTATTTACTTTTTTGTTAAATACATTTAAAGACATTACTATTTTTCTTCTGAATTTTTTTTCACAAATGAGAATAATAATTTATTGTTTTTATAAACAAGAAAAATAATAAATAATTCTGTCGATACTTTTTATATTTCTAATTGGATTAAATGACTATGAAACCTACATCAGAATTATAGTAATTGTTAATATACACTTAAATAAAATGGTTTTATAATTTAATGTACCTAATAAATGTGTTTCTTCTGAATAAATCCAAAGATATAAACATTTTAATATTTTTAATTATTTCTTTAATATAATTATTTTGAACGTGATGAACGTTTTGAACGTGTATTTTTTCAATTTTATTCCAAGGAAAAAAAAGAAAAAAGAAAGACAAAAAAATCAACTTTTGTACTTTTGAATGTCAGTTCATTTCAAAAACAGTCCCACAAAATACACAAATATATGTACTACGACATTTCCTTAAATTTGGATTTTTAGTAAAAAAACAAATCATGTAACACAAACAAATATTCGTTATCTTTGTTTATATTGTACTTTTTGCTCCTAAAGCCTTTTGACCAAGGTTGGGGCATTCTTTATATAGGCAACACATGATTGACAATGCCTCATTTTTTTTACCATTTTTTATTCCTTTCCGTACCGGAAGCTCGCCAAATCTTTACCACCTACTGACTTCAAATCGACTGTTCTGTGCACACCGTTGCTTTTACGTATAAGCATGTGGCATCAACTCTGACACAACATCAGTGCAGTATTTCCATGATATTTCAATACCTCTAAAACATTGGTAACAGTAAGGGAGGGAGAGGGAAAGTTAAATAAATTGTCCTTCCCTGGATTTTAAAATTGAATGAAATAAATTGTCGCATGTTTTATGATAAAAAAAGTCAATTAAATATGTATTCCTCTGAAATTATTTCAAATAATTAAACACTAAGATAGCAAGGGAACTGATGAATTTTTGCCAAGGAATCAGGGCACACTGAACGCTTTTACCTTCCACGGAATTCAATTTACAGTTTTGCTTTGTTTCACGTTCATGTTTTAAACACTATTTTTATGGGAGAGGAGCTCAATTGATAATCAAAATAATAAACTGTTTCAAATTTTTGTTTTGAAAAAAGCTGGTAGAAATTTAGTTTAGTTTTTTGACATGCGTTTTTTGTTTAATCATTAAAAAATATTAATAATAATAAGGATAAAAACGTGTTCCTGCAAAAAAGATATTTGCGGACTACAATCAAATGTGTTCCAAAATCCTGCTCTTGCCTAAATTTTGTTCCATGGTGCTTATGCTCAATATCTTCAAATGAGAGTCCGTGAATTACAGCAATTTTTCCCTTGACTTTCTGTTGATACTCTAACAAAATATAAAACATTTCTAATGCTAAATCTTTTAATATTAAATCTTCTTAAGTTTGAAAATAAAGTAACATTTTTCTTTTTCAAAACCTTTTTCGAAACAGGAAACAAACATGCAACCAACATTGAAATAAATATGAATATGCCCGGTTAGATGGCGCCGTCAGATATTCTATGAAAATAATGTCATTTAAATACAATAAAATGCAAACAAGAAATTTGAAAACAATACTGCTATTGTTTTAATATTTGCTTGCGAGTGTCTTCGCATTATTATTGTACGTTCTTAACCATATTTTCGTAATAAAATAAACTATGGCTGGTTTACAGAAGTTAGTATTAAATGCGCGTCTATGTTATTATATGCCACACGCCTGTATACACTTAGTAGCGTTTTTAAGCAGGTGATGTGAAATAAAATACTTACATGTCAAGGCTTTTAGTAAAGGTTTTTTACATATAAAACATCACTCATATTAAATGAGAAAGCTAATGAATTTTGTAATTAAGTTTTTTTTCAGGTAAGTCGCAACGTTTGCGAGATAAGAATGCTAACTCCGTTTTTCTCGGTTTGGTGGAACTGCAACCGATCTCTTCGTGTATCACATAACATTTTACTATACCTAGACATCCACATTTATGATTATAGTCTTTGCCGTTTTTAGGTTAATTGAGGTAAACAGAACTTTAGTAAAGTTCCTGTATAAATGTTGACCGAAAATCGAAGCAGAAACAGTTATACATATCTATACATGTCGATATTATTAATAATTATGGAGATCAAAAATTGATAATTTTTGGAAGAAGAAATATGAATGTTGATTTTTAAAAGTATTATGTCTCATTTTATAATAACAGTGCACTGTTAACTTTTTGTAGCATTTGAAAGTGAACTATGATTTTTTTAAAGTAAGTTTATTATAAGTATTTATTACCTTTGATGTTTTTTTCAGTCAATATAATAAAATAATGCTTTATTTAAATAAGTTGTCTCTCACACTTCGCGGGCTTTCACATATACCTGTTATTAAGTATTGCAATATTACTTAAATAATCACAAATAATTTTAGTTCTTGAAATAATGCAGAAGAGCGTAAAAATTGTTTAACAATTATACATTTATTAAAAATATACTGAATTTCCCAAATTCACGCAAAAAATATACGATAGAAAATGTTGTATGTTATGATACTAACAAATTCCAATGCTTCATATTTCTTTTAAAATTTTCAAATTCTTTATTAAAATTTCTGCAAAAAGAATCCTTAAAGAAAATGATTCATTGAGCTAGAAAATATATTCCTCTGCAATAATAAACTAAATTATTTAAGATAAACATAAAAAGAAGAGTGGATTTCACATATTTGTTTTTAGCGAAAATAAAAAATAATAATTAAAATTTCATAACCTGAAGAATTATTTCTAAAGAAATATTCCATATTATTCTTTTTTTGGAAAATTATGAAATTTCCGTATTAAAATATTTTGATTGAACTGTAATAATAAAAATTCATATTCTATATTTTCTTAAATAAACAGCTAACATCAAATAATATACATTATTTTAGTTACAGTTCCTTAATCTTTTCGTTATCTGCATAAATGGGCACAACATAGATTTTTTGTTTTTGTATTTAAAACCCTGAAATGAAAATTTTAAAAAATGAAGCGGTTTCTTTTCAAAATGCAGTTATTATAAAATCAATATTCGCTGTCCGATAGCGAATCTGTAACACCCTTGAGAGATCTAGAAATGGATTACTCAAAGTTTAGAAAGAAATAAAATTAATATCAGGTTTCTAAAACTCATTTTTAAAGGAATGGGGATTAAACTAGGATTTTCTAACGGCAAGTAACTTTTGATATCGCATATTGAATACTTAGTGAAATAAATATTTTTTTTTATTCTTTATGCAAGCAGAAACTATAATTAAATTTCGATTTAGTTAATCCACTTTGTATAAATTTTAAGAAGTGATTATTGATTTCCATATCAATTTTTCAATAATTGTGATTTTAAAATTGTAGAATGAATTCAATGTTACCTTGTTTATTTATTGTTATTTTAAAGATAGATTAGAGATGGATTATTGTATGATTTTAAAAACAAATCTATAGTGCATTTTCTGAGAGGAAAATTAATTAAAATTATGCATTTCTTTCGCTTGTTATTTTAAACCTTAATCATTTTTCATTATACCTCGTTTTGTTTTCTCTGCATCTTTAAAGTGCTTTAATGATATGTGGGAATGTAAATAGTAAAATATAATGTCATTTAAATACAATAAAATGCAAACAAGAAATTTGAAAACAATACTGCTATTGTTTTAACATTTGCTTGCGAGTGTCTTCGCATTATTATTGTACGTTCTTAACCATATTTTCGTAATAAAATAAACTATGGCTGGTTTACAGAAGTTAGTATTAAATGCGCGTCTATGTTATTATATGCCACACGCCTGTATACACTTAGTAGCGTTTTTAAGCAGGTGATGTGAAATAAAATACTTACATGTCAAGGCTTTTAGTAAAGGTTTTTTACATATAAAACATCACTCATATTAAATGAGAAAGCTAATGAATTTTGTAATTAAGTTTTTTTTTCAGGTAAGTCGCAACGTTTGCGAGATAAGAATGCTAACTCCGTTTTTCTCGGTTTGGTGGAACTGCAACCGATCTCTTCGTGTATCACATAACATTTTACTATACCTAGACATCCACATTTATGATTATAGTCTTTGCCGTTTTTAGGTTAATTGAGGTAAACAGAACTTTAGTAAAGTTCCTGTATAAATGTTGACCGAAAATCGAAGCAGAAACAGTTATACATATCTATACATGTCGATATTATTAATAATTATGGAGATCAAAAATTGATAATTTTTGGAAGAAGAAATATGAATGTTGATTTTTAAAAGTATTATGTCTCATTTTATAATAACAGTGCACTGTTAACTTTTTGTAGCATTTGAAAGTGAACTATGATTTTTTTAAAGTAAGTTTATTATAAGTATTTATTACCTTTGATGTTTTTTCAGTCAATATAATAAAATAATGCTTTATTTAAATAAGTTGTCTCTCACACTTCGCGGGCTTTCACATATACCTGTTATTAAGTATTGCAATATTACTTAAATAATCACAAATAATTTTAGTTCTTGAAATAATGCAGAAGAGCGTAAAAATTGTTTAACAATTATACATTTATTAAAAATATACTGAATTTCCCAAATTCACGCAAAAAATATACGATAGAAAATGTTGTATGTTATGATACTAACAAATTCCAATGCTTCATATTTCTTTTAAAATTTTAAAATTCTTTATTAAAATTTCTGCAAAAAGAATCCTTAAAGAAAATGATTCATTGAGCTAGAAAATATATTCCTCTGCAATAATAAACTAAATTATTTAAGATAAACATAAAAAGAAGAGTGGATTTCACATATTTGTTTTTAGCGAAAATAAAAAATAATAATTAAAATTTCATAACCTGAAGAATTATTTCTAAAGAAATATTCCATAGTATTCTTTTTTTGGAAAATTATGAAATTTCCGTATTAAAATATTTTGATTGAACTGTAATAATAAAAATTCATATTCTATATTTTCTTAAATAAACAGCTAACATCAAATAATATACATTATTTTAGTTACAGTTCCTTAATCTTTTCGTTATCTGCATAAATGGGCACAACATAGATTTTTTGTTTTTGTATTTAAAACCCTGAAATGAAAATTTTAAAAAATGAAGCGGTTTCTTTTCAAAATGCAGTTATTATAAAATCAATATTCGCTGTCCGATAGCGAATCTGTAACACCCTTGAGAGATCTAGAAATGGATTACTCAAAGTTTAGAAAGAAATAAAATTAATATCAGGTTTCAAAAACTCATTTTTAAAGGAATGGGGATTAAACTAGGATTTTCTAACGGCAAGTAACTTTTGATATCGCATATTGAATACTTAGTGAAATAAATATTTTTTTTATTCTTTATGCAAGCAGAAACTATAATTAAATTTCGATTTAGTTAATCCACTTTGTATAAATTTTAAGAAGTGATTATTGATTTCCATATCAATTTTTCAATAATTGTGATTTTAAAATTGTAGAATGAATTCAATGTTACCTTGTTTATTTATTGTTATTTTAAAGATAGATTAGAGATGGATTATTGTATGATTTTAAAAACAAATCTATAGTGCATTTTCTGAGAGGAAAATTAATTAAAATTATGCATTTCTTTCGCTTGTTATTTTAAACCTTAATCATTTTTCATTATACCTCGTTTTGTTTTCTCTGCATCTTTAAAGTGCTTTAATGATATGTGGGAATGGAAATAGTAAAATATAGGTGTATGTTGATGAACAACTAAAATAAAGATTACTTTTCTGCGGAATTATAAATAGTTCAAGATACTACATTGTGTTTTTATGGTGTATCGACTACTCTGATCATAAGATTAGGCGATGTTTTGATTGTGAGCGTAGTTTTCGTCCACTAATTTTTCATGTGCCTAAAGTTGATGAAATCTATCTTTCTTTAACTTTCGATGGATGACTGGGAAAATCTCGGAACTTGTGAGTTTCTACTTTTCATCCATACAGCTGCAAATTTTCACATCTGGTCAATCAATGTATGAATATTTAACACTAGAACGACCGGTAATGATAGTCAAGTTTTATAAAGCTAATTCACACCATAATTTTTATTTAAAACTATTTAACTTATTCATTTAACATATTTCTGAGCGATTTATATTCAATTTATTTTAAAAAGAAATTTCTGGTTTGAATCGGAATATTTTCACTTGGTAGCGGTCAAAATGACCGCTCATGGTCGTTCTAGTGTTAAGCTTCGGAATGCGTTGGGAAATTGGAACTTAGATCGAGTTGTTACCCCTCGCGAGTATTGTGAGATCCGGCATTCGTGCTCATTTAATCCGAAGCTGAGAAGGGGAATAAGCAGTGGGTGAGAGTTTAATGTGATATTTACTGCTAAATCAATACTGCTAAATCAAGTGCCATTTTCAGCATTAGTCTAGGAGAACATCTTGCCATCAGTGTTCGACTAGTTTTCGTAGTGGAGATTGGATTTTGCTGAAGGCATCCCGAGTTGCTGTGTCTTCAAAGTTGTAAATTGTGTTTTGAGCTCCTTATAATTGACATTTTAAGTTGTATTAGGTAGCTTTCAATACAAAAAAGTCCGGAAAATGTCGATATATTTTCACCGATCATGACCCCCAGATCCCAAAACACCCCTCCGTTCAAATGTTGATATATATATATATATATATATATATATATATATCTGACCTATGTCATACGATAACGCTCGTATTTATAAATCAATTTTGATGAAACTATTGTGTGTATTAAGCTCAACAATGTCTCGACCGAGTTCTTTGGCCAGCGTGGTCCGCCATTTTGTTTCAAGATGGCGGCTACTTAAAAATTTAAAACAAAAAATATATACACAAAAGTTGAAAATTCAAATTTATTTTTCAATTAAGTGTTAGGCTTTGATACAAGGATTACGGAGCATTTTTTGGTTTACCTCTATCTTAAAAAATGGTTGAGATAGAGCAGTTTGAAATTGTAGGGTGGCTTACATTTTGAAACAAGACAGCATATTACAAAAATTTTCATTGTTGTAATAATTTTCCCAATCATACGCATAAAACTATATATTCATATCCGTTAGCACCAAATTCTCGCTAAACTTGGCGACATTTGGCGAAGTATCGTTAAATTTGGCGACCAAAATAAGTCTTCATGAATGAAGCCAATTTGGCTATTGCTCAATAAATTGGCGAATTTCTTATTCAAATTCAGTATTAACGAATCTTTTGTAAGCGTTTTCTTTGCATTTTAACTTGCTGTTTTCGTGTAACATTAGCTAAAATTTTAATACGAAGATATAGGAAAGCTACCTTTTCCTCTCGGTACAGACCGGAAGGACTTTGAGGAGAATCTGATTTATTTCGGTATAAGGAAAATTTGGTGGTGTCCTTTCTCAAAATCCTCACCCGATTAAGTTTTTAATAAACTTGACTTTTGAATTTTACATCTTGTGCTTTCTCTTACACTGACTAGCCTGGTTCACTCTCACTAATAGCAAATCTTCATAAATTGTTATTTTGAAAGTTTATTTTTTAAAAGTTCAAGTATAACAAAACATTCCTCTAAAATATTGTAGTAATTAAAGTATAATTTAAATTCCAAATTTTACAAATTTCATGGATTATGTGAAATTACCTATATCGCGGTTTATTTTACACGGTATCTATTAAAATATTGTTATGAGTTGCATTATAATAGATGTCTCACTGATTCAAAATAGATGTCTCGACGATAATGTTTCAAAACCTCTCATGATAGAAACATGCTTCCAATTTTAAAAAAAAAGTTCAGAAATTACACATGATGTTTATTTCACAAGGATAAGTACATATTTTTAAATACAAAATTAAACTTTTATACGACGTCATATCCTAATAACTTATATTTGCAAAAACGTTGCACTACACCAACGAGGTATTCTGTGAAAATCCTTTATATTTACAAATAGAACGTCCTATGACACTATAACCTTATTAAAAATTCATTGTATTGGCACTCAAAAAATAAAAATATATTCTTCTGGTAATAGAAGTACAGAATTAAAAAAATATTTGAACGTATCATAACACGGTAAGTTTGTTTAAGTTAGATTCAGGACAACAATTTTTCTAAATGTAACTTATTTTACTCATTTACCATATAAAAATTAAATTTGTATTTCAATATGTATAATGCTCCTGTTTAACAAATGCTATATATTGTATTTGCTTTATATAAATTTTTTAATTATAAAAAGTCTATCATGAGTGGTTTTAGAGATAATCTCCGAGAGTTATATTGAATCAACTATTAAATTCAACAGCGTACAACAGTCTAAATAACTTAACACTTAATATATATAATTTACAATATAAAGGATAGATACCTATTTGTACTCAGGATGCATTTAAGCGAGTACAGTAATATTAAATCTGTATATATTTCAACCATTGACACACCTGAGGCAAAAAATGTAGAATTTGTTCTCTATTAATTGTGATAAAATGGAATAATCTATATCTGTTTATTTTTGATATCTTATTATTAATATTATTGTTAGAACCTTCGGTAGAATAATAATTTTCTATTCTTATAAATTGTTATATCAGTCTTTATATTTTAATCTTCATTTTCATCTTTTGATAATAGTAAAAACATTAATTCAGCTTACCTGAAATTTGCCTTCGCGCTAAGATTTATCCACAGTATTATCCTAATACTTATCCTTTTCAATCATCGTCATATCACTATTTTGGGATAAGAAGTAATATTATTAGTAAATCACAAATTGCCATGTAGTAAGTAGATATCCATTTTGGTTTGAATATAATATTACTATTAACTTTCTTGGCTACATATATACATTTATTTCGTGTTTGGAGTCTGCTTATAAAAGCTCCAATTTTACATTAAATTTAAGATATATACATCGTATTTACACGGACGTCTTTACGGTACGGTTACATTTTGCATACTGAGAAAGTTTACATTAAGTGCACGAGCGCGGTATCAGTTGAAGGTTGAAGAGGCAGTCTGGAGTATTTCTGAGTTGATTAGTTTCGACATAAGGTCCATCTAGTTTTATTCAGTTTGGTTCACAGCTGCGGCCATCACTTGAGGTACTAGAGTTAATTGGGGTCTGGTGTTTAACATTTAGTGTTTTTCACTGCGATGTATATAAGTATGCACTGAGTAATGTTCGATGCGTTCTTTCCATCGTTCACAACACGTGGAGATTATTAATAGCATAAAAAGGTTTCTCTGTCAATTACTTTAAGTAATTTGTTATGGATAGTATGTTCAGTTTTTTTTTTACCTCTATTTAAAAACACATGAATTATTAAAAACAATAAAAACTATAAAATTATTTAAAAATAGTAAAATCAGATTCAAGATTTGAATTGAGCAAATTAAACAAGTGGGTAAGTGCGATCGAAGATCGGAAAAAGTTCTTCGTATAATAATCCTTTCAAAATACTTTATCCTTTCTTTAATAAATCCAAATAAAATTCACAGAAAAAAAAGTCATGTTTTTTATAAAAGAAATATTTACCGGTCAAATATAATTTTTTTCGTTTTTTCGAATATCTAAACCGGCCCGATAGCGGGCGAAGCCCGCTATGTTACTCTGTCATAATAATATCTGGCATGTGAACTAAATGCCATATTAAAAAAATGAATTTCAAAATTAAACATGTTGTATAGAGACCCTCAAAATAATCACCCATTTATGCCTAGCGTCGCTATTTAGGGACGTTTTAGTAAAATGGGAAAAAGTGAATTTCACACCACTTTTTTTTTTTAATAGAAATTTGGTGGCTTATTTTATCGAGGACTCCTCGGTAAAATAAGATATAAAACTCCTATTACATTTTAAGTGGTTTGAAATGTATTTTTCTCATTTTACTAAAGCATCGACGCTGGGCATAAATGGGTTAAAATATGCCAATATTTCAATAATCGGGTTCTTATCATTATTCAATACGTTCCTCAAACTTATATATTTACTATTCTCTATTGCTCATATTGATACTCTCTTTGTATTATTCTCAAACATTTCAAAAATCTGTTATGACGTCAGATTAAGTTTATTTTTAATTTTCTAATGAAGTCATATTAAGCTGCTTGTTGTATTTACACATACTCATACTCCTTGTATTATTAAGAAATGTTTGAAAATTTCCTTTTTATTACCAATATGACGTCATTTTAATATTTTCTTGTCAATTGGTGAAACGTCTTATGCAAAATTTCATGTCTGTCAGTTAAATAGTTTCTGAGAATCGGCTCTGTGACGTACAGATAACGAAGCGGAAGTAATAGGGTTTCATGAGATGAACGATACTCTAAAAACAATTCATTTCTTTTGCGCTGTTGTTGCATGATATAGCAAAGATATCTCGTGTACATTTTGAACCACGTATTTTGTTACATATTTTCTCAGAGATAAAATAAAACAATAGTCTCCTCAAACTTATTTTTTCTAAGCATCAATAAAAAAAAATTGATTTGTCACTCTGCTATCATAGAATCTGGTCACAGTTTCTCGCCAAACAAAAGAAGCAACAAAGTTATGAACATCAATCAAAAGGAATTTCCTCAAATTATTTTCAAAAGATTTTACAGGATAAATTAGTACTTTGTCTGATTTACTTTACTTGTTCTTGAACAAAGTGGGGTGTGGAAAGCTCTACTGCTCGCGTTCTACTTGCCAAAGGATCAACTGTCTTGTTTCTACAGAACGGATCATAAGAAATAATTATACAAAAGTAAAACTGAAATCAGCAAATGGGTTCTTAGTAAATGAGATAATAAAAGTACACCTTTTTGATCTTTTTATTTATTTAATTCATCCCAAATCATTTGACAACTTGACAGCAGTACAGATATGTGCAATCATCGGGAATTTACGTTTTGCTGTGTTTTATTTGTTTGTGCGAGTAGTTAAAACCTTCGTATTTTCGTGTAAAAATATTTATCAGTTTTTGAATTATATCAGTTAAGAACTCGATGCCTATACCTTCTGTAGAGCAAGAAAATACGAAATAGCTTAATTTAAAACTCTCATATACACACGACTGCAGTTGACCGCAGTAAGTTCCCTATTGTAGTATTTAAGTTTTGTTTACCGGATCACTCAAAAGGTTTCAAAACACAGAAGATATACAGCCTACGCATATTTAATGAGTAAAATGTATTTTAATGCCTGTATAATATTTTAATCATTTTGAAGTTGTATATATTATATGCAAAGTGAATATAAATTCAGTTTTTATGTCTGATAGTTTGCACAATCATCCAAACTTGAATTTTATTGACTGTTCTCGTAAAGGTAATTTCCCTCATGCGAAAACACCCGCTCGCTAATGTTAATCCTGTGGGACATTTATTATGTAATATCTCGTTTGTATTTCAAGATTTTTTTTTTTTTTTTGCATTGGATAGCTGAGATCAATCTCTACAATTACCGTTTTTTACTTTTTTGATTTTCTTTGAGAATTTTTTTTTTTTTTTTATGGGGATACTTTTGTTCTCAAAACCAGTTCTAAAAGTGAAAGTATATTACTAAAAAAAATCCGCTATAAAAATCGAAAAAGTAAAAAACGTAGGCTGTGGAGATTCATCTTAGCTATCCACGTAAAAAATTCGTTTAAAAATAATGAATTGCAAACAAGATATTAGAAAATAACTGTCCCATAGTATTAACGTTAGCGAGCGGGTGTTTTTGCGTGAAGGAACAGGGCCCTTAAGGGCTGAATACGCTCCCGTTTAGAATAAAACATTTTAGTATGTTTAGGAAACAAAATTTAGGATAAAATTGCATTTCACATAAAGCTGTCATGCACTGTAAAAATTGACCAATGTTTCTTATTTTATGAAAATATACTATAACCACGAACGAATATATAATATAATCTTAAACATTTTCAGGCTCAAAACATATGTTTAACAGACAAACATGCAAAATTAACAGAGTTAACAATAACATTAAAATTAAGATTATTTCTTTACTCTTTCATGTATAAATTAACTTATGCGGCTGAAAACGTTTACTTGAGAATTGATAGCATTCGAAAAAGAGATATTCCAATCTGAGACACTAATTAATACACTATAAAAAACCCTTCGGAAACGTTTCTGAAAAATATGGGCAGTGAAAAATACTTTGTTTTTATAAATAATTCTTTAAATTTTGGAAATGTATTGGTTTCTGGGGATTCAAAAGACAATGGAACACTCTATTCGGAATTTCGGATAACTCAGAAGATTATATTATATTTTCGTTCGTGGTTATAGTATATTTTCATAAAATAAGAAACATTGGTCATTTTTTACAGTGTGGTTATTGTTGGGTAAATCGACGTTAATAATTATCGAGGTGTGCGCCGTTGTATGCCTTCACCTAGAATGGGAAAAAGTGCCTGTGAACATAGAATACGAGAGAATGCCAGTGTACGCAGATAATGGAAAACCTACAACACATGCTCAGTAAAAGAGTATGTTTTACTCTTTTAAATTCGAAATATTTGTTACTTTTCCAAACGAATACATGATAATGTAGAATAAAAAAATAAAAGAAAGTTGCCATGTCTGTTAAACCCTGTTTCAAATATTCTTTTCAGCATATTGTCATATTAATAGTACGCAAAATAACTGTATTCGTTAGAATTCATTAAATGGTGTCTTCGTTAAATTTCAATAAACCTTTACTTTGTAGGTTTGGATGGCTACTTTTATTTTTTTTAAACGTAAAAGTAAATTTTCCACAAAAATTGGACCTTTAATGGTAAATATTAAATGTAACAAGAAAATCAGTATTTAAACCATAAAACGCTGTAAAGTGTTTTTCTAAATCGGTTATAACAGTGGTAAGTATTCATTGTGGAAATTGCATGCCTAATTATTTCTAAATATAATCTTCAATAATGTATTCACTGTTTCATCATCTATGGATACGTTACAGCTTACTTACGCAATCTATCGGCACCGACATTAATGTACATTCTAGTTTTAATTTCATTTTTTATTATTTAGAAGCACAAAATGAATTCCAAAAGTATCCTTCCGTATACATCGTCGTCTCAGTTTCATAATGATGATCGTTATACTACTAACTAAACGATTATTCAATCAGATAATTAAGAATGGACAGTCAGCAATTTTAAGAATATTCATACACAAGTTTCAATGATAATTATTTAATTATGAATAGTGATATATTTTTACATCGTACTCACTTGAAATACCACTTCATGTTATGGTTGCCATTTTAAATGTATGGCTTGGCGAGAGTATTTACAACGACTTGTTTTAGATGAGATATAATAGTGTTTAATTATGTTCAGGCGAAGGAATTGTGTGTCATTAATTAAAAACTGAAAAATTATATCAAATAAAGAAGTTTTTTAGACCATAGGTTTATGTCCATCAGTAACAAAATCCGTTTTGTTTGCCTCTGACTGAAATCAATAAAATCGCAATTGATAGATATTTTATGACATTTCTAATTTTATGCCAATATTAACTTCTTGTTATGGTTGACATTTTTAATTTATAGCTTGGGGAGACTATTTACAACGACTAATTTTTGATGAGATAGAATAATGTTTAATTATGTTCAGGAGAAGGAATTGTGTGTCATTAATTAAAAACTGAAAAATTATATCAAATAAAGAAGCTTTATAGACCATAGGTTTATACCCATCAGTGACAAAATCCGTTTTGTTTGCCTCTTACTGAAATCAATAAAAATGCAATTGATAGATATTTTAGGACTTTTCAAATTTTATGCCAATAATAACTATAAATATTATTACAAGCTAAAAATATATTACTATATCTTTTATTTTTAGCACTTATACTTAGAAACGCGGATTAGATCATTCTTTACAAAATATCCCAATGCACATGGGAATTGGGGTTCAGAGCATCAACGAAGGGTGAATGCCATTATCTTCTCGTATTCTTGCACGGGATTGACTTTAACAATACTTTCAATGTCAGAGGTGCCTACGGAATCAGTTATTGATAGCCGAAGTTGAATTTCTGAATATGACAAATTCTTTTCTGAAGGCAGTAGATAGGAAAGCAACATTGTAAAAGAAAGAAGATGATTTTGAATGTTTGAATAAAAAAATTGTCTGGTCTATCTGTTTTATGTCTAGAAAAATTGTGGTAAACTTTTCGATTAATGAGACTCTTTGTCATATGTGACAGTTACCGGAAAATTAGTCGGGGAAAAAAACTTACAAATAGATTGGTTAACAGACGGCAAATATATACCCTTAATAAGAAGAATAATGAAAAAAAAGTTAATAAGTCTAAAAAAGGATTTAACTATTCATATGTAATGAATATCTTATGTAGTAAAATAAATTAGGAGTAAATGAATAATTACATGGAGAATACTCATATTCAAAAATTGATGATAACGTTTCTAATTTTTTAGAAATTCGTGCTCTTTCAACTGGCAACGGAATAACATATCCCGATGAAAGGAAAGACGACGACGCGATGTCTTAATAAATGGAAAATTTCACTAAACTCATGACTGAACTGATAAATGTTGGAACTCTTGTTTTAAAATATGTAATATATTGCCTCTATAAATTATCACCTCTAGAAACAATACTTCTGGAGTAATCGCTAAACACAATTGTGACATTTTGTTGTGACATTTTGTTAAGTATTCATTAACTTTTAACATCAGCATTTACAATGGATCTCAATTAACTCTTATCTTTCTTTTGCCATAAAAATTCCGACCTTTTTCACAGGTATTAAAGTGAAAATTGACACACATATATTATTATAGACTTTCTTTTTACAAACCATTAAGGAAAAATTTATTATTCTATGAAGCACCAATATGAAACCTATTTCAAAAAGATACCTAGCGTGATGCTCTGCCAAATATGAAGGGCACATCGCAATAATTTCTATAGTAATCAATGTATATCTGCCCTCAATAAGAGCAATAATGAAAAAATGATTAATTTTAAACGAAAAGTATAATATGTGATTACTTTTTTTAATACCGTAAAGTTCATTGTTAACATTTGTACGTCTGACATTTTCTGTTGCGTTGTAAAGAATCGTAAGGATGCCCAAGTTTCCGTTTTCTAATGTTTAGCTTTTAGAGCATTTAGAGAAAGTTAAAATAAACATTCTAAAAATGCATTTGTTTAGATATTTTATAAAAAGAAAAAGTTATCTTTAGACATGAATACGAACGATATTTAAAAGAAAAGCTTTTAAACAAAGTATTATTTTATGTATTAAGTATTAAGTTCCTTATTTGTTTTTTAAACAGTAATTATTTGAAAATGATAATACTGTTGAGTTCAAACCAATTTTTGTCCTTCTATGCAAAGTAGGTAACTTCTTAAAATGATTATTTTAAATACATTAAATGTTTAATACTGTAAACTATATTTACGTAGTATGAAAGAGTTAAATTTTACTTAATTTGAGATGATACATACATGGTTTGATATTTTTAAGAGAAAAAGGGTTTTAAATATCCATATCTAAGTGTACGACATCTTTTATATTTTTTTATTCAATGCAATTCATTTTAGATGATTGCCATTTCAAAAGTTTCATTGTTTATTTAGACAAAATTAAGTCTGCGTTTTCTTTCTTCAAAAAACTTTACATTTGAACTGGTTCGTAAATAATTAGGGTTACGGTTAACGTATTTATTATATAGAAATATTAAAAAATTGTATGAATAATAATAATGGATAACTGTAATATATTTTTAACATATATATTTATAAGTGTATAACCTGTTGGTATCTACAGTTTCTTAAATGTAAGTACTTTTTATTAATTATTCAGTAATTATATATTTGTAAGTAAATATTTATCACGATAAGATACATCGAATATTAGTCTCATTTTTTAACTTTACTGATATATTTTATTTTTTAATTTATCAAAAGCTTTTTCCATCCGAAAAAAGCGCAGAACCTTAAAAGCAAAACTTTAAGTTTTTTTTTTTTTTTTATAAATACTTAAAAAACTGTTAACATACTGTTCCGACCTACAATATTAGTCGACCCGTGTGTATTTGTTGTTACGTATAAATAGACAGGAAATCTTCTTTAAGCATATTCGTCTGTTTTTAGTATTAATTTTCATGCAGCTAGAAATTGATCTCATAATAATAATGTTCAAATTTCATTGAAGGGAATATTGTAAATGTCATGTAGATTTCTTTCTGTAAAAGGAGATATATTTTATATACTAAAAGTAGCTTTGAAATTTCTAAGAAGTAACATTAGATATAGCTTTCCAATCATTAAACTGAACACGTAAGGAGTATGAACCAAGTAACCTCGTACTTTTGAAAGTTAGTGATAGGGGATGTTGTCTATATTTGAAAACGCATATTGTCGACGCATATTGAAAACGCAATGAAGCATTAAATATGAACCAGCATGTATGGCATCTTATTCGATTTTTAAGAGTTGCAAACCCATACCTATCGTTGCCATAGCGTAGCATCTCCCTTTCAAAGTGTGATGAATATGTTCATAGAAATGTCATGTGACACACAAAATACCCGTAAAAAATGTAATTTCTTTACTCATAGAAATATTTGAGCTATTAAAATTTAGTTCATTGATTCTGTCTTTTGAATATTTCATTGTTTGATCAACAATATACTATTTTCTGATTGGTGTACATAATCTAAAGGATTCATTTATAAGTCAGTCAATAAACAGATTGTGAGAACGAAACCCAACCGACATTCAAAAATTATTTGACGCTTCTTAAAATCTACTTCTGTTTTTAAAAGTTAGAATTCATATTTTTCTCCAAAATCAATTTCAAAACTACATATATTTTGAAAGTAATATTCGAAAAAAAAAAGACTAAAATAATCTTTTGCATTTTTTACAGAAATTGATTTTTAGAAGCATTAAATGTGTGAATCCAAAGTTAAAGCTTATGCCGCCGAGTTGTTTTTGAGTTATACTTTAAAAACTTTGCTTTAAAAACCGCATTGCACTTTGTGAAACGATTGAAAATTAAGTTAAATTAATAGTTCCAAATGTTATCCCTGTAAAATTCACAAGCTAATTGCCCGAAAAAATTTCCGTTTAATATCTGATGGTAAAATTAACGCATATTTTAAGTATGATGTACAAAATAAGTGTTAATATCTAATATTTTAAAATAAGCCTTTTCCATGAAGACAAACCACAAAAAGAAAATAAGTATAGTATTAATTATTAGACGTTATAACTGATTGATTAGTATAAGTCAAATTTTTATACGTACAATGATTTGAGTCAGAGTTAGTAAGAGGTGATCACATTTTTTTCCATGACTGTACATTTATGTTACCCCATTTTTTAATCCCGTTTATTAACATTAGTTTTATCAATATGTTTTCTCATTTCCTGTCATGCACTATACATCGTATAATATTATTGATATGTCATAAAACTATATTTATCATTTTCATTAATTTTGTCCTTTTAAAACAAAAGAATCGTTATTAAGAATAGTCTGCGGAAAAAAAAATAATTACATCATAAATATTCTTCACATTCTAGAAGCCGATCTTTAGCATAACATTTTAATATTTAAATCATAATTATCTTAAACAGCTGCTTGACATAGAATTTTTGCCAAATGGAATTTACGTTTGAGTCGAAAATAATAAACTCGCTGAGATTTACTGTCTCTATAAATTATGTATATAGAATAAAAACCCGAGAATAACAACATACTCGTAGAAATAAATTTTTCAAAAAGTTTAATAGGAAATTTGACCAGCTGAAAATAAAACAAAAAATAGATTTTTATAACGACAAAAACAATCGTTAAACAAACAATTATAACAGGTATTGTTTTTCAAGCTCTACGGGAAATTCCCTTATATATAAAATTATGCTACAAAGCTTGAGGTCACATATTTATTTTTCAGTGCAAATGTTTTTAACTCTGTAAAAATTTATATTTTACTATAAGTTTATAGAAAATATGCGTTACAGGTTACTTTGGTTAGAGTGAAAATACTTATTATATTCGTTTCAGGAAAAGGTTTGTTTTTGAATGTTTTATTACATTCCGAATACGAAATATTCTTATTGAAATATTATATTTCTTATTTTTTAATTTAGCAAGGAGTTTAGTACAAACTAATACCCAAGCAACCAACTAATTCTTTTATTAAATGTCTTTATTGTTTACTGTATTATCTTTTATGTTTTACATGCCACTCCAAAACACAAATTAGAGCTTGATTATGTAAAATTCTAAATATATTTTATCATACAAAGCAAGCGAAGAAAATTTCAAATTAGTTGTCAATTGAAAACGTATTTGCAACATGCATATTTTATTTACGCACCAACGAGGGACAAAACACGTCCTTTAAAGCTATTCATTAACGTTAATCCCTCTGGAATTTAATAAATTTGGCCAATAAAGCAGTTTTCTTCTATTTTTTATTTGAATTTTTTAACTTTTCAGTCATTTCAAGTCTTATATTTCATCAGAAAATTAACTATCGGACTTGATTCTGAACGAACATCTTAAAATAATCCTTTTATATCTGAAAAGTAAGAAATGTTATTTTTATTTAAAAATAATATCTGATCATCTATCTACAATGTGAAATATACTAAAATATTTTACCAATAATTAATTACAGCTTATAAAACTTTAACACAATAATTACATAATCACGTGTTAAAAGCAATAAATGGGGTAATTACGACATATTTTAAATACTCAAATAATAATATATCCAAACAGTTTCAATTTCAAAATATATTTACACGAGAGATTTATTTATTTCGAAAAAATATTTGTTTCCTATTGTTTCAAATTTTGAAACAGCGCTAATTAAAATATTTCCCTTCAATCAAAAACTGTATTTTCACGTTAATATTAAAAAGAGGAAGAACTGTTAGATTAAAATTACGTCATATTAAAAACGATACATTTAAATCTTCTTATTTAAAACAATTAATTTAAATGAATGGAAACTTAATTATAGAAGATCACCGCTGGTCGTATAATTATAGTTCAATCTTTGGTAATATCATTAAATCACAGCAAATTATAGTGTTCTTACTGTCCGCGGTTTGGCGAGCATAGCTTGTATAGGGCGGAGCCCACTAATAATAATTAAAAAAAACGCAAGAATGTAAATAATGCTTTTCCAATTTGATAAAATTTAAGTCGTACCGTAAGTTTACAATGTTTCTAAAACGATTCTCTTTTTTAGAACAATAATCCTCACTTACTGTTCCAATATTACATAGACTCCATGAGCCTAACATTAACTAAATTTTAAGTTGATGAAAACACAAATTCTTACCAATATCCACATTCTTGCAGTAATTTCGATTTCTCCATGCCAAGCGGAGACTTTGGTACATCAAGCTCAGGAAAACGTTTACGACACATGTTGATCGCAACCATAAGTACCTTATAATTCGAGATCCACAAAAATCTTAAATTTATTGCTATCACATTACTATATATAGCCCTACAGAACCGCAGTAACTTAATTAGCATATCTTCACAAAGAACGGGGGCAAACAATTCTCGGGAATTTCGCGAAACTTTATGAAAGACAGAATACATTTCTAATTCACGCACAAATGGTAGCGATTCAGGAGAACACAGTCGAAATCAAAATAACAAAAATGCATTTGTTCTCTAGAGTAACCTTATAAAAGCGTAGCCAGTCATACCGCCACGGAATTAGCTAAAACAAAATAAGTCCTCACATTGCTCAGTTAAGTAAGTAGGATAAAGCCAAGGTATGTTGGCTTTATGTCTCAAACTCACAAAATCTTGCCTAGTTGAAGCATACTAAAATATTAAATCGCCTTAACCACAAAGTACTTGAGCTACTGTAATATCATCCAATATATGTACAAATTGATATTTATCTAATAATAATAATAATAATAATAATAATAATAATAATAATAATAATAATAACAAACTGTTTTTGAGGCATTGTGTTTTTTGTCCCTTACTGTTTTCGAGATTTCATCTAACGGACATCACATGGTTGGTATTTGTACCCGAGTTACTTTATTAAAAATGTTATACTGAATCTTAGAAATTTACTGTCATTTTTATTATTTATTTGGTACTTATGTATTTGTTTTATAATGTAAAATATGGTGCTCTCCCAGGTCCCGATCCTGAAAAGACATCTCACAATATCACAAAGCTTACTAGTCGCCAAAAGTATGGAAACCTTTTGTAAAAAATGTTTTTTAAATTTTGATAGCTCATAAAAAAATATTTTTTAGTTATATTATCAAAGCTATCTATCACTGGAAAGATAATTAAATAAGAATATCGTAAAAGAGAGTTTGTTTAATTTATAATTTTTGTATAAAAATATAGCCAAATAATTAAAAAACAGCAATGATGCTTGGTTAGGCTGATGGGAAGTATTTCCAATGAACGTGAATGTTTCGAGTGATGTACAGATTTCATTTCGTTTGGAAATGAGTCAATAAACCTCGGGGATTCATTTAAACTAACGGTGTCATGAAATGATACTGACAGAAAGACATTTTTAGTGTTTTATGATTCGTATCAAGGAAATAAATATCTATGTGTCATTAAAATTATTGAGCTAGTTAAGTATATTAATGTCAAGAAAATATGGTGAATAGTTGATTTGTTGTCTATAAATCGATGTATAATACCTAAGTTAGTCTTAAGTGAAGAAGACCGTAGTTATGAAAACATCTGGAGAAAAAATGAACAAACTTAGCCAATGAATCTCTTCTTAAAACAGTCACGCAAATACAGGAAAATATGCACGAGAGACATTGGTGGTAGAAAAATAGATAGTCTACATTTTGGTGACAAAAATAGTCTCAGTGAATACCAAATGATGGAATATACACTGCATGAAATGGTATAATACAATGTGGAGTTGAAGCAAAATACAGTTCTTTGAAGATTGTAGTATGCTAGTCTAAATGCTACAATATTACTAATAAAGAAACATTTACACTCATAACACAAATTTCGAAATATTTAAACTGATGTAAAATACATGTTAGCTAAATAGAGAATTAATGAATCCGTGTTATTTGGAGTATTGTGACCAAAATTTCCATTTTTGACATTGGTAGCATAACATATGCAAGTAGGTAAAACCTAAAATGTTTTCTATTAAGAAGAAATCAATTCCATGTCATTTTGCTGGCGCATGAAAAGAACGGTTTCAGGTTAATCACAATTAGAATGCATTTAGAATAATTCAGTCCTATCCCAATGGGTAACCTATCAAGACAACTAACGAAATTTGTGTTTTGGAAAGAACTCTGAAATTTATATTTATATTTATTATTCTAAATTACACAATTTATATTATCTGCATCAGTAGCTCTTGCTTTTTATTCTCCAGGTTTCAGATGAACGGTAGTGGAAGTGCTATACGACGAGTGGTTTTCAAATAAATACAATTTTTAATTTGCAAAAAAATTGCCAAATTTGAAAAAAGTGAAAACTGTTATTTCAATGCCTAAAATGTATTAATAATACTCTGCATAATACACGGCTTGAAAACATTCCTTTTTTCTTAAGTATCTTATTATATTATTATTGTTACTGCTCCATAAATGAATTGAACTTCAATGTCTTAAAAAGTGATTTATTGTCATTTAATTATTCAACATATTTGGAACTTGGTTGTCATCACAAATCCTAAGACATTATAAAAACTTACGAACTAGTAAATAAAATATTTTGCACAAACATTTCTTCAGTTTACTCTAATGCGATGTCAAATTTACAAACAGATGTTACCCAGTCTTGCAGTTTTATCTGCTATAAGTATTAATGAGAATGGGCTTTAGTCGATATAGGTTGCGTTATTTTAGGAGCGAAATTGGTGTGCAATATTAAATGGTACTTTCTAGTTGTTATTCATGAGAATAATATAAGTGTTGACGCTGCGCTAAAGTTATTGATTGAGTGGACTGTATTGAGAAAATATGTAATGCATTGATGCGAATAAAGCGAAGAGTATCTAAATTACTAAAATTTTTATACACATATATACAGTACATTAGGTTTAAATCCAAAGTGCTGACACCATAGTCAGTTTCGAACAATATCATAATGAATAGACAATACCACAGACAATATCACATGGTCAGACAATACCACATGAAGAACATAATAACTATATTATTCTTACTTTGATTAATAAATGAAATAACTATATTATCCTTACTATGATTAAGAAATGACTTCTTATTACTATACTAAATGACCAATCTCAAATGTACGAATTTTGATAATTGCCCAAAAACTTTGGTAATGGAATATCCGGTAATTTAAAATTCATACTTGAATTATCTAATTTAGACATATTATCATTAGATACATTTTCATTACTATTAGAGTCTAACAATTTTCTTAGTCTTACCTCTAAATTTTCCGCTTTTTCTTCCAATTTCGTAAATACTGCTATATGGTCATTGAGCTCCGAATCTTCTTCTATAGTCCCAAAATATTTCACTTTTATGTCATCTAAATTTGATGTTATTTTTTGCAGATTATCAAATTTAACTTGATATTCCCATATGTCCTTTTTTTCTTCATCATCTAGAAATGTTTCTATTGCAGTTAGTCGTCCTTTATAGGCCCCTCTCTGTCTATTAAGCGTTGTTATTTTATTTTTATCATCCATATTGTAACTGATTTTTCTAAACTATATGACATGTAATATTCCAATCTTCAAAAAATGCCAGTTTTTTTCTCCGAGCGACTTAACCAAAAAGTGTTCTATTCTCCGGTTCGACGTGACAAAAAAATGTTGACGCTGCGCTAAAGTTTTTGATTGAGTGGACTGTATTGAGAAAATATGTAATGCATTGATGAGAACAAAGCGAAGTGTCTCTGAATTACTAAAATGTTTATATTCATTAGGTTTAAATCCAAAGTGCTGACACCATAGTCAGTTTCGAACAATATCATAATGAATGAGTGGAAAATACTACTTGAAGAACATAATAATTATATTATTCTTACTATGATTAATGAATGACATAACTATATTATCCTTACTATGATTAAGAAATGACTTCTTATTACTATACTAAATGACCCCATAGTCATTTTAGCTAATAAAATAGCGCCATTATACTGTTTATTCCATGTTGAATTTCTCGTGCGAAAATCACAAAAAATGCAGGAGAGACTTACTGTTGCCATGCGGCAAAAACAAAATTATGAAAGAATGCACTCAAGTTGTCTGCAAAACCAAGGGAAGCCGTGACAATAAGCATAACAGAATTATAAGGTTTTTAACTAGAAAACTCATTTTTACATTCTGCTATGTACAAAAGAGTATGGAAATCGTAAAACATTTCAACTTCCGTTTTTTATATATTTACACTTTTTCGGAACACCTGAACACTATTTCACCATTTTTCGTAAAATACCTGTTTATCAATGTATGACATAAAGTTTATTGCCGCTTTACCTGAAGAACTAATGCACGGAATTTAATCAAACTTCAGATTCAGTCAGACCATGACAAACAATTTTGTTCATTAGATTTGAGAGTATATTGTCCAACAGAAGGTGATGCTATGCTCTGTTTTGTAGGATTTCCTTAGTAGCTATAACTCATCATTTATGGGAGGGAATTTCATCTTTGCATTCCGTTAGTTGCTGATCTAATTGGCACCAATTCTATTTGAGTGCATGTTGTGCAAACAGGTGGTGCTCCAACAGGCACTGCTTTAACTATTTACTTCATAGCTATATCTTGATATATTTAGGAACGAATTCCACAAAGTTTAATACGTAATAAGTATATATTAAAATGATGTTGTTTCTGTTTTTAATTTGTACACAGAACGGAGACTATGCGTGCTTTTCACGATTTTATGATAGCTATAGCTCGGCATATATAGGATGGAATTTTACCAAACTTCATGTTCAGTTGACCTTGAAATAAGTATTTACTGATTATGATTTGGTGTATACAGCTCAATAGTTGGCACTGGGGTTGTGTGTTTTTTCACTTTTTCCATAATAGCTACTATGTCACCTCATCTATGGAATGAATTTCCTCAAACTTCGTATACAGTTAAAGATTGACATAAATTATTACCGATTAGGCTAGAGTGCATCTTGATCAACAGGTGTCGCTGCTGTGCTATGTTTTTAAGGTTAAGTTGAACTTTGAAATTCGATAAACCGTTTAAATATATATATTTTTTAATAATAAAGTGCATCACAAAAACTTCGATTCCAAAAATAATCGATTACGATCATTTGTAAGCGAGTAACACTTACTTTCTGTATCCGCGGATAATTGCAGTTTTAGTCACGCCCATTTGAAACAAATGTGTTAGGTGTTTGAAGTAGGCACATAGGGAATGCGCCAGTGTTTCTTGGTGTGCAAAAAAATATTTATGATGTATGCAAGTAAATTTAATAGCAACTTATGGGTATACCGTTTTAGGACAGCAATGCTGATATAATTTTATAATGCAGCATTTTATTTAAATCGTTATTACGACTTTGTGACTTTATTTGTTACTCTTTGAAGAACACCATTGCATTTTGTATGCTTTGCAAAGTTAAATTGTAAAAAATAAAGGTCATCAGAAAATATTTGTATGAATAAAAGCATTATTTCCTTAGGGTATGTTATTTTAGGACAGTGTCCTAACACTTATAAAAATAAGTTACTTTTTCAGCGACAAAACATTATGTAAAAAATATTCTGTAATATAGCAGATTTTACCTCTTAAAAACTATCAGGTATTGTGAATGATTTATTATATGATTTAGAAATAACATAAGGTATTGAATAATAATATATAATAATAGGTGATAGTGGTTGCAGAATTTTTTTAATTTCGCAATTTCTTCTTTCAAAAAATCTAATCTATAGTTTCAGGCTATTTCATTAAACTCTATTTTATCACAATTTATAACACATGCATACTTTTTGAATTTTTGAAGGAAATTGGTATGTTTAAAGTTTTCTTAACAAACTGTATACAATAAAAAAAAAGAAAGAAACAGAATCTATGATTAGTATTGGGAAATTGCATGCGGGCCAAAGATATTCTAAAGAAAATTCCAATGAAAAATATTCCAATGAAACTATTTCTGTAAAAATTCAAACATAGTCCCGTGTTAACTTGTGCTGTTTTATATAGTTTTCCTTAACGATCCCAAAATATTTATAATTTCGTCCATGTAAACACTTAAAATTATTTAATTTCCAATCAAAATAGTTTGTATCATATAGTTTGTATCAATAGTTTGTATCGGAAAGTTCCTTCCGTTTGGGAAAACCAATTCATACCGAAAATTCTGCCCGTCAATTATTAGCTATTAATTATCGGAATTATTGTCTAATAATTAAATGATAGAATTTTCCAGTACGAACCAATTTTCCCAAACGGAAAGAAGTTTCCGAACAACCCAATATATATCAAGAATAAATATCTGATACATATGACGAATGACTTTCATAATTAATACGTGTAGTTGTATGTAAAGAATTACTCAATTCCAAATTTCGCGCGTGATTTTACTTTCGTTTTTGCAATAGAAGTCGTCTACAGGGTTCAGAATTTTGCTTAGAATAGACAATATAATTTCGATCTGTTATTACTGATCCCACAGATTGGATATTATATACCGAGACACGTGTATTACTTTTGTATTAGTAAAAATTATGTTTGTGGTAAATTACACTTTAATTACACTTCATTAATTTATTACAATGATTCTAATTGGTAAATAAATCATACAATTTGAAATGTTTCAATCTGAGTGGAAAAGGGTGGGTAAGATTTGAACCAGGCACTGTTTGCCTTAAGTTGCAACTCTCTACGAACTGAAATATACTGGACAAATATGGCGGACACTTTTTACCCAGACAACCTTTTGATAATGACACCTGGTCTGTTGTCTGAAACAACTCGACAGAATAAATCGCAGTTTATGAAACACCAAAAATACGTTGGAGACGTAATTGCACTTTATTCACCTTGTTGAAATCCTTTCTGGACACTTTTTTACAAAATTACAAGTAATACAGTGTAATGGATCGGGCGATAGCAGGAAGTTCGCATATAATATTTGTGTTAGCACTTTGACATTTTTATGGTTCAGCCACAAGTCGAATTCCTAAAATAGGGCCACGTTACTATATTTGTCCTGTTATGGCTTATGTTTGTGATAAATTACATTATAAATGATCGAGTTATAGCCGCTAAATCATGGTAATTTTAAATGAAATCACCATTAGAATTTTCTTTAGACCTTTGACTTTTAATTACTCAGATCAGAAATTTGATTTCAGCAATCAGGCCGTCATTGCAAGAAATCGTGTGGATTTGAAAAATAATCGCTCGAAACGTTTTCATTTGAATTTTGAACTTTAATTAATCGGGCTAGAGATCGATTTAAAAAAAATAATAATGAATGAAACTTTTTTTTTCCAGTATTGGAAGAGGCGACATTAATAATTTTATCGAATTAGTTTATTGTATTGTCAAAATAAAAGATAAAATAACATCAAAAATACCTAAAACTATTATGTTTGCAATAAAACATGTAAATCATTTTATTGCGCATACATGACTGATAATGAACTATTATAAAATCTCCAATAATGAACCCGTTAGCGACCGCTATATATGTATTACCATGTTTTTTCATGGATCAGTTTTTTTTCTTTATGAATAGGAAGTATTTAAATTACTTCTGAAAAAAAAATAAAAAATCGAATATTTAGGAGAAACAGATGTTTTCAAAATGGAAGGGATATCGTCTAATGGGAGTAAATTATTTCAAAATTTGTACTTATGCCTGCGTGCGTTTATGGTAATTATTTCTCAGTCCTTTAGCTATAAGGAAAATATCATTTTGAAACAGATGTTTTACAAAGAGTTCATATAAATTAGTCCAACATCTACATTTATCAAAAAAAATATAAAGTAAATAAATAAATAAATTACCTTTTCTACATGAATTCATTAACCATCTCTTTATTTTTTCTTCATTGCATCAGTTTTGTCCTAATATTTTACATTAAAATGGTTGAACAATTTTTATGCACACTGTTAAAAATTTGCAGCAAACTGTCCGGTCATTCGACCGTTTTTGTAGAAAACGGTTATATAACCATAATTTAAGTCTAGTTTGACCATATTATTGCCCATATTATAGTCAGAATATAGTTAAATTACGGTTATGTAACCATTTTCTCTAAAAACGGTCAAATGACTGCACAGTTTGCTGCAAATTTTTAACAGTGCAGCATTACACTGCATTTTTTCTGAAATTGGTTTTTTAACTATTGTTTTTCCAAACAAATTTTAAGAATAGAAAATTCATATGAAACGTTTTAAAAAAGTTACAGACGTCGTCGTCTCAAATTTTGAATATACGAGAAAATTTTAATGCAATTAACACGAACTTTTAACAATGTATAAATTAATCAATTTAGAAAAAAATTCTAAAACAATGTTCCCAAAATGGGAGCTATTGTGCCTAATGTGTTTTAATGGAGGAAAGGTGAAAATGTTTCAGTCTTACAAGGAAGGGTCGCCCAGGTACACTGACAGATTAATTATTTTCTAACATGTTCGAACTTTACATCAATTCACTTATGCATTAACGCTGCAACTTTCAAAAAGATACATTAATTTGACTCGTCTTACACTACAAAACAAACTAAAATAATTGTATCATACATAATGAAGTCATGTCCCCGAAAAAATTTCAATGCTGGCAGAAGATGAAGGTCCGATGGGACCAGATCGGACAATTAAGATAGATATTGTCAAGTGGTCTAAACAACACGATGGACGAAAGCAGCTTGGAC
The DNA here is from genome assembly GCA_963931845.1 of Maratus michaelseni. NCBI lineage: Eukaryota > Metazoa > Arthropoda > Arachnida > Araneae > Salticidae > Maratus > Maratus michaelseni. The sequence goes on along the minus strand of OZ007590.1, from coordinate 255,126,554 downwards.
GATTGCGGCGTGCAGAAGAGGCAAATTTACTTCTTGTCACGAATAACCATTGAAGAAAAAATGTTGCTTTTATAAGATTTGAAGCACTGTGTTTTAAAAAAAATTAGATCTCTGGTGTTATTCCTTGCATTATAGGCTTATAATTTTCACTCTTTCGCCGTACTAGGGTATATCAAAGATGTGGGGATTCGTTTAATATAACGATAAAAAATAAGTATCTACAATCAGTTTCATAAAAAATTTATTAAAACATTTTTATATACAACAGTATTAAAATACATTTTTATGGCGAAATAACTACCAATCAGTGACATGCTTGAAAAAATGCATTATACTATTTTCTCTTACAATATTTTATGTACCTCATATCCTTCTGCAAATTGAATTTTAAACATAATCGAATCGTACTCTATATAGAGGTAAAGATGATACAAAATAATAAATAAATTACATGTCGGCCCGCAATAGTATTTTTAAAATATCTATGTTAATCAAAATAACGTTATTATGGTACAGTTATTTTGCCATATCATTGCAATGTTTTTATACAAAAATATAAAACGTTTCATGAAATACATTAAATTCCCATTTATGCATTTAAATAGAATTTAAAAAAGAAAGGAAATAAACAATTGCTAGTATAAAGGCATTTTTTTAATCATGGAGCTATGAATCTGCATTAAAAAGTATCAATAGCCATTTTCATTACCGCAGAAATATGTCGCAAAAAAGTATAAATACTGTTTCACGATATGATCATTGCATCCTTTAAAAATTCAATCGATAGTTAAAATTTTATTTCACAAATGAGCTATGTTTTCATACAAATTTATTTGTTTCCCTTTTCAGATTCTGTAAAACATAATCACAGATAATATATTTTTAAAAAAGGTATAAATAATATATGTATACCAATAAAAATAATATTTCTGTAGCTACCATGTGAACAACGAATACTTCCTATATTTTTCTATTTATTAAAATGTAAAAATTAAATACATTCAATATATTTTATAGTGACATACACGTTCGTGTGAACGTGAATTTAAATGTTTATAGTAAGCCATAGTGATCTAAGAAAAGTTATTTCCTAATAACTGAATGCTTTTGCATTGGCATGAAAATAAATTGAAAAATGAGCACATTATAAACAATTATAAAAACAAAAAAACTAGTAAACAAATCGTAATGAAGTATTTAAAAAAATTCTGTAGTTTTTATATCAAATACGATAAACATTTGTTATGGAATTTTCATGTTCGATTGATAGATCGACTGAGACATTTGTGATTCTGTATTATTTTCTACTTTCCGAATGTTCCCTTGATCACAAACACTAGTTGTCCATATGACAGTTTTGCAGAAAACACTTGCTGCACTCCCAGCATGTTAAATTTATTGAATTTCTCTGTAACATCGTGTTTCTTCCACATGATTCGTGTTTAAAAATTACAAATTGTGACTGACATAAAATATTATGATACATTTCTATAAAAACATACTTTTAGATAGCTAATCGTGATGTAGCCAATTGCAATAATTTTGATATAATTTGAAAATTTCAAAAATGTTTCTTGCTGTACAAAATATAAATAACTAAATAAATAAAATAAACATAAATACTTATTGAATGCCAATAGAACACTTTTGTTAAAAGCTTCAAAATTATGAGGATGATTTTTTTTCCACAGGGGAAGGTGGGGAGATGACTGTCGTTGAATAACGGCGATCAGAAGGGTATCCGATATCTGCTGTTGCAGAAGCAGTATGGTAAATGCTGTTACATTGTGATCTTCTGGGGAACTCATGGTATAATAGACGGCATCTTCTCAAATGGCTATGTGGTTGTTGTCTCACATGTCTATGCGGCAAAGATTTTTGGGCCTTAATAATTTGACCTTAAAGATAATACGTCTAACATCACAATAAACGTTCGATTTTCATAGAGGTGTGAATTATTGTATATGCTGTACTGAATATGTATGTACTATTTAACACTATATTTTATTTTCAATTTTGAGTAGATTTGTATGTGGTTTTAACATTAGGAAATGTGGCGTCGAGTTTGAATAATGACAGTCAATAGATCTGGAATAGCTAATAAATGAAAAAATGGACTTATACTGGTAAAAAAACATAAGAAAAACATGTTAAATTGTAAGAATACGATAATCGAGATATTTGTTAAACATTAAACAGTTGAAATTAATTTCCTCAAATACAATGTCGATCTATTAAGTCTATTTATGTAAGTATATATATATATATATATATATATATATATATATAGTAAGAAAGTAATTTAAGATAATTGTAATGCTGGTCAAACATACAATAAAACAATAGTTTTAGAATACATTTTTTTAAATGTTTTAGGATATTACTATAAAATTATTAATGACTTCCATATGGTTCGAACAGAGTAGGTTTTAATTCCGACTTGTGATATTGAAATTTCCTTAAACGGAATCTATTTCCCTACTTTACCCTAATTCTCAAATTTCGAAATATTTTTGGACGTATATTTTCTAAAAATGTTGCATATTTCTAAAAATGTGTCGCGTAGAGTCATTGGGTTCTACATTTATCAAGAAATCTCTGTCTGAGTGGACTGTAGATTCCATGTAAGATGGGTGTAATACATTTTATCATATTCTTAAAGTTGTGCTGTAAAAAGATACAAATAAAAAATATTAAATTATTAATAATTATACTTTAATTCTTAAAATCTTATTTCTTATAATTACTTTCTTATTTCTTTTTTAATATCATAAGATCCACTGCTCTTAATTTCCAATTAATTCTACCATTAGTAATATAGTACAAACTATTTCTTGTAAGTTATTTTAATGTCATTATTAATGTCAGTTTAATTTCATAAAAAATAAATCAGGAACATTATAAACTAAAATCAAAACCTAAAATGAAATATATGTTCACTTCTTTAATCTTAGTCTGGTAAAAAATATACTATGTTGATACTATCTAGACGTTCGCTTCTGTAAACTTCAAATAAATATGCATCGTTGTACATTATATTTAAAAAAAGTATGATTCTTTCATATTTCACTGTGAGCGTTTGCGAAAGGTAGTATGTACATGTGCAATTTCATACATATTTTTAATAAATCAATCACTAGTTTTCTTTTACCATCTTATGAACATCTCTTTAAAAAGTGCAACTTTACAACTGAAATTAATTGGTGCACAATCGTCTTATTAAAAATATATAAAACCACTTTTAAGGTATTCTTTATAAATGCTGTTAGCAACATTAAAATGCAATACAAAACATTCTTCAACATAAGAAATGTTCAAAAAAGATTCACTGCATGATATCTAAGTAAGAAAATTAACTATTCTAAATCTGCCTTTGTATGACATATTGCAGTAGATAGTTTTTTGGCTTAAAAATCATTATTTCGATAAATCAAAAATTTCAAACATATTTCTTCATTATAAATATGTTTTGGATAAATTAGGACGGCGTATCTGAGCAAACACATAACGTGAATTTTCCAGCTCTTGTCGCTGCAGCAATTCTATTTCTCACGTAATCTTTCAAAGTATCTCTTTCTTTTCCAACCTGAAAAATAAAATATTTTAAATATTTTCCAAATGTCTATTTTTTTTTACTTTATAATATCTGAAATCATAAATGTATGTAACACAAAGCTTTGATCTTAATGTGTTTCAATTGGATATTTTGTTTCCTGTAAAATGCACTTTACATCTTTAATGAAAATAATAGGACATAAACACATATGAATTTTTATCCTACAATTTTACTTTTGTTTTTATTTTAATGCGAAATTTTTCGTTTTTTAAAGTTTTGGAACTGTTTTTATTACATTGAAAGCATAAAACGTCATACAAAATAGTTATGGCACTTTAAAGGTCGAGAAACATTATTAGTAAAAATTGGAAAAATTCTAAAATATTCAGTATACATTCACCTAAACAAATTTGAAAACACGCCTCAAAAGAACTTTCGTCACTTTTCTATATAAAATTCTACATCGTTATTGTAAGTAGCTAGTTAGTTGAAATATTGAGGCCCCACTTTATTTAATTCTAAAAGAGACGTAAGTTGCATGGTATATTAAGGAATTTTATTTAGGAAATTCTTAATAATTCATTTTAACAATAAAAAAACAAAATTTTGGTACGCAATTAACTCTTCATTAAATTGTGTATTCTATCTAACATTTTGGTACAGATATTATATCTATCGTTATTATTTCTCATCTACTTCTTAACTATCTTATTTATTTCTTAAGTAAAACTCTTTGAACATTACTAATTTATTTTAATACTAGCTAACCCGCCCGGCGTTGTCCGGGGCCGAGATAATAACAATCAGTTCTATACGAATATGACTGAAATCTGTAAGGCTATCGAGATCAAGTTGAATGAGGCAAACCCCGTCGTAATCGGGCTCATAGAACAAAAGATTGGAAAGCGCAGCCAAGCGGTCGAAAGTGCTACTAAAATATTTAAGGCTATAGATATAAAGTCGAATGAGTGAAAACCCCGTCATAATCGGGCACAGAGAACCATAGATACGACTTTAGTTCCAACTTCCACCACCAGAGGGCGCAATCTGTTCTGGAAGAGGCCTTTTCAGAACACTCAACCCAACCAAAGTTCCTTGTAGAATTGAAATTTAACCACGGGTAAACATTGCCAAAATAGTGGAAATCGGGAAATAAAGTTACGTAAACAATCGGTTTCGAAAGGGTTAATGAAAATATTTTTTAAAACCCAAAGGTGCGTTTTGACAAAACTGAGCGTGTCTATGCTCTGAAGTCTACTGTTTGTCCGTATTCGCATTTTCCGATTCGATGCCGATTCTTAAACATGGGCGAAAATCGCGTGAATGAGTTTTGTAAATGATTTTTTTCGGAGGGTTAAAATAAATATTTTTCAAAACGATACCAGATTTTGAACTAGTCGGATGTAGCAATCCCGAAACTTTTTTCTATCTCATACATGTTAAAGTTTCGAAATTTGCTATCACAGTGCAAAAATTAGATGGTAATCTATGCCCATCATGAAGATTCTAAAAATATGAAATTCCATGCATTAGTTATTGAGATATGATTATCGCTAAAATCGTGTAAATCCTACAAAATTAAGCATAGCAGCGTTACCTGTAGGGCGATTGACACCAGAACGTAAACAAAATCAAATCATGTCAATGATTAACTGAATCTGAAATTTGATGGAAATCCGAGCAATAGTACTTGAGATAGAGATCTTGCAGTAATCGTAACTAATGCAGTATAGCAGCACCACCTATTGATCTATTTACACCAAAACGTAAAAAACGTCAATTCATGCCAAGGACTAACTGAATCTGAAGTTTGAGGAAAATCCGTTCATTAGTTCTGGATATAGAGCTTTTGAAAAAATCGCACAAAATGAATTATAGTAGCGCCACCTGTTGAGCGATTCACACCAAAATGTAAAAAAGTTAATTCATGTCAAGGACTAACTGTATCTGAAGTTTGATGAAAATCCGTGCTTTAGTTCTGGAGATTGAGCGATTGCGGAAATCGTGAAAAATGCTGCATAGCAGAGCCACCTGTTGAGCAGTTTACACAAAAAACTAATCAGCACCAATTTATATCAAGGACTACTTGAATATAATTTTTTATTAAATTCCGTGCATTAGTTCTTGAGATAGAATGCCCAAAAATTTATGTCACATACAGACAGACAGACAAACAGACAGAGTCACAGAATCACAGGCAGACATTTTGTAAAAATATGTTTTTTGGGTTCTCTGACGCCTAAAACGAGTAAATTCGGCGAAAATCGGAATTCCATTTTTTTCAGGAATCCAATACTTTCTTCTTGTAAAGATAGAAGAAAGTATAAACAAAGGGATGTAGATTAGGTGCGGTATTTTTAGTTTTTCGCATCTTGTTTATTAACGCCAACTCGAATATTTAAAAATAGGAGAAATTATTACAAATGCGAAATTGACTTACGGTAAAAAACTTTTTCGAAAGGTTAAGATGATTTTTTTAAGCTAAAGGTTTCTTCCTAAACCCGATAGAACGTAGATGTCTTTAGGTGTGTGTGATTTTTGTTAGGTTATTTTAGAAAGCCGATGCCAGATTTTATATATCGCAGAAAATCGGAATTCGCAAAACTGAGTCCTGCGCGCGAATTTTTTTCGAAGAGTTAATAGTCTATTTTTTCAAAAACAAATACAGATGTCAAAAAAGGAATAAATGTAGATATTTTCTGGTATTTTTAGTTTTTCGTACCTTGCTCTGAACTGCCGATGAGAATTTAAAAAAATTATCAAACTCGCAAAAATCGCGAATAGGAAAACAGAAAATATACTTTTTCAAAGGGTTATCTTTAGTATTTTTTAAAACCAAAGAGGGCTTTGAAAAGGGCAAAGTCAGTTCTTTAATTTGGTGACCTACGTTTTTTCGTATTTTTAGTCCGGTGGATGCAAGGCACGAAAAAAATGGGAGAAAATAAAACACATGAATTCGATGCTTCTTGATTATTTTTTTGACATGGTTAAATGTGAAGTTTTTTCAAACCAACCAGATCGTTCGAGATATAAAAGTACGTTCTTCGATAATTCGTAGACGGTTTTTCCGTATTTGTAGCCGTTCGCCAATGGCGTATTTAGGAAAACTTAAAACAGAAGCGGAATAACTCGTTCTTTGTTTCTTCTATTTACGGAGATACGGTTAAGGGCTTCTGAGCATGCGGGCGCGGATTTCGGAAGAGTGAATTTTTATTTGTGTCTGTGATTAGTTTTTTATTAATAACTACTCTAATTTTCAAAATATTAAAATTCTGAGACTCAGGTTCACCAGAAGAGGGTTTATACTACCTAAATCTAAATTTTCAGGCTTCTAGGTGGGCTAGATTTTCCTATCCATCGCCAACAGACAGTCACACAGAGCGAAACTTTATTTTATTTGTATAGATTACAATATGTTTTTCCTATTTTTGTAACTTATCTTTAACTGTTGATATTCCCATAGTAATTTTTCTAATCATGTCTAAAATATATTTATCTTGCCTCACTTTCGTTCATAAGCAAAATTTGTGTGCGTTTTATAAAAGTCGTACAAACCTATACGTTAGTTACAACAAAAGTTTACCTACCTCTTATTTCTAACTTGAATATTTATTGCAATCTTCATTTAAATAGCATGGGTATCTTCTATTACCAACTTTTCTCGAAAAATCTCGCATTGGCTTTCGGAATCAACCGGATATCTGCATGCGTTTCCAACCACTGGATTAGCATTCCGTTGGGATGATGAGAATTTTCTGTTTATTTCCAATGGGGCTATATCAGATTAAAAAAATGTCTATTTTTAAAACTTTGTAACTGTAACTTACTCTGAATTGAAATTAATGTATATAAAAATAAATGGTGCTCGTCAGACACGAATTTTTGCTAAGGAAATGATAAATTTATTGAAGAAAATTAAATGAAAATATTTTCTATCTTCTATATTTGCTACATAACGAAATTCACCGACCCATATTCCAGAAAAAAAAAGTTTTATTATTTCACAAAAAAAAAAAAAAAAAAAAAAAAAAAAAAAAAAAAAAAAAATCTGCTGTATTTTAAGTGAAATTTTCATGAAACATTTTAAATTATTTTCATAGATAATTATTAATTTTACATGAACTAAATCAATAATCATATCTTATTTGATACCCAATACATATTGCATATAATTCTTTACTATAATCTCATATTTCAAACTGAATGAAGTTGGACCTGTTTTACTTAGTCAATTTTCAAAAGATTTTTAAAATGTATCTTATTTTTTTAGTTTAAAGTCTTAGTTCTTATATCTTGTATCTTATTTCTAATCGAGATTTCGTAACATTTAAAATGACACGGTATATTTTTTCCATGAGCCGACATTCTTTACGACACAAGTATTTTGTATAGTTACGCTGCAATATAAAACATAAAATATTTCATAATTGGAATAAAAGTGGTAAGATAGAAAAACGTTTATATTTAGAAATAGAAAATGAATTGTTAATAATATTTTTAAACAGAAAAAAACACCCCGAAATACACATTTAAAGAAGGTAAGCACCATTGTTAATGATGAAACAATAAAATATTTCGTAAAACATTTATCAAACATAGTATAATGCAAGAAGACAAACATAAGAAAATCTATTGTTTAACAAAATATGTTAATTAAAAAATATATTCAATTTTATCTTCTGTATTTTTCGGATTTATTTTTTCTCCAAAAAAAAAAAAAAAAAAAAAAAAAAAAAAAACTTTTACAATATTCAACATTTTGTTTCTGAGTTTTGGTATATTCCCATTTATGTCATTTTGTACTTTTATTTTCTCCAATATAAAATTCATTATCTTCGAATGATCGTATCCAGATGATCGTATTTAAGTATCGAGAATCTAGTCATTCTAATACATATTTATCGTTTGACTATGCAAAACTAAACGATAAATCCACGCAACACATATCAATTCCATTATTGCAGAAATTTATTTTTTAAACGTGAAATATTTAATTAATATATGTACTTGCTTTAGTGAGCACGGAAAATGAAATATACCAAAGTCCACATAACGGTTTTGCCTTTTTACACTCGGGTAACATTTCTTTGACACTGGTCAATTGATTTACCCATAATAATCCCGTTTAATCTCTGTTTATAAAAATATAAATAAATGTATAAATTTCAAAGTTGTAACAGTTTTTATTGATGCTTTAAATTTATATAATCGATATCTATATAAATGTATTTATCTTAAAGTTTTTTTTTTTTTTTTTTTTTTTTTTTTTTTTTGACAAACAAAAAAATTGTTTTTGACAAATTGGCAGATAAATACACTGTTAAGAGCCTACACTATTCACACAAAGACACTCGGAAGGCAATGTTACGTTTGAATTTTAAATTATTTTAATAGGATATCTGAGTTCAAACTCTATCACCGAACGTATTTACTTTTTCGATTTTGGTTGCTGTTTTTTTATGAGGATATTTTCACTTTTAGAACATGTTCCGAGTGCCTCGATTAGAAAGACTATCATCACAGATAAAATGAATCAAATATCAGACTGACATGGTGGATAAATTCGAGAATTGTGTGCAATCCGGAACAAATCTCGTAGAAAAATAGTATTCCTATACCTTGTATAAATTCCAAACATAGTTGCCTTGCAGTAAATTGGGAAAGTATATCATTTGTATTTTCTAATGATACTTTCATTTCAAACTTTAAAAATTCTGTGAAAATTCATTTTTGATGTTTTATTATTAATGTTCACAAATATAAATGTATACAAATGTGTCAGAAATATAAAAATGATCCCCGATAAAACAGTTAATCTCCAAATGGTGATTATTTAAATAAAGAAATATCAATATACATTTTTTTAAGCTAAGTACAAAAAAAAGAAAAAAAATCCTTTTTTTTTAAACAACAGAAATAAGAAAATAAGTTTTTAAAATATTTTTTTAACCATTTTCTATTAATAGGTTCATTAATTTACGTTACCTTGAGTTTCATTCATATAGACTATAGCTCAATTTGCATTGTTCTTTTAAACTGTGCATTGAAGTTTGTGCATAAAAGAGTTGCAAATTTTTAAAAATCAGTATATGTAGTAAATACAAATAGAAATTAATTTAGAATAATAAAACTAAAAAAATATGTAACATTACAGAAGAGAATTGAAAAAGCAACTTTCCAATGAATACTATTAGATAATAATAGTTTTAACATTTTTAATTTCAGTGGAAGCGTCTTTCTTTTTAAGCATTATTTATGACGTTGAAAAAAAGTTTTTATTGCTTTTTAAAACAATTTTTTTTGCGAGAGGCACAGTTATTTTTTTTAAATAATAAATCTATTATTCAAATTGTAATTGCTTAATAAGCGTATAGCCAATATAGTGAAAAAGTACCCAAGCCGGGACTCGAACCCGGGTCATCAGATCAGCGCAAACGGTCAGCGCACTGACGTTCTATCAACTGAACCATTTGGGGACGATACTCAGCCTGGAACCTTTTCACCATAACATGTTGGCAAGGCTACAAACGCAGCACAAGATGGAAATATTTTCCATGAGCAGCGAACCCTTTGGCAAACACGAAATCAGAGAAAATCCAGCATCGACAATTGAAAATAAATTCATATTTAATACTTGGAAATTTTCTGGAAAAATTTCCAAGTATTAAATATGAATTTAATAAATCTATTACTGCTATCTAAACTGAAAACAAAATTTGAGTATTGAATAGTTATTATAAATAATAATAAAAAAAACATCATTTTACTTACGACAAAATGGACACAATGATGCGTTTAATCTGCAATCATTTATTCAGCACTTAGGAATTCCTCTTTTCTATACGGATAGTTCTGGTAGGCGTCATCATCCTTCCATCAACTTCTACATCAGTCCAATGCACTAAAGTGTCCTTTAAAAATTCACAGAAAGTCAACCCTTGTTATATTCGTGTTGATCTAACAAGATGTAAACTTAAACTTGATTAAAGTCGAAGATAGAACTTGAAGAAATAAAATAATTTTTTTAAGTATAAAAATTAGCAGTTGCACCCAGAAAAAGGAATTGATTAAAACTACAAAACATGTTTTGTTGAGTACATTTTGGTTGTTTTAGCAAAATTCAAGTAAAATTGAACCATTTTACTTGAATTAACAAAACATTTTTTGCTGACGATACATTTTTTTTTTTTGGAAATACCAAAAATTTTTTTTGTTGATTCAAACAAAATTTTCATTGACCTATATTTAAACAAAAAGTTTTGTTGGGTCAACCAAATTTTTGTTGATTCAACAAAACTTTTTTCTGGGTGTGAAACAAAAAATGACTTATTAAGGTAATTATATTTACACGGGGGCTTTGAGAGCATCTGTCCGAGAATACATGCAAAATTGCAAAATTGTCTGAGCCCCTGTGTAAAATACCCAATTGAACAATTTAATCTACGGGAAATAAATCAAGAGAGATTTAAGCGTCTAACGTCAACTATACCTTCAGACGCGGTACTATTTCAAAGGCTATCATGCTTTGAGTACAACCAAAAATAGTAAATAAAACAGAATTCTATCACTATCGCTACAGACAGTGCAACCTTATTAACAGTTTATACTTCCTCTAGCATGTTTAGATTATACAATATTTTCTTTTTAACAAACAAAATATGCACAGTAAATTTAATGGTTTATGTAGATAATTCTGGTCCTCTTAGCTATGTTATATCTCTTAGCATTAATCTGTCTTTATATTGCTGTAGACGCAGTTTGTAAACGTTTCTGGGAGCGGAATTGGCATAGCTGTAGTTTCAGATAAGTAAGCGATGGTTTGACATAGGTGAAAACTTATAGTTCTGTAATAAATGATTATATGATTCTACGTTCGTGGTAATCTTTAATGTTGCATATTGATGAGCGTAGTGAATCTCACTCATTCAAGTCATGTATCTTAAAGATATTTTGGTGTCCTACATTTCAGATTAAAATGCGTTTGATTAAGCTTTTAAACTGAATCTTGCAAAGGTGGTTGATTTGTTTGATACTTTTAGGTGAAAGTGATAATTTTCGTATATAATCTTTAATTAGAACTTCTTAAATTTTAATAAGTTTGACATGTCTTTAAAGGAGTTCAAATCTTCACGCTGAAGAATGTGGTATTTTATGCTGTTTAAAAAAGGATTACGTATCTTTGTTTGTAATATCCATAAAATTGTATCCACAATCAATTAATAATTGTTAAACCTTTTTCTGTATATTCATAATCAATTTAATACGTGTCAGGGAAAGATGTGTTCAAATAACAAAATGTTACGATATTTATTACGAATTTATTTACTTTATATTTTATCATTTATATCTTATTATTATAATAAATTATTTTGTTTCTATCTCTCGTTTTGGAATGCATTGGAACAATAAAATAAATAAAACATAAATAAATACTTTAGTATGTAAGTACCGAACTACAAACGTAAGACATATTATTATATTCGTTATGATTGGCCAATTGAAATCAATTAATAAAGCTAGTCATTTATATTTTAAGTAATGCCTTCTTAATATTAATCTGATTAATTCTAATAGTACGTATATTTATGCATATAGAAGCTTTCATAAAAATTACAATTAAATAATACCTCACAGTAGAAAATTAATGACCTATAATGCTTTCCCATTTGATATTGTATGTGTTGTTACTTGAACGTACAATATAATAATTTTATGTTGCATACCGAAACTATTATAACTATAATTATTAACCTTTCCGTTATTATTAAATTTCGCTGAAAACGTTTAACAATGGAACTTATCGAAGAATTTTTTATTTCATTACATGGGCGATTTCATTTATTGTACTAGCCATTTAGTTAAAGTTCATAATGCAATTGATAGTAATGAACAGATAATGAGCAAAAATGAAACAAACTAGAAATGGATAGGAATTCAGAAGAATAAAACGGAAGTAATCAACTTAATACGTACGCAATATATATAGCGTCAGTAAATTTATTTACTGAAGAAGAAAACGCTTTCAAAGTTGAGACAAACTCGAAATAGTTTTCGCAAAATGTTCCACAAAGTTTAAGAACTGAAATATTTTACTCTCTTTGTTCTTGATAGTTCTCATATAATTAAGATAATCTTCTGTCCAATATATGAAACTAAATTAATGCAGTTTCATCAAGTATTGTAAACTTTTGGATTATTAGATATGTGAAAGAATTTTCTGAAAACCCTCACGATGTTTATAGGCGATTTAAATGGTACGATTTGAAAATATTTCAAATTAGAATCCCTTCATGTTTAATGCTATTAAAACCTAGAATACATTTTTATATTAAAAATAGAAATTACATGACATATAGACAACTGTACAAAAATATTATGTAAGGTAAAGCTAAGAGAATCTGCTCACAATTCAAAAGAATAATAATTAAAAATATATATATTAATTTTTTGCTAAACTATCCATGAATAATTTTTACTTCATTTGTTTTTTATATATTTTCATTACTATTTTGTTTTTATGTTGCAATTTAATAGAACAGCTGTAATAAAACCAAAAAAAGTTATTTTGAGCAATCTGTCCTTACAGGGTTGGTGTGATTGCGCATTTGGGTAGGAGAGATTGTTAATAATAATAACTACATTTAAATAGTTAACAATAATAATTACTTAAATGGCATTGTTGAAAGGTTTTTGTGAACAAATATTATTGTATTAGGAGTGAATATTTCAATCTAATCTTTAAAGAATCAGAAAAAGGAAATAATTTTAAAAACGATTAAAATTTTTTAATAAAATGAAAAAAAAAATTAAAGAATCAGAAAAAGCAAGTCCAGATAAGATTAGAAAATAAAATTAAGTTATTTGATAACAGGTTTAACTTAAGATTAGTCCATTTTCATTTTTCATTTTTTAATGCAAATTTTCCAATAAGCTGCGTAATCTCTCCCAGCATGAAAACTAATGGGAACAGTGCGCCATCTCTCCTAAGTAGCAGATGCGTAAACTCTCCAATTTCAGTAGGTGAGATTGCTCGGCCTTTTATTTAAACATGGCCGCTACTAAATTGAACTGTTGATTCAAATGAACTGTAGACTTTCTTAGTCTAGATTAGTAGCTTATGAGAAATCGGTTAAGTTTAAAATATTTTGTACTCCTGACATTGTATAGAAATTCTGAGCAATAGCTATGAAATTCAAGCAGTTACTTTGGGAAAACAAATAAAAATAGCAATGCTTTATCTTAGACGCTCAAAACAATCAACGTGCACTTTCAAGTAGACACTCCACTACTGCTGTTGTACAACTACCTGGAGTCACTGTCCGCTCACTCTACTCCTTCCACCCGAGCCTCTATGTGCGCAATCTCTCCGACCGCGCCATCTCTCCTGGCTTTACCTTATTTTCCACAAAAGCTTTAGTATTATATATGATACTGTCACATTTAAATTGATTTATCTTATATTGAATTTTTGAGGTTTCATTATAATAAAAAAATTATAACTTCTTCACGATACAAACGTATATCTACTACATTAATGAGAAAAGTTTGATACATTATTCATTACAAGCCAGTAATAAGTTCAATTTTCAAACATATATTTTAACTAGCTGTTACCCGTGACTTCGTTCACGTAACATTAAAAAAAAGAATAAATGCATTAATTTAGCAAAACATTTTACTTGATAATTAACAACATATATAATTAACCAAAGCTTTATCACATTTTATAGGAGACCATACGGTATTTCTTTGCTATAGGGGCCTTGACATAACCCAGTCTTAAAAAAGTGAAATTTCATGCCAAATAATATATACAATCGCGAAAATGAAACTGCAACTAATGAAAAAAGGAGGACCCAGTAAAATCGTAAAAAGCGAGGAATTCCTTTTCGTAAAACGAAAAACAACACTGGCAGAATTCTTCTATACAACAGTGCATTTTAGGTGTTATTTGGTGTACAATTTGTATATGTGTGCATTGCTAAATGGGCATTATTATATTGTTTATTTACATAGACATATGTTATATATTTCTTACTACATTATCTTGTTTATGTATATATTAAATTAAGTGTTTCACACTAAGTGGTGCAAATTGTGAACAAACTGCTTGTGGATTTTATACATTGATAGATATTTCACAAAGATATAACAATCTGATGCGATTCTAAAAGGTAAATAAAGGTTGCTAGAAAGTACTTTAAATTCTGCCCAATTTAACCTCGATATTTTCTCTATCGCGTCAAGAACACTATTAGCAAATAAATACCAACGACACAAATCTGATTATCTAAATTTACATGTTTTTGTTAGTATATATAGGACGTTTTTAATTTATTTCATGCGCTTGAAAATTTTTACGCTTTCTCTAGGGTTAGGTGTCGAATAAATGTACTTTCTTGTTATTTTATTTTGCCATTTCTATTTATTCTATTTTTCATTCATTCCATTTATGGATATTGATTTAATTTACATATTCGTGTCAAAGAATATTCTTTAAAGTTATTATCAGGATTAGGATAGGATACGATTAGGGTTATGATTAGGAATAAAAATTGAACGACAATGGCATGACCGATTCAGGTTTAAAGTATGAACCATCATGAAGCAATAAGAAAATTAGAAAATTATCGGCTAATAGTTTTTAATATGTTTTACAGTCATAGTTGGCATCAAAGGTGAGCGGGGAAATGATCATCTAAAATACCATTAAGTGCTTACCACGTAAAAAACAAATCTGGTTACAACAATGTATTTAATTTTGCGCCAAATTTCACTTGATAAAAAAAAAAAAAAAAAAAAAAAAAAAAAAAGCAAATTGACTATGGACTTAATTACAGACCCCTAACCTTGTTATTCCCGGAAATTTTCTGCCTATATGTAAAATAACTTCTACTATATAGAACGCGCTTTCACGTTTATAATGTTATGAATTGGCACGATCGGCTTGTTCAAATTTACACAATTCGGCTGGAAGAAAAGATTCATTACTTTTTTATTTCTTCTTTGCTTTTGCATTACGCGAATTTGTTGGTAAAATCGATTTTCTTTTCGATAACATTGTTGTTTTTTAAGTTTAAAAAATATTGTAATTTTACTTAAACATTGCTTTAAAATCTATGCAATTTTTCTTATCCTACAAGACTTTACAAAAATCTATTACGAAACAACTTTTAAAAAAAGCTATATTTAAAAACGACAACAAAGTTTTTCCTATTTTAAAACTAAAAGAAATGTAACATTAAATTCCGGTTCGAAACGACGATTTACAAATGTGTTTCGATTGTGGGAAAATGATACAGGAAAAATGCTGTTACTCCGACACAATCTTATTAAATCTTTAACTTTTATGAGAAAAGCAACTTTCTTTTAAAAAATATAGTTATTTTTATTAAGATTTTCTGATTTTCGATACGGATAATTTTGCGATGCATATCATTGACATTTGCCATCCATTTTTTTTTTTTTTTTTACTTTTTAAAATTTAAATTAAAAATATGGTATCTTTATGTCAGACGTGTGCAGACGATAAATCGCCAACCTATCCCATCATTCGTATTGAATTCATTAAAAATATAAATCTTTCACTCATAACACAGAACTTTAATTTACAACACATACATTTAAAATACATATATTACGTACATTTAAAATAATTTCTTTCATGTCAAAAAGAAAAAGAAAAAAAAAAGAGAAATTAATCACAAATAATTTGATAACCCAAGATAATATTATTTCAACATCAAAACAAATCTGTTTTATTTTTCTATATATGACATTATATTCGCTTGCTTTCCATACTTACTCGTATTTATGCACTTTGTGTTATTATCAAATATTTGAAAACGCACGTTTTGTTTCTAATATGACATCATTTCATATTCTGTTTAATTCTTAAATAATTCATTTCCTTTTCATTTTTCACTTGAAAATAAATTGTTGATTAAAAATTATTACTCAGGGGTTTTATTTTATATTGGCAACGATAAAGTATTAGCAACGGTAAAATAAATTTAACCATTTTAAAAAAAGCTGCAAAACCGGGCCCTTTGGGCCAAACCAACCAAACCAACCAACCATTTTAAAATATACGAAAAATGTCCATTTATTCTCTATGAAAATAATGAAATTTTGAATTATTAAGAAAAATATTGAAATAAAATAAACAAAAACCATTCTATGTTCATTTGAGGGTTATAATCAACTTTTATGCAAAGATACAGGATAATTAAATGCTTCATTTTGACGCTGGCTTCAGCCTAACATTTGCACACAATCAGATTTATAATATTATTAGGATATGAAAATCGTCTTCGAATTTTAAATTTATTTTCAAAATTGGTAAAGAATTACAAAACGAAATATATTTTTAATTTTGAAAAAAAAGTAGCATATTGAAGTTAAACAACTAGTTTAATACTAATAAATAGTAATAGTTATTAATTTGATTTGAATATAAATAATGGAATTCGAATAATATTCTAATAAAAGTGAAATTAAAAAATAAATTTTATGATTGTTGCGTACTACCAATATGGAGCCTGTTAAATGTTAGGCATTTATCCGTACACCACAGAGTTGTATTCCATTTTTCATTTAGTGCCGTAACACAGATGACCTGCGCTTAAACATTTTTGGGATCCAAAATGTTCATCATTACTCACAAGACACTCCGTATTAGTCTCTTAACTCTTAAAAATTATTTATCTGTGCATTGTATGTCAAGTAATCAGCATTCTACAAATATAGTGTTTCAAAAATTTGAAAACAACAATAGCATTTTTCTTTTATCTGAAAATTATATTCAAATTAAACGATAGCGATAATACTATAAACTCCTATTTTATAAAACGCTGGAATCATGGATGGTTTAAATACACGATATTATACGTAGATTTCAATTTATTCCGAGATATTATAATCGATTTATTTTATTTTATTTTTAACACTATCGATATTTCTGTAATTTTAGTGCTTGCATTCTGTAATTGGCTTTCATATATATATATTTCGATTTTATACATCCGTACACTTATAAAACAAATACAAACAGTCTTCATTACCCCATTTTCAAAAGTCGCAGAATAAATCTGTATGCACCGAAGCTCCTTGTTTATTAATTTTTACACTGATATTATAGTGCAAATGTCTTAAAAGTTCGCCTAAATACTGAACTTGTATAAAACTTTGAAATTTTCAATTCTAAAACCTAATTTTACCATAAGGTTGGGGTTATCCAGTAAATTGTATTTTTGCATACCGCGGGAAGGCATTTAGTCAAGTAGTTTAGGACTTGTGTATGTTTAAAATTTGGAAATTATATTGCTAAATTTTTCTTCATTGTTGCAAACGGATATCATTGCGGGTAGTTTTCAAACACAACTCAAAACCTACTAAGCAGAACGTTTTGAACTATAAGATTCGCATATTTGAAGAACCTAGAAATCGATTTCTGCTGAATAATTTATTAGTTACTATTCATATTTGTTTCGAATATTAATTTCAAAATACATATAATTAAAAAAAAAAAAACTAAGATGCGTAACATATGAATGTTTTAACAGAAATCGGTTGTTAAAAGCTTGGAATAAGCGAATCCTAAACTATAGCACATTTGCTAGGCGAAATGGCAATGTAGAAATGTTCACAAATTTGCAACTAAAAATCAAAATATAACCTGTAAATATTACATACCGTTTTATAAAACAAAATGATAGCTTTTAAAAGATGTGAGACATATCAATACAAAACATGTCAGTTGACACACAGGGAACAACTAAACGGAAAATAAACAATGTAAAATGTTTGTCAGATGGAATTTGGCTGTGTACACTATTATCTTAATAAAACCGATAAAGTTGATTTAGTGAGTAAAAACATTGCCGATATATGAATCCTTAGAGGCTGTTCCGTTAAACCAACCGCAATGAAATGTGAGACATAGGTATTTGAATGTATGAGATGCAGATTGTGGGGAGCAAGAACAAAGAAGTCCGCACGGTTACGGATACAGTTAAGCATTTTCGAAATTGTCGAATGGTAACCCCCACGTTTTCCCATCCCAAAATGATCAGCTCATCGATTAAACATAAATGGCGTACATGTAGCACGATAAATGTCTACGTAGGACACATGTAAATAACACCAATGTAAACAACCAATAGCAGCAGAGACATGAGGAAATTAATACGTTTTTCTGAGTTTACAAGTTTTCCAGTCTGCTTTTAAATATTTCCCGCAAATGATTAATTCCGCATGGTGCTCTAGAAACGGCACTTGTGCACCTCGTTTGTATGTTGTTCTTGGTTGTGTACAATGCTGTTATTTGCATGAGTCCTACGTCACCGTTTTCCGTGCAACATGTACCGTTCCAACGTCATTTATGTTTTTTTCAATTTATGATTTTTCATTATGATCATTTTGAGATAAGAAAAAAGTGTGTTCTTGCCATTGAAAAATTTCGAAACTTTTCTCTGTAACCGTAACCAAGCAGGCTTCATTTCTCTTCTCCATCACAATCGCGGGAGCATACCTTAAAATAACTATATATTAAATTTCATTTCGGTATGGTAAACACTTTCATACATCGGGAAAGTTTCTTTAGAGCACCATGTATATAAAAAAAAATATCTCAGATATTTTGTCACAATTTAAATTTTAAAATAAAACATACAAAACACAACTAATTATTTAACACGTTAATATATTTACTTACGATTGTATTTGGTTGCACATTTCCTATTAGAGCCAGCTCCTGGCTTGCTAGTGAGTGTTTATCAAGAGCATCACTAACAGGAAGTGGTAACACTTGTGTTCTGCCTCGCTGTCTATATACATCTGCATATTCGGCAGGAGGCTCCATATGCATTGGTCGTCTGTGAAAACCTGCGACACTCAGGTCAGTAAAGGACGGGTCTTCTGAAACCTGTGTACATATGAATATTAAATGACTATATGAAATACATACAGTTAATACTGAAGTATTTCGAAAGATTTGTTTTTGAAATGTGAAACAACGTACTGATTTAGATCATTCTAAATACAGATTTTATACAATTAAGATCACGATTGTTTGCCGTGCAGTTTCTTGGCATTTTAGATATTTATAGTTAATAAAGTTATTTAGTGCAAAAACCTTCTACTTTTTTAATCTGGATTTCATTAATCCATATCATGTATATTTTTCTGATCGCAGATTCTTTTAAATGAAGACATTTAAATTGTATATGAGAATAAATATAAAAACGTATTCGCTCGACTAAAAATTCAGAAATAAAAAAAAATATTTTTCAAATAACATAATTCAAGATTAAATTGATGACAAATATTTTTTCAAATATATGATAAAAATTCAATAAAATTTAATATATTTTCATTTACTCAATAATGACATTAGCGAATGAATGAATCACTGTTAATCAAATTAAATATTGCAGTAAAGTTTGTGAAAACTTTTTTGTTATGTATTTTCTACGGTTTTAATTTTACAAGATAGTTGTAGAACGCTTTTTAATTCTTTAGTTGATGCTAAAAATATTTGTTGTGTACAATATTTTTTTTAATTATAAGACTTATTTAAATATTTTATAAGCTCATTAATTTCCTAAACAAAGTATAACTATATCAGTAAAAATTATACACGGTGATTACAAATGAATATCCTAACTTTGAAGGGTTTTATTAACAAAAGTATAGAAGATACACACATTCGGGTAAAATACATAAAAAAGAAGATTGTGAAATTACTAATGGCAAAAATGTATAAATGTTCAAAGTAACCACCAGCAGAAACACTAAATACATCTATTCTGTAGGAGAATTCGTCCCACACGGTTTTCAGCAAGTCGGGTGTTACAGTTGCAATAACTAAAGGTATCCTCGTTTTCAGTTCAGCAGTTTCAGCTGGTAGAGGCGGAAAAAGCACTTTATATTTTATGTATCACGAAAGAAAAATATCGCACGGAGTTAAGACCGGGCTTCATGGGAGACACTGATAAAGGACAGTGTCAAAATCTGTTCTGCGACCAATCCACCGTTTAGGCAGTTGCTCGTTCAAAAATTCTCGTACAGAAAGGTGCCAATGGAGTGGGACATCATCCTAGGTGCCAATGGAGTGGGGCATCATCCTAGGTGCCAATGGAGTGGGGCATCATCCTAGGTGCCAATGGAGTGGGGCATCATCCTAGGTGCCAATGGAGTGGGGAATCATCCTGTAGGATGAACTCGCAACGGAAAACGCGACAGGGGGTGGGTGAATTGCAATGGGCCTTTATTGCCCGAAATTCACAGAACATGGCAATTCACTTTCAACCCGCAGCTCGTTGCACCATCTCTCGACAAAAAAAAAAAAAAAAAAAAAAAAAAAAAAAACTTTACATTTATGAAATTTCATAACTTTTCATTCACTTCGGTATGTGAGATGGAACACTATATTTTATTATTCAGTAGATATTTTATTATTCAGTAGATTTAGCCCTTCAAAGTTGGGATATTCATTTGTAATCACCCTGTACTTTCAATTCAAGTCGTTGGATAAAGACAGATTAATTTATATTGGCACAAATACTTACTTCTGCATGCCCAGCGTCACTTAGAGGTATTAAGTTGTCATAATTCCCTTGTTTCTTCTTCAATAACTTGAACATTTCGTCATTCATACGTCTTGTACAGTCTATGTGAATACTGTTTGCATCAGCAATATATACTGGAAAGAAAAAAGACACAATGCATAACGATAGCAGCGAAATACATAACAGTGTCAAGATTTGACTTATTCAATGCATTATAAAAACTTAAATACTATTATATTTAAATTTGGCAAGAATTGTAATAGTATGATATCATATATACGCAAAATAATGTACTTGCCATATAAGGAGCAATAAACACTTCAATATTTAGAACAATGATGTTATACATTTAAAAGTAACGTAATTGTATAAATTGCAATTCAGTCGATAAATATAAAAATATTTCAGTCAAAATTTGCTTAATTGATCTGATTAAATATTATACTCTGAAAACCGGTGGTAGATGTGGTCTATATTGCTTTAAAGTAATATATTCGTTTATATGTTTATTTTTTGCAGTGATACTATTCACAATTTTAAATATATGTCAGTTGTTTAAAAAAACAGATTTTTGTTCCATTTCTTGATTTTTAACCGTACATTTACAATTGAAATGCACTAAAGGATGTTCCGAATTTTTTATTTAAATGCATACTGCCGTACAGATAAACATAAAAAATTCTGTTCTATAGGCATACTAAACTTAAATTGAAAGCTAAAGAGCTGAGTCTCGGTTTTTAATTCTAAACGTACAGACATTCAATACGTATTTGTTCGAACCATAGACAGTTAAATTATCTATTATTTAAATATTTTATTTAGCTTGTTTAAATTTCAGTGTGGATGTGAGTAGATTAAGGTAACAAACACACACTTTTCCGCTAACTGGTCCTTTATGATCCATTCTAAAAACTGAATTACATGACATATGAATATCATTTTAACGATAAGCATTAAGATGTTATGTAAGTATGATTTATCAAGGATATTTCTACATCACGGTTTCTCATCACATTATAATCATCATCCTCTTTATAAAAAGCTATGCGTTGCTGACGACTGGGATTTTCGATAAACGTTGCCACAGATATAATCTCGGAAAATGAAACATTTGAAGTTACTGAAAAAATTAATTGCTCGAAAAGTGTTTGTCAGAAAATTGTTAGACAGACTGCGTTACAAAGGCAAAAAATTGTATTTTTCTTGATATAAATTTCAAATCCACTGATTATGCCATTTTTCAAATATTGAATTTCAAAAATTGCCAAATTTTACAATGGAGTACCATAGCGAAAACTTCACGCGTAAAAAAATAATGATAACGGCAATTAACAAATTATATACAAAGATAACAGCAATGTGTCAGCACGAGTCATAAATTATAGTAGTCTTATTATTCTGTTAACATATAAAAGTGAATTATGATGTCAAGAGTGCATGATTTTTATTTAATTATCGACAGATACTAAATGCGCCATTTCTTTTTAGTTGTAGATAATATAGTTCATGTTATTAAAAAAGCAGCTATAAAGCATATAAATCAATGGAAAACGGTAAGTAATAAATTGTAAACGTAATAATAAACCGTATTAACAAAACATAACTTAGTGAAATAAGTATCCGTTTTTACGTTATTTCAGGATATTCCAGGTAAAGGTACACAAGATTACTTTAAAATACGAGGTTAAATTCCCGGATATATTTCGTTTGATTCAAGGTTCTTTTGGAGAAACCGACCAGTGTAGCGGGCGTAATCTGCTAGTATATATATAATAGTGATTGTTCTAAATGGCAGTCGGTCATTTCTCTATAGATTATATTTCAAATAAAACTGCATAAATAATATATTTTTAGAAAGATAAAAAAAAATATCTTTGTGAAATTATCTACATTCTTAAATGTTTATATTTGTAATTATCTTACATTTCATTCCTAATGAAAACAAACCGCTTGAAAAAGATTTAACTTGATTAGGAAATTTATCGTTCGCGTGCAGAGAAAAGAAATCAAAATTATTTGCTTATGAAAGAATGAATGCCGAATTAAGTTTTAGACAATACAAATCAATTTTTTGCGTATTGAATTTAAATATGAAAAAAGAGATAATTACGTAGCGAAATTTCTCTTACTCTTTTACTAGAAATTATCGTAGTGACAAAAACGATTTTGAAAGATTTTACACCCATTTCTTATTTTTTCTTGCTAACACAGCTCATTTGATGAAACACGCGTTCTTAATAAAAACGAATCGCTTTGTAATGAATGCTTTCAAAGTTAATATACAGTTTTTTTTTTTTTTTTTTTTTTTTTTTTTTTGCAACGGGATTATCGGATTATTGTATAGATTTTATTTAGGTATGTCGCTTTTTTAATTATTGCGATTTATGTACATATTACAATAAAATATTTATTTGTTTAAACATTTCGTGTATTTACTTTTTAAAGAATTAATTCAAACTGTTTAAAGCATAACTTGCGTGTTATGAAAAACGAAGCTTAGGTGTTATGATTATTTGTGCTTCCTCAATGTAATTCAGTTTGTCATCTCATGACATGATAAGGTTTCGCCTTTAATTTTTCATAATATGATACGACAAAATTCTGAGTTTGCATTGTGGCCGGTGTTTAGAGAGTAAGTCGAACGAAATTACATGCGTTTATCATTTTTATGCGGGTTCCCCAAACCCTCATAAAAATGACGAGCGAAGCTCGGCTAGTGTATTGATACAATATGAAGCTCCAAATTAAGGTACACAGGTAAAGAATACGGAATAAAGAAAGGAATACGATACACTTCGTGTATGTTACAAAAGACAAAAACAAAATAAATATATAAAGATTATTTTTAAGATTTAGTAAAATACAAGAATAATATTTTGACATCTGGTATTCATTCTTTTTTTCAAAAGAGAAAAAGAAAATAAGAAATAATATGTATTTAATACACATCAAATCCATAAATTCCATAATACAGCATACGATTTTTTAATAAAAAGTCTATACCCAGTTATACGTCTTGATGTATTATATTGATTCTTCACTCGTACGTGGCGAAATGTAATATAATTTTACAATTACTGTGCATTCTTTTAAAATAATGTAGTAAATTTTGAGATCGCCCAAAGTTTTCTCCTGAATACGATCTTACTATAAGATGAATCATATCAAGCCTAATTTTACATACAAAAGCAATGATAATTACTTTATAAGCGTCAAAAATATTTTTTTCTGAAAAACTGTTTAGATATATTAGATACACTACGAAATTTAATGTCTAAAATCTGTCGACAGTGTCAAAATACTGGCCGCTACAATTTTATATTAGTTTAAAATCCTTTATTTATATTCTAAATATGTAATTGGACTTTATTTCTACATTTTCCATTTATGTAGTGCAGTTCACTTGTATTTAATACCTGTTACATGTTTTTATGTAGTCTAGTTGAAAAGCATTACCTATTATTAAAAATCTATTCACGTTATACATATTGTTTGGTAAAATTTTTATTCAAACCATGGATACTGTCCTGACAAATATGGCGACACACAGAAGCATTGCATTGCAAATAAATAAATGTGTATATATATATATATATTTAGAGCACAAACCGAATATGGATTATAAGTGTAATATAATATTGCATTTAAACTAACATTTTATTTTAAAATTAAAAAGATTTTTTTTTCTTAAAATACATTTAAAGGTGGAACTATATATTTAGATACATATAGGGCAAATTTCGGAATCAAGGTTTGGGAAATGTTCTTTTCTCTATAGATATGGATATGGGGTATATGTGGGTAGTGACCTTTATTTAATTTTGGTTTGAGTAAATAGAATATTGCTTTGAGACCTAAAAGAAAAAACTTTTTTCTATTAGCTTTCTAGCCACCAGCATTAATTTTTTGGTTATCAATAGCAACCTGGCAACCGTAAATTTCGTTCCCTGTTACATATATAGAAATTTAGTGCATTTTGAAATCTTCGAGCTATATTTTTTTATAATTAGTGAATGCAAACACAGAGAAAATTACGTCAGATACAGCTGTATTAAAAAGTAGCGACTTTAAAATGATATGTACACATTTATAAGTTGTTTGATCGTTAAAAAGATACAATTCATATTAAATATAATTTTGCGTCCCCGCATATTCATTTACACAATTTAATTATAAAATAATTGAAATATTTCCTATTCAATACGACATTTCTTTTATCCGAGAGACTTTGATTTAGGAACGCGTAGCCCGATTTTCCTCAAACCTTTTATTTAAAATGCCATATATAATAAAATTTAATCAGTTTAATTGCGATTGGTGACAAACACTATCTTGTTTTTATTAAGTGTAAAAATGTCATTTTTTGTAGTAGTCTGTAACTTTTATTTCTGAAAAAATTGTTTACGCAAAAAGGAACCTATCTATCATAAAGAGTAAAAAAATCTAGAATTTCCGAGAGCAATATGGATCAAGTTGTGGCTGTCCTTTAACATGAATAGAAAATTCGAACTGGTATATTTAATTTCAAAGATTTGGTTATGAGTATCTCTGATATAAATGTACAGACAGCAAAAGACAGCATTTACTCTCAGAAAGAAAAGAAACCGAGTGAAGGCATACATGCATTTTGGGATAATAGAAAACCCCTCCTTCACTCGCAAAAGAGAGAAAACATCGCAGTACCATTAGACCACAGTGACTAAGAAGAAAACTAAGGAGAAAAGTGAAAACAACCAATAAAAGACAGAGAAAAACACAAAGTAAAACATTTAATTGTTTATGTTATATCCCCTTTCTGCTGAATGAAAGTGTCATCGCGTGTGAAGTGGAAAATTTGTGAAACACAATAAAATGTTTTGTTTTCTATTGCTTCTCTATCCTTTTGGTTGCTTTCACTTTTCTTCTTAATCTGTATAGCGCCAGCGATTTCGTGCGGCAGGTACCGTTCTAATGCTTTTTATGTTTTTTTCACTATGAATATCACATTCCAATAAAAAAAAAGTAGATGTTGCCATTTGAAATTTTCGAAATTTTGTCACTGTAACCGAAACTGTTAGCATTTAACTGTTATTTTATATATGATTCTTGAGCGAATACCTGAAAATACCTTAAAAAAATTTCATTCAGTTCCTGTGACGGTATGATAGTTAGGGGCTCATATACCGGGATAGTTTTTTTTATAATCACCCTGTATATAAGACTCCTTAACCATAATCCTAAAATGTATCTTTTATTTAATGTGTTAAATTATATGTAAAGTAAATGAAATATACAAAGTGTGTCGAAAAAAATATTCTACCCTTCTCTAAGTTTTCAATTGTTTTTTTAGGGCCTGCGTTATCAACATTTTGGCAATTTTGGACCATCTTCCCCCCTTACGATATCATACGTTATCATTGCTCGAACCCCTCTCCTCTTAATAATATCGTAATCAGTGTCTAAAAATTCTTTTTATTTTTAGAATTTTTCTCTTTTATTATTATTTTTTATACATTTGCAGTGCTATACAGATATGTGATTAGACCTTTATTATTCGCATACTTACTGATTTAAATGAAGAGAAAATTTAATAAAATATTACTAGTATATATCAAATAACTTTATAACAAATATTTTTTTTTAATAAATACCTAATATTTAAAAATATTTAATAATAGCATTATGTTACATAATGCCTTCAACAGATTCAACAGTAATATTGTCTTCTTACTTTTTATAAACTAAACATTCTTCCCCATTTTTTACTAGTAAACATAACAAGCATAATTTTGAACTTGGTTTCTCTAGTAACAAAAAAGATGAGCATATGGCAGAAAAATCGGAAGGGCAAACGTTTTTGATATTCCATTTTTTGGAATGAAATGATTCTATAATCATTTAATAATTTTAATAAAAACTTTGTATTTTCATAAAAATAGGTAACAGATTTAAAAAACAAACAGGTGTAAAGAAAATGTTACCAAAAAAAGAAAATTTTGGTTGGATCAAAAATGATAACGATATTAAAAGTCAAATCCCAATACCCCTAGAGATATCTTACGATATCACGTGCTAGACGCCCTTCCCTCCTAAAGTGATAACGTTATATATGTACAGCCCCTTAATTTATACATTTTAGGAATTTAATTAACTTACTTTGCACAAAATTATTAAAAATATAAACTTGTTATATTATGGAAAATCCAATCCTTAATTTTATTAAATGTACCTTAAGGATCGTCAAAAATATAGCGAATCAATTGAAGATTTGGAATTTTGAAAATGCATTGAATTTTATACATTAAATACGTTTTAGTATTTTGATAGATTGAAAAAACAAAAACTAAAAAAGTAAATTTAATGATTTCAACTCTGATACATTGAAGGTAAATAGATGCAGTAAAAGACCTTTTTTGTACAAATATTTAATATTTATACTAGGGCTGTCTAAAAACATTTTAAGTAAAAAAAAACATGAAAAAATGATATTTCCATCCTCTTTAGCTAAGTGAAGGTTAGAGAGTTCCTTTAAAAAAAGTTACATAACAGATTATCTCTCACAAGTAAATGTACTATAGTCTGTGGCGGCGAATTTCGATTTTTATAGCTTATTCGATTCGTCTGATCGAGCTAAGTAATTTGCTACCTCGCATATCTTCTATTGAGTTTTCATAATGACAGGGAGCCGGGTGAAAGTTTAAAATTCCGTTCATTGAAAATATTTTGCCGTCCAAGAAATAAGTAAGATTTAAATTTATTTATAGTTCTTACACTGGCATGCATTGATGATAGCCAATTTTTGGCATATTGTTCATTCCGAAGAAGTGAGTAAAACAAAAATATTTCTTACAGTACGACAACGAGCAAAGCCTTCTTCAGCTGACTCGACGACGCATTCAATACATGCAACATAAACCTGCCTGTAAAGTAGCATACGAGTATTTTATCTGCAATTACAAATTCTTATAATAACAGCAACAATATAACCTTATAGTAGTTACTGGTAATGCATGGCACTGAAGAAACAATTAGTAAACTTACATCGCACTTATTTCTTTGAAGGCATCTGTTTTTCACTGAACGAAATTTTGGAATTTGACCCGGCCCCCTGTCATTATAAAAATTCAATACGCCACACAGTACATTTACTTGTCAGGTACCAGGTAGTACTTAAAAAGATTTTTTCAACACTTTCAATGTTGTTGAAAAGTAATTATAAATTCAGTTTATCTGTCGGTTTATTGTGGTAAAACTCTCGTGATACAAAAGTATTTCGTTACATTCCGCTGAATGCGAAAATCGCTTAAAGTGCATTTTAATGATGTTACACCATTTCAAACATAATGAAATTGATATGCATATATTATATGCACTAAAACATGCAATGAACAGAATGTAAATAATTTATTATTCATCTACAGTACCAAAAAACAGAATTCCGTTACATAATTTCGTATGAGGAAAAATCGTTTGCCTGTTTTTTATTTATGATACGAAATATCACACATGATGAGATTGATATGCTCCACTGAGGTGGACTACAACAAACTTTCTGAGAAATAGAGAATATTTAGCAATTACAGTTTAATTACAGAGACGCTTAAAAATTATTTGCGGGGAATTTAAATGTTGTTATGGTACTTAACTAAATAAAAAAATGTCCTAAAAGGTGCACCAAGTTATGTTTTCTATCGATTATGGAATGCGTAGCATTTATCGTTTTTTTTACAGAGGGGCACAAAATAATTTGGTTTTAGGACAATCTATGATCGATATTCGCTGGAAGTGCATTTTTCACTGTGGTAAGCATTGTTAAATTTATCTAATTTTTAATGTATTGAGTGGTGTGTATAAATTATGTAGATCATATACAATGCTGCTCGAAAGCATGCGCACATATTACTGCATAAAAAAAGAAATTTCTCAAAATGTTGGGTTTTTAGTGAGTTATGTGTTTTTTAAATTGCTTATTTAGAAATCTTATTTAAGTCTACGAAAACATTAAAATAATATTCCGTTAGTGTTGGAAAGTATTACATAATCTATGTTTGATGCATATATTTTTTTAAATTTATGGTTGATATAAACACTGTTTATATGAAAGTGTGGTGCGTTATTTCAAATACAACAGTATTTTTCATTTTTCCTGAAAAAATATTACGTTTTGAGTTATAATCGACCGTTTTCCGATACAAGGAATACATGATTGTCGCGTTCCATAAATCTTTTTATAAAGCCCATTTTTACATATTTTTCAGAATGGTTCTTCCTTTTAGAAAAACAAAAGACTCTGTTCGATTCTTTAGTACCTGAATAAGGTTGCCTGTGAAATTCGTGTATTTTATAGATGAAATGTCTTCGTGAATGTGTGAGAAAATAGTTACTTTTGTTTTTGAATAAACTTAAAAAAGATTTAGAATGCAACCTCAGGAGTTTAACATTAAGCATTCAAGAAATAAGTCAATGACTGCTAATAAGCGCATATGTCACATTAAACTATTGCTTTAAAAAAACTTTTATTAAATGTAAAATAGAAATTGCGTCTTTTTCTGTTTTCTGTTTTCTATTCATGACACCTAGAAGTAAAAAAAAAATAGGGGGCAAGCCAGAACTATGCAATCATTGAATGGGTATGCAAAAAAGGAAGTTTTGAAAAAATCACTGTTTAATTTAAATTCAAAAACTCTATGCATGCTAGGCTGAAAAAAGAAAAATTTAGAATTATAAATTTGAGTGTGGGTTAAAAATTTCCAACTTTCATAATATTATTAAATAAAATATTTTTAGATTAGAATTAAACACATCCTGTTTAATAACATTTGCTGCAAATTATTTTGTTAAAAAGACGTACTTAAAACGAAACTGAAATTTTAATCTATTACTTAAAAGATGAAAAGGAATATTTAATTAAAGAGCATTTAAAGAAATGCATCTGAAGACCTTTAGAAATTTTGAAAGCAGTTTCAAACGTTTGAGTTTTTTGTTTTTCTGAAAGTTTTCTTTATTTTGAAAATTAAGTTTTAAACTAATTTTGCAGAATGTTAGGCAAATTCTTTTGTATCCCACTCTTCCAAAGACGTTCTGAATTTAATCGAATCAAAAAGAGATAAGAGCGTTATTTAATTAGCAGTAATGTTTCATTACTTTGTCGAATTAAATAATTTAAGGAATTCCAATTTCATTTGAAAATTAATTTATAATGCGTTTTTAATCGTACTGATTCAAGTTATAAATATTTATCTTACTTTAACGAGATAGAAAAGTATAATTGCTTATTAGTTTCTTTTTGTAAATGGTGGATATTATTGAAGCTTTCGAATGTTATTCATGTAAAAGAAAATGTGAGTTCGTATAAATTCGTAATTATAGAACATTTTATCTTTGCTGAATTTATTTACTGGGTCTTTAAATTGTAGGAAATTCTTTAGAGTCTATTTGAAAACATAAAAGGACAGCCATTACAACTGAAGTGATATCAAAGCATATATTTTTTTAAATATATATTGAATGTAATATTCTCGAGTCTCAAATACTGAAATAGAATACCTTTGGAAATAATGCATTTTCTGTTTTACTTTTATGAAATTAGAATTCGTGAATTGCTTTTAAAAAAAATATAAAAATGTTTTACTCTTTTGTAGCAATGAAAATTAGAAGTACCTTGGCTGTCAGATGGAATGACATCTGGGCTTTCGATTGTAGAGTCGATAGATTCGTCTTTATAGCTCTGAAGTGGCACTTCACTTCTAAATAAATAAATACAAAAAAACTTTTTATTAACTACAAAATGTTATTCACATAATGAAACTTGCAAATATATTTGCTGTTAAATAATGATTGCAACATTATTTTCAACATCATCATGATTTTCAATTTTTTAAATTTAGCTTATAATTGCATAAATAGTCTCTAAGTCCACGCAGTGTCTCTAAAAAACGCCAGTAGGAATTTAGATAATCCATACTCTGGCAAGAGAAGTGTAACATAATTTTGTAAACCACAAACTGCAACTTAGGAATACGACATATTAGTTCGGAGTACCGAACGGAATTCAGAATAATGTCGAGAAACGCGCATGCGTGTGTACTCGAATTTTTTTTTACAGAAGAATGTTGTTACATTATCTATTTTTTTCATCCATAAATGGCTCAAACAAGTTATAATACTATTTTTTGATAAGTCTCATGAACAGTATGAGATGTTCAACAATTCACCTAGTTATGCAGAAATTTTGTAAAGATCCCACAATAACATGCAATGCTGAAATAGGCCTCCGTGAACATTAATAAGCATGCAGAATCGTGAAAAAATAAATAACAGCACACACTAACTTCTTCACAAATCATCGTATAAAAATTTAGCTAGTACTAATTGATTAGCAATGACGTCTACTAATTAATCATAGACTTAAAATTTACTTACAGGTTTTACCAAAAATTTGAATTTTCAGTACTAACACACACTTTTTGCATCATATTTAGATTTTTCCAATAAATTGTACTTTATGATATCAAACTAGAAGTCATTTGGTCAAGTATTTGAGCAATTAAGCAGGTTACAAGTTTCAAACTCTTAATACAAAATTCATTTAAGATCGTTGCAAAACAGATTGAAATGGAGGCAGCATTTTAGGTATAACGAAAAAACTACATGCTTGAATGAGCTGTATGATTGAATTTGCATTTTGAAGTTTCTAGACACCGATTTCTGTCAATTTGTTTTTCGAATTTTATATTTTTTCAAAAATTAATGTTGAAACTATATATAATTCGATTTTTTTTTTTTTTTTAAATCGTATATAATATACTTATGATTTTTTTAAAACATAAGTTGATTTCTATAAGCTTTAATTATGTGAATCTATAATTAGAGCTCATTTCTCTAAGTCGTTTTGAATTATGTTTAAAAAAATTCCCCAATTGTAATCTGTTTTGCTATGAGTAAAATTTAATTAAACATTAAGCGTTCCAAACTTTAAACTTGCATAAATTATAATCGCATTAATTGAATGACATCCTGTTTATTATTCTAAGGTAAAATGTACCAGAGAATCTAAATATAATGTCAAAAGAGATATATGTTAATATCAAAAACTTTTGAATTTGGTACAATTTCTCTATGTCGATGAGCTTTATTTTAGGTATATCATCGATTGGTAGACATTATTACTAATTATGTTTTTAACTTTTTATAGAATGTCACATTTCTATACAATGATTTGTTGCAGAATTGATATGGGGTGGTCTATTTCTTTCTTTTTCTTTGACGATTGTAAATGCACATCTAGAAATTAAGGGAGGGTAGTTTGAAAATGTATTGTTGTTTAGAACACAACAGTGTGACTTTAATGTTTCTTTATATATTTTCTATATGTTTGGTGGCTTTCAGAGACTTTATCTACCTTTGAATTCTAGATAAATCCAACTTACTTATATAAAAAATAAAGGTGCTTTTCACACAAGAAGAGGTAGCGCAAGGATACTCCTGGTAAGCACTTCTTTCATTAATTTGCTACTCAAAATAAAATTTTGCACTGGAAAATTGATTTCTATTGTTGTAAATGTATGCAAACTCTCCTTTCAATGATTACAAAAAATACTCAATAATTGTTCATGAAACTATTTTTGTAATTGTTTAATATTTCCATAGGTTTGAATGAGGGGAGTATAGATTTTATTAAGCATTCGGCAGTCATTGTCATTTGGTCATTTTGGTATAGGGCAGTACATCATAATACAAATATCTGCATCTGATCGTTGCGTTAGATTATTGCTGCAGGCGCGTCATTACATGAAAAAGTTGTTTGTTCTCTGTCAATGGCCAATAACATCGCTTATATAAGCATAAGGCGCAAAACTGGACAGTCTAAGCGAATTTTAAGTATTTCACATTTCTGCTACATTTTGGGAGTGTAATCGGCTTGTACAGTTAGTATATCGCAATGCAGCAACGAAGAACATTTTGAAATGTTAATGCTATACAGTTTATCCAATCGCAAGTCTAACAAAACTGCACAGTAATTTCAGCGTACATTTCTCAATTCGATATACTTCTGGGAGATTTGTTTCCCTATTAGTGCAACTGATGTGTGCAAGAGGAAGTGTACAGTTTGTAGATGGACTAGGTAGGACCAGACTTCACTCAACCGATGAAGAAATTAATATTTTGGCTTAATTTTGTAGTCATCCACAAGATTTTAATCCCTATTTCAAGAAAAACATAATTTGGACTGACGGATGCTGTTTTAAACAAGATGGATTTATAAATCCTCAAAATGCTGGTCTGACACAAATCCATTCGTGGTACGTGATATTCATCATTTGAAGGAATTTTCTGTGAATGTATGGTGTGGAATTTAACGAAATCGATTGCTTGGACACATACTGTATGATGGTACGTTGACGGGAGACAGATGTATTAATGAGTTTCCGAATGTGGTTTTTCTTAATTTTATGGATAAACTGCTCCTAACAATACTGTCAATATTTTATTTCAAAAGGGCGGATCTCTATATCATCAAGCTACAGATGTGAAACACAGCTTAAATAGCGAGTTTCCAGACAAGTGGATTGGCATGCATTGGCCGGTAGAATTTACCCCTATGTCGTTTGATTTAACGACTACAGATTTTTATTTGTGGAGTCGTTTACGCACAGCTGTTTATTTGTCACTTCTCTTAAATAAAGCATAATTGCAACAATGAATTCAAGATGGCTGTCGTGACATCACCGAACAAAAACTTGATCGAGTGTACAGACGTGTTATCAGACATGCAGCTCTGGATTGGCATGGATGGAAAACATTTTGCTTTGTAATCTTTGCCTAAAGTTATTATTTCTACACAGTTTAGATCTTTTTGTATCAATAAATAGCACAATTATTAGTGATTAACGCAGTCATTGTTTTTTTTTCGTAATTTGTGTACGAACTCTTAAACGTGAGAATCCGACATGATTTTTCTATTTGCGAACTCAAATCCAGGCATCGAGAAGTGGTTTAAGTCAGCATTTGTGTGTTTTCATATCTCTGCGCCTTTTTATGATAAAATGCTTAAATTTTGTACTCGACCTTATAAGTGTCTGGAGCAAATTTTACGAATTAAGAAATTTTATGTACGGAGGTCGTTTAAAATAGTAATTTTGTATTTATTCAAATTTAATCGTCTGAAAATTTTAATTTATTTTTTTTTAATTTCTGAACCATTTTTTATGTAACTTTGTAATTTATAATATATGTCTATTAGCAATATATAAAAAATAAAAGGCGAAGTCGATGTTTTTGGGACACCTTGTATATTAGACTCTCAGTTGCAGCAATTAAATGAGTTTGTAAATTTAAATTTTACTAAATCAGTTTTAATTAAACTTTTCTTTTCGTGTATGTTTCAGATTTTACAAAACAAAAAGAAAGAAAAAAAAAGAAAGAAATATATTTTTGCACTTGGATATGCAATTAAAATAGATATGGAATAAAACATTGAATAATGTAAATGGAATTAAACATTGAATAGCATACACAGTTGGAGTATTATTGATTAAAATCAGTAGTTTTAAAGCAAATATTTTCAGGCAATTACTGAAAAATGACATATAGATCTTTGTTGAAATGCTATTAAAGAGAACAATTAAATAGGGTGAATATATGTTAAAAACTTCGTGGTACAGGGATAATTGTTTAATAAATAAGTTAAATAATTTTACAATTGGTAGTTTTGTATTTAAATGTGCTAGAAAATTGTGTTTTTCAATTATTCCGTCCATTGTAGTCTATTTCAAATATTTCAAACATAAAAAGATAGAACAACAGCGTGCTCATTTTATGAAACAGTGGCAAGATCGCTAGGACTACTCGGATAAAGGTAGATATACCTATAATCTGGCCCCAGTGATATCCTTGGATATTCTCCTGCTCCCACCACTATATCTTTCCTTACAGGTAATGGTCACTTTATTGCCTACCTCTTTAAGTTCAAAAGACACCTTTTTCTAAGTACGTTGATATTGCTCGTTCCTCTCATTACTTCTGTGATTGTCTTTTAACAGCTCGCTGCCATATTTGCCGTATTCCTTCTTTTCCACACGACTGAATGGCTAATATTTTATCGCTTCCGGCAGTGCTCTAAAAGCTTAAAAACAATTTAACTTTGTATGTGACTCAACCTCCCCCCGTATTCACTGCACATTTTCGGGATGGAGTTTTGTATTTTCCGGAAGTGATATTGTTTGTACCTATGTCTTTTCCAGAAATAATGACGCTATATTCATATATTCATTTATCAATTGTTCACCACCCAGCCATCTGTCACGCTTACCACCAGGTGAGGAGCTGAATTTTGTACTATTTTTAAAGATCTCTAGAAAGAGGACCGCGAGATCATATATGCTCTATAGACTTGGTTTCCTAGGCTTGGTTCCCCAAAAGATTTGCTGCTTGCGTCTTGAATGGGTTAAAATTACTTATTACGATATTTAGAAAATATAAATTTCTCTTACTATACCATTTCAGATAATTTATTTTGATAGTAAAGAAGTCGGAGCATAATAACAGATACAAGCTGCGTTGCACCGATACATTATATAAAACAATAGAGATTTTTTTAAAATTTAGTAATATCAAGAAATCTACTTTAAAATTTTCTTCTTCTTCTTGAAAATGATGTATGTTATTATATAATAAATAACTTAAAAATACGCGCATAATATAATAATAGATAAAAGCATTTATTTTCGTATATGCGAACATTACTCTGTCACATATTATATCCAATTGTATTAGAAAAAGTAATAACTGTTGTATGTTTGTATTTTTATGTCATTATAATTAAACTTTAAAAATGACATGATCGAAAAACAATATTTATTTCATTCAAATTAGGATAATATATGCATCGATTATTTGTTACAAACTATATTTATGAAAGTTCTATACATTATTATATCTTTGAATGAACACGTATCCAAAGGTTATGTATAATTGTTGTTTATAAGAATATTTGATAAATTCAAATTCGGAACTGAGTGAAACGTAGTATGCGAGTGGCAACATGGTTATAAAAATAGGAAACTGTGAAAAATCAAGTTATTACTGATTTTTATATCAAATAAAAGATTTAAAAAATGTACTTATAAAGTTACAACTTTAGTGAAAAATAATTATTAAATAAAGTAATGAGGAAGTTTAATAGTATGAGTGGTTGCGACTGATAATCACACTTGTTAAACAATAATTGCTTACGATTATTTAAACAATTCGTAGTCTATGGAACGAATTCGTGGTTTGTCTTCAATTCTGGATGAGAATTCGGTAAGCGCTGACGGGTTTCAAGCTAATGAGGATAATAAAGCTAATGAGAATGTTTCCTAGTCGTCTCCCCTTAATATTATACACATGCTCTGTAGAATTTTTTGAGTTTGATAGGCCACTGCATGCGTTTGATACTTGTCTTTGAAAGATATCGTTCGCCAAGACCTCACGTTGAGGCGGCGTGTTCGTATCTCTGAACAGACACTTTCTCAAATGTTTGTGTAAATGTCTAGCATAACGGCTCTGCAGACAATGTCTTTCTTTAAAAATAAATGATATATTGACTTCATAAAATGTGTTTCACGGATTCTACAAATATTAGAAATACGACGATATTTTATTTAAAGGAAAAACTCTCAACTAATCCCTAAGCTTCTTCGTGTCCTATTGTTTTCGACTCCAGATCTGATGTTATAAATGTTTAGGCGTGAGGAGAATAGATCAGGCTGACTGTCTGGCATAAAGACTAGCATGATTGAGTTTCCTGTAAACAGTTTATGTCGAAACCAGTCAACTTTACGCCGCAAAGGTACTGCCAAATATCGGACGATTTTAATTCTATGCCAAATAGATACTTGTCGTGGGAAAACATATAAAATTCTTTGAAATATCTGCACAATTATAACATTGAAAATAGAAGCACATTCAGAAAAAGAGGCGCTTTCGTTTGATTATCCCAAATGAAGTATTGCATACAAATAACTGGTTCTTTCACAAACGTGTTCTTTTGTTGTATTTGCAACATTATTCCTCATTTATCTCCATACTAACTGTCATATATCACTGGAGGCCGTTATATTATCGTTTAAGCATACTAATACCGACTGAAATATTTTCTATATGCATAAAGTTTTATCGTCGTCACTGTAGTTTCCACAAGTAATTTTGAACATTTTTATCAACTGTTTCTCAGACTATTTTACATTGTACGAATTATGCTTATACAGTGAAACTTCCATTTAATGAAGTCTCATCGTTACATTTAAACGCTTCGTTATGAAGAAAATTCGTTAAGTAGAAATAAATTAAAATTCGTGAAACTTGTATACACATAATACACATAAAATGAAAAGTAAAAAGTACACATAAAGTGGAAATATTTGAAAAATGTATTTTACTTCGGGCATTCATTTTTTTAACCAATGGAGACATATGAGAAAAAGTTAATTAGACTAATGTTTAAACAAAAAACACATAATAGATGAAAAGTAAACAAAAACTGAAGCGTACCTTTTCTTTTTTGATTAAAATGGGATTCAATGTGTGTGTGTTTGATTAAATGATTAAAATGTGTTCATTTTCATACAGTCCGCTGAAATAATTCATACATCCATTGCAACAGCAACGTCTCTGAATGCTGTACATGCACGAAAGTGGAATAAATTTCGTTATATAGAATTTGTTTTTCGTAATAATGAAATTAATTTACAGGTTAATGGTGTTCAAACTCAAGGTTCTGCAAAAAATTTCGCTAAGTAGAAAAATTTGTTAAATAGGGACTTCGTTAAAGGGAAGTTCAAGTGTATTTGGTAAAGAATATATATATATGTATTTAACATTCATTATTTATAAGTTTTTTTGCATCTTTTTCAAATGCTTTAAAACAGAAAATTTAAAATATAACACATTTTAAGATTATCCATGAAAACATTTAAATAGTCCAAATTTGATTTTTTCTATAGTTAATAACACACTAATAAAATATATAAATTGTATTTCGTATTGTAATTTTTATATTTTATATCATAAAACACCAAATTAAAATCTATAAATATATTCCACTTACTTGACTTCTTTTGTTTCTTCTTTATCTGAAACAAAATAAAAACTACATATTTAAACAGAAGTTGCATGAGAAAAATACAATACTCATTTAATTATCAGCTACATAAAAATTTTTTGAAGCTAGATAAATATGATAGAGCAAAAAAAAAGAATATTTCCATTTAAATGAATTTGATAATTTTCCATAAGTACTTTAGTATTTTTAGTTGATTTTCTCAAATAAAACATGACTGGTTTTATTCTGAGTATCGAGAAATGCAAAGTCTCTGTAATGCAAAATATTTCTTTGTATCCATAAAAAATAACCATGTTTATTTATATATAAAAAAACTATTACTTTATTTACATTTAATATTTTTCAATCTTCATACTAATACATGCAATGATAAAGTTTAAGAATGTAAGTTCCGAGGGGACTTAAGTTGGGACCGTAAGTCCCAAGTTATATTTTATGTTATAATAAATGTAAATAATTCTGGTGATAAAATCTAAATTTTTACTGTGTTTCTACAGTTAAACTACGCATTAAGGAAAAAATATTGATTTTTTTCCGAAAATATAAGTAAATTGGTACATAAACGGTTACAGGGTTCGTACGGGTTCTGGAATATTAAGACCAGGAAATTCTTCGGTACCAGTATTTTCTTACAGATAATCTCTTCTTAAATAAGGTGAAGTTTCGCACGTTTGAATTTGATGTATTTTTTTAGAAAAATATACTGGTA
The DNA here is from genome assembly GCA_963931845.1 of Maratus michaelseni. Classification (NCBI taxonomy): domain Eukaryota; kingdom Metazoa; phylum Arthropoda; class Arachnida; order Araneae; family Salticidae; genus Maratus; species Maratus michaelseni. Next base: position 255,087,636 of record OZ007590.1, on the reverse strand, counting down.
TTTCATCTGGAAAATAACGGTACCCGTACGAACCCTGGGTTATGTGTAAATAATATTATCGCATGCCAGTAGGGTTTGGCAACATTTATAACATTGTACCGTTTACTTTTGACCGTTTTGATAGTTTTATTTAAATTTTTGCTATCCTCAAATCTACATTAACAAATTCGCATATTATTTTGTTTATTTGTTGAATAGTCTAAGTGCTTATCACGAGTCAATTAGATGTAAATTTAAATTTACTGTTAAATATTTTGCAGATATATTGAAAAAATGAAACATTTTTGTACTCTACTATGAATATTTGTCAGTTACGTTCTCAGTTATTGCAAACCTATTGCAATTTTACTTCATTATACAAAAAAATATAATATACAAATATAAATAAAGAAAACAAATAGTTTTACAGTACCTATATGAGACCAAAGTCTAAAAATATTAATTTAAGACCTCCTTATGGCTTATGAAACAGATGAATTTTAAACATTATTGTTTCTAAAAATTCACCATAAGGATGAATAATTAAATTGTTTTTCACCAAAACGGAAAGTGTCTTTTATGTTGTGTCTGTATCATAATTATGATTCTTACTTTAAATTAAAACATATTATTTCAATAAATATATTTCTGTAGGTTCATTTATTCAAGCAACCTATTATACGTATTGAATACGCATGGTATCTCATTTTTTGCTAACTGTAGTCGCTCTTGTGTTCGTCTTAAAATTTATAAATATTATTTTTCCTTACCTCCAATTCTTCTACAAATCTGCCCTGCCTCTTATAAACATTCTTGTTGCCCTTTAACTATATTTGTCGGTCTTTGTAATATCTCATTATGACGAAATATTTTGCGTTTGTGGATGAATTTAAACAATTTTGTTATGGTCACTTTAAAATGTAAAATTGCATATAACAGTTCAATAGGGTTTGATTTGTTAGAGGTAGAAAAATGTGTAAATTTCATTGTTCTTAATTTGGATAGAGAATCTTCTGTAGTTTGTTATTATGTGTGTCAGGCAAACCTGTTTTATTTCGCAAAATATTTCATAATCTTAAATTGAAGGCATAGTGATGGAAAGTTTTCGCTCTTATACATTCATATGCCATGTATTGAAGGAACGTTCACTTATGTAAAAGTATAGTTATAAGCTTAGGTATGTGGATGATATTTTTATTTTAGTTCCTTCTGATGGTGTTATTTCAAGTATCAAGAATGTGGCATGCATAAATCAATAAGATGTATTTCTGAAATTAGAATGAATTAAAGCACAAAACATTATAAATATTTTTTCTTTAATTATTTTTTCTTTAATTATTTTCTTTAATTTTTTCTTCAAGTAATACATACCTTTTCTCTTTTTATTATATTTTATGCGAATCACCACAGCGATTAAGACACATATTAAAACAAGTGTAATAATAACACCGGCAAGAATTCCAATAAGAGGTGTGAAATCTGTATCATCTTCTTCAGCTGAAAAAACATTAAACATACATGAACTATCATGTAATTATATCATACACTCTCTCAACATAATGTTCGAAATATAGCAATATGGCCTAAAATAATTTTTTAACATTTTTTGATTGATATTTTTAATATATGTATAATTTAATTATGTATTAATAGATGATTAATAAATTCATTATATTTGAAAAGTAAATTAAATATAGTAACGAAAATAAATATGCATTGGCATTACAGTGAAACCATTTTATACGTGCTCCAAAGACACGCTTTCTCTAATTCAAATTATTAATCAGAACAGTATTAATTGACATGCAGCTTGCATCCAATATATTTCCCTATTTAAGATGAAAACAATGAATTTTCTTGTATCTAATAAAACTACATTGAACGTTATTCTTAAAGTTACTACTACTAATACTAATATTATTATTCGTAAAAAAATCGTTACATTTCGCAAATATGAGTTTGCAATAAGTATAAATTTTCCTAATGCATTTTCTAATGGTATTTCAGAATGACTTATTATTTTGATGTGCTGTTTATGTCGGTAATATAAGATTACATTCTATGGAATTTATTTATTATTTATTTTACGTTAAATAATCGAAATGCGTATGATAAATTTACCCGTAATGGACAGTGTACCATTAAAGGATAAGTTTAAATTAGAACTTTAAAATATAATCTTTTTGGAAGTCACACAGAGATTCTCGCGCCTCATGGTATTTCTAATAGAACACTGTAGTGTTAACGATTCTAGCTACATAGATTTTAAGCCATCATGCAGATACATTTTTCTAACTGAATGAAACATTATCTGGGACGAAATTCGAACACGAGACCTTTGGTTTAAATTGCCAACACCCTGCCTATCTATTTACTTGGACCGACAAGCGGCCGACACATGTCACTCAGACAATCTTTTGGCTATATAATCTGTTCTGTTATCTAAAACAGTTTAGCAGTATGTACCGCATGTAATGGAACTCTTAAACGACTTTTCTTGCCTGCAGTATGATCTGTTGAGCTGTTTCAGATAACATACTAGAAATTATTGCTAAATGGTTGTCTGAGTGAAATGCCATCTTTTATTCCAGGAAACTAAATAGGCAGAGCGACGCCAATTTAAGCCAGAGGTCTTGGGTTCGACTACCGTCCTGAATATTATATTAATAATTAGAAAATATCCATTTAGTTTGATACCAATCAGTTTGACTGAGTTAAAATATTAAAGTTTAAATCATTGGTTTTGGAAGGGGATGGTTACAACTCAAACAATGAGATTATCATGGTTGTTGGTGTTTCGATTAAGGTAATGTATTTTCTGGTTTTTATTTGTGGCTATCTTTGAGAAAAATTTTGTACCTCTCGTTATTATATAACTCAACAGTGTCTGCAGAATTCCTTTATTGTATTTATTTTTGAATTTTACATCGGCGTGATACATTTTTACAGCTGTCAATTAAGGGTACCAAGACATTTCACTTTAACCAGTAATGGACAACCCTGTCAAACACTGAAATTCCTGGTGACAAGGGATAACATTCAGAACAATGTTCGATAGTCCAGGAACAAACATAATTGGCAGAACATATTTTATTGGTAACTGACCGAAACATAAATAGTTTCATGCGTTTTTCAGAAATAATTCGTCTCAAATAATTCAGATGTGAAGACGAACATTAACAAGAGTTGAATCAATGAAAAAAAGATGTTGAAACAGCTCAAGAAAGTCCGCAGGAAGCAGTTTGAAAATTCGTAATTACTGGTAGCCAAATTAAAGAGAACCATATAACTGAGAAAAATTCACCCCCGACAGAGGCTATTTTTTAAGTAAGTGTGCGTACTTAGTATTTAGGGACTACGACTAGGCAAGTATTATTTTAAGATTATTGCACAGTGTTGTGATTAAAAATTCCGTTTGTGTTTTAACACGTAATTGAACAAAATGCTTTGTTTAAACAATGTTATTGACATTTGCCATAGTATAATGTTGTTAATGTTTATACAGACCGCATTTATAGCTTTGTCTTTTTTTTGTTCGTTTGTTCGTTTGTTATTTCTTTTTATTGTATTAACTCATTAAAGTAACAACAAATACATTTTTATAATACAAAATAAAAAAATTCCAGCTGTTTCCTCTTTTATTTGATGTTTTCTGAAATAATTCAATCCTGTCGAATATCGGTACAGATAGGCGTTCAATACTGTCCAGTAATAGACATATGTGTCCATTACTGTATTTTGTGTGTTCACAACCGGTGCGCTTTAAACTCTCCACAATGCAAAACGTGTGGAAAATACTTAAATCAAACTTTTTGGCGCACATTCGTATATAGAATGTATATAGAGATACTGAACATCCACTGTGTTCATAGTTACTAATACAGAGAACGCTTCATTAAGAATATGCGAAAACTGTTAAAGTGTCTTCTACAGATGATATAACGTTAAAGATATTTTGATCACTTCGATTTGAGTCATAAACTTAAAAAACATTTCAAGTAGAATTCGGGAAATATAGTCTCTCTAACATGGAATTATTTTATGCAATGCTCTATATTTACTTAAAAGAGAAGAAATAGTTAACAAAAATATTCTTCTTGCTATTGCAATTCATCAACCTGCCAACCTCATGCAACCTAGTATTGTTATGTTAGTTGACACTTTAATAAACGGATATAGAAAAATAATAAATAATTTAAGCTCAACGGACAAACATGTAGTAACTCTTTCGCTGATGCACAAAAGATTTGTTATAGCAATACAGATATCGTGCAGAGGAGTCGTGTGATTTACTTCCTATTCTATGATCACAACATCAATTTGATGTGATTCGTTTGTTGTGACGTACATGATTAGTGAGCTAAGACGCGTAAATAATAGGATGTGACAGATTTGCAAAACCGGTCTATTTTGTTTGGATTTTCAGGATTTGACAGCATTGAAATGTACCCTATTTGTTTACGTATCGAGGTAGACTGTCCAACGTGTCTAGGTATTAAAAATATGTATTTCACGGGAGATTAATTTTTTTAACTGTGATCTTATGATTCGCCCATAAATATTATTTCATGTGTGTTGCTTTGCATACATTTCTAAAGAGATTTAAATTAAATTACAAAGCATACATGCGTTGAAATTAAAAAATATATATACTATTAAACATACTTAAGAATAGACATAATTTAGATCTGAAAGTATAAATCAGTCTAGTTCAAGATAGATATGTTGAAAAACATTTGAGTTTTTATGTACGGTATCTAATGCGGCTAAACATTTTTTTTAACCTCAAAATAGACAATAATATATTATTGAACATCATACCTGTGATTACACAAGTATTTTGACTGAAACTGTTTCAGAATAGAAATATTCCCTATATTTAATGGAGGAATTCTGCGTTACTATAAAGCAAAAATTTAATGCGTTGATAATGGTATTCTACATATGAAAGACTTGCATGTGTGGAATATATTTTGTAGTTTTAATCTACTTCATTTTAAAAATCCCCAAAATTGAAAGCTACACGTAAATATATAACATACATTTAAAAAATATATTATTCTTTGTGTTTATTAATAAGAAAAAGAACATTAAGCATGCTAAGAAAATAACGAATTTAATATTGATGCAATAAATGAAGCATATCATACAAAGTATTACTAGTTTAACAAAAAATCACAAAACTTTATCAAACAAATTGCTGTTTAAAATTTAAAATTTCTAATATCAAACGTTTTTATTTTAAAAATCTCTCTTAAAATAGTAAAATGTATGTAATTTTTTATTTTTATGCTCACTGTTATTAAAAATTTTAAATAATGTTGCATATTTTTAATGAACAGAGACAAATAAGATTAAACTAAAACTTTTGGTGTTAAATAGCATAAAAAAGTGTATTTTTCTAGAAACTTTGAAATTTCTCATGAAAAATTTTTAGCTTTAAAAAAATATCATTCGGTACGAATTCTAAAATATGAATCTTATTAGTAATCAGTAAAACACTGTGTGTTTTAAAAATGCAATTTTTATTTCGACTTTCTATTCTGCCTTACAAAATATTATTAATATTTAACTAAAGCATTTTGAATGATTTTTGTGTATCAAATTCTAATTAGTAAATGTAAAGTATTGTTAGTTTTATATATATTTCAATACTTAAATAAAATGTTAAAACTTAATAAAAAGAACGAAAACTTATATATATTAAATTAAACTAAAGTATTTATGCATACATCCAGATCATGCAAAGGAAACGGGTTCAGTAATGTTAAATGGTTTTAAGCAAATCCCATGCAAACTAATCTTAATCCAGGGAATTTCATGCAAAAAGAAAATAAATGTATCAAATATTTAGCTCAGTGATGCTTGCTTGCAAATACAAGCATCTACATATTTGTAAGTGCTAAAACGCACTTTGATTTTAACAAACATTAAAACATATATCTTTTGAAGTAAATCATTAAAACATTTTATTGCAAAGATTTGCGAATTACATTTCTAAAGAAACGAGACTAATGGAGAATGAAGCACAAACAGCTAATTTTTGAAAATGTTTAACATCAAAAGTAATATGTCACAGTAAGTATTAGATTTTGACACACAAAAATTGTAGGTTAAAATACAACTGTGGAAAAAAAAGAGGGGTAAATGTTATTTTTAATTACATGCTTTGAACAACGAGCGAATAGAATGAAGTGCATTATATTTAAAATTACACAAATGATTAAAAAAAAAAAACAATTTTTTATAAGTATATATATTTTTCAATTAGCACAAATATTTACATTAGAAAACAAAATGTATAATCTTTATAGACTTCATATTTCACTGATCGAAAACATTAAAATTGTGTGTAAATCAATTCGAAATAGAATGTATTTTTGACACATAACTTACTGTATTTCAATTAAATAAAATAGTAAATTATTTTATTCATATATTTGAAAGTTAACATAAATTACATATTTGAATGGATAATATATATTACGCAAATATTATTATTATTGTATTTATCTGAGGTTAAAATATAACTTCGCCTTAAATTGAATCTGTTTATTTCATACGATATTTTTACAAAAATGTATTTCACATTCTCTATTAAAACATTTAAAAATATTTTTATATTTAAGCATATTTATTTACGCATCGGTCTCTTTAAACCACGTTATATTATGTACAGAATCGACTAAAATATGTAATTATCAATAAATAAACACTTGAAAAAATAAAAAACAAAAACTTGAAAAAATAATAATAAACATAATGTATGAAATAAAATATACACATTTTCTGACAAGGAATAATCTTATTACTTTAAAATTATTATAATCCAAAAATATCGATCTGAATAGATATAAATCGATAATTCATCATTTAAGGATAATTTAGCTCTTTACCAGTAATTTTTCCTAATTTTCAAAAGGAAGCGTTACGTTTATTAATCTACTCATTGTTTTTCTAAATAATTCTTATTTAATGAATTTTACATGAAATATTATATTATTTTGTTCCTGAAAAATTTATTTATTTTTTACACGGTTATTGTTTTATGTTCTATGATTTTGCATATTCTACAGAATTTACAGGATACACATTATTCATTTTATTTGCATTAAATTTTCTTTCAAAACAGTTACTGGAAATAAAGAGAACTGTAATAAGAATTCAGATTTCAAAACAAATCGTTGCAAACTCATAAAAAACGTAGTTTGACTGCGCTCAGCAATATTCCTGTGCAGAAAATCGAAGTAAGTGAATGAGTAAGAAAATAAATACTTTTTTTAGTGAATTCGAGCATTTTTAAATAATATGCTATTTTATTGATTTTATTTGAACTAATAAAAAGTTATATACTATTTAAATATCTGTATGAACATTCACTTTTCTAGTTTTGAACTAATTTTACTACAATTTACGAATAGAAAGCAGACTAAATCAGTACGATATGTATGTAATCTCATAGCGCCTATTTTAAAAATATTAAACATTTATTTGAAGATTATCTTTAATTTTTTTTTAAACATTTATCACAACTAAGCTTGCAAACTTTTATAATGGAGTTCTTACAGTAATATTCTTAATTTCTCTTATTAACAGATTAAGCATATATTTAGAGATAAAAAAGGAACATTTTAATGCAGATTATTCCTTTCTTTGGTATTGTTGTCAAATGTATTTCATATACTTATCCTGATACTATCTACCTGCCTATTGTAATATTAACCAAGAGAACTCTTTTGAATATATATGAATTCAGTAGTATATTGTATAATTTAAAGTCCAACAATGAATATTTGTAATATTTTTTGTTAAATAATCTAGTATTTGTTACGGGTGATCAAATTAAGTAACACATGTTCACTTATCATAAAGTAATAATTCTATGTTTTTTTTTTAAGAAACAGTAATATAACCCCGAATCACGAAATTGCATATGTAACGGTCTTCTTCTTTAAAATACACTATATTGCCAAAGGTGACCGGTCACTTGCGATTTTAGACGTTTGTTAACTATCTAGAAAAATACATGAGGAATTAACCTGAAACTGCAGGTGTGTAAACAGTATAGTATAGGTTATATATTTCCGAGAAGATTTTTTTCCCGAAACCCCATAAGGAACTGTCAACAAATTGAAAAAGAACGAATTTCTTTTGGATTACCCTGTAAAAACTAATGTAGCGAAAGCGTTCAAACTCGGGATTATTAATAAGTGGCTTATTGTAATATACTGTGTTCATTTTTATGAGGATAACATGTATAAGGTAAAGCCAGGAGAGATGGCGCTGTCGGAGAGATTGCACACATAGAGGTTCGGGGAGAAGGAGTAGAGTGAGCGTACAGCGACTCCAGGTAGTTGTACAACAGCAGTGGTGGAGTGTCTACTTGAAAGTGCACGTTGATTGTTTTGAGCGTCTAAGATAAAGCATTGCTATTTTGTTTTGTTTTCACAAAGTAAGTGCTTGAATTTTCATAGCTATTCATCAGAATTTCTATAAACGATTTCTCATAAGCTACTAATCTAGACTAACAATGTCAACATCAACGGTTCGTTTTAGTAGCGGTCATGTTTAAATAAAAGGCTGCGCAATCACTTCTATAGAAATTGGAGAGATTGCGCATCTGCTACTTAGGAGAGGTGGCGCATTCTTCCCATTAGTTTCCATGCTAGGAGAGATTACGCAGCTTATTGGTAAATTTGATTAAAAAAATGAAAAATGAAAATCGACTAATTTTAAGTTAAACGTGTTATCAAGTAACTTAATGTTATTTTGTAATCTTATCTGGACTTGCTTTTTCTGATTCTTTAATTTGTTTCCCCTTTAATTAAAATTTTTTAATCGTTTAAAAAAAAAAATCCTTTTTTTTTATTCTTTAATCATTAGGTTAAAATATTCACTCCTAATACAGTAATATTTGTTCACAAAAACCTTACAACAATGTCATTTAAGTGTAATTATTATTGTTAACAATTTAATTGTAGTTATTATTAGGAACAATCTCTTCTACCCATGTGCGCAATCACACCAACCCTGTAAGGACAGATTGCGCAAAATAACTTTCTTGGTTTTATTACAACTGTTCTATTAAATTACAATATAACAACAAAATAGCATTGGAAATGCATAAAAAAACAAATGAAGTAAAAAATATTCATGGATAGTTTAGCAAAAAATTAATATTTAGATTTTTTATTGTTATTCTTTTGAATTGTGCGCAGACTCTCCTAGCTTTACCTTAGTCTAAGAGACATTAAGGTTTATTATAAAACAGTCCCAAATTTCACCAAGTGTTTTGCTTATAATTTGCAGAGTTCTTAATATAAAAAAAAAGTTATTTTGAGAAAATATGTAAAACAACATTGTACATAATACTCTGCAATCGGAATTAAAAAATAGTAAAAATTGGATGAAAAATGAGCAGGTTTACTAAAAAAAGTTTCACTGCGCATGCGCGAATGCAATCAAAATGAAATATGCATAATGTATTAGCTAAGTATATAGAGCAACTTTAGTGAAACTCTTAAAATCATAGCTTGAAAATTCTGAAAATTAACGTCGATAGAATAAGAGCGAAATCCGTTGTTCCCAAAAAGAAGCAAAAAGATGAAGGGTTGTATCAAATATCTGTTGATTATAAAAATGATTATAAAAATCCCAAAAAGAAGAAGGGTTGTATCAAATATCTGTTTATTATAAAAAAAATTATAAAAATTATTATAAAATGAAAATGGACTAATTTTAAGTTAAACGTGTTATCAAGTAACTTAATGTTATTTTGCAATCTTATCTGGACTTGCTTTTTCTGATTGTTTATTTTTTTCGCCTTTAATTAAAATGTTTTAATCGTTTTTTAAATTATTTCCTTTTTTTTATTCTTTAATCATTAGGTTAAAATATTCACTCCTAATACAATAATATTTGTTCACAAAAACCTTACAACAATGTCATTTAAGTGTAATTATTATTGTTAACAATTTAACTGTAGTTATTATTAGGAATAATCTCTTCTACCCATGTGCGCAATCACACCAACCCTGTAAGGACAGATTGCGAAAAATAACTTTCTTGGTTTTATTACAACTGTTCTATTAAATTACAATATAACAACAAAATAGCATTGGAAATGCATAAAAAACAAATGAAGTAAAAAATATTCATGGATAGTTTAGCAAAAAATTAATATTTAGATTTTTTTATTGTTATTCTTATTGATATTCTAATCAACAGAATATCTAATATCTGTTGATTAGTGCCGAAATATCGTACACAATATTGCACGTACTATATTTGGATACAACCCCTCATCTTTTTGCGTCCTTTTGGGAGCAACGGATTTCGAGCTTATTCTATGGACGATAATTTTCAGAATTTTCAAGCTATGATTTTGAGACTTTCACAAAAGTTGCTCTATATATTTAGCAAATACATTATGTACATTATATTGTGATTGCATTCGCGCATGCGTAGTGAAACATTGTTTAGTAAACATACTCATTTTTCATCCAATTTTTATTATTTTTTAATTCCGATTGCAGGGTATTATGTATAATGTTGTTTGACATATTTTCTCTAAATAACTTTTTTTTTTATATTAAGAACTCTGCAAATTATAAGCAAACAACTTGGCAAAATTTGGGACTGTTTTTATAAAAACCTTCATTTCTCTTCGAGTATACATGCTATCCTCATTAATATGAACACAGTATATAACAATAAGCCATTTATTAATAATCTCGAGTTTGAACGCTTTTGCTACATTAGTTTTTACAGGGTAATCCAAAAGATATTCGTTCTTTTTCAATTTGTTGAGAGTCCCCTACGGGGTTTCGGGAAAAAATCTTCGCGGACATATATAACCTACACTATACTGTTTACACACCTGCAGTTTCAGGTTAATTCCTCCTGTATTGTTCTAGATAGTTAACAAAAGGTCTAAAATCGCAAGTGACCGGTCACCTTTGGCAATATAGTGTATTTAGCTATTCTATTTCTTATACAGTGTCAGATTTTATTTTTTAAGCAACGATTATTTATGCCGTGTTCAAAACATTTTCAATTCATATCGCGAAAAATCCAAGAAATAGATGAACGATCTGTTTAATGTTTTCGATCAGTTTAAGTGTAATAGCATAAGATTATTATGTAAGATTAAAATGCTATAGAGAACAGAGGATGTCAAATACATTTAGGACTAGTATCCTTGCCTGTTCTTCTTTCTGCTGGGAGTAGAGTTGCTGCAACAATGGCTACGGAGTTACTTCTGCCTTTAGCATTAGCTGCATATAACACAAGGATGTAGGATGTTGCTATTTCTAAATCACCGACGAGAAATACAGGTTTTTCCACTGTACTAATATTTGCTGTGAGATGCTCATTTGTGGATTCATATACCTCCAAGTGAAACGTCTGGGCTAATCCTCCATCATAGCCTTGCTCACACTGAACCAGAAGTGAATCGGTTGTTTGATTTGCAACCAAGCAATTTCTTAATGTTGCTGGAGGACCTGAAATACAATTCCTTATTTTATCCTCCGATCTGCGTTGCTTTTTAACAATGTTAACAATGTAATTTTTTTTTTTGTTCGCAACATGTATTTAAAACTTTTATTTTAATTTTGATTTTCTACAGGGAATACAAAAAAATGTACTTTTTATACCTGATCTGATAAACTTTCATACAATTCGAAACTTTAGGTTCGTAATTGGCTATTTTTCTCCCAAAATTTTCATTAACGCATGTCTTCAATAAAAGCAATGTTTATAATAAATTATATAAAACGCTGTTGCGATTATTAAATCATGTTTTAATAACATGTTTACAAATATGATTTCAAAAAGTATATAATCACTCAATATCTGGGCACTATACTCGGTCACACTGCAGTGACTTTAGTTTTAATATAAACTAATATTAGAATACAGTAAAGCATCAATCACCAGAATTAAGTGTTCATTGTCAAACTGTGTCTAACAAATATTTCTGGCAGAAAGACACATATAATTTAGAACAAAACAAGTCATCGACTACTGTATATTATTTTTTCCAGTTCTTAGTTACTAACATAGATTAGTTAAACAAATAATAAGTAAACCAAAGATAAACTTTAATCAGAACATACACAATATTTAGAAAATACACTTTTAATATAGTGGGTGATAGGATTTTTATGTTACATTTAAATTTTTGTGAAAAAAAAGATCAGCTCATTAAAGAGACAAAATTATTAGTTTATAAAATATATTACGAAATTTGGTTATGTGTATTTCATAAACAGGATACCATATTTGAAAATTTATCGTTATTGTGTTATTTTAACCCTCTAGCCGCGGGTGATGTTTCCATTTTCTTATATAAAACTGCGGCCTATTTTTAATCGTCACTTATAATAGTTATAAGGATTGAATGTCACCGGAATTTACAAAGAGATTTATTTGGAAATAAATAAAAACAGTTTTTGTTTTCATGTTTATTATAAAAACAAAATTGTATTTAAAAATTCCGGTGAGAATGTGGCATTTATGGATTTAAAATATTTAAAAAACTGCAGAACTTTCAGAATGACCTAATAAATGAAATGATTTATATATTATAATTTGTAAACGAATCTTTCCATTTCTAAATAAAAGAAGGTATATTCAACGAAGAAATAGAATCTCCTGATGCTTAAGTACTATAAAAAGTATAGGGAACGTCAAAATAGCGTTCCTTGCGGAATTGTATAGAATAGGTGAAACGAGATAGCAGCGTTACCCGCGGCTGGAGGGTTAATTGTGAATTTGACAACAAAAATATATACTGTAGTCACAACTAAGAAAATTTCATTTATATCAGTTATGCTTCAAAAAATGTTACAGTAACATCACAGAATTAGTTTTTTCAATCTTCCAGAATATTTAGTAGCACTATTCCCAAAATGTAATCTTGGTTTTATTTAATCGCATGATTTCAGCATCCAATTAACATAAAAATTATATTAGAAAATAGCGGTATGAGTATACCGAAAGTTCGACAGCTCTAGAAATTAATAGACACAAACACTATTAACATGCCTCATTGGTTTGAAATTGATGCTGTTTTATAGAAATCAAGCTGTTTAAATCTTGTACTAGTTTTTTTTTTTTTTTTTTATCAACCGAACGGTCAGCATAAAAATTTAATTTGCGTTAAGAAATCACATTCGATTATTTTAAAAGATATTACTTTCTTTGTGTTAATAATTATTATTTTGTAATAATAAATCTTAAGCACTAGGAGACATGAATTGTATGAGAAGAAGAAGCGAGAACGGTGCCAAAAATACAGTATTTAATAATCCAGATAGTTTCTCATATTTAAAAGTTTGGATTCTCATATCTGATAATAGGTGCTTTACTGTATGTACTTATACGCACATATAATATTTTAAAACAAAAATAAAATGAAATAGAACAGTTGCTTTATACGAAATAATAAAACACGCGTTTTAACAGAAATATTAAATATAATTTAATTGTAATAGATTTAACGTTCAAGCTGTTCTCAGAACTTTTAATTTTTTTTATATCAATTATAAATTATTTAGAAATATATTTAACAGTTATTTCTCAGCTATATGAGTAAATTAGTTTAAGCGATATAGTCAGTGGTAATGTTATTTCCAATTATAGGTAATTCTTCCAAAAAATTATGTAAATTTATATATCGTAGTTTACTATATTGATTACAAACATTTACAGTAGCTTGCTAACATTGCAGTTTTGCTCCAAATCAAAAACATTATTGCATCAATGGCTTCATGTTGAAAACTTATTTTACATTTAATCCGGCAATGCCCTAAATTGTGTGGGAGCCTATGGCCCATTAGTTCTACATTTAAGCATTACCTTGTGCTGCTAAGAAAATTCAACAGTCTAACTAGAAATAAAGCGCAATGATAACCGAGATAAAATGGAATCAGTTATAACTATAAGAGGATTTTAGCCATTATATAAAAATGACAAGAAACCGTTTACAGCCATTGACTTGTTAGAAAAATAAACGTGAGTACTTATTAAAGATACGGGGGAATTTTTCTTTTCTGTGAAAAAGCGTAAAAAAAAAATATTATTAAATATTTCCTTTAACATTCTATATATAAATGGCTCGCAATATACACAATCTGTAGTAATATATTCATTGTTTAAATGATCTAACAAATATTCCATATTTTCTTAAATGTTTAATGAAATTTAGCTTATACTTCTTGTACATCATAAAATGAGACGATCACGATATCATTTATTGTCTTAGAACTCGTCTCCGTCCGCAATAATAAATACATTTTGAACATAATAATTATTTCTAAACATTCTTTTCTAAGCTATTCTAAAAAGTTGATTTTTTTCGAGCATGCATCACTTGCACAGAAACATCACTGAGCTAAACGGATATTTCTTTCATTGAAATCTCTACTAAATGTTGCATGTTAAAAGTACTTACCGACAGGCACTATTCTGTACACGCATGGCTCCTTCATTTTTCCAATGCTATTCTCCCCTGAACAAAACAGCACTCCATATCCAAGCATAGCTCGAGGAGTATATTCCACAATACTGATTCTACCATCTGAAAAAAAATCTTTAAGCTCAAGGCTCTCTATCGTGTTATTTAGTATCCACTTAAACTGTACATTTGACGGGTCAGAATCTACTTCACATGTGATATTGACAGTTTCGTGTCTGGCAACACCCAAAACTATTCCTGGTTGACTCTTGCATATCGGAGCAACTGGAAAAAATATTCATAACATCATTTTACACATAATTATGATTTTGTTAAATTTGACACTAAATATAGGAAAAAGACAATTTCTTTGGTTTTTATAAATTTAACCATTTGCTTAAAAAAGAAAAAAAAATCTACAATGTTCAAGATTTAAAAGAAAAAAAGAAAGTATATTCATCCAATTTCATATACTGTGTAGTAAAAATTATAATATATATAAAATAACTAAATTTCAATGAAATGTTTTTTTTATTTTTTATTTTTAAATTCCATTTCAAATTATGTGTAATATTGTTTCGTCTATCGGTGCCAATTTTATTCATTAGAGATGTTTTACTATGTTTCTCGCCGATGTGTTGCCTCGATGCCGTAATTTCATTTCCCTGTGTTACGTTATACATGAAAATCCACGAAAAACCGCTTCCATTAAATAAGACGTTGTGACCTATGTACTTCATAGCCTTCAAATTCAATGATTTTTTATACAAGTATGTTTAATTGTTCGTATTATATAATTTATGTGATTAAATAAAGTGAAGATTACCATTTAAATGTTTTGGGTGAAAACGGTATATTTTATCGAGACCAAGTTTTCATGGCACACCCTGTATTTCACAGCAATTATTTTCATAAGCTTAATTTTTTGGGATTATTTTCAATAGTGATTGCAAATTTTGCATTATCCAGCTCTTTATTAAAAAATTCTTTAATTGCCTTTTTTAAAACTTTTAATTTAGAAAATAACGAATATTTTCGTCTATTCTATAGAGATTTCTCTGATATTTCTGAATTTCTTGTATATGGTCAGTTCTTCAAATATCTCTCTTTACAATTTAAACAAAAATATGTTGACATAACTGACTTTTTATTTCTGTTTTGCTTAAGAAAGTACTTATTGGATATTTATTCTACTTTTTCATTTCTTGTCTCCCGTCTGCGTAAATAAAATTTTACAAACAACTACGTCGCCAGCGCAATTCATTACAAATGCATACCTGCTAAACTTCTTGGTTTTCCGAAGTCAAATAAACCTTACTTAAACCAGAATATTTATTAAATAGAATCTCTGTTCTATTTTTGAAGTACATATTTCATACTATTTTATAAAATTAAATTACCGTATTTACACGTGTTTGTCGTGCCTTTGCCTAACATTCGCGACCTATTTTTAATACCTTATTTTGTAAAACAATATAAAACAATGAGCAAATTTTATGCTGATAAAATTTAAGAATTATAAATTATGTTGCGCAGTATTTAGAAAACATTATTGTATGATCGCGGATTTTGAAACAGAAAATAGTCGTCCAATGATCATATTAATAGGGACCAGTTATGATACAATGGATTAGGCAGTTTCATAGATAAACATGAAGTTTAATAATATCTACTGTTAAAAAATACAAAAGTGAAAACATACAAATATCATTTCGAAATGTTCCATGCATATTGTTTAGCTGCATTAATTCTCTCCGTCACTATCGTTCTCCATTTATTGTTTAATGTAAGGCAAATGCAGATCTTCAATGCAATCGAAAGCAATAAAAATTCAGTATTGATAAAATATATATATATATATGATCAGATAATCTGGAATCATAATTCATGTGGCAATAATCCATTCCTAGAGAATAATCAGCCGAGATGTTTTCACGTAGACCATCAGTGTTGTTTCGTGAACATCACTTTCCTTCCACTCCAAAAAAAATTATATTTTTTGTAAATACCAGGTGGCCATAATTAAAGTAATATTGCTCAGCGTGTTCTGTAGCGCGATTTAATTGCGAGAATGGAGCCAAATTTTGTAGGAGGATAAAACAAGACGGGGAACAAAAGGATTATGAAAGAATATTCAGTTCTAAAAGTCACCGCTAGAGGGATATGTGACGCTTTTTTTCGCGGAATCCTTCGTCCACCGTCTTGTTATATCATCTTACAAACTTGGACTCCATTGTCCCAATTTTATCGCGCCACAAAACACACCGACAAGGAAGGTCTCCTTAAAGAGCATACTTAGAATATTGTGAAAAAAATGCTAAAGGAAGTAATCATATACGTAATAAAGGATATGTCAAATTTAGCTGTTGAATCCCAGTAGAAAATCTGAAAAAAAAAAAAACTTTCGAGTATTTTGCGCCAAAACGACGCGATTTGGCGAGCAACATTTTTTCCTAATGTAAGTGATTTTATTTCTTTTTTAAGTGAGTGTTTAAATGGATAGTACTTTATGAATTTAAACTTAAACGGTTAAATGATTTTTTTTTTCTATAATCTTGTATGATATAGATAGAAATTGCTTATAGCTGAAGTTATTTATATTTACACGGTTTCGCAGGCTGCACAAATTTTAAGTGTATTTCAACAGTAACTGCCCGATTAAGAACACTCTCATAAAACATTTCTATATTGAATAAGTCGTTGTTTCCATGGCAACAATACTTTTCTCTTGCTGTCTTCGACACTAATAAGATCGAAGTGAAATTAGCAGTGCTCAGAATCGACATTAATTTTTTGTTTGAAGCAATTTTAATTAATTTAATTTTTTATCAAAACCACGTAGAATACGAGCGTTAATTTTCTTTATATATACATACATGTATATCGCAAAACCGTAGTTATAAAAGTGTATTAATTTAAAATAAATACAAAAACTAGTTCAGCACAAATAATAGAAAAAGTTTTTTTTAAAAGAGCATCTATCATAAAGGCGTTTTTTTTTCGAAAACATTGATAAATCGCCAAGAAACACAAAGTTTCATAATTGTTTACGGACGTTATATACAGGTTTCGCAGGATTTTTTTTAGAAACGTATGTATCCTCATAAGAAGAATATTCTGTAATTTTTTCTAAAAAATTCTGAGTATGAGCTTATGGATACTTTCCTTCTGTGTATTGTTATTTTCTGTGTACTGTATGGCAACCTTCAAATGACCATAATTAAATTTACAGTACTCAACGTGTTCTGTATAATCAATTGTATAATTGTGACGCAAAAATAAACTGGTTAATTAAATTCTAAATTTGAAATTTTATATAGCCATATATCAATTTAGGAACTTTGTTTGTATCTTAAATTTTATAAGAGCAAATATTAGTAAAAAAATGTGGCGTTAAATTAAAGTAATTTGTAATTTGATAAGCTGCAATGTTTGCGTTGAGTTAAGGCAGTTAAACGTTTAAAAATTAACAAATTAATAAAAAATTAATAAATTTCACATCTATTTTCATACGGATACCTATTACAGGTTATTTGGTTATCTAAATATAAGTAATGGTGCTAATAAAAAAGCACAAATCTTATAATAAAAAATATATATATATATAAGCACAATGACTTAATGCAAACAGACCGACATCACAAAATACTTCATTTTATAATTATTATATACATAGTCGAAATCAAACAATTTTAAAATATCATGACCAAGTTCTATAGTTAATTCTCAAGCAGCCATTCTCATCTTATTATTTCAAGATCATAACTCAAAGAAAGGATTTCAAGTATTGCATTTGTTGCATATTAAGAATTTTTTTTTACATTTTCAGAATAAAAAATGTAGACAAAATGTCAGTATATTGGCATACATTCATTTTTAATGGACAATTTACAAAATAATCATATATGCGATTCTGTTTCAAGCAGAGTAGTCCCTTTTCTTTTGAAACATATTTTTATTTATTCATGTTATAAAACATCAATTTCGTAATTGATTTTATCATGCGATACTAAATTTTAATTTTTTGTTCATTAACATAAGTTACTTACATTGTACATCCAACTGAACCTCTTCACTTCGACCTTCACCTTCTGAGTTAGTTGCCACACATTGATACATGCCTCTGTGTTCTTTCTTGACCCTTTGTAATACTAGAGACTGATTACTAACTATAATACCTGCCGATGTATTGCTATACAAGAGTTGATCTTCGAACCTCCAGCTTACATCATGTACCCAAGGATTCGCACGAATATTGCAGTCAAAATATACGTCACTGCCTTCTTTAATGGCTGTATACTGAATACTTGCTCCCAAAGCTAGTCGAAGTTCAGGAACGTCTGGAAAGAATTTTTAAAACACATTAAGAATAGCATAATTTAACAGTATTGTATCTTCTTAAGAGGATAGAATGATAAAAAGAGAAATTATAGAGTTTTATAATTAAAAATTATAAAACATAATGGTTTAATTACATACAATAACATACAATGGTAAAATATAATGGTTTATAAAAAATTCTCACCAATTAGTCACTTGTCACCAAAGAGCTGAAAATTTGAAATATTGTTGATTCGTATGACACACCACTTTTAAAATTGGTTTAACCGTTAGAATGATACACGGCGCGATAGCCCTGCAATCTAATCCGCGGATTAAAAAAGTCTGTTTCAATCTAGAATTGAGTTTCCATCCTTTTCACAAAAGGTATTTTTTCTATGTTGATTAGTCGGCGAATTAATGCAGCTTTAATTTATTACTGACTTTTGGATCACCTTTTTCCTCTCTTTCACTAATATATTCCCCGAACTCAAAGACTTCGTTAAAATGTAACGACAATGTACGGAATTTGTTGTCTGCGATTTATTTTGGAGTTGTAATTAATAAGAATTGTTTTATAAAATGTTTTTTCTTTTGAATGCGAGACATACCAAGCGGTAGCACAGACAGTATTAAAGATATATTTTATTTTATTTTATTCATTCTTCAACTATAAAAAAATATATTCAATAAACAGTATCATAAAAATGTCGTCTATTGTTTGTTTTCTCATACCTAAATAAAATATTAAGTACATTGATCAATCACACGATGTTGCTGCTGATGATGATGTGCGTGTAGCTTGATCAACATTCATCACTTTTTTAAAATGTACAGAAATTTCGTCACATTTTATCACTTTTTTTTCACAGAGAATATCTGCATAGCACAATATATTGCTAGCTACTTATTCTGAAATGACATTTCCTATTTTTTCTTAGGACATTATATTACCAAAATGTTTTTTTATAATTTAAAAATCTCGTAAAATTCTTATAAAGTTTTACATATTGTGGTATATCGTGATGTATACCCGAGACCTAGAATGAGCAAGTACAAATTATGAATGAATTGTTTGTGTGTCTAGTAACATAAAAATATATAGGTAAAACATAATACGAAGTTGAAGTAATATATTGTATTAGCAAAAAAAAAAAAAAGATTTAATTTGTTTTATATGAAAATAAATTCCTGAACTGGAAGAATTTTTTTTTTTTTTTTTTTTTTTTTTTTTTTTTACAGAAACAAATTTCCTTTAAAATTAAAAATGCATATTTCGAGTAGTAAGTTTTTAGATTACCGTTGCAGTCTATTTTATCTTTAAGTATCGTTTCAAACTCGTATTAATCAATAAATAGACGAAAACCATTAACCAGCCTCAAATAATTGTTTAAAGTTTAGCAACATAAAACATGAAAATAAACATATTTACTAAGTAAGACCATTATATGATAAATTGTTATTTGGTGTACAAAACAGGAAGAATTTATCAAGCACAATCTTTTAGTAAAGGTTAAAACATAGCTCATTCATTATTGAAATAATTAGCTTCATGTTTACCATTCTGAACTAGGACGTCAAACGCTATTCTTTAAACACAAATTTCGTTAAGCAAAATATTTATCATTTGGTTTAGCGAAAGTAGTACGGTACAGTGGTTTTAATTTGGAGAATATGTAAACAAATAATTTTAAAAATACTAAATGATAAAAATGCATCATAAAAATAATTTCAGTCACTCTTTTCTTTCTTAGTTACGACTAGTCTGTAATGAATTTATTGTGAAGAATAAAAATGTAAACAAGTATATTAGATGCTCGTTTAAAAGTTTAAATCGAGATGAAATTCGTCATTTCTTTAAAGGAAAGTATGATCAAGTATGATCAACAACAACACCTTTTCTGGGAAAACACTGAAAAACATTTTAAAAATCGCCCAGATAGAAGCAATTTGGGGTTTTACTCATTCTTTAGAATGGTATACTTGATTAAACTTTAATTAATGGAATATATTTTATATTTCATCTCCAGTATTATTTCAAACGTTTTATTTTTGTAATTCGGAAACTAATTACGTTTCATCGGGATATAAAACGAAGTAGAATATAATCTATTGTTTATTTCTTAATGTATTTTCTTCTTAAAATTATTATAGTTAAGTATTTGTGAAACAATCCATTGAATACTGTTATTAGTATTTGTCTTTACACTCTTATATATATATTAAAAAATACAGTACGTTACAAATGCGTTTAAAAATATACATGCTTGGAAATTTAAATTATTTTTTCGTAATTTAAACTCTCATGAGATATTTGAATTTAGTTTATGCAAGTTTTTTGTTACACAAGTTTTTTTAGTTTATACAAGTTTAGTTTTTTGGAACATAATCCTTTGTATATGATACACATACATAGTACACATCTGTGTAATCATATGTTGGACAACAAATGTAAAATTGAAATATTATTTGTTTCTATCTTTGTTCACGATTAAATATTTTTCTAATGCATTAGGAATTATATTTAAATTAATTTACTTATAAGTTGGATTGACATGGAAACAAACATCTACCATTTTGTTGGTTGTGGTCTGACATATTTAAATTAATTTACTTATAAGTTGGATTGACATGGAAACAAACATCTACCATTTTGTTGGTTGTGGTCTGACATATTTAAATTAATTTACTTATAAGTTGGATTGACATGGAAACAAACATCTACCATTTTGTTGGTTGTGGTCTGACATATTTAAATTAATTTACTTATAAGTTGGATTGACATGGAAACAAACATCTACCATTTTGTTGGTTGTGGTCTGACATATTTGAGTTGTCTTGATCGCTTATGTCCAATGATTCCCAAATTACATTGAAAATTCAAAGGATATTCCAATTGTGGAGTTACATTAAACTAACAAGGCTGTAGAGCGAAATATCCGGACATAATGCGTATATGCACACAAACAGGCATAGACTGTAACACGCATAACAACTCCTAGTTTGTCGCAATCAAAGCAGAAAAAAAAAATTACCACTATTTAAAAATCGTTAATAATTGAATTAAATTGGGTTTCATTTTATGAAATTATTGCAATCATTTTTGGTATTTTGCTTTAATTTCATATCCATTTCTATCTGCTTAAACTGAACGCATTTAAATAAAAATAAGTTATTTTTAATTATTATAAAGTATGCGATTGTAATATATATATATATATATATATATGTGTGTGTGTGTGTGTGTGTGTGTGTGTGTGTAAACTGATTTGCCTGCTGAATTAAAAATAAAAATGCATAAAATATGCACAGAATTCAAAAATAAATTTTAAGTATTTTTTTAGTTAGTTTCAAAATTGTTTTACTTCAATAATCCCTTTAATGAGCGATAGGAAACTTCTTATACCACATACTCGTAAGCAGGAACTGTACCAGAATTTTTGAACAATATTTTATTTTTATAACTTTATTGAAAAAAATTATGTAATTTTTTTCCCTCATTTGAAAAGAAATGATTCAACATTACAGAAATACAATGAATTGCGACTAAAAGGGTTAAATGAGATGTACAGAATAATTTATTACTAACTATGCATATTTAAAAGAAATTCATTCTTGAAAATAATTTTAAAAACCATAATACATCAAAAACGAAATAGTTTTCAAACAAGTTGGATTTGAAAGAACGTTTTGTTTCCTATTTGACGCTGTAAAAATTAAATTATCTAAAGTTTAGAAATTAAAAAAATTTGCACCAAAACAAAACTTTATTGATCAGATTTTGTTACCTTCAATGTGACACCAGCTATACTCATGTGAATAATTTTGCTTTATAATTTAGATAAAAATTGGTATTTTGTTTTAGATAAAAATTGTAATTTTTAACAGTAATATTTTATGACTAATTCAAAGTCTAATGTCCATCCAGATGTTTTCTTCTTTATAAGCTACGTTCGTGTGTATATGTACAAAGACAAACAATATTTATTGATAAAGTGAAGTTCTTATTTTTTTCGAAACAATATATCTCAATACTCCATACAATATTGGTTTTATAAATCAGTTAAAAAGCAGAAAGACATTATCTAGTTTTAACTGTTCAGTCTTAACTAAAATTGATCATTTTATGATGCAACATTACTTTTTTATCCTTTTTACTTTTTGTCCTGTTAAGGTAATAATGCTTTTCTTATAATATATTTTTATAAAAACCTACTAGTAGTTTCACACACTTTCAATAAAATGTAAACGCAATGAAAAATTTATACTGCATTTAATATCAATTTTTAAAGCCGTATTTAAAAAATACCTAAAAACGGATTAATAGATTTGGTAATTTTTTTATTTACTAAAAACAAAAGTAATTTTACTCATTTGGTAACATCCTATTAGGTTATTAAGTTAAACTTAATCTCTCCTAGATTATTTGTTTATATCTTTTTTTTTTTTTTTTTTTTTTACATTTTTTATATAGATTTGAATATGGCGTTTACTCTCTTTTTCTTAAATAAAGCATGTTCTAGAAAACATTGTTTCTTGGAAAAGGCTTAAGATATAAATTCGGGAGTCTTTGCACAACATTTATTGACGTATAATCCGCCTCCATGATATGTTTCATATTGAATTATTTGCTCCATATCATTGTGAGTAAATACCATGCACCTCCAACTGGACAGCAATTTTTCTCAATACTCACTTATCTGAAAAAAAAAATTGAGTTAAATTCTTACTGATTATAATATTCTCTGGAGCTTATATCAGCAATTTGTTTGAAAAATTCATAATTGACAAAATAGCTGTCATTTGAATAAAAACAGAGTTTATATTTTAGGGTTTACTTTTAAGTTTATTGATTTATTAAAAAAAATAAAAATAAAACTGCCCAGTTAAACTGTGGGCATTGAGCTCACAGGCTATTCACCCTAATTGTATATTATACTCTCATTTCAAATTTGTGGCTGTACCACAATGAATCTATATACAAAATTTGAAGAAAATCGGATAATTCTGCATGAAAATCCCATTTAACTAAATTAAGGGGTGTATATTATATTCTTATTTCAATTTTGTGGCCTTACCACAATGAACCTATAAACAAAATTTGAAGAAAATCGGATAATTCTGAATGAAAATCCCATTTAACTAAATTAAGGGGCGGGTAATCCTCCCCCGCTTCCCCCCCTTTATACTTAACCAATGAGCCCCCAAACTAATAAGGGAAATGCCTTACCACAATGAACCTACACACAAAATTTGAAGAAAATCGGATAATTCTGCATGAAAACCCCATTTATCTAAATTGAAAGGGTGTTAGCCCCCCGTTTTCTCTCTTTATATTTAACCAATGGACTCCCCAAACTAATCAGGAAAGCTCCTTACCACAACGAACCTATATACAAAATTTAAAAGAAATCGGAAAATTCTGCATGAAAACCCATTTATCTAATTTGAGGATGGGTTAGCCCCCCGTTTCCCCTTTTATACTTAAACAATGAACCCCCAAAATTAATCAGGGAAGCGCCTTATCACAATGAACCTAAAAACAAAATTTGAAGGAAATCGGAAAATTATATCAAGAGTTATCGCGTTACTTACATACATACGTACATACATGCATACATACATACATACAGAACGGGCGGGCACATTAGCTCTCAGGCTTTGATAGCCTGTGAGCTAAAAAGTTAGTTATTAGGAGTAATTTACACTGTGGCATAAGTTTATGAGAATTTTATTATTTTTCCGAATTTTTCGAAAATTGATATCAGAAAGATGAGCAAGATGGTCGTCCGATTGGAAGAACAGAGCACGTACACTCCGTCATATGAAGCAAAGTTTCAAATATTTCCGATTAGAAATTTCGTAGACCTTTTCTAAATTTCATTATTACTCGATAACTATCTTTAAAATACTTACGTTAATCGTGTTGTTGTATCTGAGAGATAAATAATTTAATACATTTTATAGACAATGGCTAATGTTCAGCCAACTGTGCATTTGAAAAATAGGTGGAAAAAGCATCCCCAAATACCGTCTTTGCAGTAAAAAAAAATTACTATGTATCTGAAATAAACTAGGTAATAGTCGAGTCTTAATTTTAAGTATACATTTTATTTTTAGTACTACATTTAATTTTAAGTTTATTGTCAAAGATTGGCGAAATTTTATAAACGTGCTAACATTGTCTCTTATGTAATTTTCCGATATTTGGTTTGTCCTATCTTCTGATGATTAACTATCGTAAAAATTTCTTCAGTAACAAATTTTTATATTTTTAAGTAATTCCATGTGTGATATATGCTTAGCAACAAATGTATTAAAGTATTGCACCAAAACAATGCATGTATACTATTCGTATATATTAATTGACAGATCAAATGAAAAATATGACATATTTATGCGACTGTTGAACTTTGATTCTGAGTCAACCAATTCCTATTGCGTATACATGTGCATTATACATGTTTATAATAACATGCAGTATCAGCTTAAGCTCTAAAATTTATGTTGAAGTTGCGGATTAGTGATCTGGAACGGCGATAAGCAGGTTAGTAATCACTGTTTAGATATGTTATGTAAATCTACGCAATTTATCAGAGCATACGTGACTGTAACAAGGCTTTGATCATCTCAGAGCTGATTACGCTTTATAGTTCACTAATGGTAAATTAATTGCTTTAGTTGCTTTACAAATTGTAGTCCCTTATCTGCAATACGACATTCCATTCCATTGTTTCACAGTGTATAATATAGATATTGTTAATAAATATGTCGTTTAACTAAAATCGATAAACTTTGTTATCGTTTACTTATCTGTTCAAATATTTTCCAATAGGAGTGATAGTAAAGGTAATGTATATTAATTATGTGTCGTTATATTTTTATCATACAATAATAGCCTTCTATAAGATAAGTGTTTTTAACAATTATGTTAGTATATGATTGTCACAGACTTTGTCTATATATAGACAGACCAGTTGTATATCACACACATCATGATATATAATTTACTAAATTATAACTTTAAACAAATGTGTTTTATTTTCTTGTTCTACACACGGATCCTTCATATATGCATCTATATTTATTTTTTAGACATTAATACAGAATCTGACACTTTTGTAGTGAAAAAAGGGCGATCATAAAATTTCCAAATCTACATAATAAACATTATAATAATGGACGAATAGTACAAGTCTATCAATCAGATGAATAGTAGAATGCTATCAATCTCACTAAGCCGTCCTTATTAAAATATATTTCAAATTATCATCTTCGAATTCTATTGCATATTATTTACAATTTGACAATTGTATTAGAGACTGTCATTTAACTGTAATGTGAAATTTAGTAAAAAAATTGGAATTATTTCGTACGACACGAAAAACAGACGAAGATACTGTCTTATAATATGTCTGCTTACTAACACTTTTAAAGTGTTTTTAAACCATTCAATAATCACTCGTTACTTGTTAAGATCTTTTTTGTTATCCGCTCGCATTATTCGCGTGTACATACGTTTGAAATCATCGGCTATAGGATCTGTCACAGTATACAGTGTTAACTGTATGTTTATATTATACACGGGTTTCAACTCTTTGACAATAATAGAGTTTGAACATGACTAGGTCAACGATATCTTAGAAAACAAGATTCAGAAAAATCAGCAACAGATGTTGTTGAGCCATAAATGAGGATTGCGTAGAACTCGAGATATTGTAAAATCGCATTATTCCTGTAAACTCCACCACTGACTACCGTTAGAAGGCTCTTATACATATGTCTGTGAAACGCTTGCTTGCACTCTTGAATTACACCAACTCTTGCACCAACTCTTGCACCAACTCTTGCACCAACTGCCCTAGATCCTGTTGTGGAGCGATGTGGTAAATTTCTCTATACATGGACAGGAAAACATATAAAAACAGACGCAAGGTCAGAAAGGGAATGCATATTAATACTCTAGTTTCAGGATATGCCTTTAATTTCGTCAAAAGTAGGAACAATATTTGTTATTTTTGGTTCCTTATGTTTGAAGAAATCTATCGACATAGATTACGATCTATACGGTTACTGCAGATAAAAACACGTTGTAGAAATTATTCTTCCTCTCCAGCAACGAGGATGTCTTAGATGAAATGCCCCCAACACAAGTGAGTGCATTTGAACAAAACTACCAAACAGGTGAATCCTCCTTCCAATCTTGTTTGTTGTTCAACAACTGTTGTGAACGTATTTTACAGAAAAGTGAATAGTTATTTGTGATTTTCCATCTTCAAAGCCACTCCGAAAACCAAATATAAACCCCTTTGACTTATGACTGTAGAATGACCGTATTGCAAATCGAATTTTTAAAATATTCCTAACATTGCATAGTCTAGGGAAAACACATTTAAACATGTACGGCAGCAGAAAAAACAGTTATGTACAGCTGTTGAAAACGCTGCTATACTAAATCATTTGTGGCTTTTCCGACATTCAGACAGATTGAGCACTGCTAATAACTTGAATTTCTGTAGCTTTTTCTTTTAAGCGTTTTAATTGCAACATTATCTTGATATAATTAAACTTTGCTATGTTTATACCTATTGTCATCATATGCCTCATGTTTATACTGATCAAGTTTATATTAATCATAGGGCACCATAATTGTCAAACTATTTTATACAGCTATGATTTCAGTAGCATCCTTATCTGTCTGTCCCTAAGATATGCTATACAAATTACTCATCTCCTGGAATTTGCGTTCTTTTACAGAACAGGTATTCCATTGAAGCTATAATACTGTTCACTGTTCTGTCTGTCTGTCATTTTGCGAAAAACATTTTATGTTCACATATGTGCAGAAGGATTCCTTCTATAGAAATCTTTAAAAAAGTACGTTAATTTTTGAAATCGAGTAGAAAGAATACGAGGGTTGATTCAGAAATAAGGTTCCCATGAAATTTACAAATAGACAACATTGTTTTTTCTCATAGAAAAAAAAAACATCGTTGGAAGCAAGAAAGTTTGCTCTATTTATCTACATAATCGCCATCTTTTTCTACGCATTTTTGTAGACGGTGCTCCAATTCCTGTATCCCAATGTCGTAGAAATCTGGCGTCAACCCGTTGAGGAAGCGTTTCGCCTCTTCTTTGACGTCATCATCGCTTCAAAAGCGTTGGCCAGCCAATTGTTCATTTAACTTGGGGAAGAAGTGATAATCACTAGGTGTGAGGTCCGTACTGTAAGGTGGGTGGGGCATGACAGTCCACCCAAATTGTGTCAAAATTTCCTGGGTTTGAAGGGAGACGTGAGGTCGGGCGTTATCGTGAAACAGCGTTACAACGGCTATCAGTCGTCATCGGCGGCGGTTTTGGATAGCTCGCCTGAGTTTTCCGAATTAGAGAATGAATCTAGCACTTGGCGGGATCAACAATGGGAACCTCGATCTCGGACAGAACACGGCCGAGGGAATCGGGAGTCCGAGAACAGTCGCGCACAGCGCTCTTGCCGTGTTTCACCTCGCACCTTCTCGTGCGGCTGGAGCTCTTTGGGAACCTTATTTCTGGATCGACTCTCGAAAAATTTATTTATAACCAAGTGGTTTTAATCAAGTTGTAATTCGAATCAATAAATTAATAAATATTTACTGTGATCTAAACATTTATAAATTATAGATAACTGCTGTAAAATATATTTCCTTTAAAAATGCATTTATTTTATGAAAAATAAACATGTTTTAATAACTTTCAGAATATTTTCAAAGAATTTTTTATTTGGGAAGTAAGTTTTTTAGGGTGAGAGAGGCGAAAAAGCTAAGAAAGAAAGAATATTTGATAAATAAAAAGTACTTTTGTACAACTGCATTTTTAAATTGATGTTTTAAATGCAAACATATAAACTAGTTAGATATTTTAGCACGAAATTTTTTATATTTCCGTTTCATATGTAACATCAAAATTCGGTAACTTGTGTAACTTACTCATATTTAAAGTAAATTATAATACAAACTTATTTATTCCAGAAAGATAAATTTATATATATATATATATATATATATATATAATCAGTAATAAATATGTGTTAATTGAAAAAAATATATATATACATATGTTAATAATAAAGAACAGTGCTTGCGTTAGGAGTTTTTTTCTGTGAATTCCGAAGGTTTCTCAACAGCACGCTACGCTACCTACTTTTTAAATTAAATCTACCAATTTAAAATTTTTATAGATATATCTCTCGGAGTTTTATCGCTCTTTTTAAATAATTTAATAAAAATATTAGAATGGATGTATAAAGGAATATAATGATGTAAAAATGACCAATACAGTTCTAACTTCCGTATATTGAAAAATAAAGTTCAGTTTTTGGGCACAAGTTTCAGATACGGTAATGACTATAAGAACTTAAGGTTTAATTGGGAAAGACATCATAAAAACGAAAAACACAAGCATATTTTGATGCAACATAAGCATATTCTGATGTAACATATATTTTAATAAAAACAACATAACTTTATATGGGTCGCCCAAATGAAAGTGGCACTACAGTCGGTTTGAGAAATGGTTTAATGGTATTAATATAAATTAGTATACAAAAGAAATAAGTAATACAGACGTAACAGATAGGCTAGACAAAGTCACCTTGTAGGTTAAAACAAGTGTCCCAGCGGTCAACGAGACGATGGATACCCTGGGCGAAGAAGCTCCGGGGTTGGTTGTGGAAACAATTTTCAACGGCAGCTTGGACCTCACTATCGTCAGCAAATCTCCCTCCTTTCAGAGCTTTCTTGAGTGGACCGAAGATGTGGTAGTGATACGGCGAGAGGTCTGTAAGGGTGGTGTTCAAAATCTCCTAGCGGAATTCTCGTAACGATGTTTGGCACGCCCCAGCCACATGAGGACAAGCATTATCACGCAAGAAAATAATCCCGCGTTTTAGCATGCCACGTTGGCGGATCTTTATATTATTTCTCAGTCCATGCAATATGGTACACTACAGGGCAGAAGTGACAGTCGTGACCGTAGGTAGCCATTCCAACAGTAGGGGGCCATCGACGTCGAAGAAGCACGTTAACATGATTTTACTATCTCTAATGGACGTGCGATCCTTCTTCGGTCGTGGGGATGAACAGTGTCGCAATTCCATTCTCATGTTTTTGGTGGCTGGATCAAAGTGATGGAACCATGTTTCATCAGCGACAATGATCCTTGAAAGGAATTGATTCCCCATTTCGTGGTACCGCATAAGGTGTTGCAGACAAAGAGACAGGCGATGAGTCTTCCGCTCCTCTGAAAAAAGTTTCGATACCCATTGCGATAAAAATTTTGGTATTGCAACATTTCATGCAGTATTGTGTGCACACTTCCTTTGCTCATAGACATTTACCCCGCTATTTCTCGAGTGGTGACTCGCCGATTGATTTTCACGAAACGGTCCACATCTGCAACTGCTTCTTTAGTCATAACCACATGCACTTGACCAGGTCGTGACCTGTCGTCAGTACTGCTTCTTCCAATACGAAATTCCCTACACCATCGGAATACCGATCTGCGTGAAATACACTCCGTGCCATACACATTTTGCATTTCACGATAGATTTCACAAGCACTCGCATTGTCCGCTGTTAAAAATTGTACGACCGAGCGTTGAAACCGTCTAGAGGCATCCATGATGCGAACGATGCCTTTTAACGTGCTCCTACGCTATCACACACGCACCTGGCAGAATCTGACGATCTCGCATGCATTCCCAGCACACTGCGCCCTCCATAGAAGCATGTGCAGTGATCTTTCTCTTCAAATGGCGGAGTTATTACAGCAATGTCATTTTCATTTGGGCGACCCTTATAATTATTTCATGTTAAAGTAAAGTGACCAACTTTTATAACGATTTCATTACAAGATTCTTTTAAGACTTTCATTAATTTAAAACTTTCTTCGACTCATAAATTTATCACTTTCTTAAAATTTTGTAATTGTTTTAAATTGAAAATTGTAAAAATTGTGTGAACTAAAAAGTTTCTAAAACTAACAGTCCCGAAGTTTGAAAACGTACTCGACGTTTAAGAACAATTGGTCATCTTATGTTAAATATAAAATACAAATCCTTATTATCGTTTATAGATTTCCATTTAGTGCTAATGTCAGGAATCTTTGGTTAATCAGATTTCATTGTCAATTTTCCGTAATTAAGTCATTATCCAAATGACGCATTTCAGCAAATGTGCTTTGGGCAAAGGGTTTAAAACGTTTAATGATGATCATATTCACTTTAAAGGACATTGTTATCACAATAGAAATGCTTTAAGGTGTCCCATTATGTATGATTTATCAAATATATATAAAAGAATGATGGTTATATTTCTCTTTTTTAATTACTTTGAAAAATCAAATGCAAATTACGATAACTTTGACAGTAGTTTCTTTTTATTTTCGTTTTTTTTATTTTCGCAGTCAATGTTTAAAAGAATTTGTTTTGTTCTGGTGTGTAGTTTATTTGATAAAGATCAAAAAACATTGTTTTCTGAACACTTATTTGTTAAATAAAGTTTTTGCAGCGTCTGTTGCTTCACTATCTTTGGAATAGTAAATTTGTAACTTTATATTGACGTACAAACAATGTACGTAGTTTCACACACTTATATTAATATATGACTGTATGTTAATATTTATAGTATAAGTAATTTCAAACTTTTATAGATTAAGAAATTTCAAACTTTTGAAGCTCGTAGTAATGCTACCTGTAGAATAAGTGAATTGATTTGAAGAATATACAAAGTAAATATTGTCTATTTTTTCAACATGATTAAATATATGAGGTAACTAGATAATATTCGCTATTTCGACTAAGAAAGATATTTTACAGTATTTCATGCTGTCATCAGATCCATTTATTGAAATGATGCTTTAAGCAAAAATATCAGATAGATGTGTCATGTATAAAGATGCGATTTTAGTATTTTTCTTCGCGAAGTAAACGTAATCCGGATCACTGTAAGAGAAAGGAAAAGTTCACAGGGAACAAATATGATAATGTTGCTACTGGGGAGATAGATTTGTTAATACAGCATTTGATTTACAGGAAAGTTAAATGATCAAAATTATCTATTTTTTTAGTATCTTAGTGCCTCGTTACCAGTAAAAGGTCTTTATGTATACCGATTACTGATGAAGCTGTGAATAAATGAATACGTTAAGTAACGTGTACATATAGTTACTGTGCAATGTGGGCTTTTTCCTTTCACGTATGAATGTATCGGCAGTTGCGCTTGCCTCCTTTACTCACGTGAAAGTTTGCAGATATATTAGTTTGATGTGTATATAGGGATAATGAGATATTTACAGGTGAAGGGTTGCTGTTTTCTATTTTGAAATTTTCAGATATTTAAGCAGCAATTTTGAATGTAAGGGCTTGTTTAAGCAACGTATTATTACTTCTTCGTATGTATTCATGTCTAATCATTTATGTGAAATCTGATATATTTCATAATATTCAAGATTTACGTTTAGCAAAGTATTTTCCAATCTTTTTAACATATATAATTTTATAATAACTTTAGATATAAAAAATACATATACAATACACTGCGCATAAGATCATTTACTCCTGTTATTATTTAAAAAAGTCCTTCTGGCCTATACCGGGACGAAAAGGTAGCTTTCCTTTTTCTTCGTTTTAAAATTTTAGCTAATGTTACTCGAAAACAGCAAGCTAAAATACAAAGAAATCAAGTCCGGAGTGAAATAATACATCATTCATTACCTTTCCCATTCCGCCTTATATTCCAAACCCTTGAAGTAAAATAGTTTATTCCGGGAAAGCAAGAAAACGCGAAGCGACAACAACTCAACTCAACAATGAGTTTTTCACTGATGATGACCGAGTACTTCGGTTGAAAACGTTTTGAATTTTTTAAAAGGACTTTAATGTGCTTTTAAATGTTTTATGTATGTTTTTACGCACCTTCAAGCAATATATTTACATTTAGTTGTATCTTTATGAATTTTACAAAGTTAATTTTGTTAATACTGAATTTTAATAAGAAATTCGCTGAATTATTGAGCTATAGCCAAGTTGGCTTCATTTATGAAAAGTTATTTTGGTCGCCAAATTTGGCGATATTTCGACAAATGTCGCCAAGTTTGCTGAGAATTTGGCGATAATGAATATGAATATATAGTTTTATGCGTATGATTGGGAAAATGATTACAACAATGAAAGAAAATAATTTGCGAGAAATCGTGTTCACTAAAATTCATAAATTAATCGTTGTTTTTCTGTAATGTGCTGTCTTGTTTCAAAATGTCAGCCACCCTAGAATTTCAAACTGCTCTATCTCAGTCATTTTTTAAGATAGAGGTAAAACAAAAAATGCTTTGGAATCCTTGTATAAAGGCCTATCACTTAATTAAAAAGTTAATTAAATTTCACTTAATTAAATTTGAATGTTTAACTTTTTTGTATATTTATTTGAGTTTTAAAATTTTGAGTAGCAGCAATCTTGAAACAAGA
Organism: Maratus michaelseni; assembly: GCA_963931845.1. Taxonomy (NCBI): domain Eukaryota; kingdom Metazoa; phylum Arthropoda; class Arachnida; order Araneae; family Salticidae; genus Maratus; species Maratus michaelseni. Next base: position 255,054,376 of record OZ007590.1, on the reverse strand, counting down.
TGGCGGACCAAGCTGCCTAACGAACTCGGTCGAGACATTACGAGCTTAATACACATAATTAGTTTCATCAAAATTAATTTATAAATACTAGCGTTATCGTATGATATATATATATAAATCAACATTTGAACGGAGGGTGGTTTTGTGGTCTGGGGGTCATGATCGGTGAAAATCCGGAATTGCTTTCCTCCAAACGGCTGCAATAGGTAGCTTTATACTTTTTTGTATTGAAAGCTACGTAATATAAGCTTTCCATTTCGAAAAGTCGAGGATGTAAACATGATTTTTTAAGATACTTTCCTGGTTTGGTTCTGGGAATCTATTACGTTTTCGGAATAAAAACATGTTTAGACATTTTCGTTAGATTTAACAAAACTTAATTTAGATAAATGACATAGATTGAAAATAAACTTACAATGCACTGTAAATATTTTTGTATCTTCTATTCTACTGTTTGGAAGGGATGGATTTTCAGCTGTACATGTGAATTTTTTCCCGTTGTCATCCGCAGTAGGCACAAACGAATAAGTACTCAGCGTCAGATTTCCGTTATCTGAAATAACTTCGTTTCCAACTTGAATCTTTTGATTTCCTTTCCACCATGTCATTAATGCGCCAGGTCTGGAGCCTGTGGATTCGCATTCTAACATCACTGGCTTTCCAGCTGACAAGTGGTGAGGTGGACTTATAATCCGCACGTCAAGGGGTTTTACTGAAATAAAAGAAATTTATTGAAAAGTAGAAATTACACAGATATAAAAATAGAATAAATAAAATAAAATATGGCTTACATAAACAGTTTTCCTTTGCTGTATATTTAATAATTATCCTATTATTATCCATCTATATTATTTGTATCGAATTAGTTTAAACAAATACTAGAAATATGATAGATTCACATAATTTATGAAGCGTTTTACGCTACTATTTGAAGTTGTAATAAAAATGGAACAGATAATTTTATTCATGAATATACTGGCATATCCACGTAAATGGCCGTAAGTAAATAACGATATCTATTTGTGTTTCTATCCTGAAAGTAATTCGCGAATTCTTTTGCGCGCAACAGGGATATTCAAGAATATAATATTTGTACTCCTTTATGTAATTAAATGTGTGTCCATGTAAAAATTATTTTTTTTACGCCATCAATGAAAAATATTCGAGTTTATAAAATTTATGTTTTGTTTTATATACTGACAACAATTGAAATTGTATATAACATAGCTTTTTTTTTATTATAAACCAAAAACATATCCGTAAGTAACGCTGATGCCATGAAGACGGTAGCAACGATTTGAGCAATTAGTTAATTTCTATTCCAAAATTTACTAATTTCCCAACATCGCACAATTTAAATTTTACGCCTTTGAATTTTGAAAACAGTGTACTTTTTAATAAAATTTCTCTTTAAACAGTATCTCAATTAACAGAATTTCTTTGTCTTAAAAAATAATTTTCAAGTGTTTGAGAGTTTTATCTCTATCGCAATTAGCTCGATTACAAAATTTTAACCCCTATCAGTAATTAAATAAAAATATGTATATATATATATGTAATAATAAAAATTTTCGCCCTATTTCTTTAGTTAAAATATTCCAAATTCTTCAATTCTTTTTTCCCTCTCTTTTTAAAATATCTCTTAAATCTATTTTGTATTTTAGTCCATAACTTAATCAAAATATTCTGTTATTTATCATTCTAAAAATCTTAATCTGTTAAAAGCTACACGTATTTATTAAAACCTTATTCTCTTAAATTGCAACACTGCCTCTAAACGCACCTGCCTAATTTCTTCTTTTGAGACATTTAATTTTTATTCTTTGGAACTTTTGTAATACCATTTTTATTTCTATTTAATTCATTCGGCATCCCATGATTCCAAGCGGTTTTCGCGCCCAAAGGCCTTTTTACCTTTTTAATTTGCCGCTTCTGTTAAAGAGTTTTAATCATACGTCAGAGACACGTCTTCGTGGCCTCATTTTTTCATCCATTAGCGAGAAAGCCCCGCCTTCTTTATCCCCCTAGCGCCCTCCGAACATGGATGCGAGTGGACCAGCTTGTTCGCGCGTTTTGTACCTTTGGGCCAAATTTTGAAGTATTTATATGGTTACACTGGCTTCGGAGAGGGAATTTACACGAATTAGTGGTTGTCATCTAATTGCCGTCACTGGGGAGTCTACACTAATGCATCGGTAGTATGTTCTTCAAGCTCTGCGAATTCTTCAAGATCTTCAAATGTGTTCAGTTTTAATGAAGCGAAAGTTGGTGGAGTTGCTTTCATCTCTGTGATCACAATAAAGCCACTGCTCATCTATTAAGTTATTAAGTCTTCTTTTTAATGTTTTTGGGAAATTTCTTCTGGATTTCACTGCCTCTGCTCAATTTTTACGACTGCAAATACACTACGATTTCTTATGTGATATACTTCGAGATTTGTCTTCATGGTGAGCGACTCGAAGTGATGCCCTGTCCGGGTGTCATGACTACATTTCAACGATCTCGACTGCGGCTACCTCGATATGATTATCAGGTAATTTTAGTGGTTTCGGACTGAGATGTTCCGATTGTCTGGTGGAAAGAACGTTCACGTCGACAGCAATAGCGATCGTCTATAATGTGCCAATTTTCGACAGGAATGTATCATATATACCTAAATAAAACACAAATTACGAATAAAAAATAATACTATAATTAGTCAAATTTTGTGCGATGTATTTGGCTACCGACCGCTGGCATAAGCTACTACAGAATCACCGATTTAAATAAATTTTAAATCTTTATTTTATTACATAGTTTATATTTTTCATTTAAAAAATGTTTTTTGGTGTTGTTACTGGACATTTTAGAATGTATATTTTAAATGTCAAAAATCTATTTTAGTTTTCATTTAAAAATGATTTCACAGCTATTTTCTGGACAGCGAGTAGCATTTTCAGTAACTTTCAAACGCCGGGTTGAATCACTTGGTTAATTCTAAAAAAACATAAACATAAGCTACATTTGTCCCGAGAACTATTTTTTAAGATATTTTGCATTTTAAACACAGATTTATTTCATTTGTAATCGGTTACTGATGGCTGAGGATATACTTGGCATTTATTGTTGAATTCATGTTTGTATTTTGCCTGACAGGAAAGCTGGAAACACCACATTTAAATGAGATGGAAGTCTCCGTGGGACAACACCAAATCTATCCATATTATAAAGGACAAACGTGTCCGTGCGTAACGTTGACGTCATTTCGGAATGGCAACACTTAATGATGAAATTTCGGTTTTGCGATTTTTGCTATTGCATTTGTTTTTTCTAAACATCGCATATTTTCAATTTTTATCAAATGCGATTTGTTTGAAAACAGTATCGCAATTTCCTCATTCATTATAGCATTCAAATTAAATTTCAATCATGATTTTTTTAAAATTATGTTTTAAATATATCTCTACCGCTTGCAGACAGTTACAAAATATTAATCCTTTAGCACTTTAAACAATATAAAAAATTCAGCATTTGTTTACAGCTAATATTCAATGACGAAACTAAATCTTCATTAAGCAATAAATAAATAGTATAAATAAAACACAAATTTATCAGACATGTATTTAAAATAAGCGCTCAAACAGTTGCAATTATCAGAATAAAAGAAAACCGCTTCTATCGAAAAGAATTTCCATAACGAAATTTTTAGCGATTTCTTCGGTTATTAATTTCTGGCATGGGGCCAATACGAAATTACAGCTTTTAATAAATTTCAAATTTTTATTTGAATATATAATTAACACATTTCATATAAAAATTATCTTTAGTGTTGTTAGGGGACAATATGAAAAAATATTAAATGTAAAAAAAATCTATTAAGTTTCAATATAAGAAAAAATATATATAAACAGATCTCACATCAATCTCTATCCCGGGAACACCGGGTTGGATGCCCTAGTATATATAAAACTTTAATTTAACAAATATGTAATCGAACTACGTGTTTAAAAACTGAAACAATCACAATTAAAAAGGATGCTGCATGTTTTGAAACCTTAGGTCACTTTTTTCAGCTAATAATCTGGGGCATGCGGCTAATACAAAATTATTACTTGTAATAAATTTTAAAATTTTATTTGAATGTAAAACTGATATTTTGGTGTTATTTGTGTGCAATCTCAAACAATATATTAAATATAAAAGATCTATTACAGTTTTCACTAAAAAATGGTTGTCATTTATGTTCTGTATCTAGTGAAGCACGATTTGGATCCTCTGGCATTTTTTCTAAAGCAAAACCATATTTAGCAATAACGCGGACGTCATATTGGTGATATCAATGACTGAAGTAATAAATATCGCTTTTTTGCAAAGTTATTAAATGTTAAACATCACACAATTACAAATTTTACACCGTCAAATATAGAAAAAGCTAGGTACTTTCAAATACAATTTATTTGAAAATTATCTTAAATTGTATGTTTTTTATTAAATAATTTTCTAGCGTGATTTTGTTTTAAATTAAATGTTTATCGCGCGGATCTCGATTACGGAAGATTAATCCGTTTGAACTTACATAATGTAAATAATTCAACATTTGTTTCTTGCTAAAATTCCATTTCAAATTTAAATCTTCCGCAAAAATAAATAAACAATACTCAAGTGTAACAAATATATAGTCAAACTAACAATGAAATAATTAGAGTCCAAAAGGCTGCTGTAATAAGTGAAATCTTTAGAGATATATTTTTATATTAAGTCCTGGCATGCGGCTAATAAAAAAGTACAGTTTTTAATAATTAACAAAAAATTGAAATCATAATTATTATCCTTGATATAAAATTGATCTTTGGTGTTGTCAGTGGGCAGTCTAAATATATTCGTTAAATGTAAAAATAATTATAAGAATTTTCAATTAAAGATGGTTTTAGCAATGTCTTGTAATCCGAAAAGCCCGTGGAAGATCCCTGGTTTTATAATAATTCGGTAAGATGTCATTAATGAATCTTTTGTCTTATACTATATTCAAAAAACAAAAAAACAACAAAAAAAAAATATTGCAATTATTTGTATTTCTCAAACGAAACATTGCAATATTCCACAAATAAAAATTTATAATTAATATCGATTTTTTTATTCTTACAAAAATTATTTTTTAAATTTAAATTCGGTTGGTGCATGTTGATGTCCCATTTTCAATATTTAAAATGGATGCCATTGCAGCAAATATCAACTTGAGTCAAATTAGAGCGGAGACTAAACACACGCATATCAGTGAATGAAATTTGAAGATATCCTTTGAAATGGAATTACAACCATTCCATTATAAGAATTTTTTATGAGAATTTTTAAATTTTTGTAAATTGACAATTAATAAAATCCACTATATCTTTCAAATTCGAAACGTTACTTAGAATCCTTCCTTAGTTTTCCTTTCCTTTAATTTAATTATAGTAAATAATTTATTTATAATTTCAGATTTAAGAATCCTTATATATTATTTCTCCTGTCAACATCCCTTTTACTCAGAAAATATGAAACGCAGAACAACGAAGGAGATACCATATGAAAGGTTTTAGAACAGGCTTCTGACATAGCCCACTTAACAATTCGTTAAAACATGTTTTTGATTAAAATTTGCTGAAATTAAAAAAATAAATCGGCATTGTTTTCATGAAAGAAATGAAAGGTTTTCCTGAAATTATTGTTGCCAAAAAATAAAATACCACATTATAGGATGCTCATAGCAATTTTTATTAAAAACACCGCACGGGTTTATTTTATACTTATGATTAAAAAGCAAAATTGAAATTGAAATGTTTAGATCCCATGGTTTTCCCGAAACGGATGACGTCATCCTCTAATGCAGTCAAAATACGAATGTTATTTTTTTTTTCTCGCGCGTGCCTTTAGCAATCTTGGATCAGCTTTTAGTCTAACTTTGATGGAATAAATTAGATGATATTCTGGCTTCACTAACAACTAAATGTTGTTTGCAGATATTTTTATCCTTGCTTTTTCTTTAGAAGTTTAAACCTGCATCTAATAAATATTACATATTGATAAAAAATGATACTTCTCTATTATCCCGTCGACCACTTTCCATAACAAAAAACTATCGCCAAATAAACGGGACAACGTTGTCATTGGAATATGAAAAAATAAATAAAATATAAGAATTTAAGGACACAATTTTTATTTTAATTAATAAAATAACTACTAAATCAGTAAAATATAATGAAAAAATACACGCAAATGTCGAATGTAATACCACTAGATGACGTAACAAACATGCATAATGATTCTGACATCAAGTAAATGGGACTGCATTTTTGGCGTTTAATCTTACAGTTTGGCGGTAGTTTTTTGTTATGAAAAGCTGTCGACGGGTTAATAGAGAAGTACCTAAAAAATATTAGATTTCAGTGCGAAATCTTCGCACGGGCCCTCTGGTATTGCTTCTTAATTTCAGTTCATTTATACTTATATACATACATATTCTTTGTTTTTTACACAGTATGCTGTCAATTGTTTTTGCATTGTTTTTTAAATATAAAATTCAGAAGATCGATGTGATAGGTATTGAAAGTAATTTTTTTATTTGATAAAAACAAACAAGTGTACTCGTGCAACAGTTGTTCTATATTTTTATGACCAGTGATTTCTAATAACAAGATTGGATTTTTTCAAACTGAAAGCCGTTAATTTGTTTAGTGTGTTTCAACTGAAACAATGTGAATTTTTTTATAATTTTTAATTTCCTCCCAAATATATAAAACAAAAAGATGAAATAAAACATTTTTTAACATTAATCTTGTCAAAAAAGGGAAATAATTTCTACTAATGTATTTTCGCCTGTAAAAAATGGAATAAATAAAACCATTTTAAATTAAAATATATTTTCTTTAATTTTAATAATATGGACATTCTAATAAGAGCTTTCATTTTTGGATATTAATTGACTCTTATTATTGTTTATATTTGTATTTTTTTTATTCATACCAAATTCGCTTTTTATGTATTTATAATCTGAAAATCTTATAACTTTATATTCAGGTTAAATGAATTATTTTGAGTGCAAATGAAGGAGCAACGACAGAAAAATTTCGGCATCTTGGGAAAAATCTAGATTTTCACCTTTTCATTCGTATTCACTCATTATAATAAACGCGCCATTCCAAAATAGAAATATTTTAATGTGATAAATGTACACATTTGTGTTTACAGTACATGACATTAGAAACGACAAATGGGGAAAACCTTGTTTTATTTCTTGTTTTATATTTAAATTTTCATATTACAAAAGCAGGGAGAATCTCATTGCTGTTGACTTTAACATATTTCAATGTAAATCCAGTTTCCTTTAGGATTAACAATTCTAATTTACTGATGTTTAAAATATCATCTCTAGTTAGAAACGTTCTATGTGATGTTAAAAGTACTTTTTCTGGTAAAAATGGCTTCAAGTTGAAATAAAAGGCACATAAAGACTAAAATAATTCCCAATGAATGTATACAAATTATGCAAATTTCACCCTGTTTTCTTTTTTGCAGGGATGGATTCCAATGCCATTGATCAAATTACTTTTTTCCCAAAATTTAATGATATAGACATGGGTAATATTTAAAATTATTTAAATAAAAAAAAATATTTTACAAAATTTTTTCGATGTTAATATTAATGTATTCAATATAAACAATACAATATCTATTGTTGTAAAAAGCCAGCGAGCGTGAACGTTTTCGGCCTGCAAGCATGATGTCATTCCGAAGAAATTTAGTAGTTCCAAGATTAAACTCTTTTCTCTTTTCGTGCTCTTTTCTTCACTGAAATTTTCACTTATGACTCAAGGTAGTGCAATTTTATGTTTTCATTCTTTCTTAATTTTGAATTTTGACCTTAGAGAGCTTTAATCTAGTATTTTTTTATGACTAGTTTTATTTATTGCTATACATCTTACAGGAATAAATATATATAAAAAAATACTTACAGTTTAGATCAAGAGTTACATAACTTGCAGTAGGTGTCGTCATGTTATTATTTGACGCTTGGCATGTAATGACAGCCATTAGATCGATTCTTCTTAACCGTAGGAGAGTGATTTCATTCCTAACGGATCCTTGTGTCGTTATATAATATGTGTCATCAAGAAGTAACGAATCTCGCCACCATGTTACTGAAGGGGAAGGAGAACCTGAAAATAACAAAACATTGTTTAGTATTGTCTTTGCAAATGTGAAGCGTAAGAATTCACGATACAAAAGTATTATTTTTAGGAGTAAAATGATGCAAACTATTTTAACAACAGATATTAATCTAAGGTGTGTAATTATCATATTATTTCATATTGAGTTATTTATATGTAGGTAGGTTAATAAAATGTTTCCAACTTTTAATTTATGAAAAAAAAGGTTACAAATATGTAAATAATGCAAGATATGGGATAAAACACAGCGTTTGGTCGAATGGTGATATTATTATTAATTAAGAGAAGTATTAAAACGAAAACAAAAACCACAGAAAACATTTTAAGATTTGAATTGAATTACTGTAAGATAAAGAATACACACTCTGACACTAAACAACATGTGGAATGATAACCATGCTCATAAAAATCGTACTTTTTGGAAATACTTTAAGAAGAAAATATATTAATTTTTCAACAGGAATTTTGAAACATAGCTGAAAACTTTAATAAATTATCGATTAATAAAAATCAAAACCCCATTAAACTCACATGCTATTTATGCTGTTGATGCTTGCGAATTACTTGCAATAACTACTAAGAATTCAAAATAGTTTTCTTCAAAGTTAAATTTTACTTTTATAGTTGTATCAATCAAAAGCGTGATTTTAAAATAGGAAAAGGACTAACTTCTTTGAACGTGCAATAAGGGATTTTTGAATTAGAGGAATATTTAAATTTAAATCGATGAACTTGCACCATTAGTAAATAGGCAACCTTACAGTTAATAACCTTACAGTAATATTTAATTTTACTGAATACTTTCGTTTGCAACAAGATGCTTGAAAAATTATGGCAAGAACTTCAAGAAATACCAGTGCATACCAAGACAAGTCCATTTTATTCTACCTTGTTTAATTGGAAACCGTAGTCACAATTTACGTATTCAGTAAAATAGCAAGATATTGTACTGAAATCCAAAACAATAATGAAGCTAATGTAGCTGATATTTTGAATAGACTTACTTTTATTTTCTAAATGCAATGATTTCACAAAAACTAAGAACTTCCAAAATGCACGTCCAAAGAATACTAAGCTATACGCTCAAAATTTAGAATGTATCTGAACATAAGTGTGGTGTCGTTCATCAACCACAACTGCATTTCCGAAACGTATGTGAATGTTTCACATAGTATTTCACATAAAGCAAAATTAATCTTCGGTAATTTTCTTAAACTATCATTAATTTTTTCCGTATGAAAGAAGTTCAGGTTTTAGCTTAAAGTGTGACCCTGTGAACCCAGTTTCAGTTGTGTGCACTACGTCCTCAAAGTATCTCTCGTCTTTTCTAAACACCTTGTACACATATAGTACATAAATACGTTTTCTTTATATAACGTTATATTTTTTTAACTCTGAGTTAATAAGAAACAGAAGGGGATAACTATATTTATTGCACTATATTATTGTGAAAAATAGACATAAACTTTATTCAAAAATATTTAAATTTCATTAATAACAGATGCAATTTCTTTTGTAACATGATCCTGAAGCACTAGCCTATTCATGATGTATGTGAAGATAGTTATGATTTAAAAAGATAAAACCAAATTTACTTTGTCACGTAGAATCAGAAATAATTTATTCCCGTTGTAATCATAATCTTTTAAATTAGCAGGATTTAATCTGTTTGGTGTTTTTTTAAATGTTCTCAAAATCTCTTTATTAATGGAATTACTTGTTTTGAAAACATCATACAATCGTTTTATGTCGTATTTAACTTCTTTTTAAAAAAATAGAAACCGCATTAAATTTTACTAAGGCTAAACTCAATTCAATATTCCTTTCAATTTCGATTCACTCGAAAACACTATAAAAAACAGAAGTAAAAAAAAAAAAAAGAAATGTAGTAAAATTACACTAACGGCATCAACGTTTTTAGTTAAACTTTCGTCTTATTAACCACACATTGAATTACAATTTGATACCCCATATTTATTTTTACAAAGTATTCCTCACAGAGTATTTTTGATATCGGAAAGTTACTCATTTTAAGAAATATGGACATTCATACATATTTTAGGAACAAATTTCTCAGCTTTATTCTAGGGGGTTGCACATCATAAACTTCACTAGATTCATCTCTTCAAACTAAGAAGACATCTATGAAGTAATATTTTGTTTACAAAAATATATAACTTTTTACGATTCAAGTAGTATTATAATTCAATACGTAATTTTTATTTTAATGTGATGGGACACTTAAAAGTATAACGAGAAAAAAATTGTGCATTAATTTGTTTGCATATATATATATACTAGAACAATACATTCTGATACAAATAATCTATCTTTCTTAACAAAGAAACACCAGGCCTAATTTCCGAAACTGATATTATAAAAATGCAACTTTTCTAATGTTCAATTTACACAAATATTCTGAAGCATGAGGCTTAAAATATTTTTCTATTTATTTTTACTTATTTTCATGAAATTTTTGTTTGCAGAGTTAGGCAACTTTCTCTCCTTAAAAAATAATCTTAAAACGTTTTCATTTTCTAGTAAACTAGCAATTTCTTTTCAGACGATAAGCATCAATTCCCTTGGTGAAAGTGCCTTTTGAGATAACTTAACTCTTCTAGCTTTTAACATTAAAACATTACAGAATAAAGATAAGTTGTGTTTTTTTCTTGTTTATACTGCACAAACATGAACAAAAAAGATTGTTGCATAGTCAAGCAAATATGTGTTTTCGCTTGTGGCATTTGCTACTTATCTTGTCTTCTAATGTTAAAAGCTTTTGATTTTGACTTTGTTTGTATGATTTATTTAATTGCCAAAACAAACTTTAAATATCAGAAGAGGCCTTTTTTATATATTTTTTCCCTTTTAATCTCCATGTTTTCGTAAACACTCCAAATCTTCTAGCTAATAGGGGAATTACATTTAATAACAAATAAAGGGCATCTATAGTAAATATTTAAATATAAATTAAAATGTTATTTTTTAACTTATGTCATTAAACATATCCTCATTTATACTTAACAAAAACATTATAAAAATATTTTAAACAAACAATATCCAATTGTACAGTACATGTTACTTTCGATAGTATAAGAAAACTGTGTTTTCAAATATATATATGTGAGCATAATGTTTGAATATTTATACTGCGTCAATACAAACTAAAAATTTTTAATTGAAATTTTATACATTATTATTTTTTTACAAATATATTCTATATTCTACAAATATATTCTATATTCTACAAATATATTCTATATTTGTTTTCCTGTACAGATGCTTCAAAAATGTATAGAGAAATTTGATAAATTATTTCGGAATCTTCCAGATTTGAGATTAAGCCGCTTTGACGTTTCATCTTTAGCAACAGTTTTGAAAATGATTAAAACACCTAAAAATGAGAATTTTTAAAGTTTTGTTTCATAATAACAACAATAACAACAACAAAAAAACACCTTTTAAAAACCACCATAAAAATAAACTAAATTATTGCATTTCAATTTTTTCACGAAGCGAAAAAGGACGTGTTACAACTTCGAGAGCGAATGAAATGTCGTGGTGGAAGAGTTACTGCAAATACTTCGTATAAATTATTTGTATGCATTTTGTAGGGAGATGTCAGCTATCTACTTCAGAGAGAGAAATAAATATGAAGGTAAAAATAGCTTTCTTTAAAAAACAATATTTTATAAACATTCAATACTTATCTTCAAAATCACACCTAATTTCATAACTACAATTCATGTTTTTTCGAAATCATTTTCTATAATATACGTGCATATAACGTAGTCACTAAGCCCTAAAAATCACAAGGCTTTTATGTACGCTTGATAGAAGCGTGAGTTCGTATATATATTAAAACAAATTTGATTTATGCTCTGTTTCTTTCTTAAGGGAAGAAAAACTAACATTATTTAAGCTATCCTTGTAGGATTTATAATTTTATTTCTCAGCGAATAATCACTATTTTATTAATATGAAACTATTAATTGCTAAAAGTGTATATATGCACTTATTACCCGTTAATTTTTTATTTATATATTATTTTCTTCTTTTTAGTGTTTAAAATTAAATCCTTGCAGTTTCACACGCATTTGGCCTATTTTTGAAAACGTGTTTTGCGCATAATTAAATCAGTTGTTGTAACACATATATGATTTAATCCTGAAGAATATTTGGTGATTTATCAACTGTGGCAGGATAAAAGGAAAAAGGCCTTAAAATTTATGTATCAATTGATAATTAACTTCTAAAAATTGAAATATTGTTTTATCATCGGAAACACAGCTGTGAGAACAAATGTTATAATTTTAGCATACATGGAACTGAGTTAAAAATCGGTTGCAAAATTCCATCTTTACGAACAAAAACGAAATTGAGATAAATAAAATATTGTAAAAAGGCGTTGTTCATGCTTCAATACCAGACGAATAACTGAACTATGTCGGTTTCGTGATTACTCAAAGTAAGAATAGAGGGATACATGCATGTGCACAAATGAACCGCCAAGATTTTTCTACTGATTATATGGAGACAAGGATCCTATAGGGTACTTGGCGTTGGACAGTTACAAAACTTTATGCGTGTGTATGATTTTAACACCAACTTACTAAGAGTTTAAATATGTTTTCCTGTTCTTTGTATACATCTGAATACTCTCTACTATTGATTTTTGCATATTATATTGTGAAAATCCTCACTGTATTTATTGACACCAAAAATAGCCTGCTGAAAAAAAGAATCAAATTCAAAAAATATATAATAATTTAGACTTTGTATGTGAAAAACTCTTAAGTTCGCATTAGGTAATAAAAAAAAGTTTAATATTCTAATTTGTTTTAATAGAAAACGTATTTCATTATATTTAAATACAAAACATATTTCGGAATATTTATTAAGTATAGTCAAATATCAGACACTTGTCAAGAAACTACTAAATGTTTTATATGTTTTTACGTGTGCAGGTTTTGGAATATATATCTTCTCACTACCCTTATTTATTATCTTTAACCGTCCATTTATTGTAGATAAGTTCTAATTAATTGCAATATATGTGTGACATTGTTGCGCATTGTCGTCAGATTTGACATCTATCTAATCAAACAGCGATATCCGGCTGAAACTGGAATTACACAAATGTACATTTAATGAAAATGTCGAACAATGATGCTTTGAATTATTTCTGAGAAGATTGCATATATTTTGACAAAACCATAATAGTGTAAAATCAATCTGTCTATCTATATAGCTATATATATATTTAAATTTCACTTCCGAAGATATAATCTAATGCATGTTACAGCAATATTTCAATACATAGCGAAATGTAAAGGTATACAAATAATATTAGAGAAACTTTTTTTCATTATGATAGATATTGCTGTAAGGATTTCAGTTTATTATTACAATTTAAACAAACCCAAAACTGTAGTTAATAATACCATGAAAATAAGTGGTGATATGAACTACTTCTGTCACCACTGTAACTTGCGTAACATTACAAAAACAAAAACAAAATCTAAAGTTTTTGGTTTGCACATGTACAGCGTCTCATGTACTTAATCTCAAAAATTCGTTTATGCATTCTCATTAAATATTGTACAATTACCACAAGATCGATGTTTTTGCTGTAATATACACATAGATAATGCATATTTCTTGTGGGAATTAAACTCAGACTTCTTACGTTCAGAAAAGAAAACCGAAGAAATAGCTTTTTACCATTTGGCAATGGTTTAAAAAATATATAAAATTTATTAGAATTTCCTACTTTTTTTCTGTGTAAATAAATCACTTATGCGTGTTATTGATTCAGACGATTTGTGATATTGTAGCGTAAAAACGATATTGTTCTATATACAAGGATTTCTAAACAAGTATTTTTTAACAAAACTTGTTTTAAAAAAAAAGACATTTATAACACAATTTTGCTGATATAATAAAACGTTTTATTTTTTTATGCTAAATCGTAGACACCCCCCCCCCCCCAAAAAAAAAAAAGATGCATAATTTTTCACGCTTTAAGGAAGTTATTAACAGAACAAACAAAAAGTCAATAACTTATTACATTGTTTTAGTTTTATTGTGCATTACAAATCTAATTGTAAAGTAAATAAATAAATAAATGTTTCACAAGTAATATGAAAGTGATATAAATAAGTTTCTTTCTCCGGAAATTTGCTTACAAAAAATAAGATTTTTTTAAGACAGAGAATGCTTTAAGACTTATTAAAAGGATATATGCAAAATACCAAAATCTATCCTTTTATTAATTTATTTTCTAAAAACTTGCTGACATAATTTTAGATGATGTTTCTATCAGATGCTAATTTTGTTACTATGACATCATTTAAATAACCTACATATATAAAAACAAATTAAAAATATTTAATGAATTTTATAAATTAGTTCGTTCATCGTATTGCTACTGCAATAGAAATATAATATTATTATTCTATGTTTCCAGAATATCCGAAACACACAAGAAAGAAAAAAAATAATTTACACTATTTGAAAACACTTTCAAAATTAAATATCATGTTCGACTAATCTCAAAAAGTGCTTTTGCTACAGAAACATATTTGAGTTTTGATTTTAAGAAAAAAAAACTAATTTTAAAATGGAGCAATCTTACACAATCTTACAGAATCTTTAAAATTTTACACATTTTATTCTATGCATTGGACTATAAGCACTAAATAAATGAAAGCCATGTTTTCAGATAAAAACATAACAACAAATTAAATTACGATAAATTGAGTGAGAAAGCGTCTAAAAAATAGATATAATAATTGTATGCATTGAAATGTCATTCCATCTTTGCATTTTCTATTTTCATTGCTTTATTTGCCAACTTATATTTCACCAGCATAATGTTTATATGATTATACAGTATGATTATTCAGTATGATTATTCAGTATGATTATTATTATGATTATTATTATGATGATAATTATTATGATTATTCAGTATGATTATTATTATGATTATTATTATGATTATTATTATGATGATAATTATTATGATTATTCAGTATGATTCTATGTAGATCTATGATAATAAATTCAGATGTAATGTATGGGTTTGTATGTGTGCAGCTTCTAGAGGAGACCACTGCTGGCAAAGACACGATATTTATGCCAAAGGGTATCTATACAGGTTGTACCAAAAACATTGACCTCAACTTTTATTCCTTAAATTTCGATCATAGACATATATTATAAATTACAAAGTTACGTAAGAAAAAAATGCAGAAATTTATGAAATCGACTAAAATTTTCCTGAGGTTAATTTTGAAGAAATGCAAAATTTAAAGGTTTTTACATGTGTGTGTGTACACCCGTCTTTAAAAAATTCCCAATGAGTAAAACGTGCCCCACACACTAATAGTTTCATGCACTAAATTTCAGCATTTTGTTATAAAAAGTCGTGGAGATATGAAAATACATAAATGATGACTTGAAGCACTTTTTGATGCCTGGGTACGAGTTCACAAAGTGAAAAATTCATGTCGGATGTTCGCGTTTCAGCGTTTGTACACAAATTACGAAAGAAAACAATGATTGAATAAATAAATTATAATTGTGATATTTATTGGTACAAATGTACCTAACTTTAACATAACTGTGCATAGCTGTGCAAAACTGTGCAAAAATAATAACTTTAAGCAAGTGTTACAAAACTTGCAAAAATGTTTTCCATCCATGTATATACAGAGCTGCATTCGTCTGATAGCACTCCTGTGCACGCGATCAAATGCTTGTTCGGTTATGTCTCGACAACCATCTTTAATATGTTTTTCCAATTATGCATCGCGTCATCTGCGCTCTAGCTGTAAACATTTAAATTTTAATTTATGATTAACCCCTCACAAACTTTGTTTAAACATATCATACATTTACAACGCCGCTTTCCTTAGTTTTCAATTAAAAACTATCAAAAAAAACTATTAAAAATCAATTAAAAAGCTATCAACTTCAATTATGGACTTGAGACATGTCTTTACCTAATAAATCAATCAAATGTCCTTTATATTTGCTTTGAAAATGTGAGTTATAAAAAAGTATTTTCATTTTTTTTTACTTTAATATTGAAATAATAATAATAAAGTAAACTTCTTTCTGAAAAAAAACAGTTTGAAATTTTTCTACCCTCCGATCACATTTTTTAAAGACTTTTTGTTTATATCAGAACCACGCAACCAAGCAACAGTACCAACTAACCATAAGCAAGACAACAAAATATTTTTTTTATGCGCTTCCTTGAAATCACACTAATTTTATTTTTATGGAGTGTGTATATAGATTGTGCAATCTAATGGTGATTTCCGTTTGAAAATTAATATTACCAAAGCACGAAAAAATTTTAAAACATGATCAAATAATCTTAATTTAATGGGTGTATATGAGCTTTAAGAGGTCACTTTAAAAAGAATTATATACTTTAGATATAGTATTTAGTCTTGTCTCTCAAAATCACTTTGTTATTTGAAAATGCGTGTGACGTTTATTTTAAGACAAAATTACAGAGGTATCTTCTACTTTAACGATTTAAAATAATTCATATTAGTTACTATTTTGAGATCTGGAAGTGAACAATGTGTGCAGCAATATTTTAGTGATCGATTCTATTTGGCTTCGAAGATTTTAATAAACAAAAAAATAGAGCCAATACTATCAGTTTTAATATAACTGTAAGAAGTGAAGAAAAATAGTTAATCACCAGTTGTGTACACGTGATTAAGCATTAATTTGCTTACTTTTAAAAATATAGTAGTTTTCATATTTTTTCCATGAAATAAAAAAATACGCATCGTACCTCCTTCAGCCTCGCATATAAGAGTGACGTTCGATCCTTCATCTATGGGTCCAACAGTTTCTTCTATCCTTTGTCCATATTCATCCATTATAATTACATCTCTAGGAGGCACTGAAAAAAATAACACAAATATTACGTGGTGTAAAAAAAGCAAGAAAGAATCAATCGTCAACCATAGATTATGGAATACATTCTAGAATACTCTAACAAAACTACCCCCTTTAATAAGTTGAAGGATGCTATCAAAGTAAACAATTTGGAAAACGTATCAAACATTTCAAAACCCAATTTTGGAAATTCCGAACTATAGTCGGAAAATAATTCAAATTATTTATTTAAACTATATATTTGTATCCAATGGTTGGAGTATGATAGTTGAGATTTTTTCCAACAGAGCAAAAATATGCTGGGACCAGGACTCGAACGTGGGTACTTTGGTTTGCCGTACCAACGCTCTCCCTACTGAGCTATCCCGACGATAAATTTTCGCTCTGTTGGAAAAAATCTCAACTATGATACTCCAACCACTGGATATAATTTACCTTGTTGAATATACTTTCCTCTATTCATTATATATTTGTATATATACTACATATTATGCTAAAGTTTAGTTCAGTTAGAAAATGCATACCACAGTTGAAAAATCATCTTTCAGCAATTTCCGTCAATAAATGTACATGAATTCTTTTATGCAGTCCTTTATATTGTCTATAGATATTATAGATACCAAATAATATGCAAAAATAGTCCAGCAATTATTTCTTATAGATAGTAAATAGAATTATTTTGTATGTTCCTGTAAATGCACATTAAATGTTATGCAAACCACATTATACAGTAAGTAATCTGTCTCAGCAATGTATATCAATTTTAATGTGATTGACATAGTGTAACACCATTATAATACATTATAAGCGATTTCACTCCATAAATCCCATTTGTTTCGTACTAACAAATAGATTAATAAACAAATAAGATAATTAATAAATATTTTGATTTTATGTGTGTTTAAAAATATTTGATGCAAATTTAACACTTATGAATATTAGTTTGAAATTGACTTCGCATGTTCTTAATAAGTTTTTTTTTCTATTTTTTCTTTAGCATCATTGTTCACCAATATAATTATTTAACTAACTTTATAATGAAAGCGATAAGTGATTAATTTATTCACACATTTTACATACGTATTATACTTAGTACTTGTATGTCATACACAATTCATAGATTTGTATCCGTGTCTACGTTTTAATCAAATGCATAATATTATACAGTAAACACATTTTTGACACTCAAAAATGTTTTCAATTTCTTGCAAAATCAATGTAAAGTTTCAAGTAAAACTTTTACAAAAGAAATCATTGTTTAATATTCTTCCTATCTTTCCATGCACATTATATTTCTAGTATTAGCATGAAAGTGTAAAAATCAAAAAACTAAATATTCTAATTCCTTTTCTGTATTGAATTACGGTGATAATTTAATAATCCGAACGTTAATGACTTGAAAACAAACCGTAGAAACACAGTATTTCGACATTGGGGAAATGTTTTTTTTTCAAATATATACTTCGAAAAGAAATTTAAAGATTCATTTAAACAGGGATTTCAAGGACACAAAATTTTAATAAATGACTGCGCACAGTTTAAATTTTAATATTTCTTTAGATGTTGTGTTATAGCAATCCGGATAGTTGAAGATCTGGATGATTTGAGTTCCGTTAAATAGACTTTTTTTGTCATTTTTACAAATAAGAGAAAGAGAAAGAGTACAAAATGCAGTCCAAAAAGAGTCCAAACCTCTAACTTAAAAAGCAAAATATTCAAAGAAAATATCGATTTAAAATGTATATAGAAATTACTAAACTGTTTCCTAACCTCTTTTCTGCAATTTTAGCTACAACTACATAGAATGCATTAAGGTATCCGAATACCTTCGGAGGGCCTTTTTTTAAATTATTTAAAAATATGACTTTTTTTTTGCATTGTATATCATGATGTGATTAAAAAAGTAAAATAAAACAGAAAAAGTTATACATTTCAAATTATTTTTTTATATTTTGGTGAAAAATAAGCAAAAAACAGCGAAAATAATCACTTCCGCAAAACATCATAACTCAACTTTAAATCAAGATATTTTTATTTTGTAAGCATTATTATAATTATTAAACCTTTTTCTGGGGAATGAACTACTCTCATATTTCTGAGTCAAATATTTAAAACTATATAGAAAGTTAATCAGTGATGAAGCAAAAATTACTAAAAATTTATTGCAAATTGGAAACTTTATCAATAATTTAAAAAAAAACTAATACACTTACAGTTACGAGTGTAGTTCATTCCCTTTATTGCACTTTGCAAAGCATACAAAAAAAATTTGAAAGAGATTTATCCATAATTTTTTCCTTTATGATGTTTTGCGTGAACGTAAAATGTTAAAAAATTGATTTTCAGAAAACGCAAAAACAAAATTTAATTCAAAATCTTACCTTTATTTTGAAAAGCAAACCTTAATATGTTACTCAATTTATACGCTATATTATCTATTTTGTTTAAAACAATTGCTGTTTTACTTTTTCAAAGTCTTTTAAAATTTTCTCTGCTTCTTTACTTTTGGGTTTACATAGCATTGAAAAACGTGAAGACTTCCGGTGAGCAGAACGATACTTCCGGTTTCAAAATACTGATACTTCGTAATTTTAAAAAGGCAATAACTTGACTTCTAAATAAGATATAAACAAAATTCAAACAGATTTGGAAAGATAAAGAGTCCGGTTATTATATTATACGAAAATCTAAAAATCGATATTTTGGCCGAAAATCGGCTTTTAAAGGTGTTCGGATACCTTAAAGAAATTACATGAAAGCTCATAGAACTAGAAAAAAAAATACTATCATTTTTAAACAAGTTGCAACTGTTTTAAATAAATAAAATTACTTCCAATTTTACATACTTCAAACTTTTGGAATAAGCACAAAACGCTTCCATTCTAAAACATATGTAACATATCTAATGTAAATCTAATGTTAAAAAAAAAAAAAAAAAAAAAAAAAAAAAAAAAAAAAAAAGATGAAAAAAAGTAATGTCCTGATGAAGTTAATAACAATGAACATTATACAATCAATCCTCATTCCCCCAACAATAATAAAATTACATAATCTAAGCCTGAAAAAATAAAAATTAATTCTTACTGATTGATGTTTCATGTACGCATAATGCAAGCTAAATATCATAATTTAATGCAAGATAAAAAATGACCACTGTCTACTAAGAATTGTCAAATTTATGGTAGATATTGATTGTATCACTTACATTTTGCATAATCCCACATCTTAACGCAATGTTAGGTCATGTTAAACACGCGAATGCGTTTGGCATGGTTTACACTGTGTAGGTCATCCAATTTTATGGCATTAGACTATTATTCCGATTTTCGTAAATGGAATAGTTTATTACAAAGTCAAAAATTCAAATAAAGTATAATTAAATTTACTGCAGTTAATTTAAAACTCCATATCCTTGCTCTCAATACGTTTATAAATGCTTGAAGACTGTGTTCATCTTTAATGAAAAGATAAAAGAAATATTAAAGTACTTAAATATTTAAAATTTATAATTTTGACAACTTTGTTCAGTTTTAATTTGTTTTTTATTCAAAAGTGGAATTCAATCTTGAATCGGAGGAAATATGTGCAGTGCAGGTGCTCCAAAAATAATCTAACCCAATTTTTTGTTTGTTTTCAAGACTACAAAAAAAAATTACAAAAGTATTTTTATTTAATGAAAGTATGCAATAAAACGTCTTGTAAATTCCCAAACGAGTAAAATTGTTAGTAATATTATCAAAGAGTATTGCGTCTACCTTAGAATTTAAAGTTATAAATAAAAATGTATGAAAGAAACGTTAAAAAATCCCTAATTCTCTACGGCAGTCAAACTAACGTTTGAGAGTTTGTTGTAATGAGTTGTACACTCCGCTAATTATTATTCTAGTAATTGTGATTAATAACAAAAATATAATCGCATATCATTCGGAAATTCATGCAATTGTGTTTCACATAATACATTTCAATCATTAAACATTTCCAAGAAAAAAACTCATGTTTTAAATATGTGGGTGGAACTAATAAAATGGAGAATATTTAGTAGATCATTTTTAAACATCATTTACGAAATTCATACCACTGTTATTTTTCTACTTAGTTTTCGTGAAAGTGTACATACTTTTTTCTACAAATTGGGAGTTTTTTAATTTTAATATAATAAAAAGAATTAAAGCATGTGCGTTTCATACGGCAAAAAAATTATTTGACTTCATTATTTGATGAAAATCTAGTTCCTCATGACGTTTTTTAAGAGGATCCAAATAAATGTTTTTCAGAAGATAATAAAATTCGAACTATAAGGAAAGTGATGTGACGATTTACTGTGAAATTTTAGTTTTGTTACACCTGTTGTGTGTGGCAGATCCCGGATAAGCTGAATATTCTGATTGAACTGGAGTGTTTTTAGAACCAATCTACAGTTTTAATATTATTCAAAAATTAACATTACAATACTGCAATTATATGTATTTCCTTCATGAAGAAGATTTACGTACAAAATACCACGTAAATCCGACAAATTATTATAAAATTGTCAGCTTTTGCTTCAGTGAATAGTTTAATTTTCTGTGTGGTATTCCATCTGGATCACATTGTTTCGCATTCTTCACGGCCATTTTTAAACAACTTGTGCCGTTTACATACTTCAAATCCTCGAAAGGGTATCACTTCTGTATTGTATATTGAATCTGTGCCAAATTGCAATAATTTTGACATTTTCATTTGTTGAAAATTTTCTACTTGTACTTTGTGTAGCCGTAATAGGTGCTTACTGTGTGTTTGTAATTAAAACCAGCGACTGTGTGAATACATATATGAATAATAAAATGCTGCTAAACAATTTTTAGATCGTGCAAAACTTATCATAACTGCTATGCCAACAAGTATAAAAAAAGTGCTATTGATATTAAAAAAGTCTGCTTTATATTTAATTCATCCTCGTACTATTTTCTTATAATATATTTGCTTACATTAATGTTTTTAAAATATATATTTGTATAAAGACGTCAAACTTTTAACGTTGTATTTTTGAAAATGAGTATGAAATTTACCTCACGGTATTTCAGCTTCAAAGTTCATTAAACTTTTAAAAACGTCTTTAAAATGACAAGGAAAATACATTCAGAAAATAACTTTCCTGATAAATGAAACTGCGCTTTTGCGCATTATTTCTTAAAATATCTTTCAGACTTTCCATTTTAAAGAAATGTGTAATACAAAGTGTATTAATGCAATGAAATAAAAACTAATATATAAAATAAAAATTTCACGTATCCCGAAATATGCTATTAAAATGTAGTAGTCATAAACGTGCCAAAACAGACACCATTGAATTTTGTACTTTCATAGAAAAAGGGACAATGGTCGTTTTTGGTATTTTACGAATAAAAGGGATTTAATATTTATTTATTTTCTTAAAAAAAAAAAAAAAAAATTAGTATAGAGAAAAGTCTTTGTGCGACAAATTAAATGGAACATATTGGTTTTTGTTTCTATTATACATAAAATAAAACGGTAGTGGTTGGTGGTTAAAGAAAAAAATGATGATTTTCGAAGAAGGTGATTATTCCGAAATCTATTAACGCATTGCCGACGGTATACTTTTGTGAAATCTGAGTTTTAAAACAGTAGAAGCTCTTTCCTCTTTTGAAAGTCTTTTCTTAAATTGATTTCCTTTCTCAAGTTTAAAAATAAGTCAATATCAATTTCAATGTATTAATTTCAATGTATCAATTTTAATATAAAATGTCTTACAAACTAAAAAACATATATGGACAACATGATGTAATTTTCTGTAAGGCCACACTCTTACACAATGATGTTTCTTTAATAAAACGAGATTTCTTTCTTCCCGCCGGTAATGGGTTAAATAAAGTACAGTGGTATCTTTACATGTTATAATATTTTAAAGCAATTTGTAGGCAAACAACAAAAGTGTACGTTTTTGTCATTAGCTGTTTAACTTTGAAGTTACAGAATTATACTTAAATAATTAAAACGAATATATTAAAATACATTTAAATAGACTTGGGTTAATACGGGACATCTGACAAAAACGGAACATGATTTGTTACAAATACGGCTTTCTTGGCTCATACAAAGATGAAGAGAACTGCTTTCGTAACAGAAAATTATAGCTTTGCGTTAAGTGACCTTATATACAAATGAGAATAGCCATCAAACCAAAACAAGTTTTGCATTGGAAGGCAGAGCTCCAATTCACTTATTTCTTTAAAAATACAGGGTGCATCATTCATGCTGAACTGGAATTTTATTTTATAACTAAAAGTAAGCAAGATATTGTAGCAATTTTTTAAATAATATTTTGGTTTCAGTAAAATATGATGAGCTTATAACTAATTCTTTAATGAACACTAATCCGTGCCCAAACAGCTCTGAGCTAGATTCTCCATAATTTAGGATGTATATAACAATATACATGATATCACAGACTGAATTAAATTGCAATTCCAGAATTTCCCTCATATCATCCCATTTCTCAAAAAACAAAGTTGGTCAGTTGAAAAGTTCGATAAAATATCGGAACACATAACGAACACGCACTGGTGTTGGAATGATTTTTTGCGTCCTTGTGACGCGAAAACACCTATTTTCGAACCAGGCTATCATGCGAAAAGGGTATGTTAGTTTTATTTTATTATGAAACAATTTATTTTATTATTAAATATATATATATATATATATATATATATATATATATATATATAAACATAAATATAAATATATATATATAATATTAAATATATATATATATAAGCAATAACCATCACAACACAAACAAAACAGCTAAATATTCGTGTGAACAGCGCCAGAAGCTGCATATTAGAACACAAGTATTCAAATATGTTTCTGTACATTTTGAATTTTTTGCTACACAGCGCTCTGGCCGAAACCCACTGCCACTAATTGTTAATCTTTTTGTTCGTATGCTTGGCTGCCTTTGAATTTACCCACTGCTGATGAGGCCGCAGCTTGTTTCTGTTTATTTTTACATATATTTTCTACTGTGTTTTCTTGTGTTGTCTTGTTTCTGGTGAGGGGGGTGGTGCTAGTTCAGGCCAAAATCATGTTTTTGCTGGATTATATATATATATATATTATAAAACACACACAATTTATTCTAAAATACACAAACAATTTATTACAATATTTCAAACAATTATAAAACAAATACAATGAATTCTAAAACACACACAACTTTATTATAAAAACACGCACAATTTATTGTATAATTACACACAATTTTATAATAAAAGACATACATTTAATTTATCATAAAACCCGCACAAAGTTTTACACTTATGATAGCCAGGCGCAAATCGAGCAAACGTATTTTTTTCTCGCCGATAGCAACTCTTATTTCCACGTGTGTAAATTATAAACATTGTTTTTATTTTCAAATAAAATTATTTGAGTCATGGTAATATTTATTTATATTTATTATTACTTTATTTTTGTACTTTAAATGATATGAGTGACAAGCATGTATTTTACATGTATGCAATATATCGATTTTAAATGAAAGTTGTGTATGATGAATGCAGTCAGGGAACGATTTGCATTTTAAATGCAGTGAATTCAGTGAGATGTATTATAAAACACACACAATGTTTAATTTATTATAAATCAAATATATAGTTTTATTTAAGTGAATGCGCAATTTAATTTTCACCATATTCCAAATGAAGATAATTTTGATTCTTTCATTCCATTAAACAAAACATTAAACATCTCAGTAACATACGAATATTTTCGTTTTATTAATTTAACAATAGTAATACTAGTAAATAGTTTTATACTACAAACTTTATAGTACAGGGTACGTGCAATAAATTGGAAAAAGCTTTGTGTATTCTTATTTCACGTGTATGTTATTAATTTTGATTACATACTTTACTAAAATAAAAATTGCATTTTTTACGCAATGTTCAATTTTATTTAAAACACACACAAACAATTTTACCACTTTCCCAAATATCGCCAAAAGTGCCGGCTTGCCGCGCTAGGCCAAAATCGTCATTTTGGTGCCAAAAATTAAATCTTGGTGCGTCTGAGACATCTGCAC
This sequence comes from Maratus michaelseni, assembly GCA_963931845.1. Classification (NCBI taxonomy): domain Eukaryota; kingdom Metazoa; phylum Arthropoda; class Arachnida; order Araneae; family Salticidae; genus Maratus; species Maratus michaelseni. The sequence continues at coordinate 255,029,179 of OZ007590.1, read as the reverse complement.
AATATGTTTTCCCATTAATGTTAAAGTTATAAAAGAAAATCTTATTTTTAGGGGAGTCAAACACCCTGTATTTTTAGCTAAATAAATGGATTGAGAACTTTGTTTCCCATAGTAAAATGTTCCGACCTGATGGGTACTATCATTCGCCTTATTTTCTCAAAATAGTTTGTGTACATACTGCATAAATACATTTCAAAATATTCCTCTAGTAAAATACGTAATATTTTTGTGAAAAAATATATTTAAATGCAATGTTTCTACGAATAAATGTTCGCTTCGAAAATCTTTCTGTCAAAAACATAGATTTTCACTGAAAATTTTATTAGACAGAATATCTTTTCCTACGTCATGGTTTGTGAAATCTTTCACGACATTTTTACAATTTATCTGGTTCTTCCTATTGACGACCTAAAATATATGGAGATTCGGAATTGAATTTCCAATTCAAATGTCTTTATGTTTGAAGAACAGTGTGCTTCAGATTTTTTCCGTGTGTTATATCATATGCTTTGACTTTTATGCTGAAATATATAGTTGCTTGTCGGGAAACTTTATGTTCTATTATGTATGCTTATGAACGAACTCTTGCAGGTAACGTTTCAAATATCGTAAATAAAAGATGAAGTCTTAAATACTGTAAAAGGATAGTTTACAGACTTTTTTTACTGTAACATACTGGGATTTAAATGCGTTTATCAATGCTTTTATTCAAAGATAGCAGTATTCCTAAAATGTTCTACGTTTACCATTAGTTGAAAACAATAATACTGGTGGTAGATCTATTGCAGATGTTAAAAGATTCTACCAAAAATGTATACTTTTGTTAAATAATGATCGCAAAGGTATACAAAATTAGGAACGCTGCAAGCCCTACTTTTAGGCTATAATTTTCTGGTTTTGCATTTTTGCATTTTTTAAATAAATATATAGTTTCACTTAAGAAAATGCGCAATTTAATTTTCTGCATATTCCAGATTAATATGAAGCTTCTTGCATTACATTAAATAAAGTCAAAGTCAAACCGGGCGTGAGGCCTACCTTTCGGCTTTAGCTCAACCCCTCCCAGTAGGTTTGTTTACTATACGGCAAAGTCTTACAAGATAATTGTTAAAGTTGAGAGAAAACCAGACCTGCCAAGTCTCCGGCTTTTTGGACACCAGTAATATAGTACAGAAAATGTTGTTTTATTTAATCAGAGCATTTTGTGATTTAAGATAACAACATTTTCTCTAAAAAATTACTGGTGTGCAAAAATCCGGAGACTTGGCAACTCTGGAAAACAATAATTACAAAACAATACTAATAGCTCACTTATTGAATGATAAACATTTAATAAATACGATAATGTCAAAGAAAATAATCATAGTTTGAATAGTAGCATCGAGTGTATAAAAAAACTTATTTGGGGTAAAACTTTGGGTTATTTACAGAATTACATTAAACAAAACATTAAACTACTCAGTGAGGAGGTGGTGGTGTAATTATAACGGCTGGTTATCTGCACGAGGGATGGGAGTGCCCTCCGTGTGGAGTCTGTCTAAGGAAGCCTAATCCCTATTTACTCAAGGTTATCCAAGGTTCGAAGAAAAACACGAAAACGCCGAACGATTAGACCAAAGGGCGCGATTGAGTTTTAAGCCAGCTCCTACTGTATAAAAGCTTTGAACATCTCAATAAGATATTAGTTTTTTTTATTATTATTAATTTAACAATAGTAATAATAGTAAGCATTTTTATAATACAAAATTAAACACAAGAGACAATAAAGGGGCAAAACTTTTGCGTATTCTCATTTCACGTGAATGTTACTAATTTTGTTTAAATACATTTTTAAGGTTATAAATTATATTTATTTTCAGAAAAACGTGTTAAATAATGCTAGCGCATATCATGAGAAAAATTGTAGATAAGGGTGCAGTATGTACAATCGTAAATATATATATATATATATATATATATATATATATATATATATATAAGCGAGGGAAGAGAGAAAAAGAGAGAGGAATCTCTGTATACTTTATTAACTCTAAATAATTGTAGAGATATGTGTTTTGGCCATTTGATAGGATATTTTCTCTACTTACCCATTGTGATTGCATGCAACATTTAATGAAAAAAGTCGTCTGTATCTTAAAAATTGTACTAATTTTCAATTTTCTAAACGCAACACCACTTGTGATACTTTTTTAAGCTTTTTGAATCAAAACAGAATAGTGAAAGATATAGTTCACCTGCTTTTCCTTAAATTTTCATAGAGTTGTAAAAATAATGGTTGCGTATAGGGGTTTATCCAAAAAAAAAATCTGAAAATAAAATTAGGACCTTATAAGAAAAAGAACTAAACTCACTCAATCAGTCACCACTAAAATGATAAATTTTAATATAAAAAATACATTTACTTTAATCGAAAGAAAATTTCACTTTTTTTCTGATAACATTCTAATATTTTATTACACACCGATGTTTCTGATGATTGCGGCCTGTTTAATGTAAAATTTAATGTAGGTCATAATTCCTATATTTTTTTAATATAAATTTATTAATAATTTTTATAATTACGAATATGTTTTTGACACTAAAATGATTTTGAAATATGTTTGAGTCTATTCCTTCTATCTTATTAAAAAAGAAAATTCAATCGGATGCGTTTTCGGGAAGATACAAATTAAAGTTTGTCACGTGCATGTAACATTAGCATCCTTAAAATTTTGGAGCTTGTAACTGTACAGCTTGAAAAAATATTTAAAATTTTATTTTTTGGGGGGCGCTTTTTTTATCCAAGATATTAAAAAAATGGTGTCAAAATTTGTATTATGAGTTTAATTATCAATATTGTGGCAATTTGCAATATTTAGATGATCTGTTTGGGAAAAATAACATTCATAGATGTTAAAGTACAAAAATATCCTACTGAATGGTATATCGTAATTCTCCCTGTGGTTAATGTTTGATGATAAAGCATGCGGCGCTCTCTTCTTTTTAACTGTGCAGACATGAGAAACGTGCAGACGTAACATTCAATGGTGTATTTGTGATCAGACACATGTGGCTCATTCGTCGTGTATTTCTTCATTTTAAATTTCCACAGAAGCAAAATAATGAGATTGTGCCCATTACGGAATATGAAATGTGCAATAGTAGGAGATGATACTATCACCAAATTGCTATTTGAGCACACGTCAAACACTGTGCGCTCCAAATTGTTTTTCATTTCATGACAAATTTGCTTGCTTCTGTCAATGTTTCAGTGCCCTTTTATGCCTTTTAATTCCTCAATGCTTTTGCAATATGAAAATCCGAATTTTGACATTTCAGTGTTCTGAAATGTTTCACTTTAATCGCAACAACTAAATCTTGATTCAAGCTCGTTACGAAATGCTGAAAAAACAAAAAAAAAATATTGTAAAAACATTTTACTCAAACGCACCAAACATTCATGTTACAATGACCTAAGAAATGCTGCTCAATATGGTTCCTTTCTTGAAGATGTAAAATCTGTTGTCTGTGGACAATTGCAGATCGTAACTGATCGACTGAGATGCTTCTAACCTCCATAGTGATACCTTCTTTTTAATTCGCAAAGCTTACCAGACGTTCTCGATAAACAAGTTTTCGTAAATGTCCCAATAGCCAAAAATCACACAGATTAAGATACTGAGAATGAGATGATCAGGTTGTTGAAAATGCACGATATATAACTCCGTCATTAGTGAAACTTTGCCAATGAGACTGTTGTACACAGAGTCTAATGTATGCAAGCGCTCCATCTTGCATAAAGGTAATTGAGTCAAGATATGCGCTATTGTAAATGGGGTACAAGTAAAATTAGAGTATTCTTCTGTACCTGTTGGCTGCCACGGTGGTCTTCTAAAAAGGGTCGCCTTGGGTCACAGGGTCTTCAAAAAAGAAAAGTCTAAGAATGAATGTGGATGTGAATCCACACATTCACAATTGTTTTTATTATTATTTTGTCTTTATTTCATATTTTCTGTTGTACAGCGGTATCGGTGTTTCCGGAACCATTTTTTGTGTAATCCGTTTCCCCATGTTTTGAATAGTATGTGTACAAAAGTTCAGTACACTGGGCAATTCAGTATATAGAGAGATGGGAGTAAGGGTGTTTTAATTCGGTACACCCTGTGCATGTATATATTTATGCGTGTGGGTATTATTTAAAAAGAAAACTTATGTGTATTCAACATTCCATTTATTATAAAATAAATCGTGATTAGTTTTCACTGTTTTATTATTCTTTTACTTGGATTATTATATTTAAAAGAACTCGGTTTTATTGTCACTAAAACTATACATGACATTGCATTTCTCGTACAATTTGTTATATGATATTAATATATTTTATATCCTCCATCTTTCTGATCTTTTATCACTTTAATCTTTCTAAAATGTTAGTTCTAATGTTTGGAATGAATTTTGTTGAGTCGTAACACGAACTAGGTCAAACACTAGATATAAAATAAAGCTGAATAAAATACTTTTCTGCGGAAAAGAATTAACAAGCTGAAATTCAGTCTTTTTTCAAATCCATTTGATATCACTATTAACATCGTGACATCATTTACAAGTAGTTTTAGATACTGCTTTAGATAGTGAAATTTTACGCATTTCTATAAAAAATATGATTCAGATGATTTGATTTTTTATTGAAAGTTTCGATTACCTAATAGAACTTTTCTGAAAAAAATATATTATCAACATAGTATTTTACGTATAAATTTAAACATTTTAGAATTCTTTAAAGCAAAAAAGATGCAAAAGAAAGCATAAAGTTTCTGGTGTGAAATATTTCATTCGTATACGTTTAATTTTAGTGAAAAACATTTAAATACCAAAATGCTATACAAAACTCATAATAGCAATTTGGTGTTTTGCCTTTAAAGTGCCAATAGTTTGTGACTTTTACAAGTTATCTATTAAAGGCATTTGAAAATGAATTCTATGTAACTTATAAACTGAAGGGAATGTATTAACTTTATTATAATTTTATTGAGTTTTCGCCCATACCGAATGTTCGTTTAAAGATTACAGCCTTATTTTTTAAATATATCACATGGGTATATTTAATGTTTAAAGACACCATAACATTTTCCTTCAACAAACTTAAAATAAATTTATATTTTATATCAAAATATGTTTTCTATAAATTCCAAGAAGCTTTGAGATTTGAATAAAATTTTCCTTTTTAATATCTTTCATGTGTTAACAGTCTACATCCACTTGTATGTTATTTTACTCCGTTATTTAAAGTTTAAGCAATTTTTTCATAGATATTTTAACTTATAATGAAAGATTCAGTTAAGTTTAGCACTGTTTTGTGTTTTCATTAACTATATGTATCTTAAAGCATTCAATTACATTGTTTTCAAGATATTTTTAACCTCTTCTATGTGTTATAGCTATTAAATAATCTTCAGTTTTTATATATTAATGCGTTTTTAAATATAGTAATAAAGTTTCATTTGTAAAATTACATAAAATGCCATTTTACAAAATTGTATTATACTGTATTCATAATTATTTCAAGAAATAAAAAGAAGGGGGGGGGGGAGAAAAAAAGAGACAAATTTGCTTCATTGCAATGACAATTATTTAATATAATTATATATATATATATATATATATATATATATATATATATATATATATATATATATATATATATATATATAAGTATATATAAGGCAGGCTAAGGATGTTTGTCACACATCTTACAAAATAAGTTTGTGTTTACCATATAATGTGATCTCAGTTTGACTCATATAAACAGCATTCTGTGTTTTTACAGAGTCAAAATTTTGAAAAGGTATTACATGATTAAAAAAACATTTTACGTAACTCTCTAAACTCGATCAAACACCCCCGTTTACAGGATGTTTGATGCACCATGATTGATATTTGACTAATTAAAAAATATGTATTTATATTTCCACCAAAAAGTTCGTTTAAAGAAATGTATGGTTTTATTTTAATGTTTTTTCTTAAATACATTTTTTGGCATAAAACTTATTTGATCTGGCCACTGGGTAAAATTAATGATTCCGAATATATTAATACCTCACAGTCATAATTTTACGAGTCAATAAGTATTTTCATAATCAGATAAGACAAATATCTATTTTAAATCTACTCTTTCTAAACCATTTCTGCTGATTGGATGTGACACATTGAGTAGATTCTCAGAAGAATTTAACGCAATATTTTTAACTTAAGCTGTGAGGAATGCATATTATGCATACAATATACATAATTTAAAATTTATGTGGCTGTATTTTAAATAATTTGTTCGGAATTGAAAAGTATTTATATTTGATTTTATACTTCACAATATTTCTTACCTACTAGGTAATTTTCCATTCCACTTCGAAATAAGATAATACATTACAATTCATATTTAAGTAAATGTTATATAAATTATGCTATTAATTACTGAAAAAAGTTAAATATTAGTTTTTTTAAAATTAAATGCAATTTTAAACTGTATCATGAAAAAACTAGATGAAACAAGATGAAAAAATGAAAGTTTTTATCCGGGACAAATATCTCACAAATATAGTGTGACGAACATCCTGCAAATGCCATTTTGAGAAAAAATTATTAAATCACTTGCAAATAATTAATCAAGTTCTAAACATTTTTAGATCATCAAGTAAAGTATACGTTAAAGTAAAAAAATACTTTCATTAATTTTTAGCAGCTGACGTTACGAATGAACAAAGAAATAATGTCATCTTTAGCTATTGCCCTGATAGTCTCGAGTGTGACTAAATCTGTTGGATTTAAAACATATTTTTGCTTAACAGGAAGTTAAACATTCTAGTTTATTGTTATATCTTCTAATACTTCAGCGCGTAGTACCCATTCCATCTGTTTATAGTAAATGAGGCTTATAATAAGTTTCATTTGATTACAAAATTTAATATTTTCCTAAATTACAAGCAGCAAATTATAATTAATATACCATTGTAAAGAGAAAATATTAAAATTTTAGATTGTAATATTGTATCTGCGTTAAAGGTTTATGGACCATTATTTTTTCCCTAAAAATCAGTGATTGGTGGTATTGAATACCTCGATATGTTGGAAACTTGGCTTTTCCCTCAGATGAAGGAAAATATACAAATTTTTATTTTTCAACAAGATGGTGCTCCGCCACATTGGCATTTTTAGGTTAGTAATTTTTTAAACAGAGAATTACCACACCATTGGATTGGTGCAGAGCAGCCGTTGATTTGGTCCTACATAGCTACCCTCCTAGGTCACTCGACTTAATCCGTTGCGACTTCTTCCTTTGACGATATGTCAAAGATCTTCTGTTCATAACACCTTTGTCTACAAGTTTGCCCGAACTTAAACAACACTGTAAAACATTTTGGTTACAAATTACGGTACATATACTGGCAACTTTGCGACCAGTATATATACCATAAAATATTTAAAGTATATGTACCGGCTGCACTCCCCCCCTCTCCTGAGGCATGCACGCATTACGTATCTAGTGCAAGAGTTAGTAAAGGGGTTGCCGTACACCGAGGAGCAGCTACCAGCTTTTTCTTACTGAAAAATAATAATTTTACGGTATAAATATTGTTTTTATTTGAAATGGCACATATACGGTTTTTACGCTTAATATACCTTAGAAGTACAGTACTCATACCGTAAAGATTTAAAACGATACAAGTACTGTTAAATTACGGTACATCTACTGAAATTTTACGAAAATGTTTGACAGTGAAGGCATTTGTGATGCTTTACAAACAGTTAATATTAAACATTACAACGTGTTTGGCAAGAATTGATGCATGATATAATATGGGTGACTAAAGTAAGTCATATCGAACACTTGTGAAAAAAAAAGCATTTTTTCTTTAAAATGACATATTGATTATAATTTTCTGCTTGTAATTATAGAAAATAATTAATTTTGTAATCGGATGATTATTTTCAGATAACCCTCTAAATTAAAGGCAGTTGCCAGAGCCTCCCAAGCATCACTTACATATATATGTGTAAATTATCTCTGATGTCATTTAATAACATAAAAAATCCATTAATTGTAATCAAGAAGAAAACAGATAAAAATAAATGTTTACCAATATTAGAAGACAGAAAGAAAGATTTTCAAAGATTTTGCACGCTGTTTTACACGTTGTTACTTAAAATTCATGCAAATGATAAAAACTACATTTCAACCATATTTTTTTCATCAATTCAGAATGGTTTTAGAGAACTAAAGTGTAACAATATTGATTATTGCAAGAAATTAGGGGTTGTCTTTCTTGTCTAATTTAAAATGGAATAGAAAAACACTCTAACATTCGTGAAACTCTGCTATAAACATCTAACTTAACATAGATAAGAAGAAAGTTTACGATTGTTTATTCCTGTCTTACAAACAATATATATATCTTGTTTATGGACATAAAGTTTCTACAGCATTGCCAAAACTTCGAGGAATATTTCAAGCAACCTACTCTTCTTTCAGTCATTCTACTTGATAGATAGCCAAGTCGTTTAGTGGGGCAAACGTATAAAAAAAAGATTGGATGACATGGGAACAGTAACATGTATTTGAAAAAATATGTTTCCTATGCTGTTTTTCTTTCTTTCAGTTTATACATATGTTTTTGTAGGATATATAATCCAGCTATTTGTTAAAGAAATGAAATATTATGGTTATAGTGTGAGAACAATAATATTAAAAACTTTCACAATTTTCAATGACATTTGACGTGAGTGATATAATGTCAGTAATACGTGTACGTTGAATCGTTTACTTGGTGACAGAAAATATCACGAAAGAAAAAAGAAAAGATTGATTGAAGTGTATCAGAGAGGAGAGGAAAAACATATATATATATTTTTTAAACTATAAATTTCCATTAGAATTGTAGTAGTACCCTAGTTGTTAGAATACGTGCATTTACTCTATAAACTATTTATATTTCAATATGATTTAAAAACCATATTTAACGTGGTATGCGAAAAGAGAAACATGTGGAAAATCTATTGTTGGAAACGTATTGTTTTTCGTTATCTTATTATTGTGATCAATATTAAAATAGAAGGTTTGATTTATAAGAATGTTTTTTTTTTTTTTTTTTTTTTTTTTTTTTTAATGCGTGATCTAAAATGTCACCTATGTAGTAAGGGAACAAGTATAAAACATATCCGACGAAACAACTAGAATTACTTTCTTGGATAAAAATAATCACAATTCTTGAACTTAAAAAAAAAAGTTTACCCTTTAAAACACTAAATTAAAAATATCTAGTAACATTCAAAACAATATATCAGCATTAAATTTCGGATGTAATGATGATTAATTTATAATAAAATATATTTTAACGCCAGGTAATGTTTTGGATATGAGCTATCTGCAAGGTGCAAATTATAATAACGATAAAAAAAAATAATAGAACGCACGTATATCCAAAACTAGGAAGACTGGTTTTATATATTTATTGCAGATACGAAAAATGCCACTTTAGTTCAAACCAAGACGCAATCGCAAAAATCAGTTTTATGATAAAAATACGATTGTTGAATTGGGAAGAAATATTCTTTTAATAGTTTGCTTAAAAAACTTTTTAAAACATATACGAATTTTATTTTTATGTATCATTCCAATTCGCAGATTTTTAAATGCTTTGATGTAAAATAAAGAACGAAATTATAATAGAAAAATAAACACAGCATCACTTTTGTAAGATAAATTTTCAACATAAGCGCAATTCTTCTTTTTCCAGTAGTTTAACTGCGTTTACTATCGGCTTTTTAAGGTAAACATTTATTAATTTTATATTTATTCTCCGAATTTTACAGTTTTAAGAGCATATTAGTTAAGTCACTGTTTTTCTTTAACTATTACATTACGAAAGCTTATAAAGTATATATTTATAAATATTTTTCTGTCTAAAAAAATTCTATAGTTTTATTAAAAACATAAAAATGACGCTCTATCAATAAAAACATTGGTAGAAGTGACGTATAAAAAATAGCTGCAGACTTCTCATATTAGAAAAAAATAAAAACGACATATAACTCGCATGAAATGTTTAAAAAATATATTTAAATTGTATAATCATTTAGTCAGAAACAAATTTAAAGTTTTGTATATTCACAAATATTAAAAGAGAATAGGTTATATAAAGAACTCTTCCGAGATATTTAAAAACAAATGTTTTTTATAGGATATAATACACATAAAAATATTAATTTATATATTCACAAGATATATAATATTTGATATATATTATATTTATATCATTTATTATTTATGGACTGCTTACTACAAATATAATTAACATTTTACAAATGAAAATCCGTAGCCAAAGTATGTCGCTGTTCAGTGATTTTACCAAAGTCATTACATTTTTCTTTAACACCATGTAATTCATATATCCTTTAAAAAATTAAATTAATTATGAAAAGCAAAATATGAATTCATCACAATAAGGACAATGAAAATGTTTTCCAATGAAATATTTTTCAAAAAATTATGTAGAGCAGCTACTAGACACCTTAATAAATAAAATAAGAATTACCCTTGCGAGACGACATAGCATATTGCTCTGAATAAATGAAACTGAAAAAATAATAATTGAGAATTCTAAATTTGTTTTGACTGTTCCTAAATCCTGAAATGCTTAAACACTTCCTTTTGCAGCAGTTTTATCATTTATAAAAACAAAGCATGTATTTAAAACGATTCTTTTTCAACCAAAAGGTACAAATGTAATTAATGAATTCCAATTACTAATTACCTTAATCTGTTAAGCAAATGGGACACGTTGAAAGCGACGGTGTTGTTTAGAAATTGTCACGACTAAGAACAAAGAATCATGCTTTCCGTCAAAACAGCTTTTTTCAGGCATTCTTTTCTGACAAACAATTTGACTTTAAAATAAATGTCAGTAATTTTCTCTCAAAATGTCCCAAATTACTTTCAGCTCTAGACTAATTAGCATTATCTCAGAACATAAAACCCTTTAAAAAAGTTGTCCGTTATTTTGTTGCGTTAGTTTATACATTTTATTTTGGTTACATACATGTATCTTTTTTAAATGCGTATAACTTTTTTATTGTGTTTCGTTCTTGTCAAAAACATTTTTAGGAAAAGTAAAGTTTTTTCAGAAGTTGTAGTTACTATAAATCTCAAAGCAAAAGTTATTTTATGCTAATTATACATGTTACTTTGAAACAGAATATATGATATAATGGTAGTTTTTATAGCTCACATGTTTAGATTGTTACAGTATACATGTTTACTAAAATTGTTTCGCTTTTAAATGCTAGCTTATTATTTAAAATCATGTATTGTATTTTATGTTGTATAGAAGCTTTTATTTATGTATGAAATTTGTTTAACTTTACTTCATTTGTTTCGAACATTTAACTAACTCTGTTAAAATAAATTAGTAAAATTGCTGAAATAAATTTAATTTATGAATAATTATAGTCATTAATTTTTATCTATATGCTTTCTGCTTCTTTTTATGTGTGGATATTCTAACAGTATGCATTTGAAAAGATTTTCCATAAAAATATAAATAAAAAATAAAGGCACTTCGCAAAACAATCTTATAATTTCTAGACATAATATGATATAAGCTACTTCTAGTCAAATTGGATCTCCTGCACACTAATAAAAAATAACCTCTTTTACAATCTCCAATTACAATTTATATATCGATTTGCATAATATGTCCAATTATTTAATTATTTTTTTTTCTTGGAAATTCCATCAAATGATACATTTTAATATGCAGGCTGTCCCAAAAGTGCATGACACATTTTAAAATTCAATAAAAAAATATGCCGTTGGCGTACAATAGTGCAGATTGGATGAAAATGCTTCTTAAGATCGAACATTTTCTTAAAAAAAAAGGAAAATTGGTTCGAAAACTTTCCCATAGATGGCGTTACTTCTGCTAGAGCTACCAAAGGTGTAGAATGCCTTTATAGGTAACAGTAGCGAAATATGACAGAAAGTATGAGCACATTATACACCCAATTCCTTAATTGTTTATTGAATTTTAAAATGTGTCAAGTATTTTTGAGACACCCTGTATTATTTTTTGTGAAAAAATTAATAATATTAAAGATTTGGAATTTCTTTAACGCTAGTTTTCACAAAAAAATATGGAAATCCGTTTAATAATTTTTGAAAGATGAGTAACATGCCGGGCTTTAGTTCGAATGTTCTAATCATTAAGAAAAATATAGCTTTAAATTTAGTTTAATTTTGAATTTGTTCATTTGTTTAAAATATTCAGTCTAATATTTATTGTTCAAAGAAATGATATTTTTCTAAATTTCTTTAAGTGAAGGTTCGACTTTGAAAGGCCGAAACGGAGATGTTTTTAAGACTTTCTAGTCAATAAGGAATCCATAAAACGAAACCGAATGCTTTCCCACTTTTTTTTTCGGAGGGGGGGGGGGAGATGCCCTTTTATGGGATAATTTTTTGTGTGTAAAAATGTGAAAACTGGTGTATGAATCCTTATTTTATAACATGTGTGCACAGCGCGAACGAATTTGTGGATTGAAAATGTTTTGCATGCCTTGTAAAATTATCTTAAACACAGAATTGATATGGGTTTTAAAGGTTTACATACGTATTTAACTTTCAAAAAATCGATTGTTTTTCTGACTGAAATTAAATCTTCATAGTCTGTAGAATTATGGGCAAAAAGATGTAAAGTGATATCTCAATTATTAAAAAAGACATGAATAAAAATGTGGCCGCTCACACGATCGATAAAACCGACCTCGCCGACTGTAACTTTTGGTGAGTAGCGTGGAATTTCTTGAAAGATACCAGGGTTTTTAGTTATTCAAATGCTACAGTGATTTTTGTTTACTGTTCTAATGAGGTGGAAATTAGCCTCATCGCTCCACAGAATCTGCCATGGCCATGATGCATCCGCTTAAACTTTTGAACTTCACTTTCTTTAATATTCTCTTTGTACAGCGGCATCTAACGGTATTTCTAGTACTAGATATTTTTCACGTAATCCATTTCCATTTGACTTGAATAGTGTGTTCAGAAAATTCGAAGCCTTTACACGGAGTAGTTCGATATACAGAGAGGTCAGAGCAGGGTGTTTTAATCCTGGCTATCCGATATATATATATATATATATATATTATTAAACTGTTTTAAGCGACTACATATTCCTGTCCCCAACCAATATCTTAAATATTATTCTAAATAAATAAATATGCATACGTTAAAAAATATATATTTTAAATATGATGAAACAATTTTGCAACATTTTTGTCATTATAGAATAAAGGATATAGTGTAATATGCCGATATTAAGAAATTTTGTTGGAATTATAAAAGAAAATATGACAATTTTTTTATCCTTTAATAACTGAAAAGCGAATTTGTAAAAATTAATATTTTATAAAAAATAAATTCTAAATTTTACTTACCAATTACTTTTAAATCGTAAGCAGACGTTAATGTTCGATATCTTTTATATTCCACTCTACATCTGTAAAAACCTTCATCTTCCGCTTTTACAGGGTCGATGGATAACCCAGGTACCTTTACATGCAAATCAAAATGAACTCTACGTCCAAGTTTTGAACTTGGAAAATGCTTAGATTTTTCAATGGGTCCTTTTCTTGCATCTAATGTGTATATAGGTACTTTCACATCACCTTTATACCATAAAATCAGAGTCACAATATCCTCAGGTGTAGGAACGGATATGTTGCATGGTAAAAATACCCTTCCTCCAGCTACTGCATGCATATGACGGGTCTTTTCTGAAAAAAAAAAAAGATGTTTAAATACTAAATTAAGTTATTAATATTTATACAGGATTATTCTAAAATTATTTGACAAACTTTGAAGGGTTGCACAGCTTTGACGAACAAACTTTTTTTTATAGGAAACTTGAGTTGCAATCAACTTTTACAGGTATAATTACAGGCTGTCTTACCGTCGAACTCGGATTTTCGCTTATAACTTTAGTGGTAATTTAGATATTTTGCTGATATTTTCAACAGAAGTAACTTATCGTGTTGGAAATGTTATGGATAGTGAAAAATAATTAGGTCAGTGATCCGTATGTACCGTAAGCTACATCCCAAATTAAGGATTTCCACGGTCATTTTTGTTTGGAATCCCAGATCGTGGACATTTAAATCAATACTCGGGACGGCTGTTACATTCCATAGAAGGCAAGGTACATCATATATTCAAATACGAGCAAATCGTGTGTGTGTGTGGTTATATATATATATATATATATATATGAAAATTTTATCTTAAAAACGGATCTAACGATTTTGACGAAATTTCGTATCCTACCGTTTTGGGGCACCAGAAAACCATTGGGCAGGTCACATTTTGAGAAAATTCGATTAGTGGGTCATTTTGAGTCACTATTAGTCAGGGTCAGGGTCAAGCTAATTGTATCTAAAAAACGGCTCAAATGATTTTGACTAAATTTTGTATCCTACGATTTTCGGGCACGAGAAGACTATTGGGCTGTGTCATATGTTCGAGATCTTTTGATTAGTGGGTCATTTTGGGGTCAACGCGGGTTAAGTTAATTTTATCTAAAAACGGCTCTAACGATTTTGATTAAATTTTGTATCCCACGAGATTTGGGAATGGAGAAATCATTGGGCTAGGTCACATGTCCAGAAAAATCCGATTAGTGGGTCATTTTGGGGTCATTGTGGGTCAAGCTAATTTTATCTAAAAACGGCTCAGACTATTTAGACTAAATTTTGCATCCTGTGGTTTTTGGGCACGAGAAGACTTTTGAGATATGTCACATGTTCCAGAAAATTCGATTAGTAGGTCATTTTGGCCATGGGTCATTATGGGTCAAACCATTTTTGTCTTAAAAGCGGCTCAGAGGATTTGAACTAAATTTAGTATCCTACAGTTTTAGGGAACAAGAAGACTATTGAACTAGGTCACATTTTCGAGAAATTTCGATTAGTGGATCATCTTGGTCATGGATCATTATTAGTCAATCTACTTTTATCTAATCAACGGCTCAGACGATTTGAACTAAATTATCTATCCTACGGTTTCGGGGCCGAGAAAATCATTGGGCTGGGTCACATGCTCGAGAAAATACGATTTGTGTGTCATTTTTGGGTCACTGTAGGTCAAGCTGATTTTATCTAAATATGGCTCAGACTATTTTGACTATATTTTATATCCTACTGTTGTTTGGGCACGAGAAGACAATTGGGCTTGGTCACATGTTTGAGAAAATTTTATTAGTGGGTCATTTTGGTCATGGGGTCATATTTGATTTGAAAGCTAATTTTGACCGAGCATAGCTCGGTCTTCCGTGCTTGTCTGTTGAAAATAACGGTAAAGTATTAACATTGTTGTTCAAATTATAAACAAAACCCAGGTTTCACTTAGAATTGTGTACCCTGTATTTATAATTAAATAAGTGGATAATTTATAATTAAATAATGGATCCAGCTTTCCTATACATGAAATGTAGAGCTGTACCATCCTTCAAAATTTGCCACATTATTTTGGTATCACCCTGTATATTTTAATATTTTTTTATAGAAAATTCGAAGTATTTCAGATCTTTAAATATTGATGCACAATCTGTCTGTATTGCAAATTTTAAATCATTCGAACAATCACAAAATATAAAATATGTATTGAGTGTTATTTATTATTATCTGCAAAAGTATTATTAAGAAACATTGCGTAATACATGTGCATCGACGACAAATAGAAACAAAATCATGAAATGTTTGCAAAATGGAGTTTTCTAGTTAAAAGCCTTTAAAAAGTGTATTTTTTCAATGTGCTATCTTCATTTATGGGGAAACAAGAAAGTGTTCATTAAGAGAATATAAAAGAAATACACATGACAGGAAGGATTGTTTTTTTCAAATACAGATATTTTTAAAAAAAGCTTGAAATTTCAATGAAAAATTAAAGCTTATTTAGGCAATATCAGAGGACTGCACAAGCATAGAAATTATTACCCAAACAATTAGCTATTTCGTAACCAAATTATTTCCCATTGTTACATCTCAATTTAGAAAATGAGAAAATAAAAGATATAGAAGCGCTGGTTTCTGAAGAAAGATTTGATTTGTAAAAAGGGTATGCTCTTTCCATCAATAATATATTGACACAAAAAAGTGACGTATTTCCGTTAAATTAAAAATTTACAATAACACTTTCAAATGGGAAGAAATTTTCTTTAAGCTACATTAAAGAGCAACAAATGTTTCTAATGTTGCGATTTCAGAATTCAGAATTGAGAAAGCAAACGCATGATACTGTAAGCTGATAAGAAGATAAAAGTGTTGGAAGGTATACAGGAGATATTTAAGATGCAGAGTTCTGCACAAGCACAGATATTACTACCTAAACAGCACGTCAGATACCGTCAGACTCCACTGAAAATGAAATTTATTTTAAAAATACAAAAACCTAATACTAAAATTTGAAATAGAAATAGATTGAAAAATTGTTCAGAAGAGACATCACAGACAGTGAAGTTTCTGATTCATTTCCCTGGTAGTGATGAAGAATCAATGAGTGATTTTGTTGCAAATTACACATGCAAAATAAATTGTCCAGTTGTCTTCAGCACACTAATAGTTCAAGATTATATTATAAAAATAACTTTAGTTTTAACTGACAGTGAACTTGGAATTAGAAAGTATATTCTCTATAAATATGTTTGTCTCATAAACAAAGTAGACAAAGACGAAGAAGATGTAGTTTGTCGAATATTTCAGGTGGTGTAACGACCGATCTAAGGATTGATTTCATGTATAAACTAGATGACAACATTGCAGTGGACGTTATGGATACTGTTGTTGTACAGCCTTACCCAGCGTAGTTTGTCGCAGTAGCGAACGCAGGTGGTTGTCTGCGGGGAGGATGAGCGAACGGAATAGAGACAACACCAGATCCGGTTGCCCCATATTTTTTTATTTATTTATCTGCTTCGTAGCTCTGACGCCTCAGGTCAAGTCACTCTGGGTGGCGCGAGATGCGTCGAACTAACTTTTCTTTGTTTTGTATGTTTATTTTTGTAGTTTTATTAATATTTAAAATTTTGTCCTCCGGTGAGGAGTAAGTGGTTGCCTCTGTAGGATTCCCATGATCCGAGCGAGTGTTAGAGTAATTATCAGTATGGAGCTTTATGATAGTATCCTAAGTGAGCATCTCTCTTGTGGGATGACACACGCCAATTAGAGCCTAGTCACCTTGGGTGGCGCAGGATGCGGGTTACTAACTTTTCTAATTTGTATATGTTTTTTTTTATTTGTTTTATTAATATTTTATATTTTGTCCGCCGGTGAGGAGCAAGCGGTTGCCTCTGTCGGCTTTCCATGATCCGATTTAGCGTTAGAGTAATTATCAGGAGGGAGCTCCATAATAGTCTAAAGATGTGCTTCTCTCTTGATGGCAGACACACGCCACTTGGGGGCGATGATGTGTCGGGCCTAGCTTGGGGATGGGATCTGCTCTCGATCTGTTGAATGGGGTTCTATCGCAGTTATCCGGATTCTGTTAGCAACCATGTCCTGTCCAGTATTGGAGGAGAGCATTATCTAAATGGTCCTGTCTTTCACTGAAATTTAATTAAAAATAAGGAAAAGTATTTTTAATTTTACTGGCTATATAAATCTTATATATGAACAAGGATATAACTCAATTAGTCAAGATCGTAAACTATGTATTTTATTTTTTATTTTGAATAACGGATGTTATACTATTGCAAATATACTTTTAGATAATTTTCTTCTAATGTTTTTACCATCAATAATCATTAAAAAAAATATGAAGTATGCTTATTGTAGTGGGTTTTTATCAGTGTTTTAGTAGACGCATGGAATATATCTAAAAAATTCAGTCAAAATAAAATGTAAAAAAATATATCTATTAATACAACTGTAACATTAGATCCGTGGGAACTTTGTTGCAGGTCTCCCATTTTCATAGTGTAAACGGGGTTTTAATTTATTCTTTCTTGCCTTTTTTTTCTGGCATGCAATGTTTTTTATCAACAAATAGATAAAAGTAACTAAAACACAAATTACAGTATTTTTTGATTTGTTGACAAGAACCAACAGTTCGAAAGTGAGTATGAAATGTATAAATGTTTGTCTCATAATTGCTCGATTGACACTAATTAATGATTCTTCGCTCCTAGGAATTACGATAAGATAGATATGGCGTACACACTTGCCACCACTTTTACTGAATAGTTTTCTTCGACGCATTCAATCCCAGAATTCTTTGAATAAATTGAAAATATTTTTTTGCAAAATAACGGTTCCATTTGTGCTTTCGCCACGCGGTGTCACCGTTCCGTCCTACAGCAGATGCAGAGAGTGAACTGGTTTGCAGTGACATACATTTGAGTCATTAAAAATTCGTCAATCTTAAGCTAAACATCTTTATGGCTCATCATTCAATGTCAACTTTTTTGGCTCCACCAAATTACTTAGTGCTTAAACTCTCCTTTAAGTTACTTCCTTTAGGTTTCTAATTACACCTTAATTCCAATGCTGAAAAATACAATTGGCTTTCAATATCAGCTTGAGGTTTAAAACTAAGTTGTAAAATCAACTAGATAGTATTTCATATTATTCGATAAAAAATATGTAACAAACTTAGAAAAAAAGAGAAAAATATAGCTGGCATATGAAAAAAAGAGATTTTTGAACAGAACACTTTCTATTTTTATTCCTGATTCATGTTTCAACCTATATAATAAATTGCATTTTATAGCACTAAATATTGTTTCATCTTGACTTCAGACACATTCTTATGTTCTCGCCAACACATTGTCTCACATTTGCAACCTGAGTTTGCTGGCTAATAATTCAGGCTAATTTAAACAAATTTCAAATTTTAAAGGTTTAAAACACTCCTCATTTTGTACTAAATAAACACATATTAGAATAATGTAGCTAAGATTTTATTTAAGTACTGTATGCACGTAAAATATTTGAAGTCTTTTTTAACAAAGAAATAATTTTAGTACAGTTTTGTAGACTGTTATTTATTTATTTATTTATTTATTTTTAAATATATTCATAACTGTTATAAGTTAAATGATACATTGCTTGTAAAACAATCCCAATGTCAATTTTATCACAATATAAATTGGTTAATTTTTTGTTTGCTTCCCATTAGCCCCATTCATTTGAGTGTCTAATATTAAACCTGATCGACCATGTATTTAAAACCTCTCAAGCTTGGCTTTTTTTTTGTAGGTACTTTTTAAAAAAAGTTATATTGTTCGATTCGCACCACTTTATTTAAAGTAGAAATAGACACCTTATTCAATGGCAAATAAAATAATGCGAGAATAAAGTTAATTACGTCATTTAAAAAAAAAAAACTAGTTAGGGATCAAACAATCTGAATAAAAAAATAGTAACTTTCATCCCGTGAATATTTTTCACAGGCTTAAAGTATCATAATATTTATATCACGGGAGCGAGAATTAAGGGGTTAAGCATTTATATCTTATGTCCAAATATTTTTGTAATGATTATGAACATTTTTACAAAATCCATTTGTACGTAAGTTTTTATTTTTGTGTTTTTATTTTCTGACTGTTCTGTGAGTCTCGATTTGAAGATGAGTTTTTTTACTTTAACCCTTAAAAATAAGGAGATCTACTTATACGCGAGTTTTTGATTTTTTATAATTTTTATTTCCCCAAGTAAGGGGTCAACTTAAACTCGAAAATATATGACATGCGCAATATCCTCTAAAATTGACTTAAATCTAACAGAAGCATTTCACTTATGATCAGCTGTGAACCGATGAAATCAATAATAAGATATTAGGGATTCAAAATGTCCACGGTAACTGTATATTCAGACATAAAAAAAAACAAGAATAAAATATGATCTTATATTTTCATAGTAAGAATAACGAAGAAGAATATATGAGATGTATTTCAAAAATATATTATTTAAAATCTGTAAAGCAATAAATATTATTTTCATAAAATATACTCCTAAAGTAAAAACCAAAGACTTCATTTAGAATAGATTGAAATGATGTGAACCAAAAATTATCGAATCATAAAAAAAGATATTCTGAAGATTTAAAAAAAGACAGTAAAAATAAAAATATTGCAAATAGAATGTTTAAAAAATAAATATGACTCTAATTGAAAATGTAAATAAACATGAAAAATAACAAACTGTTGAAATGGAAAATCAGCACAGATAAAATGCCTTAAGATATTCAGAGCAAACATAAACTTGAAAATCAAACACAAAATTCTTGAACGTCTCTAAACAGAATTACTATTTACATTTCCCTTAAGAGTCATTTCTGAACACCAATTTTAGTGAAATATTGTGTTTAAGTAATGTAAACATACTTTATAATTTATCAAGCTGGTGTTTTTCGGTACATACGTCATTAGAATACTTAGAAATGTTTTCAGGAGCAGAGTTCAAACACAAATAAAGATGTTTTTATGAGCGATGTAAATAATATTCAAATAAAGGTTTGGTGTAATCTTTCGTTTAAGTAAGTGTTAGATGAATATATTTACTTTCCTCAAAAATATTTGTAGAACATTTAACAAATGATTTTTCTGACTATTAAGATTTATATATGTAACTTTATTTTGTGTAGTGATGGAGAATTAAAAATTATTTTGCAAGTTCTAATTAAAATTGTGGATAAGTAATTTCATTGCATATTCCTGACTCATGGTCGAAATATGGTTAATTGGTGAAAGTCATATGCAAATTTTACATGTCCAAGTAAGTTATCCAGTACTATATTACATGTTGCCGTTAAGCATGTTGTCTTTTTTTAATGCTACACCAAAGTATTGGAGGAAAGAAATAAAACGTCCGTCTTCAGAGTTTGAAACATTGTACGGTTTGTGCTTTTATATCAGTACAAAAACACCGATCGTATAACATTCTCACCAGTGGTAAAAAGTTTAGTAACAATTGCATTAAACTTTATCAAAAAATAATAATTGGCTGTTGGCGAACATATTTAATCCCTTGTGGGACATAGATATCAGCATTCTGCGAATGCCATTGCATAATAAGCTACGTGCTCATTCGCACCGAGTTACGGCCCTCACTTCTTCCAGAAAACAATTGTTCAGTACACTCGCACTTCTCATGCTGGCCTTCTCACTAATTTTATGAGCCCGGAATTTCATGCTGTTCCGCCGATTTCTGCTCTCTACATATGGACCTTCAAATCTCATATTGTATTCCCCTGCATGTATCGGTCATTCGAGAATTGATTAAAAATTACTTTTATTAAATGGATTATATTTTATATTAATTTCAACAGAAAGTAAGACCGTAGATTTTTTCTTTGAAACGCAGGGGAAAAAAAGTGGGAAAAAACCATTTTTTTCTATGTATGCCTTTTTAAGCTTGTGGGAAGAGGCCAGGTTCGCTTCGTTGTCATATATATATATATATATATATATATATATATACATATATAATCATTAAATAAACATTACATACATATATATATATATGATCCGGGATTTGGCCAAGTAGCTTGTGAAATGTCTTCGGACGGTCACTCAAAGTTGAAAAAAAGTCATGAGACGGTTTTGAAGGTCTGTATAGTTTCATGCAATATATTACTATCTTTATATAGTGAAAGTTTCGTAACGGACACACCTGGATAGCGGGTACCTCTATTAAGCGAACATCTCAATCACAAAATTTTTTCATATTTTTTACCTCTGAATAACGGACACCTTCTTATAATGAACAAATTTAGCGTCCATTATTTGATGATTTTACGGTATTTAAAATGACAACCGGTTGTTTTCGTATTATGCCTTGAAATTTTTACTTAACGCATTATAAAATTACAAAATTCAAACATTCCTCTGATAGTTGATTGAGTAATAATGCGTTGTCACGTATGAAATAAGCTGCATAGAGAACAGTTCATTTGCTCACGTTGAGATTTATGATACAATTTTAATTTATTTTGTCATGGAACATAATAGCGAAAATATGAGGGGGTCGGGGCAAGAGAGTGCTAAGCCACATTTTGAACTTTTGAGATACTTCATTTTGAAAATTTGATCAAATACACAAATTAAGATATATAATCTAAAGTTTTCTCGACAATGTCTTAATAACATTTGAGATATTCTGAGTAAGAAAATGACATTACCTTAATGATATTACTATTACGTTCTTTGTAAATTAGCTATCTTCATTGGCGGCATAAACGGTTGGGGCAAAAACGAAACCTGGGACATATGCTGACACCAAGTGACATTAGAAACAAATTATATGTAGAAATTTATAATTTACAATATAAGGCAACATATTACAGTGTTAGATTTATATCACGAAAAATGTGGCTTCGCGCTATCTTGCGTCGACCCCCCTCATATGTTCTTTTTCTCTTTTTAAACATCGGCAACATGTACCCTAATGGTGGCATTTGGTACTTTTTTCAGATTACTAAATCGCATGATACACTGATAACGTACATGAGTTTTTGTTACATTTCGCTCAAATGCTTTTCCACTGTGCGACTGAAAACATGTTAAATACGACTGTTATTACGACTGTTATTACGTCTGAAATTATGTTAATTTATGGTCACCAAGTATCTACATTCTTGTGTGTGTGTTTGTCTTTATTCTATTAGGTTGTTCATTATGACAAATGCATTTATTGCACTATATTAATTGAAGATAAGTGTTTTACATGAAGGATTTTTCTAGTGATATGTTACCCTAATTAACCTGTTTACTATAAAATATATGTTTGTGTCTCTTTTAAATAATGTTTATGTGAAATAATTTCTATCTAAAAGCTATTTCCGTTAAATATTATATTCCAACACAGTAAAGGATTACAAGCAATTTTTAACAAACAAGCTATGTGCCGAAGCAGGATCTTTCCATCCCTGCCAATGTCATTTAACCTCCATTAATTTCACGATGCATTTTCAAACGTCTGGTAATCCTCTTCAGTAACTTAAATTAGTTTTGCTAATCTTTTGATACCAGGATGTAACTATGTTGAAGATAACACATCATTTATTTGCTTAATACTACTTATTTGTTATAACAAATTGAAATTTAAGCACTTTGGTTATTTATCAATGCTGATAATAAGAGCAATCAATTATTTTACTAAATATTTTATGGATTAGATACATTAGTTTTATCAATAGATAATTATGTTTTCCTAAAAATATTAATAACTTAAATTTAAATGTATGTATACGATTATATATGCATATAAGTATCTAGACGATCTCTTTTAACAAATAAATATATTTTAAATAATAATTATTTTTAATATTTTTCGATATTTAAGTCATCTGGATAAGATAAATTCTCGGAAATAAATGTAAACCTTTTGTAATTAGCTAATAAAATTCTAAATATTAACAGATAACGATGCATAATGCGTCAGTTAATAAACAAATTATATTTGCATGCATATGCCACATCCATTCTATATCTGCGTGCATAACGTGTATTAATGAGATTAAACATAATTTTGGCAAAATGAATTAATTACAATGAAAATTAAAATAAACAAACATCTTTTTAATCATACTAATTGCGTTAATTTTGTAAGTGATTGCTTCAACTGTGTATAGTCTACACAATTTTTAATCATGTAAAGTACTTTGATGATATCCGTGTTTGGTGCCAATAATAATATTTATGACCACCATACTGCTTAATGAATGAAAACAGATATTCTCGTTCAATGTGTAGTCATCGCGTAATATGAAAGCACTTTATTAAGTGGGTCGAGTGTCTATGGTTATTCACATATGTCGGCCAAAGAACATAATAACATAACAGAGAACATAAAAGAGAATACTGCATACAAATTAATCACCGTGTCGGCCCAGTAAATATACGGTAATAGCCTTTCGACTGGAAATTATATCTTTATCCAATTTATGTCAAACATATAAGATTAGGGGACCATCTTCATAATGAAATTGTACCAACCAAACTCTGAAATTTGTAATACGAATACTCAATTTTTACATATATATATACATATGTATTTTTTTATGGCAAATTTTATTTTAGTATACAAAACGGGAAGCTATTCGGTCAAGCAGTTTCGAAACATGAAGATTTAAGTTTGGAACTCCTCGCTCCCTATAAATGCATTTGGGATTATTGCAAAACATATTGTAATACGGTCAGTATTTTAAGCATAACTCAAAAAGTATATGACAAAATGAGCTGTGATTTTGGATTCGCACATTTGCAGCTTCTAAACATCGATTTCTGTGACAAAAAAATAAGGTTACAATTTGAACTTTATACGAAAATATACTTCGATAATATCATTTTTTTAACAAAATAAGTTCGGAAAACAATATAAATCGTAACCTACAGTTTTTAAAAACAGAAATCAATTTTTAGAAACTTTAAATATATGAATCCTAAATTACAGCTTATTTTCTTAAGTAGTTTTTGAATTATGTACCCGCATTGTAATCTATTTTGCTACGATTACAAATGAATTTAACATTAGGACTTCCAAATTTTAAATCGCAATAATTTCTAAACTACTAGTTCGAATAACTTCGTTAAGTATTCTAAGGTAGAAATTGTCAGATATGATGTCAAAATTATGTGTTTGTATTGAAAGTTTGAGAGCTTCGGACAGTATCAGTATGAAGAAGATTCCTAAACTTATTTTTTAACATAAATTTAAAGAAGACAATTTTCAGTCGAATAGCTATTTCCACTTTTTTTTTCAGTTAGAATTTGGAGATTAAAATGTATGGTGTATTATATTTTTTCTCCTGCAAGTCGTTCTAAGTAAACACATTTTCTCAAATTTTAGTTTTAATTTTAATTCATAGAATAATCTTTCACGTAAGAAAATATATTTGCAAAAATTAAATATGAAATAATTAAATTTGTTTCATAAGTACAGTAAGCAAAAACAATTAAAATGGAATACATCACTGCACATGTAAAAATCGTAGGATAATGCACATTTTCACATCGTCATTGTTTTCTATACTCTCGTTTTATTTTAGTTTTATTATGATTCTATTTCCATATCTTTTTCCTTTGAATTTCGAAAATTTCAAACCAACACCTATATATTTTTCTTTCATTTCGTTAGTCATTTTTTATTTAAACTAAATAAGAATTGTAATTTTACTATATTGAACAAAATTAAATAACAATTAACATATGGTTGGAGACTCTCAATATTGAGAAAAGTATTTTCAAATTTAATTAAAATAGAATGTAACAATTGAAATATGTAGCTAATATTTATTTTTTATGTAAATAAAGAAGTCTATCTGGAAACCATGCGTATATTGTTGCACTGCTAGTATTTAAGATACCTGAAATGAAAAATTATTGTCTTTAATTTTAAACCTAAAATACGTCCTCTCCTCCAAAATGTTTTTATAACATGACAACCAATTGTCAGATGTGAATTAATATTTATTAATAAACTAATTACATATTATTTATTATGCCAATTGTAATGTAAACGTAAATATATATCCACAATTTAATATATTAGTTGTACTATTAATTAATAATTTATAATTAATTTAAATGCCAAATAATAATAAGGACAAAATACATCGGCGTAATGCTTATGGTTTATTAAAAAAACAGTAATTCGGAACACTCATTATTCCGCAAAATAAATGAATTTTTAACGTTTATTATTTCATATTTATGGTGTCCAAGATATTAATTAAAAATTAATGAAAATTTGAGTTTCTCAGTTTTTCATTCGGGATACTTCATTAAATATGTAATAAAAGTATTATGTTGATACTGAAAATTTAAAATTAAGTTCAGTTGTAATACATAAACAATACAAAATACAAAATAAATGACTTTTTAACGTTTATTATTTCATATTCCGTATTTTATTATGTCCAACATATTAATTAACAATTAATGAAAATTTAAGTTTCTCAGTTTTTTTATTCGGAATGCTTCATTAAATATGTAATAAAAGTATTGTGGTGATACTGAAATTTTAAAATTTTAATATATTGTACTTTTATCATTGAGTATAGAAGTTATAATAAAAATACGTTCTCACATGTATTTCGTTTTTGCTATTTTTACGTTGTTCATTTATTTTTAATATAATTGCAACAATGCTCAATCCCCCCATTTTAACTACAGAAATTATAGCATGCATACAGACTTTTATCCTATTACTCAATTTATCAAGCATAAAATTTTACATACATTAATGAAAAAATAGAATGCATAAATATAATATAACGTAAGTATTTAAATCCAATACTACTGCAATAATTCTAAAGTTGAACTAAGATACTCAAAACAATCCGAGTACTTTCTAATTTTAATTAAAATTAACTGAAGAAAAAGCATGTTTTGTTTAAAGAAATTTGAAAAATACATCATACTCTTTCATGATCGAAATTTTATTTTTTATTAGAGAATAGAAAAAGCGTCAAGATAATGAGAAAATATAATTGGAATAGTTGTTCAGTTAGGTGATACAAGAATATCATTAGTATGTCTGTCAAATAAGACTTACATTAAAAAATTAACATACATATGTCTAATTTATGTATGTTGTATAACCAGTATTGTGCACTCATGCAAAAAGAAACTTCATAATTAATGCATACTATCCTACTAGTTTAGTGAATTGCCCATACGTGAATTTCGTGATTTTATTTTATTACTGGCCCAGAAGTCAAAACTAATGACTTTATTGATTTTTTTATTAAAGAAAATGTATCTAAAATTCACAATATTACAGCATTATCGAAATATATCACAAATTTTTGTGTTCTTGCTGATTAAAAATAAATTATGTTCTTTAAGTTACATATTATATTGCCACATATGATTGGTATCAATAACGATGTTACACCCCTATTCAAAATTTTAAAAACAACTAAAATGTGTGAAAATTCATAAATTTTATACAATTATAAGTATTAATAAACATTATAGAATATGTATATTTTTAATCCAAAGAGATTTTTATTTTAAACGTGTTTTTTGAAATACAAAGTATTACAATTTTTTCTGTTGATAATTATAAGGATATTGCTTATAATTTCGAATAGATAAAATTTTAATAAGAAATGTAACCACCATTATTTTGGAAACAATCAGCCTTACAACTCGATATGCTCCGAACATGCTTTTATACTTATGATGCTGATATAATGGTTTAGTGATTGTAACTTGCTTCTACAGGACATCTATTGCATGGATATGCCATTTTCTTAAAAATTCTACCTTGAACTCTTTTAATTTTTCTCATATTTCATCATCAGTGTTCTCAAAGTAAACCCATTATAAATACAGAGTGTCCGGGCTAAAAGTATCCAAAAGTAATGGCTTATTACGACGGAACTACCCATTAGATTTAGGAAAAAAATTAAGAAATAGAAAGTACATTTCACCAAGTTTTTATTTATGAATAGATTTCTATGGGTGCTCCTTTGGTAGCAAGAAAAACGTCTAAACGGTAGTCCAGTTCTCTCCAAGTGATTCGTAGCATATCAGGAGTTATTAGACTAAGAGCCTGAATGATACGCTTCTTCAACACATCCAAAGTTGGAATGTTTTGTTGATACACAACGTATTTAATAAATCCCTAAGCAAAAAAGTCTAATGGAGTCAAATCAGGAGATCTTGGTGGCCAGGCAATTGGTCCCCCTTTTCAAAGCCAACGGGCAGGAAATGTCGTATTAAAAAAGTTGGTAACATCGCTGTGACGTGTTGGAACAGGTAACCTGGTGAAAATTGTGGAACAACAAAGTTTTCCAGCATATCAAGATAAACGTGTCCCTTAACAGTGCGCTCTAGGAAGAAAAAAGGGCCAATGATGCCACCTCTGTGCATTCCTAACCACACATTGACTTTAGGTGTACCCCGTTTTCTATGCACTTTGTGAGGATTTTCATCTCCCCAAATACAGCAATTATGTATATTAACTAGTGTGAAAGCAGGATTCAGCACTAAAACTCAAACGTTCTAAGAAATCGGAATTTAATCATATTCGATTTATCATCTCGTCAGCAAATTCCCATCTTCCGCGATGATGATTTGGCTTTAACTTTTACAGAATTTGAATTTTGTAAACACGTAAATGCAGCCGTTTATGAACGATATCATGAACTGTGGAACAAGGGATCTGTATTTCGTTACTCGCTTGCCTAATAGACTTCCTAGGACTCCTAGAAAATGTTTCATGGACACGATCAACAGTTTCATCTGTCGCGAAAACTTTACGATGTTTGCTAGTTTGCGATACCAAAGCTCCTGTCTGACGTAGAGTTCTATCCCATTGGCGGATAGATTTTACTGTTGGAGGATCAACATTCCATTCTGTTCGCACACGTCGCTAAACATGCGTCACTGATTTCAATTCCGCTAACCAAAGCAAGCACGGCACCTTTTTCTGTGGCGTCCACATCTTTGAAAATGAAACACGAGGAATAGGTTTTTTACTATCGTACTAATTGCTGAGTACTGCACACATGCGTTACTGAATGGTTCAGACCAATAAATTTTGGAGCGGTTTGCAATTTATGGAGGAGCAGTCTATTACATTCTAATGGGTGATTCTGTCATAATAAGCCATTACTTTTGGTTACTTTTAGCCCGGACACACTTTTACATCTTCCTTCAATGTAGACTCATCGATCGAGGTAACCAATCAAATAATGGAATATTGTTAACAATAAACCACTTTTTCACAGCCTTTGATGCATGGCATGTTGAAAAATTCTTGTTCTAAAATTAGCTGTTCCCCTCTTTCTAGAAGAAATCATACACACAAAATTTTTACATGTTAAATAAAGTTATACACTATTAATTTCATACTTTTAGAAACAACAACTTTACTAGTCTTATTTTGAGCTGACACAGCACTTCCAAAACTGATTGATTTTTTCAAGATTGATTAATTAATAGAATAAATTTTGTATGTTTATTATATATAACAGTTTCTTATAAAATATTTTATTCCGTCTAATATCAACTGCTGTCATTTCTCTCTCTTTTATTTGAAAAACAAACACGTGGTTTTAATAAGGAATTATCGAAGTAACATATTTTAACATAAATGTTAATATATGTAAAATTACTAATGCTTGCGTAAAGTAAGAAAATGCTTTCAGTTCACTTTTAATCATCCGAATTAATAGCATATGTATCCATACAACCAAACAAATTATGAGTGATTTGATATTTCCATGCTAAATAAATAATGTACATTTTCTCCGGAAAACTAGAAAAAGGTTTTAATTTTGAACGATATTCTAAAAAACAATAAATAGAATAGTAAAAGTCATTTTAAGAATAAATAATTTTTTAACGAAGGAGATATTTTTTTTTAAATATAATGATTCAATAAATTTGTATAATATAAATGTGTAAGTGTCATTAAGATGTGGATATTAAGAATAAAAATTTAAGTATTAACTATAAGCAGATGTGTTAGTTTAAATAGCTTAAAGGGAATAAAAAAATAAAAAATATATATTAATAAAAAATATCTTACGTCTTCTATGTGTATTTCATAAATATTTAAACTAATACCAATTGCATTTAATATTTTTTATACTAAAACAGAGATGAGCTTAAGAAAAATTTTTGAGAACTGCAGTATTTTATTCAAAAGTTTTGAATAAATTCACTTTCCTAGGAATCGAATTATTTTTTATTACAAAGTTTATACTTTGTATTTTATCTTCTATCTAGGTCAGAGTGATTAGGATTCTGGCTTTTCTTTTAGAGCTCGCATTCCATTTGAGTGAATAATTATGGATCATTTATTTCGCGGAAGTAACGGTTTTACTATAGTTAGTGAATCTGATGGGGTTTCCATTTTTCTTTTCTCTTTTTTTACCTTTTTTTAACCTTTTTTTTTACATTAGATTATTTTTTTTAAATGCCGTATATAGTGTTATCTGTTTTATCTTAGATGTTGTTAACGTTATAAATAGAAAAGGAAAAATTAATTAAAAGTTCAAAAAAATTGTATTACCATAATTTTTATTACATTTTTTTTAACAGCATAGGATCCTATTACATTTCAAACTACAGGAAAATGATCTATTCAATAAAATAATTTAGTTTAAACTAAGACCAATAGATACCGTTGCACGCTCTACCAGATAAGAAATATATATAATATGTATGAGAACTGTAAGAAATATAAAGCTCTGCGAACTTTATCAGAATATATTAACCGAGTAATGCGATGGTTCTCTCCTTGTCATAACATGCATTTATATTAAAGTTATTTTACCAAAATGATGAAACCTATTTTAAAGCTCTTCGCTAGTACAGTTAATCATTGCCTACAGGTTCTGTAACTGCTTTTAATTTGAGAAGTTTTTGAAAATGTGGCAACTGCTGTTGTTGAATCACTGAATCTGCCAAGTCTCCGGCTTTTTGGATACCAGTAATTTAGTACAGAAAATGTTGTTTTCTTTAATCGGAGCATTCTGCGATTTAAAAGAACAACATTTTCTCTAAAAATTTACTGGTGTGCAAAAATCCGGAGACTTGGCAACTCTAAGATAATCCAAGAAGAACTTATAGTTCTCGTGGTGTAGCGAAGTCTTTAGATTTGATGTACAGAAAGATATTGGGGTGTTTACGAAAAACATTCGAAGACTGTACATAAAATATACAAGTTTACAAAAACTAAAACCCAACGATAGTGACTTGCGCGCAACGTCTCTTTGACAATATTGGCAAGGGGGGCAATAGACCATAATTAGGTTTGGAACATCTTATGGAGTGACGAGGTTTGACGAAAGTTTTAATACACGAAACTGCCATATCTTAGACATTAGAGATGCCTCGTGAAATCTGACAGGTGCCCTTGAATTTTCCGAAAGTGACTGTATTGAGATGTTTTGATGCCTCGTCTTTGGATAGGCCATTTTTCCCTGAGTAAATCAATCCGCAGGGCTATAATATCTCTTCGGTAACTATAGCTCGTGATCATGATATGCTGCAGGGATTCCTCATTCTAGAATTTCTGCAATAAAGATGCCTCCTTACAACAATTTTTGAACTAGATGGGACTCCCTCATATTTTCGAAGTGACGTTAAAGTGTTATTGCGACACACACTGGTCAAAAATCGAAAAAAGGTGGCCGAAAGTCGAAAAATGAATGTTTCTTAATTCATTTTAGTACCTCCTTTTTACGTTCAGAGGGAGCATCTGTGCCTTAACCCGCATAGAGTAAGAGGTATCTTTTATACCTGCTTATGTATCCAAGGTCTAAGTCAGCTGCTCTGTAACGCTCGCTCGCACGTGCTCTTACGCGGTAAATGTTGCGCGCGTTCTACAATGAATAACTTTTGTTGTACCCCAGCAAACACATACCTTTCGGCACACGATCGGATCGCAGCCGGCAGTGTCGGTTTTGTGTCGGCATTGGGACAGTGGTATCGGTCAAGTGCCGGTTGTATGTCGGCTACTGATACTAAAGAACCGTGCTTTTTCAAATGCCAGTTGCTGTTATCGCTCCGCTTATGGTTAGATATCGGCAAGCGACATAAGTCGGCAAATGATGCTGGACCGATATCCGGTATCCGTTAATGGTCCGATTACATTTGCCAGCATCGGTCCGAATTTCGAATGTTTAGTCTTAGCCGTCATTTTTTTTTCAATTGTGATTAACTGGCATTTTTTAGGTAGATTTCGTAAGAAATACTAACTATTACATTCTCCCCTAAGTTGGAATTTTTGAAATATTTTTGCAGATCTACGCCGATCCCAGAACCCAAAACCACCCCCGGTTCAAAACTTTATCTATCTATCTATCTATCTATGTCACTTTTTATAGACATGATAACAGCAATAATTCTGCACAAATCTCTTCCAAACTGATACATAAAATCAAAGGGCATAAAATCTCGGTCAAATTCGTTAATGGGCAAAATCAAACCAAGGGAGGGGAGGAAATGGGGGGCATTTTGTGAAAACAGAAATAACCCCATAATTTCTTAATTATGATACGTATCGAATCCATTTAAAGTTATTATTACTTCTTGGAAAAGGGCCGAAAATTTATGTATTGCAGATTTTTGATATCATTAAAAATGGCCCCAAAGGGGGTAAAAGGGGGTTTTTAGAAGAAACAAGTTCATAACTTCGCAAATTCAAAAGATATTAAATCTGCTTGAATTTATTATAAATGCTCTTAATATTATCTAAAACTTTTAGATTGATAAGTTTTTTATAGGACCAACCCTTATATATATTAAAAAAAAATTCTTGCCGGCTCCGCTTGCAAACAAGTTATGTTTCGAAGTGGGTGGTTCCAACTTCCGCATCATAGCAAAAAGGTTATTTCTTCCGCAATTCCCAACAAACAGGCGCCCCAGGGTCTGCGTCTTCAAAATCTACCTGTGCCTGTAGGCCGAGCCGTCAGGGACTTCTTTTTCGATTGTAATTAAGTCTGAGTTTTGTTACTAAATGCATGTTTTTTTAAAATAATGTATATTATATATTTTTACTCTTCTTTTGAGGAATTAGTGTAACAATATCGAAAAAAAATATTATTTATTCTTATTTGTTTATTTTTTTAATAAAAATTGTGGAAATATAATAATTTATATTTTTAAAAATGAAATGTAAAATGTATTCAATATTTTACACACATTTTAAATAAACATATTAACTTAACATATGACTTAAAAAAAATAATAAAACAAATCTGAAAAAAATTTAGATGTATTGTTTTATAGTTTCCTAGAAAATATATTATTTTTTTAAATCAAGTTTTACAACGACACTTAGGAAGGAAAATGTATCTAAATTTTACTTATTGTATAATAAATTTGTTTTATACAGCTTTATAAAACAAAAATTAAATGTACTTATAATACTTACCACATTTTGTAAAAGTGAAAAAAAAAACTTTATCATTATTGCATTTTGAAACAGGATTCAGATATTGTTAAAGTATCTATGCTAATATAATGTAAAAAAAGTAAAGCTTGAAGCTTTTTTTTTATGGCAGGGGCTATTAATAGTAAAACGGTATCCGTGAGGGAAATACTTTTTATCTTGCGTTATCCAGAGTTCTCACTGTATTTACGTAATTCCTGATGGTGTTTTCTATGAAATATAGAAAAAAAAAACAGCTGCATTGGTTTGCATTCTTGGAAGTATATTTGTTTTTAAGTTTAACAATTTCAAACTGCTTATATGAAATAATGCACTGTATTTTTATTATTAATAATACAAAACATTTATATTTCACAAAATATAAGCTCTTTTCATTTATTTGCTCCCCATATTGAATGCGCTAATGTATTTTGTTGCTTACATCTGAAAAATAAATGTCACTATTTTTACCTAAATAATCAAAGTTAAAAAAAAATTAAGTACCATTAAGTGGAGTAACCCCCCCCCCCCCCCTATTCTGCTGCTAGTTCCCAATAAAAGGGATGCTTTCGGCAGTTTAATGCTTGCCGATGTCGGACCACATTCGACAATACTACGGTTTTGTTATTAGTATACGGTCGGCACAGCATCTCGCCGTTGTTATCGTTGCCGGTACCGGACCACATTCGGTAGGAGTGCGGATAACTGTTGGTATACAATCGGCACAGCAGAGTGCCGTCGCTTCTACCGGCGTTGCCGATATTGGACCGACTGTGCGCCTATCTGTCGGGCGTCAGTCGCGCGGCGTGTCGAAAAAGTTACGGAACCGGTACGGCAGCTGATATCGTGCCGATACCGTCGGTAACGGCAAAGCGGCAATCGGCAGATTGCTTACCGATAGATCTGTGTTTGCTGGGACGTGTTCAAATTACATTTTGCAAAATGTGAGATCTTCCGAAAGGTAAGAAGAATATTTGCACATATTTATTTTATGTAATTCATTATAAATTATGTCTTAAAAGTGAAAAGAAAAGACACACGGAAAAATCACGTATTGATGCACAAAGTAAAAGTTAATTAACGAAATACTTTTTATCTTGCGTTATCCAGAGTTCTCACTGTATTTACGTAATTCATGATTGTGTTTTCTATGAAATATAAAAAAAACAGCTGCATTGGTTTGCATTCTTGGAAGTATAGTTGTTTTTAAGTTTAACAATTTCAAACTGCTTATATGAAATAATGCACTGTATTTTTATTATTAATAATACAAAACATTTATATTTCACAAAATATAAGCTCTTTTCATTTATTTGCTTCCCATATTGAATGCGCTAATGTATTTTGTTTTCATTATAATATCAAATTAGTACAAAGTAACCTCTAGAATCCCCTTAAACAAACTTTTACAATTTTTTTTTTTTATAAAAATGTCCGCCATATTGGATTTGCTATTTTGAATTTTTGAATTTTAATATCAAATACGTAATCAGCAACCTCAAAAACACCCTTAAAGAAACTTTTACAGAAAAAGAAAAACAATTTTTTTAAAAAAGTCCGCCATATTGGATCCGCCATTTTGAATTTTTGAATTTCGATATCAAATTCGTAATCAGTGACCTCAAAAACCTATATGTAAAAATTTTTAGAAGACTCTACAACCTTTTTTGATTTTCAGCCAGCTTTTTTCGAAGTTTGATTACTGTGCGACATCATTTTACTGAATATCACATTATCAGTCGTTTCTCTAGTACAAGATATCCAATGCTCTCACCAGCCCTTAGCCCTTGTAATATTTTACTTTTCGGTTTCATCAAACATAAAGTTTATCAAGGAATATTTGGAAACCTAGAAGAAAAAACTTTTAATGTTACATGCACACAGCATATCTAATAAAAGGTACATTGAACACTGTTTGTGAAAAAAATACCAGCAAGTTTCCAGAAGCCTATGTTTTCTGTTATCTTAATAGCTTGTGTTTTTTACGTTTTAATGTCTACATTTAAGCGTAATCAAGAATTGTGTGTACATGATGCAAATAAAAAAAAACATGGTAACGCGTTGTATTATGAACAGTATTTAAGTATCAGTGCTATGATTTGAATTTATTATCTGCCGATGAAGAACGTCACCTTTTTGAAGAGTTGCTTCAGAATTTTGTTCTCCTATGCAGATCGCAGCGGAAAATAATAATCTTTTTTTTTCCTAAACATTTTTATTGCATAGCTCATTTTCCCGTGGTCTGATGTAACTATGGTATTTTCTTGCGCAACACCCTCAAAAAATGGAGGTGTTTCGTTTATGTTTTTTCTTTACAGAATGTTCCAAATACGAATGCTTAAATTTGAATCACCTTCTCCATGCACACAGTAAAATACGCGATTATTTTAAAATAAGAATGTTTGAAAGGATTAAAAAATCAAAATTTTGTAATTTGTGAATAAATGTATTCTAAATGTTCAATTCTTCGAATATCTAAATTTTTACCAATGTAACTATTGAATAAATTTAAAATTTTACTTCAAAATAACGATAAATTATAAGAAAAATTCCGAAATTTAAAATATGCTAAATATTTTGAATCTTATAAATTTGGTTTATACGTATTTTTATATTTCACTAAAACAGCCTTAATCCTCGTATAATATTAAAAATCCTCACTAAGTATTTGAATATTTTTATTAATATCAATGAATTTATACATAAACTTTATATATCTGAGACGAAAGAATATACTTCTTATATTCGTTTATATTTTTATATTTACACCATATCTTGAAACATAAAGCAATTTGCATAAATACATATGCAGTAACATTATCCTAATATTTATGAACTTATATTTCTGTGTTTGATATATAAATTTTTATGCATCCCTGATTGTAATGTAGCTAATCCATCTTGCAGTGATACATAAATTTTCCGTTCACATAATTTTAAACATGTTGAGAAAAATATCTTACATTTGAATCTGACAACAAGAACCGAAAAGATAAGAAACTAACTTTAAAATTTATAGGATATCTTATTTAACAAAATTTGGTTATTTTTTATTCAGCGTAAAGTGTAGAAATATACAATCACATGATCAAGTTTTATTAAGTGTAGCATTATGCTCAATGACAGTAACATTTATGTAAACTTTTGTGTTCCACTTTGAAAATATTTAAGTTAGAAATTTCTAGTTCATGTCCAATTCTACACTTTTTTGCTTAATTTTTAAAATTTACTCAAGATTGTGCATGGAAGATTAGGAGTTTCTACACTGGATAAAATGTAAAAATAGCAAAACCTGTGAATAAGAAGTATATTTTAATACAGAACTTGATCCAGTTAGTTTTAAAATATTTGTTTAATCGTAATTTAAAAACAAGTTCTCAGACTTGAAAGAATTTTTTGCGCAGTTTTGCGTTGGAAGATACCGATTATCTATTTTATGCTATCGTGCATGTTTGTAGTTATAAATAAAATACATGAAAACTGTATTGTTACAATTCATTAAACAACTATTCCATTATACCAGGATGCGATTGTTATTTTAATTAACGAAATAACTAATAAATCAGTAAAACATGATTAAAAATGCAGGTAAATGTCGAATTAAAAACCACTTGATGACATAAAAAACACGCACGGGCGTGTAATGCTTCTGACGTCAAGTCCACGAATATGCATTTTTCGCCTTAAATCCTATAGTTTGTCGATAGTTTTTGTTATTAAAAGTGGTCGACGGGATAATGGAGAAGGACATTTTTTTCTGTCTTTCTTTTTTTAGTGTCAATTATTAAAGATCGATTGCGATGATTTGTCTTAAACTGTACTAATGTTTAAATAATATTCATGACGGAAAATGTTTTTGTCATCAAAACAGATAAGTATTATCAAAGGTAGAAACGAAATTCCTTTGATCGTTTTTACAAATAAGATTTTGCAATTTAAAAGCTTGGGACAGGGCAGCGCTATCTGTCAGTGATTTTTAGAAATAACAAGTGTAAGCGCGTAGACTTTTTTTTTCGGGGGCGCACAGTGGGGCGTTTTGACGATCTAGGTGGAGAAAATTATTGCGTTGGAATTTAATTAGGTTTTGCTTATTTTTCGAATGTATCACTAATAAAGTGCTCAAATAGTGATAAATATTTGGTTTATTTAATTATTTATATTATTATTATTATTATTTATATTATTATCATTATTATTTATATTATTATTATTTATATTATTATTATTATTATTTATATTATTATTATTATTATTATTATTATTTAATAAAAGTGGTTTAAAAGTGGTTTAAAATTGACTAGCTCGATTTGAACAAAACATACATACTTACACTCTAAGTTAATATAACTTAATGATTAAATAATAATTTAAATAATAATAATAAGGTTTCACTGATCTACCAGGGTGGCTTTTATTTAAGACTTTTTCGTTTTATATTGCTTGAATAATGCAATCTGGTATGTGGAAGGTTCTTTGAAACCAGGCGGAATTGTATTGATAAAAACATTATCTATTTCTTTCCAATTTAGACCATTTTTGTTGAATTTGAAAACAAAATCTCCGGACACGTGATTTCAGGATCTTAAAACTGTCTTAAGTTAACTGAGGATTCCCCAGTTTTTCCAACAAAAATTAAAGGACAGCTACGAATTTGCTTTCCATTGGTTTGGAAACCCATAAATCGACAACAGATTGTCGAGAAATGTGTGTAGTCATCCTGAAAAAATAAAAGTTTAAAAATAAAAATACATTTTAAAAGATAAGCTTTTATGTTTTGTGTGACTCTGTAAAAAATATATATGCTACGCAAATTATTTTCAGTTGAAAAAATACTGTTGTGTAAATCCATAATTTATATAAATTTTATTGAATTTGAAATAAAATGTTTGCTTATAGACGGTGATGCATCCCAATTATTATTTTTATGGTCCTTAAGAGAAATATAGCAGCTGCTCACTTTATTTTCTCTTTATAAGATGGTAATGTGCAGATTAATTTTGTTGAAATTGAATTAAAATTTGTGTTTATAAATAACAATCTTTCCACAATCTTTTGTTTGTTCCTGTAAAAAATGTATAATTGCTACGTTCCTCAAATTATAATATAATTAAATTAGCATGTAAAATAGACATTTAAGCTCAGTTTCAGCTCAATCCGATAATTATAAGTGGATCAAAATTGATTTGCAAGATTTAAATTAAACTTTTGTGTAGCCCTGTAGATACAGTATAACGACTACTTTCCTTAAATTACAATAACATTGTATTGTTATTTAAACTACACATCTATTGAAAGTTTTCGATTAATCGAATAATTGGAAGTGGTTTAAAATTAACTTGCAAGATTTAAACTACACTTTTGTGTAACCCTGTAGAAACAGTATAACTTCTACGCTCGTCAAATGATAATAATATTGTATTATCATTAAAACTACACATGAATTAAAAATTTCAGATTAATCGGATAATTAAAAATGGTTTAAAATTGACTTGCAAAATTTTCACTAAATATAATACATACACTGAAAGTTAATATAAACCTGGTTTATTGATAAAAACTTTACGATTCGCAATCTTCCACAGGAGTTTTCATAAATTTCCAATACTTTAGGAATGACACTTTTACTTAAAAAAATCTTATTGCTTAATAATGCTTAATAATGTATTAAAAGTCCAGATGAAGTTTGTAAACAACAACATGAATCATCCAAAAATACAGTTTCTGAAAAAAGCATTTAAACTGGTTTAATGGCGCTTATTTTCAAACAACAGTAGGTTAAATCTTACCTTGACAAATATGTAATATGTTTTCAGTAAACTCGTGCTTTCACATTAAACATAATAGTTAAGACATGCTTTCGAACTTAGGGAAATAAATGCAACCGTTGAAACACCTTCAAACCAATTCCGCAAATGTCTTCTTTACGATCGTAATTAATCGACACCACGAATTTTTTCGACAAAAATTGTACGGATCTCGACAAAAGATACATTCAGCTACTAGAATATGCGGTCTTGTTAAATTCCGAGAATATCGAAAAAATGAATTTTGTCCACCTAGATCATCAAAACGCCCCACTGTGGGGCGGGGGATTACACGTACCGGGTGGTTATAAGATAAGTATTTCTATTTGGAGCTGTCTGTAGCTCGAAGGAATAACCCGAATGAAACCAAAATTGGTACACTTACTATTCGAGAAGGTGGGAGAAGAATGGAACAATAAAAAAATTGATATAATGGACAGATGGCGCTTTTGAGTGTGAAATGTAATATGTAATATTGTGCGCCGTGTAGGTGTCGCAAACCTCAATGATTTTACCGCATATCACGACATGTGTGAAACATCACTCCCCATACGTTACATTCCGCAGTTGAGCACGTCGTGTACCGCCTGGATTGTATCCACCAGCACAATGACCATGTGGAATCTGAACATGATCGGCAGTACCATGCGAAAGCGTAACCACATTCACTATGACATTTTCCAATAAATTAGGTGTGTCATCCGGTTTGACGGCTTAATTCGTTGTTCTTGTATTACACATTACATTTCACACTCAGTAGCGCCATCTGTCGGTGATTATTGCATTTATTTTTTATTGTTCCATTCTTCTTCCTCCTTCTCAAATAGTAAGTATACCGATTTTGGTTTCATAAGGGTTATTCATTCGAGCTACAGACAGCTCCAAATAGAGATGCTTATATTATAACCACCCTGTATGTAAACTCCAAGAATAAACTAAATAACATTCACTGTATACTTGTTTTTTTAATTTTTAAACGGGCAGTTCATAATAGAAATAAAATTTCTTATTAAGAAGAAGCAACAAAAATGAATTAATGTATATTTTTTTCTCATTCCTTTTACTGCAGTAATAGCTTGCTCATGAATCATTTAGCATTGTAATCTGAATTAGATATAAATATTCATTACTTTAAGAAAAATAAATTATTTGAAATTATTCAAATAAAATTAAGTTCGTTATGTCTTATAAAATACTTTCATTGCATCTATACTTTATTGGCTTCATCAGTCCTATTGTTCGGTACAAAACACATTTTAATCATAATAGGTGATTATATATAAATAAAAGCTGAAGTTATTGTTTTTATTCTTAAGAAAAGGGTAAATGCTTCCTTGATTTAAGTGGCATTTCTTACTTTCATTTCATTACATCCGTCAAATCATCTACGGAATAACAAAAGCAAAAATTAAATATAAAATTTTTCTTTTTTTCATAACACTTGACATCAGCATGTAATGAATTAAATTTATATTTCATATTCCACAATAACGCACGTTATTATTTTTTGGCCTTGCATTAAAAACATAATAGTACTCTGAGCAATTGCGAATATTTTTATTCATTTATAAAATTAAATGTGGTTCATGTTAAAAATTTCTGTTAATCTACTATATATATAAAACACAAACGGAAATTTCGTTCCGTTCCTTTATAACCCGAGTTCTGCTGAATGGAATTTGATGGAACTTGCACTGTTGGATAGATAATTTTTCAGGGAAGGTTTTAGTATATAACACATAGTTCTACGTATATTAAAGTAAAAATAAAATACAACGTTAAAAACACCAGTGTAATTGAATCTACAGCATACTGGTTTCGGTAGCATACAGCATACCCTCCTGAGTGCTGAAGAAAATGGAAATTTGCTCATATATGTAGAAATGATTGAGGATTTCCATTTTCTTCAGCACTGAGGAGGGTATGCTGTATGCTACCGAAACCGGTATGCTGTAGATTCAATTACACTGGTGTTTTTAACGTTGTATTTTATTTTTACTTTAATTATATCGCACCAAGCTCCAAATTAATATATTAGTTATAGAATTATGATGGAAAGTTCTGTTATTTTGGACGATAAGGTT
Organism: Maratus michaelseni; assembly: GCA_963931845.1. Lineage (NCBI taxonomy): Eukaryota > Metazoa > Arthropoda > Arachnida > Araneae > Salticidae > Maratus > Maratus michaelseni. The sequence goes on along the minus strand of OZ007590.1, from coordinate 254,988,381 downwards.
ACCATAGATCATTTTTTGGCGACCATTATCGTTGGCGAAAGAATTGAAACGGCTATATCTGAAAATAATGCAAACACATAGAAAAATAAAAGAAAAATTCTGTTATTCATTTTATTTAAAATCCCCCCCCTCCCCGCAAAAAAACTGTTTTAATGAGGCATAATATTTAATTTAAACCCCAAAGGAATGTTTGTAATGCTTAAAAATATTTGCAATGCATGACATTTCAATTCAGATTAAGTCAATATTTGACGATTTATCGTTTGCGTCAGGTTAACAAAGATGCATCTGATAATTTGATTTAATAAAATATGAATATTTTTTTCCTTTTTTCTTTCTGTTATTTTTTATATAACTCCCCTATCATATGTGTCTTACAGGAGGAACTAGCAGATATAATTGTAAAAATGACTGTATTTATGAGTTACATGTTATTTGTTTATTTACGGTTTTGATTTTACTTTTATCGCCAAGCAATGTGATTTTAGGCCAAAAATGTATAAGCGTGACATCCGCTTGGGCGGTATTAGCAATAATAGTGTTTTCTCGTAACTACAAGATGCTTTTTGGAGTAAATTTTTATATTCAAATGCAAATTATATAAATAGTAGTTATTGTTATGAATACGGGATCAAATATTTAAATTTTAGTGAATGTCTGCCACTCAAACACATATTGTAAAATAATTAAATTTTAGGCATTTAAAAATTTACTACGGAAACATGCCGGTTTGTTTTCACCAAACATATTATTTTTATAAGCTCGAACTCAGACAAGTGAATATTGTCTATTCTTTTGTTTTTATTTTATTATTTTTTTAATATATCTCCAGTTTTACTTATAGAAATTTTCACTTCTTCAAAAGTTAGGAACCAAAGAATATTCTTAAGGGGATGTGTGCATTTATGTGTTATTACTATCACAAAAGGCTACATTTTGCAATAAAAATTGTTTGCTGAAATAAAATTTCGATGCTCTTTTTGATTCGTCATTTCTTTTTAGTTTTTGCTGCATATCTTCCCTTCTTTCAGGAAGGTTTTTAAAAGACATTGGACTAACTGTCCGTATTCCAGTCACCTGCCAGTTGGAATTTTTACTATATTGTTGGATGTTTCGTTTATGTTTAAAGGTTACTCTGGATGACTATTCAGATTACAGAAGATTAGACGACTTTTGAAATTAGCGATTGTTAATTTACAGGTTTTTCTCATTATGAAGCAGTTTTACCAAAAAAAGCAATGCTTCCAATGTACGGTTGTTTAATTTTATGACGGCCTATTATCTACACGAGAGATATAGACCCTGGGGGATGTGCCCTCCGTGGGGGTCTTTCTAAGGGATCCTAACACGTATTTACGGCAAGGTTAGAAGAGAACCACGGAAAACTCCGAACGGCTAGGTCAACGAGCGCGACAGGCATGTGAAGCCAGCACTTTCCGTATGCCAGCTTTGAGAGCAGAACATCTCAGCCACTGTTTTGGCGCTTTCAATGTACGGAAAAACTTTGAAATGTCAATGGTGGCGAATGGAATAAATAATATTTGTCGATTTATCATTTCAGGCTGGATAAGAAAAAACGAGTGCCTGAAATTCTGATTAGATAATTTTTCGATCATTATAAAGCCTTTTCGACCTACACACAGCCCTAGCAGCTAAACATAGTGAGAAATGAATTTATGTCTGCGTGTTATTTTTTCTTTACAGAAATGCAAAAAAATATTCGGTTTAAGTATTCACCAAAAATAATATTACTAAACATTTTGCATAACTAACTGTATAATTGTCAGTTTTATTTAAGGTATGGAATTTTGTTAATGATAGATCTATAATTGAATTAACAGTAATTTGACATTATTTAATGGAACATAGCTTGGCGCGTAAATAACTTCGTTTTGTAACTAACTCTGGTACATTAGTAACCATATCGTTTCAAGCACTTCTAATGTTTGACGTCAAACTTGGATATCGGCAAGATTATGGAAGATTAGGAAGATTTTATTGGATACAAACTAGAGGTTTATTCTTCAACCAGAGTTAATCATTGGCTTTTTTTTAGATTAACAGTTACACGAATGCAACTGGTCTAAAAAATGGAAAGACCGTGAAAATGGTGTCATTTTAATTTTATTCATATTCAGCTTTAAAAATTCCTTTTTTCATGTTTCACCATTTTTTTAAATATGAAATTTAAACACTGTTCCTTATGTGCAAACAATTTATTACAATTTTCACTGTATTTACTCTGCTAGAATCGAAAGATGAAAAACCGTAGTAGACTTGCCAGAAGATGACGTATATTGCGAAATATAATGTAACATAGAGTGAGATTGTACTTACTATACCAGAATGTCACATGGAGACAAGAAAGAGGGACGAAGTTCAAGAACTTATAGATGAAAATGAATCACTCGAACATTATTTAAGTTCAATGATCAATCTATGCAATCATTATAATGCTTTCTCTTTTAGTAGTATGTTGACTAGAAAACATGTGAGTTCCTGTTGTCATAATCTCATAATGGCCTCATTTCCCTACCAAACTCTACTATAAATGATCAACTAAATGAGTTGCTTTTTTTAGCCCAAATTTTGTCCAATGTATGATATAATATAACGCAATGTCTTTCACATCGTTTACAACACTATTGAAGAAAAATCCAGATGAACGTCCCTATTGCTTTAAAATACATTCTCAAATCCATTGATATAATTCGTTTGATTCAAGGTTCGTTTGAAAATATTTACTAAGGTAGCATCTGTAGGTGAAGATCCACATTCCTTTAAAATACAAAGTAATTTCGTTTGATTTAAGGTATATTTAGAAAAATGTCCCAGCGCAGCGGGCGTAGCATGCTAGTTATTAAATACAAAGATTTTTAGTAGCCAATATATTTTCCAATTCTGTTAAGTTAATATAAATGGAAACAGTTCAATGTTAAGAAATGATAAATGGAAACAGTTCAATGTTAAGAAATGATAAATGGGAACAGTTCAATGTTAAGAAATCATAAATGGAAACAGTTAAATGTAAAACCGAAAATGTAAAATGTAAATTAAACGTATATCCGTTGGGACATATACGTCCCAGTGGGCTAGTTTTGATTCTATTCTTATGACTCTTTGAAACACAATCTCCGCCATACACTTATACTAGAATATTTTCCAGAACTATCTACTACAAAGGATTTTTTTTTGTAAAAGGTGATACGATAGAATATATAGTCGTCAGTCATGGTCCGTAATCAAAGTCTTGTATAACGTACTTTTTGAATAACAGTTTATGAAAAGAAAAAAAAAAGAAAAAAAAAAGAATATTTTAATTGTAATATTAAACGTGTGTTTTTAAAATAGTTAAATAATTACTTAAATATTCCAATTATTTAAGTTAAAACATACATCATTCTTCTATTTCATTTTATTAAGTGTTTCATATTGAAAGATAACTATAACTAACGAAATTAACATAATATTAAACTAATCCATTTTATTTAAATACAAATTATTCAATTATTTATTTGATTCTGTGATTTATTTTCTATTTTTCTTAATTCTTTGTGTTATCAACTATTCACGAATACATGAGCAAGTTTTCAGCAAGATGTACAGTCAAATGTCGGAATTACGCTTTACTGTTACAGTTAGCTAAAAGTATTTATATATAGCATGTGTAATAAAACAATTTTAATACATCACACGCAATATTTGACAGTTCCTTTACTCAAATATTGTAAAATCCTAAAGTACTTGATCTATATCTGTTACATATTTTAAAAAATATATATATTTTTTAAATACTTTATACTTACATTTATGTCAATAACTGTAACAGAAAAATGTTTTCTTACCTTTGAACATCATATCATTCCCTAAAAAATAAAAACAAAGATCAATCATACACAAAGCAAATTATTACAATATAATATACATTCAACACTTTTACTAATGTTTATAATTTATTTTCTGTTATTTAAAAAATATATTTTTATTATGTGAAATAAAAGTATATATGATTCAGTTGTTAATGCTATACGGTAACTATGCTTAGGTAACTATGATACTTACATAGCTACTAGCAAACATTAGTCTTCCCTAACTAATTCTTGAATTCACAGATAACTTTATCCAAAATTCAAAGAAAATTTAAAGAAAGGAAAAAGAGCAACTAATCAATAAAGGTGAATGAACTTCCTGATTTTGATTTATGGCTCCTTTTGTGCTACATTTCGAAGGTCGAAACTATTGCCACATCATGGTATCGAAATCTCTTTTAATAAATGAACTTATCAATACAATTCTATCAGATCTATAACAATAAAGTCAGTATAAAAAGGAAAAAACAAATATATGACCCAGTACCGCCTTTTCCTTGCTAAATTGTAAACCTCTTAATCACGAACTGACAATGCCATCTGAACTTTTCCCACAGCGGATATCCTAAGAAATAATTTTATCAGTCAAGATTAAAGATAGCTAATTGCCTCATATCAGATGAAAAACTTGTAAATTCTTTGAAGGAAGTAACATACAACTAAAATAAAGGACTAGGTTCAATAAAGTAACATTAACGTAAATTTTAAGTTATATCATAATAGAAAACAAAATTTAAATTATTTTTAAAGGGAAAGTTATTTCTTATGTAGTGAGCATTAAATATAAACTAATAATGTAGTAAAGTAATAATTTATTTATAAACTGTATAGAAATACATTTTGTCTGATATTACAGAAATATATTTTTAGTGCCGAAACGTCAGTTGAAGCTGACTGATGTGACACGAGAGGTGTTTGTGTTCTGTCTGTCTATATGTGTGCTTGTCTCACAATAACTGCAGCGAAAAGCATCCGGTTAGATAGCTATATTGCTGAGGTATCCGTAATAAGCTGTGCAGTATTTTATTAAATTTGGTTGGTTTGTTCGAAAAATGTGGAACATTTTCTTTCAGTCATAAAATTTTTCTATAGAAATTCAGTTTATTTTCAAATTTTACCATTCATTAAAAAGAAATGTGCGTATTTGGATAATATATTTAAAATGATAAATAATGGATGCTAAATTTTCCAAAAAAAAATATTCTGATTAGTTTGATATTTTGTGAATACAATATAAAGGTATGTTTATATCTTAAAATGAGTTAATGTCTGTATTTCATAAATAAAAAAAATCTGTATATATTACCAATTTTTATAAGTAGACATTATATAGATAGTCATTAAAAACATGAGTCATTAAAAATGGCCAACAGTATTCATAAAAACCATGACTACACAATAACGTTTTCGTCTCCAGTCCGGAGTGTCCTGAGTTGTAAATGCAAACACTTCTGTGCTGCCGTTTACTAGATCTATGGGGATGGAGGAAAAAAAAAGAAAAAGGGGGGAGAAGGAGGAATAAATAAAGAAAAAAATGTAGGATAAACAAATAAAGTGAAGAAAAAAGGCGCAGTAAATGAAATTTCTCAATCCCCAAATATCTAATAAACGGCAGCACAGAGGTGTTTGCATTTACAACTGAGGACGTTTCGGACCGGAGACGAAAACGTTATTGTGTAGTGATGGTTTTTATGAAAACTGTTGGTAATTTTTAATGACTCATGGTTTTAACGTCTATCTATATAATGTCTGCTTATAAAAATTAGTAATATATACAGATGTTTTTTATTTTGTGACTACATTTACCAGGTTTTTTAAATTATAAGTATAATTTTTCTACATCTGCAAAATGCGTTTGATTAACTTGTAATTAGGTAGGTATGTTGGTGAGGTAGTTGGATTTAACTGTATAGTTTTCCATTAAATTCAGTTGATTCGTTCAGAAGATGTAGATTTTTTTTTTCCTGTCATGCAGCTTTTCAGGCGAATTCAGGCGAATTTTCATATTTTGATTCATTGCTTTTCATTCATTGAGATGAAAATATCCATTTGTCAGAAGTGCGAAATTAATTGTATATGTTTTAAGGACAATAACAAAAAAGGATAACAATGATAAGATTTAGTTCTAAAAATATAAAACATTTTACGTTATACATTTTACAAATTTGCCACTAAAAATAGGCATTTTTTCCCTTTTCCCTAATAATACTTCCAAAGAAATTGTATGTCAAAGGGCATAAAGAAATCATTAAAATAATTTCGATTACAAAAAAAAATAGGATGAAAGTTTACACGACGAAAGAAATATAGACAAGTTATTCTTTCTAACCGGATCCTCAGTCAATGTGAGCGTAAAACACGATCCATGTTCGTAACAATACGGTTTAAATTGAATGTAGATACAATTAAAAGGGTGTCACAAAAACTCTCTTTTTAGTACAAAATCACGCTAAAATACGTCAATAGATTTAAAAGTCTGCACATAAGTGAATACATTGAATTTCAGTTTCAAGCTGATTTTAATGCTGAATTGCGTGGCTATTTTGTAGCATAACTACCGAAGTCAGTTAATTCAGCAGTTTTGTCAAACTATGTACTGTAAAATTATAGTGAGATAATTAACACAAAAATTATACTAATGGTTGTCCGCCAACCTTATCAGTTTCTTTTGATGTAGTGGGGGATTAAATAATTAAGCTGAACTGGGATTTCAAGTGTGAACTGCAATACTTAGTAATTTCGAAAATGTATTGCAAATAAGCCAATTCTATTGAAATGCATAGTATGCATTTAAGGATGTCTAAAACGGTCGGCACATATGAATAATTAAACTAAAATTACAATTATTCATTTACAAAAAATTATATTTGGATAACTTAATATGCTTTTCTTCATCGAAATAGATGAGGAAGCATTTGCATTGCATCATGTATTTACTCTTTTAAAGTTTTTGAATGATCATCAAAGCGTATTTATCCCAACAGAAATTATAATAACACTGGATTTCAAAATTAGATACAAGCCTAAATATATCGGTTCGCTCTGGTTTAAGTATCTTTATTTAAGTGAAAATTTATTAAATTTCTGTAACAAATGTTTCTTAATTGGCAGATATGTAAGTACTGTTATTAGGCTGCTCCTAATAAAATCAGAGTGTAAATTGCACTCCCAGAAATTTTGCGATCAAGAATTACTACACGAAATTACGCACATAAAAGTAATGAGAAAACGGGGGGCAGAGCCACCTGAATACATTTTATTAAAAAATGTTACAAAAAGTACGTTTTCTTAAAAAATATTGCAAAAATAAGCATCTCAAGAACATCATTGCATGGAAACGTGTTTAATGCTTAACACAATTTTATAGTTTGTGAAAGTTACATTTTTCAAAATTTGAGAATTTTTATGTACTACTCATAAATATGTATATTTAAATAACATTAAATAATTAAATTGCTGTTTGTAGATTATCATATATTATCTAAAGTTAGATCAAAATAGAAAGATGATTTACACAGATGATTTACTGACTTTGAGGCGCTGATCTAGAAATTAACTAGTAAATACATAAAGAAATAATGTAATAAATATATTTTTTAATCTTCTTTAATGAAAAAGTTTTCTTCAAATACTAGTAAATAACGCATTTTTTTTCCTTTTAAATTGTTACATGTCCTTATATCTCTAATATGTAAATGTATCAAACTTTGAATGTTATAGTCAGTATTAAAAAAGATACACCCCTACTAAGTCCACTGCAAATCAATGTATAAAAATATGACCGATGACTTATTAGAATTACATCCTACTATTGAAATATATACGTAATTTGTGCGTAGGGTTCGTCTACGTACAAAACTTGAAACAGACATTACAATTTTACAATACTAACACCTAATTTTGACTTCACATTTGGATTTTTTTTGTAAACTGTACCTGCGGATACTAACAGAGAAAACATCCGAACAAGTAGATTAGGAATTATGAAAGCTTAAAGTTTGTAAGGTTTGACGTTAAATTAATTTTTTATTGTATAAAAAGATTGTGAATCGGACAGTGTTTGAAGCATAACACAGAAAATACTTCGCTGAAAGAGATGTTAATTTAAAATCCCATATTTCAAGCTTCTATAAATCTATTACATTTAAAACATTCATACGTTACATTTCATATCTCTTTCGTAAATTAATTTCAAATTATAGATATTTTTTAGATTAAATTTAACAACATGTGAATTGTAAGCTATAAATAATTAAAAAAAACTGAGATGAATATATAGAAGCTTCAAACATAAGAATACACAATTACGGATCTCTCCGTAGGGTCGTTTTTTAGCTATGCTCAAAACCGTTGGTTTCGCTACGATTAATAATTATTTTAATATTAAGATTTCCGAGTTTTAAACATACATAATTCGTACACTACTTGTCTGAATGACTTAGCGCTTCGTTTCCAAACGTGAAACTTTTCGAAAACCCAAATTCGATATCAAAATTAGGGAGTTAATTATTAATTTTTTTTTTACACTTTCTACATTTAGACAACCCGTAAGCAAAATTTAAGTATACCATTCATTGGTCGACGTTATCATTATGTAAGAAGTTATATTTATGTTTTACGATGATTCGGATAAAATTAGCAGCGCTGTATGTTTCTTTCTTTCTGTTTTCTTCGACTCTTACTGTACATTTGTCTGTTTTGTGGAATAAATAAGAAAACTGTTCAAGAAATAAAAAAAAATGTACAAATTATCCAGGTATGACAACAAAATTAGGCCTTCATAACAATTATACTAAGCAGAAATATTATATAATATTAAAAAAAAATAATTATTAGAGATATAGCGATCATTCTGTATAATCAGCTTTTATTTTGAATATTTGGTTTATCAAATATTGAATAGGGTGGATCGAATTTTTTTTTCACAATTTAAAAACCTACCTATACGGAAAAGATATTCTATCGTATGGAGATTAAGTGAAAAATAATTTCAAAAAAATAATTTCAAAATTTAATACTGCCGCAATAGGGTTGAAATTTCGAAAAAAAATGAAAAAAGACCTAATTTTGGTTAGATGAGTTTTGACTCAAAATAATTGTTTTAATATAAAACAAAACCTACCTATGCGGAAAAGATGCTCCATTGTATGAAGATTAAGAGAAAAATAATTATGAAAATTAATATCAAAATTTAATACTGCCGCAAGGTGTTTGAAATTTATGTATTTGAGACTTTTTTACGGTAAAAAAATCAAAGTGATTTTTGTGAAATGAAACATACATTTTAGTAATTTTAAATATTAATTGCAATGAGAGGACACTTACTTGGTTACAAGAAAAAAAAACTTCAGCTTCTTGTTTAACAGCTCTTTTATTATTAAATAAAGAAAAACCTATAAAATCGTCGAAATTACAGTGGGTGATAATCACGTTTGGTGTTAAAAATTGGCATGAGGTTTTGTTATTCGATGCGATTTCTTATAAAACCGTCTCTTCTATATAGACCACAGACAGCAGAAGATGTTTTCGTGACAGTTTTGACTATCCGTTCTGTAGCTTGAGTGTGGCACGGAAACCCCTTGATAGTAGATATTATTGCCACCGGAATAATTGCTGGATTTACTGTTGCTTCTTAAATCATGTTGTCACTAAATCGTTCAGTTAGTGGAGGTGCTGTCACATTTTCCTATTAAATCAAATCAATATAATCCGTCGCACAATAGTCAAAAGCTGGTAAATTGAAGATACGGATATTAATTGTTGGAATGTTTGGGATTGCAGTAGACCGTTTGACTTTGCGCGCTTTTAGAATTCTTCGAAGGACCAATTGCCTTATGTGAGTTCTGTCGTCAGCTAACATCGACATCAGATCATGTACACTAATGACCCCCGTGCATGTAAAATCCGTCGTGGGTGTAAAGTCCTCCAAGTTACCTGTGAATTATACCACTGGGGGTGCCTAGTCTGGTGAAGGTCTCGTTACCAGATCAAGGTTTTAAATTACGAGACCAACTCGAGTAGCGTTGGCATAACGTACGGATGAGCGATGCAGCGAGGAAATAGTAAATATCCCAGCATCTCACATCCGTCCGGCATGATTTCGCTACACTGCGCAGTGCTGAAACCCCTCATCAAAAATCAATTAGCAACCGGCCAACTAAGAAAAAGCAATTAAAGCAACAAGACGCGCTGAAGCCTTTCGGCCTATAGATTTAATAAACACATCTTCGCCAAGCGGAGAACAGGCGAATTTTCGCCGAGTTGCCAGGTATCAACTCGATAAGCTAGGCAAAAGCCTGGCAGGTAAAGGTCTGGTCAGCGGTATAAAAAAAACATCGACATCAGGATATTTTCAGGATGGCCAAAAAACCCATTTTTCATAAAAACAAGGTATATGACGTCCTTCAGATCACTCGACAAATAAAGCAAGAGAACAATTGATTGATGCAAATGCTGTGCACCATAGATTACCGATGGTTTCGTTTTGGTCTTGAACCACATAGGTGCATAGACTTTACGATGGACGTCGTTACTGTTACTAAGTCCTCGGATGGATTTTCATAAGCTACATAAAGCCTGAGAATTGTGTTCGGCGTTGTAAGCCACCTTGAGTGGCAAACATTTCCAGGATTTCTCTTCGATAGACTTTCGCTGCAATGTCCGCAGTTGATGGCTTCATAAATTTCCATTAAGTACAGTTGATCAATACTTAAGTCTTTTTTGTTAGTCACTTCACAAAGTGCGCAATCTATTAACATGAATGAAACTACAGGTAACTTCTCACATCCAGGCAAAACTTTTTCTATTTCACCAGTGAAGCTTCTGGGCCGAGTCGTGGTTGCATCCACGTACGCGAAAAGATGACGTAGTGGAAGCTCATTGATATGTAACTAACACTAAAACCATTGTAGTGAACGCTTCAGAATCAGTTCTAAATTTCAAACAACACCTCCTTTGACACCTGTGTTAATAGATGTTCCGTCGCAACCGATCGCAACCAACTTTGTTACATTATCAAGCTTACGTGTTCTTCTATTATGACTTTTCTTCTGTTATCTTCCAGTGATAAAGTCCTGTCTTTACGTCCATCGAAGTATAAACCAAATTGGTCATGGTCAGAATCTTTCACAACTGACTGAGACGATAGAGTGGTTCTTGCATTTGTTCTCTCACGTCAAATTTTATTTCTGTCAATGACGTTCGATACATCACTTTGTGAGATAAAGCCCACATCTGAAGCGCAGCTGACACGACGGCAGCGCCTGCTCGGTTGGAAATGCCAAAATGGTCCAATGTCTTTGTTACGGCTGGAAATTTCGTCACTACAGGTGTGACAGTGACACCGTCAGCGTTTTGGGCCCCGCTTTCAATAATAGTTGATGTTGAAGAAAAGTCAGTATGCTCGCACATACGCCGCTTCAATTTACAACCGTTATTAATATTCATATTCTAATTGATTGAACTGGAAGAAACATCAGGCAGTGTTTTGTTTTTCTCCACGTATCGCCCTTGCTTTAATTTTCATTTCTCGGTCTTAGTTATTTGCAAAGTGACTTTCCGATCCAGTGACCCGATTATCATTTTTCTTACAGTGCGCTGGTGTAATAGAAATTCTCTCTCGTTCATTGGTACTTTCCGCTCCTTCTTACAGAAGCAACTTTCAAATGATTTACAAGTACAAAGCCGATATCAAATAGAGCATTTTTTTTTCGGAAAAAGTCGATCTGTTTGGGATAGCTTTCATTCCCTTTTCTGGATTTGTAAGATTTAAGAAGACCGCGATATTTGTCGTGGTATGTTCAAATTTTTCTCAAAATGCTATAGTGGTCAATTATTGGGATTGAAGCTCGTACCAGGTTTCTTCTAACTTATTAGCAACTTCTTCACATGAGGAGGAAAGTGTAGATGTAGACAATGTTTCCTTGCTTCTGGTTTCTTTGGATTGCCAACATACGCACTTTATTACGTTTTCGTAGGCAGGAAGCATATTCGTTTGCATATCACAGCCAGACCCAAATATAGGGCAAATCATGTCTTTTCTTAATATCGCCATGGTGTAATAATATTCAAAGTACACTAAGCAACACAATACACTTACAAAGAAATCTTACGCAATGGAATCGAAATTATTTCACTTTGCGAGAACAGCGCACGATTACTTAAGCCGCTAGCTTTGAATAGAGCGAGCGAGCGGGAGGGTTGGAAGGATAAAACGGGAGAATGAAAAAGCTGGAATTGCCCTTTTTTTCTAAAATCCACGGCAGTATTAATTTGAAATTTTTATTTTTTATTTTTTTTATTTTAATCTCCGTACAATATAACATATTTCCGCATATGTATGCTTTGATTAAAATTAAAGCAATTATTTTTAATCAAAAATCATCTAAACAAAATTAGGTATTTTTCCAATTTTCTTTCGAGAATTCAAACTCTTTGCGGCAGTATTAAATTTCGAAATATTTTTTTTAATTATTTTTCTCTTGATCTCCATACAATAGAACATCTTTTCCGCATAGGTTTTGATTGTTAATAATGTTTTTTTCACTGTATAACACCGATCCACCCTAATACTGAACAGTAGTTTGCCGAATATTTGTGACCCAATGTTGCTGGATATTTAGCCGAATATGACCAGGATAATATATTTTTCCTGTCTCTTTTTATACTATGCGTTTCTCAAATCCAAATGCATTATTTTCTGCGAATTAAAAACCTATTTCCATTCTTAAATGCACAAAATGGTCGGCTATTCTAATTGAGATAGTACGAAATAAGTAAGATAAATACGTAAAATACATTTATAAATACGTAATATCTTTCTTCTTCCTTTAAAAAAAATTGTGTCAAAGTTGGATATTTAAATAAATTTTAGAGACACAACTGACAGAGAAGAATCTGAAATGGATAAAAAATATATTACAGCTCAACATGCAATATATTATAGGAAAATGAAACATGCTATTCGATTCGAAAGTGATTGGTTATTAATGTCTGTAAAGTTCATGCCTATATAAAAATTGCATTTTGCTTGCGTCAGAAAAAATCGCATAGTTCAGTTCGCTGTAGAACATTCTGTGTTGTGTATGTGCTGGTTGAACTGTTAAAATTTTGTGAAATAAGTATTATTTATTTTTTACAAATTTTCTGATCAAAAAGAAAAAAAACAACAGAAACTAATAGCAGAATAATCAGCTCACAAAAATATTTGCTTGAACAAGTGTTATTTCCTAAAGTGTCTCATTGTGGGTCATGGAAAAGAGTAACCAATGTTAGAGGCTTATTAATTTTGAATGTAATAGAGGATAAAAGTATCACTCAATAGTAGAAGTGAAGTCTTTTTCTCATCGCTTCTACTATTGGCTGATACTTTTATCATGTTTTTTTATCGATTTTTACTGAAAATATCAATTTACCATCATGACTTACCGAAAGTCAATTGGATACATGTAAGTATAAAATGTTAAATACACATTCATATATATATATATATATATATATATTTTATTTTATTTTTTTTTTTTTTTGCGATGAGAAAAAGTTTACGAAATTATTCACTCTGTTGGTCTCAATTTATGTGTTTTCATGATGGACTTTCATTGTTGTAGACTTTCTGTATTGGGTATGTGCTGGTTGAACTGTTAAAAGTTTGTGAAATAAGATTTTTTTTTTTACTTTTTGCAAATTTGCTGATCAAAAAGGGAAAAAACAGAAACCAATGGAACAATAAACAGCTCGCAAAAAGTATTTGCTTGAACAAAGGTTATTTTTTAAGCATCTAATTCTGGATCATGGAAAATAGTAAGCAATGTTAGGGGCTTATTAATCTTGAATGTAAGAAAAGATAAAAGTATCACTCAATAGTAGAAGCGAAATCTTTTTGTCCTGTTTTACTGAAAATATTAATTTACCATGATGATTTACCGAAAGTCAATTTGATACATGTAAGTATAAAATGATAAATACAAATTCATATATATATATTTTTTTTTTTTTGCGATGAGAATAATTTTACGAAATAATGCAAATTCATTTAAAAATTCATATTTAAAAAATTAAGTATTCGGCTGCCAATTATTCGGTATTAGGCCTAAAATTTAACGATTATTAGGAATTAAAATATTAGGTCAAATCATTCACCGTTACACCCCTAATAATAAAAATAAAGAATTCATAAAGCTGTAAAAAAATTAAAAACAACTTTAAATTTCTCTTTAAAAATGGACATTTTTCAAAGTCTTGTGTATTCTGATCCTTTAAATTGACGGAGAGCTCTGCTTAAGAGTCATTTATTCAATATTTTAAAACGATGAATAAATATAATTTATACATTGAATAAATAATCCATTTTACGAATTCTTTTTGGCTGAGTGCCTGCATTTTCGAAAATATTAAGGAAAATTGCATAATCAGTTAATACTTTTAAAGCATAAAATATGTGAAATGCTGACACACAGTTTTGGAAAAATTCTTTTAATTTATTCAACAAAGAGGACGTAAATTGGTACTTTATCAAGTCATTTTAATAATATAAATCTATGAATATATTTTAATAAAACTGCTTTTAATTTCATTTCCTACTCCTCTTAAAATGCTTATAAAGAAAGAAGGTAAATTAAGTAAAGTTGAACAGAAAATGATAAAATTTCGAAAATCATGCAAAATAAATCTGCTGGTATATAGTTTCAGAAAAATGCTAGAATTAAATTATAATTAAATTTTAGTTAAAACGAATCAAATATATTTATGCAGAAATGAAAGAAACAAAGGGAGAATTTACAAATTTCGATGCTTTTAAAAACCTATGCTGAAATTTCGACATGGGATCATTCATGATAGAGTTTATTATTCAAAATATCATTTTTATCATCATTAATTGCACGTCTGATCTTGACGTAATACGTTTATAAAAATATAAATATTTTTACATTAAAATAGAGTGCAATAACTTTTATTCAAGTGAAAATTTCAAGATTCATTACTTTCTTCAATTAATAGTTAATAATTACTTAGAATGTAGATGAATAATTTATGAAAAGCTTGTACGCCCTTATCAAAAGTTAGATTTTTCAAGGTAAAAGGCAAATATAGTAAAATGATTTTGGTAATGAGAAATTCTGTGTTGATAAATTTCGATATCTATTTAAAATGTCAAGATATATCTATTGCGTTTTATAATTTATAGTTAATAACTATTTATAATATATATAACTAACATTTGAAAATCTTGTACGTCCTTATATCAAATGGTAGGTTTCTCATGATGAAAGCCACATTTAGTAAAATGATTTAGGTAACCAGTAATTCTGTGTTTATCATTTTCAATATCCATCTCAAATTTCAATAATCATTGCTTTAATTAATAGCTTTAATTAACTAGTTGACTAGTTATCCAGGTCTGTGATAATAACCATTAACAAACAATAGGTTTCTAGAAGAAAATCTCAAACAAAATTATTTTCGACGGCCCCACAGTCTTCGGCAGCGTGTAGTATTTTAAATAGACCTATGTTGCGGGCCTCATTGCCTTCGGCAGCATCTAGTCTCTTCCAAACACACCCCTCTCTGAACGAACTTGTCGCCTGATTCCCCGCTGCCTAAGGGAGAGTATACCGGGTGTGCTTCACACGCGCTGGCGACAAACAAAATAAAAAGTTGAATAAGGTGAACCACATTGTAATCGGGCCCATTGAACGCAATATAAGAATGCACACCCTGGTGGTGGAAGGTGGAACTAAACTATGTTATACAATAGAAAACCAAGTTGAATATGTCAAACCCCTTTATAGTACGGTCCATAAAACCCGAGATAAGAATGCGCCAAACCACGTTGTAATGTAGCCCATAGAACACGAGATACGAATGCATCTATTGTCGGCGAAAGATAGAACTAAAATCTGTAAGACAATCGAAAACAAAGTTGAATGAGTCAAACACCGTTGTAATCGAATCCATAAATTCCCAGATAAGAATGAGCCGTTAACGTTCTAAAATAGAAGCAGCTGATGTCTAAGAGAAATTTTCACTATGCAGAAAGTTCCTGAATCGTAAGTTAAGTTGAATGAACCAATTTCCTTTGAAATCGGACCTTGGAAACGGAGATAATAATACGTTTCCAGGCGGTGGAAGGTGCCCCATCCCTGTAAATTTAACGAAATATCTTAAACATTAACTTGATATTTAATTTACGTGTAAAATCTCCCTACCCCTGAAAACTTAACCACTTACCTTTGACTGTAAGGCGATTTTTAATTTACGGCGGTAGTGAGTAAACATAAGTTAAAGCCGAAAAAATGGATTAATATTTGACAAAGGTGGTAGCTGGAATCTTAGGAAATTTTAATAGCTTATAAAGCAACCGGAGAACCCTGGAACTATGTTAAAGAAAACTGCAAGAGAATCGAATAATTTTTTTAAGAAGCTGCAGTAAGTGCCCCAAGAAGGAGATTGATATTCAAAAATGGGGAACGTCCGAGAATTTTTCTGTAGTTATATAGTGGCTGGAGAACCTCAGAAATTTTTAGGTAAAAACTAGTCAATCAGACCCTTTTTTTAGGAAGTGATAATAGGTGACCCAAAAGAGATCTACTGATAGTTTAGGACAGGGTCCTAAGATGAATGCTTGTTAAAATACCCTAGTATATAGAGCTTTGAATCTTCAATTCGTCAAAATTAAGAATAGAATTAATCATTAGAATAAAGTTTTAAAGAAATGCGCCAAAAATGAAGAGAAATTCTTAAAAAGGGCCCAAGGTACCAATAAAAATTAATGTGGTGACCCGGGAAAGGACTTCCAGACTCAACATAAAAAATATGTTTTTAGTAGGGGGAATACAATTAGGGCGGTGAAAAAGTCATGGCGCACAAAAACATCAAGGGGAGGGGGAGGAAGTTCTTTACTGTAAGGTAAAAATGGGGAAAAGTAAATGGAGAAAGATCCTCAAACACCAAGAAGATCGGATTTAAAAGGGGCAAAGGGGCAAGTTATTACCAATTTAGGGGTAACATGGTGACCTGAATTTTGTGTATGAGGACTTGAGTGCTGGGGCTATGCATGATACTTATACCCGATAATAGCCGCCATACCCTTTCACAAATTCAAACGTATTTCTTAATTTTCGCTGATAAGTAAACAAAAACAATTAATTTTCTTTCGTGTTCGGAAAGTAAATGGAGGGATCGTCTAGAAACGGATCTCATTAGTGAATGAAGGCCCTTGTCTGTTTTTTTTTTTGGATTGTTGCTGTCAGTTTTTTGCAAAAAACAGGGAAAATTATCAACCGATTTTTGCAAAAATTGGATTTTCGAATGTAAAAAATATCCCGAGTTTTAAATCGATACCTCAATTAGTTTTCTTAATTTTCTCTAATTAGTGGAAATTTACAAAAAAAACCATTCCTTTCGATTGCTTTGAATTTGAAAGCAGATGTTCTTTTATTTAGCCATTTTGATAAAAAAAATTATGAGTTAAAAATTTGCAAAAAAAATCAAAAATCATTGTACGGATACCGAATTAACTTTATTGAAAAGAGGACAAATTTTACTATAACTGCCTGAAACCTGATTATTTTTATTAATGTAGAAAGATAAAACGTAAATAAACGTTAAAAATCGCATAAAAAGTAAATTAAGAAAAACCTAATCAACAAATCCAAAATCGGGATTCGAAGTACATTACAACATATACCTTCCATCCAAATTTTGTACTTCTGTGTGCAGCGGTCTCCTCAGAATACATCACACACACGACACACAGACAATCTTGTTTTCCTTATTATTATAGATTTACTTATAGAATCATATAGAATAGCTTATGAAAAAGCTTGTGTTTTCTATCAAACGGTAGGTTTCTTATGGTGATAACCAATCTTTGTAAAACTAGTTAGATAAATCAATAATTTTTGTCGATTAAGACATGTTATAATAAAAAAAAACGCAAAAATTCCCACTTTTTTGCGATTTTAGGAAATTTAGCGTAATTATACAGTAACCAGTATACCCTTGCAAACATTTCGCAGTGCAGTCTAATATTTTTTAGCAATATCTAATATTTTTTAGTTGCAGGTTTAAACTTCTAAAGAAATATTAAGAATGGAAATATCTGCAAACAACATTAGTCAATCCAGAATATCATCTCATTTATCCCACTAAAGTTACACTAAAAACTGATCCACAAAAGCAAAAACACGTATGAGAAAAAAATACAATCATATTTTAACTGCATTAAATGACTCACTTCTTGAAAAACTTGAGACACAGAAAAATCTATTAAATACATATAAAATACAGTGTAATATAACAAAGCATAGCTTTTATTCTACACGCGAATTAATATTGTTGTGATCGATCGATGGTCTCCTTTTTCTTCTAAACATTTAAACTTATTATATTGATTTAAATAATAAATATAAAATAAGAAATCGAATGAGCATATCTTGAAAAAAAAAAAAAATGAAAATTTGTTTAGAAAATGGTCTTCAGGCGGCATTCGATGCCGTAGAGAGCAAAAAGTGAAAAAGTTCTAAGGTATTAAATGAATCTCGGAATCTGCTTATCTGTAAGAAAAAAACAAACAAAAATTCTTAAATTTGCGATATTATTTAGTTCTTCTCTGATGGATTTATCAATTTTTGAATTCTGAAGAAAATGGCGTCCATTCAAATTTTAAGTGGTCGATTTGCGCAAATATTTTCGAATTTAAATCGCGCAATTTGAATATTGAAAAATTGCGTCGTGAGGGAATACAAAATAGTATAAACTAGAAACGCATGAACATTTCAACAAAATCGGCTGATCCAATCTCGAGTTCTATCTGGTACCGATTTATAAAACAGAGTTTCGAGAAAAAGAGGTTTAAAGTTTTACAACGTTTTTAAACATAGTGACGATTTTCAACTTACATAAATCAATCCATACCAGGCCAATATAATGAACCCTAATGGACTTCCTCTTCTTGAATTCTATTGTTTCTACCTGTGCGCCGCACACAATACTCTAAAAATGAACCTGTTCACTGCAATACCAAAAGGCGGATAACTTTTGAATCAATACGAATTTGAAAACAAACTTTTTTACCACAAAGTTTTTGAGCGTTAAAGGGGTGAAAATATGCAAAATATTTTCCGATTTTTTTCAAAAAATATTATAACATTCTTTAAAAGGAGATTTCACAACTGTGAGGATTGTCGAAGCCTCTGTGTAAACAATCCTTACGTTATAGATTCTGTTTCCTTATTATTATTATTTTTTCTTGAACATGACAGGTTTATTTGAACCAATGTGTCTGTTAAATGCTGCATATTTTTATATTTACACTGGTCTTTGCTTTGATTTTACAGATAATATATTTATGTCAGTGCAAATAGTCTTTTATGTTCTGTATTAATATTGGTAGATATTGTAAGTATGAATTTTGTTTTATTATAAATATTGAAGAAAATAGTATTTTAACATATACTTAATCAACAAAGATTCATGCAATAACACTAAATTCGAATTTCCTCCAAGCAATAACATTATATATTTATTATAAAATACTATGGAGACGTTTGTATTATTTGAAAATCTAAAAATACTTTTGTTTCATAGTGATTCTCTCGGTCTATACACGTATATGGTTGAGTGGAATTTTGATGCATCTGTATTATACTAGATATTCGTCACTATATTGCCTAAGGAAGGATGTGTTCAGGAAGGATTTTTCAAAATGTATATAAAAAAATAATATGTTGCGAATGTAACTCTTCAGATATGGTTTAGCGCATAATCTAAATATATTATCTTATTATTTTCCTTGCATTCTGATATGTTTTCACAATTCGGGTGATTTTTTACTTTTTAAGACTGGACAACGTGGTTAAACCTTTATTAAAGATTTTTATATCGCAGTATGAAATTGTTCCATTTTAAGCTAAATATTTGTTGAAAGTTTTGAAAAACATAGACAACAGAAAGCATTTTATTCAATATATAAACTAAATATTCAATTCAAAAGTTTGCCTTGCTCCAAAACGTTTAGGAAAACATTTCCAACAGTGAAACGACATTATTGCAATGACTAAATTTTGTGTTAACTATAAACAGCTATTCTGTTGTTAAGGCGAAAAACTTAAAATTTCGGACGTCATAAAATGTCTTATATATGAGTTTGAACTGTTAAATTATAAGCAGATAGTATGTCAGTGTGTTACATTTTTTATCTTCCCTTATATTATCAGATACGCACACGCGAGAGATAATGTTTGAAGTTCACAAATATGCAGTTTTTTATTATTAAATTTAAAATATCTGTGAATGAAATTAAATAAAAAAAAACAATCTTCTAATTTTTTTTTAAAAGTAAGTGTAAAGTATTCCCTTAAATGGATGTATATGCCTTATCTAATTTTTAACATAGAATGTTCCAGTGAATGTTTCTAAAATATAGAATTATAAATAAAATCATGCATTTTTTTTCTTCCTAATATTAACTGATACGCACACGCGAGAGACAGTGTTTGAAGTTGACAAATATGCAGTTTTTTATTATTAAATTTAAAATATTCTTTGCATATGCATATCCCTTTGAATTCATTGAATAAAAATTCTTTCAACAAATACCAGCATGTTATTTTTTTTATTCACCCTTTTTCACGTTTCATTGCAATTTTGTCTTTCTTAGAATGGATTATTCGGTATAAAAGTCAAAAGGTTATGTTCCGTTTTCTGCACCATTAAGCTTGAAGAAACTCACTGTGACTTAGAAAAAGCTAAGGTACTTAAGGAAGCTTTTTTTGTACATGGAAAACGTATTTTTTTCCTTTTGCATTTTTGAGTTGAAAGGTATTTTGTTGCACTTAAATATTTTTCATTTTAAAACAAATATCTATTTTCATATAAAATAAAATATTTTGAATATAATGGTTTAATATACACTATAAAACGTTCAATCAAGAATTGCTTTCAACTAGTAGCATTCCTTAAACCATGTAATTTGTAGCAATATGCAATTAGAAATTGTTATAATACAAAACATATGCAAAAGAAAAGAAAAGCAAAAAAAAAAAAAAAAATTACTTAAAAATATCTTTTGAAATTATTATGGAAAATTACTTATTAACCATAATTATTAGGTCGTACGTAAACTTGTTTGAGATATAGTGGCTAATTAGCACAGTACAAAAATATTAACACTTGATTAAGAGACATCTATAAAAAATCAAAGTGCAGCATAAGCATTTAGCTAATGTTCCCATAAGTATGAGGTTAACTAAGGACTATTAATAATAAATGAATTATCACATTATAATATGTACGTGATTCTCGCATTTGGGTGCCATTAATTCGAATAACTGACACGTGTTAATGAATGCTTGATATGTGATGTGCCGCCTCGAAACTATTTTGGGCCTTATTTTATGCTTCAAGTATTAAATTCCGCAAAAACAAAAGAATTTATTTCACGCTAGAAGGCAATTCTAGGTAATGCATTTTACAGTATCATTACATCAGCCTAATATTTATCTTTTATTCATAAAGTTCGGAATAAATGAATAAGAAATTTCACTTTGTAGATAAAAGTATTTTAAAGTAATTTCTGGAAATAAATAGTTTAGTATCATAACGAATCCGGGAATTTTAAGAACAAAAGGGTATTTCTAGTTAATTATGATAAACAGTTTCTAAAAATGTAACATTTTTATCATATTTAACTCTAATGAATCCATTTGATCTATATATTTAACGTCTATATCGTCTTAAACCCAATAAAACTCACAAATAATGCTTGAACTAATACAGAACAGATAATATGAATGTACACACGTGTGTAAATCCGGGAGAGGGAACCGAGAAATAGCAAAGTTACTGTGTTTGCGTGTACATGCTGCAATGTTAGTTTATGAAAATGTCCAGATCAAACGTCTAAATAAATATGTTAAATTGAATCACATACAGTAGTTTTATAAACAATTTCAAACATTACAGTTATTTTTTCTTTACAAATAGTAATTATGCTAAATTAATAAATTAATTGATTGCTTTAATATAAATTGATAAAAACATACTACAAATTTGATTTTCTGAATATATATATATTTGTTTACAATTTAAAAGTTCTAATGAACAATAAAATAAATTAACTTGATTATGTATCGTAACTGCTTATAAATGATTTTGAAAAATTTTCAATAACATTCAGCATTTAAAATAAAGAAGAATTTTTTCCTTCCTTACAGTATCATGCAGCTACTTTTTGACAGTTTAAAATTACACTGATATAATATGGTACTTTAGCACAAAAAATCCGGTGCGTGACCAATCAATTGACAGTTTCTTTTTTTTTTAAATCAGCATTTTGTACTTGATGCAGTTAATATCATATAGAGAAAAAATTAAACGTAAGAATTTAGTATAACTACACATTAATAGAAACAAAAAGTACATTTCTTAATTAACTTTTGAAATAACTTTGAAGTAACGATTTTTTTGGATATAATGTACTTATAAGAATATTATTTTGACATTGGAAAAGCAATTTTTGATAAATAAATTACTTTATTAACATTTGTGATGTACTTTGTTATTTGGTTCTACGGATAAACATAAATTTAACTATTTTCGAAAAATATGTTTTCTCTAGAACGCATTAAACAGATAATTTGAGTGGGTTGCTCTGACGCAACTAAAATTGTATGCATTGAATTAACTTGAATCTCAAATCTTCTGTCAAAAACTGAGATTTATGAGAATGTTATTTATGAAAATTAATTTATATATATATATATATATATATATATATATATATATATATATATATATATTAAAAAACAAAAATAAAGTTTTTTTTCGGATGCTATCAATTCTCAAGTAGATATTTTCATGTTCAACAAACATGTTTCACAGGCAAATATATAAATTAACAGCGTTAACATTACCATTAAAAAAATATTATTTTGTTACTCTTGCAGGTACAAATTCAGTTACGAAGATGAAAATGTGTAATTGAAAATTTGTATCGTTCTATAAACCGATATTCTTGTTTGAGGATGGATGCCAAACATGGATGCTGTATATGACACAGGAATGGCGTCTCACCGCGTCTTTGATGAATCCAGGCTCTGTATGCAGCACCATGATGCCAGCATCCATGTTTGGCGGCGTCGTGGTAAACGCACATTGCCAGCTTGCATTCGAATCGTCATACTGTCATATCACCTGGAGTGACGGTATGAAGTGTCATTGGATACACGTCTCGGTAACCTTTTGTTCGCATTGCCGGTAATTTTAACAGCATCCGTTACATTTCTGATGTTTTACGGCCCATGGTTCTGCCTTATCTTCGATGCCTCCGTAACGCTATGGTTTAGCAGGACAATGCACGACCGCAATAAATGTTCTATGGTCGTACTATCCTGACCTTCCTTGATACACAACATGGTCGAATTTTGCCCTGGCCGGCACGTTCTCCTGATTTCTCACCAATTGAAAATTTCCTATCAATGGCTTCTGAGCGAATGGCCCCCCACCACTCGTCCGTCACTACTGTTGATCAACTGTGGCATAGTGTTGAAGCTGCATGGACTGATGCCTCCGTACATGGCATCCAATCGCTATTCGACTCATGGTTAGGCAGATAAATGCTGTTATTGAGGCTAGAGGTGGGTGCTTTGGGTAATGTTTTCTCAGGATCTATATCTCCTAATTTTCTGAAAATGTAATCACCTGTCCTTCCCATTATAATGTATTTGTCCAATAAATATCATTCTGTTATTTGCATTCCTTCATCGTGTAGCATTTTGGATGGCCAGTAGTGTAGTTACTTAACATCTGTTTATGAAGTTTGTCAGTAATATATCTTTAGAGATGTAACACACAGTGCTGTTTAACATTATTTTATAAATATTAATCTACGAAAGACACGTTTTCAATATAATAACAAAGCTATAATTTGTTGACTTAACAGTTGATATTGTCAAATGATACAAAAAATGTGAAAAAATCGTTTACTATACTGAAAACTATAAAGAAATGACCGTTAAATATGGGGTTGAATAGTCTTCATAGAAATTAAGTAATTCGTCACGGTTACTAATCCTTTCTGTATTCCTGCGTCAACGCATTTCACAAATGTTCTAAGCCTGTCCCTAATTCGATTAACTTCATGAATGGAAACCATACTATTAAGCAATAGTTATTATGTAGTATAGTTTCAGGGAACTATGGTAGCACAGAGTAGGAAAGTATGTTCTGTATTGAATAATATCCTGGCTGTACGACCATGCACTGTCAGAAATTGATACTCAAATTCCGCGAGATTTTCTTCGTTTTTGACGAAACAGTTTCATGGGAAGTGCTTCGAGCGAATATTTCGTCACGTCGAGTAAATTTCTTTCCTCAAAAATGTGAGGAAATTTATTTCATTAAATTGCTTGTTCGAAAGTCTAAAGAAAGTATGGTGACGCCATCTACTGAGAATTTTAAAAGCATCTGTAATTGACAAGGGGAAAAATAACAACACTTTTCACAAGTCTTCAAGGGGATTCGAACGCGCGTCTTTTAGTGTGGGAGACAAACACTCTGACCACTTAGCCAGGGGGGCCTTGAATTAATTTGATTTTAAATGTATCTACGGGATGTTGATGTGTGTTTATATTTTTAGAAAGCAGATTGTATTTTTATCGGTGTTGTTATAATTTCTGCATGTTTTAATCAGGAAGATATAAATAAAGGTATTCTATTACCATGGTTTTAATTAATAAGGCCAGAGCCTGATTACAGCACAGGCCAACTAGGTCACGGCCTTGGGCCAATTTGAGACAGGAGGCCCCAAAGTGAATAAAATTATTTAGATTTTTTTTTCATTCTTTGATATTTAAGAAACAGTCACTTGTATAAACGTATGCTTGTATTTTTCTGTTCTCTAAAAACAGCTTAACATAAGGATGCAATAGACAAAATATTTTTAGGAATTTTTTTTAAAGAAATATTTAAGATTTAAAGTTTTATAGTAAGAAACAGCAAAACAAAATTTAGGTTAACCTGAGTTTCATGACCATTTTTATAAAAAGCAAGAAAATTTCCAAATACTCTCCAAAACATTTCTAACAACTATTTTAGTTTGAGGAGGGCCCTCAAAAGCTGCTGGTCCTTGGGTCCCGGACACACTTAATCGGGCTCTGAATAAGGCTAGATTATTATTATGGTTTTTCTATGGTTAATAAATAATTAGAATATGGCTTGATTAATATAATTTATTAGAGAAATTTCCTTTGTTCAATGAATGATTAGAATATGGTCTAGTTAATTTGTTGGTCAGAAATTATAAATTTTGAAGTGCAATATTGGAGGAGAATTTATCAATTTTAGATGATAGGGGTTAAGATTTTAACACATTACTGTTTATAGAGAGGGAAAGGGATCAGTTATGCATAAATAATCTGGCCGTGAATGGGAAAACATTTTCGTCACATACTTGAGATTTTCCATTTCATTAAAAATCACTTAATTTTGAGATGAAATGATTGTCAAAAATGATGAAATACAGCTCAAGAATTTCGGAATCGTCAAAAGTGAGAGTTTTATTTTTTGACAGCGAGGAAACAGTTTTGTCAGATATTTGAGGATTCGCGTTTCCTCAAAAACCACGGGACTCTGTGACAAAATGATTGTCAAAAATAACAAAATATGGCTTAAGGATTGCCAAATCGTCAAAATTGAGTGTTTTATTTCTGAGAGTGTGGCATTTTTCAAGAACAAATGTTTTATCCCATGTTTAGATTCGTAGGAAAAATTATGCAATGCAACAGTGTTCTAACTTAAACATCAATGGTGTCAGAGCCCACAACATATTACTCATCTGAATCCTATACCATATTCCCCATATCGTCATTCTAGCTGTATGAACGATGGGTCTTTCAAAAAGATCATATTTGAGCTTTTTCTCTCTCAGCTGTCTGACACATAAACGATGGTTTTCAGGAGCTAGTGAATATCTAAACTCGTCGATTATGAAGACACGACTCAACTCTGATATGATCATTTTGAATGTGACACTAATCGAAAGAAACACGAGATTTTGCGGTTGCCATTGAAAAGAGATTAAATAGGATCCGTGATACAAAAAAGGATCTCTAGCCATGCAGCATGTGATGGTCTGGATATGCACATTGTCTTATAATAAGCGCACACACCGCTTGTCTCTGGGTTCATAATAACAATGTAAAAAGACAAGATGGACCCCTAAGCATTTGTTCTGACGAAAAATATGCAGAGTCATCGGGCACAGAGTTCGAATTCTCTCTCGTCCACTGCTCCAAATACATGTTCATACACTGTGAAAAATTAGAAATGTTTCTTAATCTACGAAAATATAATATAATCACTAATAAATTTATAATATAAACTCATCCTTGTTAACCGTGAATCTGAAAAGTATTTTTTTTTATCTTTCGAAACCTCAGACATCAATGGCATTTCGAGATTTAAAGTATCATTTATAAAAACAAAATTGCTCTTGCTGCCCGTAATTTTCCGAAACGTTTACGAGTAGCTTTTAAAGTGTATTAATCAGTTTTCTAAGCCCGAAATATAGTTTTTTCCGATGCTATCAATTCTGAAGTAAACATTTTCGTATTCAACAAATATGTTTAACAGACAAACATGCAAAATTAGCAGCGTTATCAATAACATTAAAATTAAGATTATTTCATTATATTATTCTTTCATATATGAATTTACTTATGCAGCTGAAAACGTTTACTTGAGAATTGATAACATTCGAAAAACAGGTATTCTAGGCTGAGGAATCTGATTAATATACTATAAAAACTATTCGGAAACGTTTCTGAAAAATACGGACCGCAAAAAATATTTTGCTTTTATAAATAATTATTTAAATTCAGGAAATGTATTGGTTTCTGGGGATTCAAAACACAATGGAACACACTTTTCGGAATTTCATATAAGTCAGAAGATTATATTATATTTTCATTCGTGGTTATAGTATATTTTCATAAAATAAGAAACATTGGACTTTTTTTACAGTGTAGTATTGTCAGAGTGGCCTGTGTGGAGGCTGCTCTTAACAATGATTTTGCTGCTTTTTTAATACCCTGGTCTAATTTTATTTCGAATTAAAAGAGATGACTACATGGACTTCCATGGTGGTCAATGGCATCTTTAGTGATACACCGTCGTCCTTTAACGAATTAACTACAGACAATTGTTTCTGAAAGCTTTTCACATACCAAATTGCTCTCATTTCTCTCTCATTTTGTGACATTGCACAATGTATCATAATACTCCATTTTTCATCATTTTAGCATGTGTTTCACGATTGCGCACGCGCAAAGTTTCGCAAGGATCTAACAAATTCTACTTAGTCCGCTAATTACATAATTTAACATAGGCATTTTCAGTGAGAGGAAGCAGCAAGGGTATTATTTTATCATAAGGCGTATTACAAAATAAGAAAGAGTATAGATCCAGCGCATAAAAACATCTTTAACAAAACAAACTATATGATATTGCACTCCTAAAACTATGAAAAATCCAATACATAAAAGCACTATTAATGAAATGAATTATTTGTTTATTTGAATCTTACGCAGTGATATACAAAATGTAGTACATAAATTATCATCAAATAAAAGTATTAACTATGCAGCTAATATTAATTTTCGTTATTTATAGACTTTCTAACATAAAAAAGAAATAATTTGTAGTACATTTATAGAAGCAAAATATTTAAAATATAATGTATATTATAATAAATATTGACCATATTATTATACATAAATATTTATAAACTGAGATTAAACAAGCAGCAAACGTTTACTACTTCTCATTTATTTATTCAAAGCACCTTTTTTATTTCAAGAAGAATTATTTTAGTTGAGAATTATTAAGAGTTTTAAGTTCTCAGTTAAATATCTTCACAGTTCAAACTGATGCATATGCAAATCGCATTCAGATGGTTTACGTGGAATCAAATCCAATACTTAGAATTTGTTGTAACTGTTAATAGCACGATGTTTCGAAATATGATTTGTTACTAAGGAGAATATTGTAGATAAGTGAGCAATTGCGTGACATTAAGTTAAAGTGTAGAGCTATCACGAGTTGCTGATGTGATACCATCAGAATGCTAAATTCAAAGGGAAAATTCGAACTTCATAATGTTTCTGAAATAAATGTGCGCAAAACATTCATTCACAGATTGCTTTATTTATCAGCAGAGAAATGCATTTGTTATCTCTTTGAATTTAATGTATGATGTTGCATTTGAAACAGATTTAGGTACACGACAAGCACACCAGGGACTTTGCTAAACAAACATTTAAATATGAGTACTGTATGAATAATTATGTAGTAATTGAAAAGCTGTTTCATTATTTCAATTATTACTTGGGAGTGGTATTTTGTGAATGGAAATTTAATTAGTTTAAAAAATGAAAAGCGTGATTCTGAATTATTTGGAATAAGTTGGTAATAATTTATTACCGCTATTGGAATAAGTTGATATAATATAGTACAGCTAATATATATATGTACTATATATTTGTATGACAGAGTACGACCTTGTGAAACCGTCATTCGAATAAAACCTCACCTCTCATATAAGGTTAATTTCTTAATGTATCAACAACAAGTATCAGAAAACATGTCTAAACATCCTAATAATCGAAAAAATTCAGATCCTTTTAAATAGTCAATTTGGATTATGATTATGTTATTTCAGATAATATCCAGTAAATATTGCTAAAATTGTTATTACCATTTCTTTTATTTCTAGTCTTAGTTCAGGCTAAATAATGCTTTTTTAATAATAAAAGTTTCAATCTGTATTTTTTTAAATAAGGAAAAAAGCTGTGTGAAAGTCTCTTTTGAAGACACTTTCATCTTTGTACTGGAATAATTAAAAATATCAGAAATCTTGGAATCTTAAAATTAATGAGCAGATATTTCGGACACATACATTGAGTTAAATTATTAGTCCACATTTTTATAAAATCGCTTTTCATTTGTTTTATCTTATAAAATAAAACAATTGCAGAGTAATCGACATACATTTTCTATAAACACTGAAACTACATTTAATTTTTAAATACATATTTATAAATTTATATGTAACAGCCTTTTTCTATGTTTTAAAACTTAATTATTAAATTTCATTATTAAATTGCATTTAGTTACATTTAATTATATATTAAAATAAACACCGAATTAACCCTAGGGCTTCACACTATCTGCACATACAGAGAACAGCACTCTGAGCACGCTCCAAGTATTTAACCTTAAATGCCGTGTGCTGCTTTTCGGCAACATATCCCATTTTGTCTTCTAAAATACTATTAGAATAATATTATTGCTCTAACGCCTAATGTTTTCTTTAAAATACATACTGACAATATTATTAAATCAATTTTCAATGTGTAGATGACAGCACTACAGCTGTTAAGAATAAATAAAGAATTATTTTTTCAGTTGTTGCTACACGTGAATTTTGTTTTAGTTGGAGTTTATTTTGTTCTGCTGTGATCAAGTAAAAATTATCGCATGAAAAGTAAGGTATGTAGTCCATATTTATTATTTTGTTTGGGTATTTAACAGTAAAATATTTGTTGTAAGTAGATTTTTGTGTGTGTTGCTTATTGTCAACAATAGGCGTTAAGCTAAGCCTAAAGAACAATGGGCAGTTTTAGTTTTAGTTTCACTTTCTTCTACATTCAATAGAAGTAGTTAATTTTTGTAGTAGTATATAATTGTAGTTTATTATTTTTAACCCTTTCGGGTCCGATTTTTTTTTTACTTTTTGGAAAAATTTATTTTTACGTTAATAATTTTAAAAGTAACTGTTCAAATCGTAAATGTTAACGTTTTCTCAAATTTAAAGAACATGTTATTTATAGAAATTTAACAAAAACAATTATTTTGTGTACTATTCGTGTGACAATAGACTAAGGTAGAATTTTTTAAGACGTTTCAGAAATGTAGTATTACGAGAGTGTTAAATATACATAACATTTTTCTGATATTTTTTATTTTTTGTTACAACTTATTTGTTCAGAAATGTAGCACTAATTTTAAAGAGTGAAAAATATGCTTAAAATAAAAGAATCCCCAATCGTGCAAAGAAAATTAATCAAAGTATTATTACTGAATGCAGAAACTTAAAAGAAGTCATAATAATAAGTTTATAGACATATACTATTGTTATTACAGACAGATAAATAACGAAAATAAGTGTTAAGACGAAACATTACTCAATGAAAACTCAATGATTACTCGCGTGGAATGCCTTCATCGATGATTGAAGAAGAAATTCTGGCAAAAAAGCATAGAGTTTCATCACAGTATGTACCACCTAAAGATGTTCGACTGGACCAAATAGGACATATGCCTCGATTTGCAGGCAAAAAGATGAGGTGTAAATTCCCAAATTGCAAAGGATACACTCACAAAATGTGAAAACTGTGGTGTTGGACTGTGTTTTAATAGAAATAATAATTGTTTCAAAAATTTCCATACAATTCATTAACCATTTAATTTGTAATCATATTGTCAAGTATCATAAATTAAACAATTTACTTTGTATTCCACATTGATTTTTATAATCTTTTGCAATAAATTTTTGTATTTGTAATAATAATTAATTATTTTTTTAAATACTTTGTTAAAATTCCTTATCATAGTTCTTAATATTCAGTTGTTTTTAATGTTATAGAATTTTATCAAGGGAAATTATTTTTCCAATTAAAGCCTAGTGTTGCCGATAGGCAACAAACTGTTTTTTAGCCGTAAAGCATACTTAAAACAAAATATGATTTTTAAAAGTATTTTTCCCATAATTTATTTAAGAAATTAAAGCTGAAAAAAATTTTTAAGTGATTTTTAAAAAATCAGGCATTTAAGGGTTAAATAAACGCATGTTTAATAATATTTTTTTTTTTTTTTTTTTTTTTTTTGTAGAAAATTCGGAATTAAAAAATCCGAACGGTATGATTATAATGGAAACTAAATTATAAAATTTATTGTATTTTATTTATTTATTTATTTATTTATTTATAACAAATTTTAGCAACAACTACGGAAAATCCGAAAACAAATTCACCGAAGAAAAATTTAAAAGATAACATCAAAATTTCACAAGAATCAAAAACCCAATTAAAAAAAATATATATATCCTCATCGCAATTAATCTTCGGTTTAATAATCTAAAAATAAAAAGTATACAACAATTATAAAGTAAATGAAAAAAAAAACAAGTATTAAGTGCCAAAACTATGTTTTGATTCATTTTCATACACACCAACAAGAAAAGAAAAACGATATACACTGCTCAAAACAATTAAAGGATATTTGAAGTTTTATATAAAATAAAGATATAAACGAAATGTTTTTTTGCCGAAAATAGAAGAAGAGAATCACAAATGCAAATTTTTCTGGTTTTCAAACTGTGGAGTATGCAAATTTTGAGTTCGACGTCAAAAACGTCGCTTCAGCGGCAGCGAATGAAATTTGACTTTCAACTGGATAAAAGAGAATGAAGACAAGGATGATCGGCATTCAGTGATTGCTTTGTTTCGATGAGTACGATGTCTCAGCGAAGTCATTTGACAGATTCAGAAGCTTGGAGAATTGTTGGTAGGTTAGAAGGGGGCCAAACTCAAGCCGAAGTAGCGCAAGCCATTGGAGTGTCACAAAGTGTCATTTCCAGGATCTGGAACCGTTTTTTGGAGAGTGGATGTGCAGGCCGAAGACCAGGGCAAGGTCGTAGACGGGCAACAACGCCCAATGAAGATCGGTATTTAGCGTTAACAGCTCGGAGACACCGAAACATGAACGCTACTCTTCTCCAACAACACCTTCGCTCGGCTACAGGCACCACGATTTCAACTCAGACTGTCCGAAACCGGCTCCATGCTGTAGGACTGTATGCTCGCCGACCGATGGTATGTGTTAGATTAACATCAAGGCATCGTCGCGACCGCAGGGAGTGGGCAACCGAGCATGTCAACTGGAGGAGAAATGAATGGAGCAATATTCTGTTTTCTGACGAGTCCCGTTTTTCTGTGCATCCGGATAATAGGCGTATTTTCATCTGGAGGGACCGTGGCAGTAGGAATAATCCTGCGTTCGTGCACGAAAGTGTCAGATTTGGCGGTGGAGGAGTGTTGGTGTATGGTGGCATCTCCATTGACGGGCGCACTGACCTCTACATCATTCGAGATGAAGCTCTGACTGGTCGCCGATATAGGGATGAGATCCTCAGAGCTATTGTAGTCCCTTACGCTGCAGCAATTGGAGATAACTTCATTTTAATGGACGATAACTGCAGGCCACATCGTGCAAACCTGGTGGAGGATTTCCTTTTCGAGGAAGGAATCGTTCGAATGGAATGGCCAGCGTGTTCTCCAGACATGAATCCAATCGAGCACGTTTGGGACGCTCTAGGAAGACGAGTTTCTGGCCGCCAACAACTCCCACAAACTCTCCAAGAACTGTAAAGAGCTCTTCTGGAAGAGTGGGGCAGAATACCCCAACTCGTCATTAATAGCCTCATTGAGTCCATGCCTCAAAGGTGTTCAACGTTGCTGGCCGCCAGTGGAAACCATACCCCCTACTGAAAATGATTTTCTTTGAAGAAAACACCTTTTCTTATTCTTTTTTTCTCATATGCACAAATTGTGTTTTTTTCCTTTTGTACACAAATGCGCAATAAAATGCATTTCTTCTGCCAAACATGTGTAATTTATTCTCATATAACCTACTATGTCTGTCGACCATGTAACAATCAGCTAAAAAGTTTCCCAGATACAAAATCCACCTAAAACTGCAATATCCTTTAATTGTTTTGAGCAGTGTATTACATGCCTGGTGAGCAGGTAGTACATTGTATCAATCGATAATTTTGACAAACTGATCTTTTGCATTTTAGTCAAGCACATATATTTATTTTTTAATCTTCATCAAGGGAGAAATGAACTGAACAGTTTTGCTTATATAATTCAACATATATCTCCATTTCTTTAAATTCTTCGTCTTTTTTAGCTCCACGGTCAATTTTTCTCGTGCGCATCACTAATTTCATTTAACAGTTCGAAATTTAATTTATACTTAATATACCATTTGTTTATTTCTTCTTAAATATCAATTACAGAATCACTCGCGAATCCTTTTGTAGTTCTGGTTTAGCTTTATCTGCTATCATTTATTTTCGTATCACTCCTGGTTTTCTTATGTTTGGTCACGTTACTCACATTTCTATAATTATATCTATTAAAAACTATAAAATACAATATGCAATTTAGTATAATATGATCAAACAAAACATACTAAAAGCATTCCTATATATACATTAAAATATAGTGATAAAAAATAAAATTTACATAAACTGCAAGGGGGGGGGCTAGGCTAATCTCACAGTCTCTATTAAAGCGAATTTTACAAAAATTAAACAGACTCTTAGGCTTTTTTACGTTAAAAGCTTTCTCTACACAATCCTTTTTCTTAATGAAAATCAATGATGAATCTCTATAAAATCAATGAAAATTATCTGGGATATGGAATATTTTAATATGCAGTCGTAGGATAAAATTCAAATCAAGACATACGATGAATTTTCTTACGCATAAGAAGAGAGAAATTTGTCATATCATAGTTAACTATATACCAATAAATTGGATCCTGCGCATATGGCTAAAATGAGCGCATTGTATGCCAGCACTAACAAAAACAATAAATTAAAAGAAATATAAAAAGAAAATTGTAATTTACATATTGCACGCAAAATATTCATGTAAATGTCCTACAAAAACAGCTATAAGTATCTGATATAAAATATGCAATATTTATTCTATTTTATTTTACCTGGTAAATGATTTTTCTTATCACAACCTCTTCAAATTATAGAAATAAAATCTGTTTTTATTTGATACAAAGAAGTATCATACAAACAATGCAAAATATAAATAGTATATACTATGCTACTACATTCCTTTCAAAACTTTTAAATTACAACTAATATTCTTTAAATTACAAAACGGCATATCATAAATTCTGAAACTCTTAGAAATCATATATACTTTAGAAAATACATTTCTTATTCCTTAAAACTTGAATAAAAGTTTTATTGTTTAACACAAAAAAATCGAACTGTATTAATAATGTATTCAGATTATTTTTTATATATTTTTTAAAATAGCGAAGTAAATAATGATAGCTTCTTTATATTTGTAAAATTGTTCGTTTAAATTACAGGTGCTGTAAAAGGATAAAAATGCTATGTCATCAATTTTAAATAGACAAGATATATATTTCGTATAGGAAAACAAAATAATCAATAACGCAAAAAAATTAATCTTTAGTAAAACTTGAAGTGTTATGGTCTCAAAATGATCCATAAAATTATATTACTGTTGCATGTAATTTCTGAAGTGGAAGTGTGCTTAAAAGTAAAACGATGACACTCTAAGTAAGTGTTTTATTGAAGTGGAGTAGAATCATTAAGTACTTATCGCCTTTTGAGAAAAAATAAACTCTTAAATTACTCCCATTAAGAGGTGTTTTCTTCTGCTGTGATATGTGGATCTATCGTTTTCAATTTATTTGTAATTTGTGTTTTACATTTCTGCAAAAGACTATAACTGTGTTTTTCATTAATTTTTGCAATATTCTATTTATGTATTTTCAATATGCAATATTTTATATGATATTAAGAATTTCTTTAAAAATGTACATATTATTTACAAAATTAAGAATGTAATATTCAGACTCACTTTTCATATAACTTTTAGCTTTTTCATAAAAATTTAAGAAATCGTTCTAATAATAATGTCTAAAGAAATAAAACCGTGAAGTAAAACTATAGAATGCAGGAATGAACAATGTCAATTTTATAATGATAAGAATTTTGCTTTATATTTCTGTCATTTCTACAGAATTCTTGTTTTTTTAATGAAGTAAATGGAAAAATAGTTATAAGAATTTTATATCAGATCTTCATAATTGTTATTCTTTTATTGAGTACTTGCTGTTAAACAGTAATAATAAATACCTTATCAAATAAGTACTATTTATTACTGAATATAGTTTTTGTTGTTTTAGAACAGTCAAATTGCTTCATACAAAAAGTAATTAGATGTCTAACATATTAATTTACAACAGAAGTGAAACAGAGTTAGTGCCAAAGATTGTTATTGTGCTTTATAAAAAGAATAATTTTTCAGAAGCTTATAGTAATTCATTAAATATATTTTCTTAAAAATCATTTACAGATAATATAATATACGAAAATTTTCATATATGGAAAAAAAAATAAAAACAAAAAGCAACAAAAGTAAAAAAATCACAACAACATGCAATTATCCCAAAAATAGCTGTAGCATTAAATAAAATATATAATGATTTATATTTAGTATAATTTGAATGACCAACATGATTTGTTCCAATCGTATAAAGATTTATTTAATTTCCGTAATTGAAAATATATTTGCGCATAAATTTAATTTAGCACAACCTAATTCAAAAGCAATTACAGTACAAATCCAAAATTAAATTCTAAATTTAAACTATGTAAACATGTCTTAAAATAAATGTGAACACTTTGGGAGTAATATAAATGTGTAGATTGTGTTTTCTTGAAATTTATCTTCTTAGCGAATCATAAATCTCTCTGGCAATTAAGCTTAATAAAGAGTTTCTCTCTGACTTCTGAAGAGTAAAGTAAAAATGATTTTATATGTTTACGAATAAATGCAGGATAAAATTTCGCTTTCTGAGAGAAAAAATACCTTTATATAAAAAAAATCAACTTTATTTTCCCTTCGATGTTTAAATTTAAGATATTGCAACTATAAACTTATGTAAAATCCAACTGTTAGAAAGTTTATGTAACCATTCAGGTGCAAACCTATCCAAACAATCCTTCCATTGTTACAATGAAAAGAGAAATAAATAAAATCAATGTTAAATATTCAGACACATAATTTTTTGGACATATATATTTTTTTAATTTGCAAGTTCAATTCCGGTAAAAATATATCTGCATGTTTATTTTGTTTTTATAAGTGAATAAAAAAAAATAATATTTACTGTGACGTCACGAGAATAGAGTTTATTGGGTTTATTTTATAGTTGTGCATTATAACTTTATTGATGCCATTTTTTCATTACAATTAAATAGAAAATAGATTTTGATTTGGATTCATGGCGGTTAAGCATAGAAGAAGGTATATAAAGTATGTACGTGTGAAAAGTTGGCGCCGGTTAACATGACTTTATGCTTAGCGTGAAATAAAAGAATTGCCAACGTCTTCAAAATCAACGAGTTTAGATCACAGCCAATAAACAAATTAAAAGTAAAACAAAAATTATTGTTTTATGCAATTGTTAAACTATTTAAGAATTTTAACTTAATTTTGCTTATTTACCGAAGCGATGAACTATGTGGTTAGCCAGGTTCTTTAGAAACTCATTGAAAACATTTTTTTTACGAAAACTGTCGCATATGGATTATTTTTTTAATCAATATTGTTCATTCGTTCAACTATTACAGAAATTGAATATTGAGTAAATAATATATCCTCATAATTTTTATTTGCAGAAATCATTTGTCATTTTTAAAATGTACTTTTCTACAATACAAACCTTTCAATAATAAAGTATTTATGCTGTTTGTTTGTACAGAGTCTTATGAAAATGAAACGCAGTCATTTTTTACAGAGGTTATATATAAGTAATATATATGCCTCTTATGTAGGTGAACACTGCAACCAAAACATAATTTACATAGTTTTGTTAAACGATGTTATTTGATAGAATTCAGCATTTAATATATTATTTTACTTACAGTTAAAACAGCAACTTAAGTAATTAACAATAAATTAAACATAATTTAAATAATACCTTGCTTGCTTAAAGCTGAAAATAATGATACAAAATTTCGTATCATATTTTTTTACTGATAAAAATAATCCTGTTCAAACTATTATGTATTTTAATCGTTTTGCTTCTTTAAAAAGTTAATATGTCAAAAGTTAAATTTTGCACTAAGCCATCTGTAATAAACTTTTGGGCATGAATGATTAATCATAGATAATGTAAAAAAATAAAATAACGATCTACGTCATCATATACAAGGATAAAAAATTTACTTTACCTTTAAAGGGTTTAAAGAGATAGTTTGGCTATTAAATCGACCACTAATAATAAAATTCGGCAAATATTGGCATATGCAAAACCAATAATAATAATAATAATAATAATAATAATAATAACTTGAAAGCAAACTGCTTTTATCTTCCACTTTTTAAAGGATCAAAAGTAAAGTATTAAAGAATAAAATTCTAATGTAACTTCACTAAGTGCATAACATTTAGGAATCACGCATATAATTTTATATTAGTCTAATTAGTAGCATTAAATATTTTTAAAGTTTACTTAAATTTAACGCATAAACGGGATTTCATTTATAATGCTTTTACATGTAAATGTTTATGCAAGCATATTAATTTCATTACATAACGGCAATTATGCCTCTTATGATTATATAATAAAAATTTCATTAAATATATCCTCGAACTAAATTTTCTACAAAATGTTTCGAAATAATATGTTATGAGACATTTAATGTATTGTGACGTTTAATGTTATAAAACACTGATAATTATTTTTAAAATTCTGAAAATTAAAACAAATTTGAATGTTCAAACTTTTAAATGTTCGTGACAAGTTAAAGAATCTCACAGTTATGAATTATTTAAAATTCATATAAAAACATGTTGTAAAATATACTGTAAATCAATTGAAATATTTAAATTAAATTCAAATGTATTCTATGAGTTAAAACACTAATTGTAGTTTAAATTTAGCAAACAAGGAAATTGTATTATTTGTACCTATAGTTAACAGCGTTTTAAATGGGAAATGAAAATCTAGAAATTATATATAAGCCAAAAAATGCAGAATTCGCTGAATTAAATAGTTTTGATGATGTCTTATAGTATCCTCGATCTAGTTAAAGAGTTTTTATTCTTTGTTTATAGAACTTCTGATAGAAGAAATACGCAACCAGTGGCATTCTGACATATCAATATGTATTTACACCAAAATGATATTTCCTTCCAGCAAAAATTCATTATAAGGGTTTTAAAGTACGATAATAATTATGTTAAATGTATATTGGGGGTTTGAGCGAATGTACCATCGGAGTTCTCACGTGTTTTGTTGAGCAGCCAATTATACATATCATGTAATGTTATCAAATTTTCAATAAATATTTTTAAAAGTCTTTATAAAGAAACATTACAGTACAATAAAATTATTATTCAGCAAATTAAAAAATACATGCAACAACAATTAGCTTATTAAGAATAAAGGAAAATAAAATTTTGTATTAACTATATTTCATGAAAATACCAAGAAATTTTTTTAATGCTAATATTAAAAATTTCATACTTCAAAGGCATGTAAATAGTTAAACTTTTCTAATATGTATAAAATATACTAGATAAGAAAATTTCAAAGAAACATATCTCATTAATAAACTTCAGTCATATTTAATTAAACGCGAGATGTCGGTTAAACCCAAAACCTATTTGTCCCGGGCGTTGCAGTTCTCCCATTTTTTTTCCAGGTAATTAGCGATCACGCGATTTTCAAAATACTTTGAAATTTCTTTCTTTCTTATAAATCCAAGTAATTTATTTGCATTGCATATAAATAACGCAGAGTTAAGTAGGTGTAATTTGTTACGCTGATGAATTTATGTCATTTAAAAGTCCTAGTTTAAAAGGTGGAGATTGTGCGTGCTGAATCAGGAAAGTTTGTTGTCCATGAATATTTTAAGTTTGCAAAGTTAGCAGGATTTTGGGAGTATACTGAGTGAACAGTTATAATTTCAAAGTATCTGTATATTTTAGTTTAAATACATATCAATGCTTATTTTTACCAATAATTTGAGGCATTTTCTTTTCTTGTATATCTGAAGAATGTACATATATTTAGACTAACTGGAGAAAGTGATTTTATTTATAATATTATGAAAATTTGTACATTTAAAGTACTTTTGGCAAAACAAATTATACAATTTCAATTATTTAACACTAGAACCGCGGGAAATTTTACTCAAGTTTTATAAAAAAAATATTTTACACCAGAATTTATATTTAAAACTATTTAACTTGTTTATTCCACTATTTTTGTGCGGTATATATTTCATTTAATTAATTAAGAAATTTTGGGTGCGAATCGACAATTATTTATCTGGTACTGGTCTAAATGACCCGTCATCGTGGTTCTAGTGTTTATTTTTTTGTGCAATAACTTTTTTTGATACTGTTTAAGTATCATTAAAAAATGATAACATTTTAAAATGAGATTATATATATGAATAGAAAAATCTGTGAAAGGAATTTTAATGTCAAATTTACTTTTAAACGAGGCAAAAAATTATACACGACAAAGCAAATAATACGTCAATTTTCCGTTATATTCAACAGCAACAACTTTTTTACAAAATCATAATTACTCGGAAAAATTTAATAAAATCTATATTAGAGTTATGCCAATATTCTTACAGTATTTATAAAACTGTTATTGTTTAATACCAAAAATCTATACTCAGATGAATGCGATTATTTAAGTCATTTAAATGTGAATAATAAATTAGATTAATTCGAATAATATAAGAAAATCACTTGTTAACGTTAAATTAAAGATGAAATTACTGTTTAAAGTGATAAAAACAATACTTAAAAGGCTCAAAAATACCTTTTATTATAAATATGACATGTTTCAACGCTCTAACGGAGACTTCTTCAAAATCAAAATAATAATTTTGATTATAATCAAGTTTTGATAATCAAGTTATTATTTTGATTTTGAAGAAGTCGCCTTTAGAGCATTGAAATATGTCATCTTTATAATAAATGCATTTTTGAGCCTTTTATGTATTGTTTTTATCACTTTAAGCAGCATTTACATTTTTAATTTAGATTAATTCAGTTAATATAACAAAAGCCTTTTTCATTAATGAACCGTACTCATGTCATATATATGAATAACAGGTCATATCCTGAGGTGAAAAATAAACAAAAATCCAATTTGTCTTTTTTCTTTTCAAGTTTTCTTGATTTTTCTGTAGCCCTTAACTTTAATGCTGTATTAAAAAATAATATTTGAAACCATTTCTCTGTTAAACATTTAAAGTGATTTCTTGGTGTTGCACTAAATATTGAAAAATTAAACAGACGAAAATTGTTTCCCATTCTGAAATCATGTCATTTTGGGGGTCTCAGTTTAAAAAACAGAGATTAAGGTCTTATTCAGAAAGGTTTATTTTCGATGTATTGTTTGAGGTTTCTCTGTTTGTTGCATTTTGAGGGTATAGGTTGTGAAGTGGATTTAACTTCACATATTCCACTTTCTTAAAATTAGTTCCCCCATCCCCTCACTTTTCTAAATTTCTCTTTCTATAAAATTATTTTATATTTCGTGTTATAAAATCTAGCTTCTCCCTGTATTTCTCTTTTATTAAGCGTTCTTTAATTCATTCGGATCTCTTTCCTCACCGCATAAATCATATCGTTATAAAAAAAAGAAAAAAAAAGAATTTATTCCCAGTACAATCTGCTCTTTTCTAACGGCGTCCAAACTTCACTTACATTTTTACGCCTACACTTTTGCTTGTCAAGGTTTCATTCCGTTTAACGTATTTCAATATTTTCCCAATTGTCCAGCTGCCTTTAATATATAATATCTGTAACGTACCAATTCTATTTTTAACCCAGTTCTTAATTCTTTAAGCTAACCCCATGAGAAAGGACTCCATGCGGTTTTGTCTGGTTTACCAAAATTCCATATCTCCATTCTGGCGCTTAAAATTCATATTTTACATTCATATCTTCCCCATAGGATTACCATTAACGGACTGTTACCATCTGTTTCTTTTCACATTGTCCTCGCCACAACAGCATGTTATCTGGCTAATTGGCGTATCTAATTATCGCCATGTCATCACTGTAACAGCGAAAAGAAATTATGTAACAGCCAAGATTCTCTCGCTGCTTGTCTGTGATTAAAGACATGTAATTATTCGTGCCTCCTCTCCAGTGCTCTCGGGCATCTCCGTGCCTATTGATGCTTGTACCTGAACCCATGGTCAACTGCAATTTATAATAAAAAAAAGATTTGTTTATCAAGAAACTCCTGAGTTCGCATCCATTCACTCTGTGTGACCTGTTTCCCTGGATATTAACAAATTACTTTTTGCAGCTCAACCGACGTGAAATTACTTCAACCAACATTCTTCGTCACATAGGTAGTGTGCAGCTCTAATCATAAAGTTTTTTATAGTTATGTTTTATTTCAAGTATAACATCAGTATGTATACAAATATTAAATTACAGACATACATACAATAAATACAATAATCCAACATGGAGTGAAAAATTAGCCAGAGCCAGGAATCGAACCCTTTCCTGGCTCTAGCTAATTTTTCACTCCATGTTGGATTATTGTATTTATTGTATGTATGTCTGTAATTTAATATTTGTATATCTTTAATTGCTGAATGCAGGCGTTGTTTATGTGTGTTTTAATCAGTATGTATGTTTACCAACCATATGTTTTAACTTATTTTTTTCTACAATTTATAAATGGATAATTGCACTACACAGTAAATCAAAATTTAAGATCATGGGCATTTACTGCATGATTTTACAGAAAAATGCCTTTTTTAAAGCTACACGTTTGTTGGTGAGAAATCGGATGGTTTGGAGATTTTCGATAAATAAATTATTTCCCAGAACACTTTACTGCTTATCATTAAGTTATGATCGTAAAACTATCCTATTCTAAAATAAACTACTATCGATTTTAATTTGCTTTGTATCTTCTTTGCGCTGTGTTCATTTTTCAAAAAATAAACCCTATCTGAAAAAATTAAATGCCTTAAACAATAATATTAATATTCAACGACTAATTTAATCTTTGAATAGATGAATCTGTAGAAAAAATAATTATTATGATGTTAAAAAAAGTAAGCACTCTAAAGTTTAATAACAATATTAATAGTTGTTTACAGGAAATTATTTACACAAAACAGAACAAAATAAAATACATGAAATAATTGAAACAATCCACTCATGCTTTTGCAATATTTTTTAATTAAAAATTCAAAGTATTTTAAATATCTTGACGTTAAACATGTAATAATTCGTTCTTATATTTAAACGTTTTATACCTATAAGTTGACTAAATAAACCTTTTAATTTAGGCTTCGAAGTGTTTGAGAACAACAACAGTACTAATCGCTATATATGAGTTTTACGCATTTAAAAAAATAAACACATAAAAATAATACTATAATAAGATGATCTAAAAAAATAATACGTTGAATCATCTTTCTTTAATATCGAAGAACGCATTTCGATCGCAGGTACGAAGAGACTTTCTTTCCAGGCACACAATTTTCAGGTCATGAACAGAGGGTGTTTACACATATTGGTAACGATTTTGACAAAAAAATTAAAATACATAAATTAAAACAATTATTTTTTAATATGATCTACCTCGTATCCCTTGTTGTGGACTATCATATTGCAGCGGGATTTTCAAGATAATGGGTCTTTTTGTAAAACTGGAAGTGGAATTTTGTTACATTTCTCTACCACACATTTCTAGAATCCACTGAAATTAGTTGCTCGGCGTTTCGAAAGAGCTTGCTTTAATAATCTAAAGGTAGCGTAATCCATTGGTGAAACATCTTGGGGACTTGTTTAGAATACGATTAAACTGTATATACTTGATTTCAGTGTCTCTCGTCTCATTTCCGAGAAATGCGACTGTACTTTTTGATGCATGGCTACTTGCTTTATCATGGTTGAAATCAACATTAACGTCCGTAGGAGAAAGTTTTGGAATTTCGTCTTTAAAGAGAGAGTCTCTTAGAGAGAGAGAGAATAAATGAATAATACTACTGAAAGGCGTTATCATGACTTTTTTTTTCTTGCGACTATTTAATATTTTTTAAAGGTGCGGAAAAATAGCCTTCTGTCCTTCTTTTGGAATCTATTAGCACCGACCTTTGCTACTAGAAGATCCACTACATCTACTATAGAAAGTCGTATACCCTCTTCTCTCCTTTGGTGGGCGCTCTCATTATGATATTTGCGATTTCTTTGCCTCGTCATAAACTCAGCATCATAAACCTTTCAAAACCATTGTGTACAAAGCTGACATACTCGATAGTCTGATGCCTTCGAAAATAAAATGATTTCGCCTATACATTATGGTTCCATAGGAATACCTATTAAAAAAGTTACAAAATTCTTCCTTATATTGAAGAATTTCTATTATTATAATAACAAATGTATGCATACAATGTCAGTTTTAATCATTCATTTATGAAAACAATTATTTTTGTATCGGTATTCTGTACACATTTATATTTAAATAATGAAGTACGCTGACTCTTTGCCAGTCAACCTTGGTCTGAACAGAAATTCTGTACAATCCGTTTCGTTCAGCAATCGTCAAACCCCATAAATTTACATCTTGAAGTATAACATTGCAATAGAGTCATGATTCTTTGTATAGACCCGTTTATCTATAGGCAAAGCGTTTTTTTTATCTTTTTTTTTAAGGGTGACTCTGCCTGAATTGTGTAATGACTGCTTCTGGGTTTTCTCATAACTTTACTTGGATATTTTTTTTCATAGTACATATATGCAGGTAGGTATTCCATTTATACTCTTATGAAGACCATTTGAGCATGAGTTTTTAAAGAGAGACGAAAACTTAAAATTTCGTTCCCGCTTACTTTTTATTGGCTACGGGACATGTCTGGAACCTGTGCCACCGGAATTTCTTATAATGTTGCTTGTATAGGATATTTGTTACATTGTAGATAAATGTAGTTAAGGATTAAGTTTCTGCTCTAATGAAGATCGTTTGTGTCTGATTTTTTTGAAGACAGAAAAAAACTTAAAATTTTGTTCTCATAATTTTATTTTGATTTTATTTTTACGTTGTACATAAATGCAGGTATAGAAATTCCGTTTATGTTCTTATGGAAACCAACTGTGTATAGTTTTTTAAAAAAGCCAAAATCATAAAAATTGGTTAAAATATTTTTTAATATTCCTCAGTATTATTCAGTAGGGTTATATACCTAGCAAAATAAACGTAAGAATTAAAAAAAAAAAAAAAAAAAAAAAAAAAAAAAAAAAAACATTTTAATGTCATTTTTACTTTTACAGCTTCACCACACATATACACGGTAAAATAAATGCATATGGCTATTTCTCATATATAATAAACAACATAAAACCTCTCAAAATGTAATATTAAAAAATATAATTTTTAACCTTAGCTAATAATTATGAAATACGCATAAAATATATATTTAGCATTACATTATAAAATATATTTAATTAGATCATCTGAGAGAAGCATATTCCATTACTAAACTGCAGTTAAATCGCATTTAACCAAAGTAGACGTGTAATCCAAAATACACGTTTCTTGCATGTATTGCAATTTTTTTTTTCCTCTCGCATTAACTATCACGCTATATGGAAAGATTATTCGAGATTATTTCGCTTTTTAAAATGAAAGTCATTTATTTGTGTTAAGAAATAAGTACCGGAGAGTTAAATAGATGCAATTTGTTACACAGTTTGAATTGCCGTTATTTCAAGGTCCTAGTTTAAAAGGCGGCCTTTTCGAGTTGAAACAGGAAGGTTAATTGTCGATATATAGTTTATTTTTGCTGAGTTGGCAAAATACTGCTAGCATAACAAGCCGACAGATAAAATTATAAAATATTCGCATCATTTAAATT
Organism: Maratus michaelseni; assembly: GCA_963931845.1. Taxonomy (NCBI): domain Eukaryota; kingdom Metazoa; phylum Arthropoda; class Arachnida; order Araneae; family Salticidae; genus Maratus; species Maratus michaelseni. Next base: position 254,943,690 of record OZ007590.1, on the reverse strand, counting down.
TTATTTAAATATAAGATTACTAAACATGTTTATCACTAATTAAAATATTTTTTACTAATAAATACATATTTTAATAAATACAAAATAAGTTCATTTATTTTTAACTTTTTCGGGTGAGATTTAATTGCGAAAAAGTGCACATAATTTTAGATTAAAGAAAACATAATAATTTATTTTAAGATTCATACATTTTGTTAATCAAAATTATATTATTTATTTATGTAGAATTGTTATATATATATGCATATATACATAAACATGTTAAGTAGCAGAAATCGTATGACAATTGTAGCTCGTCATTTTGCATCAATGGTTTACTCACCACTTACTTCTTATCATGACTGCAGAACCAGCAGAGCACTTTTATACAAAAATAACGTTTTATGTAACGTTGTATGGATTTTTTTATGATATTTATATGGTACTTGTATTTTAATTGAAATTATATTAAAAATATATATATTATTATTCTGTAGCAGCATAAACTTTGAATTAAGTTCAAACATTTAGGTAGCTTTCATTACAAAAAAGTAAAATGCTACCTATTACAGCCATTCGGAGGAAAGCAATTCTAGAAAATGAGGTACATTTTCACCGATCATAACCCCCAGACCTCAAAACCCCTCTCCGTTCAAATGTTGATTTGTATATATATATATATATATATATATAGTATATATATATGACATTTGTCATGCTGTAACTCTCTTATTTATGAACCAAATTGTATGTGACTGAGTATGTGTATAGAACACATACCAAGGTCTCAAACAAGTTCGTTGGCCAGCTTCATCCGCCATCTTGTTCTAAACTGGTGGCCAATTAAAACTTTTTATTTAAAAAAAAATTCAAACGATGTACATAAAATTATAAATTGAAAAGTTGTTTCCATTAAGTGTTAGATCGTGATAGATGGATTCCGGAACACTTTTTGTTCTGAATTTATCTTAAATGGCCGAGACGAAGCAGTTTCAAATTCTAGTATGGCTGCCATTTTGAAGCAATCCGATTTTTGTTATTTTGTACATCTGGTTTCAAAACGGCTTTTTAATATATATATATATATATATATATATATATTTCTTTTTTTTATTATTCAGAAAAATGTACAAAATATATATATAAATAAAGTGAAAAGTTTGTTTCCGTTAAGTATTAGGCATTGATACAGGGATTCTGGAGCATTTCTTGTTTTGGATTTATCTTTAAAAATATCTGTGATACAGCTGTTTGAAATTCTAGGTCCTCTGATATTTTGAAACAATCATATTTTTGTTATGATGTAACTCTCATGCTTAAATTCGCATTCAACTTTAGCATTAACAAAAAACGGGATTGAATATTTTCCAAACATTTTAGCTTCGGGTGTTTGAGTAAAATTAGTTGATTTTTTTTTTAAATAAGGAATATAGAAGCTAACTGTTCCCCCCGGTGCAGGCCGGAAGGACTTTTTGGGTATGACACTGCTAATATGTATAAGGTAAAATGTGCACGTAACAGTAGAATAAAATGAATGTGTAAATTATTTTTAGATTTTTTGAATACAGCGAATAGTTTAAAAATACTTAATTACTAAAAAGCGAAAACAAGATAAATATCAAACATGAAATAATATACCTCAAATAACAATGTAAAATTATAACTTCTAAATTAATAAACTTCAAAGTAATATAAACAATTAAAACCTACAAATAAAACGCATAAACGTGCATCGTTCAAACAAACATATTATCTTACTAAACCACAGCCAAATTTAATTAACTATCAGTAGACGAGTAAACGAGATTCCTATTTGTCAAGGGCATCTCCGTTACATTTTTTCTCTATTTAAACCAACACGCGATATTCAAAATTATTTTAGGTTTATTTCAGTCTCGTAAACTTAGATCATTTATATGTTCTGGAAGTAAGTACTGCGAAGTTAAATAGACATAATTTGTTACGCAGATTGAGTGGGTGTCACTTAAAGTATCCAGTTTTAAAGGCGGCGATTTCGGCCTGAGTCAGGGAGATTTATTAACGATGAATGTTGTCGTGTTTTCTCCAGTGGCATAATTACACTGTTACAGGCAACATGAAGTAAAAATTATCTCTGTTGTTAAAAATGTATTTAACTGCAGCATCACTTAATATATATGTCTTGATATATTTGTCTTAATATATTTCACTAAAATAACATATATATATGTGTGTGTGTGTGTGTGAAAGTGGGTGTTTTTACGTATACTGTTCTATTTAGTGTAGGGTAATAATTATGTAAGTTTTTCAAATAATTGTGTATCTCAAAATATTATTTTTTATTAATAATTACTTAGGTTTTACTTGTTATAATTATATTTTTTAATATTTTTAAAATTTTCTCTATAATATCTTAATGTTTCAAATTTAAATTACTGTAATCGTTGTTATCCAAGTATCTTGCTATGTTGTCACACGTGTCTATTACAAATCGCTTTATTTTTAATCTCGTGAAATGCAGCATGGTTTGTGAGTAAATTTTGTTTCTTTATCCACTTTTTAAATTTTTTTTTCGTTTCTTTTTTTAAAATGCAATATGTTTGCTAAAAATATACTGTTTTTGGCAAATATGCTAGTCGATTTTATGAAATAATGCATTTTTATTTGACCTGTGATATGGATACTACCAAACTGGTGATTACACATGGACACATGCTATTTTTCAAATTACATTTTTCTGTCATTTACTATCTAAATTACATTTTTTATTCAAATATCTGATTAGGTTATATTTAGTTTATATATACGGCATCCTATATAATTATATATATATATATATATATATATATATATATATAAATATGTGCTTTTCTCTCTAAACCTATTATGTATGCATTTCAAACAATCGGGTGGTGACTCAAAATAATATATTTTCTCATAAATTACTTAGGTTATACTTTAAATAATTATATTTTTAAAGATTTTTAAAGACTTCTATAATCTCAATGTCACAATTGTAAAATACTGTAACCATGGTTATTCATACATTTTGCGAAGTTGCCTCACGTGCCTAGAGATGGCAACATGCCACCTCTAGATTGCAGTATCGGTAATTTGTTGTTTGAATTTGTTAATTATTTATTAACTTAAAAGTATTTTATGTACACTAAATACTTGTAATCTTTAATTTGGCGAATTGGTCAGATCTTGATGAAAGAACTTGTTTAATGTAATTTGACTTCATATATATATATATATATATATTACAAAAATTAAGATTCCTCAGTTCCTTAAAATTATTCCATAAATTTTTATTTTACTATTACTTGCAAGTGTCCAGTGAATCCGTGAATATACTAACGAATAATACACATTTTATTAATTTTTGTTATAAACGACATCATTGTATTTTGTTGTGACATTTCCAGCATTTTTCTATGGTTTGTTATTACAAATAAATATCCCAATATAATTAATCTATTTCAGTGCATATAGCAAAAACACAATAAACGAAAAAAATGGCGTCCAAAATTACATATATTTTCCAGTTTTCCCGAAAATATAAAATTGAAAAAAATGCATAATTGTATTATTTAATGTTACTTTCATGCAGTATTTGCTTCTGTGTAAAATGAGCGTTTTAAATATACATAAACGAAAAAAAGAAAAAAATGAAAAACAAATTAAATTTTACATAGAAAGATATTCGAAACGTAGCCTAACTTTAAAAAGTCTTTCTCATCCAGAAAATAAATTATAAATTAAAATTCGTCAATTAGTATTAAGAAAGGTAGTTTTTAGTTATTATGTGCAAAGTTACTTTTCAATTCTCCAACTTTTCATTGTCTCTAGTAAAAGATGACGCTATGTTCAAAGAGGTTTTAGATTTATTTCATTCTTATAAATCAAAGTGAGTTATTTGTGTTAGACATAATTACGGTGGAATTTAATAGACGTGATATGTTACCCTCGGTTAACTCATGAATTTTAAAGATTCCAGTTTAAAGGGCGACGCTTACATTCTGAGTAAGAAAAATCTATTGTGGAGCTCTAGTTTCTTGAATTGTGTTGGCAGAAATCTGCTATTGAAAGGAGATTATGGGAAGTTATAACTAAAAATTAATTGTATAGCTTAACGTTTATTCAAATGTAGTATGAAAAAATATATATATTTATTATTTCAGTGTGTCGTAGTATAAAATTTTAATCGCATTCAACAGTAATCGATAAGATCTTGATTGAATGTAAGAAATAGAGAATTTGTAGAAATACATTTGATATAATAGTAAAAAAAATATATATGTTTAGCTGATTTAAAGGTCAGTAATTTTTAAATCAAACTAGAGATGTACTTCACAATACATACATATATATATAGAGAGAGAGAGTATTGTGAAGTACATATATATATATGTGTGTGTGTACTAGACGTTGTAATTAACTTTAAAATTAACTTGAATTAACATGATATTTATATTAGTATATTTATTTTTGAAATCGAAATTATGCATTCACTTTTCGATAATAAATATATACTAAGGAAGAGAATTACTTACTTCTTATTATAAAACGGAAATAAAATACAAAAACTTTCATAAAATGATAATATAAAATAACAGTTAATCTATGAATTAATAAACCTTAAAATAATGTTAGTACTTAAAATTTTAGAATGAAATTTAACGAATACCTTAAATCAGATATTCTTAAACAAAAGTATTCTATTGCTTATTTAAAGTCAGGTTAAATTAAATAGTTATGGACGGGTAAATGACAATCCTTAATTGTCAGGGGCATTTCGGTTACCTTATATTTTCCCTCTATTTCGCTATCACGCGATATTCGAAATTATTTTAGGTTTACTGCAGTCTTGTAAACGCAAATGATTTATACGCTGGAAGTAAGTACTTCAGACTTAAATGATGTAATTTGTTACGCAGATTGAATTCGTGTCATTTAAAGATCCCAGTTCAGAGGCGGTGATTTCGTGCTGAGTCAAGAAGATTTATTGTCGATGAAGGTTTTGCTAGTTCTCTAGTGGCAGAATTAAGCTGATAGAAGGAACATGAACTACAAAGTATTTTTGGAGTTAAATATATCGATGCAACTGCAACATTAGTATATATATATATATGTTTAACCATATTTTTTTTTTATCCTAATAAATCCATATTTAGAGTATTGTCTCAAGAAGATTTATTATCGATGTAGGTTTTTCTAATGCTATGGTGCCATTAATTTAGCTGATGGAAGGAACATGAACTACAAAGTGTTTTGGGGTTTATTACTTAGCCAACTGCAACATTAGTATATATATGTGTGTTTAACAGTATTTTTTTTATCCTAATTAATCCATATATAGAGTGTTGTCTCAGAAATATTTATTATCGATGTAGGTTTTGCTATTGCTCTCATGGAAAATTAAGCTGGAAGAATGAACATGAACTACAAAATATTTTTGGAGTAAAATATATCTATGCAATTGCAACATTAGTATATATATGTTTAACCGTACTTTTGTTTATCCTAATTAATCCATATTTAAAATGTTGTGTAAAGAAGATTTATTATCGATGGAGGTTTTTTCTAGTGCTCTGGTGCCAGAATTTAGCTGATGGAAGGAACATGAACTACAAAGTGTTTTGGGGTTAATTATCTATCCAACTGTAACATTAGTATATATATATATTTATATGTGTGTGTGTGTGTGTGTTTAACAGTATTTTGTTTTATCCTAATTAATCCATATATAGAGTGTTGTCTCAGAAATATTTATTATCGATGTAGGTTTTGCTATTGCACTCACGGAAAATTAAGCTGGTAGAATGAACATGAACTACAAAATATTTTGGGATTTAAGTATCTTTCCAACTTCAACAGTAGCATATAAATATGTTTAACAGTAATATTTTTTTATGCGAATTAATGCATATTTAGAGTCTTGATTGAGAAAGATTTTTTATTGATGAAGGTGTTGCTAGTCCTCTAATAGCAGGACTATCATAAGCTAGTGTCGTTTTATTATTTTGCCTAAAATAATTGTAAACATTAATAATATATCTGGAAGATTAGTATAAATTATTGTTTTGAAAAAGGGGTATAAAAAAAGTTGACCAAGAGATAAAAAGATTATGCATGATTTGTTGAATTGTAGCAAGTCAAACAACAGACTATTTTTACCGTTATATATTTTTCCAATTGCAACATTAGTAAAACGACATGTTTAGCATTATTTTTTTTTCTTACTGATGAATCAATCCATGTTTAGACTGTGAAAGAAATTTTATTTAGTTTTGTGTGTAAGTACCACAGATTTAAATTATGCAATTTGCTACTCAGATTAAATTCGTATCATACAAGTGTACTGTGTTTAGAAACGGCTATTTCAATCTAAGTCGTTTTATTGTCGATGAAGCTTTTGTTATTTCTCTGGCGTCACAACTAATCAGATACCAGAAAAATGAACTATAAAGTATTTTTGAGAATAGTAGATACATTAGTCAATCAGTTTGATACTATCTTATCATTTTTAATCCTATCGAATCCATATATAAAATATGAAAAAAAAATTATTCCGTTCTAATAAAAGAAAACTTTATTTCACTCTGAGACGACATTTTCCAGACATTTATATATTTTGTTATTAAATAAAAAGTTTCAAATATACTCAACCGTTCCCAATGCATATAGCAGAGACAAACACAAACCAATAATAGACAAGGAATATATATTATTGTCGAAGGTTTGCTCGTAATCTGGTACAAGACTTATGGTGATAGAAGAAGACTAAAAAAGAATATATTTATGCGGTTAAATATCTATCCAACTGTAATAATAGACAGAATATTTGACAAATATTTTCCTTTTAATCCTAATTCATACGTACTTGATTGATAATATAATTATATTGATTACATATGCTAGTGCTCTACGGTATACGACTTACACCTTAATTATATTTCAGTTCCCTCAAACTTTTTTTTTCTCTCATTAAAAATGACACAAATTTCAAAATCGCATGACATTATAATTCAGTTCCCTCAAACTTTTTTTTTCTCTCATTAAAATGACACAAATTTCAAAATCGCATGAAATTATATTTCAGTTTTCCAGTCAAGTGATTTATTTGTTCTAGATGTTAGTACTGCAGATTTTATATGGATGCATTTTGTTATGCACATTGTATTCATGCCATACGATGCTTCCAGTTTAAATGTCGATGCACGACTATTGTATGCTAAGTCAAACGATTCATTGTTTTTGCGTAATACTTTTTGTTGTTTTTACCAGAATTTTGGCAGTATATAAAACGTACGGTACAAACTTTATATAAAACGTACTTGATTATATAATATAAAAGACAAATAGCTAAAAACTTTTTATATAGCCTTAAGTAACAAACATTAAAAATTCTGCAATGGCATTTGTGGGAGTTATATCCAGTTTGTTAGTTTGATGAAAGTTTCAATATACGCAAAAGTTTCAAGTTCACAAAGCAAAAACATACACAAGATAATAAAACAGAAGGAAAATTTACTTTTGGCAAATCCTTAGCCACTGCTCTGGTGACAGAATTATTCTCATAGAAGCAGCATGAATTAAAAGTATTTTTTGTGATTGCATGTTCATTCAATTGCAACATTAGTAGATATGTTTGACAATATTTTTTTTTCGCTAATCTTTATGGATCCACATTTCTACAACGAAAGTAATTTTACTTAGTTTTAATAAAAAACAACTTTGTTACAATGTACTATGACATTATTAGGATTTCTGTACAAATTGTTTGTACAACGAAATGTTGAAATATACTCAAACAATTTTAAAGCATATAGGAAATAAATGCACTTAACCATAATTAACAAGGAAGATTTATTTTTGACGAAGGGTTTGCTGGTGCTCTGTAGTCAGAAATGCACGAATATAAAAACCTACAAAGTTTTTCAGTTTAAATATGTATCTGTCTGCAACAACAGCAAATGCACTTCTCAATATATTTTCCCTTTTTATCATAATGATTCGATATCTACAAATGAAAAATATTTTATTTAATTTGAATCCAAAAACGACATTAATATTTTGCTTTGAAAGTTTCAAGATATTTATATATTTTGTTTTTGGAATAAAACATTTAATTGTACTCAAACAATTTCACTGCTTATAGACAAAAAGTACACATAACAATTAATATAAAAATAAAGCCTGCATACATTTTTTTCTTTTTAAAGTGAATATTTTTCAACCATTAGAAACGTAAGATAAATATTAATTGTAAAACAACATCTATGAAACAGTACCAGGAACGTTTACTTATTATGTTATACAAAGTTACATTTCAGTTCCCTCAAACTTTTTTTTTCTCTCATTAAAGATGACACAAATTTCAAAATCGCATGAAATTATATTTCAGTTCCCTCAAACTTTTTTTTTCTCTCATTAAAAATGACACAAATTTCAAAATCGCATGAAATTATAATTCAGTTCCCTCAAACTTTTTTTTTCTCTCATTAAAAAAAACACAAATTTCAAAATCGCATGAAATTATATTTCAGTTTTCCAGTCAAGTGATTTATTTGTTCTAGATGTTAGTACTACAGATTTTATATGGATGAATTTTGTTATGCACATTGGATTCATGCCATACGATGCTTCCAGTTTAAATGTCGATGCACGACTATTGTATGCTAAGTCAAACGATTCATTGTTTTTGCGTAATATTTTTTGTTGTTTTTACCAGAATTTTGGCAGTATATAAAACGTACGGTTCTCACTATTATGTGTTTGCGGGATTTAACATTTCTTTAAATGTAACATGACTAAGTTTATTTATCTTTAATTTAATCTCTTTTTTTCTATAACAAAAATATATTTAGACAAATTAAAAAACGACTCATACTATTTCACACACAATAAAAGCCTAGAAACACCCTACTATGAAATTTTAAAAATACATTTTAGAAATGCTTATTATTTTAGTATGTCATACAATAGAATTTAATTGTATTTGGCAAACCCATAAGATATTGCTTAAATATATGTAGTAAAAATGTATACAATATATTAACAAAAAACAAAAAATGTTTAGCCTCTTTACAAGTATTATGAATCATATCAATAGATATATACTTATACGATATAGTATATATATATACTTTAAACATACTTCAAATATGAAAAACAATGCTTAAAATGGACAGATTGCATAAACTAATTTTAATAAAATATAATTAAAATCAAGTATTTGTTAAAATAAAATAAAAGTAGTTAACTTCCAAAGAAACATTTAGAACCATCTAATGAGAATAATAATATATATTATTTTAAATGAGGTCACGCATGGAGTCCATCATTACACTTAGCAGGTTTTATAAAACAATGATAGACTGGTGAACAAAACTCTGTTTTGAAGAACTTAGCAGAAAGAGATTAACAAAAATAAAATTTCGTAAAAAAAAGTAAGAGACTGTTTTTTTTAATCTTTTTGAGGGAATATGTTTAATATGGTAAACGTAGTACGAACCTTGAGTAATACTTATTAACATTTAATTTTCAAATATTAAAAGTTGTTAATGTTATCTAAATTATTAAATGTGGGACTATTAAATATTAATAAATAATAGCTTGATCTTCAAGAATAATTAGAATTTTAGTACTTTTGCTGCACCATATGATAGCTACATCCATAAAATAAACAAAATGTGAGATAATGCAACAATAACATCTTATTCCACTAAGCTCTTCATTTATTGGTGAAATTCAGTTTTTTCTCTCTTATTTTAGTTAGTTACCACACGATATACGGAATTATTTGAGATTTATTCCAATTTTATCATTTAAACTAATTTATTTGCGTTCGATGTAAGTGCATCAAAAATACGTAGACGTAATTTGTTGTGGTGATTGAATTAGTCCCACTTGAATGTCTTACTTTAAAAGAGCAGAAATTTCTTGCTGAATCTGAAAGATTTTTTCTCTATGCATGTTTTCGGTAGCTACGGTGGCAGAATTATGCTGATATAAGCAGCATGAAGTGCCCAATATTTCTACCGTTAACATTATATTAAATCGCAACATTATTATATATATTTGATATTTTATTTATTTTAACATTTGTTCTAAATTTGAAGAATCCATATTTACACTAACTGTTGAAAAATATTTTATTTAATGATACTAAATAACCTTCTAATAACTTTCAATTGTGACATTTTGATGGTTGCTATGTATTCGTTTTTTTAAATAAAAGTATTAATTTTACTTAAAATATTTCAATGCATATTGGGAAATCATATACAGAACAGTAAAAACATAATAATATAATATACACAAAAACGAAAATCAAAAAGTAAGGTATCATTAAAATTTCAATAATTAAAAATTAAAAACTAACATTTATTAAATAGTAATAATATTAAATACTTGGGAAATTATAATGCTACATTTAATTCTCTACCGTTTACCATCTGTGTATTTAAAGATGACGTGAATTTTAAAATCGTTTGATATTTATTTTCCTTTTATACATTTATTGTCTTGTGATTTCCTTGTGCTAGGCGCAACTACGCTTCCTAGTATGTTTGTACGAGAAATATACACAAATAAACCACCAGAGAGATGAATTAAAAATATAAAAATACAATCTATTGTGTAATTGTTTAAACATGCATCATAACTAAACACAAATTAAACATAGATAAATTTTAAACCGGAATTATTATTGAAAAACTCTTGTTAAGAATAAAGTTTCAAAAATATCTTTAGACCCTTGGTAAGTTTCGTCTGTCACTTTTTTGTATCGAATGTAAATTTCTTTTATTTACTTTTTTTTACTATTTTTGTTATACTCCTATTTCATTATTATGTTTGTAAATATTTTTATTTAATTTTTAAATATCTCACGGCTTCCTTTTGCCTCGCAAGTCAATTATCTTTAACCTGGAAGTTCAGTTGGTTCGCAACTAGGTATTCCATGCTGCTAACTACATTGTTCCATTATTCCATCTTAAAAAAAACAGTTTATTTCAAAGTAATGTAAATATTTAGAACTCTCTAATAAGAATTATAAAATATAGTGGTTCAAATGATCGAATCTGAGAGAAAACCCGTTCTATAACTAAACCGTATTTACATTTAATTACACAAATGTTGACGTATAAATCAGAATCCTATTTGTCACCGTAATAGTACAGTTTTCTTTTTTATCTTTAAATAGTTACCATAGTTATAATAGTTATCACGCGAAAATCAAAATTATTTGAGATATATTTCGGTTATGTAAATTTAATTGGTTTATTTGTGTTGGATCGGAACACCGCAGAGTGCTGTGTGCGGTTGATGTGTTAGTATAATCCCGATGAAATAGATACATAGCTCAATACATTTTTTTTGTCCAGGAACATTTATTAAAATGTTATAAAGTCGAACTTCTTAAAACTGACATAAATCATTCGAAATGTCGGTTAATTCCAAATTAAATTCATGTTTCGCGTGAAATCTTTTTGAAAATTTTATTAAACATTTTATACAATTCAATTTTAATGTAAAATTTACGGTTACACGCAAAAATAATTCATTAGAGTAATTTTAAAACTTTATTTTAAAATTCACATTTCTTTGTCTCGATAGTAAATGGAAATCTTAAAAATCATAAAACTACCATTTACTCTGCAAATTATTTGGCTTACGCATACATAAATTATCCACAAATAAATCAAAATACAGCTCTTTGATACATATAATCAATAGTATAATCGTTTAAAACAAACAAGAAACATAAACATTAGATAAATATTAAACCAAAACTAGTATTCGTGAAATATAATTGGAACTGATATCGTGCTGATAAATTAAAAAATTAGTTAACCTGAAAGAAATATTAATATGAAAATCCCTCTAATGAGAAAGATGACAAATATTGATTAGAATGATCTTGGAGAAACACATTTCATTACTAAATCACAGTTAGCTTTAATTACACGAGAGTTGACGAGTAAACCCAAATCCTTTTAGTCAGAGATACGTTTAAGTTTTATCCCTTCTTCTCTCTAATTAGCTATCACATGATATTCTAAATTATTTTAAATATATTTCGTGTCTTATAATTTGAAATGAAGTCATACTTATTAAATTTACAAGAAAAAAAAATAATTGTAGATTTATTAAAAATAAATCAGCCAAAATCATGTAATACAGTAAAATACGGGCAAATAGAACCTGTCTAAATCAGAATCTTCCATCCAGGTGGAAAGAATACGATATGGCATTATAAAATAGCGGAAGATAGAAACCGTTCAGTTGGGTGAAACCGGCTATCTCAGTTTTGACTTACTTTGAGCAGCCCTGTAGCTGGTAATGGTTGAAATACTTAGCTCTAGGCAAAAAGAAGAAACATCAATAACGGTTTTTCCATACTGGCATTTGTTTATTTTCTGTGTCGGTAAGTTAATTTTTTAATTTTTATAATATCTGCAAGTTTTCAAAATTCTTAAATATAAACACATTTAAAGGTACTGAAACGTGTAATGCTATTATGTGTAGCATACTTAATAAAAAATTAATATATCAAAATTAAACTGTTGTTAGTATTTACAGGGACATTACTGAAACGTGTAATGTATTATGTGTAGCATACTTAATAAAAAATAATACATCACAATTAAACTGTTGCTAGCATTTACAGGGACTTTGTCACGGGTTGCATTCCTAGCTTTATCCTCTTCGGATAACAGCGGATTTGCTACGTGTGTTAACCCTTTCAGGGGCAAAGTATTTTCAGTACTAAAATGTTGAAATAAATGACTGGCACCGGAATTAACGTAAACATTTATTTCGAAATAAGAAAAAGGCAAAATATCACATACATATTAAATGGGAAAGATTTTAGCAAATTTCTGATGCCATTGTGCCGTTTGGGAATTTGAATTAAGTGATTTCATAAACATACTACTGCCCCTGAAACGGTTAAAATTGGACGTTTGAAAACAAGGATTGAAGAGCCAGTAATCATTGCTTCAAGAAATAACATTCACAACTACAAGGACGAGATGGATTATATTTTTCTATAGTTTTTGAATATGAGAACACCGTTTCTGCAATTTCTCAAATTATAATGAAAATAATTATCTCTATGTTTTTAGTCAATGAACTATTAGACCTACAATTGAAATATTATTAGTTAAATACTTTAGTTAAAATTTTAAAGTAAAATATTTTGTTCCTTTTTGAGTAAAACCTATACCTTTTCATTTTCCTGTAAACGATGCATATACTGCCGACATATACAGATGTACTTTGTTACGAAGATAAATTTAAGTCAGTTGAAGGTCTAATTTTTAAATGCAAGCGAATTGTGCTCAGAGTCTTTATTCTGGAAGTATGATTACGGTGCAAAGTCAACAAAATGCTGTTATCATAAATGAAAGGGAAATTGTATAATAAAATATTTTTACTTTAAACTTCAATTGTAACATGTATTAACAATATTTTTGAAATTTATTCGGATTTGTTTCTAGTTATTGGATATTTATTAAGAAACTAAAGAAGAGTTATCTTTTCATTAAAGAAAGACATATAAGATATCTATTTGAAACTTAATTTATTTTTTTATTTAAAATTTCATTTGAAAAAAAAAATGTTGTTAGTTCAGCTTGCTTGTTGCATAGAAAATTTTAAATAATCGACAGATCCTGCTAACAAGTATGTAGAAGAACAGTACATTGTGTAGCTACAAAATAATCGATTTGCTACACTTTCATAAATGTAATTTAGAGTATGAATGCTTAAAATACATCAAATCTAAATAAGTTCAAATTATATAAATATTGAAATATTAAACGTAAAGAAATGTATAAATTTAAATCATTTTATGATAGTAATAAAATATATAAATTCGAATGATCTCAGATAAACACATTCCTTTACTAAACCAGAGCTAGATTTAATTAAACTAGAGTTGACGACTAAACCTAAATTATATTTGTCGCACATATTTCAATTCTCCTCTTTTTTCTCTCTCTAATTAGCTGTCACGCGATATTCAAAATTATTTCAGATAAATTTCGGTCTTGCTAATTTAAGGTATATATTTGAGTTGGATGGGAATACCACAGAGTTAAGCAGACGTAATTTGTTCGGATGATTGTATTTAAGTGTGTTGAATGTCTCAGGTTTAAAATGCGGCGATTGCGTGCTGAATCAGTAGTGTTTATTGGCAATGTATGGTTTGTGTTTGCTGTGTCAGCAGAATTCTGCGGAAATAACTAGATAGTATTTTTGAATATAAAATGTTTTGGCATTTTAAAGATTATTTGAATGCTATAAAGTGGGACCTCTTTATACTGAATATAAATAACACACAATATTGATTAATTCGAAATAAAATTTATCAAATGTGAAAGACATTTGAAAATACTATTAATTTATTTTAGAATTTTGTTATTAATTCAATTTTAACCTCAGTAATTTGTGTAACTATTTTAATACGCTTTCTACTTCTAATGGATGTGCAAAAAAAAAAAAAAAAAAAAAAGTTACATTTGCAGTTTTTTTATAAACATGACTAACATCATAAAACATTGAAAAGTACATCGACTCCAAGAAAGGGAAATTGAATAAATATTAAAAAAAAGGTTTTTTTAAAAATTATAATAAAAAAAAATAAATACTTAATGAAAATTTTTAAAACAATAGTATCCTTAAACTTTTGAGTGACAAAGTGGTTCTGTTGCCTAAAATTAATAAGTGATTGACTGCCACTAAAATTTACGAACAAATTGACTTCGAAATAAATACACTTCTACTGCAAAATATAAAAGAAAGATTTTATTCAAAATTCTAGTATAATCTTGGCAATTTAGGATTAATATTAAGTGGTAAATGCAATATTCTTCCGCTCATTAAAGAAATGTAAATGTTTCTAATCCTATAATAAAAATAACAAAATATAGTTGTTGAAATGATCTCAGAGAAACCCATTTAATTAATTAATGACAGCGAAATTTAATTAAATAAGAGCTTACGCCGAAAACAAACTTATCTGTGTCGCAAAAATTTCAACTCTCTTCTATCTTTTTTTTTTTCTGTGCTTAGCTACCACGCAAATTCAAAATTATTTCGAATAAATTTCAGTCTTATAAAATTAAATGATTTGTTTGTGTTGCATATAAATACTACAGTGTTTCCCCGGTGTAATTTGCTGTGAAGGTTACATCCAAGTCATTTGTAGGTCTCAGTGTAGGCGGCGACATCGTTCTGAATCACTAGAGTTTATTGTCTTAGTAAATGTATGTGCTATTATAATTCGGCTGAATTCAGTGGTACTTTCCAATACAAAATAACTCTGCTATTTAAAGCTTATTTAAATGTTGTACATTGAAAAATATCTTCACATAAGTATGTACACAAAATAAATACAAAAATTAAATTTGCAGATATTTAGAAATTATAATCAAAAGTGTGGATTCCTTAAAAATACATGAAATCTGAAAAAAAAGTTGCATATTAAATTCAAACAACATGCATAAAATATAATTAAGGATAGAGTTTCCATATTAATTAAAAATTGTTAACATTAAAAAAATACAAATAATTATGTCTCATTAATAATAATAATAAAATAAAATAAAGTTAAAACATTTAATTTATTTCATACATTTAAAAGAACTAAAAAATATACACAATTATATAACACAATAAAAAATATTATTGTAAACTAGACCCTTTTTAATACAATGTCGATAAATAACCAAATTGGTTAATCAACACTGTTAAAATGTGTCCACGTTTAAAATATGCAGTTAAATCAACAAAACATCGTACAATATACGTCAGAGTACAATCGAATGTTGAGCTTCAATCGTAGAAGGTTTTTAAGGAGATAACAACTTTATAAGCGCGTAAAAAAGCCTTAAAACTCTACTTTTAACATTGTTGCAATTGGATTTAATTACTTTGATGTTAGCGAATTCTATGATCTGGTCAGTATCTAAGAATTCTGAACAAGTTTCGATTGTAGATTTCCAGATTTGTAAGCGCTTGTATGTTCAACAAGGAGGTTATTGAATTTTCGACCAGTTTCACCGATATAAACAGAGTTACAATCACTTCAGAGGATACTATAAACTATACCAGTTTTCTGTAAAGGAGGGATTATATGTTTTGATTTGCATAACACATGTTTCATAACATTTTGAGTTTTAAACGCTGTACTAATATTATTTGATTCCAATAGATTAGATATTTTGTGACGAATTTTTATGACAATGTTAAACGTAGGCCTTTTTCTTAAAGGCTATTTTACGTGATTACATAGTTTTGTCCTGAGCGAAACGTGACGATTCCAACTGAATATTCGGCTGTACTCTGACGTATACTCCATAGTGTTTCATTGATTTATCTGCATATTTTCACCGTGAGCAAACCATGACAACAATTTTGTTTATCGATTGACATTGTACTGAAGAGGGACTTGTTTGGAGCTGGAAACGTTTTCAAAAGTTGTCTTTGTTGTGAAATAAATATGTAATTCTTTAGTCTTTTGAAATGTCTGAAATAAATTAATGTCCCAACTTTTTAATAATTCTGATTTAGACATAAGATGTTTAGTTATTTGAAAAATAATGAAACGGAAGTTTTCAAGAGCTGCAGTATTTGATGAATAAACACACAATCTATTTGTATGAGCTATTTAACTCGGTAATAGATATTTCAATTTGCCATGTAAATTTCGAATTACGATTAAACTATTATGTTTATAAATATTTTCGTATTGCAATCCGTTTTACAATGATTAAAAATAACTTCTATATAAAGAATTCCAAAGTTGAAACTTGTATAATTCCTAAATTACTTGACCGAATGACTTTCCGTTTAGACTTCTAACGTACATTGTACCAGGAAATCTCTATATAGTACCCAATATAGGGGTAGTTATTAAAAATTTACTAATTTTTAACAATTTCTGTACGTAGACGATTCCCTAAGCAACATTTAAGTATAGCATTAATTATTATACGGGTTATTACTAATCAGTTGTTATTGGTATCTGTCATATTTTTATACGATTATTTGCGTCAGAGTTAGTAGGGGGTGGTAACTTTTTTTCCAGAACTGTATTTTATTAACTTCATTTCTGAAATATTATGTTAAGAACAATTCTTGCATAAACTCAGGTTCTATCAAATTTATACTCGCAAAGCGTCAGTGAAATCGATTGACAGTTCCTCTTAAAATCTTTAATAAAGGAAATCGCAATTTTGCATTCAAGCAGAAACTCTATATTGTCAAAAGAAGCGTGACTCACAAATTATGTTGTGCTTTATGATTTTCACGCAGAGCTTTAGGTTATTTCAGATTCATCCACGACAACGTTTAAAGATAACGACAATAAAATATTTGCTGCAACCTTGATGTTAGATTATTTTTTTTCTAAATTACTGCTTTTCTGTTTCTCTTCTGAATTTATTATCTTTTTTTTATGAAGCAATAAATAGGCGTTGAAAAATGTAACTTTGTGTTTACGTTTCATACTTTCTTCGTGTTATTTATGATAATTTATTTCTGAACAAAAAGTGTATATCATACAAAAGCCTATTAAAGTACAATTTATGCATAAAAAGTATGTCATTGGTAAACTAATATATTTGTAATTGTACAGTTCAAACGTAAATAAAATGTACAAGTTATCCACAAAGTTTCTTCATTCATTCAAGCTTTTATTATACAAAAGTAGACAGATACATGTATGGGAAGTAGTACTGTG
Source organism: Maratus michaelseni (assembly GCA_963931845.1). Classification (NCBI taxonomy): domain Eukaryota; kingdom Metazoa; phylum Arthropoda; class Arachnida; order Araneae; family Salticidae; genus Maratus; species Maratus michaelseni. Next base: position 254,925,974 of record OZ007590.1, on the reverse strand, counting down.
TTAGGAGTATATATTGAAGATTTTTTTTCACCATTTAATAAATCTGTATATGTGCCCCATTGGTTACACGACACACGGTAATACGATAATCACCGACGTTTTTCTCTTTTCCGTCCACTGCTTTCTTTATTCAATGCTAAGCCGATCTCTGTGAACTTCTTGTGATATTCACGAAACAATGTCCGTGAGCACACGAAATTCATTGAGAACTGCTCAGTATGTCGTGCGATTGTATCTGCAAAATAAGTATTTGCACATTGAGTATTTAAGTGAATGAATATGAGAAAATGTATTTCCAAAAAGTTCTTCCCATACTAGAATTTCAAACTACAATATCTCAACCATATTTCAAGATAGAAGCGAAACAAAAAATGCTCTGGAATTCTTGTATCAAGGCCTAACACTTAATGAAAATTTAACTTTTAATTCGATTTTGTTTTATTTTGTCTTGCATTTGAAATCTTTAAGTGGATGTCATTTTGAATCTAGATATACATATATTTATATATCTTTTTTCAAAAATCTATTAAAAACAATATACTATATCCTTATTATTTTTTCTTTCGTATATCATCTGCCTAAATTCAAGTCTTTTCTTTTCTATTTTAATCTTAAATGCTGATATGATTTCATTTTCCTACTAAATTATTTGTTCGGTAAATCTCATTTTTACTTAGCGATTTTCTTTTTTTTATTCTAAAAGATTTTCTGCTCTTTATCGGAAGAATCGTATCACAACTACGAAAAATAGTTCTTCTTTTATCTGTTTCATTTGCCAAGACTGCCTATCGCATGGAGATAGTCACTAACACTCCTATTAGGGGTAGTATAGAAGCTCTTACATACACTTCAAGTATTTAACGCGAGCCACGAGCTTCGGAGATAGGATTTTGTGTTTTTTGACTTGTTAACATCTTCGTACGACCCCACGAAGTATGTCTTCTTGAATAATATGAAATACTCGTTTACTATCGTTTAAGTATGTTAAACCTGATGTAAACCTGAATCGTAAATTCTAATTCAGTGAAATGTTAAAAACTAATAATACTGCAACATCAAGCATTCTTAGTTGTGGAAATACTCTGCTTTTTTCTGAACTGCGTCTGAATATATTTACGTGGATATTGACTCTGAATTCATTTCGGGAAAACACCTTTTGATTATTAGATCCATTGCCATGTTTCAACATTTGCGACTGCAACTTGCTTAATATTCTGTTGGTGAATCATTCACTAATGATGATTAATGTAATGACTCTCTACTAGTTTTCTTATCTGGATATGAAGATGATACTTTGAATAGCATGATGAATTGATGTGAGTGGAATCTGTATTATGGAGAACGAGAGTGGAAACGTTTTGTCAGATAACTTGAGAACAGTAAAATCATATAAACGATAGATTGCCCTAGTGAAATATAACATATATATAAATAAACACTTGGACGGAATGTGATTTGGAGTCTGCAGATAATAATCGGTGATAGTTTCTGGAATTGCTTCCCTCCGGAAGGCTGCAGTAGCTAGCTTCTTACTTTTAGTAATGGAAGCTACATAAAACAAACAGCTCTGTTCATCTTGAAAAGAAAATAATTGATATACCAATTCTATTTTATCGTGTTTCTCGTGTACCACCAGTGTAAACATACATCAAAATCAAAATTATATCACTATGTCGCTCTTTGTAGAAAATAATCGATAACATGTAAAAATCAATAAAAAACAACATAAAAAATATATACATAACCAAATTTGATCACCAAAACCGAATGGCTTAAAAAAACAGTGAAGCTAAATGTTATATAATATAGAATTAGTTATAATAAACAGCTGGAACGAAAAATCTTGGGTCAAACATAGATTTTGAAACACTTTCCAACATTTTCAGAATAATTTAACAAAACTTCACCGTTTAATAAGATGAAAGATGATATCTAAATAAAGAATTTGAAAAACACATAAAGCATGTGAAAACACAATTTCAGGAATTACCATTAATAGTTGGAAAAAAATCCGAATTCATTTGGGCAGCACTGTACATAATCAACAGATTTGTCTATATACTACGTAGTATTATGCTAATTTAGTTTGGAAACGCATAGCACAGTTGTAAATTCTCTTTCAGCAATTTTCGTTAATAAACGGAAATGTACTCGCGATCTTTCTTTGCTGCCCTCTATATCATCTATAAAGTATATATGCATACCAAGTAATATGCAAAAATTAGTTTAATTTAAAAACACGTGCCACGACTTCAAACACACATCCAACAATTATTGTTCTTAGACAATACTGTAACTGAATTATTTTGTATGTCTCTGTACATTAACGATTAATGCTATACACACCATACTGTATACCAAGCATTTGGTACAGAACCGGAGTGAGCTACCAAATTTCAAAACTTAATATTGCTTATATAAAACGTTTCGTGGTGTTGTTTGTGCGCAATCTAAGTAAATATATATATATATATATATATAGAATAAGTGCATTGATTACAAATATTTAATAAATGCATTGATTACATATGATTAATAAGTGCATTGACAAACTATATATTAATTTATATATGTTTTAAATAGCGTAACATCATTAAAATCCACCGCAAATGATTTTCCCCATATACCGTAATGTAACGGAATTATTTGCGTGTCCCTGTAAACGAAGTATAAATGCTGATTTTTTTTTCAATACAGAACATGTAATAGTAAACCTCATTAACATGCATCAATTGTATGACAGTTCGATTATACTTATGCGAGTTAGATCACGGACAGACAGACAAGGAAATATAATTCATAAACACTTTTCAACTATGTTGGATAGTTGAAAAGTGTTTAAAATAAATGTATAATAAAATAATTTGAAGAAACTTTTACATTCACTTTCGAAAAGAGCCATTTTCTTCTCTTAAAGACACCAATCCTTTTAAAACAAAACCTGTCACACTTCCATTCTTTGGTAAATCAAATAAATGTAAAAAATAATATAATTATTTTTCACAACAACAATTATCTTTGTATAACACATTTTTTTTAAGTGTCATAAAATAAAACAGCAAATTTGGAAATTTGAAAAAAAATTGGTACTTGTCGCCACTAAAAAACAGGTCTCTTTTACAATAACAGTGTACGTAAATGTTTTATAATGCTGAATTAACTATAACAATCTATAAGAATATTATATTTGAAAAAAAATATAAGAAACTTATTTTTTTTGCTTTTGAATGCGCCTTGTCCATTGTCTTATCAACTACATGTATATTACAAAGGAAAAAAGGTTCATGAGAAACACTGACGCATTATTAACAGTGGCACTTAACCGATAAATTTCGTCATTACTACGTTTTTTCAACTTCTAAACATTTACATCATTTACATAAAAGAAAAACTATTATCAAATAATTAAAAAAAAAAAAAAAAAAAAAAAAAAAACTATCTATCGAGTTAATGAATTGTTATGGTTCTTTAAATAATTTTCAAACATGATTTTTTTAACAAAACTGTCTCTATACTGTGCAATTGGATTAGGGGAGACCGGGGAACATTGGTACATGTGGTACATTGGTACAAGGTAGATATTTTTAGTTGATTTATTTAAAAGTTTTTTAATTTCTCTCCTAAAAGTTGGCAACACTGAAGACTTTCTTTAGGTGAAAGTTTGCTGGGATTGAATTTGCAGTTTCTTGGAAAAGGTAACTTTAATTGTTTTACTGTAATTTTGTAATCTTTTGGAAGTCTACTTGTAACATTATAATCAGAATTCCATTTAATCTATCGCTTTGACTATAATAGCACGTTATAACGTATGTTAATGACATTTATTTTCACACTGTCTTGAACTACAACGTAAACAACAAACGTCAGCCATGACACTTTTTTTCAAAAATCTGCTACTGGGGTAGTTTGGTACAGTCCTATTGGGGTACATTGGTACATGTACCAATGTGCCCCATAATAGACTGTAAACTGGTATAACATTCTTTTTCAAAGTATTTCTTTTAGTTAAAGACAGTTTACTGTAATTTCTGTATTGTTGCAGTATATTTACTAGGCACAGTTCAATAAGTGTATACATCTCCTTTGCTTTACCAACTTATCCCACCCACAATGTATGAGTCTGGTAGATCCAATATTTCAGTTAGTGATTATGTGTTAGTAAAATTTGCTGGAAAGACGAGATTTATTTATTATGTTGGCTAGATTGGAGTTAAGAATACAGAATCTGAGTTTTCCGTACAGTGTTTAAGAAAGAAAACTGAATGCACAAAATTTCATTTCCCTGAACAGGTTTATAGTAGCATTATTGATATTTCAGATGTATGTTTTATCCTTTCACAGCCTACATTTTGTGGTGGTAGCTAGAGCTGCAACATTATTATATTTTCCTGTTGAGTTAAGTGACTATAATGCCCACTAAGTGTATAAAAATTCTACTATTATTTTTTCCTATGTTTTGTCTTATGTTTTCTATACATTGATGCAGTTTCAAATTAATATTTATGTATTTTTAAGTATTTTTAAGTTCTCTTTCCATTTTTGTATCCCAATTACTGTTTCTAATAAAAGTGTTAAGTTCCCTATGTATATTTCTTGTAAGTGTACCAAAGTACCCCATCCAACCCCCAGTACCCAACCTCCCAGTACCCATACCAATCTACCTCACCATAGGGTAGATTGGTACAAAAGTTATTATTTCCTAAACTACATGTTACTGATTTTAATACAGCAAATTTTTTCAAAATGATTCATCACATTGCAACATTAGAAAACACTCTTCAATTACATGGTTTAAAATTTTGAAAAATCTGGATACTCATCATAAAAAAGACAATTTTCTGCAAAATGAACCAATGTGCCCCGGTCTCCCCTACGGAAGATTAACCCGTTTGCACTTAAAACAATATAAATTGTTCAGCATTTGGTTCCAGATAATATTACACAACAAAATTAAAACTTTCTTCAATAAATAAATAAAGTGATATAATAATATAAATAAAAACACAACTTTAACAAACATATAATCAAATTATGCGGTTAAACCTATTCAAATTGTTAGAATTAAAATGTGAGTATAGATTTTTTGCGATTTCTTCTGTTATTAATTTCTGGCATGCGGCTAATACGAATGTTTTGTTTTTATAAATTTCCAAACTTTATTTATATACATTTTTAATATTGCTTATATAAAATGTTTTTTCGTTGTGTTAGTGAGTAATCTAAAAAATATATATGTTAAATGTAAAACATATATTAGAGTTTTTAAATTAAAAGAAAATGTTTTCAGCTATGTTCATTATTTAAAATTTTAATATAATTAAAAATGTCTGCGACGTACTTCATTACACATACATTTTATCATATTTTATCAGGACAGACTCCGTTTTAATAAAACTATTTTTGCTCTAAATATGTACAAATAATAAAACAGATGCAACTTTATGAAAGTAGTCAGTTTTATATCCTTCTAAAAATGATATCATACTGACTATAATTTTATGACCGGGGAAATTTATCGCTGGATTTTATTTTCTTTCGACACGACCGTTGTTAAATTAAGCATTTTATCTCGTTCCTCAGCAACTTTCAATAATAGAATATTTATGATATCGATTATTACTCTTTTTTCTAGTTCTTTGGATTTTTGTGGATAATTTGGGTTTTGTGGTAGATACGGGAAAAAATTTTCAAAAAATTTTTATTTCTTAATAATTTACTGTGAATGTTTTTATTTAGTGAGTTTGGGATATTTTGTCAAAATTGTTAAAAATGATATTTCCATTTCTGTCAAATATGTAATGTTGTATGCTTCAAATAAAATTTTTTATATATTTTTTCTACTTACCTTGAATTCAACAAGCAGCTTATTTAACATTTTAAGAGCAGTTAAAATATTACAGAAGCAAAATAGATTGAGATCACACAATATTTCCCATTAAGTGTCAACATTTTTTGGTTCAAACTAACACAGATAATTTACAATCTAAGCTTGTTTGTATTTTTTATCTGAATAGCACATCCGTTATCATAATTAATGTTCTATTGTATATTTCTCTTTCTACAAAATGAATGAAATATGCTAAGTGTCCATAAAGTCTCTTTACAATTTTAGACTTTCATTACAGACACAAATGAGCAGATACGTGTATAGAAAGCAGTAGAATGTTAGGCGTATTTATAGAATTATTTTTTGCATCAATTAATAAACTTCTATATATGCAGCATTGGTTGCACGAAGCACGCCAAGGCGATAAATCGTCGACGTTTTCTTCTGATACTCTTTTTCGTCCACTCCTTCATTGCAAAAAAAAAAAAAAAAAAAATGTTGATTTTACAGTATAATACTGGCAGCTGGGGTGCCAGTATCAGAACTTTCTAGTTGTCATTCCTATATAATATTGCAATGTCCCATCTGCTCTGGTGTTGACAAATATGACAGAAGAAATACAGCTTCGACAAGACTACATAAAACCGATACTTTACAAATTGATTTTAAGAATAGTAAAATAATTTTCCCATCAAGACTTTATTTCTCACGTATTATACCTGAATAAATCGAAATCTATATGCGTAACGAGAACATATGCATTGAATAAGTCTCTTTTGAATTACCTAAAATTTCGCGCGAGGTGCTTTTCAATTTTAAAAGAACAATATGGAAATATTAATTTCCACGTTAACAGTTGACTATTTTTAAGCAACTCCTTAAATGCTTGATCTAGTGGTTATGGTTTTAAAGTTTATTTTCAAAAATATTTGCGAGAAAAGTAGATCTTGTAGATCTTGAAAATGGCGCCGTTTGTGCGTTTGACATATGTCGATCATTACATTAAAAGGTTTTTATAAGCCTTCTTGTGTTTTATTTTATCTCTTAAGCAGTTATATCTGTATTTTAATGATTATTTGTGATTTTATTATATGATTAACAAATGTGTGTGCATTAAAATATTTTTCTATAATGAAAGCATATTAGTCCCGTGCTGAAACAGAAAAATTGGGGTATTAGTATAACATGCGCACACGTGAAAAAAGAAGAAAGTACTCAAAGACACCAAACGCTATTTCAACATTCACAATTTTTGTGATGTCAGTATGGAAAAATCACACAAATATATTTCGGATTGTCTATGAGTATTTTCTATATCTCACTTCTTTAATCAGCTAGATAATTCACACAAATATATTTCGGATTGTCTATGAGTATTTTCTATATCTCACTTCTTTAATCAGCTAGATAAATCACACAAATATGTTTCGGATTGTCTATGAGTATTTTCTATATCTGACTTCTTTAATCAGCTAGATAAATCACACAAATATATTTCGGATTGTTTATGAGTATTTTCTATATCTCACTTCTTTAATCAGCTAGATACGATGTTTCAGTAATTTTTCTGGCAAAAGTGTAGAATGTCACAAATACATCTAGGAAACAGTATTTTTCCTGTTAATTTAAGGAAAACAACCACTTCATCTATAAGACTATTAATTTTGGGAGACAATTTTTGATATTTAAATTTGTTTAAAGAAACTTTTAGAAAAAATCAGAAACAGAAGACCACTTGAAACAAAAAAGATATATCTTATCATAAATGGTCTTCTATAATTTGTTTTTGCTATTACAAAAATAACTGTAATAAGATCATTTTTTCGTTAGCTTGAAATTGAAATTCTTTCATAAGCATAAAGCACACAGATTATACATTTTGAAAAAAAACAAACAAAAAAACAGGGATCTTCCAACGAAATAATGATCAGAAAGTTCAGAGAAACAGAAGACCACTTGAAACAAAACAATATATATATTTTATCATAAATGGTCTTTTATAATTTGTTTTTGCGATTACAAAAATAACTGTAAGGAGTTCATTTGTTCGTTAGCTTGAAATTGGAATCATTTCATAAGCATAAAGCGCACAGATTATACATATGAATAATAATAATAATAATAATAAAAACAGGGATTTTTTAGCAAAATAATGATCAGAGAGTTATTCAAACTGTTCAAGGGACGATGTGAATTTTTTACAAATGCCAAAAATCTGAATAAATGTCTAATCATATATTGTCGTCGACAAATTTTATAATGAGTGTCGGAATTTTCCAGGAATTTGTTTCTGAACAACCAACCAATTGCCCAATTTTCCCGGGGACATTTTTGGATCCTTTTAATATATATATTATCAATGTAATACCAAAGAAATATAATAAAGTAAAAAGAAAATCTCAAAACTGATTAAATACAATTTTAAATGAATATTATATTAAATTAGACACTTTGGCAATTAGATAATATCTGAGAAAAATGCAGATTTTAAAATTTTATATTCTTTTTAAAACCTTTTTTAAATATCTTGCCTAGATTTGTTTCTATAATGAGAAAATTCAGCCTATTTAGCGTATGTTTTTGTCTAAAAAATTTATGTAAACTTCTATTTTTGTGAATTTTGCATCCATTAGAGCAACTGTTTCTAATTTCCTTTTTTTTAAAATTAGAACATACACAAATATAGAAACATGTAAAAGTACCTTTAAGTTCATAGAAATACCTGGTAAAGGGATAATTTTTAATTTTTATTTTAAAACAATACAATGTATTTTAAAAAATTAAAGGGATATCTAGAATTTCTCTTATAAAGAATTAAAAATTGAATATTTTATTTATACATCTAGCTTATAAAAACTCATTTAGTTAATTGATATTTCTCTTGTTTAAGAAAGACAAATGTTCCATGCTGTCTTTAAAGAGAGCGAAATATTTTTTCGACGCAATCAATACATTATTTCCGTGTGAACTTATTGTATTTTTTATTTTATTTCATTCCGTCCGTGATTAATTTATTTTTGTGCAACCTACCATATATAATATTCATTTGTATGTTATAAAAAAGCCGTATTTGAAGTTAAAGAAGATAACTAGGAACACATTTAGAAATTGCAAATTGATAGTTTGAGTGGAATAGCTCTAGGCATTGTGACTTTTCCTTTTTCTAATATTGGAAAAGTAATTAAATGGTAAAAAATCAGTTAATGAAATGTCCTGTACCTTTCATTTGGCGCTTTCTAAATAAACGTATCTGCAATATTATTCATATACGTCAAAAATAATATACTTCATTGGAGAAATAAATAACGTGTTTTGGAACAGTAATCAATTAACATTGCTATCAGACTACTAATTTGGGAAGACAATTGTTTATGGTCAGTATTAATTTGTTTTCAAATAATTACTTAAATCATATAGGTATGTATGAAATCAAAGCATGTTCTATTAAAAACTGTATTTTGTACTTTTTTAATGATTATTAAAAAAAAAAAAAAAAAAAAAAAAAAAACAGCCATGAACATATGCATGGGAAAGCTTTAGAAAAAATTCTATTACACCTATTAAATTAAAAAAAAATCAAATGAAGTAAAGAAAACCTCAAATCTGTTTACGTATGTACATTTAGGTAGATTTCGTAGATTTCCTAAATACAGCCTATTACATTTCCCCCTATGTTGGAATTTCTGAAATTTTTTTTTGCATTTCTACGCCGATCATGACTCCCAGAACCCAAAACAACCCCCTGTTCGAAACTTTATATCTATCTATTTATCTATATCACTTTTTTATGGGAACAATAACCTCAATAATTCTGCACAAATCTCTTCCAAACTGATACATAAAATCAAGGAGCATAAAATCACGGTCAAGTTCGAAAATGAGCGAAATCGAACCAACGGGGGGGGGGAATTGGGGGGGAATTTTGTAAAAAAAGAAAAAAAACATAACTTCTTAATTATGATACGTATCAAATCCGTTTAAATTTATTATTACTTCGAAGAAAAGGGCCGAACATTTATGTATGACATATTTTTGTAATCATTAAAAATGGTCTCCAGGGAGGGAAAATAGGGGTTTAAGAAGAAACAAATTCATAACTTTGTCAACTCACAAGCTATCAAATCTGCTTAAATTTATTATAAATCCTCTTAATCTACAACTTTTATATTGACGAGTTTTTTATAGGAACAACAATTACAGCAAAATAAATAAATAAATAAATAAATAAATAAATAAATAAGACAAAAAACTTCCTGCGGGCTCCACCTACAGACACAGGTAGATTCAAAGTGGGCGGTCCCAACTACCGCATCATGGCAAAAAGGTAATTTCTTCGACAATTCCTAATAAACAGGAGCCCCACGGTCTGCGTCTTCGAAATCTACCTGTGGCTGTAGGTGGAAGCGTCAGGGATTTTTTTTTTAACGTAATGGTGCGAAATGAGACATTTTGGTAATGAAATACAAGATTAAGGACTATGAAAATTTACTAATATAAACCTTCTAAAATAATAATAAAGAATTTGATGGTTTTCTTCTATAAATTCACTATTGCGACATATTCACCGTATGTTAATATAACAAGCATTACAAACGCATTTTTATAAGAATTGTAACACTTATTTTTTGCACTGTTTAAATGCCTTATCAGGTAGGTTTTAAAATTTTAATTTTAGAAAATCCCTTGAAATCCAGACATTCAAAATTATAGAAACATACACATTTTATATTCACATATATACATGGAAATTTATTATTCACATTTAACCGTTTAAAAAATAATACAATGTATTTAAATAAATTAAATATCTAAAAAATTCTGTTACAAACAATAAAAAATTGAATATTCTTTTGCGTCTTACTCACGCAAACTCATTTAGTTAATTGATATTTCGCTTGTTTAAGGGGAAAAAAATCATTTTATTCTTTCTTTAAAGAAAATATTTTTTTTTTTTTTCGACACAATCAATAAATTATTTCCGCGTGAACTTAATGGGTTTTGTAATTTTATTTCTTTTCGTTCGTGATTAATTTACTTTTGTGGTACCTACCATTTATATAAAAAAAAGTCGTTTTTGAGGCTACAAAGGAGATAACAACGAACACATTCGGAAATTGCAAATAGGTAGCAGAAGTGAAATAGCTCCAAGCATCGTAACTTTTCCATTTTCTAATATTAGAAAAGTAATTAAACGGAAAAAGAAAAATAATGATAATTCCCGTAATATTTCAGACCTTTAGTATGAAATGTTACTCAAAAATAATACATTTTGTTCAAGAAATAAACAGAGGTTTTTAGAAACAGTAATCAATAAACATTGTTTTTAAATTACCCATTACTGTTATTTTTTTTTGGTCTTCTCGTATTTGTTTATAGAGCTACAGACGTTAATTCTATAAATTTTGTTGATTATTTACAATTCCATTACATTTTTGAATTTAACTCTCAGTAGAAATTATAAATATATTTTTTATCCTTAATGAATCAATGATTGTCTAATGATATTGCATATTTCGCAACTAATGCTGCAATATTAAAAATACATGAACAACATAAAAATAACACAAATGAAATACATGCGAAAATGGCATACACGTATAAATAAATATATAATATATAAATGCTTTCGTCTAAATCGTCTAAAGCTCCATCATCAGTACCAAAGTTAAAAACAGATGTAAATGTTTATACCATATCAGTATGCCCGCGTCTTCGCTCACTTACATCTGTTTTTAACCTTGGCACTGATGATGGATCTTTAGAAGTTCCGAAACAGCCGTATGACATTTTCGCATGTCATTTCATTTGTGCTATTTTTACGTTGATCTTTAATTTTTAATATAACGTCACAAAGTTCAAAGTTTAATCCTCCCATTTTAAATAATTCTAAATCAATTTATGGTCCAATAATTTTGAATGAATCCCTCTTATTTTGAGTGATATCTAAAAACAAGTGGCAAATAAAAAATAAACTTCACAGTTACTATATTTGAATGTGTTGTTTTTTAGCCACAAAAGCATCCTGCCCTTTTGGGGAAGAGAAATTGTTTTACCATCGTTACCTGAAAATATAAGTAGTTAATTATTTCTATTTTTTCTCCGACATATATCTATATTTCATGGGCATTTCATAAATTCTTCTGGCATTAGCCGTAGTAATCCTTATAATAGTAATGATCTGCTTATAGATAATAATCAGTAATAAGATTTTTATCAAGTTCAATAATATTATTATTATTTTACTGAAACTATAAAGAGTGTTCTCACAAAAGATAAAAGATTTATTTGATATAAAGTAAGGCAGTCGATGGTTGTCTCTTTTTATTTAATTGAAATATATATTTTTTAAATTTTCAATTATGGTAGTTTTGGTGCATGATTTTTATACCTCTTGCGGGCTATTTTTTTTCTTGTACTCTTTTAAATAAAAAAGATATCTTCTGGATTATTTATTGAAATATTTAAAGATAGGAAATATAATAAATTGTTTTGACGCTAAAACTAAACAATGCTAATTCGTATTTTAAATTTACAAATAAATTTATTAGCTATCTGAAAAAGATAGCAATCTTATTTTAATAAAACAGAATATTATTTTAAGACAAGTAACGTAATCATAGTAAAACATTAGTAATAAAAATAATTACAATGTTATTATATTACCCTCTTTTTAGCTCACAAGCTATCAAAGCCTGAGAGCTAATGTGCCCGCAGGTTCTGTATGTACGTACGTAACGCGATAACTCTTAATAGAAATATCCGATTTCTTTCAAATTTTGTATGTAGGTTTATTCTGAAAAGGTGCTTCCTTGATTAGTTTTGGCGGGGTAATTAGTTAAGTAGAAAGGGGGGGGGGTAATACACCCCTGTTTAGATAAATACTTTTTTCATGCAGAATTATCTGACTTGCTTCAAATTTTGTATATAAGTTCATTGTGATACGTCGCCTCCCTGATTAGTTATGAAACTTCATTGGTTAAGTATAAAGGGGGAATGGAGGGCTAATATACCCCTTAATTTAGATAAATGCGTATTTCATGCAGAATTACCCAATTTGTTTCAAATTTTGTATATAGGTTCATTGTGATAAGGCGCTTCCCGGATTCGTTTTGGGGGTTTATTGGTTAAGTATAAAGGTGGGGGAACGGGGAGGCTCCTTAATTTATTTTCGATGTCTTTATTTTTCGAGGGACATTATTTAAAACGCTTTTACACGTTTACACATATTTAAAACATGTCTTCAAGAAAAAAATATATTTTTCTTAATGATGAACATAATTACTTAAAATGAGTCGCTGCCAAAATAGATTTCAGTATATCTGTACTCGATAATGTTTTTACTAAATTCAACAGATCCGCAAGTAAATCTATTCTTTCTAATTCTGTCAAAAATAAACCTGATATATTGATTTTTTAGCCTTTCTATTCTGCTTTATATTTCAAACTAGCTAAAGTTTTAAAACGTTTCGATTTTAATGGTATCTTGAACAGGTCAATAAGGTTAACTTCCTTCCTACCAAAGCTCCTGTTTCTTATCTTCGCAAATGGCGAATCTATAAAATTCCTTGTAACGGTTGTCATTTATCTCAAATAGGTCAAACTAAACGAATTCAATCCTGCACAAAAGAAAACTTCTGTTATGTATCTAACCAAGAAATTTCTAAATCTTCTATTGTCCAGCATTCTTGGGATTCTCGCCATAGTTTTAATTTTCAAAATGCTGAAACTATCCTTAATGCCAACAGCACCTTTGAATTTAATTTTCTCAAAAATTTATCTATTTATCTTAATTGTGATGTCATAGCTGTTAGTCTTAAATATGATGTTATATGCTTGGAAAAACTTTTTCAACCAGAAAGCATTTATTTGTTATTATTGTTATTATTTGGTGTTTAATTTTAATGTTTGTATATATAAATAATTTTTAATCTATATTTTATTTGCATTTATTTTATTCATTTATTATTATTATTATTATTATTATTAATTTATTTATTTTTAAATTTAATTTTTCATTTTGTTTCTTTATTTTATTTTATTCCATTTTATTACTTCTTCTTCATTATACAAGGTGTTTCACAAAGGACCCCTAACTTTAAAAATCAATAACACGGAAACGGTGATAGATAGAAACATAAAACCAGTGGTATGTTTAATAAAAAATCGTAAGAATCTTATACATAAATCTCAAAATTTAGTTAAAAATAGTACCGACAGATGGCGCTGAGAGCGTTAAGAATCTTTCTACAGAGAGTACAGAAGCATAAAAAGACTAGTCGTTGAAGATTTCGCCATTTAAATCTGACCGCTATTAGCTTATAGTGAAAATACTTCCGAAAGTGATGTATACCCTGGAGGAGCATGTGTTTATTGTGTTGGAGTACCACCGACTAAATCAGAGTCCTACTGCCACAAGACGTTTTCAAACGCGATTTCAAGTTGCAAAAGGCCCAGATGGGAAAACAATTCGTGAGTTTTTCAAAAAATTTCCACAAACAGACCTGTGACATACAGCAAAGAGTCAATGACAATTTCATCTTCGTTTGCGATAAGTCTGTTGTGTAAAAGGTGCACCCTTTGAATCACTTTTGATACGTCTATTTATCGCAGCGCCATCTATCGGCGCTATTTTTAACTAAATTTTGAGATTTATGTATAAGATTCTTACGATTTTTTTAATAAACATACCACTGGTTTCATGTTTCTCCCTATCACCGTTTCCGGGTTATTGATTTTTAAAGTTAGGGGTCCTTTGTGAAACACCCTATATATACAGTGGCGGACAAAAAAACTGCATCACCTGCGAAAAAGGGGAAAACGCTGCAAATAATATTTTTCAAGTACAGGTATTATGGAAGGATGATATGTTTACGATAATATAGAGTTGTAGGATTAATCTAAATTAAATTTTAATGGGATTTTAAAATTATTTACGCATAATTATTTGGAAAAAACGAAAAAAAGTGAAAAACGCAACATTTAAAAAAACTTGGAACAAAGTAATATATGCACAAATTCTGTAGTTAATGTAAATTTTACATAACTGCAGTCATATTATATATACTTAGATGTGTATACATGCATAAGGATCACTTCAGTAATTAGTAGATCCTCCAAGAGCTGCGATGATAGCCTTGCAGTGGTCCGGCATAGAATATATCAAATTCTGAATGTAATCTTTGCCAATTTCATGCAACCAGACCCTAATAATGCTTTCCAGCAGTTTTATTTTAGTAGTAGGCTTCTGAGCAGCTACCCATTATATGCCAACAATTTTCAATGGGATTCAGGTCAGGACTATTCTCAGGCCATTCCAAAATTTTAATGCCAGATTTTTTCAGATAGGCCGTCGCCTAAATGGAGGAAACTGGGTGAAAATTGCCTTTCCAGTATCCTTAATGTTATGGAGATTAAAATTTGTAAATTAGGCAACAAAATAATTCATGAATAAGTCAGATTGTATTTACCAATTTCGCTAGCGAAATTGGTATGGCAGAGTGCAGAGTCCTGTTGAAAAATACAATTTCTAGCACCTTTAAAATCATCCTTAATAACTTGTTTTAAACACTCCTCTAAAATCTCTGTATAAACGGGTGCATTCACAGTTCCAGTAATAAGTTTCAGACATCCAACACTTTTGCTAGATATACATCCCCAGACCATTTGGCTGACTGGGAATTTTACAGTAGGCAATATGCAGTCTGGATGATAAGCTTCACTTTTACGTCTTCGAACATACCACTTATCGTCTGGTCTACTAGGTTGAACTTAGATTCGTCCGAAAACGTTACTGAATCCCACTGAGCCTTTGTCCATGAGACATGCTCTTTAGCCCAAGAAAATCGTTTCCGCATCATTTTTTTTTGTAAGTAAAGGCTTTTTCTTTGGGCTATACGCATGTAAACCGCATTCCACAAGTCGTCTTTGGATAGTTCTTGCGCTTAAATTAACACCACAGATTTTTAAGTCAGGAGCACTTGCATGACGATTACTCAGATACATCCGTTTCAGATATCGATCATCGGAATTTACGGCCACCCTCTTTCGGTTCAATCCAGCCTTTCTCTCAACATTACCAGTTTCACGTTCTAATTTAATCGTCCTCCAAACTGTCGATTGATTGCAACCAATTTTTTTAGCGATCACACGTGTCGAATATCCTTCTTTAACTAAAGCATGTATCACACATTTTTTTTCTTGAATCAATTGAACATACGAAGCCATCATTTGACCACTTAAAGAACAAGACAAATGACCGTTTTTCCCTTTTGTCGCACTATATTTAAAAATTTGATGGTGCAATATTTCATAAGGGGTATGTTATCCAATAGAAATGTAGAATGATATCTTATCTTGCTTTGCAGCAACTAAGATTAATTTATTTGAACGAAAAAACTCATTAGCATTACAAAATATTAATTTTTCTAGGTGATGCAGTTTTTTTGTCCGCCACTGTATATATATATATATATATATATATATATATATATATATTCTTATGATTGTCTTTTCTTTTATGTTTTTTATTCCCTTTGCGTCTTTTTCTCAGTCTATTCTGTCTTTTCGTGTTTGTCTAATGCTCTCTGTGCCATTGGTCTTTTGCTTTCATATTGGCTTTTTTATATAACCTGTCCTTTTCTCTTCCATTTCCTTTCACACTTACTCCTTCTTTCACAGTGGTGCAGAGTCTTAATTGCGCCTGATGAAAAAAGACAAACTTCTGTTGAAAAGCCTTGCGTATTTCTTAATTTTAATGTGTTATTAAGAAATATTTCGCCTTTAATAAGCTAAACATATTTTTTTATCACTGTTTCAAAGAGAACGCTTGATAAGAGTAAAATTTATTAATCTGTAAACATCATAGTATAAAATAGCATCATCTTTTAAATAAAATCCATATATATCTATATCTATATCTATCTATATATATATATATATATATATATATATATATTGTATCCAAAAATATCTTGAAGTATGTTTCACTGTAATTCTCTCATCTAAGAAGAAATTTTGAAAGTAGAAAAGTTTGAAAAAGTTTCGCGATTCCGTACGACCGGAATAAAAACTCATACAAAATTATTAAATGTGAAATCTGATGATCTGATCATTTTCAAAATTGGAGTGGCAGTATAGTTAAATCTGATAAGTCTCTATCAAGTAACATAATTTCAAAAGTGTAAATGTTTCTATGTCAGTAATTTTCAAATTTATTTTTTTCCTTGGTGAATATTCGTGGATTAACAAACTAACTATTTCTTTTTCAACAATATCGCTTAATAAAATCTATAATGCTACCTTAAGTTCTTTTTTTCTTACAAATCTCATAGTAAATATTTGCATGAAATAAATTTTAGAGTAATTTTATACAGAATATTAATTACGCCACATGATTATTAAGAGTACTCTTAAAAGTAGAAATTCAATAACAATTCATGCCACTACCGCACTTTACTTTAATTATCTTATTATATTTGACATTGTTATTTGGAGTAATCATGAAATTAAGAAAAAATTGTTGCTTCTGGTTAAGATAGTAAAGCTATAAATAGACTTAAGAAATCATTGAATAATAATTCTTGATCGGGAAATGCAGTGTTATTTAGAAATTTTCTAAATGGTTTGTCGTAACTCTAGCAAAATTTAATACTCCATGATTAAATAATTGACGATATCTTATTCAAAGAATGCATTCACTTGCTTCAAAACTAATTTTCTTATAAATGACATACGTTCACATATGACATACGTTCACTAATAATTATATTTAGTGGCAATATAAGTAAAATGAAAATAAGAATAATGATGATAGTAACATGCAAAAATATGAACAATATAATCTAACGTACTCAAGTTGTTAATTAACTTTACTAATCGTTGCTTCAAATGTATGTTTGACAAATACATTTCCAATTTAGACATATCAAATTACACAAATAAAGTAATGTACTTTTACGTTTTTATTAAAGAAACTATATTCATATATATATATATATATCACTAACACTCTTTCACGTAAAGAAATAATTTTTAAATGGAATAGTTAGAAATAATTCAATACGTCAGGTACGAGATTTAGAAATTAAAAGTAACTTAAGTAATAATATAATTAAATTAAAAGAAAATGAATTCTACAAAGTATTGTTTATCAGATTTATATATTTATATTATAAAAATTAACTTTAGCATTGTAATAATATCATAACAAGTTTCATCCAAATAAGCTATTTTCTATATTTCGAATGATACGCCATATGTCATCGGAAATTAAGAACAACAGCTAAATAATACAATGATGACTTTTATACTTTCATTTAGTGATACAATAATAGTGATATGCTATTTGTCCTTACTTTCGCATTCTTTTAGATTCAACGAATTTTTCTATTCGATATAATTTCTATATAATATATATATATTCTATATAATTTTAAAATAATGTAAAATATTTTATTTTTATTTGAAAATCACATGCAAATGATAATGCAAGCATTCTTTATTACAAACTGAAACGTGTGTGCGGTTTATTTCCATTCTTCAAATTCTCATTGGTCTAGCCATGCGTTTTTATTTTGCCACAACCAGTTTTCGTTTTTCAAGTTTCATTCTTATTTCTGCAACATCATTCGCTATCATTTCTAAAATTTCTGTTATTAACATGACATCGACAGATGTTACCGATTTTTTAGTTCCAAGTTTCACCACCAGGTGAACCTGCACTACCTGTCCCCTAAGTGGACACTTTCCTAACTCGGGTTCTATGGGCCCGATTACGACGGGGTTTGGCTCATTCAACTGGATTTAGAGAGATTTACTTATTTCGGCTATGTTCGTATTGGACATATTGCGCCTCCTGGCGGTGGAAGGTAGAAATAATGGATTTCGCAGCGAGTGCGCAGCACGGCTGCAGGCGGCTGGGACCCGAGCAGGAGGTTCGTTCGGTTACAGAATTATACTATTTGAGGTAGAATTTAAGGGTTACGCCGGGTATATGGTGCCGAAGGACCCGAGCAGGAGGTTCATTCAGTTTTGAAGTTTGTCATAGTCGAGGTTTTTATACAATTTGAAGCCCCGGTGTAAATTAGTGGGCGAAGCCAGCTAGTATTATAATAAAGCACTGTTGTAATAAATGTGATTTTTAAAAAAACCTACAAGTGCTATAAAAACGTTACATTAGAAGATGGAATTATACGTTACACCTACAACAACATCCTATGATAATCAGAAGGAAGAAGGAATAAGAACTGTTCCTGGGCAAAATCTATTATACCTTTCGATTTTGAAAAATTGAAACAATTTAAAAGGCCCTAAGGCCATCGTATATATTAATCTTACGTTAGTAATTTCAAGAATTTATTTTTAAGGGTGTGGTAAGAAAAAACTACAATTTGAAACTAATCTTGGAATTATGTAATTTAATTTTGTTTTTCTAGAGCATAGGGATATTTTCTTGAAAAAGTACTTTTTAAGTAGTTGGAACAGTATTTAAAATTTATACAAATACATGTCATTAGAAACGAAAAAAGGCTGACAATTTTTACGAGTTCAATAGAATGATTAAACAGAATGTATATATATATATATATATATATATATATTACCAGAGCTGTCTTTCAGTTAAATTACCTAACATATGCATTTTCTAACTGAAAGTTTAGTCAGACAATTTTTATAATTTTAACATTATACGTAACAACGTATTTAAGTAATAAACTAGAAATACAAATAAAAATTCCTTATTTAGAAATATTAACTTCTCACAGAAAGTATTTAAAATGGCTTAAAATAACCAAATTATAGCGCAGAATATTTTTGTTAACCTTTTGTCAGTCACACTAATTTTGTAGGAATTATTAAGGTTTCATGACTGATCTACTATTAATATATGCATAATTACAGATTATTTCATAACGAAACTATTTTTTCTTCGCTTTTTCTATTCTACACATCTAATTAAAAATAATAATAAATGTTTTATAACGTTACTGACTGCTGTGTTTATTCATAATAAAATATATTACGAAGGATGTACCATAAAGCTTTTCTTCCAGATATATATATTTGATACCTTTGCAAAATTGAACCTAATTATTATTATTTTTTGGCATTGTTGATTTCATTATCCACTGAATCCTGATATTTGTAATTTCCCTTAAAAAAATCGACTTTTTTTTTCTAAAAGGAATGTGCTTTCAGCCAGAGGAGAAAATAAAAATACCTTTTGATTTACATATTTTATGCCAGGTGTTCGACTAGGTGATGCATGTTAAATTTCTTCTTAATTGGTGGCGTTGTTAAATGTACGTTAAATGATAATGCAAAAAAATAAAAATGTTTTTTTTTTCTTTGCTGCAGTCTTAAAATACGTATATTAATAATCATTGTCTGTTCAAATAATTTAGATTTTCTTGGAAACATGATTTAAAAAATGAAAACGTTTACTTCTTAAAGTAAGTGAATTTTTTTCTAAGCAATATTATTGATTCATGTATGCCGAGCTACAACGGCATTTGATGAAGTATTCGTTGAGAGAAGCGTCAATAATAAAATATTCGTAGATTCTTTCTGATAATAAGGTATAAATTATTACTTTAACTGAAAAAAATAGTGAACTCGCGGTTAATCAAACCTTCGACATAAAAGAAACATGAAACATAATTTTTTTGCCTTGTTTATTAGGCTTAACAGCAGTATCTTGACCTAATTACATTTTTATTTAAAGAGTTAAAAAGCTCTAACTTTCTTTATTCGTAAGATGTGGACTTTCAGGCCAAAGAGAAAATAAAAATGCCTTTTGTTTTACATATTTTATGTTACAGATGTGTCTAGGCGTGTTAACATTCGTCTTAATTTGTGGCGTGATTCAATATATGTTAAATCAAAGTATAAAACAGATGTAGAATGAATCTTGAAATATAAAAAATCAAAGTGCAAAATTTCTTTGTAACTTCTATTATTATATAACTTATGATAATTGCCTATTCAACATGTACTTATACGTAGGATTGCAGATAACTTTATTATGGAAATTATTTTTCGTTGCTTTCCCCAATATAAGGTAAAGCCAGGAGAGATGGCGCGGTCGGAGAGATTGCGCACATAGAGTTTCGGGGGGAAGGAGTAGAGTGAGCGTGCTGCGACTCAAGGTAGTTGTACAACAGCAGTAGTGGAGTGTCTACTTGAAAGTTCACGTTGATTGTTTTGAGTGTCTAAGATAAAGCATTGCTATTTTGTTTTGTTTTCCTAAAGTAAGTGCTTGAATTTTCATAGCTATTCATAAAAATTTCTATACAATGTCAGTAGTACAAAATTTTTAAGCTTAAACGATTTCTCATAAACTACTAATCTAGACTAACAATATGAACATCAACGGCTTGTTTTAGTAGCGGCCATGTTTATATAAAAGTCCGCGCAATCTCTCCTACCGAAATTGGAGAGTTTGCGCATCTGCTACTTAGGAGAGATGGCGCATTGTTTCCATTAGTTTCTATGCCTAAATTTGCCTAAAAAAATGAAAAATTAAAATGGACTAATTTTAAGTTAAACGTGTTATCAAGTAAATTAATGTTATTTCGTAATCTTATCTGGACTTGCTTTTTCTGATTCTTTAATTTTTTTACCTTTAATTAAATTTTTTTAATCATTTATAAAATTATTTCCTTTTTCTGATTCTTTAATCATTAGGTTGAAATATTCACTCCTAATACAATAATATTTGTTCACAAAATCCTTACAACAATGTCATTTAAGTGTAATTATTATTGTCAACAATTTAATTGTAGTTATTATTAATAACAATCTCTCCTACCCATGTGCGCAATCACACCAACCCACAATCACAAGGACAGATTGCGCAAAATGACTTTCTTGGTTTTATTACAACTATTCTATTAAATTACAACATAACAACAAAATAGTAATGGAAATGCATAAAAAACAAATGAAGTCAAAATTATTCATGCATAGTTTAGCAAAAAATTAATATTTGGATTTGGACTCTCCTAGCTTTATCTTACACATACAATAAAAAAATTAAATGTTGTACTATTAAATAATTAGTTTTTTGAACAATGGAAGATTTTATGAATGGTCCAATATAGCTTATAGTATTTTCGTTTAGTTATAGATTTCGAAACAGACTTGCAAGAAAAATGAACCATAATTAAATATCTATATATTTTTTGTCTCTTGGATTTTATTATTCACAGCTTCCTGATCCTAATTTAACTTATTTATCAAAATGAAAAATACTTCAGCTGTTCTTTTCGAAAAGAGAGTGTTCTCAGCCAGAGAAATAATCGAAATATATTTTAATATTATGTGCTAGAGGTGCAACTATATGATTCTAATTAAATTTCCTCATTATTGATAGCGTAATTATATATACGCTAAATCAACGTATACAAAATGTATATTTTGCTTTTGTTGCAGTCTTATGATATATATATATATATATGTATGTATACATAGATATCATAGATATAGATAGAGATATAGATAGAGATATATTATTTAATATTTTTTTCGTCACATACATTATAAAAAAAAATATTCAAAAATTCTGCTACAGATTTGGCATTTAGGGATTAAAAAATAAATGTGATTAATTATCTCCACTGCCTTAGAAAAGTTTATTGCGGGACACGTGGTCACTTCCTAAAAAAACCTTCTTGCCTTATTTAAATTGTAACATTTATATTGTTTTAACTAGAGATTTATTCAACCTAGCGATAGCATGTTGACTACAAAAAAAAAAAAAAAAAAACAATGTTGAATGCAAGGTTGGAAGTTCTATTTCGTTCTATCAAAACTGATTGTATCTGAAGGTGTTTGAATGTATCTTTCTTACGAGCAAAATATAAGTAGAATTTTCCTTTGAAAATTTATTTTGAAAAGTGCTCCTTATTAGTTAATTAGCCTAATTAGTTAATTAATTAGCCATTACTTAATTAAATTTCTCCTGTTCATCTTAACTAAATTTTGAGAAAAAATTTAGTATTATTATCAGTTATGTTTTTAACGGTTACATATTTAAGCATGTCCGGTGGTCAAAATTATACTTTTTTTATTTATAGGCATTTCTTAATGAATTTTCCCCCGGTTATGTGCCCTATTACTACTTTTCATATAAAAATATTTTGAAAACTTTCAAAAATTTTTAATAATTTTTTTAATTAAAATTTTAAAATTAATTAATTTTATTTAATATATGAACCAATTAAGGATTTCATTATTTTTTTCACTGTTGTGAGCAGAAAAGATTTCTTGAAAACTTGTCCTAAGGATTTATAAAAATTTTACTTACAAAATTTACAATAAATTTAAAAGTAAAATATATAAGATTTTTGAGAGTGATTTTTAAACCAAGGAACATAATTTCAAGTTTTTCGCATGAAATTAAAAATGAAAATTTACTAAAAGCATAATATAAAAATTCTGTACAAAATTTCATACACATATCTTGCAAGGATATGGCCATTTAAACATGACGAACTATAAAAAAAATCATTCTGAGATTAATGGACTTAAAAGTTTTAGTTACGGGTGGGGTAGGACTAATAGTACAGTACAATAATTGCTCTCTCTGCTGGTGTAATAAGCATATAAATACACGGATAGCATTATTTAATTTATTTAACTCTGTAGTATTTTATTAGTGAAAAAGAGAAAAATGCATTTTGTTTTTATTTTGACTACCATTAATATCTGATTTCTTTAATTGAAATATATTTTATACGGAGTATGAAAATACACCTTTTCCCATGTAGCTTTTAAATACTGAATTTTATGGGGGTTTTTTCCACATATTCTACGATCTATATATTTTCATTAATTATGTAACATTACATTTATTGCATGCCATGTACTTGTTTATGATAAAAGTGTACTTAACAGATAAGATGTAGATTCAGATTCTCAGTTTTAAGTACCGTTAATTTACTAAGTAGTCTTCTGCTTTGACATTTCTTCTGAAAAATACACTGCTCAAAACAATTAAAGGATATTGTTTTGTTGCATATATTGCAGTTTTAGGTGGATTTTGAATCTGGGAAACTTTTTAGCTGATTGATACATGGTCGACAGACATAGTAGGTTATATGAGAATAAATTACACATGTTTGGCAGAAAAAAATGCATTTTATTTTGCGCATTTGTGTACAAAAGGAAAAAAACACAATTTGTGCATATGAGAAAAAAAGAATAAGAAAAGGTGTTTTCTTCAAAGAAAATCATTTTCAGTAGGGGGTATGGTTTCCACGGGCGGCCAGCAACGTTGAACACCTTTGAGGCATGGACTCAATGAGGCTATTAATGACGAGTTGGGGTATTCTGCCCTACTCTTCCAAAAGAGCTCTTTCCAGTTCTTGGAGAGTTTGTGGGGGTTGTTGGCGGCCAGAAACTCGTCTTCCTAGAGCGTCCCAAACGTGCTCGATTGGATTCATGTCTGGAGAACACGCTGGCCATTCCATTCGAACGATTCCTTCCTCGAAAAGTAAATCCTCCACCAGGTTTGCACGATGTGGCCTGCAGTTATCGTCCATTAAAATGAAGTTATCTCCGATTGCTGCAGCGTAAGGGACTACAATAGGTCTGAGGATCTCATCCCTATATCGGCGACCAGTCAGAGCTCCATCTCGAATGATGTACAGGTCAGTGCGCCCGTCAATGGAGATGCCACCATACACCAACACTCCTCCACCGCCAAATCTGACACTTTCGTGCACGAACGCAGGATTATTCCTACTGTCACGGTCCCTCCAGATGAAAATACGCCTATTATCCGGATGCACAGAAAAACGGGACTCGTCAGAAAACAGAATATTGCTCCATTCATTTCTCCTCCAGTTGACATGCTCGGTTGCCCACTCCCTGCGGCCGCGACGATGCCTTGATGTTAATCTAACACATACCATCGGTCGGCGAGCATACAGACCTACAGCATGGAGCCGGTTTCGGACAGTCTGAGTTGAAATCGTGGTGCCTGTAGCCGAGCGAATGTGTTGTTGGAGAAGAGTAGCGTTCATGTTTCGGTGTCTCCGAGCTGTTAACGCTAAATCCCGATCTTCATTGGGCGTTGTTGCCAGTCTACGACCTTGCCCTGGTCTTCGGCCTGCACATCCACTCTCCAAAAAACGGTTCCAGATCCTGGAAACGACACTTTGTGACACTCCAATGGCTTGCGCTACTTCGGCTTGAGTTTGGCCCCCTTCTAACCTACCAACAATTCTCCAAGCTTCAGAATCTGTCAAATGACTTCGCTGAGACATCGTACTCATCGAAACAAAGCAATCACTGAATGCCGATCATCCTTGTCTTCATTCTCTTTTATCCAGTTGAAAGTCAAATTTCATTCGCTGCCGCTGAAGCGACATTTTTGACGTCGAACTCAAAATTTGCATACTCCACAGTTTGAAAACCAGAAAAATTTGCATTTGTGATTCTCTTCTTCTATTTTCGGCAAAAAAAAAATTCGTTTATATCTTTATTTTATATAAAACTTCAAATATCCTTTAATTGTTTTGAGCAGTGTATTTATAGAATAATTGTTTCCATAAATTATACTTCATTCAATCAAACCTATATCTGACTAGAAATATCTTACATATCTTTTACAATTTCAGGTATTATAACATTTCTTAAACAAATAATATTTTATAATATTTTTAGCAAACAGAACTAAATGTTACATTCAAAACAAACAACATAAACGATATCGCTTAAATAGGCCTGTCGTTCATTATTATTTTTTATTTTCACATACCCTTGTCTTCCATGATAAGAAAATAACGCATTAAACGTTATTTTATGTCTGTGAAGAAACAATTTATAATGTAAAAAGCAGTTGAACGTGTTCAGTGCAAATGTTAAATCTTTATTCGTGAATATTATGTAAAACTGCAACAACTTTTACAAGTGTACAAATATCCAAATAAATACTTAAAATTTCTTATTTGAAGCTTAAATATTTTAAATTTTCTTTTTTAATTTCAGGACATTTTACTGAAAATTAATGCATCGATCTATCAGTAAAAAATTTGAATTTTAAAAATTTTAAATACTTAAAAATATTATACGGAAATGCAAATTTTATTATCTTAAGTACACTTACGATTTTATAGTTCAAACTTTTCATTTCGGAGTTTTTCACAAAATGTATATATTCCTTCAATAAAACTCAATTCTAAATGATTATTTTTCTAAAAAAATTCTATTAAATTCACAGTAATAATAAATTTCTATTTTGTATTATATCATGATTCAGTTACAGTATCAGTTACAACTCCTATTAAACTACGGGAAATATTGTACGTGTAGAGCTCGCTAAAGATGTAGAAATAAACAGACTAACTGCAATCGGAGTAAACGATTTTATGCTGATTGTCCACAGCGATACAATTTTTTCACTTCACAATCTGCAAGAAAGCCTGATTCTAATGGTTTAAAACTGATACAATATGAGAAAAATATTTTCTAGACAAATTGATTTTAAAATATGATTTATTGTTAATCATATTCATCATTTTTATGTCATTCCACAGTTTTTTCTAAGTCTACTACACATTTTATAATACAATGATTTTCTCTTTAATAATATATATTTACCTGGTGTTTCAAGATATATGTTAGAGCGAATATGTCTTGATATTAGGACGGCGGAAAAATCTTACCTACTGGAACGGCGGGAACGGGTCAGTTTGACCCCTCGATGAAACTACAGAAATAACAACGATAAAACAATTTTAAATGCCATACATCGGAAAAAAATATGTCATTTACGTGTATTTCGTCATTTATATTTAATTTATATTTAATATTACTTGATAATTTATTGAATTTTTAAAGAACTGTAAATGTAACGCCTACAGGACGATCAATTTGGATCATACTACAACTATTCAAATTACTCATTAATTTGATATAAAAATTGATTAGTTTCAAAAATTAAAACTAATGCTGACTAAAATAAAACATAATTTATAAATTAATATTTTTTTTTATCAATATTTCACATATATATATATATATATATATATATTCAATATTGCCCAACATTGCAAAAACTAAAAAAATCTAGAATGCTGATTTTTTTATACTTTTTTTTAAATATTTGTTATCTATTTAGAGAAAGTAAAAAAAAAAAAAATTAACCAAACAAAAGTAATCAACGGACAAATATGTTCAGGGGACAAAATGACCCCTATCACCGCTCTAGTGTTGAACTACTAATGATAGAAATTTGCTTTCAAATTTACTTCCAAACAAAAAAATAATAAAATCAAGTATAGCTGTTTTATACGGCGTTTAATTTACAAGGGGCTGTATACATATTAAAGAATTAAACATACATATTAATAATTTTTTATGTCCTATTTTCTTATAATATTTATTTAACTTATATTTTAAAAACTGCTTCCCTGCGTCTAACAAGGACATTAAGAAAAGTATAATTTTTTAACGACAAAAATTGCCAAATTGTGGTACTATGAATTGTAATTCCGTGTTCTCTGGCATGAAAAGTCTGAAAATTTTGAAAAAATGGAAAAATATATAAAATAACATTATATTTCACTACACATAAAAAGTAAACTTTTCTGATGAATAATAAGTTTTATTTCCTATTCATTCCAGCTAACTTTTCTATTGCTAATTTTCATTTCCTGATTTCTATTTGGATAAGATTTAACAGAATATTATTATGCAAGTGTGGAGTATAGTTCAGTAATTTTATTCGGATATTTATATTCATAATATTTATTTTCTAAATTAATTTGACACCTATTTCCACAGCTTCTGTGTGTAGTTAATAATACTAATATCAACACATACATGGAAACAGTCAATACATGCAGAAGGGCCATTAACCAAATTAAATGATGACATGATATTGTTACTAATCGGTAATGGCATGATATTCAAATCACATAATTTGGCATTTAGATTCTATACATATTATGATCATCTCTAAACAGTACATACATAATTTGTAGATTCTGCATTCATTTCTTTTAAACATCTTGCAAAATGTTGTATGGATACGAATTTTAATATTTGTCTTTGAAACATCATATATTTATATATAATTTTTAATATATTTTAATTGAAAATTACAGACAAAATGTTTTATTAAACAAAATTATCTGCCAACTGTCGATTAATAATTCTAAATATATAATTTTCTTTATTTTACAATAAAAATAGAACGATAACTGGGCAGTTTAGTTTAGTTCGAATATATATATTTTTAAAGTACAATAAGAAAGAAATTTAAACTTTTAGTGTTTATTATTATTTTCTGCTTTAACCCTTCTTTGCATGAGTTTTTCTGGATTAATATTTCTATATTTACTGGATTAATATTTCTATATAAATATAGCGGTGGCGAAGAAGTTGATTTATTTATTAAAAGTTAAATAAAAAGTGATGGAAATTTACATCACTATGCAATTAAGGGTTAAAACTTTTCTATTTTTTATATCAGCACATATAGGATGACTCGTGTCGGATTTAGATACAGATGTACTTAGAAGTAATTTGTTAAAATGATTATATTTATAATCATTGTATTATTATAATTTTATTTGTAGGTCCCGGTTTTAAAATGCGGTGTTTGCGTCCTGTGGTATTAATTTTTATTCAGGAATCGCAGTCTTCTTAAATTTTTCTCACTTTACTTAAATTATTTTAAAACGATATATTTACCGTAAACATCTAGTGCCGATGTTAAAGAATCTGTCACAAGGAATTTTGTTTAGAAATAGTGGTAGAAAATGTAGAATATTTTAGGAAAGCTGCGATCCCTGGTTTATTGCCATGATACGGTTTGCGATTGCTGTGTGTACTTCTCAGTAGAAAATATTTTTGTAGTTTAAAAGATGTGTAAATATAATAGAATCGATATGTAAATATAATAGATTCTTATTAAGCAGCATATAACAAATTAAAAATGAATGCCAGTTCGAAAATACATTTCTCAGTCACGTGGAAGCCGTTTAAAAACACTTAAAATTCTCCTGCATTTTGAATTAAAATATTTATAACATGTTATAACTTTTTTTTTAAAACAATTGATTTTTTTACGTATTTTCACTTCTTCAACCTCCAACCCTCAACCCCCGAAAACTTTGTGGTAAAGCAGTTTTTTTTTCGAAATTCAAAAGCTATCCGCCTTTTGGTGTTGAAGTGAATGGGCTCATTTTTAGCGTATTGTGTGCGGCGAGCATGTAGAAACAAAAGAATTGAGAAATAGGAAATTCAGGAGAGTTCATTATATGGGCCTGGTATAGATGGAGAAATGGGAAGTCCAGGAGAGTTCATTATATGGGCCTGGTATAGATGGAGAAATGAGAAGTCCAGGAGAGTTCAATATATGGGCCTGATATAGATTGATAAATAGGAAGTCCAGGAGAATACATTAAATGGGCCTGGTATAGATGGAGAAATAGGAAGTCCAGGAGAGTTCATTATATGAGCCTGGTATAGACTGAGAAATAGGAAGTCCAGGAGAGTTCAATATATGGGCCTGGTTTAGATTAAGAAATAGGAAATCCAGGAGAGCTCATCATATGGGCCTGGTATAGATGAAGAAATAGGAAGTCCAGGAGAGTTCATTATATGAGCCTGGTATAGATGGAGAAATAGGAAGTCCAGGAGAGTTCAATATATGGGCCTGGTATAAATGGTTTTATATAAGTTGAAAATTTTCACTGTTATCTATGTTTGTTTAAAAACGTTGTAAAACTTTAAGCCTGTTTTTCTCGATACTCTGTTTTACAAAACCGGTACCAGATAGAACTCGTGATTGGATTGACCGATTTGGTTGGAATTTTTATGGTTTTCTAGTATATATTATTTTGTAGTCTCTCAAGGACGTGGTTTTTAATATTCGAATTGTTAATATTTTTTGCGCGATTTAAATCAGAAAATTTTGTGTAAAATCGACAATTTGAAATTTGAACGGCCGCCATTTTCTTCAGGATCGAAAAACTGATAAACCCATGCGAGAAGGACTACAAAATCATTTAAATTTCATTTTTTTTTATCTAGAGATAAGCGGTTTCCGCGATTCATCTGGTACCGCGAAACGCTTCAATTTTTGCCCATCCCTTATCAAAGGCCGCTAGAGGACCGTTTTTCAACCAATTTCAATTTTTTTTGTTTTTTTACTTCAAGTTATTTTTTTTTCTTTTGGGGGAAAAAACATTAATATTACTGTATAATTGCGCTCAAAAATAATCGCAAAAATGTGGAGAAATTTAAGGGTTTTTTTTTTTTTTTTTTTTTTTTTTTTTTTAAGTTATAACATTCCTTAATGATTTGCCTCGTTGATTTTTTTATTTACATTGTCTTGTATTGTATATTTGCACATAATATAATTTTAATGTAACAGAATTATAATTAATTGTTTGTAAAAATGTATTGAAACTTAATTTCAATAAATAAAATTAATATCTATAATATGGACATCTGCACATAAAATAAATTTTGTATTCATGCATTCTTGCATAAGAGTGCAATAGGTATGGTACCAAGATATGAATATTTATAAAACTAGTTATAGTACGAACGCACTTCATTTGTCACGTTTGACGTACAATTTCTAACTTGTTTTTTTCTATCTCGAATTCGCTATCAGGTAATATTCAAAATTATTTGCAATATATATACTAGTTTCATCGTACAGACTCGAGTGATTTATTGGGTAAATACCGTAGAGGTATATATTAAAATTATTTAAAAAGTATTTCGATCTTGTAAATTCAAGTGATTTTTTTGTGTTGGATATAAAACAGTGTAAACTGTTAACATTAAAGTCTAGTCGCTTGAAGGCTCCAATTTTAAAAGGTGACGTTTGTGTGCTGAGTCAGGAGGGTTTATTGTCAGTGTGTGGTTTGTTGTTGTATTATCACAATTCCTCTGAAATATGTAGCAAGTATTTCTCAATACTACATATTTTTATAGTTTAAAGATTTTGAAAATGTTGTACAGTCAGATTTCTTTGTATGCATATGAACACAGCGTAACCATAAAAGTTCATTCTTTTGTTCTTCAGAAAATATAACAAATGGTATAAATGCTTAAAAATGCGTCATATCTAAAGATATTTAAATTAAATACCTATTAATTTCAATTCATAAATAAAATCATACGATAAAAAATTTCAAAATATAATAAGGAATCAAATTTTAAAAATAACCTAATAAATAGTTATTTCAAGTGAAATTTAATTATTTAAAATAATAACGTTTGAGAATAACGTAATATATTGGTTCGAATGATCATAGAGAAATCTCCTACATTTCTAAACTACAGTTAGATTTAATTGAACCAGAGTTGATGACTAAACTCAAATTCTATTTGCAGCAGATATATTTCAGTTATATTCTTTTTTTTCTGTAATTAGTTATCACGCATATTCAAAATTATTTGAGATATATTTCGGTCTTCTAAATTCAAGGGATTTATTTGTTGGATATAAATACAACAGAGTTACTCTGGCGTAATTTGTTACGAAGATTATATTCAAGTTGATTGAAGGTCTCAGTATGATACGGGGGGGGGGGGGGTTAATGAGTCAGAAGGGTCTATTGTCCATGTATGGTTTGTGGTTGCTGTGTTAACAGAACTTTGATGACATAAATAGCATCTACAAATGAAATTTTAAAGTAGTTTAAAGATTATTTATATGGTATAGAGTCTAATTTATTCAATCTGGACAAAAATAATTGGATATGTTGGGTTAGTTCGGAATTAAATCTGTGTCACTCAAGATATCAGTTTAATATATTGTTACAAGCTGTATAAAAATTGTATACGAATTGTATACGAATTTTAATTGAAATCGAACGGTTACAGACATCCATTAGAATAATGATTATTTTTTAAATACAAAATGTCCGTATGTTATGTAATAATAATAAAGGAAAACTTTCAAAATCATTATAATACAACTTTTACAACCGACTATTTAGTTACAAATTAAGCAAAACAGACTAGGATAATGTTTAGTTCTTGCTAAAGACAGTATTTTCCATATTTTAAATCTATTTTGATGCATTTATTGGATGCATTTATGCTGAATACATTTACTTCCACACTTAATTTACATATACATTTTTTTTTTATAACAAAACATTACATATTATTGAAACTTTGCACATTATGTTTAGCTTGTTTATATATATATATATATATATATATATATATTGGCTGTCCAGTTAGTAGGACAGCTCATGGCAACAAACAATTAAGTAGTCACCCACGAGCTCTGAGTTGACGTAGCTATCATCGTCATAATCAAAGATGACAGCTCAGCAGAATTGAATGCTGAGAACAATAAAATATAGGTGTACGGCTACGTCAATTAGTGGCTAGTCGTCGGAGATATTGGAACTCAAAAATCCCCTCTACTGTGTTTATAGAATGTAGTAAAGATGCTTCGGCTAGCAAGCCGCAAATGTTAATTCTGAAACTTAATTTATGTACATGCTTAATATTTTGTATAACCAAGATATTATATTACACTTTGTTTGAACTACAAGACGTCGTCTGAGTTCAAACCCAGTACTTCTTACTCAGTACTGACCAGCAGTATTTAAATATCATATATTCGTTTTAAAATATGCTCAAATTAGACACATAATTTAATCAAAGTTGATTCCATGTGCATGCGTTATTGAAGTATATTTAAAAACGCTGAAAATTGTAATGCAGTTTTTAACGGTGAATGCGCGCATTGGCATAAAAAAATACTTTCTAGAGAAACGGATTTTCTTTCTGCAAAATTGATCTTGTGAAACATGTCAATAGAAAAACATACTAAGAAGAAAGTACTTATAATAAACAGAAATACATTTTACGGCACATTTAATTGTAGTAAATTTAAACTTTATATTTTTCTTGTAATACTCAAAACGACCACTTTAAATGCATGTCAAATTCGACAGAAATGCTCTCTGTTTCTTTTTTGCTGATATTTAATTACGTTATTTTATGCAATACAATAACATGATATCGTAGAAAGGTTTCTGGTGGCTGTAGTATACTAATTATAAAATGTGCCGCTTTCATTTTTACTGTATGAAATTCCGTAGTACGTCATAGTTTTCCTAACGCATATAATTTGTGAAAAAGTAACAAACTATAGTTTGTACTTTACTAACATATTTGAAATTTTATGTAATAATAATTCTTGCATAAACTTCATGTTCCATCCAATTTATACTCGCAACGAGTCAGTGAAATCGATTGACAGTTGCTCTTAACTACCTTTAATAAAGTGAATCGCAATAATTCATTCAAGCAGAAAGTCCAGATTGTCAAAAGAAGCGTGACCCACAAATTATACTGTTCTTTATGATTCTCACGCAAAGGTTTAAGTTATTTCAGATTCATCCACGACAACGTTTAAAGATAACGACGATAAAATATTTGCTGCTACCTTGAAAATTAGATTATTTTTTCTTTTTGAAATTATTGTTTTTTTGTTTAAGTGCTGTTTCTCTTCTGAATTTATTTTTATTTTATAAAGCAATCAATAGGTCATAATGAACAGAAAAAGTATTTTCAACTAGGTAAATCATATTTAATGGTTGGAGTATTATAGTTGAGATTTATTCCAACAGATGGAAAAATGCCGGGACCAGGACTCGAACCTGGGTACTTTGGCTCGCCGTGTTGAATTTTTCGCTATATATAATTTCGTTGCTATTTTCGAATATAATTTACCTAGTTGAAAATATTTTCCTCTGTTCTTTACGACCTAATTACATGGTATACAGGAGTTTCCGTGTTATTTCAGATTCATCATGAAAAATGCTATAGTTATAGCTCGGATGAATAAAATTAGCACTGCAGTTCGCAGCCTTGTCCAACAAATATAAATGAAATGTGCCAGCCAAGATATCATTGGGATAGCTCAGTGGGAAGAGCGTTGGCATGGCAAGCCAAACTACCCAGATTCGAGTCCTTGTCCCGGCATTTTTCGGTCTGTTGGAATAAGTCTAAACTGTGATACTTTAACCACTGAATATGAATACAATCAATAGGTTTTATAAAATTTAATTTGGTATTTTTCCAAACTCTCTTAGCATTTCCTCTTTTAAAGATTTTACAAAAGATTTAATGTATGAGGATACCTCAGCAGAATACTTTATGTGTTGACGCTACAGTGATATGAATTACGTATTGATATTACGGAAATATACATATATATCTTACAGAAATAAAAAGTATTTGAAAAAATTTATGATCGAATTAAGGTACCAATTTTATTTTAATGTTTTATAAATCCGTACCACGTTAACAAAATCAAAATGGTACCTTTGTTCGCTCTGTGTGGAACAAGAATGTAATGTATTAAAAAATAGCAAATATGTAAAAATGGAATAAGAAACAAGCAAATTATTAGTAGCAAAAATGTACAAAATACCCTAGTTTAGCAATCAACAAAAACTGTTTAAGAGTTGCATTAAATTTAATTATTGCACAATATCAAATAAATATGTTAATTTTTATTTAATTTCATAAAAAAAATTAGAATTTTTTTATTATTTACGATTCAAGGGCTATTTATATAGTTTTATAGGACCCTTGCTCTTTTAAAGTACGTCATACAACAATTATTAAATCACAACACACAACGAAGTGTCACTTAATAAGTCTAAGTTGATAATATATATTGGATGTCTTTGTATTAATATATATCTTTGAATAATTCATGCCTTTTTATAATCTTCTACAATAAAATAATTTATTAGTTGACTCTTAAGTGTGTAGTTTCTTTACTTCTATATACCAGGTGACTAAAAAGTCTCGGAACGGTGTAATATCTCGAGAAATAGATGCCGGATTAAAAAAAAATAAGTAGGGAATATTTTTTGAAAACTATTTAATGTCGCCAAAATTAGGCAACCCCCCAATAGGAGGCAGAAGGGGGCAACATTGAAATTTCAAATGGAAATCCCCATTTTTTTGCAGATACGGATTCTACGGAACAAAATACATTGATTTTATCCATAAACTTTTTTTTTAATATTTTGTAGAGGGTGCAGTAATCGATAAAAAGTTTTTAAAATGGTATGTGTTAAAAATAGATTTTAAGAATGTCTATGGATAAAATTAGAATTTTGTCTGATATAATTAATATTTTTTGTCTTATTATTAATGTATTTTGTACCGTAGAATTGGGAACCTGCTAAAAAAGTTGGTGTTCCCATTTGAAATTTCAAAGTTCCCAGCTTCCACCCCTGGCACCATTAAATAGCTTTCAAAAAATATTTGACAAGTATTTTTTTTTTATCCGACGTCTATTTCTCGAGATATTACACCATTCCGGGAATTTTTATTCACCCGATATAATCAAATACATTAAACCTACCCGGAAATTCTGTCGGTTTGGGAAGTGAATGAAAACAGTACATTTTTTTATACTTCCGAATATGGGCCGAAATGATTTGTTGAGCTGAGTTAAACTTTTTCGCAATCTCCGATTTTGTCAAACAAGGATCTTGCTCTATCATGGCCTTGATAATATCGTCATCCGTCAAAGGTGGCCGCCTACAACGTGGTTTATAATTACGGTCGAAATCACCTGTTCAATTTTTTTGTATCCTTCTATTGGACGATCTATCTTCGTTGTTGAAACTCATACAAAGTGCATTGTTGTAAATGAACTTTATCAGTGATCATTAGTGTGGATTGAGAAAAAACGAAATTTATATAATCGAAACATAATAGTGCGGGAAAGTTGCCATTGGTAATAAGGAGTAAATTCGTAAAGTATTACATCAAATGGTTAATATGTTTCACCGCCGCAGGAAGGGGGGCAAAGTTTTAAAAAAATCACAAAAAAAAGTTTTTTAAATAAATAAATAAATAAATAAATAAATAAATAAATAAATAAATATATGATCCAACCATACTAATACAATTTTAATAGACTGCAACAGCTACATCAAGATGTAAGTAACGTTCCAATTAAATTTAATTATAGTGAAATCATTTCTATTACCGCCGCAGGGGCGACAAAATAAAAAAAAAACGGCAAAAAATTCAAATTTCCGTTTTTTTAATTTTCTCCATTTTTATTATATGTCTCGAATGAAATAAATTTACATTATATCTAGTAATATCTGATAAATGTCTAGTAATTTTGATCATGGGCATTGCCAACAAAGGGCGAGAGGGACCCTCCCCCTCCTAAATTTGAGAGAAAGGGGCTTTTTGCTGAAATGTTGGGGATTCTCCGGGAAAGTTTGGTGATTTTTTTTGTAGGGGAACTCCATACATAAATTCTCCATCATTTTTACCTTTCGGGCCCCACTACAAAAAAATCCCAATAAATTCCTAGAAAATCTCTTAAATACCTTCAAAAAGCCCCTTTCTCTCAAATTTAGGAAGAGGCGGTGCCTTTGGTGGGCTTCCCCCAAGATCAAAATTACTAGACATTTATAAGTTATTACTAGATATAATATAAATTTATTTAATTTTAGACATATAATAAAAATAGTGAAAATTTAAAAAAAAACTTAAAATTGAAATTTTTGCCGTGTTTTTCAAAATTTTGTCCGCCCTTACGGCGGTAATAGAAATGATTTCACTATAATGAAATTTTACTGGAACATTACTAACGTCTTGATGTAACTGTTGCATTCTATTAGAAATTGTATTGCTATGGTTAAGTAATTGAATTTTTTATTCTTTGAACTAAAAAACATTTTCTTCGTTTTTTCGAAAATTTGTCCCTTCTTCGGCGTTAAAAGATATTAACCATTTGGTGTAATATTTTCCGAATTTATTCCTTATTATCAATGTGAACTTTCCCGCAATATTATGTTTCGATTATAAAAATTTCGTCTTCTTCGACCCACCGTAGTGATCATATGTACACGATCACGTCTCACTGAATAATGACATGAGACACTTTTGTTTCAGTTAATTTAGAATAGCACATGGGTATAAATGCAATGATAAAGAGAGATAGCTATATATGTCCCAAATGAACACGTGCATGTTTGTTGATTTAAACAAAAAGTTTTGTTTAAATATAGGTCAATGGAAATTTTGTTTGAATCAACAGAAACAATTTTGTTTCGCAATTCCAAAAAAAAAGACATTGTATCGTCAGCAAAAAACGTTTTGATAATTCAAGTAAAATGGTTAAATTTTATTTGAATTTTGCTAAAACAACCAAAATGTACTCAACAAAACATGTTATGTAGTTTTAATCAACTCCTTTTTCTGGGTGTGAAAAAAAATAGAAGTAACTTATTTCTTTACTTTTGAAAGAGACCACTTCCGTTTTCTTATCGATCACATTCTTTTAAAATCGAAACCTACCATATATGCATTCTTCATTGAATCGTATTATCATATCGCTTAATTAAAGTAACACCTTTTTTCATATTAACAACTATTCTTGATCAACACAATTCAAAATTTAAAAATTTAATATAATTACATAATTTTTGCAGATTGCTCTATAACACATCCATCTTATCCTATTTTATGATATCAGATTCCTTTTTCTAAAAATCTTCGCAGTAAATAAGTGGAAATTATAAGAGAGATGTAACTTTTATGAACGTAGTCAGGTTTATATCCTTGTAAAAATTGTATCAGACAGACTAGAATTTTATGACCAAAGGAATTTATCGCACAATTTTATTTTCTTTCGACGCGGCCGTTGTTAAATTAAGAACCTTATCTGGTCCCTTAGAAACTTTCAATAATAGAATATGTATGGTATCGATTATTACTGTATTTTCAATTCTTTGAATTTTTACGGATAATTTAGGTTTTATGATGGATATGAAGGTGATTGTGAAACATTTTTATTTCTTATTGTTTTACCGTGAAAGTTCTATTTCATTTGATATTTTGTTTAAATATTTTGAAATTGTTTTAAATAAATTTATATTTTTGTCAAATATATATATATAAAAAAAAAAAAAAAAAAAAAAAAAAAAAAAAAAAAAAAAAAATGTTGATTCAAACAAAATTTCCATTTACCCATATTTAAACAAAAAGTTTTGTTGGGTCAACCAAATTTTCGTTGATTCAACAAAACTTTTTTCTGGGTGTCGGGAAGACAACATAATCCATATTCGAAAAAAAATTAATACAACATATTATAGATACACAAAATAATACTCTGATCAGCACAGAGAAATGCCTATAAACATATTCTGTTTTATATTGAATATTTTCCATTTTTGAATTTTTTTTTTTTTTTGTAATCGAGATAAAATTGCAATACTTTTCAAGGGAAAATTGTGCAATATAATTTCGTTTACAGAATCAGAAAGTCACCTGGAAAGAGAGTCAATTTCGTCTATACGAGGATAGAATAAAACTACTAATTTTGGGAAACCATTTTTATGTTTAATAATCATTTGTTTTACAGAGAATTGTTAAAAATTATAGAGGTATGCTTCAAACTGAAATACACATCTTAACTAAAATTATCATTTGTAATTTGTTTGTAATTATAAACGATACTGTAATGAATTAAATTTTTCGTTTGCTTGAAAAGGGAATTCCTAAAATGCATTAAGCACTCATTGTTTCATGTGAAATAAGGCCAGGAAATTTCATGGGAAATAATGACTAGATAATTTCCTAATATTTTAAGAAATGATTCCAGTAAATGATTGAGCTGGACCGTTACACCATCAAAAAATTATTATATAAAAAAAATTGTGTATAGTAAACCACACGTTTTTACTGAATGGTGTATAAAAATTTTATGTATTTTTTTTAACCGCTGACCAGGCCCCTACCTGCAAGGCTTTTGCCTAGCTTAACGAGTTGATACCTGGCAACGGAGCGAGAATTCACCTGCTCTTCGCTTGGCAAAGATGTGTTTGTTAAATCTATAGGCCGACGTGGCTTCAGTGCGTCCTGTTGCTTTAATTGCTTTTTCTTAGTTGGCCGGTTGCCAATTGATTTTTGATGAGGTGGTTCAGCACTGTACAGTGTAGCGAAGTCAGGCCGGACGGATGTGAGATGCTGGGATATTTCCTATGTAAAATTATGTAAAATTATACTTTAAAATTACATCAAATTGACGTTTCGGTCAACTTCTATGACCATCTTCAGAATATGATGTTAAGTAGCATTTACACTTATAAACAAAAGGCTTCCATCTTGAGATATTATTCACATAACTAACTCATGCTTATGACATGAGCAAGGTCAAATCCCAGGCCGTGTAGTGGCGCCACCTACTATAAACCCCTGTGATTAGACCTTGCTCATGTCATAAGCATGAGTTAGTTATGTGAATAATATCTCAAGATGGAAGCCTTTTGTTTATAAGTGTAATTATTACTTAACATCATATTCTGAAGATGGTCATAGAAGTTGACCAAAACGTCAATTTGATGTAATTTTAAAGTATAATTTTACATAAAATTTTTATACACCATTCAATAAAAACGTGTGGTTTACTATACAAATTTTTTTTTTTTTATACAATGATTCCAATAATTTAAATGTCAGAATTTTCAATGAAACTCAAATTACTTTCTGTTTTGTTAAAATTGAGAAGGAATATTTCAGAGTAAAAAACCAGAGATTTAAAAAAAACTTAATTCAGACAATCAACTGCCTATTATTTCCCTGAACGTTCCTGAAATTTCAACAAAGTAGATCATTCATATAATTCCTGAAAACTCAAAGAAAAAGAAAAGAAAATCTCAAGTCCCATTACATACAATATTTTTGAAATGGGAAATAATTTGAAATGAAATATTTTCTAAATTAAACAGAATTTTAAGCAATATGAAGATTTTAAATTTTATAAAAATTTAGCGATTCATGTCTAACATTTTGCAGCATATTCATAATAATCTGTTGTTGTAAATAGGCTAATTAAACGTATGTCCATAAACATTTTAACATTAACTTTTGTCGTAGTTTTAATGCACTTTTCAGCTACGGCTCACAATATTCATTTTGTAAACATTCCATAGCATCCCAAAATACACATTTAGTAGCTCAAAAAAGTGAGCGGACCCTTAAAAAATCCAGAATTATCAAATAACTAAACTTTCAGACACAATTTAAAATAATTTCTGCTGCTTAAATAAATTATTCACTTCTTTAAATTAATATGTTATGAAATTTTTGGTAAAAAAAATGTTCCTTAATATTTCTAATTTGTATGAAAATGAAGGAAAATAATTTCTCAAAGTATCGGACACTTGTGAGACTTTAAAGATAACCACCTGTAATGAACTCAAAACAAAAATGTATTATATTATTTTGTATTAAAGTAGGTGGCAACTCCATTGATAACCTGTTTATTTTTTTAAAATGATTTTAATTGGCGTTTCAAAATACAGCTTTAGCAACCTTCTTGATATATGTTTTTGTTAGAAGCAAATAA
The DNA here is from genome assembly GCA_963931845.1 of Maratus michaelseni. Classification (NCBI taxonomy): domain Eukaryota; kingdom Metazoa; phylum Arthropoda; class Arachnida; order Araneae; family Salticidae; genus Maratus; species Maratus michaelseni. The sequence continues at coordinate 254,885,757 of OZ007590.1, read as the reverse complement.
AGATCTACACATCGAAAATCCAATGTAATTTATTTTATATCCGTTCCTAATATGAAAATATTAATTTTCCATGTTTCAACTAAAATTATTTTATTAAAGTAATCAGACAGTTGTCAAAGTTGTTGTTAATAATTTTTAATACAAAATAATATGATGTACTTCATTTTTGTATTTATAATAGTTTGTTTTGTACAATGTCTTACATGTATCCGGCTACATTTGCGACAATGTTTTCTAAACTCTTACAAATTTATAATTTTAAGGATGAAGCATTCTTCGAATTCCAAAACAAATATGTAAGATATAAAGATTAAACGCTTTATTGCGACAGCAGTAGTAATTTAAAAGAATAATACTTTTTAAATACCAGATAATTCTTAATTTTCTAAATATCCGATCGCAATTGACAGTTACTGTGTATTGAAATAGATACATGGACTTTTAATCTCGCATATATACTTATGAATTTATGATTAATTTTTAATGGTTCTTTTAACGAATACAATGTATCTAAATAAAATAAATATTTAAAAATCTCTGTAACAAAAAATTAAAAATTGAATATTTTTATACGTCTTACTCACGCAATCCCATTTAGTTAATTGATATTCCGCTTGTTTAAGGAAAAAAAAATATTTTTATTCTTTTTTCAAAGAGAACGAAATATTTTTCGACGCAATCAGTAGATTATTTCCGTGTGAACTTAATGGATTTTCATTTTATTTATTTTCGTTCTTGATTAATTTACTTTTATAATATTCATTTGTATTTTATAAGAAAATCTTTTTTGAAGTTGCAAAGAAGACAATAAGGAACATCGCTAGAAATTTTATGCAGATAGATGAAGGGAAATAGCTTCAGACATTGTGACTTCCCCATTTACCAGTATTGGAAAAGTAATTAATTGAAAAACAAAAATCAGCTAATGAAATGTTCCGAATTAAAATATATATATATATATATATATATATATGTGTGTGTGTGTGTGTGTGTGTGTGTGTGTGTGTGCATATTTGGGGCTTTCTGAACAAATTTAACTGGGCTATTTTTAAAACACGTTAACAATAATGTATTTTGTTCAAGAAATAAATATGCGATTTTGAAAAATGTAATCAATTAACATTGCTCTTAAATTATGTATTACCTGAATTTTTCTGGTCTACGTTTTTGGTGGCTACAGATAACCGTGAAATGTGTGTGGTAAATACCTGATGTATTAGCTACCGTCAATAACTAATTCTAATTAATATGGCTTTAGAAATTATATGATGATTTATAATATTTTTATTTAAAAAACATCCCGTATCATCCCATGATATAGAAATAAACACATATACCTTTAAGCTTACACTTGTATATAATTACATTTCATTTTAAATTAATGTAATATATTATTTTTAAATAAATATCTACGTTATTTTTTGTCACAAAGAATTAAAAATTGAATATATTTATACATCTGATTCACGCAATTGCATTTAGTTAATTGATATTTTGCTTGTGTGAAGAAAAATGATAATTTCATTCTTTAATAAAAAACAGGAAGTAATTTGTTCGGCGTAATCAATAAATTATAATAAAATTAAATTCCATATTAATTGAAAAACTTATGTATTTTATTTATTTTCATTCTTGATTAATTTACTTTTGTGTGACCTAGCATATATAATATTCATTTGTATCTTACATTTTTATAAGTTAAAAAGAAGGTAATAAGAATCACATTTAGAACTTGTGACTAGACAGATGAAGTAAAATAGCTCTAGGCATAACGAATTTTCCATTTTCTAATATTGGAAAAGTAATTAAGTGAATGAAAATCAATTAATAAAATATCTTGTATTTTTATTTTTGTTTATGAATTTGGTGCTTTCTGAATACATGTATGCTCTGATATTTCCAGACTACGCAGGACCATATATTGATGAAAATGTGAAATATATTTTAAAGTAATGTATGAAAAAGTAGATTACGGAACGTTAGAATTTTGTTTTCATCCCCTCATTATTTCGACATATTAATAGTCACATATGATTTCCATTGTAGCTGTTAAAGCTATTTACTTTGAAGATTTTTGCTTATGAATACTGGTAGAGTAAAAAGAAAAAATCTTATAGCATCGGCTTACGTATGAGCTGCCTGAAAAAAATGTCACTTATATCAACCTTATATTTAATATAGTTAAATCACATTTTAATTTTTAAATTAGAAAGTCCTTTAAAAAATACCTCCTATGAATTTTAACATTAAACGTTTATATAATTCGGTTTCAGCATGGGTTTATGATTTTCATTTCTAGAAATATCGTTTTACCCAAAATACAAATGCTTATAAATAAACTGGGACATTTTAAAACATATACAAATACATGTAAATTTATGGTTAATATTTAACAGCTGTTAAAATAATGCACTCTATTTAAGTAAAATAAACATCTACAGACTTTTACTCACAAGGAATTAAAAATTTAATATTTTAATACGTCTGATGCAAGACAAACCCATTTACTTAATTGATATTTTTCTTGTTTAATTAAAAAAAATTATTCTTTCTTTAAAGAAAAGGAAACATTTTTTCGACGCAATCAATAAATTATTTCTGTGTGAATGTGATAGGTTTCTCATTTTATTTCTTTTCTTTCTTGATTAATTTACTTTTGTGCAATCTACCATACATAAATTTCATTTGTATCCTATAAAAAAGCCATTTTTGAGGTTACAAAGCAGCTAGCAAGAAATGAAACTAGAAATTGTAAAAAGATTGTTAAGTGAAATAGCTCCGTATACTGTGACTTTTCCATTTTTTAAGACCTAAAAAGTATTTAAATGGAAAAAAAAATCAGTTAAGGAAACATTCTGTATCTTTTAATTTTTATACATTTGACGCTTTTTGAATGAAAGCATCTGAAATATTATTTATATAAATCAAAATTATAGTGTTTCATTGAAGAAATGCACATCGGTTTATAGAAACAGTAATTAATTAACATTGCTTTAAAATTGTCTATACCCGTATTTTTCTGGTCTGAAGATACATGTATTTGTACATGGTGGCTGCAAACGATAGTTTTAGACATTTTAGTGGTTATTTAAAGGTTTAATATTTCCTAATTTATATGTCTGTAGACATCTTAAATATCCATTTCCACGCATACTTTAACCCTTTCCGGTACAGACAAATTCTGTTCGTAAAATGAGAAATTACTGACTGACACCGGAATTTATAAACAACCTTTTTAGAAAATAAGAACTCCTTATTTTAAGTTTTCAATGTAGAAACAAATTTTTTTTTAAATATTCTTGGTGCCGTATGCAAGTTTGGAATTACAATTAGGTGTGCCCGGAGTGGGACCACTGTGGCGGAAAGGGTTACCTTTTTCTTCTACACCTCTTTACTACTTACTGTGTTTTTTCCTACACTTATTAAAACATTTTGCAACTAATGTTGTTCTTAAAATAATTTATGAAAAAAAAATTTAAACGAATATATCTTATTTCTGTTGATGTCTAAAAACAAACGACAAAGAACAGCAATTACTAATTTAACTCAATTATTTTTAAGCAACATGTCTATTTAGAGAGGAGGGAGTGTTTTGGTATCATTAACAGGAGACATTAACAGTTATTTAATTTTTATATTCTTTCCGGCGTATAACATATTTTTATAGCTCTTTTATAGCAATTATTGGTATTAGCCTTGTTAATGCTTTTAATAATTGTTATTGGAACGATTATTAGAAATATAAAATATTTTATCAAGTTTTTTATTAGCATGACACTTAGGCTGAAACTGTGCTCTGATGAAAGGTGAAGATATATTTAATAGCACGTAATCGACAAATTTTAGCTGTAATTATTTAATTGATTTATACATACATACATACAGGGTGATTCAAAACTGGAGGAGCAAACTTCTAGAAGTGGTGGGGCACACTTAGACAACTCGGAATCACATAGCATTGCAGGGTCGGAAATGTAATCCTAAGGAGTTAGGGGGTTGTTAGGGGCTGAATCTCAGAGCAAAGATTAGTATTAGAGTGAGTACTCTATTGTTATTCCATAGAAAAGTTGAATCCAAAATCACCCCGGATTTGACGCATTAAAGGCTGTTTGTTTTGGCGGTATTCGCTTCCTTGGCAACTTCGATTGCATTCTCGCAAAAAAATAAACATAAATAAACAAACGAAACTGAAACTAAAAAGTTGTCATCATATTCTAGGATTTTATGCCAGAGCTAGGATAGAAATGAGATGTCTGTGGATTTTATATGCGTAAAATCTACACAAGGCCGAAATATATAATTGCAGTAACAAATTCAATTGTTATAAGCTGTGTTTTCAGTTATAAGAAATTAATTTATACTAAATTTGCATATAATAAGATATTATTTGATTTGCTTTCATGACTTGTGATTTCAAATGTTATTCCTATAATGAGCAAGACTAATTGGTTTTCTCTAAATAGGGCTTTGGTAAAAGAAAAATTTGTAAGCTTCGTTTTCTTTTGTAACTCCCCCCCCCCCTCCGATAATATATATATATATATATATATATATATATTATTAGTGATACAAGATTTTAAGTACGATGACCCAAAATATTTCGAGATTTCTGTTTGGAAAGCTTCAATTTGACACAATCATTACGCGAAATGTAACAATATTGTCATTTTTTTTTAATTCTAAAAATGCATTAAACTTTGCAGGCTTTAAAATAAAAGGAAATCAAATAGTTTTTCTCTCATTTTTTTTTCTTTAACAAAGGGGGAGAATTTTTCAAAAAATGGCATTATAGTTCACCATAGTTGGTACATTGGGGGAAAATTAGCTGAAATTGTATCAAATATTCTTTGATTTGATAATATATTTGCTTTACATACCTTACATAGCTTTTGAAAACTTGAAACCACATACTGTCTTTTTTTAACAATACATTCAATTATAGAACATATTTTTGCTGCAATCGAAAAATTTTTGTTCTGCTTTTGATATTTCTATTTAACGGCATATTTTTTGCAACCTTTCATATATATATTAAATTGAAAGTATAAATGCATTACAATATTTTTAATCAAAAGAAAAACCTTGATTGGTAATATTTATCCATGTAAAAAAAAAAAGCAAATTTACAGTAATTTACAGTTTTTTTTTGAGGGGGGAAAGGTGAAAAATAAAAATTCCAGGATATTTCAGATTTACGAAGTTGTATTTTGTGTAATTGTTTCTCTCTTAAGATAACTATTATTTTTCATAAGTTTCTGAGAAAAATAAATTTACAACTTTTCAGTACCACAAAAAAAAACATTGAGGGTTTTTTTTTTTTTTTTTTTTTTTTTTTTTTTTTTTACCACAGACAACTACGACAACTACTCATATATAACTAATATATTTATTATTATTATTTAAAAATTTCTCCTTGCTATTTTGACTCAAAACTTTGATATTGTCTATATTTTATGTTTACCCTGAATTATAAAATCTTCATTTATTCACAATTTATCGTTAGTATAATAGTTTAGTACTTTACTTGTTTTTATTTTTTACTGTGCATATCTTTGTACAATGATATAGTGATCATGGTTTTGCCAGGTACAATATCAAGGGGTTTTTTAAAAAGTATAATCAATATGTACTATGTAATAAAATCAATTTCATCTCAATAAATAAAAAGTTCTTAAGAGATATGTTTAAAATTAAGAGACACGAGAAATTAAAAGGAAGATAAAAAAGCACAGTCAACTTTCCTGAGAAACACAGACGCAATAAATAAATTTCGGCGGGAATTTCGAAAGTGTAAGCAAGTAGATTTTTGCGGGATAAACCGGTTTGGCTTGGCGGTGTTGTGGTGGATTCAGGTGATGGAGGACGGGTGATGTTAGCTTCCAGGAAAGGTTGACATTTCTGAGTCTACTATTATTAGAAGGTCTATGGGCTGATTAAACATTATCGAAAATTGACATTTAAAAACTATAAGCTTAAAATTAGTCATGGCTTTCCTGATAATGAAGTTTCCCGAAGTTTTCTGCCTACATGCCGGGTTCTTACCATCTACAGTTTCCCACGTTTGAGGGCGCTGTTTATCTGTGTGAGGGCTCTTTTCGGCAGAGCTATAGTTCGATCCTTCAAACGTGCAAAACTGTAGATGGTAAGAATCAGGAATATCGGCAGGAAACTTCGGAGAACTTCATTATCAGTAAAGTCATGACTTATTATAAGATTGTATTCTTTAAATGTCAATTTTTTGATCGCAATGATTCAGCCCCTAATAACCCCCTTATATCGTTAGGATTGCATTTCCGACCCTGCATTGCTGTGTGATTCCTAGTCGTGTAGGTGTACTCCAACCCTGCTAAAAGTTTGTTCATCCAGTTTTGAATCACAATATAAAATAGTTCACATTTTTCAATATTAACATGACATAAAAAGACAAATTCAACATTACACATGAAGTATATGCTTAAGACAAATCGGAAGCCACAGGAAATATATTATTTTAATCTTATTCAGTTTCGTGTCTTGATTGATGCTTATATCTCTATTATTTCTAATACACTTTTTAATAAAAGAACTTCTTCTGCTATCTTTATTGACTTTTACCAGACCTGCCAAGTATCCGGCTTTTTGGACACCAGCAATATAGTTCAGAATATGTTGTTTTATTTAATCAAAGCATTTTGCGATTTACGAGAACAACATTTTCTCTAAAGAATTACTGGTGTGCAAAAATCTGGAGACTTGGCAACTCTGCTTTTACCTTGATTGAAAATAGTGAAAAACTCCTGAATCCTAAAATAAGCCATATTAATCGGCAATAAATATTTGTCAATATAGATTTATTTATCTTAACAAATCTATTACTAATAACTTAAAACATTTATTTTTTTTATATAAATTTCTTAAATATAATTAAAAATATATATTGCTACTCTTTTTTTTTAATATAATGTGAATATATTTTATCAAAGTAGTTACATGATGGTCCTATATAAAATTAGAATTAAAAAAAAAATTATAATTAAAATACACTTATTGCTTCTGTTTTTAAAAACGAATAATCACTCTACATGATTCGTATAAATGATAGCATTAGTTACATTTATGATAAAATTAATAAATCGAAAGTTTGATAAATACAATAATATACTCAAATAAAAAGTTCATATTTTGATTCATTGCTACAAAAAGAAATGTCGCTCTCATCCATTTCTAGGTATAAATTAGAACTTTGGAAAATATTATTCTCTATGCATCATGTCATAAAACATCACTCATGCAATTTTAAAAATTGTTTCCCTTTCGTTCTTGCAGCTAAAAAGTTACTTTGAAAGTAGAAATGTTTTAAAAAGTGCTATAATCATGCAAAACCTGAATTTAAAACTCAAACACAATTATTAAATGTGAAATCTGATGAACTGGTCGATTTTGAAAATGATTGTACAGGTAAATCTGATAATTCTGCTTCGAATAACGCAATTTTTAAAGTCTTGGCTCTCATCAAATAATTATTATAAAGCTATAAAATAAAGATAATTTCTTTTTCCTTCATTCATTTACATGGGTTAGCAAACTGCAGAACAGTTCTTCAAAAATATTGCTTTTTGTTTTTAATTTATCTTAGATATATTATATTAAGCATTTCTGTAATTTAAATAGTTTTAATGTTTAGGTTCTGGCTAAACAATGATTAAAGATCTTAGAAACAATCAAAACAACTTTTTATTTACACATTGTCATGGATTAACGAATTGTGTGACAGCTCTGAAATATTCCTTAATACATACTACAATGTAACCTATATTTTTGTATCATATATTAAATATTTGCATAGAATTCAATCTATATTAATTTGATATGGTTAATTATATACTACTTATGTTAATAAGGGTACTGTTGAAAATGGAAACTGAATAAAAGTTGATGTTACGAGTGCACTTTTATTTTATTTTTCTAATCAAATTTGACGCTATTATTTGCATTAGTATTGAAATTAAGAAAACTTTTGATGCCTTAGGTTAAGAAAATTAAACAAAGTATAGTCTCCAGAATTCATTCAGACTAATTATTGATCTGGTAATTCAATATTATTATTCTAGATGGTTTGTCGTAATTGTAGCGAAAATTAATGTTCTAAGATTAATTATTTGGAGATATATCATAAAAGAATGCATTTAATTGCTTCAAAACGAATCTTATTGTATCTTATTAGAAATGATGCACATTCACATTATTTGGAACGTTCTGAGACAATTAATAATTATCTTCAGGGCATTATAAGTAATAAGAAAATAACAATAATGATGAGAATAATAAGATAATCTACCAGCAACGTTTTTAAACATTTCTTTAATGTTTATTATTTTTTGCAGTAAATGCAATTTTCATCAAATTATCTCATAATTATATGTATATCAATTTATGTATTTATCATTGCAAAACACGTATGTTTCAGTTGTAATACCCGAAATGCATTCATACCCGTTTCATTATCATCCTCCCGAATTTTTTTTTTTAATTTAAGGAGTTAAAATATTACAATTTACTGCGTCAAGTATGAGATTTTGGAATTAAAAGATAACTCTACAAATTAATTATTAACATATTGATATAATTTCACACAATGTTCAGAAAATTCAGCATAATAATATTATTGTAGTAAGTTTCAGCAAAATATACCATCGCTATATTTTGAATGATATGCCATACGTTATCTAAATGTAGCAGCGATTGTTGAAGAAATACGATGATTGTGACGCCAGAGGTCTCTCTAAAGGTCATTATTAAAGATTGAAGATTTTGAAAAACTAATAACAACAAATTGTTGGAAAACTGATAAGATAGTTTGCAGGTGATCAAAGTGACTTCAACTTGAAATCTGAGTCAAAAATATCTATGCACTACGCAGAGTTAAACTCAGTTAAGTGTGGCTAGATCAAAAACTATTTTTCAAAACATAGTTTAACATATTCGAATCTCCTTAGGCGTTATTCACAACTTCATTGGAGAATATATAATATATATATATGTCGTAAATTAAAGTTTGAATTTGGTGTGAATGGCAGTCGGAAGATCGTTGATAAACATGTTTAACTTTGTGCAAGGTTTCCCTTCTCGATCACACCAGGAGGCCGTGTGGTGTCACCAACAACAAATCACTTCAGTTCGTTTTCAGTAGAAGAAAAAAAATATATTGACATTTTGAAAAGTCAAGTCAGGAGGAATGCTCGGTAGCAGCAGTACGATCCATTGCGACAGTCGATAATTGTCCCAAATTTAAAGTCATTATTTAGGTGAATGGATTGAATCCACTGGGCACGAAACCCTGCTAAAACTTTATCAAAACTCTCTACATTATTAACTGAAAAGACGATGTTCCGTATTAGAAGACAATTAAATTTTTACTCTGCTCGTTAGCCAACGCTAAACGCAAAGTTTTCTGCTGTCAAAGTTCTCTCCGACGCAAGATGTGTGAGAGTTTTAACCAAGCTCGCGTAAGAACACCAAACACGTCACGTGACCGAGTCCGGTGCAATTATCTTGTCGAAAATGGCTTCCTTAGCACGAAAAATGTTCTACGCTTTTCTAGAATATTCGGTAATCTCGTAACAGACACCTGCCATATAACAACAAACCAATTTATCTGTTTTGAGATTGTGGTTAAACTTCGAATTTAATACGTAATAAAAAATAAATAAAATGAGAAAATGAATCTTTGTAGAAGAAAAAAAAAAGAGAATTAAAGTTTTTCGGAAATATTTGAATAGACATTTAATATTTAATAATAGAATAACTTTACGGGAATAGGGTTTTCTGAGCGGAATAATTTAAGTGATGAGATATTTTAGTATTTAAATAAAGAAGTTATAGCAATTTGACTACAGGGGAATAATAATAATGAAATGTAATAATGGATTAAAATAAAGATGTTCTATTTAAAGAATCAATTAAAAAAGCTATCGCCATTTTTAGGTCTAACTACTTTCGAATAAATATTATTAAGTGGATTAGGCTAAACTGGCTTTACATATGGATAGTAAAAGACTATTTTAAGAATAAGAACTATTTTAATAAGCTGGGGTTATATACGGAACATTATTAAATGGAAAAAATATAGAATAATTTAGCAGATTGCGGAAAAAAATTAAATTTTGTAATATATATATATATATATATATACAGAGAGAGAGAGAGTGAGAGAGAGAGGCAGAGAGAGAGAGAGTGAGAGAGAGAGACAGAGAGACGGAGAGATACAGACAGAGACAGAGAGAGATAGTGAGAGAGGAGGAAAATGGGAAAATGGGAATATCCTGCGATGGGACAGACAAGACACCATTTCGCTTGCATTTTTTACGATTTCCTTAGAAAATATTTTCAAGAAGTTGGATTCCGAAAACAAAGGGTTAGAAATGGGGAACACACAAGTCACCTCTGGTTAGCAGACGGCATTTTACTTTTCAGTAACAGCCCTGCAGAAATGAAAGATATCTTAAAGTATTTGGTAGGAATTAGAATTAACATGCGATTAAAAATAAATTTGGAAAACACTAAGACGATGTTCAATTCATTTACTCCCAAAAAATAAAGATCGTCTACTACGCCACTGAGTTTAAGGTTGAGCAGGGATTGTTACCTTGAAATAACATCGGACAACAGCATCATGATGGAATCCATAAGAAATGGATGGAACTCTTTCTGGAAGAACTATACTATTCTCAAGTGTAACATGCCTCTCTGCTTAAAAACAAAAGTGTTTTGTCTGCAATAACTTTTGGAGCGGTAACCTGGAAGCTAACCAAACGGATGGTACAAAGATTACAAAGAATACAGCGAGGTATGAAATTAGGTAGGCTAGGCACAATTAGAAGAGACAGAAAACATTAACCTGGCGAAAATTTTTGACATCATCGAGAAAATTAAACTGTTAAAATGCAATTGGGTTGGGCACATTACAAGAACAAAATACAATAGATGGACTACAAACAGCCTACAATGTCCCAGATATGTCAAACGACAAGAAATCTACCTCAGGTAAACTGGAGAGACGAAATCAGAAAATTCGCTCGAGTTAATTATTCAGAAAACTGGTTGGAGATGACCAAAGCACTAGACAGGTTACAATAAAAAATGTGGGGTAAGCCTTCTTATTATAAATTAAGTGTTTTCCTTACTTTTAATTGAATTTTCTGAAATTTATGAAACTCCTACTGACATAGCTGCATTCATATTCCGGAAGGAGAAACATTTTTCAGATGGATGGAAAGAATTTCAGATGAATTTCGGATGAAATTTTTGCGTCATGAAATTTGATAATAAAAAAATGGGGTTCCTTCATTTTTTTTTGTCTTTTTGACCGACTATGGAACTTACAATAAAAACAAGATGAAAGAATGAATAGTAAATACGACTGAGCATAATATATTTACATAATTCGATTTCGAACTACTGAAATTATTTAAATTGGTTCTGAGGTTATCTTATATTAATCTTGCTTTAGTAGTTTGAAACATTTATTTTGAATCTTGCTGTAATAGAAAACATTATGAAATAAAAAATGAAGATATTAATTTTGACATTTAATATTGTTTAACAAACTAATAGAGATATTCTTTTTTTCGAAAAATTACATTTATATTACTTTGTTCTACAAAATAAAGCAATGCATAAATATATTACAAATACATTTAACGAAAACTGCTCTTAGTTGAAATATACAGCTCAGACACTAATTATACATTCAGCCAGTCTTTTTTTATGATTTTGAAATTGCATGTAACAATGTATTTCACAACTAAGCTAAAATTACGAAAATTTTACTTTACCACACAGAAAACAAATTCTGCCTCTGGAATCTAGAAAATAAATTGTGGCTATATAAAAAATATTTCCATGTCATCCTTATAAATTCTTGTTCCCTTTACTAGAGAATTCTAGTCTCCCCTATTCAAATTCAAGAGCATTTCCTTATATTATCGTAGTCAAACTTATTTTAAAATCTCCGTAAATAAATAGGAACTCAAGAGTTTTGTTTTAGTAACTATAATTCTAATTTATGAATTTATTCTAGAAATCAAGTGATGATTTCTCTCTATTCAAACGATTCAAAATTTAATGTATCCTTTCATCACCTAGAAAACTATAGACAAGAAATTCTTGATCATTTTGTCAATTCAATTTATTTGTTTACCTTATTCGCATAACTCAGAAATCTTAGAAATCTAACTTAGAAATCTAATATATTTCTAATTTAGGGATTTAGAAAATGACTACTTATTCGTTCTAGATAAAGGCGGCATAAGTTTTCTTTCAGTGCAATATTAAACTTGCATTCAAAATAGATTGTAAAATAGGCAGATCAAAATGCTCAATAACTTTGTATGTTCTGTTATTAAATGATATCTGATAACTGACTATTCGACTTGTAATAAATGTAGAATTGTAGATTACTTTATTACGGAAATTGTTTTTCTTTGCTTTTTTCCAATATACAGATATAATTAAAAAACAAATGATATAAATCTTTACTGACTAATACTTTTTTTTTCAACAATGAAATATTTTATAAAGAATGAGTAATAAAGCTTACAATATATATTTTTTTAATGTATGGATTTTTTATACCTCAGATTTCAAAGCAAAATTGAATATAATTAAATATATTCTGCATTGTTGACTTCATTACACAGAGTATCCTGATTTTTTTAATTCATATCAAGTAAATGAAAATATTATAACTTTTATTTCAAAAAGAGTATGCTCTTATCCAGAGGAGAAAATCGAAATATCTTTTGATTTACATTTCATATACTAGGGGTGCGATTAGATGATGCATGTTCAATTTTCCTCTTAATTAGTGGCGTGATTAAATACGTCAGATCAAAGTATAAAAAATGACATTTTTATTGTTTGTTACAGTATACATATATTAATAGTCACCGCCTGTGGAAATAATTTTGATACGTGTTTAAAAAATGGATCTTTTATTTCCCAACAATTGTGGAATTTATTTTCAGTGTGCAATATTCTCGATTAATGTACGATGAAATTCTATGCCATATCACGAATTATTTGTTGAGAGTAATGTCAATTCGTTAATTTTTTCTCCTGATATTGTACACAACTATTATTTTAATTAAATATTTATACTCTGAAATATATATAACACTAACGAATATTTTAGACTGACATAATTCGAACCTTTCGCTGGAAAGCAATTTTTTTTGGTGTATCCTCATTCGTAAGAAGATAAATTGAAATATTTTTTTAATTAGATTTCCTCTTAATAAATGACGTGATGTAGGTTAATTCAAAGTATGTAAAAAATCTGTCTATATCATTGCAGCCTAACAATACAATCATTAATAGTCACCGGCAGTGGTAATAATTTAGATTTTCTTGTAAATATATTTTTAAAAAGAAGTTTTCTCCCAAAATGAGCGCAATTTATTAATTTCAGAAAATGTTCTTAATTAATGTTTGCGAAATGTATATGAAAATTTTCTTAATTATTTGTTGAGAAAAACAACAATGATAAATTCTTCATTAATAATTTCTGCTAATATTGCATAAATTACTACATTAACTGAATTGCACTGAGAAATTTATATCATTCTGAGAAACACATAGGACACTCAATAATTAGAATAATCGACTTCAAAGCAAAACTGAATACAGTTACATACATTTTGCCTTGTTTATTTCATTAAACACAATATCTTAAACTTCTTAATTTACTTTCCTTTAAAAAAGTACGAGTTTTTTCGAAAGGTGTGTGTGCTATCACCAGAGAAAAAAAATCGAAATATCTTTGGATTTACATATTTTTGCATAGAGATGAGATTCGGTGATGCATGTTTAATTTCCTATTAATTGGTGCCTTGATTAAATATACATTAAATCATACTAATAAAAAATAATTTTTTCTTCATTTTCTGTAGTCATAGATATGATACTTATACTAATAATCACTGCCTGTGGAAATAATGTAGATTTCCGGGTAAACACATATTAAAAAATGGATACTTTATTTCATAATTTAAGAGAAATTTAGCATTATTTAAGCAATATTCTTAACAAATATATGGCGCACATATAGATAATTTAATAAATTATTTGTTCTGAGAAACTTCAATCATAAATTTTTAGGTAATTACTTCTACTAATATTGTATTAAACTATAACTTTAGTTAATTGATTTTACTGATATATATATATATATATATATATATATATATATATCAGTAAAATCAATTATATATTTAATCAATTAATCAATTATTTATATATATATATATATATATATTACTGAGAAATAGAGTGAACTCGTGATAATTGGAACCTTCAACTTGAAAGCAAATTGAAATGTAATTGCCTATTTTTTCCTGTAGATTTCATTACCCGCAGCATCCAATCTTCTTAATTTACACTTTTAAAAAAGAAAAATACCGTAGTTATTTTATTCTCAGGTTTTTAAGTGTGTCTTATCTAGAGGTTGCTTGGTGGATTGATTTTATGACGGCCGATTATCTACTCTATGGTTATAGGCCCCAGGGAGAGTGTCCTCAGTGGGAGGGGGGTCTCTTTCTAAAGGATCCTAACAGGGGATTGAACCCAGCACCTCCCGTCTATCAGATTTCAGAGCATAACCACTCAACCACTGTTAGGGCTCTCATCCAGAAGAGAAAATTGAAATTTCTTTTGATTTACACATTTTTCGCTGCTTTTAACTATTTCATGCATGTTAAATTTCTTCTTAATTTGTTAGCATGATTAAATAAATGTTGAATCAAAGTATTAAAAAATGTTTGATTTTTATTTTTCCATTTTTATAATACGTATATTAATTTCCACTGCCTGTGGAAATAATATAAATTTCCATGTGTTTGTGTGTTTCCAGAAGTGTTTAAAAAGTAAAAGTTTTTCCGAAATAAGTGGAATTTATCATTTACTAGGGAATATGCTTAATTAATTTTTGCCAAATGGTATGAAGTTGTGATTTGTTTGTTTCTAAGAATTGCATTAAATATTGTAAAAAATACAAAATTACAAATGTGTCTTTCACAGCTAACGAAAGACCACTGATATAAAGATTTCATAATTTAAGCTTAAGTTCAATATTTCATTAAACGATTATTGTATTTTAAAAGAAAAAAAAATATTTTAACAATTTAAAATTTCTGAATGTAATCGTAAAGGTCCAAAGTGATTTTTCAGCTTTTACAATTTAATTACTAATTGCAATATGTTAACAGCTTCCTTTCTATTATTTAACCTTTCGGCGGGTGCGGGTGTGCAAAATTTACGTAAAACGTGATATTTCATAAACGAGTCTGAAATAGGTGCCGAATTTCTCTGAAGTTATTGCTATTTTTCTACAATTTAATTTCCGTTGGAACAAAACTGGTTTCTTAGATGTCCAACACTAATTTATTTTCGACAAGCTTACCCGCCTGGCGTTACCCGGGCCCGTGTTACAAACTTTAAATAAACCTAAAACTTGTATGATTTGATTTCTTTACCCCGAATTTGTATGATTTTATGATTTTAAATGAAAAGTTCGCGAAAAAAATATTGATATTTAATGGTAAAAGCACTCGTAAAAAGACCTTTTACTTACACGTAGGGTCGTTTCATAACTTAAAAATAAATAGTTTTTGTTGTTCGAACATTTTGAAATTTTAACCGGTTATAAACATAATGTTAAAATAAATGATCAATGTAAAAATAACACAAATAAAAAATATATATAATAGCAAACAGCTATTTCGGAGCCTCTAAAAATCCATCATCAGTGCCAAAGTTTAAAAAATTAAAAAGTGATTTAAACGTTTAGACCATTTAAGTATGATTGCGTATCCGCTCGCGACCAAGACGGAATGGCGGTTAGTGCCCAAAAGCAAAATCGGAGTCAGGTTTTCCCTGTAACATAGGATACCAATTAGAATTTCGAGTCAAAAAATTGAAAGTTTAAAATTTGCATTTTTTAAAACTCATTGCACCGTCGAAAAAAAGAAAGTCACATCTTTAAATATTTTTTTTTCTTTTGTTGCTGATACCTTTGAAATCGAACTCTAGGGCAACAGCGTCGAAAGGAAGTAAAAGTTCACTGCAAAAAGGACCATTTATGATTTTTTTAAAGGTTAACAAGGATATTTTTCCAAACTGATTACGGTGTTTAAGACAGAAAAGTACGAACTTTAATAATATGTCATCCGTTTTTCCGTATTTTAAACAATTCGGCAGATGGGCATTAACCAAATAGATAAACATATATCCATTTGGTTTTTCCCTTCTATGCTATGCGGAAAGTAGGGACTAAGAATGTCATTTTCGCAAAAGGAGATATATTTCTTAATGAGTATTTAATTAATGTTTCGCTTAATTATCGAAAAATGAAAAATCTGTGCCTCGATTGCATCAGTATGTGTCATGGACAATCCTCATACACATTTTCAGACTTGTGCGTGCGGTAGATTTTGCTAGCCATCGCATGTTATTTTATTGTTATAGATAAGATTTTTGTTTCCATTACAATTTGTGGGCCTTTCAGAAAATTTGCATTGCACGCCGCTGTTGCGAGTAGATATTTTATTTAATTAATTCACGTTTATAGATTTATTTCATATTATAATATAACTGATATTTGTTTCGCTGAGTTTTTATTCTGCTTTACGAAAAAGCAAAAAATGTAAAACAAAACTTTTCTATACAACTGCTAAACACATTATATTGTGGCATTCGAAAAAGACATGTTTCTCTTTATTGAAAATAATTAAATATACAAAAATATTATACTTCAGTGTTACACTTCATCAAAAGTAACTTTTCTAATGAACAGTGAGCAAAATATAGTACAAAAAATTAAAAAAGTTTCAATTCCTTCCAATTAACTTTTTTTTTATTAGTGTTTACTTACTTATCATTAGATTCAAAGTACGCTGTTGCAAAATGTTATTATGCATTAGTAAAGCGTAGCTATAAGCGATTTTATATCGATATTTGCAGTCATTTTTTGTTTAAACTAATTTTGAAACCTATTTCCATAGATATTGTATGTGCCTCCTCATATCCACGGTTTCATGGAAATGGTAAATACATACAGAAGAGCCATTAGCCAAATTAAATGATGACATGATATTATTACTAATCTGTAATGACATACATGATATTCAAAATCACATATTTTGGCATTTAGATTGTATATATATATATAATCTGTAAACATTATATTACAATGAATAATTTGCTATTTTGTATTTAATTATTTTAATCATCTCGCAAAATGTAGTAACCACAGAAACTTAAACATTATTTTTCAGAACATAATAAATAAATAAATAAAATTAAAATGAAGTCAGATACTGTTAAAATAAGGTATTAAATGAGAAATGTTAGTACATAAAAAATGTTAAACGATAAAAAAGTGTTAAACGATAAAAATGCATTGAACGAGGGAGAGTGAAATTACAAGAATAAAAAACTGTTAATGTGAGATGGAATCGTCAGAGGAACCTCATATCCACAATTCATAGTAAATATATGTTATCCAATTTAATATTTTATAATTAGAAATTGCTAAAAAATGCGTTATAAAACAAAATTATCCGGGAACTGTCTATAATAAAAACAAGAATAATTATTACCTTTTTCTAACATTTTATAACATAGATGAAACGTGTTTATGAATTCGTGTTTATGTCTGTCCATCTGTCTGTCCCCGGTCCTTCTGGTCATCTCTCTGTCCGCTTGTATGTTTCGCAATCTGTCTGGCCGTCTATCTTCCTCCTGTCTTTCCGTGCGGACAGATATTAGGGATGATTACCACGGACAGATGATTACTGTAGAATATGGCTTAGATAGCATTTATCGTTCATTTACAGGGACCCACAAAAAAATTCTGTTACAGTGTATGAGAGAAATTTTCCGGAATTACGTTTTCAATTGCTGTAGTTTCAATTAAGTTTTTTAATTTAACTGATTTGTTACATATTATTTGGTGTGTATGAATGCTATAAATCATACACATGTCTACACAATGGAATTCGAGAACATTTTGGCTTATTTGTGAAAATTTTTGAAGTATAATTTGCAACTGTGTTAAGTGTTTTCTAACTAACATAAATTTTGCATATTATGTAGTATATATGGACGGTCATATAGTGGGTTGCAAAAAATAATTCGTATATGATTCGAACTGTAGATGATTATTGTTGCAGTTGGGTTTTCAAATGTGCTATGGCTTTAGTAATTGTTTACTTAGAACTTTTACCTTACTAAACGATAACGTTTTGATTCAGCATTCTCAATGTTTTGGAAAGTGTTTCATAATCTGTGCTTGACGCATGATTTTTCTTTCTTTTTTATTATAAAAAAAATTATGTTTCTAAAAATATATTTGTAAAAAGACATTCGAAGAATGAAAACGTCACTTCTAGTTTTTATTATTGGTTTGTGTTTTTCTGTTTGTGCTATGTACTATCACAGTTAGACTTTAGATACATGCTCATATGTTCAACTGAAACAAAAACAGCTTTTTTAAAAACAGGTTGTGTTTTATATATTTAATTTTATTTACATTGTAGTTATTCACAAATGAACAACCGAAACATTTTAGTCACGTACAAAAATGAAGAGTATCCCAGGTCAGACTAGTCTAAACAAAGTATTTCGTTTTCTTTGAGTTAACGTGCAATGTATTCCATCTGATGTTTTGAGAATTATCGAGATTCATAAAGTTTTAACTACAGTATTGGCGATTTAAAAAATTATCTCTCTTTTCTCCAAAGAGTGGACAAATAAATTAGAAACTTTTCAACCATTTGCTGAAAAAACTTAAAACAAACCTTCTCGCATTCACAACTTGCTAAGTAAACTGTCATTTCGTTAATCAAACAATAGTGATTTTTGATTCGCACAAAGGCACAAAATATCTTGTGGATATCGCCAATAATAAGAAGCGAAAAAATAAAGTTGATTCGCAAAAATTAAAATTGTATACTCTTTAATATTATCCAAGCTTTTATTCAGCCTTAAACGTTTCATTATCTGCTTAATTACCAAACCCCCTCAGAAATTAAAGAATATCATTTGCAATAAAATTGACCCAATTAATTTTGAGAATTATTCAGAAGTATATGAAATACATTTTATTAAAGAAGACGGATCTAAGAATTACTACATTGGCATGACAAGCAGGAAATTTAGTTACAGAAAAAAGGAGCATATAGCTGATATTAAATATAATAGAAAAACCACAGCCCTGGTGAGATTATATCAAGAAGAAACCATCCAAATAAATTTCGATGAAAGTAAAATAATTTTCCCTACAGCCTATAATATCCATCCATAATAATAGAAACCATAGAGATAGTAATACGCAAAAATACAATAGGTAACGATGCAGCATCTTTTAACCTAACCGAAATTGTGGCTCGCTGTATTCCACGGTTACAAATATGGAAATAAACAACCAAGTAAAAATAAAAGATTATTTGCTTAATTTTTAAAAAGTACATGAAAATTAAATGATTGAATTTCAAATAATTACTTCAAAGACCATGCAATTATAGAATATTCTTATTCGCTTTTGAAAATCGCTCGGAGTGAGCCGAAACATGTCAACAATCTAATAAGAGTTATTTAATGTATATTATGCTGTCAGTTTACACCTTTTAGGATTTATAAGAATTATAGCACAAATATTTATTAAAAACAGCATTATACATTTTGGACTTTCCAGAAGCCCCTCTTCGGTAATGTAAAATAAAAACACAAAATATCGAGAGATGATGAAGAACTTACAGAAGAGAGCATGCGTCAAAAAGTAAAGGAAGGGATTTTGCTTATTTCGTGAGAAAAGCCCCTAAAAAAACACGCCTTCCATAAATGTTGCAATTCGACTTTATGTTTGTAGCTCTCTCGAAAACTGGGAAATGATCTATTTGTATTGCATGGGCCACAATAGAATTCATGTTCCTGCACTTATAGGCACTCTGGTGTTCCTTAAGATGTATCTCTAATGTACGACAAGTCTCCCCAATCAAACTTAAGTTAAAGTTCATTCTAAAAAAAATAGCTTTTAGCCAAGTTTCAGCACACGTGCGTTCAAGGTAATGAAATGGGGAACGCACTCGCAAAGTAAGCAACACCTAAACCACGCATTGACATTCATCTCCCAATTGCAGCCACATACATACAACATTTACTAAAAGCAAAAATACTCGCGGAATGGCAATCTATCTCGGATAACAACAGTAAGTGCGAACACACATATAATCTAATACCGAAAGTCTCAATAACACACTACAACATTTCCGCACACACAACAGAATTTCTCACGGGCACGTTCCCTTTCGAACATACCTCTACAAATGTAATGTCCGCTAACAGCACAGTGGCATATTGAGAAGCCTCCCAAGGAGTGGCTTCCTAATACGTTGCTAAACAAAATTAAGGAAGCAAACAAAGTAGTGAAAAGAACCGTGCGAGACAGCCATGCATGGTCCTAAAAAAGAGAGTACACGTATATCCATGCTGAATAGAGAAAATAAGACGCAAAAGAATTCTAAGGGGGGGCTTTAATTCTTTGAAAACGATGGGAATAACATGAAAAGAGGGTTTAGGGCGACAAATTGGTTACTTGTAAATGACAAACAAATATATTTTTTAAAATTATGTAATATGTTTAGTATGGCGTGTGCTCCCCTTGAACAGCTAAGACTTCTGCACATTTGTTTTCCATGGATGCGATTAAGTTATCAATAAGTTGTTAGGGAATATTGTCCCATTCCTCAAGAATTGCAATCTCCAAGTTCCGGACAGTAAACGGAAGCCTTGACCTCGCTGCAGTGGGTTGCCCGAGTATCTCAAACATGCTCGACCAGATTAAGGTCAGGAGAGCATGCTGGCTATTCCATACGCTGCATTGTTTCAGCTTGAAGCATTTTTTCCACAAGACGAGCTGTATGCGGTCTGGCATTATCATGCATTAAAACAAGGGATCACCAATTGTTGGAC
Source organism: Maratus michaelseni (assembly GCA_963931845.1). Lineage (NCBI taxonomy): Eukaryota > Metazoa > Arthropoda > Arachnida > Araneae > Salticidae > Maratus > Maratus michaelseni. Next base: position 254,864,751 of record OZ007590.1, on the reverse strand, counting down.
CGTAAGCTGCGACATGAGGTCTCAGTATGTTGTCTGCATAACTTTGGCCCATCAAAGTTCAATTATAATGATATGCAGGTCCGTACGTCCACCTATGCTGATTCCAGCCAGTGCCACCAACCCAGCTTGTCTGTAATGTGATCTTCCACGAAAGAATGTGGGGTTATTCCGAGTGCCTCTTTCTCTCCATACCAAAACACGTCGGGTATCACACTCAGACTGAATCGGGACTCGTCTGTCAACAATATTTGACTCCAATTACGTTGCCTCCAATCTCGATGTTCAGCAACCCACCTTCTTTAGGCCGCACGGTAAAGTGAGGTCAACGAAATGCAGATCATTCCCCTACGTGCATAGAGACCACCCTGATGAAGCCTGTTTGGGACTGTTTGGCAGGATACCCTTCGAACTGTTGGAAAGAGCAACTGTCCTTGCAGCTGAGTAGCATTGCCTGTTCTGTCTGGAGGAGATAGTAACAGAATATATCAGTCATCCGTTGCTGTGGTAGCACGTGGCCGTCTAACATTCTTTGTTTCTTGGAATCGATTCCAAAGCCTTGCAATGATATTTCTCGCGACTTCAACAGTATACGCTACACTTCGTTGTGTTTCTCAGTATTCAAGTCTCCAAATAATACGCCAAGCCGTGGATTCCGGTAAATCACGTTGTTGTGACATTTTCAAGTAACTTTTTTCTCAAAACAAATGCTGAGCAATTGAATTTCACGACTGAGACAGTGAAGCAGACGTTTCTGCAAATCCCGATTTCTGCATTAACTCATTTTTCGGGGTTTTGACGTCATGAAATTTGATTTGCGTATGAAGTTTTCTTCTTCTGTTTTCTGCTACGCGGTAAATTATGGATGTTTTTTTTTTACTTTACTTATCGTTGTAAGTAGTTGCGTAATTTCTTTAAAACCATGTGTTCCCCTAATTAGTTTGAGCAGTGTATTATAAAGAGGCACACCTTTAACAGAAAGCTACGTAAAATCTCTATTTTTATCACAGAACTCCCTAACCTTAGCTAGTAGTCGTTAGCTGCCACTTCCGATGCCCAATTCCTACTCAGTCCCTGCTAACTGTCGCGAAAAATGTCCTTCCCTGGCAGGGCCGACTTATATATGATCTGGTCTTTGACCATAGTTTTTTTTCTTAAACTTTCAATTCCGCCCCATGTCGTGTTTAACGGCGGGTCCAGCTTGGATGTAGATTGTATCATTTAACTTTAATAAAAGGGAACCAAGAGGGACACTATGCTCTATAGACTTGTACTAGTCTGAGCAGTTACTCTTAGGCTATTAAATAAACTGCGTCACATTGTTTACAAGGGACGTTTCCCAGCCAAACTTTGCCAGCTCACTTCATCTGAATACGCTCATTTATTTTCATTCAGACGTTGACCCGCCTCTTTCTCGAATTTTTGAATTGTTTTTGACACATGCGCTCTTTTGTAAGTTGTTTTATCCTATTTCGTGATTTTCTGTTTTTATTTTACATTACTGATGCGGTGCATCTGGAATGTCCGAAACGTATAATGCTGTTTTTAATAAATAATTGTTATTTTTTACTTTATACTTTAATTGTCTGTATAAGTAAACTTGTTTTGATTGATAATGAACATACGCGATATATTTGTAAACTTTAAAGTTTTTTTTTTTATATTTTAACAGCGTTACGTAGAGGAGATAGATTTCTGAGTAAAAATAGTTATAAAGCATATATAAGTCATCTGCAGATTTCATCAGTATAGCAATTTTTTATGTATGTTTCATAATTATTTTTATTAGCATTCCACATTCTCTTACGATATGAATAATGCTGGGAATTAATTAATTTTTTTAAATATTTTTTTTTCTTATTTAGTATTCGTTGATTAACTTTCATTGTTTCGAGTTCGGGACAATTTCGGGATATGGTTTTGAATCTTGCTGGATGGAGTTGAGTTGACCCGAATTTCCAAAAGAGAGCCCAAGTATTTTTTAAGGTGAAAAATGTATGTGGAATAAAATTAGCAAACAATACTATTTAGCGAACATTTTTTTCAATTCCTAACACTTATATATATCTAAGCTTTTACCTCTGAATAGTTGAGACCTCCGAATAGTGAACAGTTTCAAGGGTAGAGTGGTTCACTGGCGGGGGTTGTTTCCAACAAGAAATCAAAAAATCCATTTTGAGGTTAGGCCCAACCTAACGCGAACCCAACAAAATGCTTTCCGTCGACCCGCAAATCAGATCAAATCCAACATACTTCCCGTAAGGCATGGTGACGTCACGGCGACGTCACTGTGAAGTCACACTGTGACTTTGTGACCGTCGTCGTGACGTCACGTGACGTCGATGTGAAGTCATTGTGACGTAAATGCGAGGTCGTTATGGCCGTTTTCAAGGCTTTCTGTGACTACTTTGTGAAGTCACCGTGCGACTTAAATGTGAAAAATGTGAAAAATGTGACGAATCTGCATCGGATAGGGTGACCAGATTTTACCCGAATCCTATACGGATTGTTCGGATCAAAATTTTTTTATGGTTCAAGTTTGTGACGTTCGTGACGACACTGCACCGGGTCGGGTGACCAGATTTTACCCGAATCCAATCCAGAAACTTCGGATCGATCTTTTTGGATTTGTTTGGCTACAGAATAGATTTCGATTAGTTGTCGTGTGACCTGATTTTCGTGAACCCGATCTGACCCGAGTCGGGTATAATGTTTTTACTGTAAGTCTTGTTTGGAATAGAATCTTGCATACGACCGAGTAACCAGATTTTATCAGAAATTGTGTTACGATACAATTTCTGATGTCGGCTCGGATCTAGAGTCATACACGAATCCGTTTATATACTTCTTGAACATGATTGAATGTCAACTTGAACATGAATGATGGTTGACTGAAACTATATTTTGATTCAACCCGTATTCTTACCCTAACCCAACAACAACAACAACAAAAAATCTGTAAGCCCACAACCCGACCGAACCTGATAAATGATTTCGCATAGATTCGGATAACAAGATTTCACCAAATACGGATAAGATCGACGATAAGGATTGGATCGGCAATCATTTTTATTCATGCAAGTCGTATTCAAATTAAAACTTTGCATCTGATTGAGAAACAGGTTAACACGAAACTTTCTGACACATTTATGAACAAACTTTTAAACGCATGGCACTTGCATGCCTGATTATTAAAGTTATTTGGAATGAATAGCGTTTTCCCTTTTTAGATAAATGTAATACTTAAGATCAATGTCGGTCACTTCTTACCCGTTTCTGACGCTGCGCGTCGGAAATTTGGTTCAAAACACCGACTTTGATAGTGTTTTCTGAAACATCATCTGCCGTTACCAAAAAAATGGATAACGCCATTCGATTATATATAGGGTAGATGTGCCAGTAATGGACACCCTTAAGGATATTCTTTAACAATTATTTTTTAATTAATAGTTATAATTGTTATATTCAACATTTTTTAATATTATATTACTCTACCAACAATATTTAACCATGCTCATAGTCACATTTCCCAATGTGAATCTAAATTTAATTGTAAATAACAGAAATAAATCAAAACACCCTAAATTCCAGTAATGGACACCTCACAAAAAGTAATAGATAATTGATATTATGATTGCATTTAAAACTAGAATTCAAAGATAGCGTATTAGGAAAATAAATAATGCTGAATTTTTATTGGTTATTTTTTATAAACCAAAAACATTGAAGGTGTCCCATTATTGGAAGGCGGTCCATTACTGGCACATCTACCCTTTTCTGAATAAGAACACAAAATTACACATAAGAAAAAAATTATATATATTTTTTTTCTTTACAGATTATTTTATTTATAGTTTTTGATAGAATACTAAATGCAGAACTTAAATATCAATTTTTACAGTAAAAACATTCGATAACACAGCTGGAAAAATTACCTTAACTAAACAGTTATTTTATTGTTTAATCAATATTTATTATTTTTGTGCATCTAACATTGGCATATCTCGACAAATAAATTATTCAATGCATTAAAATGTCACTTTTTTTTTTTAAATATACCGCAAAATTATTTCTGGAAACCTACACTAGCAAGGAAATTATTAAATTGCAAATCAAATATTAATAGTTTTAAAAATTGCAATGTTTTTAATTATAATGAATAACTATGAAAATTGAACTAAGAAACGCAAAACATTAAATAAATTCCTCCTTTTACATAACACTTTACATTTAGAAAACATATTGTTAGTAAATACTTTAAGCTTTTTTCTAAATAGTCTATTTAAAACAATTTTAAACATTAAAGATAAAATTTTATACAAGTGATTTTTTAAAAGAAAATTTAAACATCATAACTTTTAAATAATGCAATATTTAATGTACTAGTACTAAACATGCACTATTAACAAAACTGCGAAGACATTAAATGTTACCTGCTGATCTATAGGTAAAGGTGTTACCATTGAATGCTCCTTATCTGCTTCCCTTTCATTGAAAAGTTAGACTGTACATCCACTACAATAATTTTCAAATTTTTCCAGCAGAAGAAGTGTGTTCATAGATCTGAGAAATCAAATATCACCCAGGCCTTATGAACGCACCCGGATAGACACAGGGAGATGTTAAAATGGATGGTTTACTTTAAAATGGAGATTGTTCACTTTAAAACGTTAATTTACTTACACAGTATAAATCTACTAACTTAAAAGAACGCAACACACGCTAATCCTATCCTAACTTCGAATGAGAAAAAATCGTTTGCCTTCAATATGCGCGCGCAGTATTGTTTAAACACAACAAAATAACAGCTAGCAGATGTTTCCAACTGTACCGCAAATGATACAGGAAGAAAATAATTTAAATAAAGACATTTCAAAACCTTTATAATTTATATGGCTGAAAAATGATCTTCCAATGATGCTATAATATTCTTTTTTTATATGAGAGAGTTTTGTATTCATAGAAATAAGCTGTGAAAATTTACATTTTTGTATATTTTTTAATTCATTGCATTTGCTTTAGTCGTCAAAAGTAAAGATATATTTTAAATAATAATTGATTTAATAGGCTTTATAAAGTAATTTCGATTTAATTTAAATTGCAATCAAATTTCCTAAGTACAAATTTTTCATTTTTTACACTCTATCGAAAAGAGCAATATATTTAATAGAGGTGACATCTTACTAAGCACTGGCCGGTTTTGGATAAATTGCTATAGGAATGACATATACTTTATAACATGTTTTTAATTCATTTTTGCTCGGAAATACACGAAATTGGCTCGTGTTTTGTTCAGAAACTATGTTATTGAAAAACCTTTTCCATTTTTTGTTAAAAGCAGAAGATCTTTCAGAAAAGAATGTCAAAGTCGGCGTTTTGATTTGAATATCCGACGTGACAGTGAAAAACTGGTCGTCACGTGACACGAATTGCTTATAACTCGATAAATAACTAAATTTCTATTTAAGGATTTTTACCTTTGTATTATATAGTATATTTTGTTAAATTTCATGAAAATGGTAATGAAAATTGTAAAAAATTATCTGCCTCATGTATGTAGACAGATATTTATTTATTATTTTATTTTGGAAATACTCAATATATTTAAATAGTGTGTGACAATATTTTTATTAATGATTCAGGTACATGACATAATTCAAATCTATATTTTATGAGTATTTTTTTTCAAATTCACTCTCCGATCACACCGTGAAGTCACAGAGTGTTGGCATTTTGGTCATAGGTTTTACGTGACTTATGTGACTTGCAGTGACGTCATTGCAACGTCACAAAAATGTTTAAAACTGTCAAAAAGTAATTTTCTTTATGTTATAAGATGTTCTAAAGTTTATTTTAAGTTTTCTTTAGATCTTCAAGACGTTCACATTTTGGTCACAGTGTGACGTTACAAAGTGGTGGCATTTTGGTCACAGATGTGACGTGACGTACGTGACTCACATTGACGTCACAATGACGTCACTGTGACTGTTCATGGTATGCGGGTTAGAACCCGAAATCAAATTATACCAATAGTTTGTTTAAATATCATTATCAAGAAAACCTTTTAAAAAAATACTTTATTAGTAGCATTAGATTAATGCTTCAGGAGATCCATTTAATCATTCATTTAAAATTGGAAAATATATTTTCCAATAATCAAAAAGTATCTACCTATATATACGAATAATATTTAAAAGTTAATTAGAGCAAACATTTTAAAAACTCAACACAATGAATTTAATTCATTTGAAACATATTTCTAACTTATTTTCATTAATTTGTTTGTGAAAATCCCAACGTCTCGACTTGCAAAAACATAAATTTGTCCCGCAAGAAACATTTTAGAGCAAACCCGACGTTTAGAAAAAAAATTACAGTCATCCCGACCAAAGAAAAAAGTTAGAGACAACCCGAAACAATGTAGGGATGTCCGCAATTCAGAGATTTTATTATATTTGGATATTAAAGAATATAGATATATCCAGTTTTAGATATAACAGATATAATTGTAGACTACATTTCACAATTGCATTAAAAAATGAATGGATTTCTACTCATTTAATGTTCGGGTAGAGGGATTTCTGGTTGAAATATGTCGGGTTTCATGTCGTCTGAAATGGTGTTTTCGGGATCAGATCGGGCTGCGGCTCGATATAACTTTTTGTTGGTTTCGGATTGGTTTCATGTCCATGGAAATTATTTAGTCGTGTTGGGATCGGGTTACGGTTCGATGGAACTTTTTCTTGTCGAGTTCATGTTGACTTAAATGGAATTTTTAGGTTTGGGTCGAGTACGTACAACACGATTTTTGAACAAACAGTCATTTTCTAATCAGCATAAAATTGCATAGACTCATTGGAATATGCCTGAAAAAAACAGACTGATTGAGAATTGTGTGGTCATTTTTCAATTAGCGTAATGCTATCTAGGCTCTTTGCAATAAAACTAAAAAAAATATCAGGCTAATTGAGAAGTAAATGGTAAAATTTCAATTAACCTAACGCTCTCTAGCCTCTTTGCAAAGAACCTGCTTTCTCAACATATATATGTATGTTTACTCATGTAGTTCAGATGATTTTTTTAAATAATGCATTTAAATGAAAGAATTGTTTTAAAATTAGCAATTAACTAATTATTTTTCCATTTGACTGTATATACATGTATAATACACACATATATATATATACATACTTTGTAGAATAACTAAGTTTATTTTATACGTTATTCAAACAGTCTAAATATTGACATAATTTTAATCAGAGTAACGTTTCCTAAATATTGACGGTTATTTCTCAAAATTAGCATTTTGAAAATGATCAGTATTAATTTATATTGTTGCGCAGAATAATCACATTATCAATTATCATATCATAAGAAAATATTAAGATATTATTTAGAATGTATTTATTAATTTGATGAATTATATATCACAAATTTCAACAATTCATTTCAATATTTTTAATTATTTTGGAAGTATGTTTAAAGATTAAATAATTTAGGATAAGCTATGCAATGAAAAAAATAGAAGTATTTTTTATCAGGACAATCAAATAGGGAAACGTATTATGTAAATTGTTACAGGGTAAAAACGAATTTTTACAAATATTTTTTTTACAATTATTCAAACAAATATATTTCAAATAAACATAAAAAAGTTTCTTTAAATCAAATGTAAACTTTAACCTTTAAGAATGAAATCTGCTTAAAAAAGTAAAGGAAAAACATCTTTTTTTTCACCATTAAGGTAAAAAGTAATTAATCAAATAGTAAATAAAAAACGTTTGTTTACTATAAATGTAATATTCGAAAAAAGCCTCTGAAACACTTTGTCGAATTTAAATATAAACAATCTGAGTAAACTAAAAAGTCAAGTAAATATTGATTATATAAATAACAAGTCATTGTTTTATACGAAATTTATTGTATATATCCTTCCTTTATAAAAATAATATATATATCTATATGAGTTTTGTTAAGTAAATGTTCTATTGATAAATTTTTCAATTTTTAAATATGCATAAGGAAAATAAGTAATTTTTACATAAGATAAATTCATACTGAAGAAGATACAATCATCATGTAAACAATAATATTTTTAAATTATGTATCTCAAAGTGGAAATAAATGTAATACTAGCTGAACCCCTTCCCGGCATTGCTCGGGCCCGTGATAATAAATTTAAAAAGAATCAAGTTATTATTATTTTTTATCTTTAACCCGATTTTGTATGAAATTATATTTTAAGAGGGAAAATTCGCGAAAAGATATTGACATTTAGTGATAAAAGCGCTCATTTTCTTGTTTTTTTTTGCGTAGGGTCGTTTCATAGTTTTAAAATAAAAAGTTCTTTTTGTCCGAACTCTTTAAAATCTCTATTGGTCATAAATAAAACGGTTATACAGCCTGTGTAAAAATTTCGTGACAAATTATTGTTATCTAGTTGTAAAAGAAATGTCTTCTCACTTTTTTTTGTTTTCGCGTAGACTTCTTTAACATAGCAATAAAAAAATAGTTCTCATCTTCCGAACTCTCTGACATTTCAATCGGTTATAAATTTAACTCTATCTAAGCTCTCTTTAAAATTTTGCGAAAAAATATGCACATTTTATAGTCAAAACATAAGTTCATTAAAAAAAGGTTTAGCTTTCAACCTCAGAGAAAAAAAATATTAGAAGTTCTATGCTTTCAATGCAATAGTACACTTCCATCCGTTTTTAATCAACCTTTTTCAATCCCCCTAGGCTAAAAAGGCTAATCAATCAGGTTTCCCGTTTCTGAGGTGAGATGTCTTAAATTAAAAAAAACGTTCAAGCATTTGCAAAGAGACGATATTCGTGTGGAAAATTTGACAGAACGCGCTTTTCGTTTTAAATAGATAGATAATCAAACTGCATGATGATTTTTAAATAGATTTTTGACACATGTATATATTTCGTTCAAAAACGAGTTAGACACACTTTATTTTTTAATTTGTTGGAAAAACGTAAGCAATGTAAATTGCAAAACGGTTCAAAATAATATAAGAAATAAGATAATAATCATTAAATAACCCGTCATTAATTTACAAAAAGTTACATATTTTAAATATTTATACCGTCTCTGGATCCTATAAGTTGCATTAAGAAAACTCTTTTGAATGCTCTAGCAAATATAGCAGTAAAATGTCCATTTCTTTACACCAAAAACACACCGTAAACCTACCGTGTGAAGATACATTGAATTTTATGAATTTTCGAAGCTTTCAGGCACCCAAGTATCGTATGAACATTTTTCGTCCTAGAAAGTTTCGAAGTTCCATCAGACAACGGATAATTCTTTTTCTAAATGTGACTTTTAATAATTTGATAGATTATAAAAATTTGAAAACTGTAACTTTTTAAAAATTAATGTCATTTTATTTTTATCTACACAATCTTATTGCCTACGTTATTTTGGACACTTTTTTAATTTTTATTGCCTAAAGCCTGTTAAAAAATTAAAGCGTCTTTAAATGTCTCTGGGACAACCTGTATTTTTATATACATGCATATACACTCAGATTTAGATAGGTTGTGATAGTGCTCAACATGAGAAGAACGAATACAGGATGTTTCGAAACTAATGAATCAACTTTTTCGAAGTGTAACCAAAATTTAATACATTGCATGTTGTGTAAAAATTACATAGCTCATATATAAAAATACGAAAAAGAAATTCGTAAGCATTGTTCTCTTTTTTGTTATTTAATTGTGTTATGTATCTTCCAGCTTAACTATATTTATTATACTAAGGTATGTTTACAAAATATAAATAAATGCATATACATGACATGGCTATGCAAAAACTAGATATATTGCTGCCTACTGATGGTAATTGGTGGTAGTGATAATTGCTAAAATTGGGTATTCAACTGTGTTACGTGTTTTATACATTGTTTATTTAGTTATCTTCTTTTACCTTATTAAATAGAAAGGTTTAGTTACAGTATTCAGGAAAGAATGACAGGTGCTTCATAATCTATGCGTGACGCATGATTTCCCCTTTTTTTCGCTTGTATAAATCGATTTAATGTTTTTAGTTTACATTCTCCTTTAAAAAATGCATTATCCATTTCTGTGATTTAATTCTACATTTATTGTGACTTGTTACAATGATTGATTAGTATGAAATATTATTACCAGATTTCTTTAATGAGTAAATGAATAGACTTTGATACAATATGGAGTCTAAACATAAACACAACTTATATGTTGAGATTGGATGTTTTAGTAAAATAAAAATAGTTAACCACATCAAAGAACTTGGTGATTTTTACCGTGGCCAGTTTGCTTCAGCGAGTTAGATATATAAACAAATAATCATCTTTCCAAAAATGTTTCGTTTTTGTCCGAAATCCTCTCGACTACTCATGTTTTATTGCCCATATGTCGTCAATTTCTTAAAACGATGTTCTATATGAACTGCATAAAAATCGCGAAATTTACGAATTGAAATCTTCGTATTTTTCTGTTAATTTACAATGTAAAATACTATTTCCTGCATTTAATAAAAAAAAAATAGTTACTCTATTTTTTTTTTATCTAAATGTAGAATATAAGATTTTCTTTTTATTCCTAACAAAATCGGAAGGTTTTATGGAATGCAAATGTAACACATTGGATTGTTTTTATTATCAAAATATACATATTATAATACAAACTGTAACTATATTAATTTTAACATAATTATTCAAATTGGTAAAGAAATCATAATTGTAATTTTCCAACGGAACGAAAAATGTCCGGGCCAGGATTCGAACCTGGGATCTCTTGGCTGAAGATAACTCATCCAGAATTAATCTGGATGAATTATGCCCTCCAGATTCGACCGGGATAGCTCAGTTGGTAGAGCATGGCAGCTTTCGCCAAGAGATTCCAAGGTTCGAATCCTGACCCGGACATTTTTCGTCCAGTTGGAAAATTACAACTTGTACAAAATGTAACTCTTCCTAAAGCCACTTTCCCGTTAACTTTCATTTAGAAAAATATTGCCTTGCATCTCAGAAAGAAAATAAAAAATCCTTCGTCTCTGCGTGAAACATTTGTTAAGTAATCGTAACTTTAAAAAAAGTTGTATTGGTTGCTACGTTGTAAGGGGATAACGTTTAAACAGAAAAAAAACTGTAATTCGACTGCAACTCAAAAGTTGGTACACTCATAAGTTTTCTGTTGGTGATCCAATGCTACGTGTTGTCGCTGTTATATATTTTTCAATAGTTAGGTTAGATTCTCTTAGATCATAATTCACTTTCATTCCATGATTCATGTTTAACAGTTTAAAATAAATTCAACGATAGTAAACAGTTTCACTGTGAAACATACTGAAAGAGTCAAAAGGAAAAGGAAAAACGTGATGAATATTCTAATAAACTATTCAATGTACAATGTTGTTTTGGCAAGAATTAACATATTATTGTTATATAAGCGCCTTTCTCACATTCAACTGTACAAACACATACATATCTTTATGATAACAAGATAAGGAATATAAAATGACAGTAGCATGAAAATATTGATTGAAAGTATCATAATACAAACTATAACTATATTAATTTTAACATAATTATTCAAATTGGTAAAGAAATCATAATTGTAATTTTCCAACGGGACGAAAAATGTCCGGGCCAGGATTCGAACCTGGGATCTCTTGGCTGAAGATAACTCATCCAGAATTAATCTGGATGAATTATGCCCTCCAGATTCGACCGGGATAGCTCAGTTGGTAGAGCATGGCAGCTTTAGCCAAGAGATTCCAAGGTTCGAATCCTGACCCGTACATTTTTCGTCCAGTTGGAAAATTACAACTTGTACAAAATTTAACTCTTCATAAAGCCACTTTCCCATTAACTTTCATTTAGAAAAATATTGCCTTGCATCTCAGAAAGAAAATAAAAAATCCTTCGTCTCTGCGTGAAACATTTGTTAAGTAATCGTAACTTTAAAAAAAGTTGTATTGGTTGCTACGTTGTAAGGGGATAACGTTTAAACAGAAAAAAAACTGTAATTCGACTGCAACTCAAAAGTTGGTACACTCATAAGTTTTCTGTTGGTGATCCAATGCTACGTGTTGTCGCTGTTATATATTTTTCAATAGTTAGGTTAGATTCTCTTAGATCATAATTCCCTTTCATTCCATGATTCATGTTTAACAGTTTAAAATAAATTCAACGATAGTAAACAGTTTCACTGTGAAACATACTGAAAGAGTCAAAAGGAAAAGGAAAAACGTGATGAATATTCTAATAAACTATTCAATGTACAATGTTGTTTTGGCAAGAATTAACATATTATTGTTATATAAGCGCCTTTCTCACATTCAACTGTACAAACACATACATATCTTTATGATAACAAGATAAGGAATATAAAATGACAGTAGCATGAAAATATTCATATATTATACTAAGTAGGGAAGCTTAGTTTAAATTTTACCTGCAGATTTCTAATGTTTCAAGTATAATTTAACGTCTATGTTCTAGACGCATTATTAAAAGTTTTTCGCTTTGTGAAGAACAGGTATAATGATAATCATATATGAATATCCATGAGGTGAAATTATGCAACATCACTAAAATATATTTTATATAATTTTCTTCAATAAGCCATGCCCCATCCGTAATGCAAATATTTACACGATCATGCAAACAACACTTAAAGTATCAGACACACTATTTTCAACATGTTGTGTGTAACCTCAAAAACATATATCCATTTTATTCTCTTTAAAATAGTTTATCATCGCTAAAACACATTTAAAACAAATACAGATCACAGATAGTATTCTAATTTATTCAGATGTTCCTTTGAAGCAACTATAAATACAACTGCAAACAATTATACTTATATTCCTTATAAATTCGTTCGTCATTTTAAAACATAATAAAATAAATGTTTTTTTTTCTTTAAATCGTTCATTTACTTTAACTTTTTAATAAATAGTCCTATAAATAAGGCCAATCCTGTCACAAAATAGTTAAATGTACGATAGTTTAAGTAGTACAAGCTTTTAATACTAATATGTGATAACGCAGTGAATATTTCAATTAGACATACGGCAGAGTTGTTTTAATTTGCTTCACAAGTGCAGAACAAGGATTTTCTAAATGTAAGTTATAGTAAATATGGTCCGTATAAAAATATCTTAATACGTATACGTATCATTGCAAGGCAGTAGACATATCTGAAACAATACTTGATTTGTGTACATTTTGTGACTGAAAACGTATTTCTTTCATCAAATGTAATGATGCTTTTTCTCTGTTTTTAGAATTTCTTTCCTTACATAGGACATGTTTCAATATATATCGTTTTTAAATTTATGGATCACAAATGAATCGAAATATCTATCTGAACTCTCATATAAAGACAAACAAACACTTTCTGCAGGATTCATTACAAATTTTACCGTAATATTTCAATTGGAAGTTCTTTATAATTGAATCTTTTTCAATGAAATAAATATATGTTAAATAATTTACAAAATTTTATTACTTCAATTTAGAATTAATAATATTTAATTGTACAGTTATTTTTCTAAATTGCAATCACATTCCAAAGAATCCTAATTGTGAACAATACCCATCAATGTATCAATTTGCAATTTAAATACATATTTGTATGTATGCCAGCGTTAAAACTGAATATTACAAAATATAATTATTACATAAGAAAATGCGTATGATAATTAAATCATATTTAAAACGATATGTGTACAATGCAAATTGTTAACAAGAAACGTTTATTTCGATCTTGATATGTAAGATTATTTGAAACATTTATTTTGTTTCTAACATAATTTATGTATATTATTCAAAGCATTTCTCCCATCGTGTTTTCATAGTATTAGAAAGAACTGGGAAATAATAAAAATATTATGATAATAGTACATTAATTTTCGACGTTTAATATATGCTTTTGATACGTGAAGATCGCGTCATATTAAACAGATCACATTAATTTGAATTTATAAATTATGAAAGTTAAATTTTATTAGCGATTACACAATGTGGCGTTACATCTACAAACTTTTCCCGTTTATAGTTTTTTTTTCTAGACTTAATTTCATCGCTTTCTGTTGGCGGTGGTATACGGAAGGATAACGATGCTTATCAAATTAATTTGGTTTTAATGCTTATTTCATTAATTAAAGCCTTTTTTCTAAAATATATTTGACATTAAAATGGTTACTGTATTTATACAGATGCATGTTTCATTTTTTCATATTTGAACACATGAAATTAGCACATTTTTAGATAGGCTTTTACATGTAAAGAGATTGGAGTGCATAACTCGCACGATGCAGAGAAAGTTGAAAGAAAAACAGTTATTTAACCTTAAGAAATTAATTTCTACCTATTTGATTAAATTGTTTTAATTAATTGTAATTAAAAAAATCGTTTAAAACTAAATAAAAAAATCATTATTATTTGTTCAGGAATTCTTCATGCGTCACAAACCTTTATTCGGAAACATTTGCTTCGCTTTCTTTTAATCACTTTGCAACGAGCGGTTATGTGTCGTTTAGGTTTCATGAAAGCCTTGAATTTGAACACCAGTAAATTTGGACAGAAATAATTGCGTTATCTAATCACAGCTTTTCAAAGATTCAATAAGGCGAAGAATTCTGTTTAGAAAAGCTGGTGCCAAAATATTAAACGAAGTCTAAAGAACTGCCTTCGCGAACCGGATCATATTCTATAGCGAAGAAAATCATTTTTCCGATTAAATTTTAAGATTCAATAAAAAATATGTAATAAGTAAATATTTAAACTAATAAATAGACAATGTGGTACATTTTTTAATAAAAAAAAATGTCCAATAAATTTGAAGAATAAGTAGCTGCTCCATACACATTTCAAAACATCAAAATGCATGCGGAGAAAAACAATTTATCACACAGGAGAATCGTAAGAGAGAGAAATGGTGCGGGCGGAGAACGGGGACACGGTGATCTGTCACTTGACAAGAGATCTCAATAGAATCAACTTAGAATCTACTGCATTGGTATGCAGGGAAGTCATCTACCAGACTATTAATATACAGAAAAAGCTCAAGTTTAATACGTCAAATCACGGGAGTATTATGGGTTTGTAGTCATACCGTATAGATACAGAACACTGATATGTGTACAGTTTTATATTTAGATGAATATTATGCGTTATAATCTACATTTACGACCTTTTTATTCTGTCCTAAAATAGTGATAATGCAAAGAGGAAAACACTTTTTTTACTTTTTTACTAAACTATATATAAAATTTGCATTGCTGAATTTCAGTATGCTTTCACTTAAATAGCAAATTATTCAAAAAAATATTATTGAATTATTAAAAAAATATATTAAAAATCAAAATACATTTAGTAGTTTGTGATAAATCTGTATTTCACATTGGTGGTACATTTACATTTCACGTAATATATATATTTTTTATATTCAGTTATTTACTGTATAAGCAGCATAGAAATAAATTATTATAACAGTCTTTTAGCATGTATGTATGTATATATATATATATATATATATATATATATATATATATATATATATATTAACAAAATAAAGTTTTGGTCTGTCTGTCTGTTTGACTGTCGGCGATGCCTAGCAAACTCTAGCGCACCTAGAAGTCTGAAAAATTCGGTGAGGATAGTCCAAGGTATGTTCTGATGCACCTGATTATCAGATTTTTAATAATTTGATAATTAGACAATATATTAATTAAAAACTCATTAAACATCTCGAAAATGTGATCCTTTTTCTGAAAATGGCGCGAAAGAACTATCAAACCACAAAATAAATAAATGCTTTTATAATCGCAGACGGTGAACTTTTCTCATTTTCACTTAACCTCGAATATTAAAAACATTTTTCGAGGTACAGATTTTAAACTCCCAATATATACGCAGAGTAATTTTATGATTCCAAAAATCCAATTTTTTTGAAAATTGGTCGGTAACTTTTCTTAATTTTATTCAAAAAACTAATCCGAAATTACCCAGACAAAATTCCCTGTTGTCTTGGGCACTTCGGGGCCCGAAGCAATTCATTTACCTTCTGAATCTCCATCTACTTTCTGAAACGAAAGGTCAGACATTATACACTATAAGATTGACAATTCATAGTAATTAATAAAGAAAACTTAATTTTGCAGATTATTTGTTATATTTTCGGGGGTGGAGTAAACGTTTTTTTATTAAATATCGCGTTCATGTTAATAACATGCCTCTTTTATTGCGTTTTTGAGCACGATTTACTGGGTTTTGTTCTTCTAACAACTTCTTAGGTACTCTAGCTACTCTATGCAGTAAAATAAATAAAAATTAGCCCTCAATTACCACCTTTTTCGAATAATAATGATCTTCTTGTTCGGCGTTTCTTTTTTTTCACTGTAATAATTATTAGACTTTCCTAAGAATTGGTACATAATTTCCTCATAATATTTCAACTCCATTCTTGCACTTTTGGTCGCCTACAAATACATTGTATCCTAGCATTTCCGAAAAAAAAATTCCTACAGTTGGTTCATATCCTTCAAAGATCTAAAAATTAATTTATGTTCCACACTTAGTAACTGTAAGCCGCTATTTCCGAATAATGCATTTTTGAGAATCTTTTGCGATTTCCCCTTTCTTAATTGTACGGTTTCTGTAATTCTCTTTTGGTTGCATAGGGATTTTTTAAAAGTTTTTTGACGGATAATCGTTTAATTTTAGTACTACTCTTTCATCACTAAAGTGAGCTTTTAATTTTAGTTTCATGTTTTTTCACAGTAATAAATCGTGGATTTTCCTAAGATTTGGTTCATAAGTCCATCATAAGATTGCGATTCCATTCCAGCATCCCTGGCCGCCTACAGATAAGTTGTACCACTTTAATTTACGAGTAAAATCCATTTTTTCTGCAATTTGTCCTACAGATTTCTGGTTTTACTTTCGTGTTCTGAGGTCTTTTAAATGCCTAAACATTTAATAAATTTCGTCCCTTATTATCTATATATGGGACCCGTGTCAAAGTTCCGTTGGAAAAAGGTTTGTTTAAAACGAATGCGCCCTCTGGCGGTAGAAGGGAGATTAAGAAATTTTCCACGTACCACGCCCGGTATACGGTGCGAAGATAGCGGGGATCAGGTGTAGAGTTTCGTTTTTTAAGAGATTTTAGTTTATTGCACGGGATCGGACACCACCGAGAGGGTCAGCCAGTATATATATATATATATATATATATATATATATATATATATATATACGAGGGCATTTCGAAAAGTAAATATACACCGTACGCCGGAGGAAAAGAAAAGTTTTGGCAAGCAAGTTGGCAACACAGGTGTTAACCTTGAACCGTTAGCTTTTTGCTCGCGGTCTTTCAGCATTTCAACGCTGATTCTGGTTGGAGTAGGTCGTGTTTAAAATGGTTCCGCCGATTCAGAATCCCGCCAAATGCGAAGTGCGCTCCGTCATACGTTTCCTTCATGCAAGAGGTCAGCGACCAGTGGATATTCACAAAGAAATTGTTTGTGTTTATGGGAACATTATGAATCGACAAAATGTAACGAAATGGTGTCGTCATTTCTCTGAAGGTAGGATCGATGTTCATGCCGAACAAAGAACAGGTCGGCCATCTGTGATCTCTGATGCCCTTCTTCAGAGAACGGAGGAAGCAATTCGTGCGAATAGACGTCTCAAATTGAAAGAAGTCACATCTTGGAGGAAAATCATTCCACGACGATGATGAGATCAAAGATGAAATGTGGTTCCGACAACAGGCGGAAACCTTCTATGACTGTGGGATACAAAAGCTTGTGCCCTGACTTAACAAATGTTTGGATAACGGAGGTGATTATGTCGAAAAATAATAAATAATCCAGTTACTAAGATGTAACTTACGTTTTCTAAATAAATGATTTTTAAGGAATGTGAGCCATTGTATCTTTACTTTTCGAAATGCCCTTGTATATATATATATATTTCAGAAGTAAAATGAAAAAAATTAAGAACATGGCTATCATATGGACATCACAAGACATCATATTTCTGTTCAAATATATTTTATGCGACAATAACATGCGATAATTTCATAGAGGGTAATTTATTTACAATTTTACATTTATATAAATGTACTATTGTTTTTTACCTTATTATTTATTTTTTAATTAATTAGTTAATAAATTTATAAATAATGTAAGATATTTGAATGTTTGATATTATAATTTAAGTTTCAATGGCATTGAACTTTATATACATTAGATCATTTTCACAAATGCAGACGTATAAATCATTAGGACTAATTTATTTGTTTACAAAGATACGGTTAGAATTTTATTTATCACATGATTATAAAGAATAAATTTCTAATGAAAATTTTTAACAGTTTATTTTGTATGTAAGTACATCTAGTTTGCATATTACTACACAAGAAATTAATTGAAATGCATTTTAAACATAATATTCGACTCAAAACTGTTATTTCCTCTGTATTAAATATTGTTCAATGATAAAAGAATTCATGAATTGCTTCTGATGTCCTTGTTTAGCGTATAGTTAAAAAATCACTTATTCATATTTGCATTACTATATAAGTGTTTACATATACGTACATACACAGTTATATAAACAGAAGACAACAAACAATTTTTGAAAATTACAGGATGTTCCAATTTAACCTAGCACGGATTTTTGACCACACCTTTAAGAATAATGGAGATATTTTAATTTTATTTACAACAAAGATAACTTGGTTTGTGCCAAGAGCGATGAAATCGTGAAAAGTGCAAGAAGTATACAGAAAATAGATCTGTGCACCGTATGTAATGTCAATTTCATTAAAAAAAAATAGCGGTGATTGGATGAGGATGGTCGCCTTTTTTATGACCCAACCTTTAATGGGACAATATCACTTGACGTGGTTGAAGCGGACACCATCCTCATATAAATAGCCCTACATTAGACGATACACTTTTTGGAATGTAGTTGACATTACGTATGTCGAACCGATTGAATTACTTCAAGCACGTTTCGTGATTTCATCGCATTTTGCACACAGCAAGTTATATATTATATTATATATAATTATAATATATATAATTATATTATATATTATATATAATTATATTCTAAATATAGCCAAAAAATCTTTATTAGTGTGAAAGTTATCACCAAAAATCTGGGCTCAGATTGAAGTGAAGCACCCTGTTATTTTGACTGAATGAATAGATCGCGGCCCTGGTTGCCTTTACTAAAAATGTTTCTTGTAGCGTGCTCTACCACCTCTTAAAGATTATAAACATTATATAGAAACAGCCCTTGTGTATATATGTGTGTATGTATGTAAATAATGTTCACATAATTTTACTTCACGATATTTGAAGCATCTTGAACGAGGTCATTTAAGAAATTTACACTAATTTATATTTTTTGTCGTAAATATTTGAGTGAAAAGTGTCTATATTTTGCAAAATCCAAGTACTGGCAAAATGGATGATACATAGATGGAATAAAATAAATTTAATTACCCATTCTCCCACCACATATTAAAATTAGAAAATACTTATAATTTTGTATTTATATCAGAAAAATTAAAATTGATGACATGTTTATTTTTCACAGGAAGTGAATGAAACAACAAATGGAAAATTTAGTTACATAATTTAGTTTAACATTGAATAAATGTACGTACATTTAGAAGATATAATTCACATTTAATCTTACATTCTCAGTCTAACACATGTTATTGTCTGATTGTGCTTTCTTATCAAATGTCAGTTTACACAGACTTGCAAATAATTCCTCAAGCGCTTTTTACTCAGAATTGTTTCTAGTGAACTACTCTTTATTCATAGAAAATTGAATACATTTTCTTTACACGATAAAATAAATTTTAGTAATAAATATATTGCATTTTGCGTGTGTAATTTCTAAATTTTCAAAAATATTTTAAGCTTTTTTTCTGAAAGAAAATCAATTTTAATCAATTTTATTTTAATCATAATACACTTTTCTTAATAGCAAAAAATGTCATATCTGATTTAAAATATCAACGCCCCATATTTTATATATATTAAAAAAAAAGGTCTAAAATTATAAAAAAAAAACGTTTTTTAATTTTCTGTAAGTTTTTCTAACAAAAGTATAAAAGTAAATAATTTGTTTGAATTATACTACTCCTTTTGAATTAATTTTTTTTATCATATTGGACATTCTTTTCTTGCTATTAATTAAAGCAAGTGTTTCAATCGATATGCGCGATAGAGTGAATACATATATTTTATAAAGGTAGAAATTTAGCTGCAGTGGATCAATAGCTCAGGATTTATATATAAACATTGATAATGTTTCAATAGCATGTTTCAATGGAAACACTACATATATTTAACCCTTAATTGCATAGTGATGTAAATTTCCATCAATGTTTATTTAACTTTTAATAAATAAATCAACTTCTTCGCCACCACTAAATTTATATAGAAATATTAATCCAGTACTAATCCTGAACTATGTTGCTGAACAAAGTTAAAAATCTATCTTAAAATTTCTGGTGTCTAATATTTAATATATGTATAAAAAAACGCAATTGTAAAAGAAAAACTCATGCAAAGAAGGGTTAAACATGTTATAGATTTTTACTTTAGTTTATAATATTTTCCGGATGTTTTGAATTATGCTTATTTTCTTTCTGTTTATCATTAATGACAATATTACTAATAAGGTTTCCATATAAGGAATATAACTTTTTCGTTGTTTTAAACATCGTTTCACGGATATATTATATATATATACTAGCATATAACCCCCGTCAAAAATGACGGAATGTTTTACGTTTCATTTTCATAAGATTTCATACAAACAAACAGCATTAAGATGTTATGAAATAATATTCAATCCTTTGATATAAACAACGCCATTCCCGAAGGAAATAAACTGTTTTGATTGAACTTCAATAGTTTAAAGATTTCACTATAAAAAAATTCTGTAAAGATTAAGAACGATAAAATCTTCAAAACATTATTTAGATCAACAAAGTTGTTTAAACACCCATTGCTGGGTTAACACATCTCCGGGCCCGCTAGCGGCCCCCTAATTACATCGGGGCGGTGCCTTGCATACAAACCTCGTAAAAATCTGCTCTAATACTTCACGAGGCAGCTCTACAAAGCATATTTTTAAGTGACATTAAAAATTTCGAGTCATTTCGGCAATCTGCGTCGTTTTGACCTTTTAAACTGTCCTGCTATATCAGAGTAAACATTTCATTATTCAAATTCCGATTTCACAACTGTATACAACTGTAATAAATTTCGATGATTAAAATAATTTCTTTTATTTTATTTCTTGATTTAATCGCATCTATTAATTGTATTAATATGACTGATCATGTTTTTCACTTCAAAGTTACTATGCTAAAATTCAAAATTTTATATGCATTGATATAAGTAATACTTGTTGTACCACAGTATTACATTATATTCCTTATATTTTAATTAAGTTTGATATAAAATATTCATTTTATTTACAATGCAAGCAAAATTGATTAAATACAGAACAAAGTGCAATTTCGACAGAAAGTTTATTTGCCAAAATAATAATTAAATAACTTAAATTTTAAAAAGTTTATCTCAAATTAAATTCTGATTTTTTATAAACATGCCTAAAGAAATCTGTGATAAATTTTGATCATTAAAGATCACCTTTTATTAAATAAGTTTTTTTTTAATTCTCTTATTAAATTACAAATTTATTTTCACTACAAAGTTTTTACTATGCTAAAATACAAAATTTTATTTCATTGATATAATTAATATATGTAGTACACGGTATTACAATTACATGTTCCTTATTGATATAATTAATATATGTAGTACACGGTATTACAATTACATGTTCCTTATATTCTAATTACATTTTATAAGAAATACAGTGACCTCTCACTTATACGCGATGTTCAGTAATTACTTTTTGTACCACTATTTTAAAACAGTAAAATTCGATTTATAAATTCTGCGATTAAATAAGGAGAAAATTACTTTAAAAAGGAACTGGTGCTGAAAAATAATTACAGTGTATCGCGTATAAGTGAGAGGTCACTGTATTCAATTTAAAATTTTGTTTATATTAATCTCCGATAGATGGCGATAAAGGCTCACGAACGAACGAAGTATTTTAGCGAGTTTTAATCACCGAGGATGGTAACTTATTCCGTTTGCGATCGCTTTCCGGTTGCATTCATGGTTTCATATTTTAAACGTTCACGACGAATGAATCATTTGTTTGTTTACTTTCATGGAGCAATAAACCTAATTTCAACTGAAGTTATCTCAGAATATAAACATAATTTAATGTAAGCCATCTCACAAGCATTAATTTATTTTGAAAGACGTGATTTCAAGTAGGATAAATTATCGTTTAGTTGTTATACGTTAGAACAGAGTCTTCATTAAGCCTAACATGGCGTTTAACTACGGTCAATTCGCAGATCAGAGTGGTGCAGGCCGGATTGGTTACAGACACTTTCTCGCCTTTGGATTTTATTATAAGTAAGATATATATTCTTTTATAAAAAAACATTTAAACGTACTTGTTACATTTAAAATTGCGTGTTTCTTTTGAATTCTTAGGAAAAAAATATATGAGTTATTTTCTAAAGTTATATATTCATTAAATTTAAGAAATGCATTAACTTATATAAGAAGTAAAATAAACATAAAAATAAAAATGTTAAGATAATTTAGTAATACGTCTAACACTCACCTCAACATAAAATATACAGAAAATTCTTTCAACGAATAAAAATATTATGTGTATAATTTTCAATGGATATAAAGTAACGGGTACTTTTCAAATATCAAAAGTCAACGGTTATTTAATGCTCATTAACTTACAATTTTAGAGCTACTTAAATAAATCTTTAGGATAATAATTAAAAAGCTATATTGATTGGAATTGTGTTCTCTTAAAAATGAAGTACACTATCTTTTTATTAAGTCATAAATAAATGCATATTTGATTAAGAATTTATGCAATACGCACAGGATAGTACATAGCTTAGTCATACGATCAGTTATTTCAATCCTTATATAAATGGTGTGTAATTAAATTGACTTAATAATGAAAAGTAAAAGTTGTATTCTTTTAATAAATATAAATAAATATTTCGTACAAAATGTAAATGTATTTCAAGATTATTTACTAAATTATTAAGTTTTAGTTGCATCATGCTAATTTATTTATATACAAGGTGTTAACATTGCATGGAAATTTTAATAATCATTTTTCTGAATTTGCGCACTCTAGTTGTAGAAAATAAAAGTTTTGAATAAAATGATTTCAAACATTCAAATTCCTTGTGCCGTATATGGTGATAACTCAAGTTATTTTATCGTTTTTTTTTTTCAGTGCAAAACTTGAATGCGGTTTTATTTAAAAAAAATACGAACTATCTAAATTTAATTATGAGCGAGGAAGTAAAAAACATACTAAGGTAAAATTAAATATAAATCTGATCCCATAATTTGAAAAATTGAAAATGAGAGCCAAATGAATAATTCAGAAAAGATATTAAACCAGAATCACTTACCATCAGGAAATGACTAAAGTGTATCCTAATAACAATAGGAATGTATTTTGTATATATATATATAAGTATAAACATAGAATACGGAATAATTGAATCTTCAGGTTGTGAAAAAGGAAAACTAAAAAATGCCAAAATTACTTTTTGTATTCTAAAATATCCCCAAGCTTCTCTGTACATGTGATTGGTAAGGAGGAAACAAAAGCAAGCCTCCACAAGTTGATATATGAAAACCAAGAGCTGCTATGGCATTTCCCAAGGATAAAGCTTACAATGCCAAAATGTCAATGAATTCCAAAAATAATATAAAATGACGATCTTAAACGAATTTTCCGTTATATTTCGGATGACAAGAAACTATTATACGACGTCATTGTGACTTGGTCTACAATTTCTCACCATCATGGAGTTTAGTAGATGAATGAATGACATTCATTGACATTCACATTACAATGCTCGTCATTATAGCTTTATTTGCTTTTAAAATTCTGTCTTAGTCATTAGTCATTCCATTTGTTCTATTCCTGTGATAGACAAAACAAAAATACATTTTCTGTTCCATTTTAGATGTAATTTACTCTATTTACCCACATGAAACTTCCTAAGTTTTGAGAAGGAAGTAAATACAACAAATGATTACAACACTATAATAATTCTGAATAGATATACATTATTTTTAATTACTACTGTATACCCAAAGAGTGTTTTGATATTCGAGTAAAAATGTAATGGTTATTGAATGAAAACTATCATTTATACAATACTTTTCGATTTCTCATAAACTTGAATTTAGGACTTATTTCCTCCTTAAAGCTAATAATTCTACTATGGTCGTTGTTACGACACGAGATTTATTAGCACAATACCAGTCTTATGATATTTGTTGGATTAAGATGCTTTCGGGTATGAATCATTGAGTTGAAATGCTGTCAAAAATATCGTTTTTATACAATAACCTACACATTTGATGCAGTACCTCACACATTTCAACCATTATTTGTGTGGTATTAAACTTTTGGGAAGAAGTTAGAAAAATCGTGCTATTAGTTGTACATTAAACACATCATTTCGATTGTTCCAATTGTACACGTAAATCTTATCTCTACAATCTTTTAATGTATAACAAATACATAAATATACAATAATTTTGTAAAAAGCGAAAAAAGAACTGAATAGGATTACACAAATGACATTGTGAAATATACCTAATAATTTATCTATACAAAAGTAAAAATGATTTTTTTAACATATACCTCCAAAAGACACATTTTAATTAATTCATTAAGCAAATTATCTGAAACACAAAAAACACAACCCTGCAAATATTAAAGCCAAATAGCATTAGATATTAGTCGCAGCAAATTATATTACTCTACAGTTAATTGATAAGACATATATGAAACATTGTTTTCTATTCTCCATTAGAAATGAAATATGTGAAAACGACCTTTAAAGCTTCTCATTAAAAGTAAAATCAAATTACATAACTTAATTGCATAGAAATTGCTCGTAATAAGTGAAAAAATAAATAACTTTGTCGAATAAAAATTGAAAAGTAATTGTCATATCTATTATAAATTACTTTATTTTTTTAATTGGGGTATGAAATGCGTTAATAGAACTCATAAATTTAAAAAATAGAAGAAGAAGAAGAAGAAGAAGCAGAGAGAGAGAGAGAGCGAGATTATATAAACGTTTTGCATAACCACATCATTCAGTACGTGAATAATCGTATCCGAAAATCTCATCTATCACATTCTTGCCTATTAGAAAGGTAATGATTAATTAATTATTTAATTCATTCTTAAAAGCAAACTGCTTTGTTTCATGTTTATATACCCATGTTATTCTTTACTCATATATTTGTATACATTTTATTTATTTTTATGCCATACTCATGCACAAATGAAATTGATTATTTTTTTATAACCTACTCTAGAAAATGAGTTTTTAATTACCTCATTATACATATCTTCTGAAATAAGTACAAACACAATCCTTCAAACAATCAAGTAATTTAATATTCTCTAATGTAAGTCCATACGTCTTCTAGTTTATACAATTAATTTAAGAAGACATTTTCCAGTGATTATTTCATGCTCTCCATTAAAACAGAAAAATGTTAAAAAAGCCATCAGAAACACTGATTAAAATGCGAAGTCAAATTACATAATTTAATCTCATAACAATCGATTGTAATCAACAAAAATGAGACATCATTCTTGAATGAAAATTGGAAAATAATTGTCATATCTATTATAAGTGACTTTATTTTTAATTATGCGAATATAAAGCTAATTACCAGATCTCATTAAACAAACATGTTTGTTGAGATAAAAAGATATAATATGCGGAAGAAGCTTAATTGTTTGGCTGATAGAGAAAATGGATGATTACTATTGACTTATAGTATGTAAGCTCTTTAATGTACATCGGGTTCTCTAATTACAGAGGTTAAAATAGTTGCAGAATCATTAGATCTATTCTCAAAGGTAATTAAAGGAAATAAAATCCTGAAATACAAAACTACTTCTAATGATAACGGCGAAGATCTTTTAATTAAGGATTATTTTCTAAACAACCTTTAATTTTACATCAGTATTTTTGTACCTATTTATAAATATAAAAGTACTTCGAGTATTATATAGTCGTGCTCTAATTACTACTATTAAATTAAGGTGTTAAAATTCGTTGCGACAAATGTGCTCTGGAACACATTATAACCGATTATTCAAAAGGTTTTTTTATAATTTCTTTTATGTAAACAAACAGGAAATTTTCAGATAAAAATATATATTGTATTTTCTTTAAATAATAGATATTTTCATAATTACGTTCATACTACTTGCTGTGTAGTAGTTTTAATTAAAGAGTCACGACGTAATGTGTCATTTAAACTATTTAATAGTTCGTTATGCTTACTTTAAATGCAAAATAAACCGTTTACTTACAATTAAAGTACGCAGTGCTTAAATTATGACGCCATAACTTTATTTTCATTTGAACTTTAACTTATCACTTATCGTTTTAACTCACTTTAAAAATGATATTACGAAAATGCTTTTATAAGTAGAAAGTTCTGAAAATGATCTATAGCACTAATCTATAAATCCTCCAAATTTTGACGATTTCAGAAAAGTAAATACATAAAAGAAAGAAAAATAAAAAGTTTCTAGTTAAAAAGGGGGTCCTGAAATTTTGTTATTGTGTTATTTGTATGACCGGTTTTACAAAAAACAAAAATTATTATCGTGGAAGTACAATTCTATAACTTTTTATTTACATTTAAGGAGATTATGTTCTGAAATAAAATAAAAGTATTTTTATGTAGAAAAAAAAATAACAATTTAAAAAATATTTGATTGAAACTTAAAAATGTGTTGCTTTGATACATTTTATTGCATAATACTATTTTTTTAGCAAGTCTTTCATAAAAATAAAGAGAAAAGAATTATATATGAGGATGGATATTTTTTGTACTTTTAAACTTGTTTTTTATAAAATAATTTTTCTGTTGAAATGGACACAATAATCACAATTAATATATATATATGTATATGATTCATTATTTAATACTTTGTATATTTTCATTCATGTACATTAAATTTACAGGAGACATTTTTATTAGGTATGCCCGATACATTGCACGTACATGCATACTTAAAAAATAATTTAATCCATATACAATTAGATTTATTTTTTATTATATTTGTATAATTCACTTTCTTTCTTGGAATTTATATATTTTTTCATTTGTGATCATTAATTTTAGAGGAGACATTGTTATTAGGTTCGCCGGATACAGTGCACGTCTAGGCATACTTTAAAAAATAATTTAATCCACATACAATTAGATTTATCTTTTATTATGTTTGTATAATTCACTTTCATTCTTGGAATTTTAAAAATAAATTTTTTTAAATATTTATTTTCATTTTAAAACTAACATATAAACGCTTTATCCCAACAAAAGATAACTATACTTTTTATTTATATCTGAATCTACTTCATAATTATTCCTAATAATTGTTCTGACAATGTTAAAAGTGGATTATAAATATATAAATTATGGGGGAAATATTCAAATACAAATATCTTAAAACTTGTTTTAATTCTTAATGTTTATCATTGCTTCATTCTACTCACATCACAAAATTTTAACGTGATAAACATATGACTTTAACATTTAATAAAGGAATTAAGGTAGTTTACAAAATACTGACTTAAATTATATTTAAATAACAGTCACTTAAATCGTTAACTACTTTTTCTGCGTCTGATTTTAAAAAAAAATGTAATTTAATTACTTTTTAACTGTTTAGATTTTGCTGATTTACTGTTATTTATCATATTATAAGTAAAAAATTAAGTACAGTACTTTTAAAATACCATCGCTATCATTTACTTTACAAAGAATAACCAAATTGTACACATTCTATAAATTAAATAGACAAATTAAATTACAAATGCTAGGTACATTTTTGAATAATTTTTAAAACTATATTCGAAACTCTAAGTTCACACGCCTTCACTAAAATTATCATTAACATAAAGTCTTATAAATTTCTTCATTATCCAAATAAATAAAGAACGCATAATTACATTTTTCAAATATAAGAAAAACAGTTTTTAATTTTAGCTTTTTAATTTTTTATGTATCATGTTTTACGGTTTTCCTTTAAATAAGTTTTTTTAATTTTACTGAAAATCTGTATATTTTTTTAATGAATTTTGGTATATAAACACATGCAAATTTAAATATTTTCAATTTCAGGTTTAAACTGTTTCAAATAATTGACCTAGATATTGATAAAATCGGATAATGCATGGATGTACGTGTAACATGATATGAGCTTTTTCGTTACATTTATATTCGAAAAACTTTTTTGTTTTCTCTATTTTGTGAAAACATTGATATATATTTTTATTGAAGTAAATCAGAAAGAGTACATACGAATCACGGGATATTTTAAGATTTTTAAATATATTGAGACAGAAAGCATTAGGTTTCAGGAATAATAAAAACATACAAATTTAAGTATTTTGAATTTTAGGTTTAAACTGTTTCAAATAATTGACCTAGATATTGATAAAATTGGATAACGCATGGATGTACGTGTAACATTTTATGCGCTTTTTCGTTACATTTATATTCAAAAATATATTTCGTTTTCTCTATTTAGTGATATATTTTTATTGAAGCAAATCAGAAAGAAAACATACGAATCACTGGATATTTTAGGATTTTTAAATTTATCGAGACAGAAAGAATTAGGTTTCAGGAATAATGAAAAGACAAATGTGGGAAATAGTATTTTATAAAATAAAGACGACCTTTCTATAATAACCTTAGACATTTTTAAAATGCCTTTTTCTTAATTTGCCAAATTACTCTTATGGCATTAAAAACTCACCTGATAGTTCAGGAAAATCTCCCCTCGCAAGCATCCATGCAGCGATGAATATAAATACTTCTAATACTCTTCCACACCTCTTATAACGAGCCATTAGGAACTGCGAATTCCCTAGTCCGTAACGAGTACTAAAGGAGCAGTTCCAGATTCAGTGTGTAATACAAAACAATCCAGACAGAGAAAACACAATTTGTTTGGAAAAACATAAGACGAAAATTCCTCGTGGCCGTCCGCTGCTTTTGAAATTCGCTACTGTGCGGAGAAGGGGGTAAATTTTCAGCGGATCGACTGGGATAAATCCACTTACAGAGCAGGGGCGTCTGGAATATTTTTCAGAGTGGGATATTAGTTACAATATAGCTATGGTGGGATAGCAATATTATCAATTATGGATTGACAATATAAGAGAGGGAAAACATTTTGTCTGACTTATATTTTACGCCTCTTTAATTTCTATAAGAAGCTCTTTTGTATGATGTATGAACGGCACATAAATAATCTTGTATAAATAATTCAGTTACATTGCAAAGAGTGTTTAAATGATATATATATATTTTTGGACATAAAGATTCTTGCACAATTCATTTTTAAATCCTATATTTATTTTCATCTGAGTCTATTTTCCGATAATTTCCTTTAAAATGTATATAATTTTTAATCATTTATACACTGCAGATATCATAATTATTTTAAAACATCAATTAAAAAAAAATATTTCTTAATAGTCGTTTTAGATTCTATTTAATTTTTAAATGAATAGTTTATACTATCAAAAATATAACAAGTATTTTAAAAAATTACTCGAATAAAATAATTCAGTTTGCATTTTGAAAAATACGATGCAATCTTTCTATTTCATTTTAATTTTCAGTCGAATTTATCACTGCTGCTAATGATTTAGTAAAATGTTAAAACTGAAATAAAATTTTAGTAGATGTGATAAAGTATTTTCTAAAAATATTAACGGAAAAGTGATAAATACATATACACATGTTCAGGCTATTTGTTTTATTAATGAAAATACGATTCCTCTGAACTTTACATTCTGTTAAATAATTTCAGGATAGTATTACATTTCTTTTAAGCTTCCATGCATTTTTTTTTTAAGAAAAAAAATATTATTAAATAAATGAAATAGACATATGAAGCATAGGTTCAGATCTTAGAATTTCAGTTTTTCTTAAATTTTTCAATTTTATATTTCTTTGACAGGCTTCATTAGTTCAAGGCTATTGAAACCGTTTCTGTAGATCTCGACATGAATTTAAAAAAAATCTCAGGGAAAAAATGATTTCTAAAAAATCTCGCAGAAATATATATATACTCACTATTAAAGTTCTAATGCATTGGAATTCCCTTCAGATGTGAGTTAGTGTTTAGTTACTTATGAAAAGGATGTGTCCAGGACTCTCTCCTCGTTTAAAATAAAATGTGATTAAAATACGCAACAATTTGTTCTGTATTTAAAAAATATATATGTGTTTGCTTACAGAATCTAATAAGAATAAATCTTAAAACTCGCCTGATTCTCTTTGTTATGTTATAAATTCATTCACCTATTAAGGTTAATTGAGAAATAAACCCTAAAATGTCATCCCTTGAATTTATTATCTGTCTACACACCATATAATACCCTGTAGATTTTACATAAACATTCTGTCAGCAATGCTGCTAGTTTTTCTCTGTAATTCGTTCAGAGGAATGCCGTCAGACTAATACAGACATCCACAAAACATAATTTCTGTTACAGACAGGGAAATCCAAATACATTGAAACACATTTTCGTCGTACGAAAAAAAATTTCTCAATCTCATAGACAGGAAAATCCTGTTAAATAGAAACAAAGTTTATCTGTATGATAGATAATTGTTCTGTATTGCATACAAAGAACCTTATTTCAGTAAAATACAGTTATTTTGTACAAGATCGCTTTCATTTAAGGTAAAGCCCGGAGAGATGGCGCGGTCGGAGAGATTGCGCACATAGAGGTTTGGGGGGGAAGGAGCAGAATGAGGGAGCATAGACTCCAGGTAGTTGTACAACAGCAGTAGTGGAGTGTCTAATGAAAGTGTACGTTGATTGTTTTGAGCGTCTAAGATAAAGCATTGCTATTTTGTTTTGTTTTCCTAAAGTAAGTGCTTGAATTTTCATAGCTATTCATCAGAATTTCTATACAATGTCAGTAGTACAAAATATCTTAAACTTAAATGATTTCTCATAAGCTACTAATCTAGACTAACAATGTGAACATCATTTTAGTAGCGGCCATGTTTAAATAAAAGGCCGCGCAATCTCTCCCACCGAAATTACGCAGGTTATTGGTAAATTTGCGTAAAAAATGAAAAATGAAAATGGACTAATTTTAAGTTAAATTTGTTTTCAAGTAACTTAATGTTATTTCATAATCTTATCTGGACTTGCTTTTTCTGATTCTTTAATATTTTCCCCCTTTAATTAAATTTTTTTAATCGTTTTTAAAATTATTGCATTTTTCTGATTCATTAATCGTACGTTGAAATATTCACTCCTAATACAATAATATTTGTTCACAAAAAACTTACAACAATGTCATTTAAGTGTAATTATTATTGTTAACGATTTAATTGTAGTTATTATTAGTAACAATATCTCCTACCCATGTGCGCAATCACACGAACCCTGTTAGCACAGATTGAGCAAAATAACTTTATTGGTTTCTTTACAACTGTTCTATTAAATTAGAACATAACAACAAAATAGCAATGGAAATGCATAGAAAACAAATGAAGTGAAAAGTATTCATGGATAGTTTAGCAAAAAATTAATATTTAGATTTTTTATTGTTATTCTTTTGAATTGTGCGCAGACTACCCTAGCTTTACCTTACTCTTATAGCAATTCTGGTACAAACAATTTAAATTTTTAAAAGATTATGTTTTCATTTTTGATACGATATCACATTATTTTAAAATAACAGTATTTCTGATATTTTTAGATTTGCTTTTCAGTCAAGAGAAAGTTTGTCAGTCTGATAATGTTTTTCGAAAGATGGCAAAAACGTTATATGTGTTTGTAATAAAGAAAACTGTTATTCTAAATGAAAAGAAAAAATACAGTATAATATATGTTAAAATAACTATTTGTGAAACTAGGCTTTTGCACAATTCGTGTTTTTTTCCTACCTACATTCAATATACTTTTTAATTTTGATCCACGCTCAATATTAACAGACACTGTAATGTGAATATATTTGGAATGTATATGTAACTTTAGAATATATAAATATATGATTTATTTTAAATATTAAAATTCCAATAGTGTTACCTCATAAAGGTACTAGGTTAAAAAAATTATTGCTAGAATTAGTAAGTTTACAGTGAAGAAATAATACAATTCATAAATATTGTCTTTATTATATTATTACAGCAGATAAAATTAATTATATTTTTTAAAGATCAAAATTCAAATTTTTGACTTTCTCCACTGTCATTCTAATCCCCTCATATGTTAATAACTAATAAGGTACTTCTCTATTATCTCGTCAACCACTTTTCATAACTAAAAACTATCGCCTAACTGTAAGATTAAACGCCAAAAATGCAGTCTCATTTACTTGATGTCAGAAGCATTATACGTGTTTGTTATGTCATCAAGTGGTTTTTAATTCAACATTTGCGTGTATTTTTCATTATGTGTTACTGATTTATTAGTTATTTCATTAATTAAAATAACAATTGTGTTCTTAAGATCTTATATTTTATTTATTTATTTATTTTGATATTCCAATGGCAACATTCTCCCGTTTATTTGGCATAGCAGTTTGGCGATAGTTTTTTGTCGTGAAAAGTGGACGACGGGATAATAGAGAAGTACCCTAATAAGTATTTACAATGGAGGTATCTATGAAATATATAGGGCTGGGTATATTTAATGAAAGAAATGATATATCTAAATATGGGATTAATGTCTAATTATGAAGTATTCAAAATAAGCGTAATTATTAAATTAAAAGGTTTAATTGATTTTAGAAACACTGGACTGTGAAGAAAAGCAGCCACTGAAGCAGTTTTTCAAATTTTAATTAATTATTTTTTGGAAAATTTTGTTTTCGTTTATCAATTATTTTCGTAAATTTTTAGCAATCGTAATAAATCCCTCATAAACAGCAATATACTCAAATAATCTGCTTTAAACAGTGGATATATACGTCTTTACGATAAAAACTTTTTTCACATATTATTTTCTCCCCTTTATACATTTTCTTCCGCATAGTCATAAAAAAGAAAGAAATCCATGCCTTGAAAATTTCTTAGGTTAATAACATCATTTAAGAGACGAAAGATTTAGGAGAGACATGGTAGTAAAATTTGGGAAATCTTTAATGACCTAGAAATTCTTTATTCTATCTAAAATATTCTTTTTTACTAAAGGTCACTGAATATTCACTGCTTATTTTTTTAATCAATACTTACGCAGAGGTTTATATTAAGCAGACAATGAATTCAGTTTGATGTGATTATAATCCGGTATAAAATTATCAATTTTAAACGTTTTTTAAAAGTCAATTTGAATCAAGTGGAATTCTACATCGTAAGGATACTTTATATGACTATCTATCAAAATATAATAAATGGTAAATAGATGTAGGTAATGAGGGAAATTTGTATAATAAAAACCAAAGATAAAAAAATTAAGTATGCGTATAGTAAGTGTATTAATAATTCTGTTAAACTAGATTAAATTTAACATAATTATTTCAAATTGGTAAATATATCATACAAATTGTAATTTTCCAACTGGACGAAAAATGTCCGGGCCAGGATTCGAACCTGGGATCTCGGCTGAAGCCGCCACGCTCTACCAACTGAGCCATCCTGCTCGAATCTGGAGGGCATAATTCATCCAGTTAACCTTATTGATCAAAGCATCTGGTC
Organism: Maratus michaelseni; assembly: GCA_963931845.1. NCBI lineage: Eukaryota > Metazoa > Arthropoda > Arachnida > Araneae > Salticidae > Maratus > Maratus michaelseni. The sequence goes on along the minus strand of OZ007590.1, from coordinate 254,830,851 downwards.
TGATATTTTTAATCAGCTCAACAGAATAGATCGCAGGTAAAGGAATTCCAGTAAACGCTGGATACGTGATTACACTAGATTAATTTTAACACAATTATTACAAATTGGTAAAGTTATCATACAAGTTGTAATTTTCCAACTGGATCCCAGGTTCGAATCCTGGCCCGGACATTTTTCGTCCAGTTGGAAAATTACAACTTGTATGATATCTTTACCAATTTGTAATAATTGTGTTAAAATTAATCTAGTGTAATCACGTATCCAGCGTTTACTGGAATTCCTTTACCTGCGATTTATTCTGTTGAGCTGATTAAAAATATCAGACCAGATGCTTTGATCAATAAGGTTAACTGGATGAATTATGCCCTCCAGATTCGGCCGGGATGGCTCAGTTGGTAGAGCGTGGCGGCTTCAGCCAAGAGATCCCAGGTTCGAATCCTGACCCGGACATTTTTCGTCCAGTTGGAAAATCACAACTTGTTAAAGTCTGTATTGTAGTTTTTCATTTAGATTTTTTATTCGCAGATTTTGTTTCATCTAAATATAATAAAGCACTAAACATTTGTTTAGATAAAAACTGAGAAATTTCTATCTTATTTATGTCTAAAAACAATGGATATTTTATGATTTGAAGTTTATTCTTCAGAACAATAAATCAAAATAAAAACGCCTGTTGAGCGAAATAAAATTAAGCTAAATTTTAATGCAAATGCAGCTTTACCCGAGTTCTCTAAATTGTTTTAAATAAGTTTTTAACGAATACTTTTTCATAGCTTAAGTAATTTTTTCTTCGAAATATAATCAAGGGCTAAAATGTTTTTTAATATGAATACTCAGAAATCTGTATATTGTTATTGTCTATAAATAATGGACATTTTATGATTTGAAGTTTATTCTTCATAACAAGAAATCAAATTCGAAACGCCTGCTGAGCGAATTAAAATTAAGCTAAATTTTAATGCAGATGCAGCTTTACCTGAGTTCTCTAAATTGTTTTAAATAAGTTTGTAGAGAATACTTTTTCTTAGCCTCTATATTTTTTTATCTATATATAATCAAGGGCTAAATTTTTTGTTAATATGAATACGCAGAAATCTATATATTATTAATGTCTATAAATAATGAATATTTTATATGATTTGAAGTATACTCGTCGTAACAAGTAATCAAAATAGAACCACCAATCGGGTGAAATAAAAATAAACTCAATATTACTGCATATTCAACTTTACTTGTATAAACCGATTTATATAACTTGAGTGTAACGAAAGCCCTTTCATTGCCATTTTATCGTGAATGTATCGTATAAAATAAAGTTACGAACTTTAATATTTATATCTCTTAATTGTATGAATAGAAAATATTTAAATAAAATACATTAAATATGTGCATTTTGAATGTGCAGGTATCTTCAGCAGAAAATAATACGGGATTTAAGTACGGGATGAAATACAAGATCTAATAAAAAACTTGTGAGAGACTTGTAAACATTTTTAGTGTATAGCTTGCGTACGCTTTGAGAGCAGGGTAGCTATTTTGTACTCCCTTTTTATTCCAAAATTACGAATATTATTTTTTGCTTCATTTGTAAAAGTTCTTACTTCGGAATTCTCGGTATGATTTCAGAATTTTTGAATAAATATAGAACCAAACTGGGAACCCTGCTCAAGCGTCTAAACCCTGCAATTTCGATTTTATTCCACCTCCGTATATTCATAAATTTGCTTTCAATTACTTTTTAATAGAAAAGCAAATAGAGCTACAATATGATGCAAAATGTAAGCGAAATGCAAGTGATTAAAATTCCGTGTTAATTAAAATTAGAGCTTAATTGCGCATTACCGATATTTATTTTGTTCGACATGTTTTATTTCTGTATTTTATCTCTCAATCTTTATTTGTACAATATTGTAAAGAGAGTTTAGATAGTAGGTGAAATGTTCGAAATGTCATATTGAATCACTGAGGAATGGTGTTGTATAAATAATATGCTGTTTATTAAATTAGTTTTTCTTAGTTAGTACCTATAATTTAATTACTCAGATCGCATGTCGACTTCATTTCGAAATTGCAGGAGACACTGTATCGAAACTGCATATTTACTTTTCCAGTTCGCCTCTTTTTGAAACCTGTCATATAAACAATTTTTAAATATCTGAATAATAATCTTTTCCACTTTTAGCTTTAACTTGACTTATAATTATGCTTTGTTTTAAATGTTTTATAAAACAACAAATTTATTATATTTCGTTTCAAACATGAGGCATTTTCGTTAAAATATACACCCTGATGCAAAGAGCGAAAACATTGTTTTAGAATTTAATATTTTATTTTAATAAAAAAGAGTGAAACAAAACAACACATGTGACCAATATATGGACATGCTAAATACAAAATGTATAATGTTTTATAGGTTATTTAAATTATATTTGAATTTTTATGTTTAAAAATTATGCATAAATTCGATAAAATGTTCTGAAACTTTAATTTTTTTTATATTAAGTAAGGATAGTATTTATTAAATATTCAAAAACTTTTTGCTGACATAATGTTCTGCAGTATCGAAACTCAAGTAAAGTCAGTTTATTTCATAATCTTATTATTCTGCTTATTTCTGCTTATTTCAATTTTAATGAAATCTTTTCGAGAAATTACGTACTTAAAGAAATGCAATGAATCGGCTTATTACTGCGAACGAAGCATAGGCAGAATAATTCCTACAACTGTAATAGGATTTATTAAATACATTCTTAGTATTATTACAGAGGGACATTTAGATCTTTGTTCCCGCATAGCAGGTTTCAGCAGCGCAATTAATATTGTCTAGAAATAGAACATTTCATTCAGCAAGTAATCGTATTACATTATATTAATTTTGCACAATTAATTTTAATAGTGGAAAGAAGGTCTTTATAAGCGAGTTTCATTATTTTTTTAGATAGTAATCTGTTATTAAATATATTTTTCTATTAGAGATTTTTTTTAAATATCAAAGATACCTGAATCTAAATATGACTTGCAATGATTATTTTGTTTTTATTATATTTTAATACATTTGTTAATTAGTTATTTCTTCTAGTAAAGATATTTTTTATATTATTATACAACTATAAAGTAAATTTCAATTAAACAGAGAAACTGATTTTATATTTAAAAAAAATAAATACTGAAGAATATATTTTCAAATACATTATCATATGTAGTTCAAATGTATCCAACAACAACAACAACAAGAACAACAAAAATCGGTGAATTGCGACTATAACTCGCGTTCAAAGAGTTCCGTACAGTGAATTTATTTATTGCTATTTATTAATTTATAAACTCCTACTACCCCCTTATTTTTTCATAATTTAGTTTCAGTAGATTCGGAAATAGAAAAGGGACTTATTTTTCCAGTACTTTCTTCGATATCTGTGAAAATATAATACCTAAAATTAAACAAATATATGTTTGAGTTCGGTGCTACGATATCTATCAAAATATACCCTAAACGATACATAAAAAATTAAATTTATTTTTCAAGTAATTTACTTAATATCTCGGCTAATTACCGGCCTTTTTTTCTAAAATCATTATCAAATATCCTTGGATGATTCTGCGTCGACAGATACTTCGAGCGCCCGTCAAATGCCCCGCTAACAGCCGGAAAATTAAAGTTTGTGTGTAATGGAAAAATGCGTTTTCATAAAAACTATGTCATCTAGAAAAATCTCTATAATTTGAACTTGAATTTTTTTATAGTTTTTAATAGTTTGAATAGTTTGTTATTCAATAAACTTCTATTACCTTTATGTTTTCATAATTTTAGTATCAGTAGATTCAGAAATAGAGGGGGGGCATATATTTGTAAGTGCATTTTCGACGATATATCTGAAAATACAGTACCCAAAATTAAAACAAATAAATTTTTGAGTTCGTTATTACGAGATCTTTCACACGATACCCCATCCGATAGACAAAAACGAAGCGTATTTTTTTCAAGTATTTTAATTAGCCCCCTAAATATCCCTAGACATATTTGCGAATGGCTAATAATCTGAAAAATGTCGGTAAAAATGCTTTATAACTTTCCCAAGTTTGAATTTTCTACGTCCCATAGTTTACGAGAAAAAGGGCTCTGACAGACGGACAGACAGACACAAGAATGATCTTATAATGGTTCTGTTTTAACTTTTCAAGTGCGGAACCGTAAACATATATGTAAAGAATGTTTTTTATGAAAATAATACAGGGTCATTCATAATTCCCTCCGGGGTTTCGAAATGTTATAGTAAAAAAAACGAAGACGAATATGAAAAAAAGAAACATATGAAATTATTCCGAAACTATTCAAGTTTTACTTACATACATTACAGGTGTTCTATGTGTGAACCCTTGGTCACACGGCATACATCCATGCGATAGTCCAGTTCCTGCCATACTCCGTTTCTTTAAATTTCCGGTACCACACATGAATTGTTTTGTCAGTTGGTCCCTGTTTTCGATATTTATTACGAAAGGCCCGTTGAACTGAAACCACTGATTCAGATTTAAAGAAACGGAGTATGGCAGGAAATGGACTATCGCATTGATGTATGCCGTGTGACCAAGGGTTCACACATAGAACACCTGTAATGTATGTAAGTAAAACTTGAATAGTTTCGGAATAATTTCATATGTTTCTTTTTTTCATATTCGTCTTCGTTTTTTTACTATAACGTTTCGAAACCCCGGAGGGAATTATGAATGACCCTGTATATATATCATAGGCAGACTTGCCAAGTCTCCGGATTTTTGCACACCAGTATTATTTCAGAGAAAAGGCTGTTCTTTTAAATCGCAGAATGTCCAGATTACATAAAACAACATTTTCTGTACTAAAATACTGGTATCCAAAAAGCCGGAGACTTGGCAGCTCTCCATAGGATTCATGTTCAAAGTTTTAAAATATAATACATTAAAATATTTTAACTTTAAATGCTGAGAAATGTTTTCGAAATACACGATTAGAATACGTCTATCATCATCGGGAATAATAATACCGAAAATTCCATATTTTGTTAAATAATTTTCAACTTTCTTTAAAACTTTAAACTTTTTCAAACTTTGGTATTAAAAGTTTAATTCTATATTAGTTATAGCTCTCTTACAGCCAAACTGATAATTACATATAATGTCTTATCACTGTCGATGAAAGGAATCCCATGGGCGTGGATGTTTCAAAACAAGAAACGTACAAGTTAAAATAAAGCAAGATCCATTCATAGCATCAAAGGCGATACGTTACTGTTAAAGAGGTTTTTAAATTCGCAGAAACAACCTGAAACAACATATTTGTTTAAATTTAATGTTTATGAGGTTGTGGTAGTATTTTTACAGTGAATAAAAGTAGTTCTGCGGGCGTGGACATTAAAACATGAATTAAGAAAAACAGTATAAATTCAAAATCTAGTTTCAGCCTAATAATATTATTATTTTTAATCACAAGAAAAAGCATTTACAACACATTGTCTATTTTAATTTCATCCTGAGTGAGATTTAGGTACTGCTGTAAAATAATGATATGGAAGTGAAATAAAATGAACATATTCCTTTTTCAGCAAATCTCATACGTTGTCTCAGTACTTGGTCAAAATTTAAATGGAAACTTGATTCCGATATTTACGCCCAGAAGTACTGAAAAATTGTTGTTTAATTATGGAAATCCAACAATTACAGTTTTCAATAAAGGGATATATTTCATTTATATGTGTCACAGGGCATATTTCCACAAAATAACGAAAATTAACAGACTGAATTTCGAATGAAGCGTGTCAACTAAAACACCAAATAATAATTTTTTCATTTTTTTTTTCATTTCAAAAAAATTGCAACATGAGATCTTGAAAATGCAGTAATTTCTGTAGGCATAAAAAAACCCCTCTTTTATTGGTTTCTGTACACGAATCAAACAGTTGAACAACTAAATTAGCTGATTCGCTGTTTAAGTAGATTTATTTTAAAAGTACTGCTTTACCTAGTTTACTCGGCTAAAAAAAATGTCATAATAATATACAGCCATTACATGCGTTAGATGTTGAGCAATACATAAACATTCTTCTTAAAATTACTGATATATCTTATTTGTACATATACCCAAGTATTTATCGCAAATATTTGACATAATTTTGAGCTATTCTTAGTAACCGAAATCCAAATTCATTGCATGTAATTTAATTAAAATTGCATTACATAGAATTTGGCATACATTGAAAATTGACATAAACAGAACCATACAAAGATAAATTATTTATATTTGTGAAATTTTAAAATACTTGTAAAATTTAGAATGAAATATTGAACAAACTGGTGTGATGGTGTGATACAATAAAGCAATAAAATTCTTAATAACACCATAAAATTAGGAAATGCGCTAGGCCTTTCAAAAGAACTTTGTCTTTCTTCCTGGTGCATTTTCTTTTTTTATGGTATTATTATGAAGTTTATTTTTCTTTCTTTATTGTAAACATTAGTAATGTAAGATCTAATAAAAAATTTGTAATCTTCATGTAATACATTTTCTCATAATTCAATATGGTAACTAAACGATGTGTATTAGTGCACTGTAATTGGATCTCAGCTTAATTCTAATGCATATATTTTTTTATTATGCAGAGGTTAACTGAAAGAAAAGAAGAAGAAACAATATAACATGTATTAATTATAAACAGAAATCTTTTAAATAAATTTCCATTTATCCTTTCCAATTTATTTTGATTAACTGTAAGTATTAAAGCAAGATTTAAAAACAACTAATTTTTTAACGTTTAAATAAATAAAAATGTGTTATGTAGTGCATATTTTATCCTAGTTTTATCAAGGCTGTGAAATAATGTTTAGATCTAACGTATGTATTGTTTGATTATTTCTCATTTTACTTATTCATGTATCATATTTTTCATTTTTCTTGAAAGTTGTTAAAAATGAATACTAAAAAAAATAAAAATTCTTTTGATATTGCAATTTTCCATAAAAAAAAGGAAGATTATATTTGATTTCTTGCAACATTTGCAAAAACAAAATTCTTTGCAAAACAAAAATTCTTTCGCAAAAACAAAACATATTTAGCTTTAAAATTTTAAGACGCCAGTTGGTGATTTATAGTCTTTTTTAATAAATGCTTTTGGGTAAAAAAAATAGTAAAACCTTGGTATATTTATAAAAATTTTGCTATTTATCTAAATAATTTATTTTTATTTTATGGAAGAGATGAAGATTAATAATTTTGAACATAATACCGGATAATATACCATACCATATTTAATTATTTCCCTGGAAAGTTAGTTTTTCAAATGAAAGTTATTTGTCAGTGTAACTTACAGTTTTTTAAATTTTTGTTCAAACAAGAAAGAAATTTTTTAGTCTTTAAAAATTATTTTGAGATAAAATCTATTTATGTTATCCATATTTATTTCTTTATTGTTTTTAAATAGGAAATAAAAAAGTAGATATACTAAATCAGATCTTAAAGAAAAATTTGAAGATAAATTAATTTCGCAACATTGAATGTCATGTGTAACATTAAGTTACCCAACAATTATAATTAATGGTAAAATAAAAATATGAAAAATATTTCGTAATAAGAATTTCTTATTTAAATAAAACTAGTTACATAAAGTGTATAATTTATATAATTGTTTAATTTTATATATTTTATATAATTTTATATTTTTTTCATAAGAATTTTCCGTTGTTGATCTTTGAATTTTCTAAATAAATTTTAAACATCTCATAAAACACTTGCATTTAGAAATGCAAGTGTTTAGCTTTTGAAAATGAAAAAATGAAATGTAAAACATAATTTAAAATTGAAACTTAGGTTCAATATAATTGATCCTATAAGCATATAGCAGCATAATCATGATTATTATCTAATTACAGACCCTATACTTTTACATAAAACTCATTGTATCTTTGTTCCTACAATTTAGAAAAAAAAACAATTGAGATAAAAATAAAAAAGGTTAACATAAGTAAATTTATTAATCAATAAAAAATATCAACAAGAAAACGAAAAATCATGAGTCAAGCATAGATTATGTTATACTTTCCTACACTCACCGAAATAATTTTACAAATATTTACCGTTTAATAAGGTGAAAGATGATATCTAAGTAAACAATTTTGAAAACGCATAACACATTTAAAAACCCAATTCCAGGAATTACCAACAATATTCGGAAAGATATCCGAACTCTTTTGTGCAGCACTGTCTATGATCTATAGATTTGTATAATGCTAAATCCTAGATCAATTAGGAAAAGTGTAGCACAGTTTAAAATTCCCCGTATGTAATATCCGTCAATAAATGGAAATGACGCGGCCGAATACTTTTGTGCTGTCCTGTATATGATCTGCAGAATTAATACACATCAAGTAATAAACAAAAAAATAAGTTAAATTTAAAAACGCGTTCAGCAACTGAAAACACACTTCCAGTATTTCTTGTACCGAATTATTTTGTGTATCTCTGTAAATGAACGATGATTGCTATGCAAAAAGTATTAAATAGACAGCTTCTTGCAATTCACCTTGGTGGTATACTATATCAATGTCAGTATGTTTGAAATAGTGAAATATTATTAATATAAAACCCAAATGATTTTTCTCCATAGATCTTAACCCATTCACGACGAGAATAATTTACACTTTTTTAATTCTCCAACACCAGTTGACACCAGTTTTTCCATGCTATAATTTTGACTTATTTAAACGGTTAAATTTTCAGATTAAGTATCATGACATAGTAACATATAACGGGAAAATTTCCGTGCTAAAATACTGGATTCCAAAGTGAAATGTTTCGTGCGCCTTAAGTGGTAAGTTTTCTTGCCAACCGGTGCGTTAATGAGTTAATGTAACGTAATTATTTTTAGTAAAGGAACTATAAGTACTTTGCACACTATATTCTATAGTAAACCTCTTGTAGTGCACTTCAGTGATATATATCAATTTCAATATGTTTGAAATTGTATAACAGAGTTAAAATAAACCGCAAATTATTGTTCCCATAAACCGTAATGCAACGGTATTCTTTTGAGTGTCCCTGTAAAAAACTATGAGTGCTACACACTTCATTTTCAATACCGAACATGCCATAGTAAACTCAATAACATATATCAAAAACTTTCAATAACATATATCAATTGCATGACAATCCGAATATATTTACGTGAGTTACAGCACGGATACACAAGCAGACGGACAGACAAAAGACAGGCAGACAGACGGACACGCAAACAGAATTTATAAACACAATTCAACTATGTTGGAAAATGTTAAAAACTGCCGACAAAGAAATTATAATGAAGCTGTAATACGAAGAAACTAATACTTAAAATTTTAATAAACTAGAAAGCATTGTATATTTCATGACGGATTAAACACAAAACCTGAGAAAAAAAATCAAATTATGCCGGGAAATGTGCTGAAAGAAAATGAAACCGAATGTATACATATATCATTGATAATGTGTTTTGATTTCTTTAACTGACTGAAAACCTAAAACATTTTAATCACCTTTAATACAAAAGACTCATACACGTTATCTAATTACGGAAAATAAAGTGAATATTTCCGATCATCGTCAAGTGTTTCAATGAGAAATACGCCAGTGAAAAACCACATACGAAAATCCATTATTCAACAACATGTGTAACAGGTTCTACGTCACGGAAATTTTATGACTTTGAACTACTTTCTCTTTCAAGGACTTAATAAAACTTTCTTCTCAATTTCTCACAATGTATTCTTAAAGTAAAGAGCTGCTATATTAAGCTCTATGTATAGTTATAGATGTTAGTTTCAAATTTTTATACTTATACTAAAGTTAATTTATCTAGCAAATTGAGTAGAGAAATGATTAAAATTAATTCAGCATTACCTTAAGAACAAAAAATAATTATCTTTTAGCTAACAAGTGGATAACACAATACATAGTTCTACAACTAATTTTAACTCGATACACGATTTTCACTGAGACGTCGACAATGATTCAGGTGAAATGCAATGGAAGACTGAACGAATATTTAGAAAGGTACAGAATATACAAGTAAAATATTAAAAGGTAAAGAAAATACAAGTAAAAGAACGAAGATTCAAGTAAATTTTTTATTCATAGAACTGCATTTAAGAATTTAATTTAAAAACTGCGCCCTTGAACACTAACTTATGGAGCTGAATATAGATTATAACAAAACGGAATGTACAAAGATTAGAAACAACACAGTGAATTAGGGAAATATGTCTGATATGCACAAATAAAGGAGACAGAAAAAGATTAACCTGGATAAAAAGTCAGACGAATTTCTGAAAGCAAGAGGATTAAACGGTTAAAATGCAAATGGGTTCGGCATATTGCAAGAGACAATACAATAGGTGGATTACAAACATCCTACGTTGCTATCCAGAGAGTTTAAGTGACCAAGAAGACGAACTAGGGTAAAATTGAGCGACGAAATTAGAAAAGTGGTTGAAAACGAGTTTGGATGGATGATGATAATATACATACATACATACATACATACAGTGGGTTGCCAAATTATGAGGGACAGTCCTATTTTTTGCTAGTTTTATACTTTGGGTGCACTTGACTGCGGCTCTAAGTGGTTTAAGTGTTGCAGAGATGTATTTTACCGTTGACAATATCTCTATAATTCAACTTTTAAGTACTTTTGGTATGTTAAAAGGTTTGTTTGCTTTCTATAAATATTTTAATAACGGGAGTAACACTGAGACTGTTACATACGCAATAATGGAAGACACTTTTCTTTAATTTAGACAAAATTCTTTGGTTTTTTTTGGAAAAGTTAAGAATTATATGTGAGTATTATCTTTCTTTTATTGATTAAATATTTGTTTTTTGCGAAATTATTTTTTTATTTTTATTGATTTCAGTATGGGTTGAATTGTTGATTTGTCCCCTAGGAAGAAATCTGAGGTAAAAACCCTTCTTCTGCATTTGAGTCATTCCCAAAGGAATATAGCAGAACTTGCTGGAGTTTCCAAGTCAGTAGTCAACAGGATAAAAATAAATCTTTCCAAAAACCAGCCACTTTTGCCCAAACAAAAAGGTAAAAGTGAAAGAAAACGCATAACAACTCCACGTACCGATAGGAAAATCCGGGATATCTGTTTAGGAAACAGGAAGAAAAGTGTGGGACTCCTTACACAGATCGTTCAAGAATCTGGAATAGAATCTGGACCAGTTTCTAAGAGAACTGTGCAGCGGAGATTAGCGGAGGAAGGGTTGACAGTTCATTTTCCATCCAAGAAACCCCAGTTGACAGAAGCGATGAAGAAGAAGCGCCTTGCCTGGGCTCGTGAACACCGCCAGAAGACAGTTGGTGACTGGAGTAAGGTCAGTTGTTAAGATAATTATTATTTATGTCATTTAAAATCATTTATTTCTAAATTATTAACATATTACATTTTTTTTCAGGTGTGTTTCTCAGATGAATCAACTTTTGGGATTTTAGCCGATAAAAGCAGCCTTGTCAGGTGACGCCCAGGCAAAAAATACCACCCTGACTGCATCGTGGAGAGTGTTAAACACCCTGATAAAATAATGGTGTGGTCTGTCATAAGCACTAAAGGGGTTGGACGCCTTTATATTGTCCAGAGAACTTTAGACAAGACCAGTACAGGCAAGTTCTGGAAACTCGGCTGCTGCCGCAAATTGATGAATGGTTCCCAGGTGGTGAAGAGTTCATGTTTAAGCATGATTCAGCATCTTCTCATAAAGCTACAAAGTTTTTGGCAGACCACAATATCCCAGTTTTACTTTGACCTGGCAATTCTCCTGAAATGAACCCCATAGAAAACGTATGGAAGATCACTAAGGCGGAAATCGCCAAAGATATGATTACAACCAAAGTACAACTCATCGGAAAACTAATAAATGTATGACATCACAACCCTAAAATAAAAGAAAGTGCCAGAAATTGCATAGAAAGTATGCCGAGACGCATCGCAGCACTCCTCGAAGCCAAAGGAAATGTCACCAAATATTAATATTCTTTACTTAACATTGGTAAATTGACTGTATTATATTTTTGTTGGGTTTTTTTTTCATATAATATTGCGCAAATACTTAAAACTATAACAATAAAGCTTTTTAAATTAAAAACAATGTTTATTTTCAAATTATATCCTAATATTGTACAAAACACCTATACTTCATGACTGTCCCTAATAATTTGGCAACCCACTGTATATACACACACACACACACATATATATATATATATATATATATATATATAAATGATATACATGCAAATTTATGTATTTAAAAGTAACAAAGAAACAATATCTATGTAAAAGAAAAGTGCAATATACAGAAACAACAAAGTACAGTGGAACTTCCCTTTAACGAAGTTTCTATTTAACGAAGTTCTCTACTTAACGAAATTTTCTGCAGAACTTTGACTTTGAACACCATTAGCATGTAAATTAATCTCCACATTACGAAAAATATATTCTATATAACGAAGTTTATTCCACTTTTGTACTTGTACAGAGTTCAAATTAAGCGATTGCTGTTCGAAGGATATGCAAATTTATTTCAGAGGATTCGATTGTATGAAAACGGACACATTTAAATAATTTCCATTCTGCTTGGTGCTAAATAAAACATTTTCACACTAAGAAAAACACTTGTTATCACTATTCTCACACTCCGAGACTCCAGCGCTGACAGTTGGGGGAACTCAAAATCCCCTTTTTACCTTCAATGATATAGAAGATGAGGTGTCGCAATGGCGTCAGATATATTGAACCAAAAAATATCTATTAGAGTCAGACAGGTACCATTCTGACCTTCCATTTCTGATAGACAATTGCTTTGTACATCCAAAAGAACGTGCTTCAAAATACAAATCGAAGAACATCAAAGTTATTTTTGTTCTTGCCAATACAGCTAAACTTCAATCATTAGTCTAAGGAACAATAAAAAATCTTGAAGTACATTATCGAAAAAGACAGAAAAAAGCCGATGTAGTGAAAACATTAGTTTGAGATTCTGTGTATCAGAGATGATGAAAGCTTGGAAATGTGACGTGATTTCATCGACCGTACACAACTGTTTTGTAAAAGACGGCTTCATAATTAAAACTGAATCAAACGCTTCTGAATCCAATACCTGTTTGTCATATCTCAAGAAAAAATTTCATCGTTAATTTCTATTTAAAGAATTTTCTTCATAACGAAGTTTTTAAGTGTAACGATGAGACTTGGTTAAATGGAAGTTCCACTGTATGTGCTTTATTTATAGTGAAAAGCAAATCCTGGTTATATTACTAATAACTTTGCAGAATACTATAGTCTATTCTTTAACAATACATATTTTTGTATCTAATTTGAAGTTAAATACATATATATATATATATATATTAATAAATTATTAATAAAAGTAAAACTAAGTATAAATGCTCTCTTAGAGATGTTAGTATAGAACTTATTACATAAATTGAAAGAACTATATAAATCTTCTAAATAAAATGAATAAAAAACTTTTTCTTGGATTTATTTTGTATGTTTAGTTCTTCGACGTTCTAACTTTTTTCACTAGCCCTCATCAAGCTCTCGTTACTGGTATTTCTCATTTATATTTGCACAAATACACACAGACACACACACACACACACACACACACACATATATATATATATATATATATATTCATTTCATATATATATATAAAATTTTCATTAATGCTACGATTTTTGAGATTTTCAAAACTTTTTTTGACGAATCTCAGCCTACCTTACTTTATTCTTATTTGTAATTTTGGGGTATTTTTCCTTTATATTAAATGCTAACAGGTTTACTACTTTATTAAGAATATAATTAAGGTATTAGAGGTTAATAAGATGTGTCCCACCGAAATAAAGCCACCGTAATTGTGTGCTGTAACTGGACAAGAAACAAACCAATGAGAATGAAACAAATATATTAAGAATGTCTATATACAAATACATATTTACAAGGAGTAACTCACTCGCTGCCCCACCTTGGCAGGAAATAAAATGAAAATGTACAAAAAGAGGGGGGGAAAGTGTCCCGCTGAAATAAAGCCACCACCGCTATCAGTGTTTATGGGAATTCCCGGCATTCGAGTTGCTACAGGTCAACAGGTTTATGACGTCAGGAAGTTGTCAAATGCTTATTCTATGCCAGCCGAACTTTGTGCAGACTTCAGAAGGTTGTATTTTCTATTTTTCCTGCAGTATTACAATGGGAAAGGGTACCCAACTAAAAGAGTTCAAGAAAGGTCATATAACAGCTTTTAAGGAACAAGATCTTATTCGTAGAAAAATATCTAAGCTAATCAAAAGATCAAAAATCCGTAATAGGCAATTTTGTGAATCAGGGCAAAGCATACGGGTATAAAAAATAGAGGTGCACATGCAGAAAAATGACTTCCAGGCAGGAAAGAGATGTTGTGGGTCGTCATTCACGAGGTGGTATTTCTGTAAGATAATTGGACAAAGAGGATAACATCCCTGTGACACAATTAACCATGTCACGGATTGTAAAACGTATAAGCAACTTGCGAAATAGATCAAGGAAACAGCAGCTCATGTTGAAAGCTATCCACAAGCAAAGAAGTGTCGATTGGGCTAAATATCATTAAACCTGGAAGGACCAGTGGCATCGTGTTATATTCTCAGATGAGAAAAAAATTAATTTGTGTGTCCAGACGGTCTTCCCTTCAATTGGCATGGCATGAGGAAAGAAGAGGAAATTTTCTTCAAAAGACAGCAAGATGGATGCTCATTAATGGTGTGGGGAGGCTTCGGCTATGGTAGTAAACTTAACCTGGATTTCCCTCAGGCCGCATGAAGGCTATGGATTACCAAGAAATGCTAGAAACCCATTTACTGCCATTTTAGAAGAGAATTGGTGGCCGAAGTTGGATTTTCCAGCAGAACAACGCCCTAATTTACGTTGAAAAATCCTCCTGACAGTGTTTTTTGGATAATGAGGTCCATGTCATTGAATGGCTTGCTTTTTCCCTGATCTTAATCCCCAAGAAAATGTGTGTGGTATACTCAGAAGGTCTGTATATGACAATGGTAAACAGTTTCAATCTGTGGCAAAATTGAAGGCCGCCATCATTGAAGCCTGGGATAATATTGATGCTACTGTCCTCCAAGGACTGGTAAATCGTATGCCACAACGTATATTCCTAGTCATATATAAGCATGGCGGATATATTGGCTATTAACAGTAGTGGCTTTATTTCGGCTGGGCACTTTTACCCCCTCTTTTTTAAAAAACATTCATTTTTTTCCCAAGTGGGGCAGGGAGTGAGTTACTCCTTGTATATATGTATTTGTATATAGATTTTCTTACTATATTTGTTTCGTTTTTATTGGTTTCTTTCATGTCCAGTTACGGCACACAATTACAGTGGCTTTACTTCGGTGGGACACACCTTACATAAGAGCTAAGAATGTCTTTAATTACTTTTTTTTTTTTTGTTTTAATGCTGGTGCTTTTGCACTAAATACGATATCTAGTGATCTGGATTTTATATGTGTAAAATATTCTTTAAAAAGAAATATGTCTTTATTGCACATATTGATTTAATTAATTACTGTTGTTTAGTGTATTTTTAATGTGTTATTAAACTTATATGTTTGCGTTTACGTTAAGTAAGGGATGTTCTAGGTACAACTAAGAGCCCCAGTAATGATCACACGCATGGTCATCTTATGACCATGCTTTATGACTATACACTGTAAAAAATCTTCAGCTTTGGCTGCATAGTCACTCCACCACTTTTATAGAATATCTCTATTTTGAACAATGGAAATGCTCCATAATATAGTAAAGTAACCGTTTTCTCTAAAAGCGGTGGGGTGTGTCTGCAACAAAAGCTGAAGATTTTTAACAGTGTAGGTATCTATCAAACTTCAGTGGATAAAAGCGCCTTACGTTACATAGGACGTACATTGACGACGGGCAAAAAGTTCAGCTCCAAGTAACGGCAGCTGTCCCGTAATAGGAAAATGTTATGCAAGGCTTATCTTGACCACCAAGGACCAATGACTGTTCAAGGCTTTACACTGGAGCCAGGCAATATGGGCGGTCATAAAAAAAAGGCGAATCCTTAATCAGGCCGCAGTCCATGCCAGCCTTTGCTACGCGGGTGCATAATCATCCCCACTTCTTTTTTTTCGGATAGATTAGTACGCATTTGGTTTTGACCTAGTAGGGTCAGAAAAAAAAATTATGCTTTATGACTTTGACCGAGTATGTTTCAAGACTTATGCTGTCACTGTTATATACTTTTATTTTTATCAACAAGAAACTTATTATAATGATTTCACGAAACGAATACTAAGTATGCTTTAATTACGGAGTACTAGCTGTGGTCAATTAAGACTTTACTTTGCGCGGTGTTTGCTTGTAAACGTGAATCAAACATAACTGGTCATTAATGCACTTTAAAAAAATCTCACTGATTTCCTACAGTCTGAAACGATGTCTTCTGTACCCAGATGTAATCTCAAACACATATATGAAGGTACTACTATTTATTTTACGTCTGTAAAAGTTTAGATGTTTAATATAGGGTGTGTTCTACATCTCAGATGATTATTGTTTATTAATTAATTATTTAAATCACTCAGATAATTATGAATAATGTTTATCCCAATGATGAGTGATAACATTGATTATAATAATGCATTTCAATATTTAAATAAATATAATGCAAAATGTTTGATCATCCTTAAAAAGTATCTAATTGTGATATTTCTTAACTGTTTAAAATGCTTAAATTTCATTTAATCCAATCTTTGAATTTTTTTTTCTGTTTTTGTGTTCTGTACACATTTAAATGTTTGTAAATAAATCAATTTGTAAATATTAAATCGTTTCTCTGTTTTATTTTTATGTAGTAATAACTGTAAATGAATGCATCGAGTGAATAGATCATTGAACTATTTATCTTACCTTGTTTTTTTCAGTAATTAGGCTGTTGTTAATTTTAACTTTCCTGGGTATCTTTTTAAAAATATATCTAGTCATCTTTTTCCAGAAATTCATGGAGCGACGTAAAATAAGAGCAACACTTTGGTAAATTTACTTTAATTATAATTAGGGTAATTTAAACTTTAAATAGTTTTATGCTTATAATTTCTAACTATCACATTCACTAGGGATATATGTATACAATCATCATGTTAATTGTTTTAGACCACTGCACTGGTCAAACCAGGGGAATGAGAGAGGTACAAACCATTTGCCTCATTAAATCTAATGTTGGTATTTCATTAATGAACGTAGTAAGCGGGCTATTTTGAGTAGCTTGTCAAGAAATTATCAGTATTAGTATAAAAAATAATTTGATTTTGCTGCAGTGTTCAAGAAGAATATTTCTATATAATGATATACTATACATAGACAGGAATTAAAGTAAGCAAAATTAAATTCATGAGATGAAAAATCTGATTTTTTTCATTAATATTGAATGTTAAAGTATAATTTCTGTGAAAGTCAATGTTTTCTCCCAATAAAACTATTTACAGAAAGTTGGATATACATTGATACTTTTTTATGTTCTTGATATATATGATATACTATAATGTGTTGAAATATCTGACAGAAATATTATAAATAAATCATCTATATATTGATATCGTATAATATTAGTTTATATGTTATATAGTATAATATTAATCAAAGTTATGTCATAGAAATAAATATATAGATAGATAGATATATACCGAGTGCCCCATAAAATCGTTAACATTTTTAAAAAATCATTAAAATGAAACAAAAGATCACAGAAAATTGCGGTTTGCATGAATGGGATTAGAGAGAGATCGGATTTTGTTTAATAACAAAAATGCTGTGGTAAAAAAAATTACCGCTAGATGGCGCTGATATTCAAAAACATGAAGTAGAATTTGGAAATTAATCTTATAGTAAAAAGACTTGTTTCTTCACAGCGTCTGACAAACTATATTATTCCAGCAAATGAAATGGGCCCTTTTCCCGTCATAAGCCCTTTTGCGGCTTCGCAATGCGATGGTTACTGATTTCTCGTTCTTGTGAAACACCTTAAGAAACAACACTTGATCTGGTAACGATAGCATTTGGTATCGAATGAAGAATATTTGTGCATCGAGGTGTTTTACTGACAGTCTGATTTATATAAAATTGCTTCACATTATGCATGCCAGCTCCATCTATCAGTAATTTTTTGAACTACAACTTTTTTAATTATTTTTAAAAATTCGATCTTCCTCTAATCCCATTCGTACAAACCGCAATGTTTTAGCATCATTTGTCCCTTTTTACTGAATTTTTAAAGATATGACGAGTTTATTGCGCACCCGGGAATATTTACAATCTTATAACGCTTATTTTTTATACAGTAAAAACGACAGTAGTATACAGTTTCTAATAAAGGCAGGTGTTTTTTTTTTTTTTGAAGACCGAATGATTTTAATGTATTGAAATAAGAATTATTTAGAGTTCATATATGAGAATTTGATTAGCCTGTATTTTTTAAATGCAAAAATAGAATGTAATCGAAACACTTTTTTTAAACATTTTAAAATAACAAGCTGTATAACTGTAAAAACAATTATCTGATTTACATATTGTTTTTAGATCGAATTGGAAAAACAATTAAATAATAATTATTCCCGTTTGAATAGAAAATTAAAATACATCTGTATATAAAAATTTAGAGAGAATATTTAAATTGATTCTGCACTTTGGCCCTGGAAAGTACTAGTAATAACCATTATCTGCTTCAAAATTCATCTGTGAAATAAAGATAAATTTTATTATTACTTATGTCTCATTAAGACAATTAGTTATATATATGTTAAATAAATAAAATTTCAAATTTACCTAAAATAGAGACTGAAAAGAAATATGCGCTTCGCGCCATTAAATAAGAGCGTTATTTATTTTCAGCATAAGTTAGTTTACATTAATATAATTTTTTATTTTACAACAAAACACACTTTTATTATAGACTAGTGTTTTTTTTCTACCATTTCAGATGACAATTTTAATGATAGTTTTCATGTAATTTTTATTGCAGTTTAACTCAAAATGAAATACCATGCGAGATTGAAAAGGCTTATCGGAATAGTAGATTATTCACTAAAATTAAATTATTCTAAAAGGATTGGGATTGATAACAGATTATCTGTGGTCACACTGTCACCCTTATTATTATTATTATAATCTATGAGTTAGAAATATTAGTTTTCAGAAATGATTTTTATTAACTTAAGTTTAAACAAATATATTGTCTCAATACTTTATATTTACAAGGTAATGAAACGTAAATTCCAGTTGCAAGTGTTAGCCATTCCTGTAAGAGTGAGAAGCTGCACAAATATCTATACTAACAAGATAAAGTTTCGCTCTGTGTATGTGTGTGTGTGTGTCTGTGTGCGTGTCTGTTGGCGATGGCTAGAAAAATCTAACCCACCCAGAATCCTGCAAATTTAGATTTATGTATTCCAAACCCTCTCCTGGTGCACCTGAACCTCAGATTTATAATATTTTGAAAATTAGAGTAGTTATTAATTAAAAACGGATCAAAGATCGCAAATAAAAAATCTGTCTTCCGAAAACAGCTTGCGCATGCCCAGAAGGCATTTATTCATTTCTCCGTTAAGAGATGAAACAAAGCGTGTGTCATTCCATTTCTTTTTAAGTTTTTCTAAATTTCCCATTGGCGAACGGCAAGAAATACGGAAAACTTTTCTACATATTTTGAAAGAACGTACTTTTACGTCTTAAACGATCTGGTTGGTTTGAAAAAAATTTACATTTAACCCTTTCAAAAAAAATAATCAAAAAGCATCGAATTCATGTTTTGTATTTTCTCCTGTTTTCCGAATCTTGCATGCACCGGAATACAAAAGATACGGTAAAACGAAGGTCATCAAATTAAAGATCTGAGTTTGCCCTTTTCAAAGCCACTATTGGTTTTTAAAAATATGAAAATTAACTCTTCAAAAAAGTATATTTCCTGTATGTCGTTTAACAATTTTTGCGATTTTGGCTATTTTTAAAAATTTGCTTCGGCGATTCAGAGAAAGGTACTAAAAACTAAAAATACTAGACAATATCTACATTTATTGCTTTTTTGACATCTGTATTTGTTTTTGAAAAATACGAGTATTAACTCTTCTAAAACAATTCGTGCGCAGGACTCTCTTTTGCAAATTCCGATTTTCTGCAATATATAAAATCTAGCATCGGCTCTCTAAAATAACCAAACAAAAAACAAACACACCTAAAGCCATATACGTTCTACCGGGTTTAGGCAGAACCTTTAGTTTAAAAAAAATCACGTTAACCCTTTCAAAAACGTTTTTTACCGTAAGTCAATTTCGCTTTTTTAACTATTTCTCCTATCTTTAAAAATCCGAATTGGCGTTTATGAACAAGATACGAAAAACTAAAAATACCGCGCCTAATCTATATCCTTTTGTTTTTTAAAATCTGGTATCCGTTTTGAAAAATTTTAATTTTAACCCTCTGAAAAAAATATCCTTTCCAAAACTCACTCACGTGATTTTCGTTTTTCGGTCCAGGTTTAAAAATCAGCATCGACTCGGGAAATGTGAGTACGGACAAACAGTAGACTCCAGATCAGAGAGACGTTCATTTTCTTCAAAACGCATAGTTGGGTTTTAAAAAATATCTACATTAACCCTTTAGAAACCGATCGATTACGTAACCCACTTTCGGGATTTCCGCTATTTTGGCAATTTTTACCCGTGATTAAATTTCAATTCTACTAGGAAATTTGGTTGGGTCGAGTGTAATAAAAAGGCCTCTTCCAGAACAGACTGTGCCCCCTGGCGGTGGAAGGTGGAACTATAGGAGTATATCTGGTTCTATGGACCCGATTACGACGGGGTTTGGCTCAAGTTTCGTATAGAACAGATTATTAATATTTCGGGCCCGTGCAACACCGGGCGGATTAGCTAGTAAATAATAAAACATTATGCATGGCTTCTTCGAATGTTGTACAACGAAAATTCAAGAAAGATAATTGTAAGATTTTCATGTATTTAATAAAATGGTTGTCAGAATATGTGTTAACATTTGAGCTTATTCCATTTTATTGGTTTTTTTCATGTGACAGGAATAACCGAAATTTATAACAATTTACCACCAAAAACTTGCGTGAAACAAGATGTATAGAAATAAAAATCTATTTTAAACTATATGGACAAAATCTGAAAAAACGGAGGAAGAGAGACATATCTATATGAATACAACTTTAATGCATAAGTACTTTATTTCAGTCGTTTATTTCAATTAAATAAAAAATAAACATTAAAATTCTAGGCGTATCTCCAAACCAATGGTTATCAACATCTGTCATTTAAGAAAGAAATTTAAAAAATACATATAATTTTTAAAACCAATGATAAGAGTAAAATACATTGAAATAGAAACAATATATATTCAGAAGCAACCTCATATCAACTTTCCAATAAAGAACGAGCTATCACTTTGTTTTCATGGAGTTGTTTTCATATATATTTGACTCAGATGTAAATAAGAAAAAAATTCAAACTTTTTAAAAACTAACTGTTTCAAATAAAAAATTTAATCTACACTGATAGGAATGAAAACGAATCAATAAACTGTAATGAGATTTGGTTTAAACAAATTTCTAAAGATGAAAACAACATAGTGTATAAAAAATAATCCCTTTTATAACGTATTTTGCAGTGAAAACAATCCCCAGGGTTCCAAGTTATTGTTTTACATTTACAATATATCACGCAATATCTCCCGCATATTTTACAGTAAGAGTGCATTTTTCTTACAGCATCGATTACAAACACATATCTTACATATTTTTAAAATTATCTTTTTATTTTTTTAATTTTACCTATTTCTAACATAAAACAAATTTTAATTCTTAAAAAATTACAATTTTTGCAAATGTTCACGAAGTAAGTTATTTCTTTATTGTAAATCAAATTCTTTTTATGCCATTTAATATTCATTTGTCATTTAAAAATTATAATGAAAAATAACTAGATTTAGATTCGACAAAATATTTGCTGGTAAATTTAAGTATTGTTTTATTATTGATTTGAGTAATGTTAATGAATAACAAAGTTAGGTAAAAACAAATATCGTCTTAATTTACTTAACAAACAAAAATGTCATCCTTATCTTTGTCTTTCTCTCTATATATATGTATGTATGCATACTCAAGCGTCTGTCTGTTTGTGTCTCTTTAAGTATGTTGTCAATACTTTTATCTCCTTCTTTTATCAACTAAAAAGGGCTAAGTTAAATATTTTTGAAGTTTCATTTCAAATCATGTATATTAATTGAGGAGGAAAGCATACTATCCTGATAGAAATGTATTCCCGAAAATCGCACAGAGCATTGTTTACGAATATAACGCATGGAATAAACATATTTTTATTTTTTTGTAAAAAGGTCTCAAAATATCGAATTAAACTGTTAATGTAATTTTTTATGTCATATCTACGTTGACATTTCACTGTAAAAAAAATCACTGACGGCTCGGCCTACAGGCACAGGTAGATTTCGAAGACGCAGAACGTGGCGTGCCTGTTTGTCGGGAATTGCGGAAGAAATGACCTTTTTGCGATGATGCTGCAGTTGGAACCGCCTACTTCGAAACAAAACTTGTTTGCAGGCGGAGCCAGCAAGGATTTTTTTTTTTTTTTTTTTTTGCTATAAGAGTTGGTCCTATAAAAAACGTGTCAATATAAAAGTTTTAGATAATATTAAGAGGATTTATAATATATTTAAGCGGATTTGAAATATTGGGAATTGACGAAGTCATGAATTTTTTTCTTCTAAAACCCCCCTTCCCTCCCCCCCTTAAGGCAATTTTTAATTATATCAAAAATCTGTCATACATAAGCTTTTGGCCCTGTTCCTAGAAGTAATAATAACTTCAAACGGATTCGATACGTATCATAATTAAGAAATTATGGGTTTTTTTTCTGTTTTTACAAAAAGCCCTCCCCCCTGGGTTTTATTTTGCCCATTAACGAACTTGACCGAGATTTTATGTATCAGTTTCGAAAAGATGCGGGAGTTGGAACCGCCTACTTCGAAAAATAACTTGTTTGCAGGCGGAGCCGGCAGGGATTTGTTTTGTTTTTATTTTTTTTGCTATAACGGTTGGTCCTATAAAAAACTTGTCAATATAAAAGTTTTAGATAATACTAAGTGGATTAATAATAAATTTACGCGGATTTGATATCTTCTGAATTGACGAAGCTATGATTTTTTTTCTTCTAAAACCCCCCTTTTTCCCCCCCCTTGGGGCCATTTTTAATTATATCAAAAATCTGTCATACATACGTTTTCGGCCCTTTTCCTAGAAGTAATAATAACTTTAAACGGATTCGATACGTATAATAATAAAGAAATTATGAGGATTTTTCTGTTTTCACAAAAAGCCCCCCCATTTCCCCCCCCTTGGTTCGATTTTGCCCATTAACGAACTTGACCGAGATTTTATGACCCTTGATTTTATGTATCAGTTTGGAAGAGATTTATGCAGGATTTTTCCAGTTATCGTGGTCAGAAAAAAGTGACATAGATAGATAGATATATAAACTTTTGAACTGGGGGTGGTTTTGTGTTCTGGGAGTCATAATCGGCGTAGATCTGCAAAAATTTTTCAAAATTTCCAACTTAGGTGAGAATGTAATAGGTAGTATTTCTTAGGAAATCTACCTAAAATCAAGCAGGATTTCATAGTCATGTATTTGAAAATAAAACTCAGTAATAACTGTGATTCAAAATAGAGGTAATGATGATTGACTTTATTATTTTTAATTGAATCATACTGATTGATACAGGTATCATACGAATTGACATTCTTACAACTCAGTGAAAATGTGTTCAATCCGCAGTCTAACCCAAGACTTTTGGCTTAAATTGTCAACGCTCTGGACCGACAAAATTAATTCAGATAGCCTTACCGGCAATAGCATCTGGTTTGCCATATATACGGTTACACAGAATATACCTTGGCATATTATAATATAACAACGAACGAAAATACAGATTAACCTCTTCCTGAACGAATCCGAAAAGCGTTCTTTATTTTTCGACATATCAGAAGCCAAAATATTTTCGAGATTTAAACATGCATTTATAAAAAGAAAGTTTCCTAACGTTTCAGAGTATTTTTATAGTATAGTAATCCGCTTTCCCAACACGGAATATAAGTTTTCCGAATGCTATCTATTCTCAAGAAAATATTTCCATGTTCAACAAAAATATTTTACAGACAAACATGATAAATTATCAGTATAAATATTAATAATCAAATTAATGTTAATTTCTTACTATTTAATGTATAAATTCAATGAAGTTGCTGAAAATGTTTCATTGAGAATTGATAGCATTCTAAAACCATTATTCTGGTTTGAGAAAACTGATTAATACACAATAAAACTACTCGGAAACTTTACGAAAACCAGTGGGAGCAAAAGAAACTTTCTTTTTTATAAATAACTCGAATATATATTGGTTCTAATGATAAATAATGCTTATGGGAATCATGGTTAATTCGGAAGAAGTGTTTGTATATTTCTCTCCTTGATTGTGTTATATATTCTTAGATTAAGATGCATTTGTTTTGTTTTACATTGTATATATGTAACTAAACTAAAAACTAATTTTTATAAAGGAGCATTTTGAATGAGTTTGGAAGAAGTAAAATATGTGATTAATAGGGAGAGTTATAAAATTCATCGGCTCATTTTATTCTGTTAACATTTTTTTGCACAACTAATTTGAAACCCATATAGATTTATTTTTATTTATCTTTCCTATTGTAGGAACCATCATTAGCTTCAAATTTGGTATCATCAAAATATTTTATCTAATAAAATATTCATAATGTAACCCTATTTCTAAAATTCTGGAAACCATTATCATTGTTACTGAAATAAATAGAAAATTGTTATTTAAAAAATACATTGTTTACTGCAGCAACAGAAAAAACTGAAAACGATCATTTATTTAATGAAGCTTACATGTCTCTAAATGTAGCGGATTACATGATCAAAGGAATACATTACTAATGATTGAAAAATTTCTCAAATAGCTTTGTTGTCAAAACCCAAATAAAAGTTTGAGTATCAAAGAGAGGAAAAGCATTAAGAGTTGTCTTTTATTTTGAAAGTGAGTTCAAAACAGTCAAACACGGTAAAATGTGACATGTATTCTTTACTTCTGGAAAAATGTCTGACGAGAAATATTGTTTTTACTGTTTATAATGGCAAGTTTAAGTTGTTGAAGCATGTATTTCTCTTTGCATTCTTATCTTCAAACTTGGCTAAACACTGAGTTATATATTTTCTTAGTCATTATTGTTTTCATTCATTTATTATAATTTATTCGATCAATAAAAAAGTTTCAGTAAGTTGGTAAAAATCCTTTTATGTAATGAATTTAAATTATGAGTGTAAAATGAAGAGCTCACGAAATTTTTACATTGAACGCGATCTCTAGTTTATGAATGAAAAAATGGTATAAAACTAACTTACTAGCTAAGGTTTGTCTTTCTTTTTACATTTCAAATAAAGTTTCAGGAAGCAAAGTTTTAGAAGTTTATTCCTTTTCGTATAGTACAAATTTTAAAAATGCGCAACAAAGAGGTCAAAAATTTAATGTTTCACTAATATATTTAATTTTATTACTGTACTTCTTATAACTATATAATAATTACAGTCGACAAAAAAGGAGAGCGCACCATATATTTTAATCAAAAAACTTCTTAGACGAAAACAAAAATAGCCTTTCCATATACTGTACAAAGAGACAAATGTTTCGGAATTATTACGGAATTCAAAAACGGTTTAAGTAAATATAACCTCTTCCGAGTGAACCAGGTATCCAATAAGTATTTCTTAATTTTCGGAAAACTCAACAACCAATAGATTTCCGAGATTTAAAGAAACAGTTCAGCAACAAAAGTTCATTTTGCTGCCTGCAACTTTTTTAATCGTTTTAACATTGCATTAATCAATTTTCTCAACATGAAATATCGGTTTTCCGAATGCTATGAATTCCCAAGTTAACATTTTTAGTTGTTTAAAGCAATTTTTGCATGCAAGAATAATTAAAAAAAATAATGTTATTGCTGTTAATTTAGTATAATTATCTGCTGAACAGGCTTGCTGAGCATGAAAACACGTTTAATTGAGAATTGAAAGCATTTAAAATATGATATTTCATGTTGATAAAAGTGATAAATACACTGTAACAAATACTCGGAAATATTTCCGAATATTACGGGCAGCAAAATAATCGTTTTTTTCTGAAATGCTTCTTTAAGTCTCGGAAATCTATGGGCTCTGAGGATTACGAAAATAAAACATAGCTTTTCGGAATCGTGGGTAACTCAGAAAAAGTTATATTATATTTTCGTAAACGATATTAAATTTTATAATATTTTCAGAAACATCTGTCTTTTTTACAGTTTAGGAAATTATAAACTTTTTTAGTTCATGTAAAAAATACAGTTAGGTCGTTGTATTCAAATAGAAATTTTACCAAACAATATGCACACCTAATTTTGACATTATATTTACATTTTTGGATAAATTTTACTTAAAGTTACCAAACGGGAAGTCTTTCAGTGAAGTAATTTATTAATTATGGCGATTAAAGTTTTTCAGCTCCTAATGTTAAATTACTTTTTAATAGTTTCAAAATAAACTGCACTGTTTGTAGTTCTTTAAGCATAACTCAAACAGTACTTCAAGGAATGAGATCTAATTTTTATTCGCAAATCATAGTCCACGGCCGTGCACAGTCCAAGTTCATATAGCACGCCGTACCGCATTCGAGCAATTATCGACCTATTTTAACTTAGAAAACTATTAAGATTTACTAATAAGATTTCGCTCGCTCAATATTATCGTCGTTACTACTGAGTACTCTTAATCGCATACATATACATATATCTTTTACAGTTTAAGAGATATTGATCTTCAAATATCGCAGATTTTAGCAGCCTATTGCTAGCTGATAAACAAAGCCTTTCATCAAAGATTTATACACTTAGAAAAAAAATCGGATTTTCAGCAAGGTAGTTATTTTGTAATAAAATAAGATTTTGACTATTCAGCATTATTCATTTCTTTTATTTAACTTCTACCGATTCAGATTCGGAGCTATAGAATTTTGAAAATATAGCTATTATAAAACTCATTCACTGTTTGATCAAAAACTATTTTATCAAAATTGGTCGACTATTGTTAGTGTACTTCGAAAATTGAAATTCGGTATATAAAAAGAGAATTCCATTTAACTGAAGATAAAAATCGAAAATTCTGATAAATTCGCGTGTAATTCAAAAGTACCACTTTTTGGTTTCCAAAACTGTATTCCAACATTTCCAAGAGTTATTGATCAATGCTTTGTAACTTAAACGATAATGAATATTTTGAACTGCAATTTTACATGTAACTAAAAGAAAAGGTATACAAAATCAATCACTCACAAGTTGACTTTTAAAATTCGAAATTATTCTATATATTTATTATTTATATGTGCTGAATACATAGGAAAGTCTTTTAATCTGTAAATACTTGCGAACGAAAAAATGTACGGCTATGCAAATGGGATAACGGAATAGGAAAGTGACTACGCCTGGCCTAATGCAACCTACAGCAATGCCCTTAGTGGGGCAATGTGACGTCATTTCGAAAACTATAAGAGATACGGTGGACAAAAAGTCAATTACAAAATTTGAATGGTTACTCCATTTTTGTGAAATATTTTACATGTAAAAATAACTCTATTGGTAGCCCTGAAATGTCTTTTTTTAAAATCGAGACACCAGCTTAAATACTCGCAATTATAAGTGTGATATAATAATCTAAATATACAGTTCTTCATATGCATATCTAAGCAAAAACGAAAATTCATGCGTCGATCATAAATTATGAAACACTTTCCAACACATTCAGAATAGTGTAACAGAACTTAACAATTTAATAAAATGAAAATTGATGTCTAACTAAGCAATTTGGAAAACGTATAGCGTATTTTAAAATTGTATTCCAGGAAATACTATTCATAGTCAGCAAAATATCCGAATGAGTTTGTGAGCCCTGTACCTGATCTATATATTTGACTATAAACTACATAACATACTAAAATTTAGTTCATTTAGGAAGCGCATAGCAGAATTGAAAATCCTCCTTCAGCAATTTCCGTCAAAAAATGGAAATGTAAGGTAAAGCTAGGATAGTCTGCGCACAATTCAAAAGAACAGCAATAAAAAATCTAAATATTAATTTTTTTTAAACTATCCATGAATAATTTTTACTTCATTTGTTTTTTATGCATTTCCATTGCTATTTTGTTGTTATGTTGCAATTTAATAGAACAGTTGTAATAAAACCAAGAAAGTTATTTTGCGCAATCTCTCCTTACAGGGTTGGTGTGATTGCGCACATGGGTAGGAGAGATTGTTACTAATAATAACTACAATTAAATTGTTAACAATAATAATTACACTTAAATGACATTGCTGTAAGGTTTTTGTGAACAAATTTTATTGTATTGGGAGTGAATATTTCAACCTAATGCTTACAGAATCGGAAAATGAATTTTTTTTTAAATGATTAAAAAATTTTAATTAAAGGGAAAAAAATTAAAGAATCAGAAAAAGCAAGACCAGATAAGATTACAAAATAATATTATGTAATTTAATAACACGTTTAACTTAAAATTAGTCCATTTTCATTTTTCATTTTTTATGCAAATTTGCCGATAAGCTGCGTAATCTCTCCTAGCATGAAAACTAATGGAAACACTGCGCTATCTCTCCTAAGTAGCAGATGCGCAAACTCTCCAATTTCGGTAGGAGAGATTGCGCGGCCTTTTATTTAAACATGGCCGCTACTAAAACGAACCGTTGAAGTTTACATTGTTAGTCTAGATTAGTAGCTTATGAGAAATCGTTTAAGTTTAAAATATTTTGTACTATTGACATTGTATAGAAATTCTGATGAATAGCTATGAAAATTCAAGCACTTACTTTGGGAAAACAAAACAAAATAGCAATATTTTATCTTAGACGCTCAAAGCAACCAACGCGCGCTTTCAAGTAGACACTCCACTACTGTTGTTGTACAACTACCTGGAGTCGCTGCGCTCTCACTCTACTCCTTCTCCCCAAACCTCTATGTGCGCAATCTCTCCGACCGCGCCATCTCTCCTGGCTTTACCTTACTCGAAATCTTTTGTGCTGCCCGGTGTATGATCTATAGAATGTATACACTCCATGTAGTAGTAGAAAAAATTGTTAAATATGCGTACCACAACTAAATACGTGCTTGCATCAATTATTTTTAATAGACAGTACTGCAATCGAGTTCTTTTGTTTGGCCCTGTAAATGAACGTTAAATGCTATGCACACAATATTCTATAGTAAGCATATTATAGTGCAACTCTGCGATGTATATCAATTTCAATATGTTTGAAATAGTGTAATATCATTAAAATACAATGCAAGCTATTTTTCTCTGTAGACCATAATGTAATGGGATCATTTTAAGAATCCCTGGAAACAAACTATAAATGCTACACACTTCCTTTTCAATACCGAACATAGCTTAATAACCCTTAATAAAATATATCTCATCAAAAACAACTCGTTGTAAATGATCCCGCCAAGCCACAAACCTAAAACGTCAGTCACAAAAAGAAGTGATATCATATAAAAAGAAGCGATATAGAAGTGCATACTCGGACTCCCGTGTAAAAATCTATCACCACTCATAATGTTTCCAAAGGACTCGGAGAGAGGTACAGCATGTGAAAACTGCTTGGTGACCTGCAGGCTTTTATAATATATGTAGTATATCAATTTTGAAAATCGAAAAATAAATTTTATATTTTTGTTATACCAGTTTTATAAATATTTTTCTATGCGAAATAACTGACAGAACGGATTTTCCCCCAGATCTATGCCATTCCCTGACGCTAGAATTACTGCAATATATCTCAATTTAGTTAACGCTTATTATAAGGTTTATATATATATATATATATACATATATATATATATATTATATACTCAAAATCTTTATACGTTTACTTAAAAAATCCTCTTCATAAGAGTGGTGTTTTTAGAAATAATGGTAAATAAAATGAACAAATTGATTATCCAAGCTCATAAATAAGAAAGGACATGCAAACACAGAATCTTCAACTTTTACAATTTTATGGAAGCAAAATAAATAAATAAATAAAGAAAAGAAAAGAAAAGAAAAGAAAAGAAAAGAAAAGAAAAGAAAAGAAAAATAATATAGCCATATGTAATTGCAGGAAGCGCAAACATTATAAAAGTCTGCAGGTCGCCAAGCAGTTTTCACATACTGTACCTCACTCCGAGTCCTTTGGAAACATTATAGTGGTGATAGATTTTTACACGGGACTCGGAGTATGCACTTCTATATCGCTTCTTTTTATGTGATATCACTTTTTTTGTGACTGACGTTTTAGGTTTGTGGCTTGGTGGCATCATTTACAACGAGTTGTTTTTGGTGAGATATCACTCCTTTTTGTAAGGTATTTCATTTCAATTATACGGATTCCATTTTTATTCAGAAAAGAAAAGATGAAAGAGGCAAAAAATATAATAGTGATGCTATAAACAGAATTATACATCATAATTATACAACTTATTGAGTGACTTATTCCAATGTACATGTCGCTACCATAACAACGGGTAAACTTTTATATTAATTTCCTTACATTGTATTCATCAGATTATTTATGACATATTTATTTTCCTTTTTCTTTTGTTTATATCACTCTTCCGTTTATATACATTCAAAAACAAAAAAAATAGACAATTTTACAGTAGTTTACAAACTAATTAAAATACTACAGTTTCAGAAAAATATGGAAAAATAAGAAGCGCTTTTTTTTGGTCAACTACAACGATAAGTTTATGGACCATATTTTACCGAGAATAATCAACATTTTTTTTTCTACGAACCTATTTCTATTAGTATAAAAATTTACAGGGATTTTTATACTAACATATTAAATATATTATTTTTGAAAATAACTGAGCACCTTAGAAGTTTTTTATTTGTTTAAGTTTTTTAACTCAACGTTTCGAGAATTTGAAATATATAAAATTCGCAACGTTTGCAAAAGTATAAAAACTATTAAAGTGATTTCTGTTCATATAGTCTGTTCATTCCAATTCGGTGATCCTAAAATATAGGTCCCCAATCTCCGGCAGTCCATGAATTAATTAGGACATATGTATACAACTGTTAAAATGTTCTCAAAGTTGACAATAGAGGCAATAAGTATAGCTCGGCAAATATGAAACACGGCATTGCTTCATCATGGCTTTGTTTCGTGAGGTGTTCATTCTCCGAACATAAAAATCTCACGCGAAAGTGTTCATTAACCGATTTGTTCGTAAACCGAACAGTTCGTTACCGATCACCTATTGTATACGAAAATTAGCATTTTAATTAATAATTAATAAGGACTTTAGGTTGCACATATAAATACTCATCAAACATTTGCTTCCAACGTAAAAATTCGTTTAATAAATATGAGTTATTTTAAACTACATATATAAATAAACCTCGAAGTTTCGGTTAATCTTTATAACCATCATCAGGAGAAAAACTTCAAAAATATTAACAGCAAAAAAATTAAATTTTGTTACATGATTGAATCCAATGTTCAATCTGACACGACGCTAAAAATAACGGAAAAACAACAATATATTCAAAATAAGCCAAAATATACCATTTTAAGTTCGTCATAGCCGGAGATTCGATGTACGGCAAATATTTAAACGCAAAACTTGTAATCTTGGGGTAGCAATATTTTTACATTCTATTACTCAGCGCATGAACGTAAAGTTGGAATTTTGTAATCGCTATTTCAGTCAATTCCTGATACGCTAGAACTATATATTTATAAATAAACACAGTTTTTTTAATCGATGAAAATACTATATTTTAATAGATTTAGAGCTTAACATCGACGAGATTTCAGACGGACAAAATGAACTCATATTAAATTTTAACGCAAGATAATGAAACCTTACAGAGATTGAAACAGTATAAAATCATTAAAATACATCTCACTCAGTAAATATACATCGGTTGTAATGTAATCAAGATCTTCTAAGAGACTCTGTAAACGAAACGTATATGCTTCAAAGCCGCTTTACAATAGATAGGATGTAGTAACATATTTGAATATCTTGTGTATATAGCCAATTTGACAAGAGTTATGCAATTTACTATTGTTTTTACTCTGTGTTTAGTACAGGAATCATGTACATCAACGTAAAAATTCGCTAATTACACAACTTTTTAGTCTTATTAAAAAATATTTTGAGTTACCCTGTAAACGAACAGTAAATTCTACAATTGTGTTTTACAATAGGAAGCAAACTTAAGTCGTTCGTAGTAACATATTTTAATATAATGCGCATACGTTCTGTTTGAAAAGAGTTAGACAATTGAATATATTTTTTTTTTGCTTCATCTTAAGTATGGGAATAAATCACTTTAAAATGGTATACATAAAAAACTAATTAATATTTTTACACGAAATATTAAACATTTGAACTACTCATAAAACAATTCAAATGCTGCAAACCGCGTAAAAATCGGATAATTACACAACTCTTTAGCCCTATATCAAAATATCTTTTGTGAGACCCTGTAAACGAACCTTAAATGTTATGATTTTTTATAATAGGAGGCTTACTTGGGTCGAGTGTAATAACATATCTTAATATCATGTATATACGACCATTCTTAGAAGAGTTGGGTCATTTATTATTTTTTTTTATCTATGTTAAGTATAGGAATCAATAACTTTAAACTGATCTAAATCAAAAACTAATTAATATTTTTACATGAAACTTACAAAGGTTTGAACTACTAATAAAATAGATTCAAATAACGTAAACCGCGTAAAAAGCCGATAGTTGCGCATTGCTGTAGCACTGTCAACAGTTTTTTGCTCTATGTTAAGTATAGGAATAAATAACTTTAAACTGATATAAATCAAAAACTAATTAATATTCTTACATGAAACTTACAAAGGTCCGAACTACTCAAAAAGCGATTCAAATAACGTAAACCGCGTAAAAATCCGATAATTGCTGTAGCCCTGTCAACAGTTTTTGGTCTGAACAAGATTTTAAAAGTGCAAAAAACAGCACTGTTAAAAGCGCATTTACTGAAAACATATTCGTCGGATTTTGCTTTACTTTTGAATTCTTAATCCCTTGGCACGCCCCATTCCATAGAATCAAGAATTTTGTTTCTATCATAAATAGAACGCGAGATATAGATGTGTCAAAAACCGGTTTTGTCCCGTCCGCAAAATATAAACTAGACAGAGTGCTAAAATTTTTTTGTAAAATCGTTTGGCATACATTGGCGGAAATTCCTTTCATTTACGGTTCAATGCAATGCTGTTTCTTATGCTTGGCGAGAAACTCTGTGGAGTTTCTATCATCAATTGCATGACAATCCGAGTATATTTATGCGAGATAAAGCACGGACAGACGGCAGACAGACAGAGAAACCGAATGCATAAACAACGAATACAACCAAATTTATAAGCACTTTTCAACAAAGTTAAAAATTGTTAAAAATTCGATAGGTGGACCGAAAGAATACGAATCTAAAAAATTTGTGCAAATTAAGTTTCACTCTTATGGCTGTATATTTATCATGAGAATAATTATTTTTTCTCTAGAATAACATTTCCATCCCCGTTACGTAATATTCTTTAATTTAACAGTGTTAAATCGAGTTTTCCGTTAAATCAAGATTTTTAAAAATACAACTTCTCCCAAGAGCAGTTAATTCAAATTTTCAATAAATTATATTTATCTTTTCAGGTACATCCTAATTGTCTTGTGATTATTCCTGATGTTTCTTGTATTTATTTTGAAACATATTTAGGTTGGCAATCAAATGAGATTCAAATGAGATTATGGAAAAAGGACTAGGAAAAATTAAAAAGATTCAGTTAATTGAAATCCTTAAAAATCTGATATTTTGGCTCATTTTATTTACGGGTAAGACACCATCTTCCCTTTAATATATTGACTGCTCCATCCACTTAACTATAAATACGGCTGCTACACAGACCAATAAGAAAACAATTTAGCTAAATTTCAAGAAATTAAAAAAAAATCATTCGCGTAAAAGAGAACAAACTTCTTTTAAGAACAGCTGCAAAAAATCTTTGAAATCTGAAACAATACGAAGTTCCTCTTCTAAAGTCAACTCCCAGTACACTATTTCAAAACAGAAGGAAAACATGCATTGAAAGAAACTACAGATATTCAAAATATGCGTGTGTTTTACTTATTTGTTCGTTTAAAACACGAGCACTACTGTAATATTGTTCACCACTACATCTGCGAGCATTTTTATATGTCTGTAAGGACCATTACACACATGTGAAACATAAAGTGATTAGAATGTGCAATTATCACAAAATTAAAAAAAAAAAAAATGTAGGAACAGTTGTTGCAGACTCTCCGGGCTTGGCGCGATTTACGTTCTTGCGCCATTTTGGTGAGAAAACCTCATTTCCAAATACATGTTGGAATAAGCCTGCGAAAATAGCATGTTAGTTTTATTTTATTATGAAACTTCTTTTATTATAAATTATACAGAATTTATTATAAAGAACACACATTTTTTATAAAGGACACACATTTAATTTATTATAAAACACATATACTTTTATTATAAGACTCACACATTTATTTTATTATAAACCGCACACACATTTTATTATAAACGCACACATTGCAACTGACTTAGTTATTAATATATTAACTAGCTTTGAATAATACGCGCGATCTGGTCTACCGGCCAAAATCGCCGATTTGTCACGCCAGACAACAAACCGCCACTTTGGCGCCAAAACGAAACCCCGGTGCATCTGCGTCATCTGTACCAAAATTTAATCGTCAAAATTTGAAAGAATAAAACATAAATAGCCATTCGATTAAAAATTGTGTCCTCTTTCAATATATGTTAATATAACAAGCTAATGGGTTTATGTAATTTTTAGTATTTCAGCATTCTGCAATGAAAGAAAATAATCGCTTGCAGATTGAAATTTTTGAATTGAAAATAAAACTTATTTTATTAAAAGTTTTTTTTTTTTTTGTATTAATCAGTTAAAATTAGTAAAGTAAACTTTGAACAAGAAGTGGATTTACAAAAAATTTAATTTGAGTATTCTCAAAATTAATTAACTTTTGAGTATTATTTATAGATAAATTAATGATTATTTATTCTTAACAAAACATAATGTTTCCTTTTTGTTTCAAAACACAACCCTAAAAGAAACTTAACCATTTTTTAAACGTATTGTCTGATACTTCGAAAACACTGCTGGAACAGATGAATCAACGACCGTTAATAATTTTTCAAAATGAACAAAACAATGTTTCATTACATTATAATAATATTTTGGTTACCTGTAGAAGATAGTATTAATCAGTAGATGTAATAATTGTTATAATAATAAAATTAAAACTTTAGTTACCCTACTTCTTGTTCGGACGCTTTGACACCCTGATTTGTCACTGATTTTTCGAATAATTTAGAGTTTTTTTTTTTTTTTTTTTTTTTTTTTTTTTTTTTTTTTTTCCAAATCGAAACGTTGAATTCCGGGTCAGTTGTCCATTTAATAAATATTAATTCTGTACTATTATTATTAGACATTATTTTCAATTGTTTAACAGCTGTATTAATAGAAATAGAAGGATATTTTTCGAAGAATCTTTCTACTACTTCATCCAAAATTTCTCTATTTTTGCGAATAATTTCTGGTGTAGATTTCGATTGTGTACGACCTTCAGGATATTTTAATTCCGTTTTTTTTTTTTTTTTTTTTTTTTTCATATCTCTTAAATGTTCGATAAAACACTATTTTATTTTTAAAAGTTTACTGACCATTGTTTTATCTCATTCAGTAATGTCCTCCCAAAATTAAACAACACGTTTTGCAAATGCGTTACTCCCTTTTCGGCAGTTGTTTTATGAACTAAGAACAATGTTAAAAAATGTTTATTACAAAAAACAATTTTTTAAATAACCTGTTATAATAATAATAAGTTTTAGATATAATTATCTATTTACTAATAAAATTAAAACTTTATTGAGCTTATTTTTTGCTCAAAACGTATTTTACACTTTTGAGATAAACAATATCTGAAAGATTTAACTTTATCTGTTCGTTCTATTCTACATTGAAAAGACTGAAATTAAGTGATAGTTAGAAAAAAAAGAAGATGCGGATGATTTCAAAAAAGTTCTTAGTGCAAGCATCCAGTAAAAAAAATCACTCAAAATTTAATTTACAAAATTTCTTAATCTGATTTTCAATTAATATCTTTGAGGAACTTTGGGGTACATCTTGTAGTATCTCTGTATCCAGTGCCATAGCGCTAGACTTAGAAAACATAGCGTGAGAGTGTTCGCAAACAGAAAGACAGTGTCACAAACAACATTTTTCTAAGTGTATATATGTATATATTTGTATATATTTGTATAGTTTCTTTCTATTTTATTCCTGTTAAACTGATGTAATCACAGATTTTAATTAATAGTCGATTTTTTAAAAATATATAGAAAGAATAAATACACATTTTTTAAATATGCTTCGCTCTGTGGGAACGATAAATCAAAATCTACAAGTGTCTCAAAATGACTGGTACAAACATGTAGCGCTAGTATTACAAGTCAAAATAAATGACATCTGAAAATTAATCCAGAATCTCAGTCTAATTATTTAGAAGAAAGTATAAGTTGTCGCTTTACAAGCCGAACTCACAATTTCTTCCCAACTTAATTACTAATGCAGATAATTTGAAAACAGTTTCAACAAAGTTACTTTGCTTTGCTTGAATACAATGACATATAGAGGTGGGCTAGAAATGGCCTTTACTCCCATTTAGGCTACAATGAGGTAGAAGCTCCAGATTTCCGAATAAAGTTCACAGTATATATGGTGTCTCTGTCTGAAAAACTGTGTTCTTTAAGAACTACCCTTGATGTTATCACATTTTAAACAACACAAAGATTATCATTGATAATTTCACTAAAATATCTTCACTGTTAAAGTTATGGAAACACTGGAGTATGGAGAAAGAAATTTTTTTAAATAGTTCGTTGCGACAAGATATTGTATAAAACAATGTTTGTCTTGAGATTTACTATCACTCTACATATTTTTACAATGATTTTGAAGTACACTGTGTATACCTATGCAATACTCTAAGTAAAAACGCATTTTTAAAATTCATTTTTTAATTACAAATTTTTCTAGCGAATTAAACAAATGTATTTTTTAAAGTCTGAAATGAAAAGCAAAAATATACGTGGCACTTAAACTGATTATAAAAAAAGGTTTGAGAATTTA
Source organism: Maratus michaelseni (assembly GCA_963931845.1). Lineage (NCBI taxonomy): Eukaryota > Metazoa > Arthropoda > Arachnida > Araneae > Salticidae > Maratus > Maratus michaelseni. The sequence goes on along the minus strand of OZ007590.1, from coordinate 254,793,347 downwards.
TGAATTAAAATAATTGTAAGTAATTGCTTGTTTAATTTATATATAAAAAAGTATTAATAACCTTTTTTAGGGTATTTAAATTAGGCGATGCCATTAAATACGACAGTATGTAATTTTATTTAATTATTTTTCTTTTGGGATGTACAGTTATTAATGTTATAAGAACTTTTCAAATTAAGAATACTTTTCGTTCATTCTTTGTCTACAATAGAAACGAATAAATATAGCCTTAGATTTTTTCATATAAAATCCCGATCATAAAAAGATGTAATTTTTTTCCGACTTTCGAATCAGAAATTTAATCAGGTTAGCATATTCCAATTGGAACAGAAAATGGGATACAAAGACGCAAACGTATTTCAACTGCTTAAAAACGTTGAAATATTTTAAACAGGTTTGACATCATGTTAGAAAAACATAACGTATATTTTAACATTATTAACATATGTCTTCCGACACAATCAAGTGATAATACTGAAAATAGTTTTTTATTTATTTTATAATATGAATGTGTAAATAATAAATAAAAATGATAGTTCGTATATTATTTGCATGTTAAAGTATGAGACATATGCATAGTGATAAGCATAGAGTATACTTCGGTTGAATAAGTTGTATAAAATGTGGCGTTCCCATTTTTTGATTTCTGTTCAGTATAAATTTATGATTATGATTATATGTTCAATTTCTTTTTAATTTAAGCATTTCAAAATTGAAAATAAACTTTCATGTTATACTTCCAATTAAAGAAAAATAACTTTATTTTTTATTCTTGTGTTTGCAATTAAATTATGAGATATATAAAAATTATTTTCGAAATCAAGTGATTTAAGGTTGCTTAATTATCTAGTAAATAATAAAAGGTTTGACAGTAATCGCACTAAGAAATTACTATTACATAAATGACTAAGTGAGAATTTAATATGCAGTTATTATTCATTTTTAATATTGTTCCAGCATGAATTCATGGGAAATGTCAAATTTGCCAATTTAATCCAATGTGCTAAAATGTTCGAGTTGTATGTTTGAAAAACTTGGTTAAACAAGCGCGATGCATAAACCCCGCTTTTACAAAAAGAAAAAAAAAATAATTTTATTTCGTGCCATTTCTGTAAAATAGACTTATTCAATCAACTAGATGGAAATCTTTAGGAACAGTTATTTGCCAATCCCGTATATTATTTCTGTTATCAACATACCTTTTTCTAAACAAATAAAAAGCACAAAACGATATATGATATACCATATGAAAGGATGTTGAAGATGCTTCTGACATAGTACACTCACATTTCGTTAAAATGTATATTTTGATTAATAATTGTAATTAATTAAAAATTAAATTTGTATTGCTTTTATAAATGAAATTTTTGAGCTTTTCCTCAAATTAGTGTTGCCACAAAAATAAATTACCGCAACAATGGTTATATATGTAAAATATATATATATGCTCAATAAAGATAAAGTGGAACATAGGTACTGCACGGATTTATTTTATAGTTATGATTAAAAAGTAAAATTCAAATTCAAATGCTTAATTCATTTTTATTTATCCCATATTTTTTTCCGAAAGAGATGATGTCACTCACTAATGCATTTAAAATACGATATATATATATATATATATATAAGGTAAAGCTAGGAGAGTCTGCGCACAATTCAAAAGAATAACAATAAAAAATCCAAATATTAATTTTTTGCTAAACTATCCCTGAAAAATTTTTACTTCATTTGTTTTTTACACTGTTAAAAATAAATCCGTCAATTAACTGTAAAACTACTGGCAGCAAAGTTGCCGGGCTTTTTCCGTTCCGTTAGTACATTTTTCGTTTTGAAAGATAAAGGAAGGGTTATTTTTTTTATTTTCATGAATTTTTTTATTTTATTTTTTATTTTTTATTTTTATTTTTATTTTTATGTTATTTTTATTTATTTTTATTTATTTTTAATTTTTTTTGTAATTTTTTTATTTGTAAATAAACTCGGTTAAAAAAAATGTCATCTCTATTTGTGCTGCCTTCTATTGATTATTACGGGAGTATTTAATATTTGATATAATGGAAGAACATTTTGTGACAGACCTGAGGATTGAACTTCGGACGTTAGCGGCTTGAGCCGAGTGCTTTACCGTAAGACCAGCGGGCCCTTGCTAGCGTAAGAGTAGGAAACGATTATACGGGATGACTTCAAATCGCAGCTTGGGACTTAAACAATTTTTTGTTTAGGAAACTGGTAATTTTGAAGTTAATTTCGGATATAATTCGTAATGAGATGATGGTTGAAAACTATAGTATTAATAAAGGATAAAAACATGAATTATATATATTCTTAATTTGATTGTTAGATGTAAAATATAAATATTATATTTTGAATTAAATGCGATAATTTTTTTTTGTTTTTTTGCGAAAATCGATTTTTAATCAGCTATTATGTATTTTTTAAATGTCTTCGTTTAGAATATATTTTCAGTGTGAGTGTTTTTTATAACTTTAAAAAATAAATTGTAAATAATTTTAAAGGAATGAGTTTAATTCGAAAGCATTATTTTTGTTTGTTGCTTTTTTAAATATAATCGATTTTTTTTTCACTTAATTTAGCTGTTATATATATATATATATATTATTCTGTTTGTTTAGAATATATTTTAAGTGCGAATACTTTTTTATAACTTTAAAAAATGAATTGCAAATAATATTAAAAGAATGGAAAGAAATAATTTTTGCTTTTTTAAATTCGAAAGCACTATTTTCTTGTTGTTGTTTTAAATAAACTTGAAATTTTAATTTATGGAATTTTTAGTTTTTCTGTGCAGCAACATGTCAGTTTTTGAAACATTGAAAATAAAAATGCAGCAGATAACGGAATATCTCCGTTGGCTGATTTCTTATATGAGGAAATTTTCTGCTTTTAACTGAAAATGCCCTTTTGTCATGAAAAGGGACTTTTCTGTGAAATTCAGGAAAAAAATACCCGTGAATTTCAGATTATTTTTAAGAGTATACTGTAAAAAAATTTCGTCAATTTACGGAAAAACGACTGGCAGCAGAGTTGCCTTAATGTTTCCGTTTTTTGAGGAATGTTCCGTCTTTGTAGTCCATAAATGGCGCGATACAGACGCGAAGGAGTTGAAGCGCATGTGTGTAGATAAAAAATACTGCAATCCCATTGGATGATAGATTTTTGCATTAATAATTCCGTATTTGAAACTCTGTAATCTTAAAAATGTAAAATGTGTACAATTTAAGGATACAGTTTATGCACTTTTTGTGCACAATTCAGTTTTCAATTTTTATGCATAAGTAGAGATGCCAAATACACTCGGATTTTGTGTACTTTTTTTGAAAACTTTTTCTAGCTGGGTAGCAACAGATATACGGGATGGATTCCATTTTTATAACAAAACGGAAACTTTCTGATCAAAATTCACGGAAGACAACCTGTCAATAAATGAAAATTTTTAACAGTGTATGCATTTGCATTGCTATTTTGTTGTTATGTTGCTATTTAATAGAACAGTTGTAATAAAACCAAGAATGTTATTTTGCGCAATCTGTTCTTACAGGGTTGGTGTGATTGCGCACATGGGTAGGAGAGATTATTACTATTAATAACTACAATTAAATTGTTAACAATAATAATTACACTTAAATGACATAGGTGTAAGGTTTTTGTGAACAAATATTATTGTATTAGGAGTGAATATTTCAATCTAATGATTAAAGAAACAGAAAAAGGAAATAATTTTAAAAACATTAAAAAAAATTTAATTAACGGAAAAAAATAAATAATCCAAAAAATCAAGTTCAGATCAGATTACAAAATAACATTAAGTTACTTGATAACACTTTTAACTTAAAATTAGTCCATTTTCATTTTTCATTTTTTTAATGCAAATTTACCAATAAGCTGCGTAATCTGTCCTGGCATGGAAACTAATGGGAATAATTCGCCATCTCTCCTAAGTAGCAGATGCTGAAACTCTAAAATTTCGGTAGGAGATATTGCACGGGCTTTTATTTATACATGGCCGCTACTAAAACGAACCGGTGATGTTCACATTGTTAGTCCATATTAGTAGCTTATGAGAAATAGTTTAAGTTTAAAATATTTTGTACTACTGCCATTGAATAGAAATTCTGATGAATAGCTATGAAAATTCAAGCACTTACTTTGGAAAAACAAAACAAAATAGCAATACTTTATCTTAGATACTCAAAACAATCAACGTGCACTTTCAAGTAGATACTCCACTACTGCTGTTGTACATTTACCTAGAGTAGCTGCGCACTCACTCTACTCCTACCCCCTGAACCTCTATGTGCCCAATCTCTCCTGGCTTTACCTTATAATAATATAGATAGAAGTTTGTGTGTGTGTCTCTCTGCCTTTGTGCTATGCTCTGAAGAGACCACTTCATGCACAGCTACGGACATTTCCAGGAATATACCATTTATATTTGTAGTTATGTACTTTGAAACCCGATTTTGGATTTTTAAATTAGATTTTTTAATTTAATTTTTTATACGATTTTTAACGTTTTTTTCCCGTTTTGCGTCTGGTAAAAAGAATCTGGTTTCAATCTTTTAGTGCAATACAGTAAATTTTGTACTCTTTTCATTAACGTTTATTCGGAAATCGTACAGCGATTTTTGTATTTTTCGCATATTGTTTATTAGTTTTTTTTTTCACGTTTTGCGGCGATTGTTTGCCAATAGTAAAATGAATTCGGTTACAAAAGTTTTGCTAAAATAGTCAATTTTGTCCTCTGCGATTTTTTTTAGTGCTATCTATTTTTAATTTGATTTTTAGTGCGATTTTTCATAAGATTTTCAATGCAAATTTTAGCTCTATTTCGCTTTCCGTGGTGATTTTTTGACATTCCTGAAAGAATTCCGGTTACATTATTTTGGTCCACTATAGTAAATTTTGTCGTCTGCTATTTTTGAATTTTTATTGCGTTCCGAGGCGATTTTTTGAAATTCATAAAAGGAATACGGTTTCAAACTTTTAGTCTAATGTAGTAAATTTGGTCCGTCACGGTTTTTGAAATTTTAGTGATTTTTAATGAGTTTCTTTAGCGTTTTTCGCGTTTCGTTGCAAGTTTTGGACATTTGTGAACGAATTCCGGTTACAGTATTTAAGCACATTAAGTGAATTTGTTTTCTGCGATTTTTAAAGCGATATTTAGCGTTCTATCGCATTTCGCGGCGATTTTTCGACATTCGTAAAATGAATTCGGCTTCAAACTTTTAGCTTATTGTAGTACAATTTAATCCTTCGCAACATTTAAATTTTTAGAGATTTTTAATTTGATTTTCATAACACGTTCCAATGAGAATTTTATGTCTTTCGTGAAAGGAATTCGGCTTTAAAATTTTTGCCTAATACAGTACATTTCTTTCTTTTCGATTTTTTTATTTTTAGCAATTTTAAAGTGATTTTTAGCGTTTTTTTCTGATTTTTGGTATTTTTGGAAGAAATCTGGTTACAAAGTTTTAGCTAACTATAGTAAATTTCACCCTCTGCGATTTTGAATGTTTAGCGATTTTTGGTGCGATTTTTAGCGGTATTTTCTTGCTTTTCGCGACAATTGTGTAACATTTGTAAAATGGTTCCCGTTTTAATATATTTTAGCCCAATTTAACATACATTCTTCTCTTTTAAATAAAGTTAATTCAAAATTTATACAGCGATTGTTCATGTTTTTGAGAATTTTTATGCAATTTTTAGCGCTTTGTGGCGATTTTTCGAGATTCGTAAAATAAATCCTGCTTTGATCTTTTAAACCTTGAACGGGAAATTTTGTGTTCTGCGACTTTTGAAATATTAGCAATTTTTAGCTCATTTTTGTGAAAAAATTCCTGTCACAATATTTTAATCCACTGTTGACAATTTTGTCCGCTGCGAATTTTGAGTTTTTAGTGGAATTGTCTTGCGTTTAGCAGCTGTTTTTTTTTGTTTTTTTTTTTTTACATTAGTTAAATGAATCCTTTTTCTATCTTCTGTATCGATATAATAAATTTTGCGCTGTTTTTGGTAAAGTTTATTCGTAATTCGTGCACTGAATTTTAAAGTTTTCGCGACATTTTTTTCGAACTTTAGAGTTTCTATCTTGTTTCATTCGATAATTTGGCGAATCGGGCAACGCCGATTAGCTCGTAAAGAATGAATTTCATCTTAAATTAAATAACATTCTTCATTTAAAAATTCATATATATATGTGTGTATGTGTGTGTGTGTGTGTCTGAGCGCGAAGCGGTCGCGCACACACGTAAAAGGAAACTATTAAGAAAACGGCAGTTTTCTGTATAAAAGTACTCAAAAGTACACTAATAATCATAAAATATGTAAACATATTCTAAAATGATATTTTCGATACAATACAAAGCTGTTGAATATGAATTTCTCTACGAATACTTCAATAAAATTTGAATTTTTATCTGGCATTTAACACTATTTAATTTGCAATGAAATGCACTTTGTTTCACTATTTAATGAAATAAAAAAAATTGTACGAAATGTTATAAAATAAAATTGAAATTCCATAGGATTGAATCCTTTGTAACTAATATTACTCACTAGATATTTTATAAAAGACAATGGAAATGTAAATATTTCTCTGGAAAATTTTCATTATATTTATAGTGTTGTTCGTGTAAAAATTATTTTTGTTGCGCTTTTAAATATACATACTGGTTTTATTTATCCAGCTACACAAATAAATCTACGAATGAAGATTAATATTGCATTTAAGAATAGTTCATTTATAATATTTAAACAAAAACATATTTAAGGTCACATATATTGACTTTTACTGATTTTTTTTAATATTCACATACTACATTTTTCATGAAAACTGACAATAAAAATGATTCTTAAAAACTCAAAATATTTTTTAATTGCATGCCAGTTTTGAATAATAAATATTCTTTTATGTAAATTTATATTTTTATATTTATAAAATGATATAAAAAACGAACATTTATCACATTTCAAATAATGTATTATATATATATATATATATATATATATATATATATATATATATAATTTAATAGATTGTATATCGTCCTGTTAAAAAACGAGCTTAAAAGAAAAAACAAAACAGACACTTTATGTATTTCAGGATTATTTTTCTTTATCTAGACAATTTACTTTAGCTTTACTCTACAGCTGAAGATTATTATTTTTAAACATTAGAGAAGTCAATATTTAAGCAAGGAATTAAATATATACACATATTTACAATATATGTATTAAATATATATACATATTTTGAAAATAAATATTTTTTTATTTCCATTACGTTTTAAAAATTTTAAAAAATAAAATAACGAACTTCTAAAAACACATTTTTCGTTTAATAGAATTTTTTGTTATTTTTCTTCGGAATTAACTTAGAGTACAAAAATTAGAACCTAAAAAATAATGGAATGTTTAAATTAGATTGTACAAATCCACTGAATATGTTTCTATTTCCACAGACTAAAATCAGAAATAATCATTTAGTCTACTATAAATTAAACTGAGTATTACACGAATTTATAAGCATATATAATTGCATTATGAACATTTTCCTAAAACAAACATACGAGTTACAAAATGCAAATTGTTTCCATGATTGCGACTGGTGTTAACTTTTTAAAGATATATCAATTGATGTAGATAATTTTGAGTGTATGTATTAAAATTACATTTTAATACTTGGAAATTTTTCCAGAGAAAATTTCTCAACGCCTTGCATTCATGATATTCATTTTTAATTGCTTAATAGGCGTATAGCCAACATAGTGAAAAAGTACCCAAGCCGGGCTCGAAACCGGGTCATCAGTATAGCACATTGATATTCTACCAACTGAACCACTTAGGAACGTTACTCAGCCTGGAACTTTTTCACCATAACATGTTGGGAAGGCTACAAAACGCAGCACAAGATGGAATATTTTCTGTGAGCCGCCAAACATGGGGCAAACACCAAATCAAAGAAAATCAGCATCGACAATTGAATAAATTCATATATTTTAATACTTGGAAATTTTTCAAGATAAATTTTCTCGTGAGAAATTTCAGCATTCATGTATTGCTTTCTCTTAATATTTATAACCCTTAATAAAATTATAATTTAATTGCCTAACTTACAGATTTATTTCTGAGATTCCTGCCCAAACACTCCCTAGAATTTCAACATCAATAAACGTGAACTATAAAATCTACAGAAAATATCTGAAGACGTATCACAGGCATGTGTTATTATTTGGAGAGCATTGGTACACTTTTTCATCAGGATTTAGATAATCTGTGAGTTATTTTTCACAAACTCCGCTTAAAATGTTTATTCAAGGACCAAGCGTACGAATGCACGATAGTTTACGTTACATACTTCATCACTTTCGGAGTTTAATACTGAGCCATATAAGTTAGCATTCTCGGTCACAGTCAATGAAGTCTTAACGAAGCAGGACTGGGCTTAATATCCAACTAACTCTATCTAGAGCAACACATATCTCGTCTCTCCAAGAGAATAAAGTGAGAGAGGAAGTCTGAACAAGTAAGTCAGGATGTGACTGCGACAAAAAGTGTGTGTTAAGATATTATGCTTTTCATACATATCAGTTTAATCCGGGGACATCCAAAATAACTCTTTTTGTCCGTTGACCCTCCTCTTAAGCGACCTCTGTTGGCTATCCGTTTAAGGATTTGATATCCACTCGTTCCACTATTGTACTCTGGTTGGAAGGAAACGTATAAAAGGCCACAGTTTCTCCCTGAGGCCTTTATTCCGGGCATCAGGAAACTATCGTCCCTGTTGTACATACCTTGCCCATATACTTTTCAAAAACATTGTTCCCCCGAAATGGAACTCAGACATTTTGACTCCATAGCTAGAAAAGTGATTTTCGATTTTTGTCACTAAATGAAAAGTACAAATAAAAAGGAAACGTGTACTTAATATAATTCAGATTATATACAAACTGATTCACATATTGTTGATTCACATGTTACGTATAACAATAATCCATTTTCCTATATCTACTAATAAATTTTATATTGTAAGTAGTTTTACACTTGCATTAATTGTCCTTAAAATGTCGTTTACGGTGCAATCGCGCAATAGATGAGAATATGTTATTCAACAAAGGTGAGAGGCAGTTTGTTTGACAACAATCGTTTGCACTTAATTTTTTTAAACTGCTTATTAAGATATCTAATTTTTTTGTATGATAAAAAATGAAATTTCTGAATAATATTTTGTTGTTGTTGGAAAGTGTTTCATAATATATGACTGATGCATGGTTTTTTGTTCTTGTGTTAATTTTATAAAGGATGACCGAACAATATTTTTTTGTGTCTAAAAATTCGAAAATACTTAAAAACAAAATTTTAAATAAGATTAAAATGTATTGTAAAAGCATTTCTGTACAAGGCGTAAAATCAGAAACATTATTATTTTAAATTTTTAACAACAAATCATACAATTTAGAAATATGTATAATTAAACAAATTTTATCTACTAAATTATATTTAAAAAAAAAAAAACAGAATAATAATCGTTTACGTTTATGAGGTATTTTAGACAGATATAAGTTCGTCAAAATATAAATGCAATATTTATATTGATCCCGCTCTCATAAGATGAATCGTGGTGTAATAACCGCTATCTACATCAATAATTCATAAGTAAGATCGGATAAATTCAATTAATAATTCATTTTCTTTTTGAATAAGATATGCCGTTTACGTGTCCTGAGAGTAAAGGAAACGGTGATATCAACATAAAGCAAAATTGCAATAAAATAAAATAACACCGTTAATGCAATATTATTTACTTTCAATATGAATTCTGTAAATGCATTCCTTAATTTTACTGTAAGTACTGTAGACTTGATTTAATCGAGTAGTGATAAATATTATTTTCCGTTTTTTGATTAATTTACATTTCCTTTTAACATTTAAAAAACTTTAAATGTATATATATATATATATGACTATTATAGCGAAAAATTAAAAAAGTTAGAAAATGCGATTGCTGCAAATAGGGTACAAAGCAATCGAGAATAATATTTGCATTTCGAAAAGGAATGCATTTTGTTCAAATAAAGTATCAAAATTGAATATTACTATTTGATAGAGAAACCTCTTAACTTTTGATATGTAGACAACAGCTTATCCAAATAATGCATTGATACTTTAAAAAAAATCACCATTCCCATCAGTGTGTTAACCTTGTTTTACTTCTACGACAAACGTTTTGAAAATACATGTAGTACAGCGTTCAGTTTTTCATGACTATATGCGTATACTGTAGCAAAATATATTGAAATATAAATAATGAAATACAAAACAAAACCATACATCTGTATTATAGTAACGGGTGCTGTTCCATCAATTATTCACTAAAAATAAAACGTAGCATTAGATTTCCAATCTAAGGACACGTGTTCCAGGACATGCAGCTATGTATTTTTTTTTTTTTTTTTTTAATCAAACTCTGTCGGTTTTATTTTAGAAAAGTAACTGAATTAAATTTTTCTCTGCATTCAACAAATAATGTGAAAGAATAACTCTATTATATAAAAAAATTATTAACTAAAGAATACTTTTCCTGGTTGGTATTATAGAAACAAATTACAAAGCTAAAAATAAGTAGTTATTTTGCTTAATATACTCCTTAAAAATTGCGCAAAAGTTATCACATTTATGAATTGCAATTTTCTATCTAGGTACGGGCCAGAATTCGAATCAGGGATCACTTGGCCGCAGCTGCCCATGCTCTGCCAACTGGGCTATCCCGGACGATTCTGGAGCAACTAATTCACCCAGCTCGCCTTAAAGATCATTTCATCTGATATCTGAATCAGCTCAACAAAATAAATCGCATACAATGGAACTCCAGTAAACGCTTGATACGTAATTGCACTAGATTAATTCTAACACAATTATTCCAATTGGTAAATAAATCATATGAGTTTTACTTTTTAAATTGGGCGAGAAATGTCAGGGCCATAATCCGAACTAAGGATATCTTGTCTAAAGCTGCCCATGCTCTGCCAACTGAGCTATCCTGGACAAATCTGGAGCTGGAGGACGTAATTGATCCAGCTAACCTGATTGATCATAGCATCTGGTATGATATGTGAATCAGTTCAACAGAATAAATCGCAGGTTATGGAACTCCAGTAAACGCTTGATACGTAATTACGTAAGACTAGATTAATTCTAACACAATTATTCAAGTTAGTAAAAAAATCATATGTGTTGTAATTTTCCAACTTATCTGATTTATTTACCAACTAGGATAATTGTTTTAGAATTAGTCGAATGCTATCACATTTATGTTTATTTTATATTTTAATACCTAATTTTACTCTCCCCCTTTTTTGTTTATAAATGAAAATCTAGTATTGATTTTCTTTCATTCGTCTTTCTTTTTAAAGTTAAATATTGTTTAATTACAATTTTGTATTATGTTGAATTAAAATTGCAGAAAAAGAAAGAAAACATTCACCAAATATTATTTTTTTAATACTGTAAATGATGAACTCAACAGCAAGGCACATTTTATGTATTGTTTAAAATTACAAAAAGTTATATTAAAAAAAAAATTTCCTTTTATGTCTTCAAATTTAATTTTACTTTTTTCTTTCTTTATAAATGAAAATTTAGGAGTAATTTTCAACTATTCTTTTTTATTTTATATTCAAATATTTCTTTCATTTACAATTGTATAGGATGTTGAATTAAAATCTAACAAAAATAAAATGAGACATTCAACAAATATCATTTTTTTTCTGTAATTAAAACAATGAACTCAACGTCTTTCGAAAGTTAATAAAAACACAAAAAATGAAAAAAAAATGTTGAAGGATTTTCTTTAACAACAATAAATTTTAATTTATTTTTTGACAATTTAACCCTATTTTGCAGTCATATACTTGATTAGATTGTGATTGTTCGCTGTCTAATAATTATTTTCCCAATTTTGTATTAAAAATTGCATTATTTAATTAAAAATTTAATTCATATTTTGAAATACCCGTTTTTATCAACTGCTGCCAGATAAATAATAATAATAATAATAATAATAACATTTCCAAACACTGTATTTTTAATTTTAAATATATATTTACAGGTAAAAAAGAAAGAAATCTTTAAAATTACTAAATTAAAGCTTGCTAAAAGCATTTAATGCTGAAAATTACGTGATATTTTAACGTATATGCTTAAAAGGTGATAATTAAAAGGATTTTCTTAAAGCATATAAAAAAAAAAACCTTATCTTCTAAACGTAATATTAAGCTGGGAGGCAGTGACATTTCTAACGTATTCTATTTATACAAGCTTATTTTCAAATAAGTAATTGATCTTAGTAAATCGACTATTTAAATAGCCATCAGCTGTCGCGACAGTGGTGGATACGGCATTGGGAGCTTAACATTTCCCCATCAATAGGGTAATGAAATGTAATCCGACAACGGAAACTTGCCACTGGTCGTTATACATTAGGTTTAAAGCCGGGAACATTCCCAAAGTACAGTAGTAAGGATCTGTGAACTCTTAGCTGACCCAGTGAAGTAGCATCCAGAGCAAAATTTCGATTTATTGAAGCTTTTAAGAAAAAAAATTACTTTGTTTTACAATGACTTTACAATTTTTAAGTTTACATACTGGATTTTGAATGTCATAATTTCAAAGACATAATTTTTTTATTTACATTTGCATTTTGTTTTATATATATGAAATAATAAATCAATTCATTATATTTATAAAGTTCATTTAGTTTGTAAACCTCAGTTTAAATATTATATAAGCAACATAATCTGAATGTATCACTGCATGGATGAATGGCTAATAATAACGACAAGATATACCGGTTAAATGATCAATTGTGATGAAGTGATTAATAGGTGTTTAATATGCGATTAGCTTCTGAGACTAATACCAAACAGCGTATTCTCCGCAAATAAAATTTATTAAAATAATTAGACAACTTCATGTTTAATTCTGATCATTTCGCTTTTTGTATCTTTGATCATAAACTTGACGTAATATGTTAAGCTGATGGAGATTAAAGTGCCCCGTATAAATTTTTCGTCTGATTAACTAAAAACTAAGATACTTAAAAAGTACGTTGCATTAATTCAGCCGTACTGATACTCGGTTTAGAAAAAAAGGGCAGTTGCGTCATTTCAACATAACCACAGTAATTTTAGCCGTTATGATGCATATAAGCATAATACTGCTTCTTCTGCTGCTTAATCCAGAGTATTTGGACTGGTATCAAGTCTTTTAAAGAAGAAAATGAAAACAAAGATTATTCCAAACTTGCAAAAATGTTTTCATTTTGACTACTTATTCTAAGAACTGGGATATCTGGGACGGATCTGGGATACTTATTCTAAGAACAATAAATCAATTATTAATTGAAAACGCCAAACACACAAAAAAAACTTATCACTTCTAAATGAAACATATAGCTTTGACTGAGACTAAAAATAACTAATATATTATAATGACAAGTTGTATTTTGAGAACTGTCATTTTTGCGTTTGAGAAAATCTAAATATATTTACATTTATAATAACTTTAATATAATAACCTCTGCTAAAATTGAAAACAAAAGTTTTAAATTAATCTATTAATCTAACTTATTATGGAATTTTTAAAATATGTTTTTCAGTATAATGTAATAATATTACATAAAACGAATTAACAGATATAATTGGACAATTTTTTATAGAGAAATATAAAATCAAAGTTTCCAGAAAGCAGTTTTTAATGTGTTTAACACTCTTTACTTGTTAATTTACTGAAGATTTTCCAAGGAAGTAATTTTTGTTAGAAAACAAAATAATTTTAGAGCCGTATCTATTATTAGTTCTTATGGACAATTTATATAATGACAAGTATCTTCATTAACCTTCGGAGTAAATGCAAATTTTATATGATTTCATTTTATATGAACTTTTTCGTAAGTTGTAGTGCAAAGTAAACTTTAATTAACATTAATTTATTTCAAAAACTTGTCTAGTTTCGCTCATTATTGCATTTTTAAGTATTGTACTAATATTATATATCTTGCAAGAATTTTTCATAAAGTTTTGAATCAAAACAAATGTATTGTAACAAAATTTACAGAATACACTATAAATAAGAACAATAAAAATTGTGTATCACTTAATGAGATACTTCTAAAGATTTTAAGCAACTGAATACTTTGATGGCATGGCTTTGATTATGCACTATTTATGCATGCTAATAATGATGAAATTTCACACATTTTTAGGATAAAGAATTCTACTATCTTTTGAAAGTGTTAAACGAAGAAATTTAACTCTCAATTATTTACTTTCATTTTTAAAATTAATGAATAATTCATCAATTTACTGTATTAAGTTACGTAAACAACCTTCGATTTACAGAATATCAAATGCAAATGACTTATCTCCTCAATTATATTTTTGTTAATAATTTAAACGTAGTTTTACAGACTTTTATGATTTTTATTCATAAATGGATAGCACTTAAAATTTTATGAATTTTATGTTTACGAAAGCTCGGTTACATCACACCCTTTAAATCCTACATTATCTATATCTTTATTATGCGGAAATTATATGCTATAAATGCGTATCAAAAATGTGTATTTTCTATAAATGAAAATCTCAAACAAGTTAGGAGTGATTTATATTACAGATTTAAAGTTGTTTTCAAAGGGATTTTCAAATTCAAAATTTATACATAATTTTTTTTTCTTCCGGAATGCAATGTATAATAAAAAGGTAGTTGCTGATAATTTCTAGACTAATCAAAATAGCCCAGTTACTAGGCCTATTAATGAAATATCAACATTAGCGATAAAGGGGTAGTACCTCTCCCGTTTCCCTGGTTTGTCCAGTGCAGTGGTATAAAATAATTAACATAAGGATCGTATGCATAAATTCGCGGTAGGTAGATAATTAGAACTAATAAAAATATTTAAACCTTAATTACTCTAATTATGATTAAACTAATTTTATCAAAGCGTTGGGGTAAAAGGCAAGATACGAAAAATAAGCTATCCACTCAATGCATAAAATTCAGAAAATTACTGCATTAAAAATAAAAGAGAGTAAGGAATAAACATTAACAGCAGAATTTATTTTCTGACACATAAATATATACAGAACACAAAATTTGAAAAAAAAAAAATCCAAAAATTGGATTAAATAAAAATTAAACATTTAAGAAAATATTATAATTAAATTCCCGTTTTAGTATATGAAAGCCTTTTGCGTTATTCTTATTCATATACTCAAATTCGTTAACATGTTCTAAATTTTCCTACATAGCTGGGACAAACATTATCTATAATTTATTGGGAAATTTAAATAAGTAACCAAGTCTTCTTATGCGCTTCAGTCAATATCCTACATTAAATTAAAAATATGCAATAGAATAGACTTAATTCAAGGAAAACTATCGTCATACCAGGGCTCGAAGTGTGGTCTATGTGCTGAAAATTAACATTTGATAATGTTGCACATGTACAATCATATGAGTCCTTGTCAGCGTTAATTCGCTGGTTACAAATCGAGTAAAAATTACAATTATTTATTCGTAGATCTGTTACGGTCAAATTAAATTGATGGGTTGAACTCATGCACAATGAAGCATACAGCTTAAGATAATGTCATGTTGTATTTAAGACGATATTTTTCTCGCCAAAATCTAGTTGACGTAATATAACTTAATATAGAAATTGTTTATTCTGTCAGATGTCAAGTCACGAAGTGATTAACAGAAGTAGAAGTACCAGAAGTCATAGTATATAGACATTCTATACCGGCATTTCAGTAACAAGTGAACTAGTCAATATATGAGGTTCTATTCAACAGTTGAAGGACAGTAGTTATTATTACGAAGTTATAGCAATGAATGCTAGTGAAGAAGTTACAATTACAAAGCCATAGCAATGAATTCATGTCTTAGGAAAAATACTGATCTCTCCACTGAGAAATCAGGGAAGAGGGTACAAGGACACAAGTAGAAAAGACTACCATTCGCTGTGGCCTGAGTGAGTACAACTGCTTGTGTGACCTATTGTGATCTCACATAGCCCAGATTGGCTGCACCCGAAAGAAGGCCCCTGGCTCGTCTTGTCCCTCAGTGTTAAGGAAAGACCTGCACACCATGTTCCCATGGGGAGAATTCGGACGTTAATTGGCAGCTGATCTTCTTGTCCATCGTAAATTTGTTCACGATATAATTACAGCCTGCATTATCAACTCCACACGGACTGGTTCCTATAGTCGTAATCAGGTTAAACCAAGTGACCAATTGTGTTGTTTTCGATCTCCGGCGAACAATAATGTATGGGGTACCAAGACATTTTTAAAAACACTACTTATTTGAAATAAATATAAAAATATAAGTAGAATAACTCATTGAATATATAGTGAACAGTAATAATTAATTAAAACAAATATGTACAATTAATAAAAATATTTTAAATAATATTTTACGTATAGAAAGCAACATTTTTGCTTCCCGTAGATATGGGGTGCAAGCCACCATATTTATAATAAATTTCATATTATTTATAATATTATGTATAAATCTAACAAATAGCTGGATATTTAAAAACAGGACAATTGCACCATAATTTCTATAATTCAAATACAACATTTGCTAAATGGTACATACATTAAAATCGTGAATTTGATAGTGAAAATGAAACGTTGATGTTTAATTGTGGTTGTAAATTCACGATTTTAATGTATGTACCATTTAGAAAAATGTTGTATTTGAAATAGCTGGATTTTTTGCAACTGTCAAATGGGGTAAAAAGAAAGTCAGTTCTATTGGTCAATTAATATATGTGAAATGCAATGGCACAAAACACTTAATTGTACGCTAATGGATATCTAACTAATGAATATCCTTCAAGCTAACAAGCAAACAGCAAGCTAACAGCTTCAAGCAGGTGTGCCATGGCACACCTGTTGAAACATTCATCTACGAGAAATCCCAATTCATATCCCCATTTCAGAGAGATATGCCGCCTTTTTTATATCTTTCACAGATTGTCGAACAGTACCTTCAACCTGAAATCTCTAGCCAGCAAGATTAGATTTCTCGTACAAAACTTACTGCTCTTTTATAGCATGGATCAATTCATATCAGCAACAGAAAGAATGTTGCTCACTCGTTCCTTATGAAGCAAACTCTTGCATCCTTCCTGAAACTATTATCCCCATATTCGTACTGTGCAGTCACGCATGATTTATTATATTATATTATTTATTTATCATACGCATTTTTAATTATCTTATTACTTCAATGCGTGCTAATGTCCAATGTGGCTGCACGGTACTAGAAACGGAACTTAGTTCCAGGATGCTCTACACATTTTGAAGAATGCTTTAATAAATTCTTTCAGTCATCATAAAAGAAAAAAGAAAGAATCCTATTAAAGAAATGGAAAATACAGTAATATTTTTTTTTAATTCTAAGCTTTTAAAGTCTTTAAATAAAATATATTTCATTTTGTAGAAGAAATGATTTTTGAACCATCTTAAAATTTTAATTTTGAGATACAACATGTTAAAAATAATCCATGAAATAACACAAATTCTCAAATTTATTCAAAAATGCAATATAAAAATTTAAGAAAAAGAAAATTATTTGAAAATTTACATAATTTTTAGAATTTTGAAATTTGAAATATCATTCTAAGAAACTCTCCAGTAAATAAAACCTTTCTTGTTATTTACGCTAAAAATTGTCTAACTTCATCTTTTATGAAAGTGAGAACATTTCATATAATTTGTATACGTTTCGAATTTGAGAAGTCATACTAAAAAAACACTGCATTAAATAAAACTTTTCTTTAGTTTTCTGTAAGTTTAATAAGATGTACTTAACGTAAAAATAGAGATGTGACAACAACTATAATAAAATTCTCAGACTATTGTTTCTATAGCTATTTCATTGTAAATTTAAAAATATGCGCAACCAATATTTAGTTTTTATGCTTTATTTATTGAGAAGTATGATATTTAATTTTATCGAATTTCATTATATCTGAAAATACTCGGTAATCGAAAAGTACACTCTAAAAACGACATTTTCAAAACTGAGCAAAATAAAACTCAAATCTGAGTATGTCGCATAGTCAAAATGGCTCCGAATAAAAATAACTCATATTTGGCACATGTATATACTCATTTCTAAAAACATGAACACACTCAAGAATAAAACATCATGTGCTCATAATTGAGGTTTTGCATGTTTCCAAAATGAATATGAACTGATATCTATGTGCTCATTTTTGAGATTTCCCATGTTTCAAAAATGAGTTGGAACTGACTCTAATCATTTTTAGTATGACCATGTTTCAAAAATGAGTATGAACTGACCTCTATGTGCTGAGTTTTGAGTATGTCCATGTTTCAATATTCGGAGTATTTCTCATATTTCAGAAATGAAAGCATTGTGTCGTCGTATTTGAAACAAAAAGTTTCATAATAAAATGGAAACATTGATTTACTCAGATTTGAAAGTGTCGCTTTTCTCAGTGTAACCATTAAAAAACATGAATACAATATTTAAAGATATAAAAATAACTAATTTGGTATAATAAAATAATATAATTGAGTACTTTTTTCGAACCGCGGCTTAGTTTTTACAAAAATATACATAAAGGCGAAGAAAAATTTTAATAGCGAAAAAATTTTTGCAAAATATACGCAAGTCTTAGCAATATTTTGCGTTGTAATTGCTCCAGAACTGTTTCATGTAACAATTTAAAAGCTATCTTGTAGAAAATATTACAGCAAAAATCCGCTCATATCCTCAATTCACATCAAAAGACCATTCTCATTCATTATAGACTTCCGTGAAGATGAAAGTTCAGCTGTGTTGCTAACTCTCATTTGCCTTTATACAAAATACTGACCATCTAAAAGTCATCTGTTAGCAAACATTACGGAAAAATTCCTCTCATGTTCTCTACTGGAGTACCAGGCATAGACGCCCATCAGTTTTAATATTCTTAAACCTAGCTTGTTGCAAACTGTCTTTTTCCACTATACATATTACTGACATAACTACCCCTTGTCGTAATATCACTTTTTTGGCAAATGAAACTATTATGTTAGTAAAACGTTTGTTTTAAAGTCCCATGTTTTCCTGTGAAAAACTTTATCTCGCTACAATGAACATTTTGCGAATTATTGAATCATACGAGTTGTAATTTTCCAACTGAACGAAAAATGTTATTGATCAATAAGGCTAACTGGATGAATTATGCCCTCGAGATTCTACCGGGATAGCTCAGTTGGTAGAGCGTGGCAGCTTCAGCCTAGAGCAGCTTCAGCCAGTTTCGAATCCTGGCCCGGACATTTTTCGTCCAGTTGGAAATTTACAACTCGTATGATTTCTTTACCAATTTGAATAATTGTGTTAAAATTAATATAGTATTGAATCATACTCTGAATCTTTTGGATACTCATTTTTAAATATGTTATTTTACTGCTTTAATAATTAATTAACAATTCACATTTACATAAGCGAAAATAATCATTCACCCACCCAGTAATATATGAAAAGCCTTTTACTGTTTATAGTCTGGTATATTTTATAGCAATTGTACTTTTGTAGCAAGAAATATATGTTTTAGATACATTACTATTGATGTAGTTTTGATATTAACTCAGAAATAAAAAAATGGGAGTAATAAGGAGAGGAAATAACTATCTTATATTTTGAAGAAAAGAAAAAGTGTTTGAAACATTCTATAAGAATAAAATCTGACATTTGTGCATTTTTTGTGTTAATATATTTGTCGAAATTTATGGAAATTTTTATCAATATATGTACTTATGTTGAGATTTAAAATATTTCAAACATGCATTTTATTTTAAATTATTACTTTCAAAAGTAACCGACTACTGATGCTTATATTTATAAATTAAATCCCATTTTCATTCTGATATTGTAATTTCTTTTGGCAATAAAAATTCTGTAAAATGTTGCGATATATTTTTTCGTAACTAAAACTAATGATGAATAAAATATGAATACCTAATGAGACTTTTCTCGATCTCTATTATGGATTAAGAAAAACTACAATGTGATAAATAGCTATTTTGTAAATAATGAAAATTTGCTATTACGTCACTTGTAGTAAATGAGGCATTTTTTTAAACTATAAGTAGAATATGCAAATGTAAAAAAAATCAGAACTTCTTATTTAAGAATCATACATTAGACTTTGGTTATTGTTGAAAAATAAAGTTTACCTGTCCAACTAAATAAGTTTGAGTTAATGCTTGTTTTTTCTGTGTTTGGAAATTTTATATAAAAGTATGACTCTAAATTCCATGATCTAAGAGCAATTTTTTTGTTGTCTTGTTTAAAAAGATATTATTTTTTCATGCTTCTTCTTGCGCCACTTCATTAATCGTGTATTTGTAGTTTATCTCTAGCTTTTAGAGGTACCTGTCTTTTGAGAATTAAAGAAAATCGTTTGAAACTCCTTTTATAAAAGATTCTTTCACTAAATGGCCGTGGTCTTACGTTGATAAATACAAAAGTAAAGAAATATGTCTTGAAATTCAGCTAGCTTAATTTATATCTGAATTACATCGTATGAATAATTCGGAGATATCAAACTATTGTCGCATAGTAGGGGATTATTGCAATCAACGGATGGAGAGCCTTATGTCGAGGCTAACCAAAAAGACAGGCTACCACGGTGTATTCCACTAATCTTTTTTTACAGACCGCTAGAGTGACGTCATGCTCTTTTCGAACACCTGCATTGGTGCATTCGAGCATCACGTGAGTCCTGCGGTCTGTAAAAAAGATACTCGTAAAGCACCGAGGTAGCCTTTCTTTTTCGTTAGCCTCGCTTATGAAATAGTGACGTTAAGAAAAAGTTCTACTTTCGAAGATAGCTGTCTTAGTATTGTGCTGCTGACATGTAGGCAGGCAGAAGAAATGGGAAGAAAAAATATCCCAGTAAGTTTCAGCGTTCGGGAGCTTATCATATTTTGAAAGCTACTGCGTTTTCAGACTTCAGTATTCAAAGGGTTAAATCAACAAGAAATATAATCGGAAAGAAACATTACTTTGAAAGTGTATTTGAGTACTCAATCGAATTATCAAATAAATTTAACCAAATGGGCCAAAAGAATGAAAAATAATTAAAAATATTATTAAAAAGTTTAAAAGCGAATCAAAGAAATTCAAATTTATTCAAACCTTTAAAATCCAATTGCCTAAAAATGAAATTTAGGAAAGTATGCAAGTTAATATCTTTTTCAGCACCTCTCGAAAAATGTAAAGGAAATGCTACAGTATCGAAATAATTATATTCTTTTACAATTAGGGAGATGTTAGTCATTTTAATTACTAATAATTTTACTATGTGTAGATATAACAATATTACAGATTTCTAATATTGGTATAGATTCCCTATATTTTTACATAGTTTTATAGCTTTTTAAATGTTATGCGATAGTGCAAATTTATTTTATTCATCAATTATGACATTCAATAAGCATCCTAAGTTACTTTCTTTATAACTATATAATAAATGGTTGTCTTTTTCAAAAATTTTATGCAATATTACATGTAAAAATTACACTGTTAAAATTAGAGTTGTTTCTTAATCTCGGAACATATAATATAACCATGAACGAAAATATACATAACCTCTTCCACGTTACCCATAATTCCAAAAAGCGTTTTTTATCTTTAGAAGCAACATAAACCAAAATATTTTCTAGATTTAAAGAGGCATGTCTTAAAACTAAGTTTATTTTGCTGACACTGAATTTCGTAAACGTTTACGAGTAATTTTTATAACATATTTATCAGTTTTTCTACCCGGAATATAGGTTTTTCGGACTATAGTCCATCTCAAAAATTTAAACACTCCGCAAATCTGGTTTTAAAATTACCCAAAATTCCAAAAAGCGTTTTTTATCTTTAGAAGCAACATAAACCAAAATATTTTCTAGATTTAAAGAGGCATGTCTTAAAACTAAGTTTATTTTGCTGACACTGAATTTCGTAAACGTTTACGAGTAATTTTTATAACATATTTATCAGTTTTTCTACCCGGAATATAGGTTTTTAGGACTATAGTCCATCTCAAAAATGTAAACACTCCGCAAATCTGGTTTTAAAATTTTAAAGAAGAAAATATATGAAGCATATTTACAATACATACTCCACATTTAAACAAAATCAAATAAAATAAGGAATTTTTGTTGGTTAAAATGAAAATTATATTCATTTTTATTTAAGTTACTATTTTTCTTGAAGAAACACTGTCTCAAAAGTTTAAGAACTTTATGTAATTTTTTTTAGAAACACGATATAGGACTGGTGTAATGACGTTGTTTGACGTCGCATTCCAGTTTTATAAAAGTATAGAAGTGGAGAAATCATTTCCACTAATTTTTAAAAAGACGAAGGATAAAACATTCACCAAAAGGGATATAGGGATATTTTAAAAGTTTTCAAATTAAAATCGCAAAATAAAACTGTTTCTGAAATCGCTAATAATTTTAAATCGATCAAAGCAAGGTGTATATCAAGAATATATCTAGAAATGATAATTTCAACCATAAAACAAGATATGGACGTCCACGTACGACGGCTGTTCAGACGAATTAGAAAATACGGAGATTGGTGTCAAACAAAATTTTTCCATACAGCAAATTAAAAATAATCTGGGTGTACAAGTGTCCAAAGGAATTGTACATAGACACATAAAAGAATGTGATTACATCATACGAAAGAAAATGGCACGCAAACCTTGTCTCAAACTACACCACAAACAGGCAAGAATGAACTGGGGTAAAAACACATGTTTTACGGGACAAGTGGCTTACTGTTTTAATCTGTGATGGGAAAATGGAGCTCAGATGGCCCTGATGGGTGGAACACGTATCGGCATGACCCATGAAAAGAACCAAGGGCATTCTTCAGCAGGCAACAAGGCGGAAAGTCTGTTATGGTTTAGGTTGGTGTTACGCTTTAACGACCAGACCAGGCTTTTTCAAAAAGAAGAAAAAATCCTTAAAAATATGAAGAGACGTCGAATCAACATTTGCTTCCATTCTTTGACAGTTTGGGGGGGGGGTTAAAATTGATCTTACAGCAACATAATAACTCTATCCACATATAACATTCTACAAAACTGTGGCTTTCACAGAAAAATGTTAAAACTCTTGACTGGCCTACCTTAAGTCCAGACATTAACTCATTTGAGTATGTCTGGGGCATTTTAACCCATCATATTTACAGCAATGGAAAGCAGTGTGATTTACTTGAGAGAGCAGGCCATTGAGAAAGCAGGGTACTCTTTGTCACCAGAAATCCTACTAAAATTAATAATTTCGATGGACACACGTTTATTTCAACTAATCCGAAATCAATGAAAAAAAAAATGTATGTGATATTTTTGTAAAAATGATAAATATAGTTGTTTTTGCCTTTGTTCATAAACTTTTGAGACAGTTTCGTTTGACGATATTTTATATTATATTTTTTACAATTATGAAATTTTTTTCCACTTTTGATATCATTTATTTAAATGAAGTTGCGAAATGCTCAAATTGAAAAATGCTATTTATTTTAACTTTTTATTATTTTATGTTTGTGCTTAAACTTTAGAGAAGGACCTTATCACTTGTCAAGTAAACATTTTCAGGTTTAGTAAAATAGTGTTTATTTCAGACATATATGATAAATTAACAGCATTAACAATAACATAATATTTAACGCTTTTTGGTACTTGTGGGTGTACAAAATCATTTACCGAAGTGAAATTGTTTAATTAAGAATTATACATTAGATTTTAAAACATAAAGGTTTAAAAAAAATATTTTAATGAATAAACGGATTAGTTTCGTAGACTTAAAATAATGGCGACATTCTCAAATCAAGGAGAAATTTCAAATTTTATGCGAAGTTGATTTTTGTATCATTATAAACTTTGGGAATGTCACCGTTATTTTGCGTGTACGAAACTAGTGGGTTTGTTTAATAATAGGTTTTCTACTCTTTATTTTTACTATAATCACTTTTAGAATATATATTTTATTTTAATGATAGCAAGTGGTTTTTTCTTATCTATTCTATTAAAGCACAAGTTGATAAAGTTTATTTGTTATTTGTTTATATGTGGCATATATATATATATATATATTGCTATTTTATTTTATTGAAATAAAGCTGATAATGTGTAAAATAAACTGCACTTGATGAGCAAACAATTTGTGTACTATATAGGAACTTTAAAAATATCAGCCGTTCATTGAGTATTATGAGTTAGAAAGGCTATGTTTTTATTTTTAAATGAAGTTTTACTGACTAACTAATTTTTCTGTAATATTTTCAAACTAAAGAGTGAATAAATATTTTTGGGCGAAATATCGAATTACAAGTTTATTGTTTTTTTAGATTACATTGTATTTCCACGAAGAAAAATTATATGAAGGCAATGCAGTTAAACAGAACATTCGAGTTCTATAGGACATTTCTACTTTGTTAAGTAAAAAAAAAATAATATGAATCTTCTTTCACAATGATAAGGTTAGAATAAATTTTTAATTATTGCAATATAAAAAAATGCTTTTTTTTTACTGAAATTGCTTCCTACTTAAAATAAATAATTGATCAAAATTTCAGAATTCATTGGTTCAGTGCTTCCCAACCTTTTTTCTTTCACGTACCCCTTCTTAGGCTTTTCATTTAGGAGTACCCCCCATTTATCATAAATACCCACCACCACCACCCCCCTCTTCTCCCCCACACATTATTAAAATCTTCATCTCCCGTGAATGAAAATCCATATTTTAAGAAATATTCATTATTATACTTTTTAGTTTTCGATTAATTAAAGGGTATTTTACGTTTACCAGTTATCAGAACAGGCCTATTAACAGCTGCGTTCAGGTTCTCATTTCTAAATAATCAGATTGTTTCTAAGAACTTGTAGTTCCCGAATCATCAGGTTGAATTTTCAATTGCAGTTGCAATAATCTTAAGAGTTGTGGATTTCTATGAATTATCCATTTTAAACATAAAGTCAAATCATTTGAATATTAAGTAAATGCTTCAAATTAAATGTTCATTAAAAGGAAGGAATCTTTCCAATATACGTTAGTGATATAATTCTGTCTGTTCGAAAACGAAAATAAGGACCTGCTTTTCAACACGTTTTAAAATAAAACATATCTGGCGTAATTTAGGTGTTTTGAAATTATTATTAAAAACGGAACAATAAGGAAAAAGGGTTGGGAAAACAACATTGTATAATTATCAATAGAAGTTTCTGCGAAGATTGGGGAAAATATATAAGTATTCATGCAATATAATTAGCAGTGTGCAGATATAGTGAATTGAATTATCTATGAATCCTTATACCTAGTGGGCCTTTACCCTCATTTGGAGTGTAATATATTAAAATTACACATGAGACAAACTTTATAATCCAAAACTATAAATTTTCTTTATGTGTTTTCAGTTAAACCCTTTTTGTGATTTCAGCCATTACCAAAATTATTTTCTTGTATCCTGGGGGTACGCGTACCCCAGTTGGAAAGCACTACATTAGTTCTAATTCCAGAAATATATTTTATAAATCACATCGATTTAGCAATTTCATTTTGCAGATAAAAACTTTTGTAAATTATTTTTATTTTTAATAATGCCACATTAATACAAACAGCAATTTGAGTTACTTTGGATAAAATGGGGTGGTGAGGGAAGTAAAAACATCAACAGGTCAATATCGATACAATAATGAATAATTCACATTTTCTTTTCTTCTAAAGAAAATGAAAAAAAAATATATCGTCATATCAAAATTTTTAATTAGACATTTTTAAATATGGTTGGCTTCTTATAAGATTGAGATGGACAAAAGTGTTTTTTTAATAAACAGATATTTATTTTGTAATGATGCATCAAAACAATAATACAGTAATAATATCAATATGTTAAAATTATAAGTTCATAGTCAATATATTTCTTTTTACGATAGTCATAATATTAAAATAAAATACTACATGAATGCCATATAAATGTTTTCATGAAACACGTTGTCCATTTTACGATAAAAAATTGTTAGTTTTAAAACATTTTACTAATTTAGAATATTATTACGAAACAAATATCAAATATATAAACGAAAACTTACACTATATACAAAAGTCCAAAATATTAATCCAATCTTCTACAAAAATATAAAGTAACGTCTTAGAATATTTTATATCAATGGAGATTTGATTTTTCTCAGAATTTTAAATCAAAACCATAATCAGGTTAGCAGTAAAATGAGATAGAGGAAATACAAAGCTGCAAACTTGTTTTATCGGCTTAAAAATGGAGAAATAGTAAAATGATATTTGGCATGTGACATACCTTCTTAGAAAAAATATATTATAACATACATATGCTTTTTTAAAATATGATTAAAGTCTTTCTGAATTTTTCTTTTTAAGATTTCTTAAATGGATTTTTCTTTTTGAAAATTTGCTAAACTCTGTAACAATAGTATTTTAGAATTAGTGTAGTAGTTTAGAATTACCCACAATGCTGTTCGTAAATAAAAACAACAGAGAAACAGAGTGTTATTAATACTTGCGCTTATCTAATATAAGAAAATATATTTTTCAAAGTTTTGATATAGGATAAAAACCCGCCCGAGATTACCTTGAAGTTTACCAAATTTACTATATTAACAATTTGATGCGTAGAGGCAATCCTATGCAGTGGTGTATTTTTTTTTAACTCGCATGAAAATAAATAGAATTAGAGACTGTTTAATTGTGTATTGTTAATCACAGTAAAAATGATAACGTATTAAGCGATCTAAGTGTTCCAAAAGTAATCTGCGTGAAAACTTTTAAAAATCCGACTTTCCGTAAAATAAAGCAAAAAATCCCCAGTTCTATTTCCCACTGTCCAAAATATCCAAATATTTCGTTTTCAACATGAAGTATAAAAAACTCTAATAAAAAATTGAAAATCTGAGCACGGCAAACATCCTGACCTGTCTTCGTATATTTGGAACCAAATTGGCAAACTTCTACGTGCGAACAAATAATTTTTTCCTCGTTGCTTTTTCCAGAGACGTATTTGTTACTATAGCATCAGGTTCTTACAACCTCCTTCTTCATTTCCGTAGTCGGGAAAATCCTATCGAGCTTCCTTTCTTTGAAAATTTGGCAAAATAATTAATTTTCTAATTTTTTTTTTAAGTTTCCTGGATGTTTTATCCATATAGAAAAAATAAGATTAGACAGCAAAAATTTCAAATATAAGTAATTTCGTTCTGGATATCAAAGTCCACAGAATTTTCCTCGGAAAAGTGACTTTCATAAAATGAGAAAAATTTAAAAATTACTATGCGGTTTCTGATTTTATTTTTATTTTTTGTGAAATAAGGAGAAAATTTATTTACTGATAAATGAAGGGTTTTGATAGCTTTCACAATAGGCTCAATATCGCCCGCGAATTTGGAAATTTTGAAAAATACGCGAAATTTTTGTACTCAATATAAAATAACAAAAAGTCTAATTCAAAATTCAAAATCTGAATCTCAGGTGCATTGGGACTTATATTCGCCTATCCAGAACCAAATTGTCATATTTCTATGTAAGCTATACATTCTTAGCCCTCACGAAATTAGAAACAATAACCATAGCCATTCAACTTAGCTTTCTTAAAATAGATTTTGTTATTTTTAATTGAAATGATGTTTAATGTAGATAACTTTTAACAAAGAGCATTAAAAATATAATAAGTATTCTAATAAATGCTTCAAATTATTACGTTTAACTAATACACATGGTTTCTATGTGTGTTAGATTATAATTTTTTTATTACATCATACA
Organism: Maratus michaelseni; assembly: GCA_963931845.1. Taxonomy (NCBI): domain Eukaryota; kingdom Metazoa; phylum Arthropoda; class Arachnida; order Araneae; family Salticidae; genus Maratus; species Maratus michaelseni. Next base: position 254,765,451 of record OZ007590.1, on the reverse strand, counting down.
CTTATTTTAAGAAGATTATACTTCAGGAGATTAAGTTTTGAAAGAATTATTTTAAAAAAAAACAATTAATATGTAACTATTTGTCGTTAAAGTAAAATATATATATATATATATATATATATATATATATATATATATATTTCTGTCCATTTAGGTATTATAAAGTGAATTGCTTTATATGTTTAGTAATTTATTTTCTGAAATAGAAGATATTCAACAAATTATTTATCTACATTCGAGTAAGAATTATTTCAAAAAACTATTAATATGTAACTATTTGTATTAAATGTACAAAAAAAGTATTTGTGCCTATTTAGGTATTATACAGTAAATTGTTTTATATATTTAGTTATTTATTTACTGCACTGGAATATAGTCAAGAAATTATTTATATATATGCGACTAAGATATGTTCGTTTTTAATATAATTAGCATTAGAATTTCGACTTTAAGGACAAAACCAAAATAATTTTTTTGCGGTTTATAATATATTTTTTCCTGGCTTATAATACACGTAAATATCTTATAGTAATTTTTAGTTAATTGTGTTTATATGGCAAATATTTTGCAACGTACACTTATAGCGTAAAACTAAACGAAAACACAGTAAATTTTAATCAAATTTTTGTTGAGAATGTAAAAAAGAAGCATATTTTAAATCCGAAATAAATGATTTTAAGAATCGATATTTGAGAACAAAAACAATGCATTCAGGTCTTGTAGTATCCTTTGAAGAGGTCAAGACAGACCATTTAGAGCTAAAATATTTTTTTCTAGAATAGTATGTTCTATGTATGTATGTATGCCCTGGCAAGATTACATCTAGAAGAAACCATCCAAATAAATTTCAATAAAAGTAAAATAATTTTTCCCTCCATTACAGAAAAAAGGAGCGTATAGCTGATATTAAGTATAATAGAAAAACTCCAGCCCTGGCATGATTATATCAAGAAGAAACCATCCAAATAAAATTCAATGAAAGTAAAATAATTTTTCCCTCCAGTCTATCCATCCATAATAAGAGAAATCACAGAGATACTAACACGCAAAAATACAATATGTAATGATGCGGTATCTTTTAACTTACCGAAATTGTGGCTCGAGTTACTCCATGGATACACATATGAAAATAAACAACCAAGTAAAAATAAAAAATAACATGCGTAATTTTTTAAAAATACATGAAAACTAAATGATAGCTTTTTAATTAATAACTTCAAAGATCGTGCAATTACGGAATATTCTCATTTGTTTTTTTTAAATTGCTCTGAGGGAGTCGAAACATGTCAAACAGCCTAATAATATTTATTTTACTATGTATTTATTATGTTGTAATTTACACCCTTTAGCATTTAAAAGAAATATATTATTACACAGTGTTATAATTTATTATATTGTTAGTATGTTCTCGTTTACTTATTTATTTATAAAATATATTTTGAATATAAAACTAATCAATACATGAAATTTTACTTTCCTTTATCCTTGAAAATGTGCAAAATGTACGAGTTCATCCTACTAGATTGAACAAAAACCAAGAACAATCACTGCTCTCATAAAGCACATGCCATATAAAAATATAAGATTAATAAAACTGCAGATCTGCAAATAATACTAGAAGAAACGTTGTTTTTATTCTTCTATTTAAATATGCAGAAATATCTGTAAGGTCGTTTTTCATAGAATATCACTAAAATTTACAATAATAATAGATTAATGTATATGCTTATTTAATATGTTGGTCCAAGTAAAAATTACAGTCTCCAAGATACCTGCCTGGACAATGCTAATTTTTCTGAGGAATATTTGCATTTATAACAAAATATGTTTTTATACACAATATAAAAAGTACATTTTTGTATTGATTTTGAATTGGAGATATTTTGCCAGTATTTTCTAAGATCGTAAAAATTATTTTATTAAAATCGCATTTTTACATAATGTAATCCTTCTAATTATAATATCCATAGAAATGATGTCCACAAACTTGATGTATTTTTCTTAAATCATTTATAACACACTGAATATTAGGCTTAATTTAATGATCATGATCAATTAATTTTTCTGCAGATAATATTTTGCGTTAATTTTTTAATTTTACTAATTTATAATTCTTACTTTTTTTAATTGTCCTCTGAACTGTTCTTGGCACTCATGATTTTTTTCATGGTTTATTAAAAAATAAATACTTTACATAGATAATACTTGCAACGCTTTGCTACGTTTAAAACGACTAAGAAACTTACTTCTCTTTTAGAGCATTTTTATTTTTTTTGCTATTATTTGTTCAGCTAATTTGGAGCTATTAATTGTCCGTCTACAGTTATAATTAAATTTCTTCTGACAGTAGTTATTTCTCAAATAAAATTTTAAGCAACGAAGGTTACCCTCTGAAATTTGACCTGATATTAGTTTTACAACGTACTAAATAAAAAAAAAATAATTAATGTATCATAAAACAATTTTAAATCTATTTTATATATCTATAAATAATACGAATTAGGACTGGGATATACCAAAGAAATAATTTGTCAGATTTTTTAGACATATTATTTATATGAAAAATTATTTCTTTTACTATTTAATTATTTACAAGTATTGTTCTTTTTTAATTATGTTCCGCGCTACACTTCCATAAGTTTTTTTCAATTGCATTTACTTTTAAATAGGTATTCTGCGACCTCGTTTTGTTCATATCTAGGGCAATGACCCATTAACATTTGTGCTCGACAGCAGTCGCACATAGGAGTATTTTATGAAAAATGTGGACAAAAATATTTTGTGAGCTATATCAAATTGAAATGTTGTGAAAAGCTATTTAGAGCCATTATATATAATTTTTTAACAAAACATACAACTTTTTTTTTTACGAATTTACAAAAAAAATATTTGCTTTTTAAAAAGTAAACTATATATTTAAAACAATTCAGAATAAACGTTTATGATATTTAATGAAATATTCAGTTTTTTTTTTTTCATATTTATAAAAAGTTTTATCTTTAACTTATCAGATTCATCTTCATCTGTTTCATCTCCATCCTCATCTTCCTCTTTTTTTGGATGTTGTCCGCATGGTGTTTCTGGGAGTAATAGTTCTATTGTTTCGCTAGAAAATGGCTTGCTTTTTTTTCTTAGGCTTTAGTCTTGAACTACTTATAAAAGGATCAGAATTTAGTAAAAGTCTGTTCAAAACATCTTTATTATATTTCTCTCGAGAAAATCTTCAGGAAAAATTTTGCCTATATTGGTGGAAATGTTTGTTTCTAGCTTCAGCAGCCTCCTCCGAAATTTGGTTGATAGGTAATATTGCATGTTTAATTACTGTGGACCCATGTACTAAAACTTTATGTACTGTTGGTGACATTGGGTGCCACTCATATAATTCGACATAAAGCTTTGCAGTTTCTTTAGTGTAATTTTCAAATTTCTTAACATCAATTCTATATCCACTTGACAGTGCCTCTAAAATTACTTTGAACCTTTTTATAAGGTCAAAATTTATTCCAGTGACTCGGGAAGGAGTATTAGGGTCCACAAAAAATCTTGTTGATACATTTCCCTCTTGCGTTTTGCCAAAACCTGCCTTGGGAATATCTACTAGACCCATTTCTTCTTTGAAACTATTTTAAATTCGGTTTTTTTTTTTTTTTTTTTTTTTTTTTTTTTTTTTGTTTCTGCCACAACATTTTTGTCTTCATTGATTTTTGCTTGCCACTTTTTAAGATGAATTTTATATGATAAATGCAAAAGTGATTTAAAAAATCAAATCCGTGCATGAAGAATTGATAAACCGAATCTTAAGGCATCAGGATTCTAAGGATTCTTCTTCTCCAACATATTAAATTTTTGTGAAGTTTCTCCACATATGTAGCATCTCATTGTTGATGAAGTACTTGTCGCAGCATTGCAAACCTTCGCATCTACCATAGTAGGTATCAGCGTGTGTTTTACATAATATAAACTACCATTAGTATTAGGTATATCAGTTTTCTTAAGAACTTGATTTTCAATGTATTCAATTTCTTCATTATTAATATAGTTCCTTTCATGAACAAAACGAATGCGTATTGGCCTGCAGAACCCTGTACTGGAAGGTAGAGGGTTCTGCCACCAAATCTTTTATTGGTCGCCAACTTCTTCAGCCAATTTTATGTTAATCCAATGTTAATTTACCTTAAGAAAGCAACTTTTTTCCCTATTTGGCAGTCTCCCATGTTTCTATAAAATCCGAATTGAAACGGCTTAACGAACGTTTTATTGATTCTTGTTCATCTACTGGGCATTTCGTCATTTCTATAACTTGCTTTCCATGAAACATTATTTTTCATCTATATTCTTATTAGAACAATCTTGCATCAAGTCGAACAGAAACTTTCTTGAAACATCTTTCACTGTCACTGAAGTTTCTAAAAGAAAAATGAAGTTTTTTCGTTTTCAAAATATCGTCATCTTCTGATACCGTTTTTTTTTATAAAAGAGTGAAAAAAAAATGGGGCAAATTGGGGCAAGATTTTATTTTATGAATATAACAAGGAATGTCTAAATTTTATATTCCAACAAAAAGTTTTGCCGGGAAAAGGGCGGAACGTATTTATAGCTCAATATTAATTTTAAAGAACTAGTAAAAATCACACTTATTTTTAAAGATAAAACAATGTAGTTTTATTCATAATTATATTCATTTATAACTAAAACTAAATACAGTAATTTAAGCTACATACCTTCCATTTCTTTGTCCATAAAGGGTTTTTTCTGATCTTTACTGTATACAACGATAAATGCCATTAAATTATGCGCTTCTCACAACAGCGCTGTGAAAAGAGACATCTGCGATGCACGACAGCTGTGTTCAGACTGATAACGCGACGGGTAGTGTTACCGAACATTCCTAAGATAGTGTTTACGTGAAGCACCCACTACTAAGCTATACAAACAATTAAAGTATCGCGGTTTTTAACAAACTTCATTTTTCGACTTTTGTCCAGCTTTTTTCAGAAATACTCCTCTGTGAGTCGGTCAGAAGGATGGACTTTTTGAATTTTAGTCAGACGGATTTTTGCGTATTTTAGTCATTTCATTTGAAGCATAGCTTAATGTGTTTCAAACACATAAAGATATTGTATTCAAACACATAAAGATATTTTATTGACATTAAGATATTGTATCATAAAACAATTTTTAAATCTATTTTATATATCTATAAATAATACAAATTAGGTCTGCGATGTACCAAAGAATGATTTGTCAGATTTTATAGACATTTCATTTATATGAAGAATAATTTCTTTTAGTATTTAATTATGTAAAAGTATTGTTCTTTTTTAATTAGTTCCACGCTACACTTACACAAGTTTTTTCAATTGCACTTACTTTTAAATAGGTATTCTGCGATATCGTTTTGTTCATTTCTAGGGCAATGACCCATTAGCATTTCTGCTCGTCAGCGGTCGGTCAGAAGGATGGACTTTTGTGCATTTTAGTCAGACGGATTTTTGTGTAATTTAGTCATTTCATTTGTAGCATAGCTTAATGTTTTTTTTTAAACACCGTGGAGTTTAGTTTCAGCAGTTTAGTCAAAATACGTTTTGCAATATCTATTTAACACAGGATTATATTCCAAGAAAATTACTTGTTGATTGTAAAGCTTTATTTAATTTTCTTTTCGTGCATTTCTATAATTAAAAAATATTTAAGCACATAACATTTTTAAACTTCAGAAGAGCACAAAATGCGTTTGTTTGTGCATATGCACCTACGATTAGGTACCTGAAGACGGTGTAGAATTTTGATCTCATCTCACATTTTCTAACTGAGATTGGTATCACTTTGCCAAAGAAGAAATGTGATTCTTCATCCATTGTAATGATATCCACGTTTAATTACGGAATTTATTGTAATATTATCTTCGAAAAAGTGTTAAAAAATGTTATGTTTAAAAACCAGTATTTCAAAAGATGTATTTTTCATTGTAATTGCATTAGTGAAACGCATAGTGGCATTTTTTAAAAATAAAATACTTTGGAAGCTTTTGCTCCTATGATGATAGGTGGTTTTATATTAATTCTACATCCAAAATGTATAATAAATATTTCAGTTTAACGCATATTTCAAAGTATTAAAAAAGCAGTTTTGTAAATTTTAATGCTAAATTTACTGTTTCAAATATGTATTTATTTCTAGCATCTGTAACTGGCGTTTTATCTCACTCAAGTCTCAAGTTAGAAGGCAAGTATATAATAAATGAGAACAACCAGAGAGAATACACTTCTTTAATTGTTAAAAGGTGTTAAGTGAAACAGTAAATAAAGCAGTAAACACGTTTTATATAGAAACTGTCTTCATGTTTTGGATTCCCGGAAGCCAATTTTAAGATAAATGAGAATAATATACTTATGCGTTATCTTTATTGCAAAACAATTAAATGCCACCATTCACTTATTTCACCTTACCTCTGTCGTCATTTTATTTTATTTTTACTTCGGTGCTAATTTCCATATACATAACAATAGAGTAACTCAATCCATAAATTTGGTTAAATAACCCCCCCCCCCCGTAAAATTATGGCTTTAGTTACTCTGTGGTTAAGAGCCAAATTAAAAATAAAATAAAGTAACGAGAATAATAGGCGTGAGAATGTGAAATATCTGAATAATGGCCTTTAAAATCATTGCATTATAAATGTGCATCTGTAGAATATTCTTATTTGCCTTGAAAATGGCTTCAGTTATGGCAAATTATGTAGACAGACTGTATATAAAACTTTTGTACTAATTTATTTACAGTTGTATTTTACATATTTGAGTAATTAAAGATATATGTTAGAAAGCACTTCACATTTTTTTTTGAAATTTTTAATGTGTGCAACGAGTAAAGTAAAACATACATTGTCTATTGAAAACAAAGGAGTTAATGTAGTTTTCTGAATTATCTATTTTCTAATTTTCAGAAACAAGCTGATGAGCTAAAATATCATAATGACATCGATTATGCTTTGATTAACAAGTTGATATTTATACTGAAGTCGATAAAAATTTCATAATTCTAGAATAGAAAAATTGGTTATGTTCAAACATGTAAAACTTTGTTGAACACTCGTGAAATTTATACATGTTATTAATTCACTCTTATTTTAAATTTAACGGATAATGCACTAATTTCAGAACCCAATACTTTCCTTCAATTGCATAAACCAAAAAAAATATACATAGCACTTTTCTTTCTCTATTATGATACTGCTATTTTGTAAATCAGTTCAAAGAATATTAATATTTTATTTTAAAATTAAGGAAATAAAAAAGAAACAAATTTCTACAAAAAATGTCAATTTACGAATATATTAAGAAAAAACTATTTGAAGAAGATAAATTTTATGCTATTTTAACGCCATGAATGCCACATTGCTTCAACGAGGCCAAGTACTAGATAAAATAGGTAACTAAAATGTTACCTTATTAAAATTGTACTAGAAATATAATTTTCAACTTTTAAGACAATATATTCATTACTAGCAAAACCCGCGGCTTTGCTCGCATAATTCTTGAAAAATGCCAAGTGGTATTCGTTGGCCTATTTTCATTAGAGGCAATTTTACTGCCACAAATGATTCAGAAATTACTAATTAAGCCACACTAATGTCGAAAAATCGAAAATTTAGAACGTTTTTCGCTTTTTCACCCCCTCTGTGGTAGTTTCACCGATATAAAATATAGCCTATGTTACAGCAGTGACTATTATCATCACTTTTGAAAATGGGTCTGTTCTTCCAGAGATTCCATAGAAATTGTAATTTAGAATGTTTTTAGACAACTTTTCGTTCATCTCATCCTTTTAAATTTCGAATTTTTTTAGAATTTGTTCTTAGAGAGTATTTACATCTTATAAATAACTACCATGCCAAATTTCAAGTTTCTAGTTCCTTCAGTATACAAACAATCAAAATTTTAGAACGTTTTTCACTCCTGCACCCCCCGGAGTAGTGGCACCGACATAAAATATGGCCTATGTTGGAGCAGGGATTGTCACCATCAATTTGCCACCATCACTTTATAAACGGTACTGTAGTTCCAGAGATCCCATATAAATTGTACATTAGAATGTTTTTAGAACGCTTTTCACTCATCTCACCCTTTTAAATTTGGAATTTTTTTACAATTTGTTCTTAGAGAGCATTCACATCTTTTAAGTCACTACCATGCCAAATTTCATGTTTCTAGCTCCTTCAGTATAAAAAAATGAAATTTTAGAACGTTTTTACTCCTGCTCCCCCTGGGATAGTGGAACCGACATAAAATATAGCCTATGTTGGAGCAGGGACAGTCACCATCAATTTGCCACCATCATTTTATAAACGGTTCTGTAATTCCAGAGATTCCATAGAAATTGTACATTAGAATGTTTTTAGAACGCTTTTCACTCATCTCACCCTTTTAAATTTTGAATTTTTTTTACAATTTGTTCTTAGAGAACATTTACATCTTTTAAGTCACTACCATGCCAAATTTCATGTTTCTAGCTCCTTCAGTATAAAAAAAAAATGAAATTTTAGAACGTTTTTACTCCTGCTCCCCCTGGCATAGTGGAACCGACATAAAATATAGCCTATGTTGGAGCAGCGATTGTGACCATTAATTTGCCACCATCACTTTTGAAATCGCTTCAGTAGTTCCAGAGATTACACCCTACAAACAAACAAACAAACAAAAAAACAATCTTTACTACTTTATAATATTAGTATAGATTAAAAAACTACCTTTTAGAAACCAAAATTTAATCGTTAAATGATATATATTTGTTTGCGTCCATTTAAAAAATATATACTATGGGGGGAACACTAGCTTTTATATTTCATTTTTTACTCATGTACTAACAAAATTTGTTTATTTGCTTTTATCCATTTAGTCTTCATTTTAATCATGTAATTTGTTTTATTATTAGAGTTTCATCATCAAAATTATTTTGATATTGATTTGTTTTAAATGAAATTAGAGTATGATTGCTAAATGTTAAAGGGAATTAAAAAATATATATCTACCAAACAAACGCAACGAATTCTTATTTTTTTCCATTTTTCAGGTTTTTACTAATTTGTTTTGAACAATTCTACGTTCATATGAAATAGTACTAATTAATGTTTTTCACAGATTACTTACTTGTCAAAAGAGTAACGTTGTGTTTGAGTGTCTGAAAAGGAACAGTTTTCTGATAAGTCATTAAATATGTAATCGAACTCAAACTATTTTACATACATGTTAAAAACCTGAGAAAATAATTTAAGTATTTTAAAATAACTTCAATAATAAAAATGGGTTTTATGCTGTCACAGTTAAATAATTTTAAAATGTTTATTAGCCTTCAAAATGTAACTTCCAAAATACACACATTTTGTTTAAACGAATTAATTTTCCATTTAAATTATTTTAATTTGTATGGAAGGAAAAATGTTACTGCAATGTTGGATAAAATCCTTTATAATTTGTGGTAAAACTGTGCATTAAATTTTAAAACTTCCGAAAGTTCTTAGTGCAAAAATGTTTTATACTTTGTCATTGTTTAAAGTCATGTGACATGTTGAATATTTTGATTAAATATGAAGCTTTAAGTGGATAAAAAGTTTGCGATTTGTAACTATATTTCTGACATGCACTATTAATTTTACGAAGATTTATTTTTCTTTTTTTAAACTCTAAAACAATGTATTTATATATTTTTCCAGGACAAAAGAAACGTTTGGTCTATAGAACATTGTATTAAACTTTTCTAATTTGTAAGAAAAATACCACTTTAATTTGATGAAATTCTTTTTTTTTTTTTTCAGTGATGGATGTTTAAAATTCATTTCTTTTTATAGTAATAATCTTCTATAGTAATAATCTTCATAAGTAATATTTAAAAAAATATTTAGTAAGTTTTCATATAATTTTATGTATTATTATTTAGAAGTTAAAATGCAACAATCCTTTATTTTTTTTATATTTCTGTATAGATATCTATCTGTTTGTTTATTTATCTATCTACCTAATATATACACTATTCGTGATTGTTCGTTGTGAACGCTTTACTGTATACGTGTACAGAATAGCCATAATTAAAATGCAAGTGTTAGAAGCGCTCTTTCATGCAAACTAATAGGAATATTTTTAAAAGCATTGTCTGTTTAGAGCATGCGGAAACGAGTTTTGGATAAAAAAAATTAAATTATCATCAGTCTGGCGTAGTATATCATTAAAATGAAAAAAGTAATAAAAATACAGACTTTTTCATTCGTTAAATTAAAAACAAGTTCTTTTTCAGTAATTTGACATAATACAACTGGGAAGTTCTTCAAAAGTGCCCACACTGTTCAACTAAAAATATTAGCTTTGATGTTATTAATAATATAATAAAGTATTATAAACTATTAACTCTATTAATAAACTATTTTACTAAAACAGCATTAATTATAGCACTGCTTTAAAAGAATGCCTTCGTCACAGAATAGTGAAAATATGATCCATGTGTGTGAAATAATAGGATACAAATTTTGAAGCTACTGGAGAAGACTTGAAATGATCATTTGAACCAGAGACCGGCATTTTGATGGCTGAAGCTTTGCAAGGTGAAATCAATTGAAGAAGCAGTTCATTCGGGTACTGGAAATCCGTATGAATCACAAGAAATGTGGACGTAACCTTATCTAAACTATTGAAAACAGTGCACACTGTTTTGACTTATATTTTAAAGCGTCATTCATAGAAAATTAGGATTTTATAGGAAATGAAACCTCAGAATCCACAGCAAATGATTGATTTCGCCAAATTCATTCCTCCAAAAATTTATGATGACGAATCGTGGATAAGTAATATATTGTAGTCGGCTGAAGCACATAAATCTTTAACAGGATAAATCAATACACTGAATTGTAGGATAGCGTGACCATCCAACCTTTGTACTTTGCATGCAAAACCGCTTCATTTAGCGTATGTAACAACTTTGTGCGGTAGGACAGCGATATTTACTTCATGAAAATTTTCTTTGAAACACGATCTACCAATAAAATTTTGAAGTAAATTTTTATTGAATAACTCCTTTCCACATAGTCAAAACAGTATAAACGCCAAACCTTTTAACAATATTTTAAATAGTTTAGCTTATCTCAAACACTTTCATTTTCAGTATGGCCAATATATATAAAGATTGTTATTAAAATATGTTTGTTTTAGTTATTATTTGACATATTTTGGTAGTTAGAAAGCTATATTTAGATGTTTTTCTTAATTTTTTTTTATATATAGACAATTTTGTTGTTCCTAACAGTGATCAAATAGTTGAATGCAATAAATTATATTGCAGTGAGATCCATAAAATTTATCCACAGACACACACATATATATATATCTATATATAAAGAAAGAGAAAACTTAGCCGAAAACTTAAATTTTGTCTTCAACTTTGCTGTGCTTTCAAATAAAAACTTTATAGGCAGTTAATGCTCCATGTTTCATAAAGAGTAAGTTGCAAAGATATTTATAATTATTTTTACTTATTTTGATAAAATTATGGATTCTTATATGTAAACGGAAAAAAATCGATTAAAACAAATTACCTGTTAAACACCAAAGATTAAATAGAGCGGTTGGTTAAAAAGTACTTGACATATTTTAAAATCAATGGAAAATTAAGTTGGCGCACAGGAATGCGGCTTGGACGGAAATGTTTCCAATGCTGAAAGTTTGTTTCTAAGCACATAAAAATATCCATTTTTTTCCAAAGATGATGCTGTACAATCAAATCTTAAAAAAAAACAAGCATCAAAATCTCAATATACGCAGGTACAAACCATTATGTTATCTCGTGTTTTTTGCGACTCTTTTTTTAAACGACTACATTTCAACGTGTAGAACGAAATTAGTGTAATATTTGGATGGGATTCAAATTAATAAAAAGAAAACTGCGCAGTTAAACTGAGGGCATTGAGCTCACAGGCTGTTCACACTCATTGTATATTGTCCTCTTATTTCAAAGAATTTGAAATATGCCCCACGAAAAATAAAGAAATCAACAATATATTAAGGGGGGGGTCATTCCCCCGTTACCCCCCTCATAGTTAACTAATGAACCCCTTAAACTAATCAGGGAAGTCTCTAATTACAATGAATAAACATACAAAATTTGAAGAAAATCGGATAATTCTGCATGAAAAACTCATTTATCTAAATTAGGGGAATTACCCCCCCCTTTCCCCCTTTATACTTAACCAATGAACCCCCAAAACTATTGACAGAAGAGCATTATCAAAATGAACCTATATACAAAATTTTAAAAAATAGCATATTTCTGCATGAAAAACTCATTTATCTAAATTAGGGGGGTATCCCCCCCCCTTTCCCCCTTTATACTTAACCAATGAACTCCCAAAACTATTGACAGAAGCACATTATCAAAATGAACCTATATACAAAATTTGAAGAAAATGGGATAATTCTGCATGAAAAACCCATTTATCTAAATTAAGGGGGGATTAGCCCCCCCTTTCCCCCTTTATACTTAACCAATGAACCCCCAAAACTATTCAGAGAAGCGCATTATCACAATGAACCTATATACAAAATTTGAAGAAAATCGGATAATTCTGCATGAAAAACTCATTTATCTAAATTAGGGGGGTTACCCCCTTTCCTCCTTTATACTTAACCAATGAACCCCCAAAACTATTGACAGAAGCACATTATCAAAATGAACCTATATACAAAATTTGAAGAAAATCGGATAATTCTGCATGAAAAACCCATTTATCTAAATTAAGGGGGGATTAGACCCCCCTTTCCCCCTTTATACTTAACCAATGAACCCCCAAAACTATTCAGAGAAGTGCATTATCACAATGAACCTATATACAAAATTTGAAGAAAATCGGATAGTTCTGCATGAAAAACTCATTTAACTAAATTAGGGGGCGTTACCCCCCCTTTCCCCCTTTATACTTAACCAATGAATCCCCAAAACTATTGACAGAAGCACATTATCAAAATGAACCTATATACAAAATTTGAAGAAAATCGGATAATTCTGCATGAAAAACTCAGTTATCTAAATTAGGGGGGGTATCCCCCTTTCCCCCTTTATACTAAACCAATGAACCCCCAAAACTATTGACAGAAGTACATTATCAAATTGAACCTATATACAAAATTTGAAGAAAATGGGATAATTCTGCATGAAAAACCCATTTATCTAAATTATGGGGGGTTAGCCCCCCGTTTCCCCCCTTTATGCTTAACCAATGAACCTCCAAAACTAATCAGGGAAGCGCCTTATCACAAGGAACCTATAAACAAAATTTAAAGTAAAACGGTTAGTTCTATCAACAGTTATCGCGTTACGTACATACACACATACATACATACATACATACGTACGTACGTACATACAGAACCGGCGGGCACATAAGCTCTCAGGCTTTGATAGCCTGTGAGCTAAAAACTGTGCACACGTTGAATTATTTTATTAGACTATAGTGATCTGTGAGAGACTTATGTTTTATACTTTTTTTCAACTTTGAATGTATAGTGCTATTTGTGTGAAATATTTTGAACAAACCAGTCATTCAAACTACATTCTATTTCATGAGAAGCATTTTTGTACAAATCGCACAGTCGTACGCAGTTACATGGTTTTGCGTTGAAATTTTAAATATGTCAAGGACATTCGGTCCAGCATGTATTTTATAAACTTGAAAGTTCTAAATTAATCTGTAACACAGGATTTATAAAAACCATAGATTCATAAAATATGTACAATAAATGATTAAAATAAAAAGAAAACTGCCCAGTTAAACTGAGGGCATTGAGCTCACAGGCTATTCACACTAATTGTATTTTATGCTATTTTTTCAAAGAATAATGCCACTCAAAAAATAAAGAAATCGACAATATATTAAGGGGGGGGGGATAAGCACCCGTTCCCACCCTTTATACTTAACCAATAAACCCCCAAAATCTAAAGAGGCAAGCGCCTTACCACAATGAATTTATACACAAAATTAAAAAAAATCGAATAATTTTGCTTGAAAAACCCATTTATCTAAATTAAGGGAGGTAAGCCCCCCCCCGTTCCCCCCTTTATACTTAACAAATGAAAACCCAAAACTAATCAGGCAAACGCCTTACCACAATGAATCTATATACAAAATTTGAAGAAAATCGGATAATTTTGCATGAAAAACCCATTTATCTAAATTAAGGGGGATTAGCCCCCCGTTTACCCCCCTTTATACTTACCCAATGAACACCCAAAACTAATTAGGGAAGTTCCTTATCACAATGAGATTATATACAAAGTTTAAAGAAAATCGGATAATTCTGCATGAAAAACCCATTTATCTAAATTAAGGGGGTAAGCCCCCCGTTCCCCCCGTTATCTCTATAATAAAACTGTAAGTCATGTGACTGTCCTCAACAGTTCCGGGATGCCGCATCGCTTTTTCATATGCCAAGCGGCCATTTTTATTCAAAATTATTTTTTCGAATAAACTGCATAAAAGTTACATTTTAAGAAAGATCGTTCAAAATAAATTAATATTTGAGAGATGACTTGCGTTCAATTATGTATATATTCTGCAATAACTTCAGTCGAAAGATTCGCAGTTCAAATTCTCTATTCATAAAAGTAAACAAAAAAAAGATTGATTCGTCGTGAACATTTAAAAATATTAAATCATGGAGGTAATCATTCGCAAAGCAAGTTCTCCGCGAATGAATTTTTGGACAGCTGCCTCGCGTCAAAAAAATAATTCGCACCAGTGAGACAATCAAAGTTTACCATAATTATGTGCTATACAACTCAACTTTCGGACCTTTTCTTGACGTAAATTGAACTCATGTAATAATATTTAATGAATCAAATTTTTAGCATTTTTAAAATCGCTAATACAGCTTTTATTTATCGCGTGTACAAATTAGAAATGATACTTTGATTTTGAAATCAAATGTTTTGATTTATGATATTATTTCTTATTTATTTATTTATTTTCTCTTTTAAATGAAAAGTGTGAAGTATTTTAAATTTATGTAATATAAGCATTTTAGATTAAAGTTAAGTATTTTAAATGAAATGAGTGACAGGTTTATAATTTAAAATTAAATTAATTGTAGTATGAATGACGGTGATGGGAACGATATTTGGCGAATTATCATCTGCTCCCGGCTAACAAAAATACTCATAATTAAAAAAAAGAATAAAAATAAATAAATGATAGTTTGTTGTAAATAAATATTGATATACATATCAAAAATAATTTATAGAATTAAAATAAAAAATAAAAGTAAATAAACAACAATTTCCATAACAAAGTTTTCGCCAAATTGGCGGGGGAGGGGGGGGGAATCGCGCCAACGTGCGTATGTGACATTTGTGCCCAAAAAATATGCGAAATGCTACCATGATCGCAAAAGTTCATGATTTGTCTATTAGAATCTTCCGATTTGGGGAAGGATTAAGGGAAAATTAAATTATGAATAAATGTAACGTGTTGCAATGTTTAACATACATTTAAGGGAGACCAAACTGGTCGCCAGTGGCGGCTAGTACTTAAATAATGAACTCCCAAAAATAATCAGGGAAGCACCTTATCACAATGAACCTATATACGAAATTTGAAGAAAAACGGATACTTCTGCATGAAAAACCCATTTATCTAAATTAAGGGGGAGTTAGCCCCCCTTTCCCCCCTTTATACTTAACCAATGAACTCCCAAAACTAATCAGGGAAGCGCCTTGTTAGAATGAACCTGTAAACAAAATTTGAAGCAAAACGGATAATTCTATCACGAGTTATCGCGTTACATACATACATACATACATACATACATACATACGTACATACGTACATACAGAACGGGCGGGCACATTAGCTCTCAGGCTTTGATAGCCTGTGAGCTAAAAAAGAAAACTGCCCAGTTAAACTGAGGGCATTGAGCTCACAGGCTATTCACACTAATTGTATATTATGCTATTTTTTCAAAGAATAATGCCACTCGAAAAATAAAGAAGTTGACAATATATTAAGGGGGGGGGATAAGAACCCGTTCCCACCCTTTATACTTAACCAATAAACCCCAAAAATCTAATCAGGCAAGCGCCATACCACAATGAATTTATACACAAAATTTGAAAAAATCGAATAATTTTGCTTGAAAAACCCATTTATCTAAATTATTGAGGTAACCCTCCCCCGTTCCCGCCTTTATACTTAACAAATGAAAACACAAAACTAATCAGGCAAACGCCTTACCACAATGAATCTATATACAAAATTTGAAGAAAATCGGATAATTCTGCATGAAAAACCCATTTATCTAAATTAAGGGGGATTAGCCCCCCGTTTACCCCCCTTTATACTTACCCAATGAACACCCAAAACTAATTAGGGAAGTGCCTTATCACAATGAGCTTATATACAAAGTTTAAAGAAAATCGGATAATTCTGCATGAAAAACCCATTTATCTAAATTAAGGGGGTTAGCACCCCGTTTCCCCCCCCCCCTTATACTTAAATAATTAACTCCCAAAAATAATCAGGGAAGCACCTTATCACAATGAACCTATATACGAAATTTGAGGAAAAACGGATACTTCTGCATGAAAAACCCATTTATCTAAATTAAGGCGTAGTTAGCCCCCCTTTCCCCCCTTTATACTTAACCAATGAACTCCCAAAACTAATCAGGGAAGCGCCTTATTAGAATAAACCTGTAAACAAAATTTGAAGCAAAACGGATAATTCTATCACGAGTTATCGCGTTACGTACATACATACATACATACATACAGAACGGGCGGACACATTAGCTCTCAGGATTTGATAGCCTGTGAGCTAAAAAAGACAAAATAAAAAAGCAAAGCTGTATCGGATATGACTGTATTGAGTTGCATATAGATACAACGCAACTGACTAAACATAAAATTTTACAAATATTTATATACTTCTATTTGTATTTATAAGCTAGCTGAAAGAAGCAATTATTGTTAAACGAAAAAACTGTATAAAAATGAAAACAAATATATTACCAAATCAGTGTAATAATATTTCCACAATTACTAATATACTAACACCCATCCATAATCTAGCATTACATGAAAAAAACTGACAGAAAATTCTATTAAACAATCATTAAAATATAATATGGCACAGTTTAAACAATACTGATACAGACAGCAAAGAAATAACAGTTTATGAAATTTAGATTTAGGTAATACATTTGTAAACACATCAGCAGTTTTCCTTTTTTCTATGTATATATTCAGTCTTGATATAATTTTTTACTACATTATGAACAAATTTTGTTTTATATCTATATATTTATTATACCATAATATCACTCATTACTCATACACTTTATGCATAACTGATTATCCTAAAAAAACTTAAGTCCTTAATATTTACAATGTCACAAGCAATGTTTTTAAACAACAACAGGTCTTGCAGACTTTTATTAAGGCTATAACTTCACATTGTAAAAAAAATTTGGTCAAAAATTAAGGTACATATACTGGCAACTTTGTGACCAGTATATATACTGTAATTTAAATGGACGGTATATGTACCGTAAAATATCTAAAGTATATGTACCGGCTGCACTCCCCCCTCTCCTCAGGCCGCCCGCATTACGTAACAAGAGCAAGAGCATCACTTCCGGGGTTGCCGTACACCCAGGCGAGGCTACCAGCTTTTTCCTTACTGAAAAATAATTATTTTACGATTTAAATAGCGATTTTTTACTGAAAAAAATGATTTTACGGTATAAATTCCGTTTATAATCAAAATGGCACATATACGTTTTTTTTACGCTTAACTTAGAAGTACGGTATTCATACCGTAAAGAGTAAAAACGGTACAGGTTCTGCTAATCAACGGTACATCTACTGAAATTTTACGATTTTTCTTTACAGTGCACATTCAGTTGATGATTATGTAATTGATTTTTGTTTATTACAACACCACTAAAGAGGCATATCACAGAACATTAAAATATAATCTGATACTGATTTCTGGTCATTTGTGTTTGTCCCCCAATCGGCATCAATATACATGGAAAATTTATGAAAAGAATTTTGTTTTTTTTATATACAAGTTTTAAGGACAAAGTTCCTTTCGAATATCTCAAGATTTTCTTTAGTGCAATCTATGCGACTTCAGTAGATTTTTCCTGCATTTGACTCAAATAGTTTAAGGCATGCAAAATATTGGGTTGTGAAATATATGCTAAATACAATAAACAAACTAGAAGTTCACGGTATAGTTCATTAAATGGTTTTCTATTTCTGAAATCGGATGGAGTGGAGTTATAGGAATATCACTAGGGTTAGATTCTAGCATATTAAACGTACTTAACAATTTAATTATATAAGACTCTTGATCCATTATTAAACTGTCAGGCTTGAATTTCATTTGAATAACTAGAAATTCTGAAACACTTTCACACTTTGAAATGTGAAAAACTTTAGACAGTAAAGAAAAAACTACATTAGTTCCGTTAAGACATGAACCTGCTACACATTTTATCTGCTGAAAATATCATCTACATCACGATAAATAATTATTTTATGACCATTACTGTAACGAACAAAAAGTACAAGTTTCATTATCAAGATAGTTAAAATTTAGTTTTGAAACAAATTCATGAAACCTTTCACACCTTTATCGTGGTGCATCTTTTAGACCATATAAGCGTATTTTATGCTTACATTTTAGTCTATTTTTATCATCATAGCCTTGTTAATGATCCATAAAAACGAGTTCATTTAACTTAACATTCAAGAAATATGTTTTTACATTCAATATAAATGCATGTAGACCTTCATTTAAAATCACAGCAAGCACTAAACGTAAAGCTGGTATACTAATTATAGGGCAAAATGTTTCAGTATAGTCTCAGTTACAAGGCACGCTTTAAATCGTCCGACCGTTTTGATTGTAAATAACCACTTAAAGGAAATAGTTCTTCTGTCATGAGTTAGGTTCTTGAGATCACAGTCGCCGTTGATCTTCATGCTTTCTGTCTCTACATCCGTAGCTTCCTTCCACAAACATTAATCATCAACATTGGAGAAATTTGATATCGTCAAATGATAAAGGTTTTTCTTGGCAAAGTAATGATTCATACAGCACAGGATCTTGATACCGAACAGGTTGCTTTGTTATTCTCTCGTATTTCCTTTTCTATCTTCTTTCTCTTCAGCATCATCTGGTTCTTCATTAGTACTTTTTTGAAAACCTGGATTAATTTTACAATTTGTCAGTTCGGAATTTTCTACGATGTATTGTTTTGATTTTATGTTTTTCTTTTTCTCTTTAACGAATTTGACATTTCTTGCTATAGTTATGCGCTTTGTCTCAGGATCTAACAACCAATATCGCATTGAAGAATAACCTATGAAAAAACCGTTTAGATATAGCATCAAGTTTCTTTCGATGAACGGGAGGAACTAACGTGTAGTATTGTAAAACGTGTACGTGCTTCAAACCTGAATATTCTCCATATTTCAGGAAGTACATTGTTAAGTTGTCATTAGAGCTGCTTGTCATTCGATTTTTCAAGTAAGCGGCCGAAAGAATGTGTTTGAGCCAAAATTTCTTTCATAAATTTGATTCAACACTTAAAGCTCGTCCCATATCCCAGAATGATGTGTACATCTTTCAGCAAATCCATTTAAAGCTGGCGTGTATGAAGGAGCAGGATCAATTATTATACCAAGGTCTCTACTGAAATGCGCTAAGTCATTAGTTAAATATTTCTCGTCGTTATCACATTTAATTTTCTTTACTGTAGGATTAGTTTTCAAGAAAACATTCAATTCTTCGGAAGCTTCACTTTTATGTTGCAGTAAACGTACTTCTGTGCAGCTGGAAAAATCATCAATGACAGCCATAAAGTAGCATTCTCCAGAAACGGTTTTTGGAAAAATAGGGCCCCATATGTTAGTGTTGAAGCAACTACCCATTCCCGCCTACAGTCACCTCCTCACCAACAGTCTCTCACCTTCGAGCTCCTCACCTCTCACGCCATCCTCACCTCACAGCCTCACACTCAATGCTCCAGTCCCTCTTCCACAGCTGCATCATGAACTGTTCAACTTGGCACAGTCGCTTCAGTCTATCGCTGCCTGGCGCGAGGTGACACTGGTCACAGCGACGGACATACTTCATGTCACTCTCCTTCATTCTTTTACTGCTCCAAGTTCCTGCCCTCTGTCGCGTGGGGCTGTGGCCCGGCAGGACCGGCCTCCTGGCCTTAATATGTACCACCATCAGTTATTCTCATTAAGATATTATCACCTTAGCATATCTATTTCCACCCCGCCGCTTGTCGCGTTTTCTGGCGGGTTCAGCTCCAGCTGAAATATGTTTTTTTTTTTTTTTTTTTTTTTTTTTTTTAAGACCTTAATAAAGGGACCGGGAGGGATATCTATGCTCTACAGATCTGGTTCCCAGTCTGAGCAGTCCCTCTTAGGCATTCAAATAGTCATTGAAATAGTTTCTCTTTTTCTTTGTTCTTTCGTATTGGTGTTGCACTCTGTTTTGCCGCAACACCAACATAACAAAATTAAAAGGGTGTCGGACGTTTCATGTATTTCAACACTTTGTCGCTCGGATGACCAACCTACGATTCCAGATTTCAAAATCTTTTAACTTCTGATGGTAGAATAAAATTTGAAAAACTGACATTCGTATTTTATTTTGTTTTCGAAACAAAACGTCATGCTGAATTTTATTCAGTAATGAACTATACAGATGCACGGAAAATACAGTTTTTTTGTTATTTAATTATTTTTCTAAAAAGATAAAATCCACTGAAATCGCTATAATAATTTTTACAAAAAATATGTAGATGTATTTTTTTCAAATGTTCAATAGTTGAAATTGTTGCTTTCATTCGTTTTGAATTTTAATATCTTAGAATATCAAGTAAAAGTCTTTTTCTATAAACATAAATGCTCTTTTACAATATTACAGTAATATTTGTAAACGTTTATTAAAAAGAAAAATTTATAAAAATATGTTGTCGTACATTCTATGATGTAGTATATATATAAAATACTCGACTATAGAGATATTTTCATTTATCGACAAAAGCTAAAAAAGTATGTTGCATCAACCACGAAAAATATATTTTTTTTACAATGCATCTAACCACTAAGCTTTGAATAAAATAAAAATCTTCATATCAGTATTTTAATGTTTCATTTATGCTACGTAAAGCATGAAATCTGACATTTTGCTGACATTTTTATTTTAACGATTTTTACGTCTTAGTATACTTCCTTAGAAAGTGAACTGCTTTTCAAAATAAATATTTTTGTTTCAAATTATTTTTTTTTTACTTTGAAACGTTAGTTAATTGGATAATGTTTTCACCCTTTATTGAATCTATAATGTAAAAATTGTACTTCCGGTTTAATTTTTTCTTAATAAGAAAAGTAATATTGATTTACGTGGAAATTAAATTTATCTTTATTTTTTCAGAAGTACAGATAATTTCTTAATCATCTAAACATATACTAAAATATTCTTTTTCTGGTACGGTAGAATATAATATATGTAGACACAAGTTAGGAAATATATCCTGTTTTATAAAAACTCAATTAAAATGAAGTCTATTAAAATTCCTAATTTATAGGGTATATAGAAAAACAAAGTCACGGTAAATAAATTATTTAAAGACAGATATATATCATATTTATAGGTAAGACTTTTAAAGGTATAAATCAGTGGTTCCCAAACTTTTGGGCTCGCAGAGTCTTTTGGGGAATAATTTATAAGACGGAGCCCTTTAACCCCACGGTACTCTATAGTTTACAAATAAATGTTCTTTTTATGCCTATAAGCAGAGAAAGATCTGCTGGATAAGAGTCCGAACCAGTAGTTTCCAACATGGGGCCGGTGATCTCAGTTTGGCCTTTTCTTGATACAGAAATTTTGAATTCATACTAGAAATTTTGAAAATCAAATTTTCTATTATTTAACCCTTTAACAGTTTTATTTAATATTACTATTATTGGACACAATAAATTAAAAATAAGGACTAAAAACCAATTTTTTTGTATTAAAATATCTGCTTTGAATAATCGAGATATGTCCGCCAAATACAGAAAAAAATGAAGTTAAAAATTTGTGGTTTCTGAAAGCTTTTAGTTAGGAAGAAAACAAACGCTTCTTACCTGAGCGATGTTCGAGCAATACTGTAAAGGGGTTAATGACACCCATTTTTAAATAAAAATATTCTTTTGAGGATTTCCAGTATAAACTCGGAATTAAAGATCAAAATGTTAACCCTGTCAGGGTCAGGCATTGCTTTGTGGTTTACGTAAAACTTTTATTATTTATGGCGAAAACCACACACAGAGAGAAAAAAGGTAAGTTGTACAGTTTTCGTTTACAAAGAGAGACTTCTGTATAATCCCAATACGCTACTCACGAAAAGAAAGACAATACGTAGGCTCAGTCAATAATCTGTATTGTTAGGTGCAGCATTGGTTACTTTTTGGATGTTTTATTTGCAGTATTTAGCTATTAGTTATAGTTTTGAAAGAAACTTTCTTTCACCATTGTTTTTGCCTCAAAATAGATATGCGGTTAGAAACTACACATGTTAAAAGAACTGCAACTAGTAGAAAAACTTTACTAACAAAACGGGATATATGGGTGGGGTTAAATTTGTATCAGGGTGGGTACTCATTGACGTAAAGTCCAAGCAAGGGGTGAAGCTGAATAAAAGTTCATATTGTTAGCGTGATGACAAACGTAAAGAACCGATATATATTTTTTAATTGTCACAGCCTTATTTCTGATAGGAAAATGTGGCATGACAAGATAAGAATCTTAGCCAATGTCGAGACCAATTAAAACAAAATTTTAAAGAGTTGTTAAATGATACAAGATGTTAAGAAATGTGTTTTCAGCAACATACGTTGCTTTAAAAATTAAGTACAATTATGTAAAACAGCATAGAAAATTTAAATTACTAAGAATTAATAAGAATAAAATAAACAGATTAAAGGAATTAAAGTTACAAAAAGAAAATCAACTTACAAAAGAGTCTATCACTGAAACAATCAAAGCTTAACTAACACATTTCTCAGTAAATATAGCAAGTAGTGAAGTATAAAATACTTCATTTTAAAGATCACAAAGAGTGACGCGAAGGAAAATAAACGACGTGAGACACACTTATCTCATTAGGAAGTTATAACCTGGTTACTATGCAAAAAAGAAGTATAAACATATGAATAGGCGGAGCTCCAAAGAACAAAACTGTTCTCCCTTTTGTTCGGCAAGCAGAGATAACGCCTTTGCTCTTTCGATTAACGTTGTGCATTCGAATCAGAATACTATTTCTTGTAGCTTATTTTGAATCGAATTTTTAAAACACATTAAATGCAGAAACATAAAATAAAGTAGTTCAAACCAAAAATATTATATAGAAAATAGATACATGTACAATACAAAATTTTTTATATGATTTAAAAATATATATACTAGTATTTTTCAACCCACCGATATATGTATTTATTTTTGACACACACACACAAATTCCTATGTACTTTCGAAAAATTTTCCCTAGTAACCTGTTCACATCGGACATTTAAGATATCTTAGACCGCCATTTTTGAGGTGGTACCCTCCCGGAATTGAATACATGTCCACACCGTAAAACTCATCTAAGATAACTCACTGAAAATCACCGTGTCCGAGATCTGAACAAACACAGAATGTGCGCATGCGCATATGTTAAAGGCAACCTCAACAGCCAATCAGAGTGAGTGGTACTGGCTTTATCTAGCAAAAGAAAGTTATAACTCAATAAGTGAGTTTGGCGGTCTAAGATATCTTAAATATTCGATCTGAATCGCGTATTACAATATGCTCATTTCTTTCATGTTTTGTTTATTTTCCTGGAACACCGCGGAGCCCCTGAAAAGTATAGGTGGAGCCCCAAGGTATCCGCGGAGCACACTTTGGGAACCTCTGGTATAAATAATTAGTTTCTTTTTCTTTTTCTTTTTTTTTTGTAAAGTAACTGTATTCATAATACAAAAAAGAAAGTAATTTAAACGAAAAATGTTTATAATTGTGTTTATGCAATCTTCAATTTAAACCAGATATCAGCAATATTGAATTGCAAAACATGTTTACCCGCTAAAATTTTCTACATGGAAATACATACTGTCAATTTCAATGAAGTGAAATATATTAAAGTAACCAAGTGTGGCCTATAGTGTAAACAGGATACACCTTATCAAAGGATGAAGTTGCATTCGGAGCAAAGAAAGGATTTTTTTTAGCAAAAAAAAAAGAGTATTAAATGCAAAACAACATAGTTTATTTTTTCTGAATTGTAATAAACTTTTAAAAATAGACTAATGTAAGATAACTGTTAGATATTTGTTCTACTGAACTCTAGATGACAGTACCAGTCTTGCTTACATTCCATTTACCTACGAAATGACTAACTGTTACTTGTAACTGTTGTAGTTCTATATTCTATCACAAAAAACATGACGCATTATGTTATTTGACAGTATAAGTAAGTTTATTACTATTTGTTGATAGATTAATTAGCCCATCTTTACCATCTTAAATTATGTCAGAGTGATAAAACGTTCATATTTTCTAAGAACTCGTTGATAGTTTTGAATTACAGGGACTTTAACAATAATGGTCTCATATTTACAAGTAAGCTGCAACAGTTACAACTTTTGATGATGGTTATGATCCTTCATCCAGTAATTCGAAACAAGATTTTGAAATTCATTTAGAAGCTATAAAGTATACCACTGAAAGTTAGAAAACTAAAACTGCACTTTTAGATATGTATGTAGAGGAAATCTAAAAAAAAACAGTTGAGAGCTTTTGATCTTTAATGAAACAACAATAGTGAGTATGTAACTCTAAAGCAAGTTTAGGATGAATTTTTAAAGTATTTTCTAAATAATCAGAATGATATCTTTACTTCTTGGAAACGTTTCCGAGTTGTTTTTATTGTATATTAATCAGTTTTCTCAAATCGGAATATTGGCTTTTAGTATGATATTAATGCTCAATTAAACATTTAAAGCTTTGCAACTAAATTCATACATGCAAGATTAACAACATAATATAACTTTAATATTAATGCTAATGCTGTTAATTTATCATGTTTGTCTGTATAAAAAGTTTGTTGAACATGAAAATGTGTACTTGAGGATTAATAGCATCCGAAAACCTATATTTCGGGTATGAGTTCTGTTTAATAAACTATAAAACTACCCGTAAGCGTTTCTGAAAATCAGTGACAGCAAAAAAAAGCTTTGTTTTCATAAATACATCTTTAAATATGGAAAACATATTGGTTTGTGAGGTTTCTAAAAAAACGCTTTTTGCAATTGTTAATACCTCGTAAGTGTTTATTGCATAATTTCCTATGTGGTTATATTACATTTTCCTAAATTAGGAGACATATGTTTTTTTTTTAAGTGTAGTGTTATCCAAGAAAATTTTTGTATGATTTGGAGTCATTTACTTCACAAATATTTAACTAATTTACATTAATATTAGTTCATCATATTCTGAAAATGTAAAAATGCATAAACAGTTAGGAGTTTTAAATTTTTTCAAAGAAACTAACAACGATAACTAAAGAAAAAAAAGCAAATAGAATTTGAAATCAGAAATTTAATCAGGTTAGCTGTCCCTAAACTGAAGTACAGCAAAATAAACGTATTCCCTCACATAAAACAGGTGAAAAAAAGAACTAAAATAACGTCTTAAAACACCATCAAAACGTTAAAATGCGCAAAAAAATGAAAAGGTGAAAAAAATTACATAGGATAAGCATATGTTACATCGTGTTAGGAAATGCATCAACATGGGTTGTAAAATGGAATAACAGTTTTCAAAATACATAACCAAGTAATCGGAAACAGCTATTGAAGTCATTCATAAAGAAGAGTAACGTGTGGCATCAGGAATTTATTTCCGACGCTACACTATTTTAATTCGAAACATAACCGATAAATGACGCTGCTCTTTTACAAACAGTAATAATGCTGAAAATAGCCTTTCAATTTTCAAACGAAAGCTACAGTTTTTTGGCGCTTCAACTGTAAAACAGAATGGATGGTAAAAACTGAGTTACCTCTCATCCATTGTTATAAGATAGTTCGAGTTTTCTAACAGTTTGAGACGGCGCAGTGTCATTTGTTGAGGATATTTGGAACTAAAAGTCAGGAAACGTAAAAAAAACAAACAAATTTTGATTTCACACATAACCCCCTGGCAAGAATAACTTCAATGCTATCGTTTATTTGTTATTGGGTCTTAAAACCATCAGTCCTATTTACTGCACCTTTATTAGAATATATATATATATATCAGAGGAAAAATATCGTACTGCTGTAACCTTAATTATTTTATAGGATTTTTTGAATCTGAACTTTAAGAAAATGAGCTAGTTCCTATATTAATTAACTTTAAAATAATGTGAAAAATTTTATTGTGATACTGATAAAATAAATCTAAAAATAAATAATCACTTTCTACAGTATATTCAAAATTAGAAAAAGACAGAAAATAAATAAAAACACGTGTTAATTGGTAGCTTTTTATGCTGCTTTGCTTCAGTCAACACTGCCAAGCATTATCCATTCCCAAATCTACGATCATAGCTTTGCTGAAAATAAATGTAGTTCATTTTCTCTTATCAGATCAACATTTGTTTAAAAGAAGTAAAAAAGAAAGAAAAAAAAGAAACATAACATCCTGATAACAAAAAAAATATTAATAATAACACACACATTTTAGCAAAGCTGAGAAGGAATTTTTTTTAAAAGTTATAAAAAGATTTACAACTCAATCCTAGAACTTCGATAACGGATGTGAACAAAACTTTGATGATAATTTCATAAAAATCAAAATAAATAGTTAATTTGTGCAATTAACGTATCAATTAGATGTAATTAATAACTTGATTAATTTAATTTTAAACTTTAATTATTTGTCAACAATATTTTCTTCTTTTGTTTTTTGCAAACGGATATTTCATTATTTAACATTATAAAATTGTCAAATAATCGAAACATGCTCAAAACTGAAAATCCCTGGAATAAATTGGCAACTCCTAAGTCTTGAATAAACTATAGTATAATGTTATGTACGTATAAAATGTGAGCATAGTGAATTTCAATTTTGTTTTTGATTGAAAACAAAAATGAATGTATTACCTTCTTTCACGGTGCTTCTTTTTTTCATTTTTTAATCGTTTTAATGGTTTCAAATTTGACATTACGGAGAAATAAAAAACAAAAAAATTCTATGTCATATACAGCTCAGTTAGATTTTAGTTAGAAAAATTAAAATATTTTTATTGTTGTATTACTAATAATATTTTGAGATACCTAATGGACCATATAATTTGAATATTATTTCTCTTTTATACAGAATTTATTTTTGTACTATGTATGAAAGCACCACAATTGTAAAAAAATGAAAAAGAAAAAAAAACTCAAAGTAGCAAAAAATACGTGTGGATATTTAAAAAACTGTGCATTAGATGCAATACATAAACTTATTTCACATAAAAACAATGAATTTTAATAAATACTTTCTTCGAATATCCAAAAAGCAATATAGCAGCATAATTTATCATCATATGTAACTTATCAACTAGAAGGCCGATGTTCAGAATTGCCAAGTCTCCGGATTTTTGCACACCAGTAATTTTTTAGAGAAAATGTTGGTCTTTTAAATCGCAAAATACTCCGATTAAATAAAACAACATTTTCTGTACTAAATTACTGGTATCCAAAAAGCCAGAGACATGGCAAGTTTGCCGATGTTAAATAAAGCTATATAAAGTAAGGGGATAAATATTTTAAAATACAAATAGACATTGCGATAAAAATCACAAATTAATTTTGAATGTAGAGAGCAGATAACTGTTTTGGAGATTCTAAAACTCCATGAACAGAAAAGGTTTAAAATATTAAAAACAAATGCCTGAGAATATTAAGAAAGAAGTTAGCAATGTAGTTTACGTCAACAGCCGAAATGGCGAAGCCCTAGGAGACCAATGTAAAAGCAGTGCCTCGCTCATTTAGAATGAGGTAGTAATTGCATGACAGGAAAAAACAGTAGGGAGAGGGTCACAGTGAATGAAATAAATGGAATCCAAACTTGTGAAAATCTGGAATAAATTGATTTTTAGTAAAAGTCATTTACTAAATTGTTTCCCAAAACATCCCAAAAGCCAAAGCTTATTTTAATATTTTAACGTTGCAATGACGATGGAGTTTTGGAAACTCCAAAACAGCTGTCTTCTGTCTACATTTAAAATTAATTTGTGCATTTTATCACGTTGTCTATTTGCATTTTAATATTTTTTCACACAGTTCCATTAATTTATTTTAATTATATAGATTTTGCCTAAAAAATAAATACTTAATGTAAAATTTAAATAAGTATATATATATATATATATATATATATATATATATATTATTCATATATTATATAAGGATTATAATAATATCGTCAGAAGATATAAAACTGTCGAATATGAAAATCTTGTTGACCAAGAAAAAAAAAACATAACAAACGGAATGCAATATGATTTTGGATATTTTTCCAAGATTTTCTGAAACGTGGCTTACTTTTTAAACTTTGGCACTATATGGTATTTCACTGAAAAATAATGGATATGAGAAACGAGATTTTACACTTTTGATAGTTTAACAATTGTAACAATAATATCATATACATTTAGGAATAAATTTTTCTTCGTAATTTTGAAAGGAGATTATCTCTCCTGCGCAACGTTAAAAGTATCATTATAACTATAGTGTTTTCAGAGTTTACAGGAACTAATTTTTTGCATGAATTAAATTCTCATAAATAGAAAATGAAACTTTAATATTTAAAATGAACAAACAGATCCAGACAAAAGGAAAATATATAACAATATAAACATAAATATCGCAAAATAGTATAACGAAAAAGCTATAATGTTTAAAACAAAAATACTTCGTATTATCATACATATAAGGTATTCGATCAGATTCCATTTAAGCAATGTATAGTAATTACTTCATTCTAGAAATAAGAATCTGTGAGCAGCCATGAAAAATATTAAACAGCCGATGTATTAACAATGGTACATTCCAAACGATCATGTATTCAATGACGTTGGATATGAAAAATATACTCATTTGCAGTTACCAGAGTAGACTACATAACTAAAAATAGGAAGGTGCACTCAGCGACCATAATTATTAAGAGTATTTGGCATGCCAGCGTAGAACTGCGTGAATTAAAAACGATAAAGTCAATCGATAAAAATTCCTGGGTGTTTTCCCCAAGAAATAATCAAACAGTTAGAATTAAACTTCTTTATTAATATTTAATTACACAAAATGAACAACTCTGAATTTAGCACTCAAATCCAAACTGCTTATTTTGTGACTTATTTTTAAATTCATTTTTGCTATAAAATGCATCGAATTGGCAGGTTCTCTTATTCAGAAACTTTATAATGTCCGTATTGGTCGCTTTTTTGATAAAGGCAGAATATATTTCAAAAAATGCTGTCAAAGTGGACATTTTGAACTGAATTTCCCGAAGCGATGGCGCTGGAAACAAAAGAAAATTATGGTACTATGAAAATAATTGTTTGTAAATCAATTTCTAAGTAATTGAAGTAAAAATAAAAACACAAGTCACTTATAAATCTCTTCATAAATAATGCCGCCAAGTTTCTTGTTTTTAATTTTAAAAATGAGTTTGAAAATGTGTCAGAAAATTTTGAGCTGTTGAGAGTAGAAAAAAAAAATATTTTTTTTAATACCGGCTTGCGGCGAAACTT
The DNA here is from genome assembly GCA_963931845.1 of Maratus michaelseni. Lineage (NCBI taxonomy): Eukaryota > Metazoa > Arthropoda > Arachnida > Araneae > Salticidae > Maratus > Maratus michaelseni. The sequence goes on along the minus strand of OZ007590.1, from coordinate 254,735,581 downwards.
TAAAATAATAAAGATTGAGTCTTGTAATGACGCGGCTATTTTTAACAGACGATATTACTGAAAAGTTGTGTTCTAAAGTCTTGCAAACGGCTTTAACCCTAGTAGCATTGCCTCATCGAATTTTGCTCGGCCTCTCATCAATTCATCCAAATCTGCTCTTGTAATAATACGAGCATATCGTTTCGAGCAGTATTAGAGAACCGGTTTTCGATGAGTTAGATTTCATCGGAAAAAAATATCATTCTGAGCAGTTTTCCCGATAAAAACTTTCTAATCGTACATTCACGGTAAATGATCACCAGCCGATATCCAATCACGGTGAAATTTGGAAGAAATCCTACTTTTTCTGCGAAGCGCCATCTGATTGGTTGAGAAGTTGATACCTGACAGTACCCGGATGGAAATGTTGACATGGCGCGGAAAGTTGGAAGTGAAGCAGCCGCCATTAATAACTGTTGTCTTATCGACTGTTATTCTCAAACAACGTGAACATATATAAAATAATCTGCTCTGCAATCCTGTTGGAAATATGTGAGTACCCCCTATTTTATTCTTCTTGATTCTATTACTTTGATTCATATATTTATGTTTAAATTCTAATGTTTTTAAAAATTATGTAAGAGAAACACATCTAAAAAATTTTCACGTGGTTCTTACATAATTTATTTTTATAAATGCTTCATGCTATTGTAAAGAAGCTACATGTGGTGAAAATTTATTTTCTTTTTCAAAACAAGTGAGTAAATGTTTGTTCTTTGTATTTACATTGTGCATATATTTCCGGATGAGTTTGTTTTGAAACTGAAATATTTCGTAACAGCATGGAGCTTCTTTGCCTTATTTTTTTAGGAATCGGGAGGTACTAAATATTATCAATACATCTAATAATATTACCCTTTAAATATCGCAACAGTTTATTCTGATCACATCAGGGGTAAGGAATTATATTAATATATTCTCGATTGGCAAATGAAATTTCTTACAGGGGGAGTGAATTAATTATTTGTTGTCAGTCCTATTTCGTTATTTATCCCAATTGGCGTGATATAAATATAGTCTAAGGTCTATCCTATACAAAACTTTGACCTGTCTAATTTTATACAATCTTTATAAAACATACTACAAAACGGCATGTAATAAATTATTTTTGCAGTCGTGTAAATTTTTTCATTATTTTCGAATGTAATGTATGTTTATCTTGAATCAGTAAAGCTAAAGCTTATAAATAGTTTTCATTTTCAGTAATATTTACTGATGCAGATTATTTATGAACATTTTTAATATGCATTTTAAACAGAACTGGATAAATGCGTTCGCCAGTTGCAACCAACATATACTTGTTATTCTATTATTATCCTATGTATTTCTTGCTAATTTTTTTAATTCATTAACTAATACGTCAATACTGCACTAGTTAGTATTCTTCCAGAATCGATTTATTTAAAAAAAATCCTCAATTAAAAAATGGGGGGGAGGGGGTGCAAAGGTTTTTTCGTGCACAGTTTATTAATTTTTTTTATCTGTTAAAAAAAAAAATAAATAAATAAATCACCAGACTTTGAGTGTTTTATTTTTTTTTAATGACCCTGATGCTTGTATTAAGTTATTGTTGAAAGTTGATATTGCAACTCAGCGCACCAATCAAAATGTCATCAAAAATCGGTGCATGAGTGAAATGAATCTGTTCCAAAATTACAAAATCTGTCGTACAGCATGCATGTGTTTGCTGATTTTATTCCTTACACTATTTCAGATAGTACTTATTTTATTTTTATTTGCAAAGATTCTACAAAGTTTCATTTTTCTTTCTTTATATTGTGAATTACTTTAAAAAAAAACTTGCCAAACCGTAACGCCTAATAAACAAATGAAAAAATGTCATTAGAATCTTAAAAAAAAAAAAAAAAAAAAAAAAAAAAAAAAAAACCCCGAAAAGCCTCACTTACTAAAGTGTCTACTGTCTGTAACTTTAAACAATAAAATTTATAATATCAGAGTTTTCCCCAGGTTTAAAAAAGGGCAGGGTGCTGCTCGGGAAAAAAGGGCACTTTATTTTTAAGGGCACTTTTTGGATTCTTGAGGGCACTTTTCAGATTCTTAAGGGCACTTTTTTTTTAATTGTTAAAGGTATTCTTTTGATTTTTAAAGCCATTTTTGATATATAAAAGTAAGGGCACTCTCTTTAAGACAACATTGAATCAGTTTTTACTATGAAAGCAAATTTTTTAATGCAAAAAGGAGAAAGGGTGCTTTTTTTACTGAGGGGCAAGAAGGGTGTGAATTATTTTATGAGGGGCTAGAAGGGTGCTATTTGATAAACCAAAGGGCAGGCAGGGTGCAGCGCCTTTCTGAAACTGTGTGGAAGAAACTCTGTAATATATTAGGGAACAAAAAAAATTATCTTCGATATTTATTTACATTATTTACCTCAATTATCCTGGTCGATAAATGTTTGTGATGTCAGTTGAAACTGATTTATTTTACATAACTATGCATCGCAACATTTTTTCATTGCTTTTTCTCTTCTAATATCATGGTGTCACAGTAATTGTTACCTCAATTAACGAATAATAAATCGGTAGAACATCATTAAATATAAATATACAGATAAACATCAAATTATAAATCTGTTAATGACATAACAAATACATGTAATGCATCTAATGTCAAATGAATATCATGCCTCGCTCATGCATCTTCTGAGTTAAATCCTATAGTTTGCATGGGTGATTGTGTTCAGTTTATATACCTGAATTCGGGTATTTCTTTCATTTTCAGTGCAGAAATTCTGTTTCTGAAAGTTAAATAAGACTAAAATATCAATTTCACATGATTGCTGAACATAATTAAAATTCATATTTTTCCTAATTTGATCTTCCTGTAATAAATGCCTGCCCCCCCCCCCCCCCCCTTCCCTGTTTCTCACCATACAAAAACATTTTCTTGCTAAAATTTCAGATATTTTTTCATGAACCCACAATCCCCCCCTGAGTTTGGCATTAGTTTTTTTTTTTTATGAGAAGTAGTTGACAAGATCATGGAGAAATACCAAATAATATTTTGAATACATTTGCTCAGAAGTTCTTTCAACAGCTAATTAAAAAAAAAAAAAAAAAAAAAAGTCTTGTTTAAAATCAGTTTTTAATGAATGTGATGTTTGTTTTTCTCATCAAGCTATTTGTAATAGTAAATCATTGTATTATTTAATGGTATTATTTATTATTGATATCATTATAAGTAAAAAAAAAATTGTTTATTTTATTTAAAAAAATGGGTTACATATTACATGGGTCCTTATATGGAGAAGAAAAAATATGTGAAATGTTCTTAAAAGTTGGCAAGTATGCTGAATATTTTACACATGGGGAGAAAAAAAAGTATAGTAGTTTTAATAAGTATATGTGTGTTCATATTAAAAAATTATATTAGACATATAATTGTAGACTATTTTTCCATAATTGTATGTATTAAAATATGGATTTTCTTTCTTTTTTTTCTTTTATTATAAATATATATATATTCAGGTTAAAGTAAATCTGGTTTCAAGTTGACTTTTTTGTCAGGTTTGGGTTTTTAAAATTTAATGTTTGGGTTGGGTTTAAGAAATAAAGATAAATCTTTAAAATAATGCTGCACAGACTTTTTGTCTGAAAGTTGTTTGCTACCAGAGTATCTGTGAAGATCAACTTAATAGCAAAGTTTGTCATTAAATAAGGCAACTGATTCTGTGTAAAAATCATGGTATCTTGGCGGTCAGCAGTTGTGCATCTTTATTATGAGAAATTTAATGAATTGTGGAACAAGATATCAGAAGATATTGCAAGAGGAATTTGTGACAAATTTAACATTGTGGCAAAATGTGTACAATTCAACATTGGGACGGAGTGCGAAATTCTACATACAGCATATTTCATTATGGTACAGTAAATTCTCAAATATCTGCCAATTCCTAAAATCCACATTTACAATGTAAACAATGAAATTTTCTGTTAAACATTAGGGGGGGGGGGGGGGGATCTTGTGGATTGCTTGTGTCGATTACTATCATTCACCCAGCATCTTGCAGATGAAAGTGGTACAGTGCAATCTTCATAGCACTGATCAGATACTAAATTGGAGAAAGAAAGGCTTTGTATAAAAAAAAACTTGTTCATGATGATAAATTTTCGAATGATGAGTTATGGGACTGAACAAAATCTGACTGTTTGTAGGTTGAGTTTGCAAGAAAAGCCATATTTCGGAATCTATCAAGCTCTTTAAGGTGAAGTTTTGTGGGATATATATGTAGACTTGCTAAGTCTCTGAATTTTTTTACTATATTTTAATCTCAGATTACAGTCAATTATCTCTGGTATTTTTTAATTTTGCGACAAACATGCAAATTTTGTTTCCAATCTGTGGCATACTGCTGCTGCCGTATAACTAATGCGAATCTATAGTGGGTTCCACTCTTTTCGCTGCACTCGAGTTGGGTCTCTTCTGTTCATTCAAAACAGGGGACTGTCTAGACTTTCATCCAGGGTCCTGTTTTTGTGAATTTGAAATGATTGTTCTATCCATTTTCTTGTTTAAAATTTTTTAGAAAATATATGTATGTAAAATACACATTTTCTTTATATATGTAAAAGTGGCAGTCAGATTTTACTTTTGAATGATTAAATTTGTAAAAGGTCTATTTTTAAGACAAAGTATTTTATGAATGGGCCTGTTTTGAGATAAAAAAAATTGGGAATTGTTCTGTTTTAAAATGAATAAAATTGTCAAGGATCCTTTAAAGGATACCAACAAACTAAGCTCTGTGATACTGACTGAGATGAGAAGAGAAGCTGTTGACATTCATCCTATAAAATGAAAGCATGCCATCTGCTTGTATGCACGAAACAATATGCTCAGTCATTTTGTGCCATTGTAATAGCAAGGGGAATGAAAATGCGAGCAAAATCGCATTTGATAGATTTATATTTGTATCACCTCGTCTCATCATAGAAGCATGTGCATTACATCATGAGTGTTTAATTTTTGTGCATTGTTTGAATTAATTCTTATATTCTCATTTATTTTATTTATCGTAAAAATTATTGAGGGATTTTATTTATATTAGGATTTATTCAGCTACCCAGACCATGTTTTGGCCACAGAATTTAAGCGAGTAGTTTGGAGTAAAAATGAGGTACCTGATTTGAAACTAAAAATTCTGGTTACAGTCAACCTGAAACCCGACAACCTAGAGTGAAAGAAAATTAACCCACATTTTAGTACAATTATGGAAAGTAGTCCACAATTATGTCTTTAATATCTTTTTTTTTTGCATAAAAATGAGCATATATAGATACGCACATATAATATTCAAATAGTTTTTTTTTTTTTTCGATACCTTTCTTTTAAAAAATTGGGTAAATCTGAACCCAACCTGAAAGAATCAAAACTTGACCCACAACTTTGAAATTAACATCGTCAGGTCAGGTAAAATTGGATTTTAGTTTAGAATCTTGGCTAAAAATATTTTGAGACATATGAAGCATTGTTTCAGTATGGTTATCAGCATGGGGCCAAAATTAACAGAAATATTTTGCGATTATTGATATTAAGATAGGTTCGTTCCGTGATGAATTATTTTTTTGTTATATAAATTTCATCTTTTTTAAAAAAAATTTTTAAAATGTAAATTTACGTTTAAAAGAATGTTTAGGGTGATTAGAAAAATTTTATTATCAGAAAACATAAAAAAAAATTTGAGAAAGTAAAGTTATAATTTATCAACTATTTACTGAAGTTGCCAATTTTTATTTTTAGTATTTTATGAGATTTTCCTTGTAATTCAAGTTGTAAAATAGGCACTATTAACGCCACAAACATCGATTTTAGATGTTTCAGAATTAAAATTGTAATTTCAAAAATGCTAGTTTGAAGAAATAATTATTTATTTTCATCTTATTTATTTCTGCTTGTTTTTAAGTTATAAGAAATAGTTAAAAACAAGTTGGAAATTGTACGTCAAACGTTACAAACGAGGTGCGTTCGTACGCACGTTTTAGAATTAAATTCATGATATCCCGTGCGTAGAACGGGTTAAACAGCTAGTTAAGTATATATTTTATGACACTGTTCATACAAATATCTTAACTAGTTATATAAATATTCAGATATATATGTATCAGCTAGTTATATAAATATTCAGATCTTGATGATTTTTAATTCTGTGAAATGAATTATATCGTCTGCAGATTAATTTCTGTCATAAAATAAGTAGTATCTTGGTCGCTTGACGATTAAACTTCGATAACAAAAAAGCACCGATTTAAAAAAAAAAAATTCAAATTTCTTAATAAATATTTTTATTAATATCTCCTAAAGTTTTGATTCGATTTTAATAAAATTTGAAATGTCTCGACAAAATTCTGCACAGATAATATATTTTAAATTGCAAACCATTTGGTTGGGTAGTTTTTGCGTTGTTATATGCGGACGGACAGACAGACGGACGGACAGACAGACAGACGGACGGACAGACGGACGGACCAAACGACGACTATAGGTGCTACGTATTTATATAATTACGAACGCACCTAAAAAAAGAGAAAAATATTCAAAACATATTTACATAATAAGATCACTAATTATAATTAAAATATAAATAAAATGCTTAAGTGACTCAATCCAGCATCAATGAAATGTTACATAATCATATAAGATCACCAATTATAATTAAAATATAGAAAAAAAATGTGTAAGTGATAACTTAAGCATTTTATCTATATTTCAAAACATATTTGTTTTGTTTCTCATTTCCAAAATAATTTTCATCTATATTTACTTATTATAAACACATTATTTTTAATAATAAAAGTTAAAATGTTTTTAAAAAACAAGGTGGCTGACTGCAGGCAAATCCCAAATCTTAGCCATCAAATGCAAAAAAAATTTACTCTTTAATTCTACAAAAGTGGCCATAAGGTGCCTGACAAACAATTTTTTAATAGCCACTTTTTTTTTTTTCATTTTGTGGCCGGTGGCTGGTCCCTTTTTTTTCCCTTTACTGCTAATCAAAATATTAAAAATCCCTGACAGTTTGGCCTACAGGCACATGTAGATTTCAAAGACACAGACTGTAGGGCGCCTGTTTATTGGGAATTGCAGAAGAAATGACCTTTTTGTCATTTTGCGGCAGTTGGGACCGCCCACTTTGAAATAAACTTGTGGCTCGCTGTAGGCCCGGTAGCAGAAAGTTCGAGACGGGCGACATACGTCGCAGATTTTTTTTCACTTCGTCAGCGGGCACGTGCCGCAGCCACACTTTTCCTTCGCATCTGGAGGAGTGCTATAATCTTTGCGCATCTCCTCATTCTTTGCAAGCTAAATATAATTTTTTTTTTCCCTGACATCCCTGATCAGTGTACCAACAGCGTTTGCTCATATACTGTGCTTGCATCTCACCAGAAAGTTCAAAAGAGAAAATTTGTGAAAAGCGGTTGAAGAAATCAGTGAAAAGCAGGCTCTGTCTTTTCTTTTATAGCTGCAAATGCACTCTGCCTATTTTTTAAAGCTACATAGCGTTTTGGGTTCGCAAAATAAAATTCAGTCTGTGAATTTCACCAATAGGTCGCGAGTAAAAAAACGAAAATTTGTCAATCAAGCACAGAAAAATTTTGCAAAGTTCGTTAAACGGTCACGTGAAAATATTGCGAAATTTGTTAATTTATTGCGTGAAGAAAAAATCGCAATTTGGCAGTCGGTTGTGGGAAAAATTGCAAAATTCACCAGTCAATCGTAGGGAGGAAATAAAAATGTGAAACAAAATTCATCTACGATCGTGTGAAAAAAATACCCCTTGAGTTTTGCCAGTAAGACGTGGAAAAAAATCCGTAAAATCGTCAATCAGTTGCAGGAAAATAACACGAGTTTCGTCAATCGATCGTGGGAAAACTATTTAGAAATTAATCTGTCGGTTACGGGGGAAAAATCATGAATACCTACTAAACCTATTAATGACTGACGGAAGTCAGTCACAGAACCCCCCCCCCCCCCAAAATTCTGCCATCTGCTGCAGAAGAATATCGCAAAATTCGTCTATAGATGGTGGGAAAATATTGCGAAAAGCGTCAGTTGCGAGAAAAATTTGTAAATTTTGTCAAGCTATTGCAAGCAAATAACCATATTTGCTGATCGGTCGTGAAAACAATTGCGAAATTTGTTCACAATTACGTGTTGTTAAAAAAAAAACAAAAAACATGCGAGTTTCACCTGTAAGACGCAGGAAAAGAAAATCGGAAATTTGCTTATCGGTCGCAAAAATAAAGCAAAATTTGTCAGTTGGTTGCAGGGATATATCACAAATTTCTTCAATCGATTGCAGGAAAACAATTGCAAAATTCGTCAATATGTCGCGGGGGGGAAAACCGCTTAATTCACCAATATGTTGCTGGTAAATATTGAGAAAATCAAGTTAAAAAATTGCACGCAACAGTAATACTTTACTAGGTATTAATTATTGATATACAGTAAAAGACTTATTTATTACGTATAATGTTGTACTGTTTCATGTTATATAAGTACTATTTAATGTAAAATTTTACATATCAATGTAGTATTTGAGGTTTTTGACATAGCAGTTTAAACTCTCAAAAAAGGATACATGTCAAAGACCTGCCAATCCTGAATTGTAGCATAGTTTACCTGCAGATTATTTTCTGCCGCTGAAATATCTGTCGCAGACACTTGGAGAATTTTCTGGGTCTGTAGGCAGATCTGGCAGGGATTTTTTTTTTTTTTAATTTTTTTTTTTTTTTGCTGTAAGGGTTGGTTCTATAAAAACTTGTCAGTATAAAAGTTGTAGATAATATTAAGAGGATGAGGATTTATAATAAATTTAAGTGGATTTGATATCTTGTGAATTGACAAAGCTATGAATTTTTTTCTTCTTAAACCCCTATTTCCTCCCCCCCCCCTTTTAGGCCATTTTTAATGATATAAAAAAATCTGTCATACATAAATTTTCTGCTCTTTTCCTAGAAGTAATAATTTTAAATGATTCAATACATATCATAATTAAGAAGTTATTGGTTGTTTTTTGTTTTCACAAAAGCCTTCCATCCCCCCCCCCCCCAGGTTCAATTTTGCCCATTAACAAACTTGACCTAGATTTTATGTATCAGTTTAAAAGAGATTTGTGCAGTCATTGTATTGTGTCCATAAAAAAGTGATATAGATAGATAAAGTTTTGAACTGGGTGTGGTTTTGGGTTCTGGAAGTCATAATTGGCATAGATCTGCAAAAAGTTTCCAGAAATTCCAACATTGGAGAGAATGTAATAGGTAGTATTTTTTACGAAATATGCCTAAAAGTAAAAATTCCTCTTATTTATTAATTCATCTTCGTCTTCTTTATCTCTATTATTCTGTCCATATTAGAATTTCAGATAATACAAAAATTTTGCAAATCCAAACAGGTTGTGGTCCAAATTTGATGGAATGTCTTGCATTGGTTCGAGTAAACCAATTCTGTGCAGACTTCAAGCTGACTATATGGGAAAGGACTGAAGATGTCATGAAAGAAAAGTTCCTGATTCTGGAGTTTTCGTAGCAATGGTCTGGTAAGTTATTTTTTGTTAGAGATAAGGTTTTGGGGGGAATTCTGCTGTTAAGTAAAAATAGTGGTGTACAGAGTACGACTTTTGATGAGTAGCACATACAGAGTAGTGTAGTTACGACTGCTTTCTTAAATCGATTTATTATCATCCATCATAAAGCACGATTAAGTGCTAAATCATGATTTAATGCAGATTTTACCTTTGGAAGCCATTTTTTAATTTATAGTGACAAAATATGGGCTTTATGTAGCACCCCCCCTCCCCCCCCTCTATTATATTATACAGTATTATATTTCATTAATTTTCCAAATGTTTTAAAAAAAGGTGGTTACATATAGACAAGTAGGAACCCTTCCCTCTCATAGACACAAGTCAGGGGTCGATCCAGGCAGAATTTGGGGCCTATTTAGGGCCCCTTCACAAAAATCAATTTAATAAAATGGGCCCTTTCACAAAAATCAATTTGACAAAATGGGCCCTTTCACAAAAATCAATTTGACAAAATGGGCCCCTTCACAAAAATCAATATGACAAAATGGCCCCTTCACAAAATTATTTTTACTAAAATAGGCACTTTCACAAAATTCCATTCCATAAAAATGTGCTATTTATTATTAATTTATTGTTTTGTGATATTTTAAAATGTGTAATTTGTAAACAAACAAGTTCACCAGAGAAGAAAACTTCACCAAAAGGATTTAAAAAAGTTTTTGTTTATAAATGCTTGGTTCGAATTTGATTAACTGGATTTCAACTTCCGTTACAAAATGTTATTTTTCACAAAAATATAATAAATTTCACAAAAATAACCTTTACTTTTCACAAAATGGGCCCCAAGAAAAAAAACCCTGCATCGACCCCTGGAAGATCTTGGATATGTTTATGAACATATTTTATTACGAAGCCAATATCAATAAATCAGTTTTTTTAATAGTAATATATAATTTAATTTCAAGTGTACAGAATATAGATTGAAAAAAGAATTGTTTCCTCTCAAATGAAAAATTCTTTGAAATAATTTTTGCATATTTATTTCTTCTACAATCCTATGTGAAAATAAACTATCATTCATTTATTCATTTTTATTTATTTCAAAGTTTGTTGCGAAAAATGCGAAATTCATCGATCAGTCGGAAAAAAAATCCCTCCTTTACTAATCAGTTGCAAGAAAAAGTTGCCAGTTGATAGAAGAAAAATATCTCAAAATTTGTTAATCAGTCGCATGTTTAAATAAAAAATTAAAATCACTCTGCAGTGAATCGTCTGAAAAAAAATCCTGAAAATCTTCGATCCATGCACGGTAGGGGGGGGGGGGGGGGGGCGGAATTGAAAAATTTGCCAGCCGATCAAGGGAAAATATCAAAAATATTGCAAAAGTCTTCAGTTGATTGCATGAAAAATCACATTTGTCAGTTAATCGAAGAAAAAATCTCAAACATATTGCCAATTTCTGCAATTGATAGCGGAAAAAATCTCAAAATTTGCGAGTTATTCAGATAAGATTGTGAAGTTCTTCATTTAAGAAAATTGCGAAATTCATTCGTAGATTGTTGGGAAAAAATCGTGAAAATTTTTAGCCAGTTACGGAAAAGAATGTAAAATAGTTCGACTAAGCATCATCAGAAAAAAATCCTGAAATTCATCGACTGGTCACGAGAAAAAGTCGTTAGTCGCTCAAGGGGAAAATATTAAAAAATTTCTCAATTTGTCGATCGGTCACAGTAAAATATTGAGAAATTCTTCAATCAGTTGCAGGAAAATATCGAGAATTTCTATTCATGAATTGGGGCTGCAAAACAAAGCAGTTCAAAATGTACCTTCTGAACCAGTGTTACCAATACCAGTGTTGCCTATTTTTAAAAAAACCTTTTTTAAATGCTCACATAGCTGTCCTTTTTGTTTTAAAGTCAACACTATATATTCATTACTTTCTTGTAGTTCACGGCGATCAAATCGAAAATTTTAAATTGCATGTTGTTGTAAAGTTGCCATCAACAATTGTTACTCAGTCATAACCTGTTGAATAAAATGTATTCACCTACACAAGAAGAGTGCAAGCGCGAGGCCTGCACTTGGATATAAATCTGCTAGAAAACTTCTAAAAGCTAGATTTATTTACTACAATCTAAATTCTTTTTTTGAGGAGGGGGGGGGGGGGGGAAGACTAGAAATGCCACTCCAATGCTCTTATAACATAAACACCCCCCCCTTTTTTTTTTACACAGTATCAAAAGCATTAAATTAATTTAATGACGAATTTAACATTCATTTATCATGAGAAAAGAAGTTATAAAAAAAAAAAAAAAAAATTCTTAGAAATAGAGCACAGTTTTATTTCCTTTTAAGTTTTAGATTATAATAAATATAAAAAATTTTTCAACATAAATTCTGACATCCGTATAGCGGATGGAGAAGGATTGACCATGCATAATTTTTAAATTTAATAAATTGCTTTAAGAAAATTTTATATAATTCAAAATTTTTAATCTTTTAAACGAGCAGCATTATTTGAAACGACTGATAAAGTACAAATAATCAATTTAAATTTGATCTGATCTCGCTAATATCAATTCTATCTATTAAATGATTATTGCTTGTTGTAACAATTTTGATATTAAAAATTTTAAAGCTTATTGAATATAAAATATTTCGATTTTGTAATTTTTACCATATCTTTTTCATTTTAGAAATTATTTGTAGTTAACAAATTATGAAAAGTATGTATTGACACTGGCACACCCAACCAATGGGTCAGGTCGGCACTATATTTTTCCATTATTTCCTATATTTTTCCTGATTGGTTTTTCCCAATTTTTCAACAGACTGTAAAATATTTTTTCAGGTGAAAAATCTATGTACAATAAGCAGGGCTTGAATTTCAGTGCGGGATTCGCGCCGAAAATTTTGAAATCCCTACAAAAAAAAATATCGTGGGCAGGAGCCTCCCACCCAAAAAATTTCACCATTTTCCGGAGAAATTTGCGTTATTTAATTTACCTGCAACCGAACGATAAATTTCGTGATTTCTTTTCCCGTAACCGATCGATGAACTTTTCGTTTTTTCCACGACTGATCGACAAACTTTGCGATTTTTCCATGACAAATCGACGAACTTTGCTTTTTTTTCACTACTGATCGACAATCTTTGTGTTTTTTTCCGCGACAAATTAACGAACTTTGCTTTTTTCACGACTGATCAACGAACTTTGCATTTTTTAAACGACTAATCGACGAACTTTGCATTTTTTAAGCGACTGATCGACGAACTTTGAGTTTTTTCCGCAATCTATCGACGAACTTTGTATTTTTTTTTTTTTTTTTTTTGCGACTGATCGATGAACTTTGCATTTTTAAATGACTAATCGATGAATTTTGCGTTTTTTTCGCAAGAGATAGACGAACTTTGCGTTTTTCTGCAATCGATCAGCGAAATACGCTTTTTTTTCCGCAATCTATCGGCGAAATTCACGTTTTTTTTTCGCGACCGATTAGCATAATTTTTCGCTTTTTTTTCTTAATAAAATAGTTTTTTCTCCCTCCCAAACATTACAACTCCCCTCCATTTAACAATGTTGGGAGGGAGACTCCCCTCCTTGGAAAAATTGAATTTCAAGCCCTGAATAAGATTTCCATAATGGACACTCGACTCCTGAAAGATGGACATCTCTGATTAGCAAAAGAGATACTGCTGGAAACAAGGGTTGGTTCACAGTCTAATCTATTATTATGTAATTTTGTAGCTATGACCTTTCAAGACGCCATGGATTCTTAGCCAATTTCGAGTTAGCGTCTTTTTGTGTGTGTGGTAAACATGTTAAGTTTTGAGCCAAATAACAAGCATTTTCGGCACATAGTGCTTTTCCTGTTGAATCAAAAGAAAAACATTGGTGAAAGCTGTCGGAAAACTTACTGTGTCAATGTCCTAATGCAAAACGACTTGAAAGACAAAGAACCCTCAGGTCAATCGAAAAGATTTGAAGATGCCGAATTGCAAGCATTTTTGGATGAAGATGATACACAAACTTAATAGCAAGTGGCAGAGAGGTTGAATGTTGGTTGACGAACCATTTGTTATCGACTGCATGCCATGGGAAAGATCCATAAGGCAGGAAAATAGATACTTCTGATGTGGTTTCTTTATTATTAATCTGCTGTTTACCACAGCATGATAGCCAAAAAGTCTGAAAATATGGACATTGATCAAAGGGCATGCGATCGCCAACCACTGTTCATCATCCTCCAGTAAGCCACATAAGATGTGGCAGGCTTGTGTTGGAATATTTCACAAACCTTGTCGTCAACTATGCAAAGATGATCTTCTATCTTCTAACCTCAACTATGCAAAGATGAGATATATACTAATGAGCCTGTTAGCAGAAAATTCAAGACGGGTGACGGACATTGCAGATTTTTTCCTCCATGGAACTTTTCTTTGGTTCGCAGAATTTTTTTTCTTCCCTTTTGCAGATTTTTTTCCTTTGTCGGCAGGTACAGTGCCGCAGCCACACTTTCGCCTTGCATTCGGATGAGTGTGATCATTGGTTGCAAGCTAATACTTTTTTTCTCTCTCTCTCTCTCTCTCTCTCGTGACTTCCATGCTGTCTGAGCCAACAGCTTTTGCTCATATACTGCGCACGCATCTCGCTGCCCAGTTCAAAAGAGAAAATCTGCAAAAAGCAGTTGATAAAAATATGCAAAAAGCAGGCTTGTCTTTTTCATATACAGCTGCAAATGCACCCTGCCCATTTTAGGTTTGGATAAATTTGTTATCGGCATATTTCAACTCGCAAATTTCACCAATAGGTCACAAAAAAATGTTTCAAAATTCGAAAATTGCTTATGTGAAAAAAAAATCTCAATTAATCGCAGGAGAAAAAAATCACAAAATTCGTCTATGATTGCATGAAAAAAAAAAAAAATGCAAGTTTTGCTAACAAAGTACGGAAAAAAATCCATCTAAAAATTTGCAATTTTAATTTTTAAAAAAAGTAACAAACTGACAACACTGGCAAGAAAGAAAAAACACAAAAATGGGCAATCAGTAGCAAGAATAATATATCACAAATTTCATCAATTAATCTTGCAGGAAAATTCATTAATCGGTTAAGGGGGAAAAAATTATGAAATTCTGCCATCAGATATGGAAGAATATTCAGGGGTCGATCCAGGAAAAATGTAGAGCCCCTTCACAAAAATCTATTTAATAAAATGGGCCCTTTCACAAAAATCTATTTAATAAAACGGAGTCCCTTCACAAAAATAAATTTGGTAAAATAGGCTCCTTCACGAAAATCAATTTGATTTAAATAGGCAACTTCAAAAACGTCAATTTGATAAAATGGGCCCTTCACAAAATTCTATTCGATAAAAACTTATTTATTTATTTATTTTGTGATGTTTTAAAATGTGTAATTTGTAAACAAACAAGTTCACCAGAGAGAAAAACTTCTGCAAAAGGGTTTAAAAAAGTTTTTGTTTATAAATGCTTGGTTCGAATTTGATTAACTGGATTTCAACTTTCATTACAAAATGTTATTTTTCACAAAAATATAATAAATTTCACAAAATTAACCTTTACTTTTCATAAAATGGGCCCCAAGAAAAAAAAAACCTGCATTGACCCTTGATATTGCAAAATTAGTCTATATGTCGCTGGAAAATATTGCCAAATGTGGCGGTCATTCGCAAGGAAAAATCTCGAAATATTTGCACAAAATTGTTAATTTTGCTTGTCTATAGCAGGTAAATAGCAAAATTCGTCAATTATGAAAAAAAATCATGAAATTTGTCGACAATCGCATGAAAAAAAGAATATACAGTGTCTCACAAAAGTGATGGGACACTTGTGCTTTATAAAAAGAAACTGCAATAAAATAAATAAACAAACATGTGCAAAAATTTTTTGGGTGTGTTTCATATTTAAAGTTAGTAACAATTATTACATAACATACATTTTGTCAAAATATTAAAATATTAATTTAGTAAAAATACAATTGTTCAGAACGGAGCAAAAAATGGCTCACATAAGTGATGGGACACTTACTTTTCCATCAAATATTTATCCACAAATTTTACTTTTTAAAAGGTTTTAATATTTTGTTGGATTTCCTTTTACTTTTAAAACATGATTTAATCTTTTTGGGATGGATTCGACTATTTTTTTTGTGATTTCTGGAGTGATTTTACCCCATTCTTCTTGAAGCAGGGTCATTCCATGTCAATTCAACCAGACCTTGTAACCCGCCCGACAGGGATTTGGATGAAACTTTGTGTACATACTACCCCTACCTAGATATGAACCCATTAAAAAATTTTCTTTCCTAGACCTCATAGTTTTTGAGATATGGGGGGTCAAAATTTTGGATTTTTCTGAAATCGTACATTTTTAAGTCTGTATTTTTAGACTGCAGTTCATCTTCAAAAAATTATTTCTCTGGATCTAAAATCCGAATGACCTTAAAAATATCACTGTAAGTACGTCAACATATGCAGATTCTAATAAAAATTTATTTAAAAATTTATTTATAATTTTTAGAGCCAAAAAATTGAGCCAAAATGTAAAGTTATGGTTATTTTGGTCTTTTTACGAAAAATGCTCTCCACAGAAAGGCAATGGAAAATTCCAATTTCTTTTTGTTTTAAATAACAGTTTACACATTGGGGTTTCTAGTTATGAAATAAAAATGATGTCTTTCCCATTGCTTATGTAAAAATTTTACCCTATTCTGAGATGATGTACCAATCACGAGATAAAAATCTAATTTTGCTTATGGTATCTAAATAATTGCTGTACTTTATAATTTTAATTAAATTTATTAATGGTTTTGAATTAATTAATAAATCTGAGTCCTTAAAATCACACTGATTTATTTATTTTTATTATAGTAGAAAATTTGTAATTGACAGTCCTAGTACATATCACACATTATCTGGAATTAATCAATTGTAATTAATTTTCAATTGTATCACATATTTGTCATGTAAATGTACATCTATCATTGGATTCAATGGCATTTTTCTATAAATATTTTCATAATAGTTGTATACATCAATATTGAAATAAACATTAATCAAATATGAAAAACTACATTGAATGAAATTAATCATTAACCTTTAACAAATATAGAATTTTTATATTACAAATGGAGATTTTGTTAAAATTGTATGCAATTTTTTTAAAACTAAAAAGTCAGAATAAAGATTATATTTAAAATGCTGAAATTAAAAAATATAATTGGTTATGTATAAATAAATATGGAAATGAATAATATATTTTTGAAGTATCACTTACTTTGCAAGATGATTTTTTTATCCAATGTAAGTAATATTGTGAACCTTCTAATATATATTTAAATGTAACAAAACACCAGTATATCAGTGATCTTTATAATTTAATATCTACAACACAATAGTCTTTAAATATTTTAAAATCAGTGGTTACTCCCCCCTCCCCCCCCCCCCAAAAAAAAAAAAAAAAAAGATAAATATCTTGATTTTAGCTAACTTATATTAAACAACGTTGCTTCAGGATTAAATTGCCTTAGTTTATTGAATTGGTTCTGAACAAATTTAACTTCATTTTCATCAAAGTACCACATCCGTCCACAGCCTTTTGTCGATGGTACATTTACAGTGCAGATTACCTTGTCAAGTGGCACCTCACAAATATCTTCTCTATTTGGAGAATTAGCTGAAGGCCAATAAAAAGATTTTGATGGCCCTGGAGGATGCATGAAATTTACTGTTACATCATTTTCCTCTTCATTAATTTTCAGCACCATCCCAAAAAACCAGTGTTCATCATATATACAAGCTACATAACTTTGTATTGTTAAGTGGGACATGGGGGCAACTGGTGAATTTGGCGTATCATTAAAATTGTAAATAGAAGAATATTGTTTATCATTACTAATACGTTTTGCTCCAATACAATCTTTTGATAAGGGTATGAACTGATGAAACCCCCTGGTTCCATGGATAGTCTTTGCTTTTGAAAAACGGTCTTGTAAATTGTTTCTTTCACTCTGAATATTTTGTTTTAAAAGAAGCCTGAAATCAATATTGTTTATATTGTCATTACAAAAATCAAATACTTCCTGTACCGAATTAATTGGATCCTTGAAACATCTTTGTAAACTCTCTTTAGTGATGAGTCGTTTAACTGTCCCACCAATACCATCACATGGTGATTTTACCATGACTGGTGGCAAAAAAAAAAAGACCATGTTGCATGAAGGGTGAAATCCTCTTCATGATGGCAAAGGTTTATGAAATTTTTGTATTGACTGGAACATCCATCACTAAAATAGAAGACATTTTTTACATCAGGAAATCTTTCTTTTATAAATGATATTACTTCCTTCTGTGTTGAATACACAAAAGTGACGTCATGTTGCATATCATCAGATAAAATACATAGATTGCTTGCTGATAATTTGCTGATAACCCTGCCTTTGTCAGAGTGTGTTTATAAAAGGCAGGTGTAAAAAATATGCTTCATCCTGTAGAAATAAACATAGCCTTGCTATGTATAGTTAAATTTATTTAAACTTATCAAAAACATATTTAAATTGTTTAAAATTATCCAAGGAAATAAAATAAAAGGTTTTGAACATTTTTTTTAAATATAAATAATTAAAATATTTATTCAAACACATACGGAAAAAAGATATATTGAAAATGTGAGGGGCAAAATGCCATTCTTTCATTTTCTTATTCTATACCCATAAAAGACTTTCTATTTACAATTACATTATTGAGGACAAAATTAAGAGATTTGTTTAAATTTAAAATATTGCTTACAATTAGAAAAATAATTAATGAAACTAAGGATTAAATAATAAGGAGCAATAAATTTAATTGAGAAAATTATTGCAGTCAGATTTTTTTTTTTACTCAGGAAAATTAAAGAACAAACTTTACACTGCAAATAAAAAAAGTAAACACTTAATAAATAATAATAATAATAAATAATAATCTCAATAATAAATCCATAGCAATCACAGTAATTATTTAGGTACCACAGCTAAAATTGGGCATTCTGATTTTTATCTCATGATTGGTACATCATCCCAGAATAGGGCAAAATTTTTACATAAGCAATGGGAAAGACATCATTTTTATTTCATAACTAGAAACCCCAATGTGTAAACTGTTATTTAAAACAAAAAGAGATTGGAATTTTCCATTGCCTTTTTGTGGAGAGCATTTTTCGTAAAATGACCAAAATAACCATAACTTTACATTTTGGCTCAATTTTTTGGATCTGAAAATGATAAATAAATTTTTAAATATTTTTTATTAGAATCTGCATATTTTGACGTACTTACAGTGATATTTTTAAGCTCATTCGGATGTTAGATCCAGAGAAACAATTTTTTGAAGATGAACTGAAGTCTAAAAATACAGACTTTGAAATGTGCGATTTGAGAAAATTCAAAAATTTTGACCCCCCATATCTCAAAAACTATGAGGTCTAGGAAGGAAAAAATTTTAATGGTTTCATATCTAGGTAGGGGTAGTATGCACACAAAGTTTCCCCCAAATCCGTGTCGGTCGGGTTACAAACCATAAAAAAATTGGTTGAATTGACATGGAATGACCCAGCACCGATTTTAGTTGTTGTTTTGAAGAAATGGTGTGTTTGCGAATTCTTGATTCCAATTCTTGCCAAATATTCTCTATGGGATTTAAGTCTGGAGATTGTGGTGGTGTTTTTATTATTTCAGGACAGTTATATAGCAGCCAGAGTCTAACGTTCAGAGCAGTGTGCTTGGGGTCATTGTCCTGGTAGAATTTAAAATCGTTATGAAGGTTCAATTTTCGTGCTGAAGATTTCAAATTTTGCTTTAAAATATCAATATACTTGTACTGATCCATTATACTGTCAATAAAAACAAAATTACCAACTCCAGCGGACGACATACACCCCCATACCATAACTCCTCCTCCACCATGTTTTACTGTTGGTACCAAGTTCTGTTTGCGAAGTTCTTCCCTGGGTTTTCTCCACACCAAGATTCTACCGTCAGAACCAAATATATTAAATTTACTCTCATCAGCAAATATAACTTTATTCCAGTAATCAGAATTCTTATTTATGTTGGATTTTGCGAAAGCTAGTCTGAGTTTTCTATTCTTTTCACTTACGAAGAATTTTTTCCTGGCTACTCTACCGTGATATCCAGCAGATCGAATTACCCTTCTAATAGTTTCAGGATTAACAATTATTCCATATAATGCTTGTAAATCAGCAGCAACTTTTGAAGCACTAATTCTTGGATTTTTTTTAATATTTCGAACGATAATTCGCTTTATTCCATTGGATAGCTTTGATGGTCAGCCAGGTCTTCTTTTATCCTGAATCATATGATTCTTTTTATATCGTTTAATGATATTGAAAACTGTTGAACGACTCAAGTTAACTGTTTCAGCAGTTTTTCTAATAGATTTTCCACGTTCAATATGCAAATTAATAACTAATTTTCGAATTTCAGGCGAAGTTTCTTTTCGTTTAGCATTCATGACTACACAGAGCTAAAAAACACAAAAATTCCAAAACAAACTGGAGAGAAATACTGCAGACGATTTTATAAATTATTGCCAATTGCTTTTAAGTAAAAATAAAACCCCAAAAAATATTTTTATTGCTTATTTCAGGCGATTTTTGTTGCATATATAATGGTGTCCCATCACTTATGTGAGCTATTTTTTGCTCCGTTCTAAACATTTGTATTTTTATTAAATTAATATTTTAATATTTTGACAAAATGTATGTTATGTAATAATCTTTACTAAATTTAAGTATGAAACACACCCACAAAAAAAATGTGTACATGTTTTTTTAATTTATTTGATTAGTTTCCTTTTGTAAAGCACAAGTGTCCCATCACTTATGTGAGACACTGTATATACCCACTAACTCATTTGTAAAGTGTGTGGGGAGGGGGAATTTGTGAATTCACAAGTCAGTCGTAGGAAAATATCACGAATTTTGTCAAGCAATCGCAAGAAAACAATCGTGAAATTTGACAGTCGGTTATGGGGGAAAAATCGCTAACAGTCTGTCATGGGGAAAGGGGGGGGGACTGCTAAATTTGTCACTATTTTGCAACAAACCTCTAAATTTGCCAAGATAGGTTGCTGAAAGATATCGAGAAATTGGTCACAAGAAAAAAATCGCAAAATTTGTCAATAGGTCATGGGGGGGGGGGGGGGGGGGGAACATAAATTGGTATATGTATCTGTCGAGAAAGAACATTCACTTATGTGCATTTTAAGTAAGAGAAAATATGTGCCGATCATGTAAGCACAATTTTATCCAACAAAGTTTTAAATAAAAATTTTACCAAGTTAAAAAATTGCATGTGCCAGTAATACTTTACTATTACTAGCTATTAATTATTGATATACATAACTTAAATTGTAACATAGTTTGCCTGCAGGTTATTTTCTGCCGCTAAAATATCCGTTAGACATTTGGAGAATTTTCTGCTACTGGTCTAATGAGTGCAAGTTTTTTTTATTTTATCAAATTTGCAGGTTATTGATGACACAAAATTTTGTGGACATTTGCGGGCTTGGATTTTAAATCATTGGGCATAGGTTCCAAAAAAGATTAAATTCATCTAGTGTCTGAGTTATCAGAGTTTATCAAATCAGCAGACAAAAAGCTAATTTTTTTTCTGAATTTTGAAATAATTGGTAGGATGCAGGTCCCCCATGGAGTTTCTAAAAAGCAAAAAAGTTCTATTTTATTCAGGCTACCTTTCTGGTTATAATGATATCTTTTGTTTAAAAAGTAATTAGTATTTGCTGTTTCAAAAGAGTATTTTTTCTGGAGCGCAATTAGGCGTTAGATTTAAATTTTTCTGTTTCTTGTACAATTTTAAACTGCCACATTCACTTTTTGTATGACTACACAAAAAATAGCCACATGAAGACCTCTTTCTGTTTCTAATAATGACAAGCATTAGTTTCAAGTTTTCTGTTTTTTCTGCAGTTTTAAACTACCAGTGCATATACTTTCCAGATGGACATCCAAAAAAAAAAAAAAAAAATTACCCACATACTTGAAGTACCATTCCATTTCTAACAGTATATTAAAAAATATATATATGTATATTTACCTACCTGTTTTCCCCCCTTTCTGATGAAATTTGGTTTTCATTTTCATGTTTTCCAATTCATTTTTTTCTGCACTTTGAAATTGCCTTGCTGGTTTCTCGGTTATAAAAATAAAACATTCATGTGTACTTTTCCAGTTCTAATTTTAGCTTAAATTTCAACAAAATATATTTCCTGGAGATCGGTCTGTTTTGTTTTCGTGCAATTTTAAATCGCCATCTCATTACATAGAAATCCCCCCCCCCCCTCCCCCACCAAAAAAAAAAGAAATGGTATCTTTGTATTTTTCTTGTTCTAATGATAACTTTAGTTTTTAAAAATATTAATATTTTTATTTACTACTTCAAAAGTTTTTTTCAATACATGAAAATACCAAGAGGCAGAGGTTCCTTTTTCGCTTTTCAATTTTCAACACTGGGAAGTATCATTTTGCATTTTAAAAGAGGGGGGGGGGGTTACTTATGTGTTAAAAATTTCATATTTTGTGGGTAGAGATATATGCTTGTCTAGGGGTACCTCTAGTTTCTACTGTAGTTTTTTTAAAGGGGGGGGGGGGACATTTTTTATTATTTAGGTTTCCTCAGGAATTATTGGGATATTTTCATTCAAATTGTCAGTGGTTGAATCGGTACCTCAATATGCACAATTACTTCATCTTCCAAGTCTCCATTATTGCAGATTGATATGATCAATGTATCCCGTTAGCAGCACATTAGATGTAGATCAATGTTGCTCAAGCTGTTTTCTCAAGGAAGAGCTGCTGTTAAATTTTGTATAAAGGCTCCATGACGTGTTGTGTGACTTTTAGAGTGTTTTTTTGCAAATTGAGACAAATTTGGAAGTGAAATTATTTAGATAACGTTTTACTTTTTTTATTGCTATTACAGGACACATACAGAATGTATATTTTTTAAATAGTAAAGTTGTCGTTATGTGTGTGACACAGAAAAATCACACACATAATGACTTTACTGTTAAAAAAAAATTGTTATTACTTTAGACTAAAAATGTCACTACAAAAATGATTTTGTATGTGTCCTGTAATAGCAATAAAAAAAGTAAAACATTATCTAAATAATTTCACTTCCAAATTTATCTCAATTTGCAAAAAAACACTCTCTAATGTCACTCGCATAACTGTGGAATCGCCCATAAGAGCTTTTTTTCCATGTTAAATTTTGATCTTATTTGTTAATAAGTTACAATAAATGCTGTGTATATAATTGTATTAATATATATATATATATATATATATTATTATTATTTTTCCAGATAGGGGCCCATGAAGAATAATCTATCTCCTTCAGCAACTGCAGTGGAAGTTCACGAGGTAATAAAGGAGTGGTTGATGCACTTGAAGGATCATGAGGGAGGCAGGAATGTACGAGCAGTAATGTCTGAATAGCACTGAATAATACCTATATGTATTAATTCTAATTAAAAATTGTTTGTGAATAATAAAGTTTACAATTTAAGTTTTGTGTTTCAAGTTTTTTTTTTTTTTTTTTTTAAGATTCTAATTGATTTGGAATGTCAATCAAATATGTACAAATACGTAGGAGAAGGGGTGGGGAATTGAAAATTAACAAGTTTAAAGTATAAAATATAAGAAAATAAATTTGAATCGGATTTGAAGAAAAAATTAGATATAGGTAACTTAAAAGCTTAGCTCTCTTCTTTTTTGCTTAATGTAAAAGCAAGAAAGAAGATAACTAATGTGATCTTTTTTTTTATTATTATTATTCATCAAACTTTCTTAATCTTCTTAATTCATCAGACTTCTTAAGATTGTTTGTCAAATGAAATTATTACAGCTGAAGTCACCAGATATCTGCACAAGATTTTTAAAGTATAAATAGATTTAATGCATGCCAGTTTTGTGAAAGGGGGTGGGTAATAAATATAAATAAATCATTTAGGGTTACAGTAAATTAAGGAGATAGAAAATAAATTTGCTTTTAAGATAAAATGGGGGGGAAAATCAATCTTCGTTGGTTTAATTTGGTGTTACTTATTCGTGGAATGTTCGTCAGATAGTATTAATTTAAATAAAAATTTCTATATAGAAATAAGATTTTCCTTCAGAGCCGAAGAAATAAGATGTTTATTCTGTGATTTAAAATACAAGACAATGAATAAACTTATCAAAGCAGAAGTTAATTTTTTTTTTTTTTTTTTTTTTTTTTTTTTTTTTTTTAACTGAGCTATCCCACACAGAAATAAACATGAAATTTACTTGATTTAAAAAAAAAAACTTGTTAGAGATGACAACTCCAACTGGAAATAAAACTTTTATTCACAAAAAGAAAAGTAAGTTATTTGTGAAACAATATTTTAGCCTGGTTTTAAGTGTTCTGACAGGGAATTAAATTGAACAGTGCTACCAATTCATACAGAAACTGGAATATCCCTTGTCTATCCTCATTTTCTGTTTGTGAAGTCCTTTTACAGAATTACTGGAAAACGGAACTTTGTCTTTCTTATATGTTGCTGTAAAGTGAGAATTACTTTTGAAAATTTCTGCCAACAGTGTTAAGGCTGCTCGTAAGTTAACCTCCCAATTTCTCTTGCTAATGTTAATCCTGTGGACGTAGGATGCATTTGTATTTTTTAAATATCTCCTCGAGAAATTAATATTTTTAACTTTTTTACTACGTGCTCTTCTTTAAAAGATGTCCTTTTTTTTTCTTAGTTATCAAAATATTTCGAAAATATGTGCTTAATTTCGATTTTTGTCTGTTAAAATCTTAGCGAAACTGAATAAGATTTTAACACTTCACATAAAATTAAGTATATATTTTAGAAAAAATTTGACAACTAAGAAAAAAAGACATTCCTTAAGAAACAGTACAATAAAAGCAGAAGTTAAAAATATGAATTTCTCGAGGAGATATTTTTAAAATACGAATGCATCCTATGCCCATAGGATTAACATTAGCGAGGGGGAATCGGGAAGTTTACTGACGAGCAGCCTTAAAATAACAATTTGCTAAATTTAAAGAGATTTTCAGGGACATGGAAATTCTGAAAAACATTGTCGTCATGGGATATTTAAGATTAAAGATTAAAATGATATTATTCTTAGAACAATTTTAGTCAGTGTTAAAACTTTTCTACTGCATAACAGAAATATTTCACACATTGAACTCTGAACAGCGGATGCCTCCGAATAAAGGAAAAATTTGGCTCTCCTGAGGTGTCTTATTTTCAGAAGACTGAAAATAAAGTTTAACAGAAATATTTGCACGTTTTTTCTTCTGAATTAATAGCAGACATTTTCAAATAAAGATTAAATTTGGCTCTTCTGAAGTATTATTTTCAGAAAACCAAAAAGAAATCTTATAGAGCAGTTCACATCATGTGACTTTTACTGTAAAACATTGAAAAGGCTGTAGGACACACAAGTAGAGAAAAGCATTGATAAAGGTACCAGTATCTGTCATACTGCAGCTTTAAAAACCTGTTCGAAACGTCACCTTGCACAAGTCTATAGAAATATTTGAACATTTACCTCTGGATTGCAGACACCTCCGAATAAAGGACAAATTTGGTTCTCCCAGAGTTCAGAATATTTTCAGAAGACCAAAAATTTAAATGCTTGTAAAAATATTTGCACGTTTACTTCTGAATAGCAGATACCTCCAAATAAAGGACTAATTTGGCTCCCCTGAAGTGTCTGTTATTTTCAGTAAACCAAAAGAAAAAAAAAAAGCTTAAAAGAAATATTCACACGTTTTTACTTCTGAATTAATAGCAGACACCTCCGAATAAAGGACAAATTTTGCACTCCCAAAGTGGGTGTTATTTTCAGACCAAAAAGAAAGAAGCTTAACAGAAATATTAGCACATTTTTACCTCTGAATAGCAGACACCTCCAAATAAAGGACAAATTTGCTACCCCTGAGGTGTCTGCTACTCTCAGAAGATGAAATAAAGAAAAGCTTTTGAACATTGATGGTAAAGAAAATTGACTGAAGCATAACATGGAATTCAGTGTTGCGAGGAAGCTGAGCAAGGACCAGGAGGGTTAAATGAGCTAAATTATATCCATAATTATGTTAAAAAACAGATTTCAGGGATTATACCTCTAGGTACATGATTTATGGAATTAATAAAGATACTCAACAAATATTTAAACACATGCAAAATACGAGAGCACGAATTTTTTAATTCTTAAACTATATAAAGAAAAATGCATTTAATATTCTTTTCTTTAGAAAAAGAGAATTGTAGCAAACAAGAATCTTTATTATCTCCCCCTCCCCTTCACACACACACACAAAAAAAAAAAGACTTTAGAATAAGGCAAATAATTTTTTAAATTTTAAAAGATTATTTGGCTGAAGGAATAGCAGAAAATTTGAACATTTTAATGTTTTTGTAATTAATTTCCCTCTCTTCCCCCCCCCCCCCACCAAAAAAAAAAAACTTAAATATAATTGATTTTTCAAAGAATGATAATAAAAACTGTATCTATTAATATAAATTACCAACGGCTGAATGTAAATCTAATGTATGTATTTAATATACTCAGGAAAGACATGTTTCAGAAATTGCTTATTAAATTTACATCCCAACCAACCAACCAATAATTCGCCGTTTTTTCATCGAAATTTGCTCGTGTACTCATCTAAAACTCATCCTAAATTCATCGTGATAAAATCTTACTCCTCGGGTTTTCATCATATTAGTTTCTAAAATTCATCGGATTTCGATCATCGATGGATCCAAGGCCGATGAGACATTTCTGAGCAATTTCCGATGACAATTCATCCTATCCGATGAGAATACGATGATCGGCCGCTCATCACTTCATCGGATTTCGATGAGAGGCCACTCAATGGCCGATGACATTTTGCTACTAGGGAAATAGCTACACGACAGGTTAAAAATAATGGATTTTATCCAATCAAAGCCTTCAATTGTGAAGTAACGGTGAAATAACCAAAAGTCAGTGATTAGTCTCTCGAAAAAGTGGAAAGAAAAGTTTCTAGAATCGTGTCGAAAAAAAAAGTTCTATCGAAATACATTGGAGAAAAGTTTACTGGAACAATACCAAAATGAAAAGAAATTGACGAATAAGAAATCAATTAGATTTTTAAAAAGGGGAAGTATAAAAAAAATAATTAGAAAAGAGTAAATTAAGTAAAAAAAGTTAGAATAATTCTAAGATAGGGTAACAAATAAAATATGTTTTATACATTTGTATAAATAATATATATATATATATATATATATATATATATATATCAGCAATTTCTACGGCAAGAGAATTCATCAAAAATTCTGTGTCTCCGAGCAGTGCAAGCGATTTTAAAGAGAGCTAGGCGCTAGGACACAAATATGACTTGTGACCTGTTTTAGTCAATAATTTGAAGGAATTAATACAATTTCTGGCGTAGAGACATCGTAGTGATTAGACATCCGGATATTATTCGCGCCAGACGATTTTTCTGGTTAGAACTGGAATTTTCGAGTTGTTTTAAAAATGCGGAAAAATGAAGTAATATTTTAGCTTCGAGAATAGATATAAAATATATCAGACGATTTTTTAGAATACGAGACGAGAAATTTAATAAGTGACACAGATTAAAATTGAGAAATATTTAAATATTGAAACATAATAGGGGACATTTAACATTTTAATATAAGAAAGAATTTACGGAATTGTTTTTTTTTTAAGATGGAATAATTTAGAAAACATGAGATTTTATGTCTTATTTAAAGAATTTCGAGTGATTTTAGATACGGGAAATGATAGGGATTATATAATAAAGATTTTAATAAAAACAAAGGGTTTTAAAATAAGAAATATACGCGGGAAGTGCGATTTTCAGAATAGAGTAAAATAGAATAAATACTATTAAGTGGATTAGGATAAAATGGCTTTACATATGGATAGTGAAGGTCTATTTAAAAAATAAGAATTATTTTAGTTAGCCGGGGTTATATTCGGAACATTACTAAATGGAAATATTTTGTAGAATAATTGAATATATATATATATATATATATATTAAGATTTAAGGCAAGAAAATTAAAATGAAATGTTAGTGTAATGAAAGGAAATGAAAATTTTAAAAAGCATTGAACATGGAAAACAATGAAACTATGAACTATACACACGATTCATGAAAAACAACTCCTATCTCATCGGAATATGGGAGTAGCAAATAACTAACAATAACATGTAGCTTTAAATTTTTGGGAAATCACAGCATATACTTTTTAAAGGTGTAACGAATAAACTATATTCTATCAATATGAAACTATTTTATAAAACTGCAAAAAGCTAAATCTAAAAAAGTAACAAGATTTTTGGCTTTTCTTAAAGCATAATTGGATTGAAGATACACAAAAAAATATCAACAAATAAGTGTTAAAAATGAATGAATCTTACGAAAATACAAAGGGTACTTTTAATACGGTAATCGTGATGAGGTGGAGAAAATTTTCGAAATAACAGTGTAAAACATTTCTTGAATACCACAGGTATGCACTAAAAATTATATAACTTACAAAATAATGTAATTTAAAACATTTCATGCATTAAAACCCTAGTAAATAGTAAACAAAAGCGACTCAGCAATGTTATGAAGCTTCCAAATATTAAAATTTTAAATGAGATTACACTGAAAAAGTTCAAATAAAATTCAAAAATAAAAAAGAATGTGTAATTTATAAATTTTAGATGTGATTAACTTAACTTTCAATATTCACTTAATCTATATGATGCATCAATGCGGTTTTATAATATCCTATAGAACATAAAATACCACTATGTAATATTTAAACATTTCCTATGTTTTTAATACATATTGAAACTCACTTGATAGAATAAATTATAGAAAATAAGTTACATGGATGCTTTTATTTAACAAAATATGTAGTTAGACAGTTTCTATTAAATATACAATTCACAGTGCAATATTTTGAGACGAATTGAAATTAAACCGTTCAAGGTCTTTTTATGTGAAATAAAATTTAAATAATTTAGGAATAATAAAGATGTACCCCCGAATATCATTAAAAAGAACCGAGTATGGCAGATAATAATTTTTTTTAATATTATACAAAAATACTTTTTCCTAGTACTTGATTGGCTTAATTAATTCATTAATCATTTTATTTGTAGTTATATAAGCAAAATATTGCAGCTCTATTGTTTACATAATAAGGAATATTATGAGAATTGTTAATACTTTTTAAGATACAGTTCATTTTTTAAAATTTAACATACGTATGTTTTGAAGAAATTTATATATAATATATTTTTATTTATACCTTTTTTATGAAAAAATATTCTAACATCCCTCCCACGAACAAAATTTTGTATATCGATCCTCGCCTATGTATATAGATAATCTGAAATTTGAATTTCTCAAAACATGTTGGCAGCAATTTTTTTTTTCGATACGGATACATATATTTAAAAGAAGACAGGTAGATATTTAGAATCATGGAATAATCGCCCTTTAAAAAGAAATAAGAAAGCAGTGTTCCGTTTTAAAATTGTTTTTATTAAACGACACAATTTACTTTAGTTTCATAAAATATGCATTAAATGTTTTATTAAATATGAAAATCTTAATTGTTTTATAAACGATAGCTCTTTTAAACAAAAGTTAATGTTTTTACGAAATGTGAAAGATATTTCAAATAAATGGTCTTTATTTCTATTGAACTCTTAAGCTTTTCCTCCAAACAAAAAATAAAATATTTTGTAAAGGCTTTTAAATTTAATTTCTCTTTTCAAAAACATTTTATTTATTGTTTAAGGATTAATTTCTTTCTTAGAATGTACATAATTTAAAATTTTAAAAATAAGTTTAAATCAGATTAAGGAAAATCCGATAAATGTAATTCTTTCTTTGCAAAAAAAAAAAAAAAAAATGAAATTATCATTTGCTTTTGATATTTTAAACTTAACGTTTCCACAATTTATGAAAACGGTATTATGCAATGTTTTAATTTAAAAATAATTTTTTATTTCCCTCTAAAAGTAAAACTTATAATTTACGTAATGTAAATTTCTAAATATTTTTTTAAAGGTTTACGTAAAAATCGGAATACATAGTTAAATATAAACACTACAAAAAATGCAGTTGTATATATATCTTAAACAAAAGATATAAAAGCCGTAAGAGTCAGTAAAAGGAGAAATATTTTATTTCACATTTTAGAAGTCAAAACATTTATGTGCCAAGTAAAATAGAATAGTCAAAGAGAAAAAAAAAAGAAAACAGAGAGAGAAAGAGTGATAACCCTCTATTAACTCTGCCACAAATCATCGTATACTGGTGTGTTACTGGTTTAAAGTGTTACTGGTACCAATCGATTAGTAATAACATATACTAATTAATGTTGTACTTAAATTTTACTATGGGATTGTCTGCGCAAAGAAAGTGCATAATATGCTAAAATGTTCAGTACTAACATCTTTTTTTCCACACTATATTTTGATACAATGGTAAATTTTATCTTCAGATATAAATCGGATAAAAATAATAAATGTTCTTATGAAGGGGGGCAAGGATAAAAGTACTTTTGTCACATACAGTGTTTTATAGAAAATATAACTTCATCGAAAGGAAAATAATATATTTTAATTCGATTACAGTACTTCGATTATAGTATCTATACAATAATTATTTACTTGAAATTGAATGTTTTTCGGTATTTTTAAATGGAGAATAAAGAAAAAAGCTTCCTCAAAATAATGCATAAAACAGTTATTTTGAAATATACTGAACTCCTGCATTAATAAAACGGCATATCCTTTTTTTAAACTGCCCAGCGGACTTTATTCTATGGAAATTTGTCAGAAACTTCCAGTAATTCAGCTGTGCTTACTTGGATACCATTTGGATGTAAAAGAAAATTTATCCAGCAGAACCCATCTTAAGAGAAATTGATGGATTTTTTTGGCAGGGAATTCATAACGCTCAGAACTAGAATACGCAGGAAATTCATATACCGATATATAAATGTCTATCTTGAATATCCATCGTTGTATTTCTTTCAAAAACATTTATTTAAATACAGCGAAAGCCCAATTTATTAGAAGGGAAGCCTTTGTCACATTGCAATGCAACAAATATATTTTTGTTGTTGTTCACTAAAAAAATATATATTCGTTGTTTTATGAAATCTGGGCTGGTGATGTTTTTTGTATGTTTTGGATACAAATTAATACTTCCACCAGCATTTTATATATGATAACAGAGATATGCATTATTCGATACTAGCAGGATACGACCCACCAAACTTCGCTGGTCGATTTTTCCAAAGGAGCCTCGGATGACTAAACATCCTTTAATTCCCCCTACCAACGCAAGGGGACTCATTCTGTTTTAAACATACTTCTTTCCGAACCAACATTCGGAACTGGTGCCCGCTGAATATGGCACTGTATAGCAGGCGCTGCAAAAGTAAGTTAGAGCGCAAGATTTATATACCTTCCACATTAACTCGATATTCAAATTACGACTGAACGCCTTCCCCCATTCAAATTTTAACCTATAACCTGATGTCGGTCAAAGAATGTACGAAGTAATTTGGTTGCTTATCAGTTCGCACTTTCAAGGAAAAAAAACGAAACAAAAAACACGTGGTTGTTACGTTCGTCAGAACTAAAGTTTATAAAAGTCAATCTATATCATAAATCACAAATATGTGCGGCGTCAGTAACAATGACGTCATAATGATGCGGACAACAATGAGGTTAAAATTCTTAAGTTGCAACAATGGAGCTTTAACAATAACGAATATCGGTAACTTTAGAAACAGAAACAATCCTTATCGTCCAAATCAACAGTGCCATCTTTGAATCGCCAAAACCAGTATTCACACATTTAAATCGATGGAGCATAATACCTATAACCTTCCACCAGCACAAGATGACTTTCATTGGCCAATTTCTTCAAAAAGAAAAAAAATGTAATGTTTACCGCACATTGCATTTCGTTGGCACAAAATTTGACATTTTCAATGCACAAAACACATCTTTGATTACACTTCCACTAAATGAAATATACTGATTCTTAAAACCGAATGCCAGGGCTTTCATGTGTCGTTGGCTGCTGTAACACCCGAAACTTGCCAGTGCCACTTACTCCATTTGTTGTCAACTCTCAAATTAAGTTTAATACACAATATAAATATGCAACATTATTTGGAAAAATAACCAATATGTGAGTAAAAAAAGTAGTTGGCATATGTTCCATTATGTTTGAAATAATGCGTTATTTCATTCTTCATGTTAAAATTTCGTCAGTATTATTTGATAACTAGGAAATTGTAAAAACCAAACTTTGAACTTTAAAAATAATAGATTTTATGTGAAATTTCAATTTGCAAAAAATACTATTTAAATGAAATTTTATTGTTAAACTGTTGCCCTGTATGCTAATTCTGTTATTGATTTAAAAAAATATATTTGTAAATATGAATGTACAAAATTTAATCCTACACAAAAAACACTTGGAACAAAACAATGACGCTAAAAGAGGCATTTCAGTAAGCCGATGTTCCCGAAAACGATAAATTTCTATTAAGCCTTGAAGTTGTTTTGTTAAAAGTTTTTGAAAAATATAATGCGCCTGAAAAATATATAAAAAGGGCTTCAAATTTAAAAAATGCAAATATGAAAATTTTTATAATTACAAATTAAATGCATTATTTTATGCATAAAACTCAAAAACAGATTTAAATTTTCATTTTTAATCCTTTAAATTTTATTTTAAACTCAATCATTCTGATTGGTAAAGATATAATATAAATGGAAAATTTTCCAACTGAGTGGAAAAGTGTTTGGAGTTTAAGCCAGAGGTCTTGGTTTAGACTACCGGCCTGGACAATTTTTACTATTATAAGATGCACTATCATTATTATCATAGGATGATTCGGGGTAATAACTGCTAGACGGTTGGGTGGATAATATTTTATCGCGCCCGGGCTTTGCTCAATGTGACCTCTCTTTACTAATTCATGACTGAGCCAGGAATTCGGTCCTTATTCACTGCCCCTTGTCGGGTCGGAGCTTTGTTTCTCCGGCAGTGATATTATTTTGTATTTTTATCTTTTCACAAATATTGTTTTCATTATATTCATATATATTGTTCACTACCCCGCCCACTGTCGCGTCTACCTGCGGAATTTTAATTTTTTAAACCTCAATAAAGGGGACCGGGAAGGACATGTATGCTCTATAGACTTGGTTCCCAGTATGAGCAGTTTTTATCAGACAGTAAGACACATAAGCGTAATGGGGAAAATTTTAATTAATATGATTTTTTTTATTTAAATAAGATGCATCTGACGAGTAAATGAAAATTTCGAAGTTCGACATAGCGTAAATTAAAATAATAAAAACAACACAATTATATCAGTCTTAATTCATTTTTCATATATTTCAAATTCTCTAAATGTAAGAGTTTTTAATAATAGTTCTCAGCATATTTTAAAAGTATTTATGACGTTGGTTATTTTATCAGTCGTCTTTCGTGATCTGACTTTAGTAATTATGTATGAATTGAAGTGGTATTGATATATTATATCAAGGTTTATCATAGCATATTCCCAAATGAAAATAAAGCGGGTTGCATTTATCATTTGTTAATAGGGACACTGAAACAATTATTATATATTATGATTTATGGAATATAACTGTTTGAATGGCATTTAAATTATTTTCCTGTGATTTAAATATTACGAAATTAATAAAGTTGATTTGCACTACAACATAATTTCTTTATACTAAATGTTGTGCATAGCATTTATTATACATTTAGAGAGACACACAAAATAATATAATTGCACTCCCAGTAGAAAGTAATTATTGTTTGAAGTAACATTTATTGTTTGCTTAGAGTGCCGCACAAAAATTATAATTAGGTTATAGTCTATGAACAACTTTTCACCAGAAGTTCGTTTTTAGTTGTGTTTTGCGTTCTCAAGAACAGTAAATTTTATTATACTATATGATATATGTATGATGGCCTAATTGAGAAACTGTTTGCAAAGTGTCAGCTTAATTGGTGAATCCTCTGCCTTTTCCAATTAGCCTGATATTTTTAGGTTTATTGCAAAGAGCTTATGCAGAAAAAGGCTAATTGGAATATCACCATTTGCTTCTCAGTCAACCTGATATTTTTCATGCGTATTTCAAACAGCCGATGCAGCGTTTGGCTAATTGGGATATGACAATTTATTTCTGAATCAGCATGATTATTTTCGGCCTTATTCCAAGGAGCCGATGCAATTTTTTAATTAAAATCAATGGAGTATTGATTTTTTTTCCGACTATTCATTTTTTTATCGGCAAATATTGAAACCCCTTCCTGTCACAAATATAAGAAAAACCGCAGATGAGGAGGATTTTATATGTACTGGATTTTCAGTTTAGAAATGTTTTGTAGTGTTTCTTCTTTTACATATTCGATATTTAGGATATATGCCTGTTTGTCATGATAGATGTTCTTCCAATTGAGTTGCCTGAAAAGCATATTTTATGTAAAAGGCTAATTTAAAAGTCTGACTTATATTATAAACCCTCTTCTATCTATTTCACTGAGCACGACTAATTGAAAAATCATCTTAATTTTTTCCACTCAGCCTTTTTTAGGTTTATTAAAATATTCTATACATAGTTACTCTAAATTGCTTGCTTAAAGAGCCTGATTGTATCAAGGAATTTTTGCAATAGTCAGTAAATGTGTGTTAAAAATCTATAAATAAAGAACCATTTTTTCTATGTTTAATTTAGTGAAATTTTGAATTAGTTTTCATCTATGTTGTTAACAAAATAAACTTGAAATCTGAACAAAAGCAACGTTTGTTTAAATATTATTATTAAACATTAATTATATTTTAATTTTCATATAAACAAGTTTTAATAATAAATACATATATAGTAGTAGATTAACAGTAGTAAACAAAATTAGTCCAACCTTTTGGCTTTGATGTTACCAGAAATAAGGTAAAGCCAGATTGCGCACATAGAGGTTCTGTTGAAAGGAGTAGAATGAGCGCGCAGCGACTCCAGGTAGTTGTACAACAACAGTAGTGGAGTGTCTACTTGAAAGTGCACGTTGATTAATTTGAGCGTCTAAGATAAAGCATTGCTATTTTGTATTGTTTTCCCAAAGTAAGTGCTTGAATTTTGATAGCTATTCTTCAGAAAATCAATACAATGTCAGTAGTATAAAATATTTTTAACTTAAACGATTTCTACTAAGCTACTAATCTAGACTAACAATGTGAACATCAACGGTTCGTTTTAATAGCGGCCATGTTTAAATAAAAGGCCGCGCAATCTCTCCTACCAAAATTGGAGGGTAGCTTATTGGTAAATTTGCATAAAAAAGGGAAAATGAAAATGGACTAATTTTAAGTTAAACGTGTTATCAATTAATTTAATGTTATTTTGTAATCTTATCTGGACTTGTTTTTTCTGATTCTTTAATTTTTAAACCTTTAATTAAAATTTTTTAATCATTTTTTAAATTATTTCCTTTTTCTGATTCTTTAATCATTAGGTTGAAATATTCACTCCTAATACAATAATATTTGTTCATAAAACCTTACAACAATGTCATTTAAGTGTAATTATTATTGTTAACAATTTAATTGTAGTTACTATTAGTAACAATCTCTCCTACCCATGTGCACAATCACACCAACCCTGAAAGGACAGATTGCGCAAAATAACTTTCTTGGTTTTATTGCAACTGTTCTATTAAATTGCAACATAACAACAAAATATCAATGGAAATGCATAAAAAACAAATAAAGTAAAAATTATTCATGGATAGTTTAGCAAAAAATTAATATTTAGATTTTTTATTGTTATTCTTTTGAATTGTGCGCAGACTCTCCTTGCTTTACCTTATGTTGCAGATATGCAACGCGGTGATACAAAGGGTTAATACGCAACATATAGATTCAATTTGCAGTCGAATGGTTGCAGATATGCAACACGGGGATACAAAACTCAGTTCAGAACCTTCCTTAGCAAGTCATCCTGAAATAACCATAAATTCTTTCCGTTCTCATTCTTCTCCAATCATTTTGTGGTCGTCGACAAAAGAAAGAGGAGTTTTTTCCAGGTGTCAAAGGCTCTCGCTCTTGACCTCTGATCATGAGACATGTTAAGAAAGTCATAAAAGATGAAAGGAGGCTCTTTACCACATAAGAGACACCGCCCACTTAGACCGTAGTCTGATCTGTCCGTTGTACCGCCTGGTGTAGGGAGCAATTGCTAATATAATTAAGGTAAGGCCAGGGGAGATGGCGCGGTTGGAGAGATGGCGCGGTCAGAGAGATTGCGCACACACAGGTTAGCGGGTGAAGGAGTTGAGTGAGCGCGCAGTGTCCCAGGTAGTTGTACAACATCAGTAGTGGAGTGTTTACTTGAAAGTGCATGTTGATTGTTTTGAGCGTCTAAGATAAAGAATTGCTATTTAGTTTTGTTTTTCCAAAGTAAGTGCTTGAATTTTCATAGCTATTCGTCAGAATTTCTATACAATGTCAGTAGTACAAAATATTTAAACTTAAACAATTTCTCATAAGCTACTAATCTAGACTAACAGTGTAAACACCAACGGTTCGTTTTAGTAGCGGACATCTTCAAGTAAAACGCCGCGCAATCTCTCCTCCCGAAATTGGAGAGTTTGCGCATCTGCTACTTAGGACGGATGGCGCATTGTTCCCATTAGTTTCCATGCTAGGAGAGATTACGCAGCTTATTGGTAAATTTCCATAAAAAAATGAAAAATGAAAATGGACTAATTTTAAGTTAAATGTGTTATCAAGTAACTTAATGTTATTTTTTAATCTTATGTGGACTTGCTTTTTCTGATTCTTTAATTTATTTTTCCTTTAATTAAATTTTTTTTATCGTTTTTGAAATTATTTGCTTTTTCTGATTCTTTAAGGTTGGGTTGAAAAATTAACTTCTAATACAATGATATGTGTTGACAAAACCTTACAACAATGTCATTTAAGTGTAATTATTATCCTTAACAATTTAATTGTAGTTATTATTGGTAACAATCTCTCCTACCCATGTGCGCAATCACACCAACCCTGTAAGGACAGATTGCGCAAAATTACTTTCTTGGTTTTATTACAACTGTTCTATGAAATTGCATCACAACAACAAATGGCAATGGAAATGCATAAAAAACAAATGAAGTAAAAATTATTCATGAATAGTTTTGCAAAAAAATAAAATTTTGATTTTTTATTGTTATTCTTTTGAATTGTGCGCAGACTCTCCTAGCTTTACCTTATGCAGTTAACAAGATTAGCTATTTTTCATATATTTTTACATGGGAAACTGTTATGACACTTCAATGAACGCAATTGATTTGCCGTCTTACACACACTTTTTAATTTGACACCAAGCGGTTGCAGCTGTTATAAACTTGTCATCAAATTCCTATTTATAGGCTACTTTCTGACACATTCCCGAGTCCATTTTTTTCAGTAAACGCATAAAATTGGCGGGTGCTCTTATTCAAAAACTGTCAAACTCAATAGTTTTATAATTTTTGAATAAAGAAAGACGATCGTTTAAATAATTCTATCAAATGTTTCGTTTCGGGCCAAATATCCGGACGCGATAAAGCCGGACTGCAATATAAATCTAGATATAATTCGTTTATCAAGCAATGAAAAACGTTCGCTTCCAAATCATTTCAATATGCATGCTTGCAAATATCATGCTTTTACATTTCAAATTGGGCCCGTAAATGTGTCAGAAAAACTATCGTAGAAGAAAAAATATATATTTTTTTACTGTTAATAATTTTTAATAATTTATGTTGTTTTTACTTATTTTCTTGTTTACTTAATCTTCGTTATCTAGTACCTTCAAAATAAAATTTACTTTCAAAAAATTTCGAAATACCTTATATAATGAAATTTTTAAAATATTACGTTATTGCTATAAAAACAAACAAAAAATCACAGTTTATAATTTTATAAGTGAAACAAATTTATCTTTCACCCATGTAGCAGAAAATTTTCTCTTTCTTCTATTATCTTATTTATTAAATCTTTAGCAATTCTATTAAGGCATATTCACGTTTTCCCATAAATTCTTTTACATTTCAAAAATTCAAAACGAAAATTAGCAATTTGTCGTATTCGTATCCGACTGTATTTTGAAGCGTAAGCCTTTACAAAAAGAGTGGGATCTCCTGGTATTTAGAAACAATAATTCAAAAAGACCCATAACTGAGATAAGATTCGGAAAAATCGTACAAAATTAAGAGTTTGTCACATCGGTGTGCAGTTTACACCGTAAGACTCGTATATGATTAAATAAAGAAAAATGGTTGAAAGTGTTACATAAATCTGATCACATTTCAAAAACTTAAAATGTTAACAAATTGTAGTGTCGAAGTACAGTTAGCATCATACATCTGGGAAAATGATCGAAATATTTATAGTAAAATAGTAGATCTAAGAAATTTCTTAACATTCCCTTTTTCTACACAAATTCAGGCCCGTTATTCACTTTTATGGTTCAAAAAAGCAGTATTACCGATATTAACATTTGTTAAATTGGGGAATTTTGAAATGCAAACGAACTTATAGGACACCATGTATGTAAATGTGTATGATTTTACTTACCTCTTCTATGATATCTAGTATTGTCAACGTAAAATATTACTGTCATCAAATTTCTTTATTATTTACATCCTCCAATATTAAAATGCTACGTTATTTTGCAAAACATATAACTTGCCATTATTTGTAATGACATAAATGAAAATAAATTTGCTTTTCCTCATGTAGCAGAAATTTTGCGAAATGGTCATTTAAAGTTTTTTAAAATCAAATATATGTCACAATATAACAGGAATCATAATATTTATCCATTAACCATTAGAACACATTACTAATGACGAATCTGTTTACATCATTTTTCTTTCTTTCTTTTTTTTTTTTAAACAGAAGTAGAAAATATGATACTTTAACGGCGGAAATGTGTTACGCGTTATCCTGTATCAGAAGATTGTGCTCAAATCATTCTATCATGATAAAACCTGACAGTTAATTTTTTTCGTGGAAACATTTGAAACGAGAAAAGCATCATTGCTATTTTTATTAATACGGTTAAAATATTTAAAGTATGCATTTCAGTTCAACATATTATTTTCGAATGTAAATAAAGACTAGTTGTTACATTTATATTTTAAATTACAATTTCATTCAAATGAGGTTATTTATTTAGCGAAAATAAAGTTGTGTTGATATTATTTCCTCGTAAAGAAGAGCAAATACGAGGATGAAATAAATATGATCAATACTTTTATAACAAATTATTTTTGAAGTATTATTTATCAAAATTATAAAAATATTATTTTTCTACGTATTTTAGCATGTATAAAAATTTTTCTGCATGTTCGAAGGTTTTCTAATTTTCAAGCCTGTTTTGTTTTATGAAAACGAAACAGCACAATTATGAATTTAATTCAACAAAATGTGTTAACGTCTTCACTAGATGGAACTATGTCTCTGCCCAACGCTTATTTAAGTGGATGTGAAAAAATAAATGTTATTATATAGATATTATGTTCCGACTACAAAGATGATGTTCCAGTATTAATTAAAGTTATTTTAATTCATATTTTGTTATACTTGTTGTGTGAGTTTTTTTTTTGTTGTTGTTTAAGAGAAGAAGAGGATTGCGATCGGAATACTCTTCGAAGTATTCTTCTTTTTTAGGGCTGATTAAATGTTTCACAATTCTCCAATATTCACGGTACAGTTCTGCTTTAATTGACCGTTGCTCAAAGAGAAAATTATCTGAAATTTCATCAGTTTTCACTTTAATATAACGGTTTCACTTTTTGTGTGCCAATCCACAATGGATCCCTTTGTTTCATGTTCTTTACAGACAATTATACTGGAACATCCTCTTTATAGTCCGAACATAATTACTCTGTAGAGTAGCATTTATTTTTTCACTTTTTGTGTCCCAATCCACAATGAATGTCCTTGTTTCACGTTCTTTACAGACATTTCTAAATGATTTGTACAGTTTGCTTACCTGATGCCTTAGCAAGTTATCATTTTCGAATTGTGCATTCATACTGCACCACGTTTTTTTA
Organism: Maratus michaelseni; assembly: GCA_963931845.1. Lineage (NCBI taxonomy): Eukaryota > Metazoa > Arthropoda > Arachnida > Araneae > Salticidae > Maratus > Maratus michaelseni. Next base: position 254,695,744 of record OZ007590.1, on the reverse strand, counting down.
GGTTTTATATTTTCAGCAACAAAGTCTTATTTCTTTACTGCGGAATTTTGTCACCTACATAAATCCATTGCTTACTTTTAGTCGCCTGCCAAACACGGTTTCTATTTTTAGAAGTGTATAACGGAGGTGGCAAAGACCTGTGCATCCGAGTTTGTTTTTAATGCTTTTACACAATTTCTAATTATCACATAATTGTAATTACTACATTATTAAATAAAAATAATATGTATATTGAAATTAATATTTATTTTATGTTGATTTTAAAATTAAGATCAATGGCTATCGCAAAGTTTCGCTTATGTGTCTCTAAACACCAGAAGAGCAAAAGTACACATTCTTTACCGTATATTAATATTTAAATAAAACATATACGGTCTACTAGAATTTTTTTTTAGCTTTTTATCTTGGAAGGTAATTTAAATTTGGACACAAACAGATTTTAATATTTTAAAGAAAAGGGTATTAATTTATAACTCCAAAAAACCTGTTGCAATCCATAAAATGCCTAAATATTTGGAAATTTTCTAAAGATGCGTCTTTTCATTTTTAGTAGTGAAAATCGCGAAATATTCATAAAATACGAAGAATAATAAATCGACACAGTTTGTTTGTTAAGTGTGGTATTTTGCTTTAAAATCCTTCTGAGGCTGCTATCAGGACCGCATTTTTTCAAAATACAGTGAAAATTTGACTGTGCAAATTTTATAATTTAGTACAATTACCGCTCAGTGTAAAACATTTATTATACGTATATGCTAAAATTGACTTAAGTACAATTTGTAATTGGTTATAGGTGTTTTTCATGAGCGGCAAATGCGATAATCACCATGAATTCTATTTTGAATAACTAAATAAATGTATTTATGCATAAATAAGCTATATGTCTGTATTAATTTCTTCGTAGCCATTTATTAATTGTTATGCATTATACAAATAATTTTGATAAACTTGGGAAGTAAAATCAAATTTTATAAACTGCGCACAATATGATTTTAAAGAAGCATGTATTTAAATAGAGTTTGAAATAACTTATTACAAAAAATTCATTTGAAAATCTTTCCAGAATTTTCTTCTCTTTTGCATAACACAAAACCATCAAGATGAAGGGAATATAAGAATTCTTTATTTTGATTTATTTTGCTCGAACTTCTTGTCTTGTAAATATGCTTTATTATCCCCTTTCTATTAAATATATTCCGTTTATTTTTAATCCAAATAAATATTAATATTCTGCAACTTTGTCTTTTTTATTTTAATGCATGTATATATAGTTAATCCCCTGACACCCGAGCAAAAGGGCAAATTTGTAATATTGTTTCCTCTGTAATGTTTTTAAATGCTAAAATAAGATGATTTTTCAATTTTTATATAAATAAAAAACGTAATTACGTACATGACTAAAATCCTTGAAAGTTTTAATCATTAATCAATGATTTAAAACTGCATTATATCTGTAGAATTGTATTAATTTGATTAATCCTTCTATTGCAGGGAAATCTTTAGCATAGTGAACGGATATATCAGTTCACAGCAGTGAGAAGGTTGATCAATAAAGTAAATCTTGGAATTTAATTGCAGTGAGGCACTTGTCATGTGATTATTTTACTTTCAAAGAATATTTTTCGAAGCGAATTTCAGAATTTCTTCCAAAGTTCTACTGACCTAAGAAATAAACCCACAATGTTCAGATTAAGTGTTAAATTAAAATTGTAAGACCACAAAAGCATATTTAATAACTGAATTGGCTTTCCAGATGTGATAATTTGTCACTTATTGGCAAATTTTATTTCTTGAGTTTATGATTTTAATGAAAGTAAAATATTACAATACGTATAGTCCTGAAAAAAAGAAAAAAAAAATTCCTTGCAATGCTATTTCATCATTAAATTGTCGTTAGAGAGATATGAAAGGAACCGTTAAATTCGGATTTGTACTTATTTTTCAAATGTGAATGTAAAAAAGAGTTTTCATCATATTAAAAATTGTACTAACTTTGAATTTTCAAATGGTAACACCGAGCATTGAAAACAGATTTGACTTCCTTGGATCACAGTAGCCTTTGAAAAATGTATAGTTTCTACATGTTTTCTTACTTCTTCATACAGTTACGAAAGAAAATATGTGTAAGGGAATGTATTTCTAATTTATTAATTTTAATTCGAATAATAAAATTAAGATTTTAAAATACAAATTTTCTAGGATACACAATTAGTTACCAGAAAAATTATAAAATATTTATAAATGTGCCGAACTGTGCAAGGAAGATTTTTGGGGTTTTTCAGTTGAAAGTTACGTTACTCCCAGTCAGAAAATACTCGTTCAGCTAGGCACGCCGGCAGGTAGGGAAATCTCGGCATGTCTGACCAAAAGATGGTGATAAATTTTGAGAACTAAGGCAAATAAATGCTTCTTCTATTTTATTCTTAAAATTCACTTAAAATACTTCATGACAGTAAAAGAAAGGTAGATAAGATTTATCCTACCTGTTGATTCCGCGAAGGTGTGGTAAGTATTATCCAACTTGAGAATAAATCCAATGGCACTATTTAATCACTTTTTCATATCACTGATGAGAATAAATTACGATATCTTGTCTGAATAAATATTTCTTCAGGATATATTTTCTAATTTAAATATTTAATTACTATTAAAAGAAAAAGAAATTAATTTACATTATTAAATTTACATCACACTATAAAAAAGTTAAAACATATACTTTACTAGCAAGCTACGCCCGCTGCGCTGGTCAGTTTCTACAAATGAACCTTGAAGCAAACAAAATATATCGTTTAATTTGACCTTGTATTTGAAAGCAATCTGTATATTTACCTGGAATATCCTTCCACATTACTGAAAAATGACATGATTGCGCTATTATATTTTCTAATGTGCAGTTAAAATTTTAGCTGTTAAGGACCAACTCTTTTATTTGGTCATTTACAGTTAAGGTTTGCTAAAGAATGATAAAACTATATGCAATATACTAAAACCATCACTAAAAATTATCGAACTAACAATGCAAACTAATTAACAAAATCCATTCAGTAGAAGTTTTTATAAAGGCTAATCTTTTATAATCGGGTTCATCTGATTATAGAACTTTTCCACGTAATTCTAAAACAGAACAATATAAAATATACTAAAACCATCCTTACAAATTATCTACTTAACAATGCAAGTCGCAAAAAATACGCCCAGTAAAAACTTTCAAAAAGGCTAATCTTTCGGAATCGGGTTCTCCTGACTGTATAACCTTCACACAACTGTTTGACTAAGCAGCGTAGAACAATATGTAGTACATTAAAACCATTCCTGAAATAGCATCTGACTAACAATACAATTCTCATCAAAATCCGTCCAGTAGAACTTTTTCAGAAGGCTAATCTTTCATAATCCGAATCAAATACTGAAAAAGCTAATATTTGATTAAAAAAAAAATATCACCTGATTTTCGAATTTCCCCCTATAATTCTAGAACTAAGCAACGTAGAATGATATGTTATATAATAAAACTTTCCCTAGAAAGTTATCTAACAGTGTAGGTTTCATCGTAGGTTCGGCAAAATCTTTTAAAAAGGCTAATATTTCATAAACGGATTGATCTGATTATAGAACTTCCCAGAATAATTCTATAACTAAGCTACGCAGAACGGTATGTTATACAATAAAACCTTCCCTGAAAAATGATCTTATACAGTTTAAGCTCTACGAAAATCCATTCAGCAGAACTCGAGTTATAAGCAGCCGGAACGAAATTTCATATATGTAGAAGTAAATAGAAGTACATTGCCATTAATATAGTTTGCATGTGAATTTAAAAAAAGGTACTTTTCGGTTAACCGGGCGCCAGTGATCGTACACTTGAAAAAAAAAAGCACCTTTTGGCTTAAAATCTCTCATCAAAACTGTTTTTCTTTTCTTTCTTTTTTTTAAATAAAATTAATAACAGCTTTTTCTTTTATTTTTCCAGCTGTATAGCCATTTCAATTCTTTCTGCTTCAAAAAAAAAGACACCTTTTGGCTTAAAATCAAATTGTTTAGGATCAAAAGTAAAATCAAAATCGCCAAAAACAAAAGATAAATCGCGAAATATTGTTTCGATAGCAATCTTGCCCCTTGAATAATTTTTTAAGCATTGCGAACATTCCCAATCATGTTTAAATTAAATATTTTCGTTTTATAATATTCTCTCATCAAAACTCTCTTTTCTTTCTTTTTCTTTTTTTTTTTAATTAATTTAACACAGTTTTTCTTTTATTTTTGGAGATGTATAGCCTTTTCATTTCTTTCTGCAACAATAATGATCGCCAAAAAAATAGCAATGGTAACCTTTTCGGCCAAAATAACAAATGTAAAAAATGAAATTATTTACGACATCACATTAAAAACCTCAAAAATAACAGTATTTCTCCACTGTTTAATGGATGTTATTATACATATAAACCTTCCTCTTGAATCACTCTATCTATTAAAAAAAACCGCATTAAAATCCGTTGCGTAGTTTTAAAGATTTAAGCGTACATAGGGATATAGGGACAGAAAAAGCGACTTTGTTTTATACTATGTAGTGAAGAGAAGTTCAGCAGGTCTGCATTTAAAAAAAGTTACTCAGAGACTAAAGTATATTAGTTCTTGGATGAGAGAAAACACAGTCAAGTCGACGTCATATAGCCTTGAACTCTCGAGGTTACACGTGTAAGTTCTTTAATGAGAATCTCACAGAAAACAGAAAAAGTACTTTGTCAGCACACGTGTTTCGTTTCACCAGCTTGAAATCGGATGGATGAATAGTCAGGCTCACGATAATAGCTGAAATGTTTATATCAGAAATCAATTTCCTAACAGATGGATCCATTAAAATACAGTTTATTTGTGGTTATAATAAATACTGTAAAGAGTTTAAGGTTATTTAAAAACTATTGAAGATATATTTAAGGTTTAGCATCAACCTTAAAAAATAAGAGTAATAAAAATTAAATTCAGTTAAATTAAGTAAAATACAAGTGAAAAGAGAAATATATCAAAGTTCAGCTTTACTTCAAAACAGGGCCATGGTACAAGCCAGAGACAAGGGAGGCGGCATAAGCCACATGATCTAAATAAATAGCCACTTTCTAGAACAGTTTCTTTGTGTATGTTACAATGTAACAGTCTTTTCAATTTTAACATAAACTCCCTTTATATAAATGAATATTTTTTCCTCGTTACTGTCTAAGAATTTATTATTTGTGTATGATTTGATAACAGTAGGTGGTCTATTTATTTTTTTATATATGTCGTAAACTAAATACTAAAACAAGCTGGAAATTGTACGTCAAATGTGACAAATGAGTTGCGTTCGTACTGTAGCTGGCTACATAAATATTTAGATCTTGATGATTTTTAATTCTGTGAAATGAATGATATCGTCTGCAGATTAATTTCTGTAATAGAATAAGTATCTCGGTCGCTTGACGATTAAACTTCGGAAGCTCCTATAAAAAGAAAGCACCAATTTAAAAACAAAAAATTCAGATTTCTTAATAAATATTTTTATTAATAGCTCCTAAAGTTTTGATTCGATTTTAATAAAATTTGAAATGTCTCGACATAATTCTGCAAAGATAATATATCTTAAATTTCATAACATTCGGTTGGGTAGTTTTTGCGTTGTTATATGCGGACGGACGGACAGACAGACGGGCAGACGGACAGACAGACGGACGGACCAAGCGACGACAATAGGTGCTACGTATTTGTATAATTACGAACGCACCTAATAAATGTAAAATTACACTCCTACGTTATTGACGATCGTGGTCCATTTTATGTTAAGAATAATGTCAGGACAAATATATATTTTTATTAAAAATTTATTACTAATTTACATAATTAAAAATATGCTTTGAATTTATAAAATGGTTGGAATAAATTTGGGTCTATCATTTATATCTCATTCCAAAGTAAAAAGTTTTCAATCGAATGTTTTTTGTGATTACATAAATTAAAGTGTGTCACATGAATTTAACATTGGTATACTTAAACTTTGACACCTTTTGTAACTCCGTGAAAATTTAAGTAAAGGTTTAAAAACTGTACATTGTACTGGACTGCTTTGATCCAAGAAATTGAAATATGGCTTTAAATGTATATTTTAAACATTTGAAAAAATAAATTTTATGCCATTGTTATATGTATTAAGCTCTTTTTTAAATACCAAAAATTTTAAAGACCAAAAGCAATAATTTCTGCCTATGAAACAGATATTTCTATCATTCAGAATTGAAACCTCACTTATGTAGCATTTACACAAAAATGTAATGTATATTTAAGAAATATTGAATTTGGAATTCCATTTATGGAGTTTTAAAACAATATAAATTTCAGTTTCGCAAATAAGAACATTATTCACGAGCAGTGCATCGCCGAGATCCAAAATATTAAAACTGTTATTTAAACTAACCAGAATTTGTTTAAGGAATACACAGTTATTATAAACTAAACGCGTCCCATTTAGATAAATTATCAATAAATATTACTATATGATCCGCAATTACTAGATTTATTAATCAATTAAAGAGGAATTACATTTCGACATTTTCATGTGAAGTTAGTAAAAGCAATGCAATTTTAGTAGCTTTCTGGTTTTTTCGATCAAAATTTTAAATCATTTGTCTTTAGTGGTAAAAATAAATCAAAATGTATTTTTATCTGTTTACTCAGACACATGGTCATATTCATATCAAACTCCAATCTAAGCCAAATTTGAAAATTATCGAAAAAAATCTACTATGTTTGGTATTGCGGAATGTCTGAAATTAAAATGATATATTTAATTTCTGTGAAGACATTCAATAATTAAAAAATTATCGTATATAATTATAAATTGAATTTCATTTGCACAGTTTGCAATTTTTTTCCAATGAAATAAATGTATATGGTTTTTATGAATAAATTATTATTATAAATTATTTGAAGGAAAAGTTCTATCAGAAAATAACTATTTTATCAGTTTCATTTAATGTTTCACAGTTCAATATATAATTGAAATATTAGATAATGTTAGTTGGGAGTAGTTATAGTATGACGTTTATGTATGACGTTTAGTATGACGAAATGTTTAAATACATACATAAATATAAATCATGATAAAATTTTATATACAGTATTTCTGATGGTAACAAATAAGTCTGAGTTTTAATAAGATCCGAAAATTAACATAGTGTCCGGAGACGTGTAGGATTTGCAAATATATCATAATGTACATCCAACATGAGAATTTTTTATTATTTTGTCCTTTTAAATGGACCAAACAATTTTTCGGGCATACTGCAAACAGCCGCGTACCTGCCCTGTTTGTATATATTATATATAAAGTTGTTTTTAAGTATACACCTAATTTTTAATCCATTTGAGAATTCATGTATTTAATTATATATATATTATATATATATATATATAAAATACACACACACACACACACAGACATTACATATATATATATATATATACATATATATACACATTTGAATATATAACCAATATTCTTGAGCTTGAATCATGCAAAAGAAAACATTCAGAGTATGTCTAATAAAATTTTGTCTGAATTATGTTGCGTATTCTCTTAAATACGTAGATAAATAAAATTAAATAAGCATGTAAGTAAAAGCCTCAGTAGTTTTCCTAGAGTATTAGAAAATGCATTTTGCATACATCAAAACTTTCTGTATTTTAATCTGCTAAAATCTCACATTTTCAACTTTATTTTTCAGGGGCTATAACGCTGTAATTATATGTATTCGTAAAATTGAATGTCGTTTGCATTCAGTGCAAAATATTGAAATTAAAAAATTTCAATTTGTTTTCATATTTGTAAATGTCAATGAATAATATTTAATATTTTGAAGATATGTTCATTCTATTCATTTATATATTTTTTATTTGATTATACATAATTATATATTTCACAGACATTATATCATTTTTCGTATACTTAATCCCCTGATATGCTTGAGTAAACACTTTTATTCTTGGAGTTTCTTGAAACAAAAATCACATTTTCCCTATTTCTTTCCTTTCTCACCTTTTTACTTTCTTTTGATTTACAAGAAGAAAGTTTTGGATTATGAAAATATTTGTATTCCGGCTTTCGACGGATTTATACGTTTTAGAAGGTCCTGAACACGATTTCACTAATTTTAGAAAATGTGAGTCTGTCTGTCTGTATGTGACAAAAAATTTGTGGCCGCTCTATCTCAAGCACTAATGCTCGTAATTTGATCAAACTTTAGATTCAGTTAGTCCCTGATATAAATTGGTGCTAATTAGTTTTTGCTGAAAATCGCCTAGCAGGTGGCGCCGGTATGCTGCATTTTTTGCAATTTCCGCAATAGCTCTACCTCAAGAACTAATGCACTTATTTTCATGAAACTTCATATTCAGTTAGGCCTTGACATAAATAGACACTGATTACGTTTTGGTGTAGGTAGCCCAAAGATGGTGCTGCTATGCTACTTTGTGCATTATTTTCACGATAGCTGTATCTCCAGAACTAATGTAGGGAATTTCATCAAACTTAAGATTCGGTTAGACCTTGACATAAATAGATACAGATTACGTTTTAGTGTAAATATCCCAACAGGTGGCGCTGTTATGCTACTTTTTTCATGATTTTCACGATAATTATACCTCAAGAACTAATGCACGGATTTTCATTAAACTTGAGATTCAGTTAGACGTTAACATAAGTTGTTGTTGTTGATTAAGTTTTTGTCTAAATCTCCGAACACGTGGCGCTGCTATGCTGTATTTTCCAGGATTTACACGATTTTAGTGATGCCATATCTGAAGAACTAATGCACGGAATTTAATAAAACTTTAGATTCAGTTAGACCTTGATACAAATTGGTGCTGATTCGTTTTTAGTCTATGGGAAACCTGTGTGAGATAGAAGAAAATTTTGGGATTGGCACATTCGACTAGTTTGTCTATGCAATGAAACCGAGCGACCGTTTGACGAATGTGAATGATTTGAACTCTCCCATAGGCTCGCAGTACAAGAATGTGATCTGGACGTTTATGTTTTAACAAAATTTTTTATTATAAATCCTGATGAAGGCTGGGTTCACAGCCGAAAGTGCTCGATTTTAATGTTTTAGAATTAAAATCTAATTATGTTTTAATCATCTTTTCGGTAATGGAATTACATGTTTTTATGTGCACTTTTTATTTTAATTTGAAAACAAAGATGAATTTAAGCATTCCGGTCTTGTGTTATAAAAGCTTTTATCTCTTCTTCATAAAAATCAACCTGTTTTAAGTAAGGATGCATAATTTTCCAAATAAAAAAAAAAACACGATTTTTAATAATTTTATAAAGCTTTTAATAACACAACTCCAACTTTTTATTACTTGTTTTAGGCAGTTTTCATTACAAAAAGATACCTATTGCAGCCATTCGGGGGATAGTAATTACAAAATAAAATTGGTATATTTTCACCGATCATGATCCCAGACTAAAAAATCACCCTCCGTTCAAATGTTGATATATATTTTTTCAGAAAAATATGACATTTTGAAAGCGATTGTTAATTAATATTAATTAATATTTCGGTTAATTTTCAAAATATTAAAATTATGATTCACAGGTGCACCAGGAGAGGCCTTGGACTATTCTAACCTAAATTGTCAGATTTTTAGGTGCGCTAGATTTCGCTAGCCATCACAGACATACAGACACACACGCACACAGAGCGAAACTTTATTTTATCAATATAGATAATGTTCGTTATATACTTAATCCTTTGTCATGATTGAGTAAACGCTTTTATTCTTTGAGTTTCTAACACTTTTGAGGAACATTGAGCTGGGATTAACTTTTTTCTACCTTTCATTGACATAATTATTTTTATATGCAAAAGAAAACATTTGTAAAAAAAAAAAAAATCACTTGTTGGAAAACAAGCAGATTGCAATTCATAATTTGTCTGTTCTTCAGAAGCTAGAAATAAATCAGTGTGTATCTTAAATAAATAGCGAAAAATAAAAAATATTTACTATTAGATACATCTTTAGGTATATATATTATCAATAATTTCTTGTTGCGTATAATATATTCAAATGCATGTTTCATGTGAAGTAAATTGAAAAATAAAATATATTTTTTTTTTTTTAAATAATAATAATAATAATAATTCCATAATTCTTATTAACAACAATAATAATTTTGAAGATATTCAGTATTATATAATTTAATAAATGAAAGTGAATTATATTTCATGTTTGAAATTAGTTAACTAAATATGTTACAAACACAATATTCTCATGAAGTGTTGATGTAATATTAAATGAAAATATCAAATGGAATTGTTTTAATCTGATAATACTGTTTAATTTTGCTTCTGAAACGAAATGTATATTTTTAACATTAATATAAGCTCACGGGAAACAATATTCATATTTCTGACATTTCTTTTACGTAATAATATTCCTGAAATATTAAAGAAAATGTAGAATATTTATCCACTGCAATCTTTACGATTACATTTTATAATAAATAATTAAAGCTATATATGCTTTCCAAACACCCAGCCTTTGATTTCATTTAGCTATTTGAGTGTAAGGGTACATTTTTCGTGAATTTAGAAAGATTTCTAACAGATTTTTATAAACTTTGCTCTTTCAGTATAAATAAAAATAAAATACCTTGTAATACTTTCTATGATATAGGTAGTACAGGGTTATACAAATATTTTTATTTACTTATCAAGCACATAAAAATGCATTTTCTATTGAACAAGGAAAAAAATCCCATCTAACAACTAAGCCTTCAATAGAAAAAAAATCTCCATATTAGTATTTTAATGTTAAATATATGCTACGCAGAGCGTAAAATGTGACATTTAGCTGACGTTTTCATTTTTTGAAGATTTTTATCTCTTAAAATACTTTTTAGAAGGTTAATTCTTTTCCAAAATAAACATTTTTGTTTTCAAATATTTTTTTTTATTTTCTTAGAAATTTTAGTTAGTTAGATTATGTTTATTTTTCTTTAATATGCAATCTAAAAGTTATGCATCATGTTTCATTGGTTACGAATTAAAATAATGATTATTATTCACATGAATACTTGGATGTGTGATTTTTATTAAGCCTACAAACGCCTTAAATTTTGTTAAAAAAGGTTTAGTATAGTAACAAAGTTTGACAGTTTTTAAGATTTTAGGAAATTTACGTGTTTATAAAAAACTGCGACGTTTCTTTTATTGTATAAATAAGTAATTATTTTACAAAACAATAGTATTCATAATGTAAAAATAATTAAACAGATAAAAATTCATATATACACTTGGTGTTTATGTAGCGATCGTTTAAAAAATGATTTTTTTTTTAACACTGAGATATTCATTTATTCAGCATATAAGTATAAACTCAGAATTTAAATAAAATAGCTATTATAATGACAAATAAATTATATTTAAAAAATAGTAATCATATTATAAAACAAATTACTATGATATTTGAAGCGAAATAATATTAAAAATATACTACATTTTTAAATGGGTACAATGTGCAATGATATTGCCTGCATAACCTTAAATTTTTAGTTAGATATTTTTTAAGAATTTATTTTAAAACATTTCTTTAGCTTTTATTAAGTCTTTAGTTTTAATGAAGTTTCTTTTTTTGTTTTAAAGTATTTCTGTTGATATGTAAAATTTTGAACAAATTGGATTTGTGCTAACAACTTTAAAATTATCACATTGCTTACTTCTATTTGTGTACACCATATCTCGGAGAAATTGTATATATATACAACTTCAGATGAAGTAAGTTTTTTAAGTAAGTTTTGTAAGTTTTTATTTAAGTAAGTCAGATTTATTTCAGATTAAGTAAGTTTTAACGAGAAATTTTTTACACCTGACTATATATTTCAATATATACGTTCTCAAAAATTAAGAAAATGTTTACTTTGTTAATTTATTTTTCATGTGTCTTTTTCTGTTTCGTTTTTTTTTTCAAATTTGTTCATCATTGTTTGTATTTCACATATTTATTGGTAAAATAACATTTTTCTTTATAATATTTAATTTTTTATCTATTTTTGGAAACAAATTTATCCATGTTACATTATGATAAAAAAAAATATCAAACTACACAACATTGAAAGATCACCCTAATTTATGTAGTAATAAGTTTTTATAGAGGTTTTCTACGTACTCTGTTTCAAAAAATAGATTTTTGCTAATTGTGTAAATCTGTTTCATATTGTCTCAAGAATATGCGGACGAAATGGCTTTAATGAGGCAAAAGTGCTTCTGGTTTAAAAACGCATTAAATTGTGACAGCGCATCAGCGTGAATTTACCAATATTCTGTAACACCTATCACTTAATTTCATATTTTTCTCTAATAGAGCGGGAGGCGGTAGCACAGACAATCACCTCATCGAGTTCACGACTGAAATTCCAGAATTAGTTAAAACTTGATTCGCATAATAAAACGTAATCGGTCTGCCAAGTCATATCTTGGTGGAAAACAACCGAAAACTCGATTTTAGCGGTTGGCTCGTAGGTTTACCATTGTATGTTCCTGCACTCAGTCCTCCATGTTTTCATTCCTTTGGGTGCAGTTAAACACAATGTTAAACCTACGAGTTAACCACTAAATTCGGGTTTTAAGGTGTTTTCCACCGAGATATGACTTGGCAGACCGATTGCGTTTTAATATGCGAATCGAGTTTTAACTAATTCTGGAATCTCAGCTGTGAACTCGATGAGGTGATTGTCTGTGCTGCTCCCTCCCGCTCTATAACTATTCTAATTCATTGCATGTTAAATGTTTGTATGTTACCTGACTTCTGTAAGACGGCACTGATTGTTACGATCCGAACACCGGAACAGGACAGACACGCCCCCTTCTATCTTCAGACTTATTTCCCTTCTGTCTCGCTTGTTTAAGGTAGATGAATACATACTTCGAACCGTCAGAAAGTGTTCGTAACCTACAATTTGATAATTATACCCGAGCAGTTTGTTTTCAGGCCTAAACTCTCGGCACAACGCCAGCTTTGGAGAATAACTTAACTCGTTCATGACGGTCTCCTTCATGACAAAAAACTTGTGTTTATAGACATTAGATGGAACCCATCAAAACTTGACTGATGTTCATAGCTGTTTTAAAAAGTTTGAAATTTTTGAAGAATAATTCATATAAAATAAGAAAAATCATTCTGTCCATAGCAGGGATCGAACCCACACGATAATCGGGACAGAGAAGAAACGCGCTTTATAAAGCTCGGCCACCGTTTTCGTATTTGAGTGTGTTCTAAAACTGGTTAGATTCTAGATTTATGTTTACACATGCGCAAATGAGCAAATTCGTGTGAAAAATAAATTTGACGGAAATCCTTTTTGGTTTTAATGTATAAGATTGCTAAAGCCTTCAACTGGGTCTGGCATTATGTAATTATTTATAAGTTGATTCTGCTAAAGGCTCCATTCCAACTTACCTTTATCTTTTAGAAATGCCTTAAGGGTAGGACCTTGTCTGATAAATTTAATAATTCTATATCGTCTTCTCGCATTATCGAAGCTGACGTCCCTCAGGGAAGTTTTGTTAGCACATAGTTGTTCAATCTCTACATTAATAGTATTCCTCGTATTCCCGGCATCCTTTTAAAGTTCTATACGACTTACACGGCTATCATGTCCATCAACAATTCATTACGCATTGTGATGACCCGATTAACCTCTGAATCTAGGGGAAGCACGGTATCATTTTGGAGCCCCTTCTCATACAGGAAATGTTTTCTAAATTCTACATTCGTGTAAAGTTTTTAATGCAATAAATATTATTCCCAGGAGGGACTGGGGATTAGCTGTGTTCTGATAGTTCATCAAATAGCCTTTTCTTTGTTCCCTAGATGTAATGTATATAGAGGATATTTGTGGTACATACAGTTGAAGTGTACTAACTGTTACTGTAAAGGGTTACTTCTAACCAGCACATCAGGATTGCATACGATTTGTTAACAGCTTATTGATCACATTCAAATTACACGATTAGATAAGTTTCATGAAGTAGAGTGGTTTTTTTCTTTCATTGGGTAAACTTCCGCTTCTAAAAATATAGAAAAATCAATGTAAAAAATGTATAAAGTGAACTACAGACCCTATTTTATAGTCATTTAGGGGCCCCTCTTAAGTTTTAGATGGGAAGCTTGTGCTTTATGTACCTTTTGGATAATCAGGCCCTGGTGATGACTATACTTCAAGCCTACCTTTTGGCTCTTTATATGTGGCTTAGGAAGTGCCGTGTAAATGCAACAAAATTTACCGCAATGATTTTCCAATAAAACTATCTTCCCCGACGTTGATCTTTCTCTTGATGGTGATGCGATAGCCTGGGTTACAGTTATAAATTTCTAGGTATTTATGTAGACTCAAACTTAACCTGGGTTAGGCAGATTCAGGATGTATTAGTCAAATCTACCAAAGCTCAAAGATCCCTTAAATCTCCATTGGCTTATCACAGCCGTCTGTCACTTTCGAATAAATTATTACCATATACATATCGTTCATCAGATCAACCATGATCTACGGATCTGTTTGATATACGGTGCTGTTTGATCTGTGAAACTCAGATGTAGAAACTTCAAACGTTTCAAAACTTTTTACTGCGTAGGATTTGTAAGGCGACAGTCTTACAACGGAATGACATCATCATCTCAATATTTGATCTATCTCTCTAGTTATAAACAAATTTCACAAAATTTCCGAATACATCGAATTTTAACACCCAACGAATCTTTGCCGTCCACCCAAACTTACTGTGTAAACTGCCCTCGTTGTAGGAAAAGACTGCGTGCCAATAACGAAATTAAATTTCGTTGATTTTGTCATTTGCTCCAAAACATATTCCTTGCAGCAAATCTATTATCAAAGTAACTCCTTTTATTTAACAGAGATGACGTCTTTGGATTGCCTTCCATAAGAAAGAGGACAAAGCAACCTTAAACACATTGTTGAGGAATTCCAAATTCTAATTATAATGTTATTGCATTATTATTTTCCATATAGCATACTTCCACGAATTTCACCTTTTGACGTCTTCCCGCCTTGTTTTTGATACCGAGTTCCGTTAACTTTCTTACATATATTCTATTTTTGTTACTTTTAGGGAAAAAATATTTTTTTTTGCTTTTGATATTGTACTTGTATCTTATTTTAGTATATAAATTGTTTGGATCATATATTATAAAACACAAATAATAATTGTATGGATCCATTTATATACTTTTCCTCCGTCCCCCCTTATCTATGCATGTCGTGTCTGACATTCGTCAATCATCAAAGCACGTTTCTATTTCCACAGAACTTCCAGGTGATTCCTGCATATATTGTTCCCATTTCGATACGAAGTAAACGTGGGCAGTACACCTCACATAGGCATTCATGAATTAATTGTCTTTGATCTTTGGCGACTGTGAAGACATTTCATCACTCACCACTCGCAAGTAACATGCAGCTAGTCGTAGAACATATCTAGGAGGATTTAGCTGCTGGCAATTTGCTTCAAAGATTTCTCGGAGCACAATATATACAAACAATAACGAAATTTAATTTTGTTGATTTTGTCATTTGATCCAAAACATATTCCTTGTGACAAATCTATTATTATTGACAGGTGCATATTCAACGACGTAATTTTCATTATATTATGATAAAATGGGTATTTAGATAGGCTCAACAGCTATGACGTATTGCCGCAATCGTCACGAAGACCGCTCGCATCGCTCAGAGGATCTTATGTTGGAAGTCGCGAATGATGCTAGAATTGCTTCCCGAGAAGAAATACATTGATGAATGCATTGTTTGGGGGAAAAGAATGTGTTCTTAATGGCCCAGAATCTCGGATTATTGGGCAATTTACAAAATTGAATGTTTTCTATTAAATAAATAAAACGAAAAACTTAAACAAAACATCCATTTTTAGATGATGATTGAATTGACAATTCCAACAATATGTAACATGTATCGAATAATATGTAATACTTTTCGTTATAATCTATTTTTTCTGCCCCCTGGAAGACCAAAAAAATCGGCTTTTGCTACCTAGTTTTTAAGATAAACGTCATTTTGACATAAAAATACCAAATTATACTTTCGGTTGTTCCAATCCAACTTGTAAGCCTACAGATTATAAAAACTTTCATAAATTATAAAATTATTTTTATAGATTTGCTGGAAAGCATGGGATCGTACCACTGTATGCGGGGTGCAGGCTCAAAACAAAAAAGGTTTATATTGCTCTAAAAAATTGAAAAAAGCATTAATTAAAAAACGCTAATTACAAAATATAAATTTCTACAACACTGTATTTCGTTTAAATTGAAAAGAAAATGCACCAATGCCCCGAATTTCCTAGATATAAGTAGCATAATGTAGAAATCTCTTTTAATTTAACACTTTTCGATAATATTTCACCTGCAAACTGATCTAGTATATCAATGTTTAATAAATAAAATTTTACGTTTGTCATGAATGTTGATGCAGCATTTCTAATGCATTTCATTTTCAAAGCATTTATAGAGAAATTACATAATACACATTTCATGCCTGAATAATTTCTAATGCAAACTTCAAAACCGTATTAGAGAGAAATTCTTATTCAAGAGTATGGTATGAATGCCAAAAACAAGTGCAAACAATAATGTATAGAATTTCGTCATGTATTTGGATGCAGCATACTGCAAAATATACCGTTAGTGACGCTAAGTACAATGATATATCCTGCATTTCATCACATTCTCATATAAACGCTTTTACATTGTTGGTGCACTCGTTAGTAGTAGTATATACGTTCTTAGTTTATAAACAAAACATTATTTAGGACTTACTTTAAAAAGATAATAAAATCAAATACTTTTACAAAAGGTAAATTAAAATTTCCCTATTAAATGAACAACATCTATATACCTTATAAACTTTTAATATTCATCATCTTGCTATATTATTTCAATTTTTTTACATAACTATATTTATATTATAATCAATGTAAAATGTAAAATATTTCAAGAATTTATGAATAATTATGATATTTTAAAATATTTTGTAATTTTTTTTTTCATTCCGGGGTAAAAAAAGTAAAATGAAAATGAAAATAAATAAATAAATAAAATAAAAATTTAATTTAATTTAATTTAAAAAAAAAATAAAAAATGTTCACAGAATTAGGATTGAAATTTAAATATATTAAAATCTTAAATGTGTTTAAATAAACAGTAAAACTAAAAGTACAGAAAAAACACAATTATGTACTAACATTGGGTAATGCTGTTTACATTTCTCTCCAAATGGAAAACTCTTCTTGTTAAAACATTACTCTGAGATATATAGAAATCTTGGTTCTAATTTTAAGATGCTTTTCAAGTTATTTAAAGATGTATTGATTGTTATAATTATCAGAAATTCACGGTATTTTTTATTCACATAATACAAGAATAATTGAAGAAATTATCTTCCTATTTCATGATGTTCTTAGAACAGATGACTATAATTTGATAATAAACACTTTCTTCTTGCGAATTAAATCACTCTGTAACGAAAATAAAAGCCACCATTATTTACGTTATTAAAACTTAAAAAGCTTATGAAGAAGTAAGAAAATTTCAGAAACATATCACTAATTCATTCGGATATAGTAGGGAAATTAATATTATTTATTTAGTAGAGAAATGTGTGTTACATGCTTATTTAATTGTAATGAGGGGAAAACGTATATTTCAGAAACGTAAATTTGATGTAAATCAATGTATTATAATTAGGAAAACTGAAAGTTACATATTAGCAAAATATAAAGTGAGAAAATAATAAAAATGAATATATATATATATATATATATATATATATATATATTTTAATTGTGTTCTCAAAATTTTGTTATTTTTATAACATTCTTATAAATTCTTACACTATTTATAATTCTATAGTTATATTTGTAATTGCACAAGCCAAGCAAATATTAATGCTCTTTTGTAGTGGAGATTTAAAGTTTTCATACCTGCTCTCGAAATATTATTCACAATGCTTCCGTTTTCTTTTAATAATGTTTTTAAAAATTCATTGTATATTCTTTTGATATATTAATTCTATGCTTGGCATTTCTAGTACGAATAATATTGTATAGGAACATTTCATGCAGAAGGTACTCCCTAGAAGTATATTGATAAATGCTTCTTTCATGTTTAAACAGTCGTCTTCAAATAAAATACATAAATCATGACACATATTATTTACTACAGAAGAATGACCGTCACAACTACTAAAGACTGACCGTCACATTGTTTAAGTGTTCACCTAGATCATTGGAGCAGATATTCGACAAAATACTGTCTGGGTTTGTCACACATCTTCTTAACACATTGAATGACTTTGTTACAGATATGAAAGTGTTAATATCAAGATTTTTTTCGTTTACTGTTATTCGATTCATAGTGTACCAATAATTTTTTACCTTTTCAATTTCTTTTGAATGACTAATTGTTCTGAATATATAGTCTTTAGAAGTTTCATTTCCATCATGGCAGAACTTGTACAATGTGATTATTTTTCAAATTACTGCTGCTAGAAGAGAATTAATAAAAATAACGTTGTACGAAAATGTAATTTGTTTTACACTTTCATGAGAAGACTCATAATTATTCTTTTCTTTTGCGATACATTTGAGATGGTGTATATATTCTATGGAAAATGCTTCAAATTATTTGTGCTCTATCTTTATTCAACAGTGGAGTATGTTTAAATTCTACTTCTAAATAACTTTTTTTATTGTTCTACAATGAATGATTTTTATAGCACTTTTGAAGCTTCCTGATACGGTCAATTAAATTAATCTATTTAATACAAAGTTTTCCAAAACTATTGCAAATCTCTTGAAACAAACAAACAAAAAAATTGCATTTATCATAAATAAAAATATTACTGAATGTTTTTCATAAACTACATACAAACATTAAGAGCCTACATCAGACATGCGAAAAAACGCTCAAGTTAATGATGTTAAGTCTATGGGAAGGTTCTATCGCGATCTCTCGCTCGCATTTTAATATTTTTAAATGTTTTTTTTTTTTTGCATAAGATAGCTGAGGTCAATCTATAACGTTGTTAGTTTTTAGTTTTTCGATTTTGGTACCAGTTATTTTATATAAGTGTACTTTCACTTTCAGAACCGGTTCCAACAGGTTCCAAAATTGAAAATGCCGCTTATATAAAAACTGCAACAAAAATTGGAAAAGTAAAAACTAACAATTGGAGATTGACCTCAGCTATCCTATGCAAAAAAAAGCATTTAAAAATAATAAAATGCGAGCGAGAAATCGCGCTAGAACTTTCCCATATACTTAACATTAGGATGTAGGCTCTTAAATGTAAACTCTATTTATTCATCAATACATTGCAATTTTTTAATTACAGATTCTATAATGGAACATTGGTTTATTTATATAAAAGTTCACTTTAGAAGTACTCAATCTATTTTACTTTTAAAAAAGGGACCATTTTTTATAATATGAAATAATTTTCCCCTCTTATATAATAATATAAATTTAATTGTCTGAAACTGTTATGACAAATATATCATGATCCATTTACAAAATCACTAACACAATTAAAACAAAATATATAAAATAATTCTTTTTTTAATATCATACAATTCATACATGGGAAAAGAATACAAAGTATAAGAAACAATTGGAAGTTATAAATAAAAATTATTTGTAAAACTATTTTATCTGTTGAAATTCAGCGTTGAAGATTTAAAACGCAATTAAATGTTCTCTAAAAATAAGTCTATTTTTTTTTTTAATTTATTTTTAAAGAACATTAAATCATGTTTTATATTTCCTTTCTTTTTTATTTTTGATATTAGAGTGGACAGAATCCGTTTCCGGAAATTCATGGGAAATAGAAAATTCTTACTGTTAGGTAGCTTCCATTACAAAAAGGTACCTATTGCAGCCGTTCGGAGGAAAGCAATTCAAAAAAATGTTGGTATATTTTTAACGATCATAACACCCAGATCCCCAAACCACCTTCCGTTCAAATGTTGATTTATATATATATATTATATATATATATATATATATATATATATATATATATATATATATATATATATATATATATATATATATAAATATTTTTGACGATATTTTTGCATTTTGACGAGGTTGAGATATTATGATGAATAATATTCGGTGAAAGATGGCAGTCCTTCAACGATATAGCAAGTTGCAGTCGATATTAGCGAGTATGGCGAAGTAGAAGGCAATGAAATGAGTCCACCAAAGTTTTCCAATAAATCCAGCCAATCTCCAGACAAATAATTTTATTAGAAGACGAACAACACAGAAACAATTCCCAAAGGTCTAAAACTTATAGCACTCGGGCTAACGTTGCTTCACTTCATTGAATTAAGATGTTACTGGGCCAGTTGAATATTCTACGGACATAAACACACCAGACACATATTTGTTTAGACTTCCGAAAACGTCAAAAATCTCCTGCTCCGAACGGTGCGGGCGAGTTTTGTTCTCTCCGCGGAAACATACACATAATTACGTCACGAGCGCACAACCCAATGAGTGAGAGGTTAGCTCCAGCCCAGCAAATGAGGTGCGAAGGAGGAGCTAAGACGATAAAGAATCCCGTACTTGGGTGCGGAGAAATTTTGAAGTTAAAATCCCAAGCGCGCGAAAAAATCAGAGCAATAATAATAATAATAATAAAAAGAAAATGGCTTTTAAAAAACATTCGAAATGAGAACGCGTCTCAGAATTTTATAGATTGGTGAACTGATAAAAGCTACGAATGATCTTAAATTTTAGATTAAGATTTGGAATAAAATAATTATTAATATACGGATATTTACTTTTAAAAGGACTTTAAATAGGAATAGATATTATTAAGAATTAAGGAAATACTGACTATGACAGAAGTTAGATTAATTTTAAAATATTAATGCGAATAAAATGGAAGGATACGAAGGAAATAAATTTTTATATAACATATATATATATATATATATATATATGTGTGTGTGTGTGTGTGTGTGTGTGTATATACCTATACATACAGGGTGATTTTTTTAAAGTTGTGAAAGTTAAACCCTATAACGAAAGAACCACTGATCCAAATGACCTAAAATTTCACCAGTATGCTCCAAAAGCAATGGGTAATTTTTAGGCGTGGTTAAAAAAACTTAAAATCGCACCGACAGATGGCTCTGTACATTCAGTAAAATCGAGAGACGAACTTGCGCCCGGCACACGTACATTGGCGATAAAAAACGTGAAGGACGCACACCTCGTGTTCATTATTCTACGGAAATCCTCGCAATGACTGCGCCATTGATGGACCGTGCGTTGTAACTGTATCTGTATTATCAAAATAATAACAGCGCAGCAACTGCTCTTAGGAGATTCAGGACACTTAAGAATTTAAGAAAAGGATCAATGACGACAGAGGGCCTACGGAAGATGGTTTCTCAAACTACCGACATTGTTTTCCTCCCATAGACGATATTCTTTGTTTCTGCTACCTTACAGCGCCAACTGTCGGCGCGATTTTAAGTTTTTTTTAACCATTCCAAAAAATTACCCATTGCTTTGGGAGCATACTGATGAAATTTCAGGTCATTTGGATCAGTGGTTCTTTAGTTATAGTGTTTTACTTTCACAACTTAAAAAAAATCACCCTGTATATCTGACGAATTGCATGCTGTAATACTCTTATTTATGATCCGATTTGGATGTAACTGAGTATTAGGGTGGAGCGGTCGCCTATGGACATTTCTTTCTCTTCAAATCAAAATGGGACGATGTGGGAAAGTTTCTCTATCATATCCTTATTCTGAATATAAAATATCTTTGAAAAATATTAATATTAAATACTACACCAAGGTCATTGAATATTGATTATAAAAAACGTAAAAACGCTCGCCTATGGCAATTTTTTTCTTCTCCAAATCAAAATGGGGTGGTGTAGGAAAGTTGCTCTATCATATCCTCATTCTGAATATAAAATATCTTTCAAAAATATTTGTGTTAAATACTGCCCCAAGGTCATTGAATATTATGAAAAAACGTAAAAGTTGTGCATTTTTCAATTTTTTCCCTCAAATATACACAAACTTTTAATATTAATTTAATTTAAAAGGATGATCATCGAATCATTATTATTATTATTATGATATATTTATAGTCAAATTATGCAATATTTATATCAAATTCGCTTTTATTATACTAACTCAACGAATGTAGTTTTTTTTAATGTATGAGATTTGGGTAGTTGTAATTGTTTTATATTTTTTACTTAACCTATGTAAGAAAATATAATTTCAAATTATTCTTAAAGAACTGTTGTAAAAAGGTAAAAATAATTTACTATTACAATTTATAGTAGTCAATACTGTTTCTTGGTTTCAAAAACTGGAATTCTTTTTTCCGATTCTACGGACAAGTTTTAACCCTTTAACGGGCGTTGGTCACAAAAAAGGACACCTAATTTTAATTCCAAAACTGACAAATGGCTCCAAGAATATTTAATTAAAATTTTCGTTTTATTCAGTTCTGGGAAATAAGCAAGTTTTTATTTTCAAATAAATTCGTTTGTAAATTCCGGTGTCAGTCCATTATTTCATCATTTTGCAAACAGACTTACTCCGCGCCGGAAAGGGTTAATGAACCCATCGCGTCTCAAAGGACAACAAACAGCAGAAGAATCCTCCATAACAAGTTTCACACATCTTTCAGTAGCTTGATTGTGACAAGGGAATAGTTTAATCTTAGGTAAGATGTCTCCATCTATTACCTTTGGATTTGGGATACACTTTGTAAGAATGTTATGATCTAAGAACTTAGTTAAGTGTGGTTCTGTCACGGTCACTTCAGCCCAATTTATAAAAAAAACTATATAGTAATTGGCTTCAGAATTGATCTCAGGTAACTTGAACGTACGTAAAGAGTTTCTTGACTATTAATCTGCGTAGTGCCAACACTCTTACATAGTCCCTATCGTCAGCCAACATGGCAATCAAAATATTTTCAGGGTTTCAAAAATAACCATTTCTTTGAATTACGGGATCTATAATTGTTTGTAATTCCTATGATAAATATCGTGATAACATAACTGTTTGATGCAAATGCTTAGCTCCGTAAATGCATGAAGGCTTAGTTTTAATTTGAAACGATATAGTTGACTAAACTCTTAGTATAAAATTTGAAATAATTAACAAATTTTCAGACGGTTCACTTGAAGAAACGTATAGCCTAAGAATTCTATTTGCCACAGTATCCTAGAATGTACAATTTTACCAGGATTTCTTCTATACAATTTTTCGGGACACAATCCCGAAGAAATTGCTTCACATATTTCAAGCAAATAGAGTTGATCCTTGCTTATATTCTTTTTATTAGTCATTTCTGGCAAAGTACAGCTTATTCTCTTATAATGTACAAGAGGAAGACGTTCACAATCTTTTAGAGATTTGCCAATACATCCTGTAAAACTTTGAGGCCCATTTGTTGTACTGTCAAGATGCTCAAGCAAATGGGGCAAGATAAGCTCATTGGCATGCATTTGGCAAATAAGCCATTGAGGTGGCTTTCCTTCTTTTTCTTCTAGAAATCGTATGGTACCTCTCTGTAACCCGTGTAAACTGTAGTTCTGTCACAGCCAATTGCAACAAGCTTACTGGTATCAATATTTTTTGTAGTTATTTATTTTTCTTCACTTAAAATAAAAGCTTTTACAGATTGTAACGAAACGTGCCCTAAATACTGAGAACGTGGTTCCTTTATTTAGCTTATGTGTTCTTATAATACAACTTTTCGCCGTGTATCTTCCTTGATAAGAGTTTTGTCCTTACGACCATCAAAATATAAACCAAACTGAAATTGCATAGTAGCTGTAAGAGGTTCTTTTTTTTCTTTTAACGAAAAATATGTTTTTAGATAATCTTGCATATTGAATATTTGCGTAATACTTTAACAATAAATATAAAAATAACGATAATTTAAAGACCATACCTTAGATTAAATTATTTTTATAGTACAGTTTTAAAACAGTGTTTAAAAACAAGAAAACAGTAGAGACCACTTTAAAAAATTAGTAATTTTAATGCTTGTAAATTGTAATAATAAATTATTTATTATTATTATTCTTCGTCTTCAAGTATAATTTAAAAAATATATATTCTTACGAAGTATAAAATATCACACAATTTTGTTGCTTTAATTATGCTTTACAATTACCCAATTTGTATACAGTTTTCGAAATTTTGAAGTCATTGGGGCAGTATCAGACACCTGGATTTGATATAACTATAACATAATTTTACTATAAGCGTATAATAATGATAATTTAAGAAGTATGCGTTAAAATTAATTTAATATTAATAATATTTGTGCATTTTATATGTTTGACAAGAAAATGGGAAAATGGACAACTTATATGTTTTTTCTCAATATTCAGTGACCTTGGGTCAGTATTTAATATTAATATTTTTCAAAGATATTTTATATTCAGAATGAGGATATGATAGAGAAACTTTCCCACCCCGCCCAATTTTGATTTGGAGAGAAAAAAATATTTCCATAGGCGGGCGCTTTTACGTTTTTCTCAATATTCAATGACCTTGGGGCAGTATTTAATATTAATATTTTTAAAGATATTTTATGTTCAGAATGAGGATCTGATAGATCAACTTTCCCAACCCGCCCAATTTTGATTTGAAGAAAAAAAAATTCGCTCCATCCTACTGAGTATGTGTATAGGGAATACCAAGGTCTCGGCGGAGTTCGCTGGCCAGCTTCATCCGCCATCTTGTTTCAAAATTGCGGCCAGTTATCTGTTTTTTTTTTTTTTTTTTTTTTTTTTTTTTAACGATGTACAAAAATCATTAATTGCAAAATTTGCTTCTGTTAAGTGTTAGAATGTGAGACAAGGATTCTGGAACATTTTTTTTTTTTTTTTTTTTTTTTTTGTTTTCGCTATATCTTAAAAAATAGCTGAGATATGGCAGTTTGAAATTCGAAGGTGGCTGAGACTTTGAAAAAGTCTGATTTTTGTTATGCTGTAACTCTCGTATTTATGAACCGATATGAATATGACAGATGTACAGAACATACGAAAAGGTCTGGACCGAATTCGTTGGCCAGCTTCATGCGCCATTTTGTTTCAAAATGGTGGCAAGTTAAATTTCTTATTTTTAAAAGAAAAATTCAAACAAAATGTATAAAAAATTGTAAATGGAAAAATTTGCTTCCGTTAAATGTTAGATTGTGATACAAGTATTCCGGAACATTTTTTGATTTGTCTTTGTCTTAAAAAATAGTAGAAATATGGCAGTTTGAAATTCTAGACTGGCTGACACTTTGAAGCAATCTGATTTTTGTTATACTGTAACTCTCCACTGAATTTCGCATTCAGATTCAGTATTAACGAAAACCGGGATTAAATCTTTTAAAATCGGATTCGAAGCAATTTAATTTCGGGTGTTTGTGTAAAATAACTTGAATTTTTTAAAACATTGACTATGAAAGCTACCTTTTTCTCCCGGTACAGGCCGGAAGGACTTTTTTCATTTAAATGCATTTATATGTCGTCGTAAATTGTGCTATCTAACAGCTAACTACAAATAAACTTAAAACGAATGTAAAAACACTGATATATTTTAACTTACCCAAACGATTTTATTTTTATAGAATTTATTTTATCTTCATAAAAGTAATTGCCATATATAGAAGAAACTTTGCTACTGAAAATTGTCTAACGCCTATTTTAATACACCCAGAAAAAGGAATTGATTAAGACAACAAAACATGTTTTGTTGAGTACATTTTTGTTGTTTTAGCAAAATTTTTAGTTGAAGTAAAAAAATAGGTTTTGTTGCTTGGACAAAAAAATATTGTTAACACTCTTACAAAATTTTAACAAAATTTCATCAATTTTACTTGAATTAACAAAATCTGTTTTTTTAATTTTACAATAATTTTGTAATTCCAGCAAAATTTTGTTGTTTTTGAAAAATTGAAATTGTTGTGTATTAGCCATAGCTCTGTCACGTAACTCGATTTATTTGACTTATATAGCTATATAATTAAAGGATTAACATAAATTTTGGATAATTAAACTTTTTTTTTCATTGGGACGGATCAAGGTAGTTTTAAAAATCCTCCTGTTCCATTTATTACTTTCTTCTATCTTTACAAGAAGAAAGTATTGGAATCATGAAAATTTTCTACTTCCGGTTTCCGACGGATTTTGGAAGGTCCTGGACACAATTTGACTGTTTTTAGAAAATGAGTGTCAATGACTCTATCTGTCTGTCTGTGACAAAATGTTGTGGGCGCTCTATCTCAAGAACTAATGCACAGAATTTAATAAAACTTTATATTCAGTTACTTCCTTATATAAATAGTTGCTGATTAGTTTGTGGTGTAAATCGCGCAACAGTTGGCGCTGCTATGTTGTATTTTTCGAGATTTCTGCAATAGCTCTATCTCATTTTCAGTAGTGAATTACGCCTGTTATCTTAAAATAATAACCAGTGAATTTTCATCCTGCTTTTTGCAGGCGTAATTCACTGCTGAAAAATTAACTATGTGTTGCCGTATGCCTGGCTTTGTATTGTCGTCTCATGTTTGCCGCAGACATTTGCGTGCTCCTGATGACATATCCAACTTGTGCTGCGGTTGCAGCCGTTCCGACATATATAAGAGTGAGAAATGCCGAGTTCCGATATCGTTCATTGCAGCTCAGTGGTAGAGCCTCAGAGCGCTGTTCTGAGGACCCGGGATCGACTCCCGGCTTGGGCAATTTTCACTCCGACGGTTTGCGCTTGAAAAAAAGCAGAATAAAAATTCACTTGTTATTATTGAAGCTTAGAGGCGTAATTCACTGCTGAAAATGAATTAAAAAATAGTTAAAATTGCATAATTAGATTGGTTCATTTAACAAACGTTTTTGTAGTATAAACAAAACAAGTTTGTAATATAACATATTTTATTATTTAAACAAACAAAATATTTTTTTTGAAAAAGGAAAATAGATTGTTAAAATAACACATAGCATATATCTATGTAACAAAAAGAATTTTTTTTTAATTTAAGTAAATTTGAATCATTTTACTTGAATTAACAAAACATTTTTTGCTGACGATACAAACATTTTTTTTGGAATTGCAAAAAATATCAACAATATATTTTTGGTTGATTCAAACAAAATTTCCAATGACCCATATTTAAACGAAATGTTTGTTGGGTCAACCAAATTTTTGTTGATTGAACAAAACTTTTTTCTGGGTGTACATTTGAAATCTATATTATTATTAATATTATTTATGTATAATTTAAAAATTTAACATTATTCAACAGCAAGCTAACACAGTGCTATAAAAATAATATCAATTTTCGGAAATGTTATAATAACCGAATATTAAAAAAATAGGAAATCCTATATTTTTTTGTGAAGTTTCATTTTATGGTAAATCATTTTAATAAATAATTTGCCATATAAAGTAGCATCTCACTGTTTAATTAAAAGCATAATACAGCGTTTCAAGTACAATATATGCGAATATAAATTTCAATTTAACAATTTAAAATGTATTTTTCTTTTAAATCTATGATTAATATAAATACAAAATAAATTCCGTAATTTATATAAAAGGCTTTTAAGAGAGAAATGTCAAAATAAATAATTTCTTTTAAGATACTGTTTAGTACAGATTATAACATACTATATAATACATACTTACACTTACTTCATATTACGAAAATAACACTGTTTATGAGAAATCCGGCTATCTGCTCAAATGAAGACATATTTGTTGAGTTTGTTTTACAGAATTCCAAGTAACATATGACATTTTCATAGCAAATTCATTTCGTGTCAGCGTTTCAAAACGAACTAAATATGAAAAATGCTTATCTCGAAAATTTTACGATATACCAATTTTAAAGTTATTATTCTTGAAATTAAAATTTGGATATATTATTGTAAAGAAATATCTGGGATCATTTTATTATGAATATTTATTGAAACGCAGCAAGCCGAAGGCGTGCGAACCTTCCTTTATATCCACTTACATCTGACATTGAACTGAAAAATAACTCGTGTCAATGCCTCAATAGATTACAATGAAATTTACCCCAAACATAGATCTTAGTAAGAAATAACGAGATAATAACGTGGCCCAATTTTTAATTGTATAAGTATTTCGTGGATATTTGAATTAGAAATGTAATTCTATTTTCATGTGAATGTACAAACAAAACTGTTATGTGTAGTTTGCGAATATAAATTTTAATTTAACAATTTAAAATGTATTTTTCTTTTAAATCTATGATTAATATAAATACGAAATAAATTCCGTAATTTATATAAAAGGATTTTAAGAGACAAATGTCAAAATAAATAATTTCCCTTAAGATACTGTTTAGTACAGATTAAAACATACTATATAAAACATACTTACACCTACTTCATATTACGAAAATAACACTGTTTATGAAAAATCTGGCTATCGGTTCAAATGAAGACATATTTGTTGCGTTTGTTTTACATAATTTCAAGTCACATATGACATTTTCATAGCAAATTCATTTTCGTGTCAGCGTTTCTAAACGAACTAAATATGAAAAGTGTGTATCTCGAAAATTTTACGATCTAACAATTTCAACCTTGTTATTCTTGAAATTAAAATTTGAATAAATTATTGTAAAGAAATATCTGGGATCATTTTATTATGAATATTTATTGAAACGCAGCAAACCGAAGGCGAGCGAAGCTTCCTTTATATCCACTTCAATCTGACATTGAACTGAAAAATAACTCGGGGCAATGCCTCAATAGATTACAATGGAATTTACCCCAAACATAGATCTTAGTAAGAAATAACGAGATAATAACGTGGCCCAATTTTTGAATTTCTATAATGTATTTCGTGGATATTTGAATTAGAAATGTAATTTTATTTTCATGCGAATGTACAAACAAAACTTTTATGTATAGTTTGAGGATATTGAGTTAGAGTAATTTTACACATGGGGAATTTGTCATGATGACAGACCATAAAGAAGTAGCTTATGTTATAATTAAATAAGATTGACTACGCACTTATTTTAAAACTACATACTCTAAAATGAATTGTTTACACAACCAAAATATAAATATATATTATAGTATGCAACTTTTGTAATCATTAACTAGAAATGATTAGGATGTAAGTATAATATTAAAATATATTAATTTCACATATATTTATGAGGAATTTCATAGCATTTTGATATTTAAAAGTACAGTAAACTATCTATGTGTTTTCTTCCCATCCCCCCACTCCAAACAAATAAAAGCATTAGATCTCTCTAATATATTTAAAAATATATATACTGATGATATCTTATATGTTGATGGATGAGTTTCTAAGATATTTCTATTGCGAAGATCTGCAGTTTTTATATCCAAGAGAAAATGAAATCAAAAGACCAAATGTCACTGATATGCTTAAAATAAGGATAAAATATGCAAAGGTAGAAAACTGAAATTTTGCTGTCTGAAGAATTATTCTCTAAGTCTTATAAAATACCATTTTTTGCTGGGTGGTACGCAATGGAAGATATGTACTTTTAAAATGAACAGTAATTTAATGTTGTAGATTTAAAGTATAAATTTGCAGTAATAATAAAACTACATTTAGTCGCAAAACTTGAATAAAAAATATGCTTTGTCATGTTAGAAAAGTTTACCATCTAAATATTTGAAGACTCTGGGACATTTTATACATATTTAGTTATATAACAATAAAGGTAAGCTTTTTTTTTAAATCTTGAACGGTCCACAAATATTTCAAGTTTTTTACGTTGGCTTTAAAGTAATTTTTATTAAGACGAATTAGAGATTAAACCCCAAACTGTCTGTGGTATAAATAATATTATTTGATGTAGATGAAGGTGTAGTTATATATTATTAAATAGTTATGAAGTTCTTTATTTAAAATATTGCGTTGTATTTGCTAGACCCCTTAGCGTTCTTTTTGGTCAAAGCAGTGGTTAAAAATAAAAGGAAAAGAAACTTCTTACTTGAATGGTGTCAGCTGAAAACAAATGAAGAGGAGCCTTGTTAACGATATAATCAAATATCTTTATTCGCTTTTTTTTTTTTTTGAAGAGAACAAAGAGGCCTTCATCCGTTGGTCACCTTTTTATTTTAATAAAAAACGTTGGCCGATAAAAATGATCTTTTCCACTCGAAGAAACGTCTTTAAAAATTAAAATGCAGCATTAATCCAGATTTTAAAGATGAGAATTTCAATTAAAACTTTTACGCACCATCAGGCAATAAATTCAGACAGGGAGACATCGTCGTAGAATTTCGCCGGACCACGCATTGTCGGCCGCAGGCAGGCAGGGCCCGCGATCTTTTTGAAACGAAAACTACATCATGACAGTTCATCAACAAAACAGATTCTGATTTTAAAATTAACGGAATTTTTTAATTTATAGTAAGAAACGGGGACACCATAAGTATCCGGACGACAAGATTTAAATCTATTAGAGAATTTTAAAAATTAGACAATATCTTAATTAACAAATCCGAACAATTCATTTAAAAACATTTATTTTAATTTGCGCCAGCAATTGTCAAATAAACCACGCCTTCGAAAAATGAGCCTCCTTTCACAGCTACCTGATGCGTACGTCACAAGAGGGGGAAAGACGGCCCTTCGATGACGTCATCACAATACGAGGAGGAGGCAGAGAGCGAACACATCGGCAAGAGCGCAATACGGCTGCCGAACGATGCCTGAAAAGAAACGCTCGCGTAAAAATAAATACGGAATTGAATCCAAATAATATCGACGTGAAAGGCCGAAAGAAATAAAAATATAACATGATTTAAACATTGTGAGATTTCATATCACACTGTCGAGTAACGCAATATACGCGGCATTAAACTTAATAAGTAAATGTCCCGTGCCGCATATATCGCGACAATAGACCGTTAAAGTATAATAAAATAACTTTTGCCGCAATATGCACGGCATTCTGCGTATATTGACGAATTTTACCATTGAGTGATAAAATTAATACATCAGCTTTATTGCAATATACATGGCGTAAGACTTATAAATAAAGGTGTCAGGCTGCATATATTGAAAAAATATGGTTAATAACATTAAATAATGATCTTCTTTATAGAGACTGAAATTCCTCTCTATTCCAAAATCTGCCAACATAAATATAAAAATTTTCTGTAAATTTCTTTGACGTAGTTTGTGTAACGTTTGGTTTGATTAAATTTAGTATGGGTGAAAGTTAATGAACTGTTAAATAAGATTTTTTCTTTATCTTTGTTTTATTGTTAAACAAGCACGTAAAATTGAGTTTAAGGTAAAGCCAGGAGAGATGGCGCGGTCGGAGATATTGCATAGCCGTTCGGGGGGAAGGAGCGCGCAGCGACTCCAGATAGTTGTATAACAGCAGTAGTGGAGTGTCTACTTGAAAGTGCATGTTGATTGTTTGGAGTGTCTAAGATAAAGCATTGCTATTTTGTTTTGTTTTCCCAAAGTAAGTGCTTGAATTTTCAAGCTATTTTCAAGCTTTTCAAGCTGGAATTTTGAGCTATTCATCGGAATTTCTATACAATGTCAGTAGTACAAAATATTTTTAACTTAAACGATTTCTCATAAGCTACTAATCTAGACTAACAAAGTGAACATCAACGGTTCGTTTTAGTAGCGGCCATGTTTAAATAAAAGGCCGCGCAATCTCTCCTACCGAAATTGGAGAGTTTGCGCATGTGCTACTTAGGAGAGATGGCGCATTGTTCCCACTAGTTTCAATGCTAGGAAAGATTACGCAGCTTATTGGTAAATTTGCATAAAAAATGAAAAATGATTAATGATTAATTTTAAGTCAAACGTGTTATCAAGTAATTTAATGTCATTTTGTAATCTTATCCGGACTTGCTTTTTCTGATTCTTTATTTTTTTCCCTTTAATTAAAAATTTTTAATCGTTTTTAAAATTATTTCCTTTATCTGATTCTTTAATCATTAGGTTGAAATATTCACTGCTAATACAATAACATTTGTTCACAAAAACCTTACAACAATGTCATTTAAGTGTAATTATTATTGTTAACAATTTAATTGTAGTTATATTAGTAAAAATCTCTCCTTCCCATGTACGCAATCACACCAACCCTGTGAGGACAGATTGCGCAAAATAACTTTCTTGGTTTTATTACAACTGTTCCATTAAATTGCAACATAACAACAAGATAGCAATGAAAATGCATAAAAAACAAATGAAGTAAAAGTTATTCATGGATAATTTAGCTGAAAATTAATATGTAGATTTTTTATTGTTATTCTTTTGAATTGTACGCAGACTCTCCTAGCTTTACCTTATGCTTTCCGTTTATAGCAGCTGAAATATATTATAATTTCATTGTTTTCTTTTGTTTTGGTTTACCTTTAGCAGGAGAGGTGTGGTTTCTAAGACTTTTTCCATAAAGCCATATGAAATTTTCCATGAAATCAGTGATCGAAGCGTTTCTAAATTTTTCTACCTTTGCAACCACTATTTTAATACAAAAATCTTCGTAGAAAATTTCTTTAATCTCTGCGATAGAAATATACCAGAAATGTTTTGTTTCATAATAGTGCTAGCAAAGGTACATAAAAGGTACCTAAAGGCCATAATGAAACAGATGCCATGTTTTAAAAATGCCTTTTGTACGAAATTTTCTTTGAAATCTTACTTTTTATTGTTTGTTTTTGTTTTCTCACGAAAATTTTATGTTGCATATACATATTTCTACAATGTTATACTAATATATATTTAAGGAGGATTTATTGGATACATATATAAATAAAGTTCCTATGATTACACATTCCCTGCTATGTTTTGTTTATTCACATCTGCTGTAACGGTTTAATTTGCGTCTTAATATACAAATTGAAACGATTTCCTGTTGCAAACCAAACGTATACTATGCATATACAAAATTCAAGTGATGGCTGTAATTTCAATTCTAAATAATAAAGGAAAAATAAACGTTCTGTTTTTGTTCATGTGTCCGATAAATGTATTTGATTTATTTTGACAAATTTTAATTTGGCATTAAAAGTTGTAGATATACAACTTTTCCTCAATTTTGAACAGTCAGTAGTAAGATGTAATTTATTGACAAATTCATAAATCAATATTAAACAGAAATGTTCGTTATTTATATGTAACAGGAGAAATAAATTATCAATTTTATTACTTTTGGTTTGATGTTTGAAATGAAATCATTATAAAGCCATTAAACAACGCAATGCAATTATACATAAACCTTTTAATAACTAATTAATAATGCAATTATTACAAATTAATAAATTGAAAACTATTTTTTTTCTTTACCATTACAATCTGCAATAAATCTTTTAATTTAAAAGATTTATCACTTAAACATTAATATGCGACTTTCAATATAAACATACTCCGACGTACATTAATTTTAATTCTTTGAAAGTATTTTTACAGACAGAGCATGGAAAGTGTGCCATAAGTCAATGTTAGTACATATGAGTACTCGGTTTTGTGTATAGGAGTATATTCGGTATGACAAATACAATAGAACAAAGAAAAACTATAATGGTTACTGTCAAAGGTTTTTTAAAAGTACGTGAAACAATTTTTCCTGGAAGCAAAATTATCTACAGCAGTACTATAAATAACCTGGAAGCACTCAACTCGACAGTCCAAACAGTTTACAGAACACAATATGTTCGAATAAATAGTAATATTACAATAAAACGAACTAATTTTACAAAGGTGAAATACTTCAACTGGTGAAAATGCGAACATTCTGTACGAGCAACGTGCTTTATTCATAACGCTGAAACATTTTCGATATTGACAAAAAATTCAATGCATTTTTATTCCGAGTGTTTTGGAATTAAGTTCTATAAATTAAATATATATATATATATATTATTGAATTGTCACATTCTGCTGAAACGTAAATATTGTATCGATATAAGATGAACATGAACACAATTAGCGTGCCTCTATCGTTACGTTCTCCGCTGACCACATGTTGTCAGTAGACAAGCGTCTATTTTTTAACTCACATTTTTTAAAATTTTGATCCTGATCCTGATCTTGTGGATCAGCGCTTTGCGCATACCTTTCCGCGCAGGATGTATCGAGCTTTCTATACGCTTTTGTTTAAAATAATTTTCTAATCTGTAAATTTGCATTAGAATCCCTAAAAATAAGACATTCTTTAAAACCGCAATCACAATAACGAATATTAAAAATATTCGCATTATGTAAATTGTTAATGTTTTTTAAAATTATTTTTTATTAACTTAAATGTTGAAATTGCTTATTAATTAAATATTAAAATTATTTATTAACTTAAATATTGAAATTACTAATTAATTAAATACTAAAATTATTTATTAACTTAAATATTGTAAAATATAAACTTTACACATTTTCATTCAAATTATTTTTATAACTCAAATAAATATTCAAAAAATTAAAACTTTCCATCTTTTCAAACTTTTGCCGCTTGGATTCGAACTCAAGTCCACAAAGCCCGAAAGAAATGACATACAACAGAAAGAAATAACATACATACGCACTCATTTCGAAATAGCTTTGAACAAAATTTTAAACAAACTGTTACATTATGCGCAGAAGGGTATGTGGAGATACAGAACGCTGATCCACGGGATTCGTATCAGGATCGATATTTTAAAAAATGTGAGCGATAGTGTGTGTGTCTGAGGGGGGGGGGGGGATGCTTTTTCCTCCTGCATTGGCTGACTGGTCGAAAAATAGTTAAAAAGAGAATTCGGTTTTCATTAAAATTTTTGAAATTATATCGAAAAGTCAGATGTTGTCGCTATTTGCCAATAAAACGTAGAACAATGTTGTGTTTCGCGATGATTGTAGATGATAAGTTAAACAGTTTTTGGTTTTGTTGGATTTGTAGATAGAATGTTGAGAGAGTTGTCAAGACAGTCAATTCCGCTGTAAATTGACGGACCAATAACTGCTCTTTTAATGATTGGGTGTTTGGTAAAAATGACTTGGGTGATCAGCCAATGTCGAAAGGAAAAGTTCATGTGAGGATTTTCAGGGTCTGTAAAGTTTCGTAGTATTATAGTACTCATTATATTATTCTCTATATAGTAATTCTTCCTCAATGGACATTCCCAAATAGTGGACACATCTAATTAGATAACACAATCTCAGATTTAAACACAAATATTATGTGCATATATTCAACTCTAAATAGCGGACCCCTCGAAATAACGGACAAATACGACTCTCAGGCGCATTCTTTTTAGAGGTTTTACTGATATTTAAAATATCAGTCGGTTGCGGTTTTTTCGATATCTGCCCTGGGAAACATTGTGTAAATTAACAAATTACGAGAACGAAGTACACAGGCCCCCGTTTGAGTGAGGACTACTGCACTGAAGGCTATCATAAAACACACATGTTGTAAATTTAATGCTTGTTTTTATCAATTGCATATTCCTCACAAAAAATAATTCTACTTATACTAAACATTGGATGGACTTATCTGTCGACAATGGAAACATAGTAGAAAATTCAGGTAGAGGCAAGAATTTGGAACAGATGTATATGTAGTCCATTTTTCTCTTTCTTTAAATTGAGAATATACACACAAAATAAATCAAACTTAGGGGGTTTACATCTACGAACTCCACGTGCAAAGCAATTTTTAAGCGAATCAGCATAAAAATATAACAAATTAAAAATCCAGCAACACATGTTAAAATAGAAGAATTGAAACAAATTAAAAGTTTTGTTCATTAGGGAGAAGGAGGCGTGTCACTGAAAGATAATTTTCCCTTTGTATATATAATAATAGTTCTTAAACAATCTTATACAATCAATGATTATAGATCTTTTACAATCTTTCTTTTTTTCAGTTTTATAAAAATTTGTTTAGTGGAAATAAACTAAAATATAGCACTTTACATGGTAGAAAGATACTGCACAGCTATAGAGGAGTTTTACTATAATTAGAAAAGAAAGTGTTGTATAAAATGAGAAAATATATTTTTTTATATAATACATCTAACAAGTACGCTTTCAATGAAATGAAAATCTCCATAGCAGTATTTTAATATTTCATATATGCTACGTTGAGCATGAAATCTGACATTTTGCTGACATTTTCATATTTTTTATCCGTTTTTATCTTTGGAATATTTTTTCTGGAGATGAACAGCTTTACAAAATATTTTTTCATACTTCGAAGTATTAGTTAATTGGATTTTTTCACATATTAGTTTAATTTATCAAAGCTACAGAAAGTATGAACCCAACTTTTTATAATGTTACCCTAAAAATAATTCATAAGAAAATGCATTTTTATTTTCATAGACTTTGTAAATATCTAGTGAATAGAAATATATTTTCGCTCACAATAATTGCCTTTAATAACCAATATAAACGTAAACTGGTATATTTATATGTATATATATATAATAAAAATCACGCACATTTTTTGTGAATTTTCAGCTTACGATGTACGATATAGGTCTTTATTCTGAAGAAACTGGGTAAATCATAGCAATATTTATTACGTTTATTATATTTTATATTAATTTTTATTTAATCTATTTTCTTCATTATTTATTACAATTGTTAATATAACACAATTCTTTAACGAATGAAAAAATTATGCTATCGCTATTTTGCGGTGTAGTTATTTAATCTCTGGGGTTTTTTTCCCTTCAATCAATTTCTAAATTCTCATCAATAGATCGGAAAAAACGCATTAACATTTGTACATTCGATAAACTAATTATCTTTTCGTATAGATTTATCTAATATTAAAATTTTTAGAATACGTTATTGTTAATAGGCGAAATGCAATTTCTTTCAAATTGTAATATGTAAAAAAGATATTATGCTACACTGTAATTGCATGATGGTGAAAAAAGTCACTAGATTTCCCGTCAAACCGAAATGTCAGAGTTAATTATGAAATCTCATTAAAAAGTTTAAAAAAAAATAGAAAACGATTGGGAATAATCGGAAATTTGTGTTGAAAGACATAATAAAAACTTTCACATGTCGTGTACGATTTTAATTTTACTTTGAAAAACGCGATGATCCAAATTTGGACAGTTGATTGCTATTATGATCTAGGTAAGCAATAAGAAATGATTTTATAAAATTCCCCCCAAAGGGGGCTAAAGGGGGATTGAAAGTTTTAGGTTATTTCTCAGCAGCAGTTTTAGGTAGGAGCACGAAATTTAGGAAAATAAATCTACTAAAAAATGGTTAAACACGTATTTCAACGATTTTAGAAATTCACCCCTAAGGGAGTTAAATGGGGGATAAGTTCAAAAGTTTTTTGTCATATCTCAGCAGCAGTTTTAGCTAAAATATGAATGAATCTTGCAGCAATACAGATACAAAAATAAATTTGCAACAGTTGTTACAACAATGAAATACATAAAATAGAGCTAAACCAATCTGCTAAAAATAGTTAAACACGTATTTCAGCTATTTTAGAGATTTTGTAGCCAACATCGTCAATGAACCCTATTATGGAAGATTTGGAGAATAAGACAACTATTGCTGATTTTTTATTAGATATTTTTCGTAAGACATTTTTCCAAGAAGGTCGACACATTGTCCATTCGAGAGAAGTCGGGACGGGCCGCTAGTCCTTAATAAAGCTAGTTTCAGAAATTTCATTCTTAAGTTTCTTAAACCGAATGATAACAATGGTCGATGATATTAAATGAATTTCGCGGGTACCTACGTTTTTGGAATAGTCTATCATTGTGATATGCATCAAAAGATGTAAGCAAGAGGGAAAAGAATTTCTTGAGAAAAGTACCTGGTTGTGGGACAATGTTCTTTTTTTTTTAAATCTGTGAAATATGTAATAATAGTTCTGTAATAAAGGGAACAAAAAAACATATTCAGCATCATCTAGCGAGATACATGACATCTAACAACTTACACAAAGAAAGAATACACCTTTCGCCCTGTATCATTGTTATGGTAAACTTGAAGCATATTTTTAATGTATGTGTTGCTGCATGTGTATGAGGAGCATTTTTATTAAGTGTTCTGACTGATTGAAAAGTGATTTTAGTCTTTGTCCTGTCTTTTTGTGCTTTGGTAAAAGCTGTTGAATAGCACGAATACCATGGACAAATAAGATTGACAAACAAGCTATCAATTGGCTATTGAGAAAAATATTTAGCAATTTAGAAACTACACTCAATGGGATCCATCATATTACAAATAACAGCTCAGGACTTAAGAAGAATACTTCCGAAAAACTATATTCTTATATAGACTTCGGATGATCTGTTGAATTAATTACACAAAGAAAAAATGTTTTGAAATTAGTTGCCAGTCGCAACGCTAAATGCTGTGTACCAACATTAATATTAATAGCTGTAACGGTAGTAGGAATTCAGTCCATAAAATATTCAGGGATAAATATTCCTGAGATAATCACTTTTCCACAACAGCACATAGGGCAGTCTTGATAAAATATGTTACGTGCACTGATTCTAAATATTGATTCTGAAAGTGGTTTCCGACGATACGCATATGATTTTTTTCTCCTGATAAGAAAAGGAAAATTAGATAGAGCATTTGCACTTTTAACTACAAAAATGAGCAAAGATATACAGGAATAAATAACATCGTACAAATTACGGATGTACAAATAAGAAAGAAAATGGGCATCGATTTAAACGTTGCAATGGTTGTAGGGTATAATTTGACTACCTATCAGTTTGTAGAGTTCGGTGATTCAAAATGAAATATACACCGACATCATAACGATGCTGGTAACAATGCTGTTACAAACGTATTTGGCATTATAAAATATTTTTTAATACAATGAAACAATCTGTAGAAAGGATGCAAAGTTCAACCCCTTCTCCATGTGCTCCAAGGATAATTCGGAAACTCTCAAACGAGCTTGACTTTGTTTATGACTAGTGTTTGCCCATTTTGATCGCTCTACGTATTGTGGCACAGCCGGATTCATGATCAGAATCATCACGCAATTTATATTAACCCCACCTCTGGGATTGGACCAATTGTTAGAAATTTATTTCAATTTATACGTTATAATGCATGAAATGTAATATCGTTTTTCCAGTACGTTAATTAAATATATTATGAGCACAATATTCTCATAAACTTTTTAAATATTCTTTGTTAAATATTCTATTCCACAGCAATTTTTATAAATATATTTTACAATAAATATTTAGTTATATATCATTTTCAAACATTCAGCCGTTATTTTGTTTTTAAATATTCAAGTGCAAGGGTTTTATTTTCATGAATAAAGATACACTTCTAACAGAGTTTTATAAAATTTGAAAGAGTTCGTAAAAAAAAAATTACTGCCCTACTTTCTATGACGGAGGTAATACACGGCTATACAAATATTTTCATTTATATAGTAAACATATAAAAACTGCAATTTATATTGATCGAGAAAATAGTTTTTTCTCATAATGTATTTATCAACTAAGGTTGCATAAAAAATATCAATATCAATATTTTAATGTTTCATATATCCGACGGAAATCGTAAAATGTGACATTTAGCTGATGTTTGCAGTTTTTGCAATATTTTATCGCTAAAAATATTTTTTAGAAGATTAACTCTTTTCCATAATAAATATACTTTTTTTCAAATTATTATTTTTTTTGCTCGGAAACTTTAGTTAACTAGATTATCGCGCTTGTTCTTTAATGAACAATAGAGGGATGTAGAAAAAAAAAGAAATATCTATTTCCGATTCGCTATAGCGTAAACAAGTTGCCAATGGCATTGATGAAAAATATGAAAAAATATAGATTTTTGACTTTGGATAACATTTTCTGATGCCGCATACCGACTAAAATTTCTCTAAATTCAGGAGTTTCAATGATTTTTATTATCTTAAAGGAAAATCATTCCAGTAATACTTTGACACGCTATAGCGTGGAAACGTTGCTTAGGGCATTGATAAAAAAGAATAAAAAAGTTTCTAGAAGTAAGAAAACATAGTCCTGTCGCGCATATACCTTAAAATTTATACTAAAAAATTCTGTACTTTTTACTGTTTACATATTTGCATCCGTATATTTTGATTTGCTTACCGAGGAACCGAAACACACCATAGGTAAAGCGAGCAGCTCTTCGCTTATCATTAAATATCACAAACGATGAATCACTTTCTCGTTATTTAAAAAAAGGCCTTACCACAGGGTCACACTCACGTGATGGCTGTACTTCGACCCTACCAATCCAATTAGCCATGAACACTTAAAAAGTGTATGATATGTATCTACAGTATATAGTATGTAGTACAAATATTATTACTTCCTGCCGAAAATTTGTTACATTTCAAGTCAAAAGTTTTGTTATTTTAAACTATCTTTTTAACAGAAAGTTCTTTATAGTGTGTTTTTTGTGAAAACTCAGGTATGATTGATCTGGATTGCAATGTTGTTCTAATGTAATCGTCCCTTAAATCTGATCTACGAACGTTTAATGATGCTTCTTTAAACTAGTTTTACGCATCTTTCCCCAAACTGAGTGCGGAAGGTGAACTTTGTCAGATGCCAATTTGTTACGTCACCAGATTGTAAGAAAGATTTGATATCATAATTAGTTACATTTCAACGTAGTGGTGGAGGAGACAATTTTGTTGAGTTCCAATCAATGGATTCCTTATAATCAGAAACCTTGCTGTTGACTGTTGAAGGAACATACCTAGTTTCGGATATTTTCCCCTTTAAATACATATTCTCTAGCTCAGACCAAGGTGTCTTATGCGCATCCTCTTGTCAAGAATCATAGCCGCCAATAAATTTTCATTGTTGGCAAATAACGCATTCGATCACTGGATCTACATTTTATTTCATGTTATCAAGCAAATAACCAAAAGTTTCAATGGCTCCGTAAACATGAAGAAGACACTCGTAAAATTGTTTTTTGTTTATTTTCGAGCCAGACTGATATGTAAGATTTTATGTTAAAATAACTATGACTTTTATATTATATGAGGAACTTTCTGTACTGACATAAAGTCTAAGAAGTATATTGTACAATCGATTGCTTCAAAGATTACCAGTTACAGTGTACCACACCGCATGAGTTGTTCTCCATTATACATTATTATATTTCCAGATTCTAGATTACTAACATACAAATGTTGTAACTGTTCTTTCCCATCCAACTTAAGTTTTAGTTATGTTTCTCTTATGCAGCATTTATTTCATTATTATACCATTTTATCCCACTGGCACATGCAGAGGCTGGTATTCGGGTTGGCAACTCTCCCCCTCCCTATACAAAAATCAAAATTCTGAAAATGCTCCATATAGCTGGCAGTACTACGTCCGATGATCAAGTGGCCACCAACAACCGATCAGATTTCACAATCCATTAAGATGTCTGCATCACAATCATAATTATCAATAAGTAATAGTATATTCTCCCTCATCCAAAAGGAAGAATTCATCGTAGACGCATTTGACTCTCAGCAACAGTTGCAGCATAGCCGCTTCTCTTTTCATATGCCAGGTGGCCATTTTTATTCCAAATTATTTTTTCGAATAAATCTGCATAAAGTTACATCACCAGATTGATGAATGTTTAGAATTTGTTGTCCAGATTGAATGTTTAGAAATATCCTTCAAAATAAATTAATGTTTGAGAGATGACTTAGATCCAATTATATATATATATTCGGAGATAACTTCAGATAAAATTAGTTTGGCAGCTCATTATCTTCCTCCATGAAAGTAAACAAGCTTGTTTACTGTCTTGTAATCACGAATGAATTTTGGACGAATGAATGAATCTTCATTCATTCTTTGTGAACGTTTAAAATATTACACCATGTAGGTAATCGTTCGCAAAGCGAATCCTCTTATCGCCCGGTGTCAAAAAAAGAAATCTTATTTGTTGTGAACGTTTACTCTTCATTTCTAAATATTATTTTGGCGCCATCTATCGGTAATTAATATAAACAAAGAATTTCCTTTTAAAATTGTAGTTTGAATTATGAATGAATATTTCTTATAAAATGTAATTAGTGTACGATTTTAACTATAAGTCTTTTCGCTAGATGTCAGCACCAAAGAACAGTTTGAAAGAGACTGCTTTGAATTCCAGCTCTACGTCAGAAATTAAATTAATATTAATAAAAAAAAACATTCTATTAACTTTTGCAAATTTCTAGAACTCTAATTCTTATTATGTTTAAAATATTCTGTCATCATTTTTCTGTAATATGTGTTATTAATTTTCTTTCATTTATTTCTGAGATTTTGTGAAAGTCTGCGACCCTGCTTCTTTTCTGCGGGACAGTAACGTAAAAATTCTGTTTTGATTCTGAATGTAAAAAGGGTGATGTAAATTCTACTGTAATTCGAAAAGTCTTATTATACTAATTAAATATCTGAAAGGTATTCAATTCTCACGTCATGATTGTGAACTGAGTCAGTTATTTTAAATTAAGACACAATTCTTCATAAGAAAATGTTGCTGGATTTTAAAGGAAAATCTTCTGTTCTTCAAATTGTGCTTCGGAACAAGAATTTAAGTTTTGATCAGTGAAATATAAAAATTATAGAATTGATTCATCATAAATTTAACGATTATTATCATTCATTATTTACCATGTGATTCATTAGATTATTCTATGCAATCGGTAGATGAAAATTCATCCTGGAATCAAACCCTCGACTCAAATCAAAAGGTACGTAGATATTCTTTATTTATTTATTCAGTAAGAAAATCTCAAAATATTCTTAATCTTAAATTCCGAAACTATACAATTAGAATATAAATAATATATACTGCCGTATATTACATATATTAATTATAGCAACGCAAATAAAATTTTGTATTTTAACTAGAAACTTTGTAGTGAAAATAAATCTGTAATTTAATAAGATAATTAAAAAAATCAGTCATATTAATACAATCAACAGTTTCAATTTACTTATGTAATAAACGATAATTTTTAATGATCAAAATTTATTACAGCTTTTTTTAGGCATGTTTTTTTATTTTTTTAAGGATCTAATTTGCGATAAACTTTTTAAAATTTCTGTTATGTAATTATTATTTTGGCGCCAACTATAAGCAATAAATGTAAATGAAGTTTCTGTTGAAACAGTATTTTACATTTTATGAATTTTGCTTTTATTGTAAATAAAATGAATATTTCATATAAATAATAATTAAAATAAAAGGAATATTATGTAATACTGTGGTACAACTTGTATTAGTTATACCAATGCATATAAAATTTTGAATTTTAGCATAGAAGCTTTATAGTGAAAAATATTTATCCAAATAATATTTGCAATTTATTTATGAAATAAAACAAAAGTTTTTTTAATGATAAAAATTTATTACGCCTTTGTACAGTTGTGAAATCGGAATTTAAATAAAAAAATGTTTACTCTGATATATCAGGGCAGATTAAAAGATCAAAATGACATAGATTTCCCAAATTACTTGAAATTTAAGTTGTAAAATACATATTTTGTGCGTTATTTAATGTCGCTTAAAAATATTTTTTGCAGTGCTGCCTGATGTTAATGAAGTATCAGGGCAGTTTTTTATGAGGATCGTATGATTTCGAGGCCTTGATATAATTAGTGGCATGTTAGCGGACGCAAGCAAGTTAGTTACTAGAAATATTCAAACAAAATATCTGAATTATTTTGTGCAGCCCTGTATATATTCTTTTTT
This sequence comes from Maratus michaelseni, assembly GCA_963931845.1. NCBI lineage: Eukaryota > Metazoa > Arthropoda > Arachnida > Araneae > Salticidae > Maratus > Maratus michaelseni. The sequence continues at coordinate 254,651,918 of OZ007590.1, read as the reverse complement.
TTTTGTATGTATACTGCACAGCACAATATGCTAAAATTTACTTCAGTTAGACAACACATACTGCAGTTGAAAATTTCGCTTCATCAATTTCCGTCAATAAACGGAAATATACGTAGGGTTTTTTGAGAAGACCTGTATATGATATATAGAACTTATATGCACTAATTAATATGCAAAACAATAGTTACATTTAAAAACATGCACCACAACTTACAACATGCTACCAGTAATTATTGTTCATAAATAGTACTGTAACCAAATTATTTTGAGTGTCCCTGTGCGTAATAGACTCATTCTATGCATACCATAATGTACAATAAGCGCCGTGTAGTACACATCAGTGAGATGCATCAATTTGAATATGTATAAAATAGAGAAACATTAAAATATGCTGCAAACAATTTTCCCGATAGACCGTAATTTAACAGACTTGGTTTGAGTGTTCTTGTAAATGAAGGATACAACCTATACACACCATGTTCCGCAGTAAGCGTTTTGTAGAGCACTTCAATGAAATGTATTAATTTGAAACTGTGTAAAATATTGTAACATCATTAAAATACGCTGCAAACGATTTTTCCCCATACAGCGTAATGTAACGGCATTCTTTTCAGTATCCCGGTAAATGAATCATAAATGCCACACATTTTATTTTCAATATCAAACATGCCATAGTAAACTCAAAATACATTATTCCATTTAGAGGCAATTCGAGTATACATACCCAAGTTAGAGCACGGACAGAAGGACAGAAGACACACAGATGGCAAACATACAGACAGATAAACATACAGATAAACCAAATTCATAAAGACTTTTAAACTATGTTGGAAAGTGTTAAAAAATGATGATGATAATGAATTGTGCAACACATCCCAAAATTCCTTAAAAGAAGCACGCACGCTACTTTCAAAAATTTAACAGCAAATCGCCGAGGACGAATCTGAGTTTTATTGTCTGAAAATACACATAAGTCGCGGGTAAGAGCCGAAAGGTATAAGTAATAGGCGTGACACATCAAACAACAGAGTAATTGCTGCTTTGATACCATCCCAGATCCAAAGCCCATTGCTGAAGCAGTAAGGGGATCAAATGGCTCAATTGCGACAGGATCTTCAGGTAGAGGGGAACCTGTGTAGTGAGGTCGTATACCTGGCCATGGTAGTGAACGATTCTCACCAAAGTACCTCAGCTGACCAACTGGAGTGGTCACCATCAACCGAACGTCATCATAAACCACTTAAACAATAATTACCGGAAAGCTGTCGTCCACATAGACGTCTAATAATAGTTAAGGGACTAAAGAGAATGATTGGATGCCATAGAAATTCTGAATTAGCCGTAGAAAGTCTGATTGCACGACAGAATATACCCTGTCCAGCTGTAATAAAATACATGATTTCCAGACCCAGACACCTAGAAATTTTATGCAGGAATGGGGAGGTGCAGAACACACATCAAATGAGATTTCCAAAAAACACTAAAATTTAGTAAAGGAACTTTATTTTACAAATACCACTGCAGATCATTCCAAAATTATACTTCTTGGCATAACGAAGGTCATAGACTACGAATTCCTCTTGAAATCAAGAGGAATTCCTAAAGAAATATTTCTTGACAAAATTTACAATTTCTCAAAGGATGAAACTTCGGCAAAAAGGCCTCCCCTACATCAAAAGACTGGATGCTCCTTCTGCCTAATTCATTGGTGAAAGCGATAATCACTGATATCGGTGCCCCTCTGGCCCAAAAAGTGCAGTCTCCGGTCGTTCACTACGGTCCAACGTTATTGTTGTTGTAAGAACTTTGACCGCAAATAAAAGTTTTGAACATATCCCATCTATTGCCAGTAATTTGGAACAAATCACTAAAAAGAAAACTTGATACTGATCAAAACTGTGTCAACTGTCGATTCCACAGCAGCAAAAATGGAACAGAGTTCGACATAAACCACAAGGTTTTCGGCAGCTGAATTACTGTTTACAGAAATGACTACAGTAAAGAAAGAGCATGCTTAGACAATATCGTTGCCAAAAACCCCAAAGTAAATGAACCCGAAGCGTCACTACCACAGTGACCACAACAGTACCGACCAAAAAAGCACATAGGTCCTTATGCCTTTAACCGACATATGCAAATCTATAAAAAGCAAAGCTCAGAATATCCCTGTGTTCCACAATGCGGTATTCCATAAGAAGATTTCAGACAAAATCAGTCTTACCCAGACTACTCATATTGGAGTTCATATAATAACTTTTACTAGGTTTTTGCCTACTAGTCTCAGTAACACATATCACGATGTCTCTACCAACTTCAATTCCCCTCCTCTCCCTTCCATCATACAAATTAACAACACCATCTTTCCTAACACCACCATTGAACACAATGCGACTCACGGTGACTCACCAGTAGGCCTGCAGACTAGGAGATAATAATTCAGACTTACAGGCCGAGCTATTCGCAATTCCTTTTTAGAACGGCTAAAAGACCAACCTGTATGAAAGGTACCCATCTGCAGGGATAGTGTATTTCGACTACAAGCTATTCACACACCCGAAACAACCAACCCATTCGTACTAAAGATTAAACTAAATCTCAAACGTCTTTTGTACAGAACACATCTCGTCCACGTCTCAGCGCACAAGGGAACTTTCGGTAACGAGTGGCGGACTAACTCGCAAAGGAAGGCACAAAGCATATAAACATTCATCACCTGAAATACATGATCATTTCGGAATGGCAGGAGTACTGGGAACTCACTGAAACGGCAGGCACACGTTTGACTTAATCCCCACAGTTTCACTCAACATGTATCACCTCACACCATACAGCGGCCCTTGCAAATCATACTTCCACAAATTTGTGTGTTCATGATCTAATAGATGTCAGTGAGGCGAGGTGGGATCTCCCACCCACGCCTATCACGAATGCGCAATTACTCTGCACATTGGCACATCACACGTCTGGCCACTCCCCATAAGGGATGACTACAAAATATTCGCTCAAGACCCACACTCAAACACATCCACAAACACCTAGCACACATCTCCAAACTGACAAGCTAGTTAGTACTGAAAGCAACACCCATTTTCTTGTATGACACCGCACCTTACGGCGAGTAGAGTTTCGTCTGGCTGTGCTAAAGCGCCCCTGTCGCGCGAGAATATGTCTCTGGCGTGCAAGTCTTCATAGGTAACCAATTGCTTGCTGTCTCTAGGGAGATTTGTTCTTCGGCAGAGAGATTGTTGTCATGTATATTTTACCAACACGCACCACCTTCTTTTGTTTAACATTAAATTCAGCTCCGAATGAATATTGTATTTTATTAAAGGGAACATAATAAAGGGAAATACCTTAATAAAGGGAACCGTGAGGGACATATGGGCTCTACAGACTTTCATTCCTCGTCTTATCAGTCCTTCTCAGGCTATCAATATTCTGTAATAACTTTAAGACCTTCTTAATAAGTCAAAAATTTTAACAGCATTCGAAGTGCATAATAGATATTAAATTTCATTTCGAAATATAGTACAAAAAAGTAAAAAAAAAAATCTAAATTAAGTTTAAGGTATAAGCGCAAGCGCAGGATATTATTTGATTTCAAAAATATTGTTATACCATTTTTGTCAATACCATAGGCAAATGTTCCACGTTATAGAGTGTGAAAATATTAATTGAGTTATTTTCCTTTTTATTACGAAATAACTCCAAAATTCGTCAAATGCGTGATCGAAAGGTATTATCTGATTTCAAAATTTTTTTTTAAACCTTTCTTACCATTTGAATTGTCAACTTTTTCACGCTATAGCGAATCGGAAATAGATATTTCGATTTTTCCACACCATCCTTTTGTACAATCTAAGAGTTAAGGATCATTTTTTATTATTTACGAATATAATAATTATTATTGACACTGTGGGATTTTTATTAATTTTATGTACATTCTAAGCCTTCTTAGAAAAAAAAAGGTTTATTAAAAAAACAGAGAATTTGACAGATTTTAAAACTTTAGGATATTTATGAATTTATAAAATATTAATTAAATTAAATTCTAATGAATTTAAAATCTAACTTGTGTACAAAGAGAACATATGTATAAAAAAGTCTTTTTGAAATAAATATAATATAAATTGCAAAGTTTATTTTAATTTATAAATAAATAATTAGTTTATGATTTTTTTCAGAACACATTATTATTCATAATGAAAAAATAATTAAACAAATAAAAAAATATATAAATTCTTGGCATTTATGTAGACATCGTTTAAAAGTGGATTTATATTTAAACGCAGATAAGTTTTTAATATGTAAATATAAACTTTGAATGTAAGTTGAAAGAGAGGTAATAAAAAAACAAACGAAGTCTATTTAGAAAAGAATAACATTAGAGAGAACCTATTATCAGAGACCCTATTAACAAAATATATTATAAAAAAATATTATAATATTTAAAGTGAAAAATATGAGATTTTTGGGGGCAAAAAATAAAGAGCAAATAACAAAACGTATTATTTTTGAAATAGATACGACAACATTAAACTTTCAATTCTTAATTTATTTTTCAACAAATACTTATTTAAAAATGATTCTTTAGATTTTATGAAGTCTTTAGCATTTAAAAATTTACACATCAAATTTACAAAAAGGTAAACAACCCCCTGTTCGTTACCTTTTTGTACATTTGATATGTAAATGGATTTGAACTAACAATTTTTAGAAATAATGTATGGCTAATTCATATTTATATACATAAAATCGTTACATTTTTAATAACGTAAGCAGTAGATTTATTAGTCCATCACATTAGTGGCATTTAAACAGCTACAATTAAACAATTATATTTAAATAAATTGTATTTAAATTCTTATTTAATTTTTAGCGACAGGATTAAGAACTTTTAATTTTTTTTTCTTAAATTTAGTTACAACTAAAAATTACAGAAACATTTTATTTTCACAAAAGCTTTCTTAACTTTTAAATTAATGTAATTTTTTTACTAAATTACTTTTTTTCATAAATGCGATGTCAACTACTTTTGTAGTATTACTAGACATTAGACACTATTCTTATTTAGCGCTAAACGTTGATATACTCTTTAAAAATCGTTGGTGCATAAATTAAGCCATCCGTGTTTTTAAGATACTACAAACCGTCCGTGTTATATTAATTTTATGTTATTCTAATCAAATTTATTTTTTCTTTTTACAATTTCCTGTTTACATTTTTTATACTACTTCTGAGCATTGTATTAAATAAGGATATCATTAAAAGTTGTTATCTACCCTATTAGAATCCGTGAGTGTAATTATATCTATTTAACCTCAAAAACACGGACACCACAGGCAGCAAGGCTACGAAATTTGGCACCCTGGTTCCTGGTAGGGGGCCCATGAACGATTGGGTCAAAAAATGTAAATAGGTATTTTTTTTTTTTTTTATGTTTTTGACGAATTTTTTGCTTTTTTTATGTTCAACCTAAATCAAATCGCGCGAGTTCTAACGAGTTCTAAATGTTTACTGCAATGTGAGATACGTACGCCACGCTGCAATACTAAGAAGCTGTAGCGGGTATTACGATAAACCTTTTACCGTGCAGGCAAATAATTAGAAATTATTTAATTGCGCTTAATTATTAGCTTTTTTAAAAAAAATGAAGAAAAACGTTTTATCACAAACATAAACAAAACCTTTCATTCCATTTATTCCCTTATTCCAAAGATATCGTTTATCGTCTGCTGCCATAGCAACATGGTAAATTAAATTTCATTTAAAAAAAGCACATTAGTAGAAAATTATTTTTCTACATAGATACATATTGTTGTACTGATTTTTATTTTTAATTTTGGTTTTAGAATTAAATTGATAAACTCCCGTGCGTAGGACGGGTTAAACAGCTAGTTTAGTCTTCAAAAACCGATGGCGAATAGAGTGCGCCGCCCTTGTCTTCATGTTAGTTCAAACAGCCAGTGTCATTAAAATTTAAATATATCGAATGATTCAAGATTGATTTTCTGGCGGTTATCTCTTAAACCGCTGATAAAAGAAACTTAAAACCAGTTACAAAATTATACAAATCCTCTTTCTCTTTTAGATATGCCAATTAATTTAAAAGAGGCTCTTTACATTATAAAGTACAAAATATTTTTTTTATACGGCTCCTGTGTCCAATAATTTATTTACATTTTTTTTAATCATTTTTCAGACAAACAGGGCAGTGCAAATTTTATTCTTATAAGAACAAACTTACTTAGTTACGGTACTTTTTTACGGTACCGCATTACGACACTTTAAGCTGTGAAAAAACTTAATTTTTCAATAGGGAAGGGCAGAAAATTCAAAGTGTCATAACTCGGTATGTTTTGTTCGTAGAAGACTTGAATTTTTACTATTTTACTTATCACTGAATCGAGAAATGTTTTCTAAATATAACTTATAGAACTCGGTATACGAATAAAAATAAAAAAAAATGTTTTTTTAATATGAAAATAATATTTTTATGAAATTATTTATTTAATATGAAAATAATATTTTTATGAAATTATTAATTTAATATGAAAATAATATTAAAAAAATAGCCATGTTTGATTTGTATACTTTTTAAATCAATACATATTTCTTGTATCTGTTGTTGAAGATGTAATCGGCGAAACCTCTATTTTGTATCAACCGGTCAGTACTGCTTTGTTAAAACACATAATAAGTTCTGTTAAAAAATACAGAAACAAAAAAAATACGGTAACATCAAAGCGAAAGATAACTCCATTTTTATTTTTGTTTTATTTTTTCCTTCATTATATTTTCTCTGCTGCGTTGCCATTGCACATAGCATTCCAACTAAAATAATATATAAAAAAAATATCAGATAGATGTTTTAAAAATGGGTCAGTGAATCAAAAATATATTTTCTATTGAGGGTTAATATCTAAGACAAAATACGCTTTCAAAATTACAAATAATAATGATGATTTGCTTTTACATAAAATATCCGGAAAATTAGCTAACATGGATAAAGAAAGAATCACACTTAATCATTCTTTCGAACGATTCTATTTCGGGTTCAAATATTTTTATGCACGCAATGATTATTGATTTCCCTTGAATATATACTATATTAGAAATCACCAAGAAAAAGTGAATCTTAAATATACATAATCTAAAAAAAAAATCAGATATTTATTTATTCTGTATATATCATACATTATGTGCAAAGGTAAATGTTATTATTTAAAACAATAACATAGGGCATATTTTATTATTTAAACACAACTGACGTGTTTTTTAAAATAGTTTTTGTGTTTAACAATAGCTGTTAATGTACAAAATAATCTTTTAAAATAACTGCAACATCATTTTAATTGTAAAACAATTATGATATATTGTAACTAGGACATAAAGAAATGTTTAATGATGATAATCATTGTAATTGAACAATGCAGAAGTAAACCTGTTCTAATAAATAAAATGACTGGGGTGTAAGAGAAGGTAACTAACAAAATGGAAGTTTTGAGATATAAAAGATTATCATCCTCTAAGGAAAACTACAAACAAAACTATTAAGACTGATTCTTAAAAAAACATCTGCTTTGTTAAGAATGGACCTCCAGTTAACTTCTCTGGAGCATATTTTGTCTGAAGCTTTTATTTAAATGGGCGTCTGTGCAAAAGTAATCGTTATTAATATGCATATCTAAAATCTATCTTTGAATGTAACGGAATATATTGAGTAACAAAAGCAAAAAAAAAGTCCTTCCGGCCAGTACCGGGAGGAAAAGATAACTTTCATAGTTCGTGTTTTTAAAAATTCAACTCATTTTACACAAACACCCGAAGCTAAAATGCTTGGAACCCGATTGTTGAAGATTCAGTACCAGTTTTCGTTAATGCTAAATTTGAATGCGAATTTCAGCATGAGAGTTAAAGCATAACAAAAATTAGATTGTTTGAAAATGTCAGCCACCCTAGAATTTCAAACTGCCGTATCTCAGCCATTTTTCAAGTTAAAGCCAAAAGAAAAAAATGTTCCGGAATACTTGTATCAAAATCTAACACTTAAAGGAAACAACTTTTTCAATTTATAATTTTTATACATCTTTTTTAATTAAAAAAAAATTAAAAAACATAACTAGCCGCCATTTTGAAACAAGATGGCGTATGAAGCTGACCAACGAACTCTGTCGGGACTTTGGTATGTTCTGTACACATAACGCAGGACCAGTCAAATTTATATCGGTTTATAAATACGAGAGTTACAGCATAACAATTATCAGATTATTTCAAAATCTCAGCCTCGCTAGAATTTCAAACTGCCATATCTCAGCCATTTTTTAAGATATAGCAAAAAAAAATGTTCCAGATTCCCTGTAATACGTTACACTTAACACAAATATTTATTTTCAATTTATAGTTTTTGTGTACATATTTTTGAATTTTTAAAAAAATAAAAATTTCTAACTGGCCACCATTTTTAAAGAATTTATTGCATGATTTTAATGAGTGTCAATTTTACACGAACGTAGCCCGACCCGCGGGCTACGTTCGTGTAAAATCAGTTTACCCTACTCGAAGCAGGATTCTAGTTCGAACCGAAGTTGAGGTCATCGGCCAAACCATTTCGAGCCTAACATTAGCTTGCGTAAATACGGTTTAGGTTCCCTTATAAAGACCCCACAGAAAGCAGTCTCCCTTTGACTTATATCCCTTGCATAAGTAATCGACTGTAACGAAAGAAAATAAAATAAAAATACCGAACTTAGTAGGTTATTTTAATTCGACCCTAACTATGTAAGTATTAATTTAAAAAGTCAATTATAGTTAATTTATATGAGTGTTATCTGGTACGCAATGTAAAATATATACTTAAAAAATACGTGCGACTCAGAAATTATAAGATTCTGAGATTAAAAAAAAAATCTATTCATTTCCTTCAAAAGCAAACTTCAAAAGAGGAAATATATTTAAGTATTCTTTTAAGATGTTGAACTAGTGGGTTCAATATTTTTTATGATATAAACCTTTAAAACTTTGAAAAAGTTTAACATATTAAAGGTATACATAAGTACCGGAGAATATTTTGGAAATTATATAAGAAAACTTATTTATGTTTTACTTACAAGAAATTAAAAAAAATAATTGTAACATGTTTTAAAATTCTTCTTCCATGTTACTATTATGATTTGATATGCTGAAAGGAAATGCAATAAGAATAAAAATTATATAATTATTCACTTAAATAATTCACAAACCACTTCATAATTATTCATAAAAATTGAAACATTTTATAGGCGGATCTTTCTTTTAAAAATTACTTTCCTTTTCTTTGAGAGTAATATAATAAAGATTGTATTTCCAAGAATTACCAGTTTTTTAATAATTTAAATGTTTTCAGTCTCTCTTCCGTATATCTCTAAGTCTGATTTTATTTTGCGTCAAAGTATGATTGATGGAACAAAATATGTAGACTATAACATATTACTGTCAGGAAATTTCAGTTATATTCATTTTGAATAAACTACAATTTAAAAAATGTCTCGTTCTTTAATATAGATAAAAGTAGTAGTTTCATTTAGGCTTTTTAATACATCATGTAATAAAAATGTGTGTTATTTGCAATTGCTTTTTCCTTAACTTTTAATAACAAACAATACAAACATTACATGCTACATTTTTATTTTATACATACAAACACACGGGTTCTACAATCCGAGAAGTATTTTGACCTGTCTTAATACTATACCCCGTCTGACTTTCTTATCTCTTGTCTTTATATATTTTTTATTTGGTTTTGGGCTTCGTTTTTCTCTACCTCTTCCAACCATCTCTTCCTGAGTCTACCAACACCCCTTTTCATCCTTAATTTTCCAATATATATATTGCTTGTGCTTCTGTCTGCTCTCATTCCGATAAAGTAATCTAGCCGTGGCATTCTTCTTATTTTAATGGTACTCAGTGTGCCATTTTCGTCATGTAGTTGTTCAATCTCCATATTTAGTCTGATTTGTCATGTACTGCATTCTTTAATACACAAGACAAATTGTATCTACATCTATCCCAAGTAATGGGCATTTTTTCATCTATTTGTGAAGTGGTCCCGGTTTCACTGTCATAACTTACTATAGGTTTTATAACAGTTTTATAAATTTTAAGTTTACTTTTATTTTTATTTCGCTAACGGAAAAAATAATGGTCACCATGATGAAAACCTATCGATATTAATCAATCTTTTTTTTTTCAGTTGGAGAATCCTTTTCCTTTAAATTCAGGTATTTATGAATAGTAACCTTCAACATTTAAGTCAAATTTTACTATTACAAAATAGTTCTATTCAAATTTATATATTATATTTTCCTCCATATTTTCAACCGTACAATGCATAGGATTATATAGGATTATATTAAATTCCATAGGATTATATTGGATTTCCTCCCCAATTTATCAATTAGCTCAATGTAGTGCCTGTATCTTTTTGAGTTTTCACGATATTTGACTGGTTTTTTATGAGTTGCTCTATAGTATTAACTACCAAATCAGGATAAGAAATCTTTCCTATACTTCGTGCATGCGCAGTTAAAATTTATTTTATACAAATACCCATATCTCGTCAAATATTCATTATATTAATATTTTTATTGCAGTATACTGTTTCTACTGTTTTTTGTCAAGTTTGTGGAAAGCGGTGTTAAATTTGGTTAAAAACTCTGCATGCTATAATTTTTTTTTTTCACAGAAGTGTAATCTTTACGTTAACAAATTCATGAATATGCTTGCTATTCTTACACAAATGCACAAAAACGTTGAACAGGATATACATAATCATTTGATACAAAGACAGACCATTTTCAGCATTTTCTGTTACTTGGATGATCGAAAATATTATTTTATTATTAAAGTTATTACTGCCCTTCCCCTAATTGTCTTCACGACAAAATCTTCACTGAAAATTATGAAGTCAAACATGTTCTTTGCATTATTGAAGTTCAATTCGTAAAGAATATCAGTGGATATTCGACAAACCGTCTAAAATGGAAAAAATTGGTCACTATCCCTAAATTTGTGGTCATCAGTGCATGTAAAACTCTAATTGATAACAAGAAGAAGACATAACCTGGATAAGAAATCAGACAAAAATTTTGACATCATCGAGAGTTTTGTTTTATACTGTTAAAATGGAAATGGGCTGGGCAGATTTTAAGGAGACAAGAAATAGATGAATTCGTATTGTTGTCAATTTAAAGCATGATATGTATAACTTTATATGTTACTGAGTTTCTCGTAACATCCAGCATAGTAATTTTGCATTAGCTATGTATTTACACAAAAGTATTTTACAATTATTTTGTAATATCCATATAAATATAATACAAAAATAATAAATAATTTTATCTATGTTTTATTTTGCATAATTTATTCACACATTGTTAAGCCTTTAAAAGTAATGCCGATATCACATTTTTAATAATATACAAAGCATGCGAAGAGAGAAAGACAACATTTTGCTGAATAATTATACTACGAATCTTTTTGAAAATTTTAAGATATGAATAATTTCATTGGCACCCTACTTTGAAAGATTTTATGCATACTGATGATGCTAAAATTTGTGAATTTCAGCTATAAAAGCAAATATAAAAGGTTGTCTTCATTTCGGAAAGTTTATCCTTCAATAAATGATTCTTGGTTTAAAATATGATGTGTAAGAAATACTAAATTTAACCTTTTTAATTCATAATTGCAAATGCAAAATATTTTAATTATTAAGATATTATTTTTGATTGTTTATTTATCACTTAAATAATTTTTATGCAGATAAAATGTCATTAACGCTAACTATACCAACAATCGGTACTTTAACAGGTACCAAAGGCAAATATGTTGGTTCGAACCACAAACTTTTTTAGGAAAATATATAAAATATAAATCACTCAGAAATAAGTTACATGAAATAAATAGTTTTAGATAAAATTTCTGGTGTGAAATATTTTTATAAAACTTGTGTAAAATCCTCGGTATGTCTAGTGTTAACATTATTTTTGAGGATGTCTCTTTTTATTAGCTCGTAATACAAAATGTCCCATTAACTCTCCGCAATTTTCAAATGCAAAATCCGAAAATTTAAATGACCGAAAATGTAAACAAGAAAGTGCAGACAGATCACCTAGATTATGTGAACAGCTTAAATGTCGAATTCCACGAGGAATATACGTGCTTTGACACATGCTTTGACACGTGCGTGAAATTCTCTTGAAAAGTTAATCAGTAGAAAAATGGATAAAGTGTACTATTCCAGTAATATTTTTAGTAATATACGTTTTAGAAGGTCCTGAACACGATTTGACTGTTTTTAGAAAATGTCTGTCTCTGAGTCTGTGACTCTGTCGATCTGTATGTCAAACCATTTGAGGGCGCTCTATCACAAGAACTAATGCGCTAAATTTAATATATCTTTATATTAAGTTAGTCTATGATATAAGTTGGTGCTGATTAGTTTTTGGTTAAAATCGCCCAACAGGTGGCGCTGCTATGCTGTATTTTTTGCGATTTCCGTAATAGTTCTATCTCGAGAACTAATGCACTTATTTTCATCAAACTTCAGATTCAGTCAGACCTTGACAGAAAGTGACGCTGTTAATGTTTTAATGTAGATATCCCAACAGGTGGCGCTGTTGTGCTACTTTTTTCATTATTTTTACGATAGTTATATCTATAGAACTAATGCACAGAATTTCATCAAACTTCAGAATCTGTTAGACCTTGACATAAATAGATGCTGCTTATGTTTTGGTGTAAATAGCCCAAAAGTTGACGCTGCTCTGCTACTTTTTTCATTATTATCATGATAACTATATTTCAAGAACTAATGCTTGGATTTTCATCAAACTTCAGATTCAGTTAGACGTTCGATGTTGATGTTGATTAGGTTTTGGTTTAAATCTCTGCAGCAGGTGGCGCTGCTATTCTGCATTTTTTCAGGATTTATACGATTTTAGCAATTGTCATATCTCAAGAACTAATGCACGGAATTTAATAAAACTTTAGATTCAGTTAGACCTTGATGTAAATTGGAGCTAATCATTTTTAGTGTATGCGAAACCTGTTGGAGATAGAAGAAAGTTTTGGGATTGGCACATCGGAGTAGTTTAAATATGATGCGCTCTGTGATAAATCTTAAGTTTGCGCTTTTTATATACTTTAAACGAAGAGAAGCAGTAGAATTAGACTTTAATAACTAAACTAAGAGTTACAACGCTTTTGCCTATATCAGCAGTAGTAAAATATCAGTCGTATCTTTTACACATGACATGATTAACCAAAGTCCTAAGTGCGATAATGACAAGAGACATTCACAAAATCCTCTCGACCAATCACACTGGTGTATGTTTAATACGATCAACTATGATAGTTTAAAAAGAAATTTAAAATTAAAAAAAGAAATTATTATGTATGGTATAATACACACACACACACACATATATATATATGTAACTTGTTTTCAAATCTAAATTTTTCGCACATTTAACAAGTCCTAAATGTGAGTGCGTTTTGCAAACATTTTCATTAGAAAATTTCTAAATGGACCACAAGTAATGCTTAGATCCTATCTTTAAAGTTACATGCTAAAGATACGAAAACAGAATGGCGGAACTTTTCTGAATAATTTTATGGATCCTTTTGAAATTTTTAAGGCATGAATGACATCAACGTCACCGAGCTTCGCAAGATCATATGCATACTAATGACTCTAAAATTCTTGAATTTCAGATATAAAAGTTTGTATAAATTGCTGTCTTCTTTTCAAATTTTAAGGCATAAATTTTCGCTTTCAATAAATCATTTTTATTTTAAAATATCCGGAACTGTGTAATAAATCTTAAACTTCTGCTTTTAATATTGACTTATAAGGAAATAAACGTCAAACGCAATATCATTTAATAACATTTAAACATGGTTATGGTCTTTTATTAATTTTTAAAGATATTTATGCTCTATTAATTATGATTAATTTTTTTTTGGAAAATTGAAGTGTTTTTTTTAGATTTTTATTATTGTAATAATCATATATTACATATCTAATTAAAGTATATTACATTATTTTTTTTACAATTCAGATTTCTTTAACAAAATATAAATTTCAAAATACCTTTTTTTAAAATATTAAAACATAAAACAAATATTAATGTCGGGTTAGGATTGCAAAATAAGTTACAAGAATATTTGAAGTCGATTCGTTCTTCGCATATAAGAACGTTAAATCAATGTTTAAATAAAATTGTAATAAATTGCTCCAAACTACTATAAAAATTACAAAATGCATCTTCTTATTGTTTTAAGGCAAAGATTTGATTACCTATCGGTGAATGTGCTGAATTTTCTTAGATTTAATGTGTATATTAAACACTATTTGTATATTTATAAAATATATATTTAAATTTGCCAGTAATCAATAATACCTATCTGTTATAACCAATTAACCCGTTTCTTTATCTACTTATTTCGCATTCTGTTTAAATAAAAATGTACTTTATTAGAAAAATAATAAATTGGGAGAGAATGACTTAACTTTTGCGGAATAATTTTATAAATCCTTTTGAAACATTTAAGAGATAAATTAGATTTATTTTATTCCGTGCATATTATATGCATACTAATGACTCCAAAACTCCTGTAGTTTCAGGTTTAAAAATATTTATAATATTGACCCCATTTCGAAATGTTTTCAGTCATAGTGTTTAACCTTAAATAAAGCATTATTAATAAAAAAATATGGTAAACTATTTGATAAATCGTAATTTTAATTTAACGTTTATTACTAAACAAGGAAAATCCAAATGCGATATTATGTAGTTATATTTATATAATATATCGATAAGTAGTTACCGGTTTACTTACAATAAATTATTTTCATAATTAAAGTATCGTCCGAGGAGATTCAAAACTCCTGAACAAAACAAAAATGGGTGATAGAACACGCCTATATAAGCGCAAAACAACACACAATTCGTGGCTGTAATTCCAACAGTGAAGCACTATATAGTGCTATCTGATTGTATATAGAGTTCTGTGTACTACACAATTAGGATTTCCAGAGCACACCCAACCGCAGCACCATCAATGAAATGCATGTCCACGTTTTCCTGATTAGCAAAACCAGCCATTCGTTTTTAAATCCAAGGTAGAAATGACGATGTGTGTAAAAAAGCAGCACTTTTTGTGTTTAATGACAGCGCCATATAGTGATTCGCCACTTGCTATACGTCCATGCATTGTATGGAGAAAATAGCTTGTTTAGATACGTTGTATCGCCACTTAAATATTTTCCTATCAGTTTTGATTCACCTTCAAATT
Organism: Maratus michaelseni; assembly: GCA_963931845.1. Lineage (NCBI taxonomy): Eukaryota > Metazoa > Arthropoda > Arachnida > Araneae > Salticidae > Maratus > Maratus michaelseni. The sequence goes on along the minus strand of OZ007590.1, from coordinate 254,636,579 downwards.
CTCTGAAAGAAATGTGGTCCAATTTAAAATATAGCCCCCCACCCAAACATTCAAGCTACATACTTTGCACTTTTTTTTTGCTTGTAATTTTCATCCACAATAGCATCCTTCTTAGTAAACACTTCCGCATAAATAAAATCAGCATTCATTTTTTAGATATTGTGCAGAAAACGTGGTTCACACCAGAATCAGAAAGTGCTTTGCAGCGCTTCAATGCTTGAGTTACGAAAATACAATATATGTTGTTTTGACCTTGTCTAGGTGACTTCTATTACCGCTTAAAGTTTTGTCCAGGAGTTACGAATCACCCTGTATATGAATAACATAAATTTTATATTTAAGCTATATTTAGTGATATTGTTATGTTGCTCTGTAACTCTAGTATTACTCCTGAAAAATTACATTGCATTTCTTATTGTTACATTTATAGAAATATGCTACATGTTTCAAAATACCTAGAACACTTCTTGTTTTATAACGTACAATTGTTTGTAGGTATATTTAAAATAAAAATAGACCCCAACAAATTTACTTCGCAATAAACTTTGTATTAGGAGTATATGTCAGCGTAAGGCTGGCGCTTTTATTTCATGTAGAGGAAATTTATTATTTTTCGCTACCAAATACAAGCTTACACGTATGATGACAAATTAAAACAGTAATATATCTATAACTAGTCGGATGTGTCAATCCCAAAACTTTCTTCTATCTCACACAGGTTCCGCATACACTAAAAAGAATCAGCACCAATTTATATCACGGTCTAACTGAAACTCAAGTTTTAATAAATTCCATGCAATATTTCTTGAGATAGGACTATCGGTAAAATCTTGTAAATCCTACAAAATGCTGCATAGCAGCGGCACCTGCTGGGCGATTTTTACCAAAAACTAATCAGCACCAATTTATATCAGAGACTAACTGAATATAAAGTTTTATTAAATTCCGAGCATTAGTTCTTGAGATAGAGCTATTGTAAATTCGCGAAAAAGGCTGCATAGCAGCGCCACCTGCCGGGCGAATTTTACCAAAAACTAATCAGCACCAACTTCTATCAGGGACTAACTGAATCTAAAGTTTTATTAAATTCCGAGCATTAGTTCTTGAGATAGAGCTATTGCGGAAATCGCAAAAAATGCTGCTTAGCAGCGCCACCTGCCGGGCGATTTTTACCAAAAAATAATCAGCACCAATTTATATCAGGGACTAACGGAATCTAAAGTTTTATTAAATTTCGAGCATTAGTTCTTGAGATAGAGCGCCCACAAAATTTTTGTCACATACAGACAGAGTCACAGACAGACATTTTCTAAAAATAGTCAAATCGTGTTCAGGACCTTCTAAAACGTATAAATCCGTCGAAAACCGGAAGTCGAAAATTTTCATGAATCCAATACTTTCTTCTTGTAAAGATAGAAGAAAGTAAAAATGGATTTGGTGCATCAAATATTAATTCCAAATTGTTGTTTCTCATTGTAAGTCCAATTTCACGTCATAACGTGTATATAGAAGGCAGTTACATTGATCTGTCCAAAACAACGTTTTAAAAAATTAATAAATGTATATGAAAAAATTGCAATATTCAAATACAATAAATTAGACCAAAGTAGCAATATCTCTATCCAAAATTTTGATAGATTGTACAAATTGTAAAAAAAATAATTAACATTATTTAGGTCTACAATACAGCAAAAATACATGAATAGTTGCACAATTACGTACATTTTAAAATAACTGAATACTGCCACGTTAAAACATTAAAATGTCACTCTTTTTCTAAATACTATCTTTTTGGTGGAGAGGACTTTTTTTGCTATAGTTTTTTGAAAAATCTATCTAAGTTATCTTCCTGCAATTTAAAATCATTCACTCAGAAAATTTCCTCTTTTTTACACTGCCATTTCCTCTGTACTGAAACTATAGAGGCAAACATCGTTCATTTTTTATATTTTCATGAGATTGCTTTTCATTTTGTATAAAATGTATCATATTCCTTATCATGCATCAAAGAAACTTATTGAACAGGTATATAAATTATTGCAAAATGATAGAAACGAAATAATGTTAAAAATGTATATTTGTCGGATGCTAATCACAAATATTAAATATTAGTTCAAATCAGAATTTGTTTTACTATTAATAGAAGTTTTTATACTATTGATTACAGTTTATTTTATTTCAAGTTTCTGTTTCATACTTAACTCTTCAATAAGCGCAACCTCTTTATTTGCATCGTGCATAACTTACGAAATATTGATATATTTAACTTTTTTTTGTATATATTTTTAACTTTTGCATACACGGTTTATAAAAACCACATAGTCTCTATACAGAAATTTCAAATGCCTTCTTCAAATCATTCATATTTGATTAGAAAAAATCTTTTATTTCGAGTATACAAATTTTATTTTACATTAACTTTTAAAATTGCGAAACCGCAAAATAATCTATATCCCCTGCACATTGGAAATAAAATTATATATTTGTTTCCTTGACATAAGTTTTATATTTATTCGTAGTTTTATTAGGTAACTCATTTTCATCACAAGTTTTTTCTGCCTAAAACAGTACAAAATTAAAAACAAGGCTTCAGCATGACCTGATACCTCCTATCAAAGCAAAAATACAATATCTTATTCATTTAGAGCTGCCAAATGTTCTTTCGTATTTGGCGCGCCTTTAAAAAAAATCGGGCTAAAAGTAGGGGGTTCCAAGCATACCCGAGTTTTTTTAATAATTTTTCTCAAAAGAAATGATTATCGAAATTATGAAAATATCTATATAAAGTTTGTTTATGCATAATTAATATTGAACAAAATGCATAAGAGTTTCAACAGTTCTTAAATGGTTTTTGAACCGGTATAAATGGATCCTAGGTACATTCTAGAACATGAAAAAATAGCCCCTTTATATAACTAAATATATGCACCGAAATTTATAATGAGTTTGATAGATGCATTTAGTGGAACTATTACTCTTGCTCGTTTATACAGTAAAACATTATATAAACTGTTATTGAGATGTATTTACCGAATTTATAACGACAAAATACGCATACACTTTTAATTGATTTGCTTAGAGCATATTTATTTTTTAACTAAAATCAAATAAATGCTTCATTCACTCCGAATTGGCATTCAACTTCCCTGTTACTATTTACGTATTATTTGTTTTGTTTCTTTTTTTTGTGAATAGAGCAGTATACCTTATGATGTAAAATCTTACGTTAAATTATATTTTTTCTAAACGTTGCAAATGTGAACAAATCAGCAAAGTTGTATCACTGAAGTGATTTGTATTTTATTTTATTTTCCGGAATCTTTTATCCGAAATAAAGACAATAATTCTTTTATAAAGCTGACGTTTACTCCCAGTTATTTTGTACGCCATTTTTAATAGTATATTTTTTGTTAGCATAAATACTAAAATTCGAGTATGCGTGGCACAAATATATAACATTTTATAGTCATCTTATATATTGGCATGGCTGCGCGTTTTGCAGCACAAGATGGAAAGTCAACCATGGTTGACTCATGAGTAGAGTCATGTTATCCAGAGTAGGTTCTCCTAACAATTTATTTGATTTGGTACCTAATTACAAAACAAAAAACATAGTTTACCAAGAAGTTCTTGCTTAAAATCGTTGCGATATTTTTGAATACAATTTTAAACGTATTATTTCCTCAAACTATAAAATAACATGCATGTTATGATAAAATATATTTTGTGTATAATTTTATCTATCTACCTACTATATACAGTATGCCCACTAAAGTCCCTTGCCACCCTCTTAACTTCGGAACGGCTGCTGCTATATTAATAAAAGTGGTGTCTAAATATAGTAAAGTAGCCATGTGCTACTGAATGAAATCGCCTACGGCGCCACATGGTGGAAAACTGGGAAGTTAGCTCTCTTATCACGAAAACGGAAAGAGATAGGGAAAAAAGTGATTTACAAAGTTGTAGAGAATCATCGATTTAGTACGAAAAGACACCTTGTGGATAATAATGCGAAGAATATAATGGTTAAAATGCGTATTTGTTTTTTCCCTGATTTCCTACACTGTGACGTGACAAAACGATCTTAGAAAGAAAAAGAAGCAATATACCTTTATTTGAGATGTTCAAACTTCTCACCGTCAGCTGCAATGAATTTCACGTTGCACACGTTGAAACATAGAGGGTTACACGTTGCCATAAGCGTCCTTAATGCGTTGTTTTGATTGGGATTCACAAGCGATACTACTGTGCCACATTGCTGTGTCGTGTTTTGTCCGAAAGATAAGCATTTATCCTTCCGTTCAAGTTTCGTGACGTCGCAGTGTAGGAAATCACGAAAAATCAAATGCGCGTCAAAACCGTTCTATTTCTCGCATTGATATCCACAAGGTGTCTTTTCGTATTAAATCGGTGATGCTCTACAACTTTGTAAATCACTTTTTTCCCTATCGCTTATCTATTTCTAGGAGGTTTCATTCAGTATCGCATGGCCACTTTACTATACCTAGACCGAGGCTAACGAAAAAGAAAGGCTACCGCGGTGCTTTACGCAAATCTTTTTTTACAGACCGCGGAAGTCACGTGATGCTCGAATGTACCAATGCAGGTGTACGAAAAGTGCATCACGTCACTCTAGCGGTCTGTAAAAAAAGATAAGTGGAATGCACCGCGGTAGCCTGTCTTTTTCGTTAGCCTCGACCTAGACACCACTTTTATGAATATAGCAGCAGCCATTCCAATGTGGAAAGGGTAGCAAGGCCCTTTAGTGGGCATACTGTATATAAAATGCAAAAGAGGATTTCGATCTAGCTACTTATAACTTTAGTTTTGCTTGATGGATTTTTATGGGACTTACATTGTACGATAGATCCGTTTTCAGAGAAGGTTTTAGTGTACAATATATCGTCCTACGGTGCTTTAATATAGAATTAGGGGAGATAGTTCTACAATCAGGCGAACCCGAATATGAAAGATTAGCCCTTTTTAAAAGGTCTACTGGGCGGATTTTCATGAGATTGCTTTGCTAAGTAGATACTTTTTAGAAATGATTTTAGTATATTATATATAATTATATCGTTCTTTACCAAATCCTACTGTAAATGATAAAAAATATAAGTTGGTTCTTAACAGATAAAATCTTGATTGCGCATTAGAAAATATAATAGAGCAATGGCGTTCATATCGTTTTCAGTAATGCGGGAGGACATTGCAGGTAACGCTACAGACTACTTTCAAATACAAGGTCAAATTCACCGATCTATTTCGTTTGATTCAAGGTTCGTTTGGAGAAACCGACCAGTGCAGCGAGCGAAGCCTGAAAGTACAAAAATGAAATTCAATGTTAAAATTATAGTTATTTTTTATTTTGTCTACTTTTGCTTATAAATATGAAGCAAAACGGCAATACAATAAATTGTCTGCTCATTTGTTTAATTATTCGTCCAACTAGAGCTTATTTAGGTAAATTATTTTATGAACAATACCCGAGACCATGAAATGATGATTTTAAAACAAAAAAGAAATCTACTTTAAGAAACACCTAAACAGCTCTAAAACATATATATATTGAACTTATGTATTGAATGATGTATATTTTTTCTTAGTTTCAGTACTTTTGTACTATTAATTAAAAAAAATAACACAGAAAAGTTTTCAAATAATTTACCAAAGTAATTGTTATTTAGTTGTATATTAATGCAAAAGACGTCATGTGCGGAATGCGTTTACTTCTAAAGAAATTCTAAAGAAAATACGCGAAATTAATTTAACCATAGAAATTCTAAAATTCTAATAAAAATACACTTATAATACAAAGATTATTTAAAATTCAATTTTGTTACTTTGGCTGAATTTTAAAATCATATACACTGGCCTCCAAAAGTTAAGGTACAACCGGTTTTTTTGCGTCTAATTTACAAATGAATGAATATAGAAACAAAAAAATTGGAGGGAATGTGCACTAAACTGATATTTATTAAATGCGACATAGAAATTTACTTAAGTTATGCGTACATATGAAATTACAACAAAAAAGCACTCATGGTGGAAAATTCCATTCTTGGAGAAATCAGTACATTTGAGCATTATGCAGTAAAATGTGACAGAAACATTAAAAAACTAGTTCTAATACTGAATATGTCCACCCCGTACTTGAATGCATTGACGGCATCGACTTCCCATGCTCTCAAATAAATTGTCGGACACCGAAATAGGTAACGTTGCCGACACTTGGAGTAAGCCTTGTTCCAGCTCATTTAATTACATTGGAGGAGGACTTAAAGCCGCAACCTGTTTTCCAAGATAGTCCCAAAGATGTTCTATCGGATTCAAGTCTGAAGAGTGAGCTGGCCATTCCATTCTCTCCAGACCGTGATCCTCAAGATAATCCTCAACAACCACAGCTCGGTGTGGTCTCGCAGTATCATCCATTAGAATGAAACCATTGACAATAGCACCGGTATATGGGCGCGCATACCAATCAAGAATGTCATCCCGATATCTCGCACCAGTGACAGTTCCTCCATGCAACACATGCAGGTGAGTGTGTCCTCCGAGTGAGATCCCTGCCCAAACCATGATTCCACCGTTTCTGTACCTGTGTGTTTCGACAGTGTTTGATTTATGGTATCGAGTGCATAGAAGACGTCCTGAATCGCTCTCCAGTGTGAATGTGGACTCGTCTGTGAAGAGTACAGAAGCCCACTGTTGTCTGGTCCAGGAAACATTTTCTCTTGACCAACATAAGCGGGCCCTTCTCTGTCGTCTGTTGAGGGGGACACACACAACTGGTTGTCTGCATAGAGACCTGCATTGTGAAGCCTGCATTGTGTGCTTCGCACCGTAGTAGTGGAAATTATTCTTCACAGATGCTGCAAAGTGGTCTGCAATGCGTTGCGGCACAGTAGTGCGTCTTCTCCTTTGGGCCTAAAGAGCTAGAAACCGGTCTTCTGCTAGTGTTGTAACACGTGGGTGGCCCGGAACATGTCTTCTGGACACAGAATCTTCGGATTCATACTGATCCCAGAGTCGTTGGACTACACTGCGAGACACATAGAGCCGTGTGACAGCCCCATTTCCATCCATCCTACCGTCTGCCACCTTAATGAATCGTGCAAACGACTTCTTCTAGACATTTCTACACTCTACTGGCTGTTGTGAACAAAACTGACAACAATAGTTCGAATACAACAAAACTTACACACGCAATTGCGAAGCTTCGTAATTGAATATTTTTCACTCATTCACAAATATCTATTCTTTTCTGTAAAATAAAAGTGCTAGCTGTAATTTTTGAGTAATTTTATTAAAGCTTATTATTGTCATTCATATAAACTATGAAGTTTAACCTGACTGCCATTTTTTGTCTGGTGAGCTTCGAAAAGCATGCTGTACCTAAAAATATGGAGGCCAGTGTAAAACGTTAGTTTCTCATTTTGTGATTTTCTATTAAATGGTTTAAAGTCACTAGAAAAAAAAAATATTTTGAAGATTATTAGAAAACCGTAATTTTTCTATCATTTAATGAATGGAATTATTTCAGCCGGCTAGAACTGATATATTTTTCCATAAAAAATTGTGGTAGAAATCATATGTGGTGTTTACTATTTTATTCAGAACTATGAATAATTAATTTGCAGATTTGTCCAGATAACTTGAATGAATACCTAAATTTATTTAAAAGTAGTTGTAGCTATATTCATCTTCATCTATTTCAATAAAAATATTTTTTTTCAATTAATTATAAAATTAATAATAAATGCCTTTAAAATATTTAATTCATTAAGTCCTATTTTTATTAAACATTTTCAAACATATCTTACAGAATATTTTTTTACGCCCAAATAAATTAAACTACTAGATGTAGTTCTAAATTTTAAAAATATTACAGAAGTCATTGGTTGAGTTAAAGTATTCCTGAGAAATATTTCTGCTCCACTTGGCGATATTATTTTATTTAAAAGTTATACAACACTATGTCATGCTCATCCTACTAGTCTTAACAAATATTTTAAATTGTCTTGAAAAATGAAAATATGTATGATATATCTGACAAAAAAGCTTATATCGCCATGATAAAAAAAAATCTACTATGCTCTCAGGAAAATGAAATTTTCGTATCAGTGTTTTGATGTTTTAAAAGTGCTACGTGAAGCGTAATATCTGGGAATTTCTTATATATTTTTTGTTTTCTCAAAAACAATATATCAAACAGAAAACTGGCTTCACAAAAATCCATTTATGTTTATGATTGACACTTTAGTTCAAAATGCTGTTTATTGGATTAACATTTTATCATGATTTATAAACAACCAATAACACAATGTAGTTCTGAACAACATTTCATCGATCGTATTATTTAAAAATAATAAAAACCGTATCAGAAATTTATGTATATTTTGCCTGTGATCCTATTAAGTACGGTTCGGAAATAAAGTCTTCTCGAACACAATGCGAGTATAGTATATACTTAAATGTATATAAATACCTGTATTAAAATCTCATCCATATTTTTAATCAATATTTTTTTATATCTTTTAATAACCTGGACCTTTATAGCATCATTAGACAGGAATATTCTATTATATTCCAGCACTTAATCTCACATTTAAGGAAAAATCTAGTCTAGTACCTATACTCTAAAAAATAAATCGTGAAAAAACGTAAAAGTGTAGGCAGCGTGTTGTCGTAATACATCTGTGGTTGAAGGATGCTTTCCGTTATTTGAGAAAATGTCCATATTTTGAGCGGAGAGTTTCAGTTTATGTTGTGCTTTTAACGAATTCTGGGGAATCGTATTTTAGAAGAAAAAGCGCAAACGTAAAAATTCCCTTTTCTAATACGAATAAGGAGTACGCAGAAAAGTTCTCGTAACAACCCCTGATTTGCAAAAATGCAGCTTTAGGTTGGTAGTTTTCAGGCAACTTCTACATATATTGATGAATTTTCTATATTTTGGCTGAAAATGGGCAAATCAAAGAGGAATTTTTCAAGATTTACCGAAATTAACAACAACAACAAAAGTAATACAATTCACAAATTTCTTGAGAGTGTATAGAAATTAGAGTCAATATTAGAAGTTCAGTATATTAATCTACACATAACAATTCTCTATAATAGTGGAAACGAATATTTTGTAACTAAAAATACATAAAGCGTATTGCGCCATAGAATAACGTAACACATCTAAGAATCTGTATGCCAACAACAGATTATTTCGTTTCAGTTCAGATAAAGAAAGTTCAAGTGGTCGCGTGCGCTGGCGAAATAGATGTTTACAAATTATCCATTTTTTTCCACAAAAAAATTCAACTTTGATACACATCATTATGCAATCCTCACTCCAGCAAGACATATTGTTCGATTTGTATGACCATTTGAAATATGAACAGACTTATTGGACACCCATTGTGCATATGTGTAGGGAGGAAGGAAGGACAGAACATATCCGTTTCAAAAAAGTAAAAAAAAAATTTCCAATTCTTCCAGCATCCAATTTTCAGAACTGAATTGGAATTCGTCTCATTTTTCAGGCTTATACTTTGGAAGTCATTAATTAGATTTGTCTTTCCATGTTACGTTACAGCTCGCACATAAGAGGGGCAGTCGGAAAATAAGTTTCCCCCGGCGACTGTGACAGAAGTGTGTATGAAAGACAAAAATGTAATGATACATTAAAGATAAAACGTAACTTTATTTTTCCACATAAGTACCAAGTACATTGAGACATTTGTCATACCGCTTTATAAGCTTCAAAAAGCCCTCCAGGAAAAAAACAGTGCTTTGCATACGGACGAAGCGTTGAACGGTTGATAGCGAACAGCGCCATCTGCGCAGGCACTTCAACAGCGAGATCTGCTTGATCGCGGTCGAGCTCTACGCAATAGTGTATCGGTGTCTTGCACGTTAGCGTTCACCTGCTGTGTCGTCTTTCGCGCATAGCCGTTCAAGGCTTCATCCGTATTCAAAGCCCTGATTTTTTCCTGGAGGGCTTTTCAAAGCCTATAAAGCGGTATGACAAATGTCTCAATGTACTTGGTACTTATGTGGAAAAATAAAGTTATGTTTTTTCTTTAATGTTTCATTAAATTTTTTGTCTTTCATACACACCTCTGTCCACAGTCGCCAGGGGAAACTTATTTTCCGACTGCCCCTCGTACATAGTACTTACGGATATAGAAAAACTGTTATCGTTCTCTTTTTTCAAATGGTTGAAATTATCCAAAGATTTCCCTCTTTTAATTATCGATTAATAGATATGAACATTTGTATAAATATTTTCTAAACGAAGATTAAAAATATATCCATTGTTTTCTGTTAAAAATGCCAAAAAAGAATGTTGAAGCCATGTCTTTTTATGACAATCAAATAGCAAATTTAATCAAGTTTGGGATGTTTAATACCGTATTAAAATGAGATATAGAGGAGAATGTGACATACACCGACTTCTGCTTACTTGAAAACATCCTTTAACATATGCGGCTTGGGGCAAAATGTATTCGAGAAATTGACATATAATTTATATGTGATAGACATGTATTTGGGGAGAGGTAATTATGTTATTCTATTGTTGAAGAAGGGAAACAAAAAAGGAAAGTACTTTTTGGATTTATATAGAAATAAATTTTTAAATTTATTTGTTCAAAATATTAAAAATAAAAATACATTTTTGTTCTAGTTATTGAAACAAAAAACAAAACCAATATCCAATGAGATTCTATAACGTTTCATTTTTACATTCAGTAGCAATAGGAATTATATTTAATATTCCAACAATGCAAGAATTTTGTAATATATTTTAAAATCTATATTCAAGTATTATTTTGTAAATTATTTTTTTATTTTATACCTTGCTACATTTTCCTCCTCTAATCGTTATCAAAATAATACTGTAGAGGAATATTACATTATCATTCTCATATGGTAGCGAATACTCATTTTACTATAAGTAGATACTTGTTCCACAATTCTAACTGTATCCGTTCATCAACAGTAATGAAAAGATATAGATACATTTTTATGCAGCCCGTATATAAGAAAAAAATTATTGAATAACATATCTGTGAATGAATTCAATTATATATACAGGTCGCTGGTATGTTTAATACTAATATTACAAAGTACACTTTCGTATGTATGAATAACATATATTTATTGAAACTTTATCTAGGCTGATATCTATTAGTCACCCAATAATACATTCTTCGAAATAACAATTTCTTTTAAAATGTAAATTTTCACTTTGCGTGCCTCAAATCTTAAAGTATTTCCGTTTTGAACAAAATTTCGATAAATCTTTTCAAACATTTTTCTTAATATCTGTCGAAACGTCCTCCATTCGGTGACAGTAAGATTGATTGAAAAAAATCCAAAATATCTCATATCATTTTTAGGATTTTTTTTTCAATATATTTAACACCATTTTTACTTATCTGTTCTTTTTTAAATAAAAAATAAAAATCCAAATGTAATATAAATTTCAGCTAAAAGAGTTTCGAAGCTTCAAACATCTTTAAATAATAAAATAAGAAAACAATTTAATAATTTTTTTTAAATATAATTTTTGAGTGTGAATTAAAGAAAATCGGTTTATGTATGTATCAATCTATTTATTCTAAAGGCTACTACTTTTATTATTCTGTCAAAATAACTGTTTATTCATGCAGAAATAAATTCTTATTTCATAAATTTAGACTTTTAAAAAATGACTTTTATATTAATTACAGTCTGACCAATCCAATTGTGTAAAAGAAGAAATATTTAACGAATTTTTAACATCTAATAGCTAAATGTGTGCTGAATTTTTTTTAATATTTTCCCACATTGTTAGGGGCTATTAAAAAATATGTGTAATAATATTTATAACGAAATATACACGTTTTCATATTGCAATGGTTATACAAACAAATGACGTGCATATAAGTAACACTATATTAATAATAAACCAATAAATCAACATAATTGAATTAGATTTATAGATTTTTATCTATTTCTGCCTATCATTTACCTATATTTGTCATTGCTATGACTTAAAATGTATGATTAAAGCAAAACTTTATTTTCTTTTTCTTTTGTGGAGAGTTAGATAAAGATAAATTTATCCGAAACACCGATTTATGAAGAAGCGATAGAACAAGAGGATACTCTATTTAAACGATATTGCTGTTACTGTTACTGCCCGAGAAGGGTTGCTCAGACTTGGAAACCTAGACTGAAGAGCATAGATGTCCCTCGCGGTCATCTTTATTGAGATATCCTTCCAACAAAAAATAATACATAATTCATCCGAAGCTGAGCCCGCCGGTAAGTGCGACAGAGGGCGCTTTGGTGATGTTTATAATGAAAACCTTATTTGTAAATTGAATAATACAAAGAAAGAACATAATGATAAATGTGATGATCTAAAGCACAATGAGGAAATAAAAATGAGATGCATAGACTATCATCAGCAGATGAAAATTCGATGTAATACATTACATTAGATCAATGGCGATCTTGATTCGATGAGTAGATCTATGAAATTTTACACTAGATTAAGATAATACGCATACTCTATACAAATGTGTTACTTTGCTTTGTGTACACATACACATTGATGAGAAAAACAAAGACGATTAAAAGACAAATATATACATAACTAAATACATAACTAAATACAGATAAAGAAATAGTCTAAAACCCACTTTGGGTCATGAGAGGTCACGGAGGGGAGGGGCGGGAGGACCAGATTAAAAATGTAGATGTAATCATTATACAATGAAACTTGTAGATCATAATTTGGGAAATTACTACTTTTAAAATAGACGTATGTATATACGTTTTCTTTAAAATACATTAAATTATTCAGATACTAGATAATTTTTTGTATACGCATTGTAACGTAATAAATAATATAAGTAATCTTTAGTTAACAAATTAAATACACGGAAGTTTTAAAATAAAGTTGATTATAAATAAGATTTCATTTTCAAAATTTTGAAAAGCATTACATCTTCATGTTTCAATATACCTTTTTAATGATGATCAATAATGCAAGGAAATTGAACTGACATAATGTTACATTAAATATTAATATCTAAGCCTGTTTGCAATCAATGCTAATGGCAAATCAATGGATGTATTCGAGTAATTCAAGTGACACTTATCTGCCACAATCATTTCCTTATAATATACATTGTATTTGAAATTCGAAGAATGGAAAGAACTGTATTAAAATGATCTAAAGAATTTAGATTCCTATCAGCTTTAATATAGGGGAAGTAATAAATGTATTTTTAAGAAAATAAATTTTTTCATAATGCATTTTTTTTTTTTTTTTTTTTTTTTTTTTTTACGGTACTAAAATATATATTATATTAAAAGTAAAAATAACTTTATTTCATACTTATTAGTAATTGTTGTTTAAAAAAAAATAATAAATATCCCTATCGCAACTATTTAATTAAATGTTATTTGCTAATTATAGTATAGTATTGCTTATTATATTATTATGTGCTAAGTAAACCGGTTTTATAATATGCATAAAAACAGAGCAAATACATCTTAATTTATTTAAAATTAGATACTTACAGATACATTGCCTTTTAATAATTTTGTTTTAAAAAATACGAATATTTATAAAATTTGATAATACATTCAAAGCATTTTTGCTTCTGTAATGTTTTTAAATCGCGCAAATGAATGAACGTAAGTGTATATATATATATATATATACACTGGAAACCACTTTGAAAACTACTGAGAAACCACTATGCTTGTTGATCACTGGTATTTTCTATTATAACACCATTTTTTTCCAAACTTGTGAAGAATGCCGAAAACATTTGAGAACATGCCTTTTCCTTTGCAATTAATTTTGTCAATCATTTGCTGCCTTATTAGAGGAAAACTTGTGGTCGCAACTATTTGTTTCAGCATGATAACGACACAAATCATACATGCAAGGTCGTCAAGCAGTGACTTTCGCACAAGATAATTCCAATTTTGAAATGACAAACCCAATCGCCTTTATCTGAATCCAATAGAAAATCTATGGAACGGAATTGACAAACGTGGGCGGAATTATAAATATTCCAATTCAGCAGAATTTCCCCAAAAATGCATGAAGAGTGGAAAAAAATTACAATACACGATCTTCAACCGTTCATTGACTCGATGCCACATCGCTGCTCCGCAGTAGTTATTGCAAAAAGTATGACGACAAAATACTAATTGTAAATGAATTGTAATACTAATTGTTGATAACTGTTATTTTCTATTCTAACACCACTTTTTTTCCAGACTTGCCAAGATGTCCGGAAGCTTTTGAGAACATGCGTTTTCCTTCGCAATTAATTCTGTCAATTAAATTTATTGAAATTTATTTGTTACTAGCTGGTCTTCTCCCGTCTAGTCGATCGATTTCGTGTGAGGCCCAGATGCCTTCTGCAGCATATATCCCGGACATCGCTTGGGGCCCACAAAGTCCATTTTACATGCAAACAGAACATTTTAAACTATTATACAATATCTAATAAAAATTCTAAAAAAGCACGTATATAATTATTTCACGGCATAATTTTGTTTTTCTTTCATGAGTCTCCTGGCAAAGACCAACTCGGGCCTGAGCGTGATTATGTAGGTAAAATGGAGTGATTTCAGTTGAAATAAGCAAAAATGGGAATATCTAAGATACGTGGCGATCATTGTAAATGGACACTTTGTTTCACGTCCATAAATTCTTAATGTGATGATCAAAATAATGGGGATCTGTGCTCTTCTCAGCCATATATAGTTAATATAGCGATCCCTGTAACAGGGCTCTGCAAATTTTGCGTGCATAAATCGTTTAATCGACAATCATTTCAACATAGCCCTGCGGGTTTCATGCCTAACTGATTATAATTCAATAATTATAATGAAGCCTTGCGCAAACCGGAGCCCATAAGTAGGGTGATCAGTATTTAAATCGCAAATCATTACTTTCAAAAAAATATATTTTGAGAACAGGAGTAAATGTACTATATTTTGTATAAAATTTTAAATCCGGTCACTAAAAGATGAAAAGCGAAAAAACAATTTATAATATATGAAGTAAAAAAAAAATCATTAGAAAAATGTCACTCAAAATATCTAATAAAAAATCAGCTATAGTTGTATTAATTGTTTAATCTTCTATAATCGGGTTCAAGGCCGATGTCGGCGACGTAATTACTAGCTCTAAAATTGCTGAAATAAGCTTCTACCTAAAACTGCTACTGAGATATGGTGAAATAATCTAAAACTTCCCCCCCCCCATTTAACCCTGTTAGCGGTTGAATTTGTAAAATCGCTGAAATACACGTTTAACTATTTTTTTAGTAGATTTGTTATCCTAAAATTCATGTTCTTAACATAAAAATGCTGCTCAGATATGGCGAAATCACCTAAGACTTTCGACTCCCCATTTCAACCGCTTAGGGGCTGAATTTCTAAAATCTCTGATATACGTATTTAACTATATTTTAGTGGATTTGTTTTCCTAAATTTCACCCTTCTTCCTAAAACCGCTGCTAATATATGGCGAAAAACCGAAATCACCTAACTTATCACTTTTGTACTGTTCGTTTGTACTGTTCGTGTTTGTATGTTCAGTAGTTTGCGCTGCGCGTTGATTATGAGTCAGTCAGGACATGTTCTTTTATAAGTAAATATTCCATAAATAAGTTCCTAACTATTATGTCAATAAGATGTATAAGTACGCATCACTTTTAGATTCCTCTGCATAAGAGTATATTTACAAATTAACCAAAAAATTTAAGCTGGCCGTACACTTTTGACCGCCACTATCTATATATACAGGGTGATATCACTAATATCACTTTTGACCCCCCATTTAACCCTCGTAATGATTAAATTTCTAAAATCGATGAAATAGGTGTTTAACTGTTTTTTTAGTAGATAGAATTGAACATAAAAGTAGATGCATAACATAAAAGTGCTGCTCAGATATGGCGAAATCACCTAAAACTTTCGACTCCCCATTTCAACCCCTTAGGGGCTGAGTTTCTAAAATCTCTGATATACGTGTTTAACTATATTTTAGTGGATTTGTTTTCCTAAATTTCACCCTTCTACCTAAAACCGCTGCTAAGATATGGCGAAAAACCGAAATCACCTAAAACTTTTGACCCCCCCCCCATTTAACCCTCGTAATGATTAAATTTCTAAAATCGATGAAATAGGTGTTTAACTGTTTTTTTTAGTAGATAGAATTGATATCCTAAATTCACGTTCCTACCAAAAACTGCTGCTGAGATATGGCGAAAAGGCGAAATAACCTAAAACATTCGACTCTCCATTTGACGCGATCAGGGGATGAATTTTCAAAAATCCTTTGTTAGTGGGTACCTACATTCTGTAAGCAAAATGTCTTCCAAATTTCACTGTCCTAGGATCGATTATGAGTCAGTCAGGATATGTTCTTTTATAAGTATGGATAACTGTTTGCGGGAGAATATTTCGCAATGAAAAGACGTCCCACACGTTTTATCAACAGTTTAAATTTCTTCCGTTGCTATAAAAACGCGTGTATTTTTAGAAATTGTCATTTGAAATGTTAGATTTTTTTTTTAGTTTTTGGCGCCGAAAAATCGCCAAATTAGAAAAAAACATCCAATATCTCACGAACTATAGGACTTGGAAGAATGTACCTGGTACCATTCTATTCAGAATTCAAAATTAAATTAAAATATGCTATAATTTGTCGCATAAGTTTAATATCCGAATTTTAAGGAATTCTTTAAAAGTTTGTTACTCTTTTTAGATCCCTTAGGAGTGGATTTTTAAAATATCTATTCTTAGTGCGCTTCTACATCCTAAGAAGTATTTTTCCTCAATTTTCGTGTTTGTATGTTCAGTAGTTTGCGCTGCGCGTTGATTATGAGTCAGTCAGGACATGTTCTTTTATAAGTAAAGATTCCATAAATAAGTTCCTAACTATTATGTGAATAAGATGTATAAGTACGCTTCACTTTTAGATTCCTCTGCATAAGAGTATATTTACAAATTAACCAAAAAATTTAAGCTGGCCGTACACTTTTGACCGCCACTATCTATATATACAGGGTGAATCTAAACTATTGGGCAAAACTTTAAGAGGTGATAGTACACATCAAGACAAACAATATTAAATAGGAAACTAAGGGTCCCAAACGTCTTCCGAAGGAGATAGGTGCCATTACAATTTAGGGTCCAAAATTTCAAATGATTATAAAAAACGGAAAAATTGGTCGATTCGTTTGCGGTTTTCGCTAAAACTATTCTTTACGTGAGTATTTTCTTAAAAATAAATTTTAAACATAAAGTTCAAAAAAGGCTGATAGAGGGCGCTTTAGACTTTGGAGTAACGAAAAACTATATTGTACCGTTATTTTTTATATCTCATTAAATGCTTTCAAAAGCTTAGACTTAAACTTAAATTTTGAGCTCAAAATCTGAATTGTTGGGAGTGGTTAAGTAGAGGAAACTGAACTGCGTTCAGGAGTTGAAATTTGAAACACCTCCCTCCCCGCCCCCACTCCTTAACACAGTTCAGTTATTCTCGATCTTGGTGTCGTAGACCAGACAGAAACAATATGAGTTGTAATTTTCCAACTGGACGAATAATTTACGGGCCAGGATTCGAACGTGGGACCTTTTGGCTGAAGCTGCCATGCTCTATCAACTGAGCTGTACCATTTGAATCTGGAGGGCGTAATTCCTCCAGTTCATGCCCTCCAGATTCAACCGGGATAGCTCAGTTGATAGAGCATGGCAGCTTCAGCCAAAAGATCCCACGTTCGAATCCTGGCCCGGACATTATTCGTCCAATTGGAAAATTACAACTCATTATTTCTTTACCAATTTGAATTATTGTGTTAAAATTAATCCAGGCAGAAACTACTACCCCCTACATGTAAAATAAACGATACAGTAATGACAAAATTAAATAGAAAATTTATTCATAACAGACATGAGCAATTTATCTGCGCAAAATAGAAAGAAACAATTTGATGTATGGATGTAGTGCGCAATATGAATGAAGGTTGACACGTAGAAAATGGTACACGCATGATGTTCGTGAAGAATCACAAAAACTGCTCGAAAAAGTGCCCACCAGCAACGATGAAGCCCTCACACCGCCGGAGAAGGGAGTTGCAAACATTAGTGAATATCCGGGGCATCTCCCGGATATCGGCGATGCTCGACGGCAATCCTCGCAACCAGGTCCTCGTTGGAGTCAAAAATAGTTGTTCTTTACTCCAAAGTCTAAAGTGCCCACTATCGGTATTTTTAAACGTTATCTTTAAAATTTATTTAAAAAAAATTTTTTTTATTTAATTATGTCATCCCTCTATCGTTTATTTTACGTATAGGGGGTAGTTGTTTCTGCCTGGTCTACGGTACCAAGATCGGGAATAACTGAACTGCGTTCAGCGGGGGTTCAAATTTCAACTTCTGAACGCAGTTCAGTTTGCGCTACTTAACTACTCCCAACGATTCAGATATTGAGCTCAAAATTTAAGTTTAAGTCTACGCTTTAGAAAGCATTTAATCAGATACAAAAAATAACAGTAAAAAATAGTTGTTCGTTACTCCAAAGTCTAAAACGTCCTCTATCGGCATTTTTTAACTTTATCTTTAAAATTTATTTTTAAGAAAATACTGACATAAAGAATAGTTTTAGCGAAAACCGCAAACGAATCGACCAATTTTTCTGTTTTTTATAATCATTTGAAATTTTGGACCCTAAACATTAATGGCGCCTATCTCCTTCGGAAGACGTTTGGGACCCTTAGTTTCCTATTTAATATTGTTTGTCTTGATGTGTACTATCACCCCTTAAAGTTTTGCCCAAGAGTTTAGATTCACCCTGTATAAATTATGTAACTAAATATCTCTATTAAGTAACTAAAGGGTGTTTTAAATTTTTCTTCGAATAAATACAGTTTTTGCTTATGTGTAAAAATTGCTTATTACGCATACATATTTTTTAATTAATTTTCTCTAATATAATATAGATTTTACTTACTATATATATGGAACTGTAACTTTTAAAATTGATGATTAATTTACCTATACACGCATTCTGTAACAATAAAAGGTATTATCTGAATCAAACTCGCAATGGTGAAAGAGAAACTAGATCATTGATTTAGATTATTGTGAAAAATATTTCATTAAGCAGAATATATAAATTATAGAAAATAGCATAGCCAAAAATACATTATAATTAGAACAAAGAAAATTTTATCATATATTTGGAAAAGTTTTTGGTAATATATTTACATAAATGAAATCGGAAAACTGAAACTCAAAATTAGATTTTATGGCTATAAGGTTGAGCATAAAAATTGTATTAAAATTTACTTTTTAAATTAACTTGAGATTATTTTCCGTGTCATAAATAAAATTTTTATTCATTGATATTAAAATGAATCACGGAATATAATGATATGACTGTACAGAAATAATTTCTGAATAGTTGGTTTAAATAGAATACATTTGAAGAAAATAATGATACATGTAATTTAGGGTAATAAATATTGCAGTTAAATGTTCCGTAAGCCAGATGAACCTTTTAATATATCTGAAATGTGGGCAATTAAATAATGGTTTTGTAACAAGTGTGTATTCATGTGTGGCAATACGGACTCAAGTTTATAAATTTAAAATAAGAATATGCAAGTTTTGACTTTACGTTAAATCTGAATTTCCACTCGATAAATTAGATGAGAGAAATTAACACTAACTTTTATGAAAACTGTCTATTCAAAAGGCCAAAAAAATAGATAGATTCAATGGACCCTATTTTAAATGCTATTTTCGAACAATGTCTTAGGCCTACCCGAAAAACCATAGGCTTCAAATAATCTTTTATTTGATTATTGAAAGCTTTTAAGCTTAGAAAGGGAAAGGCTACACTGCTCTTAGTCTAATATTATCACCAAACTTGCTTGAATAATTAAACTTCAACCGCTGCGAAATTTTATCGCACTGTTCTTTCTTCAAGCAACTTAATTACTGGATAGCCAGGAAAATCCGCTGTTAAAACTCACATAATGCTCCAAAGCTGTTCAATTTGTAAAAATAACTATACGTGCAACTCTGCTGGGGAGTACTGCTTCGATTATTTTTTAAATGCAACAAACTTATTTATTTTTCATTGGAGTTGACAGCAGCAATATTGAGTTTCTACAATTTTCATAAAAAAATTATTTTTGTAAAAGACAAAAAAAAAAATATTTTCTCAATGCTAGGTAATATATTTTAATTTAAATTAATAATTTCAATATGAATTTATAATGCGTATTCATTAAACGCATGCATTTTTGATTGAATCTATCGTGTTTATGAGCTTTCTAACAATAATTTTTATCACTTTTTTAATCTTAGAATTGAGAACCGTAATATGAAGATTGGTTTTCTTAAAATTATGGTATTAATGGTAAAGTAAATATGCTATAGCAACAAGAAAATTTTACCAGCACAAATATCAGCAAAAGTAAAATCTTGATGACGAGACCAAGTTACATGTTTGCTACTGTCAGGAAATCACTAATGTTTTAAAATAGAAATGTTTTCCTTATATAATTACAAACAAGTGGGTAAGTGTGATCGAAGATATCACAAATGGTTTCGTTTAATATTCCTTAATAACACTTAATCCTTTCTTTAATAAATCGAAATAAATTTAATTTTCCAAAAAAAAAATAATAATAATAATAAATGAATAAATAAAAATCATGGTTTTTATAAATTTAAATATTGCCGGTCTATTTTTTCGTTTTTTCGAATATCTGAACAGGCACGAAATCGGGCGGAGCCCACTATTATACTCTGTCATAATAATATCTGTCATATGGACTAAATGCGATATTAAAAAATTAGTTTCCCCCATCTCCCGTTCTTTATTAAAAATCCCTATTCGCATTATTAATCACATCATTGTCTCCTAAAGTTTTATTATTTTTTCTACTAGGGGGTTCTGCCCACTATGAGCTACGATCGCTAAACCTCGTTCTGACTCCGTAAACTATAAGAACACGCTAATTTAATTAACAATACAATGGTTACGGAAGATTGAATTATAATTAAGCGACCAGTGGCGATATGCTGTAATCGGGTATCCGTTCATTTTCCTTTGACTCAAGTATTTTAAGGCCGAATCAACTGCTGTCGAAAAAGCTGACAACTGTCTTCGTGATTAATTAAATAACATCAATTGAACATTTGAAAATCAACTTATGTAAAATGGCTAAGTAAACAATGCCGCTGTATCGGGGAATTTTATAATGATGTTATAAAAAATTGGGTATTTTTCCGTTATCCCAACGACCACTATCAAAAAAAGAAAAAAAAACTGTCTCCAAAATATAGGGAAAAAAAGCGTTACCGTGGCGTCATTAATTTTAAAAAGTCCTTCCTGCCTGTACCGGGAGGAAAAGGTAGCTTTCCTATATCTTCATTTTAAAATTTTAGCTAATGTTACTCGAAACAGCAAGCTAAAATGCAAAGTACCCAATTACAGAACATTCGTTAATACAGAATTTGAATAAGAAATTGGCCAAATTAGTCAACTATAGCCAATTTGGCTTCATTTATGAAGACTTATTTCGGTCGCCAAATTTGGCGATATTTCGCCAAATTGCACTAAGTTTGGCGAGAATTTGGCGCTAACGGATATGAATATATAGTTTTATGCGTATGATTGGGAAAATGATTACAACAATGAAAGATAATCATTTGCGATAAGTCGCGTTCACTGCAACTTACAAATTAATCGTTGGATTTTTGTAATGTGCTATCTTGTTTCAAAATGTCTGCCACCCTAGAATTTCAAACTGCTGTATCTCAGCCGTTTTTTAAGATAGAGGTAAAACAAAAAATATTCCGGAATCCTTGTATCAAGGCCTAACACTTTAATAAATTTGAATTTTTAACTTTTTTGTGTATTTATTTTAGTTTGAATTTTTTAAATGGCCGCCATCTTGAAACAAAATGGCGAATCAAGCTGGCCAACGAACTCGGTCGAGACATTGGTGAGATTAATACACACAATTAGTTTCATCCAAATCAATTTATAAATACGAGCGTTATCGTATGACATAGACCAGATATATATATATATATATAAATCAACATTTGAACGGAGGGTGGTTTTGGGGTCTGGGGGTCACGATCGGTGAAAATATATCGAAATTTTCCGGAATTGCTTTCCTCCGAATGTCTGCAATAGGTAGCTTTATACTTTTTTATATTGAAAACTACCTAAAAATAATAACGATCTTAAACGGCGCGCCATGGTATTAAAAAAGAAAAAAAAAATAGGTAAAATATTTTGTTATGTTGCATTAATAGGTAAAATATTTTGTCGAAATAAATTAATATCTCGTGTAAATATATTTTTATATTGAAACTGTTTGGAAATATTGTTATTTGAAAATTTTTAAATATGACGTTTCCCTGTTTAATGCTTTGAACGCGTAATAATTTAATTGTTTGTTTTTAATATTCATGCGCAAGTATATTTTTATTACGTAATTTTCAACAATTACTACTTTTAACACGTGATCATTTAATTATATTTTTAAAGTTTTATTTCTGTTTTTGATAGTCACGTGTAAATACATTTTTTAATTGAAAGGGGATATTATTATGTGCGCTATTTTACAGATTGGCAACAATTCACATAAATTCTGCGCTTTAGTTGAATATTTTTATCCATTAATGAATGGGTTTATAAGATTTTAATTAATATCTTGCGTTAATGAAGATATTTTCAAAATTTTGTTATTTTCAGCGCGACAGTAGGTATTCCGCTGTAGGTACACAAACTTTCAAGTCTGTAACTTATACAGCTTCTAAGAACCAACTCTGTGAGAGACAGACAGAGAAGCGAGACGAATAGGGTTTCGTGAGATGAACGAAACCCTAAAAAGTACGTTTATATATGATGATTATATTGTCATGAGTAGAAAATACGTTTCCCAAATGCCTCATTCTTGTTTTGGTTTATGTTCTAATACACAAAGAAAGCACCGGAAAGTATCCGCATCATTTCTGAAAAAGAGAGTAATAAGTATTATATATAATTAATTTGGTAATAATAAAACTAAAACATAAGTAACCTTACTTCTTGTTCAAATCTTTAAAAAACCTTATAAGTTTTACGTCTTCTCTGGAAATTGCGTACTTTTATTTAGGAATTAATGCTTGTTTTACGTTTTAATGTATTTAAACACACTAAAAGTTTGAATTTTTTATAATAGAAGCAGAAAAAAATGGAAGACATATGATTATCTTAAACAGTTTTATTTCATTCATATTTTTTTTACTAGATGAGAAACTTGAAAAATAAAAGGAATTATGTTATCACACAGCATTAGAAAGCAAATGCATTGTTTTAAAGTTTTCACCTAAGCTGAATAATGCTGCCTCTTGCTGGCAAACTTCTTAGGGAAATTTTCTGCATCAGTTAATTCTTAAGCGGTAAAAGCAAGTTAGTTGCATTATTTTTTCTTTGTAAGTTCCGTTCTTTTTGAGAAAAACACAGATAATGGAAAGTGCTTTCAACTTTTCGTTTAATTAATTTAACAAAAGAGAAAACTTATTCAGTTGCACTGAGACTGTAATAAAAAATGCAATGTAATTCCGTATTTATATAACATAAAACTATGATAACATTATGCTTCTATTATAAATATTTATGTTTTTCATAATTTTTAAAAATAATATAGCATAATACCTGAGATAAAAATGTGTCATATAAGACACATAAAATTACATCAGTAGAAATATATGTGCTGCGTTACTAAACTAACATTTAAAACATATCTATATATATCTTACAAAAAATTAGTCCATTTTATGGTTTGATGTTCATTAAGTTTGAAAAAATTGCTGAAAGAAATAACATTAAAAGCATTCTTCTTTTATGAAAATGAAAGAACTGTATAAATACATAAATATATAACTGTTACTCTTTTATTATAGAAGCGGAAAGTAATACACAAATCTGGACACTTATTTATATGTGTTTAGAAATTTATTTTGAAAACAAAAAAGTAATTTCCAATGTTTTTTTTTTTTTTTTTTTTTTTTTTTTTTTAAATCAAATAACATTTTTGTGATATTAAATTACTTTTTAAGTTTCTCCTATTTTTTGTTGCATTTTTTTAGATTTTTCCTTTCGAAGTAGAGGGGACCGGGGCAAGATGACGAATGTCTTAATTTTTCCGTTTTCTACTAGGTGGTAGCATCAACCGGCCACTACTGGCTCTCCTATCGGCTGTTCGTTAAACAATAGTATAGAGACGCTGAAATCGCCATTTTTGTGTTAGTTGTGAAGCTTTGATTGTTTACCGCTGCTACGTTATAACTTTTATGCATGTGTAAATAAGCTCTGCTACAGATACAGGTAAGATATGTCGTTTCTCTTTAATATTTATGAGTAACTTAGTTTAAATACTACCTATTACCATGAATAAATGTCAATTAATCGCCTTCCTTCATGGCAATGAAAACGAATATTTTTAAACAGGCAGTCCGGGGCAAGATGACGAGCTCGTCATCTTGCCCAGTGTTTCGGAATTTATTAAACTATGTTGTCCATTCTATTTAAATCATGTTAACGCTTGTTTGTCTCTGTGTTTGTCTGCGCGACCTCGTGTTTCTATCTCCTCTGGGGCTAAGGGGCGCATCGGATCAGGGGAGGTGTCGTTCGAAAGGTGGGGGACCAGAGGAAGACATTTTTGCCATCCGCTAAGCACCTCCCCCCAGAACAGGAACGTTTAAAGAAACAGAGAAAATAAGCTCGTGAAGCTAAAAAGGGAGTAAAAAACTATCCTATCCAGGGTCTATTAAATCCAGGCCAAACAGTCCAGTTGCATCAACTTCAAAGGATGGAGTTTCTGATGACGCTTGACTTGATGTCTGCTTGTGACGAGGAATATTGTGACCCACCAACAGAAGAATGAATCCAGTGCTGTTAATGCCAAGAGTGGTGGCATGAAGAATGTTCCAATTATAAAAATGGCATTTTTATTTGTGAGTATTTTTAGCTGCACAACTAAACACTTCAACATTACGTTACAATGCATTATGCTTAGTTTGATACTTTGTAAGATGTAAAAACACAGTTATCATTTGTTAAACCATGTAACATATTCAAAAGATAAAATATGTTCAACCTTTTTCAGTGTTGTCATCTTGCCCCAAGGCCAAAGTCATCTTGCCCCAGTACTGGGGCAAGATGACGATTTGTTAATGTTATGAAAAAATAAAATTATCCTTTATTTTATTTTTTCGAAAAATTAAATGGTAATATATTTAATACTACAAAGGAATACTCTAACAGTTCATGTAAAATTAATTTTACTATTACTTCAAAATAAATTAATAAACAACAAAAATTGTTAACATAGTCATCTTGCCCCGGTCTCCCCTATATTTTATATTTTTTTCTCACGACCCTGTTTATCTTGCTAGATATACAAGTAATATGGCCATTTTAATTATGACATGCCGTGAAAACCTCATATCGTACGGTTTCTCAAAATAAATAAAATCTGTGTTCAACAACTTTAAAATTTCTGACGCATATACGAAATAATTTTTAAACTCAAAAACATGGCACTTGCGAGCAGGATAATTTAAATGATTTAGAATCGAAATTTTTGTTTGATTTTACGATAAATAAATTATATCTTGAATTTTAAGCGAATTTTGACAGCAGTGTTTTTTTTTTTTTAGGGGTTGTTGCCACCGAATATTTGGTTTAAAACTCAAACATTGACAGCGTTTTTGGCAAAACATTTTCATTATTATTAGGTGCGTTCGTAATTATATAAATACGTAGCACCTATAGTCGTCGTTTGGTCCGTCCGTCTGTCCGTCCGTCTGTCTGTCTGTCCGTCCGTCTGTCTGTCTGTCCGCATATAACAACGCAAAAACTACCCAACCAAATGGTTTGCAATTTGAAATATATTATCTTTGCATAAATTTGTCGAGACATTTCAAATTTTATCAAAATCGAATCAAAACTTTAGGAGATATTAATAAAAATATTTATTAAGAAATTTGATTTTTTTTTTAAATCGGTGCTTTTTTGTTATATGAGCTTCCGATGGATGTTAAATCGTCAAGCGACCGAGATACTTATTTTATTACAGAAATTAATCTGCAGACGATATAATTCATTTCACAGAATTAAAAATCATCAAGATCTGAATATTTATATAACTAGCTGATACATATATATCTGAATATTTATATAACTAGTTAAGATATTTGTATGAACAGTGTCATAAAATATATACTTAACTAGCTGTTTAACCCGTTCTACGCACGGGATATCATGAATTTAATTCTAAAACGTGCGTACGAACGCACCTCGTTTGTAACGTTTGACGTACAATTTCCAACTTGTTCTGTTATGTGTGTTATATTTGTATTGTATGTTATTCGTTGTATATTTAGTTATGGTATAGTGAAATGTTATTTCAACGTGGGGAGGTATGATCGCGCGTCACTGTTTGACGTCACGTACCACGTCATTTTATCTGCCCACTCTTAATTGTTTCATTTGTTTCATCATGAGTCAGATGTAGATGTAATCTTGCCGTCAAGGCATTAAGTAAATCGCAGCTCTCTGAGCACCGCATAAATAAAGGGATACAGCCCATTAACCAAAAATTGTTACTGACTAAAGTGTTTTAAGTGCATTTATCAAAAAGCAAACACAAAACAATGTAAATTATCCTATACTTGAAATTGTTTCATATTGTCGATTTCAAATTCTCTAGTATTATTTTGTAGAAAAATAAAAAAGGTCTCCATAATAAATTTATTAATTTTCATTCGAATATTACATAAATGGAATGTGCAAAATATTAATAACAAATGTTTTGCATAGAAAAAAGGCAAAGGCTTTTACAGAAAAACTCATAAATACACATGTACACACATTGTTACGCATATAGGTCAGAAGTAGTTTGAATTTAAATTTCATATCAGAAAGGAAACTTATAGCAAAAATACACATAACTGTGATTTCTTATCAATTTTATTTTATGTTTTATTTTCGTTATCAAGTATCAGTCGCATGCATAAGATTGAAAGGAAATTTTGCTCATATATATTTTTTACAAAGGCCTAAGATGGAAAAATCATTAAATATTTGAAAAATGTTAAAAAAATATTTAATGTTTAAATTTTGCAAATAAACTGTTGATGACAGTGCCATCGATGTGCTCTTACAACCTGCTTTATCTAATGTTACCATTTATAATGATAGATGAACCATTTCAATACCATTTCAACATCATTATCTTTCAGTTCTTTTAGATAGTCTAAAGAATGATTTAGCGAAGGAGTATTTGGCGTATCTGATAATGGAAATACATTTCAAAATAAAATCCCATATTATATAGATATACTTGCAACTTAAAACTGATGTAGCGTTATCCAAACATATCAAAATTTGCATATTTAAAGAATTGAAAACAAAAGAACATCCTTACATTTGATGTAATTTTCTATCCTTACATTTGCAGGCTGTCTGTAGAAGATAGACGTGATTTCACACATACGGTAAGTGGTGCCATATACGATCGCAACTCAAACTTAAAATATAATGTTTTCCGAAACATCCTTGATTCTCTCAAAATGTTTTAAGAGTAACAGAAGTATCTGTTTTATTTAAAAAATATATATGGACAGGTCTATCGTATACGATAAAAATTACTAAAAAATCTAGCGATATACAATATATGGCCATTAATGACCGGCAACTTTCAATTTTAGACATTTTGTGGAATAGTTAAAAATGTACTTGTCAGATTCTTCTGGAATTTTAGATTTAAAAATAACAGGTTTGACTTCATATTTATCAACGTCGATTTGATAAGGAGTATAATTAGGGGGCCAAAAAAATTAAAGAAAAAAAATAATACTTTGGATCACATTGTAAAATAAAATGCACGAAATGATCTATTGCTACAGAATATACATAGGCAGACATTGTACAATATATGTATACATTTGTGTAAGAATAGCGTGTATATTAATAGAGATATAGCGATTTTTTAAAAAAATTAAAAAAATTCTTGCATGTTTTTTACTTATAACATACAGGGTTTTTAACAAAATTTAACGCCAGTTTCAGAAAAATGGACAAAATATAGTAGGAACAATATAGTGCAATTGAAATGTAAATATATTAAATATTTAAGGAAATATGGGCAGTTGTATAAAATATTCTTTATCTGCGCAAGCGCGAACGATAAAAAGGAACTTTTTGCATAATTTAATAGTCACCTCTATGGAGCAACTTATTAAAAAAATCAGTCAAATATCGTAAAAATTCAGAGAGATATCCGCGTTAGAGTGAGCTGTTTTTAGTTCCTCACTAAAGGTAGTTTTTCAAAGAGAACTAAAATATCATTAAAAATTGGAAAATAGTATAAAATAAAAAATTACAATTTGCGGAAAAACCCTTATCATTCAGCGAGTTTTAGTGAGAAACTAAAAAACAGCTCACTCTAACGCCGATATCTGTTTGAATTTTTACGATATTTGACTGATTTTTTTTAATAAGTTGCTTCATAGAGTTGACTATTAAATTATGCAAAAAGTTCCTTTTTATCGTTCGCGCTTGCGCAGATAAAAAATATTTTATACAACTGCCCATATTTTCTTAAATATTTAATATATTTACATTTCAATTGCACTATATTGTTTCTACTATATTTTGTCAATTTTTCTGAAACTGGCGTTAAATTTGGTTAAAATTCCTGTATGTTATAAGTAAAAAACATGCAAGCATTTTTTTTTAATTTTTTAAAAAAAATCGCTATATTTCTATTACTATACATGCTATTCTTACATAAATGAATACACATATTGTACAATGTCTGCATATGTACATTCTGTAGCGAAAGATCATTTGGTGCATTTTATTTTACAGAGTGATTCCAAGTATTATTTCTTTTCTTTAATTTTTTATTGGTCCCCAATTTGTCCTCCTTATCAAATCAACAATGATAAATATGAAGTCAAACCTGTTCTTTTGGATCCTAAAATTCCAGAAGAATCTGACAAGTATATTTTTAAATATTCGACAAAATGTCTAAAATTGAATGTTGCCGGTCATTAATGGCCATATAGTGTATATATATAAACTAACGTTACGAAACTGCAATTTACGTTATTAATGTGTTAATTTTCATTTATATTATGTATTTTATTATGCATAAATAAGAATCATCTTTGAACGGATAATATTGATACGTGGAAATACAATCCCTGGATTCGGGATCAAGGATCCCGGAATACGCGATGACAAATTCAATGATTTTTTTTTACAAAATTACAGCTTTATAAT
Organism: Maratus michaelseni; assembly: GCA_963931845.1. Lineage (NCBI taxonomy): Eukaryota > Metazoa > Arthropoda > Arachnida > Araneae > Salticidae > Maratus > Maratus michaelseni. Next base: position 254,607,199 of record OZ007590.1, on the reverse strand, counting down.
ATAGGGCAAATGTAGCATTGTGAGCGTGGAATATTTATATGCAAATTAAAAAACAAATACTTCAAACTATAGTCTTTAATGTTGCTTAAAAATTTATATTTTATTTCAAAAATCTATCTTTATTAATTGTATATATTCTAACATTTGCAAAAGTGATTTATGAATGATACACACTTTTTTATTTATAGAAAATAGTAAAAATTCAAGACATGGGTGTCTCATTTAAAGTAATACTTTATTTTATTTTATTTTTATCGATACAAAAGTTCAAAATTTCCTGAATAATGTACATATTTTATTTCAATTACAAATAGATTCCTGCGACATTTATTAATTTAAAATAAATTCCACGGGGCTGCAGTCACTGAAGGAGCATGGCCTGTTTGCAAATTTTTGCTTTTAAGCATTTTTTCTTATCATGTTCTCGACATGACTCGAACCTCTTAGGTTTTAGTTTTCCCAACCATGCTTTGTATTCATTTTGTTGAATACAAAAGATTAAAAGTTTGGAATAACATTTCAAGTAAGCTCAAATGTTTATACCTAGAATAAAAATTAAAAATTGGCATATAAGGAAATAATTTATTAACAATTACTGGATAACAGTTTTATATTATGTTTTGAATAACTTACTATTGCATAAACGTATTAATTTTCGCATTGGTCAGCTATTGTGTATCTTTTATTTCGTAATGGGAAAAAATAGAAAAATTACTAAAATCTAACTTTTGTAAATATATTTATTTACCTTGATATAATTTAAACGTATGCAATCACATGAAATTGAAAATATCATTGCGGGGGAGATGTTGTATCCCAAACATTTCTTATCAACGTGTTTTTTCATTGCTAAAATATTTGTAATATCTTGTAACAAAATATTGACAATATATGATCATATCAGATTTATTTGAGTATATTGGACGAAATTTTTATTTTTAAATGAAAAATAAAATATAATGATTCATTTTAACTTACAATAAACAACGAATATTAAATTAAGCTGATTGATTGAGCAATTTTATTCGTCATATTTTATTACAGTATTTTTTACCTTACTTGCCTTTTCTGTATATATTGTGATAGTTTACAGATAATTTTTCTTCTCAGTTATAAAATGTTTTTTGTTTTATGAATTATTTATTTATTTGCTAATCATTATAATATTCCACTTTTGAAATCTCTCTTTAACCTTTTGTGCTCGTTTGTTGGGTAAAACCGACAAATCTTGTCGCAAACACTTTTTCAGATTTACGTTTGGGCTACTATTAGGGTAAGTCCGGTATAGCTGCCCTACTTAACCCCCCCTTAATTTTTAAGTGCGTTCGTACTTATGTAAATACGTAGCACCTATTGTCGTCGTCTGGTCCGTCAGTCTGTCCGTCCGTCTGTCTGTCCGTCTGTCCGTCCGTTCGCATATAACAACGCAAAAACTTCCCAACCGAATGGTTTGAAATTTAAGATATATTATCTTTGCAGAATTTTGTCAAGACATTTAAAATTTTATGAAAATCGAATCAAAACTTTAGAAAATATTAATAAAAACATTTATTAAGAAATATGACTTTTTTTTTAAATCGGTGCTTTCTTGTTATAGGAGCTTTCGAAGTTTAATCGTCAAGCGACTGAGATACTTATTTTATTACAGAAATTAATCTTCAGACGGTATAGTTCATTTCACAGAATTAAAAATCATCAATATCTGAATATTTATATAACTAGGTATAGTACGAACGTACCTCATTTGTCACGTTTGACGTACAATTTCCATCTTGTTCTTTTTTTATTGCAATGATTTTTGTTGTGCACGTGTAACCTATCTACTCCAAATATTACGTAGAAACATCATAAAAAATATTGCTTTAATATAAATACCATATAAAATAGTGTTTTATCAAAAAACTTAATCAATGATTTTGGCCATATATCCCGAACTTCAGGAATAGACATCCCACTTTATCGGGATAGATGCTCCGTGCGTAAAAGAATAGAAACCATAGGTAATTAACATTTATAATTTAAAATCTGAATTTGCTTTAGACTTAATATCATATTTACATCAAATTTATGATTTTTGTTAGGCTTATAAGTTCTGTATACCAATTTTACATTACACTCTCACATAAAGGATTTTGCTGTTCTCAATTCATAGAATAAATGGGTATACAAAATTTGAAGCCAATCAGTTAATTCTAACGAAGGCTAAACTTGTTTAGTTTAAACTAAGAGGGATTTTCCTCTCCCTTACTTATATTCGATGTACAAACTCTAAAAACGAATTGGGGAAGCAAATTTAAAATTCTCAATTTAAATGCGTTAGATTTTTATGTTTAATAATGATCGAGTTCAAAATATTGTATATATTCTACGGAAGGTTAATCATATGTAACTTAAATTAAGGGAAGTTCTAGGAGAAAAATTGCCAATAATAAAAGGACTATTTTGTATCTAATAAAGAAGCATAACGAGGGATTATACGTCTAATATTGTTCCCCGGTATAATCTTTCCGACATTCCAGTGAGAATGATATACTTAAGGATTTTAGGTTTCTATTTTGTATTTAGATATTTATTTAATGCTTCTGAAGATATTCTGACATAAAGAGAAGGAAAGTTCCGAATATGTGAATTACAATGTTCTGATTAGAGCTATAAATACCAAATACTTAAATATTTTTCACTTAAAATTGTGAGGGAATTGCAATCTTTTGAACCAAAATTTTCTGAAATTAAACAAATGATTTTTTTAATCATTGCTTAGATGAAGAATTTATCACTACTAGCACCACCGCCCCCTGATTTGTTAGGTAAACATCCTCGGGAAGGGCCCTTGTCAATCAAAAAAAAGAAACATTTTTGTTTTCTCAAAATCCTGAAGATTAAAAAAGATATTTTCATACAACAAAGTTATTTGATAATTATAAATGGGACGTCTTATTCCGCTTCACATGTGAGGCATATATCCATGATGCAGGTGGAGCATATATCATTTTAATGCGAGATAGATGTCTCTGGCAGTAACTCTTGAAGTCGGAACAAATATGGCTGAAACCTATAACTAATCTATTGCTATGTTTCAACAACATTCACTAAATATTTCATGGAGAGTCTCCAGTAAGTATATTATATTTCATCTTCTACTTGTCTATATCTTACAAGAAGATAAAATAAAGGCCAAACTTACGTTCTGTGATGAATATAACTTTTACTTAAAGAACTAAATCGCTGTAACTTCGTATACTACTTTTTACTTACCCATCATACGTAGTATAGGGTAAGTCTTGTAATCGTTTTGAAAATCGAAAAATTTTTTTTGACGGATTTACACGTTTCAGACACTGGAGATTCCGAAAAACATATTTTTAGAAAAAAAAATTTTGCCGTCCGTCTGTGTGTCTGTGTGTCTGTGTGTGTGTGTGTCTGTAAACGCTCTATCTCCCGAAAAAATTGAGATAGAGACTTGCAATTTGGTATGTACTTAGTATGTAATAATGGGAAGAAGCCTATTTCATTTCAATAACCTCGATTAACCGGAACAATTTTTTTCGGACTCTCGAAATATTCGTTCTGATGAAAGGTATATAAAAATTTTCGAAATTGTTTATTTTAAGAAATGAATATAAAAGACAATAAAAAAACATAAATTTTGAATACAGCATGAAGTCGATCGGATTATTAGTTGCCGAGATATTTGGAATCCTATTTTCCACACTCTTCGATTTTTCATGACCCTGTATTTCATCCAAATTTCACTTCAAAGATATATTTTAATTGGAAATTTGACGTTTAATCAGATGCAATAAACCGCTAGTTAATAGGATTATTATTTTTGGAGTTATAAGGAAAAACCTCTTTCAAGCAATTCAGTAATCGAGCCTTTAAAGTTTGTGACGTCATCAAGCAACGATTTTATTTGAATTGCAATGCATTTTATAAGTAGTTTACACATTTTTATTTTAATATTTTACATTATGCATATCCATGATGGGTAAGTATAACGGTGGCCCCCAACGACTAGTTTTTATAACAATTGAGAGTAGAAGCACGTCACTATCTCTGCCACACATCCAATATCTGAAATACAGTAACTAGGTCAACTAACCCGATGGAGCATCTGATCCTGGATTTACTCTATTTCAGAATAAAATTATTATAGTAAATTTCTAGAACATTTGGAATGGAACTCTGTAACAAACATTTTAGAAATAGTGACATCCAAAATGTTTATTTCTACATTCAAATAATAATCTGCGAGAAATGCAAAAGGTTGAAAAATAATTATTTTTCTAGTAAATTTCTATGTGAGATAGAAAATAAAATCAACTGAATTAATTTAACTTTTAATTAAATATTTATTATACATATTATAGCAAGAACTTAGCATTTAAATTTCTTATTTTGAGAAATTAAATTTATTCCACAGATTTTTCCAGAAATGTACTTCATTATATTTTAAAGCGTATTAACAATATGGTATAATATATTATAATAATACTTCAAAAATTCATTACAAAAATGTTATGGTATGTTCATTCATGATATTTTTGCAAAACTGGTTTAATACCAGTTTCGTAAAAAAAATATTGAAAACACCTTTTTTCATTTTCTTTCAAGTTTGAAATTTATTTCAAAAATAAATTCATGAATAATATCTTACCTGTTATATAGAGAGGAAAGTAACAGCTGTGGAACAGAATATGCATTTTTGTATGAAGCGACATTGGTGTTAATTTTATTTGAAATAATACCTTATTTTTATTTGTTTTATGTTCTACAAAAATAACAATTATGGAACATAAAATATTATTAGCAGCTAATAAAACATTTGAAGATAAAAAAGAAATTGCAATCTAAGCTGTATAGAAATCAGATAAAACAACTTCTAATAATACTCAAAAAATTTGTTTGATTCTTCCGGAAGTGTTAATATAACAACAAGTACCTTAATTGTCTGAGTGCAACGAAGACTCATACACAGCGCAGTTTTACTTTGCCCCATATATAGCTACGATGGATATTAAAACCTTTCGTCAAGCATAACTCAAAAAATATTTAACGGATTTCGTTCAAATTTTTACAGCAGGTACCTATAAAGGTGACAACGACGTCTATTTATTACCAAGAATAAATGTCAAACCGTTTGGAAATTATATTTAAAAAATAGATAAAAATGCAAAATTAAAGTACATACGTCACTAAAATTTTGTGTGTACGTCATTTTCACCGGCGGGAGATTTTCTTAGACAATCGGAATTGAAAAGTTCATGGAGTACACGGAGCAAAAAAAATACGCACGCACTAACATTCAGCACAATAAAATGTATTTCAATTTAGTAGAAATCGAAAATTAATATGGATTTTTTTTTTCTGTTTGAAAGAAAAACCCCGCAATAATTTGGTAGACTTGGTTTTAGAGATTTGGCGCAAATCTCAGCAATAGCAGCTTTTTTTATTTCGCGTGTGTAAATAATAAAAAACAATTATTTGGTGTTTAAATAAAAGGTTTCGATTTATAGCATTATTTCTTTTTTTTTCTCTTTTTAGCATTGTAAATCGGATTAATGAAAGGCATGTATTTTAAATTAAATGAGTGAAAGGTTTATATTTAAATGAAATGAAATTCAATATGAAAATGTTATAGGAACAATATTTGGCGATTTATCAACTGCGCCAGGATAACATAAAAGTACCAATATATCAAACGGTATGTATTATGTGAAATGAAACAATTATAATTATAATCACCCATCGTACAAGAAAAAAAACTAATATTCTGCATTCAGAGGGAAAAATCCATCTCCTGTGCCGTAAGATTTGGCGAGTTCTTTTTTGGTGATAAGTTTTTCGATGTGATTGTTGGGATCTGCAGGACTTGGCTTACTTTTTCTAAATATTATTTTTTTCAGATGTAGTATTATGTAAATATATTTTTTTGCAGATATTTTTCTATTTTGTATATTTGGCATTCTATTTTGTATATTTTGTATTTGGCATTTGGAAAAGAGATTTTTACCTTTTTATCTGTGCCTTCGGAAATATTAAAAAATAAAAAAAGATTTACATATTTCAAGCGTATGTTTGCATTATTTTGCAAGCGTATATGTTTTGCATTTTTATACGGACCACTTCTCCATTTTTAGATTTTAAATGCTATTTATTATTTAATAGCCGTTTATTAATTGTTTACAATTTACCCCCCGGACAATAACAATTATTTATCACAAAAATGCCTCTTAAGTCCGTTAAATAAGTTTGTTTGTGTATTTTCATTACTTATCAAAATATCGAGTATGGCGATAAAATTTTATTTTAGCATCGTGCTTAAATTTTTAAGATGGTGCAAAAACATGCTTTAATAAACGTATGTTTGTAAATATTTGAAAAACATGTTTTACCGCTCTCTTGAAAAATTTTGTAAAATGCTAAAACTACCTTTTGGCACCATTTAAAAATTTTTTCGCCAACCGACATAGGATCCGAAACTTTTCCCCATTCAGATACACAGGCAAGGCTGGTCTCAAACAAGAGTAAAGCTAGCAACAATATTGTTTTAACTCTATAAGAGTTACAATAACTTGAATTATAAAATTTGAGCGAAACAAATGATATTAAATGCTCCGATTGGCTTTGGGCCCAATTACGAAAGTTTCTCCTAAAAAAACTGTAGAAGAAGTCTTTTACATTTGTTTCAAATGAAGCTCGGTCTACAAGGTATTAGTTAATAATACAAACAACAGTAATGGCATGGAGGCAAAAGTTTTAATTTAAATGTATACCAGTGAACCCGTGCGAGGATTTCGCACTGCAGTCGAATATTTTTTTGATGCTGGTTTAAACTTTTAAAGAAAAATTAAGCATAAAAATAGCTGCAAACAACATTAATCAAGCCAAAATATCATCTCATTTATTCCATCAAAGTTATACTAAAAACTGATCCATTATAGCAAAAAGCACACTCGAGAAAAAAATTAATAGTCGTATTTTAACTGCATTAGAGGACGACGTCACTCACTTCTGGAAAAACTAACAAAAACCTTTCATTTCATTTAAGAAAACAATTCTGATTTAAATTTTAATTAACTGCAATTTTGCTTCGATCGATTGATGGTGTTTTTTTTTCTTCTAAACATTTCAATTTTTCTTTTTAATTATAAATATTAAATATAAAATAAACCCGTGCGCACGTATCACACTTTATACTTCTTGTACTTATTACGTATTCTACGCATTATGTGTTACGTAAATAAGGTACTCTTATTACGTATGCCACGGTTGTACTATTTATTTTTTTATAATCATGGTTGAGCATCACATAATGCGGTATTTTAGTTTTGTGGCAACACTAATTTGAAGAATCATTTCATTTATGAAAGCAATGCCGATTTAATTTTTAATTAACAGAAATTTTTAGTCAAAAAACATGTTTTAACGAAATGTAAGTGTGCTATGTCAGAAGCCTGTTTAAAATCCTTTCATATGGTATCTCATTCCTTCTTCTGCGTTTTGTATTTGCTTAGAAAAAGTGATGTTGACAGCAGAAATAATATATAGGATATTTGAAACCCTTCCCCCCCTACCCCCCCCCCAAAAAAAAAAAAAAGAAAAGAAAAATTACAGTAATGAATTTACAATGGCGTTAAGCCACGCTTTCTGACATAAGCAATTGGCTACAAACGCGATAACGAAACTTTCACTTAATTTAATAACATGTAGCTGATATAGCCCTCAGGGTACTTTGCAGTTATACAGACCTTGTGGTTTTTTTTAAAAAGCTTGAGACAATTCAGGTTTAAGAAGTTGAGATTTAGTGTCAAAGGATATAAACAACTATGAACACAAAACTGATGAATTATTATTCAGGTTTATGTATGTATTTAAAAAAAATTGCATCTGATTACACTTATTAGATAAATTACTTCTGTTTGCATTTAATAACTGGTAAACGGCTTCCGTAAATTAAATGAATTGTTTAAATATTGAGAAGAGGTGGCGAGAGGTAGAAAGACGAGTAGCGAGACGAGTAGCGACATAGGTAGGCTGACGGGTAGCGAAACGAATAGACAGACGGCTAGAGAGAAAGGTAAAAAGAGGGTTGACAGAGGGGTAGTGAGATGGGTCACGAGACGGGTAGCGACACCGGTAGACAGGAATGTAGCGAGAAAGGTTGCGAGACGCGTAGCGTGGTAGATTATGAGACGAGTAGAGATATGAATACAGAGACGAGTTGACTGACGGGTAATGAGATTGGTAGCGAATCGGGTAAAAAAGCAGACGGATAGTGAGACGGGTATACAGACGACTAGAGATACAGTAGATGGGTACGGATATGGGCAAGAAGATGGGTAGAGAGGCGTATAGCCAGACGGGTAGAGAGACAGATAGACAAGTTGTGAGACAGATAGACAAATGGATAGCGAAGTGGATAGAGACACGGCTAGACATACAAGTAGTTAGACGGATAGACAGGCGGTTAAAGAAATAGATTGGCGGGTAGCGAGACCGGTAGAGAAATATAGAGACAGGTAGCGAGACGCGAAGAGAGATAGACAATCGGTTAGAGAGACGGGCAGAAGAACGGATAGGGAAACAGACATATTGTGGAGAGACAGACAGACAGGCAAAAGAAAAGTCTGCGGATTGGCGCAGTAAAGGCGCAGGGGGCAAAGCCTCCTAGAGAATAACCAAGAAGTATCTGTTAAGCTTAACTTTGAAATATATATAATTTTTCAATTGTGCCGATATGGAGATTTAATGTAAAAGTTATTTTACAGAAGTCATCGAAAGATTTTTTGTACACTTTAATAGTAATTTAGACTATAGTTTTGTAATCTGGTTTGTAGCAAAGCATGCTATCAATGTGGTTTGAAGTGTAAGAGTTTCTATAAACAGTTATACAAATAATAGATATATATAATCAAGGAAGAAAAAATTTAAATTCACACACAAAAAAAGGTGCAACAATGAAATTAAATTTGTGTTAAGCCACGCTTGATAGAATTATCTATTGGCTGCAAATCCAGTTACGTAACTTTAAAAAGCTTGGCGTTTTAAAAGAGCCGGCCTTTTTTTTTTTTTTTTTTTTTTTTCAAGTTTTGCGCAATACGCGCTTAAGAAAATGAGATTCTTTGCCACATGTTAAAAAAAAATTATGACAACACATCTGATGAACGGTACTTCTTTTCTATTTTTAACAGTGTATATGAATTTATATATGATATTTTGTAACTCTATCATTTAATTCGCTCTTTTTCTTTATATTGTAATTGTTAACCCTATGTTCTCAGCAATATCACTCAGACTAATCCCTTTGAGGGAAGTCCTAGTATAAGTCAATGTATTGTGGAACATATTGTTACTATTGCTTTTAGTATCAATAAATCCTAAAAGTTTTCTTCGCTGCTAGATCAAATTAAATGTACATTTAAAATATTTTTTGAATATTACTTGGTACAAATAATTTTGTGTAGATTTAAAAAATATCTTAGTAAAAAATACTTATTTATTTAGCGTATTGATTTTAAAACAAAATTATGAAAATATTTATTTTTATATTTCTCGGAATTTGAAAGTGCGCTTTATATGCCAGGGATAAAAATGAAAGATTAAAAACTTTGAAAAGACTAATATGAGAACAGATATCTCTGCATTAATGAATGTGTTATATGTAATATAATGTATTTATTTATAATAACGTTCGTTGTCGGATAATGTGAAAGTGTAGCTGCATTCGTGCGCATTTGTATTTTTAGGCATATCATTTATGTCTGATTCGTTATAATCATCAGATCATAAATATCCATCACTAAATAATCATCTTCATTTCTGACTATATATTTGATTATACCACAAATTAAAATTGAATTATTCTGGGGTTTTCCTCTTCCGATGATTTTATTATACAGTCATACATCATAGCATTTGTTATTTGCATTCCCTTAGTAAATAATTTTCTACCTCTAACCAGACGTATTCTATTGCAGTATTATTTTTCATTTGAAGGATTACATGAACATCTGAAAGTATAACTAGCGATGTTATTCATTTTGAAATAACTATTACGTGAAGGTTACATTACTTTAATATGTTATTTATTTTATTTCCATGTGCGTATGTAATGAAGGTTTCTGCGCAACGAAGGGAGGTGCGTGAAATACGGGGAATATACCTTGAAACATAAAAATGTAGTATCCTATTGTAAGAGTATTTTTAAGACAGAACTCGTTTTACGCTAGTATATACGGTACCAGCAACTTTTTTAATCAACCAGGACTCGAACCTGGGTACTTTGGTTTGCCGTACCAACGCTCTCCCTACTGAGTTAATTACATGGTATACAGGAATTTCCGTGCTGTTTCAAGATTCATCATGTAAATGCTATAGCTATAGCTCGGATGAATGAAATTAGCGCTGCAGTTGGCAGCCTTGTCCAACAAATAAGAGTGAGATATGCCGGACCAGGATATCGTCGGGATAGCTCAGTAGGGAGAGCGTTGGTACGGCAAACCAAAGTACCCAGGTTCGAATCCTAGTCCTGGCATATTTTCACTCTGCTGGAAAAAAATCTCAACTGTGATACTCCAACTATTGAACACAACAGATATTTTTGTGATAACATTACTTTATACAATAATTCATATTAGTGTGAAATTTCACGATTTTAAATATCAGTGGTATTAATATTATGTATGAATAATTTGATTGTCAATAGGTGATAAATGTGTTTTATCAAATTATTAATTTTCGGTAATAAAGTGGGAAAACAAAAACCTCACAAATGGTGAATTGTTCAATAAAAACGCGTTTCTATATTGCAATAATTTTATTTCGTTTTCTTAAATTAATTTTCTTTTAGTGCTACTTTTCCATATAATCACCATGCTCACTGAAGTTTTTTTTCCAGCACTGCACCAAATTTTCATTTCATTGTGCGAAAATAAAAGAGTTCAAGCCTTGTATTGTGCTACTCTTCTTACACAAACTGGGCTCACACACTGTTAAAATTTTGCAGCATACTGTCCAGTCATTTGACCGTTTTTATAGACCATGTTTACATAACCGTACTTTAACTCTATTCTGACCATAATATTGACCATTTTAAGGTCAGAATAAAGTTAAATTGCGGTCATGTAACCGTTTTCTATAAAAGCGGTCGAACGACTGGATAGTTTGCTGCAAATTTTTAACAGTGCACATTAGAGATGAGACGTGCTCAGCCCGAGCCTGAGCTCTACGCGGGCTCGGGCTCGATTTTTATACCAGCCTTCGGGCCCAGGCGGGCTCGGGATCATTCTTTCTCAAACTGACAATTTTATTTATTCTCATATAGAAAAAATAAAAGTAACTTTTTCCCCTAAAATATTACATATTCTATTTCACGTAATTTTAATGTTATTTCGATCAAAATGAATAGAAGGGGAAACAGGGATCTTATTTTTTTTTCTAGTATTAGAATGTTACTTTAAAGAAAATTTACGATATTTGCGACGCAACTGACGACTGGGTGATATGGCGCCAATGCGAAGGTGCTCCAATAAAATTTGTTGCTAGATTTTTGTTTGTGACATTAGGGTATTTTTTTATTAGACCGTTTATTTTACTTTATTTTTTACAGATCTAATGCGAGAGGAATATTTTTTTTTCCTTCTTAGTCAATCAATATTAGCTTAGGTTTGCAAAATTTTAGTCTTCTATTGTGTGCAAGTTATACTCGCTACAATGTTAGTGTTTATATTAGGTAGATTTCGTAAGAAATACTACTTATTACATTCTTACCAAAGTTAGAATTTTTGAAACATTTTTGCAGATCTACGCCGATCATGACTCCCGATCACGACCACCCCCAGTTCATATATTTTATCTCTATCTATCTACCTATCTATCTGTGTCACTTTTTTATGACACGATAATCGGAAAAATTCTGCATAAATATCTTCCAAACTGATACATAAAATCAAGGGGCATAAAATATCGGTCAAGTTCGTTAATGGGCAAAATCGAACCAAGGGGGAGGGGGGAATGCAGGGGGCTTTTTGTGAAAACAGGAAAACCCCCATAATTCCTTAATTATGATACGTATCGAATCCGTTTAAGTTATTATTACTTCTAGGAAAAGGGCCGAAAATTTATGTATGACAGATTTTTGATATCATTAAAAATGTCCCCAAAGGCGGAAAAAAGGGAGGTTTTAGAACAAAAAAAAATCATAACTTCGTCAATTCACAACATATCAAATCCGCTTAAATTTATTATTAATCCTCTTAATATTATCTAAAACTTTTATATTGACAAGTTTTTTATTGGACCAACCCTTATAGCAAAAAAAAATTAAAAACAAAAAAATCCCTGCCTGCTCCGCCTGCAACCAAGTTAGGTTTTGAAGTGGGCGGTTCTCATCTGCCCTATCATGGCAAAAAGGTCATTTCTTCCGCAATTACCATCAAACAGGCGAACAACAGTCTGCGTCTTCGAAATTTACCTGTGCCTGTAGGCCGAGCCGTCAGGGATCTTTTTTAATTGTGAACTCTGATGATGCTAAATCTCTGCTCTGCACATTTACGAAATCACTTTCATTCGTAAGTATATATAATTGCCATATATTGTTATTCCGATAGAAAGCAATCGAAGAGTGTTTCAACTTTTCCTATAAAAGCACAGGATCTTTCAGATACCGGTGTCAAATTTTTCATTTAAGCTGATTTTCAGGAAAAAGAAATATTGTTTTAATAAAGGAATCAATTATAAGTTACGATATACACCTTTTATAGGAAATATAAAACGTTGTTCGATTCTTCTGAATAGAAATAGTAATTTCTGCAAATTTCATTCATTTTCTCATAAAACGCACTTCGTTAATGTGTCCATCAGATTTGCTTGCTGGGAGAGAAAAATATTTACATCCATTTAAGGAAGTACATTTTTTATACCAAACTTCTCTTTTGATAAGATAGAATGTAACTTTCCATAAAATAAATTATGTGCAACCGATGAACAGTTATTTTCATGTACGAAGTTTTTTAAAAATGAGATATTACTTTTAAAACAATTTTTAAATATTATGCAATTTTTTTCGGTATCGGGCTCGGGCTCAAATGACACAAAATATTTCGGACTCGGGCGGGATTGGATTTAAAATCATCGGGATCAGGCGGGCCCGGGCTCCGAAAAGAGAGCCCGAACTCATCTGTAGTGCACATCAGTTAAAAAATGCCTAACTTGCAATCAATTTTTTGTGGGGATATAAATGTCAAGCCAAATGTACGTCTGTAAATTAGATGCATCTGTCATTTCCACTTGAATTGCACAATTTTGATTTGTGTCTATGCTGACAATCAGGTATTATTATCGAGCGGGATGATACCATCTCAGAACAGAGTGTGGAAAGCTTGTGTTGAATTTCCGATTTCAACCTTTCCAAAGTATGACAACGCCGAGAAATCTTTGAATCCGATATCTATTTCTTCTACACGAATGTTTGCATATGTCTTCACATTTCATACCGAAACGATTAACTTTCCTTGAAGATTACAGATATGGCTCATCAATCATATGCATAATATGATTCAATAATTAAAAAATTCACAGAGAGAAACTTAGATATTGAATTATCTACGACGATTACTGAAAAAAGTCAATTCGTAAAATTTAATAATGACATTTTGTCTCTATGTAGGTTTTCTACATATTGTAATGCTGTGGCGTTTTTCGTTTCTTCTTAATTTCTTTTTATTGACATTTATTTTAAATTATGTTAAAACTTTCTTTTAAATTTTTGCTTACTTATTTTTTTCCATAGGCTAATTTTGTGATAATAAAGCAGCATAATTGTTTTCGATAAATTCAAAATAATGTACAAAGTTAATAATAATTACTATTTTTATCAACGAATAATATCAGAATAGTTTAAAAGATAAATGATTTTCCGGCAAACTCTTTCCAATCGATAGAACCCTTTATCAACGCAATTATGTATGGAAAATATAGTATATGGAAAATTACAAAATATGAGCATGCTTTTCAGTACGTGATAACATTTATTATATACTGATGTTGTATTTGCATATCCAATTTTTCTTCATTTTTAAATAAAACCGAAACGTGACGTGAAATAAAAATGGAATTGCTACAAATATATGTCCGTTTATGTATGTAAACTTATTTAGCTTTGAATATAAATTTGAGAATTTTCGAATATCTGCACACATGCATAAGGTAAATTTATTTAGATATAAATTAATATTATGATATGAATATTTTAATTTGATAAAGAGAATTTTCTTTTTGTGTCAAAAAACTGTTATTCTCCGTTAAATTTCTTTAAAAATATATATACCCAAAAATTATTGTTTGAAATATATACTAATTTACATTTTTTTTTTACAATTTATCTCAATCAAAATGACTTCATTCAATCTACAGGGTGATTATAATCAAAGTTGCACTTTCAAAAGGCTGTAAAAAAAGAACCACTGGTCAGAATGGCTTGATATTTCATCTGAGTATACGTTAAACAATGGGAATTTGTTTTGCGAAAGAAAACAAAAATTCAAAAGTTCATCGATAGATGGCGCTGTACTAGTTATACAATGCTAATTCAAAGACGTGACATGTTGTTGTGGCAATCTTTGTCAGTAATCGGGCAAGATTTTCTTCTTAAGCTCTTTGATATCCTGAATATATTCAATCCAGTTTTCCGCACAATCACAGTTCTTGTAAAAATTTTTCACAAACAGAGCCCGATGCTTAAATGATACAATCATGACTACTTTCTCAGACGCAGAATAACATAAACTGCATGTTCCCCGCCTTTTTGTCACAAGTGTAATATATAGTGCGCATGTCACGTCTGTAAATTAGCATCTTATGACGAGTACAGTACCATCTATCGGTCCACTTTTAAACTTTTTTTTTTTGCAAGACAAATTCCCATTGCTTCTCGTATACTCAAATGAAATATCATTCATCAGTCATTATGACCAGTGGTTCCTTTTTTTACAGCCTTTTGAAAGTGCAACTTTAATTATAATCACCCTGTGCTTCAAATATAATAATGTATTTTATTATTAATTATAAGTTATTTAAAAGATTGAAAAAATTATCTTTATATTTTTCAATGGTTTGTTTTTCTTTTCACCGAAACGTAAAATCAGATAATAAATAAATAAAAAGATGGAAACCGATCGTCTCTTTTGTTATATACAATAAGTAATGTTTCATCCAATCTAATTCAAAAATCCTAGTCATAAATCTTAATTAATCGAATTCTTTGAAAAAGGAATGAGGTGATTTTATAATTTTCTCAAAAACAAATGCGGACATTTTTATTGTTCTATAAAGTATCAAATATACATTTTTCAATTTGATGATTACATTTAAAAAAATTAATTTACAGTTTTATAATTATTTAGATGTTAACTTACCTAAACTTTACAAGACCTTGTATCGCATCATAAAAAAGCCTAAAAAAACGCAAGTACAATTTAAAAGACTGATGCATTTTTTTTCAGAAATGTTTTTTAATGAAATGGAAATAATAAAAAACCTGTAAATAAATTGCAGAAATGCTTAAAATATTCATTGAATTTTTGTAATTTTAAGTATTTATGGAAAATACGTATTTCATAATATTAATAAGTTTTTCACACTGTTTCTTAATATCAATAGTTTTTCGAATTTTTATTAACACTCAACAAGAATTAACTTTTAGTAACACTTTATTTTTGTCAAATAAAGTTTAAAAAAAAAATATTCCATATTCTGATATCTTCACATATAAAATATTTCTTTTCATATTTTCTGAAAATTGTATAAAATGTCTGACTTGACGTGTTATTTTAAATTTCCCCTCGAAGATCGTCAGACGAAATATATGTCTGCCAAGTTTTAAGCAGAGTAATATGTTATACGTGTCATGTCTTTATTCCAAAAACCTTTTTCTTGGATTTAAATTAGCATTGTATAGTCAGGGAAATGAATGTTCTTAATAATTGTTCCTTTCTTTTATATACGAATTTTGAAGCAGTAATATAACTATGTATGTTATGATCAATTAAGAAATGACATTTAATGCTTTTAAGGTTTGAAAAAAAAATTACAAATGTTTGTCAGATACATATGGAAAGCTATCCAACCTTATGTTTCAATAACCTGTCAAAATATTACAATAGAGTTGTTAAAAATGTAGGATTACAAAAAGTACAGAAGAAAAATAAACAAATTAAACAAATTAAACAAATTAAACAAATTTTCTATAATTTAAAAGTTATTTTTTGTGTTTTCATTGTAAAATTAATTATTATTTTCCTATAAAAGTAAAATAGAGGAAGAACTATGATTTAAGGAAACATCTACAGTTTGTGAAATCCTATAGGAAACAGCAGATGTTCGTGATTATTTAATTATTGAAGAGATTTAAATATTTAAAATATATATTTTTTAATAATTACTCGCATAGTTTTACGCGCTACTGCGCTATAGTACTCTAATAAATTTGTGATGTTATTACAATTTGTGTTTTATATATTTCATCTAATATTATTTTGCGTTATAAATTTGCATGCATTTTATCCGGAGCTATTTCCTGAGTTTCGTATTTATTTTTAAACAATACTCCACAGATATACCGGGTGGTTATAAAATAAGTATCCCTATTTGGAGCTGTCTGAAGGAATTCTCCGAATGAAACCAAAATGTGTACGCATACTATTTGAGAAGGGGAAGAAGAATGGAACAATAAAAAAATAATTGCAATAATCGTCAACAGATGGCGCTTTTGTGTGTGAAATGTAATGTGCAACACAAGAACAAAGAATTAAGGCACAAAACCGGATGGCATAAATAATTTATTGGAAAATGTCACAGTGAATGGGGTTAAGATTTCGCATGGCGGTGCCGATCAAGTTCATGTCCCCCATGACCATTGTACTGCAAAACACAATCCAGGCGGTGGACGACGTGCTCAACTGCGGAATGTAACGCCTCAGGAGTGATGTTTGCACATGTTGTGATATGCGATCTTTTAAGTCATTGACGTTGGCGACACATCCACGGTACACAATAGATTTTAAGTACCCCCAAAGCCAAAAATCACATGGCGTCAGATCAGGGGATCGAGAAGGCCACGTCTTACAAAAGTACAGGCTTATTACTCTATCATCTGTGAAATGTTGTCGTAAGAACTGTTGAACATATCGCAACCATCTCGCATAAAAATTGTTTCAGACAGGCACTGTCTTTGCTGCAGTTGAGGAACTACGAAAGTTTGTAACATGCTCAGGTATCTTTGTGTAGTAACCGAACACGCTACAGGGCCTGTTGGCCGTAACCTCTTAAAAAAATAAGGACCAAGAATGAAACTTGTAGTAAAGCCACACCACACAGTGATTTTTGGAGAGTGGAGGGGTATTTCGTGAATAACAGTTTGTGGCTTCGAAGCCCATATTCTGCAGTTCTGCGTATTGACTGTCCCATTCATATGAAAATGGGCTTCATCTCCCCATAAAATGGTCCATGGGAAAACATCATCCACCTCCATTCGTGCTAAAAACGTTAAAGCAAAATTCAGTCATTGCTGCGCGTCACGGGGGGTCATTGTTGATGACAACTACTTTTATAGGATAAAATTGGATTACCTTTCTTAGGACTTTTCGAACAGTAGCATATGGAATATCCAAATTTCGGGCAACTCTACGTGCACTAGGACCGGCTTCCGGAGTCCCTGATGACTCTACAATCGCAATGGTAATTTCTTCTTGCGTGCAGAGAGGAACTGGTTTCCCCTCTCTTCCACATTTTACAGTAAACAATCCAGTCTCCTGGAATTTTTTTACCATTCTTCTCACTGCACACGGTATCAAAGAACCTTTTTCTTTACGCATTCCTTTAACACGCTTAAATTCACGTAAAGCAGCTGCACTGTTTGAGCTGTTAACGTAGAATAGTTTTAAAATTAAAGCGCGATCTGTTAAACTGAGAGCCATGTTGTACAACGTTAATGGCAGAAATGACCGCGTTTTGAATTTACTAATGATTACAACGGCGTTTGCACCGACAGCGCCCGTGGCGCCATCTGTTGCCGATTATTGTAACTATTTTTTATTGTTTTTTTTTCTTCTTCCCCCTTTTCGAATAGTATGTGTAGCGATTTTGGTTTCATTCGGGTTATTCCTTGAAGCTACAGATAGCTCCAAATAGGTATACTTATTTTATAACCACCCTGTACTTTTTATAAATCTAGAGAATGTCCGAATACCTTGTTAATTCTGTGCATTTTTCTTCGCTGTTATCTCTTCCATTCAATGCGCTATTTCTAAAGCATTGCCGACTTAAGATAAATATTGCTTATTTTTTTCGACTCTCCTAATTTTCGGTAGTCAGCTGTGCAATTATTTTTCCCCGTCTAGCTTCGAAAACAAAATGAATTCCGTTGATAATATATTACAGACAGAGCCTGATTAAAGCATTTGCCAACGGGGACATTAGACGATACACATAATTTGTATAAAGCATATATTTTATACTATTAGAGTAGGATAAGATTAAAAACGAAGACTATATTTATTTAAATATGAATTGCTATTCGCAAATCTCTATTCTAATGCTGAAAAAATGTTTATTATTTATGATATTTTAGAATTTAAGATTGTCGTTACCGCTTTATAGTCATGATATTTTAAACCGGTCTTAACGTACTGATTATATTCTACAGTTTGTATTATCAGAGTAGAATAAAATTAAAACAAAAACAATATTTATTTAAATGTGAATTTATATATGTATATTTAATGCTTAGAAAATGTTTGAATTTTTATGATATTTTAGAATTTTACAAGTGTCGTTGCCGGCTTTAAGTCATGTAATTTGTGTTAAATATTTCGAAGATTTTTAAAATTTTATAAATTAAAGCTCAATTTATGTGATGTTTTTACATTTATATTAAATAATCTAAACTATTTTCTCCTAAACAGAACTATCTGAAACATGAATAACATATAAATTACGCTTCCGTTTCCAATATGGTACGTTGTTGCATGATATGTATTTTGATGAAATTATCTTGCAAATATTTTTTCTGAACTCGAACATGCAATATTTTTCTTAAAAACATGAATAAAATTTCATGAAAATACTCATGCAGTTTTCTACAATCATTTTCATATTTTAGGTAATTTAATTAATTTTGCCGGATTTTAATGGTTGAATAAAGCAAAGTTAAATAAAACTTAAATTGCAATTTCCTTAGTAATGTATTTATTCAAATGAGATGTCAAATTACTTAATGTGAGAAGATATTCCATTTTCAAATTCTGTATGCAGAAATAACTTGCTGTGAAAATAGGCGCATTAAATTATGCAGTAACCTAAGTAATATACTGAAAATAAATTTAATTATCTCACTCTTTCCTTAAAGTGCTTATATTACACTCATTTAATACGACTCATAAATTCGTTTACATCAAAATATTAAGCATGCAGGATATTTAATTCCCAAGTATTCTGTTACACATTTTAATATAACTGCTAAGCGTTTTCTAATTCCTATTATAATAATGTCATTTTTTTAAAAAAAATTACATTGTATGATATATGTCTTCAGGTACAAATACTGAAAACAACTCTTTGATAAATATTACTTATTTGTATTTGAATTACATATTTTCACTCTAACAACTTATATTACATAAAAATAAAATATATGATATTAAAAAAAATGTTTGTGTCACTAGATGGAAGACAGAAGGTTAAGTCATAATTCAACAGTAACTAAACAAATAAGAGCATGTGTGAAAGACACTGTCTCATTTATCTAGGAATATAATTTGTGTTAAGACATGAGTATATATGTTTATGATAAAGCAAGTAAAAAACGTGTATATATTTTTTAAAAAATGCATGAAATGTAGTCTATTATTGTATATATTGAATAATTCAGGTAATAAACATGATTATTATAAATGTCTTAGAATGTCAAAAAATCAAACAAAAAGAAAGCAATAATTTTATGAGAAATAAACATATAAATTCAGTAAAATAAATAGTGTTGTGTTATTGCTGCGAATTATTACAGTACTTCATTCGCATTAAAAATATTGGGTTATCCGGAAAGATCTGCGGTTTTTCTAACCGAAGTACGGTTTCGTTCAGTTATTTTGCTACTGGTGACCTTGAATGATCCAGATATGTCCATTCGGTCTGTTTTGCTTTAGCTGGATAATTTTTGTTTTGGTTGTGGCATACCTTTTGTTTCAGTGCAGTGCTAAGAATGAAGACCCAAAAATATGCATTTTCGTCAATTATTCTCTTTTATTTCAAGAAAGGTAAAAATGCTAGTCAGACCGCTCTTAAAATTTGTGTTCTATATGGATAAAGTGCTGCTTCAGATCACATCGAATGTAGTTTGAAAGGTTTAAGTGCGAACATATCATACTCGAACATAAAGCCGGTTTGGACACCCATCATCTGTAAATGTAGACCTCTTAAAAGAAGCTATCACTGAAAATAAACGTTACACAGGCCAGGATCTTTAACACAGACTAAATATTCCATAAAGAACAGTGCATGATCATTTTATAGCTCCTTTTAAGAGGTCCTCCTTTACAGATGATTGTCCTCCAGAGCAGGCATCATCTTCGAAGTCGAAATTTCGGTGCTTAAACTTTACAAAACACCTTCGAACTATGTCATCTGAAACAGCACTTTGTCTATATACAGCACAAATTTACGAGCAGTCTGTCTAGGAGTTTTACCTGATTTTATATAAAAAAGCATAATTGGCGAAAATGAATTTTTTGGTTCGCCATTCTTAACACTGCAATGAAACAAACATTATCCAAAAACCCAAGCAGAAAAGACCGAATGTATATATCTGGGTAACGCAAGGTCACTTCCTATCAGCAGTAGCAAAATATAAGTAGATGAAATCGAACTTCGCTCTGAAAAACCGCAGATCTGGATGACCCAATATTTTAAATAGCCAACCTAATTGCCAACAATTATTGAGTTTCACTGTACAGATAGGAAAAGGTTTTGGGTTGTGTCTGTATCTTTGTCTGTCTGTCGGTATGTATACCTCGCGAAAACTACCGTAAAGAGCATCTGCTTAGCTTGATAGTTGAAAAATATATTTGTAGATTACAAGGTTACCGGTATAGTTTTTGGTTAAATTTGGTTGATTCGTTCGGAAAATACTGAACATTTACTTTTACACCATAATGTGTTTTTATAGGAATTTGCACGATTTTCAAATTTTACCATTCTTTCAAAAGAAAACGGCGCGTTTCGATAATTGATTCAAATGTTAAATTATGGATGCTATAATTTCTCAATGGTTATCTTAAATTATTTCGCTTATTTTGAAATTTTTTCAAAATATTTTTCAGATTTTTAAATGACATGTATAAATTTTGACGAAATTTTATACATCTATTAAAAAATAACTATTTTGGTTTATCAATTTTTATGTTTGCCATCACACTCATTTCATTCTTTTCACATTTGTCTGTATCAGTTCTCTAGCAACTGTATTTCATAGCGTATAAAAAATCTTTAAAATAATCTCTATTCCAAAAGAGTAAGCAGAAAGTCTCGGTAAGGGAGATAAAATGTTAGATAATATTTCGTTATCCAGTCTACAGCTTTGAATTTTGTCAAATATGAATAGTGACATTACGGTTTTGCAACGATGATAACACGATGATACTAGAAACACAGGGTGATTTTTTTTTTTAAGTTGTGAAAGTAAAACTCTATAATAAAACAACCACTGATCCAAATGACCTGAAATTTCACTAGTGTGCTCCCAAAGCAATGGTAATTTTTTTTGACGTGGTTACAAAAACTTAAAATCCCAACGACAGATGGCGCTGCATATGCAGTACAGTCGGGAGATGAGCTTGAGCACAACATACGTACAGTGGCGATAAAAGCGTGAAGCATGCACACCTCGTGTTCATTATTCTACGGATATCCTTGCAATGACTGTGCTGTTGACGGACCGGACCGTGCAGTGTTAATGAAACTGTATTATCAGATTAATGACAGCGCAGCAACTGCTCTTAGGAGATTTGGGTCACTTAAAAATTTAAGAAAAGGTCCAATGACGACAGAAGATTTAAGGAAAATGGTTTTGAAATTTGAACAGATTGCTTCACTGAGCCTAAAACCCGGTAGAGGAAAGAAATCAGTTGATGTTAACCTACAGTGCCATCTGTCGGTGCGATTTTAAGGTTTTTTTAACTACGCCTATAAATTCCCCATTGCTCTGGAAGCATACTGGTGAATTTTCAGGTCATTTGGATCAATGGTTCTTTTTTTATACGGTTTTACTTTCACAACTTTAAAAAAATCACCCTGTACATTTTAAATTGAATAGTGATACTATTAAACAGTTGAATAATAAATAAGTGAATTTTCACATTGCTCACTAAGCGTTTAACCAACAGAGTGAACAATGTCCCATATGGGAATCGATCCCGTACCCTTGGAATAACGACACCCAGCCTGGCTTGCGGTTGTAGCCTTACCGACTTATGTTTGTAAGAGATGCTATGCTGGATATCGTACTCGTAATAGTAAAAACGGAACCATTACAACATTACGCATATGTCTGTCTGTCCATCTGCCACTGCTGTTTTTCTTGAAAACAATAGAACTTGGTGAGTTCCAACTTGGCAGAGTTATAAAGCTATTGACCCACATATTTATAGGTTATTATCCATTCACAAATATTTGTAGTGAAAATTCTGAAGGCTAATTAAGTTACTGAAAAATATGTATATCGTGTGCGATATCATTGGAAAGATCTCGTTTTACCAAACACAAACGATATTTGTTTTAATTTTAGGTATTAGATTTTCAGAGATATCGTCGAAAACGTACTGCAAAAATGTGTCGCTCCCTTTATATCCAAATCTACTGAAACTAAAATTATGAAAAATATTAGAGGTAGTAGAAGTTTATTTAAACCTTACAGGAAAACTATAGCGACTATTGTAGGTTACTTAGTTTTTACTTTAATCGCCGTTTTCCGTTACACATAAGCTTCACTTTGCGGACGCTGAGAGAGGAGATTGAGGGGCTCTCAATATACTTATCAACGCGGAATCATCCAAGAATTGTTGCGAATGATTTTTGAAAAAAAATGTCCATAATTAGCTGATATATTAATTAAAAATCTATATAGAAAAATGCTGCCCGGACGAAAGTGGCGCGATAAAATGCCAAGTTTAAACATTGCACAAGGTCTTTGTTTTATATAATATGAATGACAGTGATAAATAGTCAACGTTTTTCATTTCAGTTAAATTCGATTATTGAAGGCAATTATTGAAAAATAAATCATAGAAGAATTCCAAGTTTTGTACAAAGTCTTATTGTTCTTTTAGAAACGATTTCTTTAATATTGCAGTTAGTAATTAATAAATTTATTGTACGGAACCGTTTGTACGCGACTAAAACTCGCACTTGACTGATTATGTTCTGACCCCAACCACTGGAATATAATATCCTACTTTTAGTCTATAGCATTTCATCTGAATTCAGGATCCTCCCGTATTAGCTAATGGATGTTACCTCCCCCCTCAAGCAATTAAAATTACATTGTTCACATTTGTCAAAACATTATTTAAGTATTAATAATTAGCATATAATAGAAGTTCAATTTAATATGTCGACATATAAATAACAAAAACGTAAGTGGGATCCGCGAGTTGACTTCTCTAGTAGATCTTCCCTATTCCAAAAAATATATAATACCACGGATCTTGAATAATTGGGGAAAAATTATGTTTCAGAGATATTTGAAAGGTTACCTCTAATTAGAAAGTTACAAAGAGTGATAAATTACAGGTCATTTGGACCGTCTGAGAGACGTAAAAATGAAGTTGTTAGACTATTATCTGTATCTCCATAACCAGAGAAATAAGGTACAAAAAATGAATATGTTAGATCTTGTTATATTTTTGATATAGCCTATCTTTTACGCTTTCTAATCCCATAGTTAACTATATTCAAGTAAGACAGGTTTTTGAGATCATACTAAATTCATTCGTGTATACTAAAATTTTAAATTTAAATTTCAAACTTGCCACCATTCCCTCCCCTTTCTGACATAGTTTGAATAAATTTAGTTTTCGTACTAAAATAATGTACTTAACTTAAAGTATCAAACTATGTAACAAGTAATTATTCTATGTATGATAAAATATTCTATTAAAAATGTTTTTCATAATTTTCTAAGACCGTAAATTAAAACACAATAACTCTAACAATTAAAATTAATTAATTTTAGGATTTTCTGAATAATACAGTCATTTTAAGCATAAAATATTCTACTAATGAAGATCGATGACGTAAGAGAATTTAGAAACATAAATTATATATTTTCATACATTGAAATTGATGCTTTTCTGCAATCATGCTAACGACGAATCGATCGATATTCTTAAAGAATTAAAGAAGCAATGTAATTCCAAAATAAATTAAAAATTGTAGAATCTGGAATACAGAATTACATAATCTGAATCATGGATTTATTTCATCACATTAATAAATCAAATTTTCAAGAGTATTTACAATATTTTTTAATTAAATACATGTTTAAGTTTGGAGAGTTTTATTAAGAATGAGAGAATCCAAATGTAAAATCCTTGAAATGATTGCGTTTACGAAAAGTATATTTCTTGAAGAAAGAACAAGCTCGTAAAATCCCTTTAGGCTGTTAAATTGGAAATGGTACATGTCACCAAATTTATCAAATACAAAATATTTATGTAACAATAAACAGGGAGTATTAACAGTATAGGAGTTAGACTTAATTCAGATGGTTCTAAATTAAATTCAGTTATAAAAGCTGAGCAACTTAATTCAGATGGTTCTAAATTAAATTCAGCTATAAAAGCTGAAAGGAGGAAATACTTTTACAATTATAAAGTATTTTACTCCTCTCACAATGTACTAAAAGTTAATTTTATTAGAAAATAAATATCCACTTAGAATATCACTAAAGAGTCTAATGGAACCTGTGGATCTCGTTATTTCTTTATAAGAAGTACAGAAATATTCATTTTCAAAATCCTAAATTATTAGCGAATACCTCGCTATACATACTTCAGAACCCCATTGACTAATTAATATATCTTCATAATATTTTTTCGACAAATAATTCTAAATATCCATTCGCACTACATGGAAGTCAAAGTTATGCAGAAGAACTTTCTCAATTACCCACGATGTTAATAACGCACATTTATGCGATCTCAAGCGAAACTCACTCTTCCCCTTAGAATTCCGTCCCTCAACAGTAACATGCATACTGTCACAATTCCGGTATCGAAAAGAAAAACATCTCGGAATACAAATGTCAGATTTATATAATTGCTGATATAAGGCTCAACTGACGAATCCACATCACATTTATAGTCTTTATTTTTGCATTTTCACTTTGTCATTCAATACTTTTTATCTTTTATTTTTTAATTTATTTTCACACAAGTGATTTTATTTTAATTATAGATACATACAAATATTTTTATTTACATTCAGGACCAAAGAACTACTGCAAATGCATCGGGGATGAATTGCAATTTTTTGTCCCAAATTTTATCTTTAAACTTTGTTATCATTCATTCACACTGTAGTTTTCCAGGTATGAATTGTTTTTCTTTATATATATAAACTCCCAAATGTCTAAAATTTAAAGTCTCGCCCTGCAAAGTAGAAAAAAAAATTAACTTACTTAACAATGCTCAACACGTGTCTGGCAAAGGCGGCGAAAAACTACACTTAAAAAACATTTATTAACTGCTAAATAAACTTTCATAAACATTACAATTAATGTATATTTACCCCAAAACTTCACAAGCCGAAATTCACTTCACAGATAAAATTCAAATTTAATTCGTTAATTTGCGAGCTACTAGTTATAACTGCACAATCTACAGTAATATCTGAATCAATATTGACTAATTTACTCGAGCTTGCTTAAATGAGAAAATTTCCATAACTATTACAGTTGAATTACACGCAGACAACAATATTTGCTGCATGGATAATTAACAATAAAAATAAGATTGTTGATGCTCAAATTTTACAATTAAATTTCAATCATCATACACATAAAGTTCTTTGATTTTTAAACTTTTCACGAATATTTTTTTATGAGATTTTTTTTTTCTTGCGTACCGCAGAGAATTTCTAGCAATATATAAAGGAATCCAGTTTCAATCTTTTCGTCTAATACAATGCGTTTTTGTTTTCCTTTTATGTGTTTATTAGACTTTTTAAGTATTTCGCCGCGATATTTTGAAAATCGTCTTATCAAACTGAAAGAACTCTCCGGTAATTTTTGCTATTGCTGTAATTAAACTAAAGTTAGATGAATTTCAAATCACCTTCAATAGCGAAGTATATGGCGATTCTCAAAATGGGAATTTAATGTGGGTGAATCGCAGTGTACCTGTAAGGTAAGACAATTAATCTTTTTAAAATGATTTGTATATCCTGCTGAAAGTCAGGAACACCTAACCTAGGTTCATTTAGAAAGATTTCCGTTGAACAAATAGAAAATGATATTAATGCAAGGTTCTTCTCAATCAGACTGGAGTGGGCAAAGACTTCACGGTTGTACGCTGCCGAATGCACTGCAGTCACTAGCCCCCGGTTTGTTTAATTTGAGTTTCGGTGTGAAAAACTGCTCAGCAAAGCGGACGAAGCTACGCAAGTAGCACATAAAGTTCAACTTTTTTTTAGGTTGACACATTTCAGATTAGTTCTGTATTACCGCACGAAATAAATGAAATAAAATATCAAGAAGATCTGTTAAAGTTAACTTATATTCAAGCCTTGTTTGAAAGGCAGTTTGACGTTTGCAATAAAATTTCTTAGGGAGGACACTTTTATCTTCTACACATGGGAATACATTTTAATATTCAGGATTTTTTTGCCCATGACATTTTCATTGGTCTTTGGTAATGAATTTACCAACATTCTGATGTCATAACAATGCATCCCCTTTTAATGCGATATTTGTTTTTGTCTGTTACATTATTCGGTCGCACGTCCTGTTCAAGGTGTGCGATGAAATAAACATCTTCTACACAACGAAAATAAATTCCAGGAATAATGTCTAAATGGTATGCAAGCGAAATGTGTTCGGGCAGCATTTGTAACTTCTTTTGAAGATGTTAGCTAGGAAAGAACACAAAACACCAAATTTAACAAACACAACAAATTTATTTTATAATATGCAGGGAGTATCTGCAGTGGAGAGGGCATACTTAATTCGGAAGGTTTTTAAATAAATCCAATTAAGAAAAACTAATACGCAGAAATCATTTTCCAAACTTCAGCAGATATAAAGTAATTAACTCACCGCACAATGTCCCAATATAAAACCGATTATTCACTTAGAAGTTCATTGTAAAGTCAAATAGAGCCTAATGGATTCCGGTACTGCTTTATTTGAAGTATAGAAACTATTCACCTTACCACACACACAAAGCTTCAAAGCACTGTCTCTATCAGAACAAATGCAAAGCGGAAAACTCCACGTGTTTGGGAATAAAGCGAGGGAGAAAACTTGCCGATGTTGAAACATTTCTAATAGATCTAACACAAATACGCAGTTACTTGCTAAAATATCACTATAAATAATGGCAGTTAATCAATGGCAAATATATTTTTAATAGATAATCTGTGGCATCGCTCTGAACGTTTCTAGAAGAATGAGCTACTTAGTTTCACATACAACATTTAAATTCATTATTGTCTATATCTATTATATATATTTTTTTAAATACGATGTGCTTTTTTTAATTAGACTATTTTTTTTAAAGACAAATGCTCTTAAGTCTATTAATGGAAAAAAAGATAAAATTTTAGAAGTCATTTTTTTTTTCAATTTGATAGAATTAATGATTAATTATCAGGTAATCTGAGAATGCATTTCGCCATTAATCAATTAAATATTAAAACGTTTATGTTGAACTATCTCGGATTAGAGCAAAATTTTAATTATATCGTCGGATAACTTTTTCTTCACATGAACAAACACTTCACATATTTTTATTAAAAAACCACATTAATTTTTAAAATGTGGTATCGCATTTAACCTCTCTAGCGTAATGAAGTTAAATTGAGCTGCGCAATGAAATTGATATTCCATGTCGACAATTTCATTTTTTCTATATGATATACTAATACTCAGCTTTATGAGTTTCTTTCTTCCCGACATATTTAATTAATTAAATGCTATCCCTGAAAAGATTAGAGAATAGAATAAGCCATCAACTAAAAAAAAAGACATACTTAAAAAATTATTTAATTAAATCTTTAATCATTTTCGATAATGCTTCTTTTTTTTAGAAATAACGTTATGGATATCATGATTACTGTATGTTGTAAAGAAAAAGATAATACATAAACTGATTTTTTTTCTTTCTTTTGTTTTTGTTTTGAAGTATCTCAAGAATTTTCTTTGTTATTTTTATATTATACTAAGTGTAATTAGAAATATATGAATGTGATTATTTTTTTTCATATCTGATAATGCCTATATTTCTCAGATAACAGAAAGTAAATTATTTAACTTATTATTTGAAAAAATATATTCATAATATTTCATTCGATTAACGCATAGGCGAAAAGTTTATAAAAATTTCAATAATTCACAAAAGCAAGATGCTCAATGTAGTTCGCCTAATAAAATTTGTCTATTTTTACCCCCCTCCACTTGTTTTTAGGGTTTCATTCATCTGAGGAAACCCTATTCGCCTCAATCCTATGTTTCTCTGTGACAGTGTCCGTTCTCCGAATCTCTATAAGTTAGAGACGTGAAATTTTTATACTTATATCTGAATACCTCCCATCACACGACAAATCATAAAATTTCGAAAAAAATATTGTTTTAATTAAATGAATTAATTTAATTACACGCGACTGTTTCTGCGATTTAGATTTATTAACAGACACTTGATTTCAGTCATTTTTGAAATGGCTAGGTGGTTCAGTTCTAGCACATTTACTTGTCATTCAAAAGGTTCGTGATTCGAAGCTGTGCGGTTTTTTTTCCGAAATAGATTTAATTATCTAACAGATTCAATTTTATGGACTTGTAAATTTTTGGCATTTTAAGGCCAAAAGTTGATGAAAAATATATTATCAATTACTTTTCTAATTCAAAAATTCTTTTTTCGAGAAAGTGCGATATTTTAAACTTTGTTTAAACTTCTGTTAAATTATTGAAATTTCGTTTAAACAAATTGTTCTTTTTTGGAAAAATTCTAAATTTTTAATTTTGCTTGAACATCTACTGAATTCTAGAGAAATTTAAGCATTTTCAATTACGTTTAAACATTTTTTTACGCCTTTAGAAATTTTAAATTTTATTTAAACCTCCGCTCAATTTTTGATATTTCGGAAACATATTTCATTGTTGTAGTTTATGGCAGCCCTTTGGCATATTTTGGCGATCGTTCGTTGACGCATAAATAAATCAATTGTTCCCATATCATAGTAAGGTGTAATAACTTCCCTGTGCTACTTAATTGTCAATTCACAAAATAATCATTAACTAAAGATGTAGAGACTAGGAGTGATATGCGAATGAAAATTTCTGAGTTAATAAGATAGCTAATCTTGGCATTACATGATCTCATAACTTTTTACGGTAAAGGAGTCACTAGACTTGGATGCATTTTTTACATGTGACGTTTTTGATAAAATTGCATTATCTTTAAAATTAATTATAATTTTTCATTAGATAAGGGAAAAGATTAAAAAGTGCTATTATTTTTTTAAAAAATTGCAACCTTATTAAAGTGAAAACTTTCGTCATAAAATTTATGGAATTACTAAATTATCTCAAAATTAAAACTTTATTCGTGATCTGACACCATTTATAATATTAAACCTCTGATCAGGAATAGTGAAACGAGAGATCTATAAACACTCAGATATTGGATTCTCCAAAATCTCCAGATATTTCTCTTGTTACTAACAATATACAATAGTTTTGACCTGTACCACAAACATACATAACCTTCTAGAGAATAAAACTTTCCTCTGGGATAACAGGTGCTATCCTGCAAGTAATAATTTGTTCTTTCGGTAAAATTCATAAAAAAAAAAGTGACAACAATAGAATTAATTCCAACTTCCTTTAGAAGCTGGTGAATGCACCGACCCACAGACGAATAAATAGTCACGTAAATGTTGCTGTTAATTAGCCTAAGATAATACAAAATTTGTGATTTGCAAAATAAATGTTTGTAATTTATGACAATGTAGTCATTAATTTCTTTCCAACCATCGTATACAATTTTCCATCAAATGCTTTTGTTATTTAAAAAAATAACTTTAAAATTTTAATAAAAAAATTAATTATAAGTGTAATTTTGACAAACGTTTAAACCATGATATTATTTCCATTACTTACTTTTATACGAAGAATGAAATTACTTTATGGTCAATCACATGGCAATATATCGATATATTGTTTTACACTTTAACAATAAATATTAAATGGAAAATATTCATATTTTTGCCCTTTTCAATGTCTATCGTCCCCTTAAACAGATAGGCATGCTTAGTAGGGAATGTGAATCTAAATTTTGAAGTGTGACTATCTTGATTACTAGTTTTAAAAATCACCTGAAAAAAAAAATATCATACATTATTCAAAGTTCTTTGAATCAGTCTACACAAGTAAGTACTCCAACTACTTAGAAAGATAAATAAATATGATTCTTTTGAAACTAATTTAGAGTTTAATCATCTTCATACCGTGCTTTTTTCTGGAATTATATATAACGTCTTTTTGTATTTTAAAAAGATACGAAAAGAGGTTATGAATACATAGGGTACATTCTTTGCTCATTATATGCCGAAAAAGAAAATCTATACTTCTATATAATTTTCATTTCCAGTTAATATTATAATTTCTGATTACATTAAAAAAGCTTTATTTTAGTAAATATTCTGCTTTTTTAGTCACAATCTTACTCTAAAGATTAAAATTATGTTTCATGAGCAATAAATTTCAAAGCGAGAATTTATGCAGTATATTTCAAGAGGAAGTATATATAAAAGTATCATAAAATCTTATTATTTTTTTAAACGTTCCTGTCGTTGTATGAATAAAATAATGTTTGAGATAGATATGTAGCTAGTAATGTCAATGCTTGTCTTTTAACTGAAATAACTCTACAAATTCGATTACAGGGTTATTAAAATAATATCTTCCCTTACTTTAACTCAGCAAGTTTATGTTTTTTATTTATTTATTTTTTTTTTTTGGGGGGGGGGACTTTAAACTGAATTTTAATTGATATTCAGAATGTAGTGAAACATAATTTTAACTATCTAAGGACATTTCGAAATATACAATAAATTACTGTTATATAATGTAATAAAATCATCATAAAATTTTCCAAAAAATTTAAATGGGTTTTCAGAGGCAGACAGGATACGTACCGCTTAAACTATTAATTTTAAGTCAAATATACGTAGCGTTTAATTAAAATAAGAGTACTTGTTGTTTTGAGAATGCATTAAAAACAATATGACACTCACATGCAGTTGTAGGTATATTTCACCACTCATGACAATACTTCGCTCGTAAGAAATGTATTTTAAAGAAGATATTGTTATTTTCTTTTATTTATGTCGATTAGAAAGCTTTTATCTGCCTAAGACTTTTTTATCATTTCAATTATTTATTTGAAATGTCAACACTTTAAATAATATATAATACTTAAAAATACAAAAAAGCTCCATTTTATTAAGTTAAAAATATTTAATACCTTTAAAAGTATCAGTATGAAAAAAGTACAATTTATCATCCATAATTAATTTGTCAAAACATTGTGCATGATTAAATACACTTTTAAATACATACCTTGCTACAAACTAAGAGCATTTGAGATAATTATCTGAAACCCTAGAGTATTTTAATGAATATTTTAATAAGGAATTATAAATAAAATAGCTTTTCCTTTTCATTTCGGATAATTTGATATCGTATTCAAAATATGAGATGCAAATTAGTTTAAAGAAAAATATTAAAAAAACAAACTGATATATTTATAGTCTTAAGGAACAAGTGAAAAGTAGATAAATGCTCCTTTTGACATATTATATACACATTTATTATAATTTTCAAAATATGTTGAATATTAGCGCAATTTATTACACAGTACAAATCAAAACGTACAAATGCAATATATGTTAATATCTTTAATTTTGTTCTTCTACATGAATTGAAAATAGTTCTTTTTTATATTCCTACTATTAGCTCACACTCTCTCTATCTATATCTTGTTCAAATTTTCAATCGTTTATAAAATATTTTCTATTCATCCACTCAAGTTCAAATAAATTTTTTTAAACTTGTAGTGGATGACACCTTATGTTAATACAGTTTTTTTCAAATATTAATTCATTAATTAAATTAAATTAATTAATTTTAGTTTTAAACGGGAGGAAAAAATTCCCCCCATTGTTTTCATAAATGAAATGAAAGATTTATCTCAAATGAGTGATGCTACAGAAATAAAATACCGCAACGATGATTATTGTCTGAGTGCAACGAAGACTCATACACAGCGCAGTTTTACTTTGCCCCATATATAGTTACGATGGATATTAAAACCTTTCGTCAAGCATAACTCAAATAATATTTAACGGATTTCGTTCAAATTTTTACAGCAGGTACCTATAAAAGTGACAACGACGTCTATTTATTACCAAGAATAAATGCTAAACCGTTTGGAAATTATATTAAAAAAATAGATAAAAAAGCACAATTAAAGTACATACGTCACGAAATTTTGTGGTACGTATATTTGGCGCAAATCTCAGCAATAGCAGCTTTTTTTATTTCTCATGTGTAAATAATAAAAAAAAAATTCTTTGGTGTTTAAATAAAAGGTTTCGATTTATGGCATTATTTCTTTTTTTTTTTTTTTCTCTTTTTAGCATTTTAAATGGGATTAATGAAAGGCATGTATTTTAAATTAAATGAGTGAAAGGTTTATATTTAAATGAAATGAATTCAATATGAAAATGTTATAGGAACAATATTTGGCGATTTATCAACTGCGCCAGGATAACATAAAAGTACCAATATATCAAACAGTATGTAGTATGTGAAATGAAACAGTTATAATCACCCATAGTACAAGAAAAAAACTAATATTCTGCATTCAGAGGGAAAAATCCATCTCCTGTGCCGTAAGATTTGGCGAGTTCTTTTTTGGTGATAAGTTTTTCGATGTGATTGTTGGGATCTGAAGGATTTGGCTTACTTTTTCTAAATCTTATTTTTTTGCAGATGTAGTATTATGTAAATATATTTTTTAGCAGATATTTTTCTATTTTGTATATTTTCTATTTGGCATTTGGAAAAGCGATTTTTACCTTTTTATCTGTGCATTCGGAAATATTAAAAAATAAAAAAAAGATTTACATATATCAAGCGCTTAATTTTTATACGGACCACTTCTCCATTTTTAGATTTGGTACTTTTCGGTTAGCCGGGCGCCAGTGAAATTTATATATCTATGTATACATATATATACATATATCTATACATACACACATTTATATATGCATGTATGTATATATACATATATATATACACATACATATATGTGTGTATGTATACATATATATATATGTATATATAGATATATACATTTCACTGGCGCTCGGCTAACCGAAAAGTACCTTAGATTTTCAATGCTATTTATTATTTACTAGCCGTTTATTAATTGTTTACAATTTAACCCCCTGACAATAACAATTATTTATCACAAAAATACCTCTTAGGTTTGTTATACAAGTTTGTTTATGTGTTTTCATTACTTATTAAAATATCGAATATGGCGATAAAATTTCACTTTAGCATCGTGCTTAAATTTTTAAGATGGCGCAAAAACATGCTTTAATAAACGTATGTTTGTAAATATTTGAAAAACATGTTTTACCGCTCTCTTGAAAAATTTTGTAAGTTGCTAAAACTACCTTTTGGCACCATTTAAAATTTTTTTCGCCAACCGACATAAGGATACGAAACTTTTTCCCATTCAGATACACATGCAAGGTTGGTCTCAAACAAGAGTAAAGCTAGCAACAATATTGTTTTAACTCTATAAGAGTTACAATAATGATATTAAACACTCCGATTGGCTTTGGGCCCAATTACGAAAGTTTCTCCTACAAAAAAACTGTAGAAGAAGTCTTTTACATTTGTTTCAAATGAAGCTCGGTCTACAAGGTATTAGTTAATAATACAAACAACACTAATGGCATGGAGGCAAAAGTTTTAATTTAAATGTATATATTTGAAACCCTTCCCCCCTACCCCCCCCCAAAAAAAAAAGAAAAAAAAAGAAAAGAAAGTTACATTAATGAATTTAAAATGGCGTTAAGCCACGCTTTCTGACATAAGCAATTGGCTGCAAACGCGATAACGAAACTTAATAACATGTAGCTAATATAGCCCTCAGGGTACTTTGCAGTTATACAGACCTTGTGATTTTTTTAAAAAGCTTGAGACAATTCAGGTTTAAGAAGTTGAGATTTACTGTCAAATGATATAAACAACTATGAACACAAAACTGATGAATTATTATTCAGGTTTATGTATGTATTTAAAAAAAATGCATCTGATTACACTTATTAGATAAATTACTTCTGTTTGCATTTAATAACTGATAAACGGCTTCTGTATAATAAATGAACTGTTTAAATATTGGGAAGAGGTGGCGAGAGGTAGAAAGACGAGTAAACAAACGGGTAGACAGACGGGTAGTGAGATGGGTAGAGAGACGAGTAGCGACATAGGTAGGCTGACGGGTAGCGAAACGAATAGACAGACGGCTAGAGAGAAAGGTAAAAAGAGGGTTGACAGAGGGGTAGCGAGATGGGTCTCGAGACGGATAGCGACAACGGTAGACTGGAATGTAGAGAGAAAGGTTGTGAGACGCGTAGCGTGGTAGATAAAGAGACGAGTAGAGAGATGAGTACAGAGACGAGTTGACTGACGAGTAATGAGATTGATAGAGAGACGGGTGAAGAGTCGGGTACAAAAACAGACGGATAGTGAGACGGGTATACAGACGAGTAGAGAGACAGTAGATGGGTACGGAGATGGGTAAGAATATGGGTAGAGAGGCGTATAGCCAGACGGGTAGAGAGACAGATAGACAAATGTGTAGCGAAGTGGATAGAGACACGGCTAGACATACAAGTAGTTAGACGGATAGACAGACGGTTAGAGAAATAGATTGGCGGGTAGAGAGACTGGTAGAGGAATATAGAGACGGGTAGCGAGACCGGTAGAGAAATATAGAGACAGGTAGCGAGACGTGTAGAGAGATAGACAATCAGTTAGAGAGACGGGCAGAAAAACGGATAGGGAAACAGACAGATTGTGGAGAGACAGACAGACAGGCAAAAGAAAAGTCTGCGGATTGGCGCTGTAACGGCGCATTAAAGGCGCAGGGGGCAGAGCCTCCTATAGAATAATCAAGAAGTATCTGTTAAGCTTAACTTTGTAAATTTGTTATAATTTTCAATTTTGCCGATATGGAGATTTAATGTAAAAGTTATTTTACAGAAGTCATCGAAAGATTTTTTCTATACTTTAATAGTAATTTAGACTATAGTTTTGCAATCTGGTTTGTAGCAAAACATGCTATCAATGTGGTTTGAAGTGTAAGAGTTTTTATAAACAGTTATACAAATAATAGATATATAATCAATGAAGAAAAATTTTAAATTCACACACAAAAAAGGTGCAACAATGAAATTAAATTTGCGTTAAGCCACGCTTGATAGAATAATCTATTGGCTGCAAATCCAATTACGTAACTTTAAAAAGCTTGGCGTTTTAAAAGATCCGGCGTTTTTTTTTTTTTTTTTTTTTTTTTTTTTTTTTTTTTTCAAGTTTTGCGCAATACGCGCTTAAGAAAATGAGATCCTTTGCCACATGTTAAAAAAAATTATGACAACACATCTGATGAACGGTACTTCTTTTCTATTTTTTTAACAGTGTATATGAATTTATATATGAATTTATATATGATATTTTGTAATTCTATCATTTAATTTGCTCTTTTTCTTTATATTGTAATTGTTAACCCTATGTTCTCAGCAATATCACTCAGACTAATCCCTTTGAGGGGAGTCCTAGTAAAATAATGTTCAATAAAGATAACGTGGGACATTAATGCTGCACGGTTTTATTTTATATATTTATGATTAAAAAGTAGGAATTGACTTAATTTTTTTATATTACTTGTTCTCGTATTATACACATACACACACACACATATATATATATATATATATCACGTTTTTGGATAATGACAGTAATAAATTCTTTTTTCCAACTGAATAAGTTTATTTATATCTTGAACGATTTGGGTCGAATCATTCATGCCGGTAAACAGGGTGGCTCCTCAATAGTAACTGCGTAAAGCTATGCAGAAAATTCTCATTTTGATAGGGTTGCCAGCTCGGCTGCGCATGTGGTTTTATTTCGGCGGTAAAAATGGTTACCTTCCAAAACTTGTGATTATAAATCATTGGGTCCGAATCCAAAGTGAGAGACGACTTATTAAAAATAATTAATGTGCCTAATTTCTACATAATACATAATGACATTGTCCCTAAATGTGACGAATCATAAAGGCGACATTGGAATCTTACCAAAACTCTTAACCCAAGAATCGTATATGCATGCTATATAATGAAACATTTAAACTTCAACAACAAAACGCAAAATATCTCGCTGCAATTAAAACAGTTTTTTCAAAGATTCTTTCCTTATAATACACATCGTTCCTTATCTAGCGCTTCCGTAACTTCAAAAATACGGCGAATAATGTCGTTAACACGAATCATGGTATCGCTTTTCTGACTTTGAAGATCAAATAACCGCATCGACGCTAAGGCCTTGAAAGTCTATTTCCCCCTAATTAGAAGGAAGTAGGTTTTAAAATTAGAGTTATTCTACATTGTTTTACGCTGTTTAATGACTTTTTTTTTGTCTGAGATAAGGAATTGGATCCGTCAAACGCGGAGAAGTTTTTAGGAGCTTTACTGAGGTACGTTTATGTGGTATTTTCATATATTATATTAAAATTTTGTTTAAAGGAGAAATTGTAATTAATTAAGCTTTACATGAACTGAACTTTTCCAATACAGAGAGAAAATGCCCAAGCTAAGAGCCGCATTCAAGACCCTTAACTTAAATTGCCAACGACATACATATTACGCTACTTGGACCGACAACCGGCGGACACAATTCAGTTCATGCCATATCTTTGTCAATCAGTTTGCTTGAGTTAAAACTAATAATGTGTAATTAAACGTTGCTGCATTAATAAATTCGGATTTACCGTATGATTATGCAATAGTCTTTTTTTTTGTGAGGGGGGGGGGTACTGAAATATGTGTTGAAAGTGGTCAAAATGGAAAAGAAAAAATACCCGTACATATTTAATCAAAGAATAAAGACACATAATAAATTAATTATTCAATATTCATATTTAGCTGAAGCTTTGAAAGTTAGTGTGTTGATTTAAAACGCTTAAATTTAAAATGATATTTTATGAATTTTCTCATTCAATCGCGGTGCTGCTACAGAGTTTCACTCCCATTGCCGTACAGTGTTGTAAAAACTTACAAATCCATAAAGATGCACTGTCCAATGGGAACATTGAATCATAAAGTTGATAAATTTTTTTTGACTCTATACATTTCTTGACTACTTGTTAGTTTTGAGAGTAACACAATTAAAAAAAAAAATGAAAGCCATTCTCATTTTCACTGTTGCCCCCACACATGCATTTGTGTACTGATGCACTTACTGATCATTAGCCATAGTTTAATTTGTTATTTGTTTTTACAATCTGCGTTCTACTGCCATCCAAACATTATGAATTCTAATGATAAGTAATTGCGAACAAAAATTAAACGCTGTTAGTGTTTTGTGTATGTCACTATATATACATTTAGCAAGATCTTAATTTCTAATCATTCTGAAGCCATAGTATGATCGGCAATTTCAGGAGGATATTTATGCATTTGTAAAAATATAAGTTTAGTTTATTGCATAAAGATATTCTTTTATACTTGCATTTTCGATAGATTTAATCTTTCAGTAAATTCTTTAAGGGTTCATGGAATTTTAAAATGTTGAAAATTGAAAAAAATGACAATTATTATAAGTACACAGTACAAAACACGGTTTTTCAAGGTGGTAACAGGTACATGCATCTTCTTTCATTTCACATATTTTTCATATCATAAGGGGGGAAATTAGTTGTTAAAGGGATTTTTAAACTATTCTAGCAAACAAATGGAATCTCATATTGCGCACATGATTACAAAGTAGTTTTTGCACTTAGAAAAATGACATATAATACTCTAGTGGCTTGTCCTTACACTGAACCTAAAAAAAGTGTATATTTATAGCATCTTTATGTTTTAAAAAGAAAACTCTACTTTGCTTATATATTTTTTTCAAAAAAGTTAGCAATATACCACCAAGAAAAAAAATATGTTTTTAACAACAACAATATAATGAAAATTTAGATTCACTTTATAGCACCTATTATAATTTGTATATACTCAAAATGTCATGAAAAATGTTGAAAAGCTTCTTAACTACATTTCACTCAATGCCTCAATATCCCATTTTGAGAAAAATTACTTTAAAGTTCTCTCCTAGAAAATATTCCATATTTAACGTTATTCATTTTGTTTTAAAGTGCTCAGAAAAGATTACTCTTTAATATATTTTTCTTCCAAATATTAAATATTTTGAAACTTTAAAAGTCCCCTTAAGTCGATACCTAATTAATGATTTATTTTAAATGCGTTGTTAAGATGAACAATTAAAAGAATTCTCTTAAGAAAATTAATTATTAAATGTTTTTGTTTAAACAATTTTTGTTTTGTAACTAGACAAAAAGCATAATAGATTTTTGAATAACAAAAAAGTAATTTTTATTGAAAAAATGCAATTTAGTTAAAATTCGTGCTTTAATAATGTTTAAGTCCGTATGAAGTATGTATTAAGCTAATTTTAATATTTTGTATACATACCTTCGTGAACAACGAACAATTTAACATTATAAATACAGGGTGATTATAAAAAAACTATCCCGATATATGAGTCCTTAACTATCACACCGTTCACAGAAACTGACAGACATTTTGGTTTTAAGTATTTTGAGGTATGCACTCAAGAATCGTATGAAAACAACAATTAAACTCTAACAGTTACGGTTACAGTGACAAAATTTTGAAAATTTCAAATGGCAACACCTATTTTTTTTTTTTTTTTGGAATGTGATCTTCATAGTGAAAAATCATAAAAAGCGTTGGAACGGTACCTGTAGCACGAAAATTGCCGGCGCTAGACAGACTAAGAAGAAAAGTGAAAACAACGAATAAGGACAGAGAATCAATAGAAACCAAAATATTTTATTGTGTTTCACAAATTTTCTACGTCACACACGAAGACACGTTGCATGCGGCAGATGGTGGATAGCACTGAATAATAAAATGTTTTACTTTCTGTTGCTTCTCTGTCCTTTATTGGTTGTTTTCACCTTACTTCTTAGTCTCTCTAGCGCCGGCAATTTTCGTGTTACAGGTAACGTTTCAACGCTTTTTATGGTTTTTCACTATGAAGATCACGTTTCAATAAAAAAATAGGTGTTGCCATTTGAAATTTTCACAATTTTTTCACTGTAACCATTACTGTTAGAGTTTAATTGTTGTTTTTCATACGATTCTTGAGCGCATACCTCAAAATACTTAAAACCAAAATTTCAGTCAGTTTCTGTGAACGGTGTGATAGTTAAGGACTCATATATCGGGATAGTTTTTTTACAATCACCCTGTATATAAAAAATATCTGTAAAGGAAATGTTATTATTAAATTTCTGAAATTGTAAAAATTAAAAGAATTAAGAAAAATAACGAGAGCGATTTCAAAATACGAAAAATGTTTAATCATACATATTTCTACAAAATAATTTTTCAAAATATATAAAATGCTTTTATTACAGTTCCAAAAATCAATTAGAAAAAAAAAACTTTTATTGGTTTCAACCATATGACATTTCCGTCATTAGAAGATTACACATTCGCATTGCTAACCACACCCATAAAAATGATTCCTAATTCTATAGTACATGTTCTTTTAAGTATGCAACATTAACAATTATCTTTCAAAAATGAAATTACTCATACATAACTTAACAATACTGATTTATAAATTTAAAATTTCTTTTTAAAAATAAAAAATAACCTTTTTATTGAGTATTTGTATTCACATTAATATTATTTAAAATTATTCTTAAATACTTATAATTAATGAAAGGTGGGGGTTAAAACACAAACTGGATAATAAAAGTACAAAAAAAATGTCTCATATATACCTACAATTATATTTTAGATGTGATGCACAGTTAATTAAATTTATCATTATATTCCCCCAAAATACATTTAAACACATTAATATCTGTAAATTACAAATGATGTTTCAACAATGCATTTAAATTTCAAATATTTTGGAGTTTTTTAAGTTTGTACATGTACATGCGATGTGTATTAGGGTGGAACGAATATAATGGTTAATTACTTTTTTCCAGTTAGAAATTTGCTATAGTCGGCAAAAGATGCCTTTTGGGATTAGAATGAAGAATATACAATTTTGTTGATGTACTAAAATATTTTCAGGTGCCGCAAAGAGCTTCAAAAATGACTTTTCTATGAAAAAAAGATAAAAATTGCTTTTTTAAAAAAAAGTTATTTTCTTCATTAATAACATAATGTACATATATTTTGGAAACAGAATATTGAGAAACAGAAAACAGAATTTAGCGATTTTCACCATATTAATTTTTATTAATTTTACAGTAACATATTCTTATAGTACTACATTGAAATGAAAGAAATGACATTTTAACTATCGTATTTTAGTTAAACAAATCACACTTATTTAGAAAAACTTTAAAAGAGTGAAACCTCTGATTAATGGACACCTATGTGACCCCCCAAGAACTGTCTGAAAAATGAGGTGACTGCAGAAGATTGGTTGTTAGTTATAACGAAAGGTTAATGTTCGCTGATAAATTTTAATTTGGCCGTAAGAGAGGGGTGACCGTGTATAAGGGTGTCCGTTAAAAGAGGTTTGAGTTTATATTGTTTTTAAGGCAAAACGTTATTTTTAAGAAACATTCATTTTTCTCTAATGCCCATAGTAATCACACAGGCTCCATAATAAACACGCTGACACATTCGATTGTTTTTTTTGTTTTTTGTTTCTAATCTTGGCATGATCTTTAGAAAATTTATTTTGGTTTTTATCAATGCATCTCTTGCAGAAGTGCTGCAAACTGACAAGGCTGACTCGGTAACTAATTTAACAATGCTTTTAACTGCTTGTGTGTGACATAGGGAAAAATTGAAGTTGACTCTCATGATCAGGTTCTTCTGCTTGCTTTATTTACTGCTTTAGTTTGTCGTCAGCAATATACATCGTGATAGGAGGTTATGTTACGCCATTGAATCATATTTCCGTGACATCAAAATTTATACATACAGGAATTAAAAAAATTCTGATGCCAACTTCATTTTCAGCCCCTGCTTTTACAATTTGGTGTAATGCAAACTCCTTAATGACTTCTATCACCTGATAGTATACAATGGAGTACATTTTAATGTGCAGCAAAGTATGCATTGCTTTGGATGATTGGATCAATTACATTTTTAGGAGTGTAATTGAGGTAACGCAAATAGCTGACACGTTTTCACAAGTGTTTCGTCAATAAATAGAAGATGATTTCAACTTTATGTTAAACAAAACAGTTTCAGACACTTTCAAAATGTACTCAGTCAGTATTTGGAAAATTTGTGATGGATATTCTGTTCCCACGTACAAGCGAATTATTCTGTTTGCTAAGGTAAACCATGGTGAATGACAATTTTTTTCAGGTTTTTTCACAGACAAATCAGAAGAAAAACTTCTAACGGAGATTGTGTTACACATTTCTAAGAAATATATTTCGTCCTTACTTAAATTATCCTTAAATTTTAGAAATGGAATGTTATTTTCAATAGGTCAAAACTCAGTCACTGGAAGTTCATAACACTTTTCCAGTTGTTTCCTTATTTTCACTCCAAATTCATTTGGATTTTTAGTTTTTCCATCTAGGAAAGAAAATAGATGACGAACGGGTAGTTCATTTGCATGGATCAGACATATCAAGCACTGCAGTGGCTTTCATAATTATTTTTTCAATAAAGCAATCGCACCAGTGTTCGAGGAAGTTCCATCATATCCAGTTGCAGCAATGTTTAAGTATTATTTGTTGCCATTTAAAAATGTCATTACGTTGTCTTTTATACCTTTTCCAGTGCCAGAAATAGGTTTTATGTGTCTTGAAAATTTTGATACAGGTTCTGGAACAAGTGATATGTTCTTCGATAACAGTTATTCTGTAAAACTTAGTTCCTTTCTTCTCTTGCACAATAGTCTTGTCTTTTCTTACATCAAAAACAATTACTTTCTGTAACTAGTTTTACAGTTTCTTCTACATATCTTTTTCGGTTCTTTATTTGTTCTCATCTAATTTTCATTCTGTCAATACATTTCTGTCATACTTCTTTCTTCATCACTAATCAGACCAATATCCTGCAGAGCAGCGCTTGGAATTGTTCCAGCTATTTTGTCTGATACTCAAGTTCGATCGCAAGTAGAAGCCACAAATCGCAATTTCATGCGAATTGGACTATGATTTTGATTACTTGAGGTTTCAGAGACACTGGACGTACAGAGACAATAAAAAAATTGGGACAGTATAGTGTTCTCTTCTGAACTTTGTTCTGTTTCTACCTTATTGTATACTATTTATGTTTCATTATTTTTGTAATTAAAATGTGATAGTAAGTTTACCATGTTTTCTGATTAAAAAGATTTAAAACTGATTAAATCTGATTTAAAAGACAACTTTTGAAAATTATAGCCTATTGAAAAAAAAATTAAACATAATTGCGAAATTTGTCAAAATTTTAATAAAAACCTAAATATTGTCCTTCTTGCGGCACCTCTAAACATAATCCAATTACGCTGATATTTAATTTACGTCTTTATTTTGACAAAAAGCAACTTTTGAAAACCATAGCATATTCAAATTATTATTACTATTTTTTTTTTACATAACTGCGAAAATTGTCAATATTTCAATAAAAACCTAAAGTTTACCCTTCTTGCGGCACCTGAAAACATAATCCAATTACGCTAATATTTAATTTCCGTCTTTA
Organism: Maratus michaelseni; assembly: GCA_963931845.1. Taxonomy (NCBI): domain Eukaryota; kingdom Metazoa; phylum Arthropoda; class Arachnida; order Araneae; family Salticidae; genus Maratus; species Maratus michaelseni. The sequence continues at coordinate 254,563,861 of OZ007590.1, read as the reverse complement.
TTTTGATCAAAGGCAACTTTTGGAATATTTTTTGAATTTATAATTCAAATTCGCATATTTTTAAAAATAAAAAACAGAACTAATCTAAAATATAAAACTTACTTCCATTCTCAAATATCTCTATAAAGATAAGAAATATCTTTTGAATATATTTTGTAAAATTCGGCTGATATCTGCTGTGATCCGTATTCTTTGACTTTTCAATTTGAAATGTAATCAATTTCGCTGTTTTTGTATCTCAGATAAAAATGAGATGCTGAAGTAGTATGCGTTTGACTCTATTGGGAAGTGTGAGAAAGGGATAACAAATCTGACACTAAGCATATATTTCAAAAGTGTTATTTTCAGGTGAAACATTTAACTTAATATCTGAAGAAATGTTCAATAATGTTGATTAAACTAGCACCTTTGTAGTATTCGCTGTATGTAAAAGAAAAAAATGTTTTATTTTTATTTTAATATTAATTAACGAAATGCAAAGATATGTTCATTGGAATAAACAGAATTTTAAAAAAAATACAATATATAAATCTGGTTTACACACAAAAATGTCTGATTTTCTTATTATTTTTTCCTTTAAATTCGCTAAATACAGAACTGCTTTCTTTGCTTACAATATTAACTTATTAATATATATATATATATATATATATATATATATATATATATATATATATAAAGATATTTATCTACGAAAATCACAACTTAGTAATATACATATATCGGTCTAATATTACACAAATATCGCATTCATTGAAAACATTTACAACATAACATCCTTATTGGTAAAATGTTGGTTTCTGTTGGCAATATTTAGAATGATATACGAATATTGAAAAATATTGACTTTATATTCAATATATATCCAAGGAAATGACAATATTGAACAAAGGTTCGTTATTTCACTTTACGTTGGAGAAATGTTTTTTGCCAATATGAGCAAAAATGAATATTTACAAAAATCTAAACATTCCAATATTGAGGAAATATTTCATGCCAATTTTGTATCAAAAAGTCTCTATATTTATCCCATAAGTTGCAAAAAATTTAAATTGTGAAATTATATTTCCGATTGAGCTCTGTAACCGGTGACTTGCTAGATTAAATTCATGAATCACTAATCAGACTCCACGATTATTTTTGACTTATGCATTAACATTAAATTTGACACCTGCGCTCTTATGCAATGATATTCCTCATGTTTAATTAAAATATTTTATTCAAATTAGATAAATCATTAGAAATTGGCTTTAAATAGGAGTATATGTTAGGATGTTAACACACTGTGCTATGTCCTTTTTTGTCTTAAGAAAAATTAAAGGTTTTTAATTATATGTGAAAATTAACTCGACGCGCGAGTAGATATAAAATAAGAGTTCTGCATCAGCGGTGGGTGCGGTGATGACCTCTGTATACTGTAGAGGTCACGGCGGTGTGCGGCGGCGTGAAGGTCATGGCGGTGTGAAGGTGACTGTGCGGTGGAGGGGAGGCGATAAGAGCATTGGGCGATAAGGATGGTTGATAAGGGGATTATTTTAATTAATTTTAATGGGGGAACTTAGAAAATTTCGAAGCACTTTTTTTTTCGCGGAGATTTGGGGGACGACGTGAATGTCAAGGGATTTATTTTTGCGAATTAGAATTTTAATTAATTTTAATTGGGGAACTTAGAAAATTTCAAAGCCATTTTTGTCAACAAGAGTATATAATAGCGTGTAGAATTTTAGATTTGAATGCAAAATAGCAATACATTTTTGATTCTGTCATCTACCGAATGAATTGCATACTTTTACGAAAAGTCCGGGTGAGGTTCGATCCCTCATAAAATGAAATCATAGCACACGGATTTGCGTTATTCTACCCATTGTGCTATGATCTCATGTTTCTGAAAGTATTTTAAAAGAAGAGGTCTGTGATGACATCATGTGTGAAGATTATACGTTTTTAGTTTGTTAATTATTTTTGTAGATTATTAACCAATCACAACTATTTATTCATGAACCAATCACATAGGATTATTTTTAAGCATGCGCGCCCCCTAGATTTATATAAATTGATGTGAAAGAAGCTTATGACATTATTCATTACATTGTTGTTGATGTGCAAGGTTGTGTGATTTAAGTGGTACTTGGTTTTAAAAAATGTCTAGTGTAGAAAATCAAAAATCCTTAGAAATGGACCAGCAAGCGATCAATGTTATAGTCAAAGAAGAGCCTGGAGCGATGGATCTTACATTTCAAGAAGAGCCAGTTTCGAGTATTGAAGTGAAACCGTCATCAAGAGAGATCAAGTTACCCCATTTTTGCGAACTTTGTAAGAAAGGCTATTCTACAAAGTATGTGTTTAATAGACACATGACTCATCACTCAGATGAAATAGTTCTTACCTGCGATGTTTGCGGAGAAATCTTTATTTGGAAATATGAGTTACGAAAACATGCTAAGACTCATTCAAGCACATATAATTGTAAACTGTGCAATATGGTGTTTCCACGATATTTTGATTTGTATAAACACAAGAAAATTCATAACACTTCCAAACCGAAGAAAACACCCAGGTCTTCCAAACAGCAAAAAGATGAACAGCGTAGAGTACTGATTAATCGACTTTGTAATTTATTGCAACAAGTATGTGCTTCCTTAAGCTCTGATACTTACGCTAAGTAAAGTATCACAGCTTAGAATAGTAATTTTATAGCATATACTGAACCCTTCATAAAATTTAAAAATAGATTTTAGTATGCTTTATGCTAAGTAAAATATATGAATAACCATAGCTTAGAATAGTAATTTTATATCATATACAAAACCCTTCATAAAATTTAAAAATAGATTTTAGTATGCTTTATGCTAAGTAAATATACCCCTCGGGTAAAAATCATTATTGGTTTAGGTTAAGTCATTTCACAAATTATTTAATAAATTTGCTGAATTAAAATTAGTTTTGAAAGTACATTATAAAATAAAAATATATATTTAAATCCACTTACTTCATCATCATCAAAGTTTGAAGAGATGTGCTGCTGTACGGATGAATTCATGACCAGGTTTTTGAGAAAACTCTAACACAATTTAACAAACTTGGTCACACACACTACACAAGTAGGAAAAAACTATAACTGAAAATTCGCCCGCGATCTGTTTTTATCTGCGCTGCGTGATTCATCTTATCGGTTATCTGATAAGGTTTTTCCAAGCGATTGCTTATCGGTGAATCATAGCTGATATGAACATATATGAAATTTTCACTAACTGAGAAGTACTCTTTGCTTAATTAGAAATAGTATTCACTAAAATTTTAATTATAATTATAAGACTTGGAAAAAAAATCGTTCTTTCATACCCTTTTAAATTCAGAATTCTACGTGAAATGTTTATTTTGTAAAGTATGTAGTCTTTTTCTACATTTATTATTGAAAATAATTATTAGAGTGTAAAAACAAAATCTTAATGAGTGATTGTAAATTAAATTCTTGTTGAATTATTAACAAAAATAATAATTATTTGCGTGTAAAAACAAAGTTTTAACGAGTAAGTGTATCTGAAATAATAATAATTCTTTTTTTTTTTCATATGCTTAACTTTTTCGTATAAAACATTTTCCTTTATAAAGTTTCAATCAAGGGAAGAATGACTCAATGCTTTTTAATGAACCGATACTATTTTAAGATGGTTCTCAACGCGAAATATTCTAACACATTTGTGAACAAATATTAAATTTAAAAATGTGTCAGAAAGTATACTTTTTTTTGGATATGAGAGCAATCTTAAAACTTTCTTAAAATATAAATACTTTCTCATAAATAAAAGGTACCCTCTTGTAGAGTATTCATTAATATATTTTCAAAAATTATTTAAAACTTTTTTTTTCTTAGTTCAAAACTACTTTTCGTAACTGTAAACTTTTTTATACATATCTCAAATCTGAAAAAAAAGAAACACTTAAAGATGTTTAGGAAATAAACACATAGAAATTATTTAGGGGAAAAAAGTATTTTTATTTATACAAATGTTACAACAATTTTGTAGTTTTAAAAGCATTATACTTCATGGGAATTTACAAACAGAGTTTCTAAATAGTTTACATAAAAGTTTAAATTCAAAGTATCAAAAAATGCAGATGTATAGTGACAAAGACAGTTTGCAGTGACATTCTTCACAAACTGATAGACATTAAAGTTTAATAATGCACTATCTATATACAGAAGAAATTTTTCTCTTAACGAAGTATTTAAACAGTCATGGTCTAATTGCGATAACTGGCTAATGGTACAGGCGTAACAAGTATCTACTTGATTAAGAGATCTTTCTAATTCTTGGTCAAAACATGAAAGGAAATGCTTCTTCGCAGTATCCTCATTAGTGTGTGTCTGAATACACTTTTTTGATTTTCGTAATACAGACATAGGAATCGCTTTCACAAGAAGCATATCGATCATGCATTCAATAATTTCCGGAATTGCTTCACGTAATTTAAAAAATTGATCTATAGATAAACGTATTCCTTCTGGTTTAAAATGAAAGCTATGTTGGTTTGCCTTAAAAATCTGTTGTAATATGCAATGTCCTTCATCGGAAAATGCTGTTAAAAGTTGATTATTGGACACGTAACTGTCTTTCACAGAATAAAAGTTGAACTTGATCATATTTTGTTGGAAATGATCAAACGTTAAAGGTGTCATTACGACCCCATTTTTGGTTGGGAACAATTCTCCGCGTGCACCTTCTTTAAAAATTCGTATATGCAGTTTTAAATTACAGTCTTTATCCATTTCAATTTGAGCACAGGTATTCCATTCAAGATTCCAAGGAACTGACAAATATCCGTCTGATTCATGGAATGTATGTGTAGACAGTTTGTCTTCAGGTCTGTTTAATGGTGAAACATGTTTAGACGCGGTAGGTGGAGAATAGTCAGGGGATACAGCAAACAAGTCTAAGTTCAGTTCAGGATCATTCACGAAGTTCAGTCTTGGCTTTTTCAAATCAAGAGGATGAACTATTAAATGTCTGAAAGTGAGGCTAATTCGAACGCCTTTAATAGCAGGCTCTGCTCCGATGCCATGTGTGATTAATTCGTTGGTAGGTGGCAACATGTTGTAGAAGGATCCATGTTCTAGCTTGATGAATGTCGAGGGTACACTAGGTCTCTTAAATTCAATGGTTCTTTGAGAACCAAAACTGAGTACTGTAATAGGGAACACAGCATTTAAGCTGGATTTATTATCTTTGTGTTGACTGATATAGGTAGTTCCATCCTGGTACAAATTAAGTAGCACATAGTTAAAAGTACAGGCTGTTTCTCTTTCCACTTTATCACAAAGTTCAATTATAAGTAAAGTCCAAGGGTTGGAGGGCACACTTGTACCACTGAAGGAATAGCTGGTATTGGGATCACCATAAGCTAAAACCAATAGCTTAGGTTTCACGTCCTTTCCTCGCAAATGAAAAGTAGGTCTGTAGAATGGTAATGTTTTTAACTCCGTCAAATAACGATCAGCATGGGCTCTCTCTATAAATTCACTTATATATTGGACGCTCAAGCCATTATCCGAAAAGATGATTGAAGACATTTTTACACGTTGAAAATCAATGAACAAGCAAGTCAAGGAATCATCACTAACTAGGCAGGAACAGCTAAGCAATGATTCCTCACGATATGTTCGACCTTATATGGGGATTGCTATCTGATAATCTTATCACTGATTAGATATCTCGACGCATGCGTAGTGATATCCCAGGTGATGTCATGAAGGCACAGGTTAGGATAATCTCACTTGTGGAGATTCCCCCTTAGATAATATGAACAGTTTAAGTAGTGGTATATGCAAAACATGTTTTCTTCAATCTGGTGAGTAAGTATTTTTTCATTCATTTGTATAGTAATTCAGTTTATTGTATTTTAATCAAGTTTATTGCATATATTTTAAACATGTATTTTATAGAAATAATGACACAGATGTAAAATCAAGATAGTTTATTCAAACAATACGCTTTTAAAAGTTTGTACATTCAGGTTACATAAAAAGTGGTCTCTGACAAAATCCACTTTCTTTAAAAACATGGATAGTACATCATCAAAATTAACCAGCATTAAAATCATATCTCCAACCTGTTTAAATTTTTCATGGTTGTTAAATGTGAAACATGAATGCAAGCTAACACTTGCATGTCTAAAAACACATCCCGTACATTGATAAATTTCATTAAATATACTTATAATATTATTCTCGATGTAGAAAATTAGTTTAGACCATAGCACAAATTCATTTTCTTGTGTCATTGTAGCCTGTTTACATTTTTTCTTTAATAAGTTAGGTAAATGTTTTTCATACTGGTGATGAATCAATTTATTATTCAGTTTATAGGCTTTTTCTTTTAATTGTTCCAATTGATAATTGTTTAATTTGATATGGGAATCGTTCGTTAAACTTTTAAGACACATAACTGAATTATCCTCATTTAAAACTAACATCTTGTTATTGCTAACGAAGGAGGAACTTTTGTATCTTAAATTAAAGGCAACGATTTTATATTGGAATTCATAGCAAGTCTGGATGTCCATAGTATTTCCATTCTGGGTGGGAATTCCTTCACACGTAAATTCCCTTATATGGATAGAATAATCAGAATTCTGTAACTCGAACCCTAAAAAGATTGAGTTTCCAAGTTCTTTCCAAAATACAAATGATTCGTCATTCGAAGCATGAGCAGTCGATTCTTGTAGCAGTTCTTGGATGGGTTCTTGCAACTATTCTTGAATGAGTTCATGGAATGTCGTTGGGGTAGAAGGTTTTGCAAAGTTAAAGTCAATGAAAAATTCATTCAATATATCCTTGGTGGGTTCACAACAGGTGTCCGGAAAAGAGGTTGTTTCGTCAACGTAGACAAGGTCTTCAGTACCTTCAATTTTTGATACCGAAGGTGAATCTACACGAGAACGTTTAGTAGGCGAAAACACTTGTTCTTCATGATTTCTTTTTGCCATGTTACTTGGTTGCAATCTTCTTTAAAGTATTTTTTGATACTTTGAATTTAAACTTTTATGTAAACTATTTAAAAACTCTGTTTGTAAATTCCCATGAAGTATAATGCTTTTAAAACTACAAAATTGTTGTAACATTTGTTTAAATAAAAATACTTTTTTCCCCTAAATAATTTCTATGTGTTTATTTCCTAAACATCTTTAAGTGTTTCTTTTTTTTCAGATTTGAGATATGTATAAAAAAGTTTACAGTTACGAAAAGTAGTTTTGAACTAAGAAAAAAAAGTTTTAAATAATTTTTGAAAATATATTAATGAATACTCTACAAGAGGGTACCTTTTATTTATGAGAAAGTATTTATATTTTAAGAAAGTTTTAAGATTGCTCTCATATCCAAAAAAAAAGTATACTTTCTGACACATTTTTAAATTTAATATTTGTTCACAAATGTGTTAGAATATTTCGCGTTGAGAACCATCTTAAAATAGTATCGGTTCATTAAAAAGCATTGAGTCATTCTTCCCTTGATTGAAACTTTATAAAGGAAAATGTTTTATACGAAAAAGTTAAGCATATGAAAAAAAAAAAGAATTATTATTATTTCAGATACACTTACTCGTTAAAACTTTGTTTTTACACTCAAATAATTATTATTTTTGTTAATAATTCAACAAGAATTTAATTTACAATCACTCATTAAGATTTTGTTTTTACACTCTAATAATTATTTTCAATAATAAATGTAGAAAAAGACTACATACTTTACAAAATAAACATTTCACGTAGAATTCTGAATTTAAAAGGGTATGAAAGAACGATTTTTTTTCCAAGTCTTATAATTATAATTAAAATTTTAGTGAATACTATTTCTAATTAAGCAAAGAGTACTTCTCAGTTAGTGAAAATTTCATATACGTTCATATCAGCTATGATTCACCGATAAGCAATCGCTTGGAAAAACCTTATCAGATAACCGATAAGATGAATCACGCAGCGCAGATAAAAACAGATCGCGGGCGAATTTTCAGTTATAGTTTTTTCCTACTTGTGTAGTGTGTGTGACCAAGTTTGTTAAATTGTGTTAGAGTTTTCTCAAAAACCTGATCATGAATTCATCCGTACAGCAGCACATCTCTTCAAACTTTGATGATGATGAAGTAAGTGGATTTAAATATATATTTTTATTTTATAATGTACTTTCAAAACTAATTTTAATTCAGCAAATTTATTAAATAATTTGTGAAATGACTTAACCTAAACCAATAATGATTTTTACCCGAGGGGTATATTTACTTAGCATAAAGCATACTAAAATCTATTTTTAAATTTTATGAAGGGTTTTGTATATGATATAAAATTACTATTCTAAGCTATGGTTATTCATATATTTTACTTAGCATAAAGCATACTAAAATCTATTTTTAAATTTTATGAAGGGTTCAGTATATGCTATAAAATTACTATTCTAAGCTGTGATACTTTACTTAGCGTAAGTATCAGAGCTTAAGGAAGCACATACTTGTTGCAATAAATTACAAAGTCGATTAATCAGTACTCTACGCTGTTCATCTTTTTGCTGTTTGGAAGACCTGGGTGTTTTCTTCGGTTTGGAAGTGTTATGAATTTTCTTGTGTTTATACAAATCAAAATATCGTGGAAACACCATATTGCACAGTTTACAATTATATGTGCTTGAATGAGTCTTAGCATGTTTTCGTAACTCATATTTCCAAATAAAGATTTCTCCGCAAACATCGCAGGTAAGAACTTTTTCATCTGAGTGATGAGTCATGTGTCTATTAAACACACACTTTGTAGAATAGCCTTTCTTACAAAGTTCGCAAAAATGGGGTAACTTGATCTCTCTTGATGACGGTTTCACTTCAATACTCGAAACTGGCTCTTCTTGAAATGTAAGATCCATCGTTCCAGGCTCTTCTTTGACTATAACATTGATCGCTTGCTGGTCCATTTCTAAGGATTTTTGATTTTCTACACTAGACATTTTTTAAAACCAAGTACCACTTAAATCACACAACCTTGCACATCAACAACAATGTAATGAATAATGTCATAAGCTTCTTTCACATCAATTTATATAAATCTAGGGGCCGCGCATGCTTAAAAATAATCCTATGTGATTGGTTCATGAATAAATAGTTGTGATTGGTTAATAATCTACAAAAATAATTAACAAACTAAAAACGTATAATCTTCACACATGATGTCATCACAGACCTCTGCTTTTAAAATACTTTCAGAAACATGAGATCATAGCACAATGGGTAGAATAACGCAAATCCGTGTGCTATGATTTCATTTTATGAGGGATTGAACCTCACCCGGACTTTTCGTAAAAGTATGCAATTCATTCGGTAGATGACAGAATCAAAAATGTATTGCTATTTTGCATTCAAATCTAAAATTCTACACGCTATTATATACTCTTGTTGACAAAAATGGCTTTGAAATTTTCTAAGTTCCCCAATTAAAATTAATTAAAATTCTAATTCGCAAAAATAAATCCCTTGACATTCACGTCGTCCCCCAAATCTCCGCGAAAAAAAAAGTGCTTCGAAATTTTCTAAGTTCCCCCATTAAAATTAATTAAAATAATCCCCTTATCAACCATCCTTATCGCCCAATGCTCTTATCGCCTCCCCTTCACCGCACAGTCACCTTCACACCGCCATGACCTTCACGCCGCCGCACACCGCCGTGACCTCTACAGTATACAGAGGTCATCACCGCACCCACCGCTGATGCAGAACTCTTATTTTATATCTACTCGCGCGCATATATTTCATATTAGTTGCACTTACCCGCGTCATGTCAATATTTACCACAAAAGATATTAACCTTAAAAGCGTTTCATTCTTATAGAAAATGTACATGGATATAAATATTTTAAAAACATAATATGAAATATAGTTATATTTTCTGGATAAATGTTTTATTTTTTTATTGCATATGTAAGAAGATAGTATGTGGCGTTTGTTTAATTTATATGAAGAACTGTTGTACATAATATAAACTGCTGGGAAAAAAAAAACTTTAATTGTGCTTACAAATGTTCGAAACAATAAAATCACAGATACAAATAAATTTCATAAAAAGAAAATGTAAAAAGGAATTTTTTTAAACAATTAAACTAAAATATAAATCATGTTCATGATACTAAGAAGTCATTCTTATAAGCCGGCTTAATTAAACATTATTTACTTTGAACAATTAATAAGAGGAAAAAAGAATAAAATATTATATTAACACCCAAACTTAATTTTCCTTTTTGAATTCTAATAATTCTTTTTTTTTTGTATATGTATAGCATATTGTTATGAATCGCTATATCATGTATTTAATTTTTTGCAATAATCTGCACCAAAATTTTCAAACCTGGAACCAGCGGACGTTGAGACGCCGCTGTTGATACGTTTTATTTGTACCCTATAGAAAATTCCTGAAATTATTATCTTTAGATTATATGTATATACATATTATATACATACACTTTAATTTATGCTTTCTTTAAAATCTATAACAATTGCATGTTTTTATCACTTTTGAACAAGGTTGAAAATATACTCCAATTGACATGCAATGAAAATGGCACTTTTAGCAATGTAGCTTTTAAAGTTCCTTTACAGGGGCTTTCAAAAGAATGTCGTTACATTAAGTTAAATGTGGGGGGGGATCGTGTATTTTAATGATTTTACGCTATTTCAAACATAATGTAATTTATATACATTTTTGAGTTTACGTTGTGCATGTGATTTTTTTTAGATCATATGCAGACAGACCTAGAGAAAATAATTCGTAACCATTATTGTAAATACATGTGAATTGTTCAAGGATGTTTTGAAATAGAATTATGTATTTTACGTGTGAACTACATTTAGAATACTAAGAATTTTTTATAGTGCATAAATAAATTATCATACAGGGCTACACATGGAATCAGATGCATTGCCATCTATGGATGTTAATTTCCGGAAGCACGTTTTCAGTTGTGCTTGAATTTAATCTTGAATTAAATTTTAGTTTGTTATGAGCCGTGTATAAAAAATTGTAAATATACAGGGCTGTACAAATGTGTTCGAATACATTTGCATCTACTGTTGGAACTTACTGTGTAGTGTAAATACACTGGGCATCACATGACATTTATGTGCATTGTATAAGACATGTGTTTGTGTGTCGCTACCACAGTGACATACAGTGATGTAATATAGTTGCATACTTTGAATCACGTAAATAATGTCACACAAAGCTGAAACCATTCTTAATAAAAGCATAGAGTCGTTTGATGTACTTTGTATGTTTCAATTAAGCATATCTATTCGCAAAATCATTTATTCTATTTATTTCATAAAATACATTTATAAATTAAAGTAAAAATATCAAACATCGATAAAAATAATATATATATTTCTTTAGCTTGTGTTTAAACACACTTTATTTGTATATTTTCAAGCCTTTAACTTTTAGTGGAAATTTTTGAAACTTTTATTCTAAAATGGTTGAGCTAAAGCAATGCTGACATTGCATTTTAATAATATGTCATGAATGGAAATTGCAAAAGACAGAAGTTTGTTGCATAATTTTGTGCATCCTTTTGAAAATTTTAAGAGATGAATGACTTAATGGTACCCTAATTTTCATGATCATTTGCATACTGCTGGTGATAAAATTCTCGTGTTTCAAGTGTAAAAATATTGTGTATGATTTCAAAATTATAAATTTTAACCTTCAATAACTGATTTTTAATTTAATATATGGTGAACAGCGTAACAAATCCTTAATTTCAACTTCTAATATTTATTTTCATACGCAATATATTTTTTTATTTAAATTATTTTTCCCAGCTTTTTAATTAATAAAAAAATATTTATGCACAATAAGTGTAATTAACTTTTTATATGTGACTTTTAAGTTAATTTTACAAGTTGTACTAATATAACATTATACATTTTAGTAATATTCAATCTTGCAAAGGACAAATGACAGATATTTGGTAAGTGATTGCATGAATTCTTTTGAAACTTTTAACACACAAATGGCCACACGCGTTAACAAGATTATATGCATACTGATGACGATAATTTTTCTTTTAATTTATGATATAAAACGAGGTAGAAACTGCATCTCAAAATTTCTTAATGTTTAACCTTTAAAAATAATTCTGATTTTTAAATATGTGAAAGTGTGTGATAATCCTTAAAATTGTTCTATACGTTTTAAAGCAGAAAATTAAAAACTCAACATCTTTTAAATACATTTACGAAATGTTTTATTGTTTATCCATTATTTAAAATAGAATTATGTTACCTTTCAAAAAGGAATAATAATAATAATATTAACATTCATGTAAAAGCTAAACTTTCTTTTTTAGTTTTTTATTGATTATAGAAAAATACTTCATGATATTAAATATTCCTGACTTTAGAATTAACAAAAAACTCACATTAACACAATCTAATAACTCTTATTATTTTTTCTACGTAATCTACAGAAATATATATTAAAAAGATAAAGAATCAGTAATTTTTATATATGTTAAAATTAACTTGTGTTTCAATTTACTTTTAACTCTTTTTATATGATCTTTTTTAAAACTTAGTATTAGAAAATTTGCTTATATCTTAGTAATGCTTATATCTTAGTTTGAAAGTTATATACAAGATATGTTGAAATTTTTATAGATGAATGACATCAACGTCATCCTGCTTCGCAAGATCATATGTATACTAATGACTCTAAAATTCTTAAGTTTTACCTATAAAATATTGTCTTGTTTACTAAATTTCTTTTTAACTTCCATAAATCATTTTCACTTTTAAATATCCTGATCTGTGTAATAATAAACGTCAGCTTTTAATATATACTTCTAAAAGAAGAAAACATACGCAATATCATTTAATAATATTTAAAAAAGGCTCTGGTAGTTTATTGATTTTTAAAGATATTTATTCTGTATAATTATGATTAACATTCTCATGGAAATTGAAATTAATTTCCATATTTGTATTATTGCAACACTGTGGTATTACGTATGAAAAAGAATAATTATATTACATTTTCTCGTATTTAGATGCAACAAATAAAAAAATTGATATATGTTTCAAAATAGAATTTTATCATTCAATAGGAAATAATTATCAATTGCAATTATGATTGTAAAATTAAGGCTCAGATTTTTATTAGAATACTAGAATTTATATCCCTTCTTTTGACGAGGAAAAATAAATGAATAGCATAAATGGTATCCTACAATCAATTGGTAAATAAATATTTGTTTAAACTTTAATGATTCAATGCCAAAAAAAGGGAATGTTTACAACTTCATTTTATTTTAGAGGATTATGTACTACTCATCTAGCGCAAAATGACGAAACTATCAATTTTTGTACTCTTAACTTAAAATTAATTTAGTTTCGTATTATATTCTAATGAAGGCCGTAATTTTCTGATAATTAAAAATGTGTGAAAAAGATTCCTGCCGCATCCATTTCCTTTTCGAAGATTCGTAGTTATAATCTTTAAATTCCTTCTACTCAAATAATATTTTTCAGTATATCGGTACAATGAAAAACCTAATTTTTTTTGAAAGGGTGATCCTTAAAGTGTAATTCATAATATTAAAAAAACAGAGTTTCAGTAATATAAGTAGCTTATTTTTTAAAAATAAAAATATTAAGTGAATAATGGATTTTACTGAATATTTCATCACAGTTTATTTATTTTTTCTTAAACTAATTAACTTTTGGAAATGTGATGTTTAGCGTTATAGTTCGCCCAAAAGCTTGATAGATTTTAAAATGTTTGAAATAACTTATAGTATTTTTAGAGAAGAAAAAATATATGAATAAAGTTCATTTTATAATTGAAAGTATATATTGTTCCACTGTTTCATTATTATGGTATTACCCATTAAAAAAAAAAAAAAAAAAAAAAAAAAAAAAAAGAAAAAGAAAAACATGTGACATTGCATTTTTTTTAAGTTTCACGTTTAGAGAAAAATATACTATTTGATTGGAAAGATATGTCATTTCGTGTTTTAACAAAAGGTTTATAAGAATATGTAAAACAATGACAGCATAAGAAAACATAATTAAATCTCAATTTTATTGGAATTTGTAGTCACATGCGTTTAGAAATGTCGCTTCTGGGCTAATATAATTAACGAAATAGTTGTGGAATATGTTGAGAAGTGTCCATTTTTTCTCAAATATCTAATGAATATAAATGTATGATATTTATTTGCTTCCTAAGATGGAGGTTAAAATTTGAAACGTATTGTCATATTTGCATTACAAAAGGTTTCCATACTCCAATATGCGTTGCTGTAGCCATTTATAAGTTTACTTCGAACAGAATGATGAATATTGTGTTAGCATTACATGGTAATTTATTTCTAGAATCCAATATTTTCTGCTTTCAGTTATTAGCTAATAGATATTGCGACAAATTATAAAAAATTTTATTCTCGAAAAATCGTATTTGGCACACAGATACGACAGTAAATTATAACAGAAAATTACTGTCCAATTGATTTAAAGTCCAATTGATTTCTATAATGCGTATGTAGAAAATAGTTTTCGTATTAAATATTATCAACTGAATATGAAAATATATCAAAGATTGAATGCCATGATATAAAAAATATGATATTGTGTTTTTCTGAAACTGTGAATACTATTTTAAAGTATAGGTATTATACAGTTAAATTAAGTAATTTTTGTTCGAAATAACATTTGGTAGTAAGTAATTTCAAATTACTGGTGTTCTCATATGGTGTAGGGGAGAGTGTTGCACATTTAGTCACTTTTAAGAATTATAATTTTATATTCTAATATTTCATGAAATTGTAAAATATAAAAATATATTTATGATGTTCTAACCTTTGTAAATACATATAAAATATAGTATATAGTTATTTGAAGAGAAAGTTGGTTTATTAAATCATTTTGTAATTCAGTTCATGGGGTACGTCTGATGCGCTATGAGCGCCACATTTTATAATTTATATGAAATAAAATAAAAGGAATTTGAAACATACCTGTTACAAATTATCTTTCTTTAATATCGGCTTATAGTTGTTTTACTGTGAGAAAAAGAACCGTATGTCAAAAAATATATATACTAATGAAACATGCAAAATAAAATCCAATCAGTGATACCAATATGTGCAAAGCCTATGAAATGACAATTAAGGATATTTGGAATATTCAAAGAATCTTAAATGCACCATTTATAGGATTCTATATTTCGAGAGGTTTATAAGAAATGTCATTACAACAATCACCTGAATAGTTTATCCTACAAGTGATGGAGGTGGAAATTTAGGAACAATATCGTCAAAGTCCACCCGGCTTACATCTGGAATGTCTCGGAAATAAAACTTCCATACATCATCTTTTTTTCTATAAAACCTTGATTTAAAAATCCAGTTCTTTGTTCCCTTCAGTAGTTCCTACAAAATATTTGCAAGATTTCTTTGTTGTACATTTAGCTAAAACATAGACATTGACTTTTAGTTCAGTTAAATTAGTAGGATCATAAGTTGCAAGCGTCGACTGGACTGTCTAAAATGTCAAATCATCATGAACTGAGTAATTATCTTCTTATCTGAACTATACAGTAAATTTGTAAATTGAAAAAATCATTTCTTGACAGAAAACAGGGTTTATTTTTGCTATTCAGGGGCTTTCAAGAATGCTGATAACGTGATCAAATGTGGCCCATTTACAATGATCAAAAGTGCCTCATATGCCAATATGGGATATTTTGTTCTATAACTTTTGATTAATAATTGTATTACATTGCTAATTTTACATATGATCATTTCCAGTTTTACATTTGTTTCTTTATTGCTCAGGTATATTATTATCAAAATTTTAACTTATTCCCTGTTTATATAAGAACCTTACAAAATAAACTAAAAAGAATTACAAATCAAGAACAAAAACAAACTTACATTTTTATTTTGAAGAGAGATAAACAAAATTAAAGAAACGAGTGTTAAAGGTGTATTTCGCAGATAGTAAAATGGTGAGTAAAGGATGTTGCCAGTAAAATTACAGAAGTTTGCAAAATTTAGACTGATCAAAGTTACCAAATGGTCAAATGTGCTTCAGTCTCCCCTACTGGGAATTCGTGCATTTCTATTCTAAGAAATTAATGTATTTAAGAGATTGATAGGAGAAAGGATCTATGTGGAGCGTTTCCATACCAGAGTTTTAAAAATAAATAAATAAAAAACCCTAAAGTTTCTATCGGCTATTCCATGCAATTAAAATCGAGAAGCTTGTTCGTATGGTTTGGTTTTGGTTACATCTGTAGTTTTGTGAATTAATACAAAAAATAACTAGTTTGATATAAATCTTTATAAATATTTTATTTCCTGTTGATTATTTACGCTTATGTTTAGGTAAAAATTGTATATTCAATTATACAATTAAATATTTAAAAAATATACATAATTATTTCTAACTACCATTCTGCATCAAATCTTAATCTATTATTTGTTCGTTCAATGTTGCCATTCTAATCTGTCTTAATATTTGACCATTTTAAGGCAAAATATTTTCATTTGCACTTGCTGTTTTGGTAAATTCTTTGACTAAATCCTAGACATTTTTGAATAATTGGCTGGCTCATATTTTAAGAGCGTGTAATAAATTTCAACCTAGTTTCATTTACCACAGATAAACTGTTCCTTTTGTGCCACAGATAAAGTATCTAGAAATGTTCTACTTTTATGTTCTATTTTGAATGCACTTTTCTTACGTAATTATCATTATCATTCTGAAAATATGAGTGCAATGAACATAAATTTTACTTTAAAATATTTGCAAAAAACCTTTCTTCGTTTTTAAAATCATGAAAGAGATTTGAATGAGCATGATTTTAGGAAACATCTATTTATACATTATTTCTCCTAATATTTTACAATGATATGTGTCTGTGTATGAAACAAATGTATTGGTATCTTTTACGTAAGCAAGCTTAACATACAAATATCAAGCTAATTATTTAATTAGGAAGAAAACACTTAAAACGTTTTTCTCTTAAAATGAAGTATACCGCCCGACTCATTAGTGGGGGTAGAATGTGTATATTAAGGAAACACCAAAAGAACTTTTCTGTTCAAGCCCAATACTCTAGGGTAAACATGATAGTTAAATTTAAAGTAAGAAACAATTTTTGAAATATCTCACAGCTATCACATCAAAGTAAGTTTGAAAAATTGCAGTCCGTAACTAGACTTTTACGCACACACATCTCCCCCATCCTAAAAGAGTAAATAATGCAGCAGGCAGCATACGCAATGAAATATGCAGATCAATATTTACAATAAAATACATCCTTTTTCCAAAATAAAACAACAACTCTACACTAAGTTCTATAGCAAATAGCCACTCGTGAAATTACATTGAAAACTTTACAAAAATTACATCATTATAATTAACACTAATAATAATACTTAAACCGAACCAAAAAGACAGTTACCACACAAAAATCCATACATTATAACTATAAACGAGTAAATAAAATATGAGTAGTCTAATATATTAAATATTTTTTAAATATATTTACGTAATGTTGTATCAAATCTTGAGGACTATATAATAACAATACCAACTTTGCAGATAGATATAATTTGTAATTTAAAATACATCTACTG
This sequence comes from Maratus michaelseni, assembly GCA_963931845.1. Lineage (NCBI taxonomy): Eukaryota > Metazoa > Arthropoda > Arachnida > Araneae > Salticidae > Maratus > Maratus michaelseni. Next base: position 254,546,190 of record OZ007590.1, on the reverse strand, counting down.
GCAGAACTGTTATACAGCTGAAGAGCAACAATTTCATAAAACAAAATCAACCAAAAACTTTAAACTAATCATAAATAAAAACAGCAATATTTATTTGTTACATTAAAATGAGTCGAAATATATTTTCATATAAGCATTGACGTAAAATTGTAATCATATTCCTGACTATTTTAAACCATCAATAATTGCATTAAAACATATTAATAGATTGAGAAAAATTTTTACTATATCAATTAACATCTAAAAATTTTCAGTAGGTTGAAATTGCAAGAAGTGCGAAAGTAATAGCTATAATTTAAGAAAAAAGCTTATTTTATACAATTTAAGTTTTAAAAATATAAAAGTATCTAATCCATTTATATTTTTTCTTTTATAATAATGATACGTTGAAACATTTAAATGTCATTCTTTTTCTAAATATCATTTTCTTGGTAACTAATATTTTTCTCATATACTTTCCGCTGTAGTTTTCGGAAAATCTTCTCTCAGCTACCTTCCTACATTTTAAAATCATCCATTCATAAAACTCTGTCTTTTGTTCACTGTCATTTCCTTTTTTACGAAAATTATGGAAGCAAATAAAACTTATTACTTTAACAAAAGTTATATTTTCTATGTGTTGAAATTTTTAATTTTTGTATAAAGTGTAACCTATTTATATATATGAATTAAGTAAATTCTTGTAACATTGCAGCAGTTCAATATTGTGAATATTATATTTTATTGAACTGCTAATTCTTATATATTAAATATTACTTTAGATACTAAACATTTTTTTTAAAGTAATTCTTTAGACTATACCTTATGAAATATTTTATTTACAGCTTCGATGCTTCGGTTTCCTATTTTATCTCTGAATCTGTACAGCTATCTTATACATTCCGTACTGTATCAGATATGAAGCGTCGATATCTTTAATATTTGTATTTTGCATAAATTATTGAATTTTGCATATTTAGTTTTTAACCCTTTCAGGGGCAAGCAATTGTGTTCCTGTAACGTCGAATTCACACCGGTATTTACGAAAGAATTTAGTTCATAATAAGGATAAGCAATTTTTCAACTTTTTCCCGTCAAAGTTAAAAAAGTAAAATTTTATTAAAAGTTTCTGGTTTCAATTGGATTAAAATTAGGTGGTATATAATATATACCACCGCCCCTCAAAGGATTAAAACCGTGTGTTCTATGTTAGCTATTATAACATATGAAAAATAAAGTCTTCTAATAATATTTTTTTAAAAATTATATTTAAGATTGAATATATATTCAGCCCTTTTTATACAAAACTTTTATAAAAGATTTTTTAGAGACTTCCATCATTTTTTGCTTATATATATTCGTTAAACCATATGTATTCATATATAATATTATTTGATTTAAATATTGCAATTACAAAGATGTTTCTACTACGTATATTGTGTATGGAATTTGTCGCTGTATCAGCCGAAAAATATAAATTACAGTCACAAATTTAGACACGTTTAAACACAGTTTGTTTGAAACATGTTTACAAAAATAGTGTTTCAGTAAATTAAAACTGCAAAAGAAAAATTTGGGAAACAAAAATATTACTCAGGTTGTGATATAATTGTAAAATGCCAAGGTTGCAAAATCTGAAGACTGCGATAATATTTTGGATTCGTGCTTTGTAACTGAGGAAAATGTAAATAAATTTTACATTATGTATTTAAATAATTAAAAAAACATTAAGAATATTTAAGTGCTAAAGGTATGAAAGAACGATCAATTCAGTTTAAAAAAATTAGTAGATTTTAACATTCTAATAAAATGTAAAATTTATATTTATAAAGCATATTTTTTCTTGATGTCAAAGAAAGAATTAGTTTTAGGCATAAAAATCAAGTATAGGAAAACAATTCCCGACAGAAATCGTTTGAAAATGTTAATACTATGGTTAAAACTTGCACAACATGTGTAAATAAATCCGAAGGATGGTTAATAATGTATGAGGGTTTTTTTCATAATATGTTGTTAATTTTCGAGAAACATTGAAATTTTACTTTTCGATAGTCTAAAAATGGCTCCTATCATCCGGTTATCAGTTGTAATTCTACTTTGTGTAGGTTTCCATGTAAGTACGAGCATGCAAAATGGCATGTTAAATTTATAGATTGCCTACTTGTTTTATTCGACCAAACATAACGTTTTATTTAAGTAAATAAAATTTCAAAGAGTCCAGACAATGATTTTTTTTAAACAAAACATAAAACCTACTTGGTGAAATAGTTAAAAATTTTCAGATTCATGTATGAAGCATTTATGCATCGAATGTTGTACAATTTTTTATAGATTTAACTTTTTTTGGCTAATTAGTTTTAAAATTTATAATCACACATTAAATTTACTAAAATTACTTTACCAAAATTCCTATGTTTTGTTTTTTGTAGTACATTAATGCAGATATAATCTTCTGCAGGTTAAATTTCACATTCAAAATAAATTGACCAAAAGTATTTTAAAATAGGAACTCAAAATTTCAGATATTTATATCTCTGAGATTTCTTTTGAAAAACATTTCAATTTAACTGCATGGGCAGCATATTAAAAGAAAATATATTAAGAACTTGAAATTTGCAAAAATGTAATTTAAATTAAAAAAAAATTAAATTTATAAAGAAAAAAGGAAGTTAAAGATAAACCAAAAAACACAATGTTTCTGAAATATGAAAAATAATGTTAATTGTAATCGACTGTTAGTGATCGACTGTTTGTATATATTGTATAATCGACTGTTTTTATAAGAACAATTTTTTAATCCATCACTGTACTGTTATTGAAAGAACCGAAAAACACGACTTCCTTGGAGTACAACTTCAAATCCTCTATGTAAAAGAAAATATATTAAGAACTTGAAATTTGCAAAAATGTAATTTTAAATGTAATTTAATTTTTTTAAATGTAAAGTTATAAAGAAAAAAGGAAGTTAAAGATAAATCAAAAAACACAATGTTTCTGAAATATGAAAGATAATGTTAATTGTAATCGACTGTTAGTGATCGACTGTTTGTATATATTGCAATCGACTGATAATTGCAATCGACTGTTGGTGATCGACTGTTTGTATATATTGTATAATCGACTGTTTTTATAAGAAATATTTTTTAATCCATCACTGTACTGTTATTGAAAGAACCGAAAAACACGACTCCCTTGGAGTACGACTTCAAATCCTCTATGTAAAAAAAATAAATAAGTAAAGGAAACATACAAAATCGAGATTTGCATACACATACATAATACATCTGTTTACAAAAGAAAATGCGACAAATTTCCATAGGAGTTCGACGCCCTTTATTTTAGAGAAACCTGGCGGGTCTTGATAAATTAACCCGGATCTTCTCTTTACATCTATAGGCTGTTTGTCACAAAAAGTTCATTTACGTCATTTAACTGTCTCTCGCCGCTGTCTGGAAACGAAAATTCCGACCACTTTTCATGAGGTGAAAATCAAGCTGACTCTCATCCATTACCATAAAATTTTATTTTTAAACTTTCTGCACACTCTAATTAATTGACAGATCGTAAATCGCATTCCCGCATAGCATGCACAGTCACAGTGACGTTATTGCGACGTCACTGTGAGTCACGTACGTCTCGTCACATCTTTAACCAAAATGCCACCACTTTGTAACGTCACACTATGACCAAAATGTGAACGTCTTGGAGATCTAAAGAAAACTTAAAATAAACTTCAGAACATCTTATGGCATAAAGAAAATTACTTTTTGACAGTTTTAAAAATTTTTGTGACGTTGCAATGACGTCACTGCAAGTCACATAAGTCACGTAAAACCTATGACCAAAATGCCAACACACTGTGACTTCACGGTGTGATCGGAGAGTGAATTTAGAAAAGAAAAAAAACTCATAAAATATAGATTTGAATTATGTCATGTACCTAAATCATTAGTAAAAATATTGTCACACAATATTTAAATATATTGAGTATTCCCAAAATAAAATAATAAATAAATATCTGTCTACACATATAAGGCAGATAATGTTTTACAATTTTCATTACCATTTTCATGAAATTTAACAAAATATACTATATAATACACAGGTAAAAATCCTTAAATAGAAATTTAGTTACTTATCGAGTTATAAGCAATTCGTGTCACGTGACGACCAGTTTTTCTCCTGTCTTTTACTGTCATGTCGGATATTCAAATCAAAACGCCGACTTTGACATTCTTTTCTGAACGATCTTCTGCTTTTAACAAAAAATGGAAAAGGTTTTCCAATAACATAGTTTCTGAATAAAACCACGAGCCAATTTCGTGTATTTTCGAGCAAAAATGAATTAAAAACATGTTATAAAGTGTATGTCATTCCTATAGCAATTTATCCAAAACTGGCCAGTGCTTGGTAAGATGTCACCTCTATTAAATATATTGCTCTTTTCGATAGAGTGTAAAAAATGAAAAATTTGTACTTAGGAAATTTGATTGCAATTTAAATTTATATCGAAATTACTTTATAAAGCCTTTTAAATCAATTTTTATTTAAATTTTATCTTTACTTTTGACGTCTAAAGCAAATGCAATGGATTAAAAATATATAAAAGTGTAATTTTTCACAGCTTATTTCTAAGAATACAAAACTCTCTCATATAAAAAAAGAATATTATAGCATCATTAGAAGTTCATTTTTCAGCCATATAAATTATAAAGCTTTTGAAATGTCTTTATTTAAATTATTTTCTTCCTATATCATTTGCGGTAAAGTTGGAAACATCTGCTATTTGTTATTTTGTAGTGTTTAAACAATACTGCGCGCGCATGTTGAAGGCAGACGATTTTTTCTCATTCGAAGTTCGGATTAGCGTGTGTTGCGTTCTTTTAAGTTTGTAGATTTATACTGTGTAAGTAAATTAACGTTTTAAAGTGAACAATCTCCATTTTAAAGTAAACTATCCATTTTAACATCTCTCTGTGTCTAGCCGGGTGCGTTCATAAGGCCTGGGTGATATTTGATTTCTCAGATCTATGAACACACCTCTTCTGCTGGAATAATTTGAAAATGATGGTGGATTTACAGTTTAATTTTTCAATGAAAGGGAAGCAGATAAGGATCACTCAATCGTTACCCCTTTACCTATAGATCAGAAGGTAACTTTTAATGTCTTCGCAGTTTTGTTAATAGTGCATGTTTAGTACTAGTACATTTAATAGTGCATTATTTAAAAATTAAGATGTTTAAATTTTCTTTTAAAAATCACTTGTATTAAATTTTATCTTTAATGTTTTAAATTTTTTTAAATAGACTGTTTGGAAAAAAGCTTAAAATATTTACTAACAATATGTATTCTAAATGTAAAGTGTTATTTAAAATGAAGAATTTATTTAATATTTTGCGTTTCTTAGTTCAATTTTCATAGTTATTCATTATAATTAAAAACATTTCAATTTTTAAAACTATTAATATTTGATTTGCAATTTGATAATTTCGTTGCTAGTGTAGGCTTCCAGAAATAATTTTCCGGTATATTTGAAAAACGAATGTGACAATTTAATGCATTGAATAATTTATTTGTCGAGATATGTCAATGTTAGGTGCACAAAAATAATAAATATTGATGAAACAATAAAATAACTGTTTAGTTAATGTAATTTTTCCAGTTGTATTATCGAATGTTTTTACAGTAAAAAATTGATATTTAGGTTCTGCATTTAGTATTCTTTCAAAAACTATAAATAGAATAATTTGTAAAAAAATAATATATATATATATAATTTTTTTTGGCATTTATGATCTTAAGTTCTATATTTCATTTACAACGAAAACTGTTTTACTGCTTGATACAATGTTTATTATTTAATAATATCGCACAATATGTATATCTATTATTGAAATTGATTCCTAATATAAATTTTTCAGAATGCTTATTTTAAAATGTATACTTATATTTTCTTTAACCTTTTAACGGATTTCAACATTTTAGCACTTCAATTGCTAAAATGTTGAAATAAATGATTGACACCGGAAATTATAAACAAATTTATTTGTATATAATAAAAAAGCGATATTTCACATACATAATAAATAAAAAGCATTTCTATTAAAATTCTGCTGTCACTGTTGAATTTCGGAATTAAAATTTTGTGGTTTCGTAGAGAAACCAATGTCAGTTAAAGGGTTAAAGTTGTTCCCAAATCCAAAATAGCTAATTTCTGACATATTTCTGAATTCCTTTTTATTTGGAAATACGTGAAATTGGCAGGTGTTCTTATTCAGAATAGGGTAGATGTGCCAGTAATGGACCGCTTTCCAGTAATGGGACACCTTCAATGTTTTTGGTTTATAAAAAAATAACCAATAAAAATTCAGCTTTTTTTATTTCATTAATATGCTATATTTAAATTCTAGTTTTAAATACAATCATAATATCAATTATCTATTACTTTTTGTGAGGTGTCAATTACTGGAATTTATGGTGTTTTGATTTATTTCTGTTATTTACAATTAAATTTCGATTCACATTGGGAAGTGTGACTATGAGCGTGGTTAAATATTGTTGGTACAGTAATATAATATTAAAAAATGTTGAATATAACAATTATAACTATTAATTAAAAAATAATTTTTAAAGAAATTCCTTAAGGGTGTCCATTACTGGAACATCTAACCTTATATAATCGAATGGCGTTATCCATTTTTTGGTAACGGCAGATGATGTTTCAGAAAACACTATCAAAGTCGATGTTTTGAACCAAATTTCCGACGCGCAGCGTCAGAAACGGGTAAAACGTGACCGAAATTGATCGTAAGTATTACATTTATCTAAAAATGGAAAACGCTATTCATTCCAAATAGCTTTAATAATCAGGCATGGTGCCATGCGTTTAAAAGTTTGTTCATAAATGTTTCAGAAAGTTTCGTGACACTGAGCGAGGGGAAATATGGCAAAGTATACACATTTAAAAACTTCAATACTTAACAGCAAAATAGCATAGTTTTAATTATTGTCAATAATTTTGGTGGTTACATAAAACAAATGGAAGTAGAAGTTAATTTAAAAAGTTGTTATTTGCACACTAGAACTTCATATTATTGGAATATTTACTCTTATTATAATTTTTAATGGATTCATCTATTATTTTTATATTAGTATGCGTTTTTTACATTTATGATTTTCTTGCTTAACGGCTACAATAGCCGGGTTCCCAATCAGATGCAAAGTTTTAATTTGAATACGAGTTGCATCAATAAAAATGATTGCCGATCCAATCCTTATCGTCGATCTTATCCGTATTTGGGGAAATCTTGTTATCCGAATCTATGCGAAATCATTTATCAAGTTCGGTCGGGTTGTGGGCCTACAGATTTTTTGTTGTTGTTGGGTTAGGGTAAGATTACGGGTTGAATGTCAATATAGTTTCAGTCAACCATCATTCATGTTCAAGTAGACATTCAATCATGTTCAAGAAGTATATAACCGGATTCGTGTATGGCTCTAGATCCGCGCCGACATCAGAAATTGTATCGTAACACAATTTCTGATAAAATCTGGTTACTCGGTCGTATGCAAGATTCTACTCCAAATAAGACTTACAGTAAAAACATTATACCCGACTCGGGTCAGATCGGGTTCACGAAAATCAGGTCACACGACAACTAATCCAAATCTATTCTGTAGCCAAACAAATCCAAAAAGATCGATCCAAAGTTTCTGGATTGGATTCGGGTAAAATCTGGTCACCCGACCCGGTGCAGTGTCGTCACAAACGAACTTGAACCATAAAAAAAATTGATCCGAACAATCCGTATAGGATTCGGGTTAAATCTGTTCACCCTATCCGATGCAGATTCGTCACATTTTTCACATTGAAGTCGCACGGTGACTTCACAAAGTAGACACATTGTGAGGTCACAGAAAGCCTTGAAACCAGCCATAACGACCTCGCATTTAGGTCAAAGTGACTTCACATCGACGTCACTTGACGTCACGACGACGGTCACAAAGTCACAGTGTGACTTCACAGTGACGTCGCCTTGACGTCACCATGCCTTACGGGATGTGACATCTATATTGGACAATATTGTAATTTATTTTAATTAACAGTTATAAATCCTTGAAGAGAGAGTTGTGTGACTGTTAACATATAACTGAAGTCGTGTTATAAATACAAGTATGCCTATTACTTATTGATTAGTGATTTCTAATAATTGTTAATTCATTTTATTGTTGATGCAATACTTATTTCAATGTTATTCAGTATGGTAATTTAAATAAAAAATATCATTTTTTCATTAATTTCTGCTGTACATTTGTAGCAAAATTATCATTGATAGTTGGAGAGATACTTCTCTCCATCAGTTAGATTTAAAAGAGGTATAATAACACCAACTGCTAAAACATTTCAAGATTTGTTCTTTATCATACGAAAATCCATTTACGTCAGAAAAGATGTTTTATTTCATAGCGAAATTTTAATTTTTATATGTTCTATAGGGAGGGGGGTTATGTTAAACAATTAGAGATGAAGTAAAATTTAGAGAGAGAGGCAGAGAGGGGTAATCCCTGTTATAGAGAAAATACAGTAAATGCAAGATATGAGAAACATTTGATTTGACTTTAAGAAGGAGAAATAGTGAATATATTAACATATGTACCTTTTTAGGTGTTCTGAAATTATAAGATTTGAGTATTACTTACACTGGTGTGCAAAACTTAAGCAACAAACACAAATGCTCATTTCTGTACACGTGAGTACTCAAAAGGAAATTCTATAAAGAGCAAGTGTAGAAAAGAGGTACTACCCTAACAGCACGACCAGTCGATGTGAAGTCCTCTTGACGTCACGCATGGTTAGAAATGTCACAATAGCTTCGGTGAATCAAAATATGGGATATTTCACTGTCTCATTATTACTCTCAAATGATTGCTAATACTGAAAAGTCACTGTGACTGTCGCTTTGTGATGGGTCACCAGGTGACATCACAATGCAGTCACTTTTTGACTCTCATATGACTGTCATTTGGACACTTCATTGTAAAGTCATCATGATAGCTGCTCTGTGACGAGTTCCCAAATGACAGAAAATGAAATCATCTGGTGACTTTTCACGAAGCAGTGCAATGATGACTTCACGATAGAGTGTCGATCACAGGAAAGTCACCATGCGACTTCATTGTGACATTATTTGGCGACTCATCACAATGCAATGCTCACAATGACTTCAAAGTTAAGTCTTCAACTGACAGTTTCTTGAGAATCACAATGAGATTTCATTGTAATGTCACCTGGTGACCCATCAGAAAGCGACAGTCACAGTAACTTTTCAGTGTTAACAATCATTTGAGAGGAATAATGAGACAGTGAAACATCTCATATTTTATTCACCGTTGCGATTGTGACACTTCTAACCATGTGTCACGTCAAGGGGATTTCATATCGACTGGCTGTGCTGTTAGGGTACTACCTCTTTTCTACACTTGCTCTTTACAGAATTTACTTTTGAGTACTCACGTGTTCAGAAATTAGCATTTTAAGTTTGTCACGTAAGTTTTGCACACCAGTGTATTTTAATACTTATTAGAAAGCATTGATTATACTTAAAAACTTTTAAAAAAAATACTTATTGTAATCAGATAGAAAATGGACACAAATGAAAAATCAAATTATTATAGGAAATTCTGGATTATTTATTTTATAGAAAAGAAACACAATGCATGAAAATAATATATAGATAAAATGATAAATTAATGAGATGTGAAATCAAATGGCATGATCAACTAATGAGTTAACATCTTGAACATTATATGTTCATCCTTGCGTAAAAGTTTGATGGAATTACCATTATGAATATCTGGCCAGTTGACGTCTATTGTATACTGCCTAGGAAATGACGACGATTTTCTGTCACATTTTAGACCTTTATCAATATCCTTCTCAATATTTTGAAAATTTTAAACTGATATTAAAAATTCTACAGAATTTGTCATGCGTGCTTTTACAATGGTGAATATGACACAAATTTAATTACTTCGGTGAATGCAATGTTCATAGAATGTTCAAATTATACACGAAGGAGCTTTGTAACCAAATCTACGCATTAAATAAAACATTTTAGACACAAGATGAAACTTTAGAGGACATTGGGGGAAGCACAAAACATTTAGTTGAAGGCGCTTCTGAGAACTTCAAATGGAATCTGTAATTTCAGTATAAAATTTTTGACACAAAATAAGAGTTCTTCTATAACACAGAAGCAAATACGACACTTCCATTGAAGGATGTCTTAGTAACATATTTTCTCAATTATAAAACTTCACATGTTATAGATTTTTCATTTTTTAACTGGAATGCAGTAAAAAGATTGATTAAAAACCACATTTTACCGCACAAAAATACTGCAACTCTTCGATCAGCATCCAAGTCGATTGTTAAATTTTCGTAGATGTTTTTCCACCAGCGAATCAGTATAAAAAATGAAAAGGGGCTATTGTCAGTCTAGAGTGGGCAAAAAGATAGTTTTCCATCTGTTGTTTGCTTGCTTCATGGCGCAGATCAAGGGAAATTCAGATGGCACTAAGTTCTCCCAGGTTAGAGAACGCTACACTCTACAAGGACACAGTAGGCACTGGCGAATGTGGTCTTTTGTTTCTACAAGCTTAAATGTGTTAATTTTTGGAACGCCGATTGTACAGAGATGTATAATTTTAAAAGAACTTTTCTCTACATGTGTTCCCTAGATTATATATGTTACAAATTATATTTAGAAAATAATCTAACAAACAAAACAATAAATATTCCGTTTTTTACGATCAAAACATACAAAGACATCCGATTTATGGGTTATGTTAAAAAAACTAAATTGGAATTGAGTGACATTTAAGTCTGCATTTTTGAAGATTTGTTTTGTTATGTTATAGCTAATAACTACAGATTACTTAGGTTATAGAAGAACTTTTTCTTTTTTTCTTTTTTTAAACACGACAAAGATTATTTGATCAGATATTTCTTTTAAATATTTATTATTATATATGGAATATATCATTTTACTACATGTAACTTCTCTAAATTAAGATAAAAAATAAATGCATTGTTTTCTGTAGGAAATATCAATGAAGAATGTTGGTAATATTTCTTTTTATAACACCAAAATCGAACATTTAATCACATTTTTGGTTCTCAAACTGCATAAAATGTACAAACGACATAAAAAGACTACAACCTATGTAATTATCACGGAAGCATTTTTTTATATGTACCATGTAACAAAAATTATTCCAGAAATTAATAATTTAATTTATATGTATTACAGACATTCTTTATAGATTCGTAATAATAGTGTTCTATGTGAAAATAGTTAGCTCTTGTAAAAATAGAAAATTTTAGAAAATTTCGGAATTATAAATAATACATTTTAAAATATATCTGTATACAAGCTTTTACAGCCAAAATAATACTTTGACTTAATGAAACAAAATATAAGAGTGCCCTGAGAGATTACATAACATTTTTACTTTAAATAAAGAAAGGAATTCCATTTTCTATTTTAACGGTGCAAAAATGTTGTGGTGTGTTATAAAAAGTATTTACAAGTAATTTGCGAAATTTCTAGTTTTCTACTTCTTATTCGTTCAATTATTATCAAAATAATGTTGAATAGGAATATTGCATCGTAGCCTTATTATCAGTTTTTAAGAAGTATTTATATTAACTAGTAACTGAATCGTAAAACAAATTAACAGTATTATACTTGTAATGTAAAACATTTTTGTGACTATTTTAATCTGTTTCTACTAAATGTAATTTTTTTGAGATTGCAATATTAACGAAGAAGGGCACTTTCTTTTACCAATCAAGTACATTTGAAACATTTGGATAAAATATAAATAATTGTGAAGGAATTTATTTAAATAGTAAGATCCTTATATAATGAAACTTAAATTTGCCATTTAAAGAAACATCTGAACAAAAATTACAGCAATGTCTAAGATGTAAATTTATCAAAATTCCCATACTAACTAATGATAGAATACTTATACACGTTTCTTTTTTTATATTATTTTTCTACAAAACACAAACCCGTTTTCAAATTATAAACAGATTTAATGATGATAGAATAATTTGAACAAAACCAATCATTAAAATTACTATATGTACGATATTTAATATAGTAAACGCATTACTGCTAATCTTCAACTGGTTGAGAGATAAAAGTAATTAAACTCCAGAAAACGTATTTCACTTCTTATTTCTCTTTATTTTCTCTTTATTTTCTCTTCTGTTTTTTTTTTTTTTTTTTTTTTTTTTTTTTTTTTTTTTTTTTTTTTTTGCTGTCTATCTCTCTAATAAAAATATCAAAGTTATAATCCAAAAATAGCATCCTTTTAAACGCAATTTTCTTGAACTATATTAGGAAATACAACATGTCTTTCAAATTGCTGTGATTCTTGTCAAATATAAATATACTATATTTAAAATTTATATTAAAACAAGAACGAAAAATCGAACGTCATGCATAGATTATGTAACACATCCCAACATCACTTACAAAATATTTTTATAAATCTTCACTGTTAAATAATGAGAAAGATATCTAAGTAAATAATTTGGTAAACGCATAACATATTTAAAAACACAAGTTCGGGAATTACCAACAACATTCGGGAAAATATCTGAACTCTTTTGTGCAGCTCTGTATATGATCATAATATAATATGAATATTTGTATGTATAGTATATAGAATTCTAAATTTCAGTTCAGTTAGGAAATGCGTAGCACAGTTTAAAATTCCCCATCTTGGATTTCCGTCAATAAACGGAAATGTACTCGAGAACTTTTGTGCTGTCATGTATATGATCTGTAGATTTTATACACACAAAATAATAGGCAAAAATTAGTTACATTTAGAAACGCGTTCAGGAATTGAAAAAGCTCTTCCAGCAATTATTGTTAACAGACAGTACCGAATTATTTTGTGTATGAACCTGTAAATGAACAATAAATGTTATACACACAATAAGCTATAGTAATGCACCTCTTGTACCTCTTGTAATGCACCTTTTATCAATTTCAATATGTTTGAAATAGTGAAACATTATTAAAATGACCCGCAAACGATTTTTCTCCGTAGACAGTAATGTAACGGATTTCTTTTGAGTGTCCCTGTAAAGGAAGTATAAGTGCTATGCACGTCCTATAATATAGTAATCCTCTTGCAGTGCACCTCATTTATATATATCAATTTCAATACATTTGAAATTGCGTAAAATCATTAAAATAAACCGCAGATCATTTTCCCCTCTAGACCGTAATGTAACGGAATTTTTTGTGTGCCCCTGTCAGAAAACTATAACTGCTACACACTTCATTTTCAATACCCAACATGTTATAGTAAACCTCAATAACGTATATCAATTTCATGACAATTCAAATATATTTACGCGCGTTAGAGCACGGACAGACAGACAGACAAATCGAAGTCACAAACACTTTTCAACTCTGTTGAAAAGTGTTAAAAATACAAAAAATAGTAACTACGTAACCATTTATATGAAAAAAGAGGGCACAGGCTAAAGTTTAAACGAATTTTATTAATGCCTATATGACAATAATAATAATAATAATAATAAAATAATATATTAAAAGGGAGAAAGAAAGATTAATTGTTTGTTATCGTCATTTTATTATTATATATACTAAGAATAATTAATATAATTTCAAGTAAAAATTATTTAAAAATTAGTTTTTGAAAGGTGAAAAAAATATTGTTTATAATTACTATTTTGCTGGACTGAATTTGAATGACAAAAAATAGAATATGTATTTCTGTATTATTTTACTTACCGTATGTAATATTTATTCAATTATATTATTTAAAAACTAATTTTAGACTTATCAGGCGCTTGAACTAGAAAAGGTGCTTTCAAATTAATTCCATTCCCCCTCTCTTCATTCCAATTCTGAACGAAAAATGCAAGTATTTACAGGAACTTTAGCACCCTAATACCAAACATCTGAACATTCTTTACTTTACGTTTTTCTTCCATGAGTGTTAATATTATAAATATATGTACTAGTATATACAAGGAAACATATACATTTTCATATTAAATAGCCAATGCACACAAATGATGCGATGAGGAGAAACAACATATTAATAATTAACCAATAAATTAACAACATAAATTAGATTTATTTATTTTTATCTTCATATAGAGATAAGAAATGTGCTAAAGATAGAATTTTTTATTACCATTATTTTGATGAGATATGAGAAGAATGCGATTTATTCGAATGACTGCTATAACGAAAGACTACTGTATTAAAACGTTATTGCAGTACACTTGAAGCATTCGTTGGGCACATAATATAATATATCCGAGTATGTTTATGTGTGTTCCAAATAAAAGATAATTACAGAGGACAGCCTTTTTATAGGCAACACGTTGTAGTGAACATCAATATTACACGTTAGTTTTACGGGATTTAACTATAATTTAAATCCTAGACCTGAATTACAATGAAATTAAAACAAAGAAACATATAAATTAAAATCAGAATTTTTTAGGTACGTTTATTATTAAAAACATATAGCAAAAACCAAATCAATTTATGTATAAGAGTATAACCTTAAAAATAAAAGTATGTGCAACATGGCCATATTTAAAGTATGGTACTCATTGTGTTCTGTAGCGCGGTCTAATTGCGAAAATCCAGTAAATTTTGTAGGATAATTAAACAAGATGGAAGAGCAAAGATGTCCTCGAAAAAATATTATATTCAAAAATCACCACTAGGAGGATATATAGCGGTGTATATTCAATAAAGCCTTTGTCCCGGTTATTTAATCATCATAAAAAAATTGGTTCAATTCACGCAATTAGATCACGCTACAGAATACGTTAAATACTGTCAGTTTAATTATACCCACGTTAAACTGACATTACTCTGCGTGTTCTGTAGAGTGATCTAATTGCGAGAATGGAGTTAAATTCTGTAGGATTATTAAACAAACGGGGTACGAAAGATTCCGCGAATAAAAGAGAGCGCCTCAAATCCCCCTAGTGTTGAATTTTGTGACTATTTTATTTCGTGAAATCCTTCGTACCCCAATATTTTTTGTATACGCATTAATAAATTTTAAGAGTAATCTTCAGTTAGCAAATTAAATATACAAAGATTTTATAATAAAATCTTTGGAAATCAGATTTTCTTTCAAAATTCCGATTATGCATTATATCTTGAAGTTCAAATGTTCATTTAAATGGTGATTAATAATGCAGGGATATTGAGCTGACATCAATTTACACCAAATATTAATATCTAAGTTTGCTTGTCATTAATGCTAATGAGAAAGGAATGGATGTATTCGAGTAATTCAAGTGACACTTATCTGCCACAATCAATTCGTTATACACTGTATTTGGAAATGGAAGAATGGAATTAATTGTATCAAAATGAGCTATTTAATATATTCTTCATGAGCTTTTAATAATTTCGTAATTAGAAAATATATTTTTAAGAAAAGAGATATACTAATATTGGAATTCTTAATTATATTAAAAAGTGTAAAATATCATGTGTTAAATACAAAAATAATATTATTTCTTACCGATTCATAATTTTTGTCTTAAAGAAATCTAATTGCATTTTCCATTTTAGTGGTAATTATTTACCTATGCATATACTTTTAACAAATGAAGTAAATTCGAAAATATTAAAAATAGATCAAACGCACCATATTTCACTTGGAGTCATGTTCTATGGGATTCATTTTTTTAAATGTTTTGTTTTGACAAATACAAAATTTTAGGAACTTAAACTACACTCAGTTATTTTTGCTGGTTTAGAATTTTTCAAAAAGAAAATAAACTATACTTACACATATTATATTCATATTTTAATCAAAATTAGTCTTTAATTATCTTCATCTATTATAAAATGCTCAAATAAATTTTCAACCAATGTAAATAGAAGGTAGCCATAACATAACTTTCCCTGTTTGGAGGCATCTACAGATTAAACTAATCTATAGAACAAATTTAACAAAATTAACAAACAAACATTAACAAAAACTAATTAACAAAATCTTGCATCAGGCATAGATTATTAAACACACTATCAACATATGATTAATGTTGATTTTGCAGTCAGTGAGAGTTAGCGCCCAATAAATAATATAAAAAAAGACATTTATTATATGTTTTAGGTATATTGCAAATATATATATATAAATCATTTATGCTTGCATCCTAACCCTTAAATACTCGCGCAAATACACTAACAAAACATCCCATGCGGTATAATTTCTACACCATATATTCTAAATTTCTGGTAAATTAAATTTATGTTTTATAAATTAAGTTTTAAGACAAATACAATTAACATGTAATGCAACATTATAAAAACCCTTCGCACAGGAATATGTGACAATATGTTTCAACAATGCCCATTTATAACATGCATATTTAAATTTGTAACATTCAATATTGTGCAAAATACAGAATAGCGAGTAATTAAGTGTTTACGTAAATAAGGGGTACATTAAGTACATAGATGCCAAATATTATGTGTTTTCAACGCTACTATTACCGAATAGTAATATTCACGTTGGTTGAAAATACGAAATTGCACATTGGCCCATCTTTTAAACAAACTCTTCTTATTTTTCGATAAAGATTTTTTAAATCTTTTAACGTCAAGTGTGTTAGTCTTCCTTTCTAATCATTTTGTAGATAGTGCTGTTTATTCTAAATTTCCCATTTATTAAACATTGTCCGTATATCTTACGAGAGATTTTCTTGTAACTTTTGGCTGCATCTTTGCATTTACACGATTAAAAATGCCCTGAGAAGAAGAGAGTTGCAAATTACTTTAGTATGAATAAATGTATTTTCAAATATGACGACGTCTGCCATCCATTTGTAATATTCAAATGTGCCTTCGTTTTTCTCATTATTAATCGACTATAATGTGCTAGAATAAGAAGCAGAAACTTGAAACAAACGCCTTCACTTTCAAAGTATTCCAATTTTGAACATTTTATTTACGGCTTTCTGTGAGTTCGTATTGGAATTTTGATTTCCTGTTTTGCATTTACATAATCTGGAATGTTTTGAAACGTATGAATTTTAAATAATGCTTGTGACTACAGTGCACTTTGTGGCACGTCTCTTATCCCCTTCATAATGTCCAAACTGTCTGTTTTCAGTTTTTTTTTTTATTATTATTAGACATATGTTACCTACGAGGGTAGATTTCATAAACATTAATCAAATCACTTGACTTGCGTCTATACATTTATAAATTTACGTCAATTTTCACAATTCAATTCGTCAATTTCTCGTTATGTTAACTGGTTGACAAATTTGTATTTCCTTGTTTAACCACTCAACTGGAATGTGTTTTTGTACATTATTACTTATATCAAATTCATTTACTTGTTTGTCGTTGTCACTTAGTAAATTATAATCCATAAATAGAAAAGATCAAGTAGTAATTTAAATTAATTTTAATAATAATACTGGTGTTTTATTTAAAATACCATGTAATTCATATATATTTTTAAATAATCTGAATGA
Organism: Maratus michaelseni; assembly: GCA_963931845.1. Classification (NCBI taxonomy): domain Eukaryota; kingdom Metazoa; phylum Arthropoda; class Arachnida; order Araneae; family Salticidae; genus Maratus; species Maratus michaelseni. The sequence goes on along the minus strand of OZ007590.1, from coordinate 254,528,629 downwards.
TGCGGAAATTGGCCATTAAATATTCTTTAAAAGAAATAATATAGTTGTGTTATCTCATGAAATATATTCACTTTTAAAACAGTGAAAGAACCGTATCTTCTGCATAAACGGAGAATAAGGAAAATAAAGTAGTTTTTAGCTTGCAACATTTTAGCCGGAAGCAAGTTTCTCAGTTATATTTCTCTTCTCAAACTGTTGAATTCCTGGAATAGTTTTTCATACGACATTTCTCTTGACTGTTTGTCCCACAGCATTTACATTACAACATGGTTATTTTTAAACTCTGAGGGATTGAAAGAATTTAAAGCATTTTTAAGAGAGTGGTTTTGTAGGGTACAAACAACTAAAGCAATATATGCTCGTTTTAAAATATTTCATGTGTGTATTAAAATTATATATTTGTGAATTTTATAGCAATTTTGCAATACGTTACACTTTAAGATATCTTAAATCGGAACATCTAAAATTTTAAATTAGATACTTGATGAGTAGATGTGAACACCTTCATCTTGTACGCAAAAGAAAAGAAATTTTTGCGCAATTTCAAATAATAATTCAAATAATATTCTATAAATAATATAAATATGAAATTAATATATTTACTATATGTCACACTATAAATGAAAATAAATATGTATAATTAAGTAGTATCATTATAAAAAATAATAATTTGTTTAATAAATCGGAAATTTTTTGTCGGAGAAAATTAATGTAACCATAATTAGAATACCAAAAGAAGTGCTTGAGACAATTTTTCTCCGTCTATGACGTTAAATCACAAAAGGAACCAAGTAAAATAGGGTTGGTTAGGGACTTAAAAATGTCCTACTATTTTATGGGAATTGACCCTCTAATCTCGATAGTAAGTGGATATTTTAGATGCACAGTGGGACATTTCTGCAGCAAATAAATAGTATTCCTATGTTGCTATTGGCATAATGTATAGCCAGTGACTTTAAGAATTGTATAAACATGCCAATGTAATACATAGGGCTTTTTCTTGTGTATTTTGTTTTAAAGATTATGTCTAACATTCTCTCACTAGTAGTGACAGTAGTAGTACGTTCATAGATAAGTCTCTGACTTGTGCGTCAAGATGCTAAGCAACTTCAATTTCAGTTGCTACATATGCTTTAATAGAAACCATCATCATTTTCCAGTTTATCTTTTTAGATGAAGGAAGACCACTTATTATATGCTCACGCATAACAAAAAATATTCTGATATAATTCAAATTGTGAGCATATAAATATGTATATCGATTTGATGCAAATTACTACAGTTATATTTAATATTTGTGATTTTAAGAAAAGTAATTTCCAATATGATCTAAAGCTATTTCAGCATGTTCTTATGAGTGCAACGTATGATTTAAATCTGATCCCAATATTTGTGTTTCAAATATTAGTATGATAATGATTCTAAGTAGGTAGATGTCTTTGGAAATCCAACTTAATGATTCAATTAATTTTTAAATATGTTAACTACAATTGGTAGATTGTTTAATGTTAACATGACATTTTTTTAAATAGAAAAATAGTTTCAATAAAGGAACTAAATGTAATCAGCATAAAAGCTGGATTAAATCTTCCGGAAAACGATTATGTTTTCTCTTTTTTTTATATTTAATTATGTTTGTAAATATGCTGATAGCTGTAAATTAATAATTTTAAATTTAATTAATATTTGATTTTCTTTCAATCATCATGGTTTAAAATGTGTGTAATTATTTTTAGGTGAATTTGTTTTTTTTCATTTACATGTATGTTTAGTTTACTTTTTCCCACTAATTAAAATAAAGGCATTTTAATAATCGTTAATATTAATTTTAATTATATTTAATTTATGAGGAAGGCTCATAGGTATTTTGGAATTTACTAAAACAACACAATGCGAGATTTTTATTTAATTTAATTAGGCACTTAACTTTTAACCTATACGTTTGTGTTTTAATATTAAGCTCGCGTTACCCTGTACTAGAACATTTGTTTGCTTTTGCGATCAATTATGAATGTTTTACTGAACTTAACTAAATGTACTACCTAGTTACTATGGTTGTTTTTGGCAAGTGATGGACAGATTCTTTAAAATTACCTGCTATCTAATTATTCGCACAGAGCTGTCCTGCAGTACTAGAATTATTTTTTATTTAAAATGAGAGTATTTCAGTCACTATATTTTACGAAATAATTCTTACAGTGTACTCCTTTATAAATTGAGATTTGTCTAAATGAGAAAATGAGACGAACTTAGTCATTTATCTATTGGAGTAAAGTAATTCTGATATTTAAGACTGCATAGAAAATTATTGCCTTTGTTTATAGGGGAAAACTAAGAAATCTGATATGTATACAGAAATAATTGTATTTTCAATATAAATTTATAATTTATAGTTCTTCTCCAGTATTCATTTGTCTATACATCTTTCGGGATTCGTAGATTTCTTAATTGCACTATTAATCATTGGCAGATTTTTTTCAATCTTAGAATAGTGAACGACAATATAAAGAATGAACGTAGAAAGATAAACAGATAGTAATAAATATAGTATGTCAATTTGTAATAACATTAAAGCAACTTTATACCATACATATCAGCAAAAATAAAATCTTATGAATGTGTTTTTAATCTCTTTGCGTGTTAAGAAATATCTTCGCAGGTGATTTTAGTACTTCTCAAAATAATAACTGTGTTACATCCCAGTATGTGTATTGTTTGTCTGAAAACCTTTCATATGAATTTATCTTATGCAATAGTCAGGTGCAACAAACTATTCTTAATTTTGTCACTGGATCATTTTAATACGCCATGACTGAAAAATATGGGACAAATAATATCCTGGATGCAGTTCATTTGATAATTTGGCAAATACATAGCTATAATAAGATATACAGATGACATCATGAGAGTAATATATATTAAGGAGTATTTTACAATAAACTAAGTATTGTAATATTTTTAATGAAATTTATTAAGAAAATTCACATTACTTTTAGTTACAGCGTAAAACTATAAAATATATAAATAAATACTGTTTTAATATTATCATACGTTAAATACCGTTGGAACAATAATACAAAATTATACAAGGTTTAGATTTCATACTCACGATTTAGAAAATATCACTTTTTTACTATTATATGCAAAATTTTGGCTAGTCATATATTAATTAAAATGTTATTTACACTTTTTTCTATCACTATAAAAAAATTGTATCATTAAAAAAAATTAAGAAAAATTATCTGAAAAAAGGTTTTTAACCTTGCGAAAAAAAGAAAGAAACAGTCTGACTGCTAGTACAGATGTGTAATTTACATATAAACAGCTTTTAAATGTTACTCCCTTTTGTGAAAATTGCATACTTTAGTTTAGGAACTACGGCTTGTTCCTACGTTTTAATATATTTGAACATATTAAACAGTTTGAAATTTTTAAAAAACACACATTAAGAAAAAATATTAAAATACGTGGGATTCTCTTAAAACATTTTTGTTTAGATGAGAAACTAAAAAAAAAAAAGAATTATGTTATCAAATGGCATTAGAAAGCAAATGCATTGTTTTAAAATTTTTACCTAAGCTGAATAACACTTCTTGTTTCTGGCAAACTTCTTAGACAAATTTTCTGCATCAGTTAATTCTTAAACCGTAAAAGCTTGCGAGTTGCATGTTTTTTTTTACTTCTAAGTTTCATTCTTTTTAAGAAAAGTAAAGATAATGGATAGAGTTTTCAACTTTTTTTTAGAATTAATTTAACAAAAGGGAAAAGTTATTTAGATGCATTGCATCTGTAATAAACAAATGTATATAATGTGCTATTTTATGCTACAAAATTAGGGATTAAATATTCCTCTGTTTTAAATATTTTTGCTGTTTTCTTTTTGATAAATTACTATAAATAATATATTACATTTTCTCAGAAATGAATGGGCTTTATCAGACATGGAAAATAACTTTGTTGATTTATAAGAAACACATTTAAGACATATATTGTCTACCTTTAAAACTTTATTCAATTTTATATATTGACGTTTGATGCATAATATTCATAAATTAGGACAAATGTATGGAAAAACGAAAACCTTTATAAATGGATTTGTAAATGTTACTATTTTATTATAGGGATTAAAGTGACCTTTTATATGTTTTAACATTTGTTTAAAAAAGCAAAACAAAACAACTGTGTGTTTTAATTTTATAGGGTTAAATTTTGTGTATTTTAGTTAATAGTTTTTTCCTATGATATAAATAACTTCTTTATGATGTTTCTTATATTTAGTTCCATTTCTAAAACTTTTTCTTTTATATATGTGTGTTAAATCGAATGATATTTTTAAATATACAGGGTGATTTTAATTAAAGTTTAAGTTTCAAAACGCTCCAAAAAAACGAACCACTGATTAGAATGACGTCAAAATTGAACGGCGTATTATTGAAGAAGGGGGAAAGAACATGAATCAATAAAAAGTTCCAAATTTTGGCGACAGATGGCACTGTAAGCGTCAGAATTTCGACTACAAATGACAAATCGTAAAACAACGGTTAAGGCGTAAGTTACACGATAAACCAACTGCACTGTTCAGTGTGCATGACTGTACAGGTGTGATACTGTTAGTTATGTAAGCCCATCATCCACAGCTCTTTAAATTGCTAAAAGAAGTAAAATAAAAACAATAAAGATAGTAAACAATGTTTTAATAAACGGTTTAAATTTTTAATCTTCACCTAGGTGGTTATGAAAACTAATAAGAATATTCTATAGTTGCACAATATATACTAACATTGGAAGAATAATGTGATATAGGCGATTATCAAAACAAATAAGAATATTCTATAGTTGCACGATATATACTATAACGATTTCAAACGTGATCATTCATTTTTTGACGTACAGAATACGCACGTTATTTTATTTTATATTTATTTTTACTTATTTCCATTTTCTTAACCATATAGTAACTCAAATTATAGTTTTGGTAAGTTAAAAGATGCTGCATTGTTACATTAATTATTTATATTTTAAAATCTCCATGGATTCTCTTATAATGGATGGATAGCATAGATTGGGGGAAACGTAACTTACTTTCATTGAAAATTGTATCTACTGTAAAGATATCTACTGTACTACAATCTACTGTAAAATCAATGACTTTTCAATTAATCTGTCAAGTGCGATTATAACTTGCGCCCAAAGGTTTCCATACATTACATATATTAATTACTATTTATTAATTTAAAAAACTCCTTCTACACCCAATTTTTCTTATAATTTTAGTTTTAGTAGATTCGGTAATAGGTAGGGGGGGGGCATATTTTTGAAGCATACATTCGAACTCTCTGAAAATATAATATCAAAATTAAAACAAATATATTTTTTTGTTCGGTGTTACGAGATCTTTCGAATGATATAATACTCGATATACATAAGACATTTTTTTTCATGTAACATAATTAATATATCGGATTTTTACCGACAATGTTTTTCGAAAGTCATTATCAAATATCCTTGGATACTTCTGCATCGATAGATACCTCAAACGTCTGTACACCCTCCCACTGACCGACCGAAAATTAAAGTTTGTGCTAAAGGAAAAAAGTTTTCTCAGAAACTATGTGACCATAGGAAAATCGCTATACTTTTTCTGCAAGGTTTAGGTAAACTCTCACTACTAATTTTTTTAATAATTTTAGTTTCAGTAGATTCGGAAATATACGGGTAGGAAACATATTTTTACAGTGCATTTTCGACGACATCTCTGTAAATGTAAAACCTAAAATTAAAACAAATATGTTTTTTGATTTCGATATAAGAGATCTTTCACACTATATACAAAAATATTTTTTTTTTCGAGTGACTCAATTAGCCATCCTAAATTTTTCCTAAATATATTTGTGAATGGTTAATAATCTGAAAGTATGTGGACAAATGGGCTTTATAACTTTCTCAAATTTGAACATTCCACGTCCCATAGTTTACGAGAAAAAAGCTCTGACAGACGGACAGACACTTATGTAGTGATCTTATAGAGTAACTCCGGGAGAGTTGCCGCATCCTGTATTTTGCCGAACATCTTGCAGTTCTTGTAATTATCGATAGATGCCATTCAGACTCACTGTATAGGTGCGCAATGAGATTACTTTAAAGAGTGTGTAGGTGAATCCCATTTCAATGTGTACGTGTAGCTGTACAATCCTTATTTTGAGATAAGCGCATGATTTCACTATCCAAACTTTTAATCACGTTATGCTTAAATACCTTTTATACACTAATTGCTAAATGCATGCATGATTTTGAAGTCAAAACTAAGTGTAGCGTCTGTGTAAAATACTGTGTATATGGTTACAACATTTCTCTTTGTGAGGGCAGGCAACTGTGACGTGCGACGTCTGTACCGTACAAAATGGGATACATGTCGCACTACGATACGGTATACATACCGAAGTTTGATATGTACGGTATGCCGCGATTAATAAAATTCAGCTCGTTAGACATTTATGAATATTCAAACAGTATGAAGTTCACTACACCTAAAGAGAAAGAGGGAAAATAAAAAAGTAAGAAGTTGCAGAAAGATACACGTAAAGATGTAATAATTGGAAGTTGAATCACATATGTGACTCCGACATTCTTTGCAAGGAATGTTTAGAAAACTACTCCAAAACTAAGAGGAAGTGTAAATGGCTTCGTGGCATCATGTGTCAAATATGGTTACATGAAGACTGGAATATTTTCTACAATTTTTGTGTAGATTGCGGTCGAAAAAACATTTCTATTTACAAATAAATCAATGTAAATACTTTTTTACTTTTTTCTTTTCGCTCTCTAATACACTGATGTTACGTTGTTGCCGAAATAACAATTAAAATCCAATTGTTTGTAAAATATAAGTAGATAATTTTATTAGTGAAGAAAGTAGGCAGTCGAATATTGATTTGAACCTACTATTACGCGTCATTGTACTCATTAAGTTTCTTTTTGTTCTTACATAGTTAACTATAGTCCAGATATGAATGTTTGTTTTAATATTTTCTATTTATAATTTTATTCTTTACTTATGGCAAGCGCGGCATAACTCCCACACAAATGCGGAGTCTCACATTGAATGTACGTGTGACGCGCCGCAGTATAATGTTTTAGAAAAAAATGTTAAAATATATTAATTATTTTTTATCGCAGTACACATAATGTATATTTAACATTAAATAGCACAGCATGATTTTCTTTAGTTTATGAGCACCATGGAATTTTATTCATAAATTCAAAGAAATATGCGGCATCTCACCCGGAATTACTCAAACGATTCGTTTTCACTTTTTAAGTACGAAACCCTAACAATGGAACATAGCCCTATTTATGAAAAAAAGATACATAAACATACCTTTATTCATATTATTATTGGAAACTAAATAATCATAGCAAAAACAGGACTTGCGTCTTATTAATATAAAGGATAAACGATTTGCCATCCCCTGGATCTAATAATTACGCTAAACAAATGATTATTTAACTCGTATTTTTACTTATAATTTTAAGTTCAAAATTTGCATAAAAATCAATTTTCGGCAAATAGTTAAATGTCTTGGGACACCCGGAAGACATTTATCGAAGTTAAAAAATGTTTTGCATGTGTTCATTTAAGTAGAGGACTGAATTTTTTAATTCCTTATTTCCCAAAATTAAATTTATTCGATATTTACCATGAGATATAAATTTTATTCTTCCAAACTCTCGTAAAAAATTGGTAAAAACACATTATTGTGTTTTTCTTTCTTTCTTTTTTTTTAAATATATAATTCATTTCAAAACATAAATTCTTAAATAATATATTTTTATGTTATACAGGTCTGTCGATAAACAAAATATGGATTTAAGTTTGAACCAAATAATGTTTTTATCTTTTTTCGAAGGAATACCTTATATTTTTTTTGACCGACTTAGGTTTTAGAAAAGGCTTATGTTCCTTTCTTAAATTGTTTATGTGATTCTGAATTAACTATTAAATCAATGAAAAATCTCATTCTGGAAATTAAACCTGTTTCAATTGAAACTTAATTATATCAAGGCTAGTTTTGTATTGTTTATTTTTTTCCGCCAATTAACACACATGAATTATGTAACGACATACTTCATGAAAATATGTAATGACATCGAATAAGTGGAAGATTTTGACCATGATATGAAATTATCAATGCAAAAAGAACGTAATCTAATCATTCATAATAACTATTTCACATTCAGTGGTAAAGATCAGAAGCAGAATCACGGGGACCCAATGGGACTTTTGTGTATATTTATACAGTCGGTTTAATTTCTGATTTAAAATTTAAATTTAATTGATTTCTCACTCACATATTTAACAATATAGATACATGTTTTACAAGACTCTATAAGGACTGTTGTCTATTTCGTCGTAAAAGTAAAACATTTGGTAATAATATGTTGCACAAATTATTTATGAAATATTTTACTGAGAATGCATATATATTTCTACACTAAAAACATTCTTCTTTATTAGACCTAATATTAGATTGTTTTTTGATTTGCGGGGGGGGGGGTGCATTTAAAGTGTAATTTAGTCTAAATCATTGAGCATGGCTACAAGTTTTAGGTTAATGAAACAATAAGTTTAACGAAACGATGCATACAAAAATTATTAATCAGGGAAACCACGGTAAAATAAATTGTTATGTTCTTGTTGTAAAACAGAATGTACAATTCCAAAATGATTTATAGTCCCCAATATCCTGGAATATTTCCTAACAAATATCAGGATGTTTGGAATATATGCGTTTATGTGCAAAATAATCTGCATTTAAAGTATAATTTAGTCTAAATCATGGAGCATGTATACAAGTTTTATGTTAATGAAACAATAACTATAAGTTTAAGGAAACGATGCATACAAAAATTATTAATCAGGGAAACCACGGTAAAATAGATTGTGTTATTGTTGTACAGCAGAATGTACAATTCCAAAATGATTTATAGTCCAAAATATCCTGGAATATTCCCTAACAAATATCAGAATTTTTGGAATGTATGCGCTTATGCGCAAAATAATGAACTAAATTCTTTAATAATGATTAAGAAAATTTAATTGCCAACAATTATTTTTGTTTTTATATTTATTATATTGTAGCTTTATTATAAATGAGATTTTTTTCAAAGAACTACGTTAATTATTCGTTCAATGTGAATAATGTACACATTTTTGTTTCTAGAAGAAGATGTTCAACGTAAGTGTAACATTTAAATCGAAGTTTTATTTTTGTGATTTTTTAATGTCTATTGTGATCTATACTTTAATTTTAATTTTAATTTGTAGTATATTCTTTCAAGGATAATTGCAATCCAGAAAAATTTCTAATAAGGTCAAGCTTTGTAGTTATATTAAAATAAAAAAATATTCAATTAATGAATTCATTTATTAACGAATCCTTAATATTTCATATTGAGTTCTGATATTTATTATATACAACCTATGATTTTCTCACTTTTAAGCATATATCTTTTATTTTATCATTTAAAAAAAGGAAAATAAAGACAATCTAAATACTTTAAATTTAAGTGTTTACTTTAAAATACCTTTTACGTATACAATTACATGAAAATGTTGTTGAGATGTGGAGTCCAAATAAATTTATTATTAATGTATTTTTCATTACTGAAATGTGAATTCAAGAATGTATATAAAATTTTGAGATTATATGATTTAACAAATTATGTTCAAGAATTCATTTAAGATCCTTGACATTATTTGATTTGACAAACTAGACTTCTTTGAAAATATTGAAATAAATTTATGTAATTTGAAGAAATGGAAATATATTATTCATTTTAAGTTACTAAAAACAAAAAGTAAATTAGATTATAATAAAGGAGAATTTTTTCTATGTATTAAATTATATTAAATTCCAATATAAGATGGAAAATAGATTCAATCATTTAAATTTTATTTTCCATTTAAGTAGAAGACTGAAATTTTTAATTCATTATTTCCCAAAATAAAATTTATTCAGTATTTCCCATGAGATATAAATTTTATTATTCAAAAAGGTCTCGTAAAAAAGCAGAAAAAACATTTTATTGTGTTTTTCTTTTTTTTTATAATTCATTTCAAAACATAAATTCATAAATAATATATTTTTATGTTATACAGGTCAGCCGATAAACAAAATCTGTATTTAAGTTTGTACCAAATAATGTTTTATTATCGAAGAAATACCTTATATATTTTTTTATCTTTCTTATGTTACAGAAAACTAACAATTGCTAATCTTGAATTATTATTAGAAGCTAATAACATTTGCAGATAAAAAGAAAATGGATATGTAATATATATATATATATATATATATATATATATATATATATATATATATATATATATATATCAGATAAACGAACTTCTAATATGTCTCAAAACAAATTAGTTTGTTTTGTTCGAAAGTGTTAATATAGCAACAAGTATCGCAATCTAAGTCAACGTTTTTCTTTTCTTGTAAATCATATGTTTATTATTGTTTTTAGTACCAGTATAACTCAAAATCTTCTTCGTTGTCTTACAAAAACAAATGCACACGACATTTCTAGATATTTCCTGAAACTTAATAATATACTTTGCAAACATTGTTGTTGGTAATTTCTAAATTAATTTATAAATCGATTTAAAAATCATTAGTATAAAAGTATTACATTTTTCTTTAAATTAGAATTTCATTTGAATGTATACTGAAAACAAAGTACTTACTTTATTGAAAATATTTAATTATATACTGTCACCCATACATTAGAAGTGTCTAAAAAACAGCCTAATTTTCAATATACCTTTTAACATGCAGCTACGACATTTTCCAAAAATTAAAGTATGTAACCTAGTCATAAAAATCATTTTCGAAGAAGCCTAAACATATTTAAAATATTTTTTTTTAAAGTTATTATAAGCATTTTATTTTCTTGTGCACACACAACTCGCTATTTGCCACATGTAGACAATTAAAACGGTGTGTTCACTTTCAATTCATTTTAAATACTTTAAATTTACGATACATTAAAATAATTCAAAATAAATACATTTGTAAACAACCCCAGTAATTTCACAACAATTTTTTGAATTTTGTTTATCATGAAGGTAATAGTACTTGTGAATGTACTAACTGAACTCAGGTCGGTATATTTAGTCCACAATCGCCATCAAAACTGTTGACATCAACAAATGCAATACAAATTTTAATCAATTAGATTAAGATATTTTGTAAATAAACGTTTGCTAATAAGTCTTTTATTTTTTTCTATTTTACATTAATTCTAAATATCTTTGAAACGACCGAATGAATAAGTAGAGGCATTCAGAGGAAAAATTGGTTCTTGTTATAGTTTTTAAGAGATTATGGTATGATAGATAATATGTGAAACAATATTAAAAGAATTTTTGTAATGTAGGAAATATACGTAAGTTAGCAGCCTTGAGGGAAACCTATAATGGATTTTTGATTAAATTGTGGTATTTTTAATAACTTAAAAATATTAAGAATTTAACAGTTTCCCAATACTTTTTAAACCTTTCTGACAGTTCTTAAGACTCCATTACTGCCAGAATATTTGAGATTATACGCAGTCGCTCGCAACGTATAAAGACGTCCGTTTATTGAATATATCTATAAAAAATAAATATCAAACAAAATATTTATTATGAAATGTAAAACGTATATTATCATATAAACATATATTATTATAGCTACGTAGTTATTCATCAACACTCTTTGGTAATTTTACTTAATTAGTTCCCTGTTAAAGAGCAGTTAAAATGGCAAAGATATTTTGCTTAATTTACTGAACGTCGCGAGCCACATTTATCCGTAAAATACGCAGAAGTGTAATATTTTTATTAATGCATAAATATAATATACTAAACTATAATTTTAAGACCTTTAACAATTATAACATACAGAGAGTGTTTAAAAAGAATTCCACTATTACGAATTACAATAACTTCGTTGTAAACAATGATTAAAAAATTGTTGAAACCTTTTCAGACCTGAGGTACACTAAAGGACCTCTATTATTTTTCTCATAAGCACTAAACTGTTTGACTTTTTAACATTGTCACCATTGTTCTACATAGCGTTTTTTCTTGCTTTGGAATAAAATCAATAAATGACAGGAATGACGCTTTTTTCCTCATAAAATAAATGTTATTTTCATCTGAGATTGCTAATCCCTTCAAAACAGTATGATCAAGAAAGTAAGAAACTTTCATAATTATTTAACTTAAAATCTTTACAATAAAACAAATTGAGGATTTGTTGCACTTGTTTATACTCCCTAAATTTGTTAGTAAGTGAATTTAGGTTACTGATAATTAAATTAATAATTTGTGGAGGCTAGTAATTTTAGATCGATATTTGTTAACCTAAATTACCAATTATTAAAGTATCTATTTCAGAAAAATAGCTCTTTTTGTCAACTACGGTGTCCTTTTGTTTGTGGGAATACAAAGAATGTGCATTTTAATGATATTTTAACTTTAGGTCTCAAGAGGTTATCACAGTATAGAAGAATAAAGCTCAATGTTTTGTTTGCATAATTCATAACTGTTCTGTGTGACTTCTTCACACAGAAAACATCTATAAAAACAACCAATGATCATTTCAATCCATTTTCTGTTATCAGATATTATGAAATATGGTGGTATAGACACTAATGTTTAAGCATTCTTTGTATGTATTTTCGGTATTACCACTTATAAAGGCAAAGTATGCATATCCCCATAAAAAGCACTTACAAGCAAGTACTGCACAATTAATTCGGAATATCTCGTCTGAAATGGACTATCACATGGAGGTGTATGACTAATAAAGCCACTGTGAACAGTAATAAAGTATACACAGACAACTTTGTGCTTCCTTTCAGTATTGTATTTAAAACCTTTATTTTGATCATTTTTAAAAAGAGGATATGGTCATTTGTAATGGGTTATTTCTTCTGAACTCTGCATTTGTAGTAAAACAGAACAGCGTACTTTTAAAACAAATGGTATGCTGATGCAATACTATGTAAGGTATTTACTCTAAAAGGATGTATGTAAAACGACGTCTAAAAGTATCAAGATTTTCTATCATGCAGGCTTTTGTGAAAAGAGTTGAAATTTTCAACAGCTTACAAATAAATTTAAACAATATATATTTTTGTACAGTGACTAGCTACTCTTTTAAAAGGAGACTCACTTGGTCATGACAGTTTTGAAATTTCATGCGTGATCTTTGTGTCCTAAATAAAATTTCTGCGTGAATGAGACCTATTCTGTGTCTGTCATTTATTTTAAATTTTGAAAATCTGTGTGAATCTCAGGTAATCTGTTTTTTGACAGTTTTGTTGTGCATTTATATAATAGTTATGCATCTGTGGTTACGTAGCTGCTGCAAATACTAAGGTAAGTGATTCGAGAAATTCTGACAGATCATACTTTTAATGGGAATTTAGTCTGGATTTTCACCTCTTCCTGCTTTGACATCGAAGTTTCCATGTGCTGAATAGCTGATTATCATGGTTATTTGCTGCAATGATATGATAATTAAGTATATTTGGCTGTGTAATTGCTTTATATAGTGCCGTAAGACATGGATTCAATGGATTTTGAACGCATAACATTAATAATGATAATTTTGTCAATATTTATTATTAATAATTTTGTCTTTCTGAATGTTTTCTGAATATTCTATATGTGTGCCGTTTTTCATTTCTTGTTAATTTTTTATATATCTTAATTTTAACTTTTGTTAAAGCATTTTATTTATTTTTAATTACCCATCATACGTAGTATAGGGTAAGTCTTGTAATCGTTTTGAAAATCGTAAAAAAAATTTTGATGGATTTACACGTTTCACACACTGGAGATTCCGAAAAACATATTTTTAGAAAAAAAAAAATTGCCGTCCGTCTGTGTGTCTGTGTGTCTGTAAACGCTCCGTCTCCCGAACAAATTGAGATAGAGACTTGAAATTTGGTATGTAATTAGTATGTAGAAATGAAAAGAAGATTATTGAATTTCAGTAACCTCGATTATCCGGAACTATTTTTTTCGGACTCTCGAAATATTCGTTCTGATAAAAGGTATATAATTTTTTTCGAAATTGTTTATTTTAAGGAGTGAATATAAAAGACAATAAAAAAACATCAATTTTGCAAAAATCATGAAGTCGATCGGATAATGAGTTACCAAGATATTTGTAATCCTATTTTCCACACTCCTCGATTTTTCATGACCCTGTATTTCATCCAAATTTCAATTCAAAGATATATTTTAATTGGAGATGAGACGCTAAATCAGATACAATAAACCACTAGTTAATAGGATTATTGTTTTTGGAGTTATAAGGATGTTTCTTTTAAGCTATTCAGTAATCGAGCCTTCAAAGTTTATGACGTCATCAAGCGACGATTTTATTCGAATTGCAATGCATTTTATAAGTAGTTTACACATTTTTTATTTGAATATTTTACATTATGCATATCGATGATGGGAAAGTATTACGGTGGCCCCCAATGGCTAGTTTTAATTTTTGCTGAATACTGTTTTCTCAAGTTATGTTTTGCAAATCATAAAATATCATACATGTGTTTCTTTATTATATAGTTTGAAAATAATTTACAAAGTTTTGATTAATTATCATTTCCTACTGAAGAAAAAGTTTGGAATAATTTGAAAAATAAATGATTTACCAGCGGAATGTTTGAAACCAATGCTTTTCCTGATAAACGTAATCTGATTACATATAGAAAATTACTTTAGAATATATGAGCTTGCATTTCTACTACTTGATAACATTTCTTATTTGCCAATGTTGTATTTGCATATCTAAATTTTCTTCAGTTTTGCATAAAACAGAAACGTGACGTGGTAAATAATCGTAATCTTAGAAATACTCTAAATATATTTCCGTATATAGAGAGAGATACATATTTAGCTTTGAATTTAAATATGAGAATTTCAGAATATAATCAAGAGCGGATTTTTCGAAACTAAATTTTGTAAGTATAATTTTATGCGATATAAATGAATTGATTTTTGTTAAAAAGATATTGCGTAGTTGGCAGTTTGATAAAGATAACGTTTTATTTTTGTAATAAAAATAATTTGGTTTCCCTAAATTAATTATAAAAGACATATAATTAATTTTTTTTTTATTTCAAAAACGCCAATTTGTCTTTTTTGATTAATCTCAACAAAAATAGCTTCATGCAATGTACTCCAGGTATATAATATTTTTGTTCTGTTTAAAATTTAGTGGTTTTCTTTGTTTATTAAGTGGAATTACGAAATAGGTAACATAATAAATATAAATTTTGTGTGTCTTTTTATTTTTTCTCAATAAAATATACTTTCGTCCAGTCTCTTTCAAATATATAATTGAAATAGTAGCTTAAAACTATATAACTAAAAAATGAATGGGAATATTTTAATTATTTTGTAAATTAATGATAATATGTTTTTCCATTTCATGATTTCATTTTCTTAATAAGTAGACTGATTTATAATTATTCAGATGTGAATTTAGGTAAACGTTAGAAAAATATTTTTATCCCTTTGTAAAACTTTATAAAAATATTATTACTGAAGTAATGGGAGAATTTGGCATAAGGGTTAATTTGGCAAACAACTTCTATTTTCTCCCACAATGCCATCAGTGGTATGCTGTCGCTATCCACCAACCTACTACTATCATCTACTGCAACGTCAGCGTGATAGAACATCCCAGAGATGAAGGAATAAATATTTTTATGATAAAAGTTTTGTTGATTTGTGAATCCCTAAAACATGATGCCTCATTGCAATGGTTATGTTAGATGCTAAATAAAATAATGATTGTATTCATGTACTGAATCTATTGTAAAACCTGAGTGGAAGAATAACGTAGTCATCTTGTCTCAAAAATCTGGTGGGGTAAGTTTTTATTCGATTGATAGGGCATTTTGCAATATATTACATGACCTGTGTTGGGCTGAAACAAGAATGAAAAGAAGATTAAACGTTAAAAGAGAAATGATATCGAAAGTACGACTGAGGAAAACAAGTCAGATGTAATGAGCTATGCCGACAATGAGGATAATGTGGACCACCCTACACTCACATTGTAGGTGATATTAGAACAGGGACTTAACGATCTCCATAGCCCAAACAACCGCCAGATAAAAATAATATGAAGGTTAATAAGGGTCACATATTCCAATTAATATCAAGTATAACTTTGTCATGGTGCTGTATTGTGCTCAACAATATCCAGTAAAGTTAATACACATCGATGGCGAAGAATTCTCTCTATCCACAACGGTGAAACAACGCAAACTTTGAAGATAAACAGACATCTCAGCCACGATCTGATATCTTTGTAGAAATGAATCGCTAGTTGACTTTCTTCTTTGTGGTATAATTTTGTAGTTTTCCTAAAGCATTACGGATTCCTACGTTTCATGACGTTACCGTTCTATCTAAAATTATTAATATTTACTTGTATTTGAATTGTTTTCCTTTTGTAAAACATTATACATTTTGAAGAGAAAAAACTGTTATATTATGCCTACATACCCGACATCTCGCATTAGTTGACATACTTGCAACTGGTTTTGATACGTGTATGATACAATGTTACATCATGCATTCTTCCTTATTTATCAGGGATAGGTGACAAGATCCACAGGTACAATTATGCTTTATAGGATGAATATTTTTAACAAATAAAATGAAAGTTACATAATGAACAATCATGGTTACATAAAGAAAAAATTAATTTAAAAAGCAAAAATGAAGAGTTGACAACAACATATATTGTCTTCATTGAAGAAACAGTTTAGGCTGCATCATCAAAATATTGGTTTTGGTTCTGGTAAAGAAATTCATTCTTTTCAATTAGATGCATACCTTGAAAAACGCGGTTGCTTAATACTGGACGATTTAAGATGTAGGTCAATCAATCGAGTATAGATATCTGATAAATGACCAGATCTCTATCCGTGAGATATATTCCGTAATCAAAGCTGCACTCCTTACCAGCAGAGTTTGAAGGAAGTGGCTGGGATTGAGCACTGCAACGGCGGCGTTCAACGTATTAAACGTACTGTGAAATTATTTATAAAATGTATTTATTAAACTATTTTTTGTAATTGTATTTTGTTTTAGCTGTGATTTTAAATCTGATGTTGAGAAAGGAACGAAAGATTATGGATAGTCTTTATTTTGAGCGGCTTTATTGGCTAGTGTATCTGCTGTTTCTTTCCAGCTACTACTGTGTGGCTTATGACCCAATTGAAATAAATGAACATTCTCGTGTTGGACAATAAGAGTAGGATTTATGATATTATATGATCTCTGAAATCCACACTGGACAAAAAGACATTTTTAAAATTGCCCGCGAAACACCTTCCTTAATGTCAAAACGTTCTGACTAAAAAATCGAGTTTTCATGTACCAGTGTAATGTTTCAGGAGTAAATATGTATTTTGTTTTCATATACGCAGAAGATTGAACTGGTACATTCGCCGCTTTTAGAACCGTTTGTGAAAATGAAGTTATCGCAATGAAATTCTTGAATAGATGTTTAAATACTTCCTTCCCTAGAAGGATCCAAAATATGTCTTGAACTCTGTGACATATAAACTGGTGCGAAAAGATTTCACGTTGAGATACTTATTCTTGTTACAAGTGAGTGAACTGCTTTTTGGGGCTATTTGGAGATCTAGTGGCATTAGTCATCCCAATATTTGGAATGCTGTTGAAGACGTTCTTTTATAGGTTCTTGTTACAAGAATTACAGAACATTGCACTGCTAATAGATGATTTATTTGTAGAATTAACTTATAATGTATAATAAAAAAAAAACTCGGTAACAATCCTGCTGCGCTACAAACGTAAAAAAATATCCAGTGAAACTTTTTATAAAATATAAATTTGTCCGTGATAAATGCTTATCCGGAAGAACAAAACACACAAAATCAATTTTATTTAAATGTAGTTACCCTATTAACCCAATTAGACGATATATATGGAATTGAAAATTATGTTGAATCTGTGCTACAAAGTTTATACTTCAGCTATCATACATTACAGCGTAAAAAATCCATTTTAGTTAAATTCGATTATCTTATTTTCCCCCAAGGGGCGCTTTAAACGCAAAATAAAATTGTGTTAAATCTCTAATTTCTATATATATCTAGAGTACGCCCGTCATACAGTAAAACAAAGAAAAAAATATTAAATTTGGTTCATCTATTTCTCACAAGGTTTTTTATTGGTGTAAAAGAATGCTGCATTTTATTTATCTAATCCAATTTTAACATGGAGTATTGTTGTAATACCTGAAAACATAAAAATATCCATTTTGAAATTTTAGTTATGCAATTTCCTACCAGAGACGCTACGAGAATAAAAAACTGTAATGTGAAAATATTTAATAATACATAAATTCGACGTTTGCGGAAGTTTATTCTGAAGATTTGAGTGAAATGCATTCGTGGGAAGTCAGTTTAAAATGCGTTATAAAAGTTACTTGCATATATACTTATACATAGAAGCATCGTAGGATAAATAAAAGGCATAGAAAATAGCTTTTCCAAAAGTAATTGGCGACAAAGTGTAATGCATCGGAATTATTTTATGTCCTGTAACATAACTATAATTATTATACCTAATATATTTATTCATTGGAGAACATTCCGCAATAAGCATTAGTATCATATACAAATTACATAGAAATTCAAATAACATAATGACACTAAAATGTATTTTAAGTAATTAACGCACGTAGACTGTACTTTATTCGAATTCTTTTTTGCAGCAATGTAAAATAACTATAAATGCTATATACATCTCCTTCAAGAAAATACATGTTATATATATGTGTAACCCCAACATACAATAATTTACATTAATGCCACTGTTCTGCAAACCCGTATTGGTTTCGTAATTTTGTTTCAGAAAACTGTTTCATAATATCGTTTCCTAAAATCGTTTAATAAAGTTGTTACAGTAGGTTTCTATATAGAGAGAGAATACGTATATTGAACAGGAATATTTCACAAATTAGTTCTTAACAATAGCTATTAAAATTTTTAGTAATATTTTCTGACCTGTTAAATAATATTTTTAAATATTCTATAATCAGTTATATTCACAAGAAAATATATGTTTTGTCATTTTCTGAAATTTTATAAAATGTCTGGCTTGATGTGTCATTTAAAAATTCTCCTCAACAATCGTCATGCAAAATATATGCCTGCAAAGTTCTAAACAGAGTAATATATTATTCTTGTCATGTCTTTATTCCAAAAATATTTTTCTTGGATTTAAATCAGATTTCTATAGTCAGTGAAATGAATGTTCTAAAATATTTCCCCTCCTTTTCTTTTCTTTTTTTTTAGGAATGGATTTGAAGATTATATTACAACTCTTCATATTTAAAAATATATAATAATAGGAAAAATGTAATGCTTTTAAAACTTAAAAAATATTATATGAGATTGTTGTCAGATTCACGTGAAAAGCTAAATATCTGTAGTTACCTTTCAAAATATAACAATTGAGCTTTTAAAAATTACAATATTGAATAGTAAAACGCTAAAAAATAATTAAACTCATATTTATAAGTGAAATTTCAAGCTTATTTTTTTTGTTATATAAAGTAAGTAGTCGGGTAGATTTTAAAGTATCAAAAAACATATTTTTAATAGAGTATATTAAAATTTTATTCTGTAAGAACATTTTAAAAAATCCCTATGCACAACATCGCTTAAGAAGTGAAGTTGTTACCAGAAAAGCTCGAGTTTTTTTATAGGATTAAGGGGTAATTTTATATTTAAAGTTCATTTTCTCAAAACGGTGTTTTGGTCAATGCGCGCATTATTTCTATGAATTGGCTGCGTAGAATGTCATGAAATTTTGACTTGGGGTATAAATTTTATAGATGCTCAAAATGACATACTTTTATGGTCATCAAGTAATAATTTTAGAAATTATGACTATTTTTATTTAACACAAAATTCAAAGTTTTGAGGGTTTTATTTTTTAGCCCTTTGAGGGGCGGTGGGATATATTATATCCCACCATATATTATATATTGATATATTATATCCCACCTAATTTTAATCTGATTCGAACCAGAAACTTTTAATAAAATTTTACTCTTTTAACTTTGACAGAAAAGATGAAAAATTGCCTTTCATTATTTTGAACTAAATTATTTCGTAAATACCGGTGTGAATTCGACGTTAAAGGAACAAAATTACTTGCCCCTGAAAGGGTTAAGAAAAAAATTTCAAGAACGAATTTATATTTTCTTTTAATTAATTTAAATTTAAACACATATCGCATTCAATAATAAACTTTTGATTCACACTGACAATTCAATAATGTGAAATTCTATATGCAGGACACATAAGGTGAATTTATTTATTAAAAAATCATTAAATTTTAAATAAACAAACTTTATACGCATTTATACCAGTTTATAGAACATTAACCGTTAGAATATATCTGTTTTAATGTATGTTTAAAATATCATATTCATACGTTTATCAAATGAGGTGTTATTGAAATTCCTATTAGGATAACTTTTATATGTAATTCATCAGTTTAAAATATAGACATTACAGCATGTTAATATTTTTCCCGTAAACGCAAAATAGACAGAAAACTTGATTTAAAAAGTAACCTCTCTATTTCTCTTAAGTACCTCGTTCTAGAAAGCTATTGAAGCAATTTCAATACATATATGTTTTTCTATATTTATTTTATAAACAAATATATTTATAGATTATTCTGTGAAATCAATTACATTTTAATAATGTTAATTACAAAAGCATAGACGTATAGACGAGTAACTATTGCATTTTTTTATTTGTTTCTTGTCGAGTTATCAACTTAATGTTCAGCTATTATGAAAACTATTGAAATAAAATTAAAAATATGTTTAAAAAGTTATAAGCATTTAATGTTTGTCTTATAATGTTTATCACGCCTAATCCCATGGCTGCAAATCATGTAGATAAAAAATATTTAATTACAATGCGTTAATTTGGCGCGAAGCCTGGTAATTGGGCTGGTAATCACCACTTTGATTTGCGCTCCATACAAAGCACGATCTAATGAATTTATTAAAACCTCATACATTTTGCTCTATATCTTTTTTAAGATATAACCAAAGAAAGACCATAAAACATTATTAAAACTATCTACTTAGGATTTAAAAAAAATTCTTAACATATAATGATAATTTAAATTGTATTAAAAAATTAAATGTTAAAAGATAATATTAATATATATATATATATATATATATATATATATATATATATATATAGAGAGAGAGAGAGAGAGAGAGAGAGAGAGAGACTTGAAATTTTGTGTACCTACAACTGAATACCTACTGTGACAGTGCAAATCATAAACTCTTGAAAATGTCTTCATTAACGCAAGATATTTATTTAAATCCTTAAAACAACCTCATTAATGGAAAAAATATTCAATTAAAGTGCAGAATGTAATCAAACGGCAGGAAAGAATCTCCAGAAGAGGGGGGAGGGATGCCATCGTCACAGCAATGCAATAGCAGTAACAGACTGAACGTATTCAACGACGGCCCTATCTTATAAACTATTCCACCTAGGAACCTGAAATGTCGGACACACACGCATAGAAAAAATAACTTACAGAATTAGTAAAAATGTTGTAATTACTCCCACTAGAAGTGTAAATATAAATTAAAATTCGATTTGAATAAATTCGTTTAATTTCCTTTCATTGAAAAACCAAAGACGAAGAGTCTGCACATAGATGACGGACTAGGCATTTTTCAGGCTCTATAGTTTATTTTATTATTGTATTTTTCGATTTGAAATTAACACATCTATGCGTATTTTTTTAGTGCGAACACAGAAATCTAATTTTTATAGTGATGGCGTAATTAGAACATAAATTAATTAACTAGTTAATTTTGCGTTAATGAAAATAATTTTTCTCCAAATCAAAAGAACGTATGTAGCTTGTTGTGAAATCATAGACTTATGTTCTGGTAACGTGAGACGTTGTATATATAATTAATAAAATCCATTATCGTTTAAAACGAAAAAAACTTTATTGTAAATTAACATTAACAAAAATAAAAGTATAAAATATAATGAACATATCCACGTTGTATAAGTATAATTTCAGAAACAAACATTCTGACCTCCGCTCAAAGCGAACCTTTCTCTAACCCCTTCAACATCCAACTGCCCGTCTTTCATATATTTCCTAGCATTCCTTCCTCTCCGGCAAAACTGGTATTTTTCTCTCCATAAGGAAAGAAACGCCATCTGGCCTCCTATGATTGACAGTTATTTTAATCCTATACTTATCCAGATAGAATTTCTACTTTATAGTGGCCTAGTTCCTTTGTATCCAAAGAATGGCTTTCACATTTCTTATCCACTCTTTCAGAGCGCACATCTTTCAATACAAAGCATGCATTCCAGTCTGGCTTATCTTAAGGTGACAATGAAATTAACCTTTCGATAGAATTTTCCTCAATAGAGATCAATCTGTCAGATTTATTTTCATTCCAGAGATATTATCCTTTTTCTACAAGTAAGGGATGAGTTGATTCATGTCAACTCATCACAACACCTCCCCCTAAGGAAAAATTTCTAGAAGAAATTTGGCATATACATGAATAGAATAAGCTTATTTAATCAATTTCTAAAGAGGTCAACAAAGCACAAAGGAATTTTGAATAACAAATGAAAAATCCGTATAGAATACAAATACATTCCCATACTCAGTATTTGATAGACCACACTGTCAAAAGGATTTACTATAGAGCCATACCTACAATACCTAAGTATAATTCCAGGAATAATTTATACAATTGATGCCCTAAGAAACAATTTTGAAATACTTCACATATATATAATACCAAATACAGATTACACTCTACATGATTCTAACAAAAAAAAATAATAAAAAGACAGAATAAATCCATATATAACACAATGCCTAATACAATTCTCTTAAAATCTTGCTTAAAGACTTAATTTTGGACACGTCTACAACAAAAAGAAAGCATACTAAATTATGCAATTATTAAATTAATGAAGTTTTACTATTACGAAAATATTAAGCATTAAATGATAAATAAACATAATACAGATATTACAATAATGAGTACTGCCAAATTTAGAACAGAACTTAATTTAGAGTATTCTCCCGAAAACCAATATCTATATTACTTCTATCAGAAAATCTTTTCGACAATAATTTTCGACTCACAACTTCATAATCATGATTTTTCATATCTAAATCTTGTTTGATCTTAATAAATCTTTCTTTGTGATTCGTTTTAATAACAGAATGCTCCATTCTTTTTAACATTGATTTTCCATATCCATTTTCTTGGCATTTAGCCCCCAATTTACTCTATTATTATCTTTCATCCCAGAGTTAATTTTTCTGGCCACAGTCATAGTTGAACTCAATTTCTTTCTAATTCTATTTCTAACATGCTCAACTCCCATACTACCAACAAAATACCTGGTTATATTTACAGCATGCTCAGAATTCTTTTCCCGAAATTGACATCCCATACATGAATTTTATCATTATTCGTTTGAGACGCATCATCTTTTGTATCGATTAATTTAGACCCTTTTGCCAAATTCCTATCAGTCACGTCTCCCGATGAATTTACCCCTATCTCTTTAACTGACTGATTATCCCTTTCACAGATTTCGTATACAAGCATTTTTCTAAAAAATTTTTGCTCATGATCGCTAGACAATCTGAAGGTTCCCTGCCCATTTAATTCTCTCTGATTTTCCACCTGTTTACACACTGAATTTTGCTTATGCGTATTTCCCAACTTTAACAATTCATAAACCACTGGTGTTATAAGTGGTGGAGAATTTAGTTTTCTCACAACTGCAACCAACACATTCTTTTCAACATACTCTTTTTCATCTTCTATCAAAGCAACCGGCACGGACACCAAATCCGCCTTTTGTCTATTTCCGAGGGCCGGTATAAGAAAGACATTTCCCACTTTCTTCGCACTCCACGGAATTTCATTAGCATCAAAAACCGCAATTTGCGCACCTGTGTCCTTAATCGCTTTTACTTTCTTACCACTCACGCATAAATCAACCATAGGTAATTCCGTTGCCACACCTTCCTTATTATTTATACCTTTCCCATCACTAGTAATAATCCAAGCTATGCTTTTATCCTCATAATTGGATTTACCTTTTAACAACTCCGGACAATTTGGACGGATGTGACCAACTGCCAAACAATTGTAACATTGGACTTGTCTTTGCTTTTCGAAAGCATTGTCCTTCTTAAATTGGTCAGTTTTCCCATTCTCTTTCGTACTATCAATTTCCGATCTAGGTTTATCTTTATTCTTAATTTTAGATTTAAAATTATCCTTTTGATTATCCTGAAAAGACTTATTTTCCCAAGGTTTTATATCCGACCTCTTAAATTCTCTTCTTATACTCTCAAATTTATCCGATTTTTCCGCGAGTTTAGAAGCAATCTTTATTTCCTCCCAATCATCCATAAATTTTTCTTTTATCTCAAAAGGGACACGTTTTTTTAATTGTTCCGTGAACATTAGTTCTTTTAAGGATTCAAAATCCCTCACTTCTAACGACTCTAACCAATTATCAAGCTAACCCCTTAACTCATAAATCAGATCTACCCATAATTCACCAGATTTTCTTTGATGAGTTTCAAATTTTTGTTTTAGGGTGCCTGTAATTAGCCTAAACCTATCTAACAAAGCTTTCTTTATATGTTGAAAATCATCACATTTGTCTGACGGTTGTTTTACTATAATTTCGGCAACATCAGAAGGTAATAAATGAATTAATTGACTAACCAAATCTTCCTGAGAAATTTTAGCTTTCTCGGCTTGCCTTTCAAAAATCATAAAGAAAAGAGTTATATCAATTAATTTAGAATCAAAGCGCGGAACTAAATCCTTTAAATTTACCTTAGGAGTTCTATGAAATTCTACATTTGATTCATTAGGTGAAATGCTAACAATATCCGCAGAATTTTGAATACGCAATTTTTCTAATTCAAATTGCTGTTGTTTCTCAAGTTTTTGTAATTCAAGTTGTTGCTGTTTTTCAAATTTATCTGCCTCAAGTTGTTTTTCGAGTTTATCTGCCTCAAGTTGTTTTCCAAGTTTATCTAATTCAAATTTCCTAAGTTTATCTTTTTCCTCTTGCGCAATCCTATCTAATTCAATTTGCCTCTCTCTTTCTTTACGATCTTTTTCAATTTGTCTCTCTTGTTCTTTACGATCTTTTTCAATTTGTCTCTCCTTGTTCTTTACGATCTTTTTCGATTTGTTTTTCCTGTTCTTTCCGCTCTGCCTCCTGTTCAAGAATATATTGCAAGCGAAGTTTTGCGTAACTTTCCTTATAATCCTCAGCACTAACAATAGCTTGAATTATAGCTTGATTTTTACACTATTTTGACACACTGCTCTCAAATTCCTCTGCTAATAATAGCAAGACGCTTTTATTATATTTTACTAAATAGTCTGCCATATTTTCCCCCAAAATATAATAAATTTCAAAATATCAGATATATTCAATTTACAATAATACAATAAATACAGAAATAGAATTTTCTTCACTATACGTATAATAATGTATTAAAAAACGACACAATTTTAATATAGCAAATTCTCATGCAACAGTGACGTTTTTCAAACTGAGTATATCCCCCCAAAATATATTTTATACCCAACAGTACAGTATAACCTCAATTTATTTTGAAACATTAATCATAATCTTCCATAGTATACCCATAAAATTAAGCTATAACTTTATTACTGTAATAAATAAAATGTATATAAACAAAACTCTTATTTCCAAAAGTTTTATATAAAATTATGATTAAAATACCCTGATTAATAATCTCAATTAATCAATAACAATTTACTATACCCCAAGTAAATTTTAACATATACATAAGTATATAATTTTCTTAACCCAATATTATACCTAACAGATACCAGAAAATCAACAAACATAAAAATTCTAAGTAAAAATTTAAGTACCAAATTAATAGCTTCCCTAGAATTTTTAAAATTCTCATAGAGTTTTGTTCCCCAAAAATAAAATTTATACACAAAATTTAATTTAAAATAGACCTCTATAGAAGATTTCATAAAAGAGCTTACCTTCAGATGCAGATATTTCCTCCACACTGATACCATGCTTCCAAGCACTTTTAAAGATGACACACACAGATTTTTGAAGATTTGAAGACACTCAATTCGCTGATGAGGCACTAATTTCACCTTAGATCCGTATATAGACAACTGAGATGGTACGCCGCATATCTTCATTCCACTGTAGATTTTGAAGCACAAATACGTAGCACCAAGCCTATAGTGGACTGTTCATACACCACACAGCTTTAGTCGATAACGTTCTTTTTCCAGTTCTCTATTTGCTAGAACTCCGAGAAAAAACCACGACTCCAATTAGACTTCAAGACTCCTCAATTCTGGTTATCCGTTTTCCACTGGCTCTTCATCTGTTTAATCAGGTTAACACATAGATCCGTAATCTATTTTACTCTAGATTACATATCCCAGTTGCTGCCACCAATTAATTATATATACTATAGCTGTGGTAACGTGAGACGTTGTATATATAATTAATAAAATCCATTATCGTTTGAAACGAAAAAAAATTTATTGTAAATTAACATTAACAAAAATAAAAGTAAAAAATATGATGAACATATCCACGTTGTATAAGTATAATTTCAGGAACAAGCATTCTGACCTCC
This sequence comes from Maratus michaelseni, assembly GCA_963931845.1. NCBI lineage: Eukaryota > Metazoa > Arthropoda > Arachnida > Araneae > Salticidae > Maratus > Maratus michaelseni. The sequence goes on along the minus strand of OZ007590.1, from coordinate 254,501,790 downwards.
GCTCAAAGCGAACCTTTCTCTAACCCCTTCAACATCCAACTGTCCGTCTTTCGTATATCTCCTAGCATTCCTTCCTCTCCGGCAAAACTGGTATTTTTCTCTCCATAAGGAAAGAAACGCCATCTGGCCTCCTATGATTGACAGTTATTTTAACCCTATACTTATCCAGTTATAATTTCCACTTCATAGGGGCTTAGTTCCTTTGTATCCAAAGAATGGTTTCACATTTCTTATCCACTCTTTCAGAGCGCACATCTTTCAATACAAAGCATGCATTCCAGTCTGGCTTATCTTAAGGTGACAATGAAATTCACCCTTTCGATAGAATTTTCCTCAATAGAGATCAATCTGTCAGATTACTTTCATTCCAGAGAGATTATCCTTTTTCTACAAGTAAGGGATGAGATGATTCATGTCAACTCATCACAATGTCATTTATCAGCCAGTCATCCCAACTTTTCGCTTTTCGCCTCATCAGTTAAAGAAAAGGAAGTTAAAAAAAAAGATTTTGAGGGTATTAGGAAATTAAAAGTTATTTTATAGCGTTTGCAATAAAATTTTGCAATTGCCGCAATACGAATTCCGCGATGTTGCCTTTACGAATTATTAATATATATATATATATATATATATAATAAATGTATATAAACATGTTGATGAAAAATATGTGTAAACAAAGAAAACTAAACACCAGTATTTTTAATTAGAAACTCAAAAATATCGCTATGCATATCAAAGCTTTCTGTGGTTTTTATGTTACGTGCATATAATAAATTTTAAATTTTATATGTTGAGTCCTAAATTAATTTTCAATAAAATAATTGTCCACTATATATTTTAGTGTGTTCTAAAGTACACTTATTAGAATCCTAAGATTGTTTTTTAAGAGATTTTTATCTGTAATAAATCTTCTTTCTTTTTGATTTTTTAGCCTATTTAATATAAAATATGTTACACAATGCCAACAATTTATTTTGTTTTCCTGTAAAAACAATTCAATTATAGTTGTTTTATCAATATGCATAAATTAAGTTCCAGGAGTAATTGCTAATTGGGCAAAAGACATTTATTGATACATTCTGCTGATCAGTGTAAAACAATCATTCATCATTATCAGAAACACTTTTTGGCATTTTTTTAGTCGCTAAACGACTTGCAAATGGTCATCTAATTTATTTCCAGTGTTTTCTTTCTCTATTGTGGAATGTAATTGAATAATGGAAAGTATTTTAAATTTTTTATAATGTTATAGACCATAATAAGTTGAATGCTTACAAATAATTTTGTTCTTCTTTAATATTTAATGAAACCTTCAGTGATGTTGACATTAGAACGTTCTGTTCATTTATAAAAAAAAAAATTCGTTCCTTTTATTTACATAAACAGCAGATTAATCACTTTTTCTTTTATCTATAATTTTATACAGAAATAATATTAAATTTGATATTTCTATTTATAAGTTGGGCATTATTTACAAAACAATCCGATAGTGTATTTACTTATGGTTTCGCTGCTACCACATAGTAAGTTGGTCAAACAAATAAACTTGCTTTGCAAAAGTTGTTAACATTTTAGTTTAATTAAAAAATCTATATTTTTTGAATTACCACTTATACACATTTAAATAATCGTTTACATATATAAAGACGATTGATTATATTTTGGTCAGATGATTCGCTTATATTACCCCTTTATTATTCGTGTCAAATTTTTATTATATTTTTATGCAATTAATTTTAGGCAAATGAATTATCACTAGTTGGTGAAAAAAGTATTACAGTACGCAGTATTTGGTTAAACAATGTCGCTGTAAAACTTTTTAGTTTCACATAAATTTTTGTCACTCTCAACAAAGAAAAGCAACATTTTCAATGCTACATTTACTAATTTCTTTTTCAAATTAAGGGAAACACAAGATATTTTTTATAGTTCTTTTGACTTAATAAAAATCATACCAGTATTGTTCCAGATAATCAAAAATATTTTATGGAAATTACATTTCCATAATACGTAGGTGATGTGTTCGAAATCATAATGTCCACGAAAATGTTGTTTATGGAAACCCTGTCCACAAAAATTATGTTTTAGTACATTACTTGTAATACACTAAATCTTACATTGAATTTAATGACACTGCTAAATCAAGTTTTCTGTACTTAATATTACATTCTGTTCGGTTTAATTTTGCTATTTTGCATTCTATCATTCGCCTTTTTTTTCTTGACCATAAGACGGATTGTGTGATCCTTCGCTCAGCATTTTTTCACATTTATTATTTAAAAAAATAGATAGATTTTATACAGATAATATTTGCAATATAATGCTACATTAAAACACAGATTGCTATATTTTATATACGATTTCTTTCACACTAAACGTCTTTCTTGCTGACATCTGTTAAACTATTTAAAAGCTATAAATATTCTGCTAACGAACATGACTCAATCTTTTGTGACAGTAGTTATTTACCCAATAAAAAACAATAAGATTAAAATACTTCTGTATGAACTTGAATCTCATATTAGCTTTATAATGTACTAAATTAAAATAAATAATGTATCATAATAATAATAAAAAATAGTTTCAAATGAACCTTTTAGACCTAGTATGTGGTACAAACTTGGGATGGTAAATTCAACGGACAATATTTGTCAGCATCTGTTGATATTGTATTTAAAAGAAAAAAGAAAAGTATTTAGTCACAATTATTTAAATGTAATGTTACGTCATAACATATTTTCCTTAATGACTATTTTTTAATGCCAATTATTCTTCATATAAATACTCTGAAACATCATATTTTACGTTCCTGGAAGAATAAACTATTAAATTTCACAAACACTACTGAAATGTATTACTATCTATAGGTATTGTTATTTTTTTAATGTCACGCGTTATCTTTTAAGTAAGATTACTTGAAAAAAACGCTTTATACCTGTTAATAGAAGAAAGTTAAGAATTTTTAGAATTTCTTATTTTGTTATAGACTAAATGTATCTTTAATTATCAACTAATCGGCAAATGTTATTTCATCAATGAAAGACATATTAAAACGTTTATGGCGAACAATCTCGTATCAGAATATAATTTAAATTACATCGTTAGATGTCTTTAATTCATCTGAACAAACACTTATTTTTTTTTATTAAAAACCATAAATTAATTTTTAAAATGTTGTAATGCACTTACACTCTACCATAATGAAGGTAAATTGAGCTACGGAATTAAATTGATACTACTTGTCGACAATTTCATTTCTTTAATATGAATTACTTTATACGACATATTAAATTAATTAATATTATCTCTTAAAAGATTAGAGAAACGAAAGCGCCGTTAATTGAAAAAAAGGTCATAGATAAAAAACAAATTCATTAAATCTTTACTCATCTTCAACATGTTAATGTTTTTCTTCTTTTTTTATATGAAAAAGGATATTTTGGACATTATTATTCGAGAACGCTAGGAAAACAAAAACAAAATACATACACTGATATTAGTTTTTTCTTTTTGTTGTCGTTGTTCTTTATTTTGAGGAATCTGAAGAATTTTCTTTATAATTTCCATGTGACAATGGGTGAAATTAACAGAAAGTTAATGATGATATTATTGAATATTTCATCCTAGTTGGTGCCTGTATCACCCAGATGATAAAAAGTATTCTTTAAAATTTATTTTTTTGAAGTTTTCAAGGTAACTTTTCATTTGAATACCACGTATGCAAAAATATTATAAAACATCTAATAACACTGATAAACAAAAATTAACTTTTTATTTTTTTCTTAAATTTGAAGCTAATATTCCAATTATATACACACTTGAGTAAATAAAAAATTTACTAGAAATTTTTACTTGGTTCTTATTTTTTTTTTAAACGAAGGGTATGTATTTATAGGTTATTACGATATGTCACAATTTAGGGGATCGTAAAATAATGCATAATAATAATACATAAATGTTAAATTCACGAGCTGTATACTTGTACACAGTTTATACACATTTTCCACCTATTTTACACACATTTTACACAGCTGAACACAATTTGAGTGTATTCATTTGAGTACATAAGTACCTATTTTTGCGTTTATATTTATGTTCAGTTTCTTCTCTCTTGATGAACCAACAGTAATCGGCAAGCTATGCTGCATTCCATTGCGATCGATAACGAAACTCCATAGCAGAAATTTGTTGGTGAAATCGTTCACCATGCTCGTCGCTAATTGCTCCTATATTATCTGGTTAAATGTCAAAGTGAGAGTACAACAAATGAAGTTTTAATAACAGGTGACAATTTACCTTTTTAAAATTGTTTCCCATATTTTGAACTGTACACTTGTAATTTGTAGATTTGTTATTCCCTAAGAAATTATGCACAATGTCCTTGAATAAAAGTCATGCATCTTTTTCTACCGTCGTAAGTATACTTTCACACTGGACATTTTTCATAATTTTCCCTAATGTCTGGACCTACAAATACGCCTTCTTTTATTTTGGCATCCGATATTGATGGAAACATGTTTCGGATAAACGCAAATTTGCTTTACCGTCCCAATTAAGAGCTTTCACAATTTTTTTTTTATCAATCCCAACTTGATATGGAGTGGTGGAAGTAATATGTCCACTGATGCTACAAGAGGTTGGTGAATTACATTTTATTACCAGGTTCTAGTGACTTCCGAGAAGGCTACTTTTGTACATAATAATGTTTAACTCTTGCATGACTGTCCCATTCGCAGAAAAAGCATGAATATTACGTGTAACCTTGTTGAATTTCCAGCAGAATCGACATTACTTTCAAGTCAGCAAAAATTTTCCACTTAAAATCATTGTACTTCAACACAAGCAATAATTTCTTCAGGGTATCATATGTTTCTTTTCCCCTTGAAGTATATTTATTTAGTTAAATTTATTTCCAATGTGAAGGAGTACTGCTTTTAGACTCACCTTAGACGCATCAATAAAAAGTTGCCATTCCTCTGGTTTATGGCATAGATAAAAATATGTCATAAGGCCTGGAATGTCGTTGCAAAAGTATATTTCACCATCTTTTTTTTTTAAACGTGTGAAGTCGTTATGCCAGGGGCGCCATTTCAGAATTTTCTTGGGGGGGGCAAAGTTTTTTTTAAGGTAGTGGCGTAGCCAAGGGTGGAGTTCGGGGGGCTGTACACCCCCACCCCCCCGCAACCTCTCAGAATTAGAAACGTTTACTGAATCATAGATACAAAGACAGTAATACTTCTAATACGGAATCTCATGGGACCAGTAAAAAATTCCGTTTTAGACAGGTTTTTGTCTTAGCAAGTTGAATTTAAAAATAATTATGAAAGTTTTCAGTTATAGACAGTTACCGTTTTTTTTTTTTCAGGTATTCTTTAAGACTGTTAAAACCTCCTTTCTACAAAGCACTTCTGAAGAGCATAGGTGTATTACAGTAAAACGTGTCTAAGCGAAACCTGTCTATAACGTAATTATTTCACAAACGGAAAAAAAAATCAAGTTTCGACGAAAAAAACGCCTTACAATTATACTTGCTAAGATGGAGCTGTTTTCCAGTCATTTTCAACTCCTTCTTTGTAAGTTTTACTGCAGGGGCGCCATTTCAAGAGTTTCTTAGGGAGGGGGGGGAAGCAAAGTTTTTTTAGGAACAGGGGTTCAAATAGCGTGCAGGATTGTCCAAATCGTGCACAAAATAGAAATAGGCCACCCACAATAAAAAATGCAGTGTGAGATTTTGCCTTCTTTCACAAACATGTGATTCTTCAGTGAATATTTTAAATTTTAGTGGTACACCGTGATTTTTTTTGTTATTGTTTTTAACGCAAAAGCAATTCGTCAACCGATCGCGGTAAACATCGCGAATTTTACGAATTGGATTTAGAAAAAAATAGTTAATTTGACAAATTGGTCGCGCAAAAAATCGCAAATGACTGTTGAAAAATATTGCGAATTTCGCCAAAGATCACTGAAACAAATAGCGATTTTCGTCAATCTGTCACGGAAAAAAAATCGCAAATTTAGTATAACTATTGTGGAAAAATATTGCGAAATTCATCAAAAGATTGAGCAAAAAAGACTCCCGAATTTCAACAATCGTAGAAAAGAGTCGCGAATTGCGTAAAAAGATCGCGAAAACAAATAGAGAATTTCTCGACCAGTTGCCAAAGAAAATGTCGTGAATTTCGACAAATGGTTGAAAAAAATTCGTCAACGACCGCGCAAAAATATAGCAATTTTTGTCAGTCGATTGAGGAAAAATACTCCCGAATTTCAACAAACGATCGTAGAAAAGAGTGGCGAATTTCATCGAAAGAGGGCGAAAACAAATAGCGAATTTCGTCGATCGGTTAAAAAAAAATGTCGTGAATTTAGACAAATGGTCGAAAAAATCAATTCCGTAATAATTCACAGAAAAATAGCGAATTTTGGAAAATGATCACAAAAATAAATAAATAAATAATAGAAACAATCACGGGAGAAAGTCGTGAAATTCAATCGGTCACGAGGTAATAAGCACACGAACACCATCAAGAACTTACGAAATTTGCAAATGTTGTTATTAATAGGTATAGGAAAATTTTCATTAATGATTTTCTGTCAGTAAAAATTTTCCGCAATCCTTTTTAGCCTTCCTCTTCAGACTATGATCTAAATTCTATACAATTCATAAATTTACAAAACCCATGGTCTCAGGTCTCTTGCTCCTGCATTGAGTGGGGCAACACGACCCAATCTGCATTATAGATCGAGACGGGTTGACGCGGCTTACTTTCGTTGCGAGCAGGTTGACTTGGAACATTTGACTACGGTTGGGACATATATGTCCAGTGGACTATTTTTTATTCTATTAGTACGACTTTCTGAAATCTGTCACACACTTATAGTAGGATATTTTCAAGAGAAATCTGTCACAAGGAATTTATTTGGAAATTGTAGAACGATTGAATGCAAAATTAGTCGTCAATCCTGGCCCGCTATCAAAAGGTTAATTGTTTCGGATTCAAGTTGGATTTTCACTATTTTGAGTCCGGTTCGTGTTGCCCGAGTTTTCAAAGAAATCCTAAATATTTTCAAATGAAAAAAATCATTTTTCTACATAAAAGATAAAATTGTTATTAGAGATTAATTGTAATTACTTTTCCATAATCATATTGAAATAGGAATTAATTTTCTTTAATTTCGGTAGAGTTTCGGTCAATGAAAAATTTTTGGACGTTTCAGGGTTTACTGGAAATTACAGTCCTGGATCGGCTACCCGAAATGCATTTCGTTTTGAGTTTGGTTGATTCAATTTTTTTTGTTGCGGGTCGAGTAAATTTTATATGCTTCGAGTTGCTCTTTGCCTCTTTTGAATCGGGTTCGAGATGAACCGATTATACAAAAGGAGGTTCTGAATAATTTTCAAATGAAAAAAATTATATTTCAATATTAATGGGTGTATATGTGTTATTTTTTGTACATAAGCGGTAAACTTTTAGATTACTTTTCCATAAATGTATTAAAATATACATTCATTTTCTTTCACTTCGGGTTCAGGTATGAATATTTCGAATTCGTCTTGAAGTCTGTCGGTTAAAGTCAAGATTTGGATCGGCTACAATCCAATTTGAGCAGGACTCTAGTGTCAGGCTGTGAAGATTTTTAAGAGCATACTGTATATATAATATGAATTAATAAAGCAAATGATTTAATAGCATTATAACGATTGGAATAAATATAATGTAACACTAATAAACAAAATTAACAAATCAAATAATTAGGAAATTAAATACACTTCCCTCATCCACGACCCCCGAAAAAAAAGAAAAAAAATTCCCTTAAATTTTAGGCTAAAGAGAGAATTTGTCACTAAAATTCTACCCTTGAGAGTGACGAGTTTTCTTTTAATCATGCTGTACAAGCATGTTGAAGCAATTCATAGCCTAAGAAGCAATTCATAGGTTTTTTTTTTTACATATACTTCTAAAACTAGCCAAAATACTCATTAATGATAACTGTCTCACTTATAGAATGCTGCAATAGCAAGGCTATAGAAAATATTTTTGATAATTATTAGCTTCAATGTTTAAAGTATTTATTAAATGTTCATTACTTTCTGCTATCTTTACAAGAAGAAAGTATTGGATTCATGAAAATTTTCCACTTTCGGTTTTCGACGGAGTTATACGTTTTAGAAAGTCCTGAACAAGATTGGCCGGTTTTTAGAAAATGTCTGTCTGTGAGTCTGCTGTCTGTATGAGACAAAAATTTTGTGGGCGCTCTATCTCAAGAACTAATGCACGGAATTTAATAATACTTTAGATTCAGTTAGACCTTAGATACAAATGGGTGATGATTAGTTCTTGGTGTAAATCGCTCAACAGGTGCTGTTGCTATGCTGCATTTTCCATGATTTTTATGATAGCTATATCTCAAGAACTAATTTCACCAAATTTCTGAGTCCGTTAGACCTCGACAAAAATAGACGTTGATTATGTTTTGGTATAAATAGCCAACAGGTAGCGCTGCTATGCTACATTTTGCACGATTTTCACGATAGCTATATCTCCAGAACTAACGCACATAATTTAATAAAATTTTAGATTCGGTTAGACCTTAATATAAATTGGTGCTGATTTGTTTTTGGTGTATGTGAAACCTGTATGAGATAGAAGAAAGTTTTGGGATTGGCACATCAGACTAGTTTTTACTTTCTTCTATCTTTACAAGAAGAAAGTATTGGATTCATGAACTTTTTCGACTTCAAGTTTTCGACGGATTTATACGTTTTAGAAGGTCCTGAACACGATTTAACTGTTTTTAGAAAATGTCTGTCTGTCTGTATGTGGCAAAAATTTTGTGGGCGCCCTATCTCAAGAGCTAATGAACGGAATTTAATAAAACCTTATATTCAGTTAGTCCTGATATAAATTGGTGCCGATTTGTTTTTGGCGAAAATCGCCCAACAGGTGACGCTACTATGATGCATTCTTCGCGATTTCCGCAATAGCTCTATCTCAAGAACGGATGCACTTATTTTCATCAAACTTCAGATTCTGTTAGAGCTTGACATAAATAGATGTTGACTACATTTTGGTGTAAATAGACCGACAGGTGGCGCTGCTATGCTACTTTTTTCATAAATTTCATGCTATCTCAAGAACTAATGCATGGAACTTCATGAAACTTCAGATTCTGTTAGACCTTTACATAAATAGATACTGAATACGTTTTGGTGTGAATAACCCAACAGGTGGTGCTGTTATGCTATACTTTTTTCATGATTTTCACGATAACTATATCTCAAGAACTAATGCATGGATTTGCATAAACTTCAGATTCACTTAGAGAGACATTGACATAAGTTGTTGTTGATTAAGTTTTGGTTGTAAATCTCTCAACATGTGGCGCAGATATGCTGCATTTTTCAGAATTTACACGATTTTAGCAATAGTCATATCTTAAGAAGTAATGCACGGAATTTAATAAAACTTTAGATTCAGTTAGACCTTGATATAAATTGGTGCTGATTCGTTTTTAGTGTATGCGAACCTGTGTGAGATAGAAGAAAGTTTTGGGATTGGCACATCCGACTAGTTTTAATTGTAATCAAAGCTGTGAAATCTTATTTTAACTTTTGATCATATTTTATTATTTTTTTTTTGGTCTAACCTGTGATAATTGATAAATTTTCTGAAATTTCAAATTCCTTGGGGGGGGCGGTTGCCCCCCCCCCCAGCCCCCCCGAAATGGCGCCCCTGCGTTATGCCTGTCACTTTATATAGCAATACGTACATCACTAGCCAACACATTCCACTCCTGAAGTCTTGATCCTAGAAATTCGGCTTATTCTTGCTTAACACCACATCACGCACAAAAAGTCATTCAATTCTTCTTGCGTTATCACATGAAGCTTCAAATATTTCTGTCGTGGAATATAATCTATTTCTGTTTCACTTTCATGACTACAAGATGGCATGCATTCTTGATCAACTGAAAGACTGTAGTTTACAGGCGACTGTGGCAGAAGAAGTACGTTACTGTGAGGTACTGGCTTCATAGCTGAAATGGATGTTGGGATACTGAATATGCTTCTGCTTCTTAAAATTAATTCATTTTCCTGTTGGAGTCATACAGAAATATTACTCTTCTAAATGATCTCTAGGTTCTCTTCAGATCATTAGTATGGCGAAATGCACTGAAGTTTTTTTTCCTTAATCCACTCTCGAAATCGGGTTAAACAGCGCATACAACAAAAGTGTGGTGCCCATGGCTTATCCTGATCGCCAATTTCGCATCCAAAATAATGTTTATAGGCAATTGTAATTAAAGATGTTTCTTCTGCGAGTAGTGCTCATAACTTTGCCACAAATATAGCAAAAACTATCACTGGAATTAACACACTTATGAGACATTTTAAAAGCACTCGTTCGTCAGCTAATTAAATGATACAATGATCAATTTTTTACAAAGGACAAAGAAAAATCTTCATGCCACCACAATGTCTGACGAAAACATCACATTGGCACTTAGATACATTATAAATATCAGATATTTGTTCACCTTCAGTGTGATTAGATTGTAGAAACAAAGTACTTTAAAAAGCAATAAAAGAACATAATGAGATATATTTAAACACAAACATCTCCGAAATGGAAACCAACTTCACTTTTTTATGAATATTTCCTAAATTCCCAAGGGTATGGTTACTTAAATCTGTTAAAATTTTCCAAGAAAAAATTTCTTGTTTATCAGTGTAATTAATAAAGGCGAGATAGTCAATATAGCTCGTTATTTACCTATATTGCGTTTCTTACATTCTTTTTTTATTTCTTCTTTTATTGAAAATATTGTAGATTCAAACTCACCGTCAGTTACCATTATCATATAAATGCTATAGTGATGTTTACAACCAAAATTATTGAAAAAAGGTGTAATACGTATGGCATATCCCTTGCCATACGTTATAACAATATTTTTACGTTTAACCCTTTCAGGGGCAGTGGTATGTTTATGAAACCACTTAACTTTAATTTCCAAACACCACAATGACACCAGAATTTTGCTAAAATCTTTTCCGTTTAATATGTATGTCAAATATAGCATTTTTCTTATTTCCAAATAATTTTTTTTTGTAAATTCCGGTGCCAGTCATTTATTTCAACATTTTAGTACTGAAAGTACTTTGACCCTGAAAGGGTTAAGATAAACCCAATTGTGTACATTTGGATTATTTAATTTCACCACGAATGGCATATTTCTAGAAAGGCGAAACAAAACATAATTAACAACAGAAAAAACAAAATGTAACTCCATACCCAGAAATCGCGTACACCGAACGTACAGACTGGAGGCAGCTGGATTTTACAAAGGATATTTTCAATGCAAGTTTCTGTGAGTCGAAACTTGTTTACTGTTTCAAGAGTACCGTATCTCGTATACAAATCATGGTAAATGCCAATATTTTTATATAAATATTAAAATTTCTTCTTTGATTTAACTAATATAATTGTCAAAGAATGTCTTAGCTATTAACTAAATCATTCTTAGTGACACACTGAAAGTCTTATACATTGAATATTACCATATATTAAATTAGGCATACTGCACGCTATATAGATAAATCAAAATTGCATAAATATATTTCTGTAAATTGTGAGAAATGTTTGAAAGAAAGTAGTAGAGCTAAATTTTGTCACTAATACTTGTAATTTTTTTTGGAAATTTTTCCTTCAGTTCTTTTTTAATTTTCTCAAATTTTAAAACTTTTTATGTTTTTTTTTATGCAGTAGGTAATATTGAAAGGCAGAAAACGAACGTTGAAAATTGCACAAATAATACAAAAAAGGAAATTGTTTTGCTTTAGTAATTGTGATTATTTTTGAACTATTCTTTAGTTATCTTAATATATATATATATATATATATATATATATATATGTTTTCATGCATAATTTTTGTTAATACTTCTAGAACTGTCAATTTCTTGAACAACTTTGTTGCATTTGAAAATATTCTGAACAATTGTCGCTTCATGATTTTTTCGCAAACTTACTCCTCATAATTTTACTGATATGAATCGACTACGATATTATTCGCTCAACTCAATTTTGTGCAAGCCCATGTACACAGCCCTACGCACCCAACGAAAGAGACATACCACGATACTATCTCTACTTTTGGATGTCACGTGAACAACGTAGGCTGGTTTTCCCCAATTGCCGAACTGTCATGTGATAAAAGAAGGCGTGGCGTGTGTAGTACAGCGGCTTTCGTCTGTATTTGTCTGCCTTTCACTACTATTACTATATTAACTTTCATTTGAGCGTGGGTGGAGATGTTTGCATCACGTAATCCTATCCATTCCTTTTTTCTCATCTTCTTCGAAAAGAAATCTGTCACTTCTTACATTTTGACTCCATTTTTGCTATCTATATCAAGGAATATTCTTTCGCGTTTCACAAAGAGAGTTGCTAATTAAATGCACCCTGTGTCATTTCTACTAATTATATCAAGTTAAAAGAATATCCAGTCTTACATTTTTCAAACCCAATTCTTTCTTATTGTAATTTTATACAAGTTAATTCTTCCACAGCTTAATTATTTTTTTGAAATGTATGGCCGTGTAGAGACACCTGATTTTTATTATTTAATTGTTTTACTTTATTTATTTGCATATATTGCGAAAAATATACAAAACATTTAGTCAAAAATTAACGAAAAATTACCACATGAAATTCATGTTATTCTAATTTGACTTCATTTTATTCTAATTCATTCATTATTATTCTTATTCATTCAGAATTAGTTCATTTGATTCATGTTATTCTAATTTAAGTCTAACATTTTTCAAACCCAATTTTTTTCTTATTGTAATTTTATGCAATTAATCCTTCCACAGCTTAATGAATTTTTCAAACGAATTGCCGTATAGGGACAACTGATTTTTATTATTTTATTATTTTACTTTATTTATTTGCATATATTGCGAAAAATATAAAGAAACATTTAGTGGAGAATTAACGAAAAATTACCACATGAAATTCATGTTATTCTGATTTGATTATAATACAGGAACTTTCACCGTAATTTAGCCATACAGTATGAATTTTCTTATTTGTATGAATATCCATTTGATAAAAAGTATTATTTTCTTTTTAAGAAATATATTTTTTATATAATTAATGATATACTCGTAGGTGATCAGATGAAATCGGAAGGTCGTAATGGTTATAAATTCTGTGAATTTCATAATAAAGCATGGCTGCAGCTTCTTTACAAATAATCTTATTTAAATCTATTTACTTCGACTTTTTTCTGTTAACTGCATCAAGTTTAATTTCATGAATAAACAGAATTGAAAACTTGAATACAAATGTTTAATATAATTTTTTTTAGAGAAGGAATTTCATATTTAATTTTAAGTTAATCTTAAGTCCAACCAGACATATTGATAATTATAAAAAAAGAATCCGTATACAACGTTTTTTTATTCCATGTTAAAACAAATTTTTTTCTGATTTCATTTCACATTTTACTTGCGTAATTATATGTAGCATTTTTCTCAAAATATTACAAAAACTGTATTCTTAATAATTAAATATGAAATTAATAATTTAGATGAAATAAAAATAACATTCATTATACTTCTACTAATATAATTAAATTAATTATCCTTATGGGTACAAACATACATGTGATTTATTTGCACAATACATGCATTTTGTTTATATTTAATATTTACAGTAAAAATGAGTTATATGTATTTTAAAATTTTAATACAGTTGTTTATAACTTGAACAGCTGTGTGTAAAAGCTGATTTTATCATTTCTAGCATTCATTTTATGAAAAGATTCATAAAGTGCGATATTTTCATGTTAATGCCACAGCATTTATTTTATAAAGTACATAATTCATAACATGCATAAGCATATGACATAAAAAAATGGACATAATGCTGCAATTTGTTTCCTGTATATTTAGAGTTTTATATTTTAGGAGTGAGACTGTTATTATTATCCTTTTAATGTTTTTCTAAATGCAATAAATTACAGATCCCGATATATTTTATACAAAATATATGTATGAATGTGCAATTGAAATTCATTGAAAACTCTAAAAAGCATTTTCTTTAAAATTAACAACATATTCTCATTAGATGTATGGGAAATTAAAAAAACTGCTACTAATAAAAAAAAAAAAAACTTTATTTAAGTCAGACACTTTATTTTGTAAAAATCTGCATTAAATTATTAAATTACAGGAAAATTAAAACTTTTTTTTTATTTCACACCGTATATAAAATAACACCTCTCATTTTTTCAGGGGATAAATTAGAGATATCAAATAACTTTAAAAAATTAAATGACATTCAACACATTCCCCTGAAAGATACTGAATAACATTTAATCTGATAGTATTAAATTTTTGGTGCTGTGAAAAAAAATCTTAATAAAATATTATACTTTAAAAAAGGTAGCATTTAATGTAATTTTGGTCATGTAATGTTTGGATTATCTTTGTTAGTGTTAAGTTATAAATTGTAAAATAATAATAAATAATTCTTCAGAATATTTCATGAATATTGTAAAAATAGTAGCATATAATATAAAGTAATTAAATAACTATACAGTAATTATATTGAGGTAGGTTGTAACGCAATAATTTCTAAAGACATGTGCATAGATTTACTCTTATTATTATTTTTTTAATATCTGGAATGCAGATATTCTGAAAAGGCAGCAGTTTCGAAGAGTTGCTTTGAAACTGGACCACGCTGAACTATGTTTGTAAGAAATAAGCATTGATTAGGGTTGAATTAGTATATAGAGGTTAGTATATAGAGAAATAGAGAGGAAATCTTGTGCAAGACTCCAGGAATATTGTGATAATGAAACATTGCTAATTAGCTGCAGTTCAATCCACATTATTCCATTGCTCTGCATGAGGATGTAGCTTGTCAGATTGATGCTCCTTTTACCAACAAACTGTAGTAATTTTGATATATTCTCCACACTGCTGGAACCTCTCATATGACACAAATTTACTGCAACAGATGGGATCCTACACACAATAGAGCATTCTTTTTGAAAAATTCTTAAAAATGTCAGTTTTACTGGCGTCCATATTTTTACTGAAATGTCACAACGAATCATTAAATGTCTGTTCATAAGTCTGAGGGATTATACAATATTTTGACTTGTAAAATAAATGTTTATAAGTTACATTTTTATATTATTCACCACTGAACGCTTTTCATATTTGAGAAATCAGTTTCAAATTTTATTTTAAGCATTTTATAAAAAATGTCATTTGACAAAACTTTCAACATTAATATAATGAAACGTGGTTTAAGAAAAATATTTGCCTCAATACAGTAAAAAACATTATAGATTAAATTTCATCCACAAAAACGATGTAAAATAAGATATTTACTTATTTTCTCAGCTACTTATCATTTCTGCAGGGACATTGTTACGATAATCTGATACGGTTGTCGCCAAATGTTCGGGAAAAGAGTAAACTGAATACTTTTTAAATTTTACGCGCATTCAAACTCTGCAATATTTAGAGGGAAACATTAATACAAAAACAAAATATATTCTGGAATTCAAATTTATAATCAGAGTTTATAGAAACTAACGAAGTGAAATTCTTAACGTTGCAGTCACATCGGATTTCACATTGAATCTAATCTATAGTGCTGAAATTTTGTTTAATTCTAAATACGAAATGAAGTTATATAGTATTTATTAGACAAACAATATTATTACTTAAATACATTATTTTTAATATTTAAAACTAACTAGTTCAGTTTGTCTAAATTCGACTGGCAAAAACTAAAAGTATAATAAAAAAAGATAATTGTGAGACTAACGAAAACGAGAGATTAATCAGATATCATATGCAAATATGTCGATATTTAAATTATGGCAGCTTGCAATTTAATTAAAAATACATAAACGTTTCCCATTTTGATTAGTGTTTTCTCTACCTATGCAATAACATGCATGCAAATCCTTACTTTTGAAAATGAATAGTTGGAAAAACTGAATTAGAAGCCAATTGTTAGGTGACGCCGCTTTATCTTATGTTCTCTAAAAAAGTAACTAAGCATTAACCTGATAACACTTATGTAGCATCTATTATAGAACAGGAAAAGTAGCATTATTATTCAATCCATTTGTAAAATGTAACACGTACATATATGTTACGTATATTTGCTTACGCCTAATAACAAAATATAAATTAATTTTTATTCATTGCAAGGTATCACTTGTTCAAATTTTACGAAGTAAAAAAGTAAAGCAGAAATGTTAGATGAACTTCTTAGAAACATAACAAAATAATCTGAATCGGAAATCAGTCTTATACTGGCTTATTAAACTCCAAAATAAATTATTATTTTAAATTATATTTAATACTATTTCCATAATTTTTAACTTTTTGCATTATTTAAAAATATTTTTTTTTTCAATTAATCAATAATTTATTTTTAAATAAAATTCTATATACTGAGATTGATCTTTTGCACTGCAGAGGTGATGTTTATGGTCCATTTGGGCTTACTCATAGTATAGGAGGAATGACACGCCAAAGTAAATTACCTCAAATATACACAATCTTAATAAAACGTTGCCCCTTTCTGAATGAAAATGGTTTCCAGTTGACTGTCTTTTAAAAATGACGTCATTTTTACAAGTATACGTTTTTACTTATATTCTGGATTTGGCGTCTAATTTTAGAGCTGGTAGAATGAAAAACTTTGAAATGATGATCTTTTGATGCAGTTATAGGAAAACGTTTAAGCTCCATGTATCTTAATAGATGTATATACGATGAAAAAACCTATCAAATATTTGAAAGCAACATGTTTTTGTTGTGTCCTTCTTCCAGGAGAAAACAAGAATTTATTCTAATACTATATATATTTTTTTATAAAACTTTTACGTTCTTTTCAAATGTATGCAAATACTAAATATTTCATAGTAGACCTGTAGCCCTTTTTCTATGCATTTAAAAAACGCAAAACAGTGAATGAGTTACCATTCGAAAGGTTTTTAAACCGTTTTCTGATATAGTACACTCACATTTCGTTAAAATAATGTTTTTTGATTAAAAATTGCAGTTAATTAAATCAGCATTTTTTTTATAAATTAAATGAAAGGTTTTTCTGAAATCAATGTTGCCACAAAAATAAAATACCGCATTATATCGTGCTCAACAATGATTATAAAAAAATAAGTAGTACAAAAAAGTGGGACGTCTCCGCACAGGCTTATTTTAAGTTTATGATTAAACAGCAAAATTCAAATGTTTAGAAGAAATGATACCATCGATTAATCGAAACAGTGTTGTTTCACGTGTAGCATAAAATGTATGCTTTGTTATATTAAATTAAATTGTATTTTTTTTGCTTTCAATTTACTTAACTTTGTTCAGTGTTTTTCTCAAAAGTGGATAGCGTCACGTCCTCCTCTAATGCAGTTAAAATACGATTGTTAATCTTAAGTTAAATAAAATCATTTCTTCGCTTGTCTTAAAACTGAAATAACTCTGAAACGCCGATTTCTGGCTCTTCCTATAAATCTGTTAATTTATATATTTTTGGTAACTTTCAACTACATTTAACCTACCATTTTCTGAATGTATTGAAACACAAACTTAAATATCTAGAGACAATAAAAATTATTATTTTTTTGCTTAAAAATGAACAACATCATGTGTAAAATTCCCTAGTTTTTAGAGGCACATAAACGGAAAAAAGGATACTCAACGTAATGTTTTAATTCTACTAATTATACGAGTAATATCCTAACCCTTTAATTAAATAAAATACTTATTGTTTCACGAATGCTTTAGAAACATTCTAACGTTATTACATATGGATATATGTTATAAGATACATACAAATAATTTAGATTTCTACAATGTCTTATTTGTAATTATATATAAATATATATAATTTTCGAAATGCTTTATTTGTCTAAGATTGATTTATCACTTCATTAATTTTTTCAATCATAATCACATTAAAAAATGGAGTAATATTTCAAAGTATTAAACATTTCTATTTATTCAAGTAGTTTACAAACATTTGGTACCTTTAAAAGTATCTGTTTAAAAACATAAATATATTATATACACAATTTCTTATCTGTAATTAACTTGGCAAAACAATGTGTTGCATGTGCAACTGTATGGTGTTTTAATAAATATTTTCATATGCATTTAAAAATTAATAAAAAATGAGAAGAACAATTCAGAATATTTGATGTCGCACTGCAGATTATGAGATGCAACTAAAAAAATTATAAATATGTAGTCTTAAAAAATAAATATAAATAAGATAAATGTTTAAAATATTACATATACTCGTATGAAAACTTTAAAAAGGGAATAAATATGTATGCAATTTATTATGTGTTAGAAATACAAAATATTGAATGCAAGACACGTAAATGTGTTTAATTTAATTCATGTACACTGACAGTAATTATTTCATTCTTATCTTTTTTACACACATATTGGTTTAGAAAAAATATCTTGATTGATAGAAAGATATAGTATTTATTAACATTAGGTTACACTTAAAAACACGAATTAGAGAGATTCCAAAAGCAAATAAGAAGACTTTTTGAATTGAACTGGCTTTGTAAGTTAATTAGCAAAATAGAAGGTACATGTACTTTTATGAAAAAAATGGATAGCCCCCTATTACCTCTGCAGAAAATTATCGTATAAAACTATGCCTTGTATTAATCGATTATTAGTAACGTCTACTAATTAATTCTGTACTTAAATTTTCCTTAGAATGTCGTTTACATACAGAAATTTTAACTTTAAATTTAATTTTAAGATCATATTTCGATTTGTACTTACATTTTATTTTTGTATACGAACCAGGAAATCATTCGGTAAAATAGTTTTTAAATTTTACAGATTAAATTTTTGAACTCATAATGTTAAAGTATTTTTGAATCGTTGTAAAGCAGATTGTCATGTGAATACTGTTTTTAGCATAAAGCAAAAACGACCTGTCAAAAGGAACTGCAATCTTAGATTCGCATTTGTAAAGCTACTGGAAATTGAGTTTTGTTAAAAAATGCATAAATTGTAATTCTCATTTTGTTTGATAATTAATTTCGAAAGTGAATATATTTTGAAATTTCATGAATGTACCGAGTACATCATAAGCAATACGAGGAAATTAATGATAGATATAAATCCCAGAATTAACTGTGTATAAGATGAAATTACTGTCCAAGTATATCATTTCATTTGTAGAGTTGAGAAAAATTTGCAAATAATCTCTCAATTTTTGAACATATAATGTAGAGTGAAAACAGAACAAGATAATACCGATGTGTATGATTTTATGCCCCATACATTCCTTGATTTGGTTGTGTATTTTGATAATAAAACTTTTCTAAACAGCTGCAATACATCGCCATATTCACTGTCACTTCATTTCATAACACCCGGCATTCTGAATTTAGGATGTTATATTGCACTCTTGAAGTTAAAATGCCAATCTGTAACATCTAATACCTGTTATTTAAAAGCAGAACGCATCATGTAATTTTTTTAAACTTCGTCAAATAAAGAAGCTTCTGTTTTTGGTCTTTATGTGTGCATCTACGTATGTATGTCTTCTTTTTCTAGATAACGGAACATACTGAAATATAACTGTTACACTACAGTTCTGGTACAACAGGAATGGTGTTAACCTAAAAGGATTCATGGTATTGTTTCTTTTTTTACAATGATGTGTCAGATATTTTAATATGTTTGTCTAATACGTTTCAGACATAAGCGATCTGCAATTGATTGTCTTTATAAATGTCAGAGTGGTGCCATACGAGAAATAAAATTTGATTGCCCAAAATTATTTTGGGCAAAATCTTTAACGATGCGAAATCAAAATACCTTTATTAATCAGACAGTGGTGATATACAATCAATAAAATGTGATAAGTTGACAGAACTTC
The DNA here is from genome assembly GCA_963931845.1 of Maratus michaelseni. NCBI lineage: Eukaryota > Metazoa > Arthropoda > Arachnida > Araneae > Salticidae > Maratus > Maratus michaelseni. The sequence continues at coordinate 254,481,824 of OZ007590.1, read as the reverse complement.
TACAAACGTTTGGCGAGCTTACCATTATATCCACGCTACTGTTTCTTAAATCGTCTCAATACTTTAATAGAACTTTTTCCAGGCAAACATTGTCAAGTTCTTGAATGGGAATTGCAGCTGTTTGGACAAAAATTTCTAAGCTGAACACGTACGCTCAAAATGTAACAATATAGATTAAATTGAATGTTGGAATGTGGTTGTGAGAATAATTCTCTAACGTGAAACCACTTTCGTTAAAATACACCAACTGCCGTTTAGTAAGTAAGTAAAAAATAGGAAAAATAGGAAACATAAGTTCTTCGACAATTGCAAGCAAGTCGTTTATTAAGAAATAGTCACTTCAAACTACGTTGATTTTGTTTGTTTCAAAGTTACTTATTTGGTATTAGCTGAGCTATTGACTAAAGACGTTATTTGTTTTGCTTTGCAAATCAATGTGTGAACGCAATACTTTGTGCAATTACCGCCAGACAATTGTTGAAACAGACAACTTTATTAGTGCTCGAACGTTATTTTGATCATTGAAATACAGGTACATGTTCTGTTACTGTCATTATGTTTAGATTCTAGCATTTTTTTGCTGAAGCGATATATCAGTGTATATTTTTAGTTTTGCTTCATTTCTCCTTCTGGTGTATATACGGGTTTCGCATCTCCGTCTTTGTTCAAATATTATGCTATATGCGAGTTAAAATCTATCATAACATGTTTTGCTCCTATGCTTACTCATGATTAGCAACACTTAAATGTTTTGATATTCTGCGCTTCACTAAAGTCGATATATTATCACATATAATGATAAGTTTATTGCTGCCAACAACACACATTTTCTTTTCAATTGTGTTTTCTTACATCCTTTAAAGACACACTTATCAAGACATTTTATATTACGCTGCAGAACTTACGCATGTGTTATAATTATATATCATTGATCATTACGAAACAGTAGTCTTTTCGTCAATTTCTTTCCTGCAGATTTTATTCCTTTCAGCTAATTTATTTGAAAAATTGCATTTTTTAAACATGCCTTCGTACATGAATCATACATGCATGAGTATAAAAGTTGTGCAAAAAGTCACCAAGCATACGGCAATGGTATTTTACGTAAGGAAATAAACTTCTTTAAAATTAGTATGAACTATTAAAAAAAATCGAAGAAACTCGTATTTATTTGAATTCAGAAGGTTTCATCTATTTAGCAGGAATAAATAGAAAATATATGAGAATATCATATGAGACAAACACAGAAACACGTACTGGAGAGTTTAGAGGAAAACATCACAAACATTATAACGGAAAAGCATTAAAAAATTCCTTATTGTAGAATCTTGTGACAATAATGTATGTATAAATATTTCGTAGTCACATATTCTTACAGAATATTGCCTAAACGTAAAAGTTCATTACGTTTCGAAAGTGTGTAATCAAATGTAAGATAGAGCCAAACAGGGACAAATACTGTTTGAAACTATGTTAATGCTGTATGCTCGCACTCAATATATATATCCGATTATGTAAATATTTTCTAATGGGATTAAAACTGAACTAATTGAAAACGAATGCAGTGCACAGATTTTGAAGTTTTATAGACTTTTGGACTAATAAATTTGTTTGTGAATGTATAAACTCGTAATAAATTTTGCATTATTACAGATGCGCGTACAGTAATGCACACTTATCGATTTGATTATGTGATACGGATTAAGAGGTGAAATAAAATGTAGTCAGCTTTAGTATGCAGCATTTCGAAAATCAATTTCCATTAAGTACAGTTGGCAGTTTTTTTTATTAATTCCCAAATAATCTCTCTTGCATAACAATAATTAAATACTACTATTTTCTTCAGTAGTTTGCTGCATTAACAAAAAACAGTTTTAGCGGGAATTATAATTATTTAGGTATCAAAGGTTTTTATAAAATGACAATAACAAATTGTATATGTTTGTCAGTTATTAATTAGAGTTGATAATACACAAATAGTCATGAAATTAGTGAAGTAAGGTGAGTAGATAATGAAAAGGATTTCTAGAACAAAAATATTAGTTCAAAAACCCACTAACAGAGAGCGTAATATTTATTTATACAGAATAAGTAACATAAACTATGTAATTTATTCGCCTAATGAGGACACATTATGTTTAGTAAGATGGCCGCCATTGTGTGCTACCATCTAGAATTGTAATAAAGCATGTTGATGGTTGACTACATTGTGTGCATTCGAATGTTAAACACATGGCGTGCTATGCTGAGTTTAAGACCGAACAGAGATGCTATTCAAAGAATCTCTCCGGCAAAGTAATAGTTAAATACTAGTACTTTCTTCAGTAGTTTGCAGCTTTAAAAAAATACAGTTTTAGCGGGAATTATAATCATTTAGGTGTCAAATGTTTTCACAAAATGTCAATAACTAAATGGTACATTTTAAATAATTTTTGTCAGTATTTAATTACTATTTATAATACCCAAATAATTATGAAATTAGTGAAGTGTGGTGAGTAGATAATCAAAATGATTTCTAGAACAAAAATATTTGTTCAAAAAGCCCCCAACAGGGAGCGTAATATTTACTTATACAGAATAAATAGCATAAACTATATAATTTATTCGCCTAATTAGAACACATTATATTTAGTATGGTGGCCGCCATTGTGTGCTACAATCTAGAATCGTAATAAAGCATGTTGATGTTGACTACATTGTGTGCATTCGAATGTTAAACACATGGCGTGCTATGCTGAGTTTAAGACCGAACAGAGATGTTTAAAAGTCATGGAAAACAAAATCCTAGGGAACTCTTTTTTTCGCATGAAACAATTCTCGTCATCGGCTTACGACACCCTCCAGAATTTATGACGAATAGTTTTCTTTACCCCTCTCTGACATGTGTAGTGTAATTTAGGACACCTTCTATATGCGATTATTTGTATAAAGAAATAATTATTACAAACCAAAAATTTTTAAAAGAAACATTTATAAAATTAATGATAGAAATTATTTTTATAGTTTATTATTAAACCTATGTTAATATTTAGATTACGTTTATATAATAATATATTACACATTAAATTTAGTTAATATCACAATAAATAAAGTTAATTAAGTCATTTTCAGTAAACTGTTAAATTTGCGAAACATGATACGACGGCTCATAGACTCGTGTTTCGCATAATATTCATCATTCCAGTAGCTTATTTCTCACCTTTTTCATGAATATATTATAACACGAAAACAGTTATTAATTTAATCGTTATTTTTATACAGAGAATATACAGAGAAAGAAAAAAGAGAGAATACTTTGATAACTGTATAAAAATGTTATCAAAATATGTGCAAAGTAATTTTTTAAATATAATTGAAAAAATACAGAATGTTGGGGAAAATTAAACTTGAATTATTTTATATTAGCTGAAATTTAAAAAGTTTTAACCCATATTTTTATTCCATGCATCAAAAATTATTTAAATGAAGAAATATAAAAAAAAGTGAACTACTTCAACTCTTAATTTTCAAAAAATCTGGTACATGTTTATTTTTAATTTTTAATATTATGTCTTCTTACATTTCTATAATGTTTTTTATGTTGATATGTTTAATATTGTCTTTCAGATAAGGTTCTGGCTAAAAATTCTTAGCTTCTTTTTTATCATGTTTAGATATATTCTCCATTAAAAAAAAAAAAAAAAAAAAAAAAAAAAAAATACAGGGGATCAGGTTCGGGTTTCAAGAATTCAGAACATACTGCTCAATGCACAGAATTAGTGATGGGCATAACGATTATTTTGATTTTTCGAATGAATCATTCGGGCAGGCGCAGAAGTCTAGCTGTCAATCTTAATTTTTTTCTTTTTTTATTCAAATAAAAAAAAATAAAAAATGAAGTTTACAGATATGCTTCTGCGGATGTCCGAATGAATCTTTCGAATAATCAAAATAATCGTTATGCCCATCACTACACAGAATATAGGTGAAAACATATATATTTTTTAACTAATAGATTTTTTACATTTAATATACTTTTTACAATGCGCTCTAACACCAAAAATCATTCTTATATGAAAAATATCAATTCTATAATCAAATAAAGTTTTGAAATTTATTAAAGTGGTACTTTCATATTAGCCACATACCAAGGGTTATTAGATCAAGAAATCGCCAAAGTTTCTGCTATTTACAGCAGTCTTCTTTATTAAAATTATTTCAGTGGTGTAAGCGTACAGTTTGTTTACATATCTGTTAAATTTGTGTTTTATTTATTTATTATGCATTTATTATTATATTAATTATTTTATTTATTCTACACATCGTAGAACTAGTATTTATAATGCTTATAATATGTACCCTTGTAAAGACATGTTTAATTATATAATATATTATGTCTTACTTTAATAGAAATATAAAAATAAATTTTATTATATAATATATTTTTTTTTTTACATTTCAAAAAAAAAAAAAATGACAAGCTACAAGTATATTTGTATATTTTAAAAGAAAAGTTTTCATTAAAGAATGTATAATAAAAAAATATATCGGTTATAGGGCAAGAAAACCGTATCAATAAAGGATATGCGACTAATATTTCCGTCAGTGGGAATCCATGATATTGCCAATGCATGTAATTCTGAATGCGTTAATTATTTCACACAGAAGTTAAAAAAATATTAGCCAGTATATTCATAAAAAAACAGAAAGACAACCTTGAATATTTAATAGAAATTTGATAATCAATTTACAATGATTTACAAACTGTGATCTGATATACTAAATGAACGTACAGTATATTGTAAGTGTGTCAAATGTTTCAGTAAGAAGGAAATAAGGAGAGCCATTTTATATATTAATAGAGGCATGCCGAAATATATCAATGTAGTAGTGGTTATGATACACACACATCAAATCAATACATATGTGTATCACAATGGCAAATGTAAAATATTACGCTAAAGAAGCCAAATCTAAAATAATAGCATAATAAAGGAGTCATGGTAACAGTTGTATTAAGTTTCTCGGATAGGGGGAGAGTTAATTTTTTTATCATGGGAGGGATATAAAATTTAGTTTAAAGATATCTATACTTTTATATATTCCTTATTTTTTGAAATACTAAATAATAGCACTACAACGAATTATCGAATTTTTCATAAATAAATTAAATGTAAAAACAATTCATGCTTTCATTAAAATTTACAAAAAGTCAACATATTATAAATCACAAATGTGTGCGTCACTTAATGCTGACGTAATGATGCGGGCGACAATGTGGTTAAAATGGATGTATGTTGCAGCAATGGAACTATTTTTCCAATTAATATTAAACAATCGTTTTTTGGCCGACGTTGCCTCCCCCTCCCCTTAAAGATCGATTTTTTTTAAAAATCAATGTCCAATTCATATGTTGCCGTCAGAAACACATATATGTTCCAAATTTCAAATCTTTGTCAACAGCAAGTTGGTGAAAAATGAGTAAAAATATTTGACTGCCACATACATACAAAAATGTAAGTTAAAAGAAATCATGTAAAAAAGAAATAACAATATTAATAAAGATTTAAGTTTAGTTGAGAACTTTTGTTATAATTCTTTTTTTTTTTTTAAATCAAATTTTTATTCTTTTTTTCTAAAAATTTATTATGGTTGTTTTTGAAAAAAAATAAGAAAAATATGCATCTTTATTATTTAAATGCAACCATTATATATATATATATGAAAAGCGATTTATTGCAATATTACATAATTCAAAATGTTTCATTTGGAGTATCTTTTTAATAAGCCAATTTATTTAAAAATTATGTATATTTTTTTTAATTTAAGATGTACGATATATGTGGAAAACAATGACCAGAATAAACATTTATCTTGGATTTATTCTCCCCAGTAAATCTCGTAACTTATAAGTTGACTGGAAACGACCAATTGAATCGTTTAAATTGCAACCAAGTGCCTCACGTATATAAAATTCCTGAAATTCGAGAATGTTAGCCATTTTTCTACCTGTAATTTTTGTGATTTGATGGTAAATTATTAGGTACGAGTATTCGATATGTATATAAAATCAATACATGTTATGTTATCTAAAGGTAAAGTTTGATGAAATGTTAACTTGAGAGTTTAAGTATTAACACATGAGATGATAAAAGGTTTTTGAGAGCGCAAGCAATGTGTTACGTTTCAGGATTTTGTAGAATAATGTTTTTCCATCGACTGCGTAACTTGCACCTGTTAATAATGTAGTAAACTGATGTATATAGTTATTGTGTTTTCACTGACTACACTACATTATAGCTAAAGAAAATGTACATGTACATCAAACCTCAAATAGAAATTTTAATATTATGTGAGTAGTCGGTATTAACACTTGAAAAAATTTATTTCATTAAAAGTACAATATTATATTTCCTAAAACATTTTTAATTTTCATAAGATTCTAAAATGCATAATATGATTTTTTATGTTGCTTACGATGTAGTATTACATTATTGTGTACAATGTGTTAATCGCTCATTTCGTGTATCAAATAAGCAAATAAGACATTGTTTAAAATGAACATTATATCAAGCAAATGACATTTATAATATTTCAAAATTTTTATTGCTTAAAAGGCGTATAGCCAGAGTGAAAAAGTTTCCAAGCCGGGACTCGAACCCGGGTCATCAGTATAGCGCACTGATGTCTATACGCCTTTTAAGGAATTAAAAATTTGAAATATATTATAAATGCCAAGCGTGAGAAATTTTCTATGGAAAAATTTCAAAGTATTAAATAGACATTTATAATGTTTTATCATAATTTTAAATGAAATATATATAATAGGGCAAATTTTTGTTTCACAAAAATATATAAAATATCAGTAAATATATGTTATACGTTTTATGGGCACCTCAAATGTTCATAAATATAGATTAATGGTGCTTTGTTTCAGCCAGCACATAAACGGTGAGCGTACCACATGTGGCCCGTGGAGCGCAGGTTGAATATGTCTGGTCCAAGTTTTTAGAAAATTTTTAAATACTTTACAATTTGTTTTAATATTTAATGTCTGATAACTGAACATACTTTATTTTAAAAAAATGTATGAAACATTACTCAATAATGTTTTTGTAAAAATAAAGTAAAACTTATTTTAAGATTTAAAAGTATCAAATGTGCAATACATTAAAATTAGCTTCTTATGAGGTAAATAAAGGAAAAAAAAGTTTTTTACGATATATATATATATATTTATTTATTTATTTATTTATGTATGTATATATATATATATATATATATATATATATATATATATATATATATATTTATTTATTTATTTATTTATGTATGTATATATTTATATATATATATATACATGTATATGTTACCGAAAAATAATATTTAAAATTAATTTTTAAAACACAAATAGGCATTTGTGTTTTAAAAATTAATTTTAATATAGTAATATAAAAATTAATTATAATATAGTGTAATATAAGAGTGTGTAATATGTGTTCATTTTTGTATAAGAAAAAGCATTATTCATAAAAGAAATTCGCGAAATATTATTTCAGAGAATAAACTTTGTTTTTGTATTAAGCGGCAATCAGACACGCTATTTAAGTGTAACTTTAAGCTCATCACTCATCTTTTCCCGCAGCTGTTGCGCGTAAATGCTGTGTGATTGAGATTTAGAATGTGAAACATTATACGTATTTTTTTCCACGTAAAATGGGTTTTGCTGCGTGAAGCGCTTATTCCGACCAATAACGTCACAGGCGATTGTTTAAGCCACTCCTTCGAGTTCAAGATAGCTACTGTTACTGAAGATACACATTCATTTTTGTTGAAAACAAATGAAATACTTAAAAAATGGGCACAAAATATCTTTGTACGATTGCAGAAGATTACGGTAATGAAATATTATTTTCAAATGGACGGCACGACAATTAAATAAGAATCCAGCAAAATTCGAAGAGAAAACAAGTGTTCTTTTCGATTTCTACAAGACAAGATACAAATGTTTTGACTGATGACAGCTTGTAAGTACATTTTGATAAATTTTTGAAAAGTATTTTTTTAAATTAATCTTAAATTTTGTTTCATAATAAGATTTATTGAAATGTTGAGAGGTTTAGGATTTCTTTTTAATTTTTATGAGCTTTGATAAAGTTTCGTCTAATTGTTGCCAAAGTCGCCAAGCACTCTCTTGCATCTTGAATGCAAGAGAGTGCTTACAGAAAAAAATAGCCGTATGCTCCTGTATGTGGTATATCACACTACATAATATATTATATTGATCAATATTTAATTTGTGCAATTCTTAATATCATTGCAATATTATCATTTCACCTATTATGAAATATATCATTTGTTCTGTTTAATTATTTAACGAATCATTTTCCCTGTAAATAAATAAAGTAATTGAAAAATGTTAATCAGTTACTAAAAATATTTTGGAATTTCACTAGAGGAATTATTAATATAAGCATTAACTTAATTTTTTTGCTATACAAATTGTTTTATTTAATTTGTATTATTGTAATATTTATATATTAAATTTAAAAGGATTTTTCTACGTTGCCTTGTGTATGTGCACGGAAATTTATATTTCCTTGTGAATAAAATTGGTTTTAAAATTTCATATTCCATCAAATGTTAAAGTATTAATAACTCTTCAATCATTTAAGCACCAATTATCCTTAACAATCATTTTTAACACTTTCCAACATAGTTGAAAATTGTTCATGACTTTGGATTGTCTGTCAGAGCTGTAACTCAAGTAAATGTACTCTGATTGCTCTGTATTTTTTTATGTTATTGACGCTTAATATATAACGATCGCTATTGAAAGTGAAGAGTGTAGCATTTATAGTTCGATTACTGGGACAGTTAAAATTATTCCGTTACATTACGGTCGAAATGAAAAAAAATCCTTTTTAATAAATTTTGATGATGTTACACCATTTCAAGCATAATGAAGTTGATATGCAATTTATGAGGAGCACAAAAACGTTCGTTCTGTAGAATGTGGGTTGCAAAGTATTCATTATTCATTTACAGGGCGACACAAAATAATACTTTTACATAATGCACTAAGGGAAAATATCACTTGCGGCGCATTTTGATGATACTATTACAGTAATTCATATTGACTACATAATGAAGACGACAGAACTCAAGTGCACTACAAGTGTTATTGAAAAGTATTGTGCACATTACATTTATGGTTCATTTACAGGGACACATAAAAGAATACGGTTACTGTACTGTCTAAAAGCTGTAATAGCTGGAAATGCATTTTCAACTTTGGTTAGCATTTTTAAGTTTAACTAAAATTTTTAGTGTGTATAAATTATATTGATCATATACAGGATTACACAAAGGATATCGTAAATAATACTTCCTGTGGTCCTGAATTGCTTAAAACCAGTTTTTAATTGCGTTATGCATTTTCCTACTGAACTATATTTAGTACACTAATATAAGTTTGTAGAATATAAATAACTTCATATACAGGGCTACGAAAGGACAAGATACATTGCCTTTTATGGTTGGCAATTCCTGGAAGTGCGTTTTAGTTGTGTTATGTGTTTTTGACATGAATTAAATTTTATCTTAATATGTGATGCATGCAAAAATGTGATAAATGTTAAAAATTTTAATGTTAGATGAGTTTAATTTTTTTTATCTTACTTCTTAGTGTCGCAGTAAATTTTTACTAAATATCACTTATAGGACCGGGGGACTGTATAAGAATTTAAATTTCGTAATTTTTTAATAATGTTTTTCTTAACCCAAATCGCTTTAGAAATAATTCTTTACCTTATTTAAACCATTTTTGTAATTGTAAGTATGCATCTAGGACCAACGGTTGCGAAAATAAAGGTCGGTCAGGCTGTACGAGTACGTGTACACGCTGTATATGGATACAATACAACCGTTTAAATAAGTACTAAAGAAAATTGCGAGAAATAACAGACAGCACGCGTACTATGCCAAGGGAGCGATAAAGAACTGCCTGTGGGAACCCGCTTACCAAGTTAGACCCAGCATTTTACGCATCATTTAGCAAAACTTAATCAAGTTGCATGATGTGCTTAAAAATGCGCGTATTGTCCGTGTCTGATAGAGCCTTTAGAGTGTCTTTTTAATGAAAATCTGTCTTTTTAATGAATGCAAGCAAATTGAGCTAACATTCATTATTTCACATTAAATGTTAATATTATTGCACCTACAGTAGATGCTAATGATAAATCAATGGCAATCTTGCGATATGGGTAACGGTGCATTACATATAAAACATATTCAATGCAGCAATAATCTTGTTTGTAATTAATTGTTTAATATACATTTAAACAAAATTCAAAATGTTCCACATATTTTTCATTCAACTGTTAAATTTTTAACATTTATTTAAAATAAAAATGTCATATCTATGCAAACGCGATCCACATATCATCATGTGACAAATAGTGGTAAGAGTTCACCATTATAATATATCTCACTGTATTTTACTTTTATTTTCAAATATATATTGTACTTGAGACAAAATGCCACACACATACTATCTATTTTGGAATTCCTTATATTTATGTTAATTATAAAATTATTATTTCTCCCTGTTGCTTGACTGACATTTATTAAATGTACAGGATGACCATACAGTATTTTCCTGATTACAATAATTCATTGCCTAAAAACTAATATAAATATGCATATGCTTGTTTCAATATATTGTAAAGACTTTTATGAAGTTTATAATAAAAGTTCTTACGTCAGTAATTTTCGATGCGAGCATCCTTGGTAGCTCAAAGAATGGAAAGGCGGTATTCCATTTCTCGCCACATATTTCCCAACATTTGGGCTGTCACACAAGACATAGCATCTGTGATCTGGACCTTGAGTAGATATCCCCTGAATATTCAAAAAGATGAAAAACATAACAATTGGATTTTTTACAGTGTGTCAAGTAAAGGATTTTTGTGTAAACTATGTTCAGTTTGCTCTTGAAAGGGGCCTTGGATAGACCAAGCCGTATGTCTAGGGATCATCCATTCAGATGAAACAAAAACTTAAAAACATTACTTTTCCATAATAAAAATTATGCAGCATTACATTCAGTGGTTATTTCGTAATATTTTTTTTTGTTATCAGGGAAAGTCTTCATGACCACCCTATATATCGTCATTACATGAAAAAAGCAACATTTACACTGTAATGCAAAATGTCTCCGGCCACATTTAATTTTAAATGTTTTATCGAGCATCTATAGAAGTACCTAAAGAATCATTCTTGAAATTTGAAGTTGAAAAGAACATTGTTATGATCGTTGCATGCTACCCTTCTTCCCGTTGACACCGCAACACGCGAAAGAGACTAGAAACGATCTTTTGGTAGAATGGTTTTGCTGCCACCACTGGTATAAGTGAGAACGGACACTAAGTTAAAGATGCTTAACGTTGAATAATCAAGTATCATTTATTGATTAAACATTCATTGCAAACAAACTAAGATTAAATATATTACAGGAAATTAAGCTATATTTAGCTTAAAGGATTTCAGATGATTTACAGTCTACTCCGTAAAATAATACAGCCTTCGTTTATACAGGAAAGCATCCCCGATATGTCTCTACGTATTCAATCCGTTTAAACGATAGCACGATCTTCCAGATCTCAAGCCACAAGTTATACTGCTATGTATTACGCTCCGTACCAACGGCGTTGCACCACAATCGCTGATCACACGCTCCGGCGATCTAAATACACCTCTCCTGTAGCATACAGCTACTGAACACTCTCCCCTGCTCGACTCGAATCGGCCAATCTTAACGTCTGAGCTCACTCTCCATACTGCTCCTTCTCTGTGTTTTCCCCCATCCACGGGGTTTCCTTCTCTACCCTGACGACCTGATGTCTGCATGGTGCCTCAAACATCACCTGCCTTTTCTCTAGCTTATTCTTTCATACTTACACTGGTTCAGACTATATTGCATTCGAAATACATTCCTCAGATTTACAACTCCTTTTGGAATGCAGTTTTAGTGACATTGATGTACGGTTAAGCTACTTATGGGAGATTACTTTCTAATTGAAATACGTAGATAATATGGAAGAATATTTTCAATATTATCAATATTAGGCATTTGTATGACATAATATTTAACTGCATATATCCGAATAATAATAAAAAAAAATCTTTCATAATTTAGTAAACAACTATGTCGGGCAATTTATATAAAAATCCCAGTTGAATTCCGTTTATCTTCCAATAAATTATAATCGTTGATTTTTTTTAATCAGAATTTTTCATTGTTAACAAGTAGCATCGGAAATTAAGTTCCTGTTTTTACTTCATATATCTTACAAAGACACATTTAAAATTATCTATGAAATAAAAAATAATAATTGTATTTTTTCAGTCCTTTCTTACAGATTCTCGTCATATCTCGTCTATAGATAATTTCGTTTTTTTTTTTTTTTTTTTTTTTTTTTAAGGAAAAAAATGGATATAATAAGAAAACAAAAAAAAATCCCTGTGTATAACATGTAAATTACTTTATAAATACTTTAAGCAGTAAGTTTTATTAAATGTTGTTAAAAATATATTCTCCTCTCTTTTTTTATATTGTCTTGAAAGAATAAACACATACAAAATGTACATTTCAACAACATTACAATTTAGAGTAGAATAAAAATCCTATTTTAAAAAATGGTTAGATAATATATATTTCATTATCTCGACAACAATTAGGAATAACAACTGTTGTCACGACAAGAAACAAAAATAAACTTAATATAATGATGCTATCAATATAGTTAAACAAATAGTTTTAAAGAAATATAGTGAGCTGGATTAAAATAATTCTAAAATTAAATGTGATAAGAAAAAAGGTCCCCGGCGTTGCCCGGATTCGTAATAATAACCCTAAATATACATAAAACAGTGTTGAATGATTTTATATTTTGAAACGAAACTATTTCCAAACGAACCTAAAGTAAAGGATCCCACTGCCATTGGCAATATACAGCATCGAAATTGCTTAATTTTATATTTTTAAATAAAATATAGCAAACGTAACACCGGGTGTGCTACGCACCAGCTTTGAATTTAAACTTTTAATCGAAAATCTTTCCAAACAAACCTAATATTGGGAGGCTCACTTCCTTCGGAAACGTACACCCTCGAATTTGTAAGATTTTATATTTTAAAACGAAAAATCTATCAATACGAACGCAGAGTTGGGAGCTTCATTGCCTTTGACAGTGTACACCATGGACGTTTCGCACATTCAAATCTGTTTTTGCAAGTGAACCTCGAATTTATATGATTTTATATTTATTAAATGAAAATCTTTTCAAACTAACAAAGGTTTCCCCTTATCTATATATATTTTTAAATAGTAAATATTAATATATTTTTTAAACAAATACACAGGGGAAAAGCGAAATGTACCTCGAATAAATGGGTAATATCTTTTTTTTTTTTTTTTTTTCATTTTTTTCCAAAAAGCGATACAAAAGCTTGCAAGTTGCAGAAAAAGAAAAGTTTGAAAATTGATAGGATTCGAGATCCAGTTAAAATGTATTTGGAAATAGTAAATATGGATATGTCTTTAACGAAAGCTGCCATTGGAATCGTAATGTTAAAACGAAAATTTCCCTGTTTTTCTTTATTTTTTAATTCTACATTTACCCGGCGATCGCGATTACAAAATACCGAAGATACCAAAACGCTTCGCTTTCGTCTGCTTGAAGAACCCGAAACCGTCGGGAGATAGGCAAGCGCAAGAAGCGGACAGAAGGAAGCTCGTCCTTTTGCAATATTAATTATGGTTTTAATTAATATCTTGAAAATGAAATATAAAAAAGGAAAAACATGAGACTTATGTGCATTAGGAGCTGCCTTTGTCTATTTTCATCCAAATTTCCCTTCAAAGTTTCAAAATTATTTTATTGCATTAGATGAAAATGCGACGATATTTTTTCTTTCTGATTTTTTTTCTAGCGATAACATATATATATATATATATATATATATATATACTGCAACACATAGTAACACACATGTATACTTATACACATTATATAAATAGGTCTTGTGTTGTTATATGTAATACTGCTTGACATATATATGTTACGGTAAATGTAATAAACCGGTAACTATGTATAATGACCGGCGATTATATAAAATCTCCACTAAACTTGGTAAATGTGATAAATTATTGATTATTTATCAAATTTATCGGTTCTTTTATTTAAATCCCTAAATCGTAGTGGGGAATGTAATGAATTTGGATTATTTTGTGGAGTAACGTGGTTTTAATTAAAAGAAATAAATATATTCAAATACTATGTAGGCTTCGCGTACGCTAATTGAAAAAACAAAATCACTGAATACATTAAACTAGCTGCAAAGCAATCTCTAGAATGTATGAAATTCATTGAAGCTGCGGTCCATAATTTATGTATGTACGCTTCGCGTACTTAACCGAAAAAATTGCTGGATGCATGAAACTCGTTGTACAGCAATTTCTAGAATGCATTTTTGTAAAGTTATGGACATATACTACATTCCTCATTACGAGTTGGGTATTTTATAAACTAACCGGTGAATTTGATAAATATTCAATAATTCATCCCATTTATCAATTTTAGTGGTGAGTATGAATAATCACTGGATAATTCATATTTACCGTAGCATACACAGTATACATGTTTTATATTGTAAAGAAAAATCAGACCACAATTCATTCTTATCTCTTAATCCTACTGTGAAATTCTTTTTTTTAAAAACTAGATGATTTCTGTATTAAACCTTTAACATGATACGTAAAAAAATACGAATTTCCATTAAAGTTTTATATGAATAATTTAAAAAAGTACTAACTCTCAAATCAATATATTAATTACTTAATACTTTAGAACATTTTCATCATCTAATGTATGTATTTTTTTCAATTATAGTATACTTATTCTAAATGAGGATTATATTCGAATCGCCTGTTGAAAAAGTTTCTACAATATAATTTAATTAATTTCGTTCGTTATTTCATTACAGCTTTTTTTTTCTATCATTTTCATTTAACAACATTTGTGACACTCTTCAGTTCTAAATTATATTATAGGCAATGAATAATTTTGTAAATTGGGTTTTGCTGTTTACGATTAGTTCATAATTATAGACTATGGTATTAAAATATATTCGAGATTTTTCAAAAAGAATGTTCTTTTACTAAAACTTTTGTCTTAAGAAAAGGAATTATTTTGTAAATTAAAAAAGAGTCTGAAAAAAAGAAAAGAAATTCTAACAGACGTACAATGGATGCAGTCTCAACTTAGGTTAAAATCTGTTGTATGGCCATATATATGTATCAATGTCTCTCTCTCTATATATATGCATGTGTGTTTGTTTTCACCTGCGTGTGCATGTGTGTAGCATATAACTATATTTAAATATTATAGCAATTAAAGTATTGATTAAAAATAATGAAAAAAAGTGAATTATATTGCATATGAACTTTGCTATTGTTTCTGTTAATAAAATCAAACTGTTAAAATAACATTTTAAATTGTAGTTGATCCTCCTTGTTTCCTGGAATTTTCAATAGAAGTCCTTTTAGTTTTCAATAAAAATATACCTTTAAAGGAAATGAAGATTTCATAAAAATTGATAGTATTTTACTTTGAAATTATGCATAACTTTCTGAAGTGCTTTTAAAGGCAAATTCGAAGTAATAAGAGAGTATTAATAGAGGACATGCCTAGTTTATATGTTTTAGAAAAACATTTCAAGAAATGTGTTCTATTCATGAAATTTAATTGAACGAAAGTGATTAATACTACTTTAAAATACAAATGGTCCTGTACTTTTTTTTTTGTTTTTGTAAAATAAAATCTGTTTAACGATTGATTTTCAAATTGTAAATAATTTTACAATTACATTTTATTACTATAGTTCTTTTGTTTAAAATTTTTTAAAAAAATTATTCAGATAATGTAATATATATGTTATTATGAACCTGTATATAAAATACAATATAAATATTTACAAAAGAGTATCTGCATCTATTTTTACATCATTAAATATTTTTGAATATGAAGCTTGAAAGTTAATGGCATGAAGACAAGAAGAAGTGATCAGTTTAAAATATTTGAATACTCATAACTTTAAATTATGTATTAAAATACTCGAAGAATTGATAGATTTTTCTGAGCTGTATGTTCTTGTAATTTCTACCTTTTTCTTGTACATGTATTTGACAAAGTCGGCACAGTTTCTTTATTGAATGTTTGGTATAATATGTAAATTATTTCGTTGGTCTACAGACCTATATATACAGAGTCTAGCGTATTAATTTAAATTAAATATTAATTAAAAGCAATTAATTAATAAATTATTTAACAAAAAGTAATGTTTCTTATAATTCATTTCACGAAAGTTTACTTTCGAAAATCAGTCTGACATCACCCTTTTTTATTAGTCATGAGGAAAGAAATTATGTTTTTAATTTTTAAATATTGTCTAAAAATTTTTGCCTAAATTTAAATGAAGAAAAAGTTCTGTATCGGAAATATATACATGTAAAAATATATATATATATTACAATTATGGGTCGTAAATTAAAATATAACATGCTAACTGTACTAATCAAAAACTAAAAATTATATTTATATGAAAAAATAATAGTTCAAATAAAATATAGAAACGGACACATAAAAATGTTTAAGAATCCGATCGCTTAAATATTATTACATGTTAAAAAAATAAGCATTAAAAGTGTTTTTCCTTCGCAACAATATTTAAGAAAAAAATTCGTTACTGATTATTGTTCCTTTTTTAATGTTTCACATATATTAATTAAAAAGCAGGCAATGCTGGTGCCTAATGCGCTGCAAAAAATGACAGATGTTTCTTAATCTAGGAATATGTAATACAGGATGTCCCAAAAGTCCTTGACACACTTTTAAAATTCAATAAAAGATACAGCATTTGTCGTACGAGTGTGCAGTTTGGACGAAATTGCTTCTTATGATATGAAATTTTGTTTAAGAAAATGAAAAAATTAGTTTCGAAAATTTCTCATAGATGGCACTGCTTCTGCAAAGCTACCAAAGAAGTGGAATGCCTTTCTACATAGCAGTGGCAAAAGGTCTACAATGCGTATGCACAGTTTTTGTTCAAATTATGGCAACTCACATTTCAAAACTTATCAATACTCGCCCTCCTGAGTTCCATTAGACGAGTGAGACAAGTCAACAAACATTAGTTTGGCGATAATAGAAAGCGCGCCAAAATAAACATGATGCCTCTGTAAGATAATAGCAACAAAACAAACCGGGAAATAGCGGAAATAGCGGACAAAAACATTTGATTGTCCTATATGATTTTAGAAAAGACGAATCGACAAGCAGCTTGGAGAGCTTGGGAACCCACACTTCAGAAATTACAATACTCGCTCTCCTGAGTTCAATTAGACGAGTGAGAGTAGTCAACAAAGTCTGGTGATAATAGTCTGGTGATAATAGAAAGTGCGCCAAGATTTACCTCTGTAAAATAATAGTGACATAGGGACAAAAAACATTTGATTGGTCGAAACGATTTTAGAAAAAACTAACCACCAAACATCTTGGCGAGCTTTCTATTATCGCTGTGTGTTGACTTGTCTTATGGAACTCATGAAGGCGAGTATTGTTTACTTCTGGAATGTGGGTTGCCATAGTTTGGAGAAAAAACTATGCACACACATCGTGTGTCTTTCGCCATTGTTATGTATAGAGGCATTCTACGTATTCAATAACTTTCCAAGGGCAGGCGATCTATGAGAAAATTTTGGAACTATTTATTTTTATTTGCTTACGCAAAATTTCAGATCATAAGAAGCATTTTCGTCCAAACCACACTCTTGTACGACAATTGCTTGCGACAAATTTTAAAATGTGTCAAAGACTTTTTGGACACCATGTATAACCTCGAACGAAAATATACAATGATCTCTTCCGACTCACCCAAGTTTCCGCAAAGCATTCTTTTACTTTAGAAACCTTAGAAATTGATATTTTTTTATATTTAAAGAAGCATTTATAACAGCAATTTTATTTTTGTTGCCACCGATTTTTGGAAACGTTTTCGAGCATTTTTTATAGTGTATTTATCAGTTTTCTGAATCTGGAATATAAGATTTTCGGATGCTATTAATTCTCAAGCAAACATTTCCTATTCAAGAAACATGTTTTATATACAAACATGATAAATTAACAGCCTTAACTTTAAAATCATAACTATTGTTATTTTTTCACTCTTGGGTGTATAAATTCAATTACGAAGCTGAAAATACTTAATTGAGAATTGTAAGCATCTTATCTGGTACATTATGATTTAGAATTTTAAGCTAAATTATATTGATATTGGAAGACCTTATTCCTTTTCTCCACCTGACGTGTCACGACACAACCCAGTGGTAATGTATGACAAAGGAAGTGGTGTCCCCCCCCCCGAACTTTGGTACGCAGAAATAAAATTATTCTAATTGTGCTTATAGGTAAAATATGTTGCCAAAATCCGATATTCATTAAATTCTTCTATCTAATTATTTTATATTTCTAAAAATTCTACAAGTTATGATTATTTACGATGTTTAAAATATAATTTTACTACCACTTAAGTCATAAATAAACCAAGCCATTATTCCTTCGACTCATTTTGTTTTTGGTGAAACATACACACACATTTATTAAGATGCTAGACTGCAGTATAATAAAATGTCTTTTAATTGAATTTTCATATTTGATCCCTACAGTCAGTAAATTCTCAAATCAAAAGTATTTATGTTGTTCCAGTCTTCCGCAAAAGATTTACAGCACTTTTATTCATTTTGTGGAAACTAGTGTGTTTTTTATGCAGTTTTTTGCCATATATATTTAATTAAATAAAATAAAAATTCACCTTTCCAAGTGCCTTGTCATTATATTTACCTTAATGCCATTTTCAGGGGAGCTGGGGTAAGTAACCTCTCATGAATTCTGAATAGTTAGTGTAATGTTTCTTAATTTAATTCTTAATTTAATTCTTAATTTAAATAAATTTTAAGAAATTATTTTGTGTGGAAGATTTTCCATTCTGATTATTCTTAATTATTTACAAAATTCTTTAGTTTTCTAGCAATATATGATAATTAAAAAAATAAGATAGAGTGTCAACCACTAGGGTGTTAAATACTTTTAGCATTCTGATATACAAGTTTATGCACAGACATCCGTAGTTTTTTCCACTAGGATGTTAAATACTTTTAGCATTCTGATATACAAGTTTATGCACAGACATCCGTAGTTTTTTCCACTAGGATGTTAAATACTTTTAGTATTCTGATATACAAGTTTATGCACAGACATCCGTAGTTTTTTAAAAGCAAAAACTGCAGTTGAAGATTTTATTTATGCATGGGATTAGTTTAGATTAATATCTATATTTTAATTTCATAACAACACTCCAGCTAAAAATGTTGTATTCAGTGCATTAAGTCTTTTATTATACGCATCGATGTTTTTGTATTTTAGGGTAGGAAATACATAAATAAGCTTAAATTGAAGATACTCAATAAAGTAAATTGGTAAAGTTATACAAAACAAGATATCCATACTTCATTTCTAATCAGAAAATAAAACAAAGATCATAAAAAATTAATCTGAGTCTGTCGGTTTTATACGGTACCGAAGAACTAGCATTATAGTTAAAATGCTTTAGATAGCTCAATAATTAGCATCTATGTATATAAAACGCTGTAGTATGTGGCTGCGAGAAAACCGTTGTTTTTCTTTTGCCGATGGCAATGACTGGTTTGTTTTCACTAATTTGCGAATTTTAAGAAAAGAAATTGAGGTATCGATATAATACTCACCACATATATGTACAACAATTTTCTGCATCCGAAAATTAAATTTTTGTAAAAAATGGCCGAAATTTTTTATTAAAAGAAAAAAAGAAAAAAAAACTTGCTATTTTCTGAAAAGCAAAGAAAATAAACAGCGAAGTCAATTCATGAAAAAAGCGCCATTTTGTTTCTGTTCTAAAAGTTAAAGATATTTGTTACAAGAGGTTTGTTTTCAATAATTTGCGAATTTTAAGAACAGTAATTTAGGTATCGATTTAAAATACATCAAACAGATATAGAAAATCTCTTTGCGTCCAAAAACCCAATTCGGCCGGTAATCAGGGTTCCGTATTTAAAAACTAAAAACGGAACCATTATAAAATCACTCTTGTGTCTGTCCGTCACAGCCCTTTTTCTCATAAACTACGGGACGTTGAAAGTTCAAACTTGGGAAAATTATAAAGCCTTTTTAAACACATATTTTCAGTTTATTAGCCACTCACAAATATGTTTTGTATAAATTTAGGAGGCTAATTAAGTTACTTGGAAAAAAAGTTATCCTCTTGTATATTGTATGGGGTATCGTGTGAAATATCTCGTATTACCGAAGTTAAAAACATATTTGTTTTAATATTATGTATTATTATATTTTCAGAGATATCGTCGAAAGTACATTGAAAAAATATGTCCCCTAACCCCCCCCCCCCACACTCTGTTTCCAAATCTACTGAAACTAAAATTATGAAAAAAAAGAGTAAAAGTTTATACCTTGCAGGAAAACTATAGCGTTTTTCCGAGGTAACGTAGTTTTTGAAAAAAAAACTAATTTTTCCGTTACACAAAAACATTACTTTACGGGCGGTCAGAGGGAGAATTGACTGGCGCTCGAGGTATGTATCGACGCAAAATCATACAGGGATATTTGATAATCTATGAGTTGTAATTTTCCAACTGGACGAAAAATGTCCGGGCCAGGATTCGAACCTGGGATCTCTTGGCTGAAGCTACCCTGCAACTGAGCTATCCCGGTTGAATCTGGAGGGCATAATTCATCCGGATTCAACCGGGGTAGCTCATTTGGTAGAGCATGGCAGCTTCAGCCAAGAGATCCCAGGTTCAAATCCTGGGCCGTACATTTTTCGTCCAGTTGGAAAATTACAACTCATATGATTTCTTTGCCAATTTGAATAATTGCGTTAAAATTAATATAATATTTGATAATGATTTTCGAAAGAAAATGTCGCTAATTAGCCGAGATATTAATTAAGTTACTTGAAAAAAATATTTGTATGCATCGTGTAGGGTATTGTTCGAAAGATCTCGTAACATCGAATTCAAAAATATATTTCTGTTAATTTTAGGTATTATATTTTTTGAGAGATATCGTCGAAAGTATACTGGAAATATATCCCCCCCCTAATATTTTCGAATCTTTTGGAACTAAAATTATGAAAAAATTGGGAGTATTGGGAGTTTGTTAATTAATAAATTTAATTTACGGAACCTTTGAGTGCGAGATGTACTCGCATTTGACCGAATTATTTTTATCAGTTTTTGCAAAAACTAGCTATTTTCGGAAAAGGAAAGCAATTGCGAAGTCAAGCCATAAAACGCGCCATTTCGATTCTGTTTCAAAGTTAAAGATATATTTGTCAATGTTAAAAGACATTGGTTTAAATTTTGAGGGGGTGGAAGAGTTTTTAATTATAGCGTAATTTAATTATAGCGTTAATGTTAAAGACTATGTCCCCCTGGCGGTGGAAGGTGGAAGTAATGTATTTTTGCAGCTTTTATGAATTTTGTCTCCTGTGCATCATATAAATCAGAAATGCAGCTACTTTTCGGCAATTATTATAACGATCTGACGGATAACAACTAGGAAAACCTTAGTTTTTAATATCAGTTCAACTGTTTAAACGTTGTTTAAAAAAAAAGTTAAATTTTAATATCTCTCTACTTTAAACTTTATGAATTTCCAAAACATTTTAAACGTTTAGCGTTTTTAAACTTAAATAAGAACCGAAAGTCTGATGTTCGTTCATTCTATAGATAGCAATATAGATAGCAATTATAAGAAAACTGTTTTATGGAAGATTAAAAAAAAATACAATAAGAACTAGTTTTGACTCGTAGTAAGAATTTAAAATATAAAAAAAGGTATACAATACCATGTAGATTGTAATTTGAGATGTTGGATACTAATTTTGTAATACTATAACAGAGGTATGTTGGACATGAATCTATTTATTTTATGTATTGTTTAGCTAAACACTATAACTTTCTTGTACACTCTCCTTGCCCATCCTTTAAAGTTTAAAGTGTGGTTGAACTAAGGTTTATATTTCGTAGATTACTAAATTTATCAAAAACAATATAAATTCAGATTGTAAATTAAATTCTAAAAATCACTTATGAAATAAATTTTTATTTTAACAATATTACTTAACCTTCCTACCCTGAATGGGTCTAATCGACCCATTTCTATTTTTTATTTCATGATAGCTCCCTCGGGTTTTAAATAAATGCTCTTATTATATTTTAAGTATTCCTCAAACAGATAAATATCTTCGGTTTATAATTTTTTCAGACTTCAGGAATTATTTTTTTTAGCCAAAATAAAAAAAGTCACATATTATCTGAATGGGTCTAATCGACCCATATCACTAATAAATGCATGGAAAACAATTAAATAGTATGTATTTCGAATAATGATCGATAGATGGCGCTACCATACTGATATACTCAATTAATCTTTTTCCTGTTTTGGAGTATTTAGCCATTTTTTATGCAATATGGCACGTAATAAGTGCGGTCTTACTGATGATGAAATCAGAAAGCTTTGGCAAGGGCTCCCTAGTGATGAATCTGATAAAGGGAGTGATAATGATTTGATTGAAACAGATGAATCTGATCATTTATCCATCGAAGAGGTTGATGAAAAAACAGATTTTTCCGATACAGAAGGTGAAACGGCGGAGTCTCCATCCTCCTTTATTAGTCGCAACAAAACTGAATGGTGTAAATCCCCTCCACCTACATAAAGAAACGGTATGTACTAGTACATAATTTATATTTATTATATTCGATATTTATTTTATATAAATTGTTCATATTCAGGGGTTTGCAAGCTTTGGAACCCTTCCTCCCCCCCTTCCACCATCATGGAAAAAAGTTATCTTCGAGGAATTTTATAGAGATTTGTTCTGAATTTATATGCTAGGAAAAGAAATAAATGCCCTTTAGAGGAATCGTAGTCCCCCCCCCCCTTCCCCCTGTCATGCAGACTTTAGCATTACTCCTGTTCTTATACATTTTACATTCATTTGTATTTTCTGAATTCTATTATTATTTTACAGACAACATAACATTATGAATTTAACCCCTGGTCCTACACGTTTTGCAATTCAGAGGATAACTGAACACTCTGTGTCAGCAATGAAGCTTTTCATTACAGATGACATGTTGAAATTAATTCTAGAAGAAACTAACAGAGAAATGAAGAGAGTATGCTCAGAAAAGAATAAAAAATACACATTGGTTTCTGTTGAGGAATTTGAAGCTTACATTGGAAAAAAAAATTAAACTTCTATTACAATAATTTATAGATAAATTGAAAAAAATGCAAATGATTCCGCGGTTTGAAATTTAACCATTTTTTTCATTTTGAAGTAATTTTTATAATATTATTTTTACAGGTTTGCTAATTTTAGCTGGTGTATATAAATCAGCAGGAGAGTCTCTCAAAGAGTTATGGAGCGAAGAAGATGGCCGCGACATTTTTCGTGCAACTATGTCTTGAAATTATTAGAGAGTTTCTTAGGTTTGACAACAAAGAAAGTAGAGCAAATCGAAGTCGTTTAGATAAGCTAGCTGCAATAAGATCATTATTTGATATGTTTGTTACTCAGTTGTCAAAGATGTTCATTCCTTACGAAAATGTTACAATTTATGAACAGCTTGTGCCTTTCCGTGGTAAATGCCCATTTAGGCAATATATACCGTCAAAGCCAAGAGGGAAATATGGAATTAAAATGTGGTTGATGTCTGATGTCAAAACATCTTATGTTTGCGCTGCTGAGATCTATACTGGAAAGCCTTCAGATGGTGAGCGAGAAAAATATCAAGGTAGAAATGTTGTGTTGCGCCTGGTAAATTCGATTGAGGATACCGCTCGAAATATTACGGTTGATATTTTTTTCACGGATTATATTCTTGCTAAAGAATTATTGAAGAAAAAATTAACTATTATTGGTACTCTCAGGAAAAATAAGCCATTTATTCCTTCTGAATTTCAGTCATCACGTGAGCGAGAAACATTTTCCTCATTATTCGGTTTTCAACCAGATATGACACTTGTTTCATATGTGCCGAAAAAAAAACAAATCGGTAATCCTCCCTTCAACTATGCATCACGAGGCCAAAGTTTCAGTTGAGAAAGAAAAGAAACCAGATATAATTTTATGTTATAATGAAACTAAAGGTGGAGTAGAAGCTACTGATAAGTTAGCTGCTGCGTATACATGCAAAAGGGGCACTAGGCGATGGCCTGTGTGTTTATTCTACAATTTAATTGACCTAGCTTCAATAAATGCATATGTTGTTTTTATGCATGTAAATCCTTCTTACAATCAAAACAAACTATACAAAAGGCGCCTTTTTCTAAAGGAACTTGGCAAACAGCTGACCGAACCTCACAGAAATATTAGGATGAAACAAAATATCCGAGTAACCATAAAGAATAAATTGACTAAGTCAGCAGGTGAAAAAAAAGAAAGTATTAGTTCAAATAAACGTGGAAGGTGCAAAGAATGTGGTCCTAAGAGAGATCGAATAACGCAGACGATATGTACTTCATGCTTATCATTTCTTTGCCAGGAGCATCTAAATGTGTACTGTAAATCTTGTTTATCATAAAAATGCTTCAAGAACAATGAAAATAAAAAAAATTGCACTATTTTTTTATTATTATTTTCCAAGTTATTGCTTATACAAACAAGCCATTGGAAGTAAGAGGGGAAGGGGGGCGGAGTAAAAAGTGGGGGGGGGGATTGAGAATTATAAATTTTGTTGTCTCTAATAGTGAATACAAAAATAATATATGAAATAAAGCTAGATAAAAATACTTGTTTTGAGCTAGAATAAATATACACTAAACTGGGTCTAATCGACCCATTCAGGTAAAACGTAACTTTTTTTCAACCTGGTAGGAAGGTTAACATCTATATGTGTTTTAGTTTGTTTAGTCTTTACAAATAAAAATGTTATATCATTAATGTAGAACTTTCAATCTGATAAATTTGTAATAAAATTGTTTTTTCCAGATGGCACTATCAAAAGTATTTCTGAACAAAATGTAGGGTTTACAGCATAATTCACTATGTTCATTTAAGTTTACTTTTATTTCCTTATCACATTAAGAAAAACTTTCGTATAATATGAAAAATGATAAATTAACTTTACTTTTTTAATATTTATAAATATTGCCATTCCATCAGGAGCAAAAGTCCTTTTAATGGTGATCGATAATACAAGAAAACCGACACGACATTATTGAAATGATATTAAAGATTTCTCATTGAGATCTTTCATTGTTAGTGATAATGACGAATTAATGACTGTTTCTCTAAGCAAATTATGAAGTATTAATATTTTATAATAAATTTGACTTTCAAATCCAAGTCAAAAGTTGTCTCAGCAATTTTAAAACGATACAAATGCATAATGATGTTTAATTTACATGATAATAAATAAATACGGAATACATTTCCATATTTAAAACTTGCCCTTTATGTTGATAAATATTTATTATTGTTTAGTCTTACATAAATTTATAACTGTTAAACGCATTAACGACGCTGCAACACCTTGTTACTTTTAATTAAACGGAATGTTTTAAATATACATTAATTTAGACATAATAGTGATGCCACAAAAAACACGATTTCATAAAGATTAGTTATGATGCTTGCATGTTTATATTGGAAATACTCACATGAAGCATAAATTTTCGGGACGCTTAATAAAAATACCGAATAAAGGAGGTCATCGAATGCCTCAGACAGCAATCTCCAATAGTTGTAACCCTGCTACATTATTCCTAGTTTTGCATATTTATTTATGATATAGAAAATCCTACTGTACGTGACTGTAGCAAACAAAAAATATTTATTGTTATCTAAGTGATGATAGACAGAAACATTTCAAGATTCAAAGATATTTTAGAAAAAAAATGATAAAGAAGTATAATCTTACAGTTATCAATCAAATCTTTTTTTTAAGCAATTCCTTGCGACTTTTAGAAGTAAAGATACATGAAAGGGAAAAATATTTCACTGTTTCTGCGCTTTTCCGACCCTGTTTCTGCTTTATAATATAGATATGTTGACCTAAAAACATATCTGCACGCTAAAACGTATTTTCTCTTTCTTGCAAAATTTCATTGCATTTCAATTAATTTTGTTAGTCAATTTAAAATTCCCGAAGTACCCTGAAATGAAACATGCTATTATTTGTAGAATAATTTAAAGTTTCATATTTGAAAACAGCAACAACCAAATAAAAGTTTAATTAGTGAGTAAACTAACATTTATTCGATTAAACAAATACTTCAAAATTTCATTAAAATTACATAATGCTTTCTATAACATTATGTATCTTTGATCTTCCAAGCATAATAAAATGTAATTGAACAGTACAATTTAATTCAAATATCATGCTGTAATTTTTATTTGTTTAGTAATACGTTTATACGAAAACTCATAAAATAAATCTAATTAAAATGAATCTTAATGCAAATTCATTATAATTTACCGAGGGACAAGCATGCAGATTACATAATAAATGAGAAAAAAAAATAATTTAATTAGATTTCATATCTGTTCAGTGATCGTGTAGAACTGTCGGAAAAGAAGAATGTTGTTGTAAGAGATTTAATTAATATAAAATTTTATCAGGAAAAACAATATATATGCATGCAGATGAAACGATAATATCAGTGTCATTTGAATGTGGAAGTGGTATATGTAATTTGGGCGCATGTCAGACAGTTTATTAAAATTTATTTGTAATTCTATTTTTTTTAAAGGGCAACTAATTTTCTACAGCCAAAAAATTCTAACAATAACATTAAAAATAGTACTTTTGAAACTTTTTTCTGTTTCTTTAATTTAAATATGAGTTTTGTTGTTTTTTAATAACTTATTGTTATTTTTCAATATATTTCGTTATTTAAGAGAAGTACGTGGCTTGTATTATATTCAACATGTAGATATTTACATTTAGATATACGTACTTGAATAAATACATGTATTAAGGGGCAAGACAGGCAGGTATCCAGGTTCCCAAATTGCATTAAGCTCCAAAGTATTTTGAGAGTTTTATTATAAAAATTGAAACTTTATATACACAGAAGACATAATAATTTCAATTAATAAGACAAAAATATTTTTAGCATATTTCAAATAATACTATTTAAGCCACCTTTCATAAGTACTATGAAATGAAGACCGGAAATTAATTTACATTAACATATTATTTTATGTGAAATTTATTCATTCCAATAAACAAATCTCCTTCAAAATCTGATTAACGAGATTTCATATAATAATATATGATAAAAATAAATGTCTAATGTTGAATCTTTGTCAAATTAATGTCGAATTACTCAACGTGATATTTGGAAATAAGCTGCTTTATAAACAAATATTGACCCTTAAATTCTCCACTTATTTTAAAGTTTAAATTTAAGGACATTTGTTTCCAAAATATCTAAATAAATAGATAAATAAAAATAAATAAATAAATAAATAAAAAGACAAAAAATTCTGTAAGGTTTTCAAGAAAATATACTTCTTATATACACATTAAAAAGAAGCTGACAGAAATTATTCACAAAATAATCGTTTTTCTTCAGTTGCAAAATGATAGAGGAAATACGCACACGTAAACTTTGTCTCGGAAAGAAGTGATGGGAGTATTCGAATACAAAATGTCCGTGTTCTCGATTCAGCCAAGTTCTCAAGTGGTCTCGATTTCAGACAAGAGTATTCGAATACGAGTCATCTGGCATCTGTATCGGCTACGAAAACTGCGGTTTTCGACTGTATTCAGTTCTCATAACTGGAGTTTTCTATGGTTTCATAAGATGTGCCAGCGAATGTGTATTCAAATACTAGACTACTCGGCGCTGTTTGAGACTTTTCTCCGGAATTTTGCGGTTAGTAGGATGATCAGCGCTATTTTAGTGTTGAAATTTAGTTTTATTTTTTCAAGCGTACAATCAATTCAACTAACATACATATATTTTTTTAGTTAAATCGATCATATGGATTTTAATTTAATAAAACGATTATAATGAATAACAGTCTGTGAATTTGTATTTAAGAATCGTAAGTATAATTTTTTTTTATTAAAATTTTTAAAATTTTACGATCAAAATAATTACTCATAGTGGAAAATAAAATTGTACGTTAGTAAAAAAAAAAAAAAAAAAAAAAAAAAAAAAAAAAATCTTGATTTCGCTAATTAAAGACAAATTGCTTACTTTTACGGGCATATGCAGGGGAGTGCCGGTTCTTCGCCTTCTAAATCTTAGAAAATAATAAGATATAACTTGCAATAATAAGAGACATGGACGTCGGCAGAATTATATCTTGGGACGCGCAAAAATTTGGGACACATGTGGCAATGGCCCACAGTCTAGTCTGCTTTTAAAATTGCAGAATATCAACAGGAAATAATCTAAACTAAGTTTTTTTTTTGTCAGAGTTATCATGCAAGACAATTTTTAAACATATCAACACAAAAAGCAATACAATAATTTATCAATTAAGAAATACTAAATATAAATAAGATTTTTTTTTACCAACATGTTTTTAAAAAGGAAATTGAAGCAGTTCTTTTTTCCGTCAAAGGGCTTTGCCACCCTGAATCCTTTTTTAAGATAAGTTTGAAACACATGAACATTAACAGGAAAACAAAATTGAAAATTATCTTACCCTGGGAGGGTGTAGGGTTCAATGGGATAGAGTCATCCTGACAAAAAATTCTTGTCTTTTTTTTCTCCTCTAATGACAATCGTAATATTTATATCAAAACTCAAAAATATTAAAAAGAAAATAAGTTGTTCTGCAGCTGTAAATTATAAAACGTTATCATAAACAAAAGAGAAGTATTTGTACGAAAAATAAACATTTTATTTGCTGAAAAAGGCGCTACTTATACTTTACTAGTAGACTGATGTAAATCTGACACGTGATCATAAAAAAAAGCAAACCATTTTACGTAGAATAAACATTCGAAGAGTGAAACAGACGAAATGTCGTTCCTCACTTATTAGTTTGAAGGAAGTCTGGAGTAGTTCTTAGTGCTACTACATTTGAATACAAAGAATCGATTCTGATTTCGATTCTGAAAAGTTTTCGAAAACTAAGGTATCGATTCTTAAAAGATCTCGAATCGGCCCATCACTATCGGAAAGACACTTCTTAACTACGCATTAAAAAGAAGTTAACACAATGTGTTTGGAAAACAGTAATGGTTTTTCATCACATGCTACATTGTTAAAAAAGGACAGCATATTCATAATCTAAGAAAGTATTATATAACCTCGAACGAAAATATATAATATCCCCTTCCGAGTTACCCACGGTTCCGCAAAAACGTTCGTTTTCGTTTTAACATTGGAAATCTAGTATATATTTTTGAGATTTAATGAATCATTTCAAGAAACTAAATTTATTTTACTGCCACTGATTTTTAGAAACGTTTCAGAGTAGTCCTTATAGTGTATTGATTTTCTCAACCGGAATATCGGTATAAAATTCTATCACTTCTCAAGTAATTCCCATGTTCAAAAAACATGTCTTACGGACATACATGATATATTAACTACACTAACATTAACATTTTGGTATTCTTAGTGTATAAATGCAATTACGCTATAAAATGTTTTATTCAGAATTAATAGTATCCTAAAAACGGATATCCAGATTTGATAAAACTGATTAATACACTATAAAAATTATTCAGAAAAGTTTCTGAAAATCGGTGGCAGCAGAAGAAACTTTGTTTTTATAAATATTTCTTTAAATATCGAAAATAAATTGGTTACTGAACTTTTTAAAGATAAAAAACTTTTCTCGGAATCAAGTGTATTTTTGAAGAGGTTATTGCATAGTTTCGTAGATTGTGAAATATCTGTCGTTTTTTTTACAGTGCAAATGATCAAAGGAATAAGAACTTTTAAAATTTTATCTGATAATACCAAGGAAAGACATTTATTAAAGACACATAAAAATAAGCTAAAACAGCGCGTTTAGAAAAAAAAATTAATCATTCTTTGCCAGTCATTTCTATCCGAGAAAGATAAGAATAAAAAATACTTTCTCTTCTCGTAGTGTTAGAACGTTGTACAAGAATCTTGTACAGTACATCAATTGTAGAACGTTGACAGAAGAAATAACTATTACCGCCTCCTCTTCACAATTCACATTTCAACAGCAACAAAATTACTAAATATACTGGTACCAAGCAACATAGAGAAATAACTAGTAGTTCTCTGATACATAAATGCACACAATAGAATAAATATGACAGGTTAACATATTAGAAAACAATACTGGTAATATATTTTCTAAATAACTATAAACGGTTAGAGGAAAGATTACTTAATATAATAGATATAGTTTAGGTAATGCATTATTTTTGCATGCGAAATTAATATGTATTTATGAAGACGATTTACTGCTAGATAAAATAAAATATATTTTCCCAAGTTCAATATACTTTGAATATATTTATACTTAAAGCCATGAAATCAATTAATGAGATGCAGTTTATTAAAATCAAATTGATTTTATTTTTCTGGAAGACATAAAATGGATATTTACTTATGATATCTTATTGAAGGACCTACCCGAGTGAGATATGAACAATTTTGGTGTTCACAATACTACAAGAAAGAGAAATTACTTCTACGTTATTTGGTTAATCGATATGGAAGGAGCATAGAAGGAAAGTTGACAACAATTAAGGTAAACGCAACTTAAATTACTTTGTTTGTCTTTGAAGAGAGAAAAGATGAATTGGTGGTCAGTGTTGCGACAATATTTACTATAGAAATAGAATTTAGATGCGTTGTAACTGTTTATACTACGTCGAAACAAATCTACATTAACTAGACTTAAATATATTAGAAGTCGTTAAAAGAAAGACCGAATTATTCAGTCTACTTGTGGTTGAATCGAAAGTTAATTATAGTAATTAAACCTGAACAGATGGTATGATTACATTTTCTATCTGTATAATAAAAATGCATGGAAAAATGTATGAATCTATACTCTATACGCAAGCTTGATTAATTGTGTTGTGATAATCTTTATATTTATATACCATAAAAAATAAATAAAACATCATATGCGATATGCATACTACATAAAAAAATCTAATGAATATTGCGTAACTTAAAATGAAATGGGACATAATTGCACGCATTTAAATAAATGCAAATGAACACAGAAATATATATATATATATATATATATATATACCTGAAACTTTACATGTATAATGTTGTAAAATAAGCTATTGTGAAAAATATATAAATATTATCTTACGAAAACGCTTTTAGCCTTGGACAAATTTTTTCGAAGATTTTTTGTTTATTCAAATTGCGCGAAAAATATTATTTAATATCATGATTATGTAATTTTAATTTTAAAGTTTTACAAAATCGTGATTTTATTTTCGAAATAAGTTAAATTGTTTTCCAAGTATGATAAATATTTGAAACAACGTCCCGCGACCAAAATTTGCATCGCCCTTTCTAATTTAACTTTTGTGGATGCTACTGCAATCTTCTAGAAAGTTTTTCACACTGTACGAACTCAGGCGAGCACTGACAGTGTTAGGGAAACGAAAAGTATCTTTTTTACACAGTATTTTCAATAATAACCCGAAGATAAAGTGATTAAAATTGTTATTAAAATTCACAGTGATATTTTGATTTCTCAATGCACGCTTTTGGTTTTAGTAGCATTTCTATTGTTAAGATTAGGTCACATTTTGAAATCCCAAAGTCTCAATGTCCTGTTAGTGTCGACATTTGGTCATTACCTGCAACATGTTTTAATACTTCAAGATTATAAAATAACACGATCAAGTGGTCAATTAAACGTGTCAAGTAGAAGAAAATTATGGTACGTTCCTAAATTCCAATCTTTCATCATTGCTACAATTAACACTTACTTATTTTTCATAGACAGGACTACCCAAAACAAATTATAATCTTGATTAGAGACAGAAAAGAAAATTACCTTTCAGAGAATGCAATTTTCGTTTTGAAAATTAGCTGCCTCTTTTTCATATGTTTCCAAATAGAATAATGTGTAATTTATAAATTTAGGAAAGTGTATTAAAAACACTTTTTCAATAAACGAAGAATTGCACAACTTTCGTTTTTACTTATTCAATAGTAAAGGTAACGCACTTTTGCGCAATTACAACAATGACTACAGTTGTTATTGACCAGAACTCCCTAAACAAATTGTTGGAAAATTTTATATCGACTCAAAATTTAAAGTAACAAATTTTTTAGTTGAACGATATTTATCAGTTTACTAATAAATGACTTTATTACTTAAAAAAATTATACTTATTTTCTCTTTTGAAAATATAAATAAAACAAATACATTTCTCCTTCATTTAAAATTGCACATAATTTCAATTCTTTATAATAGTACACCGAATTAATCGAAAATAAATCATTTAAAACCTGACGGAACGTTCAACTTTGTTATTTTGTAAGAAAATTATATCGATATTCCTATAACGGGCTATCAGTATAATCTGTCACCAGGTAAACGAGTTTTCACATGATATATTTACCAAAAGAAAAAATATTATTAAATAGTCTTTTACCAGTTGCCACAGGCTATTTACTCGATAAGGTTTGTTGCCATATATTGCAAACTTTTTACTTTATAGTTTGCTTGAATGTAAAAATTTCCCGTCGAAATACTTTTTTAGTATACAAATTCTGAGAAGAAAAATGACGCATAATAGTTTATGCCAAAAACGATCCCAATGAATTTTAATCATAATATATTCATAATGTTTTAGATATAAATATATGATCATCTAATGTTTTACATTTAATATGAAAACAAAGATCTATGCCACATCAAAATAGCATTTATTTTTACACAAAGTTTATCTATGATCATTTGTAAAGGGTGTTAGCGCAACATTTTTATTGCTTCATTTTGGTAAACAATGCACTATTTGGTTGACATTAGCTAATTACTAATCCATTAGTTATCGAATTTCAGAAATGTTTCAAATATTGTTCGTCATCATATGAAAATAAATTTGTGTGGATATTTTATAATATAATGAATTTCTAGTTTAGTGATTGCTAAAGAATTAAAAATCATGTTTATCATGTTACTCCATAACAGTTACACCTGCAAACCTCGTCCAGAACTTGTATATTCTAAGAACATGCTAGTTTGTTGTCTTTCTAAAAAATCATATGATTACGGAATATTAAATGATAATATCACGAAAAGAGGCGATCTTCTGTAATCGGGTTGCTATTCATTTCCCTTTCACTGGGAGAATTTTTTGTCCAATGTTGCATCCACCACTGTCGCGACACCTGACGGCTGTTTTCGCGATTGATTATGGATGACCAATTACAAATTTGAAAATGAGCTTGTTTAAGCAAAAATCTCATTGTCTTCTAGATTTTTCTTAGATTTGAAAGAAATGTTTTTGTTTAGACGCTAATAGAAAATCATTTTTAAAAAGCCGTTTTAAATATGACATAAGTTTCAAAATTAAATGATTTTCGAACGTAAAATTTATTTATTTTAAGTTTTATTTGATTTTAAAATTCACCTTTAAATATTTTAAAATTTACCTTTTCATATTTTTTAAATTGAAAAATGTTTACAAACATTATTATTTTGGATTTTTTAAATCTAGAAATTGTATATAAAGAAGGCTATTTCAAACTATGAATTAAATATGTACTTATGTAATGAAATTATATAATAAATTGGAAAAAAAAACGAATAAAAATAGACAAAAAACAAGTTGGAAATTGTACGTCAAACGTTACAAACGAGGTGCGTTCGTACGCACGTTTTAGAATTAAATTCATGGTATCCCGTGCGTAGAACGGGTTAAACAGCTAGTTAAGTATGTATTTTATGACACTGTTCATACAAATATCTTAACTAGTTACATAAATATTCAGATATATATGTATCAGTTAGTTATATAAATATTCAGATCTTGATGATTTTTAATTCTGTGAAATGAATTATATCGTCTGCAGATTAATTTCTGTAATAAAATAAGTATCTCGGTCGCTTGACGATTAAACCTCGGAAGCTCCTATGACAAAAAAGCACCGGTTTAAAAAAAAATTCAAATTTCTTAATAAATATTTTTATTAATATCTCCTAAAGTTTTGATTCGATTTTAATAAAATTTGAAATGTCTCGACAAAATTCTGCAAAGATAATATATTTTAAATTGCAAACCATTTGGTTGGGTAGTTTTTGCGTTGTTATATGCGGACAGACAGACAGACGGACAGACAGACAGACAGACAGACGGACGGACAGACGGACGGACCAAACGACGACTATAGGTGCTACGTATTTATATAATTACGAACGCACCTAAAAATGACACTACACATCACATCCTAGTACAGGATATATCTTTAAAAGAAGATTAACTTGTTATGAATAGCTATTTATCCTATAAAGCATTTGTAACTGAACTATTTTGACAGATTGGAACCATAAAATATCACTTAAAACAATTCTTTGATTTTTAACATGCCAGTATAAAACAACCAGTTTTAATGTTTTTATATGTAACGAGATGGATCCTGTCAAAACTTGACGGAATAGAAATTACTATAACAATATCAGTAAAATAATCTTCTTTATTATTTAAGAAGGGGAGAGAATGAAACAGTCTTTAGAAAATTTTACTTTAAAAGTTTTCCCCACAGTGAAATACAGTACTGTTTCGATGCAAGCTCCAAGCAAACAATTCGGAAACAAATCTGTAATACAAATGAGTTTGACATTACCGCAATATTCCCCATGGCAAGAAAGAAATTTTCCTGGACCTATGAAGTATCATACAAGTAGTATATTCCTACGTCCATCTCATATTCAGTAAATAATAGAAAATAATAAATAAAGGGCACACCCCCTCCCCCTGTGATAATGCAACCAAGTTAGATCCTATGCGTATGAGCATTGCATCTTCTCAAAGGCACCATCAAAATTCAACGTTAAAAAAAGTTTTAAAATGTCCTCTACATTTACCGTTCGTTTCAAATCCATATCTTCTAAAACGCATCCATTGTTTTAAGCTAATCAATTTTTATGTAAAGATGGAAGATTTTTTTTTTTTGCAATAATTAATCAATCCGCAGAGGAGGCACATTTTTAACATTGTCATATTATATGTTGATTAT
The DNA here is from genome assembly GCA_963931845.1 of Maratus michaelseni. Classification (NCBI taxonomy): domain Eukaryota; kingdom Metazoa; phylum Arthropoda; class Arachnida; order Araneae; family Salticidae; genus Maratus; species Maratus michaelseni. The sequence continues at coordinate 254,446,482 of OZ007590.1, read as the reverse complement.
ATATTTCCACAGTCGAGGATGTTTTCCCTCTTATACAGTATAATACTCAACGGATCGTTAAAAAATAATAGAATACAATCCCTAGCATATTCTGATGCAACATATACATCAACGAATTCAACATATCAATTTTATGTTCAACTTTAACTAAAAATAGTTTTTTTTTATTTATTTTATTTTATTTTATTTTGACAGATTTTAGTTTAGCGCCAAAATGCTCTATTTTATAGATAATCTGATTTTATGATTTATCCGGGGTTTTTTCGCTTTTTATGTTGGTTAGGGAAATCAATTTTCAACTGTGGCAAGGGGGCTATTTTACATTACTAAAGCAAACTGATGACCATTGTTAAGATAGATTTGAAAAGTAATGTATGCTTTAAATTATTTTTAAAATATCGTTAAATTAAGCAGTAGTTTTCAAATAAATTTCATTCGAAAGTTAACATTTTCTAATTGAGTATGTAAGAATTGAAATTGTAAGGTATTTAGAAGTGATGTAAATGCGATAAAAACGAAAGCGTTAGTGCCGATTGTTGTCATAATCGTTAAATATTTCAAAAAATTGCCACTGGGTATTGGCTGGCGTCCAAAAGTAGACTACCATTTTTTGACGTCGACATAGAAATCCACAGTGAAAGAAATAGTACTTTGCCGCTAATAAGGAACTGTTAAATGAATTTATAATAAATCTACCAAAATAATTCCTATAAAATATTTGCCTTTACATGGTGTTTATTTTAACTCAAAATACAATCATTATTTGATTTTTTTATTTAAACCGTAACACTATTTTTAATAATTTTAATTTTCGTAAATTATATTATTTTTGTGATTTAAAAAAAAAATTAAATCCTCTAACCTGTACTTAGAAAAAAATGGAATTGGTAACATGTAATCAGCATATGCAATCAAGATGAGCAATGAATAAAGGCTCCAATTGTAATCTTTATACTTAAGAATTAAAAAATCAGTTAAAATTACGTCATGTTGACACAATCATATAAAATTTTCTCTTTAGATTTATCAATGTAAAATGCATTTCATGCTAATCATAACTTCATTTTCATCGGTGCAAAATTTTCTCGTACTTTATATACTACGTTACTGTTCTGCTTAAACACCATGTATACAAATAAAAATGCATTTTGCATTTAATTGTAATGAAAAATTGATATCAATAAAGTCACAGCTAAAAGCATAACTATAAAATAACAGCACAAAGATAAAATAAACACGATGGACAATATCCCCGTGACGTCACAATAAATATGAATATTTATTCGTTTATAAAAATAAAGTGCAAATAAATATTTTTACCGAAATAAAAGTTTGGAAAATAAAAAAAATTGGCCAAAAAGCCACGTGTCTAAATATTTATTATTTATCTTTTATTCTCGCAGGTGTGGAAGTTTTACGATTGCACCATTTTGAAGAAATAAAAAGTCCTTCCGGCCTATACTGGGAGGAAAAGGTGGCTTTCATAGTCCAAGTTTTTAAAAATTCAACTCATTTTATTCAAACACCCGAAACTAAAATGCTTGGAACCCGATTATAAAAGATGGGGGAAAATTTCAATTTCGGGTTTCAATTTAATTCAATGCCGGTTTTCGTTAATACTGAGTTTGAATGCGAATTTCAGCATGACAGTTACAGCATAACAAAAATCAAATTGTTTCAAAATATAATGGCCACCCTAGAATTTAAAACTGTCATATCTCAGCCATTTTTTAAGATAAAGCCAAAACAAAAAATGGTCTGGAATCCATGTATCACGATATAACACTTAACGGAAACAACTTTTTTAATTTATAAATTTTATACATTTGAATTAAAAAGAATTAAAAAATTTAACTTACCGCCATGTTGAAACAAGATGGTGCATAAAGCTGTTTTTTTTAAATAAAAATAAAAATTGTTTTAACAGGCCGCCATTTTGAAACAAGATGGCGGTTGAAGCTGGCCAACGAACTCAGTCGAGACTTTGGTATGTCCTATGCACATACTCAGTCACATCCGAATCGGTTCATAAATAAGAGAGTTACAGCATGACATATGTCAGATATATATATATGTATATATATATGGATATATATATATATACATAAATCACCATTTGAACGGTGGGTAGTTTTGGGGTATGAGGGTCATGATCGGGGAAAATATACAAAAATTTTTGGGAATTATTTCCTCCGAACGGTTGCAATAGGTAACTTTTTGTAATGAAAGCTACCTAAAAATTTAAGTAAAATTCTGCTAATTAATAAAAGCATTGAATAAACGAATGCACGATAACAAATCTGTGGGCAATTATCTTTCATTTAAAATAAGAATCGTGTAATTTGATGAAGTAGTTTTTTCTCATGAACAGTCGAAAGAAAACGCTTAGCGTTTTAAATATATAGATAGATTTTATTTTTCATTATGAGCCGAAAAAGATAAAATGTAACAATAAATTCGATTATGGCAGTGCGGCAGCAAAACAAGTTACTTAAAGAAAGAAAATAAATAATTAACTGGGAAACAGCAACAACCAATAAAAACATTTTTCTGAATACGTTTTAATATAAGGTAAAAAGCATTGACAAGCTATGCTATACCATCCGCATAGTTAAATCCTTATGTAAAATATTGCGCTTTCGTAGATTTTGTTTTCCCACTTTTTAAGGAGCCCTTTTTTTTTATTGAAGCATTCACTTACCTCTTATTATTAGAAGTTGTTACAAGGTAAACTTATAACTGTAAAAATAAAAATATATTTTTTCGTAAAAGTTAAAATTGAATTTAAAAAATTCATCAGTTTTAAAATATTTTCTACTCCTTCAAGTTACGATAATAAGCATAAATTTGTTTAATATGTTTACAAGAGTCTACTTTTTAAGGATCAATTTTTCACTTAATTAATGAATTTTTAAGAATATATCTTTCGAAACGCATATATCTAAGGAAAACGTCTGGAAGAAACACGAATTCTTTCACATTTTTACATAATTTTTTTTCTTCTCATTATATTGGAAAATCCATCTCTAATTTCCTTAAGTAAATGAAATTGTATATATGAAAATGATCGATCTGCGAAAAATCAATTTAGCCGTTCATTCACTGATAAAAATTTCACCGTTGGATTACGGGAAAAGCTTGGCAGCACAGACTCCAAGATTTTCCTGTAATATTACAGTTTGTACCGTAATCTATTTAGACTGTATTAGACCGTAAATAGCAGTAAATTTCAAGAACGTATCTGACCGTAAACCACAGTAACTTTCAAGAACGTATCTGACCGTAAATAAACGTTACTTTCAAGAACGTATCTGACCGTAAATAACCGTTACTTTCAAGAATGCATCTGACCGTAAATAACCGTTACTTTCAAGAATGTATCTGACCGTAAATAGCCGTTACTTTCAAGAATGTATCTGACCGTAAATAACTGTTACTTTCAAGAATGTGTCTGACCGTAAATCACAGTAATATACAGGGTGTCCCAAAAGCCTCCGTACAACTTCAAAAATTGATTAAAAAAATAATAGGCCTACCACCGCAAAAATATTTACAACAGTACACAGAGTAACTTAAACAGTTTTTTTCTACTACCTTAGTATACTTGTAAATGAGATCCTTTCGCTGCACGAAGAATATCAAGTTGATATTCCAATTCCCTTCACGTGCGTTTCAGCATGCTAACATCAACAGTAGTTACAACTGTTTGATGAAATAAAATGTTGAATTGAAGATGTTTGATGAATGAATGAAGAAATGTTTGATGAATAAAAGTTAATAGTCTCATGGAATTGAAACAAAAGAACCAAACAGCAGTAGCTACTGTTGATGTTAGCATGAAAAACGTTTGTGGATTGAATTGAAATATCGTCTTGATATTCTTCGTTCTACGCAAGTATCTCATTTTGAAGTTTACTAAGGCTGTAAAAAAAAAACTTTTTAAGTTACTCTATGCACTGTTGTAATTATTTTTGCTGTAGGCCTATTATTTTTTTAAAAATAAATTTCTGAAGTTGTACGGAGACTTTTGGGACACCCTGTAGATTATAAATTATCGTATATGACTTTAATATCAAGATTGTAAATAAGCATAAATGCCCATCATTTTCTACTCATTTACATATATCGCTGTAAATTGCAGTAGTTATCAGAACTGTAAATGACCATGAAATAGTTATTTCAAGAATTCGCATGATTACTTCCAACAGTAACTGTATATTTATACATAGGATGTCAAGAAATGCAACATTTTATTTCTGTATAAGAGATAAATAGTATAAATTGCAAAAATGTCCATAAGGTACAAAATTTCAATTCTATACTTTTCATCTCCATGGAGATATTTCCATAATTAGTTTTTATACATTCTTTGTAACCAAACAGGTGGCTTCAGTACCTCCAAAAATCAGGAATTATCTCACTTTGCCATGCAATTCGAAACATGGAATCTAATCATTATTGGAGAATAATGTCTACAAATCTGATATTTAAATGTATTGATTAATAATAATGTGTTGATGTAATTGATGGCACATTAAATCTTAGTTTGTAAACATTTGCCAAGCTTGAACAGATTGCACTTTTCAAATTGCATGCAAAGTGAAGCAAGTCACAATTTTTGACTCTCTGCAACTTCATAATGTTTGGAGATGATTAAAACCAATCCACATTTTTGCAGATTACATTATTTATCCATCTCATATAGATACAAAAATAAACTGTATAGCTTTTTTTTAAACCAATCCACATTTTTGCAGATTACATTATTTATCCATCTCATATAGATACAAAAATAAACTGTATAGCTTTTTTTAGACAGCCTGTATATTTAAAACTTGATAATATTTCTCAGATTATTCTACCACTACATATATATGGTGGTTTGCATATAATTTTTTTAAACAATTAGCGACTTTCACAATATTACATACTTTTTCTATTTACAACAATATACAGCTTACAAAATAAAATTATATTTAGCATTGAAAAATGACATGTGTATAAGTTTTATTAAACGTGATTGTTTGATATTTCAGAAAAAAAAATTACGTAAAACTTCATATACAAGTGTAGTAATTTTTGCCAACATCTAAGTAAAATAAAAATTAACAGACACTTAAGCAATATTAACCAGGCAGAGTAACAAACACTTATCAAATTTGTTACAAATCACAGGCTAAATTTGTCCAAACCCTAACACAATATCAAGTATAACTCTTAGCTCAACAATGCACACCTTTGAAAAATATAGAAAAAAACAGAAATTTTTTTTAGTACTTATCTCTTATTTAATATCATACTCTGAATATTTACGATTATGTATTCGTAACAACAAATGAACTTATTCATGATTTTTTTTAATGTAATGAGGAAGGTGATTATAATAAACTTTTGCATAATAATGTATCAAAGACATAATTTAATGAATATCAAAATGTTAAAATTATTTCTATTTCTTTCAATATAACTTTCGTTTTAAGTTTTTTGAGAATCACTGTGGTATTTATCTACTTGCACATTCTTTTGCATTTTGATGCCTGGGTTCTTTTGGTTTCTACCCAAACCCAAGTGAGATTAATGTCGTTTTAGCTAATAATGCAGGAATAGAGTATAATATTTGCCTTTTTAAAAAATCACAAAAACACTTCAGTTTTGTGTTAAACATTTTACTTGGAGATAGTATAAAACATGGATTTATCTGTAAACATGGGAAATTGTTCAGGATCATCGAAGAAAAAAAAATTCTTGGTTGAAAATACTACAGCCAAAATAAACTATTTGTAAAAATGCAAATAACTTAACCACTTCAACGGCCGTTTAGATAGGGAAACAGTGTCATTACCCCCGATTTAACTCGGGTCAGCTACTGTGGTTAAATAATGAATGTTTACATACTGGGAAGTACTATACAGATTTTCGTGTTTTGGGAAGGGCAGGATAGAAAGCTGAGTCATCAATTTCAGTAACATCCTGTCTTTTGTTCTATGACTAATTTATAAATGTGCAGAACACCCTGAAATAATGAACAATTACATCAATTTTCAAAAACTAAAAAAAATTAAACCTAATTTCAGGAAAAATTTTAATATAACAAGGAATGATCTTCTAAGAACTGTTCAAGAAAAATCTTTAAAATATGTCATCACACATATTAAAAACAAGCATTTTTTTAAATAATTTAAAAAAATTCACAGACAAAAATAAAAATTTTAATTCAGGAACTCTGAAATTATTTATTCTGTACATATTTTACATAAGATACGACAGGTTTTAAACAATATGACATCTAAATGCTGCTAATTTTGTCATCAACTTCCTGACTTTATTTATATTACATGATTTTGGATTTTTCTTTGCTTTTGAACTTTTTTCAGGATTGATGTCCAAAAAAGCTCTGAAAAAAAAGAAAAAAATATTAATAGTATCACATCTTTTAAAAAATAACATTACTGTAAATACATCAAGCCATAATCGAATGAACAACTAATCTCGTAATTATCAAATTATAACAGATATTAAACTCCTCAATAACACGTGCATAGAATGTCTACAAAATAACATTCATGAAGAAAAACTTTTTGTGCTTTATAAACCCTTTATTGTTTTTCTTATCTTTAAAGCCAGAACAAAATGGATTAATTAGCATATATGACAGAACTCAATAGCCCACTAGTGTCAATGAGTGGTAAGAAATTTCATTTGAGCTCATTCATTACTGAATACATGTTATCTAACAGGTTATAAGTAACATTTGTTGTAGGCAACTACACTGCACCATGAATTTAAAATTTTTGATTTGATTACCAAAATCTGCAAAGTATGTGAAGAAAATAGTGTTGACACTAGACCAAAAGTTCTTTTAACTGATCGACAAATTTTGCATTTTTTTCTTTAACTGATCGACAAATTTTGCATTTTTTTCTGCAACTGATCAACAAATTTTGCATTTTTTTTTTTTTTGCAACTGGCTAAAGGATTTCATGATTTTTCCCCACAATCAACTGACAAATTTTGTGATTTTCTCTCACGATAAATCGACAATTTTTGTATTTTTTCCATGCGACTGATTTAAGAATTTCGTGATTTTTCCTTGCATTCAATTGACGAATTTCGCAACATTTTTTAGATTTTCTCCTCAATTAACTAGCAATTTTTCCGATAATTTGTCGTACCAATCGAGGAATTTCAAAATTTTTTCCGCCATAATCATGCCTTTTTACCCTCACCTGATTGGCAAATTTTGAGATATTTTCCATCAACTGATCTGGTCATAAAAAAAAAGAAAAATTAAGGTTTTTGATTTGTTGGAATTTTTCAAAGTTTTTAGTTTGTCTTAGTATCTTAAACACTATTATGCCAAATATAAAGTATATAGAGCTGTAAAATAACATAGGACAAAATTAGCACTCGCCATTCGGCGAGTAATACTGAAAATTTGGCGACTGACTTTATTATTACCACTGGCCAAACTTAATAGCCACACTCACCAACTGTGATGATTGAATGGAAACAGATTTTTTTTTCCTGCTGTCGCTCGTCGAATATCGAAACCATTTGGCGAATTTCACTATTTTTCCCCTGAAACCATTTGACGAATTGAGATTCTTTTTTCTCGAAGCCATTCGACGATATTCGCACCCCCCCCCCCTCCCCGAGACAATTTGATGAATTTTGCGAGTTTTCTGCTATTAATTGTTGAATTTCGTGATTTATCGACTATCGATTAACGAATTTCATGACAGATCGACGAACTTTGTGGTTTTTTCCGCGACAGATCGACAAACTTTGCATTTTTTCCGCGACAGATCCATGAACTTTGTATTTTTTCAACCACAGATCGACGAACTTTGCATTTTTTTTCACGACTGATCGACGAACTTAAGGTTTTTGAAGCGACTGATCGGCGAACTTTTCGCTTTTTAAGCGACTGGTCGACGAAATTTGCATTTTTTAAATGACTGATCAACGAACTTTGCGTTTTTCCTGCGACAGATCGACGAACATTGTGTTTTTTAAGCGACTGATTAATGAACCTTGCGTTTTTTGGGGACAGATCGACGAATTTTGCGTTTATTCCGCAATCGATCGACGAAATTTGCTTTTTTTTCGCAACTGATCGACAAACTTTGCTTTTTTTGGTGACAGATCGACGAACTTTTCGCTTTTTAAGCGACTGGTCGACGAACTTTTCGCTTTTTAAGCGACTGTTTGACGAACTTTTCGCTTTTTAAGCGACTGGTCGACGAACTTTGCATTTTTTAAACGACTGATCAACAAACTTTGGGTTTTTTCTGCGACAGATCGACGAACATTGTGTTTTTTAAGCGACTGATCGACGAACCTTGCGTTTTTTGGGGACAGATCGAGGAACTTTGCGTTTATTCCGCAAACGATCGACAAAATTTGCTTTTTTCCCACGACTGATCGACGAACTTTGCATTTTTTGGTGACAGATCAACGAACTTTGCGTTTTTTCCGCGACAGATCGACGAACTTTGTGGGGGTTTTTTCCGCGACAGATCGACAAAATTTACATTTTTTCTGCGACAGATCCACGAACTTTCCGTTTTTTCAACCCCAGATCGACGAACTTTGCATTTCTTTTCACGACTGATCGACGAACTTAAAGTTTTTTAAGCGACTGATTGACGAACTTAAGGTTTTTTTTAAGCGACTGATCGATGAACTTTTTCTTTCTTAAGCGACTGGTCGACAAATTTTTCGTTATTTAAACGACTGATCAACGAACTTTGCATTTTTTAAATGACTGATCAATGAACTTTGCATTTTTGCTGCGACAGATTGACGAACATTGCATTTTTTAAGCAACTGATCGATGAACCTTGCACTTTTTGGGGACAGATCGATGAACTTTTCGTTTTTTAAACGACTGATCAACGGACTTTGCGTTTTTTCTGCGACAGATCGACGAATATTGTGTTTTTTAAGCGACTGATCGACGAACCTTGCGTTTTTTGGAGACATATTGACAAACTTTGCATTTATTCCACAATCGATCGACAAAATTTGCTTTTTTTCCCCGCAACTGATCGACAAACTTTGCATTTTTTGGTGACAGATCGATGAACTTTGCATTTTTTGGTGACAGATCGACGAACTTTGCATTTTTTGGTGACAGATCAATGAACTTTGCATTTTTCCGCGACAGATCGACGAACTTTGTGGGGTTTTTCCACGACAGATCGACAAACTTTGCATTTTTTCTGCGACAGATCCATAAACTTTCGTTTTTTCAACAACAGATCGACGAACTTTACATTTTTTAAGCGACTTATCGACGAACTTTTCGTTTTTTAAACGACTGATCAACGAACTTTTCGTTTTTTAAATGACTGATCAACAAACTTTGCGTTTTTTCTGCGACAGATCGACGAACATTGCGCTTTTTCTGCGCCAGATCGACGAACTTTGCATTTTTTGGTGACAGATCAATGAACTTTGCATTTTTTCTGCGACAGATCCATAAACGTTCGTTTTTTCAACCACAGATCGACGAACTTTACATTTTTTAAGCGACTTATCGACGAACTTTTCGTTTTTAAATGACTGATCAACGAACTTTGCGTTTTTTAAATGACTGATCAACGAACTTTCTAACTGAAAAGAATTTAAATTTTGAGGGACTTTTGGTAATGCACCCTCGATGTTTTCAGACTTTGCCGTTGGTCTTTGAAAATCCAAAAGCTTTAGCCCCTCATTTCCGTACCCTGGGTAGACTTGAATAATGTCATTTATGAGGACTTGCATTTTCTGGCCCGTCGTTTCTAAATGATCTAGCTTGAGTCGGCGATAAAAATGAAGAGCCATATATTGTGACAACATTTTATCGTTCCTGCGACATTTTAGAGAATTTTTAAACCAACGATTTTCATTTTCTAGATCATTATTGGTGTTTGCTTTATTGGTTTTTGACACGAATTCGCCTTTACTATGATTCGTAACTTCGTGTGTTGTCTGACTAGAGAATAATTTTTATACAACATGGTATTGTTTGGCCGAATCTCAAACAATACCCACTAATTTTAATAAGTTAGATACTAAAATCAGGACGTCTAACTGTCCTTCAGCTGCATCATTTCACAGGGATTTATAGCTTTATCTGGATAAAAATCTATTAAATTGGGTGCGTACAGTTTTGCGATTAATAAATCATTAACAGTATCAGTGGATAAATGGTTACGTGTATCATCTATATATATTTAAAACAGAAAGCGCATTTTGTCAAAATTTCACACGAATATCGTCTCTTTACGCATGCGTCAACTTTTTTTGAAGGATTTTCCCCTTACGATAAGACTGATTGATTAACCTGTTTAGCCTAGGGGGATGGAAAAGGGTTGATTGAAAACAGATGGAAATATATTTTTGCTCTGAGGTTAAAAGCTAAAGCTTTTTTTTTTTTTTAAGAACTCATGTTTTCACTACTAAAGATGCATATATTTCACAAAATTTTAAAGAGAGCTTGGAGATGGTTGTATTTATAACCGATTGAAATGTCAAAGAGTTCGGAAGATGAGGACTATTTTTTATTGCTATGTTAAAGGAGCCGACGAGAAAACAAACAAACAAAAAAGCAAGAAGAAAGCATCTCTTTTATAACTGGATAACAATATTTTTTCCTGAAATTTGTACACGGGCTGTAAAAAACGTTTTATTTATCACCCATAAAGATTTTAAAGAGTTAGGACAAAAATAACTTTTTATTTTAAAACTATGAAACGATACTGCATTAAAAAAAAAAAAAAAAAAAAAAAAAAAAAAAAAAAAACAAGAAAATGAGTGCTTTTATCACTAAATATCAATATCTTTTCACGAATTTTGCATCTTAAAATATAATTTCATACAAAATCGGGTTAAAGATGTAAAATAATAAAAACTTGATTTTTCTTTAATTTATTATTATTATTATTTATTTATTTATTATCACGGGCCCGGGCAACGCCGGGCGGGGGTCAGCTAGTTGTTTATTAAATTAAACTGACTAAATCCCTTTTCACATTCAGCAGTGCTAAATGGCAGGTTCACTATAAAGTTTAGAAGTTTGCATAAGTTAATAAATTCATTTGGATTTGTACACTCTGCTAAAATTCACTGTCTAACTGTCTCACATTAGAGTTTATGTTTGGTGTGAGACCAAATTTTCAAAAGCGGGTGATTGGCAAAAACTAAGTGTTAAAAAAGCTAGGCGTCAAATTTCACATCCAGGAATAATTTTGTAGTCGTCAAATGCTATAATGTAATAGTTAGTTGCATTTGACGACTAACGACTGCAAATTTCGAACACTGTCTACCCTACATAAACTTTGATATTAAAATTCATTTTTAAATTAATAAGGTTAGATAACCAGATAAATAAATACCTGAATAAATCCGGTATTTCCAAATTTTATCAATAGCTTTACCTTTGTCATGCTTTTACATTTAGAAAATTTTGAGGATGTATCAGAAACTTCTGCATTGTTGAAGTGATAAAAATATTTTGCTTGAGAAGTATGATTTGTTGTAAAAAGATTTTGGCCTTATTGCTGAATATTTTTTCAATAAAGCTTATTTTTCATCAGCTATGTTTTGGAGTAATCATCTGAATAAGTGTCAACATGAAAAATTATACTTTGTGGCATTTGTGCAGACAAATAAAAATAATGCCAGATTTTAAATAATCCTGTAATATAGCTGGTGTTTTTCAGCTTTTTGGTTGGCGCGATTTTCAAGACCGCGCCAAACGAATAACTTAATACAATGGCTAGGTTGCCATTAAAGGAAAAAAAACCGTAAATTTGGCGAATTTTTTCCTTTTTTAAACCGATTAATTTTATTTTATTTTCTGCGTGAGTGTAAAGCATCTTAGCCTTTGATTTCATTTAGTTTCACATTTAATTTTCTTCTTTAAAATCTGGGCTTTCTCCATTTCAATCTCTGAGCTTTTTTTTCTTTTGACTTTGTTTTTCCATGTATACTGCTGAGAAGCTTTATGTGAATTCTTAATATCATTTAACAAGGAAGTTGAAATAGGTGCTTTACTCACACCTCTATAATTTTTAACAGCATCTTTTCCAAATCTCAATTTTTTTATCGTATGTTCATTGAAACGACCTTATAGCATACAACTTTTTTATAGAAAACCCCCTCTCAGGATCAGCATTACCACGAGGTAAAACAAGTAGTACAGTTTTAATTAAACTTAAAAGTTACAATACATTCGCATGTGTTTGGAGATGACAAACATATTTTTTAACGCAATCTGTTAAGTGACACACTCAAAAGATAGATAAAAATTGTAACTACTAAAAATAGGCAAAGAAACATAGCAGCAACATACCTTATTCCTATGCGAAACTTCACTTCACATCAAGTATCAAGATCAACAACAAACAACGTGTTGTGTTGCATAGCGGCTGCGCCAATTCCCCTGGACCGTGATCCGCTGTTCGATCACGGTTTGCGGACGTGAATAACAGTGATTTACTAGAATAGCCCGTTTTTGACCGTAAAAAGTATGTGTTCATTTTCTCTTCACCGTAAATGACTGTTAAAGCGAGGATGATACTGAAAAAATGATCAGTTACGGTGAATAACGGATTGTTATTGCCAAAGACTGATATTTAACGGGTAAATGCAATATTTACAGAAATACAGTAATTCACAGTAAATTATGCGGGAAAGTACTGTAATGTAACAGCTATTTTTAACAGTGTTGCTTATAAAAAAATATTAAATACTGTTAATTTTTTTTAAATAATTAACTGATTACTTTTGCTGTTCATATACCTCTAAGTTACAAATGTTACAGTTGCATAGGTGAACATGTCATTCTAATTATAGTATATATAGTGTGGCATTTAAAATGCTGACAAAATAATAAATAAAAAGAAAATTGCCTAGTTAAACTGATGGCATTGAACTCACAGGCTATTCACAATAATTGTATATTATACAGTTATAATTCTGCATGAAAAACCCATTTATCTAAATTAAAGGGAGGATTACCCCCCCCGTTCCCTCCCTTTATACTTAACCAATGAATCCCAAAAACTAATCAGGGAAGGGTCTTATAACAATGAACCTATTTACAAAATTTAAAGGAAATCGGGAAATTCTATCACGCGTTATCGCGTTACGTACATACATTCATACTTACAAGCATACGTACTTAGGTACATACAAAACCGTCGGGCACATTAGCTGTCAGGCTTTGATATCCTGTGAGCTAATAAGTGTTTTTACTACACCTTTCTTCGTCAATTGTTTTCAAAACTGTGCTCAAATATACTAGAGGTGTCAAAGTTAATTTGTACTAAAAATAAATACAAAAATCGATATTTTCGTTGTTTTTCAAGAGTGCCAAGTCCCCTTAAATTAACAAAACATTTATTTAAAAATAAGGATTATGAAATATATATTTCTGCTATGTTAAATCATACGCATCCTGAAATTTCCAGAAATTATATAATGATTTTGTATTAATATATTTCATTAAATTATATAAAACTCCCAAAAATAAATCATATTTTTTTCTAAATTTTAAATAAAAAAATTTAATACATATTTTTAAACTTTGGGAATTACTGAAAGAAATAAAGATTTTTTCGTAATTGTTGAAAATATTACATATTGTGAAAATAAATTTGGTGGAGATCTTAGAACATCCATAAAAAGTTTTTTTTTTATTTTTTTTTTTTTGGTTATAGTATTAATTTAGAAAAAAAATACCTATAAACTAATTTAAAGTTTTCTTATACTTCCTTAATATTAATGCATTCACGATCTTTCGAGATGTGCGAAAATAATTAGACAATAAAATTTTTGAAACGTAATAATAGATTATGCTTATTGCTGATTCTAAAGGGAAAATATACACTATAGAATATTCTTATCGGTGTACTAGATAAATGATGATCAAAGCGACTGTAATCTAATTAAGAATAATTGACTCATCTATCATTAGTAGCTTGAAAGGATTAATTTAAATGGATTATACCAGTTTTGATAATAAATATACACTCTCACTAAAAATATATTGCTAAAGTATACATAAAATTAATTACATATAGAATCACGTTTTCGATATATCGTACATTACAAAATAACATATTAATTAACGTTTAAAAATATAAACAATTTATATAACATCTACATTCTAAAGTGAAAACATGTCCGTCAGTAACTATGATGTCATATAGACAGTTAAATAACGAAAGCAATCCATTTCCTTTTATTCTAAACATCGCATAATTTAAAAGGAAACAAAATGTACTTTCAAATGTGATTTAAAAAAATGTATAATCATTTAGCGATTTGGTATGTGTTTTAGAATAATTTTCAGGCAGTTTTTTTTTTTTTTTAAATCTATCGCTATTGCTTGTAGATCTCGATTAACCAGTTTGCACTTAAAAAAAAAAAAAAAAAAAAAACATAAATTGTTCAGCGTTTGTTTTTCTATAATATTCTATACAGAAATTAGTACTTCATCAATAAATAATAATAATAAGCTTCTCAATTTACATAACATTTCTCGTTTTTTTTTTTTTTTTTTTTTTTTTTTTTTTTTAAATGTTTTCAGTATAATTAAAATACATTTTTATATGGAAGTCACGTAATGGCCGCCATATTCAATACGAAAGTTATATTCCAAATTATTTTCCCGGCTTTAAATATCTGGTCTCAGGAGGACATATTTTTTTAATGTTGTTTTATTCTTTAATGCACGTGAACGAAATATTTCATTCCGAATTAAAATTACCAACAGATCCGCGAAATGTATTATAAATAAAACATAAATTTAACAAATTTGTACTCAAACTACGAGCTTTAACACTGAAATAATAAGAATCAAAAAGTTTTCTTCAAGTAAGAACATCTTTGGCGATTTCTTCGGCTATTGACTTCTGACATGCGGTTAATATGAATGCATCGCTTTTAATATTTTCAAATCTTTATTTGAATGCATAATTGATACTTTTCATGTAAAAATACTTTTTGATTTTGTTATTGGGTAACCAAGAAAAAAAATTAAGTGAAAAAATCTATTACGATAAAAAAAATCGGCTATGTACTGTGCATCGGTCTGTATGGTCTGTATCTCGCGAAGCCTGAAGCGGATCTGTTGGTAATTTTAACTCGGAATGAAATATTTCGTTCACGTGCATTAAAGAACAAAACAACATAAAAAAAACTATGTCCTCCTGAGACCAGAAATTTAAAGCCGGGAAAATAATTTGAAATATAACGTTCGTTTTGAATATGACGGACATTACGTGACTTCCATATAAAAATATATTTTAATTATACTAAAAACATATCTTTTTTTTTATTTTATTACGAGAAATGTTACGTAAATTGAGAAGCTTATTATTTATGGAAATATATATGGAAATAAGTGTGTAATACACACTGCATGGTCAAAAGGCAGTAGCCACTTTCAATTTTAATTATTTTTTTAAATTCTTTTTAAATTTGTTGACGAATTATTCTCATATTTTTAAATATATGCTTCAACTCACATTGTCTAGTACAACGTCACTTGGGCATTAAGATAGTCATAAAAAATTAATAAAAATATATCTGTGATCTTTCTGTATCATCAAAATTTTTATACAACTGTCAAAACTGGTTTTGTAAATTTTAGTAAACATTTCTGTAATAATAGCGTGTAAAATTGCGTTTATTTTAAAAATTCTTATTTTTGAACTCTAATATCATAAAAATTAGCGTATTTGCCCGTGTTAACCGTTTGGGCCTTAATAGTAAAAATAATAAAAATGCAATAATACGGCGATCACAATAACGAAGCTCTGTGCATTCGCGTGCATAAATTGTTAAAAAGACAATCAGAAAAAAAATTACGTTACTTTGACCCAATCTTAGTCACATGCCCCAGTTTTACGAATGGGAAAACGGGATTTATTTGGCGCAGACAGAACCGAAAAAAAAAAAAAATTAAAAAAATAAACCAAAAGGCGTAGCATTTAGTGTAATTATATTTCGAATAGCCGTACTTTTAAATAGACACTTCGTTCATAAAAAGTAAATTTAAATAATGACATGAAATTTACATCACTTTCAAGAACGCTTTCTGTCGTGATGTCACTCATGAAGTAAAGTTTTAATCTGTCTCTAAACACGCTGGAAATTGTACGTTAAACGTGACAAATGAGGTGCGTTCGTTTCGTGATATAACTTGTTTTACAATGTAAAAAAAAAAAAAAAAAACATTATTATTATTTCAGTGAAATAAATTATATCATCTGCTATGAGCGAAATGAGGATGCCTTTCTTTTTGTTATTACGCATGCCATGTTTACAGATGCGAGTTTTTTCGACACCAGACAGAACTGTAAATTTCACCATGGAGATATTGCTTTGCGAATGATTGCCTCCAAGGTGTAATATTTTTATGACTCACGATGAATGAATCTTTCCTTTATTTAATTTAATGGATTCAGATATTCGGCTGTTAACCTAATTTTCACTTAAGTTATTTCAGAATCTATACAGTTTTGAATGTAACTCATCTCTCACGCAAACAATTCTTTTGAACGATCTTTCTAAAAATTTAACTTTTATGCAATTTTATTCGAAAAAAATAATTTTGTATAAAAATAGCCGCTTGGCATATGAAAAAAGAAATGGTCAGCCGGTATTTATTTTCCTCAGTCACTTTGACTTGCGTTTTTACTATATAGATTACGTATGATAGGATTTAATAGAATAAAGAAAACTTTTATTAATATCTTTTTAAGTTTTGATTCGATTTTCATAAGGTTTGAAATGACTCGACAAAATTCTGCTAAGATTATATGTATTAAATTTTAAACCCTTCGGATGGATAGTTTTTGCACTGTTATATACAGACAGACGGACTGACGGATGGACCAGACGACGACTACAGGTGTTACGTATTTATTTAATTACGAACCTAAAAACTGTTGCTAAATTTCATTTCGTACTTAATATAAATCACAGAAAATGTTAACATAGCTTTTAATGTATTAAGCTCTTAGCTATAAAGTATAGGTATAAGTTATAGATGTAGTATACAATCTAAATAAAAAATAAAACATAGCAAATATTTGTTTACAGTCAATTTAGAGTCACCCTGATAGCACCACACGGGAAGTCACGTCATGCTTAGTATATAGTTTTTTTTAATCTTATTCCTGAAAGGTTTTTCTTGAAATTAAAATGTTTGTATTATAATAGATGTTTTAACTTAAAATACATTTAACTGGATAATATTAACCCTCTTTAACGCATTTATAGTTTTTTATTTTGATGTATGAAATATTGAGAATTACCTGCTCAGCATGATGTCAAATTCTTATGCTAAGTTATTGCAAGTGATTTTTATTGATCTGAAATTTTATTGTCTTACAAAAACAAAGTACACATGTTATACTTTTTTTAATTTTTTTGCCGTTTTCTACAGTTTGACAGTAGGAAAGTAAAAATTGCTTTAGGAAATTAAGAAAAAGCAATTTTATAATGATAAACTATGGCAGGTGGTTCGAAAAAAGGTAAAAAGAGGTGAGAATTGTTTTTTAAAACTTGACAATAATAAATTTATTCATGTTCTAAAACGTATGTATATGCAACTGGCTCAAAAATTGTAGATTTATATAAGGAACATATAAACTAATAATAATTTATGCATATATCGATTGTAAAAGACAAATTTTTATCGCAATATAAAAGTTTTATTGAATTTAATACATTTAATATTCGATATGATATGATGATTTAGAGCAAATGATTTTTAATTGAGCAAGACATTTTTTCGCCAGCTTGGTATGTAACAATTTAAGTCAACTTATATACAAATTACTGTTAATATCGTGAATACTCAGGGAGATGTCCTCGATATAGTGAGCAACTTTACGATTACTTTTTTTTAAGTAGAAAAATAATAAGGAATTTTTCACAAATTGTCATTTTTTATTTTAAAACATGGGATATTCCAATAGCACGTCTAAAATATATAAATTTACAAATAACCTGGATACAGACACATACCAAAGAATGTGGTAATAAATGTTGTATAAATTGTACTAAACTACATTCTATAATTTGCAAAAATTTAATTAAAAAAATTATACGTATGAACTTGTTTCGATAATAACGAAAATGCATGACGCTATATGATTATTCATGATATTTATTTGAACGCGTTATGTAAATTTCCCCATATAGTTTATTTTTTCACTTGAGAAAAAAAAATGAATTGTGTTACCATTCGCACATGCGTCTAAAAAAATTTTTAATTTAAGCGTCTTCCATGTTTTAACTTTACTATATCTTTTGCGAAACATACTTTTCCTCGTTCGAAACTTTTTGTTTCAAGGTTAAACAGTGAAAAAAAAATTAAAAAACAATTATATTTCTGGGAATATACGTCTTATTCTTAAGAAAATATCGTGGCCAATAGAGACAGAGAATTCCCTATTTTCCATGATACAGAATGCTTATAGATACTATTTTTTTGTCGAATTTTTTCTTGGTCCCTGTATTAAATGCTACGGAAAAGTGCGAATTCAAACAAGCAAGGCATAAGTTGAAAAACAATTTGTAACTTTTATTTTTAGGAATTTAAAAACAAATCTAAAATAAAAAGTGTTCGGTGATATATGGTTATGTAGTGACTATTAAAATAATCATAATAAAATTTTATAATTTTAATGGAGTTCTTTCGGTTAAATATTAGGCTTTCCAGTATATTTTTCGAGCATAAATGATGAAAGTAAATGGTCTAGGAAGTTTTAACTAAATATAAATGAATTTGTTGAACATGCACGATACAAATAACGCCGTTTCATGCATTTAAACATACATTTAAAAAAATTGTTCACCTTTTCTATTTTATTAAATTTAGTCTTCATTTTACGGATTTTGTGAGTAAGTTTATTTTTTTCAAATAAGTAAGTATTTTGTTTGTTTTAAAAATCATACAAGGATGAAATTTTCAATTATTTTTAGAGTAATTAGCAAGGTTGTGATAAATATCTTTGTTATTTGAAAAATAATATAAAATGAAGAAATAAACCGTTTAAAATGTTTTACTACAAACACTTTCTCTATGTTAATCCTAAGAAAATTCATTGAAAAATCCTCTACCAAATATTGTTAATATTTTATTATTTGATAGCATTTCTCATTTACATATCTCGTGTTTACAAATATATGAACGAAAGTGTCTTGATTTTTAAATAAAACTAAGACGTGACTTCAAAAAATATACCAGAAAGTGCATTAGCTAGAAATACATTTTCTTTTGCATATTCGTAGCTATCTTTATTTTTAAATATAAATATAAACATTTGTGAATTTCTTGGCATACACATAAATAAATTTTGTAGCAATACATTTACATCTTGATATGAATTTATTTTTTTGTTAAAATATTCTGATAAAGAGAATTTCTTTCAACATAATTCAAAAGTGCACGCTTAAATACAATTATTTTCTACGATGTAAAGTAATTACAAGTAAAATAAACAGTACACTTTGTCTATTTTGTTTAAAAGTACGAGGTAAAGATATACACTTAAATCGGATCTTGCATAAATGTATGATGTTACATGGCAGCATGAATTAAGATCTAGAATAAACTAACTTATATTATAATTTTCTTTTATTTGTCATCTTTACTTTAAAAATAAAGTGAATGAAATTTCCTTTATCTTGTACATTTTTGTAGAAAAAATTCGATATTTAAAATTTTTTGTACTTATTATGTATTTCTAATATAACGTTAAATTGAAAGTTCTAATAATAATATTTTAGAATTGTCATGCATTTCTTTTGAAATTTTAAATGATAAACACTCTAATGTTTATATACTTACATCTGGCTGAAAATATTTTATTGTAAATATTTCCGGCTGTCTGTAGAAATTCGAAAACATATTATATGCCTGCAGGATAAACCAGTATGTTGTTAAGTTTTCCTTTCGAAAAGAACGTTTTTACAATATTAAGATAATGAAATTTGTTATAAAATATAACAACAAATTGTAGGATAGCAATTGTTATCTAGTTATATTTAGGTAACTCACCAAGCATTTTAAATATTGTTAAATATTTTATATTTATTATATGGAAATTTTCTGCGTTTTACACTTTTTGTGTCATTAGCTCTTAGTTCAAAAT
Source organism: Maratus michaelseni (assembly GCA_963931845.1). NCBI lineage: Eukaryota > Metazoa > Arthropoda > Arachnida > Araneae > Salticidae > Maratus > Maratus michaelseni. The sequence continues at coordinate 254,426,320 of OZ007590.1, read as the reverse complement.
ATATTATTAAATGAGATACAACTGTATCGAAAATTAGCAAAATCTTGTGGTTTTTGATGGTTAGTCTGTAAGGTGAAAATTGCACTTGGAGTTTATTGTCAAAATTTATTCCACATGGAAGAAGGAAGTACATTTCACAGTATTTGTTATATCAAGTTGTGTTATAAGTCAAAGAAGGTTTTAAGCGATGTAGTAGAAGTGTTTCCATATTTTAAAAAAGGCAACAAATAATAGTATGAATGCGTCAAACAATAAAAAAAAATTATCAAAACAGAGGTGAGTTTAATTTTGATCCTTGTAGAATTGAAATAACTTGGAACATTCGTTATATAATAAGATACTGTCCGTATATGTGTGACTATCTAATAAAAATATATTTCGCTGCATTTAGTGTGAAACGAACTCACCAAATAATTCTAGTTTGGTTATGAAATGAGTTTTATACGCGTACAATATGTTAGAAATAATTCCTCATATTGGATTCAATTGGAATCTCTGCAAGCACTCGAAAACACAGATGTTCAAAAAAGAAAATGCAGCAGAAGTTTTTCCTCCACTTACTGAAATATCTCATGAAAAGATCCGCGAACATAAATATCTTGTTGACTATTACATCCAATTATCTTCAAATGCAGTACCCAACTTATCATCTTTAAAAGTAATAGTGAATTAATGACTATTTTATTTTATATCATCAAATAATGAACAAAGTGAGTGAAAACATAGAACTTGTATAATTGGTGCAACAAGTAAGAAATCACAGCTAATTAATGGTGTATTATATGTGCTTCGTCATGTGTGCTCGTCTATTTGTGAAATAGGCCAGAAAACTCCAAATAAAGAGAATCCCATGACTCTAAAAACAGTTCAAGGACTAAAAACAAGAACATTCTCTTTCTTTTGGACTGAAAAACATTTAAGTTAGTCTGCCTACAAAACTCAACCGGTCAACACATTTAAAAGGAGCGAATGGCTGTTGTAATTTCTAAAATATGAATATCTTTTTGTAACTTACTAAATTTAGTCTAAGATTTAAATTCAATTAACTGTAAAATTACGTAATATATATATATATATATATATATTTTGCTTATACACAAAATTACTTATTATTTTAGTCAATAATAATTTCCTAAACCAGTTCTTTTTTAGAAACATAGTCACAAAGGATTATAGTGAATTTATTACAGCATATTGTGAACGAAACCTAATGGATATCGTGATTTAACATGGATTATACAACTATGGCGATCGTCGAAAGAAAAGATAGGACAATTCCAATTTTCATTTCCCAATTGTTGATCAGTCTGAATAATTATTTACTTTCTGAAAAACCAATTCTTTGAGATAACGCGCAATCGAACTTACACTTCTAAGACAATATTGCAACAGCTTTTTTCAGACATTTATATTAATCAAGATTACATGCATGATTACCTATCACATATGTTCCTTTGTTCCAATAGAGAGGACAATGTCCTTTTATTAAACATTTCAACTAAATTGAAAAACTATAGGCTATAGTAAGTGTGTCATATCAGAGTAAACTTCATTTACAGACATTTGCAAGGGAGCAGCGTAATTACCAAGTTTCCCTAAAAACCACAGTTTTACGCTCATTAATCTTAAACTATGCCGCTTTTAAATAGTTAATGAAGATATTTTTTGCTGTAACGTATTATTTCGTTGATTTAAAAGTTAAGGGGTCTCAGGACTCTTAAAATTGAAAAAAAAAGAAAAAAAAAGACCATTTTTAACATTTAATATCTTCAAATGTATATGATTTAAAAACACAATTTTCATTGGCATGAAAAGATATAAGCGTGTACTTTCATTTAACATGTTTAAAAAGTTACAAGATGCAGAATTAATATTTATAGGGGGCTTAAAACTGTCAGACATTTCTCGAGCAGAAAATTGACATGACAGCTTACGCGCACGATTACAAAATAATTTTTGCATCTAGAATAAAAATTTTTGAGCCTAATTTTACTTCATATTGTAATAATTACACTGAACCTAAATAAATTTGTATTTAAAGCATATTTATATTTTTAATGCAAAGTTGTATTGACCTAATACAATTTTGTTAAACTTTCAACATTATAACCACTTAAAAAACTATTTGATTTTAATAATAAAAATGAAATTTTAGGTTCAATTTAGACTATGTAGATCTATATAGTAGACTATATCTAGTAATCTATGTAGACTAACATGACACATCTTTTTGAAAATTTCATGAAAAAATATTGATAAGTTTTTGAGATATCATGCGCTTTCTGCCCAAAAACATCATTTTGAGAAAAATGATGTTTTGTTTCAGTTTTGAGTATGCTTCAGGTTTGAGTAAGTATAATTCTAAAATCCATAACGTCTATTCTAATGAGAATTTCAAGAAAACATTTACACTAAAAAGTCCAGAAAAGATAGGAGTTTAATATATAAAAACATTAAAAATTCGAAAATCTTGAAGATGTAAGAGTCCTGAGACCTCTTAAGATAGTTAATTATTATTTTATATAGATACTGCCATGTGTTTTTATACTTTTTTTAGAGTGGTTGTGGAATGTTTCAAACATTGCAATTGTAAGTAATTTGAACTGGATAAAAACTAATATTTTTTTACATGTTTTCTTTTAGCTTAAAATTATGCATGTATGTGGTAGTCAAAGCTTATCACTCATTTTTCACCTACTTCTTGTTGACATAGTTTTTTAAATTTTGAATATATATGTATTCATGGGGGCAATCCATGAATTGGATATTGATATTTTAAAATTCGATCCCCAAGGGGGGGGGGCGCAGGCAACGTCGGTAACTAACTAGTATTTCGTCGTTCCAAAACTAGTATTTTCCCCATAGAAATAACGTTGCGATTATTTAATATTAATTGAAAAAAATAGCGCTACTGTTCATCCATTTTAATCACATTGTTGCCCGCATCAATACGCCGTCAGCAATTATATGAAATATATATGGATGAGTATGCACGGCTGAATACATATGAATACAATGGGCATTTGTTGAAAAGTACTAATGACAGGGTTATCAAAATAGTGCCACATTTTTGTCAACGTGGCAAAATACCGCTAAATTTGGCGACAAAAAAAGTTGTCATATATGAGGTTGTCATATTGCAATATATGAAGCCAACTTGGCAATAACTGTCTAATTTGGCGAAATTCACTTTTTAAAACCATTAATCTTCCGTAACCTTCTTTCATTGGCATAGCCTACTATTTTCTACATAAAGTGCCGTAAAACAAAAAAACAAAACAAAAACAGCATTTTTTAAGGCCATTATAGTATTTATTGTTTGTAATTGATATTTAAAATTTCAATGTTTTTATCTAAAGTTAACAGAAAGTAACAATAAACTTATTTCATTAATTAACAGTGGGATTTATATCAAGATATTTTAAATAAAAAACATAGCACTATATTTAAACTGAATGGTAAAATGAAAATTAATAAATAAAATTTGAATTCGAACAAAAGTATTTTGCAATTTAAAACATATTTATAATACGGCTGCAATGTTATTATTATATTGCATGAATAAAATTCATATATCGCAGCTTTTGATAAAGGTATTGCGATAGTTTCTTCTGAGGATCTAAAGCTTTCGTATTCAATCACACTTATTGTTAAAAATGAATTGGTAAAATATGAATGTGAGATATTAATATATTGAGGATCTTTTACGATGGATAGGGAGTGACCTGGTCAAATAAACATGTTTTGATAGGAAAATTTTATTTTGTACGCGAAATTAAATAAATATGCCGTCAGAAATAAATTATATTTTATTAAATAAAATTTTACGTGAATATATAAATTAATGAATTATTGGGTAAATCTTCCGACACTGTGAACTACAGCCACACACGTAACGGATGTCACGTAATCAAGATAGGCTGATTTCCGTGAATTGTCGAACAACTACAACAGCAAGGTAGGGTGACAAGCAACCCAGATCGGTGAAGTGTTACGGCCTCTTCCATTGATAAGCTACGCTGTGGATCAAATCTGTTTGATTTGTGTGCATTTCAGGGAGGTTTGTTGACCCAGTTTATAGTTTCCCAGAAATTACATTTAATAAAACTTTCAGTATTGTTACGTACACTGTTATATACGTAATAAATAATTCCGCATTTTGAAAATAATTGATACAAGTAATTGCTGTGAAAAAATGGTTCAATTTTCTCAATGTTTCTTTTCAATTCCTTTACTTATTAAGAAGAGTTTTATATAGAGAAAGAGAAATGAATATATTTGAAAAACAAATAAGAAATCTTCTTTTATGTTACATGTAAATTGTTTTTCCAATACTTCAAAGTACTCTGTTTGGACGGCAAATTCAATTACGTTAAAATAACTTATGAAAATTCTAAAGCGAAGAAAACCTATAAATGTCTTTGAAAATATTTAACGAAGTTTATTCTTTTAAATTTAATGGAAAAAATTAAACAATTGGAGAAGTAGCATTTCATTTCAATTATGTTTTATATTGCATTTTCCACAATTTATCTAAATTAATGCACGAAGAAACGGAATTGGACTTCTACTCAAGTACATGAATAAATAGAAGGTAAATAGACAGAGCGAAAAACACACGTGAAGATACATTCATGGTATATACATTCATGGTACATATATTAGATATATTCTGAATTATAATTCAATTACAATCCAATAAGAATCCAATATGAATTAAAATAATATGCTTAAAAAATATTATATTTAAATTATGGAATACAGATGAAATATATATTTTATATTATATTTTCCACAATTCATGCAAATAAATGCAGATGAAACTAGATAGCAAAATCTATGCATTGGTAGATAGAAGTACACACAAAAAATATATACAAGGAGTCAAAAAGATGCATAAATCAGTTTTATATAAAACATTTGATATGACAACTTTTAAAATAAAAAATATATAATCATTTATAAGTCAATATAGAAATAAAGTATGAAACTAAGCATGTTATTATGCACTAATAATAAAATCCTGTTATTCTTTAGTAGAATTGTTTATTTTTTGGTTTTGTTCTATTTTCAACTAGCATAATCTTAACTTTTATTCGGATTTCACGAAATTCATGATTTATGGAAGCTCCAAGTTTGGAAAGGGATATAGTTTGATATAAGTTTACAAGTGATTATGTTGCAAGCGTTGCAGGCCCATGGTATGGTGTGATAATGAAGTTTCAAAACAACGGAATACCTCCTCATTATGCTCGAATGGTTAATTTAATTTTCAGGTCCCTGAATTAAACTGAAGGATATAGGCTCAGCCTTCATTGGACCATAATTTGTGAAAAGTATTCGCCCATGGTTTCTTTAACGAGAAATATATTACATCAAAATCCAGAGTCTCGAAGAGTTCAAGCAACCAATTTTTAATTTCGTAGTTCATATATTGCCACACATGCTGGATAATCTTTGCAGGGCTGTTGTTCAACGGTAAGGTTTGTTAGTTGACATGCTGGGGATTAATGTCGAGTTAAACAATTTGTTATGTATACTTCTTAGGTATGGAATGAAGATGTGTTTCAGTAAAATGAATTAAGACTAAATATTAGGTTAATATTTATATAATTTTTATATAATAATATTTATTGTAAATAATAAATTGTAAATATTTATTGTAATAATAATATTTATTGTAAATATTAGGTTCATATTTATAAATGCAAAAATTATAGACTAAATGTAACAAGAAATGAAAAACAAGTTAGCAAAATAATTGTCCTGGCCCTCTCTCTTTTCTGAACGTAGGAAGAACAAATTCTCATTTAAGACACAATGTGTACACTATCAGTTTTCAGAAAACATTTATACTCGTGAATTTAACAAACATAGGAAATATTTTAATAAATAGTTGCATCAAATAAATCTCAATATATAAAAGTGAAATTGTTTCAGATATTTTTATAGCTACACCCAGAAAAAGGAATTGATTAAAACTACAAAACATGTTTTGTTGGGTATATTTTGGTTCTTTTAGCAAAATTCAAGTAAAATTGAACCATTTTACTTAAATTAACAAAACATTTTTTGCTGACGATACAAACATTTTTTTTTTTTTTTTTTTTTTTTTTTTTTTTGGAATTGCAAAAAAAAAAAAAAAAAGAAATTGTTGATTCAAGCAAAATTTCTATTGACCTATAATTAAACAAAATGTTTTGTTGGGTCAATTAAATTTTTGTTGATTCAACAAAACACTTTTTTCTGGGTGTAAGCATTTTCTTTATCACATAATAATGTGAAACAAAAACTAAAGTTAGGATACAATAGGACAAGTCTACATATGGGGTAATTATACAGTTCATTCCTAGCACACAAATATTTTGTAAAACAGTGGCTCTCCAACCGGAAAATAATTGATTATGATGCCTTTATATCTGTGATGCAATATTACTTCATTATACTAACGTACGTTCCGCTGGTAGGAACTTTTGTGCGAACGATAGTCTTTACTCAATAGTCGAGTTTAACAGTTTAACGAGCTGCAAGCTATTCAAAAGGAATTATTCTGGAGGAAATGTTTTTGAATGTAAACATTTAATAATGGTAAGTAAACATTTAATATTCAATACTTTAACCTACATATAGCCTTCATGACTTTAAATAAAAACATGACATGTTAATAAGATCTCAGTCGAATTTCTTTTACTAAGTTTTATAAAATTAGAAAGAAAATTTAATTTTAAAATTACGATTTGAGTCAATAAATTTATAATAGTGCTAATATAACTCTTGAATTATCCTAGTCAGAACAGCATTGTGTTTAATTAATGTGCTATACTTAAAAAATAAAACAAACGTTACTTAATATACGAATATATAATAAAAACACAAACTGAAATATACAGTAACCGCTTCCAAAATTATCATGATTCTGAAAAGCGTTTTTTATATATGAAACCTTACAAACTAAAATGCTTTTGGTATTTAAAGAATCATTTATAAAAGAAAAGTTCCATTTCATGTCATTGAATTTCGGAAACGATTCCGAGTAGATTTTATAGTGTATTAATGTTTTCCTAAACCAGAATATCCATTTTCAGTATGCTATCAATTCTCAGTTAAACATATTGAATTTACACCTGCAACAGAAACAAAATAACATAAAATTTAATACTAGTGTTAAAGTTGTTAATTATAAGTATTGAGAAAACAGATTCATATACCATAAAAATTACTCGGAAACGTTTTCAAAAATTGGTGGCTTAAAAGAAAAAAAAACATTGCTTTTATAAATGATTTTTTAAGTATAAAAAATATATTGGTTTCTGTGGATTCTATAGATAAAAACTCCTTTCGGAATCATGGGTAATTCAAAAAAGGTTATTGTCTATTTCTGTTCGTAGTTATCTTATATTAAGAAACAATATTTTCTTTTTCATTTCAAAATTGAAGGATATTTCGCCTTCACTTCTTGAGCTATGAGAAACATCTTTAATGAGCATCTAATTATGTATTCAGTTATTTCTATCTAATAGTAGAGCATTGTTTAAAGTAATTGAGTGTGAAAAAAAACTGGGAATTTTTTATTTACAGCTTTTACCATATTAAATATAAAGCATTCTCCGTTAGCTTCCGTTCTCCTTTAGTAATTTTTCAGTTAAGAAATATATATTTCTTAACTGATATTTCTTAACTTTGTTTCAGTTAAGAAATATATATTTCAAATGTAATTTTAAAATTTAAATACATGTTTAATACGACGTTTATCAAAGTTTAATACGAAGAAGTACCTTCCCGCTCGCTTTTCTAAAGTTTAGTGATAAAAGAAAACCCTTTTCTATATGCTCTTGAAAATGTTATCGATATCTTTGAGAAAACTTCATTCAAAGTAGAATATCAAAGTTCTCAAAGGGAAGTGTAACTCTGAATCATATCTCAACAAAAAACATATGTTTGCTTAAAAAGTTTTATCTTGAATTCTCAGAAAAACTACCAAAGGATACTATATTCTGAAGAAATGCTTAATCTATTTGAAATATTAATGTTTATTTTTAAAATGACTAATTTAAATTCTTCAGTAGTCGATACATTTTAACTTTTTTTTTATTATTCATTTTTGGCTTTTTAAAAGTAATAAAAAATTATTTAGATTTATTTCTGTCTCATGGAATTTTGATAAATAGGAACAATTGCAGACATTATCTTCCATTTTATTTAAAAAAGAAAAAAAAAGGAAATATTCAAGTAATGTTTCTCTATTTATTATTTTAGTGGAAAATAAGATGTGGATCCTCCGTCTCTTTTTCAGGGAATTTATCTAAACGAATTAATCAAATCAATAGTATATAAAAATATAATTTATGTCGTACTGTCACCTCCTAAAAAGTGAAAATTCCATATATTTGATCGCTATATAGTCAAAGAGATACAAAAGAGCATGATTCATCCAGTAACCTTATTGATCAAAGCATCTGGTCTGATATTTTAATCAGCTCAACAGAAAAGATCGCAGGTAATGGAACTCCAGTAAACGCTGGATGCCCTCCAGTTTCGACCGGGATAGCTCAGTGGTAGAGCGTGGCGGCTTCAGCCAAGCGATCCCAGGTTCGAATCCTGGCCCGGACATTTTTCGTCCAGTTTGAAATTTACAACTTGTATGATTGCTTTACCAACTGAAATAATTGTGTTTAAAATAATCTAGTAAGATACAAAAGAGCTACTGTTTAATTTTGAAGTTAGGCTTATATAAATACTAGCCGCCACTAGAGAACACATGGTAAAAAAAAAATACGAGGGGAAAGTCATTAAATAAGTCACACAAAAGATAATTAAATAATAACTTATAATGATATTCACTTCAAAACTACTTTTATTTCTCAACATATTATCCACCAATATTTATGCACTTATATAAAACGGTGATATAAGTGCATAAATATTGGTGAAGAATATGTTAAGAAATACAAATAATCCCCGAACACCAGCTGCAAAACATTCTTTGGGTTGCTGTCTCAGCCACATTAGGACTTCAAGTTGAACCTTTTCATCATCTGTGAACATCATCTTGCTTCGAAGATAATTTTTTAGTGGACTAAACATATGAAAATCGCTTGGGGCTAAGTCGAAGCTGTATGGTGGATGTTGAAGAAGTTTCAAGATGATGTTCACAGATGATGAAAAGGTTCCACTTGAAGTCCTAGTGTGACTGAGACAGCAACCCAAAGAATGTTATGCAGATGGTGTTGGGTAACTGATGCAACGGTGATATAAATACATAAATATTGGTAGAAATATGTTGAGAAATAAAAATAGTTATGAAGTGAATATCATTGTAAGTTATTATTTAATTATCTTTTGTGACCTACTTAATGATTTTTCCTCGTATATTAATCTAGGAATATAACCATGAACGGAAATTTGCAATAACCTCTTCCAAGTCACCCAAGATTTCGAATATAATTCTGTTACTTAGAAATCTTAGCAAATGATATTTTTTTTTCGATATTTAAAGAGGCATTTACAAAAGAATTTTTTTTGGCTGCCACTTATATTTGGAAACGTTTTCGAATACTTTTTATAGTGTAGTAATCAATCTGAACCCGGAATATAAGTTTTCCTTTATGCTATAAATTCTCAAGTATACATTTTCATGTTGAACACACATGTTTTATAGCCAAAAATTATAAATTAACAGAATTAACATTAATATTAAAAATTATATTATTTTCTTCCTCTCGGATGTATAAATCCAATTACGCAGCTGAAAGTGCTTAATTGAATATAAAAACCGATATTCCGGTTCGGAAAAACTAAATAGTACTCCATAAAAACTACTCTGAAACTTTTCCGAAAATGAGTGTCATTCAAAAAAACTTTGATTTTATAAATGATTCATTACATCTAAAAAATAGTTTGGTTTCTGAGGCTTCTCAAGATAAACAAGAAAGGAAAATCATGCACCCAGCATAGATTATGCAACACTTTCCTTCACTGACAGAATACTTTAACATACCATCGCTGTTTAATAAGGTAAATAAGGTATCTAAGTATATATTTCAGAAAAACACAAAACGCATTTGAAAACCAGATTTCATTGGTTACCGTCCACAACCGGAAAATTATTCCAATTTTTTTCTGCAGCAATGTATTTAATCTATATATTTGTATTACTCTATAGTATGCTGCAATTTCGTTTAGCAATAAAACAAATAACACAGTTGAAAAATTATCTTCAACACTTTCTACCAATAGTCGGAAATATACTTGAATTATTTTGTACAGCTCTGTATATTATCTTAAGCTTTTTATACACGCCACATATTAAGCAATAGTTTTAATTCAGGCAAATGCGCGCTGAAATCACACTTCCAGAAATTGTCATACATAGGCAGCCATATATTAGTTCTTTGCGTGGACCTGTATATGAATTCATTGATATTTTACAAACATTTATTGGTATACTAAATATATTTCACATTCAAAATGCATAACTTGATTAAAAACCCATTTTAATCAATTTACTCTGATGCACCGTAATGCTTAGGAATTTTTTTTGTGTAGCCCTGTATATGATCTGTAGCATACTTCATAGTATTCAAATATTTAGTTAAGCGCATACCATACTAAAATCTCACTCCCAATTATGGCTTACAGTACTGTACCCGAAATTTTTTGTGTGTCCCTGTAAATAAACGATAAATGCTATGCACATAACAAGTATCTTGTAGTAAACCTCAATAATGTATATCAATTTTTATGACATTTGAAATGGCGTAACATAATTAAAAAACGTGCAAACAGTTTTTCCCCCTGTAGATTATTATGTAAAATAATACTTTTATATGGCACTGTAAATGAAAGAAAAAAGCTTTACACCTCATATTCTACAGAGAACATATTTCAGAAATTGATTTAAATTTAATTATGTTTGTTATAGTGAAACATGATTAAAATGCGTAGCAAACGATTTCCACTTTAAACCATAATGTAAAGGAATTCTTTTCAGTTTCTCTGTACCCTAATTATAAGTACTAGATGTACCATGTTCGATAGTAAGTATCTTGTAGTGTATTTCAGTGATGTATATCAATTTCACTATACAGGGTGATTATAAAAAAACTATCCCGATATATGAGCCCCTAACTATCATACCGTTCACAGAAACTGAATGAAACTTTGGTTTAAAGTATTTTGAGGTATGCTCTCAAGAATCATATGAAAGACAACAGTTAAATTCTAACAGTTACGGTTACAGTGACAAAAATTCGAAAATTTCAAATGGCAACACCTACTTTTTTTATTGGAATGTGATCTTCATAGTGAAAAACCATAAAAAGCGTTGGAACGGTACCTGTAGCACGAAAATCGCCGGCGCTAGACAAACTAAGAAGAATATTGAAAACAACCAATAAGGACAGAGAAGCAACAGAAAACAAAACATTTTATTGTGTTTCATACATTTTCCATTTTATTCTTTTAGACGACACTTTACATGCGGCAGATGGTGGATAGCACTTAGCAATAAAATGTTTTACTTTCTGTTGCTTCTCTGTCCTTTATTGGTTGTTTTCACTTTTCTTCTTAGTCTGTCTAGCGCCAGCGATTTTCGTTCTACAGGTACCGTTCCAACGCTTTTTATGGTTTTTTACTACGAAGATCACATTCCAATAAAAAATGTAGGTGTTGCCATTTGAAATTTTCGAATTTTTTTCACTGTAACCGTAACTGTTAGAATTTTTAACTGTTGTTTCTCACGTGATTCTTGAGCGCATACCTCAAAATACTTTAGGCCAGAATTTCATTCAGTTTCTGTGAACGGTATGACAGTTATGGGCTCATATATCGGGATAGTTTTTTTTTATAATTACCCTGTATTTGAATTAGTGTCACATCATTAAAATGCAAAATGCCTACATTACTGATTGAGTCAACTGATTAGTTCATTAAAAAACCTACTCGGAAACGTTTCCGAAAATCAGTGGCGGCAAAATATACTTTGTTTAATAAATGATTTTTTAAATCTTAATTATATAGTATTTTTATAAGGTTTCTAAAGACTTCGGAATCGTGGGTAACTCGGAAAATGTTATTGCATATCCGTGGTATATTATGTTTCCTTTCTTCTTTACAGTGTATACAAATATGCAGATTTTTTTTCAACCATAATTATATACCATTTACAACTCTCAAAATTAGCTCTAACGCCGTATAAAATATAATTTTTACACGATGTAAATAAAGTAATATATGGGTCAGATTTTCTTTTTTTGAAATTACACTTCTTACTATAATAACGCAGTGTTTCTTAATCTAATAAATTTGTAATAAAATAATGTTATAAGTCTCTGATACTATAAACTATAAATTACAATCAAAGAATAATATCGTCTCCATAATACATAATTCTTTTCATTTTCATTTTTTAATTCATTAAAAAAAAATTCGAGAGATGTAAAAAAATATGAAATAAATGTACTTTTCCGATATTTATAGAGATTGCCATTCCAGCCGCAGCAAAAGTCATTTTAATGATGATCGATAGTGTAAGAAAACCGAGAAGACATTATGTAAATGATATTAAATATTTATAGATGAGACCTTTTGGTGTCAGTGATAATGACAAATTAATGATTGTCCCTTTAGGCAAATTAAGAAATCTTAATATTTTATAAGAAATTATACAGGCTGAAATGACACGCCTTTTGCGTATGAAAATAGATGCTAGAATTTATGTGTTCTAATAGAGGGTGTGCGGAATCATCAAAATAAAAATTTTGAAACGTAATGAATATTTTTGTAATAAATAAGAAATTAATTTAGAGATTTTTTATTCCATTTTTAGCGGTGTTGAATGACGCCGTTTAAAGTTTTGATTTGTGTTTATTTTACTCCTAAGTTTTAAATCTATTAAGTATAAAAATAAACGTTTATGAGTATATTTATTTAAAAATATATAAATAAACTAACCCTAAATCGAAAAATTTTAACGATATCATTCAACACCGTTAGAAATAGTGTTGATGAAACAATTATATAATGCATTTATGGATATTTGTTTTTGTTTGCACAAATTTAAAAAAAAATACAAAAGCATTAAAAGATTTATTTTTACTCCCTCTTAAAAATTTTAACTTAATGAATATATTATCATATCTCATACATTCTTCATAGTGCTGCATAAAAATGTTTGTCTCAAAGCCGATTATTACTATCGACACGTTATTATAATATATAACAACATAATTGAACTTCTTAACATTATAAATTTTTTTCATCTGCAAACAATTTTAAGCTTATATAATTCTTTGCTCACTATTTTATTATAAGAAATTAGTTATATACAAATTATTTGGAATGTATTCAATTCATAATGAAATTTTATTTCAGAGTAGATGAATATATAACTTAAATATTTAATATTTTTAAAAATCGGAAATGTAGTTATAATTAGATTTTGACATTACTGTTGCATTTGTTTAAGCATCCATAATGCACAAAAAACATTTATATAGATATTAAGGGATTCTTGAAAATATGCTTTAAGAATATTAATGCAATGAATAATAATATGTATTAACCCATTCTGTGTATAAATATATATATATATATCATTACACTCTTTTTTTTTAATTTGAATGGCAAAATAAATAAATAAATAAATAAAATAATAATAATAATTTTATGAAATTTTAGTTCATTATATCGTATAATTTTTATATTTATACTAGTTATTTTTTTATTTCTCTTTTTATAATACGTCTCAAATATGCAATATTAAAAAAATATATATTGAACATTGAACTTGAACACAATGATTGAAACATAAAAATTATACAACTGATGAATTCAGTTGAAGAACGGATTTTGGTATAAATTTCCTGAAATATCTTTTTATTTTATGCATGAGTGTGTTATAAGGTATTCTATTATATTATAAAACTAACAATCTAAGATTCTAATTAGTCGTGAAAATCATAGACATTATTTATAAATATTTAACATTCGAGTAGTTTGTAATTTATTTTTAGTATTTTTTTTTTCAAATTTTAAAATTAAATGCCAATACGTATTTCTGAGATATTATAGTACCATCCAGTAACATTTTAAACATAAGCTACCAAAATCAAAATGGGTCATTAAAAGGACTACCATGCACAACAGTAGGAAATCAACACACACACTAACCTTCAAAGACCATATATCTTGAAATTACATCTAAAGCTGAACACACTTCCCTCTCACTATCACTCTCTGGGCTGTTCAGAACAGAAGATCAGGCGGCGCGCGGGCGATGGAGATTAAAATATCGAGTGAGTCTATACTGTGAATGAAATTGAAAGGCCTGCGTTCGTTATCGTTGATTTGGACATCCAAATCTATGATAATGAACACGGTCATTCATTTGACTAATTAGCATATTTTAATGATATTTTGTTAAATTAAGAAGTGAACTTGGTGGCCGAATGGTTAGAGCACTGCTCTTGATTCTGGAGGTTGCGGATTCGATCCCCCAAAATTTCTGTTTGATTTTTTTTTTTTTTTTTTTTTTTTTTTTTTTTTTTTTTTTTTTTTCATTTAAAAATGTTTAATCGGTTGCTTTGTATTTTTCATGATTAATGGAATATATTTTATAAAAGCAAAATTTGATATTATTAACAATTACTTATTTAATTAAATACGACAAATTCAGCTATTTTACGATTAAAATTTTACATTACAGTGTCTTTTAATATTTAAACATTATTATTATTATTATTTTCTTTTTAGCAAATGTAAAATAAGAAATGAAAATATAGTCAATTTGCACGAATTTCTCCATGTTTTTATAATGAGTACTTCAACAGTGAATTTTTAGTACGAATAGAATGCAAAGCATATTTTACAATGTAAAAAATATTGCAAATGTAAAATAAGAAATGAAAATATAGTCAATTTGCACGAATTTCTCCATGTTTTTATAATGAGTACTTCAACAGTGAATTTTTAGTACGAATAGAATGCAAAGCATATTTTACAATGTAAAAAATATTATAAAAATAAAATGTAAAATATATACATTATTTAAGCTAGAAATATCAGTACCTATTTTTGTAAAGAGGTAAAATACATGTGGTTTACCGTCTAGTTTCGTAATGAATATAAATAAAATATAGTTAGAATGTTTATAAATTTTCTACTGAATGTACAAGTATTTTAGCATTTGTTTCTCGTGTTTTATGATGTTTATTGCAATATAATAAATAATGCAATTTACATCGAAAAATGAATTTCAAGAAAAATAAATTTTTAGAAATTAATAATTATGTTTCAACAAGGTTGTTATCGAAAAATATATTTTAATAAAATGTTTAAAAGCTTTTTTATCAAATTTTAACAAAGATTTAATTTTACTAATTATAAATAAAGAAATAAATCTTTTAACATATGTTAAAAGATTTATCGTAAATCAAGGTCGTGATACCAACATATGTTGGTATCACGACCTTGATTTATTAACATTCTATTTATCCCAAAAAATATAAAGCAACTGATAAATAATTTTTAAATTAATAAAAATAGGGGAAGAAAATCGGAAATAAACGGCGAGCATTCACTTTGTATCCATACTTTTCAGGTTCATCTGTGTAGGACAACCCAAACGTCAGTAAAGTACATAACAATTTTTGGTACTTTTCGGTTAGCCGGGCGCCAGAGAAAAAAAATATAAATATATATCTACATATATGTTTGTGTATATATGTATGTATATATATATATATATGTGTGTGTCTGTGTATATATTTATATTTGTTTCACTGGTGCCCGGTTAACCAAAAAGTACCCTTTTTTTTTTTAGAGTTTACATTAATTTTATTGAAACCACCAATACCGTGTTTCAGGAATTCGGTGATCCGAACGTCCTCTCCCTTGTTACTTAAAGGTGCACTGGTTATAGAAAATTAAACTTTATAATATTGTATGCATTGTTTTGTACAATATCTATATTTATGTAACTGCTATCAACTAAACTAATATATCAGTTTTAGTAGGTGCTGTAGTTTTAGAGACATATAAGTTGACAGCAGTTATGTAACTATATGATGTATGTATATATATATATATATATATATATATATATATACATCATAATTTCGTATTCTATTATTTTTATGTTGGATCAAAGGCTTAAAAAATCATTTTAGAATGTTAAAAATTTTAAATTTTTCAGATATCCGATCATGTTGCTACAGCTGTATCAATCAACCTACCAAACCAAGTAAGACACAAAAAAGCCCAATCACGTGATCAAATCGCCCACAGAATTTTTGTGAGTCACCCGCGCGCAGCCCGCGCTAAAAATTTGCAGGTTATGAACGCGGATCGGGCTATCTGATCACGTGATGCTTTTCATGAATGTTTTGGGGGGTTTATTATGATGAAATAAAAACAGATATTCCTATTATAAGATCCATTTTTTTTTGGAGGATAAAGATGTGTAGTCGCTAGTTTCACCTAATCCGAGCCACAGAAGCTTAAAATAATTGAAATAATTAAATTATTTCAATATATTAAATTATTTAAATTTCCGATAAGACCTACTCCATAACCCTTCTCTCCATCGCGCGCGCGCCGCGCGATCTTCTTTCCTGAACACAACCTCTATCTTCAATATCTTACGAAATAAACCTGAATATATATATATATGCTTACTTGAGCTAAAGTAAACGATAGATGGCAGTACAATTACTTGAGAGAGAACAGTACGTATGCGTTTCTGCGTTTGGTTTACATAGTCAACTTTTAGTCAGAACGGCAGTTAGACCCAGATGTGCAATTTTAAACTTACTTTAGTTATACACTATTATTTTCGCCACAATCAAACTTGCTGATAATGAAATCATATGAGTTGTAAATTTCCCAACTCAGTGAAAAAGTGGCCAAGCCTGGAGGGGAAACAGGAAGCTTTCACGTACCGTGCGTATTGTCTGCTAACTAAGCTTCCTGGAGAACTCTGACATACTTATTATAATTTATATTTTTGCGAAGCGTGTGTCAAATTTCCTCTGGCGGATGTTAAATTAAATTTTACACCTCACAACATATCTTTCAAAAAATCTGGCACAAGCTTGAGAAAACAATTTTAAATTCCGAAGTAGTCTAAAACTAAGTTTCTAAGTAGTCTAAGCCTTAGACTATATTATTGTAAACTAGCTTTCGCTTCTTCAAAATCTGCTCATTATTAAAGCATTTTTTAAAATATCTTTATGTTTTAAAGTTAAACCGCAAAAAATGCTTAAACTATTCCTGGTCATAAGTTATTTTCAAAAAGAAGATACAGCTTTTAGTAATGATATTTTTTTACTACATTGTTCGCGTCCTATCCAGTGGTGTAAGAAAAAGATAGAAACTGGAAAGCAAAACTTTTATTTTATTAAATTTTAATTACCCTAATTAATTTTCATTTGTAAAGTAGTCAGAAGAAGATTAAATAAATATTCATAAAGTAATTTTAATTTACTCTTTTGCAAGCAGTAGCAACGAAATAAACGTTTTAATTATTGCATAAAAAGTCACATTCTAAAAAAATGGGCTCCAAATGTCATAATATTTCTTCCAAGATGAAAAAATTTCACATCTATATAACATAATAAAATTTAACTGAACAGCATAATACAATTAAAATACCATGATTATATTTATTTTTATCCAATAAATATTCTTTGTATATGTAAATCCATGGGTGCAATCCACTTCCAATGTACCTCGATGATAATGAATTGTCATTTCCCACAGGACAAGCATGTAGATTACTTAATCGATAAAAATAAATTACGAAATATAATTTAATTAGATTTCGTATATGTTCAATCATATTATCGAACAGCTGGAAAAGGAAAAGCATGTTGTTTCAAGAAGATTAATTAATGTATATTTTCCCAAGACATGAACAACACATCTGCATGTATATAAAATAAAGATATGATTGTTGTTCCAATATATAAATAACATGTTTAATATAAACAAATATTTTAAACATTGCTGAAGCTTTTTTCTACTTCAAGTATTTTTAAAGCAATTTCTTCCTTAAATATTGAACTTCATATTATTATAAATATATATACATGACACATTATCTGCATTCATATTCTGAAATGTCATTTTCACGAAGAAGAGTGCATCAGTGTTTTTATCATTTCTGTACACAGTAATTATCAATCTAAAATATTTTCACACTTGACGCAACATCAATTTTTGTCATTTAGCAATACAAATTGTCGATATACTATCATAAAACAGTCTTTCAAAATCATCTGTTATCAGATAACTCAGTTTCGATATTGTGTGTTCAACAAAGGAAAATAAAATAATCAATATTTTCTTCAATAGAAGCTAACGGTCATTTATTTGATAAGTTTTGATGATGTATATTGCAAACATTTTACGTTATTTTGTTTCAAAAGCTTATAAAGCTTTATTTTGTGATAATTGTTCCATATAAGAATGGATAAAAAATATTTATTTTGTTTATTATTTATCTAAGAAGAATATTCAAGGTATATCCATATTATGTCGGTTTAAAAAGCATAATTAATTGAAGACGTAAGTACATTAAATATTCCCACAGAAATTTTTCAATATACTTTTATTTTAGTAAATACTTGTTGCGAAATTGTGCATCCGTTCTTTAATCTGTTTTCTGCCTTCGGACGAGTTTTAAAAAACAATAGTGCATGTATTTTTATTCTAAAAGGGGAAGTATATAAACAATAATAAAATTATCTTATATAATTCGTTACATAAAAAATAGTGGTCTACATTTATGATTTGTACACATGTGTTTTTTATCCTCTTTTACAGAAATAAAACTGGTTAACACATTTTAAATATAACATTTAAAAATAATAAACAATATAATATAATATGCCTACATTTATAACATGAAATTTTATAATCATGAATCATTGAAGCTTTGTACAGAAATGCTTCTAATTTTTTTTTTCTCCGAATTTTGTAGTATAAGAATTTTAATCGGGTATTCACTTTTCGTTGATCACTCGACTTTCGAAAAGCGGAATCGGTTGTGGCTCCAATGAAAAATATGGTAGTAATATTGATGGTAAGACAAGTAGCACAATTATTTAGCTTAACAAAAGCGTAATAAAGAGTATATAAAATAAGTAATATATTTTTTTAAGTCAATTCCTACTTTTTAATCATAAATATATAAAATAAACCCGTGCAGCATTAATGTCCCACGTTATCTTTATTGAACATTATTTTATAATCATCGTTGCAGTATTTTATTTCTGTGGCATCACTAATTTGAGATAAATCTTTCATTTCATTTATGAAAACAATGGGAGGATTTTTTTCCCCAATTTAAAACTAAAATTTATTAATTAAATTTAATTAATGAATTAATATTTGAAAAAACTGTATTAACATAAAGTGTCATCCACTACAAGTTTAAAAAAATTATTTGAACTTGAGTGGATGAATAAAAATATTTTATTAACGATTGAAAATTTGAACAAGATATATATAGAGAGAGTGTGAGCTAATAGTAGGAATTTAAAAAAAGATACAACTCATAAACTGTCATAAAATCGCTAAATTTTCTCAAAGAAAAACGGAAATAGCCATTCGATTAGGAATTATGGCTTATTTCAGTTTGTGTTAAAATTTAAGTTTAGGCGACTTTCTTCCTACTGAAATTTTACCAAACTCTGAAATTTTTGTATTACGGCATATTTGTATTTTTTCGTAAAATTTACCTTGAGATAAAATATCGGAAGCCAATATGTCCACTAGTTTAGGAATTATGATAGTTTAAAGTATGAAACTAGTTTTGTTAAATTTCTTTTTAATCGTTGCAAAACAGATTGTAATGTGTGCAGTTTTTAAAGCATAACTCAAAAAATATTCGCCATAATAAGCTGTAATTTAGCATTCGGAAATTTAAAGCATTTTTTAAACAATTTTCAATTAAAACATACATCGGTTATAAATTGTATCTTTTTTCGGAAAATTACTTTTAAAATGTGCATATTTCCGAAATTAATTTTCGAAAAAAATATGAATTTTAATCTGTAAAATTTTGAATAACAATAGATTTTTAAAACCTTCCAATACTTGAATCCAACTTTTCAGTTTATTTCGCGAAAAAGTTTTTGATTTATTCTTACAAACTACCCCACAAAAGTTCAGTCTGATCCTAGCCCAACTATAAGGAATGGCGAAGCAATTTGGCGAACATTTTCACGTACTTTTAAAGTCGAAAAGCAGTATCAGCGTTTTTTTCATGAATTCAGCGAACAAAAAGTGAAATGTCGACTGAACGTTTATATTTTTCTGGTCTCCTCAAACGCAAACACCCATATTTTTAACAGAGAAAAGTGGAACTTCTATGATAAATGTCGCAGATCTTCGTAATGACTAGATGCGATGAGGCAAAGGAATTCATGCCCAACGCAATACAACTGTGATTGTTTGGTCGTGTACATGTAGTGTTACCTACACTTCGCCTATAAAAAGTGGTAAAACTATTAATACATAGAAATATTGCAGCCAAATGCATCAAAATGTACGAGATATGCATCCTATATTCATCAATATTAATCAAGTTTTAGTATATCCTAAGAGCGCGAGTTCACACGTTTTCAGCATAACTGTCCAAAAATTACGAGGTTATGATATTCTTTCTCGTCCCACATACTCTTCAGACCTTTCGCCAACCGACTATCTGTTTTTAAAGAATTCCGACCATATTTTGAGGGTGAAATGCTTCTCTCATGAACAAACCTTTAATAAACGCCTTTAAGTAGTTTCTTCGGTCCTGAACGCGGGTTTTATTTGAAATGGGTATGGATACTCTGGTGTCTGGAAGAGATATAAGTCTTACATCAAACGGTGCATTTTTGTTATGAAAAGTTATATTCTTTTGTTTTATTGTGTTTTGAAGTTTATCAAATCAAATAAAACATTTCCTCTGCAGCAACCTTTAGTTAGCCAGTCTATATTAGCAAATTGTTTAACACATGAATCTATATAAAACAATAATTAATATTTAAAATTGCAAACAGTCAAAATATTTAATTATATCTTAATGTACACTGTATTTTTTTATTTATTATATTTTATCTTATTTGCATTATAAAGATTTTTTTATATAACAGACCAATTTTGACTAATTTTTTTATCATTTTAATACCTGATATAACTGTATTTGTAAACTTTTAGTTTAAAAAAAACAATTACATAAAGCAAAACATGTCTGTTATGTTTAATGCAAAGAAGAATAGTTCAAATCTGTTATCTGTAATACCAGACATATCATAAACAAAAGAATTTTCGTTGAAGCTAATTAATTGCTGCTAAAACCGTTGTTTTGTCTGCAGTTATCTCTGTTTCTTTGCTCTGAAATGTCACTTTTAGAACAGTTATAAATTTGTTAAAGCATAAATAGAAAAAATATATTCTTGTTCGTAAACATTACGAGAATTCTCGGGTGAGCGATTCATACTGTATAAATTAAACAGATTAAATAGAAAAAAAATCTCTTAAATTCTAGGTTAATATTTTTTTTTTATTTTATTCTAATAATTTATATATTTGAATTTGTTTTATTTTTTTATATTAAAGGTTATAATATTTTTTTTTTTTACGTGAGTTATTTCTTTTTGGTGTGTTGTTGCAGATCAAACTCTATGAGAATAAATGTTGTACTCATACGGTTTGGTCATGTTTGGAAAATAAAAAGAAATAATTTTAGAAATGTAAACTCAAAAATGTTAAGCTACAAAACTGCATGATAGCATTAACTGTAAAATAAGACACTAAATGAAGCTCAAAAATATCTTTTGATACTTACCTTTTTTTTCATTTTTCAACATTCACATAAAAAAACAGTAAATAGGATCATGATTTCTGATTTAATGGATCTAGGTAAAGTTTGCCTTTTCTGATAATCTTTATGGAAAATAAAATTATTTACATTTATCGTCTCCTTTATATTTGAAGATGTGCGCATATTACAATATAGAATGATACATGTAAAATTAAAATGTAATGAATAAAATGTAATGTAATATTTTGTAACTGTCGATATTTTTTTCATCATTAGCGGATCAACTAAATAAGAAAAAAAATCACTAACACTGTAATATTTGTATCAGTAGCAACAAATATTTATTTAATGAGTGTTATACTTTAAAACATAAATAAACAATTGTAAATAAAAATAACTACTTTAGACATAATGGCACGCTAGCCTATCTTAAACCTATAAAAATATACTGTTCGAATTATTTTGTACTAATTTCAATCAGTATAGGGAAGACCGGGGCACATTGGTACATTTCGCAGAAAATTGTCTTTTTTATGATGAGTATCCAGATTTTTCAAAATTTTAAACCATGTAGTTGAAGAGTGTTTTCTAATGTTTGGATGTGATGAATCATTTTGAAACATTTTGCTGTATTAAAATCAGTAACACGTAGTTTAGGAAATAATAATTTTTGTACCAATCTACCCCATGGTGGGGTAGATTGGTACAAGGATGTGGTACTTTGGTACATTTACAAGAAATATACATAGGGGACTTAGCACTTATATTAGTAACAGTAATTGGGATACAAAAATGAAAAACAACTTAAAAATACATGAATATTAATTTACAACTGCATCAATGTATAGACAACACAAGACAAAACATAGGAAAAAATAACAGTAGAATTTTTATACAATTAGTGGACATTATAGACACATAACTCAACAGGAAAAGATAATAATGTTGCAGCTTTAGCTGTACCACCACAAAATGTAGGCTGTGGAAGGATAAAACATACATCTGATATATCAATAATGCTACTATCAACCTGTTCAGGGAAATAAAATATTGAGCAGTCAGTTTTCTGTCTTAAGCACTTTACAGAAAACTCAGATTCTGTATTCTTAACTTCAATCTGGCCAACATAATAAATAAATCTCTTCTTTCCAGCAAATTTTACTAACACATAATCACTAACTGAGATATTAGATCTACCAGACTCATATATTTTGGGTGGGATAAGTTGGTACTACGTTGGTAAAGAAAAGGAGATGTATACACTTATTTATCTGTACCTAGTAAATATACTGCATACAGAAATTACAGTAAACTGGCTTTAACTAAAAGAAATACTTTGAAAAAGAATGTTATACCAGTTTACAGTCTATTATGGGGCACATAGGTACATGTACCAATGTGACCCAATAGGACTGTACCAAACTACCACAGTAGCAGATTTTTGAAGAAAAGTGTCATGGCTGACGTTTGTTGTTTACATTGTAGTTCAAGACAGTGTGAAAATAAATGTCATTAACATACGTTATAATGTGATATTATAGTCAAAGTGATAGATTAAATGGAATTCTGATTATAATGTTACAATTAGACTTCCAAAAGATTACAAAATTACAGTAAAACAGTTAAAGTTACATTTTCCAAGAAACTTCAAATCCAATCCCAGCAAACTTTCACCTGAAGAAAGCCGTCAGTATTGCCAACTTTTAGGAGAGAAATTAATTTTTTTTAAATAAATCAACTAAAAATATCTACCTTGTACCAATGTACCCCATGTACCAATGTGCCCCGGTCTACCCTAAAACATAGCAGGAAAATTGAACAATAAGACTATTTAAAAGAAATATAGTTTTCCCATTGTTAATAGGCAGAAACAAATGAAGAAATCATATATACCAATCGCGTTTAGAGCATGATTTGATCATAATTTGAGAATCTCTTGTAACGTAAAATCAAAAATATGTATTAGGATATATTATTTCAGAAGATATGAAACGTAGTTTATTAATAAGATAAACCGGGTTTGCCCGAAGAATAAATTTGAAAAATTCTTTTATTAGGGAGGTTTAAAATATTCTAAAATCAATTGGTATGTAACAATAAAATAAAACTTATCCAGATAATCTCTTGCAAGGAATTTCAAAAATTATTTCATATTTCCTGTCATAATTGTAACGACAATTGAACTGAAGAACAAGCTACACTACTATAAGCTAGCTTTACAAAGAAACAAAATACTTTCTGCGTTCGTAAATTTTACCAAATAAATTAACCCTTTATGCTTACCCAGTGAATACATTTTTATTACCATAAAATAAAATTTTATAGAAATAGCAAAATGTTTGTAAAATTGAGAATTGGAATATTGGAAGCAACTGAGGAAATATTTAATCAGAATAGTTCCTTTTTGCCAAGGAAAAACAAGAGGCAATGACGCTGGTGCGCTCGTAAATCGGTGAAATTTAAGCCCGCATCTATGTGTAAACGAGATCTGTGCAGATAACATGCAATCGTTAGTTATAGAAGAATGGCTTTCTTTTTTAAGAATAAAAATTTAAGATTTTAAGTAAACTTTTCCAAAAAAAAAAAAAAAAAATCTATACACGTAGTAAATGGGAGGTGAATTTTCAGCTACCTTGTATATGTTACGTTGAATGCAAGATTATAATATTAATTGCAAAAAGAACTCATTGTCACTGTGTTACGTTTTAAAATTTCATTTATAAACATTTAAACACTTTTTTCTACTTGCATGATGTCGATACTTTTGGCCGTCTGGCTGTGCTCTGACATCCATAAAAATACTTAAACATTCTTAAAAAAGTATGCACTTCAAGAGTTGAATACAGAATGTTCCACTGTGAAAAGGGAGAAATCAGAACTTAGGTTTCGTTTACAGCAACATTAAAAATTTAAAAAAAATGGCAACTACGTACAATATCTACAACCGATAATTTTTTGCAAGTATATCCTAATGATTTTACACAATTTCAAGCATTACAAAATCATTTGCAATATTTACATTTGCCAAAATATTTCTTTTACACAACTGCGTGAGGGTGAAATTGTTTTAAAGTAACACACAAAAGAATTTGAATGTATTTTGGTTTCTAGATAACAACTGTTGCGAGTAAGTTTTAAAGAGGCTATAATAGTTTTAATTGACCGAAATGTATACTGTTTATTGAATGCAAGACAAATGCACGGCACTGTAGGAAGGCAACTGTAGGAAAGGTAAATTTTACTACGAAAAATAGGGCATGAATGATCTTTAACCATTCCGTACAAAAATAGTCAGATACTTTATTTCTTAAGAGCGATAATTGCTGGAAATTTGTTTTTAGTTATGTTTTCGAGCATGTGTGTTCTACAGACAAGATAGAGTGCTGTACAAAATGCAATATTGTTTAAGGGTGTTAATTGCTGAAAATGCTTTTTACTAACATTATTTGAAAAAAAAATCTTGAAAATCCAATTTATTTATTTTTTAGCAAAGTTTAGCCTGTAGAATATTTTTATATTTTATTCACTTTTTATAGAGAGATAGGATATAGTTATTTATTGGATTTCAAAATACTTTATTAATTTTGTCATAAACCCCTGCATTTTAGAGTTGTTTATGCTGATTAGCTTCACATATTTCAAATTAGCATGTTTTTGAAATATTGTTAATGATGGTAGTGATATTTAAATTATTAAGTACTAAGACTGTTTAATATTTTAAACTATTCCACATTTTCCACCTTAACCATATAGGGACGTTAAAATATGCACTTCAAATATTTAACACATATAAAATGAATTATAGCCAAATATTTTAATTCTTCTTTTAAATAATATTTAAAGCTTCTTTCTTTATTTTTCGTAGGCTTTACAATTTAAAATATCTGAATAGCATATTCGTATTATTTTCTATTCTGAACTTTTCACAAAAGTTAGATCAGAACCAAACACACAACTTGAATTTCTAACCATTTTTTAACTTTACTGAAAAAGGTAAAGAAGATATATATATATATATTTTTTTTTTTTAAATAGGGAAAAGAAATGCGGAAGCGATAAATATTATTACAACTACAGATACATCTTTGTCACGAAAATATGAAATATAATTTATTGTTTTCTAAATATATATATATCACATAGCTTATACTGAATAATTAATAGAGTTGAACAATTTTAATAAATACTTAATTAAATATTTTCAAAACTTTCTTGCCTTGAAAAACAAAATGAACGTCTCTAATATATATTTTTAATATTTTAGCATCATATAGTTTTTTTTACATATTTTGTTTTGTGTTTCTAATTTTGAGAATATTTAAAACATTATTTTTTTTCTTGCATTCTAGTAGATATCCAATTAAATTTTATTTAATTAATGCAATTTAGTAAAAATAACAAAATTAAAGCCATATTATCTCACTCAGAAGTCATTTGCATTATAATGTATTGCTTCTGTGATACTTTATTTTTCAAAATTCTCTAACGTATTTTAATTAACCTTTAAAAATTACATATTCAAAATTTAAATATTCATTTGAATGAAAATAATATTTCATAAATATTTTTAAAAGCATCAAATGAGTTTCTACATTTGTATACATAATCCGTTACTTTTTAGTTACATTTTCAGAATTCATTATATTACTGTATTTCAATAATTAAGAAGCATATAAATTTATGTTATTTTCTTCTTTTTAAAGACACGTGCTTAATTTTTATTTTCATTTTTAATCAAATTTTTTCTTAATGCACTATAAGTTTGAATGTTTTACGATTTTAAGTTTTCAGATGGAAAAAAAAGGAATGTTTAGTTCAACATTTATTTTTCCAATTATTATTATTTTCTAACTTCTTTGACGTTTATGAAGTATGTTCACATTCGCTATAGAATTAAGAAAAATGGGAAAATACATAATGTTTACTATTTCTTTTTGATTAATTTTACGCTAAACGAACTTAGAAAAGAAAAAAAAATAAAGTGATCATATAAAATATTTTGTCCATCGCACGTAACATCTTAAAAATGAAAGAATAATAAACATACACTGAGTGGCCAAAATATTACAGAAACCACTAATTTGAAAGTAAATCAGTACGACAGTGACGTAGAATGACATAACAACGCTGAGTTACATATATATATATATAGTTACATATATATAACTCTCATCGTCGTACTTAGCACGGAAATTAATGTAAAAATGAGTAAGAAGAAATATTTAAGTGACTTTGAGCGAGGGATGATCACTGGTGTAAGAAGAGCTAGTGCCAACATCTCAGAAATGACGACTCTTTTAGGATTTTCTCTCCCAACAGCATCTCGGACGTGGCATTTGAGAAAAACCACTTCAAGCAATCAGGACAATTGTGGTCGAAAAAGGCTGATGAATGAAAGAGGTAAAATGCAAGTAGCATGCATAGCCCGAATCAACAGAAGGATAACAATACGACAAATTACAGCTAAAATCAATGCAGGTGCAGCACAAAGCAAATCCCAACGCACAACAAGACGGACTTTGCAAAAGATTGGAAGAAGCACAAGAGACCTTCAAGAGTGCTTTTGGTATCACAGAAAAATAAGAAAAGCCGCCTGTTGTGGGAGAAGGAACGTTGAATTTGGTCACTTGAGGACTGGAAAAAAGTAGCATGATCCGAATAATCTCATTCCATGCTCCATCCTGCAGATGGCAGGATCAGAATACGGCGCTAACAGCATAAACTCTTCAGGCTGGTGGCGGTGAAATTATGGTGTGGTGAATGTTTACTTGGTGTTCACTGGGTCCCGTGATATCTGTGGACACAATTCTGACCAGCGCAGCTTATTTCAACACCGTTGCCGATCACGTGCACTCGTTACTGGCTGGAATGTTCCCTTATGGAGATTGTCACATTCAGCAGACAATGTACCTTGCCACAGCCTTTGGTCGGTATTAAATTGCTTTGATGAACATCTATCAGAGTTTAACCTGCTGCCATGGCCGGCTCATTCCCCAGACCTCAATCCTATTGAGCATTTGTGGGACGAAGTCGTAAGAGAACTTCAAAGTTTGGAAACGCAACCACCCAATCTTACTCAAATTACAGCTGCCATTGTGTCAGCATGGGCAAATATGCCTCAGTAACGGTACAAGTAACTTTTTGAGTCAATGTGAAGAATAATATCGGCTGTGATCAGAGCTAAAAGTGGACTAACTCGTTATTGAGGGTGTCTCTAACTTTTTGGACACTCAGTGTATATTTATGTTAATAAAATGAAGTATTTCTCTTCGTGTGTGTCTGTGTATGTATGTGATAAGTAAACAGGAAAATGTATCGTACGTAGAAATCTGCAAATTCTGTTCCAGATAAACGAAGACATTCCCCAGGTGCCAATGCACCTAGAATTTCTATTCTATAAATAATTTTTTTCATGGGTTTTTTTTCGATTTTTTTTTATTTGGAAGGCAATTTTTTGTCAGTCGTAAAAGCAATCGCAATTCTATCTTATTGGCCAATCTTGTTAATGTGACCAAACGTCTTCGAAGTCTGTGGACTGTCCCACGGCTCGCGGCTTTCCTAAAATTTTCACACTGTATTAAACCGATATTACGATAATTACCACTATATTAAACCGATAATCTTTGATTTAGACTTCTATTGCAGATAAGAATATAACAGGGATAATTTTTAATCTGAAATAGTGGAAGGAAATTTAGAAAAAATTGGAATGCTACGAGCCCTGCTGTCCTCAAACTTAAATTTCTTATGATATGTCCCCAAAAGTATTTTGATTATTTGAGAATACAAGAAGTCTCTCCAATTTTAAAGATGTATTTGATTGTCTTGAAATTTGCATAGATTTTCATTTCCAAGAAATTATTAAATACATTTTATAAGTTGTTTATCTCGCAAGATGCATTATCTGAATGGTTAGAAAATGCGTCTATCAGTGACAGTTTTGAACATATATTTTAGTTGGGGTTTAGGTGGATTCTCACAATTTTTAGAAACATAATTAATTAAATTATCACTAGCCTGTATTTTGTAAATTTTTCACTAATTTTAAAATATAGGTTCATAACTGTTTAACATTCTCTAAATTGTAAAAATTTCGAATCCCCGAATTTTTCATTTTTTCATAAAAAACAGCTATTTTTTATTTGGAGAGATCTGAAAATTAAATTGCCTGGCTGATGTATTTTTTCACAAATTATTGGAGAAATATTTTTGAACTTCTTAATTATTCACAAATTATTGGAAAAATATATTACTGGTCTCCAGGCGGCGGGCAAAAATAGTTACAAATTCAGGACTTGTAACAGCTGGATCTGCATTAGCTACTACAAATGTTATCTCCGTTTTACGTACTACGTCACGAGGTATATTCAAACGACAACATAACTGAACTAGAAAAAATTGGATCAGTTCATGAGAAACTGTAATATGAAATGTCTTGTACAACAAATTATTACTTTGTTGCTTTGCATATTCTTCGAATTATATTCCCTTTCATGTATTTGGTTACATATAAGGTCAAGCAAACAGCCTCATCATTCATATAATGTATCCAGATCTTTCGTCCTGGATAACGAATGGGATTAGAGAAGTCCACACTAAACCACACAATCAGAAGTTGTGCAAACACGCAGATAACATTTGGAATGTGTTTTCAAAGAGGTATGTATGTCATGTAAAAGCTTCTGCGAAAAGGACAGTATCTCATGCACATTGACACAAAATATCAAAACAAAACATAATGTGGTGGCTATAATTGAAAGCATTTTGATGTTAAAATTTCTTTTTTAATGTTGAAATATTTTATAATTTTGGATTAGAAATGTGTGCAATTATGCAATAAAAGTATAATGCTAGATTAAGTATGTAGAGTCTGATGTTTATTTTGACACTGTAATCGTCCACTGCGAGGTAAAAAAAATCGAAAATGCCAACAATCTATGAATTTTGTGATAGTACACCGTTTTGAAATATAGACACCATATTGAATTCTAAGGCCAATTTTGAATATCTTCTTTTCTAAAGTTATTATCTTATGTTCCAAATAAAAATATGTAATGCCTCATTCTGTGAACAAAAGTGAATTATACTAACGATATTTGCCACGTATCGATTTCACTGAAAAAAGAAAAAATATATCATATGCAATAACTAATTTGATCTGTGGAAAATGTTTCAAAAATTTGGAGTAATTGCCTCATGAAAAATTGTAATAATTAAATACAAAGTCTATATATATATTTAATATTATTATTTTACTCTTTAAACTAGCGCGGGAATATAATTGTTTATTTTTATACTCTAATATATCCTGAATAGCAATAATTTTAATGTTTAAAAATCGTTTCAGTAACATTTTTTAGAACTAAATAACCTAATCTCACTGAACCTTTTGTTTTCCACACGATACCCTATGATTTTCGTTTCATACGGAGCATGGCTGTATACGGTTTTCGGCGACAGTTTAATATGATGACAGGTTAAGCTAGGTGGGGAGTCTTACCTCTGGGCTTAACCTCAATTATTTAGAGTACAAAGATATTGGAACCCTCAATACTAGATTCGTTTATATATTATACTTAATAAAATTTTAGGCACGTTTAAAGTAATTTCGGGTAATGCCGCACGGGTCTTCTAGTCTACTATAAAACTTGTAACTTCCTATTACAAGAGTCTATGAACTTAATGTTCTCATCTCTTAATATCTTTAAGGTACTATTTATCGTAGTTCCGAATTCTATTTTCAACTTAACGATAACTATATACACAACGATATACTTCAACGATAACTATACTTGTATATACTTGAACGGTAACTATATACACTATTTACCAACAAATAGTTTTACACCTCTGATAGCAAAGTAAAACAAAGTTCATTCACCTTCAATAGTTGGTGGAGCTTCTACAAGTGGCGATTACAGCCGCGATCGTCCGAGGCATACTGTCAGACAGTCGTTGTATGACGACTACGGGTAATTTCTTCCCCCCGGCATTGGGAGTGCAGGTTAGTTCCGTCACATATGTCGGACGGTGGGGGCATCCCTTCGGTCAACGCTCCAACTCGTCCCAGAAGTGCTCGATAGGATTAATGCCACGGCTATTTGCAAAGCACTTCAGTCTCTGTATCCCATTGTTACCATATGAAGTCATTGTGGCCCTCGAAACATGACAGGTGACATTGTCATCCTGAAAGTAACATGGGTTCACTACGTAAAACTGCCACAACGTAGGAAGCCACATGGTTATTCAAAATAGTGCATTAGGTTTCAGCGTCTACCAGGAATTGCGATTAAGAGTCCCCAGCCCTACCAGGAGAAATACACCCAAAGCATAACTCTACCTCATCCGAACTTTACACGTGAAACAATACATTCTGGCAGGAGGTGTTCTCCAGGCAGACGCCAAACTCAGACCCAGCCATCCAAACGGTGCAAAGTGAACCTTGATTCGTTGCTCCAGAAAATTTTTTGTCTTTGTTCCATGCTTCACTGTCGCCGTTCTTTACACCAGGGTAGCCGATCAGCGCTATTCGAGTTGGTGATCATCGGTTTGTGGCCGATCAGCGCTATTCGAGTTGGTGATCATCGGTTTGTGGCCGGCAGCACGTTTATTATAACTGATCAGATAGGCTTTCTTACGGATGGTATGAATCAAAAGAACACTCAACAATCTATGTTGAAACTCCTCTCGGATCTGGATCGTCGATTTGGTACGGTTCTTTCGAATTTATCTGGTCAGAACCCATCAGTCCCTAACATCAAGTTTTTTTTTTTATCTGCCAGGTCCGAGAGTTACCGCTCTTCTCCTGCTTGCCAATCATGTAGGCACTGTCAATTTTGGAGACGGCAACTCGCTAGATATGTCTCGTTAAAACGGCCATTTTTGCGATACCTTAAGATTACAACTTTCTGGAACTCCGAGAGCTCCAAACTGCGCTTTATCTAGCATGCGACTGTTTACGTTGTTGTTTCCCACACGCAATTTAACAGCTGCGGCCGTGTATCAGGTTAACAGATATCATCGTATTCACGGGTGTCCAAATATTTGTTGGTAAAAAGAGTATTTATATTTCGAATATGAAAATGAATTTGTTGAATTAAACTATTGTTTTGCATAATTTTAATGACTTAAGTTATTTTTCAGTAGCTACATATTTAAAAAGAATAAGAATGTAGTACTGAAGTCCTATTTTATGTTTTTAATTTTTACCATCTTGAAAATGAATACACAATAAAAATAATTAAATTTCTCACACTTTACTTAAAAACAATTAAACACATAACAAAGATGTAGACGTTTCGGATTATTACACCCCTCATCAGTACACACAATGTAATGCCAGTAAAATATTCCAATAACAATAACTACAGTTAAGAAATATATGTTCCGAAAGTACAAATCTAAATCTCAGAGCAATATTGCGTATTCAGGTGGTACAGGTCTTGCTACGTTCAAAGAAAAAATTGCCAATCTTGTATATCATCCCTCCAAAGAAATCCGGCTTACATAAAAGTTGAATTAGACTGGCTTTCCCAAAATCAGGAAAATGGTCTGTATCCCATGTTTACGTAAGATGAAATTCATTACACCATGCTCGAATGTTCTAAAACAAGTCAAATATTGGAAAGTCATATAATTATTATCCTGAAATTAAAAAAAAATAATATAAATAAACATTAGTGGAAATGAAGAAAACGATTGCAGCATATTATTTTTATTCAGATAGGAACAATTAATAAGAAATAGCATTATTAAAAGTTAACAAGTTCTACGTTACACAGTTTTTATGATAAATGGTTTCTCAAAATTCATTCATAGTAAAGGGAAAAATGGAATTTATATACTTTAAAATATATAAATATTTTAAAAACATGTTCGTTGAGAAAAGCATTATATATTCTGAAAGAATTATATTGCTGTATATGACAAAATTTTAAGTAACCATTAATCATTGACCAGTTTATATATTTATCATATATTTATTCATACATGCAACGAACATTTTAACTATCATTAATGGAAAAATTTTGTAATATATAATTAAAAAGAAATACATATTTTAATATCCTCAAACATATTTTTACATAATACCATAGTAGTTGCGATAAATACTGAGTTGCAATAAATATCATTAAAAGGAAAAGTCCCGTCAGTGTATTTGATCAATGATGAATTATCCAGGTGGTAGTAATCTGAGCAAGTATAATTGAGTCATCTATCATTAGTGGCTTGCACGGATTAATGCAGATGGATTACATCATTTTAGATAATAAGAATTCCTCTGTATTAGGAATCATCAATATAATTAATTATCAACGGAATCATGATAAGAAAGGAGAAAGGTTTTGAAAAAATAATGTATTTACTATCAGTGTTGTAAAATAAAACAGAATGCATATAATAAGTACGTCACTATGTATTTATTAGCTCAAATGAAAAAAAAAATGTTCATATATAATGAAAAATATAGTGGATAGAAAAAAATCAATGTTTTTTTATTAAAGCACATATGTTTTTCAGTGATGTTTTCAATTATATAATCGGTTTGACGTATTTAAAAGTATTTTTTTTATATTTAATACTTTTAATCATATTTTGTATATGTTCAGAAGATTAAATTTTATAAAATTAAGAAAGAAAAAATTGTTAATGTAATTTGCATTTATGTAATTAAAAGGTGTTTAAAAAATGAAATGTAAACTTTAATTATACTATTTATGATGTCTCCATAACAAAATTTATAAATTTACATTTCTACTAAAATTTTTCATTGAAATGTATAAATAATTCAAATGATTGTCTAAAATAAAGATATTTTTGTTTGTTGAACTAATCTTAATTTTTGTATCGATACATGTTGAAGTTTTTCAAACTCTATTAACACATTTTTTACGCTTATTTCGTACTAAGTAATTGTACTTTTCTTGCTGAAAAAATTAAAATTGTTCACTTTTCTAAAATTTGTTAATTTACCGCGCTGGGATTAGTGACATTCACTCTGGAGAAATTACAAAATAAAGTTACAAAACAGACTAATTTTCTTTTAAATATTTCTAAGGATAATCACTTATTTTTTGTGTATTTATCATAATTTTAAGCCTACCCATTTAAAAATATTCTTCTTTTTTCACTATTTTATAATGTTTCTTTTTTATTATTTATATTATATGTGCAATTTTATGATCAACATTTTCTTGATTTTTGCATAAAACGAAAACGTGACGGTTGAAAACTAAGCATAAAATTCGAAATCCGACAAATATATTTTCGTTGTTAGATAATTTCTGAATTTAAATATGAAAATTCTCGATATAAATGGGCATTTAAAATGTCATGGACAGACTTTTTGAACGACATTTCTCAAATATATTTTTACCTTATAAAAGAAATATATATTTTGTTCCAATTAGTTTGAAAAAAGTTTAACTTTTCCACTGAATTTAAAAACACTGTTTTATTGGGATTAAACGAAATAGTTTATAATTAAAAACATTTTAATCTCTTGAAAAAAATTAACTACTTTTGTTTACATGCATCATGGACAGAAAAAGATGAACATTTGTTATCTTTTTAAAATGTTACGTACGTAAAATGCCTAAATAATCTTATTATTATGGTTTTTATTAAAATGTATAACTTAATAATATCCATAATAAATTTTTTTACGAATGTAAGAAAATTCTTAAGTATCATAACGAAACATGTGTGAAAAAATTGGTTATTATATGCTTTCAATTTTGTCTATAAGTTCAATATATTTTTTCTATAAGTTCAACATTTCAGTTATACAATAAAATATATTTATTTCACAAACACATACATTATAATTAATTCTTTCGCATAAAATATTAAAATAAAGGTTCTGAACAATGCAAATGTATATATACATGTTAGAACGCTGCGTAGCATGTACTTTACAGCAACCTCACGACGAAACAATATCCGTAAAATATTAATTCTCTAATAAACAAATTGCTTCAAAATGGGGTTTCCCTTTTTGTATAAACACATAATCATGAAATGAAAACCATTAAATTTTCTTAACAAACAGTTGCGTAACATTTCAAATTATTTTAGTCGTTTACCAAACATTGTTTTCACACAGTGTTTTTTAGCTCAGAATTTACTCTATTTAACTCCATTTTACTTTGTTATTTACAGTTTTTTCAGTTCTGGTAGTAGCAGAATAAGTCCTGAGTATTTATGAATTCAGTATTTAAATTTATACAGTTAGAATAATAGCATTAAGAAAGAGTTAAAACTTTTCAAACTTCCGACAAGCTGTTCCACCTGAATTCGTAAAATATGAACAGAAAATTACTAAAATGAGAAGGGTTTTGTGTTGGACCAAATAAAGAAAACCGTTTTGCATGTGTGTATTTTAAATATTTATACTTAAACATGTATGTGCAATTGAATTTTCGCTTTTAAGTTTTGTAATTGAATTTTTCTTAGTTTACGACATTTTATTTGTCATGTACGTGTCATGTAAATGTATTTTAGTCGAATCGTATAAACATTCCTGAAATAGGAATAAATAAATAGTACGGAAGTAATAAATCTTATGAGTATTTTTATTTTAAATCTGGGCAACTTAAAAAAATTTAATATACTATAAATTTTATTTTTGTTTTATTATAATTTACTGTTTAAAAAAAATTAAAAACTTCCTCTTTTTTATGAATAGAAACCAAAATTAATTTGATATGTTTCTTTACATAGTTACTTATTTAATTTTGTTACGTAATGTAAATATCGGAATGTTTTTGAAGTCATTCCATAACCTAATTATAATAAAAATAGCGAAATATAGATTTTAGTGTCTAGATACTTAAATTGTTTTTTACATAGTTCAAGCTGTATATATTTTACGATTATCTCGAAATATCAAAAGAATCTATTGTAAAATAAAATGTGTCGTCTAGTGTAAACGAATAACTATTATACATATCGTTGCAAAAAAAATAAAAAATAAATACAATTTTTTTTGTCCATTTATTTGACACATATTGCGTAACGTACTTCGAAATAAAAACTATAATATTTTATAATGAAATAGAAAATAAACTGTGTATATTGATGTTACAAAAGCCGTTAAATAATAAAAAATAAATATTATTCAAACAGGTTTCCCCTGGACGGTTTAAAAAACGGGAATATTGTCAAAGTATAATAATACATACCTATTAATTTTATTATTTTTATTTTCTGATACATAAATGTTCATTGTATGTAAACCACTGTTTTTATACACAAAAACAAATGTAGTAAAAAGGGTAATTAGAACTGAACTGACGATAGTCGCAGTATTTTATCACTTGTTGCAACATCCAAAAATCACTAAAATTGGTAAGATTAATGCAAAAAGCAATAGATGAGTGTGCGTGGGATAAAATTATAAAAACAAAATAATTTTAATTTAAATGATATTTCAATTTAATCGAGAAATAAAAATCAGTACTTTTGCGTGATAAAGTAGCTTTCCAGACCATCGTAACCACCTTGATGCCTCAATATTTTACAGTTAAGTGAACAAATAAATGCATTACTCAGAAAAAACGGCACATTTTTCGTCACACAATTGTGTTGCATTATACTTCTCTTTTAAAGTATCATTTGAAAAGACTTTATATATGCATAACATGAAACCGTATCTTATGGCCAATTGCTTTTCTGACAAAAATATTCACGAGTATCCTTACAAAATGCATTTTTTTTTTTTTTAACTGGTCACACACGTTGCTTTTTCCTTAAAGTACTTAAGTTTCACTTTTCTACTTTCGTAATTCCGAATATATATATATATATATATATATATATATATATATTTACAATAAATATATTTGTTAAGTCAAGTACGTTAAACGTACTTGTAAAGTTATGCTCCATAACATAAACATGGCAATGATAGATGTTTTAGTAAATTAAGTTTAGTTGAGAAATTTGTACACACAATATTTAAATATGAAAAACAAAACCTGTTGAAAAAATATTAGTTATATTTTTTTACCATTTTGTATATCATATTCATAAGATAATTTTAATTATTATCAAAATGTGTAGTTCATTTACAAAATTTAACAAAACGATAACAATATGTCTTAAAAGTTTTAAATTTACATATATATGCATATACAAAAGTAGTCAAAATTACATTTCAATATTCTGTTATTGGAAGTGCTTTTATTTAAGGTAACTTACAGAATGTGAAAAATACATGTACTGCATAAAGAAGCACGGCTTCTTCACTTCTTGATTAACACCAATGTCCATTCCTCGGAAATTATTTCTTAGTGCCGGAAACCGATGGATGTCGCACTAGGTCGGACATATAGAAGCACTGTGGGGAGAGCGTCTCCTTACCGACGCCTCATTGGTCCCAAATTCCAACCATGTGACAAAAAGCATTTCTGGCTTTCCTAGTGGTTGTATATGATTCAGTTTTCATTTTACAATGTACTAAATGATATTATATTGTGAATTCAATTTAGATGTGATTGGGGACAGCAGAGGGAGGAGTTCACAAGGCAAAATATGAGGTACGTTTTTTTTTTTTTTTTTTTTTTTTTTTTTTTTTTTTTTTTTTTTTTTTTTAATAAATCTTTCTTCCTCTACAACATTTTTTTCAAGGATGAGAAATTCCAACTTTTTATCCAGGTTACTATTTCCTCTTAAAAAAAAACAAATCAACCAATTCGTCGCCCCCGTAAATTTGCTTTCATACCCTTACCCCTCCCTCAAAATATTTGGTTTAAAATCATTAAAATATTTCTCTCTTTCCCTTTTTTACTGTTAATGCAGATACAGGATAAAAAGGATATAAATAAACAAAAATACATAAATAATCAATCAGATAAATATCCCTCCCGCGCACACACTTTCGAAATGTCTCCTTCTTCCATTTGCCCCTCTAGTATAGAAATTGTAGAACCTTTTATTTTATTAGCGTTTTCAACATTTGTATTTACCATGGATTAATAATAAATTATTTAATTCATTAATTAGATTTTTCCCAAACATTTCGATCTCCCCCCCCCCCTATTTTTTTGCTTCTATCTATCACACAATTCCCCAAAAAAAAAAAAAAAAAAAAAAATCTGCGTTTATTACTGTTTTCGTAACATTAAGTAAATAGTCATTTCTCTAAATTTCCCTTACCTTTGAAATTTACGCTTCCTTCTTCCCCCCCCCCACCTCCAGCATACATTCACTAAAATCCATAAAAGTTTTTAATTTTTTACAAACAGAATTTGGTTTGTTTGCTATTTGTTAGCTAGAATTAATAAATAACAATAAAACACGTAACTTCACCCTCCACCTCCAAATTGTTCGCTTCCCCCCCATTCAGCATTTATTTTTATTAATTGTTTAATAAGTGTTTTAATAATAATCTATCCCTATTGTCGATGCTATAATCTATCTCTAAGTTTCTATTTAAAAAATGCACTGTTTTTTACTTTGTAGTTACAAAAAATAGATTAAAAAAAAAAACACAATCATCTGATTTAAAGTCCTTTCAGAAAAATTACTCCTTCCTAACCACCACCACCCCTCGCATGCAAAATCTAAAATCTTTAAAAATATTAATTAAAACTATGTTCTGTTTGCCACTTGTGTTCTGTTTGTCACTTTGTATTTAAAATGAACAAATAGTATACAGATTTCTAAATTCCCTTACGAAAGTTTCACTTCACCATTTGTCTTCTAATAAAGGGAGCGGTGGGATTTCTAAATATTGAGGATGTTGGGATGAGGGGGAGTTATTGGAAATACTTCTTTTTTTTCAGCTGTTTGGATATTATCAGACTGTTTTTTGAATATAAAGTATTTTTTAAAAAATAAATCGAAAAATATTATAAAAATATATTTTTAAAACAACCTTTTGGAAATCCGAATCTACACATTTCAAACAACCACAAAATTTCATACCAAGGATCTAGGGAAATTTTCATATATTTTATATTTTACATTTTTTGTTTATAATTTTAAGTAAACAAATATGATTTTAAAGCATGGAGTTATTTC
The DNA here is from genome assembly GCA_963931845.1 of Maratus michaelseni. Classification (NCBI taxonomy): domain Eukaryota; kingdom Metazoa; phylum Arthropoda; class Arachnida; order Araneae; family Salticidae; genus Maratus; species Maratus michaelseni. The sequence continues at coordinate 254,387,484 of OZ007590.1, read as the reverse complement.
TTATACATATTTAAAACCAGTAAATATTGCTGTTAACTACAGATGCAATTGCTAAATTAAATATAATTTAATGGGACACTTATACACTTGATAAAGTAATCAAAATTTCACTAGACAAATCAAACATTTACTCAATACAACATCCATAGGGCTATACTCTTCCACCTATATCGATTTTCAAGCAGACACATTTCTCTAGATAGTAAAATCGAAGGTAGTTTTCTTTATTTTATTTTGTTTTGAGGGTCGACTGTGCATTTTCTGCAATTAATTGTTACAAGAAACTGCAGTATGATGGGACGTTGTATTCAATGTTTTATTATATATTTTTGAAAGTTTTATGTAAGAGATTATTTTAAGATTTATGATTTAAGTATGATTTAAGTATTGATTGATTATTGATGATTAAGATGATTTAAGTATTTTTGCAAAGATAAAATATTGTAAATAACTATAAAATCCATGTATATAAAGAAGTCTACATTAAATTATCAATTTAAATTTACATACACTCATTGCCATAAAAATTTGCGCACCAAAAGAAAGACGTCCAAATGAAGCGAAATTTTACACGCGTAAGTACTACTGTGATATAAGTAAGTGAGTAGAAAACCAAAGAAAAAGGATCCTTTAATGCAGAAAAAAGTACAAATGAACGGAAATTTTAGTACTCTGTTGGATCCCCTCTAGCGCGAATGTACGATGCGATACGAGAGAGCATTGAGGCATACAAGTTCCTTCCCAAGATGTCCTGAGACATCTCGTTCCACAGTTGCTGTAAACGCGCCTCTAGTTCAACCAAACTCGTAGGGTGTAGAACTTGCCTTCCCAAATGATCCTAGATATGCTCGATTGGTGACAAATCTTGGGATCGAACAGACCAGGGAAGGGTGGTAACGTGGCGGAGGCAGGCTTGTGACATCCTTGCTGTGTGTGGCCGAGCATTGTCTTTCTGAAAAATGGCTCCTGGGAGCCCTGCCACGAGTGGCAACACATGTGGCTGAATGATGTCCCGGACGTACCGCTGAGCTGCATTGTGCCACGGATCAATATTAGGGGTGACCGTGTATCGTAAGCAATGGCACCCCATACCATCACACCAGCTGTGAGAGCCGTGTGATGCTGTAAAGCGAAGGCAGGATTGAGTCGCTCACTCATTCCGTTGCGCTCCAATCCCGTCGTGCGCGACACCACTCCAAACGGAAGCGTCGGTGGGTGGGTGCCATTGGCAGCACACGTAATGGGCGCCGCGATACCAGATGTCCTTCAGCCAGGCGCCTTGCGATAGTTCAGGAAGACACAGGGGTCCGTAGTGAAGGTGCTGACTGTGTCTGGATAGCGGCCAATGAGGCAATTGGCTCTACGCGTGCGTTTCGTATGATGTGACGGTCTCCTCGACGACAGGTCTGTCGAGGGCGTGCCGAGCCTGGTTGCCGTGTAAATGACGTCTCTTTAGTCCACTCGTACCAGTAAAATCAGAACGGCCTACATGACGAGCTACTCGCCGAGCTGACCACCAAGGTTTCCATCATCCCGATGATTCTCCCCCTCTCGAACTGTGGCAGCTGCTCATATTGTCTTCGATGACTGCGTAACGGCAGCGTTTCCTTTGATAAATAAAAGGTACACTCAGACAAGTTCTGCTTACCAGTTTTATACTCCAAGGAGGACGAAGTTCAACGCCCTCTAGTGGCATTACACAATGTGCAATCGCGCTGCATTTCTAATCATTAGCATATACGCCGGATATGTACCTTCATGCCAAGTTTCGTTACGATCCCACAATTATTTCTTGGTGCGCAAATTTTTATGGCAATGAGTGTATATAAATAAATTAATGCAATTAAATTTAACTTAAACAATACACTGCCAAAAAAAGTATCGTTAATCACAAATTTCAATATAGATTTACATGACGGTACGTGAAAATTAAATTAAAAAAAATGTTTAATCAAATTTATTTTTAAGTAAATAAACAAATTTTGAAAAAATAGGAAATTTGAAAAATAGAATGATATTTTGCAGTTCATTAAATTTCCTATGCTCAAATACTGGTAGCATTTAGTAAAAATTTATATAAATGCATTTTTTACATGTATTTTTAAAAATAAGATCAAACTTCATGTAAACGAAAACAGCAAGGAGAAAAAATAAAAAATTGACAAATAATACCTAAAATAAAATATTCGTCTCAACTCTTAACCCCCCTCCCCCAACGAAGTAAAAATACTTTAAATTCACAATGTTTATTTTTTTTAATTAGATTGTTACATTATATAAAAACAATCGATTTTTGGTTATTGTAAAGACTGGAACGATCTTAAACATAAAACATTTTTGACATTATATCGTAATATACAATGTCCAACTTTAAGCTAATGGTTCTCACAAAATCGCAAAACATCGCAATAGATCTCTTTAGATATGTTTTTAGAAGGTTCATTCTACATTTTGAGCAATGAAAGTTCGAAGGACTCGAAAGGACGTTTATTATAGATAAATTTTTATGAACAAAAATGCCTAAAAAGTGTGTTTGTTTTAAAAATGTTCTTTTTTTTTTTTGAGATATTTTGCAATTTAAAAATAAAATTAAAGATATAATTTAATGTTGTTTTAGAGACGATATTGAAGAAAATAACAAAGCGTGTGAAATGGCTTAGTTAGCGTTTGAATGGAGTAAATTTGCCTGAAATTCCCGCCGCAACAACAAATTTCCAAAACTTCCAAATTCACACAAACAATACGAATTTATGTGTGCTTTTAATACCAAAATAGTTAAAATTATAGGTCTTCAGATATTTCCGAGTGCTGCTATTTCATTTCGTAATTCAAAACTTCAATTTTTCGAATTTTGGCCACACAATCGCGATTTGGGACCACTGTGCGACGGTGGCAATGTAGCAATATGTTACGCCATTGTCACCAATGTCTGTGGCTTGGATTTTTGTACAGAAGTGGAACGTCATACGAAAACATTATGGGCCACTTCATGCGAATAGAAGTGTTAAATCGTCTGCTTTCCATACCGAAAAATAAATGCCCCGCTTATCTGAAATACTGTAATGCTACGGTAGAGTCATATAGACGAAGCAGATTGCATGGTATCAAATGTCATTGTGATGACCTTCACATAAAATCGACTTTTTGTTTGTCATATAGTTTTACGAATTTTCGTAAACAAAAATAGAAACTTACGTTTCGAAATTCTCTTGCATATATCTATGGATTACATATTTATAAAATACTAATTATGGGTATCTGGCACGAAGCGATTCTGCTGAACATATAGTTTCTATACGTATGAGGAATTACTATGAAAATTTCGCTTTGAAAACAATTTAAATGAAAATACGCGCAAAAATGAACTAGACAAATAAAGAAAGTAACAATATCAAAAGAAAAACAACGAGATGTAGTAAAAACACTTGAAACGTCGAAATAGCTCCCCGTTCTTTAGACGATTGTGGGAAGGAATATTCTATATGAAATAATCACGAAACATACAGCCCTCATAGCATGCATGGTCGCAGTGACGTCACTGTGACGTCAATGCGAGTCACAGTTGTCACGACACATCTGTGACCAAAATGCCACCATTCTGTGAGGTCACATTGTGACTAAAATGTGGACTTCTTTAAAAATTATTAAAAAAAACATACAAAGCTATTTCAAACATGTTATTCATCGTAAAAATACTTTTCTAGTCATTTTTTTTTAATTTTTGTGACGTTACTTTGACGTCTTTGTAAATCACGCATGTCACGTCACATCTGCGACCAAAATACTAACATGTTGGGAATTCACACTGTGACAAAAATGTGAATTTAAAAAATCTTTGAAAATGAGAAGAAACATACATAGTGTCATCTTTACGCATTTGAGAGCCTTAGTAATTTATTATGCCTCTTGGAAAGTAATTTATATTCAGTTATTCATTTATCTAACTAAAATAAAATTACCAGCATAATATATATATATATCTTTTTAATTATGCAATTGTAAATTATCATAGAAACATACTTATTTATGAAAACTAGAAAATGTAATTTATTTATTTATTTTTTTAAACTTATTTTTTAATTAAAAAATATAAAAGTTTTATTTTCTAGGAAAAATTAATAATTAGTGTTAAAATAACTTCAAAGAATTTTGTCAATTATAAATTACTTGTAATCATCGGAACTGGCAGAAAAATAATACAGTGAAGGGAAGTGTTTTTCACTGTGAAGTGCTATTAAAATGTAGACAAAATGCGAATAGAGATAATCCGATATTTTCAGAAAAGCAAAGTTTCTTTTTTGTATACTAGGGCTTTATTTAAATTGTTTTCGTTTCTTTATGGATGAAGTAGGTTATGAATATCATAAACGTATAAAATAAGTAATTTGCTTCTGTTAGAAGGAAAATACTATTTCATTTTATTTTATCTCCAGAATTTTCAACATAATTGTTATAGCTATTCTAGCCCATATTTGGAAGGAAAAAAATCTCGACATTTTTTAATTTAAAAATTGCATTTATCAAACTTGACATAAAATAAAATAAAATAAATAAACGGAAGTCTTTTATTGTATCATCTGCAAAGCGTTATTTTGAAGCCTGAAAAACAACATATACATATTGAACGGCGGAGGGGGGAGGGAAGAAGAAAACATTTATTCTTTGGTAAGGAAATTGAGCAGCTGCTCATTATTTATAATATGGACTCGTCTATCGTCTGCGGTCAAGATAAATTTGAAAAGTGGTTGTTTCATTCGGAAGGATTATTTATTCAAATTGTTGTAACTAGTAAGCATAAGATGAATTCAAGTTTTGTTTCATTTATTTTCAAATTTTGAAGAAATCTAGCTGGGGATTCCCTCTAATATGACATCATTAATAATTTGCTAAAAATGGATAAAGGAACACGCGAAGATTTTTTAGATGGATATGCATTAAGATTTGGTAAGTACAAAATATGCTAAAATTAATTTCAATTTGTCTATACTTAAGAGTTACAAATTTACATTGTTTTTAATTAATTATTTGTAATATTTTTAATTCATGATGTAAAACGATATATTCTTATTTTATTATGTTTTAGGACTTAATAGATTTTTAAACATAAATATAAGATTTTGTGAATTTCCATAGATTTGTTTACAGGTACTATTTCTTATTCGTAATGTATTTCATTTTAAAGAGACTTGATAAAAATTATTATTAATAATATATGAAAGGTCTTGCATAAAATATGAGTTTTATTATTAAACATTAGAAATTAATATCTAATATAGAACTTTGCAGCATTACGAAAATAACACGATGGCTAATACGTAAAGAAGTACTTGGAAATTTTAAATATTTAATAGAGAAATTTACGTCTGAGGGATTAATGTAAAATAATTATAATTATATTATTGTAATAGGGCACTCTTTCCAGTAACGGGTACTTTTAAGTAATTTCTTTAAAAAATATGTTTTTAATTACTAGTTATCGTTATTATATTCCACTTTTTAAATTCAATATATGAATGTATCTACAATATGAAACCAATCTCATTGTCACATTTCCACTTGTGAATGTAAATTTAATTGTACCAATAGAAATAAATGAAAATACTTAAAATTCCAGCAACGGGCACCCACCATTCCAGTACTGGACATCCACTGTGTCAGTAATGGACTTCATATAAAAAAAGTAATAGGTAATTGTTTTATAATTGCGTTTCGAATCTGAACTTAATGAAATTATACTAAATAAACACAATATTCGTTTTGAAATACATTTACCAATTAGGATATCAATAATTAATCAAATATTTATGCTAAAAATTAATTGTTCAAGCTAATTGTTGTTATTATCACAAGATGAATACTTTATGTATTTCGATAGCATATTTAAAATACTGAATTTTAGAGAATTACATTTATTAGATTACTGAGACAATGATTTTGTATGGAGTTTAATATATATATGTTACGGTCAATATGATTAATCTGGTCATTAATAATAATAACCGGTATTATTAATAATAACCGGCCATTATATCCGGCAGGATTAATCATATTGACCGTAACATATATATATATATATATATATATATATATATATATATATATATATATATAATGAGAACATTTTTTCGGAGTATCAGAATACATGGAATTGTGTGTCCTTTGACAATGCTTAAGGCTGTTCTTCAGTGAACTTTCCTACTGCCCTCGCTAATTTTAAACCTATGGGCGAAGGATGCTTTCGTATATTTAAAATATCTCCTCAGGAAATTATTATTTTTAACTTCTGTTTTCCGTGTACTCTTCTTAAAGGATGTTTCTTTTTTTTTCCTAGTTATCAAAATATTTCATTGTTCTCAAATCCAAAATAACTAACTGACATATTTCTGAATTAATTTTTATTCGGAAACACATGAAATTGGCAGGTGTTCTTAATCAGAATATATTTAATAGAATGGCGTTTTCCATTTTTTGGTAACGGCAGAAGATGTTTCAGAAAACACTAGCAAAGTCGGTGTTTTGAACCGAATTACCGATGCGCAGCGTCAGAAATGAAAAAAAAAACGTGACCGAAATTGATCTTAAGTATTTCATTTATCTAAAATTGGAAAACGCTATTCATTCCAAATCGCTTTAATAATCAGGCATGCAAGTGACCAGCGTTTAAATATTTGTTCATAAATGTGTCAGAAAGTTTCGTGATACTGAGCGAGGGGAAATATGGCAAAGTATACACATTTAAAGACTTCAATACTTAACAGCAAAATAGCATTGTTTTAATTATTGTCAATATTTTTGGTGGTTACATAAAACAAATGGAAGTAGAAGTTAATTTAAAAAGTTTTTATTTGCACAATAGAAGTTCATATTATTGAAATATTAACTTTTATTATAATTTTTAATGGATTCACATATTATTTTTATATTAGTATGCGTTTTTAACATTTATAATTTTCTTGCTTAACGGCTACATTAGCCGGTTTCCCAATCAGATGCAAAGTTTTAATTAGAATACGAGTTGCACAAAAAATATTATTGCCGATCCAATCCTTATCGTCGATTTTATCGTGATTTGGTAAAATCTTGTTATCCGAATCTATGCGAAATCATTTATCAGGTTCGGTCGGGTTGAGGGTTAACAGATTTTTTGTTGTTGTTGTTGTTGGGTTAGGGTAAGAATACTGGTTGAATCGAAATATAATTTCAGTCAACCATCATTCATGTTCAGTCATTTTCAAGAAGTATATAACCGGATTCGTGAATGACTCTAGATCCCATCCGACATCAGAAATTGTGTCGTATTACAATTTCTGATAAAATCTGGTTACTCGGTCGTATGCAAGATCATATTCCGAACAAGACTTACAGTAAAAACATTATACCCGACTCGGGTCAGATCGGGTTCACAAAAATCAGGTCACTCGACCGCTAATCCAAATCTATTCTGTAGCCAAACAAATCCAAAAAGATCGATCCGAACTTTCCGGATTGGATTCGGGTAAAATCTGGTCACCCGACCCGGTGCAGTGTCGTCACAAACGTCACAAACTTGTAGCATAAAAAAATGTTGATCCGAACAATCCGGATAGGATTCGGGTTAAATCTGGTCACCCCATCCGATGCCGATTCGTCACATTTGTCACATTGAAGTCGCACGGTGACTTCACAAAGTAGTTACATTGTGAGGTCACAGAAAGCCTTGAAAACGGCCATAACGACTTCCCATTTACTTCACAGTGACTTCACATCGACGTCACTTGACGTCACGATGACGGTCACAAAGTCACAGTGTAACTTCACAGTGACGTCGCCGTGACGTCACCATGCCTTACGGGAGGTTTCTTAAGACGTGACTTACATGCACGCTTTGCAATTGTTACAAAGCAAGCTAAATTTTTTTCACAAATGAAATTATACAACGAGCATATTATAAAACAAATTAATTATAAAACAAATATATTATTAAAATAAGTGTTAAAAATGTAAGACAATCTGTTTCAACAAAACCTCACTGTACGAAAATTACACAAAAATCAAAATTTAATATGGCATACAGTTATAATAAAACCAAAAAAAGTTATTTTGCGCAATTTGTCCTTACAGGGTTGGTGTGATTGCGCACATGGGTTAGGAGAGATTGTTACTAATAATAACTACAATTAAATTGTTAACAAAAATAATTACACTTAAATGACATTATTGTAATGTTTTTGTGAAGAAATATTATTGTATTGGGAGTGAATATTGCAACCTAATGATTAAAGAATCAGGAAAAGGAAATAATTATAAAACTATTTAAAAATTTTAATTAAAGGAAAAAAATTAAAGAATCAGAAAAAGCAAGTCCAGATAAGATTATAAAATTACATTAAGTTACTTGATAACATGTTTAACTTAAAATTAGTTCATTTTCATTTTTCATTTTTTATGCAAATTTACCATTAAGCTGCGTAATATCTCCTAGCATGGAAACTAATGGGAAAAAAGCGCAAACTCTCCAATTTCGGTAAAAGAGATTGCGCGGCCTTTTATTTAAACATGGCCGCTACTAACACGAACCGTTGATGTTCACATTGTTAGTCTAGATTAGTAGCTTATGAGAAATCGTTTAAGTTTAAAATATTTTGTACTACTGACATTGTATTGATTTTCTGATGAATAGATGTGAAAATTCAAGCACTTACTTTGGGAAAACAAAACAAAATAGCAATGCTTTATCTTAGACGCTCAAAACAATCAACGTGCACTTTCAAGTAGACACTCCACTACTGCTGTTGTACAACTACCTGGAGTCACTGCGCGCTCACTATACTCCTTCCCCCCGAACCTCTATATGCGCAATCTCTCCGACCGCGTCATCTCTCCAGGCTTTACCTTATACTTTTACAGGGTAAAATGTTCAGCTAACTTGGCCCACTTGAAATCATACATTTTAAGAAATCTCAAGATTTTTGGTACAGTAAAATAAAACAGTAAAGGACAAAAAATAATGGTAGCATAAAATAACTGCGAATTTAAAACTTCTTTAATATATATATTTTTTAATTCTGAAAATCTTTTAAATTGCTTGATTAGAATATTGATAAAAACACGTTTAATTAGATTTGAAAACATGTGTGACATACATAGATTGTTAAAAATGCATTTTTCATGTGTTTTGCAAGTGTCAATTTAAAAATACACCTATACATATAATATTTACATACAAATATAAAAAATAACATAGTTCTTAATATGAATTTTTTTAAAAATCAGCTAGAGTATTTTTAAAATTCTTATTGTTAATCACTAACAGTAACTGACATGTGATAACGGTATCTGCAAATCCTTAATATTTTATTACAATTACTACATAATAAAATGTATCTAAAATAAACAGGAAATATTTAGACAGATTCTCTATAAAAACTTCTCGCTGGCATTATGCACACCCAGTCTCCTCATTATATACGGTTTCAAATGGTAATGAAAAAATAGTTAATATTTTGAAAAATAGCGCTGATGTACACATACATTTCTTATTTTTGAAAACTACTTGTAACAACTTTTCGTTTAAGAGAAAATGCAAAGTTATTAAACTTCAATAGCATAACAAAAATGAATTAAAGGTTTAATGTATAATAACTTTTTCAAAAACATGTCTAAAGAAACTAAAAAATAAACCACATATTCCCAGGTAATAAGTTTATTGCAATTATATATTACATCAAAATGTCACAGTATATACTTTTAGAAATGTCCTCCATCACATTGCGCTAGTAATTCCATGCATTGCATGACTTAAGAAGCAGTACCTAATTGATGTGTCCGAATATCTGAAACGCATTCTGTGTTTTACGACAGCAGAGTTTGATATATCAATTTAACAAATCTTGTTCTATAAATAGTTTGAGAAAAAAAAAAGTCATGGAGGCTAAGGCGAGGCGAATAAGCCTGCCAAAATGCTTGCATTAATCTGTGTATTAGGCTGTTGTTCCCAGTATGATTTCCCACCAGGTTTTATTGTAAAAGTAAAAATCTCTTCAGAACATACAATCATTCAATGTAAATTTGTATAAAATGGGTGCCTCGATAAAAACTTTTTGTAATGTTTTGATTGCGGCAGGAGCAATGTTATTGCTATAGTAAATAACTTTGAAGAATAGCGTTTGATCCGCTAGAGAGAGTGGCATTATGACTCTTTAGTTAGGCGGAAAATATTCAATAACGCTCATTTTTATACATATTACTAAGACGGCTTTGCCATTTTCCCATATCACCCAAAATGGGAACTTTTTGCTTTTTAAAAAAAAATCAACGTTGCATACTAAGGAGACAGCGTGTACCAGATGTGTCTGCGATCTAGCAAGAATAGAGGTGGTCTGCAAACGCCAGCTATTTTATTTCGATTATCTTGTACTTAGATACAAAATAAAAATATTGAAAAATATAAAGATAAAAATAAGGTTCCATAACACATTTGTGGTACCGATCTGGGAAGTATTTTCAAGTACAATTTAATATGCAGATTTTAAAGAAATTGTCGATGAAATTTTATCTGGAGGTTGAAATGTGAGATTTTTTTCCAAAGTTTGGCCGGAAATATAGCACATGTACGCATTCACATAATTTTTTCCTTTAAGAAAAGTGTAAAATGCATGATTATTTCAAAATTAAAAGTCAGTAAGATATAAATCTTAAATTAGGCAGTTTTTAAATAAACGTTTAAACAAAAATTTTCTATCTATACACAGAACAATATATTGTATTCATAATTCAATTTATCACACCGTTTTAAAAATTAATATGAATGTAAATATACATAAGTATATTTAAAATAAACATTTGAAAATACATATACAGCTTACGATTTTTATATTTTATACAGTTCCACAAGGATATATGTTTCGTTTTTTTTGTTGATTTCAGCAATTTCATGGGAAATCTGGTTTCATGTTTTATTTTACAATTCCCGTATACAATATACATGAAGATATGTGTCTGCCAAGTTTAAAATAGAGCAATATGTTATTCTCACCATGTCTTATTTTCAAAAGACTTTTTTTCTTAGCTATATTTCGAGTTTTTATATTCCAAAGAATTCTTAATGTTAATTCTGTTTTGATTTATAATACTTTTAAAGATCAGACAAAAATTTAAGCAACAATAACATTTTGAACATATGTGTAGAACATCTTGCGTTTTATTAAAGAAAATAATAAATATGTATGTATTTTAAATTATAAATTATAAACCAACTTATAGGTGGCATAATTTAAATGGGAGAGTAAAAACCCCAATGTTTAAGATTTCGGATAATAATTTAAAAATTGATTTTAAAAGACCGGCTTAACTCTTGGTTATGTATTACAATAAAAAACTATTTTATTTATTTATTATGCAATTGTAGTGCATTTGTAGACACGTTCTAATGCATGCAATATGTTTTGTAATAAACTTTTAAAGAAAAGTGTTATTTTTAGACGTTATTCAATTTACAAATTTTCAGTAAATATTGGAACCTTATAATCCTAGTAAGATTTTACATTATAATAAAAGAAAATATAATGCAAATAAAAACATGACGTCCTACTTAAGTTTGTTAATGACGAAATTTCATAGTGGAATATTTCATGATGTTATTGCCTCACATAAAATATTGTGTAGTGCAAACAAATTTGAATCTATTCTTGTCATATGGGGAAATAAAAATATGAAGCAAATAATGTCAAACGTTTGTGCATATTAGGACAGCTATTGTGTTTATATAATTAATTTGGACAAATTTACTCAGCTTAATGTGTCATAAAAATAACTTTTTATTAATAATAAAACATTGAGACAATTATCATTTCATATATTTATAGTGGCCTGGACTCACCCCTCAGATTAAAAAAAAATTTGATGTGTATGGCTTGAGTAGAGATACCACTCTTGCTTGGATTTGTAAGAAATATGAGTCATTGTTAAAAATGTATAATCACAAATTCAACGTATTTAAAAAAAATAACTGATTTAAAAAAAAAAGATTTTAAAATAGCAATTTTGATCTATTGTACGCCAATCTGTTTTAGCCATGTTTATGATTTTACCCAATTTTATATATTTAGACATCGTACAATATTTGTTGCATTTATGTTTCTAAAAAGATTGCAAATTTTCATTTACATGTCATTTTTAACATATGTTTCTCTAAGAAGAAATATACACACATAAAATAAAATGGACTTTTATACTTAAAATACTCATTTTTCGGTGTCTTTTTTTATTGAATTTGTTGATAATTACCGAAATATCCCGAAGCACAATGTGTGTTTATTTTATCGTTAGAAGAATAAGTTGAATTGTTAAATCGAAAAAAATTAAAAAACAAAGAATTTAATGCTAGAAGACAGCTTATTGTTAAATCACAAAATAAGTAGCAATACATGTACGATCTCACACTTTTATTGGAAATCAACAATTAGTAAAATTCATGGAACCAATGCAATGTACGTAAATCACGGTGAGGTAGAAATACTTGTTTGGATATTATAAAATATCCTGTACCTCACGAAAAGATTTTTCAAAAATGTGCAAGTTAGTTGATAGTGAAATATCATCTTTAAATAATTTTGTAGCTATTTTTAATCTAAATGTGTGACAGAGTTCTCCAATGCCTGGCCATAAATAAAATACATGTCCATTTCGTTTGAATTTCTGTGTTGTACTTTCGCGTACTTGTAGCTCTCGCACACTAATTCGTGTGCACAAAAGGTCGAACTTTTCCTTTCGACTTTGAAGTGTGTCGAAATGTTCAGTGGAACTGAACAGTCGTAAATTTATAATAATTAGCACTGCACATGTTGTTTGGTACAAATCTTTAAGTCTTCATTGAATAAGGAAGGATTTTGCAACTCAACCCACTGTATTAGAAGCATTAGTTGCTTTGATAACGAGCATATTCCTGGCGTTTACTCCCTGCTGTATTTTTGGATTGGTAGCATGCCACTTTTTTAGACTTATGAATATCAAAGACGTTTTGATTGAATACCGTTATTGGTAAGACTGGAAGTTAATTACTTGGAATAAAGCTTAGTGAAACGCACTAAAATTCGCTATATTTAGACATTTATGTGATCTGTTAGATTTAGTCCAAGAAGTAAGATTACATGTTGTGATTAAAAGTTGTTCTAGCCATCTGAATCTTCACAGATACTTTTGAGTAATATATACTAGACACACTGAAATATGTTTATTTTCTCCTTCCCTCATGGTTCATTTGAGTAATGGGATAGATTGAGTTACGTTAAAACTGCCCGTGTCATCTTCGTTGAACTTTTGCCGAACACACTTTTTACGTTTAAATAAATTATTGTAATGCTATTTGTGGAACAGCCATTTAATGTAGAATTGTTTGGTCTAAAACTGCCTGCCACAAATGTCTTAATATGAGAGTATGACATGTAAACTTGCCAAGTTTAATCAAAAAAATCAAGCAAATTTTTTTCACGGAATTTTATACATACTATGTTGGAAATGCAAAGTATCTGATTTTAATTTCTTGTTTAACTCACACGTATGTGAAATTTATTTGTTACACTTTTTTTCTCTGATACATAAGTTTAAACCATTCAATATTAGTTTTAAAACTTTGCTGAAATTTGATATGTTTTTCAATTTAAAACTATATTTATAAAGGTGTTGGACAGCAAAATATGAGGATAAAAAAAATTCAAAAGATTGAATAAATGCAAAACTTTTATTATTTCTTTAACTTTTTTTCATTTACAAAATTAACATATAATAAAAAAAGTAAAAGTTGAAAAACAAACTCATTTCGTAGATTGGAGAATCTAAAAAGTGCATTTCTGAGAAAAACTAGCATTTTTTAAATAAAAAACCGCTTCCTCTTAAAATGATAAACGTGTCAGTAATTGTTTTGCTTGAAGAAATTAAGTCGGGGATATTTCTCTCCTGAAGTAAAATAGTTAGTGTCTACTGGGATTTAGCTGCTACTTTTGAGGAAATAATGTTTTAGTTCACAATGGTTATTTTATGTTATTTGGGTTTTCAGTTGGTAATTTCTATATAGAAAAATTCCGCTTAAGTGAATTTACCTATTGCATGTAAATCTACATAAATTTGAAAATATTTATATTTAGTATTTTTTTAACATTCTCTAGTTCCCACGACAAAAACAACTTTAAAACAAGTTACAAGTAAAGAAGCATTCAGTTTTAAATATGATATCTTCCTGTGACACACGAACAAAATTTCTAACTCAATCTTCTTGATAATTAAGGTATAATACACTGTTAAAAATTTGCAGCAAACTGTCCAGTCATTTGACCGTTTGTATAGAAAATAGTTACATAACTGTAATTTAAATTTATTCTGACAATATTATTGGCCATATTATGGTTAGAATAGAGTTAAAATACTGTTATGTAACCGTTTTCTATAAAAACGGTCAAATGACTGGACAGTTTGCTGCAAATTTTTAACAGTGTATAATTAGTTGGTTGATTTTCTATCTGAATATTTTTTCGGATATTAATTCTAATGTGGTGACAAACCTATTCCGGATTTAACACAGATTTAACAAAACACAGCAACTTATTTATAATAGTAAAAATGCAATTAGTGGGTAGATTTCAATGCAGGTTATCAAAAACTCAATTTTAAGAAATACATAGAGGGGGAAATCCTTTCCCAAAACTTGCCCAATTGAGCTTTCTTAACTTGGCTTTGAATGACCTCACCGTTCGGTCTTTAGGAACTACAAGACTTCACATTAGCATATAATATCTCTATAAAATGGACTCATGTGGTTACGATGATACTTTATTCGTTATAGAAAACTCAACGTCTTAGCAAATTGGCGAAAACACGTAGCGCAAGTAACTATCTAAACTGCTAATCGGAAAATCCACTTGAAGTCAGCGAAAGAGCTCACAACCCTACAGCGAAATGCGTTAAATCCATTGTTTGCATCCCCTATCGCACTATGACTAGCCATTACACAACCACAGTTACCTAATTCCCATATAATTTCAAAAATGTCCTTGTCACTTAGATTCCAGCAGATCCGTACATATATTGCAAAACTTAATAAATGATGCAATAGTTCTCCTTCACGCGCAAATATTAGATTCAGGACACAAAGAACGCACGCAAAACCTAAGAACTCAATCGTCTAATAGCATACACATAAAAAAGTGTACCTAGGCGCGCTTCCACATCGTACAAATTCAAGGGCATATTATTAGTATTCTATCGAAAAATTTTCAGATACATTTCTTATCTGAGTGCTGATATTTTTGTTTCGATTGTTTACGGCAGTTTTATTACTTGGAAACCATTATTACCACTCCTTTCAGCCATAGATTTCAGTTAATGGTTTTATTGAAGATCACGATTAGAGTCCACAACTTTCGAAATATATTTCTGAATTGAAATCATGAATTAGCACTGCGTTTGGTTTAATCGACATAAAAATGTTCACAGACATATGGGAACACTTAACGATGGCACTTTTATAGATCAGTGAAGGGCCGCAATTGAACCTTTGAAGTAAAGGAAATATTTGTGTCTCACTACTATATAATCATGTGTACTCCAAAGGTTGGCTGTATAACTTTCCATTATAAACATTTGTCCCCACAACAAATTTCTATCTAACCTTTATGTCTTCAGATAAACAAGACAAGTCGACATTTTCTTATAAATTAAAATTAATTCAAAATAACGACAAATATCTGTAAAATTGTATTAAAATGTAATATGTTAGAGACTTTTAAAAGATTATTATATTAAAAGTGTTATATAAAGTAATTATAAGGTAAAATCATGTTACATTAAAATTTCAATTTTTTTCACATACTGATTATATCCCAATGAGATGTCAAATTATTTAAGGTTAGGAAAAATTCTCTTCCTATTTTTTGTGTAAAGAGTTAATTTAAATCATATTCAATCAAATAATTTATATTCTATACCACTGTAACATTATCCTAAAACGTACATTTAGTAAACACATTTCTAAAAAAATTTCATATAACAGTCATTTAATAAGTCTCAATATTTTCGATTTATATATATATATATATATATGTTATGTAAAGATTTAAAATAAAGATTATATTTTAATGTAATAATGTTATAAAATTCTCTAAAATATTATATTCTAATAGGATTTTACTGATATTTTTCGTTATTTTGAATTCATTTTAATTTATAAGAAAAGTGCGACATTTCTCGTTATTTAATGTTAGGAAAAATTCTCTTCCTAATTTTGTGTAAAGACTTCATTTAAATCAAATTCAATAAAATAATTTAAGTGCTATGTAACATCATCCTAAAACTTAAATTTAGTAAAAACATTTCTAAAAAATGTTTATATAATAGTCATTTAATGGGTCTCAAAATTCATTTACATTGTGATATTATTTTAACAAAGAATTAAATTACAGAAGAAAAGTTCTATATCATTAATAACGCTAACATTTATTTTCAGTTCTTGAAACAATATATTTTACCAAACAATATGTATAGTGCATTATGTATTTCTGTAGCTACAAATACAGAAAAAAAAATTCCTACTAAGAAATATTCTTATTTGTATTTTGCTAACGATGGCGCATTAAGAGATCGATGAAGGGAAGACATTGAACTTTTGAAATAAAGGTAAACTTTGTATGTCTCACTACCATATAATAATGTGTACTCTAATTTCTGGCCGTATAACTTTACATTATAAACATTTGTCCCCACAACAAATTTATATCTAACCTGTATGTTTTCAGATAAATAAGAAATGTCGACATTTTCTTATAAATTTAAATTAATTCAAAATAACGACAAATATCAGTAAAATTCATTGAAATTATAATATTTTAGAGAATCTTAAAATATTATTACATTAAAATATAATCTTTTTTTTAATATTTATATTATATCTATATATAAATCGAATATTAAATTACTATTATTAAGGCATTTTTTATAAATGTTTTTACTAAATGTACGTTTTAGGATAATGTTACAAAGGTATAGGACATAAATTATTTGACTAAATTTACTTTAAATTAACTCTTTACACACAAAATTGGGAGGAGGTTTTTTCCTAACCTGAAATAATTTGACATCTCATTGATATATATCCAGTATGTAAAAAAGTTGAAAATTTAATGTAACACGATTTTACCTTATCATAAACTTATAATTACTTTGTAATGTAAAAGATTCTTTTATATCGAGTGAAAACATTTAAATAAAAATTCAAATAATTATTTAAAGATTTTTGCAAAGCCAAAACATGAAACCACTAATATTTTTACGATTCACTACGTGTAAATAAATAATATAACAAGCCCCATTTTTTGCGGTAATATCTTACAATGCAAAAGTAAAAATTGCGTATAAAATTTAGAACAAAAATAACTATTTTTCTACAATTTAGATTTTAAATTAGAAACAAATTGAGTAGAAATTTGTGAATCATGCCTTTTGAAATTCAGTAGACTTGTCTGGCAGTTTGCATTTTTACTACAAATTTTAATTTTTATGTGTGGGAAGTTTTAAATATCCTCTTTCGTGTTAACAATTTAAAATACTAAACTAAAGAAAGAGTATAAAATTTAGTTTAATTCTTCATGTCTAGTAAGCAAATTATTCATGAAAATTTTGTTCAAAGTCGAAAGTTCATGGTATCTATTTTTTCGTAATTAACTGTGTTTATCCGCTTAAACATTCGTTACAAATAATTTTCTATACACTTAAAATATATCAAAGGGATAAAATACAAATTAAAACAATAATGTTGAAATATTATTGGTGATGTAATCTACACTAAAATGTACCTTTTTTCAGCATGTAAATTGTTTCAACCTCTTTGTTATAAACATGATATAATATATAATATACACTGTTCTTTTACCATTGTCAGATGATGAATATTTGTTTTTTTAATAGTAAATTTCTGCATAGTTAAGTTTTAAAACTTTGAATTAATAATACAACGCAAAAAAATTATTTTTTATACATATCATTTCTATTTACAACAAAATTTCTAAAATGGTGCGAATTTGTTACCATCAAAACTAAGCCCCTTTTTTACGATCAATGCAAAACAGCGAACAAAAAATGCTCCCCTTACATTTTAATCTTCAAAGTTTCCCAGAAAAAAAAAATAACCATTCGATTGGCAATTATGTTTCCTTTCAAAAATAACAATTAAAAAAAAGTTTAGCGGTGTGTTTCCATATTGAAGTTTTAACAAGTTTTTAAATTTTGAATAGGAATACCCAATTTTCACAGCATCTTCGATCAATTATTCGATAAACGTTACCTTTGGATATCAAGCGGGGTGTCATTTCGTGAAATAATTTAAAAATAAAGCTAATTAAAAGTTGGAAATCGTAATGTTAAACTCATTTTTAATAATGAAGATATGAAAGTTTTTTTCAACTAGGCATATCATATTCAATGGTTAGATAATTAAAGTTGAGGTTTGTTAAAACAGGGCGAAAAATGTCCGGGCCAGGACTCGAACATGGGTATTAATACCTTGATTTCCCGTGCTAATGAACAGTTAGAGTGAATTATTCCAACCAGGATGTGGTTGCGTTGCTCTGTAAGAAGAGCATTGGCACAGAAAGCCAAGGTACCCATGTTTGAGTCCTGGTCCGGACTTTTTTCACTCCATTGGAATGAATCTCAACTATGATAGTCTAACCATTGAATATGAAGCCTTTTTAATAGGTGCAAAACAAACTGCAATTGAAATAGTTCTTTATGCATACCACAAAGTCTACTAGTTGGAATAAACTGTAATTTTGGATTCGCGTATATAAAGCTTCTAGATATATAATTTTGTTAAAATGTTTAAAGTTTACAATACAATTTTTTCCGAGTGTTAATTGAAACTATATAAATTTTTAAAATATGTTTCAATAAAATATTGTAACCTTTAAGTCCCCTTTTCAAGGTTACGATCAAGCAAATATGGAATTTAATATATTAAAAGTTATTTACAATATTCAATGCTTCACATCAAATTTTAGTAAAAAATAATTTAAATAAGTTCAATTCCAATTTTTAATTTTTTTTTCCATATTTAAACAGATTCAAATAGTGATGTGTTATTGACATTCAAACAAAAAAGAGGATTATTGATGAAATATTTTATATTTGAACTAAGCATCTGCTTGTTTTGCTTATTTGGACATTTGTGTGAATAAAATTTTTATTCGCAGAAAGAAAAATTTTTATTATTTTTTTTAACTTTACAAACACGGACGGCGTACTGATTGCACCATTCAATGACAAAAATAAAAAGATTTGAATTACAAAATTATTACGTTATAAATGGTTGGTTGGTTGGTTGATTTATGACGGCCGATTATCTACTCTTGGGGTATAGACCCTAGGGGGAGAGCCCTCCATGTGGGTTTTTTCTAAGGGATCCTAACCCGTATTTACGGTAAAGTTCGAAGACAACCACGGAAAGTTCCGAACGGTTAGGTCGACGAGCGCGACAAGGTTTTGAACCCAGCACCTATCGTCTACCAGCTTTGAGAGCAGAACCTCTCAGCCACTGGTGGGACTGCGTGATTAATGTATGTAATGTGACTTGTTTACCCTCTTCCGAAAGATGCTGCCCAATAAATGTTTAAAGTTCGCATTTTTCTTATGTCTCTATTTCATTATTTTTACTGGCTAGAAACCACTGACGTAGTAAATAAGCCGCCTGTGTATTTGTGTAAATTATTCCATTTTATTATAAATTTTATGTTTAATAATTTTTCACGGTTACTAGATTTCGTATTATTAATCAAAACCTGATATAAATTAATACTTTATCAGCTTAGCTTATGCGTACGCCGCCAGTGATTTTACGTTACTGTAAACCATCAGTATAATATTAATTTTTACTAAATTAGTTTTTTTTAATCAATTTTTCTATTTATTACTATTTTAAACTACTGATGGACAATGCATAAAAAAGAATATCGTTAAAAGTTTTTATTTACGCTATAAAATACTTTGGCTCATACAATACGCCGCCCGTGTTTTTATCTTACTACAAACCGTCCATGTTTTAAAGGGTAACTACACTAAAGACCAAACATAAGATTAAACTTTTGGTATCATTATTCGTAATTATTACTTACACATCATACGTATTATAGGGTAAGTCTTGTAATCGTTTTGAAAATCGAAAAAATGTTTTTGACGGATTTACGCTTTTCAGACTCTGGAGATTCCGAAAAACATTTTTAGAAAATTGACATCCGTCTGTCTGTGTATGTGTCTGTGTGTCTGTTAATGCTCTATCTCCCGAACAAATTGAGATAGAGACTTAAAATTTGGTCTGTACTTAGTATGTAATAATGGAAAGAAGCTTATTGAATTTCAGTAACCTCGATTATCCGTAACTATTTTTTTCGGACACTCGAAATATTCGTTATGATAAAAGGTATATAAAAATTTTCGAAATTGTTTATTTTAAGGAGTGAATATAAAAGACAATAAAAAACATAAATTTTGCATACAGAGTGAAGTCGACCGGATAATTAGCTGCCGAGATATTTGTAATCATATTTTAAACAATCTTCGATTTTTCATGACCCTGTATTTCATCCAAATTTCAATTCAAAGATATATTTTAATTGGAAATGAGACGCTTAATCAGATGCAATAAACCACTAGTTAATAAGATTATTGTTTGGACGTGGTTTGACGTCATCAAGCCACGATTTTATTCGAATTGCAATGCATTTTATAAGTAGTTTACACATTTTTAGCACTTTCCAACCTAGTTGAAAAGTGCTTATGACTTCGGTTTGTCTGGCCGTCTGCCGTCTGGCCGTCTGCGGTCTGGCCGTCTGTCCGTGCTCTAACTCCCGTAAATATGCTCGGATTGCTCTGCAATTTTTATATGTTATTGTCGTTATCTATAGCATGTTCCCTATTTCAACGGAAGTGTGTAGCACTTATAGTGTTTTTACAGGGACACTCAAAAAATTCCGTTACATTGCGGTCTATGGGGAAAAATCACTTGCGGTTTATTTAAATAATGTTTCACTATTTTAAATGCATTGAAATTTATATATATCACTAAGGTGCATTAGAAGAAGCTTAATATGGAACAGGGTGTGCATAGCACTTATAGTTACTTTACAGGGACAGTAAGAATAATTCCGTTACATTACGAAAAATTCCGTTACATTGCGGTCTATGGGGAAAAATCACTTGCGGTTTATTTAAATAATGTTTTACTATTTTAAACGCATTGAAATTTATATAGATCACTAAGGTGCATTACAAGAGACTTACTACGGAATATTGTGTGTATAGCAGTCATCGTTCATGTACAGGGACACGCAAAAGAATTATCTACTGTCTGTTAACAATAATTCCTGGAAGTGCGTTTTAAGTTATTGAACGCGATTTTAATGTTAACTTGCTTTTTGTCTATTACGTGGTGTGTATAAATTCTGTAGATCCTATACCGGGCAGCACAAAAGTTCGCGAACACATTTCTGTTTATTGACAAACTCCAGACGGAGAATTTTAAACTGTGCTACGCGTTTCCTAACTGAACTACAATTTAGCATCCTATGTAGTATATATACAATTCTATAGATCCTATACAGGGCTGAATAAAAGTATTCGGATATTTTTCCGAATATTGTATATGTTGGAAATTCCTGAAATTATGTTTTTAAATATGTTATGCGTTTTCCAAATTGTTTACTTAGAAGTTATCTGTTAGCTTATTAAACGGTATGATTTGTAAAATTATTTTGGAAGCGTTGGAAAGTGCTACATAATCTATGCTTGACGCATGATTTTTCGTTCTTGTTTATTTTATATTATGCATATACATGATGGGTAAGTATTACGGTGGCCCCCAACGACAAGTTTTTTTTTCAAGCTGTATTCTCAGCAACACAAAATCCAAAATAGAAGCAGCATGTAAAAGAATTTTGAATGGTTTAATATGGTACGTTAAACTGTTCTACCAATCGCGTACCATGAGTTGAATATGTTGATCCCTTCTGATGTCTTTTTCGAATAAAAAGTAAATGAGGATATTTTACAAAAGAATGTATATTCCTTAAGAATAATCTATTCATTTCAATGTTTTGAAGTAATTTAAGAAATTTTAGTTGATTTAAAAAACATTCAAAATAAAATTAATTTAGATTAGTTTAAATAATTTTCTTAAGATATTTATGATTTCAAGTGAGTAGATTAGATTATTTAAAGTGGAACAAATTTCTGTTCTCAACTTTTGTATGGAGAAATAAAGTTTAGTGAAATTAAATGCAAAGCTATGCACTATATCTACGTAACATAATGCTAAAAATAAAGTTAGTTAAATCTTTGACCTAAATTACTTATGTTACGATAATTTAATACGATTCATAAATTAGTTTGCCTCATAATGTTAAACAGAGCAGATGTTTTATTCTGGAAATTTTGTTGAAAGTATTAATATTGCTAAATGTACACATAATTCTTCTTTTCATTTTCCGTTAAATAGTTATGAATATAATATGATATTTATGTAGGTGCGATTGTAAAAAAAATAATAAAATATGGTAATATTTTACCACTTTTACAGCTATTTTGCTTTTTGTTAAATAACATTATTTAAAAAAAAAAGAATGACAATTTTGATAATAAAAATCGTTTTTAAATTTATTTAAAAAATATATTATGAAACCTTAATTTTGTATATATATTTAAAACTTTTAATATCATCATAAAAACTCGACATAAGTTCTAAACAAGTACAGGGTGGTTAGAATATCAGTATCTCTATTTGGAGGTGTCTGTAGTTTGAAGGAATAACCAGAATAAAACCAAAATCTGTACACTTACTATTCGAAAAGGGGGGGGGGGGAGAAGAATGGAACAATAAAATACTAGTCGTTGGGGCCACCTGAATACTTACCCGTCATGGATATGCATAATATAAAATATAAAAATAAAACATGTGTAAACTATTTATAAAATGCATTGTAATTCGAATAAAACCGTGGCTTGATGACGTCATAAACTTTAAATGTTCTATTACTGAATTTCGTAAAAGAAACATCCTTATGACTCCAAAATTGATAATCTTATTAACTAACAGTTTACTGCGTCGGATTAAGCGTCTCATTTCTAATTAAAATATATCTTTGAAGAGAAATTTGGATTTTTTTTTTATTTACATTCACTCCTTAAAATAAACAATTTTGAACATTTTTATAAACCTTTTATCAGAACGAATATTTCGAGAGTCCGAAAAAAATAGTTCCGGATAATCGAGGTTACTGAAATTCAATAAGGTTCTTCCCATTATTACATACTAAGTACATACTAAATTTCAAGTCTCAATTTGTTCGGGAGATAGAGCGTTTACAGACACACACACAGACACACAGACATTCACACAGACAGACGGACGGTAAAATGCTTTTTCTTAAAATATGTTTTTCGGAATCTCCAGTGTCTGAAACGTGTAAATCCGTCATTTTGTTTTCCAAAACGGTTACAAGATTTACCCTATACTACGTATGATGCGTAAGTAAAATGAATTGTAATAATCGCCGACAGATGGCGTTTTTGAGTGTGACATATAATGTGTAATATTATGTACAGTAAAGGTGTCACAAACCTCAATGACTTTACCACATATCAAAACATGTACGAAATATCACTCCTGATGCGTTACATTCCGCAGTTGAGCACGTCGTGTGCTGCCTGGATTGTGTCCTCCAGCAAAATGGCCATGTAGTAACTGAACACGATCGGCAGCGCCATGCGAAATCGTTATCACATTCACTGTGACATTTTCGAATAAATTATGTATACCATTCAGTTTTACGACTTTATTATTTTTATTGTATTAAATATGACATTTCACACTCAATAGTGCAATCTCTCGGTAATTATTGCATTTTTTTTTACCCTTTTGTGCATTAGTAAGTGTACCAACTTTGGTTTTATTTCGAGCTACAGACAGCTCCAAATAAAGATACTTATATTTAACCACCCGGTACAAGAAACATCAATTCAGTGAACAACAAAACAAATCATTTACCGTCAATGCATACAATGCAGTGTTCTATATAATACTTGGTTTTAAGAGTAGTAAAAAGTGTTTATTTTCCTAGAAAAATACCAATTAACTTTTTATGTTTATAAGTTCATAGTATTTGATTTTTAAACTTACTATAGAGGAAAAAAAATCTGAACATTTGTAAAAATATTCATATACACACGATATTAATGTATATTGCTGCAGACAAACACAGCAAGCTCCCTATTGTAAAAGAGCATTCTGTCATTTACGATTCGTTTACAGGGTCACGCAAAAGATATCGAATAAAATACAGCCTATGATAATTTACTGAGTAAAATATATTCTAATAAACTACATTATAAATTATCCAAAATATTACATTAAAATCTCTCAATAGCGTACACCTCGGATTCACAGAAATTATATGCTATTCGGATGTTTCCGCTTTTTAGAGGTAAATGTGTACAATCATGTATGTGTTATGAATTGAAAGAGTTGATAGCTAAATAGAAGTGTCCGCTATTCGAGAATGTCGTTATGATGGGTTTACAGTAGTTCTATTTCTGTATAATTTTATTATGGTAGTCGTAGGGGGACTATGAATTCTGTTAGGTCGATAAGTTGTCCATTCAAGCTTCCACATTAGTAAAAATGGTCCTATTGATTTGAGAAAGCACCCCTTCTAAAATTTAATACTCTGGAGACTTTTGGATACGAAAGTTAGATAACAATAAAATGAAATTTCAATTCACATGAAATTGATATGATTATTAACGGAAGTACGACGGCAACAGTAATCGCGGAATGCCGAATCCGTATTAAAAAAGAACCATGATTATAGAAGAGCGTCTATGTATCAATATTATGGAAAGAATGCTAACAGACCTTAATTATAGACTATAGCCAAAATAATCCAATTATGGAAGAAAAACACAGCATGCTCACTGCTCAGTGAGATAATGTCAGCATTTTGTAACGAGTCCTAAAACAATTAAACAGAACTTTAGAATAAAATTTACATATATACTGAAGTTCACCACAGCCATAGAAATTTTGTATGTTATGCTGTTTTTTTATAGAGTTGCACAAAATATATGAGATTCACAAGTCAGATACATAATGATTATAATTTAGAACACCTTTTGTTTCAAGGAGAAAAACTTAGATAATTTTAATGCCTAAAGAGTCGTTGTTGAAACAATCAAGGACTTAAAGTATAACTTTCAAATGTGACAATAATATTTGAGAATGTTTATAGACTGTATCATAAATGTTATTAAAATCCTATGGATTAACGATTTATATAATTTTAAATATAATTAATTATTATGCTTACAAAATAATTAATACATTAAAACTTTTTGAATGTATGCTGTGATTTTTTTTTAAATTCTTTTCACTTATAAAGTGTTGCTTTCGGGATGTTTCCACATAAAGATGATTGGGACAGAAAAATGATGTGTCTTTTATCAAGTTTATAAGACCTATTATTCATAAAATTAGCTTTTCTTTTGAAAATCATCACAGAATTATACCTATTTAGTTTTTGAACAATAGAATATAAAAACAACGCTTGAATTGTATCGTTCCTATTGTAAGGTAAAGCTAGGAAATTCTGCGCACAATTCAAAGAATAACAATAAAAAATCTAAATATTATTTTTTTGCAAAACTATCGATTAATAATTTTTATGCATTTCGATTGCTATTTCGTTGTTATGTTGCAATTTAATATAACAGTTGTAATAAAACCAAGAAAGTTATTTTGCGCAATCTGTCCTTACAGGGATGGTGTGATTGCGCACATGGGTAGGAGAGATTGTTACTAATAATAACTATAATTTAATTGTTAACAATAATAATTACATTTAAATGACATGGTTGTAAGGTTTTTGTGAACAAATATTATTGTATTAGGAGTGAATATTTCAACCTAATGATTAAAGAATCAGGAAAAGGAAATTATTTTAAAAACGATTAAAAGTTTTTAATTAAAGGAAAAAAAATATAGAATCAGAAAAAAGCAAGTCCAGATAAGATTACAAAATAACATTAAGTTACTTGATAACACATTTAACTTAAAATTAGTCCATTTTCATTTTTACTTTCTTTTTATGTAAATTTACCAACAAGCTGCGTAATCTAACCTAGCATGGAAACTAATGGGTACAATGCACCATCTCTCCTAAGTAGCAGATGCGCACACTCTCCAATTTCGGTAGGAGAGATTGTACGGCCTTTTATTTAAACATGGTCGCTACTAAAATGAACCGTTGATGTTCATACTGTTAGTCTAGACTAGTAGCTTATGAGAAATCGTTTAATATTTTGTACTACTGACATTGTATAGAAATTCTGACGAATAGCTATGAAAATTCAAGCACCTACTTTGGAAAAACAAAACAAAATAGCAATGTTTTATCTTAGACGCTCAAAACAATCAAACATCACACTTTCAAGTAGACACTCCACTACTGATGTTGTACAACTACCTGTAGTCGCTGCGAGCTCACTCTACTCCTCCCCCCCGAACCTCTAAGTGCGCAATCTCTCCAACCGCGCCATCTCTCCTGGCTTTACCTTATAGTTATTTTATTCCTTTTTATAATAAAAATATTTCAAACATCGTATTAAAAAGAAAGTTTCATACTGCACCATTTTATAATACATCTTCAAAGTGTAACAATGGTTATTTGAGATGCGGAATGAAATTTATATTCTATGTCAATTTTATTTTTAGTCTGATGTACTAGTACTAAGAATTGAAAAAAATAGGTCATCAAGACATAATTTGGTAATTAAATTTCATCGCTAAAAATGATACAAAAGTAATATGTTTCACTAAATAAATAGGGAAAAAATTATCATAATGAAAAATTAAACTAATTACAACTTTAATCATTTCACCAATATTAAAGATGAAAACAAATACAATTTAGAGCATCGTGATTAGTGAAAGTTCAGAAAAAAATGAAACGCACTTTGTTTTTAATCTATTCAAATAGTTCCATTGTTAATAAATTAACTGTAATCAACAGCTCATTTTTATGCGTTTTATACGTTTTTCACCTTCAAATAATTTTTCCATTGATCAGGTAAAGAAAGAGCTGTTTTTGAAAACTTTTTGAATTCTCATTATTTAAAAGATTATTATTTAAAAGATGCACCAGAAGATTTAAATAGTAGGGGTATCTTATTCATAATTAAAATTATTTATTACCTAAATATAAAATAAATTTTCCATTACATAAATACAGAAAAGCTATGCTATATTTAATGTTTTCTGTTTTCATTTGTCATTAAAAAAATTAATATTATTCATTGATTTTTATTACCTGAAACGAAAACGGATTATATACAATGTTAATCAGAAATTATGTATTATTTACAATGTTTTAAATAAAAAATCTGTACGTGTCAATATACAAAGACATAAATAATTTAGAGATTATTTTATTAAACTAACATATTTCCCTATAAATGCAACTATGCTAAATTTGATTGCACAAAAGTGTTTTTTTACATAACTTTGGTATGCAGGGATATAAAAACAGAATCAATGAAGAACATATATATATCATTCCAGTAATTAAAAATGAAATTTTGTTTAATTAAAAAAATAAGAACTTATTTTTTAATACAATTTTTTATTGTATATATTTATTTTTTTAACTAACTATGAAAATTACATGAAATTCTTTTTATTTACTACAAAACTTCGCAAACACTTTAATGATTGGTCATATCTTTTATAAATTCAGTTTTAGTAAACTTTTCTCAAACGAGCTTCTCAATTATGCAGAAGAGTTTATCTTCTTCCTTATTTACACAGTTCGTAATTTTAGAGTAAATAACTTTAAATAATTTATTTTACTTTTCCTTAATTCGTAATCAATTTAATGTGTTTCATTCTATACGTGTTTACTATACGTGTTTAGCGTTTGCTTATAGAAATATTTAATAATTTGCATAGGAAAAATTTGTATTCAATTTTTGACAAAAAGATACATTTTCCAGCACAAACATTTATTTTGAAATCAGAAATGGCTTTTAACGGAATCTCTATTTAATTATAAAACAATGTTTCTAAATCGTGCTCAGAAATTGAAATGCATATAAGATTTTTAACTTAATAAGTCATATATTGGAAATCTTATGCATGTCATTTCTCCTCTCTCTAAAAAAAAATTATAATTAAAAACATTGCTACTGAATGAGAATTTCAATTATATCAAAGTATATTTATAAAATACTCTATTATGATTTTTAAGTAGTATAAGTGTGCGATAACTACAAGCAATTACTATAAACACTAAAATGCCAAAATGATAAATTCATACACTGAGAAAAGAATCTGTCCTTCTCAACAGGAATCTAAATTGTGGCTCTAGAAAAAATAGTTCCATGTCATCCCTATAAATTCTAGTTCCTTTGCCAGAGAGTTCTAGAGTCTCCTATTAAAATTTAAAAGTGTTTTCATATATTCTTGTGGATAACTTATTTAAAAATGTCTGCAAATAGATGCGAACACAAGACGCTAGTTTTAGTAACTATAATGATAGTTTATAAGCCCATTCCAGAAATAAAGTGATAATTTCTTGCAATTTACACGATTCATTATCGTTTCGTCACCTAGAAAACAAGAGACTAGACATTCTGGTTCATTTCGCCTATTCAGTTTAGTTGCTTACTCTGATCGTATAGCTCGGACTTCTATATTTCTAGTTTAGGGATTTAGAAATAGTCTAACTATTCATTCTAGTTGAACAAGGTATTTTTTATCTCAGTGTACATAACACGTGACACATAATGCAAAAAGTAAAACATGGCTTCAAAATGACGAGTGCTGTATTCCATTTATCGACTGTGTTGAAGATTCAACAACTTGATGTAGGGTTGATGAGTAATTTACTAAATGTTTAATAATTTAATAATCTTTGCGAATCAATTTATCGCCAGCTCTTAAGACTTGTGACTTTCTCTTTAACACTTATCTAGCTTGCTCAATTAGACTTCTAATAATTCATTGTTTTTATTGCTGAATTCAATTTATTACTTCATTTTGAAAAATATATTTGATTTTATGCACAATATAACAATTTTTATTATAGCAAAATCCACAATTTAAAAAACAAATATCAAGGTAAATTCGAATTTACATTAATTATAATTATTCATAGTTACATTATATTCATATACATAATTACATTACAATTACAATAATTCATAAAATCTGAATTTACATTAACTACATTAATCCATACAGTATCCTCTATGAATGCAAACTTAAATTCAGCAGATTTAAATTGCAATAGCTGGAACTGACATGTACATGAGAAGCTTAATGATTGCACTAGTTATCTAATTAGTAATGATAAACATAATAAGTATGGGTGTCGGGTACAGTACAGAATATGATTCATCAGTCATTCTGTTAGAAGAAGGATGTTTTACCCAGTTGCTGGCATGAATAAGGTTTCGACTTTGTTTATCACCAATACAGCAAGTGTGCTTCCTAAGGATCTCACAATTTTTCATCAAATTTATATGCTTCAATTTCATTTGAATCTCAAGGCCACATTATATTCATTTTTTAATCTAACCAAAATCTCCTTTTTTCACTGATAGTACGTCGGACATATTTTCTCATAATACTTCCATCTCAGTACTTAAATGCGTTTTGCAGAGCAGTCTAATTTCGATTTAAATTTGTAACACAATTTCATGTACGTAATCGACCTTTTGCCCGTTTCATTCCTGAAAGGGGAGATTTCTTTCCATATATGAGAGGTACGTTATACCCCCAACTAACTTTACCGCAAATTGTCGTATAAAAATGAAACTGGTACCAATCGATTTGTAATAACGTCTACTAATTATTTGAATATTTGAATATTGCCTAGACAGTCACGTACATATCAAAATTATAACAGAGTATTACATTCTTATTACTAACACAAAATTTTGACGTTTTATTTGGATTTGTCAGGACACTGTCGCTTCGCTTACCAAATAGAAAGACATTCGGTCAAGTAGATTGGGAATTATGTATGTTTAAAGTTTGGTATTCTTAATGTTAAATTCAATTTTAATCGTTGCGAGACAGATTGCAACACAGGTACTTTTTAAATCATAATTTAAAAATATTTTGGGGAAATGAACTGTTTTTTATTCGTATATTTAAAGCTACTAGAAATCGATTATTGTTAACAAATTTATAGGTTACATTTCATATTTATTCCGAACATTTATTTCAAATAATATTTGTTTTAATTCTAAAAAAGATAACCCTAATAAAAAATTACTCTAATGAACGCAACAAAATGGTTTAAAAATTAATTAAGAAAATTTCCATGTACGAATTCACTTAGTATAATTGTTAAAATTGCATATTTGCATAATACAAGATGCTTTATATTTTTGTTTTTCTAAAAATCAATTATAGCAGATTTACGTCGGTGAATTTCACAGAATTAATTAGCTCATATTTAGTTATGTTATATATACTGTATATTTATTTTAACAAATTTCGAAAATTTTAGATTACTTTCAAAACAAGCATCAATTTTTTGCATTTCACTTCTTTGATACTTAAATGCAAAAAAATTTCAAAAAACCTCAAAATTTATTAACTATTTATATAAATTGACTCGATTGTCATGTCTGATAAGAATTATTTACATGAAATAGACCCAATAACATTTGAGAAACAGCCATTGTCTCTTCACGTTTTTTTCAACGTAAAATACTGTAGAAAGATATAACGTTTTATTTTCTTAGCCTGCATTATGAGATCGTAAAAGATTGTCACCTGCCCAATCTTTCTGTTAATTACATAAAATGACTTAAAACATTTTATCAATTAATGTTCGTGTTTATTAAATTACTTGTAGTAGCTGTAACCTGATTTACCGGTTGATAAAGATTTTTAGGTATAATTTAATTTATCACGATGTTTATTTAACTAAAGAATATTATCTTTGCTCTGATCAATTTATTAGAAATATAACATATTTTACTCCCAAATTTTATTAATAGATGATATAATTTAGAATTATATAAGCTTCTTATATAATTATGCACTGAATATTTTAATTTGTATTCTTTTAAACATATGCAAGACACTTTTGTCTTAAAAATTGACTTTTAAAAAATATTGCAGATTGTATAGAAAATGGTGTTTAAGCATTTATATTTCAAAAAAATTTTCCTACAGATTATATTTACACTGAGATTATATTAATTATATTATCATAATTCAAACATATATTATGAAAAAAGATTCTGTGTTCCAAGATATTCGAGATTTGCGGCTTTTTTGATAATTTATTATTGCATGTTTTATGCATGAACATTATCAAGCAATTTAATGTTCAAAATGCTCTTGCGCCATGTACCAAGAGGAAAAGCTAGTTTCCCTAATGCTTGGTTTTAAGAATTGCGCTATATATATATATATATATATTATGTATGTATATGCCTATATATTTATAAGTTCATCCAAATTTATGCATTTTGTATTGTATATGTAATGCACATTTTTGCGAATGGTACCCTAAAATATATCCAAAAATATGTAGAAGACTTAAGTGTAAGTATGATTAATTAATAGAGATGATACAAGCAAACATCTAAAAGTTTGTTTCACACTTGAGATAAATATTCTGCTGGCAGGTGTATAAAAAATCGGCTGTTTAATTTAATACATATAGCTCATACGTTTCCGGATTACTCATATAACTCAAAAAATCTTTTCATGATGCAAACGATTTTAAAAACCAATATTTAGTTTTTTTGGTTTCGTTTATTTTGAAATGTGACTCTTAAGCATTTAGACGTATACATACTATAAACATTTTAAAAAAGTGTGAATTATCTCTTGTTGTGGAAGTATATGATCATAATAATTGTCTCTTTTTTATAAAAATAGTAACATATAAATCTTTCTTTAATGATTTCATTTCGTATAGTGTTTATATTGTTTATTCATTGGATTACGTATGAGGATTATTTTCCATCTGAATAAGTCTAAACTACTATAAATTTTTACAAGCCTGAATTTTTGTATTACAAATACGAAACAGAAATCTTGAAATTAATCAATATTAATTTTATAAATGCTATTTTATAGTAATAATGCATTATCTATCGCTTACAAACAGTAAAATGCGATTAAAAAACATTCATATGCTTTGTCAAAATTAGCTTCTGTTTTTTTTTTTTTTATAAAGATTTAAGATTTCAGAAACGTACCTTTTATTAAAGCATATATTTGCATCAACGCTATAACCGTACATCGACAAAAAACAACGCATGTTATGGAGTAAAATAATTATGGACGTCAATAAAATTATTGTATTCATTTCATCATCATTTCAACAACGATATTGTTTTCTAGAAAAATGTGTAATTTTGTATTTTCAATAAGATAATCAGATTAAACAAGGAATAAAGTCTTATAATTTTTTTGAGCAAATAAAAAAATCCTAATTGCTCAGTTAAAATGATAAATGTTTTCTATAATGTGGTTAAAACATACAAGACTTGCATTTCTAGCAATGAATTAAACTTAAAAATTACTTCTCTCGCATACTTCCCTGCATTACTATATTTAAAGTAAACTGAAATTCTTTTTCCCTTTAATTTCAGCATCAGTATCTGTTTCAATAAAGAAAGAATTCAAATTAATTCACACTACTCGATCGATTATTTCAAACGCATTTTTAGTGTTATAGAAATCACTTCATCAATCTACCATCAGAGAAAATCACTTATTATAACAAAGACAGAATGTACGTATACATGCTCAAAGTCATTACAGCACATATAAATAGTCATTAAAATTTTTACAGAACAAAACGGCCAATTTTGTACAGTACATCTATGATATTCTCAAGGTCTGCAAATAATACATCTGGAGGCAGGGCAGTACCTCCACCAAGTCAAGAATGTACACCCGTAAGCATCCTTTTCTGAGGCACATTTGACCCCCTCTTCAGGACACTTTTGACATTCTCTCCCATATCTTGGCGTTGGATTTTCACAAAAACCCCAATCTTCGTTTATCTATAGTCCGTTGCAAACGTGAACCAAATTTCCAAATTTCACGTTTCTTTCATTTCTAGTTCAGAAGCTATATGAACTCAAAGTTTCCATTATTTGACACTCAGTCGTTCACTCACTGATGATCTAAAAGGTAATGTGCATCCCATAGCCCTAGAAACTTACAATTTCGAATAAAGGTAGTGCTTATGATACAAAAAAAAAATATCCGAAAAATTAAAAAAAAAATTAAAAATGCAAAAAAATCGAAAATGCAAAATAATAATAATAATAATAATAATAATAATAATAATCAAAAGTAAAAAAAAAATGGAAAACTGAAAATATTTTAATCTTGCAGTCTTTGAAATTTAAAATCTGGTGTAAATGATTCAAAAAAAAGGGAAAAAAATGAATTTGTAAAATTAGAAAATAAAATCAAACACTCTAAAAATTTGTAAAAATCGAATCAATTTTGAAGTCCTACAAACTTCAAATTTGGTATAAAGATAGGGTTTAGGATACAAAGAAAGGGAAATTTTAAAAATATGGATATTTCTTTGAAAAAAAATAAAATAAAAAGTAAATAAAAATATCGAAATAAAATCAAAAGTTCGAAAAATTAAAAATAAATAAATAAATAAAATAAATAAAAATATTAAAAATTCGAAAAATTCGAAAACACGAAAACATCGAAAAATCTTGAATCGAGAAAAGTTTGATTTGTGGTAATTTTCCAGATTTTTTTATTTTGTGTTTCCTTGTATTCTAAACAGTACTTTTATGCGAAATATCAAATTTCTAGGACTGCAAGTAACACCTGAGATCAATACCTCAGACAGCACCTTTCCTGGAAACAACTTAGAGTATTTTGCCCCTCCCCCCCACATACCTTAGTGTTTGCCTAAGCACCTGAAACATCTTTTTATCTAAATGACATTGGAAACGGAATTAGAGCTCCAAATTGTTAGTACCTTGAAATAATTGGGACAGAGTATGGGCTTGTCGAAAACCAGTGAATGGTGTCTAAAAAAAAGAGCCCAAAGTCAGGAAAATGAGGATTATTTAGAAAAAAGGAATATACCATCAAAAACACCCCATGTAAAAAGTTTCTTGACTATTTTACCGTAAAAAGTTCTGAGCCAAGATTAGATATTTCGTTAACTCTCAATTTTTTATTCACAAATCACTCCTAGTCTCTACATGTTAATGATTAGTTAATGATTATTTTGTGACTTGACAATTACGCAACACGAGAATGTGACGGCTATAAATATTTAGCCTTAATCAAATAATCTCATCCCATTCCATAACATAGTAAGGTGTAATAACTTGTGTAATAATTAATAATTTTCTTATAATAATAAATTCCCTGTGTATAATTGTTAATTAACTACACTAAAGATTTTTTCATGATTTGGAAGTCAACTCTATAGAGGAACTTGAGGGCCATGTCAGTATAAATAATAAAAAGTATAACAGAAACAATTTCACTAATGGACCTTTCACATTCATTATTTTAATGTTACCACCATTTATTTTCAGAAATGATTTTATACCAAAATATTTTTTAATGTGTGATTACAGAAATATTTCAGTCATTTAACATACATAAGAATTTCTTTCATGTAACACCATTACTTGAGAAGAAGATGAAGAAAATCCATACAAGTAATGGTGTTTTATAAATAAACAGGTACCACATCTCGAGTATTTGGATAAATTTTTGTAAATAATATATATATATATAAAAATTTGGCCAATTACCATTGAAGCATCAGCTATGGTAATATTATGTTTGCACATGTTAATTATTAGCTATGTGGTATTCTGTATACACAGTATCATTGATTATCTCTTTGGAGATTTAAGTAGAATAGAACTTGATATGTTTTTTGAAATTCATAGATATTATAATTATATATATATATATATATATATATATATATATTTCGAATCTTCTTGGAAGTGATTTCAAATAAATATACAAAGGATTAGCAAATTTTAATTAAAATACATATTCTATACTAATTAGCAATTTTCGGTTAAATGTTTTCAAATTCGTAACCTATAAAAGCAAATCTAATTTAAAAATTCCTGTAAAATACGCATAGATTTTAAAAAAATGTAGTTTAACATATTTATGTAATTTTCAGTACGCATGATTATTTTATTGAAATAGCTATACAAACACTTAAGATTTTATTTTTATTTTTTATAAATTTAGTATAATAAATGTGTATTTTCAATATAAAATAAAAATGCGGTTTTTCATAAGTGATTAAGTTATATGCATATGTCATATATTTTCATAAATAAAAAAGGTTGTTTATAAAAAAATGTTTCATATCGTCTTTTTAATTACATTTTATCAACCAAAAATATAAAGAAAAACACATTTTATTATATTATGTTTCATAGGAGCTATTTTTTTAAGCATTTCGTATTTCAAAAAGAAATATGAGATTGTTCTTAGCATAAATTTGATTTTTTATTTAAGGAAGAAGCGACGAATAAATTATATAAGGAAAAAATTCTGCTATTGAATTAATACTTGAAAATTTGTTTAAAGTTACAAAATGATTAATAGAGGATAATAAATCTCTTATTTCCCCAAAATATTAAAATTTTATTTTATTTCTAAAAACAGATAACGTAATATATTTGCATTTTAATCTGTTTTCTAATTCGTTTATATGCCAGAAATTGATAAACATTATATATTTTAAATGCAACAGTGACTGATAATAATTTTTTTTCCCAAATATTACTCCAATAAATTTGGACCTAAAGTAAAGCCGAATAAATGATAAAAAATTTTGTAAGCAAGACAGGTTATAAACTAATGTAAAACTATTGGTCCACGAATTTTAACTCATTAGGTCTTTATGGTGCTTCACCAAAACGACTGTGATAAAATTTGTAGATTCTTTGTAAATACACCTATATAGTTTTTAATTTTTTTTAATAATTTCTTTACAAGCGTTTCCTTTTCTTGCACTACAAGAAATAAAAATCATTTGTTATCCATTCTGCGCAATACATTAACCACTCTTTCACTTTCTCTTAAATTAATCGAAAACAAAAAGAAATGAAACTTTATTTCATTAAACTTCCACAAGAGCAATATTTCTTTATTTGCACGATAATTTAAATTTTAAGTATTAAAAAAAAGAGAAATATAATAATATTTAATTATGATACTAAAAGATGGCCATTCCCTTGAACAAACACTTCGCAAATTTTCAATAAAATTATGTAATGATTGCTATGAAATGAAAAATAAACTTTAATCTCCTGAGGCTAATAACATGAAATTGAACATTATACTATAATTAAAGTGCAATACTTACATTGTATTATCGATCTCTGTCTTCAAATGAAAACTCATTAAGGCCACGCATATCATTTCAGTTTTTTAATGATATACAAAATCTAATAAATACAATCTATTTGAGATATGTCTAATTTATAATTGAATAGCATTCCCCAAAAGGACAAGCTTATATATCACATAATCGATAAGAAATAAAATTGGAAATATGTTTTAATTGAATTTCGTATCTGTTTGATGATGATGTCGCTTTGTCGAAATAAAAAACAAAAGCCTGTACAAGTGAGATGTTTAATTAATGTATATTTACAAGGATATAAACAATACATATGCATGCTTATAAAACGATAATATAAAGGTTGATTGAATTTGAAATTCCTACATTTGAAATAATTAAATATTAGCGAATTTCACAGCGATTTGTTTGTAGTTTTCATGAAAAAAAGGATTTTTTGAACATCGTATCTCTCATTTCGAAGCTGTAATGTATTTTGTGTGTATCACATATATACATTTGTTTTTAAATATCAGATTTTCTAGATATTTTGATTATCTAAAATTTATTTCCTTATTATTTGTGTTGAACGCACAAGAATTTTAATATTGCAAAATAATTTTAATATTTTATCGCTTAAATTATTTTTCTTTTGTTTACGAATATAAAATGCATAGAAATAAAGTTTTTTAAACTTTTTTTTAATATTAAAATATATTTACATCTGCAGAATTATCCTCTGAATTGAATCGCATTTGTTTTACTGTAAAAGATTTCCTGTATCATTCAGTTCATCTGTCTCTTTGTGTTTCTTGCCCTCTAAACAGAGAAAGAGTGATTTGTGTGTTAGATCTAAATATAATATATATATATATTTTAATCATACAGGCTGGTCATGGATTATTTCTCTGATTACAAGAATTTAGTTGCAGAAAAACTAATATAATTCGACATATTCTTGTTTCAACATATTATAAAGACATTTATGAAATTTTTATTACAAGTACTTACGTCAGTATACACTATATTTCCAATGACCGGTCACTTGCGATTTTAGACGTTTTGTTAAATATCTGGAAAGACACATGAGAAATTATCCTGAAACTTGAGGAGTGGAAAAACCATGATAGACGTCATATATTTCCGCGAAGATTTTTTCCCGAAACCCCATAAGGGACCGTCATCAAATTGAAGAAAAACGAATATATTTTGGATAACCCTGTAAAAACTAATATTGCAAAAGCATTCAAACTGTAGATTATGATTAAGTAGGTTATTGTAATAATTTGAGTTCATTTTTATGAAGATAGTATGTATACTCGAAGAGAAATTCAGGTTTTTATAAAAACAGTCTTAAATTTTATCAAGTTTTTTGCTTATAATTTGCAGAGTTTTTAATTTAAAAACAAGTTATTTTCAGAAAGTATGACAAACAAAATAGTACATAACACCCTGCAATCAGAATTAAAAAATAATAAAAATTGTATGAAAAATGAGCAGGTTCACTAAATATTATTACACTGCGCATGCGCGAAATCAATCAAAATATACTGTACATAATATATTAGCTAAATATATAGACCAACTTTTATGAAAGTCTCAAAAACATAGCTTGAGAATTCTGATAGTAATCGTTGATAGAATAAGCTCGAAATTCACTCTGCTCATTTTTCATGCAATTTTTATTATTTTTTAGATCTGATTACAGGGTATTGCGTATAATTTTGTTTGTCATATTTTCTGAAAATAACTTGTTTTTATATTAAAAACTCTGCAAATTATAAGCAAAAGACTTGGTAAAATTTGGGACTGTTTTTATAAAAACCTGAATTTCTCTTCGAGTATACATGCTATCTTCATAAAAATGAACCCAAATTATTACTATAAGCCACTTAATCATAATATACAATTTGAATGCTTTTGCAATATTAGTTTTTACAGGGTTATCCAAAAGATATTCGCTTTTCGTCAATTTGTTGACGGCCCCACATGGGGTTTCGGGAAAAAATCTTCGCGGAAATATATGACGTTTATCATGTTGTTTACACTCCTGAAGTTTTAGGATAATTCCTCATGTATCTTTCCGGATATTTAATAAAGCGTCTAAAATCGCAAGTGACCGGTCATCATTGGAAATATAGTGTATATTGATGCGAGCAGGAGCACCATTTGTTCTTCAAATAATGTCAATGCGGCATTCCATTCCTTGCCACGAATTGCCCAACATTTGAGCTGACACTACGACACAACACTAGACACAGCATCTGTGATCCTGATCTTGAGTGCTTCAATATCCTTTTTGGTGTTGCAAACACTCTTATGTACCCCCAAAAGGAAAAATCTAGAGGAGTTGGTCCATCCCGTTCAATCCATCTTCCAGGAAATTTGTCATCAAAGAAATCACGAACGACGGTAGAGGCTGGACTAAACAAAACTTAAAAACATGACTTTTCCATAATAAAAATTTTACATTCAATGGTTATTTCGTAATATATATATATATATATATATTTGTTATCAGGGAAAGACATTATGATCACCATGTATTTTGCTTTTAATTTACCATTTAGATAATGTTATCGTGATACGCAATTGAATAAAAATTAAATGAAAACATTTTTATTTTTAAAAACAAATATATTCATTTTAGAAAAAAATATTGAAAATTATTTCATGAAATATATATTTTGTTAGACAGTCCAGTTTTAACAGTAGAGCAAAATAAAAATGATGTCCGTGTACAATAAAGATAATTTAAATATGTTTTTGTTACTTTAACAAGGAATTATATGAATAATTCAGTTTTTTTTTTATTTCTATGCACTTTATGACACATAATAATCTATATTATACAACTTATTTTGCAATGTTTTAATTAATCTATGCGTGCCATGTATTGTGCATCAGAATAAAATAAATTAGTTAATACTCATTAAGTTCCGCTGGTGAATCATGTTATATAGGCAGAGATTGTAGCAACGAGCTCTAGGTCATGCTTTATATTAAAACAATCTTTAGTTTTATAAACTGAACGTCATGTGTTCATAGAATATACAAACTGGCATATCATAATTTAAAACAGAAATTATTAAGCCAAATGTTAGTAAAATTACCATTGTGGCGGTGCTCGAGTGATCATACAGATTTAATTTCTCGGAGCGAATCTAAACTTCGACAAAACACCACAAAATCTTCTTGGCTAATTTTTTAATAATTTTATTTCTACTTAAACCGATAATATATGACGAACATAATGGAACATACAACACAAAAATAAAAGGAATGATATTATTATCTATTACATACTGCAGTAATGACAGCACGACACGATAAATGCATTCAACTACATTGCAGTTTTCTTGTGTACATCTTTTGCGAAACTCACGTGATGTGCTGTGGAAGTTCATTTTTACTGCAATGGGATTTCCGCATTACATCCCCCCCCCCCCTCTGTTTCCAACATACATCTGAGAGAGGAAAGAGTATGTTTTCTGGGTCTTCCTCTTTTTCTCAGGTATGCAACTGGGGCAGTTTCAGTTTCTTTGAAATGTGTCAAGGATGAAACATGATAAGACTCAATTCGCTGTGTAGGATTGTCTAGGTTGCCATTCTTATATGTCACCAGTGATTTTTTGTTCAAAGGCATATATGGCCCATTCCTCTTAGGCATAAATTTTGCTGTTTTCTTGTTACTTGCCTTTCTCATAGGTTGTGCGGTAAGGTATACTTTTTCACCAGGTATGAAATAAATCTTCTATAATTTTTTTATTAATATTTATTATGCTGATTTTGTTTTATTTAAACTCGCTCTTTCACACTCTTTGAAACATTTTCAAGACGTTTAAGATGTGGGGTTATTTCATGAACAACTTGTCATTTTCCATAAGAGCTCTAAAATCGTTCACCACATCATCGACTGTTTTTAGAGATCGATCCAAATGCAGATGGACGGTAGTTTGACCAGTTGTATGAGATTTGACAGAGTTCATAGCAAACCTAATAAAAAGAAGTTTATCAATCCAGGAATTGTGTTCATTCCTAACAAGGGTTGTTATTCGAGGTTTTAAGTCTCTCTTTTTTCGTTCGAACAGATTGGCGTGAGAGTGGTACAATGGTGTCAATGTTTGGTCTAGTCCAAAAAATGTAACAAACTTGTTGTACAACGGCGCTCACAAACTCCGGGACGTTATCATTTGTTAGTCTTCTTGGGATATCATAACGAAGGAAGATCTATTCAATCAGAGTAGTCCCATATTCTTATGCAGTGACAGATGCTAAGGGGAATAATCTGGGCATTTCTTTTATATAAATCCAAAGTTTACCACAACCATACCAAACAATATGGAATTTTAAACGTCAATTAGTAAACTTGGGAAGAGATTTCTCTTCTTTTGGAGACTTACTTTGCTTCCAATTACTGTGTCGATGATCACTTGTGGACAACCAGATCTCTTTTAGGTAACCTAGTTCTTATAATGTAATACACATCTAATTTTATCGCAAGGTCGACTGGCAAATTTAAAGTATCCCAATCATCTAACATATGCTGTTTCCATTCAACAGGAACGCGTCTTTTTATTTGATCAGGTATAATCAGATCCTGAAGAGCTTCGAAAGACGTTACAGTTAATTCGTTAAGCCAGTTTTCAAAATAAGCTCGAAGTTCGAAATGATAATTTCTTCAAGTATTTTCCTTTGCCTTGCGATGAGGCCTTGCCTTTCTGTCTAAGTTGTTTGGCAATAATTTTAAACATTGTAGAAGTAAATCTTTAACGTGTGAAAAAATGGAAACGTTTTCTTCAGATTCACGAGCGATAAGCATAGCGATAGATGGAAGAGATGGTACAACAACGAGTAAATGGGATACCCACAAATGCTCGGGTACCTTCGAAAGCTTTCACTGGCATTCCGGGAGTACCAAAAACAAAGTTATATCATCAATTTCTGGCTGAATTTAAGCAACAGCTTGTAGATATATATATCTTACTCTTCGGGTGAGACATTACCCATGTCGCATTACCACCTACCGCTCCAGTGGAAACACTTTGGTCTCTGAGCCTGTAACTTGAGCATCTCAAGTGCAAAATTCATCTCAAGCTTTTTTTAACTGTAACGCTTCCACTCTACGCCACTATTCTAATTCTAGTTTACTCTGTTCTAATTCTGCTGCTTTTAGTTTATTCTATAAATCTCGCCTACGTTGTTCTTCCTCTCAAGTTGAAATTTGCTTCCTGAATAACGAATTTACAAAATCAACTTCGACTGAGTGGGAGAATTTTTTTTTACGCAATGTGACAGTGGCTGTAGTGGTTTGCACATCAAAATTCATTTCTACCGCAACCTGGTACATATCATCTTTGAATGCTTTGTTAAGTTCAGATATTCCTAATTTGAGGAAAACAACTAGATGGACAAACCTATGCGAAAAAATGCGAAAAAATCGTTCAAACCGTTCCCCAGACGTGAGCGTTGACGTTTCAAACCGTATAAACAAACTTTTAATAAAACAAAACAGTGAACTTTATCCTTAGTACGAATTCTTACTACAAAACAAAACAAACATTAAATCTCTTTTGATTTAAATAAACTGGTCATTCGTAATGCGACACTTAATCAAAGAAATATTTCAAATACGATAAAAACCATAACAGAATTGTTGACACTTAAATAATATTTTAAATGAAATTAAAACGCATAACAGAATACTCAAATTTTCAAATAATATTATTTTTAAATTACTATGACAACTTAATGTCGGTTTTATTCAGTGCAACTTTAAAATAAACTTTCTATTTTAATAAAATCTAAACAAACAATAAATGCAAAACTTCATTCGATTTTAAAATTCACAACCAAGGCTTCTTTTCTCGGAAAATAAAGAATTCAGAATTAAATACTTAAGTTTAGAAATAAATAACGACAAACACTTATACAGTAACTTTAATCAGTTATGTTAATAAAACCAATAATAGGAAAAAAATATGTATCTTTATCAAAATTCAGATAAAATTACGAATGCATTGTAACAATTTCGGTTTGACTGAAACTGATATTAGTTTTTTCCCTTTTACTTTCTTTTTTTTCTTTTTTCATGAATCTTTCTTTCTTTTTTCTTTTTTCAATAAAATGTTTAAAATATCTTATAAATCAATGTTTTAAATATGTTATTTAAAACAACGTAAAAATTAATCATGCATAACGAAATCCAAATTTAAGACTAATGGGTAAGGAGGGGGGAAGGAAAAATATGAAATGAATTAAGAATGCATGTTTTTACATAAAAAATATTATGGATCCGCTTTATTTAAAACTTCGAAGAATAATTATTCACAGACACATGTGAAAAAAATAATTGCAGATATTTATATACACATATAATTGCACCATTTTCTTGGTCGTAAACGAAACAATTTGTAGAACTATAAAAATGTACTAAGATATTTAAGAAGACATATCACATGACTCAACGGTGATCGGTTGTGCCATTTTCTAAGTTGTATACTAATTGAAATACAATGCTTTGAACTTTTATCATGACGCTTCTCGATTTAAAAATTTTCATTTGCATGTTCAGTTGTATGTTTCGGTAGAATAAATAAATCATATTGAGAACAGATTCACTCGGTTCGTAGCTCGAAGTTGGAAAGCCAATTGTGGCGGAGCAGATTTAATTTCTCAGGGCGAAACAGAAATTCGACAAAATACCACAAAATCTTCTTGGCTCATTTTTTAATAATTTTATTCTTTCTTAAACAGGTAAAACATGACGAAGATAACGGCACACACAACGCAAATATGAAAGGAATAATATTATCTTTTACATACTACAGTAATGACAGCACGACACAATAAATACACTACTGGTCATCCAAAATTCTACACCATGAAAGGAATGCAAATAACAGAATGATATTTATTGGATAAATACATTAAAATGGGAAGGACAGGTGATTACAATTTCATTAAATTAGGAGATACAGATCCTGAGAAAACACTACCCAAAGCACCCGAAATAACAGCATTTATCTGCCTAGCCAGGGAGTCGAACATAGATTGGATGTCATGTACGGGTACATCATTCCATGCAGCTTCAACCCTATGCCATATTTCATCAACCGTATTGACGGGCGAGTGGTGGCGGGCCAGTCGCTCAGAAGCCATTGACAGGACATTTTTAATTGCTCAGAAATCAAGAGAACGTGCCGACCAGGGCAACAATCGAACATGTTCTGTATCAAGGAATGTCAGAATAGTACGAGCAACATGCGGTCGTGCATTGTCCGGCTAAACCGTAGAGTTGCGGAGGCATCGAAGACAAGGCAGAACCATGGGCCGTAACACATCAGAAATGTAACGGCTGCTGTTGAATTTGCCGGCAATGCGAACAAGGAGTTACCAAGACGTGTATCCAATGACACTTTATACCGTCACTCCAGGTGATATGACAGTATGGCGATTCGAATGCAAGCTGACAATGTACGTTTTCCACAATGCCGCCAAACATGAATTCTGGCATCTGTGATAAAGATATATCACAGTTTTATCTTTTTTAAGTATTTTATTTTTCAGCTCAACGTATTTCTGAATTTTTATAGCCTTTCCAGTTTAATTTGCCGTTCTTTAAAAGCTATTTATCGGCAGTCGCGCACCTTGTACGTTGCTTTTTTTGGCAAGGCCGTCTCCCCCCTCATTGTGCTTTGCGTTCGTTGAATCGGCGATGTTGTTTTCTCTGCAAGGCATTCAATCGGCGCTGAGCTGTGACGTCATCGTCATCGACGGCTTTCCGCTCCTGCGTTTTGCGCATGCGTCACCGTCGCTCTTGTTCCCTGTGTTTTCGGGAGCTGTTTTGCTTTGGCGCTGCATCCGAAAGGGGCGTGTCTTTCAAATACAAATTAGAATCGTTCTTTTAATTATTAAATGTTAATTTGTTTCTGATTTGCTCTTTTAATTTTCACGTAATTCTTAATCATCAAATTAGTTTAAATTAATCTTGCTGTCACATTTGTGCACCCCTGTTATGGGTATTTATACTAATGTTG
Source organism: Maratus michaelseni (assembly GCA_963931845.1). Classification (NCBI taxonomy): domain Eukaryota; kingdom Metazoa; phylum Arthropoda; class Arachnida; order Araneae; family Salticidae; genus Maratus; species Maratus michaelseni. The sequence continues at coordinate 254,343,035 of OZ007590.1, read as the reverse complement.
CGCATTTTTCCAACAGAATTTTAATAAAAATGATGCTGTAATTTTATGCAAAACGTCGTCTGATCTGAGGCTGGCCTGTGCCGGCGCTCGTATCCTAGAATGGCTATGTGCTGATTCTTTGGAGATCAATTTCGCGTTTTCAGTTTTTAATTATTCTATAAAAAATGCTGTTGTAAATTTTAAGTTTAATATTTTAAAAGTTTTAAAACAACTGGTAAATTGACTTCTGAATTAATTCTATAATTCTTCATGGACGCGGCCAGAAGGAATATTTAAAGATTCTTCGAAATTTACGAAATTTGAGCCAGTACTTTTTAAAGACTTGATGTGCAGCTTTCATCTCATCCTTCCTCCTTCAAGAAAATGTAATAAACATTATTGGATCCAACATATGGTATTCATCATTTATAGTCTGCATCTATTTCTTCACTCAAGTAAGACCGTTTAATTTATTTTATATTTTTTGATTCTCTTCTCAAAGAATATCGACCAAAAGAACGTCATGCATTTTTTTGCATTGGGTTATTGCTCACACATTAATATTCCCACCAATTGCTTCTCTCTTATATTTATCTCCTTCACATTTGGCGCCGTGTTTATTCTTTTATGAAGAGAAAAGTTGAAAATTTTGTTGTTCTTAAAAAATATTCTCAAATTTTGAAACTTATAAAATAGAATATATTTGAAGATATGATGCTCTTAATTATTTTATATTAAAAATGAAATATTATTTGAAGACTTGCTGATTTTGATTAAATTTTTATAAGCTTAAAAATATTCTTGTGCTCCACAGAAGATCGATGTTTGCAATACATCGTTAATTTCGGAACTTTTATTCTCAACTGGCTTGCATATATTTAATAAATTATTTTTAATTGAAAAATTATATTTTAACAGAAATTAAATGTTGTTCTGGTATTTTTGATGGTATTCCATGAGATTTATTGAATATTTTATGAAAATTTTCATGAAGAATGAAATTAAAAAAAAAAAAAAAAAAAAAAAAAGAATTTATTCTTTTAACAAATAAAACTATGGTGCTTTATATATATATATAAAGTTAAAAAATATATATAATTCATGATGAATTCAAATATTTTTTTTTGAAAAATGTGAAAATTGTTCTTGTTCTAAGTTTTGAGAACAAAAATTTAAAGAGGCTATGGTTGTTCTTATTCTTGTTTTGGGTTAATTTTTGTTAATTTATTGGCACTTTTAAATGAAATTGATATATTTTATGAATATAAAAAAAAATTATTGAAGCATAATTTTATTGGAATTAAATTTATTGAAGCTATGTTCTCATCATATTACTAATTTTGCTGCACTTATTCTCAATATGAATGAATTGCCTTCATAGAATCTCAAGTTTTCATGTGATTTTGTAGTTGTTTTATCATACATAAATTTGTTGAGTTCTTGGTTACTTCTACAAAAGTTAAATTACTTATTGCAATAACACTACAAGTTCATTGACTCTCGCCATTTTCTACAAATTTTCTGTATGATTATAGTGTGCAAGCAGTCTGTGTTCTTTCTAGAAATTAAAATTCAAGAACTGTATTTATATTTTGAAAATATTACACAATATTTTGCATTTTCTGTTCTACATTTTGAGAACTGTTATTTTAATTTCAAGGAATTGTTGCTTCATCCTAATATATATATTTTATATTACACAGCATCTGCATCTTTTTATTGAAATTTTCATACCATAATCACAAAAAGGAGACTGGTATTATATATATTTTTTCTTTTTTGAGAAGTTATAGCCATTACCTAACTGCTCCATATTCTTGTTCCTGAAATAGTTACTGTCTACTCACGCTATATTTTTAACATTCTACAATCTGAATATATACTGACAACTTCAATAAACTGGTTATTTTTATCATCTGACTTTGCTTACTTGGTGGAAGAATCTTCAAAATGTGTTATATCCATTGTTGGCTGATTTTCTCTGCTGTTTGCAAATATGATGGTTCCTGATAGTACAAAAATTACTTACCTGCACTCTTTTGCGAGTTGAAGTGACTGTTGATGGTCGCCATTCATATAAGGCAAATATATCCGTGTGATTGCTCCTCGTCAGTCCTCTTCATCTTGTGGAACTTGTTTCTCCCTCATCAATGTTACTCATTTTTATGGATCTAAAGTATTACAAGTTTACAGCTGTGCCTATTTGCAATAGTTTTCTATCTTCTTCTACCCTCTGTTGCAAGACCCGATTATGGAAGTGTACTGTCATCTATTTTAAAGTTCAGTTTCACAGCATTTACAGAAATTGCTGCTTCAAATGGAACTTCTCAAATTTGGAAAAATTATTATTATTATTATTATTATTAGTTGAAAATTTTTAGTATGCTTAAATTATAGTGCCTTTTCTTGTTATTATAGTATTATTTCATAACCCAAATGTTTTCTAAATCATTTTTACCATATGCCTCACTTAAAGGAAATTATTTTATAAATGAAGAAAAATTATAAATGAAGAAATTTTTTTGTTGCATTAAATTATATTGCAAATTTACATACAAAGCAACACATATTCTTAGAACTTTCCAGCGCATTATAAAGAAATATTCTACCACTGTGAAATAATTTTGGTGAATATTATTTTTTCTAAGAAGCTAAAGTGTTTTTATGGTCATTGTGACTTCTTCAAATGTCACTAATCCCAATTTTGTCTTTAAAGTGTGCAAGTAGTGTTGTATTGCCTCAAATCTGCAATTTCTGTCTGCTTGAATACACCCATACAAAAAAAATGTATATAGGCAACTTAGACTTTCCAGCGCCTCTCAACAAGAGTCTTGTGCTCTTTGTATTATTTTATTCTAAGTGCCACTTCGTCATATTATTCCTCAACATCATGGAACCACAGTTCATGATTTATGTCTGCTAATTACCTAATGTGTCTTCAAATGCTCTTACCTGCTGTGTCTTCAAATGCTCTTACGTGATGTGTCCTCAAATGCTCATCATTGTTTAGTGCTAAAATCTCCTGATAAAGTCTTCAATTTATTTTAGTGGTGTGTGTTTCAGGCAAAAAGGCCAATTTGCTGCTACACTGCCATTGTGTCAATAAACCAACCAGTGTGCCACTTAACTTGGAAACTTTTCAGCAAGTAGTTACTTTTTTTCTGAATGTGATTATCTTTTTAAAATCAGACTGATTTTAGAACTTTTAAAGGTATTACATCTGACTATTTGTCATGTAAAAGCAGAACGTTTATTATCCTTCATCTGTAAACAAACAATTTTTTTTTTCTTCCTTCAAGCATTTTATTAGCAATATTCATCTGTTTCTTTACAATAGTTTTAGCAAGAATGTTGTATATTTTTGTCTGGTTTACATACTTGCTAATGGTTTAACGGAGCGCTATTAGCATTTTTGTAAGTTGTGATGAATTTATATTATGTTTTATGCTTATTTGATTTACAGATTCGTCATCGGTTCTGGAGATCGCCTTTGACAGTCTTGTAGGTTTTGGTGTTTGTTCAGTTTGCAGATCTACTGATGGTTTATAAGGGGGCTATTCGTGTTTTGTGAATTGTAATGAATACATATTAATAGTTTATATTTATTTGATTTACTGGTTTGATAATGGTCTCAAGGTAGTGAGAGGCTATTAACACTTTTGGTAAGTTTTGTAAATACCACCCAAATAATTCATATATTGTCAATAGCTGATTTTTCTATAGGATATATTATCCTTTTCATTAATGTTATATAAATTTATGATTATAACATGCTTTACATAACGGTGCACTGTGTTTGTTTTTATACTCTCATAAAATGTGTCATTTGTTTTTAACTTGTCTTTCTTCATGAAAGTTAATGGTTAAATTATTTTTTTTTGAGGATCCTCATCATCTTTTCTCACCTCTTCTTATTTTTTTCTCTCATTTTTACACACAAAAAAAAAACCATGGTATATTAGAAAAAAAATTTATTGAGTATTAAAAGAAAATTTATTGTGTATACTGGAAAAAAATGAATTGAGTATTATTTGAAAGAATTTTGTTGAATATTTCAGAAAGAATTTTATTGAGTGTATTTCATGAAAAATTATTTCTACTAAATATTTACGGAAAAATTTTATTGAGTACTTGCAAGTATATTAAGTATGAAGTATTACTAAAGAAATGTGTCATTTATTGTTGGTTAAAACTTATTCATTATTTGTTATATATTGAAAAGTTTTTACTAAATCCAACTATTGTGATGAATTTACTTATTTATGACAAATGAATTTGAATTTTGTTGCAACATAATTTTATGCAAATTTCATATAATTTTTGGGTAATAATTGTTATGCACTTATATATACTTGTTTAGAATTGATATTAGTATTATGTGCATTATGTTAAATACTTAATTTTATATGATTTGAATTATTACTAATACAAGGCCTCTTTAAATGAATTTAAATCCTTACAATGGATTGTTTTTGTGCACATTTATATTATTTAGAGTTAATTTTATATGCTCTATATTTTAAAAGTCCTAGGCATCAGTCAGAATTTAAAGTATTCTTGACTTTTTGTTGCTTTAAAATTGCAACTTATTATAATTTAAATATTTGTCTAGACAAGTCGGATAAGAAAGAAATTACCGACTATTTTTTATGTTGCTTTACTGTTGCAACTACTTTGATATGATCTCATTGCTAATTTAAAGAAAATATTAGCTTGTTTTTTTTATATACATGATGGTATTTGTTTAGAGATCAAGATTAATGGAAGGTATGCCTTACTTTGCTAAAAAATGCAATGGGGCTTTTGTATACTATGTTATATTGTATACATTTTGTATAATTTGTGATGAGATTTTTGAATGTACTACAATGATGTATATTCTTTCTCTTTTTCTTTTTGGTCGCTGCACATCACATCAAATTTCATTAATTAATAATTTACTTTTCTTGGCTCTAAATTTATGTAATTGTGTCATTTTTACTTTGGCATTTAAAAATTTTGTCTTCCCTGTGTCGAAAAAGGCTTTTACTGTTTTTAACCCTTTTTCTCCTTCTGGTCAGTCAAAATTTTTGTCGGTGAATGGGGGTATTGTGATAAAGATATATCACAGTTTTATCTTTTTTAAGTATTTTATTTTTCAGCTCAACGTATTTCTGAATTTTTATAGCCTTTCCAGTTTAATTTGCCGTTCTTTAAAAGCTATTTATCGGCAGTCGCGCACCTTGTACGTTGCTTTTTTTGGCAAGGCCGTCTCCCCCCTCATTGTGCTTTGCGTTCGTTGAATCGGCGATGTTGTTTTCTCTGCAAGGCATTCAATCGGCGCTGAGCTGTGACGTCATCGTCATCGACAGCTTTCCGCTCCTGCGTTTTGCGCTTGCTTCACCGTCGCTCTTGTTCCCTGTGTTTTCGGGAGCTGTTTTGTTTTGGCGCTGCATCCGAAAGGGGCGTGTCTTTCAAATACAAATTAGAATCGTTCTTTTAATTATTAAATGTTAATTTGTTTCTGATTTGCTCTTTTAATTTTCACGTAATTCTTAATCATCAAATTAGTTTAAATTAATCTTGCTGTCACATTTGTGCACCCCTGTTATGGGTATTTATACTAATGTTGCGCATTTTTCCAACAGAATTTTAATAAAAATGATGCTGTAATTTTATGCAAAACGTCGTCTGATCTGAGGCTGGCCTGTGCCGGCGCTCGTATCCTAGAATGGCCATGTGCTGATTCTTTGGAGATCAATTTCGCGTTTTCAGTTTTTAATTATTCTATAAAAAATGCTGTTGTAAATTTTAAGTTTAATATTTTAAAAGTTTTAAATCAACTGGTAAATTGACTTCTGAATTAATTCTATAATTCTTCATGGACGCGGCCAGAAGGAATATTTAAAGATTCTTCGAAATTTACGAAATTTGAGCCAGTACTTTTTAAAGACTTGATGTGCAGCTTTCATCTCATCCTTCCTCCTTCAAGAAAATGTAATAAACATTATTGGATCCAACATATGGTATTCATCATTTATAGTCTGCATCTATTTCTTCACTCAAGTAAGACCGTTTAATTTATTTTATATTTTTTGATTCTCTTCTCAAAGAATATCGACCAAAAGAACGTCATGCATTTTTTTGCATTGGGTTATTGCTCACACATTAATATTCCCATCAAATGCTCTCTCTTAAATAATTTCTCCTTCACAGCATCATGATGCTGTATATGGTGCAGAAATGGCGTCTCATGTCGTCTTTGATGAATCCATGCTCTGTACGTCTCGGAAATTTGCTGTTCGCATTGCCGGCAATTTAAACAGCAGCCGTTACATTTCTGATGTGTTACGGCCCATGGTTCTACCTTATCTTCGATACCACCGCAACTCTCCGTTTTAGCAGGACAATGCACGATCGCATGTTGTTCGTACTATACTAAGCTTCCTTGATACAGAACATGTTCGACTGTTGCCCTGGCCGGCACGTTTTCCTGATTTTTCATCAATTGAAAATGTCCTGTCAATGGCTTCTGAGCGACTGGCCCGCCACCCCTCGGCCGTCAATACGGTTGATGAAATATGGCATAGGGTTGAAGCTGCATGGAATGGTGTACCCGTACATGACATCCAATCCATGTTCGACTCCCTGGATAGGCAGATAAATGCTGTTATTTTGGATGCTTTGGGTAGTGTTTTCTCAGGATGTATATCTCCTAATTTTCTGAAAATGTAATCACCTGTCCTTCCCATTATAATGTATTTGTCCAATAAATATCATTCTGTTATTTGCATTCCTTCATGGTGTAGTATTTTGCATGGCCAGTAGTGTATATTCTGCTACATTCCGGCTTTTATGTGTGCACCTTCGGCGAAAGTCATTTATATTTGTCGCGTGGTGCGCTGAGAAAGTCTATTCTTTCTGAAAAGGTTTTTCCGCGTTACATAATCCTTTTAATTCATTCACGAATATTTTTACAGTTTTAATTTGTATTTTAAGTAAATTTGTTAATTGGTAAGTTTTTGGGAACATTGACATTTCACATCGGTTTTACTTTCAATGTCATTATTACAGATGTTCTTATGATATAGAATTAATGTAAACGTGAAAAAACATTAAGATTCCTTACGAACATCCTATACCTTATCACATCCATTCATCACATACATCACATACATCCATTCCTATACCTTACGAACATCTAATGTAAAAACTGTCAGATGGAAAACGTTATGTAAATATGAAAGAAAGCATAGCAATTATTTTGTTTCAATTCATTGACTATTTTTCATCTGTGTGACCAATTAGATTAGATTGAGATAAATTAGAAAACATATATACGTATACGTATTTCATGGTTATTAAAATAATGTTGCAGAAATCCAATTTGATTGATACAGAAAATGTGTAATTTTTTTTATAAATATATGTTTATCGAAAAATATTTTATAATATTTTTTCTGCTATAGAGTATTTTGTCTGCTTTCTTCAGAAAAAGAATTACATAAGATAAAATACACGTGAAACATAAAATGTAAGAAAGGACATTTTAATTTCATTAACTTAATTAGATGCGTATAAAAACAGCTAATTATTTCCTGTTACAATAAATATTTTCTTTTCAATTATCTTTCTTTTTTTTCTCATAAATACGATTTCTGAGAATTTTTATGTGGGAAAAATTAAAAATCTTCATTGCGTTTGAAACATGTTTGAAAGATTTTCGTTAAACGATCACTATAAAAAAGATTTTTAAGAAAGGTGAAAAAATTATATTTATCACGGAAGTCTCTATTATCTTTTTTAATTTTAAACAAACATTCTTCTATTTTTCTAATATATTTATTTTCATTTCTTTTCTAAAATTGTGTTAATAAAATGTTTTCACAAATAAAATTTTGGAGAGCTAATTTATCTTCTGTTATTTCTAATATTTAAAATTTTTTTAATCATGTGCATACTGACAAACAAAATGAAATTTAAAAATTCTTGACACATGAATTAGGAAATTATAAAAATCATTGATAATATCAGCAAACCTGCCTTTTTGAATACTTAGTAATATGAAATATTGTTGTGATTTTGAAAAGTATGAATTTTTATATATCAAAATATAGAACACTTTCTAATATAAATGGAATGATAAATTTATTTTTAATGAAGGCGAACGGTTTTCATTATTTTTAAAAATAAAAAAAAAATATTAAATTTTATCTATGTCTATCCAATCCCTGCATACACTGAACGAAACATGATTAAGAGCTATTAGTTTAAACAAGTTAACGTCTAGAATAACAAGAACAATATTTGCACATGGTGAAAATAAAATGAAAATCCTGCACAAAATTAATCAATCAGTAGAAAACTAATTCGATTGCGAATTTAGATATGTGTTTTACTATTAAAAGTTAGTTTAGGCAATTTTTATTTTTTATTTAATTAAAAGACATCATTGCATTTCTTTTTGTTTATTTTAATAAAATACGTTTATGTACTTATTTTTATTCATTTTAATATTAGGCATTTTATAAAAGGCATATTAAAATTTCTATTTACTTTTATTCATTTGTTTCAATCATCACTCTATTGCAACTAGGATATGTTCTAAAATGTATTTCTGGTATTTTTTTTAAATAAGATTTTTACTGTGGTAGAAAATATACAATGTAATTTTAAATTCTACATTTAGATTGAATAATTTCATACAAATTAAATTTCAAACATTTAAATTGAAATTATTTAAACAACCCTTTTGTTGTTGAAAAGTCTAACGAAAATATTTAAAGTTTTGTAATAAAAAACGGTTATGTGATTCATGTTAATATCGCCCTTTTTGAATAAGTATAACTTATATGCTACATACAAAACATTCATTCTATCAACATTTTTTCAGAATTTCACAATTGTTAAGAATGATTTTCTATCATGCAATTCAGAATATGATAGAACTTGTATTTTCTCTTACGAGGAACATATACGATATCAATATAGTGTGATTGAATATTGTAGAAAAATAATGTTTATATATATTTAATGAACTTTTACATTTCACCCCTCTGCTCGTTACGCTACATTTTTCGTTTATTAAACTGAAAAAAATAAATTGTTGCTCATAGAAATATTTTTGGTTTTGAACGTTTCAACTAAACGCGTTCTTAATTTCAGGCATATATAATCGGTTAATTACGAGTATAACTCGAGCTCAAAGGGTTCCGTACAGTGAATTTATTAATTACTATTTATTAATTAATAAACTTCTAAAACTCCTAAATTTTTCATAATTCATTTTCAGTAGATTCGGAAATAGGAGGTGGGTGAAACATATTTTTCCAGTATACTTTCGATGATATTTCTGAAAATATAATATCTAAAATTAAAGCAAATATATTTTGAATTCGATGTTACAAGAACTTTCGAATGATACCCTACACGTTATATAAAAATATTTTTTTGTTGTTTAAGAAACTTAATTAATATCTCGGCTAATTACCGAAAATTGTTTTCGAAAATCATTATAAAATATCCTTGGATGATTCTGAGTCGATAGATACCTCGAGCGCCCGTCAATACCCTCACTGAACGCAGGAGAAGTAAAGTTTGTGTGTAACAGAAAAATGGGTTTTTTTCAAACACTATGTTACCTAGGAAAATCTCTATAGTTTTGCTGCATATTTTAAATTAACTCTTACTATTCCTAACTTTTTCATAATTTTAGTTTATGGAGATTAGGAAATAGAGGGGGGCATATTTTTGCAGTGCATTTTCGACGATATCTATGAAAATATAATACCTAAAATTAAAACAAATATATTTTTGACTTCGATATTACGAGATATTTCTTTCGATATCCCACAGGATACACAAAAATAAATTATTCTTTCCCTAAACGTATTTGTAAATCGCTAATAATCTGAAAATATGCGGGTAAAGAGGTTTTATAAATTTCCCAAGTTTGAATTTTCCACGTCGCGTAGTTTACGAGAAGAAGGATGGTGACAAACGAACGGACAAACACATGAATGGTCTTATAGTGGTTCCATTTTGACTTTTTATGTACGGAACCCTAAAATAAGCTATCAGCAATTCATGTATTCCGAAAATATAATTTCCTTAAATCTGGTATATAATATTCCACATATCCATTTAAAATATTTAATATATATCCTAAAATTTCAATTTAGTTAAAAAAGAATCCATAATAAGGCAAATAACAATTTCGACTTAAATAATACCAGCTATAAATTTTCTATCGATATTTATTGATTTGCAAATTTTAAATTTAGATCAAATTTTTCTCTATAGAGATGAATCTTTAAAATATTTTTATATACACAAAAATATAGAATGTATTTTACACATCATTATGAAACAGTACTTATTCGTTAAAAAATTTTACTTATTAGTTAAAAATGGTAAAAATATTTTATCTCAATGGAAAAATATCTTATCACTCTTTTACAAATAGCATATATTCGTCATATAATCTATAGACATTTATATTAACTCACTTGAAAATGAACTTCTTCAAAACCAAATGTTTTTCTAGTAGTACCTCATTAAAGACACGTTTTTAAAAAACTATGTCTGACTTTTTACTTTACGCATAAAAGAAACACAGAAATATAATTGATTCACAACATAGTGATATTTCTGTTGAACAAATATGTAGGACTCTATTTATGTGTTTTAACATGCTTGTTCAACAGAAAAATCACTAAAAGATGAATTAAAAATCATTGAAAACATCGGTTTAAAGGCAGGACATCCGAGAAAATCTATACTTAAACTAATTGAAAGAGTAAAAGAAAGAATTGACCATATACAACCAGCACAGAAGAATTTAACATACACTCCTCCCATTCCATATATAAAAGATGTATCTTTGAAAATAAAACGTGAATTGGAAAAATTAGAAAAAATAGTCCCACTAACCCCCAATCCATCCCATTTCAAATCAATAAGAAATGAAATAGAAAAATATGAGGAAATACAAACAGCAGGAATATACAAAATAAATTGTTTAACTAGCAGGAATGAAAAGATTACTTACATAGGAATAACGAATAGAAAAATAGAGGAAAGATTAAAAGAACACACATATAAGAGATATAAAACTAATTAAACAGTCAACAGCGCTTGCAAGATTAAACATTAAAACCCCAATCAAACTTGAAATCCTACAAATACAGAAAATAGAGAACTACGAAAATCTACATAATTCTCTAATAAGAGAATCAATATAAATTATTCAATCCAAAGACGTTTGCAATGATATGGTACACAAAGTCACTGATTGCAGCTGGAAAAAAAAGATGTTACAGGAGAGGGGGGTGTAAAAGAAAAAGATAGAATTGAATGCCGATAGGGGGAGTTCTTCAATCCGCAGTCGTATATGTAGCGAAGAAGCAGAGGCTTGAAAGTTACAACTGATGATGCTCTAGCCAGAGTGAATACACTTTTGTGCAATTGTGAAAGTGTTTATTTGAAACTTTTTTACATTTTTAATAATGAGGGACGTTTGTAATGAAAATTTTTAGATAATGTCTGAATGTAAATTGGTAATATGGACAATAAATAGTAAATAAACAGACATTAAGAAATGAACACCTGTTTTAATTTTAATAATAATTTATTTCATTTTGCTAAAAATGTTGGCAAAGTACAAAAGTTTCCACACCCAAGCTTCATCATTTAAAACTATCACCAGTTAAACGTTATGCTCAATCAAAAATAATGCTATCTCTGCATGCAGTTCCATGAAATGTGTCAACGGGTTTCGAAAAAAAGAGAATATATGTGAGGCACATTTATCTGCTTACGATGCTAAAAAGTTTAGAGCATAAAAACACCTGCGTTGGTGGAACTAAATAGTATAACATGATGTTTCCCATTTTGTACCAAGCCGGTATCTTTGTCTCGTCGATATATGTTCATCTAACTCAAGATACAGCGATTTTGGAGGAAGGGGTAGAAGAAGGATCAAGAATCCATAGTTAGATTATCTACAGGAAGGATTAGAAACTGTCATGGTCGGACTGTGCTGGTATTTCCTAGTGATAGTCGTCGCCATATTTAAATGCAGAAATTTTGTCATAAATAAGGCGATAATGTCTATTTCGAATTAGCATTGAATGTCTGCCCTAGTTCAAAAAAAGGCGTATCCGTGTCCGGCAAGAACGTCTGATAGGTGTGAAATTAAAAGGTGTGAAATTTCATATTGAAATTAACAGCCGGTTTACCGAAGCAATTTGTTCTAAAAAGTTTACAATTGATGATAATATTTATAACAATAAATATTTGCGCATATTTTGAAAACGTTCATTGCTTGCAAAAAGTTGGTTGCCTTCATATAATATGATGTTTTTCATATTCTAGTACGCCGCTACAGTTGTCTTGTAGATGTGTGTCCATCTCTTTCTCGAGATACAGTAATTTTGGTGCTAGGGGTAGAAGAATGATCAAGAACCCAGAGTCAGATTCCCATGGGCAGGATTTAAAGCTGACTCGATCAGATAGTGATAATATTTCCTAGAAATGTTCTCCTAAATAAGGCTAAAAAGTCTATTTCGAAATAGTAGTGAATGTCTGTCCTAGTTCAAATAATGCCTAGTCGTTTCCGGTAACAACCTCTGATAGTTGTGAAATTCAATTTGGGATATTTATCTTCAAAATGGAGTTTCCCGCTTTCTTATTTTTAATCTACATTATTTTTTTTCTAAATTCTTACCCCATTGTACACTTGGAAAGTACAAATAATGTAGTAGAAGAACTTAAAGCCTTTTTTTTTCGGAAATTTCATATGTAAATTACCAACATGTTTACTGAAACTTCCAATTTGCTATAAGTAGTTTTTAATTGATGATATTTTTAACAATAAATTTTAACACATATTTTGAAAAACGTTCATCGTTTGTAATATGTTGGTTTCCTTCAAATATTTATTTTTATTTCTCTATAGCACCACGGAGCCACTGGGAAGTTCAAGTGGAGAACTTAAGGCTCCACAGAGTGAACTTCTGCTCTAGCGTAAAGCTAGTAATTCTAGATGCGTAGTAAATTTACAATTGCATGTTGATAATTTCTGTTTTAAATATGATGTATAAATAAATGTAAAGCGATACTTTTGTAAAAACAATCACTTAATTATACCCATAATCACTTTACCAATTTTATTGGTTTGGACAAATATAATATAAAACATCGTGATAAGAGAAAGTTACGAAAAAATATATGAAAAATAGAAACACGGAAGATTTGTTCTATTTTTTTTCTAAAGAAATGCATTGTTAAAAAATATATGTAATTAATTCCAAATTATAAAAATAATATTTCAAGATTATTCAGAAATATATAATTGTTCAATATATTAGTTAAAACAAAATAGGATTCTACGAAAATTTATTTGTGGAATTACAAAATATATGAAACATTAATTATACCCAACCAATTGATTATACCATTATAATTCTTTAAATACAGTGTGAGCAAAATATGTCTAAAAATATAGATATTCATAAAATTTCAATAATTAGTGGATTTAAATGCGTGATAGTTGTAAATCTTTTCAAAAACACTGACTGTTTTCTGATTATTTATGCAGTAATTACAAAATCACAAACAAACTGTTTTGATATAAAAAGATTTTAGATATATCACGCAAAACACTACTGAAAATGCAGTTAATGTGTGTTGGTTGATAGACATATATTTGATATAACTAATATAACCTAATTTACGAAATTAACAAACCATCCATTGTATAGGCGTAAAATATTCGTCGGAGATGCAGTAATATTTCTAGGGAAAAAAAATATTTTTTTTTCCTTTGTACTGTTTAAAATTATTGGCTAATAGGATTATCGGATGTTAGAAAAGTCAACTTTCTTTGAATAAAATTTTCGAATAACATTTGACTTTATGTGGTGTTAATGTGCAGTTTTTATAATTTTTTTATGAGGTGGCATCTAAACACAAATATTGCTATGGCCTTATATATGGGCTTCTTGAACATAAATTCTTCTTTTTTTTTGGAAAATTGCATGGCTAGCAAGATAATACAATATAGTGTCATTCACTAGAGAATATATTTAAAATATATAATCAAAACTATAAAATTATCACTGCATATGAATATGATTAAGAGTATCCGAATCATTCCGTATTTCTCGCCTGTTTGTTACATGATACATTGTTTAATCAACGTTTTTTAGGAAACTAATTTGTATAAAAACTTATTTATTACAACTATCCGGGTACTGTATTCATTTTTTGTCAAGTCTTTTACCATTTGATAAGGTCTCACACGTAGAACCTTTCATCCGATTTTTTTATGAGCTTAAATCAGACTGGTTTGTCTTGATTCCCGAAACATCTGATTACATAACTTGCTAAGAGTCTGGATTAGATATATGCAATATATATATATATATATATATATATATATATATATATATATATATATATATATATATATTGTATAGATTTCGATAAAGACAGTCTGTTACTAACAATAATGCGAGGAAAATATATCACGGAAATTAACAAAACTGATGACAAAAAGGAATTTTTTGTAAATCAAAACTCAGAAACGATTCAAAATACCACATTATTATAGTACAATATATACAGTACGCTTACTGGAATTATTATTTTTGGCATTATGGTTATTCTTTCAAATTTAGTAACTCAACTAGTAAATAAATCTCATTATAAAGCTTGTGTAAATGCAATAATTAGTTCTATTCATCGGCTAACATTTATACAAAAGTTACACATTTTATATTAACCATGATATTTTTAAATAAATTCATATATATCACATTTTTAAAAATCTAAATTGAAGTGTACATACTTTTATTCTCGTAATTTTAAAAACAATATTTCATTAAAATAAAAAAAATAATAGATGAATACTTAAAAAATAAATTGTTTCGTTTTCAATTAGCTCTAGCAACAATATTTCAAGAAATGCTTTGGCATTCCTATGAAACGCTTCAAATTCGCTAATGATAGATTCCAGTCTTAAAATCTTTTACTAAATTCTATTTTAACTAGCTTTTCTCAAAAGAGCTCATCAATTATGCAGAAGAGGATTGCATCTTCCTCCTTTGCACTGTTTGTAATTTAAGAGTAAAATTGTTTAAATAATTGATTTTACTTTCCCTTATTTAGTAAGCAATTTAGGATAGTATATGCAAATTTTTAGCGGTTGCTGAAAGAAATATCTAATACTTGGCATAAGAAAAAAAAGAAGCTTTTCAATTTACCTTGCAAATAAAACTAATATTATATTAAAAACAATTAATTTGAAGTCATAAGATGCATTCATGTACGTTTTGTTTATATAATTATTTTAATTATCTTTATGTAAACGAAGATGGTTCCAAAACAAAAACATTTACAAGGGTAGTAAAAAAATATTTATTAACAATAGACGTAAATTAAAAAGGGAATAAAAGGCATACTTGCAAATCTCTTTGCCACATATAATAACCAAATATATTTAGGCATTTATTTGAAAGCAGGTTGTTTAATCCGGTTCGGTTGAAATCATCTCCCTGCCATTGAGCCAGTTCTCGACTGCTATTTTCACATCAGTGTCTGAAAGACCCTTGTTCCAAATAAGCGTTCCTTCAAGTTCGGAAAAGTTGAAATAGTCACTGGGGTCCAAATCTGGGCTGTATGAGTGTTCATCCAAACTTCCTACTTGAAATTTCTCATCAATGCTTGAGTTTGACAAGCAGTATATGACCTGGCATTGTCATGCAGAAATATGATACCATCACTAAACATGCCAGCGACACATCCTTTACCAATAAGAAACAAATCACTGCTCGCACCTCTAGGCGAGACCATTTTTCTAAACATACTGTCATTGCAATCTCTCTAACACGTCTGCGAATTTATACTATCTACCAGCACAACTGCCGTAAGACAACTTGCGCTATCTGTCTCCACTCTGGGGAAAAATACTCCCTCCACATTAATTACTTTTCAAATGCTGTTGCTGGTAACCCTTTTTTTTGGATCCTCCCCAGTATAAAGAAATAAATATTATTCACGAAACTTGTCTAAAATTCAATTGTCAGTGACTTTTTTTCTTTTTAATTATCAATCTTCCTATTGTGGGATTCCTCATACAGACCTCCATTTTTAACACTTTTAACTGTAGAGATTTCAAGCAATGAGTTTCGGAACAAGGTACATTTAAATCACACGATGTTACCATTCGGTCGTTTTTTGGTAATTTCTTGTACTAAACTAATTTTTGTTTTTTGTTTACGGCTATGTATAAACAATTTTTCTATACTTTCGGCTTTAATATGACACAAATGTGTCTACAAAAGTCATTTATTGTGATGAAAAATTTCAACTTGATGCATTTTTTACAGGTGTCGACTAATGGTAACATGATACATCACCTTAGCCATTAGTGAATATCTGTGTTAAAAGCTGGAATCCTGGTGACAAGCACGTACACTGTTCATAACGTCACAGCATTACAAAAATTGTGCGACTGCTCACAATAGAAACTGGAACGAGAGAAATAACTGTCAATAACTGACAAGGGTACGAATGGCTTAATACCTTTTTCCACGGAATTCGAAAATTTCGTCTCAAATAACTCGGAGTTTAAAACCAACATGAACTGTATGAATGAACTCATAAAATGATTCATTAAGGTCAACAGCTAACTGTCAAAATATTTTGCAGCACAGTCTTGTATAGATTACTGTATTACTGGGGGGGGGGGAGGCTCGAAAGCCAAAGCACTGCGACCAGAGGTCTATTGTACTATCCCCCCAGGTCTCCTAATTTTGAACCAATTCAAGATGAGAGACCTGCATATGGATTGGCACCCCCAGAGGTAGCGTTTATACAGAACTTGGAGGACTTTGGAGCCATGAACAGATTTAACGTGCACCAGCTCCCATTAACGTACACGGTCCCACAGCAGAGGCAGACGAGTGAGGATAGACGATGCACCCTCCCAAGCACTGACCGTGGTCGATGCTGCTTGGCTTTCGGCGATCTTACGATAGCCGACCTTTACCGTCCGCGCCACTGCGGGACGTCTTGTATAGATAGAGTTAATGGGGCAACTGAAAGCTTATTAAGTTCAAAGTCACTAACAGAACGGTACGCTAAAAATTATCGAACAATATTTTTAGTGTCCACAGCAGGTGTAGTTACCTCATATGAAAGTTTATAAACATATACTTGTTATCGATATTTAAGAAAAAAAAATTACTTAAATATTAATTACATTTTTCTTTTTGTTTTGATTTTTATTGATAAATTAGGTATATAATTAAACCATCGAATAATACTAAAATGTAAGTATTAAAAAATTACATTTTGGTGCATACAAGGTGCATCTAAAATTTCTTGAGTGGTCCGATACTTAAACAACAATTCAGGATATAACACGCGCACGTGCATGCGAATTGAGAGACATGTAAAGAAGATCATTTAGACATCAAAATCACTATGTTAAAGCAGAGGTGCACACTGGGACCAGCCGTGTCATGTCACGTCAAGTGCAATGAAAGAAGGCCACTGTTATGCTACAAATTGGGAAATTGGGGAAAACGGCAGTGTGAGCCATGAAATGTTAATGCATGTATACGGATCAGAAGCAATGAGTAAAACATGTGGTTATGATTATTTCAAGCGATTCCAGTACGGAAAGGAACCTCTTTATGATAAGCCGCGTTCGGGTCAACCGTCAACAAGAACAACCCCAGAAAACATCGAACGATTGCTTACTGATTAGGGCTGTTTGCTGATGGTCGTTGAGAACAATAGCTGATAATACACTTTGCAGATGTACCTGAAATTCAACAACGTGTGGCATCTACAGTTTCCAGCAGCTTTAAAAAAGTTGTTAAAAGTGTATTGTAACTAATGAAGAGTATTTTAAAGGACAATAAATATTGTTTGTTTATATATATTTCCCTTTTCTTTATTTTATGAGACCACTGAGCGATTGTGTTAGACGCACCTTGTATATCATATATATTTAAAAATGATCTTGAAACATACATATGTAAAATATATTTTTATGAAGTGTACACACACATATATATATGTCATTGTTAGTTGATATATTTTAATAATGTAATTTGAAAATATTTTGAATTTTTAAAAATATATTTCTTTTAATTCACTGCAATTTTACGAGTAGAAAACATTCCTATTTATGTTATTATAAAACTTTTGAATATTTTTAAATTCGTTTATATATTTGTTGTCTTATAAACAGTATAATTTGCCTCATAAACAACTTAAAAGTCGTAACATTATTTTATAAAACTGTTTCATACGTTTTGTAGCAAATTTTCATCAAATCATCTCATTAAAAATTTGTAGTATTAATCAGGCTTTCTACTAAAAGTGCTTCACGTGTTATTAAAAATAATGTTTGATTTCAATTATATGCTAAAAATTAAAGTTAGATATTTATTTAACAACATATTCTATTCTGACAAGAAATAGTTTTAGAAGATATGACTACTTGCGGCAATATAATTAGCTTTAACATTTTTGTCATTCTCCAATATTAATACTAGCCTGCGGCTCTGTCCACACTAAATTAAACAATTGTGAAAAAGGAACTAAAAATAAGTATATTCATGGAACTTATACTTTTTAAAGTTAAATTGTTGTAAATATTCTCTTATGAATGTGCTTCTAAGGATCGATTTTTTGCATTTCACAAGTTAATAAAGATTGTTGAATGGTTGGCTATTGCGATTCCGTTTATTTCCCTATTTTCCATTCCCAATATTGTTAGAAATGTAGATTTTTTTTCTTAAAGTTATACAAATACCATTATTTAATTTCCTTTTACAATTTAAATGAAATATATTTTTATTACGTGGAAATATATTTTCAGATTTTATTAAACTACTTTGACAATATAAGGTAAATGCAACGATAGTTAAAGACATTTATCTAATTATCATTAAAACTTTAGTGAAGTTCAAGATATATAATATTGTATTAGCCTAGTCCTTACCTTTATCTATCAGAGTGAACATTAATTTTTTTTTTTAAATATTTGTCTCGGGAAACATTAAAAAAAAAAATTGTTACCTTCCTCTCCGCACAAGTAGTGGGCATACTAAATTTCTAATGCACGAGTAGAGGGCTCTCAAAACTGAGTAACTAAGCCTTTAGTGTACTGCGTACTCTAAACATAAGAAATAACACATCAGTTGTTATTTCTTTTACAAACCTATAATTAAATAGACACAAGAAAGACAACGTATTTATAGGTTAAGGTGGCGACACTGCGTACTTCCTTTGTAAATCTGTATATATTAAATACCTCAACGTCAGTTGCGCAAATCATTTTTATATCATTTTACATAATATCTAATATTTTAAAAGTTTTAGGTTATATATAGGGTGTTCTTTCCTATCATTGACCAATGGCTAATTCCTAATGCGGTAGTTTTAGAGGTATAGCTCCAATTGCAAAAATCTTTCAAATGGTGCTCTTAATCACATGAAAATAAAACCATTTAAATAAAAATATAAGTTAGTTATATTTTGAAAAAGGCCCTATATGTTCTAAAAAATAAAATAATAAAATTACATTCTTCCACGACTAAAACACACCAAGTAATCCTACATTTCATTTTATGAATATTATGTATTTTTAGAATTTTCTGACATTAAAAACGTATTTGCTTCGTTGCTGATGTCATAAAATGCCTAAAATGCATAAACATGAAAGTATCATAACTAGGTTCGTAGAATGGCGTTTTTGCTGTTTTACACGTTAGAGTTTGGAGAAAGATTATCTTAATGTAGCTTCTAGGACACAAGGACTGTTTTAAATTGTGTTTCTCTTTAAAAAATTAATATTCCCTAAAATGGTTTCTATGATTTTTATATTTCTTTAAAATAAGAAATAATGAGCCCCCTTCCCCCCCCCACCAAATGCCCGCCCAACTCCACAAAATTTACTAACCTTCCTGTGCTCTCTAAACACAAAGTTTGAAAATCTTTAAAATAATTTGTTTTTCTTATTTTGCTGCACTTTTATTACAGTGCTGCAACTATAATTAACCATCAAGCACCTCTTCTTCTCTCGCAATTTTGCTTCCACAGCAGACAACTTTTAAAATATTTAAAATTCTTTACTTTTGTTATATTGCTTGATACATTACTTCATTCGATTTACTACGATTTATTGCTTAGAAGAAACGATAAATAAGTAATATATTACTTAAATGAACCGTGAAATGTCTACCTCTGTCTCTGTGCCCCCTCTAACACACAAAAGAGTTAAAATATTTTCTTATCTATTTTTTTATTGTTAAGCTTTGGTGCATAAGTTGTCATTTTTCTTACTTTAAAGCAACAAAGAATCAATGTAAATTATGCCTATCCACAACGAAATTTTCAATCACGCATTTGCCCCAGCACGCAGTTTAAAGACTTTAAAAATGTTTTAGTATTTTAATATTTTTTACTTTTTTGTTACCTTGAAGCAACAATAAAGAAATAAATAAATACCTATATTCTGATCTCTACAATATTCCTGGTTCACACCTTCACCCCTTTTATGACTTTGGAGTTAAAAACATTAGTCTAATTACGCTTAGTAAATTCCTGCCACAAGGTATTAATTCATTTTGAAAACGTCTCTTTTTAAACATCTGTCCAAATGATTAATTTAATTATGATAATGTTTTTAATATCTTAAACAATTTTAAAACGCCTGTATTTTATTAAAGGCAACATGAAAGCTGACATTTTATTGTTTGTTGTTAGCTTTCTTATGAATCTGTTTCTACAAATGTAACAGAATGGAATTACCTAATTTCTACCAATATTGCATATATGTGTCCATTTTGGAAATTTATTTTTTATTCAGAAATTCTTAAAATACCGTAAATTCTGAAAGAAGATATTTTATTTAAGTAATCAAAGTAACGTTTCAATTTAAATAAAGCAAAACTTATAATTCAAAATTTCTGGTGTGAATTCTGAATTTCTGAATAAAAAAGAAGTTCCTGAAATGCACACTAATGATGCAAATGGGTTAATCAAATATTTTGTTATTGAATATGTTTCAAATTATGTTTTTCTGCACATAGGAAGTAGAACTATTTAATAATGAGTGGAAAACGAAAAAAATTAATAAATTCTATATTTTAATAATTTGTTTTTTTTTATCGCAGCGAAAAACTAATACAATTTGATTTCATTTAAATATCTATTAAAATGTAACGATTCATCTAAATTACCAATCCACCAAATTATATGTATAAATTTGTCAGCTATTAACTTCTTATAACAATCACATATCTAATGTCTTTGACAAGTTACACTGTCACTACTCCATTGTACCACCTGCATTCCAGTAGAGGGCTCCTTGGATACTTTTGGTTCTGATGAGAAAAAATCTATGTAAATTATACACACAAATGCTTAGAATCTCAAAAAATATTAATGCAAATAAATTACACATAAAAAATAGCATTTGCTCAATGCCCACTATTATACACTTTTAAGAAATAAAGCTGCGGAAGTGGTTCATCATTCAAAATTAACGATTCATCCAAATTACCAATCCACCAAATTATATGTATAAATTTGTCAGCTATTAACTTCTTATAACAATCACATATCTAATGTCTTTGACAAGTTACACTGTCACTACTCCATTGTACCACCTGCATTCCAGTAGAGGGCTCCTTGGATACTTTTGGTTCTGATGAGAAAAAAATCTATGTAAATTATACACACAAATGCTTAGAATCTCAAAAAAATATTAATGCAAATAAATTACACATAAAAAATAGCATTTGCTCAATGCCCACTATTATACACTTTTAAGAAATAAAGCTGCGGAAGTGGTTCATCCTTCAAAATTAATAAAATACTATTTTTTCTATATTTTAGGATTACTTAAGGAATTATTTAAAATGCAATAAATTATAAAATAACGACAATTTGATGCAAAGTAAAACAAACTGTAAAAGAAACAATATATTAAATGTAAACTTACCTTTTAATGAAATCGATAACAATTTTCTAAAAAATCCAATTTTGAACATACTCTGTTAATTAAACCTCCTCAGAAACAAAACAAAACTTTTATATTCTAAACAGTTTTATGTGCAGAAGACGTTAAGGGATTTAGACAATCGGATTTCTGTCATTTGTTCATTTGTTTTTCAGAAATGCGTAGGAAGTTTATTTTTAAACTTTAAATATTAATGGCTCACTGTTCGTACAGGGTGCATTATAGGCACGTTTATATGAAAATTTTTCTTGGTAAAATTCAAATTTTCATCCTCATAGAATCTATTCGAAAATGAAATATTAAAAGTTAAAAAAATAATGAAAGTAAAAAATTCCAACACAAAGTGAGATGTATTTTGATATTATTTAAAGTATAACATTTATTTTTAAACATATGGAATTATATTATATTGTTCAAAAAGTCAAAGAATAGCATCCGAAAAATGCTTTACACATGACATAAAATTACAAAATTTTGTCATATTAAATTTTATTTTAAATTTTTATTTCGACGAAATATGATTACTATTAGAATTTTGGCTTCAAACTCAGAAAAATAACTTCAAAATAATTTATTACAAATAAAGGATAATAACAATTTTTTTTTAAAAATGAGAAAAAATAAATCAAAGGGATTATGTAATACTTTATAGTATACTAGCTAACCCGCCCGGCGTTGCACGGGCCAAAAATATTAATAATCTGTTCTATACGAAAATTAAACCAAACCCCGTCGTAATCGGGTCCATAGTTCCACCTTCCACCGCCAAGGGGCGCAGTCTGTTCTGGAAAAGGCCTTTTTCAGAAAACTCGACCCAACCAAATTTCCTAGTAGAATTGAAATTTAACCACGGGTAAACATTGCCAAAATAGCGGAAATCGCGAAAGTTGGTTACGTAATCGATCGGTTACTAAAGGGTTAATGTAGATATTTTTTAATACCCAATCATGCGTTTTGAAGAAAATGAACGCATCTATGATTTGGAGTCTACTGTTTGTCCGTACTCACATTTCCTGAGTCGATGCTGATTTTTAAACCTGGACCGAAAAACGAAAATCGCGTGAGTGAGTTTTGGAAAGGATTTTTTTTGGAGGGTTAAAATTAAAAATTTTCAAAACAGATACCAGATTTTATAAAACAGAGGGATGTAGATTAGTTGAGGTATTTTTAGTTTTTCGTATCTTGTTTATAAATGCCAATTCGGATTTTTAAAGATAGGGGAAATAGTTAAAAAAGCGAAATGGACTTACGGTAAAAAACGTTTTCGAAATAGTTAACGTGATTTTATTTTTAAACTAAATGTTTCTGCCTAAATCTGACAGAACGTAGATGTCTTTAGGTGTGTTTGATTTTTGTTTGGTTATTTTAGAAAGCCGATGCCAGATTTTATATATCATAGAAAATTGGAATTCGCAAAAGAGAGTCCTACGCACGAATTTTTTTTGAAGGGTTAATATTTGTATTTTTCAAAAACAAATACAGATGTCGAAAAAAGAATAAATGTAAATATTGTCTGGTATTTTTAGTTTTTCGTACCTTTCTCTGAATCGCCGATGCAAATTTTTAAAAATTGCCAAAATCGCAAAAATCACAAAACAGCATACAGAAAATATACTTTTTAGAAGGGTTAATTTTTGTATTTTTTAAAACCAAAGGAGGCTTTGAAAAGGGCAAAGTTAGTTCTTTAATTTAGTGACCTTCGTTTTTCCGTATTATTTGTATTTCAGTGGATGAAAGGCTCGGAAAACGGGAGAAAATAAAAAAACATGACTTCGATGCTTTTTGATTATTTTTTTTGAAAGGGTTAAATGTAATTTTTTTTCAAACCAACCAGATCGTTTGAGACGTAAAAGTATTTTCTTTCAGAATATGTAGACGGTTTTTCCGTATTTCTAACAGTTTGCCCATGGCGAATTTAGAAAAACTTAAAACAAAAACGGGGTGTGTTCTGCTTTCTTTCTTCTATTCCGGAAGATACGGATATTGGTTTCTGCACATGCGCCAGCTAGCTTTTGAATAATGACGTTTTTATTTGTGATCTTTGATCAGTTTTTAATTAATAACTACTTTAATTTTCAAAATATTAAAATTTGGACGTAATGGTGCACCAGGAGAGGGTTTGGACTACCTATATCTAAATTTGCAGCCTTCTAGGTGGGCTGGGTTTTCCTAACCATCGCCAACAGACACGCAGACACACAGACACACACACAGAGCGAA
Organism: Maratus michaelseni; assembly: GCA_963931845.1. Taxonomy (NCBI): domain Eukaryota; kingdom Metazoa; phylum Arthropoda; class Arachnida; order Araneae; family Salticidae; genus Maratus; species Maratus michaelseni. The sequence continues at coordinate 254,318,812 of OZ007590.1, read as the reverse complement.
ACTTTCTTTTATTAGTATAGATAAAGGAAATGTTATACTGAAAAAAAAATTGACAAGCGTTGTGCTACATTTTCAAACTCTCTGCAATTTGTAAAAAGTTTTCAAAACACATAATGTTAAACTTTTGTCGTTAAATAATAAATGCAATTTTTAGTTGTGTAAACATTATTCTTCTTGGTTGTTATTTTTTTGGAATATACTAAATTATTTTACGCGGAGAAACGCACAAAAATGACTTTTGGATGTAATTCTTCCCACGTGTAGTACTTTTGCATCTTAAGTGTTACGTTGTTTCTCAAAAAATCTTCACAATATTCATTTTCTTCTTACAATTAGACTACTATGCATATAAATACTTTGATTACAAACCATACCATCATTATATGCATTAGTTTATAGTATAAACACGAACAGAGAAACTATTTTTGATATATAATGAAACAGGATGGAGTGATGCCACTGGAGGAGCTTCCTATTTAGAAGATATACACAAATTTTGAGTTCGACGTCAAAAACGTCGCTTCAGCGGCAGCGAATGAAATTTGACTTTCAACTGGATAAAAGAGAATGAAGACAAGGATGATCGGCATTCAGTGATTGCTTTGTTTTGATGAGTACGATGTCTCAGCGAAGTCATTTGACAGATTCAGAAGCTTGGAGAATTGTTGGTAGGTTAGAAGGGGGCCAAACTCAAGCCGAAGTAGCGCAAGCCATTGAAGTGTCACAAAGTGTCATTTCCAGGATCTGGAACCGTTTTTTGGAGAGTGGATGTGCAGGCCGAAGACCCAGGGCAAGGTCGTAGACGGGCAACAACGCCCAATGAAGATCGGTATTTAGCGTTAACAGCTCGGAGACACCGAAACATGAACGCTACTCTTCTCCAACAACACCTTCGCTCGGCTACAGGCACCACGATTTCAACTCAGACTGTCCGAAACCGGCTTCATGCTGTAGGTCTGTATGCTCGCCGACCGATGGTATGTGTTAGATTAACATCAAGGCATCGTCGCGACCGCAGGGAGTGGGCAACCGAGCATGTCAACTGGAGGAGAAATGAATGGAGCAATATTCTGCTTTCTGACGAGTCCCGTTTTTCTGTGCATCCGGATAATAGGCGTATTTTCATCTGGAGGGACCGTGGCAGTAGGAATAATCCTGCGTGCGTGCACGAAAGTGTCAGATTTGGCGGTGGAGGAGTGTTGGTGTATGGTGGCATCTCCATTGACGGGCGCACTGACCTCTACATCATTCGAGATGGAGCTCTGACTGGTCGCCGATATAGGGATGAGATCCTCAGACCTATTGTAGTCCCTTACGCTGCAGCAATCGGAGATAACTTCATTTTAATGGACGATAACTGCAGGCCACATCGTGCAAACCTGGTGGAGGATTTCCTTTTCGCGGAAGGAATCGTTCGAATGGAATGGCCGACGTGTTCTCCAGACATGAATCCAATCGAGCACGTTTGGGACGAACTAGGAAGACGAGTTTCTGGCCGCCAACAACCCCCACAAACTCTCCAAGAACTGGAAATAGCTCTTCTGGAAGAGTGGGGCAGAATACCCCAACTCGTCATGAATAGCCTCATTGAGTCCATGCCTCAAAGGTGTTCAACGTTGCTGGCCGCCCGTGGAAACCATACCACCTACTGAAAATGATTTTCTTTGAAGAAAACACCTTTTCTTATTCTTTTTTTCTCATATGCACAAATTGTGTTTTTTTCCTTTTGTACACAAATGCGCAATAAAATGCATTTTTTTCTGCCAAACATGTGTAATTTATTCTCATATAACCTACTATGTCTGTCGACCATGTATCAATCAGCTAAAAAGTTTCCCAGATACAAAATCCACCTAAAACTGCAATATCCTTTAATTGTTTTGAGCAGTGTATAAGAAGCACAAAAGATGTGTTAAAAGTGTATACTCACCTGTAATTAAAAAATATATTTTTTTTTTTCGGATATCTCCTAACATAATATAAGTAGTAGAAGTGTTAAAAAAATTTAAATCTAAAAATATGGGTATAATGTCGTTGCTAAACATTTTATAAATATTGTGATACTACTTTTTCCAAATATTAAAAATGAAAAGTTTTTTTCAAATATTAAAAACTGTAAACGTTGATCATATGTTAAATAAATTCGAAAATTTTGATTTTAATGCAGAAAGTTTGAAGTGTGGTAGAAGTACATCGACTCGCAAAAACATAGACGTATATATTGGGTGGTCATTAATTCTTATCATGTTTACAATAACTTATTGCACAAAAAAAATATAATTAGGCATATGCTTGTTCAAATATATTGTAAAGACGATAATGAAGTTTTTAATACAAGTACTTTCGTCAGTGACTTTCGATGTGAGCACCCTTGGTAGCTCGAAGAATGTAGGTATTCCATTTCTGTAGGCGTATTACATTTCTCGACACGTATTGCTCAACATTTGGGCTGTCATACTAGACACAGCATCTGTGGTCTAATATATTTCAATATATTTACTGGTGTTGAAAACAGTCTGTCCGTCATGTACCTCAAAAAGAAATAATCTAGAGGAGTTAGTCCTTCTAGTCCGATCCATCTTCCAAAAAATTTGTCATCAATGAACTCACGAACGACGGAAAGAGACTGGAGTTAAAAAAAAAAAACTTAAGAGCATCACATTTCCATAATAAAAATATTACAGTATAACATTCAATGGTTATTTAGTAATAATTTTTTGTAATCAGGGAAATACTTTATGACCACCCTATATTAAGATGTATTTAACAGAACTCCCAAATTTATGGAATAAAAGACAATTTTTTATCAATCAAATCATTTTTATCTATCTATAACAGTTTAAAACATGCATTATTTTTACATATTTTTAAAATAAAAAATTTTATAGATTTTTTTCTATAACTTCATAACTTTAATTAAAGCGTTTTAATGAAATAAAGCTATCAACTTTAAAAAAACGCAAAGTATTTCAATAGTTAAAAAACTCTTGATAACCTTAAAAGTATATATAATAAAAAAAGCAATTTATCTTTAATAATTAAATGTCAAAACAACGTGCTTCATGATTTACACTTTTAAATACTTTACTTGCTGCTAACTAAATGCTTTTGTTCTAATTATTTGAGGCTAATAAGAATTTTAATGAATATTTTAATAAAAAAGGGAGCTATTTATACAGCTATTTGTTGTCAAACATGAAAAATAAGATAAAAAGTAAATATTTAATAACTCGACAATCTTATGATCATATGTAAAACTTAAAAGTGTATCGTTGTAATCATAATAAACAAGCAATTAGTCTGAAATTCTAAAAAAGCGATTAATAAGTTTCTTAATGCAAAATATGTTAATGTATTTAATCTAATATCTTTTTCTTGAGCAGTGACATTAATCAGTCATCAGTTCGTAATACACTTGTTAAATAAATTTAAATGGCAAATAAGTACGCAGTACTTTATTATTTATATTTTTATATATTTTATAAAAGTTATATATTTCTGATAATTTGTTGGACTTTATAAGACATAGCTTGAATTAAACTATCCCTCTTTTGAGTACAGTAGAGATAAAAAAAAAAAAAAACATTGGTCACAAAAACGCGAAAATCATGCGGGAGCGTACTAAAACACGTAGAAGAGAATGATGACAAACAATAGTTCAAAAATTGATTAATAGGGAACATTCTGCATTTGTGTCTAAAGAAAAAAATCAGTACAGACACAGATTCCTTTAATTCTGCTCAATAACGCAAGAGGTATTTTATTTTTTGCGTTTTACGTTATGTTTTATACGATTATTATTATATTTTTTTAAAATTCAGTCAAAAATTTAGCAGCAAACCTAAACCAAACGGAGAGTACTGACGGTTATAAGATGTATGTTGTACACCTAAATTTTCAGTGAAATTGAAATTTTCTGCCCGAACTTCAGCTTCTGTACGCATCTGGAAATCCAGACAAAAAAATGTATACCTCATTTCTCCACAAAATCTTTCATGGCCAGATTGGTGTTTCGGAATACGTGTAAGGAATGTCAAAACCAAAGATTCATAGATATATAAGGTGTCTAAAGAAGTATGCAAAATTTTAATAATTTTAAGATATTTTTTTCATAAGCATACACTCTGTTTCAAATTGTGAAATGGATCTACAATATTGAACGTTTTATGACATTAACACCTGTATTCAAACTGATGCTAGTTTGTGTCATTGCAATGCTGATGACGTGAAGCATCAGAATCACATAACTCGAAATACCATCCTCTCTTCATTTGTGGAATTGTTTGAAGCCCGCTGTCCCCCAGAACGTTACTTGTGACATTACAACAGTTCCATCTACCTCTCTATATATAATTCTAGTGATTCTAAATCGCGTATGGAAATATCTTTGGAACTCTTTCTACACTTAAGCTAGATTTTCCAGGAACACTTTAGGATAAATTTCCTTTGCTCAGAGGGTAGTCAGGTTTCAGCAATTATTTTGAGTTTGTGAAATCTGCAAAGAAAGGAAGAACATGTCATTTATTACCGAATAATTTCTCTATACATTTGTTGGGATACCTGTTATAATAAACATTTAAACCTCGCTAGCGCTGTATCTTATACGATAAATTTTCTTTTTTCTGCAAAAATACTATATTTTTGCGCAAGGGATATCAAATAAACTTGAAAAAGCTTTACATATGCTAGCAGTTTTATATGGTATAAAGTTGGTAATAGTTTTTTTGCTAATGTTCTCTTTTTCCCTTATAAATCACGTTAAATTGAAAAATATCCAGCTACTTATTTTCTAAAAATTCATTGCTTATTCAGTTATAAAAATTTTAACCGTATTTTCAGATTGTTAATAAGCAAAATGCAACGGATAATTTTTTAATGTTTTAAAATATTGTCGATTTTAAATTTTGTATTCATCATGTATTGCATTATACTTTTCCATATTAATTACACACAGTGAAACTGTCCTGTAAAATTCCAGAAATAATGCAACGAAGTTACTCTTTTTCCCATGATGAAATTCTGTAGCAAACTTTGCATTTCTTCTTCTTAGTTTTTCTTATGATAACGTAGAAAGAATGTTAGAGCTCTAGTTATTGTTTTAATTACTTATTACAACTTAAAAACTTATATCCATGTTTATCTAGTTATGTTAATAATTAGCTTTGTGTTTAATTTGCCGTTTCCCAAAAAGTTCTCTGTGCAATTAAATTAATCTCATTCATTATTTTATTAAAAACTTTCTATCCCATTACCACTATATCTGTCTACATTTGCGATGTTTTAGTTGAAATCATTTTAACTGAAAGAATATTTTAGCATATTTTAAGATTCATATATTATTATACACTGAATCTTGTATTGATTATTCTTGTTAAATGCATGAAAAAATTCGTTTACTTCGAAACTGTGGCAGAAATCTTTATGATATGATGACACAAGGTTATTAAATGTTTGAATTTTGTCAATATTTAGATCATGCATGTGATCACCGATTAAAAGATTTTGTTGCCAAGCTATCCGATAGTTTTGCTTAAAAAAAATATTTGTCCATTTAACACTCTATTCTAAAAAAAGTAACTATCGCTGCTTCTGTACCTGTCGTAATTATATTTAATGTGATTGGTGATCTTTCTCGCCCTCTATTTAAAAAAAACTACTGTATATAAAAATAGAAAAATTGGTAGTTTGATAGATAAATGCGTGATAAACACGCTGAAGTAGACTTTATAAATCGAAGCATTAGTTTATGTGCTTCAGATCAAAATGGTTCAGTTAAAAATTTTCTATGGGATCGAAAACTATGCATAGGAATTTGACCATCTATTTCAGGAACATCAATAGATGATCAAAAGATGTAGATATATTGTATGACAAAATCTAGTTTAGTTAGAATATTAACATTTAGCAATTTTCGCCAATCGATGGAAATGAACTCGAAATCTTTTGTACAGTCCTGTATATTATCTGAAGACTTTTGAACACACCACATATTAAGCTAAAATACAACTTAAAACTCACTCGAAGCAATTACCAGCCGTAAACGACAATGTGCCTTTTTCTTTGCGTATCCTTCTGTAAATTAATTTATATTCCACAAACTTTTATTAGTCTACTAAATACAGTTCAGCAGAAAAACGCGTAAACACAATTAAACTCCACCCTGAAGCAATTTACTCCCATAGTCTGTAATACTTACGAATACTCTTGTGTAGCCCTGTATATGATCAACCAAATATATAAACACACACGTACTATGAAAACAATTAGTTAAATTTAAATATTCAAACCAAAGTTGAAAACCCACTTATCACACATAGACTGTAAATATCGCACATGTACTGTATCCAATATATTTTGTGTGTTTCTATAAATAAACGCAATGCACACAAGAGAGCAATTCATAGTGCACCTCAGTAATGCGTATAATTTTCATTATGTTTGAAATAGTTTAATATCACTAAGTTACACTGCAAACAAATTTTTCCCATAAAACGATGCGCAACAGAATTCTTTTGTTTGACCCTGTAAATGATAATGTAGAATATAAATGCTTTGCACCTCATATTCTACAAAAATCATGTTTTAATGTGCTTCATAATTATATATGAATTTCAGTATGTTTGAAACAACGTATCGTCATCAAAATGCACTTGAAGCGGTTATTTCCTACTAACTAAAATGTAAAGGAATACTTTTGACTGTCCATGTAAAAAAACTATACGTGCTACACACTTCAGTTGAAATAGGGAACATGCTATAGTAAACGACAATAATATGCTACAATTTCAGGGCAATTCGAGCATATTTATAGGAGTTAGAGCACGGTCGGACGACCAGACAAACCGAAGTCATAAACACTTTTCAACTAGGTTGGAAAGTGTTAAAAAGAAAGAAAACTTTAAAGTAATTAATTTATTATGTGCTGTAAACATTGTATGGGGTAAATTACATCATATTTAAAACAATATATTTAAACAGACATATTGAAAAATATATTCTTTTAGCATCTAAAAGTAAACTTTTCTTACACACGTTGTTATATAGGTATGGGCAACAGCGACATTTTTTGCAGAATTATTTTATCTAGCTAATTTTCCGATGTGCAATAGATGTGACTTAATCAATCACAAAATCAGCCGTCACTTTTCACGACAGTGATGGATGCGGTCTTCGGAAACCAATGAATCCCCCAGTCAAAGGGAAATGAATGACAACCCGATTACAGAAGATCACCATTGGTCTAGCTAATATCGTTCTACCTTCCATAATCGGATTATAATTTTTAATCAGAGCAAATTAGCGTGTTTTTCGAGAATTAGCTGTCTGCATGGGGCTTGGAGAACGTTACTCATAGGGGGCAGAGGACCCTAGTTTTTAAAGTTTTCATTATTATAATTATTATGACACTCTGAGCTGACAAAATTAAACCAGAGCTACAATGGATAAAAGAATGTATTGGACTAAAATTATTGTTTATATTTTTGTGTTTTTTTTTTTTCGCAAAGACTTTTTAACTAAGACTCTTTTCTTTTTCGTATAACTTCTTTGTTACTTTAATACAGATATGTAATTTACTGTAAAACATGTTATTTTATGTTTTTAATTACAAACATATTATCAATAAAAACACTTAGATCATATATATATAATATACTGATTCATTTTGTAAAATACAAAATCCTTCTACAATCGTTTTTAATCAGAAGATTAATTCCCCTTATGGATACAGTGTGTCTATCATTTTCAGTTTGAGCAATTTACTTTTAAAACAATAATTTTCTGGACAACAATACTAGAACATTTAGAATGTATCTTCAGAAATATGCATTCGGCACTAAAATTGAAAGTTAATTTAAATAAATAGGTGGTTGAAATTTAATATAGCATAAATGTTGTGTCTGGCATTCTGGGAGATATCTTCGAAAAACATATAAATACTAAAATATTCAAGATATGCTTAATCTATCTCAATTTTTCCAATGATCTTTTAAAAGAAGAAACATGAAAATTTTCAATATTTAACGAAATGAGTTTGATGAATTAGCCCTTTTTTAATTAGTTAAAATTTGCAAAATATGTGATTTCAAAAGTAGCTCTTTTCATATAAGTAACACTTTTAAAACTTTTAAAAGCCGTTATTGAAAGGCATAATGCAGGATGTCAATCTAGTTTTCTTTTTCAGTTCAAAGACAGAGAATCTGTTCGATATTATGAAATATATTATTTCAATCATAAAGTTTAAGCGATCAGTACTGCTTCATATTAAACTTTCAATTCTATTATTATTTTCGCATAGAAAGGTAAAATTTAATAAAAAATTGAGCTTGTTAAATAAATAAATTTATTTAAACATCATGCTTGTTGAATAAATGAACACTACGTTATATCATTCTTTAACATTGTTATACAAATGACATATCGAATTTAAAATAAATCTATATAATTACCAGCAAAACCATTTCCAGGAATCAGCCTGCAATATTTTTATTATTTTATATTTATTTTAAACGGCATGATTGAAACTTAACAGCAATAGTAAAATAAATTATACCTTGAGTGTCTAATCATATGAAACCATTAGACAGTTGTTTAAATTTCTGAAAAATTCAGTAGCTATTTGGAATTTTTTTTAACTTGTTGAAGAGTTCTTTTCTGGCCTCATGTTTTACAAATAATAAAAGGTTTTATATATCATTTGCAAATATATATTTTTTGATTATCTATACAACCAAATTAATATATTTTTTTTGTATTGTATTATAAAAGTACTCTCTGTACGTGGAATATAAAAAAATAGTTTAATCAGTAGAAGCAAATAATTTAAACAAGTATGAGAGAATTGTGAAATATGTAAGTTAAAAATACTGAAAATTTGTTTTAATTGTTAAAAGTGATAAAAACAAAATGTCTAAAATATTGTTTTACATAGATAATGACATTTTATTTGAATATTTTGTATTAAAACAGTTTTTATGTTAGCCATGATAGTTCATATATTTCATGATAGAAAGTTGATAAATCACCTCTTTTATGCAAACAGTTATAAACCAAAATGTAAAAACTGATTTATTTTGTTTATTTTTTTTTAATTCAAACCTGAATATGAGGACATTTGAACAAATTTTCAAATTTATTTTTAAGATGAAAATATAAGATAATGATACTTGTGTTTATTTTAAAATAATATAATTTCTTACACATTTGTCTTTTTTTTGTAGCCCACAAAGTTTTATGTATGTATATTTTTTAATTCCCCTTTTTTAACAAATGCTGTACCACTTTCGTTTTTATTCTGAATATATATATATATATATATATCTAACTAAAAAGATAATCCTGAAATATTTTTAATTAACAATAGCAAAAATCTGTGTCAAAGGATTAAACGGACGTCAAGGGAAATTAAAATGTGTAATGCTGTATTGGCATTTCCTTTATTTTATATTATTTGTTTATGAATATATTCACGATTTCAGAAATATATTTTCGAGGGAATAGCTTATTAATAACGACTCATACCTAAAACAAGGAAAAAGAATTAATGTTTTAACGCAAAAGTAATCCTTTCGGTGAAAAATTTATTAAATTAAGTTCTTAATTATTTCAACAAAGCGATTACCTTCTGATGAAAGAAAATTTTGTAGTTCCAGTAAAAAATATGATTATGCTAGAGAGAATTACTACCTTTTAATGGCGTTAAACAAAAACAATATACTACTTTCTTAGTTATTTTTTTTACTGCGAAAGAAACTGCCACGTTCATTACTCGCGAAAATGATACTGAAAAAAATTGCAATATTTTGCCTCATTTAGGTATGTTGCAACATTATTTTACATAAACTGAACTTCAGTATATTGCTAAACCAAATTAAAGGTATTAATTTAATTAATTAATTTTGTCTTCTAAATATTAAAATAAGTAAACGATTTAATTTTACGTAATTAATGAGTTAAAATAATTCTTCATTATGTATGTTAGCATGGTTTTATATAGCATAAGATTGCTCACATATTTAGCTTATATATTCAAATTAACAATATTGCAAATTTACATGATATTACTAAATAATAAAAACATATTAATTTATGAAATACTACTGTACATTAATAATATAAATCTCTCCGGTTTTTCAAACTTATATTGCAATAACACAAAACTTAAAAAGTTGTCCTGATATTTCTGCACTTTAAAGTTTTTATAATAATGATTACGATTTTAGTAATACCTCTTTTTAAACGTATATTATTAAAAATAACATATCTTTAAAGGGATATAAAAAAAGTATCAAGCAAAAACAAATGTTTCTGGTCAACAAAATTTATTACATTTAATTCTTAATAATTTCAACAGCATTATTGCTTTTTAATTAAAAAATATTCTTTATGTGGAATAAGATAATTAGATTATGTTACTGAAACTTCTTATATTTTACTTATTATTCCTCTTATATATATTAACAAAAAATATTCTAATATCTCAAGTAAAATGATAAATATTTTATTTAGAATGCAACTTAGTCGTTCAGCATCGGCATAAAAATAAAGTTGCAAAATTTTGCGTCACTTGTGTATGATTCCGCACTAAGATTCTTAAACTGAATTGTAAAATATCTTTCATTTTAGCTTCAGTATCTGTGGAGACAAAAATTAAGATTACTTCAAATTAATTAATAGTATCTGCCAAATAATAAAATAAGTAAACGATAGTAACGATAAAAATAAACGTATATTAAAAGTAACCATTGATTTAAACAATTAGGCCCCAAAATTCGCGTTGCGAGAACGTCTACTTATGATTTTGTTTTCCTCAAAATATTTTAAAGCAATTTATGACGAATAATTTCCACGCGAAAACGAACGCGAATGGAATACATTAAATAAATGTTCAAGATCATGTATTTTTTATTTTAGATATCGAGTTTTTTAGTAAATATCTCAAATACAAAGTGTAAAGTATTTTATTTTTTAATAATGAATTTAAAAGTATGTTTAAAAATAACATTTTAATTGATACCATAAGGTTAAAATGAGAAACAGTGTTACTAAAATTTTAATCTTATCATTTCTAAATATTTATGTCCAATTCTTCCTTTTTACAGGCAATTTGAAGTTTATTGATTCGTAATACAACGTTGTTATTGTGTTTTATCTTTGATTTAAAACATTAACCGAAAGGAAAATGATGCATTTTCAAAACGCGGTGTCCAGTACTGGAAAAAAATGTTATTGGTAATATATCAACGACGGTTAAACAATTACTACATGAAGAAAATAGCAGACTAACTGATTATCGATTAATTAAAAGATATAAAGGAAAAAAAAATATCTAAACAAAAAATAATAAACTTAAAGGTTTTACAAAGTATAGACTATCTTACAATAAATAAATAAAAATCTACCAAAAATTCTATAAAACTGAAGTGCCTAGTGATCCAGCAGATAAGCCAGTACATAAATATTTCCATGCTTTCAACCCAAAATAAGTATAATAAAGTCAATCGCAATCAATAAATCATTAAATTGGCATGACTTGGATGATCCTGGAACTGTATCAGATCCGTTTGTTTCTGAAGCCTTTTTGAACGCTAAAATTTATTATGAGCAGAGTATCAAAAAACATTTGATTCCTTTCATTAAGAATCATTATAAAAATGGTGAAATATATATTTTGGACAGTTATAGCCTCTTCACATTACGCAAAATATTTAACTTATTCCTGAAGATTAAAAACACTGAATGAATAGAAAAATCTAGCGCCTAATGTTCCTTATGGTAGAGGGATGGAAAAATGTTGGACATTGTGTAAAATGGAATATGGCAAAGATAAAAAAAGTTCCTAAAGCATTTAATAGATTTCGCCGAATATGGAAAATAATAAGCTTTAAAGTAGCACCTAATCATGGAAAAAAGGTGATAGATCATGCTCATGAAATTCTTCGCTCAATAGCTTATAAAGGAATAGAAAACTCGAAATACTTGTAAGAGATTATTTGTTAAAATGCATTGTATTTCATTTTTTAAAAGTATGGTGCTTTTATTTGAAAGAGTATATAGTTTAATATCTCAGCTAATTGCTCAAAATTGAATCGAAAACCTATATAAATAGCGTAATTTAAAGTCATTTGTAACGTATGTTCCCACAATGAGTTTTGGTGGCATTTGGTAGTATGTCCTTTCTTTTGTATACATTAAAAAAATGCCCTCAAGCAATGAAGATGCCAGTTACCATATAATGTAAATGAAGAAAATAAATAGTTCTCGTGTTATTCGGAGACCATATTGTACAGTAATTATTGATTATATTGAACGACATTGTATATTGATTTTTAGGAACAGCGTTGTATTCCAGTGTCATTTGAATGTCGATTTCTACTTTATTTTAAAAAATCAGAACCCGTTATAACAAGATTAAACTAATACGAAACTTCGATAACCCTTTAAATATATTATATATATATATATATATATATATATATATATATATATATATATATATATATATATATATATATATATATATAATAAAACTTTTGTTAATAACAACTATTAAATCTCAGTAAAATCGACAATATATATGTGAACAAATAATTATAATGTAATACAAAAATTATATATATGGATACATTTATAAAGCGCCTATACCAGATATGGCGAACCTTTTTCGGAAAGCGTGTCAAAAGTTCACAAAAAATGCCAAACGTTTTCATACAAAGATATTGCAGCATTGGCTGCTTATACAAAATCTTAGATTACAGAACTAGCTGATTTATTGTATAACTAAGAAAAAAATATGATTTTCCTGTATATTTTTCCAATGTTCCAATGCAGAATTTTAAGTGTCTACGAAGCTCACAATGGCTTCGTTTATCTTCCATCGACAGGGATCAATCGAATGGCCTTGCTGCCTAGATGTTGTAGCAAACAGATGGTTTTTCTAAATAAAATCCGAGGCATTAGTGTTGGATAGCCATGCGTAAGAGGGTAAGGGAGGGGAAAAGGCCCCAGAGCCATACATTTTCGAATATCGGAACATAAATTGAATATATTAAAATTTTGCAGAAAACAAAAAATAGAAATGGATTAAATAGGGCTATAATATAATATTTACAGCTATAATTAAAAAGAAATATAAAAATTAAATGAGTAATAACCATTTTAAATGCAAAAATAGGAAAAAGAAAATTGCTATAATACAGAATTTACAATGATGGATTTTACCCTCACCTTTTCGGCCGATTCCTGTATATTGACAATTAATTAAATAAAATTTTGATTCGGAAATGTAATTTATTTAAACAACACTTGCTGTAATAGGGAAAAAACATAAAACAAGTATTTATTTTTGCAAATTTTAACTCATAGTTAAAGCAACATGTAACTTCTAATAATACGTTACAAAATAATAATAATAATAATAATAATATTTTTGCGTTTGTATAGTCGATGGTGAATGATTTATAACTGGTTAATGTTTTGTTATTTTCAACAAAATACATAGCAAATTTGGATCAACTTGTCATTTTATTGCACTGAAGGTTTATGAAATGTATTTGAAGAAAACAAATTAATTTACATTAAAAAGCAAAATACTAACATGCGGTAACATAGTATCACAAAAAGAAATTTTCCGATGCTTTAATTCACGCCAATAAAACATTGATTGCAATATTTGTAGTACTTTGTACGCGTAAAAATTATATTTATTTTAACATAAACGGAAACGTTATCTATATAATGATTATCAAATGTTTCGAGTACCAGAGAAATTGTCGTACATGACACATCGGAAATGCGTGCTATAGGTTATTGGTGACACCGTCAATTTATATATGCATAATATATATATATATATATATATATGTGCATAATATATATATATATATATTGTGTGAGTATGTAAGTACATATATATCTATGTATCTATATATCTCTCTATATACATATATACATATGGACATGTGTATATAAATATGTCTTATATATATATATATATATATAATTATAATATCTTTGAATTTCAAAAAACATATCAAGTTCTTGTAACATTCTAATTAAATCTCCTAAAAGATAATTAGTAATAAAGTGTAGACAGAATACCCCATAGTTAATAAATTAACAAGTGCAATCATAATATTACCATAGCATTTGCTTCAATGGTAATTGGCCAAAAATACTGAAAATATGTAGAATATTTAAAAAGAGAGAGAGAAAAAAAAATTATATAATAAACCATAAAATCTTAATAATTTGAAGTTGATATCAAGTGAATACAAATGGATTTTGAAATGAAATATGAACTGAATATAATGGAAAATTGGATAACAAGAGATTTAAATTAGAATTGGAAATGAAAAAACACGTGTACATATAATCATCAGCCTGGATGTATCCACACGTGTTTTAAAAAATAATACAGTATTTCATAAATATACTGGCATTTATGCTCAGATCAGTATATTCATCAAGGTATACTGTATTATTACCAGAAAACAATTGGAAATAGTAAAATTGGAAATAAAAAACTTGTAAAGAATGGATAAAATATTTTACTCACAACAATTATCCAAAATTCCGTGAACATCACAAGACATTTTATAGACTTTTTATAACTGATCATTATATATACATATATATATAATAATTTCAAATTTTATATAATGTTTTCTTCATAATAAAATTCTTTTATTTAAATGTAAGCTAGGGATATATGATGTAAGTTTATCCTTTATATAAAGAAATCTGTATAAAAATATTATAATGTAAAAAAAAAATATTATAAATCTAAATTTTATAAGCGCACTGCATCTTTTAATAAAATGTGGCATTATGAAATATTTTCCAAAAATGACAACAAAATGTTATAATTTACATGAATGCAATTCTTGCAAGAACAAATAATAAAGAACGAGATATTGGGTTTTCCATTTTTATCATGATCCCGTATGTTTTAAAAAATATTTCCAAAAGCCTACAAAAGATTTTTTTTAGGCAAATCAGGCAAAGTATTTCGGCTGTATTAAAATAAACCAATATAAAGTAATATAATACCACGTTTAATATAATTTATTATTATAAAATGCATTTTAATGCTATTGAATCTCTACTGAAGTTCAAAATAAAGAAATGCTTGCAAATTTAGTTCAAGCATTGCTTTTTAAAATGAAACCATGGGCAGTAATCTTTTAGTAAAAGAAATTTTAGTAGGAATGGTATAAAAAATGGTCAATAACAATGAAGGTTTTTTTTAATGCTATCATATTCAGGACTATCATAATGCTGATTAGTGACTGAAAAATTATTGTGTTCATTGTTAGATCTAACGACTGTATAAAACTTAATGTATACTTCTTAATATGTTCTACACATCCTTGGTCACTCTATACTAGTGTATGGAAATAAATATCCACAAGCACAGGAATTGCTGAGTGACATATACAAATGCGTCCAGATGCGTCCATGTAATGACCAATGGACAATCGTCCACGTGTCTTGTAAATGTGCTTAAATGTACAATGACAACACACAAACATATCCTTTTTTATCTTTAATCCTTTACTCTCTGCCTCAATATCCCACAATACACGATAATGTTGTGGCTAATGAAAAACGTAAGGTATCGTTTTGCCGCGGACATTCCCAACTTATTTTGAGATGAAAGATGAACTATGTTTTATAACATGTAATAATTATATTTTTATTTTTATTTTGTGGAAGTGTAACTGTTTCGTTTTCTTGACATCTCTTACATTCATTAAAAAGATTGAAATTGATTAACAGTGAATTGCTTATTAGATGATATAGACATAAATCGCCTCATTTTATTTGCACATATAATAAAAACTATTTAATATTATTGCTGTTAGTTTCACCCTATATTTTCTGAAACATGTAAGGGGAAGTTAATACTAAGAGAGAAATGAACATTTTTAATAAACATTGTAAAAATATAGAGTGCTTTAAATTAATATTTGCAATAAATATTTTTTATAAGTAATATATCTATAATTCACTTAGTTGCATTGCGTGTTGTTATATAAAATAATATGTATAACAAGGTTGTGTATAAACTCAAATGACATACATAACTCCATTCAAAATAATAGCAGAGAGATATTTAAATTAAGCTAGACTACACCGTGTTTTTTAATATTTATTTATTTTTCATTTATTTTTCTTCTGCAAATATATAAAGAACTCCAGTAGATAGTTCACAACTACAGTCTAATGTTTTCTTCCAAATTAAGAATGTTTTACGAAGTTACATTAAAAGAAGCTATTTTGAAGGAAGTTCATCAATTATTCAGAAAAGTCTTCCTTGTTTGTCATTTGCATTATTTTCATTCTTAGGGAGAAAAGTCGATAACACTGTTTGCATTAATTCTTCCATAATTATTAGGACATTTTAAAATGCTTTCAAAAGTAATTTAGGCTCTAATGTTTTTTAACATCTATTTCCTTTAAAATTTATCGATTTATAATACTAATTGTATTTTATGTTATTCCACATAAAAAGATTTTATCACATAAATTTAATAAACTCAGTTTTCTTTTTTTTTCAACATAATTAACTAACGTACACTTTTTATAAAAAAGAATCGTGGAAGTCGAAATATTTTAATGTCTAATCTGATAAGTAGAATAATTCAATATCCACTACTTTTAACTAAAAAAGAATTTACTTGCAAATTTTTTTTGGGTTTTATATATGATATGCTCTTTATTGTTGAATACAGAGGTATATTGGACTACAATATAGAGATGTTGTGATATGAAGTCGCATGTGATTATAATGAGTATCCTTTTCTTTTTATTTTTATTAAAAACTCACAATTCAGTTCTATGTTTCTTCCTAGCTCCTTTTAAATTATATAATAATTTGGGATAATGATTCTGTCATTAAATGTGTAAAACATTTTTCATGCAAGTAAATACGCTGTAAAAAAAATCCAAAAGCAATCATCTCTGTACATTAAAATAGAAAAGAAACTGGATTATGTCTGCAGCTCAGCATTTTAAAAAGTTTGCG
The DNA here is from genome assembly GCA_963931845.1 of Maratus michaelseni. Taxonomy (NCBI): domain Eukaryota; kingdom Metazoa; phylum Arthropoda; class Arachnida; order Araneae; family Salticidae; genus Maratus; species Maratus michaelseni. The sequence goes on along the minus strand of OZ007590.1, from coordinate 254,301,786 downwards.
TCTGTTAATTTACAGTGATTCATTTTTATTAATATTTTATCCTCTTTGAAGCAATGTATTTCATCTTATTGCTCTGCAATTTTTCGATTTAAGAAATTTTGATATAAGCTATAAATTTACTCAATGTACTGTAGGCGTCCTCTTCCCCGTTTTGGGTTTGCAATATTAGTAACCCCGCTGTCCTAAGTTTAAATATCATATACCGTTTAGTGACTAATTGATAATTCACCTTCACCCCCCAACATGTGAACACATGCTGAGTATAGAGAATTTAATCAAGTATATAAGTCTGATAAAAATTGCGATATATCATTTTCGCCTCTCTCTTTTTTTGACCGGACCCCTACAAACATGTTATCTGTTTATAGTATGATGGTTAATTCACCACTTACTTCCAATTTAATCCACCATACCCAACTCTTTTTAAGGGAAGTTTCTAAACAGCCAATAACGAGCTTCCAAAAACGGATTTAACTGTTCTTGTAAAGAACTGCACAAACATATTTCCACCACTGTGTTTGAATTTTTCACGGCTAACTTTTATCAAATTCAAACTCAAGTTCAACCAACCAGGTACGCCTGCAATATGGCTTATTGCGGTTTTTTCTCTACAACCCTGCTTGGCAGGTTCATTTAAAAACTAGAACGAGAAATCATGCGTCCAGCATAGATTATGAAATACTTTCCAACACATCTAGGTAGTAACTGTAATGAAAATTCACCGTTAAAGAAGGTAAAAGAAAATATGTAAGTCAACAGTTTAGAAACCATATACCACAATGAAAAATGCAGTTTTCAAAAATACCTTCCATTGCAAAAATAGTAGTTGAATTATTTTGTGCAGTCCTGTATATGATCTGTAGATTTGGATATATAATACATAGCATGGTAAAATTTAGTTCTGTTTGAAAATTCACATTTAGCAATTTTCGCCAACGATGTAAATGGTCTCGAAATATTTTCTACAGCCCTGTATATTATCTAAACACTTTTGTTCACATCACATATTAAGCTAATATTTAATTCAAGTAAAAAACGCATAAGGCTACTTAAATCTCACTTCCATAAATTACCAACCATTAACGACAATGTATTTTGTTCTTTGCGCAGCCCTGTATATGAATTTATTTATATTCCACAAACTTATATTAGTCTACTAATATATAGGTCAGCAAGAAAATGCGTAATACAATTAAAAACTACCCTTAAGCAATTCACTCCCATAGTGGGTAATACTTATGAATTCCCTTGTGTAGCCTTGTATATTATCATCCGAATGTATACACACCACGTAAAATGACATAAAATTAGTTAAACTTAAAAACACAAACCAAACTTGAAAATGCACTTATCACACATAGACTGAATGCCTAAGTGGGCCAGATCGGTCTGTGTTACAGACCGTAGACCTGTAGCGCCCCACCCGTATCACACATAGACTGTAATTATCGCACGTACACTGTAACCGAATTATTTTGTGTGTCACTGTAAATGAACGATAAACGCAATGCACACGATACTTTTAAGCGAGCAATTTATAGTGCACCTAAGTAATGCATATAATTTTCACTATATTTGAAATAGTGAAACATCCTTAAATTGCACTGCAAACGATTTTTCCCCGTCGAACAATGTGTAAAAGAATCCTTTTGTTTGACCCTGTAAATGAATAATAAATGTTTTTTACCCCATATTCAACAAAAAATGTTTTAAACTGCTTCATAATTGTATATCAATTTCATCATGTTTCAAATGGCGTAGCATCATCAAAATCCACTTGAAACGGTTACTTCCCATTGACTGTAACGTAGCGGAATAATTTTGACTATATATGTAAAAAATAGTGAAAAACGCTACACAATTCATTTGAAATAGAAAACATGCTGTAGCAGACAACAATAACATACACAAATTTCAAGGCAATCCAATCATATTTACGCGAGTTAGGGCACGGCCAGATTGCAGACGGCAGACAAACCGAAGTCATAAACACTTTTCAACTATGTTGAAAAGTGTTGAAAATTTCAACTCAGGGTATTAGGTTTTTACATAATTAGAACAAAATATCATAATTACAGCACAATGTAATATTCTTCAGCAATCCAAAGTTCTACTAATCTTTTAATTGGTCTGCAACTGCCACATTTTGAAAAATGAGTTTTTTTTTCCTATAACACCGTGATAAAATTTCTAAAACGTTCCGAAGCATAGAATTAATAAAAATTTTCGAATTTACCTATACATAATTTAACAGCTGATAAAACAAATTGAGCAATATATATTTTTTTACGTATCATTGTATATTGTAATTTATTTTTATCTTAAGTTAAAGTTTGTAACATAGACTTAACACTAGCATTCTCAAGTTTTTTTACTACTTCTGACTCTTCAAAAATTCATGAAAAAATATATAAACTATATACTTTTTCTGACTAATTTGATCAAAGGAAGTACCCAATGTAGAAACTATCATTCGAAATATGAAAGATGTGCTGTGATTAATATGTATACGATAAACGAACTCTTGAATAACATTAATTATTAGCATTTTACCATGTAGTAGCTAGAACCTTTTTTTATAGGAATATTTGAAGCGGTATTAAGACATGATGTTCTTTGTTATATTACTGGTATCAACTAAAACTTGAAATTTAACAGAGCCTACAGAATTATTAATATAGCATAGTAAAGCTTTGATTTCCTGGACCAAAAAAAATATTGAATAACATAGAAGTGTTTTTATTTATTATTTGTTATTCTATGCGATTGCTATTGCTAAATCATGCCAATGATAATGAAACAAAATATAATTGAACTTTATTATCAATAGGAAAAAAAATCGAATAAAAATCGAATACATATCCAACCTCGCTTGATGATGACATATGCTTTTCTTTATTTTCATCATTTGCTATATGTTTCGATAAATATTTAATTGCAACAACATTAAACACAATCTAAAAGGTAGTATTGAGAGAGCATCTAGTCTGTTATATGCTACTGTAATGTGTCATATTTCATTCAGTTCATATCAGATACATGACGAGGTATGCTTTCACGTGATCGTAGCAGATGTTGGCTAGTTTGCATATCTGAAGGGTTGAATTCCAAAACTGAAGATTAAATGGTAAGAAATTTACTTTGAAATTTGTTTGTAGAAAAGCAATTACAACTAGTTTTAACTGCATGAAAGCAATGACGTTTGTACAAACTATTAAATCCTTATACCATTTTTTTAAATATTATTTTCTGTCTTCGCTTTGGTTTCTGCTATAGTAATTTGTTTGTGATGTTCTATTTTTGCTATAGGTGTTAATATATTTTAATTTTCTTTTTATGCAAGTATTTGGGTTTAAAAATAAATACTGAAACTATATTTTAACCCCTATAAGGACACCGGTATATTATATATACTACTTAATTTTAATCCCAAAATGCCACAGTGACACCAGAATTTTATAATCAAATTTTGAATTTATAAGGTACATGAGGAAAAGCTTTTACTTATTTTAAAATAAATTCGTTCGTGAATCCTGGTGTCAATAAATCATTTCAATATTTTAGCTACAAAAGTGCTTTGCCCATGAAGGGGTTAATCCTTGACGTAATCATTTCTTAATTGTTTCTATATTTCTGATTCGTCTAAACGTTTTTACTCAAGCTGTATTTACATTATGTCCTCCCATGTATTTCCCTTAATTCATTTAAAAACTAATTGCAACAAACACAAAAAATGGTTCCTAGCATTCTTACTCATTTAGTCATATTTAGTATTTTTTTACCTATTATTAGCGAGCAATTATTTCCAAAAATGTTTTTTTAGATACTCTACATCACAATATGATCATTCTTTTGCTTGTCCTTAAATTATATGAAAACAAATAATGGAAAATTGACTTCATTAAATTTTATTATTCCGTGTTTATAAATGCTTCGTATTTTACGATCGCAAACGATCCATCATTATTGATAAAATAATTTTAATTGCTGTACTGAAACAAAAAGAAAAAAACATTATCTTTAATAATGATGTAAAGAGATGTTTATTTCTTTGAAGAAGCACTTAATAATGTCATTAAAAATACGTACCGATGCTATAATTTGATTACATTTTAATATCCCAAGCACAACAAAATTCAATTGAACATTAAAATTCAATTAAATGGCAATGATTACATTTTAATTTGGTTGTCTGATCATTTTTAAAGTTTTTAATAGAAATATTTGATGATAGAGTGTACTGCGCTTATTAAAATCAAAAATTTTATGGTAAACAATGCTTATTTATATTTAATTTAATAAGCATTCTAGAACACTAAATGTGAATGTTTCCGTAATCACAGATGATTAAATATAAACAAGAAAGCCGCTGGAGGCAGTTTTTTTTTGTCTGCTACTACTTATAAACAAATATAATGTAGCTTGAAGATTAGTAGATATTTACCACGAAGATAATTGTTTTGAAATTATTGTAGACAAAATAACAGAAAAAGAAATAGTCGCCAGTGGTTGACCTGTATATCTGAATCAGATAGCATACACATATGAATGAGGACATATGATGATGAATAAGGTAATTAATTGCGCATGTCTTAATTACGCGAGTGGCATAATTCAGACAAAATGATCGTGAAATAAAATCAGGGGCATTTTATTTCGAGATGAAGAAATCAGGAGATTTTCTTTGATAAAAAATTTTTATGTTTAATGAAAAACCCTTTATTCTTTAAAAGTCTAGAAATATATGGTGCAAATGTAATTTATTATAAATAATGTTTCATTAGTGCCGAAGATTAAAAAAAATATCCTTAATGCCATGTAAATACGACTACATTTAAAACGAACGCTTGACTAAGCAAATCAAATGACATTTAGTATTTTTTAATTATAACTTTGAATTATAAATTGTACGACATTATTTTGTCTTCCCATAGAAATATATAAAACGATAGTGACAATCTTATAAATATTTGATGTTTATCACAAATTTTATTGATATGAATTAAAGATTGCGTGTCTCGAACCGCACAAAAAATGTCGGTGAGACACCTGTGGCCTGTGAGCGGCACATTGAGTATGCCTGCGTTGAATGTGTAAGTTAATGTTTTTCTACTTACACTAAATTTTGATTTGTTTAAAAGGGAATTTATGAAGGAAGTCGAATCTCTATAAGTGAAACTACATGAACACTGTAGTACCATTTACAATGCATTATATTATGCAGTGATGAAAACTTTGTATATTTAACCATTTTGTTTCAGATGTTAAGTGGGTATGCTAGATTATAGTGATTGCGTAAAGGTGATAGTTTTTATTTTTGTATTTATATCTATCAATCTATTACACATTATTATTATATAATCATAAAATTACAAATATTATTATAACAACGTTTACAATATAAGACAGAAAAAGTAATACGTCGAACATAAAATATAGTAGCTCTTTCACATTTTTAAAACCGTTTACAAAGCCCTTATTAAAACTCTTTTACATTTTAAAAACAAACACCTTTTGATTCGTATGTTTAATGTCAAGAAACTGAAAATTTTGATAAAAAAGTAAATATGTTATTTTTTTAATACATCTATATAAATAAACAAAATAAAAAAATATAGAGTTATAGAATATATAGAATTTTAATACTTCTAGGTTAACTATAACATATAAAATATTTACAACGATACTGACAATTTGGTAAATATATAATTTATCTGATTAACCGTGTTCGACCATCTGACGATTTTTTGACTTAAAGATTATCGCGATCCATCTGATTCGCTTACAATCTAAAAAAGCTCTCTCGCTGTCCATCTGACTACGGTGAAGTTTTGAGCTCATCTTCTCTCGTCCTCACAGTAGAAAACGTACAGCTCATCAATTTTGTATCATTCGGAAGTCGAGGTTCCATTTCACAAGCCTCAATTAAAACTTTGCTCCGCCTTGCGATACAAAGTTCAGATAATGAACTCTTGTGACCACAGCTTCGGCCGTCCTGACTGTGCTGTGTCCTCAGAGTAATCATCCACAAAGCATATCAGATCAAGAACCAGTCTACAAAATCTAAATTACTAAATGCATATAGAAAACAAAACAATAAGCAATAATAATTATTGGAACATACAGTGTTTCTTAGAAGATGAAAATAAAACAAAAAAATGTTTTAAAATAGTTGAAGACTGTTCTAAAGTTCAAAAGTTTATAATGTTATATATATATACATATATATCAAAATTCATAGTCTCTAAAATTATCCATGGTTTCATATCAGCAGCACTTGAAGGTATCTTTGGACCAACGTGGTTTTTTACGTTGTACCTGTCTTTTGCTTTTGCTGCAGTAATTTGATAGGTACCAAGAAAATTAAGCCTCAACTTCATACCTGTACCGAATTGGGTTTTCAGTATTTAAACTAAATCACCGAGTTAGTATGTGTTGGTCGTGTTTCTTATTTTACCCCTGTATTTTAAAAAGTTTCCTTTTGCTATATCCCTATTTACATTTGATTCTGACATTAATTGAATTTACATGTTCTTCGTCTAATAATTCTCTAAATTGCAGATTGGTTTTATGTCGCAATTTAATTCCAGTTAGAAGCTCAAATGGTGAAAATTGAGTACTTCTAAATATAGTGCTGTTGATAATTCTTCGCACCGATGATACATATTTGTAACATTTCGTAGGGTCATTTATGCTACGTTTTGCTAAAATTGTGATAAGGATTATGTGCATTCGCTCTTTCTGTCCATTTCCTCTATGAACTCCTGTTCTTATTATTAAGTGTTCTATTTTTTGTTCTTTGCAGAATGTTTCAAAATCATCAAATGTGAAATCTGGTGCTTTGTCGGTAATAATTCGGGATTGGTTTCTGAAAATGTTGTGTTGTAAATTTAATTTGTATGTACGTTCTACGGTAACAGTAGTTTTAACGGGATATAGCCAGACAAATTTTGTGAAAGCATCTACGACGGTAAAAATATGGTTATAATTTTTGTGAGTGGATGCCATTGACCCAATGTAATCTACATGGTATGTCTCGAGCAGGTTAATTTGTTTAGGAATCGGGTTTAGTAAACCTTCTCCTTTCCCTTGCTTTTTATTACACAATTGTCATTCTACGCAGTTTGCGATGACGTTTCAATTTGATTTCTTAACTGGGGTATAAACTAATTTTCTTTTAGCATTGATTAGATTTTTGCTATCGCATTACGACCTTTGTTTAGGACGTCGCGTATTATTTCTATCGCATGTTTACGGGAATCATCAACAATTTTCGATTGTTTTCATATTTATATAGATTCAGATTCAGATTCAACCATGCAGGGAGACCTACCATATGGCTTTAGCCCCTGCAAGCCCTGCTTGGCAAGTTTATTTAAAAAAAAGTTACATATTTGACAAAACAGCCCAGCTTAATTTGCAGAAAAGTCATACTCAAAAAGTCATACTCAAAAGTCATACTCAAAAAGTCATACTCAAAAGTCATACTCAAAAAGTCATACTCAAAAGTCATACTCAGCAGAAAAGTCACAATTAATAAGAGTTTAAAAATTATTTGAAATTGTCAGATTTTTAGCGTAAAATATTTTAAAAGTAGAGACAGTGGGTTTTTTCAATAAACTTCGTCATCATCAGGAAAAGCATCATCATCATCATCATCACCACAATGATGTGTACTTGTGGCATTTGGAATAACAGTTGGTTTTTTTCTATTAAGAACATGCAGCTAATTATCTTTTGAAGCAATGAGGAATTCGCCGAGATTGATTTGAACCAATTCGACAGAGAGATGGTGTCTGTTTTCCTCAAATGTAGAGTAACTGTCAATGGGCATGTGAGAACTTAATGTAGCGAATCCACTCTTGCGCCACATGTGCATCTTGAAGACAAAACTTTATTAAATTTAATTAAATAAGCCGGGAAAGGGCCATGATTGATTACGAATATATATAGGTACCGATGACTTAGAAGATAGTCTTCTGAAACTTTTGGCTTCAATGTATATATCGCCCAGTGGGACATAAGTCCCAATCACGTTGCCATGAGTTATGTAAAGTTTGCTTTAATATTTTCTTAAGGTATGAGGATGGATATGGTATAAATTTTTCTGGTATTAATGAATTTGGGTCAGTTGCTTCTAATTCATTACCTGTTATGCCTGAATGTCCTTTGACCCATTGTAGATAAATTTTTTGTGTTGCTCCTTGCAGAGATTGGATTATTTGGCTGATTATTATATTTTTTGTAGATATATCTTTTGGCGCTGATATTGTAGATTGGCTATCTGATTTTATAACTATTGTGCGATATTTTGATTGTTTTGACCATTGTATTGAGTCCCAGATCGCCATATGTTCCGCTTGATACGCTGAGTTTTCGTTCTGTATTCTTTGCTGTTATGTATATATTATTTTTTCTTCTTTAAATACACAGTAGGCATAACCCGTGCCGATTTCAGTTTTGGAGCCATCCGTGCATATTTGCACATCTGTCTCTATTTTATTTTGTGGATCCAGTATATTAAGATATTCTTTTGAGGTATCTATATATTTTTTGTAAGCTTTGTTTTGAAATGTATCAAAGTGATGTGGGTGTGATGGCACTCCCAGTCTCAGTATCATTCCTTGGTCTGCAATCTGTTTCAGTTTTAAAGGTAGTGGAGGAATTCCTGTCAGGACATTTAGAGCCGATGTAGGAGATTTTTTATATGCTCCAGAAATTAGTAGCAGACAACGACGCTGAATAGATAAGAGCAGGAGAAAGCCATGTGAATTTTGCAATCATGGAAACCATGTAGCTGCTGCATATGAAATTTTCTTTTCTAGAATGGAAGTGTACCAAGTTTTTATGATTTGTTTGGAAATGCCACTTGTGGTTGATGCGAATTTTAACAAGATTTGTTTTGTTGCTGACATTTCATCCCGTTTGATTCTAAGATGTGGCAAAAATGATAGGGTTATGTCATTTCTATTAAAATATTATTAGCTCTCATTTCTCTCAAATACTTTTTTGATGGCTTGAATGTGTTCGTTTTCTTGTTGTGCTATTTTTATTTTTACCTTTAATTCGTCATAAGAACGGGTTACTACCAATACAGTATTTCTGCACAATGCATCGACATGATTCATTTGTTTTCCCGCTCAATGTGCTATTTCGTAGTCAAATTCTTGTAAAAATAGAGCCCATATTACCACTTTTGGCGTAAGATCTTTTGGAATGCTTCAGAGTGAGTTACAATTTTGATTTTTGTTTCGAATACATAATTTCGGAATTTTTTCATTTACTAGATTACTGCAAGTGTTTCTAATTCATGACTCGAATACTTTGCTTGAGTATGCGTAGTTCTGTGACCCATATAATGAATTGGGTTGTAATCTTCTTGTAGTAGGACACTACTAAAACCTACAACACTTACATCTGTGTGTAACTCTAGTTTAGGAAAACGTCTGAATATGTGTAATACCGGGGTTTTTACGAATTTTTTTAGAGTCTCAAACGCTTCTTTTTCGATGGGTCCAAATTTATTCATGTACACTAAAATTACATTTTCTTTAAGTAACTGTTTAAAAACAACTTGAATTTATCTCTGAAATTGCTGAGGGTAAACCGACTGTTGTCTGGAAATTCTTCTATTATTGTTAAGGGAAAATGCACTTTAATTATTTTTGTTACTTTAATTTTTTGTTTTGATATGTAGTCTACGCAAAGTCGCTAGGAAATATTTTTCTTTTTAACTAATACGATATGATATACGTAATTTCAAGTACTTTATTTTATAATTCTTGTGTCCACCCATTCCTGTATCTGTTTATCTACGAATTCTTGCTCTGGGAATGCTAACCTACGTCGTCGTCGGGCAATTGGAATTTCTTTAGTCCATATTATATTTATTTTGAATTTTGTTTCATTAATTTTATTTAGCTTATAGTTAGTGATAATTTCCATTAATTCTGTCTTGGTATCTTTGTTTGTAATACGACAGATATATATCTCCTGAAAATTTATTGAATTGGCTGTTTCAGCTAAATAAATGCCTGTGATTTACACTGAATTTGATTGTATAGTTGCGCACTCTTTTCTAATAAATAGTCATTTTGTATTTTAAATGGCATATTTACTTTCTCAGCTAAATGAAAAATGGGTGTGTTTTGTTTGGGTTCTTACTGTCTCACGAAAGTAGCATATGTGAAAAAGCTTTTTCAGTCGTGGGAGCGGTTTTCATTTCTGATTGCAATGTAGCTGACATGAGTAATCTTTTTCTAGCGGTTTCCTATTGGAAGGCTACTGCGTAATTCACTCTGACCTCTTTCATTTTCTTTTTTCCCATGATTTGCATTCCTTTTTCAGAAATAGTAAAATTTAATTGTTTTACAAATTTACTCCTCCATATAATATCAAAATTTAATTTTTTTACAAATTTACTCCTCCATATAATATCAAAATTTAATTTTTTTACTATGTACAAGTGTTTACAATATAATTATCCATCTCTATGTTTACGTTTATGAATCCTACAGGTGTCAGTTGGTTACCTGACAAAGTCATTTTCCTGCAGTTTGGACTTATCCTAGAGAAATATAAGTATCGTAGCTCGCCATATTAACTTCATTTTCGGTGAACACCAGCACTTCAATACTTTTTCATAAAATCATCACGCTTTTTATTATTTTATTTGGCGAATTTGAGGTGTCACTTGCAGCAGCATTTGCATTTTTAGGGACATTATGCGTACATTGTTCCGATTTGTGACGATAAGCCTTGCATCAGTAGCAAATGGTACCTTCTTTTTTTACGTGGACAGTTTATAAATTTATTTGATAAATCTTTGCAGCCGAAACAACGGTTTTCTGTAATTGCATTATTTTTCTGGACATTTGTATAGTCATTTACATACGGTACGAGATCAGATTGTTTTCACTGTTTTGGGTCGGACGTTTCCTAAATTCAGTATTTGGGTGCTTATAATCTGTTTTTCTATGTTTGTACCTTGTCAATTAATAATCCTCCAACTTAGTGATTAGATCCTCAACATTTGTTAATTTTGGCAATTCGTCGCAAAAATGTTCGCGAAGAACTTGAGTTATTTTTTTTTTGGATCTATTATACAACTATTAAATATTTAAATTCAGAGAAAGTGGGGATCTGTAATCCTTCCCGCTATTCTTGCAAAAATTTATGTATCTCAAATGCGTAGTAACGCTAGGAAGATAAAGTGTCTTTACGATGACTGTTGAATTTATGCCTTAATTGTTCAAGTGAAAAGCGATACCATTTAAGTAGTAATTTCTTCACGAAATCGTAATCTGAATCATTTGGATCTGGTTCTCTCGAGATAAATTGAACAATTTCAATAGGCAACAGCTCTAACACCCAAACATATTTAATTAGACACTTATATTACGCGGAATTTCAAATTTTGTCAAAATTTTCAACAAATTAGTTTTAGTAGTCGGGGGAGTGCAGCTGTCGCATTATTTGTAGCCTGTAATTCCAAGTTTTTAAATTCAAATTTTAAATTCAAATGCATGAATGCAGCTACTACGTTGGGCAGTTCTCTCTCACAGGGCACATTTAGGATTTTCTGTTAATACAAGATTTAATTCTTCAACTAATGTAATTAAAACACATTTCTTAACCCTGGATAAATAAGTTATTCCAAATGAATTCACAAATCCTAACCAGTTCCATTAAAGTACATAAAAAATTTCAGGGACTTATATTGTAATATTATCCAATTTAAATTACCATGAAATTTTATTACATGAATATTGTGAACTCCCGATTTATAACTATATGCTAAAGGTTTGACGCCTTTTGCATTTTTTCGGGGCTTGCATGAAACAAAAATACACTATGCATTTTCAGCCGTTGTTTTAAATATATGTGTAAAGTACGGCGAGTTCCATATATATTTTTTATCACACCTTTCAAACCTGTTAAAAATATAAATTGATCATCGAATGCAGAAGTAAAATCGCACCCTGCATTCATTTTTTCAAATGCGAACAAGAACAAGAACAAAAGCACTTTGCATTTTGTATGTAAAAAGAGAAATTTCACATTAAATAAATAAAAGGGAAAAATAAAATCATCGAATGGAGAAAAAAAACCCAGTATTCATTGTTTTTCTGACGGAAAAGTACATATATTTTTCTTTTCACATGCGAACAAAAGAAGTACGCATTTAAAAAAAAAAAAACACCACATATTTCACTATAATTAATACAAACACCAAACGCTTGTACAAGCACTTCGATGGACTGTTATTCATCAAAGCGCACTTGAAAATACTACGAGTTTTCTACTCTTTTCTTTTTCTTTACTACATAAACACCTGTTCTTTCCAAACAAGATAGATGAGGTACATTTGAAAATCATTCAAAGCGAGCAGAAGTACGATTTTTTTCTGTTCCTTTCCAAGCAAGTAAACCTCGAGTAGACCCATCTATCTATCCGAGAGATGCATGTATGCAGTTCATTTTCCACTCCGTAGTCACTCCGAAGCTTTTCAGGTCGCCAAGAAATAGGTCACCCGATTTTTTTATCAGTTTTAAAGAACAAATGTTTTCGATCAGAAATAAAAGGGTTAAGTGTTCAGAAAACGATTTATAATTTTAAAAAAGTTTAAAAGAACATATTTCACAAAAACATTAAGTTCGCGACAGAGTCTTTGTGAAGCTCAGTAATCTAACTAAAATCCTCTGACGCTCAATAATCGCGGACAAGCGTAGGACATTGTAGGATTTTGTTGTCTTTCGTTTGAATACGAAAGTATAAAAAAAAGTATATTAAGATTAAATAAAGTACAGGGTGTCTAGAATCAACAAGTAATAGTCCACTCAATTTTCAAAGTTAGAATATATAGAATTTAGTACTTCTAGGTTAAATATAACATATGAAATATTTACAACGATATTGACAATTTGGTAAAGATGAAATTTATCTGATTAACCGTGTCCGACCGTCTAGACTTAAAGATTAGTGCGATCCATCTGATCCGCTCACAATCTAAAAAATCACTCCCTCGCAGTTCTTCTGACCACGGTGATGTCTGGAGCTCACCTGCTCTCATTCTCACAGTAGAACGTACAGCTCATCAATTGTTTATCATTCGGAAGATGAGGTTCAATTTCATAAACCTCAATTAATAATTTAGTACACTTTGCGATTCCATGTTCAGATCATGAACTCTTGCGACCCCCCCCCTCACACACACATATATATATATATATATGTAGGATTTGAAGTAAAAATACTTCATTTTCATTATGAAAAGCGTGATCATCAAATCAACTGACGCTCTAGTATGTTTATTATTCATGATTTCAAAGCACAAGTTATAAAAAGTTTGGATCGCGAGATCAGGATCTGAATATTTTGAAAATTGGAAAAAGAGAGAATCTTCTAATTTTTATCGTGCAGGAAGCGTTGAAATGTGAAATAGCCAATAAAGACGCTGTTAGGCGTATTCGAACTTATCGAAAATAAATATATTGTACGTTTTGGGCGAGAAGCGTATTATCTGTGAAGAACTTGCTAGTGAATAATTGTAGAATTATTTTTATAGAATTGCATTAGAGTTTATATTTTGTTATTCAATGTCTAGTTGTTCAAATAATTCCAGTAAATTAACTGTTTACAAATCATCTTTCTTACACATTTGGGGGCTCGATGCCAGGATAATTAAGAGGAAGAGGAACTCTCAGTGCCATGATATTAATAATAAAAGCAACTAGTAGTGGAATAAATAGTGAAATAGGAATCAAAGCTAAAGTGTTGAAACCGCCAGTATCAAAAGTTGGGATATGAATTAGCCAGGCAAGTATCAAAACCGTAATCGTATTAATCAAGTTGAGTTTTGAAAGATAGACATGGGAACCCTAAATGAAGCTAAGTGAATTGATCTAATAAATTTCTGCGAGGAATGTGGAATTGAAGCACCAGAAAAACCAACAATACCTGGTCTAATAAAGCTGATTAAAAGCTGGGAGAATTACGATGACAATTTTATAAAGGATCTTTTAGAAATAGTTATAGCAGCTAGAAAAAAGAAGACAGAAGAAGAATGAGAAGAGAAGAAATTACAAGCAGAACTTGTAGAAAAGAAATGGCGATTGCACATTTAAGAGAAGAAATTACAAGCAGAGATTAAAGAAAAGAAATTACAAGCATAGATTGAAGAAAAGAAATTGAAAATGGAAATGGAAATGGAAATAGAAGAGAGAAAATGGAAAGCAGAATTGGAGCAAAAAGACCGTGAAAGAGATTTCGAGATTAAGAAAATACAAATGCAAGAAAATTCAAGAGATCAAATACATCGATGTGAACCCAAGGACAAATCCAGGTAAGTAATTTGAATTGCGTAGATTATTAACAAAATACGAAAGTTCGAATGATATTAGTTTATATTTGGCTATGTACGAAAGGGAAATGTGGAAAACGGGAATTGATAAAAAAGAATGGGTAAACTATTTAATTAATCTAATGCCATTAGATGTGATTAATATATTAACGAGGGAAAACGAACCCGAAATTCACGATTATGATTACATAAAAAATATTCTGCTAAAACACTACAAAATATTGCCAGAAGAGTTTTGACTGAAACTTTTCTCATGTAAAAAGGAGCCATCGGGTAATTGGCGCGATTTCGCTTATGAGATCAAAATGTATTTTCAACAATGGATTGAAGGTCTTCAAGTAGATGACTTTGAGGAATTATCGGAATTGATTGTATCTAATCAAATCAAGCATAATTTACCTGCGGAAACGAAGACACATTTCGTAGAGGAATTATTAGTAATAAAGAAAATTGATGACTTATTTAATAAATTATATATTTACGAAGCGGTACGAAGGGTTTGCAAGAAACAATCACTTAGGGATACAAGCGGCAATGTTGAGGACAGAAGATCGAGAGCGGCTGACTACGCCAATTTGAAAAGACGCCAAGTTAACAATCGGCACATTGTGAATCACGGAAGAAAAGAGTCGCATATAATATGTGGGCAATGTCGCAACCCTGGTCACGTAATTGCGAAATGTACCATGGCGATTAAAGCACAGCAAGAATATTCAAATTTTAAACCGCAACGCAATCAAAATTGGCGAGAAACAAAATACCAAGATAGGACCCAGAACACGCAAAGAAAAATAGTTAATATGGGCACGTTAAATGGTAAAAAAGGGAGAATCCTAGATATTCTCGGAATAACAACAAACGTAATCATTGATACAGGGAGTGACATTTCAATCGCCAATTCAAGATATAATGCAATAAACGCGCCAAAACTAACCAGCAACAATATATCTATATCGGACATAGGTTGAAAAGAAATTAAGCCAACGGTTTTTTATGGCATAAAGTCTATATAGACGGTATAGAAATACAGGATAAATTTTACGTGGTACAAGAAACCTACTATGATTTCATAATAGGTAGAAAAGCTGTAGAAGGCTTGACGTTGAAAGTAGGGAAGATGGTGTTAGAATAATAAGCGACAACACAGTACGAGTAGGATACATTAAAATTAACGAAGTTCCGTCCAAAACTGATGAAGTAGCTACATCAAGTATAAACAACGATAATCGAGGTTGGGAAGATATGGTTAATATCGACTGCGTAAATGACGAGGTAGATTTGACTCATATTAAAAATTTAGCTAACAGAGAAAAAATACGAGAATTTATAAAATCATATAAGCCGAATAAAAAAAAAGATACATACTGTATCTTTTGATGAAGAATTAAATAGCATCCCTCAGGATTTATTGATGATTGCTGAAAATAAAAAGGGTAGTTCAATGCTGTTTGAAATGATTGATGCTGCTAAAGAGCATTTGACTGATGGAATCCAACCAAGTGGAGAGTGTGCAATCTCTTTGTATGGATTTAGTGACAATGATTAATTTACAAAAACTGAATGTTACCATTATTTTCACTCTCATTGTTTAGCTAGAAATGCTAAGAACTTTTTTGAGAATCCAAGAAATATTGAGATTGATGCAGAAAGTAAAGTGAAAAGTGATGAATTACCAAAATATGGTTTAAAACAATGTACCAGTTTCCATTTGTGTAGTAGCTGACAAATGAATACCTAAATTGCAAAAGGCTTGCATCCAGCAAAAAAATCTTGAATAGTCCTTATTAGACAATTTTTTTATTTTATATGCACCAAAATGATCATTTAAAGCACACCCCCCCCCCTCATAATCTTCTAAGGGAAAAAAATTATCACTATCTGTTATAATGAGTAAATTTTTTGAAAAAATTGGTTCTTCTTCAGCTAATTTCCTAACAGTAAATAATCCACTCCTTTTTATTTTTCATTTATTTTTTTAAATAAATCACAAACCTTTTGTTTAGAAAATCATAGTAAATGTTGATGACAAATGTTTTTTACTTTTCAAATTTTCTTTACACATGTTGCATTTTTATACAATTTTATATCTTGTATGTGAAAAAAACTAACATTGCTGCTATAGGGTACTGGGGTACTGATCAAGTAAACTGCCACCCCCCCCCCTTCCCATTTGAAGAAGGCGTTATATATTTTTTTTCAACTTGCTACCAAATTCATAAGAAATTTCGGCTTAGATATGTTTGTGGTCTTCAAACAGTAAGGGGAAAATAAATTTTTTATTGTATAAAAATAGTAATTTTATTAAATTATATTGTCATGTGCTCTTCCTTATAAAGAAAATAGTATTAATCACAATTATCATACAATCGATATTATTACAAATAAAATGCGTAAAAATCTGAACATCGAGAAAATGAATGCAGTTATCTAAGTGCTTTATGATTATAAGTCAGAGCATTAATATAAGTGACCATTGACACTATAGCCGTGCAGGTAAAATATGCAGGAAGAATAATTTTAAACGAAATCAAACTATACGTCTGTTTAACTACTTGCAGTCCTCCTGTCTGTTTCACTGTTTTTCAAACAAAACAATTTTGAGAACGTCAACATAATGAAATTTCGTTTCAGAGGTAAATAAATAACACAATAATGGGAATTTGGTAATCTGGGATAGCAAATTATTGGGTGGACTAGGGCACCAGTGGTCCATTTAAGTTGGTGCCACTGCTATTTAGTACTTTTAAATAAATAAGGACTAATTACTTTGCTTCCCTTGCGTTTTAAACAGCAAATAAGAAGTTTTAAAATGAAAGCAAAACGGCGGCTGCTTCGTTCTCGTTCTCTGTTGTCGTGTGCTGACGCAACATTCTGACGTCATCGTGTATCTGAACACCAAACGCTGGAATGCAAGATAAGATTGTACACCTATATTGGAGTTTTGGTTTTCCAAATTAATTTGAAAGCGTCATTCTGGGTGTATGATATCACAGATTCTTTTTGAAAGAGTAAAGATAAACTAATTTAAGTGTAATATAACACTAAATTCAGTGTTGACACCAAAATGAGTGCATATTTAAACCTTATTTGGCATTTCATAAACCCAAATTAAGCGTTATAATACTCCCTCTTTTTTACAGTGTACGAACTTGGCCCGGCCTGTTGTAAAAAAACTAAATTCGACACGGGCCCAGCCCGGCCCGTTCAAAAATCAATGACAACAGTCCCGGCAATCGTTATTATGCTAGTTCAAAACAGTATTTGACCTTTATGTTGATAAATGTTACTTCTGCCCCTCAGTTCGAAGTCAAATGTTGTCGTGTTGAGAGATCTGACTATACACGCAGACATGATGAACTAAGGATATGATTCTTTCTGAATATTAAGCAACCTTTTTTAACATGTGTTATTGTGTTGTATTTATCAATCCGAGATGAATTAAATTTGTTTGTTTTCAGAAATGACATTGTCAGCAAAATGTTCTATTTTGTTAGATATGTAAACTGTCATCTGAATACGCTCTATGTTGTTAATAAAAGAACACATCATTGAGTTTTCCTATATTTTAAACGAGAAAAAAAATCATTCATTGAACTTTGATTATGAAAAACTTTCTAACGTCAACAGAATATCATTAAGAAATTTCATTTTCCATACACTGGAATGAGATATCTAATTATATAACTTAAAAAACACAAAAGTCGTTAAAAATTCATTTTCGGTACTTTTTGTCCATTTTCACGAATGTGTGCAAAGTATTTCGTACAGTTCTGTATAAGATCTACAGAAATAACGCACACCACCTTATACAATTAAAAATTACATAAGTTTTCAAAAGCATACCACGGCGAAAATCCCACTTCCGTCAATGACCGATCATAGTTGGTCATTTAACACAATTATTTTGTGCCTCTCTAACGATAAATGCTACGATAATCTATACAAAACATGTTGTAACGAGCCTCAGTGTTTTTGTTTTTAATTTTCATTACCTTTCAAGAAACACAACATCATTAAAAGTCACCGCAAACTATTTTCCCCCATACATCATATTGTAATGGAATTCTTTTTTGCATCCCTCTAAGCGAACTATAAGCACTAGTTAGTCTATATTTCTGAGAAGGCACGTTGTAATGCGTTTCCGTGATGCATGTCATCATGTTTTGAATGTCAAAACATTCTTTTCTCTATAGACGATAATGTAACGCAATTATTTTGTGTGTCGCTGTAACCGAATTGTAAATTCTACGCACTTCATTTTCATTACCAAATCTTTCATAATACACTTCAGTAACATATACAAATTACATGACAATCTGATTACGTTTATGAAAGTTAACAAAGAAATCAAATTCCTAATCACTTTTGAGAAGTGTTAAATATTCTGGCTTCATTTCATTTTAATGAGTATGCCACTTTTATTAGTTATAGTCTACTTTTATTAGTTATTGATTTTTCTGGATTTTGAGATCATCTGGTGTGTATTTTACGCAGCAATAAATGCTTTTAATAAAAATATATATAAATTAAATTTTCTTTTGTTTTTCCAAAATGAGTTTTATATCATCTATTTTATGCATTTAGACAGTTTGGAATTTAAATAAATATATATATATATACTAGGGGGCCTACCCCTTGCGAGCTACGCTCGCCAATCCCCGCTCAGACTTCGAGGCCTCTTAAAACATGACAGCGTGCTTTATTTTTAAAATATTGGTAAATCTGTAATTGGGTTGCTATGCTTTTAACGTTTTAATGGGGGTATTTTTTATTATCATGGCCTCATACACAGCTGTTGCGACAACTGACGACTGTTTTCGGGATTGATATGTAAAATCAATTACAACTTGAAAACCAGCTTGTACAAAATGGTTAGGTTTAAATTGTGGCTACCTCTCGGACTTTTATGACAACGATCTGTATTCTATTCTTTATTTGCGTTTAAGGATGAGAAAAATTCCATCTGATTGTGAATAGCATTAAGAACCACGGTATTGGAAAGCACTATGTTATAGACATTTTCAGTAAAAGGTTTTAATTTTCTCTCTATTTTAGTGCACCATCATGCATATGTTTATGTTATTTTAAATATGTAAATTATTTATTTTAATTAATATGTATATACGAATTTTCTAATAATTATTTATCATACAAAATTAATTAAATATTTTGTGCATGCATGCCTGCATTTATTCGGCATCAATTGATGAGATATTTAAACAAATTTGCTATCCGCGATAATTTTACACCATGTTATGTCACTTGAATATTGTCCATAAGAAAATCGGGTATTTTTCCAGTATATGATCTTTTGCTTTTAGGTTTGGCGTAATTCGAGCTTCAAAAAGGGACAGATTCGTTAATATACATAGATTTGTTGCCAAAAGTTATGAAAACAAACCCAATGAACTTTTGGTGCTTTTCTGTTATAGGGGTCTTGACGCTTTTTTAAAAAGCTTGGCGGAATAAACCAAGCAGGATAGAAAACAAAGCAGGATATTTTATTCTCCTTCCGTTCAGTTGGGAAATTATTATTTTATATATTCGTTTCAAATATCCGAATTAGTAATTTTATAAATTCGTTTAATTAAATTTTACAAAAAAATAACAAAATGATATCAATAAATAATAATTACTATTAATTCTTTTTCCCCCCTTTCTTTTGCGTTTACATAAATGACGTCATTTGGACGAATTTATTCAAAATATTTTCAGTTTATAAATTAAATTAAATGCTGACAGACGATTGACTCCTGACGATAGAAATGTGATTTTTTTTTTCAAATTTTCCTGTAAAACAATTTAATCACAATCTTGTCTTCATTATCGATTGAAATAAAAGATAAATTCAATTTCAATTTGAAAATGACGAATAAAAAGGAATCAATAATCCCTATCAGGATCCTTTTCAATTTTTTTCCCTTTTTTGTCACAAAAAAACTGAGTAATTAGTTGCCATCATTACAGAAATGTCATTAAAATTAGAAAAAAAATTAATATCTCGAAAACTAATTCTAATTTCAAAATTTTATTACCAGTTTTGACATCCGCGGATTTTTATGGACAATTGGTATTAATTTCACCATCAAGCGTTTAATATTTTATTAAAAATAGCACTGAAACATAATCAGTCGTTTAATCAGTCGTTTCATAAAATCGTTTCATAAATTCGTTTCATAAAATCGTTTCACAAATTCGTTTCATTAGGATTTTATATATATAGGGTAGATTTTGATAATTTTCCAGTTTTACATGTTGATTAACTTATATAGAACTTTCTGTTTATTAAATACCATATAAAAACATGAAAATGAAACCATTTTGACTCTGTGTGCACAATTACTATAATATTTGCATTATTTCTTAAAATCGCGTTTTAAACTAGCAAACAGTGCTTTTAAGTATTTGACAGTATAATTAGAAAATGCTCGATTGAAACGTGTTCCGAAAGTCCCAAAATTCTGCAATTTTTCTTCTCAGCTGTTAATAATCGAAGTATTTTACAGAAAGAATTTTTCATTTATTAGAAAAATAATTGTTTGTAATATTTTGTGAAAAAGGGAGTACAGTTCTCAATTAAGTAGATCATTACTAATTATGTTTTAAATATCAGAAAATGGCAGCCCAGAAATAGTATTGAAAAGTAAAATAAGTTTTCACATTGGCATTTATGCTGCGAATTGATGAAAATTTTAAAAAGACATCATACTAATATTAACTTTTAACATTTAACATTTTGAACCAACACAGTACAATACACAAGAAAAATAGTATAATTTTTACAAATATTAAAAATCAATCAGTATAAAATGGTCATGGAAACATGGAACCCATTCAAATAGTAAACGCCAGATTGTACACCTTAATATTAACATTATATAACACAGTTGCGAAATATTTTTAAGCAGTATTTAAGAAAGTATATGGTTAAAATCGGACTTCCATGTACTTTAAAAAATGCAGAGTATATTCATATTAAAAGAAAATTTTGCAACCTATTTTAAATCCATATATAATGAAAGTCTTAATTTAGATGCGTAAAGACTTATGTATATTTTAAAATATTATTTCTGTATTAAAAAATATAATGTGAAATGCTATGGAAAAATGTTTTTACTTTGATTTAAAAAATCTTTCTGTCACAGTTTCTCCCTAAAGTAATATGCGTTCAGATTTATTCAAGAAGTATAAACATTTCGAAAAACTTTATGTCCTTTTTAAACTTTGGTGACGGACAAGCTGAATTTTAAATAATCTCAATTTACATTTTTAAAATAAATAAAAAAAATGATTTTTAAAAACAAAGTAAACAAACTGAATTTATTTAGGAAATGTTGATTATTTGTATAATTGTAAATTTTTGTGATCACAAATAAAGTATTTCCATTGATTAAACTAAAATAATATTGATTTAGTCTGTTATATTGATATTTTACTTAAATTTTAATGGATTAAAATACCGTGATATATTTTTTAAATAGAACAGATAATGTTTTATTAAAATTTAATGCAAATCATATAATATTAAATTAAACTAAGGATTTTTTCATACTACCATTACAATATTTTAGCTGTACTTATGTTTTGCGGGTGATTGTATTTTTCTAAATGTTGTACCAAAAGGTTGTCTTCGCCTTGTATGTATCAAAAGCTATCATTATGTAACCTTTTTTTTTTTTTTTTTTTTTTTTTTTTTGTATTAACCGGATCTCTCCAAAATTCATGTAAAATGTAGTTCTATTAAAATGTATATAGTGAAATTATGAAAATTTACCAATTATCGCCCAGCAGTTATAATTATATGTTAATAAATAATTAAAAAGAAAACTAAACAAGAAATATAACTGATTCTCTACGACTGCATATGAAAATAATTTTATTACATCAAAAAAATCGGAATTTTTGTACTTATCTCTTCTTTTGTTTTCGTTCAGTTTGAAGTAATTGTTGTAATATCATGAGTCGTTTTTTGCAGTAGAGTTTATTATTATTAATAAATTGCTGCTTGTAATTATAAAACATCCATATACTTAAAGCTAACCTGCTTTTTAGTTTTTCGTGCAAAAATGCCTTTTATAGGCATGCGCGAGCATTCAGCTAATCAGCTAGAGGCTTTTACTATCTTCAGACGCGATATTTCAGCCAATGAGGTGAAGGCTTTTTCCTCTCTCTAGAAGCGTATGTGGATTACTACGACTCCATTTGGTTGTTCGGTTGTTGAAACTTTATGGATTTCTTTTATTAAGGTATTTTTTCATTTTACCGTATTTATTTTCTTTTTAAGTCGTATGTATTTTATTACTTTGAATTTTTTATAACTAACCCCTTTTTTTGAGAGAGAGAGAGAGATTTCGTGGCACGAAATTCCGCGAATCGTTTCCGATGTAAACAAGTGTAAAATTTCAGTTTTTTAAACTTAATATGTAATTCTGTGTGATATGATTAAATTCAGGTTTTCTCAGCGACGATCACAGTATTTTTACCAAAAAATTTTTGTATTAATCAAGCTTTTTTGGTTATTAAGCATAGCTAAACACGAAAGAAAACTTTGTTATTTTAAGATTTTGATGTGAATTATTTGCGTACATTTATAAGGCGAGTTTCACTGAATAATTCAAGAAAAAAAAATCTCATCATTATACATATTTAGTTACGCATTATTAATTATTTACTTGGCCTTTACTTTTAATATTTCAAACTTACAGCTGAATGTAACTATTAAAACATTTGAAATACTGTATTCGTAAAATGAAATTTCAGCTTAAACACACGACAATTACTTTTACTTATGCATTAATTATTTACTTGGCCTTTAATTTTAATATTTCAAACTTACAGCTGAATGTAACTATTAAAACATTTGAAATACTGTATTCGTAAAATGAAATTAGCTTAAACACTCGACAATTACTTTTAGTTATGCATTATTAATTATTTACTTGGCCTTTACTTTTAATATTTCAAACTTACAGTTGAATGTAACTATTAAAACATTTGAAATACTGTATTCGTAAAATGAAATTTCAGCTTAAACACTCGAGAATTACTTTTAGTTATGCATTATTAATTATTTACTTGGCCTTTACTTTTAATATTTCAAACTTACAGCTGAATGTAATTATTAAAACATTTGAAATACTGTTTTCGTAAAATGAAATTTCAGCTTAAACACTCGACAATTACTTTTAGGTTAAATTCAGGTTTTCTCAGTGACGATCACAGTATTTTTACCAAATAATTAAAAGTACTACATGCATGCATCTATCTATCTATCTATCTATCTATATTAGAAATTGTGCAGGTTTCTGGTCACTGTTTTGTTTACATATTTTAAACAAAAATTTCAATTTAATAATGCACTGAAAATTATAATGAATGCTTACAATTAAACACAACAACACAAAACAAAAAATTTCACAAGAACACATTATTTCCCCGATATTTTCCTACAACTAATCAATAAATTTCATGATATTTTATTGCGATTTTAAACCATGAACTTTAGTACTTTTCTGTTATACGGACACTATGCCAAAATGTATGTATGTATGTAAATATATGTATGTATGTTTGGCGACAATGGTGTACGTATAACGGAAAAGTGCCTGAATTATTATTTTTATATATATATATAAAACATGAACATAATTGGCGACACAGCAAGTTTTCTGGATTTCTCCCTGGCTCTCTAACCACATTGTTAACAAAACAAAAAATTCACGAAAAACACATTATTTCCCCGATATTTTCCCACAACTAATCAATAAATTTCATGATATTTTATTGTGATTTTAAACCATGAACTTTAGTACTTTTCTGTTATACGGACACTATGCCAAAATGTATGTATGTATGTATGTTTGGCGACAATGGTGTCCGTATAACGGAAAAGTGCCTGAATTATTATTTTTTTATATATATATAAAATATAAACATAATTGGCGACACAGCAAGTTTTCTGGATGTGAAAGGCGGAGATGAATTTCATTCATTCAATGACCTTTTTAAAAGTTTCAAGTTTGGATTGAGTGCACATGAACATAGAAACCGATACCTATTTCTATGTTTATGATTGAGTTATTTGGATATCTTTTCGTATAGCACAGAAAATCATTTCTCCCGCTTTCGTAATACAGATAAATTCTGGTGTATTTTTTTTTCTTTTTATATCATAAGTACTTTTCTACTTTAAATTTTTTTAACCTAATAGTAATTGTCGCGTTTCTAAGCTGAAATTTCATTTTTCGAATGCAGTATTTCAAATGTTTTAATAATTACATTCAGCTGTAAGTTTGAAATATTTAAAATATTAAAAGTAAAGGTCAAGTAAATAATTAATAATGCATAACTAAATATGTATAATGATCTGAATGACATATTAAAATGTGTACAGAATGACATGAAAATTTTAAAAAACAGAAATTTTGCACTTGCAACTTAATTGTAAATTTCATTGTTTACATTGGAAACGATTTGTGGATTTTAAGAATTTGCGGAACTTCGTGTCACCAAATTACTAAATCTCTCTCTCTCACTCTCCAAAAAAAAAGGGTTAGTTTAAAAAAATTCAAAGTAGCAAAATACATACAACACAAAAATAAAATAAATACGGTAAAATGAAAAAATTACTTTAATAATAGAAATCCATAAATTTTCAACGACGACATCAAACGAATGCGACAGATCGACGAACATTGTGTTTTTTAAGCGACTGATCGATGAACCTTGCGTTTTTTGGGGACATATCGACGAAGTTTGCGTTTATTCCACAATCGATCGACGAAATTTTTCTTTTTTCCCTGACTGATCGACGAACTTTGCATTTATTCTGCAATCGATCGACGACATTTGCTTTTTTCCGCAACTGATCGACGTACTTTGCGTTTTTTCCGCGACAGATCAACGAACTTTGCGTTTTTTCTGCGACAGATAGACGAACATTGCGTTTTTTAAGCGACTGATTGACGAACCTTGCGTTTCTTGGGGACAGATCGACGAACTTTGTGTTTATTCTGCAATCGATCGACGAAATTTGCTTTTTTCCCCCGACTGATCGACAAACTTAGCGTTTTTTCCACGACAGATCGATGAACTTTGCGTCTTTTCCACGATCGATCGGTGAATCTCAATCAAGTAAAATCTAAAGTCAGAAATTTATTTAACAACCTAATTGTTAAGGGTCCCTAACACATTTAATGGAACTTGAAAAATACACTGCATATATAAAACTTAACTTTCTTCCCTTTTTTATAATAAAAATAAACATTTTACATAATCATTCTCAGTTGACTTAATTTTTTCAATGGTATTTTGTCATGTCTGCATTAATGTAATTCTTTAAATAACACGTAAAATAATAGTGGGGTTTAAAATTTTTTTTTCTCCCTCCCAAACATTACAACTCCCCTCCATTTAAAAATGTTGGTAGGGAGACTCCCGTCCTTGGAAAAATTGAATTTCAAGCCCTGCCTATAATATGTTTGTGTGTATTGAGGTTTGTATAGATGTTTGTGTGTGTGCTGTTTTTAATAAAGACAGTTTCATTTTTCACACGAACCTTTCAAAAAATTCACATTCTTTGCACAATCCTTTAACAAAATTTGCATTTTTTTTCGTGATTCTTTAATGAAATTCGCATTTTTTTCTGTATCTTTTTTTTGTCGAGATTCACAATTTTTTCAGCTATCCTATGACGTAATTCGTGTTTTTTTTCAGCGATAATTTGACGAAATTTGTGTTTTTTCTGAGATTTTTTTTTCACGAAATTTGCGTTATTTTCCACGATTCTTTTATGAAATTTGCGTTTTTCTGTGATCCTTAGACGAAATTTTCTTTTTTCGCAATGCTTTGATAATAATCACATTTTCTCTGCTGCCTTTTGATAAGATTCATGAATTTTCAGCAATCCTTCGATGAAATTCGCGTTTTTTCAGCAATCTTTGAAGAAATTCGCATTTTTCTCGCGATACTTTAATGAAATGTGCGTTTTCCAGCGATTTTTTGATAAAATACATTTTATTCCGCAATTTTTAGACGAAATTTGGCAAGAAAGCGCTATCTTTTGGTGGAATTTCCTGTTTTGCGATTCTTTGACAAAATTTGCTCATCTTTTGCGTAAATCACGTTTTTCTGTGGCCTTTTAACAAAATTCACGTTTTACATGATCCTTTGATGAAATTAGTGTTTTTCCCGTGATCATTTGACGAAATCTAGGATTTTTTTCCCCGCGAAGATTCATTATATGTTTTTAGTCTGCAGGTGCCCTAAAAAGTTTGTGACGCCAAACAAACAAAATTCATCCTAAAGAATTATTGTTTCGTTTCTGGAAATGAACGACTGTCAACTCATTGGCTGAATTATAAAGGGTGAAATGTGTAGGCACTGAGTATCATCTATACTATTAACAGAGTTTCCCCCAGGTTTAAAAAGGGGCAAGGTGCTGCTGGTGAGAAAAAGGGCACTTTTTTTTATTCTTAAGGGCACTTTTCAGAATCTTAAGGGCACTTTTTTAATTGTTAAAGCTTAAAGGTATTCTTTTGGTTTTTAAAGCCACTTTTGATATTTCAAAGTCAAAACACTCTTTTTAAGACAACATTGAGTCAGTTTTTATTATGAAACCAAATTTTTTAATGCAAAAAGGAGAAAGGGCACTTTTTTTACTGAGAGCAAGAAGGGTGCTAATTATTTTGCTGGAGGGGCCAAGAAGGGTGCTAATTATTTTGCTGGAGGGGGCAAGAAGGGTGCTAATTATTTTTATGAGGGGCAAGAAGGGTGCTATTTTGCAAACCAAAGGGCAGGCAGGGTGCAGCACCCTTCTCAAACTGTCTGGGGGAAACACTGCTATTAATGTCGGTAAACGTCTGTCTGTGTGTGTGTTGTTGTGTCTGGCGTCTGTAAGCACAAAACTCTGCATGCAGACGATGGACATAAGTGCTTTTGGTATAAAAAAATTCGGAAGGGGAGTTTTTAAAATTCACAACATTTTGCGGGAGAAGAGGGGTGCGAACGAATTTAAAAAATGAGTCCGCATCAATAATTATGGCGGCGGGGGGAGTATGTTTTGCCCACACGGGGCGGAGACTTTTCTTTGCTGACACTCATATGATATATCGTTCGAAAGGCCTGCGACTGCCTTTTCATGTTATGCATCTGTGTGGTCCATCCCCCCCCCCCGTCAATTGGGGCACTTTTCTAAATTTTGCACATACCACTCATGTTATATATCGTTAAAAAGGTCTGTGACCGCTTAATCATATTATGCATCTCCGGTGTTCATCCCCCACTTTGCCCCCCCCAAGGGGGTACTTTTGTAAATTTTTCACAAACCCTTCATGTTACGTATTGTTGGAAAGGTCTTTGACTGCTTATTCATGTTATGCATCTCCGGGGTCCATCCCGCCATTTCCCCCCTTTTAAGGGGGGCACTTTTCTAAATTTTGTTGACACCCCTCATGTCATATATTGTTGGAAAGATCTGTGACCGCTTAATCATATGCATCTCCAATGTCCATCTCCCCAATTTGCCCCCCCCCAAGGGGGCAATTTTCTAAATTTTGTTGACACCCCTCATGTCATATATTGTTGGAAAGGTCTGTGACCGCTTAATGATATTATGCATCTCCAATGTCCATCTCCCCAATTTGCCCCCCCCCAAGGGGGTACTTTTCTAAATTTTGCAGACAACCCTCATGTCATATATCGTTGGAAAGGTCTGTGACTGCTTAATCATATGCATATCTCCAATGTCCATCTCCCCACTTTGCCCCTCCCCCAAGGAGGTACTTTTCTAAATTTTGCAAACAACCCTCATGTCATATATTGTTGAAAAGGTCTGTGACCGCTTAATCATATTATGCATCTTTAATGTCCATCTCCCCAATTCCCCCCCCCCAAGGGTTCAATTTTCTAAATTTTGTTGACACCCCTCATGTCATATATTGTTGGAAAGGTCTGTGACTGCTTAATCATATTATGCATCTCCAATGTCCATCTCCCCACTTTGCCCTCCCCCTCCCCCAAGGGGGTACTTTTCTAAATTTTGCAGACAACCCTCATGTCATATATCGTTGGAAAGGTCTGTGACTGCTTAATCATATGCATATCTCTGATGTCCATCTCCCCACTTTGCCCCCCCCCCCAAAGAGGTACTTTTCTAAATTTTGCACACAACCCTCATGTTATATATCGTTGGAAAGGTCTGTGACCACTTAATCATATTATGCATGTACCGTGTCCATCCCCTACTTTACCCCCCCAAGGGGGTACTTTTTTAAATTTTGCACACACCCCTCATGTTACATATCGTTTGAAAGGTCTTTGACTGCTTATTCATGTTATGCATCTCCTTGGTCCATCCTGCCATTTCCCCCTCCCCAAGGGGGCACTTACCATTTACTTGCACAACAGCGCTAAATGTGTCAAATGCGAGAAATTCCGCGAGTGCATGTGCCAGTGAAACTTAGCCAATTGCTGTTCTTCAACCTAGCTTTAATTCAAAGTGGGTTTTTTATTTATTTGAATTATTCTGCAAAAGTTTCAAACATTTTAAAGCAGCTATGAATTTTATTTTTATGGTACTACCAAGTTTTTTGCCGTCAAATTTTGACGGGTTCCATCTAGTATTTCTAATAGATTTCTGAAGATACTTAAAAAAAAATAATGTTTCATTAAGATCCAGTTCTTCCGATACAGCTTGAGTTTTAGTGCATTTCGAGATTTTATTATTATCCTGATATCCCTGATTTTGATCCCGATTATTTATCCTGTTGTCGTTTAAACACTGTGCGTATTAAAAAGAAAGATATTTTTGACCTTCATTTTTTTATACTTTCGAATTAGTGTGTGAATATTTTCATATAAAATGTTGATATTTTAATCGATTTAAACTTTTTCAAATTCGACTATGCGCCGCGTGCACAACAAATCGCAAAAGTGATTGCACTCTAAATAATCACCCGAAACAAATCATTTACATGTATTTTTAAAACCTATTAAATTAGTTGAAGTCCAAAAATGAAATTAAAAATATAAATTAAAATGGTGAAATTTTGAATTTTGAGGTTAATATTCGGTACAATTCCTTTTATTTAAAAAAAAAACGTTTAAAAATTCTAAATTATAACTTTTTTAGTCCAATTAAAAATGTCTACATTAAGTTAAAACATACATAACATAGATATCTTTAACAATTTAAACATAAAAACCTACATTAATCTAAAATTTTTTTTTCAGGAAACCTCGTTTAAGGATTTTCATCCGCTGTTCTGTCAGACTTTATGCCACCTGTGCGTTAAATTGGTTGTCAAGGTTTAAGTATCAGGGGTAACAATAATTGGTTTTCAGGGTACATTTTAGACTCATTAAAGATTCCAAAAATGCAAAATAGTATTTTTTTTTTAATTTCCTGGATACCTTTCTTTTGATTACATTATTTATAAGTTTAAAATAAAACGTTATACTGCTTATAGAAGCATGTTTTTCAAATGTTATTTTGTAATAAAACAAGTCTATTGAATGTTGAATAATATCGAAACATAAATGTAACATCTTTTTACAGTGTTTGAATAAAGGTTAAGGTTGTGGATGAAGCATAACAAATTGAAATATTTTATGCAGTTGTTACTTGAGAAAAATTCCTTTAAAATATCCGTTTCTCTTAAGATTTCCAAAACTCGAGTAAAACTGAAATAAATAATTTCATTGTAAAAAATATCATAAGTTATATATTCATATTACATACTTTAAAAAGTGATTAATGCTCAGTCATAGAAAAAATGATTACCTCTTTACCCAACTAACTCTCCTCAGTATGACAAATTTTACTGTGGTACCACGCGAATAATAATGCGGATCTACTATTAAGTTTGATGTATAATGGTTTGTGGGCAGTACACACTTTGTTTCTTTTAAATAGTTTCAACCATTTATGATAATATTATTGAGTGATTAGGATCAAATTAAAACCAAAAAGTATAGAGTTTTAAGCACAATTTATTGAATTTTAATAGTTAAAAAATTTTATATAGGGGTTTCAATTTAAGATATATTTCTTTAATTTAAACTTTAAATTTTAAAAGAAACAAAACAAAAATTAATTAATTTCAAGCAAGGAAAACACATTGAACAAACTACTGAGAACATTTAAACAAATTGTCAAAAAGAAGCAAATTAATTTTATGTAAAACATTTTTTTTTTTTTTTTGGTTTTTGTGAACGAGTTCGGTTTTCTTTTCTGTGATTGTAAACGAAGAAAGTTGATGGTCTCCTCAGACCCTCGCAAAGTTAAATGTCTTTGTACCGCAAAAAAGAATGATGATAATTAGCTATATTTGGATATAAACTTGTTTTTATAAAGGCATTTTTTTAAATTTTAAAATAAATGTTAGTCAAAATTTACATTTATTATATCAATTTGTAAATATTTTAAACGATGGAAAATACAGAGATAGTGCGAGGTATCTGGGTTTTTTTACGAGTGTACCTCGTTTTTAAATTTTGAATAAGTAGCACCAAAAAGAACATAATTGTACACATTGCGATAATTTTAGTGTGTTTACTATATTTGTCTAACTTTTAAACATATTTTTTGGTTGCAAATAAAGTACAAATCTACAGGGTCCGTCAAATGGAATCATACACGGGTTTTAATGAATAACTTTATTTGTACTTGGTTTATATTCGAAGTTTTAATGTCAAAATGGAGCTTTTAATATGCATAATATTTTAAAAATTGTTCAATATGTTAGCATCATGTCAACAACTATATCTAAACTTCTCTTGAAACCTCTAATAACCTCAAGAAAAGTGGCTGGTGGATTGTTTTCTAGCACTTATTAAACTGCTTGTTCTGATTCATCGAGATTTCACGGTGCATTTCTATAGCATTTATCCTTCAGATATCCCCAGTGGAAATAATCACATGGTTTGAGGTCAGGGGAATACGGTGGTCACTGATACGTAGTTACGTCCATATCGACTTTCAAAACTCAGACCGATAACTCTGTTATGAAAGTGTTCTTCAATGATGTCGTGTCTTTCGTGAGAACTTTGAGGTTCTGCTCCATTTTGCATGAACCATGGTTCACCTTTTCGGGACATGGAAGCAATTAATGGGTGTGTTCCATGTCATGTTCCTGAAGCGCTGAACAGTAAC
Organism: Maratus michaelseni; assembly: GCA_963931845.1. NCBI lineage: Eukaryota > Metazoa > Arthropoda > Arachnida > Araneae > Salticidae > Maratus > Maratus michaelseni. The sequence continues at coordinate 254,270,272 of OZ007590.1, read as the reverse complement.
TTTCTGAATGAACTGTGCTTCTGAGAAAAGTTTTCTGCTATGCTATTTTTGAGCCAATGTCTATCCGGGCAGTCATTTTTATGCATGTAGTATCTTTTCAAGAGACTCATGCCGGTTTTCTTTATACCAGTACCCCTAATTTTACTTATTAATGTGCCCGATCAGGTGCAAGTAAGCCTCATCATTAAACCCAAGATTTGGCAACGGGATTTTGTTACCTCGCAATAGTCGAAGAACCTTTTCAGCGAAAACAAATCTCTTTTTCTACGCATTTGCAGTCAAATTGTCCGCAATGTGAATTTTGTATGGGTAAATATGAAGTTTGCCTCTTCAGATGCGGCGAACAGTTGCCTCAGAAATGCCGATCTCTTGAGTCTCGAACTTGACAGATATGAATCTCTATTAAGACGTTCATCTACTTACTGAATATTTTCCGCGGTTCTCGCAGATCGTGGTCTTCCGGTTAAACTTGCCTTATAATAGGCAACATTTTATGTCTCCTTAAATTTGGCGATTAAATATTTTATCGTTTGTCTTGTTGGCGCACTGTGCCTTCAATAACTTTTTTCATAAAGAGTACACAATGAAGAAGATGATCTACTAGAAAAATCGTATTTCAAGACGATAAAATTTTGTTGTTCGAGCGTCAACGCTTGGTTAAGCATATTTAGTTCGTTTCGGTCCGATTGACTAAAATTTCAAAACTGAATAAGAATTTAACCAATCCCTTAACCCTACAAACTATCACATTTTTTGATAACCTAAAATGTCAGCTTTACACAATTTAGGTTGATTCAACTGAAAAAACTACTATTGCTGGTCCAAAATAAAAAAAAACATCATTGAAATGCAATGACGCTTTTTGCTCAAGCTTTTGCTTTCTTAAGACATGAAAATGTTATTCAATTTTTTGCATTTCGTATATTTTCATATATTGCCCAATAACTACTCCAAAAACCATTTTAGGTATTTTAATATATTCGTATGCTAGTGGTTAATTCCGAAATATTTCAACACCTACACCAATCTTTTACATATTGATTTTTTTTCAACGTTTAAACTTCTAATTCAATTGCATGTCTTTTGAATTCGTGTTTTATTTATTTATTTATGAAATTTTACTTTTTTGTCAATTTAATTACGATATGTTACATGTAAACAATCAAAAGGTGAATTATTTACATTGTTTTAAGTACAAATGCTTCTGTTATCTCGTTGCACATTTATTTTCGAGATAAATTTTTAAAAAATCATGCTTGTTTATTTTTTTTAAACCATACAAATTCAATAAATTGAGATATTGCAGTTGAAACTATATTTCGTTGAATAATTAACATTGAAATTGTGCGATGTTTATAAGTTAAAAAAAATTTCAATAAAACGAAATCCATTGCTGATGACATCACCATCGTTGATATGATATCACTGATACCCACGGACATGATTTCGCTTTTTAATACAGACCTTTTTAGTTATAAGTAAAAAAAAAAAGAATTAGATTAAACTAAATACAGACACTAATGTGTTGAAATGAAAAATCACTACCTAAATCGAAAAAATATACATAAATAATTCTTGGACATTTATATGATAAAACAATATTCAAATTCAACCAAAAAAAATATATTTCGCCTACAACAAAATTTTCATTGATACATGCTTGCTGAAACTATTCTTTTTCATTTGAATAAGCCTTTGCTTTACATCGTCCCATTTGTATTAATCAAAACCATAATTCGAAATAATTATATAAAAATAAAATTCTACTAATTAAACTGGATTTTTCTCTTATGAGATTTAACTTTTTATGGGAGTAAAATTAAATGATCTGCAAGTAGCCTACATGTAATTATTTAATTTTTAATTTCAATACGCTAAAAAGAACCTCAAAATTAAAACAAAGACATTTATTTTTAATTAATCTAAATAATTGTAAAGTTACGCTAAGCTTTAAAAATATCATTAAAATAAATCTCGAAAATGTATCATAAATATGGTCATAATGTGAACTCCATTTCAGAATGGATATTAAGCTATTAACATAATTGCTCTTCCATGCAATGTTTCAGACATTGTAATATAATTAACGTTACTTAATTGTTACTGCGATAGTACAAAATGCGTTTTGAAACTTGATAAAATAAAAAAGCGAAATGTTTCATATGTTAATACAATTATTTTCACATGCATGAAAAACTTAATAGGCAAACGGAATTTAGATGAATATTCCAGTGTTAATGACACATAAACCATAATAACACTTTCCTGTTTTTTTCCAATTAGACATTTCATAAATAAACTCTTTAGATTATTTAATCGGTCTCTATGAAAATAACTCAAACTGGTTAGATAGTTAAATTAAATGTATGTTTGGGAGTGAAAATTATATAAAATTAAATTTATAAAAATGCAAGAAATATGTTAAAATTCAGTATATGAACAAATTAAGTTTAGTAATGTGTCTCCTAATTGTTACATTTTTTATAAATAATAAAATGTAAATATTGGATTATAAATGATTTAAATATTGACACAAAATAATTTAATGTAATGCGTTGTTTTCTAAACGTTTAAAAAAATAAAAAGCAATATTTAGTTCATATACATTTTAAAATGTTTATTTAATTGGGTATTTTATTATATCCTATGAACAAGAAGAAATATATCGTCTAACTGTGATAAACAGACAAGCGAGCTAAGTTAACAGCAATTACAATAGCAATAAAATTAATATTAATTTGTTACTCATGTATGTATAAGTACAGTTACGCATTTCAAAATGTTTACTTGATAATTGATAGAATCCAATAAACCAATATATAACAAAAAAAAATGCTATAAATTACTCGGAAACGTTTCCGAAAATTATGTGCTGCAAAACAAAACAAAACAAAACTTTTCTTTTAAAAATGCTTCTTTAAAACCATCTAAGTGGTTTGCCCATATTTTTCAGTTTCCCAAAAATAACTTAATTCGGCTGTAGACGAAAATATTTTTAACAGAATTGTATTTTGAGACATACGTAAACTAAAAAGATATGGAGTGTATTTTAGATACAAACAGGGAAAAAAAATTTAAATTAACAATAGTTTTACGAACATTTTTATGAAAATGCAGGAAAGCTCTGGGAGCTCAGAGGGTTCATATTCTAAAATCTATCGGGTACTGAGATTTTTAGAACTACAGGAACGGTTTTAGGTATCAGGGGTAACTCAGGAGAGATTATATGATATTTTTGTTCCTGGATTTACTTTTCTCCGTAGACTAAGAAGCCTTTTCATTTTTTACATAAATCCGTCCTTTAACTTCGTAACAGTTTTTTTCGTTTCTGTATAATATTATTGGGTCATTCGACAAATATGTCTCAAAGTATTTTCTAAGCTTAAATGTAAATATGAATTATACTTGGGTACCATGTCCATTGGCCCTTCGTGCGACAAGTGCATGATAAATGACCGCTTTGTAGAATTTAGACAAAGCTTTCTTTCTTATATATCTTATCGAATTTAGTTCTTATCAAACAGATACCATTTTCTAATGGATATCAGATAAATTTAAATAACATTATTCTGTCAATTCGGATATATTGACCGACAAATTAATTGAGTTTTGCATTTATTAATTATTTTGTAGAAGAAATAATGGTAACACATATGTAAGATTATGCTCCATATTTTTAATATATTCCGCTCACGGAAACAGATTTGTTTTTTTATTATTTGCTGTATGTAAGGTATTTCAGTGCTATCAATGTGTTAAAAGTTTGATAAGAATAAGAAAAAAATGTTTTTTATTTAAATATAAAACGCTGTGTATCAGTTTGAATATCACCATTTATTGTATTTTTGATATACTTTAGAAATTATAGTTGACTCATTATGTCAGACTTCAACAGAAGTTGTGGAAGAACGGATAAAGTATGACGCAATATGACAATTAGTGTGGATGTGTTAAAAGTTTATAACACAAAATATCATCTAAAATGAAAAAAATGATAAGCTTTGTTTGGAAATATCATAATATATTTTTTTAATAAATTGTACCTTTAGTATCTGGTATAATTATCGTTTTTGTTCAACTTACAAGAACTTGAAGTTAAGGAGCATAAGGTCTTTACGAATTTACCATTTTTGTTTCAGTAGGTAATGTAATAACACCATTTTAGCGTAAAATTAAAAATGTCGATTGGGCTTTTGAAAGAAATGAGAATTTTTAATTATAAGGTATCTGTGATGTACTTGTGTTTCAGTAAAACAAAACAAATACCCCCAATGATATCAAATAAAAAGCTTAGAGTGTGGCGTACCACTGATACATAAAATCAAAACTGTTATGAATGTCCGTGGACACAACATATTAATATATTAAAGAAATCTGAGAATTACTTTAAGGCTGATTATGGACAATTGTTACACACCTGCAAAAGAATTTTTAAAAATTCGAAATGTCGATTAATTAAGAATTAATTAATAGTTACAAACAATACGGCATCGCAGATAAAAGAAGTTATCACTTGAGTGTGATAACCTCTGATATAAGGGGCGGGAGATGTTTAAAGACCATGAAATTGTGTGACGTAATTAATGGACAATCCGTAAAATAGAAAAATATATATATTTAGAAAATTTTTGCTATATCGCGTAAAAGAAATTCAATATCTGAAACATTTCAAAGAGAAACTCGTTATTTAAAAAAAATTTGGAACCAATAACCACTGGCAGAATAAGACATGGGCACAATGTGCATTCATTCAGGACTCTCAAATTTAGAGGAATTCCAAATCTAATACTGGAGACTAGAGGTTTTAAAGAAAGTTCTAAAAAGCTGTAGAAAATCAATATTTGCATAATTGTATGTTGTAAGTACTAGTTGATCTAAAAAATACTTCTTTTATTTTTTAATTATGATCTCGTTTAGAAACTGTTAAGCTTATTCATATTTTGAGAAACTGTTCAAGCTTATTATTATAAAAATATCACAAAATCTGGGAACTAAAATGAGTTTGCACCAGTTTAAATGTTGTTATTATTATATGTATATGCTGCTACAGTGAATTTAAACGATTATAAGTAAATCGTGAAATTATTATTAATATAAATGAAACAGTAATGTTTACGCAGGATACACGATATTTCACCATCTACAATATATCCGCATAAGTGCACCGGGTCACGTCCCCAAATGTCACAGAAAATGTATTCCAACAGCAAGGGATGACACATTTTACTTAATTAAAAGAAGATTAGTACATTAAACAAACATTTAATAATTATATTTAATTCTAAAATATTTATTTCTGTTGTAGTCTATTATATTCCTTATCTAATGATAAGGGAATGATCAAAGGTAATTAAAAAATTATATACTTTTTCCTCTTCTGAGCATCTAAATCGCATAAAATAATTAAAATGCCATATTTATTTAAAATTTTTAATGTTTTTAATTTATTTATTTCAAAACATATGGACAAAATCAATGTAAACCACATCTGAATGATATTACAATCTAATTCCCCAAAGTACATGCAAGCAGATTACAAAATCAATATAAAAGTTAAATGATAAATATAATTACACTTACGAGTAAATTTATTAATTACGTTGCATTTTGGGGAAAAAATGAAATAGAAACACACTAAGCCGATGTTCAATAATGATATCTTTTCTATAGAATTAAACAACATTTAAACATGTAAAACAAAAGTTAATATGAATGTTATTTGAGTATAAAATTAATAGATAAGAAATGAGCAGTTATAGAGAATATTAATTAAAGTATACTTGCCACTTACCTTTTATTTATTTATTTATTTATTTATTTATTTATTTATTTTGCAATTGTGGGAAGGTATATTTTTATTTATGCTATATTTTATAATGGCTGAATCTACCAAATTTGAACAAACATAGGTTGCTGGAACATTTCTGATTTTCCAATATTTTGTATGTGAAAACCTATTTTAAATATAGGCCAAACTTCATCTGCAAAAAATCGTATCTAAAACATCTTTTTGATAAGAGGGGGTCCAATAATGCGATTAAACTCGTATTTACAAAAAAATCCCAAAGGTTTATCAAATCTTGCATATCTTTTTGACAATTAGATATATATAAAATATTCAAAAGATCTGAAATCTACACACTTGTTTCTATCAAATCATGATAATATTGTGAATTTGTGAATTATGTTTAAAAAAATTGTTCTGTAAAATCTACTAAAATATTTCTCAAAATGTCAGAATTAGAATCATAATATATCTCATGAACGAAAACAAATAACTTTATATATGTATTATTACTACGTCTAAGATGTCAAGATAAAATAAACAGTGTCTTATCTCATTTCCTTCCTGATTCCTAACAAGTTAAAGTTTGATAATTTTCAGCAATTATGATTTTTGATAGCTTGTAACTCACAAGTAACAAGTGGTATTCACAAGCGATTTCACAAGGAAAGACCTATATAAGATAATGTAATATTTATAGTAATGTTTTGTAAAAACATGGAAAATCTCTCCTTTTGACCACTTTTAATAAAGATTTTTCAGATAGACTTTATTTGGAAATTGATTTTGACTGCTTTCTTACGTAGGTTCTGCATGCAAAGAATGAAAAAAAGATGCAGCAACATAAATAAAATATTTTTTTTTTCGAAAGTATATACGATGACCCATATACAAATTCCTTTAGCTATTATTCATATGAAACGCAGTTCCATCCAGGCTGTAAGCGTACTTCCCCGAGACAAACACCTTACTACAGCATAACAGATGGTCGCTTCACTATTTTCAAGTATTAGTTTGAAATATCATTGTCAGGTATCTCCGAAGTGAGCGTGTGCATATGAGGAATATAATAGCTGTTGCTATAGAATATTGTATCTTCTTGAATTTTGGGATTGGATTCAGCATTGTAACACAGCCTTACATACGCAACATTATTTAATACGCCTCCACACTGCTCACATGAAATTTCATTTGATGCGAAAATTTATCGAAAATAATAAATATTACATCTGGTGTTGTGTTGATTTGTAGTCTTCAAGGAATAAGATATTCTTTTGTGTGTAAACATAACGGATAAATTCACTGACCTCCAAAAGTTAAGGTACAAACAGTCTTTTGTGTCTAATTTGAAAACAAATGAACACAAAAATATGAAATTTAGAAGAATTGTGTTTAAACAGTTATTTATCGAATTTTACTTAATTTTAACATCCAGCATGATTTACAAATAAACAATTGCATTTTTTGCAGAAGTCCAGTGTTTGATTTAAAAAATAAATAGCAGTTTTCTGTGAAAAACATTAAATAAACCGATTTTAATCCGGCCCTACTTGTAATAAATTTGTGGCATTGACTTTCCATACTGTCAATTAAGTTGCCGGACACTGGAAAGGGAAACAACTCCCAAACATGGAGCAACGCTTCTTCCAGCTCATTTAACGACTTTGGAGGAGGACAGCCACCTGTCTGCTGAGATAGTCCCAAAGATGCTCTATAGGATCAAAGTCCGAAGATTGAAATAGCCATTCCATTCGCTCCAAACCTTGATCCTCTAGATAATCATCAACGACTCTATCTCAATTCAATAGGGCATTATCAACAATTCATATTAATTCATCACCAATAGCATATCACAATACGGTGTGACAAACGGAGCATGGATATCGTCCCTACAGTTCAGAGTACTTACAAGGAAGGTCTCCATAAGCGCATACTCAGAAAATTTTGAAAAATTACAGAATATTCTTCTCATGAGGATATATACGTTTATTAAAAAATTTGCTGCGGAACCTCGATATAACGTCCATAAAAATTATGAAAATTTCGTGTTTTGGCGATTTATCGCTGGGTTGGCGACACAATGAATTAAAATAAATAAATAAGTAAATAAAAACATTCATTTACGATAAGTTCTCTTTTAGGAAAAACGTTTTCTACTCTTTATACTGAACTAGTTAAAGTAAGTTTAACTTAAATAATTTCACTTTTATAACTACGGTTTTGCCATATATATTTATATGTACATCTAAAAGAAAATTAACGATCGCATTCTACGGTTTAGAACAAAATTTGAATTGAGTAAAACTGCTTTAAACTAAAAATTAATTGTGTGATTATGAGCACTGTCAATTTGTCATCGATATTGTTAGTGCCGGAGACAACTAGAGAAAAGTCTTGTTGCCTTGAAAACAATGACTTATTCAAAGTCGAAATGTATAATGAAAGAGTGTTTAATCAGACATTTACTGTTAAAATACACTTAAAACTTTACCAGCTTTCAAAACTGTATAAAATTAAATAACTTCAGCAATAGTTAATTTGCACATGTATTACATAACTTTATAGAAAAAATAATAAACTATTTAATCGTTTTGATGTTTAAATTCATAAAGTGCATTTAAACACTCATTTAACCAGAAATTTTCAAATACATTAAAATCGCTTGCATTTGGCGACGAAAAAGTTTTGCTCGCCAAATCGCGTGTTTTTGCGTCAAATACTCGAAAGTATTTTATTTTTTTACAGATTTTCTGCTGGGATTCCGCAGCTAATTTTGACTGTTCTCTTATTACGTACATGAGTAGCTTCATTAGCATTTTTTTTCAAAATATTCTGAGTATACACTTTAAGGAGACCTTCCTTGTTAGAGCTCTTCCATGACACACATGGAGGTTGATGTGGCCACCGTAGTGATTCCAGCTCAAACCATGATTCCACCCACTCTATAACTGTGTCTTTCAACAATGTTAGATAGGTAGAATCTGATGCCTTGTTCTCTACAGATCAGCACTCTATATCAGCACTGAATCACATTCCAAAGTAAACTAAAACTCAGCTCAGAACAGTACGGAAGCCCATTGTTGTATATTCTAGGTAACGTGCTCTCTTGGCCAACATAAACGGCCACTTCTGTGTTGTCGATTAAGAGGACCACTCACAACGGGTCTCTTGCAGAGAGTACTTAATTGTAAAGACGCCTATGCACCGTAATCGCAGGTATTATCATCCTTGTTGCTTTACGATAATCTGAAATGAGCTGGGCCACAGTAGTGATGCTCCTCCTTCGGATCAAAGGAGCGAGAAAGCGATCTTGTACAGGGGTTGTAACCCATTTTCGGTCTGGAACAAGTTTTCTTGGTACTGAATGCTTGGAAAAAATTGATCTCAGAGCCTTTGGACCACACTACCAGACGCATTAAGACGTCTAGCAGCACCGGATTGTGATAACCCTATTTCCACCGAACGAATCAAGCAAACGACATCTCCTAGACATGGACAACACTATTTTAGTACCAACAATTCAAGATCATGAACCATAAAAAAAGTCAGACAAATTCCCAAAGTCGGATATTCGCCGTTCCTCCTGACAAACATAAAAGTATCCAATACATTAAAATAATTGAGATGGGTATAATTTTTTCATAAAATTTTATGGAAGGTCCTTATGATCATTCATATAAACCACATGTTTTACCTTTATTTTCATTCTTTTAATAGTAGCGTCAAAATATTGGTTGTACCTTCACTTTTGCAGATCAGTTTAACATTAAACCCGTTAAACCTGTAATATCAATCGATTCAACCATTATAGTGTGAATTCAGTGCATCTGAGACTAAACGTAAGTGTTTCTTTTACTTCACAAAAATATAGCGTATCGTCAAACAATTGTGTTATTTGACAAATAAATATTTGAGAATAGTTAACTAGCATGCTAGTTAAGTTAGCAGTTAATAAATTTACTTTAATAAATTGATAGAATTTTCATCAAGCTAACCTTTGACAACATGGATAATAAAAGGACCTAAATGGTAGAGAATCATCTGTAGATGATAGTATATCTGGTGGGATTTTCCAGTATTTTTTCATTATTTGTTTTACGAATTTGTCATAGTTATTTTTTCTTTTTAACAAAAATTTCGTTGCACTTCCTTATAAAAAATCATGAGACATATTTTTGAAGTCTAGAAGATCTCGCTTAAAACGACGTTTTAGTATAGAAAAAAACAAAGGGTTGGCTAAAACCTTACTGCAAATCACACGGTGAGACAGATGCTGGAGGAGGTGATAAATTCAACTTGACAAATTTCTTTTAAGAATGTAGTTTCTTGCATTCGCATTTTGAATCTACTTCTTATTTCTCAATTTTTCATATGTCATATGTTGGAAACGTAAAATTATAGTTGCAATAGTAACTAATGGTTTTGTAAAAAATAATTTTGCACAGAAAATAACAGCAGTTATTTCAAGTATGTAATTGAATTTCAGAAAACATTTTATAATGATTTTTGTATGAATAAAACTCAAACACATATTTCTAAAATTTCCTTGATAGCAACGTGTCGATTATATTTAATTTTTTTCTTTTACTGGAGCTATGCAGTTGTGTTGCTGTTTCAATAATTGATGCCTATTTTAATATCTAAAGGAATTAAGGATAATTTTCTTTTAAAAGGTTCTAACAGAAAATATATGTTCGGAGGATACAGATTCACGTTGTTTTGTTGTTTAACGGCAGAGTTAGGGTAAGATATTAAACTTGATATTAAACCTGAAGTGAACATCTGAAAAAAGTTTTATGTGTATGAAGTAAATACTTATTTGTATTTAATAACATTAGATCAAGAACGGATGACACATAAGTTCATAATTATTTCTAGTACTGTCAAAATACCTCACAATAAATTGAAAACGGTGATGTGCACATTCACGGCTAACAACTGAAACTAAAAAGGGATGCATTCTGGCTTTGAAAAAGGTTTTAGGTGACGAATGCTATTACATTTTGCAAACTATTGCACATCATTTTATTGTAACGGAGGACATAAGACAGTTTTGTAACAGAAATTGAAAGGTGATATTTGAAAAAAGTTATTACTGTTTTCATAATAAAATTTTCTTTTCATGCAAATAGATTTTCAGGGAAAATATATACATTATTGAATAGACAATATATTTACCACATTCATCAAAATGAAGATGCTAACAGAACAAATTAAGTGTAACATGTAATGGAATTATACATGTATATATCAATTTCCAAATCATCAGTCTTCCTTAAATATATATCTTAATGTGCTATTTTATGAAAAACTTTCCAAAATATATTATAACAAATATTGTGTCAAACATTACTACTATGAATAGAAAAATAAAAGTTTTTTTAGAATGAACTATGTATATTTTTGGTATAATAATAATTACGTTTTATAATATATCTAATTTTTAATATCATGCTATTTAATATCATGCTTTTTATCATACCATTAATCGTTAAAAACTCTATTAAAATTACAAGATTAATAAGAACAAATTGTAAAACCAGAAGGCAGGAATTGTGGAAGTTGTGAACGCATAGTAATGTGGCAAATTATACTCATCCTAAGATGCTCAATATAGCAAAAATATATTTTTATTACGTAAATATATATTTATGCAATTATGAATACAAAATATCACACATGGCAATGTGCAAATACTTAAAACACAAAAAATACCAATGCTTTCGTAAATATGTATAAAAACTAAACGTTTACTTTAATTATTCCAGTTTAATTTTTATTAACTGTTTAGATATTCCTTTTTCAAAATATCAACATTATGCACAGTTAAAATCAATTTTGTATAATTTTTAGACATATATAACATGCTATTATAAAACAGAATATAATAAGCTTGTATTTTTTAATAATATTGAAATAGTTATTTAATGGGTTTTTTTTTTTAGTTGTTGATTGTGCATTATAAATTCGCTTCAGAATATAACTCAGAATATAACTTTGATTTCACTTTGTTTAGAAAACGCGTTTCTATCGCAGAACAAATTTTTCGGCACGTTTTGTTCCCAGAAGAAATCAGTTTTCCGGCACGTTTTATTCCCAAAAGAAATCTGTTGTCACGTCTATTCAACACACGCATAATACCAAAAGCTTGACAACAGTTTTACTTTTTCGGTGATAGTCAAGGAGAATTTTAAACAATAATAATTTTATTTTTCTAAAGAAATAAAAATAACAAAAACAAATTGCAATAATAAAACAAAAAAAATCTATATTAATAATTTCATTAATCACCTTTTTTTATTATTTAAAATATACCGAAACTAGAGAAGAAATGTTTGAAAGATAAAAATAATAAATGAAAATTACGTTAAAAAAATAGTCTATAAAAATAAAGTTAAAAACAGGAACAGTTTTTTTTTTCAATGGAGATTTTTATCAATTCAGCTGAATATTCATTTGCAAAATGGTATAAATGGATATTTTTGATATATATATATCAAATGTTGATTAAAAAAACAACATGGAAATACATTTACATTTATTAAAATTTTTAATACTTTTGAAAGTGTGATATTCTATTAACCGATGTTTGTCCAGAAGTTGAAAGATATGTTTTCATTTCCAATCTATTTGAAGATTAAAAGACTAATAAATAAGATTTGTTTAGAAACAAAAGAACTTTTATTCATTTATATAGTGTGGAATAAAGTTTTATGCTTCCAGAAGAATGCGTTTTAATTAATTCATATGTATTATTTCATATCCTGGTGTTTAATCTTATTAGCACTTTATTTCAATAAATCGTAAGTGATTATGTTACTATTCAATTAATAATAATAATAACAAAAGGATAATTTTTTATCATTGAACTCCTCGCTATAATATATAAATACATATCTATGTATATATGTTTAGTTTAAGTGTAACCGATTTTCGTTATCATCCGTTTATTTATTGTTTTTTACCTCTTCATTCTTCTCTTTTGTCACTGATTTAGTAATTTAAATTTTAGACACGCATTTGTTTTTGGAACGTGGAAGTATGTTAATTTTTCTATAATGTGAATTCATTCTTCATTTATATATTGCTATTATATTTTTCTAGAAATTTAAATATGAAACTTATTTACAAAGTTCATGTAAAATTAAAATTTGTAGAATGTTTACCCTTTTTTTATTATTCGGATGTTCAGGTTTTCAATATTAATTGTTTTATTGTAAAAAATAAGATTTGTATGAATTTATTAGCGTAACGTATATACGCTTCCGTTCAAATAAATCAATACGGTAATTAAATGCTTAAAAAAAGGCTTCAATTTTCCACATTTGAGAGTCACTTTTGTAAAAAAGTTCCATGGCACTCATAGATAAATTGTGTAGGGAAGAAATGGATACATACCTAGGTTACAATTTAAAACGCAGGTTGTATATAGGTGCTTAATTATAGAATTCTAACTTTCTTCTTGAATCATAAAAAAAAATATATATATTTATTTTTATTTGCGCATAGTACTTTTAATTATCACGGTATATTCTATACAATTACCTTACATGGCATTAATAGTAACAGTACTTGAAAAATTTAATTAATCCGTCTCACATAATAATGAGAAAGACGCTGACAAAACTTTTTTTGCTGCTGTACGATATTGATACATGAGAAAGCATACAATAAACAATAACGATAAACAAAAATATTCTCGCAATTTTTTGAGAATAAACTTGAAAACATAAATCACGAGATCATATATGTAAAAAAGCAGGTGCTTGAAATAGTCAACTGTAAATGTGAAAATTAATATTTCCTTATTGCTTTCTTAAAACTTAAAAGTACCTCGTGCCAACTTTAAGGTAATTCAAATGAAGTGGATTCATTGCAAAGGTTCACGTTACGCATATAGATTTCTATGGATTCACGGATAATAGATGGGAAATAAAGCCTTGATGGATAAATTATTTTACTATTTTTAAAATCAATTTTTAAAGTATCGGTTCTATGTAGTCTTGTCAGTGCTTGTAGTACTTCTATCATATTTGATATCTGCCATATGCTTTTTTAATCTTGTTTCAAATGTTTTATTTATTTTTTCACACTGGCAAGACTACATAGAACCGAGACTTTAAAAGTTGATTTTAAAAATAGTAAAATAATTTATCCATCAAGGCTTTATTTCCCTTATATTATCCGGGAATCAATAGAAATATGTAGGTGTAACGTGGACATTTGCAATGAATCCGCCACATTTGAATTACCTAAAATTTGGCACGAGGTATTTTTCAGTTTTAAAAAAGCAATAACGAAATATTAATTTTCACGTTTACAGTTGACTATTTCAAGCACCTGCTTTTTTTTTTTTTTTTTTTTTTTTTTTTTTTTTTTTTTTTTTTTTTTTACATATATGATTTTGTGATTTATGTTTTCAAGTTTATTTTAAAAAAATCGCTATAATTTTTCTGTTTATCGTTATATATCTTGAAAATGACGCCGTATATAAGCATTGAAACATATGTCGATTATTAAAAGGTTTTTATAAGCCTTTTTGTGTTCCTCTTTGTCAAAATTAAATGTGATAAAATTAAGCATTTTATCTATATTTTAATTGTAATTAGTGAATTTATTATGTGATTATGTTGCTTTTTTCAATTATCTCTTACTATGTAATTTATTTAAATTTATTCCAACAATTCTTCTCTCTATATTTCTTCGTATTGTATGTGTATTTCAGTGTAGGAAACCTTATACGCCATATTTGTCGCATTCTGGGAAGTATATGTATATGATATAATTTTTTCATTATGCATTTCTGTGTACGAACTGTTAATGTTTTATTTGTGTGTTTTTATGACTATGTAACTCCGGTTTTCGTTTCGCTGGTTCTATGATTGTAAAGTTTTAATTATCCATTTGTATGATTGTACTCTATAAAATTGAAATTGGTCATTAAATATTATAATTACCGACAATTATTGCAGATCTTAAAATTTAAAAAATAAAACTAGCTAAAATTTTATTTTTTTTTAATTTCCTGTTTTTTGTTATTTATAAAATGCTGGCTAAGTCATAATTTGAGGGAAATGTAGGCATATCCACGAATGTCACTGAAGTATAAAAGCCACTTCTTTCTGATTTAAAATTGGGAAGCAAAAAATTATATTTTTATATCATAACTATGTATCATTCTTTATCATTTTTACAGTGCACAGGAATTATCGAAAATAAATATTTCAATATATGTCACAGCATTAAGTTATATCATTGTTTAATAAAAATGCCGATAAACTGTCACATACTGCATTATCAATATTATCTGTCACATGTTAAAGGAACTCTGATCTATATTCAACAAAATAAGAAAAATATTGAAGGGTGTTTTCTATCAGTTGTCACAGGTTATTTATTTGATAAGTTTTGATGCCCCATATCATGCTTTTTACTTTTTTATTTCATTGGATGATTTTTATTTATCTTAAGGTACTGAGATAGCTAGTATTAAAGTTTTAATGAATATTTCTTGATGTAAAGAAAATTTATAATAACATAAACATTTGAAGAATTGCTTATGGTGGCTTGCATTTAATATATCTTATTTTTTTTCTCTATAAGATAGTAATAATTGTACACTATAATATGTAAAAGTTTTATAATTTTTTTTAAATATGCGGTTTCCTTTAAATAATCAGAGAAGGTGTTACTGTTGGCACTTTTTCTGGGTAAATATTTAGTAAACATCGTTTACAATATTCCCAGGAATTATATGTACTTGTATATAGTGAAAGATACATGTTATGCATAAATACTTAAATAACAATATATATATATACTTAAATAAACTTAATTTTATTACTTAAATACTATTATTACTTTTATTACTTAAATAACGCAATTAATACCATCTATCATATAAACAATAGACAAAGATTCAAAACTAATATGTGAAATTCTTTTTATAAATCCTTGATAAATCTTCATGACTGACTTATGAGTGTTTGTACTTTTAAATATTTGAAGGGTCTGGTCTAAAACAAGGTAAGTAACAAAATCTAAGTTTCAAAATACTCAGTGTATAATTTTCCTAAAAAAACCTATAACCAAAACCATTATGATTGTTTTCTATAAAACAGCTGATTTCTTAGGATTAAATCTTATTATGCGCAACAGTTTTTGCCTCATAGATTTTATTGCACAGGCTTAAATTTCCCAAAACACCACAAACTTGCCTATAAATGTTGGTAAATATACGGGGATGGTTAGCATACAAACACTTACCAAATTTTTCACGCAACTTAGATTCGGCTCATTATTTGTCTCGTTGATATTTCAATGTTAATTTCTGTATTTGTGCTTTTCATTCGTATTTTGTGTTATTTAACTAAATAACTTTTTTTAATAAAGAAAATATTTAATACAATTTACCTATTTACTGACACAGAATAAAGATACACCTACCTTGAATTTCCTACTTAGAAAAATAATAATAATTTACTTAGGCGACAGCAACTTATAAAATTGCTGATAACGCTAAATATACATTTCAGACAATCAAGATTAAACATTATTTTAAGCGCCACTACGGCTGTGAGTTTCTGATTTCATTGTTGGTAGAAGGAATGTGCTGGATTTGAACTCATGTCGCGGTCGTCGGCCTAACAGATCGGAGGTTTCAATGGTAGAAATACACAAATTCTTGCTCCCGGCCTTTGTCTCTCGCGCAAATAATCAGGCGTTAAAACAGCCACTACCACCTTTTTTTTAGATTCACCAATATTATATGGAAAATTATACAGAGTCTGCCAAAATTATTAAAGTGTGCTTTAGTGTTTTACCTGTATTAGATAAATAGACAAAACAGTTTGCGAAAATGTTCAAAATAAGATAAAAATTAAGTTTATGTTAATAAAATTGTCCCTTATTAATTTACAAAAAATTGCACTTTTTGAACACTCTACGTACTTCATAAATTTTATGAGATTACCGTAACAAAAGCTGTTAAATAGTAAATTTTTCCTGTTGACGCAACATGATCACTCAAAAAATCTCGATACCTGTAAGTTTAAAATTGATTGAGCAACAATTAAAAATTGGCTATTGGGAATGGGGGACATATATCAAATACGAAACGTAAATCTTTGTAGATATTTCAAGAAAAAGGAAATACAACAAACGATAATACAAATCCTGTTAATCTAATAGAAATTAAAATCAATGTTTGAAACATTGTTAGTTGTGTTCAATTTAGTACCATTCTTTCTGAATTCCGAATGCTGGAGATACTCGATTGTTAAAATGCTACAGAATGACTAAAACACTTTTTTATAATGTATTATATCTCACCAATAAGACCATTTTACTCACTTAATAACGTTTCTTCTACTGTTATATACGGCAAAATTCTTTTAAATATTCATTTTACAATGTTCACAAGACTTGAATTATCCGATTAAAATATATATAAGGTTATCTGTGATTAAAATAGTTTTCGAATATGTGAATGTGATTGAAATTTTATAGGTGTTTTTATAGTGCTTTTGCTCAGATTTTGAATTTATTTTACTCGCTCTTTCCTAAATTTATATGTGAAAAATATAGGAGAAAACAAAATTTTGAATAAAAAATAGTATGAATCAGTATAAGGCAACGATATTGAAAAAAAAACGTCATATTGCTTTCCCGTCTGAATATAAATCTTAACTAGATTGCTAATGACACATTTTAATACTTTTTCAGCAAATACTCAAAACATATGCATATTCACTTATAAGATACTTTATTTCAAACATATATACCGCCATAAAAATAAAATCGGTTTATTAGACTGGAGAAGAAGCTAGAAATTCAATTAAAGGTAACAACAATAATTCATAAGTTTTTTCTAAGGTCGAACTATTCATTTTTTAAAAATGAGCTTTGTTCATTAAAAAAAAAAGGGAAACTAATTTGCATAACTGACGTAAAATCATATCTCATGCAAATACGATTTACGTAATTTTAATAAAAAATTTAAAAACAGACACAGAAAAAGTTAAAAAAAAATCTATTAAGCAATGAAATGAGTAAAAAATATATATTTGTTCAAATAATGCTTTTCTGCACATCACAGACGCGTTTCACATCACGTTTTACGTGCGTTAAGCACACATTACATTTAAGCGCACATCACGTTTTTAAGCATAATTTAAAAGTACTTGGAATAAAATTTTGAATGCACATAAAGCAGGACATAATAAATATAAATTCATAAGAAAATGGTGGGTTGCAATTCATATTTTTTTCGAATATTAATTTCATAATCCATCATTCATATTATAAAATTATAAAGATTACAAATTCAACGTACTTAGGTTTGGGTTTTTTGAATTATAACCAAACAAAAAGTTTGCATGTTCGGATTATAATTTCAGGAGATATTAATAAAAATATGAAAATGCAATATAACATTAGAACCACATAATTTGGAATGTTTATAATTAAAAAAATATCATCCAAATAGCTTGAAATTTGGTACCTAGTCATAATTTGAACCGAAAATTTAAGATATTGTGTCAAAATTGGGTGTTTCTCCTGAAAAAAACAAAGTTTGGGCTGGATTTGATATGTAGACAGCCCACTAAGCAAATTTTACATACATCATTTAAAAGTAGACTTTATCGTTTGGTATCAGTAACTTTCTTCTACGACAATTTGTTGCAGAATTAGTTGGAAGGGGGGGGAGGTGCACATTTTTTTCTCCGACTGAACATTAAAAGGGTTTTTCATTTCTAAATTTCTTTCAGCCCTTTCGAATGATGGATATACCATTCGGAAACGATTACAAATAATATTTTATAATATACAAAGGCTGTGTTTTGATGGAATTATCGTTCCAAAACCCATATTGTTAAATGTAAGTAGATGTAACACAAGGTAAGTGAAAACACCATGCTATTTTAAACCGTATTTTAAATTAAAATAATTAGAGGGGTTATAAAATGTATTCAACTGTCTATGTTAAATATTGGCTAGCTACTAAAGTTTTAATTCAATAAACTAAAAATAGTGTTTATGTTTTATAATACACAATGTTAAAAATATTTGTTAAACAGTTTTTGAAAGACTTTTTCCAATATGTGTCAGTTTCCAATGATCAAATTTAAAAATACTGAAAAACTTACAAATTTCACAATAGAACGTCTTAGAAAGTTTTAATCCTGCATATACAATAAATACTTGTAAGAATTGACGCGTTTATTTAAACGGAAATTCTCTCATAATATTTATTTTCGAGCGATTCTTCTTTAAAATGTGTCTGTTATCTGCCTAATGTTAAGAATGTGCGCATTATGAATGCAGACAAAAAAATCCAGTATCAAATTTAATGCGCTGTAATGTATACGAATCACGTAATTAAAGTTTAAAAAAAAAATTATTTTCGGACAACACCTGTGCCCCGATTTCTGCATAGTCTATCAAATTTTTAATTTCTTCTTTTTTTACATTTCCTTTATCTTTATTTAATTTGTATCAAGTTTGCAAGATAAAAAAAAGGAAAATTTACGTACAACTACAATCATTCTTTTTTAAGGATATCTGTAAAATAATTGTCAATAGCAAGCATGGCATTTTTCCTTTTGAGAGTATTTTTAAATATTTCATATTTTTCATCTTAACTTCGCTTTGTGAAAAAAAAAAAAAAAAAAAAAAGAAGTAAAGATCGGTAATGCAAACACTTAAGAATTTTTTTAATTAGATTTTTAAGTTAAAATTTCACATAAGACAATAAACAAATATTTTAAAATCTCAAATAAACAAATATTTTAAAGAATGGTTCATATGTCAAATTGTTTCAAAGTATTAATTTTTCCAGCAATTTAATAACATATTATATTACAATTTCTTTCAATTATTTGCATTATTTGTAAGAAAAAAAGCATGTTTAAACAAATGAGTTATGGATAAAATAAAAATATATATTCTGAAAATGATTAAAGTTCACATAAAGGCCTGAAAATTTTTAATTTGTTTTTTAACTCTTTTATTTGTGAGTACTGCAATTACTTTTAGCATACATATTTTTATTTTAATGATACTAAGTGATTTTTTATATAAGATACGGGCAATCAATTACTTATTTTTTTTGCTACGCAAATTCTATTTACTTGTCTACTTTTCACCCCGTTTATATTTCACTCAAAACTATGAAAAAAGAAATTTACAAGATAAAAAATAAAATTTAGTGAATTATTTATAGCAAGCAAACTTCATAATTTAAAAATAAATGTTCATTTTTACTAAATATGAAACGAAAATTAGTAGCAAATCAATATTTCACAAATATATATTTTTTTGTATTGGCTATATTTTGGACAACATTACATAAAACTCGTCTAAAACTGTCGATATTTTTTTTTTGTTTTAAAGTTAGTCCACAATGGAATAATTAACTCTTTTGCCAATATTGCAAAACTATTACGACAAAATATTCACCAATGTCTTTTATTTTCGTGAATGTAAAGTAATATTTCTTCAATAATGTTCTTTTATTTCAATTATTATCCAATATTGCCATATGATAAGTAGTATTTTAAATCAATGTAATAGTAGCGACTAATTTGTTTCTAATAAAATTTATATAATCAATATCGGCTTAATACGGCCTGTATTTCTCTAAGTTGTACTTGATTTTATTTTAAGCTTTGATCTAATATAGAGAGAATTATTAATATCGAGAACGTATGCGAACATAGTATCATCAGTCCTACGACCTACTATTTCAGAAAAATTCCTAAAATTAGTTTATCTAGAATACTGTAATATTCTTAGCTCAAAATACCAATTGATAAAGAAATCATGCAACTCGAAATTTCCAAAAGCAGATTGGATGCTAATGCTGAAGGGTTGTCTGGGTGAATAGTACGGGACAGAGTTGTCCAGGATGGCTCTGCTGGTAGAGTACTATCATGTTAAGTCAAAAGTCCCGGTTCATCTCCTAACCTGGGTATTTTAAAATCAATTGGGAATTTCTACTGAAATCCTATGTAACATCAAAACATCAGTATGCTTTAAAATTCAAATTTATTCACTATGTCTAAAGTAAATAAAAAAAAACAGCTGAAATTAAAATTTAACTTCCTCTGAAAAAAAAAATGATGAAAATTATTGAATAAACAACAAATTATTTCTCGTAGATTACCATGATGAATTCTTTGTAAACGAACAATTATTGAAACGTATTTGTCACCAAGATAGAAAGAGACCTTCGCTAAATTCACATGTATCTCTTTTCGTATAGATATTTTTTATCAGTACATACTGAATATAAATAACACAAAATAATTGACTTAACATACTTAAAAAATATAATTTTAAAATATTTAATTATCTAGGATATATAACCTCACAAATTTTAGTTTTAAAATAGGGTTTATTTATCCTCTTGTTTGAAATGTACATGGTAATTTCATAATGTTTTAAACATAAAAAACCAAATCACTCTATATTGGTCAAATAATCTAAATCTTGTCAAAACAGATTTTTTTTAATTTATAAAACATACGAGTTTAATTAATTTAATCACCTTCAAATTTATTTACATTATTTTTGTAAATATTTACATTTACATTATAAGTGTTTAGTCAAACGTTTTAACCAAATAAACCTGGCTTCAAAACCTACTACAAACTAATACAAATTGATTCTGTTGGCAAGCAATGCACTGCTATAACAGCAATTACATGATTGGCTTTTTCTGAATCTGATCCAATTACAGTTATTAAATTGGCAATTTTATAAACCACACTAATTACTTGATTTTGATCACTCTAACTACTTGATTATTCGCAAAATACTTGATGTTATATTAAATTCAAAAATTTGCCAGGGACTTTTGGCCCACTTTGTGTTAGCTTGCATATACCTTCTCCGTAAAAATAAATATAATTCGTCAAATGAAGTGATGGACCGCAGAAACCTTGGATGAAATTAAACGCTGTACAGTTTTTTTTTTCTGATTGCTTACGTCACAATTTTTTTTGACGATTAACATATTGTTTTCTGGTTTTCCCTGCAATAATCCTAGAAATAAAACCGTATAAATAGGGGAGAAAAACGCCAGATAGCGACTTTTTGCAAAACAGTTTACGTCACCTGAAGAAAATCGTTAAAAATTAATAATTTGAAAGATGTTTTTTTTTTTTTTTTTTTGTTGAATTTCAAAAAAAGTGCTTAACCAATTTTGATGAAATATAAATTCATTATTCAATTCGAGAGCATCCTCTTTCAGATAACATAAATCACATGAATCGGTCCCGTAGTTTCGGAATAATCGGTAAACATATATAAAAAAATGCATACGCGTTGAATTGAGAACCTCATCCTTTTTTGAGGTCGATTAGTAATAAATCCTATACTGCATCCCATACGGTTTTCAAATAACTTTATTTCTTTACACCCATCTTAGAGCATTTACCTTTTATATTATATAAATTCAGTTCACTACATTTAGAAAAGATAGAATTCTGAATATTTATATTAAATAAAAGTAATTTTACATATGATTATATTCATGACAAACTATGTTTAGACGCATATCTGTCTAAATTTTTAAGACAAATAATGAACACATGTAAATACATATTTATTTAATTGGAATGTTTTATTTTTTTCTAATTTAGAATGGAAAATTTTCTATTTAATTTTTTTTTTTTAATTATATAAACTTTAGTACTTTGAAATAAATATATAACTCCATTAGAAATTTTAATCTTGTATGTTGAGTTTCTTGCTAGAAAAATGTGTAGAAACAAAATAAAATAATTAATATGAAAATAATGCAAAAATTGTAAATTTACTATAATTTCTCACATAATATATAACAAGAACGATAATTAATGCGTCAAGCACAGATTTTGAAACACTTCCAGAATACTTTAACAAAACTGTACCGATAAGTAAGGTGAAAGTTGATGTCTAAGAAAACAATTTGGAAAAGGCATTGCAAATTCGAAAACCTGATTTCAGCAATTGCCATCAACAGTTGAAAATTATCCTAATTCTTTTGTAAAGCGTTGTATATGATCTACAAATTTGTATATATACTACATAAACTTCTAAAATTTAATTCAGTTAGGAAACGCATGACACAGTTAAAAATTTTTATTCAACAATTTCCGTCAATAAACCGAAATATATTCGATATCTTTTTTGCTACCCTGTGTATGATATATAGAATTTATACACACTCAGTAATATGTAAAATATTAGTTAATTTAAAAACGCGTACCGTAATTGAAAACGCATTTCCAGCAATTATTGTTCATAAATAGTACTGTAAACGAATTCTTTTGTGTGTCGCAGTAAATGAACGATGAATGATATACCCACCATCTAATATATTAAGCGTCTTATATATACAATTCAATAAGGTAGAAATAGTTCAACATAATTAAAATACACCGCAAACGATTTTTCTCCATAGACCGTAATGTAACAGAATTCTTGAGTGTGTCTTTAAATGAATATAAATGCTACACACTTTATTTTCAATACCAAACGTGGCATAGTAAACATGAATTACATATATAAATTGTACGGTAATCCGAGTATATTTGCGCGTGTTAGAGCACGGACCATCGACAGATGGACAAGCAGAGAAACCGAATTCATAAACACTTTTTAACTATGTTGGAAAGTGTTAAAAATGAAAATTTACTTTTAAATCCATTTTCGGTTGTCTTTATTGATATAGGCATAAATATCCTTGTTAATGAATAGCCATGTATTTAACTGGCATAATAGAATCACACTCTCTATTTTGAAAATCTACTAATCAATCCTACTTATACATGATAACCTGCTTATAAAAGACTACTCACTGAATGAAATGTTCTGAGTATCATAAAATAAATGTAAGGTAATTTAATAGAAAACAAATTCATGTGTAAAATCAATATGATTATGTTTGTTTGTTTATTTCAATTTTATCTAAATATAATAACTTATTTTTTCTGTGCGTGAAACAAAAAGTATTATAAATGTGTGTTTGGTAATGAAGCAATTAATTATGCTCCTGTTAAAACTTTTTTCAACATTTAAATTTATTCATTTTGTATTGAGTACATTAAAGTTTTAACGAAAAAATTGCAGTGTTGTTAGGGTATTTTTTTGTCTGAAATATACGGAGGATTAGAAATTCGAAAAATTGATATACTGATATTTAACGTCGGTATGGTGATACTTAAACAAAGCAAATATAATAAACATTTTCTCAAACTAAACAAAAAAACACCTACCTGAAAATTTCTTTGAAGGTTTACTACAGTTAAAAAACAGAAAAATACAAATAAATATATAAAACTCATAAATAAAGTAAAAAATTGGAAAAACACGTGATTTTGTTTTCTAATAATATAAATTATTTATCTTACAATTATTTAAATCAGTTATCTCTAATAATATGTAATTAGAAAACATTTAGTAACTAAATAAACATACAAGTTTTTCCAAATAAGAAAAAGCACACATTGAATTTTCCCTATATTAAAAAAATTTTAATGTTTTAGACAAAAAGGTGAAGTTAGAATTCACTTCAATAGCTATGTTTCATATATACGAGGGCATTTCGAAAAGTAAAGATACACCGTACGCCGGAGGAAAAGAAAAGTTTTGGCAAGCAAGTTGGCAACACAGGTGTTAACCTTGAACCGTTAGCTTTCTCCTCGCGGTAGTTCGGCATTTCAACGTTGATTCTGGTTGGAGTAGGTCGTGTTTAAAATGGTTCCGCCGATTCAGAATACCGCCAAATGCGAAGTGCGCTCAGTCATACGTTTTCTTCATACAAGAGGTCAGCGACCAGTGGATATCCATAAAGAAATTGTTTCTGTTTATGGGAACATTATGAATCGACAAAATGTAACGAAATGGTGTCATCATTTCTCTGAAGGTAGGACCGATGTTCATGACGAACAAATAACAGGTCGGCCATCTGTGATCTCTGATGCTCTTCTTCAGAGAACGGAGGAAGCAATTCGTGCGAATAGACGTCTCAAATTGAAAGAATTGCATCAAATCATACCGGAAGTATCAATGACAATTCCATGACGATGATGAGATCAGAGATGAAGTTGAAATGTGGTTCCGACAACAGGCGGAAACCTTCTATAACTGTGGGATACAAAAGCTTGTGCCCCGACTTAACAAATGTTTGGATAACGGGGGTGATTATGTCGAAAAATAATAAATAATCCAGTTAATAAGATGTAACTTACGTTTTCTAAATAAATGTTTTTTTTTAAGGAATGCGAGCCATTGTATCTTTACTTTTCGAAATGCCCTCGTAGCTTGTAAAAGTTAACTAACTATTGCTTTTATGATTCGTAAAACTTTATTGAACAATATTTTGAAAACATTTTTTTAAATATATCCTTTTAATTCAAAATATGTCGGTGGTTTTATTTAAAAGTACTTTAAAACATTTTTATTTAACTTTCGTTATCAATGCTAAATATGTGCACAAGAAACATTTCTTCTTATTTTTTTTTTGTTAAATAAACAAAATATTAAAATATATTTCAAAATTTAAGCAAGTAATTCTATACTTTTTAGACATTGCTGTTTTCGGTTTGTACAAACTTCATTATTTTTTCTACAGGTAAAATTTACATTTTTAGAAAATGCAAATAACGTTATGTTAAACATATGTTAAACAGATTGATAGAAAATACACAGAAATAAGTATTTACGTAGAATATTCATTTAAGCGTTTTAACTGCCTAAAATAATACGTCATATAAGTTTTATGTATTTAAGAGCCATAGCATAATTACATAAAACATTTTTCTATTTTTTTATAATTTATTTACATATTTTTAAATACATCTTACAATAGTGGAAGGAAAGTATTTTTGTCACATTTTATCGTTTAATACTTATTCAAAACACAAATGTAAATATTGTAACAATTGCAATCTGTAAAAACACGTTATTTAGCTCTCTTAAAAAATATCCGATTACGGAAGATTCTGTGATATTATCATGAACAGTGCCGATTTTCTCTGATCGAGTTGTCATTCATTCCAATTTGAGTGGGAATTTTTTCAGTTCTTAAGGCCGAATCAACATCTCACGACTAAAATAAGCTTGAATAAAATGATTATGTAAAAAATCTCGCTGCTTCTCAGATTTTATAATGACGCTATAAGAAAATCCTTTTAAATGTTTTTAAATATAACGTAATTTTCATCTTCATCTTCATGTATATATTTTTTCAATTGAAAAGTGTTTATAAATATTATTACTAGGTTTTTTTTTTTTAATCTGGCAAGAATAGGTAAAAAACGGTTATTTCAAACTATAATTTAAATCTTTATTCAGATAATGAAATTTTAAATATAAATTTGACAATAAAACTTACAAAACTAGACAAATAAAAAAATAATTGCAGATTGCACACCACAATCTAGTCAAGTATTTGTCTAAAAAATAGCTAAATTGCTATGCATAGATTTTGATCCTATCAAATTTATTTAACTGAACTATCTTGGCCTACAACGTTAAAATCTGCAGCAAACTGCCCAGCCAACTTGACAATATTATGAAATGCCTCTGACCCTATTATTGACTATTTTATTGTCAAAATAAAGTTAAATTATGGTTATGTAACCATTTTCTATAGAAACGGCCGAATGACTGGACAGTTCGCTTCAAATTTAAGACAATGTAATTCCCCATTATATAGTTCCTAAAATAATTCTTCGATTTAATGTATATCAT
The DNA here is from genome assembly GCA_963931845.1 of Maratus michaelseni. NCBI lineage: Eukaryota > Metazoa > Arthropoda > Arachnida > Araneae > Salticidae > Maratus > Maratus michaelseni. Next base: position 254,243,745 of record OZ007590.1, on the reverse strand, counting down.
TTTCTGGGTGTTTATCATAGATTTCTCTATAAAACTGCTAGTTTTGATGTTTCAGCATAAGAAAGTAAAAATATTACAATAAATTCAAATTCGGCATCAGTAGCAGATTCAGTTGCATTTTTTTAGAAGAGAGAGATTAGTGGAAAAAAAGGTTCTGGGGAGGATTAACATTGCAAGAATTAAGAACTTCCTTTTTTTAATTCATGTCGCAAAAATGTTTTCTGAAAATGCTAGAACTGGAGCAGTAAGATTATGTATTTATAATTGCTTTAACGGGGGAAATAGGAAATGAGATTTAAAAAAAAATGTAAATATGAAGAAGCTAAAACGTGCTTTTTATAGTAGAATTTTAAATATAGTACAATTTAGTTTGATTCTTGCGAAAACACTAGAATAAACATAAGTTTTGTTTTGTTTTTCACACATCCTGATATAATAAACAATACAAACCTTTTATTCAGTATTGCTCTAAAAATGTACGACACATATACATTCTCAGAATAACGTAACATGTTTCTCTATATGGAATAAGTATATCACAAAAATTAGAATTTTTATGTAAAGTAGATTTTAATTTTAAAACTATGTAATGACACATTTAGGATGTGTTATTTAGTGTCAATTAATCAGATTTTGTTTATATCTGTACATTTAATGCAAAAAATATGCTGCAGTGCAGACATAAGTATCAAAAGAACGAAGCTCAACCCTTTTTAAATTTACACCTAGGGCAATATAATAATTATATAACAATATATTTGCATTCATGAACATTAAGGAAAAACATATATGCCTTAAGCAGTCCGCATTCCTGGTTTGATGGCGACCAGTTTCCTCAAGTTATCATTTGTGGATGAAATATTTATTCTTACAGTGATTATGGAATCTGGAATCTGGCTTTGTTTTAATAATGGGTGACCATTGTCCAAATATGTTGCTATTTAAAAAAAAAATAATGAACATTTTGCTGCATACTTTAATTTTTAATTTATGCGTTTGTATTTTCCGTTTCACAATTTTATTTAAAAAAATTAGTATTTCTTAATTTTTCAAGTAATTATTTTAGTCATGCATATTTCTTATGTTAAAAAACAGTGCAAATATTTTGATAGGAATTATAAAAATTTCGCAGCCACTTAGGATTTTTTTTTTGTTAAAGAAAATGTAACAGGAAAACAAAAATAATATATATAATGTAAAGCCAGGAGAGATGGCGCGGTCGGAGAAATTGCGCACATAGAGGTTCGGGGGGAAGGAATAGAGTGAGCGCGCACTGACTCCAGGTAGTTGTACAACAGCAGTAGTGGAGTGTCTATTTGAAAGTTCATGTTGATTGTTTTGAGTGTCTAAGATAAAGCATTGCTATTTTGTTTTGTTTTCCAAAAGTAACTGCTTGAATTTTCATAGCTATTCAACAGAATTTCTATACAATGTCAGTAGTACAAAATATTTAAAACCTAAACGATTTCTCATAAGCTACTAATCTAGACTAACAATGTGAACATCAACGGTTCGTTTTAGTAGCGGCCATGTTTATATAAAACGCCGCGCAATCTGTCCATCCGAAATTGGAGAGTTTGCGCATTTGCTACTTTGGAGAGATGGCGCATTGTTTCCATTAGTTTCTATGCTAGGAGAGATTACGCAACTTATTGGTAAATTTGCCTAAAAAAATAAAAAAATAAAATGGACTAATTTTAAATTAAACGTGTTATCAAGTAACTTAATGTTATTTTGTAATCTTATCTGGACTTGCTTTTTCGGATTCATTAATTTTTTCCCCATTAATTAAAATTTTGTAATCGTGTTTAAAATAATTTCCTTTTTCTGATTCTTTAATCATTAGGTTGAAATATTCACTACTAATACAATAATATTTGTTCACAAAAACCTTACAGCAATGTCAGCACTGTAATTATTATTGTTAACAATTTAATTGTAGTTATTATTAGTAATAATCTCTTCTACCCATGTGCGCAATCACACCAACCCTATAAGGGCAGATTGCGCAAAATAACTTTCTTGGTTTTATTACAACTCTTCTATTAAATTACAACATAACAACAAAATAGCATTGGAAATGCATAAAAAACAAATGAAGTCAAAATTATTCATCGATAGTTTAGCAAAAAATTAATATTTAGTTTTTTATTGTTATTCTTTTGAATTGTGCGCTGACTCTCCTAGCTTTACCTTAGTTATCGGGGGATCCCCTTTAAAAAAAAAAGAATACGCTCTCCTAACATTTAATCAATTGTTAGTAAAACCCATCTTCAAGTACTTTAATTGAGTAAACTAATACCTAATAAAGATAATAAGATAGTTGTTTAGTGCTCCTTTTTTACACATGAAAAAAGTTATAGCAAGAGTAGATTTAAATATGAATATTAAAAGTGTAAAGTGCATTAGCATGAAAAAAAGTTCTATAAATTAAAATTTATTAATATTATTTTAAATTATTCAATATAAAACTTATGTTTGTATAAATAAAAACATTAAAGTAACATTAGGTAATGTAGTAAAAATATGGTTGTAATGAAAACTATAGATACTAAACTATTACGTTAATTGCTTTTGCTGATAAGTTTTTAAATATAGTAAAGAAATTAATGATATTTTCCTGTGATAATGTAAAATAAGATTTGATGTCTAATAAAATAAAATAGACACTGAACTTTGCATATCTTAAGAAAAGAAAATGTTTCTTTTGTGCATAAAATATTTATTGGTGAATAGAAATGTATATAATTATCTACATATGTTAAAGACACATAATTATTAACTAAATTTGCTTTTTTTCCATTTGGACATTCTAGAAATAAAATTAAACTCTTTAATTAATTTAATGTATGCATATTTGAAAATGTTAAATGCTTATTTATTTTTTACATTCTTTTAAACATTGAAATTAAATATGACTTTTTAAAATACAAATAAATTTTCAAAATTGAACTGACTCTATTTTATTTATATACATTAAAAATAACTTTGAAATATAAGTTGTATATCGTTTAATTTATGTTTTAGAGTGTTTCATATTTTTTTATATGTAAATAAATACTGTATTATTTTGGTATTTCGTATACTGCAAAGAACATTACAAAAAAGAATAATTTTATTTCATAAAAGAGTATAGATAAATTATTTTTTTTTATTAATTTGAAATTTGCATTTTGATATAAAATTTTTAATGCAACAAATGGTTTTTTAAAGATTAAATGTTTGTCAAATTTATCAGTAAATCATTCTTACTTCTGTGTAATCGGAAAATTATGCATATTTAATGTTCAATGCTATGTATTTCATGTAAATCTGATTTTGTGTGTGCTGCATTTTCGTGGATGCCTGTCATGCAATGTTACTACTATCATCAACTTTTTCTGTACTTTTAGAAATTAAAATGTTTTACAACATTATGAGGATAATGCATTTTATAGGTTACGTAATGTAATTTATAATTTTTCTTTTCTAAACTATTTCGAGGATAGCATTTCATGATATATAATTCATTGATTTGTAAAAAAAAATAATTTGAAAATTTTGAAAAGAATAGAAAACAACGATGCAATTTAATTTTGTTTTGTTTTGTTTTTGGACCGATTTTAAAATTTTAAAAATAATAGTTTTTTTTTCTAAGAAAATAAATTTAAAATAAAATAACTAAATATTTATTAAAACAATCACACTCATTTTTTCTGTTATTTTTTGAAAAATCCATTTTAAATGATATAAAACACTTTATTTTGCATAGAATATTTTGTAGCCAAAGAATTGCAAAGGCTGCCAAGTCTGATGTGCTGTTAATTATTTCCAGACTCTGTTAATTTTGAATAGACTATAAATGATTTTTATGTTTTAAATACAAGACGGTTTATTTCGTTATCCACTTTGGGCTTTCTGCTGAACCAATTTTAATAATTATTTCTTAAACTGAAAGCTTTCCATTTGCAGATAGCTATTTTCAAAAAATGTTTCCATTCATGTATTTTATTTTTAGAATTCCGTACTAAAATATAAAACGGAACCATTATAAGACCATATACATATGTATGAGAAAATTTTATACTTTTTTAATTGAATACTTTAAGAAACTTTTATTATTTCCCTAATCGGAATTTTCGTTTAGATTAGAATGATGCATGATCTGATTGCTGGTTTCAATTATCCCCACAAAAAATGAAGTCCGGAACATGGGGGAGAAGGAACCCAACCCGTTACGTTCATTTGTAATAAGCAGATCTGTCAAGCATCTTTCTCGCAATTTTGAAATAATTTCCCCTTTAATCAATTACATATGCACATTCTTATAAATATTCTTATAAATTGAACTGTGTATTTAATTGCTAATTTTTAGCAATTAATTAGGTAATTGTTAAGTGATAAAAAAATAATGTTTCTTAAATTTCGAAAACGAGCGAGCAGTGGAAATAACAAGCAACTACAGTGTGCTATGCAGTATCTAGGCAGCGCAGAAATGTAAATAAAAATCAATTCACACACCATGAATCTTGGTAAAATTGTGCTAAAACAAGTTACATTATTTCCGCGGTTTTCGGTGAAATGAACGCGACTCAATACATTAAGTACACCATGTCGGTACTTTGATTAAGATGTCAAGTCAAGATTAGAATGAAGTACAGCTGTTCACATGCAAAGTTCTCGTTGGTAAAATGCATAAATTTTCGAAATATATGTCCTAATATATTGTGTGTTAAAATAATTTTAGAATTATTAATATTAGAACTAAGTATGGAAATTTTGCGCCAATAAAACTAGCGTTAAATTTTCATTTCAAAAAATTACTATATTTATTATTACTATATTATAATCACTGTTATTGCAGTAATATAAAGTCCTTTAAATTAAATAATAGGAAAATCTTGTTGGGCATTTTTATGCGTAAATATAAAAATGTTGATTATGTGTACAAAACTGGTCCATGTTTTCATGCAACAAACAATCAAACATGCGTAGGCTGAGAAATTATGCATCATTGAAGAAAAGTACAAAAATCATGTTGAAATAAAATAATGGGTTTCCAAATAAATGAGTGATTTGAGGTGTGGCTATCAATAACTGTCTGTACCAGTTTTATTTTTTAATTAAAATTGTTTCCCTTTTGAATTAAAAGTTTTATTTAAATATTGTAATTTTAAAAACTTCTTATGTGTAACATGATTTTGTACAACACTTGTAAAGTAACATTGGAAATTTTCATATGCAAAATTTTATAATTTTCGTATGATTTTTTACAGACAGCAGACGTCATCATTGACAGTATTAATTCAACGTGAATGTCAAAGATTATAACTTTACACTTATTAGATCGATTAAATAATTGGATAAGACTCAAAGAAGTTATCAATACCTCATACAATTTCTAGCTTCTATCAAGCAATACCCTCAAATATTAATGAATATAGAAAAAAAAGGCAGATTAAATTAAAATACCCGATATCTTTAAAGTTTTAAAGTAAAAGGGGAAAAAAAGACTATAATTCATCTTTTATAATTAACTTGTCAAAACATCATGTTTCATGCACAAACATTTCCAGTATTTCTCAAACATTTTTCTTAAAAAACTATCACTAATTATCTGTAACTCTGAAGCATGTATTCAGAGTAATATAGGTATTGGCAAAGTTAAAAAAAAATCTATTGCTTTGAACCGTTTTAAAGTTTTATGCAAAAAATACTTGGGAAAATCTCTTTAGAAAACATTTAATTCGAAAATATCATGCAAAAAGATAATTAATATTCTGCATAGTAGTTTTAGATGATAAAGGTTAAAGCTTCGCAGGCTTAGCTTTATGATATCCTTTATTTTTTGTTTCCTTAGTTCCGTTAAAGATCAAATTTTAAAGCCATTACAATTATTTAAATTAAGACTATTTTTAAAGGTTTTCACTTTGATATTCTTATAAAGTATGTTAAAAAATATATATTCATTTTTTATCAATATATTGTTATTTAATACAGACATAACGTAATTATGCAATTCTTATATATCAATATATCAATTCTTAAACATTTAGTAGTAGCAGCTATTCCTAACTAAACAACGAAAACAAAAACAAAAATTAGAACCTTTATTATTATTATTTGTGATATAATACTTTAAAATATAGTAAAAAATCTTCCGGTGCACTGCTAAAAATTTGCAGAGAACTGTCCGGTCATTTGACCGTTTTCATAGAAAATGGTTATATAACTGTATTTTAATAGTATTTCGACAATTATATGGCTAAAAATATTGTCAGAATATCGTTAAATTATGGTTATATAAATGTTTTTCATAAAAACGGTCGAATGACTGGACAGTTTGCTGCAAATTTTTAACAGTGTGTAATCATAAACAATACAAGCTGTAAATTAAAATCCATTCAACAAACATTTTGAATACAGAAAAAAAATCATATTACAACCATAGAATAAGAACGTAAAAACCTGCATTTGGCATAAATTATGAAAATTTTCCAACAATAACAGAATAGTATTAAGAAATTTCATTTTTCATACATCAAAATTAGATGTATAAATAAACAATTTAAAAAACACAGAACCAAGTAAAAATTAATTTTTGTTTACAATTGCTGATAAAATCGGTAATGTGTTTGAATTATATCGCGCAGCTCTGTACGTTATCTACAGAATTTATATACTCCACTTAATGTACTAAAAATTTAAAAAATGCATAGCACATTTAAAAACACACTTCCAGCAATTATCGATCACAGTCCGTCCTGTCAACGATTTTATTTTGTGTCTCTCTAAGTGATCGATAAATGTTATGCACTCACCATAGAAAGCATGTTGAATTACACCTCGATGATGATAAATGCTATGCACTCTATAATACATAGAAATGTGTCGAAGTACACCTCAGTGATCCTTACTAAAATCATCATGTCTAAATTAGGTGAAATCATTAAAATACACCGGAAACGGCTTTCCCTTATAGATCATAAGGTAACGGCATTTTCGGTTTCGTCCCTGTGAACGAGCTATAAATGCTAATTTTACTATGTTTCACAGAAAAACTGTTGTAGTCCACCTAAATTATGCATATAAATTTCCTAATGTTTCAATTATCATTACATGTTTGAAATCCGCCGCAAACAATGTTTCCTCTTAGACCGTAATGTAACAGAATTCTCTTGAGTGATCTTGTAAATGAACTATAAATGCAATTCATTCCATTTTCAATGGAGAACATTCTATACGGAATATCAATAACTTAAAAATTACACGGACAATCAAACAGACAATCAGAATTAAAAACATACTTTTCAACTTTATTGAAAAGTGATACAAACATAACAAAATTTTTAGTAAAGCTCTTTGAAAATTATGATTGAAAAAGTGAAATGGCCAATGCATTACATTTTCCATTGGTAGATATTCCATTTATGAATAATCATATTTATGTATAAATCTATTAACTACCCCATAAAAATTGCATAACTTACATTTTTATAGTGTATTTCTGAGAAATACAACTCTAGCGTTGCAATATAAAATTTTCATGTTTTATGTATCATGGAAATTTCAAAATATTTAAAAAATCAGAATATAAGTATTTAAAATTGTACTAAAGCCCAAAATTCCATGAATTGCCATACAGAGCTCGTAAATAAAAATGTTTTGCGCTAGCATCAAGTTAAGGCATGATAAATAGTGTAGATGAGACATCGCAGGCTTTTACGAACGAGATGTATCATTGCGTTTTTCTTACTGTTGTTTATGAAATGTTGGCGATCGAAAAGCGATCGAATATTAACTTTTGTAATTTATTACGAAATGAATTTTTCGAGACTCTTCAGATGTTGACTGAAACTTACAGAAACGAGATTGTTAAAGCTGCAAATAAACGAATAGCTTAAGTGAGCATACTTTAGAAGACGAACTTCGTAGTGGTCATCCTTCGACTATCATGACTGATGAAAACACTGTGCACATTCAACAAATAATCCGTGAAATCAGATGTTTAACCATCCATGCTATTGCTTCTGATGTAGAAATATTATTTATGAATATTTGAATATGATTTGTTCTTGTTCACCAAAGGTTTGAAATATACTATCCCCTTAATCTTTGTCGATGAAATAGTGGTTTCCTGTTTTAGGATCTTCGTGTTCCACGACTTCCGTACAGTGATGTCCTTTTGGGAAAACATGCTGTACATCTCAGAACTAGACCAGGTCTCTAGAGAGTTTTCAGCTGTACCCGAGGTTATTACTTGGGAGGACCGGAGGTTCACGAGCAACGCAGCAAACATTTTAGATACCAGATCTACTGCACCAATGGCCAGGCTTCTGCAGTGTCGTATAAGGTGAATTGGAAACCGCGCAGCATCAATTGGCAACACCGCACATCCAACCTAATTGACATGTCGGGTCTCCAGTGGATTTCTTGAATCATGTTTAAAACATTGATGAGTGCACGTTTAAAAATATTCAGCATTGTAAACATTCATCAATTAACTTTCGTCGATCAATATTTTGATCAAAGAATCCCATGACTTTCTAGTATCAAGCACATGTCGCATTTATATATATTAGCCTTTTATGGGTTTTCCCATCCTGGATCAGTCGGGGGAATTTCTGATTTACTTTTCTCTGAACAAAGCTGTAGGACAATGATGCCGATCATTTTAATGGAAACTGATCTTGTGACACCGTTCATGTAGATTAGAACTGTCTAAATATTTTTCACTAGCGACGAGAATTAGCTTGGATACTGTAGACTTTCTCATGACACTTTCAAAAGTTTTTATAAAACAATTTAACAACTGCATAGTACAAATATTATTAGAAGTGTTTGAAAACATAGCGACAATTCTTGAAATGAGTTAGTGGTTATATATTTGTTCTAAATTGACAAATGAATTTTAAACGGCTTTTATTAATATTTTTAACAAAATATGTTTCCATGTTATGTTTTTCTATTAGATTTTTTTTTTTTTTAAATTTCACGCACAAAAAAGCTTCGAAATATTACTTGTTATTTGTTTAACTTGTTTAATGAAAATCCTTAGTAGAAGTGATTTATTATAGCATTTCATTAAAACTCTAATTTCAAATAACTCAAACATCGCATTTTTTAATATTGCAAATTTTATGTTTATTTTAATAATAAACTTTTATTTACAATTATACTCTTAAACTTTACTTTTAATGAAAAAAAAGAATTTTTGTGACTTTAAAAGCAAATATTTTGCAGATTTTTAGTGTCGTTGTTTTTGCCTGATAAATAGCTTTTCAAACTAACGGCTTGACATTTTCTTAAATTTTGATTAATGAGCTAGTTTTTAAGAAACAAGTAAATATCAGACATTTCTGTACTAATTATCTTAAAGGGTATTATCATAATGATATTTTTATCTACTTACATAAACATGTCATTAAAAGAAAGATTAATTTCATATATCCTTATGCAATTGCACATTAAAATTTATTTATATTTTTTAGAAAAAAATGTCAGTATTTTACGAAATGTTTGTTGAAGGAACTGATTAATTGCATTAAATCAAAAATAAATCAGCTAATATTGTTTGTTTAAATTTCTAGAGCAATATCAAGAATATTTTCATTTAAATGAGCATTCATTAAAATCTACAACATATGATTTGTAAATAGCGAAATCACTAATATAAAATCAGTAAAACTGCCTTATTGTACATAATGTTTTCAAACTTTTCCTTTTGTAAGCATATTTTTATAATTTTCAGTTACTTAATATTGACATAGATTGAAATTTTTTGAAACTGTAAGTATTTTCTAACAGCACAAGAATATGTAGTTACTACTGACAAAGTGAACAGAAAAGATTAGTCATAATGGTAAGTCACGATGGTCAGGGTGGGACTTTAGACACTTTCACAGTGGCGATCAAACTGTAGCTATTTCATGCGTCAACTAGCGTCAACAGCTCTCAATTGAATACGAGACTGCTCTGTGAAGTCGGTATAACTGAGTGAATTTTTAGTCATTCTTTACAAAATTTTCACGTATCATAACATGCATAGCATACATATTGTCAATGGACAAAAATGACATCAATAAGGTTTGAATTTTGGTCATGGTGCATTCCCGATTTTCTCTTATGTCACAGTGTTGTTAGAGCTTAGTCAATGTCAAAATAAAATAAGGGATTAAGGGGGAAACGATGATAACCAAAAATTGTATAAATTTGAGATGATAGTGACATGTGTTTGAGTAAGGTACGTACTATATTTCAGCAACCATGGCTTGAGACAAAAATTAAGGAAATTCTTTATAAAGCACATTTAAAGATAGGTATAATGTGGCAAGAACGAAGAAAGTCCTTTAAAATAACGCAGTTAAAAATTTTTATAAATGGAGAAGAACAGCGTAATTCGATTCTGTTTAAACAGAAACGATAAATAAATATCATCTAACTATCTGTGCCTATCATCCTTTTTCCCTGTCACCTTCCATATTTAAGACGAAACAACACTTTAACTGACTCAGAATTTTGAAGAAAGTTTTATATCTTATAATGCTCTTTTTATTCATGAAAATTACATTTTCTTTGATAGAAATCGATTTTTTTTTAAAAAAGGCCCATGTTGGAAGTACAGAATTAAAGGCGCTATAGTAACAAAACATTAAACGCGTATTTTTCAGAACAGCAATTTAAAAATCGGTGGGCATTCTAACTCCGCCAAATTTTAATCAAACAGCTAGATTTTTCTGAAAATTAATCACCACATATTTTATTACTGAAATACGTAATTTTTTTGTTTTCAAATATTGATATCTCGTTTTACTGTCTAACTTTAAGTAGTAAAATTTTTGTTTAAAAATTTTAACTTCCAAATTTCAATCTTCCAAATTTCAATTGATGACATTTTTTCAAATGGCTACGTATTTCACTACATTTTGATAAAAAAAAACTAATTTTGTTTTCCATTTATTTACGTTAGGTTTACCATTAGTTACAGTGTTAATCGCTTGATCTTGTTTATGATAGCGCTCTCACCGATCACTAGCAAAGCGCAAATTTTTAATATATCAACTAAACAAATACAGTTTTCTAATTTAAGCCGTGAAGGGAAAAAATGTCTTTATGAGACAATAATTCTTTATATCAACAAGATGTAATTCATATATAAATAAATGATGAAGACTGTTCGATTTCAAATCCGTCCAATTATCATTCGTGAAAGTGACATGCTTTTTTGTTTACAAATGTGTACGTAAATATGTCAGAATGATTTGCGCTGTTAAATGGGCAGATATAGTTTTTGAAACTCTTCATAAAACCTTATCGACCGCACTTGAATGCAAAAAATACGATGTTGATCGAGACAGATGAGTTAATACTGCGGGTTCAAGAATTCCTCTTAGTCAGCATTTATTGCACTAAATAAAGGTTATAGTGCCCATTGAGTAACAAAATACATTTAATGTGTAGTTCTACATATATTATACAAAAGATTGTTAGTAATAGGATTAAATATGCAAGCATAAAGCCAATGAGCGGAGATAAATATGCGATTTAAAGCGAACTAATAGGATTGCAAAAATTGGAACAGGTCAACATAGTTTCTATGCGATAATGTAAAAGACATTAAATTTAAATTTTATTCTTCTAACTTTTACCTAATTAATATTTGTGAATTCATAATTTCAACTAAAAAGTGAAGAACAAACAAAGTATTCAATTTTAATAAATTCATTATATTTTCACTTATTTATATATATTTTTTATAGAGATTATATCGAAATTTGGCAAACATATATGCACATGCACATATCAAGAATTATTTAAATTTCCAAACAATTTTTTTTTTATGATATTGTGAAAGAAAGTTCTATTCTGTAAGTAAGAACCAGTCTATTTCTTTTTTTTTTGTACAAAGTATGCTTTTCAAATTTCCTATTTCAAAATATACATATTCACAGATTTTTCTCCCAGAGGTTTATTAATTTCACATGCATTATGATTTTCTTTAACATAAACGATAAAAAAGTTAAATGAAATTTGCATTTAATACGACAAAAAAAAAAAAAAAAAAAAAAAAAAAAAAAAAAAAAAAAAAAAACACAAATGTACATGAATAAAAAATATTTAAATACTTTTCAAATTTACTAGTAATAGTTTGAAGTAAAATTATAGCAGAATACTTGTTAAATACCTTTATTGTATAATTAAATCTAAAATACTGAATTTCTATTGATATAAAGCTTTAAAAATATAATGTCAGTAAATTGTTTTGCTATTTAACGGAGTTTTGTTAGAAAATTAAATATATATATATATATATTTATAAGGGTACGGAAATTTTGTGATGTTATTTTAAATGAGCTCCTTTTTGTAGATCTTAAATGATAGTTATTAAAAATGCAGGATAAATACATTTAAATTAAGTAATTTTGTACTAAATAAAAATCATGCTTTGACTGTTTTACTGTTATGAAAGATATAATTAAAATGTAGCGCTTTAAACATATTAATAAATTTATTTATTATGCCACAAAGTCGTAATGTGGTAATTCAGACAATTAGTTAATACTTCTTTATGTATGCACTAAAATTAAAGTAAAAAAAAAAAAACGATTAAAAAGGTTTTTTTTATTGGGGTATAAATGAGGTTAGAATGAGAATTTAATTTCACCCCGAAGAACAAGCTATTAGCTTAATTTATCTTCGATGTAAAGTTTTGGGCATTGCCACCATATACTGATTGTTCCTTTGCTGCCGTAATATCAAATTGAATTGATTTTGGGGTTTAATCTTGAAGCAAAATAGAGACAGGCTACATTATTTATAAACATTTAAGATACGCAAATGGTAGTTTTCAAATTACAAATTTAGTTTAAGTAAGCAAAAATGAGCACAGTCAGATAATACAGATACAGGGTGTCCCTGAACTCATGGGCCAAACTGTAAGTGGTGAGTGAATGCGCTTAGACAAGCTGAAAACACTTTACAATGCTTGGTCGAAACTCAAGCAGTGAAGCGCTACAGAAGGATTCTTGATTTTCTACACAGTATCTAACAAATGATTGCTGATTTATTTACGCTAGTGTTACTAACTAGGATGCTAGTGTGGATGAAAAATAGAAGACAAAAATAACTGCAATGTAAGTAGCTCAAGCGAATAAGTAGGGCTATATTTTTAAATAGGATCAAATTTTTTTCAGAGACATTGAAAATGAATCAGAACTCACGGTCAAACTTTAAGGGGCGATAGAACACAATGCATTAAATATGCATTATTTTGAGGATAAATTATTTAATTTTATAAATTTTCCATTTTATTGCAGATATGTTGATGATTCTTTTGCACTCTTGGACCTGTCTATTTCATCCATTGATAACGTCTTAACTATTCTAAACTCAATAGATCCTGTTATTCAGTTTACATATGAAGTTGAAGTTGAAAATAAATTGTCCTTTCTTGATGTGTTAGTCACACGTCAGCCTAATACATTTGATACCTGTGTATACCGGAAACCTTTTGCAGTCTCACTCCCTCCTCATTTTAATTCGTGTCACCCCCCTTCTCAGAAAGCCTCGGCTTTTCATTTCTTTATTAATAGAGCAATTTCCATTTGTTCTGATAATGTTTCCCTTGGTACAGAATTGAATTATATTAGATCTGTTGCTATTAATCGTGGTTTTAGTTTGACTTATATCAACCGTTTAATTTTTCGTTGTCTAAATAAAAATAGTAATCTTGTTCCTTCTGATGTCCCAGAATTTTTTTCTAACCTCATTATTTTACCATTTCACAATAGCATTAGCTATAAAATAGCTAATATTTTAAGGCAATATGATTTTAAGGTTGTTTTTAAGCCAGTTAATAAACTAAATTTTTCACAGTTAAAGGATAAAATTTCACATCAAAACTTTTGGGGCATTTACAGTATCCAATGTCAATGTGGTTTGTCCTATATAGGACAGACTAAACGACAACTCCGTTTCAGACTCAATGAACACAGAAATTACATTAAGAAAAAAGAATTACAAAAGTCCTCTATTGCCTGTCACTGTTGGAGTGAGGGACATAATTTTAACTTCGACTCAGCCACTATTATTAAGAAATGTAACACTCCATTAGATTTAGACTTCTTTAAGGCAGTTTATATTCATAAATTTGGTAACTCCCTGGTTAATGATTTTTCAAGTGTACCGTACATCTCACCTTTCTGGGTTGAGTTACTTTGTCATAGTGAATCCTCTACAACCAACCAACCGACTTAATCAGATTGGAGGAGTTTCTCGATGTGTTGTTTTTCATTTGGGTTTTTAGATTCATTTTCATGTCTTTGGGGGGATACAATAGGGTTTGGGTTGATTTACACTGAGGAAGTGAGTCCATGATACTCATGAAACGTGCGTCTGTTTATTACACGATGTTATTGTGTGTCAAACGTTGGTATTTTTAGTAAACATAAAATAAATATTAATTATATAAATTATAATTTAATACATTAATTGAAATGTTCTGATTTATTCACAGATTCTGGAACGTGAATAAATACTCCTAATTGTTAAGCATATTTACTATAACACAATATATTTTATCCCAATATTGATTTATTAGCTGAACCACCCGTCGTTACACGAACCCTTCAAAAAATATAAACGCGAAAACACTCTAAAGATCGCTGCAAGAAAACGTTCCTGTGGTAACACTTTCGTCTGTCGGAAAGAAAATAGAGAGATGGACCCTGAAGTGAAAGTAAATTCGATACGATGGCGTCATACGTCTGGGTCATTTAATTCAAAGCGGGTCGGATTTGGGCCAAATTTAGAAAAAGTTACCGCCCGAGTTTCACAAAATTTTCATTTTCGGAATCAGAAAAATAAACTACGTGTATACTATGAGTTTTGAACCTATACCTCCAATAGTTTACTTAATATTCGAAGATGGTTAAAATTGAGACTGTTTCGTTGTCTGGGTTTATCAGATAGGTAATTTTCTTTTGCGGTTTCGACAAAACTAGCCATTTTTTACGCACGCGTAGGAAAATATTTTAGGTCTACAGACAGGGGCGCATTCTGTTCTGAAAGAACCTCCGACCACGTGTGAGTTCCACTTCCTACCAACAGGGGATCATTTTTTTCGAAACAAACCTCTTTCCGAATGAAACTCTGCACTTGTTCCCGCTGCCTACGGCATCGTATAACAGGCATCCTGCGCACACCCTGTAATATTTTTAAATTTCAATTTCCACCACCAGGGGCGTCAAATCTATAAATTATTTATCTATATCTTAATTAATTCATATTTAATTAAATGAACCAAATCTTGTTGAAATCGGGCAGAAAGAACACTAGAAAATAAATAACCCCCTGGCGATTAATATTCGTAAATGGTGGTAACCAAGGGCTGAAAAAATGATATCGAAGTATATTGAGTTCCTGGGAGAACGGAGAAGAATAATAGAAAAGGTTTCGTTTGAATCGTACAAATATTGAATGCCACTTTTTTTAGTTCTATTTACCACCTACAGGGAACGCACTCGGTTCTAAACAGACTTCTTACCGAACGAAATTTTGGCATGTATCCTCGCTGCCTACGGCACCCTATAAGAGACGCGCTACGCCCGGGCTCAAAACCTTTAATTCCACTCACCACCGCCATGAGCAAAAAAGGTATAGATTTATTATTTACCTATGTCTTAATTAGTTTATGAATTGTTGAATGAACCAATTTTCGTTGAAATCGGTCCCATAAGGTCCGGTAAATTAACGCCCCCCCCCCCCCTCCTTCGAGATTAATATTCAGAAGAAGTGGTAACCAAGAGCTCAAAAATTATACCAAAAAATATTTAATACCTGGGAAACCTGGGAAAAATGTTAGAAAAGCTTCCGTTTTAATCTGTCCAAATCGATCCGTTTTAATCCATCAGAGCATTAACGCGATATTTAAATTACGTCCGGAACACACCCTGGTGTGTTCCAGTTGTGAGGTGTGTGTGAGGTCCGGGTGTTTGACGGGGAATCGGCCGCTTCCCCGTCAAACTTAAACCAAGCACCTTTAATATTAACAATTATCGTTAACATTTGAAAGAGAAACAAAATGGTGCTTTTTTATTTGACATACAAATACAGTAAACTATCGTTGCCACTTCCTGAAATCAAATACATAAATGACGTCACTTACATAGAAAAACTCCATAAACAAAAAAATGTGAAAAAATCACATAAAACAAATCGCGAAAAATTAAAATATCACTTTTCGAATTCGGAATAATTTTTATTGAAAATAGGACAAAAGTTACGACATTGGGATAAAATATTGAAAATTGATGCATTTTAATAATGTCAAAAATCGCTGCAAAACGTAAAATAAGGTTAAAAAAACGGATAAAAAAATAAATTAAAAAAAAAACTTATTTAAAATCCAAATCGGGATAATTAAGAACCCACCCTTCCCTTTTAAAATCATGATTTTTTATCTTTAAATAATTATTAACCCTTTCCAAGGTAAAAAGGAGAAAAAATGACAAAAATGACAATTTTGGACATAACTGAGGCCTAAATGAAGCCAACTAACGTATCAATCAAGCGTTCTTAGTAATAAAAGAGAAAAAAATCGCCAAAATTTGAAAAAAATTGCTGTACGAATTCCGAATAAATTTTATTGAAAAGAGGACATTATTTACTAGGTTGGACCGAATTGGACTGTATTGGAACCAAATTCCTGTAAGTAATGTGGAAAAAGTTCAAAAAAACGTGAAAAAATGCTAAAACCCCCATAAAAATTTAAATATATATATATATATATATTCAAAAATTCCAAAATTGGGCTTCCAGGTGCAAAACTACATACATAGAGAGATCTTCCTTCTAAATCTTGTAGCTCTGCGTGCAGCCGTCTCTTCAAAACACAGTCGATAGACTGACACAGACACAGATACACGCACACACAATTTTCTTTCTAGATTATTATAGGTTGCTCATACTGTTCTGTTTAATTAAAATTTACATGCTTTTAACGGAATTAAAACAAGAACAATATAACGTTGTTTAAAACAGTTAGTAAATTTTGAGTAATTGACTATTTTTCAATAAAATAAATTATATTATTTAAAGGCATTATGGTATTAAAAAGCGTTTCTATTTATTTGGGACTGTTGTAATTCATATTAATGTCTTTTAATATGTATTTAATAAATGTTATACCAAATCATTCTATAATCTATATATGTTTTTTTAATGAAGACTACTATAATGATTAATAAGTTAATTTAATGGAGACAAATATAATGTCTACGCTTCATACATTTTTGCACAAAAATGTCAATTCAATTAATTACACTTCCATTTATTTGACATATATATTTTCAAACATTTCATAATGGTGTATATTCGTGAAATTTTCTGCTAAGATACATTGGGATGCGTGTAAATTTCTCTCTTGCATTGCGTAACAGGTCTAAGAGATGTAAAAAATATCCCATTGTGTCATATTCATTTTTAAATAGTGTGAGAAGTTTTGTACAGTAGGTACAACATTGCTTCAATGAAAGTAATTTACATTAGATTTTATATTTCATATTAGAAGTTAATAATGATGTATTTCCTATAATGTGTAACTATTTCAAAGCCATTTAGTGTCCCGAAAAATAATTATCGCAGGGTTTTTTTTTTGTAAAATAGTATTGTATTCACCAAAATAAGAGTTCTGTAGATATTTTAAAGAAAAAAAAATATTTTTTTAATTAACAAACATTGACATTAAAAATATTTATATCCCAATAAATTAGCTTTTCTGTCTAGAAAAACAACAGCAAGGGAAAATCTTTTTTCCACAAACTTAAGAGCCTACACTAGTCACGCGGAGAAACTCAAACGCTAATGTTAAACCTATCTATTATACTAGGGAGTTCAGCCCCGTACTCGCTAACGCTCGCCAACCCCCCGTGAATTGCAAAGCAATTCACTGTTCATTGGTCTGTTCATTGGTCTGAGCTCTGGAAACTACTGTTGTTGCCAAACCGTAATCTACAAATTCAGCCCTATTTCCGCGCCACGTAAGAGAAATATATATATATATATATATGTATTAAACACTACCTCGCATTTTGATATTTTTATTTATATTTTTATTATTATTATTATTATTTCTTTATTTTTTGCATAGGACATCTAAGGTCGATATCTATATTTGTGCGTTTTTATTTTTTCGATTTCGATTGCAATTCGTTTATATGAGGAGATATTTTCATTTTCAGAACCGGTTGCAACTGGTTCCAAAAGTACCCGCATGTAAAAACACAAATATTAAATGTAATACAGCTAAATTTAGATTCTTCAATCAGAGCATTTTTTAAAATTAAAGAATAATATTTTAAAGGAAACATATGAATGCTTATCAAATTGTTAAAATACATACATGATTTTACATGTATAGCAATCGGAATACCATTTAGTTTAACTGCGTAACATTTTAATTTTAAAACTATTTCGGTGACTAACAGCATAAAATCCTTTATTTAAAAAATTACTTTTTATGGCTTGTTCTGAGAAGTAGAATTTGTATAAAAATATTTTTGTATTTAAGATATAGTTTTTTTTTTATTTACTAAAAGTTTGTTCGTGCATAAAAATGTATTCACGGGTGAATATTACTTAACTTGTAAGGAAACATTGTGCTATTTCGGCCGCGGATGCCTACATCCTGATAGTCAAAACGTTATTTTCTGACATTAGGTAATAAGATATTACTTAATTAATTTTTCACGTAGATTAACATCTTATTTCGCTCATCGAAGAGAACAAAACCTGTGTACGTACAGTGCCCCCTTAAAAGACCAAACTCCCTTTTTTCTATCGAAATATTGAAGAAAAAAGGTTATTTTCCTACCAAACGCCATATCATTTTTCATCTTTATTAAAGTACACAGATTTATCGAAAATAAATATTTCAATGCATATAACTGCACCCAGTTGAGTTTGGTAATAAAAAATACCGATAATATTTCACTAAAGGGATTATCAATATTATCTGTCATAAGATATACGAACTGAACTATCACGACAACAAAAGAGGGGAAATATTGAAAGGTGTTATTTATCAGTTGCCGCAGGTTATTTGTTTGATAAGTTTCGATGTCTGACATATTGCTGTTTTTCATTTAAATTTCATTTTTTTAAATATTCTGTATTTAATGGTAATATATTCTTGCTTAAAATGACGAAAATTTGTCATTTACATTTCTAAATTAAAGATTAATAATCATACAACATTAGCGATATTAGATTAGCAATAACGTTTTCATGATTTAATAAAAATGCATGTTAAATATTAAAAAAAATATTTTTATGCATCATCACGATTAAAATATATATTTTTTAATTGTCTATATTAATTTAATATAGTAATTAGTGTGGTATGTCAAAGTTATTATTATATTAAGAATGTTTTATTATTTTTAAATAATCCGATAAAAGTTGCCATTGCTGATAAAACAATGAATAAAATGTTACAAATAAACATTCATAATCTATCAAAAAAAAATGCAATTTTGTTTTAAGTGGCAGTTATCAAGTTCTACGACTTCTACTTTTCTAATACGTTTATGTAAAATTAATTATATAAAGAACAGAAGAAGATTTGAAACATCGCTGATTTTGCTATAAATAGATAGAGATAATCATTTTCAATAACGCATCATACATCTTTGCATTTAAAACGATCAATCTTTGCTCTGATTTAATATTATATGCATGTATTTATTTTGGCAATTGGCAAACAGATTTAGATTTTTTATGAATGCGAAGTGAAAAGTAGTATATATATATATATATATATATATATATAATTGTAGTTTTTACGTAATATTTCGTTTTTATCTGATGCTCTTTAAGTATAATTTGAGAAAACCTTGCTAAATTATCCCCTGTCTGTATTTTTAAGAATGAACCAACCTAATATTGGCCCTTTAGGGTACGCCTGCAACTATATTTCAGGTTTTTAATGTCTAAAACTAAACGTTATAAATGGATATCTCTCTATATATATTTAAATTGGTTCATTTAAAGGTTGCATATACGCAAAATACTACAACCGATCAATTCAGCAGCTCTGTTCCAGATGTCGTAAATCACTCTTAATGAATACCATTACCAATTTGTTTTTCTGGAATAAAGAAAACCACATATGGATAGGAAAACTATGAGTCAGGTAGCTCATTTGGCAATATCCCTTTTTATATTCCCGTGAATTTAGAACGGGATAGCTATGTCTATCTAGCTTGGTCTTGTCTTTTAAGTACATCTCTTTTCATACAAACGATAGAAAATATAAAAATACGGGATTTGCATAAACTATATTCTTCTTGCATACTTTTATATATATGTTGGTTTAACTTATCTAACAAAGTTAATAACCAACAACATATCTTTTGCCGTAGACAGTAAATACCATCCTAGTTTTATTCAAATATTTACTTCAAAAGTTTCAATTAAATTTAAATCTTCTCATATGTTTTAATAGTAATTACAAAAAATTTATATTTTTACGAAATAAAGCATACAATGCGCATTACAATAAGAAGGTAATTCAATGTCTTTCTCCCCTCTTTTTCCCCAATGCATTTTTTTTAGTTCTTGAATTTGATCACGTTATTTGTCAATGTTCCATTACTAAACTCGGCGTACTAAATTTAATCAATCGAAAATTTTAAAAATAAGTAATTTTATTTTTGCATTTTTAATTTCAAAGTTTTTATACCATATCCGTCTAACAATTTAAAAATTATTCAGTTGAGTTTTGATTGGTGAAAATTATAATTTTAGCTATAACAAAATAATCGCTCAACATGATAAATAGCTAAATAATTAGCTATAATAAGCTGTTTTTATTTGCTCAAAGTACAAATTGCAATTAAAGTACCCTTTTTTCCGTTTAATTATAAAGAATTTTGTGTACGCATTTCTACACCTGGTAAAACTAATCTTAAAAAAATATTTTGCTCAATAAAATAGCAGATATCGTCTTAATTAAATGCATCAATATGCTAAAAAATGATATTTGAAAACAGCAAATTAAAGTGACTATTCATTAAAATTTTAGGAATACAATAGAATTATATGCATTTATATGAGTTTTATAGTAACTTTTTTTGCATCGAGGAATCTTTAACGCCTTGTTTTACAATATTTAAGCCCTGATAATTTTACAGATCTAAATATATTTAAATATGAACATTTCCTAAATAATTTATATATGTGCAGAATTTATTCTATGGAACGTTATGTAGTGAAAAATTCTACACAAAAATAAATCTTCCTTTTCAGGATAAAAATTTAGAGATTTTTACAAAACATTATTATTGTATAAAATTTTATGTTTAAATATTTTTTAAAATGGTCTATTGCTACCGATTTAATAAATCAGTTTAATAAAAAAAATCCATTCTAACTTTCATATTATAATTTATACGTATCTCCAAATATATTAAAGTAGGATTTATTAGGTTGAATTATTTATATTTTGGGAGACAAAATTTTAATTTATATTTTGTTATAAAACATCTTAAAAAAAGAATCTAGAATTTTATGTTACTTTTCACATAGTTATAGCTAATAACTATAATTAAAAAGCTTTTAAGATACAGTTAATTAGCCATAAGTTTTCAAGAAAATTTATTACAGTAGTAGTTTAAACGTAATGCTAGAATCATAAGGTTTTTTACAAATTATGTAAAATAAATAACTTCTTAATTAAAAAAATCATACTAAGCACTATTGTGTTTCTTCTTGTTTAGTTTTATGAATGCAGAAAATGACGTATGGGAATCGTATGTTAAATTTCTTTCGATATTTTTCTTAAAAAGGAAATCAATATTTAATACAGCAACTTAATTGGAATAAAACTCAATTTTATCTCATTTAATATGGCGTCTTTTGTACAAGTTTGTTTTTAAAATCATATATTTATTTAGTTTGTTAAAGAACTGAAACTATAAAAAGTTCAATAAAAAATCTTATTAAAACTCATGACTAAACGTAATATCACATTGCTTGCCGTAAATTTTGTATATGGTCTTTAGTAATTATAAATGCAATTGACCAAAAATGTTATTATTAAGTTTCATTTGTGTAAACAACAGTTTAAAACTAATTTTAAAATAAAAATCTAATTTCTTACGGAAATTTTCCTTTTGTTCTAAATTTTCGTATTAGAAATAGAGTTTGGACAAAATACTGTATATTTCACCAAGAAAAAATAACGAAAATATTTAGCTTGATATTTTTCCTTTTCATTCTTGAATATATAATATTTTCTGAGAATGGTTTAATTAAATTACAAATAATACGTTGATTTGTTACTAATAATTTGGAATGATTAATTCTATGTTAAAAACAGTATAAAGCTGACTTGTGTTCTTCTAATGTAACTCATTTAGGAATCAAGTAATTATTTTAGTTTCGAAAAAATAAAATAAATATCCTCCCCCTCCCCCACAAAATAATAAGAAAAAATAATTTTTTTCTGATATTTACTGAATTTTTTTATATAAAAAATCTAATTTATAAAAGTTGTTCCACACATACAACAATCTTTGCTGTGTTTTAACAAGGTAAATGTTGAAAAATATGGCAAAAAAAAATATGCCAATATTTATACTTACTGAAAATGCAAAATGTCATGCTCAATATTGACAGGTATTTTACTCAATTTAAAAAAGAAGTGCCGTAACACATTTTTTTTTTCTATTTAACAAACGCCATGTAAATGGAACACAAAGAAGAAACATATATAAATTTAAAATTTAAATAGAATATGCGCATTTTGGGACGCAGGTGGTGCATGGAAAGACGTACTTTTTTGCACTTTAAATACATGATTCGAATAATATACTGTACGTAATACATAATAATGATGCTGAAACATTCCTTGTTTTATATGATATGTAAGTATATGTATTTTACAATCAATTCAGTAACAAGAAGAAAAAAACATATGAGTACTTTATAGAAATGCTGAACCAGTGAAAATAAGTATTTAAATACTATTTACGTTTACTGAAACGAGTTTATTGCATTTATTTTCTTAATCCATGCGTTTAAAGTACATACATAGAAGCAATAGAGAGACATTGTATATTGATTATTTAAGTTTAATAGGCTTAAAATTCATATTATTATTTTAAAAACATTTCTCAATAATGAATAATTTATAAACGAAAAAAATAATTTCAAATATCCAAAAATTAAAATAGTCTTAATGAACATTGATTATCAAATGTATTTTATATTACGAGTATTCAGTGCGCAAAATAAGCTACATGATGAACATAAAGTTTTAAAATTCAAATAATATCATTTTATATACTAATTAATCAGCAGAGCTGAAATTATGCTGTAAATTAATGAAATACAAAGGATGTGAAATATCATTTACTAAACAGCGTACAGCCAATAGAGTGAAAAAAACATCCAGACCGGGGATCGATCTCTAATTCCTAGGTATAGCGCACCAAGTGCTTTTCCATTTAAGTCATTCAGACTACATCAAGTCTAGCATTATCTCACTCTTATATGGCAGGACTACAACCTAGTCGCACGAGATGGAACCTCAATCATGAACACAACCGCTCCATCTTGTGCTACGAGGTTGTAGCGTTGCCACATAAGAGTTAGGGAATGCTAGACTGGATGTCGTCTGAATGGCTTAAATGGAAAAGCACTTGCCGCGCAATACCAAGGGATCCGGGATCGATCCCTGCTCTGGACATTTATTTTTTTCACTCTATTGTCTGTACGCTGTTTAGTAAAATGATAATTCACATCCATTGTAATATAATTTTAGTTAAGGGTGCCTATTTGTTCCTAGTAATTGTATCTTTGAAAATTGTGAATCCAAAATAAACTGAATCCAAATGATTGAACAATTATTCCAAAGTCCTTTATTGGATAAAAAAAAAATGAAGCTATTTCTTATTAATTACAACAGCCTATAAAGTTAGAGAAAATGTTAATTTTTTAAAAGTTTTATTTTTTCTTAGATCTAATCTTTCCTTCAACCGAAAATTTTCTTAAAATTCTATATAAGAGTTTTCATTGGACTTTTTTTTTTCGTTACATTGTTCTATCTCATGGTCCCGTCTATCATTCTTTTAAAATATTTTTTTTGACCTCCCTCAATTTCTTTAATCGGATGATTCCCACTCAATAATAATGTTGAGTAATCTCTCGTTGTTCATCCTTTACATGTCCGTACTATGTCAAGGGATTTTGGTCTATACGATTAATGATGTCTCTTTATATGAATGATTTTTCGCACTCGTGTATTGTTCCTTTATTCAGTATGGAATACACTAGAATCTCCCCTCCATTAATCCGTATCTAGTGCAAGAAATGGCCAAAATTTCACCGGTTTTTATAAGCCATGTGTTTGCCCCAAATACCTTGATATTTTCTAACAGAGCATAAAAATAATTATTTTCGTGTTTTTAAAATTATATTTCTACTACAAAGTTTAGTTTTTAAAATTCCTATAGTTTTCCTAGTCTCAGATATTCTTTTTTCTGCTTTTATCTCAGATGCTCGATTATTCTCAACCACTGAATTCAGATATTTAAATTCCTGCTTTTTAAAAAATTTATTTCGATTGATAATAAAACTTTCTATTGTTACGGATGACGTGTTTTATGTTTTCTTGTAGTTAATTTTAGTCACCATTTTTCATAAATTTTCATAATTTATGTTATCAAATGTATCATATTTTCTAAATTTTCCTCAAAAATAGCTTAATAAACGTAACTTCAAAAAGTAAACGTTATAAATATTTTTTTTTCAAATATTTTGAATCTTCTTTTTTCATATTTGGTATACATTCGTTAAGTATAACATAAATAAAATTTGTAAACAGAATAGATAGCATGCTCAAGAATTAGGTGTACACATCATTATATATTCAATTGCACTTCTTAAAAGCAATTACATATTCCAAAGATATAACTTAAAAATATATATAATATATAAGTGAAAAAAAAATTAGTCGATTTTTAAACAGGAATTTTGTCAGAAAAAATTAATTTTTATATTTTGTAATGTAACTTCTAAAAGCATAAAATAACTTTTCAAGGTGTTTAAAACATTTCTCTTTTTGACAAAAATAATTTGAAAAGGTCTATTACTTTAAGAAATCTACTCTCAAAACTACTTAACATTACTTTAAAATATATATATAATACGACACAGTTCCATAACAGAACAACGGTACCATGGTATGCTCAGGGATTTTGTATTCCCACAAAAGTCCTTCTGTGTGGATGCTTTCAGAAATTATTTTATGCAGGATGCATGTGCGATCAGACGTCATTTTACTACAGCATGGTCTTCTCTCGTAACGGATATCACACCGAGTAGCACTTGGTTATAGGTTTGTCTGAAGGACATCGTCTACCGTAAAAAATCTCCGTCTGGGCCTGATATGAGATCAGCGTTCGACGCCGTGTTCTGGATATTCCTGTTCAGACTCGCTACGTTTCAATTTTCTTTCATCATTATGGGCATTATTATGGTTATTAGTAATTCTGTGTACAATTTGAACAGAGTAGGAAAAAGTTCATTACCAAATGTAAGAACTTGTGTACAGTGGATGGGACAGAAACTTCAAGTGAGACATAGGCGTATAATCGGATCACTCTGTCATACTCACATACCAGACCATAAACGTAGAAAAATGGTCAGGAAAGCAATAAAAGGTTAGTTACTGGGATATGATTGTGATGAAAGATATTGCACCTGGATAAAATGAACAAATACTGTTATCTGTTTTCGAAATGTAATATTTCAAGAAAAATCCTTTACAAATTGTGAAGATTCAGTAGAATTTCTTTTGATTTAATGTAAAATACAGTTACCTGAAGCTGAAAATGAGGAAAATTTTGATTAAAAAGATTTAGAAGAGCAAGTTTGTTCAGAAAATGAAAATGAAGATTAAAAGAAATAACATACTAAGAAATTAGGAAATCGCAGGGAACTAAAACAGCCTCAATTGTTTTAAGATTATTTGATGGAATTTTTTTTTATGTTTAAAGTGAATGAACCAGAGTCATATGAAGAAGCTTTTAATTGTAAAAACATAATTTCTGGAAAAAGGCTATGGTTTATTTTTATAAATCAGTTCCTTAAAGGAAAACAACACATGGATACTAACACTACTTTCAGATAAAGCAAACTATCTTCCTTGCAAATGGGTCTGTCGGATAAAGACAAATCCAGATGGCATCATTTATAAATATAAGACAAGACTTGTAATTAATTGAATGAATGAGAGAGAAGATATTCGTTATAATCAGACCTTCAGTACTGACACAAAGCTAGGAGCTGTGCGTTCACTAATAAGTATTGCAGCCAGTGAAAAGATGCCTCTTATGCACTTTGAGTTTGGACCAAATTTTCCTACGGTGATTTAGATTAAACAATTTACATGTAAACTTGTAGGGTATGATGATGGCACCAACAATGTATGCAGACTCAAGAAAAGTTTGCATGGAAAAAACAAGCCCCTCGATGCTGTCATAAATGTTTTCAAAATTTTAATGTCAGTTCTTGTATTTAAGGCCAGTGATACTGATCAGTGTTTCTTCATTCGAGAGGAAGACGGTAAAAAGATACTTGTGGCTCTTTATGTGAATATTGAACTAATTGCTGCTAATAATGAAGGAAATTCAAGAAACTTCATTCATAGATCAATTAAACACAAAGTTCAAAATCACCAGCCAGCCAGCATCACATTTCTTAGGAGTATAAATACAATGTCTTGATGATAGAATCCCTAAGATTGGAAATGTAGGATATGCCACAAAAATACTTCCGCGTTTTGTAATGAGTGACTGTAGGCTAGTTCAAACACCTTTTTTGAAACAGAAAGTGAAAGTACAGAACAAGTTAATTAAACAGGGTTTCCTCATCATTACGCAGTTGGAGCAAATGTATCCCTTGATGGGGACAAGACCTGACCTGGCATCATTTATTAGTATTTTATCACGTATATTAGACAATCCTCCTAAAGAAGACTTGATTAAGGTAAAGCTCGTTTTTAGATATGTTGCAAGCTCCAAGCAAAAATGAATTATCTCTAAATCAGGATATGATTATTTTATACGTATTAACTTAAAATATGACAAATAAAATAAACATGAACCAAATTGTAAAATGGTTTAATTTTACACACGTAGAAATAGTATTAGGGGGGACACAGGTGTGAAAACTGCAAATAGATTTTGAGAAAATTATACAAAAGAACGTTTAATATAATCTATTGTGCATCGTTTATTTTAAGAAATTGTACAAAAAGTATAGTACGTCATTTACCGATTCTAGTTCTATAATTACAAATATGAAAAACTATTTTAACTTAATGTTCTGCAGTGAAACTAAATTATTATTAGCATATGCATCCGAATAACAGTATACGTGAAGTAACATTTTTTTTGTTGAGAGGAATTCAGATAAAAACAGACTTAAGTCTCTGTCATTATCGCCATGCTACTACTTGAATAACCCTCGCATTTGTCTAATGGAATATGTCTAAAAGTATTTTGAATTGTTGTCAAACTGCCAACATTTCCGAAAAAAGTTAATCTGACATGCATTCTGTGCTTATCTTAATATATAAATGTACTCTAACTGTAAATATGAATTTAAAGATTGTACCTATCATATATAAGTAATAATAAATTAGATAGTTCGAGCATAAATATTCCATACAGATAGATAGGTCATATAGATAATTCATAAAATAATTGATAAAAAAAAAGTTTTTAAGAAATCCAAAATCCGTAGGATACAATATTGCTCAAATTAAAAATGTGTGTAACTTAAAAGATTATTGTAAAGGAAAGCGTTATTTCGTGGATTCTTTAAAGTATATATATATATTTAATTTATTTATGAAAAAAATCTTATAGCAATCAATAACTCATATAAATTTGGAAAGAAAATTTTAAATTTGTCCCAAATTTTGATACTATTTTCATTTACAATTCTATAAATCTGTATTTTCTTTAAATTTTTCTATTATTAATTACAATCTTGCTAGACGCGAAAAATTATAAAGCCAATTTATTCTAATGACAGTAGAAAAAATATCCATTCCGCCGAAGAAAAGTCATTTTAATGATGATCGATGTTAGAAGGAAACCATCAGATACTAACTGGCATTAAATATTTATATTTGAGACCTTTAAAGATACACTTTAAAGACACTTTAAAGATAATGGAAAATTAATGAATGTCCTTCTAGGTAATGCTGTCCCTTTTCTTAAACTGCATATATTTAAATAAATGTTACACTGCAGCGCAATAAGGTACATATAAAGTGAGGCAAAAATTAATTATTTGAAGTGTATTGTATAAAATAATTATTCAATTTGGAAATTTTTATTTCAAAGTACTCAGCATTTACATTAAATTTATACGCATCTAATTTATTTGCATTAAATTTTGTAACTGACAAAAACTATTAATACTATAAAAATCTATTGCATATCTATATCATAAAGGAGAAACGAAGTCCGTGCGTAAGGCTGACGTCATTTTGCGGATGGCAACAATTGACGATGAATTTCGGTTTTGCGATTTTTGCTACTACATTTTTTTTAAATTTCTAAACAACGCATAATTTAAATTTTTGCACCGTTAAATAGAGAAAAAAATCTACTTTCAAATGCAATTTGTTTGACATTTGTATCACAATTTACTCATTTATTATGGAATTTAAATTAAATTTCAAGCAAGATTTAAAAAAAAAAATATATATATATCCTTTTCAGACGATTACAAAATATTAATCTATTTGTACTTTAAACAATATAAAAAGTTCAGCATTAATTTCCAGCTAATATTCAATAACGAAATTAAAACTCCATTAATCGATAAATAAAATAGTATAAATAAAACCTAAATTTAACTGATATGTAATTGATATAAGCGCTTAAAACTGCTGAAATTATTAGAATAATAATAATAATAAAAAAACTTCAGTAGATAACGAAATTTGTAGTGATTTCTTTGGCTATTAATTTCTGGCACGAGGGCAATACGAAATTGCTGATTTTAATAAATTTCAAAATTTTATTTGAATATATAATTGATATATTTCATATTAAAATGTTCTTTGATGTTGTTAGGGGACAATCTAAAAAAAAAAAATCCAGTGTAAAATATCTATTAGAGTTTTCAAAAAATAAATTGGTTTTCAGATATATTCTCTATTCTGGGAAGCCTGCGTTGGATACCCTAATCTACACTAATAAAAGAAAGTTTCGCTCTGTGTGTGTGTGTGTGTGTGTATCTATCGCTATGTCTGTCTGTGTGTCTGTTAGCGATGGGTAGGAAAATCTAGCCTACCTAGAAGCCTGAAAATTTAGATTTAGGATGTCGAAACCCTCTCCGGATGCCCCTGAGACTCAGAATTTTAATATATTAATTATTTGCTGAAATATTAATTCAAATCCACAAAGACCTCTCATCAAAAATACGCTTTTTTTTCTTCGGTTAGTTGGTTGTATAGAGATTTCACAGAATTAACTAAATGAACCAGATTAGTGATGCATAGATAAAAACTTTTAACGAAATAGTGTCAATATGGATTGCAGTTACCAGCGTACAGCCATGCAAATGTAGCGCCATCTGCACACGACAAATTATACAAACGCCACCGGTTTGATACATTTTTCAGGCACGTTTTTCTTCATGATAATTAGCTTTTTTTTTTAACATTATATATTATTATGATAGAGATTATTAATAGAGAAAACTTTATTTAACAGATTATTTGTTATATTTTCGGTGATGGAGTGGGGTAAGGATCTATTTTAACAATTTTAACATTTTTAGCTTCACCCATAGCTTTTAATTGCTGTTTTATATAGAGAATACCGCTATTTTAAATCTCAGCTAATAATGTTCCGAACTTTTCCAAACCAAATCCATTTTTACTAAATTATCGCAAACATCAGCATTTATAGCTTCAAAGTGCATTTCTAGAAAGCAATTACCAGAAGTTCCGAATGATTGTCTGAGCCAAATTTCAAATTATGTTCCTAGCTTAACCAAATTAATCAATCTTTAAAAATGTATAGTGATCCTCCTAATTAGTTATTTGCTGAAGGGCTCTTGAACAATTGCAGGTTGTCTGTTTTTCGATATTAACTGTTATGTTGACCAGATGGTGTGGTTGTGTGAGCGGGCAGGACGTGAGGTCGTGTTTTGGGAACCCCATTTCCCCACATATGCATTCTGGAGAGCTAAATTTGGTAAATCTATGTAGTTATTGTGGGAATGCTCCATGTTCTGTGTAGATTTGACTCAGTAATTTACAGCTTATAAGTCTTTTTGTGTCTACCTTTGGGAAGTATCCACGAGTTGTCCTACCGTAGTCCCACTCGAACTGCCATTGTTTTATTGTTAGCTCTTTTAATATACGTTTAACGTTTGGTATTGGTCTTTCTATCTGGTAGGGTATATATATTTTTTTTTCAGACGCTTGTTTTGCTAATTCGTCGTCATCCTCGTTTCCTCGGATACGTGTGCCTTAACCCAATTAATTTAAATTTTTTTAGGCTATATCTTAAAAAATGGCTGAGATAGGGCAGTTTGAAATTCTAGTGTGGCCGAGATTTTGAAACAATCTGATATTTGTTGTGCTGCAACTCTCGTATTTATGAACCGATATGAAAGTGACTGATCAAGTGTACAGAATATACCTAGGTCTCGACCGAGTTCGTTGGCCAACTTCATGTATCATCTTGTTTCAAAATGGCGTCCAGTTAATTTTTTTTATTAAAAAAAAATCAAAAATGTGTATACAAAATTATACATTGAAAAAGCTATTTCTGTTAAGTGTTAGATCGTGATACAAGGATTCCGGAACATTTTTTGTTCAGGATTTATCTTAAAAAATGGCTGAGATATGGCAGTTTGAAATTTTAGGGTTGCTGATATTTTGAAACAATCTGATTTTTGTTATGCTCTAACTCTCATGCTGAAATGTGCATTCAAATTCAGTATTAACGAAAATCGGGAACGAATCTGCTATAATCGGGTTCCAAGCATTTTAGCTTCGGGTGATTGAGAAAAATGAGTTGAATTTTTAAAAACATGGACTATGACAGGTACCTTTTCCTTCCGGTACAGACGGAAAAGGAATTTTTTGTATATTATTTCGATGAATTAAAAAAAAATCTCCGGTTTTTGTTTGTTTGACCCTAAATATATCACATTTTTTTTAATATATATTTTTAATGATGTACATTCTTTATTATTACATTTTCCCGCCATTCTTTGTCAATTTTTTTTCAAAAATCCAAAATTCGAAAACTAATTACTTTAATTTAAATTAACATGCGCTAAATGAAAATAATGTTTCGAAGCTTTTCGAAAATATATGATATAAATTATAGCATAAACTTTATTTTCAATCATACCGGCAAAAATCTAAATAAAAAAAAAACATCAGGTTTTATTTTAAATGTATGTTAACGATAATTTTTAATTTCCTATAAAAATAAAATTTGATGATATGATACATTTCTTGAGTCGTGTGTATGATAAAAGTTAATTAAATATTCTAATTAAATATGTAATTTAAATGTCAGATGAATTTTTATTGTTTGTTTTCTCATCTGTTTAAATAACAGCATCGTAAATGTATATTTAAAATGTATGTAATTCATAACGAATTGAAATTCTCTGGAGAAAGACAAATGCAATGGAAAACAAGATTCGGAAATTTAATTTTCTTGCATTATAATGATTTAAAAAATAATATTTCTCTTTTTAATAAAATATTTATTTACGCTGTATTGATACATTTTCTAAAGTGTTAAATAATATATGTCATAGTAACATAGCAATTACATCAATGTTATTTGAATATAAAATTATCAGATGTGAAGTGATATGATTTTAAAAAAATCAACGAAGTTTGCTGAACATTTCATCGGAAAAGCTAAATAAATCTGGAACTATCTAAATATTTTCATTAGCATATTTTCAATAGCACTTATAGTAAATTATTCTATATTTGTTTCGGTTTTATATCTGAAGCACTAATTATTTTCAGCCTTTATTTTATTGTATGCCACTAAATGCTTTCGGATGTATAAAAGATTAAAAATTCTTAACATTCAAGGATAGTTATTTTTTATATTAGATATAGAATAGAGATTAATATAAAATAGATGTTAGAAGATTAGAAGATAGTATAAATATTAGAATATACATTAATTAAATATTGGTAGTATAAATATTTTAAATAACTACACTAATTTTTTTTAATAATAGCAGCTATTAAATAATTAGCAAACATGCTGTTTTTAACTAACTATCAAGATTTTGTATTTACAGTTTTCCAGATTGTTATATTTTCATCAACTAATTTTTTATTGATAATGATTATTTTAAGCTTTAGTACATGTATAATGTTTTTTTAATTACACTAATTATTTCCAATGATTCCAATAAGTATTTTTTTTAATTCACATTTATTTCATTGGCATTAAACTATATATATAGGCGTCAAAGAATAAAATATACAAAATTAATATACTAATTACAAACTCAAAATGGAAACGAAAACGAACAATAATCAGCTTTAAACACAATTTTTCGTAAAATGTTATTTGTCAAATAAGCGTCATTAATTGATATTTTTCGCAAGTGTTCAAGCTTATATAACAGAGACTCGGATTAAGAAATGGAGATTTATAATCATTCTGGTCGTTACAGTAATTTACAATAAGCATTGACTTATGAATGGATCATTAGCGAAATATGCTATGTAATATGTTCTAAGTATTTACATGAACATGCCAGAAATGCGACTTCTTTATTGTTTGCTGTATTATTGAATCATTGCAATTTGAAGTTTAAAAGTTATGTCACTTAAAAATATAGAATATCAATAATTTATATGTTAAAAACATAAGCCATATCAGCTAAATCTAAGTAATGCATATCGTATAATAATTATATAAATAGATCATTGTTAGGACCTGTTTCTAATAATTTCTTTATGCAATATTTAGCTCATTGACGACTGTTAATTCAACGATGAGTATTTTTATGGGATTATTAAATTATTTATAAAGGGCTATGTAGTGATGGTACATTTTACTTTTGCATGCACTCTCAAAATAAATTTCGTCAAAAGCCGTAAATATACAGACAGCAAGTTGCCTGAACACCCCTGTGATTGAAAGAGATTTTTCTGTTATTTGAAGAAATTTCTGTCTTGTGACTGGAGAATTTCAGGAAAATTTGACCTTCGTTTCTTCAATTTTCCATGTTTTGAAGGAAAAAATCAAATTCCGTTTCTAATACGGAAAAGTAACACGCAGCGCAGTTGCCGGTACACCCCTGCGATTTGAAGATATTGCAGACTTAGATTGGGTAATTTCAGGTATATTTTGTGTTAAATTGTTGGGTTTTCCGTATTTCGCGGGAAACGAAGCAAATCAAAGCGGAAACTTTTGTGTTTTACGAAAAAAGGCAACGGAAAAAAATTGTTAAAATCCCGGATTTTTTTGAGAGTGTAGGTATAAAATAATGAAAACTTTTAAAATATGATTAATTTTTTAAATAAAGCATGAAGTGTTACATTACAAATAAATAAATATTATTTCATGTTGATAAACATCTATATTTTTTTCATTTCATTTTCTATATATACAGATGCATCATGAACAAAATAATTTTTAGTTAGCGCTAATTAATTGCTGTTAGCCACCAAATTTTCCTGTGTTTATCTGTTATTCCTTGCTCAGTAATGTCACTTCCAAAACTACCAAATAGACTATCTATAGAAAACTAGTTGAGTTATTATACAAAAACGAGAGCTTGTGAATAATTAAATCTCACGGAAAGCGGTAAATTTTAATAAAATAGTTTAATATAGTAGTTTTTCTCACCGAATTCTCGATGTATTTTCTTTATTTATGAAAAAAAACATATTTACCATGATAGTTCTTACTGAAAAAGACTTCAAACAAAATATTAAATTTTATCATTATATGTTATGAGATTTTGCCTACAAGCTTATATAAATTGTCATTTCCAAACAAAAGTAGAAGCACTTAAAGTTTCTTAAAAATACTTTGTTTTCAGTACTTTTTAAAGAATTTTTACAATAAGAATTACCTTTAAGAAAGTTTTATTGTAATTTAATAGCTTTCTTTGTTAGTCTCTGTAAGGACATGAATTAATTTTCCATGAAAAAAAAATATTTGAGTTTGTTGAATGATTGTTATTAAGATCATTCTTGAAAAGTTACAAAATATCGAAAATAAAAGTTCCAAACTCATTCTTTAATGATGTATTAATTTAGCGATAAACATTCAATGTAAAAAACAATATCTTTAGGAAATCCAAATGTTTTCGTACAGTTATATTCTTTAAAAATACAAAAAATCTTCTGCTTAAGTAGTTAGAATTCGTACATATAGAACTAAATTTGGTATTTAATGCAAAATATAAACAACCGTCGTTTTTAATTATGTGTATAACTATTTGAATAACGAGGTGAGCTGTCATTTAAAAAAGTTATAACATGTATTTACTAATTAAGATATATGTACTAGTTAAGTCATAATAAATGAAAATGATAAATATTTAAATTCTGTTTTGTGAGAATCCATATACTTAAAGCTAACCTGCTTTTTAGTTTTTCGTGCAAAAATGCTATTTATACGCATGCGCGAGCATTCAGCTAATCAGCTAGAGGCTTTTACTATCTTCAGACTCGATGTTCCAGCCAATGAGGTGAAGGCTTTTTCCTCTCTCTAGAAGCGTATGTGTTCCATTTGGTTGTTCGGTTGTTGAAACGTTATAGATTTCTTTTATTAAGGTATTTTTTCATTTTACCGTATTTATTTTCTTTTTAAGTCGTATGTATTTTACTACTTTGAATTTTTTTATAACTAACCCTTTTTTTGAGAGAGAGAGAGATTTCGTGGCACGAAATTCCGCGAATCGTTTCCGATGTAAACAAACTAATTTTAAACTTTTAATATGTAATTCTGTGTGATATGATTAAATTCAGGTTTTCTCAGCGACGATCACAGTATTTTTACCAAATAATTTTTGTATTAATCAAGCTTTTTTGGTTATTAAGCATAGCTAAACACGAAAGAAAACTTTGTTATTTTAAGATTTTGATGTGAATTATTTGCGTACATTTATAATACGAGTTTCACTGAATAATTCAAGAAAAAAAAATCTCATCATTATACATATTTAGTTATGCATTATTAATTATTTACTTGGCCTTTACTTTTAATATTTCAAACTTACAGCAGAATGTAACTATTAAAACATTTGAAATACTGTATTCGTAAAATGAAATTTCAGCTTAAACACTCGACAATTACTTTTAGTTATGCATTATTAATTATTTACTTGGCCTTTACTTTTAATATTTCAAACTTACAGCTAAATGTAATTATTAAAACATTTGAAATACTGTATTCGTAAAATGAAATTTCAGCTTAAACACTCTACAATTACTTTTAGGTTAAATTCAGGTTTTCTCAGTGACGATCACTGTATTTTTACCAAATAATTAAAAGTACTACATGCATGCATCTATCTATCTATATTAGAAATTGGGCTGGTTTCTGGTCACTGTTTTGTTTACATATTTTAAACAAAAATTTCAATTTAATAATGCACTGAAAATTATAATGAATGCTTACAATTAAACACAACAACACAAAACAAAAAATTTCACAAAAACACATTATTTCCCCGATATTTTCCCACAACTAATCAATAAATTTCATGATATTTTATTGCGATTTTAAACCATGAACTTTAGTACTTTTCTGTTATACGGACACTATGCCAAAATGTATGTATGTATGTAAATGTATGTATGTATGTAAATGTATGTATGTATGTTTGGCGACAATGGTGTACGTATAACGGAAAAGTGCCTGAATTATTATTTATATATATATATATATATATATATAATATAAACATAATTGGCGACACAGCAAGTTTTCTGGATTTCTCCCTGTCTCTCTAACCACATTGTTAACAAAACAAAAAATTCACGAAAAACACATTATTTCCCCGATATTTTCCCACAACTAATCAATAAATTTCATGATATTTTATTGTGATTTTAAACCATGAACTTTAGTACTTTTCTGTTATACAGATACTATGCCAAAATGTATGTATGTATGTTTGGCGACAATGGTGTCCAAGTGCCTGAATTATTATTTTTTATATATATATATAAAATATAAACATAATTGGCGACACAGCAAGTTTTCTGGATGTGAAAGGCGGAGATGAATTTCATTCATTCAATGACCGTTTTAAAAGTTTCAAGTTTGGATTGAGTGCACCTGAACATAACAACCGATACCTATTTCTATGTTCATGATTGAGTTATTTGGATATCTTTTCGTATAGCACAGAAAATCATTTCTCCCGCTTTCGTAATACAGATAAATTCTGGTGTATTTTTTTTTCTTCTTTTTATATCATAAGTACTTTTCTACTTTAAATTTTTTAATTGTCGAGTTTCTAAGCTGAAATTTCATTTTTCGAATGCAGTATTTCAAATGTTTTAATAATTACATTCAGCTGTAAGTTTGAAATATTTAAAATATTAAAAGTAAAGGTCAAGTAAATAATTAATAATGCATAACTAAATATGTATAATGATCAGAATGACATATTAAAATGTGTACAGAATGACATGAAAATTTTAAAAAACTGAAATCTTGCACTTGCAACTTAATTGTAAATTTCATTGTTTACATTGGAAACGATTTGTGGATTTTAAGAATTTGCTGAACTTCGTGTCACCAAATTACTAAATCTCTCTCTCTCACTCTCCAAAAAAAAAAGAAAAAAGGGTTAGTTTAAAAAAATTCAAAGTAGCAAAATACATACAACACAAAAAGAAAATAAATACGGTAAAATGAAAAAATTACTTTAATAATAGAAATCCATAAATTTTCAACAACGACATCAAACGAACGTATCTCATCTTTCGTTTGGGATAAGGAACGCTCCTTTGGCCCCCTCCACTCATTGGCTGAATTGTAAAGGGCAAAATTGGGGGACAAAATGACTACAGCATTTCTGAGAAAAGAAAAAAATCAGAAAATTCACAGAAAATAATTATTTTTGTTGCAAGTTGGGTTAACTGTGTTTATGGTTCGAGTCGATTTCAGACTGAGTGTAGATTTCTGCAAGTTGGATTTGGGTTAACCCGATTTTTCAAAAGTTATTTCAAGTTCAGTATATTATTTCAGATTAAAACTATACCTATCAGGGCTTGAATTTCAGGGCGGGATTCGCGCGGAAAATTTTGAAATCCCGCCCAAAAAAGATCATGAGCGGGAGCCTCCCGCCCAAAAAATTTCAGCATTTTTGGAGAAATTTGCATTATTTAATTTACCTGCAACCGAACGATAAATTTCGTGATTTTTTTTCCCCCGCAACTGATTGACGGACTTTGTGTTTTTTCCGCGACTGATCGACGAACTTTGTGGTTTTTTCCGCGACAGATCAACGAACATTGCGTTTTTTAAGCGACTGATCGACGAACCTTGTGTTTTTTGGGGACATATCGACGAACTTTGCGTTTATTCCGCAATCGATCGACGAAATTTTTCTTTCTTCCCTGACTGATCGACGAACTTTGCATTTATTCCGCAATCGATCGACGAAATTTGCTTTTTTCTGCAACTGATCGACGAACTTTGCGTTTTTTCCACGACAGATCAACGAACGTTGCATTTTTTTCTGTGACTGATCAACGAACTTTGCGTTTTTTCTGCGACAGATAGACGAACATTGCGTTTTTTAAGCGACTGATCGACGAACCTTGCGTTTTTTGGGGACAGATCGACGAACTTTGTGTTTATTCTGCAATCCATCGACGAAATTTGCTTTTTTCCCACGACTGATCAACGAACTTTGCGTTTTTTGGTGACAGATCGACGAACTTAGCGTTTTTTCCGCGACAGATTGATGAACTTTGCGTCTTTTCCACGATCGATCGGTGAATCTCAATCAAGTAAAATCTAAAGTCAGAAATTTATTTAACAAACTAATTGTTAAGGGTCCCTAACACATTTAATGGAACTTGAAAAATACACTGCATATATAAAACTTAACTTTCTTCCCTTTTTTATAATAAAAATAAACATTTTACATAATCATTCTCAGTTGACTTAATTTTTTCAATGGTATTTTGTCATGTCTGCATTAATGTAATTCTTTAAATAGCACGTAAAAGAATATTGGGGTTTAAAGATTTTTTTTCTCCCTCCCAAACATTACAACTCCCCTCCATTTAAAAATGTTGGTAGGGAGACTCCCGTCTTTGGAAAAATTGAATTTCAAGCCCTGCCTATAATATGTTTGTGTGTATTGAGGTTTGTATAGATGTTTGTGTGTGTGCTGTTTTTAATACAGACAGTTTCATTTTTCACACGAACCTTTCAAAAAATTCACATTCTTTGCGCAATCCTTTAACAAAATTCGCATTTTTTTCGTGATTCTTTAATGAAATTCGCATTTTTTTCTGTATCTTTTTGTTGTCGAGATTCATAATTTTTTCAGCTATCCTATGACGTAATTCGTGTTTTTTTTTCAGCGATAATTTGACGAAATTTGTGTTTTTTCTGCGATTTTTTTTCACGAAATTTGCGTTATTTTCCACGATTCTTTTATGAAATTTGCGTTTTTCTGTGATCCTTAGACGAAATATTCTTTTTTCGCAATGCTTTGATAATAATCACATTTTCTCTGCTGCCTTTTCATAAGATTCATGAATTTTCAGCAATCCTTCGATGAAATTCGCGTTTTTTCAGCAATCTTTGAAGAAATTCGCATTTTTCTCGCGATACTTTAACGAAATGTGCGTTTTCCAGCGATTTTTTGATAAAATACATTTTATTCCGCAATTTTTAGACGAAGTTTGGCAAGAAAGCGCTATCTTTGGGTGAAATTTCCTGCTTTGCGATTCTTTGACAAAATTTGCTCATCTTTTGTGTAAATCACGTTTTTCTGTGGCCTTTTCACAAAATTCACGTTTTACATGATCCTTTGATGAAATTAGTGTTTTTCCCATGATCATTTGACGAAATCTAGGATTTTTTTTCCCGCGAAGATTGATTATATGTTTTTAGTCTGCAGGTGCCCTAAAAAGTTTGTGACGCCTGTCGCTGCATTGCACGCATTCTGCCACGGTGTATCAAACAAACAAAATTCATCCTAAAGAATTATTGTTTCGTTTCTGGAAATGAACAACCGTCAACTCACTGGCTGAATTATAAAGGGTGAAATGTGTAGGCACTGAGTATCATCTATACTATTAATGTCGGTAAACGTCTGTCTGTGTGTGTGTTGTTGTGTCTGGCGTCTGTAAGCACAAAACTCTGCATGCAGACGACGGACATAAGTGCTTTTGGTATAAAAAAATTCGTAAGTGGAGTTTTTAAAATTCACAACATTTTGCGGGAGAAGAGGGGTGCGACCGAATTTAAAAAATGAGTCCGCATCAATAATTATGGCGGCGGGGGGGAGTATGTTTTGCCTACACGGGGCGGAGACTTTTCTTTGTTGACACCACTCATATGATATATCGTTCGAAAGGCCTGTGACTGCCTTTTCATGTTATGCATCTGTGTGGTCCATCAACCCCCCCCCCCCGCCAATTGGGGCACTTTTCTAAATTTTGCACATACCACTCATGTTATATATCGTTAAAAAGGTCTGTGACCGCTTAATCATATTGTGCATCTCCGGTGTCCATCCCCCCACTTTGCCCCCCCAAGGGGGTACTTTTGTAAATTTTGCACAATCCCTTCATGTTACGTATTGTTGGAAAGGTCTTTGACTGCTTATTCATGTTATGCATCTCCGGGGTCCATCCCGCCCCTTAAGGGGGGCAATTTTCTAAATTTTGTTGACACCCCTCATGTCATATATTGTTGGAAAGGTCTGTGACCGCTTAATGATATTATGCATATCCAATGTCCATCTCCCCACTTTGCCCCCCCCTCCCCCAAGGGGGTACTTTTCTAAATTTTGCAGACAACCCTCATGTCATATATCGTTGGAAAGGTCTGTGAAAGCTTAATCATATGCATATCTCCAATGTCCATTTCCCCACTTTGCCCCCCCTCCCCCAAGGGGGTACTTTTCTAAATTTTGCAGACAACCCTCATGTCATATATCGTTGGAAAGGTCTGTGACTGCTTAATCATATGCATATCTCTGATGTCCATCTCCCCGCTTTGCCCCCCCCAAAGAGGTACTTTTCTAAATTTTGCACACAACCCTCATGTTATATATCGTTGGAAAGGTCTGTGACCACTTAATCATATTATGCATGTTCCGTGTCCATCCCCTACTTTACCCCCCCCCCCCCAAAGGGGTACTTTTTAAAATTTTGCACACACCCCTCATGTTACATATCGTTTGAAAGGTCTTTGACTGCTTATTCATGTTATGCATCTCCTTGGTCCATCCCGCCATTTCCCCCTCCCCAAGGGGGCACTTACCATTTACTTGCACAACAGCGCTAAATGTGTCAGATGAAAGAAATTCCGCGAGTACATGTGCCAGTGAAACTTAGCCAATTGCTGTTCTTCAACCTAGCTTTAATTCAAAGTGGGTTTTTTATTTATTTGAATTATTCTGCAAAAGTTTCAAACATTTTAAAGCAGCTATGAATTTTATTTTTATGGTACTATCAAGTTTTTTGCCGTCAAATTTTGACGGGTTCCATCTAGTAATCATTAATGTATTTATTCTCTTATATGCTTTTAAATCACACTGAGCGCAATTTGCACCATCAGGGTATATATTCCTTTTACAGCAAAAAAAAGAAATCTGTTAACTTTATTCTGTATACAAAGCGCTTTTATGTTGCAAACCATAGACCAATACCACAATTTGTTAATTTTTCATTAGTTTTGGTGTATTAAAAGACTTTAAATATATCTTGTATTCAAAGATTGAGAGTAATTTTGCAATATCACAGTAAAAAAAAATTGCTACAAACGAAAATTTTGAAAAATTTGAAAATGTCATCTGGGAATAATAATAAACAAAATGTCGCTAACAATACCGTAGTTTGGATTTTTTATTATCTCGGAAAAAGTTTCTGTCTTACCATTCTTCACAAATCCATATTTGTTCAATACGTTCCTCCAAAAATATAATTTTTTGGGAGATGACTCAGAATTTTACTTTATAATTACTTAGTAAAATTATCTCAAAATATGAGGCATTTAGAAAAAAATGGCTTAAGTCCATATTATCTTTCAATGGATTTGGGGATAAATTCTTGTTTTATACACACTCGCCCAGTAGTTTGGGGCCATCACAAACTACCTTCTAGATTGAAAATGTGAGCAA
Organism: Maratus michaelseni; assembly: GCA_963931845.1. NCBI lineage: Eukaryota > Metazoa > Arthropoda > Arachnida > Araneae > Salticidae > Maratus > Maratus michaelseni. Next base: position 254,202,345 of record OZ007590.1, on the reverse strand, counting down.
CAAATGAAGTTATTCTCCTATGAAGGAAATATACAAGAGACAATTAATTGAACTTCCCACTATATATGTATATTATTTCATAGACATGATTAACTTTGAATCTGAATGCCTCATATTTGATTTTAGAAAGAGTATAGAAGATTCAAAATGCATATTTATTACTTTATACATACTATGAATAATTGCTAAAACATAGTGTCCACTGATAAATACCGAATATATTTCAATATAAATTTTACCACTTAAATCATTGTTTTTTATTTGATCGAAATTTCAAATATATAGGGAATATAATCATCACTATTTCTTAATTGTCGCTGAAGCACTTTAATCGATTAGTGTAATTAGAGATTTTGCATAATATTCAATATTTTGTCATATGTAGTTGAAGCTGATGGTCAGTTAGATGTCAAATACCCTTGTGCAATATTTATTCCATAGTCTTGCATTGCATTCATATTTTTAAAATTTATTTTTAGAAAATTAGTATTGTTAACTTTTTTTTTGTTGAAACGCTTATTACAAAACGACCCTGTCTGTTTGACTTGATAAAATAGTTCTAAAATATACTCTTAATTTTAGTTGAAGTGGCAAATTCTGACTCCCAACTAATACGATTCGCTAATGTTTTAACACATAAATAAAAAAATAATATATTTTTTAAAAATATGTTTTCAAGTAAAAAAGAGAGACATCTTTCAAGAAAAGTGTACAAAAGTCAAACATTTTAATTTTCTGATGAGAAATTAAAAAAAAAAAATCCATTCCAAGCCCATAAGATTAACTTTGGAGAGGGGAATTCGATACCTGACAGATCAGCATTGCTAATTGTATATAGCATCCTTCTTTTTTATATGAATACGTATAGAATACAGTAAATAAATCACCTTAAGTGCAGAGCTATATGTTACATTTGTATGGATATATAGTTCATTTAATGTGTATTTTCACTGTAACACACATTAAACGTCCTGAGTACATTCTTACTACTAATATTATTCTATTTGTGAGAGTGTGTGCATCAAAATATGCAAGAAAGTTTTTTGAATAACAAAAAAAAAAAGCAAAGTTTTTTTTTTATTTTTTTATTTACATTTGTAATTTACCTTCAACTTGTATTAACTTTTATGTTTTGATTGTGTTTGTTAAGCTCTTTATGTATAGAAAACGTTCTTCTATTACATTTATTTGAAGTTAGTGGTATAAATATATTTCATTATATAAATAGTTTTCCATTTTTAACATATTTAGAAGTGTTTGTACATTTTCATAAAATTTTGCTTTGATAAATAGAAATGTTTTAGAAAAATAGCTTGGAAATCTTGAATGAAGTCGTTTTGTATAATAAAACAATATACCTTATTGATGTTCTTTTTTATATTAAAATCTATATGTGAAAGGTATATTTTCTCATATTTATTCAAAAATACAGGATATATATAATTAACGATCAGTTAAATTACCTGAACAGATAATAATTAATTATTGCATTTGTTAAATACTAGCTAATGCGCCCGACATTGCCAGTCCCGTGATAAAATATTATAAAACGCAGAAACACTCCAAAAATCGCTACACGAAACTGTTCCTTTGGTAACTCTTTCATCTGTAGTAAAATAAATATAGAGACGGACCCCGAAGCTGAAGAAAAATGAACACGACCCCCTCAAATGTCTGGGTCATTTGATTCAAAACGGGTCCGTTTTTAGCCAAAATTAAGTTACTGACTAGTATGACAAAGACGTTTGTCATATATCTTGCTTTCAGTTCAAACCCCCCCCCCCTCAAAATTTTAACAAGTTAACATAAGCTTTTCCATTCCTCTTCCAACATCTAGCATACATGTATTGATTGCATGCTTCTTCTCCTCCCCCCCCCCCCCAAAATAGAATTAAAAAAAAAAAAAAATTCATAAAGATTCATTTATTCCCCCCCAAATAAATAAATAATTATAAATAATTTAAAATAAACAATTATAGTTTATAGATTTTAAATGTCTGTAATTTCCCCCCCCCCCCCCAAAGAAATTCAATATGTTAACTAAAATCTATTTCTGATTTAATTTAGATAACGAATCTACTTTCTTCATTCTAAAATGCAAGTAACTCTCATATATCAGAAACCTCTCTGTCCTTAATTTGCGGTTATGCTAAAAATAAGTTACTAATGTTCACATATTTCTAATTCAACCGTTTCCTTCTCATGAAATCAAAAGTGCATCTGTCTTAAAAGTTAGACAAAATATATATGCAGCTGTGCTCTACATATTAAAATAATGTAACGTATAACCGATATTCTTTATGCAAGCATTTGCACTTCTCATCCGCTCTCAAAAGAATTAATTAAAATATCTCTCGCCCACATGTAAACTGTAATATGCAAGCTCACATCTTTCACACCCTGTTATTAGATTCGAGTCATATGTAACCGTTAATTGCAGCTGTCTTTTAGCAAAATCAAACGCCAATCCCAAAATTACTTTCTTTTCTTTTTCCTTTTCTGTCTCCATGAAAGAATCTTTACAACCCTTACCCCCATTCTCAAATGAATGCACTATCATAGACAGATTCTAGCAGTTATCGTTTTTTCCCATACGTGTCCGTCCGCAGTCTCCAAAGACTCCCTCGCCAAGTACTGGCGATTTTATCATGCTTTTCGCGCCAACACCCGTACATGTAATTTTTAGAACATAAGCACTTCGGCCGTTTGTCTTGACCAGGAAAGCGGTACAAAACTTGTCATTGTTTGTGTAGGTACCTCCCCTTTGCTTCTTTAACTATCGATATTGCCTTCTCGTAAAATAAATATATGTGCATCTAACTATGGAATTATTCTTTCTCCTGGATTTACTACGTATTTTTCATCTCTAAATGACCCTGTTTGATATGCTCCGTTATACTAATAAGCACTGACGCCATGGTAAATAAACATCTACTGCTCCATGTCACATACTCTGGTACGTCCGCCGGTTTCGCTCGAACTTAGAGATTCATTTTTCTTCCAATAAGGGGAGGTACCGAGGTACAATAATTATAAGAGGCATATTTCCTTTCATCTGCAACTATGTGGAACTTTAAATACAACTTCTCTGAACTGCCATTGGAAGTGTAACTCTGCATCCGCTCCGCTTCGCTGATTCCAGACTGCGCGTCACCCCCCCATCTCTTCGCAGCACGATGTACCTGACTCCGGAACTCGTCATCACAGCCCTCCCACCTGCCATGCTGGATCGCTTTTCTACCGGGAGTCTTTCGCCACCCCCTCATCTCTGCTGACAACCTGCTGTTTCTGGAAGTGCTACTCCCGCACCCCCTTCGCCGGATTCAAGACAGTCGGTCTGTTTATCTGCATAACTGGAATTCTCTCGCCGATCCTCATCTCTTCTACTCAAGACACAAATGCAATATTGTGGTGTTCCCCCAGTGCTTTCCCCTCATCTAAAAGTGTCAGTGTGTTGTGTGAAAAGTAGTGTTTAAAAAAAAAAAAGTGTGGTTCGTTGAAAACCACAAGTGTTTCGTTGCATTATAAGTGTTAAGTTCCATAAAATCAAGGATCCTCCTCTTCCCTCCATCTGCGTGTGTGATCTATGGTATGCGATTTTTATTTATTTTATCAAAATGATATCACCCTACAAATTTCATCCGTTTTGCTACTCATAATGCTACTAAATTATTTGTGCCTTCAAGTGCTTCAATGCCGGTGAATGTGTTACGTGTATTCTGTATGTGTTTCAAAATAGTGGTCCAAAAGTAAATTTACAATGATATATTTCTAACAGTGTTACAGAAAGTAATCCGTGTGAGTTTCATCCAAAGAAATTTCTTCAACATTAGTGCTTCAGAAAAGTGCCATTTATTCAAAAAAAAAACTACTGTGGTGATCGTAATTTTCCAGTGTGTGTCAAGTACGTAAATAGTATACTTTCCGGAAGATCAGTGCTATGAGCTCATGATTCCTTTTTAATGCGGCTGGGTTTCAATAATCCTAGGCTTTGATTACAAGTGCATATTGCAACCTTCATACTTCTCTTGTAATATAATTAATTTTTTTTCCTCTACCAGTCAGTAGTGAATTTTATTTGGTTAAATTATTGCATTTCTATTATTAAAAGAATACATTTAATAACAGAGTTTTAGTTATGTTCTTTTTGTGTTTGCCTTTTACCAAAACCTTCTTAATTAAATATTCAGGTTGAAATTAAGTTAATTTAATTTTTGAACCTTCTCATCAAATCATATAAATATGATTATTTTATCTTGCATTTTTTTTAGTTGTAAAATATGATATTTTTATGAATATTTAAGGCAAGATTGTTTTTTTTAAGGTGTTTTGGATACAAATATTAATTTGAGTTTTTAATTTTTAGTAAACCAGTTTAAAAAAAAATAATAATAACTTAAATTGTCTTGCAATATTGGTTTCATTTTTTTTTAAATGAAGAAAAGAAATGCTACGTTCCATTCTTAACAATTTAAATAATTTGCATGAATTTTTACTTTTTATACTTGTATTGATAGATCCCAGGTAAGATCTTTGTTAGTATTTCATGCTATACAAATTGATTTTAAAGTTATAAAAAAAAAAAGGATATATATTTTTTTTCTTCTCCTCTATTTTTCTCTCATTCATCGCTGTTTCTTTTTAAAAATGAATTTAAAAAAAATGAGCGTTAGGGATCTATACGCTAAAAAGAAACAGTGATCAGTCATTATTATTTATTATGATATAAATCCGGTTTACTTTTTTCTTTCATGTTATATTTATTATCTGCTAGTGTATATTGATATTTTTTTTAGTTATTTTATTGTGCATGCAGTGTTTCCTTGAATTTCATAGATTAGTTAATAGTATTTTTGGCCACCATGGCTTCTCGGCATATACCAATTAATTTACCAACTTTTGACGGTGATCATGAATCACTCAAATTCTTTTTCGACCAAGTACGGTCTGTTAGTCAAATAAATAAATACAGCCCGCAAGCAACAATTGCTCTACTAAAAAGTAAATTATCTGGTCCTGCATTAAAATATTTAACACAGAACCCTGATTTATTAATCTCAAATGACATAAATGTAATCGAAAAAGAATTTTCCAATTTTTTTCCCCTCCTAGCAAATCACAGGTAGCAGTCGAACTTGCAAACTTAACGCTCTTACCCGCAGAAACCATTAAAAACTTTGCCCATAGGCTTAATGTTCTGGCTGCAACAGTTTATTCGGACATTCATGACGCCAATGCGCGTGACAAAATTAAATACATGAAATTCCTGGAAACCATTCCATCCAATCTACGAATTAAAATCCAAGAGGAAGGGATTACAGAGTACCAACCCGCAGTTTTAAGAGCCCAGGCGCTACAAGATATTTTGTACGGAGAAAAAATTTTGCATGCTTACCCCACCCCTTCCCCAACTGATTCAATATTTGCCGACCAGCTGAAACAGCTAACCGAGAAAATAAACGCCCTTACTGTAAATACCCAAACACAACCAGAAATTAAAGAAGACGCGGCAACTTACAAAACTAAATTTGCTGGCATGCACAACAAACGGAAATTTCAAAATCGCAATTATAACAAACACCCCTCTCCACATAAGTCGTACAGATTTCACAGAACTACTTGCCAGCTATGTTTCAAAAGTGGTCACGAAGCGCAAGCCTGTTTTAAGTGGAAACGCTTAAATACACAAAGACGAGGACAATTTCACAACAACAACAACCGACAACAGGAAAACTAAGTCAGAGGTGTAATTTTGCTGATGGCTTTGCACCTCACCCCCCTACTGATTACACATCAGCCAGTTTTTTCCCAGATCCGTCCTTACCAAAAATTTCACTTAATAGACTAGTAAACTCTGTAAGCACACAAACATGTGATAGTGTAAAAATTTCTAAGCATGAAACGACACAAACAAACACAGAACAATACGATGACACTACTACAAAAATTATTTACAATGTCATTAAAGACTCAACATCACTTCCCCTTGTAAAGGCCTCAATTGCAAAAAAAGATATTACTCTACTTTGCGATACAGGAAGTACTATTTCGTTACTATCACAGTCTTTATTTGATGAATTAAAAACAATTTTAAAATATAAGAGATTATCAACTGGTGTTGTCATCAAAACAGTCAATTCTGATGTAGATTTTTCCGCATGTATTAGAACCTCCATTAAATTACAACACAAAAACTTTAATCACCACTTTTATATCGTAGACATACCAGATTCATCTAGTTTCCAAGGTATTATCGGCTATGATTCCATCAAACGATTCAATATTGTTGTAAACACCGTCAAAAACATTATCCATATTGACAACACTTTATCGATTCCTTTGCTAAACAAACAAACTACTTCATCTTCTGAAATAAACCAATGTAGTACACAACCCACCTCCTTCAAAAATCAAACTGTAGCTTTGACTCGTAGAATTTCCTTAAACCCTCAGGAACAAAAATGGATTTCAGTTTTCACAGATTCTATTAGCACAGACAAAGATTATTTATTTCAATACAATTCACCCGTTGACAACTTAATAGGATTTGATGCTATAATAAAATCAAAAAATCCAAAGCGAAAAAGAAAAATTCCACAACAATATACATTTTTCCTGATTTCGGTTAAAAACAATTCTGATAATCCCATTCACATTAAAAAAAAAGCTAAAATAGGTCAACTTTTTGAGGTCGAGGAAATAATTGAGTACTCCCCAGATAAAATTAGTCAAGATAACACAGATCAACAATTTTTAAATCTCATTCAAGCTTCTAAAGACATTCTCAAAAAAAGAAAAGAAGACTTATCTGCAACTGATTTCAATCTTGAACACTTACCATCCAATGAGGCTGAAATTCTAAAAGAAATGTTACTCAAATATTACCCTGTATTTTCAAAATCTCTAAATACACTTGGGCATACAGATAAAATTATTCCAGATTTGAAATTCATTAATGACTATCCTATAAAAACACTTCCTTTTCCAATACCTCAGGCATTACAAAAAGATGCATTAGATCAAATTAATCAATTACTTGAAGCTGGAATTATACAAAGACATTGCTCCGAATGGTCTTGTCCTATGTTACTTGTTAGAAAAAAACCAGATGGTACTGGTAAACAAAAATTTCGCCTCGCACTTGACCTGCGAATGTTAAACACTGTAATACAAGGATCATCTTACCCACTACCAAAAATTCAAAACATCATCGCTAATCTCTCTTCTTACACATTCTTTACAACACTCGACTTTCATCAAGCATACCACCAAATTAACTTACCAGAAAAATTTCACAATCAACTAACTTTTACCACCATGTTTGGATCTTTTTCTTACCGCAGACTTGTCTTTGGTTTAAAGACAAGTGCCTCAATCTTTCAAGCTCTAATGGACTCTTTAATTGACGAATTACACCTACAAGGTGTGTATACGTATCAAGATGACTTTATTATAGGTGCGAATTCTTTTGATGAAATGTGTTCTAAACTCGACAAAATCTTTAACCTCCTTTCCAAGTACAATCTCACTCTTTCACCTAATAAATGCAACTTTCATCAAACAAAAGTCAACTACTTAGGTTTTCAAATAGAAAATCATTGTATTTCACCAATCCATTCTAACATTGTAAAAATAACTTCATTTCCTACACCAACTACAAAAAGACAACTAAAAAGGCTTATTGGTTTGATAACTTTCTATAAATCATTAATTCCAACATTTAACAAACTAGTGCAACCACTTATTGATTTAACTACTCCTAAAACTAAATTCATCTGGACAGAAAAACATCAGGACATACTTAAAACAATACAGAAAATTTTCTTCGGTTCACCCATGGTTAGGTTACCAGATTGGAATAAGAATTTTTATTTGAATACAGATGCATCTAACATTGCCATCTCTGGCGTTTTAATGCAAGAACATAATGGAAATCTTCTACCAGTAGCATACTTTTCTAAATCCTTAAATTCCTCTGAAAAAAAATATCCTGCTTTAAAACTAGAACTCATGGCAATTTACAAATCTGTTATTGCATTCAAATATTACTTATACAACAGAAAATTCCTAATCTTATCAGATAGCAAACCTCTAAAAAAATACAAAAAAACTACAAACCCAGCAGACATAACCACCCGTTGGCTAATTGACCTTTCAGAATATTCATATGATTTTGAACACATTCCTGGATCTTCAAATGTTTTAGCAGATTATTTCTCTCGCTGTAATTTTGACAACAACCAAGAAAATTTATTAACCAATCCTAAGCTTATCCATGATCCTCAACCACTTCCAATAGTCGATCATGAAACATCTGATATTTGTAAATCTGTTAATAACAACAATTGTCATGTTAATTTTCTCATCTCAGGTGAACGAACAAAACGAGACCCATTATTGGAGATATCAAATCAAACTTTTTGCACTGAACAACAAAAAGACCCTACCTTAGCTAGTATTTATGATCATATATTACAAAATGGACCTTCTTCAAAATTCCCGAATTACTTCATACATCCTGATTCTAAAATATTAATGTTCAAAAAGGAAGATGTCATAAATAATACTTTCTCATATCACATTGTTGTCCCTGATTCACTTAAAAGTAAAGTTTTAACTATATCCCATCTGTCACACTTTGGTATGGCCAAAACTTATGAATTTCTTACATCCAAATATTTTTGAAAAGGCATCTATGTAGATACACTCAACTTTGTAGCTTCATGTGTCAAATGTTTACAGGCCAAACACCATAACACTCCTCCCGCACCTCTTCAACCTACATACACACCAAGATATCCTGGTCATACAGTCAGTACAGATTTACTTGGTCCTTTCTCAAATAATAAACATGTCTTAACTGTAACCGATCACTTCTCAAGACACATTGAACTCTATCCTCTCACTGATACTTCTGCACCCAAAGTTGTAAAATGCTTATTTAGTTACATAACTACCTATGGGAGACCCGTCTGTATTTTGTCAGACTTAGGCCCACAATATACTTCTCATATTTATAATGCATTTAATGATGCTCTTGGTATAAAAATACATCACAGTTCGGTCTCGCACCCACAATCTAATAGTATTGCTGAGCGAATTAACAAGTCTATTAAATATTCTGTTACCACATTACTACAAGAAGGACACTCTTTTGAAAATGCTCTGTTTATTCATAGGTCACTTTATAATGGTTCGACACACTCTTCTACACTATTTTCACCTAACTTACTTCATTTTGGTCGTGAACTTTCATTAATTTTTGACACATATGATCATAGTACCAACCAAGCATTTCTAGATAAACATGTTGAAGTTTATAAATTACTAGATGACTTAAACAAAATATATGACAAAGCATATAACAACATTAAAACTGCTCAAAATAGACGTTACAAAATTCACAGTCGAAAAGCTAAATTAAGAAATATATGTTTAAAAGATATTGTTTATTTAAAATCAGTCGACAAATTTAAACCTAAATATACCGGTCCATATATTGTAACATTTAAACACTCTCCTGTTTCATTTTCAATTAAAAGATTATATGCTCATGATGATACTGCATTTAGGGTACATATTGATAGACTTCTTCTAGCACCACCTCGATATGGACATTTATGTGATCCTGCAAGTCATGTTATAAATAATAATTCTTCTAACACCATTCTCGCCCCTCGCTACAATTTAAGAAAAAGATAATTTGTAACAAATTTTAAAAAAAATAATAATAATAATAAACTTAAAAAAAAAAAAAATCTTTTAAATTTTTAATATGATCTGATACTAAGTGTTTTATCCCTGGCCAGGATTCTACGTATACTGTGCATAACTTGTCTTCACCTGACTTCACGGCTGGTCCATGTCTTCTTGTGAAGACCACTTTTACACAATATTTTGTATCGGGTCACACCATTCTTCTAATTTTTCATTCAATTTTATAAACAGTAGATAAATATAATCTTTTCACATTCTTTTTCTCTCACACTTTAAACTTTCATTCATACTGAATACAACATTGCAAATATTTTAAATAAATAAGAGTTTTTTTAAATTAAAAAAAAAAAAAAAAAAAAAAAAAAAAAAAAAAAGTTCTCTTAAACAAACTTAAAGCATTTACTTACATGACTTGTACAGTTTCACTTCATCACACCCGATTATGACATATTTTAGGTCTCTCAACACTCTAGGACTGTCAATACATTAGGATTTGCATAAGATACACTTGTATCTGTTTTTTTTATTTTTACTAATTCTTCCCCTTCAGGCTAGTGGTACCGTTCTAAATTTTTGCCCTTAGGTTACCACCCCTCACCAGATTGTGTTTAGAGAGACAATTGTGATTTAGTTTACTAATTCACAATATTCCCTTTTCCCAAAAGTATATGTGTTCCCGAATCGTGCTCCTGTATGGAGATCAGTGTGATCTTCATTGGGGAGCAGGGAGTTCATGTTGTAATGATGTGGACTCTCATCACTGCCCTCCTCACCTAGGTCGTAAGGCCCTAAGCCTGAGACATCACACTTGTCATGCATTGACAAGATTTAGGGCGGTCCCTTTTTATGGGCGTGCCACATGCACCTCTTTTTTTTACCGTCCTGTGCTAGCACGAATTTTAAAAACTTTATCAAACAACTTTTCAGTACACTACACTTGAGTTAATCCATTTTCACTTTTTATATAATTCAAGTTAATTTTTAAGGATATGTTTATGTTATGTGTTATTTGTGTTTATTTTTTTTAATTGTTTTCATTTGTGTTTCGTATTATACTTAAGTAGTAATTATAGTATTTAAGTGCAACAAATTGAGAAAATGAGTACTGTTTTGTGTTCAGTTATCATTAGACATGTCTAGTTAAATAGTAACTTTTTAAAGCTGGTACCAGACAGAAAGAAAAAGAACAAAACAGAAAATAAAAAGGACGAAGATATATAAAAAAAAAATCTTCGAAGGTAGTGCACTATGTTTTATATTTTATGGCCTGAAGTTACAAACTATTGAGGTAACAAAATCCTTTATACTGTTGCAACTCATATAATTTACAAGTATTTTGTGTTATATTATGTATGTATTTTTTTAAGCTTGGGGAGAGTATAATTGTATTATATAGATTTTTTTAAAAAAACTGTACTGTAAACAGTACAGCTTTTCTGGTCAATGGGGTGATATATATGACAAAGACGTTTGTCATATATCTTGCTTTCAGTTCAAACCCCCCCCCTCAAAATTTTAACAAGTTAACATAAGCTTTTCCATTCCTCTTCCAACATCTAGCATACATGTATTGATTGCATGCTTCTTCTCCTCCCCCCCCCCAAAATAGAATTAAAAAAAAAATAAATTCATAAAGATTCATTTATTCCCCCCCAAATAAATAAATAATTATAAATAATTTAAAATAAACAATTATAGTTTATAGATTTTAAATGTCTGTAATTCCCCCCCCCCCCCAAAGAAATTCAATATGTTAACTAAAATCTATTTCTGATTTAATTTAGATAACGAATCTACTTTCTTCATTCTAAAATGCAAGTAACTCTCATATATCAGAAACCTCTCTGTCCTTAATTTGCGGTTATGCTAAAAATAAGTTACTAATGTTCACATATTTCTAATTCAACCGTTTCCTTCTCATGAAATCAAAAGTGCATCTGTCTTAAAAGTTAGACAAAATATATATGCAGCTGTGCTCTACATATTAAAATAATGTAACGTATAACCGATATTCTTTATGCAAGCATTTGCACTTCTCATCCGCTCTCAAAAGAATTAATTAAAATATCTCTCGCCCACATGTAAACTGTAATATGCAAGCTCACATCTTTCACACCCTGTTATTAGATTCGAGTCATATGTAACCGTTAATTGCAGCTGTCTTTTAGCAAAATCAAACGCCAATCCCAAAATTACTTTCTTTTCTTTTTCCTTTTCTGTCTCCATGAAAGAATCTTTACAACCCTTCCCCCCATTCTCAAATGAATGCACTATCATAGACAGATTCTAGCAGTTATCGTTTTTTCCCATACGTGTCCGTCCGCAGTCTCCAAAGACTCCCTCGCCAAGTACTGGCGATTTTATCATGCTTTTCGCGCCAACACCCGTACATGTAATTTTTAGAACATAAGCACTTCGGCCGTTTGTCTTGACCAGGAAAGCGGTACAAAACTTGTCATTGTTTGTGTAGGTACCTCCCCTTTGCTTCTTTAACTATCGATATTGCCTTCTCGTAAAATAAATATATGTGCATCTAACTATGGAATTATTCTTTCTCCTGGATTTACTACGTATTTTTCATCTCTAAATGACCCTGTTTGATATGCTCCGTTATACTAATAAGCACTGACGCCATGGTAAATAAACATCAACTGCTCCATGTCACAACTAGTATTCACAAAATTTGCATTTTCCTAATAAAAAAAATAAACTTTCTTTATACTGTGAGTTTCGAATCGATACCTACAATAGTTCTTTTAATATTCGAGGATAGAGTGAGAATGAGAATATTTCGTTGTCTGGAATTATCAAATGGATACTTTTCTTTCGCGGTGTCCATAAAAATAGTCATTTTCGGCACACGCGCAGGAAAATCTTTTAGTTTCATCGCCTGGGGGGTGCTCAATCTCTTCTAAACAAATCTCTTTCTGAACGAAACTCCGGCACTTGTCTCCGTTGTCTACAGCAACGTAATTAATTAGTTAACTACATCTTATTTAGTTCGTGTTAAGTTCAGTGAACCCATTCGCGTAAAATCGAGGCCATAGAATCCAAGAAAATAAATCATTGCACTGGAGATTAATACTTAAAAATGGTGGTAACCAATGCCTGAAAAAATTATACCGAAGTTTATTTAGTACCTGAGAGCACTGGGAAGAAGGTTAGAAAAAATTTCGTTTCATTCTGACCGATATCATATGCAAAATCTTTTTAGTTCCATTTTCCACAGCCAGAGGTCATAGTCTAAACAAACCTCTTTTCGAACGAAACTGTGGCACTTGTCTCGGCTGCCTAAGGCGCCATGTAACAGGCGTGCTGCGCACGCACTGAAAATCTTTTAGTTGCATTTTCCACCACCAGGGGCGCGAAATCTTATATCTTAATTAGTTTTCTATATTTTATGTAGTTCATGTTAAGTTGAATAAACCAATTCTGGTTGAAATCGGGCGCATAGAACCCGAGAAAATAAATCCACCCAAGGAGATTAATATTTAGAAAAAGTGGTAACCAGGTGTTGAAAAGATGATACGGAAATTTACTTAGTACCAATATTTAAAATGCTCTATTTGGGAGGTAGGGGGAATGTGCGGAGTTTTGGCAAGAGCATTAACGCGATATTTAAAATAGTACCGTAAAACCCACTTTCCCCTGAAAATTAAACCAATGACCTTTAATGTTAACAATTATCGTTTTAACTTTTGAAGCAGAAACAAAACGGCGCTTTTTTTGGTTTGACATACAATACAGTAAGTTATCGTAGCCAATTTCAGAAATCAAATATATAAATGACGTCACGTACATGAAAACGCTGTGAAAACCAACCGAAAATCGCTGTTTTAATTCGGAAAAATTATTATTGAAAATAGGACAAAATTTATTGATTGATTTTGGATTCATTTTAATAATGAAAAAAAAAAGCCGCAAAATGTGAAAAATCTTTAAAAAACTCGAAAAAATTAAATTAATTCATTTCTAATCAAAATATCCAAGTCGGAATAATTAATAACTCGTCCTTCCTTTTAAAAATTATGATTTTTTTATCTTTAAAGAATTATCAACCCTCTCCAAAATAAAAAGAGAAAAAATTACGATTTTGGACATAACATACAAGGAAGGTCTCCATAAGCGCATAGTAAAAAAAATAAATAAATAAATAAATTAAAGAATGTTCTTCTCATCATTTTATATACGTCTAAAAAAAAATTCTGCGGAAACTCGATATAACATCCGTAAAAATTCATGAAAATTTCGTTTATTTGGCGATATATCACCGGTTGGCGACAGAATGAAATTTCAAAAAATACACTTTTATGACAAGTGCTCTTTAAGGAAAAACTTTTTCATCCTGAACTTGTTTATGTAAATTTAACTTGCATAATAAATAAATTTTTATAACTAGAATTTTGTGTACAGATTTATATGTATATATAATGAAATTTAACGATTGTATTTTACGATTTAAACAAAATTTAAATTGATTAAAATTGTTTCAAGCTCAAAAATAAGCCCGATTATGAACATTGTCAATTCAAAAAAAAAAGTGTTGTCGCTATGGAAACAACAACTTCTTCGATATAGGAATGTATAACGAATCCGTTTGTCATCCTGCTTTTCCTTTTAAAATACATTTAAAAATTACTTGTATAACCGGTGAAGCAGTTTAAATTGGACAAAATTGTGGAACGGAGGATAAAACAATACAAAATTTCATTCAATCGGTAATAAATAGAGAAGAAAAAGTAAGTGATTTATTTAATCTGATTTATAGAATATTTTAAATTAATATTACTGCAAACGTACAGAGAGTTGAAAATGTTGAACGTAAAATGCAAATGATTCTGAACAAGAGTGTATGGTATCATGAACCCTAGAATTAACCCATTCGTATAATTTTTTTAATCTAATGATAATTTTACGCTTTCAAATTTTACAAAAACGTCATAGGTCTCATAACATTTTTTTAACCTCTTCGTTTACTTTAATATGCCTTTCATATGTTTTTAAAATTTCGATTGTCAACTAAAAGTGAAAATACACATTTGCAACTTAAATAATAATAATAATAATAATAAATAAATAATTAAATGATAATAATAGTTAAATAATACACATAACTTAAATGTAAGCTTTGCTATAACATAAAATAGATATCTGCAGCTTCCAAAACATATTTTTTCAGTGGTAAAATTAAATAACTGTAACATCAATCAGCTTGTATATATTATACACAAAATAATAAACTATATCATCGTTTAAGTTTAAATTCATTAAGTATTACGCATTTGAATAATCATTTCACAAGCAATTTCGAAATACATTAAAATAGTTTGTATTTGGCGAGCGAAAAATGTTGCTAGACAAATCGCGATTTTTTGCGCCAAACACTCGAAAGTATTTTTTTTTTCAGATTTTCTACTGGGATTCCGCAGCTAAATTTCACTGTTCCTTTATTACATACATGAGTAGATTCAATAGCATTTTTTTCAAAATTTTCTGAGTAAGCGCTTTAAGGAGACCTTCCTTGTGAGACCAAAATGGAGGCAACCATCCAACCAATCAAGTATTCTAGGTAAAATTTCTTAGTAGCAAAGAAACAAATGGTCAAAAATTCAAAAATTGCTGTATGAATTCCGAATAAACTTCATTGAAAAGAGCACAAAATTTACTATCTTGGAATAAAAGATTTGAACCGGGTACCTGTTACTAATGTGAAAAAATCGCTGCGAAACGTGAAAAAACGCTAAAAATCGCATACAAAATTAAGCACCATATTCAATTTGGTGATAGTATACTGAATACCAGATTTATTAAATTTCGTCAAAAGTAGTTTATTTCATTATTTTTAAATACACGTGAAATATTTAATTACATGTAATGTAAGGCAATGATATAAAGGTTCATTTATATTATACAAACAGAAATAACGCTTGAAGTTCCAATCTTCATCGCAGTGAGAAACGAATAAGTTTTTTTACATGTAACGCCATCTATTCTGTGCGAAAACAATCATTTCTAAAAAGCTTGTTCAAAATAAATCCCAATGGCAATTAGCGACGTAAAAAACCATATCCTTAGAACATTGCAGTCTGGACTTAATATGAGGACGTACGGACATACGTCCTGATATTTCAAACAGAAGAGTTCATGGCGTGTGCAGGTACGGCGTGGAATTTCAAATAGAAGTGATTATGACGTATGCAGGTACGTCATGGTGCTTAAGGGGTTTAATATAAACAAATAAAACCAAAAAATCGAAAATCGGGCTTCAAGGTGCAAAACTACATACATAGCTTACTTCCAAATTGTGTAGCTCTGCATGCAGCGGTCTTTTCAGAACACAGTCGAAAGACAAACACACACACAAATACACTCACATAAAAACTTCTTTCCTTATTATTATAAGATGTAAGCAGAAAATAAAATACAATGTACCGTTAATTAAGTTATGTTTTTCGTTTAATACAATGTTGTTAATATTTCGTTTTGCATACTTAACATTGTAATTTCACATTAGAAAAACAAAGGTGTTACGTAAAGAAAAAATATTTTATTGAAGAAAAAAATATTTTGAAAAGAATTTATGTGTTATGATGTATTTGACTTGTGTTTGTTTTGAAAAAATTTATTTAATATTTATGAAATAGTAGGAAGTTTAATTTTCTTATGTAATATGGTTATGTATTTTTCATAGTCTAAGATTTTAAGTAACACTAAAGCATAGTAGGAAGTTTAATTTTCTTATGTAATATGGTTATGTATTTTTCATAGTCTAAGATTTTAAGTAACACTAAAGCAATCGCGTCTGCTTTTAATTGTCACATACATTCTATGGAGATATATTTTATTTTTATTTATAATCAACTTTGAAAAATAGTTAAAAATAGAATAATTGTGTGTAAAACATAAATTCCGTCAATGATCCACAAGTTGTTAAAAACAGAAAAGAAGTATATTTTAAAACTGCGGAGTATAATTTTACATATTAATTATTTATAATGCATACACATATAATAATGACATTAAAATATACATATTTAAATAATGTTTAACGCCCAAATACCTCAAATGTTAACGATTTCAATTCAAAACAGTAACGCATATAAGTGAAATATCAGAAATTTTCAAAAGATGTAGGAAATAAACATCATACCAACCTTGAAACTAAAAGTGAGTTCTCCGAAACCGTACCATGAAAAAAATACTTAACTTACACAGATAAGGTTAATTAGGTAAACACAGCTCTACTTCACAAGCCATGCGTTAAATAATTTCTCACAAGAAGGTTTTAAGACTCAGACAGATAATGAAACTCTTACATAAACTGAGATAAATTATAAACTTAGAAAAATGTGTATAAATATTTATCTTTTCGTAACTGAATAATGCATTAAACATTTTTGACTGATTTACACGAGACAATATAACAGTTATCTCTCATTTGTAATTCTAGTTCGAAAGTAGGAAAATCATCTTGTTTAAAGTTTATACATATTGATTAAATATTATGCTATTAAAATATACAGTGATGTCCAAAAATTAAGGGGTGGACGGACGCTTTCGTTTTTTACACGGTTTGTCGAATAACTACTGAAATTCCTGACGATTTGTTCTTGAACTTCAACGATGTAAAGCACATGTTTCACTTCAAGATCAGAAGAAACGTTATACTGCAATTAAAAAACTTAATATTGGATATGAGCATTTGTATGAAACAAATTTAACTGCGCATGCCCGAACTATACTAAAGATTTTTTTTCATGATTTGATAGACAATTCTATAGAGAAACTAATATGACAAGACCAGTCAAATATCGGAAAAACTCAGAAAGGTTACGGCAATGCAGTGAGCTAATTGACAAATTAGATGGGGGGGGGGATGCCATATAATCCAGTTGTATTGTTCAAGAGATTCAGTATATTATTCGACAAACCGCTTAAAAAGCGAAAGCTGCCGGTTACTCCCCGTTAAGTTTTGGGCAGCAGTGTATTATTGATACGAAAATTATGTAATAATGATTTTCTTGTTTCAAAGGTTTAATGTTGATAGATTATTGGAAGCGACATACATTTGATGTATAAATAATTTTATTGTTTTTTTTTTTTGTTTCTGATCAGAACTACAAAATCCCGAACATTTGCAAATAAACATATAAGGACATAAACATTGCGCTTAAATGCGACGCGATATCCCATAGTTTTGCCGCATTTAGGGTATATTTGGCGTTTTAGTAAATAAAAATATTTTTTTATTAAGCAGAAAAGTCTTGAATACTGTGCCTTTAGTTCAAAAATATATTTAGAAATTGAATCATTATCTGTAATATAAGCTAACAAAATACGTATGTCTCATTTATGTCATTTTTGTTGCATTTACGGTAGTTAAAATCAAAATGAGACGTTCAAAGTCCTAAATTTGACAAGGCATACATGTTAGTTCATCTTAAAATATTCATTTAATTGCTAAAAATGTGTAAATTACTTAAGAAAGTGCTGAAATACATTTTTATTTAATAATAGCTTAAATAATACAAAAAATAACTTTGAGATGCAGAATCTTGAATATATATTATAATTAAACTAGTCGTTGGGGGCCACCGTAATACTTACCCATCATGGATATGCATAATATAAAATATTAAAATTAAAAATGTGGAAACCACTTATAAAATGCATTGAAATTCGAATAAAATCGTGGCTTGATGACGTCATGAACTTTGAAGGCTGGATTACTGAATTGCGTAAAAAAACATCCTTATAACTCCAAAACTAATAATCCTATTAACTAGCGGTTTATTGCATCTGATTAAGCGTCTCATTTTCAATTAAAATATATCTTTGAATTGAAATTTGGATGAAATACAAGATCATGAAAAATCGAAGAGTGTGAAAAATAAGATTACAAATATCTCGGCAACTAATTATCCGATCGACTTCATGCTTTATGCAAAATTTATGTCTTTTATTGTATTTTATATTCATTCCTTAAAATAAACAATTTCGAAAATTTTTATATACCTTTTATCAGAATGAATATTTCGAGAGTCCGAAAAAAATAGTTCCCGTTGATCGAGGTTACTGAAATTCAAAAGGCTTCTTCCCATTATTACATACTAAGTACATACTAAATTTCAAGTCTCTATCTCAATTTTTTCGTGAGATAGAGCGTTTACAGACACACAGACGAACATCAAAATTATTTTTCTAAAAATATGTTTTTCGGAATCTCCAGTGTCTGAAACGTGTAAATTCGTCAAATTTTTTTTTTCGATTTTCAAAATGATTACAAGACTTACCCCATACTACGTATGATGGGTAAGTAATAATGGATACTTCATAATTCATACTTTACACACTTATTACTTTGACCATGGCAAAAACAAGAATTAAATAATGACTGCATATACTACAAGTTTTACCAAATCTGTTGCTTTTCATTTTGGTATTGATTTATCTCCGCTTTTCATCTTCCATGAAGGCATCATTCTTTTTCTTTTTGGTTTCTGAGTAGTATGGATCTAGATAAGCTTGATGTTTAGGCTTCTTCGACTGACTTCGACTTTTTGCCAAATTTATTTTTGGAAATGCTGTTTCTGCTTTTTTAAGCTTTAATTGTTCTCTCTTTTCCAATTCTTGACTTTATCTTGACTGTTTCCCTTCACTGTCCACTTTTATACATATATATGCTTCAGTTGTTAAGCAATCAGCCAAGTTTGACCCTACTGCTTTTCGATTTTTGATTGGGTTTTGATTTGTTGGTGAAACTATTTTTAACAAACAGCTTTAAAATGTACGATATGGTTTAACTTCAGGAAGATATATTTGTGAGAGTGATTCTGGTTATATTTGAGACTGTTCTTGAATAGTATCTGATATGGTTTTGCACGTTAGTTTTTTAAAATATGCCTTCATTGTTTGCAAAAATTCCAAATTTTGATCACTTGTATTTCCATGCAATTTTTTTTTAATATACACTTCACACATTGTGGGAGAAGTTGTATTATTACCTTCATGGTGCTCAGTTTGAAAACGTGTGCTTGCAGAACAGTCAGCAATAGTTATTAAGCCCTCATTAACCATATTTTTAAAATCATCTCTAATTCCAAAATCAGGAAGCATATTGCCATCTTTGGCAGGAAGGTTATCATTAATACGGGATTCATTAACATGAAAATCATCAGTAAAAATTTATTTATTAGCAGGAAATAGAGCGCACAACTCATTTTTAGCAGCTCAATTCTTATCAGGCAAATCATTTTCTCCGTACAGACTTCAGAACTACTTTATTACTCGTACAGAAGTATTTAATTCATTTAATTCATATTTTCGATTTTGTAAAATTTTATAACGCTAGTGGTATTGTGATCGAAAGATGATTCTGGAACAGCACCCCGATTGAATGGGAAAATGTCTGTTTTCTTATTAAGGGGACAGTGGACTTTAAAAACCATTTTTTTTAAATTTTTCATTCAATTGTACTGAAATTTTGCACGCACAGTAATTCATACATTTTATAAGTAAATTAAGCAATTTTATTAAAAAATGTGTATAATTATATAATTTATTAATTAAAATATATTAATTAATCACTCTAATTAAAAATGCTCTATGCGCATTAAATTTGGCTTCAGGAACTTGGTGTTTTGTTAAATGGTAGTTTTATATTATTGCAACAAAAGTTGGTATGCGTTTAAAAATTGTACCAATATATTGAGAAAAATTAATAAAAACCTTCCAATATTTACATTTTTTTTCGCGGAAAACTGTTATATAACTACGAAATTTTCCTTTTATGTACAGTAATGCATGCATATAATTGCCAAGTTTTGAAATATAGCACACTGCTAACAATAATACTTAATATTATGAAAATTGAATAAAATATAAGACGCCTGGAACATTTTGAATATTTTAACTCGGCGAAAATTCTCATTTACAGAAAACACGATTTAAAGTTTTATTTTTTAGTGTAACTCAATTACGGTGTCAAATTTGAAATGCTCGTAACTTTGATAGGAATCTTTGTAATTGCATGCGGTTTTTTGCAAATGTTGCAGTTAAGACTGAAGTATAGTAATAAACCAATGTAAAAAAAAACGATTTTTTAGTCGATTTTAACGCAACTGAAAGTCCACGGTCCCCTTAAAATTTTAAAAGACATGAAATATTTCCATTTTGGTCATTGGAAACATACATATATATAGATATGTACACGGTGAAAGATAAATACTATTGGAGGATCATGTTGAAATTCCTGATTTATTAACTGATCACAGCTTAACTAGACACAATATCTAGTTTAAATAATAAAAAAAGAAATACCATATAAACTTACCTCAGTTAATCTCTTAAATGTCTCTCTGCATTTAGGGAATTCAGCTCGTCGCTAATAGTTCATCAAAATTCGTAGACTACTTTAGAAACATAATTTGAAAACCTGTCGTCTTTACACTTCAGGTAAATGAAACACATGTTGTAGCTCTAGATGTTCATAAGGTTATTTGATCATCAAAGTTAAAAAAGAAAAACCGTGAACCATTTTCGGGATTTTTCGCAGCATTTAGGGAATATGAGGCTTCGGTATAACAAAAAAATTCTTCTTAATATAAACACAAAGGCAAAAAATAGATAATGTATGTTTGAATATGATAATCGTTTTGACAATATTTCCATGTAATATGTTTTTTTCTAAAATTGTATAAAAAAGAAGACGTATGATTATATATACGAATTGTGTCAAATGTGGTACTTAAAACCAAATCATAAGAGATGAATATTATATTAAAACAATATACTATTTTCATACATTCATGTAGGGAATTTTCTATGCGTGTCTATAATCCTACTTTAGTGCATGTTTATTTTATGTTTCGCTGTTAAAGGAGAGTGTAATGTTATTATCTTGTTTTAAACCTTAATAACAAAACTTCAATTGAATTTACATTATACTTAATTACTCGAAACACAGACTGTTGAAAAATAATAATATATATTTAGTATTAAATATTACACTATAATTAATTATTCGAGACACAGACTATCGTTATCTAGAGATAAACAAATATTATTAAAAAAAATTTATATAACAAATTTTTTTCGAGCTACTTTTGCATATAAATTCAGAAATAAAAGCGACAATAAATAATTTGATTTCAAAAAAACAATCTTCTCAGGACAGCCTTATTTTATCAATCTTTAAATAATGGTTTATCTATAGCCTATATATTTAGCATAAAAATGGCACCTATACATGGTAAATCAGGATTTGAAAAATAAAGGAATTTATTATTTGTTTGTTTGAAAAGTGTATATCAGAAAACTGAGTTCCTTTTAATGTCTGTAGAAGAAGGAAAAATTATATTGTATCGAATATTAAAAATAAATGATGCCAAAACTATGAAAAATATAGGAAAAACTCAGGGATATCATATAAACTAAAATTTGTATTAGACCATAATTTGAGCACAAAACATAACTCTATGGATCAAATGGTGTTTTGTTCTTTGAAGTGAAATAGTTATAACAGATCAACATTATTTAATAAAAAAAAATCATAGAATTTAGAAAACCGTACTTCATTTCTTATGATTCCAAGTAATCATTAGAAAACTTAAAGAAAAATACATATAGTAACATTTTAAAATATATATTAATATATGAGCAGATAACTCTGATATTTAAGAAACAAAACTTAAACAAAGTATAATTACAGCATTAAAAATTCCAATGAATGATTTGATTGTTTGTATAGGAATTTTAAAGGCAACAAACGTCATCATATAAACGTCTGAGATTATTTTGTTCAACCTGTCCTCAACATATTTATCATGCATATTTTACTGATAAATCACCTATAAATCTTGTTTGCAAAAATCAGTTTAATTTCATACTCATTTCAAAATTAATACCTCGTAAGTATTGAAAAAAAATATTCTTTTAAGCTCTCATAATCAGAATAATTGTGTTTCATTCAGAATAATTGTGATTAATTGTGATTAATCAGAAAAATTTTGATTTATAACACAAACGATTTATGTACAACCAATAAATAATAGTGTAGGTAGCACTACGCTACCTTTTTCTTTTTTTCTGTAAAGAAAAGCACTTGAAGCTGTACACAGCGCATCTATGAAAATATTTTTAAACACCTTAGAGGAGGAACGAACGCTAGAAGTGCCAATACATATATATATATATATATATATATGTGTGTGTGTGTGTGTGTGTTTGATAGTGACGTCAAAAAACCAACGAAATACAGCCTATTTTTATAACAACTCAAACGTCCATAGATGCGTCTCTGCTTGCAATTTTCAAATAATTTACATATGTATCATGTGTGTATTCATGTGTGTATCCGTATGTGTGTACGTGACTGTGTATCATCAGTTTTTCTGTTTAGCTTATACTTTTACCGATTAATAATTATTTACTTTATTTATTTATTTAATTTTTTAGAATGTTTTCTTTTTAAAACTATATTTTTAGAGAAATATTTAGTTTTAAAAACGTCAAATAAGTATTATTATCCTTTCTGAAACCGCTTACACAAGTTACATCATTAGAAATTACCATGAATGATTTATACTTACTTATAGGAATTTTAAAGACAACAAACGTTATCACTGAGATTACTTTTTCAACCTGTATGTTAAACATTAAAAATATATATACGTTTAAATAGTCTACATATCAGAAACAAAAGTAAAAGAAGATAATAGTAAATAATTCCTTTTAATATTTCCTATCTAACAGTATTTACGAGCACTATAAAAAAATAAAAAAATAGAGGAAATTTAAATCTCAATATCTTTTAAAGTTTTTAAAGGGGAAAAATACTTCATCTTTTATAATTAACTTGTCAAAACATTATGTTTCATGCACTAACATTTTAACAACTTCTCAAACAGTTTTCCTAAAAAAATATCGCTAATTATCTTTAACTCCAAAACATTTTAATCACAGTTAATACATCTATTGGCAAAGTTAAAATAAATATATTTAACGTCTGTGCCTTTGAAATATCTCAAAATTTTATGAAAAAAATATTTAGGTAAACTTTGTATTAAAAAATACGATTTTGAAATATATTTTGCAAAGAGATAATTAACATTATGTATACTAATTGTAAACCGCAAATTTGGCCATTTTTAAATAGAAGTTATCAAACGCATGCATTAGGTATTATGTTCATAGCTTTGATTTGAAATAAAAATAAAACATCAGATTAGAAATAACTTGACTTCTTTTTATTTTTTGCACAACTAAATCAAGCACGCAACAATCTTCAAATAAATATTTGTGATACTTACAGGGGTTACAGGAAGTAAATACGCACGTAAATCTTAATGTAACTGCAACGTTGAAAATAGATTCATTTGCTTGTAAAAATATAAATATTTTGATTTATTAGTGGCTTATGCACTGATTTATATAAAAAAGAAGATTTAATTCAAAGAATAAAAAATTTATCTATTCTTTAAACACAGAGCTCATTTTCATCTTTTATCACATACTGTACGCATTCGTATAGTGACGTCGCTAATAAACTGCTCTGTGAGCGAAAGTACCTTACTGAGTCAGAAACATGTCAGTGCTAGGTCGCATTCCAGCCATGTAAATATGTTTTCTTCATCTTCCTGTTATTAAAATATTTTATATCGCGCTAATCTGCTTTCTGTTCGTGTCTCATAATTGGACATGTCATTAAGAAAATAGATAAGCGATTTTATTGGGCTGTATCTAGCAAAAAGTACATTTATTTTGAGTTTACGTTCTCGGAACTCTTAAGTGAAAATCGAAACTAAAAATTATTTTTAGTTCAGTTAAGACTCTTCATTAATCGTTCTTATTTCATGCTGTGAGAGACTATGTAAAAGTATTATTATTTAACGACTATTAAAAAGCTCTGTAGAAACAATGATAACTCTATGTTTCAAATCGAGTCTGTATTAATCAAAATAATCAATGGTATTTCTTAACCGGTAATGAAATAAAACTAGCTGAGTGAATCACAGTAGAAAGAGAAATGGGTCCAGGTTAATCAAAAAGCTCGTATTTTTTATTTTTCTTAAAAAATCCTAGTGAGATGTGTCGTATTAATTATTATGGTGTAATTTACTCCAAGTAATGTATGGAATAAAGTGAAATATGTTTATGAATCAAAGGTACCCGCAAAGAACACAACACTATTAAAACAGCTTTTATTTAGAAAAGTGTCTTTAAGTGAAATTATGTCTGATCATATGAAAATGTTCTTCGAAATAGTAGAAAAACTCAGAGAAATGGAATTTTGTAATATTAATTTTTTTCCGTTAAAGCGTTCCGGAAAATTTCGAATCAATATGTGAGTTACGTAAATCCAAATCTTTGAAAATAAAAATATTTTAAGAAAGGAAAACTAGAAAATTATTCAAATTACTTAAATCTTAATTATACAAATTACTCAAGATAAAAAAAACGGCATATATATTTTTTTTTTCTTTTAAGAAGTAGTCAAGAACAGAAGAAAAATAAAGAATAGTAAAAAAAAAAAAAAAACTACAACAATTTTGCTAAGAAAATAATTATCGCTATTCCAAGTGGCAAACAATATGCTCAGAAACTAGTCTGGAGACGGGTCAACCAGTCAAACACAAAGCATGTAGATATTCATTATTATTTTGTAGGAGAAGTAAATGATAATGGTGAAATAGAGGTTAGTTGGAGACAGGAAATACGGTAGCAGATATTTTAACTAAAACTCTAAATGCTTATAAACATAAGGGACGCTGTGAATTGATATCACTAAGTGCATAAAATATTCAGTGATATTTTGTAAGTTGACAATTGTGTTTTTAATTTTATAAATGTGTTTGTAAGCATATATTATTATTGTTTATTTATAATTTACACATAAAGCATCTGCTTCATAAGAGAATAAGTATTTGTCAAGTAAATACATATTGTAAGAGAGGAGTTGACGGAATGCAGGGTTCATTTTCTGCTTTTCGCACATAGTTAACAAGAGTATGCTGCTGAGGTAGAAACATGTCAGCACTAGGTAGCATTCCAGCTATGTAAATTATTTCTCGTCATGTTTGTGTTATTAATATATTTTACGTTGAGCTACTTTGCTTAATTTGCGAGCCTCAAAAACGAATATTTATCGATATACGTCAGTGTTTTGTTTCAAAGCAAATTGTAGAATTTGAATTTATTTTTGTGCATTCTTCTGAAACATGCTCTAATTATTTCACATCACTACATTTTTACACTACAAAAATATAATGTGAACAGGTTATAATAACGTACACTATTTAAAATTATATTCCATAAATCTTAATGCAGACAGCATCAATGTTTTTTTGTTGATTTACTGAATCAGATTTATGCATGAAATTGTTAAAAATATCGGTAAATGAAACACAGCAATAATTTCTCGGTATTTCACTATTCGTTTTCTAAAGTTGTGAAATAATTATATAAAATATTACTCTAAATTTATTTTTCCATAATGAATTTATTGAGAACAATAAAGAAATTGAAGGCAGAAAATTTGGTGTTTCAGGTAAGCAAGGGAAATAGTTAAAGGAGGGCTTTTCTGTGTGTGTCTCGTATGCGTAGTATAGGCATTATCGTATATTTATTATTGGAGATTTAAATGTATGCTATCGAATGATAATCGAAATTTAAGTTTTGTATTTTGTTATGAAACTTATTTTCCGAGTTTCTTTCACATATTTCATGAATAAAATGTGATCGATGTCATGTCTTTACGAGCGACACTGACATTTTAATGATTGTAGCAGAAGTTTCAAAACCGTGCATCGTAGTATTCGCACCTTCACAACATATCACAATACTGAGTCCATTTGATAAATACCGGGAAAATGGACAGTTACCGGTCGGATATCGGTCGGGCAGTAAGTAGGATTATTATTCATGATTCTTGAACTAATGATGATGTCCTCTTCTTTGTTTTTGTTTTTTAATAAACAAATGGCTATATATAGGCTGCCATCTATACGCTGTTATTGTTATCCAATATAAGATCTCTGAACAGTTGTTGCAATTACTAAAATCTTCCACATGTTGTTCTTCATTATTTATTCTTCAGCCATTCATTTTAAAATAGTTAATTTATTAACCTACGAAATGTACAATATTATGCAGTCACTTGATCTTATAATTTATCTTCAAAAAATGCTTTGTAGCATTAAGGAGTCTCAAAGCATTTACAGTGTCAAAAGATTTTGTTTCTTTAGGAACATATTAAAATAAAATCCTGGCTACAAAAGAGAAATTAACTCAAAATAGTTTGAGATCTTTTTTTTATGATCAAAGGGTAATTTTGTCTGTAATTTACTAAAAACTGTGATTTTATCATTGCGCGCACGATATCTAAAAATTGCTGGAAAGAATTTCTTGAAATTTTGACTGAAGATATAAGATTTTAAATGGGCAAAATGACATACTACCATGTTAATCAAATAAGATATTTTTAAGGGGACATATCACCTTTAAAATGGTGAAAAATTCAATTTCAAGGTTTTGATGTCAGTAAATAATGCATTTTATTCTGAATAAAAAGGTACCAATGTTTTTCAGAGGCGATAATTATTGACGAAGATATAAAGTAAAACGCGATCCTCATTCTTTGTTTTTGAATGGGGAGTAAAAACTTTAAATCCATTTAATTCACAAGAATGATTTTCAAATTGCGCGCACAATTTCTCCAAAATAATTTAGATAGAACCTCGAAATTTTTCAAACTTATTAGTGTTGCAACAAT
The DNA here is from genome assembly GCA_963931845.1 of Maratus michaelseni. Classification (NCBI taxonomy): domain Eukaryota; kingdom Metazoa; phylum Arthropoda; class Arachnida; order Araneae; family Salticidae; genus Maratus; species Maratus michaelseni. The sequence continues at coordinate 254,174,858 of OZ007590.1, read as the reverse complement.
GAACAAAATGAACTAGAATCTTTTAAATTGATCAATAAATTGAAAAATAATTAACTGTAATTAAATTAAAAACGCATTTTGAATGCACTTTTCAAAGAATTACAGTTCATTATTTTTTAATTTATTCACCAAATTAAAAGATTCTAGTTCATTTTGTTCATTGTTACAACATTAATAAGTTTGAAAAATTTCGAGGTTCTATCTAAATTATTTTTGGAGAAATCGTGCGTTCAATTTGAAAATCATTCTTGTGAATTAAATGGATTTAAAGTTTTTTCTCCCCATTCAAAAACAAAGAATGACGATCGCGATGTACCCTTAAAATAATTCTTTTTTATAAAACTGAATTTGAAATTTTGAGATTTTTGTTTCAAGAACTAATCATGAAATTTATTTTGCAGGGTAAGTTATTTTTCTCGCTTGTTAGATCTCTACTCAATTAAATTTTAGTCTCAGTGTGGAAATTCATTTATTGGAAATCTAGCGTACAAAGCATACGAGGTAAATTTATTTATTAAAAAAATCATTAAATGTCAAATATAATTTTAAAAAGCTTCTAATGCACATGGATTCTTTTTCAGAATATATCTCTTTTAATATATTTTTAATTTTCATCAGCGGGGAAGGTTAGGCTACAGTCGGTGAAAATTAGCTTTGTGTTCAACTCAATATAAAAACAAATTATCGTTGTATTATTGCAATACCGAATTTTTTTTTATAATTCGTATTTCAAAGCAGTCTTCACAGTAATTTGTTGGAATTTGAGCACACATTTTCAGTCGTTTCTAAGTCTTTTGCAGATCGCAAGATTCACTGTCCAACTTCATATACTTTAGGATTCGAAAGAAGCACTCCCTTATATAGATTTGGGATTAATTGCGAGAAAGGTATATGCAATCTGATGTGCCTCCAGACGCTTGGAAGGGCATTCTTTTGTTTCGTCCTCCAACCATCGAGATGCAAGCTTTCGCAAATCTGTTTTCGAGCACGTTCCATGGATCGTGATTGCTTTTCCTACTAGGAATTTCTAGATCATTCTTTCAGATTCTGAAAGCCAATGTATTAATCAAATGTCGCCAAAATTAGCGAAAAGTCACAATCTTGGCGGCATTCTTTCATTTTTGGCCATGCATGTGTTTTGGCATTGGTAATCTTGATTTACCCACCAAATCTCGCCAATGTAAGAAAAAATTCGCCTAATATCCCCAAATTTAGCAAAACCTACCCAGCTTCGCAATTTCGTTTACTGTCAACCTTTTAACAACTTAGTAACTTAATCTCTAACTTATTTCATCTCTAGTTTATCTTCCTAACTGTTTAACCTTCATTCCCATTGAAATTCATTGACCCGTAGTGACCCCAAAATTATCAACGAATTTTCTTAAGCATGTTACATTGCCCAATGGTCTTCTCGTCCCCCAAAACGATAGGATACAAAATTCAGTTAAATTCGTTAGAGCCGTTTTTGGATAAATTTTACATATTTACAAATTTAAATATTACATTTTCCCCTTAAGTAAAAACAAAAATATTCTATTCTTCTAAGACCAAAACTTATTGAGTTATAATATTTTAATTTTACACATTTTCTGGCACTAAAGACAGTATTTCCATTTCACCCCACTAATTACATATTCGTTTAGAGGTAATCATAGATATAAGTAATTTATTATATCACTTTATTATAAATTTAACTTAAAATAAATAAAAGTGACATTTCCTTTTTCAATAAAATAAGTTTCTTTTTTGTTTTTTATAATTTGCTGAAACCTTTATTTAAAAAAGAGTTTCACCTTTCAAAAAATTTATATTCCAGTTAAAAACATCTCTGTAGTTTCCTTGATTTTTCATGATTACCTTAGTTATGCAAAATATTAATTTGAAACTTTCTTAAATTTTAATTAATGAGGTAGTTAATAGCTAAAAAGGAATTTTTAAACATTTCATACAATTTATATTAAAGAGCATAATAATAATATTTTTTATGCTTCGCACTTAATAATGACATTAAAAAAAAGATTAATTTAATATATCTTTATTTCAGTGACATTAAACTTTGATTAGTTTACTTGATAGTAAAATTTCTAAAATCCTAACAAAAATGTTAAAACCAGAAAGTATATTTATTAAATTAAAAATTATTTTTTGCTGATATTCATTATTTATTTTTATAGGCAAATTGAAGGTCATTTTATAAAATATATCTATTAAAATATTATTTAGAAAATAATATCTATTGAAATCTACATTAAAATTTATGAGCCTGATATATAAGCTAAAAATAGTTTATAAAAACACTATAGTTTATAAGCTTTATACATTTTTATTTTATAAACACGTTTTCTTGTTTTTATCTGAATTGGAGATTGAATGCATTTTTTAAGTTTAATGTATTATATCCCTTTAAAAAATGTATTGTATCCCTTTATGTAAAATTGAATAAACACATTGTTCAGAATTAAACACTGAGATTTTTAATAAGTTTCATTGTAAATAATTATAATTATAATTATAAATAATGCAATGTCTCGTATCAATATAAATAAATTAATATTCACAGTTCAAAGAAATAAAACGCATATATTATTATTATTATTATTATTATTATTATTTTACTTATAAGAAAACATATATTAAAAAAGGGAAAATTTTTATTTTCAAGTATTTAACTCACAATCAATATCAAAATACAGGAAGCGTCAGAAAAATGTATCCACGCATTGAATAATTATAACTCCAGTTTTTATTCGCATATAATTAATGTTTATACTGCAAAAGGATCTACATATGATGTATAAATTTCAATCCTACCGCAGATGTTTAAAATTATTACCGTTCTAGTAAATACTCTGCTGATAATGACTGGCTATCGATTCACAAATTTCAACAAACATTCCGTTTGGTTTTGTGGCGCATTCTTACTGAATTGCGGCTCCGAAACGTTGTCTATAAACATCCTTTCGTTTAAAATTTATCTTTTAGCAGATGAATTGTAAGTTGCATTGGTGTGTCTGCCTGAAAACTCCCTGTGATATTATTTTTGTACTACTGCTACATTTTCATACTTACAATAGTATTTTAAAATAATTTTTCACTTTTCAAAAGTTAATTTCGGTCCACGTATTATTTCCCATTAATTACACCTTGTAAAGAAAGAAATATTAGAAAGTTGTGACCCGTTAAACAGTGTGTGCATACATTTTTTTGACGTACACCGTATTTGTGAAATATGTGGAATCTATACACTGTCCTTTCATGTTGTGAACACGCTTTAAACAACATAAAAATAAACTTTATAATTTTTTAATTGAAATTGTAATATATTTCAACTATGTGGATAGATAAGTTCAATATTTCGTCAAATAATTGCTGCCTACTTTCTCAGCCAAAATAGATTTTCGAAATGCTTTTTACTTAAGGTTTACTTGAAGGGTGCAGCTCACGTCATACGAACGAAATATTGTAAGTTCGCTTTTTCAACACAAAAAATACTTTGTATTTTTTTTTTCAGATTTTAATGCATTAAGTGAAAGTTGTCATATCATCATTTGTAAGAAATATTCGATTCAATGGCTTATTCTAGAAAGAAAAGTTTGTTCAATATTTTTAAACATGTAAAGTGCTAGTGTCATTAAGACGTTAAAAGGGGTAATATGCAATAGTAAATGAGAAAAAAATCTTCTAATTTTTTGTATTACATTATTTTTATTTCAATATGATATCTTTCAAAATCATTTCAATTCAATATTATATATAATATTTACGTTCTTAGCAATTGTGAAACTGATCTTGGTAGCAAAATTGGCTGTTTGTACATTGTTGAATTCTTTGCTATTCCTGTGTTTTATTTCATTTTGATTTTGATGCATGGTTGTATTAAGACTATAAGGATTTTAAACATATTAAACTAAAATTGGTACATCGCTCATTCTAAAAAAAAAAATAAAAAAAAAACTGGGCAAGGGGATTTCGGCATTTGTTTTTCATATTGTATCCATTTTTTATGCATAGTGCGAAGAAATTTGTTATTTGATTATGATATATATTACAAATATAATGATTAATGAAATATTAAAATAAAATTGGTACTGAAATTCCCTTATACTTGAAGAAAATATTTTTCGATTAGAAGGTAAATACAGTTTATTATGCTATATTTTTATATATTTATATTCTCATTCCATAATTTTTTATATATTTAAATGCAATTATAATTTTGTAATATCAATTAATAAATTATATTTATTAAGTTCGAATATCTAAATTACTTTACAGTAAATGTTTTTGAAGTTCTAGTTTGAATTTGAATGTTTTTAAACGATTTCTTTTTGCATAGAATAGCTGAGGTCGATTTCTAATATGGCTATTTTTTTACATCTTCGATTTGGTTTCAGATTTTTTAAAATAAAAATACTTTCACGTTGGGAAACAGTTTTGAAAGTGAAAGTACTTTCATTATAAAAAACCTTCAAACAAAATCGATAAAGTACAAAATAGCGATATTAGAGATTGACCTCAGCTATCCTATGCAAAAAGAAATCATTTAAAAATATTCAAATACAAACGAGAAATTAGAAAACAACCTGCCCATATATTTAACATTAACAACCGGATGTTTTCGCGTGTGTGAAGAGTCCCCTTTAGTGCTGTGTTATTCATCCTGTGGATCATCTGTAATAAGGATTGTTAATTTGTGTATGAAATTCTGGTTAAGTGCAGAATATTTGTAAGAAGGATTCTGTGTGTATTATTTAGATTTTAACAGTATTATGTTATGAAGATCGATCGAGAGAATAGTCTCGGTTGATAAATGTCTAAAACACTCAGAGAAAAGTTTTGTTGAATCAACCAAAATTTGGTTGGCCCAACAAAATTTTCCGTTTAAATATGGGTCAATAAAAAATTTGTTTTAATCAACAAGAAAAATATTGTTGATTTTTTTTGCAATTCCAACAAAAAATTTTGTATCGCCAGCAAAAAATTTTCTGTTAATTAAAGTAAAAATGTTTCAATTTTATTTGAATTAACAAAATTCTTTTGTTGAAAGTTTTCTCAAAATAAATATAATTATCTGTTACTTTAAGAGTTCTTTTCAGTTTCGGCAACAAAAACTTTTGTTTAAAGAACAATTGTGTTGTGTAATTTTAAGAATTTTCTTTGTTTTAACAAAAAAGGTTTTTGTTACATAAACAATTATAATATTTACTTTAAAATTATTCTTTGTATAAGAACTTAATTATTTTTTTGTTTCACTTTCAGTAGCGAATTACGCCTGTAATCCTTGAATAATAGCAAGCGAATTTTTATCCGGCTTTTTTTCAAGCGTAAACCTACAGATTGAACAATGTCCCGAGCGGGGAATCGAAATCGGGTCCTCAGAATAGCGATCTGCGACTCTAACCACTCAGCCAGAAGGAACGATGTCCAAACTCGAAATTTCTCACTCTTATATATGTCAGACCGGCTGCAACCGCAGCACATGATGAAAAGACATAAAAGTAGGCAAAGCCGGACGTTACTCTGGGGCCCTCTACCAATTGCTTTGTTATTTACTAAATCAATTTTGGTATACTGCAACAATTTGAAATTTTACCATCAAAATTTCAAGCAAACAACATTTTAGAAAGAGCAAGCTCTTTGGGTAAAAATTCCGTAAGGAAAAAATGCATTTCTTACCCTGATTGATTTTTTTTTGTAAAAAATTATACTGAAAAGTAAATTTGAGGGCACCTTTGTATCTCTTTGGATAAACACGCGAAACAGGCCCTGCATGAGCATGCAAATTTCTGCGGCAAACATGAGCCGAAAAAAAAGCCCAGTATACAGCAACATATAGTTAATTTTTAATTCATTTTCAGCAGTGAATTACGCCTGAAAAAGGCCGGATAAAAATTCACTGGTTTCAAGGGAGATTCAATGATTACAGGCGTAATTCACTGCAGAAAATTAATTAAAAATTAACTGTGTTGCCGTATATGCTGGAGCCTCAGAGCGCTATTCTGAGGACACGTGTACGATTCCCGGCTTGGGAAATTTTTCACTCTGTCGGTTTACGCTTGAAAAAAAGCAGGATAAAAATTCACTGGTTATTATTTAAGAATTACAGGCGTAAATCACTGCTGAAAATAATTTAAAAATTAATCCGTGCATTAGTTCTTGAGATTTAGTGATAGTGAAAATCATGAAAAATAAAATAACATAGCAGCGCCACCGGTTGGGCTATTTACACCAAAACGTAATCAGCTTCTATTTATGTCAAGGTCTAACTCAATCTGTATTTTGATGTAAATCAGTGCATTAGTTCTTGAGAAATCTCGAATCTATTGCAGAAATCGCGAAAATTGCAACATAGCAGCGCCACCTGTTGCGCGATTTACGCCAAAAAGTAATCAGCCCCAATTTATATCAGGAAGTAACTGAATATAACTTTTTATTAAATTCCGTGATTTAGTTTTTGAAATAGAGCGCCCTCAAAATTTTTGTCACATACAGACAGACATAGACAGGCATTTTCTTAAAACAGTCAAATCGTGTCCAGGACCTTCTAAAATCCGTCGAAAACCAGAAGTTGAAAATTTTCATGACTCCAATACTTTATTCTTGTAAAGATAGAAGAAAGTAATAAATGGGATAGGGGGGTTTTTAAAACTACCTTGGTCCGTCCCAATTAAAAAAAGTTTTAATTATCCAAAAATTATGTTAATCCTTTAATTATACAGCTATATAAGTCAAATAAACCAAGTTACGTGAGAGAATTATGGCTACTACACAACAATTTAAATTTTGTAAAAGCAACAAAATATTGCTGGAATTAAAAATTACAAAATTATGGTAAAATTAAAAAAAACAGATTTTGTTAATTCAAGTAAAATTGATGAAATTTTGTTAAAATTTTGTAAGAGTGTTAACAATATTTTTTTTCTCAATGCAACAAAACCAACTTTTTACTTCAACTAAAAATTTTGCTTGAACAACCAAAATGTACTTAACAAAACAAGTTTTGTTGTTTTATTCGATTCCTTTTTCTGGGTGAAGCAACTTGTAAAATTGTGAAATAGAAAATATTCTGATAAAAAATCCGAGATATTTCCCGCAAATCTGTGGTAATTTGATATATATTATGGTTTTCATTTGTTCAATAAATAATACATTAAAAACAAAGTTTCTATTTAAAACAGAAAAATCATATAAAAGTTCGACTGTAAAATTTTTTAAAAGGATTTTCGATAGTAGGAAAAATAGTTTCAATTAAAGTGAGGTCATAAGACAATGAAAAAAAAAAGTTATTTCATATTTAAATCTTAAACGCATAATTATTGTTAATATAAAAACATTCTAAAGAAAATCAAAGTCAGAGAATTACTTTTCGTCTTTAAATAAAATAATTAAGAAAAAAATATTTTAATACGGGTTTGCTCTATTTATTTTATTAATATAAATCAGCCCCTGTTCTGTAACAATAAACTGATGACTAACAAAAACTCCGAATTGAATAAGAGAATAAAATAAGTTGGTACTAAAAATATTATAATTTAATGTCCTATTTGCTTTCATGAAATAAATAATTTAACTATTAGCGCTTTCCTGATAATTAATGAATTTATTTAATATTTTTATATGCACATAAAGTCATTAAGTGAAAGCGAAGAAACTTAATTTATATTATTTATCATTTACTTATACTTGAACAATTTTTTTTAAATGCCATTAAATTAAATTTTATTAATGGGACATAAATGTGTTTATAATGTGAATTACATTTTACAATGGAGAACAAGGAATTAGTTTAATTGCTTTAAAATGTAATGTTTTTAGCATCGCAGTGTTATTAATATTAATTTACTGTGGTAACATAAAATTGAAAAATATTAAATTTATTTTGCATCAACACAATTACTTCCTCTTACAAAAAATAATTAATAAAATTAGGAAATGTGTATGTATATTTCTGTGTTAATCATAGATATTTTACAAAAGACATTATCTTCTGTTTTGTTTAATCTTCATAATTTCAGAATGAAATTAATCTTTTTAAAACACTTAATATATGAATATCTGATTATGGTTAAAGTGCATTTACCAGTTATATTTAATGAATGTTGGAAAGCGAAAGTCATAATTTGAATGTACAAATATATTTTTAAAATTGTTTTAGCTCTACGTTTATGAAACGTTATTAGAATTAATGATGAACATAAATAAGCAAATTCTAATACTTAGTATTTCTTTTTTGTACACATTTACATAATTAAATAATGTGGTGCTATCATTTTAAAATGAAGATGAAGAAGAAAACTTTGAAAGTTTTTTATAACTCAAAATATGTCCAGATTTAAGTTTAAAACTGAATATGTTGAAATATTTGTAACTTTTTAAAAATGGATTATATCGAAAGTGCAATTTCCGTTTATGAATTTAAAAACTATATATGTTGATATATTTAGTAATTTGTCTTTATTTTATGCATTTTGTGAGTGAATATATAAGTTTTTACAGACGTGTATTTAACTCATACATTTACTTTTCAAAAGAAAAATGCTACATCTATAAAAGTTTGAGAAACAGAAATTTACAGTATTTAGATGGTGTTGTTCTTTTTGAAAAAATCATAAAATATTCCTTTTCATTTAAATGCCACATTTTGAAATATCTCTAAAACAATATTTCTTCATATTGGAAAATATCGGAACATAATATTCCTCGTACATTCCTCGTACTTTCTGTTCTAGTCTGCTCCCGTATTATGAATGCCGGTCATGCAAGATAATAAAATTGAGACCTTGGTACTATGGTTTTTGCTTCCACTACCAGTATTAAACTGATACCGGACACGTTGTGCATAGAATTCCCCACTTAGATAATAAACTATTAATTTATGGATTAAATTAGTATAAAAAATACAGGAAATGTTCTTATTGCAGGAAAATACAGTTTTGTCCATCTAAATAGATATTATTATTACTTTCCCTGCATGATTGATAAGTATTAAGAATAACAATCTCCCTGATAGCACACTATAATCTAGTTCGTTACACAGTACTAACACACACAGTTCCGGTTGAGTTATATCACAACCATCTCTAAAGGTGCTCTTCACACTCGCTCTGTCTATATCTGGCTGTATCTCGCACCACTACTTCCGGTACGGTCTCGACCTCTCCATGGATCTGCTCCGACCGGCTCCATCTACACGATTCTTTGTACAGGACACTGCCTGCCCTACCTCCTCAGTTTCACACTGAGAACTCGCCTCGTCTCATACGCTTCATCATCTTCTTGAGATCTTCAAGGCCTTTAATTCTTCCTTCACGGACTTCCCTCCCACGTTGAATAGATTTCTCTAGAGAATTCACCCTTTTCTTTTACCACCTTCCTAACTTGTTGTGTTAGGAATTCAGTGCTCATTGTGTCCACATTCCAGAAATGGATTAGAATCCTTTCATAATGACCACGTGAACACCCTCAAAATAATTTCGCGGATCAGGAGAAATTCCATTTTCAATCAGACAGAGAAGTTTATATCTACCGGAAAAGAAAATATATAAATGGATACAACAATATAGAATAATTAATAACTTACTATATTAAATTAATTTAACAAGATATATAAAATATAAGCTCTATTAAAATCAGAAACTTGACACATTTCCATAAGAAATTCCAGTTTGTCCTGAAATTGCACGTGTACTACATTCATCAAGTACTGTCGACGTCGATTGTGTATCGGCATCGTGATCTACCTTGTATACAACAATAGAAGATGTTTTGGGTCTTGCGTTTCTTAAACGATCTTTCAAAGATTACGTTTCCTCAGACTTTTTAGGATAGCCTTAAGTGTTGTAACGGTCTAAAATGAACTAGTGATAAACATAAAAATACTATGTACGCCAAATAACTTTTTCAATTTTAAATTCCCGCATTATACGATAGGAATGCAAAGCTAAACGCCGATTCTGACTCTTTATAAAACAGTTAAACTAACACAAATTTATAACGCTAATATAACATGGCAAATTAAAGCAGTTACAGATGAATTTGTATCAAAGTTCCTTTAAAATGCATTCTAATTAATCTTTGAAAAGCCGTTTGAATAGAACGTCTTGAATTATGTTTTGAATAGCCTTTAAAGCAAAATCTGAGCAATATCTTAGGAAAGATGTTTCGCAGTGAACTTACTTGCTTGCTTAGATAACGCAGGGTATAGAAAATTTTCAACGTTCTTTAGGGACGTCACCTGCTGGTAAAAAATTTCACTATTTATATATTTTTTTCATTATAAAAAATCTCCCGCATGTTTTTGAGCATTTCTGTGAAACCGCATCTTTCTATTGTACATAGATTTCTAATTATTAAGTTTTTAAGTCTTGGGACTTCTGGAAAATATATACATGTAAAGCCCAGCATTTTCATTCATATTTTTTTTCTGCCGAAGGAATGACAGGTTTTTCTGATGCGTCATGCCGGCGCACAGTGGGGCATGTTGATGATTTAGTTGGACAAAATTCATTTTCCCGATTATCTCGGATTTTAACAAGACCACGCATACTGGTAGTTGAATGTCTCTGTTTTCGACCTCCATACGAGTTTTGTTGAAAAAATCCGAGGTGTCGATTAAGTACAACCGTAAAGAAGGCAGTTGGTTTGAGGGAGTTTCAATGGTTACAATTTTTCGAAAGCACGTCGTGACAATTTTCTTTTATTTGAAAGCACGAGTTTACTGGACATATGTCACATGTTTGTCAAAAGATTTAACCCATTGCTACTTGAAAATAAGCGCCATCATGTTTAGAATCCATCATGTTTTAACACAGTATTAAGCATTATTAAGTAATAAGCATTTGTTTAAAATCAAAGTACCATTCCTAAAGTATTGGAAACTGAAGAAAACTCCTACGAAAATTTGCAAATTATTAATTTATATTAACTTGAAGTGTATGTAAGAATATTTAGTTCTTAAACCACTTTTAATTGTTCTATTGAGCTGAAATGATGAATACATCTGCAGTTCAATGACAATACAATATTATAATGTAAATAAATAATAATACAAATAATAATAATATAAATAATAATAATAATATAAATAATAGTAATAATAATATAAATAATTATATAAACCAGATATGTATCATTGTTTCAGTAATTTATTAGTGATACATTCGAAAAACCAGCAAAACTTAATTAAACTTCAACGCAATAATTTTGTCCATCTAGATCATCAAAGCACACCACTTTGAAACATTGGAAATTTTATGACACAACGAATGTGAAAGGATGATTTACGAAAAAAACAATTACTGTTTTTATTGCATTGATAATTTTCTGAAAATTACTAAGACAATACCTGAAAGATATTTATTCTACCTGTTAATTCTCTACTTATAATGATATATTGGATGGAATCTGATTTTGCATGTCATAAACTCCTTAAGCGTTTTACTAAATTTTACAACGATGAACACTCTTAATTAAACTTGAATGAAATATTAACATTGATGCGATTACGATTTGGCTTTTTTTTTAGAATTCCAAACAATTCATCAAAACTGAGTATTTCAATATTTTTTATCGTTAATATTTACTGCTTTCTTGTTTAGCGATCTAATTTATGAATAACAATATTTAATAAAATCGAATTAGAAAATTTATCTCTATCGAAATCTATGAATTTTACTGCTTTCAGATTTGTCATTACATTTTCTAATAAATTTTGTAGATCTATGTCAGATTAATGTTTAATTAATTGCATATTAAGACTATTTTTAATGGTATTCGATGATCCTCCTGTTTTCAAATATATGTTCTAAAGCCTTGGAAAGGAAAGTATAATTATTGTCAGATGTTTCTAAAATTTTGTGTTATCCAGATAACTATCCGTGGAGGTATTGAAGCTTCTCATTTCCAGTTACTTCTGGGCTGTTATTGATTAAAGTATTAAATGTACTTTTAAATTGATTCCACTCTTGAAATCCACCGCTGAAAATAGGTATAGAAATTTTGGGAGTTTTATTAAAACCTCTCTAAGTTGATCATGAGTAATAGAATATGAATACCGAGTAGGACTATCACTGGTATGATTTTAATAATCATACTGAACCAGTTTTAACCAATTGAAGCAACGTCTAAGTACACTCTTTAAAACTTTAACGATTGGTCAATTGTTATTCTAATACAAAACTCGCTACATTGTAGAATCTACTGATTTTATACATTTTAACCAATACTCTGTTACTTTTAAAAATAATTGTTTCCACCTTCAAAGGACTCACATGTTTTAATAATGTTTGTTGAAAAACAAACAACAGATATCTATGCCGATGCAAAGGAATCATGATTTTTAATCAGCTTCTATTTTTGTAAAAAAGTTTTCTCAACTAAGTAAATTATTTTAAAATATTTTTCAGTTCATAACTCAGATATAAAATTTCAGGACATTTTTTTTTGTGTGCATAAGAATAATTTTTAATTCCTCAGCTGAATAAAGCTCATTATGTTATATACCTATCATTTCAACAATGAATAAATATGTTAGTAATTTATAATTTTTTAAAATTGATTTCTTCTTAAAAATAAAAAGAATTAAAACATTACTTTAATAGAAGAATGAAGCGTATTTGAATAAGAAAAGTTTATAATTACACGCAATAATAAATATAAGACTATTCTTTTCAAAAAACGTTCTCGGTATAATTGACAAGATACGATTTTGCTCTTAACAGAATTGAATAATCCACATATCTTTAAATCTAACCAACAAATGTTTTAATGAAAAAATTCCTATGGTATAAATTAGAATTGATACATTTTGAAAATTTATTTTCAGGAAGAAACATAATCCCTTACTTTAGTGTAGCATTACTCCAACATTTAAAGACTAATGAAAAATATTTAGAAACATAAGAAAAAGAAAAAACAATACTGAACGCAGACATCCTTGTCACATCTTTTTTCATGCACTCCCGTTCCAAAAGAACATAAATATATTACTAATCATGTACAACTTTTGTTATTCTAGACATAATATTAATTTTTATCGATTCCTGGAATTTTACAGGATTATTTCCCATCCATAACTTAACATAGGAATTCACACATGTGAACTTCAAATGGCAAAATGGAATCGCATTGTGATCACACATCTATTCAATCATCTTATATGCACTAAAGCAAACACCGCTTTTTTTCTTTTTATCGTTATCATTTGTATCAGAATGAAATAACATCGCATTAGTTTCATACATGCCTAAGCAAATATGGCCTATAACAGAATGGAATCACACATCATTCTTTACATCTCAAAAACCAACGGAGGACTTCCACAAACATGCAAGAACCGAAATCAGCAAGCGAGCTGACTTACAAAGGAAAATGGTTGTCATACAACTAAAGAATCGGCAAAAACATAAACCACGACTTTAAATCAAAGTAAATAAGCGTAAAATGAACTAGTGATAAACATAAAAATACTATGAATGACAAATAAGTCAAAATGGATGCCAATCAGAATCAGCAGATAAAAGTTTAAAGAAAAAGAAAGTCTGTTAGAAGTAAAGCTGTCTTAATAAGATGGGTGAGATGATAATATTACTAACAGAAAATTGATTGAACAAAGTAATTTAAATCGATGCCGATGGGCTGACAAAAGGGATAAAACAAACAAGAAATTATTAAATAATAATAATAATAAGGAAGGCTATGCAGAAAAACCCTGTAAACATGTTTCACAGAAGAAGACAGAAAAAATGGAAAACATATGCAATCAATTTAATTATAAGGATGTATCAAATAAAAACGGAACAGTGGTTATACTTTCGTTTATTTTTGTATGGGTGTGATGAAACGTCGTGTATTGGTAGACCGGGAAGTAAGAAAGTCAACCCCTACTGCGGAAATGGACTTGAATCTAGATAGTAATACAGAACCACCTGATATGCTCCGGCGGGCAGTCAGCCGTATCGTTAGGCAGGCAATCAATTGTCGCTATTATTCATCTGTGTTTGAGGAATGGTTGCGAGTAAAAAAGAGCGACTCTGTGTTATTCGTTATTAGTAACTGAGGGAGTTGGATTTCGCGAACTGCATCGACGAACGAAGGCAGTGTACTGAGAACATGCAGTGTCATTGACTCCTGTGCAGGACAGACACAGACACTTCCGCGAGGGAGTGGTGTGAAGTTTCGGTGGACAGGGTTGATATACCCACCGTATAGCCCGGATCTTGCGCCATATCTCTTTTCCATCTTAATTTTGCTGAAAACCACATTGGAGGGTATCCGTTTTTACTCGGACAGCAAAGTCATGGACAATGTTCTAAATTGATTCCTATTTCAGCTAAAGGATTCCTACGATAAAGGTATTCATTACTTGGTGAAACTGTAGGACAAGTGCTTGTGTAGCTTTGGAGATCATGTTTGAATTAAACTATGTCATTTCATTTTGTGTCTCCTGTTCCGTTTTCATTTTATCCACCCTAATAACTTAAATTAATAAATTAGTTCTACATAATAGAGAAATATAAACAACATAAGAGTAATGAAAAGGGAATGTGGTTAAAATTACCACACACTTTTATAGTTATTGAGGGATTTACATGTGGAAAAAAAACTATTTCCGATTTTCTGGTTATTCTTTTATCTTTTGTGCTTCCGATTTTTTTTTTTTTTTAACATAACATAGCTATAAATTCGTAAATAACTTTCGTGGTCGAAAGGGCAGTAAAAGCACAATTTTAATCGAGATTTTTACTCTGATTATCACTTGACATAAAATAGCTTTTGATTTCATGTATGTATAGTATATTAATATATATTTATTAATATCAAATCCATAACTGAATTAAAAAAATAAATTTACTAAAGACTTAAAAATTTTACAACCTTTCCGATAGAATTTCAATTTCATCATACTAAGATTCGGAAACTTTTATTGACATTTTTGAAAATCCCATTTCTTTATCAAAAGAAATTTCTATTTTTTCTGCAATTTTAATTAAAAGCTTTCAATTCCATAACATCGTTTTTTGGTAAAGAAACAACAATAATTAGTGAAAACATTGATTGCAGTGCACTTAATTAACACTTCGAAGAATTTTTTAGTGAATGGACATAATTACTCTTCCAATAATTGCAAGAATTTTGCTAAGCACTGTGTCTTTTTGTAATGATTTCATTACATTGTTTTTTCACTCTTTAATTATATTTAACTGCAACAACAGAATGGAAGATAATGTTAATAGAAACGAAAATAGACTATTAAATGTTGAAAAAAAAATAAATAATAAATAAGTTCGAAAAAAAAATAAACATATATATTTAAAAAGTACTGTGAAATGGATGAAAAAAAGACTTTATTTTTTAATTTTATTTTTCAAATTTTATTATTATTTTAACGCATTTAAATAAAATTGGAAAAGAATTGAAGGCTTACGTAAAAATGGGTATCATATTAATAGATGTCAAATGTTTCAATTTCGTAATGAACAGAGGAAAATATATTCAACTAGGTAAATTATATTCAATGGTTTATTCCAACAGACCGAAACATTTCGTTAAATTCCTTGCTTAAATTTCTTTCATGGCTAATACTGCATGCATAATAGTTACATCATCTCCATATTCACATACATTTATTTTCATTTTTTCAATTGCTTCCTGCATATCGTACATATATCATATTTATATACACTTTAACTCCATATTTATATATATTTTATAACATCCATAGATACATATATGCATTTGTACATTTTACAATACATAAAACATATATAAACTATTCAACAAGTGAATGAAATAGTGACTAATCAGGATTCTTCCATAATTATAATTCAAATGAAACTAAAATATATATCATATATTATAATACGAGCAAATTTTGTGAGTGTTTTTCTTTTTTTCGCAATCTTTTAATAAATTATAAATTATTTTCACTAAATTTAACCCTGCTGTTGACCCAAAATTGCCAAAATTTGACCCAAATTTTTATTAGTATAAAAAGAAATAGCACGAAAATAGTTTCATGAAATTTCCTGGCTTTGTTGGTAAATAATATAAATATGTACTCCTAGAAGGATTTACATTTAATTTGTATTTGCAAAGAATATTTTTAATTTATTCCTAATGTACTGTTCGGGTCAATATGACCCAATTAAAAAAAGTATTTACTTTTAAATATTTGTTTGGAATAGTTCAACAGAAAAGAATAACAATAACTGAGATAAAAAATAACTCGTCGCAACGCTGTGTTTCAGTTTCTAACATTCTGCAAAGCAGTTGTGCATGTGAGTGTACAGTACAATCGTGTTAATTACAAAAACTGCAGAATCGTAGGCATTTACGTGACGCTGATATAGCTAAACTAATGGAAGCCTTTGACAACGAAGAGGAAGATGTATCCGAGGACGAAAATAATACAAGTGATGGAACTGAATGTGAAAGTTCTGAGAACGATTTTGATATTAACGTTCAAGAAATGTACAATATACAGAGTATTCAGTCCAAAAATCGTAAAACAGAGTGGAAATTGAATCCGTGTCCACAATCCATTCGATTAACTTCTGTTAATATTATAACAAATGTAAAATATGCATTTGAGACAGTAATCCATTGAACAATTGAAAACGAAATCAGAAAAATGGCAAATATTGAAAAGAAAAAGTTTGTGGAAAAATATCAAAAGTGAAACTTTTCAAGCATACATTGAACTATTATTATTAGCTGGTGTTTACAAATCATATAGGGAATCAATAAAAAACTTGAGGATAAAGAATCTGGCAGAAACATATTTCGTGCGACAATAACCTCGAAACCTTTTGTACCATATCCAGGGTTATTGGTTTTGATAATAAATTCGTTCGTCAAGAAAGAAGGTCTGCGGATAAAACAGCAATTGTGCAAGATATCTGGGAAAAATTGATAAAATATGAAAAGAAAACTTTCTCGCATTGAATATTTTAATTCGTATAATATTAATATTTAATTTTTGTGTATTCTAATATTTCATATTAAATCATCGTGTTTTATTTTGCTAATGTAAAATAACAAAAATCATAAAAAAGTCTTTGGCGTCATTCGCCTATGAACCAAGGAGATAAGTTTTTGTTTTAGAAGTAAACATTTAGAAAACTCAGCTCGATTTTTTGCGTATTACTTTCTGAGATGAAAAAGGTAAAAAAATCGGCTTTTGTTTGTTTATTTCAGGTTTCTATGTATAATTCATTTTGTTTAAACAAATTTCAATCCAAAATTCACTTTTTTTCAAATTTAATTACTTCTCAACATCGTATAATTTTAAATTTTACACCGTTGAATATATATATGTTGTATTTTCAAATATAACATGTTCGAAAACTATATTTGAATTTACTGACTTCTATGATTTTTTAATCAACAGCAGGATTACGGAATATTTACATGTTTTACCTATTGTCTATAAATAGTATTGACGTATTTTTTTTTTTATTTCTTACAGCAAAAGTTACTAAAAGCTATTTGTACTGACATTGCATTCAATTTATATCGTTTTATTTTCCCTAATTAGGATAGGTCAGTACAAGTGCGTACTTTATAATAAATATATTTTATTTGCAATAATGATGTTTCGAAGTAATTTAAGATTATGAATGTGCGTATTGCCATGTAAAATATATACATATTTATGCATATAGAAATTTTTGAATGTAACTTTTTTTTTAAGTTATGTAAATATATTGAAATTTATAAAACTCTCTAGAGTATGTTGTTGGTTACTTTGACGTTAAAAAGACTGAGCACAAAAATTTGTGCTACAAGTATATAAACGTTAAAAAATTATATATTTGTATAACAAAATATCTTCACATTATTTAACATTATAAAAGCTGAGAAAAGAATTAACGAAGAAATATATTTACTTCTGCATGAGTTTTACATAAAATGAAAACAAAATGTTTCTAAAGACGAAATATTTTAATAATTGTTTATTCTTGGACACTACATACTTTGTTATTTTTTACAAATATTCCATAAAATCATTATTTTGAGAGTATCTCATGTTTTACTATAAAGGAAAAAAATTGCCGATTGAACACAAAAATTGGATAAAAAGCCATTTCAATATTATCTTATTCTGTTATTGTTTTCTTGTTTATTTTCTGTAAAATTATACAACAAAATTTCTATAAAAAAATTGTAATTATGACTATAACACAATTATAGCATTATGAGTGTAACATAATTTTGCAGACTATAATAAACGGTTTTCACATATTTAAGCGTTATTAAAGGTGTAAACAAAAGGTGCAAAAAGACCAGTTAATTCCAACAATAAACAGAAAAACGATTAATTTATGAGCTTTAGTGAACGCAACTTCTCGCAAATTAGTTTCTTTCATTGTTGTAATCATTTTCCCAATCATACGCATAAAACTGTATATTCATATCCGTTAGCGCCAAATTCTCGCAAAAGTTGGCGACATTTGGCGAAATATCGCCAAATTTGGCGACCAAAATAAGTTTTTATAAATGAAGCCAATTTGGCTTTGGCTCAATAATTTGGCGAATTTCTTATTCAAATTCAGTATTACCGAATCTTTTTTTAACGTTTTCTTTGCATTTTAGCTTGCTGTTTTCGACTAACCTTAGCGAAAATTTTAAAACGAAGATATAGGAAAGCTACCTTTTCCTCCCGGTACAGGCCGGAAGGACCTTTTTTAATTTGTGGACGGCAATAATAATGTGGCAACGGACGGATTGTTTTTCGCATTTGAAACTTTGGAAGCAATATAACAAAAATATTGTTCCTGATGATGACCATAAAAAGTGGTCGAAACGTCGATATTTTTAATCTATACTAATAAAAGAAAGTTTCGCTCTGTGTGTGTGTGTGTGTGTGTCTGTCTGTTGGCGATGTCTAGGAAAATTTAGCCCACCTAGAAGGCTGGAAATTTAGATTTAGGTAGTCCAAACCCTCTCCTGGTGAAACATTACTTCAGAATTTTAATATTTTAATTACTTTCTGAAATATTAATTAAAATGCTCAAAGCACTCTCATTAAATATACGCTTTTATTCTCTTGGGTTGGTTGGTTCACTGGTTGGTTGCATCGATACTTCACAGAAGTAATTAAATAAACCAGAGTAGCGATGCAGAAATAAGGATTTCTAAGGAAATAGTGGTCGCACGGCTCTGCCGTTACAAACATACAACCGGGCACACGTAGCGCCATCTGCCGACGCGAAACTGAAAGTGTCATTAACGCAGAAGATTTGATGCAACTGCCCTACTCGAGCGCCATCACCATCTATTTGAAACATTTTAGAGGGACGTTTTTCGTTAGAAATCTTTGGATGAAAGTCGAGTGAATTACTGTTTTTTTTTTCAGCTAAATATTAATATTTTCACACAAAAATTATACCCATGCTTAGGAAACATTTTTTTTTAAATACTCATAAAAATTTGGATAATAAGATTTTTTTTAAAAACATTAAATAAAAAATTAGAACACTTCTAACAGGCAATTTTGTCACTACAAATTGGCAATTCTTAAGTTCTTGCTTGAGCTGCAGATAGTTTAGCGAGAATTCTTGAAACTTTCTATTGCAAATTTATTAATATTAATATTTTATATCTATATTAATAAAAGAAAGTTTCGCTCTATGTGTGTGTGTGTCTGTTGGCGATGGCTAGCAAAATCTAGCCCACCTAGAAGTCTGGAAATTTAGGTGTGGATAGTCCATGGTCTGGCCATGTGCACCTGAGCCTCAGAATTTTAATATTTTGATAATTAGCCTAGATATTAATTAGATTCTCATTAACCATCGCTTCTAAAATGTCATCTTTTAAGTCAAAATGGCGAAAGAAACGAACTGGCGCGTTGGATTTGAAAGCGGGAATGAACAAATTCGAAATTATTTTACTAATTAGCAAATTTTAAGAAAACTAATTGAGATATCAATTTGAAAATTTCTGAGCATATGTAAAAAAAAATATTCTGTATCTGAATATGTGATTTTTGAAAAAGTCGGTTGGTAATTTTTTTTATTTATGCAAAAAACTGTCGGCGCCAGTGAAAACGATCCGAGAAAGTTTCGGACAGGGATCTGCTTTCATTAAAAACTGAACTACACAGAGATCTGTTTCAAGGGCCGAACCCTCCATTTAGTTTGCGAAAATGAAAGGAAATAATTGCCAATTTTTACTAATGAACAAAAATTTAGGTAACTAATTAAGATATAGATTTGAAATTGAGGTCGGGAAGGGGTATCATCTGCCGGCTATTTTAGCGTAGCGTCTTCGTTATGTTCTAATTATCAGAAAAATGTAATTCTTTTTTTAATGATCGCGTTAATGTAGGTGACGGTGGTTATCTTGAACAAATTATTCATTATATTTGCGTGTATGGGGAGGGAGGGTGTTAACGCCTTTCTCTGAGATTGTAATTATCTCGGACCCGGGCAACGCCGGGCGGGTTAGCTAGTGTATGTATAAAATTTTAAATTTGTATACACCATTCAGTAAAATTTGTGATGTTTTAGACTCACGTTTTTAATGTTGTAATATTTCATGGTGTAATCGTCCAGCATTTATATTAGACCAGTTAATTCTTCATACATTTTACGTAAATGGGAAATTCTTTTTTGTACAGTGAAAAAATATAAGAAAGGTTTGTTGTTTGACACTATATCCATTGTTATTTCCTTTTAAATATGCAACAAAATCATAAATTTCCCAGCATTTCAAGTTTTATTATAAAAACAAATATACTGTACATCGAGTTTCCTATTACGTTTTTTATTCATGGGCGTAGAAAATGGATAAAAAGTCATTTTAATATTTTGGATCCTTTATGTAATTGTTTTTTCTGTCATAATTTACTATAAAATTATTACAAAATATCTGACTATAATAAAATATTATAATTTTGACTACTACATAAAATTAGGACTCTAACTTAATGTTACCCGTGTATGACAAAATGTTTTCACAACTTCGAGCGTTATAAAATGCGAAAACAAAACGTTTTCTTCATCGAAGAAAAGAAAATACTTCTTCAAACGTTTTATGTAAAAAAAAACAAAAAAACAATGTGTCTGAAGATGAAAACATCAGAATTGTTTCTCCTTTGACACTATAATATTTGTTTCTGCTTTTCAAATATGAAACCAAATCATTATTTTTCGAGCATCTCACGTTGAATATCAAGGAAAGAATACGGCGATATTTATTTTCATTTGAATTTATGAAAACAAAATTTTGATAAAAGGAAATTAAAAAATTTTTTTGTTTAATTCTTGTTATTTTTTTACTTTAAATTATCTGTAAGTTTTTAAAATTATATATATATATTTTTTTTTCATTTCTTTTTCCGTATGGTTTGTTATTCATTGAAATGTTGTCAATAAAATTACAAATGAATTCAACAACATTCCATATATTCATAGCATAATAAGGTCGTATGTTAAGCTAATACATTTCTGCTATATCTTAAATATATTTAAAACATTACAAATATTTTTTACAATACATTTGAGGTTACATAAGCATCAAAATATCAGATATTCAATTTTGTTATAAAGTAAGAACCTGTTAACAACTTTAAAGTACTACAAGCTAACTATAACTTTAATGCATAAAGCTTTATCTCTTTCTTTTTATAAATAAAAGAAAATTTAGCTCTGTGTTAATTTAAAAATGTATTACATTGCAAGTTTTCTACAAGATAATAGATATTGTGAAAAAAAATTTTCCTCTTGATAAGAACTATATAAATTAATTTTAAATATTAAACACATAACGTACTGCTAATAAATTTTTAAATACAATATCCTCTTCGAAATATTCTACAGTATGTTTTGCCTCTAATAAATGACATATTAAACATTTTAGTATTTTTCTGTTCTATGTTGTTTTTCATTCTTTTTTGAATTTTTGTTATTTTTAAATTATGTTAAACTTTACTTACATAGGCAATATTTCTTCGCATACATAGATATAGTGAACCGTCTCTGAATTGGAGCTTCGGTTTTAATGATTGATTTGGTTAATTATTTGTTTACTATATAGTATTTTGTATGCACTTTATACTTACCCATCTTTAAAAAAATTGGAGATTTGGTCAGTTTTGTTACTAGAACTTGTTTTTTTTTAAGACAAAGGTTTATTTATATATATATGTATATATACATGCATATATATATACACACACGCATATATGTAGGATTTCCGTGTTACTACTTCAATGGCTTTATGACGTCATGATCGTCATATTAACTGACACTTTAGTACTATTACTATCATCCATGATTCAAACGCACGAGGTATAAATATTTTGGATCGCGATATTTGGCAAAGAGGCAGTCATATAATTTTTATCATCGTAGAAGCGTTGAAGTGTGAAAGAGTCAATTACGGAAGTGCTAGGCCTAATTGGACTATGTGGCAATAAGAATATTGTATGATTTATGTGAGAAGTGTAAGCTATTTTGAAGGAATAACCAACGAAGCGTTGTGGAATTGATTTCCTAGAATGGCATTAATGTTCTTGTTTTTCTTATTTTGAAGTCTAGTTGTTCAAATAATTCAGTAGATTAACTTTTTACGTATCACTTATCTACATTTTTGGGGGCTCGGTCGGGATAATTAAAAATAAAACGCCAGTATCAAAAGTTGTGTTACGGTTTCGCAAGGTGAAACCGTAATCGTAATACTTCAAGTACAAATTTTGAAAGATAAACATGGGAACTCTAAATAAAGCTAAGAGAATTGCTTTGCTAAGAGATTGAAAATGGAAATGTAAGAGAGAAAATGGAAAATAGAATTGGAGCAAAATTTTGAAATTAAGAAATTGCAGATACAAGGAAATTCAAGAGAACATATTAAAGAAAACCCAAGGACAAATCCAGGTAAGCAATTTGAATTTCTTAGATTATTAACTAAATATGAAAGTTCAAATGATATTAGCTTAAATTTAGCTATGTACGAAAGGCAAATGGCGCAAAAGGCATCGAAAAAAAAGAATGGGTAAATTATTTAATTAATCTAATGCCATTAGATGTGATCAATATAATTACGAGGGAAAACGAACCTGAAATTCACGATTATGATTACATAAAAATATTCTACTAAAACGCTACAAAATATCACCAGAAGAGTTTAGGCTGAAATTTTTCTCATCTAAAAAGGAGCCAACGGCTAATTGGCGCGATTTCGCTTATGAAATAAAGGTGTATTTTCAACAATAAATTGAAGGTCTTAAAGTAAATAACTTTTGAAGATTTAGCGGAATTAATTGTTGTTAATCAAATCAGGCATAATTTACCTACGGAAATAAAGACACATTTCATAGAGGAATTATTAGTAATAAAGAAAATTGATGAATTTGTTAATAAAGTAGATAATTACGAAACAGCACGAAGGGTTTACAATAAACAATCAGTTAAGGATACAAGCAGCGATTTTGATGACAGAAGATCGAGAGTGGCTGACTACGCCAATTCGAAAAGACGCCATGTTGATAATAGACATTATGAAAGTAGTAGTCCTGCACATGGTAGAAAAGACTATGTGAAAGATTGCAATAGGAATTTTGATCATAAGGGAAAGAACAGAAATTTTAATAGACCATTTGATAACAGAAACAATAATAGATATGGCCAGAGATCATTTGAACACTCATTTAACCGTTGAAATTACAATAAATATAGATATGGGAAACAGAGTCCCAAGAAGTCTTCCCAAAATGAATATGAGACTCTTGAAAACGTGGAGACTAAAGATTCTATGAAACCTCAAGACGTAACAGAAAATACTTTACCTAATTCAAAAGCAAGGTATAATCCAAATTTCTCCCCTAGATACATGAATAGAAGCTATCATGGTCACTATCATGGTCAAAATAATTATAATTATGGTGGCCAACGATCATACAAGGCTAGTTATAATGAACAAAAATATTCACAACCATCACATAAGAATAATTCTCATCATGGATTTAAAGGAGCTTATAGTGAACAAGATGCTTATTCAAATTCTTATCATTCTAGAAGCAATAGGTATGCAGTTTCTAAAGATAGAGAGCAATGTCCGGAAAGGAATTACAGAAATATTAGATATGCCGATCCTAAAGACAGAAAGACAGACTGTTCAATGGAAACGATTCTCATTCCATTTTACTCGATTACAGCGTCATCTACAATTTTCCGAAGAAAATGTTCAATACAAAAGTTACGTATTTTTTCCTGTAGAATCCTAATCTGCAATAAAAAAGGGGGGGTTATCATTTAAGATTACAAAATTGCCCCCTTACCCAAGGGACAGAATTGGGGGGGGCAACTGATATCCCTAAAGTGATATATATATATATATATATATATATATATATATATATATATATGTAATAATAATAAAAAAAATCCTTCTTTTCGCCATTTTCTTAGTCCTTATTCCAAATTATCACCATTCTATTAAATTACTAAATATTATATATTTTATTTATTTTAGTATGTCTTTTATTAATATCTAAAAATCCCCTTTTTGATTTAATTCCATATCTTAGTCAAAATATTCTTTAAATCCCTATTCTAAAAATTATTCTAAATTGCAAAAACTTTCTAAAAAGCATTTGATTAAATTCCTTTTATTGAGACATTGAAATTTATTCATTCAGAATATTTTTTCTTCACATTCTTTTTATTTTTATTATTTTCAGATATTGTTCGATGCCCCACCATCCTCTGCTTTCGTGCGCTGACTTTTACCTTCAATTTTCGTCCAACTCCAGTAATAAGTTGTTACTTTTACGTCATGTTAACCCTCCCTTAACCTAATTTCCTAGCCACTGACGTTTGAATTTTTCCATCGCTCTCTTCATGGCCACACTCCTTTTTACAAACTATTGGATGATCATATTCGCGCGTTCGTAACCATACACCAATTGTTTGAGTATAAAACATACTGCACGGGGTCGGGCCGTCAGAATTTTGCTCTAAATTGGTTGTTAAAATAATGGGGTTTAGTTTTCTCTGACACCAACTCAATAAATAATTCACTCAATTTACTTCAAATAAACTAGAAAACATCAAGTTAAAATCGAACTCTATATTAATAAAACTAACTACAAAGAAAGTTAAAAAATACATGTAAGAATATGAATATTAATGAACCATCTAGATTATCTGCATTACATCTTATTTAATCTAAAACATCTCAGTGTCGACGTCTTCAGTATAGTTCAAAAAACGACAGTCTTAACTCACCAACTTCATTGACTCTGCCAAAGCTTCCCTTCGATCCAAAACACCTCTTTTGACTTCCTTTTGAAGTGTGGTTTGGAGCTTGCATGCTTCAACATAGATTATATGACGCAATATCAAGATGAAGTCGCTGATTGGCTTTGACTCTGTCGTTTTAGTTCAAGCAGGAAAACAGTTCAATTCCCACATTCGGCCGCCCCACCAGTGGCTGAGAGGTTGTGCTCTCAAAGCTGGTAGACGGGAGTTGCTGGGTTCGATCCCAATCGCGCCCGTCGGCCTAATCGTTCGGAGTTTTCGTGGTTTTCTTCGAGCCGTGGATTTATCCATGCGTAAATACGGGTTAGGTTCCCTTAGAAAGACTCCCACGAAGGGCAATCCCCCCGGGCCTATATCCCTAGTGTAGATAATTGGCCGTCAATAATCAACCCATCAACCCACATTCGGCCATACTGACTCCCATCTGCCTTCAGGTGACTGATATGTAATACGTTTTTACCAAAAGAAATAAAAACAGCAACTAAAGTTCTTTAACAAAACGTTCACGAAAAAAACACAATTCATACTATTCCTAAATATATCAACAAGTCTGTGTCAGTCTGCTGTCACAATTAGGATAATGTCACAATCAGGATTTCTTTAACTAAACTTCACCAGTATCAGTCCATGGCTTCATGTATTCAGCGCAAGTACTAGTAATCATTGGACCTTCTATAATTCCAATTCTTTTCACATCATAGGTATCACCACTCTTTAATTTTACAACCTTGTAAGGACCCAAATACTTTGGTCTTAACTTTAAACCCGGACCTTGTTGTGTACGCTTTATAGCAACGATATCATTAAGTTTAAATTTATTAGGTTTTCTTCTTCTCAGGTTGTAGGTTTTGCGATTCTCATTTTGAACCCTTAAAATATGTTTTTTCACTTCTTTTCTCAATTCCTCACGATTATTTATAAAATCGGACAGTGTTTCAGCATTCAAAAGATTAGTAATTTCAACATCATTTTTTAATTTCATTTTAGTTCCAAATAATAACTCAAAAGGGGTTGTATCAATACTTCTCTGAAAAGTTGAATTTATCACTTGCTGCACGTTATTGTCTTGTGTGTACCACTTCGTAGGATTATCTATAGACAACTTAGACAAAATAGAAATTATAACGGAATTCAACCGCTCAACTTGACCATTAGCACTTGGAAGACCTGTGGTAATAGGAATATGCTTAATATTTTCCTGGATACAATAGTCATCAAAAGCTTTGGAGTTAAAGGCTGGACCTTTATCTGAAATTATACGAGTTGGATTTCCAAAAACAGTTTTTTGAATTTCTAACTTTGAAATCACTTCGGCAGCATCAGTAG
This sequence comes from Maratus michaelseni, assembly GCA_963931845.1. Lineage (NCBI taxonomy): Eukaryota > Metazoa > Arthropoda > Arachnida > Araneae > Salticidae > Maratus > Maratus michaelseni. The sequence continues at coordinate 254,148,270 of OZ007590.1, read as the reverse complement.
ATTTCGTGGGATACAGCCAAACAGATTTTGTAAAAGCATCAATAACTGAGAAAATATGTTTATAATTCTTATGAGTGCTTTCCAAAGGGCCTAAGTGATCAACATGGTATGTATGTAACGGAATATCCTCTTTCTCTATAGGGTGTAACAAACCTTCTTGTTTACCACACTTTCGATTAACTAAAATACAAGTAACACAATTTCCAATACACTTTTCTATCTTTTGTTTTACCTTAGGAATGTAAAAATCAGTTTCTAAGTTCTTTTCTGTTCGAACAACTGCATAATGACCCTTTTCATGAACAGCTTTGATTATATTCATTTGCATTTCCTCTGGAACAACCAACAAATCACTTCCGTTAACACATTTATAAAGAACGTTATTTTTTACTAAATAATCATCATAAGGTCTTACCTTCAAAATTTATTTTATTGTTTTAATATAATCATCATTCTCTTGAGCCGGAGCAATTTTTAAAGTTAAACTATCCTGAACTACCATACAAACAGGATTCCTACTCAATGCATCAACATGCTTCATTTTAATGTCTGGCCTATGTTCTAGTTCATAATCGAAATCAGATAACAGTATTGCCCATCTCGCAATTTTCGTACTCATCTCCTTTTTATCCATAGTCATTTTAAATGCATTACAATCGGTAACTATTTTAAATGGAATGCCTAATACATACACTCTAAATTTCTTTAAGGCCTCTATCACCGACAAAACTTCCAGTTCGTAACTAGTGCACTTCCGCTCCGATTCAGTTGTTTTTTTACTGGAAAAATACACAGGATGAAATTTATTATCTACTGGGGACTGTTGCATTAATACTGCTCCGTAGCCATCAATACTAGCATCACAATGAATTTCAGTTATACGTTTGGGATTGTATATTGACAGAACTGGCTCGGAAGACAAAATACTTTTAAGCTCACTAAAGGCTTTCTTTTCTTACACATCAAATCGAAATTTAGAATCTTTCCTCAACATGTCGCTCAGAGGTTTAGCGATAACTGAGTAATTCTTTATAAACTTTCGAAAATATCCAGTTAATCCCAAATAACTTTGAATATCCTTGATACTTTTTGGTTCAGGAAAATTCATCACTGCCTTTGTTTTAAGAGGAGAAGGATATAATTTTCCATTCAAAATTCTATACCCCAAAAAATCAATTTCACGCCTCAGGAACTGGCAATTTTTAATATTTAACTCTAATCCATAATCAGATGCGGTCTGCAGAACAAGTTTAAGCTTTTCTAAGCATTCAGTTTCATTTTTAGAAGGTATTATTAGATCATCCATGTATATAACCACTACATTGTCCTTTAACAAACTTCGAAACACGTTATAAATATATTTCTGAAATACACTTGGCGAATTGGTCAATCCGAACGGGCACTTCAAAAATTCAAATTGGCCGTTATGAGTTACAAAAGAAGTGTACCTTCGAGAACCTTCCTCAACTTCTACATGAAAAAACCCATTTTTCAAATCGATTGTTGTGAACACATCAGCCGAATGTAATTGATCTATAACATCATCTATGACAGGCAATGGAAAGTGTTCGCGTATAGTCTTTTTATTAAGACGTCTGTAGTCAATGCAAAGTCTCGTTGTACCATCTTTTTTCTTAACTAAAACCACCGGCGATGAAAAATCAGAAGAACTTCTACGAATAATTCCCTGTGCTAGCCACTCCTCAATCTGGGTTTCAACAATTTTTTTCTCACACAGAGGTAATCTTCGAGGGGATGAACAAATTGGAATTTCATCAGTAAGGTTAATTTGCATTTTAACGTCAACCGTTTTTAATTTTGTAGGCACATAGCTTTCAATTAGGGAGGACAATTCTGAACGCAAGCCCTTATCAGTGACATAACTAAAATCAAGTTTAGGCTCATCTAATATATTTACTATATTAACCAAAAAATTACTTGATTTATCGTCGGTTTTGCACATTTTTACTTCATCTCCAGAAATTGTTAAAGTACCGTGATGAATAACATCAATGCCAATAATTAAATCGAAATTAATCGAACTGTCGTTAACAACAAAAATGTCAACTTCAAATTTCGAATCATCTACCTCAATTTCTGCCTTGAAATAATCTGCTGGCCTAATCAATGTTTTCCCCAAACCAGTCAAACACGTATCTGTAGCTTCCAATCTGAACACATTCCTCAAATTATCATAAACACTCCTGTTTAAAAGCGTTTTCTGGCTGCCTGTATCAATTAATGAAGTTAACTTCAATGAATCCAATTTAACCTCTTTAAGAATTAAATCCTTGAAACTCGTTACAATATTTATTTGAGAACGATCATTTGATGTCTTTACATCCTTTCTCCTACTGCATTCAAACGATTTATGACCATACGAATTGCACGAAAAGCAAAGAGGGCCTTTATCCTTGTTTCTACAGTGAATGCTTTTGTGATTTTCCCCCCCGCAGTTAAAGCAACGAATAGCCTTTACTACCTTCGACCTGTTACCAGATTCCATTTCGGGTTTTGATCTTAGCTTAACACCAATCTCTGGTTTAACATTTTCGCCATCCGATCTTATTTTTTCATATACTTTAAGCTTTTGCTTAAATTCACTAATATCGTTACAACCATATAAAAATGATTTCTTGAAAACAGGGTCTTTAATACCACCGATAACATACTGAATTAAAGCAGAATCCTCTACATTTCCGCGAGAGCATAGTCGTTTCATATTTAAAAAATATTCATCAAGAGTTTCGCCATCCCTCATTTTCCTTTTACATAACAACTGATGCATTTCTGCAGAATTACAAACTGTACCAAATTCAGAAACGAGTAATGATTTCACTCTGTGCCACGAATTCAATTTGCTTTCACTCTCAATCAATAGTTTAGCTTTACCAGCCATACGGCGTTTCGCTAAAATTAATTTATGCAAGTCACTTAAATTGAATAAAGAGATTACGTCCTCAAAATCAGCGATCCATTTTTCGATACTTTCATACTGACTACCACTATATGTTGCAATCATATTTTCAATATCACTAATACCAATAGATGGTTTTAAAATAAAATCAGGGGTTAAGCGTTGTGTCATTTCATTTTTATTGCTAGCAGAATAATTTATTTCAGAACCAGAAGCAATATCATTAATTTTATTGCAAGATATATTACCAGCACCAATGCTAGCATTATTTTTGGTCTCATTTATTAGCTCAGTTTCATCATCACTAATTTCATTATCTTCGGAAATTATCTTTGACCTCAATACGTTTAGATTACACAGGCAAGAAATAACCCTGACAACTATATCATCGAAAGTACCAGAATTATCAATACATAACACGTTACAAATGGTAATTAGTTCGTTTACCGAAAATTCATCTTTAATTTTTTTAACTTTTCCATTATATTCATCACTATTTACTTCAAACGGAAAACCCGTAAAGTCTCTAATTCTGGAACGATTTTTTCTATCACCTTCATGGCCAAAAATCAAACGATGTAAATTCTTAATACTGGATGTCTTTTCAGTTTTTAAAGAAATAACTAATTCTCGAATATCTACTAACCTTGACATGATAAAAATAGGTTCGAAAATATCACTTTAAATGTACATTCCTCTCATAAAATTCAGAACTCTATCTATTCAATAGTGAGCGTTAACGTTCATTCGATCCCACTTCTGACACGACTTATGGGGTTTAGTTTTCTCTGACACCAACTCAATAAATAATTCACTCAATTTACTTCAAATAAACTAGAAAACATCAAGTTAAAATCGAACTCTATATTAATAAAACTAACTACAAAGAAAGTTAAAAAATACATGTAAGAATATGAATATTAATGAACCATCTGGATTATCTGCATTACATCTTATTTAATCTAAAACATCTCAGTGTCGACGTCTTCAGTATAGTTCAAAAAACGACAGACTTAACTCACCAACTTCATTGACTCTGCCAAAGCTTCCCTTCGATCCAAAACACCTCTTTTGACTTCCTTTTGAAGTGTGGTTTGGAGCTTGCATGCTTCAACATTGATTATATGACGCAATATCAAGATGAAGTCGCTGATTGGCTTTGACTCTGTCGTTTTAGTTCAAGCAGGAAAACAGTTCAATTCCCACATATATATATACACACACGCATATATGTAGGATTTCCGTGTTACTACTTCAATGGCTTTATGACGTCATGATCGTCATATTAACTGACACTTTAGTACTATTACTATCATCCATGATTCAAACGCACGAGGTATAAATATTTTGGATCGCGATATTTGGCAAAGAGCCAGTCTTATAATTTTTATCATCGAAGAAGCGTTGAAGTGTAAAAGAGTCAATTAGGGAAGTGCTAGGCCTAATTAGACTATGTGGCAATAAGAATATTGTATGTTTTATGTGAGAAGTGTTCGCTATTTTGAAGGAATAACCAACGAAGCGTTGTGGAATTGATTTCCTAGAATGGCATTAATGTTCTTGTTTTTCTTATTTTGAAGTCTAGTTGTTCAATTAATTCAGTAGATTAACTTTTTACGTATCACTTATCTACATTTTTGGGGGCTCGGGCGGGATAATTAAAAATAAAACGCCAGTATCAAAAGTTGTGTTACGGTTTCGCAAGGTGAAACCGTAATCGTATTACTTCAAGTACAAATTTTGAAAGATAAACATGGGAACTGTAAATAAAGCTAAGAGAATTGATCTAATAAACCTCTGCGATGAATGCTGAATAGAAGCACCAGAAAAACCGACAATAATCGCTCTAACAAAGCCGATCAAGAGTTGGGAGAGTTAGGAAAAAGAATTTATAAAAGATCGATTGGAAGTAGTGATAGTAGCTATAAAAGAGAAAACAGAAGAAGAAAGAGAAGAGAAAGAAAAGAATTTACAAGCAGAACTGGAAGAGAAGAAATTACAAGCAGAGATTGAAGAAAAAAATTGAAAATGGAAATGTAAGAGAGAAAATGGAAAATAGAATTGGAGCAAAATTTTGAAAATAAGAAATTGCAGATACAAGGAAATTCAAGAGAACACATTGAAGAAAACCCAAGGACAAATCCAGGTAAGCAATTTGAATTTCTTAGATTATTAACTAAATATGAAAGTTCAAATGATATTAGCTTAAATTTAGCTATGTATGAAAGGCAAATGGCGCAAAAGGCATCGAAAAAAAAAGAATGGGTAAATTATTTAATTAATCTAATGCCGTTAGATGTGATCAATATAATTACGAGGGAAAACGAACCTGAAATTCACGATTATGATTACATAAAAATATTCTACTAAAACGCTACAAACTATCACCAGAAGAGTTTAGGCTGAAATTTTTCTCATCTAAAAAGGAGCCAACGGCTAATTGGCGCGATTTCGCTTATGAGATAAAGGTGTATTTTCAACAATAAATTGAAGGTCTTAAAGTAAATAACTTTGAAGATTTAGCGGAATTAATTGTTGTTAATCAAATCAGGCATAATTTACCTACGGAAATAAAGACACATTTCATAGAGGAATTATTAGTAATAAAGAAAATCGATGAATTTGTTAATAAATTAGATAATTACGAAACAGCACGAAGGGTTTACAATAAACAATCAGTTAAGGATACAAGCAGCGATTTTGATGACAGAAGATCGAGAGTGGCTGACTACGCCAATTCGAAAAGACGCCATGTTGATAATAGACATTATGAAAGTAGTAGTCCTGCACATGGTAGAAAAGACTATGTGAAAGATTGCAATAGGAATTTTGATCATAAGGGAAAGAACAGAAATTTTAATAGACCATTTGATAACAGAAGCAATAATAGATATGGCCAGAGATCATTTGAACACTCATTTAACCATTGAAATTACAATAAATATAGATATGGGAAACAGAGTTCCAAGAAGTCTTCCCAAAATGAATATGAGACTCTTGAAAACGTGGAGACTAAAGATTCTTTGAAACCTCAAGACATAACAGAAAATACTTTACCTAATTCAAAAGCAAGGTATAATCCAAATTTCTCCCCTAGATACATGAATAGAAGCTATCATGGTCACTATCATGGTCAAAATAATTATAATTATGGTGGCCAACGATCATACAAGGCTAGTTATAATGAACAAAAATATTCACAACCATCACATAAGAATAATTCTCATCATGGATTTAAAGGAATCTTATAGTGAACAAGATGCTTATTCAAATTCTTATCATTCTAGAAGCAATAGGTATGCAGTTTCTAAAGATAGAGAGCAATGTCCGGAAAGGAATTACAGAAATATTAGATATGCCGATCCTAAAGACAGAAAGACAGACTGTTCAATGGAAACGATTCTCATTGCATTTTACTCGATTACAGCGTCATCTACAATTTTCCGAAGAAAATGTTCGATACAAAAGTTACGTATTTTTTCCTGTAGAATCCTAATCTGCAATAAAAAAAGGGGGGGGGGGTTATCATTTAAGATTACAAAATTGCCCCCTTATCCCCAAGGGACAGAATTGGGGGGGCAACTGATATCCCTAAACTGATATATATATATATATATATATATATATATGTGCAATAATAATAAAAAAAATCCTTCTTTTCGCCATTTTCTTAGTCCTTATTCCAAATTATCACCATTCTATTAAATTACTAAATATTATATATTTTATTTATTTTAGTATTTCTCTGTCTTTTATTAATATCTTAAAATCCCCTTTTTGATTTAATTCCATATCTTAGTCAAAATATTCTTTAAATCCCTATTCTAAAAATTATTCTAAATTGCAAAAACTTTCTAAAAAGCATTTGATTAAATTCCTTTTATTGAGACATTGAAATTTATTCATTCAGAATATTTTTTCTTCACATTCTTTTTATTTTTATTATTTTCAGATATTGTTCGATGCCCCACCATCCTCTGCTTTCGTGCGCTGATTTTTACCTTCAATTTTCGTCCAACTCCAGTAATAAGTTGTTACTTTTACGTCATGTTAACCCTCCCTTAACCTAATTTCCTAGCCACTGACGTTTGAGTTTTTCCATCGCTCTCTTCATGGCCACACCCCTTTTTACAAACTATTGGATGATCATATTCGCGCGTTCGTAACCATACACCAATTGTTTGAGTATAAAACATACTGCACGGGGTCGGGCCGTCAGAATTTTGCTCTAAATTGGTTGTTAAAATAATACGCGGCTCCAGTAACCCCCCATCCTCAACTCAACATTGCATTTCTCATAGTACATAGTGTTCTATTAAGTGCATCGCATTCTCTTCAATGTCTGGTATCTCTTCGATGGTTAGCATCATTTCCTTTGATGACAACTTGTTACTCTGCATCATGTAACTCACAGGATTGCTTGTATTTTATACAACCATGTGTACTTTACGCCTCTAGTGAGTCTCTTTAATATGACTCATGTAGTCATAATGACTTCTCTACTAATAAAAACATTGATTTTTCTGCAACAAATATCTTATTCTTGAACTACTGCTCTGGTATATTTATCGAGTTATCCTGTGGAATTAATTACATTAGAACGAATGTTTACTAACTCGAAATAAAAAATTATAGTGCAACTTCAACATCACGAAAAAACCGGTGGAATACCGGTCAACACTGATAACCTTCTTTCCGTGCCTGACTTTCGGCGAATCAATTTCACTGCTTTTAAGTATGTGACGACAGCGTACTTTCCCATGTCATCAGTGGTGTCTACACCATAATAAAGAAACCGGTAGTCACGAATGCCATTCATTCGTAACTGAAATACATCGTAATATATATATATATATATATATATATATATATATATATGTATGTATGTATGTATATATATATACCGGTTGAATCCAAATTCATGGTACAAACTTTAAGGTATGGCACAGGACACTGTAACAAACAATTTTTGTATTGTGTTTCTCAAGTAGCAAGGTATGTTCTATGATAAGGCGAGATATATATTTGAATTAATCACTTTTTTTCGGCAAAATATATAGCAACAGGCAGAAAAGCAAAATGTACTTTGGGTGAAAGGACAGAAGAAAGAAATTAACAGCACATATATTTGCGCAAGTAAATTGTCAATAGTGATGCAAGTGGCCCTGCCTGACTGAGAATCGTGTCATTTTACCGGAATATGAATGCAATAGTTGACTACATATTAAACATTTTACCAAACTTTATTTTCCAGAAAGTAATACCCAATTTTTTATTTTTTGTTTCTTTGTCCAAATCAGCCGGAAAAAATGGCATATGCCCCATTTTTTTTGTATTTATAAATATACAAAGTTTCAAAAATTGAAAATTTTCCAGTCTAAGCAACGTGACAAACATTAAATTAAAAAAATCCCTGACGGCTCGGACTACAGGCACAGGTAGATTTCGAAGACGCAGAACGTGGGGCACCTGTTTGTCGGGAATTGAGGAAGAAATTACCTTTTTGCGATGATGCTGCAGTTGGAAACGCCCACTTCGAAACCAAACTTGTTTGCAGGCGGAGCTAGCAAGGATTTTTTTTGCTATAAAAGTTGGTCCTATAAAAAACATGTCAATATAAAAATTTTAGATAATATTAAGGGGATTTATAATAAATTTAAGCGGATTTGAAATCTTGGGAATTGACGAAGTTATGAATTTTTTTCTTCGAAAACCCCCTTCCCCCCCCCTTAAGGCAATTTTTAATTATATCAAAAATCTGTCATACATAAAATTTCGGCCCTTCTCCTAGAAGTAATAATAACTTCAAACGGATTCGATACGTATCATAATTAAAAAATTATAGGTTTTTTTCTGTTTTCACAAAAAGTCCCCCCCCATTCCCCCCCCTTGGTTCGATTTTGCCCATTAACGAACTTGACCGAGATTTTATACCCCTTGATTTTATGTATCAGTTTCGAAAAGATGCGGGAGTTGGAACCGCCTACTTCGAAAAATAACTTGTTTGCAGGCGGCGCCGGCAGGGATTTTTTGTTTTTAATTTGTTTTTGCTATAACGGTTAGTCCTATAAAAAACTTGTCAATATAAAAGTTTTAGATAATATTAAGAAGATTTATAATAAATTTAAGCGGATTTGAAATCTTGGGAATTGACGAAGTTATGAATTTTTTTCTTCTAAAACCCCCCTTCCCTCCCCCTTTAAGGCAATTTTTAATTATATCAAAAATCTGTCATACATAAGTTTTTGGCCCTGTTCCTAGAAGTAATAACAATTTTAAACGTATTCGATACGTATCATAATTAAGAAATTATGGGGTTTTTTCTGTTTTCACAAAAAGCCCCCCCCCTTGATTTGATTTTGCCCATTAACGAACTTGACCAAGATTTTATGCCCCTTGATTTTATGTATCAGTTTCGAAAAGATGCGGGAGTTGGAACCGCCTACTTCGAAAAATAACTTGTTTGCAGGCGGAGCCGGCAGGGATTTTTTTTGTTTTTAATTTTTTTGTGCTATAACGGTTGGTCCTATAAAAAACTTGTCAATATAAAAGTTTTAGATAATACTAAGAGGATTGATAATAAATTTACGCCGATGTGATATCTTGTGAATTGACGAAGCTATGATTTTTTTCTTCTAAAACTCCCCTTTTCCCCCCTTGGGGCCATTTTTAATTATATCAAAAATCTGCCCTACATAAATCGGCCCTTTTCCTAGAAGTAATAATAACTTTAAACGGATTCGATACGCATAATAATAAAGAAATTATGAAGATTTTTCTGTTTTCCCAAAAAAAAAACCCATTTCCCCCCCTTGGTTCGATTTTGCCCATTAACGAACTTGACCGAGATTTTATGTCCCTTGACTTTATGTATCAGTTTGGAAGAGATTTATGCAGAATTTTTCCAGTTATCGTGGTCAGAAAAAAGTGACATAGATAGATAGGTAGATAGATAGACAGATAGATAGATAGATAAACTTTTGAACTGGGGGTGTTTTTGGGTTCTGGGAGTCATGATCGGCGTAGATCTGCAAATTTTTTTCAAATTTTCCAACTTAGGTGAGAATGTAATAGGTAGTATTTCTTACGAAATCTACCTAAAACGCTTATGACAATTTTCCTAAAAATGCAAATTTTGGCGTCCAATGCTTTTAAATAGGACGCTGAATATTCCAATTCTCTTTCAAGTTAACTCTACGCAATCGACCATACTTGTAAAAAATGAGTCCTTTTATAATTACAGTAGGTATCTAGATATTAATGTACCCTTATAGGAGCCATTTTTCTTAATTTTTGGAAACCGTTTGAAAATGGTAAAGTTGGGAATGGCTGGTTTCGGAAATGGTAGGTACAGAATCCTTTCTAGTTTGGTTTTTGAGCAAAATTCTGATCATCAAATGGTTCAACCATTATTGGGCCTTTGTTGGCAAATGGTTCGTTGACAATGACAGAGCAATACGGACATTTCTTACTGCAGGAAAACGTGAGCAAACAATTACACAATTACACAGAGTTCTAATCTTAATAGAGATACAGTATACCGTTAATACGGTTTGCAACATGAATCCGGTTATCGCTGATACTGAAATGCACTTATTCGGCACGTAAATAACAAGCACATGAGACGAGAGCTGAATTCTTTCTTTGAAGAGCTTTAACGTTCACGTGTGTCAAAACCAGCTGCGAGTGTTTGGTCTCAATTTTAACCGGTTTTAGCCGGTTTTAGGGTTCCATATTTGGCTTCATGCCAAATCAGCACATTTCCTCTCTATTTTTTTACCTATATGGAACAATAAGTAAGCAATTAACTACCGTTGTACAAACCATTTTGTCTTACTTTAGAAGTTATAGAAATTTTTATTAAGTATTTTATCAAAGCTATATTATTTCTCTAAAACACAACACTTCCGTAAACGTGATTTATTAAATTTGATATAACATCTTATTTTTCTTTGATTAATTAAAACATTAATGGATAGATGAGGAACTAATTTTCTGGCCATGTTTCTATACAAATAACAGGTGAACACAGATAGCTATAGCAAAGAAATGTAGCAATTACGAGGTTTTTAAAAAGTGGTTTATTAGGTACTTCACGTACTCCACGTACTTCATCGTGCATCGCATGCCCGTTTTACTGTATCTAGACATCACGTTCATTGATATAGCTCAACCGGTTCACCGTAATTGTAAAGCGAAATAGAATTCGGAATAACTTTTTATAATATGATATACTAATATGTACTCGTAATACATTATGTAATGATAAATTTAGGCAGATAAAAAAAAATGTAATTCAAATAAAATATTTTGATTACTTCCCAGTCCTAAACAAAATCAAAAATGTCTTCTAATTTACCTTAGCTTTTACCTTTTTAACAGTTTGAAAATTGTTTCTAAATTCTGTACAAAATATGTTTATGTAAGTCATATTGTTTAAATGAATTATTTTATTTTTAAAATATCATATTCTCTGGAAAATATTTTGTTTCAGGTCATATATAATGAATGTTATATCAGCTAAGTTTTCAATTCTAAGACTCTTAATTATACTGTTTACACTCCTTAATTATATTGTCAAGAATTTTAAAATATTTTGTATGTTTCCCAATTGTTTGTGAAAGAAAGCTTTTCCTATTAATTTCGCTTGCTATCATTCTTTAGATGTTATCTGTCGTAAAACCTGTTTCAAGCATTTCATAAACACATGTATTCACCAAAACTTTTAAATGTTTTAAAATATCGTGTGTGCAACTTTCTCTCATCTTTACAAATGTTACTTAATATAGCATGCAACTGCATAAAATTATTCTTTGTGTGAGTACGAGACTCTGAAAAGTTTTGGAACAGTTGTCAGATACATTTTTAAATTTCATAAATAACATGATAGATTGCCATTTGCATTTATTATTCATATTAAGATTAAATAAAGTACATATTATGAAGCATGATTTTATAACACTTTACAGCAACACGCTTAATGTATTAAAATATGAATAAAAATGTTTCCTTTTAAAATTAATATTGTCTCTATCAAACAGGAAAACATTTGTTATTTGGTAGAAACTCAAAGATTAAAAATTTATGTATTTTTGTATATTATATATGATTATATATATATATATATATATATATATGTGTGTGTGTGTGTGTGTGTGCGTGTGTGTATGTGTGTGTGTGTGTATTATATTATCGTAGCTTTAGTATCCAATTCTTACTCGGTCACTATTGTTCACAACAACTTGCTCATTTTACATGTAGTAGTATCTTTCATATTAGTAATATGAAGTTTTAAAAACATCGAGGAAGTTTACTGAATTGATAACTACGAAAATGCCATAATTATTGGAGAACAAGCAGGTGAAATTCAGTACTCGCCTATCGGAGAGTATTCTCCATAATGCAAAATTCCGAGGAGTTACAAAATGATGTCATGCGGTCTATTGGCACAACCCAAAGGAATTTAACAAGAAATTAAATAACCAACAAAAGTATCTAAGTTGTTTATTACTGTATCGCTTCACAGATATATTCGAAGAACTCTCTTTTATAATATCATAACATTACATAATAGTACACAAACACCGACAACTAGTAAATTTTATAATGTACAGCGTTAACCAATAAGTGCCGCTATATGAACCACATCATCTAAATGGATTAACGTATTTGTTTAAGTACATCAATTGTTTCAATTAATTTGTAATTTACAATTTTAAAGAATGTGCATTCTTATAGAATTTAGGATAGGGTCCCAAAATGGCAAACTTGGTGGCTAATGTGGAAACGCTTATTTCTTCCGCGTATGAATATCTAAGCTGTATGGTACGCTAAATTGAAGCAATTAAGTAGTTAAAAGTCTTGAAACGAGCATTCAATATTATTTGTGTAATTATATACGCATTCTATTAAATATCATTGCAATTTGTATTCGTACATACTTTTTTTTAAATATTCATCACACAGAAAATGAAGATATTTAAACAAAATTACTTAAGCCATGAAATTTATTTACCTGTTTTAATCCATATTTTTATTGAGTCTATTCTCCAATCCTTTATAAAAAATATTAGGGTAGTTTTTATGTAGCAATATTGCACTTTATTCGCAACATTTACAAGTGTTCTTTTTTAAACACTTTCCAACCTAGTTGAAAAGTGTTTATGACTTCGTTAACACTTTCCAACCTAGTTGAAAAGTGTTTGTGACTTCTGTTTGTCTGCCGTATGGCCGGATGGCCGTCTTTCCGTGCTCTAGCTCCCGTAAATAAGCTCGGTTTGCTCTGCAATTTTTATATGTTATTGTTGTTATCTATAGAATGTTCCCTATTTCAACTGAATTGTGTAGCACTTAAAGTTTGTTTACAGGGACAGTCAAAAGTTTTCCGTTACATTACGGTCAACGGGGAATAATCGTTTCAAGTTCATTTTGATGACGCTACGTCATTTAAAACACAATGAAATTGATATATAATTATGAAACGCATTAAAACAGATTTTTTGTAGAATATTTATTATGCATTATATTATATATGCATTATTATAACAAAGCATTTATTATTCATTTACAGGGTCAAACAAAATAACTATGTTACACATCGTCCTATGGGGAAAAATCGTCTGCAGTGTAATTTAGTGAAATTTCACTATTTCACACATAATAAAAATTATATGCATTACTGAGGTGTACTATAAATTGCTCTCTTGTGTGCATTGCGTTTATTTACAGGGACACATGAAACATATTGTTTACAGTACATGTGCGATATTTACAGTCTATGTGTGATAAGTGCGTTTTCAACTTTGGTTTGTGTTTTTAAGTTTAATTTTTTTTTCATAGCACGTGTGTGCTTATAAACTCGGTTCATCATATACAGGGCTACACAAGGGAATTCATAAGTATTACTGACTATGGTAGTGAATTGCTTAAGGGTAGTTTTTAATTGTGTTTACGCATTTTCAAGCTGAACTATATTTAGTAGACTAATAGAAGTTTTTGGAATATAAATAAATTCATATACAGGGCTACGCAAAAAAGATACATTGTCGTTTACGTTTCGTAATTGCTGCGAGTGAGTTTTAAGTTGCCTTACAGCTTAATAGGTGGAATGTACAAAAGTCTTCATATAATATACAGGATTGTACAAAAGATTTCGAGTGCATTTCCATCGATTGGCGAAAATTGCTAAATGTGAACATTCTAACGGAACTAAATTTTATCATACTATATATCCAGATCTAGTGATCATATACAGAGCTGAACAAAATAATTCGACTACTTTTTTGACACTCGAAGGTAATTGGGAAAATTGTATTTTTCAAAGTGTTATATGTTTTCTAAACTGTTTACTTACATATCTTCTTTCACCTTATTTAATGTTGAAGTTTCGTTACTGTTTTCTTGCTGTGTTGGAAAGTGTTTCATAATCTATGCTAGAGGTATGATTTTTCGTTCTTGTTAGATTTTGCTATTTGATTTTTTTCCAGATTTTGAAGTAGTAAATTGGTTCATTCCATCAAAGCGAATATCTGTATTCATTAGTGCTGGTGTTTTATAGAAATTGTCTATTCCGATTCAAGTTTTTCTGTTTACATCAACGCAAAAACAATACGATGTAGAAATTCTAAATGGGACAATTCTCTATGGATTTATGATGCTGCTACAACAGCCATGTTTAATGTGTAAAACGAAAGGGTCACCACTATGTTTTATTTTATATTCATGCTCTATAAAAGGTCCAAAATTTATCAGGGAGGTCTAAACCCCTCCCCATTTTTCTAATGTATGAGTCCACTATAGCAGTGTGGGATTTTCCTAAAGACACGCACTTTGCTTGTCCTATTGGATCAATTCCTTCAAAATTGCTTCCTAAACACACAGTTTTATTATTATTTTTTAATTAACTATGAAACTATAACTAAAAACTTTTTTGGCTATAAATTCCAAGAACCATATATAACTTTTTCCAAAACTTTGCTATCATTCAGGGGGCAATTTTGTAGCCTATTTTCTCTTATATTTCATGTTTTCCGAAATACCCTGGATTGCATTTCTTCTACTAACTGAAACAAGTTTAAAATCTTGTCAACATAAAATTTTTGCTTTCTAGGATATTCAACGCACTCAAACAAATTTAGAATAACTCATGTTCCAAAGGGCATATTATATTCAGATTTTTTTTTCTTTTCCTACATAAGCTTGGAAATTTATTGGATATCATTGTGAAGAAACAAGGACCCATAATTTATAACGAAATTTTATAAGTTTTCCTCTGTCGGAGAATGTTCCTATACAAACTGGAGAATTTCAAGTTTCAGTTATGCGTAAAACACATTTAAACCTTGAAGTCTGCTGTGCATTTTTTTTTGTATAAATTATCACTTAATATATATTATTGTGACTTCATGTGAGATTTGATGAAAAAAGAAAAACACTAATTAATCAAAATTTTGAACCTTTACGAATTTAAAATTTAAAATACATACCACCAACCTTCTATCAATTTTCGTTCAGTATAACTTCCCCAATTCTGGTAAGGTTTTTGCGAGTTGAAAACTTTACGCCTGGTGCCTACTCAGACACTCCAGATATCAACAAAGTCAGGTCTGACACACACCGGCTCAATTAATTTTCTTAAAATGTCTACGTTTCAACAAAATTTTACAAGTAAATTTATTTTAAAAGAATAATATTGTAGATATATGCATATATATGACAAAATTTTAAAGTATGGCAGTTATCACATTGTTGAATATGTAAGAATGAAATTAACTATATTTTGAAAAATTGCGTTCAAATAAATACTCATAAAAGAAATATTTTAATTTCAAATGACAAAAAGATTGTGAATAAAAATCATGAATTTAAAATTCCACAAACAAAGTTTCAAAATAGTTAAAACATATTTGACTGTTATTTATAAAACAAAAAGAAATTTCTAAAGATTTCGTTGCAAATAGGCAGCATAACTATTAAAATTTTCAAATATAATAAGTTAGAATGGAATCAAAATAAATGAAGTGCAGGACTGGCCTATCCCATGTCTAAGAAAAGTAAATTTACCAGAAACCAATAAGACTTCTATTTCTGGTGTTTCCATGTCACGTATCTATGATTTAAAAATTAAACAAAATGGAAATTTTAAATGTGCTACAATTTTTATACGTTTTTACTAATCTATGGTTTGAGAAGATCTCTTTCCTATCGGAATATCTAAGCTATTTTTTTTATTTTTTTTATATTTATTTTCATTCTCACTGCATACTCTCGAATATAAACTTAGCCAATTTTTCGAGTGATAGGATTTTACGTGACGTCACGCTGGCAAATGTAAGTATGGGAATACATAGTAAATAGTTACATACGAAGGGAAAATAAAATTCGTGCTCACACATAACAAAGTAACATAGATATTATGAAGCACAGAAGGGTCCGTCGTTAACGCTAAAATCCAAAGTAACACTTATATCATGTTCTGTTCAATCGTTTTGATTACATATATTTTTGTTTCTAAATATTTCATAATGTCAACATAATTGTGTTTATAGATCTTTTTTTTTATCGAATAGATCTTAAATATACTTTCAAACAAATTTTGTTTGGAAAAAGTAATTTATTGCCAATTTTCTCTGATTTTTATAATGATTTGCAGATACAATAATTTTTAATCTATGAATACGTGACATGTTAATAGACATTTGTTTACTACAATATTATAAAGAAACTTAAATATAACATAACACTAATAGAGCTTTAATAAAATATGAAAAACTAAGGAAAGAGTGGCAGTGTTAACTATTAAAACTTTATTTCTATACTTTTGTTATAAAAATTATATAACTAGATTTTACAATAAGAGATGAATGTATATTTTACAATACATGCGTTTTGATATTTCTTAATACAGAAAAAATTACTAAACTTTTTATTATTTTGAACTAGTTCAGACTTCAGGTGTTTTTTCTCTCTTTTGCAATACTACACTAAAATATCATTTTAAGATTATATTTGTAATTTTCCAAAAAAAAAAAAAAAAAAAAAAACTAACTACGTTTATTTTTACCCGCAGTTTTCAGTGTTTATGCAAATTTCTTAATTTAAAATTTGTAGATATCTGAATAAATTAGTGAATTAAATTAGATGGAAACGAGATATATTATTTAATCTAAAGTCATTTACATGAAAGTTGCTCAGAATTAACAAAACTAACTCTCTTTCGCCGTCGAAACTATTCTGTCGTTCAACAAGCAATTAAATATTCAATAACAATTCTTAAAAGTACTCAACAATTAGTAACTAAGAAACTGTGAAATTTTAATCAAAGTTAAAGTGGCTCTCTTGTGACAAATTGAAGGTGTTTCCCTAGATATTTTAATTATCAGATCTGTTCCTGAGATGACAATAGAGATAAAATTGTTCTTAAAAAAGAAATTATTTTTCTCTATTTACAGTTTAATTACAAATAAAAATCCGAATATATTTAAATTGATTCAAGTGGTTTTTTATCCTAAAGAAGATGAAACGATGATAGTGATATTTTCACATATTACTTTTAAAACATAAATCTAAGTAAATATTTCATTTAACTTAATAAAGTTAGGATAAATTATTTCAATGTAAACATTTTAAAGAAATAGAAGAATATATTTTTAAAGGAACTGTATAAAATATTATATGGTGAATAAACACACATATATATATATGAATAACGTTTAGTAAAAATTTAAATTATATTAATAATGAATTCAATAATAGGAGAGAAGAGGCAGGATTGGTAGAATTGTTTATTTTAATTTCCACGCAAAATGGAGCACCTACATACGTAATTACATACTCTGTAAATTTTATAGATGAATGATTAAATTCAGTTGTAGTTGAAAAATCTTATTTTTCCAGGTAAAAAGTGAATATTAAATTATCTTTTGAAATTGATTTTATCCCTACTAAATTTGAAAATGAAACAATGATTTATAAACATAATTTCATTTATCCTGTGTTCAGTAGACAAAAATTAAATGAAGCCTAAAAAGCAGCATGTGAACGTGATACACCATATACTAAACTGGATAATACACGTAAAAACTTGAAGGTAAACAATATAAAGATTACGTAGGGAAAAGGTTCATAACATCATTAAAATATCAGAACATTTACAGAATATTTGTTAGCAATAATTAACAGAAATTAAAACATAACTGCGCTGAGAACGGGCCGGATGTTAACTGACTACACACGGTTATAGAAACAAAACACTTTCCAGAGAATAAATCAATTTAAAGAGATGCAGACATTTTTTAAAAAATGGCTGCATTTAATTTATCAATCAGTCCCTTATCGATCCTCCAAATACCAATAAAACCACTAAATTCAGAAGCTTCCTTCTGGTCTTGAATCAGCTGCTCACTTTATCTCAATAACAACTTCGACAAACCATACACGTTTAACTTTTCAACCAACTACATAGATTCCAGTGTGTTACGAGATAAAGCATCAGCAACTTTATTTTCCTTTCCCCCCTATGTATGTTATCAACTTTATAAACTGCTAACTTTAAAATCCGACGCACCAATCTCGACGACAAACCTTTACAGTTCGTTAATTTAATTAAATCAGAATTATCTTTAGCACCTTTTACTGGTAGATCCTTAAATTATCAACGAAATTTATACAACTCCCTAATAACTGCAATGCACTATCTTTAAACAGCATAATAATTCGGTTTATCCGAACTCAAAATCGTTCACCCATAGGCTATAGTTATACATTCCTGGATTAACACTGCACAAACCCTAACAAAACAGTTAAATGAGAAAATAAAGCTTTATTTAAAAGTTCCAAAAATTTCTGAGTTTCCTTTGTCCACATAAACATTGCACTTTTTCACTTCAAAATTTACAAAATTTCACACAATTCAGAAAAATGAGGAAAAATTTTGATACGTAAATATACAAGATTATACAAGATTCTAATGCAAATTGCACCTAAAGCAAAAATGAAATCGATATCAGCCTACACAATGAAGCCAGGATTGGTTTCGCTTCGAAGTTGTGTAAAAATGGTGTTTGTAGTACCGAAACAGCATGAAACAATTTGCCTAAAACTTTTATAATATTCGTCATGAACTCAATGGCGCCGACTTAACAATGGCAAATCAGTCACTGATTAACTAACTTACCACTAATTAGGAAATTTTATTTTTGTCTTAATTCCAATGTTTAAAAAGGACAACAAACTTTTTTAAAAATCAGTGGTAAAATTTGCCTATTTCGTCCCATGAAGTTAGCGACTATGAGCAGAAAAGAAGTAGTATGATCAATTTTGTGATTAATGATAATATCATTTTAATAGTAAAATATACGATAACTAGAATAATATATTTTGGACTTTAAGTTTAAAAAAAATGTTTAAATATATGCATTTTCACTTCCATTTCTAAAACCAATAATTTTCATATATATGGTTATAAGAGTCTTTAACTCTTTATCACTCTTCGAAGAATTTTTAAAACAGAAGAGTAAATTAAATAATTAAAATATAGTAAATATTTTGTGGCTGTTAGAGAATTATATTAACATTAATAGTTGTTTTAAAAAAATAATAAATTATATTGAAGAGATAACTAAGTCCCCCGTGGTTTCTATTTATGTTATAACCCCGTTTTCTAATTAAAAATTCTAAAAAAATTGGCATATTTCTTATTTTCTTGGTCACCATGCTTGTTTGTACATGTTATAATGTTTCCTACTAATTAATTTTACAATTATGACAATATTGATATTTTTGCATGGAATCATTTTACAAAAATATACCTGTGATATATCATTTATGTTTGAAAGATATCTAATCATTTGCATATGCGTAAATAATACAAAAAATAAAATATAAAAGTATCTATAAATGAAATGTTACTCTTTCATCATTTTACAGCATAGCAAATAATCCCGAAATCTTAGATTTCACACAACATTCACGATGTCAGTTATTATATGATTTCTACATGCATGTACTGGAAGTACTAGTAGATTTAACACGTATGCCCTAAACGTACGGTAACTTAAAAACCAGAAGTTATTTTACATATATTTAAACATTAGGTATGACGAAAGAGATTTTATTCAATGATAAAACGGATTCCAACGTGGTTGAAATACAATGTGCATATTTTTTTATATTAGTAAAATTTTTCTGACATTAATAGAGTGTTTCGAAGCATATTGCAGACTTTAACATACTTAACATCTACTAAAAAAGCGCATTAACTGGTAGTAAACAACTAGCTAATTACTAAATGATTCTTTAAATTAACATTTTAAAAAGCGTAACAGAGCACCATTAGAAACATTGTTGTTAATTTTGTAGATAAGAAAAATGTTTTTATTAAATGACTTAAAAATACTTTCACCATTAACTTTAAAAGAACGAAATATGTAAAAAATAATTTATTCTTTGTATAATGAATGTTTATAATTCAAAACTGTACGTTTATTTTAATTAAACGGAAAATATTAAATTTAATAATGGGATAAATGAATCAAGAGCTACTACTAATATGATTTTTCATTTTAATTTGAGAAAAATCCAGTATATTTTTTTGCAATAATTTATTAAATAAATGCCTATAGTAAATTAAGTCAGAAATCTGAATTACTCAAAATTAATGCATTCAACGCATTATTTGAGGTGAATTAACGGCTTCAGGTCAGATATTGAGTGTTAATTTAATAAATTTATTAAAGTAAAATTTATCAATTTAGACATTTTTTATAATTATATTGTGACATGAATATTACATTTTTAAATTAAACGTCTAACACTTAACGTCCTCAATTGAGGACAGATATAAAATACTATTTAAAATACCGTTTTTACTTTTAAAATTAAATAATTTTGTTTGTGATGTAACTTTAAAACTAAAGGGTGGATTTCTTAAGTTCCTCGCTTAACTTACACAGTTATACAGTAACTTACATCATTTATATACTAAAATATATGACAGGTACTAATGTGTTTTTTTATTATAAATTTGTCGTTAAAGGGTTAACTTTTTTTTCATAAATAAAAATTTTAATTGCAAATGTATAGTATAAATTTTTTTAATGTATTTAGATACTAGAGTATTAGCCAAAAAGAAAGTTTGTAAAATACCATAATTCCGTTTGAAATATCTTTAAAATTCCTCAAATGTTTGTATTAATATATTTTTTAATTGTTTCTAATAGCGTATTTATATATTTATTCATTTTCAGATATACATGTATATATACATTAGAAGAAACATGTATATAAACTAGGAGAATGTATCTGAATAAAAAGTTATGTTATACACATATATCTAATTATATATATGTATATGTATGTATACAAATATATATATATCATATATACATATATATTTACACTAGGGGACACTGCTGCCTGCGCACTTCGTGTGTCAACTACTGGACTTTTCTTTTCTGTGTCTTTCTATCTGTCTCTCTATCTGTATGTCCGTCTGTTCGTCTCTCAACCCGTCTGACTGTCTGCCTCTCTTCACGACTGCCTAGCTTTCTCTTTACCCATCTGTTTGTTTCTCTACCCGTATGCCTGTCTACCAAATTTTTTGCCTCCCTAGCAGTTTCACTACCCTTCTCCCTATCCGACAGTTTATCCGTCTGGCTTACCGTCTGTGTACCGTGTCGATACTTGCCTGAACCAAACCCTGTACTCAGTATTTACCAAGTCGCTACCTTTCTGAACCAGGCTCTCTACTCGTATCTGTACCGGAGAGTCTACAAGTCTCATTGCACATTTCTTTACACATACGCGTCTCCCTACCCGTCTCTCTACAAATCTCTCTGGTTCCCTACCCCTGTGTCTGTAAGGCTACCTGTCTCTCTACTCATATCTCTGTCTCCCTACACATATCTGTAACAGTGTCGCTAACCGTCTCACTAACCGTATGTATACCCGTCTCTCTGCTCATCAGTCTGTCTCCCTACCCATCACACTATTCGACTAGCTACATTTCTCTCTACTCGTGTCTTACATGTCTCACTACACGATTCTCTACTCTACTTGTATATCTATCCGTCTGTCTACTCATAGCTCTACGTGTCTCGTTACTTTTCTCTCTATGCGTAACTCTATCCGTCTCGCTAGCGGTTTCGCTACCTGTCTCACTACCTGTCTCGGTACCTGCGTGCATATCGGCCCTAATACTCGTCCGTCTACTCGCATCTCTACCCGCCTGGCAACCCATCTCTCTACCCTTGTGTCTACGCAACTCTCTGACCGTCTGTCTACGCGTGTCGCTGTCCGTCTGCCTACCTGTCTCCTTCATTACTTTTTGTATAAAAATAATCACCATAAAAAGAAACACAGCTATGTTAATTTAGTGTACAAAATTTATATTAATTTATATTTTATATGAAATTAGTTTTATTTTTGGATGTTGCCATTTAACCATTCGAAAAATGAAAGTTGGTACAATTTTAAGATGCATACGTCTTTAATTAAATAATTACACTGTGTTTTAATAGGACACTTTTTTTCGTTTTATTAGGCATGATGACTTCCTCCGATGAATGACAAATTGCTGTGTTTTAATTGTAAACGATGATGAACAATGTAGAGTGTATCATTTGTATGAAACAAAATGGAAACATTTGTTGGATTTTAATATTATTAAAAATACATTTATTCACATTAAAGACTAATTTTTATATAAGATACAACTTTAGGTTAAAAACGTTTTGAGTGTAAATAACTACTAGAGCCGGTAAACATGGTAACTCCTATGTAGGTAATGATAAATGGCTGTTCTTTTTAACGAGTTCTTTATCACAACACTGTTAAACATTTGCAGCAAACTGTCCAGACATTCCATCGTTTGATTAGAAAACAGTAACATAATCCTGATTTAGCTCTCTTATGTCCGGTCTATTGCCCATATTTTAGTCAGAATATAGTTAAAGTATGATTATATAACCGTTTTCTATAGAAACGGTCGAATGACTGGACAATTTGCTGCAAATTCGTAACAATGTACCTTTGAATTTAAAGAAACAGAACAAGTCTTTGAGGATACACTTCACTAAATGTTCGTGTAAATTTAAAAGAAATAAATTATCCTTATCTTCATAATAAATTTAACTCATTTAACTCGCAATAAATATAACTCTTTAAACTGAAACTTTTTTACAGTGTTTTACGATATTGTAATAGGCATAAAACAATTTGCACGAAACGCGGGGGTAGGGGGGGCCGAAAACTTCCTTTTTCACACTGAAAATTAAGTCACACTGAAAATTTTTCTCTATCCTGTTACTCCTAAACAGTAAAAAAGTACAGTTATCTACGACGAAAGTCATTGTGTTATGATTATTTAAATTTTATAAAATTTCGAAACCTGCATATGCAAAAAAAAAAAAAAAAAAAAAAAATCCGTTTTAAAATTACCAATCGCCAAATTATTATTATTCGATATGTTTTGGTCGCATAAGAATGGTATTTTTAATATTTTAATCGTCGGAGCACAGGCAAAAATGTTTCTAATGTAAACTTATACGACCCAAAGGCCATATAAAAATTTTAAAAGTTTAACATGTAATAATAATTCCATTGCCTAAACGTTATTTACATTGTCTACCATTGTCATCACCAAAATGTAAAACATTTAAACGTGTATCAATCTTTTAGGGACAACCTGTATTAAACAGGATGATATATCGATTCAAATGAAATGATTTAGTGAAAATCTGTCAAAAAATTGATTGCTTTTAATTCTTCTTCGCATAGATTTTTTTTAAAGAAAAAAATTTAAACAATGCATTCAAAATGAAGCGATTGGTGTTATTTTCGCTAAAAAAAGAAATTCAATAGTTTTTATCATTGGAACAAGGCCAATGTTTTTAATGTTTTAAGAACAAATAGATTTTACTAAAGCTTAGAAGATTCCTTTTTATTTTCATATTTTGGTATTGATTTATATATTTCGATACTTTGGATTTTTTTCTTTTACTCACAGAACAGGTTTACTTTTTTAAATATTAGTTATGAAAAATTCTTTTTTTATATTTCATTGAAAAATATCATTTTAGGACAAGGCTTCAAAAACTGAAAAAGGTTCATTTCAATAATAGGAAAAACATGACGGTGTTGTCAATTTAGCAGAATTTTTAAACTCAGAAATCTATTACATTTTTTCGAATAGTAAAACACACTTTACTTAAAGACAGATTAACAATTTATGGTTCTTTATGTTAATGTAACGTTTAATACCATTGTTCTCTAAGTGGTAAAAGTCTTATTAGTTATTTTATGCATATGCGTATAGCCCAGTATTCCTATTCACATTTCCAATTCACTAGAAGCCAGTATAGTCTAGATTTTTCGTTTTCTACTGAAGCATGATTAAAACCTTTTTTTCTTTCTTTGCAGTAGTTTGTTCATTTATGTCCACAGGGGGCTACAATTTTCATACACGTACATGTACAACATGTAATACGTTCTGACACTATCAGACTTTCCCATGAAATACTAAACAACATGAGATGGATACTGTTACAAAAAATCTTAGTTAATAATGCATAAAAATTTATCAATTGTTATAGATATCCACAAAATGTTATAGATGTGTTTTATTAACTAAAACAATCTTAGTTGCACTTCATATAGATTTCAGTATAAAAATGGTTCTGTATGGATGTGTTCACATAGCTTCAAGAATGATTGTTTCTTGAGTAGCTGCGCGAGCGCGCATACCCGTTCCACTGACAGGGTGAGGTAGTGAGTTTTGTTAGATAACGTAGCACACGCGTGTCAGTTGCTTCCGAGACTTTGGAGTGAGTAGATCGCTAGTGGAGTGAGTTCGTGCCATTGACCCCCGTCGAAAGCTGTTTGAGTGGGAAATGCAGCGTCATTTGGAGCAGCGTTATTATGTACCGTTCTGTGTGAAACTTAAGAAAACCGCGACAAGGACTTTTCGTATGATTCAAGATGCCTACCAGGAATAAGCCATGTCACGTGCAATGGTTTTCATGTAGGACAAGAGGTTCGAAAATGGCCGCGAGGACGACGAAGACGATAACTGCCCTGGGACACATTCAACAAGACGAACAGATGAAAATCTGGTGAAAGTGCATAGACTGTTAAACACATTTGAAGGTTCGATTCCGGCGCGTCCCCTAGACATCAGAGATTATTGGATTGCTCCCCACGACAATGCGCCCTCTCACACGTCACGTTTTGGCTAAGTTTAACGTGGCAATACTAGCGCAAGCCCCCTACGACCCCTACCTCGCTCCCAGAGACTTCTGTTTTATCCCCGAATCAAGACATACCTGAAAGGGTTGCGATTCGACACGATTTCAGCAATCCGGTGATCTTCAATGAGATCCCTTAACAGCTTTGCGCACGAAAACTTCCAGGGAGCCTATGAAATATTGAGAAAACGCTGGCAGTGGTGTGTTGATGCCCAAGGGTCATTTCAAAGCATTTTAGTTCGCTGTACAAATATATTTAATAAATTTTGTATTTTCAGATCAGTCTTGAAACTTTGTGAACACATCTTGTATATTCAATTTTTTTTAACATATATGTTGTTGGAGTTATTCTAAAAAAGATTATCAAGTGCAGATTCAGATAAATAAAAAATATATATAATATAATTTTTTTATATTATCATAAAAAAACAAAATGCCCACAAAAATGTACAACCAAATAAATATTACCCAATTAAATATTTGTCATAGCTTATTTTCAAATCATTTCAGAGAGCATAATTGACTCAAACATACACACATACAAATGTTAAAGTGCATTGTGTAGGAAAAATTGAAAGTAATTCATTAACACCTGAGATACAGAAAATTTATGAAAAATATAAAAAATAGCAAACAAGTGTCTTTCTCTTATGCTCTTTATCTTACTGAATGCAATTTTGTTAAAAAAATATGGAAAACATTTTATACTGAAATGATGTATATTTTGATTAATCAATAATGCATGGAATAACCAATTTTCTAGAACAATGAGCTAATTTGATTACAGTGACTTCCTTACAAAAAATATGTATATTAAAGCAGATATAAAAGGCAAAAAACCTTATAAAATTATGCAATACTGGTGGCACAGTTTCACGTCAGTGGTTTATTTATTTGCTTTGAAGCTGCATAACATATCACAAAAGTAAAACAAAAACGTAAGTTTTTAAAATAATTCCTTGATTTTTTTCTATGTAGTTTCCTTATCGTTTTCCAATTAGTTTACACGCACTGCATCTACAATATTTGATTTTTTATTAATTACTAGCTGATCCACCCGGCGTTGCACGGTCCCGTCAAAAATTTAAACGAAACGTGAAATAACTCTAAAAATCGCTGCACGAAACCGTTCCTATGGAAAAGCTTTGTCTTTCGGAAATTAAATAGAGAGATGGACCCCGCAGTGGAAGTAAATTTAATACCACCCATTCAAATGTCTGAATCACCCCTTCAAATGTCTGAGCTTCAAATATCTGAATCTCAAGGCGGATCCGTTTTTGGTTAAAATTTAAAAAAGTTTACCGTCTGATTTTCACAAAAGTGGCATTCCGGAATCAGAAAAATAAACTATGTACAGAATGCGAGTTTTGATTAAATACCTCTAATAATTTTCTTAATACTCGATGATGAGTGAAAATGAAACTATTTCGTTGTCTGTGATTATCAAATCGGTAACTTTCTTTTGCGGTTTCAATAAAAACAGCCATTTTTGGCGCACGTGCAGGAGAATCTTTTAGTTCCACCGCCAGTGTACACATTCTGTTCTAAACAAAATTTCCGACACTAGTCCCCGCTGCCTACAATAACGCGTAAAATCTTTTAATTATATAATGCAGGAGAATATTTTAGTTCTACCGCCAGTGGACGTATTCTGTTCTAAACAAAATTTCCGACACTTGTCCCCGCTGCCTACGATAACGTGCAAAATCTTTTAATTATATCTTCCACCGCCAGGGGGTGTACTCTGTTCTAAACAAACCTCTCTCTGAACGAAACTCTGGCACATGCTCCCTCTGCTTATGGCAGCGTAAAGAAGGCGTACAGAGCACGAGCGGAAAATCTTTTAGTTCCATTTTCCATCATTATGGGCACCAAATCTATGTCTTAATTAGTTATCTATATATTAGTTAGTCATGTAAATTTGAATGAATCAATTCTCGTTGAAATCGGACACTCTGTTTGAATCGGATAAATTTTTAAATGCAAAATTTTTTTGTTCCACTTCCCACCAATAGAGGATGCACTCTGTTCTAAATAAATTCTTTCCGATCGAATCTCCGGCACGTGTCCCTGCTGCCTACGACACCATATAGCAGGCGTGCAGCACACGCGCTGCAAAATCTTTTAGTTCCATTTTCTAACGACAGCTGGCGCCAAATTTGAATCTTAATTAGTCATCTATATCTTAATTAATTCGTTTTAAATTAAATGAATTAATTCTCGTTGAAATTGGGCCCACAGAACCCGAGAAAATACTCTTCCCTGGTGATTAATGTTCAGAAATAGTCGTAACCAAGGGCTAATAATATTATACCGAAGTTTATCTACTATCTGGCGGACCTGAGAAAAGGTTTCGCTTGAAACGGACTAATAATAAAATACTTCTGATTTTGGAGGCAGGAGGGCCGGAGGGAGTTTCTATAAGAGCATTAACGCGATATTTAAATTACAACCGAAAACTTACCTCTCCTGCCCCCCCCCCCCGACAGAAATAAACCAACGACGTTAAAATATTAGGAATTATCATTAACGTTTCAAACAAAAGCATTTTTTTTACTGACAAAAACAGTAAGTTATCGTTGTTAATTTCTGAGATAAAATACATAAATGGCGTCACGTACATGAAAAAACTCTAAAAATCGCATAAAACAAATCGCGAAAAATTAACAACTCGTTTTTCGAATAGCAATCAGCTGACGACGTTTTTATCTGCCAATCACAAATTGCCCGGTTGACTTCCCGCTGTGCCTACAATCTTATAAGCTACCATTCACAAGTGCCCTCCAACGATGTTTAACTTCTAGCGACATCAAGTGACGTCATACTCTGCAAAACATGAAAAAAAGGTTAAAAAACGCATAAAGAATGGCAATAAAAAATCTAATAAAAAAATCGGGATAACTAATAATACGCCCTTCCCATTTAAAATCATGATTTTTTATCTGTAAAGAATTATCAACTTTCTTGAAGCTAAAAAGAGAAAAAAATTACGAATCTGTGCGTAGCTGAGGTTGAAATGGAAGCAATCAAGGCTTCTGGGCAAAATTTCTTAATGTCGAAAGAAAAAATTCGACAAAAATTCAAAAACCACTGTACGAATTTTGCATAAACTTTATTGAAAAGAGGACAAAATTTACTTTATTGGGGTAAAAGATTGGAACCGGATTCCGGTTACTAAAGTGGAAAAAATCGCAGCTAAACGTGAAAAAACACTGAAAATCGCGTAAAACATTTTATTTAAAAAATCGATTCAAAAAATTCAAATTTGGATTTCGAGGTGCAAAACTACATCCATAGAGGCACCTTTCCACCAAATTTTGTAGGTTTGCGTGCACCGGTCTCTTCAGAACACAACCGAGAAACACACTAACATGCACAGAATCGCACACACACACAAACATACAAATTTCCTTCTTTATTATAGTTGGAGATAATCAGTATGGGCATCCCAGCTTAACATTCAATAATGAAGAACTATTAAATAAAATGGACAATAATCATTCTTGACGTCATTCAACGTCACGATGACGTTATTATTTTATACAGCTAATCAGAATCCCGATTTTCCCCAACAGCCGTCGAGAACAGCCAATCAAATATAGGTAATTTTCTCCAAACATGCTCTACCCAGTTCGTGTGTTATATTACTCCTATCATATATTATAATATGAGCAAATCTTGTCTGTCTGTATGTATGGAAAATTTATCATAAAAAAGTCTTAAACGATTTTGCTTGAATTTCCTATCCTACCGTTTACGAGCACGAGAAGACGATTGGGCTAGGTCGATGTTCGGGGAAATCCGATTAGTGGGTCATTTTGGGTAACTATGGGCCAGGGTCAAGCTAATTATATCTAAAAACGGCTCTAACGATTTCGACTAAATTTTGTATCCTACCGATTTTGGGCACGGGAAGACCATTGAGCTAGGTTTCATGTTTGAGAAAATTCGATGAGTGGTTCATTTTGGGGTCACTACGAGTCAAGCTAATTTTATCTGAAACACTGCTCTAACTATTTCCACTAAATTTGGTATCCTGTCGTTTTGTATTGACGAAACCATTGGGCTACGTCACATGTTCGAGACAATTGGAGTAGTGGGTCATTTTGGGTAACTATGGATCAGAATCAAGCTAATTATATCTAAAAAACGGCTGAAACTATTTTAACTAAATCTTGTATCCTACCATTTTCGGACACAGAGGGTCATTCGGCTAGGCCACTTGATCGATAAAATTTGATTAATGGGTCATTTTTGGTGACTACTGGTCAGTGTCAATTTCATTTTATGTAAAGAACGGCTGAAACGATTTTGACTATATTTTGTATCCTACAGTTTTGAATTAAGTGAAGACCATTGATCTAAGTTACATTTTTGAGAAAATTCTATGAGGGGATCATTTTGGGCTCACTACGGCTCAAGCTAATTTTACCTATAAAAAGCTCTAACGATTTTGACCAAATTTTGTGTCCTACGGTTTTCGAGCTCATAAAGATCATTTGCTAGGTCACATGTTCTAGTAGGTCATTTTGGGTCATTACGGGTCAGGATCAAGCTAATTTTATGTTAAAAACACTTGGAACGATTTTGATTAAATTGTGTATGCTACCATTTTGGATTAAGACCATTGACCTAGATCACACGTTCGATTAGTTCATTTTGCAGTCAGTACGGGTCAATGCATTTCAATGTGAATGAAGGTTGAAAAAGTAATTTCGTTGTTGAACAGTTGGCAGCAAACAAATCCACAAAATTGGCAACATTTTGCTAAATATCGCAAAATTTGGCGAAATAATGGCGACATTGGTGTGATTTAGCGAGAAATTTGACTTCCAAGATTATCAATGCAAAACCATATGCTTGGAGCAAAATGAAAAAATGTCGCCAAGTTTTCGATTTTTTGCCAAATTTTTGATGACATTTGGCGACAAATTGACTTTTAGAATCTGAAGCAAGTTTCTAGATATTCTCAATAAGAGTCGAAATACATGATTCAACAAATCCGCGCCAATAGAACGTTCTCGAAAAAGAATTCAACCAATCAGGATACATAGAACTCATTGTTATATGTTGTACAGAGAATTTATTGTTATATTGAGTTGAATATAAAGCTAATTTTAATCGAGTACAGCTCGGTCAATCCCGCTGGTTTTAAATTACGTAATTAACTTTTACTGCATAACTTATTATTGTTTCAAATTGCAGACTTTCTGTATCGTCTAAGAAATGATTTTGAAATATTTTATGAAGAAGATAATTTTACTGGAAAATATGGAGTATGTCATAATTCGCTTTATCTGGATTTGAAAGACTATTCTCACAAAACTGTTACAAATATACCAGTTTCATACCATCTGGTTCATACCACCACATAAAGAGTTCCTTCAAGTTATATTAAGCTTTACAAGTGTTCGGCTGAACCTTGATGCCGCGGAATATTTGCATTCTTAGATCAAGTTCTTCCCGTATTCGCGTCGACATATCACGGTTAAAGCTAGTGAATGCACTGCTGATTCTTTCTCGCAATTATGTTAAATACCCTGAGATAGGATGTACGAACGCATGATCGTCCGTGTAGTCTCATAAGGAATATTTGCATGGGGTTGCATCAGATGAATTAGAGGGCCATGGGACAAACGCTGTCATATTATGTAGCATATCCAATTCACTAATTAAAAAATTGAAGTAATTCCTTTGAAATTAGTATGGAAGTTTCTTCTGTATTTGTAATAGTATTTTGTAGCATTTGCACTCTCTGGAGATATGATACACCCTGTACATTTAAAATTAATGAGTACAGAGCGTTTTCTATTGGGTTGGGGAGTTTTGTAACCGTACTACCTTCTGGAGAGAATTATAATACACCCTGTGCTTTTAAAACTAAAGAATATATAGCATTTTCTATTGGATTGGAAAGCAAATCATTTCGGCTTACTTTTATTTTGCTACTTCTTTTAATTTTATGATTAATTCCTTTTTTTTCTTGGGTGTTATTTAAAAAAGATGCCAAGTTAAAAAAAAAATGAGGATTTTAGACTCCTGTTGCTGTTTGCTTTAAATAGTAAATTTTATGCAGCAAAAGAATACACGTTGTTTTATGCAAAGAATTCTGAGCTTTACTAGTTTGTTTCCATAATAATGAAGGAAATGAAAATGGGATCAATACTACTAAACAAGCAACAGCGTAAGAGAAATATCGTTCTCTGAATTCCACGCTGTGGCAGAAGGAATTAAAAATTCATCATTCTTTATTAAATTCTTTAGAATAATGCCAGTCTGTATGCTCAATAGAAGTAATGAATCAGCGCAAACACATGATACACATTGAAAATGGGTCATAAATAACAGCAGAAAATATGAATAAATTTGCCTATTGTGTTTAGATTTTAAATTACTTCATAACAGGGCAAATGCTCATGAGATATACACGATGAATTAAGAATAAAATAACCCAAAAACTAGCATAAAAGGTAAAATGCAATAGCATGTTCCTCATTTCACCGCTTTTAAGTCTTTTATTTAAAATGTTTCGAACAAGAATTTCAAGAAAGTTAATAATAATATGAAAGAAAAATGTACGATATTTGAGGATTGCATTTATATTTCTGATAGAAAAATAATCTTAATGAAAATACTAAATTACTTCGAAATAAATATTCTTACCAAATTCCTTTATGTATTTAATTCGCAGTTAATCATTGCAAATATTTTTATATCTGTATGATATTATACACATTTTAGAATCACTAAATGCCTATTTTAACCGATCACTATTTTAAAGATTTTGATTTAGCAGTTATTAGCAGCTAGATATATCAGTATCATGTCAGCTCAATCTAAACTGACCATGATTTATATGAAAATTATGCAGCAAGTGGTTTAAATATAACTGAGAACGAGTAAATTTGACGCTACAATTAAAAATCCGCATTAATTAAGAGTTTATGGAAAAGAAGTATCTTGTTTAATTTGTACTGGAAAGAAATGTAAAAATACTTACTAAAGTAAAAAAAAATTGATCAACTGGTAACAAAACAAACCCACATTATCATAGGGTATAAAATAAGAATAAAGATTTTTAAAAATGAGAAAAATGAAAACATTAGATAAATATTAAAAGCATTACTTCAATTATTTTATTATTTACTAGCTGAGCAAACGACGTTGCGTCGGGCCATGAAAAAAAACCTAAAACAAAACTCACGTTTGTATGATATGATATCTTCGGAAAATATTTCAAATGATCTAGTTTCGGGGGCCCCAAAATCTTTGGTAGCATCCATTGAGTTCCCAAGAAACCTCTTTCCGAACGAACCTGTGAGCTGGGTCCCCGTTGAATGAGGCAGCGTATACCGCGTGTGCTCCGCACGCGCCGAAGATAGTTGAAAACCAAGCTGAATGAGCCAAACACCGTAGTAATCAGGACCACAGAATTGGGGATAGGAATGCGCCAACTGGCGGTGGAAGAGGGAACTAAAATATATAAAACAGTCATAAGCGAAGTTGAATGAACTAATTCCTGGTGAAATCGGGCCACAGAAGCAGAGGAAAAATGCGCCACCGTGCGGTTGAAGGTGCATCGCGTTAGTGTTAAAACTAATTTGTTACATTTAAAGGGGGGAGTTAAATGTAACAAATTAGTTTTAACACTAACGCGATTTTTAATTTCCGGTTGAAGTGAGTAAATGTAATTAGTTGTCGAAAAATTAGTAGTTGGTAGCTGGGGTCTAATGGAAATTTTCAGTAGTTTATAAAGTAGCTGGAAGACCCTTGAAGTACGTTTAAGAAAATTGCAAGATAATCAGTTCATTTTTAAAGAGGGCCCCAGAAGGATAGTAATAATCAAAATTGGAGGTAGCTGAGCTCCGAAAAATGTTTTGGTACTTCATGTAGCAGTTGGATGACCTAAGAAGTTGTTGGAGAAAAAAAGATAGTAAATCGGACGATTTTTAAAGGAGATATTGTAGGGGGACAAAAAGGGGTCAACTGATAGTTTTGAGAAGGTCCCTAAGATGAAAACATATTAAAAGGTCCAAGTACTTAGCTCTTTAGATCTTTAATTAGGCATAATTAAGCAGAGAGTATAAATTAATTATTATAATAAAATTTTAAATAAATGCTTTAAAAATGGGAGAAAATGCTTTAAAAAGTCCAGGGAAAGTAGTACAAGACTCAACTTTCCAACTATGCATTGAGAGGGTGACACAATTAGGGGGCTAAAAAGGAATTGGGCACAAAAAGTTCAATGGGCAGCGGGCCCACACACAGGTTAACTGGAATCTAGAAATGGGGGAATAACTAAAAGTCGTGAAGTACGAAGAAAATGGGATAAAAAGGGGGAAGTTATTAGCAATTTAGGCCACAAACACTAAAAACTTAACAATTTAAGCCTCAGGTGCACCAGGACCTGCCTTGGACTTTCTACACTCAAATTTTCAAAAGATGCTTGAACTCATATTTTTAGTGAAGATTTCGGCACGAAGACAACAACGCAACCAGCAACAGTAATTGACTAAATATTATTATTGTTTCAATCAACCAGTCAATTAAAAATACTTGAAACAACCTGAAGCTGCGGCAGAAGGCTATGCAAGATCTGCAATACATTTCTACTCATTTGTGTAAGAAAACCATGTGTATTCATAAAGTTTTTAAAAAAATCAAACAAATTCTTCTTTTTTTATGTCACGCACTTTGCGTGGCATAAAAAGAAAGAGGAATTTGTTTGAATTTTCAAAATCATAATTTTTCCAAACAGATTTATCGCCACTCTTAGGAAACTTGACAAATTGTAGTGGAAACAATATATCGCATTTTGAACAAGAAATACTTCACAATATGAAACTTTTTTTAACTGCGCATGCTATAATGGTAATTTTTTTCTCATAATTTAATAGTCAGCTGTAAAAGGTCATTTGAAATTTCAGAAAGATATCGACAATTTAGAGAGCCTTCTTTCAGAAACTATTTGCAAGATAACAGATTTTGCACAACTTGTCCTGTTTTTAACATACATCAGGAGGGATACCCATTTGACACACTCAAAAAATCGAAAAACTTATTTAGTGTTTACTTATAGCTTATAATGTCTAGAATATATTCTCGCAACGATTTTTTAAAATTTCGATTATCACAAAAGTTACAGCGACAAACATGCCTCATTGCTATAACTAATAAATATTAACTGCGCATGCGCGAACCACAGCAAATATTTTTTGTCATGATTTGATAGTATAGGGCAACGCATATAAAACAACCAGTGAAATATCTTGAAAACTCAAAAAGTTACAGCAATAATTGGAAAATTGAGGATTAAATCACATATAATTCTATGGGTTGTTCTCCTCAATTTTTATATTATTTTTAGCATTTTCTGTTACTTGGGTGATCGAAAATATTATTTTATTTATATAATTATTATTGCCCCCTCCCTAATTGTCCTCGCGACAAACTCTTCCCCAAAAAAAAAACATGAAGTTAAACATGTTCGTTACATTCACAAAGTTCAAGGGCATTTCGGGCATTTCCTCACGAGTTTCAACAAGATTTTCGAAGAAACATCTGAAATTGGTCATTATCCCTTAATTTCTGGCAAGTAGCATATAATATGCGCAGTGACTTTGCAGATCTAGCGCATTTCGTTCTTTTTGCTATATAATTGATTTCGTACTTACTAATGTTTCTTAAATCAGTAATTAATTCAAAGTTGAGAAGTTGCACATTACAGAAGTACTTAAATCGAATACACAATAGACGAAATGTCTCATTTAATATCCTTTACCGGAACAATTCTTTTATTGAACAAGTAATTAAATGTTCAATAACATTCTTAAAACTACTCAAGATCAGTAATTAAGAAACTGTGAAATTTTAATAAAAGTTAAAGTAGCTCGTTTGCAAATAATTGAAACTAATTTTCCTGATAGCTATTTTATCGGAGGTTTTCAAGTTAAGAAGTAAAAGAAGTAAAATTTAGTTTGAGTAAAAAGAATTAAAAAGTTTATTAAATTAGCATTTGAACTAATTAATAAAAAAAATTATTTTTTTTGCTTTATGTTTTTAAACATTGAGTGAATTTTGCTTAGTAATTTTTACGCAAATATGACATTAAAATTTCATTTTTATAAACTTAATGTTTTCTACGTGGACGTGTATACAATAATTTCTCTGCTTTTATTCTTTGAGAAAGAATCACGAATGCTAAAAGTTATTTAAAAATAAAATAATATGTCAATAATATTTCAATCATTATTGTATAAACAGGAATATAGAACATATTATCATCACATTCTTCTCTTTTGATTATGTGATATACTATAGTATGTAAAGTATAATTTCATGTAAAGTCAGGTATGTAAGTATGTAAAGTATAATCAGGGTTCACTAATAAAAGTATACTACATGATAAAAAGCAATAAGAAGAAATATCGTTCTTCCACATCTATTATTTATGCAGATGAATGAAAATATTTTTTCTAAGTACAATAAGTAGTTAAATTTCATTTCTTTGGTTAGGAAAATGAAACAAAATACAGGCTTTTTAAGAGATTTTATATATATTGTTAATCAACATTATGTAAAAATGAATATTTTTATTTAGAGAATAATGTAATTTTGAGTATTTTTGGATTTAGCGAGCAATAGCAAATAGCAAAATTTAAAATATACAAATTATTTGAGACGATTGTCTTTCAAAATTGCGTAGTCGGAGGATAAAAATAGAAACAGTAATTTGTTTCAATAATAATACATTACATATTTCAAATACATGTACCTGAGAAATATATAATAAAAAATAAATATTTTGATTTAATAATTACAACTAAGAGCGTTACCAAATAAGGCTAAATTTATTCACAAGTTTTCGGAGCTTTCTAACTGAGGAGTGAAATATTTGAAATTGAACTGTTTTTCATTACACAATCCAATTATATTTCCACAATTAATCTAATAATCCCCTCTTTCTCTTTTTATGTAAATTGTCTTGTTTAAAATTATACATTTTAATTTATGTTCCTCAATTGTTTCACAACTAAATTATATTAGAAACCATAAATCATGGACATTAAGTAATGTCAGATTTTCCAATGTGTAAAAAAAAAATATTCTAGGGATTGTTTTAAAATGCATATTTGAATAATTGTACTTATTTTAAACAAATAGAAAAAAAGTAGTTCTTAAAACAAGTTCAAAATGTTTTCCTTTTTAATGATTTCCTTTTTAAGCATACGGGGTAAAAAAATTATACCGACTTTAATTCAAAGTATTGTGTAGAAAAATCGTTCAATTGTGAACGTCTCTAATATCTACTATACTGACATTATCCTATGTGATTTGAAAACGCTGCAAAAAATTACAGCTTGATTGTTGACGCTTTTGTAATGTGACATTTTGTAACTTAATATCATGAAATGGAAAATCGTGTTTCTATATATGCCTGATATGAAATAATTAAATATCTGTACGTAGTATATTGCTCAAGTTGTCAAAATTTCCGATATTAAACGTCTGTTTTCCAAGGCACCATCGTACTTCAAGTTTGATTTAAAATAGTATTTTTATTTTCTATCTTGCTGCATCTGAGGGGGTAGATTCCCCAAAAAAGGGTAAATAATTAAAGCTGAAAATTAATTAAACGTCAAACTTATTATTTATTTTACTAAAAATTTTATTAAATACATAAAGTGTTTTTAAAAAATAAAACTGTCAAAAGATGATAGAATATGTTAAAAATCCAAGCGCTTTCAACTGCTACAAAACAGCCGCATCAGGGAGATTTCAGAGAAATATTTAGCAATATCGACACTAAATTATGTCATAGCTCTAGAATTTTCGAAAAATTTTTCGGAAATAAAGCCATAATACTTGATAATTCTACTTCTATATTATGTCTTTCACGATTTCATCCCGTAACTCAAATACGTAGCATTTTCTTCACCGCTGCACGCTCTAAAAGTCAAGGGGCGATTTTCAGGGTATGTATAGTTTCATGCATAATATTATTATCTCTATACAGCAAAACGCCCTTAACTGACACTCCTGAAGAGCGAACACCTCACTTTAGCGAACGCTTTTTTTAATCTCCAACAAAAATATTATTTACATATTTTTACCTGAAAAACGAAGTCCTCTGAATTATTGACAAATTTGGCGCTCCCGAGGTCACATCAATTCGGACGTTTGACTGTATATAAAATACCAGCCGATTTTTTTCTTTATCTACCCTATGATTTCTACTTAATCAATTTTAACATAAAACATAATTAAATAAATGAAAGCTGTTAAATTGTGCTAGATAAACGACAGCTTGCTATTTTTTTTTTTGAACATTTTTATTGAAAATTTTCAATCTGCAGATAATTGGGTTTCCTTCACTGTTTCAAGGAAATAATGGGGATTATTATCTATTTTTGATGAAAGAAGAACATATTCTTCCAATTTTCGAAACTAGTTTTTAAGAGAATCAAGGTGTCATTGGCCTTAAAACTGAAATGACATGATTTGTAAACATTCATTAAAAAAATGAAACTGCAGCGTTTTCCAAAAATTGCGTCAAAATTACATTGTTTTTACAGATTGTTTCTGCCAGCTATGGAATTAAGTGCGAAAATTTCCATGTACGAAAGTGCTTTTACCTGTGAAAATAGTGTCATTTTTAAAAGTCATTTAACTGATAATGTGCTTTTTTATTAGGAAAACGTAGAAGTTTTACTACGATTGCGCCCAAATGACGTAACTTACATTAAGTTTTTATTCATAAAACTAATTCTACATATACAAAACATTGGATATACTTAATTATAAGTAAGAGTAGGCGTAGAAAAAAAATCAGGAAGGGGCCGGATTTTTGAACATATACTGTATTTTGAACAGAACAGTGCAGTACAGTTACATTAAGATTTTTAACAGAAAATTTTAATTTAACTGTACTGCACGTTTTTATATATTTTTGAAATAAAGAATATAAACATAAAATAAGCTACACTGAGAAATTTTTTAATCAGAACTACACGTGCAACATAATTTTGAAGCATATCACAATAAAAAGCAATTTAGAAATATATCAACATATAATAAAAATAGGAATTAATATAGTTTATTATTTTTGTCCTTCAGAGAGGGTCCTTAGCTACCCCGTTTAAGATAATTTTTAAATACATGAGCATAAAAAGATAAACATAACTAAAGACTGATGGCTCAATGCATGGCTCAGTGTAGCTCTGCCCCCAGTTGAAATTTTTTAATTCGTTTTCTTTTTATTGTTTAATTATTTCAAATCATTTTATCAGAATAAATTATTCTATTATTTTCAAAATCATCCGAGAAAAAAAAATGGAAAAATTTTAAAATCCAAGAAGGGATAATTTGTTCCCCTGACCCCCATTGCAGACGCCCAATTTTGTCGAACTTTTGAATGATTAAAAATATTTAAAATTACCTCTAGACAAATGTTTCTGCACTATTAAAATTTGATCTGAAAAATTACGATTTTTTTTCGACACGCCCTAATCGGTATATATCCAAATTAACAGATTATTGGACATTTAAACATCCTTGTGGAAAATTATTTTGTTTCCTAATTTGGCGATTATTTGTGAAATGTTGCCAGTCATGTGATATCTTAACAAATGAAATTATATAAGTATTATTGTACATAAATGAAATCAGCGAAATTATACCTGTTTTAGTTGATATCCCAGGTTTTGTTTCATAAATAAGCATTTTAATTCCCATCGTAACGAATGAGTTTTTCATTTCTAGAAAATATTTGATTGCATTGCGTTTTGTTGCATAAATAAATATTTTATTTCCAATCATGACAGATCAGCTTAATTCCCTGACAAGAAAACAAGTGTACGCCTATAGAAAGTTTTACTTCAATAATGCAGAATTTAAATAAAAATGAATGAAAATTAACATATACTTCGAAGTTTAAAAGAGCAGAAAAAACATACCATCGCAATTTTTTAGTGTAATATGATAATTAGTATATCTTTTAACATATGCTTTCCTATTTCCGCCAGATAAATTATGAATTACCTAAGGTAAATACTGGGCGAAATATCGTAAACATTGTTTATTTACATGCATGCCTTTAAATGTTTCGTTAATTAAACTTGCGTATATTCATGAAATAAATATGTCTCGCTTCGATAATAAATGTCTGTAATTAAAAATAAATATTACTTGCTATTTTCACCAATGAAAAGATAAAAATCGATATATATATATATTTAATTCCTGTAATATCAAGAAAAAAATATTTTTGACAGATTTAATGTGATAATCTAGATAAGGATAAATGACAGTGAAAAAAAAGAAAAAAACAAACTCATTACATTTCATCTATTATACAGCTTAATTTCCACGAACACTGTTTCATGGAATGCTTGTAAATAATTATAATTCTGTAAAGCAATTACTTTGAATTTACGAACTTAAATAGATAATTGAAAAGTATGTAAAAACTAAGTAGCTGTTAAAACTAATAAATCTGAAATGTTATTTATATTTAACAAATTATTTATTACATGCAAGGCTGTTTCCATTTTAAAAAATTTAAATCATAAATATTTTAATTTATACTGCACACAAATAATTTTAAATAAGCATCGCAATGAAAATTTACTATTTAGAAATCCTCAGATTTATAGCTGATGTAAGTTATTGTTTATATTATTTATAATATACGAATAAGTACATATATCTCTGTAATATACGTGTAAAGTAAAAACTGATTTTGCTTTTTAAAGAAACTAGTGCCTTCGATGCAATACGTATTTCAGTTATACGTTTAACCGATATACGTACACGAGCAGCGAAGACCGAGCTATACTCGGTCAAAATTCAATTTGAGTTCAAATATCATGACCCATGACCAAAATGACCCACTAATTGAATTTTCTCGAACATGTGACTTAGCCCAACAGTCTTCTCGTGCCGGAAAACCATAGGATGCAAAATTTAGTGTAAATTGAGCCGCTTTTTAGATATTGAACCACAATGACCCAAAAATGACCCCTAATCGAAAGTTCTCGAACATGTGACCTAGTCTAATGATTTTCGCAGTGCCCGAAACTCGTAAAATACAAAATTTAATCAAAATCGTTAGAGCCGTTTTTTAGATAAAATTAATTTGACCCGCTTTGACCCAAAAATGACCCACTAATCGAAAGTTCTC
Organism: Maratus michaelseni; assembly: GCA_963931845.1. Taxonomy (NCBI): domain Eukaryota; kingdom Metazoa; phylum Arthropoda; class Arachnida; order Araneae; family Salticidae; genus Maratus; species Maratus michaelseni. The sequence goes on along the minus strand of OZ007590.1, from coordinate 254,107,931 downwards.
GAACATGTGACCCAGCCCAATAGTCTTCTCGTGCCAGAAAATAGTCGGATACAAAATTTCGTCAAAATCGTTTGGACCGTTTTTTTGATACAATTAGCTTGACCATGACCCAAAATGACCCAAAATGACCCACTAATTGAATTTTCTCGAACATGTGAGCTAGCCCAACAGTCTTCTCGTGCCCGGAAACCATTGAATGCAAAATTTAGTGTAAATTGAGCCGCTTGTTAGATCTTGACCCACAATGACCCAGAAATGACCCACTAATCGAATTTTTTCGGACATGCGACCTAGCCCAATGCTTTTATCGTGCTCGAAACTCGTAGGACGCAAAATTTAATCAAAATCGCTGGAGCCGTTTTTTAGATAAAATTAATTTGACCCGCGTTGACCCAAAAATGACCCACTAATCGAAAGTTCTCGAACATGTGACCCAGCCCAATTGACTTCTCATGCCCGAAAATGGTCGGATACCAAATTTCGTCAAAATCGTTTGAACCGTTTTTTAGATACAATTAGCTTGACCATGACCCAAAATGACCCAAAATGACCCACTAATTGAATTTTCTCGAACATGTGACCTAGCCCAACAGTCTTCTCGTGCCCGAAAACCATTGGATGCAAAATTTAGTGTAAATTGAGCCGCTCTTTAGATCTTGACCCACAATGACCCAGAAATGACCCACTAATCGAATTTTCTCGGACATGCGTCCTAGCCCAAAGCTTTTATCGCGCTCGAAACTCGTAGGACACAAAATTTAATCAAAATCGTTAGAGCCGTTTTTTAGGTAAAATTAATTTGACCCGCGTTGACCCAAAAATGACCCACTAATCGAAAGTTCTCGAACGTGTGACCCAGCCCAATTGACTTCTCATACCCGAAAATAGTCGAATACAAAATTTCGTCAAAATCGTTTGAACCGTTTTTTAGATACAATTAGCTAGACCATGACCCAAAATGTCCCAAAATGACCCACTAATCGAATTTTCTCGAGCATGTGACCTAGCCCAATGGTTTCTGGTGCCCCAAAACGGTAGGATACGAAATTTCGTCAAAATCGTTAGAGCCGTTTTTAAGATAATTTTTGCATATATATATATACAGCGTGTCCACGTATAACCTGACCGACCTTTATTTTCGCAACCGTTGGTCCTAGATGCATACTTCCAATTACAAAAATGGTTTGAATAAGGTAAAGAATTACTTTTAACGTGATTTGGGTCAAGAAAAACATTTATTAAAAAAATACGAAAGTTAAGTTTTTATACGGTCCCCCGGTCCTATAAGTGATATTTAGTAAAAATTTACTGTGACACTAACAAGTACGACAAAGAAAGTCCCATTCATCTAACATTAAAATTGACCAAGTTCTGAAACTTTGAAATGCATGACTTATACCACTTTTTTGCATCTAAAAAGAGATGATTTCGGCCATGCTTTCAGGGGTCGTATATAAAGTACTTAAACTTATTTCAAGGTATCTGCGCTTTGAAATAAATCGTATAACTATTACGATTGAGTTAATTTTTATTAGTTAAGTTTCAGATTAAGTAAAATAATTGTATTTTAACATATGTTTTATTTTGAAAGGATTTGAGGCTATGATTTCTTTTAACAAAAATTATGTTATTTTCATAAGGTTTTATTTAACTTGCAATGATCGTCTTTCCAGTTTAAAATTTGTACTCGAAGTTTAACTCACTTTCAAATGTCCGATCGAAGTTAAATTTTACATACTGACTTAAATCCGATGGCAATGTAATATTATTATGATTTTCGACGCTTACTATCTTAAACATACTTATATTAGAGGATAACACAAAAAAAAATTCGGATAGATTATCGTCAACAAGTTTAAGAAAGAGTTTTAGATTAGATAACATAAACCTGCGATGGTTGTGTTTTTTAAATTTTAAAATTACGTTTTATGTAATTTTTAACGCTGAATAATAAAAAAAAATTACCTTCACTTTTAACCATCATATCAGGATTTTTCGCAAATCGTAAATTTCAAGGTTAAAAAACAGCGAAAAATCTGATATTATAAAATAGATGTAAGACTTTTTTATTCAGTTTAATTTTATTTAATTCAATAGTTTATTCAAATTTTTGGCTTATACTGGGTTTCTTGCAACTAAACAGCTCAGGGTTCCGATGAGGTTGGGAGGGGAGGGGGCATCAATTTTAACTTTGAGCTTTTTTAACTTTGAAATTTGCGATTTGAGAAAAATCCTAACGTGATGGTTTAAATTGAAGGTCATTTTCGGATTCAGCACTAAAAAATCCATAAGAATCAATTTTTAAAAGATAAAAAACATGGCACAACCCAAAATTTGAAAGACAGTGTAATCTAACAGCATTTTAAAATCTGTATCATTTTGTAAAGAATTGAGGCTGTTGTTTTTCATCCTTTTATTTAACAAAAATTCTGTTATTTTTATTCTCTTATATGTACAGTACAAATTGTATATTTTGCATTAATATGTCAGAATGATTATAGATTTCACAATTATATTAGATTGCAATGTTAATTTTTCTCTACTATTTTTTGATATTTCAGACGATTATTTATATTTCTACTACATTTGTGAATGACCCCTATTTCGCAGCAAAAAATATACTCCAAATTTTAACAGCTATTATTCGGTCAATTTTAATGTTAGATGAATGGGATTTTTTTTGTCGTACTTGTTAGTGTCACAGTAATTTTTTACTAAATATCACTTATAGGACCGGGGGACCGTATAAAAATTTAACTTTCGTAATTTTTCAATAAATGTTTTTCTTGACCCAAATCACGTTAAAAGTAATTCTTTACCTTATTTAAACCATTTTTGTAATTGGAAGTATGCATCTAGGACCAACGGTTGCGAAAATAAAGGTCGGTCAGGTTATACGTGGACACGCTGTATATATATATATATATATATATATATATATATAACCACCCACAAGATTTGCTCGTATTAGAATATATGATACGTATAATACGTATTTAAGGAATACGTATCCCTTAAATTAAACGTTTAAACGTATCCGAATACGTATAAGCGTATATCGGTTAAACGTATAATTCAAGTATACGTTTAATTTAAATATACGTATATTTGAAGTATCGTATTTACTTTTAATGCCAATGGATCTCATCAGTATTACGTCACTGAACGGAGAACAAATTGGAAATCTGCGGCGTGACTTTAGCAATCTGTATAATATGTTTCATACACAGATTCTTGTTATTTTTCCCTATAAACGATTATCGTAAATATATAATGAAAATAAAAAGACTTTTTGAGCAAATAAGGAGAATATACACGTTTCATATTTATTGTTAATCCTTATTAAGTATATTCTTTCTGTTTTAATTTTTTTAAATATTTATTTTTGTGTGTGTATATCCAAATTGTGCCCGGGAAGTCAAATATTGTCCTTTCTACGGTGCTAATGTCTGTGTGAAAGTATAATGCAATTTCATTTTTTTAACCATAATACTCCTGGTAATTTTTATACAAAGTGTATGTGCATTACAAGATATTACGTTTTAAGAATTGTTGTTAGTCTTGACAAATTTCATTTTTTGTGTTAGTACCTATAAATTTCAATTACTTATAGCCTGACAAATAATCGTCACTGCAGGTTTCATAACGTAATCACACAAGCTTAAAATGACTTGTCTTCTCTTTTCTTTTTGCTGTAAAACGTATTTTCAAAATATGAGGGGTTCGGGCCAAGAAATTACCAAGCCACATTTTTGGTGAAATAAATCTAACATTGTAATCTGTTGCTTATTATTGTAAATTATAATATCCAACATGTAATTTGTTTCTAATGTCACTTACTGGCAGCATATGCAGCAGGTTTTGTTTTTGCCCCAGATGTTTATGCCCCGAATGAAGATAGCTAATTTACAAAAAACATAATAGTAATATTATTAAAGTAATACCATATTATTACTCAAACTATCTCAAATGTTAGTAAGACATTGGGGAAAAAACTTTAGGCTATAAATCTTGATTTGAGTATTGGATTAAATTTTCAAATTGAAATATTTCAGAAGTTCAAAACTGTGGCTTGGCACTCTTTTGCTCCGACCCCCTCATATTTTTAATATAGAAAAAAGTATTCTTAAATAAAATAAAAGTATGTTTAGTTAGTTATTTTTTGCGGCCGATTATCTGCACTAAAGATATAGGCCGTTGGGGGGAGTACCCTCCGTGGGGGTCTTTAAAATAAAAATAAGATTATGGAACTTCCCAGAAGTTGGTCTGATCAACGTCAGAATAAAATAAGAAGTTAATGTAAGTTTGTGTTCTGTGTGTGAAACCAGTAGTATGTTTATTAAAAAAATACATAAATTTCAAAATTTAGTTAAAAATAGCGCCGATATAGGGCGCTGCGATATATAGGCGTATCAAAAGTGATTCAAAAGCTGAACCTTTTACACAACAGACTTATCGCAAACGAAGAATGAAATTGTCATTGACTCTATGCTGTATGTCACCGGTCTGTTTGTTGAATTTTTTTTTAAAGCTCACGAATTGTTTTCCCATCTGTTTCTTTTGCGACTTGAAATCGCATTTGAAAACTTCTCCTTGTGGCAGTAGGGCTCTGATTTAAACGGTGGTACTCCAACACAATAAACATACGTTCCTCTAGCGTATATATCACATTCGGAAGTATTTTCACTATAAGCTGATAGCGGTCATATTTCAGTGGCGAAATCTTCAACGGTTAGTCTTTCTATGCTTCTGAACTCTCTGTAGAAGGATTCTTAACGCTCTCAGCGCCATCTGTCGGTACTATTCTTAACTAAATTTTGAGTTTTATGTATAAGATTCTTACGATTTTTTTATTAAACATACCACTGCTTTCATTTTTCTATCTATCACCGTTTCCGGGTTATTGATTTTTAAAGTTAGGGGTCCTTTGAGAAACACCCTGCATTATTTTAAATCCAGCCTCCTGGCAAGAAAAATGTCCATCAGAATTTTTCCGAGGTTTAAACGCACATCCATTCAATACCTGCGTGGAACTGAAAGATGCCGAATTTACCAACAGTGCTACGGTTCAACAGAATAACAGCAGCTTATTTCTGAATCAATTAATGTTATTTATGTTATCACATAAGTCATGACATTTACATACTTTTATTGGACCAATATTTTTGCCCCTGGTAACTTGGCGGAAGCAAATTTCAAATATTTGTTTTGCAGAATATTATTTTGATAATTAAATAAAATAAAATAAATAGTTTTTTTATTTAAAAATTAAGTAATGAATATGTGGGAAAAAATGGACAGGTACATGTATATTATTAAGCCAGAATTGTTTGTTTTGTGTTAACGTCTAAAGTATCTTAATGTGTTTATGTCACTAGAAATAAGAATGCTATTTCTGAGCTATTTAGGCTAATTTAGTGAATTGTGTTTTGTATGAAAACAACCATTAAAGCTAAGTGCTCATTTATCTTTTCAGCAAATAATGGGAGAAAATTGCTCTGTATATTACCCACGCGATACAGCATTATATTAGCTATACTAGATAAATATTTGACTAGTATATGTTTGAGGTTTACTTAAAATTCTAAATAAATTTATTAAATAAATATCATTTAAAAACAGTTACTTTTACTTGAATAAATATTCAACATGTCAGAATATTTCAAAGAAAATGTACACAGCTATTGTTATAAAATAAAAGTATACTAAAAATACTTGGTCATAGTTGTTTATGAATTTGAGTGAAATATGGGAGTTTTCAATTAGAGATTTAAATTTAAATTTTATGTATTTCTCTTGAGACATATTATACCGGAACCTTATTAACGAACTTTAATTCCATTTTGTCTTGAATAGATGATGAATCATGTTAGATACAGTATGCATGGCTGTGTTTCGGTATAGTAACATGGGTTTGATCTACAAAAGGAGGTTGCTCGAAGCGTCCTCTAGTGGTAAATGTCGGAGTTTGGGATCTTCTGTAGGGAATAATAGGATATTTCAGCAAAATTAAATGACAATGTTGTACAGAATTACCTATTTAGTAGGAAGATATGTATGTACAGATCAACATATCAGAATCTGATCCGACTCGTTTAGTTTATGAAAAATGCGAACTTTTTCCGAAAAGTAATTTTTTTTAAACATATGGAAATGAAATTTTAAATAATCCGAATTAGTGTACGTAAATAGGTAGCAAGAACTGTGAGGAAGTACGTGCAAGAATAAAAGTAACAAACTGTTACCTTTGTGTTTGAAATATAACCTATTTATTAAAGCTCATGCGTTTTTACCTGCAAAAATAAGTGTTTAATACGGCGGTAGTTGTGCCTCGGTGTTTTTTCTGGCGAAATCAGTAATCTTCCTCCAACACATCTCCTCTTAAAATTACAATCGAGAAATCTCGCCTGACTGACATTCATTGTTTGCGCTTTTGCGTAGTAAAATTACAAGTCATTCCTGTATTTTCTCAGCATTTATTGTATTCTAAAAATGAAATTGGTCTGAATGACCGTTTTGAGATTACTTGTGTTAGCTCATTTTTTACCTATTCCGCAAATTTCTTGGCAGGGAAGTTTCTGGGAAGCCTGTATTTTCTATCATTTGACCAGCAGACATTTGTCATTCTTTTTTTCTGTTGTTTGTTCATAGAGTATTTTATTATTTTTTGTACGTCGCGTAAAAGTTTTTAACGGATCATGCAACTTTAAAACTTTTTGATAATTTAGAAGAGTATTATATTAGTGAGGATATCGGTAAAAATTTGAAATCCACATGTGAAAACGTATTCAAATTTATTGATTACTGCATGAGAGATATGTTCAGAGAAAATTTGCAGTTTATTATTTTGATATGTATTATTAGAAAAAGTTAAAATGAATTATGTTGATGAATTATTTGATGATACATACACCGTGGAAAGATTGATGGAAAGATAAAGGGAAGGACGGGCAAACAAACAAACAGATAGACGAAACGAAGTCATAAACACTTTTTTCAATCATTTTGAAAGTGTTCAAAAATATTTCAATTATTCTCATTATTTTTTAGCTAATTAAGCTCTTTTTAGAAGCTTTTCAACAAGTCGCTGATATCAAAATTATATAATTGAATGTAAAGAATTTGCCTAATATACTGATAATTCCATATTCATAATTGTTTTTATCTTATAAAAAGAATGAATATAAAAAGTGCATAAAACTGTCTTATAAAACACACTATGATTTGGATTTTTTCATGTAAGATCAGTAGTTTTTTTTTCTTTATATATATATATATATATATATATATATATATATATATATATATATATATATATAACTGTATCTCCAATTCTGCCAGCATTAAATTTTTTATTGAATTTTTATTTAGCAATTAAAATTTTTAATTTAATATTAAAATTATAAATTGAATATTAAAATTTCCTAGTCTTCTCCTTCTAGCTTTAAATCTTATATTCAAAACCCCATTTGTAAGCTTGTTTCGCTAAATGGCATTTATGATTTTTGATTATTAAAATCAAAGTTACTTTACGACAAAATCTAATCATCCAATTAAATAAAATTATCCTACCAATTTGAAATTTTCGCCCCCTGCTAAACAATATTGCAAGTCCTTAACAAAAACTCTTGTTCTCCCGCCATACGTCAGATATTGTAGATTTGAGATGCACGCAAAGCCTACGACTACATAGGTCACGAAAGTTTTATTTGCGCCTCTCGGGGCCTCCTCTAAATTGCTAAGATGATGGACATACGATGGAACTATTAGAAAAGAAGTTCGGCCAATCAACGAGGACCCTAGTCAATTATTCTCATCAAATTATTTTATTAGAAGCCAATTCTTTACAATGGACTTGATATGTGTGTGACAGAAAGCAACCGTTAATATGATATATCTTACATACATATAAAACTAATAGAACAAAGAAAAACCATGCATTATGCACAAATTATGAAATACTTTTCAACACTTTCGAAATATTGTAACAGAACTTCACCATTTACAAAAGTGGTAGAAGATAGACAAAAGAAGTTCGATAAATCAACGAGGACCCTATTTCATTATCCTCATCAAATTATCATTTTAATTCTACTAGAAGCCAAATCTCTACAATGGACCTGATATGTATGACAGAAAGCAACCGTTAACAGGTCATATTTTACATACATATAAAACTAATAAAACACAAAAAAGAAAAGCCATGCATGAAGCACAGATTATGAGATACTTTCCAACACTTCCGAAATACTGTAACATAAATTCACCATTTACTAAAGTGGAAGAAGATAGGTGGACAAAAGAAGTTCAGTCAATCCACGAGGACCCTAGTCGATTATTCTCATCAAATTATTATTTTAATTCTACTAGAAACCAATTCTCTACAATGGGCCTGATATATGTGACAGAAAGCAACCGTTAATAGGTCATATTTAACATACATATAAAACTAATAAAACAAAAAAGAAAAGCCATGCATTCAGCACAGATTAGGAAATACTTTCCAACACTTCCGAAATACGTGTAACAGAACTCACCATTTATTAAGGTAGGTCGACGATTTATAAAACGCATAACAACTTAAAACATACTTTCAAAAATAACCATCGATAGACGGTAATTTATCCAGTTCTTCGCACAGACCTGTATATGTATGCATTTATAATTTGAAACATATCTTTGTATACTAAATACAGTCAAGCTGGAAATGGCATAACTCCATTATAAAATAAATTTAAGTAATTCACACTCAGACATAGTAATGTTTAAGAATAATTTTTAAAGCCCTGTATATAATCTATAGATTTTATACACAACACGTAGTACGCAAAATATTAGTTAAACTTAAAAATTCATACTAAAACTGAAAACTTCCAGCATTTATCGCTCATATACAGTACTCCGAACGAAATATTTGAGTGTACCCGTAAATGAAGCATAACTTTTGCACAGTCTACAGTAAGCATCTTCTTATGCACCTCAATAACGTGTATAAATTTCATTATGTTTAAAAAAGTGAAAAATTACTAAAATAAGCTGCAAACAATTTTTCACCGTAGACCATTATATAACCGATATGTTTTGTGTGACCCTGTAAGTTAATGATAACAGACTTGCATCCACTATTCTACAGAAAGTATGTTTTAGTGAATCTCAGGCATGCATATCAATTTCATTATACTTGAAATAGTATAACATAATTAAAATGCACACTGTAAACGATTTTTCCCCATAGACATACTGTACTACTTTTTAAACTCCCTGTAAACGGATTATAAATTCTACACACTTAATTGCAATACCACACATGCTACAGTAAAGATTAATTTCACATATCAATTATATGTTTTTATGTAATGTATTTACGTGAGTTAGAGCATGGACAGACTGCAGATGGCAAACAAACAAACCGAAATCAAAAACACTTTTCAACTATCTTAGTAAGTGTTAAAAAGTATACCTGAATATTTCAGAAAGTTTTATCCCTTTTAATTTTTTACGAGAGATAAAAATAATTGTCTTGCATTTCGTATTTATTTTTTTTTTTTCAGATACAGAGTTGAATAATAATTTTCAAGATACATTGAAAAACCATTTCAAATTACTCGAATTGTGCATAATGGAAAAAAAATCCTCATTAAAACCTCTTCATCGTGGATAGAATAGTGTCTAAATGAATAATTAAACTTTTAACAGCATGCTTAAGAATCACTGAAGATTCGCAATTAAGACTCAAAGAAAATCAAATAATAGCTATAAGTGGCTCATTGATGAATGTTACAAAGTAATTTGCTCGTTCTTTAAACTAAAATAGTTTCTAATGACGTGTATCAATACATTTGAGATCCAATTAGCATGGAAGATTGTTTTTTTACAAGTGCTAGTATATTTTTTAACTTTTCTTTTCTTTTTTCTTGATTTTTCTTTTTAAATGTTGTTGTAAGAGTTACAAATTTTCATTTAAAAATTATTTTCGCCCAGAATTATATAATAGTAAATATTGCTCATTAACAAAATTAAATTATTTTTTTAATGTTAAATAGATATATATTGATTATATTCGAAATTAAATAATTATTTTAATGATTTTAAATATGTATATTTTAAAATGTTACGCAATTATGTATTAAAGAACAGGCATGCTGCAGTAGTTTTCGCTTACTTTTTTAATAATATACTCATGCTGAAAAAAAGGTTAGTTGGTGTGTATATGACGAAACTTTTTTCCAGAATAAAGATAACAAGAAGAAAAATCATGCGTCAAGCATAGATTCGGAAACACTTTCCAACACAGCCAGAAAACTGTAACGAAACTTCACCATTAAATAAGGTGAAAGAAGATATGTAAGTAAACAGTTTAGAAAGCACATAACACATTGAAAAATACGTTTTCGAAATTATACCTTCCAAGTCAAAAAAGTAGTCGAATTATTTTGTGCAGCCCTGTTTATGACCAATAGATGTGGATATATAGTATGATAAAATTTAATTCAGTTAGAATATGAACATTTAGCAATTTTCTCCAAACGATGGAAATGCACTCGAAATGTTTTGTACAGCCCTGTATCTTATCTGAAGACTTTTGTACACACCACCTATTAAGCTGAAAGGCAACTTAAAACTCACTTGAAGCAATTACCAAACGTAAACGACAATGTATCTTTTTCATATATGAATTGTATATGAATTTATTTATATTCCACAAACTTCTATTACACTGTAAAAAATTTTGGTCAAGAATTACGGTTCATATACGGTACATATACGCAACTTTGTGACCAGTATATATACCGTAATTTAAATGGACGGTATATGTACCGTAAAATATTTAAAGTACCGACTGCACTCCCCCCTCTCCTCAGGTCTGCACGCATTACGTAACAATAGAAAGAGAATCACTTCAGGCGTTGCGGTACACCGAGGCGGGACTACCAGCTTTTTCTTTACTGAAAAATAATTATTTTAGAGTACAAATAGCAATTTTTTACAGAAAAACAATCATTTTATGGTATAAATACACTTTATAATCGAAATGGCACAGATACGGTTTTTTACGCTTAATATACCTTAGAAGTAGGGTACTCATACCGTAAAGAGTGAAAAAGGTACAAGTACCGTTAATATATGGTACATCTTCTGAAATTTTACGATTTTTTTACAGTGTAGTCTACTAAATATAGTTCAGCAGGAAAATACATAAACACAATTAGAAACTACCCTTAAGCAATTCACTCCCATAGTCTAGTACTTACGAATTTCCTTGTGTAGCCCTGTATATGGTCAACTGAGTTTATAAACACACAAGTACAATAAAAAAAAAGTTAACAATGCAAACCAAAGTTGAAAACGCACTTATCACACATAGACTGTAAATATCGCACATGTACTGTAACCAATATCTTTTGTGTGTCCTTGTAAATAAACGCAATGCACACAAGAGAGCAATTTAAAGTGTGCATCTCACAAGGAAGGTCTCCTTAAAGCGCATACTCAGAATATTTTGATAAAAATGCTAATGAAGCTACTCCTGTACGTAATAAGAGATCAGTCAAATTTAGCTGCAGCATCCGAGCAGAAAATCTGTAAAAAAATAAAATACTTTCGAGTTTTTGACGCAAAAAGACTCGATTTAGCGAGCAAAACTTTTTCGTCGCCAAATGCAAGCGCGATTTTATAGTATTTGAAAATTTCTGGTTAAATGAGTGTTTAAATGCGTAGCACTTTCTGAATTTAAACTTCAACGTTAAATACAAGGGGTGATCAAATGAAAAGGTACGAAACGACGTTGAAACGTAACAGTTAAATATTTGCATATTTCGCAGTGGGAGAACGTAGCGAGACATCTCGGATTGCGATTGGAGTCTTTGACTGGGATCGGAGCATGCGCGGGCGCCAGCATGTGCAGTAGAGAGCAGAGGCTCTTATCAAAAGCGGCATTCAAATGATGCAACAGTCCGTATGAGGACAGGATGGCGTTCGCGTTGCAAAATTCGACGACTGAGGAGCAGCGAGGTGTTATCCGATTTCTTACAGAGGAAGGTGAGAAACCGGCAGCTATTCATCGCCGGATGGTGACAGTTTACGGGGAGAAATGTGTCTCTGACAAGTCTGTCAGAAAATGGAGTGCCCGTTTTCGTGCAGGCCGTGAGGTCTGGGTGATGACCCCAGACCAGACTAAGCAAACACAGTCATCATGACCTATCTCATCGACAAGGTGAACGAAAAGGGAAATAGACCTGAAAGGGAAGCGCTTTAACTCGGACGACGAGCTCAAAGACGCTGTGAAGGACTGGGTCTCGTCACGGCCACATGAATTCTGGTAACAAGGAATCCTGCGGCTTGTTCATCAGGGGGATCGCTATGCTCAGGCCTATGGTGAATATTTTGAATAAAGTGTACATTTGTACTCAGCGTGTCGTTTCGTACCTTTTCATTTGACTACCCCTTGTAGTTTATTATTTTTTCTATAAAGTTATGTAATATATATACAAATTAACTATTGCTGAAGTTATTTAATGTTATACAGTTTTGAAGGCTGGTGTACGATTGTAAGTATAATTCTTTGCGCTAGATGGCAGCACCAAAGAACAGTTTGAAAGAGACTGCTTTCAATTCCAGCTTTTCGTCAAACATTTAATAAATAAAAAACATTCTATATAAACTTTAAATTATTCTAGAACTGTAATTCTTATTATGTTTAAAATATTCTGTCATTATTTGTCCGTAATACATTTTTAATTTTCTTTCATTCTTTTTTATTGATTTTTTGTCTGTGTGCGACCCTGCTTTTGTTCTGCGAGGCAGTGATGTAAAAAATCTATTTTGATTCGGTTATGTTATTCTAAACGTAAATTCTGATTGTTTGTAAAGATTATAAATTCTCATTCGAAGTCACATTCTACTTTATTAAAAATGTGAAAAGGATCAAATTCTCAAGTTTTAATTATCGGGAAATTATGCCTTAATTATTCAAGTTTAATACACATGGTTTTTAAAAGGAAAATCTTCAGTTCTGATGTGATTTTATTCCGTGCGTGGAATCAAAAAAGGTTCTGTTTTTGATCGGTGAAATATTAAATTCATAGAATATCAGATAGGTGATTCTAAATAATTTAAATGATTATTCGTCATTCAGCATTCACGACGTGATTCATCATTATATTATTATATTCAAGCGGTAGATTAAAATTTCATCCAGGAACCGAACCCTAGACACAAATCCAATGTACGTAGATATTTATTATTTATTTTATTCAGTAATAAAATTTCAAAAATATTGTTAATCTTTAATTCCGAAAATATACTGCTGGTTAAGTTTTAAGTGTATTTTAACAGTAAATGTCCGATTAAACACTCTTTCATTATACATTTCGACTTTGAATAAGTCCTTGTTTCCACGGCAACAAGACTTTTCCCCAGTTATCTAACAATATCGATAACAAATTGACAGTCCTCAGAATCACACAATTAATTTTTAGTTTAAAGCAATTTTAACCAATTCAAATTTTGTTCTAAAACGTAGAATGCGATCATTAATTTTCTTTTAGATGTACATATAAATATATATGGCAAAACCGTAGTTATAAAAGTGAAATTATTTAAGTTAAACTTACGTTAACTAGTTCAGTATAAAGAGTAGAAAATGTTTTTCCTAAAAGAGAATTTATCGTAAATGCATGTTTTTTTTTCATTGTGTCGCCAACCCAGCGATAAATCGACAAAACACGAAATTTTCATAATTTTTTTACGGACGTTATATCGAGGCTCCGCAGCAAATTTTTTTATAAACGTATATATCCTCATGAGAACAATATTCCGTAATTTTTCCAAAATTTTCTGAGTATGCGCTTATGGAGACCTTCCATGTCAGTAATGCATATAATTTTCTTTATGTTTGAAATAGTGATATATGACTAAATTACACTGCAGACGATTTTTCCCCATATAACGATGTGTAAAATAATTCTTTTGTTTGACCCTTTAAATGAATAATAAATGCTTTGCATCCCATATTCTGCAAAATGCATGTTTTAATGCGCTTCATAATTATATATCAATTTCATTATGTTTTAAATGACGTAGCGACATAAAAATGCGCTTGAACCGATTATTCCCCATTGACTGTAATGTAACGGAATACTTTTGACTGTCCCTGTAAAAAAAACTATAAGTGCTACACACTTCTGTTGAAATAGGGAACGTGCTATAGTAAACGACAATAACATACAAAATTTTCAGGACAATTGAAGCATATTTACGGGAGTTAGAGCACGGACAGACGAGAGAAGGCAGACGGACAGACAAACCGAAATCATAAACACTTTTCAACTAGGTTGGAAAGTATTAAAAATTACAAAACGCAATTTATCTGTAGTGCTGAAAGCAAAGCAAGTAAGGGAATAAATATTTAGCTTAGGACAAATACTTCTGATGGAAAAAGTTGATATTAAGAACATTCAATCGGAATATTTGGATAATGTAACCCCTTTAGTTGAAATATTCACTCGTAATTCAGAAGTCAGGTTTTTAATAATAAAAGCGATCACTTGTTAAAACAATAACGACATTGTTGTAGTAATGCGTGTCTAATGTTTTGATGGGTAATCGGTAGATCTATAGACTTCCTAACATGCTCTATACAAAATAAAATGATTTCATGTCCAGTGACCATGTTTACAACAAAAAATGTACTGCACTCATTTAATTTTGTAGATAATTTCTTTATCGTAATCTTAGTTTGTGCGGACTTCATTAATTTAATAAAATAAGTCATATATCAGATTAAATAAGTTCAAATAAATTATAATTTATTTAATAAGTAATATATTATTTCAAGTGGTCCTATTGTCAGTGAACATTTGAGTTATAAGAAAGATTAAAAATAGGGTGAATAATTTCACGTCTGTAATGACATCTATTGCTACAACTAGTAAAACATTTACACGTTGACGCTTGTAAATTGTTTCATCTTTATTATCTCTTTCTTCGAATCCTATTGGTCGGTACGTATTTGTAGGCTATCCCTATACCACAGAAATTAGAAAAATATTTTGTAGTTTAATTCGTGATCTAAACAAAAATACTACTTTGAATAAATATTCATTGTGCTGAATCACATAGGCTGTGCCAAGAACATAAACAATTTAACCCCAAAAATATGCCATTTATCACACAGTTTTCATCAAATAAAACAAACAATTTAGATCAAACGGATATATAACTTATTTTACTAAATTTATGAAGTTCTCACAAAACAAGATTAAGAATAAAAAATATCTACAAAATGAATCGAGTGTAGTACATTTGTAGTTGTAACCATAGTAATATATAACTTCTTTTACTAGTTGCGAGGTGCATAGTTGACTGAAGTGTTGATAGTATTCTATGGCGTATGAAACATTAGTGCAAAAAAATCTTGTAACGATAATACAATATTTAAGCTGACAAAGACGTGTTCTACATTTTCTCTGTGAAAGCTCTAAACGGGTCTGTCGTAATATTGGATTTTCTTGAATTTGCACTTATTTTACCCTAGAAGCTCCATCTCATTCCACCTAACGAATGCTTTCTTCCTACCAGATTTATAAATTTCTTACATCATCTATTTACTCTAAACAATTGCATCTTGGTTAATTCAAATTATTCGGACAATTAATTCAAGGACAAATCATTCCAGAATTTTTTGCTTTGAAACACTGTGTTTTAACTACAGAATTAAATCTAATTTGCAAATATGTAAACACTATCTAATATGTAAAATTTTACTCCATTTATTAAGTCCTACACAATTTCTGTATTTAATGCATACTTTTTGAACATAAGTGTAATACATGTTAAGTAAATTAAATATACTGAGGACAAATTTGTCATATATGGCAGTTAAGAGTTTAAAGTTTTTAAGTACACAAACTGATCACCTCTGAAGATTTTCAAAAATAATAATTCTGGTATACTTGTTAAACAAAATATGTATGTCATCTAATCTTACAGATTAAATACAGCTTTCAGAAAATATTTCACTTATTTCAGAGTGAAGTACAGATTATTCTAATAGAGATATTTTCCAGTTATGCATTGCATAAATAATGTTTATTGTCGCATACTCTCTATTGAAACAGAATTATGTTGTGAGCATAATTTGGTTTATTTACACTTAATTTTCTCGAGAATCAGATTTCAGTTTTTCTGGATGGAAAATGTAAACAACATAAATAGAATAATTTAAATACATAATGAAATTAATAAACATTTAGTAAATCAGTTAATAAAAGTGGAGGTATTAAATTCGAGGATTGCTGTTTGAGAAGCTAGGAATGCGAAGACACTTTTGGTGCAGCTTTTTATTGAGAGAATTAAATGCTATAGTTCAACTGTGCTGAAAAGATAGGACATTTTAGAGAGGTTACGTGGATTCGCGAAATGTTGTTTAGTAGAGATGGGAAATAAACGTTGTTTTACAAAAGAAAAAAAAACCTGTTCTCTTTTTCAGATTCGTTTCCCAGAATTGGAAGCTCAAAGGTGGGTCTGGATTAATTCAAGAACAGAGATGTATTTCCCATGAATTCTGATTTTCGCATTAGCACATAAATATTTCTTGATGCAGTTATATCTGCTACTTGATTTTAAAAATATCGTATTGAATGTTTTGAACCAATAATACCGGTTATTAGAGGATTGGAAATGATTGCAGCGCCCCTGAAATATTTTGATTTGATAGTACATTTTCTTGTTGTGGTGTTAAGGGAAGCAGTTTTGTCGCAGATGAATTGTTGCGAGTTTAAAACATATAGATTTAGTTGCAGTTCAGTCGCTCAAGCAAACAGAGGTTTTTAATTAAATCGCATGAGTGTAGATAGATTCTTTTGGATGAGATCGCCATTGTCGTCTCTGAATTTTCATTGAGTTACCCATGTTCTTAGAATGTTAAATGTTCTATACATGAGGGTTTTTTTTTCATGAATAAACTACGCCCGTTAAAAGTAAATAAAAGAATGGGGGTCTCGGTAGTGTCTGTGTTGTCAATTATTTACCCATGAGTTCAGTGTGAGAATCTACCTGTGCCCGATGTTGAGGACGGCTTTATCTCCTGGACGAGAATCTCAGAGCACCCAAGTGTTTATGTGATTACAACCCCCAGCAGAGCGGTAAGAACGTGAAAAAACCTCAGAGTTAAGTCAATTATAATTATACTTTGAGGGGCTTCAGTACTGAAGACGCATTCTTAATTCACTTACGGTCTAGTTCAAATTTCCTAAAAACTTTTCAACGGTGAACTGGATGTACCTATTTGTTTTAGACAATGAAAAGGCTTCCTTTTTTTAAAATTTTATCCTTATCGTTTGTACTTTTAACAAGAGGTGATGTCTAGCTACTACAGAATTTGGGATTTCAACTTAATATATTTAATATAATTAAATAGTATGCCTTTTATACAAAACCTGTTAAAATGTTTAACGTATTATTATTGTTTTCAACTGGCAGATTATTTTAAATTAAATATTATTTGCTTACGAACTTACAAAATTTCTTTGAAGCTCACTTTTCATGGTTTACTATAAAATTTTATTCTTGTAGTCATCAAATAATCAAGGATTAAATTCTATATTTAATACTTTAATTTCTATATTTAATACTCGAATTTTTTTCACGCCTTGCATTTATAATATTTCAAATTTTAACTGCTTAAAAGGCGTATAGCCAACATAGTGAAAAAGGATCCAAGCCTGGACTTGAACCCCGGGTCCTCAGTATAGCGCACTGACGTTCTTCCAACTGAACCACTTGGGAACGATACTCAGCCTGGAACTTTCTCACTATAACATGTTGGCAAGGCTGCAGACGTAGCATAAAATGGAATATTTTCAGTAGCTTTAAATATCGAATTTATTCAATTATCGATGCTGGATTTTCTTTGGTTTCATGTTTGCCCTAGGGTTGGTGGCTCACGGAAAATATTCCATCGTGTGCTCAGTGTGTAGCCTTGCCAACATGTTATAGTGAGAAAGTGCCAGGCTGAGTATCGTTCCCAAGTGGTTCAGTTGGTAGAACGTCAGTGCGCTATACTGATGATACGGGTTCGAGTCTCGGCTTGGGAATATTATAAAGGAAAATGTTATTTATAAAAAGGCCAAATAAAATTGTGTCTATAAATGTCATAACATTTGAAAAATGGCATAACGATTAAAAAGTTTTTTTTCCAATTAAAATGTATGCATGTGCAACGGTATAAAATGTATTTCTAATGTTTTTCAATTGCATTTTTAAATCATTTGAATCTATGAAATGTCTTCTAATTACTCATTTTATATAAAAATACTATTTTGACTTAAAACGCATTAGGATTCCATATGGGAAACTATAGGATTTAAAACCAGAATATAATTTCTATAAACTATTTCTAGAATGTAAATCTAAATGTAATTATGAGTTATATTTTTTTCAGAAAGAAATCGTTTACAGCATAGAACTAAAAAACATAATATTGTTAATATAATGTCGTTAGTTAATTATTTTAATGAATTTTGTAACTTTATACAAAAATACATTTATTAAATATAGAATCTAACGCCGAATAATTAACTTATCAGAGCGCTTAAAAAATTTCATTTTCAATTAACTCCGTAAAAATATCCTTGAATCATTACAGCTAATTTAAAAGGGAAACATTGTAATTAATTATAGGACACCTTTAAAGACTTTTACCATTAATTATACAATTAATGAATGTGCTGAAAACTTTCAATTATAGTGTTGTTTTTCAAGTTTATTTATTTCAACCCACACTGAAGTTCAAGCTTAAAAATTAACTGTGTAGTGAGCATGCTTATAAAGGTATAAACAAAATTTTAAATAATTAGCATGAATATAGTAATTAGGAAATAGTAATATATCGTATTAATTAGTCTATTTTTTATATTTATAGGAACTAACTTGCAGAAATACTATAATGTAATGTCAAGATACATTTATACATCAGAGCTTTTGATAAAATCTTATATTAGGGAATAAATTAATAAATTAATATCAATTTATTTATATTATTTTTTTTAATTTAATTAAGAAATACATGCTTATGGCATATTTAGTGAAATGTTTGAATGCAGTTTATGTATTTAAGTATATATTTATGCATATATTGATGTCACATACTGTAAGTCAACTTTTTGCTTTGATGAACTCTTTAATTTGGTAAATGCTCTTATGTGTTATACTAGTTAGTGACACCACTAGTTAGTCTCTTATGATCACCATTTTCAAAAGTAGTGCCGCTAACATAAAACGACGTATACATTTTTAAATATTAAAACAAACTACCAGCTGATTACACAAGTCCAGAAAATTTACTTTTGCAAAAAATATTTTTTAAATTTTATACCGATTGCTTACATTTCTGTGAAGTTTACGTCAAATATTCTTTCATGTATAATTTTTTCCCAGTCTGCGTCAAAATGTGTTGCATTGATTTATAAAGTCTGTTGATTCTACTAATGGCAAAAAAGGGAAATGGAACAATATTATTTGACATTTTTTACATAATTATACATATACACATGAAATGCATTAACATAGGTTTAAATTCATTTTTTTGTTTGCATAAAATATATTATACATCTTTTTTTTCTTTTACTAGTAAGACTGCGTTTTCTTTCTGCTGTGTAATGATTTTGTATTTTCACGATAAAATATCTAGCAACAACTGAGAATCATGTAATCCATGAACTTTGGTACAATATGTACAGAAATGCGTATGCTCTCATTGCATTAAAAAAACAGTTTTACAGACACTTTTAATAGAAAGCCTCTGATACAATTTTTCGTCATTCTTAGTTAAATAGTATTAGTCAGTATTCTTAGTGAATAAAAAGCTTTTTAATGAAATCCAAACTTCCGGAGCAACCTATATCCTAGCAGTAAAATTAATCACTAGTCTACAGAACAGATACAATGTTCTTATCTGGTAAAATGCACAGAAATAGATGTTTTAGGACCTTTTTTTGTAGTATGAACCTGGGAATTTAACAGATGCTTTAAACAACTCTAAGTGTCTGATTCAATCAGAATATTTAAATGTATTAAATAGAAAATGAGCCTAAATTAAATTTAAAAGTATCAGGAGTATCATTAACTGAATCAGAATCAGGCGATAAATAAATCTGTTGAAAGAGGATCAGAAATTTGTGGACCGTGTGGAATAGCTGAGAGTGATTTTGGTGCAAAATTGTTTTCTTGTTAGACTTTTAACCATTAACATCGCATGAGTGAAAAAGACAATCTTCAGTGTAGTCTATAGACCCATATACCAATGGGATACCAAATAGGAATACTTTCTTTTACTTTTGAACTTATTAAATTCTACACACTGAAAAAAAACATGGCCCATCCTGATCCCCAAGTGTCAATTCAAGATAGGAGAAATAAATGTATTCTGTGAAATATGTGAATAGTTTTTAGTTAAAAAAAGTATTTCCCTATATCCTATATATTAGGTGTTATAACTGCAATTTAAAGGGTGCAACATTGCTTCCATGTTACATAAGTCAAATTTGTGTAAAATGGATAAATGATACACAATTTAATTATAATTTTTTTAATTTAGCACAAACAATTACATTAAGAATAATTAAATTTTCAAAAGTTTTTTCCTCGTAGACATGTGTTCTTAATTATTTCAATCAAACAGTTTTCAGAGAGGAGATAGAATTTTTTTCGAGTAGGAGGAAGGGATTAGATATTTCCAGAAATCAGTCTAATATCCAAAAATGAAATTTAACAAAGATGACAAGGTATATTTCTAGCTTTTGATAGCACTGTTGTCGAGTTTGAGATTTAACACAAATTGCTTTAGTTTTAATAAAATTTCAATGATTGTAATATATTAACATCAATTGACCAGTTCTTCTCATCAAATTGCGAGAAAGAGTTACTAATGGTTGGATAACGTTATTAATACATCTTTGCATACTTAAGAATACATGTGTACGTATGTGCAAAAAAAAAGATTATACATTCGTTTTATAATAAATAAAACTTCTTTGGATAATACTTTAAAATAAAATATTTTCAAAAGTATAGCAAAATATAATTTAAAAAATTGGTCAAATTAGAAATAATGAAATTTGAATAGTAATGTGTATATTATAAATGATATATGTCATCAGAAATAGATAATGTTATCTTATATAAGAAAGTAAATTCAACATCTATATATATAAATTAGGTGGTAACATTTACAAATATTAAGTTTTTCTATCCATGGATCTCACAATTATATAACTTCACTATTGCTTTTAATTTTAAACTTGGAAAACTGAGAAAAATACAAGACAGTTCATAAAGAAACAAATGTGGTTCTATTTTTCATTCAATTAATGCACGAATATTTTTTGTGATTTTAAACATGATATATTTTCTTAAAGTATTCACTTTATATGTAAATATATTCCTGTATTCAAAACGTATACATCTGAATTTTAATGGAATGGAAGATTTTAAAAATATTAATCCGATTTCGCTAGGATATACTATGCAGTGATATGTAAATAAATAAAATCCATTCCGGTGCCTCTACTGAATATTACTGCAATGGATGAGAAATATATTTTATTTAATAAATATGTTTATGTTGTGTGTTTACTTCTTTTGTGTCTGTATGCAATGTGTTTTTAATACGGACAAAATATAAGTTTCTTCGAAATCTTTTTTATTTTTAATGATCACGTTGATCGTCTGTAATAATTAGAATTATGTAAATTTATTTAAATTTATAAACTAAACATTCAGAGATACTGGTTTCAATATTTGTATATTTTTTATTTGCATTAATGAGATAACTTGAATGACATAAAGTTACAATTTTGTAACCGCAAAACTATTGTAAAATAATATTTTATATTTTTAATGATACGGACATAAAAAATTAATACATCAAATTTATATACTACTTGTGCAAAAACCAACTTTTTTACAAGGAAAATAATTTTAAAACTACAAAAAATACAAGCAAAAAATAAAAACATTATTCGACATAAACGTATTATTATTTTAGTACTTGTATTCAGTAGACCTTACTAACTATATCTGTAGATGTGTGCTCTCTGTCCCACAATGATTAACTATGACAAACAATGCAGATTCCTTTACTGGGAGTGTAGTGATTAAATAAATTATTTACCTTAACAAAGTAATTGTGTTAATTATTCTGTATATCCTTTGTCAATAGAGTTTTATGTATTTACTTAAAGCATACTTTATTTTTTTTTTAGGCGATGTGATTGTGAAGAAGACTTACAGACAGTAAGCTTGAAGAGTAGCTATGGCACAATAGTAACAATAATAACCATTTATTTAAAGCAATGGATATGGATATATGCCAGCGGAGTGGGTAGCTTAAAGTAACTATGATAAAAAGAAATAAGCTTGATATCCTAACCGTGAGAGGGCAGATGCTTTACTCGAGAAACTTGTTAATTCAAAATCTAGCTTAAAACATAATGTCATCGCTAATAGATTGCCGGAAATAAGAAAAGTTTAATTCAACTCGCTATTAAAATGTAACTCAGAGCATTGTAGTTAGCACAATAAGAAGTCACTTCAAAGTACTGTAATAAAATTATCAAGGAATTCCCGCTGATTCCAATAATCTTTTATTTGAAATACCAATTTTTAACTCTTTACCACGCTGAAAAACTCACAGACAAAGAGTTTACTCCATAAACAGTTCGCCGGAAAATTTCGCTTGCTTCACGGCACGTGGAAGAATCGACGATTCTCGAATCTTCTTTAGGATACCACTCAGGGAGAGATGAGACACAAAATCCACTAAATGTAACTACTACCGCATTATAAATTGCAGCTAAACAACCACAGATACCTAATTATCATATCATTGAACAAAATAACTGGGGAAATCAGATATCCGGGAGATTCAGATGCAGTTTGCAAAATTTAATAAAATGACAGAATAAGTATTTCACTAACATACAAATGTTAGAATTCTGGACTCCACGATCGCATGCAAAACCCAAAACTCACTCGACCATATACTACACTTATACGAGGTAGGCACTTATGTTACATATTAAAACATAGATGGAATTCTTATTCGTTAATTTTCTTGAAATATTGTGGTGGGAACGTTTTTTTATTTTTTAATCTTACAAAAAGGTTATTTTCATAAAATATATTATTCTGATCCACTGTATAAAAACATACTGTAAAAATCCTGATATTTTACTGGAAATCTGGTTTCCATAACACATTTTATATTTTTCCCATTTCCTTGTATCAATGAAAGAGATTTAAAAAATGTGCCAGAACATAGCGAATACGGATTAGAGGATATTCTAAATTGTTTGCAACATCATACTGATAAGATTTAGATAGATATAAATTGCAATGAACAAAACTTAACATTAAAACAATAAATTTTACTGAAATTGAATTTTAACCCAGCAAGACGAGCACCTGATTTTTTTACATGGAAGTGAGCGCCGGGTATTTCAAGCTCTAGTCGGATTTTCTTCAAAAATATGCAGGATATTTTGCATATTTTTCAAAATTTTTAATACATTTCGCGAATTTAATACACAAAATACATGCGCGCGAGATAATGCACAGATACCATTAAAATAAATAAAAATGTATGCAAATCATAACCCGTACTTCACATTACTACGCATTAGTAATCAGAGATTCAATGGAGATTTTGACAAACGGAAAAAACACTTGCAATGATATGCTCTCCTACAATATATCCAGGAACTGGTATAGCGCACTAAATACCGGGTGCGTCATAAATTCGTGCAAACTTTAAAAATTCATAATAAAAGAAGTAATGCTCGGAAAATTTTTAGGATTACGCTTGTATGATCAGAAGGATTTTGGATTTTTTTTCCATGTATAATAAAAAAATATTCCAAAAGTAACCGATAGCGAACGTTCACCGTCATACTGAGGCGTTTTATGCAAATCAGGCTCGCAATAAAACACCTGGCTGGAAATGGATACGTCATTCGATCTGGGCAATTTGTAATCGTTACCAGATCGAGCGCTGGTGGTTAAACTTTTCTACAAGAATGGTGAATCCACAACTATTGCATTGCAAAAGTTTCGCACGGAGAAAGGACTTAATGCGCAAAAAAGACCTATTTCATTGAATGGGATAGTCAATTTAGTACGACGTTTTGAGGAAACGGGAAGTTTGGAGGATCGTCAACGTAGTGGCAGACCATCCTCTAGCGCGGATCGCGTCCATGCTGTAAAAAGTGTCATGGAAGAATTGGCAGCCGAGACATCAACTTTGAGTAGCAATGTTCATGAAGCTGGGAGAATAACGGGGATTCCGGTATCGTCGATTCGACGTATTCTGCACGGAATCTTGGATCTGTATCCGTGCAAGATACATGCACTTCACTAGTTATTACCGTTAGATACAGATAAATGACTAAAGTTTGCTACATGGGAGCTGGCAAACATGGAGCGTGACCCACAATGGTTGCTGAACGTCATGTGGACGGATGAAGCACACTTTTCACTGCATGGTGACGTCAATACGCAAATCATTCGTATCTGGACGACGTCAAACCCTAGTGAGTACCTGACAAAGCCACTGCATGCTCCTCGTGTGACTGTTTGGTGTGGTTTTCACCTCATCTTTCATTCTGGGTCCTTTCTTTCTGAAGAGCCTTGTCCTGAATCCGGCTGGAAAACTTGTACAGTCACTGCAGAACGGTATCTTACGCTTTTCGGTGACCACGTTGTGCCTGCATTGAAGGAAATACATGTGTTACCTGTCGTCACCTTCATGCAGGATGGTGCCCCGCCCCACTTAGCACGTGAAGTCAAGACGTTCCTGTTGGACACTTTCACTGAAGACCGAGTGATAAGTCAAGATTGTATGTTTGAGTGGCCCGCACGATATCCAGACTTGACACCGGCAGATTTTTGGTTATGGGGATGCTTAAAGTCTCATGTATACCGGGGCACCCCAGCCACTTTGGTGAACTGAAAGATGTCATTCGACGGACCGTCGGTGGCATTGATGCCGACATGCAACACTCAGCTCTAACATGCGTATTGACGCCCCTCACTTGCCTAATACCTGGTGGTGGTGGTCATGTTGACCATCTGTCTGTTTGTGTTTGCCTGATTTGCATAAAACGCCTCAGTATGATGTGTGAGCGCCCTCTATGGGTTACTTTTGGAATCATTTATTATTATACATGGAAAAAAATTCAAAATCCTTCTGATCATACTCGCGCAAACCGAAAATTTTTCCGAGCTTTACTTCTTTTATTATGAATTTTTAAAGTTTGCACGAATTTATGACGCACCCGGTATATCCCGCAATTTTGGAACATACTATCGCATTTCCACCTGACGACAGTTGTTTTATAGGAGTTGAAAGCGCTTGTGTTTTTAACGTCTTTTAATATCTTTTGACGGTTTTTATGTTTTAAAAACCTTTTATGTATTTTAGCACCTTTTTAGTAAAATAAGTCGTACTCTTTAAGTCTTATATATTTCATTTAATAATCAAGGTGAATATGACATCCGAAAATTATAGTTAAAGTGTATGTTTATAATAATATATGTGTTGTATTTATTTATTGCCGAATTGCATACATAAACTATTAGGTTTTTATTATATAGGTTGACATCAAGTGCTTTATAATAATAATAATAAAATAAAAAATATATATTTAAACAAATAATTCCTCTGAACTACAAGCGGTACTCCTTAAAATTCCTCTTTCTCAATATTTAATTACAGTATTCTTTATTTATTTTATTCTGATTATAAATTTTATGAAAAAGTAAACACCATCTATAAAATGAAATTAATTGCGTTAGAAAACAGTTCTAATCTAAAATTATTTGACCAATAGATATATTTGATATCTAAAATAATTCATTTTTATACACTACTCCCGCCTCTTCAAATATTTCTAATTCTTAAATTAGAAATTTAGAGCCGAAGTTTACTGGTTTCATGCATTCACAGTGTAACCGATTAGGTAGAGGAAAAATTTTGTGAGCCTTTTCGTTAAACGATAAAATAAGAATGTCTATTCCTCTTCTTTGAAAAAAGAAACTAAATTTGAGGTTTGTTTTTCATATATCTTTAATGCTTTTCCATTATTCAAAATGTCATATTGGTGCATGCTTTATAAAATGTCTATCTCTCAAAAATAGATTTAATCATTGTATTATTTATTTACTCAATCTTGATTATAAACTGTATGCGAAAATAACACATTATAAATAATAAATAAACACTGTCAATAATATAAATTGAATAGCGTTAGAAGTAGTTCTAGTCTAAAATTTAATTGAACAATAGAAATATTTGATTTCTAAAGAAATTTACTTTTTATAAGCCTTCTTTTCATATTTATAAATATTTGTATACCATGTTTAACATTCAAATTTAACGATTTATAATGTTAATCGTTTTTTAAAATACATTGAATGGTATTTCAGGAAGGAAATAAGCAACTCTAAAAAAATGAAAGCAAAGGTCATATTTGGAATAGAACAAAAAGGATTCATAAAACCCTTATATTCGGAAGTCGCGTATAACAATAAATTAAGATACCTTAACGAATGTCTTAAGAAATGTTTAATTTCTTGTATTACATATATTTATGAAGGAAATTATATATATATTTTTAATTGGATTTTGTAAACGCCCATTATGATACATATGATACTCATTATTTGCACGAAAGAATCAATGACTATTTTTTAAAGTTTGCAATACAGCTAATTTTCCATCAGGGCGATGTATTGAGAAAATCATATTAAAGAAAATATTTGTGGAAAACACACAAGGAAAGATTATGCTAAATTTTAGAATGCTGAAAACTTTGGGAAATCGCAATAATTAAAAGAAGTTTGTGCAAAAGAAATACATTTAATACTTGTACGCATACTTACTACTAATATCAAAACAAGAACTGATTATATTCTTGAAAATAGAAGTTCAACAGAGCTTACCTGATGCATTATTCGTATTTGTTTAATTTGAATTTAATGTGTTGCTTATTTGTTTTTAATATATAAAAATAAATAAATGTGAGTTATTGATCATTCGTTATATACACAGTATACACACCATGTATACGCATTTTGTACCGAAATTTAATTTACAAATAGTAATTTATTCAGTTTAAAATCAGAATAAACTACTTTATGTATTTTTATCTTAAATTTAATCATGAAATTATCGTTTACAATAATATAAAAAAAAATTAACCATTACTTTATATATATGTATTTATATAATGTTTTGCTTTCCAAATAATATTTAAATTTCTAGGATAATAAAAATAAAGGCAGTTTTCAGATCCAACATTAATAAATTTTAATAGGTGCCAACACACACATACTGCTTTTATTTAATTAGCTTGTCAGTGTTCGTTATTATGGTATAATTTATAATGATTTATTGCCTCTTTACTTCACTAATACAATTTTTCTTTGAAGAAAAAAGGGAAAACAAATATTGGTTTTATATTGCAACACATATAACCTCTAACAGATGTTTATTACACATATAAATCTTGTATGAAATATGTTGTAAGATAAATTATACTTTTCTCCTCGGTTTATGTTTAACGATAAAACATAACAGTAGAGGTAATAAATACATTTTTATTTATTGGAAAATTAAAATAAAAAATAACATCTGGGATTACTTTGAGTGGTAAGAATTTTTTTTTCTTATGTCTTTTATAAATTAAAAGAATATTAAATATATGGTCGTCATTTTTTTTTCATAGCAATTATATTTTTAAATGTGAGAAATTTACGTATTATACAAAGCAGTATATTTTAGTGAAAGTTAGAGGTACTTATAACAGTTAAAAGGACAGTTTGTTAATAGAATTTCAACATATTTTCTACTGAAAACACCATCTTTATTCACATTGAAATTATGCTTTTCAGGCACATACACAATAATTATTTTTATGAAACACTATAAGAAAATTACCAAATACCTCATGTAAATAATTAGGATACGTAATAAAAATTTTATTATCACTAATACTTCAATAAAAAAAATTTTACTATCTAATATATAAAAATGAAAATTTGTCTGTCTGTCTGAGGCAAATAAAGTAATCCGGCCGAGGTAACTAAAGTAATCCAGAATCGAAATACTGTATAGTTAATTTTTAATTAATAAAAAACAAAAAAAACTAACAGCCTTTTGCTATTAAATTTAAACATTTTTCGATATAGCAGTTCCCAACAATTAAAGATCCACAACAAAATTCTTTCTGCAATAAAATTTCCTATTGAAAGATTTCCATTTGAAGAATGAAATAACCAGAACGAAAAATCCTGCTTCAAGCATAGATTATGTAGCACTTTCCAACGCTTCCAAAATAATTTTACAAAACATACCGTTTAATAAGCTAAAAGATAACATCTAAGTAAACAATTTGGAAAACGCATAACATATTTAAAAACATAATTTCAGGAATTTCCAACAGATACAATATTCGGAAAAATATCCGAATACTTTTATTCAGCCCTGTATAGGATCTATAGATTTGTATATATACTACATAGGATGCTAAATTTTAGTTTAGTTAGGAAACGCGTAGCACAGTTTAAAATTATCCTTCTGGAGTTTCTGTCAGTAAACGGTAATGTGTTCGCGAACTTTTGTGCTGCCCTGTATAGGATCTACAGATTTTATACACACCACATAACAGACAAAAAGCGAGTTAAAATTAAAATCGCGTTCAGTAACTTAAAACGCACTTCCAGGAATTATTGTTAACATACACTAGAGAATTCTTTTGTGTGTCCCTGTAAATGAACGATGACTGCTATACACACACTATTCTGTAGTAAGCCTCTTGTAATGCACCTT
Source organism: Maratus michaelseni (assembly GCA_963931845.1). Taxonomy (NCBI): domain Eukaryota; kingdom Metazoa; phylum Arthropoda; class Arachnida; order Araneae; family Salticidae; genus Maratus; species Maratus michaelseni. The sequence continues at coordinate 254,079,046 of OZ007590.1, read as the reverse complement.
AGTAATATATATACATTTCAATGCGTTTAAAATAGTGAAACATTATTTAAATAAACCGCAGACGATTTTTCTCCATAGACGTAATGTAACGGAATTCTTTTGACTGTCCCTGTAAGGTAACTATAAGTGCTATGCACACCCTATTCCATATTAAGCTTCTTCTAATGCACCTTAGTGATATATATAAATTTCAATGCGTTTACAATAGTGAAACATTATTTAAATAAACCGCGAATGATTTTTCCTCATAGACCGCAATGTAACGGAATTGTTTGAGTGTCCCTGTAAAAAAACTATCAGTGCTACACACTTTCGTTGCAATAGGGAACATGCTATAGATAAAGACAATAACATATAAAAATTGCAGAGCAATCCGAGCATATTTACGGGAGTTAGAGCATGGACAGACGGCAGACGGCCATACGGCAGACAAACCGAAGTCATAAGCACTTTTCAACTAGGTTGGAAAGTGCTAAAAAGTGTCAACACTTGAAAAAAAGTTTTTATATGACGTCATATTGGTAATAAAACAGGATTTTCAAACATTTATAAATAGTACAAGGACTATGACTATGTGTAACTATAGAAAATTAATATGACGTTATTAGAGAACTAAAAAGAAAATTAATATGACGTCAAACTGTAAGTTTAACGGACATTTTCAAATGTTTGAGAATCATACAAAGAGAGTATCAATATGAGTAATAGTTAAAGCAAGTAGATATGACGTCAACAGGTTCATATAACGTCATATGAGTTTGAGGAACGTATTGATTGATGATTAAAACCCGATTATGGAAATATTGGCATATTTTACATTTGAAGTACTCTATAGAACATCTTTAATTTTGAAATTGACTTTTCTACACAAACATTCTTAAAATCCCGGATAACGCCGAGTACTTCAGCTAGTAATTTTCTAAATCTACCTGCAACATGCACACAAATGTACAGAATTTTTCTAGAAACAGTTTTTTTAATGTATATGGATTATAATATTTTATCGGATGTTTATTCTAAAAATGACCTCATTTATATTTATTTCATGTATTGCTTTCAAAATATGCATCGACTTTTTCGATATTGATCTGTATAGCTTGTTAAACTTAATAGAGGCGAATAAAAAAATAAAAAGATTTCACTTGAAACATTTTAGGTGGATATATGTATACAATATAGAATGTAATAAAATATATTTAAATTATTTTATATTTCCCAATAAAAAGTCTTATATTGGGTTGTCCAAATAGTTCGTGTCGGTTGGGAAAATCAATTAGTACCGGAAAATTTTATCTTTTAATTATTAGACATTGATCTCGATATATAATGTCCAATAATTAACGGGCAGACTTTTCCAGTACGAATTGATTTTTCCAACCGGCACAAACTTTCCGGACAACCCAGTACTTTTTTCTTTTAGCACATAAAGCTGCGAGTTTTTCTTTTTCTTCCGTATAATGATTCTACATTTTCTTGACTAAATGTTCAGCTGTAATCGGCATTCCTCAAACAATGGTGCAATAAGTACAATAAATATTTTTGTTTTCATTATGTGAAAAAAAAATGTGTATCTCATTTTAGCATGAAGCAAAAATTTATCCATGCCTGGTCTTCATATTTAACGCCAAAGTTGGTCATCAATCTGTTAATATGCTGACATTTATTCTAACCACTATCAGGGAGAAAGTAATAGAAAATTCCCTTTCTCATGTTCTGTACACAGTAATATATGTTTTGGGAGCTTTTTGTTTTTAGTTTCGAACATAATTTAACAGATTCCATAGACAATCCCAATTATTCTACGATATTGGATTCATTAATATTTGATGGGTATCAATTGCCTATATTATACAGAAAATAATGTTCTATCGATCATTAGCTAACTTAAATACCTGGTAAAAGGAAAATAATTTCTTACATTAATCATATAAATATTGCCGAAAAAAAATACGCGTAAATAATTTAAGTTTTCTAGAAACTGAAAAGCAACCTATTTATTTCCAAGATAAACATATTAAAAACAGATCGTATAGTATATTCAATTAAATATTATATAAAAAGATTGTACTTCAGCTGTAGGTTTAAAGAGGAAGTGACTAATTTTTATATATTTAAGTACAGCATATTATATTATCATATATGATATATTGAAAGTGAAATCGCAAATAAAAACATAATATTTCGGGGACATATTTCTTATTAAGCATAAATGTTCAATGCATCACACATATGTGTACACTATTTACAATAATATAAAAGATTACCAAACAAGTAAAGATGATATGTCTTGAAATTAGTTTTGCATGTAAACATCATTGTCTGTTTTAAGAACATATATCCGTCACTTGTGGGCTTCTTCGAAGCTATAGAGGTAATTTCAGCCTATTCGACGCATTTTTCGCCTCGTCATCCTTGATCCGCATTCAAGATCAGCCGATGCCGTAACGCCAGTTAGATTAACCATTAAAATGGGACGATTTCAGCTAAATCTCTGATTGTAGCGATACTAGCGTCACTATATAGTAACAAGAGAAGAAAGTTAACAAGCTTCCAATATATATATATATATATATATATATATATATATTGGAAGCTTGTTAACTTTATTTTTTCTATCATTTGACTCTATTTAGTCTTTTCGTAGCAGACGATTCTCTCTAAATTGTCCGTTGGCACGTCGTTAACTATATTTTTTATTATTATTGTTTTCTATTATTAAGGAAGTAACACTTTATTTCAGAACTATTTTAAATGTTAAAATATGTCAGGTAGAAACGTGCCTCCATCGGAATGTTAATTCCCTGCATATTATTTGCATACCTTAATTTAATGTAATATATTAATTTATGTAGCCTACAATTAGTTTTAATGCATGTTGGTAAGCATAAATTAATTTGCAATAATCTGTTGCAATATGAAACATATAATTAAATATTTATGTAGTTGACGTGTTAAAATTAAAATATGCATGTTATTTTAGTGTGCAACTATATGAAATAATGCCTTATAGTGGTACGCACTGTGCAATATTAAATTAAAATTTGGTTATAAAAATTAGTTATATGGCTATTGTTAGCCACACACAGGGTGGCTTATTCTTTCAATCTCTATCATTTTTCATGTTTATGAAAAGTCACAGCAATCCATCGTTGCCACAGATTAATCTCGGAAAATGAAACATTTGAAGTTACTTAAAAAATTAATAACTCGAAAAGTATTTGTCACAAAATTGTTTTACAAACTGCGTTAGAATGGTAAAAAATTGTATTTTTCTTGATATAAATTTCAAATCTAATGATTATGTAGTTTTTCAAATATTAGATTTCAAAAATTACAAAACTTCACAATGGAGTACCTTAGCGAAACTTTTACGCGTAAAAAGATAATGATAAAGGCATTGTGGCTCGACGTGTATCGTGTATACTGGCCATAGCATGAGTAACGAATTATAGTAAACTTATTATTCTGTTAAAATATAAAAGTGAATTATGTATATACATTTTTAAAAAATAAAGAAAAACATTTTATCACAAACATCAACAAAATTTTTTCTTCTATTTATTCCCTTATTCCAAAGATATTGTTTTATCGTCTGCTGCCATAGCAACATGAATTAAATTTCATTAAAAAAATTGCTCAGTGATAGAAAAATATTTTTCTAAATCGAATGGTTATTGAACAACTCAACAATTTAACAGGGGAATTTTTATTTGTTATTTAGATATTTTAAAATTGTTTGTTGTCATTGCGTTTTTATTCTGGGTTACAGCTAGTTTATTTATTTTTTAAATAAAAGCCGTGTGTGGCAATCTATATTCGGCCTTATAGCAGAATTTTCCCCTCTTGTTATATTGTTTCTTTCTTTACATAAGTAACAAAACTCACTACGTAAGAAAAAAAAAAAACATGAAAATAGCCATTTCCCCTGCAAAATATTTTTCAAAAGTTTGTAAGTCCCTTAAATTTCAATTTTTAAAGATTGTTTTGACTTCGTTAACGTAAAAAATAATTAACAAATCATCGGCTATAAAGTCTTTATTTATGAATTTTCAAATATTGAATCTTTGTTTTCTCAGTAGCACAAATAATAATACATTTTCTTGGACTCGTAGACTAGGACTTCATGTCCGTTTTAATTCGATTTCTATCATATTTACTTGCTTAATAACAATAAAGATTATTTTTAGCTTATTATTTTTAGTTTATTTGCACTAATATTGCTATTCCAAAATTTCTATTCACATACACACAAAAAAGCTTTTAGTGAAAATGTAATTATATAACATTTTAAACAAGAAAGATCTTGTTAATGTAGACAATCAATATCGAATTAGGAATTAACTAATTTATTATGAATAGACTTGTAAGCATACCTTTTTTACATAGCATGATATGTTACCTTTCAAAAGAAAATTATTATTTAAAGTTACTTCATTCACATTAAGTATTTGATCAATTATGTCTTTGTAGTTTCCATCTTGATTTTAAAAAGACCTCATAAATTCAGTTGAAAGGACAGAATTTGCTTTTACTTTTTTGTATTACACGGATGTTTCTTGAATGTACATCTGCTGTTATATTTTATTTGCCTGGGATGTGTACATAAGTTATTTTATAATTTTTCAAAGCATGCGTAATTCGGAAACACGTCTTGGACACGCAGAACTTATAAAATTATCTACTTATCACAATAGAAAGTAATGACCTTCCATATAAATAGTATCTAAAATCACTGATGCCCAATGCTACTCCTAAAAGCTCCCTGTTAAAGTGCTATACCTTGAGAACCACTCCAAGAGCAAAATCTTATGCATCGGTATGTCGAATAGAAGGTAGTTCGACTTCGAAGAAAGGAAAACAATGGTATAATTGGCCAGATACTTCATCAAATTTTTAATGATGAATCTTCTGCCTGACTCTATATTAAAGAATTTTGAATTTAGTAAATTCAGTTAGGGGTTTTGCAATGTGCGTAAAGTGGTTTAAAATTTTCTTATGCAAATTGCAAATTTCCATGGAACTAATTCTTCTATTTTATTTCTCAGGGCAGGGAAATCTTTTAAAGATTTAACATTCCTCTTTTCTGAAAGAACTCCGCCATCTCTAACTTGGAAATCAAAATAAGTATTAATCAGTTTCCTGATTAATACACTGCATTAATCACACCTCTCTGTGGCCGCAAAGCCAACGTAAAAAAATACCTCTTCAAATGGAATCGTAATAAGTATTACATTTTCATATGTTTTTATATGGAATAATTATTAAATACTGCAGGCAAATTAGTTTTCATGTATCCACATGAAAAATGAAATTACGATTATTTCTTCAACTTAATTAATTAATTTATATTTTAAAATACTGTTACATATATTTAAAATTATCAGCATATCAACAACAAACATCATCACAATTTTTGAATCAAAATCTGTTGAATATTCAAATATCTTGTAAAACAGCTCCAGGAATTTACGGATCGTGTGGAACAAGTTTTATAGTTTTGAGAAAAGCTTTCTTTCTTTTTAGTTGTATAAGTAGCAGCAAAACTTGAGCAAAAAATGGCAAACATCAGTAATGCATTTATACTCCTTTCATATGAAATTTGTTTGGGATATCAAGTTTCGGATATCAAATCTGAATGCTTTTTTAAAACATTTGGAAAACATTATTAAGTTCTACACACAGTCGCGGCTTGTGGGTAGACACTGCGGATCTGTAGCATTTGTATTCCCTTTGTATTCCGTAGTATAGACAATATTGAATAATAATGTGTCTTTTTCTTTGTACGTCTTTCTTCATACTTCTAAATTTCAAAATCCTTAAGCTTAATTTCAGCGATTTCTTAGTTGGGAACGTCGAAACTTCGTCAATGGAATCCATTTGCCACAAATTTTCATGAATTATTTAATGTAAGATTTTCTCTTGATTAATGTGTCGAAGAAGATTTTTCAGTAATAGTTTTCGAAATTGACGTCCTGGCACACGGGTTTATCGTCTCTAACTTAGTTCATCTAACACAATCAATATCTTTAAATTGAATTGCGAAATTGTTTGTTCTATCAACACCATTCTGTAACATTTTGTGCTGACCCGCATATCCGAGACAAAAAGCCAATTATTAGAGAGAGATAGGAAGTATGATTTTGACAGTTATATAGCTTTTTTTTCTGTGAGATACGGAGAAAGACTGTTATGACAAATTTTAAGGCGTAGCGCAATATTTATTCAGAGTGGATTAGTAAAATTTCGTAAGTTTCTTTATGAGAGTATTCTTTAACAAAATCTGTATTTGTGTTGAAACTCGTATTTAAAATGTTTATAAAATGTAGAAGACAGCATAGAGAAAAGATAGATAAAAATAGTTGATGATATATTTCTACGCAGTTTTTACAAACTGTGGTATTTGTTTTTAACATATAAAATTGGTTGGAAAACTTAAAAATTTTCAGCTATTTTCTGTTTTAATAGATTTTTTTGAAGTGTTTGAGTATTTATACTGATATGTATTTAATCAGATCTGATGTATACATATATATATATACATATATGAGTATTATGAAGTTTAGAGGGAAAACTTGCCAAGAATAATTTTATATATATTTTTTCTTATATTTCTAGAGAAATATACGAATTCTTTACCCAATAAGAAAATAAAAGCTGAACATTTTCCTGAAGCAGTACCTCCGTCAATGTTTTCTGCCAGTAGTCACTGCATATGCAGAACCATAGCATTCTTCTTGTAGAGCTCATGGTCTATATTGATCACCCAGTTTCACTCCGAAATATGTGAAATAGATTTTTCTAATGAAATATATAGCATTACAAACATTAATTTTGAGAAAAAACCATTTGCGACGAAAACAGTTTTTTTCTATTTAGTTGAAATTAAACTTTGTAAATTGAATGGAGCAGATTGCAATATCGCATACTGTATGTGATTCACCATTTGCATTGTGATTATTGTGATTTTTAATTTCAGAATTGAAAATAACACTGAGAGTGTCAAAAATAATCAAAAAAGTTTTTCTTTAATTGTAGAACTGTTTTATTAATAGATTCAAATCTCAAATTTACTGAACACTTTTAGAATGAACATTACATTTTCTTAAAAATATAGAATTCCCCCTATATGTGTGTTTATCATTTTCTCACAGCTAACTTTCTAAATGGTGACAGATATATCTCATTAAGCTATTTTAAAGAACAAAAAATTCGAATTCCAACACATTGTTTCAAATTTTAAACATATTTTTATATTAATAACAGTTACGTCAATTAACCACACACCTTTCGAGTATATTGAAAAACAAAAGTTTTTTTTAGTTATCGGGTATACAAAATTTTAATTATTTCTGAATTTATTAGAAAACTTAAAATAAAAATTTAAATCTGGTAAACAAATAATCGATGCAAATGATCAACGCATTTTTTCTATTTAATACAAAATAAAAAAAATTGTTAAATAAAGTTATAAAATAATTAAATTAGACAATCCTAATTATACTTTACTCTAACAGGATGTTTGATATTTATTTTTTCATATTGAATTATCTCAAACCAAAAACTCATAGTACATTTAGATTATTGGACCTCATCGCCAAAATATTTCCTTAAAATTTAATTGACGGTAATTTCTTTCCGCATTCACTTTCAGCATGTTAATACTTAGGTTATCATAATAATTGAATAATACATTATTTTTATAAAAGATGTGCTGATTCATAAGGTTAGATCATTTAATTAATAGACTTAAAGCTAAATGTCGTTAATTTAAGGAATGCCAAATTGCTTCTTTATTCTAGATAACGAAACTATGTGTACTTGCATTCAATTAATCGTGAAAAATGTACCCTAAATTCAAATTTTAATTGGTCGATCTTTAAAAAGCATGTTAAATAAAAGTAAAATTTTGTTCGAAAATAGCGCCGATATTGTTAAAGGCAGTATTAATAATTGATCAAATTGTATCTAAAAATTTAAAAAAAAAGTATTTAAGGATTACCTTTTAATGATAATAGTGATGTCCATCTAGAAATAAGGAAACATATTACTGACATGTTAGTATTTACTATACATGAAATGGTAGAAAAGTAATTCTCCTGTTTTATATAATGTACGACCCTTTATCCTCTTCAGTCCTGAGTATCCAAATGAGGACCTCTATTCTTTCCTATATAAAAACTAAACTGTTTGACTTTTTTTACATTTCCACTTCCTTTCTATATAGCAGAATGATTTTTGCTTTAAAACGAAACCCATCAACGGCAGCACCGATCCTAATTTCATCATGAAATAAATGTTATTTTCATCTGAGTTCGCCAAATGCCTCCAAGACAGAGCAGCTAAGAAAAAAAAGGTAATCCTTTATATATTTTTTTTAATTTAGACATTTTACAATAAAACATTTTGGGGATTTGTAGAGTATTCACTTTTTTAAAGTCCTTATTTTGATTATTGTTTGAAGTTAAGTTATTGATGATTTAATGGATATAATTGGGTACTGGTAATTTTATATTCGTATTTGGTAATTTAAATTATCAGGCCCCTATAGTATCAATTAAATAAAAATGTTTTTTTTCTTCCATCCATAGTGTCATTTCCCTTGTGGGTTTTTAACATCTGGTCTCAAGAGGTTAAAGTTGTCGATTGTTTTTACATATTTCAAACTAAAATAAAAACTAATTGTTATGTGTTATCGATACTATTTTGGATGCTGTTTCTGAACTTGCGATATTTAATGATAATGAAATAAGTATGTTTCAATTGGTGAAATTGTTACAAATGTATTATTAATGAATAGCGATTATATCAAAGACTTTAGTCCAAAATACTATAAAGCATCGGGTTTGGAAATTTTAAAAGTATCAAGTAAAACAAAAAGTAAGGAATGACATCAATTCTTGCTCGAGTTTAGTCTAAATAACCGACGTTACTGCTTAACATGAAATAACTCTTTTTCCCAGTAATTTTTATCTGACTTACTGAAAATTCACGATAATTTGTTTTCCCACATTTTATGGCATGCTCAGTATAATTATGTAATGGAACTATTGTCTTACTATTTAATTTTGATAATATTTAGCCGATACATAAAGTCCAAAAATTACACATGCAATTATAAAGATCTGTATACGTATATTTTTTTCTTGCATCTATTATGACTGAAGTCATAGCCATCATTCCGTTTTCATCCTTATCACATACGGAGATATAACATAAGTATAATCTTAAATACATTGTGAAATAAATATTTTTTTAACATTCGGGAAGAGTAGAATATATTTTATACATATTCCAAAGTATATTGCATATGCGCTCAAAATATAATTCATAAGTACTTTGAAGATATTGCATATTTCAAAATCGCATTAATATACTGAACTGCGCAATATATTCAGAGCCAAATCTACATAATTAACACTGCCGTTTTATTTTTCTTACTGCCCTTCAGTAAAGTGCATCGGAATTATTAATTTAGCTTTATGGTTGAGGTTATGTTCGGGTGCATTAGCCTTAAAAGTAATTTAAAACATCCTCTAAACTTTCATATTGAAAAGAGACTTTGGAGCATCAGAATGGATTGAATGCAGATTTGTCTTATGCCTCAATTAATTCACGTTAGAGATATGTTCTCTGTGAAATAATATTTCATGCATCACTTTCTTTTTGCTCAATCATTAGAAAATTTTATTCATTGAGTATATTATTATTTTTTTAGATCAAAGGATACTGAAATCCTGATTAAATTTTACATTAGAAAAAGATTTGAAATTTTTTATTAAAAAGTGACAAAAATACGTGAAATAGTAAATATGTGTTGTAAAATATGTAGGAAATGTTTCAGAATATAAATAAAAGTTTCAAGCAGGCAAATAATTAGTGAAATGTTCAAATGTTATAGATATTCTGATAAATAAATAAGTTTACAAGAATTTACTAGCTCTTATTTTGTGTAATTCACTAATAAGTATTTTAAATATTAAAATAACTTTAACATTTTTAGCAAACTTTCTGATAGCGTTTTGTGATAATCGGTTCATACACTGAATTTGAGCACTCGGAATCATAATGCACAGAGATCTTTTCGGGCAGTACTGATACGGAGTGTCTAGTCTGGAGTTCTGCAACAGTGCATTGTTGACAGTCAATTATTGCTTTCAGCCGACGTTAGACGCTCTGATTCAGCTACTGTTCTTTACCCAAAAGTATCGTATTCTTGCATTGTAATTTTGGGCTCGTAATCACAGAATGTCTCCGGTTGTGTATAATACGCTTCTTAATGGATTTTGTATTTTTCATTTTAGTGTTAATCATTTGCATATGCCCCCGAGTTATACAGGAGATTCACAATTCATGGTCCCCCTTTTCTGTGGTGGTAGAGATTATGCTTCGATAAATATTTATACCACAGGATACCAGATTCCATTTGATCCCAGTTAAGAGCAATCCACTTATTAATTCAAAATTAAAGTGTCTCTCAATCCTAAGTGAACCTGGATTTTTTTATTTATTATTACTTTAAATGTATGTAAGATATTCTAAGAAAAGATTCCACAAAATACTTCTGCTTCGTTTGCAATGTGACGATGGGGATTCTAATTATGTCTGAGAAACCGTTTAAAATATTACATAGATTCACAACTCATGGTCGTCCTTTTCTGGGGAACATGCTTCCATAAATATGTATTCCACAGGGGACCAGATTCCATTTGATCGCAGCAAAGTGCAAACCACTTATTCAGTTAAAACTGAATTGTGTCAAATTTCAAACTATACCTGAATTTTTTATTCATAATTTTAAAAATATGTAAGATATTCTAAGAAAATATTCAACAAATTATCTCTATTTTGTTTGAAATGTGACGTTATGGTGGAGATTCTAATTACGTCCGAGAAACCGTATGCGATATTACCTGGATTCCGAATTATGGAACACCTAGTTAAATGCTGTTTAAACATGAGTTGTGACCATTTTCAGCACTTCTAGTGATGGCATGAAATTTTATAGAAAGTTATGTCAGCAGATAATATTATTACATGGTCATTGTTGAACCGAACATTGTAGAAACGACAACCTTTTCTGATTGGAGTGTGACACTCCGAACTTCTATCTAAATAAAAGGATTGTTATCCTAGTTACTTATGCAAAATCAAATGTTTTGTAATGTGCTCTAGCATTTATTCATGTTTCATCTATAAGTTTTGAATTGCCTTGTATGTAATTCTACTGTAAATATTTTTTCGAAATCATTGAATTGAGGACGAGTATAATACTACACTAATGTACAGTCGAAGAAAAGAAAGAGGGAGAAAGAGAAAGAGAGATAATAATTGCCAATTTATTGTTGGGAAAATAGCATTCGTTGTAGTATGCATTCTTGTAATGTTTATTGAAAAACAAATCTTAAGGGACTTTTTCTAACGAAGTGTAACACACTGATATTTGTCTGTTATATAGCTAAAACTTAAAATATTTATACCGAGTTCGTAAATATAATGTGCCCTCTCAAAATTTAAGAATAAACATTAATAGAATAATTTAAAACTTCGAAAATTAATAACTTTTATATTAAACTGCTAAAGAATCTACACAAAACAAATGTCATTTAGAAAATATTTGTTTAACGTTAAAAATATATGTGGTAAATATTATTATAGACATAAAGCTGGAAAGAACACTTTTTATTCATAAAAACTGAATTTTAATGTATTAATTATAGTTAAAAGTATTTTAGTTTTCTTAACATAAAACTTAACAGCCTATAAGGATAATTTTTTTTTTCGTATTCTAAAATTTGTCCAAAAAATGTGTCATAATATTTTGCCATTTTCTGTGTAGCTATATAATATTATTTCATTTATTTAAAAAAGATGGCATGTGTGTACCGAGCGTCGTGATTTTGTTATTTTATGCTTTTCCAATTGAATAATGCTCACTGTTCATAAATCTGTATTTGATCCTGAATGTGAGTAAACCTAAAGTAGTTTTTATAAAGATTGGAAACGTCTGTCTTTATTTCTTCAAAATGTTCCGTTTTTGAAAGAAAAGAATTGTTTTTTGAGAACTAATAAACATAAATTTAAAAACTAAAGATTTATACCCGACCATTTGATATATTTTAAAAGATGTTTTAAAGACACCTACCATAAATCAAGTGATACTGTTTTTTCTTTATATATGGATAATATTTCAATTAAGGAAAGCTGCTGAATATATTAAAGAATGTACTTGGTCTTTTACTTAAGTAATTTTCAATATATATTCTTAAACATATTTGCAATAGTCATATTTGAAAAACCAAATATGATGTTAAAAATGAGTGTTCGTATCGATATTGTCGTTTTTTCTGTAATTTCAATCAGGAGGAGTCCTAAGCTTATTTTTTAATATGAATTGAAAGAAGGCTTAATTCTGAATTGAATGATTATGTTTGTTTTTCTAAGTGACATTGTAGCGATTAAAAGGTATGGGTGTATCTTTACTACACCGAATGTTTTTAAAATCTCTTTTTTTAAGAACTGTTAAAGAAGTCGTAGCAATTTTTTTGTTGAGTAAGTTTATTGTATTTTTGTGTTTAATAAACATACGTAAACATATTTATTGATCACTCCTGATATATAACATATATTTAAGTTTAATTCTGACTTTAAAATTTATTTAATTTAAGATGTATAATACACCTTTTATATATTATTAAGGTATTTTAATCTTAAGTTTACCATTTTAACTTAATAAACATATTGTAATAAAAAGTAAAAAAAATCCTATCATGTTCTTATATCTATGTCACTTTTATCTTCGTAAGTGATCTTTGAATTTGTGCCATAATGAAAGGAAATGTAATCTGATAATCTAACATTAATAAATATTAATATAGGCATACTATTTAGATAGCTTTGAGTGTCCTTCAATAATGAATAATTTATTACCTTTTTCTAAGCTAATACATTTTTTTCATGGACGAAAAAAGGCAAAATAACTATTCGTTTTATATTGCAACACATATAACCTCGAATAGATGTTTATTAGATATATAAATCTTGTATGATATATGTTGTAAGATAAATTATATTTTTCTCCTCGGCATAGGCTTAACTATAAAAACATACCAGTAGAGGCAATAAATAATTTTTCTTTTATAGAATTTTTTTTTAAAGAAATATTATCTAGGATAAGTCTGAGTCATAAAATTATTTTTCCTTTTCCATTTACTAATTTAATAAATATATAATATATCTTTCAGTTTTTAATAACAATTATGTTTTAAAATTGGTTAAAAATTAATGTTAGAGACAAAGAAATGCATAGATTGAAACTAAGAAATGTTATAAGAAAACATTGTCACTAAAATTTCACCAAGTTATCCACTGAACGTTTGACATTGATATATTTCAAATTATTAAGTGTGCGAAATATTGATTACTATGGCATTTTTTTTAAAATGTAAAATAACAAAATCACTTTAAAACGAATGATCGCAATTATATACAAATAAAAAAAAACATCATTATACAAAACGTATAATAATGAATTATTAGACCATTTTATGATTTTTTTAAAAATAAAAGTATTTTTTAAAAAATGTGATTTTACTCAAGTGGAACTTTTAGCTAAACATATCAAAATATCTCAAAATCAAACCATCACATTTGGTCTAAATTTGTTTCCCACAGCATAGCCATAAACTTTCGTCAAAATTTTATTGAAGCTCATTTATTTCTGAATTCAGTATCAGCATAAAATTACTAAAGATACCTTAATAATTGAATGAGACAATTATTTTTGTAAAATATCTGCTAAATAATAAGTTACGTGAGCTCAGAGGATAGCCTGGACGATAATTGAGGTTAATTCAAATGAATTCTTTTAAAGATTATTATTAGTAGTATTAGTATGTCTTTGAAAAAAAAGAAATGTTTAGAAGCAAAGCTATCAAAACGTTTCTTGCTTTCAGGTCTGATATAACAGTAAAAGTACTACACGAAAAAAAGGAAAAGAACACTAGTCATAGTTTCGTTCTAAATGTTGTAAGATAAAGTTGTGAGGGCCAAAATTCATTATTTATATTTTTTATGCTATTGATATGGGTAAATTGTCTTGTGTGACAGGCTATATATTTATTTATATTTTTTATACTATTGATATGGTTAAATTTTCTTTTGCGACACGCTACATGTTAATTTTTATACAATTCTTGAAAATCTAAATATGAATCCAAATGTTTCCATCATTCGGTCACGCAGCATGTAATTTAAATACAAAATATCACGAATTTATCTTAAAATAAAACGTTAAATATGATTTAAAGTGTGTCCGGAAGGCTGTGTCAGTATAGAGAAACGCATTTTCACATCAAAAGATATTGAGACATTTAAAAATAATTCAAGCAGTAATGACAGCACCGAAATGGGATATATTTAAATATGTTGTTGATTTGTTATTATAAAGTAAATATGAAAATGACACGAGAGTGATTTTTAACTATAATAAAATGCATGGTATATAAAAGTTTTCTATTTTTCATATTTGATTCAATAATCAGAAGTGAACGAAATTTCGTTATGAGCTATTTTTGGCATGCAGGATTTAAAAAATAAAATAATTATTTTTTAATTTATTAAATTTTAATAATTTCATTACGTAATCATAGCTCTTATTTCAAAAGCAGTTTAGTTAACAAATGCGTGCGCGCTATGTTTAGACACAACACTAAATTGTGAAATATATAAACTAAAAGTTCGATTTCTATGTAAAAATTCGATGTTACGCTTTAGCATTAATTTGGTTTACAGTAATTTATGTTTCACTAAATGACATTTAAGTTGTATTTTCCCGATTTTTTATGCTGAATTTAACTACAAATTAACATTCTGATGATGCTAATATAATTTTTACAATTTGGTTTATTTTTATAGCACAACCCCTTATAACGAATTGCAGAAATTACATTTAGACAGAATATTATTCGAACCCTTTCTTTAAAAAGTATAGAAATATTATTTTGATTATTCATTGGGGGAAACATTTAAAATTTAAAATTTATAAAATTAACATCTGAAAAACTTGTGTATATGGTTCAATCTCAGTAAAGTGAAATTCAATAAAATAATGTTAGTAATGTTACCTCATTTATATTTAATTCATTTCTTGAATAGAGAAATTTGGCGTAAGTATATAATTTTAAAAATTAATAAAATCATTAAAAGTTAGTAAAAATAACTAGATTTAAATTAAACGGTTCATTTACATAAAAATTCTTATAAAAAGACTTTTAAATATGCCGTTGATATGCTCGAATAAAAAGACATATTATAAGTAACTTCTTGCAATTTAATTTCAGCTTGCTTTAATGCCATTAAACATATTTTGTACTTTTTTCTGTAAATTGTTCAGAATAGAGAATAAATGTATATTATTGAGACTATACTCAAACCAATATTACTATTTATATAATTTCAAATTACAAATCTTTTTTCAAAGTCATTCATTCAAAAAATGTCAAAGTTTAAATGTGATCAAATAGGATAATGTTGGTGAATGTAGGCAAATGTTCAGCTTCTTTGTAGGTAATTTTTTAAGAAAAATTAAAAATTTTAGTACTGTATAATGAAACAAAATTATAAATAAAGAATACATTTATAAGCCTTTATTGTTATTTTTTATGCAATTCACTCTCGAATATATATTTAAAATTACATTAAATAAAAGTAACTCTTTGATGTGCAGTTTTAAATTTGCAAATATAAGACTGAATAATTGAATAAATCACATTCCCATTTCTTCTTTGGTAAGTTATCAAAATACCTCATACAATTATTGATAAGAGACTTATAAACTGCCGTTATAACTTGAAACCATAAGCCACGGATTTCTTTTCGAACAGGACTTATGCAATACGTTCAGTTCTTAGATCTGCACTTTGAGGATAATAATGCTTCCACAGAAATCGTGTCAGTTACTTTAGGAAGAAGACAGTGTTGGCAAAACAGCCGCCTCTGCTCTGCGCTGTAGGTTACGCGCGCTAATACTTAGATAAATAAATATATATCATTCTGGCCATGAAAACACAATTAATATAATAATATAGGTAATTTCTTACCTTTATCTTTCTTCAGCAGCAGTATTGCTCGTACTTCAGGTTGGTGCACATTTTTAACTGCGTTAATCCATTAGTTACCGAGCTAAAGTGTTGAAAACATAAATGTTTGTTAATGAATTATATTATTTATATTGAGTCCACACTTGAGACTGATCACTTTTGTTATAGATAATTATATTAAAATTTTGACTTAATAATTTCAAGTAACATTTTACATACAGCTGCCTTTTGCAGCAACAGATTAAAATTATTACATCTTTCTCTATTGAGATAAAAAGGGCAACTAAGCTTAATAATAAAAAAAGAGTTTTTTTGAGTCAGTGTTCTTTTGATGACGTCAGACAGCTGCAGCATGCGTGGGTTGATATTAAAACTAATTTCGCGAACATATTTCACATATTAATATCATTGTTTATCTTGAGTAGGATGATTTGTCTAAAATAGAAAAGTCTGTTCATTATAGAATGATTTATTGTCACTTAATGTATTTATTCGCGTGCTCAAATGTTTATGTCCTTGAATTGCTTCCTGTTTTGAAATCAGTTAATGATATCTGAGATGGTTATAAATCCATCAGACAGAAATTCTATTTTGATTATTCGTTTTAACAACACACGCGCAGTACTCACAAATGACAGTTTTCTTCTTGTGTGATTTTTGCACTCATAACATCGGAATGTCTCCATTTGCTGATTACATAGTTTGCAGTATATTTTGTACACTGCAATTCAATGCTAATAATTCGGATATATATCCATTTTCTACGGTGTGATACAAAGCGTATTGGCGACACTTTAAGAGGTGGAAGTTTACAACAAATAAAGTTTGCAAAACAAGATTTACAACAAATAAATGTTTTGTATAGAAAACCACTTTCACTCGAATTTTGACTGAAATAATAGTCTTAACAAGTCAAACATCCAGTGTGTCTCCATCCAAACCACACTTGGAGTTTCATTTATAACTTTAAAAATAATTAAAATATTCTAACAAAAGTTTGAGCAAATTAACTGCGTTGACTTCTAACTGTAATTTCATAACGGAAAGTGCTTTGTAATTCTCTACGTGATCCCGTATATATTAACAGCTATATTTCATATCTGAAAGGTGAAGCTTAATGTTGGCCACGAATGTTAGACACTTGTAGCACTTCTGATGGTATCTTGACATGTTATAGAAAATAAAGTAGCTTTAAAACATCGTTACCATATATTTTATATTAAAGTTATAAAAGAAAATAACGTTCGAACTGTAGTGAGACTCACTTGTACTTTTTGACTGAAATTTGAGTGGATTGTGATCCAGATTTCCTATTAAATGTGCTTGAAATATGGCTAGGGATTCTAAGCCAGCTATGGGTGGGGTGTATGTCGGTGGTGGCGAACTGTGCGATGTGCGGTGGTGGAGAAGGGTGCGGTTGTGAAGGAGATAAGAGAAAATGTGTATAATATGTGGAGGTGGGGCTAAAGATAATAATTTCTACTATAGGACGGGGGTTTGATAAGAAATATTTTAATATATTTAATTTCTTTTGGGGAGTTGGAAAAAATTGAGGATTGTTTTTGTTTAGCAATCTATAGTATGCGTTCTGAAATACGTGTTTGAGTAGGACGGATTATTTTTGTGAAGAATATTTTAATATATTTATTTTATTTTTGAATTTGGAAAAAAAGTAAGGATTTTTTGGGGGGAGGTGGGAGGGGGTAATTGTGTGTACTCTAACATGGCGATAGTTGATATAATATATACAGCTATATTGGAATATATTTTAGAGAGTTAGAATATGTGCCGTAAAAATTTTGCGGGGAGTATTGTGTAATGTAGATCGATGCTAGCTTAAATGTATTTATGCGGGAGTTCTTGAGTTCTCTTTGAAAAATATTATAGTCTATGAATTTTGAATCACCCAAATTAATATTTTAATGTAGCTCCGTTTGAACATGATTGAGCTCACGACGAATTGAATATTAAGCTAATGCACAGTCGATCTAAAAATAGAAAGAGAGAGAGAGAGAGAGATTACTCCATAAAATTCAATCGCCAAACTCTCATATGAAAATAGACATTCGAGTGGTAATTTTAATTTATTTTAATTTTTTATTTAACAAATGTTTAGGGACACGTTATGTATTTAAATGCAGCATAAATATAAATTTTGTCATATTGATAAATTAAGTAATATTTAACACTGATCATCAATCTAAAGAAAACCAACAATCAAAACAAAACATTAATAAATGTATTAAAATCTCCGATAATGATTACTTTTATATCAAACTATTAAATAATCTACATACAAATTAAAAGTAAACTTTTTAATAAATATGAAAAATAAATTGAAAATAAATAGTTTTTTTTTTTTTTTTTTTTTTTTTTTTTTTTTTTTTTTTTTTTTTTTACATCTGTAAATTTTAAAAACTTTAGAAACATTTTTAAAATTCGAAGTACAATAATTCTGTTATAATTTAATAGGAAAAAGTTTTAGGAAATTAAATGTGGAAAGAAATATTTTCATTTTTGGAAGCAAATTTCTAAAGCATTCCTTCGTTTATGAAATATATATATTGTTTCTCAACATTCATAAAAAAAATGCTATAAATACAAGAATGGTTTATTTTTTACTTGATAATTTTATCTTAATCCTCTCTCATAATAATGTTGTCAAATGCAACGTGTGTGTTGCCATATAGAATAATTTAAGTTGGATTTGCCGTAAACGAATCGCCTAGTGAAGAAAGTTTTCGGCTTACATTCTTTGTATTGAATAATACATGTTGTTCATATAATTTTATTAAATTTTAATTCCGCCTATAAAGTCTATTTTTAATGCTATCAACCCATTTTATTCACTTTTTTTCAAAAAATACTTATGAGAAGAAATTCATTTCAATACGGCCAATAAAAAAATATATATATGCATGAAATTAAAAGTGTATACCAGTTCAACTCGATATGTTTGAAAATCCATATTAAAGAAATCCACTATAAATCGAGTGGTACTGTGCTAACAATTTTAATGTATAATATTTTTCTTTAAAACGCTGGTAATATATAAAATAACATATTTTCTCTTCCCTTCAAACTCATTTGAATTAAGAAAAAGTTGAATAGATCAAATTTTCTTTAAAATTATAAATATTAAAAATAAGGAGAAGGGGAAAGAAGATAGATGCATAGTAAATCCCTCAAATATGTTAATAAAATGAAATAAATGATAATGCCACAATCTAAGTTGAAGTTCCTATATAAAACAATTTTATTTAAATTTGTAAAAAAACAAAGCGCTGAGTGCAGTCTTGTTTTAGCTTACATTATTTTCACTGAATAATGTTAACTTTTCATATTTATTTATTTAATAATGAAGGAGAGTTCTAAAAAAATATTTGAAGGCTGAAACCTCCTTTTCTATACTCCAAAAAGATTTTTCTTCCAAGAACAAAAATAATTTATTTGCGGCAAAACAACAAAAATATTTTAAAACTGAAAATATATATCTGTCCAAGTCGATATATTTCAAAATGTATTTCAAAGACACCGTCCATAAATCAAATGATACTTTTATTTAATATTAATGGATAATACATTTACTTTAAAAACGCATCTGGATATATAAAAGATCGTACATTTTTTTTCTTAAACTTATTTGCAATAATCTAAGACTCTATAGTTCACATATCTTTCTTTTTTGTAAAACATAATAATAATTTAATAAATCTGTTAAATGTGCTAAACAAATGGTATTTTGCATATATCTGAGCTTTCCTTGTCCCTTTTACTTAACGTAACAAAAAACTATTCTCTAAAAAAGATTAGAATTATACTTAACATAATTCTCTTTTTTTTTTATAATGTAGATAGATAAAATTTCTTTCAGAGATTAATGGAAAAACTGAAAAAATATTCAAAAAGAAAAATGTATTTATTTAATAATTTCCTGTAAAATAACAAAGTCTTATTATCTTACAAAATCACCAATATTAGAATTAATGCTCCGTTCACAAATATAAATAGTATGGAAATAAAAATGCATTAAAATAATTGGGGATTTTATATAAAAATGCAAAAATTAAAAAAGAAACTAAACAAATATAAAAATGTAAATAAAGCAAAATTAAAGAGTTGTAAATATATAACTATTAACGATGAAGAATATGTATACAGAATATATACTTATACATATGTAAATATAAACAGGATGGCGCAGTACCAGGTTTAAAAATTTTAAGAGAAAGTAAAAAGAAAAAAAAACACATTTTTATCGGGAACCTGTTCCGCAATCTTCTCATTGGGTCGAAATTAAAGGGGCTTCTCCTGCATCTGAGACCAGCTTTTTCGTTATAATTCTGTAAATAATGAAACTTTTTTAACGACATTTAGAACGACAACAGAAATAACTTGTGTACAAAATGCGATGAAATCAGTGGAAGTTGTAGAAGTGCACAATAAATCGTTGGTGCAACTATGTAATTTAAAATACATTCCAAAAAATCGATCAACCAAATTTGCACACATTTAATGCGGATGGTGGACACTTGCACTATACCTCATGATATTCTATTACTTAAAATGGTGGAAGTGGCCGCCGCTGCATCAAATTACTAAACTGAATTATTACAGGATACAATTTGACACTTGAATACAGTTGACATTACATTTGGAGCATCGACAGAACGAGGTAACTACCCACAACAAGGTAACTTTGTTGTAAATACCATTAATATATCTACATAAATTTAATGTCTTTACCAAAAATCCAGCTTCCAATTGAAGTACGGTACCCTGTATTTTTAACTGACAAACAAGGCTGCTACACCTTTTTAAAATAATTATTTGTTGTAGTGTTCGCGAGGCCCCTAAAAGTTGGTATTGCGGTAATGAAACACTTGTTTATATATATACTATTTTGCGAAATGTTACTTGGAACCAAATGACATAATCTTGTGACAAATTCATTGTGACATAATCTCCAAATAGAAAAGTACTATCTCTATTTAAGGGACTTTTTATCGTGATCTAAAGTTTTACCCCCTATTTTTAAAAAGATTTCTTGACATTTCAAAGTTATTCTTTTCTTCTTCATATTTTAGGACGTTTAGTGAACCTGAGAGCTGGTTTTATCAAGCCTTTACTCCTACTTAAAATGTAAAATCACTGTGCATTCCAACCATGAACTGCAAATGTTATCAACATTATTTCACTATAGACTTTCACTTCACCTACGTAAAGAAATTTTTGATCTGTCACTTCGGTTACAACTTTTGTCTGTTCGTGTTATTCAAAAATGTCAAAAATTTCGGTAATTGAATTGAATGTCATATGTGACAATATATGCTTAAAATTACTCTGGTATTATACTTAAATACGGTGATATGTATTTTCTTTTCAACTTAATCAAAAATACGTTTTTTTTTTTGGTACGGCAATGTTATTTTATTCATGTTTATTCTAAAAAAAAGCTTTCCTGATGAATAAGATACCTAAAACAAAATGATACAAATTATAAAAAAATGTAATTAATTATATTTTTATATACTATTTAGTGTTTAAGATTTTAAAATTTGTCTTTATGTAGTTAATTTGAGTTTTTATTAAAATAAGTTTCAATATAACGCAATTTTTTGATGCATTTAGCAACTTAATTTTATAGTAATCCAATATATATAGATATGTGTTTGCGAGTTTATGTGACATTATTTATTTACATTATTAATTATTGTTAGAGTGGATCATGGTGTTTCCACTGTCGCAGTCACAAAATCCCATTTACTAGAAGAAATCCAGCTTTAAATACACTGCTCAAAACAATTAAAGGATATTTGAAGTTTTATATAAAATAAAGATATAAACGAAATTTTTTTTGCCGAAGATAGAAGAAGAGAATCACAAATGCAAATTTTTCTGGTTTTCAAACTGTGGAGTATGCAAATTTTGAGTTCGACGTCAAAAACGTCGCTTCAGCGGCAGCGAATGAAATTTGACTTTCAACTGGATAAAAGAGAATGAAGACAAGGATGATCGGCATTCAGTGATTGCTTTGTTTCGATGAGTACGATGTCTCAGCGAAGTCATTTGACAGATTCAGAAGCTTGGAGAATTGTTGGTAGGTTAGAAGGGGGCCAAACTCAAGCCGAAGTAGCGCAAGCCATTGGAGTGTCCCAAAGTGTCATTTCCAGGATCTGGAACCGTTTTTTGGAGAGTGGATGTGCAGGCCGAAGACCAGGGCAAGGTCGTAGACGGGCAACAACGCCCAATGAAGATCGGTATTTAGCGTTAACAGCTCGGAGACACCGAAACATGAACGCTACTCTTCTCCAACAACACCTTCGCTCGGCTACAGGCTCCACGATTTCAACTCAGACTGTCCGAAACCGGCTCCATGCTGTAGGTCTGTATGCTCGCCGACCGATGGTATGTGTTAGATTAACATCAAGGCATCGTCGCGACCGCAGGGAGTGGGCAACCGAGCATGTCAACTGGAGGAGAAATGAATGGAGCAATATTCTGTTTTCTGACGAGTCCCGTTTTTCTGTGCATCCGGATAATAGGCGTATTTTCATCTGGAGGGACCGTGGCAGTAGGAATAATCCTGCGTTCGTGCACGAAAGTGTCAGATTTGGCGGTGGAGGAGTGTTGGTGTATGGTGGCATCTCCATTGACGGGCGAACTGACCTCTACATCATTCGAGATGGAGCTCTGACTGGTCGCCGATATAGGGATGAGATCCTCAGACCTATTGTAGTCCCTTACGCTGCAGCAATCGGAGATAACTTCATTTTAATGGACGATAACTGCAGGCCACATCGTGCAAACCTGGTGGAGGATTTCCTTTTCGAGGAAGGAATCGTTCGAATGGAATGGCCAGCGTGTTCTCCAGACATGAATCCAATCGAGCACGTTTGGGACGCTCTAGGAAGACGAGTTTCTGGCTGCCAACAACCCCCACAAACTCTCCAAGAACTGGAAAGAGCTCTTCTGGAAGAGTGGGGCAGAATACCCCAACTCGTCATTAATAGCCTCATTGAGTCCATGCCTCAAAGGTGTTCAACGTTGCTGGCCGCCCGTGGAAACCATACCCCCTACTGAAAATGATTTTCTTTGAAGAAAACACCTTTTCTTATTCTTTTTTTCTCATATGCACAAATTGTGTTTTTTTCCTTTTGTACATACAAATGCGCAATAAAATGCATTTTTTTCTGCCAAACATGTGTAATTTATTCTCATATAACCTACTATGTCTGTCGACCATGTATCAATCAGCTAAAAAGTTTCCCAGATACAAAATCCACCTAAAACTGCAATATCCTTTAATTGTTTTGAGCAGTGTAATAGGCGTCCGTTCGTGGCCAAAAACACATGCGGTTAAATAATTATTTTAGGAAAGTCCCCTCCAATAAGTAGTCAGGGGCTTTTAGGCAAAGAGCTTTAATAATACCAATGCAGATCATAACAGGCATAGACTGTCCACAATTATTTTTACAGTATACAAAACATTCTTGACTTAGTTGTCAATTTTGATAGTAATCGATTACAATAAAATAAATCTAACTTGTTCAAAAAATGCACAGCTGGAAGTTCGTGATTCCTAAAATAACAAAATTTAGCTGCAGGAGAAAAACATAATGAAGTGATTCCCTAAAGCATGCAAACAGATTTATACTAGCACACGTAAAAGCACCGTGGAACACACACAAAAACAAAACGCATTAAACTGGAATTTCAGACAATTGCTTAATGCCACGTATGAAAAACAATGGATAGGCAGGGCATGGATATAGCTAAAAAAAATTAAACAGCGTATTCACAAATTTAAAAAGACTTGTGATAAGAAATGTTTAATTTAAAATAGAATATCTTAGTTTTGTTGATGTAATAGAGGTATAATTCCCAAAATTTGTAACACCCTTCACTATTTCTCTGAATGGTCAGATACAATTCCGTGAAGTTCATCTAGTGACTTGAACGGAAAACAAAAGGTGCTAAAATAGGTGTACTCGTATGAGTGACATTATGGGGAAAGGAGGGTTCGGGTAAAGATGTGAGGGCCAACGTAGCTCGTCAATTCACGTGTCTTGCTAATGGGAATTAAACTATTCAATCATTTGTCATTTATAGCTGCTTCTTAGTTAGGTGTGTTGTTCTAAATTTTTCAGAATTTACTGCACATGGTTACGTCAGTCGAGAAAAAATGTCAGTGAAGTGATAAAAAGTTGTAGTCAATCGTCAGTTATAGTCTCAAAAATGTAAAGTGATTCCAAATTAAAGAAAACAATGGCCCTTGAACGCGTTGACAATAAAAACAAGTGTGGTAAGTGTGATATAAGATCGCTCAAAGGGTTTCGTTTAATATTCCTTTCAAAACACTTTATCCTTTCTTTAATAAATCCAAATAAATTTCATTTAGCAACAAAAAAAAGTCATGTTTTTTATAAAGTAAAAAATTAACCAGTCTATTTTCTCGCCTTTTCGAATATCTAAACCAGCCCGCTATTATATTCTGTCACAATAATAGCTGTCATGTGGACTAAATGCGATATTAAAGAAATAATAATTTCAAAATTAACATGTTGTACACCTTCAAAATGTTAAAATATGCGAATATTTCCGTAATCGGGTTTTTATCATGATTCAATATGTTCCTGAAACTCATATATTTACTACATTAAAGACGTGAGTATAAAAACTCACAAATTTACTTAATGGTGTATACAAACATTTTGTATACACCATTCAGTAAATTTGTGATGTTTTATACTCACGTCTTTAATGTAGTAATATTTCATGGTGTAATCGTCCAGCATTTATATGATATATTTACTATTCTCTATTACTCATATTGATACTAGCTTTGTATTTTCTGAAACATTTGAAAAATCCGTTAAACTTTCGATATGACGTCAGATTTTCTTTTTAATTCTCTAATGACGTGAAATTAATCTGCTTTGTGCACAAACTCATACTCCTTGTATTATAGAGAAATCTTTCCGTTTTATTACTACTATGACGTCAATCAATTTTATTTCATATTAATCTTTTTTTTTCAATTGATGAAACTTTTTAATTCATTTTCATTTTTCACGTGGAAATCGTCTGATAGAAAATTAATTATTGTAGAAACAATCTTATCGTGGATTTATAATTTTTGGCATCCGCTATAATGAAAAATGTTTAAATTTCATAAGAAAAGGCTGTTAGAATTTTGGTTTTTTATCTCTATTTATTAAAATAATATGAATTTTTTAAATTTTAATATTTTGAGCTCTTCATAGCTAGTATTCAGATTTATGCACAAAGTTTCAAGTCTGTAAGTTACATAGTTTTTGAGAATGGCTCTGTGACGGACAGGCAACGAAGCAGGAGTAATAGGGTTTCGTGAGATGAATGAAACCCTAAAAAAATGTATCGATTTTAGAGTGTAGAAAGGAAAGAAAAATCACGAAGGATTTCAAAATTCCAGCATCGACATTATTCTAAATGTTGAAAAACAAACAAAATTGAGAAAATTTTCAATCAAATTAAAGGAGCCACGAAGAATATTAGAATTTCCATAAATTCCGATTTAGAAGAATGCCTTTTTAAATGGTTTAAAAGTGCATAGATTGTAATGTCCCTGTTTGAGGCAATATGTTAAATGTAAAGACCGAACATTTTGCAGAAAAGGTGGGAAAGAAGAATTTCAAAAGCAGCAATACATGGCTGAAAAACTTTAAAGAACAACGCCACAACTTTGTGTTTTTGAAAACTGCGCGGTGAGAGTCAATCAGTGAGCGATGAACTGTTTTCAGAATAGATTATATGTCTTCCCGGTCATTTGAAAGAAAATTCTCCGAACGACACTTTCATGCTGCTCAGACGGGGCTTTTCTTTAAGGCGGTGTCGGACAAAAATGCTGTTTTCATAGAATAAACCTGCCACAGTAAAAAACTAAGTAAAGAGCGAGTGGTATTGCTGTTATCTGAAAACATGTGTGAGACCAAGAACTTATTTAATCATTGGGAAGTCCAGAAGCCCAATGTTCTTCGATGTTTTTTTTTCCTTTCACTATAAAGCGAACAAAACGGCGTGGATGCCAAACATTTTTTTTTCAGACTAGCAGACTGGTAAGACAATAAGCATATGTCGAAAAGGAAAGTTTTCAACGACAATTGCAAGACTCACAGCATTCTCCCAGAAATAAATGTGGTAAAAGTAGATTTCCTCTCCCTAAACGCGACTTCAAAGTTCCAACGTTTTGGTCAAGATTCCTCTATATCATAAAATTCAAAGTTGGGTAGAAAGGAGGTTGTGAAGAAGATCGTACGTGACATTGATACGAAAGATAAAATTATGCCATAAAACATTCTTGATTGCATGAGGATGGCTGAATAAGCTGGGAGGAACGTGACATAAAATATTATCGTAAACTGTTTCAGAAAAGCTAGAAAAGAAGTAGAAGTTTGTGAAAGAAGTAGAAAATGAAAATGATCGCACAAGGAACAGAAAACCAGCGCTGAATCTGAAAATGAAATAGGGTGCGAAATTTGGAGGGAAATTTCAAAAGCAGTCAAACCTTTCGAAGACATACCTTTCGAAGATTTTACTGAATTAGACTCTGACGTTGAAGTTTGTGGACTATGGACTGACGATAAAATCATTTCTCAATAGATTTCTTCTCCGCTGTCTGATGATAAAGAAGAAGTGGATGTTTCAAAACTATCACCTAGCGTTAATGCGCAAACTGTTATTGGATATTTATACTTATATTCTCATCTACCATGACTCTTAATTTTTTATAATATTATTCCATATCTTGTGTTTTTTCACGATTTTATATGTTTGGTCTCGAAAACTCGCTATCATGAATTTGTTTAGTGTCACTTCGAGATATTGAGAGTATATGGTATATCTATATATATATAACATTCCTCTTTAATGCATATTGTGTCATATAGAAGTAATGGATAAGTATCATAATGCATGTTTAATGCAAAGATTTTTTTCTATTTCTAACAAATTTTGAAATGCTTACCGAAATAACAAACATAATTTATTTCTACTCGAGTTATTTTACAAATGTTTGCAAAAATTTTCCAAAAGTAAAATGTTTTACTATCATGAAGTATTTTTTTTTCTATAAAAAAAAACTTCAAAAAATTAGTCAGGACTGCTATATATTGTACTACTCTATTGATTTGAGTTATTTTAAATATACACACTAATAAATAATTTCTGTTATTTTTTTGGTATACAGATTATTAGCATTCGTTAAATAAAATGTTTCTGAAAATGCCAAGAATTTTTAAAATATTATGTGTTGATAGGAAAATTAATAAGAAAAATATCAAATGTGGTATGTTAGCCAAAGGTGCCCACATTTAAGCTTTGAGCATTTTTCATAATTTTCTGGTTGGGTGTGTGGGGCTTAATATTTTGTTGAAAAAATTTCTAACACATGAGAAGTATACTTTTCTTTGTAAAACAAAATTTTAATATTTTGATAATGCAATTTCAAAATTGTAGCTTGTGGGCCCACCTTTACCGCATAGTGTTCCAAAGGGGGTCCATGCATTGAAATCACTTTTGAAATAGGAAAAAATACTCAACAAACTATTTTTACTTCCAGAAGAGTATTACAATGTTCAATTAAAAGTAAGTATTTAATTAAAAGGAAAAAATTACAATAAACATTTTTTAATGTGATTGGAAATCGCATTTATTAGATATTTGTAAATAGAGGTCAGAAACATATAGTTGTAAAATGTAAAGTAAGATAACACCTACAAAAAAATTAAATACCTACATATATTATAAACAAAATGGACCACGTCCATTATTTTTTTACTGCATGTAGTGAAGCCATAAAAATGCAATTATTTAAATGAGACATATTAAAACAAATATATTTTATTTCTTTAAAACCGTCACAAATTATTAACCTAAATTTTATTCTAGGATTACGTCATTAAAAAAAAGGAAAATATCTTTATATTTTAAATAAAACGTTTTGGTATACTGCTTACTTTAAACTAAATACTTTTATTGTTTTTCGCATTAGCAATGTACCAAAGTTTTAAAAAAAAACCCTTTTTCATTAAAAACGTATGCTAGTACTTTATCGATCTCCTATAAAATTTACTCATAAAGTAAGACAGTGTTAGATAATTAAGATGAGAAAATCGATAGGACTTTATAGAGAAGAGATTTTTTTTATTACTTTGTAGATAACTATTTCTTGTTCAAGAGTATTTGTGCCGGAAACAAAAGCGATAAATAGAAAAGAGTTAGCTATTGTTTATATTTGTATGTCTTTTAACGAAAAATGGATAATTGCGTTATCGTGTCTTTTTTAATTATAATATACATCTGTATTGCTTTTATAGATCAAATAATTTATTCTTGAATATTTATTTTGCTTAATTTGTATCATTGTGAAACAAGTATTAGGTTTCTGTAAATATGTTTGCTGCATGTTACAACAAATAATTAAGCTAACAAAACTGTTTATAGACGCTAATTATATTATAGCATGCAAAATATTATTACATTGTATCAGCAATAAAAAAATAACAAACTGAAAGTAAGTATATAAAGTAGGGGAAAGTCGGGTACCCGCGGAAGGCGGGTAACCCCGGACATTTCAATTTTTAAGACATACAAAACGTTGCGAAAATAAAGAGTTATTGTAAATGAACGCCTTCTAGAGTCGAAACAAATACTGTTTAATTGTGACGTGGGCACCGAGTAAGTTAGTCGTGAGTGATTGTTTTGTTTTCGTCAATAAATTTTCGAAAAAAACGAGACAGAATGCATCATATGCGGAGAGACATTTGCAGAAGACTGGATTCAGTGCCAGGAATGAAAAGAGTGGGTCCATGAAGATTGTGTTTATATAGATACATGGGATTTTTATTATAATTGTGATGTTTTTAAGGTCAAAAAAGGATTGGGACACCATCGATTAGAATTTACGGAACTACCCACCGTTTCTTGTGACGCCAAAAAAATAAGGCCAAACTTTTTTTTCAGTATATTTCGTTAAATAATTCGATATTATTAGCAATATTCAATTAAAACCATTAAAGAAGTTCGTAATTTTATTTTAAGTGCAAAATGAAGACAGAAATTTCATTCATTTCTTTTTTATTTGCAATTTATCCCAGTGTCCGGAGCTACCCGATCTTCCCCTAATACATGTAACTTATGGAGTTTAAAACTAACTGTTTTACAGAATATGATACATTATATTTAATTACGAATAATGATAAATTAAACTAAATTAGTAAATCATAATCTGTTAACAATTTTGAAACTCATAAATACCCCCATAATCGATTTCTAAAATGAAATCATGATCGACTTTCCGTCATTCAGTAGACAATGCAGTAAAAAACTATTTCTGTGAACATCCAAAGATATCTATCTAAAATTGAATCAACGGTTGTTGCGTAAAGATGACAAAATGTCAATTCAGAACTATTTAATAACATATAAAAAATTCATTCGTTGCATTAAAATAAATTAAGTTCAAAATAAACTCTAAAAAAATATCATCACTAACATAAAAATATATCAAGAAAAATGCATTTTTATAAAGAAAAAACACAATAAAATATTGTTCTTTACTGTCTGCATTATCTGCTGAAAGTAAGAAAAACGACATTGGAGAGTTTTATAAATGAAAATAAAAAATAAATTCGAAATATTACAAAAACAATCTGCTTCTAAAATTATATTTATAAAACAAAAAAAATATCTTAGTGACAAGCCTTGGAATTTCTTAGAGTTTCCTTAGAATTCTTGGACGGAAAAGCATTACTACTAAATTGATAGTTTCTCAAAAAAGTATAACAAGCATTTGCAAAAAAAATTGCAAGGAAACCTAAATTTTTGTATATGTTAGCAAACTTTATATTTTTAAAATGAAGTTAAATGTATTGAATATTTTTAGTATTTTATCTACACAAACAGATTTTTTGTGGTTGGAATAATAATCAACAACATTGAGTTCAGCCTTAAGTTGTAGATATAGTCAAAAATCCATTAAGGGAATGTTACCGTTAATCGGCCCAAAATGTAGGTCAACTTCGGGATTTTATCTATCATAAAAATAATATAGTAACACAAAAGTTGAATTAATCAACTTTTTATTATCAGTTTTTACTATAAAAAATTGTTTATTATTCAATAATTATTAAAATGATGCAGATATTGTCAGTTGCATATGGGTATGCTATTGATTATGGGTACGCATCACTCTGCGCCGTATAGTGCTAGAATGCCAAAGTCATCGAAAAACAATCGAATTTTTCAGAAACATATTGAATTTCTAAGGGGACCTATTTTTAATAAAATTTAACAAAATTTGTAAAAATAGTAGTCCTTTGAAAAAAGGGTTTTTTCGCTCGTTCTTTAACTTCAACTTGGCTTAAAACATATTATAATTTTTTGTTTACGTATGAAAGGCTGAAGATGCAGCAAAATAAATAATCTTTAATTTAAAACAGGAAAAAAGTTGATTGGTTGGTCGGTTGTTTGGAAAGAAAATTGATTGTTGGTATTTATTTTGTAGGGCATATGAGCCTTTCATATGTATTTTTTCGTATAATTTTTAATTCTAACTTTGAAGTTAGACAAAAAATGGCAAACAAATAACAACTACCATTTTGTTTTCCAAATATCGTTGAATTTCACTAAAAATAGATTCATCATCTTCAATATTTTCTCTGAAAATTTTGATTTCTTTTTTATGACTTTGACAAACTGTGCACTACATGCGCAGGGCGATGTGCGTACATAGCATACATATATGTAATTGACAATATTTCAATCAATTTTAATAAGTATTTAATAATATGCATATTTTTGCTAGTAAAATGGTTTCGTTACATTTTAAATGGCTATACCTAAATATTTTTATCAACAATCAATCTTTGTCCTACTTGAAATTATCCTATATAATACTTTTAAAATTAAAATAATAGTGTGAAGGTTAAAATACTTTTCATTTTTTTGCAGTAAAATGTAATATTGTAAAATTATTATATATATATATATATATATATATATATATTACATTACAATTTAAGGTAATCTGCTAATAGTTGCTGAAAAAAAGCCAGTATATTAGACAGACGAAATTAAGAAAATGAAATAAAATAAAGTATTATCACAAAATGATGGAGCGTATTAATATACTATTGAAAAATCTTTTTCTGAAGTAATTTACATTTTTATTTTAAAACAGCGTATTTCCTATTTCTTTTAAAGGAATTTATTTTTCTGAAACAGTAAATTAAAAAATATATACATATCCTTTCTAATTAAACAAATGGTAAACTTAACTAGTTTATTTTAATGAATTCATGAAATATGTTTTTTTTAGCTTAAGGGGAAAAATTAGTGCTTATTTAAATGAAAATCTCTTTTGAGTAGAATTAAAAGCTCTGACATGTTGTTTTCTATCATACAGAGAGAAAAAAAATAAAAGAGAATTTTCATTTTATGCTTGTTTAAAAAAAAACAATCTCACAAGAACGTTTACAGCAAAAAATTTTTTTTTATTTTTCATTTAAAGTTGTTAATCCATGAAATCTCTATTTGTTCCGAATTATAGATAAAAACATTTCTGAATTTTGATATAATTAGGTAAACCGCAGACTTTAATGATTTAACATCGATGATTTATGAGCTTTCTAAAATTTAATAGAACTTAGATTCCGTACTTTTCATTTTACTCTACCTCATCTGATATTTGTAGTTTATACATATATTTAGTTGCATCTGTATAGGTTATTTATGAATATACAAGACTTATACGGAGTGTTTAAGAAATATATACGTACGATAGTTTGGCGTAATGTCAACTCACTTGTCGTGGTTTTGCTACGTTTGACCCTTAGCACACCTCGAGCTGTTGTTGTGTTTTAATTTGAGTTTTGTCCTTCAATGCACATGGTGTAGATCTCGAATATTGAAATGTTACTTTTGAAAGTAGTATTCCTGACTTTTAAGGAGAATATATTATGCGTTTTAAATACTCTGAGGAGACTTTTATAAAGTCAGTATTGTAGTTAAATGTAATTATCTTATTAAATTAACTTATTTTTTTTAACTTTGGAAAGAACTGTTTTTATCTCTATACGAAAATACTAAATATGGTTCCGTATTTTAAAAAAAATCTATGGATGGTGTATTTTTTTTATCTAAACTTTACATTCTTGAAATCCATGGAGAATGTACTGTCTATTAAATTATTCTTTTAATCGCTCTCCTATTCTGATACCTGAAATTGGTTTATTATTTGAATTAAGCATCGTGTTTCATTTTTTGTCCCAGAAAATATGTTGGCTATACAGAAAACGTTAATTAATGATAATAGTTGAACTTGCCAAATTTTATAGAATGAGCTTAACTGTGTCTCCGTAGCTATACATACAATTATCTATATTATAAAGGACAAACGTGTCCGTGCGTAACGCTGACGTCATTTTGCGAATGACAACAGTTGGCGATGAAATTTCCGTTTTGCGATTTTTGCTGCTGCATTTTTAAAAATTTCTAAACATCGCACATTTATAATTTTTACACCGTTATATTTGAGAAAAATCTACTTTCAAATGCTAAATGTTTGAAATCTGAATTTTAATTGACTGATTTATTATAAAGCATTTAAATTAAATTTAGAGCTTGAATTTTTAAAAATCTATCTCTATTGCTTGCAAACGATTACAAAATATTAATCCATTTGCACTTTAAACAATATAAAAAGTTCAGCCTTTGTTTCCAGCTAATATTCCATAACGAAATTAAAACTTCATTAAACAATAAATAAAATAGTCTAAATAGAACACAAATTTAACTGACATGTAATCGAAATAACCGCTTAAAACCGCTGAAATTATCATAATAAGAAAAACTGCTGTATATAAAGACATTTTTAGGGATTTCTTCGGATATTAACTTCTGGCACGAGGCCAATACGAAATTACTGCTTTTAATAAATTTCAAAATTCTATTTGAAAATATAATTGACATATTTCATATAAAAATGCTCTTTGGTGTTGCTATGAAGCAATCCAAAAAAATATTAAATGTAAAAAATCTATATTAGTTTTTAAAAAAAAATGGTTTTCACCTATCTTATCTATCCCGGGAAGCCCGGGTTGGATGCCCTAGTATTAATAAAAGTTCAGGACTGACAAATCCATAAATTTACAGGAATAGAGTATACTTTCATATATTTACACAGTACAACTTTAAATGCCTTCCTGAAATTTATCAAGAAGTGAATGTTAACGGACTTATGCTTAACCATTATAATGCGTCTCCATTTTCACGAAGATTGGTTGTCCGGTTTCCTGGGCACAGAGACTGCTACAGTACAACATTTTAGCACCAGTTTCAAATGTCTATCTTACCTTATACACAGCGGATATGAATAATTTTTGTAATCAGGGAATAACTTTTCGAACAATCAATTACATGGTAAACCGAGCATATTTACGAGTATTAAGCCACGGGCAGACATAAAAATCGAAGTCAAACAATTGAAAAAAAATTGAAAAAAAAAAGAATTAAAGAAAAGCAATATAATTTCTTCTACATTACTGTTCAACCTAAAGGGTTATTATGTGATATTTTTTGTTCGTTAATATTACACATAAAAAACCCACTTTGTAAACTAAAAGATGTTTATAAAAATATTTACAATTAGAAAGCCTTGTAAAAAAAAAAACAATTAAACTATTCAATTTTTTAAAAAAAGTAATAGTGTTCACTTTTTATTTTATAAAATGTGCATTAGGAAGAATAAAAATATGAACATTATACTTGCCTTTTTTCTGATTTTTCAAGGAAAATTTAATAAACAAATAAAAGAAAAACTGTTTTTTTTTACTTTATTTAATGTAAATAAAATACAAAAAGACTGCTTTATTTTTTTACTGTTTTAATTCGTTTTAATATAATCAAATGAAATTATTTATTTTCTTTATTTTTATATAAAAAAATACTCTTCAGAAGCCTTTAAAAGAGGGATGAGAAGTTAAACGAAATAAATACTGTAATATTTAATTAGAAATGGTTGAAATTATGAAGAATTTATGGTATGTTTAAAAAATATATGTTTTTGCATTAGTGCAAAAAGTTTTAAATGTATTAAGATAATGTTTCATAAATGTTTCTTAAATATGTTATTTCTGTATTCCCAAATTTAATAAATTTGATGAACGTAATATAAATTAAATATGTATGATTCATTTTGATATATATATATATATATATATATATATATATATATATATATATATATATATTATTATTATTATGACACATCCTTGACACATCCACAGACTTCCTTATTGCATCACTAATTGTAGAAATATACTATAATTCAGATGCCGTAGCAACTAAATATTATTACAAAGATGGATTAAAATGTATGAGCGATGTGAATCCGATAATAAGAATGAAATAAGCATACATTAAATACAGCAGATTTTTAACTCGCCGTTAAAAATTTTAAATCATTCGTAATAGGTATTTGACAGTCGTTTAAATAGGAGGTCCAAGTAAAGAAAATACAGTAGAAAACACAATGAAAGTTCTCCCAACAAATAAAAAGACAGATTTTGGACGAACATCAGTTTATTCGAAACAAAACCTATTCACAGTTAGCGATTTTGCATAACAAAGTTTTCTCCAACAAAAATTGTGTGTGAAATTGCCTTGTCAAGGTATTATATTGAAAACATTTAGAGGAAATTCACCCCCTGTCCATTACAAAAACCACAGAAACCATCAAAGATTATAACAATAAAGCATCTGACGAGAAAACTGTGGATGCTTCGAAAACTTTAATGCATGCTGAAATAGACCAAAAAGTTAGTTCTGAGCGTGTGTAAAATTATATATAAACAGTGCGCCGAGTTAAAGAACTTCATAAAGATTGCTGTGTGAAAAGAGTTATAAACCAATCAAAGACTTCGGATATCGGAATGACTGCGGATTAAGAATCGGTTTCCAAAAACACGGGAAGAATGTTTCTGGTAACATCTGGAATAATAAAAAAGTTCCGAATCCGAAATAAATCGAAAAATAAATTTTACTGACGCAATGAAAAATTAAAATAAATTGAAGTGTTATAAATATTGATATTTTGAAAAGTAAAAAGGATAATAGTATTTTTTATGACGAAAAATACTAAAAATAAGGGAGAAAATGTTAGAATATATTTAAGATAGTTAATTCAAAAAAAAAAATATATATATATATATATATATTAGAAAAAATAAAATTCCGCACTTTATTAAAATTATTCCATAAAATTTTCCCCTTCTAAATTTATTTTCCAACCCTAGTTTATGAAATTATTTGTTACCTTAAAATATATTCCATTTATTTCATTTATTTAAGTACCTTTCTATTTAAAATGTTTATTTTATAATTTTCCCGTTTCAAAATATAAAAAAAAACGCTTCCCGTAATTATTTTTCTTCAAAAATCTTTTTTATTTCTCAATTCTCTATAAGCCGAATTTAATCTATGTAAAATTATCATTTTGTACCATTATATTATTGTTTTTTTTCAAAATGTGTCGGTTCTCGCAAGTTCCAAAATTCGTCAGTTTTATGCTGCCATAATAATATAATTCGTACCTGTTTCGGAATCGTGATTGGCTATTCTGTACATACGGATTAGTGCAGAAAAAACCTGCGCGCTTGAATATTTAACGTAAAACAATACCTGAAGAGCGTAGATTTCTGTGATATTATATTGCCTGAATAATCCGTTACTGACTGGAGCGCGATTATATGAATTATTTAGAAATATGCTTCGTAACATTTTGTTGAATGTAAGTTACTGAAAGTTTTCAACAGAACCTAGTGGAGTGGAGAATGTTTCATCATTAAATTATATTGAAGAAATAAGAAAAGTTTATTCGATGACTTCATTTCGGCCAGAACAAATAAGTTTTGTAACGCGAGTGTGTGAATTTCGATCTGATACGGCAATATGTTGCTTGTATTGGGGTAAATTTCTAAATACCGTAACAGATATTTTAAAAGTTAGACAGGATTGTTCATATCGTAACATACACACACACACACACACACATATATATATATATATACAGAGAGAGAGAGATAGATAGAGGTATAATATATATATATATATATATATATATATAGATAGATAGATAGATAGATAGATATAGATATAGATAGATAGATAGATATAGATATAATTTATAATATATAATATATATTATATATATATATATATACATATATAAGATATTTTAATAATATTATATATTACATGTTACATCATAGAGATTTTTAAAGCCTATAAATATGAAAAACTTTTAGTTATATTTAATTATAATGGTTTTGTAAAGAATTTAGAGAACTGTATCGACAAAAGTATTTTTCATAAGTAGTTATATAAAAATATATAAACTTAACCTCTGGTGTAGTGGAATATTAACATTATAGGATATTTATGTATTTAAAAAAGATATGGTTTTGCATTAATTTAAATGTTTTTGTATGAGTACGATCATACATGTATGTAAGTATGCGTCGTGTATGAATGTCAGTTTAGAGTTTTTGTGTAACAAATGTATAATTGAATAGGCCCATTCAACATTTCAGTAAGCAGGGAGGAATCTGGCACACATTGTTGCAAAAAATAAATGGCTACCTTACTTAAATTATTGAAAATATGCAACAGATTATCATACTATAGACAAAGAAGCTTTACACACACACACACAAGATTTTCATGCGTGGAATGGTAACCATAAGGTCCATATGATGCTGGAGCCTTGGCCAGGGTAGAAATGGGTTGAAGGAAAAACTTCAAGCCTAGTGAGTTTGTGTCTCTTTTGTGCAGAGGTAAGTCTAGCACAAATAAAGAAAATGGAAGGTAAGAAGCCAAAAACTTTATACCATCTGTCAAGGAAACATTAATGATTTTAAAGCAAGGCATTATTTTAAATTGATAATATTCTTTAAAGTATTGTAACAAGAGGAACAGTAACACGACATCTATGTTCTAGTTTACTATTTTTCAAAACAGACTTAGAAAAGTACCACTAGAATATATTTCTCAAATATTGTTTTAACTTCAAATTGAAAGTCAATATAAAATCAATTAGAAATAAACAAAAATAAATAATTCGATAACAGATAATTTTAATACAGAAAAGAAAATCCGTATTTGAAATCTTGCACTATACTTAAATTATATATATTTTTTCAAATGTTCATATTTAAACAATATTTATTATAAGAAACATATAAATAGAAGAATATATTTGATAAAGAAAATACATAAAGTTTCTACTTACAATCAAACCATTTCCTTAGTCATTTTAAACATATTTCTTTTCTTGTAGATTTCACTTTATATGTAAATGCTTTGCTATGTTCAAAACATATATGTCTGTATTTTAAGAGAAAGGGAGATTTAAAATATGTACTTCCGATTTCATTAGAATGTGTTGTCTAGTTATATCCCGATGAACAAATCTATTCTAGTGACAGTAATATTGCTAATACAATTCATAAAGAATTTCTTATTAAACCGTCTACGTTTTTAATCAGTTTTGGCGAAATGTATTTCGTAAATTCATGAATAAATTTTATATTGGAACTTGTTCTCTTATTTCTTGGTATATATGTCATTTATAAAAATGTTACTTAAATTTTACGTATTTTAAGTATTTTCTGTATCTATTATGTTAGGACAATACCGATAGCATTCGTGTTCGATTTTTGAGGGATCTTCAGACATCCAGCGTATTAACACGAACTGGTTGCGCCGTTATTTAACACGAAATGGAGACGTTCTTCTGTCCCATTTGTATTACTTTTTTTTTCATTGATATTCATATTTCGCCTAAAAAATTGGTACACACCTATATATATAAGAAGGAGTGGAGAGGAACAGATAAAAAATACATAACATATGTAACCGGATTATAATGTGTTAATAAAAAGGCTGTTTTATAATAACACCACTATCATATCTTTTTAATTAACAGAACATATTTATGGATTTAGATCATATGCTATAAAAATAATTAAAAAATATAGAAACTATTTAAGAATTAAAATTTTTGGTTTAGAAAGATAAAAAAATCGCAGATAAGAAAA
The DNA here is from genome assembly GCA_963931845.1 of Maratus michaelseni. Classification (NCBI taxonomy): domain Eukaryota; kingdom Metazoa; phylum Arthropoda; class Arachnida; order Araneae; family Salticidae; genus Maratus; species Maratus michaelseni. The sequence continues at coordinate 254,040,813 of OZ007590.1, read as the reverse complement.
ATGAAAAAAAAAAGAACAACGTAGAAAAAAAGGACAATATATTATAATTTAAATATATAATAACACCTTATTCCTGTGAATTATATAAAGAACTTGTTACTAGTTACATTTGCAGCAATAAATCAGATCATTAATAATCTGCTTCATTAAATATTTCGTCTGAAAGAAATATGTTTACCGCTAATGTAACACCTCCATTAAACGGGCAACCCGTGTATAATTTTTCAAACCCTTCAAAAGAAATTAAATTAAAAAATATATGAATTATGTATTCTAAATTAAGTAAAAACTTTTGTGAATGTTACAGGATTGTCATACTTCAATCCAAATCTATAATAAATTTCATAATTATCAGTGCGAGCAGAAAATAATTTTCCCATAATACACAGACTATGGCGCGTAAAAGTACTATCATTTGATTTAGTTAACTTATTACCCATATTCGTACAGCTGTATCGATAAATTAAAGTGTTGTATTCGGTAGCTTAGTGCAAATACAGAATGATTCCTTATATTATTTGTAAATATAATTGCCGTACACATAACACCATACTATTTAGGCCTAAAGTTTGTAAAAAGAGTGCGCCATTATACACTTAAATTATCATAAATTAAATGTGTGTGTGCCTGTAATTTTAACTCGTTCAAACTACAAAGAGATTATTTTCAGATTAATCCCAGGATACCACTCTGTGGTATCCCGTACGCGGTGTAATTTTCACGTTCCATCCTTTCATATATTTTTGATATGAACGTCGTTATTTATATAGTTTTAGAGTAAGCATTGTAAGGACAAGTTTTATAATCTTCAAGTAATTCTTAAAATATGTTTTATTGTATGTCTCGGAATTTAGTGATTCGTGTGATTCGTCAATTTGGTAAAATGTAAGTTCTGAATTAATCTTACTATGTGTTAGTAATTACGCTACTTTTGCTTATATATTTCACTTAAACATTTAAATACATAATCTACAATAGTTATCGTAACCTAATTAAACTGTTTTTCGATGTAGATTTTTCTATTCAACCACTTCCAAGTATTACTGAGTATTAGATAAGAAAAACAAAGACGCTGTGCTCAGTGATCTCGTGACGAAGATAACGCAAAAAACATATATGTTGCAAAAGCAAAATGAGAGCCCACCGTCCCCTCAGCGGCGGTTTGCCTTTCTTCTTTCAAGGTGACGATATCGGGAACTACTTCCAGTGTATCCATTACACACCCTAGTTCTTGGCTGTATTTCTCACGTTCTGTCAAGCATCTGTAACAAGGCTGCACCTTTGTGTATAGATTTTGGGGGGAAAATAATAAGAAAATATGTGTAAAAAAGGAGAAGATTGTGAAAAGAGTTGTATGTGTTCTAAGAATTTGTAAATAAAGATAATTCAATACAACAGCAATAGTAGCTAAAAGACTCAAAGAACTCACTCACTCTAAATGTCTAAAAAATTGCAAAACGCTGTTTAAAATAAAGGCACACATTGCGGACTGGAGATGTTTTTTAGACATTTTTGTGTATGGAGATGTATCAAAACATAGATTTCGCTTAAAATGAAATATTCAATTATTAATCCCAAGACGGATTGTAATGTTAATATAAATGTGTAAAAAAATATATATTTTACAAATTAAGTAAAATTTTTTTTATACCTTACTTTTTTAATGGATTTTTCAGCCATTTTCTAAAATATTTATCAAAACAATTTCTGGTTAAAATTTGAGTAATGTATGTACAGTAATTGTTATATATGTATTTCCATTAAAGCTGCAACTTTCTTTTAAATATCTGTTTATACTTTTAAATACATTTTATTCAAAAAATAAAAATTAATATATTTTTTTAAACAAATCATTACAGAATTTATTTTCTGAAGATACTTTCATGCAGATTGGAAATGAGCTAAAACGTAAAGGATCAGGGTCCATAAGCCGTGTTTTTGATCCATGAAATAGACTAAAATTCGATTTTGTTATACTGACTTAATTATTTCACTTTTTAATATAAGTATGTTTATCCTGTACGATTTCAACAATAGGTTTTGTATTTTGTTTGGATTTATATGACTTACACAAGCTCAAAGTTTGTATTATTCGTAGTTTTTGATAAAAAATATGCAATTTCTCCTAATTTTATGTCAATTATTTATATGAGCGTAATCATGCAACACTTTCTTCTTTACATATATTATAAAATATATCAAAATGTACAATATATGTAAAAATAAAAGTCTTGCAAAGCTGCGCTCATAGTACGAGGGGCAGTCAGAAAATAAGTTTCCCGTGGCGACTGTGGACAGAGGTGTGTATGAAAGACAAAAAATGTAATGAGACATTAAAGATAAAACATAACTTTATTTTTTCACATAAGTACTACAGTCGCCAAGGAAAACTTATTTTCCGACTGCCCCTCGTAAAATATTAAAAAATATATTAAAAATTTGGAAAAATTGTGTATTTTTCATCAAAAACTACGAATAATACGAACTTTGAGCTTGTGTAAGTTATATAAATCCGAACAAAATGCAAAAAATATTGTTGAAATCTTACAGAATAAACCAATAAATACGAATGAATGCTTATATTTTTTGCTCTATATCGATTTAAGTTTAAAAAAACGATTTTAAAAAAAATAACATAATTTAAGATACGCTTGAATTTAGTGGCATTTTTGAAGAATTTGTATATAAATTATTTAAGATCTGATTTCAATATTATACACTTTTGGGCTGTATTGAATATGTCATAAAACATTTCTAAAAAAAAATAAAAATAAAAAACATTGAGCAAAGTAAATTTAATAATATGGTTATTTACCGTGAGAATAACAATATGATTATAAAAAAAATAATTAAAAAAATAATTACAAATTACAATTAATAATTACTGTAATTACAATTGCTATTGATTATAATTCTTTCGAAAGTAAAATGATATAATGTGTTTAAATTATAAAACTACCGTGTAATATATTTTTACAACATCTTAAACTAAGAGACCTTAAGCGCGATTTTTCCTGTTTAAAACTGATAGCGACCCAGTGGTTCATTTCGAATATTAAAACACCATAGAAAAAATTCTACGAATTCAAAAATTAAAACTATATAATCGGAAGTAGCTAACATTATGAGCATAAGAACATTATGAGCTAAACCGGCATTCCACCAACTTTACGAAAGTAATTCACAATGTACCCTACATTAATTTTACTATGTTCTCCTTTGATGTAAAATCACACTTTACGAATGTTCTTATTAGGAAGACCCTCTTTTGTCTAGAAAAATGACTTTGTGAATTCCATTGTATACATTTTGACATTCAAGATTTACTATCTCTTATTCACACATGTCTGTCCCCAATCACCTATCCATTCCAAAGCAATTACTAGAATCAATCTGATGGCTTAACCATGAGCTCCCTCCTTTCTCTGATCCTAATAGTCATTTAAATGCACCATACTGAATTCATACTCTTTAATAAATTATCTTTCCCTTCAAAGACTCACAAGTTTGATGACACATTTGCCTTAATTGGCATCTGTTTTCCCAATATTAATTACATATTTAACGTTATGAGCTAAACCGACAGCAATATTCAAAGCACGTATGAAATAGAAAATGATGATCCATTCCGTTACTGGATACCCTTGGCTAGAAAAAGAGGAAAAGCACTGAAATAAGCTTCTCTACATTGTCTATCGCAAACTTTTTACTGTCTCTCAACCACCCCATGCGCATTCATGTCATCCTGCTAATAAACAAAAATGTTCGATTTTTATACTTTTGTAAATTGTGGCTCCACACACGCTGGCTCTGATTTGCATTCACTTAATTTTGAATATAAATATCTTATAGCCATTGCTATTTACAAAGGTTACAGCCCTTACTTCATCCTTCTCTATTTAAACTACAGTTTTTCTGTTTCTCATGTTCACATCAATTCTCATCTTTTTCCAATATTAGCATTCTTTAGCTTATTTTGACAAATCCATTCTTAGATTGTTGGATTTGTTATAAAAAATCTACTTTTCTTAATTTCTACTAAATTTTTTTCCATTACCAGATCATTTCTCTATTCAGCTGTGTATTAGTGGCTGCTCCTTGTAATTTCCAATAATTATATTCGTTAATAAACCTAACCCTTGAATCCACGTCTCCACATATGTATGGACAAAGATCCGTACTTATTTGCTTTGATAACGGTACGTTGAATGCCACTGAAATGTGTCTGCAATTAGTTAAATGGTTCTGCTGATAAAAAAGTTATTTTATCTGACTATGTAGAAATAATATTTTTTTTCTGTCATTTTTTATCAAGACTTTCTAGTTTGATCTAACAGAGGGATCTTCATTCTTAACAGCCATTTATGAGCTCAAAGCAGTTAGAACATTAATAGTTTAACGTCTCTCCACCTACTTCCTTTTGGAATTTAAAAAAAAAAAAACAAAAAAAAAACATTAAAATCACAAAGGATACGTTTCCATGGTTTTCTTTTCCATTTCGAAGATATTTTTCTCTTGTGTTTTAATATTTGAAATTAATCAGCGGTAAGCTACTAAAATACTCCGGGAGGGTAAATCGTGGCTCGCGAGCCATAGGTTGAAAATCTTTATTTTGAAACGTTGTAAAATGTATTACGCATGATTCTTTTACAAATGCGAAATAGATTTATAATTTAAATATTTTATTTTTGTAAGATTTTTAGTCAATTATAATTTAAATTTTTGTAGTTATTGATTGTAAATTGTTATAACATTTAAAAATGTTTTTTAAATTATAAAATTTAAAAGAGAACTTCAAATTTTCATAAGCATAAAACGCATAAACACAATCTTTCACTTAAGTAAGGTATCCTACAAACTATACATATAAAAGAAATAAACCAGTGACATGTTTTGGTTTCATTCGCGATAAAAACTATTATCATAAGAATACAACATCGATCAAGACGAAAGACACAGGACAACGAAATATATAGAACATACTAAACACATAAACGCCCTCTATTATCAATCATAAAAAGAAAATAAAGACACCGATTTCAAATTGTTTACTCCCGTGGCTTCCCCTTTTCAAGTTTTATTTAAAATATTTATTTAGTAATTTCAACCGTAAATTTGGAATAATATAGGAAAAGTTATCGTTGCAGATTAAACCTCTACGTGTATAGATTTCGATGGAGTCCCTTATAACAGACTTAAGATAACAATTTGAAACAAAAATCTATTTACTGTCATTAATCAATATTATATTCCCGCTCTCAAAATATAATCTTGATAAAGCAATTTTTGCATGACCAAATTAAATGTCCGACTCATGCTACCTTTTACTGATACTAAATTTTCTTCCAATCATTCCCACTTAATATTTAATGTCCCTCTTTCATTAACATAATGTACCTCATAAACACCCAATAGATCTTCTTGTTTCACTGGAGCAAACTGCTTATTAAGTAAATCCTTTAATTTTGGTGGTGGTTTCGCAATTAACTCAATATTAAACCTTTTTTTAATTTAAATTTTTAACTTCTCAAAAGTACCTTACAAATAAGGAAAATGCAATCTTTTAACTTTAGTAAGCTCACATCTTTTATTGTAATCTTGCATATTTGCTTTAGACTATGCTTTTAGATAGTAATTGAAATGATAAATGAATGAGTGCTTGTAATGAGTCTATGACTCATTTCTGTAAAATTTTTAATTTATTACATACACACCAAAGCATATTCCAGACACTCATTCAAATTATTTTTATAAATACTTTATCAACACACTCTAAAAACGCGCATAAAAGAGTGATTTGTAATATAACATTTTAAAAAAGTAAGAATATATTCTCAATGAAACTATATGTTTTAGTCTAAAAGTTTTATAAATTCCATAATGAATAATTATGGAGTGACGCATTTGATATTTTTTATAGAATTCATAAGGCATTATAGCCTAAAGCATATAGTTTCATAGCGAATTTATTATTGATTTTGTAAATGTTACATTAAAGCATTAAAAATGAATTAGTAATTGATATAACCATGCCACACTTTCTATTTTGAATAACACTTGAATTTTAAACACAATGTTAACAAATTATTGCCTAGTATGATTTCGGCCAATATGAAACAAATATTATTACAAATACATATACTTATTGCGTTTCAATCAATTTTCTTTTTAGTATTTGTCAAAAATGTATATGGTTTGACTAGTTTGATGACTTATTTCATTTTTCTTCCCTAATACTATTTATGTATGAGGAGAACTGGCAAAATAAATGTTGGTTTTATATTGCTACATATATAACATCGGGTGGACTTTTATTATATACATAAATCCTGTTTGAAATATGTTGCAAGATATCTTATATATTAATTTTTGATATACGTTTACGGATTAAACTATATGCGAAAACACTAAATACTTTTTATTTACTCTTACTTTTTCTCTCGCAGAAACTGTAGTAAAATGGCTTTCTAAAGGTGCAAATTATTTTTGTTTTTCAAAAAAATATGTCTGTTTTAAAAATTTATAAATAACTTTTTCAGATTAAGTATGACTCTGTAGAGTTATGATAGATTTTTAAACGTAGGATATTTATTTGGTTTTTAAGATGTTATGTAAAAAATTGTATTTTATACACTTCCATTATGCGTATACAGTATTTGCGTAATACTTTCAAACAAATTATTTAAAAATAAGCTATTTTAAATATGTTATATATATATATTTAATGTAATAAAGTGTAATGAATTATAATTGCACATAATACATATGATAAAACAGAAAATTGAACTTGTTTCATTTATTAGAAATTTTGAAAATATACTTATAGTGTAATAACATCACTTCTTAAATAAATAACAAAAAATCGTTTCTATATTTGTTAACAAATGGAAAATAGAATTTACAAAATTTGTTGTTAAAATATTAGTGAAAATAATTTGATTTTCAATTAATTGTTTTTCCTAGTTGAAAAATGAAAGAAATTAGTCTGTGTTTACTTTTGGGAATACAATTTTGTGAATATAATTCTTCCTCATAATACAGTCCAAACAATTCTTCAAACTGACACATTGCGCTTGCTTTTTATTGCCTTATATTGATTTTATTGCCTTATATTGATTTTATTGCCAATGTGTTGAATAATATTCAATAAGAATATCATGGATAATTATAACTCACCTGTAAAGTATGAATTACTCGATAGTACTTTTTTTTTTCTTTTGGCAAGTTTTGCCAGTACCAATTGTAGGACATACAGTTGCTTGATATATAATTCCAGGTCAAAATGTTAAAACAAAATATGTGTATGTATAATTTTTTGATATTTGTATGGACAAAATCATATTTCTATTACTGTGATTTTTTTGTGTTAAGGATTTTGTAGTCCATTTTGGACACTTTCTAAAAACCAGTGGCTATTTTTAGAAATACACAATGATTTGGCAACGACCAGCGTTATTGCTTTCGCTTTTGTAGCTCACTTATCACTTCTATATAACGTATAATTTCAATTTATATGTCATCCATCATTAAGAAACATTTTCGTCCAAAATTTGTTTGAAAACTGTATCTCAATTTAACGATATTTTATGAGTTAAAAAAAAAGAACTCAAGCTCTTTGAAATCTATCTCAAAAATGAACATTTTCTGCTACACTAAATTAACGATTGACAGAGGTACCACAATTGGTAACAGATTGCCCAGATCAAATAAAAAATTAGAAAATGCAATTTAACAATCAGGTGAGATTAACAATTAGATACTGCACTTTCGCGTTAAACTAAAATCTGTAAAGGAAAAGACAGATTTCCCTGTAACCTTAAATGCACTAACCTTAAATTATTATCAAGTTGGGTGAATGATGCCTTGCATTAGAATATGAACGGAATTATATTTTCATTTTTTTACATACTTTATATTAAAAAAGATAGATGCTTAGTAAATTATAAACATATGTTTGTTTTAGGCTTTTTATTTCATCTTTTTAAAGGGTTTGTTTTTTATTCATTAAAAAAAGAAAATATTTTTCACTCAAGATTATTTTGAAAGATAAATGTTTTGGTAATAAAAATTACTCATTTTGATCACGCGTGCATACCCATGCTTCAAATTACGTCTCTATATATATTACATAACGATTCGTTAAATCTGGTGCAAAAGTCATGCGTAAAAAGCTTTAAATTAATAAAAATAATTTCCTTACGAAAATTGCCTTCAAGCAAAAAGAAATCTTCACATGAGTGGAATGCATTTACTTTAATGTAACTTATTCCATTATATAACTTAGAAGTTAATTTAAAAAAATTACTTGAAGCGTATTTATTCATAACTTGCAAATTTATTTTATTTCATCAAAGTTAAGACTAATTTGAAAACAGAATAAATTAAAGAATTTTTAAAAGTACAATGTTTCAACGGAATATTTTTGGATTCTTCTTTTTGGTGTTTTATCAAATATGTATAATAAAAGAGAAACATGTTGTTACTTCTTAGTAGTTTGAGAATCTATTGTATTTATAAAGAATTTATCTAAATACAGTGGAACTTCCCTTTAACAAAGTCCCAATTTAACAAAGTTTTATACTTAACAAATTTTTCTGTAAAACTTTGACTTTGAAAACCATTAGCATGTAAATTAATCTCCATAATACGAAAAATATATTCTATATAACGAAGTTTATTCCACTTTTGTACGTGTACAGAACTAAAACTAAGAGGTTGACGTTGCGATGGATATGAGAATTTATTTCAGCGGATTGCATGAAAATGAACACATTTAAATATTTTACATTCTGTTTGGTGCTAAATAAAACAATTGTTTTTCACATTAAAAACACTTGTTATCATTACTCTCCCACACCGAGACTATAGCGCTGACAGTTGGGGGAAGTCAAAATCTCCTTTTTACATTCAATGATACATCTACAAAAATGTGCTTCAAAATGCAAATCGAAGAACATCAGTTATTTATGTTCCTTCCAATTCAACTTCTAAACTTCAGCCATTAGTCTAAGGAATAATAACAAATCTTGAAGTACATTATCAAAAAAGACAATGTAGTGAAAACATTAGTTTGAGAACCTGTGTTTCAGAGCTGGTGAAAGCTTGAGGCAACGTTTGGAAATGTGACGTGATCTCACCTACCGTACACAACTGTTTTGTAAAATACGGCTTCAAACTTAAAACTGAATCAAATGCTTCAGAATCCGATACCTGTTTGTCATATCTGAAAAAATTTCACGAATTTAAGTTGATTTCTATTTAACGAATTTTCTTCATAACGAAGTTTTTAAGTATAACGATGAGACTTCGTTAAATGGAAGTTCCACTGTACTTATAATTATTGTTTTTTTCGTTGGTTTCATTTTGCAATATTTGTTTATTATTTTACAGTTAGAAATTCCGCTAACAGTTTAGTACATAAGCAACACATAATAAAATTCCATACATTAATTATACAAAAAAATACTATTTGTATTTTTCTGCTTGTCATTTACTGGGTCCAGGTTTTTACTATACATTCTGTAGGTTAATGTGTTTTTTTTCTCTAAAATTTCTTTATAATATACGGACATTTTGTTAATAGACGTCACCACCAAACGTCTGTGAGAAAGATTTGTTGGAGCTAATACATTGATTAGATAGGAGAGCCGAATATGCAGGCTAACGCATTTGAATTAATAAACCATAACGCATAGGAATTAATAAACCACTAGAGCTCAATGTGAATACATGTTTAACATTGCATTTATCCTAGAATATGCAGATGTAGTTCAAAGTGTATTCATTTTAAAGACGACAACGATAAATTAAATAATAGTATCGTTAGAAAATATTTTAATTTAAAATCGTTGATGGATAATATAAAGAACTTACATTGTCTTTTCTAATAGAGATTTTACGAGAAATACTGAAGGAATGATTGTTCAAATTTTATCCTTCATCAAGTAGAATATAAATGTTAAGAAATACATAAGTTATCATACGTATATCTTTACATACTGTATTATGTCATATTTCCATTATAACTTCTGTTCCGTGCACACATAAAAAAACATGTCATTCTTTATAATCTAGTATTTTATCTGATTTTATATTACATATCAGTTTCACTGCTACTAAACATCGTTAGACAATTGTGAGAACTTATTTGGAGAGAATACAATAAAGACATAAAATATATTATGCAATTAGCAATTTTCCCGTAAATTCCTAAATAAACAAAACTACTGTAATTCCAACATACCATGCAATAAAAATACCTTAAAATCAGAATTAAATTCACAGCTATTAATGTATACAATTGATAAATGTTATATTAATTTAATTATTTGATCGAATGAAAAGTATAACGGTAAATAAAACAATAGAAGTTTACAAATTCAGGATAAATAAATGCATCTATAAAAATACATTTTAGCATTATAGACATTAAATTTTGAATGTTTACATTCTAGAAAATGCCGTCCAAATAATTTGAAAATTGAAATCAAAGGAAAAACTTAAGCATGAATGAACAACTTTACATTTTATTTTTATTTTTATGGATATAATAATTATGTAATGTAGATTTTAATAGGGATGCATATACAGGGTGTTTCACAAAGGACCCCTAACTTTAAAAATCAATAACCCGGAAACGGTGATAGATAGAACTATGAAACCAGTGGTATGTTTATTAAAAAAATCGTAAGAATCTTATACATAAATATCAAAAGTTAGTTAAAATAGCACCGATAGATGGCGCTGAGAGCGTTAAGAATCCTTCTAAAGAGAGTTCAGAAGCATAGAAAGACTAGCCGTTGAAGATTTCGTCATTGAAATCTGACCGCTATTAGCGTATAGTGAAAATATTTACGAAAGTGACGTATAGCGTGGTCGAACGTGTGTTTATTGTGTTGGAGTACCACCGATTAAATCAGAATCCTACTGCCACAAGAAGTTTTCAAACGCGATTTCAAGTCGTAAAAAGTCCAGATGGGAAAATAATTCGTTAGCTTTTCAAAAAAGTTCAACAGACAGGCAACGTGTCCGATGCGAATTATTCTTACTATACGCTAATAGCGGTCAGATTTCAATGGCGAAATCTTCGACGGCTAGTCTTTCTATGCTTCTGAGCTCTCTTTAGAAGGATTCTTAACTCTCTCAGCGCCATCTATCGGGGTGCTATTTTGAAATAAATTTTGAGATTTATGTATAAAATTTTTACGATTTTTTTAATAAACATACCACTGGTTTCATGCTTCTATGTATCACCGTTTCCGGGTTATTGATTTTTAATGTTATGGGCCCTTTGTGAAACACCCTGTACATACATGTATAGTACAAAGTTAATAGAAACAGCCATTTTGAAATGTGTCGTACAATACAACCCCGCCACGTGTCACAATAGTCTGAAATATTGTGGCGTAGAAATTAAAGACATCATTCAAACATTCGTCGATGTGATAGTTGCATAAAAAATTATGTTCCAGCTAAGCTGGGAACCAGGATTCGTCCGGGCCAGGATTTTAACATATGTTTCATTTTGTAAAGAATTGAGACTGCTGCTTTTCATCATTTCATTTGACAAAAATTCTGTTATATTTTCACTTATAATTTCAGTGCTTTTTATATAGTTTGCTTTAATATGTCAGAGTAAAAACATCTTTTAAATTTATACTGTAATGTTAATTTTACTCTCAACTGTCATTTTTTTAATTTTTTATCTGACGATTACTTATATTTCTAGTAAAGTTGAGAATGACCATTATTTTGCATGAAAAAAGGTGCTCCAACTTTAAAAAGAAATTACTGGGTCAGATTTAATCGTGAAAGAATGAAATTTTTTTGTCTTACTGTATTAGGGTAATGAACCGAAAGAACCTTATAGAACCGAAAGATCGTGTAAAAATTAAATTTCGTATTTTTCTATAAAATATTTCTATTGACCCAAATCGCTTTTAAAGTAATTCATTACTTCTTTTAAAACATTTTTGCAACTGAAACTATATGTTTATTGCTAACGGTTTAGGAATTAGCCATTGGACACCGTTGAGAGTAGACATACTGTATATACCATATTTCCACAAAAATAAGACCTAGTAAGATTATTGAGGATACTGATAGCATGAGACATGCCCCAAAAATACGATGGTTTCAATTTCCTAAAACAGTCATTTTGTAATACAGTATAGTGACTTGAAAAATACCAGAAATTATGACGCTAATTCCAAACAATATATATTGAGAAGTTAAAAGTAATGATTTTAAAAGCCTTTTTCTTTTAGGAAAACGTGTGGATTACTAAAAATACAACTCCTTTGATGAATGAGTCAGATAGGAGCCAAGTTGGATCTGAGAACACGAATAAACACCTCCCACCTTCTCTTTATATTTTCTTTCAGTTTTATGGATGGATGTTTTTCTTAAACATTACACCATATTATCACTTTTTAAAGATTAAGGTGTAAATTTTAGTACAACCAAAATAAAAAATTACAAATTTGTATCGTTAAAAGATTTATGACTGTAATTTCAGATTGGTGGGATGATTTCATCAGCAAACAGTAATGTGAAAACTTCCATTTTATCAAGAAACTAAGAAATATTTTAAAACTGCATCAAAATTGCGTAGTTTTGTAATGGACTGTATGCTTTGTTCTTGATTAAAGTACTTTCACTTAATTCATTTTTAAGTAATATAAATTGATTTAAATAAATGTATAAATAATTATATATATATATATATATATATATATATAAGGTAAAGCTAGGATAGTCTGCGCACAATTCAGCAGAATAATAAAAATACATATAAATATTATTTTTTTGCTAAACTATGCATGATTAATTTTGACTATATTTGTTTTTTATGCATTTCCATTGTTATTTTGTTGTTATGCTGTAATTTAATAGAACATTTGTAATAAAACCAAGAAAGTCATTTTGCGCAATCTGTCCTTACAGGGTAGGTGTGATTACGCACATGGGTAGGAGAGATTGTTATTAATAATAACTACAATTTAATCGTTAACAATAACATTTACACTTAAATGGCATAGTTGTATTTTTTGTGAATAAATATTATTGTATTAAGAATGAATATTTCAACCTAATGGTACAATTCCAGACAATCAGTTCACCCATCCTCATTGCCCAGTTTTTTTTTAACAAACGAATTTATTGCCAAATTTAGTTTCGATAATTATGTGTTTTTAATTTTTTTTTTCAAAATTGATTCATTCACATGTTTTACATGTAATTTGTAATATATGCTAATTTATCATTAAGCTGCGTAATCTCTCCTAGCATGAAAACTAATGGGAAACAATGTGCCATCTATCCTAAGTAGCAGATGCGCAAACTCTCCAATTTCGGTAGGGGAGATTATGCAGCCTTTTATTTAAATATGGCCGCTTTTAAAACGAACCAGTGGTGTTCGCACCGTTAGTATATGTTAGTAGCTTATGGGAAATCGTTTAAGTTTAAAATATTTTGTAGTACTGATACTATATAGAAATTCTGATGAATAGTTCTGAAAATTCAAGCACTTACTTTCGGAAAACAAAACAAAATATAATGCTTTATCCTAGATGCTCGAAACAATCGACGTGCACGTTCAAGTAGACACTGCTCTACTGCTGTTGTACAACTACCTGGAGTCGCTGCGCGCTGGCTCTACTCCTTCCCCACGAACCTCTTTGTGCGCATCTCTCCTGGCTTTACCTTATACAGGGTGCAAAATGTTATCTATCGCCGACCTTTAATTTCTCAACCGTTGGTTGTAGGCATATAGTTCCAGTTACAAAAGTGTTTAAAATGAGGTAAATATTCATGCTGAGGCGTTAATAAAGTAAAAAAAATCAATTTTATAAAAATTACGAAATCTAACATTTTATACGGTCCCCCGGTCCCTATAATTCTATTTAGTAAATGTTTGCACATATCATAACAAATGCAACACAAAAAGTTTGACTTCTGTAAGACAAAAATTAACACAGTTATTAAATTTCAAAGTTTGAGCTTTTTTCACATGATTTTGTCTTTCATTCAGGGATCAGTTAAAAAATGAATTAGAGTAATTCGAGATCGAAACCCGGGTGCAATGTCCTTTTTATGGCAAAACAACCTTTAGCCGGTATGGCTAAATCGGTGTATCACCAAAGAGGGTTATTTCATCTAATAATTTGAGCTGACTTTCAGGGTTCGTATACAAAACGAAGAATGAAATATTGAAATTAAACAGAAAAAATAAATTTAAATTTATTATCATACTAGAAAACGGTCTACTATAAAAAATGAATACATCAAATACCGGAACCTACTAGAGATACTGCTCAAAGTGTTCTCCATTGGTGGCAATGCACAATTGAATGTGTAACAGTACTGAGTCCTGGACACGTGGGAGCATAGCAGGCGTAACTGTGCGACAAACAAGGATGATACGCTGCTTCAGATAAACCAGAGAAGTAGCCTCAGTCACATACACCTGTGTCTTGATGTATCCCCAGAGGTAGAAGTCCATGGAGTTATGCCCGGTGAACGCAGTGGCCACTCTAGCGGACCACCATATCCAATGATCTGTTGACCGAATTCGTTGGTCAGATACGCACGGACGTTTGATGCTTTATGCGGAGGGGCCCCATCATGTTGTAACCACAACCGGCATGCATTTCGGAGAGGTAGCTCTTCACACCAGTCACGAAACGTGTTTTTTAGTAGGTGCAGGTAAAGTTCGCCCGTTAGGATTCCATCGTAGAATATGGGTCCCCAACAATCTGAGTTCCCCATATACCGCACCACACGTTCGTTGACCAGCTTACCTGGTGTCGTACTGTGCGGGCGAGGTCAACAGATCAATGGATATGGTGGTCTGCTAGAGTGGCCACTGCGTTCACCGGCGTTGACTCCATGGACTTCTACCTCTGGGGATACATCAAGACACACGTGTATGTGACTGAGCCTACTTCTCTGGTTGATCTGTAGCAGCGCATCATCCTTGCTTGTCGCACAGTTACACCTGCTATGCTCCCACGTGTCACATTCAATTGTACATTGCCACCAATGGAGAACATTTTGAGCAGTATCTCTAGTAGATTCCGGTATTTGATGTATTCATTTTTTATAGTAGACCGTTTTCTAATATGATAATAAATTGATATTTGTTTTTTCTGTTTAATTTCAATATTTCATTCTTCGTTTTTTATACGACCCCTGAAAGTCAGCTCAAATTATTAGATGAAATTACCCCCTTTGGTGATACACAGAATTAGCCATACCGGCTAAAGGTTGTTTTGCCAAAAAAGGACATTGCATCCTGGTTTCGATCTCGAATTACTCTAATTCATTTTTTAACTGATCCCTGAAGGAAAGACAAAATAATGTGAAAAAAGCTCAAACTTTGAAATTTAATAACTATGTCAATTTTTGTCGTACAGAGGTCAAACTTTTTGTGTTGTATTTGTTATGATAGGTGCAAACATTTACTAAATATAATTATAGGGTCCGGGGGACAGTATAAAAAGTTAGATTTCGTAAATTTTATAAAATTGATTTTTTTACTTTATTAACGCCTCAACATGAATATTTACCTCATTTTAAACACTTTTGTAATTGGAACTATATGTCTACAACCAACGGTTGAGAAGTTAAAGGTCGGCGATAGATAACATTTTGCACCCTGTATATTGTTATATATATATATATATATATATATATATATATATATATATATATATATATATATATATATATATATATTTAAAAATAAGTGTATGAATAATTATAAATTTATATATATATATATATATAGAAAGAGAGAGAGAGAGGAGAAGGTGTAAAAACGGGCACAGGTGTAAATATGGGCACCCCTCTCAAAGGGACTATGGGAGGTGTATTCGACGGCTGGGCACGCATGCGCAAGTGATTGATTATTTTCCCCCTCCTCTCGATCTGTTGAGAGAGAAGAGTGTTTGTTATGCTTCGTATCTGCAGGATGTTAAGTCCGTTGACAATAAAAAGTTTATTCTGAGAATGAGAAGTGTGTTAATGGTGTAATATTCAGTTGGTCCGTCGAGCCGGAGGTGACTATGGATATATTATTGTGCTTGTGTATTTACAAAAAAGTGCTATTCTACGTGTTCTACGATTTTACAGGTCATTGTGTAAGAAGAAAAAAAATACATCGTGTCTTCAAGATATTAATCGAAGTGTTTAATATGGTGAAAAGTAAAAGTCTAATGCATGATTATGACAAGCGGTTCCGTGGTAATGGTGAGTACGCTTTAGTTAATTTAATAGAGTTCTCAAAATCTGTTGTGTTTCGTTTCGATTTAAGTTAACTTTGTCGTGTTTGGTTTCGATTGATATTTAACGTTGTGAGTTGATTCCGAGTGTAAGTTTTATAAATTTGTTGAGTTTAGTTTAGTTTTTTTAATTTAAATGTTTTGAGTTTGATTTTAATTCATTGCAATTACTTGGGTTCTCTTTTTAAACAAAATATTGTTATTAAAATATAAAAAAAGGATTATTTAATCGAGGTTGAAGAAGAACTTGAGCTTACTTTACCTACAAGTCAGACCATAGTGTCGCTAAAAGAATTAATTGAAACGAGCGATATTTATAAGAATAATTATGACCTAGCGGAAACGGTTGTTGAATCTGTGACTCAGATGGAAAAAGACAACGAAAAGAAGGCTGAGCGTCATAGATTAGAACGGGATTCGGCACTGGAATTAGAAAAAATTAAGTTTGCGCAGTTAGAAATACAATTAGAACTTACTAATATTCAGAAAGAAACACCACATAATTTCAGTGAAACAGTAGTAAAAAGTGTTTCCAAGATATCAAATTGTAGTTTAGAAAATTTGTTAAAAAGTGTTAAAACCTTAACTATTCCAGTACCGTCGCGTGCAGAATCGTATAATATTTTTTTTTCAATCCCTGGAAAGAGCGTTTAAAACAAAGAATGTTCCGGAGGAATTTAGATCAGAAATTCTTTTAAATATCTTAGGCGAAAAGGCCACTAATTTAATGGTATATTTGAGTAAGGATGACCTAAGTAAATATGATAAAGTCAAAGACGTTGTGTTGAAAGAATTTCAATCCACTCCGCAGGAAGTGTTAAACAATTTTCGAAGTGCGCAAACATTTCAAAACGAAAGTTATGTTCAATTGGCGTCGCGATTAACAGCAACATTTGATTATTACTGTCAGTTAAGAAATGTTAATGACTTTAAGGGATTATGTGAACTAATGATTTCTGACAAAATATTTAACTCGTTAGATCGTGAACTTCAAATTCATATAGGTGTAAAGCAAGGAGAATCTTGGTATTTACCGCAAGAATTATCTAGATGTTGTGATATTTATGCAGCATCTAAGAGTAAATGTAAAACCGAAAATAATGCTTTTTCACGTCCGCAGTTTGGAAAAAATTCGCAAAAATATCGTAATGTGCACAGTCCACAAAATAATTCTAAGGTGTTTGTATCGGAAGTTAGGGTTTCAAGATGTATTCTTTGCAAGTCTAATGAGAATCAATATCTTTTCTGTGCCCTATTTAAAAAAAAAATTAGTGAATGAACGAATGGAGTTCATTAAAAGTAATCAACTGTGTTTTAATTCTCTTAAGCAACAAAAGGTTATTAATTGTTCTTCCAAATTCAATTGCTCTATTTGTAAGAAACGGCATCATACAAATTTACATATTGATAAAAAATAGATGAAGGACGTACGCATGGCAATGCGAAAGATACCAATTATGACAAGTCATTTGTAATGTCGGGTGCCGTTTTAGATCCAAGATCAAATGTTTTTGTTCCGAAAGGGGAATGTGGTGATAACTCATCAGCCGAGAATAGAGAATCGTCATCTTCCATGGCCACAAATGTCAATGTTAACAAATCTCGGATGGTTTTGCTAAGAACAGCTAAAATAATGATCGCAGATAATTTTGGAATATTCCATTAAGCGCGCGCAGTATTAGACAATGGAAGTAGTCATGCTTCATATCGAAACAGTGCGCTGACAGATTTAATTTGAAGAAGGAAAAAATAAATAATATGGTTTCTGGTTTGAATAAATCATCGTCAGTGATATATTCAGTAGTCAAAACGAAAATTGCGAATCATAGCAGAACTTTAGAAAAAAGAGTAGAGCTTTTGATAGTTTCGAATATAACAGATTACGCATCTGCTAAGCAATTTAACATTGATATGCTAGATTTAGAGAATTTAACCTTGGCAGATGAGAGTTTCAATAGGCCAGGTGTTGTGGACATAATGTTGGGCGCTCAACTATTTTATGAAATTTTAAAATCCGGTCAAATGAGGATCCCCGAGACTGATATAATTTTGCAAAATTCAGTATTTGGGTTTATTGCTACTTGGAGTGTTGCAATAGAGAACGAAGCTTCTGTTCATTGTGGGTTAATTATGGAACATTTAGACATAACTTCGAGAAAATTTTGGGAGATTGAAAATGTTGAGACAAAAAGAGTGCAAAACGATAAAAGTTTAATATGCGAAGATAATTTCATGAAAACTCATTTCAGAAATGACGTGAATGAACGAATGAAGTTCATTAAAAGTAATCAACTGTGTTTTAATTCGTTATGTCGTTATGCGTTATGCGTTATGTCGTTAGAATGCCATTAAAAGAAGACCCCTCGTGTTTAGGAGAGTCAAAAGACATTGCCGTTAAAAGATTGGATTCTCTTTGGCGACGTTTGAGAAGAGAACCTGGGTATCTAAAATTATATAGGGAATTCTTAACTGAGTATGAAGATTTAGGTCCTATGAAGGTAACTAACGAAAGTCCAAAATACATTATCCTCATCATGGAGTTTATAGGCCGGATAATAGTACCACTAAATTACGCGTTGTTTTCAATGCTTCTCAAGCAACATCATCTGGACGATCTCTTAATGATAAGTTGTATTCTGGGTTTGATGAACAGGATGATTTATTTTCAATTTTGTTGTGATTTAGGAAGCATGCGGTAGTTTTCACCGCGGACATACAAAAGATGTATCGGGAAATTTATATTAGTCCCGATCATTGCGATTTACAATGTATTTATGGAAGGGTCATGAAAATGAAATTATACGCGTTTTTAAGTTGCTCACTGTTACCTACGGAACCAAGTGTGCACCTAATCTGGCAACGCGAGTGCTTCAGCAGCTGTGCCACGATAAGAAAGAGAAATATCCATTAGGTGCCGCTGCTGGCAAGGAATTTTATGTCGACGATATCCTCAGCGGTACAAATGACGTCGCTACTGCTATTGAACTTCAACGACAATTAAATGTTAACGACTCAATGTTAAATGCGGGTGGGCTAGAAATTCGCAAATGGAGCTCTAACAATGAATTATTACTAAAATATGTTCCAACCACGGAAAAAGAGTACGATTTTGACTCTCATGATTCAGACACTGATAAAACACTCGGACTGCTGTTTAATCCTAACAAGGACACATTTTGTTTTAAAATGTGAATTTTGTAACTAAAAGAACAGTCTTATCAGATATTGCAAGGTTGTTTGATCCGCTAGGGATCATGGGTCCTCTGATAGTTACAGTAAAAATTTGTTTGCAGAAATTGTGGCTCCTTCAGCTTGGCTGGGATGATGAAATTCCACTACAAGAAAGAAAGTCTTGGAATAAATTTCGCGAGGAACTGACAAAGTTGAAACATTTGCAGATAAAACGTCATATTTTATGGCCAAATTCGAAACATATAGATTTGATCGGATTTGTGGATGCTTATAAAGATGCCTATGGCTGAGTAATATACATTCTATCTGTCTCCGAGTCAGGCGAAGCCAAGGTGTCACTCCTGTGTAGCAAATCCCGGGTGGCACTCCTCAAGAAGATTACGATTCCACGCTTGAAACTTTGTGCGGCAGAGTTGCTCTCGAAACTCACTGTTAAGGTACTGTCATACTTGGACGTTCAAATTCGTGGAGTATGTTTATACTCAGATTCAACAGTAGTACTGGCATGGATCGCTTCACCGCCTCAAACGCTTAAAGTTTTTGTGTCGAATCGTGTCACCAACATTCAAAATAGTACTAAAAACTTCTGAAAATCCAGCAGACCTAATTTCACGTAGTGTTAGTCCAGCAAAAATTCTTGATCTTAAACTGGGGTGGAACGGTCCTGACTTTTTATGTGATCAGGAAAGTTACAACATTGATAAAGAACATTTAACCGTGACTGAAACCGAGGAGTTCCAAAAGGAATTCAGACAAAACTGTAAATTGCAGAACCATGAACTACTTTTTTAGTGAGGTTAAGGACATTGACTATATATTTTAGATCACTATTCCCTATGTAAAATTAATTAGAATCATTAGTTTCATTTTCAGATTCATCTCTAATTTGAAGGGTTGTATAAAGGAAAAATGACCTTTATCTCCAGTTGAATTAAGGAATGGCAAATTGGTTTTAATAAAATATGTACAAATGCAGGTATTTCCTTAGGAGATGAAGGCC
Organism: Maratus michaelseni; assembly: GCA_963931845.1. Taxonomy (NCBI): domain Eukaryota; kingdom Metazoa; phylum Arthropoda; class Arachnida; order Araneae; family Salticidae; genus Maratus; species Maratus michaelseni. The sequence continues at coordinate 254,020,338 of OZ007590.1, read as the reverse complement.
TTGAGAGATAAAAGGAGGATTAAGGAATTTAATGTAAGTAGTTTATCTCCTTTTATTGATAATGATGGTATAATCCGCGTGGGTGGCCGATTAGTTAATGCTAACTTACAAATTGATGTTAAACATCCTATTTTACTTCCTAAGAGCCACAAATTCACGGAAATGATTTTTTTGTATTTTCATTTAAAAATTTTCATATTGGGCCCCAAAATTTGTTGTATGCCGTTAGATAAGAATATCGGCCTTTGAGGAGACGTGCTATTGCGAGAAAAACTGTCCATAATTGTGTGACATGTTTTGAGGCTAACCCAAAAGAAATGAGTCAAATTATCGCACCTTTACCTAAGGAAAGAGTGATGATTAATCCTCCTTTTTCCAATTCAGGCCTAGATTGTTGTGGGCCTTTCTTAATAAGGTATAAGAACCAAAGAAAAAGGATATATAACAAAATTCATGTGTGTTTATTTTTCTGTTTTATGACTAACGCAGTTCATTTTGAAATTATTTCTGAGTTATCGGCAGAAGGTGTTGATTGAATCTAGATTGCATGTTTTAAAAGGTTGTTTGCACGCAGAGGTTTGGCATCTCGTCGTTTTTGTGATAATGGCACAAATTTTCGAGGTGCTGCTTCAGAAATAAGGGAGTTATTTGCCTTATTTAAAAATGAGTATGTAATTGATTACCTGTGTTCTGAAGGTGTGTCATGGAGTTATATCCCTACACAGTCGCCTAATTTTGGGGGACTGTGAGAAGCGGTTGTAAAGTCTTTCAAACACCATTTAAAGAGAGTGGTAGGTGAGCATAAACTCACATTTTAGGAGTTTTTGACTGTAAGCAATCACATTGAAGCTATTTTAAACAGCCGACCTCTGACACCACTTTCATCCGATCCCAATGATTATAATGTTTTAACGCCAGGACACTTTTTGATCGGTAGGCCGCTTAACTCTCTACCTGAGATAGATATTTCCTCTGTAGAAACTAATAGACTTTCTAAATGGCAATTGTTAACTAAACTGGTCCAAACTGTTTGGAAAAAATGGACCATAGATTTGTTATGTACTTTACAGCAACGATCTAAGTGGCATAATATTAAGGGTGATATCAACCAAACATGGTTGTATTATTAAAAGAAGAAAAACTACCAGTATGTAGTTGGTTAATTGGGAGAATAGAAAGTGTTAGTTATGAAAATTATGAAAAAAATCAGAGTGTTTCTGGTTAAAACCCCTAAAAGCACTTATAAAAGGAGCATTTCAAGTCTATGTATTTTCAGATAATGTTATGTAAACTTGTTAAATTTTGCTAGTGTATGATTATAATTGAATTTCTTATTTCATTAGTATATTCAGAGTGTATATATTGTGCTAGTTTAATGTGTGTACCTTTGTATCTTTGTATATTTAATGTGGAAATGTATTAATAGTACGTTTTGTAATTGGAACCTTTGGGTTTCAAGGCGGGGAGTGTATTCGCCGGCTGGTATTATAACGGCGCCGGCTGAGCACGCATGCACAAGTGATTGATTGTTTTTTCTTCCTCTCGATCTGTTGAGAGAGAAGAGTGTTTGATATGCTTCGTATGTGCAGGACGTTAAGTCCGCTGACAATAAAAGTTTATTCTGGGAATGAGAAGTGTGTTAATGATGTAATCTTCAGGAACTGTTGAAGACTGACGGCCAGGACTATAAATGATGCCATTTGTTGATATGCGACAGCAGACAGCAGTTGGAACCGTTCTTTCAAGTAGTGTGGATGCAGCGCAAGTTATTGTGTGATTTGGTGCTTGTTCTAGACTGCAAACTTTTGTCAGCTATCTGAAATCGTTTTCTTTTCACGTTCTTATAGTTAGTTTAAAATAATTTCACAGTGATATCCGGAAAGCGGAGATCCTAAGTTACATTTAGAAGCACGCCTTTACTCACGCACGCCTTTAGGTTACATGTGAAAGTGGTGATCATTCTTATGTGTGGTTGGTGTAAACAACAAAATTATTTCAATAATTTTTTTACGAGAAAACTGCAATTGTCTATATTATACACATTACCAAATGTATTATAAAATAAACCTGACAAAATTACCTTATATGTAAATAATAATAAAAACTTTATGGATAATTATGAGGCCATTTTATTATTTGTAAATCCTGAAAGCATTCGCTCGTTTTATTTTATAATATATCTGATAATGTGCGTAATCTAACATAATGGCGTAATGCCAGGAGGCAGAGGTGGGAAGACCAAAGGACTTCAACAAAAGAAATAAAATTCGACACAGGAGACGATATGATTCATCATCGGACTCGTCCGATTACTGTGACCCTCTCTTTGTGGACAGCGATGACGATATCAACCTGGATATCAAGGATGGGGACAAACCAGGTCCGACCGCTGCATTTTGCATCTTTTGTGATGGAAATTTCTCTGAAGGAGTTTTCTCTCAAGGAGAAGTGCGGGTTAAATGTTTTATGTGCCACATGTGGGCACACTTAGATTGTGGCCAGTTTTGTTTGCGATTTACGTAAATGATTTTCTTCTGTAATAAATAGATTCTGTACCATTTTGTATTGTTTTATCCTGTTTGAAAACATTTTAAACTATGTTTTGTGACTTTTTCGGTGAGGGCACATATTTGCACCTAATTTTTTCTGGTGCTTTTTTTAAAACTTTTTGTTAATCTTCGTTTTCGAACTGAAATATCAGATACCAATCATTGTTTTGCCTCCTCTCACTTAGTAAATTTGTTATAGTTGTTAATGAAGGTCAAAAATCTAGAATTTTTCAAAAGGAAAGTCACTTTAAGTCAGAAACAAAAGAGGGTGCCAATATTTACCCTTTTTCCTCTTTTTGTACCATATTTACACTTTTTTCCTTTTTCACATTTGTATATGTAAAACCGTAATAAATATTACATAGAATCCCTCATACGCAATTGGGGAACAATAAAAATCAGTACTTAGGTATTAGCCAGGTCAGGAGATAGATAACCAAAAATGATTGCTAATTTCCAATCTTTTCTATCGTTCCCAAACATGTTCAAAACCATATATTAACATTATTAACTCTTTAAGTCCCAAGCTTTAAAAAACTGAATGACCTTAGAATCCCAGCAAAATAGCCCAAAATATTCAATTTTTTCGTTCCCCCCTTTTTCACTATGTAAGAAGTGGAAATGACTTTACTACTTTCTCCCTTTATTCAAATTTGGACAGGTGTTACACCCCTTTGTTTATCCTTGCTCCAGTTACAGAAAAAAATCTTGTTTTTCCTTCTGTACCAGAACCTTTGGTATGTTTTTCCTTCTGTACCGGTCCAGAAATGCCAACACATTACCCCATCCATCACTAAGGGAGACCACCCCCCTTGACATGACCCCAACCAATTTAAAGGGGAGGAAAATCCTTTCAGCTATCCTGGGCTACTGTGGGTTTCAGAGTAACTGGCTATTTTCGGCTATCGTGGGATTCAAAAGGTTAAATACATGAAATTGTTTAAAACGTTAAATAATATAAATTCATTAAATAAATAAAATATAATAAATGAAAAAAAAATAAATAACAAAAAACTGTAAAATATAACAAGAAAAATATAAATTATAATAATACATAAAGTATAAACTATAATAAATAAATAAACTATATATTTGTCAAAAAATAAGGGTTACTGCAATTAATATAATTGGCGCCATGCTTGGCGCAGTTCTATCTGATCTGACCCGTATAATACGTAAGTACCAAAAAATCATAAAGATTAAACTCAAACCAGTTATGAAAAAATTTCAATAAAATGGACACAATTTAAAAAAAAAAGAACAATATAAAAAAAATTTGGAAACATAGTAGAATTATCAAGCACAAATTACCTCAGATTCCACAAAACTTGTATGACTTTTTCCTGAAATCCAAAAATTATGTATTAAAATGGGAACAAATACTATTAGCAATTGAAGTAAATTTTCTAATAGAATTCAGGACCACATGCATAATACGAGAAAAGCATGAATACACTTAAAGACTACACTATGTTACCAAACCAATTTTACTAATTTAAAATGACTGGAGAATGATCAAACTGGGGAATGATTCATTAGACGTGATTAATAGATTGCTTATAAGTAAGATTGTATCTAATTTGCTTATAAGTTGCTTATAAGTAAGATTGTATCTGATTGTAACTATTTTTTTCTATTTAAAAATTTTATACAGCATTTTTCTTTTTAAAATAAAATCAAGAATATTAGTTTTCAAATATTTTAAAAGTATTTTTGACATAAATACACTTTAGTGAAGAGTTATATTTCGTTCGTTGCATAAAACTTTGTTCTACATTTAATTGGAAGTTCGATGCAAATAAAAATTCCTAGAAAAAAATCTTTCTAAATCATAGAATATTTGATTACTTCTTTTTTAATATGTCAAATCCTTAAAAAATGTTTTCTTAAGAATATTGTTCATTTCATTTTCTCAAAATTATTTTATGTATTTTTATTCCTAATTCCATAGGTAATTTGGAAAATAGAAAAATATTAAATTTAATGCTTTATTTTAATTTACTAATGTTAATATTTTATTACTACTTATTTAAAAAGAACTTTTAACAAATGCTTAAAAAGTATCCAAATAAAAATATTCAAATTAATATATTTAAAGTTTTTGTCAGGCTTAAAAAATCTGAAAATTTGCGATGTAAAAAGCTTAAAATAAAATATGTCATTCTTTATAAACTGCAAAATAATAAAATACGTTTACGAATTTTATTAAATATTTTTCAAGAGATCATTTATCAAAATACATAAAATATGATTTTAATCATAAACATTACGAAAGAAAAAAAAATTCTAATCATAAAAATGTTAACTCATAATAAAATCAGCAAAATTTAAGAATGAGTTATGTTTATTTCTCTAATTTATTTCACAAATCCCTTTTTCTTGATTCTAAACAACATATTTTTTTTTTTTTTTTTTTTATAAGTGTTCTATTAAAGTTTTTATTTTTAAATTCAGGTATTAGTTTTCAGGTGTCCCGCGAGACATCAATTACTAGAAGTTAAAAATTAAAAAGGAAGCAATTTTTATCAAAAATTTAAATTTTTCTCAAGTTTGAATTTATTTTACAAACATTATCAAACAAATATAAACGGTTTGTTCTTTCCATGTTTTAATATTAAAACGATAAACGATTTATTTGAGTCGCTATTTTAATTGTGTAATGTTTGGCGTTAAAAGAAAAACATTTATGTGTTTTTCTGAAGAATTTTAATTAATTTTCTTTATAAGCTTGTGTATAAGATTTATTATTATTTAATAAGTTGCAAAATATATATATATTTGATTTATCAAATAACTGAATGACAACGAATTGCTAGAAAAACTTCTCCTTCATTGACTATTATTAAACGGGTTTGATAATGTACTTTATTATACATGAAACATAAAAACAACTCTAGAATCTATGCAACCATCAATAATAAAGGATAAGAATTTATAAGAGTCTTTTTTCACACATAGGCTTTGCTATATCACATTATTTTTTATTAAGGGGTCTCAGGACTCTTAAAATTGGAAAAAAAAGAAAAAAAATGACCATTTTTAACATTTAATATCTTCAAATGTATATGATTTAAAAACACAATTTTTATTGGGATGAAAAGATATAAGCGTGTTCTTTCAGTTCACTTATTTAAAAAGTTACAAGATGCAGAATTAATATTTATAGGGGGCTTCAAACTGTCAGACATTTGTCGAGCAGAAAATTGACATGACAGCTTACGCGCACGATTAAAAAATATTTGTTGTATCTAGAATAAAAATTTTGGAGTCTAATTATACTTCATATTGTAATAATTACTCTGAACCTCAATAAATTTGTATTTAAAGCATTTTTATATTTTTAATGCAAAGTTGCATTGGGCTAATACAATTTTTTAAAATTTTCAACATTATAACCACTTAAAAAATATTTTTTAATAATAAAAATGAAATTCTAGGTTCAAATTATGTAGACTAACATGACACATATTTTTTGAAAATTTCATAAAAAAATATTGATAAGTTTTTGAGATATCATGCGCGTTGTGCCCCAAAACATCATTTTGAGAAAAATGATGTTTTGCTTCAGCTTTGAGTATGCTTCAGCTTTGAGTGGGTATAATTCTGAAAGCCATAACGTCTGCTCTAATGAGAATTTCAAGAAAACATTTACACTAAAATGTTCAGGAAAAATAGGAGTTTAATATATAAAAAAATTAAAAATTAAAAATTTTGAAGGATTTGAAGGATTAAGGAGTCCTGAGACTCCTTAAGTAGCATAAATATTGACAAGTAATAAAAATATAGTTGTTTGTAAAAGCATTTTTTCTTCTTATAGAAAAATAAATTATTTGAAATTATATTTTTTATAATATGAATAAATTTTTATGTAAACACTTACTTAATGAATAGTTAGTAGACAATCCTTTTGCAGCATTTGGAAGTGCTTGTGCATCTAGCTTGAAATCAGCAGATCATTTGTTATACATTAGCTTCGCCGTCCTTTCAGCCAACAACAAATTCTGCCTTATATGTTGTTTGTGACCTCCGCGGTTGATGTGATGGCGTCATTCACAACTAACCTATTCGATACGTAGTTTATTAATTTTAGAAAAAAGTCGCCAACAATCCAGATAATAATACAAAATATTAGTTTTTATCTTGCGAGCTATAAATGTCATCAGAGTATTTGTTATTTATCATAGTTGCGACATATTTTTAAGACCACCCATGTTCATGCTTGCAGTTTTTCCCAAATGATAGTAACCAACATTTTTTAACCTGGTAATATTCAGCAAGGCGAGTGTCAGATCAGTAAATAAGCATTGGCTTGGCGGTAATGGGAGGTTTCGCAATTCTAGTGTTGTTCATTCATATTTTCAGGCCATATTCTATTACTCTGAGAAACAAAGGTACTCTATGGGGAGTTAAAGAGAAATGAACATTTGATGAGTCTAGCGCAAAAATTTCGTTTTACTTCAAATTGAAGGATTTAGTGAATCAACAAATTTAACATTTATTCAATAGTTTAAAGAGTTTGCTATTAAATTAGGTATAAGTTATTTTGGTACATGGCGTACATTTAATTGACATACGTCTTAAAGTTTCGAAAAAAGTCCAAATGTGCATAAAAGAGGCAAATGCGCTCACTTTTAAAAGCCTGGAGATTATACGTTGAACTATAAAAAAATAAAGTTTTCTTAGCTTAAAGAGAACATTTATTTTTAATAAAACCACTAAGCAAAACTAGACGACCTACCTACCTTTCTCCTTTTCTGTTACTCTTGTATGTGAAATTTGTAATTTTTCAATGTTTTCTGAAGTTTATTGAGTTTTTTAATTTTATTGCTGTATTATTATTATTAATAATTAAAAGTGAGGTGTACAAAATTATCATATTTGCATGAGTGCTATTTTCAATCATTCTCAAATACAAAATGCAATTGAAAAACCTTAACAATAACGGAATGCCGAAACGAAAGCAATGTCGTAGTTCTGAAGGATAACTACTTTTAAAAGCAGAAAATAGTGATGATAGTAGAAAAATACGAATATAAATACATTTAAGCTCAAATTTAAGCTTAAATTAACCAGTATGCGTTTATTTTTCAGAGCAAAGTATTGTCAATAAAAAAAAATGATTATATTATAACCAGCAGGCTTGCGCCCGCTAGCGTTCACCGAATTAAGTCGGGGACATCAATTCATACGGACCTCGTAAGTAAACTGCTCTAATACACTGTTAACGCCAGGTAGCGCTGCAAAGCGAAATTTTAAGCGACATTTTAAAAAAGCACAAAATATGTATTTTAGAACATAAACTTCAAGTAATTTGGGCAATCTACAACATTTCGATATTTTAAACTGTCCTGCTATATTAGAGGAAACATGTCCTTATTCAAATTCCGATTTTAAAACTAATAAATTTCGATCGTCAAAAAACCTTGTTTTCTTTTATTTCATAACTAAATTACAACTATTAATTTTATTAATATGACTGTTTTTTTCACTACGAAATTACTATGTTAAAATTCAAAATTTTAACTACATTGATACAACTAATACATGTTCTACCACAGCATATTTTAATTATATTCATATGAAAAATTCATTTTATTTATAATGCAAGCAAAATTGATAAAATGCAGAACAAAGTACAATTTAAACAGAACATTTATTTGTTTATATTAATTGCCGATAGCTGCCGCCAAAATAATAATTATATAAAATTAAATTTTAAAAGTTTACATCAAATTAGTTCCTGATTTTTTTAAACATGTATAAAGAAACCTGCAATATTTTTTTTTAATTAAAAATCATCGTTTATTAGAAGTAAATTGAAACTGTTAGTTGCATTAATATGACTGATTTTTTTCTCATTCACTTATTAAATTACAAATTTATTTTCCTTACAAAGTTTCTAGTACGTTAAAATACAAAAAAATATGTACATTGATATGGTTAATATATGTAGTATACGGTATATATATATAATACATGTAATATACTCCGTATATTCTAATTACATTTTGTAAAAAAATATTCTTTCAGATTTCAAATCTACAATTTTAAAAGAAACCTTCTTTGTTTATATTAATTACCGATAGATGGCGTCAAAATATTATTTGGAAACGGTGCGTAAACATTCACATTGAATGTTTTATTTTATTTTATTTTATTTTATTTATTTATTTATTTATTTTTTACACCAGGCTACATCGCCTAGGTACATTCGAGCATTTGCTTTGCAAACGATTATGCCCATCGATTAATATTTTAAACGTTCACGACGAATGAATCTTGTTTGTTTACTGTCAAAGAGCGAGAAATTGAGCTGCCAACATAATTTCAACTGAAGTTATCTCAGAATATATACATTATTGAATACATAGTTGCCATCTCTCAAACACTAATTTAATTTCAACGATATTTCTACAAATGTCACATTTATGCAATTTTATTTGGAACAATAATTTGGAATAAGAACGGCCGCCTGGCATAAGAAAAACCTAAGCGGTCATCCCGTAACTGTTTATTGCAGTCAAATGCTTTGCGCTTTTACTGTATAGATTACTCAATACTCACTATCTCAAACTCTTGCAGGTGTTGAATATATTTTGTACATAATGGCAAGATGTTTAAATAAAACTCTTATGTTAATAATTGAATTATTTCATGTAAAAAGATGCATTTGAAAAATAAATTACAAAACAATTCGTTTCTATTGTAATTTAATTTCTATATTAAACAAAAAAGTATATTGCTAGTTTAAGATAATCACGCAATTTATCGTACTTTAAATGGTTTAATTCTTATTTTAATTTTTGAAAAAAAAAAAAAAAAAAAGCTGGAATATAGAAGTTTCAGAGAAATGAAAAAAGTGATAAATAACGATTAAAAAAGTGATGATGATATTAAATGAACTTGTTAAAAGGGATACCAACCATTAAAATGCCCGTGCAATTTTAAATTCACGAACAGATCGCGTAAGTAAGAATTTCATTGGATTACTATAATTTGTATTATTAGCCCAAAAGAATATTTAGCTAAAATTTATGTTGTATTCCGTAGCAATTTCATTTTGTATAATTTAATTATTTTGTATAATTTAACAGTAACGTAATACAAACATTAGCAAATTATATCTTTAAAAGAAATATTCACTTTATTTCGACAGAGATCTCGATTTTGAACTAGCCAATTTATAATAAAATTTCATTTTACATTTCATATTTCAAATGCAGTGTCCTTTCATTTCAACTTCTTTATTCAAAATCCTAGTTTTAATAATGATGGGATAAAGTTCCCTAATTTAGTTTGAATTCATTATAAGCTTTTCAAAATTATCTAGCAGCGTATTTGAAAAGGTTGTATTAATTAACTTCGAATTGATAAAGTAAAATATAAAATCTTTAGTTAGGAATTTTTAAATTTAAATAATTCTAGAACAAAATTTTGATACAGGGAAAACATACTCTTTATGATGTTTCAATAGTATAAAAGTATTTCATTTATGTAGCGGTAACTAAAATTTCTGTACTAAAACCTTATAAATATTTAACGTTTGTCGCTTAGGAAGATTAGTGAAATTTTTTTCAAATTCTTCAGATGCCAACGAACAAAATAAAATAATAATAATAAGGTGCTTAATTTTGGTTACCACTATTCGCGAAAATTATTCATCGACAAATTTGAATACTTAATTTTCCAATTTAATCATGTGATGATTATTATTCAAAATTAGCTGCCCTCAGAAATAAACACGTCTGTACACTCTGCTAAGATGATGTATAAAGTTTATTTTTTTTCTAAAAAATATTTCAAAATTTATACTGTTTCAAAATTTAATTTCGAACAAATTTTACCCTGCAACCTATGCATTTTTAACAGCAGACAATGTATATTTGCTTCAAATATTCGATTTCAAAATTACAGCTTATTCCACCAAGTAGATTTTACCTAATGCCTCAAAAACCATATCTATTGCATTCGGTTTTGTAACGATTAAAAATAAACTTAACATTGAGTTCCAAACTTTACACCCGCATAATTCCTAAGCTACTTGACTTGCAATTTAGTATTTTGAGGTACAATGTACCGGAGATTAAAAATTGGTGTCATCTTTAGGTTTTACGACTGAAATGTTTCCAGTTTGGCACATTTTTATATGTCGACTACTCTTCCCCTAGTGTTAATTAGTACACATTTATAGTAGTCACATTTTTATATGATAACCTACCACAAAGAAATGGTCACTGTTCAGATTTTTTGGGAGGTTATTGCACGTAAAAGAATACATTGCAATGTGTTATAACATTTTAAAAGTTATTTTTCAGCAAAAATATAGTAATTTTGCTGTTTAAAATTTGAAATACCGCATTACCACAGATATTACTTAATTATGAAACTAATCGAATTTTTCTAGATAAAACTTTCTCAAAAAATGTAATTATAACAGACAAAAGACCCAGTGAAAACGGAATCTGTCTAAAATAGAATACATATTCAGAAAAATATCATAATTCCGTCAAAAAGAGTAACCATATAATTTTACTTGCAAAGTGGGACATCTGACGAAAAGGGAATATTCTCACAACGTATTGAAATTCCGTATTTATAGGTTTTGGTGTAGTATAGGTTACACTTTGTAATATCAAAATTGTTTTACATTAGATATATTTTCTCAGCTAAAATATAAAAATTCTGACAATGTAATAAATGTGAAAATTCTGACAATTAATTATTTATTCATATTCTATGCGTAAGTATTGTTTCGCGTACTAGAATTAGAGCATCACTGGAAGTGCCATAAAAAGAATATCATTTATTATTTAATATTTAGTTATTTAATATTTAAGTAAATTATTAACATATTTGGTCTAATATTGATAAAAAAGTAAATGAAAATGATAAATGATGGCTCGTATCATTCTTGAGATTAAATATTATTTGCTGCGAATCAGAATAAAAATTAAGTCTTAAGCAATTGGAAAGAAAACTGCTGTAGATTTTTCAATATTAGTTTTATGCTTTTTCTAAATTCTAAATCATCCGAAAGCGTTTTAAACATATTTGATTTATATATTTTAAAATTATATTACATTTCTGTGATTGTATCAAAATCCATATTATATTTCAAATTACATATATTACTGATCTATGAACAATCCTTTTTGAGATTTATATATACATATCCACTTATAATCCAAAGTTTATGGTGTATTCCTAATAATATGAAATTAGTAATATAAATACTACTACATTTTCTTAAAAATAGTTAATGAATTTCATAAAACACTATGAAGTCACTTAATATCGACAAGTTTATATTAGATTTTTTTTAATGTTTTCTGTTTTTAGTATCAGTATGGTGAAGTTATATAAAAGCGAATTGCACATTCATTAACAAATTAAAATTTTGCAAATTAAATAAACTCATAAATATTTAATTCTTGTATGTAATAGATAAAATTACAGAGAAGATTGTTACTTTTAAAGACATTTAAAGAAATTTCATTAGATTATGGACACATTTATAATATTATCAGGGCCTCTCTTTTACAGTTTTAGATTATGTTTTCTGCCTCTTAAAAAGGAAATATTACTTTTCTAAGTTGTTCAATATGTCAGTTTATAGTCAAACCTAAAGTCTCTTAATGACTGCAATACATTTTCAAGACTATATTATATAGATATTTAAAATTTGCAAAAATATCTTTCAGATCCGGCTTTGGTGGGCACTACACATACAGAATCCATTGCACTACAATGCCATTTACAAAACGGGAAAGTAATTTGACATTCTAAGTTTATAATCTCTTTCACATTTCTGTCATTCCCTTTGTCACATTGTACTTTATAATACTCATCCATTTAATAACGTATTCGTTTGTACTTCAGGAAATATGTAAAAACATGAAGCTTTGGAAACGTTCAAATAAAGCTCATAGTTTGTACTGTTGATAATATTCAAAACACTTTATTACCCGTCTTTCAGAATAAGCTCCATTGAGAAAGTTCTAACTATAACATAAGCAATATTTCCATAGAAACAATTAAGGGTATGATTTTCTGGTTTTATATGTTATAACACGTTTTGATATTTATTTTGAATTTAAAGGGCTCTATAAATACTAAGGGCCCTTTTTATCGTTAATTACAGCTAATTTTAAAAGATGATAGAATATTTCGTAAAACAATTTCTGTGCACTGTATATGTGTATATATCAAAATTATAAGTTGTGCACACATCATTACGCCATAATATTTGGAAATTATTTTCCAATACAGTACATTCCAGTTATTTGAAACAATCAAAATCGAAGAATATCATCAACTTCACATCTGACAGTTGGGTCAGTTCAAGAGAAACAATCAAGAGGAACAGAAGTATCCCAATTAAAAGGAATCTAGTGTATATGAAATCAACGAATTCCATTCTTCTAACCTGTTTCGTTTAAAAATCACAAGCACTTATATAAAGCATGTATAATATCTTCCACACTTTCTTTAATTATAGACATCCGTTTTTTTTAAAAGTTTTTTTCAAGCTTTCTGATAATCTGTGCTGTACATTTTTCTCTAATTTTATAATGTCCCAAACTTAATGAGTGTCCATTGTGTTATTTTGTATATTCATGTTTCTTACGCTTCAGTGTGAAAAATATATAGACCTATATAAAAATTAAAATAAATTGAATTACAAAATGTTTCAAGAAAATTAAAGTTACATTTTTAAATTATTAAAAGTAAGGTTTGAACAGTAAGTACAGTTACTTAAAAATTTCCTCAGCATATAAAAGCTAATTGCTTCTATAAAATAAAATTAATTGAATATTAACAAAAATATGTTTAAATGGAACTTGAGTTAATTGTGTTAATTTCAAATTTTTAACTGCTCCACGAATGAAAATGTAATAGTTTTATTAAAAATATTCGGTTTGCGAATGATTTCTGGAAATAATTAGATGGTGTGCGACTTGTAGGTTCTTTGCATTCTACTGTTTAATATCTTTATATTTTTTAATGAATTTACAAACTACCACATTGTCTTTTCCTCCATGTTAAACGGTCGTTATTTTCATTATTTCAATAATGGGTGCCCAGTATTGTACAAGTTTTACATATCCTTCATTTTATTCTTAGCTCACGTCTTAAAACAAAGAGAAAACGCATAAATAATATTGTATTACGAATGCATAACCTGAGAAATACTTGTTAGAGTATTAAGTATTAGACATAATTAAATTGATATGATATGAATAACCTTTAGCAACCGAACTTCTATATCAATCCTTAAAATTATATTACGATTGTTAAACATAATTTTAAAATAAACAAACTTCATATACAGCATAAATTATCTTTGTTTGTATTTTTTTTTTATTTACTTTATTGTTATACATCTTTTAAAGCTTTGTTTTATTTTAACGGAAAGTAGGGAAGTACTTTTTAACCCCTTAACTGTGTAGCCCGAACTCAGTTCGGGCAAGAACAGTTTGCTTGTTTTGTTACTAAAAGCTTTTGCACACCAGTAATTTTAAACGCAACCTTCGCTTTATTAATCGGCAGGCCATTTTCGATTACACAAAGAAAATATCTTAGTACGGAAAAAGTGGTGTATTGTGCCTATTTTTAGTTTATGGTGTCAAAGAATCTCCAACAGTTAAGGGGTTAAAATAATGCTAGATATTCTATGAATTACCAACACTACCGGGCGTAATTATAAACGCTCTTCGTATGAAATCAATCTTCACATAAAAATTATAAATTCCGTTCACTTTCTATAAAATATTGTCTATAGTTAGATTATTAAAAGTTTTTAAACAGATTGTCTATAATATTGTATTTTTAACACTACTTAAAAAATATTTCTCTTATTAAAATATTATGTACAATATGTAAATGCAGCATTATTACATATTTATAAGGATAACTTCCATTGCATTTATTATAAAATGTAAAATAAAATATCGTGGAAGGGAGTAAAAAATATCATTTTACATCTTTAGCACCTCTGTTGTTTTACTATGTTTACTAAAAATGCAAAATAAAAATAAAGACATTTTGTATATAATGTGTAACTTAAATAGAATGGTTTTTGTTTTAAATATTTAGGAATTTTTCTCTAAACTTTACCTCTTGACAAAATGACTAAAAAAGAATATCTTAAAAGAAAATTTACAGGTATAGTACTAACTTTAAAGGGAATCATTTAAGTCTTTTTTTTTCTTAACATTGTTTTAAATTTTAAAGAAAATCTTTTTAGTACAAAATACTTAAAGTATTTTTCCATACCATTTAACATATTACATTAAGTAAATTTATAACTTGTAAAAGTTTTTCATAATGTAAGATGATATTAACTAATTAGGATGAGAGAGTAGATATAATTTTATATATTATTAATATAATACTAACTATATAATTATAATTATATAATTATAACTTAATTTTTTTAGGATGAGGCAGGAAGACAGTGCAATCTGAACAAGTGATATAACGAAGATTTACTATAGAATATAACATATTTATAACCATATACTGTATGAATTTTAATCACTAAATAAACTAATTATTGATAAAGTTTTTATTTATGCATAACTTTATCATTTACGCATGTATTAACAAATAGATTTGTTTATTTAATTAACCAACTCCCTCTTAATCAGTTAACTGTATTGACGTTTGTTGAGAGTTTATTATATTGAGCAGTCTGATTGTATAATCTACAGTAGGAGTCTTAATCTGTGGCCAGCAGGCCACCAAAATACCAACCACAATTTTCATTCACCAAAATTTGCCTTACAAGATGACAGAACTGTTCTGACTAAATACAGCGAAGATTACATTTCGAATTTTGTAGTAATAGACGAATTTCAGGTAGTAAACGAATTTATAAATAAATCTGTAGATAAAGCAATTGCAAAATATGAAACCCAGCATTAAAACATGAAGACCTATCAATTAGTAAGTAGGCAAGTGTTTTCAGCACGAAACTTAAATACTTTGGTGTGTCAATATTTCGTTTTCCAAGTGTCAGCGGAAAAATGTATGACGTCATGTGAGCCGTTGCTAAACACTTCACCTGATATTTGGTGCTCACATTCCCAAATTGTTGTGCAGAACACGTTTCACATAAAATAAGCATGTTACTATCTTGTGATTTCTTGAATGGTTGATTTTTGCTCCCACGGAGTCAGTGCCTGTTACAAACTACTGCTTTTTTGTATCGTACTACTCACTACATTACGCTTTGCCAAATGTACAATAGAAAATATTAGAAAATCGAACCACTAAAATTTTGTACTTGCAAAAGGCTACTTCCAACCTCTCATCTAACCACTGTGTCAGAAAGGTGATGAAGTAGGAAAGACCTGGAAGGAATCGGAGAGTGTCTATCAAAATATTTCTTACTTATTATGTTTTTCTCAGTTTTGGACATAACTTTGCAATAATAATGTTTTATGTTCTTTGAAAATATAAAAACATAAAAACATAATGTAGAGAATAACCATTGCCAGTTTTAATTTTTACACCATTTGAAGACTGTGGAAAGTTTTTCTCAGTGCTCAATAATGGATGGGAGGAGTGAGTCATACAGGTAAAGTAGAGGAGAAGAATGAATAATTTATATTTTATGAATATTATACTTTCACGTATCAAAGATAAATGAAAAGAATAAAATGGATATAAATATTACATTTTGTTATAAAATATTCCCAATATAAAAATTATACATTTTTCTAGTTATTTTTGTTTCTTTATAGATCAAAAGTAAGTAGTAAATGCTGAAATTGAATTTGATATTTTTTACAAAATATAGAATTCCTTACTTTTGATATGAAAGAATGGAACCTATTTACTACAAATATTTATTAACATACAAATATCCGTAACCTGCATTTGTAGCATATATAAATAAGTTTACAGGTACCTCATCTGAAGTGAATATATACGCATATATATATATATAATTATAATGTCTATGAATTTCAAAAAACATATCAAGTTCTATTATCATTCTACTTAAATCTCCAAAGAGATAATTAATGATATTGTGTATACAGAATACCACATAGCTAATAATTAACATGTGCAAACATAATATTACCATAGCTTGTGCTTCAATGGTAATTGGCCAAATTTTACTCATACCTAAAGAATATTGAAAAAAGAAAAAAGAAATAGAGAGAAAGGGGAAAAAAAAATTATAAATTGGAGTTGCAATTAAGTAAATACAAATGGATTAATAAATTAAATATGAACCATATACAATGGAAAATTGGACCACATGAGAATTAAATATGAAATGGATATGAAAAAACACATGCACATGTACTCATCAGCCTGGATGCACCCACATGTGTTTTAAATAATAATTCAGTGTTTCATAATTCTACTGGCATAATGCTAAGATCAGTAGAATCATCCAGGTACACTGAATTATTACCAGACAACAATTGGAAATATTAAAATTTGGAAATATTTAAATAGGAAATAAAAAACCATTAAGAATATACAATATATTTCACTCACATGGATTATCCCAAAAACTGTATTTAACACCTCACGAAATTACCACGAGATAACAGTTTTGAAATAATAAAATTGGAAATATGAACGCGTAAAGTGTAGATAAAATATTTTACTCACAATAAATACAGAATCCTTAAAATGTCACAACTTCTGCATAATATTCACATCCACATGGCAATGCATCATACATGTTGACTAAGTCGAGTTGAGAGAAATGATTTGAAAGACAATATATATATATATATATATATATATATATATATACATATATATATATATATATATATATATATATATATATATACATATATATATATATACATATATATACATATATATATATACATATATACATATATATATATATATATATATATATATACATATATATATATATATATATATATATATATATATATATATATATATATATATATATATATATATATATACAGGTTATATTAAGCAAAGTCATTTCCACTACTTCCACAGTTCTGTTTCTACAACTTCTGACATTCATTTTATTACATTGTGTATTTTAATCCGTTTCCACGTCACAAAAAAAAAAAAAAATTATAGCTTTCTAATGAATTGGTGAATAAAAAACTTTAAACTACCCATGCATTAATTTGAAATTGAAAAATAAATTGAAAAAAACTGTATCATTACATTTTCGTATTAATGAATTAATATTTTATCGTAAATGTGATGTAAAATAATGTGTAAAAGTAAAAGTTTAATTAGAGATTTTCCAGAATAATTAGAAAAGACTTGTTTTTAAAATTTGTAATTTGCTTTCGACCATTAAAAAATATAAAATGAAGTTTTGAAAATATGATATAATTAAAAGCAATACTCTTGTTTTAAAATAATCAATAATCTTTTAACCTACTATTTAACTCTATTTCACTTTAGAGTAAACAAAATTGTATCCTAAATGCTCAGGTATACTACTTAATTTAAAACAAATGATTAAAGATTTTTATCCTTGACATTTCTCTAAAGTTTAAACACATTCTTTCTAGAAAAACATACAAAGAATATTTTATGGGCATCCAATAAAAGTTTTTTCATAAGTGAGCCGAAAGTAGTTAATTAAGATGAGAACCAAGATAACATTTTATGGATAGAAAAATCCTTTCAAAGTTCCTATTTTAATCAATTTTTATCCACGGAAATTTGTGCTAGATATTGGAATAAAAAACGTACTTTCTTATTCAAGCCTCATTATATATTTTTTATTGAATAATTTTATTATTAAAAATTTTAAATTACACTTTTCTATTTTGATAATTTTTTTTCGATGTATTTTTATAACACTTTTGCAAACAAACGTATAATAGTATAATAAACAATATATCAGCCTTTTACACAAACAGTTGCATTTAACTAGTTGATAAATCATTCATGAAAATACATATAAGAGTAATATTTTGCCACTATTGAATTTTTACAATTTAGGAAATGTTAAAGATGTAAAAATGAAGTTATGTAAATACGATATAAAATATATATAATGCATTTCTTTTAAAGTGTTTATGATTCTCGTTTTCTATATTTCTGTTGATACCGTAGTAGTAAAAATAAAATTTTCCTTATTCTTAATGAAAATACACAGGTACATTTCATACTTAAAAATTATTCATTTAAGTTTTAACACTTAACATTATACTAAACTTTGAAGAAATTCCCTTGAGAAAATAGTAGGGAATGTATTTTGTAACTGTTTTATTAAATTTGCTCATAATTTAAGACGGTGTTAGTTAATGGAGAAGAGAAAATAGATAGGACTTTGCAGATTAAACAAAATACGTTTCTTAGTTACATTATTATTTGATCAAGAAATCCTGTATAATATATTAAGATGAAAAGCAATATACACCTAATTAAACCTCAAAATGTCAGAAATATATATATATATATATATATATATATATATATATCATTAACAACCATTTTCAATCCACTGCTGCATCTTGGTCAACTCCAGTTTTTCCCATTGTTTTCAGTCTAGTGCTTTAGTCACCGGCCATTTTTCTTATTTCGTCACTGATGTTTAAGGGACGTGATTTGTTTTGTGAATTTATGGTAAAATAAGGGGGGAGGTAGACAAATTCCTTCACGCTGAACAAGATATCTATCTATCTATCTATCTATCTATATATCTATATATATATATATATATATATATATATACAGTATGTTCACTAAAGTCCCTTGCCACCCTCTTAATTTCGGAAAGGCTGCTACTATATTCATAAAGTAGTGTCTAGGTATAGTAAAACAGCCATGCGGTACTCAATGAAACCGCCTACGGCGCCACCTGGTGGAATATTACGGAGTTAGCATTACTATCTCGAAAACGGAAAGAGATAGAGAAAAAAAGTGATTTACAAAGTTGTAGAGTATCATCCATTTAGTGCGAAAAGACACATTTTGGACATTAATGCGAAGAATAGAATGGTTAAAACACGAATTTGTCTTTTCGTGATTTCCTAAGAAAAAAAGCAACTAGTTATAATAATATACCTTTATTTTAGATTTTCAAACTTCTCACCGTCAGCTGCAATGCATATTTGGATGTTTGTTTGAATTTCACGTTGCCCACGTTGGAGCATAGATGGTGACAGGTTGGCACAAGCGTCTTTAATAGCGTCTTTTAATGTCCTGCAATGTTTGTTGAGGGAGTCGAGACCAATCAATGTTTGTCGAGACCTGCTGTTTCATAACTGGTTGTTTATTACATTATAAGATCGTTTTGTCCCGACACAGTGTAGGAAATCACAAAAAAACAAATGCGCGTTTTAACCGTTCTATTCTTCGCATTAATGTCCACAAGGTGTCTTTTCGCACTAAATCGATGATACTCTACAACTTTGTAAATCACTTTCTTTCTCTATTTCTTTCCGTTTTCGAGATAGAAATGCTAACTCCGCAGAATTCCACCAGGTGGCGCTGTAGGCGGTTTCATTGTGTAGCACATGGCTACTTTACTATACCTAGACACCAATTTTTTGAATATAGCAGCAGCCGTTCCGAAATTAAGAGTGTGGCAATGGACTTTAGTGGGCATACTGTATATATATATATATATATATATATATATATAATATCTCTATCTTCCTATGTTTCTTAAAAAGAAAATTAGACTAAGAATATATTGGAAATTTTTAAAAGTAATTGCATGGATATAATATAATGCAATTCGATCATTTTGTTTACAACAAGATATTGTTCTTACAAACAATGAAGCGAGATTAAAAATCTTGATATATCCACTAATATTAGTTAAGAATACAGATTTTTTTAAGGAAATGCTTGTGAAAACAGTATGCAACAGGTGAATATTGAATTAATGCAAATTCTGTAGAACATTACACTGGAGACTTGTCAGTGTGTCATAATTAATTTTAATAACGGAAAATTTAAATCTGTCTATAAGGACTTTGCAACCAATAGAGAGTGTATTCCAACATCTTAAAATATTTTCTATGCTTTGATTATGCTTTCATTCTTTAATGAATTCTACTGCCGAAGATAATGTTTGCTTGTTTGATATAGCGCTATCAGATTTTGTTGCTTAAATAATACGCAAGATTCTGTATAGAATATTGTATTTGAAATACATAGTATAACAAATACGATTATTACGACTCAATATGTTGTTCATTCCACGTACAAGGTTATTCTTACTTATCTGTTTTTGTATATTATTCCTTGTTTTTAAACCCATTATATAATCACATAACAACATGAATTAACTTTAATTGCATTAAAATTTCGGATTTGTTTATAGGAAAATTCCTGACACAATTTATTAAACTGAAAATTTTTTTATTAACTGGAATTATGTTTAAACACGCATGTGGTACATTTGCTTTTATGCTGTATGATTTAAAAAAAAAATAATGCAATTTTATTATATTAAGAATTATTTGATTTATTATTGATTTACGTATTTAAAGATGATCGCTTTAACAAAAAATATCCTGTTTGTAAAAAAAAAAAAAATAAATAAATAAAATAAAAAATCTTTTTTTTTTAATATTACTTTTCTTAGAAAATTAAAGTGAGACAAATCTACAAACACAGTATTTCGGTAAATTTTCATTACACAAAACATGGAAAATCATTGTGTCATTGGTCCCATTTTGGTAACATTGCTGCAGTATTTTTTCTAAAGTGAGTATTTTATATAGTGTTAAAAGGTTCATATTATTTGCTTTTTGAATATATGAGATGACGTATGTAATATTATTTTAAGTATCATTTGAATTTTTTATTTTTAAAATGTGATAAAAAGGGCGAAATTTAGCTTTTTGACCGCATTCGAAAGAAATATTTAAAAAAAAAACTTTATACAATCAGTTATATTTTTAGTTAAAATACATTTATAAATGTCTATTATATAAACAACATCAATCCGTGCGTAATATGTATAATAGATAAATCACAATTACTGAAAGCACAAGATGATCCCAAAATAGAGCAATCGCGCCGAATGAGAGTAATTTTTATTATTTTTTAATTTTCCATATTCCTCCGTTCACTTATGGTAGTTATTTTTCAGTTTAATAGCTATAAAAAGGATAATATCATTCTGAAACTGATATTTTACGAAGAATTCATATAAATTATTCCAACTACTACTTTTACAATAAAAATACATAATGAAATAACCAGATCCATAAGCTTTTTCATTCGACATCTCTTTAATTTTCATCATTACACCCATTCCTTTTCTGACTATTTTACATGGAAGAGGATTGAATATTTTTTATTTTAGATTTGAATGATTTTTCGAATGTTCCAAAAATTATTTGTTTGCCACCTGCATCGTATTGTAACAGATGATGAAGATGTAAAGAAAATAATTTATGTGACGATTTACCCAATGATATTTCTGGGGAAATAGAGCTTTTCATAAATGCTAAATCAACAGACAATCAGGAAATATGTGATTTAGTTTTTAAAAAACAACAAAGTATTAAACACACACTTCATATTTTACACGAATTTTGAAATTGGAATATATATATATATATATATATATATATAAACTAAACAAAGTGCAAAAAGAAAAATAAATAGTTAAAAACCAAATTTCAGAAAAAGAGAAAAAATGCAATATAATGCTGCATAAAATTTGTTCAATCGTTTTCATATAAAATAGTAGGACAAAAGTGATGAACAGTAAGGAGATGGATAATTCAAATACTTATGGAATCTATAACTTTATTTTTAATTTTTTTTCTGATAAGTGTAGATATTGACCAATTTATATGATTTTTTTGCAAAAAATCAGTTTTAAAAGGATATTATACGTTTAATATCTAAAGAACTGAGAAATAAGATGCACGTAGGCATAAGTAAATAAAAAAAAAATAACCTCATTGGCGTGATTGCTCCCATTTTGGGAAAACGCTGTTTCTCCTAAATATTCTTTTTTTCTTTGTTAAGTACTTTAAAGACTGCCTATTCCTAAAGAAATGTGTTTCAAAGAATCCCATGTGTTTCATAAAAAAGTAGGTTAATGTATATAGCCGCACCTAATGGGTTAAAATGTACAGTTTAATGAAAGGAACAATAATAAGATGAATAATTCTCAATTTTACAATAGAACTCACTATTCATCTAAGTTTAAATGGATCGCTCGTGAGAAATACAGAAATATATAAAAAATGAATTATTTACGTTAATTTAAAAGAAGTATTTTGTTTACTTTTTTTGTGAAATTGCGTAATTTTTGTACTGTTTATTTCTATTTCTTTGCTAAATGATCATTTCATAGTTCAGTTACTACCAACTCTACCAATAAAAGTTATTATAAATTACTGCAGTAGTTTCAGAAAACGAATATTTCAATATCTTCTCTTTAACATGTGAAAATAATTAAATGTAAAATCGGGTAACTGTTGTATTCTTTATTTTTTAATATACATCAACACCATCTGTGTTTACGTGTTTTCTTAACATTTGTTTCCCCTTAAAATTACCTTCGCATTTTAAATGAAGAAGTAAAGAGGGATATTAGAAAACAATTTTTCTGCATAATAAAGTTAAGCATAGTTATTCGGTGTTACTTTCAATATCAGTCAAAACAGTATGCTATCTTTCCGTCACTTTCTTAGTGAGACCCGAATTTCGGATTTCAAATATAACCTAAGTTATTTTTGAAAAAAAACGTCCAACTGTTTCTATAATCCCAGTAAGTATTTCACAATTTAGAAAAAATGAAACAGAAATAAATCACACGACTTATACAAAGTCTTTTTACCTAAAATAAAGAGAAATTTCAGGTGAAGTTAATCACAAAAATAGATAATTTATTTTCGTTTAGAAAAAGTATTATTGTAACTCAATACAATACTCTTATCCAGTTTGCGAAATATCTACTTTGAAGTAACAACAGAGTCACAAGAGAGTTTTATAAATGAAAGTAAACTAAATACTGAGAAATATTACTAAAACGTTTTTTTTTTTCTACAGTTGTTTTTTACAAACAGAAATTTGTCAAGGAGACAAATCTTCAGATTTTTTTTTTTTTTAAATCACTATTTCAAAGGTGATAGTTTTGCCAATTTTTTTTTCGAATCTTTCCTTGCAAAACCAGAAAAAAAAATACATTTTCTGGATATATATTTTATGAACTTCCAATGATATATATTTTAATATGAATGAAATGAAGATGAAACTGAGATATACAAAAATAGTTTTTCTCCAGCGTATATTTAATGAAAATGATGGATTAATATCAGGTTAATTTATTAATTATGAATAGATATTCAGACAAATTACTTTATTAAATTAAAATGATTCTGCACATTCTACTATTTCTTCCGTTTCTCACTTACAAAATGTTATATAATTTTTCCGCAAATCCTTATCTTAACTGACATTTATTAGACATCTAAGAAATGAGAATAAAAGACTTCATTTTCAATATTATGAAATAATTATGAGTTAATGTTATTATAGTAAGACACATAGTAGAGTATACTATACCTTTTATTTTCACAAATGCTTTGTGAGAGAAATATTTGCGTTTGTTTGTATTTTTGGAAACATTAGTACTTAAACATCCATAGTAACATACGTATGATAACTATCAAGAAAGAAAAATTATGCATCAAGCATAGATTATGAAACACTTTCAAACACTAACACAATACTTCAAGAAATCTTCATTGTTCAATAAGGTAAATAAAATACCTAAGTAAACATTTAAAAAATGCAAAACCCATTCAAAAAACAAATTTCAAAAATTACATGCAGTAGCCAGAAATGTACTCTCATTCTTTTGTGCAGCCTTATATATAATCTATAGATTTGTATATAATGTATATATTAGTATGTTGCAATTCAGTTTAGTATAAGAAAACACATAAAACACTTGAAAGTTCACACCTTCAGCAGTTTCTGCCAATAGACGAAAAATATTTGTATTATTTTGTAAAGCACTGTATTTCTACCGTAAGATTTTTATACACGCCGCATATTACGCTAAAGTATAATTCAGGCAAAAACTACTGAAATCAGACTGAAAACTACTGAAATCACACTTACCAGAAATTATCATACATAAGCGGTCATGTATCCAGTTCTTAGCTTAGCCTTGTGCATGATTTTATTTATATTCAACAAACATCTTTTAGTATAGTAAATATACATCCCGTTTAACATTCATAACTCGATTAAAAAGAGAAAAAAACTTTATGCAACTTACGCTGATAAACAGCAATGCTTAGCATTTCATTTGTGGGGCTGTGTATATGTACTAATTTGATGAATGATAAATTAATCTTAGATTTGATAAATGAATGATAAATGATGTACTAATTTGATGTAAGTATTTATACATACCACATAGTATACAAAAATTCAGTTAAACGCATACCTAACAGAATGCGCACTTCTAGCAATTATCACTTATAGATAATACTGCGGATACCGTACTGTATTCGAAATCATTTGTGTGTCCTTGTAAAAAAACAATAAGTGATATGCACATAATATTATTCAACAAGTATCTTGTAGTAAATCTCAGTAATGTACATCAATTTCATTATATTTCAAATAGTGTAACGTAATTAAAATACGCTGCAAACAGCTTTTTCCCGTAAACCATTATGTAATCGAATACTTTAGTGTGGTACTGTAAATGAATGA
The DNA here is from genome assembly GCA_963931845.1 of Maratus michaelseni. Classification (NCBI taxonomy): domain Eukaryota; kingdom Metazoa; phylum Arthropoda; class Arachnida; order Araneae; family Salticidae; genus Maratus; species Maratus michaelseni. Next base: position 253,995,103 of record OZ007590.1, on the reverse strand, counting down.
TAAATGTTTTACTCTCCATATTCTACAGAAATAATGTTTTATTTCACCTTAGGAAATGATATCAATTTCAATATGTTTGCAAGAGTGTAACATGATTAATATGCACCGCAAACAATTTTTCTCCATTGACAATTATATAACGGAATTCTTCTGAGTTACCCTGTAAACTAATTATAATTGATACACGTGGTATTTTCGATAGTAAGCATCGTGTAGGGCAATTCAGCGATGTATATAAATTTCAATATATTTGAAACAGTGTAACACCAGTAATATAAACTGGAAAATATTTTCCTCCGCAGACATAATGTAACGGCCTTCTTTAGAGTGTAGACGAAGGATAAGTGCTACATACTTCATTTTTAATACCGAACATGCCATAGTAAACTTCATTAACATATGTCAATTCTATGACAATCAGAGTATATTTACGCGAGTTAGAGCACGGACAGAGGACGGACAGATAGACAGACAAATAGACAAACCGAATTCATAAACACTTTTCAACTATGTTGGAAAGTGTTAAAAATGAGTAGCATAAAAAATAGAAATTGTATTTTTAAAACGGGAACAAATACTCAATATTTGGATCCTATCTAATGTTTGGTTTCGTTTTCGTTTTCTACTACTTCCGGCCTAAAATCTGAGTTTCGGAGAATATTCAATTCCGGTAAAAAAGCAGCCGTCGAACTTTCTGTGCATACGTAAACTGCCGTTAGATCTCATTATGGCATGCCGTGAAAAATGCCCATGCTCAGCCCATAGTGCATTCAACTATTTATTATTGCTTGGCAATTCGAACAGTATTGATATAATATGCTACGTAGTAATCACAACCGTTCATTCTTTGTATTAATAATAAAAATATTAAAGAAGATCTGTATGACTAAAATACATTAATTGAAGACAAATTCTAACTGGAACTTTGAATGCCAAACAAACTGTATTTTACTTGTTGTTAAACCATTTGCATCATTATCGTATATGTGCCTCAGTACATAAATTTATTTTCTATTCCAAAAATCCAAATTCATTCCAGATATCCTGAATATTAATTATTTCTTTATTTAAAAACGGTCGTTTCCGAATTAAATAAAGTAAAAATTCATCTTTATGAATTTCCTCTATGAATTCTGAATATCTGAATAAAAAAGACAATTCCTGAAATGCAAGCTAATGATGCAAATGGGTTAATAATCATTTTGATACTTCTATTCAATTCTTTAAGAATAAAGGAAATTTTTTTCAAAGAATGTTTTGCAACTGTTTTATATAGTGATTAAGTTATATATACTCATTACATAGTTTTCTAAAAAGAGAGCCTTTATATCCATTTCGTAATTTATTTGATTACTGTTTATAATAAGCTACTTATTACAATAGCTGTTTATTTTGCTACATTTATCTTGGCCAGAATATCTAAATCAAAGGCGATTCCACTTTTTTATTATCCAGAAGATCAGGGAGTTATATGTTTCATGTTTAATAGTGATTTTTATAAAGTTAAAAATTGTATTTTTATGAAGTTCTATGTATTAATTTAAATTTAATTCAACTCATCAATACCGTTCTTGATGTTCCGCGTCTCTCTTTCGAATACGAATTTTTCAATGCTTGAGGAATGTGAAAATAGCTCTTAATATTTTTTAAATAAGTTCTATCCTGATTCGTCTCTCTTTGTTGTGCGGTTTAATCCTATTTCAAGCCACCATTTGACGCTTTCTAAAAATGATGCCACATTGGCAATTTCTAAATTGTTTACGTACATTTATCATATTGTAACCCACAATAAGCAAGTGCTAATCTGTTCCCATTCCTAATTTTTAAATAGTTACACATAGGAAAAGTAATGGTTTTAGCAATAAAAAGTCACTGAAAATAGATTGCATTTATACGAGAGTAACAATGCAACGAATGTAAAATTTTATTCGTTCAAAACAATTTGGACAAAAGAATGATAATTTAAATACAGAATTATTATTTTAAACCATACACAGTTGATTTTTTTAAGATACTGCATTTATGAATGAAATAAAATATTTTATTTGACAAATTTAATAAGATAGATATAAAAAAGATAATATGAGCAGTAAAAAACAGCGTTTTTATACACATTTCATCGATATTACATTAAAGTTAACGATTAATGTGAAGTTGAAAAAACGAAAATACACGAAATTCGTCAATGCTTCGCGAACACGAAACCGAAATAAAAAACATCACTGGATACAGCAACCTCGTCGTATCGGAATCCCAAGAAATACACGAAATTCGTTAGTGCCGCGATCACTGTACCGCACGTATGATCGCTTCGCGAACATGAAACCGGAAAAAAAATCACTGGATACAGCAACCTTGTCGTATCGGAATCCCAAAAGATACACGAAATTCGGTTATGCCGCGATCACTGTACCGCACGTATGATCGCTTCGCGAACATGAAACCGAAAAAAACATCACTGGATACAGCAACCTCATCGTATCGGAATCTCCAAAAATACACGAAATTCGTTAATGCCGCGATCACTGTACCACACGTATGATCGCTTCGCGAACATAAAACCGAAAAATCACTGGATACAGCAACCTCGTCGTATCGGAATCCCAAGAACTACACGAAATTCGTTAATGCCGCGATCACTGTACCGCACGTATGATCGCTTCGCGAACATGAAACAGAAAAAACATCACTAGACACAGCAACCTCATCGTATCGGAATCCCAAATGATCCGGCGATAACTCGGTTACTCTCGTTGGACTGTATTTAGGTAATAAAACTAATTAGATCACTTCGTATTCAATAAAAACTTGAATTAAAACTTAACAAATTGTATTTATTTAGATTTAGAACAAAAGTGACAGGCAGCGGTTGGTGCACTGCGCTTACGTCTCAAGAAAAACATCTCTACTGGCGGGAATCCGCTTCGTGCATCCTCCAGTCTTTAGGACTCAACAGCGCCCCCTGGATAACAAAATTTTCTACAGAGGAAACACTCCCTCGGGGAGTGAAATGCAAATTTCAATATACATTCACATATAAATTTGTAAAAATTATCATATAAGAAAAAATTATAAGACATAACAACTTACATACACAATAATAATACAATCATAAATGCACTATAATTCTAGATTAAATACAGAAATAACATACCTTAGAAATTGCTTAAAGAAAGAAAGGAAATCTGTTACTGAACTGGTAATATACAGACATCTCTGACATTTCTCTTAAAAATTCGTCCGTCTGGTAACCGCAAATTTATCATTCGTATTATATTGTCCCTTCCCTTAAAAATTTCAACTATCCTTCCAACCTGCCATATGGTGGAAGGTAAATTTTCCTGCTTTATTAGTACTAAAGTTCCTTTCTGTACATCATCCTTTTTAAATTTCCATTTCCCTCTACTGCAGATTATATAAATAATCGCGCTTCCAAGCCTTCCAAATTTGCTGAGTAAATTTGGTGATTCTCTGCCATTTTGCTAATATATTTTCATTAATGTTATCTAATGGTGGTTCGGAGATCGAAGTGATAGGTCTACCGATTAAAAAATGAGAGGGTGTCAAGGTTTCAAAATTTTCGAAATCTGGGGACAGCGGGGTAAGGAGACGGGAGTTCAAAACTCCCTCAATTTCCGCTAGTATAATAAGAAACTCTTCTAAGGTTAATTTTTAATCACCTATTACCCGTTTTAAATGAAACTTGAATGATTTTACAGCCGCCTCCAAGAGGCCACCAAAATTTGGGGATTTGGGGGGAATAAATTCCCATTTGATACCTTCATGGGTTAAAAAAATTACACAATTCCTCATCTGGGAAACTAATTAGTTTATGCAATTTTTTTAACTCGATGTCAGCACCGATGAACGTTTTTGCATTATCCGATAGGATTTTTGCACATTTCCTATTCTGCCAAAGAAACGTTTTAGACGAGCTATAAAAGCCTGAATTGTGAGATCTGAAATAAAGTCCAGGTATATTGCCTTGGTGCATAAACATACATAAACAACGACATAAATTTTATTCAATACACCCTTCCTTTGATTTTTAAATTTAATAGAAAATGGGCCACAGTAATCCAGACCTGTCACCGAAAATTCAAAATTTGGTGTCACACGTTCTCCCGGCAGATCAGCCATCAATTGGGAGCTGACAACAGGTTTATTCTGGAAGTAGGTTACGACGCGTTGAGAGAGGTTGTGCTACGCAGGGGCTCCCGATAATGCAAGGCTAAGCGCCCTCCCAAGATCTGCGGGCCGAGCGCATCTGATGGATTCTAGACCACGAATGTCTCCGCTATTGTTTTTGGTAAGTAGCATGTTTCTAACCCAATTATTAATTGTTTTATGAGCATCTTAATATTTTCGCTCATATCTTAGTATTGTTTGCCATGCATCTTAATTGCTTCTTTTGTATTTGCCCCTTAATCAGTTGTTTTAATCACTATCTCTTTTATTTCCAGTTTAATTCTTATGTAAAACATTTTCCCTATCTAATCATGCTTTCCATTAAACTCTATCTTCATTAATTCAGTAGTTATCAAAGTTTTAATAATTCACTCAGCCACATGGTAATACTTTGACCAGTGTAAATTTGGGCCTTAAGGGATAAATATTAGGATATATATTCCTAGCTTTTTGCAAGTCATTCTTTGGGGTTTGCCACATAGGCGTCAGGGGTCAGAGAGACCATGTGACTGGGCACGTACTTACGCTGATTCATCAGCAGTTGCTGGAACAGTGGCTGGGCGGGGCTGGGACTGAGATCCACCTGTTTGGGCATTGTCTCCCCCAATTAAACTAATTAAGCTAACGAAGGAACTTTAACTCATTTATGCAAATTTCATTCACTATATGAAATACTTTAACTTTTTCCAGCATTTTTAAAAACTTAAACATTTTCGGGGACACAGCCATTTTTAACATCATTTGGACATTGCCATTTTATGTCACATCTCGTACTTTTAGTAAAACTTGTAATATTTCATCGATTTTGCACTTTTTAGAGGAACTCTAACTTATTTTTCCACTTTTAAGCTTTTTAATAAAACTTAGTCTTTTTAGCATCATTTGGACATTGCCATTTTTCTACCACTTTCTTTCTAATTTTTAAAATTGAAATTTTTCAATGTCTTAGAACTTTATATTGAACTTAAACTCATTTTTTCATTTTTATGCTCAAAAAAAAAAAAAAAAAAAACTTTGTCATTTTAGCACCAGTTGGACATAGCCATATTTTGGTCACTTTTTGCATTTTATAACTTTTATTTTTTAAATGTCTTTGTAATTTATAGTTGGTCTTTAACTTATTTTTATCATTTTTTAGCTTTTTTAGTAAAACATAGCCGGATTTTTGCCCTTTTTTGCACTTTTTCATAAAACAAAAATTTTTAGTCTCGACCCTAAAAACTAGTTAATGACTTAATTATCATAATTAAAATACATTCCCGGTATTATTTTTCTTAAATTCAAAATTTTTTTCCGAGTACGGCACCTGTACTTTGACGTCGGGTCCCGAGGAACCGGTGCAGGTGGGAACATCACTTCAAACACTTTACTTTGCGATAGTTCCTAAACTACACATACAAAAACCACAAGAATCTGTTTTTAAACATTTCACTAACCGTACTCTTGCCTCCACTCAAAATAATAATTCTTTTCACTTTTAAAAAATTTAACTTTTTCACGTAGAGCCCAAAATTCAAACTTTTTTAAAATTCTTAACTCTTCACACATACGATTTTCAAATAAACTGGGTTTCTAATCAAACACATTTTTCTTTTCTACTTTTCAAAAAATTTCAATCTTCACATGTAAGTTTATTGAGTTATTACACGTTTTTCATCCATTATTTACACTCTTTCTTCCCCTCGTAAATCCGGCTAAGTCTCGTTCATTCTCACTATAATTCATGTTTTCTAGTTATGCTTGCTTCCCTATTCAGTCGTATATTTTCAGTTTCCTTTTTGCATCATTTTAATTTCCTTATGTTTGTCGTTTTATTTTATAAGTTTTTCTGTGCTGAAAATCCATCAAAGTCTGGACCCCTTTTCTAACACCTAACTGCGAACTCAGTCTGTTTTTCGCGCACTTGTCCACAGCAATCCCCACTCTCTACCAAAACACCGTACTCAACCATATCTTTCACAAATATCAATTCAAGTAAACCTAACTTTAACTTTTCAATACGTCTCTTGTAATTCACAGAACTCGTAAACTTCCATTGGCATCGTAAATCATAGTAGGTCTCTAACTTATTTTTCTCATTTTTATGCTTCTTTAGAAAACTTAGTCTTTACAGTACCTGTTGGACAACCATTTTTGTCACTTTTTGCATTTTATAAAACTTGTTTTTTTTTTCTTTCTCAATGTCTTTGTAATTTATAGTTGGTCCTAACTTTTTTTATCATCTTTAAGCTTTTTAGTGAAACTCAGCCGGATTTTTTTTTTTTTTTTTTTTTTTTGTCCTCATTGGCACTTTTTCACGAAAACAAAAATTTTCAATCTCGACCCCAAAAACTTGTGAAACACATAATTTTCTTAATCAAATTCCATTCTCTGCAATTTTTCTCTAAAATTCAAAAATTTTTTCAGAGTACGGCACCTGCACTTCGACGGTACTCGGGGACTTCATGCCGTCTTTGAAGTCGGGTCCCTGGGAACCGGTGCAAGTGGGAACACCACTTCAAACATTTTCCTTCGCAATAATTCCTAAACTACACATATAAAAATCACAAAACTCAGTTTTTTAAACATTTCACAAACCATACTCATACTTCCACTCAAAATAATAAATATTTCCACATTTTTAAAAATTATTAACTTTCTTCACGCACAGCTCAAAATTCAATTTTTTTTAAATTCTTAACTTCCAACACATACGATTTTCAAATAAACTGGGTTTCTAAGCAAACACATTTTTCTTTCCTACTTTTCATAAAAATTTCAAACCTCACATGTAATTTTAATGAGTTATTTCATGTTTTTCATCCTTTGTTTACATTCTTTCTTCTCCTCGTAAATCCGGCTAAGTCTCGTTTCTTCTCACTATAAATTATGCTTTCTAGTTACGCTTGTTTCCCCATTCAATCGTATATGTTCAGTATACCTTTTGCATCATATTATTTTTTCATATTTATCGTTTTATTTTTTAAGTTTTTCCGTGCTGAAAATCCATCAAAGTCTGGACCCCTCTTCGATTTTCTTAAGTTTTTTCTAACACCTAACTGCGAACTCAGTCTGTTTTTCGCGCACTTGTCCACAGCAATCCCCACTCTCTACCAAAACACCGTACCATATCTTTCACAAATATCAATTCAAGTAAACCTAACTTTTCAATACGTCTCTTGTACTTTAAAAAGGAAAAAAAGGAAAGATAAGGAGAAGAAAGAGAAAAAAAAAAAAAAAAAAAAAATCCACAAACCAGACTTAACTTCTCTCGCAGGAAATTTTGTGGTCGAACACCTAACTCGAACTCAACTTCCATATCTTTATCTTTATTCACAAAACTTGTAAATTTTCAATGACATCGCAAACCAACTTTAACTTTTCAACACCTCTCTTGTACTTTAAAATTGTTTTCCCATCATCCAGACTTGATCTTTCACGCAGGCAAATTAGTAGTAGAACACCTAACTCGAACCCAATTTTTTATTTTATCTTAATTCACAGAACTCGTAAACTTCCATTGGCATCGTAAATCATAGTAGGTCTCTAACTTATTTTTCTCATTTTTATGCTTCTTTAGAAACTTAGTCTTTACAGCACCTGTTGGAGAACCATTTTTGTCACTTTTTGCATTTTATAAAACTTGTTTTTTTTTTCTTTCTCAATGTCTTTGTAATTTAAAGTTGGTCCTAACTTTTTTATCATCTTTAAGCTTTTTAGTGAAACTCAGCCGGATTTTTTTTTGTCCTCATTGGCACTTTTTCACGAAACAAAAAATTTTCAATCTCGACCCCAAAAACTTGTGAAACACATAATTTTCTTAATCAAAATCCATTCTCTGCAATTTTTCTCTAAAATTCAAAATTTTTTTTTCAGAGTACGGCACCTGCACTTCGACGGTACTCGGGGACTTCATGCCGTCTTTGACGTCGGGTCCCTGGGAACCGGTGCAAGTGGGAACACCACTTCAAACATTTTCCTTCGCAATAATTCCTAAACTACACATATAAAAATCACAAAACTCAGTTTTTTAAACATTTCACAAACCATACTCATACTTCCACTCAAAATAATAAATATTTCCACATTTTTAAAAATTATTAACTTTCTTCACGCACAGCTCAAAATTCAAATTTTTTAAAATTCTTAACTTCCCACACATACGATTATCAAATAAACTGGGTTTCTAAGCAAACACATTTTTCTTTCATACTTTTCACAAAAATTTCAAACCTCACATGTAATTTTAATGAGCTATTTCATGTTTTTCATCCTTTGTTTACATTCTTTCTTCTCCTCGTAAATCCGGCTAAGTCTCGTTTCTTCTCACTATAAATTATGCTTTCTAGTTACGCTTGTTTCCCCATTCAATCGTATATGTTCAGTATACCTTTTGCATCATATTATTTTTTCATATTTATCGTTTTATTTTCTAAGTTTTTCGGTGCTGAAAATCCATCAAAGTCTGGACCCCTCTTCGATTTTCTTAAGTTTTTTCTAACACCTAACTGCGAACGCAGTCTGTTTTTCGAGAATACCCAACTTTAACTTTTCAGCACTTTTCTTGTACTTTAAATTTTATCCCCCAACCAGACTTAAACTTTTTGGCAGGCAATTTTGTAGCAGAACACCTAACTCGTACCAATTTTCATCTTCTCATCTTTATTCCCAAAACTCGTGAATTCTGAATGACATCGTAAATCATAGTTGGTCTCCTTATTTTTCTCATAATTATATGCTTTTTAAATTTAGTTATTTCAGCACCAGTTGGACAAAGACATTTTTTTGTCACTTTTTGCTTCTAATAAAACTTGAATATTGTCAATGTCTTTGCATTTACTGTAGATCTTTAACTTATTTAAAGCAAAATTTTTCGATCTCGACCCTACAACTCGTCAAACACATAATTATCTAAATTATAATCCATTCCCTGCAATATTTTTCTAAAACTCAATTTTTTCAGAGTACGGCACCTGCACTTCGACGGTACTCGGGGACTTTTTGCCGTCATTAACGTCGGGTCCCGAGGAACTGGTGCAGGAGGGAACATAACTTCTAACACTTAACTTTGCAATAATTCCTAATCTACACATATAAAAATCACAAATATCAGTTTTTTAAACACGTGACAAACCGTACTCTTACCTTCACTCAAATAATAATTCTTTTCACCTTTTTAAATTTTTAACTTTTTTCACGCACAACTAAAAATTTCTAACTTTTTAAATATCTAAACTTTCCACGCATACGATTGTGAAATAAACTGGGTTTCTAAACAAACACATTTTTCGTTTCTACTTTTCATAAAAATTTTAATACTTCACATGTAATTTTATTGAACACCGTACTCAACCATATCCTTAACAAATATCAAATCAAGCATATCTAACTTTAACTTTTCAGCACTTTTCTTGTACTTAAAAAAAAAAAAAAAGGGGAAGGAAAGGGAAAGGGAAAAAGAAAAAAAAAGGAAAAAAAAGGGGAAAAAAAATTCCAACCTTTTCGCAGGCACTTCTGTAGTAGAACACCTAACTCGAACCCAACTTTCATCTTTTCATCTTTATTCACAAAACCTGTAATTTTTTAATGACATCGCAAATCATAGTTAGTATCTAACTGATTTTTCTCATTTTTATGCTTTCTAGTAACTTAATCATTTCAGCATTATTATCATTTTTTAAGCTTTTTTAGTGTTACTTAGCCGGTTTTTTGCCCATTTTCCCACTTTTTCATAAAAACAAATTTTCAATCTTGACCCTAAAAACATGTCAACTCATAACTATCTTAAATTAAAATCAATACCCTGCAATATTTTTCTCAAAATTCAAATTTTTTCCGAGTACGGCACCTGCACTTCGACGGTACTCGGGGACTTTATGCCGTCATTGACGTCAGGTCCCGAGGAATCGGTACAGGTGGGAACATCTCTCCAAACACTTAACTTAGCAATAATTCCTGAACTATACATACAATAATCACAAAAATCAGTTTTTACTCTTTCCTCCACTCAAAATAATAATTCTTTTCACATTTTAAATTCTTAACTTTTTAACACATAGCTCGAAACTCAAGAGAAAGAAGGGAATAAAGAGAAAGAGGGAAGGAAAAAGAGGTTTTTTTTAGAGAAAAGTTTTAAAGAAAGTTTTTTTTTTTTTTTTTTTTTTTTTTTTTTTTTTTTTTTTTTTTTTAATCGTAACTTTCCACTCATACGATTATCAAATAAACTGGATTCCTAGTCAAACACAATTTTCTCTTCTACTTTTCAAAAATTTCAAACTTTACATGTAAATTTATTGAGTTATTTCGAGTTTTTCATCCAATGTCTACACTCTTTCTTCCCCTCGCAAATCCGGCTAAGACAAGTACTTCACACAAAAATCAACTTTCATGTTATACCTGCTTCCCCACCCAATCATTTTTGTACACTCTCAGTTTGGCATTGTTTTTAACTTGCCATTAATTATCTATGTTTCTAAAATCTCCTTATTTAGACTTAAACTTTTCTGCAGGAAATTTGAGATCAGCATCTAACTCGTTCCCAACTTTCATCTTTCCATTTTTATTGTGCACAAATCTATTCTTACCCCTTTCACCAGTTACCTTCGTTTCGTCTTTAGTATTTTGTTCTCCCTCTCCCCAGCCTGGTCCGGTGTCCCTCTCCAGCCCGGCCCCAGTCTAGCTAGCATCGGCTACAGTTCTGGCTCCGCCTCATTTCTTCATTTATATTTTCTTCCCTTCCTCACTTAAAGTTCCCCTTCCCTACTTTCCCGCCTCACCTCGAAAGCTCAAAGCTGCCACTCATCTAGTCCATTTCCCTCCCCCTTGCTTTGCATGGCAAACATCCCCCTCTACTCTCTCCTAATTTACAGAAACGTGCTGCACAATGGTCGAGACATGGTGGCCTGGAAGAAGCAGATGTCGCTAGTTCCCAAAGGTCTGTCAGTTTTGTTATTTTCTCTCTCAAACGTTATAATATTCTTAGTTAGTATTTGCCATAACTTCAGCCATGAGTAAAGTTGACGAGACAGCAAAATCGGAAGAAGTGGTATTTTTGCACCCCGAACAAACTCTTAGTCGAGCAGCTAGTAATTGCTCTTTGGCCTCTAACCCAGAACATGCACACACAATAGCCGGCGTCACCAAACACTCCAGACAAATCATCTTCAAGATCGTAAAAAGACTAAACGAGAACTACCTTCCAGACCCCAAAATGATCCCAACGCTCAAGACAAATCTCAAAATCATAGACGAAATTGACACAACCACACAACAAGAAATGGAAGAAATCACACGTAAAAACGCGAAGCTCAGTGCAAGAATCCACCACTTGGAAGAGCAACTACATGAAGCCAGAAACAATTATCAACAGTTACTCCACAAATTCCCCGACACCACAGCCATCATCGAAGCTATAAACACAGCAGTCAACAAAAGACCATCAACACAAGAGTGCCTGGCAGACGACATAGATGCAACATCGGAATCCCACCAAGACAAAGATTCATCACCTTCATACAGCCAAGTTGCACAGAAGCCACGCAGGAAAAAACTCCCCAACCACAGCACAAGAAATACATTAATAATCAAGGGAGTACATGACATCAGCGCCAAAGATATAGACACAACACTTCAGAAAACATCATACACAGCCCCAATTCACCCCAACAAGATCACACGCAAGAGAAACCAAATCGAAATAGAATGCAAGACCAATAACGACCTAAAAATACTACAAAACGACATCCAGCAACACAGACAACTCAACAAGACACTCAGCGTAGTACGCAAGTCACTCCCACAACAGAAAATGATCCTCTTAGACATCAACACCACAATAACAGAAGAAAATCTCAAGGAAGCAATTACAGCACACTACGAGATCACAACACAGGAAATAACAGTCCTAAAGGAGCTCCCCAACAGAAGAGACGAGACTACCAAAGACGTGATCCTGCTTCTACCGAAAACCTTGGGACACTCCATCATTACAGACGGGGGGCTCACTATAGGACTTAACACTCACAAGCTCCGGCCACACACCACAGTACCCCGATGTCGTAAATGCCAGGCACTAACACACGTAGAAAAGCATTGCCCGAGCGTCGCACACTCTTGCGTCAACTGTGGAGAAGAACATGCCAACCCCAACTGCGCAAAGTCTCCCAGTTGCGTAAACTGCAAATTCTACAATGAAGAACAAGGGGCACATTTCAACACCAAACACCAGGCGTCGGACTCATCCTGCCCCACATACAGGGAAAAATATGCAACCCTCAGAAGATGTCTGGATGAGGAATTTGCCCCAGTATCACCAACACCACCCACACTGAGAAACCCAACATACCAACAACAGCCACAGCCACAGCCACCACTACGCCAAGACAGAAACACATCATCACGACCACAAGAAGCAGCACCTCGAGACCCCCACCAGAGGGAATCCTCCCACTGCAGACTCAACACCAGGATGAATGGAGTAACTTTTGGTTCCCCTACTTCCATCCGCACTCCCGCTCGCTCAATCTTCCAAACCCCTTCAGGCCACCAATGGATCAGCTGAGCGGTTCCCGCAACTCACGGTAAACAAATTAAAACTTAATCTAGTAAGTTAAATCTTATTGCTTATTATCTTTAGCTTGTTAGTTAATTTATTTTTATTATCTGTACAATGTCTTCTCCGTCCCCCTCCAATCCAGAGGACCCCCCCCTTTTCGGCCACATCAAAATACTACAAATCAACCTTAACCACTGCAAAGTGGCAAATGCGGCCCTTAAAGCGCATCTAATCGATAATAAAATAGATATAGCCCTGCTACAGGACGCATACTGCGGGCCGGATGGCACTCTTGGGGACATACCCACATCTTGGGTTATCTTCTCATCCAAAACAAAGAGTGCACATCTAGTAATCCAGAACATATCACTACAATACTCACATCTCTACACAGGCATGCACTGTGCATTTGTCACAATTACTGCAAAGGAGGGCAAACTAATTGTTGGTTCCACCTATGCAGCACCCAAAACAAACTTTGCAGATTCCCTCGAGGAGTGGAGCTCACTTATCACGCAAAGGCTATTCTTTATCTGCGGAGGTGATTTCAACGCTAGCTCCACCTTATGGGGTTACGATCATGAAAGCCTTCGTGGGGATACCCTTATTGAACATCTGACAATCCATAAACTATCCCTAGCTAACATAGACAACACATCACACACCTTTGTCAAAACAAACATCAGAGGTGAGATAATAGCTCAGGGCTTCCCTGATCACACCTTGGTGAATTCCAAAGCACTCCAAAAAATCAGACATTGGCGTGTTTCAGATGTTCACACCGCCTCGGATCACAAATACATAGAATTTGGCTTCGAAATTACACCACTCTATACAACACAGCGTAGATTTAACACAACCCGAGGCAACTTCAAAAAATTTACCCACATTATCAAAACACAAAAATCATTCCTCACCAGTCAGATAAAGGACGTTTCAAACACAGCACAACTTAACGAATTTACATCCACACTAATCAAAACCATGCAAACAGCAGCGCGAGCGTCCTTTACACTCAAAAACACTCGAAGAACACCTATTTTTTCTTTCTGGACATCCGACCTCAAAACGAAAAGAAACCATCTCACGGCACTTCGTAAAAAACTTAAAGCACTGCGCAACACAGACCAAGACACCGAATACTTCCGCGATCTAAGTGCCAAATACAAACACCTTTCGGCAAAATACAAACGCAGTGTTCTGGATGCACGAACAACGGCCTGGAGGAACTTCTGCAGCAACCAAACAGATCCTTTCGGCACAGCACAAAAAATTTTCTCAGGCAAGTACTTCACGCCTGACGAAATAAAGCTCGAACTGCCGCCTAGCAGATCATCCAGACAGCATAATATGGAGCACCTCACGACAACTCTTTTCGGCCCATCTCAATATCCAAACATAGATAACTCAGACCTACGTTTCGACTCACCTCCAGATAAACCCTTTTCAAAATCTGAAATAGCAAATGCACTCAAAACATTAAATGACAAAAAAGCTCCAGGCCCAGACTGTGTGGATTTCAAAATCCTAAAACTCACGCACAAAATTATACCCGGTGTTTTCACCAGTTGGGCCAACCTGTGCCTTAAGCACAATTACTTCCCGCTCACTTTGAGACAGGGCGAAGTGGTATACTTCCTCAAACAAGGAAAGGATGCCTCTGAACCCACATTCTACCGTCCGATTTGTTTGCTTCCAACTCTAGGAAAACTCTTGGAGAAACTAGTAGTCATCAGACTAGTTCATTTCCTGGAAAGCAACAATCTACTCCACCACAGGCAGTATGGATTCAGAGAGGGTCGGTCATGTGACAAGGCCCTATTTTACATCCTTTCTACATGCACAAAAAGCATAGAGGAGGGCAACTATACCTCGCTCGTCTCCCTCGATATCAAAGGTGCTTTTGATAATGCGGAGTGGCGGGACATTTTGTTACAACTAATAGAGATTCACTGCCCGGGCAACATAGCGGGAGTCATCGCATCTTATCTAAGCAATAGGAGTATATTTATAAACTGGGGCTCTGGGTCCTCAGTACACCAATTGCAGAAGGGTTGGCCTCAGGGCTCCTGCCTTGGGCCAATCCTTTGGCTAATTATTGCAAATATATTTTTAGTAGAGTTAGAAAAATTGGGATTCGTCCTGTATGCCTTCGCCGATGACTTCAGCTTTGTACTCTCGGGCCGCAGGCGTTTGGACCTGGAAAACTCGGCAGCTCGAGCTCTCCCGGTCTTTTGTCAACTTTTGGAACGTCTCCACCTCCAGCTCTCTACAGACAAAACACAATCCCTAACATTCGCAAAATCCAAGAAGCTTAAGCGCAAACCCATAATGAGAATTTATGGGAAAAGCGTTTCACATGTCACACACCTTAAATTACTAGGAATCGTCATAGACGAACACAGGAACTGGACGGAACACATCAAAACCCTCAAGACAAAACTAACTAAGTATCAACACAATGCACGCAGATTAACTTCTAAGTCTTGGGGAATTAAACCTGCAATGTTAAAAATCTGGTACCAAACAATCATAGAACGGATCCTCTTTTACTGTGTGGGCGTCTGGGGAGGAAATCTCACCAAGGCAGTCAAAGAAAAGTTGGTTTCGATCCAAAGGATGTTCTTGCTGCAAATGGTGAGAGGGTATAGGACAATCTCAACGGACGCACTCACAGTACTAACGGGGATCCCTCCAATCCTAATATCACTAGAATACGAGCACCAGAAAAACAGAATCCAACACCTAGAATATGAACCAACTACTATGCTACACTTCCCAAAAACAATAATACAGAGAAATGTTCCAAGTTGGCACCTGCACCCCGCGGAGGAGACATCACAATTACAGGTATGCATCGCCAAGAACAGTCACAGACCCTCGCAGCATCCAACCATCTACACTGATGGGTCGCGCACTGAAACCGGCGTGGCCGCAGCCTTCTGCGCCATGGTAAATGGAGTACCGACCTATGAGTGGGCCTCCAGAATTGGAGACGATAACTCAGTATATCAAGCTGAACTGTTTGCAATTCTGAAGGCTTTGGAATGGATTGCTGCCTCCCCCACGCAGGAAAACTTTAAAATTTTCAGTGATAGTCTTTCTGGACTTCAAGCAATTTTTGCCCTACGGACAAAACACCCTCTCATACTGGAAATTAAAATTAAACTTCACCAACTGTACAAAAAAGTTACCCTTGGCCACGTCACTGCACACATTGGTATCGCAGGCAATGAGCTGGCGGACAACCTTGCAAAAGAAGCCACCAAACGCCAATCAATAGACTTCTCTCTTCCGGTACCCCCATCTTTTATTCGCAGAAAACTCAAATCTAAAATACTCCCCAACTGGCAAATCTACTGGGACACCTCTACAAAAGGTAGACACACTTACAACCTAATTCCAAAAGTTTCCAGAGAACTACTTAACCTCACTCCTTATACAAGTGCTTTCTTATCCGGGCATGGTCCGTTTAAAAATTACCTCTTCAAATTTAAAATTTCACGAACCAATGTGTGCGAGTGCGGCGATAGTGGTACCCCCATGCATTATTACTTCTCCTGCCCACTGACTGTTGCTTGGCATCTTAGGCCTGCTCCTTCTAACCCACCTCCTTCTTGGCTGCTGAACATAATTACGCGTCCCATCTTAACTCATAAACTTTCAGAAATTTACAAATTACTAACACACCTATCTAACATAACTTAATCATTCAAAGCAGTTTTCTTTCTCCATAAATTAATAATAATAACTCGCTTATTTTAGTCCTTAACGTAATCATTCTATCATTTTTTATCTGCTTAGCTTTCTCCATTTAGCTGTTTTGCAGCTTAATTGTTTCTCTCATCCGCAAGTAATGTTCTCTTCCTAGCAGGGGCTGAGTCCCCATTAATTAATTTATTTTTATCGGGAACCGCAAGTTTGGTCAGCAAGCAACGTATCGTTACATCTAGCACGAAGTGCATCCAGCCTCCATCCAGTGTGAGGGTTCCAGCGCAATTGTGTGGCGCTCCTTGTCGCGTGGGAATCTCACACTGGCACGTCCACATCTCAAGTGCCGTCATTTACGAACTGTACAATTGGTACAGTCTTACCTAAGAACTGCACCTTTCTACTAAATTAGCGGACTGTACAACTGGTGCAGGCGCACCTGTGGACCTCGTCTACCCTGTCTGTCGCTCCTTGTCGCGTAGGAACGCTGGTTCCAGCGACAGACCCTGTATTAAATTATATATATTTTTTTTTGTATGTCTTTAGTTCCTGCCACCTGTCGCGTGGGGCTTTGCCCGGCAGGACCAGCCATTGGCGAAGCTTGTACTGCCACGTTTAATCCCTGCGTGCCGGGGAGCTAGCCGGGAAAGACATTAAACGCTCAACGGCTGGGTTCGCCCTCAGGCGAACGTGGTCTTCCTCAGGCATTAAAACATTAAAACATTAAAACAGGTTTATTCTTGAAGCATGTCACACATTTGTAAACAATGCTTCGGCAATTATTCCTGCCATTAAGTGGCCAAAATTTTTGTCTTACATGAAAAAGCAACGCTTGTGGGCCTAAATGAAAGTATTTGAGATGGAAGTAATTTAAAATAATATCCGTTAACTTATGATTGGCAGGCAAAACAGTTGGAAACTTTGAGTTAAGCGGCAAATCTGCATGTGCTAAACGGCCGCCAATTCTAATTAATCCATCCTTTCCTACAAATACGTTTAAGGAAGATAATCTAGTTTTATTGTGAACAGGCTTACCTTTTTTCGAGACATTTTAATTGTTCCCTAAATTCCTCCCTTTGTGCTGACCGAATTAGAAACCATTCGGCCTCTCTCACCTCGTCGAGGGATAGTGGTCCACTTCTTCTCTTCAGTCTATTACAACAGTTAAAGGTGAATCTAAAAATAAAACTCATTATACGAATTAATTTTACAAAATTATTAGTATGTGCACAAATATGGTCAATTAACGGTTTTTCGTGAAAAATAGTTAATGTAACAAAGTCATCATTAATAATGTTTATGGAGTCTCTTTTTAGTTCTAAATCTTTTAGAAACTTCGGACTGGTCTATAGGATTGTGAATAAGGCTTTCACATTTAATACCTCGTGTCAGCAAATCTGCAGGATTCTCGGACCCTGCACAGTGAAACCACCTGGATGGGTCTGTCAGAGCTTGGATTTCCTTTACACGGTTCGACACAAATGACTTCCACCTGTTTGCGGAGCCTTTGATCCAGTACAAGACAATCTGCGAATCTGTCCACAAATACATAGAAGATGGTCCCTTGCGATCTAGCACATTTTTTACTTCACATGTTAAACGTGCAGCAACTAATGCTGCTAAAAGTTCTAGTCTTGGAAGTGATACTTTTTTCAATGGTGCCACTCTGGATTTAGATGTAATCAAATTTATGGAAGAATCACTTAGTGAATTAATTTCTAAGTAAACGGAAGCACCGTATGCTTTTGGACTGGCATCGGCAAAGGTATGCAATGTTAGGGTGTAATTGGAGTCATCGGGAAACTGAAAAATGTTCCTTTGAATTTTTAGGTTTCTCAACTGAGGAAGTTCGGAACACCATTGTTCCCTCGTCTTTGTAATATCGGAGGGAAGTTCTTCATCTCATGTTAAATTCCTACTCCACAGTTCTTGAAATAAACATTTAATTCGCATTGTATACGGAGAAATTAGACCCAGAGGGTCAAATTTCTACCTGCAACTTGTAATGCAAAACGTTTTGTATTTTTTGCGTTACGCAAAAATTCGAGCAAATTATTAATATCTATCAAAAGTATATCTTGCTTGGGTTGCCACGATATCCCCAAAACTTTATGTATTGTACTATCCTCAAAAGGTTGTGGCATAGTACTAAATCCACGATTATCCCATATTTCCATTAACAGTTTGTTATTCGAAATCCACTTCCGTAAATTCATGCTAGCTTCCTTCATTATTTTATGAGATTGTTCCGAAATGTTCACCGCATCTTCGACTGTGTCTGTCCCGGTTATTAAATCATCTACATAAATACAATTGTGGAGTACTTCTATCGTTATCGGATATTCCGTTTCGAATTTATTAAGATGATGCTTAATTGTAGCAGATAGCAAAAATGGGCTTGAGTTCAAGCCAATTGTTAGGCGTAAAAATCTGTAGACGATAACATTAAATGCGTCATTGTCGACAGGATTCTTATCTATAAACAAGAATCTCAGAACATCCCTGTCCTTTTCGTTTATGGCAATTTGTAGAAAAGCCTTCTCTATATCTGCTAGAAAAGCAATTTTGTTTAGTCTGAAGAAAATCAATAAATGAAAAGTATTAGGGTTTAAATTAGTTCCTGCGTCAAGACAGTCATTCAAAGACAATTGTCCTGCTTCATGGGAACTTGCGTCAAAAACTATTTGACATTTAGTATAAACACTGTTTTCTCTAAATACTGTATGGTGCGGTAAGTAAAAAACTGGTTTATCTGAAGGGTTTTCTAAATTAGGTACACTTTCAATTATGTTCATCTCTAAATACTCATTCAAAATATTGCGATATTGTTCGTATAACTTTGTATCACGTTTCATTCTTTTTATAAGACCTGTGAATCGCGCTTCGGCGGTTTTATAATTATTTTCTAAATGGTTCCAATCCCTTGTCCAAGGGAGACTGATTTCATATCTGTTATTTTTAAAACGCACAGTTTCATGAAATTTTCCTACAATTTTCTCGTTTTTAACACTGTTTGGGTCATCTTTAATTCCCAACGTCTCTAAGTCCCAAAAGGTTTTCAAATCTAATTCATTTTGATTTTCTATTAAATGGCACGTAAATTTACTTTCATTTCTATCTTGTATTGTTCCACCCGCTATCCTTCCTAAATGAGAGTTTTGTAAAATTATAAAAGTTTTAGGAATTTTTATTTGACCAGCTAATAACAATTCGTAATATACATCTGCTCCTAATAACATTTGAATTCGCTGAGGTTCAAAAAATCTTGGGTTCGCATAGGTTAAATTCTGTGGTAAGTGCAGATTAGAAATGTCTACTGCGCTTGAAGGGGTTAAATCAGTGATTTTAGGAACAAAAAACATGTTAGATATTTTTTTTTTTAATTTCTATCCTTGTTGGAAATTTCTACGTTTATTCTGGTTTTAATTTTACAGACAGAATCATTTAATCCAGTAATTAATGACTTAACTTAAAATTTTGCAACCCTAACATATCTGCTACAGAAAACGTGACCAATGAGACATTACTGGCAGTATCTAGAATCGCAATGCAAGGAAAAAAAGAATCATTACTTCCCCTTAAATAAATCACAGCTGTCGAAATCAAACCATTATAACTGGTGCCAGACAAATTTTGATCATAATTGTTTTGACAGCTGAATGTTAAAGCATTTGTGGCAGGTAATACTGAATTAGAATTTACGTTGTCTTCCGTTTTCAATTGCGGTTCATTTGCAATACAATTAACATGTCTATTTTCATAAGCAGGTTTAAAAAAATTAGCTCCATGAAGAGAACTATGATGGTTGGAGTAACAAATCCTACATATTTATTTAATTTATTACATCGATTAACAGCGTGAGATAACGATAAGCAGTTATAACATAACTTCAACTTCCTTACTTGCTTCAATTTCTCTTGAACCGATAAATCTAAATACTTTTGACATCGAAATATCATATGAGGTTGTTTACATAATGCGCCTTTAAATTTTTCATTCTGTAATACCAAACTTTTTTGTTTCTGAGTAATTTCATACCTAGATTTCGTAACGGTGTTGCTTTTTTGTAGGTTTTCGAGAGCTTGAGCCCTTTTCAGTAAAAAATCAATAAAAATATTCCATTCAGGCAAGTCGTTACAGTTAAGACTCATTTCAAATGCCTTTCTTGACTCATCATCGATTCTTTGTAACACAAAATACATTAAAATTGATTCCGATAAGTTATTATTTTCTAG
This sequence comes from Maratus michaelseni, assembly GCA_963931845.1. NCBI lineage: Eukaryota > Metazoa > Arthropoda > Arachnida > Araneae > Salticidae > Maratus > Maratus michaelseni. The sequence continues at coordinate 253,974,436 of OZ007590.1, read as the reverse complement.
TCCTAATTGTTTCAGAGCCCTCAAATGACTCAATAAATTATCTACCAGTTTGCATATTTCTTTTGCATTTTCAAATTTTATTTTGTTGTTACTCAATAACTCTGACATATGAGAATTTACAATTAACAGTTTGTTTTCAAATCGTTTTTTAAAGCTTCGAATAAGGAAGCATAAGAATCATCAATGTTTTGCAATTGTTTTACAGGGTCTGTTAAAGCCGATTGTAAATAATATAATTTTTGAGCATCATTTATATTCATCGTTGCTATCAATCAAGGTGGTGAATTGTAGTTTAAAATTAAACCACTCTGTGTAGCGACCCGAAAATTCGGGTAAATTAATTGACGGCAATTTAATTTTTGACTCATTAGCATTAATTCTATCATTATTATTTTGACTTTCATCATTAGAAACACTAGGCTTTATTAAATCAAGAAGAATTACTTCGAGAGTTTCTAACTGTTCTTCTATCTCCGTCAAGGAATTTTCAAATTCCGGTAAATTATCTTCGGACATTATAGAATACGACTCATTTCGTAATTCATCTGTCTTCTTTTTTAACGTCTGAAGAGCATTTAACTTTAGTTCTAATTCTTTCTGGCCAAGTTTTGATTTTATAGCATTAGATATTCGTGTAACTTGGCCGCGTATGTTTCCGCGTTTCCGATTGAGAACCACAGTACCTGAAATAGTAGCCATTACAATTCTATCTACACTGCTCAAAACAATTAAAGGTTATTGCAGTTTTAGGTGGATTTTGTATCTGGGAAACTTTTTAGCTGATTGATACATGGTCGACAGACATAGTAGGTTATATGAGAATAAATTACACATGTTTGGCAGAAAAAAACGCATTTTATTGCGCATTTGTGTACAAAAGGAAAAAAACACAATTTGTGCATATGAGAAAAAAAGAATAAGAAAAGGTGTTTTCTTCAAAGAAAATCATTTTCAGTAGGGGGTATGGTTTCCACGGGCGGCCAGCAACGTTGAACACCTTTGAGGCATGGACTCAATGAGGCTATTAATGACGAGTTGGGGTATTCTGCCCCACTCTTCCAGAAGAGCTCTTTCCAGTTCTTGGAGAGTTTGTGGGGGTTGTTGGCGGCCAGAAACTCGTCTTCCTAGAGCGTCCCAAACGTGCTCGATTGGATTCATGTCTGGAGAACACGCTGGCCATTCCATTTGAACGATTCCTTCCTCGAAAAGGAAATCCTCCACCAGGTTTGCACGATGTGGCCTGCAGTTATCGTCCATTAAAATGAAGTTATCTCCGATTGCTGCAGCGTAAGGGACTACAATATGTCTGAGGATCTCATCCTTATATCGGCGACCAGTCAGAGCTCCATCTCGAATGATGTAGAGCTCGAATGCGCCCGTCAATGGAGATGCCACCATACACCAACACTCCTCCGCCGCCAAATCTGACACTTTCGTGCACGAACGCAGGATTATTCCTACTGCCACGGTCCCTCCAGATGAAAATACGCCTATTATCCGGATGCACAGAAAAACGGGACTTGTCAGAAAACAGAATATTGCTCCATCCATTTCTCCTCCAGTTGACATGCTCGGTTGCCCACTCCCTGCGGTCGCGAGGATGCCTTGATGTTAATCTAACACATACCATCGGTCGGCGAGCATACAGACCTACAGCATGGAGCCGGTTTCGGACAGTCTGAGTTGAAATCGTGATGCCTGTAGCCGAACGAAGGTGTTGTTGGAGAAGAGTAGCGTTCATGTTTCGGTGTCTCCGAGCTGTTAACGCTAAATACCAATCTTCATTGGGCGTTGTTGCCCGTCTACGACCTTGCCCTGGGCTTCGGCCTGCACATCCACTCTCCAAAAAACGGTTCCAGATCCTAGAAATGACACTTTGTGACACTCCAATTGCTTGCGCTACTTCGGTTTGACTTTGGCCCCCTTCTAACCTACCAACAATTCTCCAAGCTTCTGAATCTGTCAAATGACTACGCTGAGACATCGTACTCATCGAAACAAAGCAATCACTGAAAGCCTATCATCCTTGTCTTCATTCTCTTTTATCCAGTTGAAAGTCAAATTTCATTCGCTGCCGCTGAAGCGACGTTTTTGACGTCGAACTCAAAATTTGCATACTCCACAGTTTGAAAACCAGACAAATTTGCATTTGTGATTCTCTTCTTCTATTTTCGGCAAAAAAAAATTCGTTTATATCTTTATTTTATATAAAACTTCAAATATCCTTTAATTGTTTTGAGCAGTGTATAACTACGTACAAAAAGTCCAAGGGTGATGATTCTTCACAGTGTTCTAAATGAGCGCTGCGGCTCGGAGGACCAAAACATGATCCGGCGACTCGGTTACTCTCGCTGTACTCTATTTAGGTAATAAAACTAATTAGATCACTTCGTATTCAATAAAAATTGAATTAAAACTTAACAAATGGTATTTATTTACATTTAGAAGAAAAGTGACAGGCAGTGGTTGGTGCATTGCGCTTACGTCTCAAGAAAAACATCTCTACTGGCGGGAATCCGCTTCGTGCATCCTCCAGTCTTGAGGGCTCAACAGCGCCCCCTGGATAACAAAATGTTCTACAGTATAAACACCAAACATACACAAAATTCGTTAATGCGGAGATCACTGTACCGCACGTGTGATCGCTTCGCAAACATGAAACCGAAAAAAGACATCTCTGGAGGCAGCAACCTCGTTGTATAGCGATCACAAAAAATACGCAAAATTTGTAAATGCGGTGATCACTATACCGCATGTATGATCGCTTCGTGAACATGAGACTTCTATAAAAACTGCTGTCAATTAATTTCTATACTGTTCTAAAGCAATAAGAGTAACTACTCACAAATATAAAAACAAGAAGAAAAAATCAAGCTTTAAATAAACAACCAGATGATGAAATTTTTTCAATGCTTGTTTTCTTTTAATATCATGACATATCCATTTAATGACGTAAGTGTTATTTAATTATATTAAAAAAATGTTTTAAATAACTAATAAATCATTAAATATCATTAAAATACAAATAAACATCGAATAGATGAGAATCACTTGATGACGTAAGAAATACGTCATGCGTAACAACTGTGTCATCACAAAAAATATCATAGCTCAGCCTTTCCAACAATAAAACAGCTACATCTGGCTGACTATCGACGATTTGGCAGGATTTCGCCAAATGGTGATCTCAAATAGGAACCAACCTGGTTGTGCCAGTACAAATTTGGACACAGTAAATTTATAGAATTTCTGTCATTAAGAAAAAAAGGATTACTTATTCAGGATTTTATCTCTAAAAAATCTCGTGAAAAAAAAATGTGTGAAGATGGTTCTTGTATTAAATCAAGCTTTCATTTAAATTTTCTTTCAAAGTATTTAAAACGCTGATAGATTATCAAATAAAATCGTACTATCGAATAAATTAGACAAATCATTCTATAAATGTTAAAACATTATAACTATTGACAGTTCTTTTCGAAAAGTTAATTTTAAAATATCTTACATAATTTAAAAATATCTTATAATATAAAAGAATAAAATAATATTTCTTCAGAAAAAAATACATAATATAATTTAATAAAGTGTTTAATATGGAATTTCAACATAAATAAATTAAATAAATTAAATATTTAAATATTATTTTTCTATGACACGATTACAGCATTATCATTAAAAAGATTTATAAATCATAATTTTACGTTCTAAAGAACTGCGCTTCTATGTATTATATTATTTATGCCTTTTTATGAGTTAAAAAGTTTATTTTGTATGTGTTGCTCTCATTCGCCGGCCTTGTCTTCAATACATATGTTCAATTACACGTAAGTGAGGAGTAAATGCACTAAAATTAGTAGAAGTATCGATAAAAATTAACTCTCTGAGCATCTGGGAGCTTTTTTATATAATCTCTTATGAAATTCAACATATATTAAATTTTATTTTGGAGTTTCATTCTGGATTATCACTCATATCCCTAGCAAAATATTAAGGTTTTTGAAACTCTTTGTGGAAACTGTTTACTGTATGAATAACTATAAACTTAATAATGAAAAATTACCTCAGATTTACGTTATAAAATTTTGAAAAATAAGGTTTAAATAATATTTCTAATTTTATTGCAAAAAGCACATACCCGTTATAATATAAGCTTAGCAAAATGTGTGTCTTAAGACATGTGTGTGAATTTGTGAATAATTATTTAATATTTTTTTATTTGCAGGTACACAGTCTGATTGTTTAATTCTGTTTCACATTCAATATATATTATGCGAGTGAGCTACAACCATAAACGTGGTGTCTGGATATAGTAAAATGGGTATACGTTACATAATGAGGTATCCTCTAGACTCTAGAGCCATAGTGTGAATTTGGGGTTCCTATGTCCAAAAGGCACAAGCGACATGAAAAACGTCAAATAGATCGCCCTTTGTTGCCCATTGTTGATCGTCCTTTATGTAATATTCCCGGGATAGTTGCCCTACTTAATATTTCCCTGCATAGTATACTTACCCCTTCATATTTCTGTTTTATAACAATGATTTTTGTATTGCATATGTAACCTATATACTCCAAATTTTATGTAGAATATCATAAAAAAATATTACTTTAATATAAATACCATATAAAAAAGTTTTTTATCAAAAAACTCAATCAATGATTTTGGCCATCTATCCCGAGCCTCAGGATTAGACACCCCACTTGATCGGGACAGATGCCCATTCGTAAAAAAAATAAGGAGTATAGGTAATTAACATTTATAATTCAAAATCTGGATTTGCATTTGACATAATATTCTATTTAAATAAAATTTACGTGTTTTTTTTTAAAGTTTAAGTTTACATATTCTGTATACTAATCCTGCAGCATACTACAATCCTGAATCACACTACCACATCAAAATAGATTTGCTAGACCCAATTCTTCGAATAAATGGGTATACATTTGAAGCCATTCGAAAAATTCTAACGAAAGCTAATCTTCTTAAATTTAAACTAAGAGGATTACCCACCCCCCTTCTTACATTCGATGTACAAATTCTAAAAACTAATTCAGGAAGCAAATTTAATATACTCAAATTAAATGGGTTAGATTTTTATGTTTCTTAATAAATGAGTTAAAAATATTTTATGTATTTTACGGAAGATTCAACTTATTTAATTTAAATAAGAGGGGAGGGAGTAACTTGCCAACAATAAAAGAAATATATTTCTTTGGTGGATAAAACATTTATTTCATAAAATAAATCGCTGCAACTTCGTCTACTATGCTTTTTTTATAATATTTGATAGTAGAAGAACGTCACTAGCTTCGACACTGTGAATAGATTTCCGAATTTCCATTGTTTTTTACCATTTTATACAGTCATATATGTTTTTATTGTGGATTCATATTGGTAAAGAATAATACTTTGAAAATTATCATTAACATATGCTTTTCATGTTTTATATAAAATGTGTTAAGCAGTGTTGCCGATATAAACATTTAAAGACGCGCGCGGCGCCCGGAGTGCGCCGATCAGTGAAAAGACAGTTGTGATTTCTAAAATAATTTTGTGAGCTACGTTTGTGTGAAATCTCGACGAGTCTTCGCCTGGAGAAATACGTGTATGCGTCACTGCTTGCATTCTTTGAAAAGCCACTGGTATTATCAGAAGTCTTTCTAAACAATCTTCATTTTTCACGCTACTAGTTTGTTTAAATTTTATAACCAAAATTTTAATAGCTACCCTGTTACCGGCATATTTTCTTAATTTGCATGTAAAGTTCTTTAGTTCCGAGATAAAGTTCTCAAGTTCTGGAGGTTCGAGTTCAGATACAGTCATACAGTGTATCCGAAGCAATGTTATTCTAATTTTTTCAAAGGATTCTGTATGATCATCTTAAAGCAATTGAAATCAGATTTTGGTTTAAATTGGTTCAGATTTTCGAAAAAACAAGAAAAATAGACCCGTAAATTTTTACTTTATAAAAAACATGTATATTATTACACATATATATATATTATATATTATATATATATATAATTATTATATATAATATAAATAATATATAATATAAATAATATATATATATAGTAATTTCATTTTACAAAAACAAAGTCCTGTTTTATATAAAGTAAAAATTTACCGGTCTATTTTTCTCGATTTTTCGAAAATCTGAACCGGTCCGATAGCGGGCGATGCCCGTCATAAAAATATCTGTCATGTAGATTAAATGCGATGTTAAAAACAAATCAATTTCAATGTTAAACATGTTGTATAGACACCTTCAAAATTTTAAAATATGTCAATATTTTCATAATCGGGTTTTTACCATGATTCAATATGTTCCTCAAATTCATATGACGTTATAATCTCTTGCTGACGTCATATGTACTTGCTTCCTGTATTACTCATATTGATACTTTCTTTGTATTATTCTGAAACATTTGAAAAATTCCATTAAACTTCCAGTATGACGTCAGATTAATTTTCTTTTTAATTCTCTAATGACATCATATTTACCTGCTTTCTGTTACACATACTCATACTCCCTGTCTTATTGATAAATGTTTGAAAATTTCCTTTTAATTGCCAATATGACGTCCAATTAATCTTTTTTTCAATTGGTGAAACTTTTTATTTCATTTTCCTTTTTCACGTGGAAATCTTTCAATAGAAAATTAACTATTGTGGAAAGAATTTTTTTGTGGATTTTTAATTGTTGGCAACTGCTATAACGAAAAATGTTTAAATTTAATAGGAAAAGGCTGTTAGATTTTTGTTTTTTTATCTCTCTATATTAAAATAATACCATTTTTCAAAACTTTGTGATTTTCAGTTTCATAGAAAGTATTCAGCTATAAGTACACAAAATTTCAAGTGTGTAAGTTATATAGTTTCTGAGAACCAGTTCTCTGACGGACAGACATCGTAGCAGGATGAGTAGGGTTTCATGAGATGAACGAAGCCCTAAAAAAGATTTTTTAAAAGTTATTGAAAATTACACTGTTGAAGTTTTTATTTTAAATGTTTTAATTCCTTTGCACATGAAATATTTCATACAGAAATAAAGGACAAAAGTAATCAGTAAAACACTATAATATAAACTTTTTTTAATGTCTGGATTCATGCCTATTGAAGCTCATATCATTCAAAAGGCCTTTAACCCCTTAATCGTCGCGCCCTTTATGTGTAGGCTACTTTTTAAAAATTCATATTGCTTGATTACCACCAGTTTTTTAAGTAGAAATGTTCGTCTTATTTAATAGACAGATAAAATAATGCAAGAATAAAGCCAATAACACTATTTTAAGAAACTTGTGGGAATCAAACAATCTGAATAAAACAGGCGTAACCTACGCTGCCCGTGAATGTCTGGGGCACGACGATTAAGGGGTTAATTTTATCCGTATAAACCCAATTCTACTTGATAAATCTTTTCCTTGAATACTTTGTTCGATATATAAAAGAATAATCCTCGTCTGAACGCAAAGTATTTTACAGTAACACATGAAATGGTCGATTATATATTCTTTATATGGAAACAACTTTAAGATAAAAAAGAATAGAGGCTGTTTCATGCTGATAATATTTTGCATATTTTTCTAATTTTGAGTTTTTTTTTTGTCATATATAATGGATAGTTAGTGAAACATTTTTGTTATTAAAGAACACATACTGCTGTTAAGGAATCGCAATACTTGAATTCCTTTTCTGAATATTTTAGAGAATGGATCTCAAAGAATAATTATTTGAAATGATATATCATTTTTTATGACTATGTATGCACATTTAAAATGTTTTATCCGCCTTATTTAGCATTAGCTTCAGTGTAACAAAAACGTAAGTTTATTAATTTCATAATTTAGTATTTGTAGTAATACTTTTTACCACATGCTCATTATATATGAATATTTTAATTTTAACTGAAACTGTTCTCTAAAAGGCTTTTTTCAGCCGATGACATTCTGCTGATATAGAAAAATGTAAGTAAGGATGTCATCATTTTTTTTATACTTAAACATGTTGGTCACGTAATATTTTCCCGATTTTCAATAGGGTGTTGGGTTATATTTACTCAAAAATAATATGTGGATGTTTTCCGTTCACTGCGCCATAAATGACTACATTTATGGTGCTGTGCGCGAAAATGACTGTGTCGGTGTTAAACACACACATTTTAACACCCATAACACCCCCCCTCCCCCTCAAAAAAGTATTTGTGGTACAAATTGTAATAAAAGGCGGGATATTAGGTTTTTATTTTTTTTATTTTTTATTTTTACGTTTCTTTTTGTTGCGATAAAGGCATTTTTTTTTACGTTTCTTTTTGTTGCGATAAAGACATTTATTTTTGGGTTATACATAGAATACCTTAAAATTCACTATATCAGCTCAAACAGGCTGAATTTTCAGTTATGTTGAGTTAAGTGCTATTTAGACCTCCGCATTGTTAACGTATTTATTAATATAAGAGCAATCTTTACATATTTGTTGAACCAATACGTATAAGAATTTATAATAATCTAATTTAATTGTCGTCTTAAAGCGACAGTTATTTTTAAGAACTTCTTAATGTGATTACCTACTATTTCACATTAACATCATACATATATATATTTAATCGTCGAGTCCGAACTATTATCTAAAATTATGTTTTAAATACTTTCTGAAAACTATTTGTGTAATCTGTAATTCCAATCCTTGTTTTAAATTTGAAAATTTTGATTGGTTCTAAACACTGTTAAATAGTTTAATTTGAATAGGTGATTAGTTCTTCGTTGATAAACTTAAAATGCGTTACACTAATGAATTTTCGTTGCACAACATAATGTTCTTACTAACATTAAGTTATGTTGCGTTAAATCTGGTGAAATATTGCATACATAAGTCTAATGTTCTTTTCCAAACTTTAAAAAATAATTAAAACACATTTTTCAATTCATTTCAATATTACTTTTCTTCAAAAAGAAGACACTATTGTAGAAATGCATATAGTAGAAATCTTTACTTATCTACAACTACATTTACAGTCTTATTAAGAAAACTTATAATGTGTTAAGCTCTGGTCAAAGTAGAAAAACGAGAACTAAAATTTCAGTATACCTATCGACGCCAATAAATTACAAAATAAATACTAGAAATTTACCATATTATATTTTCCCCAGAAAATTTCAAATATTTTAATGACTTTCAGATCTCATCCGTATTCATGTTATTCTTTTAAAACAGTGAAAACATCATTGCCTTACAATATTAAAAGTAGATTAATTTTACATATCCTTGAACTAGTGTTTCGTATGTCAGCGTAAGCATGAAGTTGCCTGAGCCAGTATTTTAAAACTAATCTACCTGAATTTATTATATTCTGTTGTTTAAATGTATAAATATAATTCTAAAGGAGGAGATTCATCTTTCTCCAGCTAAGTCCTTACATAACGAGAAATCAAATAGCGTGGCACCTACCTATGCACTTGTCTTGAGTGCGTTAGCCTGGGAAGAACATGCTTGTGACATCTATATTATAAAGCAAAAACATGTGCGTTAGAAACGTTGAAGTCATATTGCCGGTGGGAATAAACAGCCAATAAATTTCGCTTTCAAAGTATTTTTTTTAAATAAATTCTAAATATCGCACAGTATAAATTTTTACACCTTCAAATTAAATTAGACATGTTCTTTTATATGTATGTTCTTTTTTTTGTTTGAAAACTCTATCGTGTTTTACTGATATTTTATGATTTTTTAAATAATTTTCAAGCATGATTTTTGAAAAATCTATGTGTATCGTGTTCAGCTCGATTACAAAAGATTAACCTGTTTGCACTTAAAACAATATACACAGTTCTGAGTTTGTTTCCAGCTAATATTCCATAACGAAATTAAAAATTGGTCAATAAAGTAATAAAGTAGCATAAACAAAATATAATTTGAACATATATACAATCAAACTACGCGTTTAAACCACTCAAATTATCAGAAATTAAAAGTCTGCGGTAAGTACTAAAACATTTGGTGATTTATTCGGCTATTGCCTCCTGGAGTTCGACTAATTCAGGGTAAGTCAAAATGATTGGCCTGATTATAAATGACGATAACTTAAAATTGACAATAATTGGAAGAAACGCATTAAGTATATTACAGATGAAGGACAACGTTTTGTTTGCGCACTTCTTAGCTGTTTTATGTGGCGTTTTTTAGTCACACGGAGAATATAAATGTGATAATCCATTTTTCAAGGGACATTTTGAATGCATTGTGCATGGCATCTGTTTAAGGAAATATTCCTACGTTTCCTATAAATGTGATTCAACTGAAAGTGCATTTAGAATATGCACTGACATGAGTGTCTATACAAACATTATTCGCAATATCTGGCGCAAAATGGATTAATTGATTGATAGATTTCATAGATGTTTTGTGTATTACTTAAAGGAGACACATGGAACAGTCGTAAAGTATGCAAATAAAAATTTTAGCTTCTTTCTATGACATGCTTTGAGTGTTTCTACCTATCATTGTTTAGAACGAAGTTACTGTCATTTGTAATCAGGACAATCCGTTTGACTTACCCTGTTCAAAAGTATCAGTTCTAATGAATTTCAAAACTTTGTTTGAATGGGTAATTAATATTTTTCGCATAAAAATTATTTGCGTTTGTGGGGAATCTAAAAAAATGTATATATCAAATGTAAATAAAATATTATAGTTTTCAATTTAAAAAAAAAAAAAAAAATCACTTCTATTCTGTAAACCGAGTAGGATCCCCTAGCCATTTAAAAAGTATTATGTTTCTTTTAAATATTCTATATCTATACTAATATTATAAAGGAGTAATTCTTGTTTGTTTGTTTGTAGGGGGTAATCTCTAGAACTACCGAACCGATTTCAAAAGTGATGGTGGCAAATTGGTAGCGACAACCCCTGCTCCAACATAGGCTATATTTTATGTCGGTGCCACTAACCCCAGGGGGTGCAGGAGCAAAAAACGTTCTAAAATTGCGATTTTTCAGTTATCACACTGGCTGTCAAGCCCTGAGAGCTTGGCAGCCGGTTCTGTATGTATGTATGTACGTACGTAATGCGATAACTCTTCATAGAAATATCAGTTTTCCTTCAAATTTTGTTTATAGGTTCACTGTGTTAAGGCGCTTCCCTGATTAGTTTTCGGGATTGATTGGTTAAGTATAAAAGGGGGGGAACAAGGGGCTAATCCCCCCCTTAATTTATATAAATGGGTTTTTCATGCAGAATTATTCCGTTTTCCTTCAAATTTTGTTTATAGGTTCACTGAGTTAAGGCGCTTCCCTGATTAGTTTTCGGGATCGATTGGTCAAGTACAAAGGGGGGGGAACAAGGGTCTAATCCCCCCCCCTTAATTTATATAAATGGGTTTTTCATGCAGAATTATTCCGTTTCCCTTCAAATTTTGTTTATAGGTTCACTGAGTTAAGGCGCTTCCCTGATTAAGACGCTTCCCTGATTACTTTTCGGGATTGATTGGTTAAGTATAAAGGGGGGAACGGGGGGCTAATCCGCCCCTTAATTTATATAAATGGGTTTTTCATGCAGAATTATTCCGTTTTCCTTCAAATTTTGTTTATAGGTTCACTGTGTTAAGGCGCTTGCATGATAATTTTCGGGATTGATTGGCTGAGTATAAAGGGGGGAACGAGGGGGGGGGCTAATCCCCCCCCCCTTAATTTATATTAATGGGTTTTTCATGCAGAATTATTCCGTTTTCCTTCAAATTTTGTTTATAGGTTCACTGAGTTAAGGCGCTTCCCTGATTAGTTTTCGGGATTGATTAGTTAAGTATAAAGGGGGGATCGGGGGCTAATTCCCCCCTTAATTTATATTAATGGGTTTTTCATGCAGAATTATTCCGTTTTCCTTCAAATTTTGTTTATAGGTTCACTGAGTTAAGGCGCTTCCCTGATTAGTTTTCGGGATTGATTAGTTAGGTAAAAAGAGGGGGAATCGGAGGGCTAACCCCCCCCCCTTAATTTATATATATGGGTTTTTCATGCAGAATTATTCCGTTTTCCTTCAAATTTTGTTTATAGGTTCATTGGGTTAAGACGCTTCCCTGATTACTTTTCGGGATTGATTGGTTAATTATAAAGGGGGGAACGGGGGGATAATCCCCCCCTTAATTTATTTAAATGGGTTTTTCATGCAGAATTATTCCGTTTTCCTTCAAATTTTGTTTATAGGTTCACTGTGTTAAGGCGCTTCCCTGATTAGTTTTCGGGATTGATTGGTTAAGTATAAAGGGGGTGGGGACGGGGGGCTAATCCCCCCTTAATTTATATAAATGTGTTTTTCATGCAGAATTATTGTATTTGCTTCAAAATTTGTTTATAGGTTATCATTGGGTTAAGACGCTTCCCTGAGTAGTTTTCGGGATTGATTGATTAAGTATAAAGGGGGGGAACGGGGGCTAATACCCCCCTTAATTTATGTAAATGGGTTTTTCATGCAGAATTATCCTATTTCCTTCAAATTTCATTGATAGGTTCACTGTGTTAAGGCGCATCCCTGATTAGTTTTCGGGATTGATTGGTTAAGTATGAAGGGGGGAACAAGGGGATAATTCCCCCTTATCTATACTAATATATAAAGTAGTAAAGATTGTTTGTTTGTTTGTTTGTTTGTTTGTAGAGGGTAATCTCTGGAACCACTGAAGCGATTTTAAAAGTGATGGTGGCAAATTAATGGTGACAATCTCTGCTCCAACATAGGCTATATTTTATGTCAATGCCACCACCCCCAGGGGGGTGCAGTAGCGAAAAACGTTCTAAAATTTCGATTTTTTGTATACTGAAGGAGATAGAAGCATCAAATTTGGTATGGTAGTTACTTATAACATGTAAATGCTCTCTAAGAACAAATTATAGAAACATTCGAAATTTAAAAGGGTGAGATGAGGAAGAAGCGTTCTAAAAACATTCTAAATTACAATTTCTATGGAATCTCTGAAACTACAGAACCGATTTCAAAAGTGATGGTAGCAAATGGATGGTGGCAGTCCCTGCTCCAACATATGCTAAATTTTATGTCAGTGCTACTACCCGCAGAGGGTGCAGGAGCGAAAAACGTTCCAAAATTATGATATTTTCAATACTGAAGGAGTTAGGAACTTGACATTTTGTACGGTCGTTACTTACGAGATTTAAATGCTCTATAAGAACAAAGTCTAAAAAAATTCGAAATTTAAAAGGCTGAAATAAGCAAAAAATTTTCTAAAAACATTCTAAATTACAATTTCTATGGAATCTCTGGAACTACTAAAGCGATTTCAAAAGTGATGGTGGCAAATGGATGGTGACAATCCCTGCTCCAACATAGGCTATATCTTATGTTGGTGCCACTACCCCGAGGGGGGTGCAGAAGCGAAAAACGTTCTAAAATTGTGATTTTTGCGATGCTGAAGGAGCTAGAAACTTGAAGTTCGGCATGATTGTTATTTATAAGATCTAAATGCGCTCTAAGAACAAATTCTAAAGAAAAATTATCTAATGATTCTGCGATTTTTCAACTATTGAATTTCTAAAATTACCAAATTTCACCATAGAGTACCATAGCGAAACCTTCACGCGTAAAAAGATAATGATAAGGGCGACGTGTCCTGACGTGTATATTGGCTATAGCACGAGTCACAAATTATAGTATCCTTATTATTATGTTAAAATATAAAAGTGAATTATGAAATGTCAAATTTTGTTTGATTAAAGGTTCGTTAAGAGAAATTGACCAGCGTAGCGGGCGTAGCTTGCTAGTTTTAAATAAACGAAGATAATTTGATTTTGATTGTAAAATAACGTGTCTTTTATGAAGTAATATAAATAGTTAAGTATGTGATTTTCCGGCAAAAAAGGATAATGGAGAAGATATACAAGTAATGCATTCAGTATTAGTTGACAATATATCCTGCAACAGTTCAAAATGCATGCATTATGTTAAGCTGTAAGCTATTTTCAATTTACATTTAAGCATTAAAGCGTTTAAGTTTGTAAATGTCAATAATAAAGCAAACTTATATCACGAGTATATTATAGCAATTAAATATTTGAAAATTATTTTCTAAAAGGTATTATCATTTAGTATTATCTATAAATAATATAACTTAATAAAGGTCATAATAGTTATCAATATAAATGGAGTAACATTCAAAAAACGATTTAAATGTCATGTTTTAAAGAAATTGATGAAATATTCTCCTAAAATAAACGATGTGTAAAGTCGAAGAACAAATATTTTAAAAAAAATTATATTAGAAAAAAAGTTTATTTCAATGACATTTTGTAAAAACATACAATTATTTATCATATGTTAATTATATACTTACATCTTATTGACATAACTACGGTTTGAGATGCCAAACCATAAGCCACTTCAACGGGATAATGAAAGTAATTTTTTATTTTGCTGCTATCTTTGTAATGCCGTCTCTAAATGTTTCAGGCTGTCGTTGAATAGATTTTTTGAAAATTAATACCACATGTGAGATGATTATGGGTTACACAACAGGATAATGTTTGTGTTCTCCTTTTATAATATTATTACATAGAAATATTTCATCTCATCTTTATAGTCATATATGATTGCATTGTCATATATTCTTAATGTCTTTCGTAAACGATATTCTAGTGACGCAAGACTATATATTCCATAATACAGAAGCCATCATATGGAAAAGAATTGTGCTGGTAGATAATCATTCTATAATAATAATTCGAGTCGATAGAAAATTATCTTTTCTGAGTATTTTAAAATTGTACCTTGCGAAATTCTTATGCTTGGAAAGAAGTAAATATCGGTACTTCTCGATATTATACAGGGTGAGCACAAATTCTCATCCTCATTGCAAAACAGTAACACGAGAAGACTGACAAAGATATTAATGCAAAAATTTTACCATGTTATAGCCATGTTTCTGAAGTTTTGTTTTTTTTTTTCGTAGAAGAAAATAGCGCTACACGCCCAGAAAATTAGGCAGTGAATCAAAAGATAATTTTTAACGAAGAGACCGTTCGTTTCTTAGAAGGCAACCAACGTTAGCAGTCTCTTCAAACTTTTCCTGTCACATTTTTACAATCATGACATCTGAAAGATTGCGTCTATTACAATGTGAAAACGCCTGTTGAAAAGACATGGCGGTTTTGTTTCATGGACGTACCAAACACTTTGTACTTTTTTCTACGTGGGGGCTGTTTCGTTAAATATCGAAGTTTGATTTACTACTTAAATATATGGAAGATCGCGCACTTTTTTAGGTATTAAAAACTTTAGGGACAAGACTATGTATTATTAGAAATTTTACATTAATATTTTAGATAGTCTTTTCGTGATAAAGTTTTGTAATCAGGGTGAGACTTTGTGCTCACCCTGTATTTCATTTTCTTTTAAAATTTATATTATTAGTTATGCCCAGTGAAGCGATATAATTATCTGAAAAACTTCATATTGTTCTACTGTATCTAGACAATTTTGATTATAGTTGGTGCAATTAACTCCGTAATACACGTGTATAAAAATCCACACTGAACTCTTTAACAGTCGCACAACCCCAGAGTGCAGACTTTGTTTTAATTTGTATCCAATATAATTTTATATCCAATATATAATCAAAATAATAATTATCGCTTTATATAATCGCATACAATCTTTACAAATTCTGAGATAAAATAAGCCAATGTTTACTATTCGGAAATAATGGGGATAAAAGTAAAAATCGTATGCACCCCGGTATGTGATACACTGCGCGACAGATTCCGGGTTAATGTCTTTAGATGCGTTTATGCAGCAGATATTATCATGGTAAACTAAAATTTTTAATGCTAAACTGGGAATACTAATGTATAAACCTAATTGGATACAGCTTGAAAACATAGCACGAAATACTATTCTGCGTCTGAAAGCATGCATATATTTTTTATAATTTTATTTTTATTAAGATTTACAAAATACTTGAATGATCAGTTCTTTGGTTAAGATAAGCTATCTCTTTTAAAGTAAATTATGCATTCTATTAAAAAAAAAGTCTCGCTTTTCCCAAATCTCTAAATAATATATTTAAAAAAAATCACTCTTTCGTACTTTCTTTATATACATCATTTGCGCAGGTTTTTTTTTTCTTTATCTTTTTAACATTTCTTAGTATCAGTATCAACAATATTTATGTTTAACAACACAGAATTTGAAACATTTAGAATAAAAGCTATGTAAAATGTAGCAAAAAAATGTTCCGGTTTTTGTTAGTTAGAATTGTTGTAATTAAACTGATTTATATATTCTTGAAATTATTATTTTTACATTCATTAATAAAGTGTCAAATCTGTAGCAGTAATGAAATAAGTGTACTGTGAAAGAATGGGAGCCAAATAATTATCTTGCTTTTCTCCAGAATCTTCAATAAACATTTACGTCCGTGTCGTAGTTTTTTGTTTTTATCCGTATAATACACATGAAACTGTGCCAAAAATAATATACAATTTCAGTTTTTTTTATCGCTTTTCCCTTATATTATGATTTATCATAAACATTATTTTCACAGAAGTCATTTTTTAATAAATCTCGCTAAAAGCTTTGAATGGCTGAATGTTAAATCGGCACTGATAAAAATGAGGATAATGTTGCTATACTACAGAGATTTTTTCGGGTTTTTTTTCGTACGATGATGATTACGAATAAAGAAAATTACTGTGCAATCATAATGGGCAGAAAACGTTTTAATAATTTACTATTCTGTAAGCTTTCTTAAGTCACATTTTTAAGCCGTTTTATTTTTTTTATGTTTAACTTATCTGAAAAGAATGTCTAGCAAAAGTTTGTGGATAAATATTACTAATATTATAAATGATTATTTTGTATTAAATTATATAAAGATAATATGCGCAGTTTCCAAAACCGTTTCTCATTATCTATTCAAATAAGAATTATTTTCTTCCCCTTCTTATTTAATTTTTATTGTTATCATTGATTGATTCATTTTAATTCTAAAAGCGTGATTTAGGCCTATATTTTAAGGAGGAATTTTCGCATTTATTTATTAATATCTTCTACCGTGTTGAATGGCGCCAAATTAGTAATCATATGTCATTTTAAATTTCATTTTTCAAAATGTTTCTGCATCATTATAAATAAAACTCTTCAGATTAAGCTAAAATTAGCGCATATTTTCAATTTTAAAGTCTTGATTCTCAAGAAAAAAATCCACAGATGCTGGCAATACAAGCGTAAATGTATATGTAAGTAATACTGATATCGCGCAATAATATATGAGTTCAGCATGATTTTTAAAACTTTTTTTTAATAAAAATAAATATAAATGAATTTTAAAGGAAAATTAATAAATCTTATTTAACCTATATATTATCTTCAAAGATATATTATGTTTCAAGTTTGTTTTACTATTATTATTATTATTATTATTATTATTACTATTATTTGATTAATATTTCTTTAAAGGGGCGAAATAAGAAATGAATAAAATCAATTTATCCTTATAAATGTTGTAATTTTAGCGTATGACTTTAAGACAGACATTTTGATGCACATATTTTATCACATACAATATCTTAACGTTTTTACTATTAGCAAAGTTCTAGTTTTAAAATTTAAATCTGTCAAGGATATATATTTATAAAACTGTAAAACTGCTTAGTGTAGGTTGCAGTAGAATTGTAGTCAATGTTATAAAAGTAA
Source organism: Maratus michaelseni (assembly GCA_963931845.1). Taxonomy (NCBI): domain Eukaryota; kingdom Metazoa; phylum Arthropoda; class Arachnida; order Araneae; family Salticidae; genus Maratus; species Maratus michaelseni. Next base: position 253,956,747 of record OZ007590.1, on the reverse strand, counting down.
TTTAATTTCGACATTAAAGCTACCAAGAATGAAAAATATTTATTAAAGAATATTCAATAAATTTATATTTCGTAAAATATAACTTACAAATGTTTATGAAGCAAAAAAAAAAAAAATACTTAAGAATTTCATTCATTTAGGTGATAAAGTTCTAAAAAATCCGATATTTTCCCTGAAATAACTATGTAAAATGAAAATTAAAAAAAATTGTTGTTTATTTTTATTTTAAATTCAAGTTTCGACAAAAGATTTTTCGTTTCACTACAGAAACATTACAAAATACCACCAGATTTTACATTTTGAAAATGCAACATAAATAAAATATTTACATAAAAAAAACAAGTATTCAATTTGATTAAAATTCAGAAAACGATATTGTAAACATACGGAAATATTTACATTTAGAGTGACTTCTTATACTTTAAAAAACATGTTTGAAATGGCTAAGGACACATTTTGTTGAATGCATTTGTCACAAGCAAAATAGAAATTGTATATTTTCTCTTCCAAGATTCTAGTATTTCATTTCATGTTGTCTTGTAAAAATAATGCAAAAAGAAGTTCGCTAGAAATTATGTAATTGTAGAATAAAATTATTGTGTCGCATTCAGAAAGTTACTTTTCACGAAATTACTCAATAGACATTTTAATATAATTTGTTTTTAAGTATGCATTTTTATTAAAATGTTTATAATTTTACCAATACGCCTTATTTTTTGCGTATATATGTTAACTTTTATTTCGGTTTTATTCCATTAGTTTTTAAGTTTCTGCAATATTTTCTTTAATCTGCAAGCGAGTTTATTACATACGATTTCTTAATAATCCGAAGCAGCAGATTCCATTCTAAATATATTTATTTCACAAATATATTTACAAATATGTGAATACATAAAAATTATTATTCTGCTTTATTTATTTATTTATTTATTTATTTAATCTGCTTAATGTATTTTCAAAGGTATTTCCTACTTTTCCTTTTTTACTTTCTTCTATCTTTACAATAAGAAAGTATTGGATTCGACTTCCGGTTTTAGTCGGATTTGTGGGTTTAGGTTTTGGAATTTCCTGATCAAGATTAGACAGTTTTTAGAAAATGTACGAGGGTCGATCCAAAAATAAGGTTCCGATGAAATTTACAAATAGACAACATTGTTTATTCTCATAGAAATTTACATCGTTGGAAAGAAGAAAGTTTTCTCTATTTCTCTACATAGTCGCCATCTTTTTCTACGCATTTTTGTAGTCGGTGCTCCAATTTCTGTATCCAATGTCGTAGAACTCCGCCGCCAAGCCGCTGAGGAAGCGTTTCACCTCTTCTTTGTCGTCACCTTTGGAAGTTTTGGATACCCAAATGTTCCTTTATCTTGGGATTATCACAAGTGATAATCACTTGTTCCCCAACGGTGACGTCAAAGAACAGGTGAAACGATTCCTCAGCGGATTGGCGGCGGAGTTCTACGACATTGGATACAGAAATTGGAGCAACATCTACAAAAATGCATAGAAAAAGATGACGATTATGTAGAAAAATAGAGAAAACTTTCTTCTTTCCAACGATGTAAATTTCTATGAGAATAAACAATGTTGTCTATTTGTAAATTGGATGGGAACCTTATTTCTGGATCGACCCTCGTATGTCTGTGAGTCTGGCAGTATGTCACAAAAAATGTGAGCGCTCTATTACCAGAATTAATTCACAAAATGCAATAAAACTTCAGACTTAGAAATTTATATAAATTGGTGCTGATTAGTTTTTGGCGTAAATCTCCCAAGAGGTGTCGCTGCTATGCTGCATTTTTTACGATTTTTTCAATGGCTCTTTATCAAGAACTAATGCACGTGTTTTTATCAAACACCAGATTCAGTTAGACGTTATCATAAGTTGTTGCTGATAAAGTTTTGGTGTATATAAGCCCAACAGTATATAGCCCAATTATTGCGCTGCTTTACTGCAATTTATAGGATTTATACGATTTTAGAGATAATCGTATTTCAATAATTAATACTGGTAATTTCCTCAAACTTCATATTCTATTAGACCTTGATATAAATTTGTACTGATTAGGTTTTCGTGTAAATGATATAACACGTGGCGATGTTATGATGCTCTTTTGTGTTCTAAAATACATAATTAAAAGAAATATGCTTTTTGAAATATTAATGAGATAGAAGAAAGTTTTGGGATTCGCACATCCGACTAGTTTAAGTAAGTCAAACTGTCTAGCTATTTCAGTCTATTTCTATGCATTGCACTCGACTGTATTTGCTCAGACTGTTTTGTCATATCCGACGTCGAACAACATTACAACTTTTTTAAAACTCTCTGTGACATGTCTATTGATATTTCTTTTAAGACAAAGGAAATGGAATTATGAGAGTGCTGATTGAATTAGATATACAGTATCCCAAAAATATCAAAAACGATCGTTGTTTCTCCAATTCTAAATGTTGCAGAATAAATCTGCTTGCACCAAACGTCCTTGCTAATTATTTTCTGCAATACCGTATTAGTGATATTTTCTTGAACGGTCGTGCATATACTGAAAATGTCCCCAAAAAAATAATTTTTTCAATTCCAACGCCTAATTGTGCCTACATGTTCGAATTCACATGTAAGTGGATTCAAAACGGAGAGTGGTTATGCCAGTTAGTTTAGAAAATATGCAGATGTAACATTGTCAACTCCTATTGCTAAATTAATTTATATGCGTTCCAAAGCAGATTGCAATGTGTTTAGTTTTTCAGCATAACTCAAAAACTGCTATGCAAAATGATTTAAAATTTTAATTCCCATTTTTCAAGCTTCTAGAAATCGATTTATATTTTTAGAAAAATCTTAGGTTGTAATTCATACATTTCGAAAAGTAATTTTGAAAAAAAAAATATGTATTTTCAAATTAAGATTCTACAATCCTACGAATTTTAACCTTTAAACCTTTTAATGGAAATCAATTTCGAAAAGCTTCAAATATGTGAATCTAAAATTACAGATAATTCCGCCCAGTAGGTTTCCAGTTATCTTTAAAATATACAAAAATTGCAATTTAATTTGAAACGATTAAATTGTGAATTTAATATTATGAGTTCCCAACTGTAAATATGCATAACACCTATACTACTTGGGAGAAGGCCTTTCAGGGAATCCAAATAGGATATCAAAAGCAGCTGTTTGTGATGAAATTTTAAAAGTTTGGTACAGTTTCAATATTTAGAGTTCCTGCCAAGTACATGTCACTATAATAAGATTGTAGGAAATTATAATCAAGAAGCACGCAAACAGATTTATAATGCGACTTTTAGTATTTGAGAATAACCACCAATTGGATTATTTTAGATGTTGTAATGTTACTTTTATTTCATTTAACACTCATTGTTTCGTAACCAATAATCCTTGTAGACTTTCCCAGTATTGAGGTCGATGAAATGTCATATTGCACTGAAAAATGAAATTACTTTTAAAATAAACTACTGTATGACTTTTGCGAAATAATAATAAATTTCAACAGGAAATTTTTATTACAAAATTACTGGATATAAATTATTGTATAAAAATTGACAATGTTTTTTTTTATGTAGAATGGAGATTCTTATCACAGTATAGTCTTTCAAAAACAGAAATGTGCTATGTTACTTCACCGATATGATTGAACATAAATTTGCCATTCCTCTTGTCCGTTTAAACCCCTGTCTTTATACATTCATTCACAATAGGGCTGTCGTAAAACTCCTGGGGTCAACATATTATTTCAGTTTGTCAATTAGCAATTAAGTACTATAATTTACAACAATTGTGTTTAATGCGATATACATAATTCATTTAATGGTTAATTTCTATTTAATTTTAGATTGAAGAAAAGCATAAATATATTAATATTCATAGAAATAAGATAAAATTCAAAATCCATCAAGCAAAATCACATCGCTTTTTTAAAATGTAAACCAATGCATATTTCTGCTTTTCAAATTTGTTAAAACTTTATTTCAAAAGATTGAAATTGGAACAAATTTTGATTCAAAGAACGTATTTCTAGTGAAGAGAATGTAATAGAAAAAAAAAACATTTTTTTTTAAATTCTATAAACACACCCCTTCGATTATGCTTAAAGAAAGTTTACGATTAAAACCTAACATTAATAACGTTTTTCTATTCGAAATACATGAAAAATAACTAAACTGTGTTTCTTGAACTAAATACATGTTCACTTGGGTGTTCATTACTGTACAATAATCATGGAAAATATTTCGTTTCTTAAAAGACTTCATTGCGAGAAATGTTTTATTTTCTATATGAAAAATGTTTGGGACACCTGATTATTAACAAGAGATTTGTACTTAAATAGCAGCTTAATAACTAAACTATATAAAAAAATCAATACATTCTATAATGAGTCTATTCATTTAAATTTAATGAGTAAAATTTTATTGCAAAACCTGTTTTTTAGTTATAATGTATTATTCGAGATAAAAACTGCGGCGCATTGTGTTTCATCTGTACATTGCAAACATTTATTTACTTTATCTCTACATTTTTAAGGGTTTTACTAAATTCTCGGTTTAAAAAAAAATATATTTTGTTTCAATTGTTTAAATTGGTTTCATATTTTAACAAGAGTATGCGTGCGAAACGATTTTTTTTTTTGAGAAAAGGTCTTTCCGTTTCAAACGCGTTAGTGTTGTGAAATGAGTTCATGATTCACCACTGGCAAACAACGTGCAGCTGACCATGTAACATATGTACGAGGAATTATCTACTGAAAATTTTCTCAAATGACGTCTCGGAGCAAGTACACCAAACGATAACGATAGTTTAAATTAATTGATTTTGATATTTGCTCTGAAACATATTAATTTCAACGAGTATCTTATCAAAATAACAGCTTTTATTGCAACATGTATATTCAACGACGCATTTTTCACTATATTACTGAATATGAATACTAAGGTATTCAGATAAGCTAAAGAGCTATGAAGTCCCAATAGCAACAAAGATGGCTTGCATCACTAAGAACAGCGTGTGTCTGTTGCGTTGAATGACGCAGTGGAGGCTAGAATTTCTTCCTGAGAATAAAATAAAGTGACAAACTCCTTGTTCGAGGACAAAGGACACACTCTTAAAAGTGTACCGCTTATTTAAAAGGCACAAGCACGTTGTGCCTTCTATTATTTTAATGTAAGAGGCACGTAGACAAAGTGCCTCTGATTAGGAGAAAAACGTTAGAGGCACAATGAAATGAAAGGCATCGGAACAGGGCGAAATCTAGTCAGAGGCACGAAGTTAGCCTCTGACAGACTTGTGCCTTTGAAAAAAAAAACATGTCAGTTTCAGAGGTACACTGAGAAACTGACATGCGCAACAGCCGTTTACCCGTCATGTATTGGGATCAGTGGAAGGGAATGGAAGCAATGGCCGCCATGTCAATACACCTGTAAACAACGACGACACGAAGCTAATAGCGAGTCTGGAATAAGTAAGTAGTATATTTAACTTAGTATTATTTTCTGTGAATATTATAATATAAAACATGATTCTTTATACATGGAGACATTCAGGATTAGGGATGGGGCAACGAAAAATTTTTCGTCAATCTCTTAGTTAATCAAGTTCTATCTTACTATTTTCAAAGATTTACGGGGAACGCGGCACCCTCCTGCGTACATCCATGTATATGTATATATTATATATGTGTATCTCTCAGCAAATCTTTCTTTTTATATTCATATAAATAGTACTTAATAAATAATAAAATGAATAATACATAGTGTCATTATGTAATCATATATAGAATTTCCAAGACCATACTCAGATTTTTTTTCCTCGTGTTTGTGTGTGTATGGAGGGCGGGGGGTATGACAAAGACGTTTGTCATATATCTTGCTTTCAGTTCAAATCCCCAACCCCCCAAAATTTTAACAAGTAAATCCAGGAGAAAGAAGAAGCACATAAGTAGATGAATCATCTGTTTATTTCTTGAAGAGGCATTATCGATAGTTAAAGAAGCAAAGGGGAGGTACCTACAAAAAACGAAGATAAATTTTCTACAACCTTTCTGGTCAAGTCAAACGGCCGAAGTGATAAAGTTTTAAAAGTTACATGTACGGGTGTTGGCGCGGATAGCATGATAAAATCGCCAGTACTTGGCGAGAGAGTTTTTGGAGACTACTGTCGGAAGCGTATGGGAAAAAACGATAAATGCTAGATTCTGTCTATGATTATGCATACATTTGAGAATGGGGGGAAGGGTTGTAAAGATTCTTTCATGGAGACAAAAAGGAAAAAGAAAAGAAAATAATTTTGGGATTGGCGTTTGATTTTGCTAAAAGACAGCTGCAATTAACGGTTACTTATGACTCGAATCTAATAACAGGGTGTGAAAGATATGAGCTTGCATATTACAGTTTTAATCTTTTTAATTAATTCTTTTGAGAGCGGATGAGAAGTGCTAATGCTTGCATAAAGAATGTCGGTTATACGTTACATTACTTTAATAAGTAGAGCACAGCTGCTTATATATTTTGTCTAAGTTTTAAGACAGATGCACTTTTGATTTCATGAGAAGAAAACGGTTGGATTAGAAATATATGAACATTTGTAGTTTATTTTTAGCATAACCGCAAGGTCAAGGACTGAGAAGTTTCTGATGTATGCAAGTGACTTGCATTTTAGAATGAAGAAAGTAGATTCGTTATCTAAATTAAATCAGAAATAGATTTTAGTTAAAATATTGAATTTTGGTGGGGGGGGAATTATATACCTTTAAAATCCATAAACTATATTTGTTTATTATTTTTAATTATTTATAATTATTTATTTATTTGGGGGGGGGATGAATGAATATTTATGAATTTATTTTTTTATCTCTATTTGGGGGGGGGGGGGAGGAGAAGCATGAAATCAATACATGCATGCTAGATGTTGGAAGAGGAATGGAAAAGCTTATGTTAACTTGTTAAAATTTTGGGGGGTTGGGGATTTGAACTGAAAGCAAGATATATGACAAACGCCTTTGTCATATATCTATATGACAAAGACGTTTGTCATAGGGGGGGGGGGTGTACCTTGTAGATGTTAAGCGCTACAGTGCCTTTCTTTTAAATAAAAGTATAATATGAATTGATAATATGAACTGTTTTTGAAGGAGGGTGGAGGTTAGGCACTCACTTGGCGACAGCCTTGAATACTTTCTACATTTTATAAAGTTTCACAAATCATAATGTTGATTCACATTTTGCACTTTAAAACATTATTTGTATATTTCAAGTAAAAGTTCCTTAAAAAATATTATTTGTTTAAAAATATATATAATTTAATTTAGGTAGTGTCTTTTAAAATTTTTGAAGAAAAAAAAAAAGAAATAAAATATGATGTTTGTTGTAATATTATAAGCTTAAAATTCTGAAATTTTTTGAGTGGGATCTCAATGGGATCAGGAGTTATCAAATAGACGCTAAAACATCGTCATTTAAATAACTATCTATTTTGTTATTTACTTATTATTTCCATGGTAATCTTCAGCTTTTATTTCATAATCCCTGATCCGATTGCGATCCCACTCTAAAATTTTCATAATTTTAAGCTTATACTATTACAACAAACATAGTGTTAAAAAAAACTCTGAAAATTTTTTAATTAAAAAAAATTAGTAATATATATTTTTTTAAACTAAGCATAGTCAACTTCCATATCAAATTAAACATTATAAACCCCTTTTTTAAATGGGGCAGGGGGGGGGGTCATAAAATTCTGTATGTTTGATAGAACTTGAGAAATTCAAAATTGAAAATTTTCAAATCATTTAAAAATTTCGATCAAATTTTCTGCAAGTCAAAAAATGATGATTTTCCAAAATTTAAATAATTAATGGTATGAAAACTTAATGCAATAAAAAAAATATATATATATTCTCATTTATATCATCCGGTAGAATATTGAAATCTGTTAGTTGATTTCGCATGGAGACCCAAATATTATATTTTTTACCTGTGCATTTTTTGGGTAAAAGATTATAGTTTTTCAAAAAATGGTAAAAAACACCAAGTAATAAATATATACCACCTCTGACTTAGCCACATATTGCCATTGAGTATTTCTTATTGTCAGTGATTGAGAAAAAACTATATTTTGCAGCAAACTATTCTTAAAACACTATTCTTATTTTGCTCCCCTAGAACTCCGGTAGCCGACATTACCGATTGATGTTCTCTTACTTCACTGGCGCCTGTATCATTTTTCATGTTTTTAATGTTTTTAATAAAGCTTTTATGCTTTTTATGTATTTTATGTATAAAATAAATTTATATGTTGACAAGGTTTTTTATTGAACCACAGAACTGACTTAGGCCACATGGACACACATTTTAATATTTATTTCAAATTTATTTCAATAAATTGGGGGGTGAGAAAATTTTCTATTAAAGTATTCTGCCTTAGACAAAATTTAATCTATGTCTTTTTATATGCCATGCTGGGAAATCTTTCTGCAGTAGACTGAATTTACTGTAAAGATATAAATTTTATATAAAATATAATTAAATTACAGTCTGTGCCTCTTATAATGGTGGCACATGCATGTACTACCATTATAAGAGGTACAGAATGTATTTTTAAATAAGAGGCACTTGAATATATAAAATCAACGGTACACTGTGCCTCTTAATTTCAAAGGCACTTACGCTGTGCCTCTGAATCCCAAAGGCACTATGTACCTCTTAATTTCAAAGGCACCGCGTGCCTCTTAACATTCAGAGGCACAAAAATTCAGAATGTACCTCTTAAATCAGAGGCACAGTTTTAAGAGTGCATCTTTTATGACCCTGGAATCGGTGATTAATGGTAAGGTTTTTTATTTAAATTATTCTTTTTTAATTTAAAAAAATGACAAAGAAAATCTTTAAACACGTTTTACTTGGAACAGAATCTTTTTAACTTGCCCCACAGTTTTCCAAGACACTACTCAGCCTGTCTGAAAGAAATTTTTAGGACTTGTTTTGTATACATGTGGCTATCTTTGAAATCGAAAATATGTAATACTTCTCGATGTAATAAAACTTTTCTGGCCCATTAAAGACGAAAAATTATAGATTTTTACTACCCATTTCTTAAGATAAACGCCATTTTGACAAAAAGGACCAAATTATTATTTTTATCGGTTTGAACCATAACTGTACACCTACAGATTATAAAACTGTTATAAATGCTTTTTCTTATTTATAGATTTGCTGGAAAGCGTGAGACATTACGAATGGTCGTGGGTCACAAGCTCAGCTTTGCCATTATTTTGTAATAACAGAAAGTTTTTTTTTCTCCTAAAAAATAAAAAATAAATGTTGAACTACAACTAATTGTAAAATAAAAACATCTACAGTAATATATTTTATATATATTTGTCAAATAAGCACGCAAACATGTATATTTATAAGCAGTACCCAAGTAGCACAGTTTATTCACACATCATTGGCAGTTTGTGAAAATCGTTGGGAAATACCAAATGGTAGGATTGGGAGTCGCACAGTTAGAAAATAGTAGGTGCAGAGATCCCTCTAATTTGTAGCATACCTGGACAGGATTATGTGCAGCGAACGCTTGGACAAATTGTGCTTTTTTTGGCAAATGGTTCTTTGGGTAATTGTACAGCAAAGCGGATACTTCTTAATGTGAGCCAACGTTGAACAATAATCAGCCAACAATTAAACATCTTTGGCCCAACCATTTTGTGCTGATTGGGTAGAAAGTAGAAAAAAACCCTAATCTCTAAAACGTTTCAACGTCTTATTATCCGAAACAATTGAACAAAAGGAAAAACCTTATTGAACAAATTTCTAATTGAACAAAAGAAAAAACTCTCCATTTTCTGAAATCTTAATATTAATTTTTATTTAAATTAATAAAATATTCAGGATTGACTTAAATAATGGTGAGTGGAAGACCTCAGTACAAAAAGAGCAAGTATTGTTTCATTTCATAAAGTGGTTTTAAAGAAAGTAATTTTTATTATTCCTGGAGTGCATTTTAAGTCCTTTCGAGTGGTACTTAGAGGCCTAATCTGAGGATGCGTCCAGCTTTTTTTTAATAAATACTGCTTTATTTGGGATTTTAAATCCCAATGACTTAATAAACAGTTTAAAACCATTTTCAATTAATAAGACATTTTAATAACAAAATTGGTGTCAGTGTGGTTATGTTTATGTTGTGGTCTTGGAATGTTCATTAATACAGCGCTGTGTAAAAAAAAATCCCATTTCATAAAATGAATTATTTTAAAGTGTAAATATAAATAACTGTATGCTCAAAACATGATTTATGGAATGAAATGTACTTAACAATATATATAGCTGTTTTCATATAACTATCAATTAGAAGTAGTAATTTATATGTTTAATCTTAATTTCAAACATTCATTCGTAGATTAAAACGAGAAAAATTTTTTGAATAGGTTTTTATAATAATATTTGCTAATGATGTTTACATCGTAAATGTGGGTCTGAAATATCAAATAATATTCATGCATTTATGTTCTGTTCATGTACTAGCATTTAAGGTTTTAAAAATAAAATTTTTTTTTTCATATTTTTGTTTTTCTTTTAGCAGAATATAAAATTATATCAGATATTGATAAATCATTAGGATGGAACCAATTTTACTTGAAATTTTCATATCCTCAAAGTTACCCCAGATATAAAAAGGACAATAATATTTGTTTTATTTAATCTATTATAAAAAAATTGTTTTAAAATATTCTCTTTAATGTACTTTTTTGTAAATTTGAGCCGCGTGTTCTATTTTAGCTAATGAATTAAACTTTTTAAGTAACTATAGACGTAAATTTAAAGATACTATATATCTAAATATTGTTAGTATCATAATATTTATATTCTTAAAACTAATTGACAGATTTAACAGCTAAATACAACTCTTCTGAATAATCAAATTATTTATTAGGCATGTTTCTTAAAAAAAATCTAAGAAATATAAAACTCTTTAAATTTAATAGAAAACATAAAGAAAACTGTGTCCCCCCGAAAACACTACTATTCCATATTGTAGAGTAAACTCCATAGAAGAGAAATCGGTGGCTATTTTCGTCTTATGTTTAGAACGTAATGCAGTATCTCCAGTTTTTGAGGTAAATGTACTTTTTTTGCTTTTTAAATATTGTTTTAAAGGTTTTTATTTTTTCTTTATAAAAATTGATAAAGACATTTTACATAACCATCACATTTGTTCGTTTGTATACATTTAAGAATCGAAATTTAAATTATTAAATATAACTTCTGTTACAATATTTTTAAAACTTTCGAAGAATTTATTTTATTTTATTTTTATTGTATTTTATCATGCTTGTACAACTTTTATAGAAAATACAAATCATTCCTTTTATTTGGTAAGTTTTGTTTCATAAAATATGGACAAAGAATTTCTTGGAAAATCTCATGTGAAATTGGTGTCATGCTTAAATGCATTTCATGTAACTGAACCTCTTTTTCTATCCCATTATTATTCCTTTTGTTTTTTATGCTTAGAATACGGTTTCACTAAAATTATGAAAATACCTAAATGCTTCATTTTGGCTTTCCTTTTATTAAGTTTCTAACACATTTATTTCTAACTTTTTGTTTCCCTTTAGATTTATTGGGAATACTGGATCTTTTAATATCATACAACATTAATATCATTAATCATCATTAATATCATTAATCATCATTAATATCAATTTAATATTAGACATTTAATATCATTAAAAATGTCTATAATTTAAATATAGTTATCACTGTGCGTTTTTCAAATAGTAATAAAGACAAAATGAGCACAATAAGAAACTTTGTCCTTTAACAATTTCCAATATGGTTAAAAAAAATTATTAATCCCGCTGGTCTATCCGTCTGCCTGCATGTCTGTCCATCTTTAAATCCAAATGTCTATGCTACAATTCAAGAAACAAGTCTCGGATTTCCATGTAGTAGAGATATATTATTAAGGGTTACCACTGCATGTACGGTATTGAAAATTAATTGTGTAGCATTTATAGTTCGTTTAAAGGTACATTGAAACAAATTCATTTACTTGATGGTCTAAGGAGAAAATCTTTTACAGTGTATTTCACTGATGTTATAGTATTTCAAACATACTGAAATTGATAAACATTACTGAAGTTTACTATACGATGCTTACTATTGAATGTGGTGTGCATCGTATTTATCATTCATTTACAGGGGCGCAAAAAATAATTAGGTTAGTGAACTCTATATGAGTAATACATGCTTGAACTACATTTCTTTGTGTTATGCGTTTTAATGTGTAACTAATTGTTTTTCAAATTTTGTGATGTGCATAAATTCTATAGATCATATAAAGAGCTGAAAAAAAAATGTATTCCAATACATTTCCGCTTATTGACGAAAGTTGATGAAAAGGGAATTTTCAACTGTGTAATATGTTACCTAGCTTAAGGGGGCTCAGGGCTTGATAGATACCGAAAAACATGTAAACTGAGCTCTCGCTTCCAGTCCATATAAAAACAAAAGTATTCAATGTAACTAATTTAAACTTTCTGATATTTTTAAGGTATGTTTGTAGTCTTATAAAATTATAAAATGAAGTTCTTCAATTTAATAAAATTAAAAATACAGCAAAATTTATATAACACAATTTTCGAAAAAAAAATTAGGTGTCGTATCACTATCCGTAAGATATCTTAACGTTGAATTGACCTAACAACTTAATTTTTTCTTTAAATTGATCAAAAAAATTTACTCTATAGAATGAATTAATGATATAACCACCACTCAAAGGAAACATTATAAAAAAAACTTTCAAATTTTAAAATTTTAAAAACTTAAAAAAAATACATTTTTTTTTCATAAAAAATACTCAAAATATTAAACTATCTAAAATATATTAATTCATTCTATAGAGTAAAGTTTCTTGATCATTTTAAAGCAAAAATTAGGTTGTTAGGTCAATTCAACGTTAAGATATCTTACGGATAGTGATATGACACCTAATTTTTTTTCGAAAATTGTGTTATATAAATTTTGTTATATTTTTAATTTTATTACATTGAAGTACTTCCTTTTTTAATTTTATAAGACTACAAACATACCTTAAAAATATAAGAAAGTTTAAATTAGTTACATTGAATACTTTTGTTTTTATATGAACTCAAAGCGAGAGCTCAGTTTACATGTTTTTCGGTATCTATCAAGCCCTCTGAGCCCTCTTACATAAACTTTTCCATACTATGTACGGTATAATCAGATATATAAATCATATACAGAGATGCACAAAAGTATTCAGATATTTTTCCGGCTATAGGTGGTATTTTCTGAAATTCGATTTTGAGTTTTCCAATTTTTTTACTTAAACACCTTTCCCTTTATTAATCGATGAAGTTTTTTACAGTATTCTAAATGTGATTCCTAACGTATGCTTGACATCTGATTTTTCGTTCTTACTTTTCTTATTCTCATATACTTTATGTTCCTTATGATATTTTATCAAAATAAATATTCTGTCTTCCTAAGGATTGTTTTCTTCCGTGTTCAATTTTCACGATAAAAACTCAAGTATCACATTCCGAATTTTATATTTTTAGTTTTCATTTCAGAATCTATATGCATTCCTAAATTATTTACAGTTTAAAAACAGTGAAAACGGAACCGGCCTTTAATTGAGCCTTGTGTTAATCTACAAAATATATAGTACCGTCGTAAAGAATATCATTCAAATATACTTGTTAAAGTGGAAAGTTCTACTTCCTCGCAGAGACACCGTAATAGCAGGTTTAAGTGTAACTCGATACATTTTAATGAGTAAAACGACACTTAAATGGTTTCAAGTTCTGTTTAATAAATTAATTAAAACAGATACAAAATTAATAGGTAGTGGATTTCCAAACAATTCAACATAACTAACATTAATAGTTTACCACGAGAAAAGTTCCAAAAACACAAATTATGACTGCATTTTATATTTTGTATAATAGTGTTTCTCTGGAAAACGGTATATACATAGGATTTCCGCTTTACTTATTAAAAATGATTTCTGCAGTTACTTATTCTTCGATTACATATGTTAAATGTGGAACAAATGAAAATTATATGACGTAATTTATTAAATACCGAGGCTAACGAAAAAGACAGTCTACCGTGGTGCATTCCACTTATCTTTTTTTACAGTCCGCTAGAGTGAAACGATGCACTTTTCGTACATTTTCATTGGTGCATTCGAGCATCACGTGACTCCGGCGGTCTGTAAAAATAGATTTGCGTAAAGCACCGCGCCTTTCTTTTTCGTTAGCCTCGTTAAATACATTACTTTATGCATTTTAGTATTGTTTCGAAATTTAAAGCTAACATTAAAAATATACATATTCTTTTTTAAACAATTATTTATTATAATAGTCAAAAGATTATTATAATTATCAGCTATGTGCAAATTAAATTAATCAAATATATTAATTTTAATTCTGAAATGAACACGATAAATGAATATAGCAAGGGAAGTGTTTTTATAAATCATCACAAAATTATTTACCGCAGTTCGTATGCTCATTAGGTATTTTATGTGTGATAAAATAAGTCATTACGCGATATTTGTTTGTTTCATTAAGACAAGAATCTCGTTTTATATTACTGCTATAAAGAACATTAATTATACTAAAATACCCGAAACAACACATGCGGAAGCATTTAAGCTAATTGTTTGACATTCATCGCAAAATGTAATTAACATTAAAAACATATTTATGCTGCATTAACAAAATTTACTTTATTTATTGGCTTTTTTTTCACTTTTTTAGACATGCGTAAGGATTATGTTTTATTGTGTAATTTCAACTAATTTGCAACGTTTTCATTTTACGAGTTTTTCGCATATGAATATATTAATCTAATTCATTAATTATGTAAAAGGGGTTGATAAGATAAATAGGGTATAAATACGTTATACATTACGTTACTTTACGGTTACATTACGTTTATTTGCTATTAATCTCTTTTATTTACTTTTACACCTGCAAATTTGATAAGTATAAAATCCATGTTAAGAAGCTGAGGCTTATTTTTTAATGCTAAAATAAGTACTAAAATAATAATTAAAAAAAAATCTATATATTTTTCTTTTTAGGTGACAAATTTTATTCATGGATAATTGTAATACATTGACTAAAAAATTTTTTCCAATGTTTTCAAACGAGAATTATGTCATGTTTAAATTCAATATTGAAGTTAAATTAAATAACAACATAATTTGAATAAAAGTTTTAATTATATGTAATTATGTATTATGTATGGCTTATGTAACTTTAGAAAAGCGTTTAAAAGTTATATGTGATTAGTATTATTTTTTTCCTTTTGTATGTGACTATTTAATTTATCTGACATCATTGTTAATGAAACTATTTACCGGTCGATTTTTCATTGTAGAATTAACTGTAAGATTAAAAAATTAACTTAAAGGGATTTTTTAATACTGCAATATTTTTTTCATATTTTGAACGAATTCGCGAGCAAAACACTCGAAACAGTCGCTAGAAAGAAACTCGTGACGGCGTGAACAAAACGTTTTGTGTCATGATAATTATATGATGTGTGAAGATTTTGTGTTATGATAATTATAAATGTACTTACCAGCTGTATGCTTTGTAGCAAAAATATTTTCAAGTTACTTTCAAAAGAATATGATGGTTTTCTATTGTTAATGCTAATAAAATTCAACCGGACATGTATTTTTCTCATTTAAATTTCTTGTTTCAAATTCAACAATATCACCAATATTTTTGGAAAATATATTACTTCATTTATTTTACGTTATAATTTTATATTATACTCGTTGAATTGAATAATAAATTCTACAAATCATCTGTTTATTTTTTAATGATTACATAAATAGTGACTTTGGAAGTTACATATTTTAAAAAGAAATATTCAATTAGCATCTCTATTTTTTAGCTCAAAACCAGTAATAGTTCTTCAATTTGTAAAAGACTGGTATAAACTAAACACTTTTTACATCTTTACAATGCAATTCCAATTTTATACGATTCTTTTATTTTCCATAATCTGACAACTGATGAGTTATGCTTAATACCCAATTTCCAAATGCAATAACTGCTTTTGTTTGAGATTCATTAGAAATTTAAAAATTAATTTCAATATGTTTCTATTGTAAGGAATGAGGTATCTTTAAAAAATAAAATGTAAAATAAAAAAAAAATTAAATTCAAAAACTTATTACGGTAAACATTTATTGGCATTTAATAAATAAATTGACTAACTAATAAATTGAAATTTAAGAAATGTATAGAAACATTTTAAAAACTGTACTCTATTAAATTATGTTTATAGAAAAGTAAATACATATAAAGTTTTATTCAGATTAAATCATAAATATATACATATTTTATTCCTCATAAATTGGTGCAACGTAATCAGAATAAAATTCACGTATTTCATCCGTATGAGGTAATTATATTTTAATATCAGTTAAAGTCTCAATAGACAGATGGAGTCTAAATAATTATTCCTTATTGAAAAGAAAACATGTATACTTTCAATAAAAGAATGAAATATATTGCACAATTTAAATAATATACATATACATTCAAGAAGGATGAATTATGAATGATGGCATCAAGGTGGGTATTGTATGCCATTTTATGTACATTCTTTCACCTTAAAATATTGTTTCACATTTTTGCAAACTTTATCCGTTTTCAATAAAAGAAATTTTAAAATCTTGAAGGCTTATACGAGTATGGTGGTAGCGAAACTTCTTTTAAGCGATATTAATGCGAAATTTGCAATGCCATATAGTTTAAAACAGCGTTTTATAAACTTTGCAATCTCACGGACCCCCTTTGATGTGATATGTATTTCGGGGACACCCAACAAATTTTTGTCTTAATATAAAATAAGAAATTATTTTAATGTATGAACCTTATTTATTGTTCATTGCACATGTTCTCTGTGTAGTTATTGCAAAAAATCAGCTGCATTAATAAGAAAAATGACAGACATTTTAAGACAATTAAAATATACCTAATTGTATCCTATGAGAATTCTGCTGCTAATTTTTTTTGCTACCAGATGTACATTGTACTGTTTAATGTTGGAAACATGTATCCGTAAATTTGGTTCAATATTCAATCCCTTTCTATATTTGTTTTGGTTGGAGACAGTTGGAGTGCATTTTATAATGTATTAATCAGTTTTTTCAACCTGGAACATAGATTTTTCGGAAGCTATCTATTCTCAAATAAACATTTCCATGTTTAACAAACATGTTTTACTGAAAAACATGATAAATTAGCAATATTGGATTCACCTTTAAAATTAATATTATTATCTTTCTCTTACATGTATAAATTCAATTACGCAGACGAAAATGTTTAATTGAAAAATCATAGCATCCTAAAAACTCATATTCTGGCTCGAGAACACTGAGTAATACATTATAAAATTACTTGGAAACGTTTCTGCAAATGAATGACAGAAATAAACTTTTTTTTTTTTTTAGAGTTCTTCTTTAAATCTTGAAAAGTTATTAGTGTTTGAATTTACTAAGGATAAAGAATATTTTTTTGGAATCGTGTGTATCTCGGAAGAAGTTATTGTATAATTTTGTTCTTGGTTAGATTATATGTTCGTAGATTAAGAAACATTTGTCTTTTTTTTTTACAGCGTATTTACGTTCTAGTAGGTGTTCGTTAATCATTGGCAGTATGGTGTAGGCAGTTGATGCCTAAAACAGTAGATTCACAAATTTCCCAGTTGCAATCAAAATTTGGCAAGGAATTAGATACTAATAAAAAAGGCCTCACGAATATCGGGAAATCAACGCAGTCATAAGAATTCTATGAAGAGGTTTTCCAAAAATTCATGTTTTTTATTGCAAATACATAAATGGCAAGCAAATAATATAGAACAGAGGTAATAATATATAAATTCAGTAAATGGATATTTTGTGAAAATATGTTTTATTTCTGTTATTTTCAACAGAACATTTAAAAAGATAAACCAGGTAATATATATTTTTTGGAAGTTGCGTGACAAATGAATTTATTGGTGATTTTAGAGTAAATTTTCATTTTTTGTAAATGTATAAAATAACAGAAAAAATATTTTATTTATATGCTAGGAATAATAAATTTCAATCGAGAACAACACTTTTAAGCAACAATATGTAATTAATAAACAAATTTTAGTAAAATAATCTATGCACAATGCACTAATTTGTAAAAACAGCGCTGTAAAATTTATATTCTCTTTAACACTATTTAGATAAGGCATTTTTTTTATTTTATTCAGTGACATTTACTGCATATATAATTTTTGAAAAATATTTAATGCATATTTTATTTCAAATATATTTAATTTTCACTAGATTAGTGACAACATACATTAAGTTTAAATTAGTAAAATATTTTTGAAATATGATTTAAAAACCAAACATGAAGAGAAAATGTTGTATGATATTCAAAGACTTTTCACTAATCTGAAACTGAAGTTGACATAGTTAAATATTTACATAAGTGCTTCGAACAATTTAGTTTTTCACACAAAATTTAAAGAACGACTTATTTATTTTCACAGTTGGTAAATAAAACGGATTTTGACACGCAAACTCTATTCAGAGAAGTATGTCTTTGACATTCTTTTAAATAAATCATTTAGAAATGTTTATGACAACTTAGGTTGGAATGAGTCAGATAGACAATAATTGTTGAAACTTTCTTATACTTCAGAAGCATTTAATATCTGACATTTACTTTATAAAACATGTTTGGGTTTTGATACATATATTTTTCTACGTATTTGCTGAATATATATAAATATTACTTTTGATATACAAATACAATCATTAATTACATTGAACTTTATACACTGCTCAAAACAATTAAAGGATATTGCAGTTTTAGGTGGATTTTGTATCTGGGAAACTTTTTAACTGATTGATACATGGTCGACAGACATAGTAGGTTATATGAGAATAAATTACACATGTTTGGCAGAAAAAAATGCATTTTATTGCGCATTTGTGTACAAAAGGAAAAAAACACAATTTGTGCATATGAGAAAAAAAGAATAAGAAAAGGTGTTTTCTTCAAAGAAAATCATTTTCAGTAGGGTGTATGGTTTCCACGGGCGGCCAGCAACGTTGAACACCTTTGAGGCATGGACTCAATGAGGCTATTAATGACGAGTTGGGGTATTCTGCCCCACTCTTCCAGAAGAGCTCTTTCCAGTTCTTGGAGAGTTTGTGGGGGTTGTTGGCGGCCAGAAACTCGTCTTCCTAGAGCGTCCCAAACGTGCTCGATTGGATTCATGTCTGGAGAACACGCTGGCCATTCCATTCGAACGATTCCTTCCTCGAAAAGGAAATCCTCCACCAGGTTTGCACGATGTGGCCTGCAGTTATCGTCCATTAAAATGAAGTTATCTCCGATTGCTAAAGCGTAAGGGATTACAATATGTCTGAGGATCTCATCCCTATATCGACGACCAGTCAGAGCTCCATCTCGAATGATGTAGAGGTCAGTGCGCCCGTCAATGGAGATGCCACCATACACCAACACTCCTCCACCGCCAAATCTGACACTTTCGTGCACGAACGCAGGATTATTCCTACTGCCACGGTCCCTCCAGATGAAAATACGCCTATTATCCGGATGCACAGAAAAACGGGACTCGTCAGAAAACAGAATATTGCTCCATTCATTTCTCCTCCAGTTGACATGCTCGGTTGCCCACTCCCTGCGGTCGCGACGATGCCTTGATGTTAATCTAACACATACCATCGGTCGGCGAGCATACAGACCTACAGCATGGAGCCGGTTTCGGACAGTCTGAGTTGAAATCGTGGTGCCTGTAGCCGAGCGAAGGTGTTGTTGGAGAAGAGTAGCGTTCATGTTTCGGTGTCTCCGAGCTGTTAACGCTAAATACCGATCTTCATTGGGCGTTGTTGCCCGTCTACGACCTTGCCCTGGTCTTCGGCCTGCACATCCACTCTCCAAAAAACGGTTCCAGATCCTGGAAATGACACTTTGTGACACTCCAATGGCTTGCGCTACTTCGGCTTGAGTTTGGCCCCCTTCTAACCTACCAACAATTCTCCAAGCTTCTGAATCTGTCAAATGACTTCGCTGAGACATCGTACTCATCGAAACAAAGCAATCACTGAATGCCGATCATCCTTTTCTTCATTCTCTTTTATCCAGTTGAAAGTCAAATTTCATTCGCTGCCGCTGAAGCGACGTTTTTGACGTCGAACTCAAAATTTGCATACTCTACAGTTTGAAAACCAGAAAAATTTGCATTTGTGTTTCTCTTCTTCGATTTTCGGCAAAAAAAATTTCGTTTATATCTTTATTTTATATAAAACTTCAAATATCCTTTAATTGTTTTGAGCAGTGTATATCCAACTCGTGATGGGATAAATACACTATATTGCCAAAGGTGACCGGTCACTTGCGATTTTAGACGTTTTGTTAACTATCTAGAAAAATACA
Source organism: Maratus michaelseni (assembly GCA_963931845.1). Lineage (NCBI taxonomy): Eukaryota > Metazoa > Arthropoda > Arachnida > Araneae > Salticidae > Maratus > Maratus michaelseni. Next base: position 253,936,240 of record OZ007590.1, on the reverse strand, counting down.
TGAGGAATTAACCTGAAACTGCAGGTGTGTAAACAGTATAGTATAGGTTATATATTTCCGTGAAGATTTTTTCCCGAAACCCCATAGGAGACTGTCAACAAATTGAAAAAAACGAATGTATTTTGGATAACCCTGTAAAAACTAATGTAGCAAAAGCGTTCAAACTAGAGATTATTAATAAATGGCTTATTGTAATATACTGTGTTCATGTTTATGAAGCTAGCATGGATACTCGTAGAGAAATTAAGATTTTTATAAAAACAGTCCCATATTTCGCCAAGTTTTTTGCTTATAATTAGCAGAGTTCTTAATAAAACAAAAGTTCTTTTCAGAAAATATGACAAACAACATTGTACGCAATACTCTGCAATCAGAATTAAAAAAATAATAAAAACTGGATGAGAAATGAACAGGTTTACTAAAAAATGTTTCAATGCGCATGCGCGAATGCAATCAAATTATAATATGCATAATGTATTAGCTACGTATATAGAGCAACGTTTGTGAAAGTCTCAAAATCATAGCTTGAAAATTCTGAAAATTATCGTCGATAGAATAAGCTCAAAATCCGTTGTTCCTAAAAAGAAGCAAACAGATGAGGGGTTGTATCAAATATCTGTTGATTAGTGCCAAGATAGTGCACACAATATTGCACGTACTGCTATATTTGGATACAACCCCTCATCTTTTTGCTTCTTTTTGGAAACAACGGATTTCGAGCTTATTCTATCGACGATAATTTTCAGAATTTTCAAGCTATGATTTTGAGACTTTCACAAAAGTTGCTCTATATACTTAGCTAATACATTATGCACATTATATTTTGATTGCATTCGCGCATGCGACGTGAAACATTTTTCAGTAAACCTGCTCATTTTCCCTCCAATTTTTATTATTTTTTAATTCTGGTTGCAGAGTATTGTGTACATTGTTGTTTGGCATATTTTTTCAAAATAACTTTTTTTTTATATTAAGAACTCTGTTACCGCTTCCCTTGACCTTGGCTGTTGCGCGCGCCTCTATATCTATTGTAGTTTGTGTTTTGCCGTTGGCAACATTTAATATTCGTCATTCGTTTGTTTATCGGCGATCTAAGCGGACCTATGGTGCGTTCGCTGGATCTACAATCTTTGAATAATGTAAAAGCAACATGTATATATTATTAGTGTACATAAATCAATTTTGAAGCAATATTTAGTTGTAATTGAACCAGCGACCATTCGTATTCACTCGCAGCATCGACAGTAATATTGGTCCGCTCGCGGAGTAATTTGATTCTAATTAGTGCTAGTATTATAGTTAGAAATTATAATTAGTTCATAATGACTACATTGGTAACTTTAAATCGTGTTAGAGGTTCTGTAAAGGCACAACTCACTAGATTAGAAAATCTAGTAAAGGATGAAACCGTTCAATGGACAAAAGTAAAAATAGAAACGAAACTGAAAGTGCTTGAAAAGATTTCCAGTAATGTGGATACACTACGCACTGACTATTATGGAACAGTTCCTGAAGATCAAAATATGACAGATATAGACAATTCATTACTCGAATTGGAGGACAGATTACAAGATTTAGAGGTAGGTCTCCTTCAATTAAATTCTGATGAATATGAAAATAGAAATTCTCAATTCAAATTACATAGTTGTAAGATAAAATTGCCAGAAATTCCGCTTCCTCAATTTAGTGCGAAATATGAGGATTGGAATATGTTTAAAATTGAATTCAATAATATCGTTACAAATAATGACGAACTGTCAGACGTTCAGAAATTACATTATCTTCACTCCGCATTAAAAAATGAGGCTAAACTGTTAGAAACTCCAGAAGATACATTAAATTCGTTGTTCACAACTTTAGAAAATAGATTTGAGAATAAAAGAATTATGGTTAATATTCATTTAAAAGCTGTACTAGAATTAGAAAAAATTATGCATGAGTCAGCTAAAGAATTAAGACGTTTAGTAGATGCGATAAATAAAAACATCAGGGCTTTAAATAACTTGGGATTTGAAAGAAATAAACTTTCAGACATTTTGATAATAACTATCATTTTAGATAAACTGGATAAAGACACGAGAAAGCAATTCGAACTGTCTATAAACACGTCAGAAGTACCAAGTTTTGATAATTTAATGACCTTTCTCGAAAAGCGAAGTCAATCGCTCGAAAGCATAAACAAAAATATATCTACAAGAATAAAAAACACTAATGAAATGAAATCGAAAGCATTGGTCGTTAATTCAAATTCTTCCGAAAAACATTGTGTTATTTGTGATTCATTTCACCCTCTTTTTAGATGTAAGAAATTCCTTGACATGAAATTTGATGAGCGATTTGCGATCGTTAAAAAATATAAACTTTGCCTTAATTGCTTCTCACCGAAACATCTGGCAGCAAATTGCGGATCGAAATATTTATGTAGGCATTGCAATTCAAGGCACAGCAGCCTTTTACACAGAGAAAACGCGGTTGTTCCGAATGATTCATCACGTCATCAAAAGCGAGAGATAGAGCAATTAGGAGAAAGAAATGTGACGCCGGATATCGTTTCGCAAAATCTTTCGAACTATTTACTTTCAAATAAGAATGTTATTTTATCAACTGCAATAATTGATATTAAAACTGTTAAAGGAAATTTTATTCGAGGAAGAAGTCTTTTAGACTCTTGCAGTCAAATTAATTGTGTATCATTTGACTTTGCAAAAAAATTGGGTTTAAAGAAAGTTAAGGTTGTCGCCCCTGTATCAGGGTTAAATGGAACATGTACAACACTTAATCATAAAATTAAAACTATAATTTCAAATAAAAATAGAGCTTTCACAAAGGAACTAGATTTTTTTGTAGTGCCAAAAATAACAGAAATAACGCCATTAATGCCCATTCATATAGAAATTTCTGATATACCTACACATATTTCGTTAGCAGATGATACATTTAATGTACCAGGAAAAATAGACTTATTATTGGGTGCCGAATGTTTTTTTGATTTATTAAAAGCAGGTCAAATTCGCTGTTCTTCACAAAACCTATTATTTCAAGAGACAGTGTTCGGTTATGTAGCTAGCGGTGTTGTGAATAACTCCTCACCTGATTCTCAATACTGCGGTCTACTCACTCAAAACGAAAAATTAGAAAAGTCATTGCAAAAATTTTGGGAAATAGAAGATATTAGTGATTCTAATTCTCAGCTTAGTAATGAAGAACAATTTTGCGAAAAGCATTTTGAAGAGACACATTATCGAACATCCGACGGTCAATATGTAGTGAGTATGCCTATGGAGGATGCTACATTTTTAGGAGAATCCAGAAAACTTGCTGAAAAAAGACTCGATCAAGTTTGGCAGCGGTTAGATAGGGATTCGAACTTGCAACTACTCTATTCGACATTTATGGAAGAGTATAAAAATTTAAATCACATGGAATTAGTAGAGGAATCTGAACCCGGAGAAGTCTGTTATTATATACCTCATCATGGGGTATACAGACCAGAGAAAAGCACTACACGCTTGCGCGTTGTTTTTAACGCCTCAACGCTCTCAACGTCTGGGTTGTCATTGAATGACATCCTTTTAAAGGGTAAAATTCCGCAACAGGAATTGATTCAGATTATGATTCGCTTTCGAAAACACAGGTATGCGTTCACAGCTGATGTACAAAAAATGTATCGAATGATATTAGTAGATCCCTCACAAAGAAACCTTCTTAGAATTTTGTGGAAGGCCAGTATTGACGCGCCAGTACAAATTTATAAGCTGAACACAGTGACTTACGGGACATCAAACGGTCCTTACTTAGCTACTCGTGCTCTTAAGCAATTAGCAATAGATGAACAAAACAATTCACCTCTAGCATCGTCGGTCGTCTTAAATGATTTTTACGTTGATGATGTTCTTTCTGGAGAATCAACTCTCGAAAGGGCTAAAATCCTTCAATCTCAATTAATTAACCTGTTAAAACTCGGAAACATGAAGTTGCACAAATGGTGTGCAAACCACCCAGAATTGATCGAATCTGAAAATAGGGTTGCCACCGAATACAGTTTCGATGATCAACCAGAGTGTCCTTCGATAAAAACCTTGGGTGTTCTATGGGATCCACAGAGTGACTGTTTTCAATATAAATTAAAAATTTCCGACAAGGACCTTTATAGTAAACGAGATGTTCTCTCTCTTATTTCGAAAATCTTTGACCCACTGGGTCTACTTGGTCCTGTAATAACAAGAGCCAAGATATTTATGCAGAAGCTCTGGCTAGCCAAAATCGATTGGAATGAGCCATTGCCGGATTTCCTGGCAAGAGAATGGAATGACTTTGTATCCACCCTCTTAGAGTTAAAAAACTTAAAGGTTCCCAGACACGTTTTTCGAGAAGATCGCATAATAATGCATGGGTTCGCTGATGCTTCGTTGTCAGCATATGGAGCTGCAATCTATGTTCAATCCTTACCGGTTGAAGGATCTCCTACTGCACAACTTCTGTGTAGTAAATCCAGAGTGTCGCCCATAAAGACTGTGACAGTTCCCCGGCTGGAATTGTGCTCTTGTCTTCTATTAGCTAAGTTGATGTATAAAGTTCTACCATCACTGGACGTTCAAATAGAAAATGTTGTTCTCTGGACTGACTCCACGATTTCTCTCGCATGGATTAGAAAACCCCCACATCTGCTAAAAACTTTTGTTAGTAATCGAGTTGCCGCTATTCAAGACCTTACGGACTCGTACCAATGGCAACACATATCATCGGAAAACAATCCAGCTGATGTTATATCTCGAGGACTGGATGCCAAGGAACTGTTGACCTGTGAATTTTGGTTTTGTGGTCCGAATCTTCTTCGTGAAAAAATTCAGCAGGTAGAAAATCATCCGGTAGATCTTGACAATAACATTGACTATGCTGCAGAACTTAAACCAATTCAGGACTATACCTTCGCAATTAAGACTGAATTTTCCTTGTTTAATTATTTATTTACTTTGACTAATAATTTTCTAAAATTGATTCGTGTCATAAGTTATATTTGTAGGTTTGTAAATAATTGTCGAAATGCTGAAGAAAAAAAACATGGGCCATTATCCTCTGCTGAGTTAAAGAAAGCTGAAGTATTTCTTATAAAACAGGTACAGTATTCTTTATTTGCTGAAGATCTAAAAAATTTGAAGAACCAGAGGAACCTTTCAGGTAATAGTAAATTAAAATTTTTGAATCCATATTTAGATTCCGAAGGAATTATTCGTGTAGGAGGTCGCTTAGACAATTCCAGTCTGACCTATGATAAGAAACATCCTATTGTACTACCTCATAATCATAAATTAAGTGATATTATTTTTGAATATTATCATGTAAAGTTTTTCCATCTAGGGCCGCAGTCATTATTGCATCATGTTCGGCAAAAATATTGGATACTAAATGGAAGATCTTTGGCTCGTAAAACAGTACACAAATGTATAGCCTGTTTTCGAAATAAACCCATGGGGGCAAATCAAATCATGGGAAATTTGCCCTCAGAAAGAGTAAATCCTAGCCCACCATTTGAAAAATGTGCGATTGATTTTTGTGGACCCCTTCTGATTAAATACAAAAACCAAAGAAAGGGAAATTATAATAAAATTTTTGTAGCATTATTTGTTTGTCTCGCCACTAAAGCAATCCATTTAGATATAGTTACCGATTTAAAAACCGAATCATTTATTGCTACCCTGAAACGGTTTTTCGCCAGAAGAGGTAAAAGCTTAATTATCATGTCAGATAATGGAGCTACTTTTGTAGGTACTAATACAGAGTTGAAAAAATTACATGCTCTGGTATGTAAGCCTGATGAAGAATTGTCTAATTATTTGGCCTCCGAGGCTGTCACTTGGAAATTCATCCCTCCTCGTTCACCCAATTTTGGTGGATTATGGGAGGCTGGGGTGAAATCTTTCAAGTACCATCTTAAAAGAACCTTAGGCAATTCTCGAGTCACACTCGAAGAATTTTGGACATTAACGGCAGAAATCGAAGCAATTTTAAATTCTCGCCCCTTAATACCCTTGTCGCCCGATCCAAATGAAATTGAAGTCTTGACCCCTGGCCATTTTTTGATAGGTCGACCCATCACTTCAATTCCTGAACCTGATTTGACAAAAATTAATGATAACCGACTGTCAAATTGGCAGGCAATCACAAAAATGACACAATTGATATGGAAAAAATGGAAAAAGGATTACCTGAACCATTTACAGCAAAGATCCAAATGGTATGTTGAAAAAAAAAATCTAAAAGAAGGATGTATGGTCATCCTAAAGGATGACAATTTACCCCCAGGCAAATGGGCAATGGGTCGTGTTCTAAAAGTCATACCTGGATCTGATGGAAAAATTAGAGTTTTAGAAATTAAAACAGCAACAAGTGTAGTTACGAGGTCCATCTCAAAAGTTTGTCCTCTTCCATTAGAAACTTGAAACATTAATGCAATTATATTAGTGTCATTTATTGTTTGTATATATGTATATATGTTTTCTAATTTTTTTGAAGGGTTGTTATGCATATTAAGTACTATATTGTTTTAACGGTTAGACATGTATAACGTTTTAAAAGTTAAGTATGTAGGTGTTTTGGAACTTGTATGTAATTGTATTTTAAATAATTTTTATTGTAAGCAATATGTTTAAAAATATTTAGTGTTATATTTGTTTGAATGTTGGCACATGTCAACGGGGGCCGGTATGTTACCGCTTCCCTTGACCTTGGCTGTTGCGCGCGCATCTATATCTATTGTAGTTTGTGTTTTGCCGTTGGCAACATTTAATATTCGTCATTCGTTTGTTTATCGGCGATCTAAGCGGACCTATGGTGCGTTCGCTGGATCTACAATCTTTGAATAATGTAAAAGCAACATGTATATATTATTAGTGTACATAAATCAATTTTGAAGCAATATTTAGTTGTAATTGAACCAGCGACCATTCGTATTCACTCGCAGCATCGACAGTAATAAACTCTGCAAATTATAAGCAAAAAACTTGGCGAAATTTGGGACTGTTTTTATAAAAACATTCATTTCTCTACGAGTATACATGCTATCCTCATAAAAATAAACGCAGTATATTACAATAAGCCACTTATTAAGAATCTCGAGTTTGAACGCTTTTGCTACATTAGTTTTTACAGGGTTATCCAAAACATATTCGTTCCTTTTCAATTTATTGACAGTCCCTTATGGGGTTTCGGGAAAAAATCTTCGCTGATATATATAACCTATACTATACTGTTTGCACACCTGCAGTTTCGGTTAATTCCTCATGTATTTTTCTAGATAGTTAACAAAACGTCTAAAATCGCAAGTGACCGGTCACCTTTGGCAATATAGTGTAGTTAGAAGTTGATTTTGAAAAAAGCAGATTAAGCAAAAGACTAAAACAAAGTTTTAAACTTATTCACATTTTTAAAAAGAAATTTCTTTTCAGAATAAGTAGAATAAAGGTCAAATAAGTTTTGAAACATTATTTAATAGATATATAATAAACGGAATGTTTTTATTTTTTTAAGAATTCATATCATTATATGATTTATTTCGTCACAAATGGTCACAAGTGTTTTCATTATCGATTCGGGTGTAGACAACTTCAATACAAAATCCTTCTGTCCTTCCCTTCAACGAAGGGTATTGACTCGTCGAATCACTGGAAGATTTAGAAATAAATTCACTGTTACAATTTTTGTTAATATTAAGAATGTGTTTGATAGAGTTTCGACAGAATTTTTAACTTATAAATTACAATCCCCCTATTTTGTCAATCTGATTTTTCCCCACTTTTCATTTTTTCACTATGTACCTTGCCCTTCAACGCTTCCTCTCTTTAAATATTAGTTTAATTCGGACAGTAAATTCTAGCTAAAGTACAGATCTAGAGTTAGCCCTCTTTACAATTATTATTTTTTTAACCACATCTCCCCGCTTTCTTCCTCACCTCTTAACACTTCAGGCAAATCATTTTTATTCTGAATATTATTTTCTACTTAGGATTTATTCTTTTCCTTCCCTCTTTTGCCCTTTGACAACTTAGCTCCTCCCGGACGTCGGCCCTCAGTAAATTTTTCTGATGAACTTCTAATTCCTTATATTTTTTACTTGCAGCACTTCTTAATATAAAACCACTGGGTTGTCGTCCTTAAATCTGCCTTTAGTTTTCACTATGGCCATAGTTTTCGAGATTTCAGCTCTGCCCCCTTTCAAATTTTAGTTTAATTCGGACAGTAAATTCTTGCTAAAATACAGCTATGCCCTCTTTTTTCTACTCTTCCATTTCTCTTAGCTCTTTAGGTGAATCATTCTTATTTTGAATATTATTTTCTTCTTTGAATTCATTCTTGCCCCCTCTACTTTCCCCCTTCGGCAACTTGGCTCCTCCTGGACGTGGGTCCTATAAATTTCTCGATTGGATAACCCTACACCTTATATATTTTTTATAAATAAAAGAAATCTTCAATAGACCCTATATCGTAGAATATAATAATATATAACTTTTGGATTGTCGTCATTAAATCTGCATTTAGGTTTTCGCTAAATACCATAGATTCCTAGATCTAGGAGGCTTCTTGTTTTGCCCCGTACCCGCCTTTAATTTTTATCGCATATTCATAGTTTTTCATTTTAGCAAGTTGGGCCTTAGTCCTTCCTCCCTGTAAATATGTTTAAAAAAAGGCGAACCGTAAGTTCAAGCTATAATGCTGTTAGCTCTCTCCTTTTTACCACACCCCCCTCTTGCCTCTTTCTTTTAGCACTTCATATTTCATGCGAATCGTTTGTATTTTGAAAAAGGTTTTCTTCGAGTGATTAATTTTTATCTCTCTCTGCTTATCGCTACCTCAATCAAGATTAAATCACTCATCATTAAATAGATCAAATCAGAAATATTAAACATCAGAATTATCGAGAAGAGAATTTTCAGCCGATTCTCTCTGTCTTCCTCAAACCTAAGTCAAAAGTAAATCAAAATTATCGAGCGATAAATTGCTCGAAAATTCAATTGTCGATATTTCTCAAGATCGATATATTTCAATTTGTTCTTGATTGAAGTTTGAGAGAGACATAGAGGGAAGGAATGAATACCGAGTAGAAAATAATATTTTAAAAATAAGAACAATTCGTCCGAAGTGCTAAGAGTTAAGGTAAGGTCCGAGGGGGCGTGGGGAGTAACTGGAATTCAGCTAGTAATTACTGTCCGAATTAAACAAAAATGTAGAAAAAGCTAAGGCTCAAGGTGTTTAAATTGAAAAATCATAAATGTGAGATAAAAATGGGGAAGAATAAAAAGTGTTGGGCATAAATCCTTAAACCGCTTGCACCATGGACCCTAGCAAAAAACTAAACTCATATTTAATGATGACAACCTAATTGTCCTATACTAAGATATTCTGCAAGTGGGGTCCATAGAATATTTATTTTATTTCTAAAATTTAAATAAAGAAAGGGGGCGAAGGCAATAGAGATAAGTATAGTGCCCACGTCACTTGTCTGAAGGATAAAAGGTGCCTATGAGAAAGTGTGGTGGGCCAGAATTAATCACCAGGATAAAATAATATTCGAAATGAGAACGATATTTCTTAGGCGCTAAAAGTTAGTGAAAAGAACGGTGGGGGGGTAAATGTATTTTGGCTAAAATTTACTGTCTGAATAAAAGAAAAATTTAGAGCGGGAGAGGATTGAGTCTCTAGGTACTTAAATTGAAAAAGCATAAATATGAGAGAAAAATTAAGGAGCGGGAAAGAGGGAAAAACGAAAAGTGTGGGGTAAAAGTCTTCAAAATCTCCGAAATTATGGCCCCTAGCAAAAACCTATATGCAAATTTAATGGCGACTAACAAATTGTCCTATACTGCATTACTCTGCAAGTGGTGTGCCTGGAATATTTATTTTAACTATAAATTATATGAGGGGTGTTCAAAAGAAAGTTAATCGAAGTTTGTATCCATGAGATGCGTAGGACAGAAATGAGGCAGATACATAGAAACAACAATATTTAATGAGTGAAATGCATACAAAGTTTGTTAAAAATTCCCCATGGCGTTTAGGCAGGCGTCCCTTTGCTTGGGAAGGTTACGAATTCGGTCCGCGAAGAACATTGTCAGTTGATCATGAAACCAGTTAAGAACTGCAGCATTTACGTCCTCGTCGGAGTGAAATCTTTGACCTTTTAGGATTTTCTTCAGGGGTCCAAAGATGTGATACCGATCGATGAAGGCTACAGATCTGGACTGTAAGGTGGATGTTCCAGGGATTCCCACTTTTTACCAGCTATTGCCTCAGCACACACCTTGGCGACACAGCCAGCATTTTGCGATGAATATCCACCGGCGTACACCCTTCCAGTGTTAAAAACTTAATTACAACTCGCTGCTCCGTTTTGGACGTAGTTGCATCCACACCAGCCTTTTTCAACTGAATGCGAATTCAGTGCGAATTCATTAAATTCATTCCTTACGAATGAAGTTATTACAAATCTGCTTGCGCGTACAGACGAGTGGTACATACACCTTCACTATGGCGTTTGTTTCACGAAAATATATTGAAAACTGTTTGCATGTGACGCTTCGAATCACTTTCATTTGAATACGCCTTCTATTTAAGGAAAAGCTGCAAATGATTCATGTATAGTGGCGACATTTCTTGGCGGTAAAAGCAAAAGTTGCCAAAAGGGGAAAGATGGGTTGGCAAAAATAAATTCCGAGAATAAAAAATAACATTCAAAATTAGAACGATTTGGAAGACGCGCTAAAAGTTGGGGAAGAAAACGGGAGGAAAAAAGAGCTGACTGTAATTTAGCTAGAATATACTGTCTGAATTAATCAAAAATTTACAGAGGGGAAGGACTGAGACCCAAGGTACTTATAATGAAAAATCATAAATGTGACATACAAATTAAGAGGAGAAAGGGGTAAAAACGAAAAGTGTGTTGCAAGATTCTCCGAATTCTCGGAAATTGTGGCCCCTAGAGAAAACTAAAGGCACGCATAATGATGATGGCCTAATGGTCCTATAGTAAGATAATGTTCAAGTGGGGTCAATAGAAGGTTTATTTTAGTTATAAATTATATATAAGGAATACAAGGGTTCAAATATCCAATGTATTGTGCGGACGACCTATGACGGAAGGAACAAAAGTTGCCGAGAGAAGGAAGGGGGTGTGCAAGAGTGAATCTCGAGAATAAAATAATATTTCGAAATAAGAATGATTCGCCTGTAAAGCTAAGATTTAGGGAAGAGAGTGGGGTAGGGCTAACTGTGTTTTAAGCTAGATTTTAATGTCCAAATTAAACAAAAATTTAGAGAGAGGAAGGTCTGAAGACTAAAATGCTTAATACAAAAAATCGTAAATGTGAGATAAACGTTTAGGGGCGAAATAACGAAAAGTGCAGTCAAAAGTCTTTTAAATTACGTAAGCTATGGCTCCTTTTCGGAATAGTAAAGGCAAATTTAAGGAAGACTACCTAATGGTCTTATAATAGAATACCCTTCAGACGGGGTCCATTTAAAGTTTAATTTTGTTATAAAATATATATAAGGATTTAAGGAGGGGTTGAAAAAATAATAGGGCCGACGTTCCTTGCTGAAAAAATGCAATTTTCCGTAGAGGAAAGAGGGAGTGAAATAATATATCCAGAGAAGAAAACTGGGCGTTGGGGGAACGCTGGAAATGTGGAAAAATATGTAATTTATGTCCGTTAAGAGAGATGATCCACTATAACACGTATAATAATATCCGAGATGTATGGGTGACATATGCCACTAATGCAGAAAAAATTGATTACCCCATGTTATAGTAAAATAACTCAGTGCACGAAACACTTATTAATTCTGACTCACCACAGTTCAACAACAAATGATTCTTGATAATACCGGATCAGATAAGAATAAAAATTGATTGATTCCAGTCATCGAGAAACGCCTAACACAATCGAAAAACGCGAGATGTCCATACAATCAGGAAAATCAACAAAAACATCTCGTTCTCGCACAACAGTAATATCGATTATATAAGGTAATAAGGGAGGAACATTTATGTTTTTTAAATGTGGCATTATTAGCATTAGAACTTACCAAAATAATTTATAAACTGTATCTCAATATATGTTACAGCATCTGTAAAGGATAACAAAAGGTTTTATAAAATAAATTATAAAGAAATGGCATTGTTACCATATTATAGCAGCAAAATGTTTTGTTACATCGAAATGAGCTGCTTTTACAGTTATTTTAATTATCCTGTTCTGCATTTAACTAAAAAGGAACTGTGGTATACAGCAAACATTTTTCGATGATTTATTTATTCTTTTCAAATATAGTTTTTCATATTTTTATAATTATTCTGTAACATTGATTTTCATAACTAATTTTTATAAACGAAAACGTATTATTAAAAATTTTGATAAAGTTAATGAAATATTATTTTTTTATTTCATATTGTTCATTTTATACCTCTGAAGAAATATTTAGAAATATATTATCTTAATACAGTATGCAATTTCGTTCCCGATTTCTTTTAGGATATTAAGCTTTTTTGTTATTTTTACTTCGCATTAAATGCTTCTATTATTCCGTAAAATACTCATAGAATTTAAATTGAAAATTTAAGTAGGCTGTTTTAGTCAAGGTTACCGGAAACAATATCATAAGGAAATTATATTTCTTTATCTAATCACTAGAGACATGTAGAATTTTCAATGTGAGAGCTAGAAACAATTTTTAAAAGTCCCTTTTTTGCAAAATTTTCTTAAGCTAACTTAAATTATTAAGTACAAAATTAAGTGTTTTATAAAGAAATACAATGAAGAATAGGAAATTAAATATAAGATCTTGAACATGAACCATATATATATATATATATATATATATATATATATATATTGTACAGGAAAATTCCAGAAATATCCCATCAAATAAGTCCTTTTTTACATGTTCAATATTTTTTTCTGCTTCATTTTCTTAATATTCTACACATTTCTGATGTAATATTTTATGCACATGTAATGATATTCTTCTGTATTTGAAATGCTAAAATTGTAATAGTAATGCTTTTTTGATGCACTTACACTTTTCATTTCTATATATTTTTTTATTTTGTAATAATTATAAATAAAATATTTTTTCTTCTTTTTTTTAAATATTTTATTTTTATTTTATAATCTTGAATGCTTATATTACGCATAAACTACATAAGTGATTAAAGTAGAAATTAAGTGTATTTATATTTTAATAACTTTCCTTTCTGGAAAGGTAATGTTTGTATATATTCTATACGTGCAATGCATAAAACTGAGTAGGATGTTTTATGTATACATTCTAAACTTTATGCATATATTCTGATTATATATATATTCTAAACGTACAATGCATAAAACTGGGTAGGATGGTTTATGAGTGAGCATTCAATATTACAGCTTACTAATGGGAATCACATTGCTATTTCCCATAGTCTTTTGTTTGCGGTCAAAACACATACTCCTGAAACAAATTTGGATTTCATTGAAAACAGAAACAATAATTAATGCTCCGAACCATCTATCAATTTTTGAAATTTCATCTTTTTACTGTTTCAAAATTTTATATACTTCAAATATTTCGTGATTGTTTTGAGTGCCATATTATATATGTCGTCAGAATGGAAGAGAGAGCAAAGATGTGGTCACTTAAATGTATCACAAAAGCAAAACTAAACAATGTAAAGGTAACGTTTTCTTACGTAATAGTGCGCACTTACCTGTCTTCAATTGTTTGCCGATTACTCCTAATTGTTTTAGTGTTAAATGTACATGGTATTTTGTGACTTGGTTATTAAGGTTTTAAAAAGATAAAAGTAATTCTGATGCATTCATTATTTATTCATTTGTAGTCAATTATTTGAAAAATGTGCCCTCTTACACCTGTATACTCTGCATAGGCCAGAATCTTTAAAAACTCTCTTTGCTAAATAAAGAATTTGGTATACATGATTAGATGGATTGGTCTAGATGGGTATAGTTTTTTAATAAGATTTTATTGAAGTTACTTATGGTCATTCATATAAACTAGATTTTTTACCTTTATTTTCATTATTTTAATAGTGAGCAGCGTCAAAAAACTAGTTGTACTTTAACTTTTGGAGGTCAGTGTACAAGGTTGTTTTATATTTTGTAGTAAGTTAAACGGTATTTCAAAAACATTAAAATGGACATACAGTTTATTATTCATACACTATAAAACAAATATCTATTTAACTACTTTGAGAAACAAAACTGAAAAGACAACGTTGATTTTTATGTATATGTTGAGTGAAATGTATTTTCGTTTTTACAGCTAGAAATTTATTTAATTTATTTAACATCGAGAAAGGCACTGAATAAATAGTTCTTTTTGATATAAAACTAAACTAAAGTTGGGGAATATAATAGGAGATAATAATCATTAATACAAACAATTTTCGTATCGGTAACCTAGGCGCAATCCACTTAATTAGACAAAACTACAGGATATGTTAGTCTTAGACGAACTTGAATGTCATCTCCGAACTTTAACTATTATGATCAAAATACTTCATCGACAATTTCTAACTTATATTCTTTGCGTGAAATATAATGACATCACGAATAGTGCTAACATTCGCTTTCAATCAACACTGTATTACATGCTGCATATTTCAAAATGTAGCTAACTGTATAAACTTATTTCAAACTACAGTACATTTCAAGCATTTCAACTGTATTTATGAAATTTCTTTCAAAGTAAGGTTAATTTCATTCAAAACCGGCAAAAATAGCTCCGTTAAAGCCAAGTTAACATTACAATGAGACAATCTGTTTTTTTTTTTTTTTTTTTGACGGAACAAGTAGGGGTAAACTAAGAACTGGGGGAAAGGGGAACAACCAGGGATTTCCATACAGAAATCATTTTCTTTGACGCGTTTAATGACCCTTACATTTTTTACCATCAGTTTTGATACAGTATATTTGTAGAAGCATGTGTATGCTTATGTAATAAACAAGCATAATGTATTTTTTTTTTATCAAATAATTTAATTTATAGAAATTACATTATCTTGATAATAAATTACAATTAATAATTAATATTAAATAATAACATGGCAGTACTTTTAAATAAAATTTAAACAGCCTCCATTTTATGTAGCTTTCAATGTGTTTTTCTAATTTATAAAAATTAGACTATTTGTAACAAAATATTTTTTTTATTTTAAAATGGAATTAAAAATAAATCTTTACGACCATCAAATTCAATTCTTTCTTTGAATTTGAAAAATTTAATTAGTGCTGTGCAGAATTAATAAATTAATTTGAATCTATGTCAATGTTTAAAAAATGCTATTTTGGTAATTTCAAACTTTGTTATACTAATGAACATACAGCGCTTTTAAATTATGTTATTTTGCACATTCTCGTTTGTGTAATTCAAAGAATAAATAGAAATGTTTGTAGGCAATTTCATATACGAAACAAAATGTTTAGCAACACATTTCAGAATTATGTATGTATGCGATTTAAAATAATGGTAAATGTGCAGCTTGATATTAAAAAAAAATATATTTTAAAGCATATATTAATTACACACTAATGAACATTCTTAAGTAAACAAGTGTTTGCATAGCTGAAAATTTTAACGTTTCTTTTCCACCGCCATTTCCAATATATATATATATATATATATATATATATATATATATATATATATATATATATATATATCCGCTTAATATAAAAATGTATATATTAGGCGGAATATGGTGTGTGAATATACGTAACAAAATGTATGAAGATTTCACCATTTAAAATATCACCTGCAGCCTTTTAGTAAAAAAATGAGCCGAATGCATCAGGTTTAAGATTTTCTCATAATAAAATCTTTTTACGTATACGAAAAATATCATTGCAATGAAACCTGTATAATTTTGCCTCCAGTGTTTTCAAACCTTTCTGGCTAACTTAGACAAGTAACCAAAATACAAAAATTGAACGCCCGAAGCGGTCAATTTGACCGATAGTTGACGCTTTCTTCATACATTTCATTTATTTTTAATTATCAGATACTTTCCTTCCGTTACAGTTTCTAATATTTTTCTCTGCTCATATCCTTTCACTTAAAAGAATAAAATTTATTTTTTTAACCAGATTTCTGTAAATATAACTAGAAAGTTCAAAGCGGACCCTTTGACCGATGCTTTGGATCATTCGTTATTTTTTTCTGCAACGCTTCCACTTTTAACATGAATCAAGGATGCTACTACAGTCAGGTAAAGGTCAAAGAAGATGGATACTTATTGGCTAGAGCTTTGTTCTAAACAGCGGTCAATTGACCGTTACGGGATTTGTAGGAAGTTAGATATTGCCCTCTTTCTAGTGTTAAAAACAAGAAATCAGCATATGAATTTACATGTAACATAACATAATAATACCAATGTAAACACAAAAAAACAAAGAAACAAAGTATCCATAATGTCACAACTGATAATAAAAATTCAATAAAAATAATGAAATGACCCAAACAAAACACAGAAAACTTCAAAGAAAAATAATTACATATACATTTTAAAAATATATTTAATGATTTTTTTATAAATAATGAATTTCAGTTGAGCAATATCTCATTTGAGTGATTTTTTTTAATGTCAGGGATGGAACACTGACAAAATACTTTCAATTTCAATTGTGGCCAAGATAATTGCTATTTCACTATGAAGATCAACGAGTTTTTCCGTAATTCCAGGTTAATTCAGTAATTCGAAATGGTTCATTTTTTCGCTGAAATTAAAGCTTCTTTGAGGCTTAACAGGATGTCCGCTTCAAAATGGTCATTTGATATATCATCACTTTTTAATATGCATGTATGGACGTTTTATTTCTAGCAATTATGAAAAAATTATTTCCGCAGTAGTATCTATAATACGAGGATGGATCCAAAGAAAAGTTTACAAGTGTAACAAAAAATTATTTATTAACAATAGACATAAAATACAAAAAGAAATTAAGGGGCATACTTGCCGATTACTTTTTCTAATAATCACTAAACCTATTTAAGCTTTTATCTGAATGCAGGACCAACTTGTTTAACTCAAATTGGTAGAAATCACGTCGTTGCCCAGTTCTTGACAGCCGTTTTGACATCACTGTCTGAAGAAAACTTTTTTCCAGATTAAGTTTTCCTTCAATTTTGGAAAAAGGAAATTGACACTGCATGTCAAATCTGGGAGGTGTCTTCAGACTTCTCACTTTAACTTTTACAGGAGTCCTTTAGTTTGGTGAGCAGTATCTGGCCTAGCATTGTCATGCAGGATTATGACACCATCATTAATGATGCCAAGGCACGTTCATTGCCCATAAAGAAACTCGCATCAAGCGAGAAAACTTTTCAAAACGTCTTGTCATTTCAAAGCGCTTGTGAACTTACACTACCTACCCGCACAACCGCTGCACGACAACTAGCGCCATCTATCGCCACTTTGGAAAAAAAATATTTCCTGCAAAATAATTGTTTTTTAAATGCTGCTACTTGTAATCTTTTTCTGGATCCACCCTCGTATTATCTTGATGTATAATTAGGTTTGTTTTATTACTAGTACATTTTGATTATGCATTTGCAGTATTGTTGCATTTCTTTTAATTTCTTCTTTTTTTTTCACAGTTTTTGTACATTTATTCCGGTTTGCTTTTTTTCTACTTCTACTTCTACTTAAGAAAATTCCGCAATATGAAAAGATTTCACAATAGCTAAAGTTGGTAAAATGTTACATGTTGCATCTATTAAACGAATGAAATCATATAAAGTTAATGTTTATGTGAAATCGAATATATTTTTAAGCTCTTCGTCTTTTCGTAAAAGAGAGTTCAATATCAATTTGTAGTACACGATATATACCTTGATAAAGTGGTTGCAATAAACATGTTCAATTTGGAAAGGAACATTGTATTTCTACATTACTTATAGAGTTCACTGAAGTATGACAAGACACATGATCAATGAGGGAAATAATTTGCGTTTTCTCAGATTTCAGTTTTTCATTAAAAAAGTTTATCTTTTCTTCAAAAATCCTAAATAATTCCATCATTTTTATTACTTATTCAAGCTATTAAAGTTTCTGTTTTTTTTTTGCTTGTTTGTTTTAATTCCATTATCCTGAATAATACGTGGATTAGCAGAATTTATAATTTAAAATTCTGTTCTACTGAAACAGAATAGCACAGTAAGCATAGTCCTTATCACAATTTCTCATCGAAACCGTTTCCACTCTTTTCAAAAGTTTGTAGGTATCTGTCGATAAAAACATCCTGCTTCATCTCTATTAAATTGATTTGTAGCTGCATATACGTTTAAAATTTCTCTCAAACTTCTTTTCCAATCTTTTACACCGTTTGAGTCAACTGGAGATATTCACCACAAAGAACGCGGAACTGTATATCGTTTCACACATGAAAGGCTTCTAACAATCCATTACTGTATTGAAAGTAATTAATTTCTAGATTACTGGCATTTGATTTGCTTTAAATAGTAACATGGGAACTGAGATAGGAATAATTTTGCTTGACATCTTTTACAACCCTAAAACAATAACAGACACCTTTTAATATACAATTTGTGTCATTTTACTTCGTATTTCATTTTTGCAACTATCCGATCGAGTTTCAATAATTTAATTTTCATTTGTTGAAATATTTTCAACCCAATATTCAGAAGCGAATATTGTTCATTGATTTTCTTCTTCAAACTCGTCTAAAATTTCTTTTCGCCTGTAGCTATAACACTTGAAAGTAAACAAGATCAAAATTTACTTATTTATAAGTTTATGAAATTTGGTATAAATACTGTTAGTTTACAAATTTAGTGTTCAGCAAATATTAATTTGCCTAAATAATCCTGCATTCAAATATTAAGTAAGGTAAATACATTAATCAACTAAATGAAAAAACTGACTGAAACTATTGAAAAAGATTGATACACAGATAAAGACATTAAAATCACTATTTTAACTGCTGAAGAACAGTATACTGCCCTTGCGCTATGAAAATATTTTTTTACCATTTTTAAAAAAGTTCACATCCCCTCACCCTCCACACACATGCATTTGTATTCTCTTTTCCCCAGTAAATGAAAATTTCTCACATGTCAGTCAATCTGGTTGTAATGAATTGTGAGAGAATCTATGCCTCTACGCAATTCTATTCTTTTTATTCCAATACAATTATGAAACCGCATAATCAACATATAAAAGGAAATGCCTATAATATAGCTTAGAGTAAAACTAACTGTATTGTATTTTTCCAAAAAAACCTTATCACGATGGCTTTACTCTATTTTGTATAGGGTTATTATATTTCTTATAAACTGTTCCAACATACGCAGGTGAAAAAGTTACAGGAGTGCACATGTTACCAGGTTCCACTGTAATATATTAATCGGATTCTTCGATAAGCACCACACTAGTATGTAAAAAAATATCCCACATGTACACAACGTTACAGGAAGTCTTTAACAAAAATGCACAGATAAAATGCTATTTTTGCATCAAAAGGTGGGGCGAATTTATGTCCCTCGAAAAGCATACCTTCTAGTAAAAAGTCATTGAGAAAAGTAATATGCAGAATTACAAAATAATTAATAATTTATTAATTGATATATTCCAGGAACATGTTACAATAAAAGCCTTCGATAGAACGCGTCTAGAATGCAAAATATAAAGATTTGGAATAGATTCTTAATGACTTTTAAATCTAAATTGCAGAGTACAATTGTAAGGTTTAT
The DNA here is from genome assembly GCA_963931845.1 of Maratus michaelseni. NCBI lineage: Eukaryota > Metazoa > Arthropoda > Arachnida > Araneae > Salticidae > Maratus > Maratus michaelseni. The sequence goes on along the minus strand of OZ007590.1, from coordinate 253,916,479 downwards.
TTAATTTATTATATATATTTATTCTTAGATAAATGTTCTTAATCTGTACTTAAAATCTATATCCATGTAGTAACATCAACTGGAGATATTATTTAAGGCTTCTTTCCCAATTTTACAATAAAAAACAAATGATTCCTAATACATTCCTTAGTTTTTAATATATTTACAAAGCATTATTAGCAAAGAAACCTCATCCATATAATTATTTATTTATATTACTAGAGTTACGCAATGCTTACTGAAATGCATCTTTTATCTATTCATTGTTATAAACTAATTTGTAATGTCATCCTTTTAATCAAATCCAAGAATCTTAATTATACAAAAATGATTATTCATTATCATTTAGTTATTAATTCATTTTCTACTCTAGCTTTCAGTAAAACAGAGAATTCGAGAAATTAGTTGTGAGAATAAAGTAATTTTAACTTTAGCTTTCAGTAAAACACAGAGAATTCGAGAAATTAGTTGTGAGAATAAAGTAATTTTGATAGATACAAAAATATTAGTTTAATCATAATCACAATGCAACTTTTCATTCAGCGACAAATATTAATTTGCGTATTCGGCTAATGAAGCAATATATTATTTGGAGAAAATAAGTTTTTCAGAATGCAACACTAATATATATAAATGATTGCGAAAGCGTTGAACTGTCTTGATTTGTATATATAAATACTTGTATATGATAATGATAAACTGTGTTAATTTATATCTACCCCCTTCTGAAATCCAAATATTACTGTTCTTAATAAATATGTTCTGTGAATTGTATTGAAATTAATTTCAAATGATTTTCATTGTATATGTAAAATTTGTTAACAAATACATAAACAGCGCAATATTATTCAAAGTATTTCTTGTAAAATACATTTTAAATTCTGTTCACTTGTTTCAGAATATATCAACTGACAAAGTTTTGCATCAAATAACCATTGTAGCGGTTGAAAACATATATTATTTTGATGTTTTAACATCAACTTTAATTTAATTTTTTCTTTAATGAAATCTATAATATCAAAGATAAGTTTAAAACGGCCGTGAACATAGGTGTTTGTTTGTGCGCAATAACTGGGGATATATGTATAAACTTACAGTTTTGTAAATTCGTTTTCTTATACACACAAAAATCTCCCAGTGCACCATGTTTTCAGATTTTTTATTTTTTGATAAGGTTTTCTATATATATATATTATTCTATATATATCAACAATTTCGGTTTTATTTCCCCTATTTCAGAAGTTCGGCGCAATTTTAAGTCCGTTATAAAAGAAATACAAATTCAATGCTTTAGTCCAATATAGTAAATTTTGACCTCATTTCAATAGAGTTTATTTTCAATTCTTGCAGCGATGTTTGAACTTTTCGCAATATTGGTTTTTAATTTCTTTTTCTCAGAGTATAAACAATTTGGTTTTTCCTCTTACCCATCTAATCTTATATTTTATATCCGCGTGTGGAGCAAACATTCGTTAATCGTTTAAAAGAAAATTAATTATTATATATATTTTTGCTAAATTTTGAAAGAACTATTATTTTGGAAATGGAATATAATCGTCGAAAAGATTTTGTATTATTTCTGTGAATTTAAAACATGCTAAACCGTTTTTCTATAACGAAGAAGAACAGTACCTCTATTAATTTGCTTCGACACTCGGCTACCTTTGGCGAAAGCAGTTAACATCCCAGCACTAGATTCGTCGAAGTATTACATAAGGAAGTTTTAGGTACATTTAAGGTAAGTAATGTATTGATTGCCGTTTTAATGATCGCTCAGTGTATTGCCAAAAGCAGCCATTTTCCACTAGCACAGACATCTATACATTACATTTAAGGTAATTTGAAATATACAGGGTGATTATAGAAAAATTATCCCGATATATGAGCCCTTAACTGTCATATCGTTCACAGAAACTGAATGAAATTCTGGCCTAAAGTATTTTGAGGTATGCGCTCAAGAATCATGTGAAAAACAACAGTTAAATTTTAAGAGTTACGGTTACAGTGACAAAATTTCGAAAATTTCAAATGGCAACACCTACTTTCTTTTATTTGAATGTGATCTTCATAGTGAAAAACCATAAAAAACGTTGGAACGATACCTGTAGCACGAAAATCACTGGCGCTAGGCAGATTAAGAAGAAAAGTGAAAACAACCAATAAAGGACAGTGAAGCAACAGAAAGTAAAACATTTTATTGTTCAGTGCTATCCACCATCTGCCGCATGTAAAGTGTCGTCGTGTGTGAAACGGAAAATGTATGAAACACAATAAAATGTTTTGTTTTCTGTTGCTTCTCTGTCCTTATTGGTTGTTTTCACTATTATTCTTAGTCTGTCTAGCGCCGGCGATTTTCGTGCTAAAGGTACCGTTCCAACGCTTTTTATGGTTTTTCACTATGAAGATCACTGTTATTGCGTTTTAAACTATACACACACACTGCTGGTTCTTAAATAAAAAACACTTAACTAAAACTAATGGACTGTATAAAATCGGTTTTATTCACACACAAATATAAGAAAGCGAGCCATCACACGGCTTATTCTATAACCACATTTTTCACATTCGAAAACACAACAAGAATCAAAACAGAACACTGAGTGTTGCCAAACGCGGAAAGTAAGAAAAATAAACTTACATGAATTCCGAGGACATGAAACCAAGGAACATGCAGCTTTAGCTGGCTGCAGACGATACTTACACAAACATTCTGGCCCCCGTTGAAATCCCCTGGGATTTCAACAAGTGGTTAGTTGCTTACAATTTCTTACTATAATAAAAAAACAATTAATAACACAAACAAATTAATCCAAAAAAAAATAGAAAAATGTATTAAAAAGTTTTTAGTTCACAGTTTTTAGTTTCTATAGGAAGAGGGCACAGTTTCACTACTTGACGATTGATTACACCACTACCAGTCTTGATCGTCACAACTCTGACCTTATTATCTGAACCTGGATGAACAGTTAGTATTTTCCCTAATTTCCATTTAAGTGGTGGAAGATTATCATCTTTGATGAGGACTAAGTCATTGACTTCTAAATTTCGCTGACTTTACTGCCATTTAGGTCTATGCTGAAGTTGAGCCAAATATTCCCGGTTCCATCTTTTCCAAAATTGCTGTAGGATGAACTGTCTCACATGCCATCTATCGAGGTGACTCAAGGGACTGTGACTTAGATCTTGTTCAGGTATGGTGGTTAGCGAAGTTCCAACTAAGAAGCGACCTGGTGTTAGAGCAGTCAAGTCTGTTGGGTCAGATGATATGGGACACAGTGGCCTAGAGTTGAGACAAGCTTCAACTTGTGTAACCATTGTTTGGAACTCAGGATAGGTTAATACAGTGTCACCAACGGTTTTCTTCAGATGCGATTTCATGGATTTTACTGCAGATTCCCACAGTCCACCAAAGTGTGGATCAGAAGGTGGATTAAATGTCCAAGTTATTTCCTCTGACGACAAAAATTTGCGAATTTCTTCATTCTGCTTGCACTGCAAAAGATATTTGTTAATTTCTTTTTCTGCACCTTTGAAGTTGGTTCCACAGTCACTAAAAATCTCAAAAGGTTTCCCTCTTCTTGCAGCCCTAGCAGTCTTCTAACAGACCTAGCAGTAATGATCCAAAATTGCTGTCTAATTAAAGAAAGAAGAAGTTCTGGACCTGCATGTAAATATTTTTCATGATAATGTTTAATTATGATCTTAGTCACATGGTGCTTTGATGGTAATAAGATTGGGTGCTTTTCATTCTCCAACAGCTGTGCGTTTTTCAATCTTCCTCCTACTCTTAATATTTTGTTATCATCTAAAATTGGACACAAGCACATGAGACTGCTATTTGCAGGTAGCTCTTTTCCAGCTTCTAAACACTGAATTTCCTTACTGAAGTTCACTTGTTGAACTATCCGAATAATGCAGCGTGTTGCGGCTTGAATTTCACTGCTTGATAAAAAGGATGTATTTCTTTCTACACGTGTTACCTTTTAATTGGAGATGAATCTCAATATCCAAGCAAATATGCGTTGTAATTTGGAAAACGGAGATATTTTTGATATAACATCAAGCACTTTGACAGTTTCAGAAGCTACAAATGATAAGGTTTTACGTGCTTCTGGTAATTCTTCTTCATTTATGGGAATAGGTTTATGCACTGGAACCTCACTACTTCTTAACCATAGTGGGCCGTTCCACCACAAGTCATAGGACAGTAGTTCTGCAGGAAGTAACCCGCGTGATGCACAATCAGCAGGATTTTCTTTTCCGTCCACATGGTTTCAATTCTCAGCTGGTAAAATGGATTGGATTTCAGATACTCTGTTGGCTACAAAGACTTGCCATTTTTTAGGATTTGATTTTAGCCATGACAATACAATTTGTGAATCACTCCATGCGTGCACGGAATCAGGTTTTATATGTAATGCAGCTCTGACTGCCTGTATTAAGTGTGCCAGTAATACTGCAGAACATAATTCCAGTCTTGGAATCGTGACAGGCTTTAGTGATACTACGCGAGTTTTAGCTGTTAAAAGTTTCACATCAATGTTAGAGCTATCACAAGTTTTAACGTAAATAATTAATGAATAACCCTTTTTTGACGTATCACAAAATCCGTGAAGTTCACATCGAGAATAATTGGGCAAAATTACTTTTCTAGGTATATATATGGAATTTAAGAGTTTGACTTCTTGGCACAATATTTTCCCCTTTTGGTCAATATTTTCTGGTACTGGGTCATCCCATGATAATTGTAATTTCCACAGTTCTTGAAGGATCATTTTAGTTAGAATAACAAAAGGTGCAATCCACCCCAATGGATCAAACAACGTTAATCAAATGACAGAATAATTCGTTTAGTAGGGACACCTTAATAATTTATATCACTGAAACTACATTTGAACCTATCATTATCAGGATGCCATTCCACTCCAAAAACTTGTGTGGCCTTTTTGCCCACTACACTATGTAAATTATCGTTAATTGTGTTTGCTAACCCAGCATTTTTCAATAGTGATGGTTCATTTGTGGACCATTTATGTAGCTCAAACCCACCTTTTTTTAGCTTTTTTGCACATCAGATATCAATTCAGTACCTTCCTGACTATTCTCAACACCAGTTAAAACATCGTCGACATAAAAATCTCTTAAAACTATAGACTTTGCTTTTAAGAAATTAAGACCCTCATCAATTGCTAACTGATTCAAAGCTTTAGTTGCAAGATATGGAGCAGAAGCAGTTCCATACTTGACAGTATTTAAGCGAAATACTTGTATTTGTTTATCTGGATTATCTCTCCATAATATTCTCTGAAAATCCCTATCATTGTCATGAATTTTTACCTGCCTATACATCATTCTTATATCAGCTGTTATGGCAATATTATGAAATCTAAACCTTAATAAAATGCAAATTAAATCATCTTGTATTTTGGGACCTACCATTAGAGTGTTGTTTAAAGAAACGCCTGTTGTTGTTTTAGCACTCGCATCAAAAACTACTCTTAATTTGGTAGTTAAACTAGAATTGTTTAAGACGAAGTGGTGTGGGATGTAATAGTGTTTAGTTGCTAATTCACGATCTGTATTCGGAACAAAGTCCATGTGGCCTAGAGATAAATATTCTTTCACAAATTGAACATATTGGTTGTAAATTTCTGGCATAGATATTAATCTTTTCTCAAGATAAAGAAATCTTCTGTGCGCCATTCTGTGCGTGAATCACCTAAAATATCTCGATCCTGTTTGAATAGTAATGCTACTCAATAGCGGCATGAATTTTCTCTAAAATGAGAACTCTCAAAATGTTTTTCACAATCATTTTCTTCAACTGTTAAAGGTTGCACATTTGGAATTTTTTCTAATTCCCAGAATGAATTTACTAACTCGTCAGTTTTTGTACTTAAATGATTTATATGTACTGGATCAGTTGCCAGCGTTTCCAAAATTTGTAGTAGCCGAAATTATCCACCCAAGTCTAGAATTTAAGGCAAATGGAAGGTTAGGTTCACGTTTGACAATTTCCCCAGTCATTAAATGCATAAATACATTTACACCAAATAAAATGTCAATTTTTTGTGACTTGTAAAACAATGGATCAGCTAACATTAAATCACTGAAATTATCGCAAATGACTGAGGGAATATTATCTGTCACTGTATTCATGCTGATGCTGATACTCTGAAATCACTTTTGAAGTGAGAAGTGAATAATAAATCGACTTCCCCATTACTCACAGTATTAAATGTTCCCAAACATGACACAGAAATAGAACTATCTTTTACCTTTAATCCTAATTTGCTTACACATTATTTAGAGATGAATTACTTCTGAGAGCCTGTATCACATAAACATCTGCATTTTACAAACTCTTCTTTACAATTTTGAACTTTTATTAATGCGGTACACAACAAAATATGACTCTTTTGATTACTCTTTGCCTTTGATTTATAATGAGAGGCACATACTGTAGACGAAAAATTATCACTCGCTGACTCAACTTTTTTAGGGATAAATTCTTGTGCGTGTGGGGACATACTATTCGTCTGAGTCTTATTCCTTGAATTATTTACCATGTGGAAAATACTATGATGTTTCTTAAAGCAATGATGGCACGTATTTAGACTCTTACATTTATTGAGAAAATGCATATTAGATAGGCAATTGAAGCAATACTGATTATGTTTTACGAAATCTACTCGTTGTTGAACAGGCAAATTAAGAAATTTTGAGCATTTTGCTAAACTATGTTCTTCTTTACAGTAACAACAACTCAAAGAAGCTACAAAAGTATTACTCTTATTTGGAAATACAGATTTAGGTACCTTATTTAGCACTAACTTGCTATTTTAAGAGTTCTTGCATAATTCTTAAGAAATTCAATTAAGTTCTTAAGTTTCGGAATTTCATTGCTTTTAAGTTGACGTTCCCACCACAATTTTGTGGAAGGATCCAATTTTTTGCAAAATTAAATAAGTCATTAATGTATCACCAAATTTGTCAATGGTTTGGTTCAATACTTCTAACGAGCAAATGACTTCATTAATGTTATCAACTAGATTTAAAATAGCAATAGCTGATTCTGTTTGAATTGCTGGTAAACTTAGAAATCGTTTAATGTATGCAAAAATTTGTTCTCTCTTATTTGAATATCTTTCGTCTAGTAGAATCCATGCAATTTCAAAATTAGAATCCGAAATTTGAATAGACTGAATGACGCGATACGCTTTACCTTTCAATGAAACCTTCACATACTGCAATTTTTGAGCATTAGATATAGTCGTATTACTGTTTACGCATGCATTGAAAAGATCTTTAAATGCTATCCATTCAGTGATATTGCCTCCAAAAGTAGGTAATGATAACCTAGGTAATTTAATATTCTCAAAAATGTTTTCGAAAATTACACTATCAGATTTATTTTCACTCTTATTTAACTTCGCATTTTCGAGTTTTAATACTTTTTCATATTTAAATTTCCACAAATCAATTTTATCTGAAACTTCCTGTGCGGTATCTATCTCACTCTCTAATTTTTCAGATTCTGTAATTACACTTTCAATTTCCCTATCAAGTTTTTTTAGTACCGTTTCTTTCTGTTTTAACAGTTCAATATTTTCTTCTAATTTTGTTAAATTAATCTCACCATCTGCGATTATACTTTCGATTTTCTTAATATAATTCGTTACACTTCTCCGTAGAGCATTTCTTTTTGTTTTAAAAGTTGTTAGTTCACTCATTTTTACTTAAACCAAACCCAAAACTAGTTCTAAAATATGTTAATACGAAATTCAGTTTAAATCTAAACTATATTCTCATTACAATTCCACAGTTTTAAATAGCAAATTATTTTTTCACACGAAATATAACGTTCAAAGTTAACTTACCTCACAATCTGAGGTAATTTTTCGCCACAAAACGACATCACGGTAATTCAGAAAAATGTTCGATTCTACATTTTTTTTTCTTTCACTAGCGCTCCGGCTAGACTTGTACAAGAATGTTATTGCGTTTTAAACTATACACACACACTGCTGGTTCTTAAATAAAAAACACTTAACTAAAACTAATGGACTGTATAAAAGCGGTTTTATTCACACACAAATATAAGAAAGGGAGCCATCACACGGCTTATTCTATAACCACATTTTTCACATTCCAAAACACAACAATAATCAAAACAGAACACTGAGTGTTGCCAAACGTGGAAAGTAAGAAAAAGAAACTTACATGAATTCGGAGGACATGAAACCAAGGAACATGCAGCTTTAGCTGGCTGCAGACGATACTTACACAAACAATCACATTCCAATAAAAAAAAGTAAGTGTTGCCATTTGAAATTTTCGAAATTTTGTCACTGTAACCATAACTGTTAGAATTTAACTGTTGTTTTTCACATGATTCTTGAGCGCATACCTCAAAATACTTTAGGCCATAATTTTATTCAGTTTCTGTGAACGGTGTGACAGTTACGGGCTCATATATCGGCGATATTTTTTTTTAGTCACCCTGTATATATTTATATATAAAGTAATCCTGGACAACGCCGCGCCAAGCAGTTCTGCTAGTTAATTTGTAATACTTCTATAAAACTGAAATTAAGACTAAGTGGTATTTTACAAAGAAGTTTATCCGTAGTGAAACTAGATTGAGAAAACTTGTGTACTGCAGTGTCTAATTATTTTAAAATATTTATCTTCTGAAGTAAAAAAATAAAATAAATAAATATTTTTCTTTTAAAGCGCAAAGGTATTTATTGCCAAATCTATAAATATAAAATTACACAAATTTTTAACTCTTAAATGTGTTTTAAAGTACACTGCAAAACATTTGGTGTAACGTTACTCCATAAAACTGGAGGCAGCATTGCTGCCTCCAGTCTTACGGTGGTATTTAACTAATATAACTGGTGTAACATTACACATGTTACACCAATTATATCAGTTAAATACCACCGTAAAACTGAGGGCAGCAATGCTGCCTCCAGTTTTATGCAGTAACGTTACACAAATGTTTTACAGTGTATGAATGGTTTCATTTTGTATCTTTATAAATAAATACGTTTTAGTAGAATTTTATTAGTATTAGACAATATTAGTAAATTACAACACCTCAAAAGTTTTAACAGATTTTATTCCCCCTGTTTATTTTAAATGATCCAAAATTTAAAATGGAATATATATTGAAAAAAAAAACAGTGTTCTAATATCAAAATTGTATGCTATTATTTTCGAACACTATTAAATATTGGTTAAATCTATCTTTAATTCAGGTAGAGCAAATACTCAGCTGAAATCACAAGATTTCAATATAATAAAGTATGTGAAATATGTTCTACTTATTATTAATATTTTTAATCATGCTTAAAATTGGGATCTTATTTGGGTTAACATTTGTAGCTTTTCTCTAAATGTATAATTTTAAAATAAATATTTTCTATCACTATGTATTTAAACAAATTTATTCAAAAGTTAATCTGTAATTTTTTCATAAATATAATTTGCATAATAATGCAGACACATGTACACATTTGTCTATTTTTGTTCAATGATATACATAATTTATTAGGATTATTTATTTAGCCGACGAATTTTTCTTCCTCGAAGAACATTCGTTCATGAATTTTAATTTAAAAGAAACTAAAGCACTTGATTAAAGACATAGTGCATCATGAATAATTCATAAACTTAACAACATAAAACGTAGCCACAGTTTTTACTTTGATGCATCCATTATCAAATATTTCATTAAAATTAAGTTAAGTTTGATTTTCATTGAAATAAAATTTGTAAACTTGAACAATGTTGCATCCACTTTATTTGATAATAATATGTACATGATAAAGATGGGTGATTTTGGGAAAAAGACAAATTATAATATAACGGAAATAGATTCGTTATGATATAATATTCACTTTAATTCTTGTTTAGTGTTTTAACATAGCAATTATTTATAATTTAGATTTTTTTCTATGTGAAAAATATAGCTTGAAATATTTCCAAAATGAATTAGAATAAAATAAAGTAAATGCGTGAAACATAAATTACATGTTTAAAATAAGCCCATAATATATATTTATAAAATGGAATTACAGAATGATACTTATCTAATAATTTTGAATGTTTTTTAGAAAAAAAGCAGATATATAAACTGAAAAACTAAAATTTTAAAATGTATGCTATTTTAACAAATTAAACAGCTTTTTTTATGCAACCTTTTTTTATATAAAATTAGAGTTAAATGTTAAATTTTTTTAATAAAATAAGACGTAGCGCAACAACTATGTATTTTTGAATAGTTAAGTATTAATTAATTTTTTTAATGTAATAACATATGAATATTTTAATGCGCAGTAAATAAATGGGTGTTCCAAATGTGACAGGTGCATTTGAAAATTAAAATAAAGAAAAACGGAAAGCGATAGAATTGCGCAGATTGCTGCATTTTACTTAGGAAACCAGTAATGTGTTAGTCACACAAAAATTCATAATTAGTTATCATGTTCTCCAACAGATGGTGCTACTGGAAACTTGCGATATCTGTAGGGAAACGCACTCTATCAGATCTCCATTCCACCGTCCTCCTGCTAGCATGTGCTGCTCAGAGACTGCAATTTGCTGTGCATAAATGATTTATTCCTTAGAACAACGTATACTTCTTGTCTTGAATTTTCAAAGTCTAGAACACAATATTGTTGAAGAAACAAGGCGCAGTTTGCAGAGGAAGTTTAATTTCATATAGGGAACTAAAAGGGGTACAATAAAATTTCTGTTTGGAAAATTTCACCGGACTAAGAATGTTAATGAATATTGCGTTGGAAACGTCGCACGCCCGCGTGTGGCAGCTACAAAACGAATGTTGAAGTCATTCTGAAAGTGATCTGTTCATCGTGTTGCAGCTCATATTGGACTACCAGACATGTCCACGCACCGCATCATGCGCCACAGCCTCCAGATTTTTTATACTGGATTCAGTCCCACCAACCAATTAGAGTTGCTGGAACTAGTGCACGCGAGACGTTCACGAACAACATGCTGCAGCAGCTGAATGCTGGCGTAATCGACATGGGAAACATATGGTTCTCCGATTAAGCGTATTTTTCCCTGGACGGCTGACCAATAATCAGAAATGGTGCATTTGGAGAATGGAAAATCCACATGTTGCTGTACCATCATCCCCGCATCACCTCAAAGTTATGGTTTTGGCTGCGATTTCTACCAAATGACTCATTCGGCCGTTTTTGTATACCAAATGATTACCAAAGCTATCTATCTGGACACTTGTCCCGATACAAAAGGCTTTGACTGACCTCTGGAAAACCTCGTGATTCATACAAGCCACTGACTATCCACATTGCACGACTGAAGTCTCTCATTTCTCCAACGAACATTTTGATAATCTCGTCATCGCCCTAAATTATTGAAAGCATACTGTAGGAGTAGATATGGATGGTAGGCATACGGTAGGAAGGCATACGGTAAGAAAGCATAGGGTAAGAGTAGGTAGGTCCAAACTGTCCACCAGACTAGACCCCCCTCTGACTTTTGCATGTGGGGTATACCTGACAGACTAGGTTTACAGTCCACTCAGCAAACAACCAGCCAAATGGAAACCGTATAACCCTTTCTGCATGTGAGACAACTTCAGCGGAACCGCTATCACGGATTTCTGCGAATTTTATTCTCAAACTGTGCGATGCTGTTGTTACAAATGATGGATATGTTGAAAATATCGTTATTAAATTTTTAAATGCATCTTTGTTCAACATGTTCAGGAATTTGTTTTAAATTTTCCCTTTTAGTAGCATCATCTGTTGGCAATCTGTTGGCATCATCTGTAACAAAATTTAAATTCTAAATGACAGAAATTTGCTGGTTTCCTAAGACGAGGTATTACTATTACTTACCTTTTCAATGGAATGATGAACCCGTCATTTTTGCGACACATTGTATCTATTTTTGTATCTGGAATTTAATATATGCATTTTTTTACATTGACGCACTTGCATGATTTTTTTTGCATGTATAATGCATCACTTTTTAGATTCGCTATTTATTTAAGAATTTGTTTTAATATTCGTCACTTATCGCCAATGATTTATTGATTAGTGTATTTAAAAAATAAATGTCAATTTCTGATAAGAAAAAATTCCTTGTGTTTTACCGCTAATCATATCATTAGTAGACATTTGAAATAAAACGCATCATATTACAGGGTGATTCATAAGTAATTATACAACTTCCAGATGATGTAAAACAAGAACAGTTTAAGGTACATTCCCCAAATGTAAGTCGTAAGGTAGGTGGACTCATAAAGTTTTTTTCCGCTGCTATGCGAAGTGGCATAGACGATAGCTAGCGTGTCCGCGAATATCAGTAGAAATGGCTGTGTTTGCAGTGGTGAAGGCATTTTGTCTTCTTGAACTAAGCAAAACTGAATCTGTAACCATTGTGCAACGACATTTTAGAACATGATTTGGAAAAGAACCTCTAACCGGAAAATCACAGATATTCTATTTGTGCACACTTAGTCACATGATACACATCAAACTGTTAATCCATATATGTCCACTATGCACAAACAGCCTGTTGTTTCAATTTTTTTTTACCAATCATACATGGATTTTCTAGTTAGAATTCCTTTTCCGAATTATGTTCGAAAATGCCATTTCACAATGGTCCAGATTCTAGTTTTCTCCAATTCAATCCTACAAAATGCCTTATACACTGCAAACGTAGCCATTTCTACTGATATTCACGGGACACGCTAGCTATCGCCTATGTCACTTCGCATACTAGAGGGAAAAAAACTTAATGCGTACACCTACCTTAAGACTTGCATTAGGGAAACGTGCCTTAAACTGTTCCTGTTTTACAACATCTGGAAATTGTATACATACTTATGAATCCCCCTGTATAATGTGTGATTTAAGAGAGAAAGTGGGAATAAATACTTCATTAAATATTTTCCAAAACACTCATGTTTTCCTACATTGAAACTAAACAAAAACTTCTACTTGTTTTAACTTGTATGAAGAAATCATAAACAAAAAAAAATCATGATTGAGGCATTGATTATAAAACATTTTCCAACACTAAGAGAATATTATTAAGAAATTCCTTTTTTTATACAATAAAATGAGATATCTAAATAAACAATTTAAATAAACTGCATCTCGAACGATATTTCCTCATACACAATAATGTAACGGAATTCTTTTGTGTGTTACCGTAAACGAACTATATACGCTAAACAATTTATTTACAGTTACGAACATTATATAGGGAACCTCTGTAGTATATAGTAATTACATGTCAATCCCAGCTCACTTACGAGAATTAGAGAATGGAAAGACGGACAGAAAGACAGGAAAACGGAATCCATAAACACGTTTTAACTATCTCGGAAAGTGTTAAAAATATACATATAAAGTATGCATTCTTATAGTTTTGCGTTTCAAGTTTCTCTTTGTGTAGAAATTACATTCTAAACAAAATATTTTATAGGATAGAAAATGAACGATATTCCTGATGCTAATTGTCCTTATAATAATTTTATTAATAATTAATAATTATTATTTTAAAAACATGTTAATTCAAAGTATGCATGCACGTCATATTTGAGGTTTTACAAGGAATCATATGAAATATAAAATAATGAAATACATAATATTTTTTTCAAGTTGTTTCAAGTTATTTAACGCATATTGTTTTCTATTTCAAAAACTTAAATCTCGCTAACTAAATGCATCAGAATGTTTGTATATTCCGTTGATATTTTAGCCCTTAGAACTTAAATAAGTAAATAGAGGCAAAGTTTTACTACAGAAATTTTAAGTCTTTTTCAATTTTACTAGGTATATCATATTTTACGACTATAAAAAACCTTGTAAGATTTAAAACTGTAGTTTTTTTTTTTTTTTTTTTTTTTTTTGCATTAATGCGAAATGGAATTATAATCCCTATTTGTTCTTTTTTTTCATTTGCCTAATGTATTTGTAAAAACTGGTGGAATGTAAAATAAAAAAGATTATTAAGTACGACCCTTTTATTGTTTTTGTCATTAAAATACCTTAAGACCTCTATAACGATAAGCTGATTAGTAGTTTCTTTGGGAGGTACTTTATCTCATCCACTTAATTTCGAATGATTCATCTTAAATAATAATGTGTTAAAAAATAACCCACAGAAATATGATATTTTTATTAAATATTTCACCGGTAAACATGATTAAATAGACCTACCATCATTTAAAGTTTAATATTTTAACTACTGGATATAGCGTTTACATGTCTTACTTTATATATATATATATATATATATATATATATATATATATATATATATATATATATATATATATATATATATATATATATATATATATATATATATATATATATATATATATATGTATGTATACACTGGTGTCCAGAAATTAACCCCTTCCCGACGAGCGTCCTTTACAGAACTTTTAATATTTTACCACCGGTTTTTCAAAACAGAAATTTTCGCCTAATTTAATCGCAGAAATGCTAGGATTACATAAGGCAAAGCTTAAAATAAAAAATAACTGGTCTTATGCGTCACAGATACGTGTCGCTCGTCCCAAGGGGTTAAGGGGCAGTGAGCAATTTGAGACGTTTAGTCGAATATCTACTGAAACTCGTGAGGAAATGCCCGAAATGCACTTCAACTTTGAGGAAGTAAAGAACATGTTTTACTTCATGTTTTTCAGTGAAGATTTTGTCGCGAGGAAAATTACGGGGATAATAATAATTTTAATAATATAATAATATTATCGATCACCCAAGCAACAGAAAATGCTAAAAATGACCTGTCAATGTAGAAAATGACTATGTAGCTTCTGATTACAGAATGATATTAACATTTGTGTGCATTTGTGTAAGCATAGTACGTATATTCGTAAAGATGTTAACGTTTCTGTGAAAAATTAAACTCGCGAACTACAGCAAACAATTTTTGTCATGATTTGATAGTCAATAATATAGGGCAACTCATATAAACGGACCAGTGACATATCGTGAAAACTCAAAAAGTCACAGCAATGATTGATAAATTGGGGAGTAAAATCCCCTCCTAATATATATATTAGAGTGAAACGAAATATGTTTTTTTTTTTATTTCAGTATGCTATAGTTTTTACAAGTTGCCTTTGTTAAAAATAACGATGGAAATTAAATAGCAGCGTAATTGGATTATGTATTCAGGTCCGCAAGAAGTTTAAACTTTAGGATTTATTAAAGTTTGACAAATTTCGCAATTATGTTAAAAAAAAA
The DNA here is from genome assembly GCA_963931845.1 of Maratus michaelseni. NCBI lineage: Eukaryota > Metazoa > Arthropoda > Arachnida > Araneae > Salticidae > Maratus > Maratus michaelseni. The sequence goes on along the minus strand of OZ007590.1, from coordinate 253,901,186 downwards.
ATATTTTTTGAAATTTCAGTTTACTATAGTTTTCAAAAGTTGCCTTTGATCAAAATAAAGATGGAAGCTAAATATCTGCGTAATTGTATTATGTTTGGAAGTACCGCAAGAGGAGTATTCAGTTCTCAGTTGTCAATTTCAACACAATTGCAAAATTGTCAAACGTTTAATAAAACCTAAAGTTTACTCTTCTTCCGCCACTTCCACACTGTGAAAAATTTGCAGCAAATTGTCCAGTCATTTGACCGTTTTTATAGACAACGGTTGCATAACAGTAATTTAACTCTATTCTGACCATAATATGGGCAATAATATGGTCAGAATAGAGTTAAATGACGGTTATAAAACCTATAAAAACGGTCGAATGACTGGACAGTTTGCTGCAAATTTTTAACAGTGCAAACATGATCCAATTACGGTGATATTTAATTCCAATCTTTATTTTGATCAAAGGGATCTTTATCCTTTATTTTTTAACTATTCCAAGCTATTCTTCACACACAAATTTCAGGGTGCTATATATTGCACACCACCTAAATTTTATTTCTTAGAGGAACATACGTGTCTGTAAGGTTTATTTTATTATAATAGGATGGTTGCGTTAGTCGTTTATCAGTCATTGGTAGTGGTCAAGTACGCTAATGGCTGCTGGTGCATGTAAAATCCGTCGCGGGTGCAAAGTCCTCCAAGTCCCCTATTAATTATACCTATGGAGGTGCCTAGTCAGGTGAAGGTCTCGTCACTTGGTCAAAGTTCTAAATTACGAGACAAATTTCTTTCTTTTCTTTAGTTTTTGCTTTTTTTTAAATCTTCCATTTCAAGAAAGTTAAATAGCAACCTTGAACTGGCAAACAAAGAAAATTGTAGTAAATCAGTAGAGAGCATTGCGGCGATGCCAACAAGGCTCTTGTCAGGTGGATCACAACCATGCAACCATCAGGCGAATATCGCCCCGCGCCCAGGTACTAACTCGTCAAGCTAGGCAGCTAGCGGCCTGGTTAGCGGTATAAAAAATCCTTAGTAGTGAATCAGTTAATATATTTTTGTATATTCAGTAAAGTTTTGCTCGTACCATATTTACCTTATGTTTCGTAGTAGATATACAGTAATTGATACATATCATAAGTTTCTGAAACATGGTTAATTAACTGATCAACTACCAGTGAAATTCACGCTTAAATAGAACAACTATTAAAAGACATATCATAGACGCATTTTCTCACACAGAACGTTTTACTTTGCACAAAAAAATGAAGAAAATTATTACTTGAAAAAAATTATGGTACACTGTAAAAAATGACCAGTGTTTCTTATTTCATGAAAATATGTTATAACCACGAACGAAAATATAATATAATCTTCTGAGTTATCAGAAATTTCAAATAGCATGTTACATTGTCTTTTGAATCCCCAGAAACGAATACATTTTCAAAATTTAAAGAATAATTTATAAAAACAAATTATTTTTAGCTGCCCGAATTTTTCAGAAACGTTTCCGAAGGGTTTTTATAGTGTATTAATGAGTGTCCTCAGCCTGGAATACCTGTTTTTCGAATGCTATCAATTCTGAAGTAAACATTTTCATGCTAAAAGAAAATGTTTAACAGACACACATGCAAAATTAACAGCGTTAACAATAACATTAAAATTAAGATTATTTCTTTACTCTTTCATGTATAAATTAACTTATGCGGCTGAAAACGTGTACTTGAGAATGGATAACAATCGAAAAACAGGTTTTCCAGCCTGAGGACACTCATTAATACTCTATAAAAACCCTTCGGAAACGTTTCTGAAAAATTCGGGCAGCTAAAAATAATTTGTTTTTATAAATTATTCTTTAAATTTTGAAAATGTATTCGTTTCTGGGGATTGAAAAGACAATGTAACATGCTATTTGAAATTTCGGATAACTCAGAAGATTATATTATATTTTCGTTCGTGGTTATAGCATATTTTCATAAAATAAGAAACATTGGTCATTTTTTACAGTGTACGCAGAGAAGGAGATGGGAGCTTTCTGAACTAAAAAAAGTTTTAATTATATGAAAAAAACTGTCTCTTTAAAGCTTTAAAAAAGTGTGAGTATTTTTAGTGCGCTTTTTGTTTATTGAACTGAAATATGCATTAAAAGTATCGTGTTTATATTAACCTTATTAATATTCAGCTTAATATTTGTATGTAAATAACCACTTATGGCAAGATAATCCTGACTATTCACTAGAATACTGATCCAAAAACTGACTACTACCTTAAAAGAATCGTTTATTTTTTTCCCTTGCGTCTATCAAAACTAAAGCTCTAGAAAGTTGTTTTTGTTTATGATTTTTAATAAAGTGATGTATAGCCAGAAAAAAACGAAAACGGAAAAAAATTACCTTTTTTTTTAAATTAAAGAATTTAAAAAAAAAATGTAAGAAAAAATTATCTTATGTACTTTATTTCACATAATCACTGAAAGTTTGAATTTTATGTAAACAGTTTCTACGTTATTTAATCTTAGAAAAAAAAATGCTGAAAAAAAGTAAAAATTAAAAAAAAATCCTATCTTTGAAATGGTATTATTAAACTCAGAGAAATATGCTGCAACAAAATCTCATTTAAAAAAACTAATCTATTAGATGTATATGCGGGTGTTATATTCAGAAAATGAAAGAACGAAATAGGATATGCAAGATTGCATGAAGATATAGCTGAAAAGAGGATTAAAATATTTTATAAAAAAAACTTGTATATTTTGTCGTGAGTTATGTGATACTTTATGCATATAAAATATGAGTTAAGGAATGAAATATACACCATAAATTTCCTCTCAATTTCTTAATAGAAGATTTCGTATTTTATCACAATGAAATATTGTTCCTTTAGTATTTAATCAAGTAAAACATTAAATGTATTTGTTTCTCGAATGAACAAACTAATAATAATACTCATAAAAATGTAAAGAAATGAAGGTGCATTTATATATATATATATATATATATATATATGTATTCCCATGTATTAAAAATTTAAATTGAAAAATTGAAAGTATAGTAAATTCCGAACATTGTGTTTGTGATACGGACCGAATATTGTTACACGAACTCAACAATGTATTTCATGCATAATTTTGTACCAAAAACTTACGCAAGTATCTTATTACATCTATATTCTGTATTCATACATATTTTCCGTTGTTTCGCTAAAATTATTCATATAGCGATATCGAGAAATTTGATACAGTAAATAGAAATATATCAGTAAGTTACAAATAAATACATAAATAAATAAATTAATAACAAAAAACTAATAGTATGTGAATTGAATTTTAAACAAAAAGGAAAATCCTGATTCGAGACTTTAGGGATAAATCTCGAACTTGTTAACACCTTGTGGTTTTATTTCGTTGAAAAAAAATGTTTTTGAAATGATTATTTAACCCTATTACTTGTGCATGGATCACAATGAATTTCTGAATTAATAAAGAAAATTCCAAAAGCAAAATGTTTACTTTGCGTAATAACAAATTGGTTGGAACTCAGAATTTCTGAATTTAACAAAAGGTCAAACTGCAAATCCTGATCATGAATCTCACTCTTGATAGATTCAGAAAGCAACGTTTGTACGAGTCTCATGCGTAATTAATGTACAAACGGTTACATTTAATTATCCGTGTATAAAATAGGTATGTTTTACAGTACAAGGATAAAATGCTTAACATATATCTCATTAAATTAAGTAAAATTTACATTTATTGAGGGATTTATGGTTCAGAATCTCGCGTTTAGTAGTTCCCTTATAACTGGTACCCTGTACAATTATTTAAAGATATAAAAAACACAAGCATTTCAGCTTATTTTACTTCAATATAATAAATTAATAACACCTTTTGACAATTATCTTCATATATATATATACTTTTTAAAACCGGAACTCTCGAGTTAGTATATTTTACAATTGAAGTATTTAAGCAGCTGAGACCTTATTAATAAATTAATAATTCTATTTTAATACAAACATTTAATTATATTTAAATTTCATTAACCCTTTGGTTACGGGGTTGGGATATATGTCGTCCCAGCGGATATTTCTTTATTTTACTCGCACCACTATTTAAAAAATAATATCTGCCATACACTTATACTAGGATACTCTTTCAAAAGAAATTTACTACAAAGAATTTTTTTTTTGTAAATTGTGGTACGAGTTATTATAAAAATAGTCACCAATCCTAGCCCGTAAGCAGAAGGTTAAAGAAAAAAAAACATTCCACAATAAAGCAAATCTTATTATATTAAAGCAAAAAACAATACCTTTCTACAATTGTATAGAACAGAATTTTCAAATATAACAAAACAGGCTAATCATTATAAAGCACATATTCAAAAAACACTTTCTATGAGCTTCGGAGTACTTTTATGAAATTTCAGCGATTACTAAGGCGAAGGATGATATCTAACATACAATTTTCAAAAAAATTATCACATTTGAAACCCCAATTTCAGCCATTAAATTTCACAGTAGGTAAAAATTATTTTAATTATTTTATGGAACCCTGTATATGATCTATAGATTTGTAAATATATTATATACTAAGTATATATATTATTTAATATTATTGCACACATATATATAGTATTATTGGATATATATTATATAGTATTATTGTATATATATATATATTCTATATAGTATTATTGCATATATATTATATAGTAAAAATAGTTACTGTGTTAGAAAATAACACAGTTATAAAAACAACATAAACAGTATATTCTAAAAGACGAAAATGTAATCAAATTATTTTGTGTATTCTGTGTATTATCAATTTATTTTTATACGCACAGCATATAAATTTCGGCATACACAAAATAGACATAACAAAAACAAAAACGCACTTTCAGCAATTCACATCTATAGACGACAATGACCCAATTTATTGCGTAGCCATGTATATGAATTTGTTTATATTCTACAAATTTGCATTATTTATATTTTACTTAGCGTTTTGAATATAGTTTCCACTGCAAAAAGCATAACACAATTTAAATCCACCTTTCAGTTATTCACGACCGTACGCAGCAATGCTTACAAATTGTTTTCTGCCGTCCTGAATATGATCTATCGAATTTGTACACACTACATAAAACGTGAAAATTTTGCATACCGCATACCATAACTGAAAACGCACTTCCAGCAATTATCCCCCCCTAAACGGTACTGTAACAACAGAATTATTTTACGTGTTCCTGTAAAAGAATGAAAATATTCTAGAATGCATAATATTCTACAGAAAGAATCTTGTAGTGCACTTCAGTGATATATGTCAATTCCCACATGTTTGAAATAGTAAAACACCATTAAAATACACTAAAAACGATTTTTACCACTAACCATAATGTAATGAAATTCTTTGGAGTACCCAGTGAATCTCAATACAAATTACATGGCAGTTCGACTATATTTACAAAAATTAGACTACGGGCAAACGGCAGAAAACAGACAGACAAACCAAAGTCATAAACACTATTCATGTATGTGGAAAATTACTAATTATATAAAAATAAAAAGGGTTTTTTTAAGAGCAGGTTTTATAACCATTCACTGTTTATCCTGAAAATTATTCGAAATTTCATGACTGTAATTCATATTGTTCAAAAATATTTCTATTACAATGCGCGGATTTGACGTGGGTCCCGTTTATGAAAAATTCAGCACTTTTATTTATTATAGAAGGTAAGCACGAACCAGCAAATTTAAAGTTTATTTGATACAGATGTAGTAACCTCCTGCCAGTGACGAACTTTAGAACTCTTTATTACCCATAAATACTTTTGTTTCGGGCATGCAATGTTTAACATTGCTAGAGTTTTTTTTTTTTTTTTTTTTTTTTTTTTTTTTTTTTTTTTTTTGGGGGGGGGTGGGGGGTGGGGGGTTGGGGGGGGGGTTATTGCGGATTAATCTTCCAGAAACAGATAGCATGCCAAATATTGACATTAAACATGAGTAATGCTACAACCAACTATTGTTTAAAAGAAAGAAGTTTCTATTAAAGTTACCAAGACGCATTCACCAAAAAACTGTTAATTGCCTGTACACCCGTTTACGGAACTCTCTGCCATACCATAAATTCTGTTACGCATACCTCGGGAATAACAGATTTTATTTTATCGTTTGCTAATTAGAAACAATTCCTTCATGTTGAAATAAAATGTGTTTGATATATGATAATATTTCTTCTAAAAATATTTTGTTTGCATTTTAATTCAAATGTGTGAAACATATAAATTTTAAATGTATGTAATCTCTCTATATAAAAAATAAGAGATATCTGTCTGCCTGCCTACATGACCGAGGAAAGCACCGAAATTATAATACCTAGGCCTCTGAATTTTTTTCATGTGTAGATGCTGTCACCGGAAAGTGCAATTCGCAGTGGGATTTTTAAATTTCAATTTAGATATTTTTAAAAATTAAAACGTGCATCTGCCACTGAGGGTTAGAGGCTATTTACAGCTCTCCGCCAATCCGCGACAGTGAAGCAGCCAGCCAATGAGAGCAGGACGGTAAATATGGGATCCAGCGACCGCATTTCCTAGATCATCCTAATGAAAACATATGTTACACTTTATTGAATGTTTTCATAGAGCCAGGCATACCAGTTTAAAGTTCAATGAAGCTAAAATTTTGAGTATTTGCTGATATTTATAATCTTTCTTCCTGTTAATGTTGCTGACTACATTTTTAGACACCCAAGAACGGTGACTCATGACATGCAATAAATTGTACAACTGAATGCAAAATCCTGTGTGTGAAGTATAATATGTAAGTTTCAATAAAGATTTGTTATTAAAATTAGTTTTTTTCATATACAAATCCCCATATATTTTGAGTTTGATATAAAATCCTAATGAAAACATGTATATTGCATTATAACGAATGTTTTCATACCGCCAGGCATATTAGTTCAAAATTTAGGCCTAATTTATTGAATCGAAATTTTTGAGTTATTGTTGTTATTTACAACTTTTCTTTCATGTTAATGTTTTTGACTGCATTTTAGTTCCCAAACTAGTGAACTCATAACATACGATAAATTGTAGAACTGTACATTTTATAGTGAATTGTAAGATTAAGATCTGTTATTGCAATTGTTTCATTTAAGAACATTTTTAGTCGCCAAAGTATCAAATGTTTTTCTTGAACTTTACTTCTTATGAAATGAGAACATTCCGTCAATAATTTCCGTTGTTGGGCGATTAAGAGTCCATTCATGTGCGATTCTTATGAAATTCATGTCACAAAATGCACATTATAACTATTTTACACACTCGGGATTTTCAAATCAGTTCTTTTCCTTTTGTTAATCTTTTCTCTCCACTTCCCCATATATTATGAATTTGATAAGAAATTGTAATGAAAATATATATCTTGCACTTTACTGAATGTTTTAATAGTGTCAGGCATATCAGTTCAAAGCTTAGACCTAATTCAATGAAGCGAAAATTTTGAGTATCTATTGTTATTTACAATCTTTCTTCCTGTTAACGTTTTTGACTGCATTTTTAATCCCCAAAAATGATGAACTCATGTCATGCCATATATTGTAGAAGTGAATGGAAAATACTGTGAGTAATGTGTAAGATGCATGTTTTCATTAAAATTTGTTAGTGAACTCAGTTTGCTTCATATACAAATTTTCAATGTTTTGATTTATTATCATTATCTAAACTATTGAGCGATGACAACATGCAGTTTATACAAGACTGCATGTCCGGTCTTGGGCGATTCTTCTGAAACTCATAATTTGTCACAAAATGGGGATTTTATGGACTTCATGCTTACAAATTAAAATGGTTTCAGGACAATATATATCTTTGTTCAAGACCGGACGTGCAGTCTGCTATAAGATGTATGTTGTCATCGCCCAAGAATGAAAAAAAAAACAATTTTTGACTTCAGAGAAAATGAAAGAGGTTATTTGTGTTTTTCTTTTTTTAATCTTTTACCGCCACTTCCCCGTATATTATAAGTTTCATAAGAAACCCAAAGATAACATATATTCTATACTTTACTGAATGTTTTCATTTCTTATCAAAGTCATGCTATGTAACATTCGAGAACTTGTAGAACTGAATGGAAAGTCCTTTCAATAAAGTGTAAGATGTATCTTTTCATTCAGATTTGTTATTGAACTCAATTTATTTCATTTAAGAACATTCTTAGTCGCCCAAGAATGGAGAGTTTCATATAAAAAGGAAACATTCAGTAAATAATAATTAAAATCTTTATTTCCATTCTTGGGCGATTAAACATTTCCTTAATTGAAATATCAAACTCATTATATATATAAAAAATTGGCCAGAAATCGCATTGGTTTTTGTATTTTTAAAGACTATTACTTATCCCTTGTAATTATGTTTTGTTCGGCAATGTTATTGACTTCATAGATAGAATCATCTCTTCAAATAACTTATATTTACTTAATGTTTTACTTTCTTATAAAACTGATAATATGTGAAAAAACGGTGATTTTTTATTACCTCATACTTACAGATTAAATTGTTTTGATGAAAACATACAACTTACACTTCACTGAATGTTTTCATTTCTTAGCAAACTGATAATATTTAAGAAATATTTACTTTATATTGTTTTCGACAACAGTTGATCAAGGATATCAGTTTAAAGTTATATTTTATATATGAGTTTGTTAATTCAGCGAAGCGAAAATTTGATTATTTATTGTTATTAACTGAGTTCACTGACACATCTTAATTACAACATACATCTTCACTTTACTCACAGTATTTTCCATTCAGTTCTACAATTTATCGCATGTTATGAGTTCACCGTTCTAAGGGTACTAAAAATGTAGGCAAAAACATTAACAGGAAGAAAGATAGTAAATAACAATAAATACTCAAAATTTTCGCCTCTGTGAATTTTGCCTAAGGTTTGAACTGATATGCATGGCACAATCAAAACATTCAACAAAATGCAAGATATATGTTTTCATTATGATTTCTTATCAAACTCATAACATATGGGAAAGGAGAGAGATAAGATTAACAAAAGGAAAATAACTGAATGGAAAATCCTGAATGATACCTGAATCAACATACATCTTATATTTCACTGAATGTTTCATTTCTTAGCAAACTCATAATATTTAAGAAATATTTACATTATATTGTTTTCGACAAAAGTTGACTAGGCATCTCACTTTAAAGTTATATTTTATATAGGAGATTTTTATTTTAGTGAAGCGATACTTTTGAGTATTTATTGTTATTTACAAACTTTCTTCCTGTTAATGTTTTTGAATGCATTTTCAGTTCCCAAGAATGATAAACTCGAAACATGCGATAAATTGTAGAACTGTACATTTTATAGTAAAGTGTAAGATGTATGTTTTCATTAAGATTTGTTATTGAACACAGTTTGTTTCATTTAAGAACCTTTTAAGTCCTCCAATAATCGAATCTTTTTCTTGTACTTTACTTTCTATGGAATGAACGTATTCAGTAAATAATTTCCGTTCTTGGGCGATTAGGAGTCCATTCATGAGCGATTCTTATGAAACTCGTGTTACAAAATGCACATAATAACTTTCACACACTTGGGATTTTACATTCATTTCCTTTCCTTTTGTTAATATTTTCTTTCCACTTCGCCATATACACTCCTCAAAACAATTAAAGGATATTTGAAGTTTTATATAAAATAAAGATATAAACGAAATTTTTTTGCCGAAAATAGAAGAAGAGAATCGCAAATGCAAATTTTTCTGGTTTTCAAACTGTGGAGTATGCAAATTTTGAGTTCGACGTCAAAAACGTCGCTTCAGCGGCAGCAAAAGAAATTTGACTGTCAACTGGATAAAAGATAATGAAGACAAGGATGATCGGCATTCAGTGATTGCTTTGTTTCGATGAGTACGATGTCTCAGCGAAGCCATTTGACAGATTCAGAAGCTTGGAGAATTGTTGGTAGGTTAGAAGGGGGCCAAACTCAAGCCGAAGTAGCACAAGCCATTGGAGTGTCACAAAGTGTCATTTCCAGGATCTGGAACCGTTTTTTGGAGAGTGGATGTGCAGGCCGAAGACCAGGGCAAGGTCGTAGACGGGCAACAACGCCCAATGAAGATCGGTATTTAGCGTTAACAGCTCGGAGACACCGAAACATGAACGCTACTCTTCTCCAACAACACCTTCGCTCGGCTACAGGCACCACGATTTCAACTCAGACTGTCCGAAACCGGCTCCATGTTGTAGGTCTGTATGCTCGCCAACCGATGGTATGTGTGAGATTAACATCAAGGCATCGTCGCGACCGCAGGGAGTGGGCAACCGAGCATGTCAACTGGAGGAGAAATGAATGGAGCAATATTCTGTTTTCTGACGAGTCCCGTTTTTCTGTGCATCCGGATAATAGGCGTATTTGCATGTGGAGGGACCGTGGCAGTAGGAATAATCCTGCGTTCGTGACGAGTGTCAGATTTGGCGGTGGAGGAGGGTTGGTGTATGGTGGCATCTCCATTGACGGGCGCACTGACCTCTACATCATTCGAGATGGAGCTCTGACTGGTCGCCGATATAGGTATGAGATCCTCAGACCTATTGTAGTCCCTTACGCTGCAGCAATTGGAAATAACTTCATTTTAATGGACGATAACTACCGGCCACATCGTGCAAACCTGGTGGAGGATTTCCTTTTCGAGGAAGGAATCGTTCGAATGGAATGGCCAGCGTGTTCTCCAGACATGAATCCAATCGAGCACGTTTGGGACGCTCTAGGAAGACGAGTTTCTGGCCGCCAACAACCCCCACAAACTCTCCAAGAACTGGAAAGAGCTCTTCTGGAAGAGTGGGGCAGAATACCCCAACTCGTCATTAATAGCCTCATTGAGTCCATGCCTCAAAGGTGTTCAACGTTGCTGGCCGCCCGTGGAAACCATACCCCCTACTGAAAATGATTTTCTTTGAAGAAAACACCTTTTCTTATTATTTTTTTCTCATATGCACAAATTGTGTTTTTTTCCTTTTGTATACAAATGCGCAATAAAATGCATTTTTTTCTGCCAAACATGTGTAATTTATTCTCATATAAACTACTATGTCTGTCGACCCTGTATCAATCAGCTAAAAAGTTTCCCAGATACAAAATCCACCTAAAACTGCAATATCCTTTAATTGTTTTGAGCAGTGTATTATGAGTTTGATAAGAAATTGTAATGAAAACACATATCTTGAACTTTACCGAATGTTTTGATAGTGCGAAGCATATCAGTTCAAAGATTAGGCCTAATTCAATTAAGAGAAAATTTTGAGTATTTATTGATATTTACAATCTTTCTTCCTGTTAATGTTTTTGACTACATTTTTAGTCCCCAAGAACGGTGAACTCATAATATGCGATAAATTGTAGAACTGAGTGGAAAGTGTAAGATGTATGTTTTCATTAAAATTTGTTAGTGAACTCAGTTTGCTTAATATACAAATCTTCTATTTTTTGATTTATTATCATTGTCTTCATTATTAGGCGATGACAACATACATTTTATACCAGACTGCATGTCCGTTCCTGGACGATTCTTATGAAATTCATAATTTATCACAAAATGGTGATTTTATTTACTTCATGCTTAAAAATTAAAATGATTCCATGACAATATGCATCTTTGCCTAAGAACGATTGTGCAGTCTGGTGTCATCGCGCAAGAATGGGGAAAAAACCAATTTTTGACTTCAGTGGAAATGAATGGGGTTATTTGGGTTTTTCTTTTGTTAATCTTTTTAGCCATTTCACCATATATTATGAGTTTCATAAGAAATCCCAATGAAAACATATATTTTACACTTTACTGAGTGTTTGCATTTCTTATCACACTCATGCTATGTAACATGCGAGAAATTGTAGAAATGAATCGGAAATCCTGTCAGTAAAGTGTAAAATGCATGTTTTCATTCAGATTTGTTATTGAACCCAGTTTATTTCATTTAAGAATATTTTTAGTCGCCGAAGAATGGAGAGTTTCATTGAAATGGAAACATTCAGTAAATAATAATTAAAGTCTCCATTTCCGTTGTTGGAAGATTAACCATTTTCTTAATTGGAAGATGAAACGCATTATACATGTAAAAAAGTAATCCTGGCCAGAAATCACATTGCTTTTTGTATTTTTAAAGACGATTACTTATTCTTTGTAATTATTTTTTTGTTAGGCGATGTTACTGACTTCATATATAGAAACAGCTCCGCAAGTCATTAATATTTACTTAATATTTACTTTTTAATAAAACTCATAATATGTGAGTAAACGGTGATTTTTGTTTTTACCACATACTTATAAATTAAATTGTTTTGATGAAAACATACATTTTACACTTCACTGAATTTTCATTCCGTAGCAAACTCATAATATTTAAGAAATATTTATATGATATTGCTTTTTGAATATCCGTGCATTTAACGTCTGCGAGACGGCTGTACATTCGCAGATGGCGACGTCGCTTGCGGAAAAGAGTACGATAGCGGAATAAAAATAAAAATAAATATAAAATGACATGTTTTCGGAATATAAGTTTAAATTTTACTTTTTGCTGCGGGAAATGATAGCATCTCATTTATTTCTGTATTTCTTTTTCTTCTGAGAAAATTAGAAAATGACATATTTTCTAAATACGTTTTCACATGCAAAAAGTTTTAAATGGTCACAATTTTCTTTACCTTTTAACTAGTCCGGGCAACGCTGGGCGGGTTTGCTAGTATGTATATATTTTAAACGAAATGAGTGAAATATTTCATTTTTAATTCAAGTAATTCTGTGTGATATTTGGTAACATATCACTTGCGCGCAAATAATGTAAAATTAACTTATTAAGTTACAAATAAATTCCATAAATATTAAAATATTATGTTGACATTAAAACGCACCTGTGTACATAATTTTTATAACCGTAACATATCGGTAAACAAGTGAAAAATCGATTACAATATGTCATATACAGGAACAGTGTTAAGTTATATAACATCGAGTCAAAATGGTAGTCGGAATTTCATTTAAAGAGATTATGGTTATTATTATTTTTTAAAGCAGTTAATATAATTTTATTTTAAAAGTAATCGTTTAATATTTTAGATTTCAAATATAAATTTTAAGATATTTTTTTCCATTTCGGTAATCTACAACTAAACCTAATTCTTTAAAAAACCTAATATTATCGGCCCTAGTGTTCTAGGTTTCTTTAGGCAATTTTTAACTTTCAAAGTAAAAGGTAATTTATGAAAAACATATTCTATAAGAAATCTATAAAAATAATACATTTTTGTTAGTCATTTAACGTGGTTAAAAAAATATATGTCCTCTTCCATTTCCAATAGGGCAAGGAAGGAATTAATATATAAAACTGTATATAATATTGTATGTACACAGGGTTTTCCAAAAACATTGACGTCGTCTTTTATTCCTTAAATATTGATCATAAACATATATTATAAAATACAATGCTATGTAACAAAAGGTACAGCATTTTATGAAATCAATTAAAATTTTCAGGGCATTAAACTGGAAGAAATACAAAATTTAAATTTTTAAACGGGCCCCCGTGCAAAAAAAATTCCAATGAGTGAAAGGTGACACATACACTAATAAAGTTATGTAAAATTTTTCAGTCTACATATAAAATGTATCAATTTTCATATTGAATAATATCAATACAATTTGCAACATAGCTTCTTATAAATTTAATGTACTCATTCTCAGATTTAAAATATTAACATAGTATAAAACAAAGTCGCTTTTTCTGTCCCTATATCCCTATGTACGCTTAAATCTTTAAAACTACGCAACGGATTTTGATGCGGTTTTTTTTAATAGATAGAGTGATTCAAGAGGAAGGTTTATAATAACATCCATTAAATAGTGGAGAAATACTGTTATTTTTGAGGTTTTTAATGTGATGTCGTAAATAATTTCATTTTTTCCGCTTATACATTGCAAACGCAGGCTGAACCCTACAATATTTATCAAAATAATGTAATAATTATTGTACACATTAAAAAGGTCTACAGAAAACACAAAGAGATGAAGGTTTTCAAGGTTAACCCGAAGCAAAGCGAGGGAGGGCCGCTAGTTTATTCATATTTTAAAAACTCTGGAAATAAATAAGCTGTAAATTTAAGTGGAAGTTATTAAATAAACAGAAATGTGGATTAAATTTCAAATAATAATTAATTGGAAAAACAAAAAGAATTGATAAAAGAATACAAAACATAGACCTCAAGTATTTGATAACTTCTGATCATATTCTTTAAATGAATGAAATTTTGAAATAGAAATATAAAAAGAAACATCAAGTAAAATTGTAAAATACACTATAATAATAATAATAATAATAATAATAATAACAATAATAGCTCATTGTAATTCACTCATAAGAGGTTTTTAGAGAGAAATAAGGAACTAAATTTTAAGAAAAATAAATGTCGCAATTACTTGCTGTTTTCTTTACAAAAGAGAAAAGATAAAAAATGATGAAAGGAAACGTTTACTTTTTTCAAATTTGATTTTTACAGTAAATAAGCCAATTAAAAACATGTTAGATTTTTTTTATGCCTTTAACCATAATATTAACTTTAAAAAATATATATTTAAGCATTACTTATGTATTTAAAATTACATTCTTATATAGAATATGTGTATCTCAGCTAAATAAATTAAACAAAATAATTGAATTTTAATAGGGGTTTATGATTTTCTGAGTGGTTTAGATATTAAATATAACAAAACATTATTAATTCTTTTAAACGGTTAAAGGCTGAATTTTGTTTTTTATCTCCATATTTTAACACTTATAATTTTTTTTAATTAGGTTCCAAACAGTTAATCACTATTGCAGAAAGTTTACATAACATTCATGAAAATAATTGTTATAAAATTTCCATGTACGCAAATTCATAATACAAACTATGAAAGGGCATTTGAAACATATTTAAATGTTTTTGTAATATTAAAAAAAATAAAACTAAAGGTTTAAAAGTTAAAATTCCCCCAAAATTTTCTCTAACACGGAAAAACCAATAATTAAAACTAATTTACCAGTCATAGACATATTTAGCCATAAATTTTAATAAACTTTCATCAACATCACAGCTATTATGAGCCAAGAATGTAATCAAAGTAGATTTTTCCATTTGGAATTGCATCATAATATTTCGTAATATAAACAATCCGAGTTGTTCTTGTGATGTACGATTATTTAGGAAACAAATTATAAACAATATACTATTATTGGAGTTCAAAATTACATTTATATCATAAAGCTGAATAACTGTTCCCGAAAATGACAGTTATTGCATTCAGATCATGAAATCAAAGTAAATAATTATGTCTAAGATACAAATTCAAAATTATTGTCAAAATGAGCAATTAATGTTTACATTATAGGCTGCAAATCCCAATTAACTTTTGTCTGTTTGACAGTTATTAATATGATAGTTCATAAAGAACCATTAACATTAAATTAAAAATTGGATGTTGCTGATGCAATTTGGCAAAACCTATTGCATCATAAAACCACATTAATCAAGTTTTTTATTCAATTAAAAGTAAGTTGATGCCTATATTTTATTAGATCGCCCTCTGCTGGAGAATATCAGAAATTCCAAACCTAAATGGGGAGCATGGTTGTTTTCAGGGACTTTTTTATGAAAATCCCTCGTCCAAGACGCTAGCTTAGCCGTCCCGAAAATTCCAACATCAACTGGCTAGGCTCAATACTCTAAAACATGAACCTATAATTTAATCATACTCTCAAAATCTGCTGGGTCTGACCTCCAAAGGATTATAATGTATTAAAAAATAAATAAAATCAGATCCCAGGAAAAAACTTTCATTTTACTCTGCCACGACTGCACTAAGTGATGAGAAACCTGAAGGAATCAGGGGTATGACATATATTCCAAGATGATAAAAAGTAAATGCTAGCGAATATCTTTACACACACACACACACACACACACACATATATATATATATATATATATATATATATATATATATATATGCTATATTGCTATTTACGATTTTCAATTCGTCGAAATTGATTTACATTGATTGGAAGTGCAGGAGTGACCGTTATACAGCGTGCAACAAAATGAAATGCCAAAAAATAAGAAAAGTTGTGAAGAAAGATGCCAAGAATTGAGTTTCTTTCTAAAGTTATTGCCATTGTGCATATCGTACGTTCTTGCTATCCATAAAATATAATTATCTTTACTTCTTGTTAGTTTTCAATGTCCTTCATTGTATTCCCATGCTTCGCTAAGCTATATATTTTGCAATATCTTCTTGCTATATCTCTTTGTCTGTCTTTACAAAGAAGGGTTACTCGTGATATAGCAAATATACCTAACATTCTAAAATATAATCCATTCTATACTTTAGATGTGCATGATACGCTGAGGTGTTACATCCGAAGAACTGTACGATACACTGTGCTGTCCTCTAAAAAAACGTAGCGTGAAATGTTTCATAAAAAAAAACACCCTAGTATTTCATCAAATATTTCGATAAAGTGATTTTTTTATTTTGTTTTATGCACCATTTAGAATAATAAAATATTAAAAAATACCTAAAGAGAGCCTATTTAGTTTAAAAATAATTTAAACTAACAATTTTAGAATGTAACTCTGTCAAAACATAAGCTTCATTCTTAAATGTTTTCTTGTTATAATAGAATTTTGGAATCCTCTATATCAATTTTTACTTGTTTTTATCTTAAACCATTAATTTGTATTAAAATGCGTTTCCTTTCCAACTGATTATGTCAGTTGTGGGTTTGTTTCTGGTAACATCGGTTATTTTTTGGAAAATATTTTTTTTCTATTCTTGCTTTAGTGGCTGCCACTTTGTACTAAAGTGATAACAGGAAAAATATTCAACATTAAAGTCTTACTCAGAATAAATTGTAAAATTTAACCATGTTTAAGTTTTTTTGTAGTCTTTATTAGTATTCGTATTTATTTAATTCGTATAGAGAAATGTTCCATCTTTTTTTAGAAGGCAACACAATATATATAGAGAGAGAAAGAGAGACAGCTATAAATTTTTGGATATATATATATATACACTGGTGGCCAAAAGTGTGGGCATTTTTTGAAAGTTTCATGTTTTTCAACTTTGTGTGCTTGTAGACTATATTAATTTTCACTTAAATACAAATGTTTGTATATCAAATTGAAGGTAATTTAATGTAGAATTTAATAATAAAAATATTATTACAATATCTGTATTACAAAAAAAGTTATGCAACTAATAGTAAGATCTATCTTAGATTTGCATTTTTTTAAAGTGATACTTACACAATCAATACTTAGTAGGATAACCCTTATTTTTTAAGACAGCTTCACAGCGTCTTTTCATCGAGTGAACGAGTG
Organism: Maratus michaelseni; assembly: GCA_963931845.1. Taxonomy (NCBI): domain Eukaryota; kingdom Metazoa; phylum Arthropoda; class Arachnida; order Araneae; family Salticidae; genus Maratus; species Maratus michaelseni. Next base: position 253,883,762 of record OZ007590.1, on the reverse strand, counting down.
TTTGGAGTTCATCTTTCGTAATCACATGTTGCCAAGAATCAATTATAGCTTCAATAAGTTGTCTTTTATTGGATGGACGCTTTCTTCGTACAAGAATTTTCAAACGTCGCCACAAATTTTCAATTGGATTGAGATCAGGGCTGTTTCCTGGACATGGTAATATATCTATGCCTTTATTTTGAAACCATGCTTTGCTTACTTTTGATGTGTGCCATGGAACTGAATCCTGCTGAAAAATAAATAGTGTGTTGTTGGGGAAGAGATCCCTGATGGAAGGTATCAATTTTGGTTCCAGGACAGTTTCGATGTATTTTTTGGCATTCAGGATGCCATCAATCACTTGAATTCGGCCCACACCATCTGCAGACATACATGCCCAAATCATGACATTTGTTGGGTTTTTTGTAGTTGCTTCAATGCAATCAGGATGAAGTGCTTCTCCTACTCTACGTCTCACGTATTTTCTACCATCACTACCAAAGAGCGATATTTTACTCTCATCGCTCCAGATTACTTGCTTCCATTGATTTTCTGACCATTTAATGTGTTCTTTTGCCCACGTAACTCGTTTTTTGCGTTGCTTTTGATTTAAATATGTTTTTCCTTGGAATTCTAGCTTGTAGTCCAAATCCTGATAACCTTCTTTTTATTGTCCTTGAACTTACTGCAATACCCGCTGCATTCATTTAACATCTAAGGGCATCTGATTATTTTTTTCTATCTTGAAGGCATAGCCGTTTAATTTTCTATCTGCAGTAGCACTTGTGCATTTTTTTCGGCCCAATTTGGCCTTATTTTCCACTGATTTCGTTTTTTCATAACGTAAACAGAACTTTCGTACACCAGAACAAGTCACTGAACCACCAACTTGTCTTGCAATTTCAGCATACGAGAGGCCATTTTCTCTCAATATGACAAGTCGGTTTCTTTTTGTAGATGTCCAATTAGTTATTCTTGTTGATGTCATTGTTTAAAATTAGTTTAATTAAAAAAAGGACTTTAAATATTCAAAAACAGCAATACTGTATTTAATTGTACTAGTATGCATAATTCCGCAAAATATTTCCACATCAATAACTCTTTTACCATCCAAATAACCTGAACTATAGTTACAGACATTTGATTGGTCCTCAGAACAGTGTTTGTGATTGGCTAGTACGCTTTTATTACAAAACGCGTCCTTATTCAAAACGATTTCTGTTTGTTTGTTCTACTAAAACTTTGTAATACAGATATTGTAATACTGTTTTATTATTAAATTCTACATTAAATTACCTTCAATTTGATATATAAACTTTTGTATTTAAGTGAAAATGAATATATTCTACAAGCACACAAAGTTGAAAAACATGAAACTTTCAAAAAATGTCCAAACTTTTCGCCACCACTGTATATATATGCAAATATTTATAGATGTCGAGAAAAGAAAATAAATATGTTTCATATATTTTCTATTCGACGTGATGTATTTTTCGATTATGAATAATTTCTAATGATTCATATCTTTATAAAAATATTCCAGAAACGAACTGGGCTGACAAATGTTGATTTCATATTGCAATAAAATTACCCGCAGTAAAACAACTTATATCTCGATTAAATATTGCCTGATAAGCTCTATAGGAATTATTAAATATATTCTTTTTTATATACCGAAAACACATACAAATTTAGTACATTAACTTAATGAAAGTTTTGGGTATGAAATAAAACTTTGAAACTGAGTATCTTCATTTAGAATATCTTTAAAAAAAACATTAATTTAACAGTATTGTAATTAGAAGTGTTTTATGCTGTAGAGTTGGTATTATGTGCATATAGTCATATTATCGCTTTATGAAATATATATTTTAATCTGAAAGATAAATATTGAAATGAGAGAAACAGTATAAAATCGCTAAAATTGAGTTAGAAATAGGTGCCGTTTGAAACATTTTTAATAAAATCAATAAAATGCAGATAAGTAAATAGAAAATTAACAAATACATTAATGCATTTCTAAAAATTTGGTCATTTAACTTCAAAATCTGGAACAGATATTCAACGTATGCATCAAATGCATATTTTTTTAGCATAAGGATATGCATCATGAACCTCAATAAAATGTAATTTTATTCTTATGAATTTATAATGCAGAAAAATCGCAATTCATATTCATTTCCATTATCCAAAGTAGATAAAAATAATTTAGATCAATTTCTGTTTTATAAAATAATTTGTGTAAAGTGTCCAAAAAAAAATCATATTAATTTATAATTGAAGATTATTTTGCATTTCTTCTCAATCTTTTCACTGTTACCGTACTAGCATATTTATTTATTTATTTTAACAATGTATCATCCCAGCAAACACATACCTTTCGGCACACGATCGGAGCGCCGCCGGTTAGGTGTCGATATCAGCACGGTGTTATCGCTCAAGTGACGGTTGTATGTCGGCAACTGATACTAAAGAACCGTTCTTTTTCAAATGCCAGTTACTGTTATTGCTCCCCTTATGGTTATATATCGGCCAGCGACTTAAATCTGCAAATGACGCTGGACCGATATCTGGTATCCGTTAATTGCCCGATTACATTTGCCAGCATCGGGCCGAATTTGGAATGTTTAGTCTTAGCCGTCATTTTTTTTTTCAATTGTGATTAACCGGCATTTTTTAGTTGGATTTCGTAATAAATACTACCTGTTACATTCTCCCCTAAGTTAGAATTTTTGAAAAATTTTTGCAGATCTACGCCGATTATGACTCCCAGAACCCAAAATCACCCGCAATTCAAAAGTTTATCTATCTATCTATCTATGTCACTTTTTTATGGATACGATAACTGCAATAATTCTGCACAAATCTCTTCCAAACTGATACATAAAATCAAGGAGCACAAAATCTCTGTCAAGTTCGTTAATGGGCAAAATCGAACAACGGGAGGGGGGGGAGAAATGGGGGGGGCTTTTTGTGAAAACAGAAAAAAACCCATAATTTCTTAATTATGATACGTATTGAATCCGTTTAAAGTTATTATTACTTCTAGGAAAATATCCGAAAATTTATGTATTTGTGATTATGTGATTGTGTATATGTGATTTTTGATATCATTAAAAGGGGGGAAAAGGAGGGGGGGGGTAGAAGAAAAAAATTCATGACTTCGCTCATTCACAAGATATCAAATCCGCTTAAATTTATTATAAATCCTCTTAATATTATCTAAAACTTTTATACTGACAAGTTCTTTGTAGAACCAAGCCTTATAGTAAAAAAAAATAATTAATTAAAAAAATCTTTGCCGGCTCCGCCCGCAAACAAGTTAGGTTTCGAAGTTGGTGGTTCCAACTGCCGCATCATGGCAAAAAGGTCATTTCTTCCGCAATTTTCAACAAACAGGCGCCCCACGGTCTGCGTCTTCGAAATCTACCTGTGCCTGTAGGCCGAGCCGTCAGGGATTTTTTTTTCGATTGTGATCAAGTCTGAGTTTTGTTACTAAATGCATCTTTTTTAAAATAATGTATATTACATATTTATACTCTTCTTCTGAGGAATTAGTGTAACAATATCGAAAAAAAGCTATTATTATATTATTCTTGTTTCCTTTTCATTTTTTTTTCTTTTTTTTTTTAAATAAAAATTGTGGATATATTTTTGAAAATGAAATGTAAAATCGATTCAATATTTTACACAAATGTTAAATAAGCTAATTAGACGTGATAACAAACACATATATGGAAGGAGATTGTTTGCTTTGTCACCCCTCCCCCCCCCCTTTTTTTATGGCAGGGTCTATCATTGGTATCCGTGAGGGGGGAGGGGGTTGCTTACATCTGAAAATTAAATTTCACCATTTTTACAAAAATAATCAAAGTTAAAAAAAACTAAGTACCATTAAGGGGAGTGACCTCCCCCCCCTCCCCTCTTCTGCTTCTAGTTCCCAATAAAAGGGGGTGCTTTCGGCAGTTTAATGCTTGCGGATATCGGACCACATTCGACAATACTACGGGTTTGTTATCAGTATACGGTCGGCATAGCATCTCGCCGTTGTTAGCGTTGCCGGTACCGGACCAGATTCGGTAGGTGTGCGGATAACTGTTGGTATACAATCGGCACAGCAGAGTGCCGTCGATTTTTTCCGGCGTTGCCGATACCAGACCGACTGTATCAGACTGTATGTACAGCCTATCTGTCGGGCGTCAGTCGTGCGACATGTCGAAAAAGTTACGGAACCAGTACGGCAGCTGGCATCGTGCCGATATCGTCGGTAACGGCAAAGTGGCAATCGGCCGATTGCTTACCGATAGATCTGTGTTTGCTGGAATACTTTAAATGAAACAAACTGTGCATACTAGTTTGTCTGATCTTTAAAAAAAATAGGATTTTTATTATGCTTGGTCAAGGAAATGGACATTTGACGCGCAATTTGAACCCGTGTGCAATTAAATTAAACATTTTTTATCCTTACGCAATATAAAAATAAAAACGCCACTTTCTATTTGTTACAAATTCCTTTTCTGTATTCGATTCCCATTGATATATTAAACGGTTGATATAGTAGAACGCAGAAAATACTTGTCCATTTATAACATATAGTGTGTTCGAAATCAATTGGAAACAGATGTAGAAGCCGAAGCAGTGCTTAAGCAAAATATTCCATTTCGTGTAGATTTATTAAATCTAAACATTTCTACACTGTTTCTCAACAAAATTCGATATTTGAATTCTTCTACGCTTTCATGTGATTAATTAATTGTACATTAAATTGTTATTATATTTTTTAATAGAAAAGAAGTTTTACTAAATGAAATTCACATAACATGATCGTGAGGAATAAAAAGTCGTATTTGAATGAAAGGTGAAAATATACTTAAAAACAATAATAAATGTAATTCAACGGGACTTTTTTTGACACAGACGTTTTGGAGTGTTTTGATTGTTGACTATTTGCTATGTTATTCCGTCTCCGGTGCGATCTATTAACTATTGACATTCCAATTTTGGTGAAAATGCGGTTAATATTTTGCAATCTATTGAAAGAACAAAAGTGTATTTTTTGATAGGATTCCGATTTTCTACCTCGACATAAATGTCTAGTGTGTATGGGTATTTCTATAATCTGGTATGTATGTATGATAAGTACAAATATATACAATTGTTTCGAAGCAATGTATTTATTATTTTTAAAACAAAAGGATGAAATGTATTTATTGATTATTTCTAAAATAAAGATATTCCGTGAATTTCAAAAATGCAAATACGCTACACACTTGACTTATAAGTATGCCATTTATATTATATAGAGAAACATCCTTATATTTATAAAGACCATTTCAAGTAAATGAGAGTGTTTCGATGATGTTTGAAATACTGCAGTTGCTCTGGTTAATAAACTTGTGAAGCATTCTTATTGTTTTTTACTTTTAAAACAGTTTTACTAAATAAGGTGTTAACGTAATTCATGTATGTTTTGATGTATCATTAAAAGATTGACGATAAAGTGAGCTCTGTTTCTTTATTACTATTAACACTAAAGTCGTGACTTTTGCATAATAAAATATTCTTTAATATATTTGTCTTAAAAGCACTTGGAATTGTTGTGCAATATTTTTCTCGAAAACTCTTTGATGTGGCTGACTGATATCGCAAAAGTTCATCTTTTGAAATAAAAGTAATGTACAAATGCTCTTTTAAATATAAAACAACATATGTCTTCTCTGATAACTTTAAATACTTAAATGTATCGCTTCAGTGAATTTATAAGCCTTCGTGTTATTTTAAGAAAAATAAAAACACGAATCTTATGAATTTAGTATTTGAATTATGTATTTTGAAATCGATTTTATTAGTTAAAAAAATTAAGTCGAAGGATTATAATACAAATCGCATCTACATCACAAAATTTATTCAAAGTATAAGTTCTGACACATAGATTTTTTCATTCTGTATCAATGAAAAGACCCATCTTCAAACGAAAATATTTATTGAAAATTCCACTGTTTAAATCTTTAAAGTAGTTATAGTTATTATTTGCAATCAAATGAGATATGAACAAAGTGACATTTCCATGAATCCCTTTATTAGAGTACTCCAAATTACATTTGTTCTGTAAAAAAATCGCATTTGCATTCAATAAATATGGATTAAGGAGAGAGAAGAGAGTTATAGTGAAGTTGATTGTCTGGGAGGGCTGCGAAACTCATACAGTACAGAAATCTAGAATATAATAAATGTTTTTTTAAATATATTTGTGTGATTTTTAAGCAAATTTTATAGATGGAAATATCATTATTATTATATATGATATAATTATTGTGATATAATTTTAAATATTAAAAACAAACTGTTAAAAACTGAATGGATAGTTAATATATACGTATGGTATATATATATATATATATATATATATATATTCATACACACACACATATATAGAGGTTATTCCAACCTGTTAAAAAACTCTTTTATTTGTTATCTTTTGGTTATAAATAGGCAATGAATACTGCAAAAAGTGGTTCAAAATTTGGCAGGAAATAATTGATAATCTTGCAGTTAATTTTTAAAAAGTTATATTGTTTAAATGCTTGTACGATATGCTTAGAACAAATTAGTCATATAGAAGTCTTTTCTTTTTGTTGTTGCTATTGCAAGAATATCATTACATGAAATCGTATACTTTTATCTTTCATGCTGAATGAGTTACACGTAATTGAAAATCGTACATTGCAATTGTGAAGTATATACCAAATTAGAAATCGAAATCTGCAAGGTATGGTTAGAAAGATGGAACACGGCGAAGATATTATATATGGTGTTGATCTTTTACTAAAGTTATTAGATCCTTGCAACAATATTAGTGGAAACAAAGCATTTTTAGAAGAATGTATTGGACGTATGTATTGGATTATGAAGAAAACACTTTGGAAATTTTTTGTGCCTTCACAGAACTGCCTTTGTCTATTTACATGGACTCTGCCAGTGAAATTCCTTACTTAGATGTGTATATGATGCATTTTTTCACATTTAGTAACATAATTTTCTTTTAAAGAACGTTATCATCAAAAAGCCCTATATTCATTGAAGAATGATTTTCTTGTAGCATAATGTGATTAAAATTAAAAATGTGGCAAAGACAGATTTTTTCCTTCGCTGTAACTCAGTTAATTTTAAAAATACAGATATGCAGTTTTACAAAAATAAGGGTAATGTAACGACAATTTTAGCTTAACTTGATCCTTTCAAAATGAGATAACATGCAAGACGGACTGGAAGAAAATAGAAAATGGGGCGCTGTATCTACTGTGAACCACTTTCCGAAATAATTCGTGTACGTCAATGTCTTCTGCGTGCGGATGGTGGCCAGATCAACCAGTTCTCGTAGTATCGTTTTCAAGTACGCAAAATAATGAAAATTTGCTGCAAATATTCTCAAAATATCTTCATTATTGTGAAAGTTTTGAACATTAAATACACACAGAAATATTAGCACAAATTGAAGCGATACACTCTGTATTTTTTAACAGATAGATAAAATGCAATACTAATTTAATATGAATTTTTTTTTGTTATATTGTGGCATACTTTAGTGCACATTATTGAAAAGTTGTTCTGAATCACCCTGCGTATTGGAGATTTGTGTAAACTATTTTTTGAAAGTTACTTTATAATCTAAATTTAGTTTTGTTCAAAAAAGTATTACTATTACTTTGATCGTTATTTTTCTTTTCCTTTCATTTCAAAGTATAAATCACTTTTAAAAACTATACATACTGAAAGTGTATCTATTAAACATTTTCCCTTTGTTCGTTAAAAAATAATTTATGCACTTTTTTCTTATGGAGTAATTTAATTTTTTTTTCGCAATTATAATATATTTTTTTATTTTACTTTAGTTTCATGGAGTCATATTCTATATTGTCATATTCTGTTTTGTTAGATATTAATTAGAAATGTACTCTAAATTTTTATCTTAAGGCAGAAAAAAATACGGTAATTTTTTTTCTAAACCTGAAGGATTATCAATGCATTTAAAACTTTTAATAAATACTTTTAAATCTGTCAAAAAAAACAGTAAAGTCAAGCCAATATTCATTTAAAGAAATGTAGTATAAAAGTACAAATTTTGGTTAAAAGTTTTTTATGTATTTTCTAAAACATTTTTCTAAAACGAATTCTCAATAATTAAACGTCTCCTTATCAAAATTTTCTAAATAATTCACCTTTAAAAAAACATGTTCTCGCTTTTTCTGAGAAAGAACTTCAGGAAGTTGTTTGCAGAATATCTTTTGTGAAAAAATAAAAGAACTGTTATTTTATCTGTATCAAAGATGTTTAAAAAGCGAGCTTGTTAATTAAAATAAGAAAGTGCTCAGAACTTGGAATTTTTAGAAAAATAATCTTTGTGATTAAAAATACCAATAGATTTAATTTTTCTTTATAATTATGGAAGAAATAAAATTTTGTTTTTAAAACTTTATAAGCAATAAAAAGAATGATATACATAAAAAAATCTTTTAATATAAAGTCATTTAAATATCAGTTACAGTCAGTTGAAGCCTGTTAAAAGTTATTTTCTATACATTCTATTTTTAAATAAAATGTTGAAAAAGAGTAAATTTATACATACATTTTTTTGCTATTGCTAAATAATGTTACTGAATAATATTAACTTTTTTTAGGTATTCTTGGGAAATATTTCACTCTTTTACATGTAACAAAATTCAGGAAATTTAATACATCTTAACAAGCAAATTAATTATTATCCAAAATGGATGATAAATTAAGTAAAACATATTCAAATAAACATTTAAATTATATTACTGGCATCTATACGAGATAGCCCATTGCTTTATTTGCTTATTTGTAAATACTTGTCCTTTTCCCACGAAAAGTAAGTTTGTATGGAAACAACTCTAAACTGACTATTTTTACAGATGTATGAAAAAAAATCAAAACATTACAGTATCCTTTCCCTTGGTATTATACACTATATTGCCAAAGATGACCGGTCAAATGCGATTTTAGACGTTTTGTTAATTATCTAGAAAAATACATGAGGAATTAACCTGAAACTGCAGGTGTGTAAACAGTATAGTATAGGTTATATATTTCCGCGAAGATTTTTCTACGAAACCCCATAGGGGACTGTCAACAAATTGAAAAAGAACGAATATCTTTTGGATAACCCTGTAAAAACTAATGTAGCAAAGGCGTTCAAACTCGAGATTATTAATAAGTGGCTTATTGTAATATACTCCGTTCATTTTTATGAGGATGGCATGTATACTCGTAGAGAAATTACGGTTTTTATAAAAACAGTCCCAAATTTTGCCTAGTTTTTTGCCTATAATTTGCCGAGTTCTTAATATAAAGAAAAGTTCGTTTGAGAAAATATGTCAAACAACATTGTACATAATACTCTGCAATCAGAATTAAAAAATAATAAAAATTAGATGAAAAATGAGCGGGTTTACTAAAAAATCTTTCGCTGCGCATGCGCGAATGCAATCAAAATATAATATGCATAACGTATTAGCTAAGTATATAGAGCAACTTTTGTGAAAATCTCAAAATCATAGCTTGAAAATTCTGAAAATTATCGTCGATAGAATAAGCTCGAAATCCGTTGTTCCCAAAAAGAAGCAAAAAGATGAGGTGTTGTATCAAATATCTGTTGATTAGTGCCCAAATAGCGTACACAATATTGCACGTACTTACTATATTTATATAAAAAAGATCCAAAAGATATTCGTTCCTTTTCAATTTGTTGACAGTCCCCTATAGGGTTTCGTGAAAAAATCTTCGGAGAAATAGATAACATATACTATACTGTTTACACACCTGCAGTTTCAGGTTAATTCCTCATGTAGTTTTCTAGATGGTTAAAAAAACGTCTAAAATCGCAAGTGACCGGTCACCTTTGGCAATATAGTGTACAAAAAACGTTATGTTTCTTTAGCAACGTATTAGATATAAATATATGAATCTTATATTTTAGAAAGGACACTAGTCACATTATTTTGGAAATCGATGTTTTGTTAAAAATATATTCTACTGGGGTAGCCACATTATCTTTTAGAAGGCCGCATTTCTAACTGGAATCCATTTATTCGTATGTATGTTAGAAAAATACGTTCATTTAATAAAGAGCACATAATCTGTATATGCATTCTTTTCCCAATCACTTTTTGTATCACTTTTCACTTTGAACGAACCTTTGAAGACAAAAACCCTATTATTGAAAATAAACTGAATATATCAAAAAAAGGTCTAAAATATGTAAATGAAGAGGCAAAGTCCTTCTATGACAGCAAATTGACTGACTACAACACTAGATATTGCAGTGTAAAGCTTTCTATGGCAAAATTGACAAAAGAGGCATATTTAAAAAATTTTCACGATTTTGTGCACTTATTGTTTATTAAAGAATTGATTTTTCATATGTTCACTGTTTAAACTCTTAGTTTACCTCAGTTTAATTTAGAAAGGGCACATGGTCAGGAATAAAAAAATATCACAGAAATCCCCCTTTTCATTCAAATAATCTGAAAAGCGAGTGTAAAGTGTATCTTATTATCCTTCCTAAAATGCAAAAAAAAAAAATCATGGCATATAAACAGTTTTTATGTTTGGTGTAAAATTTGAAAAATGTGACTTGTATCTTTTTTAAAATAAACGCTTAATACCTTGAATGCTGGCCTCGAAAATCATGATTATTTACAAATAAAAATAAATTTGCATTTTTATGAATATATGAAAAATGTAATTCAAACATCCAAAATAAAATTTTTATTATAAAATCCACTTATATCAGTAATAATACAATAATATATTTTCAGCAAATATTTGATTTTGAACTTTACGTGCGCATGCAACGCCTTTATAATCTTTTGAATGAACATTTTATTTTAAACATTAATTTTCAATTCATCACAAAATATTCTTTTATAAATTCAAACATAAAATTACGTTTGGTAAAGCACTTTTAAAAATTTAAAAATTAAATATGCATATAAATTAACAAAACTGAAACATTTTAATATGATACCACTAAATTGACGTGATTTTCGTATCATTTTCATGGCACATGTAAAAGATAATTCTACTATATAGTGCAAAATTTAGTATTTCTCAGAAAGTACACTTTTTAACGTAAGCTTTAATCTTGGAAATTAAAAAATTAAAAAGGAAAAAAATAAGATTTCATGTAATGAATCTATAGTAAGTTATAGTATGTTTTCTGTTAAACATGACGTCATTTACACCGTTCGAAACTTCTTAACCGACTTGTACTACGCCCTACTCAATTAAACATGATAAGCGTTTGGATAATGAGAGGAGAATTGGCGATATATAGAATATCGTAATTTGTTGAAAATTTAAATACAATTCTTAGGGAAATTTCTGTTTCGCGTTGTGACAAAATCGGTATGGTTACCTAAGTGATCCTTTTCTACCTCATCTTAGAAGCTAACCTATTATTTGGAACCGAGAATGGAGTATTATTGCACAAATTCTGTGAAATTTACTGAAGAATGCTCTTAAACTGCAGATATAGTAGGTAAGATAAATAATAATACTGAATTATTCACAAACACATGCATAGAGAGAGAGGCAGAATCAGAGTCAGAACCAAAGTTAGAGGGAGTACAGCTGCCAACCTATGAGATTTACTCATACAGTTTCTGTATTCTACCAGTATTTATTAAAAAGAAAATACTGTTACAACTTTATATATAAATTTTACACATTACATATAAACATATAAACATATAAACTCGCACATATAAACCGACATAAGAATGTGCAAAATACACTGGCCTCCAAAACTTAAGTTACAACAATTCGTTTGACCCTCACTATTAAAAGAATAAACATAAAGGTAAAAAATATGATTTATATGAATGATCATAAGTAACTTCAATAAAAGCTTATTATGAAACAATTATACCCATGTCTATTTTTTTAAAGAATTGAACATTTACATGGTAGTCGTGGGAAATTGAGAAAATTCCAATTTGGAAATTTGAGTCAATTTTTTGAATGGTTTTTAATTTTGAACTGTTGGTACTAAAATAATGTTGTCCATGTCTAGGAGATGTCATTTACGTGATTCGTTAAGATGGCGGGCAATCGTATGGATGGAAATGGAATTATCATAAGTTGGTGCTGCTGGACGTCTGAATGTGTCCGTAGTGTGGTGCAAAGGCTCTGAGATCAATTTTAATCCGAAAATTCAGTATCAAGAAGACTTCTTCTAGACCGATCATGGATTACAACCCTTGTACAAGATTGCTTTACAGCTCTTTTGGCCTGAAGGAGGAGTATTCCTACTGTGACTCAGCTCATTTCAGATCACCGTAGAGCAACAGGGATGACAATTCCTGTGATTACGGGACAAAGGGTGGGACAAAGTCACCCGGTTGGCGGTATTTAAATATTAAAGTTTAAGTTAGTATGATTATTATTTGGTGTCTTTGGTTAGTGCTCTAAACAACGTTTTATGCATGTTTTTGTTTGGCACAAGTATCACCCCATTTTTCATGAAAAAACAAATGAAGCATGAGAATGATTAATCTTCTTAGAAATATTCTACAGAAAAAGAATAGACAAAAATTTCCATTTTGTCCAAAACATCCGTAGAAAATAATTCTGGGCAACATCGGTTTCTGACGAAACAAATAAAAAAGGTGATTTTTTAGTGCCTGAAAGCTCCAACATTTTATAAAATTTAAAGTATCATAACTCCATGAGTTTTGATGGTTATACGATAATAACTGCGATTATAACTCCATGAGTTTTGATCGCAGAATTTTGTCATTTTTACAGTTTTACTTGTGAGAATACGCAGAATATGTTTTTAAATATGATTTACAGGACGCAGAGAGCGTGATAATACAATTGAAGTATTTCTATCGTCAGCGGATTAAGTCGTCTCAACCTCTAAATTGACTCATCTGGCATAGGGAATATATATAATCTATAATACACACTAACAGTTCATATTATTTTCATTACAAACTGCTAATATGTTATAGACAGGTAGTATGTTTAATTGAAGTAATTTTTATTTGAATTCCAACCCATTTATGTCCTTTCTTATACTAATTATTCTGACATTTAACTTTTATGAATATCTCAGGAAAGACATTTATTTCATACAATGATATTGCTTTAAATTTCTGTACTTTCTAAAAATTTTTCAAAACATACAGTAACATCATCAATAAAATACGAATACTTTTTTAACTGTCAATAATTAGAAAATTTATTTTGACACATAAATTCTTTTCATGTCCTTAAACGTACTTTTGTATTTGACAATCCTTTTATCAAATCATGTGTCAAATGAAAGTTTCATGACAAGCTTCGTTTGAAACGAAAGGAAATTACAATGCTCATTGAATTTTCTTTTATTTTGGGTTTCATTAATATGTGACTTTAATTTAATTAACATGATATTATGTTACGATTTATTCTTTATATATATATATATATATATATATATATTTAAATATATGCCGTTAGAATGTTTTGTATTATTTGTTAAAAAAAATAAGTAATTAAATTCCTTTATAATAACAAGCTAACTAATAAGTTTTGTTGATAAAAAATACTGGCAACATTCAAAGAATTTAAAGTAACTAAAAAAGTTTAGACATTGAATTATAACAATTTTATTGCGTACAAAAATATCTTGTTTTGGTATTTTACAAAAATACTGAAATCTTACATATCATTAATAAGGTAAGTATACAGTAGTAGATACGTTAAGAAAATGTGGTGCCTAATTTTAGTTCCCCGTTTTCCGTCTCGTGATTTTTAGGGAAAAATTTTCAGAAGGGAAATTTTTCAGAAATTGGAACAATCGAAAAAATCGACCAGTAATTTTTTGTTTAAAAAAAACATGATTTTTTTTTTTTGAAAAATGGAATTTATTTGGATTTGTTAATTAAAGGATAAAATATTTTGAAAGGAATATTAAATGAAACCTTTTTGTGATCTCCGATCACATTTACTGTCTTGTTTTCTAAATAATCATACAAAATCACAGTAATTAATCACAGTCTTTTATATATTAGAGAAACGCAGTTTAATTTTGATATATGTGTTTTTTTAATTAAGCTGTACCGGCTTATACGTATACAAGGTCTGTTCTGAAATTAGTAGGACTTCTTTTTTCCTGAGCAAACGGGCGGAAGAGAGGCGGTCTGCACGCGTACGATAGGTGGAGGGGGATATTGGGAATGCTGGGATAAATCATGGAGCGTTTTCTGGAGCAGCGATACGCGATCAAATTTTGTGTAAAGCTTGGTAAAACGGGCAAAGAAACTCACGACATGATTAAGGAGGCCTACGGTGATGCTGACATGGGTAGATCGGGTGTTTTTGAGTGGCACAAGCTGTTCCGAGAAGGTAGGGAAAGAGTGGAAGACGACGACCGCTCCGGACGCCCTTCGACCAGCAAGACCAAAGAAAATGTGTCGCAAGTGAAAAAGTTTCTGAACAGTGATTGTAGGATGAGTATCAGAATGATTGCTGATGAATTGAGCATTCCTCAAACCCAAGTTTTTGAGATCGTGACAACGCGCCGAGCCACACAGCGTTTCACGTAGAGGAGTATCTTGCCCAGCACAATGTGGAAACTCTGCTTCATCTCCCCTACATCTCCGGTTTGGCCCCGCCAGACTTATTTCTATTCCCGAGAATAAAATCACGCTCAAGGCGACGTATCACGGCTCGGTAGAGGTGGTTCAACAGGACGTGACGAGGGAGCTAAACAGCATTCCGGTCCAGACGTTCCTGGAGGCGTACGAAAACGGGAAAAATCGTTGGCAGCAGTGTGTAGATGCGGAAGGGTGCTACTTTGAAAAATCATAATCATTTGTACTATTCTCAAGAATATATATATTTTTAAAAATGAGTCCTACTAATGTCAGAACAGACCCTGCATATTTTAAGAAAGTTGTACTTATGATACAATTTTACTTCATAGTAGATCGAAAGTCTTAAAAAATGCTTTATTAAACTTAATGTACTAGTTTTATTATAATATTCTTTTTACTTATTAAAGAATTATGCACATTCACACAGTAAACTATTTTACTAAAAAATCAAGTATCAAAACTTAGCCATCCGGTTTACAGAACATTCTAACTGACCATAGATTTTTTACATGTAATCTATGTATTCTATTTTTTTTTTAATTTCCCCCTAATGACACCAAACATCCTTTTTATATGAAAGACAGCGCTTCTGTATAAATAAAAGTATTAGAAACGACATGTTTAAAAAGCAGTCAGTGCCCTTAACTGCTTAAATACAAAATTTTAAGAGAATTAGCAATTTTTTGCTATATGAGAAAAGCCTCTAACCAAACATTGATTAAATGCCAGTTGTACTAATGCTTCTTTAATTTTCATAGTTATTGTTATAATTTCTTACATTTCATGTATTGTCCAACTGATTTAGTGTTCATGCGAATTATACTTTAAATCGTATTTTTTGGAATTTGGTGATGTAAAAATTTTAATTTTGGAAACAGTAGAAGAAAATACAGTGCATTAAAAGCAAAAGCAACATAGTTTGTCGTTGCCATCATCGTTATGATGTCAATGTAGCGGACAGGTTTATCTTTATAATATAGATATAAATGAGTGATTTAATTATAAAAGGCTAATCATTATAAAATTATTTTTTTAAATATATTTCAAAGTGAGCTACAATTTTATTATAAATATTTATCGGGATTAGGAGTACCTTTCTATTATATTTGTTTTAAAAGCAATCATATTCCTGTCAAACAAATTTTGTCTCATCAAATTCTGTACAAAGTTTTGCATTATTCCTGACGGATGTAGGTTTTCACTTAAACAAAATACTATATTTTATAATTTTAATAGTTTGCTAAAGTATTTCTTATCATAATGTGAAATATTATAAGTGATTTTTACGGTGATATAAAGGAATATTCATTTATGTCATTTTAACTAATTAGTCTGTTGTACTTTAAAACACATACAAAAAAATTAAAAGAATAATTCAGGAATCTTTATTATATGCGTTTCTTGCTTTATGCTGTCATTTTAAGACAGCATTAAAAATTTCTACAACTGGTTAAAATTGTTCTTACGCCATTTTTGGAATTTAATAAATAATTTTATATAATATTTTTATACATTTACTCTACGTAACGTCTCAGGAGGGTTTGTTTTAATTAAGATGAATTATTTTTTATTAAATCTATTCAGATTTTATAGTTTAACGTGCTTCTTCAGAAAAAATGATGCAGTGATTTCCAGTAATATATATCAACGTCTTTTAGAATATAACAGAAAAATATCATACAAATGCACCCCAAACATTTACTTCAAATACAACGAAAATTAAGGAAGCACATTTGTGTTTCTCTAAATAAAAGAACGGCAATTTATATTTAAGTTCATTTGTATAAAGCAAATTGGTGGGAGTAATGCATCACAGTTCCAGGTCATTTTCCTTATATATGAAATAATATAACATCATTTATATGTACGTCAAACAACTTGTTTGACAAGCGTAGTGTAAACTATATATTTTGTATTTCTCTGTTAACGAGAGCTAAATGCCACAGTTTTTCAATAATTGTCATGCTGTAGTGTAACTCAATGGCATACACCACTTTAGAGGAAAATAGACTATATTTGTGAGAGTTAGTGTGAAGAAAGACAAAGAGACATCTAAACACTAAATTTGAAGTAAAAAAGACTTACAGAGTATATTGTAAAGTAAAATTAAAATAAAGAAGAATCTATTCATAAAGGATTTAATATGTACTATCCTTTTAAAGGTTCATTCAAACATGTTTTATTTTGTACAGCAGCGGCGTTAAAAATATATAACTGTACAAAATATATCTACAGAATAAACACAAATCTGCTTTATAGAATTTTCGAAAACTTTCTTTACAATATTTTCAAGAATTGTGGGGTGAAACCTTTATATTTCTTATATGTGATCATTGTAACACTATATATCATAATGTTTAACTCAAATTGTCAAGGACAAAAATAAATAACTTCTAGAGTAAAGAAATGTATAAAACAAAACGACATAAATCAAAGGCAATATCATGAATTTTCACCGCAAAGAAACATTATTATGGTCTAAAGCCTCTTTTAGTCTCATATTACACCGCCTTTCTCTTTTTCGTAATTCCAATTCTTACTCTACCATTTTATTTTCTTAAAATACGGATTTTAAAAATATTATATAAATGTAGTATTGTATTGTATAAATTCTCCGCAATTCAGCTGATAAATATGGTCCGTACCTTTGCTAATTTATATGATCTATTGCTTTTTAACTATTATTGGTAAAATATATTAAAGCTCTCTTTATGATTTCATCTCATGTTAACCATGCCGAATTTGTTAAAAAAAAGTTCTACAATGGCATAAAATGTGGTGCTATACAACAATTTATTTTGTGGGGAAAATAGAGTTTATAAAATTGTAATTAAATATTTCAAAAAATCAACATAGACAGGATTTATTCTTTTCTAAACTATTAGAATTATAAATATTGGTTTGTAAATTTTTGAATAACTTTGTAATTATTAACTGTAATTACTACATTGGAAATATGATCCATTTTAATGTGTATGTATATAGACACCAGCTATATTAGTAAGCAAGCATTTAAATAAACGGGAATAATGAAGAATATTTAATCAATCTATAAGACTATAATCATATATAAAACTGTAACACTTCGAAATAAGTCTCTTTTTCAAAAGGATAGGGAATGATACAAAAATTTACTATATTTTTGTATGTTCTATAATGGTGGACATAATTATAAGACACCTACCTAATTTGACATACAGTGAAATAAAATATTCAGAGCATAAAAATGCTTTATCAAATACGACAAAAACATAAATTTATTCTGTTATCACACGTAATTGTTTTACAGAAATGATATTTTTATAGAGTTTAATAAAAGAAATTAAAACTACCATGGACAAAATTATAAGACAACTTAACATTTTAATCAAAACACCTGCTTTTTTTCGAAATATGCAAATTTTCTCCACGCTGTTATGATGTTAGCAGTTAACTAAAGTAGACGATAACCGACTTCACGCATTTACAAACATGCCACCAGGTACAGAATGCCCCAGCATATTTTATAGCATTCCTTAGGTCTTCGACACATGTAAACTGCTTCCCATTTCGGTAAACCTCATGAGCTAAGATCCCCCACAAGTTTTCAATGGGATTTAAGTCTGGGGAGCAAGAAGGCTACAGAAGAACATTGATACTTTGCTCTGAAAGCCAATTTTGTTACGTGTGATGTATGAATCGACGCATTATCGTGCTGGAAAGTGTATTTTGCGCCAGAAAGAAGTTCACCGTATATGGCTAATTGATCTTTAAGAAGATTCTTATACTTTTCGGAATTCATTCTTGGATGCACAAAAACGATATCGATTTTCCCTTGAGCCGAAAAACTAGCCCAAACCATTACTGCGCCTCCACCCATTTGGCGGCTCATTTGTACATTAGGAGACTTCCGTAAATCATGCCAATAATAGTGAAACCCGTCAGAACCATTCATGTTAAACTTTTTTTTATCAGAAAATAACACAGACTACCATTTGTAGGTCCAGGCTAGCGAAGTTTAAACGGTCCATTTTGTACGGCCTTAGAAGCGGTGGTTTTTTCTTCATTTTTTTAAATTTCACATACGAAGCATTATACAACACCCTGCGAATGTTTCTCCTTGAACAATTCAGTTTCAAAGCATTTTTAATGCCTGTAGTGGTCATCTTATTCTGTGTAGCGAGCGAAAGCACATGGTGTCTGTCTCTCGAGGACAAGCAAGGAGTACGTCCAGATCTTTTAATCGCCGATCCATTACTTCCTCATTTCAAAATATTTAAAATTGCACATCTAGAGCGTTTAATAACTTTTGAAATATTCTTAACTGAAGTACCAGTTCCATTTAATCTCCAAATTTCGCAACTTTCACTTTCTTTTAATTCTGTACCTCGTGGTATGTTTGTAAATGTGTGAAGTCGGTTATTGTCTGCTTTAGTTAACTGCTGACGTCATAACAGCGTGCAGAAAATTTGCATATTTCGAAAAAAAGCAGGTGTTTTGATTAAAATGTTAGGTTGTCTCATAATTTTGTCCATGGTATTTTTAGTTTTTTTTTATTAAACTATAAAAAATTTATTTCTGTAAAACAATTACGTGTGATAACAGAATAAATTTATGTTTTTGTCGTATTTGATAAAGCATTTTTAAGCTCTGGATCTTTTCTTTCACTGTATGTCAAATTAGGTCTTATAATTATGTCCACCACTGTCATTTTATGTTAAATTTTAATCAAAAATTAGGTAAATTGTAGTAAAATATCTGAATTGCCCCCGTATACACAATAAATATTTCAATTTCTAGGTCTTTGAGCTCTATAATATAGATTTAATGACATGCTCTCTATATATATCTTATCTTAACATAGTATAAAACAAAGTCGCTTTTTCTGTCCCTATATCCCTATGTACGCTTAAATCTTTAAAACTACGCAACGGATTTTGATGCGGTTTTTTTTAATAGATAGAGTGATTCAAGAGGAAGGTTTATATGTATAATAACATCCATTAAATAGTGGAGAAATACTGTTATTTTTGAGGTTTTTAATGTGATGTCGTAAATAATTTCATTTTTTCCGCTTATACATTGCAAACGCAGGCTGAACCCCACAAGATTTATCAAAATAATGTACTAATTATTGTACACATTAAAAAAGTTTACAGAAAACACAAAGAGATGAAGGTTTTCAAGGTTAACCCGAAGCAAAGCGATGGAGGGCCGCTAGTACTTAATAAAGGTACAACTAAATTCATGAATATCTAAAACATAAAGGAAATTTATCAATAATCCTCCACTAATGAACCTCAAAATATATTTTTATTATTAAATGCTAAAGTACCAGAAAGTGTATAAAACCAATAATTTGAAATCCACTGGCAGTAGCAAGGTGCGTTTTTTCAGAAACGCACAGAAGTACGCAAAGTAATTTTAATAATGACAATTTCTATTGTTAGATAGATAGAACATTTGCGTTGAAAGGGTTATCGCATGTCATTATTGAAATCATCAGGAGACAGAAATTGTTATATAATTTTTCATAGATGCCGTTTAGAAAGTTGGCAAACGGTCGTTTTCGTTAGCCATCATAACGAACATTTTTATTCCAGTCCGTAACACAAACTGTGTCCACAATGAGATGGCCGATCAATAACAATAATTTCGAAACTAGTGAATTAATGGGTCAAACACTAATAGCAATAAAAATAATTTATTCTATCACTAAATAATGTGTTTCATTCACCACTTGTATCTGTTAGCAATATTTTATCCCGTAGCATGATGAACTTTTTAAAATGCATCAGCTAATCTATCGTGACTGGAGTTTATTGACTAAGTCCCATTTATTGATGGCAAATATCTTTGCAGTAAAATATTATTAATTAAAAAAAAACAAAAAAAAACAAGAGGTTTTTTTTGTTGATGTTTCTGTGTAAACCGATATGTGTCTACTAAATATGCTTTTTGAATTAAAAGAATTTTACCCTTTTCGCTACTTTGGAATCACATAGGGTATATTCAGATCGAAATTGAATGTTACAGATTTTATATTTCCGCTCCAGAAAAAAATATAATGGTGACGAATGCAATTTTTAATTATTTTATTGATATTCTGGCACACGTTTGATTTCAAATATCTGTTCTACGCGTTTAGAGGTTTACCGAATTTATACACACACACACACACACACACATATATATATATCCAATTTATTTATTTTAAAGATTATTCTTCATAATTAATGTACATGATTTCAAATTATATTTTGAAACATCTTCAGAAATTCATTTTGCATGAATACTTTCTCTTCCATTTTAATATATTTAACTATTACTGAATAAAATTTCATAATTTTATATGAATTCATTTTAAGATTTTAAAATAGTCGGAATTCGCATGTTTAAAATGGATTCTGTTAATGAGATTCAATGTAATACCGTGTATATGATAATCCTTTATGTTAAATCGCAAACATCAAATCGGTATATATATTTACAACACTAAAACTTTAATTAAGGCTCAAAATTTAATGTATGTGAACGTGTTAATAAATTTGTTTCTGCATAAAATGGAGCTTTTGAATATGAAATATTATCGAGAAATACAGGTAATTATATTTTAAGAAAAATGGCATACAGCCGCATTTTAGGTATTTAAAGAGTGTATTGTTACAAATAATTTTTATTGTTACTTTTTAACATAAACTCAGATTATTAACATTTATCAAATTTCATTACGTTTTGAAGTATTTTTTCAATTAAACAGCTATTTAAAAACATATTTAAACTATATTTAAACATAAAGTTTCCAAATTAGCTTTTAGAAAAAACCATAGAGATTACAATAATGATAGAATATTCATGGGAATACGCAACATTACACATAAAATGTAATAGACTTGGAGGCGGCTACACAAACCATTACCTCATCGAGTTCATGGCTGAAATTCCAGGATTATATAGAACTAGATTGGCATATTAAAATCAAACTGGTATTCTAAGTAATATCTTGGTGGAAACAACCTAAGGAGCCAATTTTAGTGGTTGATTGGTAGGTCATCATTGAGATTTCTAGATGAAATTCTTGCATCATATAGCACAATACACTGGGATCTACTCCCGTCAGTAGGGAGGGATTTCATTAGAAAATGCAATGGAGACATGCCAATCAACCACTAAAATTTGGTCTTCAGTTGGTTTAAACAAAGATATGACTTCACAGATCTGTTCTATAGTACAATCGCGAAATTTAAGACTTCAACTGTATAAGATGAGGGTTTATGCAGTTAGCGTCCGCACTATAACATATATATATATATATATACTGCTCGAAACAATTAGGGAAGCACGTGGTTTTAACGAAATTACTCAAATATTTACACCGGTAAGTAACTTAAATTAAAACATCTATATTTTAAAGCGTAGCAGAAAACAGAAAAATAAAACTTCATATGCAAATCAAAGTTTGTGACGTCAAAAACCATAAAAAGGAGATAAGTGCAGAAATCGAGATTTCACCGAGACGTCTGTTTCAGTGCCTCTTTCGTGAAATCCAATTGCGCAGCTTTCGTTTTGAGAAAAGATGACTTGAAAATGTCACCGCAACGTGATTTACCGGAATCCATGGCTTAGCGTTTAAGATGGATACTTGAATCCGTGCAAACGCTGCGAAGTGTCGCGGACGCTGTTAGAGTCGCAAGAAATGTCATTGCAAGGCTGTGGAATTGATAAAAATATATAGAAAAATCTATATAACACGAACGTCAAAATTCACCTTAACAAATTTTATAAACACAATGTAAACACATTGATAAATTTCGTTACTACCCAGGTGCAATAAACCAAATCACAGTTTTAAAACATTAAAACTATTAGATATTAAGATACATGAGCTTTCGGCTAAACATTAGCCTTCCTCAGATGAAACACCAGCAGTCGAGAAGACGCGGCTGTGTGGAATTGATTCCAAGAAAAATGAAATGTTGGTCGTGAACTAAGGTAAATTAAACACGTGCTGCTACAGTAACTGATGACCGATATATCCTGTTAACAGCTAGTCGAAACCGAACAGGCAAGCCTCTGTGCCCCGATTGACCCCGATTGGGCCCCGAAGAAGGTGGGCTGTTCAACATCGAGATTGAAGGCAACGTGATTGAAGTCAAGTGCTGTTTATAGACGAGTCCCAATTTCACTCCCGACGTGTTTTGGTATGGATGGAAACGGACATTCGAAATAACTCCCCATTCGTTCTTGAAATGCGGAGTCATTACAGACATTACAAACGAGATGGGTTCATGGTATGGGATGGAATCAGCATAGGTGTACGTACGGATCTGCATATCATCCGGAATGACACTCTGATGGCCGAAAGATATGCAGACGAAATGCTGAGACCTCATGTCGTACCTTACGCTGCAGCCATGGGGATTCCTTTGTTTTCCTGCATGGTAATGCCAAACCGCATACAGCTCGTCTGGTGGAGAACATGCTTGAAACTGAAACAATACAGCGTATAGAATAGTCAGCATGGTCTTCTGACCTGAATCCAATCGCGCATGTTTGGGACACACTTGGACGATGCATTGCAGCGACACCAAGGCCTTCTTTTAATGTCTGCGACTTGGAGATTGCTATTCTTGAAGAGTAGCACAGCATTCCCCAAAGTCTTACATAAAATCTCAATCAGTGGTAAAAAGGTGTGCAGCAGTCTTATCTGTTCGAGGGGACTACACGCCATATTAAACATGTTGCATAATTTCTAAACAATATTTTTTTTGTCAATTTACATGAAACCAAATTGTTGCCCTAAAACCATCTGTTCATGTTATTTCCATCGTTTCAAAGAATTAAAGCTCCCTTATAATTTTTTTTGCGTATTTTTGTCTGTATTGCACATTGATACACGTGTACCTTACATTTTATGACAATGCATGGCTGTCTAGAAGAGTCCTCTTCATTTCTTTGCTTGCTCACCGAATTTTTTTTTGTAGTGTATATATATATATATATATAATATTACTTGTTAATTACCAAGTTAAAACTAAATAAAATCCACATTATTGTCGGAGCAAAGCTCCGGCTTCCCATGAAAAATTACACTTTTGTGTACACGATAGCGGCCAAAATATTTGCCGCATTGATACCAAAATTGGACTGGAAGTCGGTAGTGGCAAAATCTCGCCGGGGATTGAAAAACAGAAATATTCGTCAACTCTAACGCCCGGAATTGTCTGCTCTAGAATTTTCCATTTCCCCATAGAGATAACATTGCGATTGTTTGAATTAAATAAAAAGAAAATTGAAATAATTTATATTGTTGCCATTTTTTATCATGAAAAACTTTTGAATTAAATAAAAAGAAAATTGAAATAATTTATATTGTTGCCATTTTTTATCATGAAAAACTTTTGAATTAAATAAAAAGAAAATTGAAATAATTTATATTGTTGCCATTTTTTATCATGAGAAACTTATTTAAATAACAATATACTCGGAAACAACCTTTTAGTAAAAGCTCTTAATCTCGGTCCCATACATTCTACTTTTATATATTTTACATATATTTTACTCTTCTGAAATAAGGACCCCATACATTTTTATCTTAAAACACGTTCAATGAAGTTTAAATCGTATTAAGTACATGAATTTAGTTTTTTTTAAATCGAACTCAGCAATTGGTGTAATTAAACTTTTTGTTTCCATTTCAAAATATTTTTTTTTCTTTTCATTCAAGCTTATTGTATAAAAGAAGTATGAGAGTAAATCTGTTTATTTTGATATAGTCTAGCCAATGCAGGATAAAAAAATATATATATTAAGAAACATTTTATATATGAACGGATTATATGTTTTTATTATATAGAATTTGCAAGGATGCCAGTTAAGAGAAAGCAATCAGCTGAAATGAGAAGAATTGCGAATCGTAATTCAATGCGGAGAAGTCGCACAAGTCAGTTACCTTCAGATTTTTTGCCGAGTACCAGTATACTGACAACTCAAATGAATGAAGCAATCAGGTTTGATAGAGAGGTATCGCAAATCACCTATGTGTCCTGTAATACGTGTCACAGAGCTTTCCCTGATATCATATTAAATACTGCTGGGCTCTGCCAGACATGCAAGTGTAGAGACGGTGCTTTCAAGTTTTCTGCCACTAATTCGATGGACCCAGGTCCAGTTCCTATTTGTCTCAAAGATCTGAGCTACATTGAACAAATGATGATCGCTCAAATACATCCAGTGGTTTCTCTTTACCGTATACGAGGCTCACAGTATGGATACAGCGGAAATGTAATCAGCTTTAAACAAAATATTGAGAGTTTTATTTCGCGCCTGCCTGTCAATCCTTCAGATATGACTTCAACTGTGTTAGTGACAAAAGATACTTTATCAGGATGTGCAGAGTTTTCTGTTCGTTCACAACGCCTTCTAGAAGCACTCAGATGGCTTAAAGCTCACAATCCCTATTATTCAAATATCACAATTGATGAAGATTTGATCGCTACATTACCTGAGAATGGTGACGTATCTCAAATGTTACCAACAGCAACCGATATTACTGAGGATATTGATACTTTGAACGAGGAAATAAGGCGCGAGTCATTTAGACCACTACTTGAACCGGTAAATCAACACAACTTAATAAATGACGCAATTCGTGTGCCTCACCCTTCATTAAATTCACAGCCTATCAACGAATTTCAAGAAGAGGGTTACATAGCACGTGCTTTTCCTCATCTTTTTCCACATGGTACAGCTGACTTACGACAACCTCGTCAAAAAGCAGTCTCTCCTGATGAGTATTTTAAGTTCCTAATGAAGTATGAAGATGGGCGATTTGCTAAAGACCCCCGATTTCGCTACTTTGCCATGAATTCAATTCTTCGGTGGCAGTCTTTGGCTAAAGGGCGTTTTTTCGTTCAGCGAAATAGGTTCAGCAATAAGACGGTAGAGCAGATGCGTGATATTCTGAATAGGCAACCAGAAATGGCAAAACATATTATGATTTATGCTAGCAAATTAAGATCCACAAAAGGATACTGGCGTGCACGTTGTGGGGAACTCCTTTCCATGGTAGGACAAATTGGAGCACCAACAATTTTTTTTACACTGTCTGCAGCTGATTATCACTGGCCTGATCTTTTCAGACTTTTAGAGCCTAATAGAGATCCAAATGAGCTGACTGATACAGAACGCAGACAATTAATGCACGACAATCCTCCGTTGACTGGTTGGCTCTTTCAAAAACGTTGTGATATATTTTTGAGAAAAATCTTGACGCCGTTGTTTTTAATAGACGACTACTGGGTTCGTTTCGAATGGCAGTGGCGTGGAAGTCCTCACATGCATGGATTGTTGTGGTTAAGAGGGGCGCCAAACATGGAAACACTAGACATGACTAACGCTGAAAATGTAGCAGCCGTAACAGCATATTTTGAAAAACTATGCAGTGCTGTTAATCCTGACAAGGACGTCCTCGTAAATGATATACACCGCTGTCGAGTTCGCTTTTCAGACATTTCCAGTGAAGATCGTGAAAAAGATCTCGCTCAGCTCTTAAATCAAGTCCAACGTCACACAAAACATGGAGATTATTGCCTAAGGAAAAAAAGAGGTACAAATAGTTATAGCTGCAGATTTGGTTTTCCAAAAGCAGAGTGCGACTCTCCAAAGCTTCAAGTAGAAAATGGCATAATTAGCTTTTTGCCAAAAAGAAACGATTCTGAAATGAACACCTACAATTGCTTCGTGTCACAAGTTTGGAGAGCTAACACGGATTTCAGTCCTATTACATCAAAGGATGCGGTTTTGCATTACATTGCCAAATATGCCTCAAAATCAGAAACAGCTTCTGTTCCTTACAAGGAATTGTTATCTGAGATTTTAAATAAGATGAACGAAACAAATCCAGCGGTTCAAGCAGTCCAAAAACTTATTTTGTCTTCTGTTTCTGAAAGGGATTACTCAGCCCAAGAGGTAGTACACATATTAATGGGATGGCCAATGTATCACAGTAGTCGGGAAGTAGTTACAATACGGCTTCATGATAAGAACTGGGAAGAAATCAACTTTTCAAGCGACGAAAGACCATCAAAAAGCATGCTTCAGAAATATTGCGCGCGGCCGGAGAAACTTATTTCCTGCACGCTTCTTAAGTTTGCAAAATCTTTCTCAGTAAGAGGAGTCGATTATCACCAAAGAAGAAAAGATGCAGTTGTCAGAGTTTTTCCTCTTACATCACTCAACCACGACCCAACTCTAGCCGAAGAATACTATAGGCAACAAGTATTACTCAATTATCCTTGGAGAGGTAATTCTGACTCTTTATTGCAAGAAGGCCTGCCGTCTGCGTATCACTCATGGGAGGAAGCATTCAATGATCTAAATATTGATGCACACGAAGAAATAAATTTTCCTGCTGTTAGCAGTACACATGAGACAGAAATCCTGCAAGAAGAATACCGCGAGATTGATCCATATATGGCAGCAGCTGCCATAGTTCCTGTGCAGACAAACGAGGATACTTTGGGGCAACGCGTGATTGATCATGCATGTGAGTGGAAAAGTGAGAGTTACAAGTACCCTGATCGCAATTTTACTTCATTTTTAAATTACTGTAAAGAACAACAACTTACAGTGCATCAAAATTACGATACGTCTGAGATCAGATTTACAGATGAGCAGCAAAAAATACTTCACTTATGCACGCAACAGCTTTCGTCTTTGCAATCAAGATTTATAAATTGCCCTAAACGTACTTTTATTATTGGGAAAGCCGGAGCTGGAAAAAGTACGGTAATAAAAGAAATTCGCAAAAGAGTTACCGAGCAGTTAGGATCGGAAGCTATTATGGTTTTGGCTCCAACAGGTGCTGCTGCAATTAATATCGAGGGCAAAACAATTCACTCTGCACTAAAAGTACCAACATGTTTTAAATCGTTTGCTGATTTAGGAAGTGAAGCAGCAAGAAATCTACAGCTCAGCATGAATCCAGTTTCATTTCTCATTATTGACGAATTTTCAATGATCGGATGCCGTCTGATGGCTGCACTTGAGCAAAGATGTCGCGAAGGTAAACCAGACAGCATTGAACCTTTTGGAGGCTTATTTGTTTACCTGATTGGAGATATTAGGCAGCTACAGCCTGTAAAAGACACACCTCTATATAGGAGACATTCTATAAAAGACATTTTGGCTTTACGTGGACAAACAGTTCTTAAGATGTTTGAAAAATGTTTCACCTTAACAAAGTCAATGAGACAAAGCGACGATCAGCAAATACAGTTTAGAGAGACTCTTGATTCGCTTTCCGTAGGCGAAGTTACAGGCGACCAATACGCATCCCTTATGCAACGACGTAAAGCTATACAGCCTCCGGCTGAACTTGAAAGATTTCAAGATGCCATACGCCTTTTTCCCACTAACAAGCAAGCTGAAGAACATAATCAAGAAGTACTTCGTAAATCAAAATGGCCAGTGGCAAGAATATTAGCAGACCACAATAATCAAATAGCAAGATGGAGTGAAGATGAGCACGCGTCTGGACTTCAGGCTGAACTTTTTTTAGCAATTGGATGCAGAATTATGTTGCGTACCAATCTGTGGACAGAGGGAGGATTGGTCAACGGTGCACTTGGTACGGTAAAAGATATTGTCTACGGACCAGGATTACGGCCTCCAGGCTTGCCACAGGCAGTAATGGTTCATTTTGATGATTATCGGGGACCATTTCTCACTGAAAGACTTTTTCCTGTCACACCTATTACAAAGTCATGGAAAGAAAACAATGTCTCATGCTCCCGTACTCAGTTACCTTTAACAGTTTCATACGCTGTCACCATACACAAATCCCAAGGTTTAACTTTATCAAAAATAGCTGTGGACATTGGTGAAAAGGAGTTGTCACTTGGAGCAACTTATGTCGCGTTTAGCAGGGTTCGACGTTTAGAGGATGTTCTGATTGAAGTGCCTTTCGCAAAGGATAGGCTAGACCAAATTAGAAGAATGGGGGCACTTGCTGATAGATTAGCATTTGAGCAGTATCTGAGGCAACTGTTGACCGAATAAACACTTGAAGATTCAACAGCTGTTATTGTAATTTTTCTTTTATACTATTAAACAGTAAATATAAAAATATAAAATATATATTATATATTGTTAATGTTATATTTTATGTTTATCCCACTCAATGCTCCGACATTTCGGCCTGACGGATTCTAGTTTCTTTTGAATCTAAACCAAAGCGTAATGATATTCAGCATGGGAAAGGGAAAACTATAAAGCCATGAACGCATAATTATTCTTTAGTTTCCTTATATTTCAGTTACTTCCAGAAATAAATGTACTTTTACAAAGGGAGAAAAAATGCAGCTATATCTTAAACGCATATATAACTTAATCATATTTAAATGAATAAAATGTTAATGAATCAGTGTTGGACACTGTACCAGTAGTGGAAACTTGAAACTTTGAACTCAAATAATAGCCTTTAAAAATCACACAGATATTAGCTATGGTGCACAGAATGGCTTATAGTGTTAAGGCTTCTAATTAGAGCGACTTCAAACTTTTATTTCCAAAGAGAGATCTGTTCAATTTAAGCGTCCATTTAGTAATCGTATCTTGTTTCCTTTTAAATGCGACTTAAGAGACGCCAGTTTTTTGGGTTTTGTTGTTGTTTAGGATTAAACAATTTTCTTGAATTTCTTTATTTCATATGATTAAATTTACTGTACAGAATACATTTATTGTATTCAGTTTTTAATTTTTCATCAACGAGATACATTTCTTCTCCGTGTCCACTACTGAAAACCCTATGTATCACGATAATCAGTAGTGGTCAGTTATGTATAAAATAAGGATTGCGTGGGGTTGTTGAGAACCTCCTTGACTCCAAAAGCGTAACCTGCAATACAAACCAAATAATGTTTCTTAATTTACTA
This sequence comes from Maratus michaelseni, assembly GCA_963931845.1. NCBI lineage: Eukaryota > Metazoa > Arthropoda > Arachnida > Araneae > Salticidae > Maratus > Maratus michaelseni. Next base: position 253,854,202 of record OZ007590.1, on the reverse strand, counting down.
AATTAAACTTTACTAATAAATAAAAATTCTACGAACAAAAATCTAACAACGCATGAAAATATACAATAACCTCCTCCGAATTATCCACGATTCCTAAAAGCTTTTTTATGTTTAGAATCATCTAAAAACAATATTTTTTTAAGATTTAAAGAAGCATTTAAAAAAATATATTTTTCTCCCACGAAGTTTTCGGAAAATATTCCGGGTATTTCCGAGTAAATACCTATATTGAAGGTTGAAAAAACTGATTAACCTTATTCTTATAATATTTTCAAAAATATGCTAGTTTCTGCGGTTTCTAAAGTCTAAAAACGCGTTCAAAGTCGTGGGAGAGTTAAATCAAATTATTGTATATTTTTATTTGTGGTTATATTATAATTTCTCTTTAAGAAACTTTTGCCTTTTTTACACTGTATGCACAGGCTTAGCAGACATTTACTTTAAAAGTCATTAATGCTTCAATTTTCAATGACATTTTATCTTCGGTTATAGAGTCGCAGCCTTCCCAACGTATATTAGTGAAAGAGGTGCCAGAATGGATGTCGTCCGCATGGCTTAGTTGCTAAAGCGCTTCGTGCTCTATACCAAGGTATCTGGGTTCGATCCCCGGTCTGGACCCGTTTTTCACTCAAGTTGATTGAACGCTGCTAAACAAAGTTAAAAGACAATCCACATCCTTTGTAGTGCTCTTTAGTCATTAATGCGCCAATCAGAATAACGGGAGTGCTGTAGGAGGTATTACCTAATCGTTGAAACTTATTACAATCAGTAGACAGAGGTTATTAAAATGAGCTACTTCACATTTTATTTGTCTTTTTCTGCATGAATTCAAAAGTGTCCACTACTGAAGCAGGCAGGTTTTTACTACTGGTACATTTTAAATTATATCAAAAAATATAATTTTGTACCGAATGTTGTTTAAGTAGAAAATTTCGCTATACAGTAGTATAATGAGAATGTTAATTGAGCTATTGAACAGTGGAGCTTGTCACAGTTACCAAAACTAACAACACTACAATTAAAATAGGCCTGAAATGTCTTTAAAGAGCTACTGTTGCTATAGTTACCTTATACGTTAATAAAACATTACGTATGAATAAGCATTTCATAAATAGGCGATATTTATAAGAAAAAATGTAAGAAAGTGTACCTTCAGCGAAATACTAGAAAATATCGCCAAAACGAACTCAGATATTTGGCAAACTAATAGAATTATTAAGCAGTTTTTGGCACAACATTAAAAATATTATTTTAAAATGTTATCCATAATACAAATTAAATCTATAAATATACTATAACTGAAATTTCTATCAATTAACATCATATTAATTATGTTATCATAGTTACATCTGAACGTTTAAGTCGATTCAGCAATAGGTAACAAACCGCAGGAAAAACTTCTTTAGCATTTAAAATGGTTATCTTAATATTATTGAAAGCAGCTAAATATCTTAACTTACATAATAAAAAAAGGGAACTATGGAATCATATTTCCTCTCAGGAATGAAATTATAAAATTTTCAAATGCTTTAGACTGTTTTATTTTGTTAAAATAACAGATAAACTTTTTTATTTGAATACTTTTTCCTTAGATGTTATTTGTTTCTTTCTACAGTGAAATTTGACTTTATGAAAAAAAAATGCTTCGAAGTAATATTTGATGCAAAAATAGAATATGTCTGTTAGAACGAATTTTCCATTTTCATAAAATTTTGCATTTCCTAAAATCGCCACTTTTATATTTACTTAAAATATTTTACTTTTATTCATATAAATATCACTGTGTATGTCTACTTCTAGAATTAGAATTTAATATTTTATATACTGCTAAAAATTCTTTAATTTTTCCTCATTGCATAGGTTTTGGAATCTGAATGAAACATTTCAATTCCCATTAATAAATTCTCACAAACTAAAAGAAAACGAATTATTATTAATTTTTTAATGTCTAAATAAAAGCTTCATATATATATAAATAACCTTTGTTATTTCACGTGGCAGATTGCATTCAGAAATTAATATAAACTATTGTGTTTATTGCTTGAGTAAATTTTGTAATTTAGGTGCAGATAAAATTCCTAGTCAAAAATTTAAAAGTTATGGAGATTATTTGTGAAGATTGTATAATTAGCCAAATCTTTAAAAGTTTGTATCATAAGATAAAATGGAATTCCAGACTTTAATTTTGCTATAACATTTCTCAGACTACACAAAAACAGAACAACTATAAAAAACTCGCTTTAAAAGTGGAATTTAAAACTTTCTTTAAATTTAAAAAGCGGAATTCCCCTCCTTTTAATATATACTCCTTCATACATATAAGAATTATTTTATCATTTTGTGTATGAATTAAATATTTATTAGGGTGTTTAAAAAATGTTTAAGTAATTTATTATCTAACAACTGACATATTCACTTTTATTATTCAGGTAAAATATCGATGAAATTAGACTACGCTTTGTTAACGCAGCATGTCCCTAAAGGCATGACACTTTTCGCAGCATATATGCCCTTTCCAGATAAGTTTTCAGAAAAAAGAAGAGAAAAATATTTCCGTCAACCTATGAGGTATCATTAAATGTACACTAATTCTCTCTTTTGTTGACATACTTTAAAAAATTTAAATTATTATTTTTTTTTTACTGAAAAGAGGCATTATATATATCCATGTGATACTTGGTCCCAAACATGTAGCAACGCCGACATCAAATACTGGGTTGTTCTGGGAAGAGGACGTCCTGATATAATGTTCATATCTAGCTATCTAGGGTAAATATTCTTTTACAAATGAATTTCGTTTATCAGATTAGATCTATGTCCAATAGCGGTGTCGTCCATGACAACAAACTGAGCATCATCTTCAAGTAAAGATCGATAAATTTAATGTTAACTAATATATTCTTTTTTTTAAGTACAAATTAAATTTAGTCACTCAACTGATTTACTCTAGGACACATTTTTTGGAAAATAACATTTCGTGTTTTTTTTTTTTTAATTATTATTATTATTATTATTATTATTATTATTATAAAGATAACTTTTCTAAATCTTAGACGTAGATGGAATTTTCAATTTTTCTTTAAGAATTCTTAAATAAAACAATGAAGAAATAATTAAACATTTGTGTCTAAATATTTTTTGAATTATTGTCACTGCACATTTGTTTTGTCTGAAAATTGAGAAATAGTATCGTTTAATTTTTCTTTTTTTGCCTACAGTTAATTATAAGTTACATGAAATTGTAGTGTTAATTTTTTTAAACATTATATATTATAACTGACATTATATATTATAAAGTTTCAAATATAATGAAAATTTACGCGTGATAGTATTGCCCTCCGCATGCAGGTTTTTGCTGATTAAACATCAAATTTATTTTCTCTCATAAAAAAAGACATAATAATAATAATAATAATAATAATAATAATAATAATTATAATTATATATATATACAGGGTGTCCATAATTAAACGACCCTACTTTAAATTTGTATACAGACGAAACTATTGGTCAGAAAGTTGTGAAATTTTCTGAAGAACATAATGAAAGAATGGGAATTTGTTTAAGCGAAAAATAATTAGTTCAGAATTTCGCCACCAGATGGCGTTTTTAATTAATTACACATGTAGCATACATTTATGAGAGTTTACATATTTTATTACAGCAAAACAAGTTCCACATGATGACCATCATTTTCAGCTATCATTTGGAATTGTAAGATAGCATGTTCCACAGTTGACCGCAGTGTGTTCTGTAAAATGCTAAAAACATGTCGTGAAAAAGTTTTGCTGAACATATTTTGTTGTAATAAAATTGATAAATTATCGCAAATGTATGCTAAATGTGTAATTAAAAACGCCATCTGGTGGCGGAATTTTGAACTTTTTTTTTTTTGCTTAAACAAATTTCTATTCCTTTATTATGTCCTTCACAAATTTTCAGAACTTTCTGACTAATATTTTCATCTGTAGACAACTTTAAAGTAGGGTCGTTTAATTATGGACACCCTGTATATATATATATATATATATATATATATATATACATATATTATTTTATTTCTTTACTTATTTTACATTATAGTATGTTTATATGAATACATTGTAATATAACACTTGTTTTATATTTTTATATACGTCTGAAATAATTCTGTTTCTTTTCGTATTTTATTTTTAATTCCATTTAACATGTTAACATGTTATAAAACCTGATAGAGCTCATAGCACTGGATTGAAGTATAAGAGCTTGAAATCTATATTAAAACTAGCCGTTCTAAAACTCCTTCAATAGCATAAGATTTGAGAATACATAATTTGAGAATACACATTTTAATTTGAGAATACATAATTACCAGTTGACCCGTGCGAGGATTTTGCACTACAATCTCATAATGTTTGGCAATATATCTGATATTTCTTGCAGATTTAAAATTCTAAATATAAATTAAAGATAAACAAAATCTGCAAAAATAACATTAGTCAAGCTAGAATATCATCTCATTTATTCCATCAAACCATCAAAGTTACAGTAAAAATTGATTAAAAATAGCAAAAAAAAAAAAAAAAAAAAAAAAAAAAAAAAAAATCCCAATCGTCTTTTAATATGTTAGAAGATGACGGCATCCGCTTCTGGAAAACAAGAAACAAAGAAAAATAAATTGAATGGATTTAAAATACAATTTAATCTAATATAACAAAGCATACCTGTTATTCTACACGTGCTTTGATGTCATTGCTTCTACCGGTCGATGGTGTATTTTTCTTCTAAAGATTTCAATTTTAATTGCTTTTTAACCAAAATATAAAAACCTGTGCGGAGAAGTATAACTTTAACTTTTTTGTACTTTTTATTTTTTTATAATAATTTTTTAGTAGGGTGGAGTGAAAAAACGAAAGTTGGAAATTTGATTTTGGATAGCAGCCAAAAGTTGCCTTTTAGTACCTATAATATCCGTGCAAAATTTCATGAATTTTGAAAAACTCCTTCAAGGCTCTACCAGGATCTTTATATTTTCAATGTTTCACACAATAGGTTTTTACCATAAATTTTACATTTACAGTGTTCGTTGGTATTCTCGTTTGATATTTTTATATTTAAAATATTTTGTGTAACTTCCTTTATCATTTCTAATCTAAACCTTAAGTATTTATTTTAGAATTTTTGAAACGTTTTATTGAGTTTTACAAATCCTTTTTCTCATTTTTAGCGCAAAAATGAGTACGAGTGGAGGCAAACCGAAGTTTACCATTACTAGAAGTGCGGTGATGTCCCATATTTAGTGCTCCTTCAAAACTAAATGAAGTTGGTTTGCGAACAATAGGATACGTTATAAAATGTTTCTTATATACAAGATAAGAATTATATTAGAGTAGGAATGGTACAGATCCACCAAAGTCACAGGCAATTCAAATCTAAGAAAGAAGGTTGAAAGAATTTAGAGAAAAGATTCAATTTCTGTATTTTCCCAGAGTAGTATCGATCAAATGATAGACGATTTTTCTGAATACCAGAACCTTATTTGATTTCCCAAATCAAAAGTAGATGATAACTACTTTAAGAAGTTCAGTTTTTCAAATCTGAATCTGTAAGTAAACTTCTAAACATTTCGGCGTGCAAATATAAGACAATTCCTAAATGTACTTGAGAAAAATCAAAGAAAGTGCTTCCAAAAGAACAGGAATTTCTTTTTCAGCAATAGTCAACAAGAAATATGGTCATTGGCTCGCTCAATAAAGCCGAGACAAGCAAAATGAGACAATGAGAAGACAGGAAAGCAAGGGACTCGATGAAGGCTGAAAAGACAAGTTTAAAGTCTGCAGTTAATCAGGACAGTACAGTTGTTATGCATTTTGACAGTGGTGATGAAGAAAGCAGTAGTAGCTCTCCATGAGGGTGTAAAGAATTATTATTCGTATCACAAGCATCTACTTCTAAAGAAGAGTCACAAAGACAAAATGAGAACACATCAACCTGCGGTTTCAAGGTTCTCAGATCTGTATGAGGTTTCTGGTACATGCGTGTTAGTATTAGCTTTTGCAACTCTACAATATGTTGGCAATGTAACAGAAAACAATTCATCACATGTTATTCACAGAAGCAAAGTACGCAGAGAACGTATGAAAATTAGAGAATGTGCTAAAAGAGATGATTTGAAAGCTTTAGAAGCAGGAATCGAAAGTATATATTTTGACGGAAGAAAATACAAAAGGGAAAAGTGGAGAAAATCAAGAATACATCAAGAGAAAATTAGAGATAGATTGCATCGAATAACTATAAGTGAGGAACATGTATCTCTGATTGAAAAGCTGAAATCACTGTATCTGGAACACATTACACCATCTTCTGGTTCAATAAACAATATTGCAGAAAGCCTTTTAAAATACTGCACTGAAAACAACTTAAACCTTGACGAACTGATGTTTATAGGTTGTGACGGAAGAGCTGTAAACATTGTGAGAAAGAATTGTGTTATTAAATTTTTTGAAACAAGGATTGTCAAAATATTGAAAGTTTTATTTTGAAAGATGCGTTAAATTAGTTACTGAAGCAGCACTATCAGTTATAGGAGTAGAAGCAAGGGACGGATATATACGAGCAAAAACTGAATCACGAAAGACAATGCCTAGTTTTGGTACAAAAGGTCAATATAAATTAGAATGAAATATCAGATTGTTTTACAGTACATCGTAAAAATTCCTTTTAGTGTATTCCTATATATTCAGAAAACTGTCTTTACTATATATTCAGAGAACTATATTTCTTGTATATTCAAAACATAAAAGTGAACTGTAATATCTAATTATTTTGCTCTTTCTTTATCTTCTTTGCGAACAATTCACATTTTAGAGTTACCTTTACCTTCAAATTCTCGAAACATGACGACACTTGGATTGATCACAAGTAATACTTTAATCACTCATGTATTCTGGGTTATTTTACTCAAATCAGGGAAATTTTGTAAAAAAAATAAATAATTTGAATAATTTACAATACATAGTGCAAACTTGGTTTTTCACATATAAAGTGCATACTCTTCAAGAGCTGGTAGAGCCCTAAATATGAGTTCCAAGTTAAATGAAAATTTAACCTAATATTCAGTGTCAAAAAGACAAATTTTGAGACCTATCCGAAGAAATAATTCCAAAAAAAATCATTGTTATTTACACTCCTTTGGTTTTCACGTATTAAGGGCATAATCTTTAAGAGCTCGTAGAGCCCTAACGATAAATTCCAAATTAAATGAAAAATTAATCTAATATTCAGTGTGCCAAAAAGCAAATTTTAAGACCTATCGGAAAAAAAGATTCCCAAAAAATTTTTTCATTGTCATTTTTACTTCGCCATATTGTTGAGCCTCTTATAATGCGGTATTTTATTTTTGTGGCAACACTAATTTGAGGAAACCCTTTCATTTTATTTATGAAACAATGCCGATTTAATTTTTAATTAGCAGCAATTTTTAATTACAAAATATTTTAACGTTATGTCAGTGTAACATCTCAGAAGCCGGTTAAAAAAAATTTTGAATAATACCTCATTAGTTGTTGTGCATTTCGTAAATTCATAGAAAAAGGGATGTTGACAACAGAAATAATATACAGGGTGATTTTTTTTAAGTTGTGAAAGTAAAACCCTATAACGAAAGAACCACTGATCCAAATCACTGGAAATTTCACCAGTATGCTCCCAAAGTAATGGGATTTTTTAAGCATGGTTAAAAAAACTTACAATCTCACCGACAGATTACGCTGTATATGCAGTAAAGTTGGGAGAGGAGCTTGTGTAAGACACACGCACAGTGGATATTCTTCACTCTGTTGTGGAACATGCGGTTTCACGTATCCAACTCGTAGCTGAAAACATTGGACAGCATATTGAAAATCTCATGCGTTAGTTGCACTGTTCTGTACGAATGCGCCATCTGCGGGTGCGATTTTAAGATTTTTTTTTTAATCATGCCTAAAAAATACCCGTTGCTTTGGGAGCATATTGGTGAAATTTAAGGTCATTTGGATAAGTAGTTCTTTTGTTAAAGGGCTTTACTTTCACAACTTAAAAAAAAAATCACCCTGTATATTATCTTACTCGAAATTTCATAGACTACTTCCAAACGGAATTATAAATTTCCAAAATAAAAATAATAAAAATTATGAAACAGATTATAGTGAAATTGATATTCAATATTCCTTTTTTATGCATCACAATATCAAAAAGCATCAAATAGTTATTACAGGGTAATATTGACAAAGTAAGAGAGGTTTCGTACGGATTGTCCGACCTTCTCACTGTTCATAATAGGGTACTTTTTAAATGTGTTATTTATATGAGATTTATATGATAGTTTTATTTCTATTCTGATAAAACCTTTCGCAAGCAGCAATCTTTTTTATAATTCACTTTTTCAAGTACGTTTTTCTTTTTTCAAATAACATATGAAATTTTTATTTTTTCCTCCTTACTAAATAACAAATTATATGAAATGTTTCTTAAAGTTTTCTACTTAAAAAACTATGAATGTATTCTAATTATGTTTAACAAGCGCATATTGTTTTAAATTTTTAATTAAAACATTTATTATTCAAACTCCAAAATTTTAGCTGTTATTATAAAATTAAATACAATTTACAACATCAATAAATATCTATTAAATACTTCGGAAAATACATATTTTCTGACATAAAAGTGACATAATTTCGACTTTAATATTTCCGGAAAACAATTCTATTTTATACAATAATGATTCAAATTTAAAATACGAATTCATTTATTTTAAATGTCAATAATTATAACATATTTTGACATTTAAATTCTTTTCGTTGTGAAGTGTCTTTGACAATCCTTTTATCAAATCATGTGCCAAAGGAAGTTTTCATGACAAGTTTCCCTTCAAATGAAAGGAAATGACAATACACATTGAAATTGTCTGTTAATTTGGAAATATTAAAATGCAGATTTATGTAAAATAACGTAGTATTATAAACAGCATATTTAATTTGGCGTTGATATTTAATTTTTTTTTCAAATTATCAGCTGTTTTATTATTTTAATTTACTTACACATATGTAAATTCAGGAATAATTGTTTCATACATCAAACATAGAAATAGAGGTAGGCAATTGTTAAAAAGTACTTTCAATAACAAGTTCTGAATATCTTTTAACTAAATCAACAAGTAACATTTTTAAATGGTTTAAAAATATTATAAATAAACTTAAATGTTAATCAAGGTGTCCTCTATTAGTTTTCTCCATCTGATGCTTATATCGTTATCTGTAGAAATGTATAAATCCAATTGCAAAATGTTTTAAATGATGTGTCATTATATTTAAAGGCATTTTCATAAAAATAGCTTTTTTTAAGTTCCGAAAATTAAAAGTTTATACGACTTTCATGCCTTATTAGCTAAATTTATAAACAAATTCTCCTTGAACTAGCTGGTAAAACAATACAAGTATTTTTGATCGTCTAGAATTTAACGAATTATGATACTCAAAAATTCTTTATTATGTTGGAAAATGTTAAAAAGGTGACAATAATTACAATTACATTTAGATATATTTTTGTTATCGCATTACAAAATCTTAACGAATTACCAGAATTGATATGAATTAATGTAAATTTGCATGGAAATGTTGTTTCTATTTTCGAAACAGATTGCTCAGAATTTATTGAAATATAGATAAAATCTTTCTATTAAATATAAAATAGGTGATGTGTTTTGAAAATATGATTATGTTTTTGTGAATACTTCCTATTATAAGAAATGTTTTTAAATTATTTTCAGTACAATCTTTAATAGTATAAAACAATTTTGTCTGATCACATATACATACATATTTATAATATTTATTATATTTATTTACGATATAAAGTTTACTAAACATACCCTATCATAGCTGTCAATAGTATATGTGCCTTGTATTATTGTGTTAATTGTTTTATTTAGAGAAGTGTTTTTTTTATACAATAATATATAAAATATATAATACTCACTTTAAATTCAGAAATATTTCATGTTTGTGAAAAATGCTGTTGTATCCCTTTGTTTGTATTAAAAACAGATTTTTTTTAATTATGAATTTTTAACATTTTCTTATTCTTTTTTAATTCTAAAAATTACGTTTTCATAACATTTTTTTTCTTTTAAAAAGAAAAAAAAATATTTTTAATATCTGAAGTATGCATATTTGCAGTAGTTAAATATATGAACATATTTAAAGATTAAAGATTAAAAAAAGATTAGGTTAAAGATTAAAGATTAAAGGAAGAGATATTTAAAGATTAAATATGTTTAATTGTAATAATTTGCATATGGCCTAGCAGTGTCATACAGAGATAATCAATTAAGGATGCCACTCGAATTATGCTATTTTTAAAGTTATCAAAGAAAAATCTGACCGTTAAAATTCAGTTCATATAAAAAACGTAGCACATTTGAAAACGTACTTTCTGCAATTCCGATCAATAGAATTTAAAAAATTTGAATTTTTTTCAGCAACTATACACTGAGAAAAATGACACTTTCAAATCTGATTAAATCGACGTTTTCATTTTGTTATGAAACTTTTTGTTTCAAATATGACGACCCAATGGTTTCAATTCTGAAATACCAGAAATACTCAGAATATTGTAAAATGGACTTACACAAAACTGAGCATACGGAGATAAGTTCATACTCATTTTTGAAACATGGTCATACTGAAAAATGATCACGATCAGTTCAAACGCATTTTTAAGCATGGACATACTCAAAAATGAGCCCATAGAAGTCCGTTCATACTCATTTTTGAAACATGGACATACTCAAATATGAGCACATGATGTTTTATTCTTCAGTGTGTTCATATTTTCAGAAATGAGTATATACATGTTTCAAACTTAAGTAATTTTGATTCGGAGCCATTTTGACTATGCGACATACTCAGATTTGAGTATTTTTTGCTCAATTTTGAAAATGCTTATACATACAGAATGTCCAAAAAATCATACATTGTTATTGAAAACATTATATACATGCCAGAATTAGAAGAAAATGTTTGAGAGTCGATAACTATTTTTACAAAATTAACATCCGTAGAATACGTGCAAAATAGAAAATACAAATTTTCAAACGTCTAAGTACACAGAATTAGTATCATATATATTATTTCTTATATCAATATCCTATTTTCTACGCACATGCAAAACGTACACGGACGAATAGAGTCACACGAAAGGTTTTGAATAGGCTTTTGTCATAGTACACTTACATTTCGTTAAATCAAACTGTAGGTACAAAAAACTTTAGGGTGAAGATGCCGTTTCATTTCCATTATCTGTTGTTTTTTCATTGTTTTAAATTACTCTTGGGTATTCACTAAGGGGGTCAACAATTTTAATCAGATGATTTGAATCAGTGATTAAATCGTTATTTAAATCAACTGATTTTTTAAAATCATTGAGTAAACTTGTAAATTTTGTAAATGTTTAAAAGGACATAAAAAGTATTAAGAAAGTGCTACCGCACAAAATGGGATTTTGTATTTTACAGCAAAGGAAATATTTCCATTTAATCCAACACCTATTCCATGTCGAGCTTTCGTTGGCTCCAACGAACAATATGAATCACACCCCCACAGCGCAAAGAGAAATCTACTTCAAAACGGTCGAACAAACTCTCATGACTCGCTAAGCAGCTGATTCAAGATTTTATCCAACCATGCTCATCACTAAAATTACACAAACAGTCGACTGGCCCAATAATAAACTTGCCATTAAGTCATAAAGCAGATCTAGTGCCGAAAATATTACGCAGTTTTATCCAACAAAATTTCTGCAATAATTTTCATCTGTTCCAGTTAGTGAAAAGAGAAAACATAGTTAAAGAAGGCAAGAAGCTCAAGTAATTACATCATCAGAAGTTATTGAAGAAAAGAAAGTAAAATGGCAAAAAAAAAAAAGTTTATGAAGGGTGAAAAGTTGCGAATCTTAACAAAAACTAGACCTATAAAAGCGAAACCGCTTGTATGTAAGCGAAGCTGCGAATTGCCAGATATCTCAAGACTTTCTAAAAAGGAAGTGTTTAAGACTAAGTCAAAAGATAGAAAATGAGAATCTGCAACAGACGACGATATGGATCATGATGGAATTTCCCACCATGGTTCGGAAAATGAGAAATTTTTAAAGTGAATGAGAATGAGTGTTCAGAGTGTCTAAAAGAGTACAATAAATCCTCGGAAAAATGGGACTGGATCAAGTGCATTCAGTGCCTCTTTCGGTTACATGAACGTTGCTCAAAGCTCCTAGACAAATGTGCAGTTTGCGACAGAGCTGGGATATTGCTGAAAATAAAGAGGAACGTATGAGAAACATTTGCAAAAATACTGTACTGTCTTTTTATCCCAGTGGCTTTGCCATATTTCAGCTTGTTATAAAGTTTTAAAAATTAGCATACTTAAGTGCCATAATACTTTTAAATGTTAAGTAGAGCATAATCTTTTTAAAAAAATTATTACTTTATTTTCTATTGGATTACCAATGTTTGAAAAATTCATATTTTTGTGATTGCCGAATACTAAGTAAGTAACAACTTTAGTATTTTTAAAATATTAAAGTTATTTTTTTCCCTCCATTATGTGTTGCGCTGCTTCACAAAAATTATTGTTTAATTTGAAACTCCAGAAAGCATCTTACCCCTATGTAGTTGGCTATCTTACTCCAAAATTGGGGTAAGTCGCCGAAATGCAAGGATTTACAAAAGCAAAATTGTTTATGCTTTCTGTGACATTTGTAAAATGAAATACATTTATAAACCATACATAAATGTATGAACTTTAACAAGAAATTAATGAATAACAAATAAAAGCAACAGGCGATTTTATAAAAACAACAAAGGCAACTTTACTTAATCTACTGTATAATTTAAGTAAACTGAAAATTTATAACTTCACTGAAATGTAATATTTGAATATTAAATGAAAATTATTATTTCTTTCTTTCCATTTTCTGTATGTGGGACCGGCGGCAAAAAGACTGAACGTGACCAATAGCATTCTAAAGAAATACACCACTACTCTTGGCGTAGAAGCTATTATTTCAGTTAGTGACTGTCAAAATAAACAAATAACTTATAATTAACTTCCATGTTTATATGCCTTAGCAGGTCAAATGTATTAAAATTAATACACTCTGTTTTCTTGAACATTTATACACATATTATTAATAATTTTGTCGAATTACACAAAAGTCGGTAATACCTAGAATTGTAAATAGTATTCCAACTTTAAAAATTAACTAATGAATGTTAGTTTCATTATGGATTTTGTACACCTATTATGGATACAAAAAAACACGTTTTGAATCAAAGATGCCTCAATTAGTTCATCGATTTTAATCGCAGACTTTGTTATTCTTCAACGTGAGAGTATTATGAATCAATCTTGAAAATATGTATTTATGTAACTATACAAGATAAAAATGGAAAACATGATTTTAAAATAATGACAACGATTTCATTTATAGAAATGCATCTTGAAATGTCAACGCACTCATCAAATGTGAAATTGCAGCACCTGAAGGAATGCACGTGCATTTTTGAACACAAGTTCCTATGTAAATCTTGTTTATCATTACATGATAGACCAGCATGTTAAGTTTGTAAACGACCTTTTGAGACACCCTGTATAACTGAGACAAAACATATTGTTTTTCTTTGGAAATATGAATTGTATTTAAACCAGTTTTACAATTTAATACCAATAAATTAAAATTAATAAAGTTAAAAGTATATGAGTCGTATAGAATTTTTAAAAAATACTATTTTCTTAACGTGTTTACAAAAATATTTCACTTACGTCAACGACATTACTACTATACCAAAAATGTACGTCTAACTTTTTAGCGCTCGGCGGGTATTCAAATTTTCACGAGAAACGTGATATTCTTTTATTGATCACAAATACGGCGCAAAAAGTATCTGTAGTTTTTTATTATTTCTCAGTTCATAATTAAGTTTCCAATGAAAATGTCTTCTACGAATTCTAAGGCAATCTTGTGTCTCTTTCAGAAAGTTCGTAAGGTGTGCTGTTCTTGCAAGAAAAAAAATAAAATAATCATTTCGAGTTTTAAAATATTATTTCAGTAGTAAAGTAATTGATATTTGTTTATTATTATTTTTTTGGTTTACATTGTCAATCGAACAATATTTAGTAGAAATTTTGCCATTATGGCTCAAAAAAAAAAATCCTGGAAACTGTTTAATGTATATCTGACGATGATCCAAAAGAGTAAGTTGAAAATAACAATTTTATACTAATAAATAAAAAACTACAAAAGGGCGTACCATGCCGAAAATATGCCATCAGATCAAACACGAAAAATTTGCACAATGCGAACGTTCTTTCGACCATAAAATCTTCAGTTAAAAAATATAGAACATGAAACCGGATCATTTTTTGGTAATAATAGATCATTTTTTTAAAATTTAGTAATTTTTATTATCTTTCTCCTGATCATACTTGATATATTTAAAAATAATAATATTATTGTTTCGTGTTAATATTTAGTTTTTACGATCTTTAAACATGCATTCATATGTTTATAATGTACATATTATTAAATTTTTATTTCTCTATTTCTGCACGTAACTGCTCATCTCAGTTTCCTATTTCATTCGCAATATGCCATATCTTGTTTTGTAACTACGAAACAAAGCAAAACACTTGTGTTGTAAAAAGTACGACGTTTTGCAAGTGAGATCATGTGTAGCGCGCTCGTTGAAACGTTAATACCTATTAGCGATGCACAAGTGTTTTCTAGCATATTTGTTAGATATCTACAAATGTTTAATGTCCGTTGAAAACTAGTAATATGGATAATTATGTTTATATACAGTCCAATTGCAACACTATGTTTCATAATATTTAAATCAAAATGCCAAATACAAATGTAAATATGTTCTGAAATATAGAAACATGTAAAATGAAAACACATAAATAAGTCATCATCTGATGAGATTTAAACACAAAGAAACGTTATTTTGGTATATAGAAAATATACAGAAATACGCCTTAAAACATCCCCTCTTTCACTTCACCATGATGCGAATTCTTATCGTTCCACTTTATTCTCTCAAATAAGAATTTCAATATTTTGGTATAAATATAATGACATCCCACTGAAATTTAAGCTGTAAAAATCTGAAAACAATATGTGGTTTTTACCTTCGATTTTCTCTCATCTTTTATTTACCTCTGATAAAATACATTGAAGTTTTTTATGTGATTTTATTTCATACATTTTTTTTAAATATTACTTTAAAATATGTTTTAATAACTAAACGTTTTGAGCTATTGTATATCGTCTTTTTTTTTTAAATAAATGTCGCCTGTCTTTGATTTTAAAACATAAACCTCTTCTGATTTATCCACGATTTCGTAAAATGTTCCTTCATCTTTATAATCCTTTGAATTAAATAGATTTTTGAGATTTACACAAAAAACTTCTGAAACAAATGTCATATTTCTGCTCGTAATTTTCGGAAACGTTTCCGAGTAGTTTTTAGAGAGATTTATGTATTTATCTCTACCTCGAATATCTGTTTTTCGGATTATCTCAGTTCACAAGTAAACAGTTCCAGATGTGTAACAGAATTTATACATGTGAGAGTATTTTTTTATGTTAATACTAGCCAACCCGACCGGCGTTGCCCGGGCCCGAAATATTAATAATCTGTTCTATACAAATATGACTGATATATATAAGGCTATCGAAATCCAGTCGAATGAGGCAATCCCCGTCGTAATCGGGCTCATAAAACCCAAGATCGGAAAGCGCATCCTGGCGGTCGAAAGTGCAACTTAAATATTTAAGGCTATAGATATCAAGTCGAATGAGCCAAACCCCGTCGTAATCGGGTCCATAGAACCAGATATACTCATATAGTTCAACCTTCCACCGCCAGGGGGCGCAGTATGTTCTGGAAGAGGACTTTTCAGAACACTCGACCCAACCAAATTTAATAGTAGAATTGAAATTTAACCACGGGTAAACATTGCCAAAATAGCAGAAATCGCGAAAGTGGGTTACGTAATCAATCGGTTTCTAAAGGGTTTTAATGCAGATATTTTTTTAAACCCAACCGTGCGTTTTAAAGAAAATGAACGTGTCTATGATCTGGAGTCTACTGTTTGTCCGTACTCACATTTCCCGAGTCGATTCTGATTTTTAAACCTGGACCGAAAAACCAAAATCGCGTGAGGGAGTTTTGGAAAGGATTTTTTTTCGGAGAGTTAAAATAAAAATATTTCAAAACGGATACCAGATTTTAAAAAACAGAGGTATATAGATTACGCACGGTATTTTCAGTTTTTCGTATCATGTTTATAAACGCCAATTTGGATTTTTAAAGATAGGAGAAATAGTTAAAAAAGCGAAATTGACTTACGGTATAAAACGTTTTAGAAAGGCTTAACGTGTTTTATTTTTAAACTAAAGCTTTCTGCTTAAACCCAATAGAACGTAGATGTCTTTAATTGTGTTTCTTTTTTGTTTGGTTATTTTAGAGAGCCGATGCCAGATTTTATATATCACAGAAAATCGGAATTTGCAAAAGAGAGTCCTGCGCACGTATTCCTTTTTGAAAAGTTAATATTCGTATTTTTCAAAAACAAATACAGATGTCAAAAAAGGAATAAATGTAAATATTGTTTGGTATTTTTAGTTTTTCGTACCTTTCTCCGAATTGCCGATGCAAATTTTTAAATATTGCCAAAATCGCAAAAATAGCAAAACGGCATACAGAAAATATACTTTTTCGAAGGGTTAATTGTCATATTTTTAAAAACCAATAGCGGCTTTGAAAAGATCAAACTCAGATCTTTAATTTGGGGACCTTCGTTTTTTGTATTCCGGTGGATGCAAGGTTCGGAAAACAGGAGAAAATAAAAAAAAACATGAATTCGATGCATTTTGATTATTATTTTTTGAAAGGGTTAAATGTAATTTTTTTTTTCAAACCAACCAGATTGTTCGAGACGTAAAAGTATGTTCTTTCAGAATATGTAGACGGTTTTTGCGTATTTTTAGCCGTTCGCCCATGGCGAATTTAGAAAAAGTTTAAACGAAATGGAATTACCCACACTTTGTTTCATCTTTTAACGGAGGAACGAATGAATAAATTCTGGGCATGCCCAAGGTGTTTTCGGAAGACATATTTTTTATTTGCGATCTTTGGTCCGTTTTTAATTAATAACTACTCTAATTTTCAAAATATTAAAAATCTGAGGTTCATGTGTACCAGGAGAGGGTTTGGATTACTTAAATCTAAATTTGCAGGCTTCTAGGTGGGCTATATTTTGCTAGCCATCGCCAGACACACATACAGACAAACACACACACACAGAGCGAAACTTTCCTTTATTAGTATAGATTAATGATATAAATTTTAATGTCAACGTTATTGTAGTTAATACATCATTTTTGTTGGACTTGAAAATGTTTAACTGAAAATTGACAATATCCGATAAAACAATATTTCGGGGAGAAAACTGATTAATACACTGTAAAAACAGTTTGGAAAAGATTCCAAAAATTACAGAAAGCAAAAAACTTTTCTTTCAGAATAACGTTTTGAAATCTCAGAAATCGATCGCTTTCTGAGATTTCTGAAGATACAGGTGTGTTTTGGGGAATTGTAGGGTTACTCGGAAAAGATTGCATTATATTTTCGTAAAATTGAAAAAGATTAAGTAACATTTGTCTTTTTTACTGTGTGTATAAAGTTTGAATTAAAAACTGCCTATCAAAACAAAAGTCTATCAAAACAAAAGCTTCTTGCGACAACTGATGCAAAAAACTTCATTCAGAGTGCTTTAGAATTCGAGTCATAAGTTGCAGTCGGATTTTCTTTCGCGCAACACACATCTAAATCACTTCACGACAAAATGTTTTTATGGAAAGTTCTATACTGTAGAAATACTTTGAAAGGTATTGTATTTATCAAAACAAAACTATTAAATAGATTCACTATTCCAGAAAAGATTTAAACAACAAAACAAAATATGTGTCAAGCATATATCTTGAAACACATTCTTGACACTTCTAGAATATTTTAGCAAAACTTTGTTCTTTAATAAGGGGAATAACATACCTACGTAAAAATTTTAGAAAACGTATACCACATTTTAAAATCAGATTGCAAGTACCATCTATAGCTAGAAAAGTACTCCAATTTTTTGTACGCCCCTATATTTGATCTAGCAATTTGTATATGTTCTACATTGTATGGTAAAATTTACAGTAGTAAACAAACGAATATGTTTAAAATTCATCTTCAGCATTTTCTACCAGTAGACGGAAACATACATGAATTATCTTGAACAGCTCTGTATATTACTTAAAGCTTTTATACACATATTAAGCTAAAATATAATTAAGGCAAAAACAGGCAGAAAACTATACGGAAAGCATACTTCCACAAATTATCAATAACAGGCTATAATATATCCAGTTTTTTGTGTGTCCCTGTATATCATTTATTTATATTCTAAAAAGATCTCTTAGTATACAAAATATAGTTCAGCTTGTAAATGCCTAACTCAATTAAGAACCAATCATTAAGCAATTGACACTTATACTCAGCAATGCTTACAATTTCCTGTATATATATATAGAATTTATACACATATATTTAGCATTATATAACATACATATATATATATACGTATATATAGCATTTATACGAACCACGTAAAATGCAAGAATTTTTTTATACTTAAAAACGCATATAATAAGTAAAATCGCACTTTCTTAAGCGCATCCGAAATCTTTTGTGTGTCATTGTAAATGAACGATAAATGCTATGCATATCATATTCTACAGCTACTGAGGTTTACTACATTACTTGTAGTAAATCTCAGTAATATAAATCAATTTCATTATATTTGATACAGTGTAACGCAACTAAAATACGCTGAAAACAGTATTTTAGACCATTATTTAACAGAATTAATTTGTGTGGCTCAGTAAATGAATGATAAATACTTTATACTCCATATTCTACAGAAAGTGCGTTTAAATGAACATTAGAAATTCATATCAATTTCGATATTTTTGTAATAGTGTAACATGAATAAAATACACCGCAAACGATTTTTCCACATACAGCATAAAATAACAGAATTACTTTGAGTGCCCTTACAAACGAACTATAAGTGCTACACATACCATAATTTAAGCCTCTTGCATAATATGGAATTTTTTTGTGTAGCCCTGTAAATCAATAATAAATGCTCCCCAGGCCATACTCGATAGAAAACTTGTTTTAGAGCATTTCATAAATGCCTATGAATTTATTTTTCCTTGAGATAGTGTAACATCTTTAAAGTGTACTAGAACAGATTTTTTACCATTGACTGTAATGTAACGGAATATTTTTGGCTGTAACAGTAAACAAATTATAAATTCTCCACACTTCATTTTTAATACCGATATTACTATAGCAATTGTCAATAACATATGGGTAATCCGAGTATATTTGCGAGAATTAGAGTACGAAAAGACGGACAAACAAACCAAAGTCATAAAACTATTTTCAACTTTGTTGGAAAGTGTTAAAAAACAGAAAATGATATACAAAATCAAACTGGGGAGGATGAATATTTTAGTCTTTCAATGGTATTTGATGTAATAGCATATACAAAAGACAAATAGATTATTTTCAGCTACCACAATAAATCCTTTTCCCTGAAAAATTTGATATTTTCGAGCATTTCTATTCAGATTTACATATGATTTATAACGCAATAAGATAAGTAAAACGAGTGTTCGGTAGGATAATAAATATATTTTAAAAAGACATAGCTTGTATTTTTCGCCGTTTTGATTCTTTTGAAAACCTAAAACATACAAATTCTAATTCGCTGCTAACAATTCCTAACATTATAAATGCGGATGTTTGTCAATGAATTTGAAAGTGAAACATTGTAATTAATAATTCTTTACTAACATTTCACTGCGTATACGGCAGAAAAATGCTCTAGTGTGTTTTTATGATTTTATTTTCCTATTTAAAGACGGCATTCATCGAAATACCAATTGCTTAATTTAAAAGAAATATCTTAAAACGTAATAAAGATTTAAGAATAATCCGCTTCTGATGAGGATTTGTGAAATTTTCCAAGTATAAAAATTGATGTAAGAATATTTTATATTCCCATTTCAGAACGAATTGAATAAATGTGATGGAGGTAATTTTTAATTACATTAATATACAAATTCCAACATGCGTTTAATTTCAAATCTACGTTAGATGCATTTAGAAATTTTCGCAATTTACAAATATTCTATCTTTATTTAATTGTTTTTAATCAAGTTATTTCTCATTATAATTTTACTAAATTTGGGATTAGATTTTAAATAATATTCGAAAATTCCTTTGAATGAATCTTTTCTATTCCGTTTTATTAAGTATTGTTGAACAAAGTTTCATAACCCAATTTGGATTTATTTTAAGCTTTTAAGATATTCAGAATTCATATGTTTAAAACGGATTATATTAATGAGCTCAGTGAAATAATGTAAAAGCTTATCGATTATGTTTCATTGCAAAGTTCTAATCAGAATATATTTGGAACACTAATACTAAAAGCATAACACAATGTGGAATAAAGTCTTCGTATGTTAATAAATGTGTACTATACAAATTGAGCTTTTGATAAACAAATAGTACTGGTAAATGCAGTGAATCATACTTATAGGAAAGAAAGTTTAAACAGTCGCATTGTTTGACATTAAAATTATTAAGATAAATGCGGTTGCGGGAAGTGTTTTACACCCAGAAAAAAGTTTTGTTGAATCAACAAAAATTTGGTTGACCCAACAAAACTTTTCGTTTAAATATGGGCCAATGGAAATTTTGTTTGAATAAACAAAAAAAAATATTGTTAATTTTTTTTTTGCAATTCAAAAAAAAAAATTGTATCGTCAGCAAAAAAATGTTTTGTTAGTTCAAGTAAAATGGTTCAATTTTACTTGAATTAACAAAATTCTTTTTGTTACATAGATATATACAATGTTTTATTTTAACAATCTATTTTCTTGTTTCAACAAAATATATTTTGTTTGTTTAAATAATAAAATATGTTATATTACAAACTTGTTTTGTTTATACTACAAAACCTTTTGTTAAATGAACCAATCTAAATATGCAATTTTAACTCATTTTCAGCAGTTAATTACGCCTATAAACCTGGAATAATAACAAGTGAATTTTTATCCTGCTTTTTTTCAATCGAAAACCGGGAGAGTGAAAATTGCCCTAACCGGGAGCCTATCACGGGTCCTCAGAACATCGATCTAAGGCGCTACCACTGCGCTACAAGGAACGATATCAGAGCTCGGCATTTCTCACTCTTATATATGTCGGAACGGTTGAAACCGCAGCACAAGATGGAAATGTCATCAGGAACAAAAAATTTCTGCGTAAAGCATGAGACGACAATACAAAGCCCAGCATACGGCAACACATAGTTAATTTTTAATTCATTTTCAGCAGTAAATTACGCCTACAAAAAGCGGGATAACAATTCACTGTTATATTTTACCAGTGTACTTTCTTCCAGTACCAGAGTACTTATGTACTAGAGTACTTTCTTCTTGCAAACATAGAAGAAAGTAATAAATGGGACAGGGAGATTTTTAAAACTACCTTGGTCCGTCCCAATTAAAAAAAAAATATTATCCAAAAATTATGTTAATCCTTTAATTATATAACTATATAAGTCAAATAAATCGAGTTACGTTCAAAGATTACAGGCGTAATTCACTGCTGAAAATGAGATAGAGCTATTGCAGAAATCGCGAAAAATACAACATAACAGCGACACCAGTTGCGCGATTTTTACCAAAAACTAATCAGCAACAATTTATATCAGGAAGTAACTGAATATAAAGTTATATTAAATTCCGTGCATTAGTTCTTGAGACAGAGCGCCCACAAAATTTTTGTCACATATAGACAGACAGAGGCATTGACAGTCATTTTCTAAAAACAGTCAAATCGTGTTCAGGACCTTCTAAAATCCGTCGGAAACCGGAAGTCGAAAATTTTCATGATTCTAATACTTTCTTCTTGTAAAGATAGAAGAAAGTAATAAATGGGACAGGGGTCTTTTTAAAACTACCTTGGTCCGTCCCAGTGAAAAAAAGTTTTAATTATCCAAAAATTATGTTAATCCTTTAATTATGTAGCTAAATAAGTCAAATAAATCGAGTTACGTGAGAGAGTTATGGCTACTACACAACAATTTAAATTTTTCAAAAAAAAAAAATGATAGAATTACAAAAGTATTCTAAAATTACAAAATTATTGTAAAATTACAAAATTATTGTAAAATTACAAAATTATTTTAAAATTTTAAAAAACAGATTTTGTTAATTCAATAAAATTGATGAAATTTTGTTAAAATTTTGTAAGAGTGTTAACAATATTTTTTTGTCCAAGCAACAAAACCAATTTTTTTACTTCAACTAAAAATTTTGCTAAAACAACCAAAATGAAAACATGTTTTGCTGTTTTAATCAATTCCTTTTTCTGGGTGTATGTTAAACTAGATGGCCTTCGTCCGTCTGACCGGTCGCTTCCGTGAAAGGGTCACATGTCTTCTGCAGCGTATAGCTCGGACGTTGCCTGGATCCCAGGAAGTGCAATTTATGTGCAAACAGAAAAAAAATATATTTTTTTTTATTATAAACTATATGAAAATAACTAATAATAATATAAAAAAGCACGTAAATAAAGATTTCGCGATATAAATAATATATTTTTCTTCATGATCTTCCTGAGAAAGACGCACTCGGCCCTGTCCATGAAAATATAGAGAAAAGGAGAAATTTCAAGATGAAGTAAACAAAAATAGGATAGCCTAAGATAAATGGAGATCATTTTAAATGGGAACTGTGGTTTCACTCCCATAAATTGTTAATACCGTAAGGGGAAAAAACGGGGCATTGTGCGCTTCTCAGAAGTATATTGTTAATGTTTAACGTTAGTGTATCGTTATCGTGTGAATTTGTCGTGCATAAATCGTTAAAATGATAGTCAATTTAACAAAACCCTGTGAGATTCACGCCTATAAACTGATTATGCGGCAATCACTATAACGACACCTTGTGCTTACCCGAGCTCATAAATATGCCGATCAGTAATTATATCACAAATCTTTATTCCAAAAAATGTATTTTGAGAAGAGGAGGGAATGTACTATATTTTGTATAAAAATTGAAATCCGTTTGCTAAAAGACGAAAAGGCCAAAAACTGTTTATAACATATGAAATTTAAAAAACTTTTCCTTGGAAAAATTTCACGCAAACTATCTAATAAAAAATCAACAATTGTTGTCTTATTCATATAATCTTCCATATACGATTTCATAGCCGATGTTGCCGACAAAATAATTAACTTTAAAATAGCTGATATACGTGTTTAATTATTTTTTAGTAGATTTGTTTTGCTATAATTTACATTCCTACCTTAAACTGCTGCTGAAATATAGGGAAATGACCTAAAACTTTCGCCCCTCCCCCATTTATACCTATTGGTGGTTGTATTTCGAAACTCGTTGAAATACCAATTTAACTAACGCTCCTACCTAAAACTTCTGCTAAGATATGGCGAAATTACCTAAAACTGTCGACCCCCCATTTAATACCGTTAGGGTATGAATTTTCAAAAAAACTTTATTAGTGGATGCTTACGTTGTATAAGGAGCATGTCTTCCAAAATTCATAGTTCTAGGGGGAACGATTGATGCCCGGCGTTGATTATGAGTCAGTCAGGACATGTTATTTTATAAGAATACATGTTGGACCTCGGAAACAACCGCAAAGTATGGAAGTAGACTAAAACTCATATCAAGTAATAACAGTAATAAAAAAACTTAATTCAATGCAATTGAAATGCTGATGAAAAAGATAAATACTTCAAAGGATAAAATGATGCCAAAATAACAATAAATCGCAACATCGCATGTAAAATACATTTTTTAAAGCCGAAAATAATAAGAAATCACTCACTTTAATTAAAGAAGTAGTAAAAAAACTGGGAAGGAATTTCCACAGTTAATACTATATCTTAACACAGAGCTTATTAGTATCAAGGATCTGGGAGAAAAAACTTATCATAAATAAATAAAAAATCATATCTTTTATTTTATCATTATATGCTTTTTTTTTTACCGTCAGTCAACAAAGAATATATTATGAACCAAATTGAGTTTCATCTGTATGCAACATTTAGTATAAATTTATTATTTGTTTCTTCCAAAATTTCAAACTAATGAGCAATATCTATATTTAAAATAAAATAATATTTTTTTATTAGTTCAATCTTTATTTTTTAATTTATATTTTCCACTTTTCAATGTTTAAAATATTTCATTTTTCGAGTTTCATAGTCACTTATCCTATATTGGCTAGGGTTGTTCGGCGCATAATTAACTCCGTTGTTTTTATAATTCGTAAACAGTCGTAAACCTTAAGATTGGTTGGGGATTTATCACCTGCAGCCGGCTAATGGGTAATATGTCTTCTATTTAATTTAATAACTACTAATTAAATTGTAAAAATATTCAAATGTTTTATTGTTATCGGTAACATATCTATACACATATTTTTTTATGATTCTAGCACATAATAAACTGAGTACAAAATCGATTACAAAATTCCATCTTTACATACATAAACCAAATAAAGTTATTTGAAAGATTACAACACATATAAACATATATAAACATATTGTGTAAAAATAGCAACTTTTGATTTAAATTAAAAATAAAATTAAACTTCCATTTTACAAGAAATAGCACAAAATCATCTGCACACAATAAAGAAAAAAAATAGTTATTTTTGAAACATATTTAAAGTTTTTATTATTATTATTATTGTTGTTTTGGATACAAATGAAATAAGTGAAGCTGTTGTCCTCGAAAATTCTATGAAGGAAGATTAAACCACTGATGTAGTCAAAATTATCTTTGGAAAGTTAACACCGTTCGCAGTAGGGTCTCAAATAAATAGCATCTATCAGCATAAATTACATTATCGGTAAATAGTGTTCGCAGTAGGGTCACGAATAAATAGCATCTATCAGCATAAATTACATAATCGGTAAATATCGTCATCTTGATCTCATTGAAAGAAACTCGGTATCTTAATTTAAGTAAGGAGAAAAGAATTGGAAACGGTAGCATCTTACTTCATTTCTTGAATGAAATCATATATCGATTGCACATATGGTTTAGGTTGCTAATATCAGAATGTAATTAAGTCAGAGAAAATAAAGAAAAATAATTGCGTAATTTTGTTTACTTTCTTCTTATTTCCTTAATTAGTGAATTAAAAAGTGATTTTCTCTATAAAACTGAGCTATGTGCTTATTTTTTATTTATTTCTTAACTTAATAACATAGGACTTCTGTGTAGCAAATGGCTGGAGCATATTTTGACATTATGAAATATGTAATTTGTATGGCACATGAAAAAGGCTTTTTTAAGATTGTTTTCTCGTTTTGTGAAGGATAGAACAGAAACTAAATATTTGTAATACAAAGGCCAATCAAATGCGGACTGGTATTCAATTTCTACAGGTGCTTGGAATGTAATAAAAAACAAGTATTTGCAGCAAATAAATTTAAATAAAAAGCAAGTCTTTATATTTGTTTTTTTCAGTTAGTTTAGTAGCCTAACAACGTTCAATTCGCTTTAAGTTAGTTATTTCGTCAATTAAGATGATTGTGTAGGAAAGACATTCTTCCATTGCACGGAAAGTTATAAATGGTCTTGAGAGGTAACCCGTAAATCCAGCCAAAATATCGTACAGACATAAAATGTAGCACCACATTAAAGTGTTCAAATTTACATTTTTAGACTCTTAAATTAATATTTATATACACGAAAATCATGTTTTATTAAAAATCGACAACGAAAGTGAAGCAGCTATTTTGAAACTATAGAAGTAGACCGCACCACAGCTAACAAACAGTAAAAAAAATATTAAGCGCTTTTTATTTCAAAACAGCACATTTAAAATTGGCGGATACTCTATCTCCGCCAAATTTTAATGAAACAACTGCATCATTCTGAAAAGTAATTGTCATATATTTTTTCTAGTGAAATAAGTATGATTTTTTTTAACTGTACATAACTCGATTTTATGTGCATCTTTAGTTAACGAAAATTTTAGTTGGAAATTTGAATTTTTGCCATTTCACTAAAAATCACGTTTATAAGCATAGTATCTCTCTATATTGTAAACAAATTTAACGTATATGTTTGTCCCATTGTTTTATGTTAAGTCTAAGATGAGTTACGGTGTTCATCGCTTGACCCTCTTATTTCGCAGAAGCTTTCTCGCCCATCAGTTGCCAAGTCCCGACTTTTTAACATATTAAGTAACAACAATGGAAATTTTTACAATATTATATATTTAATAATTTAGTACAAGTAAACATTTATAAACATTTCCAAATTACGAAAATACATTATATTTATGTGCGTTAAAATTGTGTTGCCTCTTAAAGCATAGTTCTCAAAGACATGTCTTAAAAACTGAGGTGTAAGACAATCATAAAAAAAATCATTGAAAGAAAAATAATCTGTTAAAACAAAGTACAATAATAAAGACAAATCCCTGGAAACTGCCGACAAGGTCATTACGACCACATTCTGTAACGTTAAAAATGTTTTACGCATTAACTTTAATCACGATGGTTGGGGAGTAAATGTACTACTGCAAATACTACTGGACATAATACTTGTCGATACTACTGGACAAGGGTAAATTTTATATTGGTGAAAAAGACTGATTCCGAATGAAAAATAAAATTATATCATGACAACGTCTAATTAAACACGTCACATTTTACTTTTAAAACCAAAATTGATAATCACTGATGAACTTTCGTACACACTGCTTACTCTTCACGTTGTGATTATAACGTGTATAGACGAATAACAAGTCGGAAATTGTACGTTAAATGTGACAGACAGACAAACAGCGCCCACCCTAGGGACCAGCTTATGGCTAATGGCCAGGAAATGTTAAATGTGACAGATGAGGTGCGTTCGTTTTATAACTAGTTTCACAATGTAAAAAAAAATCATTCTTATCATCTCAGTGAAATGAATTACACTACTGGCCATCTAAATGTTCAGAGCAGAGACAAATATTCATGAATACATGGATGTAATAACGTCATCGATTAGCAGTGTTGGTGATCTTATTCAGAACTCCTATAGTTACAGTGGAGATGACGAGGAATGGCAAGAAGCATTTTCTCCATCATTTCAAGATACCGTGAATTGCATTGAAACAATAAGAACTTATTTTGTTTGCTCCAAAACCAGCGAAAAAACTTTTCAGGCCCTTGACTGATTGCATAAATCATTAATTACAACTTAACGTCAGTTATCACGTCAAACAACCATAAACATTTTATTCTGTAATACTACATATTGTACTACATAAATACTACGTATTGTTAATACTACGTACTGTTTTTTTTTTGGTTATTTGTTTGTTTTGATTGTTTAATATTTGAATTTATATAAATCAACACGTTAAACATTAAAATTAAGTGAAAACAATATTAATTCTAGTTTTAGAAGTAAAAATCAATTATACGGCGTTATTGTTTATACGACGTGTTTTGGTATTCCCTTCGGCGTCGTATAAATGATGCTCCACGTATATGATTTAATTTTAACCAAAAAAGAACAAAACTCTTAAAATGGCAAAAAAATACGAAAGTTCTTCTAATTAAATCCATCGGAAAATGTAAAAATCGAAAATTTAAACTTCCGTCGTCGAGAATATAACTTGAAATCATTGAGTTAGGAGGAAAACAGTACCACTGTACTACCTGCCATACGCGAAAACGATTGAAAATAAGGTTAGCTTTTAAGATCTAGAAAAATCGCAGAAATGATCGGATGCCATTAACTTAATCCATTTAATTAAAATATTTAAGACGCTCTCAAAATTTTATCATTTGTCGTTTGACAGATAGTATTCAGCTATAAGTATACAAAATTTCAAGTTTCTAACTTATGCAGTTTTTGAGTACGAACTTTGTGACATACAGACAGAGGAATGATTTGAAAAGGGTTTCGTCAGATGAACGAAACACTAAAATAAACATTCAAAGTGGAGAAGATTTACGTGCAAGCATTTATCACAACCTCATTCTATTAACGCATTTTTCAGTAAACAGCAAAATATATCGATATATATTCAGCACTTTAAATTGTGTTTTATAGTTTTTTTCTTTAAAATATTTCTACTGGTCATTTTTATCGGTGCATGTATTTTGTTTTGACTGTCGATATTAAAGCATTGTATGATATGTAATCTTCTCGACTGGGCGAAAAAGTACGGGTCAGGATTCGAACCCGGGAGCCCTTTGCTGAAACTGTTAATGCATTACAAACTGAGCAATCCCGGATGAAGATGGCTGAACTATATCGCCCAGTTAACCTTAATGATAATAACATCTGATCTGATATCTCAATTAGCACAACAGAATAAATCACAAGTAATTGGACAAAAAGTAAACGCTGGAAATGTGATTAAACTAGATTTTGCTCAGCTGGTAGAGCATTGGCAGCTTCGTACAAGAGATCCTTGCCCGGACCTTTTCCCCCAGTTTGGAAGATTACATCTCATATGATTTCTCTACCAATTAATAATAATTGAGGTAAAATTAATTTAATATAATCACGTTTCCAGCGTTTGCTGGAGATCCCATTACCTGTGATTTATTCTGTTGTGCTGATTTAGATATCAAACCAGATTCTATGATCATTAAGGCTAACTGAGCGACATAGCTTAGCCATATTCGTCCGGTATTGCTCAGTTAGTAGAGCAATGACAGCTTCAGCCAAGGGATCCCGGTTTCGAATCCTGGCCCAGACACTTCCGCGCAGTTGGGAAGGTTACATCTCATATTATTTCTATACGAATTAGAAGTAACTGTGGTAAAATTAATCTATTGATTAAAGCATTGTTCTGATATTGCATAGCAACTTTACATGAAACATTATGCAGTATGTTCTTTTAGATGTTGGAATTGAAAACTCCTTTTTTTAATAAAAAATAAATCATCTATTACAATAAGGAAATTAAGAAAGTAAAATAAAAATATATAACTAGTATTTAATTATTGAAATTCTATTTCATACTATATTCATTATAACATAACATAAGACAATACCATAATAATATAACATATGATTATTTTATGTTATAGTATTGTGTATAAAAATTATCAAGTTACTGTATGTTTGAACCATGTTAGTTAAAATAAACTTAATAATGCAACATTTATATTTTTAAAAACATATTTTTTTCATCATACTGCAATAATATAAATCTTCAGTAAATAATTAAATCAAATTATAATTGGACAAAGTAACGTGAAAATTGTTCAGTTAATTATTATAATAATTGAAGATTTTTAATCATTATAACAATGATTTTTAATATTTTGTACTTAAAGTAACTATTTAATTAAATACTGCTGAAGTTTAGATTTATTTGTAAAGTTACAGAAAAGAATAAGACAGATTGGATTTATCTCAGATATCTTGTTTTCTTTTGTTATTTACAGACAGTTAAACTATAATTTTTCTTTCCAAAGTTTCCAAAACTTTAGGTTTAAGTTCTTTTCATTAACAGAAAAGCTGTGATGTACCAGATCCTTTTTTATATGTCACTGAGAAAAGGTTCTAGTATTTGAATAAGACTTTTATTTTTTTAAATAAAAAAAAAACCGACATTTTTTACTTAAGTTCTAAAATAAACTTTTGCTTAGCTGTTAAAAAACCGGTACTTTTCTCCTTTCTCTGGACTTTTTCCTCTAATGTATAAATGTTTAGGAAGACATGATAATGTATGAGAAAGTACATGCTTAGAAAGATCTTTTGTTTTCAACAACCTTTATTTTTAATTCATAAAACGAAAGCTGCTAAATAGAACTAATTTCTCATTAAATAATCACTCGTTAAAAATATTTTCCATATGTAAGTAAAATGCAATTATTTCAATTAGAAACTGTTAAACAAACTAAGTCTCATAATTGACTACTTAAAAGTAATTGTATAAATATTATTAATTTAATCTAAATAAGTAAGTAAACTAGATGGAAACCGTCAAAATTTGACGGCAAACAACTTGATAGTACCATAAAAATAAAATTCATAGTTGCTTTAAAATGTTTGAAACTTTTGCAGGATAATTCAAATAAATAAAAAACTCACCTTAAATTAAAGCTAGATTGGAGAACAGAAATTGTCTAAGTTTCACTGGCACATGCACTCACAGAATTTCTTTCATCTGCAACATTTAGTGCTATTCTGCCAGTAAATGGAAAACCATGGCACAACAGCGATAAATCATACACAATTGTCATTATACGATTTGAGTTAATGCAAAATGCATTAATATACACTACACTTTTCTCCATCTACTGATCCAATAACCATTTTGTCATTATAGTGCATCTAAATACAGTTTGTGATATAGTAAAAAATTAGCATTTGTCACTCAGCGAGTAATACTGAAAATTTGGCGATTGACTTTATTGCCAAACTTAATAGTCACACTTACCAATTGCAACGATTGAATGGAAAATGCGATTTTTTTCTGCTGTCACTTGACAAATTTCATAGTGGGGAGCATAATATGATTAAGCGGTCACAGACCTTTCCATCGATATATCACATGAGGGGTGTGTGCAAAATTTAGAAAAGTACCCCTTGGGGGGCAAAGTGGGGAGATGGACATCGGAGATGCATAATATGATTAAGTGGTCACAGACCTTTCCAATGATATATAACATGAAGGTTGTGTGCAAAATTTAGAAAGTACCGCTTGAGGGGGGGGGGGGGGTGGCAAAGTGGTGAGATGGACATAGGAGATGAATAATATGACTAAGCGGTCACAGACCTTTCCAACAATATGACATGAGGGGTGTCCACAAAATTTAGAAAAGTACCCCCTTGGTGGGTCAAAGTGGGGGGGATGGACATGGGAGATGCATAATATGATTAAGTGGTCACAGACCTTTCCAATGATATATAACATGAGGGTTGTGTGCAAAATTTAGAAAGTACCCCTTGGGGGGGAGCAAAGTGTGGAGATGGACATCGGAGATGCATAATATGACTAATGAATAAGCGGTCAAAGACTTTTCCAGCGATATATCACATGAGGGTTGTCAACAAAATTTAGAAAAGTGCAACCCCTTGGGGGGGGAGAGGGAATGTGGCGGGATGGACCCCGGAGATGCATTACATGACTAATGAATAAGCGGTCAAAGACTTTTCCAGCGATATATCACATGAGGGTTGTGTGCAAAATTAAGAAAAGTATCGCACATTGGGGGGGAGTGGGTGGATGGACCCCATAGATGCATAACATGAAAAAGAGGCCACAGGCCTTTCAACTTGCAACTTTTTTCTCGAAGGCATTTGACAATATTTTTACAGAAGACAATTTGACGATATTCTTAATTTTTTGCGTAATTCATCAAACGTTCATGGAAAAAATCATGAAATTCGCTAATCAATAGTCGATAAATTATAAAATTCAACAATCGATAGCAGTAAAATTGGTTTTTTGGATTTGGTTTGGTAAAATTGGATTATTTTTTACATATTATTTTTAATCAAAATTTGCACCAAAATTTTACTTTTTTAACTTCAGTGAAAAAAAAAAACCCTGTAAAATTGCATTTCCTGATTTATAAATAACACTTTCTGAAAATTCTAGTATGAAATTAACATAACAGAAACATAATTACTTGTGTCTTAAAGGGTTAACTTATGTGGTTATCCCATAGGAATTAACATATACGTATAACTACATATTAAAAACTTTTCTGAACTCCACAATGTTACTGCATATTTCAGTTCCTCCTGTTGAAAAAATAATGAAATTCAAATTGTAATCAGTTTTTTTATGCGATAATATAGAGAATTAAGAATTATTGAAAAATTAACTAATCTATGATTTGTGTCATCTATTGAAGCATAACTCGGGCATTAATTTTTTCATGTCACTACTTTTTGTTTTATGTGACAATTTGTATAAGCCAAAACATAACGCGCGTGCATATTTTGTAGTAATAATTATGAATTAGTAATACGATTATTAAAAATTATAAATAAAAGCATATATTTTTGTTACCATTGGAATCCTCAATGTCAAACTCCCTGTTTCCCCTTCCCCGCTGAATTACTTTTTTTTCCACCATTAATTTTCCAATTATCAGTAGATATGTAAAACCGAATAATTTAAGTGGGCATACGTAATATTAAAGTTGAAAATATTATTTATGCTATTTTATGCACGCTAAACAAAACAAGTAAACATTAAACTGATCGATTTCTTAATGAATATTGTAATTCTTGTATACGAATCCTTGTTAAATTAATACTTTAGCATCGTTATAAGAAAAATCACACAGTTTTAAAATGCATTTTCTGATATTGACACAGTTTAATTCATTTTTTACTTGTTTTTTAAAGATTTTAGAGCAATAGAAAATTATATTCAAAGTAAGTAAAAACACGTGAAATCAAATGGAATAAAGAAATATAGTGTTACAAATGGCGATTTTTGAATTTCGTATAAAATAAATCTGTATGTTATATCCCAATAAAAGTTTTCTGTAACACGATTATAAATAATTTAAAAAATATAATTCGGTTTAAGCAGATATATTCAGCGATTATTAGAACTAAATTTATAACTATTTTTTCTCCTATTTTGCTCCGTATTGTATATTTTAATAACTTTTAAAACGTGAATACTCTATGTACTTTCATTCGTATTGTCGAAACTATACTATATTAATGTATTGTTATGAGAAAAAGAAAACGGCAAGTAACAAGCTCTACGGCGTACATATATAAAATCAAAAAGAAATATTTTATTCTAAAATGCATAATATGTAAAAGAATAAAACATTTATTTTACAGAAAATGCCCTTTTCCAGGTTCTTTTAATAGAATAAACTTAAAAAATCAAAATTGTCTGTTTTTTCTATCTAATATTTGATATTATTAACACACACACACACACAAAAAATTAAGAGAAAATGTATATATATATTAATCATTAAAACAAAATTTTAAATGTACAATATTACAGCAGATTAAAACATGCTTTTCATATTATGTGCAATTTCTTAATGAATTAGAATAAATACTTTACAATGTAAAAGCTTTTGTTCTATGAAGAAGATGAATATTAAACAGTAAAATAAAGTATTGGGGTTATAGTAACTTAATCTGTGCTGAAAGCTTAATTTTAATAAACATTTAGAATGAAACTAAAATAACTTTGCACAAATTTTATCGTTAAGATACATATTTATGCAGAAATATATCGAGAGTTACAGCAAATTGTTTTAACTTTTTTTTGAGATGAAAAATTCATATTTTCATCTCAAAAATAAATAAAATTTAATTTACTGGAATAAATTCATACTAGATTTGCAAACTATATTTTACTTTACGTTTTAATTATTTGTAAATAGTAATTATCAGAAGGTGTTATTAGAACATAAATTTCTAATTAATTGTTTTTAGTATGAAAAATTTTTATATATCTCACAATTAAGTTTGCCTGTCACATTTATGGGACATTCTCATTAAGAATAGTTTTTTTATTTATCATTATAAATGAGCACAATATTTCGCATTTTATAAAATGTTTTGTTAAAAAGTGAACGGAACGTTTCGCGCTTATATAAGTGTCAGCACTGTAAAAAAGTTGAGTATATGTACACCAAATATAGTGGCATCCAATTTGCACCAAGAAAGAAGATTTCTAGTATGAGAGTCCAGTGGTCAAAATTTCATTTTCTTTATTTATATGCATAGTTAATAATGTTTTTGTTTTTTTAATCTTGAAATGTGTCTTTCTATAACAATTACTTTTCATATTAAAAATAAATAAAAGCTTGGAAACCTTTCATTATTTTTCACTATTGTGTGCAGAAATGTTTTTTTGTTAATGTATTTTCCGGATTTATAAAAATATTACTTAAAATTTTAAAATACATTTAAAATTTAAGAAAGAAGATTTCTGAGAGTAATTTTTACTTCGAAGAATATATTTTCAAAATTACATGAAATTAAAAATCCTGGAGATAATTTATTAAATACATGACATAAAAACGCTTTACAAAATTTCATACATATATCTTGGAAGAACATTTAGATATAACCTATCTAACATGTCAAATTAGAAAAAAAATTCATTCAGAAATAAATGAACTTTTATATAATTTTATATATTACACTAAATTTTAAAATAATTAGAGTGTTCCGTGATAACGTATATACTAATCAAATATTGTGCACTGGAACATTATGCAGGAGAGTCGTTGTTATTGAACTACTTACATTTAGTTCGATATATTTAATGTGCAATTTGTCTTTAAGTAGGTCATGTTTCTTTAATGAGTTACATTCTTCCAACTTTTGCATAACATTTATAATGACTTTTCGATAGTTGAATGAGAATAGAGATTGCTCAATGACGCAATCAATGCAGATGTTTCTCTTAGATGATCGTTGTGTCAAACAAGAGTTCTGATTTGAATATCTTTATAAAAGAGCTGTTTTCGTATTCATGTAAATATTTCAATCAATAAAACGAAAAAGTATTAGATATGTAGCCAATAATATTATTTACATGAATGTTAATTTTATTAGTTTATAATTATAGAGAGAAGCTTGGAATGCAGAAAAACAATCTCGGAGTAATAAAAAATAATTTTTGTCAACTTAATTTAAACTATACTGTTAAAAATTTGCAGCAAACTGTCCAGTCATTTGACCGTTTTTATAGAAAATGGTTACATAACCTTAATTTAACTCTATTCTGACCATATTATGGACAATAATATGGTCAGAATAGAGTTAAATTACGTTTATCTAACCATTTTCCATAAAAACGGTCAAATGACTGGACAGTTTGCTGCAAATTTTTAACAGTGATATAAATGTATAAACGATATAAATGTAATTTTTCTTAATATTGATCTGTTATTAGGTTTGTTAAATGAAACCATGGCTCATAAAAACATTAGTGTCACATAAAAGGGAAAAGCCGAAGAGTGATTACACTGCACTGAATAACAGAAATTTATAAATGGAAATAAAACACAAAACGACAAAATAAATAAAATCCATAATTCTGGAGACGGTAACCTATCACTTTTAACGTAAAATATTCGAGTATTAAGCCTATATATAATAGTATGTCTGACATATATTAGGGTAGAAACTATTTGAAAACCCTTATGTATTACAATCAAATAAATGCATGGCATTTAACATTTGTTATCGAGTTAAAATTGAAGTAATAAATAATTATATTATTGATTAAAAGTAAATTTTTGTATTAGATTTTTTTTTTACAGTTTTTAAATTATGAAAAGCAATTTATATATAAATTAGATTGTGCACTTAAAATAGTTTTTCAAGTAAACTAAACATGTTTTAATAGCAACTGGTATACAAAACAAAAATTAATAATGCTTTTTTTTATAGTTTTTTAAACAGTTTCTAAAGGAAAGCAAATCAAATATTTTTAGTAGAAGTTAAGGATTAAACTTATCAATATAAATTATTTTTGTGTAAACTATTTCAATTCAACAATACGCCTTCTGAAGATTGAATTGTTTCATTTCTTTTTTTTTATTCGACATCAAAAAAACAAAAAGTGTGTTTCTTATTAAATGATATATGTGGACGGATTGAGAATCATAATAATAATAATCTTATTGATGATCAAATATTTTTCTTCGTTTAAATTTTGCTAAAATTTAAACTGTATATGACATTTAGTGTTTGGTTTTGTTTAAATAAAAAACAATTCCTTTTACATAGTTATGCATGTTAAAAAAATTTTCATAATCTTCAACATTTTGATGTGAAAAGATTTCAAACGCGAGACATTAAAATTGAAATTTATTTTTTAAATTCTACTAAATTAATTCTATTGATAGCATTGACTGAATCTGGGAGATTAGAATTGTGGGTAAATTTCAAAAGTTGATATAATACATAGAATAATTTTTAATGAATGCAAACCTATATAAATATATCCCTAGTAGCTACTTTTAGATTCTTTTTTGTGATTTGGTTACGTTTAAATATAATGCTGATGAAATGTAAAGTTACTCCATTGCCCTGTAAATTGCATTACGTTTGAAATGTTGTCTATTTTTTGGAAAGAAATTTCTATATAATATTGTAGAGATGTGTATGTTTCAATCCAGTGTATTTATATATGATACAAAAGCTATCTTTACACCATATTAACATATTTTGAAACTGTGTCGATAAATCTCCGTCAGCAACATTTGACTTTGTTGCTAAACCTCATTCAGTTATCAAACCCTATTTAGCGTATTTACATTAAGTGTTCTCTAGCAATGCGTATTTTGGGATATTTAATTTTTAATGTATTAAAATTTGCATAAAATCGCTGTTAATTTTAAAACGTTTTTAATTTAATTTAATATTTTTAAAGATTCATATGCCAATAATTCCGTATAGCACTTTCTCTCTAAATATATATGTCTATATATATATATATAATGGACATAAACTATTTTGGGACATTTATAATTTTGAATATACACATATACGTCTGAATGTAATATATATATTCAGAAATACACGTATAGCTTCGATACCATTTATATTTATATAAATTGAGCATTTTATAATAAAAACGTTAACATAGTAATGATTTTTTTATATATAAATTATTACAACAGAATTGAAATTAGCAGGGCAATCTACAGCTGTTTTGTTGCTTCAAAAAATATGTTTAAATAAATTATTATAAGAAGACAGAAGATTAACGGTAGGTGTCATTAAATTTCCACAATATATTAATCTATAAAAAACAAATAAAAACTTTCTAAATACCTCAACATCTGCCAGATAGTAATATTCAGCCAATGTCGTGTCGAGATGCACGAGATATTTATTTAAAGAATGTGGAAATTTCTTGGTGAATGCAACATAAAATATTAAAAGAAGCGATTGAAAACGACCTGTTATAGAATAATGATTTATTCGATCGACACGCACTATTACTCTTCATCCTTGGAGATTCTTATGTACTTGACATGAGAAACATAATAAGAAACTGTTCATGATCCATG
The DNA here is from genome assembly GCA_963931845.1 of Maratus michaelseni. Lineage (NCBI taxonomy): Eukaryota > Metazoa > Arthropoda > Arachnida > Araneae > Salticidae > Maratus > Maratus michaelseni. Next base: position 253,816,976 of record OZ007590.1, on the reverse strand, counting down.
ACATTTCATTCTTTTTTGACGGTTATTAAGGTATGAACATTTGAGGAATAGTCTATAAACTTACAGAGTTTTCTTTAGTTTTACAATGTCAAAAATATTTATTAAAAAGGTTATCTTTATTGCAAAGTTAAAATATTCAAGAAAACATTGTAAAATATACTACAATTTTTAATAGCTTCCGGTAAAGCGTTTCCGAATAAATATTTTAGTAAAAAAAATCTGCTGTAGATTTGAATGTAGATATATAGTAAATATTTAAACTGGATATATATTTTTCTGTATCATCCAATTAACAAATTCTGTGGAACACGTTGTGTCAAAAAATATAAATAGACAATTAAATTAGCACAACAAATTTGCAAATTATGATTGACATATTTAAAAAAATGGATAACAAAATCATTTATTCCTTCAAAATAAAATTATTGAATTTCTAATTGTGTTTCCTCGATTCACTTAAAATTAATTATCTTAATGATAAGCAAGACACTGTCATCTGTATACCTATATTTGAAATATTCATTTAAAATAGTATTTACAATATAATTTTTGAAGAAAAAACGTTATACATCTCTACCTAAAACTGATAATTTAAATATAAATCTATTTTTCAAATGTAATTTTTGAAGACAAACGTTATACATCTCTACCTAAAACTGATTATTTAAATACAAATCTATTTTTTCAAATCAGCTGTTTTAACAATGAAAATATTATTTATTGTGTCATATATCTTACATACTAAGTCAGTCGAATTCAAAATTTGGACATGTTTATTATAGAATAAAAGGGACGTTCTCGCATGTATTAAATCTATTTGATTATCATCTGAAACATAGATGTTTCATGAAAGCATAATCTACCGAGATAAAAAAAAGGTATAAAATCGACTTTTCTTCAATGCATATCTAAAACAAATGAAATTTATTTCCTTTAGGACCAATTTTTTTTTAAACACTATCCAATATGACCTTATTGAAAATTAGTCAATACATTTTAGATAAGTAAAAATATTTTTAAATCCGACAATTGGACTAATCAAACAATCGTAAATGAGAAAATACTGCCTTTAACTTTTTCCTTAATGATTTGGTTTGACACTTTTAAAGTCAACAATTGATATAAAATGATTTTTTTTTTTGAAAAATTAAAAAAAATTAATAATTATGAATTTTTAGTTAACAATAAAATTCTAATGCGCGAATAGATATGAATAAGGGGAAAACATAGAACTTTTGGCTGTGAAACGATACATGTACATACTTAATGTCCGAAAAAAGTCTTCGTTATAAACACCATGTTCTTATACTTACATTTGTAAAGATCGGCCAATGAAGTTAACGGAAAAAAGTGTGCAATTGAGTGTATTTGAGTGCATTTGAGTGTAATTGAGTGCAATTGAGTGTATTTATATAATATGGAGTATTTAGAGTTGATTTTTTTCCCACAGAAAATAATGGGATATGCTGAATAGCTTAATCTCATTATCGGAGTTCTGGCGTTATGCCTGCATGAAACGTCAAGAATGGGCACTCGTATCTCTTCATTATGGTAAAAGTGATGATGCTATTCAGTTGTTAAAAATTGTAGTCCTATAAAGAGCGTCTAACAGAACTGGTATTAAAATGGAAATGAACACTGAACTATTCGGTATTCGGCTCTATATTACATAGGCTATTAAGCGTCAGATCAAGTACTAGATCAAAATTCAATAATTTGAATAATATACTTATTGCATTGTAAAAATTTATCTTTTTATTTATTCTTAGAGTGACTTTATTAATTCTCAACTATACACCCAATTTGTTTCATGCCATCACATGATATATTTGTTTTTATCTTCAGGGTCATTCCAAGATAACTTACGTTACATTTAGAATAATTTTCTTTAGTAATTTTCATGATATAACACCAAAAAATATTGAAAATGTAATGTTGATATGATTTGTTAATTACACCTATCCAAAGTGAAATTTGGATGAAAATCACCTACCTTTAGTGCTATTTTTTGTACACTGGCATTATATTTATTATGGTAACTTACATGCTTTTTGTCAGAAACGTAAGTTACCATAGTAAATATAATTTTTAGCGTTCAAGAAATAGTACTAAATTTAAGTAATTTTTATCCAAATTTAGCTTTGTATAGGTTTAATTCATCAATCATATAAACATTACATTTTGAATATTTTTTAGTGTTATATTAATAAAATTACTGAAGTCAACTATTCTAAATGTAACGTAAGTTACCATGGAATTACCCTTCATACATTTTTTTTAAATATATAATATAGCTAAGGTCTTAACCCTGTTCATTATATAACATTTTTTACACAATATTTAAAACAATATTCATATCTTTTATGTGTCTAAAATATGTATTCGACATTGCTTTAGTAATTCTGCTCAATCTAATAGTTGCTTATAAAAATAGATTGTTATAGAAAATAATAACGTATGAACGAATTTGAAGATTTAAAAATAGAGCTGTGTCCATTAGATTACACTTCCGAAATTAATTCTACTTGATCAAATAATAGAATCGTATCAAAGCTAAATCATTCTTGATATTTGTAAGAGTTTTGGCACACAATGAAAAATCTTTGAAGTTAATTTCTCAAGAATTAAAACAGATACATTGAATAAATGAGAATGTTTTTATAATTTATGTGTGTTTGGAATAATATAATGTATTAAGTATGTACTTATAAAAATATTACATAAATTGCAGAAACTACGCTTGTCATCAGTTTACCAAATGCCAGTACACTTTCTACAAATACTCCAAAAAATTATTCCTGATAAAAGCGATTTCGTGAAAGTGCTAGAGAGTGTGCTGTAAAAAATACAAATGATTTTTTATCTACTAAAATATAATATAACCACAAACGAAAACATACAATAATTCCTTCCGAATTACCCTTGATTCCAAAAATCATTTTATATCTTTAAAAAACTCAGAAACCAATATATTTACGAGATTTAAAGAAACCATAACTTAAAAAATGTTATTTCTTTTGCTAACAATAATTTTCTCAAAAGTTTGTAAGTAGTTTTTATAGTATATTAATAAGTTTCTGCAAACTGAATATCGGTTTTTAGGAAGCTATCAATTCGCAATTAAACATTTTGAGCTACGTAATTGATTTTTTACATGCAAGATTAGAAAAAATAATATTAATTTTAATTTTAATGTTACTGCTGTTAATGTATCATGTTTGTTTGTAAAAATCGCTTGCTGAACATGAAAATGTTTATTTGAGAATTGCTAGCATACAAAAAACCCTATATTCCAGGTATAGAAAACTGATTAATATTCTATAAAACTCTTCGGAAACGTTTTCAGAAAATCGGAGTAAAAAAAAAAAAAACTTTTTTTTTTAATAAATGTGTTTTTTAATCCCAAAAATATATTGGATTCTAATGTTTCTGCAGATAAATAACGCCTTTCGAAATCGTGGGTATCTCGGAAGAGGTTATTGCATATTTCGTTCTAGGTTATGCTATATTTTCCTACATTAAGAAACATGTGTCTTTTTTTATATTCTACCAAATAAAAATTTTAGAATTTCTTTGACACGTGAAAGTGCTAATATGTTATTTCATTCAGTTATCTTTTGTATTAACACTTTATGCTTCAATTTATAAATAATAAAATATTGACAGCCCAGAAAAATCATTAATTTAAGAAAATAAGCTACGATTTTTGTAAAATCATTAAATAACAATATCAAAAATATATTTCGTCTGTTAAAATTAAAAAACTAAATCTGTGGAATATTTAGAACTCAAAAGAAAGAATTTCTTTTGAAATATTATTTTTAGTATTTTATAGAATTAGAATAAATGGCCTTAAAAAATAAATGTCTTTTGTAAGATTGTCATAGATTGCTTTTATTATTTGTATATTTTTATATTCCAAGTCTATCAAATCCTAGAAATCTGAATAGATTTAAATTTAGAATCAAAATATATTTGTAAAAATATTTTAGTTTTTAAAAAGAAACAATTATTTTAGAACATGATAAAAAATAAAATATCTGTACCTCCTCTTAAATTGTATTATTGTCAATAACTTAGTTAAATGGATTTTATTGCGAGCATTTTTTAATAGTACTTTTAAGTATGATAGGGAAGATTTATAATACAATTTCAATATCTGTACGGACTTATTTTACTGTCCATGATATTATAGAAATAATATATACTTTGTAGCATTTCTTTCAAATAGAAATGTGAAGTTATGTTTAAAATACATATTCTAGAAAACTGAAATAATTATAAATGTTAAAGTGTAATTTATAAATTATAAAACGTATTTCAAAATTTTGATTATCCAGAAATGTGTCTGTTTTATGATACTTTAGTGACACATATTACAGACTTTGCATTCCTTGACGTCAGTATATAAGCTTTGACAGCTTTGTATAATATAATTTCCAATTTTTTAGTTATATAATTTTTATTTAAACTTTCAATAATTAAGAGACATTTTCCCACTTAAATTATTTTTCTTTTCTCGAAGAAATCTTCAGTTTTAATGACATCTTTTAATGATTTATTTTCTTCTAGAGGGCGTATACTTGACAAATATGGATTCCAATGACAGAAAATAAAAAAATAGTGTTTCCAATTTCTCATTATTTAAAAAGATTATTCTATTTTTGTTAAAATTAATTTATATTTCTTCTTTTATTTTAAAATATAAAAAAAAATATTTTAATGTTTGCTGAATAAATAGGGTAACATGTTCATATAAAATTTGTATGAAATATTTATGTCACATATAATAGAAAAAATAAACAACAACTAGTAATACAACAGCAGTTATAATAAAAATCAATAACATATAAATTTTACGTTTTCCTGCTATTTAATAATAAAAAAATAATTTGACAAAAGTTTGTTAAAATGATGAGCAGATATTCATCAACTTACTATTAAATATAACTTAAGATATTTTTATTCCCATTGTGGCATAGTGACGTGCTGTAAAAAAATATATCATTATAGCACAATATAAATAAAATACACTGAATTTTCTTAAGGAAATAGAAAAAAGAAAGAGAATCACAATTTGAAGATAGAAAGTGGGAAAATATTGTTTGCTAAAATAACAATAAGGGCTACTGTGGGAGCTAACAAATATTATTTTCTGTTTGTCTGTTACACTATAAGAAGGCCAAAGACGTATTTCCGTCTATGTCTACAAGGCCTGATCCTTGTGCCTCATAATTTTGGATCTTCAAAATTCAGCAAGCGCGTTTTAAAAATGCAGTAATAATACGATATAAAGATGCAGATTATACGATATAAAGTCTTTTTGTAAACTTGATGTTAAATCATATTAAACTTTCGGAAATTTAGGAATACCCAACATTAAGTAATTCTGCACTATATTAATATCTCTACATATTACGGCACGCAACTGTGAGAGGGGGGGGGGGATCCAAAATTGACTTGGTCTTCATTTATTGTAAGTCGGGCATCGAAAAATTCTCCAAATATACCAGATTAGCATGGAAATTGATCGATATGATTATGTGAAAAGCGAAATTAACTCTTTAATTTCCGTTATATGATTAGTTCATTCGTTCAAAAATCATTTGAAATTCAGTTTTATATCACAGCGATTTTCATTGGTTTCCCTTTAGCTTTTCGAGCATTTAGATTATATTAAAATTTTAAACTTTTAGTAAATCAATAAATAAGATATGTACAATTTTGGCATGCTTTTGTTATATTTTACATTAAAAATATTTGGAAAATAAATTCTTTTTTAGTAACGTTAATTTAAAAAAAAATTAATGTTTATATAAAGGAATTTTTTCAACAGGTAAACCCATCAAACAAAATATAGCTAATTAATGAAAAAAATGCAAAATATAGCGAACAAACAAAATATAGCGAACAAACAAAATATAGCTAATTAATGAAAATCATTGCAAAAATAGCAAACAGACAATGTATAGCTAATTAATGAAAAATGTGAATTTGATTCAGTAATTCCAGTGAAAAAGTATCCAATATCAGCTTTTTACAACGTGATTTTGCAACAATTGATGGCTACTTAAAATATATAAATTGTGGGTAATTTTTTGGTGAAAACCTGAATACTAAAAATAAGACTATAGCTATAGAGAAACATGTGGTACAAGTTACAAATATTTGTACATAATATTGCCTATAGTACAGTTATTTAATAACTTCTTTATGAAACATCAAACGGCATTTATGATATTACAAAATGTTAACTATCAAAAATACTTCAGCAGTTAATATTTAGCTTTTTACAATGTGATTTTGCAACACTTGATGCCTACTTAAAATATATAAATTGTGGGTAATTTTTTGGTGAAAACCTGAATGCTAAAAATAAGAATATAGCTATATAGAAAAATGTGGTTCAAGCAATACAGGTATTTAAAAACGTTTTTATCAAAAATTAAAGATCATTTATGGTAGTTAAGAATTTCACAAAAAATTAAATTTGGAAAGGGACAACTATTGGTTAAAATCTCGTTTATCTTTGTAATACTATATTTCTCAAAGTTTAACCGTAAGAAGTAAAGAAAAAATGAAATATATTCTGAAGTAAAGAAAAGTACAAAATGGAAAGACAAAGTCATGAATTTTAACCACAAAGAAAGTTTCTTTAGCTATAAACAATTCCAAGAAAACGCGCCTGAAAACATCGTCTCCTTTTTTAAAGAAATACGATTTATTATTCTTCATTTTTATTCTGTTAAAATACTTCACATTTCGGATTTTAAAACTTCGATATAAATTTCACTATATCTTTCTGGTATTCAAGTGTTAAAAGCTTGAATATAGTGTTTATAAAGTGTGTAGATCATACTTTCGTGGATTTCGATTTTATTTCATCTTTTATTTATTTCTTATAAAGTATGTGAAATATTTTCTACTGATTTCGTTTTGTGAATTCATTTCTCCTATTGTCTAAAGAAAAAATTCCTTTGCTAAAGCTATGAAAATATCGTTTATATAATATATTATTTCTAAAGAAAGCTTTATCATTTTAATGCTGCAGTAATAAATATTTGAAAAACAAAATGCCATACACTTAGATTTTTCTAGAAAAAAGTATGAAAATCATAATAAAAGATATTTTAAAAACAAATCATGAAAGTTATGTTACATTTCCTAAGAATTCAAGTTAATCAACTTATTTGTCCATATATTAATAATTATTTTTACATTTATCTAAAATTTAAATTGTTCAAAGCTATTTATATTTAGGTTTGTATGTCAAGAAACATAATGATTTCTGAAACTAATATTCCTTATTAAACAAACAACAATGTGTAGTTTCCCATAACGAATTTTGATAATTCAGCTAGAGAAAGTTAGACTCGATTATTTAAAATCCGCATTTATGCAAAAAAATATATAATTTTATAAATTACAAACAAAACATATTTAACAGAATAATGTCAAATCATGTTTTTTTTTTTTTTTTTTTTTAAATAATTATGATAAATGTACTTCTTTTCAACATTTGCAATTGAAACATTTTTATTGAATTTAATCAAATAATTTAATCGAAATTATGTATTTTGAATTGAATTTTATGTATTTCCGTAATTCCTACTTGATACGTATATCTCTTGTAGTAAATGATGGAATTAATATGATATTACATAATTATAAGAGAAAATCACTCATTATGATTAAACTAAATATGTATATGCTTAAAGTGTTATCTAGTTTATAATATTGCCTTGGGTTCTTTAAAAGATTAAAATATAAAAATATAAAATTCAATATCTGCCTTATGGCAAAAACTCCCATAAAATGTAAAAAAAACAAAAAAAAAACATAGTCTCTAGAAAATTAGATCCAATGGAGTCAGATCAACTATCAAATAGTTTTGAAATCCCGTTCACCAGGGAAGATGGAACATTGCAATATTATATATGAATGACAAGGTCAAGGTAGAACCGGTTGGGGAGGCCTACCTTTCGGCTTAAGCTCAACTAGCCCCGCCCAGATATATGAATAACAATAAGAAAGATTAAAACTAGTGTAACTTCGTTACCCTACACTATGTCCCTGCGAAGTTAAAAGGAATGTCCTCTCAGGTTAAAGACCCCCTCGCTTCCTGTTCCCACCCACCGCTTTTCTTGTGAGGGGTGACTGAAAGATAAAGAGCGGAGTCAGTGGTTGATTTCTAGAGCAGAGAGAGAAGTTATTTCTCTTTGTATTCTCGCCCTAAGAAGTTAATGATTACGAGGCAAGATGGCTTCTGTGTAAAATTAAGCTCGTGTCGCTTACATGAAAGGGTAAATTATAAGGAAGCCCCCTGTTCCTTGGAAAGGTATATCGAGTCAACGAATCAACCGGATTCATCAGAACTTTTCTTAATAGTTAAAAGACTTTACTTATCCTTACGACAGCGAGTCTGTGCCGTACTGAACAGTAGTTAACCTGGACTTTTCTAATCAGTTCCTTCTGCCGACCCTTTTATTATCTGTGAAAACTCAAAGAACTCAATTTTTATTCTCATATTTTTTTGTGAATAAAATATAACTTTTTAAGAAATACGATCCTGTGCTTCTTTTTGGTAAATAGCCAGACCGCTACCATAAATATCTAAATTCCCGCCGAATCAGCACACTAGAATAAAAACACATATGACAAATACGACACACATTAAACAAATGCGACAGAAGAGCTACATGTTTGGCCATACTACATAGGATTTAGAGTTTGCAAATTGATTTTAAGAATAATAAAATAATTTATCCATCAAGACTTTATTTCCCATCCATTATCCGTGAATCAATAGTCATCTATATGCGAAACCAGAACATATACAATTAGTCAGATTCCTTTGAGTTACCTAAAATTTGACACGAGATGCTTCACAGGTTAAAAAAAAAATAAGAAAATATTAATTTTCCCGTTTACAGTTGACCAATGTTAAGCACCTATTTTCATTATATATATGATCTCGTGGTTTACGTTTATCAGGGTCATTTTGAATCATTTTTGCGAGAATAGTTTATTTATCATTGTTGATCCTGAAACTGTCGTCGTTTGAGCGTTCGAAACATACCAAGATTTATATTAAACGTTATTTATAAGTCTTCATTGGTTCTGTTTTATCACTTTAAGCATATACATCTTTATTTGAATGACATGATATTGTTTATTTTAAATGTTTACTGTCTTTTGACAATTTTATTTTATTCAGGTTTTTTTTTTCAACAAATACAATATCTGTATAATCAGATTTACTTGTCTGCACGTAAAATTAATTTTTTTAAAGGATTCCGTTTAGCATTAATACTTAATCTTTAATTTGATTACTAATTTCATTATGCAGTTTGGACTGTAATGGGAGGAATTATTTCCTTTGTTACTACAGTAAACCTGATCAAGAAACCTACAGTGAAATCGTACATAAGGCGTATATTTTCAAGCATTCTTTTAAATGTTTATGCAAAATATTGTCAGTGGGTCATTTTGAGATAATTTTTTATCCATTTTTCACAGACTGGAATTTGGAAAAGTTATCATTTTGCTAACTGTTAGAAGAATATTTCTGAAATAAATAGAAAACACTGAAAAATATAACAATAAAATATAAAAAATAACATTACAATTATTTTTAATTTATGTTACTCCAACAGGTAAAAGACATTACCTACTAATCCAAAACGGAATATTAATATGAAAGAAATATTTAAACAATAGCTTTATAATATCTTATTTTTTATATAAGGAAATGCATTTGTTTCTATATAATGGTAATGAAATATTATACAGGGAATCTTTCATAAGTATAAGTTGTAAATTTAATAATCGTATGTAATTCAAATATTGAAATGTAATATTATTAGACTAAATTATAAGGTTATTTGAAGATTTATGATTATTTTTAATTCTATGCACACCAGAATTTTAGTCATTAATGTGATGTGCGGCTGCGGTTGAAAGGGTTTCTTTCAAGGGAATGGGAGAAATTTTCTTTATCACAAAATCATGTAAGATATTGTGTTTTGTTAAATCATTAATAATGATTATTTAAAATATTCTTAATTATTGTAATTAATCTTGATTTAGAGAAAACAAAATATATATTTTTTTCAAAACTGAAAATCTGAATATATGTTGTTTATTTACTATTTTGTTTAATTCTTAAATTCTTAAATTAATTTACCAGGTTGGAAAATAAGAAAAATACGTTTATATTCTGATGAAAAAGAAGAAGAATGTAATGTCATCAATTGAGGCATGGACATGAAAAACGTTGTAAGTCAAGAAAACCTACTTTTACAGGGAAGTAAAAAAGGTTTTACACAGCTAAATTATAAAGTTTTATTCACAAAAAATAAGCATATGAGATCCATGTATAGATATATCAGGTTTACAACTTTTTTTAAAAATCAACATACTTATTTTAAAGTAAATACTACTTCTTCTATTAAAAATCTCAAAATCAATTTTTCTTGTCTTACTACCTTTTCCATGTCAATGCCTGAATTGTTTTGAAGAAATTCAGTTGAATTTTAACAATTTGATTCTTGTTATTTAAAACGCAGGAATAAGAAAAAAATGTAAATGTCCACATCTAACAGAAATTTTATAAAGTCAAGACGTTCGTGAGTATTGGGTTTTGAAATTTCTTCCTAAACCAAACGTATACTTGGAGAAAGATCGATTAATTAGCTAACGATGTGAAATGATATTTATGTTACTTAAAATTTATTTAATAGAATAATTCAGAGTATTTTTAGAATTGTAGACTGTTTTTTTAAATATTTTTTAATAAAATGTAAATAATAACATTTAATGTAAATAATAACTTTAATAACAATAAATAGATAAACAAAATCTTCAAATAACCTTATAATTTAGTCTAATAATATTACATTTCAATATTTGAATTACATACGATTATTAAATTTACAACTTATACTTATGAAAGATTCCCTGTATAATATTTCATTACCATTATATAGAAACAAATGCATTTCCTTATATAAAAAATAAGATTTTTTAAATATTTTTTCAATTTTTGTTTATAAAAGTGATTATTATAACTGATTTGAGTTATCAGAAACAAAAGTACTTGTCATTTATTAAATTTCATGTTCCAGTCAGTAGTTTTAATACCGCATTCAGTTTATACGTAAGTCTAAATGAGACAAAAATACTACTTTGAATTTTGCATTGGCATTCACTGCAAATTATTTCAATACATAGTTTAATTTTTTTTCATCTAGACCAGCGGTTCCCAATCCTCTTTCATTCACATAACCTTTCTTATGCTTTTGATTTAGAAGTACCCCATTTTTTATAATCACCCACATAACGCAAACATGTTTTTTTAATTATTTATCTTCTTAGCATAGATAAACAATAAACCGAATCAAATTCCATTGACATTTCTAACATTTTATTATTTGTTATCTTACATTTTAAATTATTTTTACTTTTTATAATATTAGCTTAACATCAAAATAGCATTAAAAGAATTTTTATATAACTTACGATGAAAGTTTATAATCATTTTGTATCATGATATCCAAGTAGTCAAACATGGCTTTTACTACCCACAATTGGAATCCTTGAGCATACTTCATGTACTCAGTTTTTAAAATCAGATTCAAACGAAGACCGATATAATCGCAAGTTAGGAGCAGCGTAAAGCTTATTGCGATATTTGTTCTTAACGTATGCATAAGACGAAATATTCTTTCGGCAAGCCCTGTATTTGTGAAAGGCAACAAGCATCTTAAGGGTTTATCACTGATTTCTTGGATCGCTGCGTTGTTTGCAAAGATAGGGGAAAACATCACTAATAATGTGATATGATTAAAAGGGAGCGAAGCCAGTGACATTGAATTATTAATGAATTACTATACTTAGTGGGTCATTTCCCTCATTTTGAGAATAACATATTGGTGTTACTCATGACACTCTCTTTATAATCCGAAACTATCCACTTTGTTGATGTGTTTTCAGCTGAACCATTTTTAGGATTTAAAGAATTGCCGATACTATTTTCACGTGCCCCCAACAGTCCCACCGCGTTCCCCCAGGGAACGCGTACCTCAGGTTGTGAACTGCTGATCTAGACAAATATAAAAAGAAAACACGACGCAAATTTAATGAAGCCTTTGTAATTGGAATAAAATGAAATAAGAAAAATCTTTCTGTGTGCCACACATTAACACTTTCTTCCGCGATATCCTGAACATTTTGCCTATTCCTTTTTATGATGTGAAATTTACATAAGAAACTACTATGCATGTTTGCGTTGACATATACACTCATGTTTGTGAAAATTGCAACACCATGAAGGAATTATGCAAACTGAATCAAACTTACAGGAAATGTAAATTGAGGTAAGACATGCAAATGATTAGAATTTCAAAGTGATTGCGCATGCGTAGAAAGAGAACCGTCTCCTTATCATTTGCTTGTTCCAGGTATATAAAGGACTGTAAATATCGTTGAAATCCGTTTATCTTCCTCTGTCTGCGGTAAACGTTTCATTGGTGGTCAATATGTCTCGTCAAAAGCGGAGGAGGCAATACCAACAATTAACGGAGTTCGTACGAGGCCGCATCGTCGGTATGCCAGAATGTGGATTTTCGTATCGAGAAATCCCATTCTGCACGTAGTGTAATGCCACAACAGTGATGCGTGCTTGGAAGAAATGGACAGACGAGAAGCAAACAAGGCGAAAACCTGTCAGTGGGGCACGTAATAGCACAACGGCACGGGACGACAGACACATCATCCGTATGGCTGTGACAGACCGTACAACAAACTCTCGTGTGTCCACACAACGTTGGAGCACATAGGTGTACACAGGTTACTGGTGTTTTTTGTCTAGCACCACAGTTCGTCGCTGTCTGCTGCAGCATGAACTGCGTGCAAGGGTTCCTTTACGCAGGATCCCCCTCTCGCTGAATCACAGACGCCTCCGACTTCAATGGGTTCAGCAATAGAGCGCGTGGCGTGTCCAGTGGCAACAAGTAGCTTTTCCCGATGAATCTCGCTACAATCTGGAGTACAATGTTGGAAGATTACACGTCAGACGTTACAGAGGGGCACGTCTACTCCCACAGTGTGTTATCCAGCGCCATACCGCACAAACGCCTGGCATAACGGTGTGAAGAGCTATAGGGTATAATTGTCGATCCCATCTAGTGCACATTGCGGGCAACTTCAACAATGATCGTTACATAAGGAAAATTGGGGAGCCAGATGTCCTCTCCTTTCTTTGACGGATTCCGGGTGCTGTATTTCTGCAGGATAATGCACATGTTTCTCAGACTGCACAAGCCTTCTTCAGTACACAACAGGCTTCGCTTTTTCCATGGCCTGCTTTTTCCCCGGATATGTCTCCCATCGAGCATGTCTGGAATTTCATTGGTTGGCTACTCGCTCATACAGTAAGACTGAACTTTGTCTTCAAGTCAAAGCCATCTGGAATGCCATTCCCATAATTACATTCAGAACCTGTATGATTCAATGCCACGACGTGCACAGGCTCTCGTCGCTCAGCGTGGTGGACACACAAAGTACTAATTTCCGAAGTTCTTTTTGTTTTTTTGTCTTGTAAATTTGATCGTTTATTTGTACCACTATCAGTAATATGTGGAATAAATTTCATTAATTTCTGAGAATTCCTTCATGGTGCTGCAATTTTCACAAACAGGAGTGTATGTAGTTGTTTCAATAAATCTTTTTTTCATTTTATCGATTTTATTAAATAAAAGTCTAAAATATTTCGGAAACGAAATATCATTGTTTCACTCGGTTTCAGTGCGGTTTAATTATACTTATGTATGTCTTAGTTATTCCATAAACATAATAGTTCAGTTTTTAAAATAAATATTCAAATACAAAATACTTTAAATGGTTGATATTTAAATCCGTCTCCGGAAATTATAAATTACATAATTAGAAAAAAAAATAGTTTTTTACATGACTGAAAAAAAATAACACAAATATTAGAGATTTCATTCATTGCATTTTCGATATTGTTTTGAGCTAAAAAATAATAATTAAATAGTGAATTTAAAATTAGATATTTATTAAGTTTTTATAAATATCATAGTTAGAGACTATCCATTAGGGTGGAGCGTAGAAAAAAACCCTTTGAATTCAATATTGGCCAGGTGTGGGAAAGTTGTGTGTTGTATTGATTGTTATGTAAATAAATTTCAGGTCCCTGAGTAAACAGGTTTATGCGACCCAAGAGGCCCGAATTGCAGCTAAATTACGCTATTTTTTCCGACAGCAATTAACATATTTAATTTATTATTGGGCCATGATGGATACAATGGTATTATGTCCCGTTATCACATGTAAAAAGTTTCTAATCGTTCCAACATCATCATCACCACCATTCTTGAACCTTTCGATTTGTTCTAGCTCCAAACTCTTGGTAATTGGAGGCTCCATTCGTACTTTCGCATCTCTCTCTAATCTTTGATCCCCATCAATGAAATTTACATTGTCTTCTGCTGTAATTTTTTTGGAATCCGAAACTTCTTTACATTTTTTTCAGTTGTCTTCGCTGCTGGCTCTCATGTCTTTCTGCTTTTAAGCGACTAAATGCGAGTTCTCTAATGTGCTTCCTATCATCTGTTATCAGAGACAGGAGTAAATTTTCCTTATGAGAGAATTAATAGTTTTTTCTGGATTACTACGTCTATAATAATCCACAACTCTGGCTCTAATACTGGAATTCTTTATTAAAGCCTATAAATGTTTACTTCCATCTGAACAATGTGGTTTTGTCTTTATCAGAAACCAAACAGTTACATAGATTTTCATCACATACTCACACAGCATACAAAGATTCTTTGGGGGATCATCACTTGCGATATTGAGACGCAGAAGTCTTATAACTGTGATTAACCATATTGAATGATTTAGTTGTCCGAGTTTCTTCAATGGAAATTAAGGAGTACTTTCACCTGCTGAAACAATGCACCACGCTTCACTTTGGTCGCTACTTAGTTGTGAAAAGTCAATAGCTGGAAGTTCATTTTCGCTTCGGATAAATTTAACCAATGGTACATTTTTACACGTTTTAAGGGATTTCTCAATAGGTCTTGAATATGAACTTGGCCCAGAAGTCTCTCCATCGAGATGTTGAAATAAATGACGCAGTGAAAGCTCGTTTATATGCAAAATACAAATAAGCCACTAAAGAGGACATTCAAAACTAATTTCCATCAATCTTATAACTCCATTATCCACTCCAGTATTGACGTTAGTGTCATCACATCCTATCGCAACTAGATCATTGGTCGCTATTTCTTTTCTGTTTAAATGTTCCATAATTTTCTCTTTGATGCTAGAACCTATATTATTAGCAGGTGTAACATGTCCAATATAAATAGAACCTGACTCTTGAATCAGTGATATATGTTTTTCTTTTCTTAGGATGTTTCTGAATTTATTACCTACTTGTTCTTGAACTAACGTATTGTCCTTACGGCTATAAAAAATGCAGTTAAGCGAAAATTCTGCTGTGAAGATAACATTTCCTGCCTTAAATTCTCACGTTCCCGTCTGTTTTTTTTCTGTCAACTATCAAAAGTATCAGCATCGTGGATGATGTCAAAGTCATACAACACAGCTCTGGCAACTGCTGCAGCTGCAGGATCGGATATATCATACATATTACATGCCATCGCCAAATTTGGGAGAGGTAAACGCATCTTGGAAGTGCTGGCAGTCTGTATCTCTTCTGAGTCAAAATAATGTTTATTAGTATTGCTTTCTTCATCCAAATTTCCAGTGCAATCCTCATTTGAAGTTGACTTTGGTTGTTTCTGTAAATCTCTTATTGAAGTTTCTTTGCGTGTGTTACGATTCTGGATTTTCTTTGTTGTCATGTAGTCTACTCCACCAATGGCCATTTGTTTTTATTTCTTTGGCCAGTTGAAAAATCCTTCTCTTTAATGGGTACCTTCTTGTCTTTCTCACATCTGCAAGTCGTGTAATCAGCGCACTTTCAAAAGCTTACATCCAAAAGCTTTCCCCTTGCTGCAGCACCAAAAAATTTAATTTTTCTTCACATATGTTGGGTCCTTTTGACGACCTCTGAATAACTTGAGATTTTTTCGGTATTTATCATGCTATAGCTTGACCTTCTCGGCTATTTTCTTCTGGGTAATGTATGTATGCAGGCTTTTAACGAGATATATTTAATATCGATTGCAACACACTCGGAATTTTCATTAATGGGAGGTTCCTTACTCATACAGTCTTGTTTGAGATCACTGCATACAAATAAATAATGCTCCGAAATATCCGCATATGAAGGCAAAGCATTGTGCGGTAAGGTTTCAGGACTACCAAATATTTAACAGGTGGTTGTGCTTCTTGTTTTAGTTGCTGACGCACTAGCCATTTCGAATGTTAAAGTATATTGAACACTATGAACACTTGTACATGCCACTAACTTTCTTCTGCATACAATATGCAAGTCACTAAGATGCTTACTCAAATTCCACAAAGAATCTGTCAGGCACAAATTCGAGCTTGTTTATATCACACACTGCGGGGAAATCGAACACTCACTCCATTTAACTATGTTATTTCCATCATAAAAAGAAGAAAAAATTAATTAAACAAAATATGTCAAATTTTGTTACATTTCATAATGTTTTAATCCCATTGGGGCGCATGCAGATGATGTTCAAGAGACTTGAAACTATTTTACATATGATAAGGGGACATAGTAGCATTGTTTTCACAATGGGCCAATAACAAATTTAATTTGTTAATTGCTAATAAAATTTCGCTAAATTAACGTAATTTAGCTAAAATTCGCAGATTTCTCGCCCCTTGGGGCGCACGAAGATGTCACCTCAGGGGGCTGATTTTTTTTTTACATAATAAGCAATAAGCACTACAACACGCAACTTTCCCACACCCGGCCGATTTTGAATTCAAAAGTTTCTTTTCTGCGCTGCAACCTATTATCCATACAGTAATGCATTTTGAAAAATCACGTGCATAACGAAATTTCAGTTTTAAAGATAACTCAAAAAATCTGTATTAGATGGTGTCAGGAGAATATAAGAATTATTTAATTTTGTAATGATAATTAAACATTAAAACACTAATTTTTCATGATATTTAATTTACATTGTGAATTAGGAATCACTTAGATTCGAATGGTACTCTTTCATAAATAATTTATAAGTTTTTCCGTAGCAATATAAATTAAAAGAAATCGAAGTTTTTCTTTTAAATAAATACATTTTCAAATGAATCATTTAATTAGTTTATCGCATATCTATCGTCAATGGAATAGATGTTTTTACTTTTAAATCAAATCATTTACTGGAACATTTTATGCAATAAAATACACTGAAATTACTGTACTTGTATATAACATTGATAAATACATAAATACATTGATAAAAATAAATGTTTATTCTTGTTTAACTATTAATTAATTTCAATGAACATGAAAATAAAATTGTGTATTTTACTCCGAAAAATAATAGAACTGAGTTAATTTAAATACACGGGAGCCGATAAATATGCATTGTATATTCTGATACAGACAACAATATCATATGGAGCATTTATGAATTATTTTAATCCTCTTTTAAAAACATGTGTTATTACATTTTTAAATATTCTAACTGTAATAACAGTTACATGTATCTAAAAATTGGTTTATAAAAATTATAATTTTTACGAGTATCATCATAATTGCAGCAGGAAATATTAATTTATATATTCCTAACTGTTATATTATATCAATATGATTTTTTAAATATATATATTGAAACCATATCAGTGGCGTATTTTAATCAAAGAAATATATTTATGTATTATATAATGCATTTTCTTATTATGTCATAAAATATTATAAATATTTAATTAAATTCGAAATAAAAAATCTAAAACAAAATCATATCTTCTAAATTTAGCATTTTGCACTATAGTATCTTACAATATAATCTTAAGAATATAATCAATGAAAGATAAATAATTTAATAATGATGACTGAATATGTAAAAAAAAAAATCAAATATATATCATACATGTTTTGCATCTTTAAAAACGTTGTTATGACGTATATACGTGTAGAAACAAAAAGTATTTTGTTTAGTACTCTTTTTAATAGTTGAAGAAATATTAATAAAAATATTATTAAACATAATGATTATTTTCTTAGATTTAAAACTTATTTATTTTAAACTTATATAGGTTTACTTTGAAATATGCAACATACTTGTCTTAAAAATATACACAAATTATTAAATATATATTTAAAATGTTAATTCAATAATATTTTTACTTTCGAACATTGTGATAAACGTATTTCTGACAACGATTTTGGTATCTTTCTATTGTTTTTCGTTACATTTATATTAAATGCATTATATTATTCAGTATAATCTGTATGATTAAATAAATATCATCCGTAGTTTCTTGTACAAATACGACAAAAACTGAAGCATTATATTTGTAATATATTTAATCTTTAAAGAAATATAACGATTTTTATAATGCGTACGACTACATAAGTTTTCGAAAAAATGTGTGAGTAAAATCACGTTAAATTATCAACATACTTTTTATCCTGACTGCAATAAAAAGAAGGGAATTATTAAAAAGAAAACGAAAGAATATAAAACAAATGTGAAAAAATACATGAAATATGAACTGTTGAAACACTGGAATTGCTGAAACATTTTGAACTGTTTAACATTTTGAACTGTAAAAACTGTGTTGCCACATGGGCGTTTTTTTTCTTTTCAGATTTCTTGATTTCTATTACTTTTTTTGAAAATAATTATATTTGACTTACTTAATGATACATTAAATAAATTTGATTATTATCATTTCAAAAAAGTCGTAGCAGTTAAGCAATCTGAATTGACAGAAAACAACAACTGCCAACACCGTGTTGATTTGTACCGCTAATGCAGTATCTATACGCAAGAAAAATTTCCTTTAAAAATATTGATATTTTTCAAAGTTAACCTTGAATCTTTACACATTTTTCAATTATTAATAATTGTAAATGAAAATATAATATTAAATACATCTTGCACTTTTATCTTTAAACAGATTTACACAAAACTACTGTCTGAAAATATAATTTTTTTGAAACATTATGTATCTGTGAAATACTAGCAAGATCATGTGGTGAAAATCACACTGTGGTATCAGAATAAACAGCTCAATCAATAAACATGTTTTCGACTTTGTCCTATTGTTAATTAGATAAAAATAAAATATTATTCATCAATTAACACATACTGTGAGACACGTGTATTAGATTGTGAGCATACCTGTGAACTTTTACAAATGTTTGTCACCACTATATTTTAAAAATAACTTTTAACATATATATTTGCAGAATTTTGTGATTAAATAAACAAAAGTTTACTATACTGAATTACTGGTACTAAACACTTGTAAAATTCTTAAAATCAAATTCACATGTCAAATATCACCGCCACAGTATGTTCAGGGGGTAATAATGCATGCATTTTGTTTAAAGATGAAATCTAGATTAGGCTGATAGCAATGCCAAAATATCCTCTTCAGTTTATCCTACGTCAGTTGATTATAGTTACATTGTCTATTATTTTAACAAAAATTATAATAAAGGTGAATGTAGTAATATTGTAACCCCCGCTTAAAAAATATATTATGTGCTATAAAGATAAAAGCAGTTTACTCATTACATTTTGTAGAAAAAATTAAAATTGTTTTCTAACTTATAAAAAATAAAGTATAAATTCTCATAATGAAGGCTTGAGATATACAGTCGCCAGATTGTCATTGGAGACCAAGTTTTAGTCCATCTGACAACCAAATTATTTATTCTTGCGGTTTGGTTGAGAATAACTATTGAGATCTTTTTTGACAAAAATTGAACTAAGAAAAGAGCACAGATGGTATTTTGCTCTTTCCCATCGCTACTAGTGCGCAGTAAGCAGTGATCTTCCTCTTTCTTATACTTTAAATGAAAGAAACCAAGTTTAAGAGGTATTTTCCATCTCATGCACATAAAACGTTTTTGTTGCCCGCTTCAGCCAACTTATATGCCATTTAATTAGAATGTATGTGCGTGTGATGAAAGGTGGGGGGGGGGGGGGCAGGATTCAATAAAACAGATAGAAATTGTATTAATCCAGCATTTGTAGCATCTAAAATTGGTTACAATGCAAAAAAATGCACATCATCAGATATAGATTTTTTGTAGCATTCAACTACTTTGACATTTGAATCATTCGGCAATCAACATACACCGAACATGTTGTTAATTCAGCCTTTACAGTATTACTATTATTTTTTTTTTCAGAAATATATAATTTTGATAGCTTCTAATATGAAACTTGGTTTTGAGTACAGTTTGAGTACTATACTAAACTGTGTTACTAATAATTCAAAACTATGCTTGTTATTATTTTTTTCTCAATTATTTCATTTAAAAAAATTGCGCTTTTTGAAACTAAATGACGGCACGGGGGGGGGGGAGGGGGTAGCGGTAAATATATTTACTGGCGGCTAGCAGCTTTTGCTGGCTACTTGATTTTATCTAATTAGTAAAGCCCTGCTCATAATAATGCGATAACACAATGTAACAAAAAGCATATTTTACATTAAAATGTTACAAGCAGACAACTGTTTCGAAATTTCAAAATTGATGATGGGGTTTTAAAATTTTGTTCATTAGTGAAATAAAAAAAACATAAATAATGCAATAAATTTAAAACTAAAACCAAACAACGTATCAAAAATCACAAAAAGTCAATCAGAGAAGTTTACTCTGAGGCTTTTTTATAGTTTCCCCGTATTTTAATGTATTTTTATTCATATGTTTTACTTCCTTTGATTTTGCACTGATGATGGTGCTTTAGAATCTCCGAAACAGCTGTCTGCCGATAATATTTTAAAGTAATTTGTCTTTTTTGTTACGTTGTTTTATCGCATTTCAATATAGTGTCACATGGTCTACTTCTGTTTTTAATTTTTTAATAGAAATACTCGTACCAGATTTTCAAATAATTCATCTTCAGTTTCTGTGAAAAAAAAAAAAAAAAAAAAAAAACAGAAATATGAAAGATTTTCGAATTACAAAATACTTTTCTTGGTGATTGATCCAGTAGCCAAAGTCAGAGCATCACAATTTAAGATTCATAGACGCACATAAAAATATAAAATCAAGTCAAATATACAAAATTCTTTTAGACGACTGTTAAGAATAACAGATCTGCAGCATGCAAAAAATCAACAAACTTGCTATTGTCTTACTTCAGTTGTAGCTAGAGATAAAATAAGACCTGAGTCCGGACATACCCGAGTGAAATAAATCTCTGTACGGTTCAATATAAAAGTTCGATACGGGTGCCATATTCTCCGCTTATGTTTTTTCCTGTTCCAACTCAAACCCAGCTTGTGAAAATTCAGAAAAGCTATAAGACTCCGTTTCTAAACATAGTCTGAAAATACCTAGTCAACAGTAAAAAATATAAATAGTTCATTTTTATTTTTATTTTTAAATGAAGACAAATGTCATGCCATAATCGAATTTTGGAACAGGCACAGACCCGTTCAGATCTTTAATTGAAATAAATATTTTAGTATAATCTATATGGCGATAAAACAAAAGGTGGTCTATATTGTATTTCGGGGAATTCACAGGCACGACCAGAGCTTTAAATCAAATAAATTTTTATTGTAATCTGCAAGGCCATAAAGCGAAAGATGTTCGTTACATTATCATCGAATACAAATTAATATGTAAAATAGCATCTTATATCACATTTTTGTATTTTGTGAAAAATTGTTTTTGATGCATATGTTACAGTCAAAACATGGAATACATTATTTCGTAAAATACCAAGTTATTTCATAAAATAATTAACCATGCCTTTTAAAGTGCGTAAAATTACTGGATTCTATGATTTAACAAGTTATTTTATAGAATAACGATTGTCTAATCGTTGAAGTATTAAAGAAGTCATGTGAAAGCCGTGTGAACCAGTTATAGCTGGTTTTACTTAATTTTAAACTGGTTATAGCTGGTTTGCAATCAGTGTGAGTGTGCTACATTTCTTAGACTTCTTAGTCCATTGCGAACTGCAATGTTTTGTGTATATGTATATTGAACTTGCATAATTTTGCAAATGGTGTATTTATGTTAGTGTTTCACATTTTGGATTATTAACAAATAATTTTGCAATTTTTTTATAGCAATGAGTTTTACTGGACTGAGAGATCAACTGGTAAATAAGAAAGACTTAATGCAACAGCGGTTTGAATCTTTATTAAATAAAAGTGAGACAACAGATAACAATGTTATACTTACTCGTGAAAAATTAATAAATTTGAGAGTAGAAGTACAAAATACTAAAACAGCACAGAACAAGATGGAAATTGTACGTCAAACGTTACAAACGAGGTGCGTTCGTACTATAGCTAGTTATATAAATATTCAGGTCTTCATGATTTTTAATTCTGTGAAATGAATTATATCGTCTGCAGATTAATTTCTGTCATAAAATAAGTATCTCGGTCGCTTAACGATTAAACTTCGAAAGATCCTATAAAAAGAAAGCACCGATTTAAAAAAAATAAATCAAATTTCTTAATAAATGTTTTTATTAATATTTTCTAAAGTTTTGATTCGATTTTTAAAAAAATTGAAATGTCTCAACAAAATTCTGCAAAGATAATATATCTTAAATTTTAAACCATTCGATTGGGTAGTTTTTGCGTTGTTATATGCGGACGGACGGACAGACGGACGGACCAGACGACGACAATAGGTGCTACGTATTTATATAATTACGAGCGCACCTAAAAACAAACACTTGAGTATAGGTTACTCCAGCATTGGGATGTACTTGAAGTTCAGGGAGTAGAAAAGTTAATTGTGCGAGTAACAGATGTAAACCCCAATGTCATATTTTATTTCTCAAGTGATATTTTGTTCGATATTTTATATGAAGCGTATATATCAATTGGACATGGCGATAGGAACCGATTGTTAAAGAATTGGATCGTCGATATAAACACATTACTCAGAATAACATAAAGCTTTTTTTGAGCGTTTGTGAACCTTGTCAACGAAAGAGAAATATAGGAAAGAAAAGCATTGTGTTTAAACCCATCGTGTTTTCGTATCTCAATTTAAGGTGTCAAATGGATCTTATAAAGTTCCAGTCTAAACTTTATGGAAGCTATATATATTTTTTTTGTGTTTACCAGTAACATTTGACGAAGTTTGTGATTTAAGACCCCTTCAAACAAAGAGAGCATAAGAAGTAGCCGCGTAGTTGTTCGGTATATTTTTATTATTTGGTGCTCCATGTATTCTGCAATACGATAGTGGCAGAGAACTCTGCAACAAATTTATGGACGACTTAAAAATAACTTTTCCGGAACTTAGACATTTGTACATGGTAAACCCAGACATATTCAGAGTCAATCTAGCGTTACGAGGGCCTACTTTTACATCTAAAATATGTTGAGAATTTGAATGCAAGACGACCAATCTATTTCATGATGTCACAGGCTTAAATTTATTTATTTCCAGAAAAACAGAACACTTCATTCTAGTGTAAAAATAAAACTTACGGGGCTATGTTTGTTTGTGCTCTTAGAGTTGGACTTTCCAATACTTCTAATCCAAGAGAAATGTTTGATTCAATAGAGGATGAACAACAATTTGAAATTGTCTTAACTGCTTTAAATACTTCCTCCGAACATGATGATGACGCTGCTTTAGCCAAAGAAACTGCTTTGAATCAAACTGCAAGAGTGTTCTTGGAGCTTAATGATAAAGCTGTTTCAATCAAAGATACACCTCCGAATGAAACTGTAAAAGTGTGTGATGTGTATTCAAGAAATTACTTTGATGGCTTATTTTGCTGTAAATGAAGCATCTTACCAATTTTTCATGTTTAGAAGTCTTTTATACGGAAGACAAAATTCTACAGACTGTCTCCATATTGTGCAAATAAAATAAATATCGATAAAGAAAGACAAGGAACTAAAGAATGTTTAGAAATTCAAGCTACGAAAATGAAATTATTATGTGAAAAATTTTATTCTGAGGCATCTGTATGCATTTCAGTCCCAATTCCAGTTCCTGAAGTTGACAGAGTTTAGTAGTAGTCATGGGAAAAAAATAGCGATGGCTGTTTGCGATTAGCAACAAGGAATGGACGAATCAAACAGCTTTACTCTAGGTCTCAGATTATCGATCAAATCTATTGCAATGGCTCAAATTTACGACACTGAAAAAATATTTCAATAATGTTCGAGTAAAACACTGTCACTGCATGATAATAAAGAGTGGGATTGTTTAAAAAATAATATGCAATGTCAATCCAAGTGTCATCACAATAATCCTTGTTTTAATAAATAATGGAAAATAAAATAGATGTATTTCATAAACTTTAAATTAATGTATAATAATAATAAATATAAAACGTTTATACAATGTTTTTATTGCGTAACATACTTGTACGTCTCGTGAAATTTTTAATAATAGTTAACATTATTATTATTATTATTATTATTATTATTATTTGTATTATAAGCATTATTTATATTTTGCGTTTAAGATAAACTTTTTGTAATATTTTTTAAACATCGTAAGTTATTATTATTATTATTATTATTATTATTATTATTATTATTATTATTACTCGAAATAAGCTCGAGAATAAGCTCGAAATTCGCTGTTCCCAAAAAAAAGCAAAAAGATAAGGAGCTGTATCCAAATATACTAGCTTATGAAAGTTGACATAATAAGAATGAAGTGTCTCTCATTGTATATTTGGATACAACCCCTTATCTTTTTGCTTCATTTTGGGAACAGCGAATTTCGAGCTTATTCTATCGACGACTACTATCAGAATTTTCAAGCTATGTTTTTCAGACTTTCATAAAAGTTGGTCTATACATTAAGCTAATATATTATGCACAATATATTTTGATTGAATTCGCGCATGCGCAGTGAAACAATATTTAGTAAATCTGCTCATTTTTCATACAGATTTCAATAATATCAGTAAAATTTATGCTGAATAAGAATGAAATAATTACAGTATAGGTGGCAAAGATTTCCTCATTTATAATCCTCATTAATAAAAAGGTATGCGTTGCTGATGACTGGGATTTTCGCTAATCATTGCCACAGATTAATCTCGGAAAATGAAACATTTGAAGTATCTGAAAAAATTAATTCCTCGAAAAGTATTTGTCAGAAAATTGTTAGACAAACTGCTTTAGAAAGGTAAAAAATTGTATTTTTCTTGATATAAATTTCAAATCTAATGAATCCGTTTTTCAAATATTGAATTTCAAATGTTACAAAATTTCACAATGGAGTACCATAGCGAAAACTTCACGCGTAAAAAAATAATAATAACAGCAATGTGTCAGCACAAGTCACAAATTATAGTAACCGTATTATTCTGTTAAAATATAAAAGTGAATTATGATGTCACGAGTGCATGATTTTTATTTAATTCTCGACAAATACTAGATGCGCCATTTCTTTTTAGTTGTGAATAATATATGTTTATTCCCGTTAATAAAAAATGTAGCTAGAAAACATATGAATCAATGGAAAACGGTAGGTAATAAATTGTAAACGTAATAATAAACCGTATTAAAAAAACATAACTTAGTGAAATAAGTATCCGTTTTTATGTTATTTTAGGATATTCCAAGTAAAGGTACAGATTACTTTAAAATACAAAGTTAAATTCACCGATATATTTCGTTTGATTCAAGGTTCTTTTGGAGAAACCGACCAGCGCAGCGGGTGTAGTCTGCTAGTATTACTATAAAGTGCGAGAAAAGAATTAAAAAATCTATGTTTAGGTAAATGACTCGAATCAGGAAACTAACCAAAAAGTCTTTGATCGATGTCATTAAACTTTCACATTACATATAATTTACAATATAAAAATAAATGCTTTAAAATATTATAATATATTACTGAAATCAATACTCTGTCAATGTCGTTTTTGAGTTGCACGAAATATTTATTTAAAGAAAGTGAAAATTTATTACTGAACGTGCCATAAAAAATAAAGAAGCGATCGGAGACAACTTGTGCGAGTTTGGTATCAACGATTTATGATAGAAAGATTAATGAACTATTTATTATTTGAACAAACATTTCTTTCTTAGAGATTAATATTGGTTTTGACATATAATACATGATAATGTGTTGTTTATTATAGATAAAGTGACGTTCTTTTCGACGGTTATGAAGATATGCATATTAGATGAATAAGCTATTAACATACAGTTTTCGGCTTAGTGTTATAACACCTTAAACCTATATTGCAAATCAACTATTTTAAATAATATATGAAGGCAGAAATGTAAAAGCTACTGTATTATTATATATCATTTTGCGTTTTACGTGCATAGCTAGATTTTTCTGCTAAATGTATTATTAAAATAAATGAATTGCATCCACAAATCTTTAAGCACCATACGTTAAAAATATTTTTGTGAAACACTTTTAAATCAAAACATTAA
The DNA here is from genome assembly GCA_963931845.1 of Maratus michaelseni. NCBI lineage: Eukaryota > Metazoa > Arthropoda > Arachnida > Araneae > Salticidae > Maratus > Maratus michaelseni. The sequence continues at coordinate 253,790,429 of OZ007590.1, read as the reverse complement.
AATTAAACTAATCTTTAAAATTTCATTTGACATGAGGCACAGTGGGCGAAAATACAACTGGCTAAAAAAAAAATAAACTTTCTTTTATTTTTTAATGTTATTAGTTTGCAAACATAAAAATATTTTCCAATCGCTAACGAAAGTATTTGTCCCATAATCACATGCTTTAGAGACAGAAATATTTTCCCATGGAGTAAATTAACTTATTTATTCAAAATTATGAATTTGTAAGTATTACGTATATGTTTTTCGTCTTATTAAAATATTCTGTGATGTATTCTCGATACACATGTTGTTCATGTTATAAAGTGAAATGAAATAAAATTGTGTTCGTTTTCTTTTTTGAACTTTCTGTTTTATTAGATTTTTCGATTACAACGAAAGGAAGAAATGTAACATTCAAATGCAGAAACGAAACAATTATTTCATTTAAGTCTGTTAAAATTTAATAAATCAGATCTGATTTTATGCATAATTTGTTTTGTTTAACTGACATTTCCACTTTAAACATTATTAAACACTCTCGCATTTGATTCATAATTCCATTATTTAATTTTCACTCTCCTAGAAAAAATTGAATATACATCGATATTAAGGAAGAAATCCCAAATTTATAAACTATAATCCAAGCACATATATATTTGATGTAGGAATTTAGAATTTAGCATAAAATTTGCCCCAAGATGGATTTGAGGTCATCAATTTCTATTAATAACGGAACTGAGTTCAGAAATTTGCAATTTTTAATTTAAAAAATATGCCATTTTATTAGATGATTTTTTTTTAATTGTCAACTGAATATTTTTGAAAGGAATGGAGAAAATTGACTGTTAACAATAAATTGATGAAATAAACTACTACTCTGACTTAAAAAAATAAACTTTTTCCAATGTAAAATCTTAGAATATTAAGGAAGTAATAAGAGCTCATATCATAGGTGCATTTGTTGATATTTTATTTTATTATCATTCATTTTTAATACAACTAGTAAAATAAAATAAAATTAATAAATTATTTCCATACAATTAAAGGAAATTACACCGTAAAAATATTTTGTGAAATGAAGTAGTACAGTGTAAAAATCTGTAACATGATTCACACATAAAGCAAACAATGAATAACAAGGAATTAAATATTGTTGTTTGAGTTACATTTGTAGAATGGTATTTCTGATTAGTACAAATTTGAACTAATGATATTTTTAATATTGTATGTTGCAGTCGAATAATGTGTCATTTAAAATCATTGTTATTTTTAAAAATTTAATTAGAGAATTGAGGTAAAATCAGGAATTATTTATGAAAAGATAATTTTAATTCCATTTTAAACTTTAAAACTTCAAAAGGTTTCATACACACTGCAAAAATACACTATACATGGATAAAATTATTTTTATATAAAACAATAATAGTAAAAGTTTTATAAAGTATCTAGAAAATGACAGATACACAAGTATTAACTGAAAAGAATAAAAATAATATCATTATACTAGATGCTCCTCTTATCATTGATCAATAGATATTTCCTTAACCGTTTGTTATAGAGGTATTTCAAAAATGTTTCAAAAGTTGTTTTCCTTCATATTAAAATCAAATTACATCAAAATGCTTTTTTTATTTATAAAATTTAAATGTTTATTCTGGCTCTGAGTCCTATAACTATTTCTTAAAACTGTATACTTGCTCTAGCAAGTAAAGTAGTAAAAATGTCATTCTTAAACTACTAAAATTTACTAAATTATGATACAGAATATTTTGACACTAAAAATTCAAAAATCCGTGGTCAATATTAAATTACCTATTCCTCCTATTTTTGACTGTTTGAAATATCACACGAAATATTTATTTTAATATGTCTCTGCTTTTTAATTTTACTTTTTCCTGCGATGATTTTCCTATTTTCCATTTTGTAAGCTTTCCAATGATCAATATTAAAGGTCTGATCAGCTCTCGCATGCAAGCTAATTCCGGAGTTGTAGAAATAGCCTTCACCTTATCTGCCACTAAGTGTCAAAAAAGGAGCTTGAAAGGAACAATGATACCAAAAATATTAAGACATTGAAACTTATCTGCAATTCTGCGATTAATTTTCGAGTTTAATACGTCGTTTTGATATTAACTAATTTCCAGTGTAACTAAAGGCAAATATAGGCTGATAACTGATAGGAGACATTGCAAGTGTGTACAATGCATATTATTTAAACAATAATGACTATACAGATGAATGTGGAAAACAATTAAGTGATCGATTTAAAAATATTCTGTATTATATATATTTTTTTTCAATTACTTAGAACTTTAGTTTTATTTGTGATTTATAAGTTAAATTTTTTTGTGTTAACTATAAAAATAATCCATCACCAGATTCTAATGAAAATTAAATAAGATTTATTTTCAAAAGGCAAAATACTTTTGTACGATAGTTTTCAATAAAAATTTTGAACTGTCAAAAAACCTACATTTCATTTAACTGTGATATTTATCTTTTATTTCACGTTAACTAGAGATTGAATAAGACGTTAAAAATTAATTTAAGTTAGAGGTACGCATGCGTCGAAATTTTCAGGTCGACCAAAGGTCCTGCGTCAGGTTGGAAACTACCTGACCCGGTAAGTTCGGAGAAGTCACATTACCTGTTTTTACTTCTTTAGTTCAATAACAGGGCTGCTTCTGCTCACCCCTTGCAATAATCAATACAATTAGATCGAGCTCAAGTTTTAGAAGAAAAGCCAATAGTCTATAAAAAAAGAATAAAAGAGAATTTCTCACATATTCCTGAAAACAAAATTAATTACACCATCGGCCGCTCCAGACTAGGTCAGTTTAACGCATGTTCAGATCTCAAATTCAAATATATTTTTATAGTAAGCCATATCGTGATACTGCGAATAATAAATTTTGTGTTATCATTGAATATAAATGAACTTTTGAATAGCTTATTATTTATAGATTCCTGTTTGCTTCATCAGAATAAACTTTTGACCTAAGCATTAAAGGGATTTTGAAATAAGTACATACCCATACATTTACTAAAAAGCCTTTATGTCATTTATTGAACGTTTAGCAAGTTAATAAAAAATAAAACAAAATATATGATCTTGCGGAAAATGCAAATTTGAAAAATAAATTGAAATTTTCAATGAAAGAATAAAGTTTCAATTTCCCTATACAAAGAAAATTGTCAAATTGAAAACGGAGTCAAAATATAAATATTATGTAAAGAAAAAATAATTAAGGAAACTATAAAGGAATGGAGATTGCAAAATATGAAATTCAAAAGGAGGTAACATGCAGTAAACTATTTTTTTTTAAATTTTGAATAAATTTTAAAATGAAAAGGAAGAATGTGTTTTTCATACTTGGTATTCATTTAAAAAGTAACATGATATGAAAACAGTTTATATTAAATTTCCTTTGGCTGAAAAATATTATCGAAATAAAAAAACGAAAAAATTACTATTTATTTTCATGAATAAGAATTTTATGTAATACTTCAAATGTGTAAACTTGAATAAAATATTGCATTTTTAAAAAAACTATTCTGAGGAAGAAAAAAAAAGGTAACACTTGATGAGAAAAGATTGGAAAAAGCAATGAAAGAAAAATGTCATAAAACGCATTTAAAAATTACAAAAATGCTTTTTGAAAATAAAGCTGAAAAATTGTGAAAAAAAAATCCCGTCTCTTTCACAAAATTAAAAGATATACACTGCAATAAGCGTTCATGAAAGATAAGTTAAGCAGGAAATATTTCACTTTGTTCTTTAAAACCTTTCGAATTTTTAGAATCTTTATCTTTTAATATTCCAAATAAAAAAATTCTGTCATTAATTGCTTAGTTAATAAGAAGCTATATTTTTAACTAGATCTTTTAATATTTTTAATACTGGATCTTTTAATCCAGTTATAATTACTGCGTCTTTTAATATTTAAATTCAAATAGAAAACCAGTATAATAAATTATATACATATATTTATATATTACAAAAAAGAATTGTCGAATTTTAGAGTTTAAAACATAGACGGTGTTTGTTTTAGTCTGTTTTGCAACAAATAATTGATGAACCAAACTAGCTACTGCAATAAAAGTAAAAAACGTATGCTCTCAGAGCTATGTCAACGCTTCATCATGATAAATGCAGGGATTAAAGATACTCATGAAAAAATTGTACAGATTTTCCTTCGTGCAAACTGTCGTTGGTATGATTTTCTCTATTCTACAGTTATCTTACAAAACTTTTCCACTCCTGTTTTCCATAATAAAACCTCTGCTCAAACACAATTCATCGTGCTATGCCAACCAATTCGAAGTATTTTTTCCATATCCAGATAAGGAAACCAGTAGACAGTCGTAAGCATAAAACATCGTTAGAGAATGTTTCACCAACAAAATATTAATCAAGTTGCTTTCGCCTATGTTGAAATATGGCAATGAACCGAACAGTCGAAAGATGTTTTCCCGAAATGAAATAGGAGTAAAATCTATGTAGGAAAGGTATTTATTATCTCAGTGGCAGTTCACAAAGGCAGAGCGTTTCCACAACTAAGATTGCTGCATATTTCGGTACTATTATCTACGACATTTTACCGAATTAGAATTGACGATACTAATCCATCGGATTTTACATAAATAAACGATAATAAACTAGTATTCCATATTATTAAAGAATACATTTTTTCCTGGTGTCATACGAAGATGTCAGTAAGTCGAAAAAGATAAAATTATTTCTCTGAGACTCGTGTATGGCATTAATTACTTGACGAGAAGGGATATACTACCGCAATGCAACAGGTTCTTCTGGCGAATCCTAAAAAGGAAGTATTTTGCGTAGGAAAATACTAGTGATACGGCTCTTCCGATAAAAAGCAAAAAGTCTTTTAGAATAAAAAAAAAGAAACTGTATAAGTAAAAATGGGATTTACAGAGAACATAATTCAGAAGGTAAATGAAATCACATCGGAGTTTAAGATAGAAATAGAAAAGAAATACCTTGAAGTTAGGCAGGTGGTATATACACATACGTGAATTATTTTTAAAAGATTTTTGAAAAGGGGAAATAAATATTATTACGATAAATAGATAAACTAGAGTTAGAAAAATTTGTAGAATAATTTAAAGATAGTGCGGAATTATAATTTACGTGATATATATATATATATTTAGAAGAAATATTTCTAAAGCATTATGAATGTATTTAAATTAGGAGAGTAATTAACCATTAAATTTAATTATAAAAATATTACTTTAAAGCTGTAAAAAAAAGGAAACTTTAAAATTGTATTTTTATGAAAACGTATATGCATCGTCGTAACTTCAAACATTGATGCAATACGGATTGCTTTCTGATTTTCAGAGAACCATATTTACTACATTTACTACACGATATCTAGTACATAATTTCTGATTTTTTATATGTAGAATATTGTTACTAAGAATGCTAATACGTTTTTAGAATTAGAAGACAAAATTAGGATATTGCAAATTAATTTTATTTGGACAAACAAATGACCTCAAAAGAGGAGAAAGGAGACTATAAATTGCATTATATTTCTTTCATAAAAATTTACGGAGAATCAGAAAGCAGGCACACATCTTTAAGAGGTGATTGAACTCATTTTAAACACAATTTCCGTTTATAATGTATGGGCGTATAGCGAGAGCTGTACCACTAGATGACAATTCATTAAACACATAAAGAGCTGAATTTTATCATGCATCGCCATTTCTACCGTGGATTTAAAAAGTAATGGTTTGTTTTAGTAATCAGGAAACAAACAATAGGCATTTCATGGATACGATTGCTCTCGAAGTCGAAATTATGTAGTAAACAGGGTTATCTCTACAGTAAAAAAGCGTCGTGTAAGATTCACTTCTTGAGGTGCGGTCAAGCATTGTATGCAGATTTTAACTTGTCTAGGTGTATATATATATATATATATATATATACATATATAAACTAGTCGTTGGGGGCCACCGTAATACTTACTCATCATTGATATGCATAATATAAATTATGAAAATAAAACAAGCTTAAACTATTTATAAAATGCAATGCAATTCGAATAAAATCGTGGCTTGCTGGTGTCATAAACTTTAAATGCTCTACTGCTGAATTGAGTGAAAGAAACATCCTTATAACTCCAAAATTGATAATCATATTAACTGACGGTGTACTGCGTCGGATTAAGCGTCTCCTTTCCAATTAAAACATATCTTTGAATTGAAATTTGAATGAAATAGAGGGTCATGAAAAATCGAAGAGTGTTGAAAATAGGATTACAAATATCTCGGCAACTCATTATCCGATCTACTTCATTTTTCATGCAAAATATATGTTTTTTTATTGTCCATTATATTCACTCCTTAAAAGAAACAATTTCTAAAATTTTTATACACCTTTTGTCAGAACGATTATTTCGAGAGTCCGAAAAAAATAGTTCCGGATAGTCGAGTTTGCTGAAATTCAATAAGCTTATTTCCATTATTACATACTAAGTACATACCAAATTTCAAGTCTCTATCTCAATTTGTTCGGGAGGTAGAGCATTTACCTACACACACAAACACACGCAGACAGACGGACGGCAATTTTTTTTTCTAAAAATATGTTTTTTGGAATCTCCAGTGTCTGAAACGTGTAAATCCGTCAAATTTTTGTTTTCGATTTTCAAAACGATTACAAGACTTACCCTATACTACGTATGATGGGTAAGTAAAAATGAATTCAGTACTTTTTTATTCCCTGACAAGCATTTTTCAATTTTTTAAGGATTTCCAGGTATTATTTCGATTGTGATTTTTCAACGCTTTTTTTATTATAAAAGTTATCCTAAAACTTTTTTTGAATCACTCTAAGAAAATAATAAACGTAATATATATATGTTTTAAAGTATAAAACAACGTAAAATTGCTTTATTAAAAATTTACTTGAGTAATAAAAGAAATTCTTTCATGCAACATGATTTATGCATCGTATTTTCTTGGAGGAAAAAATACAATTTGAAGTAAAGTATTATCGATAATATTCTAAAATATTTATACGATAAATTTTTTTTTTTAATTTTTTTATTATGATGTGTTTGATTTTCGAGACATTAAAACATTTTTGAATTATTATTTTATCTACGCAATTCGACTATTTAATGAGTATTCTGATACTTAAAAGCTAATTTGTCTTTGATGTGTGCAAGAGTTTATTAAAATCATTTTAAGATTATTAATAATTACATTATAACCTTGCAAGCAAATAAATTAATTTAAAAAAATACACTGTTAATATATATTGTGTTAATTTTAAAGCAGGTACTTTACACACTCAAGAAGGCAAGCATCAATTAATCATAGTTATGTGAAATAAAGGTAAAAAATTACACGAAAATTAATTATCAAAAAGTTTTCTTTATTTAAAAAATAATTTAAAGTTAAAACTTATACATTTAAAGTAAAATTCTTACGTAACATTTAAAAATGATTCAGGAAAAAGATTTTCTTTTATTGGTTTTTTAAAGAAGAATACTTTCCTTTAAATTTAATTATGTGGAAATGTACATATTTGTACATATTTGAGAATTCTCATTTTTTTTTAAAAATTGAAATTTTTTACAGATATAAATAGTGCGCTGCATAAAATACCGAGGAAAGTAGTTTAAAAAAAAAAGGCTTTGAAAAATAAGATGACTCAGAGAATTGAACTAGAAGTTGTACAATTAAAACTATTTTTGGTTTTCAGAGCTCCAATCGTCTGCTATTCTCACAGTAGACTTATGTTGAAGTAATAACTTTCCGATTTATTTTATGCTAATAAAAAATGTGTTACCACGATCGTCTCCATGCAAAATGTATGTTTTTTTATTGTCCATTTTATTCCATGATGATTTTGTCTGCTCTGTGTCGTTCTCTGATAAAGTAAATCTAAGGAGAATGAATTAGAGTCCTGCGTCTGGTCTGGTAATTTGGTTCTGGTAATCTGGTCGATTTTTTCCAAAAATAACTGGAACCGCAGTTCGGATCAGTTTGATGCTATATCATCGATGCTTTTTCATTGTGAATCGAATTTTTGTCGGTTACGTATTAGATTTTGAATATTTTCGAGACGGGTTCGGTTTGAGCCAACTTTTCCAATGTTATTCCTGAATGTATTTAAAATGAAAAAAAAAAAAAACTATATATTTGATTATTAAAGTATATGTGTTCATATTTCAATATACAAGATAAAATTTATATTGGAAGTAAACTTGTAGAGATTTTTTTTTTCACAATTGTATTAAAATATAGATTTAATTTTCTTTCCTTTCGTTTTCAAGTTTGAATATTTTTGACTTTGACTGATGTGTATTGGATTCGGGTCGGGTTTTTGTTTTTACTGTAAGTAGAAATTTCGAGTTCGGGTTGGGTACAACTCGTCCCGTGCAGGACTCTAGCAAGTATCGACTAGTCAATACATTGGGCGAGAAGGGGTTAATTTGTGTTTCTGTTTGGCGATTCTGTTGAAGTGTAAAAAATCACGTATCGCTAGTATTTGATCATCGTGTACTATTAGTTAATTAATCATGATATAGAAGTTGATCAAACACCAAGGTATTGCATAACTACTAGAAAGCAAACAGTAAAATTTGTATGTACAAGACTTTATTGGATAGGCTATAATAATAGATGATCAATTAATAGGTGCTAATCAACGACAAGTTGCAGTCACTTTTATGCTGATTGTTACAAACTAGACAAAATTGTTTCTTCTAAGTTTTAAAATTTAGAAAAAAAAGTATAATAATTGTTTATATTATTTTTGTTGTTAGCATTCCTTATTTTATAAAATGCGATTCCGTTGAAGTGTAAAAAACACGTTTCGCTAGTATTTGATAATCTTGTACTATTAGTTAATTAACCATGATATAGAAGTAGATCAAACACCAAGATATTACATCACTACTAGAAAGCAAATAGTAAATATTTTTTGTACAAGACATTATTAGATAGGCTATAATAACAGCTGATCAACTAATAGGAGTTAATAAACGACATGTGCAGTCACTCTACTGCTGATTGTTATAAATTAGACAAAATTGTTTCTTGTGAGTTTGAAAATTTAGAAAATTTAAAAGCATTATAATAATATATTATTTGATTGTTTATATTATTTTTGTTATAAGCAGCCCTTATTTTGTAAATTACGAAACACACAAACATGAAAGATATACCATTCGAAAGGTTTTTGAACTGGCATCTTACATAGTAAACCCACATTTTGTTTAAGCATGATTTTCGATTAAAAATTTCAGTTAATTAAAATTCAAATCAGCATTGTTTTTATAAATGATAAATGAAAGGTTTCATGAAATCAATGTTGTCACAGAAATAAAATACAGGCATTTTACCATTCTCAGCAATGATTATACAATATATAAATAGTACGAGAAAGATAAAGTGTCTTAGCTCAGCACGTTTTTTTTTTTTAACATTTTGGATTAAAAAGCAAAATTGAAGTTGAAATGTTTGGAAAAAATGATACCATCGATCGATTGCGCAGAGTTACTTCATGTAAAAAGTATGCTTTATTATAGTAGATTAAATTGTCAGAAATAACAGAAAAAATTCGAAAAACGAATTTAACGCGGCATGAAAGATTCACCTTAAACACGCAAAAAAACATGCTTAAAAGGTACCGAAAAAGATGTTAAAAATATATTTATTTAATCCCGAAATCTTTCGAACGCAAACTCGTTCATCATCAAGTGGAACTGCTCACTGCTCATACAATTGCTGTTTCCACTGTGCCTTTACGTAACGGAGTTTGAGCAAAGGCTAGTCTATTAATCTGTAGGGGTGTATGAAAAAGAGAATCATTGGAAATTTTGCGTAAAGAAATAGAGTTTGTAACGATGGTTTATATTATAACGTTCCTAAGATCTGATTTAATATTTGAAATTATCTAGGACTCCAGCTCCGGAATTCACGGATTTTTCATACACCCCTACAGATTAATAGAAATAGATAGATTAATAATAGACTTCTTCAAACTCCTTTGCGTAATGGCACAGTGGAAATGACAATTGTATGATCAATCAGCAGTTCTCCTTGATGATGTACGCGTTTGCATTCGAAAGATCTCGGGATTAAATAAATATCCTCTTAACATATTTTTTCGGCACCTTTTACGCATGTTTTTATGTGTGTTTTATCAAGAGTAAATTGTATTTTATATTGATTCAACATAATTTTCTTTGTCCCATGTTTTTCCCCAAGCGGAATTCGTCATACTCTAATGCAGTTAAAATACAATGGTTAATTTTTTTTCTCGCGCGTGGCTTTCGCTATCTTAGATAAATTTTTACTGTAACTGATGAAATAAATTAGATGATATTCTGGTTAGACTAATCGTATTTGCAGATATTTATCCTGAATTTTTCTTTAGAAATTTAAACTTGCAACAAAAAATATCATAGATTGCTAAAATTATTTTACTGCAATTTTAAATGTTTACTCGTGTCCAATGGTAATAACAATAATAATAATAGTAATAGTAATAGTAATTATCACTATTTTATATATCGTGAAAATTAAATAAGTAAGGTTAAATATTGTATAAACAAATAATACTCGGGAATACATGATGTGTCGACAAAACATATATTTCACTCAAAATTGTGTGAAATGCGCACTTTCTACAGTAATATAGGTTTTAGCACAATACAAAAAAATGTTCTTGCCAATGTTTTAAAACAAATTCTGGAAACAGAAACTTACTCAACTGCTTCCACGTTCTAATTTATTCAATATTCTAAAAAGAAAATTACGATAATATTAATCTACATTAGCAGCATCAAGACCAAAAAAAATGCTTAAATAACTTATATTATTATTTATAATGTGGGAAAAGGGAAATGACTGACGAAAAAAAAAATAACGTTATTAGAAAAGACATTTGTGAAGTGAAATTATGTTATATTCTTTGAAATGTTTTTATAAAACACTCAATGCTTTTTTTGTTATCTGTCTAATGTTCATTAATATTTCACATGCTTTGCGATACTAAAGACACTCGTATGGGAAAAACAAATTTAAATGAAATGCCTATTAAAATTAAACAGATTGCATAAAATCTACCTATTCTAATAAAAAAGCATAATACAAAGATAAAAGTAAAAAATATTCAGAAAAAACAACACACTTTTACAAGCATCGAATGTTTATTTTTAAAAATCACACCTAATTCCATGACTAAAAATCCTGTAGTTAAAAAAAAAATGTTTTAATTTGACGTGGATGCCGATTATTTAAAATTTACTGCTCAATTTGTGCTTAATAAAAAGCACATATGATCACATATGATCATAACATATGATCTCAACATATGATCTCAACATATGATCTCAACATATGATCATAAATTATTTAGTATTAAACTGCTAAATAATAAAATAATTTTTTTTACAAACATTATCACACTCTTCATTTTTTATTTATAATTTCTATTTTTTAGTGCTTAAAATATTTTGTTGTTTTAGGTTCATAGACAGTTGGCAAATTTTGGCGAGTGTGGTTTGACGCATAATTAACTAAATTTTTTTGTAACTCTTAAACAGTTGTAACCAAAAAGATTATTTGGCGATTTATCACCTGCAGCCAGCTAACGAAAAAAGCCTTAAAATTAAGACATTTATTTATAATTAAATTCTAAAAATAATAAAATGTTTTATTGTCATCGGAAACACACGTGTGTACTGTATCTGACAGTATTAGAAAATTTACAGCCGGGCGGTGTCGGTTTCTGGTAAAATCTGGTTACCCGGAATTTGGAGTGGAAAAAGAAAGAACAATGTCGATTCGACTAGAGTCCTACATTGGATCGGATAAACTTTATTTTACCCGAAACCGACCACCTACAATTTGTGTCCCGTCTGGTTGGTGATAGTTTTTTGTTGTTGTTGTTGTCGCGTGGTTTGAATCTCGTTGACTATAATGTTTTTTGTTTGAAAATTTATTCTTGCAGCTCGGGTTCGTTTTAGCATATTTTTTTAAGACAAGAATATTGTTTCAGGTGAAAAACTATATTTTATTAAGAATGAGTTTTTATATATGTTCACTTTTCTATATGAACGATAAAATTAATATGAAAGATATGATTATACACATTTTTTCTATAATTGTATCAAGTTGTAGATCTAATTTTTTTTATTTCGGGTTTCGGATCCGGAGGAGTGACAATTAAATCACTTATCAGATTCGCTCGGGTTGTGGGCCTACAGATTTTTTTTTGTCGGGTTCGAGTAAACCAGCATTCATGTTCAAGTACAAATTCAATCAGGTTCAAGAAAGGTATAACCGGATTCGGTCATGACTCTAGATCCGAGCCTACACGTGTCGTGACAAAATTTCTGAAAAAATCTGGTTACTAGATCGTATGCAGGATTCTATTTCGAACACGACTTACAGTAAAAACCTCATACCCGACCCGGGTCTTATCGGGTTCACGAACATCAGGTCACCCGACAGCTAATACAAATCTAATCTGTAGCCAAAAAAATTCAAAAAGATCGATCTGAACTTTCTAGATTAAATATGATCACCCTACCTGGTGCAGTGTCGTCACAAATGTCACCATCCTGTAGCAAAAAAAAAAAAAAAAAAAAAAAAAAAAAAAAAGTCGATCCGAACAATTGGATTCGGGTAAAAACTGGTCACCCTACCGATGCAGATTCTTCACAAATGTCACATTTTTGTCATTGAAGTCACACGGTGACTTTGCAAAGTAGTCACATTGTGCGGTTAGAAAAAGTCTTGAAAACGGCCATAACGCCTTCACATTCAGGTCACAATGACTTCACATCCACGTCATGTGACGTCACGTGGACAGTCACAAAGTCACAATGTGACGTCATTGTGAAGTCACCATGACGGCACAATGCCTTACGGAAAATGTCTATCATATCACGAAGTGAGTTAAAAATCGATTACAAAATTCCATCTTTACATATAAAAACCAAATTAAGTCAAATAAAAGAGGGTAATAATTAAAAATCGGATAAATCAACTTTCCTTATTGAGATTTCATCTTTTGAATCTCAAATTAAAAATAGTCTTGAAGCTTCATATTAATTCATATGTACTGTTTTCCAGAGAATATGTGATTAAAAGGTAAATTTACGAAATAAATAATTAAATATTATTTAAAAACGGGTTTTAATTTTCTGAACATAAATTAAATATATGTTTAATTAATATATCTAATTTACAGTAGTTAAATTTTAAAAAATGAAAATTTTGATTTTTAAATATAATATTAGAAGATCAATTAAACAGTGTTTTTTTTTTATAATATCGACACATGATTACATCCCATTAATACTTTTTCCTATTTGTTAAAAAGATACAATAACGATAAATAATACTTAAGAAGTAGGAAAGTACAATGTTGAAAAATGCATTTTTATTTGAGATTAAATTTCTAATACATATTTAATTAGATTAATTTATTTCATTAAGTCAAGGCAAAACAATTGTTTAAACGAAATTTGAGAAAACGGTTTAATTATGAATAATTAATTTATCTATCTAGATTAAATAAAAAATATATATTATTAATATACAAAAGATTTTGATAAATAATTATGTATAAAAAATATAAATAATTTATGTTTATTAAAATTAAGCCTTTTAGAATGTTATGACAGAATTTATAAGTGATTGCCACTGCTTAAAAAAAGCAATTTTCTTATTAACGCAAAATATAATTTTCCCAATTATGTATTTAGTATCTTGTTATTCTAAATTATAATGATACAGTGTAACATGTCGCTTAATTCGTAAAACACATCGAAAATTAACGTCGTATGAAGGAATAATTCAAATTAATTTTCATTTTTATTTTAATTGCTTTATTTTAATGTCCAGTTTCGTGAATACTAAAAGGAAAAGCTAATTGTAGGAGCCGAAGTATCTAAACATAATATTATTACACTCATTTATTTAACTCAACTTGATTTTAATGTGTTAAGATGGAATTTTGTAATCGAATTTCAACTCCCTTCCTGATATACTAGAATTATAAAAATTATGTACACAGGTCTGTCCGATGGCATTACAACATTTTTAATACTTTTAGAACTGAATTATAAATTATTAACTTAATTTTACATTATTATTGTGTTCTCTGGTCGCGGTAGTTAAATCGCTAAAACATATTTATGGTTGCGACTGTTTATGAAGTACAATAACTAAGTTAATTATGAGCCACACTTGCCAAAATTTGCCAGCTAGCATTGAGACTCCAACCACTTTATATTTTAAACACTAAAATGTATGAAATATAAATAGAAGTTAAATACCTTAATAATTTTTGTGCAAAATGCTCTTTCTATTTTATTATATTATAATTTTGTTATTGTACGGGGAATTTTTAATTAAAGCTGACTGCATATATCAAAATCGGTTTGCTTTAATCAAAATGTTCATAAGATTAGAACTTCATGTGAACTGCAATTGTATTCTGACATCTATTATCATTCATAACTTTATTTTATCCCTGTTATTCTTTGCCTTTTTGGAAACATGCGTAAAAATTTAGAGGGATAAAATACTATATGTTTATGTAGATCCCTTGCAGCATCAAAATGCATGTTACACCAAGTAAATCTACGTTTGCAGTACGTAAGTGCCCTTGAGAATAAATCCTTTTTGATTTTTAAAAAAAATTGCACATATATCAAAGCTTAACTGCATGGTAAAAAATTCATTATTTTACAAAACAAATACAGGATAAATGCTATCTAAAACTTATGTTACTTCTGCAGCATTGAATAAAAGATGAGGATACATTTCGGATAACCGAGAGGTATAAATCGTGCGTTATTCTCTACATTTAAGCTTCAAACTACTAATAAAAATCTTTGTGTGTTCAGTGCCGATTTTGAAACCTGAAACAAAATATTTTATGTGTAATGTCAAAGAAAAATGATTATTTCACTGTTTTAGCAAACACATATTTCGTTTCAGAGGTATTATTTACCTTATATCTGTTTCAAGTAGGCAATATACTATATTTTATAAGAATATTATAGCTATTGATATCGATTTTAAGAAAATAAACAATTGAGAGGAAAAACTTTGGTTCATTTAAAACATAAATCATATATTTTTGGAACATGCAATTCCATTATCTAGTTAATGACTGTTCTCGTTTTTAAAAACGTTTTTGTATACAAAATTATAAATTATTAGTGATTTATTTTTCCTAATAGTATTGTGGAGTCCATCTTTAAATTTCCAATTAATCTCAACAGATGACAGTCGAAGACGTCAATAAGAACATGCATCAGGTCGAACTTGTTGACATCCTATGCTGGGGAAAACGCGGCAGAAGACTGACGGGAGTGGAGAGTGAGATATTTAGATATATGATGGTGTAAGAATGAACTGATAATATTTTTTTTAAAGAAGCAGCGCTTCTCGAAATAGAAGATTCATTTTATCTACATATTTAAGACCTACTCATTCCTTTCTAAATAGTTCTTGCATATTATTTTCTATTTAATATAATTCTTCAATAAGTTAGAAAGCGTCCGTTTATTTTTCGTAGTGTGAGTATCAGTTTACTATATTATTATCACATTGATACTAGGTTAGACAATCGATGCATTTTTGAGAAAAGTAGGCGGAAATTTTCATTAACACAAAACAATAAAAAAAAATAGAAGAGTGTTTCACTATAAAATGGCCTAAATTGTTCAGTAAGAAGTTCAATGAAGGTTAGACATTTCAAGGAACTGCGTGATCAAACGTATCCAGAATGCTTCATTTAAAATACATCTTTACTAGATATCGTCTGCTAACTTTTATCAAACATGTTTAAGACTTCTATAACCAGTTGACAATATTCAGGAATTTAATTCATTTCATCATCTGAAAATACATTTGTTTTAAATGAGATAAGAGTTTTCACTCTGTTGATTTTCCGAAATGGCGAATGTTACTAAGCTAAAGAACATGCATTAAATTTTGTTTTCGCACTATTATTTCTGCAAACAAAACCATTTGAAATGTTGCAAAAAGCTTCTAAAGACGACTGTTTATCTAAACGGTATTTGATTGGTGCAAAGTATTTAAAGACGGTAGAGAATCCGTCGTAAAACTCAAGGTAATGTCCATTATTTTCTTTGATTGTGCATTATAAATTCTTACTAAATTACCAAACAGACAATGAAAACTATTGTTTGAGTATTTTGCGCCATTTGCGTGTAGCAATCCGTTGGAAACTGTCTAAAATGTAACGAGAAAAGTCACGATAATGCGCCTTTTTATAATTCAATTAATTATTCGTGAATTTTTAACCAAACATTCAGCAAATTCAGCTCCACAAGCTCCGTATTCACCGTGTGGTTTTTTCTTGTTTCCGCGGTTAGAATGGCAAGTGTTTCTTGAGTCCATTAATTCGATAAAAGAAATTTATCTGCGAACTCTGACGGTTTTCAATAAACCGACTTTAACAGATGTTCTGATGATTGGAAAAAACGTTGGCAGAAGTACATTGCAGTCGGAGGAGATCACTTTGAAGGAGATGCAAGAACGTTTGACAATAAATTGACGCTTTTTTTTAAATCTCAGTAGTATATTACATGCATGTTTGTGTGTGTATTAGTGTTGAAATGCGAAATACGTTAATGTGTACGTATATAAAAGCTTCATTACTAAAAGCGTAAACACTATAAAAACTTAACTAATTTATTATTTATAAGTATATAATTTAAACGTTAAGTTTTTAGCGAAAAGAAAGCAATCTGCCACCACCTAAAACGTAGTCAAAAAACACCTTGATATTATCATTTTCTTTCTCATAAAAAAAAAGAGTTAAAAACATCTACATGGCCCAAGTAAGGTTTCAGAAAATTGCAAATGCCAATCAACAATAAAATTTTAACATTTGCATTTGCAAATTATGAAAAAGAACATTACCCATCTATCGTTGAAAGCATTGATAAAGATGGAACTGCAGATAGTTAAATGACGAAAATATAAAAACTGGTGATAGCCTTTAAATAGCGATTTTTTTTCCAAAATTAAAAATTAATAGTTTGAGGTATGAAATTCTGAAAACGTTTGAAAATAAACGACATTTTCTGAATATTAAAGTATGTAAAATCGTAATATCCAAAATCACTGTAACATTTACAATTAAATTCTACTATGCCGAAAAAAAAAATGTTTATATAATTAATAAATAAAACAAGCTGTCATTTAGACGCATTCATATGAATGAAAGTACGCTCTTTCAACATTTAAATAAAGACATGTTCTTTAAACATTCCAATAAAAAAAACTTTGATTTACACGATTACAAATCAGATATTTTTGTTACATTTATTCTAAACAAAGAATCCAGAGAGGAAAAGAAAATATTGAATTTGTCTTCAAAAGGTTGTTTTTCTTAGTAATTCATTACCTCTCAAACTGTGACAGGCACTTGTTCCAAAGTTTTCAAAACTTCAGATTATTTTAAACTCTATGTGTTGAGATTTACTGTAGTTTTTTTTTTCTAACTGACAGTGTTTGAATAGGTTTTTTTTTTATTCTTGTAGTAATTTATAAAACAAATGAGCTGTTTTTAATGTTAAATAAACTCTTTTTAATAAAATATTTTAACATATTGCGTTACTTACTTACTCTGAGAATTCGTTTATGAAATTTAGTTCACAAAATAACATATTTATTAGTTAGTTTTTTAAAAATATTATATTTTTTTATGCAATTCATCGTTAAGAAATATTATACGTTCTACGTTACATGTCTCGAATTCTTTCATATCGCATTTTTATTAATGTGCAGAACTGAAAAAAAAATTATTGATCAGCAATATATTAAAGCATACTCCAAAATAATATTTTAATTTATTAGGGATATGCATCTTTGTTCTGAACGTATCTTTTTTCAAAACAAAAGAATATATGTTAGATAAGAAGCACTGCTGGTTACACATAAATATAAATTGTATAAAACATTACTACGATTAAAAGATGGCAACACATGTCAACAATTACCATGATTGCAGCGTATGTATTGTTTAGTAAACTGTTAAAGACAATGTAAAATCATGGTAGAAATTTTATAAAAAATAACTATACAAAAGATCAATTAAAATACTTATGTTATGTTTCTAAAATATTCCGCGAGTACCAAAAATATTGAAACGCGATTTAATCATTTGCCTTTTGGAAATAAGTGAGGGATATAAGTTCGAATAGTTTTCATAATAACGTGGGAAACGAAATTATACTGCTCAAATAGGCTTTCAATTAATTTTTAAAAGGTTATTAAAAAATTATATCGTGTCTCTAGACAAAATTAACCAGTTGAAAATTGCTTCCTTTTTGCTGCACCAAGAGTATTAGAAAAACTGTCCTCTTATATCTTTAAAGCTGACTGTGTTGTGTTTAATAGAATATTAAACTTTGAAAATGCGGACTATATGCCATATTACAATTGTAAATATGTGAAATATTACATAAAAGAGGAAACAGGAACGATAATATACGTGCAGTTTGCTATAAATAACCGATTCTTTGTAATCAACTTCAACTATTATTTGCAACCATATTAGTAGCGAAGAAATCTAAGTTTTCTAAAACAAAATTAGCAGAGCCCAGTTATGTATTGAGAAAAAGTTTTTTTAGAATTCTTTATGGCTGCTTTTAATTAATTATGTTTATAGGATTTAAAACTACATTTTTCACTTTACATTATCTAAACTTTTATAATGCTTTATTTAGATATGTTTGCGATACCTATATTTACTATGTTCTTACATTCTCATTGACGTTATTACTAATCGGTTGGTACTATACACAATTCAATGCGATGATGTGCGGTGGTGAGTTATCTTTTCAGGACTGCACTACCACTGTTGGTCCCTTATTCAGTTTTTTCTTGTAAATGAATTACACATAATGTTTATCATATTATTAATAATTTGAACAGATAATTTAACAACACTTTTACATTTCATTACTCATGAAAATGATTAAAAATAATTAAAATAAATACAAAATAGTAATATATTTTGAATAATTACATTTAAGCTTAAAATTAGTCATTAATTAACAAGTAATAGTTTAATAATTATTTGGGAAAAGCATATCATTTCCAAAACAGAGGATTTTATCTTCTACAAATAAGATTTGTATTTATGTCTTAGTACTGCATATCTCCTTAATGTGTTCCTTTCTACCCGCTATCTTATATCTTGTTTAACCTCATTTTCAGAATGACTAAAAGAAAAGTATTGTACAGTGACGTAATTTATGCATCTGTTTAACTTACATTAATATATGATGAAACAATAGCTTCGTGATAAAGTCCTATTTTTTTAAAGTAGGTTTAAATGTAAGTTTTTTTAATCAGAGGAAGTAAAATGGGCTGGTGATTACATAGGTAATAGTTGAAAGAATAATTTTATGCTGTTATTGAGAAACATAAAAGTGCCTTCAAGATAAATTACGAAAAAACAATACTAGTTTTGCTTTGTACTTTCTGGAAACATATAGAATGACGAAAGTGTTGTAATCAGGATAAATCAGATTTTAAAAATAATGATATATGTTTACATTTTGCGGTTCCTGGAATCCATTTTTGCTAGTTTTACCATGTTTCCATATGTATGCGTGTATGTGGGTAATGTGTTACGTTTTCAAGTCCTCAGAGTGTGTTTTTAGTATTATATGATGATGTATGTATATGTGTGTGAACACATTTGCGCCAAAACTATGCTTTCGACTGAGCTCTCATTTAGTGAATACGATACTGACTGTCTCTAGAATTGAATTCATTTTCATGTAAATCTGACAAAGGTTTTGGAATCTAAACTATTTTTTAACTATTTTTCAATCATTGTCTGACCATAAAAACAAATTTTATTTTTTTAACCCAATTAAATAATTTTATTGTTCACGCGCATCTTATGTTGATGAAACCATCATGTTTGAATGGAAAGTCACTAAATTTATCAACAGTTCGTTTCCTTGAAATGCAAAGAAAAAAAATTCCGGTGTACTTTATTTATTTGATAATAGCATAAGCTTTTTGTTGTAGAAAATTGGCGAAATTACCATATTTAAAACTACATAAAATTCCCATTAGCATGACTATGTAATTTTTGACGCAGGCGGAATGAAAATTCATTGCAAAGTTTGTAATTTCTTTTTAGCTTTCTGTCTAAAACGGTCTGTTTTTTTTAGAACACGGGGTCAATTTCACTAGTGGAAACAATTTTATCTTTGTAAAATTCGAATCTAAATTGTTATTTATTTTCATATTATTATTTATTTGAACGCACATTAAAGTTTTCAGAAAGCCGATTGGAGTCACTCTATATGTTTATTAATAAATTTATAAATAATATGAAAAAAATAAATGTTTTAACATTTAAATAGCTTTAGTTTAACCAATAATCGATCATTGGAAACACTAGAATCAAATAAAAAATAATGCATGATATGTATTAATTTATAAATAAAATATATTGAAAGACACAAATATGTTCACTCAATGTAGATCATGAAAATCAATCACTTATAAAAGTTTAATGTGTAATCGAAATGTACTCATATAAGTATAACTAAGGAATTTAAATCTAGATTTTATACTTAATTGAAATTCGCATAAAAATGTCTATCACCGTACCGTTTCACCGGAAATTAATTAAACTAAAATGTGACTGTAAATACATACTCATCTCTCCCTACCTTTCCTATAATTTAATTTCTAAGATAGAGCATTCTCACCTACCTACAAAGATGTACTAAGCAAACCGTCTCTGAGAAAGTATAAACGAACTTTCAAAATCAAGAATTCTTTATCTATGATAAAAAAAAAAGATTAAAGAGGGGGGGGGGGCAATCATTATGAAGTAACTCATTATATTTGTGCGCAATACTTTTAAATCTAATTCACATTTTCATCCATATATTGCAGTGCGTTGTCTTAAACGATAACAAAACTCTTGATTATGGATCACCCGATTTTTCCTACTCATCTCTTCAGTTGTTGAAGACGTTTCATTTCAATGCTCTATTTAGAATATATTTATAGAACATGCTCTAAAAATACATGCTCTCCTTTGTGTCATAAATATTATTTATATTATTTATTAATCTTACAAGAAAATCGGCGAATGACGCGTGAGGAGATAGCAGCATCAACTATCATTTCGAAAATGTCGATATTTTGCATTCTACACAACAATTTACAGCTTCGCCATATTAGTTCCAGATGAGTCCCTCATCACCTGACTAAAGAAAAAATGCAAGCAAGAATTCACCAGTGTTGTGAGTGGAAACAGATGTTTCAAAATGATCCGAATTTCCTAACGACTGTAATAACAGGTGATGAAACTTGGGTGCATCATTTTGATCCCCTTACCAAGTCCGCAACAAGTGTATGGAAACACACTGATTCCCCGCCTCCGAACAAATCGAATCTGATGGAAAGTTCATGATGATTATTTTCTTTGATCATAATGGTGTAATATAGCAGAATGATGTGATACAAAAAACTATTGTGAATGGTGAATATTATGTTTCACTTTTGAAAAAATTGCGACAACACATATTGAGAAAGCGTCATGAACTGGTAGGGAATTGAACACTACATCATGATAATACTCGCCTGTATGTCGCTTTTTCTGTTCAGCAATATCATAATAAGTGCAATGTACTAAAATCATGTACCTCCCCCTTACAGTCCAGATCTCGCACCATGCGATTTCTGACTGTTTCCGACGTTGAAGGAGAAGATCCATGGCAGAAATTTTAATAGAGATTCTGAAGTTATTTTAGCAGTGCAGGGGCCTTTTAAGCAGCTTCCAGAAAAATGCTTCTCTACTTGTTTTGAAAAGTGGGTTGAACGATGTAACCGTTATATAACATCTGAGGGAAGGTATTTTGAAACAGAATGATGTATTGAAAAAGAATGCTGTAAATATTTTACTTGATTTTTTTATGACTTTACTCTCAGTTTTTATGAAACGCCCTTTGAATATATACGATTTTACACGTGCACTTTCAACAATTTTGAATCTTCCATTGTTATAATTACATTAAGATGTTCCAAATTTATGTTATTTTTTTGGTGTTGTTGTTTCTATAAAGCGTTTTTGCTTTGAATTTTATAATAAATAATATTTTACAAATATAATTCACCCTATATTTATTTTTTAATAATATATATATTCGTAAGTAAGATTTATTTTCAACAAAAAGTGTATGTATCTTATTTTATACATTGCACATTTTTTAATTAATAATAAATTATTAAAATCTGCTAAGCATTTCTTTTATACGAATTAAGGAATTTAATTGCTTATTTCAATGAGGTTATTTATATTTTGTTTAGATTTCATACATTAGCATAATGAATTTTTTTTGTATTTCTCATTATAATGTACCTGTAAATAAAAAAATAAATAAATTAGCGTCTTGCATGAAGCAATTTGATTTTTTGAATTTAGAGATATGACACAATGTATCTCATTAAGAACCACAGTTACACAGAAACATTTACTAGACTGCTCTATCTTTAATGAGATTTGTGGGATAAATTTAGAGCATATTCTATAAATATATTCTAAATAGGGCATTGAAATGAAACATGATGAATTAGTATTCATGTTATGGCACTGAATTTCATTAGTATAAGATGTTTCAGCAATATGAATCTCGAATAGTTTGAAACTCTAAAATGAATCTAAATGAAATCACACTACTGCTTTCAGCAATATTCAAATTACAAAAATGAAATATTACCATTTTTAAGGGAATTCTAATGATTTTACAAACAATTCCAAACATATGCTCAAAGTTTGTTCTTTCATTACGATAATCTAATTTGAAATTATTGATAAAACCAAAACATATAAATACAGAAATTTCAAAATAGTAATGTTTAGAACAAAAATTTAAGATGTGTTTAATTTCTATATTATAATTAGAAATTATTACCTTAACTGCTATCCATATTGCAGAGAAAATACAATACTTGTTGAATAATTGATAAAGTGAATAATTGATAGCTATGAAAATAGCTGTTACATAAAATATACTAGATTGTTCTCTGAGAAAGATACCAAAAAGGTTTGTGTAAGAGTTGTTTTCTTAGCTGTCAGCAATTCACATTTTTAATGTCAATTGATGAATACAATAAATTATACTTAATAATTAAAATCATATAAGTTTCACATGGAAACAAGGCATATTTTAGTAAGGGAATTTTCTAGACATGTTTATTTTCATCCAATTAACCGAGAAGTTTGGCAATTATATATTTTGCTTTTCAGCATTGCTCATATTTCTAACAAATAAAATTTCATTTGTTCTAAATCAATCATTATAGTAAATTCTGACTCACAAATTTTCTATTAATTTCTTATTTCTTAGATTTGCACAATTCTTTATTTTGACTTACCTTCTCTTACAGGTACTTCTCATTTCAAACCAATACGAAACAGATGCACATATATATTTAAAATAATTAATACGAATGAAATATGTTATAAATGTATGATTAAATAAAGTTCATCAAAGTTCATGTGAAATATTTTAATATAAATAAATATTAATTAATTATGTGTCAGAAAATATATACTCTCCAAAATAAATAATAATAATAATAATCAGATTGGCAGCAACATTAATTAAAATTATTTTATTTTATTTCATTAACTTTATTACTTTCCAAAGAAGAAACAGTTTCTACTTGAAAATATATTGTTAATCAATTGAAATATCATATACATTATTTAACATAAATATAAATTATGAAATGTATTATACCTGCATTAGTTTTTCATTAGTATAGTGTAAATGTATAATATTTCTTCATAAAATACATTTGAAAGTTTTTATAGGTTTTATTTATTTTTATTATGATCGTCTTATTTCCAAATAAATAAATAAATAAATAAATAATAAAAGGCTGAAGCTTGTAAAAATACATGTATCTCAAAATATATAATTATAAATAAGCATCACTACACACACACACATATATATATGTTGCGGTCAATATGATTAATCTGATCCTTATTAATAATAACTGGATCTAAATTACAATTTCGATTAAATCTCAACAGTCCCTGCTGTAACATAGACTATATATGCTACATAGGCGCCACTGCCACAGGGGGGTTCAAAAGAGAAAAACGTTCTAAAATTTCAATTTATTTTTACACTGAAGGAACTAGAAATTTGAAATTTGGTATGGTAGTTACTTATAAGATGTAAATGCTCTCTAAGAACAGTTTCTAAATATTTCGAAATTTAAACGGATGAAATGAGCTAAATGTGTTCTAAAAAAATTCTAAATTACAATTTCTATGGAATCTTTGAAACTACTGAACCGATTTTAAACGTAATGTTCGCAAATTTATGGTGAGAGTCTGTGCTCTAACACAGGTTATATTTTATGTCAGTGCCACTACCCTCATGGGGTTGCAAGAGCAAAGAACGTTCTAAAATTGCAATTCTTAATATACTGAAGAGATTATAAACATGAAATATTGGCATGGTAGCTACTTATAAGATGTAAATGCTCTCTAAGAACAAATTCTAAAAAAAAATCGAAATTTAAAAGGGTGAGATGAGCGAAAAGTGTTCTAAAAACATTCCAAATTACAATTTCTATGGAATCTTTGGAACTACAGAACCATTTTCAAAAGTGATGGTTGCAAATTGATGGTGAAAGTCCCTGCTGTAACGCAGGCTATATTTTATGTCGGCGTCATGAACCCCTGGGGGATGCATTAGCGAAAAACGTTCTAAAATTTCGATTTTTTTTTTATACTGAATGAACTAGAAACTTGAAATTTGAAATAGTAGTTATTTATATGATATAAATGCTCTCTAAGAACAAATTCTATAAAAATTCGAAAATTAAAAGGATGAAATGAGCAAAAAGTGTTCGAAAAACATTCTAAATTACAATATCTATAAAATCTTTGAAACTACCGAACCGATTTTAAACGTAATGCTCGCTAATTTTTTATGACAGTCTGTGCTTTAACACAGGTTATATTTTATGTCAGTGCATAGGTTATATCTTATGTCAGAGATTAGAAACATGAAATTTGGCAAGGTAGTTACTTATAAGATGTAAATGCTCTCTAATAACAAATTCTAAAAAAAGTCAAAATGTAAAAGGGTGAGATGAGCGAAAAGCGTTCTAAAAACATTCTGAATTACAATTTCTATGGAATCTCTGGAACAACAGAACCATTTCAAAATTGATGGTGGAAAATTGATGATAACAGTTCCTGCTGTAACATAGGCTATATGTTATATAGATGCCACTACCACAAGGGGGTGCACAAACGAAAAACGTTCTAAAATTTTGATTTTTTTTTATACTGAAGGAAGTAGAAACTTGAAGTTTGGCATGGTAGTTACTTATACGATGAAAATGCTCTCTAAGAAATGTTTCTAATAAGTTTGAAATTTAAAAAGGTGAAATGAGCTAAATGTGTTCTAAAAATATTCTAAATTACAATTTCTATGGAATCTTTGAAACTACCGAACCGATTTTAAACGTAATGCTCGCTAATTTTTTATGACAGACTATCCTCTAACACAGGTTATATTTTATGTCAGTGCCACTACCCTCAGGAGGTTGCAAGAGCAGAGAACTTTCTAAAATTGCAATTTTTTTTTATACTGAAGAGATTGGGAAACTTGAAATTGGGCAAGATATTAACTTATACAGGGTTTGCATTTTAAGTAATGAGAATATTTTTGTCCTGACGCGGCTGTACGCCAGAGAGCGCACCGACCGGTTGGAGTCGGTAGCGGGGCCTTCGACCTTGATAACGCTCCACTCGCCAGTCGCCTACTGGCTGTGGTTGAGGCAGGATCAAGCGTGGCGTAGACGTCTTCAAAAAAGGTGTGTTTAAGTTCAAAATGCAACAAAGCATTGAACAGCGTTACACAATCAAATTTTGCGTTCGCCTTGGAAAATCGGGTGCATCAACGCTGGAAATGATTCAGCAAGCGTACGGAAGGGAAAGATTATCGCAAGCTCAAGTTTTTAGATGGCACAAAATGTTCAAAGAAGGCCGGGAGAGCGTGGAGGACGAGCCCCGTGCAGGTCGCCCATCAACATCAAGAACCGCAGAAAACGAACAGCATGTGCGACATTTGCTGAACACGGACTGGCGTTTAAGTGTTCGCATGATCGCAGAAAAGCTAGGAATGGATAAAATGGTTGTGCACAAAATCATCAGTGAGGATCTTGGGATGACGAAGATTTGCGCCAAACTCGTGCCGAAAGTTTTAACACAAAATGGCATCGTAACAATTCCACAGCCTTCCTACAGCCCCGACCTTGCCCCAGCAGACTTTTTCCTCTTCCCCAAAGTGAAAACCACCCTCAAAGGGCGCCACCACGGGACCCTGGATGCTGTCAAAAGGGCTTGCACGCGTGCTCTGATGGATGTTTCGGTTGGTGACTTCCAGGGAGCGTACGAAGCGTGGAAATCTTGCCTGCAGAAGTGTGTTGATGCTCAAGGAGCATATTTTGAAGACTACTAAAGTTTTGTAGCGATATCTCTAATAAATTATTTTTTGTGAACGTATTCTCATTACTCAAAATACACACCCTGTAAGATATACATGCTCTCAAAGGACAGTTTTAAAAAAAATCGAAATTTAAAAAAGTGATATGAGGAAAAACTGTCCTAAATACATTCGAAATTACGATTTCTATGGAATTGTTAAGGACAGAAACTTGAAATTTAACATAGCTGATTCTTTTTAAGCTGAAATTGCACACACAGAACAGTTTTTTTTTAATAAATCGATATTTAAAAGGGTGAAACAGAAAAAAGTTCTGAATTACTATTTTTTTTTTTTTTTACTAACAGGATTAGAAACTTCAAATGTGGCACGGCCGTTACTTTTAAAATACAAATGCTCGCTAACGATAGTTTGTAAAAAAATACAATATTTCAAAGGGTCAAATGAGCGGAGAGAGTTTAAAAAGCGTTTTAATTTGCAATTACTATGGAATTGTTAGGGGTAGAAACTAAAAATTTTACATGGCTGCTGATTTGATCGCACAGAACAATTTAAAAAAACAGCGTAATTTAAAGAGTGAAATGCACGAGAAGAATTCTAAAAACGTTCTAAATTACGATTTATTTGGAACTATTAAGGATAGAAGCTTACAATTTCGCCTGGCTGTTACTAATTTATGTGATACAGCTGGTATAGAAGCTTCGTATTTGGTATGGTGGTTACTCTTAAAATGCAAATGCTTGCTAAGACCGGGTTCTAAAAAAAATCGAAATTTAACAGGCTGAAATGAGCGAAAAACGGTCTAAAACCGTTCTACATTATGATTTAATTGGATTTATTCGGGTTAGAAACTGGAAATTTAGTATAGTTGTAACTTTTAAGATGCAGACGCTCGGTATAAACAGTGTATTAAAAATTCGAAGTTTAAAGGCGTAAACTGAGCGTAAAGCGTTATAAATTATGTTTTTTTTCTAAATTGTTAGCGATAGAAATTTAGAATTTAACATGCCTGTTATTTTTTATACGTAAATGCTTCCACAGAACAGTTTTTACAAAATTCGAAATTTAAAAAAGGTGCAAAAGCAAAAAACATTCCAAAATTGCGATTTTAGGGATGCTGCTAGTATAGGAAGTTGAAATTTGGCATGGTGGCTATTTTTAAGATTTCAGTGCTCACTAAAAACGGTTTTCATAAAAAAAATCGAAATTTTAAAAAGTGAAATAATCTGAAACAGTTCTAAAAACCTTCTAAACAATGACTAATCTAAAATTGTTAGGATAGAAACTTGAAATTTTACTTGGCTGTTACGTTAGAAACACAAATGTATCCATAGAATAGTTTTTAAAATTTTTGAAATTTTAATGTGAGCGGGAATAGAAATGTTCTAAAATTGCAATTTATGTGATATAGTCATTACAGAAATTTTCTTAATTAGTGTGACTTAATTTGAAATTTCTAAATGATCTGCGGCAGTAAAATTTCCTCTTATGAAAATAAGCCAACGAATGCCACTTGGCATTTTTCAAGAATTACGCGAGCAAAGCCAAGGGTTTTGCTAGTATGCAATATATTTTGAGCAAAATATCAAAGTATTATATTCAATTTCACTTTATGCAATCATTATTTAAATATACATTTTAAATATTTTACTGCTTCGTTTTTAACACTTTTCAATATTTATTTTTAAAGCTTTCCAATACAGTTTAAAAGGATTTATAAATTCGGTTTGTCTGTCTGTGTGTCTGTCTGACTGCCTTCTGCGTATCTGTCTGTCAGTAATCCAAATCGCTTAATTATTCTCATATTTTCTCGCAATTTATGTGTGTTATTGAGGTTTACTTTGGGATTTTCGGTACTGAAAAGAAATGTGCGGCTTTTGCATTTCGTTTAGGTTAAATCCAGGTTAGATTCTCCATTGGGTTAGTAGCAATAGTTCCAGTATTTTAGCTATTAGATGTGTGGCAGGACTAGTGGCGTTCTTCTACTCTTATATGTTATAAACTCTTATATGTTATATACTCTTATATGTGTAGTACTCGAAGTTAAGCAATTTAGTTCTTCAAATACAAGTTATGTTATTCAAAGAAGGTAAGTTTGGCTTTTGTTTTATGTTCTTGTAAGATAGAGACAAGTAGAAGATGAAATACAATGTACTTATTGGAGATTTTTCATGAAATATTTAGTGAATGTTGTTGAAACATGCATGGAATAATGCGTTAATTATAGGTTGCAGCCATATTTGTTCCTATTTCAAGAGCTACTGCTCGGGCATCTATCTTAGATTAAAATGATACATCCCCCACCCGCATTGGTATATATGCCTCACTTGTGACGCTGAATAACACTCCTTATTTATAATTATAAAATAAATTTGTTGTGTGAAAATATTATTTTAAATCTTCAAGACTGTGAGAAAAAAAAAAAAAAATCTGTTTCTTCATTTAGTTTACCGTGGCACTTCTCGTAGGAGAGCTATTAAATAGTTTAGAGAAGGTATTTGAGACACATTGAAAATTTGTGTGATACTTCTTTAGTAATGTCTGAATACAAAATCAACGACCTGACTGAAGCGTGGTGGGGCTTAGCTAACCTGTGAATTTTTAACTTTGCGAAATTTGATTTAAATAAAGGTCCTTGAGGCCTTTTGAAATTTTAATACCTTCAAAATTAGTATTTAATGAAATAAAAAATAAAAAAGCCAGATTATTTAGTCGGGTCTAAATATTTGACAGGCGGTTTCAAAATAGTATTTTATAAGTGTCGAAACAATATATTTGAGGCACGCTCATATTTAGACAGAATAATATTTATACCCAGAAAAAATATTTAGAAAAAGACAGACCATTTTGGCGAAACTTTCTAACCGACAAGCGCTAGGGAATGTTATTCGTGAGTGCGAGTAAATAGCGTTATGGGTTGGTTGAAGTATGACAGTGAGAGAGTATATCGGCGGCCGTCTGAGTTGAAGCGTACAGCAGTGCGATAGGATCTGACAAAACCACGTGATTTATAGCAAGCGTGTACTTAGTCGAAATATTTTGGAGTAAATAAAAGATTATCATTCATAGTGAATCACGT
Source organism: Maratus michaelseni (assembly GCA_963931845.1). Taxonomy (NCBI): domain Eukaryota; kingdom Metazoa; phylum Arthropoda; class Arachnida; order Araneae; family Salticidae; genus Maratus; species Maratus michaelseni. The sequence goes on along the minus strand of OZ007590.1, from coordinate 253,760,804 downwards.
GCAGCTGTAGAAGTGCTACTATGTTTGTATTAATTAATGGAAAGTACTATATTGTTTTTTTAATATTATTTTTAATAATAGTGGGCATTTATTGACCACCTAAATCCAAGGAGCATAAATATGTTCAGGAGTAATAAACCATATAGTGAATTAATTCTGATATTTCACCATTTACACCTAAAAAGGATTTAATTGAGAAAACATGCGATGATTGAAAAAGACTAAACGTAAGTGTACATGAATTGTGATTTTTCTAATGTCAAAATTTGTGAAAACAGCATTGACTAACATTAGTTAAAGGTCTAAAACTGTTATATACCAGAAGGAAAATTTCACGACAGGTAATAAACCTTTCCGGGCGAATTTCCCTCATTTTTTTCTTTTATTGTAAATTATGATGTTTTGTGTTCAGATGTTTTGTGTACCATGTTCCGATTTAAGGGGACCGTGGACCGTTAAAATCGACTAAAAACTCATTTTTCTTATTTTGGTTTATTATTATACTTCAATCTTATCTGCAACATTTGCAAAAAACTGCATGCAATTACAAAGATTCCTATCAAAGCAACGAGCATTTCAAATTTGACACCGTAATTGAGTTACACTAAAAAATAAAACTTTTAATCGCGTTTTCTGTAAATGAGAATTTTCGCCGAGTTGAAATATTCAAAATGTTCCAGGCGTCTTATATTTAATCTAATTTTCATAATATTAAGTATTATTGTTAGCATTGTGCTATATTTCAAAACTTGGTATTCATATGCATGCATTACTGTACATAAAAGGAAAATTTCGTAGTTATACAACATTTTTCCGTGAAAATTTAAAAAAAAAATTAATATTGGAAGTTTTTTATTAATTTTTCTCAATATATTGGTACAATTTTAAAACGCATATCAACTATTGTTGCAATAATATAAAGCTACCATTTAACAAAACACCAAGTTCCTGAAGCCAAATTTAATGCGCATGGATCATTTTTAATTAGAGTGATTAATTAATATATTTTAATTAATTAATTAATTAATTATACACATTTTTTAATAAAATTGCTTAATTTACTTATAAAATGTATGAATTACTATGTGTGCAAAATTTCAGTACAATTGAGTGAAAAATGAAAAAATTGGTTTTGAACGTTCACTGTCCCCTTAAGACAAATATAATGGTTAAAAATATTATATGATGAAGACGCGTAAATTGAATTTGTAAAATGGTCACCAGCTCATTATTCATGACACTATTTTCTGGTTTACAATTTCATAAGAAATCCTGTTACGTTGATAAAATTAATTGAATTGTTTGAACATATTAAAAGTAAGTAAAAAAAATCAAATATTAAGATATATTAATTAAGGGAAGTGGAATATAAAAAGCTATTTTATAATTAGACACATAAATATTATCAGTACCGCGAATTTATATACTTAGATCTACATTTTCTTCATTTTTCTTAAATGCCAATAAACATGACCATAAAAAAAAATAAATGCAATGAATTTACTACAGATTTTTGAAATATCTAGTAGAGTGTCTCTAGACATATAGTTTAATTATGCCTAAAACGTGTTCCGTGTTCAAGAATATTACTTTTTATTTAAACCGATGATTTGCATTAGGATTTTCGTCTATTTTTTCAAGGATATATTTATGCAAATGTTTTATAGTTCAAATTAGTTAATTTTACTTTACATTCATGCTTTATAATTTTTAAAAATAGTGTAAAACAAATCTCGTAAAATATGTCTACTGAAACATTTAGTATATAATTTAATTTTGGTGAATTTCTCCGATACTAAATTTGAGAAAAACATGCGATATGAAGAATTGAAAATATTTTAAGACAATTTAACTAGCATTCTGATTTTCTGGATTAAAATTTTACGAATATCGTTCTTGGAGAGAGTTCTTTAATATTTTTCGATAAAATGTTAAAATTTCCATATGTTAAAAATTAAACTATTTTTTTAAAGTATTATTATTATATTTTTACAGAACTGGTCTGATGTTTTTCTTCACGATTATTTTTAATCTTAAACTTTAATTAAGTAAAAGCCACTTAACTTTAATTAATTAGAATTTCTTGTATGTAACTTTAGATAAATTAGATTGTATGAGACTTTAAATTTCGTTTATTTTTTTTGCACGATATATTTTTTAAGTGAAGTTTATTTTTTATGTATATTAAAACAAATAATGAAAAAAAGTGTTTTTGTATAAGAAATTAACCCATAAAAGAATTAAAAATGAAAATGATCGGCACTATTTTAAAAAATAGTGTAAAACAAATTTCGTAAAATATGTCTACTAAAACATTTAGTACATAATTTAATTTTGGTGAATTTCTCCGATACTAAAATTGAAAAAAACATGTGATATGAAGAAATGAAAATATTTTAAGACAATTTAACTAGCATTCTGATTTTCTGGATTAAAATTTTACGAACATCGTTCTTGGAGAGAGTTCTTTAATATTTTTCGATAAAATGTTAAAATTTTCATATGTTAAAAATTAAACTTTTTTTTTTTAAGTATTATTATTATATTTTTACAGAACTGGTCTGACGTTTTTCTTCACGATTATTTTTAATCTTAAACTTTAAGAAAGTAAAAACCACTTAACTTTAATTATTTAGAATTTCTTGTATGTAACTTTAGATAAATTAGATTGTATGAGACTTTAAATGTCGTTTATTTTTTTTGCACGATATATTTTTTAAGTGAAGTTTATTTTTTATGTATATTAAAAGAAATAATGAAAAAAAGTGTCTTTGTATAAGGAATTAACCCATATAAGAATTAAAAATGAAAATGATCGGCAAATGATGAATTACTATATTCCACGATATGCTTCCCATCAATGACAGATCTAATGGGGTGTGATCGCCTCTTTGGGCTAAATAAGGGCCGGTAAACCGACATTAGAGGCCTCCACAGAAAAAGCCTCTGGCGAATCCCAGGTCGAGCCGGGACAGGTCTTCACTCTTTATGGGTCCTGCCGGGCTTTATTTTTTCTGGAGACTTGTGCATGGACTGTGTCTCGCTCTTTCTGGAGACTGGGGCCGGACCAGACTTCTTTTTTGTCGGGTTGAGCCTGTCTTAGATTTCATTCTTTCTAGAGGTCTCCATGGGCCGAGATTTTCTGGCGTGGGCCCGGCATGAAAGCTAAAAATTTGGCCTGGTTGCGATCAGTAGCGGATCGATCGCCACCCCCGAAGCATATGTAATTCAGGGTTAAAATGAAAACTAACTTTCCTTCTTTTAATCACGTGTAAAGATAGGATACTTGATCTGGCACACTGAAAAATCGTAAATCTGATAGATTACTAGTATGTGCTGCTGTAGTCCCGTATTAGTAGGATAATGTGTATTAATTTTTAGGTCAGAATAAAGTTAGAAATTAGATGACATAGTGGTTTTTATTTCAATGATAGTGACTATGAATTTGTGCTTAAGCCTATTGTATTGATTGGTATATACATTACAAAGCTTTACTCATATTCTTATAAAACAAACAAATTATATTACTCTCATAGATTTTTAAAAATAATGCAGTGAGCCGGATGTAAATTTTTATCAAATAACAAGAGCAGAAATGAAAATCTTAAAATAAAACTTTTCTGTTCCCAAAGGAATAAATTGAAAAAATACAGAGCGAGGTTACATGAAGCCACCAAGATATTACGAACAATGTTTGCGTATCAAGAGGTGTTGATTGAATTGAATTTGGAGTTTGGAACCCCAACCAATCACATAACACTTCAACGTCAATAGGTTCCAAAGAATTTGCTTAAAACCGCTCCTATTCAGAATATTTCTTCAAAAAGGTTTTTGTAGATGTTGACAATTGTTTGAATCATTCTGGAGCATATGGTTTTTATAGTGTATCAGAAAACTAGTTAGTATCCATCCAAATATTTTAGTCTTCAATGATTAGAAATTTGAAACAATGGAGTTAAAGGAAATGGAAAAAGAAACAGTTGTTGTTTGAAATTTATTTTTGGTCCAGTATGTCCGTAAAGAAATGTGCAATTAACCACTATTCAACCAACTAACTAAGCATTACGGAGGTTTACTGCATATAGATAATAATGCAATGCACCACCTCAAAATCTGCTCATGACATTTTCTTTTCTCGTCCGATTGCTCCAAGTCATTTTGCAAACTCGCCAAACAAATCCCTAATCATTTAAATAGATCGAATATTGCCCAATCAATTTCAGCGAAATAGGCCAATTCGGGAACAAGGCGATTTAGGACTCTGGCCATTAATAATAATTAAATCTAGACGATGCAAAAAATCATAAGTAGAATTTTATGTAAAAGAAAACTATCTTTAAAAAAAGATAAATATGAACTGTACTGAATCGTACATATTTATAAGTCTGGACGAAGGAGATATAAAGATCGTTTTACAATTCAAGCTTTCAAACTCAGATTATAAAAACTGACCCTATATGAAAGCACAATAGAAACATTAGAGACAAAATAATTTCCAATGAAATTCTACTACATTCTAGAAACTTTATCCATAAAAAGTTGTTTGTTTGGAATAGTTTTAAGCCGTTTTTTGTGCAGTACTGTGTTATGTAATTTTAAATAATATTTAAAGATCATTAGACTTTGTATACATGCGTCTATATTTTGGGGGGGGGCGAAGGGGTGTAGGGGAAAATAATTACACTTAAATGGTTTACACTTAAGTTGTTTTACGTATCCTAGATAATTTTTAACTATAATCGAATAAAAAAGGAACCGAATTTTTACGATATATGAAACAGTAAAATATTTCAAAATCATATTTTTATAAGATTTTTTATATATTGGTCACATGAAATATCAAAAAGGAAATCTTTACACATATTTTCTCTTTTGGTACAGTATTTGGACAAGCCGGTCTTTGGAATTACCGCAACATTCGGCAACATCCATTGCCTAAAAGTTTGGCACATGAATATGAAATCGTGTTCAACGTTTCATGTTCAGAGATTTTCGTGGTCCAGATAAATTAAATTTAAAAACAAAATAAATTTTCTGTGAGGAATCTGAAGAATGTTATTTGTGGTGTTCGAAAATATTTTAACATAATTTATTTTAAAAATTATTAATGTAATAGGCAAAACAATCCATCTGTGACTTTGCTTATCTATGAATTGCCAGTGTTTTGCGGCCTGTGAATAATATCTGAGTAAACCAAAACAGACAATAGCATTCACATCACATATAAAAAAAAGCATGTGGAATATTTTAAATTTTGACTAAAGCAATTGTAGAACAAAAAAATAATGTTAAATGAACAAAAAACTTTGTTTGAAATTGACAAAATTCTATTTATGACAAGATAAATAACTTTTATACGAGATAAATTATGAGGAGAATACATTGACTGAAAATGCCCCTAAGCCATTACTAGAACAAAACTTTAAAAAAAAATTGTATCATATCGTCATCATAAATATAAACGTCTGCACAGTTTCTGTGAGATACACGCTTATAATCAGTATCAAGTCGTGATATGCTAGGTCAAATATTATTTGACAATCTCAGTTATTTTCCTTAAATATGGAAGAAACAAGTTTGCTATCATCACAAATAGAAAGTGTAAAATTTATAAATCGTTTAACCAAATTCTTCTTCAAGTGTCTACTAAAGCTGCAATGTAAATATTTTCTAAAAAAATTAATTTAATAAGAAGTCATTCAAAATATCACTTTTGGGCAAATATTGATAAACATCAATAATATCAAGTAAGCACAATCACCCCCAAAAAATCAAAGACCACAAAATGATTTTACCCAGCCGTACACATTAAACTTTCCGAAAATCTCTAAAAATAACAAAATAGTTGATTTATGTGAATGTTAAATACTTAACTTTAATAAATCAATAATCCTAAACAGACATTTTAAAATTTTTCTATGTATAAATATATCCAATCCAGTCTTCATTTAATTTCACCTTTTGTATTCTGACGCACCTCACATTTAGCATGCATTTAATTTATGACTATCTGAAACTTTCATATGTATAATTATATTTATGATTTAATATTAATAAAGAAACATATTTCATCCATTGTTTGATTTTATCATCATTATTTCGTTGCATTCTAATTCTTCTACATTCATTGTTATAAATACATTTATTATGATTAGCTTTTAATCAAATGTTTGAATCTCTTCTAATTAAAAAGGATTACTTATTATCATTTCCTTCCTTATTCATGTTTTCATTCAGTCTTTAGAAAATATCCCATATTTCACAAAATCATTTATACTAATTTTAACAATAAATTACATTAGGATATTTACGAAAATAATAAATTACCAATAATCGCAAGCATAACTCTGATTAACTCTGATTGTTACCAAATAAAGGGATACAATTGAATTTAGTATATGATATTATACATATATTTAATATTTACTATTGTAATATGCATAGTTTTTTAACAACATTAGCATTTAAAATGCGTATATGGATGTAAATTACACACATATGTATTTTTTAAAAGTTTATTTATCATGCAATAAAAATTTCTATGTAGATATGTGTTTCTTGTTTTTTTTCCGAGGTTTACGTAGTAAGAATAGAGAAAAAAAACATAATACTACGAAATATGTTTTATATAATTTTAATATTTGTATATATATTAAAAGTATAGTCCTGTGGAATTTTTACAAACTTTATAAAAATATTTTCATAAATACTTTTTGAAATCTTTTGCATATTTACCTTTAAATTATAAATATATTTAAACGCTTACACACACGTATTCATTATAATTATATTCCAGCAACAATTCCTAATTATATATCAAGAATATAGATATAAAAATTATATTTTCCGTCGTGATTAATGCAGTTAAAATGAAGGCGTGTAAAATGTAGGGATGGATTGGTGTTTGTTCCGTGTCATGAAATTCAATAGATGGCTTATTGCGTACTCAAGCGAAGATTTATTTATTTATTTCCCGAAATCAATAATTATTGATTTAACCCATTTTAGGCCAAGCATAGAAATTTTATAAAATGTGGTATCATTTGCATTGAAATTTGCTTAAATTGCATTCATTAAGACCCGAAAAAACTTTCGTGCATGAAAAATAATATTTTATTCAATTTGACGTTACCATTATTAATTTATTATTAATAATTTACTATTAAATTTAAATAAAAAAATTAAGTTTTTCTTATGGCATTTGTTTTATTTTTACTTTATTTACCGAACTTGCAACTTAACTCCATTATAAAAACATATGATTAATCTCAAGTGGAATAATCATACATTTTCAAAAAGTCGAATTTGTCAATAACCGTTTCAAGTAAAAAACCAGCGTATTTTGAAAATTTCTCAACAGAAAGTGATTACTTCAATTGCATTACTAATATTTTATAGATGTCTCCATAACCCTTAAAAATAGCAGAAAAATAAAATTAGTGAAAAATATACGTCACAGTGTTAATAAAAAAATATTTATTTAAATGGTGCGTTTACGCACCTTTTGCCGGAAATGGGTTAAGGACTCAAACAAACAAAATGATGCTTTAAGGACTCAATCAAAAAAATAACTTTATTCACAGCAGGACGTTTGCAGAAAAAAACCATCTGGCATAGGGAAAGATTACCAGACAATAACACTAGTGCATGTAATCTCGTAATCACAATGATTGCTAGACATCAGTGCTGCATGTGCAACCCGTTTCAAAAACAGTTAGGTCACGATATGTAGATTTCTCATTGCGAATTTATTTTCCCTCTTTTGGGTTCGCCGATGTATATTGACATGCAGAAAAGTCTCTTCTAAAAGCATTCTACACTTGTTTAATGGGATTTAAATCACAATAGCACGCGTAGAAATATATTTCACGTCCACACTTTCCAAAATCTCACTCAGAGCATCAATTCAATGTGGTCTGGCATTATTATTCATAAAATGGAATTTTCGACTAATAGAATCTCGGAAGAGACAGACGTGGGAAAAGGCTGCTTAATGGCAATAGCGTTTGCCAGTGATCACAAAATGTGGACTTAGTTCTCTCATTCAGAGTAATACCGCCCGCTCGAAAACTCAAGGGCATCCGGAACTGCACCTCTGCTGGATTTTACTGGAAGAAGTCCTTGTCCCGAAAGAACACCATTTCAGATGGCGTTTAGTATTATTTGTAACACGAAAACGACCCTGATGTATTATCGGTCCCATTGATGATCCTCACAATTTAAAGTTTTCCACAACAGTACAAACGCAGTTTCCAGAGAGCTTGAATGCAAAACTTTCAAGAAGATGAATGAATAGGCTTTCTTTGTTTAGGCCTCCTTTATATATTGTCCACATTTAATCGTGATATACGACGTCCGGACGCTCTACAAAATATATATTTTTTCAAATAATGCTGGCTATCAGGTTTTGTTTGCCACATGATAAAGCTGTAATTCTATTGATATTGTTTATCTTGGACCATTATCGTTGACCATAAAACATTTTTTTTACTTATGTACCAGTGCCACGTGAAGCTCTTCTTGCGCAGGAAATCAACCTGCTCGAGATACAACACTCGTTCAACCTATTTTCAGTACACCCATCTTACAAATTACCATTCATTCATAAAACCTTCTTCTAATAATGCAAATCAACTTTCACTTAAATAATGGCTGGCTGCTTCTAAATGTCTTCCGTCGTAAAGATTTGCACTCTAGTGTATTATTGAACCAATTCGATGCGAAATTGTTATCACGTGTACAGTAGGGTAGTTCATAAAAACTAAATTATTTTCTGACTTGCTATGATGATAATACGGTGTTATGTAATGACTTATTGTAAAATTGTACATTTTCATTACTTTTGAATAAAAGCTTAAGCCTTCGGATTCACCTTTTGAAAAATATTACGGTATTTATATGAACACATGAACTTTCTTTCCCGGATATATTCAATTTGTGTTAGTGTTAACTAAAGTTAATAATCTCTTTAAAAAGCGTAAAAAAAAATATAAAAATTCATTAATTTTTGGATCTATTTTGAGTATGGATAATGAGAAAATTAAGAAAAAAAGATGCTTCAATGTTTTCAACTTTTCATTAGTACGCGCTGTTCCACTTATATCGATATGAAATATCTTTAAAAATTACATAAAATGGTATGGCAACCGTAATGAAAACATGTATAGCATATTCATTTTTATAAAAGTAGAATCAATATTTAAATATTAGCAAACACTTTTTAACACAAATTACGAAAAATTTTTATTACAAAACACGAAAAAATGTTAAATATAACATAAATACTTAATTTATCCCTCTACCTCCACTCAATTCTATAAAATCGGTATTTTGAAATAAATTTTTAACATGGATATCCGGAATTTCTTCTCGTCATTTCGCACTCACGAGTGGTATTAATGTTTAATAATAAATCAAAGTAAATGTAATAAAAAGAAAACTGCCCAGTTAAACTGAGGGCATTGAGCTCACAGGCTATTCACACTAATTCTATATTATACTCTTATTTCAACGAATTTGAAATAAACCTTCAAAAAATAAAGTAATCGACAAAATATTAATGGGGATCATCTCCCCGTCCCCCTCTTATAATTAACCAATGAACCCCTAAAACTAATCAGGGAAGCGTCTTAACTCAATGAACATATATACAAAATTTGAAGCAAATCGGATAATTTTGCATGAAAACCCCTATTATCTGAATTAAGGGGGATTATCCCCGTATCCCCCTTTATACTTAACCAATGAACCCCCAAAACTAATCAGGGAAGCGCCTTACCACAAAGAACCTATATACAAAATTTGAAGAAAATAGGATAATTCTGCATGAAAAACCCATTTATCGAAATTCAGGGGGGGGGGGAATTAGCCCCCGTTCATCCTCTTCTTTATACTTAACCAATGAACCCCGAAATCTAATCAGCCTTAACCCAATGAACCTATAAACACATTTTGAAGCAAATCGGATAATTCTACACGAAAAACCTATTTATATAAATTAAGGGAGATTAGCCCCGGTTACCCCTCTTTATACTTAACTAATGAATCCCGTAAACTAATAAGGAGAGCGTCTTAAACCAATGAACATATAAACAAATTTTGAAGGAAATCGGAAAATTCTACATGAAAAACCAATTTATAAAATTTAAGACGGGATTAGTCTCCGTTTCCCCTTTATACTTAACCAATGAATCTCGTAAACTAATCTTGGAAGCGTCTTAACCCAATGAACATATAAACAAATTTTGAAGCACATCGGAAAATTCTGCATGAAAAACCCATTTATATAATTTAAGGGGGGATTAGCCCCCCGTTCCTCCCCTTTATACTTAACCAATGAATCTAGAAAACTAATCAGGGAAGCGTCTTAACCCAATGAACCTATAAACAAATTTTGAAGCAAATCGGATAATTCTGCATGAAAAACCCATTTATATAATTTAAGGGGGGGATTAGCCCCCCGTTCCTCCCCTTTATACTTAACCAATGAACCCCGAAATCTAATCAGGGTAGCGTCTTAACCCAATGAACCTATAAACAAATTTTTAAGCAAATCGGATAATTCTGCATGAAAAACCTATTTATATAATTTAAGGGGGGGGAATTAGCCCCCCGTTACCCCCCTTTATACTTTACCAATGAATTCCGAAAACTAATCAGGGAAGCGCCTTAACACAGTGAACCTATAAACAAAATTTGAAGAAAAACGGATATTTCTATGGAGAGTTATCGCGTTACATACATACATACATACATACATACGTACATACATACGTACATACAGAATCAGGCTTTGATAGCCTGTGAGCTAAAAAACTGCTGAAGTCTCATTCTAAAATACCGAAAAAAAAATTAGAAGGCATTCGTCGTAAAATTAGAGTACTTCTTGATATATTATCTTCCACGTGCAATAAAAACTATAAGTGTGCATGTTAGAGAGACATGAAAGTACCTCTAAAAGACTTCATTAATGATCAACGTAGTACCGAAACGTAATAACAGGATTAATAGACATCGCTGAAATAAAAGAAATACAAAAGCAATTGAAAAGAAAAAAAATCAATAAAAAAATCTCTTGTGCCAAGCTAAGAAAAAATTATGTCACAAGTAGTTCATACAATCTAAAATTAAATCTCTTAAAACATATTAATCTTTAAATTTAGAAATATCTTAACAGTATTGTAAATATTTAGAAACATATTAACTGGAATTAAGTAGAAAAAGATTTAATATTTAATGAGCTAAAAGAATTCATGAAAAAAAAACTAGTATGTGATATTTTGTTCCTTACGTTCTTAGCCAATCATTCTTTTTCGATTAAGAATTTCAATTCTTTGTTTGCTAAAATAAATATCAGCTTTTTAAACTTTTCCAAGATAGTTGAAAAGTGTCCATGCGTTCGGTTTGAGTGTGTGTTTGTCTGCGTATATCTGCCATATGTCTGCCGTCTTTCTGCCATATGTATGCCGTCTGTAGGCCGTCTGCCCGTGCTCTAACTCGCGTAAATATACTCGGATTGCGATGCAACTGATATATGTTATTGATGTTTACTATGGCTTGCTCGGAATTGAAAAGAAGTATATAGCACTTGGACTTTGTATACAGGGGCACTCAAAAGAATACCGTTACATTACGTTCTATGGGGAAAAATCTTTTGCAGTGTATTTTAACGATGTTACCCTATTCCTAATATATTGAAATTAATATACATCACGGAAGTGTATTTCAAGATGCATATTATCGAATGTGACACATGCCGTACTTATAATTAGTTTATAGAATGAATCAAATGAAATCCGTTATATTATGATCTATGGGAAAAAAATTGTTTGCGGTGCATTTTAATCATGTTACACTATTACAAACATGTTTAATTTGATATAATTTTCTAAGGTTCACTGAAACATGCTTTATGTATAATATGGAGTGTAAAACATTTATCATTCATTTAACAGGGCCACACAAAAGTATTCGGTTGCATAATTATTTTCGGGGAAAACTGTTTCCATCGTGTTTTAATTATGTTACACTATTCGAAATATAATGAAATTGATATACATTACTGAGGATTACGACAAGATACTTGCCGTATAAAATGATGTGCATAGCATGTATCGTTCATTTATAGGGACACACAAAATATTTCGGATACAGTACTACACCCAAAGTATTATCTAGAAGTGATAATTGCTAGAAGTTCGGTTTCTGTTAGGTATGCATTTATCTAAATTTTTGCATACTATGTGGTATGTATAAATTCTATACATCATATACACGGCTACACAAAAGAATTGGTAAGCATTACTGCTTATCAGCGTAAGTTGCTTAGAGATTTTTTTTAATCGAGTTATGAATGTTGAACGTCAGATATGTTTACTATATTAAGAGATGTTTGTTGAATATAAATAAAATCATACACAAGGCCACACTAAGGACTGGATGGCCGCCTATGTTTGATAAGTTCTGGTAAGTGTGATTTCAATAGTTTTCAGCGAGTTTTGCCTGAATTAAACGTTAGAATAATATGTTGCGTGTATAAAAATCTTACGGTAGAATACAGAGCTGTACAAAATAATTCAAACATTTTTCCGTCGATTGGTAGAAACTGCTAAAGGTGTGAATTTTCAACTGTGTTATGTGTTTTCCTATACTAAACAAAATTGCAGCATACTAAAGTATAGAGTATATATAAATCTATAGATTATAGATTTTATCTCTATCTATCTCTATCTGGAATCTATAGAATATAGACAAGTTTGCCCAAAAGAATGGGAGTACATTTCTGGTTATGGCCTTGTAATTTCTTAAATCTGTTTTTCGAATGGGTTTTGTGTTTTCTAACTTGTTTAATTAGGCATCTTATGTACGCTTATTAAACAGAAAAGTTCTGTTAAAGTATTCTGTTAGTGTTGGAAAGTATTTCATAATCTATGCTTGATGCATGTATTTTCTTTCTTGTTTTTTCAAGTTCTTAATTGTAGGAGTTACTTTGTTTTCAGAAACTATCACAAAGTTGGGGGGTCTCATCAAATCGCCAGATTCATCTTCCAAATAAGTTATTTCGTTCTGGCTCTTGATCGCTAATAATTTTAAGGATTTCCTTTCCACTTAGTGTCTCAGAAATCTTTAATAATTATTTAATGTTATACATTCAGAAAATGTTGTTATTTTTTAGCTGAATTTTTTTTCGAAGATGGGAACTTCTGACAGCCTCTTATGAAAATCATCTGCAAGAAGTAATTTTTGCATATCTGTAAATTCTGCGTGTAATAGCAATGTGTTACCTACATTTTTTTTCAATTTCAAGCAGCGTTTTAAAATAACACGTGGATATTTATTTACTGATCATTAGAGAATTTTTAAATATTTTGTTTTTTCTTAAGTATTGCTGGATAAAAAGGGTATATTATTTGGTACGAAATGCGTGTTTTTAAGGTTCCGTATATCAAAATGATAAAGAAAGGAAATCTTATAGTCTCGCTTTGAAAATCTCGATTACAAAAAATCACGTGATAAATCAACATACAATTATAAATCAAATTAATGATTTTTGAATTTTTTCCTTTGCATGTGCTATAAGATCTTTCTTCGTGCCAAATTTCGATATTTGAGGTCAAACGGAGGTAGCCTACAGGCTTTGAGAGTAAAACTTTAAAGTGCCGATTTTCTTAAATTCTCCGATCGCGAAATCCCATGTTAAACTATGGGATAACTAAAAAGTGTGATTACTCATTTCTTATTTCTTCCTTTATTAAAATACAGTTTTCACCATCAGAAAATAGAATAGATGACAGATGCCGACGATGTGCGTTGTTAAAAAAGGTCTCCTTAAATTGTAAATATTTTTAAGAAGATGACAAAATTTCATCAAGTAGAAATTTCAAAGTTTATAGTTATATTTTAAGTACTTAAAATTTATGGAGACAGTTTTTAAAAACACACATCATCGACATCTGGTACCTAATTTCTGATGGTCAAAATCCTATTTTTATAATTTTATTAGGGAATGAGTAATAGCGCTTTTCCCATACGTTAACATTGGATTTCGTGATCAGGTATTTTCAGTGAATTAGCGCTTTAAGGTAATATACAAAACCCTATAGTAAACTTATAGGGTATTTCAAGTTGACGAAGACCCTGTAAATTTGACACAAAATGATCTCTTATAGCACATGTGAAGGCAAAAATTTAAAAATCATTAATTTATAAATCTATGTCAATTTACTACGTGATAAACTCATGAATTTCCACAATTCTTACTAAAACTATATGAACGCGTTGTAACGGATTTTTTAGGGGTAAGATAACATAGCGGTACGGAACCCTCAGGGCGCTAGTTCTACTCACACCTGTCGTAATTTTTTTCTAGTAAAATGTAATATTTGTAAGTAAGGAGATAAAAAGCGATCCAAAGAACTTATAAAATCGCAACATAAATAAAAAAGATATTTTATTTTTTAATTCAAATTAACCAATGTGTTTGAATTTACATTATATCTTTAAAATTAATTCTAAGAGAAGGATTTCAGGAATTTCTGATTAGTTCGAATTAACTGAGATTTCGGATTATCGCGAGTCCATTGTATTACTGAATCTAGCTGAATAAATAAGAATTCTAAATAACCAAAATATATCCATATTGTATTTTTTTAAATTGTTTTATTTTACAAGGACGAGTAAAATATGTGTATTATGTATAATTTGTTTCTTTATGCTGGTAATTCAGCAAATAAAACTTTGTAAAGTACATGCAAGCCAGACACACCAACAGATTAAGAATTCAATATTTAACAAATTTACATTTCCCATCCGATAAAACAAAGCTTGTTTTATATTAAAAATTATAATTAAATAGAAAATTCTTATTTTTTTCGAAAATTTAATTAAATAATTATTAAAAAACGTGAAAGGAAATCATTATTTTAAAATAATGACCTATTTGCTAAGTAAAACATATAATTATAATCAATATATTAAAGAAAAAGAAAAATAACAGAATTGTTTAAAATAGTCAAAATAAATATTCAATTCAAAAGAAAAAAAAATGTCTTTTTTTCAGAAATTAACTATAAAACAAAATGTCTATGAAGTGTTTGTATCTCATTTTATTTTTATTAAACATTAAGGGATCAATTTGTTTAAAATTAATGCAAAAAAGTTAACAACTAATTATGAAATACCAATAAATTACATTAAATTTAAAATTTATTCTAAATGTTACATAATATATATATATTTTTTATTTTTGTGAACTTTAAAATATATGATAAAAACTCATGTAATTCATGCTTTATACCGGGAGAATTAAATTAGAGTTTATGACAAATATTTCTGAATCTAGATTTACGGCACGAAGAATGTCAGATGCTTTTTTTAGATTCAGGGAACTACGAAATTTCATGAAATTCAAAGTACCATAACTAGATTAAATAACAGAATTGTTTAAAATATTCAAAATTCAAATTCAATTCAAAAGAAAAAAAATGTCTTTTTTTCAGAAATTAATTATAAAACAAAATGTCTATGAAATGTTTGTATCTCATTTTATTTTTATTAAACATTAAGGGATAAATTTGTTTAAAATTAATGCAAAATAGTTAACAATTAATTATGAAAGTCGTAATTATTCGGTCGTAGAAGAATGTAATATTTACTGTTTACTTGTCAAAGCGTGGAAACGTTTTATAAACATAACTTATAAGTCCCAGTACCGTGTAAAAAATTTGCACATCGAATTTTTATATACGTTCAGCTACTTGCAAATAAATCTTATATCTAAAGCAGAACTGGATTTGTATATATTTTTTAACTGAAAGTATGTTTCTATCATTAGCGGTTGGTGATATAACCGCCATAACCGGTATTTCGAATCACCCACTATAAATGTATTATATTAATTTAAAATTGCTGTGAAATTCCAGGCATAATATATCCACTATGACGTTACTATATAAGTTATCTTACACTACGAAAGTATTTTAAACTTTGTTTCTCAGAGATTAGTTTAATGATGAACTTTATGCTTATTAAAATAAGATTAGACAACAATTCTTGTGAACACAACTTCATTTAATTTATAATTTATCATGTTTATATTTATAATAAATATATTTACATGATGGCAATATTATTACACTTTCAACCTGCTGTTTTATCAAGTAACTTTAACTATACAATACATTTAAACCTTTGCATACATGAACAAGAGATTTATAATATATTAAATTAAAAAAATAAAATAAAATTACACTTAAGTAATTTTATTTTATAATTCTTCAAATATTAAAAATAAGAAAACAAAATATTTAACAATGTCAGTGAAATGACCCCGCAATAAAAATCAAATGATCAAAGAATATCATTTCATATATATATATACACTATATTTCCAATGATGATCGGTCACTTGCGATTTTAGACGTTTTGTTAAATATCTGGAAAGATACATGAGGAATTATCCTGAAACTTCAGGAGTGTAAACAACATGATAAACGTCATATATTTCCGCGAAGATTTTTTCCCGAAACCCCATAAGGGGCCGTCGACAAATTGAAGAAAAACGAATATCTTTTGGATAACCCCGTAGAAACTAATATTGCAAAAGCATTCAAACTGTAGATTATGATTAAGTGGCTTATTGTAATAATTTGGGTTCATTTTTATGAAGATAGCATGTATACTCGAAGAGAAATTCAGGTTTTTATAAAAACAGTCCCAAATTTTACCAAGTTTTTTGCTTATAATTTGCAGAGTTTTTAATATAAAAACAAGTTATTTTCGAAAAATATGACAAACTAAATTCTACACAATACCCTGCAATCCAAATTAAAAAATAATAAAAATTGTATGAAAAATGAGCAGGTTTACTAAATATTGTTTCACTGCGCACGCGCGAATTCAATCAAAATATACTGTGCATGATATATTAGCTTAATGTATAGACCAACTTTTATGAAAGTCTCAAAAACATAGCTTGAAAATTCTGATAGTAATCGTCGATAGAATAAGCTCGAAATTCGCTGTTCCCAAAAGGAAGAAAAAATATGAGGGGTTGTATCCAAATATACTAGCTTATGAAAGTTGACATAATAAGAATGAAGTGTAACCCCTCATCTTTTTGCTTCCTTTTGGGAACAGCGAATTTCGAGCTTATTCTATCGACGATTACTATCAGAATTTTCAAGCTATGTGTTTGAGACTTTTATAAAATTTGTTCTATACATTTAGCTAATATATTATGCACAGTATATTTTTATTGAATTCGCGCATGCGCAGTGAAACAATATTTAGTAAACCTGCTCATTTTTCATACAATTTTTATTATTTTTTAATTTCTATTGCAGGGTGTTGTGTGCAATTTTGTTTGTCATATATTTTTAAATAACTTGTTTTTATATTGAAAACTCTACAAATTATAAGCAAAAAACTTGATAAAATTTCGGACTGTTTTTATAAAAACCTGAATTTCTCTTCGAGTATACATGCTATCTTCATAAAAATGAACCCAAATTATTAGAATAATCTGCTTAATAATAATCTACAGTTTGAATGCTTTTGCAATATTAGTTTTTACAGGGTTATCCAAAATATATTCGTTTTTCTTCAATTTGTTGACGGCCCCTTGTGGGGTTTCGGGTAAAAATCTTCGCGGAAATATATGACGTCTATCATGTTGTTTACACTCCTGACGTTTCAGGATAGCTCCTCATGTAGCTTTTCAGATATTTAACAAAACGCCTAAAATCGCAAGTGACCAATCATCATTGGAAATATAGTGTATATATATATATATATATATATATATATATATATATATATATTCTCGAGATATTTATAATGTCCGAAATACATATGTAAAATTTTGAGTAAAATTGCAATAAGTTTATGTACTAAGCAATTCTATTGAGTATATCTTTACCATTTAAACTAAACATCTCGGAAAATTTAATAATGTTTGGAATCGTAATAAATGTTCTCATTTGGGATATATTAATTCGAAAAGTTTTAGTTTCATATGCAGTCCGTCTGCAGTCTTTCTGTGGAAAATTAAACGCATCAAACCATGATGTTTCATCACCTAAATGTCGTAGAGAAATGTAAAAAGGTACAGTTTAACAGAGCATTTTTTTTGTTTTCGAAACGGAATGAATTTTTTTAAATATGAATATTCTACATGTTAAATATTATACTAACATCGATTTTTCAAATGATAACACCTACTTTTGACACCATATTTGTGTATCTTGGATATATTTAGTTTGGAAAAACTAGTGTTTATACTTTTATATTATATCTGCATATAATTATTAAAATCTGTTAGGGACAAATGCATAAATTTTGAAAGATAAAATAAAAGTTTAGTGGGAAAAATGCAGGGAACATTTATCTAGTAGTTAAAAAAAATTAATCAGAATTATAAATAAACACACTTTACATAAAAGAAACTTTTATATATATTTTTATTGCTCTGTAAGATTTCTTTTATGTAATACGACATCTTCGCTTTAACACTAGAACCGTCATTTTGACGGTTACCAAATGAATATATTCCGATTCGAACCAGAAATACGTTAAATGAATAAATTAAGTAGTTTTAAAGAAAATTTCTTGTGCGAAATATTTTTAAAAAACTTGAGTAAAATTTCCGATAATTCTAGTGTTTAACCATAGAAAAGGGAAACTTTTCAATATCTGAAAAATAATAGTTTTAAAGAGAGGAATGTATGATAAACACGACTGTCTTTAAATCGAAGAATTATTTTAATCGATGTGTTGAAATAAATCAAAATAGTATATTTCTGATAGGGTCAGAAGCTTTCCATTGAAATTTAATTATCTTTTTCAGGAACAAACTTGACAAGATTTTTTTGTGCAATGTCAATTCATTTTCGAAAACTATGTATTTTTTTAAGTTTTATTTTCAATTTGTAATTTAAAATATCATTATCAAAATAGACATTTCTTTCATCGTTCAAAAAAGTATTTTTTATTATCTACTAGCTGACACACCTGGCGTTGCCCGGGCCGTGATAATAAATTAAAACAAACCTCAAGTTTGTATGATTTTATATCATTAACCCGTTTTTGTATGAAATATGTTTTTCAATAGAAACAATCGCGAAAACAATTATTTATATATAGTGATTAAAGCTCGCGTAAGTAGATATTTTCTGGTTTTTTCACGTAGGTTCGTTTTATAGTTCTTGTTGCACGAAATATGAAATTTATATCTGTTATAAATATAACAGTTTTACAGCCCGTGTAAAAATTTAGTGAAGAAATATTGTTCTCTAGTTATAAAAAAAAGATGTTTTCTTCTCGTTTTTTTGTGTGTTTGTTTTCGGGTCGGCTCCTTTAACTTAACAAAAACAACATAGTTCTCATCTTCCGAATTCTCTGAAATTTTAACCGGTTATAAATATAACTGTTTCCGAGCACTCTTTAAAATAGCGTAAAAAATTATGCATATTTAGTAGTGAAAAGATGAGTCAAACTAGAGCTACTGAACGCAGAAACATCCCACTTTTTTGCTTTTTTTTTTCGAAAATTTCTCAGATTAAATTTTTGAAATATTTCTACACGTCCGAATGTTTTGAAAATTTTGTAGGTGATGTAAATCTGGTCTACCGAGAAGAAGAGGAGTTCTAAAGCGATTGTATCGAAAAGGTTACTCCTACAGAGGTTGTGTCGAAATAAGGACTTTTTTAGTTACTTTTAAAGTTGCAACAGGTCATCAAAAGGCGTGTGGTATTGGACAGAATGTCGTTGATAACGTATTATATACAGCCACGAAGAATATGTTAATGGATCATAAAACGACAATGTATTGTCTGATAACCTGCTTTTTCTTTTTGAAATAAACGCATTTGTAACGACGATGGTCTTAACAACTTGTTATACATTTACACATACTTAACATAACACCCATTTTTCATTTTCCAGTACTTCCACTTGTATAAAATTTTGTCCAACTCCAGTAATTGTGCAACAAATTATCATTCCTATGATGTTTGTTAAAATCTTCGTATATTCACGCTTAAAAATAGATAAATTTAAAAAAATACTATACAAAACCGAAATACGCTGTTGAACGAAGTGATAGTATTTAATATTGGATATATACTGGCATAAAATATACATTATACAAAATAATTTGATATAGAAAAACATAAGAGTCGTCTGCATACTGCAGGATTCTTTCAGAGGCATTCTTTTCGATGTCATAGCGACTTTTTAAATTGGATTTATATAAAACAGTTTTACCTATATTTCAATGATTTCCCTGTTTCATAGTTTTAATTTTATGTTTTTCTTTTGTTTCCAAACATAAAACAGTAAAAGATAAACAACGTTTGCAGCACAAAGGAACATAAACTAGTTTTTCTCCACAATTACGACGCTTTAAAGATTCACCTACAGTCAACCAATATTTAGAAACCAATATCTAATTCTACTGCATCTTGAAATATTCTAGAATATACGTGCACACATTTCAAGATTTAACATATATATATATATATATATATATATATTAATTTAATGTCAAAATTGAAACAATTTTTATAATTTTTTTTTCATTCTTTGCAGTTTTCACTATATATCGCAGCACGTTTAATGAAAAAAAAATCCCTAACCGCATAAAATACTTTAGTATACATCATTATTTTAATTCGTCAAGGATAATTAATTAAAACATATATTTTCTTTAGCCATACATTTTTTTCAGTAAATATTACTCTTGAAAATAAATTGTCGTTAACTATACCTAGGAAAATATTCGTAGAAGGAAAATCAATTTATTTTCATTCGCGCTTGTAGAGATTTTTTTTTCTAAATATATACAGAAAAATGAAAATGATGTATCATTCTTAAAAAGTGAAAAAAAAAAGAATAAAGTGCCAAATCTGTATTAATTTTTATTATGTAAGAAAAGAGTCTGTCAAATAAGAAAATGCATTTGCTATGGACAAAAAAGGTATTTTTATTTTATAGTCAAAATTGTTACATTATTTGTAAGCTATTTGAAAAGCTCAAGTCTGGGGATTATTAATTATTATTTTCTAAATATTGGTGCTTTTAAAAAGGTGAATAATACCTTTTACTTTGTACTGTGAACAATTACATGTGTGTTGACGCTTATACATCGTATCGGTACATTTTGATAAATATATTTTGTCATAAATGAAAGAAGATATTTTAATAAATTTGAAAAGACTCCATTAGGCTAAGATTTTTTGGTTCGCTTCAGAGAAAATCGTTTTAAGATATCTCACAATGCATTAGTAAGGCTTAATCATTTAATATCCTTCAATATATTTTTATCATTGAAAGTACAATTTATTATACAAAGTAGAGAAAAAATATGCAAATTCACAAAACAGTTATCCCGCACCTAGTACTTGAAGTATGACCGGAGCAATGAGTATCGCAAACTTAAATAAAGTATTAATACAATATTACCCATTTGACGGTTCAAAAAATAAGGTTAACGTAATTTTTTAAAAATCATGATTTAAAATCCATAGCAGTATGTAACAGTCTACCAGAACAAATAATTTTATACATTCTAAATAGGCAGTTTTAGACAACGGTGATATCCGCTTGACTGTCTAGTGGTTAGAAGGCTGGCTGCAATTCAGAATGTGTACCGTTCGCATTTCGGTTCAGGCTTCGATAACCATCCATAGTCAGATCCCACGTTAATCAAATCCCAATATCATGATTAGTCTTGCTTTCAAAAAATAACTGTCACCACTTCAATATCTACATTTAATTATTTCATTGTTCAACATTTAACCAGCTCATGGTTCAACCTACATATTTATGATTCAATCAGAACACCAAATGCTACTAGGACTTCCCTCAAAGGGATTAGTCTGAGTGATATTGCTGAGAACATAGGGTTAACAATTACAATATAAAGAAAAAGAGCAAATTAAATGATAGAATTACAAAATATCATATATAAATTCATATACACTGTTAAAAAAATAGAAAAGAAGTACCGTTCATCAGATGTGTTGTCATAATTTTTTTTAACATGTGGCAAAGGATCTCATTTTCTTAAGCGCGTATTGCGCAAAACTTGGAAAAAAAAAAAAAAAAAAAACGCCGGATCTTTTAAAACGCCAAGCTTTTTAAAGTTACGTAATTGGATTTGCAGCCAATAGATTATTCTATAAAGCGTGGCTTAACGCAAATTTAATTTCATTGTTGCACCGTTTTTGTGTGTGAATTTAAAATTTTTCTTCCTTGATTATATATCTATTATTTGTATAACTGTTTATAAAAACTCTTACACTTCAAACCACATTGATAGCATGTTTTGCTACAAACCAGATTGCAAAACTATAGTCTAAATTACTATTAAAGTATAGAAAAAATCTTTCGATGACTTCTGTAAAATAACTTTTACATTAAATCTCCATATCGGCAAAATTGAAAATTATATATATTACAAAGTTAAGCTTAACAGATACTTCTTGATTATTCTATAGGAGGCTCTGCCCCCTGCGCCTTTAATGCGCCTTTACAGCGCCAATTGCAGACTTTTCTTTTGCCTGTCTGTCTGTCTCTCCACAATCTGTCTGTTTCCCTATCCGTTTTTCTGCCCGTCTCTCTAACTGATTGTCTATCTCTCTACACGTCTCGCTACCTGTCTCTATATTTCTCTACCGGTCTCGCTACCCGTCTCTATATTCCTCTACCAGTCTCGCTACCCGCCAATCTATTTCTCTAACCGTCTGTCTATCCGTCTAACTACTTGTATGTCTAGCCGTGTCTCTATCCACTTCGCTACCCATTTGTCTATCTGTCTCTCTACCCGTCTGGCTATACGCCTCTCTACCCATCTCCGTACCCATCTACTGTCTCTCTACTCGTCTGTATACCCGTCTCCATATCCGCTGTTTTAGTACCCGACTCTTCACCCGTCTCGCTATCAATCTCATTACCCGTCAGTCAACTCGTCTCTGTACACATCTCTCTACTCGTCTCTTTATCTACCACTCTACGCGTCTCACAACCTTTCTCGCTACATTCCAGTCTACCGGTGTCGCTACCCGTCTCGAGACCCATCTCGCTACCCCTCTGTCAACCCTCTTTTTACCTTTCTCTCTAGCCGTCTGTCTATTCGTTTCGCTACCCGTCAGCCTACCTATGTCGCTACTCGTCTCTCTACCCATCTCACTACCCGTCTGTCTACCCGTTTGTTTACTCGTCTTTCTACCTCTCGCCACCTCTTCCCAATATTTAAACAGTTCATTTATTATACAGAAGCCGTTTATCAGTTATTAAATGCAAACAGAAGTAATTTATCTAATAATTGTAATCAGATGCATTTTTTCAAAATACATACATAAACCTGAATAATAATTCATCAGTTTTGTGTTCATAGTTGTTTATATCATTTGACAGTAAATCTCAACTTCTTAAACCTGAATTGTCTCAAGCTTTTTAAAAAAACCACAAGGTCTGTATAACTGCAAAGTACCCTGAGGGCTATATTAGCTACATGTTATTAAGTTTCGTTATCGCGTTTGCAGCCAATTGCTTATGTCAGAAAGCGTGGCTTAGCGCCATTTTAAATTCATTACTGTAACTTTCTTTTCTTTTATTTTCTTTTAGGTAGCTTTCAATACAGAAAAGTATAAAGCTACCTATTGCAGCCGTTCGGAGGAAAGCAGTTCCGGAAAATTTCGATATATTTTCACCGATCATGACCCCCAGACCCCAAAACCACCCTCCGTCCAAATGTTGATTTATATATATAGATATATCCATATATATATATATATATATATATCTGACCTATGTCATACGATAACGCCCGTAATTATGAATCGATTTTGATGAAACTAATTGTGTGTATTAAGGTCACTAATGTCTCGAACGAGTTCGTTGGCCAGCTTGGTCCGCCATCTTGTTTCAAGATGGCGGCCATTTAAAGATGTAAAATAACTTAAAATCTAAAATAAATATACAAAAAATTTAAAAATTCAAATTTATTTTTTAATTACGTGTTAGGCCTTGATACAAGGATTCCAGAGCTTTTTTGATTTACCTCTATCTTAAAAAATGGCTGAGATAGAGCAGTTTGAAATTCTAGGGTGGATGACATTTTGAAACAAAACAGCACATTAACGCGATTACTCGCAAATTATTTTCTTTCATTGTTGTAATAATTTTCCCAATCATACGCATAAAACTATATATTCATATCCGTTAACGCCAAAATTGGTGACATTGGCGACAAAATTGGCAAAATTGGGCGACATTTGGCGAAATATCGCCAAATTTGGCGATCAAAATAAGTCTTCATAAATGAAGCCAATTTGGCTATTGCTCAATAATTTGGCGAATTTCTTATTCAAATTCAGTATTAACGAATCTTTTGTAAACGTTTCTTTGCATTAGCTTGCTGTTTTCGTGTAACATTAGCTATTATTTTAAAACGAAGATATAGGAAAGCTACCTTTTCCTCCCGGTACAGGCCGGAAGGACTTTTTTTTTGGAGGGGGGTAGGGGGGAAGGGTTTCAAATATATGCATTTAAATTAAAACTTTTGCCTCCATGCCATTAGTGTTGTTTGTATTATTAACTAATACCTTGTAGACCGAGTTTCATTTGAAACAAATGTAAAAGACTTCTTCTACAGTTTTTTTGTAGGAGAAACTTTCGTAATTGGGCCCAAAGCCAATCGGAGTATTTAATATCATTATTGTAACTCTTATAGAGTTAAAACAATATTGTTGCTAGCTTTACTCTTGTTTGAGACCAACCTTGCATGTGTATCTGAATGGGAAAAAGTTTCGTATCCTATGTCGGTTGGCGAAAAAAATTTTAAATGGTGCCAAAAGGTAGTTTTAGCAACTTACAAAATTTTTCAAGAGAGCGGTAAAACATGTTTTTCAAATATTTACAAACATACGTTTATTAAAGCATGTTTTTGCGCCATCTTAAAAATTTAAGCACGATGCCAAAATGAAATTTTATCGCCGTATTCGATATTTTAATAAGTAATGAAAACACATAAACAAACTTATATAACAAACCTAAGAGGCATTTTTGTGATAAATAATTGTTATTGTCAGGGGGTTAAATTGTAAACAATTAATAAACGGCTAGTAAATAATAAATAGCATTTAAAATCTAAGGTAATTTTCAGTTAGCCGAGCGCCAGTGAAATGTATATATCTATATATACATATATATATATATATGTATACATACACACATATATGTATGTGTATATATATATGTATATATACATACATGCATATATAAATGTGTGTATGTATAGATATATGTATATATATGTATACATAGATATATAAATTTCACTGGCGCCCGGCTAACCGAAAAGTACCAAATCTAAAAATGGAGAAGTGGTCCGTATAAAAATTAAGCTCTTGATATACGTATTTTTTTTTTTTTAATATTTCCGAATGCACAGATAAAAAGGTAAAAATCTCTTTTCCAAATGCCAAATAGAAAATATACAAAATAGAAAAATATCTGCTAAAAAATATATTTACATAATACTACATCTGCAAAAAAATAAGTTTTGGAAAAAGTAAGCCAAATCCTTGGCTTACCAACCCTTGGCTTACCCTTGGATCCCAACAATCACATCGAAAAACTTATCACCAAAAAAGAACTCGTCAAATCTTATGGCACAGGAGATGGATTTTTCCCTCTGAATGCAGAATATTAGTTTTTTTCTTGTACGATGGGTGATTATAACTGTTTCATTTCACATACTACATACCGTTTGATATATTGGTACTTTTATGTTATCCTGGCGCAGTTGATAAATCGCCAAATATTGTTCCTATAACATTTTCATATTGAATTCATTTCATTTAAATATAAACCTTTCACTCATTTAATTTAAAATACATGCCTTTCATTAATTCCATTTAAAATGCTAAAAAGAGAAAAAAAAAAGAAAGAATGCCATAAATCGAAACCTTTTATTTAAACACCAAAGAATTTTTTTTTATTATTTACACATGAGAAATAAAAAAAGCTGCTATTGCTGAGATTTGCGCCAAATCTCTAATACCAAGTCTACTAAGCTATTGCGGGGTTTTTCTTTCAAAGAGAAAAAAAATCCAGATTAATTTTCGATTTCTACTCAATTGAAATATATTTTATTGTGCTGAATATTAGTGCGTGCATATTTTTTTTGCTCCTTGTACTCCATGAACTTTTCAATTCCGATTGTCTACGAAAATCTCGCGCCGGTGAAAATGACGTACCACAAAATTTCGTGACGTATGTACTTTAATTGTGCTTTTTTATCTATTTTTTTAATATAATTTCCAAACGGTTTAGCATTTATTCTTGGTAATAAATAGACGTCGTTGTCACCTTTATAGGTACCTGCTGTAAAAATTTGAACGAAATCCGTTAAATATTTTTAGAGTTATGCTTGACGAAAGGTTTTAATATCCATCGTAGCTATATATGGGGCAAAGTAATACTGCGCTGTATGAGTCTTCGTTGCACTCAGACAATAATAAAGTTTTACTATCTTATGATGGCAGTTTTTTCGCACTTTTTTTCTGAAATAATGAATCAAAATTTTTATGGTCTAAATATAAAATTTCATACATAAGGCAAAATCAACCATGGTTGGTAGCATGGTTACAGTGGAAAACTTTCGAAATTTTCGATTGACAACACCTGCTTTTTTCCATCCCAAAATCATCAGCGCATTAAAAGATTATAAATTGCACTAGTAAAATCCGCGGCTTTGCTCACGTAATTGCTGAAAGATGCCAAGTGGTATTCATGGGACTATTTTCATTAGAGGAAATTTTAGTGCCACAGATAATTAAAAAAATACTAATTAATCCACATTTTGAATAAACTTCAGACTTATACTGCATTTGGCGAACATGAGACTTAAATGAAAGAGAAGAGTTAAAATTAATTTTAAATTAATGGTAATTTAGAATGTATTTTGAAGGTTTTTCGCTCATTTCGTTTTTCATTTGAAATTTAGAAATTTTTAGAAACAGTTCTAAGCGAGTCTGAAAAGTAAGCATCATGCCAAATTCCAATCTTCTACTTAAGCAAATTTATGTAATGATTATATCACAGAAACTGCAATTTTAAAACTTTTTTGTTCCTGCACAAATTAAAATTTCTAAATTTTTAAAAACTGTTCTGTGGATTAATTTGTGTCTCTAACGTAACAGCATGTAAAATTTCAAGTTTCTATTCCGAACAATTTCAGATAAATCATAGTTTAGAAGTCTTTTAGAGCTTTTCCAGCTCACTTCAATCTTTTAAATTTCGACTTTTTTAGAAACATATCTTAGCAAGCACTGAAATCTTAAAAATAGCCACAATGCCAAATTAAAACTTTCTAGACTAGCAGCATCACAAAAATCGCAATTTTAGAATGTTTTTTGC
The DNA here is from genome assembly GCA_963931845.1 of Maratus michaelseni. Lineage (NCBI taxonomy): Eukaryota > Metazoa > Arthropoda > Arachnida > Araneae > Salticidae > Maratus > Maratus michaelseni. Next base: position 253,733,381 of record OZ007590.1, on the reverse strand, counting down.
TTCTGGATATTTTTTAAATTCGAATTTTGTGAAAACTGTTCTGAGCGAGCATTTCCGTCTAAAAAATAACAGGCGTGCCAATTTTTAAGTTTCTGTCTCTAACAATTTAGAAAAAAACCATAATTTATAGCGTTTTCTGCTCATTTCACACCTTTAAATTTAGAATTGTTAATAAACTGTTTATACCTTGCGTCTGCATATTAAAAGTTACCACTATACTAAATGTCAAATTTCTAATCAGAAATTAATCCAATTAAATCAGAATGTAAAAAGTTTTCTGCTCATATAAGCCTTTTAAATTTCGATTTTTTAGAAATTGTTCTTAGCGAGTTTTGAAATCTTAAAAATAGCCACCATACCAAATTTCACCTTTCTCGGACAGTAGCATGATTAAAATCGCAATTTTAGAAAGTTTTTTGTCTCTGCACTTTTCAAAATTTCGAATTTTGTAAAAACTGTTCTGTGGGAGCATTTTAATTTCTTTACAAACCATTGTTAGTTATTTTTTGAGCATATGTATCTTAAAAGTAACCGCCATGCCAAATTTGAAGTTTCTAATCCCGTCAGTATAAAAAAAATCCTAATTTAGAACGCACCCTTTTAAATTTCGATATTTTTAAACTGTTCTGTGTGTGCACTTGCGTCTTAAAAATTATCAGCCATGTCAAATTTAAAGTTTCTGTCCTTAACAATTCCACAGAAATCGTAATGTAGAACGTTTTTAGAACACTTTTCCCTAATATCACCCTTTTAAATTTCGAATTTTTCAGAAACTGTTTTTAGAGAGCATATATATCTTATAAGTAACTAATTACCTACCCCAATTTCAAGATTCTTATCCCTTCAGTTTCATAAAATTTCCAATTTTAGAACGTTTTTCGATCTGCAACTCCCTGCAACCCATTGACATAAAATATAGCCTATGTTATAGCACAGACTGCCACCATAAATTTGCGACCATTACGTTTAAAATCGGTTCGGTAGTTTCAGGGATTCCAAAGAAATGGTAATTTAGAATGCGTTTAGCTCATTTCACTTTTTATATTTCGATTTTTTTAGAAATTGTTCTTAGAGAGCATTTATACCTTATAAGTAACAACCATATCAAATTTCTAGCCCCTTCATTAAAAAAAAAATTCAATTTTAGAAACTTTTTAGCTACCACACTTCTCTGGAATAGTGACACTGACATAAATATAGCCTTAGTTAGAGCAGAGACTGTCACCACCAATTTGCCATCATTACGTTTGAAATTGGTTCGTTAGTTCCAGAGATTCAATAGAAATTGTAATTTAAAGTGTTTTTAGAACACTTTTTGCTATCTTCAGCCTTTTTCGAATTTTGTTTCTTAATTTGTCCTTAGAAAGCATTTACATCTTATAAGTAACTAACATGCCAAATTTAAAGTTTCCAGCTCCTTCAGTATCGCAAAAATCGCAATCTCAGAAAGGTTTTCGCTCCTGCACCCCCGGGGGGTGGTGGCACCGACATAAAATATAGCCTATCATACAGCAAGGACTGTCACCATCAATTTGCCGCCATCACTTTTGAAAACGGTTTTGTAGTTCCAGAGATTACATAGAAATTGTAATTTAGAATGTTTTTAGAACGCTTTTAACACATTTCATACTTTTAAATTTCGATTATTTTTTATTTGTTCTTATAAAGCATTTACATCTCATAAGTAACTACAATACCAAATTTCAAGTTTCCAGTTCCTTCAGTATCGGAAAAATCGCAATTTTAGAACGTTTTTCGCTCCTGCACCCCATGGGGATAGTCACATCGACATAAAAAATAGCCTATGTTACAGCAGAGACTGTCACCTTCAAATTTGCCACCATTACTTTTGAAAACGGTTCTGTAGTTTTAGAGATTCCATAGGAATTGTAATTTAGAATGATTTTAGAACGCTTTTCGCTCATTGCATACTTTTAAATTTAGATTTTTTTAATTTTGTTCTTAGAAAGCTTTTACATCTTATCAGTAAATACCATGCCTAATTTTAAATTTCTAGCTTTTTCAGTATAAAAAATCGCAATTTTAGAACGTTTTTCGCTTTTGCATCCCCCTGAGCTTAGTGGCACCGACATAAATTATAGCCTATGTTGGAGCGGAGATTGTCACTAACAATTTGCTACCATCACTTTTGGATTCGGTTCGATAGTTCCAGAGATTAACGCCTACAAACAAACAAACAAAAAAAACAAATGTTACTTCTTTATAATATTAGTATAGATTACATCGGTACAAGTGGCACGACAAACGTCAATTTAAGTCCCCTACTAAGAACATGATCAGTGAATAGCAAAGATCAACACAAATGAGAGGAAAAGAAAATGCTGTACTGAGATTAAAAATTTTCCACACTTTTTTTAAAGAATTTCCACAAACAATGACTTTTGCATGGCGTTCTGTGATTGGTGTTTCTGCGCCTGGTCTTTATTTTGATTGCTTACAATGCTGTTCTTTGCATGTGTCCTATGTCGCCGTTTTTGAGCTATATGTGTCGTTCTAACGCCATTCAAAATTTTTGATTTTTTTTACTGTAACCATAATTGTACATACTTCATTGTTCTTGTTTATCTTAATTTCGAAAGCATACATTCAAATAAGTATTTCTTAGATCACATTTTGATTAGTTCAACGGTGCGTGGCTTGGGATTAGATAACTCTCACAAAGTCGGATCGTCCATTTCATTCACCGAAAACTTTTGGATATATTGCGTAGTACAATATGAGGCATACAATAAACTCGGTGTTGAACAGACAAAAAAGTAGCACAAAAATGGTAATGAAGATGATTATAGCATTTACAGCCGTTCGAATTTCTTATAAAATATGACATATCTCTCCAACTAGTTTAAAACAAATATTAAAATAAGGTAAAAATTATGTCTTACCCTTTTTTACGAACTGTAACATTACTTCATTACAAAATGATTTTTTTCAAACTCGCTTTGAACTTTCTGAAGTAAACAAGCGATTACATAATCTAAGAATACGTTAATTAGTGATTTCATTTAAAAACGATATAAAATGTGAATTATATTATATTATTTTGTAAAATAAAGCAATAGATTCATATTTAGACAACGTGAATGAATATTGTGCACTCTGTAGTATATCATGATCAAATGTATAATAAAATTGTTAAATCAATTTTCGCATTTTCAGATTTTTATTAATCGATTGTAAACATCCTTGTAAAGATGTTTATGTGATTGAAATAAGCCTTTCTACTTTTGAAAGATATATTCACTACTACTGATCGATTCGCGTATGAAGTACAACAGAACACGTTTAAAATTGAATAAAATGAACAAAAAACCGTACAAATGATGAAAAATAGAATCTTTATAAATAAAAAGTAACATTAAAATTATTGTTAGTTTTTATAAATAAAATAGTTTTTTTTTCCAATTGAATAAACTTTCTCCAGATAAATTATGATTTTTTTTGTTATCTAAAATACAAGCTACAATAAATGTCCGCACATAACATAAAACTTGTGTCATTAAGGTTAATTTCAAAATTCATGAATCTATTTATGTTATTTAAATTAATTACTTAAATGTTTGACACCTTACAGGATAACCCCTAAATGATTGATAATTTTACTAAAACTATAAATACGCATTAAACAAACAACAAAAAAAAAAAACCTACTTAACCATATTTAGAAATGAAAAATGCAGGAATATATAAAACCTTTCTCAGATGAAAATAAAACCAGTAAGTTAAACACAACATTTCATCATTGAAAGAATAATTCAATGTTAATATTGATTGGAACTTTATACCAGAAATTGTATAACAAAACGAAAAAATTCCATTTACGAAGAAATATTTTTTAAATCAAGACTGGAAAAAATTCCATAAAGATTTCATGAAGATAGGTGTATTGAGTGAAATAATTGCTTTTCTTTGTATCATAATTTTTTATAGAATTAAAATAAAAATATTATTTCATATTTTTTGCTTATTAAAAAAAAATTAAAACGTTCCTGCTATTTTGGCTTTAAGTAAATGACTTACTGTCACAATGCTTAACATTCTACTTTCTACGATGATGAAAAATGCATCTTTTTTTTTTCAATGCTATTATACTAAAACAATAATATAGTGAATACAGTTATTAATACTCGCGTTTGATAAAGGTTTTTTTTTCAAGAAAATTCCTGAATGTTTAGAAAAATATATTAATATCAAATATCATTTCAAAACTTCGTCATATTATATCATTTTGCTTTAATATTTTACAAATATAAAAACTTTTAATTCTGCAAAATATTATCATTTCATATTTCGTAAAATGATTGAATATGTGTGCGTCCGGTAAATAAAAACGAATTCTTCATTAACCATTAAAATGTATAGAAAACATATTCAAGTAAAACAAAATTGTCCTGAGAACCACTTTATCACAGATGGTTTTTTGTATTATAAAGTGATGAAAGGGAAAAGAGAAACAGTTCATTTTTTTAAGCTCCCCTCCAACGACATAGTAAAAGAAAAAGCATTTGCATATCAGAAATATGTAATTTTCTCTGAAAGATAGCTATTTTAAAGAAAATAACATTGGAATAAATTTACATTCTTTGCTATATTTCATGATAAAATATCTATCCAGAAAAATTCTCTGTGAAATGCTTTATGTAAGAAAAATAAACATAATTAATTCCCATCAAACTCATTTATAGCACAGTGTGATATAAAATAAAATATAAAGTTATATCATTTATAGTAAATGGTGTAAACATAATTATGAAAAGTCATTTAATGAACTGTATCACATGCAAAATGAAACACCAAGTTTGTGATATAACTTGTGTTTCTTTTCATCCATTTACTTCTCCATTCAGGTAGAAAATGTTATTTATTTTAAATATGATAGCTGAAATCATTAATTATGTTCCTCTTATTAACTGTAACTTTATACCTTACAGTAACTTTGTAATAGTACCTATCGTAGATATGACACGTATATGTGTTTTCATTGTCTTTCTTAATGCATTATGTATATACAGGATGTTCTACAATGAACTGACTTTTTTTTAACAATTCAGCAACAAGTATGCGTAAAAGTATTCATGAAGATAATCGTGTGAAGTCGGGCATTTCTTCATTAAGCATCCTTTTATTTTAATTCTGACAATCACCAATATATGGCGCTATGCTGTGAACTGTTGGAACTCGCAAAATAACGTATAAAATTGGATCACTCATATTTTTATAATTCATTCAGCTCAGCTGTTGATTTGCAACAGATTAACTTTTTACCGTTTAACTGTTTTAAAAGACAGTGCCATCAATTGTTAATTCTTGGGACTAAAACAGGAAGAATAGAAAATAAATTTCCAAATTTACATATCATTCTTCAAAAAAGAAAAAAAATGTTTTTTCATTACTTGTAAACGTTTGCCAAACCGAATTTTAAAAACTGTAAATCCATTCAACAAAACCCTGTAACATCTATAACATTTTAAACCTTTATATATCAGAAAAATGTGTGAAAACATTTGTATAAATTTCAACGGTAATTTTATTAATTAGCAGAGAAAATTATTTGTGAGAAAACGTACAAGATGACAAATATATATAACATTACTAGGGTGCTAGATTAATTTTGACACAATTTGGGAAAATTACATCTCAACGCTAGGATGGTCTAATATTCTCACATTTAGAAAGATTTCTCGTAATCTGTCAACTTATCAGGTTTCAAGTATGCAATTATTAATGGCTAATTTTTAAAGATGTTATGTGTACATCATGCTGAACTTCTTCACAACATAGCCGTTGAAATTCATGTATAAATAAAGTTCGTTTAGTTTTTAAGTTTGAATACCAGTATTTCCTTGCAATAATCTTATTGTTATTTATTATCAGAATTTTTTACGTTAAATAAGTTAGTTCTTGCTCTCAATAAATTGTGGTGTTTATGTTAAAGGGCTTTACAAACCCTACATAGTTTCAATCAGGTATGCAGCATACGGGACAGTATTCAAGTAACTAACATATAAATTGATTGCAGAAATTTGCAATTTTCATGAAACTCTTTCAAAAATTGTAACTGCTTGTGTAATATTAAGACAAAATTTGTCTACAGTAGCTACTGCTGCATAATGTATTTTGTTATAAGAATGGAACTTAAAAAAAATACTAGAATACACCAATTTGCTAGTAAAACTAATGCAGATGATGTGGTACCGTTAGATTTAAGGGAATATAAGAGAGCAGTGATACTCCATATCTCCAATTAAAAATCACTAATATTTTGATTTCTATACATACATTATATAATTATTCACCATTTCTATGTCATTTTTAAATATATGTGACTTTATGAATTGAACTTGTATATTTCCATAGTGGCAAATGCATTATTAGGCTAGTTTTTCAATTGATGATTGAGATATCATTTGAGTAGAAAAATATAATCATTGTAGTTACAGTCCACTATTTGTCATTATTTATTTACTGATGCAATTTTAATTGATTGTATGAATAAATAAAATAAATAAATATATATATATATATATATATAAACGGGACATAAATTAATGTCAGTCAAAATAGTGAATCTACTTTTTTATAATCACAGTAAATTAGTTTTATTGGAAAAAGTAAAATAAATAACATATTTAAGGAAATTTATACTACTTTGCATTTTTAGTATATTTGTTGTGTTTAAAATAAGTTTTAAATTTTTCAAATGAATTCATTGTTTAACACTCTCCAGTTGAACACACCAGTTAACACACCAGTTGAAATATTTTATGAATTCGGATTCTCCGTCTTTCTGTTTGCCTGTCTGACCTCCAATTCGCGAAAATATACTCTGATTTCCATGCAGTTGATATAAGTTATTCGGTACACCATCGTATGTCGGTATCAAAAATAAAATGAGTAGCACGTTAGTTCGCTTTCAAAAGTACTCAAAAGAATACCTTTAAATTATAATCTATTATAAAATGCTATTTGAAGTGTATTTTAACGATGTTAAACTGATGCAAACATATTAGAATTCATATACATCTCTAAAATGCACTACAAGATGCTTACTACATAATATGGTACATGTAGCACTTACACTTCGCTTACAGGGACACTCGAAATAATTTCGTAACGTTATTATCTATAGGAAAAAATATTTTGAGAATTATTTTAATGATGTTACAATAATTAAACATAATGGAATTCACATTAACTGCTCAGCTGTCCTAAAACATGCTTTCTGTTGATTATGGAGTGCAAAGCAATCACCATTTATTTACAGTGACACACAAAAGAATTCGGTTATCTAATGGTCTACAGAGATAATTTATTTCAGCGTTTTTTAATTATGTTAGACTATTTAAAATATAATACAATCAATAGATGTTTTTTAGGTTTACTACAAGGTACTTACTGTAAAGTATGATATGCATAGCATTTATCATTCATTGTCAGGGGCACCCAAAATATTTTATATACAGTACTGTACGCGATGTACTGCTTATTAGCGATAATTGCTAGAAATGCGTTTTTAGTTATGGTCCGCGTTTTTTAATTGAACTAAATGCTTGCTTACAACGTTTTGTATATAAATTTTATAGATCAAATACACAAATGAATTCGTAAGCAATATTCAGTATGAGCTTGAATTGCGGAAAATTTGCTTTAATTGAGTTATACTGAGCTTGCGTATACTGAGTTATATTGAGCATTTTCAAGCTGAACTACATTTTGTATGCTCAAAGATGTTTGCATAATACAAATAAAATCATACACATGGCTATACAAAGAACTGCATACATGGCTGCCAATGGATGGTAATTTCAGGAAGAGAGAATTTGGTAGTTTTAAATGTGTTTTTGCCTGAATTAAGTTTTAACTTAATATCTGGTGTTTTCTTCAAAGAAAATCATTTTCAGTAGGGGGTATGGTTTCCACGCGCGGCTAGCAACGTTGAACACCTTTCAGGCATGGACTCAATGAGGCTATTAATGACGAGTTGGGGTATTCTGCCCCACTCTTCCAGAAGAGCTCTTTCCAGTTCTTGGAGAGTTTGTGGGGGTTGTTGGCGGCCAGAAACTCGTCTTCCTAGAGCGTCCCAAACGTGCTCGATTGGATTCATGTCTGGAGAACACGCTGGCCATTCCATTCGAACGATTCCTTCCTCGAAAAGGAAATCCTCCACCAGGTTTGCACGATGTGGCCTGCAGTTATCGTCCATTAAAATGAAGTTATCTCCGATTGCTGCAGCGTAAGGGACTACATTAGGTCTGAGGATCTCATCCCTATATCGGCGACCAGTCAGAGCTCCATCTCGAATGATGTAGAGGTCAGTGCGCCCGTCAATGGAGATGCCACCATACACCAACACTCCTCCACCGCCAAATCTGACACTTTCGTGCACGAATGCAGGATTATTCATACTGCCACGGTCCCTCCAGATGAAAATACGCCTATTATCCGGATGCACAGAAAAACGGGACTCGTCAGAAAACAGAATATTGCTCCATTCATTTCTCCCCCAGTTGACATGCTCGGTTGCCCACTCTCTGCGGTCGCGACGATGCCTTGATGTTAATCTAACACATACCATCGGTCGGCGAGCATACAGACCTACAGCATGGAGCCGGTTTCGGACAGTCTGAGTTGAAATCGTGGTGCCTGTAGCCGAGAGAAGGTGTTGTTGGAGAAGAGTAGCGTTCATGTTTCGGTGTCTCCGAGCTGTTAACGCTAAATACCGATCTTCATTGGGCGTTGTTGCCCGTCTACGACCTTGCCCTGGTCTTCGGCCTGCACATCCACTCTCCAAAAAACGGTTCCAGATCCTGGAAATGACACTTTGTGACACTCCAATGTCTTGCGCTACTTCGGCTTGAGTTTGGCCCCCTTCTAACCTACCAACAATAACCTATACGTTTTTGGTTACGATAGCTTTTAAAGATAGATGAATTTTACTTTCTAAAGACACATTAACAATAAAGTAACTTTTCTTTGATAATTTATATCCTTGTGTTCGGTATATATTTTTTTTGTGACGAAATGTTGTTTTGTGAATCGCTTTTAATCAGTAAGATCATCTGACTATGATGTAAGCGAAAACAAAACGTTTAAAATGTATCTCTTACATAAATATTTATTATATAGAGCATTGTACTTTTATTCTTCATATTTGATTACAAGAAAACAAAAAGTAAAGAAATTAAATTTATACAACAGAAAAATTCAATTTATACAATAGAAATTCAATTTATACACATGTAAATGTGTATTTTAGTCTACATATTTCTAAGGAATTGGGAGTATTTAGCATCAAACGAAGGGCACTACGCAGTGATTTCAATAATATCAATCAAACGTTAATGCTGCATATCATCAAAAGGTTTATTAAACGTTTATAAAGCATCAAACATATTTATAAAGCGACATTTTAACCTACATTTGCATCTTCTGTACCACAGGCGTGCAAATAAATCAGTTTGCCTCCACCTTTTCAGAAAAAAGACCGTCTCAGTATCTTTGTAAGACTTTGGGAATTGCACGTAAAGCTATTTTTTCTTACAACATTTCGCAAATACCATTAGTAGAATAATAGCAGACGAATGGTTATTATCTAAGTTAGTAGATTTAAGTCGCATTTAGTTTATTTTTCTATGTTCCTATATATATGGAGAGAATTTTAGCCACTACTCGCGTAAAAGGCGGAAGCGCGGCCTCCATGAAGTCTGAGACTGTTGAGTAGAAGGTACACCCGAAGATGGGAAATCTCATCTAAAATATTTAGAAGCGATTTTAAGTCAAGTTAAAGACACCGAACAGTGGGTACGGAGGGGATGGGTCTGTTAATACTTAACCTTAGAATCCTACTTTTACATATGCTGGACGACGAGCGTAATGCCTAAATTAACCCTTCCCCCATTTGTTCGTAAAATGAAATCGGGACTCAGTAACTTAAGATTTTGGAAACTGCATATAAGGTTTTTCTTTCTTTTCCTGACAATATTTCGCAAATAGCATTATTATAAAAACCGACAGACTGTTGACACAGAAATGACAGATTGGCCGAAACCCACTGCCACTTTTTACACTTTTTTACATTGGATAATTTTCGTTCCATAGCATGGCTGTTGTTTTTATACTATATCCACTGCCGAAGAGGCCACAGCCTTTTTTGTTTCATAATTCTGTTCTGGTTTGATTTGTTTAATTTTGATATTTTGTTGTTTTCCACTTGTTAATTAATGCTTAAATATTGTGATGAATTCTGGTTCTGGTAAAAATACTTGCATATTAAGAAAAAAGTCTATACATAATTTGTGTGGTTATTGGCGGCTGTAGCACGTATCGCAAAAAAGTTATTGTTTTGTAATTTTAATTAGGCTTGTATAATCCTATAGAATTTTTTTTTTTTTAATGTTTAACTAAGATATAACACAAAACCTTCGTAGATATTTCCACTATGTTCCAAAAGTTTACCTAATGTTTTTATAACAGATCATGTTCCAGACATATTTCGGATGTAACATTTTTTAAAAACAGAATAGCCCAGTTTTTCTTAGTAATAAATATGTTCATGTATATAAGGTAAGATATTTCAATTCACGATTTATCAATTATTTTAATGATAATATTTTTATAAATCTATTTTTATATACTCAAAAAGTAATTTATATAATTGTATAAAATTAGAATCTTGGTTAAATCTTGTGTTTTTGTACTGCAATATCCGAAGTATAAAAAAATCTGAACTGTTAATATTTATATACTAATTAATTATTCAGCAGAGCTGAAAATTCGCTGTAAATTATTGAAGTACAAAGAATGTAAATTATCACTTTACTTAACAGCGCACAACCAACAGAGTGAAAAAGTGAGTCCCCGGTCTGGACATTTTTTCACTCTGTTTGTTGTGTGCTGTTAAGTAAAGTGATAATTCACATTCTTTGTATTCGGTTAATATTTTGTTCTTTAATTATTAAGAAAACTATTATATTTTCCACATGACAACTTCTATGCAGAATATAAAACCTTAAACATAAATCACTTCTTGAACAGATCATCAAAATAATGAATAACAAAAACAAAACCCCGTATCTCTTCTTTAATTCGTCCTCTTTAACGGCTCATTCTAAATCTCTCCCATTCAAAACTAAAGGAGATAACAAATCAAAAGAAATAATTTGAATATCTTCCAGGCATCTTTCTCTTTACTTTCTTCCGAATACAGGCATTAAATAACTCGAAATTACAAGAAAGAAATAGAAAAGCAAAATTTAAGGCTGGAATGATATTTATTTAAAATAAAAATACTAAGGAAAACCACAAAATGTAAATTTTTTCATCATAATGTTTCATGGTAATTTTTAACGTTGAAAAAAATGCTAAAAATGTATTAAAAGTTTCTTTTTTTTATTTTAAAATTGCTTAAAACTTTTTTTTTACATTAGTTGATTATTATCTATCATTTATATGTGATGTAAAATTTTATTATAAGCCATACGCGAGCCATCGTGTCCTCCTGAGTCGGAATTCTTTTCAGGTTCTCTGCACTATACCTTAATGCGAATTCCAATCAAACATGTTTAGTGCATTTTGCAATTTCTACCGACTATGTTCAGGATACTAGGAAGATTCTTGTAAAGAAATAGTTGTCGTGTTACAGTTGTTTTGCTGTAATCACTGCGGATAATAAATCGGATAGCTGAAATGATGTGGATTGGTTAGAATGTAAATAGTCTAATTCAGTGTATTGCGTCGTGCATTTAAAACAAAGTAAAATATTGCAAATTTACTCATAAAGGAACATGCTCAAACAATAATAAAATAATTATGCGCGTAACTAATAAATCATCTTTCTTATTTTCCAATTACAATACCATTATATGTCTTTAAATTTGACAGAAATGAACTAGGTTTGCCATTTTTGGTGTCTGATGCTATCCAAACCTACATTGTACAATATTTCCTGGAATCTGTTGCAACATGTTTCATATCGAAAGAAACATGAGACTTTTACCTACATTCAAAAGCAAATTACTGTAATAGTTTTCGATCCATTTTAAGTAAAACAAATTGAGTTCATACTTAAGAGCTTATTCATCTTTTCTGAAGACCACTGTCGCTTAAATAATACGAATATGATGTGTAGTGCGAAAATAAAATGCGTTTTTAATATGGGTAGAAATATTATTATTTTTTTTAATTTTTATTGAAACTATTTGTTTTATGGCATATAAAAGTCTTTGAAGATGCTGTAATGAATATGGTCGTCGTTTCTGTGCCCATGAGATACTTTGTAATATCTCAGGTCATGCACCGACAATGTCTAGTTGTTGGTTAAATGTTGGAGCACTTTGGTCTATAATAAGAAATGTCTGTCTTATGGCGCCATTGACCAACGAGCCAATTCTCAACAAATGTCCAAAGTGGACCAAACGTTAGCTAATCAGAATCCTGCTCCGATACTCCTCATATTAAATGAGTCTTTGTACCTACTATTTCTCAAAAAATTCCCGACGCTACCATTCACAACCCTATCATTTCCCAACGGTTGTGGAAGGTGCCAGGGATGGACTAACAATCTGTAACATTTCGGCTGGTGATGTTCAAAGCCAAATTATAGGGAAATTTCTGTACATTTTAAATTTAGATTACTTCAAATTTTAAAAACATCTATGGATATATATATACTTTTACAGAATTTTTAATTTTGTAATGTGTTAAACACTTATTATACGTGTTTAAAAAAAATTAGCTTATTATTTTAAATATCGATCATAATAATAACCTTTTTTAATCACCATATTTATAATTAGTATCACATTTTAAATAAAGAACCGTCCTCGTTAACTATGTTATATTAAAGTATTTTCTTTATAAGTTTTATTTATTACTCAAGGGAGCTTTTTATAGCATTTAATATTTCACATTAATTATATATCATTATGAAATAGCTTTCATTTAATGCTACTTTCAAAGTGCATTTAGAATATCCTTCTTTTTTCATATTTTAATTTTATCCTATAGAATATATACGTAAAAATAATATAAGGTACTTATCATTTACAATTTGGATAATTATTATCTATCAAATTCTTTGAAAATAATCTTCATGTTAATATATAAAGTTTATTTAAAAAACTGTAAAAACTGTACGTAAATAAAACGTTTTATTTTTTTTCGTAAGGATGACTTTAATATCATTTCCAGTCTTATTACCAGTCATCCTATAAAATGAAGTAAAGAAATAATGATAATCATAGATACGATAAATAGAAATTACACATGTTACAAAAGAAGGAAAATATTTCAGTATTAACTTTTTTTTATGTTTGATTCATGTGTGAAAATGTGAAAGACAGTGCTGTGTAAAAAGTAAAATTGTGTAATGTTATTTTTTTAGATAATACTTACATTTTTTGGTTTTTTAATATGGCAGTTTATTAGATAAAAAATCTTATCGTATAAATTCTTAACTCTTTTTGCAGCGAAAAGTAAATTTGTCAAATGTAATATTAAGAATATTTATTCAGTAATGAAAGCACATTAACTTAATAGTATAAAAACATTGTAATTATGACATGATTACATCGTCTACAGGGAAAAAAATATAGAGGATGCCTAATTAACCGGTTTAAAAAATCAATTATTCTATTCCCATAGTGATATATATTGGTATACCCTCCTATATTAATTTATTATTATTTAGAATGATTATTTTATATCAAAGTGTGTCAAAATATATTTCAATCTGATGTTGTCGTTAAAACGTTTTCAAAGTGCATTTCAATCAGATGTTGTCGTTAAAAAGTTTTCAAAGTGCATTTCAGGTCAATCATTAGTACCTTAGAATATAAATAACTTAAATTAGAGAAAATAAATACCGTAAAAATTATTTGCCAATTTACATAAAAAAATCACAGTTTTTTATTCCGGTTTTACGTTTTTTGTAACCTGTGGAAGAAGAAAATACTGTTAATATTCATTCTTATCATAATAAATTACAATATTATAAAAATGAATTAATTGATAATAACTTAAGAAAGCAAAATGTGTATGAATTTGCCACTTCATAGATATAAAAAGTCAAACGCAAGTAGAATTATATTTCATTTTTGTCTTTATTTCTTTCTATTTTGATGCTATGTTTATCAGATAGATTTGATTTTTTTTTCACTTGGCGACGAATAAATCACAAAATCATTTTGCTGATGTAACAATTCAAAACATCGACTGACGAATGAATCACGCAAAAATAGTATTTCGATAACTAGATAAAGATTTTTTTATTATTGTTTCCAATGAGGAGCATTGAAATCTCTCGTATTGTAATATTCACTGTTGATTTTGTTTGAATCAAAATGACTATAGCATTCGATATCATTGAAAAATGATGTAATTGCATAAATGTTTATATTCAATGAAAAATACCTAAAACAATAAGCTTTATATGCACTTTTTACAAAATTACGAACCAGTTTTCAAATATTGATTACATTTAATATAATAATATTATTTATTAAATTTAACAGAATGAGATTATTTATTTATATGATTCTTAAAATAAGACTTTAAAAGTCACTCCTCTTAATATACCTTTATTCTGAAATTTCTGTGCAATTGAACATTAAATGAACATTATACAATTTAAATTATAAATTAATCTTCATGATAATTTTACATGTAAATGTTTTCAATAAAATAACAAATTTAATAAATTGTTTGATTATACGTAAAAGAGAGATTGTTACATTCAACAAAAATTATGCATTAATTACGTCAAATTTTAACACATAACACTCTCTCTATAAGTAGAAATGCACTGTAAAGATATCCAGGAACACACTTGGAAGCCCACTCTTTCAAGAAACCTCCTTTGAAAATAACAGGAACTTCACTGTATAATTTTAAAATGTTGCACAAAAATTCCTGAAAGCTTCCTACTAATCATCATGTATGTTTCTGACAGTAAGAGAAACTTTCTAGTGAACTGTATATAAGCTTTCTAAGAAATATCAGGAATATTACTCATAATAACAAAACATTCCTCGTATTTTGCAGGAAGTTTACTGTTATTTCTGTGGAACGTTTCATAATTATTCCGTATTTTCTGTTATTTTCAAAATGTATTTCTTGAAATTAATGGGCAACCCAGCTGCTCTTGATTTCCAAGGAACGTTCCTGGATTTTCTTTTTACAGTACAGGAACGATTTGTATCGCAGACTAGTTTGCGATACTAGTTGGTTAACTTTACTTGTTTTTATACATTCTTCTACGGACGTAGCGAATAGTGATTTGACCGAAAAGCCGAAACACATATATTATACAATATTTAATCTGAATATCAATCTTTTAAAAATATACCTTTTTATTATGTATGTATATATAGTTTATATATATATATATGCATGTGTGTGTGTGTGTATGTATGTATGTATTATTTTAAAACTAAATAACATTTATTTGTCAGAAGATGTTGTTGAAAGTACCTTCTTTTTATTTATCAGTATTAAAATTTAAAATTATATTTGTCATTAATAACATGGGATTTTCAAATCTAAACACAATGTCACCTTTAATACATATTGTAATATCATGACAGCCGAATGACACAACGATTCTTCTTTTTAAAATTTAAATGCACAGTTTATTAAATGAGAGCTGATATTTACAAGATGATTATTTACATTATGTACACTTTCACTAATATTCATAAAAATTCCACCTAAACCACATTACTTCTTAAACAACCAAATTATACTCGGATGCCTTCCCACATCCTACTTACTCCGAACGAACCACCATTCCTTCTCGTCTTCTCTTCACTTCCGTTTACTTTAAAAACAAAAAAAGGGTTGGAAGGATATTGGTTGCATGACACCCCCCCCCCCGATAAGATTGTGCTATGCAAAGCAAAGCAAAATCTGACAAATAGCAACCATACAACTATACAGCATAAAATATATATAAAAACACAATTCAAAACAGATGTATAGAAGTCTTGTTATAATAGTTATAATGAATATATAATAAACATATTAAAAACACTAACAACTCAAAACAGATGTATAGAAGCCTTGATATAATACTGCATACCAAAATTAAACACAAAATAAAGTATCACTTAAATAATCCTTATACAGTAACCAGTCGTGACAGACTATCTGCATTTTTTAATTTTGCACCTGGGCAATGAGAAATATTTATATTATATCTTTGTAGAGATAAGGCCCATCTTTGTAATTTTGCAGACTGAGGTGCAGATTTCTGAAGATATATTAAAGGATTGTGATCAGTTATTAGTTCAATTTCCGCACCAAACGCATAAACTTCAAATTTCTTTAATGCCCACACTAACTCATAAGCTTCACGCTCGATAGTCGACCAGTTTTGTTGCACCTTAGTGAACTTTTGGCTAGCAAAACTAATAGGACACAACTTTTCTTTCTCATCTTTTTGCGATAGACAAGCACCAACTCCATAAGAACTGGCATCACACTGAATAGTGTAAGGCTTTTTAGGATCTGGTGTATACAGCTTAGGAGCTTCACACAATAATTGTTTTAAAAGTTTTTAAAGCCTCTTCTTCAACCTCAGACCACGGAATGATTTCTGGGATTTTCTTTTTTGTCAAGTCGGTTAAAGGCTTGGCGATTTCAGCATAATTTCTTATGTAGTCACGATAATAATTAAATAAACCCAATGCACTTCTGAGGGCTGTTTTGGTTTTAGGCGATTCTATTGTCTCAATGGCACGTAAATTCTCCGGATCGGGCTCATGTCTACCTCCTCCTATGACATGACATAGATACTTAATCTGTGCCTTTGCAAAAACACATTTTTTAACATTCACCGTGAATTTCAGTTCAGTTAACTTGGATAAAACAGCGTCAAGATGTTTCAGATGATTTTCCCAGTCATTTGAAAAAATAGCAATATCATCCAAATATGCTCGACTGTACTCACGATGTTCATCCAGAGCATTGTTGATCGATTTCTGGAATGTGGCAGCCGCATTGCGCAACCCAAAAGGCATGACTTTCCATCGGTATTGAGCACGATGGGTTTTAAAAGAAGTAAGATCTCGACTCTGTTCTTCTAGAGGAATTTCCCAATACCCTTTTAATACATCTAAACATGTAATTATGTTAGCACTTCCTATTTGATTAATTAATTCAGTTGCATTTTCCATAGGGTAATCAAAAGGTTTTGTCACTGTGTTCAATTGACGAAAATCTATACATAAGCGCATGCTACCGTCCTTCTTTGTGACACATACGACCGGATAAGCTATTTCAGCTTCACTTTTTTCTATAAGTCCTTGATGCTCTAACTCTTCTATTTGCTTATCCACTTCATTTTTTAGCGATTCCGGAATTTTATAAATATATGGTTTCTTTCTTTCCACACCTGGTAATAAACGAATTTTGTGTTCTCCAACATTGGCAACTTGAATTTTACCTGAGAATAATCGTGCATGTTTTTGTATAAGTTTACTTAACTCGAATTGTTTATCAACCTCCAGATGACTAAGGTCTACTTCTATGTTATTTTCATTCGAAGTATTAGCTTTAATTGGTGTTGGGTGAATTTCACCAAATTCTACATCGTCTTCAAAAATGACCCCAACAGTCTGTACTCTTACGTTAAATTTCCTTATTTTATTCGCATGAACATGTCTGACACCCCCATCAGGTAATTTCACTTTATACGAATGTGGTTTTATTCTTTCAAGTATTTCTCCGGGTCCTGTCCATCTAGCATATAATTTATTGGTAGAATCAGGGATAAGTAAATATACTAAATCACCTTTTTCAAATTCTTTCATTCTACTTCGACGATTAAAATAGCGAGTGTAATTTTCTTGTTTTTCTGCAGCAGTTAAAGAAGCAATGTCAGCGGCTCTTTCCAAATTTATTTTTAATTCTTGTAAATAGTCTACTGCTGAATTACTAAGATTCAATGGTAAGGGGATTTCACCTGACCATGATGATTTTAATACTGCCAAGGGACCTCTAGCTTCCCGACCATACATGAGCTTAAACGGTGATACTCCAGTTGTGCAATTTGGCACTTCACGGTAGGCAAAAAGTAGAAAAAGAATATGTTTATCCCAATTAACAGGATCCGTACGAATTACATGATGTAGCATTTCTTTAAACACACGATTAAATTTTTCAATTAATCCATTCGAAGCGGGGTATGATGGAGTTGAAAAGCGAGGACATGCACCTAACCGGTTCTCAAATTCTTTAGTCAGGTCAGATTTAAAATTAGTGGTCTGGTCTGAACAGATAACTTCAGGAATTCCGGTGCGCATAAAAATATCTAATAAAGCATCACATGCTGTTTTCGCAGAGAGACACCGTAATGGTACAACTTCCGGCCATTTAGAATTTTGATCAATTAAGGTAAGGCAATATTTATGCTTCCTTCCTGACGGCGGAATAATTTCACCTATACAATCAATATTTACAGTATGAAATGGATATGGTGCGCGGACAACAGGTGTAATCGGAATTTTATCTGTTTGTTTCTCAGGGCTTTTTAACTGACAGTTCTTACATGTTCTACAATAATTTTCTACATCTCTTGAAATATTCGGCCAATAAAAATATAATTTAATTCTTTCTTTAGTTTTTCTCATCCCTAAGTGGTTTCCAAAAATTGAATCATGAGCTAATTCTAACACTTTATTTCTATAACTTTCCGGTAACACGAGCTGATATATTTTATCACCGCAAATAGTTTTTTTATGATACAACAAATTATCCCGTATCAAAAAATTATTTTTTCCTAATCTAGCGTCCTTGAATGAATTCTTTAAAGTTGCGCAATCTTTTTGTTCTTTACGAAACTTATTAAACTCTGAAAATTCATCGTTTCCATCATTTTGTTTATTCACTGAAGAAATAAAACAAACATTCAATTTCTCTTCCGCGACCGGGGTTTCTGAGCTATTTTTAGCTTCGTGACCTTCGAACTCCTGCGGTTGACTATCACACAACTCTTCATTTTGAAGTTCAATCAAAGCATTATATACGTCTGGAGTTAATAAACAAGGGACATTTAAGTTTTCAGTGAAAGCAAAAAGCATATTTAAAGTGACATAAATTCCACTGTTAGGTAATTTATAATGGATGGGTATAGTAGCCAAATTTGCTTGTACTTTTTCTTTGAAAGCGGACTGTAACAAAATACTACCTTTAGCTTCGATTTTCAGATCGGAAATTAATGACGTATTTAAAATACTAATTTGGGTACCTGAATCCAAAATAGCTTCTATTTCTTTTCCTTCTACATAAATAATGATCTTTTTTAAAGGAAAAAGAACTTCGTTTAATTGATCATTCATGTGTAAATGCATGAAACTAACATTAGTGACTACTGCATTATTATTTTTATTTGGATTCAATTTATTTGTATCTTGTTGCATTTTCGGTTTTCTCTGACCCTGGTCATCCTTTTGAGAATAAGATTTATCATATTTATTTCTTCTGTTTGGGCACAATTTTGCTAGGTGTAATGGGGAATTACAAATATAACAATCACGTGATTTTGAGAAGTGTCTGTTCTCATACGTAGCTTGATTTTTCCTTAGTTGTGGGGGAACATATTTAGTATTATTATCATTATTCACTTCACGATAAATAGGTCGTTTCTCAAATTTTGTTTCCTCGAAAGACCTGCCTTTTGCAGTAAAATAAATGTCACAGTCTTTCGATGACTGATCGGGCAAAAGCCAACTTTCTCCTTGCTTGACTGCAATGTGAGTAGCTAGCTCATTATCCAAAGTTTCAAAAATTTTATCTGATATTATTAAATTAATAAGTGAGTCGAAATATTTAACGTTTCGAATTCTACAATAATTTAACAAACAGGATTTTAATCGGGAACCGAACTGTTGATGGGTTTCACCAGGTAATCGTTTAGCGTTTCTAAAATTTTGTAAACAGGTAAATGGGGACGGTTCATACTCTTTCAAAATTAAAGATTTAATTTTATCATAATCGGCTAACTCTTCATCATCAATATAAACAAGAACATTTCCTGCTTTTTCACCTACTAATTTTAGCAAAATTTCCGATTTATATTCCTTAGGAACATTTTTGTGCTTAAACGCTCTTTCTAAAGAATAAAAAAAAAAGATTCCATGTTTCATTTTTCTTGGGCACTGGGATTACCAAAACTGGGATTACCAAAAAATTAATTTATCTAATGATAATGACGTATTATTTTCCCCTTCGTTATGGGTTAAATTCTCGCTTCTCATTTGTTGTTGTAAACGCAATCTATTTACTTCCTCGCCATTTTTTCTTTCTGACACTGTAGTCGATAAAAATTCAGTTACGAAATCTTTATCTTTTAAGTATTCTTTAGATTTCAATAACAAATCTTTTAATTCGGGTACTCTCTTACTAGCATCAGCTTCTTCACCTATTTCTTCCAGAACAATAAGTAAATCCGCTTTAGTTACGTTTTTAAACATTTTCGAATAAAGTTAACAGTATCTTACTACACAATCAAATGATAAAAAAAGAATAGCTCACCTCTATTTTGTAATCCAAACACTGCGATCCAAAGCACAACTTTTATTATTTTAAATCGTAGAAATAACTCTTATTCTCGTTATGAGAGCGTGCTGTAATATCATGACATCCGAATGACACAACGATTCTTCTTTTTAAAATTTAAATGCACAGTTTATTAAATGGGAGCTGATATTTACAAGATGATTATTTACATTATGTACACTTTCACTAATATTCATAAAAATTCCACCTAAACCACATTACTTCTTAAACAACCAAAATATACTCGGATGCCTTCCCACATCCTACTTACTCCGAACGAACCACCATTCCTTCTCGTCTTCTCTTCACTTCCGTTTACTTTAAAAACAAAAAAAGGGTTACATATATTTCCCCTTTTAATACGTCTTGTGTGTGAAAAACAACAACATTATTCATGTTATGTTTTCTTTTTTAACTGTTAAAGGAATTGAAATGCAATTTCCAAACAGAGTCGTTAACAAATTTTGAAGATGCTACAAATATGTATTCATTTATTTACTCTAAAAAATTACGTTTTACATATCATTGTAGGTGTAAACACTCTTTTAAAGTTAACACATTTAATTGAATAAATCTCATTAGTATGTCAACAGTTTCTGCAACAACCATACGTAACATTTTATTTTACGTATCAATATGTTTAAATGTCATTAATAAAAACTCTGATACACAGTATACATTATTTCAAAAGAAGTGTATTTACAAAATTTGTAATGTTCAATATTTTTAATATATAAATATCCATCTGGTTAAACTATTGCAAAAATTGTAATTAATATTCAAAACATATAAATATTTAACCATATGTCAAACAATTACTCATTAAAATAAAGAAATCCGAGAAGATTAATTTCCGAAATAATTACACTTTTGTGCAAGCTAGCTTATTAATTCATTATTACGTAGCTTATACGATATTGTTGAGAATTCTCTAATTTCCAAAACTGCTGACGTTTAGTTCTACATATTTGACGGCAAATTATCTGTAAGTATGCCATGATGTCTTAATGAGTTGCATTATTTCAACATTTGCATATCTTTTATAATCTCTTTTCGAGAGTGTAATGAGAAAACAGATTATTGAATGAGGTAATCAGTGCAAAGATTTCATATAAATGAACTTTACAAGCAAACAATTGTTTCCTGACAAAACTTTCTTTGTGAGAAGACGATTATTGCATTTAAGTCGATGTAACATTGAAAAAAATATCATGACTGCGAAGATAATATTCGATGCATTCATGTTATGATCTTATTAAGAAGAAGATTGAGGAAACGAAATTTAGATAATAATAATAAAAAAGATATATATATATATATATATATATATATATATTTAATTTAATTTAGAAATTATCAGATGGTATGCTTTTCATAAATTAGAAAAAACATTTGTGTGTTTTTACGACCCTTTTCCATAAAATAAAAATAATGCTTTTTAAAAGGCCGTACATATAGACTTAACAGTTGTATTTCAATTACAAAGCCTATAATTTTTATTTTACTTTTAGATCGGTTTCATCGTTTTCGTTTCGTATAGATTGGTTTCAACTGTTAGCAAACACAAAGTTTTCTCTATATAAGATAAAAATATGTGTAGGATTTGAAAATACAGCCTGTCAACAAAATGTGTGCAGAGGGGCTAAATCTTTAGTTTTTACAATGCAGAATCTGTATCTCAGAAAATATTTAATGCTTACAAGCGACAACATTATAATATTAAACTTTAGACATAACTCGATGACTGGGCTTATGAATTAAACAAAACCTGAGAGATTTATGGAATGTTTTGATGAAACAGCATTCATTTATTGAATTGGCTAGGTAGACCTTATTTAACAAATGTAACATTTTTTTGCACTCGTTCAAAAATTATGTGTAGGTGGGAGGAATCGAGGAATTTCAAATGTCTATATAAGATGATACGGAAATTTTATACTCTTATATGTCTCGCAATTTGATTTCAAGATCATTGTAAATGCTCATGAAAATGTAGTGGAAGGAAATTTGGAGATACCAGTAGTGTAAGAATGGCCGTTCTACGACATACTGAAGGTGATGACCTTAGTGCTCATAACGATCTTATCGGAGTGATAAGGATTGTTTGTTTTGAACTTGTTCAAACATGAAGTATGATAAAGGGTTTGTTTTTGAGATGAGATAAGAAGATGTTTGTTTTAAATCCGGAAATGATTATTTTGTTATAGGAAAATGGTTAAAAAGAGATAAGGAATGTAAATGTGGTTTGAGTGGGATTAAAATTTAAATGTGGAGATTTTTAAAAGTTTTATAAGGTTTTCTAGGATGTCGCCCTCTATTGGTGGGAAATGGAATGATTGATATTTAGTTTGGATTCGAATCCACAACAAAATGATCTCATAGTTTGATAATTTAGGGTAGGTTTTACTGATCAAGCCATGAGGTCACAGTGTTTAGAGGAGATTTAAGATATTTGAAAATAATCATATTGTGAGAGGTGGGTTTATTTTTTAAATGTAATTTTAACTTTTTGAGATTATCTTGTAATAGACTGCTTTCATTAAAATAGATTTTCGATGGATTTAGATATATAAACTACAACTTTGAAAACTCCCCTCTGTACATAAAAAAGCATGGGAAAAAAATTAAAAGTCGCTTTTGGATGGAATCGAACCGTCATCCTTTCAGTTAACAGATAAATGCGTTGTCAATTACGACACAAAGGCACTGTTTATGTTTAAGTAATTTTTTTAAACTATTATTTTTATAATTAATAACAACTGCTCAAACAAAAAATAAAAACAACTGTTCAAAAATAATAACGACTATTCAAAAATGATAACAGCTGTTTGGATATTTTAATCGATTGTTTTCAAAACCTTAATCGGTGGGAAATGTAATGATTGATGTTTAAAATAGCTTTTCTTTGAATGTTTTCACTTGAAATCGAACCCACAACAAAATTATCTCATGGCCTGTTTGGTTAAACCTACCCTAAATTATCAAACCATAAGATCATTTTTTAGCTCTAAGGTCACGGCAGAGGTAACCACCACCTCCACCATGTGCGTAGAACTCCCGTTGTTACACTACAGATACACATTATAATTCCTGTGTGTGAAAATATGAATTGCAATAAGAAAGAAATGATAACTATAAAAATGAACGATACCAAAAAATTTGTGAAAAAAGAAAACACAATTAGTGTGGAATAGTCCTAAGAGGGACGCATCATTTAACAGAATTATTATTGTGGATGAGGAATAAATATGAAAATACAGTGAAACACAGAACACGAAAGAAACTGTCCAACTTACATAAATAAGCAGCAAAACCCATTATCATCGCATGCGAAATTATGTTTTGTATCTCGTGGAATTATGTTACTATATTATAGTTATGATATAGTTTTATTTTATTTTTAATTTTATATAGAATGTTTGCATTATATCGTGAGATAAACATTGCGATCCTACCCTACTTTTTATACCTCAAAAAACTAAAAAGAAGTTTCTGTACATTATCTGAAAATAACTCTTAATCACAAATCAGAGAGTAAAAAAGATGGTTGCTGTTCCACAATACACTAAGAAACTTCTTTTTTTCACAGGAGAGAATCACTAGGAAAACTAGCCCCACCAGTGGCTGAGAGGTTCTGCTCTCAAAGCTGATAGACGGGAGGTGCTTGGTTCAAACCACTGACTCGCTCGTCGACCTAACCGTTCGGAATTTTCCATGGTTTTCTTCGAACCTTGCCGTAAATAAGGGTTAGGATCCCTTAGAAAAACCCCCACGGAGGGCACTCCCCCTAGGGTATTTATTCCTCGTGTAGATAATCGGCCATCATAAAATCAACCAACCAACCAACCACTCGGAAAACTAGGATATTTTAACACGTTGACAGACACTTGCGGCTACAGCCGTCAAAGCGGAGTTCACTATGTGGCATGACGGCAATAGCCGCACAAACCGAAACGGTCGTTTTTGGACACTACGGCTATAGCAGCACAAATGTGCATTTACCGGCGTACAAGTAGAAGTACAGTGTCATGTTTTGGAAGCAATTTTTTACGTTGAAGTTCGTTTTCCACCTGTTATACGAGTTGCGGCTTCAGTATGCATTTGCAGGGAGGATAGTGGTCAGGGAAAAATACAGTAAAAAACTGATAATTACCAGTATGTTCTTATAGAAAAATTCCAATTTATTATTTAATCGAATAAACAATATAATTTTTTCTATAAGAATATACTGGTGTTTATCACTTTTTTTTACTCTATTTTTCCCTGATCACTAGCCACTCTGACGTGGTTGTGAAGAGAGTAGTGCAACCTAATTAAAGGTGCTGCATTAATCAAAATTAAGTTTCTTTAAGCAGAAAGAGTAAAACTATACTTCTAATATTCTAAAAATTGCAAAAACATATAGTGTCAATTTTCGAACTTCACTTGTTCCTACTGTCCGTCAATGTGTTAACTTATCACACATCCTAATTAAATATAGGTCTGTCTGGTTTTCTGAAACAAGGAAATTTTCGTCCATAAAATTTTAAAGAGACCAAATATCGTCAAAATTCCTTACTTTGAAAATAATTTTGTGATGCATATGGTCTTGTATTAGATGACTTTTGTCTTCAGAACCCGCTGTCTACTTTAAAAAGAATTTGAAACACTAAAAACATGTAACTTAATGTTGAAGACGATCCTTACTTTCGATTAAAAATATAAAGCTTAAAAACTGTTTACACAAAAAACTTTTTTGCATGCACAAACTTTAACGAAAAAAAAACCGCTCAGTTAATTTCGGACAACTTAATATATTTTTTTAACATATTAAAGATTTTTATTATAAATTTAGTTTCATATAATCCAAAATAGAGGCGTATTCCTTCCGTTATTTTTTAATTAAATAATTAAAAGGAATTAACAGACACATTAAACTTTTCTTATTTTATTCAAAAAATGAAATTATTTGTCTGTCTTTTCTTAGTTACTCATAGAATACTCTTTTAAAACAGAAGAACATAAATATGTAAGTGATCATTAAATAGACAAAACTTTCATTGCACATTTAAATATTATGAAAACAACGTCTGAATGGCCTGTTTTATATTGAAATATTCACACATAACAAATGAACATTCTTAAACAATCCACTATTGTTATTCCGATTCCGAAGAAATAATAAACAGATATTGTAAACGCGCGTCGAATCATTCATAATGGATATTCCCAATATGAAAGGTTTATAAATATACCAGTGTTTTGTGAAAAGTAATATTCCCCCGTCTTTGCTAGATTCATGAGATATATATTAAAAGAAAGTGAAAATGCATTGTTGCACGTATCATTAAATGTTAAAAGAAGCGATTAAAGCCAAGCTGTGCAAATACCATGCTTTATATTATAAAAATACATAAATAGATGTAGCTTATGTGTGTGTGATTTATGATAAGATGCCGTTTATTAAACAGGAAGTTTTATTCTTTCTTCGATGCTAAGAAAATATGCATATTACATGAATAGGCTATAAAAATTCATTTTCTACTTAGTTTTATGTATGACATAAAGTTATATTTGAAATAACTTTTCAATAAACTGTAAAATAAACAATTTAAAAGATATTGTGTTTCGAGCGACAAGTTTTATTATAAGTGTAGACAGAATTTCCATTACATTTATGAAAATAATATAACTATGTTTTTCTATGTCGTAAATATACAGGACATTCAAAATACAAAACATCTGTAACAATGATTTGAAAACAACATAAAAAGGAACATTTTTAACCCATGACGTACCATCCTATAAACATACATTTACTACAAAATAATTTTTTTTAATTACGAAATTTAAACTGTTTCTGAGCCTACTAAGTTATTGTTAGAAACATGCTATCAAAGCTCTAACAAATGAAACTGTAAACATTTACTTCGCTATGATTCTTTAATTTTTTGAATTTATGGCTACAATTTAGTTTCATAAAATGTTTTCAAACTAGGCTATGGTGCCATACCTCGGTAGATTTTGGTTGTAGAAGATTATAATTTGTACTGTTTTATTTGTTAGAGCATGGAAATTTTCTTCTAAATATAACTTATAGGACCAAAGTACCACATAATAGTTAAAATTTATAACTTGAAAAAAACTATTTTGTTGTTGACGAATTGATTTTAATATTCAAAGTTCCCCTTTAAAAGGGAAACTTTGAAACAATATTTACATTTCATATAGATGGTCACAGTGGAAAGTGAATGTATTTAATTTATGATTTAATTTTTAATTTATCGTAAAACTTGAGTAATTAATCTATTTTCTGCAGATATCGCTTACTATTAAATACTAGAAAAAACTAGTAATAGCGCTAACTAGTAAAACAGCACTGATCCAGCTTTTGACTCTAGCTCCGATAAAGATCTATCCTCGTTTTTATTCTCCTCGACATCCTCGATAACACAATTACCTTTCATTAAATTTACAGATTTACAGAAAAAAGCAACTCACTATATTAAAAAAATATATATAATACTACATTACTTCACTAAATGTTTCTAGTATTATAGTGAAACAACTCACCTGTAAACAAGAATTTAAAAAAAAAAATTCTTCACATTTTACTTAAATAATTTAGGACAATACTAGGTTTCTGAAAAAAATTATAATTTATTAAAAAACAAAACTTTAAAATATTTATTTAGTTTTATAATCAGCAGGTACAAAAGAAAATACTTTGTATCATTAGAACTTCTGACTCTTGTAATCTGATTGTTTGAAACTTTAGTAATTAGATTTTAATGGGTGAATAAGCAATTATCCTATTACCAGATTCCTATTTTCGAAGAATTAGTTCAAATAATATTACTATGCCGTAATTATCCACGCTGAGTTGGCAAGTAATTACAAGTCAACGTTCGAGTTAAAAATGAGGGAAAAAATAATGTCAGATTTTAATGCATCAAAGAGCATTTTCTAAAGAAATTTTAAGAATCGAAGTTTTTAATTTTTGCAGTATTCTCAAAACTATTTTTTTAGAAATATGCATAGAGAAGTGGAAATATTTTATTATTTTGCGGTATTGTAAAAGATTATTTACGGTAGATTAACATGCTGAAAAATTAATTTTTCATTAAGGAATATCAACGATAAATTTTGTTTAAAATATTTTTTACTGAAATAGTAGTATTTTTTTAAAAGTCTGAATAATTCAGCAATCATCATGATAAAAGACAATTTATTTATTTTTTTCCTTGTTAATTCCTCTTATATATGCAAAAAAGGTTTTAATAAAAGGTGAAATATTAAAAGTACAAGATTAATTAATTTTTATACCAACATGATATATGTTTGTTAATGTTTTTTAAACAAAGGCCGTTAGTTTTTAAAAATAACAAATTTTAAAATGCATAATTTATTTTATGTGCAATCATTGACTTACTAAAAAATAAAAACAAAGAATAAATATCAGAAAATACCGGAGTCAATAAAAAATTTCACATTAAAATCAAAATGTAAAAATTTTATAAAATTTTCATATGATACTGTGCATTGTATTATACGTACCAATTAAGTCTATGTTATAAAAGACAAAACATATTAAAATTATACAATAAGTATTATTTCCTGCATAAAAAAATAAGTTGAATAATTTTAATATTGTTTTGTCTTTTAATAAAGTGGACATTGGTAGCACAGACTTAATGGCAAATTTAATAGACTCCTTTCTAGTATAGATAGCGCTACTTAGGTCCGTGTTATTACAAGACTTAAAAGAAAGAAAATATAAAACATTTTTCTTTCACTATAGGATACAGTATATTCTTAAATGTATATATTAGGATGAATCATATGAAAACGGAACAGGAGATGCAGAATGGAATGACATAGTTTAATGAAAACGTATTCTTCAAAGATAAATAAGTACCTGTCTCACTGTTTCACCAAGTGACCCTTCTCATAGAATTCCTTTGGCTGAGATTGCACTGCTGGGGCTGTCAAATTTTATATCTGAAAAATGTTCCATAAGACGTATCCTGAATTTTTGCGCTGTCATTCCAATGTAATCCAGCTTCTCTCCTTTTTGAGTATGACTTTTCTGAAAATTAAGCTGGGCTGTTTTGTCAAATATGTATTTTTTTAAATAAACTTGCCAAGCAGGGCTTGCAGGGGATAAAGCCATATGGTAGGCCTCCCTGCTTGGTTGAATCTGAATCTGTAAATCTGAATCTTGCCATCATTTGTAGTAACTTGTATGATATAAACATTTGCCGTTTCATCCATGAGGGTGCGGTCTATACCGTTATGAAATTTTACTTTTAGTTTAAGCTAATTGCTAATCTACCAACGACACTAAAAGTAACATTTCACAACAGTATAGACCCCACCTCCATGGATGAAATGGCAGGTGTTGACATCATACCAGCTACTACAAATGATGGCAAGGGAGTGAAGCTAGACTACATTGGAATGACAACGCGAAAATTCAGGATACGCATTAAGGAACATTTTTCAGATATAAAATTTGACCGTCCCATCACTGCACGTTCACGAATGAATCAAAAATGTAATGTTAATATACTGTTCAATAAGGAAAAGATTATTAACAAAATGATCGGTTACTATAGTTTATCCATCAGAGTAACATTAGAGATTATATCCAGAGATAATAGTGTTTGTAACAATGTCTTGTCATACAATATCCCCAAGATTTGAAGTAATTTAATGTGGGAACAGTCTGCACCAACCAACCAACCCACCACCTACCCTGCGGTTCAAATTGCAGCTTTGATTTTGAAAGAGAAACAGTCTCTCGGATTTTGTATTCTCTGTCTTTCGGCCCTGAAAACGAGCACGAATGTGCTTAAAAGTGCTAGGTTTTAGATATTTTAATTTTTATAGTTTATATTTTGGTTTATTTTAATGTACGTATTAAACACCTTTTTAGTAAACAATGAATTAATTATGAGTTATTGCATATATTGGCTGAATTCGGATTCAACATATTTTTATTATTTATATCATAAATATCGTTTTGGATCTTCGAGATTTGTCATTCAAAAGTCACAGAAAAAAATACCTCTATTTTAAATTGTTCTTTCTTTTTTAAAAACTTGCTTTTGTTCTCCTCTTAATATTTTATAATATTTTCCCTGTAACTTGATTATTTCGGTAACATGTGGAAGGTTATAACTATTTTTCTTTTCGTAGAGTAAAATTTGGCATATGTGAAATTAAAAATGTTTCGTCTTATCATGTGTAATCACGAAAACCTTATTTGGACATAATTTGCTCTTTTTATTTTTTATAGTTATTTCTTGGGATCCACAATGGCCAAAGAAAATTCATTTTGAAATTAATATTAGTATATTATGTAGACACGCCGTACCTAACAAATCTTTTATGTTTCTGAACTATTCCGTTTGTGTAAAAATGGATGTACGCAGCAAAATATACAAACAATAACAGCATTTATAAGGGGTGTAACATCTGTTTCAAGATTAATTATTAAGTAACGTATTCCTACTTTTTTTTAAATAAAATCGTTCATTCGAAATATACTGAACATGAACCTAAACAAGAATCGTGACAATCGTAAATTTATAGCATTTTATCTAGCAGTCGATATTATTTCAGTAAAATTTTAAACTTTATGGACAAATATCGTATCAAAATATAATTTAGGTTCTGTTGTATAATATGCTTTAACATATGAAACATTTTAATATTAATAAAATATTAGAATGTGTGAAATAATTGATTTTTCTCTAACTTTCAACTTTATTTAATACTATAGAACGGTAGATATCGCATGGGATATTTGAGGTTTTTTATAAAATTAGCGTTACGTTTTATTCTATCCCAAAGACATTTAATATATAGTCTGAGGAATATATAAATTCCTAATTACTAAATCTCAGAAATTTTTAGCTGTAAAAACTTCAACTTAATCAGAGGAATGTTTCGGAATCAAAGTTCATCCCGATAATATAAAATATGTCATCTAGGCACATTGGTACAGTGGAACACTAAGAATAAGAGAGAGAAATAATCAATTTTGTTTTCCTTTACTTAAATTATAAGTAGAAAAAATAATTGTTGGAATAAAGTACATTTGATTGAAAATCAGAATTTAATATTTTCAAATGATAAGAGAAAAATAATTTTTTGGTAAAAATTCAATAAAGATCTGAATATAACACACGTAAAATTTTCTTCTTCCTGCTTGTCTATTGTATCCATGTGATTAGATGGATAATTAGATATTCTAGAGTCAAACTTTAAGTTCAAAACTTTTCTCTGATTCAGTTGAAGATTTTACGGTTAATACATTTTGGGATTTGCTTGATTTTCTTTAGAATAAATGTTCGATATCTTTGGAATAAATTAAAACGTAATCCAGATTTTAAATAAGAATCAAATTTTCATACGATTTCTACCGTTTTACAGCATTAAACAAAGTTGAAAGTTACAGAAAAAAACAATTTTTTCAAAGGACCAAATAATTTTTCAGTATTACAATAATTTGTTATCCAATTTCTAGCGTAAATTGCAGTCATTTTGTAAGAGCATGACATATTTGCACCGACCTAGGAGCTAAAGCAACAGTTCACCAAAGTAATGTTGTCATCATACTTTAAATAATAATCAATGCCATGTTTTGACATAAAATTAAAATTTATACCAAAATTACATCGAAAACTAAAGTTACTTAAAGTTGTGTCCAATTCTTATGTGAATTCATTTTAAGTAGTTTTAGAAGAAACGATTTTATTTTTTTAAACGTTAATATGTTTTTTTAACAACTAATAAATCTGGAAGATTGCGCTTACATGAGAGTACATATGAAACAATAATAAATTGGTTTCTTCAACATTTAGCAGTTATTTTTTCATAGAAGTTCCAAAAATTTAAGTGTCTGAATATTAATGTGAGTGACTGTATATATATTCTGTAAGGTGTCTAAATTTCTTGTTGAAGAAAGACGGAAAAAAACCTTATAACTATAGTATCCCTGTTTACTTTTTGAAACAACATATTCCACTTTTCTCTGAACAGATGTAAAGTTAAAAAAAAATATTCGTATCACAAAGAAAGTTATTACCAGTCAAAAAGTATCAGTGAAAATGTTCAATAGATTATAAAAAATGTATCTTTTTTCATATCATAATATATTCAGTTATGATTTGTGTAATTATTAAATAGATGAAAAAAACTTCAAATTTCGAGAACTCTCAGTTTTACGTTTCAATATGATAAATTGAAAGCCAATCATGATAAAAAGTAAATTTAGTTACATGAAATTCTAGATCTAATGCATGAATGAAGCCCTATTAAAAAAATCTTCTTTCTGGTCGCTCAAATCACCAATGAGCAGACATATTTTAAGATGGTCAAAATATACTTGAAAGTTTGCATCTGTTGCTTTATAGAATAATGTATATATGAAAATAAATATAATAAAAGTAAACACATTTTATTACAGATAAATTACGTACTTTGTTTAGATAGTATATCCTTTTAATAGACACTATTTGTCTACGTTTAAAAATTTAGCCCATGGGATTCAGATATGTTAGTGTTATTCACAACACAGTGCATAAAATATGCACCTGCTTACGACTTATAATTAACTAAAATCTTAATTTATTAATAAATCAAAATCTAAAATAATGTATTTTTTAAATATTCCTTTGAAGTTATTTAAAATATAGTTTTAAAATAACAAGTTTTAAACATTTCGTGAACGTTTGATATTTCAAACGCGCCTGATCCCACAAGATTGTAAATTTATCAAAATACTATTAAACGTATAAAATTACCATTAGAAAATGGCGAAGAAAACAAAAAGAAGTTCACGTCATGTCCGGAGACCTTAAAATAGTAACTGTATGTCAGAACCTGTCTGTTCATTTATTGGTATATCGCTTATAAAAGTTTTATTAACTGTTCACATACTTTTTAACCGATTTATTCTAATTCTAATTTTAAAGAGAATTTGATAGTCATTAGCACCGTAAAGAAGCTAAATACTGCGTGGGCTCTTATAATGTAAAATAGTTTTGAATATAACTAATTTCAGTTAAAACTATAATGAGCTTATTTAAATTACTAATACTTAATGAAATTTAAATATTTTGACGAACAATATACCATGATTTAAAGTTTCAGTTATTATGTGAAAACTTTTAGTACTATCTTTTTGATTTTATAACATCACTTTGATAACATCACTAAAAATGTGCATTTAAAATACCTCATAATGAGGGTAGCAAATACAATGCTTTTGTGACAAACTTGATTTGATAATAAATTTCTTATAAAACTTAAAGTTATTTCATGGAGGATGAAGTGTCATGGTTATTACAGTTCCAGATTGATTAGAAATTTAACAACTAATAAAAAAAAAAATAAGCTGAATAAAAAGTCGTATTCACTGTGCACCATGTCATAACACTTTCTTTTTTCCAAATAGTTAATTATTTGATCAAAAAATAAATAAAATGAGATCGCATATTTAAAAATATAGTATAATTGACTATTAACATAACATTTTCTATTTTTAAGGAATAGACTATTCCTAATACTGAAAATTCGATTGTCAATTTTATGAAATGGACCTTAAGGTTCATCCATAATAAAAGCGAGTCGTTTGAAATGTGTATGTTGATGTTTTAGTTTTTTGATCATACTCATGTATTGAAAAAACACAAACTAAAAGAATGAATTTAAACATTGCAATATTGCAAATCTAAATCACTTAGACGAAAATGGATGCTGTAAAAACGTTTTAGGATATTTTTAATTATTGTATCTAAATATCGAACAGCACTTTGTGAGAACTACATGTGTCTAAATTCATTTTAGGGGAAAAATTAAATTGACATTTTCAATTTTTTTGTAATATGAAATATACCGATTTCCCCTAAGAAAATAATTGAAATTAAAATGCTAAAAGAGCATCATATATGAAGTTACATTGTGCATAAAGATATAAAATCAGTACTGAAAACTAAAGATTACAAAATTAATAAAAAATTACATAGACCATGCACTGATATTCATCAATAAATATATATATATATTGTCATTGATTTTTTGTATTTATATATTCACTTCTATATTATCTATTACTGGTTAAAATAATATGAAATGAAAAGTCCATAGCGATAATAAAGATAACAAAGAAAATTCTCATTTATAATAATAGTTTGTTATTCGAAAAATAATTTTAAATACAATTGTATAATACACAGATATTTAATCTGAATTTAGAAATTTTATTAATGCCGCTAAAGATGAGTAATAAATATAACTTACAATTACTTACATTAGATAAAAAATAAAATTTATTTTTATGTTGTGCCCCAATATAATAAACGTCAAACTTCAAAATAGAATGCATTACAACATATTTATACTAGCTTCGTAGCAGCACCATATGTTGCATCTGTATTATACAATTCGGCTTTTAAGGACCAAAAAGAAACCTGATTGCATTTGGTATTTTAAAAACATTCATATTATTAATTATATGAAATTTATTAGTATAAGAAAGGAATCATATTTTTAATGTAGGTTATTCAAAAGTATGAAAGTTATATTTTGCAAATTACTTATTTTGATGCAATTATAGTAGAGGGTATTTATAAGAGAGATAAGACATTCTAGTAATAAAAATTGATTAGTCGAAATGAATTTGGACAGAAAGTTGGAAAGCTTGACGTTATCTTGAACTTGGTGATCCTGCAATTATCACCACCCGCAAGTTTTTTTTTTTTTAATTCGTCCAGGCGAGTATTGCAAAATTCTGCAAAAATCTATGGGTTAACGAAAACTGCCAATGTGAGCATACACTATCTAAAATGTTACATCTTTTCTCTGTTCAGTTTCAATGATGTTAGTTTCGAAGATGATGGAATGAAAGGAACGCACATATGTACAAAAACGTCAGGCTTAAGAATATATGCTTTTTTTTATTAAATAATATCATTTTCACCCGTTAAAGCATGTCAATTTTGGGATAATAAAGAAAGTCTTAAACAACAGCTATAGAAAGTATGTATGCGGTGACTAGAAACGGACTTTGTACCGCAAAGCCTAGCAGATTCTTTAATGAGGCTCTTGATGGAAACCTCAACTGCCGAACAATAGATTTTGATGAGTTCAGTAATTTTTTACTGCGTGAAAACGAGAGGAGGAGGAGTCAAGATTCAGACTTAGTCAGACGGACTCGGAGATGCTCTGAAATCTTCGAGGCCAGCCAGACGAGCTGAGCTGAGCAATGATTATCGGCAAACGGCCTAGACGAGCTACGGGATCTGCCATGTTGTTAAAAATATCTTTAAACTCGTCAATAGTTTTATTATTTGTTATATAACCAAGAACATTAAACTGTGTATTATTTCGTTAAAAATCTGCCTGGAATTATTCATATCCTTTAGACACCGACCATAATATAACTACATGTATATAACTTCATAATTCCGGAATTAGCGCACAAATCCAGCACAAAGCGGTGTTTTTTACAGAAGCCGAAGAAGTATGGCATATAATTATTCATGTACTTTCATATACTTTTATATTGTTTGTATTATTAGTATTGAGATAGTTTACAATAGTTACATATTCTTCAAATTACCGACAGCAGAACTTCATATGGAATTATAACATTGCAATCCTGCAGCTTTTTCGTAATATTTATGAAAATGAGCAAGAAAATAGTATATTTGTTTTTAGAGTACATGTCCTTAAAGAGACGATAAACTGGAAATTATTTAATTGATTTATACAAACAAAATAAAACAGAAGGTATTTTTTCACTATACTTTAGGTAACAGACGATATTATTTGCATAGGATGTAGTCAAATTCAATACATATACATATATTTTTTTTACAATTTTCAGTTTTAAGGTGAAAATAAAACAAAACGTTATAATAATATTAACATGTTTATCTTTTCTTCCTAATTTTCCATACCAATGCTACCATTAAAGGCTTTTCATATTTATTTACAAAAAAAATTCTATCTCGACCCCTAATTTGAATTTTAAAATTCCAACATTTATTGCAACATTCATGGGAATAATTGACGAAAGTTGTATCGCGCAGTATGCCATATTCTCAGAGGGCTATTTATAAAATACACACGTAAGATTTCAGCATATTTGATAATTTATGTACAATGTAACTATATGCGTTACGCATAATTTATGTTAATATGTTCAGTGCATATAAGCAAAAGAAAATTTGAAAAATAAATTAAATCCCATCTCAGCTGTCTTCTGCAAGTTTAAGCAAAGCATTACACCAATTCATTATACACGACAGATACTGTGATGGGATTCTGAACATTTCTTTTTCTCATAGATTATCGAAATCCAATATAGTGTTACTCATGGAGTGTCAGACAACTTGTGCGGTTTCTGTAATTATTAACTCTTTTACGCCGCTTGTATAAATTTCGCCAGAAAAATACCCAATTTCTTTCAAAAACCCTGTTATTAAGATTCCTTCACAAAACCTTTGTCTTGCGTTGTTACTAATTTTAAAATTTTCTTAGAAAAAAAGTGAGTAAAAGAAAAGAAAGCCATTTTAAAAATATTAAAAATTTAGTTTCTTGACAAAAAAATTATAATATTATATTAGTTTTACATGCTAAATGAAAAAAAGTCATTGGAATTGCTCTTCGATGTTTATGAAAAGATTCAAAAGTATGTATTTGTAGCCAGAAATTGGAGAAATCTAATGATTTTCTTTCGCGTTGAATCACTAAAAATATTGCTTGCAATAAATCAATCCATTTTTAAAACTAATTAATATATATATATATATATATTTAAGGATAAAACTTGAGTGATGGAAATCAAAAAGAATGAAATCCTAGATTCGAACTAATTGTCTTTCTTTCCACTTTGTATTGATCATAATAATAATAAATATATAAATAAATAAATAAACGCTGATAATTCTCTGTTAAAAATTTTAACATTGATAAAGAATTTGACGCATAAAAAATAAATAAATAAAAATTATTATACAAAATTTAAATATGCTGTTGAACGGAGTGATAGTATTTAACACTGGATATATACTGGCATAAAAAATGCATTATAAAAATAATTTGAGATAGAAAAAGATATGAGTTGTCCGTATTCTTTCAGGGGCATTATTTTCTATACCATGCACCAAGAAAAAAGTTTTGTTGAATCTACAAAAATTTGGTTGACCCAACAAAGCTTTTTGTTTAAATATAGGTCAATTAAAATTTTGTTTGAATAAAAAAAAAATGTTTGCAATTCCCAAAAAAAAATTTTGTATCATCAGCAAAAAATGTTTTGTTAATGCAAGTAAAATGGTTCAAATTTAATTGAATTTTGCTAAAACAACCAAAATGTACTCAACAAAACATGTTTTGTAGTTTTAGTCAATTTCTTTTTCTGGGTATAGCGACTTTTTAAACTGGATTTACATAAAGCTGTGATTCCTATCTTTCAATGATTTCTCTATTTCATGGTTTTTATTTTTTGTTTTTATTTTTTTGCCAAACATAAAACAGTAAAATATAACGTTTGTAGCACAAAGGGTCGTATACTAGTTTTTCTCCACAATTACGATGCTTTAACCCATTCACGACAAGAATCTTTTACACTTTTTTAAATTCTTGAATACCAGTTGACACCAGTTTTTCCATCCTGCAATTTTGACTTATTTAATCTATAACAATTTCAGATTATATAAAGGGAAATTTTACGTGCTAAAATACTGGTTTCCAAATTTAAATATTTAGTGCACCTTAAGTGGCAAGTTTTCTTGCCATCCGGCGTTAATGAGTTAAAGCTTCAACTACGGTCAACCAATATCTCGAAATTAATATCTAATTCTATCGAATCTTGAACTATACTAGAATATATGTGAATCAATCTTTATATAACAGTTCAAGATTTAATAGCTATATCAATTTAGTATAAAAATTTAAAGTATTTTTATGAAGTTTTCTTCATTTTTTGTAGTTTTTACTTTATACTTCAGCATTTTTACTGAAAAAAATCACTAACCGCATAAAATACTTTAGTATACATCGCAATTTTAATTCATCAAGGATAATTAATTAAAACATATATTTTCTTTTAGCCATACTCTTTTTTCAGTAAATATTACTCTTGAAAATAAACTGTCGTTAACTATACCTTGGAAAATATTCGTAGAAGAAAAATCAATTTATTTTCATTCGCGCTTGCAGAGTTTTTTTCTAGATATATACAGAAAAAGGAAAATAATGTATCATCCTTAAAAAGTTTTTAAAAAAGAATAAAGTGCCAAATCTATATTAATTTTTATTATGTAAGAAAAGAATCTGTCAAATAAGAAAATGCATTGGCTATGGAAAAAAAGGTATTTCTATTTTATAATCAAAATTGTTACATTATTTGTAAGCTATTGAAAAAGAACAAAACTGGGGATTATTAATAAATGTATTACTTTATAAATATTGCTGCTTTTAATAAGTTGAATAATACCTTTTACTTTGTACTGTAAACATGGCGTTGACGCTTATATATTTTATCGGTACATTTTGATAAATATATTTTGGCATAAATGAAAGAAGATATTTTAATAAATTTGAAAAGACTGTTAAGCTAAGATACTTTGATTCGCTTCAGAAAAAAATCGCATTTCACATTGCATTAGTAAGGCTTAATCATTTAATATTATTTAATATATTTCTATCATTGAAAGTACAACTTATTATACAAAGTAGAGAAACAACATGCACATTCGAAAGACACTTATCCCGCACCTAGTACTAGAAGTTCTGACCTGTACAGTGAGTAGCGCAAACTGAAAAAAAGTATCCATTTGACGTTGCAAAAAAAAAAGCAAAAATAAGGTTCACTTAATTTAAAAAATCATTACTATGGTGGAAATTTAATTATAATTTAACCTTTCGCCATCCCATAGCAGTATGTAACAGTCAACCAGAACAAATAGTTTTATATACTTTAAATAGACAGTTTTAGACAACGATGATATCCTCTTGACTGTCTAGTAGTTAGAACGCTGTCTGCAATTCAGAAGGTGTAGGGTTCGTATTTCATACGTAAGCTTCGATAACCATCCGTAATCAGATCCACGTTAATCACTTCCTGATATCATGATTAGCTTTGTTAACGAAAAATAACTGCCGCCACTTCATTGTCTAATTTCAATAGTTTATTGCTCAATATTTAACCAGCTATATAGTTCAACCTACATATTTATGATTGAATCAAAGCACCAAATGTTGTAACAGAGTTTTACTATATTATGATGGCAATTTTTCGTCCTTTTTTCTGGAATAATGAATCAAACTTTGAATAGTCTAAATATAAAATTTCACACATAAGGAAAAAACAACCATGGTTTGGAGCATGATTACAGTGAAAAAATTTCTAATTTTTCGAATGACAACACCTGTTTTTTACTATCCCAAAATCATCAGCGCATTAAAAAAATGTAAATTACATTACAAGGGTACAAATGCTATGAAAAACGTCAACTTAAGTCCCTACTAAGAACATGATTAGTGAATAGCAAAAATCAACACAAATGAGAGGAAAATAAAATATTTTACAAAGATTAAAAATTTTCCACATTTTTCATAAAGGTTTTCCACAAACAATGACTTTTGCATGGCGTTCTATGATTGGTGCTTCTGCGCCTGGTCTTTCTTTTGATTGTTTACAGTGCTGTTCTTTGCACTCAGAAAAAAAACTGATTAAAACTACAAAACATCTTTTTTGAGTACATTTTGTTGTTTTAGCAAAATTGGAGTTAAATTGGAGCATTTTACTTCAATTAACAAAACATTTTTGCTGACGATACAATTTTTTTTTTTTTTTTTGGAATTAGAAAAAAAAAATTGTTGGTTGATCCAAACAAAATTTTTATTGACCCATATTTAAACAAAAATTTTGTTTAAATATAGGTCAATGGAAATTTTGTTTGAATCAACAAAAAAAATTGTTGGAAACCACTTTTTTTTTCAATTAAAAAAAATTGTATCGTCAGCAAATATGTCTTGTTAATTGAAGTAAAATGGTTCAATTTTACTCCAATTTTACTAAAACAACCAAAATGTACTCAACAAAAATGTTTTGTAGTTTTAATCAATACCTTTTTCTCCTTCCTTTTTAGCATGTGTCCTACGTCGAAGTTTTTGCGCTACATGTGTCGTTCTAATGCCATTTAAGGCTATTCAATGCGTTAACCCTTTTGGGATAGAAAATAGTAGATGCTGCCATTCAAAATTTTCGATTATTTTTTTACTGTAACCATAATGGTAAATACTTCATTGTTCTTTTTCATCATAATCTCAAGCGCATACCTTCAAATGAGTATTTCTCACATCACATTTCGATTAGTTCAACGGTGCGTGGCTTGGGATTCATATATCGGCACAGTTTCTTTATGACCACCCTGTAGATAAATCTCACAAAGTCAGATCGTCCATTTTAGTCACCGCAAACTTTTGGATACAATGCGTAGTGCAATATGAGGATATATCAACAATATGTGACATAAAATAAACTCGGTGTTAACCAGACAAAAATGTAGCACAAAATGGTAATGAAGGTGATAATGTCCTTTACGGCCGTTCGAATTTCTTATAAAATATGACACATATCTCCAAATAGTTTTAAAACAAAGTTTAAAATAAGGCAATAATTTTGTTGTACCCCTTTTTTTACAACTGTAACATTACTTCATTAAAAAATGTTTTTTTTTTCAAACTGGCTTTAAACTTAAGTTAACAAGCAATCACATAAACTAAGAATACGTTTATTAGTGATTTCATTTAACAACGATATAAAATGTGAATTATATTATATTATTTTGTAAAATAAAGCAGCAGACTCCTATTTAGACAACGTGAATGAAAATTGTGCACTCTGTAGTACATCATGATCAAATGCATAATAAAATTGGTAAAACAACTTTCGCATTCTGGTATTTTTATAAATCGATATCAAACATCCTTGTAAACATGTTTATGCGATTGAAATAAGCCTTTCTACTTTTAAAAAACATATTCACTACTACTGATTTATTCCCCTATGAAGTATAGCACACGTTTAAAATTGAATAAAATGAGCAAAAAACTGTACAAATGATGGAAAATTGAATCTTTATAAATAGAAAGTAATATTAAAATTATTGTTAGTTTATATAAAAGAAATAGGTTTCTTTTATTTTGCAATTGCAATTAACGATCTTTCTCCAGATAAATTAGGATTTTTTGTTATCTAAAATACAAGTTACAGTAAATGTCCGTACATAACACGATACATATGTCATTAAGGTTAATTTCATAATACATGAAACTTTTTAAGTCATTTAAATTAATTACTTAAAGGTTTGACACCTTATACGATAACCCAAAAAGGTTTATTACTTTTACTGAAACTATAAATACTCTTTAAGCAAAATAATAATAATAATAATAATAATAATAATAATAATAATAATAATAATAATCCTACTTAACCGTATTTAGAAATGAAAAATACATGAATCTATAAAACATTCCTCAGATGGAAATGCAATCAGTAAATTAAACACGACATTTCATCATTAAAAAAATAATAATTTAATGTTAATATTTATTGGAACTCTATACGAGAATTTACGAAAAAAATACTATGACAAAGACGTTTGTTATATATCTTGCTTTCAGTTCAAATCCCCCCCCCCCAAAATTTTAACAAGTTAACATAAGCTTTTCCATTCCTCTTCCAACATCTAGCATGCATGTATTGATATCATGCTTCTCCTCCCCCCCCCCAAAATAGAGATAAAAAAAATAAATTCGTAAATATTCATTCATCCCTCCCCAAATAAATAAATAATTATAAATAATTAAAAATAATAAACAAATATAGTTTATAGATTTTAAATGTCTGTAAATCCCCCCCCAAAATTCAATATGTTAACTAAAATCGATTTCTGATTTAATTTAGATAACGAATCTACTTTCTTCATTCTAAAATGCAAGTCACTCGCATACATCAGAAACCTCTCTGTCCTTAACTTTGCGGTTATGCTAAAAATAAGTTACAAATGTTCATATATTTCTAATCCAACCGTTTTCTTCTCATGAAATCAAAAGTGCATCTGTCTTAAAACTTAGACAAAATATATAAGTAGCTGTGCTCTACTTATTAAAGTAATGTAACGTATAACCGACATTCTTTATGCAAGCATTAGCACTTCTCATCCGCTCTCAAAAGAATTAATTAAAAAGATTAAAACTGTAATATGCAAGCTCATATCTTTCACACCCTTTTATTAGATTCGAGTCATAAGTAACCGTTAATTGCAGCTGTCTTTTAGCAAAATCAATAGCCAATCCCAAAATTATTTTCTTTTCTTTTTCCTTGTTTCGTCTCCATGCAAGAATTCCTGCAACCCCCACCGCTCTCAAAAGAATGCTTAATCATAAACAGAATCTAGCATTTATCGTTTTTTCCCATACGCTTCCGACAGTAGTCTCCAAAAACTCTCTTGCCAAGTACTGGCGATTTTATCATGCTTTCCGCGCCAACACCCGTACATGTAACTTTTAAAACTTTTTCACTTCGGCCGTTTGACTTGACCAGAAGGGTTGTAGAAAATTTGTCATCGTTTTTTTGTAGGTACCTCCCCTTTGCTTCTTTAACTATCGAAAATGCCTCTTCAAGAAATAAACTGATGATTCATCTAATTATGTGCTTCTTCTTTCTCCTGGATTTACTACGTATTTTTTATATATAATTGAACCCGTTAACTATGCTCCGTTATACTAATAAGCACTGACGGCATGGTAAATAACAGCAAAAGTACCATGTTATAAAACTTGGTGCTTCCGCCGGTTTCGCTCGAACTTAGAGACTTAATTTTTCTTCCAATAAGGGGAGGTACCGAGGTACAATAATTATAAGAGGCATACTTTCTTTTCAACTGCAACTATGTGGAACTTTGAAATACAGCTTCTCTGAACTACCCTTGGAAGTTTAACTCTGCAACTCCTTCGCTGATTCCAGACTGCGCCCCCCCCCATCTCTTCGCAACGCGCTGATACTGCCTCCGGCCTCGCTTCAATTTGAATTGTCATCCATCTCCCGCACCTGCTTCTGATTGTTTTGTTGATACCTGGAGCGCTTCACCCTGCTGAAAGTCATCACAGTCGCCCCCTCATCTCTGCTGACAACCTGCTCTTTCTGGAAGTGCTGCCCCCCCGCATCCCCTTCGCCGGATTCAAGGTGAAATCATCCTACAAAGTTCAAGTGTGCTGCTACTCAAAATTTTCCTAAATTATTTGTGCCTTCAAGTGCTTCAATGCCGTTGAATGTGTTACGTGTATTGTGTATGCGTTTCAAAATAGTGGTCCAAAATTAAAATTCCAATGCTCTCATCAACAGTGTTACTATAAGTAATCCGTGTGTTGCGTGTGAATTTTAAATACAAAGGAATCTCTTCAAAAGTTGGGTTTCAGAAAATTGCTATCTCTTCAAAAAACTACAGTGGTGTTCCTTTCAAATAATATAAAATATCGGTAGTGTGACCAATATTTTAGTGCATTCGTCTGGCGCATGTGCATTTTGTGCTACTGTGGTGATCGTAATTTTCCGGTGTGTGTCAAGTACGTGAATAGTGCTTTCCGGAACATCAGTGGTAGTGAATTCGTATTTTTTTAACGCTGCTGTGTTTCAATAATCCTAAAGTGCAGTTTTAAATTTAAAACAAAAAAAAAAGTGTAGTGCTTTTAAAAAAAAAAAAACCTACATATGTGTCTAGTAATAACATAATATGACTGATTTTAAATAACATTATCAGTAGTTCTTTTCTCTGCAAGTTAAAAAAAAGTGATTTTGCATGGTATTCCTTTTTAAAAAAAATTATCTGCCTGATAATGAAAGTTTTTTTAGTTTTATTTTAAATTAATAAGTATGAAGGATGAATAGAATGTTAGTATATTGTAACTTTCTCTCACTCACAGTAAATTTTATTTTCTTTAAATAAAAAAAATAAATAATAAACTTTGGCTTTGATTAAAATGCACATTTCAACCTTCATACTTCTCTTGTAATATAATTAATTTTTTTTTCTCTCTCAGTCAGTAGTAAATTTTATTTGGTTAAATTATTGCATTACCATTCTTAAAAGAATATGTTTAATAACAGAGTTTTAGTTATGTTCTTTTTGTGTTTGCCCTCCACCAAAACCTTCTTAATTAAATATGCAGGTTGAAATTTAAGTTAATTTAATTTTTGAACTTTCTCATCAAATCGTATAAATATGATTATTTTATCTTGCATTTTTTTAGTTGTTGTAAAATATGATATTTTTATGAATATTTAAGGCAAGATTGTTTTTTTAAGGTGTTTTGGATACAAATATTAATCTGAGTTTTTAATTTTTAGTAAACCAGTTAAAAAAAAATAACTTAAATTGTCTTGCAATATTGTTTTTTTTTTTTTTAAATGAATAAAATAAATGTTAAGTTTCATTCTTAACAATTTAAATAATTTGCATAAATTTTTACTTTTTATACTTGTGTTGATAAATCCCAGGTAAGATCTATTCACAGTATCTTATGCTATACAAATTGATTTTAAAGTTATAAAAAAAAAGGATATATATATTTTTTCCTCTATTTTTCTCTCATTCATCGCTGTTTCTTTTTAAAAATGAATTA
The DNA here is from genome assembly GCA_963931845.1 of Maratus michaelseni. Classification (NCBI taxonomy): domain Eukaryota; kingdom Metazoa; phylum Arthropoda; class Arachnida; order Araneae; family Salticidae; genus Maratus; species Maratus michaelseni. The sequence goes on along the minus strand of OZ007590.1, from coordinate 253,689,122 downwards.
AAAATGAGCGTTAGGGATCTATACGCTAAAAAGAAACAGTGATCAGTCATTATTATTTATTATGATATAAATGCAGTTTACATTTTTTCTTTCATGTTATATTTATTATCTGCTAGTGTATATTGATATTGTTGGTTATTTGATTGTGCATGCAGTGTTTTCTTGAATTTCATTATTTTAGTTAACTGTATTTTTGGCCACCATGGCTTCTCGGCAAATACCAATTAACCTGCCGAACTTCGACGGTGATCATGAATCACTCAAATTCTTTTTCGACCAAGTTCGGTCTGTTAGTCAAATAAATAAATACAGCCCGCAAGCAACAATTGCTTTGCTTAAAAGTAAACTAACTGGTCCTGCATTAAAATATTTAACACAGAACCCTGATTTAATTATCTCAAATGACATAAATTTCATTGAAAGAGAATTTTCTAATTTTTTCCCCTCCTAGCAAATCACAGGTAGCAGTCGAACTTGCAAACTTAACGCTCTTACCCGCAGAAACCATTAAAAACTTTGCCCATAGGCTTAATGTTCTGGCTGCAACAGTTTATTCGGACATTCAAGACGCCAATGCGCGTGACAAAATTAAGTACATGAAATTCCTGGAAACCATTCCTTCCAATTTAAGAATTAAAATTCAAGAGGAAGGAATTTCAGAGTACCAACCCGCTGTTTTGAGAGCCCAGGCGCTACAAGATATTTTGTACGGAGAGAAAATTTTGCATGCTCACCCCACCCCTTCCCCAACTGATTCAATATTTGCCGACCAGCTGAAGCAGCTAACCGAGAAAATAAACGCCCTTTCTGTAAATACCCAAACACAACCAGAAATTAAAGAAGACGCGGCAAATTACAAAACTAAATTTGCTGGCATGCACAACAAACGGAAATTTCAAAATCGCAATTTTAACAAACGCCACTCTCCACATAAATCTTACAACAAATTTAACCGCACTACTTGCCAGCTATGTTTCAAAAGTGGTCACGAAGCGCAAGCCTGTTTCAAATGGAAACGCTTAAATACACGACGAGGACAATTTCACAACAACAACAACCGACAACAGGAAAACTAAGTCAGAGGTGTAATTTTGCTGATGGCTTTGCACCTCACCCCACTACTGATTGCACATCAGCCAGTTTTTTCCCAGATCCGTCCTTACCAAAAATTTCACTTAACAGACTAGTAAACTCTGTAAGCACACAAACATGTGATATTGTAAAAATTTCTAAGCATGAAACGACACAAACAAACACAGAACAATATGATGACACTATTACAAAAATTATTTACAATGTCATTAAAGACTTGACATCACTCCCCCTTGTAAAGGCCTCAATTGCAAAAAAAGATATTACTCTACTTTGCGATACAGGAAGTACCATTTCGTTACTCTCACAGTCTTTATTTGATGAATTGAAAACAATTTTAAAATATAAGAGATTATCAACTGGCGTTGTCATCAAAACAGTCAATTCTGATGTAGAGTTTTCCGCATGTATTAGAACCTCCATTAAATTATAGCACAAAAACTTCAACTACCACTTCTATGTAGTAAACATACCAGATTCATCTAGTTTCCAAGGTATTATTGGCTATGATTTCATCAAACGATTCAATATTGTTGTAAATACTGTCAAAAATCTTATTCATATTGACAACACTTTATCGATTCCTTTGGTAAACAAACAAACTACTCCATCATCTGAGATAAATCAATGTAGTATACAACCCACCTCCTTCAAAAATCAAATAGTAGCTTTGACTCGTAGAGTTTCCTTAAACCCTCAGGAACAAAAATGGATTTCAGTTTTCACAGATACTATTAGCACAGACAAAGAGTATTTATTTCAATACAATTCACCCGTTGACAACTTAATAGGATTTGATGCTATAATAAAATCAAAAACTCCAAAGCGAAAAAGAAAAATTCCACAACAATATACATTTTTCCTGATTTCGGTTAAAAACAATTCTGATAATCCCATTCACCTTAAAAAAAAGCTAAAATAGGTCAACTTTTTGAGGTCGAGGAAATAATTGAGTACTCCCCAGATAAAATTAGTCAAGATGACTCAGATCAACAATTTTTAAATCTCATTCAAGCTTCTAAAGACATTCTCAAAAAAAGAAAAGAAGACTTCTTTTCTTCTGCAACTGATTTCAATCTTGAACACTTACCATCCAATGTGGCTGAAATTCTAAAAGAAATGTTACTCAAATATTACCCTGTATTTTCAAAATCTCTAAATACACTTGGGCATACAGATAAAATTATTCCAGATTTGAAATTCATTAATGACTATCCTATAAAAACACTTCCTTTTCCAATACCTCAGGCATTACAAAAAGATGCATTAGATCAAATTAATCAATTACTTGAAGCTGGAATTACACAAAGACATTGCTCGGAATGGGCTTGCCCTATGTTACTTGTTAGAAAAAAAGCAGATGGTACTGGTAAACAAAAATTTCGCCTCGCACTTGACCTTCGAATGTTAAACACTGTAATACAAGGCTCATCTTACCCACTACCAAAAATTCAAAACATCATCGCTAATCTCTCTTCTTACACATTCTTTACAACACTCGACTTTCATCAAGCATACCATCAAATTAACTTACCAGAAAAATTTCACAATCAACTAACTTTTACCACCATGTTTGGATCTTTTTCCTACCGCAGACTTGTCTTTGGTTTAAAGACAAGTGCCTCAATCTTTCAAGCTCTAATGGACTCTTTAATTGACGAATTGCACCTACAAGGTGTTTTCACTTATCAAGATGACTTTATCATTTGTGCGAATTCTTTTGATGAAATGTGTTCTAAACTCGACAAAATTTTTAACCTCCTTTCCAAGTACAATCTCACTCTTTCACCTAATAAATGCAACTTTCATCAAACAAAAGTCAACTACTTAGTTTTTCAAATAGAAAATCATTGTATTTCACCAATCCATTCCAACATTGTAAAAATAACTTCATTTCCTACACCAACTACAAAACGACAACTAAAAAGGCTTATTGGTTTGATAACTTTCTATAAATCATTAATTCCAACATTTAACAAACTAGTGCAACCACTTATTGATTTAACTACTCCTAAAACTAATTTCATCTGGACAGAAAAACATCAGGACATACTTAAAACAATACAGAAAATTTTCTTCGGTTCACCCATGGTTAGGTTACCAGATTGGAACAAGAATTTTTATTTGAATACAGATGCATCTAACATTGCCATCTCTGGCGTTTTAATGCAAGAACATAATGGAAATCTTCTACCAGTAGCATACTTTTCTAAATCCTTAAATTCCTCTGAAAAAAAAATATCCTGCTTTAAAACTAGAACTCATGGCAATTTACAAATCTGTTATTGCATTCAAATATTACTTATACAACAGAAAATTCCTAATCTTGTCAGATAGCAAACCTCTAAAAAAATACAAAAAGACTACAAACCCAGCAGACATAACCACCCGTTGGCTAATTGACCTGTCAGAATATTCGTATGATTTTGAACACATTCCAGGATCTTCAAATGTTCTAGCAGATTATTTCTCTCGCTGTAATTTTGACAACAACCAAGAAAATTTACTAACCAATCCTAACCTTATCCATAATCCTCAACCACTTCCAATAGTTGATCATGAAACATCTGATATTTGTAAATCTGTTAATAACAACAATTGTCATGTTAATTTTCTCATCTCAGGTGAACGAACAAAACGAGACCCATTATTCGAGATATCAAATCAAACTTTTTGCACTGAACAACAAAAAGACCCTACCTTAGCTAGTATTTATGATCATATATTTCAAAATGGACCTTCTTCAAAATTCCCGAATTACTTCATACATCCTGATTCTAAAATATTAATGTTCAAAAAGGAAGATATCATAAATAATACTTTCTCATATCACATTGTAGTCCCTGATTCACTTAAAAGTAAAGTTTTAACTATATCCCATCTGTCACACTTTGGTATGGCCAAAACTTATGAATTTCTTACATCCAAATATTTTTGGAAAGGCATCTATGTAGATACACTCAACTTTGTAGCTTCATGTGTCAAATGTTTACAGGCCAAACACCATAACAGTCCACCCGCACCTCTTCAACCTACATACACACCAAGATATCCTGGTCATACAGTCAGTACAGATTTACTTGGTCCTTTCTCAAACAATAAACATGTTTTAACTGTAACCGATCACTTCTCAAGACACATTGAACTCTATCCTCTCACTGATACTTCTGCACCCAAGGTTGTAAAATGCTTATTTAGTTATATAACTACCTATGGGAGACCCGTCTGTATTTTGTCAGATTTAGGCCCACAATATACTTCTCACATTTATAATGCATTTAATGATGCTCTTGGTATAAAAATACATCACAGTTCGGTCTCGCACCCACAATCTAACAGTATAGCCGAGCGGATTAACAAATCTATTAAATATTCTGTTACCACATTACTACAAGAAGGACACTCTTTTGAAAATACTCTGCTTATTCATAAGTCACTTTATAATGGTTCGACACACTCTTCTACACTATTTTCACCTAACTTACTTCATTTTGGTCGTGAACGTTCATTAATTTTTGACACATATGATCATAGTACCAACCAAGCATTCCTTGATCAACATGTTGAAGTTTATAAATTACTAGATGACTTAAACAAAATATATGACAAAGCATATAACAACATTAAGACTGCTCAAGATAGACGTTACAAAATTCACAGTCGAAAAGCTAAATTAAGAAATATATGTTTAAAGGATATTCTATATTTAAAATCAGTCGACAAATTTAAACCTAAATATACCGGTCCATATATTGTAACATTTAAACACTCTCCTGTTTCATTTTCAATTAAAAGATTATATGCTCATGATGATACTGCATTTAGGGTGCATATTGATAGACTTCTTCTAGCACCACCTCGATATGGACATTTATGTGATCCTGCAAGTCATGTTATAGATAATAATTCTTCTAACACCATTCTCGCCCCTCGCTACAATTTAAGAAAAAGATAATTTGTAACAAATAAAAAAAATAATAATAATAAAATAAAAAAATAAAAAACTTTTAAATTTTTATATGATCTGATACTAAGTGTTTTATACCTGGCCAGGATTCTACGTATACTGTGCATAACTTGTCTTCACCTGACTTCACGGCTGGTCCATGTCTTCTTGTGAAGACCACTTTTACACAATATTTTGTATCGGGTCACACCTTTCTTTTAATTTTTCATTCAATTTTATAAACAGTAGATAAATATAATCTTTTCACATTTTTTTTTCTCTCACACTTTAAACTTTCATTCATACTGAATACAACATTGCAAATATTTTAAATAAATAAGATCTTTTAAATAAATAAAAAAAAAAGTTCTCTTAAACAAACTTAAAGCATTTGCTTACATGACTTGTACAGTTTCACTTCATCATACCTGATTATGACATATTTTAGGTCTCTCAACACTCTAGGACTGTCAATACATTTGGATATGCATAAGATACACTTGTATCTGTTTTTTTATTTTTACTAATTCTTCCCCTTCAGGCTAGTGGTACTGTTCTAAATTTTTGCCCTTAGGTTACCACACCTCACCAGATTGTGTTTAGAGAGACAATTGTGATTTAGTTTACTAATTCACAATATTCCCTTTTCCCAAACGTACACGTGTTCCCGAATCGTGCTCCTGTGTGGGGATCAGTGCGATCTTCATTGGGGAGCAGGGAGTTCATGTTGTAATGATGTGGACTCTCATCACTGCCCTCCTCACCTAAGTCGTAAGGCCCTAAGCCTGAGACATCACACTTGTCATGCATTGACAAGATTAAGAGCGGTCCCTTTTTATGGGCGTGCCACATGCACCTCTTTTTTTTACCGTCCTGTGCTTGCACGAATTTTTAAACCTTTTGCAAACAACTTTTCATTACACTTCACTTGAGTTAATCCATTTTCACTTTTTCATATAATTCCAGTTAATTTTTAAGGATATATGTTTATGTTATGTGTTATTTGTGTTTATTTTTTTTAATTGTTTTCATTTGTGTTTCATATTATACTTAAGTAGTAATTATAGTATTTAAGTGCAACAAAATTGAGAAAATGAGTACTGTTTTGTGCTCAGTTATCACTAGACATGTCTAGTTAAATAGTAACTTTTTAAAGCTGGTACCAGAAAGAAAAAGAACAAAACAGAAAATAAAAAGACGAAGAGATATATAAAAAAAAAAATCTTCGTAAGTAGTGCACTTAATGACATATTTGTAGCCTGATGTTACGGACTAATGAGGTAACAAAATTTTTATACTGTTGCAACCCATATAATTTACAAGTATTTCGTTTTATGTTATGTATGTATTATTTTAAGTTGGGGAGAGTATAATTGTATTGTATATTTTTTTAAACTGTACTGTAAACAGTACAGCTTTTTCTGGTCAATGGGGTGATATATATGACAAAGACGTTTGTCATATATCTTGCTTTCAGTTCAAATCCCCCCCCCAAAATTTTAACAAGTTAACATGAGCTTTTCCATTCCTCTTCCAACATCTAGCATGCATGTATTGATATCATGCTTCTCTTCCCCCCCCCCAAAAAAATAGAGATAAAAAAAATAAATTCGTAAATATTCATTCATCCCCCCCCCAAATAAATAAATAATTATAAATAATTAAAAATAATAAACAAATATAGTTTATAGATTTTAAATGTCTGTAAATCCCCAAAAAAAAATTCAATATGTTAACTAAAATCGATTTCTGATTTAATTTAGATAACGAATCTACTTTCTTCATTCTAAAATGCAAGTCACTCGCATACATCAGAAACCTCTCTGTCCTTAACTTTGCGGTTATGCTAAAAATAAGTTACAAATGTTCATATATTTCTAATCCAACCGTTTTCTTCTCATGAAATCAAAAGTGCATCTGTCTTAAAACTTAGACAAAATATATAAGCAGCTGTGCTCTACTTATTAAAGTAATGTAACGTATAACCGACATTCTTTATGCAAGCATTAGCACTTCTCATCCGCTCTCAAAAGTATTAATTAAAAAGATTAAAACTGTAATATGCAAGCTCATATCTTTCACACCCTGTTATTAGATTCGAGTCCTAAGTAACCGTTAATTGCAGCTGTCTTTTAGCAAAATCAAACGCCAATCCCAAAATTATTTTCTTTTCTTTTTCCTTGTTTCGTCTCCATGCAAGAATTCCTGCAACCCCCACCGCTCTCAAAAGAATGCTTAATCATAAACAGAATCTAGCATTTATCGTTTTTTCCCATACGCTTCCGACAGTAGTCTCCAAAAACTCTCTCGCCAAGTACTGGCGATTTTATCATGCTTTCCGCGCCAACACCCGTACATGTAACTTTTAAAACTTTTTCACTTCGGCCGTTTGACTTGACCAGAAGGGTTGTAGAAAATTTGTCATCGTTTTTTTTGTAGGTACCTCCCTTTTGCTTCTTTAACTATCGATAATGCCTCTTCAAGAAATAAACTGATGATTCATCTAATTATGTGCTTCTTCTTTCTCCTGGATTTACTACGTATTTTTTATATATAATTGAACCCGTTAACTATGCTCCGTTATACTAATAAGCACTGACGGCATGGTAAATAACAGCAAAAGTACCATGTTATAAATACCATTTACGAAGAAATGTCTTTTAAATCAACACTGGCAAAAATTTTATAAAGATTTGATGAAGATAGCTATATTAAGTGAAATGACTGCTTTTCTTTGTATCGTAATTTTTTATACTATTAAAATTAAAATAGTATTTCATATATTTTGCTTATTAAAAAAATTCGAAACGTTCCTGCTATTTTGACATTAAGTAAACGACTTACTGTCACAATGCTTAACATTCTACTTTCTACAATGATGAAAAATGCATCTTTTACTTTCAATGATATTATACTTAAACCATTATATAGTGAGTACAGTTATTAATACTCGCATTTTTTTCAAAAAAATTCCTGAATATTTAAAAATACATATATTAATATGAAATATTTTTTCAAAACTTCTCCATATTTTATCATTTTGCTTTAATATTTTACAAATATAAAAACTTTTAGTTATGCAAAATATTATCATTTCATATTTCCTAAAATGATTAAATATGTGTGCGTCCGTTAAATAAAAACGAATTCTTCATTAACTATTAAAATGCATAGAAAACATATTCAAGTTAAACAAAATTGTCCTGAGAACCACTTTATCACAAATGGTTTTTTGTATTATAAAGTGATGAAAGGGAAATGAGAAACAGTACATTTTTTTAAGCTCCCCTCCAAGGACATACTAAAAGAAAAAGCATTTGCATATCAGAAATATGTAATTTTCTTTGAAAGATAGCTATTTTAAAGAAAATAACATTGGAATAAATTTACATTCTTCGCTATATTTCATGAGAAATAATCCACAAAGAAAAATTCTGTGTGAAATGCTTCATGCAACAAAAATAAACATAATTAATTTCCATCAAACTTATTTATAGCACAGTGTGATATAAAATAAAATATAAAGTGATATCATTTATAGTAAATGGTGTAAACATAATTATGAAAAGTCATTTAATGAACTGTATCACATGCAAAATGAAACACCAAGTCTGTGATCTAACTTGTGTTTCTTTTCATGCATTTACTTCTCTATTCAGGTAGAAAATGTCATTTATTTTAAATGCGATAGCAGAAATCTTTAATTATGTTCCTTTTATTATCTATAAATTTATACCTTATAGTAACTGTGTAAGAGTACCTATCTTAGATATGACACGTATATGTGTTTTCATGGTCTTTTTCAATAAATTATGTATATATGGGATGTCCGACAATGAACTGACATTTTTTTAACAATTCAACAACAAGTACGCGCAAAAGTATTAGTGTGATACACATGCTTAAAAGATAAACGTGTTAAGTCGAGCAGTTCTTTACTATCATCCTTTTTATTCCGACTATCACCAATAGATGGCGCTATGATGTGAACTGTTGAACTCGCAAACTAACGTTTAAAATTGGATCACTCATATTTTTATCCTTCATTCAGTTCAGCTGGTAATTTGCAACAAATTAACTTGTATTTCGAAATTACCAAATTATTTATACCATTTAACAATTTTAAAAGACAGTGCCATCTATTGTTGCTTCTTGGAACTAAAACAAGAAGACTAGAAAATAAATTCCCAAATTTACATATTACTATTCAATAAAAAAATATATTTCAAATACTTGTAGCCGCTTACTAAACCGAATTTTAAAAACTGTAAATCCATTCTACGAAATCATGTAACATCTATCACTTTTTGGACAAGTAGGAACCTTTATATATCAGACACATGTGCGAAAAAATTTGTATAAATTTCAACGGTAATTTTATTAATTAGCAGAGAAAATTATTTGTGAGAAAAACGTACAAGATGACACATATTTGTTATAGAATAACGATACTAGGATGCTAATTAATTTTGACACAATTTGGGAAAATTACATCTAAATACTATGATGGTTTATTTTTCTCACATTTAGAAAGGTTTCTCGTAATCTGTCAATTTATCAGTTTTCAAGTATTAAGTTATTAATATCTAATTTTTAGAGGCGTTATGTGTACATCATGCTGAACTCCTTCACAACATAGCCGTTGAAACCCATGTATAAATAAAGCTCGTGTAGTTTTTAAAGTTTTAAAGTTTTCCTTATAATAATCTTATTGTTATTTATTCTCAGATTTTTTTACGTTAAACAAGTTAGTTCTTACTCTAAAGAAATTGTGGTGTTTAAGTTAAATGGCTTTAAAAATCTTACATAGTTTCAACCATGTATGCAGTGTACTTGACCGTATTCAAGAGATTAATATATAACTTGATTGCAGAAATTTGCAATTTTCATGAAACTCTTTCAAAATTTGTAACTGCTTGTGTAATATTAACCCCTTGGGGACGAGCGACACGTATACATGACGCAAAAGATGCTCAGAATCCTCGATTATTCCCACCAATAACTTTTTATTGTAAGCTTTGCCTTATTTAATGACGGCATTTCTGCGATTCAATTAATCGAAAATTTCTGTCTTCAGAAACCAGTGGTAAAAGATTAAAAATTCTGTAAAGGACGCTCGTCGCGAAGCGTTTAAGCAAAGATTTATCTGCAGTAGCTACTGCTGCATAATGTTTTTTTTATATGAATGGAACTTACAAAAATTATTAAAATACGCCAATTTGTTTATAAAACAAATGCATGTGATGTGGTACCATTGGATTTAAAGGAAAATAAGAGAGCATTGATAAACATTATTTACTATTTATGTCATAACTCCAGTTAAAAAATCACTAATACTTTCATTTCTATATATACATTATATAATTATTCACCATTTCTGAGTCATTTTTAAAGATTTGTGACTTTCTCAATTGAATCTGTAGATTTCTATAGTGGCATCTGCGTTATTAGAATAGTTTTTCAATTGAAGATTGCCATATCATTTCAGTTAAAAAATGTAATCAATGTAGTTATGGTCCACTATTTATCATTATTTATTTACTGACGCTGTTTTAATTGATTGTATGGATAAATAAAAAGTACATAAATAAATATATACAAAAACGGGACATAAATTAATGACAGCCAAAATAGTAAATTAGTTTCTTTTATAATCACAGTGATTTAGTTTTATTGGGAAAAGTAAAATAAATCACAGATTTAAGGCAATTTATATTACTTTACATTTATATTATATTTGACGTGTTTAAAATAAGTTTAAAAATTTTCAAATGCATTCATTTTAGTAACACTTTCCAATCTAGTTGAAAAACTTTTATGAATTCGGTTTCTCCGTCCGTCTGTCTGCCTGTCCGACCTCCAACTAGCGTAAATATACTCAGATTTCCATGCAATTGATATACGTTATTCGGTGCAACATCGCATGTCGGTATCAAAAATAAAATGTGTAGCACATATTGTTCGCTTTCAGGAGCACTTAAAATAATTCCTATAAATTATACTCTATTTGAAAATATCATTTTCAGTGTATTTTAATGATGTTAAATTATTTCAAACATATTGAAATTGATATACATCTCTGAAATGCAACACAAAATGCTTACTACAGAATATGGTATATGTAAAACTTATACTTCGCTTACAGGGACACCCAGAATAATTCCGTAACATTATGATCTATAGGAAAAAATCTTCTGTGATTTGTTTTAATGATGTTACAATACTTAAACATAATGTAATTCATATTAATTGCTTAGATGCCCTAAAACATGTGTTCTGTAGATTATGGATTGCAAAGCAATTACCATTTATTTACAGTGACACACAAAAGAATTCGGTTACCTAATAGTCTACGGGAAAAATTGGTTTCAGTGTTTTTGAATTATGTTAGACTATTTAAAATATACTACAATCAATATGTGTTACTTAGGTTCACTATAAGAAACTTGCTGTACAGTATGATATGCACAGCATTTTTCATTCATTGGCAAGGGCACCCAAAAGATTTTAGATACAGTACTGTACGTGATGTACTGCGTAGTAGCGATAATTGCTAGAAGTGCGTTTTCAATTATGGTCCGCGTTTTTAAATTGAACTAAATGTTTCCTTACAAAGTTGTACATATAAATTCTATAGATGAAATACAGGACTACGCAAAGAAATTCGTAAGCAGTACTCAGTATGAGCGTGGATTCCTTGAAGGTGGTTTTAATTGAATTACACATTTTCAAACTGAACTACATTTTGTATACTCAAAGATAATACAAATGCATAATACAAATAAAATCATACACATGGCTACACAAAGAACTGGATACATGACTGTCAATGGATGGTAATTTCAGGAAGTGTGAATTTAATAGTTATAAATGTGTTTTTGCCTGAATTAAGTTTTAACTTAAAATGTGGCGTCTATAAATATCTGTAAGTATACATAACATTTATCGTTCATTGGCGGGGTATGAAAAAGTTTTGAACAAGTATGAGCAAATATGAACAAGTTTCACAAGGCTGTACAAAACAAATTAAAGTACATTTTGTCTATTGGAAAAAATTGCTGAAGGGGAATTTTCAACTGTGTTATGTGTTTTCTTATACAATACATTTTAGCATACTATGTAGAACATATACAAATCTTTTTATCATATACAAAGCTGCACAAAAAATCTGGAGTACTTTTCTGAGTATAGACAGTATCTGTAAAAATCTGGTTTTCACATGTGTTATGCTTTTTCTAAAATGTTAACTTAGGTATTTTCTTTACTTTATTAAACAGCTAAGTTTTGTTAAATAATGCTGGAAGCGTTGAAATGTGTTTCATGATTTATGCTTGACACATGGTTTTTTGCTCTTCTTCAATTTTCTTTTAATATATTATTTTTCATACACGGATCATGTTCTTTCACAAGGCTGTTTGACAAGGCTTTAGCTTTGTGTAAAAAAGCTGTACAAAACAAATTAAACTACATTTTTGTCTATTGGAAAAATTTGTTGAAGGTGAAGTTTCAACTGTGATATGTGTTTTCTTATACAATGAATTTTATCATTCTATGTAGAACATATTCAAATCTATGTATCATATACCGGGCTGCACAAAAGAACTGGAGTACTTTTCTTAGTATATACGGTACCTGTTAAAATCTGGTTTTCACATGTGTTATGTTTTTTTCTAAAATGTTACCATAGGTATCTTCTTTACTTTATTAAAAAGCTAAGTTTTGTTAAATAATTCTGGAAGTGTTGGAATGTGTTTGGCGATTTATGCTTGATGCATGATTTCTTGCTCTTCTTTAATTTTCATTTAATATATTATTCCTCTCATATGTACCATGTTCTTTCACATTGTATGAATAACTTAAAAACATATGTATTATAATGATTTTTTTTCCGTAGAGACATAACCCATGAGACTCTTTAACTTTTCCTAGAGTTTGTAATGATTTCCAATAAATGCAAGTTAGCTCTCTCTCTCTCTTTTTTTCCCTACCTATTTCATTTTTTTCATAAAACATCTAAAATTAAAAAAAAAACTAAAAAAAAATGTTTTATCGAGGCAGCTGTTATATCACATATATAATATGAGTTTATAATTTTTGTTCATTATTATGCTTTAAAAATTCTTTATTAAAATATAAATCCATTATAAATATAAATCCATTTTATGCAAAGAAAATCTGTCCATGCACTGTTTTGAAATACACAATTTGTATTATTGAAAAAGAATTAATGTTCTCTGTAGAAAACAATGTTTTGGTGCTGATAAATTATTTTTGATTCCTTTTCGTAATATTCCACTATAAAATAATTAGTTGTTCCATATTACAATACTCTCTTACAATGTAATTTGACAAAACTGCGAGAAAGTAAAATCGTTTTAAGAGGTTAACATTTCGGGTTAATAAGATATATTTCATGCGCATATATGTAGAAAAATACTATGTGTTTTTGATTAGGATATATTATAAAGATAGATGCATTGTTCTGTCTAAAGACGCATTAACAATAAAGAAACTTTTCTTTGATAATTTATAGCCTTGTGTTCGTTAAATATATATTTTTTTTTTTCCTTGACGAAATGTTGTTTTGTGAATCGCTTTTAATCAGTAAAATAATCTGACCATGATCTAAGCTAAAACAAAACGTTTAAGATGTTTCTCTTACATAAATATTTATTATATAGAGAAGTGTACTTTTAAACTTCATATTTGATCACAAGAAAACAAAGTGTAAAGGAATTCAATTTACACAATAATATTCATCCTATTTAATATTACAATATAAATTCATATATTTTATTTAAAAGTTGTTGTAATTGGAAATGACGTAAAATATTAATATAATATTGGAAAAAATTTTCAATGTCCTTATTTTATGAATGAAAAACACTTATATAAATCACTTATATAAATGTGTATTTTAGTCTGCATATTTCTAAGGAATTGGGAGTATCTAGCATAAAACGAAGGGCAACCACACAGTGATTTCAATAATATCAATCAAAAGTTAATGCTGCATATTATCAAAATGTGTATTAAATATTTATAAAGCATCAAACAAATTTATAAAGCGACATTTTAACCTACATTTGCATCTTTTGTACCACAGGCATGACAAAAAAATCAGTTCTGCCTCCAAATTTTCAGAAAAAAGACAATCTCAGTATCTTTGTAAGACTTTGGGAGTAGTAGTGTTACGGACGAAAGGTTATTATCTAAGTTAGTATATTTAAGTTGCATTTAGTCTCTTTTTCTATGTTCTTGTAAAAATGGAGAGGATTTCAGCCACTACTCGCGTAACAGGTGGAACCGCAGCCTCCTTCAAGACTGAGACTGTTGAGTAGAAGTTACCCCGAACATGGAAAATCGCATCTAAAATATTTAAAAGCGATTTTAAGATAAGTTAAAGACACCGAGCAGTAGGTACGGAGGGGATGGGGCTGTTAATACTTAACCTTAGAATGCTACTTTTCCATACGCTGGACGACGAGCGTAATGCGAAAATTAACACTTCTTCTACTTGTTCAGAAAATGAGATCGGGACTCAGTAACTTTGTAAGATTTTGGAAACTGCATCTAAGGTTATTCTTTCATTTTCTGACAACATTTTGCAAATAGCCTTATTATAAGAATCGACAGACGAAAGGTTAACGTATACATAATTAGTATATTTAGGTTGCACTTGGTTTATTTTTCTTTGTTCGTGTAAAAATGGAAAAAACTATTTTATGAAAAAACATATTAGAATACACCTGACACTATTCGAAAAATAGTGAAAAACCTCTGTGTTTAAAAAAATTCTCCATCTGGTACTAAAACGAAAAATGAAGACAATTTAGACATGCAAAATCAGGAATTTGTCGGCAGTGGTAGAAATTCCTAAAATGAAATAAATAATACAAAAATGAAAAGAAGTAAAGGAGAAACCAAATTGAATCACCTGAAACTAGAAAAATTTGAAATTGTCAATAAAAGAAAGAATTTTTCAAATATATAAACATCTTAACTTTAATATTCTTGATTGTAAGTGAACTATTACAGTTGGTTGCTAAAATTATAAAAACTAACAATAATAAAATAGACAACAGAAGAAAAATCACATATTACCGCTCTTTCCTTTGCACAAAATAACACACTACTATTCAGCAACATGCACATAAATGAGTGACAAACATACACAAAACAAAAATATCGGCTTATATCAAATTGCCATGACAATAAATAAAATATGTTTGGTAGATTGTTTGAAAATAAAGAGTCTTGAAATCATCTACAGAATTTTATGTTTTTACTCTCAATAATTGTTAAGTCAAACTTAACGATGCTAAAACAATTTTTAAATCAAACTTAACGATTCCCTTGCAGACAATCAGTATTGCAATACGTATTGGAAAGGGTTGGTTGTTTTTCTAGAGTTAAAAACAACCAGATTTTTTGGTTAAATGCTTGAACATACATTTGATAATTCTTAAAAAAAAAAAAAAAAAAAAAAAAAAAAAAAAAAAAAAAAAAAAGGTTTCAGAAATTTATGAAGACGTTTCTGAAGTAAAAATTTCTTTTCCTACACATATTTTTAGGAAACATTACGAGAAGACTTTTAAAGAAGAGTTAAGTAATAAAGCACAAATGTTTGGAATATATTTAATATAGCTTCTGATTTTTTTCAATATATGTACATAAATTTTAAAATTATAATTTGTATAGTTATTAGTTCTTGGAATTAGCAATTAATATATATATAAATATATATGTGTGTGTGTGTATTTGACGAAAACAATGTTTTGTACAAAACAGAAAGATAAGTTGTTTAAAAAATGTCTCCTAAAAAGCGTTATATTTTTATCATAATTTTTATAATAGCAAGCAGAAATATTTTTTTAATTATTTTAAATCCAGATATTTGTAAATTTAAAAATATATAACCCGTTAAAGTAATTCAACAATGTTAAATATTAACCAAAAATGTTGCATATAAGTTTTGGCTTTTTATATTTTTCATAAATTTAGAGGGAAAAATATATTTTTATTATTTCAGTGTTGAGAAAAGACACATTTCCAGTTTGACATGTATCGAAATTAAAGCCGATATTGCATATGAGACCTTTTTTTTAAATTATAATTTTAAAATGTAATATAAGCAGTTGTAAAACACGTTCTATTGTGCTACATAAAAATAATTAACACTCACGCTATATGCTTGTTTTTAAAAGAGAATGAAATTTAATTTATTGTTTCAACATAATGCTAATATGCTTTTAAATTTTGAGCGCTAAATTTTCAGGAATGTTTATTTGGGAAACTAATTCGAAACTTCGAAAAACTATAGGATTCGAAATTCACAGAAACCATATCTGCCAATTTTTATGCTTTTTTGTGGAAATCTTCACCTTATTTAAGATTGAAAAAAGTTTTAAAACTATAAGAAATAGAATAAGAATAATATTTAAGAAATCTTCACTTTATTAAGATTTCTATATGGAAAATAGTAGTAAAAAAAAATTCGTTGAAACTACGATATTTTGAAGAAACCCCTATTTTGAAATTTGCTGAAGCAGATAAAAAGAAATTTATTTAAAAAACACTTTTCCAAACTTCTAAAAGCTTCTGCTGTCTGATGATTTTAACTAGATGACTTCTGATGATATAGAAAATATTTCTTTTTAATGTGTAACTAAGCTGTAACACAAAATCATCGTATATATTTCCACTGTGTTCGACAAGTTTACCTAATATTTTTATAACACAGCTTGTTTCAGACATATTTCGGATGTAACATTTTTTAAAAACAGAATGACACATTTTTCGTAGTAATAAATATGTTCATGTATATATGGTAAGATTTTTCAGTTCACGATTAATCAATTATTTTAATGATAATATTTTTATAAATCTATTTTTATATATTCAAAAAGTAATTTATATAATTGTATAAAATTGGAATCATGGTTAAATCTTGTGTTTTTGTACTGCAATATCCGAAATATAAAAAAATCTGAACCCTTAATATTTATATACTAATTAATTATTCAGCAGAGCTGAAAATTCGCTGTAAATTATTGAAATACAAAGAATGTGAATTATCACTTTATTTAACAGCGCCCAACCAACAGAGTGAAAAAGTGAGTCCCCGGTCTGGACATGTTTTCCGTCTGTTTGTTGTGCGCTGTTAAGTAAAGTGATAATTCACATTCTTTGTATTCCGTTAATATTTTGTTCTTTAATTATAAAGAAAAGTATTATATTTTCCACATGACAACCTCTATGCAGAATATAAAACCTTAAACATAGATCACTTCTTGAAGAGATCATCAAAATAAAAATATGAATAACAAAAACAAAACCCCGTATCTCTTCTTTAATTCGTCCTCTTTAACGGCTCATTCTAAATATCTCCCATTCAAAACTAAAGGAGATAACAAATCAAAAGAATTAATTTGAATATCTTCCAGGCATCTTTTCTCTTTACTTTCTTCCGAATACAGGCATTAAATAACTCGAAGTTAAAAGAAAGAAATAGCAACGAAAATTTTAAAGCTGGAATGATATTTATTTAAAATAAAAATAATAAGGAAAACCACAAAGTGTACATTTTTTATCATAATGTTTCATTGTAATTTTTAACGTTGAAAAAAATGCTAAAAATGTATTAAAAGTTTCTTTTTTTAAATTTTAAAATTGCTTAAAACTTTTTTTTACATTAGTTGATTATCATCTATCATTTCCATGTGATGTAAAATTTTATTATAAACCATACGCGAGCCATCGTGTCCTCCTCAGTCGGAATTCTTTTTAGGTTCTCTGCTCTATACCTTAGTGCGAATTCCAATCAAACATGTTTAGTGCATTTTGCAGTTTTTACCGACTATGTTCAGGATACTACGAAGATTCATGTTAAGAAATCGTTGTCGTGTTATCGTTGTTTTGCTGTAATCACTGCGGATAATAAATCGGATAGCTGAATGATGTGCATTGGCTAGAATGTAAATAGTCTAATTCAGTACATTGCATCGTGTTATTAATCAAAGCAAAATATTGCAAATTTATTCATAAAGGGACATGCTCAAACAATAATAAAATAATTATATGAGTAAATAATAAATATTCTTTCTTATATTCCTATTACAATACCATTATATGTCTTTAAATTTGACAGAAATGAACTAGTTTTGCCATTTTTAGTGTTTGATGCTATCCAAACCTACAATGTACAATGTTTCCTGGAATCTGTTGCAACATGTTTCATATGGAAAGAAACATGAGACTTTTACCTACATTCAAAAGCAAATTACTGTAATAGATTTGAATAAGTTTTCGATCCATTTTAAGTAAAACAAATTGAGTTCATACTTAAGAGCTTATTCATCTTTTCTGAAGACCACTGTCGCTTAAATAATACGAATATGATCTGTAGTGCGAAAATAAAATGCGCTTTTAATATGGGCAGAAATAATATTTTTTTTTTCAAATTTTATTGAAACTATTTGCTGTATGGCATATAAAAAACTTTGAGAGATGCTGTAATGGATATGGTCGTGGTTTCTTTGCCCACGAGATACTTTGTAAAATCTTAGTTCATGCATATGCTTCCAAGTAGCATAAAATGGTTGGACCTACGGTGTCTTGTTGTTGGATAAATGTTGGAGCACTTTGGTCTATAATAAGAAATGTCTGTCTTATGGCGCCATTGACGAACGAACCATTTCCCAACAAAGGTCCAAAGTGGACCAAACGTTAGCTTTTCAGAATCCTGCTCCGATACTTCTCAAATTAAATGAGTCTTTATACCTACTATTTCTCAAAATATTCCCGACGCTACCATTCACAACCCTATCATTTCCCAACGGTTGTGGAAGGTGCCAGCGATGGACTAACAATCTGTAACACTTGGACTGGTGATGTGCAAAGCCAAATTATAGAGAAATTTCTGTACATTTTAAATTTAGATTACTTCAAGTTTTAAAAACATCTATGGATATATATATATATACTTTTACAGAATTTTTAATTTTGCAATGTGTCAAACATTTATTATACTTGTTTCAAATAAAATTAACTTGTTATTTTAAATATCGATCATAATAATAGCCTTTTTTAATCACCATATTTATAATTAGTATCACATTTTAAATAAAGAACCGTCCTCGTTAACTATGTTATATTAAAGTATTTTCTTTATAAGTTTTATTTATTACTCAAGGGAGCTTTTTATAGCATTTAATATTTCACTTTAATTATATATCATTATGAAATATCTTTCATTTAATGCTACTTTCAAAGTGCATTTAGAATATCCTTCTTTTTTCATACTTTTAATTTTATCTTATAGATATATATGTAAAAATGATATAAGGTACTTAGCATTTACAGTTTGGTTAACTATTATCTATCAAATTCTTTGAAAATAATCTGCATTTTAATATATAAAGTTTATTTAAAAAACTGCAAAAACTCTATTTAAATAAAACATTTTATTTTTTGCGTAATGATGACTTTAAAATCGTTTCCAGTCTTATTACCAGTCATCCTATAAAATTAAGTAAAGAAATAACGATAATCATAGATACGATAAATAGAAATTACACATGTTACAAAAGAAGGAAAATATTTCAGTATTAACTTTTTTTTATGTTTGATTCATGTGTGAATATATGAAAGACAATGCTGTGTAAAAAGTAAAATTGTGTAACGTTATTTGTTTAAATAATACTTACATATTTTAGTCTTTTAATATAGCAGTTTATTAGATAAATAATCTTATCGTATAAATTCTTATCCCTTTTTGCAGCGAAAAGTACATTTGTAAAATGTAATATTAATAATATTTATTCAGTAATAAAAGCACATTAACTTAATAGTATAAAAACATTGTAATTACGACATGATTGCATCGTCTACAGGAAAAAAAAATATTGAAGAAGCATAAATAAACGGTTTAAAAAATCAGTTATTTTATTCACTTAGTGCTATATATTGGTATACCCTCCTATATTAATTTATCATTTTTTAGAATGATTATTTTATATCAAACTCTGTCAAAATATATTTCAATCAGATGTTGTCGTTAAAAGGGTTTTAATGTGCATTTCAGGTCAATCATTAGTATCTTAGAATATAAATCACTTAAATTAGAGAAGATAACTACCGTAAAAATTATTTGCCAATTAACATAAAAAAGCACAGTTTTTTAATCCAGTTTTACGTTTTCTGTAACGTGTGGAAGAAAAACATACTGTTAATATTCATTCTTATCAGTTATAATAAATTCCAGTATTATAAAAATGAATTAATTGATAATAACTTAAGAAAGTAAAATGTGTATGAATTTGCCACTTCATAGGTATAAAAAGTCAAATGCAAGTAGAATTATATTTCATTTTTGTCTTTATTTCTTTCTATTTTGATGCTATGTTTATCAGATAGATTTGATTTTTTTTCACTTGGCGACGAATAAATCACAAAATCATTTTGCTGATGTAACAATTCAAAACATCGACTGACGAATGAATCACGCAAAAATAGTATTTCGATAACTAGATAAAGATTTTTTTATTATTGTTTCCAATGAGGGGCATTGAAATCTCTCCGTATTGTAATATTCACTGTTGATTTTGTTTGAATCAAAATGACTATAGCATTCGATATCATTGAAAAATGATGTAATTGCATAAATGTTTATATTCAATGAAAAATACCTAAAACAATAAGCTTTATATGCACTTTTTACAAAATTACGAACCAGTTTTCAAATATTGATTACATTTAATATAATAATATTATTTATTAAATTTAACAGAATGAGATTATTTATTTATATGATTCTTAAAATAAGACTTTAAAAGTCACTCCTCTTAATATACCTTTATTCTGAAGTTTCTGTGCAATTGAACATTAAATGAACATTCTACAATTTAAATTATAAATGAATCTTCATGATAATTTTACGGATAAATGTTTTAAATAAAATAACATAAATTTAATAAATTGTTTGCTTATACGTAAAAGAGAGATTGTTACATTCAACAAAAATTATGCATTAACTACGTCAAATTTTAACACATAACACTCTCTCTACAAGTAGAGTTATCCACTGTAAAAATATCCAGGAACACTCATGGAAAATAATTGGCAGCTAGATTGTCCACTCTTTCAAGAAACCTCCTTTGAAAATAACAGGAACTTCACTGTATAATCTTAAAATGTTGCACAGAAATGCCTGAAAGCTTCCTACTAATCATCATGTATGTTTCTGACCGTAAGAGAAACTTTCTAGTGAACTGTAAGTGAGCTTTCTAAGAAATATCAGGAATATTACTCATAATAACACAAACATTCCTCTTATTTTGCAGGAAGTTTACTGATATTTCTGTGGAACGTTTCATAATTATTCCGTATTTTCTGTTATTTTCAAAATGTATTTCTTGAAATTAATGGTCAACCCAGCTGCTCTTGATTTCCAAAGAACGTTTCAGGATTTTCTTTTTACAGTACAGGAACGATTTGTATCGCAGACTAGTTTGCGACACTAGTTAGTTAACTTTACTTGTTACTATATCCATATGGTTAATATAGTAATTCATTCTTCTACGGACGTAGCGAATAGTGATTTGACCGAAAAGCCGAAAGACATATATTAGACAATATTTAATCTGAATATCAATCTTTTAAAAATATACATTTTTATTATGTATGTATATATAGTTTATATGTAATAAATATATCTACATATATGCATGTGTGTGTGTGTGTATGTATGTAATATTTAAAAACAAAATAACATTTATTTTTCAGAAGATGTTGATGAAAGTACCTTCTTTCTATTTATCAGTATTAAAATTTAAAATTATATTAGTCATTAATAACATGGGATTTTCAAATCTAAACACAATGTCACCTGTAATACATATATTTCCCCTTTTGATACGTCTTGTGTGTGAAAAACAACAACATTATTCATGTTATGTTTTCTTTTTTAACTATTAAAGGAATTGAAATGCAATTTCCAAACAGAGTCGTTAACAAATTTTGAAGATGCTACAAATATGTATTCATTTATTTACTCTAAAAAATGACATTTCACATATCATTGTAGGTGTAAATACTCTTTTAAAGTTAACACATTTAATTGAATAAATCTCATTAGTATGTCAACAGTTTCTGCAACAACCAAAAGTAATATTTTATTTTACGTATCAATATGTTTAAATGTCATTAATAAAAACTCTGATACACAGTATACATTATTTCAAAAGAAGTGTATTTACAAAATTTGTAATGTTCAATGTTTTTAATATATAAATATTCATATGGTTAAACTATTTCAAAAATTGTAATTAATATTCAAAACATATAAATATTTAACCATATGTCAAATAATTACTCATTAAAATAAAGAAATCCGAGAAGATTAATTTCCGAAATAATTACACTATTGTGCAAGCTAGCTTATTAATTCATTATTACGTAGCTTTTACGATATTGTTGAGAATTCTCTAATTCCCAAAACTGCTGACGTTTAGTTCTACATATTTGACGGCAAATTATCTGTAAGTATGCCATGATGTCTTAATGAGTTGCATTATTTCAACATTTGCATATCTTTTATAATCTCTTTTCGAGAGTGTAATGAGAAAACAGATTACTGAATGAGGTAATCAGGGCAAAGATTTCATATAAATGAACTTTACAAGCAAACAATTGTTTCCTGACAAAACTTTCTTTGTGAGAAGACGATTATTGCATGTAAGTCGATGTAACAATGAAAAAAATATCATGACTGCGAACATAATATTCGATGTATTCATGTTATGATCTTATTAAGAAGAAGATTGAGGAAACGAAATTTAGATAATAATAATAAAACAAGATATATATATATATATATTTAATTTAATTTAGAAATTATCAGATGGTATGATTTTCATAAATTAGAAAAAAACATTTGTGTGTTTTTACGACCCTGTTCCATAAAATAAAAATAATGCTTTTTAAAAGGCAGTATATATAGACTTAACAGTTGTATTTCAACTACAACGCCTATAATTTTTATTTTACTTTTAGATTGGTTTCATCGTTTTCGTTTCGTATAGATTGGTTTCAACTGTTAGCAAACACAAAGTTTTCTCTATATAAGATAAAAATATGTGTAGGATTTGAAAATTCTCTATTCGCCCTCTATTGGTGGGAAATGGAATGATTGATATTTACCTTGGATTCGAATCCACATCAAAATGATCTCACAGTTTGATAATTTAGGGTAGGTTTAACTGATCAAGCAATGAGGTCACAGTGTTTAAGAGGGGATTTAAGATATTTGAGAATAATCACATTGTGAGAGGTGGGCTTACTTTTTAAATGTAATTTTAACTTTTTGAGATTATCTTGTAAAAGACTGCTTTCATTAAAATAGATTTTCGATGGATTTAGATATATAAACTACAACTTTGAAAATTTCCCTCAGTACATAAAAAAGCATGGGAAAAAATTAAAAGTCGCCTTTAGATGGAATCGAACCGTCATCCTTTCAGTTAACAGATGAATGCGTTGCCAATTACGACACAAAGGCACTGTTTACTTTTAAGTAATTTTTAAACTATTATTTTTTATAATTAATAACAACTGTTCAAAAATTAATGACAACTGCTCAAACAAAATATAAAAACAACTGTTCAAAAATAATAACGACTATTCAAAAATGATAACAGCTGTTTGAATATTTTAATCGATTGTTTTCAAAACCTTAATCGGTGGGAAATGGAATGATTGATGTTTAAAATGGCTTTTCTTTGAATGTTTTCACTTGAAATCGAACCTACAACAAAATGATCTCATGGCCTGTTTGGTTAAAACTACCCTAAATTATCAAACCACAAGATAATTTTTTTAGCTCTAAGGTCACGGCAGAGGTCACCACCACCTCCACCATGTGCGTAGAACTCCCATTGTTACACTACTGATACACATTATAATTCCTGTGTGTGAAAATATGAATAGCAATAAGAAAGAAATGATAACTATAAAAATGAAAGATACCAAAAAAATTGTGAGAAAAGAAAACACAATTAGTGTGGAATAGTCCTAAGGGGGACGCATAATTTAACAGAATTATTATTGTGGATGACGAATAAATATGAAAATACAGTGAAAAACAGAACACGAAAGAAACTGTCCAACTTACATAAATAAGCAGCAAAACCCATTATCATTGCATGCGAAATTATGTTTTGTATCTCGTGGAATTATGTTACTATATTATAGTTATGATATAGTTCTTTTTAATATAGAATCTTTGCATTATATCGTGAGATAAACATTGCGATCCTACCCTACTTTTTATACCTGAAAAAACTAAAAAGAAGTTTCTGTACATTACCTGAAAATAACTCTTATTCACAAATCAGAGAGTAAAAAAGATGGGTGCTGTTCACAAGACACTAAGAAACTTTTTTTTTCACAGGAGAGAATCACTAGGAAAACTAGCCCCACCAGTGGCTGAGAGGTTCTGCTCTCAAAGCTGGTAGACGGGAGGTGCTTGGTCCAAACCACTGACTCGCTCGTCGACCTAACCGTTCGGAATTTTCCATGGTTTTCTTCGAACCTTGCCGTAAATACGGGTTAGGATCCCTTAGAAAGACCCCCACGGAGGGCACTCCCCCTAGGGCCTTTATTCCTCGTGTAGATAATCGGCCATCATAAAATCAACCAACCAACCAACCACTCAGAAAACTAGGATATTTTAACACGTTGACGGACACTTGCGGCTACAGCCGTTAAAGCGAAGTTCACTATGTGGCATGACGGCAATAGCCGCACAAACCGAAACGGTCGTTTTTAGACACTACGGCTATAGCAGCACAAATGTGCATTTACCGGCGTACAAGTAGAAGTACAGTGGCATGTTTTGGAAACAATTTTTTAGGTTGAAGTTCGTTTTCCACCTGTTATACGAGTTGCAGCTTCAGTATGCACGTGCAGGGTGGATAGTGGTCAGGGAAAAATACAGTAAAAAACTGATAATTATCAGTATGTTCTTATAGAAAAATTCTAATTTATTATTTGATCGAATAATCAACATAAATTTTTCTATAAGAAAATACTGGTGTTTATCAGTTTTTTTTTAACTCTATTTTTCCCTGATCACTAGCCACTCTGACGTGGTTGTGAAGAGAGTAGTGCAACCTAATTAAAGGTGCTAACTTAATCAAAATTAAGTTTATTTAAGCAGAAAGAGTAAAACTATACTTCTAATATTCTAAAAATTGCAAAAACATATAGTGTCAATTTTCGAACTTCACTTGTTCCTACTGTCCGTCAATGTGTTAACTTATCACACATCCTAATTAAATATCGGTCTGTCTGGTTTTCTGAAACAAAGAAATTTCCGTCCATAAAATTTTAAAGAGAGCAAATATCCTCAAAACTCCTTACTTTGAAAATAATTTTGTGATGCATATGGTCTTGTATTAGATGACTTTTGTCTTCAGAACCCGCTGTCTACTTAAAAAATTTTTGAAACACTAAAAACATGTAACTTAACGTTGAAGGCTATCCTTACTTTCGATTAAAAATATAAAGCTTAAAAACTGTTTACACAAAAAAACCTTTTTGCACAAACTTTAACGAAAAAAAACCGCTCAGTTAATTCTGGACAACCTAATAAATTTTTCTAACATATTAGACATTTTTATTATAAATTTAGCTTCATATAATCCAAAATAGAGGCGTATTTCTTCCGTTATTTCTTTAATTAAAAGGAATTAACAGACACATTAAACCTTTCCTTATTTTATTCAAAAAATGAAATTATTTGTCTGTCTTTTCTTAGTTACTCATATAATACTGTTTTAAAACAGAAGAATCCGAACTGAAATCTGTAAGTGATCATTAAATAGACAAAACTTTTATTGCAGATTTCAATATTATGAAAACAAAGTTTGAATGGCCTGTTTTATTTTGAAATATTCACACATATAACAAATGAACATTCTTAAACAATTCACTATTGTTATTCCGATTCCGAAGAAATAATAACCAAATATTGTAAACTACAAATCATTCATAATGGATATTCCCAATATGAAAGGTTTATAAATATACCTGCGTTTTGTGAAAAGTAATATTCCCCGTCTAGATTCATGAGATATATATTAAAAGAAAGTGAAAATGCATTGTTGCACGTATCATTAAAGGTTAAAAGAAGCGATTAAAGCCTAGCTGTGCAAATACAATGCTTTATACTATAAAAATAGATAAATAGTTGTAGCTTATGTGTGTGTGATTTATGATAAGATGCCTTTTATTAAACTGGAAGTTTTATTCTTTCACCGATGCGAAGAAAATATGCATATTACATGAATAGGCTATAAAAATTCATTGTCTACTTAGTTTTATATATGACATAAAGTTCTATTTGAAATAACTTTTCAATAAACTGTAAAATAAACAATTTAAAAGATATTGTGTTTCGAGCGACAAGTTTTATTATAAGTATAGACAGAATTTCCATTATATTTATGAAAAGAATATAACTATGTTTTTCTATGTCGTAAACATACAGGTCATACAAAATACAAAACGTCTGTAACAATTATTTGAAAGCGACATAAAAAAGGAATATTTTTAACCAAGGGATCAGGAATTTCATCATCCTATGAAAATCCATTTACTACAAAATATTTTTTTTAATTAAGAAATTTAAACTGTTTCTGAGCCAACTAAATTATTGTTTGAAACATGCAATCAAAGTTCTAACAAGTGAAACTGTAAAAGACGTGAAACTGTAAACTGTTTTCTACGACGAGCAGTTACCTAGCTATGATTCTTCATTTTTTTTTTTTTTTGGCGACAACTTAGTTCCATAAAATGTTGCCAAACTCGGCTATAGTGCCATAACTCGGTAGAGCTTGGTTGCAGAAGATAATAATTTGTGCTGTTTTACTTGGTATAGCATGGAAAATTTCTTCTAAATATAACTTATAAGACCAAGGTACCAAATAACAGTTAACATTTATAAATTGAAAAAAAAACTATTTTGTTGTTAACGAATTTTAATATGATGATGAACCCAAAGTTCCCGTTTAAAAGAGAAACTTTGAAACAATATTTACATTTCATGTAGAGGGTCATACAGTGGAAAGTGAATATATTTAATTTATGACAAAATCGAACATAATCAATAACAAAAAATAAAATATATCTTTCAAAATTTGAAACATTGGATTTTTTTTCGAACGATTGCTTCTCCCCGGAATAAGATCACTAGATATAACGACATGATAACAAAAAAAATATTTGTAGTTCCAGATACAATAATCTTTCAGATGTTCTACCTTTAAAAGCTGGAATTGATTCTAAACAATCAGATTATTTCACCTAATGGGAAAAAAGGAATGTACCCAGATATGTGTACCCAGATAAATGTACCCAGATAAATGTACCCAGATAAATATTCATTTAATCTGAATATTGATCTATCTGATAGAAGATGCTCCAAATTTAGACAAAATCTGTTGAGGCAACATGAAAGAAAAAATAAGTTTATTGGGAGAGAAAGGAATGGTCCTACCAATGTATAACTGAAGTGTTAAGTAAATTAGGAAAACTTAAAGTGGACACTTGAGAAGTTTTTGGCTTGTGAAAAATGCTGGTTGATAGTTTTTCCTTGATTTCTAAAAAAAGTATTATTTTTTCAGTTTATTCTTTTCAGTGATTCCTTTATAAAAGTGTTTTTTTTTTCAAATGTACTATTTCTGATAAACATGAAAAAAATAAATACTACATTGGATTTACTTGGATCCTGGTTTGCTGCTTGGCCCAAATAAAAGGGTATAAAATCAGTCCTGGCTCTACTGTTTCAGAAAATTGGAAAATATTAACCTATTTTCTGCAGATGATAGCGCTAACTAGTAAAACGACACTGATTTAAAACATATTTTATTTCTATCGAAATAGCCCTCTCCAGGTTCGAAGTAACCTCCAAGTTGCGGTATTTATTTTTATCGTAGTTAGTGAGTTAATTTTAATAATTTATTTCGCGTATAAAATTATCTTGGTAAGTGTAGGATTTTTATCCAAACAATTTAGTAAATCGGAATTTTTCTCTGTTGATATTGTGACGGCATGGCCCACAGCTTGCATATTTTAGACAATGAAATCAGATTATTCGCGATCAGATAGAAGCTGTATTTAAAATTGTGAGTTTTTTATTAAGAATAACAAAAATAATTAATTGAATAGTTTATACATACTCAATTCTAAACTCCGTCAGTCACAGAGGTCCCATCTCTAATATTACGTTTCTAATTAAAAAAAAGTACAAAGAAATATTCTTGCCTATTATTATACACGATCTCTCTAGCTCCGATAAAGATCTGTCCTCATTTTTCTTCTCCTCAACGTCCTCCATAACACAATTATCTTTCATTACGTTTACAGATTTACAGAAAAAAGCAACTCACTATATTAAAAAATATATATCATACTACATTATTTCACAAAATGTTTCTAGCATTATAGTGAAACAACTCACCTGTAAACAAGAATTTCAAAAAAATTCTTCACATTTTCCTTAAATAATTTAGGAAGATAATAGATTTCTGAAGAAAAAAAATTATAATTTATTAAAAAAGAAATTTTAAAATATTTATTTAGTTTTATAATCAGCAGGTACAAAAGAAAATACTTTGTATCATTAGAACTTCTGACTCTTGTAATCTGATTGTTTGAAACTTTAGTAATTATATTTTAATGGGTGAATAAGCAATTATCCTATTACCAGATTCCTATTTTCGAAGAATTAGTTCAAATAATATTTCTATGCCGTAATTATCCACGCTGAGTTGGCAAGTAATTACAAGTCAACGTTCGAGTTAACAAATGAGGGAAAAAAATAATGTCAGATTTTAATGCATCAAAGAGCATTTTCTAAAGAAATTTTTAAAATCGAAGTTTTTAATTTTTGCAGGATTCTCAAAACTATTTTTTAGAAATATGCATAGAGAAGTGGAAATATTTTATTATTTTGCGGTATTGTAAAATATTATTTACGGTAGATTAACATGCTGAAAAATTAATTTTTCATTAAGCAATATCAAAGAAACATTTTGTTTAAAATCTTTTTTTACTGAAATAAGTGTATTCCTTTAAAAGTCGGATTAATTCAACAACCATCTTGATAGCAGACAATTTATTCATTTTTTTCTTGTTAATTCATTTTATATATGTAAAAAAGGTTTTAATAAAAGGTGCAAGGCTAAAAGTACAAGATTAATTCATTTTTATACCTGAATGATATATGTTTGTTAATGTTTTATAAAAAGTCAGTTAGTTTTTAAAAGTAACAAATTTTAAAATTCATAATTTTTTTATATACAATTATTGACTTATTAAAAAATAAAAACAAAGAGTAAATATCAGAAAATACCGGAGTCTAATAAATCATTTCACATTAAATACAAAATGTACAAATTTTATAAAATTTTCGTATAGTAGTGTGCTTTGTATTATAAGTACCAATTAAGTCTATGTTATAAAAGACAAAAAATTATTGAAATTATACAATAAGTATTATTTCTTACATAAAAAAATAAGTTGAATAATTTTAGTATTTTTTGTTCTTTTAATAAAGTGAAGGAATACGGGGGGAATTTGACCAGCGTATCATTATTTACTGATTCTCTTCCTCTCAAAAAGTTTGTGTCTTTCCTGCAAACGAGTGCAAAGGCAGTGCATGTTCTCAATACTCTGATTTCATTCGCCGATAAACTTCGTGCACGCCAATTACTTTTGTCTTCGAAAAATCAATAACAATGTCTTTCTCTTCTATACTCTCAAACATTCCACAGACGCAGATGAATTACAACCTATTGCCTACCGGATGATACTGTTGGCTGACCACCAGTGCTTATCACGTGCTTCTGAGCGACTACCTAGGACAAGTCCATTTTCGTAGTAGGGGTTGCCTTCCTTACTTCCACTCTAACTCTGTACAAATTAGTCGTAACTCTCATACAAAAACAAACCAAATTATAAACACATTACCATTTTCATTTGATACACCCTTATAAATATTGTATAATGCCAATATTCTTTTTCCGTTGGTCAATAATTTCAATATTAATAGAACCATCTAATGGAGACGAATTATATTTCCTGGAGTTTTGAGAAGTTTTATGGTGAAACTCCACTCCTATAATTGTTAATTTTTTGTGAATTTTCTAAATGTAAATGCTTATATTTAATTATTGGTATGTATAATGTCATCGTTACAAACACTATTATCTTTGGATATAACATCTAAAGATTCTCTTAGGGATAAACTATAGTAACCGATCACTTTCTTAATAGTCTTAGCCTTATTGAGGTAGAAAAGCTTTGATTACATTGGATTGACAGCACGATAATTCAGGATACGTCTTAAAGAAAATATATAAGATATAAAATATGACCGCCCCAGCACTGCAATTTCAATATTGAATCAAAAATGTTATGTTAATATACAGTTCAATAAGGCTAAGAATATTAAGAATATGATCTGTTACTACAGTTTATCATCAGATAATCTTTAGAGATTATATCCAGAGATAATAGTGTTGGTAACGATGTCTTGTCATACAATATCCGCAAGATTTGGATTAATTTAATAAGGAAACAGTCTGCACCAATCAACCCACCACCTTCCCAGTGGTTTAATTTGGAACGATCGAGCAAACTTCGATTTCGAAAAAGAAGCAATCTCTCGGATTTTGTATTGTCTGTTTTTTAACCCTGAAGACGAGCACGATTGTGCTTGAAAGTGTTAGGTTTTCAGTATTTTATATTTTATATTTTGGTTTATTTTAATAAACGTATTAAACACCTTGTCAGTAAACAATGAATTAATTATGAGTTATTGCATATAATGGGTGAATTTGGATTCAACATATAATTTTTATTTATATCATAAATATTCTTTATTGATAAATATTCTTTATTGTCATTCAAAAATCACAGAATAAAATTACTTTTATTTTAAAATTTTCCTTCTTTTTTAAAAACTTGCTTTTGTTCTCCTGTAAATTGATTATTTCGATAACATGTGGAAGTTTATAACTATTTTTCTTTTTGTAGAGTAACATTTGGCATATGTGAAATTTAAATTTTTCCTTCTTATCATGTCTAATCACGAAAACCGTATACAGACATAATTTGCTCTTTTTACCCTTATAGTTATTTCTTAGTATCCACAACGACCAAAGTAAATTCATTTTGAAATTAGTATTTGTATATTATGCAGACACACGATACCTAACAACTCTGTTATGTTTCTGAACTATTCGGTTTGTGTAAAAATGAATGTACGCAGCAAAATATACAAGCAATGGCAGCACTTATAAGGGGAGTAACATGTGTTTCAAGATTAATGATTAAAGAAATGTTGTAGAGAGAAGTTACTCTCTGATTTCAGCTGGCTGGTCCATTAGATTAGGTCAGTGGTATTCACCCTCATTTTGCTATTGTGATATCAAAAAGTTTAAAAAAAAATCTCTGCAAAAAGATGTGTAACTTTTAACAAATTTTACTATTTGGAAGTAACTTACATCTTAAGTTTTTAAAGATATGAAATTTCAAAAAAAAAAAAATAGCTACAAATTTAGTTCTGATAAAATTAAATAATTCCATCAAATATAGTCAGATTATTCTCTGTGAATTTGTGTTACTGAAATTCATTTCAATATTAAGTAAATTTCCAGTTAATTCTAATTTGTAGGAATGTTTTAATGATTTGTTCAAAACTTTGGACACATTTAAATTATATATATGCATTTTTTCTTTTTCTTATGTATTTGGTAATTTAATTTTTTCATGCATATTTGTATATCTAGTTCATTTCCATTGTGTATAAACATTCTTCATGACATCAGGTGGCACAATATTTTTCACAAGTGATAATGTAATTCAATCTTTCAAAATTGTCATAAGATATTTTATAGTGACTGTATCAAAATTTTCACGACTGATAAAATTTGAACTAAAGCTCTTTCATGTCTCACTGATACACTTTCGGATATCACTTTCAAACTTTCAATGACTTAAACTTTTTTTTTTCAAAGTTCATGCACTGCTTCTTTTCTGTAATGCGGGAGGAGATGTAGATAGAAGTTATACATTAATACAATAATAAAGTTGTACATCTCAGCACAAGCAGCGTTCATGAAATGAACTTATTTCATATGATAAAAACAAACGTACGCAATCGCCAGTCACTCTGATTTACCAGGGTTCTCTAATATCGAATAACCGAGCTGTATCTGAATTCCCCTTTTCTTCCGCTGGACCATAGAGTAAGCGAATGATAGATGAAAAACCCTCTTTTTTCCCCCGCACCGGTTTGGCAACAGGGCAGTAGCGTCACTTGAGTGGGAAGCTAAAGGGAAATTGTGTGACCGCGCGCAGAAAGGTTTAAAGACTTTTGCGTTGGTCCAAGTCTTTCACATTTGAAGAATAAGTTCAACGTTTAATGAAATTGTGCTCAGGTTAATCCACGTCCGTAATCCAAGTCTATCTAATAAAAGACTGATGGCGCATCATGTTCCAGAAGATGTTCCAAAAGATTTATTACTGCTAAAATAATCATTTTACGAATGTATTTCACCTATTAATCAAATTAAAGTAAAGTAGGATCAAATCTATATGAAATAATGCTAAAGGTATCATGATAAGTAAATCAGGATTCCCGATGAATTCAGATTAAAAATAAGATCTGTAAGATATGAGATTATTAGACGTGTTGAATACATGCCTAACATGGTCATATTTTCAATTACATTTTGAATAAAGGAGCATCCATCAATGATTATTTTGTGTAAAATATTGTATAGTCTAGACATATATAATTGCATTAATTATTTATTACATTTTGAATCAGGGCTGTAGATAGAAGTAAACAATAGGGGTGCTCAAGAAAATGTAGGGGGGGGGGGGCTCCTACTATTTCTCTCTCTCTGACACGTGCACACACAAACACAGATATATATGATAAAAGTATTATATAGAAAGGTAAATTAGTGCATATTCATATTCTAGGCACTATGTTTCTTATTAAATTGTTTATAATAACTTTATTTGATGATAAGAAAAGTAAAGGTTGCAGACAGCGATGTAATGGAGGATATACGGTGGATACGCCGTATACCTTCTGAATTATTTGAAGGAATACCGTATACCCTCTTCTCAAAAACGCTATAGCATATACTTTTTAGGGTATACCATCTGTTTTTTTTACAACTACATCACTGGCTGCAGAAAAAGGAAATTTTCAGTGTATAATTATACTAGTGATAGTGAAATGAGTGATGATGTTAATAAGTAAATAAAAAGCTGACAGTTCACCTGTTTCAAAAGAGTGGCAACCTTTAATTTTTTTCTGAATATTCCCTGCCCTTAAGGATTCTAAAGTTATGTTTTTATATGATAAAAACATTAGAAAAATCAAGGGTGTATTTAGCATTTTAAAATTATTTTGTATCTAGTCAAAAGCTAAAACCACTTGTATTTAAAATGGCTATAACTCATTAGAATAACTTTGTTTTATGCTAATAATGGAAAACGCTGCAAAATGATAATTTCAGTATAAAACTAATGCAAAAGTCAATGTTTGCATCAGCAAAAGGTTGCAAATTCTGAGTTTGTGCAGATAGGATGTGCACTTATTTGCCGTTTTTAAACAAATACTACAATTTAGTATTTATGCAAAACTGTAAAAAGCCCCCAAAAGTAAGTTCAATTTTTGAACAGAGTTTCAATTGGATTTTTGAAACAGAATTTCATTTGGTGGCCATGGCAACTTTCCCAGGGGGGGCTCAAAAATTTTCAGGGGTTGCTGAGCCCCCCCCCCCTGGCACCCTCGTAGCTACGGCCCTGTTTTGAATATTATGTTTTCACTATTATATTTTCCAGTTAAGTGCTTTAAATAAATATGGCTACTCCAGTTTATTCAGTATGTTTGTTATTCATATATGTTTCTTTAATAATTTGTTTTTTTATATATGTGCTTAAATTGATAAATATTGGTTTTACTAACTGCTGTTTTGGAATTATCATTAACTAAATTAATAATTTTCAAATCACAACGCAATTACTTCTCATTCATTAATTATTAAAATGTCTGTTAATTTCTATCCTAAAAAAGTTAAATTCCACTATACTTTCTACTAAACTCTCTTCTACAATTATATTCCTACTTTTTTTTAAATAAAATCGTTCATTCGAAAAGTACTGAGTATGAATTTAAATAAGAATTGTGACAATCGAAAATTTATAGAATTTTCTCTAGAAGTCGATATTATTTCAGTATAATTTTAAACTTTATGAACAAATATCGTATCAAAATATAATTTAGATTTTATTGTATAATATACTTTAACGAATAAAACATTTTAATATTAGTAAAATATTAGAATCTTTGAAATAATTGTTTTTTCTCTAACTGTCAACTTTATATAATGCTATAACACGGCAGATATCGCATGGAATATTTGTTGTTTCTATGAAATTAGCGCTGCGTTTTATTTTATCCCAAAAACATTTAATATTTTTTCTGAGGAATATAAAGTTTCCTAATTTCTAAATCTCAGAAATTTTTTAGCTGTAAAATCTTCAACTCAATTAGAAAAATACTTCGGAATCAATGTTCATCCCGAGAATATCAAATATGTTATCATATCGGTACAGTGGAACACTAAGATAAGAGAAAGAAATAATCAATTTTGTTGTCCCTTACTTAAATTATAAGTAGTAAAAATAATTGTTGGATTAACGTACATTTGACTGAAAATCAGAATTTAACATTTTCAAATGATAAGAGAAAAATCATTTTTTGTTGAAAACCCAAGAAAGATCTGAATATAACACTCGTAAAGTTTCTTTCTTCCGGCTTGTCTATTGTACCCACGTGATTAGACGGATAATTAGGCATTCTAGACTCAAACTTTAATTTCAAAACTTTTCTCTAATTCAGTTGAAGATTTTACGGTTATTACATTTTGAGATTTGCTTGATTTTGTTCAAAATAAATGTTCAATATCTTTGGAATACCTTAAAACGTAATCAAGATTTTAAAGAAGAGTCAAATTTATATACGATTTCTATCGTTTTACAGCATTAAAAAATGTTGAAAGTTATAGAAAAAACAATTTTTTCAAAGCACCAAATACATTTTCAGTATTACAATGATTTGTTATCCGATTTCTAACGTAATTTGTAGTTATTTTGTAAGGTCATGACATATTTGCACTGACCAGTTATAAAATACTACTGTCTAAAGAAATACTTCCTGTCTAAATAATACTTACTGTGTAAAGAAATAGTACACTAAAGTAGTGTTGACATCATACTTTAAATAACATTCTATTCCGTGTTTTGACATAAAATTAAAATTTATACCAAATTACATCGAGAACTAAAGTTACGTAAAGTTGTGTCCAATTCTTGTGTGGTTTCATTTTAAGTACTTTTAGAAGAAACGATTTTATTTTTGAAACGTTAATATGTTTCTTTAACATCTAATAAATCTTGAAATACGCATATATGAGAGTACATGTGAAACAATAATAAACTAGATCCTTCAACATTTAGTAGTTTTTTTTTTTTTTCATAGAAGCTCCAAAAATGTAAGTGTCTTAATATTAATGAGTCACTGTATGTATATTCTGTAACGTTTTGTAAATTGCCTGTTGCAGAAAGACGGAAAGACTACTTCTTCTGGCGTTTCTACTGGCATCTCATTAATGAAGGATTTCATCTGTCCCCAGAAGAAGAAAGCCAAAGGGTTAAGGTCCGGCGATCCTGGTGGCCCTGTTTTTTGGCCTCCACGGCCAAAATCCACGGCCCTTTGGATTGGACAGAAATCCACGGCCCTTTGGATTTCTTCTTCTGGGGACAGATGAAATCCCTCACTTATGAGACGCCAGAAGAAGTAGTAGCGCGTATTGTGACCGCTGCAGGAGAAATCCAGGAAACTCGTGGAATCTTCGAGCGTGTCCGTCAGTCGTTCCTCCGTAGATGTACTATGTGTAATAATGGCTGCGGTCGACACTTTGAACAATTGTTGTAAAATATTTGATTTCTCTGGACATCACGAGCTGTGTTGTACCTATTCTGTGCAATAAATAATTTTCTGGGGTGTTTCTTTCTTGTCTCAGTTTGTCCATTTCTAGAATTATTTTCTCGATTTTCATCCTTTAAACGTCATTTGCGAACCCATGTCCCATTGCATTTTTTGTTCGTCTTCATGAGTAGTATCATCCCTCTAAGTTTGTTGAAGCATTTCAGATATGCCAATTTGAATATGTTTGAAATAGTTTAACATGATAAAAATAAGCTACAAACGATTTTTCCCCCGTAGACCGTAATGTAACGGAATTTTTTGAGTGGTGCCTGTAAAATAACTGTAAGCGCTAGGTACTTCATTTTCAATAGCGAACATGCCATAGTAAACCTCAATAACATATATAAATTTCATGACAATCCGAGTATATTTACGACAGTTAGTGCACAGACAGACAGACGGCATACAGACAGAAAAACCCAATGCATAAACACTTTTCAACTATGTTGGAAAGTTTTAAAAAGAGATACGCTGCCAAAAAATATAAAAATGTGGATTCAAACAACTTTCATTGCATGATAAAACAGTACGAAAAATAGCAAATAATGGAGCGCACATCTAAAATACATCTTCAAAATGCACCCTGTGATCAAATAAAATACTTGAAATAAGAACATATTCTGAGGGTAAAAACCTTAATATATTATTTATTAAAATGTTTTTGTAAAATTTTATCATCATGCAGCAATAAAATATAAATTTATATAATCCTTTTGGAATATATTTATAAAAGTATATTATTTTGAATTTCAAATTTCATTTTTCTGTATCACATAAATCTTTCAGTTTTAAAACTTCGGCAGTTTAAAAATTAGTTTCAATTTTTATTTGTATTTTAAATCTCCTTTATAAATACTGCTGTCTTACTTTTTATTCTATAAAAAATATATAACTATCTGAATGGAATCTGAAGAAACATTAAATTTTTAAATTAAGTTTAAAACGCCGAAAACAAATGTAATTTTAAATGTTAAATATTATTAGGAAATAAAAAAAAAATTGCGGTAACGTAAAAATCTCTTACATGCAATAATTTACCTTTTTTTCAGTTATGTATGTGCACTTATGTTTATCATGTAACATTCAAATAATAAACATTTCGGAATGTTTTTATAATGTATATTACACTGAATTTCAAATTTAATTTCCATTAAATCATGTAATTATATCGTGTGAATATTTTAGTTGAAAAATGTTAAATATTCAGCTATTTACTTATTAACCTTTTTATGTTAATTGTCTTTTAAATCCAATAACACAAAACTCAATCTTGTGTATATGTGGAATGAGGTTGGAATCTAAGTGATAATTATTATTTTTTTATATATAGGTTTTTTTGAAATACAGTCACCTCTCACTTATACGCGTTTGAAGGGACTGATTTAAAATCGCGTATAACTGAGAGCCGCGCATAACTGAGAGGATGTCGTATGCAGTAATTCTTTATACACATTATTCAAAAGAAAAACATATTGAAATATAAGAATTATGATTAATGACATTTTATAAAATAAAAGGGGTGTAATATTAGTGTAGTGTACTGTAAAAAAATCTTTACACTTTCACTATAAAATTTAGTTTTAAAAAATACAATAAAGTAAAATTTCATTTGACATAGAAGATGACATACTTACATAAAAAATGCCAATTAGTCCTTTTTTAAGAAGTCATCAATGTTAGTTTGTTTTTGCTTAGGCCGCGTTTGTACAACGACCTTTTCTAATGCATTAAAGTGCGTCATTGTATTTGATGCTACATCAGCATTTTGTAGGTAACATCTCAAAGTGTCCAGGGCTCCTAAAGCTGTAGCCTAAGATGGGACAATTACAGTATCAGTTTCATCATTATCATCATCTTCTTCTTTTTCAGCTGTCACATCATCAAAAACAGTTTCAATATCTCTTATTGTCGTTGATGTTAATTTTTCATCAACACTGACGAAATCTTGAAAAGAAAGAGAATCTTGGCTTATTCTATTCCATTCTTCTTCGTCTATGTTAAAATCATTGATGTTGTTTTCATTTTCCTGTAATGGAATAACTTCAGCATCATTTGAATGAAAAATACCCACTTTCCTGAAGCAGTTAGAAATTATTGTGGCTGTTACGTTATTCCAAGAGGAAACCAACATATGCATGGCATCCAGAATCCAAATTTTCTTGAATTCCTTTTTCTGCTCTAGTGATATAAACATTCTTCGCATCAAATCTTTCCTATGCTGCGCTTTAACTGACCTTATTATACTGAGCTCTAAGGGCTGGAGTCTGCTAGTACAGTTAGCAGGGGAAAATATAACTCGTGTATGTGTCAGCAATGGGAGATCTGAAGGATGGGCGGGACACTGATCCATAAATAGCAGAACTTTTCTTTTTTTTTTTAGCCATCTTCATAGCGAATTCTTTCAAAAAGTCTAAAAAAATGTTCGATATCATCCAGGCTTTAGTGTTACTTGCATAAGAACATGGCAATTTCATGACATTTTTTAAACACTGTGGATTCTTGGATTTACCAATCACTATTGGCGGTAACTTTTCTGATCCGTCCCATTGCAACATAAGAGCACAGTCAGTCTCTCTTTGCTGTGTTTGCCACCATGACATGTTTCTCCCTTAATCCCTCATCATTTTGTTTGGTAAAAGACGATAAAAAACCTGTTTCATCATAGTTAAAAATGTTTTTAAGATCAAAGTTCTGAATTAAATTTGGAAGGTCTGCGATCCATTCATTAGCAGTTGAATCTAAAACGGCTGCGCTTTCACCACTCAGACAATGATTTGTTAAACCGTGTCTTTTTTTAAGTTTTACTAACCGTCCCGAAGAAGCCGAAAAATTTTCGATTCCCATTTTGGATGACAAAGTGAGTGCCTTTTCTTTAAATAACTCACCGCTAATGGGTAAATTAGAAGCTCTCATTTCTCTGAACCACTGAATTAAAGTGGTTTCTAAAATCTCAAATTTTCCATTCTGAATTCTTGATTGTTTCTTTGCTTGTGTAGAATATTCACTATTCATTTTTTTGATCGAGTCCTTGTTCTTTAAAATCCCTCTGAGTGTTGATTCTGGCAAATCGAATTTTCGAGCTAAACTTATTTTTGACAGTCTAGGATCATTTTCTGCTGCTTTTATAATTTCCATTTTGAACGAAATTGTTAACTTTCTTTTGCTCATTTTTATTGAAAAAAAATCTAGATGCTACCGCAAGGACGAAATGTAACAAGCAGGTGACTTGATAAAATTAAAACAGAAAAAAAGAAAGAACCATTAGAACTGAGGGGGGGGGAGGAGTGTAAAGTCAAACTGTAACATCCTCTCCACCCTCTCCACCCCGTTTTTCGGAACGGTCTTTTGACCTTGACAGGAGCAGAAAATTATTTATTAATTAAAAAAAAATTGTGAATTGCGCTGTTATTTTCGCGTATAACTGAGAGAGACAATTCAAAGTGGCGCTTATAAGTGAGAGATCTACAGCATTATTTTCCTATTTCTCGTGGCGGGACCTTACGAAATTCGCGTATAACTGAGAAACGCGTATAACTGAGAGATAACTGTACATATCAAAATTATAATAATATTAGAATTACTATAAATTTCAAATTGAATACCGATCAAATATTATAAATATACTACATTAAAATTATTAACAGAATATTAACTGCAATCATCTAAACATTAAATTTTCTGCTCTAGTAGATCTTTAAGATTTTATTTATAAAAATTACTATTTGCATTTAAAAAAAAATTAAAATTAACTTTTCATACTGAGGTGCAAATAAAATTTAATGATAAAAATAGCAAATTTAAAAATTAAATTTTGGAGAATTAAAAACAGATAATAGTTTAAATTTTAGATGTGATGTTTGTCCTATGTATAAAGAATATATATTTTTTTAATGTTTAAACTTCTTCACACGAAAGTGACGTCAAACAGCGAATCGCTCCCTATTGGCTGCTGGGTAAAATGGCGCAAACTTATGATATATTAACCTTGCGCAGACCAGCAGGAGAAAAGTATATTTTGTCACGCAATGAACGAAAAACGTTTATACGTTTAACAGGTGGCGTAGGTTTCATATATACGCTGTATCGTCTATGTTTCGTATAATAGGTGTAACCGACTAGGCCGTATCATACGTATAAAAAATCTGTACCCCGTATAATACGTATTATACCAAGGCAACACTAGATACCGGGCTTGCTCATTCACTCTCAAAACGTCACAAATGGTGGCTGACCGCGACCAGCGATTGGTCCAAAGCAACGCGCCCATCGTTTTGTGCTAATCGCTTTATGTCTTTCCTCCTAGTCAGCCACCTTTTGTGACGTCATCATAATGAATGAGCAAGCCCGGTATGTAGTGTAGCCCTGATTATACGTATACTCGTATAAACGTTTATTAGGGAGCACTAGTCAAAATATACTTGAAAGTTTGCATCTATTGCTTTATAGAATAATACATATATAAAAATCAATAATATTAAAGTAAACACATTTCATTACAAAAATAATACGTAATTTATTTAGATAGTAAATCCTTTTAATAGACACTATTTGTCGAAGATTAATTTAGTCCATGTGACTCAGATATGTGAGTGTTATTCAAAACGCAGCGTATGATATATGCACCTGCTTAAGACTTATAATTAACTAAAATATTAATTTATTACTAAATCAAAATATAAAATAATGTATTTTTTAAATATTCCTTTGAAGTTTCTTTAAATATAGTTCTAAAATAACAAGATTGAAACATTTCGTTAACGTTTGATATTTCAAACACACCTAACCCCATATGAGAATTCTTTGTAAGATTTTGTAAATTTATCGAAATACTATTAAACGCGTAAAATAAACATTAGAAAATTGATGAAGAAAACTAAAAGAAATTCACGCCATGCCAGGAGACATTAAAACAGTTACTGTCTGTTAAGAACATATCTGTTTATTAATTGGTATATCGTTTATAAAAGTTTTATTAACTGTTCACATAGTTTTAAACCGATTTATTATCATTCTAATTTTAAAGCGAATTTGATAGTAATTAGCGCCGTAAAGAAGTTTAATACTATGTGAGCTCTAATAATAGAAAATAGTTTTGAATAAAACTAAGTTGAGTTAAAACTATAATGAGATTCTTTAACTTACTAATAACTAATGAAATTTAAATATTTTGACGAACACTATACCATAATTTAAAGTTTAAGTTATTGTGTGAAAACTTTTGGTACTATCTTTTTGATTTTGTTTCAGAACATCACTATAAATCTGATGTGCATTAAAAATCTCTGATAATGGGGGTAGCAAATATAATGCTTTTGTGGCAAACTTGATTTGATAATAAATTTCTTATAAAACTTAAAGTTATTTCATGGAGGATGAAGTGTTATGATTATTACAGTTCTAGAATGATTAGAAATTTAACAACTAATAAAAATAAAAAAAATAAGCTGAATAAAATAATCATATTCACTGGTGCACCATGTATAACACTTTCTTATGTATTATGAAATTTCTGAACTCATTATTAGTTATATATTATTTTTTATAATACATGTAATATAAATTTCACATAGTAGTGAAACTTAAATGTATTAGTCAGTTCTTACGTATCTGAAATGTAAAATATATTGTTTAAACTTGTATTTTCTAGGTATTATACAGATAAATAAAATTTTCTTCATATCATTATTTCAAACAAATTTTTGACATATTTTAGGATTTTTCATACATTATATTTCATTGCGTATATTTATGTCTTTTGGTACAGGGCTCAGAAAATGTCTAAATAGGATGGTAATTTAAAAAAATTAAACGGTGCTTAAAAGCAGTTATTTACTACATTCAGAATAGGATAATGTCATTAACTTAAAATTTGTCAAAATTCTGCCAAGAATTCACGTTTTTTTTTTTAAATCTGGCATTCATAAAGGAATTTACTAAATGTAAAAGATCGGGTGTTTCTAAACTAATTAAACAAACAATTAGGATAATAATACGCTCTAAGGGAAATAATTTCCATATAGGATACTTGAGTGGTTATCCACTTATTCAGTTAAAAATGGCAGAATTCTTAGATAATGCTTTAAAAAATATTCGATAGCGTATATATTTATCATGGTGGAACACCACTGTATTTTGTATGACAGGTAAGGAGCTTTATTGATAACTTTTCTCCGCCAAAGGATTTGGTAAGTTGGTCTAATAGTTTGACCTTACAGGTTCTCGGTTTCACCGCTGAGCGTTTAAATTTCATTTTCGACCATGAATTCTATGAAGGAAAATATATTTTTATGGGGGGGGGGTTGTCTACACTACTACATATTACAGTTTACCCAATCTTTTTTTAATCACCTTGTATATTTCGATTTTATTGTGTTAAATAATGTCATTTTAAAATAAAAATGCTTTATAGTTGCACTAATATAATTTCTAATCGCAATAAGATATTTTTATACGTATAGAAATAATGAAACGAAATTTAAAATAATTAAAATTTGAAATTTATCTTTAAAAATATTCAAGTATGAAGTGAAAATAAATAAAAAATTATGGATATAGAAAACTGTTTCAGAAATAACCTTTCTTTGAAGATCTGTAATAAGAGAAACCTGTAAGAGGAATATCCTACATTTTATCATCGATTAAAAAATAATAATTTATGTTTCATTTAAATGACTGCGATAGTTTAAGCTATATTCAATAAAAAAACTTTCGTTCAACAAATATTTTTTATATCAGGTATTTTATGCATTATTTAGCTGTTTTTCAAATAAAAAAAAATGTTTACTGAATTTTAATACATTTTATTATTTATACTTCTATACGTGTAGGTTTATATGTACCAAAGAAGTAAAGAATTTTCTTTTATTTATATTCCAGACATTGAAATTCATCATCATTGAAACCATGTTAGTTGAAAAATATGTAGAACATGAATTATTTAGTTAGATCATTTCTGGTTTAAAAATTTGATGACGTAAAGTTATTTTTTATTGAAACTGCGTTGGTAATTACACCGTGCCTCTTTAATGAGTTGCGTTCTTTCAACATTTGCATATCTTTACAAGCGCTTTAGTGCTTCTAATGAGCCGAAAGATTACGCAGTGAAGCAATAAATGCGGAGATTTTACTTGAATAATTTTCAGTACTAACAATAGCGTGACGGAAAGCTCCTACCTATAAAAAGAATTGTAAATGTACGTATGAAGAATTTTTAATTAGATGAGTAGGGAGTGTTGAAACTTTTGCAGGTAATGTTGACATACCCTTTTATTTGTTCTTGTAACATAGTAATATGATATAATACATATATTTTAGCAATATAAGGATGAAGTAATGTAACTTTTATGTTAATTTAAACTAACTTTACGATATAGGCACTAGCAAATATGTTCTAGAGATTACTAATTCAAACTTCATGTGAAATATTTAAAATGTTTACATAATCAGAAAAGTTTATTTTTGAATAATAGTACAGTCTTAAGATTGGAAGTTTTACATTATTAATGGTACTTTAAAAATATATATTTGAGACTTAAAAAATAAACTTCAGATATATTATTAGGTGTAATAAAAATAAATGTATAAGAAGACTGAAATTTGAGTATTTTATAATATGTTTTTGAAATGGTATTTAATGGTTTTGAAGATGCAGAAATAATGCAATTTTTGAGGTAAACTGAAAAATATTTAATTTAAAAATATCAGAAAATTTCACATCCACACTTATTTTACAAATTTGAATATTTTGAAATATATTTTTTTGTGTATGCAGTTCTCTTAGATTTTTGGTCTATAACTAAAAAACAGATTTCCAAATAGTTAATTATTTTATGAAAAAATAAATAAAATGAAATCGCATATTTAAAAATATAGTATAATTGACTATTAACATAACA
Organism: Maratus michaelseni; assembly: GCA_963931845.1. Lineage (NCBI taxonomy): Eukaryota > Metazoa > Arthropoda > Arachnida > Araneae > Salticidae > Maratus > Maratus michaelseni. The sequence continues at coordinate 253,645,051 of OZ007590.1, read as the reverse complement.
TTTTCTATTTTTAAGGAATATACTATTCCTAATACTGAAAATTCGATTCTCAATTTTATGAAATGGACCTTAAGGTTCATCCATAATAAAAGCGAGTCATTTGGAGTGTGTATGTTGATGTTTTAGCATTTTGATCATACTCATGTATTGAAAAACCACAAACTAAAATAATGAATTTAAATATTGCAATATTGAAAATCTAAATCACTTAGACGAAAATGGATGCAGTAAGAAACGTTTTAGGATATTTTTAATTATTGTATCTAAATATCGCACAGCACTTTGTGAGAAATACATGTGTCTAAAATCATTTTAGAGGAAAAATTAAATTGACATTTTCAATTTTTTGTAATATGAAATATACCTATCTTCCCTAAGAAAATAATTGAAATTAGAATGCAAAAAGAGCATCATATATGAAGTTACATTTGTGCATGAAGATATAAAATCGATACTGAAAACTAAAGATTACAAAATTAATAAAAAATTACATAGACCTTGCACTAATATTAATCAATAAATATATTCATATATTGTCATTGATTTTTTGTATTTATATATTTACTTCCATATTATCTGTTACTGGTTAAAATTATATGAAAGGAAAAGTTCATAGCGATAATAAAGATAACAAAGAAAATTCTCATTCATAATAATAGTTTGTTATACGAAAAATAATTTTAATTACAGTTGTATAATACACTGATATTTTAATATGAATTTGGAAATTTTATTAATACCGATAAAGATGAGTAATAAATATAACTCACAATTAGTTACATTAGATAAAATATAAAATTTATTTTTATGTTGAGCCCCAATATAATAAATGTCAAACTTCAAAATAGAATGCACTACAAATATATTTATTCTAGCTTCGTAGAAAAACCATATGTTGCATCTGTATTATACAATTCGACTTTTAAGGTCCAAAAAGAAACCTGATTGCATTGGGTATTTTAAAAACATTCATATTATTAAATATATAAAATTTATTATTATAAGAAAGGAATCATATTTTTAATGTAGTTTATTTAAAAGTATGAAAATTATATTTTGCAAATTACTTATTTTGATGCAATTATAGTAGAGGGTATTTATAAGAGAGATACGACATTCTAGTAATAAAAATTGATTAGTCAAAAGGATTTTGGACAGAAAGTTGGAAAGCTTGACGTTATCTTGAACTCGGTAATCCTGCAATTATCGCCACCCGCAAGTTTTTTTTTCTAACTCGTCCAGGCAAGTATTACAAAATTCTGCAACGTGCATTGCTGTGGTTTAACGAAAACTCCCAATGCGAGCATGCACTCTCTTATAAATACATACTAAATTTCAACAAAATGTTGCATCTTTTCTCTGTTCAGTTGCAATGATGTTAGTTTCGAAGATGATGGAATGAAAGTAAGGCACATATATGCAAAAATGTCAGGCTTAAGAATTAAAATATATGCTTTTTCTTATTAAATAATATCATTTTCATCCGTTAAAGCATGTCAATTTTGGGATAAATAAGAACAGTCTTAAACAACAGCTATAGTTAGTATGCATATAACTTCATGATTCCGGAATTAGCGCACAAATCCAGCACAAAGCGATGTTTTTATTTCGGAAACCGAAGAAGTATGGCATATAATTATTCATATACTTTCATATACCTTTATATTGTTTGCATTTTTAGTATTGAAATAGTTTACAACATCTTGAGTTCTATCAGTGAACATTCAGTTACATATTCTTCAAATTACCGACAGTAGAACTTCATATGAAATTATAACATTGCAATCCTTCAGCGTTTTCGTAATATTTATGAAAATGAGCAAGAAAATAGCATATTTGTTTTTAGAGTACATGTCTTATAAAGAGATGATAAACTGGAAATTATTTAATTGATTTATACAAACAAAATAAAACCAAATGTATTTTTTCACTAGTTTAGATAGCAGACGATATTATTTACATAGGATGAAGTCAAATTCAGTGCAAATATATATATATTTTTTATTTTCAGTTTAAAGGTGAAAATAAAACAAAACGTTATAATAATATTAACAATTTTGTCTTTTCTTCCTAATTTTCCATACGAATAGAGTAATGTGGTTGCTACTATTAAAGGCTTTTCATATTTATTTACAAAAAAATATATATCTCGAAAACTAATTTGAATTTTAAAATTCTAACAGTTATTGTAACATTCATGGGAATAATTGATGAAAGTTGTATCGCGCAGTATGCCATATTCTCGGAGGGCTATTTATAAAATACATACAGTAAAATTTCAGCATATTAGATAATTTATGTACAATGTAACTATATGCATTACGCATAATTTATGTTAATATGTGCAGTGCATATAAGTAAAAGCAAATTTGAAAAATAAATTAAATCCCATTTCAGCTGTCTTTTGCAAGTTTAAGCAAATCATTACACCAATTCATTATACACGACAGATGCTGTGATGGGGGTTTTGAAAATTTCTTTTTCTCATAGATTATAGAAATCCAATGTAGTGTTACTCATGGAGTGTCAGACAACTGGTACCGTTTTTGTAATTATTAACTCTTTTACGTCGCTTGTATCAATTTCACCTTAAAAAGACGCAATTTCTTTCAAAAACCCTGTTATGAAGATTCCTTCTTAAACCCTTGACATGCGTTGTTACTAATTTTAAAATTTTCTTTTAAAAAAAAAGTGAGTAAAAGAAAAGAAAGCCATTTTAAAAACATTAAAAATTTAGTTTCTTGATAAAAAATTAAAATATTATATTAGTTTTACATGAAAAAAATGAATGAAAAAAGTCATTAGAATTGTTCTCCGATGTTTATGAAAATATTCAAAAGTATATATTTCTAGCCAGAAATTGGAGAAATCTAATGATTTTATTTTGCGTTGAATCCCTGAAAATACTGCTTGCAATAAATCAATCCATTTTAAAACTAATTAAAAAATATACATATATTTAAGGATAATACTTGAATGATATGGAAATCAAAAAGAATGAAATCCTAGATTAAAACTGGTTGTCTTTCTCTCCACTTTGTATTGATCATAATAATAATAAATATATAAATAAATAAATAAACGCTGATAAGTCACTGTTACACTTTTTAACATTGATAAAGAATTTAATTGCACCTTAAACTATATATTTTACTTTTAAAACTAAACAATTCACTTTATAATCAATGTATCACGTATATTACATTACATTTTTTAAAAAAATATTTTTTAATACAATTCACTGACACTTACTGAATAGATATAAGATATTCATTGTTTACAATTTAAATTAAATATATATATATTTACTGCACAAAAAAATGTCGATCATTTTTAAACTTTGTTGTTTAATTGAAATAATTTGTATTGAAAAATGTTCATATTATCCCAAAATTTACGAGTGAATAAAGTGATCGTTAAAAATATATGAAGGCTATCAATCACCACTTTCATTAAACTGACATGGAGTATTTTGTTAACTATTTTCTCTATTGTTAAGTCACAATAAAAGGCAATTAATCCTAAACAAGTAGATATTTACGTGTTTAAGGTTGATAATCATTAAGTCAGATTTTTCAAAAAAAAAAGCGAAGTTAATTTGAAGGATACAAAAATTTGATGATACAATTCTCAGTTAATATCTATTTAAACGAGAATAGTCTGATTTTATGTAGAAGATAAATATAAATTTTTCTGTAATATTTATTTTTTTTCTATTATTGAAACCATGAAAAGAAACCGTATAATAAACTATATTTACTGATTATTGAAAGAAAAATAATATATTAATTCTCCGCAAACAAACCTAATTTGAAACATTCCATATGCAATTGTTAGCTCAAAGGTGGAAACTTTGTATTAACAATGACACGGAATTAGTTGAACCTGTTAAAGTAGCATTATTGTGCATTAATTATTTTGAAAATTGTCGCGAAGAGAAAGGAAGGTATCAAGTCGTGTGAAATTATTATTACGATGAAAAGTATGAGTTTGCAAAATTGCAGGAAATAACGACCACCCGCTTTATGAGCGTTCCACAATTTTACCCTTTTAAGGGTGCTGCGATATGTACAGAGTGTCAACTTTCAACGGTGCCTACTGGCTAATTCCTAAACTGTTAATCATAGACATATAGTTCCAACTACAAATATATTTTTAACGAGATAAGGAAGTATTTTAAAAGCGATTTGGATCAATAAAAACATTTCTTAAAAAGTTACGAAATTTAATTTTTTATACTGTCTCCCTGTCCTATAATTATATTTAGCAAAAATATCCTATTACACTAAGAAGTAACACAAAAAGAGTCCCATTCTTCTACGATTAAAACTGACCGAGTAATAGCTGTTTAAAGTTGAAGCATCTTTTTTGCTGCGAAATAGGGGTCATTCACAAATTTACTAGAAATATAAATAATCGTCAGATATAAAAAAAATTAATAGTTGAGAGTAAAAATAACATTACAATATAAATTTGAAATCTATTTTCATTCTGACAAATTAAAGCAAAACATGCAACTTGTACAAAAATTTAAGCAAACAAATAACAGAATTTTTGTTACATGAAATGATGAAAAGCACAAGTCTCAATTCTTTACAAAATGTTACATATTTTAAAATGCTATTAGATGATCTAACTTAATAAAAATTAACATTGTCGTAATACTTGTACGATGTGACTACTTTCAGTTAAAGTGCAGAAACGCGCAAAATGAATCTTTTCTGATACTTTAAGCTTTGTGTGTACAATCCCTCAAAGCATGGCTCAACAGAATCAGATGTGTTCAGATGCACTCGATGAATTTTAGTGTTAGATGAATGGGATTTTATTTTTGTCTCAATTTTTAGTGCAATAAGAAATTGTGTCTAAATATCAATTATAAGATAGGGGAACCGTATAAAAAATTAAATTTTGCATCTTTTTTACAAAATGTTTTTACTGCTCCAAACGACTTTTAAAGTAATTTGTTACCTCATTTAAAATGTTTTTGTAATTGAGACTACATTTCTATGACTAACGGTTTAGGAATTAGAAAATAGATTGCCTGTATATATTTTTTGTATCATTTAGTTCATCATTATCATTTTCTTCCACACTGACGAATTTGTACGAGATTTTTTTGAATAAATATTTGCTTTTCCATTGTACAGGAAGAAAAACGTTTATATATCTTCAAATCAATTTATTCGCAAATTGTGGTGACGTTTAATCATTTCAGAATTTTTGCATCCGGATTAATTTACCTCTGAAAGGGTTTAAATGTAGCTGATATTAAATAGGGTATCGCTGATAAACTCATATTACACTTGATGTTATTTATCACTATCTCTTATAAAGCAAAGTTAATTTAATTAAAATCTCACTAATACTATTTCAGTTATGTTAATATGGCGAAAGGTTCCTAAATCGAAGAATTTCTTCATATTCCACAAATTACCCGGATTTCTTCATTTACCAAAAGATAGAAGTTTTCGAACCTATTATAAAAGTTTTCGTGTTATGAACTGATTTCAGACATTCAGTGATGCCGTCTGGTACAATTTATGCTAAATACATCTTTATAGATACAACTGGACAATCTATCAGTCTGCTTGAATCTAGAGCTAGTTGTATTAACTACATTGTGAAATACTATGTACATTTTGATCGGAATTTATCCCTAATCATACAAGTATTTTTTCTGGATGAAAGCTTTTAATTTAATCTCATAGATTGTATGGTCGGAACGCAAGCCGTGAGAAGTTAAAAGATAGATTTCCACTCTCGCAGTTAAAGAATTAACACAAGAATGAGAGGAGTTACTTCAGGAAAAAAATATTAACAGCATTGTAATAAATGTAGATGCTCAAAGAAATTGCTCAAAAAATCTTCCGCTTCACATCTGCGGGATAGAGACATACGCACATTTTCGAATACACCAGGCATTTCCCGATTATTCCAGGCAATCCTGGCGACTCGATCCATATGGTTTCAATGGGGCACTCGTAGATTAGGCTTTTCATATGGATCCACACGAAAAATTCCAAATACGAGAGTAGCGGAGAACTTAGTGGCCAAGCTATGGGACCACCTCGACTAATTGATCGCTCTGGGAACGTTGCATCTAACGTGTTCCTCACATCCAAGGCAAAATATGCAAGCGCATCGTCGTGTTGAAACCACATTCTCAAGCTGATGGGGGTTGGAGTCGGACGCAGCAGCTCAGGCAACACCTCTTCTAGGAATGTGTCATATGATTTGCCGTCCAGACGGTTTGGCAGGAGAACGCCACTTAGCGGCTCGCGTGTCCATACATTCTATGACGAAATTTGCTCGTTAGCTACGTTCTATCACCCGTAAAGTTTTGTCCACATTTTCAGATACCAGGTATATCAGATATTTTAACACTGATTTTTTTTTTAAAGTTCGGTAGTTGAATATAATTTCACTTCATATAAATAATAAATAATTCAAACAGTTAAAAATGATTACTATTGTCATCTGTGCCCAACATATTATTTTGAAGGGTAAGTTAATTAACGGCGATGTAAGTTAATTATGTTATGTGTAGCATTAAAATTTGAATTAATTTTGAAATTTACGTGTTTATAAAAATGCTAAAATGATAGTTACAAATCATATTTGTCTAAAAGAAAAATCAATGAGAAATACTCCAAATGAAAATGGAATAATAAATTTTTGTATAATAAAATACAATAAAACAAAGTGAATATTGCAATAATAAATCAAAAATTATTTTAACAAATAACAATTTAAAATTTCATACTTTGCATATATTTTCCCTTACTTACATATTGTGATATTATATGTTTTTTTTTTGTTTTTTTTTTAGGTGCGCGCAGCTGCTTTGTTTAGATTCTAGAATGTATGATATTTCCGAGCAATTTTTTTTATTTATAGCAATAATCCAAATAATCCTATGACTTCCATTTTAATGGTACTTTTATCCATTTCTAAGTAATCACTGTTTATTCAGAATTATTTACCTGCTTACGTTTACATTTTAAAATTATGTTACTATCTCTTGGAACCACATGCATTATTAATTAGGTGGCCTTTACTTGTGCTTATGAGCCAACATATTGTTTTAAATTTTGTATGCCACTATTTTGCTATTTTTATTAATCTAAAGAATTGCGGTAAGTATTTCTAGTCGGAACAGATACCAAACACCAAGTCACGCTTTGTATCTTTCTACACCGAATCTCAAACCGCCGTAGTCAGACAACAATTAACTTTCTTGTACTAACCATGATTTATATTTTATACTATCACCCAGGTAATATTTGAAGCCATTTTAAGCCCAACACTATTCTAAGTATTTGCTGGGAAGAGAACAAAATTAAATTGAACAAAATTTGTTAGCGTTTTTAAACTTATTTATTTTATAACTGGCTAAACTATTTAATTACACTTATTTATAGATATGTTTATCTAAATGAGATTTATATATATCTATATATAAATTATCAAACAATTTTTCAGGAGATTTTTTTAAACTAATTAATTTTATTAACATTCATTGAAACTGAGAAAATTAATTAATTTTCCTTATTTACATATATGTTTGTCAAAATGAAATTTATATAGTATGTACATACAATAACCCAATTTAAAAAAAGTTTTAAAGAGACTAAATTCTTACCTGATATTTCTTTTCGATAATATATTAATTAAACAATTAAAAAAACAGAATTCTAAATGCTAGATTATTATACATGTTTCATATGTTCTTGTAAGTTTAAATTTATGTAATAAATAATAAACACACAATATTTAACTAACTAAATAACTTTTTAGTTGTATTTTAAATATATGGAAAAAAATCGGGGATCAACTGTTGTAACTATTTTCGGAAAAAGAGCAGAAATAAAAGTGATCAAAATTTATTAAAGTTTTTTAAATGCAATTATTTTATATCCATGCAAACTGATCAAACTATTTATTTGCCCCTATTTTCTGATGTATATAAATGACATTTACATGAGTTTTAGATATAAATTATCACACAATTTTTGAGAGATTCTAAAGTACAGTAAATTTTTAACAGAATTTACTTTTCTGTAAAATATTAACTAAACATTTCTGTAAAAATATTACTCGTTTGAAAGCATAACCACAAGAGTAAAACATATGAAACATAATAAATTATTCATAGCTAATAAATATGCTTTCGTAAACAGAAGGATAAACAGTGAAAACATTCATTATCGAAATTTGTGTTAACGTAAAGCAGTGAATTAATACAAATTTCATAAATGAATATATTATTTATGTATGAGTAAATATGTTTATATTTGTATCAACAATAGATAATTATTCTGTGTAACAGAGAAAATAAAGATAAAAGATTTGTTTGCACAAGTTGCATTAAACGTTAATTACGCAGATTACTACTAAATCATGATTTTGCAAACACCCGGATGGCACCTGATGGAAATAACATTGATTATAATTAAGTAAAAATATGATTTGACCATGATATCTTTCGTGATTATACGAAATCAAGAGATAATTTATAGTGTTATGTTAGCAATTAGATACACAAGGAATAATTAATTTTGCAGTTTTTTTAATCTTATAAAAATTACTTCCATATTTCGAATTATAAATTATTATTTGTTTAATTGAAGGATTAAAATCAGTGTCAGCCATTAAAAAAGAGACTGATGTATTTGTTTATACACAATTTTTTTTTTATCTGGGTTAAACCAACTTTTTGTGCTACATTTTCTGAAACCATAAAATGATGAAATCTTGTTCCAACATTTAGAGCTACGGTTGAACCTAGTTCTAAATTTTAGAGCGAGATTGCACCATTATATGGTTGCAGCTACTTCAACACCAAAAAATAGTTCAAACCAGTATAAAATTTTAAAAGAGTACAATCTATTATTTTTAGGTATTTTAAAGATGACATAAAGTTTATTGCATATATTATCCTCTATGATAGAACTGTTTTTATAGCGTTTAAAGAAATCCGATGTAACAACGTTTAGTAGTTCTTCTAAATTTTTTACTGATGGTGAAATGTAAAGGTGTATGTCACAAATAAACCATTATTTTCCACACTATATTTATTCATCGTTAATAAATGGATAGCTTTTCTTAAAAGAAAGGGGAAAAACTGGGCTTTTTAGAATATAAGGTAATTTAAATCTAAAAAAATAAAAATAAAAGAAAGGAATAAAGTATAAGTACATTGAGACGTTGTTTCAGGCGTTCAAATCATACAGCATATCTCTATCATTCAACGCATATTTTTATTTATCGACTTTGCGTTAATTTTTCAACGCTATCTAGAAATGTCACATGCCTTTCCTTCTCCCATGCTAGTGGGTGTCAAATGCACTAGATATTTTCAGTAGAATGGGCTCTATTTTACAGAATAGCTGTTCGCAAATAGCCTTATATTCAAAACCTGGTCATTGTATTCCCATGCGTGGTTCTGTGAAAGGGCAACGCAAATCATCGGATCTCACTCCATTTGTCACTGGAATCATCACATACGTGTCAACTGCTGCCAAACCTGAAAATCCATGCCAAGCACGTGGTATGAAGAAGTTTTTTGTATAATAACTTGCCGTAAAATAACATACGTATCTAATATGTTTTAACTTTAATCCAGGTTCTATAAAGTAAAAATATTTCCGGAAGCTTGGATAAATCAGTCAGAAACGTCAGTATCCTAAAAAAACTATAATTAATTGAAAATAAAAAAAAGATTATCCAAACTATATTAAAATGTTGAGAATTTCTCCCAAATCATCGTAAGAGCCTTATTTATGTCTTCGCTGTCTGATGATTAGATAAGGAATGATGCCAAAATAATGCATCATAATATTTACTCATTATATTGACATTTCAAATTTGGTGCAGAACAAACGACACAGTTTATTTTATCAATTAAAAATTTCGAATTTATCAGGACGGGACTGTAAGAAACAACAACTCTAAAGAATGCATTACGCTAATCATACATTTTCTGAGAAATGGGAGACGAAATGATTCTATCATTAAAAACAAGTAAAAGAGTTTAAGAATTTAACCAGATATGATTCAGACTTAACATATGCATAAAGATTTTCGATAAAATATAAATTAAAGATACATTTTTATTTAACGAGAAAACGGGCAAATTTAATTCTGTAGTAAAAGCAATTCTTTTATTTTCTTTATCAACCTTATACGGTTGAATACCCGTGATAATGTCAACAGATTACAAAAATTAAAACGAATTTGCGAAGGAGCAAATATCGATGCCAATAGATTAATTAAATTGTTCATATTTTTAAAAGGGGAGCAATTCCAAATAAAACTTCTAAATATGATTTAGAAAAAAAAAATACTGAATTAAAATGAGGGTATAATAAAATAAAAAGATATAAATTAAGCGATTTTTAGTAATAAATATCGATATTTTTGTGTGTATCTGTCTGTTCGTTTTTTTTTTTTCTGATAAGACTACTGCGTGCTTAGCTACAAGATTTGTCATTAAGGTACGTGTATGTCTGATATTAAGCACCTCGAAGCCAGTTTCTGGAATTTTTAATTAGATTTTTGTATAATTGTTTGCGATTTTTAACTTTTTTTCACTTTAAAAGTGATTTTTCCTCATTAACAAAAGGAATCTCGTTGCAAATTTTCAACAAAATATAGTAAACTGTGTCTTCATTTTTGGAATTTGCAAAACTATTTTTGAATTTTTTACGAATTTTCTAATGTAATTTTTTGAATTTTATCGCGATCCCCGTATTTATTGTAATATGTTTTTCAATAATTCTGTTTCAAATTTTTTGCCCAATTTAGTAAATTTATCCTCTATTTATGTAAAATTTTCGCGAATTTTATATGCAATTTTTAACATTTTTTCAGGTCCAGTGGTGAATTTTCCACATTAGTAAAAAGGATATCTGGCTTCAATCTTTTAACCCTTATATTAAATTTTGTCGTCTTTTAAATAAAGCTTCTTCGGAATTCGTATAGCAATTTTAAAATCTTTTGCAATTTTTAGAGATTTGTTGCCATTAGAAAAAAGAACCCCATTTCAGTCTTTTAGACCATTTTAGTAAATTTTATTTTATACGATTTTTGACTTTTTTTTTCGAATTGCTTATTCGATTTTAGAGAGCTTTTTCGTGTTTTGCGAGTTGTGTTCCTGCCGAATACAGTAAATTTTGTCGTCTTTTCAATAAAGTATTTTCCGAATTCGTATAGCGAATTTTTTTTTTTTTTTATGCGATTTATAGAGTTTTTTTTCGCGTTCCGTGGAGATTTTTTTTTATATTCGTAAAATTAATAAGGTTTCAGCATTTTAACCTAATATAACAATTTTTATCCTCTGGGATTTTTTGCGAATTTTTTGTACGATTTTTAGCGGTTATTGTGTTTAATGGTGATCCTTCCAAATTAGTAAAATGAATCTCGTTTCACTCTTTTAGTCCAATATAGTAAGTTTTTCCGTCTATTCAATGAATTTTTGATTTTTTCACAGATTTCTTTTTTGAATTTATAGTGTTTATTCGTGTTACGTGGCGATTTATTCACATTAGTAAAATAAATATGGTTGTACATTTATACATTTTGTCGTCGCTTCAGTAAAGTTCGAAATTTGTACAGCGGTTTCTGAATTTTTCGCGCAGTGACTTCCGCATCAAGTTCGTTTGAAAATGAACGATCAGAGAGCATCTTCAGCTTTAAATTATGTTTGATTCCAAGTTACACATGATATCCGTGAGAATTGCATGTTATTAAATATCATATTTCAAGTATTTTACTTAATATTTTATTTAGTTTTTAAATAACGCTTTTGTTAATAAATTATTTCTACTGCAGTATTGAATGCATTTTTAGTTATTGTATCTAACGTTTTTAGTTAATGCCTGTACATAGATTGCTAAATACAATTTCAAGAACTGTCATTAAGAACACTCCTTTTTATATATCACATTAGAAACAAGAAGTACTAAGTGCATCTATCAACATTACTCATCAAATTGTTATGCAGTATCATACTAGTTCGGATGAACTTTCAGTTTTATGTGCAGCACCAGAAACCGCACATCGAACATATCACCTAATTTGCTTAGAAAATTTTGTGTTGAAATTTATATTCCTTGATTTTTCTGATAGGTTTCATTCAAAGATTTATTTTATTTACATTTTGTTATGAATAAAATTATTTTCAGTTATGATTAATTATGTTTTCATTCAGAATAAATACACAGTATTTAATTTTAAAAATATTGCATTAAATAAAATTCTATTTCAAGTAATTTATTTTAAAAGCTAATTATGTTTTTATCCAGAATAAATACACGGTGTTTAACTTAAAAAAATTTGAAATAAATAACATACTATTTAAAGTATTTTATATTAAAAGCTTTTCGAATGTTTTTAAAGTTCATTTTTTAAGATTGATTTTTACATTCGTATTTAATACTGCATTCATCTACCGTTATCTTTATAGATGCAATAAGAACTGTTATTCAAATTATATAAACTGTCATTAAGAATTTTCTGATATTATAAAACTATATAAGATAATTAATTTCTGATATTTTACTGTCTTTTTATGACAATACATTTAATGTATTTTTATCATATCTGATACGTAATTATTAATAGCATAAAATCATCTCCCTTTAATCTCTTCGCTTACTTCTAATACATTTTAAAAGCTACATTACATTAACTTAGTTTAAAAATCGGTATCAAAATTCAGTGTCACCCTTTAAAAGACAATTTTAAAGATGAAAATTTTGGTATGCTCCTGTAACAGAGCCTCTAATCTTTATTGCATGAGAGTGGAATGTGTAAAGATCAATGTTCCCTTCTTTTACGAAAAAATGAACTAGAGAAACCAAAGTCATTTTTTGAACTGCATTTGAAAGTATTAAATGCAGTGACTTTAAAGATAACATGAACAGATTAGAAATTTAGTAAGTCCTGCTTCTATTGTAAAGGGTTTTAAAATAATGTGCTGTGTTTGGTATTGCTTTTTTTTTTTTTTTTTAAATATAAATTTATATTTACTTTCTTTAACACTTTGAAATATAGTTTAAAAGTGTTTATGAATTCGGTTCATTTCTTTATCTGTCGTTTTGTCTGCGCTGAAACTCATAAATATTTCATATTTATTGATAAATCTTATTGATATTTACCATGACATGTTTCTTATTAAAAACGTAGTATTTAGCATTTCTAGTTCCTTTACAGAGATGCTCAAAAGACTTTCGTTACATTATATAGTCTATGCAAAAAAAAAAAAAAAATCTTTTTCAGTGTATTTAAACGATGTTACGATATTTAAAACGAGATGAAACTGATATGAATTTATAAAAGTGAACAAAAACATTCTTTTGTACATTACAGTATGCAACGCATTTATCATTCATTTACAGGGTCACACAAAATGTTGTACGGCGAAAAATCGTTTGCAACTTATTTTATGATATTTTCACGGTTTAAAACATAATACAATTTATCTACAATACTGAGGTACACACATTAAAATTTTTTTACGTAGATCTTAGAGTATGCAGCATTTGATGTTCATTTACAGCAACACACAAATTAATTTGATTACAATACTGTCTATGAGAGAAAGTTGTTGGAAGTGTTTTTTCAACTTCATTTGCGCTTTTAACTACTTTTTTTCATAGCAAATGGTGTTTACAAATTTAATAAATCGTGTACACAGCTACGCATAATAGTTCGAAAGCAATACAGTTTATGTGCGGAATTTAGTTAACGGGGGTATTTAATTGTGTAATGAACATTCAAACCGAATTATAGTTAGTATAATAAAATATGTCTATAGACTACAAATACATTTATATACAGAGCTACGGAAGAATTCGATATATTACCGTTTAGGCATGACAATTAATTTAAGTGCCTATATAGTTGTGTTATGCGTATTTTAATCTGAATAAAATTTTAAATTAATATGTGGAGTATAAAAATCTGTTGCTAACTTACAGGATTGTACAAAAAAATTCGAGTACATTTACGTCTATTGGCAAGAAATTGCTGAAGGTGACTTTTCAAAAGTGGTATTCATTTTCTAACTCTGTAGAAGTGCGTATTGTCGGATTTTGTAAAATCTCATCCATTGTGAAACATCAAGACATCTTTTGAACTTTCATTGAGCTGCACCATTGTGACTGAGTTTAGAATAATATTCTTCAGCTGAGAAGATTACCTACATGACAACACATTGAGTTTAATACTTCGAATAAATGTACGTTGGAATCCACGGCTTTTCCCTAAATTATTGTCACTGAAGTATTTTCTACAGATATTGTGTACTATTTCAAAGTTAATAATGACAACCGCCGTAGATTATTTGTTCTACGATAGTGTTAGAATTTAAAGATTTCTTGGGATTAAACTCTCATAGCTTCTAATTTGATTATCATTGATTTAATTGCCTCGCTCCAAGTCCAAACACCTTTTTTAAATATTTTTATTAATCTGTTTTTATTGTAGATTTAGTATCAATGCTACTTTCTTTGTTGAAGGGCCCGCAGTGTCAGACAAATTTGGTCTGGATTATGTGATACATAGATAAATGTATTGACCATATAGAAAACTGCTCAAAAGAATTCGGAACCATTGCAACTATGGACGCTACTTGCTGTAATTGGGATTTCGAATATGTTGTATATTTTCTAAATGGATTTTGTATTCATTTTAGTTTTATGTAAGTGAATCGAAATATGTGTGCTCCCCTGGGCTTCACTAAAGTTTAACGCCGCGTGATGGTAATCCATTTATGTATTTTTTTTACTTAAGATATCTTCTTTCATCTTTCTAAACACTGACGCTTCGTTACATTATTCTGGAAGTGTTGGAAAGTGTTTCAAAATCTATGCTTCATGATTGAATTTTCTGTCTTTTTTAAAGTTCATCCTGATATCTCCATTTAATTTTTTACTGATAGAAAATATAAAATTGTTAGTTTCTTATACTATGAAAGAAAAACAAACTCACTTCACATGAAAAAGTTTTCTACGTATACTTGATCTTACAAAAGGTATGTTTTTTTTAAAAGAAAAATATTATTCGGTAAACATTTCGATTAATACATATACAGGGTGATTCCAAATCCATTGTACCAACTTTGAGGGTTGGTACAGGACAGTGTAACAAACAATTTTTGTATAGGAAAGCAGGGTTGGAAATTCATTTATATATTCAAAAATGCAGGACGTCTCATTCCAATCCGTACTCGCGTTTCTGTTCATAACTTTAATAGTAGAGAAAAACTTTAACGAAATCCCCACAATATGCTTAAAATGCATACAAAGATGACTCTATTGCAAATTTTGATAAAATATCTTCTCTACCGTTAAAGCTTTGAACGAAAACGCGACATCGGTTTGAAGTAAGACACCCTGTAATTTAGACTAAATAAATAGATTTGTGACCGTGGTTTCCTATACAATAAATGATTTTTACAGAATGTTGGTACAAGACACTGTCACAAATATTTATTGCATAAGAAAAAGGGTCAAAAATTCATTTATTTAGTCGAAACTATATAACTTTGACTATATAAATAGATTTCCGACCCTGCTTTCCTTTAGATTTTTTTTTGTTACAGTGTCCTGTATTAAACCTTAATGTTTATACCATGAATTTGGAATCCCCTTGTACATCAAAAATTAAAGAATTTGGATAATGGTACTACCGAATAACGAGTTCCCCTTTATTTTTTGTTTTGTTGTCTAATTCCTAATTGTGCTAACTTGTCTGTCTCTGATTAATGCTATATTTGTGGAGGAAACTTGTTTGATCAAGTACTCAGATAATAATGAAATTTACATATCTGATAAAAATATTTTTCTTGTTATTGTTTAGTTTCTACTACTAATAATTCAAAGATATTTATAATTAATTTAATGTACTTTATTTAAGAATTAAAAACATTTTGAAAAGCATTTTATTCCAGTTTAAAGTTTTATAAAGAAATAAATTTTAAAATAATAAGTTAGAACAATGTGGTAACTTTCTCTGTCTGTGTATGCGACTGATGTTTGAAGGAAAAAATTAGTAAACTTTGCTTAAATCAGGAGGCGAATCTCAAATCTGTAGAGTGGGATCCCAATGCATTAACAATTGCGCTATAGGTAGTCAACTTGTTCATTAATTTATTCAAGCGAATTATAAAGGCACATCAAATGTACTTGAAAAATTGCTATAAATTATGTCGTTTTCTAACGGTTCGTATATAGTAATTTGATCAGAATGATAAATAAGACTTTCAAGTGTCAAGTTATCAAGTTGTCAAGTATCAGATTTTAAAGTATCAATACTTGAAGTATCAAGTATTTTAATAAAAGGAAACTATAATGTAAATAAAAAAAAAACGAAACAAGACCTATTAAAGTATTGATAGTTTTTATATAATCAGAAATTTACTATTCTATTGCACAATCATTCACAAAACGTTTATTCCTACATTTTTCTTTCTACTGATTATTTTTTAATCTAACAATTTCTGCCATATTCTTACAAATATAATGAAGGTCTTCAATATTTTTTTCACAGATTTATACTGTTTACTTAATATATCTAAATTATTTTTTCCATTACATTGCATTTAATCAATCTTATTTTTATTAAGAGCATACATCTGACTTGTGCACTTGACATCAAGTGCGTGCTTATAAGTCATTGTCAATATAAAAGGACGAGGTAGCCACAAGGAAATTTGTAACATTAGACAGAATTACAACCGCATGCTCCAGAAAGTTTGTGCAAGGGAGCTGGCGGAAGTCGAACATGCAGACTTGACTCCTACGCTCTCAAACGATAAGCGGAATGGTGTCTGAACCTCTCGGCCACGGAGGCCCCCTATACACACTACAACTTCACTTAAGGATAACAATAACAATAAATATGAAATAATAATGAAGTATTAAAACGGAAATAAAACATAAACAAAGAAGTAAATATTTGTCAAACTATTCTTTATCATAAACATTAAGCTTACATTTTTTTATATATCATTTATCCCAATTAATGTCAGTTGTATATATTTATCAAATATTAAATTTATGAAGTATCAATTTTATAGAAAATGAAATACGCTTACAAATATACTTCTTCCTAACTATTTTCTTTGTAGTAATCAACAATAATGAAATGGCGTTCAATAATTCACAAATATTTATTAGCCTGAAGACTAGCATATTTCAAAAAGGACAACAAATTACAAATAATGTTTTCTTCTTAGTTTTCAAAAGTTTAAAGAAATTTACAAAGTAGCAGCAGAAAATAAAAACAAAAGATATAATTCTCAATTTGCAGTTACAGTTGTGTCTTTGTTGAAATTTTCTTTCATTTACATAAAAAAATTATGGTAACAATTTCCAGCTGTATTTAATTTCATTTAGTCACTTGTCAGAAGCATTCCTTTCTTTGCCTTGCGATGTATTCAAGTGACGGTAAATATCCTAAATAATTATTTCTATAAAATATGAAGTTTATTTTGAATCATTGAATGTTTAATTATACAAAAAGAAATTTCTGATCGTTTTGTTTTTTAAATTGTATTTACTTCTTAAAGGGGATAATGCACTTTCAGCAATAAAGACAAATTTTTAAAAATACAAAATCTTAAAATAACAACAGTAAACCAAATAAAGTAATAATATTTAAATTATTGTATTTTAATTATATATGCTTTAAAACTAATATAATTAGAATATTTCGTTAGTTTATGTAGTAAAAAAATTGTCAACTAAGAGTTAATATACCCGGTGATTATAATTAAAGTTACGATTTCAAAAATCGATAATTTTAAAACTACTGGTCAGAATGACTTGATATTTTAGCAGAACAATCGTGAGGCAATCGAATTTTGTTTGGCGAAGAAAAAAATAGTTCCAAATTGTGCCGATAGATGGCGTTGTCAGGGTAATGTCAGGGGAAAGACCAAAAATGTATTCTTGAACCCTTTTCGGCGCGGAGTAAATTTGTTTGCAAAATGATGAAATAATAGACTGACACCGGAATTTACAAACGAATCCATTAGTAAAAAGAAACTTGCTTATTTTTCTGGTTCTTAATGAAGGGAAAACTTTAATTAAATACCGGGTGATTATAATTAAAGTTACGATTTCAAAAATCGATAATTTTAATTAAAACTACTGGTCAGATTGACTTGATATTTTAGCAGAACAATCGTGAGGCAATGGAATTTTGTTTGGCGAAGGAAAAAAAAGTTTCAAAATGTGCCCATAGATGGCGCTGTCTGGGTTCACATTGTCTGAAGAAATGCAAATTACTAATACGTGACATGCGCACCGCAGACATAGCAACCATAAAAATGCAGAGCAGCAGCTCTTTGCCTGAATGCTTCATCATGACTCTGACTATGAAGGATCGCGCTCTGCTCTTGAAGCTTTTTTATAAGAACGATGACTGTGCACTTACAGCTATTAGGAAGTTTCGGACATTAAAATCCATAAAAAAAAGGTCCAATAACAACAAATGGTCTGCAAAAAATGATTGCTAAATTCGAAGAGACCGGTTCATTTGACGTTAAACGGGGTAGAGGAAGGAAACCAGTTTCAGCTGCGGCAGTGGAAGATGTGGCTACAGCATTACAGGAACATACTGACAGTGATGCTGTAATCAGCAGTGCAAGGGGGATTGGCCGAATGCTGGATATGCCGAACAGCACGGTGCGTAAGGTCCTACGGAACGTCTTACGCTGTTATCCGTACAAGATAACTCATGAGCAGGAGTTGCTACCTGCTGACCTGGAAGCACGTCAATCTTTTGCACTACAATTTCTTGCCCGGATGGAAGTGGACAACGGATGGCCATGGAACATTCTGTGGTCTGACGAAGCCCACTTTCATTCGCAAGGTTCTGTAAATACGCAAAATTGCAGGATATGGGCGACCGAGAATCCGTCCCAGCTACAGCCATTACCTCTTCAGTCTGAAAAGGTCACTGTGTGGTGCGGAATAACTGCAGCGTTTATCGTCGGTCCATTTTTCTTCGAGGAGATCACACCTGCGGGTCCCGTTACCTGCACAGTTACTGGCAAGCGGTATGAAGCACTTTTGCGTAACCATGTTCTTCCGGCACTTCAACAGCGTCAGTGTGTGGATCGCATAATATCAAGGCAACACTAGAAACCGGGCTTGCTCATTCACTCTCAAAACGTCACAAATGGTGGCTGACCGCGACCAGCGATTGGTCCAAAGCAACGCGCCCATCGTTTTGTGCCAATCGCTGTATGTCTTTCCTCCTAGTCAGCCACCTTTTGTGACGTCATCATAATGAATGAGCAAGCCCGGTATGTAGTGTAGCCCTGATAATATTCATGCAAGATTGCGCTCCTCCGCACATTGCTACTACTGTGAAGCAGCTACTGAGTGATAATTTCGGAGATGATAGGATCATAAGCCGCCATTTTCCAACAACGTGGCCGCCACGTTCCCCTGACTTAAACCTGTGTGATTTCTGGCTTTGGGGGTACCTGAAGAATGTTGTTTATAGCGGGCGGATTAAGAATCTAGCCGACTTGAAGGCAAGCATCACACAACACACCCATTCCATTAGTACAGATACCCTCCGTTGTGGAGCATGCCGTTTTGCGCTTCCAATTAGTAGCGGAACAAGGCGGAGGGCATATTGAGCAACTTATGCCTTAATAATCAGTAAGGTGTTTGTTCCATGAAGCTCTTTTTTTTCCATTTTTTGTCATTATCGCTGTCGTTGCTGTAAACACGTAGTCTTGTCTTTTCGCTAATAAATTTTTAGTAAATCTCTGAACTCTATTTTTTTCCTTTTGGCAACATCATTCCTATGTTTAACCCTTTAACGGGCGGTGGTCACAAAAAAGGACACCCAATTTTAATTCTAAAACTGACAAAAAGCACCAAGAATATTTAATTAAAATTTTCCTTTCATTAAGAACCAGAAAATAAGCAAGTTTCTTTTTACTAATGGATTCGTTTGTAAATTCCGGTGTCAGTCTATTATTTCATCATTTTGCAAACAAATTTACACCGCGTCGGAAAGGGTTCAAGAATACATTTTTGGTCTTTCCCCTGACATTACCCTGACAACGCCATCTATCGGCACAATTTGGAACTATTTTTTTTCCTTCGCCAAACAAAATTCCATTGCCTCACGATTGTTCTGCTAAAATATCAAGTCATTCTGACCAGTAGTTTTAAAATTATCGATTTTTGAAATCGTAACTTTAATTATAATCACCCGGTACATATTTTTATTTTTCGGGGGGGGGGGGGGACATACATTACTTTCATAATTTTTAATGAGAGAAACTGAAAACCCTTAGATGTTTTTATGCTTGCATTTACGAAATATGATTGTCAAATTGAAAAAATGGAAATGAATAATATAAAAAATATGAATGATTTGAGCTGGAGCGTTACACCATCAAAACATTACTGTATATATATATTTTTTTTGTGTGTGTGTATAGTAAACCACACGTTTTTACTGAATGGTGTATAAAAATTTTATGTAAAATTATACTTTAAAATTACATCAAATTGACGTTTCGGTCAACTTCTATGACCATCTTCAGAATATGATGTTAAGTAACAATTACACTTGTTATTGTTACTTATTGTAATTGTTACTTAACATCATATTCTGAAGATGGTCATAGAAGTTGACCGAAACGTCAATTTGATGTAATTTTAAAGTATAATTTTACATAAAATTTTTATACACCATTCAGTAAAAACGTGTGGTTTACTATACAATTTTTTTAATACAATAATAAAAAATATGTATTAATATTGTTTAACACAGGACGATTATTTATGAACACATGAAAATAAATATAATTTTTATTTGGATTTATTTTAAAACTAGATACGTAATTGATCGAAAAGTCTAGAAAATGTATTAATTATTTAACCATATTTACATTTCTTTTTATTCTGTAACTGGTAATGACAAATGTAAATTCTTTATGAAAAAATTATTCCGGGTGACAAAAGATATAATCACCAAATATCATGTGTGAATACCAAATACAAGTTATCACCGCATTCGTTATCCTATTATCGTTAAAATCGTATTCAATGATACAAAATTATTTTATTTTATAAACTAGAATGTAAAAGGATTGATAAATTAAAGTAGTTAATAAATAAATGAATTGATAAATTTAAAGCAGGGGAGTATCATTCGTATATTATGCTAATTAGAAATATTGTAATAATAATAATTAAAATTGATTCTACTTTTAATCAGTTAAAAGTATTTGGAATCAAAATAACTTTGAAATTAAATGAAATAACCAATTTATTTTAAAATCATTCACATTGTGCAGTTAATATAAGTCAAATTATTGGAATTATATATACGAAATACGTACATTAGAAGAATATTTAATATTTCAATCTTTTACTGGAAATAGAAAAAACCTGTTAATGTCTCAAAAGGTTAGGAACTCATTCCTTTTAAAATTGATTTTTACGAAAACATATTAAATAAATAACGAACATGTATTTATTATTCTTCACATTAACTGATATAATTTATGAACGAGTTTAGCTAAGATGGTTTAAAGAAAATGAAATTTGTGTTCTAAAAACCAATTATCTAAAATCGCATAATGATAAAGACATTGTGAATCATTTAAAAATTGTACTCAAATAGAATGTTTGATTTATTTTAGTAGTATTGTGACACTAGAATTTCTCTTTATTAAAAATAAGGGTTTTTCTCATTTGCTTTGGATTTTTATTAAAATATTTAATGAGAATATGTGGTTGTTATAGTGAATTATGTTGAATGATATCTATTGTGAATTATGTAGGAATATATCATTTTATTTTTTAATTACCCCATATTCATAAAAATAAATATCTTGAACCAAAATGAACATAAAATAAATATTTAAAAAATGCATTTATTTTAAATGTAAATTATATAATCTATCTATATATCTGGAAAACAAGGATTTGTTAGTTGCAAGCACTCAAATTTGTTTTTATGATAATTATTATAAACTAGATGGAACCCGTCAAAACTTGACGGAAAAAAATACTATAACAATAAGCTATCAAATAAGCTACTTTATTTTTTAAGAAGGGGTGTGTATGAAATAGTCTTTCAAATATTTTATTTTAAAAGTTTTTCCCCCCAGTGAAATACAGTACTATTTCCGATTCAAACTCCGAAAAACTCCGTAAACAACTGTATAATGCAAATCAGTTTGATATTACCGCCATATTCCTCACGGCAAGAAAGAAAATTTCATGGACCTATGAAGTATCATACAAATAGTATATTCCTACGTTCATCTCATATTCAGTAAATAAAAGAACATAGTAAATAAAGCACACATCTCGCCCCCCCCCCACCCTGCGATAATGCAACCGAATGAGCTCCATTGCCCAAAAGCACCGTATAAATTCGACGTTAAAAAAAGTTTTAAAATGTCCTCTTTAATCATTGTTTGTTTCAAATCCATATTTTCTAAAACGCGACCATTGTTTTAAGCTAATCAATTTTTATGTAAAGATGAAGAATTATTTTTACAATAATAAATCAATCTGAAGATAATTCCTAGCATATCCTGATGCAACATATACATCAACGAATTCAGCATATTAATTTTATTTAACACATAAACTGAAAATAGTTTTTTTTTATCTTATGATTTATCAGGTACCTTTCCCAGGGGCTTTTTTACATTATTAAAGCAAACTGATGGTCATTGTGGAAATATAATTGAAAGATATTTTATGCTTAAAAATTATTTAAAAAGTCGTTAAATTAAGCGGATAATTTTCAAATAAATTTCCATCGAAAGCTTTTTTTTCTAATATATGATGTAAGAATTAAAATTGTAAAATGTAGTAAAAAATTTAAATTTGTAGTATTTGTAGTAGAAGTGATATGTAAGAGCGATGAAACCTAAAGCAATAGCGCCGTTTGTTATCACAACCTTTATACATTTCTAAAAATTGCCACTGCGTTTTGGCTGGCGCCAAAAGTAGACTACCATTTTTCGACATCAAAAGAGAAATTCACAGTGAATGAAATAGGACTTTGCCGCTAATAAGGAAATGTTAAATGCACTTATAACAAACCTACCAAAATAATTCCTATAAAATATTAGCCTTACATTGTTTATTCTAGCTAAAATATCAATCATTATTTAATTTTTTTTTTCTTTTAGCCATAACACTATTTTTAATAATTTTAATTTTCCTGAAATCCTTTACTTATAGGAATGTTTTTTACAATCTCTAACCTATAATTTAAAAAAAAATAATTGGTAGCATGTAATCAAGGTATGCAATCAAAATGAAGCACGAAATAAAAGCTCCAGTTCTAATCTTTAAAATTAAAAAATGAAAGATCAGTTAAAATTACGTCATGTTGATACAATCATATAAACTTTTCTTTTTAGTTTTATCAATGTTAAAATGCATTTCAAGCTAAGCATAACGTCATTTTCACCGGCGTAAGCTTTTCACACGTACTTTGTATACGTTGCTTTTATGCTTAAACACCATGTATACAAATAAAAATATTTTTTGTATTTGATTGTAATGAAAAAATGACATCAACAAAGTTATAATGCATAATGATAAAATAAACACAATGGACAATATTCCCGTGACGTCACAATAAATATGAATTTTTGTTATAATAAAACACGCGGATAAATATTTTTACCAAAATTTAACTTGCAAATTAAAAAATTCGGCCTAAATGCCACGTGCGTTTAATATTTATTATTTCTCTTTTATCCTCGCAACCACAGAGTTTAGAGAATAAACTATGTGCCTCACAACAGTGGGCGTATACTGACGTGACCTACGTTATACATGTATTACGTAAGTCGGGATTCCGATTGCCGACTTTATGACGTCATAAGGAGATGTTAAAGTTTAGTTTAAAATTACGGCTAATTAATAAAATTTTCGAACAAACGAATGTACGATAACAAATCTGTGTCCAAATATCTTTCATTTAAAAAAAGAATGATGTAATTTTATGCAGTAGTTTGTTCTCACGGATTGTCGAAAGAAAACGCTTAGCGTTTTAAATATATAGATTATGCTATTTAAAACTAAAAATTTGCTATTTTAAATTATTTGTCTCATATTTTTTATAAAGATTAAAGTATTGAATAAACTGATGTGATACTATATAAACATAAAAAAATTTTGCCTTTCTTCGTCGGGCACAAAGAAGACATGCAACTACTTAACCGTGACTGGCTATGCTTTCTGCTTTGCTATTGGTTGTTCCATTAACTTGTTCCTCTCTCCCTCCCCTTTCCTTTCATTATTGCTCCTGCCTTCAAAGTTGCACGTTTTCTTTGCGTCTGACGAAGAAAGACAAAGTTCTTTAGAAAGGACTAGCGGATTTCTTATTTTTATGGTGTCTCTAAGAAGTTATTTTATTCTTTTATATGTTTAATACTTAATATTTTTAGAAGGGTAATTTAGAAGGGAGTTGTTCTGAAGAAGTAAAAATATATTTTAAATTTAATAAGAATTAGAATACTAAATTTACTTCTTTTAGTGGTATTTTAATTGCGCTTAAAAAATGATAGATGAATAAAACAAGATAAGTTAATAAAATATAAGGACACTTGTATATATTTCCACTGTACTATTACATAAAACTAAGAGAATAAATATAACTTTAATTCTACTTTATTAGGACTCTATCTATCAAATCTTGTCCACCTGTTTCCTGCATTTTTAATCACGGTTGAAAAGTGGCTCTTGATATAACTCCACTTAAAATAATTATTTATGCATTCACACACATATACATAAATAAATGTATGAAATATGTACATTATATGTATTATGAAAATTGATAATGGTATATATAAATAAAATTTGAAATATTACACGTAAACCTAACTAATTTTACTGTATTTCAACAAAAATAGAAAAAAAAAATCTTTAAAATATTATGCATTCAGGCTCTGTCAAATATAATGAACAATATTTTGTTTTCTAAGGGACCAGAATGGTTTCAATTGACGAAAATTGATTGAAATTCCAATTGTGCATTAAGAAATCGGCAATTGATATTGACTGTTACTTTTTTGTCATGTATTTATTGATGTATTGTAGAAATAAATAATTCTTGTTAAAATTTAATACAAATTAAAAAAAAGTTTTAATATTCTACGAGAAAATTAATCGTAGAAAACTAGTTTTGCCGTGATTTTGGAACCTAGGTTCGATATTTTTAAGTATCATTTATTTTATATACAACTTATAACTTTGTCTCTCCATTATACCTGCAAAAAAATTTAAAAAAATTAAAATTATATAGAATAATAAATTAAAAATCTATAAAAATAGATCAACATTTTTACCATAACTTCGAACAAAATTGTTTGTTCTTCCAATATAGTTTATAGAGAATTTAATTTCCTTTATTTAAAAAAGAAACATGTAAATCCGTTAACTTGTTAAAACAATATTTAAGTAAAACCCCCGAAAAACACTGTTTTGATATAATTGAATTAAAAGTTTTGTCTTCGTAGGTATCGCTGAACTGCTTGGTTCAAAGTTTACGGCCCGTTCGAAGTCACTTTTAGAATTTTTTATATAAGAAAAAGTAAAAGACATTTTTATATGATAAAATTTTCTAATAGTCATAACAATAATCCCATGTTTTTGTCGTTTCAAAACCTCCTAGTCCCTGTAAAAACACCCTTTCTGTTGTTTTGATTGGCGAGATTAGGCGTCGCCAATAATAATTATTGTAACCCTTTCATTTGTTGTTTTTCAGTTTTAATTCTGATTTAGATGTGATGTAATTCGTGAACCGAGTGGCTGGCGGTATAACCAGCTTTTATCTGAACCAGGCTTTTGCTTGGTAACAATAAATTTCTTAATTTTAATTTAACTGAACTTTTTATTATGTATAATATCATCGAGAATATTTTATAAAAAATAAGAAACAGTGAAAATTTAGTTTGAAATAGATCCTGATTCGAAGAATAATAAATAATTTCTATTTGCAATATCTTCATTTTTGGCGTCCCGCGTCTTGATGTCTAGAGTCTGGATTGGAATGATGCTGATTTCATTTTGGATTTATGATTTCGTTTTTGATCATTGATTATCTGAAGACTTGAGGTAAGCTCAGTCTAATTTATATTTTTGTTGAACTGTAAATATAAAAATTAATGGCTACTATCGATACGTTAAAAAAAAGCGTTCTGGTTTACGAACGCAAACCACTAAGCTATGTACAAAAATTTGTACAATTCTTGAAGATGACTCTATGTCATTAGAAAAGAAATTTGACTCATTAAACATTTGTAAAGATCAGTTAAATGAAAAATATGAAACATTAAAAAGACTAAATTCTGACATACAAGATGAAATCGCCGATGCAGATTTCGAAAAAGAAATTGAAAGCTCAGAAGGCTATAGTGAAAAAATTATCGAATCACGTTACAAAATAACGAAGTTATGAACGCAACTCCCAAAACCAAAATAATGCTTTTCAAAATTTTATGAAAAATGATTCCGTTTCTCAAAACGGAAATATAGAGAAATCTATGAACTTGCCGAAGCTGACAATAAACAAATTTTATGGTGATTCTTGTTTATGGCTCGAATTTTGGAGTCAATTTTCGAACACTATTGATAAAAATGAGCACTTAACTCCAATTGATAAATTTTCCTATTTGAAGTCACTTTTAGGCGGTAGTGCTGCCAATACAATTGCAGGTTTTTCGCTGACTAAAGAAAATTATGATCACGCGATAGAACTGTTAAAAAACCGTTTTGGTCGTAATGATCTAGTGACAAATGGCCACATGACGAAATTATTAAATTTGAAACCTGTTAGAAACGCTAGTAATATTAAAGCTCTAAGAGAGCTATATGATGAATGTGAGATTCAGATTAGAAATCTCAATCCTTTAGGCGTAACGTCGGGTTCATATGGACATTTGTTATGTCCGATTCTTCTTAAACTAATTCCATCTGATATTGCTTTAGAATTTAATAGAAAACGTACGAAAAATGTAGACTGGGACATAAATGAACTGATTAATTTTATAAAAGAAGAAATTGAATCGCGTGAAGCAACTCTACAATTAAATGGCTTTGAAAAACCAGTTTCTGATAAACACGAAAATTACAAGAAAATTTATCAAAATTATAAAAGAAGCACTCCTTCAGCCTCTGCATTGGCTACTAATGTAAAAAAATGTTTGTATATTTTCTGAAAATGATCACGATTCTAAGTAATGTAAAGATTGTTCTATTCATCAAAAACGTGATAAATTGCGCATCCATGGTCGTTGCTTTGTTTGTTTCAGAAAATTTCATGTGTCGGCCAAGTGTAAATTTAATTCTGAAAAATGTAAATTTTGTAATAACAATTTTCACCATTTTTCGGTTTGTTTAAATAGGAATTCTAATCAAACTGTCCCGAAAGAAATCAAATCAGCAGACTCTGTAATCACTTCTATTTCTCATTGTAAAGTCAATTCAAATGCAAATTCCTTTAAAGAGGTTATTTTGCAAACAGCTTGCGTAAAAGTGGAATCTGGAATAAATTCGGAACTTTCCTTATGTTTATATGATTTAGGTAGTCAAAAATATTTGTGACGAAACGATTAGTTTCAAAATTAAATCCACGAATTATTCGTAGAGAAAAACTTCAGATTTTTTCCTTTGCAGCTACTAAACCACAAATAAAAACTTATGATGTTGTGCAATTAAAATTATCTCATGTTGAAGACAAATCGCGTTTCATTTTTATTGAGGCTTTGGTTACAGACGTAATTTCTAATGCAACGATTCATCCCCCACTTCTCAACAAACAGATAACAGACAAATTGGTGCCCTACAAGTTGTCGAAATTTGCTGCGCCATGCGATTCTCAAATAAATATATTAATTGGAGTGGATTATTTTTATCAAATCTGTCACGAGGGAGAGGTACAGAAAATAACTAAATCTCTATTTTTATGTGAAAGTTTATTCGGACACTCTTTATGTGGGTTCTATGAGGATGAAAAGAGAAATTTGAAATACGCATCTGTTTTAAATCTGTCCGTTGTAAATCTAGAGAGAGAGGATTTGAAATTTTTATGGGAAATTGAATCTTTGGGTATTACGCAATCAAATGAAAATATTTCAGATATGGATAAAGAAATTGTGAATAAATTTGAGAATAATTTAAAATTTGTAAATAATAGGTTCGAAACGGGTTTATTGTGGAAGGATGAGAAAACTAGAGTAGATAATAATTTTATAATAGCAAGGAATCGTTTTAACGAATTAAATCGTAAACTCGAAAAGGATAAGGACTTATGTAAAAAATATAAGGCTATTGTATTGGAACAAAAAACTACCGGAATTGTAGAAGATTGCCCTGATAGAATAATTGAGAATGGGTATTTTATGCCTCATAGACCAGTTTTAAGAGAGGATAAATTAACTACCAAAGTGAGGATGGTTTTCGATGCTTCTTCTAAAGAAAAGCATTTAAATTCTTTAAATGACTGTTTATACCCAGGTCCTAATCTCAAGCCGAACATACTTGATGTTATAATGAATTTTAGAAAATATAATGTTGCATTTTGCGCTGACTTAGAAAAGCCTTTTTGCAAATTGGGATATCAGAAGAGGATCGGGATTATTTAAAATTTTTGTGGTTTGGTGACGAAAATGATAACTTAACTTTTTTTAGATTTACTGGAGCTGCTTTTGGGGTAACTTTCAGTTCCTTTATTTTGGCTGCAACGATTAGATATCATATTCGGAAGTATATTGATCATCCTGAAGTTGTTAAGATCTTGAATTCATCTTTATACGTAGATGATTTAATAACGGGGTCAAAATCTGATGAAGACGCTTTTTATCTATCATCAACCGCTTCGGATATTTTTAGGGAAGCTGGTATGAATTTGCGAAAATTCAATACTAATTCTGTTAAACTTAGAAACATATGGGAGGAAAATATATTATGTGACTCAGAAGAAAATTCGAATAATTCTTTGAAGATTTTGGGATTATTATGGGATACGAATTGGGATATTTTACGTTTTGATGTACAATCCTTTCCTGATGAATGGAAATTTAATCCAACGAAACGCGTTGTTCTTAAAGCCATGTTAAAAATCTTTGATCCTATAGGATTAATCGAACCATTTTATATTCGTATAAAAAGTTTGCTACAGGAAACATGGAAAAGGGGATTGGAATGGGATGAAAAATTCCCTGATGATTTAAAAATTGAATGGGAAAATTGGTGTTCAGAAATCGAACATTTAGATAAATTTGAGGTTACACGCAAATATTTTCCGCAGGGCTTAGAATTTTCGGACCCAATTGAAATTCATATTTTTTCCGATGCCAGCTCTAAGGCTTATGGGGCTGTAGCTTATTTTCAATATATCACAAGTAATAATGAAATTATGACCAGTCTTATTTGGCCAAAATCTAGAGTTTCCCCGATTAAGTGTTTGACAATCCCTCGTCTTGAATTAATGGGGGCATTAATAGTTGCTAGGATGTCTAAATATTTAAAAAATGTATTTAATTTTCAAAATTTGGAAATGCATATCTGGTCAGATTCCACTATTACGTTATACTGGATAAAAGGATCAGCCAATAATTGGAAGCCCTTTGTGGCTAACAGGGCTGTAGAAATACAGTCTTTGACTGATCCGAAATTGTGGAAGTATATCCCGGGTAAGGATAACCCGAGTGATCTTCTTACTAGAGGCGAGAATTTACATAACCTCACAAAAAATAAATTGTGGTACTATGGCCCAGAATGGTTATCATTACCAAAGGACAGTTGGCCAAAACCTGAAAAGGTACCATTTAACGTAAACTTTCTAAATCAAAGCACTTTGAATGAAAGAAAATCATCGAAGTTGAGTTCTGACCAAATATCTTGTACAGTAGGTTTTGTACCTCCAGAATCATTGTTAAAATTAGAAAATTTTAGTAATATTTCCAAATTACTAAACATCACAGCATGGAACTTTAGATTTTTAAATAATATCAACAAAAGTAAAATTAATATTTCAGGTGAGCTGACAACTCCAGAAATTGAAAAAGTAGAAATTTATTGGATAAAACAAACTCGGCTATCTGTATTTAATCGTGAAATTGACTTTTTGAAAAAGGGAAAGCCCATCGATAAAGATTCTGCATTGTATAATCTGAATCCAAAATTAGATGAGAATGACTTACTGATTGTATCTGGCAGATTACAATTTTCAGAATTTTCTCAAAGGGAAAAACATCCTTTTATACTTCCAAATGGCAGTACTTTCACAAAATTGTTGATTCAGAATGCCCATGAAAAGGCTTTCCATTATGGAATCACAACTACATTAGCTCATTTACGAGAAAAATATTTTATAATCAGAGCACGAAAATTGATAAAATCCGTACTGAAAAAATGCCTCATTTGTACAAAATTTAAAGCTTCTCCTGGAAAGCAGGAAATTGCACCTTTACCTAAAGATCGTATAATAGAATCCCCCCCCCCGCCAGACCTGTGCTGTGGATTTTGCAGGTCCTATTTATGTCAAAACAAAAACTGGCCAAGAAAAGGCTTACATCGTTCTTTTCACGTGCGCAGTCACTAGAGCCGTACATCTCGAATTATGTACGAATTTATCTACTGAAACCTTCCTTTTAGCATTTAAACGATTATATCACGAAGAGGAATTTGTAAAACTATGTATAGTGACAATGCGAAAACTTTTATCAAAACAGATAATTTAATTAGAGAAGTTTGGAGCCGAATATCTAAAGCTGAAGTTTTACGATATTTT
The DNA here is from genome assembly GCA_963931845.1 of Maratus michaelseni. Lineage (NCBI taxonomy): Eukaryota > Metazoa > Arthropoda > Arachnida > Araneae > Salticidae > Maratus > Maratus michaelseni. The sequence goes on along the minus strand of OZ007590.1, from coordinate 253,614,235 downwards.
AATAAAAATAATATCGTTTGGAAATTTATTGTTCCAAGAGCCAGTTGGTGGGGGGCATTTTGAAAACGAATAGTTCGTTCGGTAAAAACTCCGTTGAAGAAAGTTCTCGGTAGATCTATGTCTCTCATTTGAAGGATTTCAAACCACTTTGACCGAAATTGAGGCTGTGATTAATGGTCGCCCATTGACGTATGTCTACACTGTTAAAAATTTGCAGCAAACTGTCCAGTCATCTGACCATTTTTATAGAAAATGGTTACATAACCGTAATTTAACTCTATTCTGACCATAATATTGCTCATTTTATGGTTATAATATAGTCACATTACGGTTATGTAACCGTTTTCTACAAAAACGGTCAAATGACTGGACAGTTTGCTGCAAATTTTTAACAGTGTATGAAGAAAACAGTGAACCGCTTCCACTTACACCTTCTCATTTTTTGATCGGCAAGCGAATAAATTCTCTACCAGATCTTCATTGTGTTTCAGAAACTAAATCGAATAAAATAACACAGACAAAAATTTTGAGATATCGAGATCAAGTTTTAAATCATTTTTGGAAACGTTGGAGACAGGAATATTTGCTATAACTCCAACTGAATTCGAAGTTGGGGATATTGTGTTGATTAATGAGGATAAAACTCCAAAGCACATGTGGAAATGCGGAGGAATAACAGAACTATTTTTAGGAAGAGATTCGAAAATTAGATCCTGTGCCATTCAGACTGTTTCTGGTGTGATAAAAAGACAGTCCAATTGATTTATAAACTGGAACTCGATATTATGAACTAATGAACATTTTAATGAACATTTTATTTTCATTTTCTTACTATTAATGTTTTCTAATCCCATTATTTTGTATATTTTAGTTTCAGTATTAACTACTGTGAAAACTGTTTTTGTGTAATCTCCTTATTGTAAGTATGTTCTATTTTTATCTTATCAATGTTGTTTAAAATTTTTTAGAAATTTAATTTGAATTATGAACAATAGTAATTGTTCATCCGGGGGCAGTGTGTAAAAACACCCTTTCTGTTGTTTTGATTGGCGAGATTAGGCGTCGCCAATAATAATTATTGTAACCCTTTCATTTGTTGTTTTTCAGTTTTAATTCTGATTTAGATGTGATGCAATTCGTGAACCGAGTGGCTAGCGGTATAACCAGCTTTTATCTGAACCAGGCTTTTGCTTTGTAACAATAAATTCCTTAATTTTAATTTAACTGTACTTTTTATTATGTATAATATCATCGAGAATATTTTATAAAAAATAAGAAACAGTGAAAATTTAGTTTGAAATAGATCCTGATTCGAAGAATAATAAATAATATCGATTTGCAATATCTTCAGTCCCCTTGACCATTAACTACCTATGAATCCAAACGTGAGCACGTTTCACAAATATTTTTCCGTGATAAAAAAATGAAAAACAAATAAAAGAAAAAACTGCAAAAATCTTTTCAAAATTTTCTTTTTTATTATTTTTTTAAGAGCAAAATTGTGTGTTTTGGTATATTTTTTTAAATGCTAAATATATATATATATATATATATATATATTTATAATTTCACGTCATAAAATTTATATTTTGCTGCTACGTATTATCACTTTCTATTTCGATATATATATATTTATCCCGATATATATATATATATATATATATATATATATATATCGGGATAAAAATTTTATATCGAAATAGAAAGTGATAATACGTAGCAGCAAAATATAAATTTTATGACGTGAAATTATAACAGCAACTTTATTTTTAGTCACTTTAAAAAGCAAAAGGTCCGATATTATTATTTTTATTTTTTTCTTAAGTACATTGAAAGTTATTATTTTCTTTTACTTGCATTTCTTATGTAAATAAAAAAAAATCGAATGCCAATCAAAACTCCAATTGTAAACGTCGAAGAATTTACTCGAATTGTTTATACAAAATTCCTTGGTTATGATTTTTTACCATCCTGTTATACTGATATTTTCATCAGTGACCGTATACATAAAGGGAAGTAGCGTACAATTCTATAGTCGGGAAAAGACGGATATCTCTCTTTTGACTCACTTTGAGTAACCATCTAGCTGATAATGGTTGAAATACGTATGTAAAGCGGACTTTATTATATCACCCTATAGACATTTATTTAGTTTTTATGTTTAAAACGTCATTTTATAACTGTTTATTAAGAGTTTTTTAGTTTTAAAAATTATTAAATATGGACACATTTGGAGTTTTTATAATATTACGAGTAGCATTTTTAATAAAGATTTTTTTTTCTCAATTTAAATGTTTCTAGGAATTAAAAGGGCATTTTTAAAGGTACTTTATTTTCCACATTATCCCTGGATAAAACAGGGTATCCTATGGGAGATAAGAAATGATATTGGAAAACGATAATTTAAGAGCCAGTAAACAATGTTTGAAGAAAAAGCGATCAAAACTACAAGAAAAAGTGTGTTAATGGTTTTTACAAAGCTGATAAAGAGAAGAAATTATCTTTTTCTATATTTCTCAAATTGTAATAAATATTAATTACTCTTTTTGGCTTCAAATATTATATAATGAGATTTATAATTGAAATATTATGGGTTTTGTTGTAAAATAAAATGTATTACTCTTTTATAAAAAATAGTGTAAACATTTCATTTTCTGTAAGATTAACATATCAATGAGGTTTACAATTTGCCTTATTCTGTAAATAATCCTTTATTAATTAAATTGTAATTAACAAATCATATATTTAAAATGATATTATGGTTCAAAAATAAGTGGAGAATAGGTACGAGAAGGTACATTAAATTATATTTGAAATTTTGTCTTTAAGAATCAAATAATTATAATTTATTCTGTCTTTGTCTATTTCCTGCTATTTAATTTTATTGGAACATTTCAAATCTCAATACGAATCCCTTTATTTCTTTTTTTTTTCAGTTTGCCATGTCTCATTTACTCATAATACAAGTTTACATTTCTCTGTTGACAAAAATATGCAAAATATGAATTACATTTTCATCGTGAACTGAGTAAAGATTATTAAAAAAAATGGAAATAATATTAAAAGAAATATTAAATTTACAGTAGTGTTTTACCTTTCTAATCATAAAATAAAGCTTTCCCGGTGAAAGCTTTCGTAACAGTGAATTTTTTAAATATTTTTTATTATATCTGCAACATTTCAATTCTATATGTGACAAATTATTCAATTGGATAAGAAGTTTTTCATGTTATAATAAAAATGATGTTTTGTAACTAGATTATATTTTTTGGTTTTTTACACACATTTATTTTCTTAAAATTTTATTCCACACAAAGCAGAAAAAAACAATAATCTATTATGCCTCTTGGAAAATGATGAATATTTAATTATCACTTTGCAAAATATCATTGGTTAAAGAGGTTCTCTAACCCAAATACAAAAACACAATCTAAAAATATTAAAAGATTATTTAATAATTTTTCAGGTATTTTGGGAAACTAAATGCAATACATAATTATATCTAGAACTGAAATGCTAAGATTTGCTGAAAGATTTTATCACTGTAAGTAAATTTAATTTTCCTTTTCTTTTTTTTTTTTCTTTTTTTCTTTTTTATAATCGCAAATATCTACTGTGGGAAATTAGAGAATTTAAAAATATTTTTTCCGTACGATTTAAAAAGTGTAGTACTTGATGTTCCCCAAACTATATTGGATGTAAGAAAAGCAAAGTTTTGCCAATACATAAAAATATAATTTCTGTTTCATCGGGGCAATTTCATTTACAAGCTGAAACATTTTTTTGTCTTTATTATTTTCTTTAAAATAATTAATTATCTATTTAAGTTAAAAAAATATTTACCGCTATAAATATGTATACAGCGATGTACAAACTAAACATAATAATTAAAATATATAATTCTATTACTTTCGTATATTATACCACCGCCAATATGCACCGTATTTTCGGGTGTATAGCCCGCACCCCTAAATCGAGCAGTACAGTAAAAAAGTTCATGTATAACTCGCGGAGCTGCATCGGTGTATAGCCCGCGGGCTATACACCGTCTACGAACGTATATTTCGACCAGGGTTCGAAATTAGAGGTCATTAGTCATAATTTGCAACAGAAATTTACCAAATGTTTTCGTGGTGCATAATGCCTACAGTAATTCGGCTAAAAATTAAGGACATCACTACAAGAATTATCAAATACAACAAAATTGATTTTTTTTATATATAGCAGGTAGCGTTTTGTAATAAAAAAGTAGGGTATTGAAGTATCTTGATTAAGTAATTAAACAACAGTAACTCAGAATTACTATTACAATATTATTACTTAATAATTTATCTTCCTTTTGTTGAGAACGTAATGTAATGTACAACTGAAACCATTAATGACATTTTACCACCTAGAAAATATGTTATTATTATTTTGTCATTTTAAATAATAATTACTACTAACAATATAAATTATTGTATAAAAAGGCATACAGTAATTTATTTTAATCACTGGAATCGGACAATCCTTCAGAGTCGGAAGTTTCCGAGTCTGTCATAAACAAAATAATTATGTCACTATTTAATGACGAGTCAACAGCTTCATCATCATCTTTACAATCAGACAGATCAGAAACCTCTGAGATGTGTGGCTGTGGTTCAACAATTTTTTATGGGGTAATCCAGCTTTTCTGAATCCCTTGATCACCGTCTTTACCGAGATATTTTCCCATGAATCAGCAATCCATTCACAAACTGTAGTATATGAAGCTCGTTTCATTCTTCTGCTTTTTGTGTTTTCTTTTAATTCCTCTGTCATCCATTTCTTCCACTTTCCTCGAATTTTGCACTTGAATGATCGATTTACGGTTATATCCAGTGAATGCAAAAGTTTAGTCATACCTCCAGGTATAATGCCACGAAAACATTTGTTGTTCTTGCACAACTTCTTAATGTCATCAGTGAGATGTGCTTTCCTCGAATCCATTACTAAGAGACATTTAGGCCTAAAACATAAATGAAAAACAACTGTACCAACAAAAGATTATCACAACATAAAAATTGAAAAAAAAAAACAATTAAAGAAGAAAAAACTTGTTTTCATATTGGAGTTAACGATGGGCATTCAAAGAAACTAGAATAGATTTTTGTATAGGAAAAAAAAGTAAAAGCTAAGGATTTTGCTGTTTCATTTCAAATTAACTGGGTTTGTATGGGTCCGGTCGCCATGCGGTTTGGCTTATTCGACTCGACATCGATAGAGCTTACCGATTTTAGTTCGTAGTTTCACTACCATGGGGCGCTTTCCTAGGGCAATTGAACATCCCCTCGCCTTCTTTGAAGATTTTTACTCTAACCATGCTCCATTTCCGTAACTCAGTAACTATCTTTTCGATTTCAACGCAAATGATTTCAAACATTATAATTAACTTAATAGTTACCATCTATAACATTAAAGTAAATTTATGAGTAGCAGTTACCACTATTTCCGAAAAATAGTTTAAGCCAAATTTGTAATTAATTTCCTAGCTTAACCAAACGAACAAATTTTTAAAGATACATAGTGGTAATCCTAATTAGTCATTTTCTGAAGGACCCTTGAACCCCCCCCCCGGCACCTCCCTCAAAGTTAATTTCTCTAACTGTGCCTTATTTCAATAACTCGACTAATAATGTTCCCATCCTCTCCAAACCAGCTCAACTTTGTAGCACGCCTACTATATAGTGCCGTAGGCAGTGGGGACCTGTCTCAGTGGTTCGTTCGGAAAGAGTTTTGTTTAGAACAGAATGCACCCCTGGCAGTGGAAGGGGGAAATAAAAGATTTTCGGGAGTGTACGAGCATGCCCGGTATACTGTGCCAAAGCCATCGGAGACCGTGGCCAGAGTTTTGTTTTACGGGCTCGGGCAAGGCCGGGCGGGTCAGCTAGTATAAAATAAAATTCAATTTCAATAACTACCATAGTTTTAACTATTTAATTTGTTTAATCGATCTTTATTAGAGTCCTGTATACCCAAAGAGGTTCCCGCTTTGTGGTGCGGGTATAAATTTATTACACGCGGGCGTATCTGGTTGCGGGTAAAATCGCAAAATATGGTTTAAAAGCTTTTTTCTAATCAAGCTAATCATACTATGCAACTGTTTTCGTTATTTTTAAAACCCTAAAAGGATCGATTTTTCCTTATGACTGTTTTTCTGTGTAATAATGATTATTATTTTTTATATAAAAGTTTTTTTTCGTTTGTTTTATTGCGAGTAACGGTTGCGGGTACACTCAAAATTTTCCGGTGCAGATATATTCGAAGCTATTGCAGGAATTCTAATTTTTATTCACATTTTATTTCAGGTGATACGCATGCACGTGCAGAATTTCATTGCCGGAAATAGCTAGCGCTTCCTCTACAAGCAGAAAAGGGACACTGTCCTTTTAGGCAACCAAATTTCCCTCTTTTCTCCACGACAAATAAGCTATTTTTTTTCTCTGCACAGCAGTTGGGGTACTCTGTTTTACCGGGTGCTTTTTGTCTCTTTCCTTCTTTTCTTTAGTTGAATAACCGGAGGCATTACTAGTGATTTACTGATTTTGTAATTATTTCATTATTTATTTTAAATTTTCTGCTATATTTTGAAAATTGGACTTTTTAACAAAAGAATCTCCAAAAGTAAATATTAAAAATTTACAAGTTCCGTTTTTGGATATCACAATACTTAAATGTTTCGTTGATAACAAATTATTTAAAACTGAATATTGTTAAACCCCAAAAAAAGAATCAAACCAATTATGTTACTAAGGATAATAGTAAAAAAGAAAGTAAAATATTTACTTGAAAAATGTTCCAGGTCTTTTTCTCAAAACTTGGTTCAGCCACAACTTCCTCACTTCCTCATTCATCCAGCCTTTTTTATTCGCTGTTACAATGATTCCTGAAGGAAATGGTCCCTTGGGTACCGTTTTTCTTTTAAAAATTACTAAGGAATTTAATTTTGTGCCATCTGCACAGCTAGTCAATACAATCGTTAAGCAGCTCCTTTCATTCCCAGTAGTCGAAATGGTTATAGTCTTTTGACATAAAAATTAATTAATTAAAAATTTTTATAAATTATATTGAACAAATTTCATAAATAAAAGATTAATTGAATGAAAGGAAATATGTATAACGCATTACTTACCGATGCTATTTACGGTCCTACACCCAGAAAAAAGTTTTGTTGAATCAACAAAAATTTGGTTGACCCAACAAAACTTTTCGTTTAAATATGGGTCAATGAGAATTTTGTTTGAACCCACAAAAGAATATTGTGGATTTGTTTTTTTTTTTTGCAATTCCAAAAATTTTTTTTGTATCGTCAGCAAAAATATGTTTTGTTAATTCAAGTAAAATTGAACCATTTTACTTGAATTAACAAAATTATTCTTGTTACATAGATATATGGTATGTGTTATTTTAACTATTTATTTTCTTTTTTCAACAAAATATATTTTGTTTGTTTAAATAGTAAAATCTATTATATTACGAACTTGTTTTGTTTATACTACAAAAAATTCTGTTAAATAAACGAATCTAAACACGCAATTTTAACTCATTTTAAGCAGTGAATTACACCCCTGTAAACCTTGAATAATAACAAGCGAATTTTTAGGCTGCTTTTTTTTCAAGCGGAAACCCAGAGAGCGAAAATTGCCCAAGCCGGGAGTTAATCCCGGGTCTTCAGAACAGCGATCTGAAGCTCTACCACTGAGCTACAAGGAACTATATCGGAGCTTGGCATTTCTCACTCTTATATATATCGGAACGCAGCCAGGGTTCGTTGATATATATCAATAGATATATATCATGATATATATCCCATATTTATTTTCAAAATATCAAGATTAAGGACAGATATAGAAATATAAACTGTCTAATTTAGATAATCAGTTCTATACAGCTTCATTAGAAAAGAATCAATTTCTGGTTTTGGTGGTGTTGAGCTTAAATTGTACAACATGTTAAGGAATAAAAAAATAAGCTGACATTTGTTTAAATTTTTCAATTAAAAAAAACTATTTTGTATTTAATTTTTAGTTTTATAAATTTCTGATTTCTTGAAAGTTAATACTGAATCTTATAGTTGTTTTTTTGTGCATAAAGCAATTTTTTTCTGTTTTGTTGATTAGTTGATCTTCAACTTTGTTCAAAAGAAAAAAAAAGAAAAGGAGGGGAAAAAAGAAGTTTTAGTATATTGTTTAAGTTTTCATGTTAAGTGCAATATATTTTAGTTTCTAATCTATATTATGCTTGAAAATATTTATTATCAGCAGTAAGTTGACTATTTTGAAAATATCGGATATATATCGAAAATATCGGATATATATCAAAATATCGGATATTTTTTATATTTTCGAAAATATCATGATATTTACGAACCCTGACCGCAGCACAAGATGAAAATGTCATCAGGAGCACGCACATTTCTGCGGCAAACATGAGACGACAATACAAAGCCCCGCATACGGCAACACATAGTTAATTTGTAATTCATTTTCAGCAGTGAATTACGCCTGCAAAAAGCAGGATAAAAATTCATTTGTTATTATTCAAATATTATAGGCGTAATTCACTGCTGAAAATGAGATAGAGCTATTGCAGAAATCGCGAAAAATGCAACATGGCAACGCCACCTGTTGCGCGATTTACACCAAAAACCAATCAGCAACAATTTATATCAGGAAGTAACTGAATATAAAGTTTTATTAAATTCCGTGCATTAGTTCTTGAGATAGAGCGCCCACAAAATGTTTGTCACATACAGACAGATAGAGTCATTGACAGTCATTTTCTAAAAATAGTCAAATCGTGTTCAGGACCTTCTAAAATCCGTCGGAAATCGGAAGTCGAAAATTTTCATGATTCCAATACTTTCTTCTTGTAAAGATAGAAGTAAGTAATAAATGGGACAGGTTTTTTTTTTAAACTACCTTGATCCGTCCCAAAGAAAAAATGTTTTAATTATCCAAAAAAATAGGTTAATCCCCTTTAATTATATAGATATATAAGTCAAATGAATCGAGTTACGTGAGAGAGTTATGGCTACTTCACAACAATTTAAATTTTTAAAAACCAACAAAATTTTGCTGGAATTACAAAATTATTGTAAAATTAAAAAAACAGATTTTGTTAATTCAGGTAAAATTGATGAAATTTTGTTAGAGTATTAACAATATTTTTTTGTCCAAGCAACAAAACCAATTTTTTTACTTCAACTAAAAATTTTGCTAATACAACCAAAATGTACTCAACAAAACATGTTTTGTTGTTTTAATTAATTCCTGTTTCTGGGTGTCCTGGGAGGCATATCAAAAGCCATGGACGATTCGTCCATATTTATGATTCTTTCAGACATAAATTTATGTTCTTTGATGATTTTCTCCACGTAATTTTTTAACATTGCAATCTTCTCTTCCGAATCATTTTGAAGATCTTAGGATATAGTTGCCGGAATCCAATGGATAATTCTTTCCTTCTCATAAATCTGTTGCACCACGATGCATTTTCCTTAAATTTTTCTTAATTTAACTCTACTGAAAAACTTTTGACTTTCATTCTAACTATGGTCGTTGAAATTGGTTTGCCCTCCGATCTCTCGGAATCAATCCATTTATTAAGTTTTTCTTCTAAATCAGGCTATTGCGCTCCTTTTCCCCTCCTTGATCTTTGCACTTCGGCATTTTCTCTAGGATTGTTTTTTCTTTACGCCATTGCTGAAGACTTTTCTCATCAATGCCTAATTCTTGTGCAACAGCTGTATTGACCGAAATTTCGGCTTTCTGCACCGCTTGCAGTTTATATTCGGTCGTATAACTTGCACGTCCTTTAGGCATCGTACATGTAAAATACGAAAAAAATTATCTTCTTACTAGTAGCGTGTGTTAGTCGAACAGAATCGGAAATGAGACGAACGATGAGTGTTAATTGTTCAACTTTTGTCCTGACCCGCCGGATTGGTCGCTGAAACCTGTTAGGTCAAAGGTTACATTATTTTGAAGCGGAGGCCAGGTAGCTATTATAGCTCTATTAGTGCAATCTTTTGCGATAGTTGCAACAATTCTTCCAAACCCAGAAATAAATAATAATAGCATTTAAACAGTAACAAAAACATTACAAACATGGGGAAATTCTTTATATTTCGATGGCATAGCGAAAAAAATTCACAAATTTCGACGATTTTTGAAAAATTTTTGAGGTTTAAAAATTGTAGAAAAATCACACGATTTCCGTTTTTAAAGAAAAAAATCTATGTATAACCCGCACCGTGTATAAGCCGCAGCGGTTATTCGAAATGTTTTTTTCTTGTATAACCCGCGGGAATTACACCCGAAAATACGGTATATATATATATATATATATATATATATATATATATATATATATGATGTATTGAATACATATTAGAAGATATTATCAGCATAACGCATAGTATGCCGTTGTTGCAAGTTCAAATTTCATTTGCTAGAAGGATATCCATTCCACTCTTGAATTATATTCAGAACCCACTTCCGTAATCACTTGATTCGATGAGAACTATTATAATATAAACTATCTAAATTTTGTAGTTATTCTTGTAATCTCGAATGCAAAACATCACGGATAGTTTATTCTCCGGACGAAAGATATTTATATACATCAATATACAAAATGCAATTCGAACAAAATGTAATTCTGATAAATATAGCCATATATCATGCATAGTTTTCTTTGAGAGATGCCGCAACATCAGACCTGAATAACTTCCAAAGACGCAGTATTGTTGGTGCGCATTAGCAGGAGAGTCTCACTGCCGTAAGCAAACTGTGGGCGAAAGACAATGATGACAGAAAAAGATAGACAGGTGTTGAAGCACATAGTGAGTAGAAAACACAAGCAATTGCTTTCCGAGATGACATTCGAAATAAAAAGTCATCTGCTGGGCCTTTTGTAAACCAAAACTGTGAGTTGCTTGTGATTTTGAGCCACCATGTGCTTTAACACCTGTTGGTCCTTTTCTGTCATCATTTTCTTTTGCCCACTGGTCTACTTTTAAGACACAACCTTGCCGCCTTTCATGGACTCTGTCATAATTGTTGGCAACTTAAATTATGAACGCACTAAAAAGTTTTGCTTTTTACGGCAGTGAGACTCCAACTAAAGAGCACCAACAATCATGCAGATTTTAGAAGTCATTGAGGTCTGACTGTGCAGCGTCTCTTAGAGTAAACTGTGTCTGTACAAGCATTCACCTAACTACAGTTCTTGACGGATCCTTACCTTTCACGGCCACAAGATGAAAGAATTCTCTTCCAAGGGGCGCTCCTGCAACACAAGTGTGAAATGTGGCATATTTGTTACAGGTGTTCGTATTATTTTGTATTTATCGGTAAATTTCTTAACTTACCGGGCTTATTACTGTGACGTAATGAATTCCCATTAGACGTTGTCAGTATATTAACTCATAGTATTCCATTGTTCAAAAAAATTAATTTACTAGAGGAATCTAGCAATAACTACTAGCAGTCAGTTCGCGGCTGAAAACATGGCAGGTGGAATAAATTTTATCATTGAAACCCTGTTAAAAAGTAGCCAAGTTCTATAGAGCGCTGTTCCAGCAAAAAGTGAACAAGGAGCTTCCATAATTTATTTTTTTGACAATAACTTTTCATTCTCTATCCCTTTGATAAAACAATACATATAGGAAAAACATGAATGTTACTCATAATTTCTTACTTACAAATAAATATATTTTCTGCTTTTGTTGTTAGTTGTTTTTGAACTTCCCTTATACACTACCATTTTACTCTCGGAAAGAAAAATGAAAACAAAAGTACTTTTTTGTACTCCCACTTTTATGCATCTGTACTTCGTTTCTTCCTTCCCTCACTTTCCTTGGTTTAGTTTTTCTCTCTGCGCATGCTCTATTCATCATGATTCAACGACTTCTCGCCTCTTCATTTATCTCATCTGTTGCTTACTTGCCGTCGAGTATATTTACTTACATGAATAAGAACTAAATATTTTTTTTCTGCCCCAAACGATCGTAAGGTTTTTTTAATTATGTGTTATTTATTAAATAAATTAGTTTATACTTAGAAAGTAAATTGAAGTTTTTTATTCATTATATAAAAATAAATATCAGTAATTTTAATATCAGTAATTTTACCAACTTCCTTTAAATTACTCATTTTTCTTTCTCGTATGCAATTAAAATTTATTAATAATATTGACCTAAAAAGTAATGTGGATTAGGTTATATAGGGTATACAACAAATACGTTTTTAATAGAATTTTAAGCATTATAAAATCATCTAATTTCGAAACATTAAACGCATTAAATCTTCGGATAGATAAAATGTTGCTCTGAGAAATTTCATAATCTTACATCAAAGAAAAACGTACTTGAACACAGTGATGTACATTTTCTGGGTATTTATTTGTAAGGATAACAGAGTAAATACTCATTTTGGACATTTACCTAGATGTATAATCCGCAATTAAGTATCACTGTCAAACACACTTATATTGCTGTTATTTATTACCGGTTAATATAAAAGAAAGTAGATTGAGAAATTTGTGCTTCGTATAACTCTTAAATAAAAGAAAAACGTAATATTTTACATTTAAATATTGAATGTAAATGTCTTTTTAATTATGATTTAGAATTTTAAAAAAGCTAATATTTATTGAGAAGAAATTTTATTTAAAAATATACCTTTTATTATATTATGCAATAGGTACACTTAATACTTGCAACACCACTTTAGGTACTGTAATATTGCTACACAAGTTATCCAGTAAAGATGATATAGTCTGTAATCCGTCTCACAAGATTTTTATTTCCCTGATATGCTCTTTGCCTCTGCAAATAACTAGACAGAGTGAGAAAGAGACCATGCATCTTGATCACCAAATTGTGCCATAAAAATACCCATTTGACTGAAAATTATTTTTTCTTTCAGTTTACATAAAACAAGCTAATTGATTATCTTTATACTAAACCAGTACGAAACTCTGAAAATTTCAATACGAATACTTAATTTTTATATCATATTTCGCTTTGTTTGGATACCAAACTGAAAGTCATTCAGTTAAGTAGTTCTGGAGTTATGCTTAAAAATCAACCACATTTCAGTTAGTTTTGAAATGACTGCAAATTGATTTAACATATCAGAAGTTCAACATTTTAAACCTACATAAACTACTAGCTCGAATGACTTTCCATTTGGTATCCTTAACTAACCTTTACAGAAAAAGCGGAAAGCGATGTTAAAATTGGGTAGGTTTGTAATATAAATTTCATAATTTGGTGCAATTTCAGTGTGAAGATGACCCCTAAACTTATTTTCTTGAAACATAAAATGAAAAAGTATTAATCTCCAGTCAAATGACTATTTTCGTTTTTTCCTCTGACAATTAGGGCATTAAAATCCTTCTGTATTTATGTTCGACTGCACCTCAATATAGCACTAGATTTAAAATGTCTCTTTCAATATAAAGAAAACTAATGCCATATTTTTTTTTGAAAATTTGTTTGGATATTTTTTATATATGATGTTCATTAAAAAGTATTCCGCCAAACTTTTTTTTTATTGTAAAATGTTAAATACATACGAAATCATCAAAGATAATGAGAATAGTAATCTCCGTTTAAATCTGCAATCGTTTGCCAACGTTTTGGCAACTTTTCAATCCCTTCTGCGAAAAATTCTGGCGTGCGAGCGTACAGAAAGAGATCGACCTCATTAATGACCTCCTCATTTGAATGGAAGACTGTGCCATGAAAATGCAGCTTCAGATGTGAAAAGAGGTAGAAATCTCAAGGGGCTATGTGAAATTATATGGTGGATGTTGCACCAAATCCCATCCAGCTTGTAGAGCGTCCAGCCGTTCATCGTACTAACGTGTGGTCGGGCGTTATCTTGATGAAAGAGAACCACCTTCTTTCTGTACTCGTTTCTTCATTTTTAGCAAATGCCATCGCGAGCTTTGATTAGCATGTTGCTGTAGATTACACTGTTGATTGTCTGTCCACTTTTCAGGTACTCTTTGTACATAATTCCACGATAATCCCACCAGATGTAGAGGAGCACCTTCTTGTTAGTTAAGGAACGTCTTGCAACCGAGCCAGCTGACTCCACAGGTGCTGACCACTCTCCTTTATGGCTTGTATTGTTGTAGTACACCCATTTTTCATCACAGGTCACAATTCTGTTCAGAATGTTCTCTTTCCTTTGATCTCTGAGTAAAGCCAAACAACAGTTTTCTCTCCTGCGCTTGTCTTCAGCAGTGAATTCATAAGGCACTCAGCGGTTGAACTTAAACGTTAGATTTATGCGTTTTAGAGCATTAACTATTGTTTTTTAGCAAACATTAATCTCTAATGCAATAGTTCGTGTTGAAACATTTCTGTCTTCATCAATGATTTGCTTTAACTGCTCACAATGAACTTCAATAGGGCGGCCGAAACGTGGTTCATCTACACTGTCGAAGTTTCCAGCTTTAAACTTCCAAAACCAAACTTTGACTGTATCATAAAAAACAGTATAGATTCCTAAACTTTCACATATCTTTTTGTGGCATTCAGTCGCACTGAGTGTATTACGGAACTCATAGTAAATAATCGTTCTGATCTGCTGACGTGATAGCTCCATTAAACACTTTTATTGAACCACAAGTTAATACATTTTTAACAAACAAATTACACAGCCATGTAGTTCCTGTGCTCTGATTTCGAATACAAAAATTAGTTGGCTGAAAAGCTAAAAACCGCACAAGTGACAGATGTTTTAGCGAAGATAACTCCCCTTGGCGGAAAACTTTTTACTCAAGGTAATATAAAGATACAAGTAGCAGTTATGAACTATATTATGTTGTTAACTTCGTAAATGAATGTGAAGTTCATTTGATTGAAAGTATTAAATTGGATCTACAATTGGTTTAAAAATGTACACTATTTTTTGCAATATGAATCCAAAATACATCACCTAAAAATATTACCTTTAACTGATGAGTGTCTTCACTAACTACCATAATTTCTAATATAAACTTATTTTTTTTTTATGTTTTTAATTCTTTAAAGTTTTTTGGGGATAATAGTTTCCCTTTATAGATTAATTTTCTCACTATTGTTTTCTAAAGGGCTAATTTGTCTTATTGGTTCTTTTGTGCCCATTATTGTATCCCAGCATGCCTTCTCATTTCTTCATACATTTGGGTACTGATATAGTCTAGTTTTATCCGCTGTTGGAGAACCATTTTTGCTTTGGGCGTAAATGGCTGTTAAACATTCAAAACGCAACACTTGATATGAGGTACATCCGACGTATTACGCACTACCACTGAGAAAACAGAAATAAAACTTTCTTCTGTTCTCGTACTATTTCATAGGGTGGCCTTTTTGAGACTGATGTAGAAAGATTTTCCGAAAACGTTTCATTAGCTTCTTTCATTTGTGTATTTAAGTAGTATCATTCTTTGGTAGTACGAGACAAAACTTTAGAAATCCTTAATTCGTTGACGTTCGAAAAATATTTCTAAAACAATATTTCTAAAAAAAAAATCTCGCTTAAATACAAACTTTACAATAGCTTGAGTATTAAATGTTTGACAATAAAAATAAATTTCTGATTTCGTTTTCCCAGGCTGTTTCAAGGAATCGTTTTTTTACCTTCTTCTTCTTGGTTTTGACTGAATGTTGCATGCAAACAGATACTTCGTTTGATATATATATATGACACATATATATATATCAATGACTATATCAATAACATCTGTGAACAAAAAATGGTTAATTGACTGGCATCTTAAAATTAGAACATGGTAAATGTAAAAGATGGGAAAAGCCTCTCAATCGGACAACATTCGGGTATTTTTTTTACCTAAGGTGAATTCTGCTATCATATTGAAAGCATTGTAATCCATTATTTCAATAAATTTTTAACAAGATTATGATTTTTTACAGAAACAGAAACAGAAACCTCCTCCCACTCGTGGACAGCCAACCTCTCGGCATAGGACCTATGAGTCCACGAGGGGAAAACCTATATCTACCAGGAACCCCAGTGTCCAAAGACCCGGAGTCCCCAGCAAATAATTAAAAAAAAAAAAAAAAAAAAAAAAAAAAAAAAAAAACAATCACACGAGCTACCCAATATTGCTTATTGCTGGGTGAGCCCAAAGTTATTACATGTATATAAGTTCTATATGAATATACTGATAAGATTACATAAGATTAAAGATAAATATTTACATATATTTACAATAATAATATTGTACTGAAAATTTTCAATTGTATTTTGCACTAGTCTATTAAGTCTTTTAAAACAAAGTTTTTAAAATCTATAGATCTAGAATTTTATATAGGTTATAATAATTCTTTGATATATGAAAAGTTTTATTTAGGACATTATAGTTTTTATCTAACTTTTCGTAATTGGAAGCGTCTAATAGAACACGTTGTAGGTTTCTCTTTAATGTTTTATTTTTATTGAAATTAAAATGGTATTCCATAAGAGGGCAGTTACCGAAGATGTAGTGTATAGGAGTTCCAGGGTTTTTGTCACAGGGACATCTATCCGTGGTTCTTTTACCAATTTTATATAAAAAGCTTGGGAAGCTTCCATGGCCGCTAACATAATATGCTGCTGATTTCTGAACACATAAAAATTTAACATCTACTTTATTAAGAATTTTATACGTCTCTCTTCCTTTCGTTGAGTTGCTCCAATCATTTTGCCAATCAGTGAGGATTTTGTTTTTAAAATAACTCTTTAGAATGGATTCTGGAAATGGTAAGACAGAGATGTCATCAAAATGTCCTTCTGTAATTGCATTTTTTGCGATAAAGTCTGCTCGCTCGTTACCAGTGGTGCCTATATGTGCTCTAATCCACGCTATTTTGATGAATTTATTGGGGTTTTGTAGTAAACTATTGTAGATATTTAAAATTATGGAGTTTCGAGGAAAAATTATCTTGAATGCATCTAAGGATGGGCGTATGATTTTTTACAGTGAATTATAACAAAAAAACTAATTTGGGGGTGTTTACCTCATTCATGAGCACCTAGGTTTGTACCCAAGAAATAAACACCTACGCGCTGGGTATTTATCTTTCCCATATAACTGTTTACATATGATAAATAAATGATAAAATATAACAATGGTGCTGACACGTGTTCTTTTATGCATCGTTTTTGATTCCCATTTGATATAAAAACACTCTCACATACTTATCCCTTATTTTTTATCACAAAAGCCATTATCTCTGTCAAATAGATTAAACATTTAATTACATTTATTTTCTGTTAAACATCTTGCTTTTTTAAATACTTTAATCTAGTTTCTCGCTGTTTCAATGGTGCAGTATCTTTAATTACGTTTACTCGAAAAAGTGAAAATCCAGGGCTTTAATATAAATAAATGACAACATAGAAAGAAAGAACTTATCGTCACTTCACTTTAATTGCAAACATATGCTGCAATAAACTTCATTACGGTAGATAGATCAAAGATTTTTCACAACTCACGAATCAGTTTCTTATTTCGGATAAAATGTTTGATCATGCGTATAAAGTTTTTGTAACCATTAATTAAAAATTTGTTTCTCTGTAGCATGATATTTATAAACTTAAGTTATTTCTTTTTCAATTTTTGAAAGGAACGTATCTGCAAAAATAAAATAATATTACCCATTTTATTAATCTTGAATATTTTACGCCAACAATTATAATTGAGTGTTATTGACAAAATGCATATATTGCTTAAATACAGATTTCCTACATATATAAATAATATATATTTTTAAACCCTTTCCAACTTAGTTGAAAAGTATTTGTTGTTATACCTTAATCATCAAGTAAAAATCTAAATTAAACATTTTAGAATAAAAATTAATTTATTACGAAAGACCAACAAAAAATACCTAGAAGGTAAATGCGTCGTTTTGCACTCCCTAGTGTGTCAGAATACATTCGGGAAAAAAAGATAAATCGCACTTGAAAATTATGTTTATCTTTAAAATTTCACCTTTTTAAGATACTTCCCAACATAATTCAAATATGTTTATGTATTCGATTTTTCTGGTCGTTTAAATATCCGTGCTGTATCTCACGTAAATATACTATGATTGTCAGGTAATTAATTGGTATATTTTTTTTAGGTTTATCGTGATATGTTCGGTATTGAAAATGAAGTGAGTAGCATTTATGGTTTGTTTACGGGAGTAATCAAAAGAGTTCCGATAAATTATGGTCTATGGTGAAAAATAGTTTGCAGTGGATTTTAATGAAATTACATTATTTCAAACACATTGAAATTTACATACATCATTGAGGTGCACAAAATGTTAATTACTATAGAATATGGCGTGAAAAGTATTTACCGTTCATTTATTGAGACGCACAAAATAATTCGTTTATAGTACAGTCTTTGAGCAATAATTGTTTAAATTATGGTTTTAATTGGTGGTAACCGTGTTTAAATTTAACTCGTATTTTTGCAATTTCTTGACGTATATGAACTCTATAGATCATATACAGGGCTATGAATTCGAGTACATTTCCGCTTTCTTACGGAAATTGACGAATATACTTTTTAAATTTTGTTTAAAGTTCGCTAGCTGAACTAACATTTTGCATAATTTGTAATATATATACAAATCTATATATCAAATACAAGGCTGCATGAAAGGAGTTTCGGCCTATAGATGGTAATTTCTGAAATCTAAATGCTCCCTCATAACAACGTTTCGCAATTGATCATCAATAGTGTGATGGTTAATGTTGGAGAGATATTTTAACCCTTTGGTAATTTACAGGGAAGTTACGCAGGACCTGCTATATCTCTCTTCAATTAACAATTCCCAAATTACTTATGTGTCAATTAGTTGTTGTTATAAATAAAATTAAAGTGATCGTGGATTCTATGTTCCAGCTTAGGAAATGTTAAGCAATTGCTCATAATTGCTAAAAATAATAATTAAAAATCATAACTAATTTCTTAAAATAATTTAAAAGTTGACAAAGCGTAGTGTAGATTTCGTAATTAACAACGACCTTAATAATCCCCCAACTAGCACATATTTTCCTACTAAAATACATTAAAATTAAAGATTAAGGTACGACAAACAAATTGACATTACTTAATTCAAACTAAACAAATTTATTTACAGAAATAATAAAAAAATTGCATTACATACATTAAAAAAACACATATAAATTTATTTAATTTTTTTTTAAATGTTACTCTTACAGGTCATTTAGCGATCAGCTAATAGAACATTTGAATCATAAAGATGCGTCATTACGATTATATTACATATATGTCATTATGCTTTTTTTTTTTTTTTTTTTTTTTTGATTTAACATTTTGATTCCATTTAATAGAATTCCATGGAATAATTTGTAAAGTGCACATTGGTGAGAATATAAGTATATAAATATTAATTACAAAAGCTACTCTGATCCGTGTTCAAACAAAATCCCTGTTAATCTCCTTCTTATTAGAAAATGTCACAATTGAACCATTATTTCAAAATCGTACCTGGTCCATTGATTTCTCATGTTATAGTTACGACATCACTGGGTTCACTTTGTTGATTTTTTACAAGTCTGTTATCTAAACTGGGAATTGTCCTCAATAATTGTTCTTCAGACACGAGCAAAGTCCCCGCTTTTTGTCTGAGAATACTTTTATAAGAACTATTTAAAAATCAGCATCTATGAGCTATTTGTTATTAATTATACAAGGGGTGGTGACAGTTACTCATTGCAAGTTTCAGCTTAAACGTTGATACTATTAGACATTATAGAGAATTTAAAATTATAGAGCTTAGACAACCAGCCTTCTTTCTTAAAATATTTTGTACAAGTGACTCAGAAGAGCACATGCTTCCTTAAGAGAATTTTCACAAGTATATTATTATATCAAGAAAAAATATTTTTACACAATGTTCCTAATTTACGTGCTTTCTTCTAAAAATCCGCGTACCAAACTTTTACTTTCATCCAATGACGATACTGGTCACTACCTGCTCTTCTGTCATGCACTGTAACTCGTTCACATCTCATTCCATCTCTGATTGATAAAATTGCAACTTTATTTTTCCAGGGAGATGAGTTACGTATGGCCTGTTGTTAATAGACTTTGGTCGTAAAACTCAATTTTTGAAGGTGATGTCAATTCACCATTGTCGCACGGTTAACTTGTTGTCAAGTTTTGGCGACGAACGTAAATTTACTGATTTACGATGTCTGGAGAATACTGGAGTAGCTTTTGTTTACGCTTTTGCAAAGTTTTAATGAGTTCGCTTTTCTAAGGAGTTTCAAGTTGCTAAAATAGCGGAAAATAAATAATTACTTATTTATTTACTTGATATTACATTATTTAATAATAATGTAATATTAATAATAATTTGATAATAGCTTATTTATTTTCATAATTTTACCAAATCATCACTATAAAGTTTATTATTGTGCGATGTTTCTTTGGTGAGATACGTAAAAATGTGTTTAATTGTTCAGGTAATTATCTGGGTTACTGCCCATATTATATTTGAATAGCTTTAATTAAATATTTGCATTATTGCGAATGATGTGAAATGTGTTTCACTTCAAATCCGTTCGTGACCATAGTTCGTTATGGATCATTATTCTAATGCACTATACGCTAGATCCATTTGAAGAACAATAAATAGCAAATTTTATAATTTGCTGCATTGCTCCAATTCTCATGTGCCAATATCTGGGTGTCAATAATTAAAGTGCAGGCATTTGAAGGGCTCTACAAACTTAACTATTTGAAATATTTTTAAAAGATTTGGTATTTATACACTTTTGAGCATAGGAAGCATGCTCTGCAATAAAATAAATTATTTAATTTTTCTCCGAATGATGACGCTGTATATCATAAAAAAGAAAAAGAAAAGAATATTAAAAGAAAAAAAGAATAAAAGAGGAAAAAGTGAAAATGTCCTATCAGTTAAATTTTAAAACCTTTTAATCGCAAATTTCACATGATTCTAGCTTAAAGTCTTAACCATGAAGATCCTTATAATCCATAAAATTTTAGCAAGAAAAAAAAAAACAGAAAAGAAACGCGCTCTACTAGTAAAGTATTTTTATCAAAATGGTAGTAATTATAGTGCTGCTAGCAAAGAATATCGTCGTCTGAAAAGATTTTGATTTAAAATCATTTATTTTTGTTAATATTTTCTAATAAAACCTCTCTAACATTTAAGTGCCATCTATCGGGAAATTTTCAAACTAATCACTTTTATTGCATAACTCGTTTCCGCGTACTCTAAACAGTATGAATACCGAAGATTTAAAAAATATTCCAAATAGTTTAACACTAGAACGGCGGTAGGGGTCATTTTGACACCTGGACACTTTCGTCCGTTGATTAGTTTTGTTTGACTGGAAGAAATCGTTTGAAATTTTTTGACTTTTCCTAAATTGATAACATATATTTAAAAAAAAAAATTCAGCACTCTAGATTTGTTAGTATTTGAAATATTTGCATGTATTCCTAGAATGGCGGACGGGGTCATTTTGACACCTTTAGTAAAATACTCTTTGTACTCGAAGCATTGCGAACCCATGAGAAAAATTCAGTGATAAGCATTTTCGATTGCATTCAGATTGTCTCCCAGAACAATAAAAAACGGGGTGGTCACAGTACATTGTTATCTCTAAGTATGTTTTTTTTTCCTTTGTTTGCTATTTGCCATGCTTTTGATCAAAATATTTAAAAAAAAAAGCAGGTTCAAGGTTTATCACACTTAGATTTCTTTTCAGAAATAGACAGATGTATTTTCCATTTGTTTCTTTTGTTAGTTCAGATTACTAACTGCATGTGGTAACCACAGGGGAGGGATTTTAGAAGTAGAGTACGAATTCCATTCTTTCTCAGGCAGGCAGTTGATCATATAGTCGAACAAAGAGTGTCGATATTTGGCGTTAATCCCTCTCTTGATACCTTTCTGTTTTCCTTCTCGCAATAAAACAAAGGTAGATGATACAGGTGAAATGAACAGGTTTTGGTGGGAGTACGAGAATTCCAATGACAGTTTGGCTGGAAAATTCTGCCGTAAAATTCATTATCGCCTTACTTTTACACTGTGAATCATTTGCTAAAACATAGACTCTATCGTTTGCTGATATTCTGACATTTTTTTCCGTCTTTTTTTTTAATTTTATAAAATATGTCTTATAGCGAAAAAGAGGTCTTACTGATGAAAAAAATTTAAAAAATGTTGCAGGAACTCTCTGACGGAGGAGAAAACGATAATTGTTCTGTAGAAACTGAAGACTTTCAGACACAAACCACTAGTGAATCCGAGGACAGTGATGTAAACGAAGGACAACTCAACAGAAATAAACGGAAAAAAGGATCAGGATCTTTTCAAAACTGTATATACAGCTCCTGATAATACTATATGGAATGAAAAAAAATCTAAAAATTCAGCCTGCGGCCGTGTTCTTGCTTATAATGTTCTAAAATAAACGGCAGAACCAACATCTTTTGCAACGAATCGTGTTTCTGATGACAAAGTGTCTAGGGCTTTCACACTTTTCATTGACGAATTTTTGCATATAAAGAAATGTACAGAATCAGAAGCTCATTGACAATTCTGAAATAAAGACTCAACTTTGAACGCCTGCATAATATATAAAAGTGTAACAGGAAAGCTCATCAGTAGAATAGATTTTCTACTAAAATTAGGAGAAGATTTAAGAATGGTTCTTATGGCTTCAAAATGCCCAACGATCATTCCTGAGTCTTCATAAAAAACACACGAAAATAAATTAGATATGAAGAGAAAAAAGGGTCAAGTACAGAGATGCAATGGAAACAAATCTCAAGAATTTTGTGCATCGTGTTCCAAAATTGTGTGTGGAAAATGTACTGGAAAAATTGTTAAAAATTATTTTGTATCAACAGCATTAATTCCTAATACGTGTGTGTAATTTGAAGTAGCTTAAGCATTAAATAAAATTCAAACAACATGTTTACATTCAGCTACACTTATAATGAAATAACGTAAACAAAATATCACGATTCTCATTTATGGATTTAGAGAGTGAATCATTCGGCGTTTAAGTAAATGAAAAAAAAAACATTATTATTTTATAAATTGTGTTTTATTTTAGTTAACATTAGTTTAAATTTGTGAAAACATTTATGATAAATCAATTTTTATATGAAATTAATGAGTTTTTTGAGTAGTTGTAGTATGATCTAATTGATCGCCCTGTAGGCGTTACATATACAGTAAAATACAATAAATTATCAAGTAATTTTAAATATAAATTATGAAATACACGGAAATTCCATATTTTTGCGAATGTATGGCATTTAAAACTGTTTTAGAGTTGTTATTTCAGTAGTTTCACCGAGAGGTCAAAATGACCCCTTCCCGCCGTTCTAGTACGTGGAATTTAATTATTGCGACCCTGTATGTCTAATCCTCATGTGCCAACATTAAAAAAAAAATCAGGCCAGAAAGAGTTCTACATTGCGAAATATTTCAGTAGCTATTACGATTTCGTCTCACAAGACATCCTTAGTATATGTACTACAACAAAAAAAAAATTCATTAAGAGACTAATATTTCCCCTATTCTTTTTTTCTTCAGTGACTGATATCTTACAGTTGTGCGGTTTTTCTGCGTTAAGACTCGTTATACGCACTTGTGCTTCCACGGCCAAATTCGATTGCCTTTATAGAAACTATCCCAATTACTCTTTAGTTTCGGAATCTTTAAATGACTACTTTCACCGGTAGATGGCGCGAATACCCACTGTAAATAATGCTTAGTACACATAAAAATGCTTAAAAACCGAACATATATGCATATTTTGCATACGCGTTTTTTATACTACAAACGGAAAAAAAAAACTGAAATATTTTCCGATAAAATAAATAAATACATTGCTTTAAGCAATTAAAAATATTTTAAATGGCACACCACTATAACTCGCAAAACAAAAATGTAAGTAAATTTCTATGTTTATATACATTTATACGTGTATATATTTCTAAATTATTGATTACTTTGAACAATAAGAATTCTGACTGTAAAATACACAGTAATTGTTTTTCAAATGATATTCACTGGTTTCATTATATTAAGATAATTCGCAAAACTTATTCAAAAATTTCAAGCTCTACATAAGTCATTATAACTATACAGAACACTAATTACTTTTTCACGACACACTGAAGTGTATGGTGCTCACATTTTTAACATGTATGTACAATGTACACATTTACACAGAATCATAATTTCTCAATGTTTAGAAAATATAAGAAACGAGGTAAATTATAAAAGGAAATATTTTAAATTGCGAACATGGAGTCATCGTATAAAAGCATATAATAAAAATTTAAATATATTTACATGCCTTACAATATCAATAGAATAAACAAACCTTCTTTGCCAATATCCGGTAATCAACTCATATGGAAATAATTTTTTTCAGAACATGGATTATCTTAATTATTTAGAAAATATAGATATTTGTACATTGCGAACAATCTGCCTATTATTTTTAATGATGGGCAAGATGTTTACACATATTAATGAACATATATTTACTTTATACTCGTTTAGGTTACTTTCCTATAAGAGGCTTTTTGTTATGTTTGGATACATCAATTAATAAATTGTTTTGACGATTCCATTTTAATTTAGGATGGGTACAATATGCCCCAGTAAAGAGGAATTGTGGCTGTGGATATGACAATCTTAATTTTTTTCCTGGGTATAACTTACAATCATTTATTCCTTAAGTCCAATTTTGAAGGAAATTCCTTATTAGAAACACCAGGATTTTATTTTAGTAAATCAGAAATGATTTATGCAAGACATAAAATAACACGAGACCGTAGTGCAAATATAAGGAAATACCTCATTATTCACAATGGGTAAATGCGCCACATACATTTCTTCGGAGCGAAAACCTGATTCCGGGAGAACAAAGAGATTATGACTTTTCGGCACGGCGGCATAGGGTGAATCGAGTTCGGTAGGGGTACTGCGCATTAAAATTTATTTTATCATTTATACTGTAGTGATTATTCTTTCTTCATTAAGACTAATGAGATGTTTTTAGTATCAATTGGTATGTTCGCAGAGAATTTATAGGATTTTTCGGATTAAAATTTTTGAGTGAAAGTATCAATCAATACTTGAACTCGATTGTTAAGAAATTGAAGAATTTGTATTTTTATATTAGCAGATTTTTATTTGCACATTCGTTGTTACATAACTATATATATTCTAATAAGTGAATTTAAAAACGATCATTAAAACAGTGCTGCTAGTTATGAATGCAAAATGAAAAAAAAATAAACTGTATAGCTATTCTTCAATCATCATCAATCTTGTTTTAATGACAAAGTAATAGCCACTACTAACGCTACTGTAAACAAACTTAAAAGTTTTCGCGTCATTATCTTCACAGAATTTTCATTAAGTACTCATAAATTTGAATGTTTTATATCATCTAGAACGACGACACATGGTTTAGAATCTGCTCCGTTACGTTAAGTATTATAACAACATCATTACTGTCGTTTTAAAAATCCTTATGGACGATTTCTCAAACTACAAACAGTATTAATGGTGTTACTACAGTGTTCTTGTTCGGCAACGTTAACAATGTATGCCTAACGAAGCTAACTCATTTCTCTCGGGAAATATTTTTTTTAAAGTTTAATAATGTATATAGAAAATGGTTTGATCAATTATTTTGTCATAATATGAAATTTATCATTGCATAAAAAATAATTTTAGCATCTTACAAATAATTTTAAAATATATTTTCATAATAACTTAAGAACAAGAAAAATAGTATTTTCTAATGAAACATTTCAATATTTCGCTCTTCGTGAAAATTCTAAGAAACACAAAGAAATTCTTATACTATCACTACTCTTAAATCCGTTTTCTATTTTTTTCTCATTGAAGTACCTCTTTGTAACCGAGTATATAATGATAGTAAACAGAATGAATGTAACTTTTGCAAACTTTCATTTATAAACGGGTAAATAAAGAGTTGTTGAAATAATACAATTCAAAATTAATATGTTTAACTTTAATAGTGAACATTAAGTAATTGATCCATGAAAGTAAACTGCCTGATTTTGTTTATACGAAACCCATATAAATCAAACCTTATTATATATTTAGAAAAATATTTTTACATTATTTTTTAATATACGATTTTGTTTCTGCGAAAGTATAAAAAAGTTTATTTATAAAATTTTACATGTTTTATTTTTATAAAGAGAATAAACTCAGAATTCATTTCTTACAAACCAGTTTGAAATATTTTTCTCCGTTTCATATCCAAAACGCATATGCATTGTAAGGTACAAGAAAAATATATACCTAAAGTATCATAGTTGATGATTTTTTTCGTTTTTTGGCATATGGAATTTCACCTTTCTTTTGCCAAAGAGTAATTTTTGTATTCCATTCCACTTCAAACCCCTTTTCGATAATCTAAAATCTTGGTCAAAACGCTCGACCTCTTAGTCACCGATGATGTTGACTAAGATGTTTGTGGTGATGTTGTCACCACAGATGTTAAGGGAAAACCTAGATGAGAGTTCAATTATTGAATCTTGAGTGACACATTTAAATCCATACCTCTGCATGACTCTAGTAGTTGATCCACTCTCTCACGGTAGTTCGGTGCTTTATGATTTCTGACAAAAATTGAATGTCGGTTTTTAGTGAATTCCATGCTTATTTTTCAACGTGGCTTAATAGGCCTTCGATTTTATCTCTAATCAGAGATTACTGGAGGGTCAATACAAATTCCTTCGTTCATTTTAGCATGGCTTACATGGACGATTTTCCCCTCAAATAATGAAAATTAGCACCATTTTTATTCATTGCCTTAAAAGTGTTTTTGATAGGTCCTATTCAGAAAAATATTCAGTTTCTTTTGTGCAGCCCTGTATATGATCTATATGTCTGTATATATACTACATAGAATGCTAAATTTTAGTTCAGTTAGGAAACTCGCAGCACAGTTTAAAATTCTTCTTCTGGAATAAACGGAAACGAACTCCTCAACTTTTGTGCTCCCCCGTATATGATCTACAGAATTTACACACACCAAGTAATACATCGTGTATCTACCAAGGCCCCTTTGAAAAGCAGACTAAACATAGTTTACACAAAACTCCTTCACCTGACATGCTGTAAAAAATCCAACTATTAAGTTTTTTATATTTTTGAATATTCAGAGGATATCCACTCTAGGTCAGGATCACATATGCTGTGTCTAGTATGACAGTCGAAATGTTGGGCAATACGTGGCGAAAAACGGAATACCTCCTTGACATTTTTTGAGCTACCACGGGTGCTCTCATCGAAATTTACGTAAGTGCTTGTATTAAAAACTTGAAAAATGTCTTTACAATACATTTAAACATGCATATGCCTAATTATATCGGTTTTTCTGCAATAAATTATTGTAATCTGGAATGACTTCATGACCACCTTGTATACCATTTTCAATAGGTTTTAAATATTGAAACATTATTAAAAAAACGCAAACGAATTGTCTTCATACACCGTAATATAACCGAATTCTTTTGAGTGACTCTGCAAAGGAACTATAAGTGCTATGCACACCATATTCCATAATAAGCGTCTTGCAGTGCACCTCAGTGATATATATCAAATTCAATGTGTTTCAATTTGTGTAACATCATTAAAATAAACCGCAAATAATATTTCCCCATACACCGTAATATTACGGAATTTTTTGAGTGTCCATGCAAGCGAACTATAAGCACTACACACTTAATTTTCAATACCGAGCATGCCATAGTAAACCTTAATAGCATATATCATTTGCATGTCAATCCGAATATATTTACGCGAGTTAGAGCACGGATAAACGGACAGATGACACAAACAGACAGACATACAAACCGAATTCATAAACACTTTTCAACTATGTTGGAAAATGTTAAAAACAGCTGCATAGCAATATGTTTATAGATAAAATATTTGTTACAATTACTAAAAAGGTTCATAAAATGTATTTTAAAACTATATGTAAAAATGATATATACATATTTCAATCTGAATCCCAAGAGATCTTTCAATCACTAACGTGATCATTTTCCAGGAGGATACCTCTACTGAAGTATCACTTCTACTGTGATGTTTTATATTAGTTTTGATTAAGCGCCGGTCTATTAATCTGTAGAGGTGTATATGATGGACTGCCCCTTGTTCAAAACTGATATAAAGCAGCACAGTAGAAGCGACACTTCAGTTAAAGCATCCCCCATGAATATTATCACGTTAGTGATTGAAAGATCTCGGGGTTAAGATTGAAATATGTATATAACATCTGTTACATATGATTTATAAATAAATTTTATACCCTTTTTTTAATAATTTTAATAAATATTTTATCTATATTAACTACAAGGTGAATGTGACATTCCACTCTAAACTCTTTTTAAGTTTTCTATTTGCAATATGTTTAGGAAAAATAAATTTAAAAGATCAATAAAAATAAGTAATAACCCTCTTTATACAGTAAATATGCAACAATAAAAATACATCAGATTCAAACATAAAAAAATGAACATCTTTTATTACATTCTTTTCCATTAGCATTAACTTTAATTTCATTATACTTTATATTTGGTATTTATTATTGCATGGTAAATCGAATATTCATTTTTTTTACTTCGATATACATAAGATGAATGTATAGGAATCCCGAAAATTTTAGACTTCCGTTTTCTGATGAATATATACATTTTCGGATGTCCTCAACACAATTTGACTATTTTTAGAAACTAACTGCGTGTCTGTAGCTCAGTGTGTGGCATAAAATTTGTGACGCTCTGATGAAAATTCTTCTTGTGACGCTAAGAAATTGATGCTGATTACGTTTGGATATATATCTTCTAACACGTGGTGCCGCTATGCTGGATTTTGCACGATTTCTGTTATAGATATCTCTAGAACTGACGCATGGAATATCCTCAAACTTCATATTGTTTTAGACTTTGACATAAGTATTTGTTGACTAGGTGTTGGTGTAATCAGCACAACAGGTGACGCTGCTAGCTTTATTTTTTTATTTTTTTATTTTTAAGATTTTGATATATATATATCAAGAACCAATGCGAGAAATTTCTTAAAACTTCCTTCATATTCTGTTACACTTTGCCATACATAGATATGTCTTAGGTTTGGGTGTACACGTGTCATTGTTATACTGTGTTTCTTAAGATTTACGCAATAGCTGTATCTCAAAAGTTAATGCACAGAATTTCATCATTCATGCAACTCTATATTCTGTTAAACCTTGATATAAATAGATGCCGATTAGGTTTAGGTGTACACCTCCCAACATGCTACTATGGTTTTTTACCACTTCCGCGATAACTATACCTGAAAACGTATTGCACGGAATGTCATCAAACTTCATATTCTGTTAGACTTTGACATTAATAAATGCTGATACAATTTGGTCTTTGATCACTCTACAGGTTGCGCTGTTATCCTATTCTTAGGGACACATTCCTAGTCGTGTTCATAATCACGTGATGGAATTTACGAAGTGTCATTTTCAGTAGTATTAACTCCATTATTGTAATTTTCATTACATATTTAACCATATTTCTGTAAAAATCGCTCATTTTCGACACCAACTTCTGGCTGGTGACCAGATTACGTAATATTAGACGAATGTTTTGTGCAATAAACATTATAGCTGTATCTTATTTTATAATATGTTAGAAATGTACCACAATTTAACTAGAGTTTAAGGAATAAAAATGTATAGGTTAATATATATTTTTTTAATTTATATTTCTAATTTTTAATTTTGCACCCATCAAGGAACGCGGTTGCCCTGTTCTCCTTTTGATTCACTGATTGCTCCGAGTTAAATTCGGAGAAATGTCCCACGCTTTATATTCATAATCGTTAATTCTATTATAAATTAATATATTAGAATGGTATAGAACAAATTTTTTGATGGCCACAGCATACTAGTTTATTTTTAGTGACAAACCATTAAACTTATTTAATTTCATATCTAAAAAGAATCACAAATCACGCAAAAATCGTTTTGACTATCTTTCTTTTGACTTATTAAACTACGATTTTTTTTTTCATTTTTTACTCTGTTTTTAACCGAAATAAAGCTGTAATGTAATTTTTAACAATGGGAAAAAATGAACATCAAATTTCATTGTTTTTGGAATATTATTAATGTTTTTAAATGGTATATTGAACATAAAAGTAATGATTATTGTAAATAGTTCTGTCTTATAGTTAAACGTTTAGTTTATTGCTACTTATTCCATAATACGTTACGTGTTTCTGAATTATTATTTTCTCTTCGTTTTGTTCTCTATCTTATTTAATATACTATATCAAAGTGATTTCTAATTAATAGTCATAATCATAATAATAGTAACAATTATACATTAATAATAAAAGTAACAATAATAATAGAAATAATCATAATAATAGTAACAACAATAATAGTTATAATCATGATAATAGTAACAATAATAATAGTCATAATCATAATAATAGTAACAATAATAATAGTCATAATCATAATAATAGTAACAATAATAATAGTCATAATCATAATAATAGTAACAATAATAATAGTCATAATCATAATAATAGTAACAATAATAATAGTCATAATCATAATAATAGTAACAATAATAATAGTCATAATCATAATAATAGTAACAATTATACAATAATAATAATAGTAAAAGTTTATATTTATTTGGTAAATGTTATTTAACTATATGTTTTTGTAGAATATTAGATTTTAGATATCATTAACATTGTTAATGTGCATACGCTAATACATCTATGTTTTGGGAAGAAATATTTATTGCCAATTTTTGCCATGAGAAAAATTAGTAAAAATGACTTTCCAACTAACGACATATGAATTCGATAAAAATCTTTTGAAGCACAAGTTGAATAAGGAATAGTTCTATTCAAAAGGAAGCAGAAAATATTTATCTTAAATTTTCTAAAGGAAAATATATAATTTACTTTTTACAAAGAATATATAAATCTAATCAAATGCTATTTTAATTGACATTAAAAATATCATAATGAGATTTTTTTCCAATGCATATGGATTAAATATATGTTATGATATTTCGATTGGGAAATCTTTTATCTTTATTTTAAATGAGATAAAAAAGAATTGTAATCAGGTAAATAATACTGAAAATTTTATTTTAGCATATTTTGCATTCTTCAAACGTAAATGTAATAATTCGATGTTTATCGTACTAAGGTTTATTTATTAACTTTGCTTTAAAAAGTGCTTTAGAATCTTAATTATAATAACTAAAAAGATTACCTATTAGTGAATAATTGCTATTCCTCCGAACACTGACACAGCATATGAAAAATAAGTTCCTTTTTATAGTCATTTGGGAAAATTGCATAGGTATAAAAACAAAAGCAAGATTTAAAATAAGATTTTAACAAGGTGTAGGGTTACTAAAGCTTTAATTTCTGTCATTTCCAAACTAATTAAGCCTATACTTGTTACTTCTTTAGAGGTAGCTGGAAGATAAATGATTCGTAATACAATGTTGTTCGTGTGTTTGTTTTTTGTTTTAAAATAGCATCCGAAAAGAAAATAAAGCATTGGCATAACGTACTATCTAATACTGAAAAGGAAATCATGAAGAAACATGAATAAACAGGGCTGAAACACAACCGTTAAACATTTTCAAACTGAAGGAAATGGTTTGGAAATGTTTCCAAGGTTTATCCAATGAAATACTGGATAAACCTAGTAATTTATCCAATAAGTGAGAACGACAAAAATAAAACAGCAGAAATTAACATCTAGATACATCTACATACATCTTCTTCAGGCATATATGTTTCATCATCAAAAATGATAATTGTTCTACGCATATTTCAATAGACACGTAGACAACCTAGTTGTGCTCGTTTATTCTGATCATTCTTTTATTTTAACCAATTTTTTTTTAACTCTGTATCCCCAGTTCGGGATATTTAATATACGCTAAAAATGTTTGACTGAAGTTGAATTTTGTAGTAATTGCACGGGTGGAGACTGAAAGGTTTTCTTAAAGAAATTCTCTAACTGCGAATTACTTCTGTAGTAGATTTAGATGATACTTCAGGCTTTTTTCTTTGTAATGTTTAAATTTTTCATATATCATATTATTTGATAACATTCCTCTTTGTTAATTTATCTCTTCCAGCAATATATTTCAAGTATTTTGCAAATTGTACATTTTCTTATCAGCTCATGCTGTAAAGCAAAGTACAAACACAAGAACTGCGTTACAATATAATCTTCGAATAACCTAAAAATATGAGTAAAAAAGTTTTAGATATAATTAATTTAGTAATGATGGGATTGAAAGTTTAATAACCCGAATTCTTATTCAAACCTTAAGATGAGTAATTATTTTTTTGTCTAAACAAAAACCTAATCATAAAAATAAATGCTTATATCATGGACATACTATCACACTAGTACGTCAACAAGTAAAAGAAAAAAAACCTCTTTAATTTTTGAAAAAGCAAATCTGAATTTCAAAGATTTACACAGGCTCAAGAATAATCAAGAATCCACTATATTTTTGAATAAAAAGAAATATTCACATTTGTTTTATATTCTGTACAAGGAAGATCATATCTCCTTAAAAATGTTTCTTTTATTTCCTTTATTGTTGTTCTACTGTCACGTTTTTTCAATTACTATTGGTCTGTTGTAATCCCACACCTTTTAATCTCTTATGAGGGTGTATTGAAAAATAATTATTTGAGAACTTCGTATATATTTATTTTAGACTTATCATATAGAGTTCAATATTTGATTATGAAAAAAATAAATGACAAAACCAATCCGTTTTAATATAATGGATTGGAAAATAAGTCTTGACAAATTTGTTTTACTCCAGTGTGAGACATTTTCTCAGACTTGGTCTCAAAGTCAAAGTCTTTTTCAACAAGATCATGGCAAAAATATATTTTTTTATTTAAACTTTGTATTATCTAAAATTTTAATCATCACAAATACTATTTAAATTACTAAAAAACAATTTTAGAGCTTCGAAACCTCAAATGAGCGTCGTTTTATAATTTAGAAATAAATGTAATTTTTTAACTAACCTTATTTGTTCTTAAAAAGCCGTTTTAAATATATTTTGTGATAATAGGATGTTTTCCATCCATTAAAATATAATTGATGAACGAGAATGTTAATCCTTTGTACTTCATAAAGGTAACGAAAACTTATAAAACTAATCTTTTCTGGCCACAAAAAAGGTTTTTCTATATTATTTTTCTTCTAATATATTAATTTAAATAACGCTGTTACACACCAATGATTTCGAAGTATATGACAAAATGTACTTTGAGAAAAAGGTTTGTTTAAAAATATTTCAATGTATCCTGTTCATTGTTTCTGAACATAAGGAAATTCATGTAATAATTTTTATATAATTAATGTAATATGTTCACACAGAAGCATTTCTTTGCATATATGCATAGAAAATTGATATATTAAATGTATACACAGACAATCAATAATACTAAGAATGATAAAATGGACTTGGAAAAAAAAGTAAAATTAATCACAAGCAATTTTAGGTGACATATTCACTGTTTCATGCACAAAGGCAATTTTTTGAATGTTTAATAATTTAATTTAATACATACAAGTAGATTCAGTGTATCTAACAATACATATAGACGCAATAATTTAATATTTATATATAAAAGTAATAATACTACATGCGTTTTGTTTCGGTAGCTGTTTATAAAATTTTGCAAAATACATAATATCCTTAATCTCAAATTGCGCCAGAACGACAAGGTGGCTATATAATGGAAATACCTTTATTCATATTTATTATGAAGCATCTTTTATTCACATATTTATGTATTAGATTTTTAATTTATAAACAAAAAAATCATTAATTTAAATTTTTATTTTGTCTTATAACTTTTTGAAAAAAGTTTCTTTAGATTTAGATGAGATAAATTGTGGCAGTCTCAATTGTAGTCTAGGTTAATTCTTCATATATCTTAGATTTTACTAGTTTGAAAAAATTTATAAAAATAGATCTAATGGGTTTATTACTATTAAATTCTAAATTTATCCGAAATACTGTTATAAACGTGCATATATTAACGCGATTGTTTTAATTTTACATATTAAAAGAACTATTAAAATAACTTAACATTTTACATTTATTTTTCTTTTGAAAAATATAAGCGCACATTTTTTTAATTAAAGCTTTTAAAATAAATAACAAGAAATTTTTTCTCTAAATTCAATGTAGTACATTAAATAATGCAATCGGATATGCAAATAAAATTTCAGCAATTTTCTATTCAAAATATTTCTTTTTTATTATGCGAAAATGTAAATGTAGAGTTTTGATGTATATGTTTTTATCCTTTCAATAGATTTATAAAAGATGAATATATGAATACGATTACAATTAATCAAACAACATACAGCTATCAGACACAAGGCAACATTATACTAATTCCACATGAATTATGTCGAAAGAGATTTATAAGCATAATAAATTTCTTTCCTTAGATTATCTGCTTTAGAAGAATAAATAACTACTTCGCTATATAGAACTGCCACATTGAAAATATATCATCCGGGAATAATAATTTATAAGTTATGGCGTGTTATTAATATGTTGTAAAAATTAAGCATGATTTACAACTTTTATATTCATATATTTTCGAATAAATTGTGACTTATACTGATGCATATATGTATATGTATATGTGTTTGTAAAATGATTATTTTTGTGGGAAGATTTTCTATGTACTTATATAACCCTTTATCGAATGACAGTACCATAATCGAACCGTAACCTTAATCGTACAACAATAACGTGAAACAAGCCAATATCTAGGTAAGAAAGACAATCATAATGATACAAGTACAAATATCTACATTTTGTGAACACATTACAATATGCAAAAAGAACTTCTTTGTATAATTAGCTGTCATTCATTAAAACATAACGGTAATGTATTATAATACTATTAATTAGGTTACTAAAATATGTGTGATTCATCATTAATTAAAAAGTCAAAAATTCCAATAAAGTTTCCTATTCTCGGTAAAATATAGGACAATAAACATCATTTCCGATAGACAATGTTAGAGGTGGATGTGAACATGTTCGGTGAAATTATCATCTACTATTTGATGCTACATTACCCAATAATGCATCTTCAAACTACATTTCTACAATATGTCAATAAGTACTTTAGAATATATGAGAGGAATACGTTGATGTAATTGTAGCAGCGCTTTCTTAACGTTACACCATGCAAATATTATTTATTGTAGGCCTGTCACTTCTTTTCTAGCTATTATGGACAGCCTGTTTAAACCACTGGAACCAAAATATTAACTGACAGTATCAAAGCTCTTACCCAAAGGCTAAAAAATCCAATAGTAAGGCTACCCTTTCTCTCTAAAAATAGATAAGTCTACTTTCAATTTCAATCATATTCATGTAGTCTCCTTGTAAGGTGACACTAATTTCTTAATAGGAATACATTGAATTAACAATATTGTCAAGCAGAGGGCTAGTTAGTGAGTGGAATAGACAGTTACATGCTACTTTGTACTTGAAATGTATTTTGTGAGATGGTTAGATATACATTTTATGTTATTTTATATTTTATAACATGTAATACCTCGGTATATATATATATATATATATGTTGATCTTCTAGATGGTCTTACCATTTTCCCATATTTATTAGCAATGGATGTATCACATTGGTATTATTGTTCAGCTTCAAAAAATATATTTTCATTGAAAAGCAGTTAATATTAAGAATCTATTTCTGAGGATATATTTGTGAAAAAAAAAGGATAGTGGCAAACGAGGCTTTTTGATTTTTATGTGATGGTTTTTGATTTTTAATTGGTTAATTCATTTCAATAGTACTTTCAATAAAAAAAGACCAGCCTTGCTGGTAATGGAATCCCTTGTAAAAAACCAGTCACAAGATGTGTTCCAATTATGTCAACCTACCCCACATCTGGAGCAAGTTGGAATATTTTAAGTGTGTTACAGTCAATGAAATAAACTAAGTTAGTCAATTCAAAACGTGTATCTTCTTAGAAAATGAAATTGAATTCAAGTATGCTTATTATTTTTAGGTAGAAAACTAACATAATAGGTAGGGAGCCCTAATGCTTTAGGAAATGTGCAAAAATAAAACTAGAAGAATTGTATTGCTAGATTTCATATTCACAAAGAAAGTAGAGCGATCGTCAAGCCAAATTGGTTGGTGGCTGTAATTTACATTGATTTGTGTTATGTTTATATCATATTGTGCCTTCCATGAATGCGCAGACATCACCGTCGACGACAATTATCTTTACTGTATATCGCTAGGCCCCATTTATCACCAACAAAAAGAAATCCACTTGATATTAATTGGAAAAAATTCCACTGGTTTACATTCATGTTATTTTCATCTGGATGATTTGGGTGCTCTATAGATCATGAACGCTGGACTTTACACTCATCTTTAATGTCTATAGAAAAGCCTAAGCAACCTTCATACCTAATAACATCTGATATGGCATCTTTAGTTGCCGTATTTTAAACCGGTGCCCGGCTAACCCTACATATGACCCTGAACAAAGTAATTTCAAATGAGGACACTTATGCAATTTTTCTAGCAAGAATTTGCACAAAATTGAGCAAAAAATATGAGATTTTGTTTATTTTGTAGGACTTTTGTAGGAAAGCGCTTGAGGTAGCTACTCATTTGCCCTTCGTGGTAATCAAGAATTGCTGCCAAGATATATTTTTCAACGTTTATTGTTCGCATTATTATAAGTTGAAGCTCCCTACAAGTGATGTAATTTATGCAAATTTGCCATAAAAATTGAATACCAACTTACCCCACCAGACATGTTGAAACAAGATAGATGCCCATATCTTCCAATGCATGGATACAATCGTAATCGACCCTTGAATATAAGAAAACCATTAAAAATTTATCACCACAATTTTGAACTTCAAAAGACCCCAAAACTTTGAATGAAAAAATACTTTCTTTGAAAAAAACTGCTCACTCTCTGAGATATTCTGTTATATAAAATCTACAGTATATGATTAACATTCAGTAACGGGTTGTTGGATAGCGATGACAGCACGCTGAATTATTTCCCCTACCCACTACTAACTCTGTCGAAAATCATCGAATATAAATGTAACTAGTAATCAGTAATAACATCTATTAATAAATGCACGCTTAAATTTTGCTTAGGGCCTCGTCTATACATAGAAATATCAAACTTTAACATTTTAAATACTAATACGTAGTTTTCATATTTGAATTCGTCGATAAATTTTTGCCTTTGGGCAACAATCGGTACGTCACTTGATCAAGTTGTTTAGGAAATATGTAGCTTTAAAATTTAGAACTTGTAATGTTGATTTAATTTTTGATCACTGCAAAACAGATTGCAATGCGGTTAGTTTTTTTAGGATAACTCAAAACCTATTTGGCAGAATGAACTGCAATTTTGGATTAGCATATTTAAAACTTCTAGCTATCGATGTCTGTGAAATAATTTATTGTTTACAATTCATACATTTCTTCGAAAATATAAAATTAATTTTTAGAAAATTATTAATTTTAATATATTTTGTAGCATCATTTTGGAATATTTATTTATAAGCCAATTTTTGTTTTGTTTTTAAAACTTTACTAATAACAAGATATGTAAATTATGTTGCATATTTCAGATGGATATAATAAGTTGCGGTATCATTTATTTATTATTCTACAAAATAGAATTGCGCAGAGATTAAATAAGTAAAACGAGTAAAATAGCATTTTAGTATGTCTGTTTCAGACGTACTTAAATAGTGACAAGAAAAGCACAGAACCGTAATACACTTTTATTAGGTAGCTTTCAATACAAAAGAGCATAAAGCTACCTATTGCAGCCGTTCGGAGGAAAGCAGTTCCGGAAAATTTCGATATATTTTCACCGATCATGACCCCCAGACCCCAAAACCATCTTCTGTTCAAGTGTTGATTTATATATATATTATATATATATGTGTGTATCCATATAGATATATATCTGACCTATGTCATACGATAACGCTCGTATTTATAAATCAATTTCGATGAAACTAATTGTGTGTATTGAGCTCATCAATGTCTCGATCGAGTTCGTTGGCCAGCTTGGTCAGCCATTTTGTTTCAAGATGGCGGCCACTTAAAAATTTAAAACTAAAATAAATATACAGAAAAGTTAAAAATTCAAATTTATAGCCGTGTTAGGCCTTAATACAAGGATTCCAGAGCATTTTTTGGTTTACCTCTATCTTAAAAAATGGCTGAGATAGAGCAGTTTGAAATTCTAGGGTGGCTGACATTTTGAAACAAAACAGCACATCAACGCGATTACTCGCAAATTATTTTCTTTCATTGTTGTAATAATTTTCCCAATCATACGCATAAAACTATATATTCATATCCATTAGCGCCAAATTCTCGACAAAATTGGCGACATTTGGCGAAATATCGCCAAATTTATCGACCAAAATAAGTCTTCATAAATGAAGCCAATTTGGCTATTGCTCAATAATTTGGCGAATTTCTTATTCAAATTCAGTATTAACGAATCTTTTGTAAACGTTTCTTTGCATTTTAACTTGCTGTTTTCGTGTAACATTAGCTAAAATTTTAAAACGAAGGTATAGGAAGGCTACCTTTTCCTCCCGGTACAGGCCGGAAGGACTTTTTTGAAAATATATTTGTATATAAGTTTGACAATTTTGATTTCAGATAGTTTAAACGAACTTGCATGTGGATGCTCAGAGGTCTCAAAGTTGAAAATATTATGTTTAAGTGTTTTTTTTTTTTTTTTTTAGAAATGAGATTTAATTAAAAAAATAATACTGGATTTTTCATTAATGGAATAGTTTTCCAAGATTGTTCTAAAATGTATATAAAATACTAATTGTTACACCTATTATTTAAATGTTTTAATTTTCAAATTATATTGAAGATTATTTGTAGTTGATTACAGTTATGAATTTACTTGAAAAATATAAGTCCTGAAGCATTTTAATCATGCATCGAAACATTGTTACGAATGCTGCATTCTTCGATCTCTCATAATGTGAACATGGTTAAAAAATTACTTTTTATTCTCTTTCAAATCATAGTATACACTGTTAAAAAAATCTCTGTGAAATTACGGGGAATCTACTGGTAATCTGCTATCTTAAGTCTTATGTAAAATTACAGAGATTAGAAAACAGAGATTATGTTAAATAACAGAGAAATTATTCGGTAAATTTACAGTCTACTGTAAATTTTTCTGTTAAAAAGAAATATTTATTAAAAAAAACCGTTGACAGAAAACGCCGTTTCAACGCCTGCTGTTAGGATTGTTTGAATTAATTCTAATCTCTCGACTTCGCTTCGACCACAGATCTGATTCGAACCCGCGTCATCCCAGTGGAGGACAGGGATTATAACCCCTATACCATTTGGGCTGTTACTGTTTTGTGCCAAGTATGTCATTTATGATTTAGTCTGAAAAAAATTATTGTACTTGTACAGGATTTTTTTTTCTTCTTAAAAAAGAATGAAAGAATTTTAATGTATTTTTTTCCAGCAAATTTAACAATGTTTTCGAGAATTTTTCGCAATATACGTATTATATATAATTTTTTCTCATAATGCGCGAATTTTTTTGAAAAGAATATTTTTTGGAAAGGATTTTTTTTTAGTAGTAAATAAAAGAAAAATAAATTTAAAGCATATAAGTTACTTAAAATGTCTTTTAATATTTTCATATATTTAAATTTAGAAAATTAAACTTCTTTTCTTTTTTTTTGTATTATTTATGTATTTAGAAGGTTGATATATTTTTTATAACGCATATGTCATTAAAATTCTACGACTACTAATAATAATATATTGCATTTTTTATAAATATTAACACAAATTATAAAATGGACTAATATAACATTTGAAAATTATCTTACCTAAATTGTAAATCCAGATTGAAATAAAAATTTATTCTTTAAATAACGACACTCTCTTTCTATCTTTTGATCAAAGTGATAGTCGATAAAAATCTCCGCTAACTCCGCAGAGATGAATGTTCCCTTATTAAAATATTCTAATTTTTATCAAAACAATTTTTAACCAAATTTTTTTCTTAATATTTTTAATAAAATTGTAAAAGAATTTTAAAAGTATGTATTTTGAATTACGGGGTATAACAAATATAAATATATATTTAAATAAAGACACGGAAATCCCTACATGGGATCTAACATAAGAAAAGGGAAATGTCTGTAAAATGATGACAGAAAAACTCGATCAAATGCATTTAACGGAGAACTAGTGTAAATTTACAGAGAGTCTCGGTATTTTTTCTGTGATTTTACAGATATTTTTAACAGTGTACCGTCTAAAGTTATTAGTACGAATAAATGGAGGAGGAATAATGAAAATGATTTACATTTCCTCAAATTGAAATCTGGAATTTGATAATTTTAGTGTTAGGCATTTGTGTTATTCCTTCACAATATAATTAGTTTCGGGTACTGAACACTATAACACATTACAATTTCAGATTTACTGCAAATTTTTTTATTCGGTAAATCGTATTTCAGAAGCCTTTTATTTAATTATAGTTTTCGCAAAGGAATCATCCAATGTTAAAACATATGTAATTAAACAGTTTACTAGAAAATTCCTGCAAATAATTAATATTTTTTTCTCAGCAATATTTGTACTACATTAAATTTGCTTTTAAATGGGCGTAATTGGCGTGAATTTTAATATGTTTCTTTATTATGCACCAATGTATTTTGGGCATTTAAAAAAGTATATATATGTGTATTGCATTTCAGACAAAACATGAAATTTAAAAATTCTTTAAATGAAATAAAATATATTACACTACTTATTTGGACATACATTAGCTTTAAAACAGCCGAAAGGATAGAATTATAAATTGTTATCAACATCTATAAATATCTCACATATAATTAACTTTACGCTTATTAAGACTGTTATGATTTTAAAACCACATTAACGTAGAGACAATAATATTTTACATTCCATGACATTTAAAATTTTCCTTAATTACATTCTTAAATAGCTGTAGCCAAGTTAAATTACAAGTTACTCATCTCAGAATTATTCTGAAATTATTCTGAAGTAATATACCATCATAAATATTTTAAAATACGTTATTTCAAACCCATATAATTTAGATTTTTGATATTTATATAAGGTTATATGGTTCTGTTATTTTATGGTATTGGAAGACATCAATTAATACTATGAAAATTATAATTGACATAAACAATGATTTGAACACAATTACTGAAATATATATATATATCTTATATTTGGAAATTATTTTTTATGTGCATTTTTATTATTTAGCTTTTTTATAGCTTCACAATACTAATAAAATTATAATGAAAGAAATATCTGTATTTTTGTGTAAATGACTAATTTGACAATTTTTTAAAGTTAAATAACACAAATTTATTAATGAAATTTGTATAAATTTTTTAAAACCTAAATTTAAGTTATTTTTAAATATATATTACGATGTGTGTATATTGAAAAGAATAGTGTAAAATGTTAATTAAAATTTTTACATGGTTCGAAAAAGATTACTTTAAAATGAGAATGGTATATGTCAAAAGTTTATATTTACCTTGTTGAAAGGTTATATTTAAATAGAGAATTGTAATTATTAAAATAAATTGCAAAGAGAACTAAATATGTGCAATCTGAATTTTATTACTCCTATAAGTAAGTATCTGATGTAAATTTATTGCTCGGATAATAAAAAAAAATGGTAACATTGCAAAATGTGAACTATATATTTTGCACGAATTACAAACCATAAAATGTATTTTAGGTAGAAATAATGTAAGCACCAGCAAAACGTATTTTTCAATAATTATTTTTCATAATTCTAAAACACTCTAATTCTTTTGAGAGGCTAAATAAATTGCAGTCACTATTTATGAAATTTACACACATTGTTTCACTTTATTTTATATCATATAGAAACTATGCGCATACATGAATTTTGTTCTGTTTGATATATCATAACAGCTATAAAACATACAAAAAATAACTACTTTATACAAATATAACGTAAAAAAAATCTCATTTATTTCAGTACTTTACTATAATGTGTCTATTGATTGTTATTTTCATTATCAGGATATTATTTTCTTATTATTATTCCTATCAGATTATGAGAATCTAATAAATTATTTAAGCAGTATGGCTCATATTTCAAAGTCTTTTCTAAAGCCTTGTTAGAAAGTATACTATAACATTTTTTTCGTATTAATTTTTTTTTTAAATATTCACAATGAGTTATTTAAATACAACAAACATCATCAGATTGTTTGAAATACGACACATTAGTAACTTTTTCACTTATTAAATAGTTTTTTAAAATATACATATCAAAACATGCATTAATATAATATATTTTAAAGTATTAACTTATCCTAAATATATTCTAAAATGTTTCCTCCATTAAAATGACTTTTTTTTAATCTTAAAATATTTTTTTTTTCATTTATTTCCTTTTTGCAAAATTCCTTTGGCTCGGCGCCCGTAATATTATTTTTTTCAGTCTCAAATCATTCTTTTTCAGA
Source organism: Maratus michaelseni (assembly GCA_963931845.1). Lineage (NCBI taxonomy): Eukaryota > Metazoa > Arthropoda > Arachnida > Araneae > Salticidae > Maratus > Maratus michaelseni. The sequence goes on along the minus strand of OZ007590.1, from coordinate 253,571,479 downwards.
ATATTCTGTTTTGATCATAAGCCCTTTTTAGTTTATTCAGAGGACGCTTTTGAAAGTTTTTCCCGTGTTTTGGTGAACCGGATTACAGTCATTTGATGCATCTTTCGTTAATTTCCTTAACTCGCTTTCTCATGGACAGAGGGTTTCTGTCGCACTACGTCTTTGTATCTCTACGCTCTAACTAATAAAATATCTTGCACTGGGTCATTGGAGAACGTTTTCGTAGTTTCTCTTGTCGCAAAACACATGGCGCTAGTTTTAGTGGAATTTTAATACCGTATTATACAAAGCTTGATATTTTCTTTTCGCGAATATGTTTTGCTGTCTTAATTTGACTATATCTGCTATGTGGACATGTTAAATATGTCCAGTTCATTAAGACCGACGATGCATTGAGAAAAACTCTCCCATATGTTGTTGCCTTTTATTTATTAAATAAAGGCTTGATGTTGGAATTGAATATTTTCCTATGAGAAACACCATTGATTTGTTTCAAGCATTGCCTTTCAAAACCATATCGAGCAAGTTAACTGCTTATATATCTTTTTAACTTCATGCCTGGAGTTATGTTATAGCATCAATGATATCCTAAGATAATAGTAATATATAATAGAGATAGTAATAGTTAAGAGATTAGCGATTGGATAGTCAAGCATCGTTAAGATCAGTAGATCTTACTACCTGCATAACTTGGTCTTTTCATCTGTTATTAGCAATTCTTGTTCCCCCATCTAAACCATAATACCTCCTAAAACACCAATTTTCTTCACCAATAACTAAACAAAGTAAACACAAATAAAGGAAAATCAATTACATCTTTTATCTAGTCTAGTGCTCCCTATTAAACGTTTATACGAGTATACATATAATACGTATCTTACGGGGAGCAGATTTTGGATACGTATGATACGACCAAGACGGTTATACGTATAATACGAAACAGCATATACGGTACAACGTCTATACGGAACTTAAACCAGCGATTAAACGTATAAACGTTTAAACGGGTTTCGTTCATTGCTTAAAAAGTTATGCCTTTCTCCTGTTGGTCTGTGGGTGACTTTGAGAAGAACCCGCTGTGTCCTGTGCAGTCGGTACTTGAAAAAAAAAAGAAATTGGAATATTTTTTTATTTTTTCCTCAGTTCAGATTTTGATTTTCCCCCCTCAAATCTAAACTATTAATTATGAAATGATTTACCTTTCGCATATCTGTAACACACGCATATAGCTTATTTTGATTTATGGCGTGGACATTTCGCCCGAAACATTAGTATTGCAAAACACAAACTTACATTGACGTCATATTTTATACTGACATTGATCAATCCAACTCCTGGAAAGTTTAATAATCTTATTTTTATTTTAAATACCCCCACGGAGGGCACTCCCCCCACCGGCCTATATCCCTAGTGCAGATAATCGGCCGTAACAAATAACTAACTAAAGATACTTTTATTGTATTTAAGAATACTTTTTCCTATATTAAAAATATTTTGAAAATATGTTTTACAGCAAAAAAGGAAAGAGAAGGCAAATCATTTTAAGCTTGTGTGATTGCGTCCTGAAATCTGCAGTGACGGTTATTTCTCAGGCTATAAGTAATCGAAATTTATAGGTACAAACACAAAAAATGAAATTTGCCAAGACTAACAACAAGTCTTAAAACGTAATATCTTTTAATGCACATACACTTTGTATAAAAAATACCACGAGTGTCATGGTTAAAAAAATGAAATTGTGTTATACATTAACACAGAGTAGAAAACATTAGCACCGTGAAAAGAAGAACATTTGAACCCCCGGGCGCAATTTGAGTATACGCACACAAATATATATATATATATATATTTTAATTAAAAAAGAAAGAATATGCTTAATAAGGATTAACAATAAATCTGAAACGTGTATATTCTCCTTATTTGCTCAAACAGTTTTTAACTTTCGTTATATATTTACAATAATCGTTTATAGGGAAAAATAACAATATTCTATGTATGAAACATATTATTCAGATTGCTAAAGCTACGCCACCGATTTCCAACTTGTTCTCCGTTCAGTGACGTAACACTGATGAGATCCATTGGCATTAAAAGTAAATACGATACTTGAAATACACGTATACTTGAATTAAACGCAAACTTGAATTATACGTTTAATCGGTATACGATTATACGTATCCGGATACGTTTAAACATATAGTTTAAGGTATACGTATTTCTTAAATACGTATTATACGTATATACGTATATTGGTTAAACGTATAACTGAAATAACGTATCGCATCGGGAGCACTAATCTAGTCCGATATGTATAAAATGACTAAACGAAGTAAATATAACTAAAGAAACATTTATAACATCTATTATGAAACAATTATCGTTTACTTTATTGTTAGCACATAATATGTTATGCATAAATTTAAATCAACTTCTTTCTGAATTGCTTTATAATATAATTTAAACAAAGCAGTTATGTTGGTAAAAGCATTTCTGTGATACGAATTGTGTCATACAAATTAAATATGAGGTTTAAATGTTTGTTGATAATACTTGTTTAATAAAGGAATTTGAATGACATATAAACATCAGCGATGTAAATGCTTTGAAATATTTTAATTCGTTATTACTGCTAATTAATAAATACATTGATGAGAACTACTTTTTTTTTCCCAAAAATTTAGATACGAGTTCTTTAATCGTCTATTAATTTACGCCAAACAGTGTGAATTACGATTTCAACCAATATATGGATTAAATAAATGCCTAGAAACGTGTACTAAAATAATATTATGTTTTACAATAAATATTAAATAAAGTGTTATTGTGGCAACAACTGCGCTCATTTCCTTATAGTAAAATGTGTATTCATTTGATGTGACTATTGGGTATCAATCAAAATTTTCATTTCTGAGTAATTTTCAAGTAAATTATTTTTATGTATTTTGCTTGTTGGATCATTTTTTGTTAGTTATGCAATATGTAGAATAGTAGTTTATGTGTATTATATAGTGTAATATATAATGTGTTATAGAATGTATTATTGCATAATACTTAATCATTATTATACAATAAAATTAGATTTTCGAGTACGCTTAACTCTTCTGAAGTATGATTCTTTTCCTGCATCTTAAATAGTACAACTTTTATTTATTACCCCTCCCCCCTCTCCCTAGCACTATCTCGTTTTTTATTTAATTTTATCTACTATCTGAGCACGTGCACATATTATTATATGGATAATGTGCATTATCTACGGTATGCAAGCATTACTTATTTTTTGTAGATTGATAATTAATTAGATTACTACCACGATTGTGATAAAGTATATAAATTGTAAGGTAAATTGCCGTTGCTGCTTAAAAATCAGTAACCTTGTTTTCATAAAAAGTACGTTGATGAGCGTCTGCATTCCATAAGATAATTACTTGGTTATGCTGCGTGTAAATAATAAATATATATATATATAAGTTATAGACAGTAGTTATACTACAGACATTCGTTTAATAGGTATTAAATTATAATTTCGATTATTAATACTAGGCTATAAATTAATATATATATTTTTAAAGTTATATTATTAATAAAAATTAACATTATATTACATCTTGTTAAAAATAATATAAAATTATTTTTCTGAATAGATAACGCATACAGAATAGATAACGCATATTTAAATGACTTAATATTTTTTCAACGTTGGTTGATATTATAGCAAAAATTGGAAATTTAAATTGTTTTCTTCAAGGGTTATAAGTTCATATAGCGCATTTATTTAGGTAGACGGGTTTTACTTCATTATATCGTTTTGAAACTTATATTACTAATAGACTTACTAATTAGACTAATTAGACTTACATTTCTAATATTAACATTTTATGTTTTTGCAATATTAATAATTATGCTATTTAGAGGGTTCATTAAACTTTTTTAAGGAGTTGCAAGCTACACATAGTTACTTTGGTTTCCATTAAGACAAATAACTTTTGTTACTGGTCTAAAAAATGTTATATATCTTCTCAATGAAATAACATTAAATTGCATGTGAAATAATATATGTTTAGTATATTACAGAATTATACTTATTAATATGCCCAAATTTTACATATGTTATTTTAAAGAAATATTTCACGAAAAAACTAGTTGTCTTTTATAAATTAAGTTACAATTTATTTTCCGTGAAATAAGTTTTACTTATAAATTTTATAACATGAGATTTAAATTAATCTAAATTTTATTTAAGTAAATTAAAAAAATATATTTTTCCCACTAAAGTGTATTGCATATTATATTTTATACGCCAGTTAAATTTACGCTTTATAATATTAATATTTTAAAAAATTACATAATTATTTAAATATTAATTGGTTTACATTTCAATTAATTAAACAAATGTTTTATCATGCTATATTTTAAAACTTACATCTCAGTTAATTTTCCATGGAATAACATGTTTTTAGAAATATCACGTAATTGTTAAAAAAAAAAGTAATCTAAATTTCATTTCTATAAATTTAAATAAATATTTTACAGAAAATGAAATGCAAATGCAGCAATTTTATAATTAGTTGAAATATAAAGCTCGTTGAAAATTAATGCATTGAATCATTTATAAACTGAATAATCCACCGGTAAACAACAGCGTTTAATCATATAAAAGATTTTTTACAGTATCCAATATTTATCAAATTTGAAATAGACAACTGCTTTATATATATTGTTTGAAACTTGTAACTATTATTAAATAAGAACAAGAATGGATTAACACAAGCATGTACTGAACAGAATATGTAACTGAATATTTTATTGCTGGAGAAGAAATGTTTTAGGTATATTGCAGGCTGATCTTTTCTTTTTAATATTTAGTAAAAATATTTAGTTATATGAACTAAACCCAAATACAGTGTCATGCTTTTGGAATTACTTTTACGTGCTGAGAGAAAATAAATATTTTATAGAAAATAAAATGTTAATGCAGCAATTTTAACACATAATATCCATTATATATATATATATATATATTCATTCTATATATCATCCTATAAACTTTCATAGAAAAAACATAATAAGCTTACGAATCATAGTAGTCTTTGATATAAGAAATTGAAAACTTTCCAAAAATTTAGCATATATTTTCCATCTTTTTTCAGAAAAAGGGACGAAATTGGCAAAGGAAATCTGATTTTTCAAATTAAAAATTATTAGTTAAATATGTTGAGTCATTTTCTTTTGTATAAAAAATCATTGAACTCACACTCAGCTATTATATATACATAAATCGATACTGTTCTTGTAGCACATACCAATGACAATGATAAATGTTAAAATAAACTTACTGTAAAACACTTAGTGATTGTTTTTAAATTTTTAAGCTCTATTGCAATATTGTAGTAGTGTAAAATGAATTAAGCATTTCTATTTATTTTAAGTTGATTTTTTTTACATTACTAAAATGCATAAACATGGCCGCATGTCATAAAAATACTCAAATATATTTTCCACACATCAAAATAATAGATTAAATAAATTGCAAACGATTGTAAAGTAACAGAAAAGATTTTCACCAGATATCGTAGCTTAATGTTATAAAGCAAAATATGTCCATTATTAAAGCTGACTTCACGAGATTACGGCATTGGACAAAAAATAATCTATAGCTAGTTTAGATGAGGCATTATTTAGATATCATGATATAAACATTACAATTGATGTTACTATTAAATTAAAATTAAAGAAAGTAATAATCGTTGTGGTACTTACTCTACGTACGGTGATATTTCCATACCGTGCTGATTGCACTTTCTTTTGCTTTACTAATAATATGAAACAAATGTAGATGGATGTAGTTACAGTTTTGCAGCATGTTGTTGAAATAGAATTTAACTGCATAATTACGAAGCTAAAGCGATTAAATACAAATTCTAGAATTTTCTCAACCTGCAAATATTCACATAAAGATTTCTCAAAGTAAATTTTCTGTTTATTTGAACAGTCTGTTGTTATAGGGATTTAGAAAGATAAAATTAAATTAACGGAAGAAAACATTCTTATTGTTAAAATCTAAATAACTCGATTTAGTCAAGTTGATGCGATGTTTAATTCAAGATATAAATACCAAGTTTCATCGAGTTTTATTTTACGTTTGATGAGAGTGTAAGTACAATATAATGTATAAAAACACATATTTTAACAATTTACTTAGCGTGATGAAATGAATTCATTCAAAAGTTCAAGATGATGTTTTTACAAGATTCTGCATAAAAGTTACAATCTACGCATTAACACTTACATAAAGAAATATATTTAATTTTTTTTAATTAAAAGGGTCTTAATACCATGTGTTATAAAAAACTAATTATGCCTTTTTCTCACAGAGATTGTTGTTTTAGAAACAATAAAAGAATAACATTACTTCATTAAATAAACAATCATCTTTAAATAAATATTATGTTCATAAATTTTATTTATTTGAATATTTCAGAGAACTTCTTCTTACAAATTGTAAAAAAAAATCAAAATCAAACACTTTTGAACACATTTTGTATGGAAAATATGGAGATAAAAAATATCATTTTAAAAATTGAAGCAGGCAACGAATGAAAATTAAAAATATATATAAATTTCAGAATAAAGGAAAATTATTAGCTAATTTCCTAAATTTTAAAGATATACTCTCTTGCGAAATGTATTATTTGCATCCATGTAATGTTTCATACGACATAAATTAAAGTAAAATTCACTTTATTAAAAAAATAATAATAATAATGCAAATAATAAAAGGGAAATGGGAGAGTTGTGCAAAGTAAAATGAAAAATTGTTAATATATCTCAAAATTACGCAAAAGTTATCTTTGAAAGTTTGAATTTAAAAGGAGCAATCGATTCATATGTTTTAGCAGAAAAGTACATAAAATATAATTTTTAAACACAATGTAACATGTGCAACTTAATAAATAAACATCTTCAAAATAAAACATTTTTCCGTAATAATGGTGTAAAATACATGTTGTGTGTTCCGCCCCACCAGGATACCAATGATCAATCAGAACGATGTGTACAGTGCAAATTCTCCAACGTGAAATAAAAGCCTTTGGTTTAGAAGCTGGTCCGTTAGAAATTAAACTAAAGAACTTCCTAATGGAATATAGGAAGATGTTGCAACCGTGAAGAATCCTGCATCTCTATTTTTGAAAACGTCATATAAGATAAAAAATAGAAATGATATTTCCAAAAATTACAAATCTTATCCAAGATAAGCAAAATTCGTCAAATTCCTATTTTAAAGTAACAGATTTCAAACTAAACCAGAAAGTAGATGTAAGGTGCCAGAAGCCAAGTAGAAAATTGATCGCATTATAGCAAGAGAGTGGAAGTTTCATTATAAAATTCAAGTGTATTCAAATATCTGAAACAGTCATGTAGGTTTAAAAAAAAACAAAAAAAAAACATAGGATCAAATGTGACTTTGACTAATGCGAGAAATTTTAAAGAAAGTATACAGAAAATTAGAGAAGTTGCAATTCGGCTATAAAAGAAAGTTATTCTCAACTGATACATCTTGGTATTACAGATTCCCAATCAGATTCTTCTCGTAAGATGCACCTTAATACTATAAATCCCAAACCTGCTAACAGTGTTTTATACTTACTTGTCAAAAACCCACTTTTTACAATCCTAAAAAAGGTGTTGCTTTGATTACTGGGAAGCTTTGAATCCTATCCCTAAAAATTCCCCAAATTCTACATATTCTGTGAAAATTAATACTTCTTGCTGACCATAGATACTAAGAAGTTCAATGAGAAACAGAATAGCTCATACCTGACTTCACTATAATGCCTAGAAGAGTTTTAGTTTTAGTTTAAAATAATAGATAGGTAGTGAAATTCCATGTAAAATAATTTACTTAATTAACAGTCGCGTATGCTACAAGGACCCTTAAAATGGTTTAATATTTCCTAACGATTTGTTATATATTACATGTGTACCTCATGGGAATAAATGTTTGTTTTGTTAATTATACAACTTGAGGGGAGTTTTTTTTTTCATTTTTTTAGATACACGTATTTTGTATACCTGCGCTTTTCTACCAAACTACCTGAATGCAATTATTCAAATGTTTTAAACAAAAGTATGTATAGATTTTAACTAGTAAAGGGTTTAAGTGTCACACAAACAAAAATAGACGAAAATATTTTTTTTTTGAGCAAAAGTATGGCGTTTATTGTGTTGGTAAAAAAAAAGCTTTAATTTTTTGTATTATAGAAGTTAAAAAAAAAATTATATGTGGTGAAATTCAGCCTAAAATTGAAAATGAAGCCATGTAACGAAAAAAAATACGAATTTACTTAATTTATATTAATAAAAAACTGAACAGGGATCGACATCAAAGTTCAACATGACCACTTTAAAAAGGACAATATGAATTCTTCTAAATTACCAGGTATACAACTTTGAAATTTTATTTACATACATCACAGTAAACAATGCATCTAGAATTTAAGCCAATGAAATTTTTCAAACGTTAAAACAAGTTTGCGGTTTCTAATTAAATTAATTATAATCCCTTTTTTTTATTCAAAACTCAATAAAGAGAGATTGCGTTTCCAAATTTCTTAAAGTGACTCTTGTCTCCTTTTTTCTTTTTGCGTAGTATTTCTTTTTCTGTTTATGTATATATATATATATATATATATATATATATATATATATTTAATACATTATAAACTAATTAACACAGAGCTAAATGACTAGTGCGAATTATTCGTTATTGATGAAACTAGTTGTATACGGAATTCGTTGTAAACTGTTTCTTTATAACATGTTGCGAACTTCAGGGAATTCAATTTATCTGATATTCCGTTTTGACCGTGGTTGTATTATGCATGCTTCACTGTAGTACTCTAGAAGAGCGTATTCACAATTTATTTGCAATATGAAAACACGTCTTTTTTCAAAGAAGTGCGGGCAACTTTTTAAAGGAACAGCCACACTTTCATAGAAAAAAAGGATTTTCCGTATAATCACTTAAATGTGCGCCTCTAATGTTTTGAAAAACATTAGAGGCGCACATTTAAGGTTATTGAGGTTAAATATCTCAAGAAATATTTTTTAAAAGATATTTTGAAATTATTTTAAAAGATAGAGGATTAATTAAGCTTTGATGGGGTAATTTCCACATAAACATTTGCTAGAATCTAACATGGTGATTGCTTTAACAAAAGGATTTCATTATAAAATACTATATGCAATAGGAAATTTATCTGTACGCACTCTACAGAAATAATATGGAAATATTTCATATGTTGTAACAAAAAGAATTATCTTTCTTTCTCAGGTACTTTGCGCTTGTTCTTGATTAATCAAATTACCTATGTTAGATGATTCTCTAACTCAGTTATCTCATTTACCCAACATTTATGAGGATCTATTAATTAAAGGACTGGTAACATCACTGAAAGAAAATAGAAAACCATTTTCATCGCGATGAAATATTTCTGGGGTTTCGACGTTAAGAAGTAGATTCCAAAAATTTTATGGTGTACTTTTCCAACTCTGAATCTTTATAGGATGTTATTAAAAATACATAGCGGTTATAAATTAAATATTTTGTGACATTTCTATTTTACTATGCAAATCACATCGTAGATTGAAGATTACAGTAAATTATGTATAATTTTTTGTTAGTATTCATAATGTTTTTTTTGTTGGTTGTTAAATATATTATTAATATAAACTTTCCAAATAATTGATTTGTGTTATGAATATTCGCCTATTATAAAAAAATTATACGTTTGTTCTTAATTTTTACCGTTTTGCAGGACAAAATACTAATAATTCGTTTTCTACATATATACATATGGAAATTGTGTACTAAATAGAATTTTGTTTTGGGTAAACAAATTCTTATCCTTATTATAATGCAATATTAAAATCTGAATTGATTATTTAGTTAAAGTTTGAAAAGTCGTTTTTGCAATTTCATTAAATTATTTTTAGTAAGGATTCAATTATTATTGAAATAATGTTTATATGCATCAGAATAAAGAAACGTTTAGAGAGTCGTGTACATATAAAAAATTATAATATATAATAAAAAATCTTATTCATAGCAGCATGATGTTTTACAATTAAAATTGATTTAATGAAATAATTCTGTAATAAATTAAGAGAAAGCTCATTTTTGATTAAAATGGAAATTCAAATCCTGTTAAGCAGTCTAATATATATATATATATATTCAAAATGACATAAATCCTCAAAAACGGTAAAATTATTGTTTTTGTAATGAGAATATTGCAGATAAATGTGTCAAAAATAGTTGCACGACCCGATAACAAAACCTTCTATCTTTAATATTTCGGGAGCTTTGCCATTGCTTTACTTTAAATTTATTTTGACTTAAAAAAATTATGAAATATTTAATATTATGAAGTATAATTTGTTTTGTTTAAACTTTTATTATGTAAAATATATTTTATGGAAAGTCCAAATAGTTTTAATTGTTCACATTCAAAAATCTTTTTATAAATTATATTTTGAAACGGTTTTTGTTATGGAAAATCCAAGATTAAACATTTAAACCTGTCCTATGAATTAAGAAATTATTTTTGACTATTTTGATATGCTTCTATTTTCATGAATATTTTAATTCACAGGGTGTCCAAAACTTAGTTGACACATTTTAAAATTCAATAAAAAATTCAGAAATTGGCGTACGAGAAAGCGGTTTCTAAAAAAATGCTTCTTATTAGACAATTTAAAAAAAATAAAAATAAAATTTAGTTCCAAAAATTTCTCGTAGATGCCGTTATTTTTGAAAAACTACCCAAAAAGTAGAATGTCTTTATAGATAACAGTGGCGAAAGACGTACAGAGCGTATGCACAGTTTTTGTCCAAACTATAGCAATTCACATTCCAGAACTTAAAAATACTCGCCTTCATGAATTCGATTAGAATGTGACAATTAGTGTGAGACAAATCAACAAACATTAATTTTGGTGAGAATAGGAAACGCGCCTAGATTTGATAGAAAGATTTAGATAGCCTAGATAGAAAGATTTATAGGATGCCTCTGTAAGAAAATAGCGACATTTGGACAAAACAATTCAATTGGTCTGTACGATATTGGAAAAAAACGAATCACCAAGCAAATTGCCGAGCTTTTTATTATCGTCAAACTAATGTGTGTTGATTTATTTTACTCCTCTATTCGAACTCATGAAAGTGAGTATTGTAAAGTTCTGGAATGTGGATTGCCACAGTTTGGACAAAAACTGTGCATACGCACTATGCGCATTTCTCCACTGTTATGTATAAAGGTATTCTGCCTATTCGGTAGCTTTGCAGATGTCTGGACAAAACAATTCTATCATAAATTTTTAATTATTTTAAAGAAAAATTTGGACTATAAGAAGCATTTTTATCCAAACCGCATTCTCGTACGCCAATTGCTTTTTTTTTAAAAAAAACGTAAAGGGATTTTTGGGTCCTGCGTGGCTGAGTGGTTAAGACACCATTCCGCTAATCGCTTGAGAGCGTTCGAATCAGGTCGGCGGGTTCGACTCCCGCCAGTGCTATTGCACACACTTTGTGAAGGTCTGGTTGCAAATCTCTGGTGTTGTAAATTTCCTTGTGGCTATATCGTCCCTGTATATTGACGAAGACTTATAAGCGGGCACTTTATGTAAAGAACACAAGTCAGGAAATATTTACTACCTGCGGTAGTGGTCGTGTTTTTCGCCGACGTGTTTTGTTTCGGTTCTCCGCCATAAAGTGTTCTTTTGTATGATTTTTGTCATTTTTATTTTACAATAGCTGTTAGTCTCCGTGCTCCTAGCGTAAGGTTTCATAACATTTTTAACCTGGGTGCGGTAAGTTTGTGGTTTCTTGTTTATTTTCCTGCCTTGGCTACTGGAACTGGTTAGCTTTGAAAGTGGCTAACTCCCAACACGTGTCGGTCTCGGACAATGTTTTAAATACGTCGTCTTGCACATGCTCCATGGATACCAGCAATAATGCTTCTCATAACCCTTTCCTGTACAAATTAGATAGCTCTCCGGAAGACATCCTTGCCGAGGATTTTAGCTCGGCATCGGAGCGGTCTCCATCACTTTTACTGCCATTACTGGCTCCATACATGCAACGCATTCCAAAGTAATCAAGGATGCCATCGCTGCGCAAGTCCCTTCCTACAACAATATTGAATTTATGAAGATAACACGTCAAGGCAAACTGCTAGTTCACACCTCGATGCCGAAACGGCTCTCCAACTCCTAAATATCAAATTGCTCTTTAACATTCCGATTGTGGCCTCTTTTCAGACCGAATGCATCTCGACCCGCTTCCTGCTCCATAACATAGCTCCGCTGGTGGATTGTACGGAAATAGCCGAAGAACTCGCCTACGCTTGGATCAATGCGTTTGAGGTCAGACGATTTCTCAAGCAGGGTTCCACCCCCACCTCTACTGTCCTTGTTACTAAGCTTGGTCTCTCTTTGCCCTCCGACATCAAACTGTGGTACCAAGTTCATCGTGTTGCTCTCTTTGTCGACAAACTGCGCCAATATGCCAATTGTCTCACATTCACTCATAATACTCGTGCTTGTAAGAGCGCACGCATATGCGGCCAGTGTGCCCAAGATCACGATGGTACCTGTTCTGCTGACTCCCCCACTTGTGCTAACTGCAAAGGCAACCATGTGTCTTCTGATAAGTCTTGTACACGCGAAGCTAAACTGCTCACATTTAAAGCCGAATATCATCTTACCTTCAGTGAGGCCCGGCGCCAATTTCGCGACAGTTCAGTTTCTTCCGCTGCATCCTACGCTGCAGCTTTAGCGTCAACTTCCGCCTGGACCCCCCCCCCCGCCTACGGATTATGTTACTAACTCTGTTCTACAGGAGTCTCTCCAGGGTCATGCCGAGGTTGTTGCCGGTATGCTCCAACAACTTTTGGATGTCCAAATCGCCAGTTTTCAAAATCTGTTAGAAGGCTTTGCCACAACGGTCATCGACGCTGTAAAGGAGTTACTGACCTCTGCCGATCCACTTCCCATGCCCTCAGTCTCTGTTCCTCAGGGCGTAACATCTTCACCTTCACTCCAAACATCACCCACGCCAGTCAGATACAAAAGATCGAAAGTGGTCTCACCGACCAAAGAATTGCCAACTGATCCTCGTATGGACACCTCTTCACCTGTGGCGGAATCCGTCCATCTCCTTTCCTCAACCGTCAATGACCTAACCTTGTCGGCACGACTTGGTGCTAAAGGTCTTATGGAACTAAAAGAAAAAGCTCGAGAAGAACAAGGAAATTACGATTCAAAACATGAATCAGATCACCCGAAAGATCTCTGTCGAAATGTCTCAAATTTTGGAAAACGATAACCTTCGCTTCCTTCCCTTCACCCTCTCTGCTCCGGCGATCCTGTGCAAGAGAGTAGAACCATGGACCTTGATATAATCAACTACCTGTTACTTCCCTTCCTTTGAATCGACCATGGGGTCCGATGTTTTCCTTTTTTTGTTCTTTTAACTCCAGTTGGATTATTTGAGACAAAGCCGCCTTCGGCGTAGCATAGGTCTCAAGCCACTACAAACACCAAACACAAGTCAGATGTATGTTCTCAATAAACAAAACAAACAAGGAATTTTCGGACAGTTATTCAGAGTATGTCTCCATAGATTATGCGCAAACAACTGATATATTTTCATTAGTTGAAGGCTTTGAATTACGTAGTATTTCCTCAAAGTATTATTCAAATAATTTAATCTCAGAAAGGTAACACGAAGAACACTTTGAAAAGAAGTATTGGTATACAAATTCAAGGTACCGTACAAGCGCTAAAAAATCCGCGTATGACAGCTGCGTAGGCCTAGCTTTCAGGGGTTTATGAAATGTAGTTGGGAAACAACGTATTGACAAAATTTGATTGGTTGAGCAGATTTTCAGTAAAACCAGGCGTAACGGTAATATGACGCCTCCATTATCATCCTTAGACACATAAGACTACCGTGTTTCTTGACTGCACATGACAGGATATTTGTAAATTGCTTATATAGGAATTTGATTATTGCTTATTGGCAAAAGTGCTGCTTGTTCTAGTTTTAAATGGACTAATCCTAGAATATACAAGGTGTTCGTACACTGCTTTTACAATCTAAAATTTGTAATAGTACGCATTAAAATGAACAACGTATAAAGGGTGAACTAGAGTCATGACTAATAAATTCAATCGAAGATATAGAGTGTTTACTTATATCTTAAACTGGATTTTTAGTGACAACTTTAAAAGTAATTAAGATATTTTAGTAAAAATTTCAACAAACAACTTTGTTGTGTATAGAAATGTGTGTATAGAAGTGTGAAGTAGTGAATGTGTGTATAGAATGTATAGAAGTGTGTGTATAGAAATACACACACTTTCTATACACACTCTTTACATAACGAGCAGTGCTGGAAGTAGTACATTGTACAGGGTTCGTACGGCTCCTGGAATTTTGCGACCAGGAAATTCTTCTGTACCAGTATTTTATTACTGAAAATCTCTCCTTAAAAGGAGACGAAGTTTCGCGAGTTTAACCCAGATTTCTGTCTCTATAAAGAAAAGACTGGTGAAATTTCTGGAAAATTCCCTGATCCGTACGAACCCTTATCGTAATTAAGTTAGCTATACGAAATGTATTGTCAGTTTTCAGAATTATGGAGTGTCTAGCGTCTTGTTGTTATGATGAAAAAACTGGTAATTTTCAGTACTTCATGTAACGTCATCACATCTCGCAGAAAACGAGGTAAGTCCGTTGCAAATATCGACATAGTATCTTCCTTACTGATACACTGCAGAACAAAAATACTAATTAAACTTAGAGAAAGACACCCTAAACTTCTGAATGAATAATTGAGTGAATACTTGGGGTTTCCCATATATAAATTGTTCATCTTAATGTGTTCTAATTCTTCTTCGTTTAAGATTAATCTATTAACAAAAACATAATGACAAGCAAAAATAAGAAAAACACCATTTTTTTCAATTGTTTTTTATATTTGTTTCTAATTTTTTTGAAAAACAACATAAAATACTTATATAAAAAATACAATGTACTTAACTCTAATAAAATTTTGAAAAAATGCCAGCCCAACTAATATAACGGCAGCTTGTTAAGCGATACATCGTTTTATTTGAAATAAGCGTTAAGCGAAATTAATTCATATAAATTTAAACAAATAAATCAAACAATAATCGTAAAATGCATAATATTTGAATGACATCAATAATGGGTGAAAATTAAAACAAGTTCATCATATTGCCCTGTTCTAGATAATGTAAAAACGTGTCATTATATTTTAAATAATGCTAAACAAATTACATAGAAATGTAAAAATTGCGTACTGTATTCATTTCCACAATGTTATACTAATTATTATAAAATTCTATAATATTGAAAACAAATTTTCAAACGCGGGATTGCGTTTTTAAGCAATATATAATTTTCATATAACTAATTTTAATAATAATGGCTTTTCTGAAAATTAACTTATACTTTTGCATTCGATTGTTTTTAATATTTTGTTTTCATTTAAAAATTTCTTTTTTTTTTTTAAACAAAATATTTCGAGAACAATATTAAAAAACAACAACAAAAATAAATAAAAATAATAAGTAAAATTAGGAAGCAAAATTGAAAATTACTTAAATCAATTTTCCTTTTGTATTATTACAAAAAGGCTTTATCGCAAGGAATCAGTATTTCATAAACTTATGAAACTTATAACAATATAGTATACTAGAAATGAAATTTAAATACAAATATTTTATATGAATTAAGAGAGATGTTATATAACATGGTGGAGTTTCTATAAAAATATAGTGATATTTTAATATCTGTAGAAGGTCATCATTTATTATTTTCTTCAATAGTTTGAATGTAGTAAAAATTTAGAAACCATCAAATGCCAGTTACATTCTTTGTCATTAAAACTTTTAGAAACAAAAATAATATATTTCCATCCATGGAATTTTTTTTTTGCATGAAATATACTTTTTTGAATCTTCAAAAAAAAAAAAAAAAAACACTTAACTAATTTTTTATTGAAATTATTCAATACAGCTGCATATTTGCATGAGTTATGCATCATTAATGTGGGCTAATATTCTTCTTTAAGAATGATTTATTAAGACGACTAAATGCGATGCACAAATAAGATAAAACTTTAAAGAAGACTAAAAATTATTTTGCGAAGTGTTTTTTTTTTTTTTTTTTTTAATGTAGAAAAATATAAAAATAGCTTACATAAAAAACATAATGCACTTAATACTAATAATATTTTGGAAGAAATCCAGCTGATTAATATAATTTTAATTTGTTCAACGTCAAAGCTTTCCACCTGAAATAAGTGCATAAATGAAATTATGTCATAAAATTACGACAATTAAACAAAACGAATATTGTAGATAACAAACAGCATGGCAACATTAACTAATGTTAATTAAAAACAAGTTCATAATATAATGCTGTTACAAATATTTAAATTCCAAAAAAAATTGACATTCAATTGTAAATCATGTCAAACAATTTCTATAAAACACTCAGAAGTGTGTAAAACGTGATTAAAATTATGGTTTTTTTACGCGACCTTAAAATGATAATGATAAAATTAGCTATTTTTTAAAAATTGAATTCAAAAGACGATTGTATCTTTTAAACTGTGGAAATATTATCTTTATGTATCTTATTTTTAACAATACTTTCCATTATGAAAATTACTCTATGTTTTATAAAGTTCGATTGATTTTAAAATTTAAATGTTACTTTTGTTTTTCATTTAAAAATTATTTTTTACAAACAAAATATTTCGTAATCAATATCAATGAAAACATGGGTAAAGAGAAAAATTTAAAAGCTAAATTTCACACATCCTAAATCAAAATTACCTGTTTATGATTATAAAAATATCTTATTTCACCTGAATAATCTTTTCACATATTTATTAAACTCATAATAATACACCGTGTTTTTCCGAAATTTAAACAGGGACGACCTAGGTCTTATTTTTAAAGTTTGTCTTTTGTATTTTTACATGTACAACAGTTGGCACTTATTAATTTATAAATATACATAATTGATCATGTACGCATTTAAAATAATCTACATTTATCGATTGGTTCCAAATTTGAATTCGTAAAACTTATATTTTTTTTCAATCACATCAAGTTCCGTAATTTTTATAGACTTTTAATTCAACCATTATTCTAAAATTGCAGACCAGAGGCCCTAGTTAGCGGAAAACAAACTCAATTAAAATATTTGACGCAGATATAGAATTATTTTTCAGTTTTATGGTAAAATATAAGTTTATGATTAAATGAAAGTTATAGAAGTTGTTTTGAAATTTTGAGTTTAAACTCCCAAATTTTCAAAAGACGCAAATTTTTAAAATGTTGTATTTTAAAATATTTCTTGTTCCTCTTTTCCTGAATTGAGGTCCTGATGTCGCAACTAAGTAAGGCTGGCATGTTTAAAGAAAACGATGTAATATTTAAAGAAAATGATGCCATGTTTAAAGAAAACATTCATTCATAAAACTGAATTGAAGATAACGGATGAAAGAAATTTTTCGCGTTTTGTTCACGCGTGTTTTCACAGCAAAGTTATATGCATTCTGACAAATTCGTGAAATGCTTTTCAGTTGTAAACGAATAAATGTTGCTGGATAAAAAAAATTAAATCTTTATTTAAAATTAAAGATACATTGTTTGAAAATTTCATCATGATTATGTGCATTTATAAATTCAGAGAACTTTCTTAGAAAAAATTGTTTAAGAAAGCGCGTATGGCTAGATTTTTGGATAAATCTTATTTGGGATAGTGCTTTATTACGAACACCCTGGAAAATAATATAGGTCTGATTTTCTTATTAAATCTTATTTTCAGGGAAACATGGTAGTATGCCAGATATGAAATTTAAATTCAAATTTTTCATATGAATTCAAAAAGATGCAATATGTTTTTGATATAATAAGTTATTTTTTCGAAGCTTTTGCATGGTTAACCATCGATTAAAATAATTTTTTCGATATCCTAATAACTTTAAGTGTTTCTCCATTTATTAATTTTTCCCACAATGTTAATAAAGTAAAGTGTAAAAAGTAAAGAGTAGAAAATTATTAAGTGTCAATTGCATTCATTGATTGTCTGTAAAAAGTTTGAAGTAAAATAATATATTACCAATCAGAGAATTATTTTTTCGCATGAAATCTACTTTCCTAAATCTTTAAACAATCTTTCTTTCTTTCTTTTTACTTATTCTCTAAAATTCAACAAAAAACATTTTAAAATGAGTTAGATGTTACGAATCTATAAAAATTCAATTTACATCTTGTTAAAACCCATTAGGCGCCATTGCTCCCATTTTGGGAACATTGCTTTAAGATTTTTTTCTGAAATACGTATTTTATAAATTGTTAAAATGTTCATGTTATTTGCATTTGGAATATATTAGATGACATCTGAAATTTTTTTGTTAAGTTTCATTAGAAATTTCTATTTTTTAAAACGTGTTAAAAAAGGCGAAAAATAGCTTTTTGGCAGTATTCGAAAAAAAAATTAAAAAAAAACTTTACAATAAAAATTATATTTTTTAGTTAAAATATGTTCATAACAGTGTATTATGTTAAACAACGTCAATCCGGAATTAATATGTATAATAGATCAATCACAATTACCGAAAGAATAAGATGTTCCCAAAATGGGAGCAATGGCGCCTAATGGGGGTAAGGTTTTTGAAAACTTGTACATATGCCTCCGTGCATTTGTGGTATTTATTTTTCAACTTATTAGCTATAGAAGGTATAATATCATTCTGAAACTAATATTTTTAGAAGATTTCATATAAATTAGTCCAACTTTTACATTTATAATAAAAAACAAAATGGAATTACCAGTTCCATAAGCATTTTCACTATCCATCTCTCTATTTTTCATCATTTCATAATTTTTTCTGATTATTTTACATGGAAGGTGATTGAACAATTTTTTAGATTTGGATGATTTTTCGGATGTTCCGGAAATCGTTTGTTTGCCACCCGATTGCAGTATTGTAACATATTAGGAAGATATCTTCCTCATATGTATGTCGCATAAATTATTTTCTATTACATATGTAATAGAAAATAATTTATGTGATGATTTATCCCATGTTATATTTGGTGGAGTAGAACTTTCTGTAAATTCTAAATCAAGAGACAATCAAGAAATATCTAATTTAGTGTTTAAAAAAGACAAAGTATTAAACACAGGCTCGATATTTTAGATGAAAGTTCAGGCGAACTTCAAATTGGAATATGGAAAAAAACTAAACAAAATGCAAAAACAAAAAAAATATTGTTAAAAAACCAATTTCAGAAAACGAAAAAAATGTAATATAATGCTGCATAAAAAATGTTCAATCATTTTCATGTAAAATAGTAAGACAAAAATTATGTATTGAAGAAAAATAAAGAGGTGGATAGTGAAAATGCTTATGGAATCGGAAATTTTATTTTTTATTTTTATTATAAATGTAGATGTTGGACTAATTTATATGAATTAATCGTAAAATATCAGTTTCAGAATGATATTATCCCTTTTATAGCGAAAAAACTGAGAAATAACAAACATAAATGCACGGAGGCATAAGTAAAATTTGTGAAAAAATTTACCCCCATTAGGCGCCATTGCTCCCATTTTGGGAACATGCTATTTTTTCTAAATATTCGAATTTTTTAAATTTTTTTCTTCAGAAATACCTTAAAGACTTTCTATTCATAAATAAAAAACAACTGTTTCATCAAAAAATTGCTTAATATATATAGCGGCGCCTAATGGGTTAAACGGAAAAAGATATATAATTTCGTTAAGAAGTTTCTCCGTTATAGAAATTTATATAATGAATATGCATATAATTTTTAAACTGGAAAAAGGGTGCACACATGAAATGTGTCCATTTTAGATAATCACCATTGTATAAAAATCTTTTAAAAATTATTCATAGTTGACAGGGCCAATAACAATTACTGGTAATTAAAAAAAAAATTATCTGATGTTATTCAATGAAATTGTGTTGTTAACATTCTTTCATTTTTCTCTTTTTCCTACAGATTACATTTAAAGAAATTTTCTATATTTCCCCAAACAAATTATACTACTTTAAATGATATAATAATATAATATCAAAAGATTCTGTTAAAAAGATGTTGTCGAACGGTAACCACTATAAAGACATAAAGCTACACAAAATGTCCACTACTTTTAGGTGAAGTACATATTGATAAAGGATATTATTATGTTATAAATAATCTGTACTAAAATTTAAATTAATTAGTTATTAATTAGTTATTTTTATTGATATGCTATGCTATGAACTTAAAAGCTGTGAGAGTACAGTATCCTTATGATATTTCTCAGAACGCTGTAGTTTTACTTGCTTTGCAAGAAACATCTATGTCAAGACAAACACATACCATTGCACAAATGCACAAAATCGTATATGTGCAATATTGGATTTTTTTTTTTCAAAATTTAAAATTTTATTTAATGCGCGAACTTTATATTACTCTAAAAGGAGCATACAAACTTAAATCTAAATATGATTATTGTCTTAAAAACTGTAAACACAAATATAAACAGCATCATAAAGTATAGAACTACATAAGAAAAAAATTAATTATCATCATTAAAATAAAATACATATTTTAAAAGTGATTACGGTAAACATAAAAGCTTAAAACTCTTTTAATACGCGAGTCGATCAGTTTCGTACACAGAAAATAACGGTTACTTTTTTTTCTACGAAAATAATAATTTTTTAATTATTATAAGGATTTTAAGCCTTTATGGTTACTATAATTACATTAAGCATTTGTATTTTATATTAATCCTCAAGTATTTTTTATAAATGTTCACGAAGCACATTTCATCTCTTGTGGAAAGAAAAAAATAGTAAACTTTAAAATCTCAATAATCTAAGAATTGAAGTTTTCTGATTTACACCAATACCGAGAGACATTATAAAGAAATATTTTCAATTTAGGAGAATTTAAAAAGGATATATATTATTCTTAAATTTTAATTAACATAACATCCGTTCCTTAAATAAAATACAAAATATACTTACTAGTTTTAAATAATTAAATTACAATTAATTATCAGATTCATCAGGTTAGAAACAAGATTCATGCCATGTAAATACAATATATCTGTTCATCTACTTAATTAAAATACATGAAACGTCATTAATCAGTGCTTCTGCAAACAATGAAAAAAAAATTCGTCCCTTTCTAATTAAATGCCAAGTTGCAAAATTAGCATAACATACCATCTCAAAGATTAAAAAAAATGCATTACCATAATATAAAAAACTAAAAAACACTCGAGTTTATTTATTTTTTGTATCTTTTTCAACTATCATTAATCACTTAATACGATTAAAATAAGCATTTTTTTATAATTTCAAAAGTGTTTTATATTTTACAATACTTAGCTTCGTTTTGAGAGTTAAATGTAGGAAAAATGTTTCACAAACATGTTTTTACATTAATTCTATGCTAGAATTTTCAACTGTTTGCTGTACAAGATTATGACTAAAGGCACAATCAGTGATTTATAAAAAAAAAAAAAAATTAAATTTTGAAAATAATGAAAAATAATTTTATATTTTACAAACTTAAATAATATTTTGATTTCTCAAAAAGTATGATTAATTCAATTAATCAAAAAATGAAGAGTTCATTTTCAATTTTTTATGTCAGGGGTCAATTTTGTCTTTCTCACACTAGCTAACATTTTTGAGAGTATCACTGAATACTTAGAGAAAATAAAATTCTTTACATTTTCGTAAAGTTTAGATTTGTCTAAAATATTCTATACCAGCCCCAATGTCGCTATTTGATAGATTTCGTAAGAATTAGTACATATTACATTCTCCCCTATGTTGGAATTTTGTGGAAAATTTTTGCAGACCTACGTCGATCATGACACCCAAAACCCAAAACCACCCCCATTTCAAAACTTATCTATTTATCTATCTATATCGCTTTTTTATGTACATGTTAACTTCAATAATTCTGCACAAATCTCTTCCAAACTGATACATAAAATCAAGGGTCATAAAATGTCGGTCTAGTCCGTTAATGGGCAAAATCAAACCAAAGGGGGAAGAAATGGGGGGGGAGGGTCATGAAAAGAGAAAAAACCCCATAACTTCTTAATTAAGCTACGTATCTATGATATGAGAATCATATATTAAGTTTAACCTCCCCTGCCCTTTATTTTTAAATAATATTTTTCCCTGGTTTTCAAAAATTTAAGGCGTTATATTTAACTTGAAACAATAATCCCTCCTTAATTAAATTCTTATCTCATCACGGTCACTTGTGCTGGCTTGCTCACATCCCACGGTCTTTCGATTAAAAAAAAAAGAAAGAAAAAGAAAAGAATTAAATCGTCACAGATTCTTTTTCTGCAAGTTACTTCCCAAATTACGTTCTTAACACAATGTATTTATATGCATTTTTGCGGCCAGAATGTCAGTTATAATATGTCTACCATTTTATCCGGCACATATGCATTTCCTTATTAGGTATCGATAATAAGTCGCTCAACACACCCTTTTCTAAAAATACATTCTGTTCGTTAAAACCTATGCAATGAGGTCCGCTTAAAAATTTCTATCGCGTGAGAAATATGCGTCAACCGTTGCATTCGTCTTGGCAAGGTTAGTTTTTGAAATAAAATGCATTCCTATGCAAATGTGGCGGCCCTGATGAATAAATACCATTTATTGAATCTCTCCCTGTCTGTAAAATTCTATCTTCAATATTATTAATATTGATATTAAAGTATCAATATTCATTTCAAAATTAAAATATCATAAAACTAGAACACAAGAATAGGTTAGGCTTACCTAAAAGGTCCTCTTTCGGGAGATAAACTATCTTAAATTATTCTGACTTTTCGAGAATAAATGTTCATGTTGTTCAAAAAATAATTGAATCTACACAATGTAGACACACAAACATATATTATCGATCACGAGCACAATATACACAACGTTTTCGCGCAGATCATAAATATTACATATTATATTCCGTATTACATTTTCTAGTTCAATTCATAAAACTTCTAAGACAGATCCATTTTTTATCAACAGAAAAACATCGTCTGCGCGAGGCTCAAAATAGAAACGATTAAATTAAAACCATGGAAGTAGCGATAAAACGCAACACACTCCCACCTTTAAGTTTCGAATTTAATGGAACTCAAACTTTACTTTGGGTTTATATAACCGACCATATCGGGATCGTTTTTCAGGTACAGTCACCACAGTAGAGTCACTAGCATCTTTATGGAAAATAGGTTCAGTAGATTCAGTATCTAAAAAACAGTCTTTAACAGAATGTTGGATCATCGGCTTACTCGTAGCAGGGTCTAAATAACAGTTTTTACCAGTCAATGTTATCGTCGGTTTGGTAGGAGCAGGATCTAAAGAACATTCTTTATCATTCGACTGAACTATAGAATGGAGTTCAGAACCTCTTTCATGGGTTACTTCTAGAGGAATCAATCTGAGAACAGGACGTAGAAATTCGCCGCCTTTCATCTTTACCTTTACTAATTGTACACAGTTTCTAATTACCTTTCTAACAGTCTTCCTGCATTTCAAAATCCAAAAGTCTTCTCTTAAATTACTCATCAATATCTGGGTACCAGCATGATTTAAACTAAGATGTCTAGTCCGAATAAGTATTTCCACAACTGGATGGCTACAGGGTAACAGTATCGGAATTCGGAAATTTCTTTTATCTTCTCTCATCAGAATACGTGTCTTTACTTTAAGTAGTCCATTCGATTCTACATAACACTGAAGTGATTTTAAGCGTTTATCTTCAGTTCCTAAAAAGGATTCCTTTTGTACTATTTTAAACAAAGATATTTCAGTTATATTTATTTCTTCTAGAGTTAAGAGTCCAGAAATCTGGTTGGCACGTTCCACTTTACAGTTAGTAAAAAATCTATAAATCCAAGCAATAGTTCTGATCAATTTGTCGTACGACGAAATTCTGTTATAAATTTTTTCAGTTGATTCTTCATGATTTGTAGTGCTAACAACAGTTTTTCTCTTTTCGGAATATACTATGTTGAAATCAGGAACAACGTTGGATTTTGGCCATTCTTTTTCCGGTCTTCGCAACCATTCCGGGCCCTCCCACCATTTAGATTTCGCTAAAGTTTCTGCATTACAGCCACGAGAAGGGAGGTCTGCTGCATTTAATGATGCAGGTATGTGATACCAATTATCAGGTTCTGTCAAAGATCGGATTTCTTTAACTCTATTGAAAACAAAAGGAGCCCAATTTTCAGTTCCCTTGATCCAATATATAGCATTTGCTGAATCAGACCAGAAAAATTTCGGGATATCTTTCAACTGAAGATCGTGTATAACACTTTGTGCCAGTCTAGCTCCTATATTACAGGAAAGTAGTTCCAATCGAGGAATAGAAATGGTTTTCATTGGAGCAACTCTGCACCTAGCCTGTACAAGCTGACAAGATATTGTATTTTCAGTCGCACTTCTTAAAAATATACATGTAGAATATGCATTCTTGCTTGCATCGCAGAATATGTGCAAAGAAAGATTTTCTGGTGCTTCATAATTGGAAATAATACATCGAGGGATTTCTATTTCCTTTAATTCAGAGACATCCTTCCGCCATTTTTCAAATTTCTTGGTAATAGATTCAGGCAATTCAGCATCCCACGAAACTTTCAATTTCCAACATTCTTGAAGGAGAATCTTTGGCCCCAACGTGACAGGACACGTGAAGCCAATGGGGTCGAAAATTCTATGAACAGCACTCAGGATTGCTCTTTTCGTTACAATAGTAGAGTCTTCAAAACATTTTCGTAAATCTATTTTCAGAGTATCAGATTTTACATTCCACATCAGTCCCAAAACTGGAATATTCTTTTCTTCTAATAACGGGAAGTTTTCTTCTTCTGTTTTGTTGAGATTATACTCCCACCCTCGAAGATCAAATTTAGCATTTTGGAGAATAATTGTGGATTCTTCAATAAATTTTTCAAGCTCCTCATAGTTTTCAACACTAGTGACGCAGTTATCTACGTAAAAAGACTTTAACAACTTGTCTGCTGTTTCTTTAAATCTAGAAGGCACATTCTTCAGATGATATCGGATAGTTGCACCAATTAAATAAGGCGAACATGTAAGACCGAAAACAACCCTTTTATGCTGGAAAATTTTGAACTTTTCGGGGTCACCTTCCTCACACCATAAAAACTTCAGAAATGGTCTATCTCGCTCATTTAAACCAATTTGTAGAAAGGCTCTTCGAATATCTGCAATCACGCCTATTTTCTTCAATCGAAATTTTCTTAATATAGTCGGAATGAGCTCTACGATATTAGGACCTTTCTCTAAACAATCATTGATCGAAGGTGAATCTTTTTGTCTAGCTGAGCCATCAAAGACTGGTCTAACTCTGGTGGTAGAATTTTCCTTGATCACAGCTCTATGTGGCAAGTAGTGTTCGCTTTCGTCATTACAGGAGTTTTTAACTTCTTCAATAACGCCTTCTTGTATCGATTCTTTTAATACATCTTCATACTCTTGTAATGTTTCAGTTTTCTTTAGTGATTCAACACAATTTCTTAATCGTCGTTCAGCGATTTTTCGACCAGTTGGTAAGGGAGGATGGTTTTCAATCCATGGGAGGCTCACTTCATACCTTCCTTCTGCATCTATTTTTATATTTTTATTAAAATGTTCTTCAGTTGCTTTTTCTATTTCTTGTCTGCTTCCGCTTTCGCCAGGATCGAGAATTCCAAGTGTGTCTAGCCGCCATAAATATGAAATTTTTGCATCATTTACATGAAGTGACATGACGCTGTTTGTGCTATCGGATATGTTACATAGGTCAGTTTTTCCCATCAAAGTCCAACCAAGAAGTGTTTCCATCAATACTAAGCCAGAAATCAATTGTTTGATTTTTCCGGTGTACAATTTACCCGCTACATCAGCTCCTATAAGCCCATGAATTTCGTTAGGTGAAAACTCATATAGCAATTCAACCTGGTTATTCAAATCAGAGAGAAAGATTTTTTGTTTCTTAATTTTACTCACAAATGAGCCACGAGGAATTTTAGGAATGTCCGAACAAATTTTTTATTGATCTAATACTTCGACACAACAGCGATAATTATCAAAGAAGTCGCTCAGACTGATAAAATATTTCTTATGTGATAATACAGTCTCCGTGCCATCGAATAAACTATGTGTCAAATTATCTTCCCCTATGCATTCATATCCCATCTCGGCCAATGCAAAAGATGATAAATAAGATTTACTGCTACCTGAATCAATTAATATTCTTATATATTTCATCTTATTATTACATCTAAGACGGACAATAAGCGTTTGTAAAAGTACGCGACGAGTACCTGCTTTATTGGATAAAGCAGTGTCTTTTTTACTTTTGATACCTGACTTTTCCATAATCGGGTTTTCATTATCATTTTTTGCGGGACACATTATATTGAAATGTAATTTACTGCAATCACAGGGTGGTATTTTCGTTCTACAAAAACGTGATATGTGTTTTCTTATCTCTAAACATTTAAAACAAGCCCCTTTTTTCATCAATATTTGTTTTTTCTCTTCATGAGATAAACTATTAGCATGTCTACATTCGTTACTTAAATGTGACTTGTTACAAAAAATACACGTTTGCCTTTTCATTTTTGATGAATTATGTAATTCCGTAGCCGTTGGAATATCTCTTTCTCGCCTATTTGACACTGTATAAATATTTTTGTTTACATTTTCTAAATTAAACCCACTTCTAGCCAAACGGACTTTTTCTTCGCTTTCGATTTCGTGCTGCAAAAATTTCATCAAAGAATCTAACTTATTATTACTTTCGTCTTTTGAATTTAAAGTAATAGAATTTAAGTTTCTTTCCAAAATTCTCAATATTTCAACTGGTAAGCACGATTCAATCAATGGATAAAGAATTGCAGAATAATGTTCGCTTGAAACACCTAACATTTTTAATGATCTTAAATAGGTTTCAATTTTGTCGTATAATTTAAAAAGAGGAATTTTTGGACCTTTTCTTGTAGCATTATTCATCATTAAAGAGAGCGCTTCTCTTATATATACTTCTATTAACATATCAGTACGACCAAATCGAGCCTTTAAACATTCAATAACATTTTCATAACTATCACCAGTAGCGGGGTACGACTCGATTATTTCTCTTGCCCTAGAAACCTTTAACGTTGCTTGTAACAAGTACTGATATTTATCTTCTTTCGCGATTTCAGAATCGTTATGTATTTTTTCAAACTGAGCCCAAAAGGCTAACCCTTCCTTAATATCTCCACCAAATAATTTAAATTTTATCTTAGGAAGTTTAAACTTCCGTTTCGTGATATTTTCAGTTTCGAAAACCTTTAAAATCTTTTGAACTTTCGTATTTAACTAAATAAATTTCTCTTCATACACGCTAAAATCTTCGTATTCCTTATCATAATTTTCTTGAGAACATGTTTTATCGTTTAAAAGAAGATCTAACATTTCTTTTTCTTTTGGTTGTAGATCTGTCCATTTTTCACCTAATTGAGCATATAAAATCTCAATTTCTTCAATATCTTTATTTTCATCAGTTAATTTGTTCTCAAGTAAATTAGCAATTCGCGTAAAAGCGCTTCTTAATGGAGTACGCAATTTTTTAATCTGTTCCATTATCGTATTTTATTTTCTTAAATAATATAATATCCCGGTAGAGAGATGCCAAAATAATATTGAATCTGTCCGTGTGTGTAAAATTCTATCTTCAATATTATTAATATTGATATTAAAGTATCAATATTCATTTCAAAATTAAAATATCATAAAACTAGAACACAAGAATAGGTTAGGCTTACCTAAACGGTCCTCTTTCGGGAGATAAACTATCTTAAATTATTCTGGCTTTTCGAGATAAATGTTCATGTTGTTCAAAAAATAATTGAATCTACACAATGTAGACACACAAACATATATTGGCGATCACGAACACAATATACACAACGTTTTCGCGCACATCATAAATATTACATATTATATTCCGTATTACATTTTCTAGTTCAATTCATAAAACTTCTAAGACAGATCCATTTTTTATCAACAGAAAAACATCGTCTGCGCGAGGCGCAAAATAGAAACGATTAAATTAAAACCATGGAAGTAGCGATAAAACGCAACACCATTCACTGCACTATGCTCCCTCTGGAATTTTTCTCGCCATGGTAACTCTAGTTGGCGAGCGAATATGTCAGTCCGATTCTAAGTTGATATGTGAAGCATACTCACATCCCTTCGAACTTCCGTGCCGCTCTTTTAATTGTCTGGTAAAAAATGCCCCTCCTTGGTACATTCCCGGTTGCGGGGAAAAAGAAAATGTTTAGCCCGGTGTGACAGATTTTTGATACCATTAAAATGGCCTCAAAGGAGGTGGGTGGATAGGGGTTTAAAAAGAAAAAAATTCATATCTTTGTCAATTTTCAAGATATCAAATCCGCTTTAATGTATTTTAAATCCTCTTAATATTATTTACAACTTTTATACTGACAAGCTCTTTATAGGATCTTATAGCAAAAAAATAAATTTAAAAACAAACAAATCCCTGCCGGC
Source organism: Maratus michaelseni (assembly GCA_963931845.1). Taxonomy (NCBI): domain Eukaryota; kingdom Metazoa; phylum Arthropoda; class Arachnida; order Araneae; family Salticidae; genus Maratus; species Maratus michaelseni. The sequence goes on along the minus strand of OZ007590.1, from coordinate 253,542,752 downwards.
GCCGCATACAGACACAGGTATATTTCGGTCCTAATTGCCGCAACATGACATAAAGGTCATTTCTTCTGCAATTCCCAATAAATAGTTGCAACACGGTCTCCCTCTTCGAAATCTACTGCTTTTGCGTGTCACTGTAAATGAACAATAAATGTTATGCACTCCATACCCTACAGTAAGCATATTTAGTTAATTTCAATGATGTATACCACTTTCAATATTTTTGAAATAGTATGGCATTAATAAAATTTACTGCAAATCATACTTCCCCATAGAACATAGTGTAACGGATTTTTTAGGGTCCCTGTAAAAGAACTGTAAATTTTGCACACTTTATTTTCAATAACAAACAAGTCGTAATAATCATCAGTAACATATATAAATTGCATGACAATTCAAGTATATCTTGAGTTTCTGCACGAACAGACAGACAGATGGCCAGGCAAACGGCAGGCAAAAACACTTTTCAACAATATTGGAAAGTGTTAAAAAATAAATTCAATAAAAAAATTAAAAACTTTTTTTATTGCCTTTATTATTTGTAATGTTTCACTTTATAACATAGCACTTTTAAGTAGTAATCTTAAAATCACTTAAACAAAATTAACTTACCCAATCTAGTACATGTCAATTTTTATTCCCCACAAACAAATTGTTTAAAACAACTTTGCAGTGATATAAATATCTGCTATAAATATTATGCAGGGAAATAAATCAGCGTTATTTACATTTTGAAAAATATTTTAAGAAGAAAAATCAGTTTATCTCTTTTTACGTGTAATTTGTCTGGCAATACACAACTAGTCGGATGTGTCAATCCCAAAACTTTCTGCTATCTCACGCAAGTTTCGCATACACTAAAAAGAATCATCACCAATTTATATCAAGGTCTAACTGAAACTGAAATTTTATTAAATCCATGCATTATTTCTTGATATATGACTATCGCTAAAATCGTGTAAATCCTTCAAAATGCTAGGCGATTTTTACCAAAAACTAATCAGCACCAATTTATACCAGAGACTAACTGAATATAAAGTTTTATTAAATTCCAAGCATTAGTTCTTGAGATAGAGCTATTGTGGAAATCGCGAAAAATGCTGCATAGCTGCTCCAACTGCTGGGCGATTTTTACCAAAAACTAATCAGCAACAATTTATATTAGAGACTAACTGAATATAAAGTTTTACTAAATTCCGAGCATTATTTCTTGAGATAGTGCTATAGCGGAATTCGCGAAAAATGCTGCATAGCAGCGCCACCTGCCGGGCAATTTTTACCAAAAACTAATCAGCAACAATTTATATCAGGCACTAACTCAATCTAAAGTTTTATTAAATTCCGGTTATTAGTTCTTGAGATAGAGCTATTGCGGAAATCGCGAAAAATGCTGCATAGCAGTGCCACCTGCCGGGCGATTTTTACCAAAAACTTATCAGCACCAACTTATATCAGGGACTAATTGAATCTAAAGTTTTATTAAATTCCGAGCATTAGTTCTTGAGATAGAGCGCCCACAAAATTTTTGAAAAACAAAAAAAAACACATACAGACAGACAGAGTCACAGAGTCACAGACAGAGTGACAGACAGAAATTTTCTAAAAATAGTCAAATCGTGTTCAGGACATTCTAAAACGTATTAATCCGTCGAAAACCGGAAGTCGAAAATTTTCATGAATCCAATACTTTCTTCTTGTAAAGATAGAAGAAAGTAAAAATAATCCATATATCATCCTTAAAAAGAAGACAAAAAAAGAAGAAGAGCCAAATATCACATTTATATTAAGTAAGAAAAGAGAACTATCTCTCATATAAGAAAATGAATGCACTATGAATGAAAGCTTTTTAGATTAAAACAACATATTATATAGATCAAACATAGATCAATATCTTTGAAACATAGTGTTTAAGATTTCGGTTTGTTTGCATGTCTGTCCGTGCTCTAACTTTCGTAAAAATGTTCGCGTTGCCATATAATTAAAATATAATAATGAGGTTTACAATAACGTATTCGTTATTGAAAATGAAATATATAGCATCTATAGTTCGTTTACATGGGCTCACAAATAATTCCGTAACATTATGGTCTATATGGGAAGCATTGGCTGTCTATTTTAATAATATTAGATTATGTCAAACATAACGGAATTATTATGCGTTGCTGAGGTGTACGATAACATGTTTTATGTATAATGTGGAAATAATACCATTTATTATATACATTAAAAGTTTTAAGTAACAGGCATAATTATAATATACTGTTAAAATATGTTTGAAAATATACTTAAATAGGCATTATTTCGTACAATTCAATCGTACAATACAGTGGGCAAAACCGGTTTGTTAGATATTAAATTAAACTACAACGTTAAAAAGAAATCGTTTTACCCTTGGATGCTGTCCCTGATAAGGTACGGCGCAAAAAAAGACACGAATGCTTCATTGTTATCGACACGAAACTTGTTTGCAAAATTTGGACAAAATCTGTTCGTTAGATATTTGATTTCAACTAAAACATGAAAGAATGGTTTTACCTGTGGTTTACCCCGATACATCCTGATATAAGGTAAAGCTAGGAGAGATAGCGCGGTCGGAGAGATTGCGCACATAGAGGTTCGGGGGGAAGGAGTAGAGTGAGAGCGCAGCGACTCCAGATAGTTGTACAACAACAATAGTGGAGTGTCTACTTGAAAGGGCACGTTTATTGCTTTGAGCGTCTAAGATAAAGTATTGCTATTTTGTTTTTTTCCCAAAGTAACTGCTTGAATTTTCATAGCTATTCATCAGAGTTTCTATACTATGTCAATAGTACAAAATATTTTAAACTTAAACGATTTCTCATAAGCTACTGATCTAGACTAACAATGTGAACATCAACGATTCGTTTTACTAGCGGCCATGTTTAAATAAAAGGCCGCGCAATCTCTCCTACCGAAATTGGAGAGTTTGCGCATCTGCTACTTAGGAGGGATGGCGCATTGTTTTCATTAGTTTCTATGCTAGGAGAGATTACGCAGCTTATTAGTAAATTTGCATAAAAATTGAAAAATTAAAATGGACTAATTTTAAGTTACACGTGTTATTAAGTTACATAATTTTGTTCTGTAATCTTATCTGGACTTGCTTTTTCTGATTCTTTATTTGATTTCCTTTAATTAAAATTTTTTAATCGTTTTTAAAATTATTTGCTTTTTCTGATTCTTTAAGCATTAGGTTGAAATATTCACTCCCAATACAATAAAATTTGTTCACAAAAACCTTACAGCAATATCATTTAAGTGTAATTATTATTGTTAACAGTTTAATTGTAGTTATTATTAGTAACAATCTCTCCTACCCATGTGCGCAATCACACCAACCCTGTAAGGAGAGATTGCGCAAAATAACTTTCTTAGTTTTATTAAATTGCTGTTCTATTAAATTGCTACATAACAAAAAAATAGCAATGGAAATGCATAAAAAACAAATGAAGTAAAAATTATTCATGGATAGTTTAGAAAAAAAATTAATATTTAGATTTTTTATTGCTATTATTTTGAATTGTGCGCAGACTATCCTAGCTTTACCTTACGGCTATAAAAAGACATATTGCTCTGTCATCAACAGTGAATTTTTCGCAAGATTTGAATAAATCGGTTTATTAGATATGTCATTTTTATAAAAGAATGTTTTGCTATTGGAGCTTGCCCCTAATAAGGTACGACAAATAAACTGCATGAACATTGCACTGCCATCGGCAAGAAATCTTTGACCGCTGAACCGTCCCTCTGATAATACAATGGTATAGAATTGTTTTCAATTTCACTGTCAGCGGGCAATATTTCATGAAAACCGATTCAAAGAAAATGAGTCAAATGTCGGTTGCAAGATTTGACGCAGAAAGATAGAAAACAAGCACAGTTAAATAAATGTGTGTAAAAATGAATCATGTGCACGTGACAAACATTATAATGAAAAAACTGTACAATAAAATTCAGTACAATTATGTTCAGTCCGTTATTCAATCAGTAAAATTAAGCTATAAATATATAATTTAAAAGCTGAATAAAAATGCTGCACTCTCAACAATTTTGTAAAATGAATATTGATGAAATGCGTAAGAAAATTCCTTTAAATTTTCGCATTGTATCATATTTAGGATGGTGTTGATAATTTATATGTGAACTGAAATAATCTTTTCAAAACTGCGATCGCTATTATAAAAGATTTATCGTACGCTGTATGACTTGCATTTTAAGTTAAAAGAAATGAACAAACATTGCAAAATTTTATAGTAAAAGAAATTTGACTTATTAAATGTTATAATAAATTTATTATTAATATTTAGAAAATAATTAGATATTTTCCTTTTAATTTTAAATTAATAATCTCTCCTTTTAATTGTAAAAAGCCGTAAAATAAAATCATTATAAACTGTAAAATAAGTTTTATTAAACTGTTGACATGTTTCGGCTTCATTTGAGCCATTATCAAAACAAATGAGAATATTCTATAATTATAGTCTATGAAGTTATTATTTGAAATGCGATCATATAATTTTTCACGTACTTGTTTCAAAATACGCACGATATATTTTTATTTTTTATTAGACTGTTGACATGTTTCATTTTCATCTGAGCCATTATAAAAACAAATAAGAATATACACATTATATAATAGCTTTTCAAATAAAAAAAAAATTAAAAATAATAAAGGGCGTAATTTGAAAATGTACGTGGAAAATTATAACGATAGCGTTTCAAAATAATAACTTCATGGACCGTGCAATTATAGAATATTCTTATTTGTTTTGATAATGGCTCAGATGAAGCCAATACATGTCAATAACCTAAAAAAACATATTTTACTGTTTATAATGTTTTTATTTTACGCCTTTAGCGATTAAAAGAAGTATATTGTTGCAAGGTGTTACAATTCTTTTATAATTTTAAAAAATCACTCTCTAAAGAAATGTTCATTTATTTCTTATGTAAAATAAAAGCTGCAATAAATAGATACATATGATAGTAAATAGGTGTTTTTTATTGTTTCTTAATATTTTCAACTTTAAAAGGTTAATTAGGGGAGACCGGGGCAAGATGATTATGTTAACAATTTTTGTTGTTTATTAATTTATTTTGAAGTAATAGTAAAATTAATTTTACATGAACTGATAGAATATACCTTTGTAGTATTAAATACATTACCATTTATTTTTTCAAATAAAAAAAAATAAAGGATAATTTAATTTTTTCATAACATTAACAAATCGTCATCTTGACCCAGTACTGGGGCAAGATGACTTTGGCCTTGGGGCAAGATGACAACAGTGAAAAAGATTGAACATATTTTATCTTTTGAATATGTTACATGATTTAACAAATTATAACTGTGTTTTTACATCTTACAAAGTATCAAACTAAGCATAATGCAGTGTAACGTAATGTTGAAGTGTTTAGTTGTGCAGCTAACAATAGTCACATATAAAAATGCCATTTTCAGAATGGGAACATTCCTCATGCCACCACTCTTGGCATTTACAGCACTGGATCCAGTCTTCTGTTGGTGGGTCACAATGCCGGAAGTTGGCCTTAAACGCTTTTTAAATTTTTTGGGAGGAAGGGGACCAGCGGGGGAGGGGGGAGGTCTTGACCTCGTCGAACGGTACTCTTCTCGTACCGATCGGATGCTTGGAAGTAGAGATACGGACCCCGATAGGGTTTTGCATTCGGGAGGCTAGGGGGTGCTTAGCGGATGGCAAAAATGTCTTCCTCTGGTCGCCCCCCTTTCGAACGACACCTCCCCCGATCCCATGCACCCCTTAGCCCCAGAGGAGGTAGAAGCGCAATTTCGGGCGAACAAACACACAGACAAACAAGCATTTACAGGATTTAAATAGAATTTACAACATAGTTAGTTTAATAAATTCCGAAACACGGGGCCAGATGGCGAGCTCGTCATCTTGCCCCGGACTGCCTGTTTAAAAATATTCGTTTTCATTGCCATGAAGGAAGGCGATTAATTGACATTTATTCATAGTAGTAAGTAGTATTTAAACTAAGTTACTCGTAAATATTAAAGAGAAACGATATATCTTACCTGTATCTGTAGCAGAGCTTATTTACACATGCGTAAAAATTATAACGTGGCAGCGGAAAACAATCAAAGCTTCACAACTGACACAAAAATGGCGATTTCAACGTCTCTATAGTATTGTTTAACGAACGGCCGATAGGAGAGCCAGTAGTGTCCGGTTGATGCTGCCACCTAGCGGAAAATGGAAAAATTAAGACATTCGTCATCTTGCCCCACTCGTCATCTTGCCCCGGTCTCCCCTACATAAATATGTCTGTCCTTTATAAATAGTAAAAATATTGCTTTTAGTTTTATAACATTTAAAATAAAATGCAACTAATCCTGCTTAACTGTTATTAAACGTGAAAAGTGATACCACTATATGAAACGTGTCTAAAATGAAAATATATATTTTATATTTAACATAAAATTTGTTTTATTTAAAAGAAGAGTTTTCTTTTCGAAGTATTAAAAAAAATCAAGTACGTAAAAATAGCCGAAAAAAAAACAGTAAATTTTGTGTACGAAATAATACATTTTTCAAAGTAACTCTGACAGGTATTTTGACAGGAGATTTGACGTAGTTGGTCTATTGTGTAAATATAGTCCCTTTTCCATGTAATATAGTGATTTTCCACCATAAAAGTAAACAAATGTCAAATTTCTAGCTTAATAAATAAAATCTAAATGTTCTTAGTGTTGTTTAACAAAAAGACTTAAATTGCACAGTACTGTAAATAGTTAAAAACCGACGTTATTAGGCAACAATTATTAATATTTCATGTGATAAATGTATTTTGCCTTAAATAAACTTAGGGAATGCTTAGAAAAAATTTGAAATATGACATATCATTTTATAAGTATTGCATTTTTTTATTAATTTTTGTTAGTTATGCACAAATATAAAAATACAAGTTGAGCAAATATTTGTTATTTCTCATTTGCTAAAATGACAAAATAATTATATGTACCCATTAAGTATAAATAAATTATTTATTAAATATTAAAATACATAGAAAACATGTTCATAAAAAAACAAAATTGTTCTGAGAACCAGTTTATCGCAGATGTTTTTTGTACTATAAAATGATAAAAAGGAAATGAGAAACTGTATACGTTTTTAAGCTTCCCACTAATGGCTCACTAAAAGAAAAAAAACATTTAAAATTTGCATATCAAAAATATGTAATTTTCTTTGAAAGATTGTTCTTTTTAGGGAAATAACATCGGAATAAATTTGCATTTTTTCCATATTTCAAAAGAGAAAACTCATAAAGAAATATTCTCGATGAAATGCTTCATGTAAGAAAAATAAATATAATTAACTTCCAACAAAATCCTTTATAGTAAAGTGAGATATAAAACGAGATAGAAAGGGAGACATACATAAGTGAGATCATTTATAGTAAATGATGTAAACATATTTATGAAAAGTAACTTGATCTGTTTTCGCTGTATGATATGCTAAGTAGAACAAGAACTCTGTAGTCTAAATTGAGTTTATTTACTAGAAAAGTAATTTTTCCTTTCCCCTTCATATAAGAAATGTTATTTATTTTAAATATCGTAGCAGTAATCTCTAATTCTGTATTTTGTCTTATAAATACAGGGGGTGATCAAATGAAAAGGTACGAAACGACGTAGAAACGTAACAGTTAAATATTTGCCTATGCTGCTATGGGAGAACGAAGCGAGGCATCAAGGGATGCGACTGGAGTCTCCGGCGTTGATCGGAGCATACGCGGGCGCCCGCATGCACAGAAGAGAGCAGAGGCTCTTATAAAGATCGCCGTCCAACTGATGCACCAGTGCGTGTGAGGACACGATGGCATTCACATTGAAAAATTCCACGCTTAAGCAGCAGAGAAGGGTTATCCGATTTCTGACAGCGGATTGTGTTAAACCAGCCGCTACTCATCGCCGGATGGTGACCGTATACGCAGAAGACTGTGTGTCCGACAAGTCAGTTGGAAAATTCTGTGCCCGTTTTCGTGCAGGTCGTAGGAGTTTGGTTGATGACCCGAGACCAGGCCATGCAAACACAGTCATCACGGCCGATCTCATCGCCAAGATGGACGAAAAAGGAAGAAAACCTGAAAGGGAAGCGCCTCAATTCGGACAACGAACTCAAGGACGCTGTGAAGGACTGGGTCTTGTCACGGCCACAGGAATACTGGGAACAAGGAATCATTTTGCTCGTTAATCAATGGGATAGTTGTGCTCATGCCTATGGTGTTTACTTTGAATAAAGTCTTCATTTATACCCACAGTGTCGTTTCGTACCTTTTCATTTGATCACTCCTTGTACTATTACAGGGTTGTACGGAGTACCACAGGTTATACAGATTTCATGTATATACTCGTATGTTTCCAAATCGTAACTAGTTATGGTTTATTAAATGGAGATTTTTCTACAGTATATGTACTGTGGCATAGTGTCATTTATTATAGAAATGGAAGTTTTCTCAAGCAAATTTCTTCAATATTTTTTTTTTCTGATGTAGAAGATGTGTTTCATTATCCCTGAATTAAAGTAATAGTATTTTACGAAGTAATAGTAAAAATAATTAAGTATTTTACATATTAATTCGGAAGAACCATGCCCACTACTTTGCATTCTAACATTATGCACTTACTCGGCAATTCCGAGTAATTTTCTATTGGTATGTGAATCTATCAAACGGACCTAATTTTTGAAATTGCCTTCTGAGGTTTCAGAATAATACTACTTCGATCAAATTTTGTATATAATTAGAGTTATAAATTATATATGTATTTACGTCCCAATATTCATTAAATGTACTTGCTAATGTAAATTTAATTGCTAGTGCGGTTAAAAAAAACATCACAGAAAAATGCATATAAATGTGAAATAAATTATTTACACTAAAATTAGAGAAGCAGATTTATTTTAAGAACGACAGTTTAGATTTGTTGGAATTAAAAAAAATACATTTAACACATTGGTGGATTCCACTTTTTGGCTTTTAAACAGGAAGCCCGAGCACTTTTTGCACATTACTCTCGCATGTTGCATTATTTAAAAAAAATTGTTTTTTGTTGTTCGTTTTTATATTATAAATGAATGTATTTAAAAATTGTATTGATTCTAATCGAAGTAATTTTTTCTTTGCATATTACACTAATTGTAAAAATGCGAATATTGCACAGTGTAAATTTTTTGAGAAATAATGTAACACACATAAAATGCAAAGGTACTGCCAGTGGACAAAATTGCAAATGTGAATAAGACATGGAATTACATCTCCCGTTGAAAATGTGTTAAACACTTTTTTATTATAATACTTTATATAATATTCATTTTTCTGAAGTTTCACCTTTCAAAAGCTTCGAATGAATTTATTTCAATGTACATTAATTCTATTCTTCCTTTTATACACATCATATTTATTCTAAATGTATGGATAATGCTTATTCTTTGAAAGGAATAAAATCCACGCACAATTTTAACTTTTCTCAGAGTATATTAAGTTTCCACTGAATGACCGTTAGTTCATTTTTTACGACCTATAATTTTTAACCTTCAACCTTGAATCTTGCGACTTATAACCTTATAATCTCTTAACCTTTCCAGAAACGTCTTACTTTGAAAAAATGAAATCTTTTTTCAAAAGTATGTATTATATGTTTTATATGATATGAGTATTATTTTCATTCAATATTATTCGTGAGAAAATCTCAATTAATATGTCGAAGAATATATCCATTTTATGTGAAAAAGCTGTTCAAAAATTATTTTGAAAACATTTAATATGCACTTCGCAAAATTATAATTTGTACCTCATTTTTTTCCCTTTTTAACAAAGTAAAGAAACAGAGTTAAATTTAAGTAACTGAAATATGAAAGTATTGCTATTACTAAAAGTTATGTTAAAGTATTTTTAAAACATATATACAAAAACAAAATGCGACAATTAAGTTTAAAACACGAAGTTAAGAAATTTGATGCAAAAAGAGTACTTATGCACTTTGCGTAATCATTATACATGCTATTATATAATGTTAATGATTAAAAGTATTGTTTTTTTTTTCTAAGAATGTTTCTAAACAATTGTTGGTTTCATATATTTTCTTTAAATTTGGTATACTACCTAATGATAAAGTATTATCATATGATAAGAAAAATCACATTACTGTGCTCTACAATAGTGAAAGGTCTACTGGAAAATTGAAGAATATACATCATTTACAATGGCTGGTTACATCATCAGAAATATAAGAAAAGAAGATGTTTCGAAAATGATCCCGCATTAGATGGATTAAGTAGGTAAACAATAAAAATAAAAGATATATTTATAAATCAACTTTTAAAAACCAAATGTATTCAGATAAATAAAAAAATTACAGAAGACCTTCCAGCATCTTTTAGTATCACGATGACATCCGAAATACAGTAGAGAGTGGTTTATTCAAACTTGTCGTTGACTATGTCCAGTCAGATAACTAGACACATAAAATAAGACATTGTCAAAGACTGTAATATTAAAGAAAAAGTGATTGCAACACAGAAGAGAGAGGTACAAGTTACAACAATTAATATTCACATTGCCAAAATTTCCCTGGATTATAAACACCAAATAAGATTAGAAAAGTTTTCTTTTATGCCACAAGAAACGTGGTCCTTCTATTTTTATGTCCATCGTTATTGACGCTGTGCTCATTTTGATTTAAGATAACCAATCACAAAGAGGGTCGATTTGAATGTATTATCCACATTAAAGTGGCTGATATATTTACTGGCATTTAGATGACATTTACTGAGGATTTATTCTGTCTACACCCAGAAAAAGGAATTGATTAAAACTACAAAACATGTTTTGTTGAGTACATTTTGGTTGTTTTAGAAAATTCAAGTAAAATTGAACAATTTTACTTGAATTAACAAAACATTTTTTGCTGACGATACATTTTTTTTTTTTTTTTTTTTTTTTTTTTTTTGGAATTGCAAATAAAAAAAAATGTTTTGTTGATTCAAACAAAATTTCCATTGACCTGTATTTAAACAAAAAGTTTTGTTGGGTCAACCAAATTTTTGTTGATTCAACAAAACTTTTTTTCTGGGTGTAGGGACAATTTGAGAAAAGCTTCTATTAATGGATAAAGTTGTTGCTATTTAAAGTAATGAGATTGTAGAGAGGAATTTTATAGCACCTTTAAGAATTTCCAATCCTCTAACCACTGACATTTCTTCAAACTTACTTTAGATTAACAGCTTAACGCATTGAACGCTCAGAAGATACGATAATCTCTATTTTTTCTTGCATTTTCAGTTGTGTTGTTACTATTTTTAAAAATTTCTAGCTGTTTTCACTTTTTAACTAAATAATCTATAATTAAGTGGTAAGTTAAAAAACAAGTTGGAAATAAATGTGACAAATGAGTTGCGTTCGTACTATAAGTAGATTTACAATGTAAAAAAAATCATTGTTATTGTTTCAGTGAAATGAATTATATCATCTGTTATGAGCGAAATGAGTATGCCTTTTTTTAATACGTATACCACGTTTACAGATGCGACTTTTTTTTCGACAACAGACAGCGTTGCATGGAGATCTTGCTTTGCGAATGATAACCTCCATGGTTTCATATTTCTATGATTCATGATGAACGATTCTCTTGTGTTTATTTATTTTAATGCATTGAAATATTCAGCTGTTAACCTAATTTCCACTGAAGTTATCTCAGAATCTATACATTTTTTAAAGTAACACATCTCTTAAGCAAACAAATTTTTTTAAACGGTGTTTCTAAAAATGTAACTTTTATGCAATTTTATTTAAAAAAAATAATAAAAATGGCCGCTCCACATATGAAACAAGAAGTGGTTTGCCCGTATTTGTTTTCCTCAGTCACATGACTTGTGTTTTTATTATATAGATTAAGTGCGATAGGATTTAATAGAATAAAGAAAACTTTTATTATTATTTTTTTAAAGTTTTTATTCGATTTTCATAAAATTTGAAGTGACTCGACAAAATTCTGAAACGATTATATATATTAAATTTCAAATGATTCCTTTGGATATTTTTTGCGCTGTTATATGCGGACGGACAGACAGACAGACAGACAGACAGACGGACGGACTAGACGACGACTATAGGTGCTATATTTTTAAAATTACTAAAGCACCTAAAAAGACGTTCATAGACGTTAGGATAATTGGACGTTTAGATAATCGAATTTTGAATAATCGAAACTCTACTGAAATAAGAATTGTGTTTCATATTTATGGCATAAAAGAAAAAAAATGAAGTGAAAAAACTCTAATCCGGCAAGAAAATTTAAAAAAAAGTCTGGAGTTTACCATGACCTATTAAGATAAACTACAGATTTGTTTTGATATTTTTTTTTCCTGAGACGTGCAAAATTGAAAATTTCTTCCCAATATGTCGTCAGAATATATTGCGAAAAAGTAAAACTTATCTAATTCCTAAACCTAATCTTCCATCTCTGAAACATGGTGTTGGAAATGTTATGATTTGGGTTTGTATATTTCTTAATGGCGTTGTAAATCTAAATTATAAATTTTATTGATATTAAAACCGCAGCTTCAGGATACATTTCTCGATTGTGCCATAAAATAATTAGCCATGCTAGAAAAATATGCCTAGAGAAATTTTCCATTTCCAGCAGAAATTGTTCCTAAGTACAATGCTGTGGCCAGAAAAACATGGATTTTTTACAATTGTCCAACACGATTTGCAACTGATCAAAAATCAACAGAGCTAAATCCAGAAAACTAGTGTAGATGATATCATACACTGAAGTTAAAAAAAATACAGTAATAAAAATAGTTTAAAAGAACTTTCGTGAAAAGACGGAAGACAATAGACACAGAATGACGGAAAAACATTGGAATGCATTGTACAACATCTTGAAACATTTATTATTGACCAAAAGACATAAAAAGAAATATTAACTTATTTTATTATAATTAAATTTGAATAAAGAAATGCAGATAAATGTATATAAATAGTTGTTTTACATTACTTGTCTTATATTTGCTCGTTAACATGTTATAAATCTATTGCTTTTTGTTTCGGTACTCATATTATAAAAATATATAAAAATTATATATTAAAATTGCTTATATTTACCTCTCATACTTTAGTACAACTACAAAAAATGAGGTGTATAAATTCTATTTTGAAAAATAATACACTTTTTTTTTTATCCTGGTAAGCTATTATTGTTTCATTTTCTTAATATTCCACTCTAAAATAAAGTGTTATAGATATCTAACACAGTGAAATTTGAGAAAAATGTGACAAAATAAGGGTTTTTAAGAGACTACCTTTTGAGAGAATAACAACATATGTCTTGTGTATATAAGGAAAAAATATTAATATGTATTTTTGTTTGGAAGTGATTACATAGATATATGAATCCAGAATTCCAAAGAAACCTCAAACAATAAAGAAACTGGTTTCTGAATTATTGTAGCCTTGTATTTGATGTTTGTGTATATTTTTTGTGGCAAAACGTTGCTTTGTGGATTGCTCTTAATTAGTAACATCATGTTTTTATGCAGTAAGCAAAAATAATTTTTTTTACATGCACCCCTTGAATAAATATTGATTATTCATTGAAACTGTACTTATAATTTTCGTAATCGAATAAAAATTAAATGCAAAGTTAAGGAATTGATGTTTTTGCAACAGCTGTAATGATTAGATAGTTACATCATCACGTATCTGAGAGATATGAGATTATGTAATTATCTAATCATATCTGCTCATATCAGATCATCTATGTAATCAGATTATGTAACTATCTTATCATATCTGCTCATATCAGATCATCTATGTAATCAGATTATGTAACAACATATCATAAATTATGCCCCAATTAAATATATAATCCTATTTTTACATATATAATTAATTGAATATTCCATTTCCTAAAAGATATAGTTATTTCTTTATCTCTTTGTCATTAATAGAAGTGATTCCTTATTAAAGCTTACCAGCTTCTATCAGCAGTATAAAGGTGATTTTGATGAATTCTTTAAATTTTGCTTTCCCTTTTGATGTCAGACAGATCCCATTTTATGCAAAATCCTAAACATAAATTATTTTCTCGGTTGGGACCATTTAATTAATTCAATTTAGATAAGGTCCTTTTACACTTTCCGATTGGAAGAAGTTTTCCAGTATATACTAACTTAAAATATTAATCACCGAGCATGTATTTCTTCTTCTAGTCAGGATTGATGCAATTTTAGCTTTGTGTTTGTGGGTTGTTAAAAAAGACATATTTTGTAATAATTTTATAATTAATTAATTATTTAAATTAATTAATATTTAAACTTTAGATAAAATATTTATTTTTATAGTTAATTCACAATTTACGTGAGATTACTGTAAACTATTAACTGTTCACACATAATCTTTCCAGGTGATTATAACACTCATTTTTCTAGTTCATTTGGTTAAAGTAGTATTGATAAGTAATGTTTTTCTATTCTTTCAATTCTCATATTGGATTTATTTTAAATTTATGGATTACATTTTGGATTTAATTTTGGATTTATTTTTATTTTATTTTTAGAGATATATTTGTTTTGAATTTTTCAATTAATCTCATTTTTCGCACACTGAATTCGGATATTTTCTGTTTATAATTTCTATTATTTCGATATTTGTTGTCGCAGTTGATATTCCAATTTGAATATAGAAAATTTTATTTAATAGTTTTCTACATTCAGATAGAAATCATTTTCGATTTCCTTATACTGCGGGTGTATTGCTCTGATAACGTGTTTCAAGTTTCCGTTTTATTATTGTTTTATTCTTTCCTATTGTTTTAAAAAAAAATTATTCGGTGCTTTTATTAATCTATTATTTAAAAATATTGCACTGATATTATTTTCTAACGTATTCTATTAATGGGTTAATTTCTGTTGTGTAGATTTTCTCTTGTGATTTAAAAGTCATTTTATTTGCAAAAAGTTCTATATTATGCATACATAATTGATTATATTTTTTCTTTTAAAGCTTCAGCTTCATTAAACCTTTATTCCGCGAGTTAATAAGAGCTTTACTAAAGTTTGTGTAAACGAAACAATATAAGAAAAAACAAATATTCAATATTCTTATAAATGTTAATAAATGTATTTAGAAATATTGCATTGATATTATTTTCTAATGTATTCTAATAATAAGTTAATTTCTGTTGTGTAGATTTTTTCATGTTATTTAAAAGTCATATTATTTTTAAAAAGCTTTATATTATGCATACATAATTGATTATATTTTTTCTTGTAAAGCTACAGCTTCATTAAACCTTTATTCCGTGAGTTAATAAGAGCTATATTACTAAAGTTTGTGTAAACGAAACAATTGAAGAAAAAACAAATATTCAATATTCTTATAAATATTAATAAATGTATTTAGAAATATTGCATTGATATTATTTTCTAATGTATACTAATAATAAGTTAATTTCTGTTGTGTAGATTTTTTTCTTGTGATTTAAAAGTCATTTTATTTTTAAAAAGTTTTATATTATGCATACAAAATTGATTATATTTTTTCTTGTAAAGCTACAGCTTCATTAAACCTTTATTCCGTGAGTTAATAAGAGCTATATTACTAAAGTTTGTGTAAACGAAACAATTGAAGAAAAAACAAATATTCAATATTCTTATAAATATTAATAAATGTATTTAGAAATATTGCATTGATATTATTTTCTAATGTATTCTAATAATAAGTTAATTTTTGTTGTGTAGATTTTTTTCTTGTAATTTAAAAGTCATTTTATTTTTTAAAAGTTTTATATTATGCATACATAATTGATTATATTTTTTCTTGTAAAGCTACAGCTTCATTAAACCTTTATTCCGTGAGTTAATAAGAGCTATATTACTAAAGTTTGTGTAAACGAAAAAATTGAAGAAAAAACAAATATTCAATATTCTTATAAATATTCATAAATGTATTTAGAAATATTGCATTGATATTATTTTCTAATGTATTCTAATAATAAGTTAATTTTTGTTGTGTAGATTTTTTTCTTGTAATTTAAAAGTCATTTTATTTTTTAAAAGTTTTATATTATGCATACATAATTGATTATATTTTTTCTTGTAAAGCTACAGCTTCATTAAACCTTTATTCCGTGAGTTAATAAGAGCTATATTACTAAAGTTTGTGTAAACGAAACAATTGAAGAAAAAACAAATATTCAATATTCTTATAAATATTAATAAATGTATTTAGAAATATTGCATTGATATTATTTTCTAATGTATTCTAATAATAATTTAATTTCTGTTGTGTAGATTTTTTTCTTGTGATTTAAAAGTCATTTTATTTTTAAAAAGTTTTATATTATGCATACATAATTGATTATATTTTTTCTTGTAAAGCTACAGCTTCATTAAACCTTTATTCCGTGAGTTAATAAGAGCTATATTACTAAAGTTTGTGTAAACGAAACTCTTGAAGAAAAAACAAATATTCAATATTCTTATAAATATTAATAAATGTATTTAGAAATATTGCATTGATATTATTTTCTAATGTATTCTAATAATAAGTTAATTTCGGTTGTGTAGATTTTTTTCTTGTGATTTAAAAGTCATTTTATTTTTAAAAAGTTTTATATTATGCATACATAATTGATTATATTTTTTCTTGTAAAGCTACAGCTTCATTAAACCTTTATTCCGTGAATTAATAAGAGCTATATTACTAAAGTTTGTATAAGCGAAACAATATAAGAAAAAACAAATATTCAATATTCTTATACATATTCAAATAAACTTAATGTGATAGAAATAAAAATGATAATAAAGTTTTATATATTCTTCTCATAATATTTCAGGATATCCTAAAATGTTAAAACATTTTAAAGGCAAGCTTTCGTGAATGTACATTCAGTGTTAAACGGTGAAAAAGAAAATGGTTTTATTAAAAAACTGCAATATATGATACTATAAAAAAAGTTACCAGATATGGTACTATATGTTAGAGTAATAACTATTTTTATTACTTTAAAATTAGGTGTCATTATTGAAACAGCTTAATAATATTAGAAACATTTAAAAAAATAGAAAAGTTCTGATTCTGTAATGTCTCATTTACTTTTTTATCGTAATTACTTTAGTTTGAAATTTTCTGATCTAGTCAAAAGTTTTAATGACTCAAAGAAATTTTTTATGTTTGGTAATGGAAATTATACTCATATTTGTTTTAATATTTTGGGCTACATTTTTCTGTATTATTATTTAAATATATATAAATCATTGTATTTTGGTACACATGACTAACTTTTATTTTTCAAATACTTTATAAGAAAGACATTCAAACAACAAATATATATTTTGGTCTCTTTCGGCGGGTAGTGTTAACTGTGTAACTGATGATTTTATATATATAAAATAAATTTGATACAATTTAAGGTTATGTTTTTATTTTTATTTATTTATTTATTTATTGTAAATCAGCATTTTAATTTCAATTTGTATTAATCGTTGTCCTTTTTTTCATAGCTAACCTTCTAATATAAGAATACTGTTTCAAAAAGTTGCCAAATAACCAATGAATTTGGGTGATTTTAGAGAGGAAGGAGAAAGGTTTAACCTGAATCAATGTAGAAGATCCACATAAAATACGTTTGTTTTAATATTTCGGGCTATTATTCCAGTAGATAAGCATTATATTTTGTATGTATTAATGAATGTCTTTTCGCATTCATGAGTGACTAAAGTATTATTAATAGTTACTGTGCAATAAAAGCATTCAAATAACGGATAAATTTCTTGCATTTTAAAAAGGAGGACAAGGGAAGAAGTTCTAAACAACTATGTAATCTAAATTACACTGCTCAAAACAATTAAAGGATATCGCAGTTTTAGGTGGATTTTGTATCTGGGAAACTTTTTAGCTGATTGATACATGGTCGACAGACATAGTAGGTTATATGAGAATAAATTACACATGTTTGGCAGAAAAAAATGCATTTTTTGCGCATTTGTGTACAAAAGGAAAAAAACACTATTTGTGCATATGAGAAAAAAAGAATAAGAAAAGGTGTTTTCTTCAAAGAAAATCATTTTCAGTAGGGGGTATGGTTTCCACAGCCGGCCAGCAACGTTGAACACCTTTGAGGCATGGACTCAGTGAGGCTATTAATGACGAGTTGGGGTATTCTGCCCCACTCTTCCAGAAGAGCTCTTTCCAGTTCTTGGAGTGTTTGTGGGGGTTGTTGGCGGCCAGAAACTCATCTTCCTAGAGCGTCCCAAACGTGCTCGATTGGATTCATGTCTGGAGAACACGCTGGCCATTCCATTCGAACGATTCCTTCCTCGAAAAGGAAATCCTCCACCAGGTTTGCACGATGTGGCCTGCAGTTATCGTCCATTAAAATGAAGTTATCTCCGATTGCTGCAGCGTAAGGGACTACAATAGGTCTGAGGATCTCATCCCTATATCGGCGACCAGTCAGAGCTCCATCTCGAATGATGTAGAGGTCAGTGCGCCCGTCAATGGAGATGCGACCATACACCAACACTCCTCCACCGCCAAATCTGACACTTTCGTGCACGAACGCAGGATTATTCCTACTGTCACGGTCCCTCCAGATGAAAATACGCCTATTATCCGGATGCACAGAAAAACGGGACTCGTCAGAAAACAGAATATTAATCCATTCATTTCTCCTCTAGTTGACATGCTCCGTTGCCCACTCCCTGCGGTCGCGACGATGCCTTGATGTTAATCTAACACATACCATCGGTCGGCGAGCATACAGACCTACAGCATGGAGCCGGTTTCGGACAGTCTGAGTTGAAATTGTGGTGCCTGTAGCCGAGCGAAGGTGTTGTTGGAGAAGAGTAGCGTTCATGTTTCGGTGTCTCCGAGCTGTTAACGCTAAATACCGATCTTCATTGGGCGTTGTTGCCCGTCTACGACCTTGTTCTGGTCTTCGGCCTGCACATCCACTCTCCAAAAAACGGTTCCAGATCCTGGAAATGACACTTTGTGACACTCCAATGGCTTGCGCTACTTCGGCTTGAGTTTGGCCCCCTTCTAACCTACCAACAATTCTCCAAGCTTCTGAATCTGTCAAATGACTTCGCTGAGACATCGTACTCATCGAAACAAAGCAATCACTGAATGCCGATCATCCTTGTCTTCATTCTCTTTTATCCAGTTGAAAGTCAAATTTCATTCGCTGCCGCTGAAACGACGTTTTTGACGTCGAACTCAAAATTTGCATACTCCACAGTTTGAAAACCAGAAAAATTTGCATTTGTGATTCTCTTCTTCTATTTTCGGCAAAAAAATTTCGTTTATATCTTTATTTTATATAAAACTTCAAATATCATTTAATTGTTTTGAGCAGTGTATTAATTAATCTAACAACTATGCAATCTATGTATTCTAAAGACTTTACATATAAAATAACGAATAATATATTTCTTAAACTTATTATGAGTTTTATTTAACCTGGATTGTATTTTAAATTCTTCTGTTTTCCTAATCAAATTTTGATAAATTCTTTACATATAAAATTGACAATAATGACATAAATGTTTCTCAAATAATTCCTGAAAAATTAATTGATTGAGAAAAAGCTAAAGAGTACATTATATATTATCTTTTTCCATTATTAATTTGTATGCTGTGTATGAAAGCTGTCTACACTTTTAAAAAACAAGCTTTCTTTTTTATCAAGGATACATAATAAACTAAAAATGAGTTTTACATTTTATTTTAAAAATGTTGATTATTGTGTTTTCACTTCACTTTTTGAAGTAAAATAAGAGAAAAAAAAATAATTGTGTAACTAAACAATTTTGGCACGTATTTAAAATAAAAAATAAAAACAGAAGCAACAAAGAATTGTGATATATAATATTAAATATGCTGGTCATTTCAAAATAAAAGTACATTAAATCACAATAATTTAGTTAATATATTCTATCTATCAATGAACTTATAATTATATTATCATTGGTTTAGAAATATCGAACGATATAATAAGCATTATAGATAAGTAAATATTTGAGAGGCATATGTTGATAGTACTTTCATTTGATTTATCTGTATTACATTGTTAAATCATATTCGTTATTAGTAACATAAAATGTTTAAGTATGAAGACAATGTTCTAGAAATATATAAACAAATAAAATTTCCTTTTAATATATATATATATTTATGTATGAAAAAAAATCCCATTCATCATGCTAAAAAAAAAAAAAAAAGAAAAAAAAAAAAAAACATTTGAAGAAACTGAGATGCAGTCCCCAAACAACGATGTTAACAAATTTTGAAGATGCTAAAAATATATATTCATTTATTTTTAATGAAAATTTTAATTTTTATTGTAACATAGTAGGTACAGAGTCATTTCATGTCAATTCAACCAGGACATAAAACACACTATCAAAGATTTCCATGAAAACTAATATGTTGGTTCTTTCTATTAAGCTATAAGCACCAATAATTTTAACTAAAATATTAAATATCAATTAAGTTTTGGAAAATTGCCATTATTGCCATTGTTGACTCTTCAAATTTCAAAGACAGTCTGGCATAAATAACGTCATATATTAATAGCTAAACAACAAAATAGTTTGAACTATATTATATAGGGCAAATAAAGTAAGTGGATTATAAAAAAGTGTTTTATTTAAAAGTATTTAAAATGTATATATTTTTTAATTTTTAAAAATTGTGTTATTAATGAAAAACAATGACTTATTTAAAAAACATTTTTATCCAAAGGTGGAAGTGCTATGAAGTCGAGATTTCTTTTAGATTGTACTCAAAACTGTATTTTCGCTGGTTAGGATATTAAAAATGGTAGGATTTGGGCTGTTCTTATGAGTGCCTTTACAAAAATAAGTTTTCGAACATATTTGTTGAAATATGTTCATGCTTAAGATATTAGAATTGTTTTAAGCTTCAAAGAAAATTTTTGTACAATCTTATAATCATTTACAATAGTAAAGTAAAATTAAAAGTCATTAAAAAGGCTTATTTTCTGTTACATTAAAAACAAATTAATTCTTAATTGGAAACGTAAAAATCGTGCGTGAAATCCCGTGCATCAGTAAAGTGCCGCTTGCGAGACTAAAGCTTCCTATGTCTTAATAACTTACCATAAGCTGAACATAAATATTTATTATTTAATAGGGATCCATTAAAATAGAACTAAATTTTTAATGTGCCAGCAGACTTTTAAAATAACAATTTTCAACATCTCAGTAGTCTCACATAAAAGTTAGTATTTTCAGATACATGACGTTATAAGTTATGATGTAGTAGTTTAACAGATTGCCAATTCTAGTTACGGGTTTATAATATAAATATATATGAGATCACCTTTTATATAATGACATCTGATGTTTGATTTTAATAAGAAATCAAATTGTCTATGTTTTTTTTTTCTCTCCAACGTAATACAGTCTTTAAGGGATGACACGAGAAATTATATAGGGTATTGCTACATATCTTTTTTATCTTCTTAAAAGAAGGTGATGTCAAAGGAAAATTCGGGCAACTTTAATGTTCCTGCACGATCGTTTTACTGCACTCCAGAGAAGCAAGAAAATGAACATTATATTCCTCTGTTTTATTTGATCTGTCGTGTCTACCTTTCTACAACACATTGGAATGTGTTATACTAATTATAATTATTTACAAAACATTGTTGTACACTAATAATTTAAATTAAGCACAAAATCCAACATTCAGTGTCATATAATGCAAAGTGAGCTGGTGTATATTTATGTTTATTAATACTTAACAGGAAATGGTCGTCACTGAAAATAGTAAATTTTACCTGGTAATGCAATATGACACTGCTGAAATGTATGAAATTTTCATTTTCAAAACCTATTGTTAATGCTGGACCATCAAAATATTATTTCTGTATCAGTAGTAAATAATTAATTTTTATGTTCAGTTTAAGACAAGTTATTAGGCCGCACGAGTTTTATGTTTTATTTTTATAATAATTTCTAATAATAGCAGTCTCGTAGTTGGTACATTAATGTGCGTGTACGATATTTCAGATTCTCGTTAAGGGGGAAATTTGTTTTTACTGTAACAAAAAGTAATCCTTTTGAATGACTTTTAATTTTGTTTTGTTATTTTAAATGGCTATAAAAATGTAAATACCTGGGAACCTTACCTATTTGAGCAGGCTTAAGTATGAAAAAATTTAATAAGTATGGTTATATAATTCAACTTTTTTCAAAATACTGATACAAACACACAAATTTCTACTATTTTAATTTATGAACCAGTTAATATGTACATTTATCTATCACTAAAAAAACGAATTTCATATCAACACCTACTTTAATTTAAAATGCGTTTTTAAATAATTCAATATTTTTTATAAAATATTTATTTAAAAAAATAATAAAAAAAAACTTAATAAATATTTACATGGAACAACAGTTATTTTTTATAATCTGTATGCGTTATTTGTTATTTATAGATTACTTCAAACCGATTTGATGAATACATAGTAAAATATAACTTTATTTAAGATATTTGAAAATCGACATACCTAAAACTTTGATACATATACAGGGTGTCCACGTATAACTTCACCTACCTTTATTTTCGCAACCGTTGGTCCTAGATGCATACTTCCAATTACAAAAATGGTTTAAATAAGGTAAAGAATTATTTTTAAAGCGATTTGGGTCAAGAAAAACATTTATTAAAAAATTATGAAATTTGAATTTTTATACGGTCCCCCGGTCCTATAAGTGATATTTAGTAAAATTTTACTGTGACACTAACAAGTAAGATAAAAAAAGTCCCACTCATCTAACATCAAAATTGACCGAATTATGAAACTTTGAAATGCATGACATATACCACTTTTTTGCATCTCAAAACAGATTATTTCGGTAGTGCTTTCAGGGGTCGTATGTAAAGTACTTTAACTTATTTCAAGGTATATGCGATTTGAAAGAAATCGTACAACTATTACGATTGAATTAAATTTTATTAGTTAAGTTTCAGATTAGTTAAAATAATTGTATTTTATCATATGTTTTATTTTGTAAGGATTTGAGGCTATGATTTATTTTAACAAAAATTATATTATTTTCATAAGGTTTTATTTAACTTGCAACGATCGTATTTCCAGTTTAAAATTTGTACTTGAACTTTAACTCACTTTCAAATGTCCGATCGAAGTTAAATTTTACAATGTAATATTATTATGATTTTCGACGCTTACCATCTTAATAATACTCAAATTAGAGGATAACACAAAAAAAAAAAAAAAAAAAAAAAAAAAAAAAATCGGATAGATTACCGTCAACAAGTTTAAGAAAAAGTTTTAGATTAGATAACATAAACCTGCGATGGTTGTGTTTTTTAACTTTTATAATTACGTTTTATGTATTTTTTAACGCAGAATAAAAACTTAACTTTTAACCATCATGTCAAGATTTTTCTTAAATCGTAAATTTCAAGGTTAAAAAATAGCAAAAAATCTGATACTATAAAATAGTTGTAAGACTTTTTATTCAGATTAATTTTATTTAATTCAATAATTTATTCAATAATTAATTCAATAATTTTTTGGCTTATACTGGGTTTTTTACAACTAAATAGCTCAAGGGTCCGGTGAGATTGGGAGGCGAGGGGGGAAATTTTAACTTTGAGCTTTTTAACTTCGAAATTTTTGATTTGAGAAAAATCCTGACGTGATGGTTTAAAATGAAGGTCATTTTCGGATTCAACGCTAAAAAATACATTAGAATTATTTTTGAAAAGCTAAAAAACATGGCACAATCCAAAATTTGAAAGACTTTTTTTTTGTTTTCATCCAAATTTGTTTTTCATCCATTTATTTAACAAAAATTCTGTTATTTTTATCCTCTTATATGTTCAGTACAAATTGTATATTTTGCATTAATATGTCAGAATGATTATAGATTTCATATTTATATTAGACTGCAATGTTAATTTTTCTCTCAACTATTTTTTTTATATATCTGACGATTATTTATATTTCTACTACATTTGTGAATGACCCCTATTTCGCAACAAAAATATACTCCAACTTTAAACAGCTATTACTCGGTCAGTTTTAATCGTAGATGAATGGGACTTTTTTTATCTTACTTGTTAGTGTCACGGTAAATTTTTACTAAATATCACTTATAGGACCGGGGGACAGAATAAAAATTTAAATTTCGTAATTTTTTAATAAATGTTTTTCTTGACCCAAATCGCTTTAAAAATATTTCTTTACCTTATTTAAACAATTTTTGTAATTGGAAGTATGCATCTAGGACCAACGGTTGCGAAAATAAAGGTCGCTCAGGTTATACGTGAACACCCTGTATATTTTTTGTTGTAATTCTCCTTAAAAAAATTCACCAGGTTTTACTTTAATGTCTTAGTTTTATCTTAATGGTTATTATAACTGTAATTGTAAACAGATAGGGTGGGTTACATACGGAAACTTTACGGGATAATTAAAAAAAAATGCCCCTGTATATTTTCTTTTGAATGTATATCATTTAAAGTAAAAAATCCCATGTGTGTGTCAAAAGTGTCAGCATTAACCAATATTAATGTCTTATTTTATGTGACAATATATTTAAATACCATTAATAAAGCATTGATTTGCATCATATATTCGTTTAATTTCCAAGTACTTAGAAAATGTATAATCTCTCTCAATATTTTTACTATATAAATATGCATGCACAATGTCTCAAAAAATTTAATTACTGTTTTAAAGCTTATAAATATACAAACGTATGTCTAACAATTACTCATTATACATAAACTAATCCGAAAATATTACTTTCCGAAATAATTAAAATATCACATGAAATAGCTTATTGATTCATTATTACATAGCTTATACGTTATTGTGGGGAAATTATGTTATTTCCAAAACTGCTGACGTTTAAGCTCACATGTGTGTCTGGCTATTTATCTTTAAGAATAGCATAAGTTAAATTCTTAATGAGTTGCATTCATTCAACTTTTGTATATCTTTTATATTTTATTTTCGAGAGTGTAATGAGTAAAGAGATTATTCAATAGCGTAATCAGTGGGGAAGTTTAATTTGAATGAATTTAACTTGTAAAGAGTTGTTTCATGACAAAATTTTCTTGGTAAGAGAACGAATATTATTATACATATATGTAAATGTAACCAAATAAATGACGATTGATAATATAATATATTTGGTATAAGCGTTAACATTCTTCTCTTATTTGAAAGAATATATAAGGAAACAAAATTTAAATAACATTTAAAGGAAAAGAAAGAACATTAAAAATAACAACATTTATATAATAATAGAAAAATACATATTTATTTGCTTTTAATTAAATGTAAAAATTGTCAGAAGGTATGATTATCATCAATCAGAAATACCATTTGCTTTGTTTTTGTCACATACTTTGCACTAACTAAGAATAAATATTTTGAAAAAGACAGAATATTTAAATTGTGCAGGAAACGGTTACGATACATACAGATTGTACAAATAAAATTCATATACCTCAATAAAATTATCTGTCTAATTTTAAAAGAAAAATATGTTAAAGTACTTTACATAAATAAAATTATGTTGAAGGAATCTCACAGAGTGTTGTTGATTTAAGAACAATCAAGTGTACTTTTCTTGGAAGCCGATAAGTCCTGAGTTGGATGAGAATTGTGTATGCTCATGTCAAAAGCTCATTCAAGCATTGATTCAATCGTTCAACCTGGCAATTTTGATGTTAATATTTTGAAAGAAGTAGACCCCAGTCGGAGATGAATTGTAAAACTATTTGTATGAAACCAACGATTTCAAAGCTATTCGAAGCAGATCCGTAGAAAGTGGTATTGTTGTAAAAAACAATGGCGCTTCTTTTTATGATTATATGTAGTTGTTTTAAGCTAAATACATGTTAAATTGTCTTAAAACTGCGTTCAATACAAATACTTGTAGGAAATTTGAAATATAATCAATATTCTAAACAAGAAGAGGAGAATTGGAAAATTGACAAATCTTAATACTAGGATACGGCCAAAGTACTTCTCGTAGGTAATTAGTTTAGGGAAGATAAATAATCTGCTCAGTGCAGCACTGATGAATTTGTAATGCAATAAAAGATTACACTGATAATCTAAAGATTGTAACAGCTGAAATATTAATACAGCTGAGTACAGCTATAAATTATCCTGTACATAACGATCACTTTTCTAAAGTAAACATATACATTCATCGTAAACTTTTATTGCGTGTAGTTAATGCTATTTCACGCATTAAAAATTTCAATCAATACTTTGTTTGACGAGAATCCCTTATAACATCCAAAACTCACTTCTCCCAGAAATGTATTTTGAATTTACGTAAAAAATAATAAAATGAAATGACTGTGTTGATTTGAACCTGAAAAGTTATTGCTATACAAATGCAAATGAGTGAGTGAATTCACTTGCTAAGTGTAAAAAACACATGTGGCGGAGTGAGGGAAATGGGAAGACATAAATACCCACTTTCAGACAAATTGTCCAATCAAGTTCGCTAGTCGCCATAATCCATGCAATATATTCCCATAGTAAATCTTGAGGAAGTACTTCCAAAGTCTATTTATTACAAATAAATGATAAAGAGACAGGCATTTGATGTAATGTAGACAGTAGTATTTGATTTGCAAATCATATCATTGTCACTTTACTTTTCATTTATGCGACAGATTGATTTCTACAGTAACATTAAAATGGCAAGCGTTATCAAAAGTATAGTTCTTTCTATAGAAAATAATAATATTTGACGCATTTGAAAATAAATCTAGTTAAAGAAATGCCTGTAGAGATGTATTTCACTAAATTTATTTCTGCAACAATGTGGAATATTTATTTTTACATATGAGAAAATTTGAATCCCAACAAGATACATAGAATATCGTAATATCCAAATTGAATAATAACGTTATTGAAGGGGTGATGATTCAAAAGAATCGTAATTCAGCAACAAATGGATTTATTATTTAAGAAAAACCTGCTGAATGGCAAAATGTTTCGGAAAAGCAACATTCATCTATTCAAGCAACTAAATAGACTGATTTAAAAAACGTAACAAATACTCTTTGTAAAATTAATTTCTGTTCTCCACGGCGAGCAATAGAGTATTTGAGGTAAAATCCTCGCCAAAATTATTTTTCAGGTGTTTTAAAGTTAAAACCATTACTGTTGACTTCCTATTAGTAAATACACTTAATTAATGCTATACATGCATAAATGTATGCATTTATTTAAAAATAAACATATAACACAACATTTACTTAACTTTTTACTATTTTTAGGGGAAGGTAGTTGTTGTTAGGTTTGTTTTATTTACAAGTAATGTTTAATTAAATGTGATTATTTTTACTACACATAAAAATTTAGTTATTTAATTGAACCCATGTATATAATATCTATATTACTTGTATTTAGTATTTAGCAATGTTGAGTCTCTATATTATAGCTAAGCTGGTTTTTGAGTGTTTTTATAGATTTGCAGTCCTCACAAAAAAGATTGATATCTAAAAATGGCATCAATATTCCGAACATTTTTTAAAGAAAATTTGTCTTGAAAACTGTAACCAATACGATTATAATTGAAATGGCATGACAAACCCCGACACAGCTTTAAAAAGATTTGAATATATTAGATAATATATTTAAATAAACATATTTCAATAAATTAGATCTAAAAAGGCTTAAAAAACCACATTTTCAATTATATATTTTTTTTTACTATAATAAATTAAAATTATTTAAATGCACATGCCAAAGTATACATTTAAACACAATAACAAAGCTGAAAAATAACAAAAACGCAAGTCTTCGCACGAAGAAACTTTCACTTCAACTGAGGCTAAGTACCTCCGGATATGATTCATAAATCTGAAATAGACATAAATCGACACACAAAGAAGTCAGCTACTATAATATATGTTTTTTTTTACAATTGCTGAGCAAATTTTGATTTCTGCCTTTTAGGCCAGGATTTTGCATCAAATACTCCACTATGTGGCGTGGTCCACCAATATTACGCACAACGGGGCTTAACCCTACAATCGCTTGAAAAACTTTGCCACTGATATCAAAGTTCTTGTTTATTATTGCGATTGTTAAAACACAGGGAGCATTCTCATTTCCCTTCCACGTAATTGTTTATTTCAGAATACAAAAGCACATGAAGTATACGCTGCTCCAGAGGAAATCGATCCAACATTCTATAAAACACATATTAAGAGCTCACGTGTCCATTCACCGTTATCCCCACTCTCAGGCTACTTAGTGATGAAATCTAAAATATTTTTGTCCAGTATCTGAACTACTCCAATTAGTGAAACATAAATATGTCTAACAAGTACATTACAAAACATCGAAACACAGATCATGAAATTAAATATCAGACTCACATAAATAAGCATAAATGCGTTATCGACGCATAGGAAATTATATATTATGAACATTCAGAATTATAAAGTTATTTTTTATACTGTAGTTTATTTTCATTATATCAGAAGATACTTTTTTTTTTACTCTTATTGCTTAGAGACTTTATATTGCTTGAGTTTTTATTCTTTTTTTTAATGTCGTTAAAATTCTTACGGTTAAATTCCTACATTGTTAATAATGGTCTTGGATTTCAAACAAAAGTTACTTCAGAACCAGCTCAGTAATAGGCAGTAACAGAAATTTGAAGGAGTAAAATGTGGTTTAAAGTTAAGAGAACTTTTATTAATAGATAGAAATCTAAAAAATTAGCCTATTTGCTCAAACTTTAATGACAATTAAGTCAGATCTTTTCTGATGACTCGATAATTATTTTAACATATTTTCGGTTTTTATTTCAAATGTAATTTGCGACTATCTTAATTAGCGTATAATCTTTGGGTTATTTCTTAATTGAATAGTCAAAGTAGTTAAAACGAACTGAAATACCCCTAAACAGGTCCATCATTATGTTTAAAAAATATTATTATTTATCTGTTTTTTATGTACTAATATAATATTTTTCAAAACAACCGATTTCGGATAGGAATCTGTAAGTGATCTTTAAAAAGAAGAAAATTTCATTATAGATTTCCACATAATGGAAAGCAATGTGGAATGGCCTTTTCTAATTCAAAAACGCACACCTAAAAAATAAAAAAATTCAAACAATCAATTATTATCATTTGGATTCCTAAAAAATAATATAATTATAAAAGTGGATACCACCAAATACGAACGTTTTATAAAATTTTAAGATAAAAAGAAACTTAATAGATATTTTAACGTTTTATGGAAAGTAATACTCTTCCGTTTTTGTGAAATTCAAAAGACATTTATTAAAGGAAAGTGAAAATTTATTGATAAACGTGCCATTAAATATTAAAATAGGCGTCTGAAGACAAGCTCTGCAAGTATAAAGTTTTATGTTATAACAGTACATAAATAAATTTTCATCTTTGTTGCTTATGTTTATGAGGGATATCTTAAAGGGCTGTTTATGATCCACGAGGTTTTATTTTTTTCTCGTATGTTTAAAATATATGCATATTACATATATCGACTTTAAAAGTACATTGTCTAGTTAACTTTTATATATGAAGTAATGATATATATGAAATAACTTTTTCAATTACATATAAATTGAAACAATGTAAAGGATGTTGTGTTTTGAACGATAGTTTTTATTATATCAGGTAACCAAAAAAGTTCTGTCGTTTTTAGGTGAAAGAAAACAAAATGTATCGCAGACAATGTAGACAGCAAAATGTATCGAAAAGAATACAATTTATTCATCAAAGTAACCACCATCACATGCAATAACCTTTTCCCAACGGCAAAAAAGCTGATAAATTCCATTTTTTTAAAAGTGACGATATTTAGAGTTGAAAAAGTTCTCTGACTCCATTGCCATAGCCTCTCGACTTCTGAACTGTCGATTGCGCAGATTTTTATCGAGGCTTAAAAATAAGTGATAGTCAGGAGGGCTAATGTCAGGGGAATAAGGAGAGTGCAAAAGCGGTTCCAATCCAAGGGTCTGAATTGTGTCAAAGGTCACACGCGCAACATGCGGCCTAGCATTAGGAAAAGAACGCCTTTACGGTTCACCAAAGCTGGCTTTTTTAAAAAAGTGATTGGTGAACTCGACGGAGTTGGCCACTATAGACATTCTCAGTAATCGTCTGACCAGATGATAACAGTTTTCATAGTGAACAATTCCATTTGTTGTCCACCATACGCACAATCACACCTTCTGCTGATGGATCTTTGATTTGGTGGTCTGTGGCACAGCATCAGTGGCTGACAACCAGTGATGGGATCTTTTGGAATTGCTGTACAACATGCACTTCTCATCACAGGTTAATACACGGGCAAGAAATGGTTCCGTTTGATGGTGATGCAGCGACCTCAAACAAATGTTCAGGCGCTCGAGCTTCTGGGCAGGTGTCATTTGATGAGGTATCCATTTGCTTAGCTTGTACACTTTCCCCAGACGATGCAAATGTAAACGGATGGTTTCATCACTGACCGCGAACCTTTCTGATAACATCTGACAAGTTTGAGTGGAATCTTCTTCCAATGCAGCCTGTAATTCCTCATCATTAATGACATATGGCCGCCCTGCTCGTGGGGCATCTTTCAGCGACTCATCGCCAGCAGCAAATTTTCTAAACCACCTTTGGGTGGTGCGAATGTTGACACAACCTCCTCCGAAAGCTTGGCATATTTTTTGGGCCGCGTGCACAGCCTTTTTTCCATGTTTAAACTCATACAACATACAAGCACGGATTATACAGTTTGGAGTACTCCTGTTCACGTTCATTTTTCTACTGTTACGAGATAACCTTTCCAATTTTTTTTATATATTATAACTCTGCATTACATCTTGATTAACATGTTTCGGCGATTCTATTATACATTGCGTGTAACATTCTTTAACGTTTGTCATTTCATAAAAACGACAGAACTTTTTTGGTTACCTGATAAATATAGATAGAATTTTTCATTGTATTTAATAAAAATATAAACATTTTTGTTTTTGTTTAGTAAAAGTCGGGTGAATATTTATTTTGTTTATTTGTTTTATTATTATTTTGTGCCTCATATAAATATTAAAGACACAAAAATCCCTGTGCCAACTCGTTGAAATTAATAAGGAAAACCGCTCTTTAAACCCATGGGGATGTACAGTACCAAGATATAAAGATATACCACTACTTTCAACAGGGATACAGGTATCTTAGTCAAATATTGTAACAGTACCCTTATTACATTAAATAAATATCCTTCTCTCTCTCTCTCTTTCTCTCTCTATCTGTCTTTACCCCTTTCTCTCTCTCTGCACACACACACACACACACACACACACACACACATATATATATATATATATATATATATATATATTATTAAATGTAATGATGGCAAGACTCTTGTAGATTAAATTTTAAATACATACAGGCCTTTTATTTTATTAAATAAGTATAAAGATAATATATTTTTTTAATGAATTAAATATCGTGGTGTAGTAACACTAGCATAAAAAGTATCTAATATATTCAAATGAGAGATGTCTCAACTTCGATTTATTTTTAAAATATATAATTAAGAGATCATTTAGCATCATTTAGCAATATATAGTAACAATATATAATAAAAAACAGTTAACTTGACAATGAAATAAACTATTTTAATATAAGTGCATACAAAATATATAGATTTGTTCCATGATAAAATCACTTGGGCTTCTTTGAATTCGGAGAAATGTTCACCCCCCCCCCCCCCCTTAGACGCCGCTACGGACGGTACCGCTACGGAAACATGCTATATTTTCTAAGCGGTTGCACTTATTTTTTAAAAATCCACTTCAACCAATTTATAATAGGGACATTTTATGTATGTAAAAAATATATAAAAACTCTATTTATTTAACGTGGTTAATAAAACAGCATTTACAGGGATAAGGTCGGTGATTAGATGCGGACGTACATTTCAGGTCTCTAATAAACTATATTTTACACGTAAGACATCATTTTATTCTGAATCAATGACACTCTACAGCTTTCTAATTGACGTTATTTCGCTTTTTCCCCTAGGTTTCCATTTAGTATTTTTACTTTCCATATTTTGCCACTAGCGGAACTGCTATCAATTGTATATGCTTCATGCTTGTTCTCTCTATTTCCAATTTCTTTAGATAAAGAGACAGGATTAGGCACTCTCTATAAAATTTGCAATATTGACTGTTTGTTTGTAAAATTGACTGTCTTAGATGTATGATCTATAGATAGGAGATATATGGGTAATGTATGGTAATTTATGATAATGCATGAAATAAAATTCTTTGAGATGCTCTTGATGTAAAAGTGTAAGGAATTACAAAGAAACGAATCATTATACTTAACAAACAAATCTACTACACAAATATATAAAACAATACCCCTAGAAAAACATAATTAATTTGTCTATCGAACTTTCAAACACACAGCTGTTCGAACTTCTTGAAAAAATGTGGGAGCAGTATAAAAAAAAATTATGTTTTTGGGAAACATTCTTGAATGGTCCTATTAATGTATGACTGAAGGTCCAAGTATATCAGAAATCTGCAATTCAGAAATTTGTAAAACAGTTTGGCACGTGAGAGGAGAATGTAATAGTCTCTGCTTGAATTTTACAAAAATAGTTATTAATTTTTGCACAGTTGTCTTTCAGTGATTCTGTTATGGATGTTTCTATAATATTCGAATTTCATGGAAAATCAAACATTGAAGCATTACCAATCGTCTTTGTTCCAAACAAAACTTTAAAAATGTTACTTATATCTAAAGATTATTCTTAGAAAATAATTCAACATTTATGCGACATTTTGGACTTTGGAAACATTTACAACACTTGCTTATGAGCATTTTCTAGTTACTTGCAAATATTTAAGGACGCTGTTCGCAATTCTAAAAAACGATTATCTTCACTTTTTTATAATTTTGACATAATTAAAATTTATTATTCTCCCAAGCTTTGGTATACATCCAAGTTTATAAAATTTATGTAAAAGTTGTAAATTTTTGTTTAATATTTAACATACGTTAGAAAATGTTTTTGAATGCACCAATAAGAAGGTTCTATATAAATTAATCAGCAAGTGGAAATAAGAGTTTTTATATAAATTTAATATTCAATGAGTAATATATAAATTTTAAGAAACCTAGAATATAAATTTAAAAAAATACCTTTCATTAGCCCTTTAATGCATATTGTTGAATACTCATTGAAATTTATAAAATGCAATAATATTGAAAAATAATGCAGTAGAAAAAAAATGTGAAAATCTTTTAAAATGTGAAAATCATTTAACAGATATATAAAATAGAATATATAAAACATATTTATAGAAAGAAATTTGTTTATGAATGTTTTGTATATTTATATGAAAAAGAAACCATATCTTTCAAAAAGTTTATACACGTATTAACCCCTTGGGGACGAGCGACACGTATACGTGACGCATAAGATGCTCAGAATCCTCGATTATTCCCACCAGTTATTTGTTATTGTAAGCTTTGCCTTATGTAATCCTAGCATTTCTGTGTTTCAATTAGGCAAAAATTTCTGTTTTGAAAAAACGGTGGTAAATGATTAAAAATTCTGTAAAGGACGCTCGTCGCGAAGGGGTTAATTGTTACAAACATTCAAAGGAACTCATTTTTGGAACTTTTTCTATTTGAAGACATTCAATTTTTTTACTTATTGCCTGCTTAATATCTACAAAGTAAAAAGGCATAAATATTATATTTGTAAATAGCATTAATTTTTAACAGTCGCGTAAGAACTGGTTAATAAATTTAAGTTCCACAATTACGAAAAATTGGTAATATTAACATTAATTTTAGTAATAATTTAACAGTCGCGTAAGAACTGGTTATTAAAATTAAGTTTCACAATTACGAAAAATTGGTATCACTAGAAAAATTCATAAATAAATTACAATATGTTCATAAATTTAATAATGCACACGAAATTGTTACGACCTTACTACAGCAATTAATATGGCAAAAGTTTTCAATTTACTTTTGTGATAGTTTGTTAAATTTTCAATCATTACAGAAATTCATTAAACGTGACACTTCGCGTCCGAACAAATAGCATTAAATATCCATAACTATTTTGTTATCGTAACAACTTTTCAGCTAAAGCATTGTATCTGATGTTCTCATTATCTTTTATTGCATATACACATCAGATTTATAATCATGTTATCAAAGAAAAGAAAACAAATGTACTATCAAAAATTTTCAGATAATAAATTAAAGTTTCAAGTATACTATACTGCTCGTCCTGACTCCAAATTAGGATACTGATTAGTATGTTAAAGAAGCTTAATGTAGTTTTATCTCCAACGATAAAAATTCATTTTTGTACTATAAGACTTCAAACTATGTTAAACGTGTTTAACATGCTAATGACTATCAAACTGCCATTAAAATTAATATATGACAAACCTGTTATTAAAAATATGAACAGTTAATTTAACTTTTATAAACGGTATTACATTTATTGAACAGGCATATTGTCCCACACAATATAGTTTTGAGAGCGATATTGTGTTTTGAGGTCAACTTGTTTAAATTGTTTTTCATAAAATTTTGGCATTTTAATTTTTTGAACTCGATAGTATTTGATAAATTTTCAAAATATTGTAAATGTTTTTGATAATGAACGAGGCATGTTTAAAATGTCAAAAAATGCCGAAAGGTTTAAAGAATGTACATTCAAAATTATTAGACACACTTGTACAAAATTTTAAAGAAAAATTTACTCCACTTACTTTTATATTGTTGCTTTTTAAGATATTAAATATAGTTATATTTTATTAATTTTAATTCATGAATACATTCATATTTGGTGCACTGTGTTCAGGATATCACTGATATAACTGAGTAGCATGGGCTATTTTTGTATATACTTAGGTAAATAGGGGCTAATTTAAATGTCCTGTTATCTAAAAAAATATATAAAAATTTCAAAAAAAGTATTCTAATACAGTTCGATCTTTTGAAATATTTTCAGAACAAAAACATTTAAATTTTAAAAGCAACTGAAAGATAAAATTTTTTGGTCATTTTATGTACATTCTTTTACTACTAATGTTATAGAAGTTGTTTAAAAAGTATTACAAATTATTTAATTTTAAACTATGTGAGTCTTTTTCTTTTGACGATTCAAATTGCTTCACCTGTTAACTATACAGGGTGTCCCAAAAGTCTCCGTACAACTTCAAAAATTTATTGCAAAAAAAATAATAGGCCTACAGCAAAATTAATTACAACAGTGCATAGAGTAACTTGTCAAGTTTTTTTCTACTGCCTTAGTAAACTTCAACATTAGATCCTTTCGTAGCACGAAGGATATCAAGACGATATTCCAATTCAATCCACGAACGTTCTTCATGCTAACATCAACAGTAGCTACTGCTGCTTTAATCTTTTGTTTCAATTCCATGAGATTATTAACTTTTGTTCAGATTTCATCACACAGTTGTAACTACTGTTGATGATAGCATGCTGAAACGCACGTGGATGGAATTGGAATATCGACTTGATATTCTTCGTGCAACGAACGGATCTCGTGTACAAGTATACTAAGGTAGTAGAAAGTCGTAGTAGTCGCCGGAAAAGCCCAACATGCCATATAATACTTGAAGGTTAATATTATTTGGGTTTTCAGTTTCACGTAATTGGCACGGAATAAAGAGGATTATTTTTAAATCCGTCCCTTTACACTCCTAGAATTGCCAAAATTGCTTCACAATATTGCAGCGTAACTCCTTTTTTACTCTAAACAGAGACAGCTTACCTCATTGAACATTCTGGTAGAGACTGCTTTCGTTGTATACAGAGATTATTTTCCAAATATATTTTATCTTTGTCTTAAAATTATAAAATAGATTAATCATCTGCCGTTATTCATTTTTCTCTGACAGAGTATATCGCAACTGTTTAGAATATTTTCGTCCGTACAAGCGACTATCGTATCCGCTTGTAGAATATACCTTATCCTATTAAATGGATAGTGTTATACAACTTCGACGTTAAACATTAAGTCATATATCACAAATATTTTGAGATAGCATCTCTTATTCTGTGAATACACCTCTCGCTTCAAGGTACATAATCGTGTACAGCATACACCGTTTCACTATTCCTAAGGCATCAAAGTCCTGAATGTAGGTAACTTGCTTTGCTAGCTATTTGAGGCTTAGATAACGAATCACTTTGTTCTATTCTTTTTCTTCTTTCTTCGCCGGAAAAGCCCAACATGCCATATAATACTTGAAGGTTAATATTATTTGGGTTTTCAGTTTCACGTCATTGGCATGGAATAAAGAGGATTATTTTAAAATCCGTCCCTTTACACTCCTAGAATTTCCAAAATTGCTTCAGAATGTTGCAGCGTAACTCTTTTTTTACTGTAAACAGAGACAAATTACCTCATTGAACATTCTGGTTGAGACTGCTTTCGTAGTATACAGAGATTATTTTCAAAATATATTTTATATTTGTCTTAAAATTATAAAATGGATTAATCATCTGCCATTATTCATTTTTCTCTGTGTTTCAACTTACCTCATTGAATATTCTGGTTGAGACTGCTTTCATAGTATACAGAGATTTTCGAAATATATTTTATCTTTGTCTTAGTGAGTTGGAAATGAAAAATATGAGATGTAAAATGAAGAAAAATTGCATAAAGGCAGATGTTCGGTTTTACTCAGTATAATAGAGAAATAGTTAGTATAAATAACGCAACATTTCGCTCTATGAAAGAGTATTAAAATAGACATTAACTTTAACTGAAATGTACACATTATAAAAAGAAAAGGAATGCTGTTCTGCATCGTTCGGATGTAAAACCTCAATGATTAGCTTCAATAAAGCGGAGAGGGTATATATTTTGAACGAAAATTTAGAATATTGTTCTTTAAATTATGACCAATATAGTATTTAAAATAAAAGTAAAAATATAGTAAAAATATGGTTATTTAATATATATTTTTTTGTATTAGCTTCCAATATGTTACCTCCACTCTACGTTATAAATTTTACGTGTTGGTTTTATAAAATAATATACAGAAGCTTCTATAGTGATATTACTGAAATGTTTTTAAGATTATTTCAGAATATTAGATATTATCTGAAATAACAGTTGGATAGTAACCATTTATATATTAAAGCGTTATTTAAAACGTTTTGCACTTATTTATAAAAAATTAAAAATTCCAAAACTTTTTCATTATTTCTTCTTCATATAAAAAAATGTGCCCTGTATTAATAATTCATTTAAGTTCATAAATCAAAAACAGTCTTATTTCCATAAAGTTAAATTCTTAAGAAAAAGCATGCTACCACTCCATAAATTAGAGCTCTGTTTCTGATAAACACTCTGTTACTTCAAAGGTTAAAAGTTACAAAAATGTAAAGTTTATCAGTCGACAGTTTTGTAATTTTTCCTGCAATAAATATAGATATAAATCAGTACTAATTTATACAAAAACGTTCTCAATTACAATAGCCGTTTAAAACAGAAAATTATTATAAAAATTTTTAATTATATTACTATAATTCATTTAATTTTTGTTGTAGTTTTATGTTTTTAAACATTAAAAAAAGCTTTTTAATGAAGCTTTAAAATTTGTTTTAAATAGAACACAATATTTTATCTTTAACCTTTCAAATTATTATAATAACATTTTAAAATATCAAATAGAAGTTTGTAAGGAAATATTCTTAATTATTTTTTTCAGCATTGTTGTTGCATTAACAAAATGTTTAAAAGAATGCACTTATTACAGATAAAAAACAAAAGGTTTTAAACACAATTTATATTTGTTATTAGCTATTGAAACAGTAATTTTATAGTTTAATGTAATCTAACTAAATCTTAATCTATCTTAAATAATCCTTTACAACACCGCAAAAATTTAAAAATATTTTATCCTCTCTGTACATATTTTAAAAAATACTTTTGTGAATACTGAAAAAATTAAAAAATTAGATTTTTAAATTTCTTTAGAAAATATTCATTGAAGCATTAAACTCTGACATGATTTTTTCCTCATTTATTAATTGGAACGTTGACTTGTAATTATTTGCTAACTCAGCGTGGATAATTACGGCAACCTAATGTTATTTGAATTAATTCTTCGAAAATAGGAATCTGGTAATTGGATAATTGCTTATTCACCCATTAAAATCTAATTACTAAAGCTTCAAACAAACAGATTGTAAGAGTCAGAAGTTTTAATGTTACAGCGTATATTTTTCTTCTTGGTGATTACAAAATTAAATAAATGCTTTAAAGTTTTTTTTTTTTATATACATTATCATTTTTTAAGAAGTATAGTACCGTTCTAATTTATAAAAATATAAAGTGAAGCATTTTTTAAATTCTTGTTTACAGGTGAGTTACTGCATTATAATACTGGCAAAATATAGTATATATATTTTATAAATAAAACACCTTTTTTGTTATTTTTCGATAATTCTTGAAATCTAATAAAAGAAAATCATTTTAAGATAAAATGGAAAGAACTGAAGGTAAGAAAAATTAAATGAAATTTTTAATAAATAAAATGTTATCGGGCAATTTATTATTGAAAATTAAGATTATATATCATGTACCATATTCGTAAAGT
Source organism: Maratus michaelseni (assembly GCA_963931845.1). Classification (NCBI taxonomy): domain Eukaryota; kingdom Metazoa; phylum Arthropoda; class Arachnida; order Araneae; family Salticidae; genus Maratus; species Maratus michaelseni. The sequence goes on along the minus strand of OZ007590.1, from coordinate 253,503,999 downwards.
TAAAAGTTTTCTTTCTTGTAAATTTCTATTTTATTTAAATGTGATTATTTTTAAGAGAAAATTATAGCAAATTTATATTTATAACATTTCTTATTAATCATGTGACTTTAAAATATATCTTTTACAAGATTCTATATTTCTCTATACTATATATTTATCTCATCATAAAATATCTATTACATAAACTACAATGTAATCTACTATATAATTTAGTTTTAGAAAAAAAAAATTATATATATATATATATATTTATTGTTTTCGTTTAATGTACTTTTTAATTCAATATAATTCTTTGTTTTACAAAGGAATTTTTAGTGATTTCTTATTCAATATCTTAATCGGTTAGTACTAAAGAAACATAATCTTGTTTGCACCATTTTGTATAAATATATATTATAACATTAAAAATATATATGTTCGCTACTATCCATAAATGAAGTTTTTTTTCTGACTTACTAACTCATAAAATATCAATTAGCGATACACAAATATTTAATTTTAATTACAAATTGTAATTCATACCTTTTATATTTTAACATGTATTGTGATAAAATAAAAAGATGCGCTAACAAATTCAAATAATTATGATTATTGTATATGTAAATATAATTGTTTTAGGATAGGTTGTGTATGTGTTATTAAAGAATTTTTTTTTTAATATTTCGATCTATTTTATTCATAAATGGCACTTTTTTTTGTATTTTTATGTTAGCCGGGAGCCAGTCATATTATATAATACAATATACTATATAGCATATATATATATATGACGTTTAAAAAGAGAGTTAAAATACATACAATAGAATTTTCTGTAGAGCGTTTTGCGTATTGGGCCAAATTTTACAAAATTTTACCACAAAATCCGCCATTTACCGAAATTTCATCAATGAATGAAATATTTTTTGCTTTTTTTTACAGTTTCTAGTCATAATCTTAATAAAAAAATGTTCAAAAATAATTAAATAGCTTTTTTGGAAAAAATTGCTCCGTACGTAGTCAGGCACCTTAAGTATTTCAAATAAAACACAAACTTGATACATGTCTAGAATCTTCCGACCATAGAAATTATACGTGTTAAAAAATATACATGCGCTTCTCCCTAACTAGGATAAAAATGTATTAGTTGTGCTACAATTAATTATTTATATATTCGTCAAGACTTCTCGCGGACGTTTACAGCTCGGTATGTACTACAACATTGGCAGCTGAAGAGCTACAATTATGCCACGATTTATAGCTACGTTCAGCGATATCCCGGAATGAAGAATGGCATAACATGCGATAGAAAGATGAACATTCTCTTAACAGTGTGGCCATTAAGAACATTTACTAAAAATATGTTTAAAACCAACTTCAAGGTTTTGTTTCTTATCAACCCGAAACACTTAGAGTAACTCCGAACCAAAAGCAACCCTTGAGAAAAAAATACTAATAACAACGTCTGCGTGTCCGAACACAGTCCACGAGTTGTGTAGACTTTGATGACATCTGCTTACCGACCTGACCTCACTACACATTCAGTACACACTATACATTCACTATACATTCAGTTTCATTTTAAATCCCTTTGTTAAAGTTATCGCTCATTTTCACGCGCAGTAGACGATGATGTATACAAAGTTTTGACGCGCCCCTGTAAACAAAATATACCCAATACAAGGCATATTTTAAAACTCTATTAGGCACCAACATTATGTTGATATTTAGTACCAAATGGCCCATTTTTACGAAACTGAAGTCAAAAAATGTCCCGGAAACAGACAGAAAGGCAAATGTTTTATTGTTAGAACCTGATTGTAATATAATGGGGTATTTTTGGACGTAAATTTTACTTATTTGTTTTAAGTCTAATTTCATGTACTATTTCAATTCGAATATCAGACATATTCTGAACTATTTCGATTATAGGTTTTTGGACACTTTCAAGCATTCTACAATGACGCCATTGATAAATAGATGCTCGAAATCCACGCTGCCTAAGGAAACAGTTGCTTCAAAATCCAGGTGAACCTAAGTCATGTACCATATTGCTTAATGTGTCGATGAAACACATAAAACAACAGCACTGTCTCACTATCAAGGTGCAATAAACAGTAAGGCGAATTTAAAATGATTCCATTTCCGGTTTCTATTAATTTGTATTGGTCAACTCTACATGCAACATGTCTCCAATAAACAGAGTTATTTATGCAACAAATTTTCTTCTGTCTATTTTATCTAGCTCCAAATTAAGTTTTTCAAGAAATAATAATCTCACACTTTTTACGACTCTTCATATAAAGTGTACAAACTTATAGCTGTTCAATAACTAACTGCTTAACCGTTAGTTTCAGAATTAGTTGCAACTGCAAACATGTTTCAAATGTTTTTCGTCAACATATTAAAATCTGCTAAAGCGAAAAAAAATAAATTACGGAATGTAATACGGTACATGAGTCTTTTAATTAATATTTAGAAAAAAGATTTGCGTGCTCTAACAAACAAAAACAATAAAAGTTCCCTTTCTATTTAACTGAAACTTACCGACTTATGATTATTTAAATTTTTAAAATTTTCAGCGATTTCCGGCATTAAAAATGCTTTTTTTTGTTTCCAAAATAAAATTTGTTTCCTACTTTTATTTAAATGTTACCTATAAAAGTTTAGAGCTCACAGCAATTTTAACAGAAATATGTATGTAAAAATAAATTATACTGAACATTGAAGTACAGCAGATACTTTTATGAGATAAAATGGATGAATGCAATATTATACAGGGTATCAGAAAAATATTGGAACATATTTTAATAGTTTACCTGGTAGAGACAAGTAGGAAATGGAAATTGTAAAACAGTTCAAAATAAGCAAGAATTTAAGATTATATTGATGAAATAGTCCTTCCCTTATTTTTTAAGGGTTACACTATTTACATTTTTATTCGGTTCCCAAGGCCTATAACTCATATTTAGAAAAAAAAATAGTCATGTTCTCACATGTAAAATAGCAAAAATTCTATTCTTCTATGACCAAAATTCATCCAGTTATACTTTTAATTTTTTGAAATTTCGACTTTTTTGGCACTGAAAACGGAAAGCTTATTTTTTAGTGCCAGGAAGTGTAAAAATTTTATAAATTCAATATATCATAACTCTGTACGTTGCTTGGCAGTTTACTCAGCATAAGTAAAGTTATATATATATATATATATATAATTTATACAACCCAGGGACCGGATAAAAGTTTTAAAAGTGTAATCTTTTGGAAATTGACAGCAGGATTGTTTAATCAACATAATAATTATTCCTACTTTATTTTAAAATTTTTAGCAATTTGCAAAGCTTAATTATCTCTAACAGGTAAAATATGAAAGCTCGCTTCCTCTTTTTTGGGACATCTTGTATATTTTTCAAATAATTTTTAAAATGATATAGCATTTATGAACATGGCAAAAACTTTCATCGTCATCGAAACTATATTACTTTAAAATTGTGTAGAAAATAAATTATTTTGTTAGATCAAGTTTGGTTTAAAAGTTTTAAGACGCATAGTTATTTTTTATTGAAACTGCCCTGATAATTACATCAGGCTTCTTTAATGAGTTGCGTTCTTTCAGCATTTGCATATCTTTACAAGTGCTTTAGTGCTTCTAATGAGCCGAAAGATTACGCAGTGAAGCAATAAATGCAGAGATTTTACTTGAATAATTTTCAGTTCTAACAATAGCGTCATGAAAACCTTTTACCTATAAAAAGAATTGTTAATGTATGTATGAAGAATTTTTAATTATAAGAGTAGGAAGTGTTGAAACTTTCGCCGTTAATGTTAAGCTTAGGGCTTTTTTTTGTTTTTGTTAATTAGGAATAGGATCTGATGCATCTATTTGAGCAATATAATGATATGTAATGAATTTTGTACATTCATTTAAACTGTGTTTAAGACATAGAAGCTAACCAATCATTCTGAAATATACTAATTCACACTTCTTGTGGAAAAAAATAGTTCGACAGGGTGTACCAAAAGTCCTTCGTACATTTTAAAATACAATAAAAGATGAAAGAATTGGCGTAGAAGAGTGCGATTGGGCGAAAATGCTTCTCATGACCTGAAATTTTGTTTAAGCAAATAAAAAAAAATAATTACAAAATTTCTCTCAGTTGGCGCTGCTTACGGAAAGTTATCGAAAAGGTAGAATGCCTTTATACATAAAAATGGCGAAAGACGCACAATGAGTATGCACAGTTTTTGTCCAAACTATAGAAACCCACATTCCAGAAGTTATGAATTCTCGTCTATCCATCCTCATTCTTCTTATCGAACTCAGGAAGGGGACGTTGTTAAGTTCTAGAATGTGGGTTGTTTAGACAAAAACTGTGCATACGTATTGTGCATATTTCGCCATTGTTATGTATAAAGGCATTATACTTATTCGATAAATTTCCAGAAGCAGTGCCGTCGATGAAGAAATTTTTGAACTTATTTTTTATATGCTTAAATAAAATTTCAGATCCTAAGAACCATTTTCTTCCAAACCGCACTCTTGTACGCCAATTGCTTGATCTTTTATTGAATTTCAAAATGCGTCAAGGACTTTTGGGATATCCTGTAAAATGAAAAAAGTACTACAGTAAAATCTGTGTAAACGGAACCTTTCTATAACGGAATCCTGTATTAGGCGGAGTATTTTCATGGTTCGAACGAAAATATAATTATTTAAACTAAATTAGGGTCATCCTATTAAATTAGTAAAGTTTTTTTTAACAAAACCTCAGTCTGAGCTACAGACGAGTCAAAAGTAATTTGTTGATTTGTTCATGCGTGCTTATGACTATTCTATCATACTATAATTATGAACTTTCACGTTTTAAGATTGAAAAGAAATATATATTTTTTTAATTACTGTACTAATTTGTAAGTTTCTACACTACATTTAACACATTTAATGAAAACTTATAAAAAGCAACTTCCAGTAGGATATGCTTTTATGAAATGGATGCAACGCAGTAGCTGCTGGGGAAACCCGAGACATGCCTTGAACTTCCAGAATATTCGAGATTTCATGTGCAACAGATGTGAGACCTCTATTACAACTCGAACAACTTCTTTGACCTATGTTACATTTCTTAGTGTACATTTCTTTTGATATCTCTTATTCACTTACGTGGTGTCATTTTATTTCAGGTGTATTCTATGTACACTACAGCGTCAGGAAAGAATTTTCGACCCTTCGTTCATATGTGATTTCCGGTCGCCTGGATGCACTTTACCCCTCCTACAAGTTTGCAACCCTGGTACTGAGCAACTTTGTATAACCAATATGTTTTCGCTATTAGGTGAATACTAAATATTAAGTATAAGTACTAAATATTATTATAAAGTATTTTAAAATTGACACTGGAAATATTTCTGTTTTTTTATGGTTTTCTAAATTTAACAAAATATTACAAGATAATATTTTAATTTATTATAACACGGAAATTTAACAATTTATATTTAGTTAAAAGCTTATTGATAAAAAAATTGACATACCAAAGGTGCACAGTTCTATATTTCTTGCCAAATAGTAAATAAATTTAGATATTTTCTTTCGCAGCGATACATTGAAAGTATAGAAAGCAATAATTGCACCCATTCAGATATGTTTTAAGCTAAATTACATTAAATAATAGGTCTGGATTAGAATTGAATAGCAAGGATCTAAATCACAGAATAAAACTGACCAAGTGTCTTTCAAACTACTTTGTACTGGTAATAATAAAAATAAAAATATTAATTTACAACAATTCCTTGGTGATAAAATCTTAACATTCATGAATATTTTAATTAAAAAATAAATTATATTTTCCCTTAATTAATCAAATAATCCATTATCAATTTATATCATATTTAATCGCTTATAATAACAATTATCTTTTATTGTTACTCGCTAAACGTTATTATACGATCTTAGTTTACAGTTTAAATCGAATAATCGATATTTAAAACATACAAAAATGCCAATCATGTTTTAAACATTTTTTGGTTTCGTAATTGAAATAATGTTTATCAAAAAGTTTTATATTATCCCAAAATTGAATCAAGTGATCATTAAAAGGCTGACAGGTTTAATGCGGCTATCAATCACCGCTTTCATTAAAGGAGCCATGAACTGTTTTGCTAACTATTTTCTCTATTGTTAAGTCAAAACATAGGTCAATTAATCGTCAATAGTTAGAGATTTACATGTTTTAGATTGATAATGATTAAATCACATTTTCCGACAAACATAGAGAATTTTAGATTAAAAAAAGTTTATGATGTAATCATCATTAAATAACTGCTTAACAAGACTGGTCGGATTTTATGTAGAACATAGGTAGAAAGTTTCTTGTAATATTTACATTTTTCTATTGTATAAACAATAGGAAAAAATAATATAAAGAAAATATATTTTTACTTACTTTTAAAAATAAATGTCAATTTGTTGTAAACAAATCTAATCTGAAACATATCTTGTGTATTGTTTTCCCAAAGCTGAAAATACTGCTTTAAAATGCGAACTTAATTGTGCCTGTTAATGTTATAGTATTAAAAGTCACTTATTTTGAAAATTGACGTTATGTGGATAGAGCTAACTCAGATATATCATACTATAACCACGTTATACAGTATCAAACTTTCAAAAAGTGCAGGAAATTGCAACCACCAATCCCATAGATGAACCAAATTTTAAAATGTAGTTGAAAATTACATACGTTATCACTGACTATCTTATTTTTCATGCCAGACATTTGAGTTGATTTTATCGCATTTCATACAAAAAATAAATAAATAAACAAAACCTGTTCAAAATATCGCTAATACATTTTCAATTATGTTAAATCTCTAATGAATATTTGGATTCAATCTCTAGCTAGTGGGTTCAATCTAATACCTTTATCCTCCGATCGTAGCGATTATGAAACTTTAACCCCAGGACAATTTTTAATTGCCCACCCTATAAGTAGCATTTGTGAACCAAATTTAACTGACTTTGCTAACTAACTCAATTTAACTAACTTAGTGAATGGCAGTGAGTTACAAGAATCAATCAATTAATTTGGAAAAAATGGAGTAGAGACTACTTAAATAACCTACATCAAATAACCAAATGGCTAATTGAGAAGGAAAATGTTTAAATTGGAATTAACGTTTTGTTGAAAGGTAGTAATTTACCAACTTGTACATGCGAAGTAGGTCGCATTTAATATGAAATTTATGGTAACGATGGTAAAATTAGGTTCATGCTTGTGAAAACTACAAATGGTGTATTCAAACTGAGGATATCCAATATCTGTATTTTGATATCTGAAATTATTTATTATAATGTAAATATTTTTCTTGTATTTTCTTGTGCATTTATATTTCACATTTTTTAGTAACTTTGTTTTATTGTAATTTTTCAACTGGACGAAAAATGTTTTTTCGCCCAGTTAGAAAATTACAAATCATATGATTTCTTTACCAATTTGAATAATTGTGTTAAAATTAATCTAGTGTAATCACGTCTCCACGTAGCGGAAGCCTAATTTACCTGCGATTTATTCTGTTGAGCTGATTCAGATATCAGACGAGATGCTATGATCAATAAGGTTAACTGGATTAATTAGGTCCTCCAGATTCGACCGGGACGCCTCAGTTGGTAGAGCATTGGCAGCTTCAGCCAAGCGATCCTAGGTTCTAATCCTGGCGTAGACAGTTTTGTTGGGGAAATTACAACTCATACAAGTTTTATAGTTATGACTACCTACAGTCGTTTTACAATTACGAGGTGTTATTACACCACTACCTGTGCACATTATAAAAAACTGTACTAGTACAACCTTTCTTCTTGCAGTAAAAGTTTTTTTTCTATTATATTTGCAGAAAAGTTAAATATAGTAAATAAACTAAATCTGTAGTGACTTTGTCCCGAAACAATCTCACCCCAAATTGCCATTCAAAATATCGGTTGTGAATAAAGTCAAAATAAAATCTAAAATATCAAATTAATATATATATATATCATTCATTTATTAAGAAAGCATATAAAGAAATAAAAATAATGTATTTAACACTTTACAGCATCAAGTATAAATAAGTTTTCCAATCAAAAGTTTAACCTAGTAAAATCACGCGTAAAACAACAACAAAAGTGATGCCAAACTCAATTTGTAAAATGCTGCATTAAATAATTTATGTTTAAGCTACTGCTCAAATCTATCAGAATTCGGCAATACTAATTAGTTTTATTGTAAAAAATTTTATTTATTACATGTTTTGTCATTACATGAGTGGAATAAAGTCACCTCAGTGAGGACAAAATTACCCAGGCTGACGGTATTGGATTTGTGAAAATTTTCGAATTCCAGTTTTAAGCGGATTTTCACGTTTTCGACGGTCATGAAGACGATTTGACAGTCTTAACAAAATATCTGTATGTGATAAAAATTTTTTGGGCGCTCTAACTCACGAACTACTGCATGGTATAGGATTAAATTTCATTAAGTTCTATCCATATGTGAACTGATGCTGATTTGGTTTTAGGGAAAACTCTCCCAAGAGGGGATGCCGCACATATATGATTTATTCTATTGATGTAATGCTTTAACTCCAGTTTGAAACATCAAATTTAGAATCCTCGTGATAGGAATGAAGTGCTATTCAATTTTGGTTGTGGTTATCTAAGGAGGGTGTGTGTGCCCAAATTCAATGATTATTTCGAAATATATCACAACTTTAAATGCACAGAATTCGACGAAATTTTATATACATTGTCATTCACATTTGAGTTTTTGACTTATAGTATGGGTATCAAAATTCAATGATATGTGCCAAAACCGATATGCTTATAAGTCCGATTTAAATGCACACAATTCAACGAACCTTTACTTTTATAATTCTAATCATGGGAATAGATTTTCATTTACTTTTGGTAGCAGACTTCTAAGAGCTGCTGCAGAAACTCGATTATTTGTTCGAAATATGCGAAGCTTATATCTCTTCTACACTCATGTCCAAAATTATGGTCATAAACATAAAACCTGTGGAAACTGATGGACTGTTCCCTGTGTTGCCACAAAATTTAACACAGAGGTATTTTACAATGGGAGAAATAATATAGCAACATAACAATATAGAAAAGATTTTAATTGTGAATTAAGATACAGGGCATATCAAAAAGTGTTAAATCATGAATCAAAGATAAAATATTTATCTCTGGAAAAGTCTGTCTTATATGGAGTGTGACCACCGTGCACTGCTATACAAGTCTCACAACGAGTTCACATACTGTTTAGGAGGGTATCAATAAATGTTTGTTGCATCAAAGCTATCCTTCCAAAAACGCTGCTTTTAACTCCTGGCGGGTCCTGGGAGTGGTGTTACGCTGTGCAATGGCTCTTCATAGACCTTCCCAAACATGTTCAATAGGATTGAAGTTCAGAGACCTCGAGGGCCAATTCATACGTCGAATATCCTCTTCTTCAAGAAAATCATCAACAATATGAACTCTGTGTGGTCTCGCATTATCGTCCATAAAAATGAAGTCTGGGCCTACAGCACCCCTTAACAACCTAACATAGGCTTCAAGGACCTCATCCATATAGCAATGTGCGTTGACAGTACCCACATCGAAGAAATGTAGTGTGGTACGGATGCCGAACATTATGCCGTCCCATAAAAGGATTCCTTTGCCACCAAATCTGTCGATTTTTTTTTACGTAGGAGGTATCATAGCACGCTCCACGTTCTCTCCAGATGAAGATATGACGAGAATAACTTTCCGTGGTGAATCGCGACTCATCACTGAAACGAACACGTCCCTATTCTTGTTGTGTCCAAGACTGATGTCTTCGGCTCCACAACAACCGGGCTCTCCTGTTCGATGCAGTGAAAGGGACGCACATGACTGGACGCCGGACGTAAAAGGCCCTCTCTGCTAGACGTCTATATACTGTTTGCCTGGAAATTTTGATTCCAGACGCAGCAGAAAGGGCACGAGCAAGCTGAGAGTCATTACTAGCCTATGTCGTCGTGTTTAATGCCAATTAGCTATTAGCTGCCGGGTGTCGTTGCTCTGTGGCGGTCTTGGACGGCCTTCCTGGTGACATTGGGATGGTCTAGGAAGAGGCATTGCACAGCGTAACCCCTGCCATGACCCGCCAGGAGTTAAAAGCCGTGCTTTTGGAAGATTGGGCATAACATTTGGGCACAAACATTTATTGAAACCCTCATAAATATTATGAGAGCTCATTGTGAGGCTTGTATAGCAGTGCACAGTGGTCACATTTCATATTAGACATACTTTTCCCGAGATAAATGCTTTATCTCTGATTTGTGATTTAACACTTTTTAATATACCCTGTATCTTAATTCACAATTAAAATCTTTTACATATTGTTATGTTGCTATATTCTTTCTCCCATTGTAATATACCTCTGTGCCAAATTTCGTGGCAACACAGTGAATAGTCCATCAGTTTTCATAGATTTTATGTTTATGACGTTAATTTTGGACATGAGTGTAGTTTAAATGCAGGCTACTATATTTGTTTTCCCTCCTTTAAAGGTCTTCATTGTCCACGATACCATAACAATATAATTTGTTTATAAATAAAAATAAACTATTTGCTAAATCGATTCAATTTCTTGTTACACTTAAATCATTTAGTTGATTTGATTTTAAAAGAACAAAGTTTTCAGAGGGTCACAACATGCTAGTTTATTTTACGGCCTACGAAAGCTGTAAACTTGTTTTATGTCGATATTTAAATTAAATTTGCTATTATAATCTGTAAATTTATAAGTTAACCTCCTTGAAACGTTTTGCTGAAATTGAATATTTTCATGGTTTTTTTATACATACATAGGTAAAGCTATTCCCATAAACTGTCTCAATGAATATGGGCTCTAACGTTGATTAGCTTTAGACCATGCCATTTAAATTTTATTATCGAATTAAATATTAGAATAAAGTATCGCAGTATCTAACAGTGTAAGCAAAACCTTTTGTTTAAAGCATTGTTAATTACCAAATTCCTCAAATGTGCATCGAAATGCCATATTTGTTTTTTTTTAATGCCTGCAGGATTTCTTTACCATGTGAATATATTTTAAGTAAAAGGTTAAAATAAAATGTAATTTTCCAACGTACTCTTGAGAAAAGTGTATTTGATCTTCTATCATTTCATGTTTTTTCTTATAAACGTTTTCATATTATTAAAAGATCAGAAATTTATATTTTTACCTATTTAAATCACTTAATTTTTTAACGCAAACGTAAGTTGCAATTTAAATGAATAAAAATCCTATCTTTTAACATGAATTTTATACTTGTTAATTACTACTATTTGACTAACTAAAACCGTACAGCAATACACTCCTTTAATAGAAAGTGATTAAAAATATTAAAATGTGAGAAATTACGATTAATTCAAAATAAATAAATAGTAAATTCAACAATAACAATAAAAACAAATCCAATTGATGATATCCTTTTTTTTGTATATAATATTGTAAAAACTGATAAAGCACTCTAATATATTAAAACAGCAATTTCTAGGCTCCAAAAATAAATTGAGCATGTTACGTTTTCCGGATAAAGAAAGGGAGTTCGTTTACGTGATAGGAAGCATTAAACTAAGATATATCTTACCAAAACTGTGTTTCATTTAAGGACGAAGACATAGTTTGCATTTCTTCACGTCACTAAAATATTCCTGAGAAATGCAATTGTGTGACTCAGGGGTTAGAATGTATTATATATTTTGAATGGAACTTTAAATATTCTCAAACCATTTGTACGTTTATAATTATAAATCTATAAAAACATATTTTAAATTAAGTATGTTTTCTTTTATTCAGAATGGTGCAAAAATAATCATTTTTTTAAAGTACAGAAATGTTTTTATTATCTTAGTATATTATTATTAAGTTTTGTTATATTTTTTTAATGTGTTCGTGATTAAAAATATACATTATCCTAATGTAACAGAGGTTGTTTTCGAAGTATGCGTACTTAAAATGTCAATTTTAGGATTTTGTGTTTAAAATGTGCACAGTTATTCTTAAATAATATGAATAGTTCTTTATATGTATTTATACGTAGAACTTGAACAGAAAATTTCAAATAAAATGAAAGTTACTAAGAACTGCCGAGTTTGACATACCCAACAAAGCAATTTTAGTACTTTATTTCTAAAAATGTATTATTTTTCAAGTAAAATACATAAAAAATAATGTACTCAGTATGTACTTTGTAATGAGGAAGTAGGAATGGGAAAATGTATAAATACAGTTATTATACAGCGAATAGAGAGCATTTTGATATTATAAGCAAGGCTTTCCAGAGTCCAACACTAATGATGATACTACTTAATTAATCTTAAAGTATTTTATTACCGCGTCCACGTTACATGGACGTTTGATTCTCGGATTTGGGTATAAGATTACGTCTTGTACCATGGCATTTTCAATTAAGAAATTTTATCGGATTCGGTCTGGTTAATAACATTATTCAAACACATATACTATTTCTAATGTGATATTCCATATTGATTTAGTGAAAAAGTTTGGTAGATATTTTTTTTCAATTTTATAAATACTTTCATTCTAGTTAACCCTTTATTCCCTAACTTATGAATTTAAAAATATATCTTCTCAAACCTTTTTTCAATTCTGTTAGGTAAGCTGGTTGCAAAATGTATTCAATGATAATAATAATAATAATAGCATAAAGAATGCATTAATTAGAGCCAATAAAGTAAATCAGTCCTTTTCAGCACCTTCGCTTTGGGTCAACATAGTTAAACAAATTTAACTTCACAGTTGATAAAGTAAGGAAATTGTACATCATTCCATTGCACTATTTAATGCCATTTATAACAAAGAACATGTGTCTATCCTTGGTGAAAATTCCGAAATTTTTACCTTTTTTTCAAACATAATAGCACATTGCACATCAACTAAACTTTGATAAATAATCAACAGTTACACAAGCCTGCAAAATACATATTTTTGTCTGCACCATCTCAAGTGTTACTAATGCTTAAATGCACTAAAGTGTTACTTTTGATGACCCAAGTTAAAAAATGACAAACTTTTTCCAGTATCACTTAAGGATTTTTGACAAAGTGCACAGCTCTCTTTTGTTTCTATGCAGCAGCCAATATCAATCTGTTATCATGTTTATTAGTGTCTGGTGTTTATAGGACTGGAATTATAACTTATCAATTTAAATTTCTAAAGTTTTTATGACAAAATTTACTATTCACCAGCCAAGCAAAAATTTGCGGTTTGTGTGAAAGCTGCACGTGATAAAAGTGCTTAAATATTTTCGCCAAAAAAAGCAAAAAATAACATATATATATATATAAGAAACAACATTGATTTTAATAGAGAAATAATTTTTAATTTCAGACCTGTACTATTCGTCTATTCGTGAACTAATGGTAAACACACTGGCAGATGCATCCTAATCCCAACGATATTTAAAGCAACACTTAAAAATTTCCTTTAAAAATAAATTAACATGACAAATTACATTATATTCGAGACTTTAAAATATAGGAAAAATATACAATGATTTAGCTATTAATATTGATAATGTTTCACAGCAGAAACGTATTACTGCACATTACACAACAAAATAGAAGCTAAAATGAGGCAGCGTGAACGTAAAATATCCTTCTCAAATACATTTTGTTTCACAGAACTACTAATAACATTGATCCTGGAGCATGCGGTGTCGATGTTAGTGGATAAAACAAATATTTTTATACCATACTCAACTGGCATTTTAAAGTACCGTCGTAATACAAAAGGTTAATAAAACTTATCTTGAAATATATCTTTAAAAATGTGCTATTATTAAAAAATAAATGCTTTGTATAAGTAAAATATTTTAATTTAGAATTTTTCTGAAAACATTGCTTTTTTAAGGAAATAATATATGAATGCATTTAAGAAGCTTAGACTAATAATTATTTGTATACCGTTTACATTTTGGTCACAATTGTCATGTCACAATGTCGACCCATCTGACCACACATATTCGGGACGTTCAGTTAAAACACACTAACTTCATTATTTTCACTGTATCATTTGTGTTTTCTGTAATGTTAAAGCTATGGACATACTATAGCTTGCTTTATTAGTAATAAATAAAACTGTTATTGATTTGCAATTTTTAGAAACAAAGGAATCGATTATAAAACTGTTTAAATTAAATTCTGAAGAAATGTCAATGGTTTACGATATATCCAGCTCTAACCCAAGAAATTAGTTGTGATTACATACTAGTTTAACATATATTGTCTGGGTTGACGACAAATATGGCTATAGAAGTTTATCAATTCAACTCCAGATTTATTTTTATGTGAGTTAGGAAATTATATAAATATTTAATTGTCAATATCGTATGAATAATTCTACAAATTCTATCAATTTATGAAACGATGTATTTTGAAAAAATCATCTGATTTATGTGCTAAAGTAACTGAGTGATTATCAAATGCTTACATTATTATGCACACAGAATATGTTCTTGTAAGTAAAGATGAAATTCATATAATACATTACGAAACAAACGACATACATTAGAATAAATAACATTTTAGTTACATTTTTAAATAAACATAAAAATTTCCAGAGGTAATTTTTTTTCGGAAAAGGAGTGTGATAACAGCGCAGTGACAAATAATTTGTCAATTATTTTGTGCTCATTTAGTGAAACACAGGTAATTGTTTAATGGTAATTATTTACAGATATGTTTGTCAAAAGGATTTAGTATATATAACCTATTTAGTATGTATAAATTTTTACACAATATTACAGAATAGTCTAAAGGCAATAATTTCTGAACTGTGATTTTGTTTAGCTGATATATTAATTAAACAATTCATTAAAAATATTGCTCTCTAGAAAATTTAACATGTGGTTAGAACTTGTGAATTATAAAAAACATTCAGTGGCAATACATATATTATTGTAAACAGAATATTAAACAATGAAAACATTAATTATCTAAATGTGTGTTAACGTAAATCGTTGCATTAATATGGATTTCATGACTGTATATATTCTTTATTTATCCATAAATATGTTTATGTTTCTATCAACAAAAAGCAAATTATTCGGTGTAGCAGAGAAATTATGAATAAAAGATTTGTTTGTAAAACGTACTTTGCACGTTAATTAGTCAGATTAATGCTGCATTATGCTTTTGATAGCATCCTAATGACACATCCTACAAAAAATTGGGATTATAATTAAGTAAAAATATTATTTTACCGTGACATCTTCCGTGATTATTACGGAACTATGAGAAAATATTTTATGAAAACTTAGCAATTAGT
Organism: Maratus michaelseni; assembly: GCA_963931845.1. Lineage (NCBI taxonomy): Eukaryota > Metazoa > Arthropoda > Arachnida > Araneae > Salticidae > Maratus > Maratus michaelseni. Next base: position 253,488,670 of record OZ007590.1, on the reverse strand, counting down.
TACAGAACAAAAATGAATTTTGGAATTATTATAATCTTATAAGAATGAGTAAAAATCTTCCATGTTTTGAATTATAAGTTATTTTTTGTTACGTTGAAGGATCAGAATGCGTGTTAGTTTGGGACGAAAGGAAATGGTGATTTGCTTATACAATCCAATAGTTCATGATGAAAAATAACGTAAAGTTTGTTACAATGTACATCGCAAACTTTTATATAACACTAAAGAAAATTCGACGTAACCATGTGTATACGTGTTTCTAAAATTTGTACTGATATCGAAATGTGAAAGCGTTTAGGATAACAATAATGATAAAACTGTTCTTCTAAACGATATCTTTGTTATCAATTAATCATAACAACTTCATAAGTAAATGGGTCTCTTTTTCAGAAAGAAAGTTACAAAATTATGATAGTTAGATTGTAAAGTAGATAGTCTAAAAATAGAAAAGATATCTAAAGAAAGCGTAAGTTTTTGTTACAGACATTCAAATCATATTGGATAACTGCATTATTGGGACCATATTGATCGACTCCATTAATTTCTTAACGCCATCTGTTAATGTTGTAGGAACTTTCCTTTTTTTATTACTGAAATTTGCAATTTTTCTACATGTTGCATGTAGGATAAGCACACTGTATAAAGTATCTATTGGCAAATATCCAAATATTCAATGTCCTGGCTATTGTATTCGCTGGCGAATTTCTGTGGAATGGCCATTAAAATTTACTTATATCGTTCCAATTATCTCTAGAATCATATGCATTTGATTAGACCTGGAAATCTAAGACAACTGCCAATTTCAACAATACGTCTTGAATGCATACATAAATGTTTCTCATAATTTTTATGCAATTTCATACCAAGCGGATTATGCACTTTTAGTGTTGCATCCATCACCAGAAACAACGCATCCCTATCCTCTAACTTGTTTTATTGAATTTCTGTGTTCCAAATTTTTTAGTTCCAATTTTTTTGTTCCAGATTTTGTAATAAGATCTAAATTCAAAGACGGTTGCATAATTTATTAATGCTAACTTAAAAATAGCATTGTTTAGCACTATAAATAGTTCTGTCACTAACTATAATAAATGCATGCTGTTTAAATTTAAACAAGTAGCATTAAATCACATAATTATAAAAAAAATACTCTCAACGCTTTTTTTAAGCTCATTTCTTTCACACATGTTTTGATATTTCTTCTACAGAATCTAATGTTTATGTACATATATTGATAAATGCAAGTAAAAAAATAAATCATTCAATCAAACTTTATGTACCGTCACTAAGAATAAGAATATCTTGACATTACTCTAAAATATATTTGAGAATTAAATTCTAATGTTTACTATTCTGTTTATCACAGTAAATAAAATAAAGGTTGTTAAGTTACAGTATTACACAACTTGTAATCTTTATTGCATGAGATTGGAATCTGTAAAGATCAATAAACCTGCTTTTGCAAAAAGAACAAAACGAATCGAAAAAACTTCGAAAGTATTTTTTGAAGTACGTTTGAAGTAATAAAAGCAGTGACTTTAAAGATTATATGAACTGACTTATAAGTTTTAGTAAGTCGTGCTTCGATTTTGAAGTGTTTGGCAATGATGTGATGTTTTTGTTGTTTATTTGTACCATGGAAAATAAATTTATTTTTTGATATATTTGTTTCTCTTTTTTTTAGATTTATTCTGCATCAAACTGATAAAACATATATATATATATATATATATATATATATATAAGATAGTTTTAACCAACATGAAATGAGAACATTAAAAAGTCTCTTCGTATACTTGTTTGTTTTTACAAAAGTAATGTGTTCTCTTATTTAAAAAAAGAATCATTCGTTAAAAAATGTGATGGAGGAGGTGAAAGCAACAATCCGGATAAGTGGTATGACACATGAAGAAGTATAATGGTGTCCGCTTCTTCATGTGTATGGTAACATGAATCTGAATCGAAAACATTCATGTGGTTACTGTATGCCATACTACCAAAAACAACAAGAGTTTTCTTCTCACTAGCAGCAAAAACCTGTAGTGATTTATTTCCGGGATACTCGGTCAATTATGTTTTTTTTCATTGTGTGAAAGAAACGTCTTGAATGATACCCATGTTATATTGGTACTATTTGTAAAAGTAAATCTAATAGGTTCTCTCTCCCTCAATCTTTTCTTACGAGTTTGCCCCTTCAATGAATGCTCAAGGTATAGGTCAAGTATTATACTCCCCTCAGTGGATCCATTTGTCATTTTCATAATGATATAGGTGAAAGCATTTGCGAAATCTTCCGAAGTTTTCCTGGCAGGTGTTTTTCTTACTGATTGTACAATTACCATTCCATCTATAATACACACTTTTTGTATCGAAGAAATCATCCAGTATTTTAATGATTCAAGTATGGGAGAACAATTATATTGTTCTATTTCTGCAGTAAATGAACTTTTGTCAGATGGAATACGAAGATCTCCATCAGAAGAAAATAATGATTTTGGTGCTGCAGAAAACTCGTAGTTTCCAATTGCATATTTTAGGTTCGTATACATTTTATGTCTGGACTCCATAATAATAAGAAAACGAACAATAAGTTGTTTATCTTCTCAAATTTTAACCAATTTATCCCCAATCTATAATGCAGTCTTCCTGTTGTAGGTACCGATTGTTTTTAATTTCATTTTTTTTTCATTGGATGACAAACTGGCAGTTTAGCGGGTTAACTGTAGTGTATCTTTCACAAATTCTGCAAATTGTAATTGACCTTTTTGGTCACGATTCAGAATATCATCCTTCCCAGATTCTGGAACCTTCATAGACGATATAATATTCATTAATGTGGTATTATCTTGAAAATGTGTCCTTCACAATGATCATGAATACTCTCCTTGACGATTTTCTTAGCGACATGGAGGTCTGAAGTTAATAGTGTTTCCAGGGCTGCTTAAAGACTTGGATAGTACTTTTCAAACAAACCTGAAACAATGCGTATTATTTCTGGTGCACAGATGAAATACCTTTCGAGAGAACTTTCATTAAGCCAATCTAACTCCACCAGTGTTGTTCAGGTCTTTGATTTTCTGTTCCAAGTTTTGGTCTGCAAATAGTTTCGTAAATGGCACGTTGTATTTGGATACTGCAAAACTATCAGATTCAAAAACATTCCCTACTAATGGATATATTATTTTAAGATCCTTCATCTGTGCTATGTATACTGCAATGTGTCATAATATATATAACAATGTGTGTGATCTGAAATAAGTCCTGAGCAAAATAAAACTTGATTTGTTCCTCTAATGATGCCAGATGCAATGCCTAATCTCCCTGGCGAGTAGCACGTATAAAACGCTACAAAGATCCAAATTTTTTCATATGCTGTAGAAGAAACTTTTCGATATCACCACTGCTTTATGTAATATGTGGAAGACAAACTTTTTCAACTACTGCTTTGATATTTTCAAAGAAATTTGTAGCTTCAACTTCACAATTGTGCAATTGCTCCCGTAGTGAGTCGAACTTTTCTTCCAGGGAAATAATCTCTATAGAATGTGGCAGTGTTTCAAAGAAAAGTTCGTCGCATGCCAAAACAGTAGTCATGTGAAACTTTATGCCTCTAGTATTACAACTAAAAACCCTTCTCAAAATGGCGGCTGCTTTTGCAAGGTATTTAATATCTTTCTCTTCACTACTTGCAGTTTAGCGGAAATCTGTCATTTTTTCTCACAATTCCTTGCTCACTATTTGTTTACTTTCATATATGCGATAGAACTTAACAAATTCTGCTACAGAAAAATGTGCGCTGATCAGTTGTTTCAAGTGCTTCTTCTGTATTCCAATTGCCTTAACTATTCCATATTCAGAAAGTAAGGTATTGTAATTTTTATTAACTGCATTCATTGTAATTTATGAAATAACATATAAAAGAAACACACTTGGCCTTGGATTGAACCTGTACTGAATTACACAATGACAAAAACATAGTAACTGAACTGAAATGGAACATCACTTTTATTTATAAATTCGTCTGGGATTTTGTAAGCATTTTCCCGGACGTGTGAGAGAAAGCTACACAAAAGTATAATCTAATAAAATTTAAGATGTAATGCTACGATTACGATTATGATATGATATACTAACACCTGCCCATAATCTAGCATTACATTAGAAAAACACAGAATGAAAAACTTCAATAAACAAACATTAAAAATATGACACAGTTAAAACATTACTTATACAAACAACAAAGAACTAACAATTCATAAAATTTAGCTTTAGGCAATGTCTTTGTAAACATATCAGCAATTTGCATATTCGTAAGAATATTCAATTTGATATTATTTTCTTTTACAACATTATGAACAAATTTTAGTTTTATATCTAAATGTTTCATTCTACCATAACTGCTTTCAATACTGGTACATTTTATGCAAGACAGATTACCCTCTAAAATAACTAAATTATCAATATTTACAATTTCACAAACAATATTTTTGAACCACAACAGGTTTTGCAAACTTTTAGTTACGGCCGTAACTTCAGCTTCAGTTGACGATAAGGCAACTGATTTTTGTTTATTACAACACCAGAGAAGAGGCATGTTACAAAACATAACAATGTATCCTGATACTGATTTTCTGTCTTTTGTGTTAGCCCCCAATCATAAATCAACACAACATACATAGATAATTTAGGATCAGAATTTTGCTTTTTAAACACAAGTTTTAAGAACAAAGTTCCTTTCAAATATCTTAAGATTTTCTTTAGTGCAATCCATGCAATTTCAGAAGGATTTTCCTGCATTTGACTCAAACAATTAATACTATATAAAATATCAGGTCGTGAAATATATGCTAAGTACAATAAACAAAGTAGAAGTTCACGGTATGGACCATTAAATGGTTTTCCACTTTTGAAATCAGATGGAGTGGATTTATGAGAAAAAGGAATATCACTATGTTTACATTCTAGCATATTAAATTTACTTAATAATTTAATTACATAATACTTTTAATCCATTATTAAATTATTATAATATTTAAATTTCATTTGAATACCCAGAAATTCTGAAACACATTCTGATTTTGACACATGAATCTCTTTAGAGAGTAAATAAATAACTACATTAGTTTAATTTAAATCTGAACCCGCTATAAGCATATCATCAATATACAGAGAAATAATTATTTTATGATCATTACTATAACGAATAAAAATACAAGGTTCATTATCAAGAGATTTAAATTTTAATTTTGAAACAAATTCAAGAAATCTTTCAAACCATTGTCGTGGGGCCTGTTTAGGCCATATAAACTTCTTTTGAGCTTACATTTTAGCCAACTTTTGTCATCGTAGCCTTTCAGTTGATCCATAAAAACAAGTTCATTTAACTTACCATTCAAGAAAGCTGTTTTTACATCCAAAACAAATGCATGTAAGACTTTATTTAAAATCACATAAAGCAATAAACGTAAAGTTGGCGTACTTTATTACAGGGTCGAAAGTTTCATTATAGTCTAGTCCTTCCTTTTGCATAAAGCCCCGGGCTACAAGGCGAGCCTTATAACGTCCATCTCTTTTGATGGTATACACCCATTTGCAGGAAATAGCTCGTTTGTCAGGTGGTAATTTTTCGAGATCCCAGACGTCGTTGATTTTCATACTTTCTATTTCTGCATCTATAGCTTCCTTAAATAAACGTTGTTCATAAACAGGGATAAATTTGATATCATCCAAAGATAAAGTTTCTTGTTGGCAAAGTAATGCTTCATACAACTCAGGAGCTAAATACCATATAGGTTGTTTTCCTGATCTCTCGGATTTTCCCATTTTATCTTCTTTCTCTTCAGAATCCTCTGATTCTTCACTAGTTCTTTCTTGAGCATCTGGGTTAATTACACAATCAGTCAATTCTGAATTTTCCACTATGTGTTGTTTTGAGTTTATGGTATGCTTCTTCTGTTCATCAAATTTCACATTTCTTGATACAGTTATGCGTTTTGTCTCAGGATCTAACAATCGGCATCCCATTGAAGAATAACCATTGATGAATGTTTAGAACTATCATCAATCTTTTACGATGAACGGAAGTAACTAAGATGTAGGCACTGCGTTCAAAAACACGTATGTGCTTCAAATCTGGATCTTCTCCAAATTTTAAGAAATACGGCGTTAAGTTCTCAATGGAGCTGCTTGGCATTCGATTTTTCAAGTAAGCTTCTGTAAGAATAGCTTGACCCTAAAAAGGTCTTAGGTAAATTTTAATCAGCAATTAAAGCCCTTCCTCTATCCAGGAGCGATCTATTGCACCTTTCCGCAACTCCATTCAAAGCTGGAGTGTATGAAGGAGCGGGATCAATCCCTATACCAAGATCTCGAGTGAAATTCACTAAATCATTACTCAAATATTCCTTTCTGTTATCACATCTGATTTTTTTTACTGTAGGATTAGTTTTTAAAAAAACTTTCAATTCTTGTCAAGATTCGCTTTTATGCTTCAATAATCAAACTTCAGTAAATCGTGGAAAATCATCTATGATAGTCATAAAATAGCATTCACCAGAAAAAGTTTTCGGAACAATAGGGCCACATATGTCAGAGTGACTATCAGTCATTGGAGTATTTTCTCTTTTCCTAGGTCCTCTTCCCATTGGTGTTGCACTTTGTTTCGCTCCAACACAAGCATCACAAAATGATAGGGTATCAAAAGTTTCATTTCCTTCAACATTTTGTCGTTTGGAGGGCCCATTCTGCGATACCAAATTTCAGAATCATTTTCTTTTGATGTGAGAACAGTTTCATAATTTGGGACAAAATAACTTACATATTGTCCATTTGAATAAAGTTCACCAAAACAAAAACGATTTCTTCTGTTTTCTATGAACAGCTTTTCATTCTTGAAAATAACTGCATAATTTGCATTTTCGATTTTTCTAACGGAAATCAACTGTCCACTTAAATCTGGCACGTAATGAACATTATTCAGAGTTATTTCCATTCCGTTTGATAATTTTCCGATAATATTTCCAACACCTATTATTTCAAGATTCGTTGTTTCCAACGCACACACTTAATAGTTCCTAAAGATGGCTGTATAGACGTAAAATATTTCCCATTAGAGAACATATGGAAAGTCGCTCCAGAATCCACTATGAATTGATTCTTTTTAACGTTCCCCGCAACAAAAGATACCGCTGAAGAAGCAAATCTTTCTTCACTTGAATTTTTAACAACTCTACATTTACGCTTAAAATGTCCACGTTTTTCACATTGTAAGCAAGTTTCTATCTACAATATTTAGCTATATGGGCTCCTTTGAATAACAGTTTTTGCACACAAATTCTTTGCGATTTGACACAAACGCGGTAATATCATGAGCGGTCCTGGTGTGCACTTTTTCTTTCTTCGAGTCGAGCAGAAGTGCTTCAGCATCTATTAGCCGTTGTGTGACAAAATCTAAGACAAAACAATATTCGGTTCATTTTCTAAAGCAGTCTTAACATTTTCAAATTCTTGAGGCAACGACATTAGAATATAAACAATAGTATCGGTTTCACTTACTTCAGCTCCAGAAATTTTAAGTTCCGAAATTAATTAATTTATTTCGTTAATATGACATCTCATATACATAACACGATCCTTTTAAATAATTGCCAACCTCTTTTTTATTAAAATTTGATTAACTGCACGTTCGTGTCATATGTTCATTCTAATTTATTCCATATCTTGTGCGCAGTATTTTCTTCTCGCAACGACGCACGAACCCCATCGCTTAAAAGCGATAACAACAAAGCATAAGCCTTTTTCGACTTTACGACGTCCGCAGTTTCAATTGTGGCTTCGTCTTCTAAAAATTTATCAGATTCTTTCGCCACCAATATGGCTAGCACACGCATCTTCCAAACAGAAAAAAAATATTGCCTCCTTCAAAAAGAGCAATTCCGTACAATTCTTTTTGGGATTCCATTGTTGGGTAAAACAAAACGGTAACAAAAGAAAAATAAATTCTCTCTCTCAAAGCCACAGCAATATAAATGAAAAGGAACTAGCGTCACTCTGTCTGAGTTTCAAACCACACTCTGCTGATGAATAAACAAATAAAAGAAACAGACGAGGCCGTGGATCGAACATTTATTGAGTTACACAAGAACATTACACAGTGACAAAAACAGAGTAACTGAACTGAAAATGGAACATCACTTATATTTATAAATTCGTCTGGGATTTTGCAGGCCTTTTCTCGGACGTGAGAGAAAGGTACACAAAAGTATAATCCAATAAAATTTAAGATGTAATGCTACAATTACGATTATGATACGATATTAATTCAGAAGACAAATAATACTTGGATCACTATACTTGAATCACTAAACAATATTCACTATGTCAATACCAGTAATCAAGTAAGTACTACTATTAGGAACTTCTTTCTTTTTGATCTTTTGTTGCCAAGTATTTTCTTCATGGCGCAGACAGTCACTATATCTTATATCCAAAGCCCTGCAATCAAGTGGTTAATATATCATTGACAGCGATGCACGAATGTTATTATTTTCTGTATTTTCTTTAATTAATAAGAATGTCTCTCTCATATTTTTGGCAGAAGCAAAAAATAATTCACCCTCGTTTGGTGTTGTACATTGAAATATACACTGCTTCTCTTTAACACGTTCAAGGTTTCGTGTAGATTTATCACTTTCATTACCATCACACATCTCCTATTAGGATGTTGAAGGACAACCCTTTTTTGCTGGCATGGGTGAAGATTCGTGAAATCGTTTTTGAGCTCACTAGAGGTTTTGAACATGTGCCATTTCTTTGTATCTGGAACAAATGATATCGTGACAAAAAGTGCTCATCTGCTGAGAGTTTACTTATTCGTTCACAAAGTGAAGCTAACTTTGACTCACCAAATTTTGCTTCCTTTGTAGTGTATTTTTCAGTTTTTCGAGGTTGTCTATTCTAGGTGTTTGACATAATTCTCCACCTTTCAAGTACACTAAACAGTTCATTGTATATTCACAAATTTTATCCCAGTTAACAGTATGAGTAAGTATCTTCAATGAAACACATAGCTTTCACATCTGCAACGAAAGAGCAGTATTAGTAATTTTGTTAATAAATTTATAAATAAATAATAAATAACTCTATTTACACCTATTTTGAATTAATGCCTGAGTGGGATTGATCGGCCCGGCAGAGACAGATCGTGGACCTTTAACGTCCCACCCGGGATGTTCCCCGGCACGCGGGGATTCGTTTGGGTAACTCCAGCAGTCCGACGGAGAGAGATCACGCCAGAGGCTTCCAACGCAGCACTTGCTCGTCCCTCAAAGAAGAGTGCCCCGATGAGCAGAACGCCCACTCAGGGGTCAAGGCACGAGTGGTACCGGAATAAACCAGACAAACCGCAGCACCAGCCGGCCAGCACAACCATCATTTATTTAAAATATAATTAGTGGTGGTACAAACTACGCCAAGAGGCTGGTTATGCCGGACAAAGTCCCACGCGACAAATGGCAGGCACTAGTTCATAATGTGAAAGAAAATATACAATACATGAGTCTGTCGCTGTGACCAGCATCACCTTGCGACAGGCAGCGACAGACAAGGTGCGCCTGCACCAACTGTACAGTCCGCTTAATGCTGGGTGTGGAGAAAATTGCGGTACGACTGTACCAATTATACAGTTCGTTGATGTTGATGCACTAGTACTGGTGATGGGGCACTGGGTTGCTTGAGGTTGGAGGTGACAAAGATGTACTGTAGTTGCAGCTCAAGAACGTCTGTGGGTCCAGGGATGGTCTTAAGGGTGACGGGAGTAGCTGGGCAAGTGAAGAAGCGTGTTGAAGTAGGAGAACCAGCTGGCTTGACTAGGGTTTGGAGAGGGCAAGAGTCCTCGATGCGATGGGTATGTGTGTATGTAGCGAGTGCTACTACTGCGTGTGTGTGGTGAATGTACATGTTGTGCATGTTATGGCTGGTGTGTGTGCAGCGTCTGGTTACTTTTTGGTGGTGATGATGCTTTTTTAAATTTTTGTGTGAATTCTGTTTCTAATTTGTTTCTAATGTGTGTGTACCTTTGCCTGTATGTAGTGCATGATGGGTCCGACGCCTGGTGGTGTGTGTCATAGTTTGTGTTCCGTGTTCTATTGTTGATGGTGCAGTTAACACAGTTGGGGTGCTTATTGTAGGCACGGTCTTCATGCTCCTCTCCGCAGTTAACACAGAGAGGGACATCTCGTCTGCAATGCTTCTCCGTGTGGTTGAATGCTTGGCACTTCCTGCATCTGGTGATAGTGGTGTGGGGTCTTAGTTTGCATGTCCTGCGATGATGGTGTGTCCTAACAACTTCGGTATCATTAGGATGACATCATTAGTGTTGTTTTTTCTTTTATTGTGAAGTACTTTTAGGATGTTATGTCTGTGCTTGGGATGTCGTAGTTGGCTGTGATGGTGTCTGTAATTTTGTCTGGTGTGGTCTGTGAGTTGACATCAATAAGGATCATCCTCTGGAGTGGAGGTAACTTGGGGGTGCCAATTAGGTTGCTGCTTAGATCTTGATGTTGTTGGATGTCGGGTCTGAGTGTTTGTAGGTCTGCCTATTTGTATTTCTGGACCCCACAAACATATAATTTGACATACTGGTCAATAACATGCCACAAATATAGCAGCCATCTTTGACGCCATGTTGAAAATCATCTCAAAAATGTGTAAGAAAAAAATGGCGTCTAACATATTTCAAATCTACATGTCAAAACCTACAGAATAAAATATATTTTTTTTAATTTGGCACGTCAATCCAGCTGGAAAACATTTCACAACTTACTAATACTCCTAAAGGAAGAGTGGGTTTAACAGAATGCTGAATGCTGTTGCACTATCAGTCATAAGCTCCTTACACCTGTATCTTTGCTTCTACTGATTATTTTTGCGCATAATAATTTGAAGGATTTTTTTCACATAAATAATGGAAGATTTCAATATTTTTCGCCATTTTATAATGTTTACTTATTATTCTTAAATAATTTTAACATTACATTAACCAAATATACTTTAGAACGTATCTGGAGTAAAAAAATAGAATGAAGTAGTAAAACAATTTAATGCAGTAAAATTTAAACAAGGTTGTAAACATTTTTTTTAAAATTTTTTCTTTAATATAAACGTTAAGTCTACAATTTATATGATTTACTACAATTTAATAACATTGCAAGCTAAATTACGTATATTTATCAAACATTCAAATTATTTTCAATTTAGAAAAGAGTAAAATATGCTTCAAAATATACTTTTCTTAAAATTTAATTTCTATAATCCATAATTATTAAATGCCACCCAATAACTAAAAAAAAATTTAGCCTAAAGTGAAGCATATTTCAAAAAGGAAAACAAAATAAAATCAAATTATTTTTCCAGGTTTGAAAAGTTCAAATAAAACTAAAATGCAAAGTAGAAGTGGAAAATAAAAACAAATAATAAAATTCTGAAATTGCGTTTACATTTGCGTCTTTGTTGAAATTTTCATTCATTTGAATAGAAAAATATCGCAGTAATTTACAGAAGTATTTAATTTTATTTAGTCACTTGTCAGGAACATATGTTTCTTCGGCTTCAAACGTATTAATGTGTAGGTAAATATCGTAAATAATTGTTTGTAAAAGGTATGGTATTTATTTGGAATCATTAAATGTTTAAAGAAAAGAGTAATTTCTGAAAATTTTGTTTTAAAATTGTATTTACATTTATAAAAGAGCATACATTGTCAAAAAAAAAATATTTTAGGAATATACTTTTAAAATAATTGCACTAAACAAAAATAGTTTTCAAAGGCAGTTTTAAATTTAAATTTTTATGTTTCAAAAACATCTGAATTAGAATTTCCCATTACACTGTCTATGATAAAATTTAGTTAACTAACTGTTAATTCTCATTTAAAACATAATGTAAAATTCATTGCACTCCTTACTTGCTTAGCTTTTTAAATATTTTTATTTTTACATATGTAAAACAAAATTGGTATAATTAAAAATTACGAAAAAATAATATAGACAATATTATATTAATATTAAATATATATATAAACATGAAGGAAAACTGAATTTGGATTCGACATTAACTCAAAACTAAACAATGTATATTAACTTTATCATGCATGTATAAATTCTACACTAATGATAAACATATCTTTAACTTAAAAAAAAAACTAAAAATGATTAAAAAAAATAGTTTATTATTAAAAATTTTGTATTTACTACAAAATTACTAAACAACACTGATATAGCGTTTAGAAGACCCGAAAAACTCATTTTAGCAGTTATTGACTATTTTATTGTGATAATTTAAACTTTAGCTACTTTACCACAAAGTAAAAGTGCGAAATGAAAATCGTTCATTGCTTTTTAGACCTGTCCAAGAGCAGAAATTCTTTGAAATAATAGTCTCAATTTCTCAAAGGTAGCTTTTTCAACTGAGTATATGAAAGATAAATGGTTCTGAAATATGGTGCTGTATTTTACAAGAAATTTTTAACTTTGTATGAGATGTACAGTGTAAATAAAGGACAACTAATTCTTAATCTAGGAAAATATAGTATAACCACAAAGGAAAATAAAAAATAACCTCTTAAGAACTGCAAACGATTCTTTACAAATCTCAGAAACCAGTATATTTTCGATATTTAAAGAAACATTTATAAAGACTTTCTTTTGTTGCCACTGATTTTCAGAAACTTGTCGGAATAGATTTTATAGTGTACTAATCAGTTTTCTGAAACTGGAACTTAGTTTTTTTCTTATACTATACATTTTCAAATAAACATTTTCATGTTTAATAAACTTGTTTTACAGACAAACATAATAAATTACAGTATTAGAATTACCATTAAAATTACCATTATTTTGTTCTCTTGCATGTATAAATTCATCAGCGCAGCTGCAAATGTTTAATTAATAATTGATAGCATCCTAAAATCCAATATTCGGGCTTCAGAAAAGTGATTAATACACAATTAAAACTACTCGAAAACGTTTCGGAAAATCAGTGGCAGGAAAAAAAACTTTGTTTTTATAAATGCATTTTTAAATCTCAAAATATTATTGGTTTCTGAGATTTCTAAAGATAAAAAAAGTGTCTTTCAATCATGGCTAACTGAGAATAAGTGATTGTATATTTTTTGCTCGTAATTAGATTATATTTTCCGAAAAATTTTTTTTACAGTGTATATGGGATAAATCAGTGAAAATAAAACATACACAGTTGTATTAGGGTTGTTTTTCACTGAAACCTCATTAATAGTTAGAATGCGTGAAATCTTTAAGTATGTGACCTATATTTATTTATTTTTTCTCTAACTGTTTCTGAGGACTTTTATAATTTAAAAATGTATTTTTTTTATTATACAAATTGTTAAGAAATAGTCAAAACTACCTGTAACTTACGCTAAATAAAAACCGCCATTGTAATTCAAATTGATTCTTTCGTAATATGAAATAATGTTAATAAGTTTCAAGTATGTGCAATAAAAATAACATTGAAATTATTCATGTGTTATAATAATTTTTTGTAAATTCTTTTCACTTTCACATATATTAATTATAATAATACTAATGGTAATTATTTAGTTATTAAATACCAAATTAATTTAAACCATGATGAGAATCATGAAGTTTTTTTATGAAAAGTAGGTGGTGCTATTTCAGATGACTCAGTTTGAAGGTGGTTTGAGAAGTTTAAGAGCAAAAAACTTCAATATCGAAAATGATATCCGCTCTGAACAACCATCTTCTGTTAAGGAGGACCTCTTAACAGAAGCTAATCAATTGATCATGCACTGTACTCTTTAAAATATTTTGTTTATTTGATAGCTCCAGAAATGTGTAACGTAGATTTTCAGCAATAACTTCTTTTCAGAGGTCCTCCTTTACAGGTGATGGTCGTTCAGAGCAGGCATCATCTTCGAGAATGAATTTCCGAGTTAAACTCTTGAAACCATCTTCGAACTTCGTCATCAGAAACAGCACTTTGTCCATATACAGCATAAATTTTACGAGCAGCGTGACTAACATTTTTACTTTTCTTGAAATAAAAGAACAAAATTGACGAAATGAACTCTTTGACTCTTCGTATTAGCACATTAGCAATGCACTGAAACAAAAATTACGCCACAGCACAAGCGCGAAGTATGCGGCATAAGTACAAAGTACCGAATGTACACCCCTGGACAATTCAAAGTCACAATTTATTAGCAGCAGCAAAATAACTAGAGGAAACCGCACTTTGCTTGGAAAAACCGCAGCATTTTCCGGATGACCCAATAAAAATAAATCATTTTAATAAAATAAAAATCAGAATATTAAACTGAAGCACTTTTTCCATATAGAGCATAAATTTTAAACTAGTGTGACTAACATTTGAAATTTTTTTTAAATAAAAGAGCATAATTGACGAAAATGAACACTTTGGCTCTTCGTACTAGCACATTAGCACTGCACTGAAACAAAAATTACGCCACAACACTAGCGCGAAGTATGCGGCACAAATACAAAGTACCGAATGTACACACCTAGGTCATTCAAGATCACAATTTATTAGCAGCAGCAACATAACTAGAGGAAAACGCACTTCGCTTGGAAAAACCGCAGCATTTTCCGGATGACCCAATAGAAATAAATCATTTTAATAAAATAAGAATCAGAATATTAAACTTACTCTTTTGCTCGATGACATAATTTCTCTTCTTAAATAATTAAAAAAGATAATTGAATTAAACACAAATTTTAAGAATACCTATATTTCAAATGCACGATCACACGAATGCACGATACAAATGAAAACGATCAAAAATATTGAAATAATCTTTGAGTTTGTGATTTGACTAAGATGAATTGGATTTGTATATATCATCACATAGAAAACGGTTTGCCTTACCTTTCAACAAACATACTAACTAATTATAAAAATGATTATTTACTAAGTCTCTGGTAAGTGCGAAATAAACGATAAACTTTTTTTCCAAACATTCATCATTCAGGAATCCAAACCTGAGCACGTCTCAAAAACATTTTTGTCTGTACTTAAAGATGAAAAATACTAAAGAAAATAGTTCGAACAACCCTTTTCGAAAATTTGTTTTTAAAGTAAAAAATAAAATGAAAAATAAATGTTCGTGATAATCTTGCCATATCGATGTATGGAAGTAACAATAAGTACGAGTGAAAAAATATAATTTTGTGACATCGTATTGTAACACGAACTTTATTTTATCTTATTGTTTATAACAAATCTCTAATTTCGATTATAAGATAATTTCTTATTTGCGTTTATAAATAAAAGTAAATGAATTTAAATAACTGTATTTTCATAAACATATTATATTGCATTTTTTGATAATTTTCATGTATGTAGAAAAAGTACACATTTACTATGAAAGTAATAATAAGTACGAGGGACAAAATATAATTTTTGCATATAGGCGAGTTTAAAAATCAATAAATCTTGAACAAATAGGGAGAGGCAGTGTAGACTTTGCGAATACATCTGAACAAACAGTTGAATGGCTTTGTTTAGCACCACTTTCAACCCTCATTAAAGGGTCCAAAAGTAAAACAAAAACAGTCCAAAAATCCAAACCAATTGCGAAATATTAAAAAGATTGTGTTTAAGTAATGAGTTATAATTTTGTCACTGAAGATTATTGCAATCTTTTAAATTTGTATCAATAATTATTTAAATGACTACTGCCTACATAGAATAGTAATCAGACGTATTTGCATTATTGTTTGACTTATATTACTTAAACTCGTTTTCGAATAGTTCGAAATGATGTCGAAATCTTTTTCAGTTGTGAATTGAAGTTTTTTATTAAACTGTCTGTTTTTTATTAAACTATAGAATTGCGCTTCTTATTCATTTACGAATGCGAGAAAATATCACATCGCGTATATAAGAAAAAATATTTTTTCAACGTGATTCAGAATGTTTTTAATATTATTTTTACTGTACGTATTTAAATTTTTACTTTATTATTGGTTTAATAAAAAGTTTCATATATTAGATATTTTTTTTATGATTTCATTGGGAGCACTAATTTTATCTTTTGTACAAGAACAAAAAACAGACAAGGATCTGCATTTAAAACGGAATATTGCCCTCCATCAGCATTTAAGTTTGAATCTTTATTTGAATTTTATGCCCCTTGATAGCGTCATGACCACACACAACAAATATGCAGACCTGATATTTTCTTGAAATGTTTAAAAAATGTTTCAAGGCATTTTTCATTATTTTTTTTTTATATTACAATCCCATATTAGAGAAAAAGCATGTAACATTATAGATAGATTCGCCTACACCTGAATTTTGGCAACAGCTAATCAATTTGAGTGTACTTAAGAGACTCAGCGTTAGCTACATTAAGTACTCAAACTTTGTTTTAGTAGTAAAAATGGTTTAGTATGGGGACTTTTGACTTAAAGTTCAATGACCACTCTATATATTTATATAACTGTTTTCAGTTTAGTATTAGGGGTAATTTTTCAATATATATATAATTTCCTATCATTATTTGTTAAACAGTTGAAAACTTTATTATATAGGTAAAAATTTTCTTACCTTTTGTTTTCAGGATTCTGATGCAGTGTATCCATTTGGTATTTCTTCATTTATTTATAACGGCGGATTCACGTTTTCACATTTCTTTCCTTTTTCCACTTATCTCTATTTGTTCGTATTGGAAGAAAATTATTATTATTATTTGTGTATGATAAAGTTGATTGGATTCATTTCTTTGATAGTAAAGAAGATTTTAATATTATAATTTACATATATTATGGTTACCTAATTAAGGTTATATAATTTTGTACGCTTTAGGAGCGATCAAGAAGAGCGTCCACTTAGTTCAGAAAAGTCAAGTTACACTAAATTAAAACAGTCCTTTTTTTATTAGAGTCTATAATTGCGTGAGGCCCATGTCAGGGGATTCACAGTTCAGGAGTTCACTGAAGTTCACTCACGTGGCTTTGACGTCACAAGCCATGTGGTTCTTAAGTGCAGACTAGTTTCGATTTCCTTATTTCTTTCTTTCTGAGTAATAGCTGGGATTATGCATTTGGAAGAAGAAGGTTTACAATAGTTTTCTCTATTGTCATACGACAATTAATTACGAAGTGAAAAGTTGCCCTTTTTAAAAGAATTTTTAATATGTTTATACTATTTCTGTGAGAATTTCTAAGATATTATAAGTACGGTTTTAACGATTTATTTTAACCTTGTGATTTAGAAACCTGAGGGTATTTAAAACTGTATACTTATTTATCTATTTAGCATTTCGCATTCTGTAAAAAGTGTAGCTTATAACAAATAAAAATTTGAAGATTTCGATAAAAATGTGAACCCTGTGTAAAGTTATTTTTTCCTTTTTTTTTGTTTTTAATATAAAATCCATTTGAACTCATCAGTAACTGTCAGTAAAATATGTGTGATAACATCAAAATAGTCATTTCGTTATTTTGATTTATCTATTATTTTATTTATTTGGTCATAAAATGGTGAAACTGCTTATGTGGCAAATGAAATGAAACTGGCATTAAGTCAACTGAATATAATAAATTGATTCTGCATTATACCAATTAGACAGATAAATTAAATTCTCGTATATTTAATAGTTATACATGCAAAACAATATTAATAAAAATTCTATCAGCCATGCATTATTGATTTTTTGTATACGTATACAAAATCATGTCTAGGTTTAATAAGATGATATAGTTATTTTGCGATATACAAGGGGTGATCAAATGAAAAGGTATGAAACGACACGGTGGGTACAAATGTAGACTTTATTCAAAATATTCACCATAGGCCTGAGCACAACGATACCATTGATGAACAAGCCGCAGGATTCCTTGTTCCCAGAATTCCGGTGGCCGTGACGAGAACCAGTCCTTCACATCGTCCTTGAGCTCGTCGTCCGAGTTGAAGCGCTTCCCTTTCAGGTCTTCATCCCTTTTCGTTCACCTTGTCGATGAGATAGGCCGTGATGACTGTGTTTGCTTAGCCTGGTCTCGGGTCATCACAGAGACTGTCACGGCCTGCACGAAAACGGGCACTCCATTTTCTGACAGACTTGTCAGAGACACATTTCTCCCCGTAAACTGTCACCATCTGGCGATGAATAGCTGCCGGTTTCTCAACTTCCGCTGTCAGAAATCGGATGACACCTCGCTGTTTTTCACTAAATAATTCCTCGTTTCTAACATGATTTCCCTATTTATACTACATATCTTTCTCACATTCATAATTTCTCAATAATTCATGTCCTGTAAAATGTTTTCGGTATATCAAAACATTTATATATTTATATAAGAAACATCAAAATTCCTAAATACAATTTTAACAAAGGATGCGAAGTAAGAAATTTTATAATACAGGTTTTTTTTCTATTTATTAATCATAAAAATATGTCTTTCTAGTAAAAGTGACGTAAAAAATGAATTTTTAAATTTTCCTTTATATTTGTAAAAGAGTTCAACTCTTAATCTTAGAAAGTATTTTACTGCATAATAAATGTTTTTCAGTGTTTACAGAATAATGACGACTTTTAACCAGATAGTAATATCTTTAAAACAAAAGAAAAGAAAAGAAAAAAAACTGTTTTTTTTTTCATCTCTCATATTTTTTCTTAAAACTTCATTCCACACATAATATAAAACTACAATAATCTACTTAACTTCTTGCAAAAAAACTGTCAATTAAAAAAAATAATTTCCAGAAATCCATTTGTTAAATATTTTAAGAATGCAAAATAAAAAAATAAAATCTTGCAATATTGAAAGTAAATTTAATTATTTTTAACACATTTGATGAAAATAACTGCAATGCATAATGGAATCTATAATTGCTATGCGGAGATGCATTAAAGAGCATTTTTATTCTTTTTGTTTATCGCTTGAAGTTAATTTAATTTTTCAGTTTTTTGTATAGCTGCAAATATGTATCCTGTGTGAGCGGTGAGAAATTGAAATTTATTTTTACATACAGTTTAATAAATTAATTACTTGATGTTCTACAGACTATAGTAGATACATAAAGAACAAAGTTAGGGTAATACAAAAAAGTGAGATTCTTCAGATAGCTGCATCTAGTAATTAAAAAAAAATAATCTGCCATTTCCGTTAAGATAATTAAGCTATATATATTTAATATTTTAATTAGATACAGAAAAAGTATTTATAATTTATAATATATAGTTAAACGTATAGTCTAATGTATAATTAAATTTCTAAAAGAAATACATGACAAAGATTATTATATACAAATAGGGTTAGAAAAACTACTAAAAAAACAGTCAACTGGGGAGCAATCATGAACGAACCGGTGTAAAAATATTGGTATTCCAAGAGTTAAAATCTAAAAATTATGCGTTATATCTACAACAAAGAAAAGAAAAACTGTTGCAAATGTGGTCGTTATGCTATTCAATCTCGACAGTTTTATATCTGGAGAGGTGAAAGTTGAGAATTTTGAAAATACAACACTTGCGAAAAACATAACAAAAATACATTACCAAAATACCTTAGTTTTATCAGTTTAAAATACTAAATACAAAATAAAAATGTATTTTTAAAAAGTATATCAAATGCACATATTTTTGGTATTGACGGTCTCTGACTATATTGCACAACATTTGAGTTTATCGAAGATCTGCCTAAACAAGCTTCATCTTTAACTCTGCCAGTTCGCTTCAATTTATTTACAAAATATTTACTTGGTAAGAGGGTACTTTTCTGAAAAAGTGGGTGAAGATCGCATAGGCTTGAACAAATAATGCCTACTCTTTCTTCTTTTCAATGCATTTTATGAGATCACATGTAAAATAAATTCAATTTAGAACCTATTTCTCAAACATGGATAATGAATTTTTGAACACACTGTATAGAAATATTTCCTGCCATATTAAACTTTTTTTGTAATATTTAACATATTTAATATTTTCTAAAATCTTGCGTAATATCTTTCAAATAATCTTTTATATTTGATTGTAGGAAGCTTCTTTTTAATAACTTTTATGTAATTAAATTTCTTCTTTAGGTTCTTTTTGATAAATAATAACAATCGGAATAACACTAAATCCTTTATTAATTGCTTACTTTAAAAAAAGTTTTCTTCATTTTGTTTTAAGTCATTTTCAAGATTCTTTCAAATTTTAGACCTAGAGATTCCGTTCTTACATTTCTGTATTTTCTCATTTTCATGAATACGGGCTTCTTCCTTTTTTCCATTGATTTTCATTAAAATTGTTCCACCGTGTATCACTGAACACGTTCTTAGCTTTAATGATTTTTCTTTTTTTATTTATTGCATCTGTTGTTTTCTCGCTGCTTATAGCTTTTTACTCACCTAAAAAAAGGACCGGGTTAATTAATTCGTCCAAAACGATCATAATGCATAGTAAACAAAGAACGTACTTCCTATGTAAAGGAAATATAATAGTAAACAAATCGCAGTTATAAATACATTCACATAGTATTTTATATGTACAATTAAAATCAATAATAATATTTAAATGAAAAGTTATATGAAATAAATTTAGATTACAGATTATACGCACTGTAAAAAATGACCAATGTTTCTTATTTTATGAAAATATGCTATAACCACGAACGAAAATATAATATAATCCGAGTTATCCGAAATTTCAAATAGCATGTTACATTGTCTTTTGAATCCCCATAAACGAATATTTTCAAAATTTAAAGAATAATTTATAAAAACAAATTATTTTTAGCTGCCCGATTTTTTCAGAAAAGTTTCCGAAGGGTTTTTATAGTGTATTAATTAGTGTCCTCAGCCTGGAATACCTGTTTTTCGAATGCTATCAATTCTGAAGTAAACATTTTCATGCTAAAAAAATGTTTAACAGACAAACACGCAAAATTAACGGCGTTAACAATAACATTAAAATTAAGATTATTTCTTTACTCTTCCATGTATAAATTAACTTATGCGGCTGAAAACGTGTACTTGAGAATGAATAACATTCGAAAAACAGGTATTCCAGCCTGAGGACACAAATTAATACACTATAAAAACCCTTCGGAAACGTTTCTGAAAAATTCGGGCAGCTAAAAATAATTTGTTTTTATAAATTATTCTTTAAATTTTGAAAATGTACTCGTTTCTGGGGATTCAAAAGACAATGTAACATGCTATTTGAAATTCCGGATAACTCAGAAGATTATATTATATTTTCGTTCGTGATTATAGCATATTTTCATAAAATAAGAAACATTGGTCATTTTTTACAGTGCGGGAAATATGTTCTTTATAGTATAAAACATTATAAAATCCTCATATTTTGAAACATTCAACACCCTAATGTTTTCCGATTGATAAAACGTTGCCACAATACATTTTATAATTTTATATGAAATTAAAAACATTCTCACAGATAATAAATGATCAAATATAACTATGTTGCTGATACGTATTATTTTATGTATATATTGTTTTACTCGCATTTGACATAAAAACACTCTCTCATACCTTCCACTTACTTTTTATGATAACAGCTATTGTCCATGTCGTACATATTAAAGATTTAATTAAATTTATTTTCCGTTAAAAATCTTATTTTTTATCTAGTTTCTAGTTGTTACGAGGTATCTTTAATTACCGTTACTGGAAAAAGCGAAAATCCAGTGCTTTAATATAAATAAATGACAATATAGAAAGAAACGACTTATCGTCACTTTACTTTAATTACATAAATATGTTGCACTAAACATTATTACGGTTGGTAGATCAAAGCCTTTTTCAACTGATGAATCAGTTTCTTATTTCTGATAAAATACTTGATCATGCGACTGACGTTTTTGCAATCATTAATTAAAAATTTGTTTCTCTGAAGCATGATATTTCTGAAGTTGTTAGACAATTTTTCAGTAAGTGAAATTGGATAGTTTTTATAATATAAAATAACATTATAGATTATACATACATACATATATATAGTATACATATTAAGGCGATCCTTATTTAATTTGTTAAAAAAAACAATTATGAAACCAAATTACAGCGACCTCTAGACTTTTTTCAACACATTAAAACACTATGGGTGCAAAATTAATACTCACTTGCACATCAAGAACACATACATACATGCCTAATCAAAGTTGAAAGTTAAGAGTGTTTTATTATTTTTTTCAAATCCTAGAATATTTATTTTGTGTGCAATATTCTTTTATGCAGCACCTATGAAATCAAGTTAACTAACAAATAAAACTAAAAATTGTATATCTAAAACGTGTATATAACTTAAAATGTCTACAAATTTAAATAACATTAGAATGAAAACAATAAAAAGATAATAAATTGTATGGTTTCCTTAACATCCCTGTTATGCGTGAAAGATATGTTTTGCAATAGTCTTGCAGTGTCTTGAAACTGAATTGCCTTGAGATTCATCTTTGTTAAACTGAGAATTAAATATTTTAAACACTCTTACTTCTCTTTCCGCTGTAACACTAAAAACACCAAGGAGAGTCTTTAAGGAAGGGCGGTATTACAAACTTGGGATTTCCACGTAAGGGTGGATTTACAATTCGGCCTGAGCAAAGAAGAGCTCAACGGTATACATACAGAAGACGTTCAATATAACGAGAATGCATTACAGCGATTTTCTTATTCTAACTACCAATCGAAAAAAATCCGACATATGTAACCAATCACATTGGATTACTGTTACATTGAACAGAATAAATAATTAGATAAAAGATTCCAATAAACAAGTCTCTTTAGCTTTTCTACCATAGTTGTTTGCGATTGTGCTATAAATAATCCAGAGGATGTTTAAAATTTATCAAAAAGAGAAAAAACATCATTTCTTCCTTAAATTTAGGTATTCATTATCCATTTTGGGGTACAAATTATTGCAAAGACTTGTTAGTGGCATCTATCCTTGATTTCAAGACATAGTAACTCTTGTTTTTAGAATTATTGCAACATGTATTCGAAAAATATTTACTGCATATAAAATTGCTTGTTTTTTTTTACTGTCTAAAGTAGTTAAGTAAAGCATGTGTTCTAAAACTATTATGGGAACATTTATGCAGTTATGTATGGATAGCTGAGTGAAAATTGGATTTTTACACACTTAAGACATATTTTCGTTCCATCAGACAGATTCAAATTTGCTAATTTTCATTCATTTTTAAACCGAAAACGTTATTTTTCGGGTAATAAATCTATAGATATTTTGTACATAGTCACCATGTGTTTTCAAAATGAATTGTTTTTGTTATTCATCTTTGGTAAACGAAAAATTGATTTTTTCAAATATCTTTACTTCTCTTTCTGCTGGTTTAGTAACAACGCTTATTAATCTTGCTATTTCCAATCCATTTAAATTTATTTCTTCATTTTGTCAGTGCATAGAATCTGTTTTCAGAACATCCTCCGGCATTCCGATTGTTTCAAATATTTATGTTTATTTAATCTAACATTATTCTCTAAATATCCTTATTTATACTTGGTTTCTCAAATTACCGGATTCATTTACTTCTTTATCAAGTAGCTTCTTTTCTATCTTCGGAAAATCTTTCTTTAGGAAAATATTGTTTGAGATACACTTTCGACTCCAAAATATCATAAAAAAAATAAAAAACTGTAATTCCTAAAACTTTAATTGTAACTGATTTTCAATCATTTTTTAAGCTTCCAGTTTCCTAAGAAATAAATATGATTTGTAAGAACCTCAACTGCAATTACACTTGTTTCCAAAAATTAAGGAAAAATCACAAAAATAGCGATACCTCAAAACAATTCTTGTAGATTTTAATGAAACTCATCCATAATATACAACGCATAGTAAGGTATAAAATAACATGAAAATAAATTACCAGACAACTATGGTGTTTCAAAAAATAGCATAGATTTAAAATTGTCAAAATCAATTAGTCAGTTTAGTATAGGAAAAATACCTTTAATATGCCTTATTATCACCCCTAGTAGCAATACAGCCCGTACAGCGATGTGCCCTAATGTCAATTATGCGGTCCATGAGTTCCCTGGGAAGTGCGAGCCTTTCCTCTTGCAAAGCAGTTGTAAACGCGACAAAGGTATGAGAAGGGGGATTGAGAGCAGCAACACGTCTTCCTAAATCATTCCTAACATGCTCGATGAAATTCAAGTCCGGTGACTAGCTGGCCATTCCATGTGCTGAATTGTCTGGTGCTGGTTTGGTATGATAATATTCCACGATGTGAGACCTGTGAGGTTTAGCGTATCGTCCTTCAACAGGAAATCATTACTTCTTGCATCGGCATAAGGGAGCACATAAACATCAAGGATGTCATCTCTATAGACGTAAATATTCACGGTTCCACATGGAAAGACATGGAGGTCTGTGCGTCCACCCATACATAACCACCCCAAACGCAGATTCTGCCTTTTCCGTATGAATCTATTTCACGAATGTTTGATGGACGAAAACTTTATCTCAGTTCTCTCCAAATCAAACAACGCCTACTATCACTTTGGAGGCTAAACCGGGACTCATCCGTGAAGTGAACACGCCTGCATTGTTCAGCCATCCAGTGGAGATATTGACGTGCCCACATCAAAACGTCAGAAATTCCTGGTCGCCTCCCGTAAAGTCCACTTTCATGAAGCTATCTACGTACACTAGACATTGACAACAACTTTCCAAAGGCTGCAGCAAGGAAGGATCTAATATGAGATGGGTTTGGGTTCTGTTCCTTCGTACACATAACCGTAAATTTCGGTCATCTGCTCTTGTCGACACCCTTTGCCGTCCTTGGCTAAACCTTCTTGAGCCCGAATCAGAGTTTTGAAATTGTTGCCAAAGCCTAAGAACCATAGAAGGTCTCACATTTAGACATCTAGCCACCTCTATCTGACTTTTCCCTGCTTTCAATCTCCCAATAGCTCTAAATCGAAGTTCTTTGGACAAATGATGCCTCAAGGTCATTGTAATGAATTGGTTATCCCAGATTTACAATATCACTATCACAGCGACAACTACAGCCTTACTCTCTAACGTGCACTTTTACGCACTTTTACTACAGATGACGTGATGCGATTGCAGCGCCACTAATTTGCATTTGGTATGTTTATTCAGCATTTTTTATTTAACAATATATGCAAATTTCATACGGATTGCTTTTTTCCTGAACAAGTTATCTTTATTTTTGTGATTTTTCCTTAATTTTTGGAAACCAGTGTATGACCGAAAACTTTGTTTTTGTTTAACATTTATTCTGAAACAACAAATACCTTTTAAAGCGTTTTCTTTTCTTCGATAAAATTTAAATTGTTCCCTAAATAAATACATTTTCATGCAATATAGCCCTTTGATTTTCCATCTGGCTAAATGATAGGATCCAGGTAGACAGAAATATACTTTCTGGTTTGACTGTCTAGAAGAAAAATCATAATCGATTATAAAGACAACAATTCTATAAGAATTCTCAATAGTCTTCGTGAGTCAGTCTTCTTGGTTTGTTTTATATAATAAAATATATTGTATATCATCATTTAGCGTTTCGCTAGCATTATGTGCTAGAGAAACATGTTGAATATTTTCTCTGATCAATATACTTGCACAGATATTTGAATCTTTAAATTAGGATATATTCAGTTCATTGCTTTGTTAAACTTGTATCTCATTAAGACACGTTTTAGTAAGATCTCAAAAATTTATAGTGATAACCTATTTAAAAAACACCTAAGTTCAGTTTTTGTTATCGCAATGACCTGTAATGTGGGAAGTTTAATGAAATATTATAGATTGAGCAGGACTTTTATGAAATATTATAGATTGAGCAGTATTCAATATTGTTCATTTGTCTGGTATATAATATGCAGCTGGAGCAATTTCAATTCCTGAAGGAACTTCAGAAATTCCAAATTTCAGAACTTTAGCAATCGCAGAAGCTTATCAGCATTCTTTTTGACAGTAATATTGGCGATGATGTATTAATATGAATATATTCGATGGACATTTTTTATAAAATGAATTAAATATTTATTTATTTCGCCTCTGGCAGGAACGATTATTAGGGTTACATTACTTTGAGCATGACCCTGACTGACTGAATGAAACTTACTGTCACCACTAGAGAGGGTACATACTAAAGGGGGGTGGGAGATGACGTAACATACTCCCTCCTGGAAATGTTAATTTCAAGACATTCAAACTTTGCTTATTAAATCACTACAATCACAAATTAATGTTATACAAAACACTAAAATATATACACACATATTTGCACATAACTCATCTTCTTAATGAAAATTCACAATTTATTATAAAACTTGAGAAAACAATATACACAAAACAATTCTATACCCTTTTCCAAAATATATACAGACTTAATTTACATTTTATTTAAAGCATCTGAATAATCACTTGAAGCAATTTATGAACTACTCCTAAGGTTTAACACTAAATATTACTTTGTCAAATTAATTTTAATTATACTAATGAATCTAAAATCCTCTCTTACATTAAAATTTTAAATTAAAAATTTTACAACTCTTTTATCATTAAAACTTAAATAAATAAATTGTACTGAATTATTTGAGAATCAGAAATGTCAAAACTAAATTCTGTAATTAAAATGCAATCCAACTTTAGTAAATTATATATGTTTAAAATAGCTGGGTTAGATTGTTCAAATTTAAAATGCTAAATATTTAATGAGAATATTTTTACAGAGTTTTAAATATTGTTGTCTCAGTTTCGTAATATTTTGCTTTTAATTGACTCCCTTATCTAACAGTCGCATTACCTAGAATGAGACTGTTGTATATTAGTTCCTAAAGATATATTAAGGACAACTTAAAAACCCATTTATAAGTAAATAAACGCTTTTAAAACTTTGTACCACCAAGTTGAAAACACTTTTAATACTTTTGAAAAATTAATGTGCTTGTACTTAAAAAAATATATATATACATTTATTTTTCTTTTAATTCAACTTTTGTTAAATAATATGTTTAATGCTACTATAGCTAATAACTAAGCGTTAATGTTAAGCTAAAACAAAATAAAGTAAATGCTCCTAATTTTGTTTGTATTATATGCCATGGGGCCAAATATGGACTTCAAGGGTTACAGAACATACATGGACAGAACATACGTAAAAATAACTTTAATTGATGATTCTAATGGATTTTTTGCATCGTGTATATATATATATATCTACAAAACAAATTTTCAAAAGTAAAAAAAGCCAAGCGAAAAAAAAAAAAAAGAAAAAAAGTTGTGGCTAAAAAATGGTGTGATATCAAATTTCCAAGCTATTATATTACTTATTTAACTTTTTTCTATTAAATAATTAAATAAGTTATCATATATATAAGTCGAGTGCCTACGTATATGTTAATAGAAATCGTTTTCTCCTGTACTAAATACATCCTAACGAGTTTCTGAAAATTCAATTTTTTTCAAATTATGCATGATGGGCTTGGCGGCCATCTTTGCATATTATTCACAAAATTTTAAGCATCCAAATCCGTAGTTAAAATCTGAAGTTCAAAATTGTTATTTAAGCAAATATTTTAAGCGTTTCATTTATAGACTTGTATGCTCTGAAAATTGTGTCTTAAGATAATGATGACTTATCTTAAAGATTCATCTTATGATTTATTTTTTAGAGTAATTAATAATTTCAAACTAGTAAAAATCAATTTCTCAAAATATCAGTCTTATCTAATTTATCTGTCCGTAGTTAAAATCTGAAGTTCGAAATTGTTATAAACATATTACATTGCAAACATATTACGCTTTTACTTTAGAAATTTGGGTGCTTTCTTTTTTTTTAAACAGAATAAACATAATTTAAATAATCTAAACATGAGAAATAATTTAAAATTACATTTTACTTTCAGTCATTGTTTAAAAGTTTAACTAGAAATACCAGTAGATTTTTCAATTAAGCTAATAACAAGATAGTAAATGTGGCTTGTTATAATACTTGTTATCCCCCGTTAAAAAATATCACTGACTTACCCATGAAATGAATAAAAATGGAATACGTACATAGCGTGTCAGCGCTGCATTTGAAATCAAACGTGATATCACGCTCTTTTATTATTAGCACTAGCTGGCTTCGCCCGCTAGCGGGCCCCTAATTTACATCGGGGCCTCGAATCTTGTAAAACCCCGAAAAAGATAAACCTCGAACCGACTGAACCTCCGACCTGAAAAATTTAACATAAAAACACATTTATGTTTATTGGATGGTGTAAAAATTTTATTTTTGCAATGTTAGGAAGTTTTGCGATAAAAAACAAAAGTGATTGCTCAGGTCGTTGCCACCGTCCATTTGATGTCAGCTGCGTGCTTTATAATATAGATACCCACTTATTGCTTTATAATATAGATACCCATTTGTTGCTTTATAATATAGATACCTATTTGTTGCTTTATAATATAGATACCCACACTTTTTGAAAATGATTGTTTTAATTATTTTAGGTACTTTTCTGTTATATCAACACCATGCCAAAATGTATGCTAATGCGCCATATATTTCCTAACTGGCAGTGTTACTATAAAGGTAAAGTAAACGGGTAAGTAGGGTAAACGGGTATATAACGTGTTTCCTTTGTTGACAAAAGTTTAGAAGGGCAAAAAATTGGAATACCCAACAAAAGTGTTTGGGAACATCAGGGCTATTGAAAAGTCACAATTGTTTTCTCATAAAAAGTCTTCTCTATTTCCGAAAAAGCGTTTTTTAGGACCATGTGAAACAACTCCGAATTTTGGTGGTTGTGTAAAACCAGGTGCTTATCAAAATTAAATTTTTACTCTTCCAGTAACAAAAAACTTAATTGTAATAAGTTTTCTATCAAACTTTAACACATATATACATATTTTAAGCTTAGTAGCTTTTTTTCTTTCAGGATTTCAAGCAATTTTTAATGCTGTCATGCAATGGCTTTCTCAGCTTTTACTTCCAGTATCCGCTGCACTCCTCATGTGCACACTCATTGCATTGCATCCAATTTCATCATCTGTTGAGTGAAGAAACAATTCATTGCAGTCTACCTAAAATCAACATAGTCGTTCTCCTGGTTAGCTGGGCTTACACATTACTACTAGATTTCAAAATGTCGTGTGAGATAAATAGAAAACAGTAGTTTATTTACCTCAATCGATCAGCCAGGATGTATTTATTTAAAAACCATAAAAGACGGCGAAAAACTCAAATTTTGAGAGGAATTCCTTTTCAATAGCACTGCATGGATACAAATATTAAATCATTTCAAAAGTCGATGGCACACTGCTAGGGGACGCTGAACGATGTATAATGCGTCTGCTGCCACAAAGAAACACCCATCATCCAGAAAACAGGGTATCCGATTTCACCCGCCTACTCGGTTTTACCCTACTCACCCCTATGTACTTTTGTTTATCTGAAAAATATTAAATCAATATCTGTTAAAAGATAATAGTCTACTTTTAACCGATTTTCAACGGAGTTTATAAAATTCGTTTGTATCTTTTTTTTACTCACAGGCTATCAAAGTCTGAGAGTCAATGTCCCCGAATGTTCGGTATGTACGTATGCATGTAAGAAAACGCTATAACTCTTAAAAGAAATATCCGATTTGATTCAAATTTTGTATACATAGGTTCATTCTAATAAGGCGCTTCCCTGATTAGTTTTAGGAGTTCATAGGTTAAGTATAAAGGGGGTGGGGACGGGGGACTAACCTCCTCCTTAATTTAGATGAATGGGTTTTTAAAAATGGGTAGCTGTGAGTGACTGAGATTCGCATTTAATGATCGTAACACATTTGTTTGAAATGTCTGCATTTAAGATCTCTTAAGTTTACATATTTTGTTAGACATAAATCTACATGGCCATACGTCCAGAACACAATTTCCTAGAGCGCCTAGAATAAAGCATGTCTGTTATGAACGCAATGACTGTTATTAAAGTTTTTTGCGTTGTATTTTGGCATTGTCTTCAGCATTGTAACTCGTCTTTCCCTTTGAATTTCGCATCAACAATGCATATATTTGTACTATTTTATCATGGATTTGCACTTCTTGATAAGAATTCGTCAAAAATAATAAATATTATATTCGCTTATGTGTGCGCTTAATAAATATTATATTCGCTTATTCGATTTTTAGTGGTATGTAAAAATGAAAATCCCCCTGATGACATTGTAAATACACATTACGGACAAATACTGTCAAAACCAGCAATTCAGCGAAGTTAATTGATTCATCTATTTTTGTACTTTCTTCTTCTATGTCACTAATCATATAACTTATTTGTCTAATAATAGTGTTATTTGACAAAGAAATATTAGATGAAAAATCCGTAAACATAGTAATAGGTTTTTCATTTAATAATCACAAGTTTAAATAGCAGTCTGCGCAATGCTATTAGTTTCACTTACTTGGTATCTTATCATGTATGAAGCTTCAACTAATTTTCATTATTCGTTTTAGTAGAGGCAAAGTAGGGTAAAACCGGGTGCCTAACGGTTTTATTTTGTTAACAAAAGTCTAGAATGGCAGAAAAATCGAACACCCAACAGAAGTGTTTGGAGACATCTGGGCTACTGAAAAACTACACCTGTTATCAAAGGAAAATTTTGCTCTACTTGGGAAAAGGAGCATCTGAAACAGCTCCAAATTTTGGTGGCACGGTAAAATCAGGTACTGATCATAAATGATGTTTTTTACACTTTCAGTAACAAAAAAAAATTATTGCAAAAAAATTAAATCAAACTTTAATACATACATACATTTTTTAAGGTCAGTAGCTTTTTTTTTCTTTCAGGATTTCAAGCAGTTTTTAATGTTGTCATGTAATGGCTTTCTCAAACTTTCCTTTTCGTATCCACTGCACTCATCACGTGCGCACTCTTTAAAGACTAAAGATTGTATACATCCCTCACTGCCTGCTGAGTGAAGAAACAATTCATTGCAGATTTCAATGCAAGACAATGGGTACCCGGTTTTGCCCAACAGATGATCAAAAATCCACATGGTCGTTCTCCTGGATAGCTAAACGTACACACTTGTACTTGGCATCAAAGTATCGTGTGAACACTGTAGAAAACAGTGGTTTACTTACGTAAGTAGAACTGTCAGAATGTATTTATTTAAAGAGCAGAAAAGGCGACAAAAATTAAAACTTTTGAAGTGAATTTCTTTCTAATATCACAGCATGGATACAAATAATTACTCACTTCAATCGCTTATGGCACACTTCTAGGAGACGCTATGGGATGCAGTTAAGACGAATGCTGTCCACAGGATCGCACTCATCAGTGAGTAAACAGGATACCTGGTTTGACCCTCTTATCCGGTTTTATCCTACTTTTCCCTAAGTATTGTAATTTTTTTAAGAAAAAAATTTCTCCTCTTCCACTTCAAAAAATTGGATGATTTATCATTCGGGTCTAAATTGTTTCCCCCTAAATGACACCGCAGTTTGCTTGAAAACATGTATGTGGTGGTTAAGAATTTACCACAAATAACAGACGGAGGCCAATGCCACAGATGGTTTAAAGATCCCCAAAGCACACTGCTATTAAGAATGCCGTGTCTTGGTTTCTCGGTTTGAATCTATTATTTGTTTCTCTTTTTTTTACATATTGCATGGGAAAAACTGAAAATATTTTGACCATTGAAAATAACGTTTTCACCGAAAACATTCCACTCAATATAACGTGAAGTGTAATGCAAACGTAATATTAGTTGGATGTAGGTGTTATTAAAATAATTTTTATTACAATAATATTCATATACACTCTTCGAAAATTTTTCACTTCCAATCTGTTAATTTCATTTGAATTTTTCATATATCTCTGGAATTATGGAGGGGAACAGGATAGCCTTCAAATGGCAGATCCTGTACTGCGCCGTCACGATTGATTTTCACCTCAGCTGGATGTCCAACATAACATTGGTTCAGGAAAATGCCTTCAAGGTGTTGAATAAGTTGAAACGTCTCACGGCAGCCAACTGGGGTCTGAATCCGAAACTCCGCAAAATGCTCTATTCCATAGTTGCAGAGCGTATCATCCTTTATGCGGCTCCCATCTGGTACAATGGCAAGGTAGTGGTAGCGAACAGGTTACTCAGCATGCAGAGGAGCCTCCTCATTTGCGGGACGAAATGTTACGCGACGACTTCCACGGATGTACTGCACGTCTTGTCAGGGGTTCTCCCCCTAGACTTGCGTGCGGAGCTGGACAGGGACTTCACGGCCCTCGACCATTGGAAAAAGAGTGTTCACAGTACCAGACTAGACTCCGAGCCAGTCGACATCTGAAGGCCCACTCCCAGGCATGAGGACCTCTGGTGGGTTCGTTGGACATCGGACCTCACTCCGAAGACCATGTGTATGTGCTACACGCACGGCTCTAAGCAGGAGAACAACACCGTCGGGTGTGCGTTTGTTACTGTGTCAATGGACCAGATATTGGCAGAGAGCCGGTTTCGTCTCACAGATGGTGTAGAGTTCTTTGTGTCCGGGGTTATTGCAATCAAAGGAGCAATTACTCATGCCCATCGAAGAGTTCTCAGGGAACTCGATGTTTATTCAGACTCGAGATCGGTGCTTCAATCGCTTCATGGTCCTGTGTCACAACACAGTACCATAGCCGAGATCAAAGATTTGATCAAATTGACAGAAATCGAGATTCATGTTCATTGGGTTCGGGCTCATGTGGGGGCACATCTACAATGAAAGGTCAGATGCACAGGCTAAGACGGCCACAACAGGGTAATGTGTCGATGTGGTGGTCCCTGCCAAGCGCCGCGCCTTCAGGCCAAAAAGGAGCTATTTGGCCGTGGCTTGTTTAAATAGAAAGATAGATGGAGCCAATCAGATACCGGACGAATGACATATGAATCCTTCCCACGAGTCGGCATTCGTCTACTGCAGGGCGACTTCTACATTAATCAGGTATTTATGGGTCACGGCAACTTCGGTGACCATCAGGCTCGATTTTTACATCATGATTCTACATGCTTTTGTGCAGTCGGCGAGGGCGCGATCAAACATACGTTGTTCAAATGCCCGTTCTGAATATCAACGCGAGAAAAGTTCTTTCCTCGCGACTTCCAGACGCACTCGCCACGTGATCTATATCTGGATGGTCATGCCAGAAAGGGGCTTCGGCTGATCATTCACCGTCTCCTCCTGTGGACATTGGATCGGAACTTGGGTCGCCGAAGAGCTAGCCGAAATCATTTAGCTCTTCGCGGTCGGAGACCGCAATTGAACGCAATCCCAAATGCCCGTGGCCCCCGTGGCGCAGGAGGAAATGGTACATGAAGTTCGCAGGATTGAGACACTGTTCTCGTAAGCCGGCACTTTATTTTGTGATACATATTTGCTCTAGTCATGTTGTTATTAGCATGTTTTGAATTATATGTTGTTATTGTAATGCATGTTGTTTTTAAAGTTTATGCTTTGTTTTGCATGCTCATGCCCCTGTCTCGTCCCCCGGAGGAGTTGACCGATTACGCCGACGTTTCACCGTCGGGGTTCTGCAGGAAGCAAAACCAATGGGAGACAAGTTAAGGGGCAATGTTGTGTCGATGTTTGAAGTTAAGTCTCTGTTTACTTGCCAACCCATTCCTTTTCAGATATCCATTACAAGAGGGAACTGTGACTACCTCTGTAGGTTTCCACATCACTCGAGTTCTGATAGAGCAAGTGCGAGTAGAGAAAACCTGACTTAAGGCCCAGTACCTGGCTCCCTTCTGAATATCTATCTCCGAAGCTGTTGGGATACTCCGGCTCGTCCCCAAGTGTTTTCGTGGTTGTCTCTCCGTACAATGGGATCCACTGCGTATTGACACACGATCTATGTCGTCACCTCATGTGTTCAATAGGAGTGATGCACAAGTGGCGGTGCTCCTATTGGTTACAACCGCATACGGGAGGATTCTCCTGGTCGTGCGCATTATAAGTCTCTCAGGACTTGGGTGTGACTGTTGACGTGCTGACGGGCGCCGCAGCCAATTTTATATCCCTGGAGTTATGCGGAGCTTCTGAACAGTCCAGGCTGTTTTATTGTGAAGTTCATTTTAGACTAAAACTGAAATATTTAACTCTTTAAATAAATATCAAATTCCTAACACCATTTATTTTGATTTGAAATAGTTTTAAAACTACTGGTTAGAGAAACTACTGACTGGCTATTTTACATTTTATAAAATTTTAATTTTTTTCTTAATTATTCTCTTAAATTTCCACTGCGAAGGTAAATTACAAGACATTCCTCTCAGAATTGTTCTGAAATTGTTCTTAAATAAGATAAGTGCTGAAAGATTTTAAAACAAATTACTTCAGTTTAAATTAATATAGAGTGGGATGATGGTAGTTAAATATGATGGAATTAAGTAACTAAACGTTGTATCATATGGAATATTACTTATATAATGTTTCATATGGCACATATATATATATATTGGAATTTTTGGAACACAGTAATCACAAGTGAAAATTAAAATTACCAAAAAAATAATTTTAACTCAATTATTAAAAATATTAAATCTTGCATTTGAAAATTATGTGTGTATTTTTAAGATTTAACTTTTACGATAGCCTAAAAACGTATACAAATGAACGGCAAAACCTTTATTTTTGAGTGAAATATGTTTTTTATATTTTTTTTAAATAATTATAAATGTACTAATGAAATTTGTTGAAAAATTAGGAACTTTTTGAATTAAGTTATGTTAAAATTACATTACATAATGTAGTTATAGTGAAATGAATATTTTAAAATATGAATTGTAAATTTCAGAAAGGGAATGAAAATATCTATTTAAAATGTGAATTGTAAATTTTAATAAAATATAATTAGAGAAATGCGCTTAATAAGATGAAATGCAAAGGGAATTTGTTCAATATGAATTTAAAGTGTCTACACGTAGGTGTTGCAAATTTATCATTTGGATAATAAGAAATAATGGTTACGTAAATAGTTAGTAATAGCAGTAAAAATGATAAACTACACATTTTACGCATATAATATATTTTATATGTTTGATGCGAAATACTAGAAAACTGCTGTAAGACAACTTCTTTAAACAATTTTTGTCCGTAAACAAAATGCATCCGGATACTCTTGTTAGACTTTAAATATATATAAATGTTACATTTTCTTTAGGATATATGATGTAGGAAACAATGTTTTAATACATATTTTTTTCCTATAATATATCAGGTCTAAAATACAGCTCAATGAATTACCTCAAACAATGAAAAAAAAAATCTGTTTTTCAGAAATATATATTTTTTTTTTGTTTTAGTTACAAGTGCATTATTCTGATATTATTATTTTTTAGTACATTTTCAGAAACTAATATATTATTTACCCCAAATGCTTGATATTTTAAAACCTCTACAGATGACTCTTTAGAAAATTCCCTATGATTCCCTATATATTCATTAAAACATATTTTTTTTTTAGAATCAATCACTGAAATAAAACAAATATTATATTTGTTTTTATTTTACAATACAGCTCAAAGAATTCCCTTAAACAATGAAAACAAAACAATTCTCACCAAACAATATATATATTTTCAGAAATCAATATTTTTCATTTTGTTTAGTTACAAGTGCATTATTCTGATATTATTATTTTTTAGTACATTTTAAGAAACTAATAGCTTATTAACTCAAAATGCTTTCTGTTTTAGAACCTCTACAGAAGACTCTTTAGAAAATTCCCTTTCATTAAATCATAAAATTTATTCAGAATCAATCACTGAAGTGGAACAAGTATTATTAATTTTGTTTAACCACTAGATGTTACCATCATATTGACTCTCATATTAAAGAAAAAAATTTACGATTATGTTTACCCAAACATATTTACATTGGTATAAAGCTGGTATAAACATAATAAATTACATTAAAATTAAAAGAAAAAAGTGTAACATTTTTTATCATACCATTATACCTTATTAATAATGATCATTAGCATATAGTATTTTATATTCAGATAATCGTAAAGCAAT
Organism: Maratus michaelseni; assembly: GCA_963931845.1. Lineage (NCBI taxonomy): Eukaryota > Metazoa > Arthropoda > Arachnida > Araneae > Salticidae > Maratus > Maratus michaelseni. The sequence goes on along the minus strand of OZ007590.1, from coordinate 253,452,639 downwards.
TCCTTATTGAATTATTTTACAATGTAACTGAAACAAATCGGTTATTTCAGATAAGGTAATTTGGATAAAACAATCTCTGATGCAAATTGTGTAATATTTACTTTAAATATTATTACTTTAAATATATTAGATTTCAGAGTCAAATATACGTTTATAATACTTGCTTAGTAAGGAATTTAAAATGCCTGATAGATATGAGAGATGTCAATGGTTTCCTATATTTTATTCCATTAATAATGTTAATTAACAAGAACATTGATAATAATCTATTTTATTTCAAATTTTCTGAGATAAAATTCTCTAATCATGTTTTAGCCAACTCCAAAAAAGTGTAAATTACAACTTTAAACAACGTATTTATTAAGCAAATGTCATTACAGGTGTACTGAAAATATATTATTTTAAAATGTTTCCATCATTGTATCATATAATGTTTGATATATATTAAGAAAATAAAGTGCATTGAAATGTAAATTTATTTCCTCTTTTTGAATTCAGCATTCAAGTTATATAGCTATTGTAATGTGTGTAAGGTTTTAATTTATCCATAATTTTCACGTACGCTATTATTATATAAGTCCATCTTTCGTTGGTTATGCAATACATACAAGACTAGTTAATATGAATTACATAATGTAATACATAACCATTTTTATATAATAAAATTATTTTTTCTTGTTCGAGAGCCCTTTGATGCGCTTAATTCTTCTAAAAAGTACTATTTATATTATTATATTCTGTTTTTATCTTTTATTTTTTTACATTATTTTTGTACACTTTCTAAGCACTTAAATTGGTTATTAAAGATATGGATAATGTACATTATCTCCACGATGCAGATATTTATTATTTTTAGAAATTGTTAATTAATCCCATTAATAGCACGATTATACGATAAAGAAAAAAAAGCATGTAAGGTAAATTATATTGTCGTTGCTATCATACAAATAAGTAATCTTTTTTTTTTTTTCTTGAGAAATTCTCTTGGTGAGCTTCTGCATTCCACATAGCAATTATTTGGAGATCCTGCGTGAAAGAATAAAAAAAATTACATTACAGAAACAATTAAATTACGTGCATTACTTTGATAGTCAATGCATTACAATTTTGATTATTAATAAAAGACTATAAATGAATACATTTAGATCAATAAAAAAACATATTATCTCGTGCTAGAAACTATTATAGAAATGTTTTCTTTTATAATGTGACATATTTGTTTAAAATAAATTAATTGATTTAATGTTTCTACAAAAACGTTAATCGATATGGTCTGAATTAAAATGTACTATACATATTTTTACACATTGGTCACAAATGTATATAATGCTTTTTATTATGTGCAAGAATTTGATTTAAATTAATCTCTGTCAGAGTACATACAAATATTTAATTATTTCCATTAGTTAACTCTAATAATATTGGAATTTAGTTTTTTTATTTAACCCATTAGGCGCCGCTATATATATTAATCATTTTTTTTATGGAACATTTAATTTTTCTTTATGAATAGGAAGTGATTAAAGTACTTCTGAAATTGTTTTTTAATAAAATTCGAATAGCTAGAAGAAACAGCATGTTTCCAAAATGGGAGCAATGGCGTCTAATCATGGTAATTGTTTTGAAAATTTTTATTTATGGCTCCGTGCATTTATGGTAGTTATTACTCAGTTTTTTGGCTATAAAATGGATAATATCATTCTGAAACTGATATTTTACAAATAATCTCTTTAAATTAGTCCAACATCTACATTTATTATAAAGTAAAAAATAGAATAAGCTAATGTAAAATGAGACATTAGTCTCATTTGAACTCTTAAAAGAGCTGTAAAAAAGGGCCATCACCAATTTTTACCTTTGATACGAGTCCTGTGATTACTTAAAAATCTATTTAGGAGATTCCTACCTCAACCGAAGATTATTTCATCATATAATAAGTATATGGAAGGTGCTCCCATATACTTATTATATGATGAAATAATCTTCGATTGAGGTAAATCAATTTTCTTTTCTTCTTTCTTCTTTCCAGCTTTTCGGACCTAAGGGAGTCTCTTCTTCGAAATTAGATGCCAAACATACAACCTAATTTTCTCTACATTTTCTGTGACAATGGATTATTTTTTAATTTTTTCCAATTCTTTACATTTACTTAGAGGGCAATCTTTCAACCTCTTTTCTCTGATTGTGCTCGTCATACCAAAATTGCGTTTTCGCATTTCTTCTTTCGCAAGTCCGGGGGGTCAAAATTTCATTTTCTTTAATTATAGGAATTTCTTAATGAATTGATTTTCTGAAATGTGTCTTTCTATAAACAATATATTTCAGATAAAATGTTTTTGAAAACTTTGAAATTTTGTATCTAAAAAATATATAATTATTTTAAATTTTGAACTTATTTAATTTTTGATATAACTTATGAACTACTTGCCCTATTCGCTTACTTTTTTCACTGTTGTGTGCAGAAAAGGTTTTGTTTCACTTTTTCTGCAGGATTTATAAAAATATTTCTTACAAATTTATAATAAATTAAGAGCAAAAAAAGAGAAAATTGTGAAAAACATCCATTCTGAGATAAATGGACTTTTAGTTTTAGTTACGTGCAGGGTATGACTGATAATACAAAAAAAAGTTGTATCTGCTGATGCAATCACCGTAGAAATACGCGGATTGACTGATTTAATTTATTTTATTTAGTACGATTTTATTAGCAAAAAAGTGAGAAATGCAGTTTTGTTTTGTTTTACTCCCAGATTCTTTAATTTTGAATATCATTTTAATAGAATAGATCAAAATAGGCCATATGTCATCTAGTAGACCGAAAAACTATTTAATAAATTGAAAACAATTGACAGCTAACAGGAATGTTTTTCATCAGATTTGTATCTATATTATAAAGAAAAAACCGTGAACTTGCTTAAGAGGAGGTTTAAAATGACAAAACATAACTGTTTTGATTGTAACCTGGGAAGCCTGTTATTAATTTAGACTGGTGATTCTTTTTGTATGTATTTATATTTACATTTTACAGAAAAATATATTTGTCTAATTTTAAAACAATAACATAAATTTTAATATTCTACGACAAAATTAATCTAAAACTACTTTTGCCGCAAATTGGAAGTCCAGGTTCCATACTTTCGTCATTTCTGCGTTATACTACTAATTAAATTGTTTCTCGATTTTATCTGAAAAAAAAATATATAATTTAAAATTTTGAATTTAAAATTAAAAAGAAAATGTTTTCACATCTTGGGAAAAAATTGTTTGTTTCTCGGTATAGTTTGTTGAGAATATATTTTCCCTTATTTAAATAAAAAACTGTAAATCCGTTAATTTGTTATATAGTTATCATGGCGAAACCGCAGAAAAACAGACTTTCTAGATAATAGAATCTAATGTTTTAGATAACGGTATTTATAGTGAAACGGCATTTACCGTCATTCATCGCTCGACAGTACGTATAAGCATTTTCCTACCGGATAACTGTACATTCAAACATTACAAAAAAATCGTAATTCCAAACTTTTCTGGCACACTTTATGACTTCATGATATTAAATATTTGTAATAATCCCCATTTGTTGCATTGGCATCTGCATTACAAAAGTTTATTAAGTTGCGTTATTTGTATTAATAATGAATGTAAGCCACTTGTACAGATTTGTTTTTTAATTTTAAAATATATCTTAATAGAATTGACATACCAAAGGCGTATCCACTGCAAGAGGGAACGTGACTACCTTTGTAGGTTTTCACACCCCTCGAGTTGCGGTAAAGCAAGAGCCGTCGTGGTAGCTTGACATATGGCCTAGTGACCGTCTCCCCCTATGGTGTTTCGCGAACGAAGTCGTCGGGGGTTCCTCGGCGGTTCATAAAGGTTCCGTCTCTGAGGAAGTTTCTTCCGAGATGTGGGGTTACTGCCGTGGCGACCTATGTCATCGACCTTGGTAAATTGGCTTGGGGGTCCGCAGTCGGGGAGCGGCCCCAGGCCGATCGCAGCGCCGAAGCGAGACAAAGCCTCTGGTGCGATATAAGTCATTTAGAGACTTGAGTGCGATGGTCGGAACGCGAGCCGGCGACCCCCGCGGGCACCTGGCGGCGCGAGCTAATACCAAAGGCGTATTGTAGATTGTCTTTTCATCTATCAATTATTGCTTCTTTAAAAACAAATATTATTTTTTAATAAAATTGTTAATCAAACTGTTTATTATTGTGTTTATCAATCTAAACAACCGATACTAGAATTTTGGGATTGTGTAAAATATTATATTTTAAAAATATATTGAATTGACACTGCTGTCTACAACACTTCAAAAAAAGCATTTGAACTTAGCAAAATGTTATTGTGCCAAAAAAGTATTCATAATAAAAATACTAATCTAATTAATTTTAATAAAGGACGAAATATTAATTCTGTAAAGTTTTCTGCCATGTTTCATTTCACTTTGTTTTAAAAATTATATCTGTTTTTTATTTATGAAATTTGTTTTAAAATCAATGACGTAAGAGTTACTGTAAAAAATTTAAATAACTAAATAGAATTATTCAACAGCGTCTGGCAAATAAAGTTTTATGGAAACTTTGAATAGAATTATTTAAGAATTAATAAAATTGTTTTATGACGAGTAAACAAAATAATTTTATCATACAAAATACTTTAATTTCCCCTGAACGTTTCATAAAACTCAGAATGTAATTAAAATCTTTCGCGATTTAATTTTTTTCCTATTCATGGTCGCAGAATACTATTATTAATTAGAAAATGTTTTAAGTTATCAGAATATGAAATTTAAAATTCGGCGCTGCAATTCGCTTCCATAAGCATATGACGAAGATAATTATATTTTTAGTAGCTTTCAACGAATTATCTGCTCATAACATCAACAGTTTTGCATTTTAATAGGAAATTCTAAATTAATTTGCATTTATGAAAGACAGAACTAATTAAAAATGTATAAGAGATATAGAATTACTTCTATTTACTTTGGAAGATACTAAGAAATTTGAATTTTTAAGTACAATTTTTGAAGAACTTTAAAAACGTCCTATTAATAAAGTTTAAAATACAAACTAAAGCAAGATCGTGAAGTTTGTGAAATATTAATAATTAGCTAACACGTAACAGATTTTAAATGACATTTATTTATATATAGAACTTCTCTGAAATATTATCGATGTTTGGTTGGGAAAAAAAAATCCAGAATAATGTAAATGTCCTTTTGAACACTTCCCACTATAGCTGAAAAGTGTTTATAAGTTGAATTTGCCTGTCCATATGTCTGTCTTGCAGTACTCGTGCAAATATACTCAGATTATCATGTAATTAAATACGTTATTGTGGTTTACCATGGCGTGTTTGGCATTAAAAGTGAAGTGTGTAGCATTTAGAATTCATTTACAGGGTCACTAAAAAGTATTTCGTTGCATTATGGTCTATGAGAAAAAATCATTTGCGATATATTTTAAGGGGTTTACACTATTCCAATCATCACGAAATTTATATACATTATTCAAGTGCACCACAAAATTGTTACTATAGAATATATTATGTGTAGCACTAACGGATCAGGGTCATTCAATGGAATTCTGTTATGTTATAATGTAAGGGAAAAACACGCTTCTGGTATATTTTAATGACATTACACTGTCACAAACATAATGAAATTGGTATGAATTTCTGGGGAGCAAGCACTAAAACAGGCTTTCTGTAGAACATGGAGTGCAGTACTTTTATCATTCATTTACAGAGTCACACAAAATAATTTGGTTATTTCGAGTCTATGGGGGAAATTCCATAAGCGACTTTCAATTATGTTGCACTGTTTCAGACATGATGGAATTGATATACATTACTGAAGTTTACTACAAGACACTTGATGTAGAATATGATGTGTATCACATGTATCGATCATTTACAGAGATATAAAAGATTTGAGATACATTACTGCATCGGAAGAATTGTCTAAAAAGGATGATTACTGAAAGAGCGTTTTCAGTTACGCTAACCTTTAACATTTTAATTTCATTTTTGTGTACTACGTGGTGGTATATATAAATTCTACAGATTATATACAGAACTACACAAAATAATTCGTAATCGTCGCATTCTTGAGGACTAGCGTGAATTTGTTAAATTCGTTTTTTTTTTTTTTTATTTGCGTTATGTATTTTCAAGCTCAATTATATTTAGTACACTAATAGTTGTTTGTAGAATATCAATACAATCCTATATAGGGCTAGCAAAGAACTGAATACATGACAGCCTATGAAAAGTAATTCCTAGAACTGAGATTTCTGTAGTTTTAAAACGCATTTTTGCCTAAATTAAATTTTAGCGTAATATGTGGCGTGTATAAAAATCTGTAGGAACGTACAGGGCTTGCTACGTTGCTGTATATTGGTAGAAATTGCTGAAGGTGAATTTTCAACTGTGTTATGTGTTTTCTTACTAAACTAAATTTTAGCATACTATGTAGAATCTATACAAATCTATACATCATATACAGGGATACACAAAATAAATTAATTTCTTTTCCCGCTAAGGGCAGTAATTGCTGAAATCTAGATTTCGAATGTCTTATGCGTTTTCTAAAATGTTTGCTTAAGTATATTCATACCTTATTAAATGCGAAGTTTTGTTAAAGTATTCCGAAAGTGTTGGAAAGTGTTTCATAATGTATGATTAACGCATAATTCTTCTATCTTGTTTCGTTAACATATTTGAATTGAGAGTGTCATTATGTATAACTAGTACGATCGGATGTTAAAATATAGAAAAAAATTAATTATAAAAAAAATATGAAAAGAAGAGGCTTGTTATATGAATTAGGACAATTTTGTGTAAACTACATTAAAATTGTTAATATTATCTTTTCCATAATAGTATTTTTTTTTCGTCATGAGTAAATCTGAAACTCTAGTGTATTTTAACACAGCACTCTAAGTTATTTTTGTAGAAAGTCAGTTCATTATATGCATCTTTAAAATTAAAAGTAGCTGGCTTCGCACGCTAGCGGGCCCCCAATTTACATCGGGGCTTCGAATTGTATAAAATCTCGAATATGATGAAACCTCGAAACGAATGAACTTCCGACTGGGGTCCTCGCTGTCTTCGGAGCCGTATATTTTTTCCCTGTAATTACTACTTATATTTTGTAAATTTATACATATTTTTTTCCAAATTTAGTTAAGACATTTCTTTACATAAACAATTAATTGTGTAAGGTTATATGCGGCTATTCTATATGTGTATTATATATGTGTTTCATATTTTTTTTATTTTTAAGTATCAACCAAAAAGTTTGAAAATATTAAATGCAATTTCGTTAAAATATTACTTTAGATACTACATTTAAATACCTGCTCAATTTTTAAAACTTTAAAATGTTTAAAATATTTGCATTCGAATCTGAAAAAGATTTGTACTCTGTAAAATATCTGTCATTAACAAAAACGTGTAGTAATTTAATGTGAATTCAGTATTTGGAAGCAGGGTGGCCAAAAGTCAGGATTTGTTTTCAGGGAATACACCAATATTTTTCTTATAGATAAATACGCCATATTTAATCGCAATGATAAATAATTCCAATTTTTCTATAAGAAAATACAAGTACGATGTTTGAAAAATTCCCTGATAGCTAGACCTTATACATCCCTTAAAATCTCTTCTATATTTATTTAAAAAAAACTCTAATTTTATAAAAAAGCATTTTTAAACAAAATTATATATTTCCCAGATCTTAAAGTATTCTTAGAAGTGACATTTTTATTATTAAAAAAATTACAATGTCTTTGAAAGGATTTATTTTACACATGATCGTTCCCTGTGAACAATGTGTGGAATCCAGTTCTGGTGTTTGTCAATAATTAGCCCCAGGAGTTTTAGGTGTGGGACGTGGTGGATGCTGATGCCATTAATACACATTACAGGTGCCGGTCTGCATTGAGCAGGCGTGATTTGTTCAAGATGCAGGCTTGGGACTTGCGTGGGGAGAGTGTTAGTTAGAGTGATCCCAGCAGCTGTCTAAAGATGAGAAGTGCATTTGCACCTATCTGCTCCAGAATTCGGCGAATAAGAACGACTCTAAAAAATAAGATAGGAATAATCTATACATGGTTCTTAATCAATGAATGGTTCACGTGATCTTCAAAGTAGGAAAATGTTGATGCGTGTGTTTTATTAGTAAGCGGCAGCTTTAAATTCTTCGCCTGAAAACACAAGGTTGCCATTACTCGGGAAGAGAAAACCATATAATCACTGAGGTTTAATGCTCTCGTTTGCTTCTCATGCAGCATTCAATATCACCGAAAGGTGTTTTTGGCTCACTTTTTATCAACCATGATATTATATTGCATGCAGTATGAGAAATTTTCACAGATAGAATCTTCAAACTACAGTGATTTCAGGCCTTTCCCTGCCGAAATACCATTAACTTTGTTCAGGCAGAATACTTAAAGTCACTGCTCATTAGCAAAACTCATGTATAAATGATTTCCCAATATCCCAATGTATATCACGAGCACAAAATTTGTGTTATCTTGCTCATACCTAATATCACCTATAACTTTACTCCCTTTCTAAAATTATCCTCGGCGCTATCCTGTATATATTTTAAAACGATTATTACTAAGTCTTTCGAATAATTTAATAAAGAATATGGAATATTTTTGTTCTTTTAAAAATAATTTATTAATACGACAAAATGAGATGCAAAAATAAGAAAAAAAGTTTAAAGAAAAAACTTCTTTTACAAAAGTTTATTTTAGTTATTTTTTTGTGGAAAAAGATACAAATTTTTACATAAAAAAACACAGAGCACTTAGGCTAATAAAATTTTGGATGAAATCCAGTCTAACTAATATAACTGCAGTTTTTCAAACAACGAATCTTTCCGCTTGAAACAAGCGCATAAAATAAGTCATTTCATGTAAAATTAAGGCAATTAATCAAGACAAATACGCTAAATAAAGAGGAGATAACAAATAGCATGGCACCATTAACTAATGTAAATTAAAAAAAAAGCTTGTAATGTTGTCCTGTTCCTGTTGCGAAAGTTTTATGAAATTTGACATTAAGTTAGAAAAATAATGTTAAACATCAATAAGAAAAGTCTAGGAGTTGTATAATTTTTTTTTATTGACACAACATTATAAAACTTATTATTTTATTTATAATATTATTTATAAATATTAATAAATATAAATTATAAATAAAATAATATGTTTTATTATAATTAAATATTATTACAATATTATAATAATTATAAAATTAAACATTTCTAAATATTTTAAATATGTGCTGTAACTGACTATTTTGATGTAACAATATTTTACTATAAGAAACTAAAATTTAAACGTTGTATTGAGCTTAACATTAAATATTACAATATTTATTTAAAAAATTTCATTTTACAGAATACATTAATTCGTAATTAATACACAAAGTAAAACAAAAGCAATATCATTGCACAATTACACAGCACGCAAATCTGTTTTCATCTTGCAGTATTCCTATATTTGTATGATTACATGAAGTCTTTGTAGCACAGAATCAATATAGCATAAAGTAAACAGTATAGCATAAAATAGTAATTAAATTTAATAACGGATATTTCATGAGGATTCAAAACGAAGTAATATAATATGCGATATGGGTTTTTTTTCTGTTAATGTTGTTATTTTTCATGGACATTTAAAAGATCGTAGTTTCGTTACAATTTCATTGCGCTATCCTAATGTTTTAAAATCCTGATGTATCGTTTTCGCTATAGTCTTAAATCAGAAAAATTCAAAATGTAGACATTTATTAATTGTCAATTGCAATCTTTTTTTCTAAAGGTTTTAGAATAAAGAAAAAATATATATCCAAACATACTTTCTTTTCGCATGAAATCTACATTTTTGAATTTTCAAAAAGTCTTTTTAAATATTACTTCACATCAATTCAATGCAGACACAAATTTATATGTTGAATGTATTAGACATTACCAATCAATAAAAATCTAATTTATATATTATCATTTTGATATACAATATAGCATAAAATAATTAAATTTAATAACGGATATTTTATGAGGATTCAAAACGAAGTAATATAATATACGATTTGGTCTTTTTTAGCACTTTCCAACCTAGTTGAAAAGTGCTTATGACTTCGGTTTGTCTGGCCGGATGGCCGTCTGGCCGTCTGGCCGTGCTCTAACTGCCGTAAATATCCTCGGATTGCTCTGCAATTTTTATATGTTATTGTCGTTATCTATGGCACGTTCCCTATTTCAACTGAAGTCTGTAGCACTTATAGTTTTCTTACAGGGACACTCAAAAGAATTCCGTTACATTGCGGTCTATGGGGAAAAATCATTTGCGGTTTATTTTAAAAATGTTTCACTATTGTAAACGCATTGAAATTTATATAGATCACTAAGATGCATTAGAAGAAGCTTAATATGGAATAGTAGGTGTATAGCACTTAGAGTTACTTTACAGGGACAGTCAAAATAATTCCGTTACATTACGTCTATGGAGAAAAATCGTCTGCGGCTTATTTAAATAATGTTCCACTATTTTAAACGCATTGAAGTTTATATATATTACTAAGGTGCATTACAAGAGGCTTACTACAGAATAGTGTGTGTATAGCAGTCATCGTTCATTTACAGGGACACACAAAACAATTCTCTACTGTCTGTTAACAATAATTCCTGGAAGTGCGTTTTAAGTTACTGAACGCGATTTTAATCTTAACTAGCTTTGTGTCTATTACGTGGTGTGTATAAATTCTGTAGATCCTATACAGGGCAGCACAAAAGTTCGCGAACACATTTCCGTTTATTGACAGAAACTCCAGAAGGAGAATTTAAACTGTGCTACGCGTTTCCTAACTAAACTAAAATTTAGCATCCTATGTATATATACAAATCTATAGATCATATACAGGGCTACATAAAAGTATTCGGATCTTTTTCCGAATATTGTATATATTGAAAATTCCTGAAATTACGTTTTTAAATATGTTATGCGTTTTCCAAATTGTTTACTTAGATGTCATCTTTCAGCTTATTAAACGGTAATGATTTGTAAAATTATTTTAGAAGCGTTGGAAAGTGCTACATAATCTATGCTTGACGCATGATTTTTCGTTCTTGTTCTGTTAATGTTGTTATTTTTCATGGATATTTAAACGATGGTGGGCGGTGGATATATATAACTGTGTTCATCATACAGATTTTTTAATTGATACCCATACACAAATAAACTATATATTGTACTTAAAACTATTTCTACACATACAGATTATCAAGGTTTAATTATTTTATGAAATATACTTCAAATAAACATTTAAAAGTTTTGATAATTTTCACCTGAGTTATTTATAGAATTTGGATTTTGTGATAATCAAGAAAATTATTAATTTTAGATAAACACTGTTTAAAAAGGGAAAATAAAAACCACTCTTTTATTTATTTTTATTTTTTATATATTTTTATTTATAACCCAAAATGACGTATTTTTACACTTAGAAAAAAGTTTAAATAAAAGCGAGTATTCCCTAGTTTGAAATATTGCTTTTGAAAAGAGAAAATTACTTTCAATCTTTCTTTACATTAGAGATTCTGACACGTAGAAAAGGGAAGAAAAATGTATTTAGGATTCATACATTTTTAGCAATAATACGAAAAAGGTGCTGCCGAAATTTTGAAAATTCACTTGTATTTGCGCATTTCTTTGTAGAATATTTTTTCTAAAACTAATCGATCTTCTGAATTTTTTACCGCCACACCAAAAATGCATCATTAATTCTGAAATTTTATTGTCACTATTATGAAACAAAAGCAGCAAAAGTGTGATAGAAAATCAAAATAAAGTAATGTTTCAAGTTTAAAGAGTTTTCATTGTTTAAACATAAATTTTTTTTTAATTTTCTATGAGAGTATAAAGCTACATTTGTCTTTCATAATATTCAGTGTAATATGTTATTATAAACAATATGTTATTAAAAAGAAAACACACGCAAAATTTTATGAACTCTCTAATGCGATAAAATAAAATCTTTAAATATTGAATAACATTTTCCCAGTTTAAACAAATAATAAATGACGTATTTCGAACATGTAGCTTAAGAGCAGACATCAGTCATGCGAAAAAAACGCTCAAGCTAATGTTAAGTCTATGGGATGGTTCTTTCGCGATTTATCGCTAGCATTTTAATATTTTTAAATTATTTTTTTTTGTATAGAATCTCTGATGTCGATCTCTAACGCTGTTAGTTTTTATTTATTTGATTTTGGTTCAAGTTTTTTTATATAAAGGTACTTTCACTTTGAGAACCGGTTCCAACCGGTTCCAAAATAGAAAATGTCTGCTTATAAAAAATATGTAACCAAAATCAAAAAAGTAAAAACTAACAACGTTAGAGATCGACCTCAGCTATCTTATGCAAAAACAAATCATTCAAAAATATTAAAATGCGAGCGAGAAATTGCGCAAGAACCTTCCCATAGACTTAACATTACCTTGAGCGCTTCTTCGCGTGACTAGCGTAGGCTCATAAAGAAAATCCCAGTAAAGAAAATCTAAATGAAAGTAAATAGCAGAATTGACGAAATGTGAAAAAAAAAATTACAAAAGTAAAATTAATATTTTATTTATCACTATTTTAATTTGATGAAGGATGAATAACTTTCTCTTGGACAGATTCGCATATTGCAAAATTATAAATAACAATTTATAAAAAGTCCAAATAAGAGTCATATTAAAAAATATAAAATCGATTTGGAAATAAGATCTGGACCTAGAATGGATTTGTCTTGGATGCCTTAGTTTATTCTTCATTTTACGACTGCAGCATATTTTAATTAAAATAAAATTTCTAGTTTAAAAATTCCTTCCAAATGGAAAAACATTAAAGATTTATAAAAAAAAATATGCATTCCGAGAGTTTTAGAGCTTCACTGTTAGAAATTTGCAGCAAAATATCCAGTCATTTGGCCATTTTTATAATAAATGGTTACGTAACCGTAATTTACCTGTATTCTGACCATAATACGGGCTTTAATATGGTCAAAATAGAGTTACATTACGGTTATGTAAACGTTTTCTATAAAAACGGTCAAATGACTGGACAGTTTGCTGCAAATTTTTAACAGTGTTGTTCATTCAAAAATCATTATTATTTTATTGCATTGTGAATTTAACTTGCACTGTGTATCGTTATTGGGAGGAAAAAATGTATTGTTCTTTCTTTCTTTCTTCTTTTTTTTCAGTTTGAGTTTTAAAAAATATATATATATATTTTACACACATTGGATCGGAAATCCCATATTATCCTTAAAAAAATGTTTGATAACTTACTCATTACATGATTTCAAATACAATACTCACTCACATTACAATGGAAATCACTACAATTTAAGAAATGATTTCATACAAAAGTTTTAAAAACGACACCAAACACGCTGAAATAATAATTTGTGGATAAACCTTTTTTGTTCCTTAGGCCAACTGCTTATCAACATAAAGATATAATACATTCATTTCAGTCGCAACACATCTTACGAAAACTGGAAGTGTAATCCAGAGAGTTTATATTCAACTTTTATCATTTTTAATAAGAAATAATAATAATAATTATTATTATGTTCAAAAACAGAAAGATATCCGCAAAGGCATTGCCGCCAACCTTCCGTTTTCTGGAATAGATGTCTCAGACTCACCGGGGTTGGCGCCATTCTTCTTTGGGGCTATTTTAGCGCTAGAAATTTTTATTTGCACACACACATAATTTTTATTTTCACAAATTTTTTTTTATTTAACAAAGACATTAAATGTTATTTATTAATTATTTTCATTTTATTTTATTTTATTTTATTTATTTACACTCGCATTTAATTTTATTATAAAACGCCACACGAAGCAAAAATTGCCGAGTTATCACGCCAAGTAAAAAATTTCCATTTTGACGCCCAAAACAAACCCTGGTGCGTCCGCAACATCGGTACCCCCTTTTTTGATTTCATGTATTAAATAAAGGATCAGGGTCCATAAGCCGTGTTTTTGGTCCATGAAATAAGACTAAAATTCGATTTTGTTATACTGACTTAGTTATTTCACTTTTTAATATTAGAAGGTATATCCTGTACGATTTCAACAATATTTTTTGTATTTTGTTCGGATTTATATAAGTTACACAAGCTCAAATTTTGTATTATTCGTGGTTTTTGATGAAAAATACGCAATTTCTCCTAATTTTACCTCAATTTTTAATATATTTTTTAATATTTTACTATGAGCGCGGCTTTGCAACACTTTTATTTTTACATATATTGTATATTTTGATGTATTTTATAATATATGTAAAGAAGAAAGTGTTGCACGATTGCGCTTATATAAATACTTGAGGTAGGATTAGGAGAAATTACGTATTTTTCATCAAAACCTACGAATAATATGAATTTTGAGCTTGTGGAAGTCATATAAATCCGAACGAAATGCAAAAACTATTGTTGAAATCGTACAGGATAAACCTCCTAACATTAAAAAATGAAACAATTAAGTTAGTATAGCAAAATCGAGTTTTAGTCTTATTTCATGGGCCAAAAACACCGCTTATGGACCCTGATCCTTTTCCGGTTCAAATTATGTTTATTTGACTTGTCAAAAAGAGGAAGGTTAGGGCTGTTCAAAGTTGTCGCACAAAACTGCGCTACCGAGCACACCTAAATATTGGTTAATTGCATATTGTACTTTGGAAAATACATCGACTTATAAATAATGACATGGAAATCCCGCATCCATATCGTTTCTTTCCCATGTGAAATCACAGTTAATTTCGATTAACTGCAATATCGAATCTAAATCACAATTTAAACATATACAACAATAATTTCCTATTTTAAAAGCACTTAGAAAATTAAACAGTCTCATCCCAAATTTTCTGTAGGCCCAGATTTTATAGGTATCGAAAACAGGTAATATACATTATTAGTTAATTTCGAATAAAATTTTTTATTAGCTATTAAGGAGCATCAGACTGGCAAAAATGACATTTATAAATGGATTTTAATGTGTACGGCGATTAAGCATGAAATTAAAAACAAATGTTCAAGCAAAGATGCACGATTTTGGATTTATTGAGAAGTTTTAATGGAATCCAAGTTAAATCGTTCAAAGGAGAATTAAAATAAAAAATAAAAATAAAATAGATAACAAAATCGAATATTTTTTTTTTAATTATAAAAGGAATTTCGTAACATCTCTATACTACTTACTATTTCTTTACACATGAATGTATGAGAACATTTCCTGAGTGAGAACCAGCGTACATCTTTGATAATTTTGATAACTTTGGTGGGCTTTGAGACCTATAGCTACAAGGCTGTTGTCCCGAATGATCCATATACATTTATTTATTATTCACAGAAGCATATACATGAATTCTACAATTACATACATCTTGACGAGATAGCACAAGGAACCATGACAACACAAGAGACATAACCTGGGGTTACCACACAAAGTGTGTGTGCAATGGAACCAGTGGGAATTGAACCCACAACCTCCTACACTGGCAATCGATTAGCGGCGTGGTGCCTTAACCACTCGGCCACGGAGGCTCCCACCGCGTATGCGACATAAAAATAATAAACATTGTCTGTTCTAGAATATTTTAGACAAAACAAAACGTTGAGAAAATATCAATCTTGTTTTTACCTCTAATCTAATATTTGAAAATTGTAATTAAAAATCTCTTTCACATCCGTACTCTTCTAAGACAGCATCAATATATTCTCTGAAACGTGGCTTTCTACAGTTTGGACAAAAATTTCAATCTGAGCATGCATAATCTGCACACATCGTTGCTATCTAATAAATATACTCAAGCGCAAATAAGATGAAATTAGCTTAGAACATAAGAAAATGAGCATGCATTGTTCAATTTTGGGTTGACGGAATTACTAGGTATATATTTTTAGAGAGCAAAATCTATATATTTAAAACGCTACGCGTTTTCTTTCGACAGTTCGTGCGAACAAACTACTGGATCAAATTACATCATTCGCTTTTCAAATGAAAGCTATTTAGGCACAGATTTGTTATCTTGCATTCGTTTGTTCAATAATTTTATTAAAATCTGAAATTTTAATTTTAATCTTTTTTTTTTTTTTTTCAAAATGGATACAAATTGGATTATATTAATTTTATTTTTAAAACATAAACTATTTTTCATTATTGGTAAAACTTAAATTTGATATTAATAAGGCTATACATAACGCATTTTTATCACAGCTGGCAGGGAAAACATTACAAATTCTATTATATGATTAATATGAAATCGTTTATGTTTGTAAAACAAATCACTCTCAAAGAAAAAAAATGATGGAAAAATGAAAAAAGCTTTAAAAATTTTTATTAATGCGTTATCTTAAACGTATCAAGGGATTAAGGACAATAAAAAATATAAGAAATAAATAAACTTGTTAAACTGTGTATATTTTGTATTATGGTAATTTTAGAAAATGAATTTTTTGTAAGTCTTTCAGATGGAATGTTGTGATAAGTTGACATTTAACTAGAAGGGGAGAAAATTTAAATTTTTTCGTAGTTTTAAGAAGTACCAATTAATGAATTTTTCAAGTATCATAATTAATTACATGAACTGATATATATTACTTACATGGCAAGCATCTCGTTTCTAACCTGTTGAATCTAAAAATTAATTGAAATTTAATTACTTAAAGCTAGTGATTTTTTGTATGCTATTTAAAGTACAAATTTTAAATTAATTTTTTTGACTAATGTAATGTTTTTCATAAATACCACAGTCTTAGAAATAATCTTCTATAATAACTTTCAATGTTGGTATCATTCAAATACCAATAACACACTGCAAATTCTAACGAATAATTTCTTTTATGTTATTGAGGATTTAATGGTTGATGGGGATTATAATTCCCACCAGAGACGGTTTGAGCTTTGTGGCCATTTATTTTAAATGCTACAACATAGTTTTTTTGTAATTTATAGTGTCACAATAAATGAATCACTTTTAGATTTAAGCTTTTATGTTTTTCTAGAGCAATATGAAGTTTTAACATTAAATAAATTTTTAAATAAAGTATTACACAGGCAATTCAAAATGATTGCCCCGACATAGTTTTTCTCTTTTTTTTAGTGTTACAAAAATGAATTAATTCTAGATTTAAGGGTTTTTTTTTCACAAGCAATATAAAGTTTTCAGATTAAATAAAGCGCAGAGCAATTCAAAATGATTGCCCCGATTACAAATGTCAATAACTTCGTTGTAAACAATGATCGACAGAAACACTCTAAGCACGTCATAGATAAGAAGCTCAAAGTTTTGTTTACATACTTCATAACTATCCCATGTGTCTCCTTTATGTCATACACAAAACATCCATGAAATCGACTAATCAATCCATTTTTGCGCCAGGTATTGTGAATAATATTTGTATAGACACTCATGTAAGTGCATTTTCTAAGTGCACTTTCAGTTGCATCACTTTTATAGGCAAAGAGGAATATCTCCATAAACAGGCGTCATGAACAATACATTCACATTGTCTGGTGACAAATGGACTATATTGATATTTTTCTGTGACTGAAAAAAAGCCACATAGAACAGATATGAAATGCGCAAAAAAAAAAAAAAAAAAAAAAAAAAAAAAGTTTTCATTTTCTGTAATATACTTACGGCGTTGCTTAACCTGTATATCATTTAAATGTTTTTTTAATATGTTTTTGTGTAATTATCTAACTGTATCTGTATCGAAATATGAACCATTTCTTGCAACTAATGTAAATCTATAAGTTTTTTCTTTTAATATCTTAATAATATCATATGGAAGCCCTGTCCTGAAAATCTAAATCTGAATTTATTACTATTTTTAATATATATATATATATATATAGAGAGAGATAGATAGATAGATAGATAGATAGATAGATAGATATAGATAATGATATATATAAATTATTATTCATCAATGTCCATCTCAGTTATGTGTTTTGTGTAATTGTGTGTTTCCCAATTATGTGTTTAGAGTTCAGTATGTTTTTTTAAATATTTAAACCTATTTGAAAAATAAATCTAAGCGTAATCTAAAACAGTTTACCATTATTTTTAATATGTTAATAGTATTCTTAAATCTCACTAAAATTAAAAAAAAAAATATGATATTTAAAATATTACTTTATTTAAATCAGATACACCAGATTACAAAACTTAAAGCCATGACAAATTTTATTTCAGTATATTATCAGCCTTAATAGTAATTATTTTGCACATTTAGAATAAATAAAAAAATAAATAAAAGTTCGTTTTATATGTCAATTATGCATCAGGTATTAGCTGATAATATATTTGAACGAACACTTTTTTGAACACGAATTATTAGTCTCTAAAACTTTGAAACGATACACTAAATTAAAAATACTGCATCAAATATCGTATTTACTCACCTTCAATGTGCACCCTGTTTTTGATAGAGAAAAACGAGAAAAGTATGTCGGATGTGTCATTTGAACTATTCTAGTTTAACAGTGGTAAATCCAGAAATTTAAAAATAGATTCAATCAAAAAATCATTACTCAAAATTGCATTTTCACAAATCTGAGTTAGTGTGTTTATTTCGCATTTTTTGGTCTCTTATCAAAATGATTTTAAACTAAGGCTTCTGAAATATGCCCTTTTCTGTAATACAAAACTTTGTGTACCACATTTATCTGCACCTGAAATCTATATCGTACATATCTATATTATAAAGCAAAAATATGTCGTGAGTAACGCTGACGTCCCATTGATGGGGTAAGACCTGACCAATAAATTTCGATTTTCTAACAATTTTGTTAAATTTCTAAACATACAATTTCAATTTTTATACCGTAGAAAAGACATTTATTTTTCGAAAAGGGTATCTCAATTTACAGATTTTTTTAGGATTTTTAAAATATGTTTACAAACAAGAATTTTGTTTGAACTATGTCTTTACCCCAGCGAAACATAACCTGTTTTCACTTAAAACAATATAAATAAAACATATCTTTGTCGGTAATATCCCATACAAAAATTAATAGTTCGTCAATAAATACATAACATGTTAAAATCATATAACTAAAACACAGATTTAACAGACATGTAATAGAATTACACGTGCATAAACCAATGCAATTCTTAGAATCAAAATGTTTGTTGTAAGTAGCGAAATCTTAGGCGATTTCTCCAGCTTCTGGCGTGTGACTAATACGAAAGTACTGCTTTTAATAAATTTCACATTTTTATATGAATACGTAAATAATATTTTTCATATAAAAATGATTATCGGTGTTGTTAGTGAACAATCTAAACATATATATATATATATATATATATATGTAAACAAAATATATATTTATAAGCCTTTTCAGTAAAAATAGATTTTCTTTTATATCCGTAATTCGTAAAGCTCGAGTTGAATCTCCTAGTGTTCATAATACATAAGCTACGATTCTAAGAGTACAATTATTTCAATTAAGTTTTTCTTTTACATACATACAATTGTGTCCATTATGCATAAATAAATATGATGGTCATAAAAAAATATTCTTCGAATTATATTAAACATGATAACATCGGCTTTTATTTTAACCTCTAAAAATGTTATATCGAAACTAATGTAAGTAACTAAACTTAAATATATTTTCTCAATAAATTACATATTTACAGACGAAGAACTTGCGAAATGTATTAAAAGATTCAGTAGAAAAATTAACAATATAATTTTAGATAATTTTGGCTTCTTAAAAATGCAAACTTTTTATTTTATTTTAAAAAGCTATGTTTACACTATTTTATTTAACGTCGTTTGTTGTCTGTCTGTCAGCCCATCTGGGTCAAATCGAGCTATCAATTTTTGACACACTTTTGTCGAATTGAGTTTCTTAAAATGTTAAACATGAGTATATTGTCATTGACAATGAAATATTTAGGTATTTTCATGCCCGAAACTTATCAGGAAAAACTGCAGAGAAAAAAAATCCTATCTTCGCTCAGACCGAATGTAATATAAAATCAAATGAAACATAGGTGATACTGGCCAAAATAGAGATACGAAAATGGAGGCACAACAATGGTTATAACAATGAAACTAATTTTGTACCAAACGCCGCTTTCTAAAATACAACATAAATTAAATTCTAATTATATGAGAGTTATAAAGAACGTGTAAACCAAAGAAAGGGTGCAATAAAAACATACTGAATATTTTTATGTTATATTTCTTATATTTAAATTTTACTTGCGTAATTTTGAAAGAAGACCAAAAAAATGTGTCTACTATATACATAATGTACTTTGATATAAGTACGTTATTAAAAGAATAATGTAGGATTGTGTGTAACATTTACATTGTTTTTCTCATTTTCATTTTCCCCGATAAAACTTTACGGTTTTTATATCTCTTTTCCTTATAAAATTAAATGACTACAACGTAACATACATTCATTAAAATTGCAAGTAAGTATTTAATTATTTTATTTAAAAATTTCTATAAGGCATGTGTAGTTATAATGTTTTTATTCCATACATTTAAATTAAGTTTAATTTCAGTAAGTTATGAAAGTGTTAATTTTAATTTTCTAAAGACGTTTATTTATTTAACTGTTCAAAAGACAGTGTATCTCTGCTTCATCTTCATTTTAGTTCGTATATGTACTCATATTTTTTTCTTATTAAATAAGTTAATCTTATGTTGTAGCGTGTAATCTTTATTAACAGCTTTTCTCCAATTATTGTTCTTAGAATGTAATTCTTTGATTCTCACAATGGTTTATGTCATGTTAAAGTTATGTTTGTTAAAAAAAAATGCTTTTAACATTAAAGTATTGAATATTTATTATATAAATTTAAATACATTTTCGAAAATTGTTTCTTTAGAATTCACCAGCTATACTATTTTGTCAAAAGTATCCGGATAAATTCTATTTTATAATATCTAAAGAAATACTTGACGATTTCTTCTGGTACTTCAGGAATATAAGAAACATGTTTGACTTCATATTTTTCAGCGAATGTTTGTTTAATCACGAGGTAATGTAGCGAAATTTCCACTTTCAGAAAACTTGACACTGTGCAACAGAAACAAAATACTGCAATTAGATTATAAATATGTGAAATATTTAGTGAAATATGAAAATTTGTATTAAATATTTCTTAACTGTATATGCTTGAACGATAACAATATATTTCATAATTTAGTAGTCAATTATAAAGGGTAACTCATATGAAAAATAACATAAATATTTACGAGGATATCAGCGATATAGTAAGCTGAATTTTAGTTCCTTTCTCAAAGTAGCTGGATGATAAGGGATTTTCAAAAAATGTTATTTTTTATTAACCGAATTCCCATAAAGTTGTATATATTTTATGAATGTTCAAGCATAACTTTCTGGCGGATGCTTCGATTTTGATCATTCTTTTTTGGCTTGATCTTAGGATCCTTCTAACGAGAATTATAATATCCCTAAAAAAATACAATAAAAAACTATAGGAAGTGGTAAATGACAATCTGTAAAAATGCCCTTAGCATTCAGAAAGTCTTACAAATTAACAGAAATGAATCTCATTATATCGCCGCTATATTTTTGTATTTTCACGATATTTGAATTGCATATTATATGAATTTTCCTATATAATTGGCTACTAATTTGTGAATAAAAGTTATTATTGTTCGTGCATGAGCGATTAAAGGTTATTTCATACAAATACTCATATTTAAGGTAATTTTTAATATATTTATATTCTAATTGCTGTATGTTATTTCTGCTGAACTTTGTCAAGTTTCCTGGAAGTGACATTAAAATTTTTTCATATCTCTGCATGCTATGGTTAAAAACTTTGAAAAAGTTATTATATTTTTTAACTTTCATATTTGCATGAATGTTACTGTTAGTTTTTAACATAAATTTTGTACAATCGTCTTTTTAATAAATTTTTTCATAGTTGTCTGTTTCAACTACATATCTTTAGAAGCGTTTTATTTTATAGAATGACCGCATATATTATTTTTTGTGTTAAATTTATTTTTGATCTCCTAATTATCCTCGTGATTAAACCTTAGAGGAAAAATATAAGTTCAAACATGTTCTTTACATGCTTGATATTTCAGAAAAGTTCGTCAAGTGTTTCTTTAGGTATTCATTAAAACGTCTGAAATCAAATGTGTCCGAATTGTTTTCACAAAATAATATATCTTCAACTTTTTGAATATCAAGATTAAAAGACCATCGTGTAAAATTTATTTTTAAATACAATTTATGAAATTCAACCAAATTTTGTACATTGGTTGACGAAAAGTTATGGCAAGTATTTTTTCACAAAATAAAATCAAATAAACTATGAATAATAACAAAGTTCTCTTTAACATGGTTGCATTTTGTATATACAAATTTTATTCCGTTGGGTTGTAGAAATATAAATTTACTTTCTTAATGTACCCCACGATATTGTGTATAATGCTTAATTTGTCCCTCAACGGTAAACGAATATGACATACCTGTTTTAAATAATCAGCAATTTACGTTTCCACATAACAACGGTTTTCGCAGGTTCCGATAATTTTCACTGATTTTTCTTTATTTATCGTACGTGAGGAAAAGACCATTGACCACTGTACAGTCCAATAGATATCAGCCCGATTTGTAATAAAATGCGACATTGAGGTGTTTGCCAGCAAGTCAGAACAACATAAAATATGATTAAATTTCTTATAGTCATTCATACTGCCTTGCGATCAGGGCCTGATTACCGCAAAGGTCAACCAGTCCACGACCTTAGGCTCATTAGAAACAGGGGCCGCAAAGTGAATAAAATGATGCAGAAAACATTCTACTACATTTTTTTTTTAATTTCAATTATCGATATCTAAGAAATATACTTTTATAAAAGTCTTCACTGTTTTCTTAACTGTGTGTGTCTGTGAACTACTTTTCTGTTCTCTAAAATCAGCTTAAATTAGGAACGCTGGAGACAAAATAGTTGTTCTGGGACATTAAAAAAAAATAATAACGTTAAAGTAGTATAGTATCAAACAGCAAAATAAAATTTGCGTTAACCTGAGTTTCATGAGCATTTTTATAAAATGGGGGAAATTTTCCGAATACTTTACGAAAAACATTTCTATTTTTCTCTAAAACATATTTTGGATTCAGGGGGAGGGGGCTTGAAAAGCTCCTAGACCTTGGGCCCCGGACAATCTTAATCAGACTCCGCTTGCGACGGATTGTGATTGATGACAACCAGCACGGAGCTTGATGTCTACATGTTTATATTAATTTTGTTTTTTCATGTCCAGTAAGAACAAAGTCCTCAAATGACCCTTCACAAAAGAATCCAGTATTTCCATTAGTATTTGCTGGGCCATCTGTACAAAAATGAAACCATTGGATGCAAGGAGTTGGTCGGTTATTCCAATCTAATCCAATCCACTTGTGTGGATTGTATTTTAAGAATAGGCATTTAGAGCTGAAGGAAAATAATTACACTTTTATTCATCAGTGCTGTTAGAGAACGTTAAAAAACTAAAACAGGAGTCATGAGGATTAGTGGCAGTAAAGGCAGAAGGAGACTCGTTCGGACAAAAAAACTAGTCGATGGGGGCCACCGTAATACTTACCCATCATGTATATTTATAATGTAAAATATTAAAATAAAAAATGTGTAAACTTCTTATAAAATGCATTACAATTCGAATAAAATCGTGGTTTGATGACGTCATAAACTTTAAAGCGTGGCTAACGAAAAAGACAGGCTACCGCGGTGCATTCCACTTATCTTTTTTTACAGACCGCTTGAGTGACGTGATGCTCTTTTCGTACACCTTCATTGGTGCAATCGAGCATCACGTGACTCCGGCGGTCTGTAAAAAAAGATACGCGTAAAGCACCGCGGTAGCCTTTCTTTTTCGTTAGCCTCGCTTTAAAGGCTCGATTACTGAATTGCTTAAAAGAAACATCCTTATAACTTCAAAAACAATAATCCTATTAACTAGCGGTTTATTGCATCTGATTAAGCGTCTCATTTCCAATTAAAATATGTCTTTGAATTGGAATTTGAATGAAATACAGGGTCATGAAAAATCAAAGGGTGTGGAAAATAGGATTACAAATATCTCGGCAACTAATTATCCGATCGACTTCATGCTTGATGCAAAATTTATGTTTTTTTATTGTCTTTTGTATTCACTCCTTAAAATAAAACATTTCGAAAATTTTTATATACCTTTTATGAGAACGAATATTTCGAGAGTCCGAAAAAAATAGTTCCGGTTAATCGAGGTTACTGAAATTCAATAGGCTTCTTCCCATTAATACATACTAAGTACATACCAAATTTCAAGTCTCTATCTCAATTTTTTCGGGAGATAGAGCGTTTACAGACACACAGACGGACGGCAATTTTTTTTTTTTTTCTAAAAATAAGTTTTTCGGAATCTTTTTGGCCTGAAACGTGTAAATCCGTCAAAAAAATTTTTCGATTTTCAAAACGATAACAAGACTTACCCTATACTACGTATGATGGGTAAGTAATAATTAAAATTTAGCTCTTTTGGTTTTGTGGGTATTCAATCTAGTTTTAATAGGTTGAAAGTTTAACGATGTTCAAAATGAAGTCTCAAACATTTCTGAACCACCTTCAACAACTATTTATCTCTTCTATAAACAAGAGGATAGAAGCCGGTTTGAATTTTCATTGCACTAATAGGATTGGAATAAGTAACACCCGAGATGAGCCTTAGTGCACTATTTTGGACTTAAGCAATTTACCACACAGTCTAGAAGCAGAGCAGACAGATTCACTTCCACAGTCAAGCATGGGTTTATGCACGTTCTGAAAGCAGTAGAAAAAACCCTTGTGCAGAACCACATGTTAAATCTGTGATTCTTTTAAATAGTTACAATCTGTCCGT
The DNA here is from genome assembly GCA_963931845.1 of Maratus michaelseni. NCBI lineage: Eukaryota > Metazoa > Arthropoda > Arachnida > Araneae > Salticidae > Maratus > Maratus michaelseni. The sequence goes on along the minus strand of OZ007590.1, from coordinate 253,427,678 downwards.
AACTTTACGAGACATTTCAAACAAATGTGTTTTACAACAAAATATTAAGGCTTAAGAAATGCCTTTTTAAAAAATATTTTTTCTGATTTTAATAATTGCAAACCTCTTGAAGCTTTTAAGATTGCTAACATAAAACTTTATAATTAAAAGTTAATTAAGAAACTACCGTACTTCTGCGTTTCACTCTGAAATAAGTATTAAAATGTAATAGGTTTAATAATAGAACTTCGTTGGGAACTAATATAATTGCATCTAAAAAACTGTAAACATTTATAATAACATTATTTTTACAATTTTTAATAAAAAAATAAACAATGTTTCTAATTAAATTTTATTTTGACATCAATTTTGGAAATATGTTATACATAATTATGTTTCCAAACTAAGTTATGTTTCCAATTAACAAAATGAGAATAATTTTTAAAATATTAATTTTCTTAAAATATCTTTCGTGGGAATATTAATTTACTAAGACTTTTGCAAAACGCATTTAGGAAATGATTTTCAATTTACAGAAATTAATTTACTAAGTATTTAATGTTATCGAAATGTTATCGAAAACTTGATTATTTTTAACAGATTTGGAAAAAAAAAACATACATAATAAAATATGATATTTTTTTAGTGGTGATTCATTAAACATTAATTTTTTATACAAAGTGTTTAACAGAAAAAATAAGTTTATTTTTCAGTTTTAGGCATAATCGAAATTACATATCACCCAATACGTGTAAATTTGTTTAATAATTGAATAAAAATTAATTAATTAATTTTTATTCTTTATTATGCTCGAATTTACAGTATTAAAGTATCAAGAAAAATCACAGTTTGCTGATAGTGTTTAATTACAATTTTAAGAAGATTTAAATAATATATATATATATTTTTTTAAATAGCATGTATTTATATATATTTTTTCATTTTTTAGAGCAATTAAAAAAATTGTCAAGGTTTAAATTAATTTTATAAATTATATCTATCATACGTAGTTCGGGGTATTACAAAAAAGTTGGTTCAAAATGAATGTATCCATTATAGAAACACTGAAACATTAAAGAAACTCCTATAATGTCTTGAAAATTTTATTGTAGAATTGACAGATTGAAATAAATCAAATATTTCATTGGCTTGTTTAAAAGAAAATATTTTACCTTTTAATTACATAAACAATTTTGAACGCATATACTGGAATTGCAACGTAGTAGTCAAACACATAGGAGTCATACTAAATGTCATAATAAAATTACATGAAACTTGAAAACTGCAGCAAGAAGAAATATTAAATTCGTAAAAAAAAATGATCTTCTAAAGGAATAATCTACTCAACGCAACGACAATGTTTATTTTGGTTTTCTAAAATATATAAAAATTCTCTAAACGCAGCGTTTTGTATTTAAATTATTAAATCTGCTACTTTTAAACTGGAAGGAGTATCATTGCATGTCAGAATACTCCGCTTAAATATTGCCTGAAACAGAATTTTTGACCTGAATTGTTTTCATAAAAAAATTCAAATTCCAGTTGTCTTTATATAAAAATGTTTTTCACATTTAGGCTGAAGGAGATGCACTCCCGGATATATAATTACACGTGTCTATGCCTCTAGGAAAAACAAGACTATTCCTTTTGTGTCTTTTTAAATATTTTTCTTTAATTTTCACAGAAAATTAAGCCAATGTTCCGAATTTAAGTTTTTCAAACAGAATTGTTAGCCATTCAAGGAGCAATTCAATGGGTTCATAATTCACCACATAAAAAAAATTCTGATATTTATAGACAGTCTTACTGGATGCTTCATGAACAGAAAACTCACGGATCAAAGTATCCTTTAATAGGAATACTTAACCATAGAATTACGGATATTTTACTCAACCTTGATAAAAACATTTGACACCAGAAGTTTTATTTAAACTATTTAACTTATTTATTTACTTTAGTTCTCTGTGGTTTATATAATTTATTTTACGAAACAAATGCTTGTCCGAATATTAATTTCGAATGTAATTTTGAATCTGGTAGGCGTCAGGTTAATATCCTACTGAACTCAAATAAGCAATTTCTGTTGACTTGGTAAAATGGCACGTTGGTGTCCATGGGAGCGAAGTAGTAGATCCTCTCAAAAAGGATTATTCAAATATAACACACACATCACTACAGAATTTTACACCACCCAAACCTTCAGTTTTAAAGATAAAGTTAAAACAAGAAGTGCTAGATAAATTGCAACATGAATAGAATATTGATGATACATGGAGATATACGTACAATTTATTACCGGTTTCTGAAGACCACGTACTTTTACAAATTTAATAGACTTCAGTGCAAATGAGCGCATGTCAACTTCTTTTTTTCCAACAAGATGGCGTCGAATTTTTAATAATTAAATTTGTAGAAAATGACGGTAAAAGAAATAACATTAAAATAACTTTAAGAACTTTTTGAAAAATTAGGCTAATTACTTCAAGGTTATTGGCTACCGCTGACCATTTATTAACCAACACTGTGCTAGAAATATTGGTGACCCGAAAGGTTGTCTCTTTGTTAGTCGAAAGCAAATGAAAAACATGATATAATTTCTCTTTTTTTTTCTTCGACTACACCTATAATATATCTATCTCTTTTAACAGTTTCGTTCTCGCGTTTAACCTTTTATGCGAGGACAGTACTTTAATGTAACAATCAATTTTGACTAACCTTTTTATTACTGGGTTGGGACACCGTATGTCCAAAGGGTTTTGATTTATACTACTTGTACCACTTTTTGAAAAATAATCTCTGTCACACACTTAAAGAAATTTATATTCGAGAGATATCTACCACAATTATTTTTTTTAATTGTGGCACGATTAAATAAAAAAAAATCTCGCTAGTCCGGGCCAGCAATCAAAAGGTTAAATTTTTTAACACAATTATTTGCCACAATACGATTAAAGATGATTTACAAATACTTTTCTTTATCATGTTCCATAAGCATAATTCGTTGTGCAAACCAAAAATACTTTTAAATGGTGAATTTCATTTCTAAATCTAACTGTTAAGCATTTTTTATATTGAAAGTAGTGAAATATTTCGATTCGGATATTTTTTAGTTTTATATAAGGACTTTTTATTTGTAGTTCTTTAAATCTATAAAATACTAAAATCAATATATTAACAAAATGATGTGCATATACAAGAAATGTGCATATACAACAAAACACCTCTTTATATACCGATTGATTTTATTAACTTTTATATAGAAACATTTTCTCAAATGTAATAAATGAGAGCGAAACTCGTTTAACATACTTTTCAAAATTGAGCAAAACACTTTAGAAGACGAAAGTTTCACTACTTTACAATTTGTGTCATGAAGTGTAAAGTAACATAGTGCCATTAAAGATCCCAAAACGCTAAATAAATATTTACACGTACAATAATTTAAATAGACAATATAAGTGATAAATTCCCTTAATTTATAGTTTATTGTTTTAAGAAAACTATAACAATTGAGTATATATATTTTTTAGAAAACATAAATAAAGTAACTGTCATTGGTATCATTTTAAAAATATTACATATCACGTAAAAAATTAGTATACATGCATCGTAAAAATATTCCCTTTTAAAAATGATTGTATTATTTTCAATTTCTCAGAAATATTTTAAAATAAAGTCATTATATTTTAAACTTGAACAATTGAGTCCTTTACTTACTCTTTACAAAAGAAAAAGTAATCTTTACAAACATTTTTTTTTTTTTTACACGCTCATAAAGCCGGATATATTTTAACTAATAAGCAAACTTTAGACATACTAAATTGCAAATATAAATCTTTAAATGGCTCTTAAAATGCTCTAAAGTATTTAAAAAACCCTTTTTTATATTATTTGCCTGTGATTTTTATTTGTGTATATTTTAACTTATTATCCAATTTCAGCATATCATCAAGAACTAAACTTAATCAACAAACAAAAATCAAAAGGTAGTTATTCTAAGTATATTTCAAATATTGACATTTTTTTCAGAACTATTTACCTAAAATTTTATATAAAATTATTTTTAATCTCTCAGTTTTGTTATTTTCTAGACAACTTGTGTTTTTTGTGTGAATAAGGTGCATCATTATTAAATATTTTTGTAATGTTAAAAACTGTTAAAAAATTATTTAATAAAATATCTATGTAATTCATTGCATATGAAATATATAATATAAAAAGTTAAGGACAATATGTTATCGTCTTAATTTTATAAACGTAATAAGATAACCTGGAAAAATATTACTAAACAATGCACTGTTAATTTGACACACAATTTCGCTAATTGCTCAAACATTGCTTTACATTTCGATATTTGTTAACATCCTTTTAAGATTTCTTTAATGCAGTTTAGTGAAATAAACATGTGACGCTTTAGGATTTATAGATAATCAATATTGAATATTTAAATAAATTGCGCAACATGTACAATTAACCGTGAGTAATTGAATTCACTTTATGCGAATTCCTTTTACATTCCTTTAGGAGAAACCATAAAAAGTGTACCAGGATGATTAAGATTATTTATCGCAGGTGGAAGTTTTTATACTTTTTTATTCTTTAATTGTTTCTTAATAAATTGTATAGATTGTAAATTTTTACGGTAAAATATAGTTACAACTTTCATAGTTGTTAAGATGAAACGGAAAATAAAATAATCTAATAATAAAACTCCGTGGAATTCGATAACCATTTTATAATTGAAAAGTAAATAGTAGAAAGTATAAAATGTTTAAGCTAATAATTATAAAAAAAAATATCTAAAAATGGAAAAAATAAATAAAAAATGAAATTATTAATACAAAATAGAATGAAAATAAATAAAGAAATTTTTAGAAAATTATAACAATTCTTCTTCGAATTACGCTTATAAAAAGTGTATTAATACACTAGCCTATGATAATAAATTTAAACAAACTTTATGCTTTTAAGAAATTATATCTTTATCCAGATTTTGTATGAAATTATAATTTTAAATGGAAAATTCGCGAAAATTTATTCATATTTAGTGATAAAAGCGCTAGTAAGAAGACATTTTCTTCTTTCTTCACGTACTGTCGTTTCATAGTTAAAAAAAGTTCTTGTTGTCGGAGCTCTTTGAAATTTTTATCTGTTATAAATATAACTGTTTTACAACCTGTGTAAAAATTGCGTGAAAAAATAGTGTTATCAAGTTGTAAAATAAATATGATTTCTTCATCCTTTTGTTTGTTTTCTTTCGCGTTGACTCCGTCAAGATAACAATAAAAAATAGTTCTCATCTTCCAATCTCTCTGAATTTTTAATCGGTTATAAATATAACTGTATCCAAGCTCCCTTTAATATTTCTTGAATGAATATGCATATTTAGCAGTCAAAACATGAATCGAAGTCGAACGAAGCCACGCCGGAACACCCGTCTTTATACCTTTCTTTCAAAAATTTCTTATATTTAATTATTTTTTATATTTATATATTTCCACATGTCCGAATGCTTCAAAACATTCGTAGCTGATGTAAATCTGGTGTCTGAAAAGATTGTATCGAAATACGGATGTTTAGTTATTTTTAGCGTAGAAAGAAGATCTTCTATGTGAGGTGTGAAGTGACCTGCGTACGCCGGTGTTTCTGAAAGGGTTGGGTTGGGTTGATTATTGACGGCCAATTATCTACACTTGGGATATAGGGCCGGAGGGCATGCCCTTCGTGGGGGTCTTTCTAAGGGAACCTAACCCGTATTTACGCATGTGTTTCTGAAAGGATTAAAATTCATATTTTTTAAACCGACTTCACCCTGAATTAGAATAAGTTATCAGCTATCTCTGTATTTACCTTCAGGTAATTTGGATTTACGGACTTAACAGGTCCATTTTGTACATTACAAATGTTTTCTCAAATTCCTTAAATTTCTGACTATTCATTCTCGTCTAAAGGGTTGGATATATTTTATAAATTAATTAATAATAAGCGTAAATATATTGCTTAAAATATTTCATATTTATCTGTTTATTAGAACGTTATGTCTGCTTTTTCACACGCTAAACTCAAAACTTATAAAATGAAAGAAATACCACATAGAGTGTAACTGAAATGTACAAAAACAGTATTTTAGGAAAGAATAAAAAACACAATTAATCAAAGATTATTGGTATTTTTATTTAATGAATATAACATGATCAATATATTCGAAAGGTTTTTTATTTCTTGCTTAACATATATATTTTCATATAATTATACCATAGTATTTTTAAGCCACCTTTTAATTGCTATCTAATACACAGTTCTACGTCATAAAATTTTGGAATCAACAAAAAAAAAGTGCTTTAAAAAATGATTTATGGGAAAAATGAATATAATTTCGAGAAGTAAAATTTGTACTATGAGTAACAAATGTATTTATGTTATTGCAAGTTACAGAATTACAAATTACTATATTAAACTTGAAAAACTACTTTTAAAAACAAGTTTTGTAAATAGTGTATTTTCATATTAAAGCTAAGCCAAAACATTTACAGTTTCGGAGTTAGAATTTTATTAGATGATTTATTAAACAAATGTTTAAATTAAAATAAAACTGAAAGTAAACATATTTAAATGCATTTATTTTTTTCTTTTGAAGAATAACTGTCTGTTATGTATTTGCACATGTAATTTATTTATGCCTCATTTAGGCTTTGGTTCCTTCTTTATAATCCAATTGTTAACGCGAAAAATTTAAACAAACCATTATTCATTGAATCGCCTAGGAAAAGAAATTTGAATTTGGTCATCAAACAATCATCTCTATGAAATTATTCTCCTAATGTTACGTATATTTAAAAATACAGGGGAATGTTTATGTTGTAGTTTCCAGAAAGAAATAATTTTCCTTGAGAAAAATGCATATTATTTTTATTGCATAATCCTGATAATTTCCACCAAGGTGGTTTAATACTGCACAAAATATATATTGATGCGTTTTTTTTTTAATTGCGTTGGTCTAAATGCTTAATATTTGAAAGGTTATACATTTACAGCCAAATATGAAAGTTCCTGCATGAAAAATATCAGATGAAATACATTGCCTTTTTACAACTTACACTGTTTTTATTAAAAAATTAGAATTTTTGTTTAAGAAAATATTTTAGCCACTTACGTTTGTGAAAATTTCCTAATTATTTCAACGTATTTAAACCCTTATAAAATTTCTATTAAACATAATAATCAGTCTACCACAACTGTTATTTTCGCAGATGAAGATACTGGTACTCATAACACTTATCTTATATCCGTAAATTGCTCTCCTACCATTCTAGGTTAAATATGCTCCATAAATTTCTTCTTTTCTCTCGCTTCGATAACAACTAAATCCTCTGTTTTACCCTTATATACTAGCGAAAATCGTTAAGCCCAAATGCTGCAAAGACTTTTAGGGATAGATCTTTATTTATGATCGAGTCTTACTAAATTAACACCTTCCTTTTTTCTGCTAAGTGTAAGCATAATGTGTCAGCTGAAAGTTATATTCAATCATTAATATCCAAATGCAAGATTTAATTATAAAAAATATAAATTTGATGATGTGATATTTAAATATATTAACATATGCGGAATATACATTTTATATGTTAATGCATCAAATGTATAACATGCAGAATGAAAACTATGTTATATAAAGTGCATCAGAATATTAATTGAATAATTAGTTACTTTTAATCAAGGTTTTATATTACATAAAAAATTAAACAACGATTATTTTATAAAATTAAAGAATAAATTTAAATAGTAGACAAAATACATAAATCTATACACAAATTACGAATATCTAAATTTTTTTGTTATGCATTAACATTATTTTTTGTAATGATATACTCCTTTTCTTTTTGTTAATCTTTACCATCAAGAAACATATTCTTCAAACATAATATAACTGTATAAAGTTTCAAAGGCTTTATTATTAAATTATAATATCATCATATCTTCAACAAATGTAAAATAGAAAAATTATATTTTTGGTTTAGAAAAATCTTAAAATTTTATAATATAATCATTATTTTAAATCTAAAAATAATTGGTTTATGTTTAAATGTGGTTATAGACGAAATGTTAATTTACATAAACAGGAAAAGCATAAGACTTGCTCTATATTTCCCTTCATTAAACTGATAACAATGGAAATATAAACTAATACTATGAGACGAAATTAAAATTTGAGACGTATGTGCTTTTTTGTGCGCATTACATGATTAAGATAATCCGGACACAAGCAATATTTTGAAGAGGGAAATACGTTTAATGTATTTAGTCAGTTATATCTGATTTTTTTTTTATGATTGCTTTGTTTATAATTCTTTATGATTAAGTAAGGTTTCCAGAGATTTACGATATTTGAAACATATAGATAAAAAAAAAACTCTAAAACAATGAATATAGAATAAATCTGAATATCTAACAAAAAAAACAACCCTCTAAAGTTAAAGGATGCCAGTTGTAAAAAAAATGGCCCGATACATTTTGAAAAAAGTCCTTCCGGACTGTACCGGGAAGAAAAGGTAGCTTTCATAGTCCATGTTTTTAAAAATTCAATTCATTTTACTAAAACATCCGAAGCTAAATTGCTTGGAACTCAATTATAGAAAGTTGAATCCCGGTTTCCGTGAAAACTGAATTTGAATGCGAATTTCAGCATGAGAATTACAGCATAACAAAAATCAGATTGTTTCAAAATATCAGCCACCTAGAAATTCAAACTCCCATATCTCTGCCATTTTTAAGATTAAACCATAACAAAAAATGTTCCGGAATCCTTGTATCAGGATCAAACCCTTAACGGAAACAACTTTTTCAATTTTTAATTTTTAAACCTATTTTTAAATTTTAAAAGAAATTAAAAAAAATTAACCTGCCGCCATTTTGAAACAAGATAGCGCATGAAGCTGGCCAGCGAACTAGGTCGAGACCTTGGTATGTTTTATACACATAATCAGTCACATTCATATTGGTTCATAAATGCGAGAGTTACAGCATAAAAAATATCAGATTGTTTCAAAATCTCAGCCACATTAGAATTTCAAACTGCCAGCAAAATCTTAGCCATTTTTTAAGATATAGCAAAAACAAAAAATCTTCTAGAATCCTTGTATCACGTTCTCACACTTAATAGACACAATTTATTCAATTTATAATTTTTTTTTGTACATCGTTTTGATATTTAAAAAATTAAAAAATTTTTCACTGGCTATATATATATATATATATATATATATATATATATAATAAATCAACATTTGAACGGAGTGTGGTTTGGGGATCTGTGGATCATGATCGGTGAAAATATACCAATTTTTTTTAGAATTGCTTTCCTCCGAACGGCTGCAATAGGTAGCTTTTTGTAATGAAAGCTACCTAAAAAACTACAGCACTTGCAAGATATTTCAAGAAGAAGCCATCCAAATAAATTTCAATGAAAGCAAGTAATTTTTCATTTCATTCTATATACCCATCCTTTCTAAGAGAAAACATTGACATTAATACAAGTAAAAATTCAATATGTAACGATACAGCATCATTCAACTTGCCAAAATTTTGGGTTGAGTTACTCCACGGTTACGAGTATGGAAATAAATATCAAAGTTAAAATAAAATAACATGAGTATTCTGTGAGAGAACGTGCATAATGAGAACGAGGTTGTTTTAAATCATTGCTTTACAGATCGTGCAACTGTAGATAATTCTCGTTTGTCTTGATAAGGGCTTCGGCAAAGTAGAAACATGTAAACAGTTTATATTTATAAACTTTACTAATTTTATAATTTTTTATTTAACACATTATAGCAATTAAGGCAGTAAATGAACTAAATATACAACAATTCTCTTTTTTACTCATCCACATAAATTTGTCTATGTTATTAATCGACCTGCAAAACAAATTGTTTTCAAAGTTATTGAAAAAATTATGTTGCCAAATCATTGATTTTTTAAAATTCTACTAATATCCAATAGCAGTAATTAAAACTTCTGAATTAATTCTGATGAAATTTAGCTGGAGAAATAGAGTATTTATCTTTGAAATTCACTGTTTGAATGCCATAAGAGTCTGTTTTTCTTTTATAATATATATATATTTTTTTAGAAAGCAATTACTGATATACTAGAATAAAGTAAAATAGCTAAATTAATATATATATATATATATATATATTTCATATTTAAAGTTTTTACAAATTTTGAATTTATTACTTTAAAAAAAATTTCTTTTCTTTAAAATACGATTTTTTAAAGAAAAAATCTCAAGCTGATCTTCTAAACGTGAACTGCATCGCGATATTCTGTACGTTTTTTCGTGCTTGAATAACATGCTTTGCTTCTTAATGGAGGTATAGAAACATTTTCGTAGGATAAAAATATATATATATATTAAATTTCCTTATATAGACATTTCCGTTTATGATGTTAGCTTTACATTTTTATTTACTGGTATTCCATATCTTGCAAAAGGTTTTTTCGCAGCATTCAAGTATACTTATTTAAGACATTTTAGAAATTAATGAAATATTAAATATATATATATATATATATATATATATATATATATATTACTCATTTGTTTTATGAACTTGTCTGAGTTCTTAAATGACATATAAAACAAATTGTTTTTAAGGTTATTGAAAATATTATGTAGCGAAATGTTTGATGTTTTCGAATTCTAGTCATATCCAATATATATAGCTGTAATATAGCAGTAATTATAAAACATCTAAGTGATTCTGATGAAATTTGACTCAAAAACGAGAGTACTTACTTCTCTGTAAAATTTTCCTTTTGAATGCCAATAGCATCTGCATTTCTTTTTTGATATATATATATATATTGGTTTTGAAAGCAATGTCTGAAATATTAGGAAAAAGAAAAACGGTTAAATTTAAGAAATAATTGACATTTAAAGATTTCAAAAACTTGAAATTTATTACTATTGAACATTTTACTTTTGATTTAAACTCATTATTTTATTTAAAAAATAATATGAAGCTGACCTTTCAAACGTGAACTACAACTCGAGATTTTGCCTTTGAATAATATGCTTTGCTTGGATGTATAGAAACATTTTCGTAGGAGAAAAAGAAAAAACAAATATTAAATTACCTTATATTTACATTTTCGTTGATGACGTTAGCTTTTCTTTTTTTCTATGCTGATATTCAATATATTGCAAAAGATTTCATCGCAGCATTGGATTGCTAAATAAAATGTATTTTAAATTTAAAAAAATGACTTGCATTCTTCAAAAAAAAAAAAAAAAAAACATTTAGGATAAAATAAGTAAAAGATGCAGATACCCTTATAATATTTGTAAATATTTAATATAAAGATTTCCAGTATTAAAATAACAGGCATACATTTGCATCTGCATAAATGGAAAGTTAATCCTTCATTTATAGAAAATGGAAGTCAAAAGATTCATATTTCGTAGTGAAATATTATTGGTGCTTGGATATTGCTGATTATAATGTACATGTAGAAATTTTCACTGCAAATCCAAGCAAACAACAAGATATGTAAAACGTTTAAAAGGAAAATTGAACCAATATGTCAGATTATCAAGGTTTTTAAAACATTGTGTCCTGCTAGGAACTGTGTTAATTTATTTAGCAATGTATTTAATTGATAAGAAAAGTACTCTAAACATACACATTATTTTTTAAATATCTCATTGTTACAGCAAACATTTTATTATAATGATAAATTAACTTTTTTGGATTGTGAGAAAAATGTATAATATCTGAATTTTAACATTCTTAAAATAAATATATATATATTTTCGTGTTCATTTATTTTGATTTGTTTCGTTACAGTAATTAGTTGTATTTATTTATTTTTTATTTTTCTCTTAGAGCTCAAAATAAATATTTTTTTAGTTAATTAAATTACCGCTTCAGATTACCTAAAATTAATTTTAAGAAATAATGTTTAAAATATTTTTTTTTCAAAAATTGTATTTTTGTCATATACATATCACTGAAACTAGGTGTTATTTTAAAGACTAATTAAAATTATGACAGAACCTTTTCTTTTTGTCTTCGAATGACACTTAATGCATTTTATCTTTGTTTTTATATTACTCAAAAATGAGAAATCTTTATCTAAATAATGTGAATAAAAGTCAGACATATAAGAATATGCAGTTATTCTTTTGTTTACGAAAAATAATGCACAAAATGAGTTTTTATTTTGAACGTTTACTACTTCTAATTGTAACACATTTTAAGTCCACTAATTGCAAGACTTTTTATATAACATAATTAAGATTAATTACACATTATAATTTTCAAAAGAAAAAAATACTAAAATCTTTCAAACGCATAATAAATGTACCTTTAAGTGTTGTAACAAAAGATAATCACAAAAACTTTAGAAAATAACGTTTTCGTGAAATAATTTACGCCTTAGATTTTTAATTAAAATGTCTCCTTGAATGTTTTTAAAGATACTTTAGTCTCAAAATCTTCAGTCAAAAATCTAGAATACTATGATGTTTTTAATCAGAATAGCATTTTAAAATTAATTAAAAATACAATTTTTTACTCATTTAAATATATGTCTTATGATATGAATACTTTTTTTCATTATTCTGCAAAACAAGATATATATATATATATATATATATATATAATACAAGGTGTCAGAAAAGTCTGGAAACGGTTGACTAACTCGAGAAATATACATTGGATTCAAAAACGGAAAATGCATGTTTAATACTTTTGAAAAATTTGTTTAGGAATATCAAAGTTTCCCCCCCCCACCACCACACTACCCCCTGGGGGGAAAGGAGGAAAAAGTGCGTAACTTTTGTATTTAACAATTTCTTCGAAACATCGTAGATGGCGCTGTAATCGAGTAAAATGCAGTGAGAATCGTTACCATTGCAATGTCTGGAAACGCTCGAATAACTCGAGAAATATACATCAGATTGAAAAACGGAAAAATACATGTTTAATATTTTAGAAAAATGGCAACTCTGATATTCTTAAATAGATTTTTCAAAACTATTGAACATGCATTTTTCCGTTTTTCAATTCAGAGTTATTCGAGCGTTTCCAGACTTTGTAATGGTAACGATTCTCATTGCATTTTACTCGATTACAGCGCCATCTAAGATGTTTCGAAGACAATGTTAAATACAAAAGTTACGCACTTTTCCCCTTATAATCCGATTCTGCAATAAAAAAGGGGGGTTATCATTTAAGATTTCAAAGTTGCCCCCTTTTCCCCCTACGGGTGCAGATTTGGGGGGAAACTTTGATATCCCTAAATAGATTTTTCAAAACTATTGAACATGTAGTTTTTCGTATTTCAATCCGATGTATATTTCTAGAGTTATTCGACCGTTTCTAAACTTTTCAATGGAAACGATTATCACTGCATTGCACTCAATTACAGCGCCATCTACAATTTTCCGAAAAAAGTGTTCACTACAAAAGTTACGTATTTTTTTCTGTAGAATCCGATTCTGCAATAAAAAAGTCCTTGCGGTCTGTACTGGGAGGAAAAGGTAGCTTTTATAGTCCATGTCTTTAAGAATTCAACTCATTATTCTCAAACACTCGCAGCTAAATTGCTCAGAACTCGATTATAGAAAATTCAATCCCGGTTTTCGTTAATACTGAATTTGAATGCGAATTTCAGCATAATATTTAAAATTTCAAGGTTGCCCCCCTATCCCCCCAGGGGGCAGAGTTGGAGGATGGGAGCAACTTTGATATCCCTAAAAGAATTTTTCAAAAATATTGAACATGAATTTTTTCGTTTTTCAATCCGATGTATATTTCTCGTGTTATTCGACCGCTTCCAGTTTTTTCGGACACCCTATATATAACTGAAAATTAAAAATTACAACTTTAATTATCCATATATTGTGGTTATACCTAAATTCCCTAAAACTCCTATAAAATTTCGAAGAGTAACTATTGGTTGCAATGCATTTCATAACAATGCCAGTACCTTATTATTAAATATTCCAACTAAATTGTTTGATCTTACAAAACAAAATGGTAATTTATGTAGCATAAACAACAGTTTTCAACTTGGCAATAATATGAAAAATTTAAATAACATTAAATACATAAAAACGTTTGACTTTAATGTCTTATTTAATAATATTGATATCACAGATATGTTCAGGATTATAAATTTATTATTCAAAGAATACAGGGATTCTCTAAATTAAAAAAATAATATTTCTATAACAACTTTAAAACATTAACTAGATTTGTTCTTTATTATAATTATATTATGTTTAATGATAATATATATCAAGGGTGTTGTGGTCTTCCACAAGGTGGTATTGTTTCATCAATTCTTGCTGAATTGTATCTTTATTATTATGAAAGAAACTCAAATATTGCCGAGTGTAAAATTTACGGATATATGCATGATATTATTGTCTTCTATTGTAATAGTAATTCAAATTATTTATTACCAATTAAATATCATAAAAATTTAAATTATAGTTACAATGTTATAGAAAATAATGAAATTAATTTTCTTGATCTTAATATAATTCTTTCTGATAATAATGAAATTATGTTTCACATTTTTGACAAGCGAAATAATTTTAAATTTCATATACATTTATTTACTAATTATACTTCATGTCTACATAAATCAGTATTTGAAAATATTTTACTAAATTTAGCACACAGAATTAATAATCTTTGTTCAAATAAATTGAAAAATCAAAATTTAAAACACGTCCTTCAACAAGCAATCACATATGATTACCCATATTTTTTTATTAAATCAATTTTACGCATATAAAATTAAATATATATTATTTCTGAGACCATTGGATACAATTTATGAGTTAAAAGTTATATTTCTTAACGGTTAAATTAACCTTTTTAGTTAGATACAAGTTTTTAACAAGTGCAAATAGAATAAGATTTAATATATTAATAAATATTTAGGGTAAGTAGATAATAACTTTTTATTTCGCCTTCTTCTCTGCATATTAAATTCCATTTAAAAGCTCTTCTTGTTTTTCAATCTTGATTTAACAACCGACCGGACAATGAGTTAACACAATTTTTAGCATAAAGCTAGTGTTACCTGTCGAAATCGGTTGTTCTTGGCTTATAATGTTAGAATCCTTGCCCCTGAAAAAGTTATTTACATTTTAAGCCTCCATTTGTGTTTAAGCTCTTTTTTTTTCATTGGAATTAATAATATTTCATTTCTTAGGACTACATAATTGAATATGCAATTTGACTCTGCTATTTGGTAATGTGATTTCATTGTGAATGGTCAGTTTCTTATGTGTCAATGGTTTAATTTCACAATGAGTTATATATATATATATATTCTGGACTATATTGAAACCGGAAAATATATAAATTTATTTTCCATAGACTTTATACACAAATACTGGTATATTATTTAAATTTTTGCCTTGCCAGTGATGATGAAGCATTTGCATATTTTTATATATTAATTAAGTAAAACAGAAAACATTAAGAATTTCATGAACAAAATTAATTAAGTTAAAGTAAATTTCAAGTGTTCATTAAGTTATGAATGAAAATGTATATATATATATATATATATATATATATATCAGTTGATCATAATAAACCTCTTGCATTTTTTAATGAATGGAAATTAAATGTTTTAAATAATTTACAAAATAAATTTATTATTACGCATGTTCATAAATTACCAAACAACTATGCTTTCATCTGCAAATATTGCTCAAAGCTAATTTCTAATGCTATAAATACATGTTTAATATTTTAAAAAAGTAATCTTGATACATTCATTAATAATCGACGTATATTTCAATATTATAAATTACTAAAAAATAAAAATTATAACTTTAATTATCCATTTATTGTTTTTATACTCAAATTCCATAAAACTCCATTAAAATTTAGAACAGTAACTAGTGGTTGTAATAGATATAATAAAAATCCTAGTAACTTTCTATTAAATATTCTAACTAAATGGCTTGATCTTATAAAAAAAATGATAATTTACATTGCATAATAAATAGTTTTCAACTTGTCAATAAAATAAAAAATTTAAATAACATAAAATACATGAAAACGTTTGACTCCAATGACTTATTTAATAATATTGATATCACAGATATGTTCAGAATTATCAAATTATTATACAAAGGATACAGGGATTCTCTAAATTTAAAAAATAATATTTCTTAAACTCTAGATTTATTCTTTATTATAATTATATTATTTTTAATGATACTATATTTCAACAATGCTGTTGTCATCCACAAGGTGGTATTGTATCATCAATTCTTGCCGAATTGTATCTACCGGGTGGTTATAATATAAGTATCTCTATTTGGAGCTTTCTGTAGCTAGAAGGAATGATCCGAATGAAACCAAAATCGGAGCACTAACTATTCGAGAAGGGGGAAGAAGAATGGAATAATAAAAAAATTAATTGCAATAATCGCCAACAGATGGCGCTTTTGAGTGTGA
Organism: Maratus michaelseni; assembly: GCA_963931845.1. NCBI lineage: Eukaryota > Metazoa > Arthropoda > Arachnida > Araneae > Salticidae > Maratus > Maratus michaelseni. The sequence goes on along the minus strand of OZ007590.1, from coordinate 253,411,203 downwards.
AATGTAATGTGTAATATTGTGTACCGTGGAGGTGTCGCAAACCTCGATGACTTTACCGCATATCACAAAATGTGCGAAACATCACTCCTGATGCGTTACATTCCGCAGTTGAGCACTTCGTGCAACTCCTGGATTCTGTCTTCCAGCATAATGACCATGTGGAACCTGAACATGATCGGCACCACCATGCAAAAGCGTAATCACGTTCACTGTGACATTTTCCAATAAATTCGGTGCGCCATCCGGTTTGACGCCTTAATTTTTTGTTCTTGTATTACACATTACATTTCACACAAAGTAGCGCCATCTGTCGGTGATTATTGCAATTATTTTTTTTTTATTGTTCAATTCTTCTTCCCCATTTTCCAATAGTAAGTGTACCGATTTTGGTTTCATTCGGATCATTCCTTCTAGCTACAGAGAGCTCCAAATAGAGATACTTATATTATAACCACCCTGTATATTATTATGAACGTAAATCAACTATTGATGATTGTAAATTGTACCGTTATATAGACGATGATATTGTCTTCTATTTTAATAGTGAATCAAATTATTTATTACCAATAAAGTATCATAAAAATTAACATTATTGTTTCAATGTTATGGTAAATAATGAAATTAATTTCTTGATCTTAATATAATTCTTTGTGATAATAAAAAAAAATATGTTTGACATTTATGACAAGCGAAATTATTTTACGTTTCAAGAAATTTTTTTTACTAATTATAATTCATGTTTACATAAATCAGTATTTGTCAATATTTTACTAAATTTCGCGCACAGAATTAATAATCTTTGTTCAAATAATTTTAAAACTCAAAATTTGATACTCGTCCATCAACACGCAATCAAAATGGTTATTTATCTCTACTGGTTAAATCAGTTTTACGCATATAAATTTAACTTACATTATGGATATTTGTTTTTTATGGTTTTATGTAAATTCTCTGTATAAGTTTAATAATATTGATATATTTTTTTCATCCTAGTTGTAGATTTTTTTAGTTGTAGATTTGATTTTTTGTTGTTGTAGATTCATTTGTGTGTGTTGCTGCATTGGAATAACTTTGCTAAATATGATTTATAAATTAAAAATATATATGAATGTGAATTCTAAATTAATTGTTTTTGTTTATATGGAGTTAAAAATTAATGGGGTTGTTACAATGGTTATTCAATACAACTTTATTATATTAATATGTTAAACAGATATTTAAGTTTTTATTTTAGTTAATTTTAGTTTTAAATAAAATTATTATAAATAATAATTTCTTCTTTATTTTTTAATATTGATATTTTAATAAATTAAAGTTGCTAAAGTTTTATGATACATCTCTGTTCAAGTTTAATAATATTTATGGTTTTACTTTTCATTGTAGATATAGTTGGCTAGAGATGTGGGTTCAAATGTGTACAGTGCTGCATTGGAATATCTCTCCTACTTATGATTTATAAATTGAAAATATATTTGAATTATAATTCAAAAGTTATTGTTTTTGATTATTTGAAGTTAAAAAATTAAAGGGGTTGATAAAATAGTATTCAATACACTTCAATAGGTATAATTAAAAAATATATTATAAATAATAATTTCTTCTTTAATTTTAAATTAAAACGGAATTATAATAATTTAGTCGAAATAGAAATTACATAGCTTTACTTTTATCTCACTAGATGGCAGCATTAAATAATTTTGATTTGCATTTTATGACTAAATATTTTTTACCTATTTTTTAATTTATCACTAGATGGCAGGTAAAGAAAACAACGGATATTATTTTTAAGTTTAAATTTGGATATTCCAGTAATATTGTATATAATTTAATTTAGTTATATTAACATTATAGTAACTTAATTTATAGTCATTAATTTCCTTTTTTATCTTGAAAAAATGTAACAGTCTATGTTATTCTATGTATTATGAAGTTGATTATAATTTATTTATTTTTTTATCTCTTAACGGTTAAATTAACCTTATGCATTAGATACAATATTTGAACATGTGCTAATCGGTTAGTGTTATTACATTAGTAATTCTATTGGGTAAGCAATGAAAACCCCCTTTTTCAGTTTTATTATACTCTATTTTAAAAGCTTTTCTGATTAATAATCAATAGGATAGGGAGTATTTATAGGACATAATTTTTAGCATAAAGCTAGTGTTTTCTACAGAAATCGATTGTTCTTTGCTTATAATTGTAAATCCATTACCCTTGAAGAAGTAATTTACATTATAAGCTTTCATTTGTGTTTATATTCTTGTTTTTTCAATTGAATTTATATTATTTAATTTCTTAGGACTACATCATTTATTTTATATTTTGACTCTGCTATTTGCTACTGTAATTTCATTGTATATGGTCAATATCTTATGTTTCAATAGATTACTTCTACATAATATATATATATATATGAAAAAATATAGTTTAAATAAATCACAGGTTACAATTTATATTTGTTAAAAATTTAACTTTAAAATATTTATCTTTTCGAAATTAACTTTCGAGAAAAATATTAACTGTAACTTATAATGTTTCGTTTCATAAATCGATTCAATCTCAATTCATTCCAACGTTTCACAAGTAATGAATGGATAGCCTTTTTTAAACGTTTATTAAAATGCTATACAATTATATATGTCTTATGTAATATCCAATACTGTCATCTGTTTTTATATTTTACTGTACTGTGCTATACAGTGTATTGTTCCAAAACAGGTAAATACATGGAATAACTTGGGAGATGGGAACCAAATATACCTATATCCATTATATATTATGGCAAATTGTGTTATTGTTTTCAAACAGTTAGGTTCTCAAACGATGTCTTGAAACAATTGATCTTCGACAACTGAATGTTAGATATATATATATACAGGGTGTTTCACAAAGCACCCCTACCTTTAAAAATCAATAACCCGGAAACGGTGATAGATAGAAGCATGAAACCAGTGGTATGTTTATTAAAGAAATCGTAAGAATCTTATACATAAATCTCAAAATTTAGTTAAAAATAGGACTGATAGATGGCGCTGAAAGCGTTATGAATCCTTCTAAAGAGAGTTCAGCAGCATAGAAAGACTAGCCGTCGAAGATTTCGCCATTGAAATCTGACAGCTATTAGCGTATAGTAAAAATAATTCGCATGGGACACGTTGCCTGTCTGTTGAACTTTTTTGAAAAGATCACGAATTATTTTCCCATCTGGGCCTTTTGGGACTTGAAATCGCGTTTGAAAACTTCTCCTAGTGGCAGTAGGACTCTGATTTAATCGATGGTACTCCAACACAATAAACACACGTTCCACCACGGTATACATCATTTTCGGAATTATTTTTACTATACGCTAACAGCGGTCAGATTTCAATGGCGAAATCTTCTACGGGTAGTCTTTCTATGCTTCTGAACTCTCTTTAAAAGGATTCTTAATGCTCTCAGTGCCATCTATCAGTGCTATTTTTAACTAAATTTTGAGATTTGTGTATAAGATTCTTACGATTTTTTTATTAAACATACCACTGGTTTCATGTTTCTATCTATCACCGTTTCCGGGTTATTGATTTTTAAAGTTATGTGTCCTTTGTGAAACACCCTGTATATGTGTGTGTGTGTATACGCTGTATATTAAAAAAATATATTTTCAATAAACTTGCTCAATTATAATTTATTTTTGTAGCAGCCTCTACTTTTTTTTTAGATTATATCATTTTTTTGTTTTTTTGGAAAATGTATCATTCAATATGAAAACGTTATGTTGAATGCTTGTAATTTGTTGAACTTTGTAGGAGTTAACTTTCAATTATTTTTTCATTCATAGCTTTCTAATACATTTTGGAAAATAAAATTGAAAAACCAAATACTTCACTAACAAAAACACAATGGGAAACATAAATGAAACTTGACTTTAATGTAAATTATAATTTGAATTAGGATATTGGGTTAAAGTGTGATTTTTTTAACGATGTTTCGTGATTGTTGTTTTATTAAGCTCAAAACGTCTTCAAACTTCGCTCTATTAGAATAAAAAAATATTTTTTTATTGTAAAAATATTCATTTCGCATAAATTTATATAATTGATACAAATAAGAACTTACTGTAAATACTGGGAGTAGGATTTCTAATAAGCAATTTAACAAAATCTCTCCCAATAGCACTTTTAATAACAATGTAAATCCATTATATAATATATGGTTTTCCATCACATATAAACATTTACCAAAATAATATCAGGGTATTTCAGTCATTATAAAAAAAATATTTTCATTTATACTTAGCGCCTGTAGCTGATTAATCCTATTACTTCAATTAGACATTAGTGTAACATATTTATATCCCGTTAATTTATAGTTATGAGCTTCGATTGATTATATCTAGTATCCCTCGAGAAAAAAAATGTAGAAACTTTCGGATATTGTATTTCAGAATTATTAGGTAAAAATTAAAATATCTAAGATGTACCTTTTAGAACTCTTAATCTTCGTAGAAAATTGTTGAAACCTATCAGTGATATTGAATTTTTTATTTTATAAAATAGATAACAAGAGAGTGTTGTAAATTATTACATTTAAAGTTATTTATTTATATATAACAACAAAAACTTAGAAATGATACATTTTTAAAATCTTTTTTTTGCTGAAACCAAATGTTGAATGACTGAAAATAATTATTCATTTCAACATGGAATGATACATTTTTTTTAAAGTTTGGCAATATTACACTAGTTTTTCAATTTAGTAAAACATAAATTTTAAAATTTATTATTTCTACTAAGCATTCTACAAGAAACATTTAATAATTGAATTATTTTCTGCGGTAAATGACGAGTTAGGTCAGATAATGTCAAAATATAAATTTAAATATTTTTAGCAACTTCATTATTTTCTCTTTAGTAGTTTGACAGCATAACTCGTATACTTTACTAACGCAATAGTTATCAATTATTTCAAATTTTAAGAGTTTAAGAGAAATAGGTGCAAATGAAACGGTTGTTATTAATAAGCGAGTAATACAAACAAACTGCACTGACAAGTAATAGCTGTAAATAATTAAATGTACAGCTATTTTCTGTTTTCAGTGAAAGGAAAGTTTTGTAATGAATATTTTATAAATTATGAAACATATTTTGAGGAGAATCAAGCATATGTTTATATAATTTTTACTAAAATTTCGCGAAAAGGTAGCGTGCAGAAATTGTCTTTAAATTAACAAAAGAAGTTTAGCTGAAAATAATAACTAATTAGAAAATAACCTCTAGCACGAATTTTCATAGTATTCATAATGTAAACCCTGGCGGAAAATAAATCTCATTCCAAAATTAAGTTCGCCAAACTTAATTAAACATCAACTAATTAAGATATCAACTTGACACACATTTTGTGAAAATATACTATATAAACCTAGATATCAAGATAGTTTTACAGAAATGTTTGAATAAATGTAGACTGTTTAAAATTAATGAATTCTGAATTAAGCAATATTTTTTGTTCATGAATAGATAGTAAGTTATTAGCTCTGGGTACCATGTAATTTCATGTCCTATATCACACTGAAAATGTTACTCTTATTAAGAATATGAAAATTGCAATTTAAAATGTTCGTTAAAAGAAATTATCCTTATGAGATGTGATGCCCAGTTCACCACTGCAGTGGACATATTATATAAATTCAGGAATTATATATATACTATTTACTGATTCAAAAATAAAAATTCAATATAAAATATTTTCTAAATAATACATCGAAAATTAAAATTAATATTTATATTTATATGCTTAAAAGTTGATAAAATATTAAAAACATATGTAAAGATGTTAGGTTTACATAATATACACCAAGACCTTTCGTTATGCACACGCGCTCATTTTCAAGGGGAAAAAGATTATGACTGGGAAAGAAAAACATACGCTGAAAAACAGAAAGCAAAACAAAATAATGTTATGCATGTGCAAACGAAGCCAGTCTATTTCTGTAAAAGAGGGGGTGGAAATTTTTAAATTTAATTTTACGCGGCTGATCCCTTTGAAATACCTAGAATAATGAACCAAATCGCAGGAAAATTATAAGAAATGACGTCAAACTACCATTTTAAGTTAAAATCTCAATACATTCATGGATTATGGAAATTAGTGGCTGAATGTTGGAAAATTTATTTTAGCTTTGTCGAAGTTTATTTTTATACAGGGTGTTTTTTTTTTTAAACTGACGCTATTCAGAGCCGCCGGTAGCTCGTTCTAATAACTGGATTGACACAAAATTTTATAAATGGACTAAGAAAACCATGGGAAAAAGATACCAACAAAAAAATTACTTCCAATAATTAGTTGCAACATCCATTATCACTTTTTCTGACACCGGTTTACGTCCTCTGCCTGGCCGAACTGCTAGCGAGCTTGTTTCTAAAATTGTTTGTATCCTTTTAATTTACTTTAATTTTCTGATTGATTGAAACATTTTATTAGAGATTCTTTAGATACTTTATATAAATTTTTTTTTTGATAATTGAATTTTTGAACCACTAAACTACTGTTTGTTTTCTCAATCATACGGGTTAGTAAAGTTATCATACGAATTGAATTTTCCCAACTGAGCAAAAAAATGTCCAAGCCGGGACTCGAATGCAGAACCTTTTGATTTAAATTGCCAATGTTATACCGATTGAGCTAGCTGGGCCTGCAACTGGCGGTGACATTTCGCTCTGATAACCTTATTGGCAATAGCATCTGATCCGCCATGTAAACAGCTCAACAGAACATACAGCAGATAATGGAACTCCATTAAACGATGGGTACTTCGATACATTATATTTGTTTTCTCAATCATATTTATTGGTAAATATATCATATATATTCAATTTTCCCAACTGAGCGAAAAAAATTTCCATCCAGGACTCGAACCCATAACCTTTTGTCTTAAATTGCCAATGCTCTACCGATAGGTATCTCAATCGGTAGAGAATTGACAATTTAAGTAAAAAGGTTCTGGGTTCGAATCCCGACTTGATAATTTTGTCGTTCAGTTGAAAAAAAAAATCAATTCGTACTAAACAACTGAACCATTTAATGTCTATTTGAAAGTTCTTTTTTGCCGAACAAAGAAGTTAGATCAGTTACTATTAGAATATGAAGTAAAATATTTTATTGCCGAAACGTCAGTTGAGACTCACTGTGGAAACGCGAAAAGTTTTTGGTTTCCGTCTGTTTGTTTGTCTGTCTGTCTGTTCCACGATAACTGCCGCAAAAATGTTCCGATTAGATTGATTTTAGGTAGGTATGTACGTGCGGTACCCGGAATTAGCTGTATAGTTTTCAGTTACATTTGGTTCATTCGTTCGAAAAATATAGAACATTTATTTTTAGGTTATAATGCTTTTCAATGGGAAGTCAGAGGATTCTTTAAATTTTAACATTCACCGAAAATAAAATGTCGCATTGGGATAATTGTAAATGCTAAATTGTGGATGTTAAATTTATGAAATGGAGATCTTAATTTAATCCAATTGCTTTGCAAATTTGCCAATATATTTATTAGAATTTCGAAATAAATTGTATAAATTATTGGGCAATTTTATGCATTAATTTGGAAGATATGAAACATTTTAATCTCTCACTTTTTACAAAAATTTCTAATGCATTTTTCTTCTCTCTTTCGTTAAATGTTTGCTAAGCAACTACATTTCAAAGAATATCAACAAAGGATAATTCAAGTGAATCGTATTATTTTGACGCGACATTTTATTAACAAAATAGCAAATTTTCGGGTGATTTAAGTTTTTAATATGCCTTTTTTAATGAAATAGATGAGAATTTATTTTAACTACAAATGAAAGATTAGCAAATCGGTTTTCCAAATGAAAATAATAAAAACGTTGAATGTGTAAATTGAATATAGGTCACATAAGAGGAATTTACATTTGTGTAAGTATATTTTATACACGAAATTTTATTCAATTTCAGCAGCATATGATGTTTAGCGGTTGAAATATGAGTATTCTTTTAAGGATAGGATAAAATCTCTTGTACAAAGTTATGGTTATTCTAATGAAATTAAAATAGTAAATACATTCAGACATATACTCATGAAATGAAATAGCACAATTACTGGAAAATGGGAATATGTAATTAAAGCGACAACTAAGGATTCAGGGGGGCTCCGCCCCCCTGAATTAATGTATTATTATTCTGAAAAAATACAGTACTAAGTATTTTATCCTATCATTGCATAACTTTGTGTTTAATGCGATATTTCTAAATTTTCCGAAACTTTCGATAAATTTTATATTCTTATAAATGTGTAAATAACTTAAAAAAAATGAATTTTAGGATAGCATATATTATGCAGATAATGTTAAAAATTCATCTGAAAATGGAAAGCTTTCATTTAAAAATATAATATTTCAAATGCGTTCAGTAAAACATCTTTTGACTGATCACAAGCAAAAGTAAATAAAAGAAAATAAAGAAAATAAATATTGTATTTTATATATATAGATAGACATCCTGCAACTTGTGAAGGAAAGAAAAAGGGGCATTCAAAAGAAGCTCCGTTTAATGCATATTATTTATACATTTTAGGTGTACAAATATATATTTATTGCAAGCCTGTATATTATGCATCACCCAGCAACAGGTCTGTTAAATACTAAATGTGAAATAAGATGTGTTAATTTGCAGATTTAGCAAACGGGTGTGAAGCTGCTTATCTAAATCCCAAATAGTGTCAAGAACCTTTTCTGCAAATGCCCAATAAACCAGGCAATAAGAGCTTAGTAATTATTTCCTAAATAATTCTTGAGAATGGAATGGGAGATACGCCACGGTTGTTTACATTCCTGGTTGTGGGAGATATGAACACTGCATGGTAAATGTACCTTTGGCTATTCTTTAAGAAGCAGTACAGATGTTTATTTATACGGTTGTAATTAAGTTATAAACACGAATTAATACTAAACTTTCACCAGATATAGAATGAAAATAAAACAAAATATTTATATAAGATTATTTCATGACAAGCAAGAGTTTTTTTCTTCTGTACCACGTTTCATTAAAAATGTGCAAATTTCATAAAATTGTAATTTTGAGTAATCTTAAGATTTTAGCTGTTCCCTAATGTTGATTAAATCTGCGTTTTTTTACAAATAAGTCAATAAAGTCATTCAACTTAGAAAAAAATATAATCATTTTATAGTGTAAATATATAAAGCGTGTAAATATGCTATTACTGCAATAATTAAATTTAAATTTCATGTCGTACCATATTTTTGGTATACAGTAATAATAATTTTAAATATATATACTCCTGTAATGCAGATTTATTTTCTATACAGATTCCGCAAAAATTATACCATTATTTTTTCTGATAATGTTGAAATACATATTTTTTTCCTTGAAATTATGAAGCACAAATAAAAGTAACTTCCAAAGTAGCACAATTTATTGTATTTTATTTAATACATTTTATAAATTATGTATTATTCAGAAATAACTCTTTTAAATATTAAATGTGAAATGAGACGGATTATTTGAAGATTTATCAGATGGGTTTTAAGCTACTTAACAGAATCCCATATACCTTAAAGATATTTTTCAGTAAACACCTGGTCCCTGTTTCTCAAATAGAGATATATCGTTTACTCTAGTCGGGAATATCGATTATTCTCGTGCATACCCTCTACCTATAACATATGTCCTCTCTAATTTTTTCTACTACAACACTGTATACCAGGCATTAAAATTTCCAATATATATATTCTAGACATTTCTTGAGAATAGGAATGCCGTAGTTGTTTAACTTCTTGAGTGCATTTTCGTCGAGAGATGACCATTGAATGATAAATCACCATTTAGGTACACTGTGAAAAAGTAAACGTTCATATGGATGGCTGAAACCTGTCCTTTAATTCGACCGTAATTTGAGGTGACGATTATTTAACCATATTATATGTTTATTATTATAAGACTTCTAATATACAGGGTGTCCGTAATGTCTGGAAACGGACAAATAACTCGATAATTATACATCGAAGAACGGAAAAGAACGTAAAATATTAGTTCAATATATTGGAAAAATCTATTTAAGGATATCAAAATTCCTCCAACTGTGCCCCAGGGGTGAAACGGGGGGGGGGGTCAACTTTGAAATCTTAAATAATAACCTCACCTTTTTATTGCAGATTTGGATAATACGGGAAAAAATACGTATCTTTTGTATTTACATTTTCTTCGGAAAATCGTGCCGTAGATGGCGCTGTAATCGAAAAAAATGCAGTGAGAATCGTTTTCATTGAAAAGACTGGAAACGGTCGAATAACTCGAGAAGTATACATCGGATTGCAAAACGGAAAAAATATGTGTTCAATATTTTAGAAAAATGGCAACTTTGATGTCCCTAAATAATTTTTTCTAAAATATTGAAAGCGTATTTTTCCGTTTTACAGTACGGTGTATGCAACCGTTTCCAGACTTTTCAATGGAAAGGATTCTCACTGCATTTTACTCGATTCCAGCGCCATCTACGATTTTCCGAAGAAAATGTGAAATACAAATGTTACGTATTTTTTCCCGTAGAATCCAAATCTGCAATAAAAATGGGGGTATAGCTTAAGATTTAAAAAAGTGCCCCCCCCCCTTTTTTTTTCCCCAGGGAGTAGCGTTGAAGAGCAACTTTGTTATCCCTAAGTAGATTTTCCAAAAATATTCCACGGTGCATTTTTCCATTTTTCAATCCGATGTATATTTCTCGAGTTATTCGACCGTTTCCAGACTTTTCAATGGAAACGATTGTAACTGCATATTACTCGATTAAAGCGCTATCTACAATTTTAAGAAGAAAAATGTTAAATACAGAAGTTACATATTTTGTCTCGTAGATTCCAAATCTGCAATAAAAAGGGTGGGTTATCATTTAATATTTTAAACTGAGCCCCCCTGTCCCCCCAGGGGACACAGTTCGAAGGCAACTTTGATATATCTAAACAGATTTTTAAAAAATATTGAACAAATACTTTCCGTTTTTCTATCTCATATATATTTCTCGATTTATTCGACCTTTCCTTACTTTTCGTGCACCCTGTATATGATTTGTCATTAGACAGTATTTTTATATAATGGTTAATTAATCGTGTTATCATTTTATTGGAATATGACCGTACAATATATATGTACGATCATTTGACCGTATTTTTAGATAACGTAGTACTTAAACATATTATGAGTTTCTTGTTATATACCTATAAAATTTGTATGTAATATTATTTCACCTTAATTTTACATAACTGTTAACCATATTTCGAGCTTGTTGCTATACGACCTAACTATATATGCATATATATATATATATGTGTGTGTGTATGTAGCATAATTTGACCATATTTTAAATTGACAGTGAAAAGGGCATATATATAATAATTTGCAATACAATTAATTCTGTGTGTGATAACAATTATAATTTCCATGTAAAAAACACAAAAATGTAATAAACACAAAAATGCGCCCTGTCACTTATTAAATTTATTTTATTCCTTACAGATTTACATAATAGTTAAATAAAGTTGAAGTTATCTTATAATAAATATAAATACTATAATATGAAAAAGTATAATTTTATAACAATATTATTGTTGTAACGTTTCATGGTGTAACCGTCCAGCATTTATATTATAATATTGATAATTGTAAATATTGTTAAATATCGATTATCAGAAGTCTATAACAGTCCTGTAACAGTAAATTATTATTGCATATGGTCGGGATTTCTTGATCATATAATAGTATATTATCCATATTATAATATATGCATTTTTTCATATTATAATATCTATATTTATTAAGTAAGACCTTCTGTTTTGTTTTAAAGATTATATACATTTGCAAAGAATGACGTAACCTATAAGTAATTAGCCACAATTTTATAATTCGTTCTGACATCCTTGTTACATAAAAATCAGAATTTTTTTTTACTCAACATACAAATTTCTCTAAATTTTCTTATTTTCAATAACATGTTTTAAACTGCCACTGTGCAGCAAATAAAACTATTGAAACTTCTTAAATACTAAAAATCGTGTTTCATTATTCTTGTAAAACTTAGTATACTGTGCATTTACAATAACATTGTATAAATCAATTATTTATCACTGACATTATATCATTGTGTTGTTGGATTTCAGTGAAATCAGTTTTGAATGAAATGAATCAGTTTTGAATCAGTTTTCAGTGAAATGATTTTATCATAAGTATTTTCAATTCTTCTGAAAATATACTTAAGACTCTAAACAATCCCTTTAGCAAAATTAATATTTTTATAAATTTAGAAAAAGTATCATTAATTAAGTTTCCAGTAAAAATATGCATATTTTCTTATAATTAAAAAACAACTTGCATTAGAGTATAAAAGTACCGGGTGGTTACAATATAACTATCTCTATTTGGAGCTGTCTGTAGCTTGAAGGAACGACCGGAATGAAACTAAAATCGGTACACTTACTATTCGAGAAGGGGGAAGAAGAATGTAACAATAAAAAATAAATAATTGCAATAATCGACGACAGATGTCGCTTTTGAGTGTGAAATGTAATGTGTAATATTATGTAAAATTGTGTCGCAAACCTCAATGACTTTACCGCATATTACAACATGTGCGAAACATCACTCCTGATGCGTTACATTCGGGAGTTGAGCACGTCGGGTACCACCTGGATTGTGGCTTTCAGCACAATGGCCATGTGGAACCTGAACATGATTGGCACAGCCATGCGAAAGCGTAACCACATTCACTGTGACATGTTCCAATAAATTAGATGTGCCATCTGGTTTGATGCCCTAATTCTTTGTTCTTGTATTACACATTATATTTCACACTCACTAGCGCCATCTGTCGGTGATTATTGCAATTATTTTTTTTATTGTTCAATTCTTCTTCCCATTTTCCAATAGTAAGTGTACCGATTTTGGTTTCATTCGGGATATTCCTTCGAGCTACAGACAGCTCCAAATAGAGATACTTATATCATAACACTCCTGTATTTTTATTAAAAGATTTAAATATCCAGAAATTTCAGAAATAGGAAAATATTTAATTAGTTTTAATAAATATTTTTATCATTGTTTAACTATAATATTGTTTACAATCAAAATTTTTATTTATTTGATATAGATTATAGAACACGACTTTGGTTGGACTTTGATTGAACTTGCACTGTTGGATAGATAATCTTTCAGGGGAGGTTTTACTACATAATACATCGTTCTATGTAGATTATTTATAGAATTATGAAGGAAACATTTCTGTTATTTTGGACAAATAGGCTACCATTGGTCATTTTTTTGGCTACCATTATCGTTGGTGAAAGAATTGAAACGGCTATACCATTTTAAAAATAATACAAACGTCTCGAAATATTAAAAAAAAAAAAAAAACTTACTAGGATTTTTTTTTTTTTTTTTTTTTTTTTTTTTAAGAAAAAAAATAATTTTGTTGAGAGATAATATTATAAAATGAAATTGTTTAATTTAAACATGAAAGAGAATACTTACAAAAATATTCAATGTGAAATTTTACAATTGAAACAATATTTGGCGACTTATATTTTGCGTCAAGATAAGAAAAATGCATTTGAAAATTTGATTAGATAAAATCTGAGTGATTTTTTTTATTTAATTTTTACTTTTATCTAACTCCTCCATCATGTGACTTCCAGAAGAAACTAGGAGATGTAATTATAAAGATGACTGCACTTGTTAGTTACATGTTTTTTTTTATTTACAATTTAGATTTTTCTTTTGTCGCCAAACAATTTGATTTTAAGCCAAAACGGCATAAGCGTGACATCTGTCCGAGCAATGTATGGTGTTTTTTCAAGTGTACGACAGCATTTTTGGAGTAGTTTTGTAAATTTTAGAAATAGCAGATAATATTTAGAAAATGGAGTCAAATATTTAAATTTTACTATAAATTTCTGCCACAACCAAATTATTAACACACATTTTAAAAACTTTTCACAATTCATTTCTTTTTGGTTTTCTTTGCATATCGTTTTGCATATCAATTAAAAACAAAGGTTTTAAAAATATATTGGGCTAAAATTCCGAAATCGGGTAACCCGCCAATTGGCGTATTTACTATATTGTTGGAAATTTCTTTTATATTCCAAGGGGACTCTGGACAGTGAATCCGATTTCAGAAGATTACACGAAATTTGTACTTAGCGATTAGTAAATTTATGGTTTTTCATTATGATGCAAACGGACAGAAGAAGATTTACTATTATACATTTTCAACTGCAGTTATTTATCTGTCGCTAAAAAAAGCAATACTTGCAATATACGAAAGAAACTCTGAAATGCCAATGGTGACCAATTGAACAAAATTTGCTAAATGTATCACTAACTTTATTTACCGTTCTCAATTAGTTTTGTTGGTAAAAGATCTATAATGCAGTCAACAAGAATGTGACATCATTTAATGAAACGTAGTTTGCCACGAAATTAACTTCGTTTTTTAGCTAACTGCGGTACATGTGTAACCATATCGTTACAAACACTTCTAATGTTTGACATCGAACTTTGCTGTGGACTCGATTATTTGATTAATAGGAAGACTTTATTTGATGAAATGTCTTTTCTACCAGAATCATTTACGGGCTTTTTTCAGGTTAATCGTTATATGATTGATATTATACAATGAAAAGGCAGTTCTCTGCCTTTTCTGTGTTATTTTAATTTTATTTAAACAATGCAGCTTTAAAAATCCACTTTTTTTATTAATCATATGTCTTTTAAATATGAAGGTTAAAGACTCTTCTTTGTGTGCAAATAATTTATAATATTATTGACTGTATGTACTCTGCTGGACATAAAACTGTGGTAGACCTGCGCCAGAAGAAGCAGTATATCACGAAATATAATGTAATGCAGAGTGAGATTATATTTAATCTACCAGAACCGCACTTAACACCATACTGAGAGTCCCAGAGTTCAAGAACTAACAAACGAAAATTAATATCCAGAACATTATTTAATTTCAATGGCCAATCTCTGCAATGATTGTAATGCTCACTTTTTTAGTAGTGTGGTGACTAGGAACATTTTAATTTATGTTAGTCATAACGGCCACATTTGTCTACCAAACTCTAATATAAATGATCGAATAAAAGAATTGTTTCTTAATAGTCCGAATTTTGTCAAACGTATAAGATAATATAATAGCGGAATGGTGTTTGCATTGTATTCAGCAATGCGGAGAGACTCTCCAGGTGAAGCTCCATATTATTTTATAATACAAAGTCGAATTTATCATTTCGTTTCATTCAAGGTTTATTTGTAAAAGGGATCAGCACAGCGGGCATAGCCTGCTAAATAACAATATAAAATGTATTTTAAAATCAAGAAATTAAGCATCACTTTTATTTTAAAAACAAAGTAAATCGGATAATTTCTTGTTTTTTTTTTTTTTTTTTTTTTTTTTTTTTTTTTAATATGGGCGTTTTTCTCTTTTGTTTCAAACACATAAAAATACTTTCAATATTTTATTTTACTGATGAAATTGCCGCAAATCGAATGGAAGAAAAATGTTTTGTGAGAGAAGAGACTCAGAATTTTTTATATTTAGAAATATTGACAAGTGCTTTTAAAATTTTGAAATTTCGCAGTTATTTTGAAAGCAAGAGTTTAAAATGGATTTTTCATTGTTTCTAAATGGACGTGGAAAATAAATATTTATTTTAGTTCTACGGGAAAAATCATAAATCATTTTTATAACAAAATTATCTAAAATATATGTAATACGCAAAAATATATGTAATTATGTACACAAAATTTTAGATTTTAACTTGAAATTAAACAATGATTTAAAATCAAAGGGAAAATTCTTTTGACATAAATTATGAAAATCAACTTTCAGAAAATTTAAACCTCCATTGCCTATTATGAAATATCTTTATTAAATGTAATTTTGGTACCACATTGTATCACATTTACATTTGATAAAGATATTTTATAAAAGTCAATGGGATTTTAATTTTGAAAAGGCTTTTGTTAGCTGTTAGCACGTCAGTCTAGTATTTGTTAGGTTGGAACAACCTAAATTATTACACTCTTCAATAAAATATATTATGTATTATTTTGACGCAGCATATTTCATTTAAAGTGATTTTGAAGAAACATAATTCAAACTATTTCTTAAATTAATAAAAATAATAAGTGAAATACATATTGGAAATGAAGTTTAGAAATGTAGAAGTTTTAAAATGACAAAATGCTTAAAATATATTTTTATATAGTGTAAAGTTTAAAAACAGTTAAATTAAAAAATATATGAAATTTGTAATTAAAGAATGACATTTCCTGTCATTAAAGAACATTTTACTGTAGTCACTATGTTAATGAAAACAAAAAATAAACTGTTATGAAGTACTGAATGAAATTAAGAATTCGACGTTTAAATTTTGTATACAATATACGATGCTTTAGCCATAAAACACCAATAATAAACTGTTGATATATATTGAAAGTATATTTGAGTAAACCTTTAATGCAATTATGATTTTTTCGTTATAAATATTGTAACCTGAAACATCTATTCAAAAGTTCGTATTGATAAATTAAAATATTATGTACGGAAGCCAAAATATGTATTTCAATATGGCGTTTTCAAAATTCTTGAATAAAATTTTGGAAAAATGCCAACAGTATGA
Organism: Maratus michaelseni; assembly: GCA_963931845.1. NCBI lineage: Eukaryota > Metazoa > Arthropoda > Arachnida > Araneae > Salticidae > Maratus > Maratus michaelseni. The sequence goes on along the minus strand of OZ007590.1, from coordinate 253,394,512 downwards.
AAATGTTCATTTTAAAATAACGTTATTAATTATTCGAGTTTTCCATTATTGACTGCACAGAATAAAATAATACATACTTTTTTTTTATATTACATCTTAAATTAAAATATTCTCCTCTTTAAAGGTTTTTAAATTGTTTTTTGCAGAGTTGCCAAGTCTCCGGCTTTCTGGAAACCAGTATTTTAGTACAGAAAATGCTGTTTTATGTAATCGGAACATTCTGCGATTTAAAAAAAAACAACATTTTCTGTAAGATAATACTGGTGTGCAAAAAGCCCGAGACTTGGCAAGTCTGTTTTTGATATTAATCTTTATAAATAAGAGAGATTAATAAGCTTTTACATTACATAGCAATTAAAATAATATTTGAATGTCTAATATAACTCAATGTAGAATATATATATACATATATATACAGAGAGAGAGAGAGAGAGAATTTGTAATATACAAGTCATTTATTAAAACTTCTAAGAGAAAATTGCTGTGTAATTCAGTTTATTCTAAAGTAGATTTACACATCAAAGTGGAAATCAAAAAGCATTTAAATTAAAGAAGTTAATATTTTCCAAATCTTTTCTTTTTCTAAATTTAGATAGTTTCAATACTCATTTGCACAATTTGAGGACTTATACACAAATCTGTAATAAATTACAAATGTTTCTTTAGTAATGAAAATATAATATAACTAGGAACAAAAATATAAAATAACTTCTTCCGAGTTACCCACGATTTCGAAAAGCGTTCTTTAATTTTTTAAACCTCGGAAACTAATATTTATTCACAATTTAAAGAATTATTTATAAAAACGAAGTTTCTTTTGCAGCCACTGATTTTTGGTTAGAAGCTATTCTGACAGAAAAATATATAAAATATAAATATAATATTTACAGAATTTGGTTTGCAATGCACCGTAACAATTAATACGAATGTTAAATATATTTTGCAAATTATTATTACAAACTGTTTTAACATATATTTTGGATATAAAATTAGTATTTAAACCATGTTAAAAGTCCTGTTTTTGCCATTCCAAGTCACCTGAAATACTAGTAATCAAATCTCCAAAGCTCACTCATCTAAATCTGTTACTTTTCTCATTATACGTTTATCCTCTATAAATGTATTTTATAATTAAGAATTGAATTACGATTGAGTGTATTACTGCATAGCAACCGATTTGTATTTGGGCTTGCCTTATTTTTCCGTATATGTATTCCCCTCTTGACATAATAATATGTTTCTAATTCTTCATCAAATGAAAGTGAATTGTAAACTAAAACATGATCATCTTTCTCTGTTACAACTTCATCCAGATCAGAAACATCGTCGAAGTGAACTGTTTTCGTAAAGAACACAAATAACATACATTGCAGCTTTTCTGGACTAGAGATTGCTAACACATAATGATTTTAAAATATAAACCTTCGACATATAAGCATTACCATGGACAACACAAAAGAGATGAATACAGTTCCCGCAATAATTTCGCGGCAACTGTTCATAAATTCATTTTCTCTCCAACTTTTATTTTCACACTTCTCCCTTTTTTCTGCCCCTCTATATTTCTTGAAACTGCGTTCTACAAATAAACCATTAACGTAGGTTTTTAAAAGTAATTATTTTATGTTTATGGTCAAAAAGACCCAAAGGTCACTTAAACGTCTTTTATTTTCTTTTTATTGATAAATTAAAAATCCAGTGGATTTAAAACTTTAGTATGTATTGATTGTCAAATAAAGTGGGGATATTTTCCGAAATATTATTAATTATATTGTAAGATACAGAAATTAAAAGAAACTATAGGATTTAAATCAGTGACTCCCAAAATTGGTCTTACCCGCTTCATAGAGAGATTTTTAAGGAGTGCAATTCCAGATTTGTTCTGAACCTATTCCATGTCAGTTTGTTTTTGTAATTAAAAACATTTCAGAATACAGAAAAAATATATATTAAAATTTTAAAACGAAAAAGAAAGAAAATAATTTTTTTATTCAATTTTCAAAAAGGTTTCCATACAACAAGAATAATTTTATGAAAAAAGATTAATATCTTCGCAACTTTTGCCTTTTTTTTTAAATGTTTGTATAACTCTGATGTTCTCATATGTTTTCTAGAATTTTACACATTTTTCGAATATTTATTGAATGAATTTTGTACTTCTATTCACCTGCAATAATGTTATTTAAAGAAACTTGTATACTTAAAACTACATAAGTGTATATTTAAGACTGTTTGACGCACTGATCTTCAAAAATATTTTAAATATGTAAACGAAGCATTAATACCAAATTTCTAAAATTAATAAATTGGCATCACAGAAAAAAAGTGTTTAATAATACATTTATTTTGGTTCTGGTGCTGGCAACATACAAAATATATTAACGTACATTATCAGGCATATATTTTAAAAGATATAATCCAATTACATAAGGTGGTCAACTTTTGATAGTAGGGAAAATAAAGCTTCCTAATGCAAAAGTGTGGTATGATAGGAAAGAAAAAGTCAACTTTAAATGGATAAAGATAAGAATACATAAATTGTGCATTATTCATAGATAGACATTATTACATAAAATAAAAATAAAATCCGCTTGTTACAAACGAGAAATATATCAAATTAGAAATCTAGGTTACAAAATCCAACTGTTCCTTTGACTTTAAATATAAATTTTTAATTAACGTAATCTGAAATTTTAAAAAATGTGGTACAGTCAATCATAAAATGTGTCATTACTAACATCTTTAGTGCTAAATCTGATAACATTCGGCAATAAAAATATAAGAGACCATAAAGTATTTTCATTTCACACTGAGGTATGTTGGCACGAAAAAACATAACTATCCTAGATATAAAAGTTTTAGAGATTTTATCCAGATTTCATAAACACCTTGATGGGATGTGGCCAGAAAAGTTTGGAAGCACTAAATACTAGGATCACTTCTCAAGGGTTGAAATTGCATTTGAATGGCACAATTTTGCTTATGGAAAACAGTGGTTAATATGTTTTAGAATTTAATTTTTAGTTAAAACAAATTAAGTATAAATAAATTAACGAATCCAATTGTTTCTTTGTACTTAAGTGTGACACAATATTTTTAATTTATAAGCATAAGTAAAGAAGTTCGTTTCTGTGTGTGTGTTTGTCTGCCGGCTGTGTTCTGGACACACTGCTGCACAAAGAGCTACAAAATTTAGAACAAGGTACCTCTATGTATGTAGTGTTGCACTTCGAAGCTCGATTTTGTAATTTTTGATTAGATTTCTTTAATGTACTTTTTTATGTGATTTTTAGCGTTTTCTCACGTTTTGCTGCGATTTTTTCACATTAGTAAGAGGATTCCAGTTCCAATCATTTATACTAATGTAGTAAATTTTTCACTCTTTTTAATAAAGTTTAATCGGAATTCGTACAGCATTTTTTTGAATTTTTGGCGATTTATTTTTTTCGCTGCTATGCAATTCTCTACATAATGCTTGATTGGTTGGTTTGTTGCCTCTATTTCGGCCTCGGGTTTTATTAAAAATCGTCATTATTTTTCTATTTTTAGCTTGGAGAGGGTTGATAAGTCTTTAAAGATAAAAAAATCATGGTTTTAAAAGGGAGGAATGGGTTATTAAATATCCCGATTTGGTTTTTTAATTACAGTTTTTAATTTTATTTAATTTTTAATGCGTTTTTTAACGTTTTTTCATGTTTTGCGGCGTTTTTCTTTACATTATTAAAATTAATCCAATTTTAATCTTATAGCCCGATATAGTAAATTTTCTTCTATTTGCAATAGAAATAATCTGAATTAGAACAGCAATTTTTAGAGTTTTTTCATGTACGTACCGTAATTTATGTATCTGATTTAGTGAATATGTTTTAACTACACTGTAAAAAATGGGGAGTATAATTACGCTTAATTTGGGTTTATGAAATGCCAAATAAGGTTTAAATATGCACTAATTTTGGTGTCAACACTGAATTAAGTGTTATAATACACTTAAAATAGTTTATCTGTACTCTTTAAAAAAAAATCGGTGATATCACACACCAAGAATGACAATTTGAAATTAATTCCGGAAACCAAAACTCCAATATAGGTGTACATTTTTATCTCGCAATCCAGCTCTGTGGTGTTGAAATATACGATGACGTCAGAGTGTTGCGTCAGCAGACGACAACAGAGCAGAGAACGGAATGAACCATTTTGATTTCATTATGAAGTGCTGTTAAAAACATAAGGTAAGCCTAGTAATTATTCCTTATATATTTAATAGATAATACTAAATAGTGTTTGTATAGTTAGATGAGGGAAATTAACTAAACAAAGCATGAGAATTTTTACTTTGTTAGTTGTTTTTGCTTAATAATCCTTTTCACGCACTTGACAACACTCGATCGCTAATGTTAATTCTATATTCTATAGGCATTATTTTTCTAATATCTCGTTTGTATTTGAATAGTTTTAAATGTTTTTTTTTTGTTTTGTTTTTTACATTGGGTAGCAGAGATTAATCTCTATTTCCGCCGTTGATTACGTTTTCGATTTTCTTTGCGGATTTTTTTTAGGAAGATGCTTTTACTTTCGAAACCGGTTCCGAAAATGAAAGTATCTTCGTAGAAAAAAATCGAAAAAGTAATCAACGGCGGAAATAGAGATTGATCTCTGCTATCCAGTGCAAAAAAAATAAAATAAAATAAAATAAAATCATTTAAAAATATTTAAATGCAAACGAGATATTAGAAAAATAATGCCCTATAGAATTAACATTAGCCCTTAATAAAAAATTATCATATTTTAGAACATAATATTTTGTTCCTGTTTTATTTTTAAAGCAAAATACTTGTGGATTGCATTAAAAGAACATTTAAATCATATTTTAAAGGGGAAAAAATCAGTAGTGTATGTTGTATCTGAATAATAACGTTTAGAAATCATTGTTTATGTGAAAAAAAAACAGTATTTATTGTTAAATAACTAAGCAGTCCATAGTGATTTGAATTTTCATAATTTTTCCTCTGTACTGTGAGGAGTTTTGAAATCTTGTATGCAGCATAGTTAAAAGTAAGCTTATTCCCTGGACTACACTCTCTTTGTGTTTGGCTTTTCTAGAAATTCGTATTACCATTTGTTAAACATTTGCTCAAAAGCAAACTTTTGTGATTATAAAAATATAATTTGCTGCTTCCGTAGAATATTTTTAGCTTTTGGAAATCTACTTTTATTTATTTTATAATTCTGCAATAGTTGTGATATAATTAATATAATCCTAATAACAGTATTTTTTACAAATCTTCTAGATTAAAAAATAAATGACCCCCCCCCCCCACCCCCTTAGGAAAGATTCTCAGGTCACCAAATGAAACTGTTCAAAAATCGAACTTTGTTTTGGGATCCTTTCACATTTTTTAACATACTTACAAATACTAAATTGTAATATGTATAAAAACTGCAAATAAGTGTTTTAAATTAGTTTAAATAAGTGTTTTAAAAACAATAACTTTAAAATGCAAAGTACATCCTTGATTTTGTCAATTTTTTTTATCGTATACAAATACAACTTTAAAATCCTTAAGGGTAGGGAATTTTAATAAAATAATTATAGGTTGCAACTCTTTATGAAACGGGTGAACCGCAAGCTTTTTATTTATTGTTGACATCATCACTTATTATTTCACCAGTATAATTATACACTAGTTTACACTGGAAATTTTTATTCTCCAGCCTTTTCTTTTCTTAGTATACAATGATGTTATCAACAATTTAATAAAAAACATAGTGCCTAGAATATGAATATACACTAATTTATCTTTCTGCATAATACTTTGATTAAAGGTTGCAACTCTTTATGAAACGGGTGAACCGCAAGCTTTTTATTTATTGTTGACATCATCACTTATTATTTCACCAGTATAATTATACACTAGTTTACACTGGAAATTTTTATTCTCCAGCCTTTTCTTTTCTTAGTATACAATGATGTTATCAACAATTTAATAAAAAACATAGTGCCTAGAATATGAATATACACTAATTTATCTTTCTGCATAATACTTTGATCATCTATATATATATATGTGTGTGTGTTTTTGTGCGTGCATGTGTCAGAGAGAGAGAGAAAAAAAAAATATGAGCCTCCGCTACATTTTCTTGAGACCCCCCCCCTATTATTCACATCTAGCTACAGCCCTAATTTTTAAATATTAGAAACTTTACTTATTTTTTCTTGATTTATGCTCTTGTATATGGTATTATTCTAAAATTTGATTTAGTTTATATTTTATCATTTTTAGCATGGAAAAAGATATTTTGGTATCCTATAATTCAAGAAGTAAATTGTTTAATTTACCAGCATCATTGGATGAATTTGAAAATGTAAGATATTTAAATTTTGCAATGTTTTTTGTAAAGAAATTAATGTTTACTATTTTCTAAACAATATTGATGTTTAATGCTACTTTATTAAATGGTACTTGTGTACTAACGCCACCGCAGCAGAAGTTGCGCTAATGTGCCAATAAAGAACAATCTTGTTGTTTGCACGCGCACACAGTTATCTTTTGGATTCCTTGTTGTTTGCTGATTTTTGACGCCATTTTTTAGTGCTATAAAAGATTGGCGGCACTTAAAAACCGCCAAATCTGTACCTACGGTGGTGTTAATACGTAAGTAAATATTAAATTTTAACTTTCTTCTTTATTGTTTCATTTTCCCCAAAATTTATCAACTTTGAACTTTAAAAGTTAAATCTAAAGCTCTATTAAAGCTGTTTTCAAGTTCACTGTGCAACAAATTCAAAATTTTCTGACACAATGACGGGCTAATTTTTAAATGTAAAGATACAAACAGTGTTGAATTCAGGAGGTGACCCAGGGTGGACAATAATAAACGTTGTATGTGTCACATGTTAAAAAATATACACAATCTTTATATAAATATGTATTATTTTATGTATACTAGATGGAACCCGTCAAAACGTGACAGAAACAAATTACTATAACAATATGAGTAAAATAAGCTTCTTTATTATTTAATAGGGGGATAGTATGAAAAAGTGTTTCATAAATTTTATTTTAGAAGTTCTTCCCCTAGTGAAACACAGTACTATTTTCGATGCAAACTCCAAACAGACAATCTGTAAACAACTGTGTAATGCAAATCATTTCGAAATTGCAGTTATATTCAGTACTGCAAGAAATAAATTTTCAAGGACTTATGATCATGCAAATAGTATATTCCTTTGTCCATATCATATTCAGTAAATAAAAGAACGTAGTATAAATAAAGTACATTACCCTGTGATAATACAACCGAGTGAGCTCTTATGCGCATTCTGCATTGCATCTGCTCAAAGGCACCATGGAAATTTTATGTTAAGGCGGTATTAAAAAAATATTTTTCCACGCTCAGCAACTCAAAATTTTGAGACACATTTTCAGACTCATTTTTAAAAGTAAAAACATGAAACTTGGCGGTGTGATTTATGAAGAGATTTATAAGGGACCTATGTTTTTATTTTTCGTTCAATTAATTAGAAATTGAATTACGAACATTTATTTTCACAGTATAATTTTTTTTTGTTTTCAGCGCTATCGCTTTGGGAAATTTTGTTCAAAATGTCCACTTTGACAGCATTTTTTGAAATATATTCTGCCTTTATCAAAACATTGTGACAATACAGACATTATAAAAGTTTCTGAATAAGAGAACCTGCCAATTGGAGGCATTTTAGAGCAAAATTGAATTTAAAAATATGTATCAAAATAAGCAGTTTGGATTTGAATACTCTTAATTTTTTTTTTTTTTTAATATATAAAAGAATGTTTTAAAATGTCCTCTTTAATCATTGTTCGTTTCAAATCCATATCTTCTAAAACACATCCATTGTTGTAAACTAATCAATTTTTATGCAAAGATGGAGAAATTTTCGCTATTGCCAAACTATGGGATTTAAAGCTAAAAATAATGATCGTGGCGTCACATTCAGTTGACGTCAAATGCGTTACACGTGCTTGTTATTTCATCAAATGATTTTTAATTGGATGTTAATGATTTTTTAATGATGTTTTACTGATTTATTAGTTACTTCATTAACTAAAATAAAAATTACGTCTTCGACATCATGATATTTAAACAGAAAAAGCATTGAAAAAATGTTGCAATGTGTAGTTACGTACAATAGATCACTTTCAACTGACATCACAAATATTTATCCAACAGTCGAGAGGGATAATTTAAAAAAATAATGTAAATAAATAAATATCAAAGATTATTTTGGTTTCTTTTTTCTTTAATGTATTGTAAATTTTATTGTTTAAACTTGCTGAGAAATGATATTTTAATGAATGGGGCTTTCCTAATTTCTTTTTCTTTCGTTTCTTTTCCTTACTTTTTTTTTTGAGATTCAAATGGCAACATTCTTTCATTTGTTTATTGGATGCTACAGTTTGGCAAATAATTTGGCGATAGTTTTTTTTTTTTACGGAAATTGGTTGACTGGATAATATAGAAGTACCAGAATATTTTTCTGCATTTTATAGTTATATTAATAAAAATACATTTTTAAGATTTGCTGAATCACTTATTTGTTTACTTTTTCATGCATTACATTACTGAAGATTGTCCTGTTATTCTTTTAAATATCCTCTACTTACATAAAAAAATAGCATGTGTTTTCTATGGTGTTTCTCATAAACTTTGTAAAATTAAGATTATTAGATTTTATTCAACTTCAACTGTCATAACTGCTGATGAAGCAGTTATTTTTGGCGATTTTTCTGTTATCTGTAAAATGGTTGTTTTTGGTATAGCCGTAAATAAGAAAAAAATTTCCAATCGATCAAATAATTGTATTTCGTTAATCATTATATTTTCTGATTTTTAAGCTAAGAAAGAAACAATAATCATGGATTTAATTAATTTTTCAATTTTTAATCATTAATTTCGGTACACCCAAACAATTTTGATTAAATCGGTACAGATGTCACTGCACAGGGTTTTCTTTTTGGCACCATAAATGGCGATTTTTGCTGTGTATAGCAACCTGTTTTTTTATAATAAAAATGAATATATGTGTAAATAAATCAAATAATATAAAAATAATAAATTCAATTAAATGCGTGTGTGTAATAAAAAGATTGGGAAAATTGGGTTTTTTTGCCAAAATGGCGCAAAGAAAAATTGCACAAATCCCGGTGCGTCTGCGACATCTGTTCCATTAAATCATGTAAGGGTAGTTTTTATTTAATAAATAATGAATTTTGTAAGAAGCCTATGGCTATGTTAGTAAAATGGATTTTGAGAATGGGCTTGCTTTATTAAATGAGTTTTTATGAAATAGGCCTCCAATTTTGTCAGGATCAACTCCTGGTATGGTTACTGAATTTATACAAGATGTACTTGAAACTTATGCATTCTTATTTGATGTTTCAGGAGGTGTATGCTAGATTTTGTATTGATCGGACAGTATCCATTATTATACAGTTTTTTAATGAAGTTTGGCAGGAGTACATTGATGTACAAAAAGATGAAAACATTCTTCCAGGTAAGAAATATAGAATTGTGTTAGATACACCCAAAGTATTATATATTGAAAATTCAGTTCCTGACTGTGCTGAATCGAAATCATCATCCCATATAACTGAACCATTTTTCACTGATGAGAGAAATGCTTCTGGTTCCTGTGAATCATCAGAACCAGATCTATTTGCTGCAGCAACTCCACAGTCATCTTTTCCCCTAGATAATTTCACAATACCCGCTAAAGACTTTTCAAGTCGCCTAAGACAAGCTTTGCAAGATGAGGTACCCTTACCTAGGGTTTTGCGGTCAGAATTAATACATACCATATGTTCATCTGTTGTGAAACATTCAAAATATCCGACATCAGTTATGGTGACCGACATGGCAAGAGCCATTGTTTCTAAATACCCATATTTAAAAGAGTCCATTGGAACTGGATATGGTGGATGGCGACAGGCTATTCGAGATAAATTGAAAAATATGCGTAGATTTGATCAAAGTGAGGAAGTAAAGCAGAAGAAAATAACCAATAAGTTCCATAACAAAGGAGAAAAAGCGAATGAAAAGAAAGAAATACCACAGTTCAAAAAACAACTCATGGTTATTAATGAACAGGCTAGTGCTTCATCTGAGTTAAATGAAACATTTGACATTAGAAGAGATGAAATTGTCAATCAATATATGAAAGTTGCTGATTTAAAAATTAAATATCCAAACTTATTTAATAAACAGCACTTTGCTGATGAATTTTTCCGAATAACAGGGAAATCTAACGTTTTTCAGTGTATTCCAAAATTTCTCAGTTTATATAATAAGCAGCTCTATAATTTATTATTGGCACGAAAAAGCCTTCCTTCATGGGTTGAAACTCTGAAATGTCTCCAAGAGCAAGCTGACACAGCAATAGCTAAAGATGAATTTCTGCTGATCTCATTACCTGTGCATTTTTCTGAAGACCAGCTATTTTTAACATACACGGTAAGTGATAAATTACAAATACTGTTATTAATTTATTTGATTATCTGCAAAAATAAGGTGTCTTTGGAGAAGAAAGGTTTAACATAAGAGTAAGAGTTTCCCCTTCCCCTCCTCGAGGGATGTTGTGCCTAATGTTTACATAAGATAGTTAGGTAATATTTTATATGCAATGTTGCTTTCACATTTACAAAATGACAGCATTTTTTTATACAATTTTTATCGCTCTTATTAAATGTTTAAAGTTTTTATAACATGCTATTTAATTTATTTACAGTGTTAGTGACCATACAAGACAATAACATGTTTTGGTACTTTTCCATTATACTGACACCATGCCAAAATGTATGTTAATGCATAATGTATATATTAAATGTATGCTTGGCGACAATGGTATCCGTATAATGGAAAAGTAACCATATTTTTCTTGCCCACTTTTATTTTCTGTGCATCTATATTAGAAACATTTCTTTGATATTAAATTAAAATGTCTTGGTTTGTAACATTATTTTTCTTTTTTATGAAATGTGTGAAAAGTATGTATTTTATTTGCATGTGTTAGAAATGAATTTAATGTGGTTGAAAATGATAGGAATATTATTTAGCAGTGTGCCACCTGTTATTGACTTGCATAAAAAGTATTGTTATTACATACATGTAAATGTTTAAAATGTCTTCCATTGCCCTTAAATTTTCAGGAAAAAATTTCTAAGATTCCTGCCTAATATGTTAGAAAAATCCTAGTTTTAGCTCTGCATTTAATCAAAGACATTCTTATAAAAATGATTTTCATCATGATTTAAATTTTAGTTTAAATAATATTTAATAGAGCCTCCGTACAAAGCCCTGTGGGTCGGTTTTGGGTTGGGAGATGGGGGTGAAGGCTGATTGTGCAAAATGTTGGGGATTTTCAACATTACAATTGAATAATAGGTAAAATGTAGCACTATAATAAATACGGCAATGTTTTCACATTTTATAAATAAATTATACGCCTCAATTAATATTTCACAGGTTTCTATGAAAGGAGACTGCAAATATCAGCTTTAACTATTGTTGCTCATGTGTTTATAAATTACTTTCATATGCTAAAAAAATGAGTCACTTGTCTCTAAGATTGATTAGAAGCTATAACTTTTAGATTTCACCTAGTATTAGAAAAATATTTATCTATCAAATCTTACATTTAAATTAAACAACCCTGATAATGTAGTCTGTTTCCTTATGTCACAATCTCATTAAAGATTTGAATTGCTTGATAAAGAATCAAACTAAAGATCTCATCAAAATGATAAATATTTGCTTGTACAAACCTTTTTTGTTGTTGTTGATGTTGCCCATATTTATGTAATTTACAATAGACTGCCAAAATAAAGCATTTATAGTCAGTTACAACAGATGAAAGAGAAAAAATACATTCTTTATTTTACATATCAGAATCTGCTAAATCTCTTTAACTGTTTGTTAAAGGATTACTAAACTTGTAGTATCAATAAATATTTCTTTATAATTTTTCTTCCTGCATGCCATACTTTCTAAGTTGGTTTGTTTTCTGCACGTTACTCTTTGTATAAGTGAAATATAGCTAAAATCTATGTGGTAAATGTTTTGTCTATAAAACGATAAATCTTGTCTTAATCTTTCTTCTACATTATCTGTTATCAAGTTTTATAATAGCATGCTTAGATGATCAAGGGTCGATCCAGGAAAATTTTGGGGTCTATTTAGAGCCCGTTCACAAAAATCTTATTTAACAAAACATTCTCCTTCACAAAATTCATTTTAAAAAAATAGACACTTTCACAAATTTCTATTCCATAAAAACATACTCTTCATTGATTATTTTTATTTCGTTATGTTTTAAAATTTGTAATTTGCCAACAAAACAAGTTCACTGAAAAGTAAAACTTTAACAGAAGGACTTAAAGAAGAAATTATTATTAAATGCTTCATTTGAATTTGAGTTAGCTAAATTTCATCCTTTGTTACAAAATGTTATTTTTCACAAAAATATGATAAATTTCACAATAATAACTTATTTTTCACAAAATGGGCCCCAAGAAAAAAAAAAAAACTGCATCGACCGCATGATGAGGTTTATGCTATATTTAAAGAAAAAAATTAAAATTGTATTTGTCATGCAGTGAAATCGAGTAGCACTGATTTTAATTTTAATTTCTCTTATAGGCAACTACTTCTATTGATGACATTAAGAAAGCAGGTTATTCATCGCCTCATGTAGGAATCATTGGGTTTGAGACTAAACAAGAAAAATACTATGTGCTAGCTGAGCATGAAATTATTCTCCACTGCAATTCATTATCGGAAGCAGTCACCAATCTGATAGCATCATACTTTATATTTAATTGCGAGTATCCAAAACGTTGCATAAAAACCCTTATTTTTATAGAAAAGTTCATCTTTGACATTCAGTCAGACAAGAAGAAATTACCATCAATTGTTGTAAACTTTGCACAAAAACTTAAAAATTGTATGTAAGGATAACAATTAGAAAGACATTTTATACTTAAGTCAATTTATATTGTTTAGTGCTTTATCTTTTTTATAATCATGGTTTTAATTTGTAATTTTTGCCCAAACATAACATTTACAGTTTTTACCAAGTATCTTACTCATTTAAACTTGTTTCATAGCCAAGAAAACAATTTTTTTTTGCAATGTGCTGTTCATGACTGTCCAAATACGTTTACTAATTTTCACGCATATAAATCTCATGTTTATAGAAAACACAGGAATACATTTTCTCAAGATAGATCTATTTTTCCTGGCCATTACATATGTAAAACATGTATCAACTGTCCACAAGTAAGCTGCTTTAAAAATCTGCCAGATATTTCAAAACATTTGAATGTACATACAAAACAAAATAAAACAATATTTTGCCCTTTCATAAGCTGTACAGCCAAATTCAAAAGTTTTTCCTCTTATCGATCACATTTGAGTAGAAAACATACATATTATACGCACACTGATAAAAGTAAAAATAATTTGAATAATTGCGATGAAGAATTTTTAAGTCACATTAATTGTAGTAAAGATCCGTTAATGGACTTTGAATCAATAAATGTAGAAGATGATATAGGTGCAACTGAAGAAAATTTTGATTCAAAAATGAAACGACATGTTAGTTTATTATTATTAAAAGCTCAGGAAAAACACATGCTACCTTTGTCCACAACCCAAAAAATCTTGCAGGATTTTAATTCTTTGTTGGAAATGCAGAGTGATTATTTAATTAACAAAATTAAAAATGAAACTTCTAATTTAAGTATAAGTAATGAGAGTTTTCTAAAGATTAATGAAATTTTGAAACAAAATTGTATTTTTGAGAGCATTGATTCATTATCTAATAATTATAGGAGAATGAAGTACTATGAAACAAACATGCAAATGGTTCTTCCTGTTGAGTATATTTTAGGAAATAATAGTTTCAACAAGTCGTGTTGTTTTCATTATGTGTCTATATTAAAAACTTTGAAATTTTTGTTGATGCAAGATGATGTATTTACACAAGTTGTGAACCCTAAGTGTGACAAAGCCAAAAATCTTATAACAAGTTTTGATGATGGTAAATTCTGTAAAACTCATCCCCTGTTTTCTACCAACTTCCATTCCTTAAAATTAAATCTGTTTTGTGATGAATTTGAGATTTGTAACCCATTAGGTGTTCATAGAAAAACTCACAAATTACTGGCATTTTACTATGTTCTAGGAAATGTATATCCACAGTATAGATCTTCAACTGATATAATTCAATTAGTTATTATTTGTAAAAGTACAGATGTGAAATATTTTGGTATTGGTAAAATTGTTGAACCCTTAGTTAAGGATTTGAATATTCTTGCAACTGATGGAATTTCTGTGAGAGCTGAAACTTTTGTTGGCTGTCTGTCTTTTATTAGTGGTGACAATTTAGGAAGCAATATGATTGGTGGTTTTGTGGAATCATTCTCTAATAAAGTAAACTGTTATTGCAGAACATGCTTGTGTAATAAGGCTGAGATACAAAACACATAGACTGATGATCATATTACATTGAGGACTCCTGAAAACTATAAACAACATGTAACAGAGTTGCTTGCTGATGACACAAAGTCAATTCAGTATGGAATAAAAAACAATTCTCCATTTAATTCAGAATTTTTTCATGTTACACGTGGTCTCCCTCCTGATATTGCCCATGATTTGCTAGAAGGAGTTGTCCCATATGAAACAAGTTTAGTTTTAGAAGCTTTACACACACACAAAGTAATTTCTATTGATTATATAAATAAACAAATTGAAATGTGGCCTTATGGACCTTTAGATTCTATTGATAAACCATCTTTAATAAATAAAAAATGTAAAATAAATCAGACAGCTGCTCGAATGTGGACACTTGTCAGATTACTCCCGTTAATGTGTGCTGCTGTCATTCCTGAAGACAATTCATATTGGAAATTGTTTATAGATTTAAAGGGTATTGTTGAACTTATTTTTGCCCCTGTTCTCACAGTAGACCATATTGCTTATTTAAAAATTAGAATTGATGACCACCTACATTTTTTTAGAGAACTTTTTCCTGATAAAATGATGATACCAAAGCAGCACTTTCTTATTCATTACCCTTCTCACATGTTAAATTTTGGGCCTCTCCGTCACTGTTGGACATTGAGATTTGAAGCGAAGCATTATTATTTTAAGAGACTTGCTGCAATAGGAAAAAAATTTAAAAATATAACTCTCACATTAGCAAATCGCCATCAATTACGTCAAGCATATTATGCTTGTAATTCAAATGATACCTTCAGCATAATAAATCGGTTGGGATTACCAAACCACTTGAATTAAGTTCTATACAACCAGAAGCTGCTCAGGTTATTGTGAAAGACAAAGGATTTACTAGGGAACTATATTCTGTTTCACACTTTACTATTAACTTTTTAAAATATGTTAGTGGTTTATTTATTGTTAGGAAATTAGTTGAAGAAGAACCAATTTTTTCAAAAATTTTGCTCATTATAACAGATAGTGATAAAGTTTTTTTTCTTTTAGAAGATTATGAGTGTGTTTTCAATGATCATTTTGGTGCATATAAAATTTAAAAAATGTCTAATAAGGACTGTTCAAGATTTTTTTTTATGGATGCAAGTCTCTTGCAATTTAGATATCCATTTTCCAGCTACTACAAAAATGGAAACTGGTACATTGTCTTAAAACATATTTTGGTAACATTAAATGATGTTTCATACATGGAATGTAATACTTAAGATTTTTTTTTTGTTACATATAAAAATTGTATAATATTGTGTGTAATATATCTTAAGTGGGCAATTTGAACAGTACAAATCCAAAATGACAATTAAAAAATTGTGTAAGCCTGTTTTGGGTTTAACTGTAGGTATACTATTTTGGTTAATATCAATATATTTAACCATGAAATGTGTTTTGATAATGTTAAGTAATAATTATATGCTGTTTGTGTGGTTTGGTACACTGCAATATGCAATTTTTTTTTATGATTAGCTAAAACCGTTCTTTACTTTTAACCTTGACTTATGCTTTTTTATGTGCTTATAAAAATCATTTTTTTATTGTGAAATTGCAAATATACTGATTTGACCAAAGGCTTACTGTCAGAACTTTGCCCACCTAAGATATGAGTAAGTAAATGTCTTCAGAGAAAATTCTATAATTTTTTTTGCTAACTTTATGAGAAAAGTATGTGTCTAACCCATTGGTCTGCAAGCTGTTAAGAATTATTATAAGCATTGCTTGCCTGTTCAAATTAAGTTAGGTTATTTTGTTTATTAATGCATTCAAATTTCTTTAAGATATTTTGAATTTAACTTTTTTTCTTTCTTCACTGTATTTCATTCGTTCTTACTTAGTTATTAGTCTCTGATTATTTTCATATAATACTTTTAGTATTGACAAATGTGTATTATACTTTCCAATTCAGTATTAGTTAAATAAATATCATAAAAGTTATTTTGTTCTTAATTCTTACTATTAAAATTTTGAATAAATTCTGCATACATGGTTACCTGATTATTCCATTGACCAACTAAGTTATAACCAGAAATGTAAGATGTGTTGGGATGCCATAGTTAAATATCACTAACAAGTAATACTTGTAATTAAATCCAATTAATTTAAGCTTCTTAAGAGTGATATTTTAAAATTAATTTTTATTTAAAGTGAGTAACATTTTCCTTGGGGTATTTCTTAAGAAATTTATTCAAAACGCAAAACATTCATTACTAGGATGATAAAATATTAGGTGTTAATAAGAGTGGGGGATGGCCATAACTTCTACAATGCTATATTGAAAATCGATTAAACCCTTTCACTACTAAAAATAAGTGCAAATAGTTTCATGTGGCTTCATTGTTAAATACGTAAGTATTTTGACATGAAAAAATACAAAGTCTAACAGAATTTCCTGACTAAGTTTATTTTAACTTTTATGTAATCACAACATTTATATTGTTAAATTTCTATATGGAATTCTTTTTAATTATAACTGTAATTGAATAAGGTTTTATTAATGGTGGCAACAAAGTTGCTATCATAATTGTTGTAATTAAACACCCGATAAATCTTGCAGCACCAAATTATTTTTTATAGCTCTTTTCAAGTCTTTGACCGGAAATATGTCGTCCCAAATTATCCTAAGAGAAAAGGTGATTGAAAGGTTATGGATATTTACGTAAAGCTACCGGCATTTTTACTGGATTTTTCTTCTTTTGATTAAAAGATAACATATTTTGAAACATCAGTAAACTTTTATAATTAAAATTAAAAAAAATTATATTGAGGATTTCAATTACAGATTTGCGAATTGACTTTTAAATATCCTTTTCTGAATCAAAGAGAAAAAGATCTCTAAATTTTCTGTAAACTGTTATACATTTATATAAAACTTAGACATATTTTTCTCTTTGATTCTGAAAAAGATATTTCAAAATTAATTCGCAAATTTGTAATTGAAATCCTCAATATATTTTTTTAAATTTTAATTATAAAAGTTGTTTCAAAATATGTTATCTTTTAATTAAGAGGGGAAAAATCCAGTAAAAATGCCTGTAGCTTTACATAAATATCCATAACCTTTCAATCACTTTTCCTCGTAGGATAATTTGGGACGACAGATTTTGAACACCAAATTTGGTGTGATGCTGCATCGAAGTGGCATATCCTGAATTAGTTAGTAGGACACCCAATTTGGTGTTAAAGCACACCAAATTGATGATGGTGTTTTATTACACCACTTTTGGTGGCAACTTTGTTGCCACCAAAAGTGGTGTTTCTTTACACTAATTAATTTTTGGTGTTTCATTACACCAATTTACAAGGGGTGTTTCTTTACACCGTTTTTGGTGGCAACTTTGTTGCCACCATTTTTGGTGTAAAGTGACACTAATATTTTTTACAGTGTAACAATGTGAGCCGTATAAGCTAACGCCTTATCGAATGTAAAAGTGGAATTAATACCGAGAAAAGAAAAGTGCACTAATGTTTAGAAGGTCAGTGCGGTTGTTTAAAGCAATGCCGGTTGAGACCATCAAAACATCGCTTCTGTGTATATTTTACGAATGGTGTTAGCGTGCTACCATGTTATAAGCGTTCTGACAAATCTTTTGATATCGGTCTATCTATAGAAAGCACTGTTTTTTGGCCATAAAGTACTACTACCCTATTAATCTGTAGTCCAGTTTAATTCGTTCCTTCTCTGCGAGACTATCAATGGTACGCAAGTTACTTTTCGTGTTACAAACAGCAACATGCATGTTATTCTATTAAATAAACCATTTAAAAGATACATCTATATCAGTTGAAGCTTCAAGATTGGAGGTACGTTTACATGCATACTGTTTTCAGGTACAGTAAACGATCCTAAGCAAATGTGACACTTTAAGATCCATTTACTGGCCTTCCGAAAAACGTTAATTTTTATTCGAATTTGTTATACAAGTTTAAAATGATCTAACGAGTGATAAAATTATGGCACCCAATATTTCATTTGTCTTTAGTCCTCTTTAAGAACCTCTTTTGACTCCTATTGCCTTGCGTTAATAAGATGATAACGTTGCTTCTTTTTTTCCAAATTAGGATATTTTGACGAAAGAAGTAAATGGATAATCCACAAAGAACAACGCATTTGATTAGCGAACAGGTTACTATGTTGTAAAATATTGATAAACATTTGTCTCTGCTGATACGTTAATTTTGTATCTTTGAAGTATACAAATTTATAGATGTACATTAATTTGTTTGCTGAATATGCTTATTTTTAGAATCATATTTCTTATACAATCGTAAAATGATCTAACGGCTGATATTTAAGGCACAAGTTATTTCATTTGTTTTAGTCACCCTTAAGAAATCCTTTTTATTCCTATCGCCTTGCGTTAATAAGGTGATGTCGTCTTTTTCAAAATTTGGCTATTTTGATGCACGAAGAAGATGGACAATGGGAAAAAAACTCATATGAAGAGCGAACAGGTTGTTTTGTTATAAAATACTGATATACATTTGTTTTTCTGTGGGCGCGTTTCTTGTATTGTTCAAGTATACAAATTTTATAACGCTGAATATGCTTATTTTACATTCATATTGATTATACAAGCGTCAAATGATCTATCATGTTATGTTTATGGCACAAGTTACTTCATTTGTCTCAGTCCACTTTAAGAAACTCTGTTGACTCCGACAGCTTTGCGTTACTAAGGTTATGTCGTCTGCTTCTTTTTTCAAAATTTGGCTTTTTTTATGAACGAAGCAGATAGAAAATTGGCATAAAACTAGTCATAAGAATAGTGAAATGGTTCGTTTGTTATAAAATACTGATATACATTTTTTTCTGCGAGCACAATTTTTGTATATGCAAATTTTTCAGTTGCTTTGTGCGCTGAATATGCTGTATATTAACTGTTAGTACAGCACAGTTAAAAACCAATAATGTCTTTTAATTAATGTACAGTTTGTTTACGAAATAAAATAGATTATAGTGTAAACGTACTTATTCGCATTAATTTTAAGTTATTGTTCTTAGTTATATGGTTGGGTTTAAAATACAAAAACTACTAACAATAAATCTATTATTTTACATTTAGATGTTTTAATTCATTGAAAATTGGTTAACTACATATTTCTTTTGACTTTAAGAGAATGCAATTATACAAAGACAAACTCTTTGTTAATATCAAATTCATGGATGTACAGCCATGGAACAAATTGCGCCAACCATTGCTATTTTATAGCATCGTTTGCCATAATATAAAATGAAAGAAATAAAAACACTTTATGCAGTCTTGTGTTTTTTATAAATTTAGAAAGAGTGAATTTGAGGATGCTAATGTTAAAACCATAAGGAAATCTCTAATTATATTTTTAAAAGATCACCGGATTCATATATTTTTTGCTCATTGCGATACAATGCATAAACCCAAATATAATCTAGGCATTTATTAAATAGATGTTTAAGATTATTCAAGAATATATTTTTAGTTATGAATTCATGTTTACAAATTCCATAAATTATGACCTACATTAAGTTTATACATAAGAAAAATAAACTTTATCAAAGACTGAATATATAAATTTAAAGCACATACCTACTATTAATTTTTAATATAGAGACAAATTATATTTTTTCACGATTTGATTCGTCAGTATTAGCGTGTTGGTCGTTTTATCACCCATATCAGTTATCCTTCAACACTTTCTCTACTCATTACAATTCAACAGGGGAACTAACTTCGTGTAGCAAACCATCAATATTTCTCCTGCACAATAGTAAAGTTACAAGGCATTCCTGCTTTTTTAGGTATATATTAATAAGCAATTTTGAAATTTGTCGAAAGGATTGCATATGGCCACTAATATCATCTAATTCTTACGCTTCCCAAATATTTCAAAGTTCGCAAGAAAACAGTATACGTACATTACACTTCTAAAATTTCATAAAAAAGAAATAATAAAATTTTAAATAAAAATTGCTTCTTTTTTTCCATTTTCTGCCACCGGACGCCTTCGTCAAAAATACAGAACGTTCATACAAACACAAAACGTTCTAAAAAAGGTGATTACTCCGGGATTAAGGAGAATGTCTCTTGTATTTTTTTTTTCCATTCACAAAGAAAGTAACTGGAAAAGTTGTATAAATTTTCTATTTCAAAACTTCTAAAAATGTCCATGACTTTCAACGTTGAAGTGGTTGATTGTCAAGTTGTAAAAAATAACAAAACAGCTTAAGAAATTGAAAAATGGCATAATTTTAATTAGCATGAAACAAACCATTTTATACTTTTTTATGTATATCCACACATAAAGTTTGAACACATGCTCCGATTTTTATAATTCTTCTATTTTGTAAGGAATAGGCTCTTTATGATGGTGGATCCATATAAATTCATCAGGATCCAAAAATGTATATTCATTTATTGTCATTTCCTTAATTGTCTACGATTTAATTTTAATAAAGAATAGTCGATCTCTGCGAAATTTATATATGTTCTTAAGCTGCTCAGTATTACTTTACATATTCAATTATTCATCATGTGATGTAAAGATTTCTACAGTGGCACATATAAAAAATAGTATGTGTTTACTGCTCATCGGACATGAGCGATACTAGCGACATTGCAATGCAAAGTATGTTACAACAGTGCGATCTTGTAAGGCCACAATGAAAGACTCAGGCAGCAATATAAAAGAAAAACACGAAACTTTTTTTTATGAGTAAAAAGCATGAAATTGTGGGAAATAGACTTCTTTTTAAAGATGAAATTGCACCCTACTAACCCGACTGAAAGACAAACCTCTATTTCGCGATATTCTCTATTTTACGAACTTCTCTTTGGAATGCAGAACATTCTATTAATTTATTTGTAAAATAACCTCCAAATAGTGAAATTCATTCTCTATTTAACGAACTTTTATTGTGATCTAAATTTTCTTAATTCGTATTTCTCAAAATATTTCTGGACATTTCAAACTTATTCTTTATTTCTACATATTTTACATATACGATAATATCATAAAATTTAATTCATTAATTTTAAATATAAATTTATTTAACTAAAAATATAGTGTATTTCTGGACAGTAATGCGTTGTGATATTCTTGTTTTTTCTACAAATCCCTTTTCTCTTTTTTTATTGAATGAAATAACTAAAATAAATGTATATAATTCATAAAAAAATGTAAGTATTTACCTTTTTTTAAATAAAAAAATTATATTTATGTAGTTTAAAATATTTCCAAACCTAAATCTCTAATTTAAGAATTTTTCATATAACGAATATTTTTGCTAGATTTAGCGACTTGGTGAAATAGAGGTCCCACTATAACACTAAATTTTCAAGAAACAAAAAGTTCTATCTGCTAAATAAAATTATAAGTAGCTTTAAACACCACCCTCAGTCAAAGTCTTATGCTCGTATGCTCCATCTACATCAACCTAGAAAACCTCGGTAGAAAGCTGAAATGGTATTCATCATTAATCTGATCGGACTTCGGCCGCGTTCAGATCCAATCAGGTTAATCGTAAATATCATTTGAGCGTTCAACCGTGGTTCTCTAGGTGAAGGTAGAGGGTGAATACGAGCATTTAAGCTACTCAAAATCCTGTGGGTCACAGAAACTGCTTTATTTTTAAATAATTCGATGCTATCTTCCAGCTCTGAACGCTACGAGTAAGCCGCAAGAAGTCACGGAATATCGGACATTGAAAGGTTTGAGTTACCCATGTTGTTACCTTACGTAACTCAGGTTGCGGTCCGTGTTCGCGCACACTGAAAGACTCTACCAAACACTCTAGCTAGAATGCGTCGATGACGTGCAATTAGTAAATAAAATAAAAGTCAAACCTTTAATGTCTGTTTTATATTTCTTATTACTTGTTTACAACCTAAATCAATTTAAAATCCAATTTGTTTGTGATTTTTTATATCTTTCTTAATAGATTTATGCATTTATTAATATACAGTAGACTCCCTCAAATCCTCGACCCTAAAATCCGCACATCGTTTCTGATGTAAACAATGAAACTTACACTTAATATGTAGGTGAAAAATTATTTTTTTATATTTTTACATCATTCTGTACACATTTGAATATAGAATTCTGGTTAATATGATTGAACTCATGATTTCTCATGCAGAAAGTAAAAAAAAAAATTCTGAAACATTTCAACATTGTAGTGATATCAGTTTAAATCACGATCTTTTTTCCAAATACATTTATGTATTAATCAAGGTTTTTGGGTTATTAAGTATGGCTAAACATAAAATAAAACTTTGTTATTTTAAGATTTTTTTTATGTAAATTATAAGTGTGCATTTTTAAGGAGAGTTTCACTGAATAGTTGAAGAAAAAATTATCATTATTACGTATATTTAGTTACATGCATTATTAATTATTTACTTGACCTCTACTTTTAATATTTATTTATTTATTATTTCTTAATTTTTATTATGTTACTTTACTATTTTTTGTAACCCAAAGCGTTCAAAGTCCGATATCCCGGGACTTTTTGCGGCTTACTGGTAGCGTTGTTATTGTCAGAATTCATTACAATTTCGAATGCATTTTAAACAAAACAGTGACCAGAAATCTACAAAATTTTAAAATCCGTACAACCTCTGGTTTTAAGCTATACTGATTTAGAGGGAGTCTACTGTACTAGCTGATCCGTCCGGCGTTGGCTAGAAATCATTACTTTTCTTTTGAGGTTTCGATAAAAATAGTCATTTTCGGCGCGCATTCTGTTCTAAACAAACCCCTTTCTGAACGATACTCCGGCACTCGTCCCCGCTTCAGACGACATTGTATAGCAGGCGTGATATGCACTAGCTGCAATATCGTTTAGTTTCAATTTCCAACGCCAGGGGACGCAAAATCGTCTTACTTAGTTCTCTACATCTTAATTAGTTCATATTAAGTTGAATAAACCAATCCCCATTGAAGAAGATTCCAAAAATTTTTTAGAGCACTTTGGTCGAAATGTGAAAATACCTAGGTCGACAAATTTCAACCATCATATCTCCCATACCCCCACATATACCGACATGGAACCATCATAGTGAACAATGGGAAACTCGAGGCTACTACCACATTGAAACACCAGTGGTCTGCGCTGTGTAGTTCTGGCTGCAAAGTGAAATATAGGGACACACACGTCATTTTATATATATACACATATATATATATATATTATACCATGTAAAATAATTTATCACTTTTTTTGAGCCGATAAAAATAAAAATTCTTGCAAAATTATAATATCAGACATAATCAAGCCGTCTTTTTATTTTCATATCAGGAAATTCAACGTTCCTACATAATTTTAAGCTTTAACTATGAAATATAATCTGCATGTATAGAATAGTTTTGGACAAATTGGCGTTTTAAAATAGATTAAATATATCTGTTTACTTAGTTTTCCAAGCTTAAAACTGTTTAAATTACTATCCAACAAGCTTGTTTTAAACTGGTTCTCTATCATGTTATGATGAAGCATAGTTTAATTATGGACTTGTTTGACATTTTTAGTTATCTTTAAAGCAGCTTAGCAAACTTTTATCACATGAATAAGTTTATGAAGAAATATGTAAAATGAAAAAAAATAATTGGAATTTTTTTTGTTCAAAATGATTATTAGATGTTAGTCTTTTTTCTTAAATTATATGATAAAAATTTATGGAATATGTTTGTTTTCTTAAAATTTATGAACACTATTCAAAATAAATGATTTGGTAAGTAAAAATTTGAAACGTTAGATCATCTAGCCAAAATCTACAATATATAATAAATATCAGATTACTTCAATAATATTTAAATAAATACAAATTACTGAATTACGAAGCTTTTAATTAAAACAGTGCCGTTCTTTTCTTAATAAAACAAGAATTTTAACAGCATACTTAAAGTATTCGTCTTTTTTTTCTACTAAGCAGATTATAATAATATTTTGTTACACATTGCTACATTATTTTTTTTAAATAACAAAGAAAGTTTCATATAAAGTAAAAAAAAAGTTTCAAAAGAAATATGAGAGAAATAATCTTTTGGCACTTTTGCAATTTATTATGGAGGTATAGCTTCAAAGTTTGTTATTACATCTATCGCTCATTTACACTGCTTTTCAATGATAAACATTAAAATATATTACATGTTAAGAAATAAAAAATAAATATTGAAAACCTTTCACAGTAGGTGAGTATATAAGCATTAATTTTTGGCCTCCGGATAAGGTCATATTTGTTTCATTTTTAGGGTTCGGTATTTAAAAAGAAAAAACGAAACCATTATAAGATCACTCTTGTGTATGTCTGTTCGTCTGTCAGATCCCTTATTCTCGTAAACTATGGGACGCGGAAAGTTCAAATTTGGGAAAGATATATAGCCTTTTTACATACACATTTTCAAATTATTAACCATTCACAAGTATGTTTAGGAGAAACTTAGGGGGCTAATTAAGTTACTTAAAAAAACTTTTCTTTTTTATATAACATGTGGTGTATGGTGTAAAAGATCTCTCTCAAATATTAAACTCAAAATCATATTTGTTTTATATTTAGGAATTATATTTTCTGAGATATCTCCAAAAATGCATAGCAAAAATATATCCCCCCCTCTTCTATTTCCGAATCTACTTAAACTAAAATTATGAAATAAATTAGGGGTAGTAGGAGTTTATTTAAATCTTGCAGGAAAACTAGAGAGATTTTCCTAGGTAACATAGTTTTTGAGAAAAACACATTTTTCTGTTTCACAAAAACTTTACTTTTCGGGCGGTCAGCGTGGGAGTTGCCGTGAACTCGAGGTATCTATCGACGCAGAATCATCCAAGGATATTTGATAATGATTTTCGAAAAAAATTGTCGATAATTAGCCGAGATAGAAATTAAGTAACTTGAAAAAAAAAATTATACATCGTGTAGGATATCGTTCAAAAGATTTCGTAACTTCAAACTTAAAATTATATTTGTTTTAATTTTAGGTATTATATTTTCAGAGATCTTCGAAAACATACTTAAAAATATACATCCCCCCCCTCCAATTTTCGAATCTACAGAAACTAAAAATTAGGATTAGTAGGTGTTTATTAATTAATAAATAGTAAATAATAAATTTAATGTACGGGAACCCAATGAGCGTGAGTTATACTCGTACTTAATTCATTAAAATATAGGCTGGACATAAAGTTTTTCCCTGATTACAAAAAAATATTACGAAATAACCATTGAATGTAATACTCTACAATTTTTATTAAGGAAAAGTCTTGTTTTTTTTTTACCGTCGTGCATGAGTTCCTTGATAAAAAATTTCTTGGAAGATGGATCGAAGAGAATGGACCAACACCACGGTAAACCCGATATTACTTCTCTAGATTTTTTCTTTTGGGAGTACATAAAGGATAGACAGAGTGTTTGCAACACCAGTAAAAGATATTGAAACACTCAAGGTCAGGATCACAGATGCTGTGTCTAGTATTACAGCCCAAGAGTTGGGCAATACGTGGCGAGAAATGGAATACCGCCTTAACCTTTTTCGAGCTACGAAAGGTTCACACATCAAAATTTACTGACGTAAGTACTTGCATAAAAGTTTCATAAATGTGTTTACAATATATTTAAACAAGCATATGCCTAATTATATTAGTTTTTCTGCAATAATTTATTGTTATCAGGGAAAGACTTTATGACGACCCTATATATTTTTGAATTATGTCACTAATTATTTAATTCATTAAAAAGGAATAAATCACAATTCTTATGCATTCTCATAATTAAATTGATATTGTTTTTAGTTTTAACTTATAAATAATTTTAAAATTATGACTCTTTAATATTTTATTGTGTTTTTGTTTAGTTTACCATACTTTTCGGTGTATAAAACGCAATTTTATATTCTTAAAATGGGCTGCGTCACATTCAATAAAGGTACAGTTTTGTTATCTACTGTGCTCGACTTTTGGTATTTCTCATGTTTGTGCCTGGTTTAATATGCTTTTGTTAGTACTTTTTTTAAACCCCGGAGGATGCACATCGGGCCTATTGAGCCTGAGGGCTGCAAAAATATAATGCAGAAAAACAATCCCTCGGTGAAAAAAATGCAGTGTCGCAGTAGTAGCATTGAAGGTCATTTACATGCTAATCATAGGCATTTTCAAGAATTCCCCCTTTCTTTTCATTGAAAACAGGTTGCCGGGCTGATGAGACATTATTGCAACCTTAAAATGTGTTTTATAATTTTGAGTTCTAGAAGCAGTATTTATTAGAAATGTATTGTTTTACATTTTATAAACTCTGTTTCTGTGCAACGGACATTTTCTGTATAATAAATGTAGTTTGTTTTGTTAAGGAGAACTATTCCGGGCCTACTAAGCCCGGCGGCATCCTTCGACAAGTATAAGGTGAGCTAAAAGTGTTCTAAAAGCGGTATTTATTAGAAAATTATGTCTTTATATTTTATAAAGTGCGTTTTTGTGCAACAAATGTCTTCTGTATGCAATTTTTTTTTTCGTTTTGCGTTTTGTTAAGAAAAAGTACTCCGGGCCTACGAAACTCGTCCTCGGATAAGTAATAAGGTGTCCGTCTTCCCGGTTAAAAATGTAAAAAAAAAATAGTGAGATTGACTAAAGTAATTTAAGTATGAAAAATCATCTTTAATTTTATAAATTAAATGATTTCATATAATAAGTAGACATGGGCCCCACTCGGAAGCGACCGGCTAGTATATAATAAAAAATCAGCAATAGTTCAGTTTTTTCTCTAATCTGCCGCAATCGGGTTCATAGCCGATGTTGCCCACAAACTCGCTAGCTCTAAAATCGCTGAAATACATGATTAACTACTTTTTTTGTAGACTTGTAGTTTCACATTCTTACTGAAAACTGCTACGGTGATATGGCACAATTACCTTAAATTTTCGACACACAGCGTGACCCCCTTAATGGATTATTATCTAAAATTTCTGAAATACATAGTTACCTATTTTCTAGTATATTTGTTATTCTAAATTTCACGCATCTATCTATTACTGAGATATCGCAAAATAACATAGAAAATCCGACCCCTATTTAACCCTCTTTAGTGGCTGAATTTCTAAAATCGCGAAAATACATGTTTAACTATTTTTTGTATATTTGTTATCCTGAATCTGTGATTTCAAGATCATAACTAAAAATGCTGCAAACATTCGAAATGACCTAAATTTTTGACCCCCATTTAGCCCCCTCCATTAACGGGTGAGTTTCTAAAATTGCTGAAATATGTGTTTAATTATTTTTATAGCAGATTTGTTATCCTGAATTTCACGTTCTTATCCAAAACTACTGATGAGATATGGTGAAAAGGTGAAATCATCGAAAATTATCGATCCCTTCCCATTTAAATCCCTTAGTAGTTGAATTTCTAAAATCGCCTAAAATGCATGTTTAACTATTCTTTTGTAGATTTGTTATCCCTATATTCACGCTCCTAACTATAACTTCTACTGAGATATGGCAAAATGGCGTAAAACATTCGATCCCCATTTAACCCCCCTTAGTGTCTGAATTTTTAAAATCGCTGAAATACGTGTTTAACTATTTTTTCAGTAGATTTGTTACCCTGAGTTTTGACCTGAGTTTCATGATTCTGCCTATAATTTCTACTGAGAAATGGCAAAATGACCTAAATATTTGACCTCCTGTTTAACCCTCCTTAGTTGCTGAATTTCTAAAATTGCTGAAATATATGTTTATCTATATTTTTTTGAAGATTTGTTATCTCGAATTCCGAGCTCCTAACTAAAAATGCTGATGAGATATAAAGAACAGGCAAAATGGCCTAAAACTTTCGACCCCCCCCCCCCATTTAACACCCTTAATTGATGAATTTCTAAAATTTGTTATCCTGAATTTCACGTTCCTATCTAAAACTGCTGCTGAGATATGGCAAAAACGCGAAATGACTAAAAACTTTCGACCCCCATTTAACCCATTTGGTTGAATTTTTAAAATCGCTGAAATGTGTGTTTAACTAACTTTTAGTACATTTGTTATCTTAAATTTCGCGCTTTTATCTAAAACTGTTGTTGAAATATGGTGAAAAGGCAAAATGACCTAAAACTTGAGACCCACCATTTAACCCACTTAGTGGTTGAATTTCTAAAATCGCTGAAATACGTGTTTAATTTTCTCCATTTAACCCACTTAGTGGTTCACTTTATACAATCGCCTGAAATACATGTTTAGCTATTCTTTAGGAGAATTGTTATCCCAAATTTCTGGCTCCTACTTAAAACTCCTGCTGAGATATGCCGGAAAGACGAAATTATCTAAAACTTTCGAACCCCCATTTCACCCCCTTATGCTGTGAATTTTCAAAAATCCTTTCTTAGTACGCGCCTACATTGTGTAAGGAACATGTCTTCCAAATTTCTTTATTCTAGGACAAACGGTTGATGCTCGGCGTTGATGATGAGAAATTCAAGCTACTCCTTTATAAGTACACTGCTCAAAACAATTAAAGGATATTGCAGTTTTAGTTGGATTTTGTATCTGGAAAACTTTTTAGCTGATTGATACATGGTCGCTAGACATAGTAGGTTATATGAGAATAAATTACACATGTTTGGCAGAAAAAAATGCATTTTATTGCGCATTTGTGTACAAAAGGAAAAAAACACAATTTGTGCATATGAGAAAAAAGAATAAGAAAAGGTGTTTTCTTCAAAGAAAATCATTTTCAGTAGGGGGTATGGTTTCCACGGGCGGCCAGCAACGTTGAACACCTTTGAGGCATGGACTCAATGAGGCTATTAATGACGAGTTGCGGTATTCTGCCCCACTCTTCCAGAAGAGCTCTTTCCAGTTCTTGGAGAGTTTGTGGGGGTTGTTGGCGGCCAGAAACTCGTCTTCCTAGAGCGTCCCAAACGTGCTCGATTGGATTCATGTCTGGAGAACACGCTGGCCATTCCATTCGAATGATTCCTTCCTCGAAAAGGAAATCCTCCACCAGGTTTGCACGATGTGGCCTGCAGTTATCGTCCATTAAAATGAAGTTATCTCCGATTGCTGCAGCGTAAGGGACTACAATAGGTCTGAGGATCTCATCCCTATATCGGCGACCAGTCAGAGCTCCATCTCGAATGATGTAGAGGTCAGTGCGAGAGGTCAGTCAATGGAGATGCTACCATACACCAACACTCCTCCACCGCCAAATCTGACACTTTCGTGCACGAACGCAGGATTATTCCTACTGCCACGGTCCCTCCAGATGAAAATACGCCTATTATCCGGATGCACAGAAAAACGGGACTCGTCAGAAAACAGAATATTGCTCCATTCATTTCTCCTCCAGTTGACATGCTCGGTTGCCCACTCCCTGCGGTCGCGACGATGCCTTGATGTTAATCTAACACATACCATCGGTCGGCGAGCATACAGACCTACAGCATGGACCCGTTTCGGACAGTCTGAGTTGAAATCGTGGTGCCTGTAGCCGAGCGAAGGTGCTGTTGGAGAAGAGTAGCGTTCATGTTTCGGTGTCTCCGAGCTGTTAACGCTAAATACCGATCTTCATTGGGCGTTGTTGCCCGTCTACGACCTTGCCCTGGTCTTCGGCCTGCACATCCACTCTCCAAAAAACGGTTCCAGATCCTGCAAATGACACTTTGTGACACTCCAATGGCTTGCGCTACTTCGGCTTGAGTTTGGCCCCCTTCTAACCTACCAACAATTCTCCAAGCTTCTGAATCTGTCAAATGACTTCGCTGAGACATCGTACTCATCGAAACAAAGCAATCACTGAATGCCGATCATCCTTGTCTTCATTCTCTTTTATCCAGTTGAAAGTCAAATTTCATTCGCTGCCGCTGAAGCGACGTTTTTGACGTCAAACTCAAAATTTGCATACTCCACAGTTTGAAAACCAGAAAAATTTGCATTTGTGATTCTCTTCTTCTATTTTCGGCAAAAAAAATTTCGTTTATATCTTTATTTTATATAAAACTTCAAATATCCTTTAATTGTTTTGAGCAGTGTATATAGATTTCGGGAGATATTATTATTGCATTTAATTACATTTTTTCTATATTTTTTTTATTTTAAAATTAAGATTTGTCTTTTTTTTCATGTTATTTCCTAAGAAAGGGTATTAGATTTTGGGATGCGTGTTCTACACAGACAAAATAGCTGTATAAATATATGTTTTATAGAGAAACATACAAGATATATTCGAGTTAAAGTAGGTCATTATTTATTTAATAACACTTTAAATAGATTAATGGATCATATAAAATACTGTGTTAATATTTTTAAACATTTTTCATGGAAATACTTACAGATGCATAAAAGATACATAAAAAACAATAAAGAGTTTAAAAATTATTAAAGTTGTTAAAGAGGTATCAAAGTCTTTCATCACAGCACAGGT
This sequence comes from Maratus michaelseni, assembly GCA_963931845.1. Taxonomy (NCBI): domain Eukaryota; kingdom Metazoa; phylum Arthropoda; class Arachnida; order Araneae; family Salticidae; genus Maratus; species Maratus michaelseni. Next base: position 253,363,595 of record OZ007590.1, on the reverse strand, counting down.
AAAAGAAAAATATGTATTACATTACTTTTTGTTTTGTATGATAATTTCTAATATCTGAATCATAAATATTATGCCGAAAATATTTTTTTACACTCTTGGGTTTAACGCTTTTTACCATAGTTAAAAAATGTTTATGACTTTAATTTGACTGCCGTATGTCTGAATGTCTGCCTATCCATCTATCTGTACTCTAATTCTCGTAAATATACTCGAATTGCTACGTAATTTATATATGTTATTGATGTTTAAAATAGAAAGTTTGCTTTTAAAATTAATGTGTGGGACATTTATAGTTAATTTACAGAGACATACAAAAATACTGTTACATTATGGTGTTTGAAGGAAAATCGTTTGCGGTGCATTTAATGATATCACGATACTTTAAACCTAAAGCAATTGATATGCATCAATAAGGTGAACGACTGTGGAGTATATATTACGTAGAATGTATATTTCGTTTTCAGGAATGTGCAAAATAATGTTTTTACGTCATGATCCATGAGAAATAATCGTTCGCGATATATTTTCATTACGTTGGATAATTGAAACAAAATGAAAAATATATAGATTAATGAGGTACATTACAACGTGGTTCCCATTCATTATGGAGTGCATAACATTTCTCTTTTATTACAGAGAGACTTAAAAAGATTCGGTTACACGGCTGAATATGTTCGATAATTTCTGCAAGTGGTTTTTAAACAGTTGTATACATTTTAAACTATTTTTTAGCTTATTACAATTTGTGTATAAATTATATACATCATATACAATACTTCCAGAAATAACTCCGACACATTACCGGGTATGACAGTAATTGTGGGACATGGATTATTTCTGGGTTACTTGTTTTTTTATATAGATATGCTAATTCATGGTATAACAAAGTGAAATTTCTTAGCAATATTCTGATAGTCTTGGAAAGTGTTTCATGATCTATACCTGATACATGATTTTTAGGTCTTATTTATTTTTCGTTCGAGAACGAGCTGCTTTGTTAATCGTTCAAGGAGTCATTTAAATTTTTCTTATAAATAACAATCTTTTCGCCATTACATAGTGATATATTCATTCTGACACAAATGTATTTACATTTATTTTTGAATAACAATTCTTAGAAATTACATTAGAATATTTAAATAAATTTAGACTTATCCTTTTTATGAAGAAATATGCTTTGATTTTGACATTGTAAGGCATTCTATATTCCTTTTTAATTATCCTCTCTTAATATTTGTCGGAAATTTTAATTCGTATATGAAAAAAATACTTTTGCATTCCTCAATATATGTGTATAACATTCTCTACATTCTTCTTTCTTTTTCGTTTTATTAAATTGTCTTTTATTACTTATAAAAAATCTATGCACATAATGGAATATCGCATGAAAGAGAATACAGTCCAGAAAATTATTTTTGGCATGTCGCTCTTAATTCCAGACATTCCGGGAAAAAATTCTTGCCATCACTAATTAAGTGCTACCGAAACCACTCTTTTGTTCAATTATCGTTGTTCTTTTGCCAGGAAACTTCATTGCTTTAGTAGGAGTAATTGTATTACTGAGAAAAAAAATAATGACGTAAGTTGAACAGGCACAGGGGAATTTGATAAAAGATCTTTCCTGGAAAATACGTGAATAAATTAAATGAAAACGCTTTAAGAACTATGAAACAGTTCTTCCTGCTAAAGTGGATTACTTCAAATGTATATACAAGATATTTATTGACATATACGTACGCGCATATATATATAGAGAGAGAAAGAGAGAGAGAGAGAGAGAGTTTACACGGTTATGTCAAACTTCGATATCACGAATTTTTCTATATTTCGAAAAACCTAAGGATTTTCTAATTATAATAATATAAGCCTTTTCTATCTGATTTTATTTCTCTCTATCAATTGACATCTGGAAATATATTTACCAACCCAAAAATGAAATTGTTTAATTTTTAAAGATTCTAAAATGTGTAATTTGAATCTTGTTCCTACAGACGTTTATTAAATCAATTTTATGAGTTATTCTTGTCTCCGCATAAACGCGCATAACTCCATATAATATAGAATTAACAAAAAAATCTCCAACAACTCTACTTATACATTACCAGTCGACGTTAATGTAGTGAGAAATTATAAATAACGAAGCACAATCAGTAATAAATATTGTACGCCTATATGTTTTATCTACGGCCCACATAGGCCACAAATTATTCAAACCTATGTTACATTTGGAAACTGTAACTGAACTTGAAAAAATCTTGCAGCAAACTGTATTATATTATATACTTAAATGATAGTATATCTCTTATTCACAGTAAATACTGAATCTGATAGAAAGGAAGACCATCATCTCGTATTCCTTGGAGCAACGTGTTTTTATTTTATTGGAGTACCATCGATTAGGTCGAAGTCCGGTGATGAGAAAGCAAAGCTTTAAAAAAATAATGTTAAAAAAGATCAAGACCAGAAAACAATTCGTAATTTATTCAACAAGTTTGAACGGCCTGGCAGATTGGTCAATGATTAAGCCGGAAATGTGGTATGCAGCCGATCAGTCATACCACCTCAAGATGTGCATGTAGCAAAGAAATTGTTAAACGTAGTCCTCGGAAATCCATCAGACGAGCTGCTGCTGAAGCGGGATTCTCAAACACCACCAGTACAGAATAATGCGAAAGGTCCTGCAGCTGTTTACTTATAAAATACAGTGTCATCAAACAATCGAAAATACAACCCTGCAACAAAGAGAAGACTTCGCAAATATGTTACTCCAGATGATTGATGAGAGTAAAATTGATGTCGGCTGCATATGGTTCACCGATAAGACTCATTTTCATTTAGAGTGAATTGTGAATAAACAAAACTGGTGAATTTGGGGCACTGAAAACCTATTTGTGTGTCTTGGAAAACCACTGCACTCTTGAAAAGGTACAATTTGAGCTGGACTGTCCAGTAAAGGGATCCTTGGGCCTTTTTTCACGAAGAAAAAAAATAACTCATTCCGATATATTGAACTTTTACAGCAATTTGTTGCCACATTTAAAACTTTAGAGGATGTACCAGAGAATTCGTGGTTTATGCAGGGTGGGACCCGAACACACCGTACTACTGCAGTTTTTGAGTTCCTTCAGGAATACGTCAGTGACTGACTGATTGCACTCAATTATTCCCGAGTGACAATTATTGCTATGGATTGGCCTCCATATTCCCGTATCTCAATTCATGTAACTTCTTCTTGTGGGGATATTTGAAAGACACAGTTTACTCTAAGAATTCCCAAACGTTGGAACAGCTTGAACAATTCATCTGTGAGGCATGTGCAGCTGTTTCAGGAGAGACAATGCAACGAGTGACTTTGAACTTTACCCTTCGGTTGCGTCACGTTATTGCTAAGAAAGGGGACCATATCGAATGCATTGTAATGTGATTTAACCTCTGTTCTCGAAGCATACTTTCAAACACTATTTCAAAGACACTGCTCTGTGACTGTAGCGCCCCTCTCCGATGTCCAATCTTTGAACTATTTCTGTAAACAGGCGTATGCGTATAACAAATTCCAGACATGTCTGTCCAATACACCACTTGTTTCACCAATCTGTCTCTCACTGTTTTGCAGCTATGCCATTTCTGAGTTCCGTAATCCCATCTGAAACACATTGTATGTAGAAACAATAAAGTACAAGTTGTTTTGATCCTCCCCATGCCAATTGTTTTATAATACTTTGTATATTATTAATATATATTAGTAATGCTAATACATGTATGACTGTTAATAAGAAAAAATAAGTACCATTTAATAATATATAATACATATTTTAATATTAGCATTCAGAGATCGTTTTATTAACTTTTAATCCCTGGGCATACACGCTTGTTTTGGGAATCCGAGAACACTTAATATGCATACACGTTAATTCTTCTTTTAGGCTAGTTTAGTGTTTTGGAGCTTCTTTTAAAATGAGTGTCTAGGGCATATGCAATAAATAATGCAGAGTAAAACAATGCTGTTACCTTCGTTGTCTGGTGCTACGGCAAAAATTTCGATTTAGTGGTATGCCAGATTAAACGATTTCGAACCACTCTTTTAAGGAATGAAATGTTTTCGAGTGCATTATAAACTGAAATGCAGTGTATATTCAAATATTGATGCGAAAATAAAACTTTAAAAACCGCAGTTTCCTATTTTAAAAGGAAAAACTATTTCACTGAGTTAATTTTCAAAAACAAATCAGCTTGCAGAATTATGCACTGTATAATAATGTGAAATAATTTAATAAGTAAAAGGCATTACTAATATAAAACACACAGTTTTTTTTTTTTTTTTTTACCTCGATAAATTTTTGCACTTAAAGGGACCGAGTAAATTGATAATTGAATATATTTTCCTAAAGAATATAAAATATTCTCTATTTATAACATTTAAATTTAATTTGTAATAATTTAAATAGTTCGCTACATTTCATTGTTACATAAATGTTTGATAAAAAATAATCAATTCAATTATTTTTATTATTATCATTTTTAGTGTATTGCTTTTTGCATATAAATAATTTAAATAAAGCTAGCTAAAGTTAAGTCTTCTCTTTCTCTCATCATATTAGAATATTTTACCTACGTATATATTGTTGTACACATGAGAATAATTCTGCATTGTACTGGAAAATGCAAAGTTTTAATTATAAACTTCTTCCTTTTTAATGACATATTTATGACACTTATTGGCAGTTGAATTTCTTTTAAACTATAGAGTATTATTTTTCTGACAGTAATGTTAAGGAAATTACATACAACTAGAAATTTCCTTGACATATTTTCATTCAAATGGAAGGATTTTTCGATAAATAAGGAAATTGTTGTAACAGGTGGCAACAAAATATGTCATTCGTTTTACAACTATTATGTTATAATTTATATTCCCTTTCACAAGCATTTAATTTTTTTAACTTTAATTCAGTACATAAAAAAGGTTTACCAATTTTAGTTCAATAAAATTAATAATTTTTTTTTTAATTTTAAATTGTTATGTTGTTACAAAATCACCGACTTTCATTGTGATGAAAGTAGATTTGAAACTGAAATGGTAGATTCTGAGTTAATTAATGCATTTTATTAGACGAATAATCCAGAAATTGATGTTATCGACTGAACGCGAACTGATAATGCATTTACGCCTTGTAGGAAAATCTAGAAAGTTTTAAATATTTGCGTTAATTTTAATCTTAAGGCTTCCAGTCATTAAAATTCTCCAATAAGTATAGGATGGTCATAAAGTCTTTCCCTGGTTATAATAATTTATTTCAGGCAAGCTAATATAATTAGGCATATAGTGGTTTCAATATACTATAAAGACATTTATGAAGTTTTAAATACAAGTACTTACGTCAGTAAATTTCGACGTGAGCACACTCTGTAGCTCGAAGAATGTCAAGACGGTATTCTATTTCTCGCCACGCATTGTCCAACATTTAGGCTTTCACACTAGACACAAAATCTGATCCTGACCATGAGTGTTTCAATATCTTTTACTGGCGTTGCAAACACTCTGTCCTTCATATAATCTCAAAAGAAAAAAAATCTAGAGGGGTAATATCGGGTGAGCAGCAAGCAGGCCACGGTATTGGTCCATCCCTACCGATCCATCTTCAAGGAAATTTTTGATTAAAACAAACTTAAGAACATTACTTTTCCCTATAATAATTTTACAGTAATGCATTCAGTGGTTATTTCGTAATACTTTTTTGTACTCAGCGAAAGACTTTTTGACCACCCTGTATTTCGGTAGAAAGATTGCCAAGTTGTAAAAGAAGTCACAAAAATCGTTGAGAAGGTTATCTGTATAACAGCACAGAATGTGAGCTTAGTCGACCGTTGTTGAACAGGTTGAAGTCGAAAATCTAAAGATATAAACATGTTTATCCTATAATTTTGACTCGTCGACATCTCATTTTAGGTAGATTTCGTAAGAAATACTACCTATTACATTCTCTCCTAAGTTGGAATTTTTGAAAAAATTTTGCAGATCTACGCCGATCATGACTCTCAGAACCCAAAACCACCCCCAGTTCAAAACATTATATATCCATCTTATCTATCTATCTATGTCACTTTTTTATGAACAAGATAACTGCAATAATTCTGCTCAAATATCTTCCAAATTAAAACATAAAATCAAGGGGCATAAAATCTCGATCAAGTTCGTTAATGGGCAAAATCGAACCAAGGGGGGGAAATCGGGGGGGCTTTTTGGGAAAACAAATACAAACGCATAATTTCTTAATCATGATATGTATCGAATCCGTTTAAAGTTGTTATTACTTCTAGGAAAAGGGCCAAAAATTTATATATGACAGATTTTTAATATCATTGAAAGTGGCCTCAAGGGGGGGGCGGAAAGGGGGGTTATCGAAGAAAAAAATTCATAACTTCGTCAATTCAAAAAATATCAAATCCGCTTAAATTTATTATAAATCCTCTTAATATTATCTAAACCTTTTATATTGACAAGCTTTTTATAGGACCACCCCTTATAGGAAAAAAATAAAAACAAAAGAATCCCTGCCGGCTCCACCCGCAAACAAGGTAGGTTTCGAAGTGGGCAGTAACATCTACCACATCATGGCAAAAAGGTCATTTCTTCCGCAATTCCCAACAAACTGGCGCTCACGGTTTGCGTTTTCGAAATCTACCTATGCCTGTAGGCTGAACCGTCTGGGATTTTTTATTTTGATTTGAAACGAATTTGTAAATCTTATTTGAGTGCTCTACTCGTACGATATTCAAAATGTATACTTATATTTTATATCACGTTCTATATACTCTTAGAACACATTTTATTTTATTAATAGTTTCTTGTAATATCAGTAAAAATTCTTAGCTGTTTTACTGAGTTTATTAAATTAATATCTTAAAACGTATATTACTTGTAATTTCGTATTTTTAGCGTGTATTTTCTATTATTTATACTCCTGTTGTTAATAATATAAGTAAAAACTCACAAGGTTCGTACTTCTACGCAGGTTGAGATAATAGATCTCACAAGAAATCTAAAATAAGTTAACTAATACCGATAAATTTTCTTTTCTTTGCATTAAATTTATTTTTCAGCATGATATTTTTAGTATTTTAAATAGTTTACTTAAATTTACTAACTTTTTTCTGATTTTTGACAGTTTTAACTGTCATAATGTTTTACTTTTAATTTTTTAAGTTCCAATTTTATAATTAGATTTGTATTAATTAATATTTTTACAAATTGACATTCTGTTTTATTCCGTAGCCTTATTCTGTGAGGCATAGTATGTCTAAGAAGTAAGATATGCTCAGTCTACAACATTATTTTTAATAGAGTAAAGACAGAAGTGAAAATAAGTCTCTTTTAAAGGAATGTTCTGAATTTGTAGAAATTTTAACACATTTTGTTGTTTTGGCAAATATTCTCTTTTTGACAATAATCACTTTTTGATAAGGTGTTAGTCAGGTTCTGCTTCGTATATAAAAGACCAAAACAAAATGGTTACAACCGACCTAAAAATAAAAGGTAGGAATCTTGAACAAGTAATACTAATAATATAAGAAAATCTTGAATAAATAACACTTACTAATAAGAAATATAGAAAGCGGAATTTTAAGTTACAGATCACCATCTGAATCGTTGTTGGATCCATGTAGATGTCACAAGATAGTACATAAAATCAGTGGTTTGTACAGTCCGTTTGCTAGAAGGACGGCAGGTTTAAGAGATTTATCATTCCGTGAAAAATATTATGGAAAACTAAGCAATCGAACAACGTTGGAGTAGGTGCTGACGTTAATATGCAGATTTTACAATTTGTGTAATACAACAATAATATGTACAATTTATGTACAGAGTGTGACACTTCTTATTCGTGACGTAATGCACATAGAAATAAGCAGCCTTATACTTTTGCTAATAGTAGGACAGTGTGGTTCATTCAAAAATGTTTACTAAAATATTTTTGAGAAATAAAATATTAAGCCTTAAAGACAAAAAGTACATCAACTAATTTGATTTCAGTTTTGAAAGTACTTGAAGTAAAATAAATTACAACGGTTTTTCCATGTTTTTAATTACTAATTATAATTTCTGATTTCGAAATAAAATTTTATGTTTTTGTTCTCTATATTACTCTCCTTTGTCATTTTATTATTTGGTTAGTTTTATTATGTACAAGCTAGCGCATTAAACTAAAACACTTAAAGATCGGAGCTTCAGATATGGTTTCTGTTTGAATAAAAACTCATTATCCTTTTTCGAAAGTGTCATTACACTGTTTAAAGTAAAAACTAGTATGTGTTATGTAGGTATAGAATATGTAGATTTAAAAAATATGTAAAGTTTTGCATACATTTTGAATAAAACATGAGTATATATGGCTGAACAACCCTTTATATTAACAGATTTTTTTTTTTTTTATTACATAAAAAGTCAGATTTGCTTTCTATTGATTTTACTTTCTACTTTATTCTCAGTATGTGCTTAAATATGTATTTTTGTAGTAAATATTGTTTCTGTGTTAAATTACTAAAATGTACAATAAATGTAAAAATATGAAAATATTTTAATTTCATGAAAATATGATTATTTATGTTTATTTGTGATAAAAATATTAGTGTGCGTATTTTTCACTTCTAAAAGTTTATTCTGAAATATTAATCATTAATATTTTAATAATAAAATTTTTAATTGCTTAATAGGCGTAAAGCCAACATAGTGGAAAAGTACCCAAGCCGGGACTCGAACCCGGGTCATCAGTATAGCGCTTTGACGTTCTACCAACTGAACCACTTGGGAACGATACTCAACCTGGAACTTTCTCACTATAGCATGTTGGCAAGGCTACAAACGCAGCACAAGTTGGAATATTTTCCGTGAATCACCAAACCTGGGGCAAACACGAAATCAAAGAAAATTTTATTTTTATCTTAAAACGTTATTTTTCATAATATCAGTGAACGAAACTTATGACGCATCATATCTTTTAATATTCCTCTTGACGACAAAGTGTTTTTGTTATACAAATTAGAAGAATGAAATTCAGTACTGAACGCCATCATACTAAACGCCAGTTCATTGAACGGAATTTTTAACACATTTATTTTTAGAGTTTAAACGAGTTTTTTCAAAATACTTAAAATGAAAATTATTGTGTCATAAAACATGAAATACGTTATTACAGGATGATTCATTTCTATAAATCACATATTCTTGATTCTAAATAAAAGAATTTACGAGCGACAAACGTAAAACATGTTAGTGTTTAAATTTTGTATCTTTGTCGTACTGCACTTTTTATATTAAGAATATGAAGTAAATAATTTCAAACACTCTGCGAATTTTTCCGTATATCGATTAAAACCCTTACGCAGACTCAGAAAAAAAAAAACAATTTCTGGTGTAGGAATTTATTGCACGAATATATCATAATAATTATTTTACTTAAAAGAATGTTACGTACATATAAAAAACTAATTAATGTAAACAAAACTCATGTTATCGATTTAAAAAAAAGGAAATAAAGAACTTTAATTATAATGTAAAGATTATCATTTGATTCATGCACAATTCCAGATCGTTTAAAAACTTTAAATTTACTCTTTTGTTTTTCTCTGATTTCTAGAATGCTTAATTTGAAATGACTTTCTATTTAAACAAACATTAAAAACGAAAAGAAATCTCTCATTTTTAGTATCAGAAAAGGTTGAAGATTCATAAAATTTAAAGATAACTCTGTAAATTTTTGCCATACGAAAATGTAATTTGTACTGTTTTACTTGGTAGAGCATGTAAAATTTTTCTTTAAATACAGGGTACTTCAGGCAAAAAATACACACATTGATTGAATAAAAAAGTTGAGTAAATTATGTCCCACTTCTGTATGAGTTGGATTGGGTTGATTTATGACGGTCAATTATAAACACGAGGGATATGGGCCCTAGGGGGGAGTGCCTTCCGTGGGGGTCTTTCTAAGGAATCCTAACCCGTATTTCCGGCAAGGTTTGAAGAAAACCACGGAAAACCCCGAACGGTTAGGTCGACGAGCGCAACAGGGATTTGAACCCAGCACCTCCGTCTACCAGCTTTGATAGCAGAATCTCTCAGCCACTGGTGGGGCTCACTTCTGTATGGACTAGATTATATAATCTTTTCTGTTACATATATAACGTTACATTTAAATAAAACACTAAACCTTATGTAATCAATTTAGATCAAACACAATAACATTGCCTATTTAGGTTACTCCATGTAAAATAATACTTCAATTGTTTGTGTTAAATTAAAAGTTCTTTGTCTTATCAAATTATTTATTTTTATTTTTTGTATGCAAATGCTTATTTTTGCTAGTGACTCACTAGTGGCGTGGAAGCGTCAGAATTTTTACTTTTAACAGTTTTTAACCACTTAACAGTTTCTTATTTCTACCATGATGTTAAAACTATACAATTTAAATTTATAATTAAATTTTTACCAGTACTGGAACTACGTCGTAAATTTAATGATACTGAAAAAGGATGTGAATTTCTTTTGACTTTGCTAAACAGCGTACAGCCAACACAGTTAAAAATTCTAATTAAATTTTCAGCAGGACTGAAAATTTAATTAGAATTTTTGATATATTATCCGATGCTGGAAAATAATTCGTTTCATGTACGCCACTAAATAATACGCTTATGCATGACATTCCATCTTGCGCTGCGAAGTTGCAGCCTTGCCAAAGTATATGAGTGAAAATGCCAGACTGAATGTCGTCATGGTGGCTTAAATGGTAAAGCACTTGGTACGCTATACCAAGGTATCCGGGTACGATCCCCGGTCTGGACACAATTTTCACTCTGTTGGTTGTCCTCTGATCAGATAAGTGAAAAGAAATTCACATCGTTTGCCAGTGTCAGCTATAACAAACATTTTCTAAGTAATTTTATACTCAACATTAAACATATATGCAACTCTAATATTATCTAAACTTCAAAATAACTGTTACGCGCATATAATTTAATATTTTGTGATTTTTTTTATTAACAGTGAAAAAAAAGGCATAACAATAAACTATTGTCAAAAATATGACCATAGCACCTCTCAAGACAAGTTATTAAGTTGTTAATTCATTAACATTGTTTACAAATGGGATTTTTCAACATCAAAATTTGCAAAATCTTGAAAAAGAACAGAATTTTAAAAATAAGACCACTATGGTTATAAGAGACAACAGTATTTTATTACCATAGTAAAAGAAGAATGTAATACAACAAAATTGTTGAAAGTACATATTTGAACAAATGCTTAATAATTTACAAAATAAAATATGAATTAGCATATTATTCGTAAAAAAACACTGACATACATATTATACCTAAAATTTTAATCAAATATACAAAGTCAAATTACTATAAGTAAATCAATGTGAAATCACCTTTTTTAAAGTAAAAATATCTTTACATATAATATGAATACTTTTTTATTAGAGACAATATTATGTTAAAGTCAAAAACTATATTGTAGCCTATTTAAAATATAAAAAAGAAATACTGGGAAATTTCGGGTATTCCAATATTTTGACAAATTAATATCGAAATATCGCGATTAAAAATAAGCTATTGATTTTATTTCCTTATTGTAATATATTTGAATTTTCCACAGTTTCAATATGAGTGAACATAGATGTTAAAAATTCTATTTTTAATTTGCAGTATGCTATAATACATTTCTATGTCACATCCAAAAGTGATATTTATCTAAATATTATGAAAATAAATTATGATAAAATATGATAAGAGCATGGATAACAGGCAGACGTATTGAAGCCCTATACGTTTTCAATTTATGAAACAAAATGTGAAAGATTTACATGGTTACAGAAAATAATTTAAACATCATCCTAAAGCCAGCAATGCGATTGAATCATAATATATCTTTACAGATTGAGAAAATGTTGAACAATAAAGATTGCACATTTACTTACAAACATGAGACTTCTAAACATAATGTTACGTAACACGAAGGAAGTTTCCTTCAAAAGCATTAATTAATCGCCAATAAGAAATATGTAGGCAGATTATGTAAGAATAGAATCAGTTTCACATAGGTTTACGTATTTTTCGGGCAAAAGATTTATTCAGATAAGCAAACTACAAAAATGACGTTTATTTGTCAATTCGCCGGAAAGCAAAATATAAATCTATATTAATAAAGTAAAGTTTCGCTCTCTCTCTGTGTGTGTCTGTTTGTCTGTCTGCGATTACTATCAAAATCTAGCCAACCTAGAAGTCTGAAAATTTAGGTGTGTATAGTACAAGGTTTTGCCATGTGCACATGAATCTCAGAATTTTAATACTTTGAAAATTAACAAAAATATTAATTAAAAACTGATCAATAACTCATCTCTTTTTTGCGAGCCGGCTTTCAGAACTCGCGCATGCCCAGAACCCGATTTGCTCATCGTACGAGAATGAAGAACCATTTGCATGAAGAATGCGTTTATTTCGCAATTCTGTTTTAAATTATATCGACTAAACTGTTTGGTTTATTTAAAAGCGAAAAACATATTCTGAAAGATCGCACTCTTATGTCTCCAATGCCGTAATTAATTCGAAAGAAAATTGATGTTAACCCTCTGAAAAACATTTTTGGAAAAGGGTCATTTTCCCGGGCTTATGTTTTCTCTCTTACGCAAATCTCCTCAATAGCACAATTTTAGAGATACAGACACATTAAACATAAGTTCTTAAAGCTGGAACCTTCTTCTAATAGACGGTTTAATTACTTTTTTAATATTCTGATTGTAACATTTTGAAAAACACCGGCGAATGCTGGTCATCTGTCGCCTCAACAGAAGATTTTTTTCTTGTGCTAAAAGTTACTAAATGTTTGTTTTTCGACACAATCTCTTTAGAACATCTCGGTAGACCAGATTTACATCACCTACAACAATTTCGAAGCGTTCGGTCGAGAACAAGTATTTTAAAAGAAACTTAAAATCTGAGATATTTTCGGCGGAAACCCATAATAACGGGACGTTTTCCGCAGTCACGCTAGGCTGGTAACGTTTTCACTATCTAAAATGCATATATTTTCACATAATTGTATACAGGACTTGGAAACAGTTATATTTATAAACGACTAAAATTTCTGAGAGATCGGGTACGAATACTATTTTTTTATATTAACGGACCTGACGCGAAAAGAAAACATATTTATTTTACAACCAGATAACAATATTTCTAACGCATTTTTTACTCGGGCTGTAAAACCGTTATATTTATGACATTGAAATTTTCAAAGGGTTTGGACAACAAAAGCTATTTTTTAAAACTATATAACAATCCTACTTAATAATAGAAGTAATTTTCTTTTTTTTTACGACTTTATGATTTTGTCATTAAAGATATAAATTCATACAAAATCGGGTAAAATATATAAAGTAATACAAATTTGGGTTTTATGTTTTATCACGGGCCCGGGCAACGGTGGGAGGGTCAGCTAGTTTCGTAATAAAAAAAGAAAGTTTCGAACGACAAAGTTTATCCAGAGGTTTTTCCACACGTTTAAATATATTTTATTTTCTGTTTTCTAAATTGCAGAAATATTTATGAATATTCTTGCTTTTATGGAAATCTAGTTCACCTCTATTAACTATACAGCATTCAATTATAACAAATAATCTGAATACAAAATAAATGTTTTTGAAAATTTTAATTTTAAAAGCATCAATTTTGCTAAAAAGGAAAGATTTATTACATCATTTAACACTGATAGCAGAGACCAGCAAAGTTTTATTAATCAATAACAACAGCAATTATACTGGATAGTACGTTTTTAGGAAGGAAAATAGTCAAACGTCAATTGTACAAATTGAAAAATAATTTTTACATTCAAAATACTGAATTTGCGAATTCTATCTGTATATACTTCGAATGCTACGCAAAAAATTCAGTTTTAAAATGTCTCTTTCAAAGTGTGCAACGTATGACAAAATGATGTCAACAACATGCTTGGAAAATATAAAAATAAACTGGCTTCATACTTGAAGCTTTTCGAAAAATTCCTTTGTACAAATATTTTACAGACTATTAATAGAGTTGTTTGAATATTCTGAAAGTGATATAAAATTTCTTTTCTGTGTCTTCCTGTTTCATGATTAAAGACTATAGTGATCGAAACATTTAAATCGTAATGGATATAAATATTGAAATTGTTAGTTAGTTCTGTTTGAGGTAGGTGCACTAAATATACAGTTAAACTCGTTTAATACGAGCACGTCTAAAATGTAGACACAATTAAAACGAGCAATTTGAAAGTTAAGAATTGTTCATCATTTAAACTATATCAAAATGTTCGCACTTTTTATTGAGCTGCAAATGCAGGATCGCGGCTAATAAAAGCAAAACATCTGTTCATTTCGATGGGATTTTAGGCAAAAAGTACATTAGAATTAGGAATGAAATCCCTATCTTACGGAACACTGATCACTCTCAAGATTAATATTTCTATATTACAACAATCTATCAAAATGTAATAACTTAACAAATTTACCAGACAAAATTTCAATCTTGAAGGAGACCCACAAGCAAGAAACGGAAAAAGAATATCCCGAGATCTTGAAAGGAAGAAAGAAAGGGAATAAGGGCATTGCAAAAAACCTTCCTTTTCTAATATTAACAATGGAGCCAGGGAAAGGAAGGAGCATAGCAGAAAAACTTTATTTGTTTCTTTATTTAAAGCTTTGATCCATATAAATCAGTTTTATCATGTCTCTTATTTTACTGTTAAAATGAAATAAAACTGTGAAATCAATAGAGCTAAATTTGCAGTGACTATTTCAATGTTAGTTAAGGTTTTCGTGTAAAAAGGAAAGTGACCAGTTGCATTATTGTACGTTGCTCAGGCCCTTTAAAACTACTAGTTCCTTAGAGGTTGTGATTTTAGTATTGTGATTATGTCTAAGGAAAAGACCTGTCTAAAGAAAAGGTAAGACTGAATATGTTATGTTAATTTTATGATATTAAGTTCATTTTAGCATTGCCATTATTAGAGCAATTAATAGTAGTAATTAATTAAATAATGTGTGTGTTTTTAAGATTTTTATTATCACGCATCACAAATATTACGAGTAATGGTTAATTCGGAAAATTTTATAATTCCCTTGCTTTTTGCATAAACCGTGTTCGAGTGTATATTTGTATAAAAAACAAGTTCAAGTACAAATACGTTTATTGGAAGCAACAATAAAAATGGAGTTTTCGTATAACGGCTGTTGAATCACCAGAATTGTAGATTATTTCCAAATGTTTATAGCATCCAATCCGGCATACTCTGAAACTATTCTTAACATGTCCCTTCAAACACAGGGCACAACGAACAAGATTAACAGTGATGATAAAGTAACTGAAGCTCGACTAATTAATAATTGGCAAACAATTTCTTGTCATATAAGGGTATATTTTATTTGCAGTTTTGTACAAGATGGTGGTACATGTGACATGAAAGCAATGTTTATGCTATGTAATTTTTATTGAATTGAAAACATTAGGCAAGATGTAATAACGACGTGGAGTAATATTCAAAGGATTGCTAAATATACTTATCAAGACAGAGTGTGTATATTACTGGTGCTACGTGTGCCACAAGGACTTCATTCTCTATCAAACGTTCAGATTCTTGTATGAAACTTTAGATTTGAGAAGTATTTTGTATGTGTGGGTGATAATACCTAAAACCGCAATTAATGTACGTTGAAAAATAACTGCAAACTTTGTGTGTTACTCCATTGGATTTGTCTGTATTTTCACCAGATGTAAATCAGATTGGCCACTATTGGATTGCCCTTTCTTTTACAGCGCATTATTCAGAACAAATCACCACCAATTCAATAATCAAATTTATTCGAAGACTTAAAGACGCCTTTTCCAAACGCGATTAATTTATTTAGATCGAGGGCATGCACATAATATATTTGTCATTGTAGTTACAGTTGTGTGATGTGGAATCATGTTATTTCAAATTTTTACATTTTTTCTTAATTTTAATTAAATACTCACTGTAATTAATTACGTTGTGTTATTTTAAATTTCATTTACCTTTTCGTTCTTTCATCCCCCCCCATAAAAATTTATTTAAAGCAAAAGGCATTTAACCTATGTACATTTATCACTAACGACTCTCACAACATAGAATAACTTTCTATTTAAATGATTAATTCTCTTAAAATCGTTTATGACTTCTGTTCTGGTAAGTCAGTTCAACATTCATAACATTAAAATTATCTTAATTGTTTAATATGTAACCGATAATTTCAACTCGTATGACATAACGAAATAAAATAAAATATAGATATAAAATAAAATAAAATATAAATGTAAAATTATTATGACTGATATCCTAGTAAGCCAGTTAGAAAAACATTCATAACATTAAAATTCTCTTAATTGTTTAACACGTAACCGATAAATTCAGCTGGTATGATATAACTGTATTTCATTCGCTCTTTTGCCAAATTTTGATTACAGTATGGGTGTTACACATGATAACATATTTTCGGTGGAACTCAGTTTACTGAGTCCCTTCATTATTTTACTAATTTAAGATCACATCGCATAAAATACTCTCAAAATACCAACCGTTTCTCTACGTATATGTTAATTTCAAAAATTGAAATCAGTGCTTACACAAGATTCAATAAAGAAAAATAGAAGAATATTTTCAATAAGTGATAATTTGGATCCAGTCACAGATTTATATCAAAGACACCGGTGAATTGAGTATTTAAAAATATATTTTGAACCGGTGTCGATCACGGAATATTTTTAAAGAGTTTCTGTACCATAATATTGTCAACCACCATACTAATATTTGTATTGATAATTTTATTTTTTTTAAATTTATATAGCTATTAAAATTAAAAGATTGTATAGTTCCTTGTATTTTTTTTAACTATAAAATTAATCTTTCACCACTCTATAAGCAATATATATTATAAATTCTGTATGCATGTTACCTTTAACTATTTTTTCATAGAAATCATATTAAAAATTTTTATGTATATCTAACCCTTAATGTTTGAACATTATTTCTTTATTTTTCTCTCCTTCCCACCCTGTATATGGTTTGTGCATGAATTTGCCTTTTTGTCTTTCTATGTTTCGATAGGCAGACATACAGATAGATTATATTTTAAATAATAAGAAACAAATGCTGAACAGAATATTTTATTTTGAAACTACAAAGTTAAATTCTAATGCCTGTGAAAAAAGTAAACGAAAGACAAATTAGAGAAAGTTAACATTGTTAACATTTTCAAGCTTGTAAATATTGGCAGCATACTTTCTCTCTAATAAACCTAAAGATGAAACATTTTTTTCTATTTTTGTAGCCTTTTGACAATTTTGTTTTTACATTCTTTGGCTTCTTTTTTCTTTGAAGTAAGAAAGAAATATTTCGATCCTTTCACATTTATAGTAAACTTGCACCAAAGAAGTGGAAGGGAAATGTTTTCAGTGAAATAACTTAATGACCATGCAGATTCTAGTAAAGAAAGAAATATATATATATTAAAAATTTTTAAAAATACTACAGCACAATATCTTCGAAGTACATCGTTAGCCGTAAGTAAAGCAAATATTTCTCGTGGAATAATTTATTTTGAGTAATTTGTAATTTATTTTTCTTTATGCTGAAAACTAAGTTTTTTTTTCTAATTTCCTTGAAAAAATAAAAATAAAATATGAACATGTAAATTGGTTGTATAAATTAATAGAGAGTCAGTCCAATTACAAGAAATCTAATTATAGAAAGAAACATTGTTCCACCTTATTATTTTCTTAACAGGCTAAAATTCCTAAGATTGACATTTATTTGGCATTGTTTATTAAGTAAAACAGTCTCATTTTTGCACTTATACAAATGGATTAGTTAATAAAATTATTTTATATTTGAAAGTACACGATAAGAAGTACTACCGCTTCCTGAAATGTCTAAAAATGTGTAATGAATAATTTATATCTGGACTATATACTTTGATTACGAATATGGCAAAACTATTTATAAAACAATCTAAATTTTCTAGGTCGTAGTAGTCAGATATTACAATACGCCATTATTGGATCTTAGTACAAATATCTTAAAAATGGAGATTGAAATCAGAATATAAAATATTAAATACTTTTACTAATTTACTACGCATAGTCCGGGACGCAGTGCCACCTTTATGCAACAAATTTTATCATCGATGATTTTCGTATACTTGATAAATTAAATGGTAAAGTAAAAGAAACTGCTAAACTGTCTAGCGGGGGTTGCCGTAGCAACATCACACCGTCTGCGGATATGTGAATGTATGGCAACCCGATTACTGATGTTATTCCATGTCGAACTATCATCAGGTTGTCATTGATTTCACATTTCCGCGGAATGTATAATGTTTATATGATAATACATTCATTTCCTTGCCACTGCACCAGGTAATTATCAGTTTCGTCATGTGTGCTATGTAATTTATAATATATAATAAAACCATCCACGATATAGAGCAAAAATGTGACTCTGCCTCCCGAACAATAAATTAAAATAAAAATTATGAATTTCATTGTTGTATCAAGTTAAATTTTAAATCGGTTAAGTGCCTGCTTCATGTGTTTTTGAGGGTTGTTTTGCTACTTAATACGTATTGATGCACACGAATAAAAATTTCAAAATATGCATAATAAATAATACAATAAAAAGAAAATTACCAAGAAAACTAAAACTCTCACTTTCTTAACACAAGTCTAAACACAAGTCTCACTTTCTTAAATATTCCAATCTCGTAGATCATAAAATTTTCATTAAAAACGACCTACCGCTTCCTGAATCCTAGAGCTGACACAAATTGGTGGCTGTCGTAGACGGATTTGTTCCAGCGTTTGTATGATCCCTTGAATTTGAATAATAGAATTTTCTAAAATTATTCTGTTCCTTCCTTGTCTTCTATTAAATAAAGCAAAATACTTTTAGAAAATAATGGTGCATAAATATATAGTACCGTACAGACGCTGCAAATAACCCGTCTATGACAGACGCCATATTTGTCACGGCGTGGAGTACTACCATTCAGAGGAATGTGAAGGAGCGTTAGGTGACATAATATAGTCAAATCCCTTTTCCCTTCTGACAATCTCACATTGGATCCTGCCTAGTAACAGAAAAGCAATTCAAGCAGTTCAGCAATTCAAAAGCACCAGGAATTCATTGAAAAGACTGGATGAACGGGAGAACGGCTACAATATAAATAATGCATGTATTTTACTGGGAAAACGGACGTTAGCTCGACACTCGACCGTAACAAAATTATAGTGTCGTACTAACTTTATGAAAAAGAATTATTAGCCAAAAACATGTGAATCGAAAAACGATATTTGAACATGGGAGGAGGAAATATTAAATGTTTCCAATTATTGCAGAAGTTTAGGGGTACGTATACAAAAGAGGGCAAACAGAATTAAACGCATCTCGCACACAGTTTTCACTGAGCAATTTGTAAAATGTCAGAGGGGAACCGAGTATAATAAATTAGACTATCCATTATTTATGAGGAGAATATATTGCAAATAAGGGGTCTTTCGCCTTAAGAAAAAAAAAAGGAGAAAAAATATAATTGGCCACACATATAGAAATGATCTATGGATGTTAAAAGGAAAGAAGATGACACATTAAAATATATACCATGGGAACACAACCCACAAATTTTGAGAAAATAAGAGAACGTTTAATAAAAGTGCAAGAAAACGTTTTAATAAATTACTGTTGTATTTTTAATGATAAAGAAAGAGGGGTGATGTTTTTATTTATTTAATTTAGAATGTAAATGTATGCCAATTGGTCAATAAATTACACAAAATTGCCAAATATGTTCACCATTGACAGAAATACACATCTATCCGCTTGCATATGCATACACTACTGCATATAATAAACACATTTAATATAGTTAACTTTAATTTTTTATTAAAATAAATTGTACATTGCTTACATGTGTTAATTTATTAGACAATGTACATTTTCCTTCTAATTCTAAAAGTGATTAATGGCGCTTTTAAATGCATGACTAGTTAGCAAAAAATAATCTCAATTTAAGAATTCTATTAAAGTTATTTTTATGTGTAAGACATCATTTCATATTAAATGGAAGACGCTTTACTTTTTTTTACTTAATTTTTTCCCAGTCATTCATGTATAAAATCTAGTACCATTTTATAGATTGGAACGCTAACTCCATATTTTATAGCCTCTGTAAATGAAGCGCGCAGCTACTTGACCGTAACACCACTTCTATGAATATGGCTGTTGCCGTTCTGAAATTAATAGAGAGGGGACTGTACATTTTATATTGTGATCTCTTTGTTTATTTTTATTTTCTACTTTTATATGTCTCACAAGTTAATATATAATTAAAAGAAAGAATTTATTACGTTTCTATTCTTCAAGAAAATTACACGAGACAGAAAAAAATAAGTACTAAATAGATTGTGAGATAAAATGTGTGTACGTTACATAAAAATTTGTTTTAACATTATGGAAAACACTCAGGGGACTCGTAAGTGTGTTTATGCAAGAAAAATTATGTTTGGTTTTAGAATTAAATAAATTTGAAATATAGTTTAAAAGAATTGAACCCGGTTGAAATAATTTCTTAATTACATTGTATAATGAAAACTACATTGCAGTGGTTTTAAAATTTGAACTTAAAAGATAAAGTTCAAGCTTATGAGCATTAAACACAACTTGACTATTTGAATGCTGCACCAAAACTTCAAGAGGAAGATGTTTCTAAAATTAATAATATTGGATCTCGAAATTCAGTGCTTTGAGATAAAATGATTTTAGGGAATCCAATTATTGAAACAAAGCAAAATTGCCTTTATTGAAACAAAGATAAAAAAACTAAATGTTAATTTCATTCTCATAAATCTCAAATAATTTTTTCGAATTCTTCTAGAAAATATATTTTTTTTGTTTTTGTAGACTTTGAAAAAATCTCATTGTGTCTCATTTATTTTTTATTCCGTTAGAAATGGTATTTGAAAGAGTTGAACAAAATTTAAATAATTTCTAAAAGCATTGTAAACCAAAAACATTAATTTATAGCAATTTTGAATTTTCAACCAAAACGATCACTTTCAAGATTTTGAAGATTAAATACATTTTGACATTTTGAAATGTATCCCTAAACTTCAAAAGGTATTTTTTTTTTAATGATACTGGATCTCGAAGTTCAATCCTTTGACGTAAAAGGATTGAATGGAACACAATTATTCTTAGCACAAAACTATATATTTATTCAATCAAATTTTATTTATTCAAAGAACAAACCGAAATAATAATTACCTTCTAATAAAGCTGAATTAAATAGACTGAAATAACTATACAAGTTTCGGAAGATATTTTAGAATTTCCAGAACGCTAAAAGTTATATATTCAAAGCAATGTGTATTTGTGTTTCTAAAAATTGTTAAAATTTATTTGATATCATCAATATTTAATAATTTTAATTACAGCAGGTCTCTGAGAACTATTGAAAATCAAAATAACATTCAGTTAAGTGTATAGCATTTCCCAATGAACAATTTCTTCAATATAAAGTTAAATACATGTGGTAGCATAACAGCAAAAATAAATAAATAAATAGAAATAATAGCATAAAACTATACATATATAAACTATATAAAATATATAAACTATATAAATATATATAAGAATATATAAACTATAAACTATAAATACAAATAATAACATAACAGCATAAAATTAAATGCAAATAGCATAATGGCATAAAATTAAATAAAAATAATCCATATAAATTGAATTATACTGAACAAAACAATTATTTTATATTGCAATTTATTAGGGTTTACATCCAAAATACGTTCCTTAAAAGTTAGTTATTATTAATTTTTAAGAAAACAACTGTTTGTGAACCTGTCTGCGAAACCCTTTAGATTTTTAGATTTCAAAAACGCATAAGTGATTTTGTTATGTCTTGTATCAAACATTCAGTTCGTTCTCAGTCTTGTGTTTATATTAATACACTGTAAAACAAAGGGTAATATTTCTTAATGTAACACAATATAATACAGGGTGGTCATAAAATACTTCCCCGATATATAAACCCTTAGCGGCCTAACCGCTCAACCAATTGAAAGGAAATTTCAGATATTATTATTTCAAGGTATTCGCTCGAGATCCTGATGATTTAAAACAATAGAGATCTAATTATTACTATTACAGTGAAAAAAAAATCAAAATTTTGAAATGGCAACACCAAATTTTTTCCTGCGCAGACACATCAGCTTATTGAGAAGCCATGAATGGTGTTTGAACGATATAAGTAGTACTCAAATTGCAGGCGTAAAACATTTGCAAAGAAGAGACAATAAAACAAAGGACCAATGATAACACGGAGAAGAGGTGCATTGAAGGCCTTGGCATAATTCACAGGGATAGACACTAGAAGCACCAATCACAGAATACCATTGCGAGAAGGAAAAAACTTTTATTGGAATTAGCAGTTCTCAATGAGACGACCTTCACAGACGATAACGCATTGAATGCGAGAGATTGTTGATAACAATGACTAAAGTAAAATCACAGGAGAAATCTGTATAACTTCACGTTTTATGTCATCTTTCAATTCTGGCAAATCTCTTGGATTCCATGTACACCCCCTCGATTGCAGTTAACCACAGAATCAGAAATCCATCGGAGTGAGGTCGGGGAATCGGGGTGTGCACGAAACTGCAAAGTTAAGGGAGATGACACTTTCACTAAAGTGCTGTTGCAGTACTTCTCGAACACATGTGACGACGTCTGGAGGAGCACCATCTTGCATCCATAAAATGTCATTAACGACATTTCGCTGCCGCAATTCAGGAACTATGTAATTCTACAACAATGTTGTAGACTGAGCACTTGTGATGGAGCACGTTTTCTTACCTGTGTAAGTGACCTGTTCGAAGAATACAGCCGAGAAAGAATGTGCTTGCGATGCGGCACCACATAGTCACGTTAGCTTCGTTTAAAGAAGTTGGTGCCACATCGTGCCGATTTTCGTCAGCCCAGTGAACGCAGGTCTTGGATTTTACGTTCCCAGTTAAGGAGAAATGTGTCTCATCCGTCCATAATATCCACAGCGGCTATATGCTATCTTCATCATACTTGATTAGGAAATAATTCGCAAAGTAGAATCGCTGTTACTGTTGTTCGGGTTCCAACAGGGATGACAGGTATGACTATCTCGGGAACTCCGCTTACGCTTTAGACTGGTAGTGCAATCCTTATGGTCAGACCAAATCACTAGCAGTTCACGTTACAATTGATTTTTTCAATGCTTTTACTACAATTTTATGATTTTACATTTCAACATAAATATCTATGATTTATTGAATAATTAAACAGGTTTATACTCAATTCAGGTTACAATTGACTTATTAACATTAGTCATTAAACATATTTATGAAAATCAAACAATTTTATATTGAATTTACAATTATTTAAGTATGCCAACAATGTATAACCACGTAAAACACAAAACAATAAGGCGGCATCAAATTACGATACCATATACTTATATAACATGTTAAAATACAAATATAACACTCTAAGGCTAGAACAAATCTTTTTCGAACTTAGACTACATAGTGCATAGTATTTTCTAATAGACAATATGATGAATTATACTTTTACAATGCTATTTCAATTTTCTATTTAGATAGTTACAGGTTTGACAAAAACAATATATATACACTTTCATTGAGATACAGAGAACATTTTAAAAGTCATTACAATGGAAAGAATTACTACGATGACATAACCCGGTCACGACAGCAGAGTAGTTGAAATTTTTACCAGATAGAATTTTGTGGGTAATGTAACAGACATTACACAATTATTTCATATTTTACGAAATTTGTACTTTAGAATAGACACCTAGTGACCGAGAAATGTGAATATGATACAAAATAAATACTAGGAAGATCTGTATGAGACTGTACCTGCCAAAGGAGCAGACAGTTCAGAAAGGACCAAGGTGTATGAATATGAATACATTTTTTTTTCAATGAATTTCAAATGTTCTATAATTCTGTTCAACAGAATTGGTCTCTGTAGAAGATATTGCAGCCAGTTTGCTAATGACATGGTGGTAATTTTTTTACATGGTGGTATGAAGTGAATTTGCAGTTCAACACATAGAGGAAGGAAGTCGAGGGAGAGCCATAAACGCAAAGTGGAGAATCGCTTTTATTCATGTTGTATAGATGTTTTTGAAAAGGTCCATGATTCGTTAAAAATAAATAAAGATATCTGCTGTGTGTGAAGTGTTGTGTTGTGACCTAAGGCACGAATTTCTTTGCAAATCGGCACGTTTCAGAATTCGTCCATCGTCATTGCCAACGCTGAAACATATTTTGTTTTACTTCATATTTCAGTGAAGATGCTGGAAATGGTTCAAATGTAATTGCGTATCTGTTACTGCCGATGCCACCAGTTGGTCAGCTGTTTCCTTGTCCTTGACTTCTGAATGTCCCCTAACCCAGTTGAAAATATATACCTTAGATAATTTTGTAAATGATGTATAATTTCGATTATCAGGTAATTTGTATTATCAAATTTGCTTATAGCGAAAATACTTGACAAACTGTTTATTGTGAGTAAAAATGTAGAGTCCTAGTCGGATTCCCCCCAAAGAAAAGCTGAGATTACCGCAAAATTCTGTGCTTGGAAGACCGAGTTAATCAGGGAAAGCTTTGCACGCCATATGAAAATAATTAAGTTATTCTTAGGGACACAAAATGGGACACATATGTGCATCCAGTTTATTTAAATTTTACCAAACCACGTACTGTTTTTACGGAACATGAGCCTTGTCGCAGCTTATGATTTCGCCGAAAAACTCACACGGCTTCGGCAGCATTTTCCCCGTTTAGATGAAACAGCTTTGCCAATTCACCTCCGTTTTTCACCCTAAGTGTCATATTGTCGGCACGTTTAAACACTTGATTGAAGAAACACTCTTCCCATACTGCTTATTAAAGGTTTTCCACACGCAATGCTTTTCACATGGTGTTCTGTGTTTGGCGTTTCTACTGTCTTTCCCTGTGAATTATGCAAAGTGAGTCAATACACCTCCTCTCTGTGTTGTCATTGGCCCTTTACACATTAGCTCTTCTTTGCAAATATTTTATGCACTTTTCGTCATACGTGTATCATTCAAACAATATTTATGGTTTTCCAATGCACTGACGAATCTGCTCAGGAAAAACGTGGATGTTGACATTCGAAAATTTTGATTTTCGAAACCACGATTTATTTTATTGCTTTCTTACTACAAGAGCCCAACAGTTTCAACATTTAAGAATATATAACTTCTTATGCCGTATAAAATCCCAAACCACATTAACTACCAATCTTCAAATTGCAAGTCTCACCTATCCTTAGATATATTTATTTTTTAAATATCTCTTTACTTTTGCTCCGGTCTTTTGTAAAACCCGTTTTAAAACTAGTGTTATCAGTGTGGACGGAGTATAATATTTATTTGGGAAAGGGGTGTTGTTAATACAGACTCACCCCTACTTACGATCGTACGAGTTATGATTTTTCTGTAATATGATATACTGTAAAACGAGACGAGAAACGAAATAAGATGAAAAAACTTTTAAAAGATTAATTGAACGTCATGATACTTCAAGTTATGCAGAAAAGAAGAAACAATTAGTTCAGTCTAGGATTGATATTTTTCATAAAAACGACAATTTTAATAAGAAACCAGAAGGAGCGAATGTATATTCGCTTCGTCCATCCGCATAGTGAAATTAAAATAAATTTCATTAATTTGTACGTTAAATTTTATAACTTCTGACTGTAAATAAACCGTGTAACATTTGCTTCCTATAACTACACGTACAGTAGAATATCTTAATTTCTTGACCGTAGAATTTTTAAATATGTATTTTAATTATTTCTGACTTACGATACTGTTGGTTTACGATTCATTTACCAGTACTTATTCCATTATAAGTAGTGAAGCGTATGTATAGAAATATCTTATATTAAAGAATCGAAAATTGCCTAATACTCTACAAAAGGTATTTATTCTCTATCATAAGTGCATGAACACATAATAGCTGTAGTTACCGAAGACCTAAAATAACAGATCTCGAATTGATCCCTGTAAGAAACTAATATAGACCCATCACAACTCCAATATTGTTTCATTGTAACTATATTTAATTTAATCCTAATAAGGGTTAAATATTCTTATTCTGTTGGAACTATTTACAATTGAAATGCGGTAGTTTAGAAATATTGGCCTTACGCTGGAAATATTTGCAATGAAATGTCAGTATATTGGTTTAATTGGCTTTAAATGAGCAAAATATTTATTGAAAATATTGTCGTAACATTGTCAAAATTTAAACACCTCAAGAATTTTATTACTCTTGAAAATAAATAAAACTATCAGGCTAATACATTTCTGAAAATACACACATAGATCGCGTATAATCATGCCAGTTCCAGTATAACACTTCACCCATTTCATAAAAAATATATAACTGTAAATTACTGGGTATTGAATGCTTTAAAACATAAATAGAGATACAATTTAGCTTGTTTTATGTCTCGACAAAGAAATAAATTTCTGAGTACTAAACTGAGACAAACACTCAAAGATTTTCAAAAACACGCTCAACGCTAAGTAAGATAAAAATTCCCGAATGCTAAATATTTTTCTTATTATAGATTATTTATTTTTTCTATTCATGTTTTTTTCTGTATGAAACATTCAGTTGTCACTCTTTTACTGATCCACTAAAAGAAACCAATTTCAATTTCGTCGAAAAGTTAAGGGATTAGAATGCTCATGCAACATAGACGCCCCAAAGAGAAAATTAAAATGAAACGATTAAGTTGAAACATGAATATCTCAAGGTTTTATGATTAAGGCAGGTCTGACATAGTTAAATTAATTTGATGATTAAGGCAAGTCTGATAAACCACATCTAAGGTTATTTCTTCAGGTGATGAAACCTTTGAATTCAACTTCCAAGAGAAATATAGCCCTATTTCATTGTGTGTTTCTATTTAACAAAGACGCTCATCAATATTTAACTATAAAATATAAATAAAATAAAATAAAATAAAATAAAATAAAATAAAATAAAATAAAATAAAACTTTTAGTAGAAAACAAATTATATTTCATTTTCGAGACATTTAACCTTTGAAGTTATCTGAAAATTATAATTTAAATTTTCAGTTCAAAGAAGAAATAATATAAATGCTATAGCTAGCGTATATTATGACTTTTTTTTATTTTAAGCATTATTCATTATTTAGATTATTATTCATTATTTACAAATAATTTTTCTGTGAACCGTACCGTTTTATTTTACTATTGTTAAAATTGAGACACTATTCATTCAGATAATGGATATTTTTCATAAGATTTTTATTTAGTTATTCCCTTTTCGATTTTACGCAAAAGCAAAATTAGTATCTTCCAAATTTCGAATTCAATATCAAATAAATATCTTTCGATGTTACCGGAAACATACATGTCACTCTTTCATTAAAATACATTTATTTCAAAAATGATATTTGTTATTTATAAAGTATTCTTTTAAAAATGATACCATTTTTTTTACAATTACTACAATTTGGATATTATTTAGATATTGTTTAAAATTTGCTCATTTCAATTTTTTTAAAGTTTTTTTTTACGCAAGAAAAATAAATATCTTCCGAATTTCGAAAAAAAATTATGTCTACGCCGCATTAGTTTCCTGAATTCCGTTCAATATTGAATGCCGTTTCAGATGTTTCTTATCTTTATAAAGACAATAAATCAATTCCAGGTAAAAAGAGAAAGGGGAAAGAAATGAATGGAAAGAAAAATTTTCCTTGTGCTTTTATTTTTGTGCTTGATAATAAAAATTAGATAAAGAGTTTTAAAAGAACTGAGCGGTGAATTTTAGAATAGATTTCTCATATTTGTCTCCCATTCTTTTTCAAACATCAATTTTTATTATCCTACTATAACTGCAGGGTTTGGAAAGGGGGTTTTACTTTGGCCATTACAGAAACACATGACTCGAGCCACCATTGATTTATTTGAAAATAAAACTATTGTTGTCGGGTGGTGTAAGACTATAAGAATGTGCTTTCATCCTAATAACAAACTAATGTGAAGCACGTTGCTAAATTCAATTGGGTTTCCAAAGCCGTCAAGATAGTTTAAGCTTTAGAAAAATAAATGTAACTAGGGGGCTCAGCCCCCTATACGCTTACGCTCGCCAACCCCCTGTGAATTGCAAAGCAGTGCACATTGAGACCTCTACGCGGTCCCAGCTCGCTTCGCTCGCTCGCCCCTTTTTATTTTTCTAGTAATTCTAGCCGGAAGAAGTACTACAATAAATCATTTGAGCATATTAAATTGACAATTTTTTTAATGTAAAAAAAGTAATTGAAAACACAATTAAAAATTCATTTAGTTGATTCTACTAATGGGCATATAAGTCAGTTAAATACTATGAAAAAAGGATTTTGGAAACATAATTAGTTTAAAACGTATTTCACCTATAATATTGTACAGCACGGCTTAAATTCATTAAAAAAACACTACGTGGTAGGAAGATAGTTTATCATCAATGATTGTTTAAATTTCGTTCGACATTTTGCTATTCTAATTTTCTAATTGATTAAAATAGATTTCTGCAAAATAAATTATTTTTACTTCAATAAAACAGCAACAGATGGCAGCAGGGGCACTCAAGAAAGTTTATATTTTATTATCTCCGATTTTTTGTGTGAGTGACATTCGTAAATAAATTCTAAATAAGAGTTGAGAATTCATTTGAAATTAACAATATTACTCATAATTAAAAGGAGGAATCATCTCAGACGCTTTGGATTACGTTCATATTATTTTATTTTTAATAATTGCTAGCTTGAGTTTCACTTCTCTGACACTGGCCGCCATATTGAAAGAGGAGCTAACACAATCTTGTCGGTTCATTGGTCTGAGCTCTGAAAACTACGGTTGTTGCCAACGATAAGGTAGAAATTCAGCCCTATTTCCGCGCCACGTAAGACAAATATATATATATAGATTGCATTAAAAGCAAACTCGAAAGGTGAATTTAAAGTTTCTAACTTTCTAAGTTCAAAGTTTACTATTTCAAAAATTTACACATATCTTAAAGTATTGTGATTGCTTTTTACGACAAAATTATAAAGGAATTTGTAACGAACAGGAATATTATCTGGTGTATTAAGAGATTGTGCGGGACAACAAAATTTCTCACACATTAAAAATTTTAAGAGTATGGATGCAGTATGGGACCGCCAAAGATTCAAATTGGATTTTTAGCTTTTATATTTCAAATACCTTTCAAATAAATTACAATAAAAGAACAACAACAAAAAAATAGGATATACACATTAAACTATGACTATTCACTATACGTAGATAATACATTTACATAGTAATAAAGAAAACGTGAAAATATCAATGAACATCCATAATTTTGAAAAACCTATCCATTTATTTTCTGCAGAATTTTAAATAAAATCTAATGAAATTTCTTATTAAATATAATTCAATGAAAATATATTTTTCTACGAAATATAAGGAAGAATAAATGGTCGAAATACATATATTTTTTTTTAAATTAATCATAACATTGCCTCATGTAGTTGAATAATTAATGATTTATTCCCAATAATTAATGAATTATTTTACTACTTTCTTTTAAATAAACAAAATTGTATGTTTTAGTATTGAATTACATACTTAATTATATGTAGTTTATTGGAATTATATATAGTTTATTTACGTAATTTGTAATTATTTGATTATGCCATACAGTGTAAATATCGGTTTCCAACTAATGAATTTCCAGGTCTAAGAAAACTGAATTGTTTTCTCTATTTCAGCCTATACATTTTCTATTGAAATTAATTCTAATCTGTTATCAGGTCATGTTAATGATGATAATATAAGTCGACGCTTATAAAAAATATGAATAAATTAAAAAAAAAGATTGATAAGTATGCTGAGTCATATCAGCCAATTAATTTTATATTGATATTCTAAATTCATTTACTGCAAACGCCCTGTAGCAAAACGCTTTATCGGATTGAAATAGTAATTTTCTACATCTGTAGAAAACTACGAATTTGGTGCGATATTCGTGCTCTTTTATAATGTTTAATTATTTTTTAATGTTTAATGGGAATTATGCAATACTATACCATAACATAAGGAGAATGTATTGTTTTTAGAGTGCAGATTTCATTATATCGTTCACGCAACCTAAGTCTTATGTACTGATCTCTACCAGGGCAAAAGGATTAAATTTTTATTTATTTGAAAATATTCCTTAAGAGCAATCGTTATTATTTAATTTCTTAAAATATTTTTAAAAATCAATTCTTTATTTTTATTTACTAATTTTCTACATATGCAGCTTTTTTCCAGATTTTGTAGCTCTTAATCTCGTTTTAAATAAATGCCGCGACACTGTTTTTCAATAATTACGACGCGTAAAGTCTCTCTTATGTTGAGAACTTTTATCAAATTGATTTCTTAAACAAAACTTTGTTACAATTGTTTGGTTTAGCTAAACAACGGGATCGTCCTATGCCATACTACTTGTCTAAAATAATAGAAATTTTAAATTTTCCTAAAAAATGTTTGACGAAACACTCATTTTCATTTTTATTTCAAATCATGTTTCAAATTAACATTAAACTTCAAAAAGGTTTCGAAAGTCTGTTTGTCTCCATTGAAAACTTGTCAAGGTTCCAATTGCCCGTTTAAAGATTGTGAAAAGAACCTCGAATCAAACATTTGCATATTTTAAAAATATACAAGAAAGAAAAATAATGTATCAAGAATAGATTATGAAACACGTTCCACCATATTAAGAAAACTGCAACAGAGCTTTCCTGTATAATTTTGTGAAAGATGATGTCTAATTAAACAATTTAGAAAACACCTAACACGCTTGAAAAACCTATCTCATCAATTATCGCCAGTAGACGGAAAATGATCTAAATCTTTTGTATAGGATCTATGGATTTGTATAGTCTTCTCTATGATAGGTCTTGCATAGGATACATTGATTTGTATTACTACACTGTAAAAAGGAGGGAGTATTAATACGCTTAATTTGGGTTTATGAAATGCCAAATAAGGTTTAAATTTGCACTAATTTTGGTGTCAACACTGAATTAAGTGTTATAATACACTTAAATAGTTTATCTTTACTCTTTCAAAAAGAATCGGTGATATCATACACCCAGAATGATGCTTTCAAATTAATTTGGGAAACCAAAACTCCAATATAGGTGTACAATTTTATCTCGCTATCCAGCGTTTGGTGTTTAGATACACGATGACGTCAGAATGTTTCGTCAGCACACGATAACAGAGAACGAGAACGAAGCAGTCGCCATTTTGATTTCATTTTAAAACTTCTTATTTGCTGTTGAAAACGCAAGTGAAGCAAAGTAATTAGTCCTTATTTATTTAAAAGTACTAAATAGCAGTGGCAGCAACTTAAATGGGCCGCTGGGGCGCGAGTCCACCCAATAATCTGCTATCCCAGCTTACCCAATTTCCATTATTGTGTTGTTTATTTACCTCTGAAACGAAATTTCATTATGTTGACGTTCTCAAAATTGTTTTGTTTGGAAAACAGTGAGACAGATAGGAGGTCTATAAGTAATTAAACAGACGTATAGTTTGATTTCGTTTAAAATTATTCTTCCTGCATATTTTACCTGTACGGCTATAGTGTCTATGGTCACTTATATTAATGCTCTGACTCACAATCATAAAGCACTTAGACAACTGCATTTATTTTCTCGATGTTCAGCTTTTGACGCATTTTATTTGTATGCATATCCTTTGTATGATAATTGTGATAAATACTATTTTCTTTATAAGGAAGAACTCATGACAGTATAATTTAATAAAATTACAATTTTTTACACAAAATATTTTATTTTCCCCTGTTTGTTTGCAGACCATAAACATATCTAAGCCGAAATTTCTTATGAATTTGGTAGCAAGTTGGAAAGAAATATAACGCCATCTTCAAATGGGAAGGAGGGTACCCTACAGCAGCAATGTTACCCTACAGCAGCAATGTTAGTTTTTGTCACACAAGATGTAAAATGCAACACGTGTAAAGAAAATTTGAAAAGTAAAGAACATTTGTTACCAACATTTACTATGATTTTCTAAACAAAAGGTTCGTGAATTATTTAAAAAAGGAAATGAAAAATAAAAAGGAGTGGAATATTTATTGTTAGAAAATTAGCTGAAGAAGAACCAAGTTTTTCAAAAATTTTACTCATTATAACAGATAGTGATAAAGTTTTTTTTCCTTAGAAGATTGTGGGGGGGGGGGTAGTGTGCTTTAAATGATCATTTTGGTGCATATAAAATTAAAAAATTGTCTTATAAGAACTATTCAAGATTTTTTTGGTGGATGCAAGCCTCTTGCAATTTAAATATTCATTTTTCAGCTACTACACAAATGGAAACTGGTACATTGTTTTAAAGCATATTTTGGTAACATTAAATGATGTTCCGTACATGGAATGCAATGCTTAAAAATGTTTTTTTTTACATATAAAAATTGTGATATTGTGTGTAATATATCTTAGCTGGTCATTTTTAACAGTACAAGTCAAAAAATACAATTTTAGAAGAAAGTGAAAAATTTGTGTATTCCTGTTTAATGTTTAACTGGGATAGGCTATTTAGGTTAATATCAATGTATTTAACCATGACATGTGTTTTGATAATGTTAAGTAATAATTATATGCTGTTTGGTTTGATTCTTTTTTATTATAACTGTAATGGTGGCGCACAAAGTTGCTATCATAAATGTTGTAGTTAAACACCACACAAATCTTACAGCGCCAAATTATTTCTTAAAACTCTCTTCAAGTCTTTGGCCGGAAATCTGTCTTCCCAAATTATCCTAGGAGAAAAAGTTATTGACCGGTAATGGACATTTACGTAAAACTACAGTCATTTTTACTGTATTATTCCCCTCTTGATTAAAATATAACATATTTTGAAACATTCATAAACTTTTATAATTGAAATAAAAAAATAGAGAGGATTTTAATTACAGATATGTGAACAGACTTTTAATTATCAATTTCGAAATCAAAGTGAAAAAGATGTCTAATTTTTATGTAAATGTATAACAGTGCAAGCCTTTTTCTCCATCAGGAGGGTAGGGACAGTTAATTTATTGAGCAGATTTGGAACACCAAATTTGGTGTGATGCTGTATCTAAGTGATATAATCTAAATTAGCTCGTAGAACACCCAATTTGGTTTTAAAGCACGCCAAATCAATCATGGCGTTTTATTACTCTACTTTTGGTGGCAACTTTGTTGCCACCAAAATAGCTATTTCTTTACACCAATTAATTTTTGGTGTTTCTTTAAACTAATTAATTTCTGGTGTTTCTTTACACTAATTAATTTTTGGTGTTTCATTACACCAATTTACAAGTGTTGTTTATTTACACCCTTTTTGGTGGCAACTTTGTTGCCACCATTTTTGGTGTATAGTAACACGAATATTTTTAGAGTGTACATGATATTCTAAAATTTACTTCTGTTAGGAAACGTATAGCGCAGTTGAAAGTTCCCTACAGCAATTTCCGAAAATATATGGAAAAGTACTCGAGATCTTTTGTGCATCCCTGTATAGTATGTTTAAAGCACACAAAGTAATATTCAAAAATGCGTTAAATTTAAAAAATCCCTGACGGCTCGGCCTACAGGCACAGGTAGATTTCGAAGACGCAGAACGTGGGGCGCCTGTTTGTCGGGAATTGCGGAAGAAATGACCTTTTTGCGATGACGCTGCAATTGGAACCGCCTACTTCGAAACCAAACTTGTTTGCAGGCGGAGCCAGCAAGGATTTTTTTTTTTTTGCTATAAGAGTTGGTCCTATAAAAAACATGTCAATATAAAAGTTTTAGATAATATTAAGAGAATGTATAATAAATTTAAGCGGATTTGAAATCTTGGGAATTGACGAAGTTAGGAATTTTTTTCTTCTAAAACCACCCCCCTTCCCCCCCCCCCTTAACCTTCCTACCCTGAATGGGTCTAATCGACCCATTTCTATTTTTTATTTCAGGATAGCTCCCTCGGGTTTTAAATAAATGCTCTTATATTTTAAGTATTCCTCAAACAGATAAATATCTTCGGTCTATAATTTTTTCAGACTTCAGGAATTATTTTTTTTAGCCAAAATAAAAAAAGTCACATATTACCTGAATGGGTCTAATCGACCCATACCACTAATCGCGTATAAATGCATGGAAAACAATTAAAAAGTATGTATTTCGAATAATGATCGATAGATGGCGCTACCATACTGATATACTCAAGTAAGGTTTTTCTTGTTTTGGAGTATTTAGCCATTTTTTATGCAATATGGCACGTAATAAGCGCGGTCTTACTGATGATGAAATCAGAAAGCTTTGGCAAGAGCTCCCTAGTGATGAATCTGATAAAGGGAGTGATAATGATTTGATTGAAACAGATGAATCTGATCATTTATCCATCGAAGAGGTTGATAAAAAAACAGATGTTTCCGATACAGAAGGTGAAACGGCGGAGTCTCCATCCTCCTTTATTAGTCGCAACAAAACTGAATGGTGTAAATCCCCTCCACCTATATAAAAAAACGGTATGTACTAGTACATAATTTATATTTATTATATTCGATATTTATTTTATATAAATTGTAAATATTCAGGGGTTTTGCAAGCTTTGGAACCCTTCCCCCCCCCCCCTTCCACCATCATGGAAAAAAAATTATCTTCGAGGAAATTTATAGAGATTTGTTCGGAATTTATATGCTAGGAAAAGAAATAAATGCCCTTTAGAGGAATCGTAGTCCCCCCCCCCCTTCCCCCTGTCATGCAGACTTTAGCATTACTCCTGTTCTTATATATTTTACATTCATTTGTATTTTCTGACTTCTATTATTATTTTACAGACAACATAACATTATGAATTTAACCCCTGGTCCTACACGTTTTGCAATTCAGAGGATAACTGAACACCCTGTGTCAGCAATGAAGCTTTTCTTTACAGATGACCTGTTCAAATTAATTCTAGAAGAAACTAACAGAGAAATGAAGAGAGTATGCTCAGAAAAGAATAAAAAATACACATTGGTTTCTGTTGAGGAATTTGAAGCTTACATTGGCAAAAACATTAAACTGTTATTACAATAATTTATAGATAAACTGAAAAAAATGCAAATGATTCCGCGGTTTGAAATTTAACCATTTTTTTTTCATTTTGAAGTAATTTTTATAAATTATTTTTACAGGTTTGCTAATTTTAGCTGATGTATATAAATCAGCAGGAGAGTCTCTCAAAGAGTTATGGAGCGAAGAAGATGGCCGCGACATTTTTCGTGCAACTATGTCTTTGCAACGTTTTGAAATTATTAGTGAGTTTCTTAGGTTTGACAACAAAGAAAGTAGAGCAAATCGGCGTCGTTTAGATAAGCTAGCTGCAATAAGATCATTATTTGATATGTTTGTTACTCAGTTGCCAAAGATGTTCATTCCTTACGAAAATGTTACAATTGATGAACAGCTTGTGCCTTTCCATGGTAAATGCCCATTTAGGCAATACATACCGTCAAAGCCAAGAGGGAAATATGGAATTAAAATGTGGTTGATGTCTTATGTCAAAACATCTTATGTTTGCGCTGCTGAGATCTATACTGGAAAGCCTTCAGATGGTGAGCAAGAAAAATATCAAGGTAGAAATGTTGTGTTGCGACTGGTAAATTCAATTGAGGGTACCGCTCGAAATATTACGGTTGATAATTTTTTCACGGATTATATTCTTGCTAAAGAATTATTCAAGAAAAAATTAACTATTATTGGTACTCTCAGGAAAAATAAGCCATTTATTCCTTCTGAATTTCAGTCATCACGTGAGCGAGAAACATTTTCCTCATTATTCGGTTTTCAACCAGATATGACACTTGTTTCATATGTGCCGAAAAAAAACAAATCGGTAATCCTCCTTTCAACTATGCATTACGAGGCCAAAGTTTCAGTTGAGAAAGAAAAGAAACCAGATATAATTTTATGTTATAATGAAACTAAAGGTGGAGTAGATACTACTGATAAGTTAGCTGCTGCGTATACATGCAAAAGGGGCACTAGGCGATGGCCTGTGTGTTTATTCTATAATTTAATTGACCTAGCTTCAATAAATGCATATGTTGTTTTTATGCATGTAAATCCTTCTTACAATCAAAACAAACTATACAAAAGGCGCCTTTTTCTAAAGGAACTTGGCAAACAGCTGACCGAACCTCACAGAAATATTAGGATGAAATAAAATATCCGAGTAACCATAAAGAATAAATTGGCTAAGTCAGCAGGTGAAAAAAAGAAAGTATTAGTTCAAATAAACGTGGAAGGTGCAAAGAATGTGGTGCAAAGAGAGATCGAATAACGCAGACGAGATGTACTTCATGCTTATCATTTCTTTGCCAGGAGCATCTAAATGTGTACTGTAAATCTTGTTTATCATAAAAATGTTTCAAGAACAATGGAAATAAAACAAATTTGCACTATTTTTTTATTATTATTTTCCAAGTTATTGCTTATACAAACAAGCCATTGGAAGTAAGAGGGGAAGGGGGGCGGAGTAAAACGTGGGGGGGTTGAGAATTATAAGTTTTGTTGTCTCTAATAGTGAATAAAAAAATAATATATGAAATAAAGCTAGATAAAAATACTTGTTTTGAGCTAGAATAAATATACACTAAACTGGGTCTAATCGACCCATTCAGGTAAAACGTAACTTTTTTTCAACAGGGTAGGAAGGTTAAGGCAATTTTTAATTATATCAAAAATCTGTCATACATAAATTTTCGGCCCTTCTCCTAGAAGTAATAATAACTTCAAACGGATTCGATACGTATCATTATTAAGAAATTATGGGTTTTTTCTGTTTTCACAAAAAGTCCCCCCCCATCACCCCCCCTGGTTCGATTTTGCCCATTAACGAACTTGACCGAGATTTTATGCCCCTTGATTTTATGTATCAGTTTCGAAAAGATGCGGGAGTTGGAACCGCCTACTTCGAAAAATAACTTGTTTGCAGGCGGAGCCGGCAGGGATTTTTTCGTTTTTATTTTTTTTTTTTTTTGCTATAACGGTTAGTCCTACAAAAAACTTGTCAATATAAAAGTTTAGATAATATTAAGAAGATTTATAATAAATTTAAGCGGATTTGAAATCTTGGGAATTGACGAAGTTATGAATTTTTTTCTTCTAAAAACCCCATTTCCTTCCCCCCTTTAAGGCAATTTTTAATTATTTCAAAAATCTGTCATACATATGTTTTGGCCCTGTTCCTAGAAGTAATAACAACTTTAAACGGATTCGATACGTATCATAATTAAGAAATTAAAAGTTTTTCTTCTGTTTTCACAAAAAGCCCCCCCCCTACCTTGGTTTGATTTTGCCCATTAACGAACTTGACAGAGATTTTATGTTCCGTGATTTTATGTATCAGTTTCGAAAAGATGCGGGAGTTGGAACCGCCTAATTCGAAAAATAACTTGTTTGCAGGCGGAGCCGGCACAGAATTTTTTTGTTTTTAATTTTTTTTGCTATAACGGTTGGTCCTATAAAAAACTTGTCAATATAAAAGTTTTAGATAATACTAAGAGGATTAATAATAAATTTACGCGGATTTCATATCTTGTGAATTGACGAAGCTATGATTTTTTTTCTTCTAAACCCCCCCTTCCCCCCCCCCTTGGGGTCATTTTTAATTATATCAAAAATCTGTCATACATAAATTTTCGGCTCTTTTCCTAGAAGTAATAATAGCTTTAAACGGATTCGATACGTATAGTAATAAAGAAATTATGAGGATTTTTCTGTTTTCACAAAAAGCCCCCCCATTTCCCCCCCTTCGTTCGATTTTGCCCATTAACGAACTTGACCGAGATTTTATGACCCTTGATTTTATGTATCAGTTTGGAAGAGATTTATTCAGAATTTTTCCAGTTATCGTGGTCAGAAAAAAGTGACATAGATAGATAGATAGATAGATAGATAGATAGATAGATAGATAAACTTTTGAACTGGGGGTGGTTTTGGGTTCTGGGAGTCATGATCGACGTAGATCTGCAAAAATTTTTCAAAATTTCCAACTTAGGTGAGAATGTAATAGGTAGTATTTCTTACGAAATCTACCTAAAACGCGTATCACAAATGAAAACGCACTTCCAGTAAATATTATTGACACAAAGTACTGTAACTGAATAATTCTTTTGTGTGTGTGTCCCTGTAAATAAGCGATGAATTCTATGCACTACTTTTTCTATAGTACACATTTTGTAATGCACCTATGTGATATATATATATATATATATATATATATATATATATATATATACATATGTTTGAAAAAGCGCAATATTTTTAAAGTATAGCTGAAATTATTTTTTCCCATAGACCGTAGTTTAACGGAATTCCGTAGTTTAACGGATTCCGTAGTTTAACGGAGTGGCCGTATAAAAGGACTATAAATGCTTCACACTTTATTTTGCAATACCGAACATGCCATAGTAAACCTCAGTAACATATATCAATTGCATGGTAATACGAGCATAATTACGTTAGTTACAGCACGAAAAGACGACAAACAGAGAAAGGATTCAATTCATAAACATTTTAAAAAGTATGTTGGTACGGGTTAAAAAAGCGACAAATTAAATAGAAACCGATAATTTTCAAGTGATACTTATACACTAGACAGCATAAAACTACACTGTAAAAAATATTCGTGTTACTTTACACCAAAAGTGATGGCAACAAAGTTGCCATCATTTTTGGTGTAAAGAAACACCACTTGTAAATTGGTGTAAGGAAACACCAAAAATTAATTAGTGTAAAGAAACACCACTTTTGGTGGCAACTTTGTTGCCAGGTGAGTAATAAAACACCATCATTGATTTGGTGTGCTTTAACACCAAATTGGGTGTTCTACTATCTAATTTAGAATATGCCACTTAGATGCAGCATCACACCAAATTTGGTGTTCCAAATCTGTTCAATGAATTCACTGTCCCTGCTATCCTGATGGAGAAAAATGTTTGCACTATTATACATTTGCATAGAAATTAAACATATTTTTCTCTTTGATTCAGAAAATGATAGTTAAAAGTCAGTTAGCAAATCTGTGATTAAAATCCTCGCTAACTTTTTTTTTTTCAATTATAAAAATTTACCGATGTTTCAAAATATGTTATATTTTAATCAAGAGGGGAAAAATACAGTAAAAATGCCTGTAGTTTTACGTAAATGTTCATTACCTTTCAATAACTTTTTCTCTTAGGATAATTTGGGTCGACAGATTTCCGGTGTTATTTACTCATACACATTTGAAGATTGCTTTAAAAAATAATTTGGTGTTATAAGATTTATCTGGTGTTTAATTACAACAATTATGATAGCAACTTTGTTGCCACCATTAATAAAGCCTTATTCAA
The DNA here is from genome assembly GCA_963931845.1 of Maratus michaelseni. Taxonomy (NCBI): domain Eukaryota; kingdom Metazoa; phylum Arthropoda; class Arachnida; order Araneae; family Salticidae; genus Maratus; species Maratus michaelseni. Next base: position 253,323,966 of record OZ007590.1, on the reverse strand, counting down.
TTACAGGTATAATTAAAAAGAATTCCATGGAAATTTCACAATATAAATGTTATGATTACATGAATATTAAAATAAACTGAGTCAGGAAATTCTGTTAGACTTTGTACTTTTTTCATATTAAAATACTTACATTAACAATGGAGCCACATGGAACTATTTGCACTTATTGTTAGTAATTAAAGGGTTTAAAAGTCAATCAATATAGCATTATAGAAGTTTTAGCAATCACCCACTCAAGTTAGCATAAAAATTACAGAATTTTCTCGGAAGACATTTACATACTCATATCTTAGATATGCAGTCCTGACAGTAAGTCTTTGGTTTAATGAGTATATTTGCAATTTCACAATAAAAAAGTGATTTTTAGAATCACTTAAAAGAGCATTAGTCAAGATTAAAAATAAAGAACTGTTTTAATTAATCATAAATGTAAAAAAAGCTTGCATATTGCAGTGCACTAAACCAGACAGCATATAATTATTACTTAACATTATCAAAACACATTTCATGGTTAAATACATTGATATTAACCAAAATAGCCTATACCCAGTTAAACATAAAACAGGAATACACAAATTTTTCACTTTCTTCTAAAATTATAATTTTGGACTTGTACTGTTAAAAAAGCCCAGCTAAGATATATTACACACAATATCACAATTTTTATATGTAACAAAACATTTTTAAGTATTGCATTCCATGTATGAAACATCATTTAATGTTACCAAAATATGCTTTAAAACAATATACAACTTTCCATTTGTGTATTAGCTGAAAAATGAATATCTAAATTGCAAGAGGCTTGCATCCACCAAAAAAAATCTTGGATAGTCCTTATTAGACATTTTTTAAATTTTATATGCACCAAAATGATCATTTAAGCACACTCCCTCTCCCCCCTCCCCCATAATCTTCTAAAAAAAAACTTTATCACTATCTGTTACAGTTGCAAAGGCTAGAAAAACCCGGTTTAAACCTTGAAATAAACCGCGTTTTTTGGGAATAAACTTGGTTTTTTGGGAATAAACCAGGTCTTTTGAGAATAAACCTGGGATTAAACCGGATTTTTGCAATTTAAAATTTAATTTTTTTTTAATTTTTTGAAAAAAATTGGTTTTTCTTCAGTTAATTTCCTAATAATTAATTATCCACTCCATTTTATTTTTCATTTACATTTTTTAAATAAATCACAAACCTTTTGTTTAGAAAATCATAGTAAATGTTGATAACAAATGTTCTTTACTTTTCAAATTTTCTTTACACATGTTGCATTTTTATACAATTTTATATCTTCTGTGTCAAAAAAACTAATATTGCTGCTATAGGGTACTGGGGTACTGATCAAGTAAACTCCCCCCCCCCCCACACTTCCCATTGGAAGATGGCGTTATATATATTTTTTTCAACTTGATACCAAATTCATAAGAAATTTCGACTTAGATATGTTTGTGGTCTGCAAACAAAAAGGGGAAAATATTTTTTTTTTATTGTATAAAAATAATAATTTTATTAAATTATACTGTAGTAAGCTCTTCCTTATAAAGAAAACAGTATTTATCACAATTATCATACAATGGATATGGTTACAAATAAAATGCGTAAATAGCTGAACATCGAGAAAATAAAGCAGTTATCTAAGTGCTTTATGATTGTGAGTCAGAGCTGTAATATAAGTGACCATTGACACTATAGTCGTACAGGTAAAATATGCGGGAAGAATAATTTTAAACGAAATCAAACTATACGTCTGTTTAATTACTTACAGTCCTCCTGTCTGTCTCACTGTTTTTCAAACAAAACAATTTTGAGAACGTCAACATAATGTAATTTCGTTTCAGAGGTAAATAAATAACACAGTAATGGAAATTGGGTGAGCTGGGATAGCAAATTATTGGGTGGGCTCGGGCCCCAGCGGCCCATTTAAGTTGGTGCCACTGCTATTTAGTACTCTTAAATAAATAAGGACTAATTATTTTGCTTCCCTTGCGTTTTAAACAGCAAATAAGTAGTTTTAAAATGAAAGCAAAATGGCGAATGCTTCGTTCTTGTTCTCTGTTGTCGTGTGCTGACGCAACATTCTAACGTCATCGTGTATCTGAACACCAAACGCTGGATAGCGAGATGAAATTGTACACCTATATTGGAGTTTTGGTTTCCCAAATTAATTTAAAAGCGTCATTCTGGGTGTATGATAACACCGATTCTTTTTGAAAGAGTAAAGATAAACTATTTCAAGTGTATTATAACACTTAATTCAGTGTTGACACCAAAATTAGTGTATATTTAAACCTTATTTGGCATTTCATAAACCCAAATTAAGCGTAATAATACTCCCTCTTTATTACAGTGTACACATTTAAATTCTTGTTAATCTTTGTTAATTATTCCTAAAAAAATATTTTTATTCTAAAAGGTTTATGTTAGATTTTACTTGATGATTAAGGCATAACACAACAAATACAAATAATCTTTTTAATCCTTTATAGTCCGTCTTTTGAAATATGTGGAATTTTACACCTCTCTACTCTAGTGACCGTACAAATTTATGGAAATATTTAAAAGATGATAGGGAAAAGGTTGAAAATTATTACTCCTTTTTTGGTAGTTCTCTTGAAAATATATTTCGATACAATAACTTAATATTACACATTTTATAAACGTATTCTAAGCAATATTTACAATTCATTTGAAAAAAATCTCATTAAAGCGACGAAAGTTTTTTTTAATGGATTTCTTGATACACAATACATCATTTTTGAGTAAAGAAAGCTAATCATACTGTTTTTAATAAACATACATAAACAGATAAAAAGTTGATGCTTTCAGGGGATACATGGTTGCAAAGTAATTGCACTGCCCATAGATGAGTATTTGTGCAACACATTTTAGAAATGATGTCAAAAAAGTGTCTAACCGAAGTTTTTAACATACTTGGAATTTGGAACGAGTTTATTAATCAGAGTTCCTAGAGCCATTGTCTCTGTATCTCTAGTAAGAGCAATGTGGATCGTAGATTTATGACCGTAGCTGAAGTCCAGACAAATGAAAAATAATATTCAAAATAATTTTACTGATTGCTGTTATAAAATATACCCTTAAAACACACATATTATCGATATCTTTCCTATAGCTAAGAATACAATTAGCAGGCATATAACAGCGTTTTAAGCACCAGAAAGTTTCTAACCATGCTAGACAAGTTTCGGCAGCATTCAGCGTACCGTCATCAGTTCCGGAATTTTGTTGATGTATATAGACAAAAGAAGCGGATATGTGGGATACTTTTAATAATTAATATAACTACAGAAAATTGCAGTGTATATCAAATAGGAAAAGATAATTGTTAAATGATAATAAATGTTAGAAGAAACTAAGAAAAGGATGTTTCTATATACGATTTTCGTCCGTTTGACAATGAAAAGAATTGTCACAATTAATAAAATTTTAATGCATTTTATCGTACAGAATGCTCTAAGAAAGTCAATTTCAACGAAATACGTGGGTTTAAATGTAATTTTCGCTGAATTGAAGTCAAATATATGGTTTATTTACCAGTAATTTTTTTATATTTCCGTTTTATTATTTACTTGTTTACAAATATATTGCCTGTGTTATTTTATTCGAAATTTTAAACTAGGTTTGTTTTGACAAGTAATACTATAAATACCACAAGAATTAGTAATATCAATTGTTTCTCAGTTTGGAGCGAGAGAGTGTTTTGTCAGGAGCGAAAATTATTGTGAAATCATATTGTTTAATATCTTTAGCAATAGAAATGATGGATTTGGGTAAATAAAGTAGTAAAGCAATGCTAATATTTGAAAAAAAATAGATTGTGATGAACCTAAGCAACGGGGAAGCAATAGTTTTAATAGCTGCACCTATAATAGAATGATTGCAACCTCGAGCAATAGAAAGGTCTTTAAGATATTGAATTCAGAATTAAAAGAGTGGATATAAAAAAAATTGTATGGCAGAGTTTACAATAAAATATAAATAAAGGTCATCTTTTGCTTAAGAGAATTAGATAAGCATGCATGGATTGGTAGCTATAGCAAAATTTTTGCGATAGATGAAAGTAGAGAAGCCTTTTTCAGTGTGTGTGTGAACGGAAAGGGAATTAATCATTGATTTTTGTTTTATAAGTAAAGTTAATATTGCTAACAATCTAGTTTATAATGTTAAGGTTGTTACCAACATTGTGGTGAGAGTTATGAATTAAGTTGAATGGGTCATCAATATAACGTGTCCAGAATGGGAAAAATAATTTATTAAAGAGGTTGCATTTAAAGCAGTGCATGTAATTGTCTGCGAAGATGAGAAACATGTATATGCACTACTTTGAATACACCCGCTTTCATAAATTATTTTCCCCACTCTGAACTCTCTATTTTTATGTGACATTCACTTAACTGACTTTTCTCTTCACAATATACTTAACATCCTTAACAGTATGAACTGTATTGACAGAACATTCAATTTACTTATGAAAAAAATCAATGGTTCACTCACTATTTCCCTTCACACTCCATTATTGTACTGCTCTATGTAAACTACAGCTTTCTCGTACCTAATATTCAACTTAATCTTCTTATATTGTCAATATTGCCATAGTTTTTTACCCTACTCTCTTAAATCCAGCCTTTCACTTGTTAAAAATTTTAAACAATATTATTTTAAAATGTTGTTCACCTCTGTCAAAAAACTTACTCATTACAAACTGAAAGAACATATTGATATTTCCAACTACTGTGATATCTATAGTATTAATTGCCAGTGTGGTCTATGTCATATTGTACAAACCAAACATAGTTAAAACTTTCGAATAAAATAGCACAAGTAACATATTCGTAAACAAGAAAATAACAAATCGAACATTACAAAACTTTACTGTTTGATGAACAGCTTCCTTTCAATTCAGCAAAAATGATCGTTAATACATGAACTTTGGATTCTTAGAGCATTCCATGAGTATAAAAATTATATAATTGTTGTTAATTGCGACTTCACTATTACCCATTGTCCGATTGTTAGAAATTTTATATAAAATCACCATTTTCATAATATCTAAAAAATGTTTCTTATTACCAGTTCCGTTTTCTATGTGGCTGGCTGCTGTAATTTGTTATAGTTCTAATAGTCAATAAATCCATTTCTCTAATCTGCTTCTCCTCCATACATTTGTGCACAATTCCACCATTCTATGGACTGATGACAGTACGCTGAATGTTACCGAAACTGGTCTGCACTAGTTTGAAATGTCCTGGTGCTTAAAATATTGTTATACACCTATATTGTACGAAACTAAGTATCATTATAATTTTGATATAGGAATAGAATTCATTCTAGCATTTTGGGATAATTAAACTTCAAGACATGTTTTCTCTCGCAAGTACCATTTTCTATTTCCTAAATATATATTTTACGACATCCAACTCTTTATATAAAATTAATATGTTTTTAGATGTCTTTTATCAATTGATAAACTATATTAGAGATAAAATAGTTGCATTTAAAAATGATTGTTTCTCAACGAGTAAAATATTTCTGTATTTGCTTGAAATTCGGAAATAATTCTCTAGAAATATTTGTTTTTGCATTTTAAAACCCACATTTAGTATTATTGAATCTCAGTGATACACACACATATCATTGTAAGTGAGTATATATATTCCTTTAACAGTGTTCTATTTTAGAATTCGAATGGAAACATTTCAGTTAAGTTTCTTAGTAAAAGTTTCAAAATGAAATATTTTACTTCTTTTCAAAAGAAAACCTAATTTTTTTCATTTCCTGTAACATTAACATAATCATGCTGTCTTACCCTTCTGGCGTAATAAAACCGGGTGATTTGGCATTTACTAGAAAAACATTTAATTATAAAAATGTGATAATCGAATAATATATTTATAATAATATTATTGTACACGCGATACGGACAGAATATATACGGAAACGTTCATTATATTATGTCGGGAATTCTTGATTTAAGAAGCAACTAACACTGTATTATCCAATTTTGCGCTACTTTACCCGAACCCCCAAGCACCGACACGTGACAGCATGTTTCATAAATACCGCGAACGATGTCAAAGAAAAAACATTTAACATATGTATATTTTTTTCTCTATTAAGCAATGGTATGCCTTAATGTATATATTCAAGATTAGTCTTCTAAAGAGAGGATTTGCTATTTGCATTCGAATAGTGATTTGGGAATAAAATGTAGTAAAGCTAAGTGGTTGTTAAGATCAAAATAACCAAAAGTTCCACGCGAAAAACTCCATTATGGAGATTATTCCCCTGAAAATCTTCTAAATGCTTATGTTAAACAAGTAGCAGAATAAATTTAATAGAAGAAAGCTTAACTGAAAGATACTTAAATGGAAGGAATAAAGATAAGCTGTTCATTGAATTTGATTTTCCCTTTGTCACTTATACTTTAACTTTTTATGGGGTTTTTTCGTATTCCTGAAGTTACGTATGAAGATAATTAACATAATGTTATGCCTATTAGTTTTGTAGTTGTTCTATAAGTATTATATATATATATATATATATATATATATATATATAGATGTGTTTGTGTGTGTATGTATGTATGTGTTTGTAAGAGTATTTCTACCTTCTTAAAAAATCTTAATTATTACATTTAAATTTTTAATATTATTTTATTTTCACCTTTTAAATCAATATACATGGGAAAATTTAAACTGAAATCGCTTTCTATAAACATTAACTTTGCTACTCCAAAGTTATATCGCATTCTGCTTAAGATACTAGCCGCATTACAGTATATTCAGCGTATATTGAAAAGGAATTTTTCATAAGTAGTTCCGAAATTTTTAATCTGCATAATCCGTAAAGTGTTTCAATTGATGACTTCCAGTTTGGTATCCTGTAGCATCATTTAGCGAATAATCATAATATTTTGTAAAAATTGGATGGTCGTAATAAAAATTAAAAAAAATTACATTGTAAATTTCAAATTTGTTACAATTTCAATATGGAGACAGCTCTCTACACTTTCAATATGGAGACAGAAGTTTATTTTTAGCATAACTTGAAAGAAGACATACTTCACAATCTAAGGAGCATTTTTGTTGGTGGGTGTGAAAATTTGGCTATAAAAATTTATTATTTCCCTTTATTTTCTTTTTTTTACACTGACTGACACCGAGGTTTAAGTTCTTTATGCGGTTTCAAATAAAAATGTGTCTTTCGGTTAATGTGATAAATTCCTTTTTAGACGCTTCGTCAGTTAATTTCATTTACTGCCCAAAGCACAGAATGGGGGATTAGTTTTCTTGCCAATTAAATGGCACCAAAATTATCTGGGAATGAAAAGCAAAAACCATACAAGATGTTAAACTCAAAATGATACCTAAAATAAAATAAATAATTAAGAAAAAAATTATTCTGAAATAAAGAAAAAACATAGAGCAATTGTGAATGCTGAATCTATGCTTTAAATAAGTTAGGAGTATGTAAAGTTGCAATATTCAAATTGAATTATACTAAAAGTTCAACAAAATGGTGTAATTTTTAAAAAATGAACCTAACAAAAAGCAAACTTAAATAATGATCCTAAAAGATTTTAATAATACAGAATTAAAATCAATTATTCTTATGCTTCTTGATTGTCACTTGAAATATTAACTCACAAATTTATGTTAATGGAAAGTCGTGTAGGTAGATAAGTTTAATCTAAAAGTTTAAAATAAGCTGTAATAATAAAAAGTATTACCTACTTTTTAACAAGAACAATACAGTGCGTTTCGTAATAATAGGTCCACCCTTTAAAATATGTTTAACATCTGAAAAACATATACATTATCTGTGAAAAATTACAAATATTTTCTTATCTAAAATTGTGAGAAAAGGGAAGAAAAATACTTTTAATCCTTTCAGAGACAAAGTACGTCTATTCGTAAAATGTTGATATGATTGAATGACACAAGAAGTTACAGAAAAATATATTTGAAAATTAATAAGATATTTTCTTCTTGTTCTTGAACACCCAATCTGAGAGCCAACCCATAGGTTTATGGCCAAATCCTCCGGCGGAAAGCTTCCTTCTGACCCCCAGCGAAGCTGCAGCCACAAGACGGTCCCGGACGTATCCTTAATATAAACAATAAGGGAGAGTAATTCACTCCTAATACCATAATATATATATATATATATACAAGTAATATAATACATTTCCGCAGCAACTTGGCGTACAAACAAAACAAAATAATAAAAAAACAGACACAACCACATTGTTTGCCAACATATCAGAGATTCAGGAATGATAACTCTAAATTAATTAATCTAAATTAATCTATTAAATGTCCAAAAGTCTTATATGAATCAAAATCTTACGTAAGTTCAAACTCATATGGTACCAACAATGATCAAATGTCATATCAATATCTTTACAATGGTCAAAAATAGAAAGCCATAGAAATTCAGCATTCCATATATTCTAAAACATTATAATCGGATAATTAAAAATTAATATAATATTGTTCAAGTGTCCTTAAATTTTAAAAAGGCCTTTGGTTATAGTCAATCATAGTCAATTATGGTCAATCAATATTGTTGTCACGAGACACCAGAAAACATCAGACACATCGTTGACATCTGCCCACTGTAACGCCACAACATCACTTGATGTTTGATTATAATAGCCGTATAAATTGCCACAATTATGCACTGTAGACATAAATACGATAATGGCACTATAAATACAAACAACTTTCTTTTGTTAATATAAGTTGAGCCGTAAGAGGACAACGTTCAAAGATATAATGAAAGACTGAACCTCTATTGCAATAATCGCATAACTCATATTGTCTTCTTTTAATTCTGTGAAGATACACCGGGTAACTTCATTGCTCTCTGATGTAGTATTAAATAATCTGTGAATTGCATGTATGTTTACGTGAAACTTTGTTTATCTCCTCGAAAGTGTCTCAACCCTTAGCTGAGCCACTCCATGCTGTTTGTCACAAATTGTAAGTTATTTTCGAAAATGAACGTTCAAAACTGATTTCGGAAACGGACACACACGGGACTACAGTTGCATGACAATGGTCATCCTCATTGGCCTTCTTGGCCAATATGTCAGCGTACTAATAACCCTCGTGGACAACATCAGCCTTTATCCATCCAAAGGAAATAATTCTACGTGCAATTTGGTTAAGTTTATGAAATATACCCAAGACCAGTGGATCTACCGAGAAAACCCGCTGTAACACTGCAATTGACGAAAGACTGTTTGTATATAGATAGGCACTATCATACTTAGTAGCCAAATACCATGTCAACGCCAGACATATCGCAAAAAACCCAGCCTGGTGCACTGAATTCAAAGAATTTAACCAGGCATAAATAGAAATTGAGGCATATTAAACTCGTGGATTTTAGTATGCCTGTTATACACCACAAAAGCCACTGCTGTCTCTACAAGCATCTTCGAACCGTCTGTATAGGATAATCTGACAGTCGTTGCTGGGATTTCCCGATCTCACCGAAGGCAATATACTCAAAGGCTGATAGCAAAAGTATTGAGGATAATTGCGTGTGTAAAATTTGCTCATAAGTTTTGATTTGAAACTTCAACATTATTTTTCTATAATAATATTATATATTCTTCTTATTAAAATATTCCTGTTGTACTTGATAAAAAGAAAATTTTCATTCCAAAATTATGGTGCCAATGTGGCATTTAGAGATTAAAATTAAGTGGTTCAAAAATGAACCACCGCCCTTCAAAAGGTTAAAAGTTATTTAAGAATTATTAAAAAAAAAGATTTTTATACCTTTTTTAGGTGTTGCAAAAAGATGGGTCCATTTTTGATTTCTATACATTTTATCTATGGCGTTTCATGATTTATGCAAATTTTTATTATAATCAAGATCACCCGCGTCTGTTCATTGACCCTGACTTTAAAATGCAATTCTATTTTCCTCAGTAGAAAACTGGGGATGTAATCTATTGCAAAGTTCAAATTACGGAAAATTAGCAAGGTAAAATTACAGATATTACGTAACATAGTATCTCTGATAGAGAATTAACACTAATTTTAAAACATCCTATAAAATTTTGAGCACTTTTTGCGATTAAAATATTATTCTTACAGAATAAATTCACCTGGAAATACAAAAAAAAAATATCCGTTCGATAAAGATAACGATCGCTAAGGAGGTCAATTCTGGTTCAATAGAAACTTGAAAAAATGTAATTTTCTTCTATACGAAAAAAGGCAAGCATATTTTAAATAAACGAAAAACACAAAAATAAATTAAAATTGGCGCTATAACCAATTAATGATTTGAGAGAAAAATTGGGAAATACTAATATTTAGTCAGGAGACAGCGTTTAGTTTCATTTCTGGCTCTTTTACAAGCATGAATCACGAGGAGAAGTACAATTTTCGCTCAAATTGTAAGGAGGAGGTAGTTGCATAATGATTTGGGCAGACTTTTTAGGGCATGGAAAAACATGTATCGCAATTTTAAATAATCACATGAATGTTACAGAAACCAAAAGGTAAACGTAATTACCATTGTTTATCAGGTGCCATTGTTGTTGCCTTTGAAGAAATTGGAGAGTCACTTTTTATGTTTTAACACGACAATGTCTTTATTCACACTGCAAATTCTGCGGTTTGTGTGGTTTCTATTCAATGGTGTGCAAATTTTTGATTACCTTGCATTTAATTTTAATTAAAAACGTATATAATGCCTAAGGGAAAGATTGGCAAGAGCTGCATTGCACTTGTGAAAACAATATATTTCCAAAAATGAACTAAACAAGCAATTTTGTTTGAGTGACTAATTAACGGCTTGAATCTATTGCAGAAATGCACCAGTTTAATAACGAAAACAATTTATGCAGTGATTCTGAATAAATAGTTCCTAATAAAACAAATATAATAACTAAATTTCATTTGGTAAACCTAATAATTTGTAACACCAATTTTTCATACATTGCTTTAATTTTTATAAATATACTTTCTATAACTTTTAATTCATCATAATTCCTTCTTATAAGAATTTTTTGAAGAAAATATTATTTAATTTTCGAATGTTCTATTTCAATTGAAATTATAAAATTTTCCTGCGGAACTATCATTTTGCAAAAACAATATTACAGAACATTATTTAATTGCATATTATCTATATTGGGTTTTTATGAGAAAGTTGTCTGTGGATCTTGTAATTTTCTTTATTAAATATTTATTTGAATTAGTGTGGTAATATCTTAGATCAATTAACTGGACTAAGAGATGGTGACATAGAAAGTTGAAAATTGATTGAAAGTGAGTATCGATATGAGTACGAATGGAACAATTCAAACCCAGAAAATATATATTAGTTTACTTTTAAACTTCGAAAATTAAATCAAATTGGAAAACTTATAGCCATCCTTATTAATCACTCAGTAAAGGAGATTTTTAACATAACTTTATGGAATTAGTAAATGTATCCGGGTCTGAACGTCAAACTGTAGAAGGCTTTAATTATATTTTAATAAGAGTGTGGAATTCTATTTATAAAATAAAATGATATTTATAAAAAATAATGATATTTATAAAATAAAAGCACTTGACTGCAAATACATAAAAAAAAACACAATTCTTTTAAATATTCAACTGCGCCTGTTCAAACCCTAGACCTTCTTACTCTGAGGTTCAAACCTAAAAGCATCTGATTTTAAAACTTCTCCTTTATTAAAAGAATTACGAACAATGGTAATTAATAACTACTAAACAGAAATGTTTTTGAATAATAATAAAATAGTAATAAACTGTAAAAGAAACCATATAATTATCCCTTTAGAAAATGCTCTCCCTTCTACTTTTTGAAAACATGGAAATCGTTTAAAATCTATTTAATTTGAAATTACAAAATGTTTTTCAAAAAATATGATTAACATTTTAAAATTTGCTGCATCACCAAGCAACGGTTTCATCATAGTCTAACTATCAATTTACATTAATTGATTACACTTATTTAATAACTTAACTAATTATTTTCAATAGAAATTTAAATAATGAATAATTTCTGTTTATACATTAAAAAATCACCAAATATTTCGAAGAAATTCCCTTGTGTAGAACGTTTAAATCAGGACATTATATAACAATTCTATCTTGAAAGCAGTATTTTTCAAGAAAAATAAAATTACCTTTGAAGATAGAATTTTTATATAATGTCCGAATATTAACCTTCTACTAAAGGCAATTTCTTCGAAATATTTGGTGATTTTTCTAATGTATAAACAGAAATTATTCATTTTTACATTATAATTTTTTTTCTTTTCAATTTATATAAAAAATATTCGAATTGTATTAAAAGTAAAACATTTTCTAAATGAACATAACCATTCTTAACTTTCATTATAAATGTGAAATGAAATAATCCGTGCTTTTTATGAAAACAATATATTTATTTTATGTTAGAATAATTGATCTCCATTACGAATATTGTACAAGAGGCTTAAAAACTGATACTGTGCAAAACATGTATGATTTTATATCAGAGCATGCATAATATATTTAAAATGTATGATATAAGAATGTTTGTATAATAAAATGAATGTATGATATAATAAAACTTATATTTATTTTAAGCATTAAAATGTCTACTTAAAATGCTACTTTGATTCATACAAAATTACATTTAAAAACAAACTTTATATTAAAATAAAAGTTTTTAAACACATGTTACATAAAATTACTTAGTTTCTACTGTTATCATAATTTATTTCAGATTTTGCAGCGATTCCAATCAGACTTGATTTCTTTTCACAAGGATTCAGCATATTTTCAGAGCGCTAAGAATATTTTATTCTTTATTTGCGCATTAAATTGTTTCCTTCATTTTTATAAGCAATTGCATATTAAATAAAATACTTACCGTTTCAAATATTAGGAATTGTTACGCTTATAACTTTATTCTGATCAAAGAATTTCCATTGAATCCATCGGTGTAATAATACATGCAAGAAACATGCATTCTTTTAAAATTTATCTCAGAGAAAATATTTTCTGATAAAATTTCTTTAGCATTCTTTGATTATAATGATACATTTATCGTACAGATACATAAATTAATATTCAAAGTTTTATGTCGAAACCTTGTATATTATTTTACAAAATATTAAAAAGTGTCTCATCGGTTACTTTATATATTTCTTCCAGTATGGCATATACTTTTAAAATTTTCTGGGGAGAAAATTATTTTGGAGTATATTTTTTCACTCATGCTGATTTTTTAAGTTTATTATTTATATAGATCAGGGACTATATAAATAGGGATTCAAGTAAGTAAAATAATAAATTTTTGTATTTAATATTCTTCCTCTAGTCAAAGAAAAAGTTAGTGACAGAAATAATGTATCACATTAGGATCACAATGCATGTGGCGTTCTTCATTAGATAAAACCAGTGTGTTAACATTAGAAAAGATTTCGTTTATGTTAAAATAACAATTACTATGATTAAAAGAAAACTGAATTATTTAATTGTACATTACAATACTTTCAGAAAAAAATTATAAAAAATAACAGTTGTTTATAAAGAATAATAAAATCTATAATAAGAAATCGGTTGCAATCAACTCTCTAATCACTATTAAAAGTATATCACAGAAAATGTATTTAATGAAATAAAATATATCGAAAATATCCTGAGTTGTACATAGTTCATTAGCTTTATTTGTCGTTGAAATTTAATTTTCTGTTTCTGTTTAAACAACGTAAATGTAAGGTTTGATACTTTTTATTACAGAAGAAAGAAAGGAAAGTATTAAAAAAAAGCTGCATTAAAAAATTAATGAATTAAAATAAATATTCTAAATTGCATAAGCTTGAATATTGATAGAGTCACAATGTTCATCATTTAGACATAACGCAGAAATCGAATATAATATTCAAAATTTGACTAATTTCTCTAAATGTACTAATGCATAAAACTATAAACTTCCTTTGTACAAAAAAAAAAAAAAAAAAAAAAAAAAAAAACATGGGAACGACTGCAAATTAAAATGGGAAACAAAAAGTTAGAGTAAAGAATACGCAAAATTTAAACAAAAGAGGAAGGAAACTTGGCGTTTATTACTTTTCTCTTTCTTAAATCTAAATTACTGAAAAACTACTATTACTGAATCATGAGTATTTTATTTAATATGATACATACACGTTGCATAAAGTTTAAATAATGTAAAGTGTTTTAGTTATGTGTCTTGGAGATAAAACTTTTAAATACAATTTGTTTTTAAAAAAGAAAGTACTCCATGTATGAATAAACAAGCAATATCAAAATTTTATAAAACAATTAAATAAACTTTTTATTTAATGTTTCATTTACTGTATTATATATTAATACTCTTCTTCATAAACGCGGTTCATCCTTTTCTTATTCTACTTTTGATTTCGTTTATCATGCTATTGTCCGTTGTTATCTCCTGTTCAAAATATACATAATTATGCACCTTCTTAATATCCGAATTTTTATAGACGATTTTCCTTTTTCGTGCAAATAAATTGAACTTCACCTTATTCTTTTACAAGTTTAAATTTAATCGAAAATTAATACTAGTTTCTACCAAATCTTCTAACATTTCTTCCAATTGTTCAGAGTTGTTTCTGAAAATTGAAATGCCGCCAACAAACCGAAAATGATTTACCATTTGGAATAAACTTTTTGCTGTTCTTTTAGAATAAAAAAATTCACATATGAGTGGGTTAGAATGACAGTGGAGTAACTCAATATTTAGTAATTTGATAAATGAAGGGTTTTGTGAAACTTTTACGCTATAGCCATTGCATTGACTGGTCCTACTTGTTTTGACCACTAGCGACTCCTTAAAGGAACTATGACTTATTTGACTGTCTCACTGAACATAAATTAATATATGTTCAGTGAAAATATGGTTATCTAAATTTTAAAATTTTTGACTTACTCCACTGTCATTCTGATCCCCTCATATAGATAGTGACATGGTCTCTTGTAACACTTGTGTTGTAATCATGTCCAACCGATAGCACCCGTAATTTTCCTCCATATTTGCGCTCATTGGTTGTTTTTTCCCCTATGTGCGGTTTTTCTGTGAAGCGGGATTTTGACATTGTAATCCAGCTGTTCATTTATATTTCTGAAGATGGTAACGGATTTGTTCCAAAGTTATCGAACATTTTAATGTTTATTTTTTTTATATCTGTATTAAACGTTATACACCAGTATAGAAAGGATTTGTAATTTATACGCATCGAATTTATTTACTTATTTGTCATCATTGTCATCACTGGGATTATCTCTTCAGTTTTTGTTATGGTTTTTCAGTGATCAAGTAGGTAACTTTCTCCTCACGCGTATACAGATTATTATAGCTATTTTAGACAAATCTTACGATTTCATTATTGTTCTTGGTGAATGTTTCAACTATTCTCTTCTGTACAAAAATACAATTTTCAGAACACAGTTTCCGTGTAGATTATAACAATGATTTATTATCCTTTAGAACTTCTTTTAAAAGATCACAGTTATTTTTTTTTATATCTTCTGTAACTCACATCTTTATTTTTCACATCATTATGAGTATTTAAATCTCGATTTGGCATAGTTTTTCCTTGTTTTAAATTATCTGCGTTTTTTCATCAACCTTCTTGTTTGTTCTGTTATTTTCTTCATCTATTTTACTTCTTCTACAACGACTATCGCCTATGCAATTTGTGGTAAAATATTGGTTAGTTTCTAGTTCACTAATGTAACATCTTGCACCTTTCCAAAATTTAATGCAGTACTTCCAAACGGTTTTTAAATTCTCAGTGATTTTTTTTTATGTTTCCGGAATCTTATTACATTGACTGATTTCTTTGAGCACTGGAAAACCTCCATTCTTTCCACATTAGTATTTAGAAAGATTTGCATTTAACCAAACTGTGATCACTTCCTGTATTGAAGTTTCTGAGAAAATTCCGGAAGCAGATACTTTCTGTTTGATTCGTTTTCGATTATTTTTTTTGTTTGTATTTCGCAATTTTCATTTTCATTGTGGATACTTCTTGAAAAATTAATGAATTATATATATCTGCTCATATTTGAACACTCAATCAATATGTTTCCTCTTTTGTTCAGCATGCCATATCCCTGATTTCCTGCTGAGAATGTTTCCTTCTGTTTTCTCGAATTTTTGCGTCATAGCCTCCCATTGTTAATTTGAGGTACCATTTTCCTCTTTCATTCATTGAAGTTTTCCCTTTCTTCATAAAAAAATCTTCAACTTCTTCATCAGTGTAGTTTATTGATCGTGTTTAATCTTGCATATTTTTGATTTTGTAACTTTTGTCCATTTCTATAACTAACCTTGCAACTCAGTCTGATGCATTATCATTTTCCACGATATGATACTTTCACGTTTTAGGAAACCAACACCATTTGTTTTTTTAGTCTTCTGTGCTTATATAATATGCTACATATCTTTCAGGAAGATCAATCTTCTCTTCAACTTTTTTGTTACTTCCCACAACCCTAGAGTGCCCTAGTGGATTATTTTTAATTTTTCTTCAAGTTCTTGTAAGTGATTTGCCGAAGATAGAGATCGTTGGTCATGCGTATCAAATGTCATCAAATTATCGCAGCCAATCTGAACTCAGAGATTTTTAGCACTCTCTCTCTCCCTGTCTTTCTGATCGCTGTCTTAACCAGGGTACTTCGGAATTCCGGAGAAGGGGGATCGTGATTTAATTTTTGAAACAATGAAAAATAAAGAGGAAGGTGCACAAATTCCTCTACGCTGCACAAGAGGGTAAGCGGAAGCCCATATTGGAGTGCGTTTGCCATACATTAGAAAAGGGTACTAAAAGACTGTACCAGCAGAAGTTGTGCAATGGACGTTAAGACTCTGCTACCAGTCAATTCCTGTAATTTCTCTTCGATGGCAATTATTATAGGTCTTCTCCTAGTTAAAAAGCAAAGGCTATTAAGCATATATATATAGTATATATATGTAGCATTTTGACGAGGTTGAGATATTACGATGAATAATATTCGATGAAACGATGGCAGTCCTTCAACGATATAGCAAGTTGCAGTCGATATTAGCGAGTATGGCGAAGTAGAAGGCGATGAAATGAGTCCACCAAAGTTTTCCAATAAATCCAGCCAATCTCCAGACAAATAATTTTATTAGAAGACGAACAACACAGAAACAATTCCCAAATGTCTAAAACTTATAGCCCTCGGGCTAACGTTGCTTCACTTCATTGAATTAAGATGTTACTGGGCCAGTTGAATATTCTACGGACATAAAAACACCCGACACATATTTGTTTAGACTTCCAAAAACGTCAAAAATCTCGTGCTCCGACCGGTGCGGGCGAGTTTTGTTCCTTCAGCGGAGACATACAGAAATTACGTCACGAGCGCACAACCCAATGAGTGAGAAGCTAGCTCCAGCCCAGCGAATGAGGCTAGAGGGCGAGGCTAAAACAGTAAAGAATCCCGTACTTGGGTGCGGATAAATTTTGAAGTTAAAATCCCAAGCGCGCGAAAAAATCAGAGCAATAATAATAATAAGAAGAAGAAGAAAATGGCTTTTAAAAAGCATTCGAAATGAGAACGCGTCTCGGAATTTTATAGATTGGAGAACTGATAAAAGCTACGAATGATCTTAAATTTTAGATTAAGATTTGGAATAAAATAATTATTAATATACGGATATTTACTTTTAAAAGGACTTTAAATAGGAAGAGATATTATTAAGAATTAAGGAAATACTGACTATGACAGAAGTTAGATTAATTTTAAAATATTAATGCGAATAAAATGGAAGGATACGAAGGAAATAAATTTTTATATAACATTATCCCCCCCCCCCCCTAAAAATCCGAATGATGGGTAGATCCGATGATCTACAAGTTCATTAAGGCAAGCAAGAATTTGGATTACAAAATATTTATCTGGTATTCTAGTTAATACCAAAAATTCTTTGATTTTATTAAAGTTAATTCAATAGTTATTTTTGTAAACGCGAACCTGTGGGAATTGTTTAAATACAGAAATACATACAATTACAATATAAATAAGTTAGTAACAAATAATTTTTTTTTCACTCTTCAAACATAAATAGTGAAAAGGATGAAAATGAAGTAAACAAAGCATTTTTGTCTAAGCAGTGAAAAGTATAAATGTCTAATAGTCCTCTTAATCAGTAACAGTCTGAGTTATAGACCTCTCATTTCCAAAAAAAGTTTCTTGGTATGGATATGAAGGCACAGATATGTCAAGTATTAGCCAGTAATACAGTTTACGGCAATACAGTGTATTGATTCTGTAGTAAGATAATTCCAGTTAATCATAAAGTTCAAAAACATAATAAAGTTTCATCCCCACTAAGTTCAATAAACAATTAAAGTACTGGTTTGTGATGCTTGATAAGTTTTGTGCCTTGATAAGTAGGTATAGCTTGATAAGTGCACTTATTAAGTGAAGTCCAGTCAGTTAATAATGTTCCATCAATTAGATATGAGTATTAGATGTTTTGCTAGTAAGATGTGACTGTTTATCATCAACTAATATACTATCAGTGGTTCTCTTTTATCACAATTCTCAAGAATATTCTCTTTTATAATCTTATCACATAATAAATAACAACAACAATTATAATAACGACATAATAATATCAACAATAACAAACAACTTCAAAATAATACTAAATCAGTAATTCATCTGTATATAATTTTAATTCTTCATTCTTTTTCAATATCAGTGAGGAATGAAAATATACTTAATAAAAGAAAACAAAAATAATAAATAGTAAACTAAGAAATATCTGTGAAAAATTATCAACAATTCAGTAAGATAATGTGCTCTCTGTTTTCAGTCAAACAAGAGAAACATAAGCTGCTCAATGAAAATAAGACCTTGAAGTGTATGGTGGATAATAAGTTTAATTATTACTATTAGTAGAGAGTTTTATTCTATTATTATAATTTAATTTAATCAAGTGAATTTTTATTCAATTATTTTAATTTAATGTATTATTCTAATCTAATTTGCTATTCCAATTTACTTTATTGTTCTAATTCAATTCAATCCAATATAAGAACCTTTTAACTCAAATCAACTAATTTACGCCTGCATAAAAAGTTAACTCAAGCAAAAATATAGGCAGTAATATTCTTGGGAATTCCTATATTCTAGAACATACTGTTATACAGAAGAGAATTGATTAGTCAATTATAATTTGATTTCATTAAATTTAGTTAATTCTTGCTTTACTAAGTTTAATATTAAGCTATTGATTTAACATTAGTTTGTTGTTGCTCATGGGATAACTTTAATTTGTCAGGAGGGTAATAATGGCGTAATTTTGATACATGGACTATTTCAGTAAATTTATTTTGAGTCTGTCTATTAATTCCAACATTTACATCAGATGATTTTTTAAAGATTTGATAGGGACCGCTAAAAACTTGTGAGAGCTTTCTGGTATTGGGATAATGGAATTCTTCATAGATAACAAGATCTCCTATCTCAAATTTTGGTTCCACATAGTTTCTATCATAATATTTTTTACTTTTCCAGTAAAATTCATCCGTGCGTTTTTTAGCAATGTTGAGGGCTTCCTGGACAGGAGGGTAATAATTTTGCTTAAGAGGGGAATCATAGGGTAATTTGCCAAAAAGTAAATAAGCAGGAGGGAATTTGGTTATGGAATGTGGTGTATTATTGTATTCATTAACTACTTCAGTCAGAAGTTTGGTCCAAGGAATTTTGGAGGTAGTAGAATTAACTTTACACTTTAATATTGTAACTATTGATTGATTCACTCTCTCACACTTGCCATTCGTTTGAGGGTGATGTGCTGTGGTTAAACGTTGCTTAATATTGTGATTCCGCAAAAAATTTTTAAATCTAGGTGAAGTAAAGGCTGCATTCCTATCACTTAATACCTTTTGAGGACCCTGTATATCGAAAATTTTGTTGAAAGAGAATAATTGTTGAGGGAATTGAATATTGAAGACTTGTTTTAAGCAATTTGTGTATGTTTCTGTGGTAACACTTTTTAAAGGAAATGCCCAAACATATCTGGTTGCATGGTCGATGATGATGTGTAGATATTTTTTGGTGGAGTTATAATAATTGAATCCTCCCACAGTATCAATAGAAAGACATTCAAAAGGTTAATATGTGGTGGGCATAGCTTGTAATAAGCCAATTTTTTTCTGTCTGGGTTTTTTATTTTTTTGACAAATATCACAATGTTTTACACAATTGGTTATATCTTGCGTCATGTCAGGCCAATAATAATTAGGGGAGATTAAATTTAACATTTTTTGGATACCAGGATGACCAAATTTTTCATGAGCAACATTTAGTATTTTTATCCTTAAAGACATGGGGACTACTATTTTTCGAAATCCTTTCCTTTTAATAATCATAAGTCCATTTTCATTTAGATAATTTTTACCACACACATTATCTTTTTCCTGCCTCTCTATAATTTCTTTAACGTCCAGAAGAAAAGTAAGTGGTTGAATAAAATGTGAAACTGGGTTTCTCGACAACATGTCGGCTTCGACATTTGTGGATCCCTTTTCGTAAACTATATTATATTCAAACATTCTCAACTTCAAAGACCATCTAAATAACCTGCCTCTCAAATGTTTAGTATTTTTTAACCATACAAGAGATGCATGATCAGTATGAATGGTAAAATTTACACCATGAAAATAATGATAGAATTTGTCTAACGTGTCAATGATGGCAAGACACTGTAACTCGGTAATAAAATAATTTTTCTCATAACTTCTCAATCCTCTAGAGTAATAAGGAATTGGATGTAAAAAATTATTACTATCAGGTTGTTTTAAGACTGCACCTACTGCCACCTGTGAGGCATCAACAAACATATGGAGGGGTAACTTAGGGTCATAATTTTTTAAGATAGGTTTGGCTATTAAGGCATCTTTTAATTTTTGAAAAGAATTTTGACAATCTGTATTCCATTCCCATAATGTATTTTTCCTGAGTAATCTGTTAAGAGGGACTCAAATTTCGGCATATTTATCTATAAACTTGTGATAAACATTGATAGATCCTAAGAATCTCTGAAGTCCTTTTACATTTGAAGGGGGTTTTAGTTTTTTTATTACTTCAATATTAGCATTAGCAGGAGTTAATGTGCCATTCTGGATGGTATATCCTAAGAAGTTAATTTTACTTTGAACAAAATTGCATTTAGATAGTTTAAGTTTAATGTTTTCACGTCTACATAATTAAAATATTTGGTTTAAATGTTGCATGTGTTCTTCTAATGAGGAAGAAAAAATAATGATATCATCAAAATAATGGCAAGCAAAGTCTATTTTGTATTTAGTAAGTATTCTTCTAAGGGTTCTATTAAATATCGGGGGGCCTAATTTAATCCCGAAGGGCAGAACTAACCATTCAAAGAGTCCAAAGGTGGTAGCAAAAGCCAATTTTTCAGTATCGGATGGATGTATGGGTATGTGCCAGTATCCAGAGGCTAAATCTAAAGTTGAAAAATACTGCGCACTACTCAGTTTATCTAAAATTCCATCGATACGAGGTAGGGGTTCGGCGTCATTTTTCATTATTGCATTTAATTTTCTATAGTCAACACATAATCTAGTTTTCTTACCTTCTTCTCTTTTCATTACTAATGTAACAGGGGCAGAATAGGGACTATTGCTCTCTTTAATTAAACCAGCATCTAATAGTGATTGAATTTGATCCGAAATCTCTTTTTCTTCTAAAGGGGAAGTTCTGTATGGCCTCAGAGATATTGGTAGGTCAGAATTAAGAAAAATACGTTGCGGTTCAATATTAATTCTCCCGACATCAAATTTATTTTTAGAAAAAATGTCTAAATAATCCCTTATACTTTCCTTTAAAGTTTCATTTTCTATAGAATTTATTTCCCCAATTAATTTAGAATTATCAACATTAGATGGAACAAAGGATTGAGGAGATATGATCTTTCCATAATCGGGTTGCACTTTCTGATAATCATAGTTAACATTAAAATGAAGTAATCTTAATTTATCACTGAATATGCTCTTAGATTCATTTAAAACAAGGCCTCCTTGTAATACTCGACATGTAGCACAATCAATAATTAAATTAAACTTACAGCATTCTTGTAAACCTAATATGGAATAATCTAAATTTGTATTACATATCAAAAATCTAATATTTTGTTGCACATTACCTAATTTAAACAATAAATTACAAGCTTTATCTATTACAACAGTTCCTTTGGCTTGGCCAATAATAACAGGTGGAATATTTATAACTTTAGCATTTAACAATTTAACAATTTTAAAAGGTAAAATACTTATGGTTGAGCCAGAGTCAATCACACAAGGTAGTTCCCTGTTATTTACATATCCTGATACAATTAACTGTCATATATTATCAGTAGATGGTTGTGGTTGACTAAGAGGGGGTGCAGAAGATTGCAAAGGGCTCACATTGAATACACAATTCCTCTCCCAGTGATAAGCATTTTGGATACCTCTATTTAAACACATTCGACATGGTATACTTGAGTATTTGCTCTGAAAATGTGTAGTAGGCAACCTACGATTGATAAATCTAGAATTTGGAGCATTAAAATTGTTCTGTGAATGAAAATTGGAATTTGGCATATGAAAATTTCGACTTGGGCGAACCCAATGTCTAGGTGCCTGATCATATTGTGGCAATGATCTATAATTCTGAAAATTACTCCTAGAATTACTATTGTTGACCTGGGAAGTAGGAATTACTACTAATTGTTTAGCCATTAGGTACCAGTCTATTGTATTTTTTGGAGAATTACTAATCATATAATTCTGGTACTCAGGTTTGAGACAGTCTGTTAATCCCTGTACTATTATAGTTTCACATAAACAAAGTTGTCTACCTATTTCAACCTTTTTTCGAAAGTACTTATCCAAATCATTGAGATCATTTAATTTCATAGAAGCAAATTCTGAAAATCGAGGAACATGAACAGTTATGAATTTTTCAGTAAGAATATCAGTTATTTTGTCAAAAGTTTTACATTCTAAACATTCATTGATAAATACCTTCAGAGCCTCTCCTTTCAAATATTTTGAAATATTATTAATCTTCCAATTTTCATCTTTCTTTTCAGAAAGGCATGTTTTGTCAAAATGGTTTAACCAAGATTGAATGTTCATTCCAGATTCGAAATCAAAAGGAATGATGTTTATTTCGTTTTCACTCATTTTGTGATCACCAAGGACTTTTACAAGTCCAGATCTCAATAACATTAATATAAAAATTAAAGAGAATTAACACAACAGATGTAAAATAAAATTTAAATTAAATAACAAATGTAAATACCTCCATCTCTAATAAATAATGATAGTAATAATAATAATACAACAAATAAGAAAATCTGAGCGAAACTTAAATAACATAAAAATAAATAAAATACTAAATAATACATACAATAATAACTTTTTTCAAACTTATGTAATTCCGTTCACAAGTTGTTTGTCTGTTTACTTTTTGAAATTTTCGAGACCGATCAATTTATTTATTTTTTTGTATAATGATACTTTTTCATTTTTTTTTCTGTAAAAGAAAATATTATTTAGATCATTCCGTCATTATTGAGATGTTGTTTTGTAGAACATTCACAATGGTCTGCATCTGGTGTTTTCAGGGATAAATTATTCCAACACTTTTTGAAAAATTCGATGCATATTTTGGTGAGAATCAGTTGCACACACCACAATGGAAAATGTACAGCATCCGCATTCAGCAACATATCACAGCTTCTCCGTTTATCAGACGATCAGAAGAACAACTAATCGACATACTCTTTGCGAGAACTAGACGCACACTCTTCGCTATGAAGATGTACAACAGTAGCCGGCAATACATTCGCAGCTCATCCGTCCATCAGAACATTGGCATAGCTCAGCGCAAGTTCATGGAATCCTAACGGGCTTTTTGTAGCATTTTGACGAGGTTGCGATATTACGATGAATAATATTCGATGAAAAGATGGCAGTCCTTCAATGATATAGCAAGTTGCAGTTGATATTAGCGAGTATGGCGAAGTAGAAGGCAATGAAATGAGTCCACCAAAGTTTTCCAATAAATCCAGCCAATCTCCAGACAAATAATTTTATTAGAAGACGAACAACACAGAAACAATTCCCAAAGGTCTAAAACTTATAGCCCTCGGGCTAACGTTGCTTCACTTCATTGAATTAAGATGTTACTGGGCCAGTTGAATATTCTACGGACATAAAAACACCCGACACATATTTGTTTAGACTTCCAAAAACGTCAAAAATCTCGTGCTCCGACCGGTGCGGACGAGTTTTGTTCCTTCAGCGGAGACATACAGAAATTACGTCACGAGCGCACAACCCAATGAGTGTGAAGCTAGCTCCAGCCCAGCGAATGAGGCTAGAGGGCGAGGCTAAAACAGTAAAGAATCCCGTACTTGGGTGCGGATAAATTTTGAAGTTAAAATCCCAAGCTCGCGAAAAAATCAGAGCAATAATAATAATAATAAGAAGAAGAAAATGGCTTTTAAAAAGCATTCGAAATGAGAACGCGTCTCGGAATTTTATAGATTGGGGAACTGATAAAAGCTACTAATGATCTTAAATTTTAGATTAAGATTTGGAATAAAATAATTATTAATATACGGATATTTACTTTTAAAAGGACTTTAAATAGCAAGAGATATTATTAAGAATTAAGGAAATACTGGCTATGACAGAAGTTAGATTAATTTTAAAATATTAATGCGAATAAAATGGAAGGATACGAAGGATATAAAATTTTATACAACATATATATATATATATATATAACTTAAACCTCAACTTTTTAAATTAGTCCATTTCTCATAGTAAAGAATTTTATTGTTCAAATCGCAATCTGTACGTTGTCTAAATAGTACTACATAGCAAAATTTGAGCATTAGCATTACATCATTCGAACATGGTTAGAATGAACTGATTTCCATATTTAATAGGTTAAAGGGCTGCTGGAATACTTCCAAGAATTAACAATAATTTTCGAAATTTTGAAAGATCATAAGGTGTACTTCATAATCAGGCTTTCGTATCATCATAAAGTGATTAAAATATGTGTAAAAGTATTATATTTTCAGCAGTCAAGCTTAAATATTTTGTTCGCGCGTGAGGTAAACACAGCAGTTATGGAAACAACAGATTCAAGATATGTCATAACAGTAATAAGAGACATGTAAGAACAGAAATTATACATATCATTAGTAAAAATTTTATTTTAATTTCGGTGCAATTTGTGAAACAAAGTGTCGGGAAATCACGTTTCTCGTAAAGTTTGCAACAGTGCTGTCAGGCTAATTGACGAATGTCATAAAACGCTACGATACCTAGCTTGCAGATTTTTGCTAATACACGAAGACCCATAAATTACATTGTATAGGCATCATGCGGCGGATGGTCTATCTTTAACATGACCTTCTGCTTATACTCGTTTGTACATTTTATACGTTAGATCCCCGTTTAACTGGATCTGTAAACAAACAGAATTTAGATTAATAATAGTGAAGATCAAATATTGTTTATAAATGACTCCCTATTTAATCCAAAGAGTATATCTTTAATAGTGATATTCACCACGACTGTCTTTGAGGAACAAACGTCGTAAAAATATAAAACAAAGCAAGCGGTTTACTAGTACGAGATGAAATAACAACTAACATATGTTTTTTAATATGTAGTTCAATAACTGATATTCGATATTACAATGAAATTCTGCACCTTATATTTGTAGTCTTATTGGTGCTTTGTATAGAGACACGATACTTATCGACGATAAAGGAGGATGCATAGTGAAGGAATGTTTCAAAAATGCCTTATGAACTAATTGCTTCTGAGTTCATATGAAATGAAACCATTCGAGCATGCATGGGACTTGATCAAAGATATGAAGATCTCCTCCTAAGAGCTCCCATAGTTGTTTCTAGAAGATTCAGCATTATTATCATAGAAAATTACCGGCAATATTATTAAAATGACAAGGAGTAGCTGTTTAATAGTAACAGCTAGCACATTTAGTAGCTGTACATTTGAACAAATGGTTATCAAACAAACTATTTGATATAAGTTTCCATTAAATTTTCTAAATAAGAAATTTGTCTGCCAAACTAAAATTATCAAAATCTAAGTAATAATTTTGTATGTTTGTTTAAATTTTTCGTATGAGAAGTAGTCTATGCAAATATTATGTTCTAAATTTCAATCATTTCCATTTAATAGATTTGGTTTTATACACACTTATTCTTGAGTTACTTACATTTTTAGCATGATTAAATAATTTTAAAAATGTACAATAAGGGGTAGTTTTTATAATGTAGCTCATAAAAATTGATTATCTTACAAATAGTTCAGTTTTTGTTCTTAGATTTCGTTGCACTGTCTTAATCTGAAAAATTGCTCAAACAAACTTCAAAATTTCAAAACGCAAACTTTTAATTTTCGTGTTTCATATGCTAAACTGAAAAAAAGAGAAAACGCTGACGGACCATTAAACCTGCTTTACAAATATATTTGATTTCTCTAACTACAGTTTCCAGTACATATCCCATTGCTCAGATTCTCTTTTATAATTAAAAAATAATTAATACTCTTCTAACTTCTCTTGATAATCACTTTTAGTTAAATTTATATTTAAAAAACAGTTTAGATATTAATATAATGTTTTGAAAACAATTACTAATTGAGTCTACTTGTCCAGAAATAAACAAATGAATATTAACATGGTAAAGCATAAACTTACTCATTAGAAATAATACCACTTATATCAAATACTCAGTACATTAATTAAATCATTAAGTGCATTGCATATGAAACTTAATTCAAGCACATTCCCTTCATAAAAGTTTATACAATTACCGGCAACATAATATTCATGAATGGAAATTTCATTTAAATCATCAATCTTTTTGACACTCAGTCAAATATATCAACACTTAGCTGTTTGTATTAATTGAATTTTCATAGTATATTTCATCACAATTGTTTTCGTATGTAAATTAAATTGCGCTGAGTCAATTAGTAACGATATCCAATTTCATTAAACCTTTATTAGGGATACTTAAGTAAGACATATCCAGAATCACTATTTCTTTGTTTATGGCGGTACCTTTTAACTTAATATAATTATATTCATATAAATGTGCGGAATTTGTGGGATGACTGGAAATGATATACTTTGAATTGGAATAATGCGCATAATATATAAAAATAAAATACAGTAACAATGCTAAAATATTTTAATAGACTTCCTACGTATATGAAACTTTAAACAGAACATATAATTTAATCCAACAAAATTCTCTGTTAAATTTATAATAAATATAATCTAAAACTACTCATTATGTAGGGTTAATCGTGGTTAATATAACAAACCCTCCAAAATGGAGTTGACTTGAGACAAGCACAAAACAGTGCCAACATTTATAGTAATAAAATTGGCATTGTTATTATTTTGTAAACAATACTTCATTTTATCTATATCCATTACAAATACACTGAAAATTAAGAAGAAAAATAAAAAATATATATTCAATACGTAACGGAACTTTATTACAAGAAAAACGTTTCTGTCAGACTTCAAATTTTTTGACGTGCAACAGTTAAAGAAAAAAAAGAGTAGGGAAACTTTTCTAATATTCTTTATTCAGTAAGAAATAGGGAGTAATTTAGTCTTTAAAATTTGAAATGTGTTTAACGAAGCCTGATTTATAATCAATCAAACTCAGGAAGCTAATGTGAGGCAGTGTAAGGGATAATGTGAGACAGTGTATGTATTTAATTGGCACAGTGTTAATATTTAATTGGTTATTCATATTTAATGGTTTATTGGTTCGTTGTTAATTTAATTGGCACAGTTTGATACAGTGTTTGTAGCTGTAATATTACTATTAATCTCATATAGCTTCAAATATACACCACAAATAACAGAATATGTAAATCTTTGATTGTTCTTTTCTTTTCATATGCTAGTTTTGTTTTCTTTTTTTCAAAGCTTAAACCATCTACGTTTGTTAAAGATTTTTATCGAAAGATGTAAAGTAGCTACTAGTATACTTCACAACTTACATAGTTTTATACCCCAAAGAAAAAGAACATTGAAGTTTAAACCCTGTGTATTTTTGAAAATCGGTGACTGCAAAAAATCGTTTTTATTTTTATTATTCAAAATGTGTATGGTTAGGTGTAAACCCTACATTAACAATTACGGATTATTTTTCATTTAAAGCCTTTCTCATTTCAGATTTCGCACGCCTGTGGCTGCGCAGAACATAATTATACACATTTGGATTTGATGGTGTCAAAATACAGAATCTGTGCTTCAGTGGCTATACATTTAAACTTGAAGTACACTTAAAAGTTCTTCTCTGTTAAAAAACACATTGAAAAAAAAAACATTTAGCAAGCTTGTTCCTCTTCCATAATACATATTTCTGCTGTAAGTTGAGCTACTCATAATCAAGCTTATATGTCATTAATATTTTCTTTTTCTATTTTAGATTCAAAACGTTCCATAAATTTGTTATTTTCTGTATTTGGATAGTTTTTTAAATCCTCTGTTTTACCTTTAGATACAAGCGAAAATCATTAACTCCAAACGCTGCAAATACATTTTGCGTAAATTGTTTATTTATGATTGAGACTTATTAATGATTATTTTTCTCTTCCTTAAACTTAAGCAGAATGTGTCGACTAAAGATAATGCTTAATGAAAAATAACCTAAATATAGTTTTAAAAAAAATGTTTTTTTTTCTTTTGTATTGAAATGTAGTGCGTACATTAGATAACGCAGAACAATAATTAAATATATATATTTTTTTTTTTATTAAAGAAGTTATTATAATTTTTTTAAATATTTTTCCGAATAAAGTGAAAAAATGATTAAAGAACATGAAATTTATTTTATAAAATTAAAAAAATATTTATATATTTTATAAAAAGTAATATCAATAGCATGCAATATACATACATTGATAATAAAAATCACTTTTGACTAAATTTTAACTAATATCTTAACATCTTATATCATAATGTTATTATAATCTAATGCAGAAGGAGTTATTAACATGTATCTTCATACAACTCATTCTTTAATAATAATATAGCCGTTCATTTATCGTTTCTAATACATTCTGTTTTATTATTGATATCATAGATAAGAAACTAATTAAAAATGGAAAACACATTTTTTACTATAATTTTGAAAATATATTAATAAATCATAAAATTTTCTCAGTTTAAAACAACCGCTATAGATTTAATTCAAAACAAAATATTTTAATAGGAATAAAATCATTTTCAATAGTTGTAAATAATAAAAATATCTTAACAGATATAAATTTAATAACATAGAAGTAAATAATTTGATTAATTAAAAAAAAATTGAATAAAAACTTCACAATTAAAAATAAATAAATAAAATTATATTTTTATTTCATCTGATTTTATCATAAATTTCCGGATGAACCAGATAGAAGTAATAGTACAGGATAAAAAAGAAAAGCCTATTTTATTCCGTTTATGCCTGGATTTTGGTTTTTTTCTTGGTTAATTAGAAAAAAATCATAATATTTCAGATATTTATATGTCAGAACTACAAATGTAAATTAACATTGTAGACCTCTTTTAAAATTCAATTCTGCTGCAAATAATATTTACATAATATTTTTCCGTCAAGAATTTTGGAAAATTCATATCAACAAATCACTTAATGCTGTTTGTCTGTTATACTGATAATCTGTCGCAGTGATAAAACATTCTAAGCTGCTGTATGTAACATTGACATACTTGCAGAGTAATCTAGTCCATTTGAGTGTAGAAACAGTCTTTCTGTTTTGTAAAACATTTTAGTATTTTGATAGTAACATGTAAAAATTAACTTGAAGTAATATTCCGACTCTTTAACATTTATTTAATGACAAATTTTAAAGTTAAGACACCTACCACTTAGTTTTTTTTTGTTTGTGGTTAACTCAGACCCAGACACTAGAAAGAGTTATATTGGAGTTTCATATTATCGCTTGAACACTTTAAACAGGACACCGAAAAATTTTCTATTTAAAATGAAGAATTTTTAGCATTTTATTTATGCGAAAGTTTGCTTTAAACATATAAAATAAGTATACTTAATATATTAATGTCAGGAAAATTTTATTCGAATCCGTATTTGTTACTTGTTTTAGACAACAAAATATAGAAGTTATAATATCTTAATAGTAACGTGTTTACAGTTGAAAATTATTATGGTGAGCGAATATATATATATATTTAACTTTTCCATTCAAAATCTTTCTTTGCTATCAATTTTATTTGCTTAAATTTCAAACAAATAACGTTTTTGTTTGATAAGTCTCCAATTCAGACTAGCAAAAATTCTTTGGAAAAAATGGTTATGGTTACAGAATAAAATTAAATGTTTCATTTTAAGTATATATGTTACGTATATATGTTAAGTATATATGTTAAGTATATATGTTAAGTTTACATGTACTTCACTGAAATCTACAATTCTTTATAACTATCTAAAACAAGGAAAAAAAGTCATGAGTCAAGCATAGATTATGAAACACTTTAAAAACATTCAGAATACAGTAACAAAACTTCTCTCGTTTAATAAGGTAAAAGATGATAGCCACTTAAAAAAATTAGAAAACATTTAATACATTTTAATTCCTTCTTTTCTGCATTTTTATCCCCACATAAATTATAATTTCCATACATACTACATAGTATTATAATTTGTTCAGTTAGGAAATACATAACACATTTGAAAATTCCCATCAATATATGGAAATGTACTCGAATTCTTTTTTCCAACCCTGTATATGATCTATAGAATTTATTCATAGAGTAATATCCAAAAGATAAGATCAATTTAAAGATGCATACCTGAACTGAAAACGCACTTCCAGCAATTGTCGCTCATAGACTATACTGTAAAAAATGCTTTTTGTGTGTCCCCGTAAATGAACCAATGAATGCTATCCAAACCATACTTTGCAGTGTACCTCAATAATTTATTTTAATTTAAGTGTATTGTAATCAGTGCAACATCATTACAATGTATTACAAACAATTTCTCCCAATACACAACATTGTAACGGAATCTTTTGAGTGTCCTTGTAAACGAACTATAACTGCTACACGTTTCATTTTAAATAGTGATCATACCATAGTAAACCTCAAATACCATATATCAATTTTATGCAAACTGGGTATATTTACTTGAGTTAAAGTCCTAATAGACAGATCGCCAGATAAATCGGAATTGTAACACCTATCAACTTTGTTACAGAGGATTAAAAAAAATGACACGATCTTTCTCTTTTTAATTTCCGAATGATACTCAATGTGGAAAACTATGCTACAAAAATTTAACTTCCATTGTTCATAAATTATTATGCAAATTATAACACATACAAATATGCAATCTATTTTATAAATTTATGACGAAATCTCAATACCAAGCAACACACATACATTGACTGTAAAAATTACGTATGACTCAATTTTAGTGCTCCGTACTTAAAAAGTAAAAACGGAACAATTATAAGATCACTCCTACGTTTGTCTGTCAGAGCCATTTTTCTACTATAAACTATGGGGCGTAGAAAGTTATAAAGGCTTTTCACCCACATATTTTCAGATTATTAGCTTTTCACAAATATGTTATGGAAAACTTTAATCGGCTAATTAAGTTACTTGAGAAAAAAGCAAGAACGAAAAATCATGCGTCAAGCATAGATTATGAAACACTTTACAACACAGCCAGAAAACTGTAACGAAACTTCACCGTTAAATAAGGGGAAAGATGATATGTAAGTAAACAGTTTAGAAAACACATAACACCACAGTTTTCGAAATTACCTTCCAGTGTCAAAAAAATATTCGAATTATTTTGTGCAGCCTTGTCTATGATCAATAGATGTGGATATATAGTATGATAAAATTTAGTTCAATTAGAATAATCACATTTAGCAACTTTTGCCAATCGATGGAAATGCACTCGAAATCTTTTGTAAAGCCCTGTATGTTATCTGAAGTCTTTTGTACACACCACCTATTAAGCTAAAAGGCAACTTAAAACTCACTTGCAGGAATTACCAAACGTAAATGACACTGTATATTTTTTTTCGTAACCCTGTATATGAATTTATTTATATTTGACAAAATTCTATTACACTAGATTATTTTTTAACACAATTTTTCAAATTGGTAAAGTAATCATACAAGTTGTAAATTTCCAACTGGACGAAAAATGTCCGGGCCAGGATTCGAACCTGGGATCGCTTGGCTGAAGCCGCCACGCTCTACCACTGAGCTATCCCGGTCGAATCTGGAGGGCATGATTCATCCAGTTAACCTTATTGATCAAAGCATCTGGTCTGATATTTTAATCAGCTCAACAGAAAAGATCGCAGGTAATGGTACTCCAGTAATGTACTTGTATGATTACTTTACCAATTTGAAAAATTGTGTTAAAAAATAATCTAGTGTATTCACGTATCCAGCGTTTACTGGAGTACCATTACCTGCGATCTTTTCTGTTGAGCTGATTAAAATATCAGACCAGATGCTTTGATCAATAAGGTTAACTGGATGAATTATGTCCTCCAGATTCGACCGGGATAGCTCAGTGGTAGAGCGTGGCGGCTTCAGCCAAGCGATCCCAGGTTCGAATCCTGGCCCGGACATTTTTCGTCCAGTTGGAAATTTACAACTTGTAAAATTCTATTAGTCTACTAAGTATAGTTCAGCAGGAAAATGCGTAAACACAATTAAAACTACACTTAATCAAGTCAATCCCATAGTCTATAGTACTTACGAATTTCCTTGTGTAGCCCTGTATATGGTCAATCGAGTGTATAAACACACACGTACTATCAAAAAAAAGTTAAAAATGCAAACCAAAGTTGAAAACGCACTTATTACACATAGACTGTAAATATATCGCACATGTACTGTAACCAATATATTTTGTTTGTCCCTGTAAATAAACGCAATGCACACAAGAGAGCAATTTATAGTGCATCTCAGTAATGCATATAATTTTCATTATGTTTGAAATAGTGAAATAGCACTCAATTACACTGATGATGATTTTTACCCATATAACGATGTGTAAAATAATTCTTTTGTTTGACCCTGTAAATGAATAATAAATGCTTTGCACCCCATATGCTACAAAAAGCATATTTTAATGCGCTTCATAGTTATACATCAATTTCATTATATTTTAAATGACGTTGCGTCATCAAAAT
Source organism: Maratus michaelseni (assembly GCA_963931845.1). Taxonomy (NCBI): domain Eukaryota; kingdom Metazoa; phylum Arthropoda; class Arachnida; order Araneae; family Salticidae; genus Maratus; species Maratus michaelseni. Next base: position 253,290,623 of record OZ007590.1, on the reverse strand, counting down.
GCGCTTGAATCGATTATTCCCCATTAACTGTAATATAACGGAATGCTTTTGACTGTCTCTGTAAAAAAACTATAAGTGCTACACACTTTTGTTAAAATAGGGAACAATCTATAATAAACGACAATAACATAAAAATATTTCAGGATAATCGAAGCATATTTACGGGAGTTAGAGCACGGTCAGACGGCAGACGGACATACGGCAGACAAACCGAAGTCATAAACACTTTTCAACTAGGTTGGAAAGTGTTAAAAAGATTACTTTTTCTATACCGAGTGGGGGTATCGTGTGAAAGATATGGTAATACCGAACTCAAAAATTTATTTGTTTTAATTTTAGGTATTATATTTTCAGAGATATCGTCGAAAATACACTGCAAAAATATGCCCCCCCCCCCCTCTATTTCCGAATCTACAGAAACTAAAATTCTGAAATAATTAGGAGTAATAGAAGTTTATTTAGACCTTGCAGGAAAACTATAGAAATTTTCCTAGGTAACATAGTTTTTCAGAAAGGCGTAATTTTCTGTTACACACAAACTTTATTTTCGGGCGTTCAGCGTGGGTGTTGACGGGCGCTCGAGGTATCTATCGACGCAGAATCATCCAAGGATATTTGATAATGATTTTCGAAAAAAAAATGTCGGTAATTTCCAAGATGTTAACTAAGCTTCATGGATAAACAATTTTCATTTTATGTATCATGTAGGATAGATCGTTCGAAAGATCTCGTAACATCGAACTGAAAAATATATTTGTTTTAATGTTAGGTATTGTATTTTCAGAGATATCGTCAAAAGTACTGGAAAAATATGCCCCCACCCCCGCCTATTTATGAATCTACCGAAACTAATATTAGGAAAAAATTACGGGTAGAAGGAGATTAAAATTAATAAATTCAATGTACTCAACCCTTTGAGCGCGAGTTATCCTCGCATTTTGCCGATTTATTAAACACTATCTTAGTATCTTATATAATAACAATACTATAATCTAGTGCAGTATTCTTTATTATAATATGCATCTTCATAAAACATATTCTTTAATCGTAATATAGCCATTTCAATTATTATCCCGTTTCTATTTTGTCGTTTAAATATGTATTTTACTTAACTCTTTTGATTACGAACATTGTATAATTCTTATTGTAGCACCTTTATGAACATAACTAAAAATAATTACATATTGTAATTTAAAAAAATACTACTAAATCATTTTTAATAAACAGGGTGCGCCATAAATTCCCATAGATTGCCAAAATGAACATCCAAATTTATTTATTTATATAATATGTTAGATTCATGAATATCCTGAATAGCTTCATGAAAAAGGTATATCAGTTTGATTTCAATTTGTTGTTATTTATTCAAACGAATTTTTTAGGTTTTAGGGTATCTTAGGGTATAAAACATAAAATATTAAAAACCATATCTATGAAAATTTGTTGTCCCAACTGTATAGTAAATTTTCTGTATAATAACTTTCGAAAAAAAATATATAATATTTTCGCTTCTAGAAATGCAGTTTGTAATTTAAAATTCACGCCTTAAAGTTTTTAATTAAAACTAATGTATTTCATTCACTCTCTTGATATATATCTCAGAAAACGCGGAATACTTTTCTAAGAGAGACAGCATTTGAATATTAATTAAAATGGCTTTTTTGTGTAATTCAATATGCTTCGTAAAATATTTATCTTTGTTCTTTATTTAAAAAAAAACAATGTGGAATCTGCAACAATAGCAAAACTTGAAAATATATAACGTGAATTTTCACGCTTAATGAATAGAACTAAAATTACTTTTTTTTAAATGTTGAAAACCACACTATTTAAAACTTCAAAATAAGCCTCCCTAAATTGTGCTCTGAGTAACATTAATTTTAAATTTTCATTAAAAATGTCATAAACGTAACTAATTAAAGAAAATTTCTTAAATATTAAGGTATTTCACTTTTTTAATCAAAGAAGAACGAAAATTCATTCATCAGGCATAGCTTATGAAACACTTTCAAACACTAACATAATATTATACGAAACTTCATTTTTTGACACAATGAAATGAGATATCTAAAAACGCAATTTAAATAAAAACTATTTTTCCCGTTAGACAATATTGTAACAGAATTATGTTGCGTGCCCCTGTAAAGAAACTGTAAATGCAAGAAACTTCATTTTGAATAACGCACGTTCTATTGTAAACCCCTTAACATATAAAAAATACATATCAGTACGAGTATACTTACACAAGTTAGAGTACGGCCATACTGCCAGATGGCCAGAGAGACAGACAAACCTTATTCATAAACATTTTTCAACTATGTTGGAAAGTGATTAAAAACAAATACTCTTTACAATTCATTTATTAGGAAATGAATACAGCAGTAGAAAAGAATTTTTTTCATTAAGTTAAAAATATTCAGTTTTAGAAAACCTAAATATTAAAATATTGTTTAAAAAGAACATTGTTGTCATGAAAAGTTACAACCGCGAATAAGAAGGTTTACAAATGAAAACAAATGATAAATATATATTGTAATGTAATAAAACTGTAGTATATAATCTGTAAATATCACAGATTATATATTAGAACACTATTATAATATTTGTCTAAACGTGGTACAAACTATCATAGGAATAAATTGAATTACATCTGTCTATTGTGTTGCTGATGCGAAGTTTAAAAACAAAACTTTTGTTCATGAATCTAATCGAAATTTAAAATGTGTAAAATCGGTGTTTTAAAAACCTGAATTAAGGATATATATTTTTCGATAAATCTGAAATACCGAAATGATTTTTTTAGTTTATTTTAGAAATAATTACAGCTTGTTCTGCAGCGTTGAATTGCAGAAAGATAATTTTAGAGAATTAAATAATAGTAAAAGTGAGGCGGAACACCCATAGACATAGAGGGAAATTCTTTTATCTATAAAAATCAAGCTAAATTAAAAAATAAAATTACGAAAATTAATGACAGATTATGTGCATTAGTTACAGTAAAAGTACAGTTTAATTGTCCAAAGCTTTAGTGAAAGATATCATTAGGTGCACAGCAAATGGAAATGTGATCAGAGTAAAAAAAAAATGGATGCTTAGATACCTACCAAATGTATAAATTATAGAGATTCTTCAAAATAAAAAATAAAATGACTTTTATTAAGAACATAATTAAATTGTATAATAATTGATTTTTATTACCCATGTACTTTACCAAAGTAGCATCAAAATATTTCATTTTAAGATGCAACAAAATACGTTTTCATATATTCCTTCCGCATGTAGTTTCATTAATCCGATTACTTAGGTTAGATGTATTTCTAGCACAGTTATCCTTGTTATCCTATATTTATGAGTGTCCATTAATTATAATCTAGTAATTTTGACGGAAAAATGCCTTTTTTGTATCAGCTATCGGATATGTCTTTTTATATAGAGAGTTGCCTTTTTCTCATATGGTATTTAAGAAATAATAAGTTACAGCCGAAATTTCTAATATATACTATTACCTTGATTATTCATAGGATATTCTTGAACGCACATTTAAATTATAATTTAGTTATTATGAAATATTTTATTCTTTAATATATAAATCAAACAACTGATTAAAGTGTACTGAGTAAATTAATTTTAATGAAAGTAGAAAAATGTATTTTTTAAAATTGTGGATTAATAATGCAACAAAAATTTGCTGCCTATAAATACTCCACTTCTTTATATTAACTATTAATTAGTTAAGCATGAATGAAATACATTTTAAAATATGAAACACGTACACATATGGTTTAGCACGGACACTAATAACAAAAAAATACTTTGTTTTTACTGAAGACTTTGACTTAATTTATTTTAAATATTTAATATTGTTTTTTTGCACTGAAATTGATGTCTTGTATCAAAAAATGATGACCATACAAACTAAATTTATAAATTAAATAAATTTAGTATGGCGATTTTTTTTTTGCCCTTCCTAGTTTCCAAATACACCATAATATTCTAATAACTCTAGAATTTTCTGTTGCAGTATGACCGATAAGTAATTAAGAAGAATAAGTACATCCGACATTGTAGTTATTGGTAACCAATTAATATTTCAGTTAATGAAACATTTCCAGATTTCCACTGACAAGTAAAAATACATTTGAAGGAGCATGAACTAATTTAATCCAAAATTTACGCTATTTTCGAATGTTTGGTGCAAGAGAAACTAAAACACTTTTAAATTGTATCAGAAAAGTTTGGAATGAAGGGAAATGAAGAAAAAAAAGATATATCACCAATCTTCAATTATCAATTTCTTCTTTGAAAAATGCAAAAGAAACATTGAAAAATGCCAAAGAAGGTTTTCAAAGGCTTGGATTACTAATCAAGAGTTTATAAATATACAAAATTATATAATTTCTGTGATACCCTACTGACTGATTTAAAACTTCTATAAAATTCGATTTTTTTAATTACTTCTAAATCAAAAAAGTTTTGTAATTTGACATTTTGTTATGTAATAAGTTCTGTTTAGTTAGATATTCTTTTGATATTCCTTAAACCAGGGATCTAAAAAAATCTATACTTTAGATACCTTTTTTAACAGTATCGTTTCTTTATTTAATCACATAATTCCTGCGATTAAATAAGGAACATATTACTATTTAAAAATGGCAGCCAAATTATATACTAGTTTGGGAAACTTATCACACGTAAATATCTTAAAAATCGGTGTTTTACTTGCATGTGGAATGAGTTCTAGGATCTAAAAACTAAAAAAATAAGATCTGACGTTTCTTTGAATATATATATATATATATATATATATATATATATATATATATATATATATATATATATATATATATATATAATTTATAAAATAATTCTCAGGCTTGTACTATGCTTTAATTTTTATTTAAAGTTTGATATACTTATCATAGTTTTTATTCTTTATCTTCAAATGAATGCATCTGCAAGTGAAGTTATATTAATATTTAGTATTTTTTTGTATTTTTATAAAGTTACAAATGCTAAATCAAGTCCTATACTATGTAAGTATAAATATAAGTTATGCTGTTATCTGCATGTAGCACGAAGTCTCATATTATATTTCAGATTTAAAACTAGCTGGATATGTAACCTGCAAAAAAATCATAAAGTGTCCGCTGTGATATGTAACGCATAATTCACAACCTGCTTGGTAATAGTAACAAGTTTACATACTTCAATGCGACACTGTTATTTTGTATTAATCATTCATGCACTATTTCCTGAATCGAAAAAAAAACAATATACAAGATGATTATATTCTTATGTGTGCTCAGTAAGCCTGAAGATCAGGAGCCTCAACATTAGGTGTTCAAATAATTCCTTTATTTTAATCATACTCTACATAATATGTGAAATCCATGCGCAATTTATTATTTTTTTACATTATGTAAAACTTAAGGTAAAGACAGGAGAGATGGCGCGGTCGGAGGGATTGCGCACATAGAGGTTCAGGGGGAAGGAGTAGAGTGAGCACGCAGCGACTCCAGGTAGTTGTACAACAGCAGTAGTAGAGTGTCTACTTGAAAGTGCACGTTGAAAGTTTTGAGTGCCTAAGATAAAGCATTGCTATTTTGTTTTATTTTCCCAAAGTAAGCGCTTGAATTTTCATAGGTATTGATCAGAATTTCTATACAATGTCAGTAGTATAAAATATTTTAAACTTAAACGATTTCTCATAAGCTACTAATCTAGACTAGCAATGTGAACATCAACGGTTCGTTTTAGTGGCGGCCATGTTTAAATAAAAGGCCGCGCAATCTCTCCTACCGCAATTGGAGAGAGGATACTGACATGAAAAAAAGTAATCTATTTTTCGAAACAATCATCCAATATAAACCAAAACCATCCGAATACTTCACTAATATATCTATGATTTATACGAACATTCGATAAAATTGCTAGATTAATCTCGTCTTTCTACAATTAATTTTTATCCAAGTCTTTCTCTTACTTGTTGAAGCCTTTTATTACAGATTATTTACTTATAATACTCATATAGAATTTTAGGTAAATGAAATAACAATGGCGTGATTTATACGCACATTTCATAAAATTGTTAACTTAATATCGGCTTTATATTGTTAATTTTATGCATGTATTATCTATTTATATTTCTTTTCTGACTCATTGAAGATTTTATTGCAAATTATTTACTTATAATACACATATAGAATTTTTGTAAATTAAACAATGGCGTGATTTACAAGCACATTCAATACAATTTTTAGATTAATGTCGACTTTCTATTATTAATGTTTATCCAAAATGTAATTTTATAAGTTAAAGTTAGCAAATATGTCGAAATAACTACTCATTATAGCTTCATATTTCAACTTTATGTAACAATTTGTAATATAAGATTAATTACTAAAAGAGAAGCTTTTATTCAAATAATTGTCTGAAAATTTTTCTTCTACCGGGTGTCCCAAAAATGACCGATGGCTTTAAAAATTCAATAACTTGCAAACGGTGATAGATATTAAAAACATTCTTGCAGGAGGGTTATGTATGATGTCAGGAGTTTTCTTAGTGTGATTATTGATTATAGTTCGAATGCCAAAAAATTGATGGCGCTGACAGTGATTAGCGTTCAGTCAAGGCTGAAACTGACGATCCTCAGCATTCATGCTGCGCCCCCCGCATACTAGGCCTGCGCGCTGACAAAAATAACGGCTGTTGCTGGCGGATTTGTTTTTCAAAGTTTGTACGGTCCCTCGAACTTCAACACCAATAATATCTAAAAGTTTTCTTTGACTTATTTGATCTCAGAAAAACTAGGCGAAGAAAACTTTTAGAAATTATTGGTGTTGAAGTTCGATGGATCGTTCAAACGGTGAAAACAAATCAGCCCTAGTATTCCGGGGGCGGTGCATCAATGCTGAGGAGCGTTAGTTCGACTCATCGCCAATCGCTGTCAGTGCCATCCATTGTTTGAAATTCGAACTAAAATCAAGAATCACAGTAAGAAAACTCCTGACATCATACAGAACTCTCCTGAAAGAATTTTTTAAATATTTGTCACCTTTTGCAAGTTATTGAATTTTAAAATCCATCAGTCATTTTTGGGACACCCGGTAAATGTATACCCAGTATCATAAAGAAATGTCCAAAAACAGAAAGATGTTCAAAATTTGATTTAAACAAACCAAATAACAGCATTTCCATTACATTTCTCATAAAACGAGGTTTCGTCAAGCCCTTAGAAAAATAATTTCGAAAAAAAAAATAAAAAGTTTAACTATTTATAGCTTATAACGGAATCAAAAATGATCCCAATTTTAATTCCTATCAGTCATAAACACGCAATTTTTTTTAACATAAAGCCAGAATCAAAAAATGTATAAAAAATGCATATAAAATGCTCGCTTTTACAAATATCATCTAAACTTTACATATATTTATATAAACTTTCATATTTGTTACTTGTTTAATTGATGTTTTACTTTAAAGTAAAATAAAAATTTCGAACAAAACTGTTTAAAAATAATTTCAAAAGTTTACATCCTATTTCTATAAAAAGCTGGGAAGTTTTAGTCAATTAATCTCATTATTTATACAAAATCTCATTAGTATATCTTTAATCATTCATTACATTAAATTAAACTATATCTTTAATTTTAACATTATGTTTCGAAAAGTTTCTCAATAAAAAGGCAAAAGTTCCTCTTTAAAAAAATTATGCTGTCATTATCGATAAATAATTCTTAAAAGTTTATTGGTAAGATCGGCAAAAAAATGTTTTACAATAAAAATAGCAATTAATATACCAAAAATATAAATTATAAATTTCAGATAAATTTATATTAATTTTTTTATTAAACTTTATTTTAAGTTCTCGATTTTCATAATTCTCGATTTTTTTTCAATCAAATAAATAATCTAATAATAATAATAATAATAATAATAATATAATAAATTATAGAATTTTTTAGATATAAACCATTGAAACTGAAGCTATTGATTTAAGTTTTTTTTTTAATTTTCCATTTAATCTAACGAATAACTTGGTTAAAATTTATTCTTTTAAAGTATAAACATTGCGTTTGTACTAGGTTTCTAATAAAAATATTAAATTTCTAAGGAAGGATGAATATTTATAATATAAATTCCGTTTTAAAATTGAAAAACACAAAGAAATCCGAATTGTGTGTTAAAGAAATATTAAATACTCCAAATTAAATACCACCTGAAACCTTTCTCGACAACCGACTTTAACAGAATTTTTAATCTTATGTCACTCGTTTTTCAAGAGATAAAATTTTGCTTAATTTAATTACCGAAATACTTTAATTAAATAAAGTATAATTTTCAATTAAAAAAACTGTTAATTATAATCAAGGATTTCGAGAAGCTTAAGCGTCAGGTATACACGAAGCTCATCGTGAAGGTGTTAAGTAAATAAAAAATAAAGCATGTATTAGAATTTCAAAATATATTACTGAGACATTAAAGAATTTATCACAATAAAAAGGTCTTTCATTTTTTACTGATTTACAAAGTAACAATCGCATACATAATTTAACAATGTAAAACAAAATTATGCACTCATTAAAAGTGAAATAGCAACACCATGGAGGAATGCGTGAAACGCTGTAAAAATAATTGGACCAAGATGGAGGAAACATACACAAATGATTACAAATACAAATAAAGATATGTAAAAGAAAATTATTTATTCAGTATCTAATGTGGCTTCCATAAGCAGTTATACGGGACGCTATATGGCAATGCCTACTATTGATGAGGCCATTAATGATTTACTGCAACACACAGCTCTTCTGTGGTATCTGCAGGTGGTGCCGGTACAACTCACGTCTAACGAGGTAAATCAAGTGTCCCATGGGTGAAATATCACGTGGAGGTACCGGCCAGAAAAGCCTGTGGATTTCTCCAACAATGTTGAGTTTTCACCGTGCGACTTGCAGCTGGGTATTGTCCCGCTTAAACAACCCCAAATATATTTTGTCTTATAACTCTGGGAATAATAAATAAAAAGAATGTAAACTACATAATTTTCCGGGCTGTTTTAATCCAAGGAACTCAAATAAGTTCAAAATCTTAAACAAGTAGGTGTTACCAATTGAAAAATGAAAGTTAGGACAATTTTTAATTAGCAGAGGACCGTCGAATCACACTGTTAAAAATTTTTGTTTATTGACAGGTTGTCGTTCGCGAATTTTGATCAGAAATTTTCCGTTTCGTTAGAAAAATGGAATCTGTCCCGTATATCTGTTGCCATTTTAAGATTACAGAGTTTCAAATACGGAATTATTACTGTAAAAATCTATCATCCAATGGGATTGCAGTATTTTTGATCGCCACGCAAGCGCTTAAACTCTTTCGCGTCTGTATCACACCATTTACGGAATTTAAGGACTGCAAAGACGGAACATTTCTCAAAAAACGGAAACATTCTGGCAACTCTGCTGCCAGTCCTTTTTCCGTAAATTGACGGAATTTTTTTAACAGTGCACAATATATGCATTAAATAGTACATATTACAACCAGTGTATTGGTAGCCATATCTTTCGGTATGCTATTTTTACAGAAGAATTAGTAGGGGTATTTTTTTTTTTTACACTTTTTTCACATTAAAAATTATTATTTATCCCAAAACACCTACCAGAGAGCAAAAATTTCAATTTACAATAAGTAAGTTTAACAGATTTTACTAATGACAATGACTAAAAGTCTTTGAAGACTTTAAATTATTTATACAAAATCTAAATTAGCAATATTTTTATTCAATGAAAATTTGAAGCTATATGAAATAATGAATTATTATTGTCAGATGTTTATCATTATTAAACTTTGGAAGTTTATAAAATAGACAAATTATAAAATTTATTTTTTCTCACTTCGAAGGCTTTCATATCTATATTATATCTTGTAAGATAATATAACCAAAAGCTGATGATTTTCATTCAAAATCAGCATCATTTAAAGGATTTTATTAATGCTTTTTATGAATCAAGAATTTAGACACATATGTTTTTCAATTTCAGTCGTACTTATAATCTAGCATACAGAAAGAATTCAGTTAAATATAAAATTTGAAACAAGACGAATAATTTGCTGACTTAGGAAATAAGTGTGAAGCTTCTTAAGTTAATCCCAGATAGCGTCATGAAATTTTTCTGCAAGTGCCTAATAAACCAAGCATTAAGAGCTTGCATTAAATATTTCGTTAACATTACTTGGAAATAGGATTAGTTATATGTCGCATTTGTTTACTTGTATTTCCGTCGAGATATGAACTACGCGTGATAAATATCCCTTGTGTATTCTTTAAGAAGCAGTGTAAATGTTTATTCACGAGATTGTAATTATGTTAAAAAGACGGATTAACGGATAATATTTGCCCACATAAAAAATAAAAACGACTTAAAATAACTATTTTGTCCCAATAGATACCATAAATCCAGATTATTCAACATATATTCTGTTTCAAATTAAACCTAAGTTGTGTTAAATTTAGATTTTTTTTTCACAGTTCATAATTGAGAAAATGTATAATTAATTTCTTAATATATGCATCGTTATATCCTTGAATAGAAAAGTACATTAATGACGATGCGAAATTCAAGAAACAACTATTTTCTGTATTATTACTTACCCATCATACGTAGTACAGGGTAAATCTTGTAATCGATTTGAAAATCGAAAAAAAAATTGACGGATTTACACGTTTCAGACACTGAAGATTCCAAAAAACATATTTTTAGAAAAAAAAATTACCCTCCGTCTGTGTGTGTGTCTGTGTGCCTGTGTGTGTGCCTGTCTGTAAACGCCCTATCTCCCGAACAAATTGAGATAGAGACTTGAAGTTTTGTATGTACTTAGTATGTAATAGGGGAAATAAGCTTATTGAATTTTAGTAACCTCGATTATCCGGAAATATTTTTTACGTACTCTCGAAATATTCGTTCTGATAAATGGTATACAAATTTTTTCGAAATTGTTTATTTTAAGGAGTGGATATAAAAAACAATAAAAAAAAAATAAATTTTGCATAAAGAATGAAGTTGCCGAGATATTTGTAATCATATTTTCCCACACTCTTCGATTTTTCGTGCCCCTGTATTTTATTCAAATTTCAATTCAAATATATATTTTAATTGGAAATGAGATGCTTAATCCGACGCAGTAAACCGTTAGTTAATATGATTATCAATCTTGGAGTTATAGAGCATTTAAAGTTTATGACGTCATCAAGCCACGATTTTTTCGAATTGCAATGCATTTTATAAATATTTTACACAAGATTTATTTTCATATTTTATATTATGCATATCCATAATGGATAAGTATTACGGTGGTCCCCAACGATTAGTTTGTAACGTAATGATAATTTGTTTTATATTGTAACTTTTTTGTAGTCTACCGTAAATAATTTAATTGTAAAAAAATATATATTATACAATGGGTGCAAACATAAAAACGTAAAATGTCAGAAAATTTTCAAGTAATGTTCAAATGTTTTTTTTTTTTTTTTTTTTTTTTTTTTTTTTTTTTTTTTTGTAGTTCTAAAAATTTTAAAGTGTACAAAGAATCTTCTCTCCTTTAGTTTATCCGCAAATGTGTAAACTAATTTTTGAAGAAGAGAAATTATAATTATATAATTTTTCAATTTTAATTTTGCTTGTGTTTCTAAGATTTAAAAAAATATATATAATAAATACTTTGGCATAAAATGTATTTTATTTACATTATTAAGAATACGAATATATTTTTAAATAATAAGAAACAGAACTACATAATATAAAAAGTTTTAGATTAAAAAAAACTAAAAACTTTAAAATACTGTATTAAATCACACATAAATAACGCCTGCATTCAGCATTTAAAGATATACAATTATTATACAGACAAACATACATTATATACAATAATCCAAGATGGAGTGAAAAATTAGCCAGAGCCAGAAATCGAACCTGGGTCCACAGCGTTCCGGGCTGTTGCTCTAACCACTGAGCCACTCCGGCCGATTCCTGAGTCTGCAGTCTTTCACTAATAAACCATGTTGGAGAAAAGGTCACAAGCCAACTAACAGACAGCCTTGGATGACCGGACAACGGCTTAGATTTGCATAAAGAATGAAGCTTATTCCATAATCGAGTCTACAGGGAATTGCCGTAATTTGGAGCAAAGTTTTTTTTGGATAATTTTGGTAATTTTCCGTTATACCAATATCATGCCAAAATGTATGCTAATGCGCCATTCACTTCAACTCTAAACGTGCAAAGAATTTTTATTGCAATTAAGGCCAAATATCGAGACTCGCTGTTTATGGAATGCGAATATCTTTTTTAGATATCTTTAGATTTTTACTATTCCACCGATTTACGAATATATATTAAATCACACATAAATAACGCCTGCATTCAGCATTTAAAGATATACAATTGTTATACAGACAAACATACATTATCTACTATATATATAAAACACAAACGGAAATTTCGTTCCGTTCCTTTATAACTCGAGTTCCGCTGAATGGATTTTGATGGAACTTGAGCTGTTCGATTGATAATTTTTCAGGGAAGGTTTTAGTATATAACACATTATTCTACGTAGATTAATTGTAGAATTATGGTAGAAAATTACGTTATTTTGGCCGAAAATGTTACCATTGCTAATTTTTTGGCGACCATTATCGTTGCAGAAAGAATTGTAAAGGTTATACATCTCGAAAAATAAAAGAAAAACTGTTACTAATTTTATTTAAAAGAAAGAAAAAGAAAGAAAAGAAAAGAAAGAAAAGAAGAAAAAGAAAGGAAAGAAAAATAATTTTAATGAGATATAATATTATAAAACGAAAATGTTTAATTTGAACATTATTGGTAATGTTCGTAATGCTTAAAACATTATTCAATGTGCAAGATTGTTACTCAAACAATATTGGGCGATTTATCTTTTGTTATTGGCGATTTTGATTTTACTTTTGTCGCCAAACAATTTGATTTTATGCCAAAAGGTGTTTTTTCAAGTGTACGACAGCATTTTTGGAGTATTCTTTTATTCAAATGTAAATTATATAATAATAGCAATCTACATTTATTTACTTCCACTATATATATGAAATATCGTTCCAGCTGCTTATAACGCAAGTTCTGCTGAATGGATTTTCATAGAACTTAAACTATTAGATAGATAACTTTTCAGGGAAGGTTTTATTATATTCTCGCCAATAGCATTTCTTTTCTCGACAATAGCATTTTTTTTATTTTTTGCGTGTTTAAATTACAAACAATACTTTGATGATGAAATAGACTCTTTGGTTTATAGCATTATTTCTTATTTTTATTATTTTGTATTTTTAATGAAATTTGTGAAAGGCGTATGTTTTAAATGTATATAATACGTGTATTTCATATGCATGTATTTTAAATTAAATGAGCGAAAGGTTAATAGTTTAAATGAAAAAAAAGCAATAAGAATGATGGCGATGGAAAAAAAAATTCACTATTGATCACATGCGACCGGCTAACATTTCCTTGTAATTTTTGTAGTAACCTATCACGAGAATAATTAAAAAATATATTGTTAGCCAAAAAAGGGACCGCTCTGAGGACTGTTAATAAATGTCAGAAATATTTCTAATATTGAGTGTTATGATAACATTTCGTAAGTCAAACTAAAATACCGCTACAATGACCAACTAATTTACATCTAGTCGTAACCACTTATCCTGATTGGAAAGTAGGTGTAGTTTGTACCATATTCCTTAATTAAGTAGTTAAATTACATATTCGGATCTACAGACATTTGTCGTGAATTATCAGATGTTTTTTGGCGCATAATTAACTTTAAAAAACGGTTTAGTTGATTCTATGTTTTCAAATGCACTTATTCCATAATCGAGTCTACAGGGAATTGCCGTAATTTGAAGCAAAGTTTTTTTTGGATAATTTTGGTAATTTTCCGTTATACCAATATCATGCCAAAATGTATGCTAATGCGCCATTCACTTCAACTCTAAACGTGCAAAGAATTTTTATTGCAATTAAAGCCAAATATCGAGACTCGCTGTTTATGGAATGCGAATATCTTTTTTAAAGAAAATACTATTTAATCGTAAGCATGCAGAACTTTTAAATTACGTTATTTTGTCGCAATTGCAATATTTATTCAGAAAAGACAACAAGAAATAACTTGCAGTTTCATAAATTTTAATGATTAATATTCTTATATCTTTTCAGAGAAGGTTTTAGTTTTGTTGGAGATAAACAATCAACATGGCACATTTTTTAATTTCTTTATTTAAGTTTAATTTATTGTAATTAATAATGTTTTTTTTTTTTTAGCAATCTTTTTCTTTGTTTTTTTTCTAAAGTTTTTTTTTAAATATCTTCTTTAATTTTTATTTTCCATCCATAAATATGGATATCATTTTAAAGCATTTAAATAGTTAAATTTCAATATTTTATTTATTTTTCCATTAATATAATTTTCTAAAGTTTATTCCACATTATTATTTTGGATCAGCGGGTATTAGCAATTTTCACCCTAGCAACATCAACTCCTGATATTCACTACAGTACAAAGCAATGTACGGGTCGTTTTGGGAAAGGTGACCTCATGATAGCGTCACGTATGCATTCTCAATGTCACTTTTACAAAGAGTGACCACTTCAGAAAAAGACCCAGCCAATCTCTGAGTATAAGAAGAGGGGCGGTAAAAAAGATACCCAAGTGGTGGAGGTAAGCTCCCCTCTGAAAAAGCCTTCAGTTTTTTCCTGAATTTGTGAAAAGTGCAACCAGTTGCTGCCTCATATACATATTTTTTTATATTGATTTACAGATTGTTATGTATATTTATCATTCTCTTTTGCCCAAGTATTGTTAATAGCAGATGTTCACACTTTGGATCCCCATTTGGTTTTCGGTATTTTGTTCCAAATTTTATGCATTTTTACTCTTTCTTTCGCGAAGCCAGCGCGGGTGGAATTAAATGTAAACATATCACAGGCTCACCCACCCACCCACACAAACACACATTCATACATAAACAGCACACAAGATTGTGAGAATTAGTTTCCTAAACAAGTTCCAGTTTCCTTTTGCAGAGAACCAGGAGATGGAGAAGATACACTGAATCTACAACACAGATGTTCTGAATGAGGAGGACAGGCCATGCTCAACATCCACTTCTTTCTGAACGGACAGTTCATTGTATTTTTTTTTTACCCTTTTTTTTTTATTGTGCAAAGAGGTGAAAGCCATGTTGGAGATAAACAATCAACATGGCACATTTTTTAATTTCTTTATTTAAGTTTAATTTATTGTAATTAATAATGTTTTTTTTTATTTTAGCAATCTTTTTCTTTGTTTTTTTTTTCTAAAGTTTTTTTTAAATATCTTCTTTAATTTTTATTTTCCTTCCATAAATATGGATATCATTTTAAAGCATTTAAATAGTTAAATCTCAATATTTTATTTATTTTTCCATTAATATAATTTTCTAAATTTTATTCCACATTATTATTTTGGATCAGCGGGTATTAGCAATTTTCACCCTAGCAACATCAACTCCTGATATTCACTAGAGTACAAAGCAATGTACGGGTCGTTTTGGGAAAGGTGACCTCATGATAGCGTCACGTATGCATTCTCAATGTCACTTTTACAAAGAGTGACCACTTCAGAAAAAGACCCAGCCAATCTCTGAGTATAAGAAGAGGGGCGGTAAAAAAGATCCCCCAGTGGAGGAGGTAAGCTCCCCTCTGAAAAAGCCTTCAGTTTTTTCCTGAATTTGCGAAAAGTGCAACAGCTCTGATGTAAACGTCCAAGAAAATAGAAAGTTCGGGTCGGGGCGACGCAACCCTAAAGCCTAGATGGAGTTTTCTTCAGCTTCAGTATGGGTGAGCCATTTTTTTTAAAATAAGATCCTCGTGCCCGGCTGGTCCATTTTAATTTAATTTTATATTTTTATGTGACAGTAACTTTAGGCCTCATTCTTTTATTCTCAAATTTATCAATTTTTTCAACTATTATTTTATCAAATTTTAAATAATAATTTCCAAGGGAACATTGTGCCCATATTCATTAATAGTTTATTTTTAAATTTTATTCTCACCTCTTCCACAATGTCTCCAAAATAATAATTATCTGGAATGTAAAAAATTCTAGTATTCATCATTTTGAAAACAATGTAGTTCCATGGTGATTGTGTAAAATTCAAGTCTGTACATTTTTTTAAAAATAACCATACAAATAAATCACGAATTTTAATTGTAATTTTGACTTTTGTGAAATTCTTTAAAAACATTTGTTTGTGTAATTATTGTAAATACTTAAGGGTATTTCAGGTATTTAAATTAACAAAAAAAACTGTATTGATATGAACCATTAAGATTATGTATTTTTGTGTCTTTGTTTCTTTTCAGAGTCTCGAAAACCATTTTTAGCAATTTAATTCTAATTAATTTTTTTTAAATTAAAATAAAAAAGTTATTAGTTTGTAAAATTTTTGGATGCTTTTTTTTCATTATTTTTCTCTTTCTTTCTTTGTAATTGTATGCATTAAGTGCATTCCCTTTCCTTTTGTAATTTTTTTTTAATTATTATTTTGCGGTCACAGATATTCTAGATCAGCGTTAAAAAATATCGAACCGGTTTTGCTTATTTTTTTATCGTCTTCACAACGCGGCGATTAAGCAATAAAGCTCTACTAAATTGTACTAACCACTATTCCTTCTCTTTTAACAACTTGTGATACCTTGTAGGGAATTAACACCCAAAATCTTCCCAACAAGTGTGTAACACATCGTTCTATGTTGCATAGTTATAGAGATTTGGGGAAAAGTTCGACAATCAGATAAACTCGAATATGAAGATTAGCCCTTTTAAAAAGTTCTACTGAACGGATTTTAATGATACTTGCATTGCTAAGTAGATAATTTTTCAAGAATGGTTTATATATATATATTATTGAATATCGTCCTACGTTGTTAGTCAAAGAGTTATGTGCGGAGGTTATATTGTCAGGTGAAACCGATTACGAAAGATTAGCTCTTTTAAAAAGTTCTGCTGAATAGTTCGATAATTTTTAGGGATGGTTTTAGTATATTTTATGTAGTTCTACCGTTCTACGAAATCCTACAGTAAATGATAAAAAAAGAGTTGGTTGTTAACAGCTCAAATTTTGACTACACATTAGAAAATATAATTGTGCAATGGCGTACGTACCGTTTTCAGTAATGCGGAATTATATTCAAGCTAAAGGTACAAAATACTTTAAAATACGAGGTCAAATTCACCGATATATTTCGTTTGATTAAAGGTTCGTTCGGAGAAACCGACCAGCGGAGCGGGCGTAGCTTGCTAGTATACAATGATCCAACATGGAGTGACAAATTAGCCAGAGCCAGGAATAGAACCTGGGTCCACAGCGTTCCGGGCTGTTGCTCTAACCACTGAGCCACTCCGGCCGATTCCTGAGTCTGCAATTTTTCACTAATAAACCATGTTGGAGAGATCACCAGCCATCTAACAGACAGCTTTGGATGACCGAACAATGGTGAATAGATTTTTACTATTCCACCGCTCTACGAATATATATTAAATCACACATAAATAACACCTGCAGGCGTTATTTATGTGGTTAGAGCAACAGCCCGGAACGCTGTGGACCCAGGTTCGATTCCTGGCTCTGGCTAATTTTTCACTCCATGTTGGATTATTGTATATAATGTATGCGTGTCTGGATAATAATTGCATATCTTTAAATGCTGAATGCAAGCGTTATTTATGTGTGATTTAATATATATTCGTAGATCGATGGAATAGTAAAAATCTATTCACCGTTGTCCAGTCATCCAAGACTGTCTGTTAGATGGCTGGTGATCTTCTCTCTAACATGGTTTATTAGTGAAAAATTGCAGACTCAGGGAGTGGCTCAGTGGTTAGAGCAACAGTCCGGAACGCTGTGGACCCAGGTTCGATTCCTGGCTCTGGCTAATTTTTCACTCCATGTTGGATTATTGTATATAAGGTATGTTTGTCTGTATAATAATTGTACATCTGTAAAATACTGGTTAAAGCACTGGCTGTAAAAAATTACTAAAAATACTGAATAAATAATATAGATATACTTTCTAATTTCACGAAAAATGAAATATGCGTTGCAATCGTTTTTTCTTATAAATATTAGTTATAAATCCATGCATAAACGCAACATGAAAAGTACTGGAAACAAACTGAAAACTATATTTAATGTGTTTTATATAAAACAAATTAATATACTGACAAAATGAATAAAGTTTTAAAGTAAAATAAAATAAATATATTTTTTCTTTCAAAGTTTCACGGCAAATACGAACATTACAGAGTACTGAAAACCTGAAATATTTAAGAGTAAAGTTTAACAAAAGTTTTGTTCTTTTAAGAATAAATAATGAATAAGACTTAATGGGATTCATAAAAATAGAGAAAATGCAGCATTAAAAAATATTTTTCAAATAATCTTTCAACTGTGCCATTAATACACACATGTAATTACATGTAAAATTTGCTTAAGTGTTTTAAAAGATATTAATGTTTCTGAGGAATATATAGCTGAAAAATATTACAATATCTAAATAGCGAATATAGAAAATCGCTCAGCTATTAAATAATTTTCTGTTAAATATTAAAGCTAACTCGGACTGCAGGTAAAAGTAGGTGTTGACAGTATGTAAAGTCAAAGAATGAAGTTAAATAATTCAAGTTTGATCTCCATAAGTATCATGGTAAAGATCAATTTGCAATAAAATTTTCAAGTTAAAAAATGTATGTGTAATCAGGCGTTTTCCTATACGTAATTTACATTATCAAACTTCAGATAAAACCATTAACAATAATCTAAAAGGGAATATCTACTATTTTCAAAAGCAACGGGTGAAATGCTTTCACATGATCTAAGTTATATTGTAAACATTTGTGTTAACAGTACCTAAAGTAATATTAAAATGTTTTCTAATATTTGCTACTATGTATTGAAAATACATATAGCTTGGTTACATAAGCTAAATTATTTAAAACCAAACATGCTTTGTTAAAATTAAAGCTTATATTCGTGCATGCTCTATGAAAACTGAAAAATATAAAAGATGGTAATCGTATTCATACAGAAAAGAAATTAGGTTTATTCAGGCCTGAGGTTAGCATGTTGTCCACAAAATGAGAAGTCCAGGCCTATGTTCTCAGGTTCCAAATGTGAGGTGGTTGTGTAAGGTTTTCAGGGATTTTATACTACAAAATCAAGAATTCGGTAAATTTTGTCTTCAAAAATCCTTTCTGAATGCATTCCCCCTAGAAAATGATATGATAAAATTAGTTGATACTTAGTAAAATGCTTCTCTGTTGTGGCAAACTAAAATTAATGTTAAAGTATGAAAACATACATAGTCTTTTCTAAAAGTTGTGGATATAATAAACAAATGCAACTGAGTTATCTGTTGTTAAAAATATAACTAATATTAACTTAATGATTGATGATAAAATCATAGAGTATGTCTAAATATATGTTTAAAGTTAAGGTTTTGAAATACAGATATAGTTAATTTTCTTAGAAATTAAAATAAAAAATTTAAATTAATTAATAAGTATTAAATAACTATTCACTAAACTATTAAATTCATATATTTAAAAATCCAAAAATAGCAATGCTTCGCTAGAAGTAAATCTTAAAACAGTGTTAGAATGTGTTTAAGTAAATAAGTACGTAACAAAAGAATATAGGTAAAAAATGTTTACCTAATTACAGATTATTGCTTTAAAAAATACTTTGGAAAATGATCCACCTAATAGTGCTAACAATTTATAAGAAAAACAATGGAACCTTAAACCAAACCTTATTAGCCTGTTACGTTACACTCTATCATTTACGCCTCGAACGGCAATCGTTCTTCCACCCCTGTTTCTGAGAAAGTGAAAAATAATGTATTTTGCAAAATAAAAAGTGTTTCTGATCATATTTTCCATGTTTTTAAATGAACTGTGGTGTTGTATTGTATAACCAATGCGTAGAGGGATTATTCATTAAATAGCTAATTAGGAAAGCTATGAAAAAAAGTTACTAGAGTGTTTTCCCGTTATTTGGAATTTCTCTTTGAAATTTTCAACGGGAAATTCT
This sequence comes from Maratus michaelseni, assembly GCA_963931845.1. Taxonomy (NCBI): domain Eukaryota; kingdom Metazoa; phylum Arthropoda; class Arachnida; order Araneae; family Salticidae; genus Maratus; species Maratus michaelseni. Next base: position 253,270,474 of record OZ007590.1, on the reverse strand, counting down.
TGTAAGCTATATAAAACGAAGAAAACAAAATAATTGTTATATTTCTAAATTGTTTCACTTTCGAGTGAGTTCGAACTACTGCCATAGCAGTTAACAGCCGCATGCGGTACCGATTACGCCACTGAGGCTGTAAGATGCATCCCAGAAATATTTTAATAAAATATCAAATTAGGTTAAATTATAGCGAAATCTAGCATTAATTTTTTCTAAAGAAATTAAATCTACTAAATTCGGTAGTGATAGCTAATTAGGAAAAGTATGAAGATAATCAGTCTAAACATGATAAAAATCGGCATGAACATGATAAAATGTAACTTATGTATGATAAACATTGGTCCAAACACGGTAAAATCTATCTGAATGCGGTAAAAAGTAGTATATGCATGTTAAAAATTAACTTTTTGCCTAGTTCATATCCCCCTATTTCTATATCTAAAAATATCGTGAAAATATACAAAAATTTCGAAAGAATTTCGGAAAAAAACAGTCAAAATTAACATGTCTATGGATTTTAACTTTGGTTCGAATCGCCCTATATAAAACATAATAAATCATTATTCAAATATTGAGTTGTCTTATGTGAAGATCACAAAATTTGATCAAGTTGAAGGTAGAACCCTTCAAATATATATTTTAAATATGGAAATGGTCTTCACAGAGAAACAATTTTAATTCTCTAATATCCTGTTATAGAAAGATATCAAAAATAGAAAATCGACTAATTAAATCTGGCAAATGTAAACATGTAAAAATATAGAAAAATTACTAAAAAATCAATTAAATTTAATTAATTCCCTAAAAATTCCACAATAAAAGTATTTAAATTCGAGTATTTCGCTGTATTATGGTTGTGTAAGGTTTAAAATCATACAAACTGTCGTCTAACAGTACAATCAAACCCTCAAATCCATGAAAATTTCTTAAAATGTATCAAAATTCGTCTTTTTTCGTTACAAATTTGTCGTTTTTTTCACAAGAAGGTGCTTGAAGTGGTCTTGGACGGTGTCCAGTGGGTGGGTGGACGAGGCGTGGGTGGCTACACGTGTGGAGGCATGGGAGGCTGCACAGAAGGAAGGAACGGAGGGTGGAGGGTTCACCTGTCTATTCTGCTGATCACGTACTCTCATTTCCTTACTACTGGTATGATTTGTAAGAAAACGGAAAATATTTATAAATATTTAAAATTGTAAACAAATTGCTTATAACCACCTAATGTCTTTCAAAGATTTCTGTATAATGATGTGTACTCTAAATAAATAAATAAAAAAAACAATAACTTACTATTTTTAAACAAATATTTCAAATTTTCTCAAATATTTTAAGTTATAATGCATATTTGTGGGGCATATCTCTATATAATAAAACACAGTATAACGGTGCCGGTTCCGACAACTCTGGTTTGCGAAACGACCGTAGCTAAAACGCCATATTAGGCTTAATGAAAAACATATGCTAACATACGAAGCTAAATTATAATTTCTTCTACTTAAAATCATTCTGTTCAGCATATTTTCGAATAAAACATGTATATTATATCCAGTTATAATGTTTTAAGTTTTAAATTAAAAATAACAGATTAAACCACGGATTACCTGATGTAAACAAACAAATATTGTTGCCATTCCGAATCATAAATCCCATATTTAGGAAAAAAAAATGATGACTTTTTGAACGTTTCATTAAAGTATCCGATTAGGCTCTTAAAATATTTGTAAAAGCATATTAAAGTCTTTAAATATCTTAAAGGATTTCTTTAATTTATTTCTGTAAGCATTTTTTTTCCTGTCAGCACTTTTTTCAGAAATAGCCGTGATACCTTTCATAGAACGGCTTTTTTGAGATGATCCATCAGTATTTTACGTTTCGTTCCTAAGTACTGTTCTGGCGCCATCTATTGGCAATAAATATAAACGAAAGAAGTTACTGTTGAAAAGAATATTTTATTTAACATAATAATAAAGTTGTATAATAAGATAAAAAGCATATAAGCCTATTTTGAAAAATTCAGGGTGTATTGATTTATTTTAAGATCAACTTTTAAAAGCTTCAGCTTAATATCATTTCTTTCTTAAAAATTTAACTTGATTAAATCAAATTTTAATCGACTAGCCAATTACATTCTGAAATTATGCTTGCATTGTAAAATCAATATTTCTTATGAAACACAATTAAAATATAAGGAATATATAGTACCGCATATCACATATGTTAATTATATCAATGCAGATCAAATTTTCATTTTTAAGATGGTAACATTTAAACATAGCTTTGTAGTGAAAAAAAAAATTAATTTAATAAGAAAATGTGAAAAGATATTTTTCAGTTATACAAATGCATTTAATACTTTCAATTTACTTATGAAATAAAATAAGATTTTTAATTATCAAAATTTATTATAGATTTTTCAGGCATATTTTTAAAATAAGACAAAATCAGGTTTTAATTTGATGAATACTTTTAAAAGTTAAAGTTATATAATCTACTTTCATCGTTGTATTTATTTTAACTATTTCTTCATTACTGGAAAACTTTTTTTTCTGTCATGTTAAATGAGATATTTTAATACTGTGAATTAGCTAATATCCATAAACATGCAATTTTCTGTCTCTTTTTATGTCTTTCTGCTATGTATTTGTTTCTTCATGACTGGAAAACTTTGTTCTTCAAGAAATATTAAAATTCAACTTTTTTTTATGTAACCAAACAATGAGCTGTAAGTCAAGTTCATTAGAAACTCATTAATATATAGATATATATTTAAAGCCTTTCGCACATGGATTATTTTTTTTAAATATTTTTGACTGCTTTGTCCAATCGTTGAACTATTTCAGAAATTGAATATTGTGTAAAAAAAAATATTCTCATCGTTTGTATTTTTAGAAATCATTTGCCATTCTTAAAATGTACTTTTCTACAATACAAACCTTTCAATAACAAAATCTTCATGCTGTTTGTTTGTATGAAGCTTTATGAAAACGAAACGCAGATCAACATTACGTCATTTTGGACGGGCGTTATATACTAGTAATGAAATAATCTTTAAAATTGCAAATATGACGTGATGATGTGTTAATGATAAATGTCACACCAAAACCAATCACAACTAAACAACATATAAAAGCGAATAGTAATAAACAATCAAAATTAAAAAATTAGAAAATTGAAATCAGGTGTTTCACCAAGGCTCATCAGTGAGGGTTGGTGACAAAAATAATAAAATAGTAAACAGTGATGGTTTCACATTGAATGCAAATGCTATTCAAAAAGAGGATAAATTTAGAAATTTTAAAATATTTGGAAAGCTGGCAAAGCTATCTCTTCATACAAAAACAAAATTGCGAACAATGGAGTTTTACCCCAAGACATCCCAAATGATATTAAAATATATTACTATGTAAAATGATGTATATATATTAAAAAATGTGTAAGTAATAAATTCTAGAACAAATCGTTCCTTTTACCAAAATCATGCCTCGCACATACCGAGTTCTAAAACGATAATTGGTGAAAATCATTCGCCATTAAGCATTCTGCCAATGACATTATTCCAGTAGCATCATTGCTCCAGAATTAGCCACCGCCTGTAGAACGAAAAGCCAGAGATTGGGCACGTCGCCACTTAAGAAAAAACTATAAAAAAGCAATGTTCGTTTCGACAGATTTTCATTTAAAAATAAAATATAAAACACATTCGAGAGGGTAAGCTGCCAAGGGCTTTAGGGCCCTAAAACTCTAAATCTCTCACGGTTAAAATGGATAAAAATGTCTGAAATCAACACTGATTTGAGATATATTTAAGATTATTATCCCGAGACTTAGCAACACCGGCGGGTCAACTAGTGCCATGATAATAAAAAGGCATCAGTTGATATTCTCTTTTTATTGAGTATGCGTTAGATTTTGTTTCTAGTACTACTATATATAACATATATTCATGTTCAATTACTTTTTTCATCCGTTTTCTCATTATTTTTTTATCCAGTTTTCAGTCTTGTCGAAAAAACTTTTAAAAAACTCGAAAAGTGTTTATACCGAGAATTTCTATAATTGTATAAAAGTCATATTTTATCTTTTCATAACTATATCGCTTATTTAGAATCTGTCTCAGATATACCACAAGCACAATATTGTAATTATAATGAATATAAAATAATCATATTACGTGCGAATACACATTGGGGAATATGAATTCGGTCACTTTATACCTGCATTAATTAAATAAAGTATGTGATTATTTTTCGTTTAATTCCAATGCTGCTTGTCTTAAATTACGAATCAATATTTCCATGTCAATATACGACAGTGTATTTGCAGAGAGTGACACTGAGAGATATTTTTTTTTACATTAAACAAACTGTTTTAAAGACTGTAATTACGAAACTAAAATGCGTCTAGCAAATAAGGATATATATCTTTGTATAAAAAAGTGACACAGAGTAAGAAAAATTGCTTAATAAAATAAAAGAATGTCAATAGAAAAAAAGAGTGTCAATAGGGAAAAAAACTCAAAAGTTTCATTCAATTATGATTTCAACACCATTTTTTTTCTGATAAATCCATTAAAATAAAAAATAAAATATTTTACTTCCCAATAAAACAAAGAAACACAGTCAATAAAGCAGAAATATATTTTTGAAGAAAATTTTTTTTCGAAAGATTTTAAAAAATATATATGCGATAATATACATTTTTAAAAACTTGCATTTCTCTGTGTGTTGAAATACATCCAAATTTTGTTTAAAGAAAATGCGTTATAAAAGAAATCTGTTTTGGATTTTAATTACCATATAATAAAAATAAGGAAACATAAAAATTAATACCGCGTAAATGAATATATTTCTTCTGAAATGTTTTTAAAATACGTACCTCAAGGCAAATTTTGATGAGATAGAAGCAATATAATTAAAATTCAAAGATGAATTAACATAAATATTTGAGATGTTTAAAATTAAAAATTAATTAATTTTCTTAAAATAAGAATGTGGTCATTTTCTTCTTATTACCGAAATATAAAAAAAAATTAATAAGAATTTTCTTAGGCATTTTAAATTACTCATCAAATGTTTTAAATTATTTTTTAATCTTAAATTTTTCCTTCGTTCAATTATTTTAAAAGGACGCACTTTCTGATTTTTTCGTGAAACAAATGAGAATTTTTAATATTCCCTAATTTTATAATACATATTTTTATAAAAACTTTAAAAAAAATTCAGTAGAGAAAATAAATGTTTTTTTTTTAAATCGTTATATGGTGCGTTATTTTTTTAAAAGATTGTTAATTGGATATTTTATATTTAATGTGAGTAAATTTTATTTTATGAAATATTAAATTCGATATTTTTTTTTAATAATCATTCCAGTCCCGTAGTGGCGTGGACGCTTAAGCTCAGTTCCCGTAAGATCACCGAAAACGAAGCAACATCGATCAAGGTCAGTGTTTGGGAGGGTGACAATCTCTCTCGACTGCCGCTGCTGTGGGACCGTGTACGTTAATGGGAGTTGGTGCACGTAAAATCAGTTCTTGGCTCCAATGTCCTCCAAGTTTAGTATAAGCGTTACCTCTGGGGGTGCCAATCCAGGTGAAGGTCTCTCATCTGGAATTGGTTCAAAATTAGTAGACCAGCTCTAGAAGTCCAACCTCTCTTGAGGGTCTCGCACCCCTTCTTTCAGGGAAGTGCCTTAGTACTTTCTCTGACACAACAACAACAACTATTCATTCCTGAATAACAAGAAATAGACTTTAAGTTCAATTTATTAAGTTACATATAACTATTTATTTACCGTAGTTACAATACTTAATTTGTAACTAGTGTAAAAAAAAACAATTGAAACCAGTTATTTGCTTACAATTTCAAGGTATGACTGCGTCAGTTGATGAAATCAAACTGGGTGAACAAAAAAAGTTCTAAAATGTAGTTAAATGCCTCCTTTCCGTCTACATATAAAACATTAAAATTCTAAAATTTAAAACATTAAAATTTTAAACATTTTAAACATTAAAATTTTAAACATTAAAATCGAGCACTTTCGGCTGTGAACCCAGCCTTCATCAGGATTTATAAGAACAGGTGTTAAAGCACAAACGTCTAGATCACATTTATATAACAGTATGTCTCTGTACTGCGAGCCTGCGGAAGAGTTCAAATCATTCACATTCGCCAACGGTCGGTCGATAACATTGTATAGCAAAACAGGTGAGGAAAGAAGGATTCCTTGATTAAATTAAGCCAAATTTATAATATTTATAATAAATTTAAGCAATATTTGGTTTAATTTAATCAAGGAACAGTAAAATGTGATTCCTCCCCCCCCCCCTTCCTCCTTATTTCCTCACCTGTTTTGATATGAAATGGTATCGACCAACCGTTGGCGAATGTGAATGATTTGAACTCTTCCGCAGGCTCATAGTACAGAGACATACTGTTATATAAATGTGATCTAGACGTTTGTGCTTTAACACCTGTTCTTATAAATAGCCGAAAGTGCTCAATTTTAATGTTTTAAATTTTAAAATTTTAATGTTTTAAATTTTAAAATCTAATTAAAGTTTTAATCATCTTTTAGGTAATGTGAATCACAAGTTTTTAATGTGCACTTTTTATTTTAATTCGACAAAGATGAATTTAAGCATTCCGAACTTGTTTTATATATCGAATTATTGCATTGCGTACGATTTTTTAGGTAGAAGGGTTTACTTTTAAAATTAATGTCTTTTATGTCTTGCAAAAACATAAGTGGAAATTGTGTAAATAATAAAATGTATATAATGAAATGTTATTTACCTATAACTAAATGTTAAAAATCATTATCAGAGTTACAGTGGCATAAGGAATGAAAATATATTAGGCAATAGCAAGTAGTAAATTGGGACGCGAAAGGGTGGGGGAAGACACCAAAAGACAGATGCAGGATACAACTGTCAACAAACTATATTTCCATTTTCTATATTAAAAATAAATGTACAACGTTGAAATAGCACAAATTAAAATCATGTATACTGGCAAACAGCTGTTTCAAAGCCTTTAAGCTCCATCTTCAGTGCCAATTCAAAAGATCAAAACGAATTAAAAACCCCTAAGCCATTGTCAGCTTGCCTGTCATCTCTCGCACGCGCCCAGATGAAAATTCATCTTTTTAATGCACATTTAGTACACATTTAATCACATTTATTTTTAATATAACGGCACAAAGTTTAATCCACCTTTTAGAGATTCCATGCTATATTTTATCTAATTGTTATGTAAGACAGTGAAAATACATTTTCTTGATTTCAAATTTATTTACCTTTGAAAATTAATATTATAATCCTTCCCTATTTGTTATTATTATAAAACTGCTGCTCGGAAAAATGGTACGTTCTGGGTCACTTTGGGTGTCATATTTAGATTTAAGAATATTAGATCTGCACAGTTTACTTATTTGTTTTGCAGGAAGGATTTTTTTTTTCCGAGCAGTGTAATTAATAATTTAAAGAAGTACAGATTTTTAGGAATTTATTGTGCAAATGCCATACATTTTTTGTTATCAAAGAATAACAGAATATATGTTGCAGAATACAGAATAACAGTTATTCTGCAGTCTACGCCATTTGAATGAAGATAATTATTTGAGTAAAATTTTCTTTTTAGTGTAGATATATGTTATATTCTAATAATAAACCATCAGTCACAAACTAATACAAAGGAAGTTAATTAATTGATTAATTAATTTAATCATATTATATCTTAATTAATTAATTAAATGTAATATTTTTATATGTCTTTGTTTTCATAAAGACATGTACTGTTACGGAATCGGCATTATTCATTAATTTTTGTTTAAAATCACGCGATCAGCGATAAACAATGTAAAAAAAAAATAATAATAATGAATAAGTGATTTTTAATATTTTGTTTTATTGCGCGTTCACATGTGATTGTCTCGTGTTAAAAGAAATTAGAAAAATCAAGTTTTGATGTATTTTGTGGCAACTTCCATTCTGTTTTTTTTTTTTTTTTTTTTTTTTTTTTTTTTTTTTTTTGGGGGGGGGGGGGAATTCCAGAGAGAAAATGAGTAAATGCTGGTAGATTGTTTCTTCTTGAGTTATTATTTGCTACGTTTTGTGGTTATCTCACCGTAAGAGTTGTGAAATAGATTTTACGAATATGCGAACACAAAGGTGCTAAAGTGAGTATTATTTACATTTAAGATTTAAAGTTTCGTAAAAGACATTTATTCATAGAATTAAAGTTGACATAAATCTGCTTTCGTGGTACGTTTAGTAGATTGTTACATGTACCAAAAACATTAGAGGTAAAATAAACATATATTAATTTTTCTCTTGTATACAAAAAATGATTATTTTAAAGCAATGAGGAATGGGTTTTACGACAACACAAAAAAAAAAATATGTTAAATATATATATACATTTTTAAATAATTTTTTAAAAATTTATGTATGAGCAGAATAAACAACCCAAAATATTGCCTGATTTTATGAAAAATGTTTGTTCTCAGACTTATTAATTTTGTTTCGGTTTTAAAGTAAAAGAAAAGATCACTCACGCAACTCCTTAAATGTGTACGAGCCTCATATTATCTAGTAATATTACTGGCATAAAGTAATGTCGATTTACTTACTAGAACACCGGAATTCTGCAATTCAAATAGAGTTTCGAGATTTTTATATTATTTTAATTTCATGTAACAACAGCTACAACAAAAAGCAACGTAATTAAATGTTCTATCTTCGGTTATTGTTCTTTATTCCAAAAAGGAATTATGATTGATCTTATCTTAATTCCGAAACTCAAATAGTCAATATTAATATTTATTTGCATTTATACCCAAGATAACTTAATAAAATACATATTTAATTAATATGTATTTAATAAATAAATACATTATAATTAAAGAAATAATTATAATTAAATAAATAATTTAATAAATAATTAAAATTAAATTTTTATTAAATTTTAGAAAGAGACAATTGATAAGAGATAATTAATAACAGATAATTTTTAAGAGAATACATATTTCGTTTTTTTCTGAGCAATATTAGAAGATTATATTTTACATGGGCGTTTGTCAAATTTTTTGCAAGTAGGGAACAGTTTTGTAAATGAGAATGATCTGCAGAACATTTTACTATTATTCCTTTCGGAAACAAATTCTTATATATACATTTGTTTCTTTGTTATAACATATGTTAATACCAGTATGCTTATATTAAAAAATAAAACTTATTAAAATTTATTAAAATTCATTTAATTTTTATATTGCTATTAAATAGTTGAGTTAATAAACTAAAATCCATACTCATTTTCAATAATCAAAAGCAATCAGGGATTGAATAGTCTTTATTTATCAACTACAAAAAAATTACATAACAGTTGGTACTCTCATTAATGTGATAATAAGCTTGCTGCTGGTAGCTTGCGCCCCACATTTGCGTTTTTAGCAAAAACATTATTTTGAATACGTAACGTATTCTTAATTGTACATATTGGTCTTAATTAATTACTGTTGTTCACTGTATATTCAACGTGTTATTGTACTTATAATTTTATGTTCACTTCAAAGTAAGTGGTGTTTCTACGTACGACTAAGTGCCGCATAAATCAATGCTCGCCAGAGATCAGGGACCACACACATAGTAAATTTATGATTATGTTTATGAATACATGCACTTGTCCGTCTGCAACTGACAATGGAGGGTGACAATACATCGTGAACAAATTTACGATGTGCCAGAAGTTCAGATGCAACTTAACGTCGGATTTTTCCCCATGGGTTCATGGTGTGCAGAGCCTCTCCTGATCACCGAGGGCCAATGACTGTCCACTGTCCCTAAGTCTGACCCAACCTTTGCTAGGAGAGGCCACAAAAGAGGATGTGACCTTACTCACGTCCCAGATAATAATAGCCGGTTTCTACTCGGGTGTTTCAATCAACCCCATTTCTTAATTTCTCAATTGAGAGATGAGTTTTTCTTCTAAGATATATGGTGTTTTGCTATGACTTCGTGGGAGGAAATACTGGTCTTCACGATTGCAGGTGGCCACAAATGGTAGCAACTTAACTTATTTTTGAGAATTCGGTATGGAATCTCTACATACATTGATTTAATAATAAGTTCTAACTCTGACATCACTTTTTATGTGAGTTTTACTGATCAGATTAATTTGACCGTAACATGTCTGTGATAAACGATGCAAAATTTCAACGGATTTTAAATCAGCGAATGAACGCTGGCAAGTACTCATATGGTTCCTACAGTATTGTCAAGAGTTTATTCTTCTGCGGATAGATGAGGCCTCAATCCCTGGAATAAAGGTAATGTTCTTTGCATTAAGTCTATCGCATAAAAATTTTTTTTTTACATAATGTAGGGTGTCGTCTACAGCGTAAAGGATGACTTGTTCTTAATTAATTATTTATATTCCTCAAATAATTATAGACAATGTTTATCCTATCTATGAAGAAAAATTTAGAATATGTTAACGGATTTAGTTATATGAATAAAAATAGTGTAAAATATTTGCATATCCCAAAATGGGAATTTCATTTTTATATTTTCGTAAATATTTAAAATGTTTAATTTAATTTTAATCCAATATTTAAATATTTTTCTGATTTTGTATTCTAAACATATTTGTATGTTTGTAAATAAAATCTTCTGTTAATGTATAATTATTTCTTTGTTTTGTTTTCAATGTATTATCTTCTTTAATGTGTGCATCTATTAAATAGATTGTTTTGCTTATCTTCTCTTTCGCAGTAGTGGGGTTGATGTTAACTTTAACTTTCTAGGTATTTACTCATGTATATCTAGTTCAGCCTTTTCCAAAAAGTCGTGAAACGATCGATTTAAATAATCACAACGCTTTGATAAATTTCATTTAATTATTATTAGTGTAATTACAAAGTTATATGTTTTGTATCTTTATTACTTTTAATTATTCCACCCATCAGGAATTTATGTATACGATGCTTATGTTAATTATTTTATACCACTGAACTTTACAAACCAAGGGAACGGGAGAGGTACCAATACGTTACGACAATACTTTTAATGTTGATATTTCATTAATAGGTGTAGTAACAGGGCTATTTTAATTAGCTTGTCTATAAATTAACAGCACTTGCCGATTCCTAAACAATCCACTTATGTTTGGATTTGCAAATGTACTGTAAAATAATAAAAAGGATTCTTAATCTACGAAAAAATAATTATATAACCTCGAACGAAAATATTCAATAACTACACCCTATTTACGCAAGAATCCGAAAATCATATATAACCTCAGAAACCAATATATTTTTGAGATTTAAAAAGCATTTATAAAACATAACGGTCATTTTGGTTCTACTGATTTTAGATAACGTTTAGAGTAGTTTTTATAATGTATTAATGAGATTTCTAAAACAGGATCTCAGGTTTTATGACAAACACCTATCTCCCAAGGGCATCTTTATGAACATTGTCACTTCAAATTCCATCATCATACAGGCATCTTGAAGTATGCGAATTATTGTCCCTAGAAGGCAGAAAAAGGAGGTACCAAAAATGTTTAATTTCTAACATCCTGAGGAGTTTCCCGGGAACCGCTTTAGGTTAGTCCGCAGGACATTCTGTGCACGGTTATAGGACGTATTACAGATTAAATTTGAGAAACTTCAGGTTCACGGCAAGTAAATGAAACATTCGATGGTAATTCTGATTATTTGAAGTAATACAAAGCGTACAAAAGCATTTTCCACGTGAAAAATTTTTATATAATTTTTATTTATTATTTTACGGTTTTTAAAAATATTATAATTTTTAAATCCTTATTTTAAATTTTTTTTGGAGATAAATATGAACATTAAAAAATGTATATATGTAAATACTGTTGTCTATTTTCACTCAGCAGAATTTAGTATGATTTCGATGATCTATTGTAATCAAAGAAACACACAATAGCGGAATGATATATGTTTCCGACCTACGACATCCCACCCGGGTTTGAACATCGAATCTCTCCATTAGCAGATGAATGTTAAACCCCCTAAGCCACTTGGCTACATATGGTTGTTCGCGAATATTCCATTTTTTTCACCTTTGATGAAAGAACATTGTCCATAATTTTTAATATGATGATTTATTTTATTTTGATTTATTTTATTTTGATTTATTTTATTTTATTTTATTTTATTTTATTTTATTTTATTTTATTTTATTTTTAGCAGGAGACCTGAAAGCTTCTAAAGAATCACGCTAAATGAATAGCATTTTATACAGGTATATATTTAATAATATTTTCAACTCATATCCACAAACATAGCGCTAGATATAATACACACACACACAAATATATATATATATATATATAAACTGTAAAAAATTTGCAGCAAAGTATCCGGTCATTCAACCGTTTTTATAGAAAACAGAAACTGAAATTTAAACTAGCCATTAAATTGGCCATATTATGGTCAGAATGCTGTTAAATTACGATTATGTAACCGTTTTCTGTAAAAATGTTTGAATGACCGGATAATTTGCCTTAAAATTTTTACAGTGTATAACTGTTATAAGACAACACTGAAACATCATACCCAAATGGCGAAATAAAAATAATAAACATATGCTTTTTTTGTTTTTTTAAACAGACCATTTAGAAATATTAGATATATTTTTTTCAGTAAAATTTTTATCATTGCTTAATTTATATTGCGTTGATTATCTTCTGATTTCATAGTTTTATTATTTGCAAATTTATTATATATATATATATATATATATATATATATATATATATATATATATATATATATTAAATTTTTAATAAATTCTATGTGTTTAACAAACTTATTTTATTTTCTCATCATGGTAAAAAAATTAACTTGTCAGGAATTCTAATAAAATAAAAATATAGAGTAATTTTAAAATTTTAAAATGATCAGATACAAATAATTAATCAGCCAAATTTATATATAAAATAATGCTGATAATGTAGAACTTATCAATGTTAATATAGAAATCATTGATTTCATTCATTTAAATTAATTAAATTAATAATTAGTAAATACAAATGTATCGATAAAGAGATAAATATAAGGTAATATTCAGACATCATCAAAATTAAACATATTTATACTTAAATATTATTAAAAGTTAAAAAAATATATAGGTAAATTATTTTAATAATTAATTAATAAAATTTTGCATCAAATTACAATTTAATTTAAATTTAAACAGGAAAATAAATCCAATAAATTATTATATGATCTTAACTCTACAAAAAAAAAATAGAACAGTTTAAATCGACATGTACATTAAGGAATTTAAATTTTGTTTTCCTGTTGTATGACTCGGCAAAGGAAAACTGTACACCTTAATGTTGATATTAAATTCGTGATCGACATAAAAAAGCAATTTGCATCAATCGAAACATTTGCTGTCTCACCAATCTGAAATAAATAAAACGGAATGTCCTTTATTGTACTGATAAGTACAAATCTCTTTTCTTTTTCTGTTGTTGTTTGCTTGTTTGTTTAAAAAAATCTAAAAAAGACCGTAAGGGCAGACCTAAAGGTCCACTGTTAGAGAAACGGACCACAGTGTAAGAAACGGTGCTTTACATTAGTAATCCAAAAAGTTTAAATTTTTACTTTAACTCTGTCATCTAGTGTTTACATTATCTACGAAATGATAATTTCTGCATTTTTACTCTTTAGGAATAATGCATTTTTATAGTTGCACAAAACTCAAAAACTTAAAATAAAAATTTTATTATAATGTTTTATTGAAAATTCTGGATTAAGAAATAAAAATAACTGAAATTTAAACATATCAATTTAAAGTATTTTTAAAAAATTATTGATATTGCTCATGACATCAAAATTTGATCTTTATTTATATAAACTTTTTGTAACTTTCTGACAATCACTACAATATATTATTACAAGAACAGACTATGTTAAAAAATAATAAAAATAGAAAGTCTAAATGGACTTATTCTGGTGGTATACATTACAGTGGACCATTCCTTGGACCATTACAGTGGACCATTCCTTTTTTCACGTTGGTATTTTAATAACGAAAACACATTTATTTTTCCTATTTTGCCTATTTTATTGAAATGTTAATTTTAAAATAATAAAATATGTGAATGAACGTTTTTTTTTTGCACTTAAACATTACAAATCGCCAATACCATTTAGAATTTCGATTACAATTTTGAATTTCGAAAGTTGGAATGCAATTTATCAGTTTAAATATGGAATATAACAAAGCTCAAATCTTATAAATACTTTATAAATACTTTTACGTTTCAATGTTATTTTTATAATCATATGTAATTAAAAATTACTTTTCGTGAATTTTGTTTACAGCTTTATGCTTAATAGAGTTATTTATAACTTAGACAAATCTATTACACACATTATTATATCGCCTGACTTAAGTTACATTTAAAGACAACAATGGTAAAACATACTATATATAATTTTAATTAACGGGAAGTATATAATGTTAAAATGTTTGTTCTAATGATAAAATAAGGTAGAGAATACTTCTACTTAATTTAAATAACTTCAAATAATCTTTGGTTTCTCTGAACGTCTTTAACATTAAAGATAAAAAGAATGAATTAAGATGTACCTGCAATTGATCTAGTAATTAAAACTGATATTCTGCATATTTAGAACTACTGCGAGATATTTCAATGAATATTTAGAGTTTCTGTGAGACATAACGGTCATATCCAATTTCAGAGGACAGAAGCTCATTTCTATAATTAAAGATGCAAATGTAGACTTTGGAAAACGCATTGTAAGTGAAAGCTGAATAAGTTATGTTATACTTGAATGTTTGGCACTAGCAAATATTACTTGCACGGTACATATGATAACACAATACGCACATTCTCAGAAGCATTCGGTTGTCTAACATTAAATTATAGACTACAATTAGATTTGAAGCAATCCGATTAAATTTGCAATTTTATTTTTGAATAATTAAACTTGAATGGAATTAAGGGAAAGATTTGTGGAAACTATATCAAATATTAAATAGGTATATAAGTGAAAAATAACATGTAAGTGCTTCTATTATTAAAACCATACAATATGTTATGTTAATGTATGTTAATCTGTGTGTTAATCTATACATCTGACTTAAACCTAAAGCAATTTTTAAATTCTGCTAAAGTTTATCGACTGTGTATAACTTTCTAAACATATTTAGTTCAAATTTATAAAAAATATTTTAAACTATAAATTGTCGATCAAGATATGTAAATTTTGTTTTAGATTTTACAGACACACAGGAATATTCATAATGAAATCATAGCGTGCCCATAACATACAGGGAATACATACAGGGTGTCCAAAAACTTTGGTTACACAGTTTATTATCTGTAACTATGAGAGATAGATAAATCATGTAAATTAGAAAAATGTTCTTAGGAAGGTATAGAATCCAAAGTGTATAATTTGATATCCATGGGGAGAAGAGGGGTCTCTACTGAGAAATTCAGAACTTATTTTTTTACGGTCCCTATATAAAAAAATACACAATTGAAAAAGGATCTCTTTTGTATCCTTATACATATCCAAAAAATTTGCTTTGATTGACTTCAAAACTCACGGAGTTATAAAAAGTCAAAAATATTGATTTATCTAACTTTTCACAAAACTGAAACCGTAAACTCATGGCAAAATTAGGGACCGTCTATAAATCTATCGTAACATATACTAGTTGAATCATGTTTATTTTTCATCTAATCTTTCTAAAATGCAATGAAATATTTTTACATATTTTAATACAGTTTTCAAACATTGATATATGAATTAAAAAGTAGTTTGTAAGTATTGAAATGTAGAAAAGTGGTGATAAAGATTGAAAGAAGCATATTGCAATTTTAAATAGAATTATCTATTAAATGGGATTTGAGAGTGAGTACAGAAATTAATCAATAAAATTTTTACTACAGTAGTAGCCGATATAATGCGGTTGTACGAATACATGGAATTATAAAACAAGTTGGAACAATGTAGAACAAAACATGTGAAATGTTATGTAAAGGTTTATTATACGTGCACAGTTATTCACAATACAATGATTGATTGAACAGGCCTACTCACCATACTGAGGTGCAGCAAATTGCTTCAGGTTTGATTTTGTGAAACAAATATGCATGGATATTTAATTCACTGTCTTCCGTGAACAAACATTCATCTGTTTAGAGAATTTTCCATACGAACCGTGGATTGAAAGCATGGTACAAGGATAAGTTGTTGGTTATTAGTTTCTAGTGGATAATATTTGATGTATATTATGGTAACGATGGTTATGGTATAGTATAGGAATATCAATTAGTTGTTAGCTCTTACAGTTAATATCTTACATATATCAATATATTTTAATCTATAAATGATCTAACCTTTTACTAGATAATTAAAGTTCTTTACAATATTTTATTCACATTATTATGTTTAATTATAGTTTAATTATAAAGTTTGCGTTATTATAGGGATATGTTTATACAAATGATTATATAGCAATATGGGTTTTTAGAGTTATTTTATTTTATAAAAAATATAATCTTATTCTATTCTGATTGTATTCTCAAATTACCATTATGAAATTAATTTCTAGATTCAAAAATTGTTATATTACTTGTAAATTCTATAACTTTTCAATAGGTAATAATGACCTAAATTTTATGTAATTTCTTTTTCTTTCACAATGTTTTAAATTATTATTATTATTATTATTATTATTATTATTATTATTATTATTATTATTATTATTATTATTATTATTATTAAATCTTATATTTACTAATATTTAATTTCAATATTAACTCAGTCATTTTATTTTATGAAATTATGTGGCAATTTATTATGATCTGTAAAAAAAAAAATCTAAATTATTAATATAATAGTTTAACATGTAATCGTAATATTTGCTCTTTTTACATCTCATGAGCGTTACCTCAAGAGTGTTATTATAGCCATTTTTATACAGTTTTTCACTTTTTCAGTTGAGAACCGAGCTAAGAAAAGTTATATTGCTCCTATTTATTTGATTTAAATGAAGAACTGTAAAACTATTCGTGTATTTTTTATTTGTTGAAAATTCTGTATGAGAATGATTACTGTTTTTGTTATCATTTACAAGTGTTATATTTATACTTTATTAATTATTTATTCATCTAAATAAATTTAGTTTAAGATTTACGTTTTTTTTTTTTTTTTTTTTTTTTTTTTTTTTGTATAAAAATTAAATGAGACACATTTTATATTCCTAACAATGATATTTTTTCATGATCAAACTTCTATTAGAAAACCCTTTCGTGTAACCTTTTAAATATATATCCATATTCAATTTCCAAATAAATGATTTTAAATTTAAGAAAAAAAACTGATAATTAATATGCGTGTTAAATTTCTTGAAAGCGAGAAATCATTTATTTCTTTACATTCCTTAAATTTGTTTTCTGTGTGTTTTTTATCTTAGAGTGGTCCAGTTCATTTTAAAAAGAGCCATAAACTCTTCCGATTCATGATACAAGTTCCACGGCTAGATGATGTGTAGAAAATGACCTGTGGCGTCACACCGTGCCGACATTTCCCCTATTCTTGGCCAAAACCCAAATAGCTTTGTATTTTTATACTTTTCTGTACTTTTTAACTTCTCTTTTTACTTTTCTGAAAATACGCAAATAGTTAGAAGGGAGAATTCTGAATCTAAATTGGTATGGATTAATATTTTATAAAACATAGATCTTAAGTGGTGTACATATATATGTATGAACATTCTGAACTTTAGTACTACTAGAACTTTAGTACTATACTTTTAGAACTTAAATAATTTCGTGCTTTTATTAAGTGAGATATTTAAATAATACAACTCCGTTATATTTAATAAAAGCACATAATAGTCGTTATTAATAATATGTGCGTATAGTTAATACTGCCAATCTTGCCTAATACGAGCCCGGTTAGAAGAGGCAAGTTGCATGTTAAGAAATATTCATCATTTAAACTATGTTAAATTTTCATTCTTTTCCTAGCTACAAAAGAAGGATCGGGGCTAATACGAGAAAAACATTTGTTCATCTCAATGTGATTTTCGGTGAAAAGTAAGGTAGAATTCTGAATGAAATCAATTTCTTATCGAACGCACTTCTCTCACAGCGGTAATATATCTAAATTACGTGTTTGTCAAAATGTAGTAATTTATCAGTATTACCAGACACCATATCTACCTTCATGTACATTCCTCAACCAATAAATCTTAAAGGAATGTCCTTAGGTCTTGAAAGATTGAGATAAAAAAAAAAGAAGAGATGAGGACGTTTAAAATACCACCCCTTAATAATATTACAACTGAACCACAGAAAGGAAAAAGCATAGAAGAAAACCTTTATTTGTTAATTTATTTAAATCCGGACTCTGAGCCATATGAACAAGTCTTTTCATGTCGTTTATTGCACTGTAAATCGAAAAGGATATGTGAAATCCATATCTCAAAAATTACAGTGGCTATTTCAATGTTAGCCAAGTTTTTCTGCGAAAAAAAGAACTGACCATTTGTATTACTGTACGTCGTTCATATATTTTGAATTATTAGTTTTAGTGACTTTCACTTCAATATTGTAATTTTGTCTATAGAATAAACCCCACAGAAGAAATAACACTCACAAAGGTAAGATTAAATATTTTATGTTAAGTTTGTGACATTAAATTTATTTTAGCTTTGAGATATATAGAGAAATCAATATTAGTAAATAGTTTAATTATGTCCACGGATAATACCAGTAACGGTTAATACGAGGAATTTACAATTACCTTCCTGCTGGTACTAACCTAGTTCGACTGTTACAAATTTTGCATGCATTCTTTGTTTTATGTGAACATACTCATTATTTCACTACTTTTCTTAACCTGAAATATATTGATACTGCTTTTATAAAAGACTGTCCATGTTGTAACACTTAAAAATGAGCTATAAAATTGAGCAAATAAATTTTAGCGCATGACTTAAAAATAGTGAAAATTAAAGTTAATTTATGGGCTATTCAACATCGACAATGTAAGATCTGAAACAAATGTGATGTTAAAATTCGGTGTTCTTATTGAAAATTTCAGTTTGGTACTATTTCTGTAAGGAGACCACCCCTTAAGCAAAATTTTGGTTTATAATTAATTTGTAGACGTTATTAAGAATCGATTGACACTAGTTAAATTTTTATACAATAATTTGCAGCACACTTATTTGGGGTGATGCGTTTTTTCCCCCGTTTTGTACCTAATATGCATATAAAATTTTTGGTTACATATTGTTTGGTAAACCAGATATGCTTATTCTTAAATTTAATTCTTAACGTTTAGACAGCGATGTATGTGGATATTTTTTGAACAATGAAGTCTCTGCAAACTTTCTTTAATAACAGAAATATGTTCAATAACAAGGTGCAAGAAGGCAAAATTATTAAATTCAAGTAAATTGACCAACATTTAAAAGCACATAACAAACTCTCGAACAAGTAATATAAAAACAATTTTTTAAGTCAATTCCTACTTTTTAATCATAAATATATAAAATAAACCCGTGCAGCATTAATGTCCCACGTTATCTTCATTGAGCATTATTTTATAATCATCGTTGCGGTATTTTATTTTTTGTTGGCATCACAAATTTGAGATAAATCTTTCATTTCATTTATGAAACAATGGGAGAAGTTTTTTTCTCCCATGTAAAAATTAAAATTAATTAATTAAATTTACTGAATGAATTAATATTTGAAAAAACTGTATTAACTTCAATTGTCATCCAGTACAAGTTTTAAAAAATTTATTTGAACTTGAATGGATCAATAGAAAATATTTTATTAACGATTGAAAATTCCAACAAGATATATATAGAGAGAGTGTGAGCTAATAGTAGGAATTTAAAAAAAATAGCCGAATTCAGAAACTTTGCAGCATATGTACCACATTTTTAAAGCAAAGAAATTGCAAATAATTTACTTTCAAATAATAAATGATTACTGAATATATACATATGCAGGTAAAAAGCAGTTACAATACCGAAATAAATAACTAATTTATCATAAAACTGAACCAGTTTACAAAATTAAATTATTAATATTTAAATGTACTTATACAAGATTTATAACGTGATTTTTAATTCACTGTTTACAGTTTATTTTTCTTTAGCATTCAAATACAACGAAAAATTTAAAGTATTTTTAATGATTTAAATTTTGAAAATTGATTCATAAAATTGTGCTTAACAATGTATTCCTTTGATTTCATGATAATTTACAGAAGCAATTAATGTTTCATCTTTATAGTAACATTCATATTAACGTTATTTTGTTCACTAATAAATAACAAAAAAAAACAAAATGAAATAAACCTAATTAATATTTACCACATATACGTAATATATATATATTAAATAAATTGCAATAAAAAGAACTGATTATAAAACAATTTGTAATCGCCATACAAAATAAGTATATAAAAGGAAACGATAAAACGAAAAGAGTCTAAGGACAGAAATCATTGTACCTAAGTGGTACAGAGTACCCAAAACATAAATCACATTCTATCTATATGACTAATTAAGTTTGTTGTTTCAACCATCATGTTAAGGCAATTTATGCGTGTAAAATGCAGATTGTAGTCTATACCTTTCGGCCCACTTGTAGTACTTAGTTCAGGTTAAACTTTCATCACCTAACAGAGGTTCCAAATTATTATATTAATATGGAGACAGGATGGAAGTCTTGCTACAGTTGCTCAAAAAGTCCATGACGTATGGTGTTGGAAGAGTTTATTTACATGTTGCGTTAATTAAAATAAATTAAACAATGTAGTAAAAAATTAAAATAACACTTTTTTTTAACAATTGATACTTAAATATATCTATGATTTGTTATGTGTGTTTAGTTTCCTTTCTCATTATGTCCACGGATATTACCAGTAACGGTTAATACGAGGATTTTAGTTTTTGTAAATGTATTTTTACCTCAAAATAAAACATTGAATAACAGAATGACGACAAAATGCATTTTGTAATATATTACAAAATGAAAATTGAGAATTAAAAGTTGATAAAAACCATAAAAGAAAAATCGCATATCTTTATAATATAAGGTATTGTCATGTTTTCTATTCCTTATAATCAAAACAAATTCATTTCTGCTATGTTTTCTATTCTTTATAATCGAAACAATTTTATTTCTGCTACATAATTTTAAGTTTTAACTATAAAACATAATCTACATGGACATAATGAGTTTGAATAAACTGCCATTTTAAAATAAACTAGTAAAATAAAACTAACAAATTTGTTTTTACTGCGTTTACAAAGCATAAAATTGCTTAAAATACTGTGAAACAAACTTGTTTAAAACTGTAAAATGTTATGATGAAGCAGAGTTTAATTATAGACTTGTGTGACAACTTTATTATATATTACATAAGGATCTCAGCAAACTTTATCATATTAAAACTTTTATGAAGAAGATTATAAAGCGAAAAATAAATGGAATTTATTTGATGCAAAATGTTTATTAGATTTTCATACAATTTTGTAAATAATGTTCTAAAAAATTACCATACATACATACAGTGTTCTCGCTGTCACTCGCCATTGCGCCAAATCGCGACAAAATGTTTTATTTGGCGAGTAAATGAACGATTATATTCGCCAAATTGCAAGAGTTCAGTTTTTCTATTTTTTTAATTAATTTTGTGTGTGTTGTGTAGCTGACACTCTTATTCACAATACTGAACGATTGATGTTTCTTATCATGTTTAATCGTCCCGTGCCATTTACATTACTCTATTTTTAGATATGCTGACTCCATAATAATTCAATTTAGCATCAACTAAAGCCACAGCATGGGTTATGCGAACTGTGTCAGCCAGGGTAAAAGGTATTTATCTATTGTCAGTTAATCACTACCTAAGCACGGACAGCAGATATAAATCAGACGTCAGTATGATGAATACAACAAAAACTAAATTTAGAAATCAAATGTATATAAGAAACGTCAATAATGTCATTTGAGAGTGTGTTAACATCTCAATAGGCAACAGTACAATTTTGAAACAGTCTGTCAAGTATGGACTTCAATGAAAAACCGAATAATTCTAGAAAAATAAAGTTCTATTAAACGTGACATATATTTTAAAATTTTCAGACTTATTGAATGTAATGAATTAAAATCCTGAGTTGACATGAATTTAAAAAGTTTATTTCATAACATTTTAATGAGTTAAATTGGGTTTGGAATGATTCGTGATTGCGCAAGACTTTTAAAATGTACTTATTTTTAATATTTGACTTATTTTTAAATTAGGTTACTGAACATATTGAAACAAGTGGGTAAGTGTGATCGAAGATCGCTCAAAGGGTTTCGTTTAATATTCCTTTCAAAACACTTTATCCTTTCTTTAATAAATCCAAATAAATTTCATTTAGCAACCAAAAAAAAAAAAAAAAAAAAACTCATGTTTTTTTTTTTTTGTTTTTTATAAAGTAAAAATTTACCGGTCGATTTTTTCGTTTTTTCGAGTATCCAAAAACCAGCCCGATAGCGGGCGAAGCCGGCTATTATATTCTGTCATAATAATATTTGTTACGCGGACTAAATGCGATATAAAAAAATAATTTCAAAATTAAACATGTTGCACACCTTAAATTACACCTTTGCCTAACGGTTGGTGATCCAGTCTGGTGATCCTGTACAACTTCAAAATGTTTAAATATGCGAATATTTCCATAATCGGATGTTTATCATGATTCAATATGTTTCTCAAACTCATATATTTACTATTATCTATTACTCCTATTGATACTCGCTTTGTATTATTCTCAAACATCTGAAATATTCGTTAAACTTCCAATATGACGTCAGATTTTATTTTTAATTCTCTAATGACGTGATATTAATCTGCTTTGTGTACATACACATACTCATACTCCTTGTATTATTGAGAAATCTTTGAAAATTTCAGTTTTATTACCACTTTGACGTCAATCATTTTTATTTCATAATAATATTTTTTCAATTGGTGAAATTATTTCATTTTCATTTTTCACGTAGAAATCGTCTGATAGAAAATTAATTATTCTAGAAAGAATTTCATCGTGGATTTTTTATTTTTGGCATCTGCTATCACGAAAAATGTTTAAATTTAATAAGAAAAGGCTGTTAGAATTTTGGTTTTTTATCTCTATTTATTAGAATAATACGAATTTTTCAAATTTTAATATTTTGAGCTCTTCATAGCTGGTATTCAGCTAGATACACAAAGTTTCAACTCTGTATGTTACATAGTTTCTGAGAATACCTCTGTGACAGACAGATAACGGAGCGGGAGTAATAGGTTTCGTGAGATGAACGAAACCCTAAATATGGTACTTTAAGGGGTTAAAGATCGATTTTTCAGTGTTTAAAATCTATTTTGCTAACATTTTTTTTTTTCATTTGACTACCGTTTTTTATTTCTGATTAGCTAAATTGGTTAAAGTTGGTCAAAAGGCAGCGAGAATCCTGCACACATACATAAATACGTACATACGTACATATATGATGTACGATACATACATATATGATGTACGATACATACATATATGATGTGTGTGTGTGTACATATTTTTTTTTTAACATTTTTTTTAACAAGTCGTTCTTCTTACAAAACGCTTAGAGATACATATTATATATATATATATATATATATATATATATATGTGTGTGTGTGTGTGTGTGTGTGTGTATACAGATAGAGATAGGGAGTGTGTGACAGAGATACATAAGAGTACGTACAGTTTTAACACAATCTTTAATACTTTTTTCACCTACTTAATTGCAGAATGTTTTGTAATCCGAAAAAACAATCTTAGCCAAATACTTCTGATCTGAAATAGTGGTACACCTCACTTTAAAAATTTAAGCAGTGTGCACACCGTTACAGAAATATGAAAATAGACAAATAAATAAATAGATAGGTCACGAGGTCGAAATCTGTTTAAAAAAAATCGAAATAAGTATGATTTTAAAATTATTACTTCTAAGAATTTTCACACTGATATTTAGACATTCCGTGCACCAGTTACACAAATAGGGTAATCCGACCAGTAAATGAACACCTAAGCACATTTTAAAATAAAAGATTGATATTTTAATAAACAGTTCTATTTGGTGTCTGACAGTGGAAATACATGTGTTGGTATACAAAAGATTAAAAACAACAGAAGGCAATTTATATTTCCTTTGTTTGGGATGTTAGGGTGTCTTAATAAAAAGCTGTGCAAAAACCAAGTAAATGAACAGTTCTTACGAGTGAATGAACGGAATTTTTTCCAGTGAATGACCAGGCAACAATTTACAAACCCTTAAGTTTCATATTATGTTATTTACTTTACAACTTGTACAAATAACTTATAACACGTTTCATTTGCGGGTTTTTTAAACCCAGCATATTAATTAACTAATGGAGGGTTTTTCAAACCTTATTCTATTACAATATTTATACTGTAAAGAAACGGTAAATCTTACAGCACAATTTCTGGCCCCCATTTTGCCTACATTTACTGCTGTGAAATTGACCTTAAATAGAATCTTTTTTGCTATAAAATACAAGAAATAAATCTTTTTAAGGCATATTTTGCTATTAATTTGCAGTAGAAAAGGCTGGCAATTTGGACGCCAACAAATTCTGCTGTATAATTTAGCGTTTTTTTTTTACAGTGTATTAATTGTTTATTCACTGGCGACTGTCTACTTACTGGTCGGACTACCCTATTTAAGCTTTACTTTGAACAATATCTGTGTTACTGTTTTCCAATCATTCTAATTACATTAGTTTTGTTATTTTCTTACTATAAATGGAATATTCACAAAATACTTTTACGGCTTTCATGTCCATTCTAATTAACCTGTTTTATTATAGATAATACACTTTATCTATCATATGAAAAAAAGACCACTTATATATTTCTCAATATATTATATATATAACATTCTTTACATTCTTCTTTCTTTTTATCTTTTTATTAAATACTATTTTATTACTTATAAAGAAATCTATGCAGACAATAGAATATCGCATGAAAGATAATACTGTCAGAAAATTATTTTTGGCATGCTGCTCTTAATTCCAGACATTCCATGAAAAAATTCTTGCCATCACTAATTAAGTGCTACCGAAACCACTCTTTTGTTCAATTATCGCTGTTCTTTTGCGAGGAAATTTCATTGCTATAGTAGAAGTAATTGTATTACCGTGAAAACAAAAAAAAAAGAATGATATAACTTGAGCAGACACAGGGGAACTGGGTAAAAAGATCTTCCCTTGAAAATATGTGAAGTAATTAAATAAAAACACCTAATGAATGTAAAGCTGTTCGTCTTGATAAATTACCTTATTTTAAAAATGCAAGATATTTATTCATACACACTAAAAAACATAGTATATAGATAATTTTTAAATACATAAGAAAAAATATTTTTAATTGTATTATCTGATATATTCTTTATATTCATTTACTTTAAAATTGACGTAGATTAAATTACACAGACTTTATAGCGACTATTCTAGCTGTAATTCAAGAAACTCGTATGTTAACACATTAATGCCACTTACTTTTTACGGCATAAAATAGTCAGTAAATCAATTCATCCTATACATAATCTTGCATAACATTATTTACATGGATTACAATAGTTCCCACAAAACTAAATGGAAATAACATATATAATTTAACAATTAATTTATTAATTAACATATATAAACAGTTTAAATACAAGGTTTTTGACAAATGTTTCCTATATTTCGGTTACTTTTTAGATCATTTGAGAATTGAGTTAAACATTGCAGTTAAAGATTTCTAATACCAACCTCCTGAAATATTTTCTTGCATTCGAGTTGTCACGCTTCATTTACCCTAAAATAAAGTTAATTAGCTTTATCGAAGCATGCACTACAACTCACCAAATCCAAGTTTTGAATACCAATATTTCTGAATAGTAATAATAACCCTATTTAATTTCAAATTGTTTCTCATTAAATAAGGTGAATATTATTATTCAAAAACTTTAGTAATCCAAAAAGGCACATGCTGGAGCAATGTACCTAACATTCGTATTCCTTCTCATGTTCTCTAAACTCTAAATTAATACTTTACTGAATAATTGCAATTTAATTTTCCGAAAAATTTAGAATAAAATATTTTAATCAACTCATAAAGTAAATTATAAATACAAACTTTTTTTTCATAGTACTGTTTTGAAAAATAATCCAACTAAAATTAAGCTATCTTTTTCCAGCGCAATATGTACATTATGAAATTATTTTTTTATCATTAATCAATAATAAAGTAATTTATTTCATACATGCGTAAATTCTTTAACAACATAAGAATTCTCAGTTGTACAGTAAAATTTTAAAATTTTAATTATAAACTTCTTCATATTCGAAGTCGAGT
This sequence comes from Maratus michaelseni, assembly GCA_963931845.1. Lineage (NCBI taxonomy): Eukaryota > Metazoa > Arthropoda > Arachnida > Araneae > Salticidae > Maratus > Maratus michaelseni. Next base: position 253,243,998 of record OZ007590.1, on the reverse strand, counting down.
TTTTGATAATTAATGACAGTTTTTTTTTTAATGTAGAATATTGTTTTTCTGGCTATTGTGTTAAAGAAATAATGTACGGCCAGAAATTTCTTCGGCAAATTTTCAGTCAAAATATGCATAGAAAAAAAATGAGTTTCTTTTTCGATCAAACGGGAATTTTTGTTGAAACAGCTGGCGAACACTAAAATCTGTCATTTATTTTACATTTATTACTTTACAATTTATTTTTCGCCCTGCAATTGAATTTCATTGTTTTATTTAACTACAGCTCAAATAATAAAAACATGTTTTGAAAATTTTAATTAAAAAATAACTAATTAGTTAAATGAAAGAGAATTTTTTTTAATTCAAAGTTTTATTTTTTATACTTTGCATATTTCAAAAGTTATATAAAAATAATTACTTTAATGTCTGTCCAAGTTTTAAATAGAATACGTCATGGAATAACTGTTTTTTTTAAATCATAAAAGAATAATTTTTAAGCATATATTATTATAAACATAAAAATATATGTCTGAACTGCATAAAACTCAAAGTTTTAATTATAAAATACTACATTTTAAAAGACATAGTTATGACACTTATTCACAGTTCAAGTTCTTTTAAAATGTAGAATATTATTCTTGTGACATTCACATTAAGGAATTGATATGTGACTAGACATTTCCGTGATACATTTTCATTCAAATGAAAGCGTTTTTCGATAAAAAGGGGAATGATTGTAACAGCGGGTGAACACCAAAACCTGTCAATCGTTTAAAATTTATTACGTTGCAATCTATATTCACCTATGCATCACCAATTCATCACATGCTTTAAAATTATGTGTTTTATTTAATTTCTTGGTCAGATATGCTTTAAAGTGTCAAAAATTCGAATATTTTTAATTGGTTTATTATTAAATTTTATTCTTTAAGAACATTTTAATCTAAATCCCATCCAAAAATTCAACTTTAGAAGAGGAGTTATTTCTAAAACAGTCTGAGCTCTTTTTATATGATCAAGGGGTAGTTTGATTTTTAAAGTGAATTTTCACAAAACTTTGGTCATTGCGCGCACGGTTTCTGAAAAATAGTTGGTTAGAATTTCATAAAATTTTGATTGAATGTATTAACCATACAGATACACAAAATGACCTATTATTAGGTTTTCAAGTAACAAGTTTAGAATTCATGACAAATTTTGCATTAAAAAAATGCAATATTTCGAATTTCTCTAAAAAACAATTCTCAGGATCAACGCATTTTATTATTTTTATCGTAAGTAAATTTGAAAACACATTATATTTGTACGCATTAAAAATGTTTTGGCTGGTTTCAGTCATTCAAATGTAAAAAAAAAAAAAAACATTCGAGAGTAATGCAAGAGTAATTCATTCGAAAAAAGTGTATTATATTTTTAAATAAATTGAAAAGCTTTATATGAGTGTATACTATACATGTTTTGAGAATTTTAATTGATACAGTACACATTTATTAATATGTATTTTAAATTTTCAATTCAAAGTCAATTAGCTACGGAGTTACTGTAATTCTTATAGAGGTCCTTTTTTTATGTATTTTGAGAGTTCAAAGACTACCTGACCCCTTAACCTAAAATAAGACCAAACAAATTTTTGAAAAAAATCATTCAATAACATTAATCAAGTAAAGAAGTGAAAATAAAGATCTTATAAGAATTTTATAAAAATCGTTTTATATTTCCGAATAGCACGTGTCTTGCTTAAATACAGCAATTTTTAACCATCTTTATAGTGTACATTATAGACAGAAATCTATTTCAGTTAATTCCCTTTTCTGTATCGGCAATACACAAAAACGTGCCCTGTGAAAGTCCTTTTCACACTTGCGACACAAACAGTACACCTCTAAAAGAAATAACAAATCATCGTTTCTAAAATTTTCAAGTATTGAGATCCTCTAAATATTCATAAAAAAGTAAATAGCCCCATTATACTGTTTAATGTGAAATCTTATTTATTTTGTATTTCTTAACTGTGCAAAAAGCATTTTCTTCAAGGAAAAAAATTAAATTAGTCGAAAATAATTTACTTCTGTGTGTTTCACATGTAAATGCATATGTAAAAAAGCTTTTAAGCGATAAATAAATGCAGCCATGCTTTTATACATGTTTAAGTTTAATTATCCAACTACATTGGCATCAATATCAATTATGTAATATTTGATTATTATTATTTAATAGCAGATATTCTTGTACATCAGCGTTTTATTTTTCGAATTGACTCCAACTCTCGTTATCTGATTGCGACCAACAGTTTGAGAAATAATACTTTAAATATTTAATTGTAATTACTTGCTACATTCCTTACCTTCCTTACTGTTATATATTTCTGTTTGCAACCATGAAAATCTTAGTGAAATATTTTACATGTGTTTTTAATGTAAATTTATTTATTTTGCGGAACCTGTTAGCTGTATACCATACATTAGCATGTCTGAAGCCAGTGTGGTGCAGGTAAAGAATAATAAAATTACATAATTTCGCATGGAATAATATAAATGTCTAAATTGCAACCTTTAACACAATGTTATATTACACTTTCAAACTAAAAATACTACATTGTTATTATTTCTTATTTAAATGTTTTGTGTGCACTGTGCAAATTCATTGTAAGTAAAAGTTTAGAGGGAAATTTAAATTTAGAGAAATAAAATGTCAAGGGGATGGTAAATAAAAAAATAAAAAAAAACTTTTTTTGTTTTTTGTAGTTCAACTTTGTTAAACAGTTAAATAAATATTGTTAAAAATCATCGAAGCTGACCATTTTCTTATTTATTTCGAATCATTAAGAAATTATTTCATAAGTTTAAAAATATTATTTTATTAAGTTTAATTTTACATGTTTCTTATTCCTGAAAGTGAACATTACGGGATGAAAATTACGGGAAAGTGAAAAATATATCATAGAATTATCAGAAAAAGATTTTGTAATGTACGTAGTGGGCCATAATTGACTGTGCAGTTTTACTTCATATTTTTTGAGAAGATGTTTTATATATTAACTTCCAGTAAAATTATTTAAAAATTGGATTTTTTTTGCTATAAAAACTATTGTACAGAAACTGTTGATTCATATTAAAGTATTAAAAGTATTCGTATGGAATTTTGGCACTTATCTTATTTAACTCAGTATACATATGATGGTTAGGATTAATTATTTTAATTATAGATAAATATTAAAACAAAATAATATTAAAATTTGTTTATTGTTTTTTTTAAATTGTTATACAAATTAAATATTCATTTTGTTGTTCATATTGCCTTCAGATTCACTAGAAACGGTTTCCAAAATATTTATGAAACTTCTGTTTAGGTTATGTTCTTACTCACTATCTACTTCAGCTAATCGTTAAGAGAGAAAACTATGGTTGAACGCTTATGTGATATTCACCATTAATCTGATTAGACTTAGGCGCTTATCAGGTCCAACCATGTTAATGGTCAATATCCATTCTCATAGTCCAAATGACAGAGTCAATACAAAGCAACGACAATATATGACCAAAATATATGGGAATAACCTGGTCAGTATATTGATGAAAACAATAGGCACTGGTCCAAAAATATATAAGGATAAGGTTAAAAATGCACCCAGAACAATGAACCATTTATTTATAAGAAAAAGTCGAATAATAACTTTCAAGTACCGATTGCTTCTATATTGACTAAAAAATATTCAATTAAATTTTTTTTTTCGTGAGTTCTAACAGCTATGAAAATTCTATGGGAATATGTTTATCGCAAACTTCGTTAATCACAAACTTCCTTAAATAAAAATATATTTGTAATTATTAATAATGTTATAAAATTATTTGAGTTATTGTTTATAATTTTTTGAAGAAATATCAGTCAAATTACAGTTCTATTGTTAAGGCTAAAATCCATCTAAAAATTATCTAAAACAGAGTAAATGTAAATGAGAAAAAAATAAAATTGTTTATAATGCAGACGTATTGAAAAAAAAACATCAATCTTCCTCATCCGAATATGTTCGAAAGCACAATTCTCTGATCGTCCAATTCTCCCTAAGAAAATAAAATCTGGAATTCGGGGAAAGACTTCCAGAAATAGTAAATATTATTTTTCTAAAACCATAAATATCGTTAGAACCAGAAACGTACAAGTAATAATTGAATATATTTTAACGAGAAAATGAGATTTCATTTTAAAAGTGTATAAAAAACAAAAACGATCATAAATCGACTTCTAATAAATATCTCTTTTAAATTAGTAAATATTAATATATTTAAAAACCGGAGATACTATTAGAAGATGAAAAGTACAGTAAATAAGTCGGGTTCAAGCTCAGACAGTGGTGGAACTTCCATTTTGCGATTTTAATTATTTTTTAATAAATATCTCATCTAATTGCTGTCGGATTCAATAGCGAATAGAAATAATGACTTTCCTGTATTTTATTGCGTTGAATGCTACTGGTCTGGTACCTGTGCTTCTTACGGTTTTGGAGGAGTTCTGGGTACAGACAGACACGCGTTTACAGATTTAAATATATAAGTGCTGTTATAAAATATTTGATGTCTGTTTGTAAATATACTTATCACAAACTTATATTTATACAAATTTCATTAAAAAAATTTCAAATGTTGTTGTTTTTTATCAGCATCTGGTACTCACTTAATGTAAGTATAAATATTCCCAGATTTGAAATGGGTAACCATTTCGGGAATGGTGGTTTTCATCCGAAAAGGAACTGGTGGTCCATTTCAGAATCGCCAAATTTTGCGGGATGCAAAGCACAAATGTGTTTCACAGAGTAAATTGTTATACAATTACTATTTTTTGTTTACTTAATCAGAAATTAGAACAACATTTTTTTTAACCTGTGATATAATTTGTTCATATAATTGAAACAAGAACAAAAATGTCAGTGTATTAAGTATTTCATTTCACTTTAAAAGAAAAATCAATATATATATTTATTATATTATAATATTCACCAATATATATTTGTTTCGAATGTACGTAGTCTAAAATATTCCTCACATGAAATAATTAATTTAAAACATAGTCACGAACTTATAAGTAATGAAATGTATAACAAAAAAAAATTCTATATCATTAAAAATTCAAAAATATAAAATCATAAATTAATAAATAAACCCCAGTATAAATAAATTTGGAATAAACGGGGGATTTCTTATTATTTTTAGTTAAATTAGATTCTGCTTAGAGAAAAACTAAATATATATATTTTTTTAATTCGAAAGTTGGTTACATAAGATACATTCAGTGTGTTATTTTTATCCTTTTGAAAACATGAAGTAATGAATAATTTCATTATTCTATCTCTAGCGAAAAGAATTAAGAACCCCTAAATTGGAAGAAATTCTTATGCAAACAAGCCCTTTATGCTACTTTAAATATGTTTTTAAGTAAATGCTTCAATCTTTTTAATGTTTGACGAAATTTTTATTTGTTTAATATGTTAAACTCTTATAGTTGGTCGTGTTTTTGTTCTTCTTTTTCCAGGTTTACGTCTTAAAACAGTAAAGTTATTCAATTTGTGTTTACTTCAGTAACATATAATTGAATTCCAAATATGTCATGGTGAAATTAGAGGTATTTAGAGTTCGATTATAAAAAGTCCTCTGAACGATATCAGCAAAATAATGCCTATTAATACATTAAGTTAATTTAGGAATAAATATGTACTTTTAAATGACCATTTACAGTAATATCGAAAGTTTTATAGAAAAGTTCTTTTTTAAAGAGCATAAATCAACGCCATATTTTACTTATCGAACAAACCATATATTTTGGATCTTTAATTATACATGTCTGTTTCATATTGCGCCGCCCGACTAATTTCAGTTTTGACGAATTTCGTTCCAGTGTTTCAAACAGTACAAAAAAAAAAAAGTTCAAACCTACGAATATATCACAGTTTTGAGAATAAAAAAGGTGATTTTGGCATGCAACAGTTCTTTATACTACACCAATGTAACACTTAAATACAGTATATTCCTCTGAGATTTAGAGACGTACTGACAAGGTTTCCAAGTTTATGTCCAAACTATGCAAGTGTCTTCGATAACGTGCTATTACCAATTTTATTTTTGTACATCATTGTTTGCTTATAAAGGTGCTCTTCTCTTGGTGTGTTTTGTGTAAATACAGTATATTCCTCAGAGATTTAGAGACGTACTGACAAGGTTTCCAAGTTTATGTCCAAAATATGCAAGGGTTTTCGATAACATGCTATTAACCATTTTACTTTATGTACATCATTGTTTGCTTATAAAGGTACTCCTCTTTTGTTTTATTCTGTATATCCATTTTTGGTTTTTCACTGCCAAAGTTATCAAAATTTATAAATTGATAAGAATTCTTTAGGAAAACACGTTAGATAAACTGGATACACGGAGTATAAAAAGACAGAAAACGGTTTGAAAAATTATGAAACTTACTCTTCAACCAAAACAGAAAATTTAAATAAACATTTTCGTTAAATTAAAACAAAATGGTAATTGCTAACAGCTATACACGTAAATTTGTGTGTTTAAATTTTTTTATTGTTATTATTATCATTATTATTCAAGTAAAATATTTGATAACCCATCGGTATAATTAACATTTAAATACATTAAATCTTAAGAATAACTTGTTTTAAAATCACAGTAATGTATAGAAAATTCTTTGTACATGAAATTTAAAACGTTATATTTAAAGATAAAGAGACACATTTAGCTACGAACATGAAACTTCTCAATATAATCTTTCATAATATTAGGAAAATTCTCTTCAGAGTCATAAGATAACAACCATTAACAAATGTGTAATATTCTAAAAGCACCTTACTTGAGAACGAAATTAGGTTTACTTTATCTTTACTTATTATCCTAAGAGAAGTTTTATTGAGATATGAAAACAGGAAAATTAATCTTCCTTTGTCAGTTCGTCAAGAAATAAAGTATGTATTTTCTAGAAAAATAGTTATTCTGAGATAACGAAGTTTATAAAGTTACATTTTCCAGATGTTTATGAATAGTAAATTAATTTAATAACTCCTTTCAGAACTACAGATTTATTTGAACTTATAAATATTTTTATTTTTGTAAAGTTATATTGGGTTATTAATAAGAATCCGTTATAGAGTAAACTTTTAGTTTTGTAATATACTTTATACTATATATGAACATACTTTTATAAAACATTTAAATAAATGCATAGATCAACATTATGACAGTACTTTACCGGTAATATATATATATATATAGAGAGAGAGAGACAGATAATAAAACGTTTTGCTAATAACTATTTAATTACAGGAAAATCGACAGTATATATCAACAAATAATTATAATAAATTATAAAATTCATATCCATGAATGTAAAATTCACAAATTGAAAAAAGCAGGGGGAAAAAAGTATGTGGAGAAAATATCCACGAACAGAATGTGAAAATATTACAAGAGAATGGAAACTTATTTTGTGAAATATGTTATCAAGGGCAATATTCCACAGTCGCATTAAATCGTAATTGATTTCTGTTTGAGTAAAAGCATAATTTACTTTACTCAATCTGACCTGTCAAACACGATACCACAGATTAAAGAATTTGAATTACGAATGGTTAAATACTGAAAATCAAAACATGAGAGATGAAATATCAATTACAATAAAATATTAAAAAATCACAAACAATTGTAATAAAAGAATTATAAACGAATAGATAAATAGAGAAACTTCACGAACCACTTCAATGTCAACATCACAGCATTTCTAAAAATTTTGATAAGTAAGTGTAATGATTTTATAGTTAGAGTTAAACAAGTCACAGTTATTTTAATAAAATGTAAAATATCAATAAATAAGATCCACTGTAAAATACCACCTATTATAATAAACCAAATATGAACAAAAAGAAAAAGTAATGCGTAATAGCCATTAGCAAAAAAAAAAAAAAAAGGAAACATTACTTCAACCGTTGATACTATTAAATCATAACATCAGTGCTACCATCTATCAACAAAAGTAATGCATAGAACACTTAGAGGTTAATTTAGTGTTACTAAAATAAATTAAAACATTTATAGTTGAAAAAAAAGTATACATCTACAGAGAGTGATTCGAAAAAATATGTAACAATTCAAAAAATAACATTCAATCACATATTAAGAAACAACAAAACCCACACAAAGCCAGTTTTGCATAAGATAAATTGAATATATTAATAATTACATTCAAATAATAGTTTTAGCTAATACATTGCATAGTGCTGCCATCTATAGTTTAAAGTAGTAAAACTTTATTAATTGTAGAAAATTATTAATATATATATATATAATAGAAAAATAAATAAATAAATATGCGTTTAGCATTTTAAAATATTATAGGTCCCCACTCAGTGATTGAGAAGAGCCGAAGAAGGTCCAGTTCTCAAGCTAGGCCTGTCACCCCATCGTCCCCGGGCTAGAAGCCCATAGGAGCGAACCATCGGCCCAAGAACTAGCGAGAAGCCAGTACCTGAGAATTACTCTACCGCCACACCAGTTCAATGTATGAAACGTCCGCATATGCGACCACTTGTCCTTGGCGGCAGATCGAAAACAATACAAACACAAAATTTTATTAAATAAAATATCATATAACAAAAAAATAGGAAAACTAATCCCCCGCATCCAGCGTTCCATAGGGTGGCTATGCTTGAGGCGTCATACTACAGAGTAAAGAAATAAAGCAAAAAAGTGTTCCAGCCGGACATGGTTTCATTATATCATCCTATGGGGTTTTCTCCTCAATTTATCAATTAGCTAACTGTATTGCCTGTAACCTTTTGAGTTTTCACGATATTTGGCTGATATTTTTATATGTGTTGCTCTATAGTATTGACTATCAAATCATGACAAAAATCTTTGCTGTAGTTCGCGCCTGCGCAGTTAAAATTTATTTATACAAATACCCATATTTCATCAAATAATCAATATATTAATAGTTTAATTGCAGTATACTATTTCTACAATTGTTTGTCAAGTATTTGGAAATCGGTGTTAAATTTGGTTGAAAACTCTGCATTCTATATAAAAAACACTTTTGAAATTTTCACAGAAACATTAACATCTTCACGAATATAAGTGCTATGCTTACACAAATGCACATAAATGTTGGAGAGGACCTACATAGTCCTTTACTCCAGCGACAGACCATTTTTGGCATTTTCTGTTAATTGGGTGATCGAAAATATTATTTTATTATTAAAATTGTTATTGTCCCCATCCTAATTGTCCTTGCGACAAAATCTGCGCTGAAAAACATGAAGTCAAACATGGCATTTACATCCTCAAACTTCAAGGGCATTTCGGACATATCCTTACGAATTTCAGAAGATATTTGACGAAACGTCTGAAATCGGACACTGCCCCTTCATTTCTGGACATCAGTGTATTTCTTCGTATGGCATTGAATTTTACTACATCGAGTATTTAAAATACATATTCGCCTCATTATTTTAATATTCACTTCATTTTCCTAATAGATGGCGATATATTCCCGCCAAAAGTTCGTCAGTTTCGGGCCATTTGTCGGATTTTTGTAATTTTGCGGTTCTTCCCAAATTTCATTCAAACCACATTATGTTTGACAGGCAGGTAATATAAATTTTTCGCAAATTAAAAGTTTATTTGCATTGTTTTTGAACAGTGGACGAACCGAGTTCGAGCTTCACGGAATTGAAACATCTATTTTTCTCTTGCCCGAACTCAGATCGGGAATTCCAAAATTGACGCATTTGCGTTGCCCCCCCCGAACTGAGTTCGGGCGTCACAGGCAAGAGGTTAAATTTCTTCTAAAACTTATTTTATATATTGTGGCTTGTAACTTATTTTAAATGCAAGGAATTTCTTATATAATTTGTATAGGTAAGTGAATTATTTAATTACCAAATAAATTTTATGTCACTTATTTTTTTTCTGTGAATACATTTCAAAAACTTGCAATGTTTTATTTGTTGTGAAACTAAAGAATAATTATTTTTTAAAAATAATAATTATACATGAAAAATTTTGTATTTTATGCTTTTCGGATTTAAAGCCATGGTTTAAAAAAACCTTTGAATTAAACCCCGGCCCCTCTCCCCTGAAGATAAAAGTATAAAAGTGCATTATTTATATGTCAATTTAACTGTATGTCACTTTTATACAACAGTTCAAAAAGTTAGTAACAGCTTGGTAAATTTATCTTTACTTTATTAATTTTTTGTGTCTCACTTAATTTCATTCATGTGAAATACTAGTTTATTTTATTTAAGTTTAATCCTTTGGTTCCAGCTAATTACAGTAAATTCTATAAATAACAGTCAAAATTAAGAGCTACTTCTACAGAAAAAGTATAGTTATGTAAATTTTGGATAGTAATAAATTTAAAATAAACTTCATACCAGGTTTATTATATATCACTCAATTATCCTAAAAGAATAGTTTATCCCCCCCCCCTTAAAAAATTACACAAGCTGCAACAAATTTAAATTATTTTTCATTCACCATTTCAGTTAAAATATTATTTTTCTTTTTCTTTAAAAATATATAATACAAAAGATGAAGTATTTGATTGTTATTTCTATATGTTTCATATTAAATTATACTTGTACATATGGGTTGGTTTCTTTTCAATGAATTAAGTTAATAATATTTGTTTGATACGTTTACTATGTCGCAAACATCATTAAAAATAAGCCAAATGTGAATATACAAGGTCTGACGCTTTTAAGAATCTTCAACAAAATGAAAAATATGATCTTCAAGCGCGTTAAGCCCCTTCTACAATGTCTTGGGAAATCCATCAATCAACATTCGACATCGATCTTAACCGCGTTAGCAATGATGATTTGTAAAATCCCCTTATCTGCCCCTTTAGAATAGCCATTTGCTTCCGGTACCTTGACTACGAGCCATACCGTACAGCACCTGCCTTCCGTAGGAGTGAGGAACTTCCTCACGATTATGAACATGCAGACGGAATACACTACCACAATTGTACTCGACTACGCCAAGACAAGTCCGAAAGCATTCATGAAACCGGAAGTTGAGGTCCATCGACACCCGCATCCATCTGGGAACCCCTCTGAAAATAAATGGTGTCACTACGGCGTCCTCAGCTGAGCACCAGGTCATCATTCCGCGCATAAGCTAGGTTGATTCTGGACCACACAGTGATCCCGCAGCCCAATCTAAATGCAAGGCCATTTAGTTTAATGCACACATCAAATACTAGATACTACGTGATTTGTTAAACCGATTCCAGACGAGGGAACCCCACGCAATAACACCGAGAGGGACCGGAAAAGGTCCGGTTCCCATCATAAGCCCCTCACACCATCGCCCTTGGGTGACAAATGGCAGCACCCACAAGGAAGAACCATCTGTGCAGAAACTAGCGAGGAGCTTCCACTTGAGAATTACTCTACCGCCAGCCTGAATCGTGGAAATCCTAAAAAGACGACTACTAGCACGTCACCGGTTGACAAAACAACACAAAAATCATACAATATTAGTAAAATTAAATGAAAAGATAGAAATAACAAAACAGTAAAATAAGTCCTCCGCATGCTTTACTTTATTTTACAGCCCGAGTGGGGCTGCTCAGGCTAGGAACCAAATATGTCGAGCATGGATGTTAATTGATGTTAAAAAAAATCCTGCCGGTAAGCGCGACATGGGTGGTGTGGTGAACAATAGATCCTAGGGTGACTAGGCCTGAGATGTCAGGGTTACAGATTACACTCTTAAAAGTATACCTCTTATTTAAAAGGCACAAGCACATAGTGCCTTCTATTATTTTAATGTAAGAGGCACGTAGACAATGTCCCTCTGATTAGGAGAAAAACGTTAGAGGCACAATGAAATGAAAGGCAACGATAGCAGAGCGAAATTTGTTAGAGGCACCAAGTTAGCCTCTGACAGATTTGTGCCTTAAAAAAACTGTCCAGTATCAATAGTACACTGAGAAACGACCATGCGCCGTTTATCTGTCATGCATTGGGATCAGTGGAAGAGAAGCAATGGCTGACTATGTCAATACACCTGTGAACAACGACGATACGAAGCGAATAATGAGTCTGGTATAAGTAAGTAGTATATTGAACTTAGTATTCTTTTCTGTGAATGTTATAATATAAAACATGATTCTTTATACATGGATACACTCAGGATTAGGAAGGGGGCAACGATAAATTGTTCATAAATCTCTTAGTTATTCAAGTTATATCTTACTATTTTTAAAGATTTACGGTGAGCGCGGCACTACCCTGCACCCTTCTTCGTACATCCATGTATATGTATATATTATGCATATGTATCTCTCAGCCAATCTTTTATGTGCATATAAATAATACTTAATAAATAATAAAATGAATAATACATAGTAAATCATTCTGTAATCATATATAGTATTTCCACAACCATAGTCAGATTTTTTTTCTCGCGTTTGTGTGTGTGTGGAGGGGGGGGGGGGTACCTTGTAGATGTTAAGCTACAGTGCCTTTCTTTTAAATAAAAGTATAATATGAATTGATCCTTTCCAACTATTTTTGAAGGAGGGGGAGGGAGGCACTCACCTGACGCCAGCTTGAATACTTTCTACATTTTATAAAGTTTCACAAATCACAATGTTGATTCACATTTTGCACAATAAAACATTATTTGTATATTTCAAGTAAAAGTTCCTTAAAAAATATTATTTGAATAAAGAAAATAAAACTTAATTTAGATAGTGTTTTTTAAAATATTTGAAAAAAAAATGTGTGTTTGTTGTAATATTATAAGCTTAAACTTCTGAAATTTTTTTTAGTGGGATATCAATCGGATCAGGAGTTATCAAATAGAAGCTAAAACATTGCCATTTAAATAACAATTTAACTCTATCTATTTAGCTATATATTTATTATTTATATGGTAATCTTCAGCTTTTATTTCATAATCTCTAATCCGATTGAGACCCCACTGTAAAAATTTCATAATTTTAAGCTTATAATATTACAACAAACATAGTGTTTAAAAAAAATAATAGAAAACACTATCTAAAAAATTTTAAATTAAAAGAAAATTAGTAATATATATTTTTTTAAACTAAGCATAGTCAACTTGCATATCAAATTAAACCTTATAAACCCCTCTTTAAAATGGGGGAGGGGGGGGTCATAGAATTCTATATGTTTGATAGAACTTGAGAAATTCAAAATTCAAAATTTTCAAATCATTTCAAATTTTCAATCATATATTCTGCAAGGCAAAAAATGATGATTTTCCAAAATTTAAATAATTAAAGATAGGAAAAATTAATGCAATAAAAATAAAATAAAAATTTATTCTCATTTATATCATCAGGTTGAATATTGAAATTTGTTAGTTGTTTTTGCATGGAGACCAAAATATTATGTTTTTTAGCTATACATTTTTTGGGTAAAAGATTATAGTTTTTCAAAAGATGATAAAAAACACCAAGTAATAAATATCTGCCACCTCTGACTTAGCCATACATTGCCATTGAGTATTTCTTATTGTCAGTAATTGAGAAAAAAGTATATTTTGTAGCAAACTATTTTTAAACCACTTTATTTTGCTCCCCTAGAACTCCGGTGGCCGACATTACCGATTCATGTTCTCCTACTTCAGTGGCGCCTGCATCAGAAATCAGCATTTTGTGTTTGTTGCTTAAGTTTTGCACACCAGCGTACCTAATTTACGTATTTTCTAACAACTGGAAAGAAAATAACAAACATTTTAAAATAATATTCACACGGATGAAAGTCTTTATCTCTTTTAACGTGGATAATTGACCCTTTTAACATTTATAGAATATCATAGAAAATTTAAAATTTAGACAATATATATTAAAAATTTTATTACAGTTAACACATTTTTATTATTTATTTATCCATTGTCAAAGATTAAGGTAGATTGACGTTATTTAGAGATTTTTTTTCATGCGCTTCAGCTGGTGAAAACAATTTTCCAGAAGTGGAATATAAACTATTCAATTATTTTTCTATCACCAAAAAATTTAATGTATTCTTAAATTAAGGCAATTCAACAATATTTGAATTAGAGAATGTCAATTTTATATATTAATATGGTCAATCTACTGTAGAATTTTTTATACATATTTCCAAGAAAACTTTTTCAAATTCTTTACTTAAACAACACAAATTAATTAGTTCTGGTAAGGTATATTTGTGTTTCCTGTTATACTCTGAATTTGAAGGAATAATAGTATTTCTCTGAAAAGTAAACGAATTGACGTCGCGCTATCTCACACTTAATTTTATTAGCAAAAGTAAAGTTATAGCCATAAAATACTTTTCTTTCATTTGACATAAAATTAATTTGCGATAAAGATTTAATGCTAGAAATACAAAGAGATAAAAAGCGAAACTATAATTTTTTTAAGAAGAAATAAATGCGTTTTTAAAATTAAATTGATGCAGATACATAAAAGAAAAGTGAATATTTCATAAAGACAATTCAAGGTTTATTTACAACATATTAAAAATGGTCTCTTTTTTTAGAATCACAAATTTAAAACTGGTTAAATAACAAATTGATGCATAAAAAGTGTAAGCAATATCTAAAATTTAAAATTTACAATTAAATCTACCGTATGTATATATATAGGGTAAATCAAAATGAATATAGCGATTACAAACGACTATAACTATTTAATGGAAAATAATTTATCGAGAAGATTAACACAGAATGTAGACGGAACTTCAAAATTTGTATACATACGTCATAGATTTTCTATGTGACTTCCCTTGGTCACACGGACAACATCTAGGTGATACTCCATTTCACGCCATACATTCTGAAGCATTTGTTCAGTCACCGCCGCAAACGCATTACAAATACGTACTTTGAGTTTTTCAATTGTTTTGGCGATGGGAGGCACGTATGTCTTTCGCATAACCCCATAGAACGGTCGAAGTGGAGCCGACGAGGTCTTCCGCTCTTGGCCACTGAGATCTCCGGACTTGACACCCTGCGATTTTTTTCTATGGGGTTATGTGAAAGAGTATGTGCCTTCCAAGCCCAAAACAATTGAAGAACTCAAAGTACGCATTTGTAATGCGCTTGCGTCGGTGATTGAATAAATGATTCATGTATAACAAATGCATGACGTGAAATGGGCTATCGCCTAGACGTTGTCCGTGTGACCAAGGGAAGTCACTTAGAACACCTATGACGTATGTATACAAAATTTTGAAGTTCCGTCTACATTCTGTATTAATCTTATCAATAAATTCTATTCCATTAAATAGTTATAGCTGTTTGTAATCGCTGTATTCATTTTGGCTTACCCGGTATATATAATCCTAATGAAATGAATTTGTGAAACGAATTTGTGAAATGATTTTATGAAACGACTGATTTTATAAAACGAATATATGTTAAATGTGTTGTTTGTATAACGCCGATGGTAATGTAATTTTAGCATGGTTTTAGAGTATTCTAACTGTAAGAACATATCACTTACATCATGCATGTTCTTAAAGAGTGTATATATAGCATTTATAGTTATTGTACAGGACCGCACAAAAGAATTCGATTAGAAAACCGACTGGTAACGATAAATACTCAAAATACATCTTAGTGCCATCATGTTATTTGTAACTGTATGAAATGTGTACTTGTTACTAAGTCCTGCTGCGGTATATTTTCCGTTAAAAATATGGATACAATATTTATAGTTATTTTAAGGAACAACGCAAAAGAATTCAGATGCATTACACTTTATCTGCAATTACGTTTGAAAGAACTATTTTCTATGACGTTTATTTCTGTTACGTTTTCTCTATGTATATAACTGTGTAGTAAACTAATTTTTTAAGTACATTTTATCCTAATTTTTAACGGCAGAATTTCACTCAAATCTTCAGAAAAACTTCCGTATTGTCAAATATATATATATATTTTTTTTTTTTAATTTTCAGAATAAGCTTCTGACATGGTCAAATGGATATTTTTATAACATTTTTCCCATGATAGGTTTTGCTTTACGAAGTCTTCTTTTATTATTATAAAGACTCTGTTTATCATACTTATTTATCACTCCCGGGTTAGTAGCCCTGACGGGAAATATAAAAATTATATAAAAATTTAAAATGGATTTTTTTATGTTTTCTCATATGAGAACCATACTCCAAACTAAAATTACATAATGCAAATTCAAAAAACTTTTTTTATGTTTATAGCATCCCCTGGCTGACAGTAGGGTAAGTAAATTTAACTAAATTTAATATTTTATGTATTTTCAATGAATCTTCATAATAACTTTCTGATGCGAGCATTTTAAATTGTGGTAACAAATTTTATGTAACAGTTTTTTTTTTTTTTTTTTTTTTTTTTTTTTTTTTTTTTTTACAGTAGCAGTATTCCTGATGGAAAATTGCATAGGTAAAAATTTAAAATGTTTTCTCATATGGCACTCATACTCAGAGTGCAAATTAGATAGAATAATGTAAACTTAACTGTCTTTAACGCTGAGAACGCCCATTAGTGAGAAATATATTATCCAAACACCAAACTTAAATAAAAGTTTTTTTCTTTTTCGTTTAACTGTATGGCGGTTGTATTCACGATACAATATATTCTACTGATTCCACATAATTTTCTTTTGTGTTTGTAGCGACCACTGCACAATGGGGCGTTTTGAGGATCTAGGTGGACAAAATTATTGCGTTGAAGTTTAATTAGGTTTTGCTGGGTTTTCAAATGTATCAGTAATAAAATATCCAAACAGTGATAAATATTTGACTTATTTAATTATTTATATTATTATTATTATTATTATTATTATTATTATTATTATATTACTTATATTATTATTATTTTTTAAATTATAATATTGTATTGTCATTGAAACTACACATGTATTCAAAGTTTCAGCTCAATCGGATAATTAAAAGTGGTGAAAATTGACTTGCAAGATTTGAATAAAACACTCAGACGCACACTTCAAGTTAATATAACTTAATGATTCGCAAACTTTCCCAGGAGCTGTCTGAAGTTTTCAATACTTTAGGAATGGCAGTTTGATTTAAAAAATGCTTATTGCTTAATAATGCTTCATACTGTATTGAAAGTCAAGATGAAATTTGTAAACTAGATGGCGCTTAATTTAAAACAACGGGCGACAAATATGTGACATATGTCTAGTAAACTCCTGCTTTCAAATAAAACAGAAAAGTCACGACTTGCTTTCGAACTTACAAAAAAATAATACAACTGTTGAAAGTCTCTCAAATCAACTGCCTTCTTTACGATCGTAGTTAATCGACACATCGGGTTTTTTCGACAAAACTCGTACGGATCTCGACAAAAGAGACATTCAGCTACCAGTATACGCGGTCTTGTTAAATTCCGAGATAATCGGAAAAAGGAATTTTGTCCACCTAGATCATCAAAACGCCCCACTGTGGATTTTTTTGTAAAACATAAAAAAGAAAAATATTATGCTAATGCTTTATCAAACGAAACACAAAATTATCATATTCAATGAAATGTATTACTGCAATAAATAATTAAGTATTTTCAAATTCAAAATTACTGTGTCAGATGCGTAGAACACAATGTGATTGCATTACATGGTGAAAGTAATAACTAGTCTGTATTGAATATTTTAGTAAATAATGATGTAAATTATTTTAAATATTCTTCAGACAATATAAATAAAAATTAGCCTTTTTTAAGAACATTTTATTATTTATATTTAAATACTAAGAACAAATAAATCTGTTTTAATTAATATTAATTAATATAAAATTTTATATATCGATTGAGGTAGGTTGTTAAAGCTAATATATTTAATTAATACAACTTTATTCAAAATGACAAATTATAGACGATTTAAAATTGTTAATACATTAATTCTTTATGATTTTTTTAAAGTTTCAAATTACAATTTGTTAATATTTAATACCGATCTAATAAATAATTAGCCTGTAGTCATTTTCATATTTTCCTTTCAATTTTTTTAATTGCATCATTTTATTAAACAAGATTATTTTCAATGAAATACTTACTTATTCACTTCCCTATATTATATTAAAAAAATTCTCTTTTATATCAAATTCAATATTATATGTTTATATAGTGACATAAATTTTCAGGATAAAAATTTTAGCAAGAAAATGGAGAAAAAAGCTAAAAGAAGAAGGAAGAATTATATTTACCGAGTAGTGAGTCTTCGATATTTCGAGCATTTAAAAAATACTATATTGCATTTTGTATAATTGATATATTAATTAAACCCATACTGGCAAAACCTCACGAGTTATTAATATTCCCGTATCCGTTTTTGAAAATTGGTTAATTACCGGATTGATTTTTTAAATGCTATCCTACATCTGAATCTTCATAATGCAGAAAATTAATTTAAATGGATTTTTATAGGAAATAAATTGTAGAACATGCAATTCCACTAGCAGCAATTGAAATTGATACTCCAAATTTATTATATGAATAAAACAGTGTACCTATTAATTTTTATCGTAACTGACTATTATTTTTTTATCACAATACAGCTAATAATAAGAGAAATAACAAAAAATACACAAATCCGCGCGTTTCATTATATTTAAATATTTAATTTACTTTTTCTTCTTAGTTTTATACGATTTTTAACAGGAATGTTTTAATAAAATTTCGTTCATACAAATTTTCTGGTAAAATCTTTGTGTACGTTTAAAAAAAAAGAAAAGTAATTTTCGAGCTACAAAAAAAGTGTTCAACTTACAGGGGATGAAAAGTAGTACAAATCTGTCTTTAATACTTACTCTACCTTAACATCTATAATACGATTTTTAACATACAAAAGAAGAAATAACATTGCATGAATATGGGTTTTTCCCATGCCGATATTTATACAAGACAATAAAAGAAATAGTTTTATTTACTTTATAAAACTAAAATCAATATTCATATTTGAAATCCAATTTTTTCTTCTAAATCCTTGCTTAACGATGTAGATTTAATTTAATGTAGGGCTATTAAACATGTTAATCCGTTGTCGTTATGCAAAATGTGTTGAAACATATATTTCAATTTTTAAATACAAGCTTTTTTTAATCAGGATAATAACTTGTTTTTTTAATATTAGCAACCTTTTACTCAAAATATATTTATGTTTTCCAAAGTGTAGATATTACATATATTCGTTATGTTTTTGGTATAATAAGTAGTATGTGTTATTAAATGTAAGCACTACTAAACATACAGTAAAAAAAAGAACTTTGAAAGTACATTTATATTTTTGCTTAAATTTTTAGATGGCATTAGATTTATGTGAGTTTAGTGGTTCAATATATCGGAGTAAACAACTTCCAATTTTAAAATACCAATATGTTTTACGTTTTTAACATTTTTACTACATTAATTAAGCTTTCTGCTTGATCGTTTATAGTTTCATTTTATTTTTTGTAGTTTTAGCAGTAAAGCATCACTTAATTTGAAACTTATTTTGATTTATTTTTTATTTATTGGCTGTAATGAAGCCACAATTATTTTTTAGAAATTTTAACGCTTTTAAATTCCTTTCTCAGTAACACTAATAGTGGTAAAATCAATGTTTGTACACTGTCCAAGGAATCTGGCACCATACTTTAGAACAACAAAGTTAAACTTAATATTTAAATCGCCTAAATTCGTAGTCGCTTTGTTTAACATTATTTCAAATACCACAAAAATATAATTTATGTATATTTGTAAAGCAATACGAAAAAGACTTGCATGTGTGCTAATACATAAGAACATTTTAGAGTTTTACTACTATTGCCCATTTAGCATAAACAAGAACGAAAAATAATGTGTCTAGCATAGATTATGACGACGCACTTCCGAACACAGCCAGCAAACTGTAACGAAACTTGACCGTTAAATAAGGTGAAAGAACATATCCAAGTAAACAGTTTAGAAAACATATAACGCATTCAAAAATACAGTTTTTGAAATTGCCTTCCAGTGTCAAAAAATTAGTCAAATTATTATGTGCAGCCCTGTATATGATCAATAGATGTGGATATATAGAATGATGAAATGTAGTTTAGTTAGAATATTCACATTTATCAATTTTCGCTAGTCGATGGAACTGCACTCGAAATCTTTTGTACAGCCCTGTATATTATCTGAAGACATTTGTACACACCACATATTAAGCTAAAAGGTAACTTAAATTTCACTCGCAGCAATTACCAACCGTAAACGACAATGCATATTTTTCTTTGTGTAGCCTTGTATATGAATTTGTTAATATTCCCCAAACTTCTATTTGTCTACTAAATATAGTTCAGCAGGAAAATGCGTAACACAATAAAAACCTAACCGTTAAGAAATTCACTCCCATAGTCTATAATACTTACGAATTCCGTTGTGTAGTTCTGTATATGATCAACCAAGTGTATAAACACACACGTTCTATTAAAAAATTTAGTTTTAAACTTAAAAACGCAAACCAAAGTTGAAAATGCCCTTATCACACATAGACTGCAAATATCGCACATCTACTGTAAAAGATATCTATTGTGTGTCCCTGTAAACAAACGCAATGCACACCATACTTTCAAAAGAGGAATTTATAGTTCACCTCAGTAATGCATATAATTTTCAGTATGTTTGAAATAGTGAAATATCACTAAATTACACTGCAAACCATTTTTCCCCATAGAACAATGTGTAAGAGAATTCTTTTGTTTGATTCTGTAAATGAATTAATAAATGCTTTGCACTCTATATTCTACAAAAAGTATGTTTTAATGCGCTTCATAATTATCAATTACATCACGTTTTAAATGGCGTAGCATCATCAAAATGCGCTTGAAACGATTATTTCCCATTTCCTTTAATGTAACGGAATACATCTGAATGTCCCTGTAAAAAAAAACTATAAGTGCTACACACTTCTGTTGAAATAGGGAACATGCTATAGTAAACGACAATAATATACAAAAATTTCAGGTCGATCCAAGTATATTTACGCGAGTTAGAGCACGGACAGACGGCAGACGGCATACGGCCGGACAAACGAAAGTCATAAACATTGTTTAACTAGGTTGGAAAGCATTAAAAAATGAATGATCGAAAAAAGGATTTTGACTACTATATTTCAAAATTAGAAAGGGCAATTGACTAGGAGTAAATGACACGTATTTTATTTTTTTTCAATTAATAATATACGAAGATACGAATGTGGCGTTTAGATAACAAATGGTAGATCAATGGTGTGTACTCAAATTTTCCCATTTTCAAAAATAAGCAAGCTATATCCATGTAAGCAGCTAAAACAACATTCTTAGCACCAGAACTTTTTATTCTATCGCAAACTAGTTTCTGTAGCATTGAGTGTACCTTTATCAGTGCAAAGAATTGTACTTACACGCGAAGGTGAGAAGAGTGTCTGGAGAATAACTCCATACTTTTGATCTAGGTATGTGAAATAGAGACATTCGAAACCATAGCCAATAGCCAGCAAACCTAACAATGGAAACATGGAACGCAAAAGCCACGCCAAAAGACAAAAAGACTATTTAAATGTGCCATACATAAAAAATACAATTAATAATTAAACATCACAATTAATAAGTAAAATTTACAATTAAAATTACAAATTAGAATACAGGTAAGCGAAAATAAAAGGAAATAATATAGTAATAAGAAAACAAATATTTACAAAGTATTTACAATATTATTTACCAAAAAGAAAATTTTGACCGCACAAAAAAAAGAGCCGTATCAATTCACTGAGGAAAATTATCCTGGGTCAAATTCCAAATTATCCTGGGTGGCTTTTTACTCAGAGATATGGAAGAAAAGCGGATTGAACGGGTAGGTTTCTTGAACAATAGAATTACAGGAAAGTACAATGAATATCCAATAGGAAATTTGTATAGAGAATGTAAATGGTAATGTGAAATAATCCTAGTAAAAAATAAGTAAAAGAGGTTTTTTACAGAATATTTCCAACAATCGGATAATGGGGAAACGGCGAGTCACAATTGACATTATTTGTATGATTTTCATAGGCATGGAATGATTCAGAAAAATAATGTTCAAGTGCAGAAGTAGGTTTTTACAGATAAATTTAGCTGAGTTCACTGCTTATGTTATATTGCACCAAGTATCAACTTAATTGTCAGCTATATCCATGTTTTATAAACACCAGACTATTGCGAGCGTCTCGGGTTATATAACATATTGCCTGGTGTACAGAACATACGTGAAAACAATTTTAATTGAAAGCAATTAAACAATATATTTCCATATTTACTATTATCTTTTTAGATTGTCCGCTAACAACACCAAAAAAACATTTTTATATCAAAAATATCTATTATGTATTCAAATAAAGTTTTGAAATTTATTAAAAGCTATAAAGCTTTTAGCATAAGCCATATGCAAAGTGTTAATATCAGGAGAAATCGCCAAAATTTCACTATTTAGATCAGCTTTTTTATTCCTTTTTTCATTAGTAATTAAGTGCGATGTTCGATTACATATCAATTAATTTTATGCTTTATTTATATATGTATCTATTTTAATTTATTGATGAAGTTTTACTTTCATTATGGAAATATTAGCCGGAGACAACTTCTGAATTGTTTATATTGTTTTCATGTGCAAACGGGTTAACCGTCCGTTATAGGACTGCACACGATAGAAATAGATTTTTAAAAATCATACTTTAAAATTATCTTTAAAAATATTTAAAAAACAGTAAATTGAGATACATATTTAAAAGAAATTGCATTAGAAAGTTTTTTTTTCTATTTGACAGCGTAATGTTTACATTTTGAGGTGTTTAGTAGTTGCATTAAAACCAACAAAATTTATTCGTTAGGTCGTTGTCATCATCATAGTTTTGCTGTATTAGATAGATAACTCTCTTTTTTACTCTAGCCCATACTTGGTACAGATTTCATTCAAAAAACTAAATACATGAATGCAGTGGTTTCTTTTTCTGTATGTCCATTTATGTAAAAATTGATTTGTTATTCTGGTAATATAAATAATATTGTTACTTAATAAAACTATTCCTTATAGTTTAAGTTTTTCCATACAATCTATAAAGATATTAGGGCTTTATTCTAATTTCATCTATAATAAAATCTAACTTCATTCATTAGCGAAATGTGTAAAACGTACGAAATTAATGCTTGTATAAACTGTGTTTTTTTTTTCAAACAATTTATGATTTAAAGGATATGCCTATTTAAAAAAAATTGTTTTAGCATTTTCGATATTTCATTTTCTAAGTAATAAATTTAATTAGAAAAATACTTCTAACCATTACTTTAAATGTAATAAAAGAAATGAAAATACACAATGTTTTGTATATTTAAATCTTTGTCTGCAGGCACAATTTAATGACTGTTATGCCATGTAATTTATTTAATTGAAGCTAACCAAATATTGCAGATGCTCAAAGGAAAAAAAAGAATTTTTTTAAGTTTTATCAATAACATACATTTTAAAAAAATGCTTTTTTAAATATTATTTAGCTCTAAGCATTTAATGTATAATTTAATTTCAGATAAAATAAATTCTTTTTAATGATGGTTTATTGAGTAAAAACATTTTTAATTTAGAATTTAATTTTCTTTTTCGGAAAGAAATCTATGTAATTTGACTTTTTTATGACACTTTTTCAAATTTTTATTTGAGAAAAATCAAATGCTTTATAAAATAATTCGAAAAAAAAATTATTTTTTAAACAATTTGTAAAAAAAAACATTTGTTCCAAAAGAACAAATTAAGTTATACTTCTTTTAAAGCCTTTTTTACTTAGCTTAATTAAGTTTTTTCATATTCTGCCTGTGATATAAAAATACAATGACTTGTTTTCATGTTTCTATAAAATTCGGCAATTTTAAGCAATGATTTTAAATAATAATAGCGTAAATTTTGAATAATATTTAGTTATTCATTTATTGTATTAAATTTTCTTATTTATTTTTTAATTTTTCAAAATGAAAATTTTTCTCATTCACGAATTTTTTTTATATTCGTAAGAACAGTCCGATTCCATTCTTTGAATCGATGTATCTCAACATTAATGTATTCTACTGTATCAATGTTTAACATTTGATGATTTAATTGGCCCACTTACCCTAATTTTTGACATATAATTCGCTGATCAAACAATCAGGTTTGGACCCAGAAGCTTTATTCAATAATTTATTTTAAATATTTACGCGATCTAGTAAGTTACATTTAATAAAATGAAATTCCTGGGTCAAAACATGATTGCTTGATATGCGAAGTTCGCGCTGGAAATTACGGTAAGTCCATTGGACACAAAAGTTGCACTGCATGGGTGCATTTTATTATTTCATCCCTTTTAAAATGTATTTCCATTAAGAAACAAATAAGTTTGATTAAATATCGCTCCTTAAAATCACACTACGTTCACTTTTTTTATATCACATTATAGGTGGATGAGTTCAACGGCTGTATAAAAAAAAAAAAAAAAAAAAAAAAAAAAAAAAAAAAAAACATTTGTAGATTCGGCACGTTACGATTTCATTTCAAATTAACATCACCTGACAGTGTCGCACCTTAGACCATTTAAAATTAAAAGGCACCATGAAATTTCTTTGCTCAGTGCTTTATAATTTTTATAAAATCTTGTAGCCAGCAAAACATTCTAGCCGCTGTAAAATATATCCCCCTCCTCCTCCGTCATTAATTTTCATAAAGCAGAAAAGTTTGTTATGAATTAATTGAGAAAAAATAATACCAAGGATTCAAATTCTTTTACATTTTTTCAGTTAATAAATGTAAACTAAAACAAATTTAGAAATATCAAAAGCATCATTTATTATTTACATATTTTACACCTATACGTTTGAATCCGAGATATAACAGACCAAAAGATTATTAGAAAGATAATATAACTAAGTTTTTTAATAAAATTCATCAAAATGACATACCTCTAAAAAAAAGCAAAGCTGAATTAACCGGCATGTTCCGGAAATGCTGATTGCCGAATGCAATTGCCAGTTTAGTTGAGTGCTACAAAATCTATATCAGATGAGCGGGCTTTATTAATTCTATTAAAATTAATTAGTCTTGGAATATAGTACTTAATAATACTTTATGGATTTACAAGAAATGAATTATAATCACTTACATATTATTATTCCTTAAAATAAAGGTGTTTAATCAGTTTCAATACTAAACCTTAAAATCTGACTTGAAACTTACAAAAAACTTGAGCATTTTTAGCACTGTTTCCAAATTTGGATTCCACACATATAGAATACAAAATTGACACTATTTCTTACTATTTTATTGAAACCTACCTCTATATTCTAATCACGAAACATGCTAGCTGGCTAAAGCGGAAAAAATGGCGTTTTCTTTGCATGAGATGGAAAATGCCTTTTAAACTTGGTTCTTCCGTTAAAAGTACGAGAGAAGCGAAAGATCACAGTTTGACATGCAGGAATATGGGTGGGGGAGGGAAAAATGCCGTTTTTTAGGTCAATTTTTGTACAAAAAAAAACCCGCCAGATTAAATAACTTGGTCTCCAATTGAAAAAACTTGCAAAATCGCATTTGTCAAGCAATGCCTTTACCTATATGAATAGTAGTCGAACAACAAGTCACCTGATGTTGGAAACATGACTGATTAATAAGTTGTCAATGTGCGATAATGACAGGAAAGTCCTCTCAACTAATCAAACTTAATCCATATGTTGTTTCCCAACAACAGTTGATTTCCATATTGTGACTAAGAACCACGCTCACAAGAACCGTCTATTCATAAATTTTCCAAATGTCGCACTTTAGGTTGGAATAAGAGTGTTGCATGTGGTTTTATCAGCAAAATGTTACTCGATTCCTCAACATAGTTATTAAGTGCATGAAGTAATTATTAATTATTTCCATTTTTTAATAATATTTTTATTTTAGAGTTTCATTTAGATTAAGTAAGTAAACAAATATATACAAAAATATTTATTTAAAATTTTTCAAATTTATAGTATCGCCTTTCCGTTTGAAATTTTCACCTAATTTTATATTTTTAATTTAACTTTTATTTGTTTTTCAAAAATTCTGGTTTGAATTATTTATTAAATATATGATTACATATTATTTTGTACATTTGTACTTTTAAATAATTAAAATACGATTAAACAGTAAGACTTACTTGACACTTGAATATTACTTTATTTCGAATTTGTTTTACATTATAAATTTTATATTAATCTAGTTCAAAAGCCTTTGTTATATTAATTTCCATAACAACAATTATAAAAGTTATAATTACTTAAGTCTCATATGCTTGTTTAGAAAAATCAAATTAATAATCAAATAAAATTATATACCTTTTTAATGAAAACATATATATTATCTTTTGATTGCTTCAACTAAAGATTACCCTTTTTTTAGCCTCCTTTTCAGTTATATTTCCATCCATCAAACATACTCCCATTTAACATTTCTGTTAAACCAATTCTGTTTGATGGAAACATTATTTTGAGAGTCTATTGAGGATGTCGGGTTTGTAAATAGGATACTGAATTATTGGTACAGTTTTAATTATCACAGTAAAGTTTACTTTATAGGATTTAATGACAAATTTTGAAGTCAGGAGCATTATAGCTCCTTTGACGTTTGATTTCTAATAGAAATCATCTTAATTAAACAGCATCATCTTAATTAAACAACATTCTAATATTGACTTTAATCTCAAATGCCGTCTCTTGTTTCAGAAAACTAAATGCTTTCATCTTAGATAAGTGTTTTGTTTAATTTACGTTTAAGTATATTGAGAAAGCTTATTATAAATGTCTTATGAAAGTACCACAAATTATATAGATATGTATCTTTCATCATATGCCATAATATTCCCTTTATATGAACTAATTTAGTAGAAATGAACATTTATATGTATATTCCTATATATATATAAATGCAAAATTATATACATGTCATTGTTGTATGCATCTTTGGTCTGTAATATCTCATATACAAACACATAGGTGTAAAATATGTAAATAATAAATGATGTTTTGATATTTCTAAATTTGTTTTATTTTACATTTATTAACTAAAACAAATGTAAAATTTCGGAAACATAACTACAGTTTTCACAAAATCGTATTTCAGAAAAAATGCATAAAAATAGAATTTATATCTGAGCTGCCTTTAATTTTTAACCTACACTATGAAGAGCATTAGATAGCAGTTTCAGCGTTTAACGATACTATTTAAATTCTAGTAAATCCATTTAGAGTATCTAGCCATAACAACCCTTTATTTCAAATAATATTTGAAAATTGCATACATTTTAAAATAAAACAAGTATAATTTTTTAGAAAACAAAATTAAAAACCATTTCAAGAAATTATTTTTAATTTTTTGCACTGAGATTTAGATATTGATCGCAGGTTTCCATATTATTTTAGTAATGGTGATTTTGCATAACATAGTTTTCACGACAGCTTTTTTTTGTTATGAATATTTACCGGATGGTTATAATATAAGTATCTTTATTTGGAGCTGTATGTAGGTTGAAGTAATAACCGGAATGAAACCAAAATCGCTACACTTACTATTCGAGAAGGGGGACGAAGAATAGAACAATAACAAATGAATTGGAATAATTGCTGACAGATGGCGCTTTTGAGTGTGAAATGTAATGTGTAATATTGTGTACCGTGGAGGTGTCACAAACCTCAATGACTTCACTCCTGATGCGTTACATTCCGCAGTTGAGCACGTCGTGCATCGCTTGGATTGTGTCCTCCAGCACACTGACTATGTGGAACCTGAACATGAATGGCACCGCAATGCAAAACCGTAACCACGTTCGCTGTGACATTTTCCAATAAATTAGTTGTGCCATCCGGTTTGACGCTTTAATTTTTTGTTCTTGTATTACATATTACATTTCACACTCAGTAGCGCCATCTGCCGGTGATTATTGCAATTTTTTTATTGCTCCATTTTTCTTCTCCCTTCTTGAATAGTAAGTGTACCGATTTTGGTTTCATTCGGAGAATTCCTTCGAGCTACAGACAGCTCCACATAGAGATACTTACATTATGATTATCCTGCATTTTAAATCCCTCTATCATTTAAATTCCCTTGCTCATTTTAATATGAAGTTGATGATGATATGTTAAATTTTTTACGCCTTCCTTTAAAATAAAACTGTATACGATACGGTGATTATTTTAAAACCCAAACGTAGTACTAAGTGCACAATATTAAAAATGTATAAGTTGTGGTCATTTTTTACAAATGTTGCAGCCTATAAATTAAAAAATATATACACAGGAAAACAGATTTAAAGACAAGCATTCTTTTCTAGATTTTAATGAAATTGAAAGGAGACCACCATTTGAAAGACACCTTTCCAAAAAAAAAAAAAAAAAAAAAAAAAAGATTATGAAAGTGGCTTTTGTGGTTTCTTACAAACACTGCCATATTTTTATTTAATTTGATTTAAGAAATATTTTATTAGTCCTTATTCATTTAATATTAAAATTTGCATTCAAAAATTATTTTAATTCCTTCCTTTATAATCTTCCCCTGTAAGGTTTTCTTTCTTACATAACATTTTGCTTTTTAAAAATGATAGTGATCGTTTTGTTACGTCTGTACTTCCGGAATTGGGTTCTGCTAGAAACTTCGATAACATTCTTTGCGTATGCCCACTTCCTATTCTAAGATCCGGCCCTCGCCAATCAAATTCAAATGAGTTTAATACGTATTTTTTTATCTCTGCCGATTGGTGTTTTTTTAATTTTTGGCACCCCCCTCTCCGTGCCCTGTCAGCGCTGAAGCTGCACGCTTTCGAAACACACTGAGATGTTTGCTACTAGAGTGTAAGGTGATGGCTTGGCTTGCCGTGAGAAAATGTTATGCGTACATCTAAAGTTACGATATGAAGAAAATATCCTTCTTAAAAAAAATGTGATGATTTGATCTCCTTTCTATGTTACTCTGATTACGGCAACAATGAAATCTTCTCCACCAACGTAGATAAAAAGACGGTTGTGTGTGATGGTAGCTCGCTGGAACCTGGCATATATGGCAAGAACGGCTTATTTTCATTCGAGTGGTGATACTTTTTTTGTTTTACAAATTGCTTGATAAAGTCATATGTTTTCTTTTTATCTTTAAAATCAACATACCCGAGTTTCCCAAGAGAAAAATTTCATTAATTTTTTTATGATGGGGTTTATTTAAAGCGTCAGTTGTATACTTATGATTTAAGAAAAGAAAGAGGTGAATCTATAAAGAAGAGATTCCCTCAGAAATACTCCTTTTTCAAGACTCTTTATAAATAAAGATTTATTTTGAAGCTGCAATTTTCAGTGCAAGTTCTTTTAATCACATCTGTCACTTATGTTCCTGTTTAGGTTAATGCAGGTAATATTTTCACTTTTATCTTCATTGTTCTTGAATTATAAATTTACATGAATAATTATTTAACTAATTTTTTTAAAATAATTAATGTCATGTCGAAATGGTCTTTTGCGGCCACAACAATATTGTACTCACTATACTCTTCTTGATCAAATCCCAATATATATTATTTGGAATATTAACAAGATTCCAGTGTTTTTAAAAAAGGGAACTTATCGTCCAACCACCACAGTGGCAGCATCTGTTGAAACTTTATGCGTTGATATACATATAGAAAATTATACAAAACAGTAGTATCACCGCCTGTGCTGTATATCGATTCAGAAATTTACATATTTGTTGAAATGAAAAATGCAATATCTTTTATGTAATTACCGTTCGCGAAAAAGTGAAAATGTAAATTTTATATGTCCCTTTCTGATGAAAAAATATTTTTTGAGCACCCAGATTAAATGCTCATACATTAAATTGCAGAAATAGCGCATAGTTTCCAGTCAAAAGGCGAGATGTGTTACACATGTAATGTTCTCGCCTTTTATAGTTAAACAAAAGCGCACAAGACAGGTATCAAGATCAATAATCAACCATATGCGATCACCTCTTTACAAGTTATCAAGACATGAAAGCATTAATGAAAGAGTCTATTTATAACTTGAAGTCTGACTATCAGTTTTTAGATGATCTTCGAAAGTTTCATTTTCCATCGAACTGTGTTCAAGCTTCACTAGATGTTGTGTCTCTGTTTAGATCAATATCAATTAGCTAATCTTTCGCAATTATTCAGAAAATATGGCCGAATTACGACGTCGAATTTAGTTTAGACATTCTTGACAATATCAAACTTATACCAGTTTAACTTCGAACTGCTTTATTTTTGAAAGTGCATCTTATAAACCGATTATCGGTACAACTATAGGGATAAAAATAAATGTCACAACACGGTAAGAATGGGTGAAATCGTGATACAATTACTTTAAAGTGAAATAATTTTATTTTTAGGCTCCATGATTTGTATCTGAAAAGGTATATTGACAATATTTTTCTCAAAGCCAAACAGAAGGATTTTACTGAAATTTTGGGAAAAGGTCATTCTATATGTCCAGCAATACAGTTCACGATTGAAATTGAAACTGACTCTAAACTCTCCTTAAGTATTTTGAATGAAAGAAAGAAAAAGTTACTGGTGAAGAAAATGTAACATCAGTATACCACAAGGCAACGTTTTATGGCCAGTACTCAAATTTTAATTCTGAAAATTCTGTCTCCCATAAAATCGATGTTGTTAGAGCCTTAGCTTAAAGACAAAGCAAATATTGCAGCAATGATGAAATCCTTCAATTAGAAAAACCAAAAAAATTGACCGATTTGAAATATACCGGTTTTTCTATATAATGGCGAAAAATAATTTTTCAGAACAATCTGTACACCGAAAAAAATTTTATTTTACGGTATAATACTGGCACCCTGGCTGCCAGTATTATACCGTAAAATTAACAGTAATAAACAGTAAAATAAGCAGTAATACGCTACCACGCATTACTGCTCAACATTTTTTTTCGCAGTGTATCATGCTCCATAAATGACAGGAGTACTACACGTTATGTCTCCATTCCATATTATAAAACAATGGAAAATAAAATATATAATTTATTCCACTAATTAATGTTGCTTTTAATTCTCAGAATGTTATGAAAAATATGTTATGCAAATTCTAGCCTAAATCCCCCCCCCCCCTCTTACAGAATAACTGTATAGTTAACTGTATCTCTTGTAAATATTGTGATTCTGTTTATATTGATGAAACTGGATGATCATGATCAGGCAACATCCGCTTATAAGGGAATAAATTCGCCTACAAATCCTGCAATTTACAATCGAAACTTTTTAATCATTCAATACATACCGACCACATCCCAGATTTCGAAAATATTAAAATAATTAAATCTAACTGCAATAATTTTAAAAAGTATTTTTTTTTCTAAAAGGTTGGTTTATAAGATTACAGATATGTGTCCTAAACGAAGCATGTACATGTAAAATTCCATCAAAATATCAGGTGCTAATCTGGCACTCCCTGGTGATTTAATATTTTAAATACTTAATTTTTAACGTGAACATGTGTATCAGTTTCGGTTGTCATATGATATTTGTGCTGAACAGGAGCTTGTATACAGATTGTAATTGATTTTATTATGTGATATTTTTCTGTTGATTTTTAGTTTTATTAAATATCTGATTTTAAATCCCTTTTTTAATATTGTGAATGTTATATTATTTTGTATTCTGAAAAAGATAAAGAAAATATAAATAAGTTTAACGTTATGGAGTATCTATATGAAAGTCCAAGTAATTAAGAAGAATAAAAAAAAATGCAACCACAACGAATAGACACAAATATTACTATAAACGATTAAATAAAGGCTGATTAAAATATTTTACTAACATAAAGGAAATGTTAATTACTGATTAAGTTAGTTCCTTCACCTTTCATGTTATATAAAATTACATAACTCATTAGCATTTTATACTCAAATAAATACAACGAAGCTTTGAATTTGTGTTATTAAAATTTTCGTTGTTATTGGATAAAGTTTCTGTATTATGAAAGAAATAAATTAAGCATTTTATGATTATTCATTAAAAATTAAGGAAAAAGTGTATAAAAAATAGTATTATGAAGCTGTAATTCCAAGAAAAAAAAGAAGAATATATTTCATCTTATACGCATAACCCATCTTATATATTTCATATCGGAATTAGAAAAAATATGTAGTAATTGACATTTTATAATTACCATATAGACTTTCTCAGTATATCTAAAATAATCATTTTTCGATGATGTGTGATCTAGGTACAAAAATGCAATTGTGAGACTGCCCTTAATTTTAATACGCTATTAAATATAATATAAATTTATTCTTTGTACGATACATACAAAATAAATCTAGGTTTTATAACACAGTAGTTATAAATGATTTGAAATTGATGAAATCTAAAAGTTTGTGTCAGAAAACATAGTTAATTTTGCATTATATTTTTGAATGAATACATTTCTCTTTATAAATAATGATATAACAGGACAATGACTTAATCGTAGTGATACAAATTATCAGCTCTACTTTATAAAACTTAATATGAATTATTTAATGAATTTTCTTTAGGTAAATTGTCCTTATGACTTACTCTTTAGTGAATCACTATAAATAATTTACTTGTATTTAAAAGCATGTTTCGACAAACTTAGAATTAACTACTATGCAAGACATGTTTTTACGAATTTTCTAAATCAAATTTAAGTATTAAATGAATGAATGAACTTATAGGTAATTCTAATTAATCCTATAATACAAGCGAGAAAACATTCGATTGAAAAGGATGTGTAACTGAAATTATTTTCACTTACTTTTCATTACTCAAAGGAACTTCATTGTATTAATATGTACCTCTCAATGAATATCATAATTATTTAAGAAAATCATAAGAATAGATCTAGATTTGTAATATTTCATTGTAAACATCTAATGAAATTATTTTAAAGCTTAATGGTTCAGCTCATGGATTATATGATAGAAGTTCTTTTGAATAATTAAATGTGTAATATCAGAATTTGTAAAATGTCAGCGGAATTTTGAAACGTTATGCTTCAGTGATTAAAATCTGCAAATACTGCAATGATACTAGATAATAATACGATGAGCTCTGTCTTAAAACCTCTGAATCTCTAATTTTAAATTAAAGTTTCGAATTAATCAATTAGGTTTATGTCAAGAAAATAATTTGTTTCTGTGTGTTTGGACTAAAGTATAATTTAAGATAAAGTACATGTATTCCTGCTGATTAAGTCATTACATTTTATGGAAAAAGTTACGTAAGAATGGAATCATTATGCATTAATCTCCCGAAATATGTTAGTCTTCAAAGACATATTATAAATGAAACTAGGGTCATATATGACAGCTTTCACTTAAAAAGCGAATTAGTATAGTTAACAAGTAATAGAAAATATAAATCGTAAAACTTGGCAGGAGATAACCGTACAGTTATAAATTTTGAAAGCAAAAGTAAAAATCAAAGTACAATTCTAATCATATGCTTATGAAAAGTATAATTTAAGTAGTTCACTTAACTTATTATTAATCTTACGATCATCATAAAATGAAAATATTTTCGTGGACAGATTTTAGTTTAGAGCCAAAATGTATTCAACATAAAATGAAATTACTTTTGTTATAGAAACCGCCAGAATTATGACTACGCCAAAGTTGTCGCCAAGCTTATCTATACAAAAGTATACGCCATATGCGACATATAGGCCATATATATCAGATAAATACATATGTCATATATACGTAACATTTACGTCGTATGTCATATCTATGTCATATTTGTCGTTACACATGTCATATATATATATATATATATATATCCTATATGACTACAATCAGTTCCGATATGTTATAAATTGTCGTGTGTGTTATATAAGACTATAACGTAATATATACCATATAATTGGGCGAGTAGCTTGGTGATTCATTCTTATATGCCACTAAAAGAAGGAAGTACAGATTTTAGCGTACGTAAAAGTGTGGTAAATTTTGATTAATTTCATGTTAAGGTTAATCCGTTTTTTTTTTATTATTTGCTCTGGACAATAAAATATCAATTGATGTAACTCAGCCACTAGCTACTTTACATTATTCTAGCAAATAGCAAATAAATGTTGAGATAGATTTTTAAAAAATCACGTTTTCTAATTATTAAAACGTAAAACAAATTCACTAAATTAATTTATACTTTTAAATCAGTTTTATTCGAAAGTATATTTTTCCCCTATTCGATGTTGTAAAAATTGAAATTACTGATATTTAGAAATTATCTATAAGCGGTAAAAATAACAATACATTTTTAGGAGTTGTCCAAAAGTCTACAACACATTTCTGATGATGTAATCAAAAATGTTCATAGTGAAAAAATTAGCACGTTATTCACTAAGAATATATGTTGCTTAATGTTTCAAAATATGTAATAATTTAAAATTATGTAATAGCAATAACTACTGCAAAAAAAAGTTTTGGAAACTTCATCTATACTATCAAATCTTATATTTTTGTTAATAGTATTTCTACAAAAAGAAGATAGAAATAATCATATATGTAAACTATTAAAATATAATGCTTTTAGAGAATTTAAGAAATATGTGAACTTAATCTACCGTGTAATATCAATAATAAAAAAACATTCAAGTATATTAATTATGTAATTCTATTACAAAACTTAATTCTCAGTATTTTTGTAAATATGTACAGATTTATTGCATTTTAGATTCACAACATTTTTGTTTATCCCGAATAAAAGATAAAAGTAATTTATTTACAAACAATATGAAAAGACAAACTTGATCTAGTATATTCTTAAAAACTATTTAAATAGTATATAATGTATGATTCTTTTAAAAAATATAAGTAAATATACACATTATTATATATTTATTTATGTAAACTAATCTTTTTTCTTCATACATCATGTTTGAAATTTAAGCCAGTACTAATTATTAAGAATTATATATTTTCATGTAAATTTAAGATATCATTAAAAGAATATCATTTAAGCTTATTATTTAAATCATATGACGAATCATTTTTCACATTTTCCAACATAGTTGAAAGGTGTTTATGAATTTTGTTTGTCTGTCCGTCTGTCTGTCTATGCTCTAACTCGTGCAAATATACTGGGATTGCCATGTATTTGATATATTTTATTGGGGTTTGCTGTAAAAAGCTTGGTATTAGACATGACTCTGCAATTTACTTTTTTTTTAAAGAAGTATTACAAAACTGTTATTTTATATTAGTGCATGCTAATTTAGTTTTTGTTTCATATAAATTATAGCAATTGATAAATATAGAAATATAAAACAGTTTATTTAAATTATACTTTGATTGTGCACTTTTAAGAAATTTTTACGGAAACATGAAAAAACTTTTTAATTTGATAATTTTTCGAAATATGTAAATTTCAACAAATTTTTAGACGTTTTTCCCTCTTGCAGAAACCGTATCCCTTTATTTAAATGCACTCATAGACAGGATAAATTGTTCCATTTTATGTAGTCTTTAATTTAAAATCTAAAAAGATAAAAGCATATATTAAAGGCTTTATATTTCATGTCTTGTACTGGGTTAAAAACATAAGTTGTTAATAGATTATATATATATATATATATACAGGGTGTTTCAAAAATGACCGGTATATTTGAAAAATCAATAAAAACTAAACGGGCAGCTATAGAAATACACCGTTTGTTGCAACATTCTTGGGACAACTATCGAAATTAGTTACAATACTGCAGTCTGGCAAAACCTAAACCACGATATTTTCCACATAGCCACCATGCGCAGCAATAATATGGCGTAGTCTCTGGAAGAAATTACCAAAAACCTTTGTAAACGTGTCAGGCGGTATGACTTCACATGCAGAAGAGATGTACTGCTTCAGTTGTTCAATTGTTTCTGGATTGTGGCGGTACACACCTGGTCTTTCAAGTGTCCCCACAGAAATAAGTCACAGGTTTACAAAGGTTTCTGGTAATTTCTTTCAGAGACTACGCCATATTATTGCTCGCATGGTGGATGTGTGGAAAAAATCGAGGTTTAGATTTTTTCAGACTGCAGCTCCATCTGTTGTTGAAAATTTTAACTAATTTCGAAAGTTTGTCTGCCTGAAAATTTACTGTTGTCCCAAGCATATTGCAACAAACGGTGTATTTCTAACGCTGCCCGTTTAGTTTTTATTGATTTTTCAAATATACCGGTCATTTTGAAACATCCTGTATATTCATAAACTATTGACATTATCTTTTATGTTTATATAGTAAAGATGCCATTTAATTTGTATAGTAGCTAATGTCTTTAATTTTATGTATGTGTAAATATTATGTAAATAAATATACACATAACAATGTATGCAAAGTGCTGCAAAGATAAACAGAGATATTATTCTCTGTAGCACATGACTATAGGAAACATAGATAAATAAATAAAGGAACAGCTAATGTAATGACCAATAAATGTTTCAGAAATGCGACATTTTATAATTGAAAGTTTAATATAACAATGTTTAGCTTTCTACTTCGCAATTTGCTAATGGGAATTTATGCCCTCACAAACAGATTTTAATAATGCATATACGCTAACGAGACTTAAACCGCATTGCAAATTATGACACATTGCCTTTATAGTTAGTTGTTTATTAATTTCTTATTTCAGCTTGTCTTTTACTATAGGTTAATATAATTGAAGTTAGTGGAAATATTATAAAACGTCCGGACACTTTTTTTGGAAATTGAAAGATTTAATTATAAATAAAAGAAAATAAATGTGTACATGTTTTTGAGTATGTGTGTGCAAGTTTTCAGGAAAACGCACATATTAAAAATCAAAAATTGCTGTTTTAAAGTATTTTTTCCAAAGAAGATTTTAATAAATTAAAATTAAACACATTTTATAATAACAGTGTATTAATGTTTCAGTTAATAATATAAAAAACCGGAAAATCTCCAATCATTTTATTACTCAAACATTTGAAAAATAACACATTCTGAAAATATATTTATCGTTCAGATTCTCACAACTGCAAGTACAATAAGAGTCAACCAAAAATTTATTTTACTGCTAATCATGATCATATAATCATTATTAACATTAATATTGTTGAAAATTTTAAATTTTCAGGAACGTCTGTAACATATTTTACTCTTATACAATATACTTAATATATTTCAGCATTTATATTCTCAATTATTAAACAGTTTGAATATGATTTTAAATTCTCCAGTGATAACAGAACCTGTTTTATACAGTCTGTCTTAAAAGTTTAGGCTCAACCAGAAAATGTCATTTATTAAATAACTATGCAAATTTAAACAAAAACGTACTATTTACTCATTAGATTCTGAATAATGTTTCCCGCAAATCATACAAAAATGAATAAATGGGTACATTAGATTAATAAGAACTCTTAAAAATCTGTAACTAAAGAATGTCTCAAAAGTTTGGGCACAGTGGAAAAACATACTATATATTACTATTACATGATACTATTTATTAATAGTAGTTTCCTGATTTGGGATAACTTTAAATAATCGGGTTTCGATTGAAGCAATGTGTTTTAAAAATACTATTAGTGACAGAGAATACCATGTTTTTTCAATGGCCGCATTTGTTTTTTAGCATAGTTATTTTGCTTGCCATTCATTTGTACTTCATGGGTTAAGGATACCCCACATCAATAGAGTTTATGCTTCAATTGAGGTTATGCCTCAAGCCATAATTTATCCCTACTAATGTAAAACATTAACATTATACGCGTAAAGACACTGCTTTGTACTGTGAGAGTTATGGATTGAAACATTGCCATGTTTCAACATGATTGAAACATTGTCATGATGATATCTCTTCTAGGGAGACTTAAGATGTCACCAAACAGAAGAAGATGCTGATCTATTCGTCTTCTGCAAAGAAGCGGCTGTTTCCTGAGATCATGCAGTAAAAGTTCAAGCCATACAGTCCATCCATATTACATTTCTTTTCCGTTACTGAACAATACGGCGAGTCTGCTTATGGTGTGATTTCCAAGAGATTTTTTAAAATAAAGTTCTTGCATTCGCATATGCATCTATGTATTGTATCGTTTGAGACGCTGACCCCGATGTAATTTATTATTTATCGTATGGATGTATTTTGTTTGACACCATTCTTTCGATTTGAACACTTTCGTTCGCATCTTAGTTTTCGGTAGAAATTGTTATTTCTAGCACATAATCGGTATGTTATTCGCTTTAAAAGTTTTAAAATTCTAAAAATTCCAATAAATGGTTTATTTTTTGTTTACAGCTAAAAATATTTAGAATTTCCTCTTTTGTGAATTCCGTAGTCTTTAACACCAACGGAAATTTCATATTTGGTTTTATACTGCCTAGGAAAAACAATTTGTTAGTTTGAACGTTTGGTTAGTTGAAACCAGTTTACCATTTGTTAGCATTTGAACAATGTGCCTAAACATTTGAGACAGTGATTTTCTAACAAAATAAAAAAAGACATAATTTTCAAAACACATAGTGGTTATGTAACCATTGTATTATCTCTGCTACTTTTCATTTCAATCACATTTGAATTAATTATCGTGAAATTTTCCTTTATATATCGCCTTCCAATTTTATTATCATATTTTAGTGTGTGACTGAAGTTTTGAATCGGGCTGTTTGACTGATAAGCATCTTGCAGGAAATTTGTGGATGGATCTAAATATATTCATTAGTTCTCGAGAGAAATAAAGATCAGTTTCAATATCCATGGTTTTACGTATGAAATCGTAACTTTTGTCGCTTCTCTTAACAACTTGTTTTTGTCTAAAAGTATTATTATTATTATTATTATTAGTTATTTATAGAGAAATTTTAAGACTTTCAATCTTTACTCATGTCACATAATATGCTTTCTTAACCCCTTAATCGTCGCGACCGATAAGTGTAGGCTACTTTTTAAAAATTCAGATGCTTGATTACCACCAGTTTTTTTTAAGTAGAAATATTCGCCTTATTTAATAGATAAAATAATGCGAGAATAAAGCCAATTATACTATTTAAAAAAAAACTGGTGGGCATAAAACAATCTGAATAAAACAGGTGTAGCCTACGCTGCCCGTGAATGTCTCGGGCACGACGATTAAGG
Organism: Maratus michaelseni; assembly: GCA_963931845.1. Classification (NCBI taxonomy): domain Eukaryota; kingdom Metazoa; phylum Arthropoda; class Arachnida; order Araneae; family Salticidae; genus Maratus; species Maratus michaelseni. Next base: position 253,204,862 of record OZ007590.1, on the reverse strand, counting down.
GGTTTATGTTAATTCGAGGGAAGTGCTGTTCAAATTGGAATGCTTATTTCTTGCAGTACTTGGCGGACATTACTGCTTATGACCGTTGCTCTTACGTAATTTTAATTCGCAGTTTTCCTTTTTTATAATTTAATATGGAATATAAAAGATATTTTAAAAGGTATTTTTCATCCACTTTATGTGGTGTAATGTGATTTAATATCTATAAATCTCAGTATATAGAGGGTGATTATAACTAAAATCCCACTTTTAAAATGCCGTAAAAAAGGAACCACTAGTCAGAATGATTTCAAATTTGAACTGAATATACTGGAAAAAGGGGGGAAACGGTTTAGCATAAAAAAAATTCTAAAATGTATCGAAAGAGGCCGCTGTAAACGGCATACTATGGAAGTTAAAAGACACTCTAGCGCAATTAAAAACCGAATCATTATGTGCTTTTTAGGCGGTTTTTGGCCTAAGGTCAATTAAAAACTGATTTTTCCCATCTAATGTGGTACAAACTTGCCGTGGTGGATAGGCTCTCCACTAGCAGTACCACAACTGCTGACTGACTTGGAAGTCATGTTTTCCGTCAAACGACCGAAACACTCATGCACATTTAACAGTACGGTTGGTTTACTGTGTAACTCATGCCGTCAGATTTCTATTAAAAATGCCACTTGTAGCAGAATCCACTTTCGTTATACCGCTTACAGCGCCATCTCTTGATACACTTTGGAACTTTTTATTTCTTATGCAATGCCGTTTCTCCCTTCTTTCAGTATTTCATTTCAAATTTGAAATCATTCTGAGCAATGGTTCTTCTTTTACAGCATTTTGAAATTAGGACTTTAATTATAATTACCCTGTACTTAGACATGTGTAGTATTAGGTATTACCGTATTTAGTCTGCTTATTTAGACTAGTTAATCGAGAAAAACCTAGTTAATTAAACAAGAAAAAGTGTGGATAGAAACTGTAATATCAGATATTTCAGACGTAGTATAAAATTCCCTCATCCTTATTCATGGTAGATTCCTAATGACTTTCGGTGCAACTGCTATTTGTGATGATCAAAGGTACTTTCCAAGTGAGCAATTTTCGAGTAACAACACTGTTTTTATTAATTGGATTGTTTGATGAAATATTACTTGATTGATGTTTCCTATTAACCATTTCAGGGGCAGATAACTTCTGTTACAAAAATGTTGAAATGCTTGAATGACGCCAGAATTTAAAACAAATTTATTTGAAAATAAATAAAAGCATTTCTTCTCAAATACAATAAAATCAAAATTTATTTCTAAATTTCTGGTGTCATTGCGGTATTTGGGAATTAAAATTACACTCAAGTCCAAAATTAAGGTCACAAACATAAAATCTATGAAAACTGATGAACTATTCACTGTGTTGCCACGAAATTTGGCACAGAGGTATATTACAATGGGAGAAAGAATATAGCAACATAACAATGTGGAAAGGATTTAATTGTGAATTAAGATACAGTGCATATTAAAAAGTGTCAAATCATGAATCGGAGATAAAGCATTTATCTCGAGAAAAGTATGTCTGATAGGGAGTGTGACCACTGTGCACTGCTATAAAAGCCTCACAACGAGCTCTCATACTGTTTATGAGGGTGTCAGTAAATGTTTGTGGCAACAAAGCCCATTCTTACAAAAGCGCGCTTATAACTCCTGGAGGGTCCTAGGAGTGGGGTTACGCTTTGCAATGGCTCTTCCTAGACCATCCCAAACATGTTCAATAGGATTGAGGGCCAGAGATCTTGAGGGCCAATTTATACGGCGAGTATCCTCCTCTTCAGGAAAATCATCAACAATGTGAGCACTGTATGACCTCGCATTATCGTCCATAAAAATGAAGTCTGATCCTACAGCACCCCGGAACAACCTCACATAGGCTTCAAAGACCTCATCCCTATAGCGATGTGCATTGACAGTACCCGCATCGAAAACGTGCAGTGGGGTACGGCAGCCCAACATTAAGCCGTCTCAGACAAGGATTCCTTTGCCACCAAATCTGTCGATTAATTTTACGTAGGAGGGATGATAGCGAGCTCCACGCTCTCTCCAGATGAAGATTCGAGCAGAATCACTTCCCGTGGTGAATACGGACTCATCAATGAAAAGAACACGCTCCTACTCTTGTTGTGTCCAAGTCTGATGTCTTCGGCTCCATAACAACTGGGCTCTCCTGTTCGATGCAGTGAAAGGGACACACACGACTGGATGCCGGACGTAAAGTGCCCTCTCTGCTAGTCGTCTATATACTGTTTGCATGGAAATTCTTATTCCAGACAAAGCAGTAAGGTCACCAGCAAGCTCAGGAATCATTGCCAGCCTATGTCGTCGTGCGCTTAACGCCAAATAGCTATTCTGTGCAGGTGTCGTTGCTCTGTGGCGGTCTTGGCTGGCCTTCCGGGTGATATTGGGATGGTCTAGGAAGAACCATTGCACAGCGTAATCCCCCTGTCATGACCCGCCAGGAGTTAAAAACCGCACTTTTGGAAGAAATGGCTTTGTTGCCACAAACATTTATTGACACCCTCGTAAATAGTATGAGAGCTCGTTGTGAGTCTTGTATAGCAATGTACAGTGGTCACACTCCATATCAGACATACTTTTCCTGAGATAAATGCTTTATCTCCGATTTATGATTTAACACTTTTTAATATACCCTGTATTTTAATTCACAATTGAAATATTTTCCATATTGTTATGTTGCTATATTCTTTCTCCCATTCTAATATACCTCTGTGCCAAATTTCGTGGCAACACAGTGAATAGTCAATCAGTTTTCATAGATTTTATGTTTGTGACCTTAATTTTGGACATCAGTGTAGGTGGGATATATAATATTCCACCGCCTTTCAAGGGGTTAAAGCATTTCCGTAAGATATTTGATAATTCAATAATAATTTAAAAAAAACTTCTAATTTTTAGGAATGATGGGGACTTTTAACTTGTCAGTTTTATGAAAGACGAGACATAAAAAGGTGAAATTATTTTTAAACACACATTCCTTTTCATACAATAAATATTTGTTTTGCGGCTGTTTTCTATTTTTGGGATGATTTCATTCAGACTAAATACACTCTAGCAGGGAAGATTTAAATAAGCTTTTAAATTTACAAATGTTTAATCAATAATATTAAAGTGTTTTAAAATGCACTCATTATTTTTATTTTTGTTTATTTGTTATGTATTAGATGAAATTCTTTTAAAATAAATTAAAAATATTCAGTTTGACATTGCTTTCATAAATTAACAATAGTGACTTTTGCAACAAAATTGTTTTTCTCAATTGCTTCTGAGTGCGATATCTTTTAAATATTTTTTATTAAATAAAGCCTCGGTGTCAACAAATGACAAAAATTTATGCAATCAGCTGAATATACACAATGATCAGTCATCAACATATAGACATTTCAATTTCGCAATCATAAATATTAAGAACGCGAAATTATATAAGATAAAATAAAATTAATTTGTTTAAAAATGCCTATTAAACAATTAAAAATTAAGAGACACGTATTTACATAAATTAAGTAAACCTGTAGAGTTTTTAAATGTATTGGAAATACTAGTTTATGAAAATACATTTAAAAACAGAGTTTTCCTAAACTAAATATTTCATAGCAAAATAATTCTCATGTCTAAAGTTATGAGAAATTTCATGTTAACGAAAATAAAAGACATTTCTATTCATTTTAATAAATAAGAAATATTGAAACCTATAATTTTTCATTTTCTATGAGTAGCATTAACTTTGAAAATTATTTTAGTTTATATCATATAGTTCAAGACTGGTATTCGGTTTATTTTATATGCATATTATCGCAATCTATGAAGCAAAGTCATTAAACATTCTATACTATTGTAATAATATTACAGAATTTAATGATTCATATATTTTTTTTATTCTAACAAAGAGTTCATGATACTATTACTTCTCTATTTGAATTAAAGAAATACAGCCGAAACAAAGTTAACAAAAAAAATAATTAACAGGCTTTATTAAAAACTTTGTACACCTTTCAACATAATTAAAAATATTTAGGATTTTAGTACTTCTCTCCGCATTCTGAATTTCGTAAACATTCTCGGATTTGCGCGAAATTTAAATATATTATTTTAATATCATAACATGTGTTTCCAATGAAAGAGGATTTATGACAATTTATTTTAACGTTAGAGAATTTCTAAAAAATGTATTCGGATACATTAAGATATATAGATGGTGTCCTTTGCGTGTTTTAATGAGGTTATGCAATTTAAAAGAGAAAGAAACTACTATATGTCATATGGGCTTACTACATTATCTATCCAACGAAATATTGTGCGTCTAAGATTTATACTTCTGTTACAGGAATACACAGAATAATTCAGATGCACTATAATTTATTCAAGATAGGTGTTAGTGATGTTTTTGATATATATTTATTTATGTATGGTTTATAGCTATATCGCAGCATATTCCATTTTGAATCAAAGCAATCAGTTCTTAAGTATGTAAACGCGAACCTGTGCTTGCATATAAAACGCCGGGGCAGGTGTCTGTTTAAGTGGTGTGTTCTCAGGCATATCCTAGCAAAAGTATTCGAATATCATCTTTAGTCTACTATTTATTGAATCGAAATTTCAATGTTAATATGTGTTTTTAGTTTAGGTAACATTTAATGTGTTATTTGTTGCGTAAATTATGTTCCAGACAAGGCTGCTCAAATTAATTCGAATTCATCACCATCGATGAGGGGTTATTGTTTAAACTGCTTTTCAAACAGTGGAATAAAATATGGTCGTAAACGTGATGAAATGTTCCTTTGTCTCAAAATAAAAAGAAGAACGAAAAATCATGCTTCAAGCATAGATTATGAAACCCTTTCCAACACAGCCAGAAAACTGTAACGAAACTTCACCATTAAATAATGTGAAAGAAGATATAGTAAACACATTGAAAAGCACAGTTTTCAAAATTACCTTCCATTTTAAAAAGTGTAGTTGAATTGTTTTGTGCAGCCCTGTATATGACGAATAGATTTGTTTATAAAGCATGATAAATTTAGTTCACTTAGGATATTTACATTTAGCAATTTTCGCCAATCGATGGAAATGCACCCAAAATATTTCATACATCCCTCCCTGTATATTATCTGAAGATTTTGTGCACACAACATATTAAACTAAAAGGTAAAATACGCATTCAGATCAAAAACGCAAAAGGCAACTAAAAACACACTTTTAGCAATTACCGACAGTAAACGACAATGTATCTTGTTCTTTACGTAGCTCTGTATATCTATTTATTTTCCACAAGCGTCTAATTAGTCTACTAAATATAGTTCAGCAGGAAAATGCGAAACACAATTAAAAACTAACCTTAAGCAATTCACACCCATTGTCTGTAATACTTACGAATTCCCTTGTGTAGCCCTGTGTATGATAATCCGAGTTTATATACACCCACGTACTATGAAAAAATTTAGTCAAACTTAAAAATGCAAACCAAAGTTGAAAACGCACTTATTACTGCAATATGCTGCAATTAACGCACATGTACTGTAAACGATATATTTTGTGTGTCCCTATAAATTAACGATAAACGAAATGCCCACCATACTTTTAAGCGACAAATTTATGTGTACCGCAGTGATGCATATAATTTTCATTATGTTTGAAAAAGTGAAACATCATTAAATTACACACAAACGATTTTTCCTCATAGAACGATGTGTAACATAATTTTTTATTTGACCCTGTAAATGAATAACATATGCTTTGCACCCCGTATTCCACAAAAAAAAAAAAAGTTTTAATGCATATAATAATTATGTATCAATTTCATCATGTTTCAAATGGCACAGCATCATCAAAATGCACTTGAAACGATTACTTCCCATTGACTGTAATGTAACAGAATACTTTTGACCCTCCCTGTATAAAAACTATAAGTGCTATACACTCCAGTTTCAATAGGGAACATGCTATAGTAAACAATAATAACATACAAAAATTGCAGGGCAATTCGAGAATACTTACGCCAGTTAGAGCACGGAGAGACGGCATACGGCCAGATGGCAGACTTTTCAACTAGATTGGAAAGTGTTCAAAATTCTTACCCAAACATTCAAAATTGCTGCTGTAAATGCAATTTTACGCTCAAAATACGTAATATATTATCACATATTGAGGTCAATTTAATGGATAAATGTGGCGATATGGCGACTGAAGGAAATGAAAATGGACACTAAATAGTTTGCAAACTCTTGGAATGATATCTGTCTTGTACATAACATCAGAATTATCTAAATCCTCCTTGATAACCTTTAATGCTGCAACAAGATATTCTCCTTAATGTAGAGTTATATTACAATGTTATTACAATGTTACATTAAAAAGTAGAGAATTATTAGTAGATTTAATTAGCAGTCAACTTGCCTTTGTTGCGTAGATTTGTGTAAATTTTGTAATGCGAATTTTAACGAGAATGTCATGATTACTAATTATTTTCTTAACAATTTAAATAGAGTTAATTGAAACACCTTCACGTCTTTGTGAGCGTAGTACGAAATGTTACATCACCAGGCGATAATCTTATTGCACAAATAATGCCAAATTCATAGGTACGGTTTGTTAAGTAATACTGGGGCACTGCTGCTTATGTGTTTTTAATCTATTTCCTTAATTTTCGAGTGTGAGCTACCCAAGGGATCACAGGCAATAATTTTTTACACAGTGTTTTCAGGAACAAAATCATCGACGCTTTACGTGAATATGTCCATAAAAGCAGACAGTTAAGGAATCTTTTTTGGAATGAGTTTCCCTTTAATTTCTTCTATAACAGTGCGTGAATTGAAGCCAAGCACCATGAAATGCATAACTGGCTGTTCTTAATCCTCTAATGCCCATGGTAACATATCTGCTACCACACGTTCAGTTTTAATTTTTAGCATGAAATTTCATAAATAATGTATATTTTAAGTCATTACAGCAATAATTGAACCTTTAGGTAATATTAGTTATGAAGTTTGAATGCGGATTCCAGCATTAAATAAGAAAGAAAATTTGTTTGAAACAGCATGTCTGATAAAAAGGACAAAATGACATTTACAGAGGTAAGTGTTTGCTCAATTTTTCAATTATTTTTACAGATATAAAACTATGTACATATGATATATAACTATAGAAAGAGTTACTTTTATTATCTGCACAAAAAAGTTCAATGTAAGTTTATTTTTTAATGGTAAAATTGAGTAATTAATATCAAGGCAGCAGATCTGCTATCATGAACATTAGGGATCGTGAGCCCATGGTAGCATTTTTGCTACTATATTATTTTCACAGAAAATTTATATTTGTTAGTGTATATAACTAACTTTGTATTTAAGTTATTGTTTTACTTTTAATTCACATGATCATGTTATTAATTAAATACGAAATAAATTAGTTGAAATTGAAATATACAATAAAATAAAATAATTTTTGTTTTTACATTTTTGAACAAAACCCTGAAATTCCTTTTTATATATATAGACAAAATTATGAGAAATCTGGAATGAATCTTTGAACTTTATATTTCTAAGTAAAAGGATAAATTATAAGTATAAAACATTTTTATTGAACCGCATCACTCAAGTATATTATATTTAACATGTTTGTTCCACGTGGTATATATTACACTACCTGATCCCATGAAGATCAACTGCACTGTAGTTTGCTGTATATTTTTTTAGTATATATTAATATATATTTTTTGCAATATTTTTCTATTTTTGAATAAGTTTATTGTGCGTTTTGAATTTTTGGCAACAGAAATTAGGAAAATTTATAGGAAACGCCTGTTTGTTGGTGTTTTTATTAATTTAAAAAAAGGACTGTAATTTATTTAGAATCCGGATTACTTTATTTGCCTTCGCAATATTAAATTTTTTTCTGTATGTAACATTTCACGATTATAGTTTCCAAACCGTGTATATTTTAAGAAACATAGACCGAGTTACAAAATTTCATTTTTATATGTATTAGATTAGATAAACAAACCACTCTTTGCCATCGGTAAAAAAAAAAAAAATAATAATTCTTTTTTATCGCTAAGTACGTTAGCGATTTATATATATAGATTGTAAATAAAATCATAAATAAAAAAATTATTTTTTTGTGTGCATGTAACATTGAATAAAAAGGGGAAAAATAAAATCGGGAGAAAAAATTGGATGTATATATATGTTATTATTAATAATAATACACTTAATAATGACCGGGTTAATCATCTTGACCATAACACACACACATATATATATATATATATATATATATATATATATATTATACTTGTGAATATTGGAAGTACATATTTAATTCACTTTTAGGAAACAAGGACTGATGGCGTGCGTTATTGGTCTATATATGACCAAAACGCCAAAGATGTCATATTTGTCCAAGGGGAATATTTTCTACAATCAAATGTGAAAATGCGCCATATTCCTATACATAAACAAAGAAAGAACTTATTGTATGTCGTACTACATGTAGAAATATAATTATTTTGACAAAATAAAATAATTTTGAAATGTGGTAAAATCCTTCATATTTTACCCTAATCTGCCCAATCATACATGCTACCAAACAAAAATTCTTAAAATTATAACAAAATCTCATTTTATTTATTTATTTACTTTTATTTGACACACAAGAGCATAAAAAAGCAAATACATAATTCTTCCCATAGAAATTTTTGTGGTGGACAGTAGAGGGTTAAGTATGAGTATTATTTATATAAAATATTACAACATTAAATTAGTAGAATTCAAACCTGTATTCTTTAGTTTCCTTAACATGTGTTGCAATATAAAATCATTACTCAAAATGTTAGAAGAAATGTTCAAGAGTTGACAGATAGAACTTCTCCCATGACGTTTGAATATATACCAGTCATGTCAACTATTGATAAATTTTAGCATTTAGCAACCCGACTGATAAAATTAGGACTTACCTATAGGTAAACAGTAACTCTTTCGTTCTAGAATTATTAAAAATAAAGAATTTAAACACAAAAAAATTATTATGTTATTATAACGAAGATATTGTGTATGAGTATATATATATTTCAAATAGTTTAAACTGCTTTTTGTGAAATTTATATTTTAGCACATAACAGTTGTAGATTACATTGTACACTCAAAAGTACGTATTTCGGTGCCAAACATCAAGAGATAAGTTCAAACACAATTAAGAAATTCATGTATTAGTAGTTACAATTTGTACACTATATAGGTAAACTTCATGTAATTTTAGAGATTATATACTTTATGTATGTTTACATTAATTATACACGCTCTGACACTTTTCGATGAATTATCCCTTACCAGATAATTTGACGGAAGCATCTTTTATGCATATTCAAATGTTCCATGCGTTAAAAGAGTATTAGTTATCTGCTGCGAGATAATATCTTATCAGCATCATTCAGGCAAAATATAGAATTTCCAATAATGTAAAACACAAATATATCGATTCACCGAGAATAAATATTTGGTTGACTGAAGTAAAATACATAATACATGTATTCAATGAGCATAAATATCTACCGGCCTGATCGGTTAATTATTTTTGTGGTGTCATAATCAATGAACGTTTTATTTATTGAAGAACATGTTATACTTATTTTGAAACTTTTACAGTTGAAAACTTTTAATAATTATAAAATATATATTTTAAGTTGGATACCAATGATAAAGAAAAATCTTTTTTGAGTAGATTTAGTATATTATTTTGAAATGGAATACAGTGGAACTTCCCTTTAACGAAGTCATTATTTAACGAAGTTTTCTACTTAACGAAAATTTCTGCAGAACTTTGAGTTTGAACACCATTAGCATGTAAATTAATCTCCACATTACGAAAAATATATTCTATATAACGAAGTTTATTCCACTTTTGTACGTGTACAGAATTCAAATTAAGCGATTGCTGTTCGAAGGATATGCAAATTTATTTCAGCGGATTCGATTGTAAGAAAATGAACACATTTAAATAATTTCCATTCTACTTGGTGCTAAATAAAACAATTTTTTTTCACACTAAGAAAAACACTTGTTATCACTATTCTCCCACTCCGAGACTCCAGCGTTGACAGTTGGGGGAAGTCAAAATCCCCTTTTTACCTTCAATTTGTTAGAAGATGAGGTGTCGCAATGGCGACAGATGCATTGAAACAAAAAATATCTATTAGAGTCAGACAGGTACCATTCTGAGCTGCCATTGCTGATAGACAATTGCTTTGTACATCCAAAAGAACGCGCTTCAAAATACAAATCGAAGACCATCAAAGTTATTTTTGTTCCTGCCAATACAGCTAAACTTCAATCATTAGTCTAAGGAATAATAAAAAATCTTGAAGTACATTATCGAAAAAGACAGAAAAAAGCCGATGTAGTGAAAACATTAGTTTGGGATTCTGTGTATCAGAGCTGATGAAAGCTTGGGCCAAAGCTTGGGAATGTGACGTGATTTCATCGACTGTACACAACTGTTTTGTAAAAGACGGCTTCCTAATTAAAACTGAATCAAATGCTTCTGAATCCAATACCTGTTTGTCATATCTCAAGAAAAAAATCATGAATTTAAGTTAATTTCTATTTAGCGGATTTTCTTCATAACGAAGTTTTTAAGTGTAATGATGAGACTTCGTTAAATGGAAGTTCCACTGTATATATTTGGAATTATATTTAGAATCGTCGATTTAATTATACATTCAGTTCCACAAAAGAAATTTCAAATAAGAGAAAAGGTCTGTTTAGATAAATAAAGGAAAACGTGATACAAAGTATTTCAAGAAAAAAGACATATTGAGTTATAACGCCTATATTGCAATTTAAGAAACTGAATTGCTCTTTAAAATATTTCATAAATTGATGTATGTAGTTTTCTAAAAAAATTATTTTTTAATTCATTTTTTTTCAAATAACCGATTATTGAAAATTATGAATACTCTAAGGTACATAATATTATAACTATTATGAAAACATTTAAAACGTTAAAATGAATTTTTGTTTTTATGATTTATATTTATCATCTTTTCAATAAATCATGAATAGCTCATTAATTTATTGATCCATAATTTTGAGTGTTCTTTATAGAAAACTAGCAAGCTACGCCTGCTACGCTGGTAAATTTCTCTTAACGAACTTTTAATCAAACAAAATATTGACATTTCATAACTCACTCTTATATTTTAACAGAATAATAAGGCTACTATAATTTGTGACTCGTGCCAATATACACACCAGGACACATCGCCCTTATCATTATCTTTTTACGCATGAAGGTTTCGCTATGGTTCTCAATTGTGAAATTTGGTAATTTTTGAAATTCAATATTTGAAAAACGGCATAATCATTAGATATGAAATTTATATCAAGGAAAATACAATTTTTTACCTTTCAAACGCAGTTTGTCTAACAATTTTCTGACAAATACTTTTCGAGCTATTATTTTTTTCAGTAACTTCCAATGTTTCATTATCCGAGATTAATCTGTGGCAACAATTACCGAAAAACCCAGTCGTCAGCAACGCATAGCTTTTTATTAAAGAGGCTGTTGGAGCAGGGATTGTCACCATCAATTTGCCACAATCACTTTTGAAATCGGTTCTGTAGTTCCAGAGATTCGATAGAAATTGTAATTTAGAATGATTTTAGAACGCTTTCCGCTCATTTCACCCTTTTAAATTTCGATTTTTTTTTTATTATTCTTAGAGAGTATTTATATTTTATAAGTAACTACAGTGCCAAATTTCAAATTTCCAGCTCCTTCAGTATAAAAAAGTCTCAATTTTCGAACATTTTTCGCTCCTGCACCCCATTGGAGTTAGTGGCACCGACATAAAATATAGCCTATGTTGGAGTAGGGATTTTCACATCAATTTGCCACCATTACTTTTGAAATCCGTTCTGTAGTTCCAGAGATTCCATAGAAATTGCAATTTAGAATGTTTTTAGAACGCTTTTCGCTTATTTCAGCCTTTTAAGTATCTATTTTTTTTAATTGTTCTTAGAGAGCATTTATATTTTATAAGTAACTACAGTGCCAAATTTCAAATTTCCAGCTCCTTCAGTATAAAAAAGTCTCAATTTTCGAACATTTTTCGCTCCTGCACCCCATTGGAGTTAGTGGCACCGACATAAAATATAGCCTATGTTGGAGTAGGGATTTTCACCATCAATTTGTCGCCATTACGTTTGAAATCGGTTCTATACTTCCAGAGATTCCACAGAAATTGTAATTTAGAATGTTTTTAGAATGCTTTTCGCTTATTTCACCCTTTTAAATGTCTAATTTTTTTTCTTTATTTGTTCGTAGGGAGCATTTACACCTTATAAGTAACTACAATGCTAAATTTCAAATTTCTAGCTCTTTCGGTATATAAAAAAAAATTGCAATTTTAGAACGTTTTTCGATTTTGCACCCCCCTGGGATTAGTGGCACCGACATAAAATATAGCCTATGTTGAAGCAGGGATTGTCACCATCAATTTACCACCATCACTTTTGAAATCGGTTCTGTAGTTCCAGAGATTCCATAGAAATTGTAATTTAGAATGTTTTTAGAACGCTTTTCGCTTATTTCACCCTTTTAAATTTGGATTTTTTTAAATTTTTTGTTAGAGAGCATTTACATCTTATAAGTAACTACAATGCCAAATTTCAAATTTCTAGCTCTTCAATATAAAAAAAATTGCAATTTTAGAACGTTTTTTGCTCCTGCACCCCCTTGGGATTACTGGCACCGACATAAAATATAGCCTATGTTGGAGTAGGGATTGTCACATCAATTTGCCACCATTACTTTTGAAATCCGTTCTGTAGTTCCAGAGAATCCATAGAAATTGTAATTTAGAATGTTTTTAGAACGCTTTTCGCTTATTTCAGCCTTTTAAGTATCTATTTTTTTTAATTGTTCTTAGAGAGCATTTACATCTTATAAGTAACTACAATGCCAAATTTCAAATATCTCTTTCTTTTTAAAAAAAAATTGCAATTTTAGAACGTTTTTCGCTCCTGCACCACCATGGGATTAGTGGCACCGACATAAGATGTTATAGCCTATGTTGGAGCAGGGATTGTCACCATCAATTTGCCACCATCACTTTTGAAATCGGTACGGTAGTTTCAGAGATTACCCCCTACAAACAAACAAACAAACAAATAAACAATCTTTATTCCTTTATAATATTAGTACAGATGTACATAAAATTCAAACAGAAAATCGTGTATGTCATTTTTATTTATTGAAATCACAAAAGAGAGTGAAATAAGAGGGAGAGAAAGAGAGTAAGAATTTATTGAAAGAGAGTAATAATAAAAAAGTTAATATGTAATGTACAATTATTTTTTAGGATTGCATTCACATGTATAATTTATGTCATATACATTCCCATGTTTGAAATCTTTTTTAAATGATGTTATCTTTTTTGAAATATACGTAAAGAAATATTTTAAACTACGTAATTTAACGTTGAAATCAAAGATTAATTTCAAGAAGTTATGACAATTACTTGGACTATGAATATATTCAAGAAAATGATTTTTTCGTTGTTTTTAACGTTATTTTCTTCTAGCGATTAATTAATTAAAAATGAATAGATGGAGTAAAACAAAAAAAAATTGTAACGTTTCCGCGCCAAACTTAAATGGAACGCAGATATTCTTTTCTAGTATATATTCTTGTCACCGCCCCGTACCCGTTGCGCAGAAAATTAAGTTTTCAGCTCGACGATAGTCTGGTATTCAGATGCAGATTTAATTTTCTTGTGGTTTCCTGGCGGTCCTTAACTTGTATTCTGAAACCAAATCAGTGAATTGACAGACAATTTAGGAAATGCCCGCTTTGATTTGTCTTGCCCGCGCCCCTCTCCCAAACACAGACAATTTACCCATGTAACACGAAATCTATCCAAAATCCTTCAATCTAAATCTGAATTTCGTATTAGAAACACAGTTTTTACGTAATTTCTTTCCCCCTCATATCATAAAAAAATTCGCGAACCTAAGCATAAAATTTTCGGAAAATCAGTTGTAAAAAAACGGAAATTTCTTCAAATCACAATAGTGTTCAGGCAACTTGCGGCATATGCTTTTTATGTATTTGGACAAATTATTTTTGAGAGCGTAAACATGCCCAAAAGTTCTGAAGGCTCGCGTTATTTATTCATAATTATTTAATTTGATTTCGCTAATATGAAGGGGAGAGCACATTTTCCTGCATCGGGATCGTTCTCGTTGAATTTATTTTGCGTAGATTTCTGTAGAAACCGACCTATCAGATCTTCTTTCGTTTCTTTAAATATTTAATGCAAATATTGTCATCATGATACCGTCGGAAATACTGAACCAATTGAAGTCTAATTAGAACGCTTCATTAACATTGGTATTTTGGGTGGGTTTGTAAATCAGGTACAGGGTGTTCTAGAAAGGATTCCCCAACTTTGAAATGACATAACTTCGAAAGAGTGAGAGATAGAAATGTGAAACAAGTTGAATGGATAACAGATAGGTCTGGAATTTGTTAAACACGAATTTGAAAAAATAGTTCCAATATTGGATAATAGGTGGCAGCACAAGCACATGGAAATTTAAATGGTACTCAGAAGTAAATTTCATTCGTGCGTGTGTTTCATTGCTGACACGTGTATAAAAGTTGTATATTTATAGAGAATAATACGGAATTCAAGAATATCATGCCGTATTCCTTGGAACAACGAATTTTTATTGTACTTGAATACCATAGATTAAATCGAAGTCCGACGATGACAAAGCGAAGTTTTCAAAAAAAAATTATATTAAAAAAGGTCCAGACTTGAAAACAATTCGCAATTTATTCAACAAGTTCGAACGGAGGGGCAGCGTGGCCGATGATTTAGGCGGAAATGTGGGATGCAGTCGATCAGTCATGACACCTGAAAAGGTACAAGCAGTCGAAGAAATTGTTAGACGTTGTCCTGGAAAATCCATAAGGCGAGTCGCTGCTGAAGCAGGATTGTCAAACACCACTACGTACAGTATAATGCGAAAAGGTCTGAAGCTGTTTCCCTATAAAATACAGTGCCATCAAGCGATCACAAATACAGCTCTACAACAAAGAGAAGTTTTTGCAAATGAGTTACTGCAGATGATTGATGAAAATAAAATTGATATCGGTCATGTATGATGAGGCCCATTTTCATTTAGCCGATGAGGCCGACGGTCACCGATGAGGCCCATTTTCATTTAGGGATATGTGGACAAACAAAACTGGCGAATATGGGGCACTGAAAACCCATTTGTGTGTCTTTCAAAACCACTGCACTCAGCAAGAATTACAGTGTGGGCAGGACTGTCCAGTAAAGGAATCATTGGGCCCTTTTTCAGGAGGGAAACGATTAACGCATCTCGATATATTGAAATTTTACAGCAGTTTATTGGAACATTTCAAGCTCTAGAGGATGCACCAGAGATTTCATGGTTTATGCAGAATGGGGTCCGAACGCACCGTACTACTGCAGTGTTTGAGTTCCTCGAGGAATACTTCAGTGAGAGAGTCATTGCTTTAAATTATCTCAAAGTGACAGGTATTGGTATGGATTGGCCACCATATTCCCCGGATCTGAATCCATGCGACTTCTTTTTGTGGGGTTACTTGAAGGACGCTGTTTATTCTAAGAATCCCCAAACTTTGGAACAGCTTGAACAATTCATCTGTGATGCATGTGCATCCATTTCAATAGAAGTATTACAACAAGTGATTTCGAACTTTACCTTTAGGTTGCGTCATGTTGTTGCTGAAAAAGGTAACCATATCGAAACCATTGTAATGTGATTTTTATCTCAGTTCAAACAGCTCACTTTCAGGAATTATTTCAAAGACACAGCTTTGTGGTTGCAGCGCCCTCTCGTGTCTAATATTGGAACTATTTTTTTAAATTGATGTATAAAAAATTCCAGACCTATCTGTCTAACATTCAACTTGCTTCACATTTCTATCTCTCAATGTTTCGATGTTATGTCATTTCAAAGTTGGGGAGTCCTTTCTAGAACACCCTGTATGTAGCTGTTACAATTGGTTTTCAGGGGGACACACCAAAATTTCGTTGTATTATTTTAACAATAAATAAATGATTTTGTGTGTGTGTGTTTATTTATTTTTTTTTTGGGGGGGGGAGAATTGTTTGCGGTATCTTAGTGTTGTTCAATGATACGAGTATTACGCCTACGTCAAAAGAGTGTTCTCTCAAACTTTCGTTTCTTTAAATATTTAATGCAAATATTGTCATCATAATACCGTCAGAAATACTGAACCAATTGAAGTCTAATTAGAACACTTCATTAACATTGGTATTTTGGGTGGGTTTGTAAATCAGGTATGTAGCTGTTACAATTGGTTTTCAGGGGGACACACCAAAATTTCGTTGTATTATTTTAACAATAAATAAATTATTTTGTGTGTGTGAGTTTATTTATTTATTTATTTATTTATTTATTTGGGGGGGGATCGTTTGCGGTGTATCTTAGTGTTGTTCGATAATACGAGTATCACGCCTACGTCAAAAGAGTAGGTCGATTTCTTTTTTTTATATTGGATTAACTCGTCAATAAAGAAGATTCAATAATCCGTTCAAAATTAACGGCTCTTTGAAAATCAAAATTAGATTACTTGAGGTTATGTTTTCAGCTAATTATTAATATAAGTTAAATTTCATCGATTTCAGTAAGTGTTTCGAAGTTATTTACTTTGTTAAATGAGACATACTAAAAGAATTTCGTTAGTGTTCAGTGAATGGTTTTTATTCGAACCTCATTTGAACATGGGACATACATACAGCCTAAAGACAATTTTTAAACTATAATTGATTTCAACAATTTTTTTAACATTTTAGATATAATTATCTCAGATTCATTCAATTAAATTTGGTAAAAAAAAGGGGTGAAATTTTCCCTACAAAGTCCCCTTTACCCAAAATATCGAAATTAGAAGGAGTAAGCCCAGTTTGTTTATCTTGTATTAAATCTGATGTATGTACCTTTAAAAAAGTTTAAAAAATGAAATAAACGTACCTTCTGATTGACCGGGAAGGACAATAACAAATATAACAAATATTTAGCAAATTAAATTGGTTGTTGTATGTATTGCCAACAAATATTTAAAACTTTTTAAGTTTTCTTTTTGCTTGAGTGTTTTACAATTTTTTTCTTTAGCCCACAAAGACTCGCATCGGGTCTCTCAGGCTCGGTCATTACAAAACTATACTGCAGCGAAATCACCCCTTCAACGAAAATGGACCAGTTTCACGGTAGCTGCGTTGAAGGTCACCTGCATACTGAGCACAGGCATTTCAGGAATGTAAGATCCCCCTTTTCTGAGAAAATACCGGTACGGGCCCCAGGGGCCCGGAGCGAGCGCTCGCGCTTTTCATTTTAGATTGTGAATGTGAAGGAATAGGTTGAAAAATGTATCACTATTTAAGCTATGACGATGAAATGAAGAGATTGCAGACCTTGTTAGCTGAGGTTTCAACTGATGAAGAATCTATTAATGAGGAAGATGAAGAAGCAGATGACATAGAACAATATAGTGACCATCAGTCAAGTTCAGAAGAAGATTTAGATTCATCAAGTGAATCGGATATTATTGAATCTGTTGACTGCTATATTGGCAAAGATAAAATAACGAAATGGAATAAAACAGAACCAGGACGAAATGTCAGAACACCTGCTTACAATATTGTATCAAAATTGCCCGGAAACGTTAGTGATGCAAAGAACGTATCCTGCCCTATGGATTCTTGGCAATTGCTTATTGACGAAACAATAATAACGAGTATTGTGGAATACACAAATATTTTTATAAAATCAATTGCAACCAATTTCCAAAGAGAAAGAGATGCACGTCAGACAAATACAGCAGAAATAAGGGCATTTATTGGCCTTCTTTACTTAGGGGGTATTCATAAATCCTCACATGTAAATGTTCGTGATATTTGGAACACCGATGGCACAGGGCTTGAAATTTTTCATTGAACTATGTCATATAATCGCTTTTTATTTCTTATGAGATGCATAAGATTCGATGATATAACTGATCGCCCTTCTAGAAGAGAACTGAATAAATTGGCTCCCATAAGATCTGTTTTTGAAAAATTTGTTACAAATTGCCAGCATGTATATAGTCTCGGACAGTTTGTGACTATAGATGAACGTTAGAACCTTTTAGAGGTAAATGTTCCTTTCGTCAGTATATTACAAGTAAACCTGCAAAATACCGGATAAAAATATTTGCTTTAGTTGATTCTAGGACATTTTATACTTGGAATCAAGGAATACAGGAGCTCAACCAGAAGGTCCGTACAAAGTAGAAAATGCTCCAGATAAAATTATCAAGAGGTTAGTGGAACCAATTTACAACTCTGGACGTAATCTCACAGTTGATAATTGGTATACCAGTTATGCATTAGCTAAAGATCTCCTTCAAAAGAAAATTACACTTGTTGGAACTGTGAGGAAAAAAATAAGAGAATTACCAGAAGAATTCGTTTCTGGGAAGAAACGAGAAGTGTATTCCTCGTTATTTGGATTCCAAAAGAATATGACTTTGATATCCTACGTACCACAAAAAAATAAATGTGTTTTACTTTTATCTACCATGCACAACGATGGTGCTATTGATGGTTCAACTGCAGAAGCCAAGAAACCAGAGATAATAACATTTTATAACCTAACGAAGGGAGCTGTAGATGTTGTAGATGAAATGTCAGCTACTTATTCTATTGCGAGAATAAGCAACAGATGGCCGAAGACAGTATTTTGAATACTGCAGCCATAAATGCCCGAATTTTACTATTATCTGCGAAATCACCGACGCTTCCACGCGAATTGCGTGAAAAATTAGATAGTGACTGCAATGAAAAGATTGCAGGACCACCTGCAAAAAAACAAAAATGTTCAAGAAAAAGGTGCCATATCTGTCCCAGCAAACTTGACAGAAAATCACAAATTTCCTGTGTTAAATGTTCCAAAAATGTATGCAGTGAGCATAGCAGTGTTATTTTCAGAATATGCCAGTGAAATGTAAGTTTGGTTTTAATTATAATAAGTGTAATAAATATTATTTAATTGAAAAATACTTCAGTATTTTTTAATTGTTCATAATGTAACATTAATTGCATGTATAACTTAAAAAACTGTTTTTTTTCTTTTTTTACTTTAATGTGTATATATAAATATATCATTAATCTATTTAAAACTTTCTGTTTTAAAAAATAATTTCTAATTTATTCATTACTACGTTAAAAACATAACTTTGTTATGCTTAGCAAATTCATTTTACTGTTTTCTTAAGCAAAAATCCGCTCCGGGCCTACGAAGCCCGGCGCGAGCTCTCATGTAACTTAAATTAGCGCGCGTTCTCCCGGGTTAAAATAAAGTATGGATTTTGGGAAGTAATTCTGTCTTTTTTTCAGTAAAGCCAAGATTATTTCAATTAAAAATAAATAAATGCGAATTAGTAAATTTTTAGAATATTAAGTTATGTAAAATTTCTGAGTGTGATAGTAGGATCTGGACATAACAACCCGTAGCTCAGTAGGGAGAGCGTTGGTACGGCAAACCAAAGTACCCAGGTTCGAGTTCTGGTCCCGGCATATTTCCACTCTGTTGGAAAAAATCTCAACTATGATACTCCAACCATTGAATATAATTTACTTTGTTGAATATATTTTCCTCTGTTCATTATGACATAAGAATAATATATTTGTGAAATATACTTTGTAAATTCATTATCTTCTACATATTATTATTATTTTTTGTACATTTTTGTGAAAATTCTCTAGTGTTGTGTGGATGATATTAACACTTTTCCAAACCTTTCTAAGTACATGAAAGTATATTTTATTTTTACGTATTTGGGGGAAAGTAATGTTTTTTCAGAAAATTAGGTTTTACTTATAAGTTATAAAGCATTATTTTACAGTTCATTATATAGTATAATTAACTATATCATTTTAAAATTATATAAAATATTTTAAATGAATTGCCTTTATTATTTTTAGTTCTTTATTCTACTGTAATCATTTATTTTTTTTATGATCAATGAAATACTTTAGTTTTTTTTTCTCTAGTTTGTGCAATGAAAATAAATTCTTCATATTTGAAATCTACTTCTTAAGTGTTTCTACATGTTTTTAAAAGCTGCTTAAATGTTCATTATTGATTTTCAATAAATTACTTACGCAAAACTTCTTTATTTAGCTAGATAATATAAAATGAATGCGTTGCAACATTTACATTACAATTACTTAAAAATTAAAAATGATAAATTTAATTTGGCGATGCAATGCTTATTTAAATGCATTCAATATGGAAAATCAGATGTATGTAATAACACAGTATATTATTTTAAATATCTTTAAATGTTTCATAGATGCATTTGTATATATATACAGGGTGATTATAAAAGAAAATTATACCGATATATGAGCCCCTAACTAGCATACCGTTCACAGAAATTGAATGAAATTTCCTGTAGCACGAAAATTGCTGGCGCTGGACAAACTAAGAAAAAAAGTTAAGTCAACCAATAAGGACAGAGAGACAACAGAAAATAAAATGTTTTATTGTGTTTCACAAATTTTCCACTTCACACACGATGACACTTTGCATGCAGCAGATGTTGAAATTGCCGGCAATGCGAAGACATGGATATACAGAGCCTGGATTCATCAAAGACGACGTGAGACGCCACTCCTGTGTCATATACTGCATCATGATACCAGCATCCATGTTTGGCGGCATCGTGGAAAACGCACATTGCCAGCTTGCATTAGAATCGTCATACTGTCATATCAACTTGGAGTGACGGTATGAAGTGCCATTGTCAGGGGTCGCAGCGTCCTATATTTTTTTATATATTTGATACCACTATTTTCAAACTATAAATTTCATGGTAGATTTCTTTAAAATGTGCAATCGAAGGATATTGTGAATATTATATTTTGAAAATAGTGGTGGGTATTACTTAAAAAAATATAGGACGCTGCGAGCCCTGCATTGGATACATGTCTCGGTAACCTCTTGTTCGCATTGCCGGCAATTTCAACAGCCCGTGGTTCTGCCTTATCTTCGATGCCTCCGCAACTCTACGATTTAGCAGGACAATACACGACCGCATGTTGCTCGTACTATCCTGACCTTCCTTGATACAGAACATGTTCCACTGTTGCCCTGTCGGCCCGATCTCTGGATTTCTCACCGAATGAAAATGTCCTGTCAATGGCTTCTGAGCGACTGGCCACTACGACTCGCCCGTCACTACGGTTGATGAACTGTCACATAGTGGTTAAGCTGCATGTACTGATGTACCCGTACATGACATCCAATCTCTGTTCGAATCCATGGCTAGTCAGATAAATGCTGTTATTGCGGCCAGAAGTGGCTGCTTTGGGTAGTGTTTTCGCAGAATCTATACCTCCAAATTTTCTGAAAATGTAATGACTTGTCCGTCCCATTATAATGTATTTGTCCAATAAATATCATTCTGTTATTTGCATTCTTCCATGATGTTGCATTTTGGATGGCAAGCAGTGTATTTTAAAAGAAACTCAAAATAGTCGTCTAATGCAAATTGTTAAAACATCATAAAGTTAAAAAAGGAATTAAGATTATTAAAATGTTAATCTTATCATTATCAAAAAATTTATATCTAACATTTATTATTCATTTTACAAGTAATTTGAAGTTTATTGATTCGTAATAAAACATTGTTTTTTTTTGTTTTCTCTTTGATTTATAACTTCAGCATAAAAGCAAATGGACCATTTTCAAAACGCGTTGTCTGATACTGGAAGGACATTGCTGTAATAAATAACACAACAACAAATAAACAAATTCTACATGAAGTAAAGAGCAAAATAACTAAGATACCTGTACTAAATGAGGTCAAGTCACGGATTCAGATCCCAATAAAGTGTGTAGGGGAAATGTTTTTTGTTACATTTAGCAAAAAAAGGGTGGACAGCACAAAAGGAGGGGGGAAGATAGGATCTTTTTCCTGTTGTATGAAAACAGTGAATGAAAATTATGTAAAGGGAATATATTGTTCCAAGAAAAGGTGTTTTCTGAGCGATAAAACAAGATGAATCTATTCAAGTTTACTACCAATCAATTTGACTTTTCGTGGCTCTTCTTTTTATAACAAAAAACATCTTCGTTAATTTTAATTTCATTCAATACATATTTGCTAGAAATAATTTTCGAGGTTTTTAGGAAAATACAAAATTTTGCGACTTCGTAAGATAGAGGTTTTTTTTAGGAATCCAAACTAAAACAGTCAAAATGATTGCTCTGGCGCTTTTAGTGTTAAGAAGCTTTATATAAATGATGAAATATTTTTGTTTTGGATCATGTGGCTTATTCACATTATGCAAAAAATATAAGTGTTATCTGAAATCTAAAAACATAGAACACATAGAAAAATATAAAAATCCGCTTAATATTCTTCAGGTTAGAGGGATAAAGCAATTTGGGGTATTAAGTAAAAACGAATATAGAAAAGAGAAAAAAGTTCCTAAAACAGCCAATAGATTTTATATAATATAGCTTTAATATAGCACGGAGACATGGAAAAAAAGTGATGGATCATTTTCCTAAAATTCTTCGCTCAACAGCTTGTAAAGAAATAGAAGACTCGAGTTCAGTTTAAATATACTTATGAAATAAATCATTTGTTTAAATGCATTGTATTTTATTATATAAAAGCAAGACGCTTTTATTTACAGAAGAAATTAATTTAGTAACCCTACTTATTGTTAAAACTTTATGAAATCTTTCAATTGCAAATGATATTGTTAAATATTTTAACAAAAACTGCTGTATGAACATGTTAAATTCATAATGATTTATGTCACAAATTTGAAAATTGGAATAACTGCAAGAATGTTATCTAGGCATAAATAACGATCAATTGGGAAACATATCTAATGTATTTGAAATCTACGTGTAGGTAGCACCAGAACATATTCCACGGTATGAGAATTTATTATAATGTTTCTTGTAAATCCTTCATTTTTGATAGGAAAAGACTTACACTATTCTGACTTTAAACATCTCATACACTCTTTAAAAAGATAATGTATTTCTAAGGACGAAATACTTCTTCTGCAAGATAAAGTCTAAAATAAACATACAAAAAATAGAAACAGAACTAAGAGAAAGTAGCAGAGAGTAATATATGCGTATAATCTGAATATGAGTGAATATGTTTTCAGCTACAAAAAACTATTCTAGAAGCAAATGAAAAAAATCGAATGCAAGGAAGCATAAGTAAATATGTCCTTCCTAGTGTTTATCGGTTGAAAAGCGAGACAAACACATAAGGTGTAAAACATGCAGGATAATTATAGCATGCAATATTAAAAATATATTACTTTAAAAATTTCGTGTGATAATATAAAAATCAGCCTTCTTTCTTATGTGCAAATAGAATGTAATGTTTTATAATTATTTAATAATTCAAAATATTATATAGTTCAAGTTCTTAAAATTTTATTTAGGGGGCCACCATTTTCGAGGTTTCCATTATGTAATATATTATGTCATATTTCAAGAGAGGGGAATGGATTTACAAAATGTGACACAGTGTGAAAGCAGGAGGAAATGGTTAACACCTTTTGACATCTAAAATATGAAAACAATTAAGTAGGTATTATTTTCAAGCAGTTTAATAAAATTCGTTTAAAAAATGTGCATTTATATTCAAGTAGCATTTGTTTTATTTATTTTTAATTTAAAATGTAACAGATTCATATAACAACATACCATAACTGTTTTGTATTATTTATATCAGTAATTAATACATGGCATATAACTTTTCTTAGATAAATTGACACAAAATTAATATTTGCGGAAAGTGTGACGTCATAACAGGGAGTGGGGTATTGTTCGATTCGGAGAACATATGACTCAGGCGGAGGTAAGGGTAACAACCCACAATATTCGCGTAATGTAATTAATGTATAATTTGTTATTTCGAAACCAAAAACTGAATATGAATGCACACAATCTCTTTCAAATAAAAAAAGGAAAATTATTTTGCGTTAAATACATTTGAATTATCAGTCACGTGTTGCATTGAATAAAAAAATATTTTTCATTTGATAGATATTTTAACACCACAAAATTTGACTTGAAACATTAAGATATGAATGAACCTGATTTTTTTCTAGCTTTGGAAAATAATTGCTCATCCTACAAATAACACACTAACTAAGAAACATGATATGATGCATATCTATAATAACACCAAATTTAATTGTCATGTTATTCAAGTGAATTCCTATAAAATATTCTTCATTGACGGGAATATATCAATCTCCTTCTCAAGGGCGCATCTTTAAACGAATTTATTGATAGATAATTTAACACCACAAAATTTGACTTGAAACAGTAAGATATGAATGAACCTGATTTTTTTCTAACTTTGGAAAATAATTGCTCATCCTACAAATAACACACTAAATAAGAAACATGATATGATGCATATCTATAATAATACCAAATTTCATTGTCTATGACATGTTATTTAAGTGAATTCGTATAAAATATTCTTCATTGACGAGAATATATCAATCTCCTTCCTCAAGGGCGCACGAATTTATCTGAACTCATCAGTCTGTAATGAAATCATCACAGACAATTTTCGATATGAATTACGTTTCAGTTGACAACTTATTTACCTAATGATCGTGTACTCTGCGTTGTAATAACCCTATTTAAGTCAACGAAGAGAATGTTACAAGAAATCGTTGCCGGTTTCAACTTATAAGCAGCGTAGACAGTTACTTTGGTGACAAAACCAGAAGGTTGGTAATGAACGCCAAGCCAAGCAAATAGAACACGATATAGCAATAGAACATAGGGTTGCAATCCACATATTGAGAACAACATCAATAACAATGGAAATAACGTAAAATAAGTTTTAACAGACAACACATTGTTTTCAGGGATCTAGTGAATGGTATACTGTAGTATAGGCCGTATACTTTGTGGATTTTTTTAAGAACATTGGTGTACGTTCTGTTTTTCGCGTAAAGCTAAACATATATTCTCTAGCACATACCTTCTGCCTATAGCGTATATCATCTAGTTATTTTACGACTATAGCACTGTTTGTTTTATACAAAAAGTGATGGTATCATAATTAAACAAGTTGGAAATTGTACGTCAAACGTTACAAACGAGGTGCGTTCGTACGCACGTTTTAGGATTAAATTCATGATATCCCGTGCGTAGAACGGGTTAAACAGCTAGTTAAGTATATATTTTATGACACTGTTCATACAAATATCTTAACTAGTTATATAAATATTCAGATATATATGTATCAGCTAGTTATATAAATATTCAGATCTTGATGATTTTTAATTCTGTGAAATGAATTATATCGTCTGCAGATTAATATCTGTATTAAAATAAGTATCTCGCTCGCTTGACGATTAAACTTCGGAAGCTCCTATAACAAAAAAGCACCGATTTAAAAAAAAAATTCAAATTTCTTAATAAATATTTTTATTAATATCTCCTAAAGTTTTGATTCGATTTTAATAAAATTTGAAATGTCTCGACAAAATTCTACAAAGATAATATATTTTAAATTGTAAACCATTTGGTTGGGTAGTTTTTGCGTTGTTATATGCGGACAGACAGACAGACGGACGGACAGACAGACGGACAGACAGACAGACAGACAGACGGACGGACAGACGGACGGACCAAACGACGACTATAGGTGCTACGTATTTATATAATTACGAACGCACCTAAAAAGGACGTAAAGAATAATTCTGTCAGTGACACCATGCGTAACACCGACGTATTTCAATTTATGGAGAGTCTATCACTGTATTGTTTAGACGTTCATGTTGTCCACCTTCAACACATGTTGAGACTTCATCACACTTAACAAAAAGCAAGCTATTTTGGGGGAAATTTATGTACATCCTTCTTTCTTTATTGTTTTTAAAGTTATGGATAAAAACATTCATATTTTTCTTGGAGTATTTTTAATTTAATAAGTTTATTGCCAACCTGGAAAAAATTGTATTTCCTTTTTTAATTTGGACAAAAAAATCATCCTTCTTAATTTATCTCCTCAATAAATACTCACCCTTTATAAGTAAATGTATGTGTATATATCTGTAGCTAGCAGATTTATCAATTTAACATTTTTCATGATCTAAAATGCTCATATTGATTTTTTTAAGAATTTCTAATTGTTAATAGCATATTTCAGCACTATAAGATTTTAAAATTATTGTTAGGTTTTCTAAAGTTTTTTCTTAATTGTTATTTGATAAATATTTTGGATGTTAATACTTTGATTAACAAAGAATCGTGAAATTGCGAAGTAAAATTCTAAACACTCCACTAGAAACAAAAAGCTATTTTATTGAAGCTTAAACTTACTCAGCTAACATTCTTTTTATCACAGCTTTCATTTTATCATTTGAACTGAATTTTATGTTTCATTTCATTTTTAAAAACATCTAAGTACTTTTACCAACATCATATAGCTGTATTATGTCAATGTTTCATCAAAATTTTAATAAATAATGTAAAATAATAATAAGTATTGTTATTATTTTATCAAAAGTATATTCTATATATGTTTCTGGTGTGCAGTTGTCCAAAAGAAAAAAAAGGAGAACACTCGTTACTAAATTGTCCCCAAGTCATCTCATAAAAATATGGTTCATACCAATCGATTGGTAATAATGCCTACACATTAATGATGTACTTAAATTATGGTTAGAGAGTCGCCAACATATAGAAATTCCATCACACTTTTTCAATATTAACGCCTATTTTTAAAAGTTATGATAAGAGTTTTGGTAAAGTTTAAATTCCTAATGTTAATTACAATTTTTATCACTGCAAAAAAGATTGCAACGCAGGTAGTTTTTAAGCAGAATTTAAAAACTTAACCTCCATAATTCCTAAGCCACTCGTTCGAGTGGCATGCCGTTTTGTATCCATTTACCGAAAAATCTAAATATGATGTCAGAATTATGTGTTAGTACATAAAAGTTTACAATTCGGTACAATTTGTATATGTAGACGACCCCATAAGAAAAATTATAAGTATAACATTCATTAATAGATTTTCTTTCTACTCGATTGGTACCAGTCACATCTTTTATGATAATTTGCGACAGAATTAGTTGAGAGTCTTCTCTTTCTCTCTCTCTTTTTTTTTTTTTTTTTTTGATGATTGAACATGTTCGTAAATTCCTCTGTGACATTTTCATCGATGGAATGCGACATGTATTCATGAGCTTCAGGTCATTTGCACAATTTCTCACCGTTATCATGAGATGTATATTATTATTTTTTTAACTTTTGTGAAATGTAGCAGATTAAAGTCATAAAAAATTCATGTTGCGAAGAAAAGTTTTTATTCATTCAAAAAATACTGATCAGTTTACTGCGTATTTGAGCAATTGATAATACCCAACCTCTACGGGATTCATAAAATGATTTGAGGCAACAGAAGTTTTCTTGATTGAATTTCGAAAATAGAATTTGTTCAGATAAGATTGAGTTATAGTCGGATAATATATAAAAGCAGTCTTGTGGAAATGAAAAACAACAAACGAAAATTTTACTGCAAAAGAAATATTTATTATACGGAAATCTAAAAAATATTTTATGAAATATATTATATGGCATAGTAAAAATGGTTTATTTAAGAAGGAATTTTTTAAGTATATTTATTCTGGAAGAATGTCTTGTTCAAGAAAATCACGTATTTCAAACGTAAGAAATTACTATAGTTAAAAAATAATTATTAAAAAAATATAAACAATATAAAAAATAATTATGATACTTTTAAAGTAAATTATAAAATTATAAACTTTCTAAAGTTAACTCTATTGTAGTAAACCCTTCTCACTTACGTATTATTTGAATTTGGACATGGACGCCAATGAGATGTAGATTAACTTTTCTGGTTTAACAAAATATAAGTTTTAATTTATTTATTCAGTCAGATCTTTATTATAATTTTTTTAAAGATTTTTACCTACCCATCATACGTAGTATAGGGTAAATCTTGTAATCGTTTAAAAAAAAAAAAAAAAAAATACAGATTTACACGTTTCAGACACTGGAGATTCCGAATAACGTCCGTCTGTCTGTGTGTCTGTTTGTCTGTATGTTTGTGTGTCTGTAAACGCTCTATCTCCCGAAGAAATTGAGATAGAGACTTGAAATTTCGTATCTACTTAGTATGTAATAATGGGAAGAAGCTTATTGAATTTCAGCAACCTCGATTATCCGGAACTATTTTTTCGGACTCTCGAAATATTCGTTCTGATAAAAGGTATATATATTTTTTTTAATTGTTTATTTTAAGGAGTGAATGTAAAAGACAATAAAAAAACATAAATTTTGCATAAAGAATAAAGTCGATCGGATAATTAGTTGCCGAGATATTTGTAATCATAGTTTCCACACTCTTCGATTTTTCATGATTCTGTATTTCATCCAAATTTCAATTCAAAGATATTTTTTAATTGTAAATTAGACGCTTAATCCGACGCAATAAACCGTTAATTAATATGATTATCATTTTTGGAGTTATAAGGATGTTTCTTTTACGCAATTCAGTAATAAAGCATTTAAAGTTTATGACGTCATCAAGCCACGATTTTATTCGAATTACAATGCATTTTATAAGTAGTTTACACGTTTTATTTTCATATTTTATATTATGCATATCTATGATGGGTAAGTACTACGGTGGACCTCAACGACTAGTTTAATTAGAAACCTTCTGTTTTAAATGTATTCAAAGGAATTTTTAATTTTAATTTCTAAAACTAATGGAGACAAATGGCATTTAACATGAAAAATCACTAAGGATTTGATGCTGTAATTTATTGCACATAAAAATAAATACTTGAGTCTAACATATTTTTTCGTAATATTTATGCTAGTTTTATATACAGGTAATTAAAAAAATATATATATAATTTCCTTCCCAAGAAGAAAACATTAATAACGATTATTAATAAACAATAATAATCGTTTTATGGGGCACATTACTTTTTCTAATGATAATTATGTTCAGTGGCACTTTATGTTATCAAAATAATTTATTTATTTATTAGTCCGAGTTTTTAATTTATTATTAACAAATGATAGGAGACTTTGGATTTAGAACTTAAACTTAGAAACTTAGAACTAAAGCCAGAGTAGAGTTATTACTGGAAAATAAAACCGTTCACACAACTTGTAGCTTTTCCATCTTGTATTTAAATTTTTAAAAATACATATTTATTTAAGAGTCTTAAATGAAAATCAATACTTAAGAGTCTTAAAAAACGCATTAAAACAATACAACGTTCATTATTGTGTAGAAGTAACAACATATTATCATGAAGTCCGTAATAACTTTCGGTTTTGTATAAGATATTCGAACTATAGTAATATACCTGTTACCGAAATTACGCAAAATATAAATTATGTTTAAATCAATTACATAACTCAACACATTTTCCGGAAAAAAACTAAAATATCCAATATTTCCTACAATTAAATATCGCGGTATCAGGAAAAGATTTTTTTTCAAACAGTTACTATTTTACCTGAAACAAATGTTATTTGTACTTTTGAGTTATAGTGGCCCCCGTGTATGATTCTCCCAGCCACCAACATTTTTAGTCATATTATAAAGCACATATGACATTATAATGATGTATGATGTATGTAACATTTCTTGACGCATATGGGCCAGTTATAGTCATATATGACGCATATATGTCGTATATGCCGGGTGGACGAAATTAGAACATCCCTACTCTGACCTCCCTATGAATCGAACTAAAAGTGTAACAGCTTTGAATTTTCTGAACATACTATTATTTACATGGGGAACGGATTAGGTTAAAAAACATTTAGTTCCAGAATTACCGATAGACAGCGCTGTACAACAAAAATATGAAAAAAGAGACAATGAAGAGTTAAAGTGAGTTCATCATACCCATGGCAGATTCCGTGGAGCGATGAAGAATATTTTCACCTCAATGGAACAGTGAGCACCCATAATTGTAGCATTTGGGAAACTGAAAACCGCAGTAATTTCTAAGAGATTGCACTCCACTCACCGAGAGTTACAGTCTGGTGTGGATTCACAACTACATTCACTCTTCGACATTTCTTTTTCAACCAGGCTATTCGCAATGGCTCAAAATAATGCTCGAAACTTTTGTTGTATCCCATTTGCAAGAGTGGCAATGTCTTGACTCAAATACCTTTATGCAAGATTCGTCACCTCCACACATTGAACTCTGTGTACCGCAGTTTATGCGGCAATGTTTCCCTAATAGCCGAGTAAAAAATGCCATTTGTGTCCATTTTTTAGGTCCATTTTTGTTTTAAAAAATCATAAAAGGAACCATTTAAATGAGAAAGGAACAGGAACCATTCAAGGATGGATTCAGAGACGGCATTCTCTTCAATGGGATACGAGCACATGAAACTTTTTTCACTATCAAATAATAGAATGAATATTTTGGTCTCACTAGAGGCCGGGAATAAAAACTTTTGGAATTGGTTATCCCAATCAGGGCATGACGAAAGCAGTCGACAGGTCACCACTGGCGACAAAGATATTTAATCTGGCAACGATTTTTAAGACAAAATTTGACGTAAAAAATTAACACAAACAGCATTTTCCTTCCCCTCCCCCCCTTCCCCAATATTAAGGAAAAAACTTAGAAACTATATTCAAACAAAAAAAAATTAACTTTTATTTTTAATTTGACTGGAATTTTTAAAATAATAAAATAAGAATAATTTCAGTAATTTCAATAGGAATATGGGTAAAAAATTTCTTACCTGCTTCACTCTTTTATCAATCTCTCTACATCAGATTTAGATTTCGTAGCACTCAAGTATTTGGACATTTGAAGCATCCACCGATTAGCGTTTTCCGAAAATGTCTGTTAATTCCACCTTTACGGTATTTTTTTTCAGCGATATGTAATTTTGATTATTAGAAAACTTAGATATTATCTTTCTAACCTGTGTACTATTCTAAAGTAGGTAACTAGCAATTTTAAAATATGCTTGTTATTATGTTTTCTTAATTAAATTCATGACGGCGGAGAGGGGCAGAGGGTAAATATTATTTATTGGGTACCATATATTATGAAATTTAGAACTCTTTGATATTTTCCGGCCAAAATGTTTCCACCACCTACTGATGACCCTCTCTGATCAGTGTCGCGTGGAAAAATCTGTTTTCCGGCAGTGATGGACCACTCCTGTAAAAGCCTTAATCAGTCCCTGTTACGTGCTCGCTATCGCAGTGCCCCTGGCAGGCCGGCCGTAGGCCGATTTTCTGTTCTTCTGGTGTTTATGTTTTGCCGTTCATAATCGCGTTTAAAGGCGGCTTCAGCTGCGGCTGAACATTGTACCTTTTTTTAAGACCTTAATAAAGGATTGGCAGGGATACTATGCTCTATAGACTTGGTTCTTGTCTGAGCAGTCCCACTTAGGCAATCAAATCAAATCAAATCAAATCAAAATGTGCTTTTAGTCTGTGTAAGAACTTCTATAAACTCGAGATCCATAAGTAATGTACCCACTGTCCCATCTCCCCGCTTCCTTTATCGACGATCTGATTGAATTGTTGATTTGGAAAATTAAAGATATCGTACCATTTTCGATTTTTAAAATTCTACTAATGTGCCTTTTCAGCATTAGAACAATTTTTATTAAAGGTTATGGTTATACTTTAAATATTTTTTAGCATTTGAATGTTATCAAAATTCACAGAAGTTTGTTTCTCATTGATAATTTTTTGTTTCTCGCTGATATTAATTGATTGGAAATTTGGATGTGTTGTTTAATAGTGTATGCGAACTTATTTGTTACTTTTTAATTACAGTTAATACTTTATTATGTAAATTCACTGGTTATTTTTTACAGTTTTCTTTATATTTCCATTTAATTCTACAATTTTCTGATTATCCAAAATGTTTCATTAATATTTGTAATTTCTTTGTATAAAAGAAGTTAGCATATTCACAAATGTAGATTAAATAGAATAAAAGATCTTTAACACAGTTGGAACGGGTTTTGTCTATTTCTGGTATAAATGTCCTAAATTTGATTTTCTTGAATCACGGATTGTGAAAGTGATTTACCTAAAATATTCTAAAAAATAATTAATCTTAATTGACTTCTTATAATTCAAATAGGTAGCTGGTTTATGTGTTTTTGAAATGTCAATTGTCATAAAAATAGTTAAATTACATTAAAAATTTAGAAAAATATTTCTAACTTCCCGAAATTTACGACATTTTGCTAAAATCATGGAATTGGAGGTAAAAGAATAATTTTTTTGGCAATCATCGCAGAGAGACAATACGTAATATTTGTTAAATTAAAGAAATTATACAGGGTGTGTGGCATTGATAATGTAATTTTTTATTTGAAGAATCTTACTTTAAATCCCAGATCACATGAAACGTGAAAGATCAAAATTGCATGAAATATTGTGAGGTGTCGTAGTATATACAGGGTGTCCCAAAAAGAGTACCTATTTTTAAAAATGAATAAGAAGCAAACGAATAGAGTTATTGAATAAATTCTTGCAGGAAACGGTTGTGTGAAGTCTGGAATTTTGTTTAGAGTACTTTATTATGTTAGTTAAAATTCTTACCGACAGATGGCACTGCGGCTACTGCATTCATCAGCAATAGTTGAAAATTAAATGACATATTTTCAATATGTCTTCAATTCATCACAATAACATGCCGGAGTCTTAGAATGAACTTTCACTGACCACGTCTGCTTCTGTCTGGTCTTCACGCATGCTCCGTTTGTTCATATAGCCACCAAAATGTGCTGTAGCGCCATCTGTCGGTCAGATTTTGAACTATCATAATAACGTTTTCTAAACAAAATTCCAGACTTCACACATCCGTTTCCTGCAAGAATTTTTTAATAACTTTATTCGTTTGTTTCTTATTCATTTTTAAAAATAGACACACCTGTATATACAAATACTGTACAAAATACTGTATATACTGTCCTTTAAAAGAAAGTACTTTCAAAGAAATCCTTAATACCAGATTCAGCACATATCAAATCGGTACGATCAAAAGTTCACCAAACGACCAGATTAATCGCCGGAATGAACAATCAATGCCAGTATCGAAGAGGAGACCGCCGTGTACAAAATGTTAGCTACAAAGCTGGCTGGAGGAAAGTGAAAAATTTTGTTGTTGAGCTCTAACGTTTAACCCTTTTTATATCCCGGGTGACGCCAAAATATCTGTTTTCCAGTAGTTTTGGTTATGTTTTGATATAGCAAGGGGCTTTTTTCGAGGCTATACTTTCCGAGCATACCCTGGAAAACTACAACTGGTAACAGGCACTAGGTAATTACCGTCAAAATTTTTATTTAGTGAGCTATATGGCCCGCTTTTTTTGTTCTTAGAATTTAATGTTAGGTTTGGGCCTCTGATGTTTATTTTGTTATAGCTTTCCTGTGACTCATGGCATCACCTTCAATTTCATTCTCCGTTTATTTCACGACTAAACTAATCTATCAATGATAGGTAGGGTACTCAAAATTTTTGATTGCTCTATACGACACTTTATCGAGGCCACATTGGGTCTCATGTGTTTTCAAACTCTGGAATGACTCCTGGAGTTCTCCACCAGAGTTTCAAAATTCAATTGCTGTTTCAGACAGTTAATTTGTTTCTAAATTTAATGCTATGTTTTCGTTGGAGGTTTCGCGTGTCCATTTTTTTACGACCGCGTTGGTATTCCTAAGCACAGCGTTGACTTGTTTTGACCGAGAGTTACCTATGTCAGAGACACAATCGCCAAAAATTATACTATGTTTGCTTAAAAATGAGTGCACGAGATAGTTGGAAAAAATACCTTAATCTTCGTTAAATGTAACAAGAATAAAGATAAAAAAAAAAGCCAGTGTGTGATTTTTAAAACCGCAAGATAAATATGCAGACATGCAAATGACATGGGACATTCATCTGTTCGTTAGGGGCTTGCCGTTTTGAATGTGTATGTGCAAATGATCTATTAAAGGTAAGTCAAACTGCAGTAGAATTTTTATGACCCGAAATATGTGGGTGCAGCTGGAAGTGCTATCTGACAACATCCGTCCGAGAATAAACAAATACATTTTATTATGACTTTGAGAGGAATTGCTAGCTGCAAAATACATCTGCGCTCTTGCATATAACATTTTATACACACGCCAGTGGATGTTGTTTAAACTTTATTTTAGCTGTGGAAAACGCGCGGTATGAATTAATGATGCAAACAGAATAAATTGTTATTTTAAAATCAGATAGAGATTATTTTTAAATGAAAGAAAATACTAGGATCAATTCATTTTTTATAACAGAAAATAATTGTGTTTATAAAATAAGATGTAGTAAAAATTAATGTTATTCAGATATTATAAAATGATATTAATTATATATTTAAAATATAATATGTGATGTTTAGAATCTCCGTCAGAAGGTGGACAACAAAATAGTTGGGGAATTTTATAACTGAATAATTAGCGTAGTATTAATTGTAGGGTACCAGTTCAAAGGAAGATTATTAGCATTGTATTATACGTTTGCGGATATACTTCTGACCTTTGTGCTGAAGTGTCAGTTTTGGTTGGTCGAGAAGGTTTTATTACATGTTCCAGACAATCACTGGTCCTTATACTCTTAGATTTCAGTGTATGGGATTATTAAAGAACAGGTACGCCGAATTTCAGTCTTGAAAAAAATAATAGTCAATTCATATGCTTTATTGAAGTGAACATGCTCACAAACATATTGGTGAAAATTTATTTACAAAAGAGATATTTGTACAGTAATAAGGGCAGCCGCATTGGACATTTGACCAAAGGTAAACTTTGTGACTTTCTCTGTTTTATAACGATTTGTACTCCCATGTTTATCTTTATAACTACGCACAATAAACCGTCATTTAAGAATTTACTTTATCTTTAACCTGCATTTCTATAAAATTTAAACAATATTTATAAAAGCTAAATATTTCCCAGATATTGCAAGCTTTTGAAATGCTGTATTTAATTTCTCCTGCAAGATAAAATTTAGAGAAGCTGCTATTACTTAAATACTTGATTTCAGTTTACATTTACAATGATAATATTGAATTAAAACAATATTTTTAAAGGCTTTTTCTCGGTTATCAAATACTTTCTTAAATACTTTCAGACTTTTGAATACTATACCCATTTCTAAAATTTAGTCAGTAAAAAGGCAATAATATATTACTGGCATTAACAAAACATTTTGTATTATTATGTGTTTTTAAAGCGCTTGTTCATACAATTTCTATTACAACACACATTTTCCTATTTTTTGAAGAAATGTTATTTTATAGATTTGTTAAAAAATGTTAGCATACCAAACTTAGCCAAATTGAGTCTTACATGCTGTCGAAAAAAAAACTATTTCGTAAAAAATCCCTAAACATTTTTTCAAAGAGAATTTTAAAGTAATCCATTAATAACAGAAATTAATTACACTTCGATTAATTTTGTCTAGTAAAAATAATATCATATCATTATTTTAATGATTGTTCAGATAGATTAAAGTTACAATGTAATTATAAAGTTTTAATTAACTTTATTAAAATATTTCTTTTCAAATCTCTTTCTGCACCAACATGTTCAATTTAAAAAAATATTTTTCACATTGAAATATACATGAGAAAACCATTGCATAATAAAATTCTAACTTCAATTTTATTATACTAAAATGTTTTAATAGGAGCAAATACACAGAACATAAAAATTGAAGTATCACTAATATCGTATATATGTGATTTAGTCAAATGCAAATCGAAACTATGCGTTTTAAAAATGTGAAAAAGCTTTTCAGTATATTTTCTTCCGTTAAGTATTCTTTAACAGTAGTTTTTTTTAAAGCAAATTGCGCAAATTAAATTCAATTACTATATTTATTTATTTATAGAAGATCTAATTGAAAATAACTTTAATTATGTAAAAATTTGTTAAAGCAGATTTATATATTTGCAGTGATATTTTTTAGTTCTAGATTAAAACGTTATTTGATTTAAAAAATAAATGTTATGTATTTTAACAAAATGATAGTGATATAATCTATTAAATAATGGACTTTTTAGAGAAATACATCAACTTCGGTTACTATTAAGATGTGTTTTAAAAAGGCTTTATGCATTTACTGAAGTATAAAAAATAAGTAAAGTTTAGAATAAATTTGTAGAAATTTGGAAAAAAATTCTTAAAATAATTCTAATACGCAGATAAATATAGCAATTTTGTGGTCATACAAAATACAAAAAAAAGTTAATTTGCGCATGACAATTTATACGATAGTCGAGTAGTCCCGTTTGAATGTATTTCAACAACTATATCAAGTTAAAAATGTAATAATCTCTCTTCAATTTGTAAATATTGTTAAACATTCGTTATAACGGATATTTTTTCTATCAGATTTTTCTCTAATTTGACTCAAGTAATATTTTATTGTTTACTTTTTCTAGATGCTATTTTCAATGTGAGAAGTATTTATTTTAACGAAAAAAATATAAAAAACTTTCTATAATAATTGCATGCTTTGTTCTAATGTTTCATAATCAGTTGTTATGTAGTTATATTGTTTTCTTCAGATCGAAATACTAAATTATATTGTAGGTATAATATAAAATGTCTTTTAAGTATTTTATAATTAAAACTATCTTCTAAAAAATATATAAGCGTTTAAGAATGAAAAATATTATTTAACTCTAATCATGGTAAAGTAAGTATCATTTTTAGTTTAAGGAAAACGAAATTTATATTAAGTAATTGAATGGTATGAATTTTGCGTGAAAAAATTATTTAAATCTATTATCAGAGTGTTAATAAAGTACAATAAAGTATTTTATCATTTGCTTGTCCTGTGAATTTTAATTTTGTTTAACGATAAAAATTCAACATAAAATATTAAATACTATATGAAATAATTTTAAATTGATTTTATTAAACATATTATTTCTAAAACACTCTGTTAATGATTCCTTTTTTCAAATTTTAACAAATCGAATAACATTTTTCATTTTATCTAAATTTTTCTTTCTTTCATTTTTATCCAATGTCTATAATAAAACATTCTCCAAGTACACCAAACAATGTCCCATTATCGTAATGAGAATGACTTTGCCTTTTCTCAAGAGAAATTGCCTCCAGGTCTGAGAATAATGGTAAAAGACCTTCTATATCTCATATAAAATGTGTTTTCACAGAAGATTAGTAATAAAAAAAAACTTATCTAGCTTTTTATGTGAAGAAAACATTGCCTCTTAACCTTTCAGTAATATTTACTCAAATAATATGTATTAAGAAACATTTTGTTTAGTATTCCTTTTTAAAGTTAGAAATCTTTTTAAACATGAAAATGAGTGTGTTAAAGAGTTTTGTTGTTGTTATAGAAACAAAGTATCTGGTTTGATTTGTTGAGTGTATAGAAGAAATATTAATATTTTAATATTTATGTAGTTAATGATGATCATTTACACTTTAAGCACACTTTCTTATTTGTACTACTGCATTATTTATTTCTAATTTTTCTTTAACCGACATTTAATGATGAGTACGTTACTGATTTTGTAGCTTTTAAAATAACAAGTAAATGGAATATAATTTTTGCACTTTTCATTTTTTCAAATATAAACAAGAAAGAAAAATCATGCGTCAAGCATAGATTATATAACACTTTTCAACGTTTCCAAAATAATTTTACAAATCATTACCGTTTAATAAGCTGAAAGATAACATCTAAGAAAACAATTTGGAAAACGCATAACATATTTAAAAACGTAATTTCAGGAATTTCCAACATATATTTCCAACATATACAATATTCGGAAAAATATTCGAATACTTTTATTCAGCCATGTATATGATCTATAGATTTGTATATATACTACATTGGATGCTAAATTTTAGTTTAGTTAGAAAACGCGTAGCACAGTTTAAAATTCTCCTTCTGGAATTTCTCTCAATAAACAGAAATGCGTTCGCGAAAATTTGTGCTGCCCTGTATATGATCTACAGAATTTATACACACCAAGTAATAGACAAAAAGTGAGTTAAATTTAAAATTGCGTTCAGCAAATTAAAACGCACTTCCAGGAATTATTGTTAACAGACAGTAGAGAATTCTTTTGTGTGTCCCTGTAAATGAACGATGACTGCTACACACACAATATTCTGCAGTAAGCCTCTTGTAATGCACCTTAGTGATACATATAAATTTCAATGCGTCTAAAATGATGAAATATTATTTAATTAAACCAAAAACGATTTTTCTCCATAGACGTAATGCAACGGAATTATTTTGACTGTCCCTGTAAAGTAATTACAAGTGCTATGCACACCATATAATATATTTATCTTCTTGTAATATACCTTAGTGATATATATCAATTACAATGTGTTTGAAATTGTGTAACATCATTAAAATAAACCGCAAATGATTTTCCCCATAGACTGTGATATAACGGAATTATTTTGAGTGTCCCTGTAAGAAAATTATATAAGTACTACAAACATCAGTTGAAATAGGGAACATTCTATAGAGAACGACAATAACACATAAAAATTGCAGGGCAATCCGAGCATATTTACGGGAGTTAGAGCAGACGGCCAGACGGCCATACGGCAGACAAACCGAAGTCATAAACGAAGGAATAATCCGAATGAAACCAAAATTTGTACACATACTATTTGAGAAGGGGGAAGAAGAATGCAACAATACGACAGATGGCGCTTTTGTGTGTGAAATGTATTGTGCAATACAAGAACAAAGAATTAAGGCACAAAACCGGATGGCATACCTAATTTATTGGAAAATTTCACAGTGAATGGCGTTAAGATTTCGCATGGCGGTGCCGATCAAGTTCAGGTTCCACATGACCATTGTCCTGCAAGAGACAATCCAGGCGGTGGACGACGTGTTCAACTGCGGAATGTAACGCATCAGGAGTGATGTTTCGCACATGTTGTGATATGTGATCTTTTAAGTAGATAAAGGAAATAAAAACACAACACAATTTATAGTATTTTTTATAATACCTAACGTCAGTAGGCACAAGTAACTATCTGTCTCATATTATCACCGATTAACTCTACTTAAAAACAATAAAATCTAATAGCATTATGTATTTATATGATCTTCGAAAAATCTATTAAAATATAAATATAAATAAAAAAAAAGACTTTGCTTAAATTCGCTTAGTCGAGTGCAATGAACCTTCGAAAACAGTTTCTTTATAGCTGGCGGAGTGGAAAACCACCCATGAAATGCACGTTACGACTCTCAAGATCGTAACAAAATGTAAACAAAAGAAAAGAAGTAATAACTGTATCATATGTCTGTGTAGCATGAGCAAATATCTAAAAAGTGTACTTGTCAGATGAATTGCACCAGACGCACAGTTCGAATTATTAGTTTTATAAAATTGAATACATTTTATATTGATTTATTTGACAGACTTTTTAAGACTTAAAAGAAGTAGATCTAAATTTTAAGTTTTAAAAATCTGAAATAACTCTCATTTTATTCATTGCATTTAATTACTGCATTTAATTTACTCAGGTAGACAACAACAGCTTTATTTTTTTTTTTTGATAGACTACAGAAAGTTATGAATTTAGAACCCACAAATATTACCTTGAAATAGATAGGGAAATCCTCAATTAAGCCAGCAGGTTATTTCAAAATAGAAAAAAATTTACGATCCAAAATTTTAAGTTGATGATTTTGTAGTTAATGACAATACAATTAATTTCGATTTAATTGTCGGCACTGACGTCATTCATGAAGGAACATTAATGGTTTCTGGAAATAAAGTAAGATTGTGTAAAACGGAAATTGAATCAAGTAACTTTTTAGCCATCATAGCAAATGCCCAAAATTAGCCTTCAATTGATTAATTCACATTACTGATAAATAGTTGCGTTCGGAATTATGTTATCTGTTTAAAAATTAAGAGCCTGTGAAAATAAAAACAGTATATGGCAAAATGAAAATTAACTTGATTGACAAAGACTTTTATTCGTTTGTACTTTCGAAGATTCCCACATTGTGAAAAAAAATGGCAGAAACCCATGTTGAGATGTGGTTAGCTAAAGTAGTTTTTCGTAAAAAATGCTTTGATTTTACATCGCCTGTAGTGTTGGTTAGAAAAAGGGTAATATGATGAGACTCTGTGATGTTTAAAGACGTCTTAACACGGGAGGCTACACGGGAACATTCTCGTTACCGTTCACAGATGAGTTCATAGATTAATTACATTTCACCGAAGTATTCACTACAATAGATGTTATAAGAGAGCTTTTTCATATAGAGGTTGAAGAGGACTCCAGGAGAAGTGCTTTCTTTCGTCACTCACGATGGTCAGTGGGAATTTGTAGTGTCCATTCAGATTGACCAATTTTCATTGTGAATTTCAAAAGTGTATTTATAATGTGTATCGAAAATTGTTAAAAAACTGCGCACTTGTGATGTTTTTTTTAATTAAAGGTAATATGAAAATTAAAATGAATGATAAGTAAGATATATGGATGACCAGATAATTCCTTCTAAAAACGAAACTGATTTTATGGTAAAATTAAACTTGCTCTGCAGACCGCGTCAGAGTAGGGACTAGAATTAATTTTTAAAAAATGCGATTTGTCGAAACAAAATTAATTCATGTGGGTTAAAGAATTATAAACGGTAAATTATATCTCTTCCCACTTGAATCTAAAGTTGTAATGCATTTTCAAGAACCAAAATGTGGCAAATATATTCAAAGTTACCTGGGATTAACAGAGTATTTTCGGAAATTCATGAAGACTACTATGTGATAGCTAAACCTTTGAGTGATCTGCTGAAAAATCTTGTAGTACACCTCAGCTATATGTATCAATTTTAAACTGTTTGAAATAGTGTAACATCAATAAAATACATTGCAAACGGTTGTTCACCATAGGCAATAATGTAAGAGAAATTTTGAGTAGCCCTATAAACGAGCTATGAACGCTATACACATGAATATTATAAAATTTATTGCCAAAAACATTTAACGTTGTGTTTATCCTCATGTTATTCTGCCTAAAATCGTGACATTTTTTCAAACATTTTTGTATATTTTTAAAACCATGCCCTGAAATAGCACTATTATAGTATTCATCATTTGTTGAATACAAAATATTTTTACATTTCGTCAAAAAACTATATTATATATTAAATCTAAATTCATAGAACGAAAATTTTAAACTAAGAGTAAATATGTTCTGCAATTGTCTCAGAAAAACAACGAATAAAGTTTTTAACCTCGTATATTATGAATCATATTTATTGCTTTTATGATATTCATACTGATGCTGGAGACTTTATCTGGGTTTCAATTTCCTTTGCTTTTATCCTTTTGCTTGCGACCGTGGGAACAATTAAACTTTCGGATAGAATCTACTGCCTTCCTGTAGATTTTGCAGTATCATAAGTAGTTGGAATCTGTACGAAATAAAAAATGACAGTCGCTATGAACGTTTAATTTTATCAGCAATTCTTTTATGTGACATTTCAATGCTTTTTTAATGTATAATTTGGTTTCTTTCGAAGTCAGAAAGCATTTTTTCACTCCCCATCATTAAAATTTTCCAGAACTATACGAAAGGGCTCAGAACTTCTTTGTTAAATGATATGCGAAAATATTCTCCAATCACGAGCCGTGGTTTCAAATATTTACGGCATTTTGCTCCAGCATAAATTTAGCAAAATACATATTTTAAAATAGATTAATATATATATATACAATTTTTGTAAATGATTGCTTTAATATTAATTGGAACATAATGTATTTAATTTTAAAATAAAGATTTGCATATTTATATATCAAACGAGAACTGATATCTTTGTTTTTGTGTCGTTCCTATCATTTAGTATATCGCAATATAACGAAATTTGATTTGTTCATTTCCCCCTGAAATAGCGGAAAATTCGCTCATCTAACGGAATTTTTATTATACATTTTGCTATCTAAACTGGATCTTTAAAAAATTATGTGAAAATTGGTTCAACTGTGCTGCAAGAAATTGTCTGTTTTTGTTTTGTTTTGTTTTGTTTTGTTTTGTTTTGTTTTGTTTTGTTTTGTTTTGTTTTGTTTTGTTTTGTTTTGTTTTGTTTTGTTTTGTTTTGTTTTGTTTTGTTTTGTTTTGTTTTCGTTTTCGTTTTTTGTCTTGTTTTGTTTTGTTTTGTTTTTGTTTTGTTGCTTGTTTTTGTTTTGTTTTGTTTTGTTTTGTTTTGTTTTGTTTTGTTTTGTTTTTGACAGAATTTATTTTACAACTAAATACATGTTTCAGTATAATTTACAAAAGTCACAATATTCAAAAATTGTTTGATTTAAATATACGAATAAGAATATTTTGGTACAATTTGAAATTAACATATTTACAAACATAAACATTAGATCGATGACTTTAGGCATGCATTACAGTACAGTGTCTACATTCGCATTTTTATGCGAAGGATTTTACCATTTAAATAAAGTTAACATGAGTGAAAGTATTTTAAATAAGCTGTTTTTCGGATATGAAGAGGCAAAGCATTAGTATTCAGATTACTGAATCTCATTTATATAATTCAATGTAAGGATTATGTATAAAAAATTTGTAATCAACTTACATTCAAGAATAACTTAGGAAGCTTATTCAATTGCACAAACATTGAAAGTAAAATGTATGAAAGCACGAATGATAATAAGATGACCTAAATGCAACCAAAATTAAATTTAATTAATACCCACAAAATATATATTAGGGATTTGTAAGATGCACTCAATATTTACAAAGGGAATAATAACGCTTTATCCTTATTTCATTTTAACACGAAGTTTTACAATTATTTAAATTAAATTTAAACAATTATTGCGTCTATTTATTACTTATTTAATTAGATAGATTTTAAAGGTTTTTCAGAAGAAATTATTCAATTTTATCTCCATTCATTTTTTAAATTTGAGGGTAATATACTATACTCGACAAATTTATTATTCATATATACGTTATCATAAATTTAAGCTATCAAGTAAAATATGCGGAC
This sequence comes from Maratus michaelseni, assembly GCA_963931845.1. Classification (NCBI taxonomy): domain Eukaryota; kingdom Metazoa; phylum Arthropoda; class Arachnida; order Araneae; family Salticidae; genus Maratus; species Maratus michaelseni. The sequence goes on along the minus strand of OZ007590.1, from coordinate 253,161,653 downwards.
TTTTTGTTCTAATTTTAATTACGTTTAATAAAAAAGATTATATTTTTATTCTAATACTACCTGACACGCCCGGCGTTGCCCGAGCTTTCTAATAAACTTAAATCTCTTAAAAAAAGAAAATCTGGCCACGGTCTACCATGGCTTCGACACCGTATACCGAGCATGCTCGTACTTTCCGGAAAATCTTTTATTTCCCCATACCACCGCCAGGGGAGCATTCTGTTCTGAACAAACCTTTTTCCGAACGAACTTCTGAGACAGGTCCCCGCTGCCTACGTTACTGTATAGTAGACGTGCTACAAAATTGAGCTGGTTTCGAGAAGATGGGAACATTATTAGCCGAGTTATTGAAATACGGCACAGTTAGAGAAAATAACTTTGAGTGAGGTGCCAAGGAGAGGGCATGTTCAAGTATCCTTCAGAAAATGAGTCATTAGAAGGCCCACTATGCATGTTTAAATTCGTTCGTTTAGTTAAGCTAGGCACTGAATTACAAATTTGGCTTAAACTATTATTCGGATAAGTTACTATTATTACTATTAATACTATATTAACACTATAATACTATATTAACACTATTAATACTATATTAATACTATATTAATACTATAATAACTATTATTCGGATAATAGTGGTAACCGCTACTCATAAATTTAGTTTAATGTTATAAAGAGTGACTATTAAGTCAAATATAATGTTTGGAATCACTTTTGCTGCAATCGGAAAGATAGTTGCTGATATATGGAAACGGGGCATAGTTACAGAAAAAACATTGAAGGAAGCGCCACGGGGGGGGAGGGGTTGTTCAAGTGCCCTTCAGCAAATTACTTTTTAGGAGGACCACTATGCATCTTTAAAGATTGATTCATTTGGTTCAGCTAGAAACTTAATTTGAAATTTGGCTTAGACTATTATTCGGGAATTCTGGTAACTGCTTTCTAGAAATACACCTTGAAGCTATGAATGCTGATTTTTACGATAATTTAGTAAAAATGAAGCTGGTTTCGAGATGTTCGGAACACTATTAGCTGAGATTTATAATAGCGGTATTCTCTATATAAAACAGCAATTAAACGCTACGGGTGCAGCTAAAAATGTTAAAATTGTTACATGTAATTAGACCCTTGCGCCTCTCCATTCCCGCAAATATAAAAATAATATGTTAAATAAAGTTTTCTGTATTAATAACCTCTATCATAATACTATATTTCATGTAAAAAAATGTATAAACCCGGCTAATTGTCATGAAGGAAAACGTGCTTGGAAAATATTTCAAACAGGGGGACGTCTGTGTAATTTGTCATGTGCAGGTGGCGCGACAATAGCATGGCTGGACGCTGATAACTTCAATCCATATTAACACTATTAAGTTAGAAATCCTTATCTATGCATCGCTACTCTGGTTTATTTAATTACTTCTGTGAAGAATCGATGCAACCAACCAACCCAAGAGAAAAAAGCGCATTTGTGATGAGAGTTCCTTGTGGATATTAATTAATATTTCAGTAAATGATTGAAATATTAAAATTCTGAGGTTAAGGTGCATCAGGAGAGGGTTTGGACTACCTAAATCTAAATTTTCAGGCTTCTAGGTGGGCTAGATTTTCCTAGCTTTCGCCAACAGATACACAGACACACAGACACACACACAGAACGAAACTTTATTTTATTAGTACAGATAAAACTGCCCGTAGATGTTGTTTCAGTGCCAATGTATGCTTGGTTTCTTTAGTATAAGAATAGTTATTATACAAACCTGAAAATATTAAATCCAAAGCTTTTTTGTTTGTAAAAATTAATACTTTGTAAACTATTATGCATACACTTTTTAAACATAATAATATGTTACTTTTGGTAGACATATTGATTACTATTCATATCATAATAAGTTTTAAAATTCTGTCAGTTTGTTTAAAACATTGTCTAAACTAGATGTGTAATAAAAGAGTAGGTATACTCTAATTGATAAAGAAAGTTCATACGCCATATATTCATTGAATTATATTAATATTTTAGCGGACACTAATTGCGGCATATAACACTTTGTCTCCATACGTGTAGTTGCAGATAACGCCTTGTCCACGCAAATGTTTTACATTTTAATAAAAATAAGAGAGAAAAATCATGCGTCTAGCACATTTATGAAACACTTTTCAACACTTCTAGAATACAGTGATGGAACTTCATTGATGCCACAGAGCTTCGACGGAGCAACGAAACTGAAATGTTGAAAGAGATTTCAGAAATTACCGTCTATATCTGAAATGGAATTTGATTTTTTTTGCATGTGTGCATCCTTGTACATAATCTCTAAAAATGTTTTCTAAACAGCGTAGTGGGCTGAAATTTAGCTTAGCTACAACGCACATAACACAGGCTAATATTTACCTTCAGTAAACGTACTTTCAGAAATTACCCTCCATAGATGACAATGTATTGGGTTCATCCGCCTTCATATGAACATATTTATATTCTACAAAAACTTCTCAGTATACTAAGTATAGTTCACCCGGAAAATGTATAACTCAATTAAAAAACATCCGATAAGGAATTCATGCTCATACAATGTCATGCTTACGAATTATTTTGTGTAGCCTTTATATGATCTATAAAATTTAACCACACTATGTAATATGCAAAATATTAGTTAAACATATAAACGCATACCCCTTCTAAAAACGTACCTTGGAATTTATGTCTCATAGACAGTACTGTAATTGAAATATTTTGTGTGTTACTGTACGTAAACAATAATTATTATGTTGGTGATATTCTACGTAATGCAGTTTGTCGCACACTTGAATAATGTGCATACATTTGATTATGCTTGAAATAATGTAACATTATTAAAATACGTTTCAGACATCTTCCCCCGTAGACAATTATATGAAAAAATATTTTGAGGGATTCTGTATATGAATAATAAAAGTGTTTCGCACCATATGATACAGAAGGCCTGTTTTATTGCACTTCATATATGTATATCAATGTCATTATATTTGAAATAATATATCATTATTAAAATACATGTCCCTATAAACGACCTGTAAATACTACACACGCCATTCCCATTAGCAAAAATGCCATAATGAATTTGAATAACATATATATCAATTACATGACAGTCCGAGTACATTTACTATAGTTAGAGCACGAACAGAGAGATAGACTACAGACAGACTAACCGAAGCAAAAACAATTTTCAACTACGTTGGGAATTTTTAAACAGCAAACTAACTTCAAGATATCAAGTAGCTAACTTTTAACTCTGCAGTTGCCACAAATCTAATTCAGACACAAATAAATATAATAAAAAATTAGATGGCTTCTTTTTTAAGATTTTGCGCAGAAAATAAATGCATTATGAATCCAGATTTCAGTGTTTAGTTCATTAATATCAAGAAAAAAATCATGCGTCAAGCATAGAATAAGATACATTTTACAACACTTCCAGAATATTGCAACGGAACCATATTTCAACAATTACCGCCTATGATCGAAAAGGTACTCGAATTCTCGTGTGCATCTCTGTATATGATCTCTAGATCTAAGTATCCATTATATACTATGCTAAAATTAGTTTAGTTACAGCACGCATAAGACAGTGAAAAATTCATCTTCAGCAGTTTCCCTCAATAGACGAATATACGGTTGAATAAATTTGCACAACCCTGTGTAATATCTTCAGATATTTATACACTGCTCTTATTACGCTAAACATCAATTCAGTATAAATCTATACAACACAATTGAAAACGTGCTTTCAGAAATTACCATTCATACACGCCAATGTAGCCGTTTTTTCTGTAGCCATGTACATGAATTTATTTATTTCAATAAAAGCCTCTTAGTATACTAAATATACTTCAGCTGGAACATTCATAACTGAATTAAACAACACCCTTGAGCAATTGACGCTCAAACACAGTCAAGAATACGAATTATTTTCTGTAGACCTGTATATGGTCTATAGCATTTGCTCACACCACGCAGTTTTCAAAACTTTAGTTAAAAATAAAAACACATTCCACAGCTTCTATTCTCATAGAACGTTCTGTTACCGAAATATTTTGTGTGTCCTTATAAATGAACGATAGCTTTTGTCCACGTCATATTTTACAGAAACGATCTTGTAGTGACTTCAATCATGTATATAAATTTCGGTATGTTACAAATAGTGTAACGTTATTAAAATACGCTGCAAACAATTTTCCCTTGTAGACATATTTTGTCTTTGTAGACCCAATTGTCCTTGTAGACCCAATTATATAAAAGATCTCTTTTGAGTGACTTTGTAAGTCATTGATGAATGCTTTGCACACCGTATCATACAGAAAGCATGAGTGTTTTGCACTTGATAAAAATATATCAGTGTAATTATGTTTGAAATAGTGTAACATTTGTTAAATTTGAGCTTCAATTCTATAAATCTTCTTTGCTGTATTCAATTTATTATAATCCATAAGTTAAAAAAAACAATGAATTGAAACCAAGTTGCTATTTGCAGAATAACTGTATTGCATTGAGGATATAGATTACCTTTGTTTTAGAAAAATAAGATAAAATAGGAAAATCGGGTGATAATCGGGTGATAATCGGGTGAAAATCTCCAATAAATAAAAAAATTCCCAAGATGGGTCTCCTCAGTATTCCGAATTTGGCAAAAAGCCCAACTGTATGAAACAAAAATTGAGATGATTAACGACTCTGATGTTTCATCGCAGGTGAGGAAGGTTATCTCAGTCTGATATTTTTCTATTTTCTAAACGCACATCGGTAAAAAAAATTCATGCATGAATATTTGATACGTATTAAACGTATGCGTGCACATGTGTACAAAACTTCGCAAATTATAGAAATATTTCGTAATATATCGTTTTTTAAGCTATCAACTTCTTAACTAACTAATTTGGCAAAAGACCTATTCAAAAAACTGTTTTTTTCTGTTTTGCTTTCAAAAACTATAACCGGCAAATGATAGAAAGTTGTTTCAAAATTAACAAGAATGAAAAATCAAGCATAGATTATGAAACACTTTCCAACATATCTAGAAAACTGGATCGAAACTTCACCGTTAAATAAAGTGAAAGTAAATATGTAGGTATACAGTATATAAGAAATATATAACACATTCAAAAGTTGAGTTTTAGTAATTACCTACCATAGTCAAAAAGTAATAGAATTATTTTGTACAGCCCTGTATATGATCCATAGATTTTGATATATACACTACATAGCATATGATATAATTTTGGTCATTTAGAAAATTCACATTTTGCAATTTTCGCCAATCTATGGAAATGCACGCGAAAGCTTTTGTACAATACTGTATATTCCCTAACGACTTTTGTACACACCCCATATTAAGCTAAAATGTAATTTAGGTAAAAACCCACAATGCAACTTAAAACAAACTTCCAGCAATTGCCAACCAGAAATGACAATGTACCTTGTTCTTTTCGTGACCCTTTATACGAATTTAATTATTTTCCTCAAACTTCTATAAGTCTACTAAATATAGTTCAGCAGAAAAATGCGTAAGGCAATAAAAAACTACCCTAAGCAATTTAATACCATACTCTGTAATACTTAAGAATTTCCTTTTGTAGACCTGTACAGTGTACATGATCAACTAAATTTATACACATCATGGACTATGCAAAAATTTAGTTAAACTTAAAAACGCAAACCAATGTTGAAAACGCACGTATCACACGTAGACTGTATTAACTGTGCGTGTACTTATACCAATATATTTTGTGTGTCCCTGTAAATGAACGATAAACACAACGCACAACATACCTTTAAGTGAGCAATTTATAATGCATCTAAGTAATGCATATAAATTTCAGTACGTTAGAAATAGTGAAACTTCATTAAATTACACTGCAAATTATTTTTCCCTGTAGAACAATATACAACAGAATTCCTCTGGTTGACCCTGTAAATGAATAATAAATGCTTTGTACCCCATATTCTACAAAAATCATGTTTTAGTGGACTTCATAATTGTATATCAATTTCATCTTGTGTCAAATAGCGTAGCATCATCAAAATGCACATGAAGCGATTTTTTCTCATTGACTGTAACGTAACAAAATAATTTTGACTGTCCCTGTACAAAACGGTAAGTGTTACACACTTCATTTTCAATGGAGATTATACAATAGTAAACCACAATAGCATACAAAACTTTCAGGGCAAATCCGAGTTTATTTACGTGAGTTAGAGAACGGACAGACAGACATACGGTAGACAGACAGACAATCCGAATTCATAAACACTTTTCAACTATTTTGGGAAAGTATTAAAAATTAGATTTATTGTTTTCTGAGTATATTTACGAAACGGATAATTTCAGTCATGATAGATAGAAAGGAAAAGTAATACTTAAAATAAAGGTGATTTTTTTTTTTTTTTTTTTTTTTTTTTTTTTTTCTTGTGAGACAGAATTTTATTTCTGGAAAATATTTTAATTATGTACAGATTCTTAGAGTTCAGTAAAGATTATTTTCCTTAATATACTTTCTTAATTCGACAACAATAACAAAACCTTTCAATTTTATCACAGTTAAATTTAACTGGTGTAGTATTTTTATAATAATCCGATAATATTATTAAAAAGTTATAATTGTCTCGTATGCTACAACCATAAATCCTTTCTATAAGAAATGTCTAGATGATTTAATCATTATCAAATTTAATAATTGTAATAAATAAATATTCTTATAGCATCGACTTTGTTTGTTTAAATTAATAATTTAACTCTTAAATTATACATTTTTTAAAACTATAATTAATATCAAGGATGAAAAATCGATTTTATTTTTATGGCAACATTTTATTTCTAGTGTTAAGTACCATTATATTTTTCATAATTTCCACCATAACTTACCGAGTATTAATAACAATATTTTATCTCGACCTTTGACGAGCCTATTATCATAATAAAAATTCAGTGAGTCACTTTTAAAAGGCTTTATTACTGCGCGAACTCATTATTTTTAGATTATATATCAGAAAAACATTCTTCAGGAAAGTAACTTTTATACTGAAAAGGTTTATTACTTTGGTGAGTAGATTTTATTTTTAGATTAAAGTTGAAATTTGTAAGCTACCTAGAAGAAATTGCAACACTTTAATGAGAAAAGAGTTCTAGAAAAAAAAAGCAAGAGTAAATTGCATTTTTTTTTACTACCAGAGAAAGTATTTCTTTATTTACTTAAAAGTGACACGAAAAAATAGAGTAAAAATATTGTAAAACTTAATTGCATGTTGCATGCAATATGTAGAACTTTGTTATCTGCCACCAAATAAAGGAATTTTTATTTTAGGTAAGAAATCATTAATCTTTAGATTAATGATAAAGTAATTTGTAACAAACAAGTCACAAATTAAAATAGCAAATAATAATTAATTTTCAATGAAATCTTATTTCAAAAGTTATGAAACATTTTACACTTGAAAAATTAGCATATTTTAAAAAGTTGTTTCGACTTTTGAAACAAATTATAAATATGTAAGTTTTTTCGTGAGAAAACACATATCTTGAAATTTAAAAAAACATATTTTTAATAAATGTCATCGAAAGAATGTATCTGTTGGACTCACTGTTCCTCGATATCTTGTGAGGCGTGCAGCAGTCCGCTACACTCCAAAAATATTCGAGTGGTTTTGAAAAAATATCATATTCAAATAAATAAAATTGTCTAATGCCTGACTTTTTTTTTGTGTTGTTCATAAAAAACAATTGATCAACCACTTGGAAAATGTTTCATAAAAAAAAAAAAAAAAAAAAAAAAAAAAAAAAAAGTGAAATTGATTCATCTGTTGCCGAGTTGTTTTGGATACAGACTTTAAAAGATTGTTTCAAAAAAATTGCGTTTAAATTTTGGCAAAACGTACGCACCGGTTATACACCAGACAACAATTTCTATATATTATATGTTCGTTTTAAAAAAGACTTCGGAAGAACATTTCTAAAAATTCAAGCAATGTAAAAAAAAGACAGGAGTGCGTTTTAAAAAGCTAAGAACATTTCTAAAACATTATAAATTTACAATTTCCCTAATGAAACAGCCCAAAATTGTTTTTAAGTGTTTTTAAAGTTCATCTGTCGATACGTATCATGAATTATGTTGTTGTAACGAAACTTTCTTGGCATTTTGAAAACCGTGTTCAATTAATCAAGACTGCATCCAAATTATACAACTATTAATAAAAATGGTTAAAATGAACCGTTTAAGATATTTTAAAATAAAAATACAGTTTAAATTAAAATAATGGTCTAATTGTAACCTGGGTACACCTCAACCTACATTTTTTGTCAGTATAATCCAAGGCTTCTGAGTACAGAGGTGTGATTGATCGCGAAATTCCTGGATAGAAAAGGGTTAGCCTACGGTTACTTAACGTTAGATCTTATCATTAAAACAAGAGAAAAACATTAGTGTTTTGTAAATTTTAGATGCTTAACTACAGTATGGCCTTTGGTTTGGTGTGAGTGACCAAAGCTCCCCGATGTTATTTTGTATTTCATTTCTGGACAGAAAACTACTCATTCTGTGTTAAACAATCTTTTTGTTACTATTCACAGACTTTAGTTTGAATAAGCTACAACTGCATCGCTAGGAATCCAGTGTAAAACTAATATAGATATAAACTCAGTACTTCACGAAAAACTCTTTTCTCTAAGAAATCGTACATGGATAATTTTCATCCCCGAAAATTTGCATAAAACGGCCCTGATTGGTCAGCTTCAATTAACATGTGCCAAATAATTTAGACACTGCACACTCACGGAGCATTCCAGCACAGCCTTCCAGCCCGTCAGTGATCAGAGGGTACGTTGGTACCCTAAGCGGAACATCCTTTACATCAGATGACGTAGTCCCAGCTGCTCTCCCGTGACTACCTTAACTTCAGACCTCACATGTAACTTGACTCCAAACCTTAAAAAACATAAAGTTGTAGAACCTTCACCTTATTGTGCTGTATTTGTTTAAACTGTGACTTTGTATTGCGACCGTCTCATAAAATAGCACTTAGCTGGACACAGCAATCATTCCAAGAAAGTACTGCTCAATAACAATTCTCTTGTTGCCAAGATCTTGCGTTTACACATTCTTGCAACACTAAAATAACGTTACATGAAAGAAGAATACACATAAAATAATAAACAATCAATAATAAATAAATATAACCATTGTAATTGAAAAGGCGTAACACTATTTATTAATTCATATAAGCCCACAAGACGAGGAGTTAAAATAGTAAAAATGGTTGAATTACGCCACCAGTTTTTAAAGATCATCTGTCGATAATAAATTATAGTAACTTATAAGTATGATAACTTATGTTGTTGTAACTAAACTTTCTTGGCATTTTGAAAACCGTGTCTAATTAATCAAGATTCCATCCAAATTGTACAACTAATTATACAAATGACTAAAATGAAACGTTTAATAAATTTTTAAATAAAAATATAGTTTTAATTAAAAAAACTGAAATTGTATTTAATTATGTTGATCAATTTTAAGATTATCGAGTTTTTCGTACTATGTTTATAGTTTATTAAGTATGTTATATTCAAGACTTCGTCGTAAAATTTGGTACTCTCCTGGAATAATAAAGTAATGATAAAGTGGGTACAGTTTTACTTTTGTGGATTTGTCTGTCAAAAAACTCCATTCCAAATGCAACCAATATTTCAAACAACAAACTTTATAATTTCAAATTAGTAATTACATAATATAAAAATGTTGTTCATTAAAAGTCAAATGTGATACGCGTTTACAAAGACAACTAATGCTATAGTGAAATCGCTCGATTCGGTTAATTTTAAAGGTCCCTCTTTAATTTTCCGAATTTTCGTACTTCGTACTACTTTTTATTTCATCGGATAATCAGCAAAGCTTCAAATTATTTAACTCATTTTATCTGCTGTAACAATATAAAAAAAATATGTCTCAATTGTATAACAGTAAATATCGGGCAATGGTATACATAAATAACTTTCTGAAACAACAGTGCTTTTTTAAATATTATGTGGAGATTGACTTGAAACACAATTAAAAAATTTTCAATCCTGAAACACATTCTATCGTTCGTACAAAACAGAACCATAAATCGTATTGACATTTAAACTGCATTTTTTCCGATATGTTTATAAATATACGTATATTTTCTTTAAAAAGCAAAAGACAACAGCTTGAAGTTACAATTTAAAAAGTTTCAATCTTGAAACAGATTCTATCGCTGGAACAAAAGAAAGCCATAAATCGCATTGACTTTTAAACTGATTTTTTAAAATACATTTCTAAATAAACATACATTTTGTTTATAATGTAAAATGTTTTGATAACACCAATTTTTAATTAGAATTGCCTAAAACCGTTCTCTTGCTTATTCTTTGTTCCAAAGATCATCTTTTTTTGTTACATTATAAAAAAGGTTCTGTGTACTTGCATATTAAGTGATTAGCAAAACATTTTGAGCTATATGGTGCGTCGCGTGACAGTCAAATTTATAGCAATCGCTGTTCTAGAGCATTAATATTTTAGTTCTAGTTTGAAAATGTTCTATGGATTAAAACACATTTGAAGATATTTTATAAAATTTAAATGTTTTTATAAGTTACGAAAAAACTGCAATGTATATAAAGACATTTATTATAGCATATATGTTTGTACTAAAACAGTCATATTAGTATAATCCATTTACAGAATTTCCATTGAGGTTTGATAATTTTTGACATTTTTCTCAATTTGAATAATTTCACTTTCTGTCGAAAACAAAATGTTGTTCAAAAAGTGACATTTTAAACTTTGTTGAACTATCCGAAGAGCGGTAACAAATTATTTGTATGTTGTCACATACGCACAAGTTGAAAAAGAAAACTTTAATTGCAGAAACCAAACAAAAATTAAGGTCAAAATTTACTTCAGAATGTAAGATGCATTAAGATGTGATGACAATTTAGACTACGCAGGAAAATAAGTTACTTTCAAAGTGGGGCCTCTTTACATACGTAAGCGTACGCAACACACAATGAGGTACGTTCAAAACCACAGGCGAGTAGGCAGTTTTATCCCTTTTACTTGCAATCTGAAGTGAGAGCGAATAATTGTGAATATATAACGCCATTCTTAAAGATTTCCACGACTTGTTAAGTAGATTATTTCATTCAAAACTTGCAAAACACACGTCCTTTTTAAATAATTGAGATACTTTTCTGTCATGTGCAGTCCTATACGTGAAGTTACCCTCCACACTAACTCTGCCACAAATCTTCCTATGCGTCTACTACATAATACTAAACTTAAATTTTGCCTAGGCGGTCGTCTAAAATTTGAAACTTCTAATGTTATATTCATTTTTAGTTATTGCAAAGCAGGTTGCAAACCGGGTAGTTTTTTAAGCATAACTCAAGAACTACTTTGCTGAATGAGCTATATTGTTTGAATATGACTATTTGAAGTTTGTAGAAGTCGACATCCGTTAAATAATTTATAGGTTAGAATTCACATATATGTTCAAAAATTTATTATTATTATTATTATTATTATTATTATTATTATTGTTATTGAAAATATGAAGTGAAATGATTAATCGTTTAATAAAAATCTATTTCTAGAAGCTTGACACACATAAATTGAAAATTACCGCATTTTCCACAAAGTAGTTTCTCAGTTATCTGCACACATTTCAATCTCTTTTGCAACAATTAAAAATGAAATTAACATTAACATTAATAGTTCCAAATTTGAATTCTTCATAATTCCTGAATTATTTAACTTAATGAATTCCACCTAGGTATTCGAAAGCAAAATTTACCATAAAATCCCAAAATAGTACCAAAATTAGGAGTTAGTATTGTAATTTTTGAAGCGATTTCGATACAAAGTCAAACATCTATGCGAAATTTAAGTATAGCATTTGGCAAGAATTCGGTAGTAGAACAACGAATTTCAGGATTTTTTTTATCTACATCTATTAGTTTAATCCAAAATAAAACCTAATTAGATTGGCAATCTTATACGATCAAATGTTCATAACGTAGATATGAATCTATACTACTGTTAACAAATATTTTTAAAAAGAAATTTAAAAAAATTTAATCATACTGTATAATGTCTTTACCCTACTTTTTGAAAATAATAATATTGAGAAACTGCAGCCAAAATTTCTTTTCATTTATTTCTAGGCGAGGCCAACAACGTATACAGAGTTGCTCAAAAGATCATTTACAAGCTTTAGAGGGTGATAAAGCACAGTGTAAATAACATTTTTTGTATAGGAAACCGGAATCGCAATTCAATTATTCAGTCTTAAATTCAGAATATCTGACTCTAAATATATCACGTATTCTGGTGATAATTTTAGAAGTATGAAAACAATTTCAACGGAATAACTTTACTTTGTATGAAATATGATATGTCATAGAAAGATTAATGTAATTAGTTCAGTGACATTATATACAATATTTGCAACATTCCGAATTACGATTATTGATGGGACGCAGATAGCGTCCATTCCCAGAAATTCACTGGAAGTTAGTTCCTTTCTTCGAAAGTAATGAGTATCTGTTGAAAACATACATACAACATTTTTATATTATTCAAGTTATGAACGAAAATCGGGTTAGGCTTAGTGAAACACCCTGTATTTAAGACTAAATAGGTGGTCTGACTAAATAGGTGGTACCATGTCTGTCACCTTCTAATTTTTTTTAAATATATTTCGTGCCACTGTGTATATATGAAAAAAATGTGGACGTGATTTACAGGATTATAAAAGTACACGATTCATATGCTAATATGACAATAAAATTGCTTTTAAAATTAACATTTGTAAATAACAATACAAGAAGAAATTAAATAATCATTGGCTTTCCTTAGCAGCTTGTTAATAAATAGCTTTTAAATAAATGAATTAATAAATTTTAATCATAAATTCATGGTTTTCATTCTCAAAATTAGTTTTAAACATCACTGCATCGTTCATAAGTGTAAACTGATATGTTTACTCTGCATAAAATATTGTATGCAACTCCCTAATGACACTGTTTGAAAATTTTCTAGATCAAACTTAATGGACGCGAGAAGACAGAATACACAGTTCGTTAAACTTCTTTGCTGTATGCTTATTATGCTTAACAGCAGGCGACGTTTTATGATCGTAAAATAATATGAAGCAGATTTTAAACTGGAATAATAAAATCCTAAATGCATTTTTGATAATGTAAACACATAATTTATGAAAAATTAATTCGACTTAAAAATTACTGTATTGCTTTACTGCGCATCATTTATTAAATGTCTCATTAATATTTATTTCTGCTTAACTAGATGTGACTTTATTATTTTATTAAAAATATAATTATAAAATTTTAATTAATTTCTTATAAAGGAAAATATTTTACTAATTAGGTTTCAATAAACTGTTTTTGTCTTTTCAATTCAAAAGAAAATGTATACAACATGTTTTCAGAGAATGAATTTTATTCTTTATTGCAATTATTATTATTTATTATAATTTTATTTATAACGTATTTATTATTTATTATAAATACGTTAAACATAATATATTAAAGTACAATTTGTTATACAACTTAGACTTCTTTTTCATAAAACTGTTTTTTAGCAAAATGTACTGTAATATTTATGGGGTAACTTTACCGTTTAGTTTTCCCAAAATCTTATCTTGATACCTAATACTTGAAACAAAATGTGGCACTAAACGACAGTAAATCTTACCTTATTTCTACTCATAACACAACCCTTTACTAAAACGTTTAGCAAATCACCTCAAATATCTCTAGGCGCATAAGATCAATATGCAATTTAGCGAATTCCATCCTGCCAAACTGTCAAAACCGCCAACATGCCAAAATGTCAACACTCTTACATATACACTTACCCGTCTACATTTGCATGCAATTCAAAGCTGAATAAAAGCGTCATATCATTTGGCATGTTGCACATACTCTAGAGCATAGATTCTCAAACTTTTCTGGACCACCGTTCCCTTTACAATTAAAGAAAAATCCAACAGCCCCTCTTCCGTAATAGTTAATTGTACCAAATGTTAAAATATTGTTGCATAATCTCTATACCTATTTTATCTGTCTATCTATTAAGAATTGCAAAGTAGAAATTAATTAAAACGACCATCAAATGTAGTAAAAAATTGTTTATTAAAAAAGTAAAAATGAACACAAAATCAATAAGAAATAAAAAGTTAATAATATGGTTGAGGCTGGTGGAGTTTTAAGAATTTGTTAATGTCGGGTTTCAATTTCTTTTACATCAGTCGCAAACTGCCACGTTCAGCGATTTGCAGTCTGATGCTTTTCTTAAACAGTAAATTATCTACTGCACGGAACACACGCTGAGCCAAATACCATAAAAGAAGAGCAATTTAAAAATTCTGTATTCTTGCCCATAATCCAGAGTAGATATTTGATATTGATTTTTTAATCCATTTCTGAATTTAAGTTTTAGTTCTTCGTTAGTTGTGAGTTCTGCAAGTTCCTCTTTCAAATTTGATTATTCTGCTGTATCTGCATTGCAAAAGGATGTAAAACCCAACATGGCATATAGGTGTTTAAAATATCTTAGAATCGCTGCGTAAAATCAGCATGAAGAACTTCCAAGTGTTGGTAGTAAGTAAAACTTCCTGTTTTGCAGACTATTGATAATGTGGGAAAGTGGCTGTATTCACCTCTACCTAGATTTCGTTTGAACAGAAGAAGTTTTCCCAGAAAAGTAGCCGTGATCTTTTTTGTTTTAATTAAATTCATTTAATACCCTTGCAACTGTAAATTGAATTCATTAAATATTCTAAACAGGTCTGTCGAATAGGCGATGTCATTTTTGAATGTAATCCAGGTTTTCGCACAATCTTTTGTCTCTGTTTTCAAGCAAGTGCAGTACATAGATTAACATACAAGATAGGACAGTCACAGCAAAATCTGTAATAACAGCAATACAAGAGTCATTAGTGACAAGGGGCAAAAACTATGAAGCTTCCGAAATATCCGAAATATGAAGCTTCGTATGTGTATGAAATTTGTTGATGCTCTATGTTTTTAATATCTATTATTTTCTCTTCCACTCAGACGATTCTCTTCAAATTTACCATTGGAGCGTGGCTAATTTTTTTTAAATGAATTCATTTTTATTCTTTCTTTTATTATTATTGAAACAACAATTCTTTTCAAAACTTTTTTATTATGTCTAAACATGTTTAAATATGCCAGTCAGAATCTTGTCTGCATTCAACAACTCATGATTTCAAAACTTTTCTTTGTCGCTTTTCATAAAAAGTTGAAAACGTAAACATGTAACATAAAAAAAAGAGATCATAACAAGATAGACTTCAGAAGCAGAATATTCCGTATATGAGACGTTACTTCCCTCTTGCCACTACAGGCACTGCGATCGTAATCGCCTTACCATTACGCTCTATGATAGTGTCCTATCTTGTATGTTAATCTATGATCCACTACTGATTGAAATAAATTGAAAAACGATTCAGACACATACCTTTCTGAGAGCCAATTAACGACTGTATTCAGCTACGGGCGATTGTAATCTTCTCCATTTTAACTACAAAGTTGGCCAAATATTCTGTCATGCAATGAATTGCTTATAATCTTATTAACTGCTCTAGGAACGTAAAAAAGCGACATATAAAGGTGTTCATTCAGATTTTTTGCAACCAAATGCAGACGATGAATAAAACAATGTAGAACGAATACATTTGGTACTGCTTGTTTCAAAAGCACTATGAAATCCTTATGAATAACCTTCATTGTGGAGCACCATCAGCAACATCTGATAAAATATTACGAATTGGAATTTCTTTCTCTTGAAAAAACTTGTTCACGGTATTAAATATCGATTCTTCCTTTGTATCACTTTCCAAATTTTTAGCAAATAGTAACTCTTGACAAATTATGTTTTCTTTTACGAATCGAACATATGATAAGAGTAGTGATTCGTTATTTGCTAGAGTTGATTCATCAATTAAATGAAAAATTTGCAGGTCTTATGTAATAGCACAATGATATTTCGACGTCTTTAGTTATTTCATCTATCCTTCTTTGCACCGAAGTATTTATCACAGGAATTTTTCTGATGATATCTGACGATATCTTATGAGAAAGAACAGTTTTTATTATCTCTTTGAGTTCCGGCATAATTAATTTCTCGTCATTTGTGTGTATTTTTTTCGTTTTTGAGATCAACAATGATATATTATATGAGGCGCGTAGTCCGCCATCTTCTTGTTTCGAAGATGGCCCAAAAAGTTTTTATACAGTTCGCTGTTTTAATATTTCTTTGACGGTTCTTGAAAATAGGATAAATATTTGTCCTTTTTGTTAGCACGCATTTTATTTAAATTATCTTGATTCTTAGAAGGCTTTATGGCTTCATTTGAAAAAAAAAAACATTTTAACACATTAAACACATTGGAAGTATTGATTTGTAGGAGTGCGTAAATCCATATTACTCAATACTATACTGCTGACATCTATTCTTAGATTCAGACATTTTGAAATACAAAATTTGTCATGGTTTAGGTTTAAATAAATTAACTTTTCAACAGATTCATAGTTAGTAATAAAAATAAAGGCGAGAAAGATTTTTATTGCTATTATTATCATTTTCACGCAGAATAAACGTATTTCTTGAGATGATTCAAACCACAGGTTTATTTGGAAATCTTTGTTCAGTCATGTGTTATCTTTCTCACATTTTTCTAAACAGAAGTTAGTAAAAATGGAATTCGGTTTCAGACTTTTAACCACTTTAATAAGGCAAATTTTGCATTCCACGATTTTTGAATTTCTGACGATTTTTAATGCGTTTTTTCGCGTTCTGCAGTGATTTTTCGACATTCATGAAAATATTGTGGTTACAATGTTTTAGCCCGCTATAACAAAATTCTCTCCGCGAGTTTTAGCGTTTACTCCTGCACCACCGAATTTTTATGACATTCGTAAAAGAAATTCGATTTGGAGATGTAAGCTCTAGGTTCATTTGTATACATTTTCATTTAAACGTATATATAAGGTTTTTATCACGAATCCCGGCAACGGAGTGGGGGGGTCAGCTAGTTTTATTATATTAATTTACTAAATAGGTAGGTACGCCACGACCGCCCCCCATTTACCTGTCTACCCACTACCACCCCCTGGAAGGCTCCAGCTCCCACTGGATGGCGGTACCGCCCCTGTTGGGAACCTATACTTCTAGAAAAAGTTAAAAAATCTATAAGAAATGATATTTCGAACCATAAACCTTTTTCATTTACCTAAGTAAGAATCCAGGTGTTCCCAACACGGTAAATAATCAACATACATTACACAAATCAACTAAAAACGATTATAAATAAATACAAAAAAAATATATTTTACTTTTGAAAGAATAGAAAGGTAATACAACAGGCATTTGTTTGCATTACGCTGACCGACGCACGCGCAAAATGTGATTTTAAAACACATTTAATATATACCGTTATAAATGTTCTTAGAATGAGTAGCTTTATTAGTAAACTAACTGATCCGCCCGATGTTGCCCGGTCCCGTAAAAAAAAATAATACGAAACCCAAAACTATGGCTTAATTAATTAGATATATCCTAACACTTTGCCGTCCGGCGACACCACAGTGGTGTGGTACGTAACGTAACTTAATTTTAATCCTTAAATGCTACGTTGGCACCAGAATTTTGGAATGAAAAATTCCCTTTTATCAAGTACATAAAGAAAAGATTTTACTTAATTTTGAATAAATGTGTTTATAAATTTTGGTGTCAATCAATAATTTCAATATTTTACGAATAGGAATATTTTTACAAGACATGCGGTCGGCAAAGTGTTAATTAGTTGAATGAACTGATTCCCGTTGAAATCGGGCCCATAGAACCCCAGAAAATAAATCATCCCCCCTGTATATTAATATTCATAAATGGTGGCAACCAAGAGCTGAAAAAATAATACCGAAGTTTATTCAGTACTTGGTAGACCTGGGAAGAATGTCAAAAACGATTTCGTTTCAATCGCCCAACAAACCATGATTACAAATACTGAAAAATTAGGTGCCGAAATTAAAAAAAACACCCTCTTTCATCCAATAACACAAGTACACGTCAAGATGTTTTGGAAACACCTATTGTTCGTCTTAGGTGTAATAATAAGGTGAACTATGTAAGAGTTTTAATTGATTCAGGCAGAAATAAATCTTATTTGTCAACTTTCGCATTGTCCGAAATGGGATCTGACTGAATAGTGGGAGGGAATTTGACACATTAAAATAACTAAACATTTTTAACGTCTGATATATAAAAGTTTTTAAACAAAATATCACATTTAATCAGACATAAAAGTTAAAATTACATACAATACATTTAAAAATTACATGCAATTGGAGAAAGATCGTATATTCAGGTTCGATCTGAATATACGATCTTACTCTAATGTAGGTTCGTTGAAGCTTTCATGTTTTAATTGTTTAAACTATTGACTATAAACATGGTTGAAAATTCTCCGGTCGCGCATGTTATTGCACTGATAAGAGCTAGGGTATATCTCGAAACGTTTGCATGTGATTTTTAATTGCATTGTATGTAATTTTAAATTTTATGTGTGATTAAATGTTATATTTTATTTAATTTGACACATTGTTTATTCGGTGATACAGAGAATGTAGTACCGCACAGGAAGTTTTTAACTCGCACAAGGCACTTCTTTGATAATTATCGATGTTGTGTGGGTAGTGTTAGATTTAGAAAATATTTATTCTTATATTCCAAAAAATACTTGTGGCTCATTTATGAGTGGAATTAAAAAAAACAAATAGTATTTCTATCTGATTTGAAAAACCACGTTCAATTTTTCTATGAATTTTCTCATAATGAATATCATGGGTTCATAAGATCTCATGTAGCAGATACAACGGGAAAATGAAACAATTGATCTCTGGTATAGTACTGATGGAGATACGTCTTAGTTGTACATTGGTGGAGAAAATTTGTGTAAATAACACTTCAGTTATCTCAAAGAAATCATGTCACTGCACGTAAATGATGTAAAAATGTTAGGCTTGTGGCGGCTAGATATACGTAAAATTCTCGATCCTGGTAAAAACCAAAATAATCAAGAACTTGAAATGGCAGACGTGGAAAAATTTAATCAAAGTGTGAAATTAGATGCTGAAGCAACGTACGAAGTGAGGTTCCCTTGGATTAAAAAAACACACTTCTTTATCAGATAACTGAAATGCCGCTGAATGTAGTTTGAAAAGTTGTATTGGCAAGGCCAGACAAAAGGATACACCTTCAGTCAACGATTCTTTACAGGGAAATATTAATACCATATTTCTTATTTCACCCTTCTAGAATTGATTTTTAATAAAGAAGCAGGAGTGACTGCTGCTATTCGAAGATCCTTTCTACAAATAAATTTCAATGAGTGAAAAAGAACATTTCGGAAATTTTTATGGTGGGAGGCAGGTGACCCACCAAAAATGAAATTTTGAATATGAAAGAGTTGTTTTCGGCCTTACATGTTTGTTTTATTTGCTTGATGTAGTTATTCAAAAACGTCTGAAGAACGTGCCCCCTAAATTTATAGAAACAGCAGCAAAGTTGTTGCAGTCTTTCTATGTAGATAACTGCATCATCAGTGGTGATACACACGAATAACTTTAAAAACTTGTTGAAAGATCTAACGTTTTTCTCAAAAATTTTAAATTTGAATTTTTAGGTTGGAAGTACATACTTCACAAGTTAGAATAAGAAAACTATTCGTCATTAGAAGAAAAGGATGCTTCAGTACTGGTACTTGTGTGGAAGTCCAATTTGATAATTTCAAAATAAATATTCGAAATGCTTTTGAAGACAGTACTCCTGCAACGAAGAGAAAAAATCCATAAAGAATCCAAATCATAAAGAATCAGCCAAAAAAATTTATAAAGGATTTTAGTCATATGAAATATGCTGAGAGTTATTTCTTGGATTGATAGATTTTTCACTAACTGTAAAATTGAACATGCCATTTCAATTTCTAAAATCTTAATCCTAGAAGAAATAAACAGAGCTGAAAGCTCTCTGTTAAAAATAGTACAAAAAGAATCCTTTTTAGGACCTGTGGACAAACATTTGAAATAACTTCAATGTTATATAGAATCGAATAAGTTTCTTAAAATAAAGACTTTTATTCTGGTGAGAAAGATGCAAGCAATTTTCGATTTCCGACATCGTGACCCTGCATTTAACCAGTTATGGAAAACATATTCAGACAAGACATCTCAGTTTATGGCATGCTGGTACCCAGAACTGTATAAATAATTTTTAAAATGACTTTTGGATTTTGAATTATAGAAAGACTGTTAGAAAAGTATTTAAAGCTGTATACCTTGTAAAATATTTAATTTAAGAGGTAAACCGATCATGGTAGCACCTCTCCCTGAAGATCCTATAAAAGAAGCTGTAGTATTTAAGGTTGTAAGGAATGGACTTCGTAGGTCATTTAACACTTGGAGGAGCTCAGAGAACTTGGACAGTTATTTTTACGTACGCAATCTACATAGCCATAGATTTGGAAATACCTACATCTCTAACGACTGACAACTTTTTGAAAACTTTTAGAATATTTATTGCGAAGAGAGGCAGATCTCCGATAATATATTGTGACAATGGTATGAATTTTACTGGGACTGAAAATTTGCTTAAGAATGTCGATTGTGGTGTTTTTCGCAGCAAAGCGGAGCTCACAAGATCACTTGGCCATTTAATGCTCCATCCGCATAGTAGTGGGGGGGAAGGTTAGATCGTTTGCTTGGCATAATAAAAGGAATTCTTCAAAAGGTCTTAGAACAAAATTCTTTGAATCTAGAAGAAATGTAGATTGTTATTTTCGACAATGAATTTATTTTTAATCATCGATCTTTAAACTATGTATGATAAGAAATTGAGGATTTAACATCAATTCCCCCCTTCTACGTTTTTACAAGACATTCGATAATCAGTTATTCCTGATCATGAAATTTAAATTTATCGTCTTTTAATAAGAGATGTACATATAGATAACGAGTAGAACAAGATCTACCAAAAAGTTTCCGCAGTAAATATCTGGAATATTTAAGACAAAACACGAATTTTGATAAAAATTAGAGATCTATCCATATTGGAGATGTTGTTCTAGTGTCCAGTGAGAACTTCAAGTAACTTGAATACCCACTACCTAAAGTTATTGAATTTTATCTTTTTAAAGATTGTCATGCACGATTAGTAAATGTGAAAATGAGAAATGCTGAATTTATACGTTCAGCGCCCGGATTCATTTCTGTAGAAGTAGCTCATGATAGATATATTCGACTGTATTCTACAGCGCGAAGTTCAATATCTCTGTAATAGACTGTTCAATAGAATGTCATAAATTTTCCTTTAGATACAGTTCTCACTAAACCGATGGTCTAGTTGTCGATACACAGAGACTGTGCTTTTGACCTTGCTGACTCGCTCTAACTGGGTTAGATGGCAATAGATAGATAATTACTCCTACACTTTAGGAATAGTCACGGTTTTAAACCGATAGGAACGATCACCCAGAAAGGTGTCTCCTGTCTCCTTTAGTTAATGTTCCAGATGTGGTCGCTTATTGAGACCAAAAGTAAAGTTTAGTTTTACTGAATTCGAAATTCAAAGGTGGGATTGTGTTGCATTTTGTTTCCATGATCTTCCATTTAATTGCAAGCGTTTGGTTTTGAGCCTCGCGCACACAAAAATACGAGTTTTGTTTTGTTCACGAGCGACATTTATAAGAAAATGTTTTTAACTTGTAATGTCAATGTTTTATATTTATGGTTGTTTTGAAGATGTATAAATAATACGCGTAAATGTTATGTATTATGTATGTGTCGTTGCGTTAATACATAATTTTTATTGTTTAGTAATCGTTATTATTGAATGAGTCGTAACTAAATTTTCCTGACAATGTTTTAATTCATCTCCAAACAACAACTAGAATATAATTCCAAAACTCTTGTATTAGTATTTTTAATATAAGGTAAAGCCAGGAGAGATGGCGCGGTCAGAGAGATTGCGCACTTAGAGGTTCGGGGGGAAGGACCAGAGTAAGCTCGCAGCGATTCCAGGTAGTTGTACAACAGCAGTAGTGGAGTGTCTACATGAAAGTGCACGTTGATCGTTTTGAGCTTCTAAGCTAAAGCATTCTTATTTTGTTTTGTTTTCCCAAAGTAAGTGCTTGAATTTTTATAGCTATTCATCAGAATTTCTATACAATGTCAGTAGTTCAAAATATTTTAAACTTAAACGATTTCTCATAAGTTACTAATCTAGACTAACAATGTCAACATCAACGGTTCGTTTTAGTAGCGACCAGGTTTATATAAAAGACCGCGCAATCTCTCCTAATGAAATTGGAGAGCTTGCGCATCTGCTACTTAGGAGAGATGACGCATTGTTTCCATTAGTTTCCATGCTAGGAGAGATTACGCAGCTTATTGGTAAATTTGCATAAAAAATGAAAAATTAAAATGGACTAATTTTTAAGTTAAACGTGTTATCAAGTAACTTAATGTTATTTTGTAATCTTATCTGGACTTTCTTTTTCTGATTCTTTAATTTTTTTCCCCTTTAATTAAAAATTTTTAATCGTTTTTAAAATTATTTCCTTTTTCTGATTCTTTAATCATTAGGTTGAAGTATTCACTCCTAATGCAATAATATTTATTCACAAAAATCTTACAACAATGTCATTTAAGTGTAATTATTATTGTTAACAATTTAATTGTAGTTATTATTAGTAACAATCTCTCCTACCCATGTGCGCAATCACACAAACCCTGTAAGGACAGATTGTGCAAAATAACTTTCTTAGTTTTATTGCAACTGTTCTATTAAATTACAACATAACAACAAAATAGCAATGGAAATTCATAAAAAACAAATGAAGTAAAAATTATTCATGGATAGTGTAGAAAAAAATTAATATTGAGATTTTTTATTGTTATTCTTTTGAATTGTGCGCAGACTCTCCTAGCTTTACCTTATTTTAACTCTAACGAATATTGATTTTAAATAATCAATATATTGTTATTCTATATAAAAAAAATTGCATTAATTTATAGATTTAATGCATGACACAATTAGAAAAAAAAGCAATAGCTCTTTTCATCAAGTAAATATAATATGGAAGCAAGAAATTGAAAAAAAAAATAACTAATACATACAAGAATAGAAAGTAATTGCTACAAATGACAAAATAATTTAATTTCACGAATGAAAAATATACCAAGTACGCTCATCATTATATTCATCTGGAAAAAATCAATTTTTCTAAAGAAATTTAACTGTTAAAGAATAGTTAATTTTTTCTTTATAAACGATGATTGAACTACGACATCATTTTATACATACATCTTGCATATAAATAAATTATGTTGTTTTATACAAATAATTTTAATCCTTATTAACTTAATGCAATATCGAAAAATTTTCTTAAAATAAAAAATACCTTCGAACAGTTAGGATTTATTTTTCATGTATATAGCATTGTTTTCATTAAAAAGAAAACAAAATGTTACAAAATAATATTGAAAATGAATAATTTCAATGGATAGTTAAATCTTGGATGATATCCAGTGCTAACAACAGTAAGGACATAATAAAAAAATGAGACAAAAATGGCTGAAGTTTATGAAAGTAGATTTAACTTCATGCCAATTATTTACAATAATTATGCTACATAAATTATGAAAATGTTGTAGAATATATGCTTGTACTTATGTAAGGTTGTTTTATTTATTTTAATTAGCTAAATAATTTCTAAGGATATATAGATCTTGGATGAAATCCAGTTCAAGACAATGTAACAATATAATAAAAAAGTAACATAAAAATGACTGAAATTTATATAAGTTTTAATATCAAACCAATTAATGAAAATGACCCGGACACATAAATTATAAAAATGTTACAAAAAATAAGCCTGTATGTTAGTGATAGGTAGTTTTATTTATTTGAATTAGCTGTTTTTCAACAGTTCTTGATTAACACCGACATGTGGCATTTGTGTAGCAAATAATGAGCATTGCATTAAAATATTGTTATTAAAGATTCGCATTAACAACATTTTTAATATAAACGTATATTATATTCTAAATTTAATTCCTATACGTTTATGATGTAAATTGTTTTATTTAAGTTTTTCACTTGTTATAGAACATTGTAGGGCATTTTCTATTAAATGTTGGTAAAATGACTGCAAAACAGAAATGTGAAATAAAGAAATAAAGAAATGAAAAAATCAAAAGTATCTAACTATAGGCATGCCTACTGTTTGTAAATAAAGTGTTTCTTTGTAAAATTTTATTTTATTTAAATTTGATAAGGTTTAAATGGTCTTACATTAAAGGTGAAAAATACCTTTTCTTTCTAATAATATTTAAATCCTAATGAGAGTCGGGATATACGGGTTACTTATTTTATATCTTTATAACGCATTCATTTCCTTATTTTAAAATTTCGAATACTTTGCGACATTTGCTACAGATGCGTGTTTTTCCTTGCTAGTCTTATATTCTTGGATTATGATATTGATATCTTTGAAAAATTACAACAAACAATAAAATAGTCGTTTGTAACATTTCTCCTGTCATATACAAAAACATTTTTAATAGTTTTTTTTTATTAAAATACATTCAAATCAATGGTAATGATTAAATCAATTTGCAAAAATTTAACATGATTATTCGTTTTAAAATTATTATTATTTTAATCTATAAGATAAAGAAGAAATGTGTCCATCAGTAATTTTAATGTGAAAATTATTGGATTGTTTGACAAGTTTATTCGTACCGGAAAATTCTTTCATTTAATTACTATACATTAATTATGATAGCTAATCTCTAATAATTGATGGGCAGAATTTTCAGGTACGAATTGGTTTTCCTAAACGGAAGGAACTTTCCGAACAACCTAATAGCACTAGATGTCGCAGATGGGTTGCTGTTTTGAATTTGAACGCATACGCCTTTGGTTCTGTAATCTTTACACAGATCTTTACACCATCACATCATACTTGAATCTTTACGCCACATTCTAAAAAAAATCCGTGAAAATAGAAGAGATTTTCCATTAAATTTTACGGAGAAGTTTCATTTCCCAAAACAACAGTACAATTTCCGTAAATGACATTAGTTCCGTAAAGGAGATTTCAAATCCGTAAATATGCAGAATGTTGTCCGTAAATTTAATTGATTTTTCCGTATTTCTTACAAAACAGTACAATGTCCGTATTTCTTCTAAAACAGTGCCATTTCCGTAAATGACGGTCAGAGGTTTGCGTACAGAAATCGCCTTGTTTCAAATGAGAATTTAAGATTGTTGTATTTACTACAGTTCTTCTAGGATCCAGGTCTGAAGCAGTCCTACCCGTGGGCCTATTTTCTGTCATTAGACTCGGGCCAATCCTGGAACTCATTTTAACCGGGGTTGTGTCTGGGTGGCAATTTTTTGTGAAAATAATAGCGATATTTTTTATTTTTTAGTGAAATCTTTAGAAATTTATTTTATTTTCATAAATTACAGAAAAATATTTTTTTTAAATCTACTTTTTTTTCTTTATAATGCTTTAAATTGTAAATTTTTTCACTGACTTTTTAAAATTTTATTTTAATTTTATTAACGTGAGGCAATATTAGGTTATTAAAGGTTTCATAAAATAATATCCTTGCAATTTATCGATATGTATATTATATTGAACAAAACTGATTTGTCTTATAAATTTGCGAATTAAACTAAAATTTATTATTTTATAAATTATAATTTTTTACAAAGTTTATATTTTTTTCTGTAAATTTATAAAAGTAATTAATCATTTTTTCTTTACTTTCGTAAAAATGAAGTTTAGAGATTTTATAAAGTTTATAATTTAGTTCGTTAGTTTATAATTTTATAAATTAAACCTAATTAATTTAGACTAAATTAATAAGTCCAAATTTAAACTTACCTATCCCAAGGTTATTAATTTCAAAATTTTCTCTAAAAATCTATTTTTTTTTAAATATTTTTAAGGTTTCATAAAATAATATCTTTTCAAATTATTGGTATGTGGGTATTAAACTAAACTGATTTGTCTTATAAATTTGTGAATTAAACTAAAATGTATTATTTTATAAATTATAATTTTACAAAGTTCATAATTTTCTCTTTAAATTTATAAAAAATAATGAATAACTTTTTGTTTATTTTATAAAATTATAAACTTCATTTTTATAAAAGTTTATAATTTATTTCGTTAGTTTATAATTTTTACAAATTAAACTAAATTAGTAAATCCAAATTTAAACTTACTTATTAATTTCAAAATTTTCTCTAAAAATCTATTTTTTCGTTTTGATATTTAAAAAAATATTCATTTAACAGAACCATACACAAAAGCTCGCAGCAAAGCTTAAATATAATAATTTATTTTATTATAAAATTGTTAATTCACATAAGTTTTTAAATTAAGAGAAAAAGAAAATTTACTTTAATAGCATGTAATAAATACGTCTGCTTAAGATAATTATTGTTTTTATTGAAATTGATAAATAAATAACAGACAGATTATTTAAAAAAGTATATGTACTATTGCAAAAAGAAGCAATCATTACTGTTATTACAATATTTTACGCATATAGTACATAAAATTTTTTAATTTATCCGTTATAAAGCATCCAATAATAAAGCAAAATATAGAAAATTATGAAAAGAAAGTATTAAAAACATTGGAACTCTGAAAATATACATCGAACTACGAAACCTTCAAGTTTTTGCATCATTAAAAGCATCTAAAATAAGTAACAACATTTGAGTAGTTATCGTGTCTAACCGTAGCGTAGTTGTCTAGCCCGCTAGTTTAGTAAACGGAAGGTCCTGGGTTCGATACGCTTCGTGGCAAGTGGTGGTTGTTAACTGAAAACTCGCTCAGAAATGAAAGGGGAAAAAAGTGTATCTATCACTTATAAGATGTTACTTCAGAGGTAAGTTTTTTTTTTGTCCTATAAAATTAATTTTAACGACATAAACATTTCTAAAATATACGGAAGATATCTGTTATAAAACGGAAAATTAAAAACGGATATTTCAGAAATCATGGAAAATTTTCTGGAATTTACGGATTTTTTTTTTTTTTTCGTTAAAATATGGAAATAGTACTGGCGTCTCGATTGCCAGTACAATTTCCGTTATTTTCAGGAATTTTTTTTTTTACAGTGCATCATGTGGGATAAATATGTGCGTTTAACTTTCCAGCAAGCACACTGTCACAACAAACTACGACAAACATGATTTTTCCTAAACGTCTTAGTTTTCACATGTGTCACCGAAAATAAAAATTAATATTTACTATTAATATGCATAATTGCTCTTCTAACATATCCTTGTTATATTTTGAAGTTATGAAATAACTTGCAGAAAAAAATCATTAACCTGCTCATGAAAAAAATTTAAACGAAAGATTAAATAAAGTTTTATTGATACCCGTAATATATTTACAGATTTCTAATGATTATGTTTTTACCTAAGCATATATATTTTTTTTATTTATAAACTATAGAAATAACCATAAATATTTATTTTATAAATTATATAAAGTATCATAAATAAATATGCTATGCAAAACTAAAAAGAAAGTGATAGGATTCCCATAACTGTCGATGTTTGAGAGAGCACATTTTTCTCTTTATAATAATAAGTATTCAGAAAAAATCGATATATTTATTACCCAACGTTGGTATTCTTGTTATTATCATTCTTTGTCCACAAAAATGTAATACTAACTTATTCTATAATTATATGATAGTATGAAATCAAAGGAAAAATATCTCCTTAAAGATACAAATTAAAAACCAACGTTTAACGCCTGCATTTTTTTAACAGACAAAATAATGTCCACATTGAGTTATATATTTATACAACCTTTACAGAAAATTCATTAGCTATTCATTTTTTATAAGTGTACTTTTTTATTGAATCTTTAACTGCTTTAAACGAGTGTTGTAATATTTGAAACAGAAAAAAAAATCTTTATTAATATTACATTATCTTACATATAAAAAATCAAGTAACCATAATTTAATGAAAAAAGTGCCTAACGAATAAAGTAAACACAGTTAATGTTTTGAGAAAAATATTTTTTTACTGAAAAGAAAATGTTTAATACTTTTTTTTTCAATCTAATTGTATATAATGAATTGACTCTTATTTCAAAAGTATATATTTTTTATTTTCAATTAACTCTTTTATAAAAAAGAAAATCGATGATAAAATGTAAATTACTGCAATTAAATCAGCGAAGGATAATGAAAAAACGATGTTTTTAGTAGTTTCTTTCCTGAATAAAATAAATTGTTTTGAAATGTCTACTTCAGACTAGTATTTGTTTTGTTTGCCTGGAAGAAACGCTGGGATGAGAAAAGCTTTTCTCATAGATAGTCCAACGTAATTTGGATATCAAGTTGCCAGCGCAAGAGTGGATCAATTTGCTTGGTTTAACGATTATATATTTAAAATCTCTCTCTCTTCCTGAATTTAAAAAGTAAGAAATCTAAGAAGTCACTTTTCAAAAATGGCCTAAATAACCTGGGATCGCTTGGCTGAAGCCGCCACGCTCTACCACTGAGCTATCCCGGTCGAATCTGGAAGGCATAATTCATCCAGTTAACCTTATTGATCGAAGCATCTGGTCTGATATTTTAATCAGCTCAACAGAAAAGATCGCAGGTAATAGAACTCCAGTATGCGTAATTGCTTTACTGGAGCGTCCAGTATCCAGCGCTGGATACTGGAGTTCCATTACCTGCGATCTTTTCTGTTGAGCTGATTAAAATATCAGACCAGATGCTTCGATCAATAAGGTTAACTGGATGAATTATGCCCTCCAGATTCGACCGGGATAGCTCAGTGGTAGAGCGTGGCGGCTTCAGCCAAGCGATCCCAGGTTCGAATCCTGGCCCGGACATTTTTCGTCCAGTTGGAAATTTACAATTTGTATGATAACTTTACCAATTTGAAATAATTGTGTTAAAAATAATCTAGTGGGCTAAATCAGTTTGACAAAAATGTGTACAATTTTAAAAAGCATTTATCTCGAAATCACAGCTGCAGAGGTTGGTCCACTCTAGTTCCCAACGCCTCATATGCACGTCATTCATGAAACAAATTGACAGTAAACGCTGTAAATAAAAAAAGTGTTTGTAAAAACTTTGTCACTTTATGATTCATTGGAACAGTTTCGCTTTTCGTGTGACATTATATACTGGGTTGCTTTATTTCACTTTTTTTTGCCATTTTAAAACAAATTGTGTCATTTAAATACTTGAAACCTCGACTGGATGTCATGTTCAAATTATAGATTCAATTTGTGTCAAATGTCATTACGTTTCATACTGTCATTTGTTGAAAAATTATTTAGTATACTTTCTGCAACAGCACTAATTGCTTTGTGTATATTTATAATTTTTGTGACTAAAAAAAATGAATGTATACAGAATAATACGGGAAATGAATTTTTAGATGGTAAACAACTTATCACAATTACCATGAAAACAATTAAAAACATTTCTATTCCTATTTAAGAAAAAAAAGAAAACATTTTTATATTTCATTCACCCTTATAGTTACTTATTTTCTTTTATACTTATTTATTTTATAATTTTTCAAAATAACGTTCCTATATTTAAATATATACACTACGTGACATTGAAAATGCAACACCAAGAAGGAGTTGCCAGAAAGTGATGAAACTCGACATACACAGAGAGACAGCAACGAACAATAAGTGATCTTTATTTTGAAATGATATTCACAATACAAAGCGAGAACAGCGTTGGCTCAGAAGGATGTAGGACCACCGTTGACGGCGATGCACGAAGCAACACGTCTAGGCACAGAGTCACTGAGAGTACGGATTCCGCCCTGAGGAATTGCTTTCAATTCCCTGTCAACCGTTTGCCACAGTTCGTCTTCTGAAAGCGGCAGTGGCAGGTTCTGCAAAGGACGTGTAATCACATCCCAAATGTGTTCGATTGGTGAGAGATCAGGAGAATACGGTGGCCAGTAATGCATCTGTATACCTTGTAGCGCACGTTGGCTGATGCGAGCCGTGTGCGGTCGGGCATTATCCTGCTGATAAAGGGCATTGGGTACCGCCTGAAGGTAGGGGAGTGCCACCGGTCGCAACACATCATCCACATATCGTTGGGCCGTCATAGTGCCCTGAATACGAACTGGAAGTGACCTGGAATCATACGCAATTGCACTCCAAACCATCATGTCACGTTGTCGTGCGGTGAGGCGTTCACAATTGTTGCCGTATTGGACCTGTCTCTACGTCGACACCACACTCGTACGCGGCGACTATCACTGAAGAAACAGATGCGTGACTCATGTGAGAACACGACCCTGTGCCATTCCATCGTCCATATCGCCCTAACACGGCACAATTGCAGACTTTGGCGTCTATGCTGTGAGGTCAATGGCAGTCTTCTTATAGGATGCCATGAGTGCAGGTCACTAGCAACCAATCGACGGGAAATGGCTCGGGTTGATATGGGAACTTCTAGGGTGTCTTGAACTTGCTTCAGAATGGAGGTAGAAGTGACTTGCGGGTTCGCCACCGCGTGCCGGTGGTTGCGTCGATCCACGCGTGCTGACGTACTCTGACTGCACCAGCACCTCTAAAAATTTCCACATTTCCCCGTTCCAACCATCTTCGCCACAGACGGTGCACTGTGGACGCATCCAGGTGTGTCTCAGCTGCGATTTGCTGTGTGGACCAAACTGCCCTTCACAGTTCAATCACCATGCTTTCGTAAAATCGTGTGTCTGCTGGAACTGCCACCGTTGACGATGGCCTGGCATTCTCTGCTATTACACGCGTCCTCTGAGACAACAACAAAACTTCTACGATGATTTCCCTTGCAGAAATCACTGCACGAATATTGCCCATTCTGCAGGTTCCTTCACTTATATCTCATTCAAGTTGCGTTGGAGAGCAGCGTATTTTACATCGTTTGAATAAATCGGTGACGTGCGCCTACCCTGTAATTTGCATAACTTTCTGGCCACTCCTTCTTGGTGTTGCATTTTCAACGTCGCGTAGTGTATGCATTTTTATTATCATTTAATGTAAGATCTAGGAAACACAATAATTTATTATTGTTTGACATAATCGCCTTGAATTATTTGGCGTAGTTTTGCTGTTGGCTGACCCTTGGCGCAATCACCTTTTTTTAATGATTTAGTTTGTGTGTTGCCATTGAATAAACATGACGTAGGATGCTTTAAAATTAAAATATTCCTATTCTTGACTACTTGTGAAGAATATATCATGAGTTCAATGTCCCTCCTTTAGTTTACCATGATAGTGCTTTAATTAAAACTATAGTTATGTTGTTCAATTAACTTTTCGGATTAATTTTCGGTAAACTTTTCGGAATGGACATGGCTCTATATTAGAATACTAAAAATTAATCTTGATTAAAATGCGCTGTGGAAGCTGTATTTTATATAAAATTTATAATTATTTAAACCCATGGCGGATTGAATAACTGCAATGAGATGTGCTGTCTAATAAACATTTATTTTAATCTCACTACCACCCTGAACTGGTATTATTAATTGAAATTAGCATTGTGTTTTTTCCACTTATGAAATATTACTTGCATGGAATGGACTTTAACACAGCGTTAATTTTTGCACAGAAATCAAAACAAAAGCTGCCAATGTCGAGAAAGGTTTTTTTCTCTCTAAATTGTATTTGTGATAGGGTACTTTCGGGCCAATTTTTCCTTAAATTACTTTTTTATGGTAATGTATTGAATATCTCCTTATTTTATTTCTGTAGAAATTGAAATTTTCACATAAGATTTTAGTATTTAAAAAATATATCATTAGATATTTTTACCCATTCATATTCTTAATAAATATGCAACGGTTACTCATGAAATTATTCATATGTTTAATGTTATAAATTTTATACATTTTAGTGCACTTACAGAAATTTGAATGCACTTTTAGACAGTTATGTATGATAAAAAAAGTCCTGTCAAAAATATGAACCCTGATTCTAAAATTTTAGTATTCTTTAAATATATCAGAAAATATTTACATCCAATTTCATTCAATTTAAATTTAACTACACTGTAAAAAACAAATTCAGAGGTTACTAAAAATTTTTTAGTAATAATTTTTTTTTAGTAAATTTGTATTCCACAGAATTTTTTAGTAACCGATATCATAAACCGGAATCGTTGCTAGCCGTTTTCTAGTAATTCTTACAGATTTTCTTGTAACTGAGTAAGAATACAAAAAATATTTTAGTAATTTCAAGGATCAATGAGGAAAACTAAATTTGTTTAGTAGATCGACCCATTTTATTTTACAGTGTATGCATCATTAAGCATTGTTTTAGATATTTTACTGTCATTTACATGTTCTTTGGCTGTCAATTTATTTGTTTGATTTTTATTTGTTTGATCTGTTGTAGATTTTGTTTTTCAAATATGTTGTATTCTAGTTCTAGAAAATGGTTTGGTGATATCTCAACACAACTATGTGAGATAACGATTCGATACTGTTTTTCTGTTTAAAATTTAACATGGTTATAGAATTTAATCGTCGGAAACATATTGTAAATAATAAAGAATTTTATATTCTGAACTTCGGCCATGAAACAAATATGTTTGGGTAAATTATCTTATCATGTATATTTAATAATTGAAAAAATATTATAAAAACTATGAACAATTTGAAGCCTGTAAATAAAAATAAAACGTTTATTTCATTCGCAATGTCATTTGTTGGAAATAGAGTACAATTTCTTGAGTACGTGTTATTAATTAACAATACTACTTCATCACAAATCGTCTAAATTTCATTTGGGTGCATTAAACACAATTTCAGAAAAACTCCCCATGAAAAAAAAAATTCCCGGCGTAATTCTTATCTGTTGATCCAAACGATTATAGATGTCAATCCCCTTTAGACAACATAAAGATAAGTTTTTCACAGTTTCTCCAAAACTAATAATAGGGATGAACTGTAAATTCGTATGCTGATTCTTTTTATGTAAAAAATAATTGTTGTTCTTATCAAAACAAATAAAATTTTAATATGAATTCATTAATAATGTTAGTAATTATAAATATGTTTTGGAATTTAAAAAAAAATTCCAATTAGTGTTTAGGTCTATCCATTGTATTTAATTAAAGATGATTTTAATATATTGATTTTTTGGTAAGATATGCAAGCTCTCACATGCGTTTAATATTAGCATCTTCAAGTTTTGAAATCTTCTTGATTGATAATCTTCTAATTAAATTAAACAAAAGAGAAAATTTAATATCTGCCTTATTGCAAAACCTACCACAAAATTAAAAATCATAGTATGTAGAAAAACAGATCCAATAGAACCTGATCAACTTTCTGGTGTTTATAAAATACCCATTCACCAAGGCAGATGGCACAGTACAATACTATATAGGAATGACAGACAGAAAATTTAAAACAAGAATAAAAGAACATATGGCAGATATCAAATATGACAGAAGAACGACTGCTTTAGCCAGACAATATAGAAAGGAGCAGTTGCAGATTGATTTCAAGAATAGTAAAATAATTTTTCAATCAAGAGCTCGTCCATTGTTTCCCGTCCATTATCCGTGAATCTATAGAAATATATTTGCGAAAAGGTAGCATTTGCAACGAAGCCGCTTCTTTTGAATTAGCTAAAATTTGGCATGCGATGATCGATAGACTGAAAAATCAATACAAATAAAAACAAATAATAATTTTCACGCTTCCCAGTTTGGTCAATTTAAGCACCTGCTAGCCTTGGACATGCGATCTCGTGGTTCATATTTACCATGTTCAAAAGTATGCGAGAATATTGTATTTATCATTTAGATCTGAAGATGTCACAGATAGAGTGAACGAAACATATGTAATCTACATTAAAAAGGTATTTTTAAATATTCCGTGGTATGTTATTATCATACTTTAAGCATTATTAGACTTTAATTTAAAGTTAACAAGTGCTCGTATTATATTATTTGTAAAGAGAACATGTTAGAAAAACTTCTAAATTGTGTTTTAAAGTGAATATTCTAAATTCTACTGGTATTAAAATTAAAGCATTCCATTATAAATTTCGATGTTTTGAAGATTTAGTAAAACTTTTATGTTCGAAAGATATTCCAAAACTACAAAAGCAAGCAACTTTGAAAATAATGAGACTGCATCTCAAAATTCGATACTTTGATATAAAAGGAATGTAGGAAACATAATTATTAATAACAGAAAGCAAGTTTCGTTGAAATGATTAAGTAATAGGTGCGCTCATACGAATTTAAAATAAATCTTGAAATTACATGGTCTGAGTTACAAATTTTATTTCTCGTGTTGCAGAAAAATAGATATTGCATCATTAAAATAGTGTACATTTGTGTTTGCAGAATTTATTCAGTTCCTTTTTGAAGTCATCATTACTTAACTAGCAACATTTTTTAAGAATTAATGAGAATCAAAGAAATATACAACTACGTGTATTGTATTTAAAATAATAACTTTTCTCTGAAATATAAAATTAAAAATATAATTAATAACAGTTCCTAAAAGATAAAAGTATAACATAAAGCATTGTAATTTCTTGTATTTCTTTATATAATAAGGTTGACATATTAAGGGGATGCTTTACTCATATAGGATTACTCCTCATCGATCGCAAAATTTCATGCTATCCTATGAGAAATTTTAAATAACTGATTACTCATTATGTTATGTGATTATCAATGGTTGGTTTTCACCAGCAGAAAGTACATGTCTCATGCCGACGTAAAGCGTTATTAAAAAAGTCTCCATATATTTTAAATATTTTATAAAATCTTACAAGCTTTCAAATTTCGATTTTAGAAATATTTTAAAATTTTATAATCTTCTTACAAATACTTAATATTTAAGGAGACACAATTTGCTAAACTAATGCTAGCCCGTCGGTCGCACCTATCATCACCGATATTCTTTATCCAAGACATCGCTGCCGATATTTTTTACGACACATATTTGAATGATAATATAACTTATATCTAATATTTAAGTTGAATTTTACTTTCCCATTATAATAACGCTTCCAGTTAATATTGTTGTTAAATATTTTAAAGTGATATAACACATAGGTAAGTGTGATGGCACAGTGGATTTCATTTAATATTCCCCTCAAAACACTTTATTCTTTAATAAATAAATCCAAATCATTCATTTATAATTATTAAATCCTTATCTTTTATCAATACACTTTATCAATAAAAACATAGATGGCAGCACCATTAAATTTAATATTAAAATGTTTACAAAAGCAAGCTATTTCTTTAATCAAATGAAAAATATTAAAGAACTGCTTTTCAGACAATTTTAACAGCATATATTCTAGAATTTCTAGTGTGAAAATCGGCAAGCGAAAACGCAACTAAAACATTACATTATATAATTTAATTTTTGAATGATAAAATAAGCTAGTCGTTGGGGGCCACCTTATTACTTACCCATCATGGATATGCATAATATAAAATATCAAAATAAAAAATGTGTAAACTACTTATAAAAGGCATTGCAATTAGAATAAAACCGTGACTTGATGACGTCATAAACTTTAAAGGCTCGATTACTGAATTGCTTAAAAGAAACATCCTTATAACTACAAAAACAATAATCCTATTAACCAGCGGTTTATTGCATATGATTAAGCGTCTCATTTCCAATTAAAATATATCTTTGAATTGAAATTTGGATGAAATACAGAGTTATGAAAAATCGAAGAGTGTGGAAAATAGAATTATAAATATCTGGGCAACTCATTATCCGATCGACTTCAGACTTTATGCAAAATTTGAGTTTTTTTATTCTCTTTTATATTCACTCCTTAAAATAAACTATTTCGAAAATTTGTATATACCTTTTATCAGAACGAATATTTCGAGAGTGCGAAAAAAATGGATCCGGATAATCGAGGTTACTGAAATTCAATAAGCTTCTTCCCATTATTACATACTAAGTACATACCAATTTTCAAGTCTCTATCTAAATTTTTTTGGGAGATAGAGCGTTTACAGACACACAGACGGACGGCAATTTTTTTTTTCTAAAAATATGTTTTTCGGAATCTCCAGTGTCTGAAACATGTAAATCCGTCAAAAATTTTTTTTTCGATTTTCAAAACGATTACAAGACTTACCCTATACTACGTATGATGGGTAAGTAAAATGACTTCAAAAGAAGAAAGTTTAATAAATTAAAAGTGAAATGGCAGCACCAGTCAATTGACGATTTTAAGAGGAAACATAATATATAAAATTAAGTGTTGGTTAAAGAAAAATAAACATTTAAATAAAATTACATGTTCGAAAATCTTTTTAATTCCAAAATTTCGAAAATTTAGGATAAGTTTATATAAAATTTAAAATTTCTAAAAACAAAAAAAAAAAGTTTAAACGAAATTTAAAATGCAAAAATGTCTCAAGAATTTAGTGGATCTTCAAGCAAAATTAAAAATTTGGAATTTTCTCAAAACAAAACAAATAATTATTTAAATGAAATTTAAAATTCCAAAATTTCAAAAATTTAGCGGACGTTTAAACAAAATTAAAAATTTCCAATATTTCCAAAAAAATAAATATAAATAAATATAAAAAAAAATTTTAATTAAAAAAAATAACTGATAAAATATTTTTCAATAACTTTTGGCCTTAAAATGGCAAAACAAGATTCAAAAATTTTTGAATCTATTAGATAACGAAATCTATTCCGGGGAAAACATTTTACTCCAATGCACAGCTTAGATCGAGGAAACTTTTGAACAGCAGTAAAACAAGCTACCACAGAGCCACCTAGCTTGCTCAAAATAGACTGAAATTAAGTCTCTGTTTTAAAATCTGGTCGGATGTCATTAATTTAATTCATTAAAATAAAATAATATAAGACTTATTTCAAAATTTTATGATAAGTCGTGTGTTTTGAGGTATTCAGCAATAAGTATGCAAATTTCATGTATCTATCATATACAGCTTCCGAGAACTAACTCTGTGTCAGACAGACACAGGAATAAGACGAATATGGTTTCGTCAAAAACTCTAAATGAAACCCTACAAAAGGAAATAATGTATGTAACACAATAAACGAAAAATAACTTACCGTTTAAATCATGCTGGGACTTTTGTAAATGAGGGACCTTCTTACTCTTACGCGTTTACGAGAAATAACTCGCAGACATAAAGAAGATTTTTGTAAAAAGATTTACACAGATTGTATAAAAATATATCACGTAAAAAAGAAAAAAAAAAACACTTTCTTGGCAAATGTGAAGATACTAAACCAGTGATTGGTGCCAACATGGGGTGTATGACACACAAAGGGAGAATTTTGTCTTTAAAGGGGAGACAATTCGACATTTGTTATCAACCGATTATCTGTCATCTATTTCCGCAATAATGTTGTAAACTAAAAACAAATATGTATGGAAAAGACCGGAAAAAAAAAAATTTGATTCAATATTCTAAAAGATCCCATTCAAAAACTCAAATAAAAATTATTACCGGAATAATTAAGAGCTCTTTTTTTAATTCTATTAAACAAGTTTTTGATATTTTCTGGTGATTATTTTATTTTAGTATTTTACATAGCTTTTTCCACTAATTTTTGAATGAGCATGTTATTTCTGTTTGTTTTAAAATAAGTCATTTGTATAAACTTTTACACATAAAACTACTGAAGCATATATCTGGACCTTAAGTAATTGAATCTAAAAAAATTTAAATATCTAAACGAAGTACTACCATCATTATAAAATTAATAAATTGCAAAAAGGGTAGTACAGAAAGAAATGACTTAATAGTGCATCACAGCTAACTAGCAGCCGATTTCAAATCTGTAATTATTGGCACCTATTGAATAAGGCACATGGTCATTAGGGTGGATCGATGTTATATGGTGAAAAAATAAATATTATTAATCGAAACCTACCTATGCGGAAAAGATGTTCTATTCTATGGAGATTAAGAGAAAAATAATTAAAAAAATTAATTT
Source organism: Maratus michaelseni (assembly GCA_963931845.1). Taxonomy (NCBI): domain Eukaryota; kingdom Metazoa; phylum Arthropoda; class Arachnida; order Araneae; family Salticidae; genus Maratus; species Maratus michaelseni. The sequence goes on along the minus strand of OZ007590.1, from coordinate 253,123,499 downwards.
TAAAATTTAATACTGTCGCAAAGAGTTTGAATTTTCGAAAAAAATTGGAAAAAGACCTAATTTTGGTTAGATAATTTTTGATTCAAAATAATTGTTTTAATTTTAATTAAAACATACCTATGCGGAAAAGATGTTATATTGTATGGAGATTAAAAGAAAATTAATAAAAAATAATAATTTCAAAATTTAATACTGCTGCAAGGGGGTTGGATTTTCGAAAAGAAGGGCAATTCCAGCTTTTTCATTCTCCCGCTTTATCCTTCCACCTCTCCATAAGTTGGAAGCGCTACGTCATGGAATCTTCCTTACGTCATATGATACGATCACGTGGCTCTGAATTAGGGCTCCTATAATAGTTAAAGGAGCCTTAATCTGAATAATACTGGATAAACGTGTTCCCACCGCTCGCTCATTTAGTTCAAGGCTTACGGAATTGGGCGCTGTTCTCGCAAAGTGAAATAAATTTCGATTTCACTGCGTAAGTTTTCTTTGTAAGTGTATTGTGTTGCGTAGTGTATTTTGAATAGTATTGCACCATGGCGATGTTAAGAAAATACATGATTTGCCCTAAATATTGGTCTGGTTGTGATATGCCAACGAATATGCTTCCTACCTACAGTAACGTAATAAAGTGCGCATTTTGGCATTCAAAAGAATACCGAAGCAAGGAAACATTGTCTACATCTACACTTTCCCCCTTTTACAAAAACATCTTACAAAGCCAGAAAAGGAATTGAAAGCTATCGCAAGCAGATTGACGTTTTCCGGAAAAACGCAACTGTTGTTCTTGATATATCGGCGTGTACTTGTAAATCATTTGAATGTGGCTTCTGTAAGAAAGAACGGGAAGTACCAATGAACTGTAAGAAAAATGGTAATCGGGTCGCAGGATCGGAAAGTCACTTTACCAATAACAAAGACCAAGAAACGAAAATTAAAGCAAGGGCGATTCGTGGATAAAAACAAAACACTGCCTGATGTTTCTCCCAGTTCAATATATTTGAATATGAATATGAATAACGGGTGTAAATTGAAGCAGCGTATGTGCGAGCATACTGACTTTTCTTCATCATCAGCTATCATTGAAAGCGGCGCCCAAAACGCTTATGGTGTCACTGTCACATCTGCAGTGACGAAATTACATGCCGTAGCAAAGACATTGGACCGTTTTGGCATTTCCGACCGAGCAGGCGCTGCCATCGTGTCAGTTGCGCTTCAAGATGTGGGCATTATCTCACAAAGCGATGTATCGCACGTTGTTGACAGAAATAAAATTCGACGTGAGCGAACAAAGGCAAGACCCACTCTACCGTCTCAGTCAGTTGTGAAATATTCTGACCATGACCAATTTGGTTTATACTTCGTATGGACGTAAAGACAGGACTATATCACTAGGAGATAACAGAAGAAAAGTCATAATAGAAGAACACGTAAGCTTGGTAAAAGAACCTGGTTCCGAGTACACCGGACACGTATCTGTAAATTCTGGAAGAGTGCAAGTCATTGGAAAAGACATCGTAATTTTTTTTTTGTCCTGCGTTGACAACAATATAGATGTAACAACGTTGGTTGCGATCGGTTGCGACGGAACATCTATTAACACAGGTGTTAAAGAAGGTGTTATTCGAAATTTAGAACTGATTCTGAAGCGTCCACTACAATGGTTTGTGTGCCAGTTACACGCCAATGAGCTTCCACTACGTCTTCTTTTCGCGTACGTAGATGGAACCACGACTGGGCCCAGAAGCTTCACTGGTGGAATAGGACCTTGTTATTAGGAAAAAAGGGTTTTTTGCCATTCTGAAAATATCCTGATATCGATGTTACCTGACGACGGAACTCACATGAGGCAATTGGCCCTTCGAAGAATTCTAAAAGCGAGCGAAGTCAAACGGTCTACTGCAATCCCAAATATTTTAACGAATAATATCCGTATCTTCAATTTACCAGCTTTTGAAATTTGTGCGACGGATTATATTGATTTGATTAAATGGGAAAATGTGACAGAACCTCCACTAACTGAACGATTTAGTGACGACATGATTTCAGAAGCAATAGTAAATCCAGCAATTATTCCGGCGGCAATAATATCTACTATCAAGGGGTTTCCGTGCCACACTCAAGCTACAGAACGGATAGTCAAAACAGTCACGGAAGCAACTTCTGCTGTTTGTTGATCATATAGAAGAGACGGTTTTATAAGAAACCGCATCGAATCCCGAAACCTCATGCCAATTTTCAACACCAAACGTGATTATCGCCAATGTCATTTCGACGATTTTATAGGTTTTTCTTTATTTAATAATAAAGAAGTTGGTAAATAAGAAGCTGGAGTTTTTTCTTGTAACCAACTAAGTGTCCTCATATTGCAATTATTATTTAAAATTACTTAAATGTATATTTCATTTAACAAAAATTACTTTGACTTTTAACCGTAAAAAAGACTCAAATACATAAATTTCAAACACCTTGCGGCAGTATTAAATTTTGAAATTAATTTTCCTAATTATTTTTCTCTTAATCTCCATACAATAGAACATCTTTTCCGCATAGGTGGGTTTTGATTAATATTAAAACAATTATTTTCATTAAAAAATCATCTAACCAAAATTATGTCATTTTTTCATTTTTTTGGAAATTTCAACCCCGTTGCGCCAGTATTAAATTTTAAAATTAATTTTTTTAATTATTTTTCTCTTAATCTTCATACAATAGAACATCTTTTCCGAATAGGTAGTTTTTGAAATTGTGAAAAAAAAATTTTCGATCCACCCTAATGGTCATGTTCACAAATACAATCACATACATTTTGTTCTTGGTCTGTTTTCAGCCATTTGATTATATATTCCTACTGTCATTGTCTAATGTTGTTTTCGAAATAAGCGAAAATTTTCAGTGGCAACAGATAAAGAAATCTTTGTAATTTTTATTTATACATGTGAGATGACTTTTAAGGATACGTTTGCAAAATATAAAGAAAGAAAGTGGAATAATGTAGTTTACGAAATCACTGATTCAATTCTGAAATAAAATGTGTGTTTCAAATATATTTATTTGACTATAAATAACTCGGAAGGCGGGCTGCTACGAGAGTGAATTTGTTACGGCTCTGGTGCCGAAATTATAAGCAGTATATAAACATAAATTATGGCATATATATTTTAAATATTTATAATCAGATTATACAGGGCAGTTAACTGGGGAAAAGTGGAAAGTACAAACAAAATAAATGAGGCGCGTATTATGATGGTAAAGACATAAGGCTACTTAAAATTAATTAAGATGAAAATAATCCAGAAATGATAAATCTGGGAAAACGAAGAATAAGGGAAAACGAAGATTTTGTTGCAATTGTAATAGGGTTCTTAAATTAAAATGATGAACTGAAACGAAAGATGTGGTGGAGAGGTTCTACTAAATTGCATTATTTGTATATAAACCTTAGTTTCCAAATTTTCTATTTGATCTTAATGGGGAACTAAAATCAGTTAAAATATTTTTCACTGCTATAAAATTTAATGCCGAATTTAGAGACTATTCAAGATATTTGTTGAGGGAAAAAATGTGGACCATGTAACACTTTAGATATAGAGGAGATGAAGATATAGAAGATATATTATAGAGGAGGATATAGAGGTGTGATATAGAGGCAAAAATATATGGCTTTGTTACATTTATGTTAAAAATATGTTTAGGAAAAAACCTGTTTGATAAGCTAAAAGTGTTAAGGAACTTGCCATTGCACTTGCCCCTTTTAGATTTCTTCATGTGAATTAGATTAGAACCTTTTTTAAGTATTAAGAATTATAGATAATAAAGGGGAGGTAGGCAATCAGGATTTTAGCTATGTTTAGGTGGGGCGCAGCGCAAAAATGTTTGGAACCACTGAACTAGACTTGTCATGCTTTAATATGTAAATAACAAGAAAACTTAGACTATTTTTTAAGATTTCAAAAAAGAACACATGTTTCAGTCCAAAGCGAGATAAAGAAGATTAAGAAACACTCTTAGAAGGAATCACAAATGTTCACTTCTCAGACTAAAATTATTCAAATAGCTGAATGAGAAGTTTTCTTTATACTAAACGTTGTACATTTAATCACATTCATTTGTTTTTATCATAAATTCAGTTTTCAGTTCTTTAAGTCAGGAAGTGATTGAAGCCAGTTACAACTGCAGCGAACCACTAAAACATTGGAAAGTTAACGCAATATTGGGAAACCAATAGAAAATGAAACACCTTATTGAGTTTAATTGAGACAAGTATGCCTCGATCAATACATTTACAGCAACCATAAATTAATAACCAACATTTTCATAAAATCGACTTTAAATTCATTTTTACTCCGAAAATTTAAGCTTGTTCTAATTATTCAATTTTATTTCATGCAACGTGCTTCTATTATAAAAATGCTTAAAATATCAAACATTGAATAGAAAAAAAAATATTTCGTCTACTAAGTACTTATTTTAAAAGTTACCTAAAAAATACGCTACTATAAAAATAAAATACGCGCAAATCTAGAAATACTATAATTTGTATCTAATATATGGCCATTTATGTTTCAAGGGGTATTCATTATTCACAAAGGATTTTCAGTTGCTTAATAAATTATGCCATTTTATTTTGCTATCGGTGAAATTCAGGTAAAATTTGCAATACTTTTTCATCGTCTTTTCATTGAATTTCTTCATTTTCTTTTTTACTCAAACGAAAAAAAGTATCTTCCTGATTTCGAAGAAAATATGCCGATGCTGTATTTTTTTTTTCCAATTGCGTTCAATATTGAATTAAAGGCATAGTCTCGTTTCAGATGTTTCTTATTTGTATATAGACAATAAATCGATTTCAGATAAAATGAAAAAGAGAAAAGGAAATAACTTTGATTTCTCGCCAAAATTTCCTTTTATGTGTTCGATAATAAAATTTATTTTCATATTATGTGATGTTACAAAAATCAAGAATTCTACTTCTAGTATTGAATATGTGAATGGTTTTTAAGCCGCATATCACACGTATTTTCTTAGGACAAAATTTTTGTTTGTTTAATAATATAAAATAGTTTTAGATTAGGAAATAGATAAGATATAAATCAATAAAAAGTCAATTGTTCGCATTTCTCACTTTAAAAGTTAAATTTATTTTCAAACACCTGTCTTTATTCTTCTTATATATTACATGAAGTAATTGAGACATTTTGCTTATAAGATCGTATTAACCCTTTTATTACGGGTTTCGGATATACGTCGTCTCAGCGCCTATATCTTTATTCTATTTCAATCACTTTTTGAAAATTAATCTCTGTCAAACCTTTATACATTTATACTAGGATAAAGAGTGTTTTTAAATAGAACGTTTTGCTTTTATTTATGTAGTTATTCTGAAAAAGAATTTCGATTGTAACATTCAAACTTATGATTATTCTAAACATCTTCTAACTAATATTTTGAATTCGCATTTTATTTATGTAAGTTGGAAGTTTATTCTAAATAAACACTAAAATATTTGTTCTTAGCTTAGATAACCCCTGCTTTCCTTGTCATTTTTACATCTAATGCTCCATTCTAAAAGAGCTATTCATACTATTGTTATTTTTAATATTTGTGTAAATGCAATATAATATAAATGAATAACAACCACAAAGATTTTGAATGTGGATGTAGAAAATATATATATTTAAATTACACTTTTATCAGTAACCCATTCCAATTATATATCTATTAAGTAATAAAATATTAATTTTTTCTACCACATAAATTTTTGAGTCTCAACTACATTTTGCTGCTTAATACAGTATTTCGTATATTTGCATTACGATGTCAAATGAAGAGCTTTTATAAAGAGCATTTCTCCATTGCAGTATTATAGATAAATCATTAAACATTAATATAGTCGTTATTGGATAAGTAAATCATTGCAGGATTAATTTCAGTTTTTAACATTTTGTTCTTACATGTAAAAATACAGATTTAACACTTTTGAATCTAACAGGTATGGTAACCATCATCATGAATCGGCATCATCGTTTACTGAAAAATTGACATAGAGAATTGCAGCACATTTGTAACAATTAATTAGGATCTCCTTATAGTCAGTTATATTCAATTATGAAATCTAATCTTAAACCTATACAATTCACTTGCATTACGCCGAAAATCCTGAGATAACGGGATCATTTTATAACAGGATCTTGCGTTAAACGGAAAATTTCCCGTATCCCGACACGTATCCCATCTAAAATGCTATACAATTTTACCTGGAAAGAATTTTTCTAGGGTCAATAGCGAATCTGTTTTACTGCAATTAATTTCAAATACTGCATGTGTCAAAAGATTGAAACGCGCTTTAACTTTTTAGCTGTTAAGGTAGAAAACGGCTATTTAGCTCTTTAGGTAGGCAATGTAAATGGGAAAAAAAATCAAAATAGAGTGGTTATATTAATGGAATATTTCTGCCATGAAGTTCCAAAAAATTACAGAATTTTTATGCAGTCCCTAGGACTTTTAAGTAATATGTAGAAAAATGACCTGACACAGTACAGCAGTAAAAGTTCCCTTCTTCTACGATCAAAACTCTTCGACTTATGATAGTTCCAATTTTATGAAATTAATTCCGTCTTAAAAAGAGCTTTCCGAGCTTTCCGTCACTAAAAACAATAAAATGCTGTTTTAGTGCTGGAAAAATAAAAAAAAAAAGCAAAGTATCAAAATTCGGTGAGTTTTGTTTGTAGAGTAATGGCATTTTTACTGTTTTACGTGTGTGAGAACGGAGGAAATGTTTCAGGATATATCTTATAAAACACAGGAATCGTATAACAATTTAAAGAAATGGGTAAGTGTGATCGAAGATCGCACAAAAGGTTTCGTTTAATATTCCTTTCAAAACACTTTATACTTTCTTTAATAAATCCATATAAATTTCATTTTCCAAAACAAAAGTCATGTTTTTTATAGAGTAAAAATTTACCGGTCAATTTTTAATAATATCTAAACCGGTACGATAGCGGGCAAAACCAGCTATTATACTCTGTCATAATATCTGTCATGTGGACTAAATACGATATTTAAAAAAATAGTTTCTCCCCCTCTCCCCTTCTTTAACAATACCTATTCACATTATTCTTTACATCATTGTCTATTAGCGTTTTATTTCTTTTTTCTACTAGGGGGCTTTGCCCCCTACGAGCTACGGTCGCCAACTCCCGCCCTAACACCGCAAACTCTAAAAACACGCTAATTTGATTCACTCAAAAATGATTACGGAATATTGAATTATAATTAAGCGACCAGTGGCGATCTTCTGTAATCGGGATTTCCATTCATTTTACTTTCACTGCGATATTTCAAAGCCGAACCAACTTCTGTCGAAAGAGCTAACAACTGTTTTCATGATTTATTAAATAACATTAATTAAACATTTTAAAATCAACTTGTGTAAAATGGCTAAGTTAACGATCTCGCTGCATCTGAGAATTTTATAATCATGTTATTCATTTTTGGGTATTTTTCCGTTGTCCCGTCGACCACTATCCAAAAAAGAAATAATAAACCGTCGCCAAAATATAGAAAAAAAAGTGCGTTACCGTGGCGTCTCCATTCAATTGACATCAGATGCGTTACACGTGTTTTTTATGTCATCCAGAGATTTTTATTTGACATTTATCTGTATTGTTAATGATATTTTACCCATTTATTAGTTATTTCATTAATTAAAAAAATAATAGCGACCTAAAACGGCGCCCCATGATATTAAAAGAGAAAGCGTTGAAATAATGTTGCTGTGCATAGTTACGCAAAAAAGATCCGTTTCAACAGACGTTATAAAAACTTATCCATCAGCCGAGGGGAATAATTAAAAAAATATTGTAAATAAATAAATATTTTAGATTACTTTTTATTATCTTTTCATTAATGTATTATAAATTTTCTTGTTTAAAGTTACTAATAGTTGACACTTTAGTGAGTGGGGCATTAGATTCCAATGGCAACATTCTTCCACTGGTTTTTTTGGGCATTAGAGTTTGGTGAATAATTTGGCGATAGTTTTTTTTTTTTTCAATTTTTTTTATTATTATTGGAAAGTTGTCAACGGTATAATGCAGAAGTATTTCATTAAGACGTTTTAAGTACATCGTTTCCAATATGACGTCATTTTCAAAGTTTTCTTCCTATTATTAAACTTTAAAATATTTAATTGAAGGGAAATATTATTTACGCTATTTTAAAATTTACAATAGTAGGTAAAATATTTTGTCGAAATAAATTATTATCTCGTTTAAAGATATTTTTATATTGAAACTGTTTGGAAATACTGATATTTGAGCATTTTAAATATGACGTACATTTCTCCATTTAATGCTTTGAACGCGTAATAATTTAATTACTTCTCTTTTTAATATTCACGCGCAAGTATATTGTTTATTTTATCATTTTTTACAATTATTGTTTTTAACGCGCAATCAGTTAATTATATTTTTAAAGCTTTATTTCTGTTTTTGATAGTCACGTGTAAATACATATTTTAATTGAAAGGGAATATTATTATGTGCACTATTTTATAAATTGGCGACATTTCAAATAAACTCTGCGCTTTAGTTGAATATTTTTTATCCATTAATGAGTGGGTTTTAAAAGTTTTAATTAATATCTTGCGTTAGTGAAGACATTTTCAAATTTTTATGATTTTCAGCGTCACAATAAGTATTAAGCTGTAAGTACACAAAATTTTAAGTCTGTAACTTATACAGTTTCTGAGAACCGGTTTTGTGAAGGACAGACCGAGAAGCCGGACGAATAGGATTTCTTGAGATGAACGAAACCTTAAAAATCTACTTTTTTTACATGACTATTTCATCAACATAATTTTAAATCCTACCTTATTTTGAACACTTTTGAAATTTATATTGACTACTTATCTACAACAGTTAAATGAATAAAGTGAGTTTTAATCATTTGGAGACATTCTGTACACTTTAAATTGTAAATAGTTTAGCATTATTAATATGGTATAAAGTATGTTTTATACTCGAAATTTAATGTTGACATTAGTGATGATAATTACTAAAGACCACTAAATATTCATTTACTAATTTTTCAACAAATTTCCCTATTCTGCTGGTTAAAGTTACAATGTCTAATTTCCCCAAAGCTTCTCAGTTAATTCTTCTGGTTAAAATTACCATGTCTAATTACAAAGCGCATTCGGATATATTTCTGAAAATATCTTATGACAGATAGAAATGAGACAGAAATGAAATATACATATATTTCAAACGTAACTTTATATTCAAATGTTGCATGATTTTTTTTTTTTTAGTTTTTTACAGCTATAGTAAGCAAAAAAAGTATTTGCACACACGCAATTTTTTGCATAAGTAATGCTAGAAAGCAAATGTGACGAAATTGTTTTAACTATTACTGTATTTAAATAATAAACAAACACAAATAACTAACCTTTTACATTAAAAAATATTAATATTCACTTAAAAAAAATAAAACAGCATTTTTTCATGCCAAAAAGTATTTGATACGAAACATTCAAACTTTAAAAAGCAATTAAACGTGAACATTATGCAATTTTTTAGCACACCAGTCCCACACTACGCTAGTCCAGCACTTTGAAGTCACATAATATAATAATTGGAACGGGGATTCTGGCAGTTTCTGTTGTCATGGCTTCGAAAACGCGTTAGTTTTTAGTAGCTATTCGTGATTCGTTTTTGACTCTTCACGATTTTGGATTAAGTTACCGAAAAATAGATAAACAGTTAAATTTAAACTTTTCTACTGTTCGTTACGATATAAAGAAGAAAAAAGAGATTGGTACGACAACATATAAGCTGCGAACTGGACGTCCAAGAAAGCTAAATGCAAGACAAAGGAAGGCCATCATTAGAGTTGCAAAAATCCGGTTTATTCCCTGGTTTATTTCCAATAGACCCGGTTTATTCCCAGCTTTATTCCCAGAAGACCTGGTTTATTCCCCAAAAACACGATTTATTCCCAAAAAAACCGGTTTATTCCCAGGTTTAAACCGGGTTTTTTCGAGCCTTTGCAATTCTAGCCTTCATAAAGGAATCTATAAAAAAAACCTTTCTAATCGTCTAACCTAAAATCGTCAGCCAATAGCTTTTCTGTAACAAATTTTCTAAAAGTGTATTTCGACAAGATTCTAATCTCTGGAACTTCTCAATCAATTGTATTTCAAAAAAGAGCGTTCTCTCAAATCATTTACTTCTTTAGCCAAGTCAATTGAGAGTAAATGCAGCTCTTAGTCATTTCATTTGAGTCATTCATTTTTTTATACCATCCAAGTCCATCTTTATAACATAAAAAGAACTTCTAAATCAAAAACATGCATCCAAGCCGTTAATTATGTTAAGAAACGTCAAAATAGGTACAGCGAAAAATCTATCATCTAACCTGTTATTGTCCGTTGCAGAATGCATCTGTATAATGCTGTGTGTTACCGAAAACAAAATCATCATTAAATAACGTTAGGAGCCATTTTTAAGACGCAAAAATATTTATTAACAGGATGTATATGTATAATATCCTCATAATGTTACATCGAAGCCAGTTGACATTAAGTCCATATTCTAAAGATATGACAAATCATCTAACAATTTTAAACTGGTATCACATACAGAGCATTTTGCCAGTTTTATTTCTCTTCCATTCGTAGCAAACATATTATTTATGAAAAATGTCCAAAAAAATGTTTGGTTGTTGCCCTTTAAGTTAATACAGATTCAGAAAATCATCCATTTATCTTATGTTGAAGATTAAAGATTCTTGGAGAAACTTAAACATCCACTACTGTTATCTCTGCCAAATGTTCATACTATTATAAAGCGTTGGTTTCCAAACCACAATCTAATGCATTTTAGCACCCAGACTTTAAAAAATTTACAGGAAACTAATCCTATAAGAGTGAGACGTTTGTGTCATTAAAATGATATTATTTTAAAAAGAAAATAAGTATGCTGTTGTATTTCATGAAACAAATTATTTACTGCTATTGCCTAATAACATCGTCATATTTTAAACCTTCCATTATGGCTCTCTGATTTTAATAAATAATTTATGAAAGCTTTTATATATATATTTTCTTAAAGGTGATGTAAAAATGAACTTATTAAAAAATGTAATTATAATGTAAAATTATATTTGCTTCACTGTTTCCCAGCAATATTATAAAATAATGCTGTTAAAAATAAATTTTGACGCAAGGGAGCCGCATTTAACAACTCGTTTATGATAAATTTGAAAGATGTTCAAAAAAAAAAAACTTTTGTGAAATGTTTTTCTGCTTTAAATATATTCACAAGATTCATATTATAACGAAAGATGTAAAAGTATCTTTAATTTTTGCTATTATTATTATTAGAAGAAGATTTTTTGCTAAAACGAATAAAAAAATGCTATTTTTTTCAATCCTATGTTACAATAATCCAAAAAAAAATATGTTTTACTTCATTTTCTTTTTTTTAATTATAGATATAGAAAAATCTAGAAAATAATTTTATGAAGTTAACATTGACTTATTGATAAATATAATAAAATAATACAGCTATTAAAAACTGATTTATAAACAATGATATTAGAAACATTTGTACTTGCTAAATAGAGACATATGTAATCTTATTTCATAAATAACAGCGAAAAAAAATTTCAAAAATCTCTTGTTTTGTTTACCAATTTTCTTGAACATTTCTGTGTATGATACTCACAAAAACCTTTCAACTTATTTCTCAAGTTAAACGTGATTATATGCACTCGTTTATACATTCAGAATTTCTTTTTAACATTGAGAAATAGTATTTGCATTCGAATAGTGATTTAAAATTAAAATATAGTGAATCTGAGTACTCAAAGATCAAGATAACCAAATATTCCACAGAAAAAAAAATTCATTATGTAGATTATTTTCCTGAAAAGCTTTTAAATGCTTATGGTAATAAGGTAGCAAAAAGATTATATTAGAAGAAAGCTTAAGTGAAAGATTCTTAAACGAGAAAAAAAAAACTAAGAAGATTATATCCTCATATTTTCTCTTTGTCATCTTCATTTTAATACTTTCAGAAAGAGATTGGATTAAAATATGGAACTATTTTTACTGTATTCTTTGGGGTACTAGATATTTTTTTACATAATTAAATAATTTAAAGCGTAGTAAAACAAGCGTTATGGGATTTTTAATAGAAATATTCTCAAACTCTCTTTTTTGAATTTATCAAATATTGTTTTAGTTTTTAATTTGTAACTAAAAAACACCAAATAACAAAACATCTTATTTCAAAATCGCATCAAATATTAAAAAACAAAAATACTTTATAATTCTACTGATGATTTTAGTCTTATATTTCAATACTTTAAATAAATTTAAAAGTGAAAATGATGCCAATAATTTTAAAGTTCAAAAAATAGGAATTTTAAACGAACACAAATTTAAAAAATCCAACTATTGTTTTTTTTTTATTTATAGGACATAATTATTTATTTAGTTCCCATATATATGTTGGAAATGCATACAAGTGAAATATTTTTCTTACAGATTTCTTTGTTGGTACTAAAAAAGGTAATTTTAATTATAATACAATTTATTATATTTATTTCAGTTATTATAACAAAATCTTATTCGAAATATAAATAAATGATCTTGACTAAATCCTATTGGCCTCAAACACACAGAAAATATATTTTTTTGCAATTACCTTTTATAGATCTGAGATATAGAATTTAAAAAAACGTTCACTTTGATCCCTACTCGCTGCCTAAGTAAAGAAACATGGAATTAAAAGCTGCATATAAGTTTCAAGATGATTAAAATATGGAAGTTTCATACACGAAAAAGTTTTTAATGTAAGAGAAAATAATAATACAGATTTGAAGGTGTTTCATCACTTTTTAAATTTGGAAGTTTATTTTAATTCAAACCATTATTGACACCTTTGTAACTCGTTCCATAGTAATCATTATGCGTTACTATGTAACTACACATTTAAGTGAAATATTTTATTAATGTTATATGCGGTTTATTGTTACACACTATTTCAAATTTCGCGCATTTATCTTTTACGAAGTATGAAATTTTTAATTTAAAATATTCTGTATACTAAAATATCATCACTCGCTCTCATTGCTCTATATACGATCATGAATTGACATTCAAGGCACGAACCTATATACTATTTAGAACCTATATACGTACATAGAAATTGCACATTTGGCACATAATAAGTAACTTCATAAGCAAACGAATCGGTCAAACCAAGTTAAATAACTGTTTTCATTCCAATTTTGAAATTTGAAAGTTAATTTCTAATCGAACATTGCTGACATACTTTTAACTCAATGAATAATTGAAAATTTGAACTAAAAGTTTATTGATGTATAATAAATATCTGTATCTAAATACAGAATGTGTAAATGCTTAAAGAGACAAAAATGTTTTCACAAAAAAAAATGTTGAGTTTCAGTCATAAAATTAAAATATTTGACTGCAATTCCTTTAAAATTACGTAATTTGTACGTAATGATGAAACAAAATAAAATAGTGCGAAATGTTTTTAAGCCGCTGAAGAAACTTAATTGCCTTCCGAAAAAAATGTTTTCTTTTATTTTCTTTAATATTTCATACATATCAGTACAGTTTAAAATGTTTTTTTTTTTTTTTTTTTTTTTTTTTTTTAAGACAGATAAGTGTACAATGATTTAAAACGAATTAATTATTTTATAAAATGTAATGATACGCACTTTTAGATGTATTGTGTTCTTGAGCAACGTTTCTGTAGCAATTTCAAAATGAAACTGGTGTTAAAGTATACACATACACACATACATATATATATGCATATATATATGTATGCGTGTGTATGTGTGTGTGTTATACGTATTATATGCATCATACATAGGTCATGACACTATGTTGGTAATATACGTGATAAAATGTCAATTGCGTCATATGCAGCAATAAAGTCATGTGTGTCTTAGGTCGGTAATACATTTTAGCCACTTGGCGATTCCTCTTCTGGGGCCGCTGTAACAAGGAAGTACGAGATATTTTAATTTATTGAAAAAAAATGAATTTTCTGAAAACAGATTACCCTTTTTTACTTTAACTTTCATTCTTTCTTCTCTGCTTATATTCTGTGCTTTTCTAAAGAAATATTCATTTTATTAACAAATCAGATAATTATTTTCTTGTAGAATATTTGTGGAAAGACTTAATAAAATATATACCTACAAGATGGTATTCTATTTTCTATGCATTCATATGCAGTTAAACTTGTCCAAATCGAAACCTGGATTAGGCGGTCACGTGTCTAATTTGCATTGATTTAATTATCCTGGCCAAGAAAATAGGAAATTCATTGTTATTTTTTGTATAAAACGGAATTTTTCTAACGCGGAAATGGAAAGCATTAATTAAAAAAATCATCAAAATACACTTGCATAAAACAGAAATGGGATAAAGTATTAATACGGAAATGATATATTCACTATTCAGATTCGTGAATTCTCTAGTCTTCTAACTCAAATATTAAATCGGTCAAGTGTGTGCATAACTCACACCAAAAGGGTACCGTACATTAAATTTATTAATTACTATTTATTAATTAATAAACTCCTACTACCTCTAATATTTTTCATAATTATAGTTTCAGTAGATTCGGAAATAGGAGGGAGAGGGGACATATTTTTCCAGTGTACTTTCGAAGATATCTCTGAAAATACAATGCCTAAAATTAAAACAAATGAATTCGATGTTACCAGATCTTTCGAAAGATATGCTGCATGATAGATAAAAGGAAATATATTTTTCAAGCAACTTAATTAATATCTCGGTTAATTACCAAAAATATTTTGCGAAAATTATTATCAAATATGCTTGGAGGATTCTGCGTCGAAAAATACCTAGAGCGCCCGTCAACTCCCCTGCTGACTGTTCAAAAATTAAAGTTTGTGTGTAACGGAAAAATGCGTTTTTCTCAAAAACAATGTGACCTAAGAAAATATCTATAGTATTTATGCAAGGTTTATATAAACTCCTACGACCCCTATTTTTTTTATATAATTTTACTTTCAGTAGATTCGGAAACAGAGGGGTGGGGGTGTAATGCATTTTCGGCGATAAATTTGAAACTATAATATCTAAAATTGAAACAAATATATTTTTGAGTTCGGTATTACGAGATATTTCACATGATACACAAAAGGAAAACAATTATTTTTTCAAGTATCTTAATTAACTCCTGAAATTTTTCCTAATCATAGATGTGAAGGACTAATAATCTGAAAATATGTTTGAAAAAAGGCTTTATAAATTTCTCGTTTGAACTTTCCACGTCCCATAGTTTATGAGAGAAAGGACTGTGACAGACAGACAGACAGACAGACACAGGTATGATCTTATAATGGTACCATTTTTACTTTTTAAGTATGGAACCCTAAAAAACAATAAAATAATGATTTATAAGAAAACAACATATGCTAGCAGTCAAAAACACAATATCTCAGCTAATTTGAAAATAAGTGCAACTGCACAATCGAACACATACGTATTTCTTTTGCAGTTAAACCTTGTCATACACTTCTCTCCTCTCAAATCGATGGGAAATGAAATTATGTCAATTAATAGTTTATTAGCTTACAATAAAATTTTTCAGCTCGTTATCACATTGTTTATACATGTCGAAAAACTATCTCCCTGTAGCTGCAGTCTAAGTTCCAAGTAAAAAAATTTGCCTTCTGAAAAGCATTCAGTTAAAAAAGACACACATGCACAAAAATACTGGAAACAAACTCTTTGTTGGTAAATTGTAAAAAAAGTTTAATATCCTTTAAATGTTAATACATTTGCAATTTTCTGTTTCTCTTTAAAAGTGTAAACACCGATAACGATTATAAAGTGATAGTAAATTTTAGTAACCATAATAAAGTGAAGATAGATAAAGATACAAGATTTTACAATATGCATCATTGCAAGAATGCCATCAGTGTCTCCATTCTTTGTTAAAATATATAGTAAAATTGCTATAATTTACGACAATTATACTATAAACTAGCCGCCCTT
This sequence comes from Maratus michaelseni, assembly GCA_963931845.1. NCBI lineage: Eukaryota > Metazoa > Arthropoda > Arachnida > Araneae > Salticidae > Maratus > Maratus michaelseni. The sequence goes on along the minus strand of OZ007590.1, from coordinate 253,107,421 downwards.
GGCGACCAATTTGGTGTCCCTTAAAATTTATGTTTGGAAAAGCATGCTAAGCATTGTATCATGTTACTTTTATTCATAATTTAATTTACTTGGACTCCCTTAAATATAATTAATAAAATCCCTTAAGTTAATATTAGTTTTTGCTGCATTAAAATATCTCAATTTGTTGATTTTCTGAAAGCAAGTAAAGCCTATTGGTTTAAAATGGCAGGCTATGGGAATTTGGGGAAATATTAGAGATATCGCCAAGTTGGCGACAAAATTGGTGCTTTTGGCGAGAGAACAGGGTCCCCCCTACGGTAACCCCACTTATAGGTATAGAGATGCATTAAATGTTGTTCAAAAACCAATGAGATGCGTTTCATTCGGGCGTTGCCATTAAACAATTAACAAATAATCGCGATTTCTGTGCCACATACGATAGCATAATATATATATAGACTAACATAATATTATACATAATTATAATTATTATAGTACAATCATAATAATTACTAGTAATTAATGTAGTAATAAAAATGAAATATGATATTAATTGTTATAGAAATTAATAGTAATAATTGTAATAATTATTACAATAATTAATAGTAATTATTATAGTGCAATATTATAGTGCACTATGTAATGTTATGTATTGTAATATAATATTATAAGAAATTATAAATTAAGGAGTATAATTTCTTCAGACTTTCAATAAGCTTAAAATATTAGTTTGTATAATGCGGATATGTGTTCAATACGGAACAATATTTCGATCTCTTGCGATTCAGTTCTGCACAAGTTTATCGATAATGCAATTTTAACCATTTCCAGCATTGAAATATCTCCTGAAAAATGCTTAATAAAATACTATGTTTAGCGCATAATTTATATAAAACTACTTATAATATATATTTTTTATCAGTCTATTTCAGATTTGGAAACGGTGACAATCAGAAGTTATAAATTATAACTGTATGCAAACAAAAAATAATGCTTATGATTTTGGAAATGATAAAATACATGGAAAGGATATATATTTGTACATTTTCAGAAGAATAAGAATATTTTTCGCTTTAAATATACACTAAATTTTATTTCTTTATTTTTTATAAGAAATAACATATACATAAAAGATTTCTTAATCTTTTAAAATATTACAAATGTATACATTTATTGCTACATTTCTATAAAACAAATTTCATTCACGTCATGAAATATAAGATGAAAGGAAAATATGCAGGAGCTATGCTTACTTACATATACGTTTCATTAAGTGAAAGTATTTGCTTAAGGTTTCCTTTAACGTTATATATTTTATTGCTCATATATATACATTAATTTTGTAAATATTTCTTGTAGAAACCTAGTATATTCATAAAAGTAAATGGTGTCTTATTCAGAATTTCATGTCCTTCTACATTTATACCAAGATATATTTCTAAAATATTCCGTAAACGAGAATTATTTTTGGATTGCGTAAAAATATACACGAATTTTCATTTAAACTTAATTCAAAATTCATGAAAAAAAAATTCTGACACGTCGTATACCTTTGCAATGGGGTACTTTTTTAACAGAGAAATACTCTGACAAAACGTAACGAAATTTCCAAATGTTATGTGACTTTTTTCTTTATTAATATCTTAAACAATGTATAACGTTTTTTGAAAAAGTAAATATAAAGATATGTTTTAAATATATGTTTTTTTAAGTATAAAAAAAATGTTTCGAAAAAATAAATATAAATATACAAGATTTTTAGAAAAAAACTCAAATATGTGGGCTTAAAATTAGAAAACGCTCACAAACTTTATTTATAAGAGGTCCCTTTATTTTTTTAAGAATCGTCAGAATTTATATTTCATGTTTATTAAGAAAAATAACTAATTTTTTAATTATTATGCAGCTACGTGTAAGGGAATAAAAACGACAGATTAGCAACTACAAATATTACACTTGTTTATGCAAGTAGGGGAGACTGGGGCAAGATGACTATGTTAACAATTTTTGTCGTTTATTAATTTATTTTGAAGTAATAGTGCAATTAATTTTACATGAACTGATAGAGTATACCTTTGTAGTATTAAATACATTACCATTTAATTTTTCAAATAAAAAAAATAAAGGATAATTTTATTTTTTCATAACATTAACAAATCGTCATCTTGCCCCAGTACTGGGGCAAGATGACTTTGTCTTTGGGGCAAGATGACAACACTGAAAAAGATTGAACATATTTTATCTTTTGAATATGTTACATGATTTAACAAATGATAACTGTGTTTTTACATCTTACAAAGTATCAAACTAAGCATAATACATTGATTGTAACGTAATTTTGAAGTGTTTAGTTGTGCAGCTAACAATAGTCACAAATAAAAATGCCATTTTCATAATTGGAACATTCCTCATGCCACCACTCTTGGCATTTACAGCACTGAATCCATTCTTCTGTTGGTGGGACACAATGCCGGAAGTTGGCCTTAAACGCTTTTTGAATTTTTTGGGAGGAGGGGGCCCAGCGAGGGAGGGGGGAGGTCTTGACCCCGTCGAACAGTACTCTTCTCGTACCGATCGGACGCTTGGAAATGGAGATACGGACCCCGATAGGGTTTTTCTTTAGGGAGCCTAGGGGGCGGGCTTAGCGGATGGCAAAAATGTCTTCCTCTGGTCGCCCCCTTTCGAACGACACCTGCCCCGATCCCATGCGCCCCTTAGCCCCAGAGGAGATAGAAGCGCAAGGTCGTGCGAACAAACACACAGACAAACAAGCATTTACAGGATTTAAATAGAATGGACAACATAGTTCGTTTAATAAACTCCGAAACACAGGGCCAGATGACGAGCTCGTCATCTTGCCCCGGACTGCCTGTTTAAAAATATTCGTTTTCATTGCCATGAAAGAAGGCGATTAATGGACATTTATTCATGGTAATAGGTAGTATTTAAACTAAGTTACTCATAAATATTAAAGAGAAACGATATATCTTACCTGTATCTGTAGCAGAGCTTATTTACACATGCATAAAAGTTATAACGTGGCAGCGGAAAACAATCAAAGCTTCACAACTGACACAAAAATGGCGATTTCAGCGTCTCTATAGTATTGTTTAACGAACGGCCGATAGGAGAGCCAGTAGTGTCCGGTTGATGCTGCCACCTAGCGGAAAACGGAAAAATTAAGACATTCGTCATCTTGCCCCGGTCTCCCCTACACCTTTATTTAAATATTGAATTTGCAGTGACATTTTTAATGTGTGTGACTTATATATCTTATCGTTGACCAATATTAAATTCCTAAACCATTAGTTTTATATGTATAATTACAATTGCAAAAAAATTTCAAATGATGTTCTTCAAGATAGTTATTTCTAAAAAAGTTACGACTGTCTAAAAAAGTCTACATTTCTTAGGACATATAATTTAAATTTAGAAATATTTTCTCTATGGTCAAACGAATAAAACGATAAAAAATAACTTTTTGTAGGATTAAAGCTTGCTAAATAATGATACTTCGTATTTTATTAAAGTGCAGTGTTTTCTGAGACTAAAATGGCTTTTTTATTATTTTAGCGTCAGAGAATATTAAAAATTCTTAAAATTCAAATTATTCATAAATCTGGAAGTTTTCCTAAAATAAAATAGAAAAGTTTATCATAAAATATCTGAACTTTCATTATATTATAATGTAATAACGCGTAATAAACATAAGTGACTTATAGCGACACCTACGGATCACAAAATTGCAAAAATGCAGCCCCCTAGTAGCAAAATAATTTTTTCTATTGATGGATTCACTACCACATAACAGAAAGAAGTGGAACAGAAATATATTTAATTTTTTTCAAATTTTGTCAGTAGAAAGCTAAATAAAAGACTGAACATCTACTATATAATTTTTAAACATATACCTTCCAATTGTATGATCTTTACTGCTTGCGTACTGCCGATATTATAACTGACACCAAACCTATGAAAGAATACCAAAATTTCGAATATTCTTACATCAGTGAAGCATCATAAAGAATAAAATTATGAAATACGTTACAAGAATGATATTATTGAAAATGCAAGACAACTTATTACTATCATATTTATCATTAATTTCCTGAAATGCAAAAATTGATCATTTAAATTAATGAAGAATTGTATATTTCATATATGCATAGAAATAAGACGTGAATTGTTTAAAGGAATGCTTTTTAAATTTGAAACAAAATAAAAACCAACAAAAATCAGGTTTTGATTTTAATTTTCCTTTGATAAATTATCTATATTAACATTAAATCAGTGAGAATGTGATAATAAAATTTTTAACTAATTTTACACAGTTTTAAAATCTTACATGTAACCAATGGTTAAAATGTCCCGCGCAGACTAATTTTCCTCCAGTCACTTGGTATTTTAAAAGCATGTTAATGGTTTCTCTCATGTTAATAGTAATTTATTATTCATATATATGAGTATCTGTTTAAAAAATATATTAATTTCTAAAGTTATAATCATGAAATGCTACATTCAAGTCAAAAATAGAAAACACTTTGCGAACAAGCGTAAAAAAAAATTCTACATTTTCAGTATTAAGTGATTTGTATCAATGGGAATGCACAGGTTCCTATAATTGTAGAAACTGGGCCTATATTAATTAAAACCATTGGTTTTCAGTCATTTAGAAGTCTCAGAGGAAACTTTTAAAAATGAATTCCCTATGTATTATTTTCTTTAAAAAAAATTGTTTATTTACAGAAAATTTATATATTTACTTGAAAACATGCTATATGGAAATATAAAATGCTGGTTTGATGTGAACCATTATTTATATATATTTTGTTTTAATAAAAAAAGAATAGAAAATTCTTTATTTGATCGTCCTAAAGTACATGAGAAAAGCGTTCAGAACATTTCACAGTTAAAAAAAGACAACTAATCTTCTATACGTAGAATAGTTAAAAATAAAACAGTGAGAAAAAAATATGGAATAATTTATATAAATCAGTTTTAAAACTAATTACTTTTACTGAATTATATATATATATATTTTCATTTTGACATTCTATTAAATAAAGTAAAAATAATTAAATATGTATAGTAATCTTTCTTTCAAATATTTTTTTTTTAAATAACGTGTTTTTAAAAATCAACCATTGTGTGCTACAGAATTTAGAATTTATTACAAAAGTTATATAGTACCTATTTTATCTAATTTTGAAAAGAAATTAATATTCGTTATGATTACGTATTAGATTTTTGTTCTGTACTAATGTTATTCATAATTTAAAAATATGTATGAGCAACTCTAATATTCCGTATCAATAAAAATCTACACAAAACCATTAACTAATATTTTTGACTTCGCAAGTGTAATAAGCTCAAGTTTTCTTTCACGATTAAGATATTATGCAGTAAAATTATCCTAAAATGGCATCTAATTTTGTATTAATGATAAAACTACCTTTCTAGGAAAAAACTATTTTATTAAATGAATGGATAATAGCATTTACATGAATTAGCCAATGTATCAGACTGTTTCTTTTCTTCTTTGATTAAAAAGCAGGATTAAACATAATCCAGTAAAATTAATTGTTAATTCTGAAGATATTTTTTATCTCGGGGAGTTTTATGAAGCTTTGTCTGGGAATAAGGTTTATATGATTTTTTAAAAGAAATTATATCTCAGTTGAATACTTCGGTAACTTGATTTCAATACATAATAAACAATAATGGAACTTTGAATGAAATGGTAAAATTTCTCCAGTTTTCTAACTTAAGCAAATATAATATATTAAACAGCATTAATGAAAGATAAACTTTAAAAAATTATCTTCAATGTTGAAATAGCGTAGTTGTGGTTTATACCAACAGCCCGAAAAAATGTCCAGGCTAGGACTCGAACCTGAGTACTTTGGCGTTCCGTGCTTGAAACAAAATTGAAAATAAGCTAGCAAAAGAAAATATTTGGCCTGAATTATCTCACTCCACCTCCGCACCAAACAAAATAAATACGAAGTATACAACCTAAAATATTAAGAACTATAACTATAAAAACACTGGAAACAACTAAAAGCAAGCTACCGCCTAGTATGCAGTTCGATAAATTTTACAAAACAGCCATACATTGAAAACGAAAGGTATATTTTAAACAATATATATTTGTGGCAGTAGGTTTTGACCAGAACGCTCCGTAGCAAAATCAAAATGTTCAAAAACATGTTTGAAAGCGCAGGCCACGTACAAGACGCTCCTCCTCCGCACCTTACCCCACAACATTAAACGAATACTGTACCAGGAAGAATGTATAACTGAAATCAGCTACAAATAAAATCGATATCCAGTGAAAAAGGAGGGTGTACTAGCTCAGACCAGATACTTTCTTTTTCTAGATATTATATATATATATATATATATATATATATATATATATATATATATATATATATATATATATATATCTGTGTGGGTGTGTGTATTTATTTGTTGTAATGTCAGAATTGCATAGTTATAATTTTTAAATATAATCTTAGTACTGCAGTGAGAATCTATGCACCCAGAAAAAGGACTTGATTAAAACAACAAAACATGTTTTGTTGACTACATTTTGGTTGTTAAAGCAAAATTTTTAGTTGAAGTAAAAAGTTGGTTTTGTTGCATTGAGAAAAAAATATTGTTAACACTTTTACAAAATTTTAAAAAAATTCATCAATTTTACTTGAATTAACAAAATCTGTTTTTTTAATTTTACCATAATTTTGTAATTTTTAATTCCAGTAATTTTTTTTTTTGCTTTTACAAAATTTTAATTGTTGTATAGTAGCCATAACTCTCTCCCGTAACTTGGTTTATTTGACTTATATAACTGTATAATTAAAGGATTAACATAATTTTTCGATAATTAAAACTTTTTTAATTGGGACGGGCCAAGGTAGTTTTAAAAACCCCCCTATCCCATTTATTACTTTCTTCTATCTTTACAAGAAGAAAGTATTGGAGTCATGAAAATTTTCAACTTCTGGTTTTCGACGGATTTTAGAAGGTCCTGAACACGATATGACTGTTTTTAGAAAATGGCAGTCTATGTCTGTCTGTATGTGACAAAAATTTTGAGGGCGTTCTATTTCAAGAACTCATGCACGGAATTTAATAAAACTTTATATTCAGTTACTTCCTGATATAAATTGGTGGTGATTACTTTTTGGCGTAAATCGCTCAACAGGTGATGCTTCTATGTTGCAATTTTCGCGATTTCTGGAATAGATTCGCGATTTCTCAAGAACTAATGCACTGATTTACATCAAAATACAGATTGAATTAGATCTTGACATAAATAGAAGCTGATTACGTTTTGGTGTAAATAGACCGAGAGTTGGCGCTGCTATGTTATTTTTTTATCATGATTTTCACTATAACTAAACCTCAAGAACTAATGCACGATTAATTTTTAAATCATTTTCAGCAGTGATTTACGCATGTAATTCTTAAATAATAACCACTGAATTTTTATCCTGCTTTTTTTCAAGCGTAAACCTACAGAGTGAAAAATGTCCCAAGCCGGGAATCGCACCCGTTGTGCTCAGAATAGCGCTCTGAGGCCCCAGCATATGGCAACACTGTTTATTTTTAAATTAATTTTCTGCAGTGAATTACGCCTGTAATCCTTGAATATACCTTGAAACCAGTGAATTTTTATCCTGCTTTTTAGAGGCGTAATTCACTGCTGAAAATGAATTAAAAATTAACTATATGTTGCCATATGCTGGGCTTTGTATTTTCGTCTCATGTTTGCCGCAAAAATTTGCATGCTCATGCAGGACCTGTTTACCGAATAGTCCCGAGACGCCCGTGCTTACCCAAATATATACAAAGGTGCCCTCAAATTTACTTTTCAAAATAACTTTTAGAAAAAAAAATCAATCAGGAAGAAAAAAATGCATTTTTTCCTTACGAAATTTTTACCTAAGAAGCTTGCTCTTTCTAAATTGTTGTTTACTCTAAATTTTGACGGTAAAATTTCAAATTGTTGCAGCGTACCAAAATTGATTTAGTAAATAACAAAGCAATTCGTAGAGGGGGCTCCCAGAGTAACGTCCGGCATTTTCATCACACATTTTCATCATATGCTGCGGTTGCAGCCGGTCCGACATATATAAGAGTGAGAAATTTCGAGTTTGGATATCGTTCCTTCTGGCTCAGTGGTTAGAGTAACGGATCTAAATTCTGCGGAGACGGTTTCGATTCCCAGCTTGGGACATTGTTCAATCTGTAGGTTTACGCTTGAAAAAAAGCAGGATAAAAATTCGCTTGTTATTAATCAAGGATTACAGGCGTAATTCACTGCTGAAAATGAATTAAAAAATAGTTAAGTTTAGATTGGTGCTAATACGAAAAAATAATTTTAAAGTAAATATTATAATTGTTTATGTAACAAAAACCTTTTGTTGTTAAAACAAAGAAAATTCTTAAAATTACACAAAACACTTGTTCTTTAAACAAAAGTTTTTGTTGCCGATACTGAAAAGAACTCTTAAAGTAACAGATAATTATATTTATTTTGAGAAAACTTTCAACAAAAGAATTTTGTTAATTCAAATAAAATTGAAACATTTTTACGTGAATTAACAGAGCATTTTTTTGCTGACAATACAAAATGTTTTGTCGGAATTGCAAAAAAAAATCAACAATATTTTTCTTGTTGATTCAAACAAATTTTTCATTGACACATATTTAAACGGAAAATTTTGTTGGGCCAATCAAATTTTGGTTGATTCAACAAAACTTTTCTCTGGGTGTGTATGGTAGGGGTTTGACTCTGTTAATACTCATAAAAAATTTAAAAGAAAAATATATATTCTATAAAAATAACTACTTTGTAAATATGCAATACAGAAAGACCAATTTAAAAGAATAGCAAGGCAACAATAAATCTAGCATACGTTTATTACAAAAGACTTTATGCTTCTTCTTCAGAGATAAAAAGTAGATATGTGAAATATATGCATACTATATAGCTTTAAATTTGACCTGTATGCTACATTATGGCTGTGCCAAAAAACATTGAACAGTTTAACTTTTTTAACCAAGGGATTCGCATTGCTATATGTAATTTCATGATAGCCGGGGATGGAAAAATCCCTCTTGAAAATTTAAATATGAAGTTTATTAAATAGGAACTGTTATATGTAAACTACTTACCCTTGTAGAGTACTATATACACGTTTACTATTGTTTTTGAACAACAATATTTACACAAAACTACTCATATTACTTCTTAAAACAAAACCAATATTTACTCGGATGAACTACCGACATCCTACTCATAACTGAAAACACCACTCACTCTTTCCTCCTCTCTTCATTTCAGTTCATCGCAGGTTGGTGAGTTGGTCTCTTCACTTCAATTTACTTAAGTTAAAAAAAGGTTGGAAGGAGGTTGGTTGCATGACACCCCCATGATAAGATTGTGGTACTAAGAGCGAAGCATAATCTGACAAATGGCAACTATACAACTATACAGCATAAAAAATATATAATAAAACAATTCAATAAAGAAATATAGAAGTCTTGTTATAATAGTTATAGCGATATTTAATACATATATATATAATTAAACGTTCACAAGAGATGTACAGAAGCCTTGTTATGATACTTATAGTAATGTTTGAAGTATAGATATATAAACATACAAAATACTAAATTAAACAAAGAAATATTTCAGAACAGACGAAAAGATGACTTGATATAATACTGGATACAAAAATTAAACACAAAAGTAAGTACCACTTAAATAATCCTTATACAGTAACTAGTCTTGATAAACTATCTGCATTTTTTTATTTCGCACGTGGACAATGTGAAATATTTATATTATTTCTTTGTAAAGATAATGTCCATTATTGTAATTTTGCGGACTCACGTGCAGATCTCTGTAAATATACCAGGAGCTCATGGTGGGACTACTCACATTACTTTTTAAAACAAAACCAATATTTAATCGGATGCACTACCGACATCCTACTCATAACAGAAACCATCACACATTCTCTCCTCCTCTCTTCTCTTCAATTCACTTCACTTCGTAGTGTCAGTCTCTTCACTTCAATTTACTTAAGTTAAAAAAAGATTGGAAGGAGGTTGGTAGCATGACACTATACTTAAAGTTTGGTTCGGGGTTCATCTAAATATGGAAATTACTTTCAATACTAATACCTAACCTTTTCATCATATTTGGATGTTTCGGTAATTTTACTCTTGGGTACAAACGGGAAGTCATTCGGTCAAATATTTAAAAAATAATGCAAGTTTGAAGTTTGAAACGCATAATGATAAAATATTTTCCAATCATTGCAAACCAGACGGCTTTGCAGGTAATGTTTCAAGCATAACTCAAAAACTATTTAGCGGAAAGAGCTATAATTTGAATTCCACTATTTAAGCTTCTAAAAATTCATTACTGTTAAAATATGCATATGTTATATATTCATATATTTTTTAATAATTATTCATAAATACATATTATTTGAAAATAATATTCGAAAAATATGTAGTATTGTATATTATGAATGTTTTAACATAAATAGTTTTCCAGAATCTTTAACTATACAAATTGAAGCATCTATATTTTTCCACCAAGTATTACTTATTTATCCTTAAACAACAACCGCATTGCAACGTGTTCTGCAATGATTAAATATGAATTTAACATTAGGAGTTTCTAATTTTGAACATGCGTAATTGCTAAACTACTTGAACGAAGGACTTCCCGTTTGGTATCAGAAAGTAACATTTACTGAAAAATACAAATATGATGTTAATATTAAATGATATTATTTAAAATTTTAAGGTATATCTTGCTATATCTACACGTAGACGACCCTCTAATCTAATTTATGACATATCATATTACTGTTTGGGGGAAAACTATTTATAAGTACCTGTAATTATTAATAAAACAATTCGATTGGTAACCAGAAGTTATCTGTAGGCCTACGTGATTATTCTGCTAAATAACATTTTTTGTAAGATCTACAGTCCTGAGCAACAGGAATCTCAAGCTACAGGTTTTGTTGAACCGATCTTTTCTCAACGGGAAATGTATGTATGACTACGTATTTCTGCTGTCCGATAACGTAATTTTCTACCAACAGGTATTTCCTGTAAACAGAAAAATTCTGGCAACTTTTTGCTACCAGACATTTTCTGTTATATTACATGATATGTTTTACAGTGTACATTAATCGAAGGTATTTGAGATTGTAACCAATTATAAGGTATTTAGCCCTCTAAGCGTGTGGAACGTAATATTCCGTTCACTAAGCTCCAGGTTTCACTGGAATATATGCAATGTTTAAGATAATATAATTCTATAGATTTAATGAATTTTCAAAACATCGAAGAATGATTAATACTCTCAAGGGTTACATTCATATTTGTAATTAAGTTTTATTTATAATGCTGAAAGAATCCTATTTTTTTAGCATTTAAAATAAAATGCAGAGAAAATAACATTACAATTTTATCCTTTTTCAAAACGCTCAGAGGGTTAGGCAGTGAGAATATGTCACGTTAATTATAATTATATCGATCGTTCGTATATGCTTTTTTATCTCATGGTATATCATTATCATTTAAAAAAGGAAACACAATGTAAAATCAAAAGTTTTAAACATGTGTACATTTTTATTCTACTTTCACAATTAACATAAATATACATTAATCAAAATGGCGTGCATTAATATCTATAGAAAGAATATTAAATATTCGGATTTCGAGAAATCTTATTTTCGATAGAAATTTCACATCAATATGTCTGATATTCAATTTATCAAACATATGTCTGTTTATGATTCCTTTATGATTACGGTTTAGTCCTAATATGCATCCAATATTTTCCAGAAGATTAAAATTTGCATTATACAACTATTGAACAAGTGCTTACAAATTTAACATGTTTTAAAACGATAATGGGCCAAAACAATCGAACACTTAAAGTCTTGCGAAATATACGATTGATTTAATGTTCCCGAAAGTTTCGAAATCGAATTATCAATTTATTCCTATTCTCCAGATGTTACTTATATCTTTACTGCTGACAACGCAACAGAATTCTGAAGTAATTGGTGATTCAAATATTGGAGATAAATATTGCAGTTGCATTTTAACATAAATAATTTGAGACAATACGATAGAATAGTTTATTGCCTGTACTATTAGGAATCAGGATTTATTTATCTGAATGTAATCGAAGTTTGTAAATATTGCTATATAAAAACGAAACACGTTTTTAAATTTTTTTTTCCTGATGTTCTGGAAAACTCTATTTTATGCAAAATTACAACCAGACATAGTCTGTGCAGTTAATATTAGAAAACACACGGAAGCGTTAGATTGTGTCTAACATATTCAGTATTTTAGTTAGTACCTAAATTTGCGTTTAAGCAAACACAAAACATTTGTGAAATAGTTAAATCAGATGTATACGCTTTTATAAACATCATAATGAGGTTTCTTTACAAACATCATTTCAGTTATTAAGTTACTAAGCTTATTTTTTTTTAAGAATACGATTAATAAAATATTTATTAATTTTGTTTTAAACCTTATTAAATGGAAATAAGTTAATACGTAATCATTATAATTTTCAAAATACTTTGTTAAATCCCATATCTTACCAGAGTTTACTAATACACTAAAACCTCCAAACTAAAATATTTCAAACACTTTAAAGCGGTTTTTGTAATTATGTCTTTGTTATTAACCTAACATTTACAGTTGAATCATAAGCCATCACCTTCTTTTTGGAATAAAATTTGCATAAAATTCTATCGTATGCCTGACACTGGACATTAAAATTTATTCTTTTTAAAAAATGTTTCAGTTAACTACGAGTTGAACTGGTTTGGAGAAGTTAGGTACATTATTAGCTAAATTATGGAAATAAAGCACTTTTAGAGAAAAAACCTTGAGGGGGGCCGCAGGGAGGCGCGCAGTCAAGTGCTTAACAACAAATCACTAATTTTGACTGTTGGTATGCATCAACTGAATACGGGCTGAGTACTTTCATTAGAAACATAACTTTAATTTTTACGAAAACTGTTATTCTAAAATAGCGGTATTTTCTATATAAAACAGAAATTAAACGCTACGGGTGAAGCTAAAAATGTGAAATTTGTTAAATGTAATTAGTTTTTTTGAAACCGGGAGTAGATTTGAATTTATTAATAAATAGGGTCAATGAATGAAAAAGCCGCCACCAGGTCACGCGCGGTGAAGTAAAATAAATGTGATATTTAAAAAAAATCGTTTGCCCCCACCCCATCCCCGCAAATATAACAAATAAAAAGTTTTCTGTATTAATAATCTCATCAATAACGTCACATGTAAAAAATGCAGCCAAGTCTAGTGACTCTTTTACCATAAGAAGTTCTGAGATCGTGTAAAGCCATGTTTAGCTATCTTATTAAATCTGAAATTTTCATTGACAAATCACTCCTAGTCTCTACATCTTTAGTTAACGATTATTTTGTGACTTGGAAATTACGCAGCGCGAGAATCTGACAGTTGTGTATATTTAGCCTTGATCAAATAATACCATCCCATCCAATAACATAGCAAGGTGTAATAACGTAAATCCTGATTTTTATTTATTTATTTATTATTTATTTTTAATGGAAAAAGAAGTATATAGCTATTTGATAATGGACGGAATTAATAAAAAACAATTTTATTAAACAGATTTTTTTATATTTGTGGTGATGGAGAGGGGACAGGAAGGGGGAATGACTTTTTATTAAATATCGCATTTATTGTATAGTGTGTATTCGTGCAGCGATATTTAGAAAGTATCCGCATTTCGTACTATATTTTTTATGACCGGGAAATCCCGACGGATCAGCTATTTTAATATAAAATACACGCAATCTGATCTACTGGATTGCCAGATGAAGCAAAATCTCGTGAAAATCGCCGTGTCGTCCATGTGTAAGATCGCCATGTTGGTGGCAAAAAGATACCTTGCTGCGTCTGCGACATCTGTACCATTAATTAATATAAGCTTTTAGTTGATAAAAGCGTTTTTAGGTAGATTTCGTAAGAAATACTACCTATTACATTCTCCCCTAATTTGGAATTTTTGAAAGATTTTTGCAGATCTACTTCGATCATGACTCCCAGAACCCAAAACAACGCCCAGTTCAAAAGTTTATCTATCTATCTTTCTTTCTTTCTATCTATCTATCTATCTACGTCACTTTTTTATGGACACGATAACTTCAATAATTCTGCACAAATCTCCTCCAAACTGATACATAAAATCAAGGGGCATAAAATCTGAAAATAGGAGAAAAAAATTCATAACTCCGTCAATTCATAAGATATCAAATCCGCTTACATTTATTATAAATCCTCTTAATATTATACTGACAAGTTTTTTATAGGACCAACCCTTATAGCAAAAAAAAAAAATAAATAAATCCCTGCCGACTCCGCCTGTAAACAAGTTAGATATCGAAATGGGTGGTCCCAACTGCGGCAACATGGCAAAAAGGTCATTTCTTCTGCAATTCCCAACAAACAGGCGCCCCACGATCTGCGTCTTCAAAATCTACCTGTGCCTGTAGGCTGAACCGTCTGGGATTTTTTTAATATTACATTCTTAATTTTCTATTTGTTAGACGGTAAAATATTTCATTGTTGCAGTTTATGGCAGCCTTTTGGCATATTTTGGCGATCGTTTGTTGACGCATAATTAAATCCATTGTTCTCATAACATAGTAAGGTGTAATAATTTCCCTGTGCTGCGTAATTTCCAAGTCACAAGATAATTATTAACTAAAGATGTAGAAACTAGGAGTAATGTGTGAATAAAAATTTCAGAGTTAATAAGATAGTTAATAAGATAGACTTGGCTTTATACGATCTAGAACTGTTTACATTAAAAAAGACTTGGTCACTAAAATTGGCCGCGTTTTTTACAAGTGACGTTTTTGATTAGATTTTACTTCTTTTTTAAAGTAATCCTCCTTTTCTTGATTTTGGACTCTTTTTGGACATCATCCACTGGTTTTCTATAAGCCCACACTCTGTCCCTATTATTTGTAGGTACCAAAAATTAGAAGCTTTAATTCCGTTTGCAATGTCCTGTGGATAAACAGAACTTTCAGGTTCCTAGGCAAGCATTAGGTTATGGGGAGGGAAGAGTTTGAAGTATTACTTGCAGCCCTAGACACTTGATATTAGGCATAAAAGTACTGTTTAGGATACAAAGAAGAGCAAAATTAATAATTCCGGAAAATTCCAGCAAATAGAACTATTTTCGGTTTTACGATTTTTTGTTTGAAATTTTTCAATTATTTTCTACGATTTTTTCAGATTTTCTAATTTTTCTTTTCTTTGTATCCTAAACTCTACCTTTATGCAAAATTTCAAGTTTCTAAGGCTAAAAAATCGAATTCTTTTCGGATGTTCGATTTTTTACAAATATTTCGATTTTTCAATTCGAATTTTCCGAATTTTTTAATTTTACTCTTCTTGGTGTATAAATGGTGTATAAATGGGCACAGGTTAATATGGGCACCCCACCCCAATTACTATGGGAGGTGCTGAAGACTAGCGAACACGACTGTAGATGAGTCATTTGTTGATATGAGATAGCAGAGAGCAGTTGGAACCATTCATTCAAGTAGTATGGATGCACTGTGAATTATTGTGTGAATTGGTGTTTGTTCTGGACTGCAAACTATTACAGCTATCTGAAATCGTTTTCTTTTCATGTTATTATGGTTAAATAATTTTACATTGATCTCCGGAAAGCGGAGATCCTATGCTACTTTTAGAAGCACACCATTTGAATCGCACGCCTTTAGTTTACATGTGAAAGTGGCCATCTTTCTTAGGTGGGGTTGGTGTAAATATGCGCCCTCATTTAAAAGCGGCCTCTAATTACACTACCTTTTCTCTTAAACAACATAAATTATTTCAATTTTTTTTACGTGAAAACAACAATTATCTACATTATACACATTACCAAATATATTATAAAATAAACCTAACAAATGCTTTGAGGTAAGAGAATATTAAAATTACCTTAGATGTAGATAATATTAAATTTATAGGTAATTATAAGGGCTTTTTATTATCTATAAATCCTCAAAGCATTGGTTAGTTTTATTTTATAATATATCTGCTAATATGCGTAATCTAACATAATAGCGTAATACCAGGGGGCAGGGGTGGGAAGACCAAAGACCTTCCGGACTCATCAGATTACTTTGACCCTCCCCTTATGGACAGCGACGTGATATCAATCTGGACATCAACGATGTGATAAACCACACTCGAGGGATGCAACTTGCATCTTTTGTGATGGAAGTTCTCTGAAGACACTCGCGGAGAAGTATAGGTTAAATGTGTTATGTGCCAAATGTGGGCGAACTTAGACTGTGCCGGGCCTGAAAGAGCCAGGAGACAGTTATGTTTGCGATTTCTGTAAATATCTTTTTTTTTCTTTAATAAATAAATTCTCTGCAATTTTGTGGGTTTTTTTTGCCTGTTTTAAAACATTTTAAGCTATTTTTTGTGACATTTTTGGAGAGGGCACATATTTGAACCCCATTTTATCTGGTGCTTTTTAAAATGCTTTTTGTAAATCTTCGTTTTCGAATTGAAATGATTGATATTAATCATTGTTTTGCCTCCTATCATTTAGAAAACTTGTTATAGTTGTGAATGAAAGTAAAAAATCTAGATTTTTTCAAAAGGAAAGTAACTTTAAGGACAAAACCCAAAAAGTGAGCCCATATTTACACCTTTTCCTCTACTAAATAGTACCTTCACAGCAAATTTTAAGTTTCTAAGACTACGGGATCAAATTATTTTCAATTTTTCGGATTTGTAATTTTTTTTCCAGATTTTTTTTTCCTTTTCGTATTCTAAATACTACCTTTATTATAAAGTTTCTAGCGCAAAGAAATCGAATTATTTTCAAGATTTCGTTTTTTTACGATTTTTTCGATTTTTTTTATTTTATTTTCGAATTTTATAGTGTTTTTAATTTTTTCTTTTTCTGAAACTTATAAACACTACCTTTACACGAAAATTTAAGTTTCTAAGATTACAAGATCGAAAAAGTTTCAAATTTTCAAATTTTTTGGAATTTTTTTGGAATTTTTCGGATTCTTTACTGTTTTCTTTCTTTGTTTCCTAAACACTACCTTTATTACAAATTCCAAGTTTTCAGGGCTACGGAATGTACCATATATTTTTTATGATCGGTATGTCAGTGAGTGAGTGTCAAAAAATCGAAACTTTGAGTTCATATATCGGATGAAGTAGAAATGATAGAAATGTAAATTTTTAAATTTTGGTCCTGTGTGTCACTCTAGATAAACGAATTTTCAGATTTTTGGGATACTTCAGTGCAAAAATATGAAAGGGGGGTCAAAAGTGCCCTCGGTGGCTTTCAGAAAATATTGCTTACGGCTGTGCTTTCTCGACTTGGCTGAGGCACTGCCGCGCCTCCAGATTACTAAAAATTATTGATTTTCTTTCTTTAATTAAAGGGTCGTACCTTTTAAGCGCGACGAAAATCGAGAAAAACAATCAAAGTTTGAATTACTGTATTTTCAAAGCCTTTATATGTATAAACATAAAGTTTTGATTATTAATTAAATAGATTGTGCTCTTTAATATAATACTATTAAAAAACTGACTAATATTTTACTGAATTTGTGCATTGTTGAAATTAAAATAGCTCTTTTTTTTACTCTGTAAGTCATTACGCGCATGATAGCTTGAAAATGCATGAATTGTTATGAAATTTCATTTAGATAATAAGCGCATATGTATGTTTAAAATTATCTACTTTTAAATATTTACAATGATAAGATTTTTAATTATGAGTATTTTTATTCATTAAAAATGTAAAATTTTGAAATTTTTTACAAAAATATTTTTTTATATGGTTAATGATATAATTTTTACCTAAGAGTAGATCATTTTTAAAATACATATGTGCTTATTATCTATATTAATTTTCATAACAATCCAGTCATACGCTCTCATGATATCATGCGTGCTATGACTTACGAAAAAAAAAAGAGCAAATTTATTTTCAACAATGCTCAAATTCTGTAAAAGACTAGTCAGTTTCTAATTTTATTATATGTAAAAGCACAATCTGCTTAATCAATAGTCAAAATTTCATGCTTTTAGACAAAAACGTTTAGAAGACACACTAATTCAAAATTTGAAAGTTTTTGATGATTTTCAGCGAATTTAAAAGGTACAAGACCCCTTAAACTACATTCAATAATCACATATCTAAATGCTTAGATTAAAGACATAAGAAAATCTTACTTGACAAATTTAGAGTATTTGTCCTTTCATAAGTATATTTATTTTGTTTATATGCATACGTTTTGCTGACGCGGGTAAGTTGATTGATAGATCTATTACTCTAAATTCATATATTTTATGAACTAAAAGATGTTTCAGATTACTGGGCGACTCCAGCACAAAGATATGGAGAGGGAAGGGATCAAAAGTACTCCGTGTTGCTTCCAGGTAAGGTACTATCGATATGAGGTATTACTCGTAGCCTTAATAGATACTCGATATTTGGCATAAAAGTAGTGTTTAGGATAAAAAGAAAAACAAACTTAACTAGTCGGATGTGTGTCAATCCCATAACTTTCTTCTATCTCACACTGGTTTCGCATACACTAAAAAGAATCAGCACCAATTTATATCAAGGTCTAATTGAATCTAAAGTTTTATTAAATTCCGTGGATTAGTTCTTGAGACATGACTATTGCAAAAATTGTGTAAATCCTGCAAAAATTAGCATAGCAGCGTCACGTGTTGGGAGATTTAGACCAAAAGCTAATCAACGACTTATCTAAACGTCTAACTGAATCTGAAGTTTGATGAAAAGCCGTGCATTAGTTCTTGAGATATAGTTATCGTGGTACTAATGCAAAAGTAGCATAGCAGCTCCACCTGTTGGGCTATTTACACCAAAGCTTAAGCAGCATTTATCTATGTCATGATCTAACATAATCTGAAGTTTGATGAAATTCCGTGCATTAGTTCTTGAGATATAGCTATCGTAAAAATCATGAAAAGGGTAGTATAGAAGCACCATCTGTTAGAATATCTACACCAAAACGTAATCAGCGTCTATCTATGTCAAGGTCTAACGGAATATGAAGTTTGATGAAAATAAGTGCATTAGTTCTTGAGATAGAGCAATTGCGGAAATCGCGAAAAATGCAGAATAGCAGCGCCACTATAAGGCGATTTTTACCAAAAACTAATCAGAACCAATTTATATCAAAGACTAACTGAATATAAAGTTTTATTAAATTTTGTGCATTAGTTCTTGAGATAAAGCGCCCACAAAATTTTTGCCACATACAGACAGACAGACTCACACACTCACGCACAGACATTTTCAAAAAACAGTAAAATCTGTTGAGGACCTTCTAAAACGTATAAATCCGTCGAAAACCGGAAGTCGAACATTTTTATGAATCTAATACTTTTTTCCTGTAAAGATAGAAGAAAGTAAAAATTACGGAAAATTCCAACAAATGAAAATTCTTTCTAATTTTTTGGTGTTTTGATTTTTTTCCAAATTTCCGGATTATTTTATTTTTTCTTTCTTTGTATCCTAAACAATACCTTTATGCCATATTTCAAGTTTCTAGGACAACAAAATCGAATTATTTTCTAATTTTCGATTTTTTTACATATATTTCAATTTTTCGATTTCATTTTCGAATATTCCGAATTTTTTAATTTTTCCTTTTATTAAATCGTAAACATTACCTTTAAATCAAATTTTCAGTTTCTAAGACTACAAGATCAAATATTTTCAATTTTTCATTTTTTTTTCGATTTTTTCGATTTTTTTTATTTTTAGAATTTTTGATTTATTTTTCGAATTTTCCGTATTTTTTAATTTCTTCTTATTTTTTATCCTAACTACTACCTGTATTTCAAATTTCAAGTTTCTAGCGCTAGGAGTTCCAATATTTTCAAACTTTCGATATTTTCGATTTTCTTATTTTATTTTCGAATTTTATTTTGTTTTTAATTTTTCCTTATTCTGAATCCAAAAACTACTTTTCGCCGAATTTTAAGTTTGTAAGCGTAATAGATGAAATAATTTTCATTTTTTCATTTTTTTTTCGAATTTTTCGAATTTTTAATTTTGGTGTTTGAATTTTCCGAATTTTTGAATTTTTCCTTATTTGGTATCCTAAATACTACCTTTATTCCAAATTCCAACTTTCCAACTTTAAAAATTCGAAATATTTTCAAATTTTCGATTTTTTTCGATTTTTAAAATTTTATTTCCGATTTTCATTGAGATTTAAATTTTACTTTATTCTGAATCTTAAGCACAATCTTTACACCGAATTGTAAGTTCCTAAAGCTAAGAGATCGAACTATTTTCATTTTTTCAATTTTTTTCGAATTTTTCGAAATTTTGCATTTTTATCGGATTTTCTGGCTTTTTAATTTTTATTTATTTTTTTTTATTCCTTTTTTGTATCCTAAATACTACCTTTATTCCAAGTTTCATGACTCTAGCGCTACAACATCAAATTATTTTCAAATTTTCAATTTTTTCTATTTTTTAAATTTTATTTTCGATTTTTATTGTGTTTGTAATTATTTTTTTTGTGAATCCTAAACACTACCTTTACATCAAATTTTAAGTTTCTAACTTTTAATCTAGCTAGATCGAACTACTTTCTAACTTTATCCTTCTAACACTATATCAAATTATTTTCAATTTTCAATTTTGTAGGAATTTTGGAATATTTTTTTTCGAATTTTCCGGATTTTTTAAAACTTTCTTTCGTTGTATTATTCCAAATTCCAGTTTGTAGAGCTACAGAAAACACTTTCTCTGTTTGATGGCGGGTGAGTGAGTAAGTGACAAAAAATCGAAACTTTGAGTTCATATGTCGTCTGAACTAGAAAAGACAAAAACGTGACACTTTAAATTTTGGTCCTGTGTGTCACATACATAACAAAGTTTCGTTTTTTTTTTTTTTTTTTTGAAACCCGCACAGAAATGGGGGGGAGGGGTTCAAAAGTGGCCTGAATTATTTCCAGAAAAGGATGCTTACGACTGTGTTTTCTCGACTTGGCGGAAGCACTACCGTGCCTCCAGAACTCTATCATGCTAATATATGTCATGTAAACAATACCCCCCTTAAACCCAGCTAATCATCATTCATTAAGTCGATAAAATCCTTTAAAATTAGGTTTTTAACATTCGGCAACGGTTGATAATTAAGTTGATTGTCGACATGCCATATAATCTCTGATCCATCGATTATCGATTTTAAACACTCAACTCACAATTACAATGATCCCTACCTTGATTTATTTAATTATTTCTCCGGAGACTTTATACAATCAACCAACTGAAGATCAAAAAGCGTATTTTTGATTAGATCTCTTTGTGGATTTTAATTAATATTTCGATAAATAATTAAAATATTAAAATTCTTAGGTGCGCTAGATTTTCCTAGCCATCGTAAGCAGACAGACAGACACACTCACTCACACAAACACACACAGTGGGAAACTTTCTTTTATTAGTATAGATATATATATATATATATACATATATATATATAAGTTATTCAGATAAAATAAACAGTTAATTTTCTTTTACGTTATTTTCATCAACTTTAGATGATCTACTGTAAAAGAATTAAATAACAAAAAAACGAAAAAAAAGATATGTTAATTTAGAAAATTTTTGTATAGTTTTCTCAATACTTTTGAATAATCAGAGGAACTGCATTCAAATACAAGTGAATATTTTAAAAACAGTATCATAGACTTTTTTTTAGTTGAAATATTTGAATCAATTTTTATTATCATAAAGGAATGTTTACTCTTGATTTCATGGCGTATCAGATCTGCAAAACACCAATACATGGGACATATTTAAATGTGGTGACATAAATGTATACAGTTTGAGACTTTTCCGACATCAGGCGTAGTAAGACGCATACGTCATGAAATTAATTTTGTCTGCTCGACGACATTGCTATGCTAATTATTTCAGTTTTTTCATTCACAATAACACAATTACTGCATTGTAAAAATTGACAGCAAACTGTCCAGTTATTCGACAGTTATTATATAGAACTGCTAATTGACAAAAATCTTATAGTAACCAATGAAAACGCTTCATAATAAAGTCAAGAAATCGATTAAAAAAAGTTGAATGACCGGACAAATTTCTGCACAATGTTTATACTGTCGAAATCAAATGTTACTAGCATGATTCTTATAATTAATTCTCTATTCTTATAATTAACCAATGATCAATATAAACGTAATAACGTTACCTGGATAATATATAATGGTGGATCAAATAAAAACGGAACAATGTTATAATTTAGTTTATTTTTGTATGAGTGTGGTGAAAAGTTGTGTAGGGACAAACCTAGAAGTAAGGAAGATATTCCCTACTGCGGTTACGGACTTGATTTCGATAGTCGCGGAAAAGCACCTGCTATGCGATGGAGGTCGGCCAACAGTACTCTCCGGCACGCAATCGGTTGTTGTTGCTATTCATCTGCTTTTCTGAAATGTTTGAGATTAAATAAGAGCATCGCAGTGTCATTCTTATTTAGTGGCAGTACGAGTTCGATTGTGTGAATTGCATCTGCGAGTAAAGACAGTGTATGGAAAACATGCACTCGTGTGCAGGACGGACACAAGCACTTCCGCGAGGAAATCTGGTGAAATTTTGGTGGATAGTGTTAAAATATCAACCGTATAGCCTAGATCTTTCGCCATATGACTTTCCCATCTTTGATCCGCTAAAAAAAGCATTGAAGTGTTGCTGTTTTTACTCAGACAGCAAAGTCATGGGCAATGTTCGAAACTTGTTCCTATTGCAGCCAAAGAACTTCTACGAGCAAAGTATTCATTGCTTGGTGACGCAGGGGGACAAGTTATTGTGTAGCTTTGGAGATTTTGTTTAAAATAAACGATGTAATTTCATTCTGTGGCTCTTGTTCCGTTTTCATTTGATCCACCCGAATATATCCAGTACTAAATTGATTAGGTTATGTGCCATATCTTATTAGCATAGATGAACATGCACTCGTGTGCAGGACGGACACAAGCACATCCGCGAGGGAATCTGGTAAAATTTCGGTGGACAGAGTTCAAATACCAGCCGTATAGCCTAGATCTTTCACTATATGACTTTCCTATCTTTGGTCCGCTAAAAAAGCATTGAAGTGTTGCTGTTTTTACCCGGCCAGCAAAGTCATGGGCAATGTTCGAAACTTGTTCCTATTCCAGCCAAAGGACTTCTTCGAGCAAAGTATTGATTGCTTGGTGACGCAGGGGGACAAGTTATTGTGTAGCTTTGGAGATTTTGTTTAAAATAAACGATGTAATTTCAGTCTGTGGCTCCTGTTTTGTTTTCATTTGATCCACCCTAATATATCCCGTACTAAATTGATTAGGTTATGTGCCATATCTGATTAACATAGATGAACATGCACTCGTGTGCAGGACGGATACAAGCACTTCCGCGAGGGAATCTGGTGAAATTTCGGTGGACAGAGTTGAAATACGAACCGTATAGCCTAGATCTTTTGCCTAATGACTTTCCTATCTTTGGTCCGCTAAAAAAAGGATTGAAGTGTTGCTGTTTTTACTCGGACAGCAAAGTCATGGGCAATCAATGTTCGAAAAATGTTCCTATTGCAGCCAAAGGACTTCTACAAGCACAGTATTCATCGCTTGGTGACACAGGGAGACAGGCTATTGTGTGTCTTTGGAGATTTTGTTTAAAATCAACGATGTAATTTCACTCTGTGGCTCCTGTTCCGCTTTCATTTAATCCGCCCTAATATATTCCGTACTAAATTGAGTAGGTTATATTCCATATCTAATTAGCATAGATGAAGTAAAAACTGTGTCATTTTTGTAACGATAATATAAAAAATTCCACTTAAAAATGAAAGCAACACTTTTTTAATTTTGTAGCGTTTGTACACCTTCAAAAAGTTTCATGTATTTTTTTTCTGACAAGAGAAAAAAAACCTTGCAGTTAATGGTTAATCCCTTTAGTATAATGTGGTTCTTTGAATTATGAAAAATGCATTTGGAAAGTTTTATTTTAATAGGAAAAGTTTTGGATGAGAAATAGAAAGTGTTTCTAGAAAAGTAATTTAACTTCGTGGATCATGCAAAGTAATATGTAAAACATATTTAGAATTTTGGAATTTTATATTTATCATGGAAGAAATAATTTGAAATATATATTTAAATGTAGAGTTACGGAAATACAACTTTTGATAATAATCATTTTTAAAATATTGTATAAAAGCTCAGACTTAAGTATTGCGTTATTCAAAATGTGTTAAAACACATTTTGAAGTAATTATAATAAGATATGAAAAGCATTTTTGTTTGCATGATAATAAATGGTAGTTATTTAATACAAAAACACATTAAATACTTTTTTTTACACATTGTGCTATAATCTTTCGTAATAAAGATATTTTGTCATATTATTGGAAAGCAGAATAATACAGTCTGTCTCAAAAGTTTAGGCACAACCAGAAAATATTGTTTATTAAATAACAATACAAAATTTAAAACAAACCGAATTATTTGCATAATAGTTTTGTAAAATCATTTCAAATTGAATAAATCAGTACATTATTAAAACCTTAATAAAAACTCATGAACATTTGTAACTATACAGTATCTTAAAATTGTGAGCACAATGAAAAGAAAACTACATCTTTTAACACTTGTACATGATGCTATTTATTAATAGTGGTTCCATGGTTTAGAATAGCTTCTGATATTCGTGTTTCTATTGAATCAATTAGATTATGAAATATTACCTTTTTAAAGGCATCTTTTAGTTCTTTAGTTTAGAGACAAATTGCTTTCTATCCTTGTACACTTCATGGCTTAAGATACCCAAAATGTTCTCAATCGAGTTTATTTCTACGCGTAAACCTGCCCAATGTAAAACGTAACATTTATTGGGGAAAGTCATAGTTTTGTACTATGCGGGTTGTGGATTAAAGTGTTGTCGTGCTGATATCTTCAATCAGAACCCCTAAGATGTCACCAAATGGAATTGGATGTTGCTGTAACGTCTCTGGATACTTTGTTGATTTTGTTTCTCATGGAAAATATCCAGGGAGGTTTTTAAAGATGCCAAAAGCTATGGAATTTATTAAACATAAAACTTAGCTTTTAAGT
This sequence comes from Maratus michaelseni, assembly GCA_963931845.1. Classification (NCBI taxonomy): domain Eukaryota; kingdom Metazoa; phylum Arthropoda; class Arachnida; order Araneae; family Salticidae; genus Maratus; species Maratus michaelseni. The sequence continues at coordinate 253,082,173 of OZ007590.1, read as the reverse complement.
TAAAATTGATAGGTTAATTTACACTTTATTTAAAATTTTTAGAATTTTGAAACGTTCAAAGAGAATATAAAATATTTTTCAAAAATGTAGGCGCACTCAGAAAATGTAATTTATTAAGTAACGTACTAAATTAAACTAAAATGCATTATTTACTTATTAGGTTCTGTAAAATTATTCAAATAAATGAAATAAAATTAAATAAATGTGTACATTATCATAGTTTTAATACAAACTTATAAAACTGTGTAATTATACACTGTCACAACAGTTTAGGCACAATAAAAGAAAACACATTATTGAGCACTTTTACATGATGCTTTTTATTAACAGTAGTTATCTGTGAGTTGCAATTTCCCAACTGGATGAGAAATGTCCGGGCCAGAATACGAACCTGGGATCTCTTGGCTGAAGCTGTCAATGCTCTACCAACTGAGCCATCCCTGTCAAATCTGGAGAACCTAATTCGCTCAGTTAATCTTTAATTCGATCCTCCAGATTCGACCGGGATGACTCAGTTGGTAGAGCATTGGTAGCTTCAGCCAAGAGATTCCAGGCTCGTATTCTGGCCCGGACATTTTCCGCCCAGTTGGGAAATTACAACTCATATGATTTCTTTACCAATTTGAATAATTGTGTTAAAAGTAATCTAAAGTAGTTCCCTGGTTTTGGAAAACTGCAAACATTTTTGTTTTATTTGAATCAATTAGTTTTTCGAATGCTAGTGCTGGCAGAGAATACCACACTTTTTCAATGACCACTTTTAGTACTTTAGTACAGTCATATTGCTATATGCTTGTGTATATCACGGGATAATATACTCTAAATGTTCTCAATTTTGTCTATGTTCAGTCAAATATTAATTTATGACTTGCCGCGCTGAAAGCTCAACCTCCTAAGATACCACTAAACAGAAGTTGATATGTCTCTAGGGTTACTTAATAATTTCTTCAATTTTAATTCCCATGGAGAAAGGCAATGGAAGTTTGCCCATTAAATCCAGTCACTCTTTAATCCATAGAGACCTTGTCGCCTACTGATGGAGGTACGTGGCTGTTTAATGAAGTCATGACAATAGCAATTTCGGCCATCGAGACACTCATATAGCATTTCTTGTTGTCTCTGAATAATACGAGACTAAGTTTGTTCCTGTACAACTTGTACTTTCGAACCCAATCTATTCTGCTCCGATTATGGTGTCATTTTTAGCAACTGTTTGCAAGACATTTTTTAAAAACAAAATTCTTCCATTCGCTTATGCATTATTTTGAGACATTGACACGAAGCTTATTTTTAATTTTTCTTATGGGCATATGTTGTTTTGACATCAATATTACAAGTTTTCTATCCGTCAGAACACTTCTGCCCTCATCTTGGATTTTGGTCAAAATTGTTGTTTCTAGCACGTAATCGGTATTTCCCTTGCTTTGAATGTTTAAAATTCTAGAAATTTTAATAAATGGCTTACCTTTTGATTACAACTTAAAACTTTTTAAATTTTCTTTTTTGTGAATTCGGTATCTTATAAAACAACGCAAATTGAATATTCGATTTTATACTGCTCAGGAAAAACAGTTGTTTGTTAGGAACGGTTGGTTGGTTGAAACCAATCCAGTATTTGTAAACATTTGCATAATGTGCCTAAACTTTTGATACAGTGGTAACAAAATACGAAAGGCATTTTTTATTATTATTGTTGAGATGTAACCATTGTAATATCTCTAACATGTTTCAATTCAATTTCCTTTTGAGTAATTAACGTGAAATTATTCCACATATTTCTTCTTCCAATTTTATTATCATATTTAATTGTGTGACTAAACTTTTGGTACCGACTGTATGACAGATAAGCATCGTATGAATGAAAAGTGGCTCAAATTAATATTACTTCTGTTTTGTTTTAAAAACCTTTTCTGTTTCCTTGTTTTTTCTGTTATTTTACAGCAGTCTTTTAAATTGTAAAAGTATCCAAAAACAATACATACTAGGAAAGAGTTAAGCTTAATAAGAAGAGAAAATATTTTCTGAAAATTTTCTAACTTTTAAGAAACTGAAACTTTAACCTGTTTGACGCAAAGAAACTCAAGAAAAATTTATACAATAAAAGATCTTCTAGAACGTTTTCATTAAAATGTTTCCAAAGAATTTGGTAAAAGATTCAAAAGGCAAAGGACATGCATGCAGATATCTAAATTTTGGGAATTTTTAACTTTTCTTATATCATTATTTTACAAAATTATTGAATATTTTCAATCGTAATATTTATCTTTCTAAGAGCTATAACTTGCACATCTAAAGAATTAGCAGGGTTTTTATAAAGTGTATTACTTTGATACTTGTTTCCTCATTCATTTTTTAGAGATATTTACATTTTGTAAAGATATATATAGCTTCTCCCTTAAGCCTCTGTGCGGATGCACTGTAGTTTTTCTTACGAGCTAATGCCCGTCATACTTTTTATGTGTTTTGTCTATTTACAGTGTTAAAAATGCAATATATTTCATGATGATAATAATAGATGTATGTTAGATAAAGCATTTATACATATCAGTAGTAAAAACTAAATTTTAATAAAATTGTCAAACAAGAAAAAATATCCAAAAATACACGTTTATAAAAGGTAAATGCTAATTATTATTGATGAAATAATAAGAATATTTCGTAAAAAATCATCAAACATTATTAAGACAAAATGAGAAAATCTATTATTTTATAACATAGTCATTATTGACAAAAATGATCCGATTTCATCTTCTGTATTTTTTTAAATATTTTAGGCAAGGAAAAACTTTTACAATGTACAACTTTATCGTAGTTCAATCTTGCAACATTAATATATTACGTCATTTTGTGCTTTTAATCCTTACTAATGTAATTTCTTTTATCGTCAGTTGATTCTCCTCGAATGTTGTTTAATTATCTTGAGCAATTCTACTAAATATTTATTTTTTGACTGCGTGAAACGAAATAATAACTCAGCGTAACACAGAAAAATTACAATATTTTAGAAATCGACATTTAAAACGATAATTAATCATTTAATATGTCTATTTGCCTTAGCGAGTGTGCTTCATGAAATTTACGAAAGCCGCTTAAAATCAACAAACGCAAAAACGTCAACGCAAATTGATCTTCAAAATCGTAGGGAAGGTACGTGTAGACGAATAGCAGTTTTTAAGTCTTTAAGTAGTTTTGATGCCGCATTTGAGAATTGTGAAAGAAAGATCAGATTTGTCTTAAAATGTACGTCCACACACCTGCTAGTTGCTTATACTTATTGCATCTTTACCATGTTACTGAGTAATGGACACAGTGGTGATATTCTATTTTTAAATTTTGGCGATAAAATAAATGTCGGATAGTCTGCAAAATTGAATTTATTTTCTCTGTCTATTTTCTTTACATTTAAGTGTCTAGTAAAACGCATCTATATTTTTTAACTTTAAATTTGAATGACCCAGGCTTTATATTTAATTTACTTTTTATACGCTTCCTAGCTAGAATCATGTTGAACCATTTGTGCACTGAAATGCAATATCACCCATCTTGATTTAATTCTGAATAAAAAAAATAAACCAACAATTTTCCAAAGAGTATACTAAAAGCTAAAAGATTTAAAAGTCACGGTTATTTTCATTTTTGAAATTCTTTTGTAAATGGTGCAATTGTAAAGACATTAAAAAATCAGAAATAAGTTTCAATTTTCTTTTTATTACTTTAGCACAAAGTCTGTTTAATTCTACCATTCAAAAGGAAATTTATTTCCATACAAGTTGTTGTTTTGTTGTTAAACAAGCATTAGATTTAAAAGCCAATCCCGATAGTAGAGAAATAAAAGTAAACATCTTGCATTATTTGAAGTGTATAAGATAATGAAAATTTCATGATTTGTTTACTTCCAAAAACTCTGCAATACATGGTATAAATGTACCTTTCTGTGTCGAATTCATAAAATAAATGCAATGAAATATGAAGCTTAAGTAAAGAAATGTTTACGAGTGCAATGTTCGAAAGAAAATGTTATGAATGTTTCGTGATAACTAATGTTTTATGATAAACGTGATAAATGGTATATCGTTTCTACATAACAATTGTTAGCATAATTATCTATTTTCTTTCATATTATAAATTTTCCATAAATTAAAATAACATTTTAAAACCGGATATTTAAACTTGATTATATTTTATTTTATTAGAAGTATTCACTTTAAGTACCATATAGCGCAAAAATATTATTAATGCTATTTATCCAAACTATATATTTTATTTTTTATTTGAGATTCATTTATTTTCTGTAAAATATTTTTTCCCTATTACAATTATACATTCATTGGGAATTTTATACCTAAGTTAAATGTGTTCGCATATAATAGAATGGAATAATTTTGAAAATTGATAAAACATAATAAAATTTTAAAAAGATATTTTGATATAAATTAACAAAGTTAAAGCCAAAATCATACAGAATTTCTAAAGATAAATCTTTCTTTACATAATAACTTGTTTCATATCTTGAAACGGTGCCAGGACCCTGCTAAATTACGTTTTAACATAGCGTAACTAAATACTCTTTTCATTTTAGAAATGATAAAATATAACAAAGCTGAATCTAAGTTTTATGTATTTTCAGTAGAATAGGAATGTTTTCCGTTTTATTTAAAACAGCATATGGTTTATGGCTTCCTTCATACTCTTTTAATATATTGCAATTTCATGAACCAAATAGAGTACATGGCAAATTAATTAATTAAATGTTGTTACATTTTATTTAAAAAATTATTTTTTGTCACATCTCTATAAAAAGGAATTAAAAAAGTGCATTTTCAATATAAATGTTCTATTTATTAAGTGAATAATTTTAATAGAAAATATTTTGTGCCTAAAATATTACATATTTTGTTGCTTTCAGCAAATATTTAGGCTCAAATTTTCATTAGCCCTTATATACACTTTTAAAGTAAAATAAATCTCATCATTTGCGGTAAATAACCGCACAATGACATTTTCATATCGCATTGAACGATGTATGGACCAATTCATAAAAAAAGATAAATTTGTCTTTAATTGTTAAAAAATCATAACAAGCAGATGTCATTGGACATAAAATAACGTATTTGTTTAGTATATTGATATTTTTTAGCATAAAGTATTATTCACATATTTTTACAACTTTACATTTTCCAATCGACATTAACTTTCCAATACACTTAAAATTTTACTGTAAAAAATTATTGCGTTTTATTTATACAAAATGAAAAATATCATGTAATGAAAAATATCATATCATCATAAAAAAGGAAAAGCAAAGGGATTAGAGGACTATTTATAAATTCAGAAAAGTATAAATGACAAAGAAAAACAAAATTATTTTAAACACGTTACAATTTTTATTTAGCGTCCTTTTATAAGAACAATAGATCACCATCGTGGTTTTAAAATTATTCTTTTAAAAACGTATTTTCTTCAGAGACAAATCTAGTAACCTAAATGTAAAAGAGTGCATATTATTAAAAAAATCTAAAATGTGAAATGAAACACTAAAAATATAATTCCTACAATGCATGTTTTGAATTATATGCGAAATAATATGCGTATTTTCCTTTATGATCTTGAATCCTTCGCCCAATAGTAAGGGTGGCCCACCTAGGGTATCTTAGTGACCTCTCTCTCGCGGTAAAATGACGATTGGGGTGATGAAATATCCATTCAACTTGAAAAATAACGATCTATACTCGTCATGAAACTGAAGTGGCCTAAATGTTTTCTTGTATCACAAACCTTGTGCAGTTCTTAGTTGTAATTTTTTATTACAACTGAGCCCACTAACGTTTGCTCCAATAGCCTTCTTTTTTCATCATAAAGTAAGTTTGCTGAACGAGTCATCCAGTCTCAGCTCCATCACTTCCTACACAATAACAACATTTTAATTCCTGAACAATTTAATGTCTGAAAAAAATATTGTACACAACACCAGATATTTCGTATTTTGTAATTTATAACGGAAAACTTCAATGCGATGAATTAGCGGAAATTGTTTTTATTTTCTTAGCTATCACCAAGTCCTTTGACAAAGTCTGGAAGAAATTCCTCATTTTCAAATTTATATGATTACATATACCGTTTGAATTTATACATCTCCTGTTCTCTTACCTTGGCGACCAGCGTTTTTATATCCGCATTAGTTTATACGCACATACCTTACCAACACTCCAATTTATCATTTCAGGCATCCTTTAGGGTTCGTTTCTTGAACCGACGCTTTCCAACTTACTTTTTAACGATATACCTCAAACAATATTAACTCATCTTGGTTTATATTCTATTCACTCTTGAGCACGCCGCCTTTATTTTTATACAGAAACTTCCAAAGCAACTTTGATATGTTAATGGACTGGTGAAACCTTTGACTCGTTAAAATTAATGAATCCAAAACTTGTGCTATTTTCTTTTCCAGAACTTTCTCCTACTCTAATAGACTAACACTTAACAACATTACCCTCCATTTGGTAGATGACACCAAATTCCTGCGGGTTATCCTTGACCAAATAGCTATTTTCAGAAAACATATTCTTAATATAAGAGGTAATGTCTCTGCATAAAATGCAAGTTTATAAAGCTTGAATTCTCTCGGTCAGGAGTGATACCTCTCCGATCTGGAGTTTAATATACAAATCTAGTACGTACTCTAAAATTTATAACAGAAATGTAACAACCATCAGAAATGGATGCTGATACTCCGTAGTACCAAACTTCCTAAGTTTTGTTTGCAAAAATATTTATAATATTTCCAATTACACTGTTGAAATTTCGCACTACAAAGTCTCCCCGACGCGACGCCAGCAGAAAAAAAAAGACCACGTTTGTCAACATAGAGTGAAGAAACTACCTGATTTTCTTAATTTTGTTTCTTTTTTCTTTCTTTCTTTTTTGTTGGTATTTAACTTTGTATTCAATTGAATACAAAGTTAATACAAATTTGAAAAGTATTACTTTATTGCTTTTTTAATTTGTAAATCATCGCGTCTTTCAATGAATCAACTTCTTTCGAATTATCTAAAATTTGGCACGCGATGATTTACAAATTAAGAAAACAATAAAATAATAATTTTCACGTTTTCAATTTGACCAATTTCAGAACCTGCTTACATTATACATGTGATCTCGTGATTTACGTTTATCATTTCAAAAACTTTACGAAAATAATTTATTTATTATTTTGATCTTGAAAAGGTCGCCGTTAGAGCGCATGAAGCATATGCCATTTTTATATTAAAAATTATTTTTGTGTTATGTTTTTATCACTTTAAGCAGTAATTACACTTTAATGTATAATAGTTTTCTTTTTATAAATTTAAATTTTTTTAATTATTTATTTTTTTCCTTTTGTAATGTGAGAATCGTAATATATTTTTGTTCTATTTGTTACTTCATGCAATATTGCTTTTCAAAAATTATTTTCTTTAGTTAATTACACAAAATTCATCTTATATTTAATTCCTAAAATAAAGCCTGATGAACATTAATCGAAATAATGTTGCACTCCGTAAATTTACTGAAGTCCATGTAGAAGTCTGAACATTTTGAGTATTTAATGTTGAGCAAATGTTAACCTATTTCCATTTTCAGGAATGTACAATTGAATTGATGCTCCTAAAATACGTAAAATCGAGTTATCAATTTATCTGTACGTCATTTATTATTTTTTCCGTAACACTGATTTGAATAAAATGGAGACTCAAAGATTGAAAATAATTATTGCAATTAATTTATAATATGACTAATTTATAAAAAGTTATAAATATAATACAGTATTTTTTGTTGTTGTTATTTGTATGTCTTTCTCGAATAATCTTCGTCCAAACTTACGACCGCCCACAAGGAGAAAAATGCGATTTGCATGAACTTTGTGATAATGATTCCGACATATCACAATATGCTGTCTGACTGCAGCGCTACCAAAATCAACATTATAGTAACACAATAAAAAAGAAGATTCTGTTCGTTGACATGCAAAGGTTGTCCATGAGGCGAGGGCATTAGGGGTGGTTGAAATTTGTCACTTTTACCACAGTGACACAATTGTATGCTTGTTTAATGTAATTGAAATACTCTTAAATTAATTAATTCTACTGTTATGACAGTCTTATAGTTGTAACCATATTGTTGCCATAATCATTAAGACGTCACATTACTGACGTGCACTTTAGCGTTTCGGTCAGTTCGTATATATTTAAAGAAACGTAACCAAACTGTTTTGGTTCCTCCCCCCGACCATTTTAAGGACTTTTGTTTGAAGGCGTTAGAATGGCAGTGGAGTAAGTCAAAATTTTTAAAAATCTAGATAACCATATTTTCACTGAACGTATATTAATTTCTGTTTAGTGCGACAGTGAAATAAGTCATAGTTCAACTAGGGAGTCAAAATAGAGGGCAAAACAAGTTAGACCACTTAATGCAACAGCTGTTAAACAAGTTTCATAAAACCCTTCCTTTTTCAAATTACTAAATATTGATTTACTACACTGTCATTCTAACCCCCTCTTAGCGAATATTTATTTCAATTCTGTTGGGGTCCTCGTAGTTGAAGTAACTTTCTGACAATCTTTCGAAGTCTGACAATCTTCCTGTGAAATTTCTGACAATCTTCCGGATGGGACATTCCGTGATGAATACAGATATCGGTCCGTTTTTTTTTTTTTTTTACTTTTTAATTTTCTCAAACATTTTTATTTTAGTAATTAATATTTATTTCTATAAATGTACTTATATTTATTAATTAATATTATCAAGAAATATTTATATTATGTAGGAAATATTACGTAGTTTAGCAAAAAATAACCTTAGAATGTATTTAATACATTTTTTGCTGTAAAATGCAATGTATATTAAAGTGTTTTTATTAAATATTCATATAAACGGTATTAAGGATGACAAATCGAAACTGCAATACATATATCATATTGATTCGATAAAATAACATTCAAATTTAATGGATATTTTAAACACTAGGGATATAGCTTAGAAATGCTTTATTCTTATAAAACAGTACAAAAATTGCATACATTTTAAACAAATGAGGTATTCATTTTAATATAAATAGTGTTTTGATACATGCGCATATGGATATATCTGTCATTATAGAAATAGCCTAAAAGTAATGATTTGAACTCATATAAAAATCATTAAAAATGTGTAAGTAATCCAATGGTATCATTATGAGTTTATATGGGAGTGAATCTTTCCTCTGGATATATGCCCAAGAATTATGTTACGAGTAAAACACTAGATGCGTTAAAATTTCACATTTGTTTATCCTAACTTTGCATTATACATTTTTTTTAATATGTGAAATTTTGTGTAAAAATGTTAAAACATTTTGTTTTGTTTTTCACTTGTACCTAACTTTTATCTCTCTTTTACCCTCAGTTGAATTCATTTCGTATAATTGTTTCTGCTCATAAATTAGCTTACTTATTTTACCAAATTTCGTCTAGCAGTTTCTTTTTTGCAATTCATCTCAACATTATATTTGTCAGCATTTACTTTTTAAAACAGTAAAACTAGATATAGTGGATTTGCTTGAATAACTTATTAAAGTTTTGTATTCATCTATTATGCATGCATAAATAAATATTACATTTTTTCATCCTACATTTATTCGCGACATAGGCCCATTTCTTTGATTACGGAATTTTCTATCCTCGTCAAAATATCTCACCCCACTTCTGGACGACTGCCAAAAACAATTTCAATTTTTCGAAATGTGTGGCGATGGTTGCATTAACTTCCGCTATCATAATCGCATTTTTTGTTCACATATAATCACCTGTAAATTTCGCATAATTTGAATTTTTACATTATCGGACAGTGGAAAATATGTACTTTTGAATGAAATTTGTGGGAAAATTATAGCTCAATTTGGTGACTTTGAATGACATTTTACATAATTTTCAAGGATAAAAATTTTTAGAGCTAGTTGACGAATGTGCATTTCATTACTAAAATAATGCAAGTAAAGTACACTGTCAAAAGGGTACATATGTATACGGATGATTTTATGTAAAATTTCTTTCTTTTAGCAGAAACGTTCTGTTTTGAGTGGAATTCGTAAATTTTTCGAAAATAAACCGAAAATTTTCTCTTAACCTTACTCGTTGAATGTTAAAAATGGAAATCTTCCTTTCAAGACAGACAAATGGAAATGTTCCTTTTTTTCAATTGAGAGTAAACGGAATCATTTTAGTTAAATTTTGGTAATTCATGCATTGGTCTATTACCAAGTTAATGGATTGCCAGTTGGTGTAAGGCACAGAGCTCTCATACTCTAATGGCCAGTATTGGGGTTCTAATCCGGAGGAAGGGAAGGCGATAAAAAAGGGGTGTGATAATATTCAATAGAAAAATATGTTCCGTGTAAATATACGTCAGTATATCTATATACTATTAAAATCCATTCGCGTATCTATGTAACCTCAAAAACTCGGAAACCACAGGGCGCAGGGCTACGAACTTTTGCACACGGGTGGCTGGTAGGCGGCCCATGAACGACTGGGGTAAAACATTCCAAAATTTTAAATAGATTTTTGATAAATTAAATATTAATTATAATCCAATCATTAAAAGATCTCATCAAAAATACCCTTTTTTATCTTCGGTTAGTTGGTTGTATAAAATCTCCGCAGAAGTCATTAAATAAATCAAGGTAGGGATCATTGCAAATTGCGAGTCCAGTGTTTAAAATCGATGGCTCAGAGATTATATGACATATAGACAATCAACTTAATTGTTAACCGTTGCCAAATGCTAAAAATTTAATTTTAAAGGATTTTATCGACTTAGTGAATGATAATTAGCTGGATTTAAGGAGTTTTTTACATGACATATATTAGTACGATAGAGATTATTATTATAGAAAAATTTATTTAACAAATTATTTGTTAAATTTGCAAGGATGGGGAGGAGTGAGGGTAAACGACTTTTTATTAAAGATCCCATATATTTTACTTGACTGTGACTTTACTTGACTCGCTACCTGGCGGCGGATTTTTCATTAATTGACCCTCTTTATTAATAAATCCAAATCTACTGCTCTGATTTCAACAGACCTAATTACATTTAACAAATTTAACATTTTTAGCTTCTCCCGTACCGTTTAATCGCTATTTTATATATATAATACCACTATTTTAGAATAACAGTTTTTGTAAAAATTAAATTTATGTCCCTAATAAAAATACAGAGACAGTATTCAGTTGATGCATACCAACAGACAAAGTTAGTGATTTTTTGTTGAGCACTTGACCGCGCGCCTCCTCGCGGCCCCTTCTTCAAGGTTTTTTTTCTAACTGTGCCTTATTTACAGAACGCAGATAATTATGTTTCAAACTTCTCAAAACCAGTTCCATTATCCTAAATTATCATAAAAATCAGCATTCCTAGCTTTAGGGTGTACTTCTAGAAAACAGTTACCAGTATTTCCGAATAATAGCCTAAGCCAAATTTCAAATTAAGTTCCTAGCTCAACCAAATGAATCAATCTTTATAGATGCATATAGTGGGTCTACTAATTTATCATTTGCTGAAAGGCACTTGAACATCCGCTCCCCCCCCCGGCCCCTCCCTCAAAGCTTTTTGTCTAACAGTACCCTGTTTCCATATCTCAGTAACTAATTTTCCGATTTCAGCACAACTGATTCCAAATATCATATTTAACTTAATAATCAACATCCATATCATTAAAATAAATTTGAGTAGCGGGTACCACTATTTCCGAATTACAGTCTAAGACAAATTTCTAATTAAGTTCATAGCTTAACCAAACAAACGAATTTTTAAAGATGCATAGTGGTCCTCCTAATTAGTTATTTACTGAAGTGAAGTTGAACAGCCGCTCCTCCCCGGCACCTCCTTTCCTTGAAATTTTTTCTAACTATGCCCCGTTTCCATAACTCAGCAACTGTCTTTCCGATTTCAACGCAACCGATTACAAACATCATAATTAACTTAACAGTCATTCTCTATAACATTAAAGTAAATAGATGAGTAGTAGTTGCCATTGTTTCCGAATAATAGTTTAGCCAAATATGTAATCATTCATAGCTTAACCAATCGAACAAATTTTTAAAGATGCATAGTGGTCTTTCTAATTAGTCATTTTCTGAAGGACACTTGAACATCCCCTCCCCCCGGCACCCCCCTCAAGGTTATTTTCTCTAACTCTGCCTTGTTTCCATAACTCGGCTAATAATGTTCCAATCTTCTCCAAAGCGCTTTTGTAGCACGTCTACTATTACGGTGCCGTAAGCAACGGGAACCTATGTCAGATGTTCGTTCGGAAAGAGGTTTGTTTAGAAAAGAATGCTCCCCTGGAGGTGGAATGTGAAAGAAAAGATTTTTGAGAGCGTATGAGCATGAACGGTATACGGTGCCAAAGCCATCGGAGATCCGGAACACAGTTTCGTTTTTTAAGAGATTTATGTTTATTACAGGGGACCGGGCATCGCCGGGTGGTCAGATAGAATAATATCTACGCTATTAAAATCCATGCGCGTATCTATCTATGTAACCTCAAATACTCGGAAAACCACAGAGCCCAGGGCTACGAAATTTGGCATACGGGTTGCTGGTAGGGAGCCCATGAACGATTGGGGCAAAAAATTTGAAAATATTAAATAGATTTTTTTTTGACGAATTTTTGCCTTTTTTATGTCAACCCGTAATCGCGCGAGTTCTAACCAGTTCTAAATGTTTACTGCAATGTGAGATATACATATTACGGACGCTACGCTGCAATACTAAGAAGCTGTAGCGGGTATTACGATAATTATTTTACCTCGCATGCAAATAATTAGAGATTATTTAATTGCGCTTCATTATTTAATTTCTTTTTTTAAATAAAGAAACACATTTTATCACAAACATTAACAACATTTTAATTCTATTTATTCCCTTATTCCAAAGATATCGTTTTATCGTCTGTTGTCATAGCAACATAAATTAAGTTTCATTAAAAAAAAAGTGTGCAGTAGCAATTTTTTTTTCTAAATCGCGTAGTTATTGAACAACACAACACTTTAACAGTGGAATTAAATTCATTTTATTCACATTTTAGAGTTAAATTCATGTGCGTAGAACGGGTTAAACAGCTAGTATAGTTATTATTTAGATATATTTTTTATATTTCGCTGTTGTTCACTTTAATTCGAAAAACAGACATTTTCCGTTTTGGATAGCAGAAAATTTCCGTCTTGAAAACTGGGGAATACCAAAATGGGAAATTTGTGAAAATATGGAGAATATATTGCAGTTTTGCTGCCAGTACATTTTCCGTTTTTTCACGGAATTCCTTTTTACAATGTAATGGCAGGTAACCAGAATAGGCAATTGATTTACGAGAGAATTATTTTTTTATCTTTTTTAAAGGCAAAAGAAAGTTAATACATGTTGTCTAGAAATGACCAGTCAACTTCGCTGATTTGATTTACAATCAGTAGCTAATTTATTAAATACTTTTTAATTTTTACTTCAAAAGATATGTTTTGCAAAACGGTGCGTTCTATTATCATAACCAAAAACTGGTCACACAATCACCAGAAAAAACACATAAATACATTTGTAAAAAATTTCTAAATAAAATAGAATCTTTCCTTAGTTAATTTTTACTTTGTACACCATATTATATTTACGCGTATACAGGACATACTATTTTTTCCAACGTTTTATTGAAGAAAATTAAGTTGAAGTGTATTTATAGATTATGTTTGACAGTTGAATGTAACTACGCATCATTTCACAAAGTCATAACGCATCAGAAGTACATTTGGCTATACATTTATACATATATAACAGTAGAAAGTATTATATGTGAATTAATTCAATGCCACCGTTTGCGTATTCTGAGCAAGTACTCTATATTTACCCTTTCTACGTGTCATGTAATAATCGTGAAAAATTGTCTGCTCCATTAGAAATATATCCTGCATTTTTATTTTCCTAAAATCGCACAACTAATGCAGCAAAATATACTATTTTTGCTGTCAAGCAAGTGTGCATATGTAAGACCCAGTTTTATATCGTTTTGCTCTATGAAAGAAACTATACAGATTATACACGGGTATTTAATTTATTTTCATTTTTTAGGTGGAGGATTTATCTGAAACAAATGCTTGGTTAAAAACAAATATTCTCAAGACTCATTGTTTTAGAAAGGAATGAATGTTGTAATATGCAAAATAATGTAATTTTATTTTTAAAGGAAAAGTAAGTAAATACACACAAACATTAAAAATAACAGCTAAATAAAATTCCTGTACAAAGCTTTACGAATTACATTGCCAACGGAAATTGTTATCTTTGATCACGAAAAATACAAGTTATATTTGTATATCTGTTTTTCTATTCTGAGAGTTTTGCAATAAGAACCATTTAATTTAAACTTTAAAAGGGAGTGAGTTGCTCTCCTTAAATAATTGAACGTATGCCAATTCTTAGAGAAAGTTAAATAGTTTTCATTGATTTTCGGAAAGGAAATTTATGGCATGCACTTCATGGAAAATACGTTGGCTTATAAAAGTAAAAGTAAAAGTAAATTAATAAATCAGAGAATATTTATGACAATCTATTGAATCAGTAGCTTAAAAAAATGCGCAAAAATTTGTTATATTTCTTTATTTCTGAATTGAAATGTAATTATACTATTTTCTACTTTAATGCACATTGAATAATCATTGTTGATTTATGAATATATCATAAAATTCATACCATATTAAGTTAACAACAAGGTAGCAGTCTTTTCTCCAAGGTACCAGTAATTAAACTTAAAAATTATATTCTTATACAAAAAAGTATTATAATTGTCTCACTTCAACATCCATAAAAGCAAATTTAAAATCTATTAAGTTTCAATCACATCATTAATACAAAACACTATCTCATATAATAAGAAAACTAACTTCAAAACTTACATCAATACCCATATTTGGGTTCACAGATCATTCATTAAGCATTCATTAAACGTCACTAGTTCGAAATGTTTTCCAAACTGATCAATCTCTTCTTTCTTATCACTTCGAAACTGATTTCGCACAAAGATTAAACACACCAATTTATTATAAATTGGTGAAACATCTCTTAAACATTTTTTTTTTGGCAATGAACAATTTTAACATCAAATCATATAACATTGACTATTAGAAGCGAAAATATTAAAATTCTAATGAATATGTAAATTATTTTACAAAGATTTTACATCTTATTTTCGAAAAAAAAAATAACATTTATATTGAAAAACAATTAAACCCAAGTCGCAAATATGTTCACATTTTTAAAAATTGTACTTATATTATAGGTCTTGGAAAACTTACTAGACACAACGTATGTTTACTATATAAAATTATATTTTATAATATCAGAAACATTGGCCTAATATATTATTTTTGAAAAATGAATTGTGTAAAATATCATAATTCTTTCATTGTAAAATAGTATAAAAAGGCAAAGACATTCCAATTATCTATTTTGCACTAGCTTCAAGTAAAAGAAAAAAAAAGTATAAATATTTATTGATTCTCTAAAATAAAACATTAATAGTTTCCAGACAATTCTTTCTTCACAAAGCTTTACAATTCAGTATAAATTATTCAAAAGATTTTTTTCTGCATAGAAAACTCTAATGTAGTATTCCTCTTTTTTAAAAAACATCGAAGTTAAATATTTCGTCAGTTTTATAACTGTTAAATACCATTCAGTGCCAGATTCACGCCTCAGTTACTTCATTAAATATAAAAATAATATTTAAAAAAATATTTATTAAATTCATATATTTTTAAAATTATTATCTATATAGTGATGTATTCCTGAGCTCAAAAATACTTTGTATTTCAAGAACACGATTACATTTCACTTAATTTTATGCATAGAAATATTGAAATTTCCTTATTTTTCTGCATGTAAAACTCACTAGTCCTTGCAAATAATTTCATTTCCAGATACTATTAGATTACATTTCCCAAAAACAAATTGGTGTTTATTTCTCAAGAACAAGAAGAAAATTGTCTATGAGAAAAAAAAATCTATATCAAAAAGCAGTTTTGCTACTTTTCACCTGTTTATGCAATAAGTCTCAGAAATGCTACCTTAAGTAGCATCTATGCATTTAAAATTCAAGGTTTCTTTGGCTTCTACCCAGATCTTTCTACTGAATTTATTTTAATAAATCTTCTAACTACAATTTATTTTAATAATTCTTCTAACTACAATTTATTTTAATAATTCTTTTCATTACAAGTTGTAAATGAGCCAGAACTAGCTATTTATATATATATAATACAAAATTTAAATTTTTCCGCAATCTGCTAAATTATTCTATAATTTTTTTTCATTTAGTAATGTGCCGTATACTACCCCGGCACATTAAAATAATTCTTATTTTTAAAATTGTCCTTCACTATCCCTATGTAAACTCATTTTATCCCAATCCTCTTAATAGTATTTATTCTATTTTACTCTATTCTGAAAATGGCGCTTCCCGGTTATATTTCTTATTTTAAAACCCTTTTTTATTAAAATCCTTATTAAATACTAATCCATATCATTTCCCGTACCTAAAATCCAACTCTTTAAATAAGATATAAAATCTCATATTTCCTAAATTATTCCATCTTAAAAAACCCTATTTCCGTAAATTAGTTCTTATATTAAAATATTAAATGTCTCCTATTATGTTTCAATATTTAAATATTTCTCACTTTTAGTCTGTGTCAATTATTAAATTTCTTCCTTCGTATTCTAAAAAATCGTCTGATTTCAAAGAATGTATTTTATACCTATTCTCGAAGCTAAACTATTACTTTATTTTACCGCGTTTTTTAAAACAATTCGAAAATTCCAGTTCTAAACAGAAAAACAATTTGGCGGGAATGGCATCCGGAAGTCTAAACACTACGATATCTTTCCGCCGGAAATTGGATTAATTCCTTCAAATTCAGACTATGATCGGCTAAAACAGATCACATGTCGCGTTTGTATCCTAGCGCCTAGCTCTCTTGAAACCACTTCCACTGCTCGGAGACATAGGAATTATGACACATATATCTTGCCTTAGAAGTTGTTGACAAATAATTTTGGAATCGTAGTGAGAAAGAATGAAAGTACCTGTGGTATTCTCGTAACCTTAAATATCATGGAAATTCTATAGCTTCTAATTTTAAAGAGCATTTCCCTCGAGTGGTTGATGTGTTGGACTGAATAAAATAACTGAAGCGAAGCCGCTGTCTGTTTGTTTCCTCTGTTTTTTGGTTTCGTTCATCTCATGAAACCCTATTACTCCCGCTCCGTTGTCTGTCTGTCACAGAGCTATTCTCAGAAACTATGTAACTTACAGAGTTTAAACTTTGTGTATATAGCTGAAAACCAGCTATAAAGAGCTCAAAATATTAAAATTTCAAAAATTCGTATTATTTTAATAAATAGAGATAAAAAACCAAAATTCTAACAGCCTCTTCCTATTAAATTTAATCATTTTTCGTTATAGCAAATGCCAAAAATTAAAAATCCACGCTGAAATTCGTTCTGCAATAATTAATTTTCTATCAGACGATTTCCACGTGAAAAATGAAAATGGAATAAAAAGTTTCACCAATTGAAAAAAATATTAATAGGAAATAAAAATGATTGACGTCATAGTGGTAATAAAACTCAAATTTTAAAGATTTCTCAATAATACAAGGAGTATGAGTATGTGTATGTACACAAAGCAGATTATTATCACGTCATTAGAGAATTAACAAGAAAATCTGACGTCATATTGAAAGTTTAACGAATTTTTCAAATTTTTGAGAATAATACAAAGCGTGTATCAATATGAGTAATAGAGAATAGTAAATATATGAGTTTGAGAAACATATTGAATCATGATAAAAATCCGATTATGGAAATATTCGCATATTTTAACATTTTGAAGGTGTACAACATGTTTAATTTTGAAATTATTTTTTTAAATATCGCATTTAGTCCGCATGACAGATATTATTATGACAGAATATAATAGCGGGCTTGACCCGCTATCCGGCTGGTTTAGATATTCGAAAAAACGAAAAAAAAAACCCGGAAAATCTTTACATTATAAAAAACAATGACCTTTTTTTTTTTTTTTTTTTTTTTTTTTTGGCTAAATGAAATTTATTTGAATTTATTAAAGAAAAGAATAAAGTGTTTTGAAAGGAATATTAAACGAAACCCTTTGAGTGATCTTCGATCACACTTACCCACTTGTTTCATTTCCCGTTTATGAGTGTGTTTTTCGAATGTGAACGACTGCAATTACCTGTGCTATTAACCGAGAACACTGCCTTAATCACTCTAAAACCTTCCAAAATGTCACACACACACACACATAGACATATATATATATTTTTTATAATTTTTACATTTTATATTTGACTTTTTAAGTTTTCAATGAAATTTATTCCTAATGCTGGCAATTGAATTATTCGATTGTTGTGGAAAAAGGTAAAATATTGTGGATTATTATGTCGTTATCGATGAAAACTTCTTATTATAATAATAAAATAAAACATATTTACAAGTTGAATAGATGTGTAATTCACTCAATGTGTAATTCACTTATAATGAAAAAATCTTTCGATTACAAATCACTTGAATAATCATGCCTGCAAGTACCATGCTTTTATGTTTAGAAATGAGTCTAAAAGTTTTGCGTTGTTCAGCGGTTTTTCTAAATACTTTAAGAATATCTACTGTGACGTCAAATGCGATTGACAGGCATTGAGATTTATATATAACATTAGTTCAGAATCAGCGGTCAGAAGCATGAAAGGCAAATGAAGCTTGCAATGCAAAAGTAAAAAATAGTCCGTGTTGTCAATGTCATATATTAGTATTATCATTTACTATTATCCTAATTTATGGTTTTATAATTAAGCTACGATTATCTAATTCATAAATAATTCACTAATCATGTAAGGGAATGCGATAGACAGCATGTTTTGCCATGAATGCGAGCTAAAATTATCGTCACTGTGTCCTTCCGCGCTAACCGCTAGAAATCATGTTGGGCATTAGGAAGACAGATCTCCTGTTATATTTGGAGCTCAGTGTTGACAGGTGACTTCTCGTGAGCAACGATGCGACCATTTTCTGAAGCGTGTTGGCAATTATTGACAATATATTCACTAACATCCCGTGCAATGTGGCGTTATTCATTCATTTTTTAGTCATCATAAATAGATTTGGATAAGGTTTTTAAAAAGTCATACAGAATAGAGATATTTGTTACTATTGATTTATATCTCTCTGAATGTCCATGGTATACCCATCTGTACTTTGCTAGCCTATATAGCTATACCCAACCTTCGATGTATACTTTTTTACAATGACTTATTATTTTTACAGCGATTTTTTGTACTATTGCAGTTAGTAATTTATAAATTTATGGTACGGAAACCTTTTTGCGTGAGGGAAACTTGCAAATGATAAATTATTTGTTTAAGCATTGGCGAGTATTTAAATAGTCCATAATATTCTGTAGGATATTTAGAATAACTAATTGTTAAATTAAGTGACAAATATAAAACAATTAAAGATATAGATAACATTATTATGAGTAGGTTAATGCTAAAAATGTTTAAAAAGGTATTACGAAAGTGATGTATTTGATCAGAAAGTAATATCATCCAGATCTAGATTAAACTATAAGGTTAAAGGTTTGCATTTCAATAAAAATATTTATTTTCTTAATAACGTTGTTTCAATAAGAGCAGGTCATGTTACTACAGAATTTTAAAAAAGTAAACTGCCAAAATTACAGATAAACAGGTTCTCTGATATACCAGATAATTTCTAGAATCCAGGGATCAATTTGAAACTGCTATAAATAAAAGCTCAAGTCTAGCAGATGTTGAGAAATTTAGTCACTGGAAAAGCTTGGTTTCTTGAATGGCTGTAAATACAGTATTAGTCGCTTTAGTTTGACAGAAAATATTTATCCAGTGGATATATCGATTTTGAGAGAAATTTGGTAGGCATGATATGCTTGTACATACTCACTTAAATAATTTATTAAATAATGAATGTCTGAAAAGTTCCTCTGAAACTTGTGGTTTACAAAATTTATATAAGAAGTGTATTGTACAAATTCAAAATATAGAGTCACTAGGTGTAACATCAGATACATACAGTAGGTAAATATGGCCAATATTACTCAAATTTGGATTTAACATTAGAGTTTAATAGAAATCAATATAAAGGTGAAACATGGATTACAGATAACCGCATGAAAACGAAGTTGAAAACAGAGAAAGGGTAATAACTATTCATAAATTAGATGTTAAAAATTCATTTCCTAATGATAATAAAATTGCGCATGGAGCCAAATTTATACATAAACAATCAAACTATAAATCAAGCTATCAAGATACTACGAAAAAATGTAAACAAAATAACACTTCTCTGACCGAATTAATCACTTCTGTAAATAAGGATTCGTATATATTCTGTAATAGTGTTGATTATAACAGTGAAATGTGTCATATTTTAACTGTAGATCGGAAAAATGAAATATTAAAAAAGCAGGGAATGTGCTTTTTACGCTCACAGTGTTAACACCGAATTAAAGACAGGGTAAAAATTTAATTTGCTATATTTGTAATAAAAACAAATAGTACGGAATTTGATTTAACTTGAAAATGATTCGAAAGTAACTACAAAGTGACATATCTATTATTTACCCATCATACTTAGCATAGAGTAAGTCTTGTAATCGTTTTGAAAATCGAAAAAAAGTTTTTGACCGATTTACATGTTTCAGACACTGGTGATTCCGAAAAACATATTTTTAGAAAAAAAAAATCCCGTCTGTCTGTGTGTCTGTGTGTGTCTGTAAACGCTCTATCTCCCAAACAAATTAAGATAGAGACTTAAATTTGGTATGCACTTAGTATGTAATAATGGGAAGAAGCTTATTGAATTTCAGTAACCTCGATTATCCGGAACTATTTTTTTTTTTTGGACTCTGGAAATATTCGTTCTGATAAAAGGTATGTAAAAATTTTCGAAATTGTTTATTTTAAGGAGTGAATATGAAAGACAATAAAAAAACATAAATTGTGCATAAAAATGGAAGTCAATCGCTTATTTGTAATATTTGAGATAAATGTAATCATATTTTCGATACTCTTCGATTTTTAATGACCCTGTATTTCATTCAAATTTTAATTCAAAGATATATTTTAATTGAAAATGAGACGCTTAATCCGATGTAGTAAACCGTTAGTTAATATGATTATCAATTTTGGAGTTATAAGGATGTTTATTTTACGTAATATAATAATAATTCTGTAATATAGCATTTAAAGCGAGGCTAACGAAAAAGACAGGCTACCGCCGTGCATTCCACTTATCTTTTTTTACAGACCGCTAGAGTGACGTGATGCTCTTTTCGTACACCTGTATTGGTGCATTCGAGCATCACGTGACTCCGGCGGTCAGTAAAAAAATATATGCGTAAAACACCGCGATAGCCTTTCTTTTTCGTTAGCCTCGATTTAAAGTTTATGACGTCATCAAGCCACGATTTTATTTGAATTACAATGCATTTTATAAATAGTTTACACATGATTTATTTTCATATTTTATATTATTCATATCTATGATGGGTAAATATTACGCCGGCCCCCAACTACTACTTTCATATTGTGATAACAGTTCCATTAATAATGTACAAAATGAAAACACTGCAAACTGCAACTCATTGTAACATATTTTTGCTGACTTGTTCTGGGATAACACATGATCTGACTGTTATAAAACTGAACCATTTAGTGTTTTATTGTGTATTGGTAGCATGAGAATATTCATAATTCGCGATATTCCACAAAATTATATTTATCGCATATCAGAAATGAAACAAAAAATATAGAAATAGAAATTTTTATTTATTTTGAATAATTTGTTACATAGACATTAAAAATTTAAAATAAACAAAGCAATGTTGCAGGAATATATCTTCTATTTATTCTTTTAAAAGTGCATCTATAACACGAATCCACATTTTGAGTTAAACAGATTATGAAATAGTAATTAATAAATAACGATGCAACTGTGTTTCTATAATCTATGTAATAATAGAGATACATGCTTGTGTGTGGGTTTGTGTTTGTGTGGTAAAGAGACCGCTGTGCGCAGAGTTACAATTTTCGCAGGCCTGTATGCATGAAGTTCTACACATGTCAGACATTTGTTGTATGTCTGATAATTAGCTGATATATTAATTATAAGCCGAAATAAACATTGTTAAATGGCGATCCTGTGTCTCCGCCTGTGCAGCCTTTTCTTGGTTCTTTTATTCTTTTTAAGTAGACGAAGGAAAAAGGGTGAATAATACGAACCAGTGTGCGTTGTTGAAAGCAGTGTTGTTTCCCGGTATAGTTTCATTTGGATAGATTTTCGTTTCAAAACATAAAATCGTACAAATTCATCAGTGCGGCCCTCACCAATAAATCCCTTAATGAGAAACATATCTGAATTTAACTCTGATTTTAGGTATATTTAAGGTTGTTATTCCGGATTCGGAAAATACCGAGCCGTCAACTAGTACAAAATAAATATCAAGCAAAAAATATAATTCCAGTTGGAAGGCTGGACCATTATTATGATTGTAGTTGAAAATAGTTTAATGAGTTAAACATATAAAAATATATTTACCATCAATAATTTCAGAATCATTTAACAAAAAAAATCAATTATAAAATAAAATAAAATAAAATAATTTCTGTTACTTGCTGTTACTTGCTGTTAATAAAAAATGATTTAAAATCTGGTCTAATTTTATGGCATTTCATTCTGAAAGAATCTTTGTTATCTTAAGAAATATACCATATTTCATAAAAGTTTAAGGTAACACAGTTAAATTTACAAATAAACACTACATAATAACTGTATTATATAATTTAAATTAATAGATTTCCAATTTCATTTATTACAAACGTAGTGTTGCAGGATTTTACAAATCGAAAAAATGGTCTATAGACTTATATAGATGGGATCAAAGTTTATATGCAGATTTAATAAAATTATTTTACAAATTCATTGCGAAGAAAACATATTTAAATTGAGAAACTTTTAGTTATAGTTTATCTTTAAGAACAAAGCAATATCAAAATTTTTCAAATTTAAATAATAAATTGCAGCAACAAATTAAAATGAATCATTACAAAAGTATGCGTAAATATATATATATATATATATATATATTTATTATTATTTGAATCATGTTACTTAGAAATTGAAACATTTCAAAGAGGTACTGATTCATGTTATGAAATTGCCATTTTTTCTTTATGTTCTGACGCAACTTGTACAAGGCAAAATTTATAATTATAATTAATGTTCTCTTAATTTAATTAATGCTATAAAAATAAATCCTTCACGTCACTAAAATATGTTGAAGAAATTTATTTTGTAACAATTAAAATCATTTAAAAAAACGATAAACAGAAATGTCATATTGGATTAAAGGAGAAACATTTATTTAACTTTAAAAGTCCTAAACTTTCCATTGTGATTTTTTATATGTATTTTTAAAGATCATCGGCACATATTTGTTTACTTCGCATTAAAGTGCAATTTATCGATACTCTGGCACCGTTTCAAAATGTGAAATTATTTTAAAAAGTAAAAGGTCTTAAAAATATTGAACATTGTGCTTTGAATTGCTATTTTATTAGATAATTGGTGTTTAAAAAACAATTTTTCAAAATAAATTGTTTTACAATCAAAACAAATAGTTTTGTTATTAATAGTTTTAACATTATACCCTTTCAAGGATATCAAATGTTAGTTTAGTAAAGATTAATGCTTCTAAAAAAATGAAAATAAATTTTCTACTAACACAATATTTTATTTGATTCTTAAAGGTTAAGAAATAGCATTTTGTGATTTTTAAAGTAAGTGTGTGATTTCTGAATATAAAAAGGGAATAAATTGGAAAAACTGATAAGTTTAATTGGAAGCAAACTAAAAAGCAAAAAATGCAACTATGAGCAATTTTTTAAATAATGTCGTTTGTAATTTTACAACAACCCTTTTCTTACCAGTACTGATTGGTTCGGTTACCATATTATGGTGACGATAACTTTTTCATGCTCTAATTAAGGTTTCTTTCATTGAATGAAAAGCAATATGTCATGATAAATTTTTTTCACTTTTTAAAAATTATATTTTATTATTCTTTAATATTTCTTCACGTACTTTGATTATTATTTTTTCTCTTGCTGAACACAGAAAACCCACAAAAAAGAGAGCATGTTCAGAAACCGAACAGAAGTTCCATAAAAAATATTAAGTTTGAATAAAGTTGCAAGTAAAGTTTGTTATTTATGCTATTGAAATTTGTGTTACTTTAATTCTAAACGCATTTTTCATCTTCTTTTTCAAAGGTAGGTATTAAAAGGAAATTTTCAAAATAGTTGTTCATTCCAAAATTATGATGCCATATTTATTTCTTCTTTAATAAGCAAGACGTGCATTTCAAAAAGGTATTGAGTTTGTAGGCTTAAGAAATCGCGTCCAGTGATTCGCGAAGTGTTTCTATGTAATACTAGACAAAGTAGCTCCTCGAGAAATAGAAGGAAGATATTTACACAACAACGTCACATTAAAATTTCTGGTAATTTATTGTTTTTTTTTATTATTATTATTATTCTTTAACTCATCGTTATGATTTTGTTATAAAAATATACTTTTTTTAAAAATATATCCTAATAATATTATAAATCTGATTGTGTGCAAATATTAGGCTGAAGCCAGCGTCAAAATGGAGCATTTAATGAGCCTGTATATTTGCATATAGGCTGATTATAACCCTCATATGAACATAGGCTGGGTTTTGTTTATTTTATTCAAATATTTTTCTTAATAATTCAAAATTTCGTTATTTTTATTGAGAATAAATGGACATTTTTTCGTATAGCATTTTAAAATGGTTAAATTTACTTTACCGTTGCTAATACTTTATCGTTGCCAAAACTAATTCAAAACCCAAAAAAATGATTTTTACTCAACAATTTTGTTTCAATTGAAAAATTTTTACGGGAAAAATGAAATTAAAAAAAATAAAGAATTAAGAAGATTAAATAAAATTATTAGAAATAAAACGTACTTTTTTTTAGTTTTTGATAATAATACAAGGTTTCAATATGCGCAACCATAGGAAACAGGCGAATATGACGTCATTTATCAAAAATAAAGCGGATATGCTTTGATTGGTGAAATAAAATGATCTTGGGTTTTTTTCTTCACTTTTTTCTTTTTTTTTTCTTTTGTATGGTAACAATACTTGCTTGCCGTTTTACCGTCTGCGCACGGCTAATATAACCATACCGTATTTTTTATTTAAATTTTAAAAAAGTAAAAAGAAGTTTCAAAAGAAAATGGTTAGCAAATGTCAATAATATGCTCCGCAAAATTATCCATGTCGTAAATGATGTCATGGATAACGAGAAATAGTGAATTTTCATTCTAAAAACTAAAAGAAATAACTCGATTACCTAAAAAAATGACGAATGTTAATAGTTCCATTTGTGTTGATAAAACCTAAAGATTTAATATTATTTCGTTAAAGTAACATAATTTTCCCTATGCCAGTATTAAAATTAATTGCCTGGAAAAGAAAATTAACAAGAATTATGTCATTAAAAAGGGATTTCTCTGGGGAAAAAGGAAACGTCATATTTGAAATAAAACGGGAGTTTTCCAATATGTTTTAAAATGAGTGTGAATCAATTCCTTACATTAATAATACAAGGATCAATAAGTATAGAAAGTAGATGAGTTTCACGCCATATTTATAACGAAAAATTTAAATGTTTTGTTATCTATACTGATTATTAAGCATGAATATCCGTTATTTCGTTATTTTGTTCCGCATGAGTATCCGAGTTTTCTGCTAAAAATCACATCATAATTTTAAGAAAAGGAAAATGAACACGAATCTATTATATTAAAATCTGACCGTGTGTTTGTATTTCGCAACTACTCCTAGATTATCGAACGCAATGCGATTTACTACCGGTTAGTTTACTACCGGTTTAGCGAATGCCGGTTATAATTGATCCGAGGATGTCAGACAAACTCTCAGAATTAAAAAAAATTAAATTAAATGCCATTTATTTTAACGAAGTTTCTCTAAAAACGGAAAGTAACTTATTCCATATTTGTGTATAAAAAAGGAAAAATAAAACAGATCAGTATATTTTTTACACCATTTTCTCATTAAAACTGAAAAACATAATTTATTTTCACTTTGAATAGATGGTGAAAACCAAATCTGGATTACAGTAAATTATCCGAAAAATATAAACATATTTTCACATATTCAAACTTCATGAATCAATTTATTCTGGAGAACAAAAAATTGCCTGTCAACATACTGTCATTTAGAAAACAAGATTTGTTTCAACTATATATTAAACCAAGGAGGCAGAATTGAATTTAAAGAAAAAGCATATACTATTTCTAATTAATGTTTTTTTTTTTTTTCTGAGGATGGCTGTTTAAACGTTTCACAAAGGCGTTAAAAGTAAAATTGTTTATCAGGTAAAATTGACATTTGTTTTTGTGCAATTCGTCTATTTCCACGATTTTATTAGGCCCTCCTTTCTGCATTGGTTGCAATTTCATTTCCGCGATTATTTGGCACAAAATTTCACTTTTTTAAGACTGAGTTATGTCAAGGTCCCTATAATAATAAATACCGTAGTGTCTCCTATGAAATGTGATAAATAGTTAGTTAATTATTAACGTTTTTAATTGTTGGGAGTAAAATATTTTGCTTAATTAATGTATTTATTCTTCTTTTAATGTTGCGTGAACGAAGTCACGGGTAACAGCTAGTAATATATATTTCACCAAAATTACAACGCCAGAGAGTAATTTAAATAATTATTTTACAAATAAGAGACGAATTGAAAAAAGTTGGAGTAAAGTGTCCAGTAGCGAAGATAATTTTCTACAAAACAATATATACAAGTTTATCCAGGTTTCAGTTTGACTATCTATAAAAAATATTATGAAAAAAAGAAAAATGTTTTTCTTTTTTCCCTAGAAGAGCTATTATAAAATGGACTTATATAATGTAATTACCTCTGAACTTATTTTTCGAATTAAGTAATTACTTCACTTTAATTATACCAGATATAAATGCGTGAAAAATATTAAGGGATATTCAGAGAAACAAACACAATTTTCAGCACTGTGCGCGCAATGAAAGATAACATTCTATGTAGCAATTTGAGATGTTTAAATGCAAATAGTAATTTTAATCTACAAAAACAACAATTTCTCAAAATATCAGTCTTATCTAATTTCTCTGTCCGTAGTTAAAATCTGAAGTTCGAAATTGTTATAAACATATTACATTGCAAACATATTACGCTTTTACTTTAGAAATTTGGGTGCTTATAAATATAGAAAGATGACCGCCAAGCCCATCATGCATAATTTAAAAAAAATTGAAATTTCAGAAACTTGTTAGGATGTATTTAGTACAGGAGAAAACGATTTATATTAACATATACGTAGGCACTCGACATATATATATGATAACTTATTTAATGGAAAAAAGTTAAGTAATATAAAAGCTTGGAAATTTGATATCACACCATTTTTTAGCCACATTTTTTTTTAAACTTTTGAAAAGTTGTTTTTGTAGATATCATTTCTTTTTTTTAAATAGATTAAACATAATTTAAATAATCGAAACATGAGAAATAATTTAAAATTACATTTTACTTTCAGTCATTGTTTAAAGGGTTAACTAGAAATACCAGTAGATTTTTCAATTAAATTAATTACACTCTTAAAAACAACATACTAAATGTGGCTTGTTATAATACTTGTTATCCTCCGTTAAAAATATCACTGACTTATCCATGAAATGAATAAAAATGGAATACATACATAGCGTGTCAGCGCTACATTTGAAATCAAACGTGATATCACGCTCTTTTATTATTAGCACTAGCTGGCTTCTAGCGGGCCCCTAATTTACATCGGGACCTCGAATCTTGTAAAACCTCGAATAAGATAAACCTCAAACCGAACGAACCTCCGACTTGGTTCCCCGCTGCCTTCGGCACCGGATAATCCCTTAATTTGCACATCGAATAATATAAACCTCTAACCAAACGAACCTCCGACACGGGTCCCCGCTGCCTACGGCACCGTATAGCAGTCGTGCTGCGCACGCTCAAGTTCCATCTTCCATCACCAGGTAGCGTAATATGTTCTATATGAACCTCGGGCACTGAAATAGTTAAGGCTATAGATGTCGAGTCGAATGAGATATACCCAGTCGTGATCCAGCCCATAGAACCAGAGATAGGAAAGTGCCCCCTGGTAGTGAAAAAACGAATTAAAATCGGAAATCTCTAACGATGTCGAGTCGAATGAGCCATACCCCGTCGTGATAAGACCCATAGAAACAGAGATAGGAAAGCGCCCCCTGGTTTTGAAAGCTAATCGCGTTTGGGGGGCAAAGTGGGTAGATGAACACTGGAGATACATAATAGGATTAAGCGGTCACAGACCTTTCCAACGATGTATCACATGAGGGGTATGTGCAAAATTTAGAAAAAATCCTCCTCCCCCTGCATAATATGATTAAGCGGTAACAGACCTTTCCAACGATATATCACATGAGAGGTGTCGGCAAAATTTAGAAAAGTGCCCCCTTTAGGGGGGGGGGGGTGAAAGTGGGAGGATGAACCCCGAAGATACATAATATGAATAAGCGGTCACAGGCCTTTCGAACAATATGTGGGCGCAAAATGTGGGGGTGACACCTGTGGTGCATAACATGAATAAGTGGTCACAGCCACGATATGTGACACGATATGTGACATGACGGATATCGTTAAAATTTAGAAAGTGTACGCCCTCCCTTGTGTAGGCAAAACGCGCTCCACCCCTCCCCATAATTTTTGAAGCGGTTTTATTTTTAATATTTATGTTATGTGTTATAAAATATCGTAAAGTTTCAAATGGATAGCCTTATTATACTTCCTAATTTTGTTCACGCCCCTCCCCATCCCCTCCCGAAATCTGACGCGCCATTCTTTTTTTATAAATTTTTTATCATGTGTTATAATCTATCTTAAAGTTTAAAATAGATCACATTGGAATTTAATATATTTGCTGAAATTACTATTATATATAGAATAATATTGAAATAAACCCTCCTTTAGCTTGTAATTAAGATATACGAACAATTTTTAGAATTTCTGAATTCTGATTTATATTTATTTATTTATTTATTTATCTATTTATTTATTTTTTGTTTATTTATTTATTTATTTTTGCGTTGTCCTGTGCATGTTTAGAATTTCTTAGCAATTTCTTAGATTTACATTATTTTATTCAATTAAACATTGTACTGTTACAATAAATTTAAATGGAAACTTCACTTCTAAAATAAAAATAATTTAACAACTGGATTTCATTAATTTGTAGGAAAATGACGTGAAAGGTATTCCTGCGAAGTGCCTGTCCTTTACCGTGTTTTTTTTTTTTTTTTTTTTTTTTTTTTTTATAAAGAAATAAATGAATCACATTCAATTCATTTCAAAAATTTTGTTTACGTTTGGAAAGAAATTTTAAATGCATATAACTCTTAATGTATACGTTTTAGAAGGTACATCTTCCCTCAAAAACTAGTTTATTTTTAAAGATATGTCTAAAAACGTAAATTATGTATTTAAAATATTTTTAAAGCATAAACACTACGTCTGAGTACTTTATTTTACAATAACATAAAAACACGCATTTTATCAGATAATGAATTACACTAAACAAACATGAGTGAAAAATTGACCTGGCCCAGAAGGTCCTCTGGGACCTTACGCGTACCGTGCTGACACTCTGCGACTCAGCCACCCAGATCGATATCCTTGACTGGCAATTTCTCATACTTATTCATGTTGGAAACAGTCATCTGCCAGAGTTTGCAGTCATATTTAATTGTCTGATAAAATGTGTGTTCTTATAATTATGAAGTTTTATTTTTTTTTAATATCTTCAGAAGAAAATGGCTGACTTGCAGATGAAATTTGATGTGGTTATAACCTGTAACTGATTTGTGCTATTATAATACAGATGATACATGGTCGTTGGCGAGTTTTATCTCTGTTTTGGCATATTTTTTTTATCTCCAAGTTAATTAACAGTTTTTTTGCTAATTAAGGATAGAAAATATTTTTTTTTTACACTGGATTTTATAAAACCACATAGATTACGTAATTACTTGTCCAAAAATGCAATCTTTTTTTTTTATTCTGCCCGATATTAAGGCCTGTAGTTTGTCTGAAAAAAAAGTTTGATGGAGAAAAAAGTGATCATTTTAAGTAACTCAACGTTTTTTTTTAAATCTATATCTCTGTTCATAAATCACTTATGAAGATGAGTTTGGTTTTAAATTGAAGAAATTCTTCATTAGATTCTTCTAGTTTTCGTTTTTTTGTTCTGCGACGCTTGGTTTATTTGATATCTGATATTTTAATTTGACATGTTTTGTCGATTTAACATTGCGAAATTGCTTTCTGTAAGTAAGCAGTAGCGATGTTTAGTCCAGCTTTTGGCGTTTTTGTGAGGTGTTTTTTTTTTTTGTTGTTGTTTTTTTTTCAAGCTTGGCTTGGCAGAGCGACCGCCCTGCTTGATTTAACACTCTCACTGACAAGCCCGTGTTAATGCGTTCACTAAGCTCCAGGTTTCATTACACAATACAAGCATTTTTTAAATTAATATAATTCTGAAAAAATATAATGCATTTTTAATATATTAAGTAATGATTGGTACCCTCAAGGTTTACATTTATACTTATAATTAAGTTTTTTATATAATTTTGGAATAATCACCTTTTTTTAGCATTTAAAATAAAATACACAGAAAACAACATTACAATTTAGCCCTCTTGCTGGGCAATCAGAGGGTACTTTGCTCTTTAATCCTTGACAACTTTCTTTTTCCGGACATTTTATGACCAAAAATAGCATTTTATTGATAAATAATTTTATATCGAATCGAGTATATAAATTGAAATAAACAATAAAACATTTCCAAATATTGATTGTATTAATTTATACTAACTTTTTATTCCAATGAAAAATTGGATTTTTTTTTTTTTCGAAAAACGAACTGCCTTGAATGGCAAGCTTTATAAAGATGGATGTCGGAACAGAACATTAAAGCACCTACACTTATTATTTTCTTATAATTATCAGATTTGGATCATATATTGTGAAAAATTGAGATATCCTAGTAGAACACAACATTTATTAAATTTTTTTAAAAAGAAGGGGTCAGGTAACCTTTGAACTCACAAAAACATGAAAAAGGGACCTCTATAAGAACTACAGTAACTCGGTAACTAATTGACTTTGAATTATTTTAAAATACCTATTAATAGAGATTTATTTTATAAATTAAAATTCTCCAAAAATGTATACACTCATATAAAGCTTTTACATTTATTTTAAAATATAATAAAATTTTTACGAAAAAATTATTCTTGCATGTATTGCGCGCATTATTTTTCACATTTGAATCGCTAAAAACAACCATTTTTTTTTTTTTTAATGAGTACATATATAATGTGTTTTCAAAATGACCAACGATGAAAAAAATAAAATGTGTATATCCTAAAAAAAAACTTTTGTTAAAGAAATTCGAAATATTGAGTTTTTTTTAATGCAGAACTAGTCATGAATTCTAAATTGTTACTTGATAAAAATAATAATAGGTCATTTTGTGCATCTGTATGGCTAATACAGTCAATCAAAATTTCATGAAATTCTAAACAACCATTTTTCAGAAATCGTGCGCGCAATTGCCAAAATCGCCGTTTTGAGAAAATTGACTTCAAAGATCAAACTATCCCTTGATCATATAGAAAAGGCTCAGACTGTTTCAGACATAAATCCTCTTCTAAGGTGAATTTTTGCATGGGGTTTATTTTAAAAAGTTCCTAAAGAATCTTTTTTAATTATAAGCTAATACATTTTTTTTTCAAATTTTTGACACTGTAAAGGTTACCTGACCCCTTAAACTGATACATCTAAATTTTCAATGTTTTCATAACGTTGTGTGTTATTTAGTTAAACACAGCGCGACGCGCAATCGGAAGAAAAATGACTAATTTCTATTGATCAGTGCCGGAAATATCTTCTAATAGGAACCGTTCAATGTGACTTTCTTTTACAGTACTTTATGATAAAATCAACAAGAGATAATATTCAAAATAATACATCGAACAAACGAAATCATGATTACCTCCTTTACGTAAAGGAAAAGCAGCAAGAAACATACTGTAAAATTGTTCTTCATGTCAATCTTTACTTGACTATTAGAGTTGTATCTTAGAAAGAGTGGAACTTTAGAATTTTTTCCATAAACAAATGGTGAACACTAAAATAAAAAAATAGTATAAATAATAAAATGGCAGAGTAGCGCATTGTTCTAAAATTGTAAAGTACTGTTTCCTAGTTAAATGAACGAAAAAAAAAATGTTAAAAAAAGAAAGTAAGTAAGTATTTTAACGAAAATATTTGTATAATTTTGATGTACGAGGGTAGTTTGATACGTTCTCGGCCTAACACAGAAATGGAACAAGTATGACTAAATGACGATGTTGTTTGTAAAGTATGATCCTTTAGATGACATGGCGCCGAGTTTCAGGCGCATGAGCTTATTGGTTATTGTGGGGCGATAAAGTAAAGTAAACAAGTTTTGACATTTTCAAAAAATGGAAAAAAATTAAAGTTCGAGCTGCCATAAAATACTTTGTTAAAAAATATTCAACCCCCACGAACATACAAAAAGAGTTACAGTTATCTTAAAGGAATATTTTCCTTCATATTCGACGATAAAAAAGTGGGCTGCTGAATTTAATCATGGTAAGAAATCAATTCACGATTTTGAACGCTCAGGACGTCCTAAAATTGCTACGACCAACGAAATCGTCTCAAAAATTCATAATGCCGTATTGAATGATCGCCGATTGAAGATTTGCTGTCATTGCAAACATCTCGATAGACCGTGTCACCCACATTTTACACGATGTGTTGGGTATGAAAAAGTTTTCCACTCGATGCGTGCCGCGCTTGTTAAACGTCGACAAAAAACGCCAAAGAATGAACATTTCTCAAGAGTCTTCTGAAATGTATTGTGTTGTAAGATGAAAAATCAAATGAAATATTGTCAGAAATTTTGTATTTTCTTTTTTAAGCCAGGAAAGTTTCGAAGCACCCTCGTACAGGGCTGCACCAAAGAATTAGCACGCAAGTGTACATCTTAATGTATTGAATTACAAGGGGGCTACATTGAAAAATAATATGAAATCATTTAAAAAATCTTGTGTTTTCACTGTCAGGCCGAAAACTTATCAAACCACCCTCGTAACATATAATTATAAAATCTAGAATTATGTTTCGGGTAAAAGATTATTATTGGTTTTCTTATGAAGTTTTATTTACACATTCTTATCCTAAAGAGTCAGTCGAGATTTTAGCAATATAAATTGCAAAATGTTGTTTTCTAACGTAATGTTTGAAAAACCGATTTTTATATTTAATCTACGGATAATTTATGTACTAAAGATGTAAGCATCTATAACATATATTAAATGTAAGTATGATAAAGAATATGAAAACTTGAAACTTATCTATAATAAATTAATTTCCATCAATGAAAGAAGAAACATTATTCTGTCATTTCAAATTTGGAAAATTCAAAATAAACAAATAAATAAAATATGGAATTGAAGTAAAATATCATGTTTCATATGTAGTTATGCTTAAAAAGTGAAATTTTGAAACTTGTATAAAATGATTTTAAAAGTTAATTTCTGCAACAATATTATAAAAAGCATTCTACTTGCAAAATGCATAAAAATTCCAATGCTCTACTAAACTGATAATCAAAATGAACATTATGATAATCACACTTTTAAAATTTCTGCAAGTTGTGTTATACAGATTAAGTTAATCAAGTGTTTTAATTTGAGTTCACAATTCAGCAAAAAAAAATCTTTTGCTACTTTAAATATATGTATAGGATTAAACAATACACAAAATTTAATTATTTATTAAAATACGAATTTATTTAGTTTGGTGTCTCATTATTTTTATAAATTATGCATGTAAATAGTTGTAAATGTTGAACTTTATGCGGGAAACAATATTTCAAACCAAAGTTTTAATTTATATTATTTTTATTTTTATTTTTATTTTAAAATATAGACACCATAGGAAAAATTACACTGAACATTCTGATTTCTTAATTCGTTTTACTCAAAGTTGCTTAAAAAGAAATAGTTGCGAGTTTAAATACATTATGCACAACATAAAGTCAAAGGAATAATCTTTTTTTTAATAAACAATTTTGTTATTCCAAAATATTTTTAATTATTACTTTTGCACTATTAATTTTGGATTTGTTTCTTCTTTTTATGGTAATATTTTTTCCTGAATTATTTAAAATGAACAGAATAAATCTAATTTTGTTTTATGACTGAATAGTAAATGCGAATGTAAAAATAAATTTATATTGCTTTCCGTGTTCCTTATTGGAATAATTCAGGTAAACTAAAATTATATTTCTTAAGTTGGTTTGCAATTTTTATTTTAACCACATAAAAATATTTAGTATTCTTAAAATCAAAGAATTATATGACTTATTTTTGTTTTATAGATTTATGTTATGTCAGACAAATGAAAATCCAAGCGGTATTAAAGTATTTTGATTGCGTTTTGCATGTTGATTTGCGTTATAAATAAATTCTCTGCACTTTTGAAGTAGATTTAATAAATTTTTGTTGAGTATAGACATGTCTTACTCAAACAAAGACTTTTCTCTTCTTATAACTGTTTCCGTCACAAACTTTTTGAAGTGTCACTCTATAACGATCAAACCTATTCTATTTTATGTACAGATGCGTAAGCTCTTTGTGAAGGAAAGAAAAAATAAATAGTAAATAAACTTTGAAGAAACTTTTTTGAGAAACACAAGCTTTAATAACGAAGTATATTTATCTTTAGTTTACCAAAGAAACTGTTTTTTAATTTCTGTTATTTGAGTTTAAGATTTGTATATATATATATATATATATATATATATTGCTGAAAAACATTATATGTATTTTACTATTTTCAGAGCAGAAGATAAACGCGATTTTAGTGCCTGAAACTTCATAAAATTCAAAGTATCCTAATTCCGCAAGTTTCGTCGTAGAAGAAGAGAACTTCTAATGTTTTACTTGTTACAGCATAAAGATTTTTTTCTAAATATAGTTTACAGAACTCAGGGACCGTATGAAAATTTAAATATCGCAACATTTTTAAATAAACTAATTTGACATAAATGGATTTGCATGAAACTATATATCTAAAACTAACTTTATTAGCATTAGTTAACCCATTAAGCGCCGCTATATATATTAAACTATTTTTTATGGAACAGTTGTTTTTTCTTTATGAATAGGAAGTCTTTAAAGTATTTCTGCAGAAAAAAAAATCAAATATTTAAGAAAAATAGCATGTTCCCAAAATGGGGGTAAATTTTTTTTAAATTTTTAGTTATGCCTCCGTGCATTTATGGTTGTTATTTCACTGTTCTTTAGCTGTAAAAGGGGTAATATCATTCTGAAACTGATATTTTACGAATAATTCATATAAATTAGTCCAAAATCTACATTTATAATAAAAATAAAACATAAAATTACCGATTCCACAAGCATTTTC
This sequence comes from Maratus michaelseni, assembly GCA_963931845.1. NCBI lineage: Eukaryota > Metazoa > Arthropoda > Arachnida > Araneae > Salticidae > Maratus > Maratus michaelseni. The sequence continues at coordinate 253,046,372 of OZ007590.1, read as the reverse complement.
ATTATCCATCTCTTTATTTTTCCCATTTACATAATTTCTGTACTACTATTTTACATGAAACTGATGGAACATTTTTTATGCAGCATTATATTAATTTTTTGCGTTTTCTAAAATTGATTTTTTAACTTTTTTTTTTTGCTTAGTTTTTCCATATTCCGATTTGAAGATTCGTCTGAACTTTCATCTGAAATATCAAGTCTGCTTTTAATACTTTGTCTTTTTTAAACTCTAAATCAGATATTTATTGATTGTCTGTTGATTTAGAATTTACGGAAAGTTCTACTTCACCAAATATAACATGGGATAAATCGTCGCATAAATTGTTTTCTATTACATATGTAATAGAAATATATGTAAAAAAAAAAAAAAAAAAAAAGAACGATTTCTGGAAAAGCCGAAAAATCATCCAAATCTAAAAAATTGTTCAATCATCTTCCATGTAAAAAATAAAAAAATAATGTAATGATAAAAAATAAAGAGATGGATAATGAAAATGCTTATAGAACTGGTAATTTCATTTTGTTTTTTTATTATAAATGTAAAAGTTGGACTAATTTATTTGAAATCTTCTTTAAATATTAGTTTCAGAATGATATTATCCCTTTCATAGCTAATAAACTGAAAAATAAATACCATAAATGCACGGAGTCATATGTACAAGTTTTCAAAAACATTACCCCCATTATGAGCCATTGCTCCAATTTTGGGAACAACTTATGCTTTCGGTAATTGTGATTGATCAATTATACATATTAATTCCGGATTGATGTTGTTTAATATAATACACTGTTATAAACATATTTTAACTAAAAAATATAATTTTTATTATAGAGGTTTTTTTTCTTTCGAGTACGGCCAAAAGGCTATTTTTCATACTCAACTTTGGCCTTTTTTAACTCATTTTAAAAAATAGAAAATTTTAATGAAATTTTAAAAAAATCAGAAGTCGTCTATTATATTCAAAATTCAAATAACACAAACCTTTTAACAATATATAAAATACTCACTTTAGAAAAAAATCATAAAGCAATGTACCCAAAATGGGAGCAACGGCGCTTAATGGGTTAATAGACAACGAGAAGAAAGGACACCTGTATAGTTTCATACACATATATATGTATATGATAATCAACATTGCTTAAAAAATAGTTATAGCTTGTAAATAAATTACAAAATATATCTTATGCAAAACACATAAGTTATTTTAGTTAATTTACTTACACAATATTTTATTTTAGTTTTCATTTTTACAATTTACCTATCAAGAATTACGATAAATGTTTAAGAACACAGATCTCAATTAAATTTAAAAGCATGCACTTTTGTTAGATTATTTAAAACATAATTGAGCATCCCCTTACATCATAATTATATTATTTATAATAATGCAATACATAAACAAGTACAGTATTCCTTCAAGGAGGTACCGCTACTAGTATACTTTCTGATCTTTATTTATATTACTATGAAAGAAATTCGCTGTGTTATTACGATCATTATTTTTACCATCGTTATATTGATGAAATAATTATAATTTATATTGATGACTCTAATAATCCCACCGTTACCTGCTTAATGTCTCCACTTTAAGTCAAAATGATATGATAAATGATGAAATAATTTTTTTTGACTTACAAATATAGATAATAATAAAAAAAATTATGTGATATATTACGTTTATGACAAAAGAACAGATTTAATATAACAGAAGTAAATAAATTACGCATTATAATATATGCTTATATAAATATGCTTATAAAAATATTTTACTTAATTGCTTACACAGAATAAAATTTTTATGCTGAGATAAAAATAAAAATAAAACATTAAATTTATTAGTAATCAAGCTAACCTATATGAATGTCTAAACTTCATGTTAAATACAATATTTAATTCATTAAACTAAAAAAAAAAAAAAAAAAAAAAAAAAAAAAAATAGGAATAATATATACAGAGAGAGATTGCAAAAAGGTTGGGATCAAAATTTGTATAGCTAAATTAAATTAATACTTCAATTATATTTAAAATAAAATGATAATATGTGACATAATTTGGCCAGTTTTATGATTAAAAAAACTGTGACCTATGCTGTTCTTTTTTATATCACAGATTTTATTTTATTTATTGAATAATCATTAAAATATATTTGATATTAATTTGTTTTTATATGTCATCATTTATATTAAAATAGATTTAACATAACATATATACTAAGACTGGAAACTAATTAAATTTTTAAATTAAATTTCCATTAAATAAACAAAATTGTATTTAAGATAAATAATAAAAAATTACATGAAAGTTAAAATTGATGCTATTTAATTCTAATTACAATAAAAAAAAAGGTTAATTAATGTGGAATTAAAATGAATATAAACTAAACATGGTTGTAAACTAGTTACTATTATAAATAATTCAAATGTGGAAGGAAAGAAAAAATATTATTGTAAATGATAAAAAATAAAATGTTTAAATAATTTTGAAATATATTTAGTATAGAATTCCATACGTTTGAAACACAATATATTATCAATGATTGACAAAAAAATATTCTTGAAGAAAACATAACTATTCGATAAATCAAAATAATATATTTCTTCGATAATATATTATAACAGTTTATTATTCATTAGAAAAAATCATACCTGGCGTGTCTTTTACAAGAATTAAAAGAATTACATTTGGACTAACAGTGTTAAAATTAAACATATAAATAATAATATTTAGTTTTTCTTGATATGAATGATTTAATTTTTTTAATTAATAAAATAATTCATCGAAGAATAATTTTAAAGTAATAAAATCATTTCCCTGTTTGATTTGTATTTTATCTGAAATCCCAGTAATATTTATTGCAAATTCAAATTTTGCTGTTCAATTTGTATCCTAACTGAAACAGTTGTAATAACTGTTGGAAATTGAAATTTAGCGCATTTCAAATAGTTAAAGTATACGATCGGTAATAAACACAATCTTTTTTTTTTTCATTATAATTACTGGGTTTGTTTTTCCATCTATTTTATATAAATTTTTATTTTCATTATTGTTTTTTAATGAATGCTTGTATCTTTAGGAGCACTTCTATTCCATGTTATATTTGAGGCTTAGGTTTTTCTTCCATGCGTAATATCGCACTTATATATATATATATATATATATATATATGTGTGTGTGTGTGTGTGTGTGTGTGTGTGTGTGTGTGTGTGTGTGTGTGTGTGTGTGTGTGTGTGTGTGTGTTTACATATATGGAAAATTTATTTCGTTAACAGACACAATAAATATTATATTTCATAAATACACATAACTGTTTATTAGCAATTTTGCATTTTCTTAAATATTAGCGAACTGGAAATTCAAATAGTAATATTTTAGAGTAAATATTATCTAATATGCTCCTTAAGTATGACATTATTTAACCATACTGCATATTACTAACAATAAAATGTGTGGAAAATATCAATAAATGTTTTACGCATAGCTTTTAAAAATTAAATATTTATTTTTTTAAAGGAAATTTTATCTGAGGATTGTTACTGATTTTATTTCTTATTTTGGCATGCTTTGCAATACCAATGTAATTGACTGTGGTCGACTGTCGGAAGGATATACTCCAATGTATATTTCATTTTGCCTTCTTTCGTAATTCTTTCGTCTCATTTACATCATAAGTGTCGAATCACTTTACAATAGATATTTCATTTCCGTTTACGGTGGTTATCAGCTTTGTGAATTGGCCACTTGGGATTCTTTTATATGTATGGAAATACGTCGATCTTCTTTCACGGTATGCTAATAAAATACTTGACGTCAATTTCCAATGAAAAACTAAATGAAATTGGAGCATGGACAGTTTCAATGTTTAAGTGAAATAAAAGTGAATAATTAATAACAATATCGTACAAAATATATTGTTAATTTACTTTTAATAATGTAAACAATAAGGAAATTACCTAATTTTCTAAATTGATTCGTTCTTTTTTACTCGCGATATGCTAACAAATTTAGTACCGGAAGGGAGCAGTATATTTATGCTTACGGTTTTACGTTTTAATAATACTTTTCATACAATATTACCATAACTAAAAATATCAGAAATCAAAAACACATTTCAAAAACATAATAATTTTTCTTTAGTACAATTGATTTAAACTAGGTATTTTTTTAACCTTTCATTTATATATTTACTAGCATGAACTGCATATATTGTACAATAAGTACAATAAGAGCTTAATGTATTTATTATACTTATTGTCGACAGCCTATTTTAAGAAAAATCCGCATCGTACTTTAGTACAAATGAGTTAACAAGGTATGATTTTAAACATCCTTTCATTTACGTATTGCCACCAATTTCTAATACCCACACTGAATCTTAAGATACCATAATTTAAATTTAGAATTCTGAAAAAAGAAAATATTCTTTGTTTACATTTCAATTATGAGTGTAATTAGTTTTTATGCAAATGTATGTACTTCTTATTCGCAAAATGCTACTTACCTATGAAAATTAACTTTCGATAACTCTATTTGTGACTAAACTCAAAATCAGCGTTTATTAACTGCTGACATTGAACTTTGATTATCACATTTATGAAAATAAATAAATGCGATTATTGATACCCTCAATTATTGAATGCATCGGAATAAATACGAACTTCAAAGGGAGAAAAAAAACATAATTATTGTGGCACAATCTATAAACAAAGTGAAAATAATTCTACTTAACAACTTTGCAATAAGCGGCCGTCATAAATTCAATCAACCAACCATCTCTCAAACATTAATTTTTTTTTTTTTAACGATCTTTCTAAAAATGTAACTTTTATGTTATTTTATTCGAAAAGATATTTCTGAATAAAAATGGCCGCCTGGCATATGGGAAAGTGATTTTTTCCATATTTCATAAAATTGACCTTAAGAATTTTTATTCGGATTATTTGCAACTTAAACACAATAATTATTTATTTTACTATTATAGCCATACATTTGTTTAAGATAAGTTATTCTGAATAAAAAATCAAGAATTTAATTTAGGCTACACAATTAATATTCATATGTTCTTTAAAGAATACAATAAGTCATGCTTTTAATGTATTCATAAAAACTGTTCTACAAATTAATGAATGACAATTTTCTTCACTCTCAACTTATTAATGACGCATAAGGTAATCTGGTCGACAAAATTAACAGAATATGACTGATAATTTTGTGCTAAAAATTTTCTCCATTTGTGTGTTGGAGTACATATTATGCTGGAGGATCTGGTTAAGATGCACAGTCAAAATATTGAAAAATAAAATAATTTTGTTTATTTTTAATAATATGTTTTAATATTATGCAAATGTTTCAAGAAGTTTAAAAGCTTTTAGAATCCAAATTCTCAAACTTGAAAAAGATTTAATTAAAATGCCTTAATTAATATATGAAAGAATATCAAGAAGAAAATTTCGTTTCATGGATATTCCTAAATGCATAAAACTTACTTAAAGATACTTTGTAGTTTTTTGTAAGTACATAATTTATAATTTATCTAAAGAATATAATCTGACAAGTACTTTTAGCGCAATTATTAATGACCGAATGCATTTTCATAGTTTTTTACGATGTCATAATGCATTTGTAATTTCCCGGATAGACAAAATATTTTTCCGGTCAGATTCATAATTAAAAGGAAATAATATTTTAAAGAAACAATGTGAGTTTCAATAGCATACTTAGTATTATAAAGTTTTTTTAGCTGTAAGTTTCAGTAAAAGATGAATGTGGAAAACGCCCATAAATTATTTTCTGAGTTATTCATTCATTGAAAAAAATGGGCGGTAAAAACTCTTGATTAAAAGAAAGATGTTTCAAGAAGAGTCGTTTCACAGGTCGAAGATTGTTTCCTATTGTTTATGTTATAACGCTCCCCATATAAAACACATTTTCCAAAACAATGATTGCCTAAAAATTTTAATATCTGAAAATGTTACAATCAAATTGAATTCTGAATGGTACATTCCAAATATTTTCATCTAGTTACAAACATCATAAAAGGGAAAACCAGGTCTTAGAGCGTGAGAAGTCCTCTAATGTCCATTTATGAAAATCTATTATTCTCCATTGTGCAATATTTCATTATTCATAATAAAATATTATTTAAAAAAGAGGGAAAATACTAAAATATTATATAAATACATTACAAATTCAATATCATCAAGAAAGATAACAGATAATGTTTTTAAATATAATAAAATTCTAAATTATAAGAGAATTTATAGATAAGAGACATCAGATATTTAGATGATTGTTATTAATACGCATATGTCTTGTTTTCTATGTATAACATCTCATTGGAATATAACTAAAGAGATTTTGAATTTCGATCATTGAAAATATAAATATGTCTTGTTTCATGATATTATGTTAAATCACTACAAGAAGAGAAAAATAATATTTGAACTATCAAATTATTTTTTACTTCACCCCGTCATTTAAAAAATATTTGGCCTAATTTACCTGATCAAACAATGCTTACAATCTATTATAAATTGCTTTAACATATTAATTAGAATTTATCTATTATTTAAACTATGTAAATTCTATACTCATATTCAGATCGAAATAAAGCTTTTTCATATTTAAAACATATTATATATTAGAAATTATTACATATAGAATCTTTAAATTACCGATTTTATATTATTAAGAAGTATGTAATAAATGGTGTATCTTATAATTAATGTTTGTTAATGTGTTTTAGTTGGAAATCATGCGCTTTAGTGATAAAGCGTCTAATGAAAGAGAATATGCATCACGGCTACGTTAAAAATTTTAAATACACTATGCCTCCAAAATATATACATACGTAATATAGGCATGTTCTTTTTTTCTTAAGAGATTCTTACTCAAAATAACAGCTAAAACCAGACTAAGCTTTTAGGAAAGAATATAAATCCTAAAGTTTTACTGGAAGCTTGAAAATGAAACTAATGTGCTGAGGCAGTTTAAGAGAATTTCAAAGAGACCCCACACCGCGACTTACAATCTCTAGAAATACAGATAAGTTTGAGGCAGATGGAAATGTTCAAAATATTCATAAGCAACGTTCAGAAAGACCACGGTCATTAACAAACCCTGCAAACGAAGAGAGGATTATTTGCGAATCCATTGCTTCTCTTCTCAACAGTTCTTTGACCGGAACAGCCACTAGTTTGAATATAGGCGTTAATATTGTAAAACATTCAATATTGTAACTTCCTTTCACAATTGGAAATGAAGAGTGTGGAAAAAAATAATGTTATAATCATTTTAATTTTGTTTACATTTTTTAAATACCCTGTATATGTAGAGAATAATGCATTTTATTATTCATCGGCAAATTTCTAAGCAATTTAATTAAAAAATCATATTAGATATTTTATTCAAAATGGTTAAGCATTAGTTCCATTGAGTTAGTAATGATCGTTTTATGTCCTTAATGTAATCTCAGCCCCAAATTCAAGTTTAATTTAAGGCAATCACTTTTCTAATTCTTATGTTTGTCCATCGTCATATTTCAACTGCTTCCCTTTTAGAATTGTGCGACTTTTTAACATATGTACGTACAGGGTGTTCTAGAAAGGACACCCCAACTTTGAAATGACATAACTTCAAAACAGTGAGAGATAGAAATGTGAAACAAGTTGAATGTTAGACAGATAGGTCTGGAATTTTTTATACATCAATTTAAAAAGAGTTCCAAAATTGGACACGAGAGGGCGCTGCAATCACAAAGCTGTGTCTTTGAAATAGTACCTGAAAGTGAGCTGTTTGAACTGAGATAAAAATCACATTACAATGGTTTCGATATGGTTACCTTTTTCAGCAACAACATGACGCAACCTACAGATAAAGTTCGAAATCACTTGTTGCAATACTTCTATTGAAACGGATACACATGCCTCACAGATGAATTGTTCAAGCTGTTCCAACGTTTGGGGATTCTTAGAATAAACAACGTCCTTCAAGTAACCCCACAAAAGGAGGTCGCATGGTTTCAGATCCGGGGAATATTGTGGCCAATCCATACCAATGTCTGCCACTTTGAGACAATTTAAAGCAATGACTCTCTCACTGAAGTATTCCTCGAGGAAATCAAACACTGCAGTAGTACGGTGCGGTCGGGCCCTATCCTGCATAAACCATGAAATCTCTGGTGCATCCTCTAGAGCTTGAAATTTTCCAATAAACTGCTGTAAAATTTCAATATATCGAGATGCGTTAATCGTTTCCCTCCTGAAAAAGGGCCCAATGATTCCTTTACTGGACAGTCCTGCCCACACTGTAATTTTTGCTGAGTGCAGTTGTTTTGAAAGACACACAAACGGGTTTTCAGTGCCCCATATTCGCCGGTTTCGTTTGGTCACATATCCCCCTAAATGAAAATGGGTCTCATCGGTGAACAATACATTACCGACATCAATTTTATTTTTATCAATCATTTGCAGTAACTCATTTGCAAAAACTTCTCTTTGTTGTAGAGCTGTATTTGTGATCGCTTGATGGCACTGTATTTTATAGGGAAACAGCTTCAGGCCTTTTCGCATTATACTGTGCGTAGTGGTGTTTGACAATCCTGCTTCAGCAGCGACTCGCCTTATGGATTTTCGAGGACAACGTCTAACAATTTCTTCGACTGCTTGCATATTTTCAGGTGTCATGACTGATCGACTGCATCCCACATATCCGCCTAAATCATCGGCCACACTGCCCGTCCGTTCAAACTTGTTGAATAAATTACGAATTGTTTTCAAGTCTGGACTTTTTTAACATTGCATTTTTTTGAAAACTTCGCTTTGTCATCGTCGGACTTCGATTTAATCGATGGTATTAAAGTACAATAAAAATTCGTTGTTCCAAGGAATACGGCATGATATTTTTGAATTCCGAATTATTCTCTAATTCTATACAACTTTTTTACACGTGTCAGCAATGAAACAGACGCACGAATGAAATTTCTGTACTTCTGAGTACCATTTAAAGTTCCATGTGCTTGTGCTGCCACCTATTATCCAATATTAGAACTATTTTTTCAAATTCGTGTATAACAAATTCCAGACCTATCTGTTTAACATTCAACTTGTTTCACATTTCTATCTCTCACTGTTTCGAAGTTATGTCATCTCAAAGTTGGGGTGTCCTTTCTAGAACACCCTGTATCTTACTCATTGATTTTTTTTTAAATGCTACTGTTTTTTTTATCGAAAAACATTAAATACATAATAATACAAATATTTCTAGATATTCCCATTTAATATATCATTAATATTAGACAATATTGTTACAAATAACTTAAAACGCTCGAATAATTTTTATCAATCTATACTAGACAAATTTATTATTCTACGATACACTTTCATGTTCACGCAATAGCGCTTCATTCATTAAGTACTGCTAATAATATGAGATTTTAACTGCTCATCAAAGTAGATCAAGTGAAAATTAGACCTCTAATAAAGCAAAAGAGAGAATGCATGATCCAAAGTATCTATGTTTCTAGTTAACAGGCATTTTAAACTTTGAAACTTCGTTATCGTACTTTTAAAGAATTGATAATAATATTTTAATATCTTAGTATAATTATGAATTATCGTTCACATTTTCAATAAGAAACTAAACAATATATATATATAACAATTGAACGCTTTAATGATCGTGAAAAACGTATCGTTTTATAACGATGATTCAAAAATCTAAAGGTTTTCATATATATATATATATATATATATCACTAAAACACAATTATACATTTACATTAACCACGCTATGTAGCCAAAACAAATAACAATATATCAACTGAACTCTAAACTATAACCAATTAAAACTATAAAACAAAAATAACCAAACTCAAAATACTAACGAAAAATCAATACCAGGAAAATTAAACCTGAAGGCAGGAGGGCATGGCTAACAACATGCGCTGCAGGGTTAAAACCGGCTTTTACGTTAACAACGTCCCCCTTCTCCTGCCGAGACCAAATTAATTCAAGCTATCAACTAAAATACCAAGCTACACACAGCAGCAACCAACTCTATCTGAATCCATCCAACAACTGATCAAGACCACCCTTAGCATTCAAAAATGAATTCATTTCATTTCTATATTTACTTCTACCTATAAAATTGATCGTGTTTCTCCTTACAAAGTTCACAGGGTAACCTTGCATCAATGCCATGTTAATCCACTCCATGAACTCGCCAACCGCATCGCCAAATCTTGAACATAACCTTTCAATACGAACTAAACCGTTTGTAAATACATTTCTAAATACTGAAATATGTACGTTCGATTCAAAATTTAAGATTTTTAAAGTTTTAAAATCGAAATCATTTCTCTTGTCGTAAACCCTTGTTATTAAATTGTCATTCTCCAACACTAAATTCACATCCAGATAATTGATGTTTTTAATATTTCGGGAGGAGAGTTCTAGTTTTAAAGTATTTGGATAATATTTAAAATCTAGGTTTACATTTTCGTTATTTAATCCAACTATTATAACATCATCAATATACCTATAACTCAATATGTCTCTATTTAAATTATTGTTATTCTCATATATATGTAAGTAGATGTCAGCTAAAATTGAACTGCAACTCCCTCCCATTGGGATTCCACGGATCTGTTTAAATACTCTGCTCCCCTCATACAAGTAATTCTCTTGCACTACCAATTGAAACAAGTTAATAAACCAATCTTTATCGCTATCTATATTGCCGTTTTTATTATAAAAATCTATAACCTTTTCCTTTAAGTCCAGTAGGTTAATTGTGCTGTATAGGTCTGCAAAATCATATGCAAACAAACTCTTTATATTTTGATATCTTTTCAATTTGTCTAATAAAATGTAACTGTTTTTTATAATAAATGTGGACTCCGTACTCAACACTCTATCAAACACACCACTCAAAACTCCCAACAATTTCTTGTTAGCAGACTCTAGGTATGAACCATACCCACAAGTTACAATTCTAAATTTCACTGGTTTTTTATGAAACTTTGGCACTAGAACAAGATATGGGAAAGTTTGACTTTTCTGCTTTAACTTAACTTTTTTATATAGTGCCTTAACCCTGTTTTCCATCACTGAAACTCTCGACTTCAACAGCTCATAATTATCGCTATTATTATAACTCTCATTTAATATTTCACCATAAAATTTTTTACAGATTAATGCATAACTTGTGTTAGCTTTATCGACATATGTAATTATAAATTTACTCTGAAGTTCTTTAATAGAGTTAATTAACCCAGTATAATCCTCCTGAGACACTCCGTCACAATCTCTAACATATTCTCTCTTTAACTCTTTTAAAATGTAGAATTTCCACTCATCAAAAACATTACTTGGTAAGCTATATTTATAAGTCAATTTTTGTATAAAAATATCTATGTTAGTTGTAAACCGTTTATTGGCTGCACTTTTCGTTATAATTCGTTTCATTCGATATTTTGTGCCATATTCCATCCTCTTTCTCAGCTGTTGGTCTTTTACAATCTGTAAATTACCAGTAATAACATGTCCATAGTATTTATCTATATAATTAATAAATTCTCCATCATTGCAACTGCATGTACTTTCATCAATACCCCTCTTTAGGTCTTTTGCATATCCATTATAATTAAACATAATACGACCTAAAGGCTTATCATATTTAAATGCCTTAGTTATTTTTACTTTACTCACTGGTAGTAGATCATTGTACTTGTTTAAAATTTTATCAAAATTAACTCCTTTATAGCAATTACCCAGATAATCCAATATAAAATAGATCTTTTCTTCCGTACTTTTGTGACAGTTCTTTAAATTGCAATATCTCTGTAGATCCTGTTTCTTGATTCTATACCGCAATAAATCCAAACCCAAATCGTTATTAACATTTCTTTTGCTAGATTGTAAAGTTGTTAAAGTCTCCGGAATCAATTTCTTCTTTATATTAAATATAATTTCCTTAATGTCATTTTCTCTTCGATGACTATCACAATTAAATATTGATTTTTCTATTTCTTTACAAGTATTTAGATTTTTAGAATTATTCGAATTGATATTATGTCTAATATCACTATTGATAAGCTTTTTCCTTATATCATGTTTTATTTTGTCATAAATAGAGTTATCCAGATTCCCATCTCTAAAATTCTGTAGGACATTCTGATTAAACATAACATTTAAACCATACGGGTATACCGTTCCATATTTGATCATCATTTCTTTTTCGCAAATCATTCTTTCTAACTTATTTGGGACAATTTTTAATATAGATATTCTAACATTGTCTACTCCGTGCTCGGCAAAATGAGTGTAAGAAGTAAATATATATATATATATTTACGAGGAGTTATTTAAAACCATTCTTATATGATATTTTAATGCATATTGCAAATAGTGATATGCTTCATATATGTATGAAAGTCATTAACAATTTATTTTAATTAAAGTAATCACCAGCACATAATGGAAATTATATGTAATGAGCACATAGAGGTTTGGGGGGAAGGAGTAGAGTGAGCGCGCAGCGACTCTAAGTAGTTGTACAACAGCAGTAGTGGAGCAGTAGTGGAGTGTACTTGAAAGTGCACGTTGATTGTTTTGAGTGTCTAAGATAAAACATTGTTATTTTGTTTTGTTTTCCCAAAGTAAGTGCTTGAATTTTCATAGCTATTCATCAGAATTTCTATACAATGTCACTAGTATAAAATATTTTAAACTTAAACGATTTCTCATAAGCTACTAATCTAGACTAACAATGTGGACATCAATGGTTCGTTTTAGTAGCGGCCATGTTTAAATAAAATGCCGCGCAATCTCTGCTGCCGAAATTGGAGAGTTTGCGCATCTGCTACTTAGGAGAGATGGCGCATTGTTCCCATTAGTTTCAATGCTAGGAGAGATTACGCAGCTTATTGTTAAATTTGCATAAAAAATTAAAAATGAAAATGGACTAATTTTAAGTTAAACGTGTTATCAAGTAACTTAATGTTATTTTGTAATCTGATCTGGACTTGAATTTTCTGATTCTTTAATTTTTTTCCCTTTAATTAAAATTTTTTAATCGTTTTTAAAATTATTTCCTTTTTCTGATTCTTTAATCATTAGGTTGAAATATTCCCGCCTAATACATTAATATTTGTTCACAAAAACCTTACAACAATGTCGTTTAAGTGTAATTATTATTGTTAACAATTTAACTGTAGTTATTATTAGTAACAATCTGTCCTACCTAAAAAAAAACCCTGAAAACTACTGAAAAAAAAACCTGGATCCATGAAACTCACAGTGTAGCAATCTCTAGAATGCACGAAACTGATACAAGCAGCGATTAGTAACTTACATGTTACATTAACCTAAAAAAAGCCTGGAACCATGCAGTGTAGCAATCTCTAAAATGCATAAAATACATCTTATCAAATAAAATCAATAAAAATTCACTTACCTTTTGTTATTATTCTTTGTATTCATCTTTTAATCACATTTAAATTTAATCAGCATTAATAAACAACAATCAAACATAGCGCCATTGAATATTGAAATAAACGGTCTAGTTGCCAAAACGTCTAAAGAAAAATAGTGTTGCTGCCACTGTAATAATATATATAACACCTTTATTTATCATCTTTTTTTTTCCGGAATTATCTTTCTATGACATACGACAAAACGCCAAACCATTAAACTTCACATAACACATTCCACAAACGTAATTCAACAAATCCGTCACACAATAAACCAATCAAAATCTTCTTCTACCTTTGCTCTGAGTTCAAAACCCAATCCAATTTCCAGAACAAGCAGCAATAAACCAACCAATCAACCACAGTAGTGTGTGGAAGAAACGCAAGAAACTAACTGGTAGCAAAAAAAGTCATTTATGGCTTCGCCAAATTCGACGCCACCAAGTGTCTCGCTTGTTCTAGCATTCAACCCAAAAATCTAGTTTAATTTTAAATAAAAACGTTCATAGCTTGAACGGTTTAAACGTAAAAATCTACCTTAATTATAAAAACGTGTTTCAACAAAAACGCGTATAAAGTTTTTGATCTGCCCTTTTTTAGCAGTGACGCCAATACTTTATAACGCTATAAAAGTTTAAAAAATGCATTAAAAAGTTTTTTTTTTCTTTTTTTTTTAAGAAATCCGAAACGTTGCCTTCAGCGTATAAAATTACTGGAGTTTAACACCTCCGAGGGCATGGATTTGAAAAAAAAATAAACACATTTTTTGTAAATTTCTTTTTGTGTTTATAATTTGAATTTAGAATGAAGATAAAAAATAGTTAAGATAAGAAAATGTTTGTAACTGAAAGACGTTTCTATTCTAAAATTGAAATATTAGATAGATTAATGTACAAAGGACTCGTTTTTTCTTCTTACTTTCTTCTAAAATATCAATTTTTGTAGTAAGCTTGTTTAGATTATAATCCCAAAAATTAGATATTTAATCAATTCATTAGTATACAGCAACGCATTGAATGTTGTATTGTAATCTAATCTTAGAATAGTCACTGCTTAGATCAGATTTAAGCAATTTAATCTGATTTCTGATCCTGATTATACGAGAAACACAAAGACAATATACAATATATTATTATAATATCAGGCACATATTTAAAACATTATACATACTGTCTACCCCGCTATCTTAATATTTGCATACGTTTTTTTTTTCTTTTACAAAATGCTTTTCTACTGAAACACATCTATTTGATGTTAAATTTTTAATAGAAAAGCTCATTCCCTCCCACAACTTTATGTGAACTAAAACAACTTAATTCGCTGACATTGAATTTCGAAAAATGTGTAATTTGGCTGTACAATTGCAACATAGTATTTTTGTTTTTTTTAAAACACTGAATCGAAATTTTCAATAATATAATTCTACAAACTATTAACTTTTGAAATTTTGATTCAGTTCTTATGCGTAAATGGCATTAATTTCTTATATAGATGATATTTTTATGTAGATATCCTATAACAGTAGTGTCTGATTTTTTTTTTCATAATTTTCATCTTTTAAATAATCCTGTAATCAAATAAAAGTTTTAAAGGATTTAAATTTTGTAGTCTCAAAAAGTATAGTTCCAAATAATGTTTTTCATTTAATATATGACATTCTTAAAGATCAAAATTATGATATATATTTAGATAACACATGAATATTTTGGAAATAAGCAAATAGCAGGTCTCTTCCTATGCCATCACATGCTAGACTATGCCACCCATTGCTAGACTATGTGTACTTACTTGTTTTAAACGTTAGAAAATAACTATACTCGCTTCGAGCTGTTATTAAGCTTTTAATGTTGAAAGTGTTAATTTATTTTCATTGCATGTTGTTTTACAGATTAGTTTTCTTTTTTATTCTAACTAAATGAATATTCAACATACGAATTTCATTTAGTTAAAAGTTTAATAGTCTCATATTAAAATAAACAAAAGTAAAAAAAATAGATGCAGTAAGAAAGTAATAAAAAATGTCATTGTGTATCTAATTTAGTTGTTGAAAATGTTGATATACAAGGTGTTTCATAAAGGACCCCTAACTTTAAAAATTAATAACCCGGAAACGGTGATAGATAGAAACATGAAACCAGTGGTATGTTTATAAAAAAAATCGCAAGAATCTTATACGTAAATCTCAAAATTTAGTTTAAAATAGCACCGATAGATGACGCTAAGAGCGTTAAGAATCCTTCTAAAGAGAGTTCAGAAGCATAGAAAGACTAGCCGTCGAAGATTTCTTCATTGAAATCTAATCTGGCCGCTATTTTCGTATACTGAAAATAATTCGCATCGGCCACGTTGCGTGTCTGTTGAATTTTTTTGAAAAGGTCCCGAATTGTTTTTCCATCTGGGCCTTTTGCGACTTGAAATCGCGTTTGAAAAATTCTCCTTGTGGCAGTAGAACTCTGATTTAATCGGTGGTACTCCAACACAATAAACACACGTTCCTCCACGGTATACACCACTATCGGACTTATTTTCACTATACGCTAATAGCGGCCAGATTTCAATGACAAAATCTTCGACGACTAGTCTTTCTATGTTTCTGAACTCTCTTTAGAAGGATTCTTAACGCTCTCAGCGCCATCTGTCGGTGCTATTTTTAACTAAATTTTGAGATTTACGTAAAAGATTCTTATGATTTTTTTAATAAACATACCACTGGTTTCATATTTATATCTATCACCGTTTCCGGGTTATTGATTTTTAAAGTTAGGGGTCCTTTGTGAAACACCCTGTATAGACCGGGAGGCGGCAGCACAAACAATCACCTCATCGAGTTGAAATTCCATCATCCGAAAACCCGATTTTAGCGGTTGACTCGTAGGTTTACCATTGTGTTTTCATGCACCCAAAGGTATGAAAACATGGACGACTGGGAGCAGGAAAACACAATGGTAAACCTACGAGCCAACCGCTAAAATTGGGTTTTCGGATGTTTTCCACCAAGATATGACTTGGCAGACCGATTGCGTTTTAATATGAGAATCAAGTTTTAACTAATTCTGGAATTTCAGCCGTGAACTCGATGAGGTGATTATTTGTGCTACCGCCTCCCGGTCTAGTATCTACTTGTGTCACATAACTGCGAGAAGAAATGAATTTTTGCTAGATTATTTGCGTAAAACTATTCTATAAAGTTCACACACATTTTGCTAATTCTTTTTCGTTTAAATAATTGTTAAATTGGGTATTTAATTTTATCTTGAACTGCAAAAGAAGACAAATGTTTCTTTCTCTACGAAGGTATAAGGTAATCACGAACCAAAACAAAAAATAACCTACCTCTTCTGTAATCGAATTTATGCATTGAAAAGTAATAAAATAACATTAATATTAATGCTATTAAATTATTATGATGGTAAAATATGTTTTTTAACATGAAAATGTATACCGGGTGATTATAATTAAAGTTACGATTTCAAAAATCGATAATTTTAAAACTACTGGTCAGAATGACTTGATATTTTAGCAGAACAATCGTGAGGCAATGGAATTTTGTTTGGCGAAGGAAAAAAAATAGTTCCAAATTGTGCCGATAGATGGCGTTGTCAGGGTAATGTCAGGGGAAAGACCAAAAATGTATTCTTGAACCCTTTCCAGCGCGGAGTAAATTTGTTTGCAAAATGATGAAATAATAGACTGACACCGGAATTTACAAACGAATCCATTACTAATAAGAAACTTGCTTATTTTTCTGGTTCTTAATGAAAGGAAAATTTTAATTAAATACCGGGTGATTATAATTAAAGTTACGATTTCAAAAATCGATAATTTTAAAACTACTGGTCAGAATGACTTGATATTTTAGCAGAACAATCGTGAGGCAATGGAATTTTGTTTGGCGAAGGAAAAAAATAGTTCCAAATTGTGCCGATAGATGGCGTTGTCAGGGTAATGTCAGGGGAAAGACCAAAAATGTATTCTTGAACCCTTTCCAGCGCGGAGTAAATTTGTTTGCAAAATGATGAAATAATACACTGACACCGGAATTTACAAACGAATCCATTACTAATAAGAAACTTGCTTATTTTTCTGGTTCTTAATGAAAGGAAAATTTTAATTAAATACCGGGTGATTATAATTAAAGTTACGATTTCAAAAATCGATAATTTTAATTAAAACTACTGGTCAGATTGACTTGATATTTTAGCAGAACAATCGTGAGGCAATGGAATTTTGTTTGGCGAAGGAAAAAAAAAGTTTCAAAATGTGCCCATAGATGGCGCTGTCTGGGTTCACATTGTCTGAAGATATGCAAATTACTAATACGTGACATGCGCACCGCAGACATAGCAACCATAAAAGTGCAGAGCAGCAGCTCATTGCCTGAATGCTTCATCATGACTCTGACTATGAAGGATCGCGCTCTGCTCTTGAAGCTTTTTTATAAGGACGATGACTGTGCACTTACAGCTATTAGGAAGTTTCGGACATTAAAATCCATAAAAAAAGGTCCAATAACAACAAATGGTCTGCAAAAAATGATTGCTAAATTCGAAGAGACCGGTTCATTTGACGTTAAACGGGGTAGAGGAAGGAAACCAGTTTCAGCTGCGGCAGTGGAAGATGTGGCTACAGCATTACAAGAACATACTAACAGTGATGCTGGAATCAGCAGTGCAAGGGGGATTGGCCGAATGCTGGATATGCCGAACAGCACGGTGCGTAAAGTCCTACGGAACGTCTTACGCTGTTATCCGTACAAGATAACTCATGTGCAGGAGTTGCTACCTGCTGACCTGGAAGCACGTCAATCTTTTGCACTACAATTTCTTGCCCGGATGGAAGTGGACAACGGATGGCCATGGAACATTCTGTGGTCTGACGAAGCCCACTTTCATTTGCAAGAATCTGTAAATACGCAAAATTGCAGGATATGGGCGACCGAGAATCCGTCCCAGCTACAGCCATTACCTCTTCAGTCTGAAAAGGTCATTGTGTGGTGCGGAATAACGGCAGCGTTTATCGTCGGTCCATTTTTCTTCGAGGAGATCACACCTGCGGGTCCCGTTACCTGCACAGTTACTGGCAAGTGGTATGAAGCACTTTTGCGTAACCATGTTCTTCCGGCACTTCAACAGCGTCAGTGTGTGGATCGCATAATATTCATGCAAGATGGCGCTCCTCCGCACATTGCTACTACTGTGAAGCAGCTACTGAGTGATAATTTCGGAGATGATAGGATCATAAGCCGCCATTTTCCAACAACGTGGCCGCCACGTTCCCCCGACTTAAACCCGTGTGATTTCTGGCTTTGGGGGTACCTGAAGAATGTTGTTTATAGCGGGCGGATTCAGAATCTAGCCGACTTGAAGGCAAGCATCACACAACACACCCATTGCATTAGTACAGATACCCTCCGATCTGTTGTGGAGCATGCCGTTTTGCGCTTCCAATTAGTAGCGGAACAAGGCGGAGGGCATATTGAGCAACTTATGCCTTAATAATCAGTAAGGTGCTTGTTCCATGAAGCTCTTTTTTTTTCATTTTTTGTCATTATCGCTGTCGTCGCTGTAAACACGTAGTCTTGTCTTTTCGCTAATAAATTTTTAGTAAATCTCTGAACTCTATTTTTTACCTTTTGGCAACATCATTCCTATGTTTAACTCTTTAACGGGCGGTGGTCACAAAAAAGGACACCCAATTTTAATTCTAAAACTGACAAACGGCACCAAGAATATTTAATTAAAATTTTTCTTTCATTAAGAACCAGAAAATAAGCAAGTTTCTTTTTATTAATGGATTCGTTTGTAAATTCCGGTGTCAGACTATTATTTCATCATTTTGCAAACAAATTTACACCGCGCCGGAAAGGGTTCAAGAATACATTTTAGGTATTTCCCCTGACATTACCCTGACAACGCCATCTATCGGCACAATTTGGAACTATTTTTTTTCCTTCGGCAAACAAAATTCCATTGCCTCACGATTGTTCTGCTAAAATATCAAGTCATTCTGACCAGTAGTTTTAAAATTATCGATTTTTGAAATCGTAACTTTAATTATAATCACCCAGTACATCAGAATTGACAACATCCGAAATACTTATATACCGGGTTGAGAAAACTGATAAATACACTATAAAAACTACTCCGAAGAAGTTGCGTAAGTCAGTAGCAGCAAAAAAGACTTTGTTTTTATAAACGTTTTTTAAATCTTGAAAATATATTAGTTTCTCAGGTTTCTAAAAATAAAGAACTCTTTTCATAACCGCTAATTGTATATTTTGTATATTATAACGCTAATTGTATATTTTTGTTTGTGGTTAAATTATATTTATCTAGATTAAAGAGTATATGTAAAGTTTCTTTACAGTGTGAAGTAAATATTAGTCAAACGCTGCCATTGTGTTTTTAAATGTTGCTAATTAAAATGAATGCTTTCTATTGTATATGCTTTGCTCAACTACATGTAATTTAATTTATCAAACAAAATTTCAAGAGAATGCCAGGTCAGTAATGAGTGTTAAAAGATTATTCACCCGAAATATGTAACTTAAATATCTATTATGTTTCCTTAAATTTCTCTAAAAAGAACAAGTAAAACAAACGAAATCCAAACATTAACGCTATAATTATCACCACTTTCATATGTTTTAATTAATAAATAAATATACATGCTTTTGTTTTGTATTCTTTTGTAAGTGTGATTTCGTCTGTTTTAGGTAGTTAAATATACCAAGATAGAATTTTCGAGATAATTACTTCAGTGTATTATCTTACTGCTCATTACATTTACAAATAATGCCTGTAAAAGGTATGTTAATGATGAAAGAATGAAACTCATTAAGGACGAAACTCTAATTATGCATAAAATATGTTTGATACATATATATATATTAATATTTATATACAAGCTAATATCAAATATTTCAGAATTGGTGCAATTGAAAGAAGACATGTCGTGTACATATTAAAACAGAGATAACACGCAAATTATTCTCCCTCATTTGTTTGATTTAAACAGAATCATAAATATTTAAATGAAACTTTACTTCATTTTTAATGTATAATGCATGGATAAATAGTGTGCGATTCTTTACTTTCTAACTATAACAATGAAACTATTAAGTCTGTTAATGAAAATGAAGATAAATCATTATATTATGGTTATGCTAATAATTATGTATTTGAAAAATAACAATTATGGATTAATTTGAGCAAAATCTATCGGTCTTAACAATCGAAATTCTTTTACTTCACTTTTATTTTCGAACCTTCATTCAACGAGAAAAACAATTGCACCAAGCACCTATTTTAAAAATTGTATTAATTAAACATTGCAGTAATAAGTTTGCTATAGAAAATTAGATGTTGAAAATCATTGAAATTCTTTTACTTCACTCTTATTTTCAAACCTTCATTCAACGAGACAAACAATATCTCGAGCGCCCGTCAACACCCCCACTGATAGCCCGTAAAGTAATGTTTGTGTGTAACGGAAAAATACGTTTTTCTCAAAATCTATGTGACCTAGAAAAATCGTTATATTTTTCCTACAAACTTTAAATAATCTCCTACTACCCCTAATTTTTTCATAATTTCACTTTCAGTAGATTCGGAAATAGAGGGGAAGAGACATATTTTTGCTATGTATTTTCGACTATATCTCTGAAAATATAATACCTAAAATTAAAACAAATGTATTTTTGAGTTCGATATGACGAGATCTTTCACATGATACACCCATACGATATACAAAATACATTTTTTTTCAAGTAACTTAACTGCCGCCTCCCACCTAAATTTTATCCAAACATATTTGTGAGTGGCTAATAATATGTGGGTCCAACAGGCTTTTTAACTTTCCCAAGTTTGAACTTTCCACGTCCTATAGATTCCCACACTAATAAAAGGGCTGTGACAGACGGACAGACAGACACATAAGTGATCTAAGAATGTTTCCGTTTTTACTTTTTAAGTACGGAACACTAAAAAAGCCCAATTAAAACGAGATTCTATATTTTAAAATGTAATAAGACACGGAAATTAGTTTGTACTCTAAAATATTATTATAAAGCACTACGAGACGTTTGAAAATTGTATGCATGTGGTCCCAATTTGGTGCAGAAAATGAGCTATACCGTTAACATGCCTTTAAATAAAAATGGTATCCTTCTAAATGCTGTATGTAATATGATTCAGATATGCTCCAGTGCCATAAAATTTCTACTCTTAGCTGTAAAATCTGCCAGAAAAGGTAAAATATTTCTACTCATCAACTACGTTTATAATGAAATAACATAGCCTTTAAAAGCTGTAATTATTCAAAAGTATATAATCTTCCTTAGCTTAATTCCTATTAATTGTTAAACGAAAATATTTTTGAATTGGTAAAATGCGAAGAAATTTGAGCTTTCAAATGGAAAAGTTGTATTGAAATTGGATGTTGCATTAAACCTAATACACAGGACATACAATTTCTTTGAAGAAAATTCCACATTATTTTGTTTTTCATATCATTTACATACGTTACTTCAGTATTCTTTATTCCAAATATGCCTTTCTGAACATGTTACTTACTATTAATATTTCGAAACATATTTGACAATACCTTAGTTAGTGTGTTTACACAGCTGTTTGATCATTGTTGTAACTGTTATGCGTGCGATAAATTTCCATGCTCTACTTTTTTTTTTTTTATTTACTTTATTTCTGAGTTTCAAATATAATGTCCATGATAATTTTTAAATATTTAAGACAAATGGGTATGAATCTGGTTCATTTCTAAAACAAACTTGAATGCATTATGTATTATAGCAACGTCACCAAAAATAGCTCTTTCTTAAGAATGACATCTTTTAGTTTCCTTTCGAAATGTGTTAAAACAAGGTATTATACGGAAGCTTTGAAACATTTTTTTAAACGAATTAGTATGGAAAATATTTTTACTTTCTTACCTAATAACTTTTCAAAACATTATTATTTCTAAGATAATTTACACTTTGTATATAAATGCACAATAAAGCAAAATCAATATACATAAAAACAACTATAAAGTTCTTTATGCATTTATTAAAGTTTGCGCACATATTCTGAATGAGAAGACTTATGTTGAATCGGAATTGTCATTATTTTGTATCCATAACCGATTTATCTGTTATTCTTCTAAAATGTTGTATTCATTACTCTATTTATTCTTAAATACTCAAAACCTTTTCAGAGAATATAATGTGCATTATATACCTGTCGGACATCAGATTTAGTATAATTCAGATGTGAGTAGGTAGCGAAAATCCAACAAATTCTCCTTTTAGGAAAAATATGCGTTCTATTTACGCCGAATGTTTCCAATTTGATGGATAATTCTACGTGTATTTTTCTTAAACATTCGATTTTATTAGTTAAAATTAATTAAAATTAGGTAAATATTCAAATAATCCAATAAACTTAAAAAAGCACATAAACTTTATTTTTCCTAGAAGCAATGGAAATGATTATTTAATTTATAAATAAATGTCTTTAGGCAGAACACCAAATAAAATATATTTTGTCTTGCAACATCAGTATATTAAATAAATTTCAGTTCTTATTGAAAATTATCTCATAAAATAGTATTATGCCGCGAATAAAATAACAAACAATGATTGTAGAACACAATAGAAACACACTAAACAAATTTATCTATTAAATGCATCCTTTCTGATAATGAACTGACAAATTGGAATTATTTTGATACAGAAAAACTTTATTTGCTTGCTTAATAAAATCTTATCTGATGATTAACGAAACTTAATTATCCATAAAACAAATAGAATTTTTGTTTTGTTTTTGTTCTCAGATATATTTTGCTAGTAAAAGAAACAATCTTCAAAAATATTATGTAATGTTTGTAATTTGTTGTGTGTAATATGTTGATGGAAATATATTTGTATTCCTTTGACATATACACACAAACCTACACATATAAAAAAGCTCTTTTAAGAAGTTAATGAGCCTCGAAATAACATATATAATTCTCTGTTAGCAAATCACGAATGTTTTTTTTTTATTTGGCAGTATATATAGAGAGGGAGAAGTGTGACTAATATTAGGCCAACAGATTTTTAAATCAAGTCGGTTATAACAGTTCCTTGTAGACAACGGTGGTGTACACATCATCTTTAGCTGTTCAGGCCAAATAAAATTATTTGTTAAACTATATGTATATTCAGAGAAATCCTACCGAAAGTAGATACAGCTATTTTATTTTTCGACTTCTTTTTTATCGACTTTAATTTCCAACTTCTTTCTTTTACAATTATGATGTGTCGACTACTCTGATTATAAGAGTAGGCGAATTTTTCATTGTGAACGTACTTTTTGTCCAATAATAGTCAATGTGCGTAAAAGTTACCAAGGCTATCTTTCTCTAACTTTCGATGAATGAGTGTGGAAACCTTGGAACTTGTGATTTTTCTCTTCGTATCGATATTTATGCAAATTTCTACATCTGGTCAATCGATATGGCAATATTTAAGCACTGGCATGCGATGGGAAAGTAAAACTTTGGATCGAGTTCTTCTCCCAGTGAGGTTCTCTTAGATCTGACTAGTTAAATCAACTATCTGCAGGTGAGAAGGAATATTATCTGTTGCTAAGCGTAAAACTACGTTATTTTGTGCTAATTGAAATAAAGGCGTTTCGTGCTCACGGAGTGCTTCCTTCAGTATTATCGTAGGTGGACATCTTTAAGTCGGAGTTGGACTAGCTTGCATAGTGGATATTCAATCTTGCTGAAGGTATCTCGTTTTGATGCCTCATCCACGTTGTAAGTGATATTTTGAGTTATCTTTAATTGATATTTGAAGCTTTATTTTTGTGAGTGAAGTTTTGTGGAAACTCATTTCTTTCTGGCCTGATTAAAATTTGTAAATATTTTCTCAAAACCCTGCTCTTTTTCAGATTTTAGTAAAAGTGACTTTGGTTTTATACATCTTGTGCTCATTTTCAACTATCTAGCATTGCTCACTGTCAATAACAGCGACATGGTTGTTACACAATAAATAAAATCGTAAAATAAAATGATACCATTATGACATCCGACATATACTAAAACGCCTTTCAGGCATTCTAGCAGCGAAGTATTCAGCAGTGCCAGCAAGATTTGCAGACATATTTAGAATGGTTTTGCATAATCTAGTTAACGCATGAACTCGTTAACAATATATAATGAAATGATGATCATAGTATCAATTTGGATGTTTTGTAATTTTAAATGAAAAAGAAAACTTGTATAATTAAATTCAATGATATAACTTAGAATATTTCTGTCCGTAAAAACATTAAAAACGCATGCATAAATTTAAAGCAATATTGCAATATTGTAACGAGAATGAAGTCCATATCGCCTTTAGGGTCTGAGTTATCCTGAACAAGGGTTTTCCGTTGGTGTTAAAGAAAACATCATATTTTTCAAACGTCACATGAAAAAGAAATTCACCAACTCATAATACAGCTTGTAAAATGTAGAGCAGTCGGTGTACATTAATCATACTGGTTATTAAACTTAGGACAATTGGATCACGTTACACAAAAAGGATGTAAGCCAAACTGATTGCCTACGCAAAAATAGAATTAAAATTCAAAGTATTTATTTCTGATTAGAGTGCATGTTGAACTGACTGAACTTTATTTTTGGTGTGTGATTTCCTCTGGACAGATAAAGGGATATGAACCCGCAAGTAAGTTAGAGAGGTGTAAAACTACACTCTTTCAATACAAATATTAAAAATATTTCTTCCAATATGAAGGCATTATGCAAAATCCATGTTTGCATGAAATAGTGAATATAAAAATATTTGTAGGCTGTAATTCCAAATTATTTGTTTTTAGTAAAAGTAGTACTCGATATGTTTATAGATGGACAAGGAATTACATATTCATTGCAGAAAGGATTTTAACTGTCTTTAAAAATACATAAGAAAATTTACATTATATTTGGTGTCAATTATTTTCCCATTGGTTCTAAAAATGTTGCTGTGCATATTGATTTGAGAAATAAGCTGAATAAATTTCGTAGACGGATCTGTGAATATCGGAGTTAAAGATTGCTAGTAGAAGTCATATTGCGGACAAACATTAGAGATAATTTCGACAAGCTTAGAAGTTTAATAGCCACGATATATTTACCCATGTCATCAAACAATGAAGATAATCAGCTTAAGTAATCAGCTTTCGCGAATTTAAATAAATTGTATTTCTGTGTTAGAATAAGCATTTGTTGCGTTAAAATTTACATAGTTAAAATATGTTTCATTGTAAAAAACTTCTCATAAATTTCAGGATGAACATTTTGCTAATAATAAAAGACACTTTTATAAATACTTTGTGTATTTAAAAAAGAGATGTAATTTTTTTAATTTTTGGTGCATGAACAATATTGGTAAAATGTCATTTATATTGTTAATTGAATATGTTTCTTATAATGTTCTGGAATAGAAATGCTTCCAAGATCTGTATATATTTATAGAACTGAAATATCACATCAATTTTAATTAAAGAAAACTAAACATTCTTTAATACATTGCTCTTTGATATGTTTGTGCAATTGAAAAAAAGATATAATTTTAGTTATGAATGAAAATAAAATTTAAAGAATAATTAGGATTTTTAAAGCCATAAAAACTGAGAGAAATTAATGAGTATAATGAAAATTAAATTCAATAGTGTATACTTGTTGAAATGATAAATTATCGTACGTAATTTAGATTTGTTCGAATTTAAGCAAATTGCAACCTAAAGTTTGGTTAATGAATCTCTGATAATTGGGCAGAATATGATTTGTACCGCAATTCTATCGCATATTTTAACTATCATCTGTATATACTTGTTCTGAGAGATTTTCTCTCTTCTAATAAACTCCCATACGTAAGTTCCAAACACATTTTAGCGGTTCTTAGGCACGTTTAAAATATTTGGAGAACAGAGATGAACAAATAAAATCCACAACCTGAGTAAAGTTTTACTCTGTATTAGGAAGTTCGCGTTTGATTACCTGTCGTATAATTATGCACTGGCTGTTATCAGATTTATGCTAACTACTTTTATGTCTCTATAAAATCGATGAATATGAAGTATACTTTATCACCCTGCAATTAATGTTTCTCTCAATAATTTTATTTGTTTAATATCTTAGTGTTTGTGTTAACTAAAAAAATAAAATTGAAATAATAGTGCGATATAAACAAAATTTTAAAAAATATGACTTTTGTAAATTAATATTTATAATGTTTTTTAAGTTTGCCGACGGCTTTTGCAGTTTCGAAGTTGCACTAATTAATGAAAATGTATTCATTTAATATAATTTATTTTTAAAAAACTTTCCGAAATATTGCTTAATAATAATCATTGGAATAGTAATCATTAATATTCTGGATCACATTGTCAGATCTGCAAGTAATATATATAAATAATCTGTTTATTTTGCACTACAACATTAATACAAAGCAATTACATTGGCTTTAGTGAAAGTCGCTTTTAATTTGCGTTACATTCATGGTAAACGAAAAGTATTATTTTAATAAAAACAATGCGTATTTAATAATTTATATTCATTTAAATTAATTTAATGAAAAATGAAACAAAACCGCGACTAACAAAATTTAATTGCTCATAACATGCATTTTTGATAAACTGTTTTATCTTATGAATAAAGAAATAAATCTAAAGGCCACGCTGAATTTAAAAAAGAACTGAAAATATACAAAACGTTCTGTTTTGTTTTTCATTGCTTTATCGCTTCTTAAATCAAACGTTTTCTCTTTTGTACTTTACATTGAAGTGTAATTTAACACAATTTTGGCAACGGTTCAAAATTTTTGGCAATGATTCCAGAATAACACTGAAAAAGTTGAAAGTTAAACATTTAAACAAAAATATTTATTATTTTTTTGCTTTAAAATCATTATCTCCTTTCACCTTTCTTTTCAAATCTCGAATTTTAAATAACTATTAATTATCCCCTTCCCATTATGTATAATTAATTAATGCTCATATTAACACGCTGTAAAGTAACTGGAAATACTTAAACTTCAAACATTACAAATTAAACTTAACTATTTTTTTTTATTTATAAAAAATAATATCATTAAAATTTCACTATGAATGAATGTTTTTCAGTTAAGACTAATTAGTATCTAATTAAACATCAAATAAGATTCCATAATCTAGAGCTACTTTGCATATTTTGAATTACGCTATTAGTGGAATGTGAAAAAATATTTGTTTAATTATATTTTCAATATAATTGAAAAAATCTTTAGTTCTTTAGTTTGTTTGTCAGTAGGTATTTTGGGTTTACAAAATATTCTGGTAAAACCCCATTTAAATTTGTTATTATTATTTAAACGCAATACAGTTCTTGTTGAGAATAGCGTCAGTAGAATTTATTTTTTGTTTCAGGAATGAACAAATAAACTTGAGTACAATTGCATCTATGACATTATTCAAACCTACTTGTAAATTTCAAGTATTTTTATACTAAAACAGTTATACTTTTAACTCAGTTTTAGTGTGCTACATGATGTGTATAAAATGTAAAGTTTATTTACGTTTCCGCAAAAAAGAATTCAAATGCGTGTATTGCTTTAAATGCTTCTAGAGGGACCAGAAAGATTTGAAATCACGAAAATTGACTGAAGTTTGATCTTGGAATAAGATTTCTGAAATTATTTTAGACTATTACTTCTGTTTTTATTTATGTTTTCTTGAAATAAAAATTTATACATCTGTTAATTGTGTAAAAAAATGTATTACGAACTTTTTAATATGGTATTATAAATTAATCTTGAAAAACCAGTTTTGCCACGATTGAGACATATTTTTGACTCATCTTTTTTGCTTTATACTTATTATTGCGTCTTTTCTCAGTTATACCTGAACCCAAAAAGCCTAAAATATATAATAAAATTTTCTAAATCCATAAAAATAAATCGTATTTATTATTATAACATGAAAAAAAATGTTTATTTTCAGGTATAGTTTATAGAGAATTTAATTACGTTTATTAAAACAAATATTTGATACGTTAACTGACTTTAAAGTTACCGCGGCATAACCGGTAAGATAGTTCTTTTGAATCATTCTGTTAAACGTTTAGGCAACATTATTCATAGTTAAATGCCGTTTACATTAGTTATCTCACATACGACCGACAATTTAGAAATTTGTCTAACCGGCCAGCTTTACAACATTGTCAAAGGTCTAAACATTAGATAATAAAAAATGAAAATACATTTTTCGTCGTTTCAAACCTGTCTGATCCATTTATAATTATATATATTTTTTTAATTTCCTTCAAATTATTTTTAGTTACAAAATACCAGAAACGGCATATTTATACGTATTTGGGAACAATAAGTGTAATTTGTTTCCCGTTATAAATTTTGACATTCACGAGGAACTTAGCAAATTTTAAATGACATAGTGATATTAATCAAAACGTTATTGCATTACACTCTTATTTGCAGATATTCAGAAATTTTATTGTTTAACAACACATATTAGTAAAATCACTGACAATGACTAAAAAGTTGTACGTTTCTTTTTTAATATTTTCTCGTAGAAAATGGATTATCGATATTGATTGTGATTTTGAATTAATTAAGGACAAGTCTTCGAGAATGACTGTTTTTTTGAAGCAACAAGTCTTGGTTTGGGATATTAATAAATTAATTAAATGTTAAAAAGTATTACCATATATTTAGATTTGTTCTTAGCTAATTATTCGCAAATTTAGATAATAGGAAAATGTACTTTGATCGATGCGTTAGTATAAATTTCAAATATTTGCAAAATATATTTGACAATTATATTGCCGCATGCTTTGTTTCAATAAAAACCAGCTTGTTTAATTGCACTTTTTATTTCACCGCATCAAAAGAAAATTTTATAAAAATGATAGGAAGTATTTTCTATTCGACCCATGTACTATCCATTTTCTTTCTGATTTTTAGTTTCTATTTCAGAAGGATATTCATGAATTTCATTATTTACATTTCTTAAAAGAGAAACTCGGTGTTATTTTCCACCTAAAATAAATATCAAAAGACAAAATGTCTATGCAACGTCCAAAAAAGTGACATCCTTAAATAATAAACAATTTGAAAATTGCCCTTTTTCTTGATAAAGCCGTTAACATATTAGCACAAAACATCAAATTTATAGTCGTTAGTTGTAAAGAAACACAGTCTATGAATGTGTTTACTTTGAATATATATGTAAGCAATGAATTGTTTCATAAAGAAGTTTTAGCAAATTTTTTTTAATGTTTTACAAAAGCTGTTCTTAATCAATCATTTCGACAAAAGTGTTTTACTTATATCTAACTATAATAAAGAAGGAAGTTTGTGTGTTTGTGGGTTTCACGGTGGTGTTCTGAAAAGATCGCTGCATGCAGAGGTACAAAGTTTGTTAGGAAGGTATCTCTATGCATGTAGTTTTGCATCTCGTAGCCCGATTTTGGAATTTTTCAATAAATGTTTTAAAATTAAATTTTTTATGCGATTTTTAGTGTTTTTTCACGTTTTATTGCGATTTTTCCACATTAGTAACCAGAATCCGGTTCAATCTTTTATCCCAATATAGTAAATTTTGTCTTCTTTTCAATAAATTTTATGTGAAATTCGTACAGTGATTTTTGATTTTTTGGCGAATTTTTTCCTTCGACACTAAGACATTTTGTCCGGAATGCTTGATTAGTTTGGTAGTTACTTCCGTTTTAGCCTCAGCTACGCTCAGAATCGTCATTTTTTTCTATTTTTAGCTTGGAGAAAGTTGATAATTCTTTACAGTTAAAAAAACATGATTTTAAAAGGGAAGGACCGATTTTTTCCCGATTTTTTATTGAATATTTTTTTCATTTTTTATACTTTTTTTAAACTTTCTCCCATGTTTTGCAGCGTTTTTTGTTTCAAGCGTCACAAATCGCCCATTGGAATGAAACATCGTTGGAGAGCAGTTGTGACTCGTAGCTGATAGGATTGTCGGCACAGCTGGAAGTCAACCGGGCATTGTGATTGGCAGCTGAAATGGTCGTCATCTGATTTGCACTTCGAACAGCGAGATGGGAATTTTTCGCGATTTGTTTTATGCCATATTTAGCGTTTTTTTGTGTAAGTGACGTCATTTCTGTATTTTATTTCAGAAATTAACAACGATAACTTACTGTTTTCGTAAGTCAAAAAAAAAAAAAAAAAAAAAAAAAGAAAGAAAAGAAAGAAAAAGAAAGAAAGAAAAAGAAAAGGAAAAACTCATTTTGTTTCTGTTTCAGAAGTTAATGATAATTCCTAATTTTGTGACGTCGTTTTTTAATTCTGTGGAGAGGGGGAGGTGAGTGTTCGGTGGTAGTGTAAACATCGCGTTAACACTCTGATTGAAACACCCTCCTTCCCTCATGCCTCCAAAATCAGAATTTTTTAGGGTTTTGTTCATCTCACGAAATCCTATTTGTCTGGCTGCGCTGTCTGTTCATCGCAAAGTCTGTTCTCCGAAACTGTATAAGTTAGAGACTTGAAAATTTGTATACTTACAGCTGAATACCTTCTGTCACACTGCAAATCATAAAATTTTGAAAATGTCCTCATTAAAGCAAGACATTAATTAAAATCCTAAACGTCTGCTATACACGGTATCGTAGGCAGCGGGGACACGTGTCGCACAATTTGTTTAGAACAGTTTAGTTCCCCTGGTGGTGGAACTAAAAGATTTTTGCTGCGCGTGAGCAGAAAATTGCTATTTTTATTGAATTCGCAAAAGAAAGGTACCGATTTGATAATCTGATAACGAAATAGTTTCATTTTCACTCATCTTCGAGAATTAAGAAAAGTCTTGGAGGTATTGAATCGAAACTCACAGTCTGTATGTAATTTATTTTTCTGATTACGAAAATGCAAATTTTGTGAAAATCCGACGGTAAACTTTTTTTAATTTTGACCCAAAACCGAGCTGCTTTGGATCAAATGATCCAGACATTTCAGGGGATGGTAACAAATTTATTTCCGCTTCGGGGTCCATCTCCCTATTTAATTTCCGAAATACATAGTTACCCGAGGAACGGTTTCGTGCAGCAATATTTAGAGTGATTTCTCGTTTCGTATTATTTTTTGACGGGACCGGGCCACGCCGGGCGTATCAGCTAGTAGTCAGTAGTTTAAAAATGTGTTTATAGCTACGTAATATCATATGTATACACAAACACACATTAATATATATAAACTGACCACCGACGAAAAGTACAAACCCCAATTTATACTTAATTAACAAACAGTCGAATGAAACAAATTAATAAATATTTAACCTTTTGTAGGAGCAGTGTGTGTACACAAACACATATACATATATCATATAAACTGACCACCGACGAAAACTACAACACATTTTTCTCACTCAATTAACAAGCAGTTGAATGTAACAAATTAATAAACATTTAAACCTTTGTAGGGGCTGCTTCGATACCATATCGTTAAAACATGGTGGTAATGTAAATATTACGAGCCCAACGGAATTGCACCTCTACACTGTATGCCAAAACATATTGCCCTGTACTCCACGGTTCTCTGTGCAAATGATTTGCGTCATTGTATTCCTGCAATAAGGTAATGAAATACGTCTTTGTATTGTTTTGCATTAGAGATAATAAGGGCATAATAATAATTTAAGGATTCATCGGTCTATATAGATACATAGATAGATATAGATATACATTTAGATGTATGTAGTACACATACAATTGCGAGTGCTAAAGTGCATAACATTTAATTAGGCAGTTTTACCAAGTTCTGAAAAATATTTTTCTTATCAAGTATACACTGAATAGGAGAAATTATAATTATTTTAATTTTGTAATTATTTGTCATAATATGAAGAAAGTACTCTGGCATTTAAGTTATTTATAATGTTATACTGTTTATACCTACTTTATGCATATGCTTGTCATGTCACAATATGCCGATTTTATTTTCATTATCCTATGCTTATGTTACTTACATACAACAATACAAAATTACATGGAGTTATTTTTTTTATTTACATAGGAATATTGATTAATAATTTACCGACAGTTACTTTCCACATAACAACATTTCTCACCCTTTGCACTCGTTGGAGATTATTGTTTAAAAATAGCAATTACCCATTTTGTTACCATTATTTCTAAACAAAACCTGTCTTATAAATAATACTACAGAGTTTTTTTTCCAGAAATATTGGTTATCAAAGCATTAATCTGAAATAGTGTTAGTGACATACTTTGTCGGGTCTCACTCGACAAACAAATACAAAGTGTTGAAAATTATGGATTGCAATTTATTGTATTCTAAACGTT
Source organism: Maratus michaelseni (assembly GCA_963931845.1). NCBI lineage: Eukaryota > Metazoa > Arthropoda > Arachnida > Araneae > Salticidae > Maratus > Maratus michaelseni. The sequence goes on along the minus strand of OZ007590.1, from coordinate 253,013,551 downwards.
TGGTCGATTTTCAAAAATATATTGCCACAAACAAAAAATATTTTAATAATTTGAGGTACACGATAATTTCAGAAAAAGTTTTAGTTTTAACATATATTTTTTCATCGCCATCTTTTTTTAATCCAAAACCGTATTTAAACATGTTAACAATCTTAAAAACACAGTGTGTTGTTGTATTAATAAAAATACGCGTTTAAAACTCGTTATAATAGAATGCTTTTTGTCTTTTCTCGAGAAATAATTCTTTAATCTTTAAATAAGATATTTTGATCTTTTTTTACTTTAGAAATTTATTTGAAAATTCTTTCGATAATTCTACATATGCGCAAATTTATCTACTGAAAATAAACTTAAATCTGTTTACCCTGATTAAATATTTAATTCAAAATCCTTGTTCAGAACATGTTCTTATAAACAAACATGTTTTTACTTAGTTTTAAAAGAACTAAATGCAAGACTTTCTCTCTTCTATTTTCTAAGGAAAAGATATATAAAATTAGGTATGGAAATTTAACGCAAATATACAAAACTTATAAATTAAAAATGGGCATATAATGCAAATATAAATAATTTTGCATGGAATTAAATTTATTTCATATAACTACTTTATGAAATTTATAAAAAGTATTCAAATAATTTAATTTGGCACTAAAAACAATTTATAGACACTGATATACTTAAGAATGATCAAATATTAATTGAGTATTAGTTAAACGATAATTAAGTATGGTGCATTTTGTTAAAAATATGATTTTCTTTTTTTAAAATACGAAGCAATAATAATAAAAAACCATGATCTTTAGTAGTTCTGTTGTAACTATATGTAGGGTGTTTCAATAGTTGTATACACAATTTAAGTGATTTTCACGCTATGTATTGTAACGGTACGGTTAATCTTCATTGAGAGCGTGAACTAATGTTGTAATGTAACTTTTTTAATCTAGGAGCTTAATAATTCAGTGGAGATTTCCTTTGAAAGGCCAATCTCGTCTACCACTTGCCGAATGGATCTACTAGCATCTCTTCGGTTTGTGAGGTTTTTTTAATGAACATGGTCAGTGAAAATACTGTACAGTGCGCCTCAAAAGTATATGGATAGGTGATTTTTTAAAATAACAGTTCAAACAATAAAGCAATAATCATGAAAAAAGTAATAATCCTATGGAATCATAAAATACGTTTAATACAATAAAGAAATGCAGTATAAGTTTTACAGAATTGTTGTAAAACATCAAAATCAAAATAGGCTGTAATAAAAATATATTGACTTTTCCAGTATTTGGTATTTAAATTAAAATTTTGGATCCATTCCTTTGAATTATCTTGAAAATCATATCAGGCATGCTTCAAACTTGTGTTTAGATAATGTGTGGCTGTAAAGAGAACCAACTGTGCTCTAGTTGATTCCTGAATAATCGAAATATGACGACCATGGGCATACACTTCCGGTGAAAGTGCTCCACAAAGGTTTTCAATGGGACTCATGTCTGGGCTAATGGCTGGCCAGTCTATAACTATCACTTAATTCTGCGTAAACCAAGCTGTTGTTGAGTGGGATTTGTGAATCTACGCATTGTCCTGTTGGAATTTCCCGTTTTCCCCCCTATGATATTTACAATTAGAAGTAGATTGCTTTTGAGGAAATTTTGATAATCCTCAGAGCACTGTCGACGATTAAGAAAAGCAATATCCGTTGTTCCGTTGGAACAGAATGCACCCCATATCATGACAGATTCCCGACTAATGTACATTAATACATTGGTAATAAAAGCGATTTTTTTTCATTGTGTATATATTTTGGGGACAGCTTATTTTGAATTTTATTTTTTTACAAACAATCGGTGATATAAGCATGATATTTCTGTTTCATAATAAACTTATCTTATTATTTCATATGCAAATTATTTTTTCGTGATTATTGCTTCATTTTTTGAACTGTTATTTCAAAAAATCACATGTACATATACTTTTGATACGCACTGTACAATTCCATCTATCTCAAACTTATCCTTTTGAGAACTGAAGTTAAAATAACACTACAAGCAAATATTTTATGCTCTTGCATAAACACAATATCACCACAGATATCATAAAGGCCCTTTTTCTGAAATTGATACTTTAGGGGACTTGTAATTTAGGTTCCAAAATATTGATATAAAATTACTAACCCCTTTTAAATTATCGATTTAATTATCAATAACCTTAATTCCCCCATTAACAAATTGAAGTGTTTTAAACAAGTGAATGATCTACAAATCTTCATTTTTTTATTGTTGAGGATTTAAGTTAAATAATTATAAACATTATTTACTTTCATAGCCACAACATCTTGAAGGCACTTTGCAAACTCAGATGAAAATAACAATTACTTTATGAGAAAATAAGCATCCGTGCTTTCATTTATTTGTTTTATTCCAAAGCAAAAAACATTCAGCTATATGCAAGCAGAGTAATAATATTTAAAAATGAAACAATTACGTTTTCATGAGGAAAAGAACACAGGTTCATATTTGAGCACCTCAGGTCTGAAGAGGTTAAATAAAATATAGTTCTAATGATTGCAAGTCACATAATGGGTTCGCTTTCAAAATCTCTCTTATAGTGTCTCTGCGCTTTATTTACGTTTTTGAATTTCCAGTATTATATTAGAATAAATGTCTTTCACTTAAAGTTTAGTCTGATTTCATTCATTATTTCAAGTCAGTTAAACTTGCCAATTATTAGAGAATCATGTGTGTATACATATTTTTAATTCCCCTGTAGATTAATTTAAAAAATCCTATTCAAATGTTCAAAGCATGATTTTTTTTTTGCTTTAAGTAAAAGTATATGAATGTTTCTTTGTCAGTCATATTTATTTCGCACGCGAGTTTTAAAATATGGATATAGCCACTAGATTTTACATTTATTGGACACAAAAAAGGCCAACATACACTTGTTATTAGTGCGAAAAAAATCCTATTTCGTTTTATTGATTCCTCTTCGTGAAAAATAATCTAAAACACATTTACTTATTTGCCTTACAAAGTGGAATCTCAGAGTGAAACGCTGTATTCACACATTCTCACACTTTCTGGCCGAGACTCACCACCAGACATATACTTTTTTAATTAAGATTTCTGTTCTAAATACATGACTGCTTTGATATTAACCCACTTCAGAAGAGGCGGTGAACTTTTTGTTTGTTTAAATTGTTATTATTATTATTATTATTATTATTATTATTATTATTATTATTATTATTATTATTATTGGGCTACTTTTATGTTTCATGTTTTTTTTGTTTGGTGGGGGAGTGCCAGAAGAAGTGAAGACCAAAAAATGCTATTTTAATTTATGTGTTTCACTGCAGCTTTTTCATGCTATTCACATGAATTTATGATTATATTGACGTTGATTACGATATCTATTACACACACACACACAAGCATAAATTTCTATTCACTTCAAAATATTTTACCTGTATTGAATGGAAATTAAAAATTTCTTCCGAAAAAGACCTATTTATGTATTAAACACATATTTAATTATGACAAAAAGGCCTTCCCATTGCTTAGATTCAGTATAGGCGAATGGAAATTTGTTGGAATTGTAACACTGCGGTAGATTTAAATTAGAACAGCTTGGTATTTTATTAAAAAGTACGATTTTGAAGATACTTCAATTTTAATTTTAAAAACACTTGATGCGTCAGTTTATGTATTTTTTTAAAACTTAATATTCAAACAATGCTAAGGCATTTCCATCCTGTCTTATCCTCAGATGAATGCGAGAAAAAAAAATACCAATATGCATAAGATTTTGAGGTTCTCATAGCCTCTATATGTAAAAACTCACATGCAAGATATTTTAGCAACGAATATTAAAAGTTTCCATAGATCCAAACATTGCGTGAATTTGAAATGAACTTTTACATACAGCAAATGTAAAACGAATGTATGTAACGTTTTTAAGTTAAAGATGGCGAAAATGAAATGAAAATAAATTGAGTCGACGATTAATGCACAAAGTCGGTTCTTTGTGATTTCTATACATTTTTTAAAGAGCATGTTTTATTTGATTTATTAACGCAATTTAGCATCTACATCTATGTTTGAAAATATTTAGTTGCCTCTAGTGAAAATATAATAAGTAAGAGAATAGTTTATGTAAGATCGATCTTTCAATTATATTTCCAATAATTATTCTTATGCCCAGTGAAAAAAATGGCTTTGCCAATTTGCATAAAAATAACATATAAATAGTATTACAATCAAGGCACGGGGGAGGGGTATCATAAAACACAGTTACTTCCTTTTTCGTCTAATCTTTCTTTTTCAATACTAAGTTATTGAAAGCCGGCGGAAACGTAATCCAGCTTTTGCATCAAAGCAGCTACCATTCAATAATGCAGATTTATAGTAAAAAAATTGCAGCAATTTCTCTATTAATTGCGATACAGAAAGAAATTTGTTATCCTTGGCAAAACATAGGAATGTACATAAATAAACGGCAAATGGAAAATATTGCATGTTTAACCCAAATATCTCCAACAACAGCATAAGCCTTATAATAAATGAAGTAAATCGTCTGAAGACAGTAGAAGTTCCCCTTTATATAAAATTAATTCAAATTGTATGATAGCTATAGGTTATTTTAGCTTATTTCTATTTTGGATTGCAAAACTAAGATTTCAATAAAATAAATTTATTAAATTATACAATGAATTTTCTTTTTGCACATATTTACTTTTATTTCAATTTATTTTACTGAAGTTATTTTTATTGTAAAAGAAAAGCTCTGAAACATTAAGAGATTATATATTTTTGTTCATTTGTGTTTTTAATATATACAAAGGGTGTATTGTGCGCTATACCCTTCTTTCTGATTGTAAAAACTGTCAAGAACTTAAAAAAAAAAATTTGAAAATTTCGCAACATAGGAAGATAATAATATACTTATTTAAATTTAATACAATTATAACTGGCAAAAATTCGTCGTATTACACTAGTAATAAAACTAGCTGGAATTACGAAGTTTGGAAGAATATTTTAAAGCTAAAAATAAAATAAATTAGTTTCAAATATCTAGCACTTACTTTTCAAGTAACTTCTACATCTAATGTTATTCTCATATCTTGATTATCTTTAAAAAATGGCAGCTGGGATTTTTGCAAAAAAAAAAAAAAAAAAAAAAATGACAGCAAAGAAACTGTGTTTCTATATACTTCATTTTGTTTCATACAATCTGATTTATAAGGTATTTTAAATTTTAATGTTAAATAAAATAAAATTCGAAGATTTTTATGTAAGTTAAAGTTGAACATAAATTAAGTAAACTTCTAAATAAGCACTAGAATCGAAAATTTATGCAATAAAACCAGCTAAGATGAGATGATAAAGGTGCGTCAAAAAATACAGAATTTGGCAAGTTTCATTTTACTATATTTTCCCATTTTAGCAGATTCAGTTATTGCAAGTTCACATATCTATTTTTGAAATTTGACGAAATATATCTTCATATTGTTTCTTTTAGCTCAAAAAAATTTCGTTTTTGTTACAATATTCTAAATTATTAAAAGAAAGTTTTTGTCTGTTTGATTTTACCGGTGGTCAGGGAATTTTGTCTCATGTTGAGGCCTGTAAATTTGAATAAGGATTGAAGAAGACTGATTCATATGAACCTGGAGAAAAGATTTTTCATTTTTGCATAATTAGCTAAGATATTAATTAAAAATCTTAATGAAAGAGCTTCAATTTTCGGCAGTTCATCGGCGTTAATATCCCTTAAGCGCATGTTCGGCGAGTCGGATTTTTCAAGCAAAGGGAAAAAGATTCGTTTTTTTATTATTTTAGAAACTATAATCCCCGTTCCCTATATAAAAATACAAAAAATACAGAATTATTTAAGGTACCTATCCAGTTATAGTGGTATCTTTTGTTTAAAAAAGAATAAGAATTACTATTTGAAAAAAGATTCTGAAGGTCAATTTCAAAAAACAAAACCCTCATATGACTCCAATGAACGTGCATGCTAATGTGCCGACGATCACGTCTGTGTATATCCGGAAAATCAGCTCCATTTTAAATGATGTATCATTTCGCGTTTTAAAAGAGAGTGAGCGGGGAAATTTTTTTTTTACTTTTTAGTCGTGTTATTAGCGTCATAATTTAATAACTCCACAGATATTTGGCCGATTTAGATGGGTTTTTTTTTTTTACTATTTTGCTTTATTTACAAAGACGAAAATAACAAGATAGGTTACATGAAGATCTATAACACGAATAACACACATGAAGATCAATAATTTATATATCGAGGACGCTGTTTTAATTATCCAGATTATCAGGTAAAACTTTTAGTCAGAACAGAAAGTGTAATTAATCTAAGTGTCAGAAATTAAATCTGCAATCACTGTAATGGGACCCCTTTAGTTCATTTGAAACATTTACCTTTTAAATTATAAAATCATACAAATTCGAGGTTCGTTCATAAAAAGAGAGACGAGCGTGCATCGCACGTCCGGGTGAAGTCTACCTAAGGCAGTGCGGCCCCCAACGCTGTGTTCGTTTGGATATATTTTGGTTTAAAATATAAAATCTTACAAGTCCGAGGGTATTCGCTGATCAAGGCAGCGGAGTTCCTAACATTTAATTCCTCCCGGATGAAAATGTCTGAATTCAACACTTTTTAGGTATATTTAAGGTTATTATATCGGATATATCCGGGCAACGCCTTGCGAATCAACTAGCATATAATAAAATATAGTACTATTTACTAAATAAAAGGCTTGATAAAATTTTTTATCTAGAGAAAATTGGGAATGTTATATTCACCAGAGTGAGAAGGTATGTTAAAATATGTTAATATGTTAAGATATTGTAAAATATATTCTAGATTCACGAACTGCTCAATGTTGATAACTATTGCGGAAAATATTTTTAGATATTTTCCAATATATTGCCGGCAAAATCGTGACCTTTTCCTTCATATCAAAACAGAAACAAATGTATATTATTATTTCCATGTATTTTACTGAAGCGATTTTCTTCCGAAGTATGTTTATATTATTTATATATTTAAAAAAATTACATCCATGCCTAATATTTCAAATGCATGAAAAGATTCTTTGCAACTCAGGAAATTTAAAGAAAAATTCGAACTTCAAGGAGAAAAAGGATCATTAAAGAATGAATACATAAAAAGGCGCATTATAAGAAACATAGAATAGAAGTGTCTGTAATATCTGATTGTACTCCTCTATTAAATCTTATATTATCTTTTCTTCCTATGTTATATGATATACAGAAGATTAATATAAGTATGCTGATAGCTAAAGAAGTACACTCCATCTTCATTCTTCAACAATACTTATGGATCTCAGCATATACTTTGGAATACAAAAGGAACACATATAGTAGAAAATATTGTAATTTTGCTATGGATCGAAAATTATGAAATCTAAAAAAATAAAATAAAAAACATTCCATATCTGATTTTTTTAATACAATGTATATATGTATCAGAATATACAGGGTGTCCCTCCAAAAACGTTATTGGAATTTCGAAAAAAATAGAAAGAAATTCCAAAAACATATTTATTTACTCTAAACTACAATGCATGCTCCAACAGCCCTTCTCCAACTTATAAGCACGCATGTACATGCTTAATAATATTCACGAAGACACGTTTCCGCATATAAGGTGATGACCATTACGATGAATGGTCATTATGAAATCACTGCGTTATTCAGTTAATTATTGAGTCCTGTAGTGATACTTATCACCATACATCTCACGAAACAGCCTTCTTATTACTTTGAAGGATTTCTTGTTAAAAAAAATAGTTTTGATAATGTAACAATAAACGTCTAAGAAAACAACCTTGTTGACGAACATCTGCGTGCGTTTCTCGAGAACATTCCCAACACCGTTTGATATGACGATTTTGTCGGTAACATTAAAGAGTTCCATCATACGCATAGACAGGGTTCGTACGGACGCCTGGAATTTTCAGGGAAATTACCAGTTTTTTCTTATAAAAAAATCGTCTTATATAATCATGCGATTACATAAGGTGAGTTTTACTATAAGTAAATACTGGTTTTTTCCTTGAAACTTCCAGGAGTCCGTACGAACCATGCATAGAGGTTTTCATTAGTAATTAGTGGTTGTTTAGCTATCGTATAGATTATAATAATTGTGATTAACACTTTTTAGGACAATCTATAATATAATTATATTTTAATTAGAATTAAAATAAAGATTTTCTTTATTCGTTACAAACACTCATTTAAAATAATTTATTAAGACTGTTAAGAACTTCGTTATTTCGATTGCTTTATTTTATTACATAACTAAATTGGCACTCATAAACGAGGAGCTTATTTTAAGGATAAATAAATAGAAATAATATAGAAATAAATGAATAATTCAAATCTTCTAAGAAGTGAGACAGCGAACTTTAATTTTCAACAAAATGTAGTATAATTGCTTTTCAACAAAAACAAAGTTTGAGAAGTCGAGATTACATAGTGTCGGAAGATAAAAAAAGAAAGAAAAGACAAAAATTTAAGATTTATTGTAATTTACAGTTTGTTAAAATGCTTTTGTAAAGGATATCTATTCCATTTTTACTTTTAATTAGCTTTAAATAGCTACTACCTGTTGATGCCTTTTTTCAGTACATATTTTTAAACAACCTGATTTTATATTTTCTAAGAACTATCTTTGTTATTGAGAATTCGTATCCTATGCTGTGCTAGATGTCTCAATCTGTTCACAAAACTATTGGGCGATCTAAGAACGTTTACTTTCTTTAAGCATAGTACAAAAAGACACTATAATCTAGATATTTTGTAATTAATTTTTAATTATTAAAGGGAACCCTACTATGACACCCTGAAATTAAGGAGTTTTTCAGTATGTTTTTCTTTTAGAGAAAAGTGACGTTTTTATAAAATCCATTTGCACTAAATGCACATTATATATAAGTAGAAAACTGTATCGTTTAGTTGATATACTAAATAATGGTGTCTTGACAAATAATGAGCGTGAGCTCTTCCAAAAAATAAAAAAAGAATTCAAGCGTGAAACAGGTAGCCCATCGTAGATGTAACATGGAAATATGAGACAAAACATTTAATTTGTTTAATTAAAATAACTAGTGAAATATTTAGCTGTTTAAAAAAAATATGTATTTTAAGTGAAATGGCATCAACTGAAAATCAAATGCTTTCAACCAAAAAATGTCGTTATTTAATTACACAGAAAAGCTGTCAATATTTTTGAAAAAATGATACGCATTTCACTAAGTTGAAAAGGTTTCAAAAGTTGAAGATGACTGACACGAAAATTGACAGGGCAAGAGTTTATAAAACACAATGTAAACACATTGATAATTTGTTGTTACTACAGAGGTGCCATAAAACAAAACACAGTTTTAAAAATTAAAACTATTAGAAGTTAAAATTCATAAGCTTTCGGCTAAACATTAGCCTTCCTCAGATGAACACAAGCCGACGAGAAGACGCCGCTCCGATTCCGAATGATGCGCTCTGGCCAGGTACAAAATGGGCGAAACCAATCCACTATGAATTGGAGGGAGAGAAAAAAGTTGGGATGATACCATTACAAGCTGGGGGGGGGAGGGGTCAGCAAAAACCAAAAACCCCAGTGACACCCAATACATTATACCATATACGAGGGATCTGATAAGATAATACATCATTACATGTATTATCACCTCTTTTCAAAATTTCTAGGGACTCTCTGATTATGCAACTATTATACTGTGAACAATGTAAAATTATTTTAGTTTTACTTAAAAATATATCAATATCTTTAGCTTGATTTAATCTGGATAAAGCAGTGGATAATTTACCTTTTTTTTTATGTCGGCCGTATGTTCTTTAATCCTTTCCTTTAATTTGCGAGTTGTCATGCCTATATATGAATATGTTTTAGAACTGCCATTAACTTTAAAAGGAATAATATAAATGTCAGACTTATCTCCATTATCAATGGGGTCAATCATTCTATGAACCAGATATTTTAGCTTTGTTGGGGGCTTTGCGATAAGAGTTACATTATATTTCTTTAATGCATATTTAATACGCTCAAAAAGATGTGGGATATAATTAATACTGTAGAATTTTGAAGATTGCATATCTTTTTTAACTACTGTAGCTTGTTTATTGTTGAACTCATAAATTAACTTATTAATAAATTTGTTTGAAAAACCATTTTCATATGCAATCACTTTAATTTTATTCAACTCTTCATTTAAATAAACTTCTGAACTAACTTCAAACGCTCTTTTGATATAAAACCGATATGCTGCTGCTTTGTAATTAAACGGAACATTACTATTGTAGGATATTGTGTTATTAGATCGGCAAGGTTTTCTATAAATTTTTCTCTCAATGCTACGTGTTGACATATTTTTAATAAGTTCTATATCTAAAAAGGGTAATGAACTATTTTCTTCAATTTCACAAGTAAATTGTATATTTCTATCTATACTGTTGGCATGCGCAAGAAAATCGTTTAATGTAGAGATACCGTGATTCCATATGATTAGTATGTCATCGACATACCTAACCCATAATGCCGGTTTAAAGGGGGATGTAGAAATGATAAGTTTTTCCAGAGGTCGTAATTTTAATTCTGCCAATAATCCAGATATAGGTGAATCCATAGGGGCTCTTTCAGATTGTTTATAATAACATCCATTAAATAAGAAAACATTGCTATTAGTAATTAAGTTTCTACTTGAAATCAGAGTATGTTTTATGCTGTCATTATAAGCTGGGTTATTTATAATGCTATTTTCAATTATATGCTTTACTTCCTGAACATCAATAGAGGGATAAAGAGATTTAATATCAAAACTTGCTAGAATGCTATTATCTGTCAGTTTAAAGTCCTTAATTATGTTAACTAACTCTGCAGTAGAATTGACTACATGCTCAGTGGGGGGTAGCATTGATTTAAGTAGAGGTACAAATGATTTCTCTATTGTGTATGTTGGGGCTGAACATTTTGAAACGAGTTCCACAAATTTTAAAAATGCCGTTCTGAAAAAAAAAAACTCGCTTAATTTTTGTTTACTGTTTACTCGCTGTGGCGTCTTCTACTTCTATAAATCCAAAAATATCCGTTTACTTTCGATATCAATTTCTAACAAATAAAATATGATTTTCATGAATTTAATTTTTTTTAAATGTTGTGAAATTTTGAACAGGTCAAACTGACGTTACTAATTTAGTTCTACTTCTTACAGATGTAAGTAAGGTTAAAAAAGTTTACTTAAATCTAAAATTTCTTACGTAAGTATGAATTTACTTATGTCGAATTTAAGAGATCTTGGAAATATCTGTACACAAAAAAATTTTCAAAAGACTTCAAAATTGTTCTATTTTGAAATTTTTATTTATTTTTACCAGATTTATTCTTAAGTCAAACATAAAACACTACTTGAAAAAGAAACCTTTTATTGGGTATTGGATTTAACTACGAATAAAGAGAATCATTCTTTTCTTTTTTTTCAAAAACTTGAACTTAAATATAAATGTCTCGTAAAAAGCGATATATTAAATAAATATAACTTTGGTAATACTATATATCTTCTACATATAATAGAGTTCTGAGAAAGAAGTAAAGAAAAAAAAATCAAGCAGCATGACTTTTCAAGAGAAAGTAAAATCATTGTAAATAGTCAAAATCTTTCATACATCAGATATTCAGATATTTCAGTTATACATTTTTACCCATTTTTATTGAAAAACGAAACTGCATTACAATGTTATTACTTTTTGAAGTAATACGTGTTCAATAAATAATTCATATATTACTTTAAAATACTTTAAAATGTTTATTAAAGCTAATATGCTAAAGCTTGTTTACTAAGTAGGTATTTGCTAAAAGAACTAACATCTTCTAATTTCGTTTATTTTTTTTTTTGGTCTATATAACTCACAATAGATTAATATTAACACAAAGTAATGTTATTTTATCTCTAGTAGCATATATAAAAGCAACTTGAATAATGAAATTAATATGTGATTGAAAATAACAGTAAGATAATTTAATTGTTTGTCTTTAAAATAGTCCGGCGTTTCTTTCACAATAATATGAACGAAAATCATACAGCAAATTATCCCATTTCTTTTGGTACTTTTGCTCTAATAAGGTTTGGAGAAGGAGTAAGGTTACTAAAGTTTTTATTTATTTATTTCAAAACTAATTATATTTAACACTCATTACTCTATTTCAAAGGTAACTCAATGTATATTAATTTGTAATACAGATGCTTTTGTGTTCGTTCTGTGTTTTAAAATATTAGCGGAAAAATATTAAGCATTTGAAAAGCTTTTTCCAAGGACTCTTAACCATTTCCAAAATGAACAAAAGCAATGTTGTATTACAAAACAATATTCTTTATATTAACTGTAAAGTATAGTAAGTAATAAATATAATTTAATCTGTAATAATAAAATTAAGATTTTAGCAAATAACTAGTAAAAAGTAAAACTATTAGTACTAAGTTTATCAAATCTTAGACGCGTCGACACCCTTATTTTGCTGGTTTACTCTGATTCTTCGTGTATTTTAGAGCAGATTGGTTTTATTACAAAACCTTTAATCTCCAGTTTGCTTCTTTCTAATACACTATAAAGTTGAATTCATTTTCTAGTAGCTCCATGGGTGGAAATTGAAGGTGTTTTCTTGAATTGATACTTTACCTTGCGAGTTTACATTGCGTATTTCTGATGTAGATTTAAATGGTGTATGACCATCAAACTACGACAATCTGGACTTCTGCTGTTATATTTTTATATCTCTTCAATAATCTATAAACTGTTACTTCTGCTTTTCCTCTATTTTGAAAATGTTTAACAGGCGTTATTTCATCTCTTCTAACAATGATTCTCCAATATTGGAAAATAGGTTATACAAATGCTTCTTTTTTTTTGGCTTATGCTTTAATACAAAGAGCAAATACAAAATATAATTGCGTTACAAATTAATAATAATAATTACCGGAAAAAGAGAGCAATAAGTATTAAATAACATGAAGTTGGTATGGCTTATGCTTTAATACAAAGAACAAATACAAAATACAATTGTATTACAAATTAATAATAATCGAATTACCTGAAAAAAAGAGCAATAAGTATTAAATAACATGAATTTGGTAAAAAAAAATAATGTTTTAGTAACTCTATCTGTTGTTTAAACGTTGATCTAATACCATTAGAAGATGCTATGCTAATCTGAATATCTGTTACAAAACAAATATGGCTCTGTTACAAAACTAGGCTCGCATATTAACTCATAATAGAAACAACAGATTTGTAATAAGGTATATATTCAAAACTTAGTATATTAATTGCATTGTTTTTTATCAATAAGCTCCATTTAACTACTTGACTCTTGCATATAGCATTTCACTACAAAGCAAGATTTTTCATTTATGTTTAATGAAGTAAGACAATGTGCATGGCTAAACGTATATAAATATCGTGTATATAAATATCGTGTATATAAATATCGTATATATAAATAAGACTGCATAAAAATCATGTATATTTCTAAATAAAGTAACATACTTCACGATGTTTATAACAGGAAAAATGTATAGAAAAATCTACACCAGGCGAAACTAAGAAAATACTTAAATAATTTATTACCCCAATATACAACAGAGACAGTGTGTTAAAACCTATACTTTCATACACGATGGAGAACCACCTAACATCGGATATTGTGTAGCACAATGTTTTCATCAAACTTTCATTAATTTTCTTATCCAGACTCCCCCTCTCTCAGGATGTTAATCAATGAAACTTTTAGCTATAGGTATACTAAGCAAGATCATTATTTTTAAAAAAGGCAGTTTAATCATCTGTCAATTTCATGGGTTTATTAAATAGTGTCGAATGATTAGTAGATATTATCAAGCTACTTGTTTGAAACATTCGACAAAATTAATAACGATTGGCTTATAAAAGGCGTATTTCACCGACTGTTTGGTAGTTCGTGTTGAAAATCGTAACATTATTCAGCAGTATCCTCTGTCTCGATAATAATCAAATAGCTTTCAAATGTTAAAATGTTATCGTATTTACTTCCACTAAATCGTTAAGAGTCTACACTAGTAACGTTAAGACATTCTTAAGTTAATGTAAAACCAAGGGCAACATTTTTCAAATTTATCGTATGTACCGGGTGATTATAATTAAAGTTACGATTTCAAAAATCGATAATTTTAAAACTACTGGTCAGAATGACTTGATATTTTAGCAGAAAAATCGTGAGGCAATGGAATTTTGTTTGGCGAAGGAAAAAAAATAGTTCCAAATTGTGCCGATAGATGGCGTTGTCAGGGTAATGTCAGGGGAAAGACCAAAAATGTATTCTTGAACCCTTTCCGGCGCGGAGTAAATTTGTTTGCAAAATGATGAAATAATAGACTGACACCGGAATTTACAAACGAATCCATTAGTAAAAAGAAATTTGCTTATTTTTCTGGTTCTTAATGAAAGGAAAATTTTAATTAAATACCGGGTGATTATAATTAAAGTTACGATTTCAAAAATCGATAATTTTAAAACTACTGGTCAGATTGACTTGATATTTTAGCAGAACAATCGTGAGGCAATGGAATTTTGTTTGGCGAAGGAAAAAAAAGTTTCAAAATATGCCCATAGATGCCGCTGTCTGGGTTCACATTGTCTGAAGATATGCAAATTACTAATACGTGACATGCGCACCACAGACATAGCAACCATAAAAATGCAGAGCAGCAGCTCTTTGCCTGAATGCTTCATCATGACTCTGACTATGAAGGATCGCGCTCTGCTCTTGAAGCTTTTTTATAAGAACGATGACTGTGCACTTACAGCTATTAGGAAGTTTCGGACATTAAAATCCATAAAAAAAGGTCCAATAACAACAAATGGTCTGCAAAAAATGATTGCTAAATTCGAAGAGACCAGTTCATTTGACGTTAAACGGGGTAGATGAAGGAAACCAGTTTCAGCTGAGGCAGTGGAAGATGTGGCTACAGCATTACAGGAACATACTGACAGTGATGCTGGAATCAGCAGTGCAAGGGGGATTGGTCGAATGCTGGATATGCCGAACAGCACGGTGCGTAAAGTCCTACGGAACGTCTTACGCTGTTATCCGTACAAGATAACTCATGTGCAGGAGTTGCTACCTGCTGACCTGGAAGCACGTCAATCTTTTGCACTGCAATTTCTTGCCCGGATGGAAGTGGACAACGGATGGCCATGGAACATTCTGTGGTCTGACGAAGCCCACTTTCATTTGCAAGGTTCTGTAAATACGCAAAATTGCAGGATAGGTCACTGTGTGGTGCGGAATAACGGCAGCGTTTATCGTCGGTCCATTTTTCTTCGAGAAGATCACACCTGCGGGTCCCGTTACCTGCACAGTTACTGGCAAGCGGTATGAAGCACTTTTGCGTAACCATGTTCTTCCGGCACTTCAACAGCGTCAGTGTGTGGATCGCATAATATTCATGCAAGATGGCGCTCCTCCGCACATTGCTACTACTGTGAAGCAGCTACTGAGTGATAATTTCGGAGATGATAGGATCATAAGCCGACATTTTCCAACAACGTGGCCGCCACGTTCCCCCGACTTAAACCCGTGTGATTTCTGGCGTTGGGGGTACCTGAAGAATGTTGTTTATAGCGGGCGGATTCAGAATCTAGCCGACGTGAAGGCAAGCATCACACAACACACCCATTGCATTAGTACAGATACCCTCCGATCTGTTGTGGAGCATGCCGTTTTGCGCTTCCAATTAGTAGCGGAACAAGGCGGAGGACATATTGAGCAACTTATGCCTTAATAATCAGTAAGGTGTTTGTTCCATGAAGCTTTTTTTTTTTCATTTTTTGTCATTATCGCTGTCGTCGCTGTAAACACGTAGTCTTGTCTTTTCGCTAATAAATTTTTAGTAAATCTCTGAACTCTATTTTTTTCCTTTTGGCAACATCATTCCTATGTTTAACCCTTTAACGGGCGGTGGTCACAAAAAAGGACACCCAATTTTAATTCTAAAACTGACAAACGGCACCAAGAATATTTAATTAAAATTTTCCTTTCATTAAGAACCAGAAAATAAGCAAGTTTCTTTTTACTAATGGATTCGTTTGTACATTCCGGTTTCAGTCTATTATTTCATCATTTTGCAAACAAATTTACACCGCGCCGGAAAGGGTTCAAGAATACATTTTTGGTCTTTCCCCTGACATTACCCTGACAACGCCATCTATCGGCACAATTTGGAACTATTTTTTTTCCTTCGCCAAACAAAATTCCATTGCCTCACGATTGTTCTGCTAAAATATCAAGTCCTTCTGACCAGTAGTTTTAAAATTATCGATTTTTTAAATCGTAACTTTAATTATAATCACCCGGTACGTTAATATTTTTTAGTGATTCTTTTTTTTTTCAGAAAATCTGAAGTCACATGTCTAAACGCTTACTATTTACTTTTTCGATATCAGTTGCGATTTGTTTCTCGGGATACTTTCAATTTCGGAACCTGTTTCGAAAACGAAAGTAGAACCCTTTTTTTTTTTTTTTTTTTTTTTTTAATTGTTGCAGATTTATGATGTGGATTTGGTTATAGTATAAGTAATTGAAGTCTTTTAATTTTTATCATTTTTTAAATCTCGTGTTATAATTAACCTTCATCTTCTATTTAAAATTTAAAACATAATTTTTCAAAAACTTTTAATAACAACTAATATAAGTATGAAAAATAAAATAAAAAACGAATGGGAATCGTTTTTTTTTTATTAACTAGATTTTCAGTTTGATAAAATGATTTAAACTATGTAGGAAAATTATTTCTTGTAATCGTTCGTGTAGAAGTTTTTCAAATCATTTACTTTTATTGCCTTGAAAAGATTTTTAAATTACTAGTTGAATTCCTACTTTTTTCGATGGAACAGAGTAACTCGTACCTTAATTTCTATGTAAAATGATTTTTTTAGTTTTATTCAACTCTTATAAGATTGTCTGATTAAGACTATTTAAGGAAATAGCTTCATTAGAATTCATTTAAAATCTGATCTGTAAGTTTTGAAAGGATAAATCAGTAAAATGCTTTAGTGCGAATTCTTTTTTTATTCTTAATATCCCCAAATTCGTATGACTTCAAATAAGCTTTAAATAACTGACTAAAGATTTAAACAATGGAAACAGCATTCGCAGTAAATTGAAAAATATATATATTCCATTTTACTTCAAGAAAGGGCTATATCATAAAAGTACGCGTATCATAAAAAGCATACTCTGGTGAAAAGCCTATATATTCATTTAAATATTTCTTCTATAATATTCTATATGAACATAAATACTACATTTTCGTTACACAATTACACAGTCTTATTTTTTTTTATCAGAGTTTTTGGAATTCGAGGGGAACAGGTATATCTTTCATAGTTAATCTATGTGGGTAATAAATTTAATTTAACACATCTAAAAAATATTTTCTTCACTCTATGTTTTTTTTCCATTAAAGCACACAGTTTATTCATTTCAGGATCTTTAATTTTCAAAAGAAGACAAGAGCTTTGATCGTTTGTTATTATGGGAGATATTTACATGTTTTCTGAAAAAAATATAAATTAATATAGGGTACAATACTGTACTATGATAAAATTAAGCGATTAAATACTTCGCATTCGTTTATTTAAGTTTTTCACTTATGACGGAACCGTATGACATCCATTTAATTCAAAAAATGAAGTTTTATTATTGTTACGATTATTTTAATATTTTCGCGCTTAAGCAATAACTCAATAATTACCATTCTGTATGCTTAATTTAATTTGGCATTTCCAAGAAAATGCAAATTAATGGAAACTTATTTTTGAGAATCGAATATTTTCATATTTCAGAAAAGTAAAGCCGGTAACGGGCCTGTCGCCAAGCTTGGGCTCATACAGACTTCTAGCATATATCTCAAGCAAGTTTAAAGCAAAAACCTATACACTGTTATTTTATATCTAAAAGTTAAGGCATTGCCTTAGATCGACTTTAAATAATGTGTAAGTTTATGGTCGATCCTTAGCTTGCATTTCAAATGAACTGATATCGCGTCGCTCAGAGGTATGCTTAAGTGGTGAAAGTCACGAATTTTGGTTTTTAATATCTCTGAATTTTGCAGATATCAAGATTTATTTTTTTTTGTTTACTTCAGGAATGGATAAAAAATTTTCCTAATTGAAACTTTTACCCTAAGGGGGCTGTATAAAAATTATTTCTTGTATTTTCTCAAATAGACCCCCCCCCCCCATTGAGTTGCAATTTATGTCATCAAATTTTGCACCTTTTTTATGAAACTTTGCAATTGAAAGTATATACCTAGGGGCAATACTTAAAGAGATAGCCTATTATTTCGATATTTATGAATCACACTGTATCTATCTATCTATCTATATATATATATATATTATAATTTAAAATTAATAACTTCAGTAACACACAAATTTCCTTACTCTAAGAAAATTATTGTATAGTAAAAAAATAAATAAATAAACGGTTTTCCGTAACACAAATAAATATTCAGTGAAATATTGATAGAATGTAATGCAAACCGTAAAATTAATATTACATCTTTATCTTTTATTTTTAGATTAAAGTCTAACCAACCGTTAACATTATTTGCTCCACCCCTTTGTTTGCTTATCTTCTCAGAAACATAAGTTTATTTTTATTAAAAATGCTTACTTCTGCCTTTTAGTTTCCGCAAATACCTGAAATTTATATATCCGTTCCATTCTAATAAATGCTTCTCTCTTTCATTCTTATCATTCTTATCATTCAATTTCTTATCATTCATGACATTCAATTTAGATTAGGTTTTCAAAAATTTTCATTATTTGTAATAATTTAGCAATTTCGAATGAAATTTCCTTCTTTGTTATATGTTTTTATTTGTCTAAGATAAATTTATTTTGAAAATAGAAAATAGGTTCATCAGACGCGTTGAAAATACATAGCTGTCAACCCTTAGGAGTTTTGAGTATCAATATTTTCGAATAGAAATATTCGGTTTATTCAATGCAGAAATTTTGCGATTAAATTAGAGTATGATTATTATGCGGAAAAAGTGATGATTGTTGGTAGCTCTGAAAGTTTTCTTTGCGTATCATGGCATACATGTTTTTGTTAAACTATTGCCCAATAATTAATCACAAATAGAAACTAGTCGGTTGTTCAAATCCCAAAACTTTCTTCTATCTCATATAGGTTTCACATACACCCAAAACTAATCGGTACCAATTTATATCAAGATCTAACTGAATCTACATTTTTATTAAAATCCGAGTATTAGTTCTGGAGATGTAACTATCGCTAAAAGCGTGTAAGCCACTTGTTGGGATATTTACACTAAAACCATATCAACAACAACTTATGTAAAGGTCTAACAGAATCTGAAGTTTGATGAAATTCCGAGCATTAGTTCTTGAGATAGAGCTATCGTAAAAATAATGAAAAATGTGGTATAGCAGCGCAACCTGTTGGGGTATCTACACCAAAACGTAATTAACATCCATTTATGTCAAGGTCTAACTGAATCTGAAGTTTGATGAAAATAAGTGCATTAGTTCTTCAGATAGGGCTATTGCAGAAATCACGAAAAATGCAGCATAGCAGCGCCACCTGTCGGGTGATTTTCACCAAAGTCTAATCAGCACCAATTTATATCAGGGACTAACTGAATATAAAGTTTTATTAAATTCCGCGCATTACTTCTTGAGATAGAGCGCACAAAATTTTTTTGTCACATACATACAGACAGACAGACAGAGTCACAGACTCACAGACAGACTTTTCTACAAAAAGTCAAATCGTGTTCAGGACCTTCTAAAACGTATAAATCCGTCGAAAACCGGAAGTCGATTTTTTTTATGAATCCAATACTTTCTTCTTGTAAAGATAGAAGAAAGTAAAAATAACAATATTATTTTTTTTTCTTTATATACATTTACGTGCCTCAATATAAATAAAAAAATATTCTGAATTAAGGTGTCGGGGACACATTTTTATTTATTTTTTTATTTATTGAGTTAAAATTTTTAATTTTTTTTGTGAAGCTTAACCATATCATTTGTAAACAAAATTACATGATAAAACTTCTCAAAACTTAAAAAAAAAATCAAAATTTATTATAAAAGTGGGGTAATTTAAAATCGTTATAACTCGAAATATTATTTGTAGAATTTCAATTTTTGTTTCATTTAAATAAACAGAAATATATAAATTTTAATTCTGATTCAGCATTTTAAAAAATATTTATTACAAAAAATAAAATTCTTTAAATTAAAAATTAAAAAAAAAAGTTATGTAACTTTAAGAAAAAAATCATAATTTCAAATTTTTTTTTTCAATTTTGAATTATTATATTATTATCACAATTCATATTTTCACATTTTTTTTTAAATTTGCTGAATCAAAGTTAAAGTAAAGCAATTGAAAAATACATCTTCCAAGTTTCAGTTTCAAACATTTATCTTTAACGGTTCTAGACTTATAACAACTTAAAGAAGAGAATTGTTGTAAAAACCCGTCATGCAGGAAAACGCAGAAACGTTTCCATGACAACCACTATTTGAAACCTACATTTTGAAAATAAAAAAATAATATATCCTGTTTTAATTAAGATAGAAACATGATTTAAACGTCATTTTAAGCAGAAAGAAACAGGGATTTTCTTAATGCAATATTTTTTTTTTAGAAATTTTAAACACTTTTGTGTCCCGGACCCCCTTAAGCAAAAGAATTTATATATTTACTTCTCAGACAGTGAGCTGTTACTTTTCACGTTCGATCTACACGACGAACTGAAAAAAAGAGCTGCAAATTATTCTAATGCAAATTGAAAAGAAAAATCCATTGGGAAATTTTTTTTCTTAGTATAAGAAAAAATGCTTTGTGTGGGAAATTCAACTATTTTTTGCAATTTTGAATAGTTACGAACACGCATTTAAATATAAACAAGAATAAATTAGCTTGCAGCTTTAATATTTAAAGTAATAATGAAGTAAGCATTAAAAGATGAAAAAATAAGTACAAAACCAAAAACAGTTTAAAAAAACATTATTTTATAAGCATTCAATATTTATATAATAATCACGCTTAATTTCATGACTGCAATTCATGTTGTCCCAAAAGCAGTTCTAATAAAATATGTTAGAATGGCGTGAGCCGCGATTATTGGAAATTCTCTGCTTTGATTTACCCTTTGTAGAAAGCACAAGCTAGTGAATTTATATATATATATATATATATAATTTTTGCTTTATTTCTTTTATGAAATATGACAACATTAAAAAAAAATACTACATTTAAACTGTTTATTGTGGATTTTTAAATTGTTTTTTGAGCGTACAATGATAATTTAACTACTATTAAACAATTAATTGATAAAAGCGCATACATAAAAATATTATACTCTTTATTTTTTATGTACATTTTATTTACTTCTTTTCAGGGCATAAATATTTAATTGTTCCAGTTTCCTAACAGTTGGCCTATTTCAGTGAACATGGTTCGACACATAATTAACTCCATTGTTGTAATTTCGATAAAGATGCAAAATTAACGAAAAATATTTGGCTATCTATCCCGTGAGACCAGCTAACGCTAAAATCCCTTAAAATTGTATTATTAATTTATAATTATGTTCTAAAATTATTAAAATGTATTACCACCTGTGTGCATAATTTTTATAATATTTGCATATACTGCAGTGAGTGAAAAACCGATTACAAAATTCCATCATTACATACATGAACCAAGTTAAGTTAAATAAAAAAGTGTAAATACGCTTTATATATCTGATTATATATAAATCAGTAGTTGTGTTTCGTTTCAATAAATACAATTTTTATAATGAATCATTTTAGAATAATGACGCTTAATTTACATTTCATATATAAAAAAATCCCTGACGGCTCGGCCTACAGGCACAGGTAGATTTCGAAGACGCAGACCGTGGGGTGACTGTTTGTTGGGAATTGCGGAAGAAATGACCTTTTTGCCATAATGCGGCAGTTGGAAACGCCTACTTCGAAACCTAACTTGTTTGTAGGCGGAGCCAGCAGGGATTTTTTTTTTTTTTTTGCTATAAGAGTTGGTCATATAAAAAACTTGTCAGTATAAAAGTCTTAGATAATATTAAGAGGATTTATAGTAAATTTAAGCGGATTTGAAGTCTTGGGAATTGACGAAGTTGTGAATTTTTCTCTTCTAAAACCCCCCTCCCCCCCCTTGGGTCCATTTTTAATGATATCAAAAATCTGTCATGCATAAATTTTCGGACATTTCCTAGAAGTAATACTAACTTCAAACGGATTGAATATGTAACATAATTAAGAAATTATGGAGTTTTTTCTGTTTTCACAAAAAGCCCCCCCCCCTTTGTTCGATTTTGTCCATTAACGAACTTGACCGAGATATTATGCCCCTTGATTTTATGTATCAGTTTCGAAAAGATGCGCGATTTGGAACCGCCTACTTCGAAAAATAACTTGTTTGCAGGTGGAGCCGGCAGGGATTTTTTTTGTTTTTATTTATTTATTTATTTATTTTTGCTATAAGGGTTGGTCCTATAAAAAACTTGCCAATATAAAAGTTTTAGATAATATTAGTCGGATTTATAATAAATTTAAGCGGATTTGATATCTTGTGAATTGACGCAGTTATGAATTTTTTTCTTCTAAAACACCCTCTTCCCCCCCCCCTTGGGCCCATTTTAATTATATCAAAAATCTGACATACATACCTTTTCTGCCCTTCTTCTAGAAGTTATAATAACTTTAAACGGATTTGATACGTATCATAATTAAGAAATTATGGGGGTTTCTGTTTTCACAAAAAAAACCCTCCCATTTGCCCCCCACCCCCTTGGTTCGATTTTGCCCATTAACGAACTTGACCGAGATTTTAAGCCCCTTGATTTTATGTATCAGTTTCGAAGCGATCTGTGCAGAATTATTGCAGTTATCGTGTCCATAAGAAAGTGACATATGTAGATAGATAGATAGATAGATAGATAGATACATAGATAGATAGATACATAGATAGATAGATAGATAGATAGATAAAGTTTTGAACTGAGGGTGGTTTTGGATTCTGGGAGTCATGATCGGCGTAGATCTGCAAAAATTTTTCAAAAATTCCAACTTAGGTGAGAATGTAATAGGTAGTACTTCTTACGAAATCTACCTAAAAGCGCTTTAAAACAACATGCTGAACCCAAGAAATGGACTTTACCCATGTTACGTCAACTGCGGGTATACAAAAGTAAACACCAATAGGCTTGAAGTATATTTCCCCGTCGTTCGTTAAACAGTCTTTATTATGACGTATGAGTGAGAGATGCAGCGAGGAATTAGTAAATACCCCAGCATTTCACAATCGTGCGCCATGATTTCGCGCAGTACTGAACCGTCTCATCCAAAATCAATTAGCAACCGGGCAACTAAGAAAAAGTAATTAAGGCAACAAGACGCACAGAAGCCACGTCGGCCTATACATTTATCAAACGCATCTTCGCCAAATGGACAACAGCCGATTCCTCGCTCCGGTGCCAAGATTCAACCCGTTAAGCTGGGCAAAAGTCTGGCAGGTAGGGACCTGGTCAGCGGTCTAAAAAAACGAAAAAAAAAACAGTCTTTATTAGAGGATATACACACAGAGAGACGTGGCTGTTGCCATTCGTGGATAATGTCTATTGTAAGATTCGCAGCGTTTTTAAAAGATCTGATATTTAATAGACTTTAACGAACTTACAAAACGTCACCTTATACACTCAGGATATAGTGTATTGGATGGCTATAAAATATATTCACCTATTTGAAGGCATTTGCAGTAAAAATTAATGAACGGTATGAGACCGCATTTTATATTTAGACTTTTGAAGGCATGAGGAAATGAATTTCGTGATAGAATTAGTACTAAACATGAAGTGGCAAAGCTCTGTTCTACTTTGGTACAGAATTACTGGTTGCATATCGCGGACAATTCATTATTCAGTCAAATGGATTATTCTCCTGAATGTTTCCAATAATTTCTGAAGGTAAATTGGTACGTACGGGCAACTTTGGACTAAATGGACTATTCTTTGGACTAATCTGTATCAAAGTTTGCTGTACCTTTTTGTTTCTCCCATGCCAAACTGTCGTTCGAAAAAGTTTGTTTGGTGAAAAAACAACTTTATCCTGAATAGAATGAGACCACTGTCATTTCCATACCATTCTGGGTTTTTTTGTGTTAGGAAGGGTTTTTTGGATCAAAATCACTGGTTAGAGAGACTGCTATTTTTTTAAATATATTATTCTTGCTTCATGGCTCTTCTGAACTATTTAGGAAAATATTCAATCAACGTTAAAAACATTACCTTGTATATTTTTATTGCAGAAATACATAATATTATTGCAAGTAAATGTTCTTTTACAACGATCAGAAACAAAATAAAAATATTGGCACGTAGCTACAACTGTTAGAGGGAATCAGTAGAGGTAGAATAAATATATATATTACAGAATATTCACAATAATAATCGCAATATAACTAATACAGAAATTAAAGACATCGCTTCCTAACAGTCTTCAAAATCCTACAATTTCATGGAATCAAATCGACAAAATTTAAATTTTAAAAAAATCTAAAATATTCTATATATGCTATCATTGAATTCCTATAAAATCAACTTTTCATCACTTCTTCTCTATTATATTAAATATTTGAATTTAAATACTTTTGTGAGGGCTTATTTGAAAAAAAATGAATTATGCCAAAAAAAGGTTCTTTACATCATCATCTAATTCAATAATTTTCTTTTGAGTTGAATCCACTGATTACACATTAATGGGTCTAATGACAACTATAACATATTGTCTTCTCAATCCTTCTATCTGACCGTCTATATTTTTGATTTTATAATGTACAAGATTGAACAAGTGTAAGTTCTTAACAAAAAAATATATATGATAGCTATAAAAGATGAAAATATGTGCAGTCATTTCTCGTTTCATTCTGTACCTGAGGTTCAATAGTCCAAATGCAAACATGTTTTTTTTTGCAAAAGGTGCCACAAGGCAATTTTACTCTCCAATATGAAAGAAGAAATCGACAATTTTTACATTAAAATCAAACTTTTGTCTGACCAAAAAAAATTAAATAAATAAATAATCATTTCTACCATAAATACTTTCTTTAGTAACGTTTTCAACGATGTATTTGCTCTCAACTGTGGTGATTGGAGAAACGTAATTAGAAAAAAAAATCGTATTTTTACAGTCATTATTTAAGGGTGAAATCAGTGTATACGACAAGTGAACTTTAAACACCTCTGTGATTTACATCTTTCTGCGCTTCAGTGGCAGGAATGTTTTACTTAGGACAATAGTATTAAATAAAATTCCAAAAACATCAACGGAATACATTTAAAAACGGGATACTTTCGCCGTTCGGACCACTGTGTGCCGCAATATAGCAATTTACGTATGGATATATTTTACAGGCTATCTCAAAAAGGTTGAAAAGTGCATTAATTTTTTTACTTGCTGCACGCTTGCAATGTAAATTCCAAAATTGTTCAATATAAAATAATTAATGATATTATGTTAGTAAAATAGTCTTGCCATTGAATTTTGCTTAGTTACACTTTTTATATTATAAAAGGGCTTTATCTACTAAATTCGTTAATTGGAAAAAATGTTACTTTTTTTGCAACACGGTCATTGCAAAAAATTGCATACTTCTGTGCTTAATTGAAAAAATGTACAATTGTGAATGAGAACCAAACATCATATTAAAAATATAAATATCTCAGATATTGCAAAAAAGGAAAAAAAGGACTGTATTACATATGCAGTTAATATTACACAAAATATTATCGATGCTTGTAACAATATTAGTGGTAAAGGAATGTAAAATATTTCAGAAGTATTACTAAAAATCTCAGTTTTTAAAATTTTTGAAAATGCTTTGTAATTTTTTTTTCTTGAATAATCTTTTTAGGATTTACAACTACATTTGTCGCTTCACATGACTTCTGCCTGTGTAATATTTATTTAGATGTTTTTGTAATGAATTTTCTTAGGTTGAAAGAGCATTATAATTAGTACGTCAACGTGGTGCATGCCAGCTTATTATTTCATTACAATTCAATTAATTTTAAAGATACAGTTATAAAGTTTTCTGTAATAGTTCTGTTTCAGCAAAAAGAGGAAAATGTCGAATTGACCAATTTGTCTAGGTGAAGGGGAAAAGTAAAAATAAAAATATGAAAAGTAAACTTTTGAAAATTTTAAAGATTACAATTTCATTAGTATAATCTTATTTCCTAATTTATTGCAAGTAAATGTTCTTTTACAACGATCAGAAACAAAATAAAAATATTGGCACGTAGCTACAACTGTTAGAGGGAATCAGTAGAGGTAGAATAAATATATATATTACAGAATATTCACAATAATAATCGCAATATAACTAATACAGAAATTAAAGACATCGCTTCCTAACAGTCTTCAAAATCCTACAATTTCATAGAATCAAATCGACAAAATTTAAATTTAAAAAAAATCTAAAATATTCTATATATGCTATCATTGAATTCCTATAAAATCAACTTTTCATCACTTCTTCTCTATTATATTAAATATTTGAATTTAAATACTTTTGTGAGGGCTTATTTGAAAAAAAATGAATTATGCCAAAAAAAGGTTCTTTACATCATCATCTAATTCAATAATTTTCTTTTGAGTTGAATCCACTGATTACACATTAATGGGTCTAATGACAACTATAACATATTGTCTTCTCAATCCTTCTATCTGACCGTCTATATTTTTGATTTTATAATGTACAAGATTGAACAAGTGTAAGTTCTTAACAAAAAAATATATATGATAGCTATAAAAGATGAAAATATGTGCAGTCATTTCTCGTTTCATTCTGTACCTGAGGTTCAATAGTCCAAATGCAAACATGTTTTTTTTTTTGCAAAAGGTGCCACAAGGCAATTTTACTCGCCAATATGAAAGAAGAAATCAACAATTTTTACATTAAAATCAAACTTTTGTCTGACCAAAAAAAATTAAATAAATAAATAATCATTTCTACCATAAATACTTTCTTTAGTAACGTTTTCAACGATGTATTTGCTCTCAACTGTGGTGATTGGAGAAACGTAATTAGAAAAAAAATCGTATTTTTACAGTCATTATTTAAGGGTGAAATCAGTGTATACGACAAGTGAACTTTAAACACCTCTGTGATTTACATCTTTCTGCGCTTCAGTGGCAGGAATGTTTTACTTAGGACTATAGTATTAAATAAAATTCCAAAAACATCAACGGAATACATTTAAAAACGGGATACTTTCGCCGTTCGGACCACTGTGTGCCGCAATATAGCAATTTACGTATGGATATATTTTACAGGCTATCTCAAAAAGGTTGAAAAGTGCATTAATTTTTTTACTTGCTGCACGCTTGCAATGTAAATTCCAAAATTGTTCAATATAAAATAATTAATGATATTATGTTAGTAAAATAGTCTTGCCATTGAATTTTGCTTAGTTACACTTTTTATATTATAAAAGGGCTTTATCTACTAAATTCGTTAATTGGAAAAAATGTTACTTTTTTTGCAACACGGTCATTGCAAAAAATTGCATACTTCTGTGCTTAATTGAAAAAATGTACAATTGTGAATGAGAACCAAACATCATATTAAAAATATAAATATCTCAGATATTGCAAGAAAGGAAAAAAAGGACTGTATTACATATGCAGTTAATATTACACAAAATATTATCGATGCTTGTAACAATATTCGTGGTAAAGGAATGTAAAATATTTCAGAAGTATTACTAAAAATCTCAGTTTTTAAAATTTTTGAAAATGCTTTGTAATTTTTTTTTCTTGAATAATCTTTTTAGGATTTACAACTACATTTGTCGCTTCACATGACTTCTGCCTGTGTAATATTTATTTAGATGTTTTTGTAATGAATTTTCTTAGGTTGAAAGAGCATTATAATTAGTACGTCAACGTGGTGCATGCCAGCTTATTATTTCATTACAATTCAATTAATTTTAAAGATACAGTTATAAAGTTTTCTGTAATAGTTCTGTTTCAGCAAAAAGAGGAAAATGTCGAATTGACCAATTTGTCTAGGTGAAGGGGAAAAGTAAAAATAAAAATATGAAAAGTAAACTTTTGAAAATTTTAAAGATTACAATTTCATTAGTATAATCTTATTTCCTAATTTATTTTGAATACTTTTGTAGTTTATATTGCCTACCTATCTTTAAAAGAAAAAAAGAAGAGCATTTTAAACTTTTGGGGACAACCTGTATAAGATGATATGATTTGCGCAAAATTTTTGTCAATTTCCGTAGTCATTGCTGGAGGTAAAAAATTGTAATAACGTAATAACATTTTACATACACACACACATATATATATATATATATATATATATATATATATATATATATATATATATATATATAGAGAGAGAGAGAGAGAGAGAGAGAGAGAGAGAGAGAGAGAGAGAGACAGATTGATTGATTGATTTATACACATATAAATAGATAGATAGATGTATATTTAAACGTATGTTGTACATATAATAAACAAACATATTAAAAGCAATAACAAGCACTAATGTATAGAACATTTGACTATAAAAGTGTAATCAAATTCTGTAAAATTACAATTTTGATTTTTATACCCAATAAAAATGGAAAAGTGTTACGTATTTTTGTTTAATTGTATGCTAAAATAATATTATATAAACTATTTTTCAGATAATTTTTTTTCACTATATTTTCCAAAGCTAATGTTTTTTATGTACTGTAATTAAAAAAACGTAGGATTTCAAATATTTCTTTTATGAATTTATTATTTTTGCCTGCTTCATAAGCAATCGCACATTATAATATAATTTATTTTCCTTCTATTGTCCTATATCTTACAATGCATCTATTAAGCAATTCAAAATTGCATGGAGTTTATTTTTTTAAAACACGCATACAAACTATTAAAGTTTATTTAATATAAAATTATGTTCATCCTAAAACTTTGAATTTTAACAAAGAATGCATAAGAATGGTGGTTTTCAAAATAGCATTTTATGAATACACTGCACTAAACAACACTCACAAAAATAATGAAAATTTAATATCAATTATTTCGGTTTTTAGGTATTTTTCCTGTTACACACATTTTTTTTCCTACCAATTCAGAATTTAAACATATTTAAAACAATTTTTAAATAAGTTAACAAAAAACTGTGTGTTTGTTTTATTATTCTTTTTTTAAACTATTTATATAAGAATGTTTTCCATTTTTTGGAAAAATATTTCTTTTAACCATTCACCAAATTCTAATAATTTTCTTTACTTTAAAAGGTCATTTGTAAATTCTTTAAATAATTCCGTAAAGTGCAAATTTCTCTATTGAAAACTAGCAATTTTTTATGTTTACCCTGATTAAATATTTAATTAAAAATCCTTTTTAAAAACAAGTTTTTAGTACAAAGATTGCTTCTATTAGATGAAGAAAGTAAAAAAAAAAAGTTTTTTATGTATTAGTTTATTTATTTTTCGGTTTCGCAGAAATATACATACAGAATTAATTAGTTATACGTTAATGCAAATTTACAAGAATTACAAGACAAAAATGGAGATACCATGCAAGACATAGAAAATTGTTTGTTTACAGTCAAAATTTCAACAACAACAAAAAAAAAAAAAAAAGGAAAGGAAAAGAAAAGTAATAGAATGATGGGTAACATTTTTATTTATGCATTAATGAGTGTCATATATTTCTATTTTAATCATTTATAATTCATAAAAATGTCTTCGTGACGCTTAGACTAAATCTATACGAATGCAAATATTGTTAGAATTGCAATACGTATGCGCAGTTAAAAAAAATTATTATTTCACAAAACAAAATCGTATATATATTTTGTTCACCATTAAACATATTTTATATTAGAATAATTATAATATCCAACTATCCTTTTTTTGATAATAGAGGTAAAAATATTTTGTATATCAATATGTATAACATATCAAAGCGAATTTCATATTTTATCAACCACTCTAAATTTAAAAGCACGTCGCATTTAAAAGAGCATCACTGTCACATTAACTTATGCAAGTTTGTTTGCAGCGATAATTAACATTTTCTCTACATCAAAATGTTTGAATCTGAATCGATCTTTCGAGCTAAATAAATGTAATACGAAAACACGGAACAGTTTGAATATCGCATAAAATTGAAATAAGAGGACTGTCCCGAGCCAAAACGTCAATCATACGAAAGAAATTCCCATTAAAAATATAAGTATTTTGCGACAGGCAAGCACGAGTCGGAAAGGTAAGCTCCTCGATTTTAAAATAGCAGAAACTAAATTCACAAAGTCTTTTCTTTAGGCAATCTAAAGTCCCCCAACCGGAAAATTAGTAAATAATGAAGTAACGTCAAAAGAAACCTGTGGCTTAAATGTATGAAGTTTCTTAACAAATTCAAGATAATTCTTAACAGTGAAACAATTACTGCTCAAAAGTGAAGAAAAAACAGAAACTTAATATTTTACAAGCTTATAAGAAGCTGTAACGATACTAGAGACAATAGAATTAAAATTAATGTCAGGTTTATGGACCAAAGGTAAAGCATAAAACCTGGGACAATGCGCAATAGAAGGAACAAGAGATCTCTTAAAATTAGCATAAATAATGGAAGAAGACTTGACTGCGGACATAATACAGTTAATTTCACTAATGAAAGGTTTTGTGTGGATATCCACATAGGGACCATCATTAATTAATTTTTAGCTAGCATTAGTACTTAGAGAAGATAGTATTTACAGTAGGCTAGTATTAGTATTTAGAGAATTGTTTGAGGTTAGAATGCCCCTCTCATCATTTTAGTGTCTCAACCTATAATTTGATCTTCGTTAATTTAACTACCCTGTTTCACTGCCAAAGTTCTTTACTATTGATTTTAAAAGATTGTTTTATTGTTAATTTCTGTTTTAGGGCTACTTTCTTAGGTGAAGTTCCGCTACAAATGGCACAAAATCTAATCAAGAGTCCCAGGCGTTAGATGTTGTTCCTATTTCAATGGTGAAACAGATGTGAATGGCTTACACCCAGAAAAAGGAATTGATTAAAACAACAAAACATGTTTTGTTGAGTACATTTTGATTGTTTTAGCAAAATTTATAGTTGAAGTAAAAAAAATGGTTTTATTGCTGGGACAAAAAAATATTGTTAACACTCTTACAAACTTTTAACAAAATTTCATCAATTTTACTTGAATTAACAAAATCTATTTTTTTTAATTTTACAATAATTTTGTAATTCCAGCAAAATTTTGTTGTTTTTGCTAAATTTAAATTGTTGTGTAGTAGCCATAACTCTCTCACGTAACTCGATTTATTTGACTTATATAGCTATATAATTAAAGGATTAACATAATTTTTGGTTAATTAGAACTTTTTTTTCATTGGGACGGACCGAGGTAGTTTTAAAAATCCCCCTGTCCTATTTATTACTTTCTTCTATCTTTACAAGAAGAAACTATTGGATTCATGAAAATTTACGACTTCCAGTTTCCGACGGATTTTAGAAGGTCCTGAACACGATTTGACTCTTTTAAAAAATGACTGTCAATGACTCTGTCTGTCTGTATGTGACAAAAAATTTGTGGGCGCTCTATCTCAAGAACTAATGCACGGAATTTAATAAAACTTTATACTCAGTTACTTCCTGATATAAATTGTTGCTGATTAGTTTTTGGTGTAAATCGCGCAACAGGTGGCGTTGCTATGTTGCATTTTTCGTGATTTCTGCAATAGCTCTATCTCATTTTCAGCAGTGAATTACGCCTTTTATCTTTGAACGTAGCTTGATTTATTTGACTTATATAGCTATATAATTAAAGGATTAACATAATTTTTGGATAATTAAAACTTTTTTACATTGGGAATGACCAAGGTAGTTTTAAAAATCCCCCTGTCCCATTTATTACTTTCTTTTTTTTTTTTTTTTTTTTATACCGCTAACCAGGCCCCTACCTGCCCGGCATGAATGCCTAGCTTAACGGGTTAGTACCTGGGTGCGGGGCGGAAATCGCCTGATCACAGCATGGCTGTGATCCACCTGACTATTGATTTGTTCACATCGCTGCTGTGCTTGCTCTCTTGTGATTTGCTACCGCTATCTTTGTTTGCCGGTTCAAGGTTTCTGTTTAACTTTGTTGAATTGACAGATTTAATAGGTCTCGTAATTTAGAACCTTGATCAGGTGACGAGACCCTCACCTGACTAGGCACCCCCAGAGGTATTATTCACAGGTAACTTGGAGGGCTTTGCACCCACGACGGATTTTACATGCACCAGGTGCCATTAGCGTACATATATCTTTACAAGAAGAAAGTATTCTGGTACTGGAAGAAAGTACACTGGTAAAATATAACAGTGAATTTTTATCCTGCTTTGTGCAGGCGTAATTTACTGCTGAAAATGAATTAAAAATTAACTATGTGTTGCCGTATGCTGGGTTTTGTATTGTCGTCTCATGTTTGCCGCAGAAATTTGCGTGCTCCTGATCACATTTCCATCTTGTGCTGCGGTTTCAACCGTTCCGACATATATAAGAGTGAGAAATGCCGAGCTTGGATATCGTTCCTTGTATCTCAGTGGTAGAGCCTCAAAGCGCTGTTTCGAGGACCCGGGATCGACTCCCGGCTTGGGCAATTTTCAGTCTCTCGGTTTTCGCTTGAAAAAAAGCTTGTTTACAGGCGTAAATCACTGCTGAAAATGAATTAAAAAATAGTTAAAATTGCATATTTAGATTGACTCATTTAACAAAAGGTTTTGTAGTATAAACAAAACTAGTTCGTAATACAACATATTTTTATTATTTAAATATATATATATATATATATTTTGTTGAAAAAAGAAAATAGATTGTTAAAATAACACATAGCATATATCTATGTAACAAAAAGAATTTTGTTAATTCAAGTAAAATTGAACCATTTTACTTGAATTAACAAAACCTTTTTTTGCTGACGATACAAATTTTTTTTTGGAATTGCAAAAAAAATCAACAATATTTTTTTTTGTTGATTCAAACAAAATTTCCATTAACCCATATTTAAACGAAAAGTTTTGTTGGGTCAACCAAATTTTTGTTGATTCAACAAAACTTTTTTCTGAGTGTAGTCGTAGATCTCAAGGAGTATATTTTATGCAATAATACCCCTGTTAAAAATAAGTATATGTTAATAAAGTCTTCTTTCAGGTATGATACGCATTTATGGCTTGAAAATGTTGATAGTTTTTTGAGACTAATGAATCTAAGAGTTTGAACAGACAGTGGCAGAGTTGAAGAAAGCATTTTCCGCTGTTATGGAATAACGTATTTTACGCAAGAAATTTTATTGTAATATGCAGAAAGTATATCAGAAAGCGTCAATTTATTTTTCTCCACAAATTAGAATTTAAAAATAAATTGGGATTTGACTCTACTTTTGATCAATTTGTAGACATAATTTTACATCTTGTTCATATCTCTATACCATATTATATTGATATGAGAGTATCCAGAAATTCTACTAAATTATAAGAGTTCTTGTTAAAATATCAAAGCAAACATGATACTAGTTGTGTCGAAGTATCTGATAACCCAAAACAGACAGCTACTTGTAATAATGAGCTTAAATCGTTTTCATCTGACTTGTAAATGAAAATAGTGGAAATGGTTTTTGTGGGGAGTAGGTAGAGAGTTTAGAAGTGGAGATCGTAATGGTTATGTGAATTACAAAAGTAATGCTAAGAATTACAGAGGTAATAAAGGTAATTTTGGAAATGAGCATAGGAGACAGGATAAATATAGACAGTCATTTTCTAATTCATCTGATAGGTGTGGAAGTCAAAAAAAAATTCTGCCGGTTCTCATTTAAGGCAGCTGAGTGTGTTTGAAAGTGACAAATGTAGAATTAATGTAGGGGGTCAATCTGGTAGGACGTCCGGTCAGTTAAACTTGTAAATCGCTATAGTTCAAACGGTGTTGTACAACCACATAAATAGCAAATGCCTTCTCTTGATTTAAATATTATTATGATGAATAGAGTTAAAATTTCCGAGTTATTGATAGTATTGAATGGCATTCTAATGAATGTATGTTTAATACGGGGACTGAATTCTATTTCATTTCTGAAGCAATTTATAATAGGCATTTCAGAAATAAGAAATTAAAGTATTCGAAATTGATGGTATATTCTTCTCAGCGGTCAGTATGTGTGAATAGAGGTGTCATAGATTGAAATTCGTTTTGTGTAAACGGTACGTCCGTTTCACGTTATTGAAGGATTGAGCGCACATCGTATAGTTGGTGTTGATTATATTAGGGGGAGAGCTATAATTTTGAACATTTTTGAGACGATTATAGGAGTTAATCTGGATGCTAATACTCGGAAAGTCGGGTCATTTTCCGTTACTGTTTATTTAGAGGGACTAGTCTTAGTGACTGTGAGAAAGTGAAGTTTCAGGAATTTCGTTTCGAGTTTAGTGAAGATTTTTTTGATAAGCCGGGGTTAACTAATGTAGCTTAGTATGACATTGATAGGGATTCAGCTCCGCCTGTGCTTCACAAACCGTAGAGGTTCGACCAGGTTATGTGTGGTATTATAGATTATCGTATTGATAAAATATCAGCAGATTATATGATTATGCCTGTTTATTACCCCTTTGTATCACCAGCAGTGTTGTGTAGTAAGAATAATGGGAAGTTTTCTAGTGCCCCTGAGGCTTGGGGATTTGCTATAGGCTATCATAAATTAAATGCGATTACTCAGTATCTCCAATTCCTATTTACTGTAAAAATGAAATTTTAGGTAATATCCGGAGTACTAATTTACGTTAACCCTAGATTTAACCTTAGAGTATTTTGAAATTGGAATGAATCCTGGGGTTATATATAAGACAGCTTTCTTTACGAGAAATGGTTGTTTCGCATTTAAACGCATGAGTTTCGGTTTCTCTTGGATACCATCCAAGTTTCAGAAGGCCATAAATACAATCCTTAGACCTTTGATAAATAAGGATGTTTTGGTCTATCTGAATGACGTTTTCTGCATGGTGGCAACGTTTTAGGAACATTTAAGGTTACTGAGGAATGTTTTACATCATTATGTAATTCTTCGTTAACTGTAAAATGGAGTAGTGTAAGCTTTAAGGCGAGGAATCAAGTATTTAAGTGTTAAGATTACTTAGGATAGAATTAAAATGGACAAGAAGGAAACCAAAACTATTACGTTCATTCTTTACCCCTAAACATTGTAAGCAAGTTGCAAAGTTCTTGGGCATGGTTGCATATTTTTATAAATTTAACCCCCATTTTTCTTAATTATCTGAACCGTTGTATGCTTTAAAGAAAAATATATTGAAGTTTGTGTGGCCAGTGGCAGCGCAAAAGTCTTTTGAACTTTGAAGAATGGTTTAGTCTATCCTCCCGTCTATATCAACCAAATTATTTTGTGCAGTTTGAAATATATTGCTTATGCTACTTCTGAGGGAGTTGGTGCAGTGTTAAACCCTGCAATTAGATATATAGCTTACGCATCTAGGATTTTCAATTTAGCTAAACGGAATTATTCGTTGACAGAAAGAGAGTGTCTTGCAGTCATTTAACCATTGAATAAGTTCTATTTTTATTCTAATGAGTTACCGGCAAAAAGGATTATTGATTATTCAGCGTTTACGAAGTTAACGAATGGTAAGGGTTTACAATTGAAAATGGTTCCTTGCAGTTTGAAGTGAGCAGAGTATAATATGGCTGTCGAACATAAGGCCGGAAAGAAAAATGCAATATCTGATGATTTGCCTCGTGGCCTACGGGGATGTATGAAGGTGATTTAGAAGGTTAAAGTTTGTGTTTTGTCATCATTGGTGTTGAGATTGAAGGAGCAGTTTATTTAGTACCACACCATGAAAAATGAATTGATTAAAACAACAAAACATGTTTTGTTGAGTATATTTTGGTTGTTTTAAGCATAATGTTTAGTTGAAGTAAAAAATTGGTTTTGTTGCTTGTACAAAAAAATATTGTTAACACTCTTAGAAAATTTTAAAAAAATGTCATCAATTTTACTTGAATTAACAAAATCTGCCTTTTAATTTTACAATAATTTTGTAATTTAAATTTGTAATTCCAGCAAAATTTT
The DNA here is from genome assembly GCA_963931845.1 of Maratus michaelseni. Taxonomy (NCBI): domain Eukaryota; kingdom Metazoa; phylum Arthropoda; class Arachnida; order Araneae; family Salticidae; genus Maratus; species Maratus michaelseni. The sequence goes on along the minus strand of OZ007590.1, from coordinate 252,977,258 downwards.
GTTGTTTTTGCAAAATTTAAATTCTTGTGTAGTAGTCATAACTCTCTCACGTAACTCGATTTATTTAACTAATATAGCTATATAATTAAAAGATTAACATAATTTTTGGATAACTAAAACGTTTTTTCATTGGTACGGACCAAGGTAGTCTTAAAAATCTCGATGTCCCATTTATTACTTTCTTCTATCTTTACAAGAAGAAAGTATTGGACACATGAAAATTTTCGACTGCAGGTTTTCGATGGATTGTAGAAGGTCCTGAACACGATTTGACTGTTTTTAGAAAATGACTTTCTATCACTCTGTCTGTCTGCATGTGACAAAAATTTTCTGGGTACTCTATCTCAAGAACTAATGCACGGAATTTAATAAAACTTTATATTCATTTACTTCTTGATATGAATTATTGTTGATTAGTTTTTGATGCAAATCGCACAACAGGTGGCACTGCTATGTTGCATTTTTCGCGATTTCTGCAATAGCTCTATCTCATTTTCAGCAGTGAATTACGTCTGTAATCGTTGAATAATAGACAGTGAATTTTTATCCTGATTTTTACTGGCGTAATTCATTGCTGAAAATGAATTAAAAATTAACTATTTGTTGCCGCATGTTGGGCTTTGTATTGTCGTCTCATGTTTGCTGCAGAAATTTGCGCGCTCGTGATTTTAAAATAATTTCCATCTTGTACTGCGGTTGCAGCCGTTCCGGTATATATAAGAGTGAGAAATGCCGAGTTCTGATATCGTTCCTTGTAGCTCAGTGATAGGGCCTCAGAGCGCTATACTGAGGTCCCGGGTTCGATTACCGGCTTGGGGCATTTTTCAATCTGTCGGTTTACGCTTGGAAAAATAGCAGCATAAAAATTAACTTTTTATTATTCAAGGATTACAGGCAGTAATTCACTGCTGAAAATGAATTAAAAAATAGTTAAAATTAGGTATTAGATTGGTTCATTTAACAAACGTATTTGCAGTATAAACAAAACAAGTTCGTAATATAACATATTTTATTATTTAAACAAGGAAAATATATTTTGTTGAAAAAAGAAAATAGATTGTTAAAATAACACATAGCACATATCTATGTAACAAAAATAATTTTGTAAAATCAAGTAAAATTGAACCATTTTACTTGAATTAATAAAACTTTTTTTGCTGACGATACAAAATTTTTTTCTTAGAATTGCAAAAAAAAAAAATAATAATAATAATAACAATCAAAAATAATTTTTTGTAGATTCAAACAAAATTTCCATTTAAACGAAAAGTTTTGTTGGGTCAACCAAATATTTGTTGATTCAACAAAACTCTTTTCTGGGTGCAGGCTGATTGTAAGTTTTGTGATTATTTCGTTATTTGGAGGATTCAGATGGATTTATTCATGATGAGGGATAAATTCAGAAATGTTTTTAAAATGACCCAATTCTTTTAAGTTCATTGATGGACTTCTTTTTTAATATGAACCTATTTAATTCCTAAGGTAAACTTGGAGTTTTTATCCCTGCTAGTCTAAGGCCATTCTTAAACAATTTCATGTTAACCCTCTAGCAGAACACTTACATGCTACTACCCTAATTCATTCTACTACTCTAAAATGAGGAAAACAGTGAATTGTATTTGGAGATCTTGATTCATAGTGCCTTGTCCACTGTCCCCGAAAGCGGGGTTCTAATCCGACAAAACAAATACAAATATGACCTACATCAAATAAATTAATTAATTAATTTAAAAGACCGAACCAATAGGGTCGAGTTAGGTTGTGGTCACCCGCCCCGACCGTGTAAAATCTAGTAACGGCATTCTACCCTATGCGGAATCTTTAAAAACATTAGAAAGTTCTCAAACTGTTCACACAGTGACTTCACAAAATGATCACGGTGTAGGGTAAAAAAAAGAGCTAAAAAAACGACCATAACAACTACACACCATATCAATATGTCATCACTTAGACGGTCAGAAAGTCACAGTGTGACGTCTCTGTAATGTTGTAGTGATGTCACATTGATATACGGGCACATTTATACAGTACAATTTTACAAGTTGTTTATTAGTGTGAACGTATAAACATGCAATGTTTATTTATTGACTTTTATATTAATTTATTTAACTTTTATTAAATTAGTTCTGCCAAAATATTAACGATAAGGAATAAAATAACATTAGTTAAGATGTTAACACTGATAACTTAGTTTAAATATAATACAAAGTAATATATGAAATTTTAATTTAAATTCTATGTTTGGAAGAAATATAAAGGTCGGATTAAATAATTGGTTTTTAAAATAGTAAATAATTTTATATCTTGCATTAGAAAAATAATAATTTCTACATTTTTGTGCAGCCACGAGTTATGAAAATGTTTTTTAAATGATTCAATGTAAATCGTGGTTTTAAAAAAAATGTATTGCGTCTGGGCCTCATTTTCATTAATCCTCTTTCTTATTAATGATATGTCGGATATCTATGTCATAATATTAAAACAAATAATAATGTAAATAACTGTTCTCTTTTATTTTTTTTAACGCCTTTGTCTTGTTATTTTATCTTGATAATAATATTAAGAAGAATCAAACTCACTCAGAATTTTTCCAATAAATGAAAAGTTTTATGACTATCAACAAATTAAAAAAAACTCTTTTAAAACAGACCATTGAAGAAAGAGTATAAAAAAGCATTCACTATACGAAATGTAGAAATGAAGTGTCCAAAATATCTCATTTTTTTCTACCATTCAATATTTTATCATCTTTCCTTCCTGAGTTATAGATACATAAAGAATATGACTAATGCTGGCAGATAAAGAAGTTCGATCCATCTTCATTCTTTGACAATACTTGTGAATCTGCTAACAAACTCGAAATATGCCATAATATTCAACACAGATTATCAAATAACTGTGGTTTTATCATTTATGAAAAATTGTACGATAAAATATTAAATAAGAAAATGCAATATTCGCAATATATATACTACATAACTGTGTTTTATTTTGTATTGTCTTTTCCTTCGATTTTTGCATATGTTATTTCATTTTAATTATATATATATATAATTCAAATATATATAATTAAAAATTGTTGCACAGCAGGCGCAGAAGCAGCACATAACCTATGCAACAAGAATATAATTCAAACAACATAAAAACTGCAAAGGCGAAAGACAGTCTGTCTTTCGCCTGTGTAGTTTTTATCTACTAAAACAACTTTTCAAAAGTAAAAAAAACCAAGCGTAAAAAAAAAAATAAGAAAAAAAAAAGAGTTGTGGCTAAAAAATGGCGTGATATCAAATTTCCAAGCTATTTTATTACTTATTTAACTTTTTTCCATTAAATAAGTTATCATATTTATAAGTCGAGTGCGTACGTATACGTTTATAGAAATCGTTTTCTCCTGTACCAAATACATCCTAACGAGTTTCTGAAAATTCAATTTTTTTTTCAAATTATGCATGATGGGCTTGAAAGCCATCTTTGCATATTATTCACAAAATTCTAAGCACCCAAATCCAAAATTGTTATTTAAGCAAATATTTTAAGCGTTTCATTTATAGACTTGTATGCTCTAAAAATTGTGTCTTAAGATAATGACTTATCTCAAAGATTCATCTTATGATTTATTTTTTAGAGTAATTATTAATTTCAAACTAGTAAAAATCAATATCTCAAAATATCAGTCTTATCTAATTTATCAGTCCGTAGTTAAAATCTGAAGTTCGAAATTTTTATAAACATATTACATTGCAAACATGTTACGCTTTTACATTAGAAATTTGGGTGCTTAGAAATATGGAAAGATGGCCGCCAAGCCCATCATGCATAATTTGAAAAAAATTGAATTTTCAGAAACTGGTTAGGATGTATTTGGTACAGGAGAAAACGATTTCTATAAACGTATACGTAAGCACTCGACTTATAAATATGATAACTTATTTAATGGAAAAAAGTTAAATAAGTAATAAAATAGCTTGGAAATTTGATATCACACCATTGTTTAGCCACAACTTTTTTTTTTTACTTTTAAAAAGTTGTTTTTGTAGATATCATTTCTTTTTTTTTTCAAATAGATTAAACATAATTTAAATAATCTAAACATGAGAAATAATTTAAAATTACATTTTACTTTCAGTCATTGTTTAAAGGGTTAACTAGAAATACTAGTAGCTTTTTCAATTAAATTAATTACACTCTTAAAAACAACATACTAAATGTGGCTTGTTATAATACTTGTTATCCTCCGTTAAAAAATATCACTGACTTATCCATGAAATGAATAAAAATGGAATACGTACATGACGTGTCAGCGCTTCATTTCAAATCAAACGTGATATCCCGCTCTTTTATTATTAGCACACTAATTGACATCGGGGCCTCGAATCTTGTAAAACCTCGAATAAGATAAACCTCGAACCGAAAGAAACCTCCGACCTGGTTCCCCGCTGCCTTCGGCACCGGATAATCCCTTAATTTGCACATCGAATAGTATAAACCTCTAACCAAACTAACTTCCGACACGGGTCAAAGCTGCCTTCGGCACCGTATAGCAGTCGTGCTGCGCACGCCCAAGTTCCATCTTCCACCACCAGGTAGCGGAATCTGTTCTGTATGAACCTCGGGCACTGAAATAGTTAAGGCTATAGATGTCGAGTCGAATGAGCTATACCCCGTCGTGATCTAGCCCATAGAACCAGAGATAGGAAAGTGCCCCCTGGTGATGAAAAAACGAACTAAAATCTGAAAGCTCTATCGATGTCGAGTCGAATGAGCCATACCCCGTCGTGTTCCGGCCCATAGAAACAGAGATAGGAAAGCGTCCCCTGGTGGTGAAAGCTAATCGCGTTTGGGGGGCAAAAGGAGGGATGAACACCGGAGATGCATAATAGGATTAAGCGGTCACAGACCTTTCCAACGATGTATCACATGAGGGGCATGTTCAAAATTTAGAAAATACCCCCTCCCCCCTGCATAATATGATTAAGCGTTCACAGACCTTTCCAACGATATATCACATGAGAGGGGTCGGCAAAATTTAGAAAAGTGCCCCCTTTGGAGGGTGGTGAAAGTGGGAGGATGGACCCCGAAGATACATAATATGAATAAGCGGTGACAGACCTTTCGAACAATATATCACATGAGCAGTGTCGGGGGTGGAGCGCAAAATGTGGAGGTGACAGCTGTGATGCATAACAAGAATAAGTGGTCACAGACCTTTGTAACGATATGTGACATGACGGATATCGTTAAAATTTAGAAAAGTGCTCCCCCCCTTTGTGTAGGCAAAACGCGCTCCACCCCTCCCTATAATCTTTGACGCGGCTTTATTTTTAAAATTTATGTTATGTGTTATAAAATATCGTAAAGTTTCAAACAGATAGCCGTATTATACTTCCTAATTTTGTTCACGCCCCTCCCCATCCCCTCCCTGAAATGTGACGCGCCATTCTTTTTTATAATTTTTTTATCATGTGTTATAAACTATCTTTAAGTTTAAAACAGATCACATTGGAATTTAATATATTTGCTGAAATTACTATTATATATATAATAATATAGAAATAAACCCTCCTTTAGCTTGTAATTAAGATATATGAACAATTTTTAGAATTTCTGAAAGCTGATTTTTATTTATTTATCTATTTATTTAATTTTTGTTTATTTATTTATTTTTTGCATGTTTGAAATTTCTTAGCAATTTCTTAGATTTACATTATTTTATTCAATTAAACATTGTACTGTTACAATAAATTTAAATGGAAACTTCACTTCTAAAACAAAAATAATTTAACAACTGGAGTTCATTAATTTATAGGAAAATGACGTGAAAGGTATTCCTGCGAACAAAATGCCTGTCCTTTACCGTGTTTTTTATTTTTAGAAATAAATGAATCACATTTAATTCATTTCAAAAATTTTGTTTAAGTTTGAAAAGAAATTTTAAATGGCGATAACTCTTAATGTATACATTTTAGAAGGTACATCTTCCCTCAAAAACTAATTTATTTTTAAAGATCTTTCTAAAAACGTAAATTATATATTTAAAATACTTTTACCAGCATAAACACTACGTCTGATTACTTTATTTTACAATATTTATAAAAACACGCATTTTATCAGACAATTAAATACACTAAACAAACATGAGTGAAAAATTGACCTGGGCCAGGACTCGAACCTGGTTTCTTATGCGTACCGTGCTGAGGCTCTGCGAATGAGCCACCCAGATCCATATCCCTGACCTGCAATTTCTCATACTTATTCATGTTAGAAACAGTCATCTGCTACAGTTTGCAATCATATTTAATTGTTTGATAAAATGTGTGTTCTTATAATTATGAAGTTTTATTTTTTTTAAATATCTTCAGAAGAAAATGGCTGACTTGCAGATGAAATTTGATGTGGTTATAACCTGTAACTGATTTGTGCTATTATAATACAGATGATACATGTTCGTTGGCGGGTTTTATCTCTGTTTTGGCATATTTTTTTAATCGCCAAGTTAATTAACAGTTTTTTGCTAATTATGGATAGAAAATAATACTTTTTTTCACTGTATTTTATAAAAGAACATAGATTACGTAATTACTTGTCTAGAAATGCAATCCTTTTTTTATTCTCCCGAATATTAAGGTCTGTAGGTTGTTTGAAAAAAAAAGTTTGACGAAGAAAAAAGTGATCATTTTAAGTAACTCGACGTTTTAAAAAATCTATATCTCTGTTTATAAATTACTTATGAAGATGAGTTTGGTCTTAAATTGAAGAAATTCTTCATTAGATTCTTCTAGTTTTCGTTTATTTTCTGCGACGCCTGGTTTATTTGATATATGATATTTTAATATGGCATGTTTTGTCGATTTAACATTGCGAAGTCGATTTCTGTAAGTAAGCAGTAGCGGTCTTGTCCAGTTCTTGGCGTTGTTTGTGTGGCGTTTTTTTTTAAGCTTGGCTTGGCAGAGCGACCGCCCTGCTTGATGTTCTAACGTTATATGTGTTTATAGTTAATTGTTATAAGTGTTTAAAGATAATTGTTATAAAAAATTTTATATAAACCTTCTTTCATAAAATTTAAATATTTCATATTTTGAGGAATTATATATATATATATATATTGTTTTTATAGTAATTGGGTTATCAAATAGTTCTTGATAATAAACACACACACACACATTCTTTTGTAAAATACTTTTTCATTATTTCTTAAATAATTTTGGATATAAGCAATGACCTTCTTACACGGATGCATAAGGTATAAAAATATGGGTGAATAGAGGTTTAATGCATATCTTATCCATAAATGTGAAAATAAATCGTAATTTTTGAAATTTAACGTAGAATTGTTTGACTCGCGAAGATATGTTATAAGAAATCCAAATTAGACTGTATAATAAAAAAAAGAGAGAGAAAATAAATACTGTTATAAGGCAATGGTCTTTAAAAATTTCTCTAAATGGCATTCATTACAATTTTACTTTAAATCACCAATAAATAATTACTACGTATACGATCTTTCTTGTAGTATACATATGTTTTAAACTTTAATCTGATTTTATGTAATATTTAATATTTTCTTTAAACTGCAATTTCAAATCATATCATAACTAAAATACAAAATTATAAAATCAACATCTACTTTCCACTATTAGATTCAATATTGGCTCTGCAAAGGATCGATTTGTGGTTTGTGCACTTTCTACACAGTATTCTACATATTTTTGAATGAACAGATTTTTAATTATTGATAATAACAGATTACATAAAGCAAGCGTTGCATATACCGGAATAAAACTGAATGCTTAAAAAGTTTTCCCATCATTCAGAGAGCACGACGAAATTAAATTTTTCTTTAACACCACACTGTGAAAAATAGAAACGTTTTCGGCAAAATATAATTTACAAGTGCAATCGGCATCAAAACTATTTTTAAGATAACCTGATTAAAACCTATTTTGTCTTATTCCAATAAATTGTTTAAAGAAGAATCTCTTACTTTTTATTCAATGAGATATAATAAGGTTAAGGGGAGGTTCTACTTTTTTGGATTAAAATTTTTGTCTTTTTTTAATTCAGAAATTTTTTCATCCCTCAAGTGTACAGATTTTTCCTCTAAAGCAGTTTTTCGTGATATTTCTATTCCTTTCAGTATTTTTTGTTCAACAAATGTAACGCCATTCGTTGAACGTAAAGCTAATGTAAAATTTTAAACTTAATTTTCTCGACAACAGGGTTTTCAAAATGGGCGACCATTTTTCAGAAGAACTATTGGACCGATTTAACTGATTAACAAATCTTAACGAATTTTCTGCTCCTCTATATACATTGGGTGTTTCTTATTGATTTCAAGGTGCTGAAAAAGAATATCTTTGTAAAAAGTTTCTATCACCCTCCAATTTTAAGGAAATTCATTTATACGTTTTGGATTATATATGCAGTATAGCAGTATAACTTGTCTTTCGGCGCGAGTGTACTACCATTTCTTTGCTGTTTAAGTCTTCTTACTTATATTTTGTTTATAACTATAATATTGTCCTCTAAAATATATAAAAAATATCTAGAGGTTGTGTTAATTAACATGATTCTTTTTGTTATGTGTGCGGGGAGCTAACTTTGAAACAGCATGAATCCGCTTTTACGCCGCTAATGAAAACTGCCTATCACCAGTACTTTCGGTGTAAAGAAAGTGGACAAGATAATAAATGGGTACCTCATTCTTGTTGTACACTTCGTGCTAAGGACCTCCGGGTGTGGGTGAAAGATACAAGAAAGTGTATGACATTTTATATACCCATGATATGGCGCGAACCGAAGGATCATATAAATTATTGCTACTTTTGTATTACAAAAACTAAAGGATTCTCTGCAAAAAGCAAACATAAAATTAAGTACCCGAACTTATATTCAGCAATGCGAACAGTATTTCTTAATGATTAATTACCAATACCAAAACCTCCGAAGAATTTTACATATGACGATGCAGCAGTAGAAATGGAAATTGATGAAGTTGAAACTTCCGCTACTTCATCAGATATAAACTAATCTCCTGACATATATGAAGAACCCACCTAATTACTCAAGAGAATAAAATGATCTTGTGAGAGACTTAAGTTTATCAAAAAAAAAATACTCAGGAATTACTTGGATCAACATTGTAAGGTTGGAATCTCCTCCAAAAGAACACTAACATATCTATTTACTGAGATCGACATAAGAAATATTTGGGGTTTTTTTTCACAAAAGATGATTTATGCTATTGTGATGATATAAGTGGTTTAATGTCTGTTTTAAAGTGTCACTATAACTCGGAACAATGGTGATTATTCATTGATGGCTCAAAAGCCAGTTTGAAGGCTGTTCTACTCCATAATGGAAATGCCCTGCCGTCTTTTCCAATATCATATTCTTGCATAATGAAATAATCTTATGAAAGCAGGAAGATACTGCTTCATGAAATTCATTACTCACATTATAATTGGAACATATGTGCAGATTTTAAAGTAATTGCCATTATCATTAGTATGCAACTAGGTTATTCAAAATATTGCTGTTTCCTATGCGAGTGGGGCAGCAGATCAAAACATGAGCATTATATCAAAAAGAAGTGGCCAAGGCGCACACAATATATTGCTTGTGAAAAAAAAATATCTAAAACGTTCCTCTAATTGATAAAAAGAAAGTTATTCTCCCACCTTTACATATAAAGTTGGAATTGATGACGATTTTTAATAAAACGATGAATAAAAAAGGGCGAGGATTTCAATATCTGCAAGAACACTTTCCATCGCTAAGCTACGCAAAAATTAAGGAGGGTATTTTTTTTGGCCAACAAATTAGGCACCTTATGAAGGATAAAAAATTTAAAGATACATTAAGTGATTTAGAAGCCCGAAGATGATATCCTTTTCCTTTGTAACTAGAAAAGTAATGGTAATTTTTTTTACACTTAAACACTTAAATTTTAGTAGTAGAACTACCCACTAAGACCATATTAGTCAGCCATTTGTGGAATCACAGAACAATAATATAAAGATAGCAACATACACCAAATGAAAAAAAAAACGTTATTATTTTTTTATGTTTTAGTTTTATTAGTAACAAATTCATTTTTCAGATAAACGTAAAACAGCGTTTGAGAAAAGTATTTTTTATTCCAGATGCAAATTTTACTTAAAATAACATGAAGCACCCTTTTTTTGTTTTAATTTAACAGTTATTTCTACATGCCTGACAAAAAGTGGTTTATGAAGTTAAAATGCTAACGCTGGTGGCTATTTTAATTTTAATTTTATTTTTTTACAATTTTTCCTACCAGTATTTCTAAACAATAACAATTCTATCTTTAGGATTAGTTAATATGAACAACGAATATTGTTGTTTTGAAGTAGTCGTAGACAAACTAACAAAACATTAGCCGTTATTGACAGTTCTGCAAGTTAGTACAATATAGAAATGTACTTCACGCGCACATGTGCCAACTAGAATAAAGAATGAGAATTAATAAAAGAATAAATAAGAATGATATTTCTCGAGAAAGTAAAGCCATTGTAAATAATGAAAATCTTTCATACAATAGATACTCACATATTTCTGTAACAGATTTACTCCCATTTGTAATGGAAAACGATACAACGTTTCGAGATTTCTGTTCTATTAATATAGTAAGTAACCAATAAATAATACATATATTGTTTTAAATGAATTTTGAAAATTTCTATTTAACTCTACACATTTCTAGTTAATTCCTAAGGTAGATCTTTTGGAAAAGGAATGACTTAATGAACTTTGTTTTTATTTCTATTGCAAATAACTCAAATTAGATTCATATTAATTTAATATTATTATTATTATTATTATTGTAATATATAAAAGAAACTTTATAATTGAAATTATAATAAAATTTAAAACTACACATCTTAATTATTAGTCTTTAAACTAAGCGACATTCTTTTTTACTATTAGATGAACACTTATATTCAATTGTCATACGGTTACAGATACAGTCACACAGTCAATTGCCTCAATATTTTGGATTATTGTTTTAGTTATGTAATTACATTAGACGATGCTGTGCTTATCTAACCTTTTTGTATAATAACACATATGAAACAGGAAAACATGCTGGCCCCCAACAAATATATGGAATCAGGGTAAACTTTTAATATAAAAATTTTGTGCATCAATTAATTATTTTGGATTTTTAAAGATAAAATCCATTTACATACGTGACATCTCTGAATGCCTAAAGAGAACTTCTCAGACGTGGAAACTACGTCTGTAGAGCATACATGTTTATCCAGACACCTTTATTAAGGTCTTAAATGTATCTACCGTATATTCTGGCATATAACGCGCACCTAAATTTTGAGGATATATTTATCTGTTTTTAGGAACATTCGCCGCATTACGCCAACACTTTTTTTTTCTTTTAGGTTTTATGAGATATGTAGTAAAAAATAAAGTAAAGAACATTGAAAGGTATATTAACAAGTATGTTTCATGCGATGTGAAAGCGAACAGTATTGTTTTTGTAAAACTACTCATTAATGTAGAAGTCTTAGTTCTTATGATCATTTTTTTTTCTCTTACATAGTTTTAAATATTTCAATTTATATAACTGGCTTATAACGCGCATCTATAAATTTCGATTAGTTTTCTTTATCAAAAGTGCGCGCTATACGGTGGAATATGCGGTATCTAATATATTTTCTGTACAAAACATGTTTCTCGTTCATGTTTATAGAAAAAAGAAAGTGTATATCTGTACTGATACGAATGGCATATATAATTGTTGCTGAATAATGCAACATACTTCATGCTAAAGTAATACCTATGGGCATAAATATATATGTAGCAATATTTTATATGTATGAGCATCTCATTATTAAGATGTGACAAGGACTAATTAAGAAAAATTTAGAATTGCAGTTCTCTCAACAGGGCTGACGAGTAATGCAAATTTAGATTTAATTATTCTTAATTAAATTCACCATCACTACTATAAAATAATAGCAGAATCACTTTTTAATGAAATTATGCATTCCCTGTACCATTTGTTTCTGTTAGCAAATCTTATATGTTTCATACAAATCAACGGTGTGAATTTTATTATAATGTTTCAAATCGCAATCTTTTAACTAATTTTTTTTAATACCACTTTCGAAATCTCATAAACCAATTCTAATTTTCACCTTTATTCCTAAATTTAAAAAGTAATTTTACAAAAGTTTCATTTAAAAAAAACTGTTTTATATTAACCCTCTCCGATTTACGATCAATCCGATTTTTCTCCGTTTCTACCAATTGTATAGGACCCATAAATAATTCTTTATTTTTCCTGAAGATTCGTTTCATATCTCCAACTTGAATATTGGTTAGCCCTTTTATTTCAAATCCCTTCATAGCTTTAATTTCCGGTTGTTTTCTATCCAACAAAAGAGTTTTCCCACGGTCTTCAAACTCCCCGTCACTATCAAAAACAATATCGACTACTTTATTTTTAGCCATAAATTCCCTCATTTCATCTTGCCACACCAGTTTCTTACTCCCGTCCAATAACTCAATTATATATGCATGTTGACCTGTTTTCTCTTTCTCCTTATCACTCCCATTCATTTCCCTCGTTAACCGATATTCTACACATGATTCACAAAATGTTTTAGCTTCCTCCGCCATATCTTCCCAATAAAAGGAATGCTTGATCCTTTCTAACAGTTTCATAACTGCGTGATGTTCTCCATAAAAGGAAGTATGCGCTAATTTTAGAATATCCCCCCTTTTAATTTTAGGAATTACTAATTGAGCTACAGTTTCACCTACTAATTTCTCTTTATGATACAATAACCCATTCACAACATAAAAAGACTCTCTGTCCTTTTCAGCTAATTCCCAAGCTTTCTCTAAACCTTTACAATTCATTTGTGATTTCTGAAATATATTTGAACTACTTTCCTTAACTTCATCAACATTACTTTTCTCTACCTCGGCTTTTTCCTTCTCATGACTTTGTAAATTTACCGATCTCGTTTCTACGACATAACGGTTATTATTATCATTTCTAATCCTTTCCCCTTCCTTCACTTTATTCCTACTATCTTCCTTAAATTCCTTTTCTACCGATTCTCTTAACGATTTCTCGTGGTTTAACCCTGACAATTCATTAGCCACTTCAGGATGTAAAATCACATGTTCCTTACTATTATCAATTATCGCGCAAAGTACATCCTGATGAATTACATTAGTTTGACCGCGTTTTGGAATAGCTAAAGGTAACTGAAATAATGGCGATTTAACTGCCTTACCAAATATCCCTTGTAAATAAATGCTACCAGCCCCTCTTAGTTTTTCTGCCGGCACGAAATCTTTATGAACGACACTAATTTCGCAACCCGAATCCAGTAATCCTTTTGCTATTTTTCCATTTACACTAACTTCCACTTTCTCGAGTTTATTTAACTTCTCTCCGATAACTTTAGTTCTCCAATCCCCTTTTGCTCCGGTTCTTGCCATAATCGCTCCCCTTGGTAATTCTTTAATGCCTCGCACTGAGACATTATTTATACTAGCCCTTGGTTCTTGTCCCTTATCAACCTGCCTATTTCCTTCATTATTTCCTTTCGTACAAAATGCCCTCTTAAACTGCACTTGAAACAGGTAGGCGTCACAACGTTAGGTTTCTTATATTCCGGCTTTCTACCCAAAAATGGACTAACTTCATCATTCCCATTTTGTCCTCAATTGCAACTAAATCCCTCATCTTTTTCCCTTCTAGAATCCTCATTATTTAGATACTTTTCTTTACCTTTACAACCCTTATAAGTTACCGCGTAAGAGTTTTGTTTAGCATCAAAGAAATTATCACATTCCTTAACAATTTTAGAAACTACTAACCAATTACTGTGCTGAGTTAATCCAACATGCGTCGCGGTTTCCTCATCTAAAGTATTTAACAACTTATCCGTGACAATTAAATGATTAACCTTCTTATACGTATCTGCACCTATAATCTTACAGTAATTTTCCCACGTTGCTATTAAACGCGATACAAATAATACATGAGTTTCATTTTGATTCCTTGTAGCCTTCTTGAAATTTTCCAAACACGCCTTTGGTGTCGGCTCGTGTTCCCTTAGAACTAATTCCTTTAATTTCTCATAACTCTCAATTTGTTCCCTAGTAGTATAAATTAACAAATTATCGGCCTTATCTCCTGACATATTTAATAGAATTTCGGCCTGCTGGGTTTCCGGCACATTTTTTGTTTGGGATGATCGTTCTAAACTGTTAAAAAACAGATTCCATCACTCAGTCCCTTCTGGAACTTTGATAGACAAAGTTTTAACGATTTTAATCAATTTCTCAAAGTTACTCTCATGATTAGATTCTCTAGTCCCATTAGAATTATTTGCCGAACTTTGAATTTTAAGCCTTTCCAACTCTAACTCATGTTCCATTCTCAATTTTTCAGACCTTTCTTGTCTTTCTAAACTTTCTTGTTCTAACCGTTCCGTAACGATAGTGCTAGATAATTCCATAATGGCCCCTTCTTCATATTCGTCGATCTCCACTATCTTTTTCTTAAGCTTAAACCTGGTATCATCTTCCGAGACTTCAATCCCTAACTCTTCACATATCGCCTGAAGATCCACCCTTTTTATTTTTAGTAAGAAAGCCATACCTTCTACTGATAATTATTACCACCCTACAACAATACTTAAACCCAATATCAAATTAATACTTCCTCAAATTCTACCTTCATAAGTTACCACCACATATTATACTATTTAACATATTTCAAATAAATAACAATGATTGATAAATTTCCTTAAACAATGTTACCCCACAATTTGCTTTCAAAAACAAAGTAAAAATGATTTCAATTGAATTACTATGCAATACAGATTTAAGTTTATACAATTAAATAATAAAATACACTTTACACAATAATACTGATACGTTGCAAGTTGAATGAAAACCCTGATGCCAATCACTAAATAGAGATATCCACCTAACAAAAATTTGCATAAAATACACATAAATTCCTAAATTTAATCTCAATAAAATATTCCAATTTCCAAAATTGGTTCTCGCATTAAAAAGTAAGATCACAGCCCTCTTCTTTTTCTCTGGGCCTTAAATTCTTCCTTGAAGGTTATTTCAATTTAATTTAAATTCTACCCAGATTTGCCTTCCTCATTTACTATCACTGTTTCAAACTTAAAACAATATCACTTAATTTAAGTATTACTTTAATAATAATTTAAATTTAAGAAATTTCAATTATTCCTTCCAACTATTAACACATAGCATTAATTTTAATCATTAATCTGACCCGTTTAAAAAAATACTAGAAAATCAACTCTAGTAAACAATATTAGCTCCTTTTCTTAAAACAATACTGTAAAACGGTTGTCAATATTTCATTTGATTTAGCCCAATTATTATATTGCACATAAATTATCATAAATTACCCACAACATTAACTTAAATTACCATCAATTACACACAAAAAAACAGTAGGTTCGAGAATGTCAGTAGAGTATAATTATCTAAACACCTTACCTCGTACTTTATCCGCTGGGGCAATTCTCTGCTCACTTTTCACCCGGGTAAATATTCCACCCTCGGGCAAAAATCACTGTAACTTGCTTCACTATACACAAAAACACTACACACCAACCCTAGTACTAGCACTACACGCAGCACAAACACTTGTTCACTTCTGTAATGACGATAGGGCACCAACACTTCCGCTGGACGATCCGGCATGAACACTCTGTAACACGGCTAGCTGGCACTGGTCTACGACGATAGGGCACGAACACTTCCACTGGACGATCCGGCATAAACTATCTGTAACACGGCTAGCTGGCACTGGTCTTCGGTGATTCGGATCCCGTCGCTGCCACCATTGTCGGATTCCCTCTAAGTCCACCCAACTTCGAAGAATAATCCGGTATTTTCTTATATGCTGCCACCACCGATATGACTGCGTGATATCGGTCACGTTATAATAGGTATGTTGAGAGAAGACGAACTCTTTCAATTAAACTTAAACTCACACTTTATTTACAATATTTACACTTAAAACTCGGATATAACTTATCCGGTTCAACATTAAATAAAAAAAAATACAGAAAATGCTTTCTGTGTACTGTTAAGCTACGTTAGTTAACTCAGATCAGAGATTTCTATTAATCTCACCCACACTTTTCTCTTCTCTCCAAGAGAACTCTCCCGATACACCTGCCTCAGAGCTCACACTCTGAACAACCTTCACACTTCACTCCCCCCTTAAAAACTAAACTCACTCTCTGGTCTCAACGGGGGTCGTCCCCTGTTCCCAAGAGTTCCTTGACAGCACTTAATCCCCTCTTGATGGGTCTGTCTTCTTACAGAATGAATGAAATCTATCTTATCTATGCACTTACAATCACAAAAGAACAACTTCTTCCATTATACTAAACATTCTCTCACTTTATATCATGTCATCCACCTACCGCATTAAGATTTCAGTTATGAAAAGATTACAGTACACAGCAAATACACACACAATAAGATAATCCCATAACAATAGTTTTTAAGCCTACAGCTGCCAGGGACACCTGACAGGTAGTATCACACAACGTGATCGAATAAGGAAACAATACTAATAAAGATCTGTTCCATAATACTCAGTTCACATATTTCCGATTATTCATCGGAAACGTAACCATATCATTGTGTATCCTTCAAATGTATAATTTCAATTTAAAGTTACAAAAAACAAACAGTTATTATCTTCCAGAAAATCTTCAATTGTTAGAAATGAAGTAGCATTTTTTACGTCATATTGTTGACAAATTAACAAAAGCAGTTTAATATACATTATATGCTTTCTTTTTTTCATTTCTTTTATTTGTGAGTGCGTTTTCTGTATAACAATACTGTATTTACTCAAGTGGAATTTTAGGAATTATCCTGGTATTTCCGAACAGGATATTTTTAATTAGTTTCAACTAATGTTTTTACTATCTTTTGTTTCATACAAATCAACGGTGTGAATTTGATTATAATGTTTCAAATCGCAATCTTTTAACTAAATTTTTTTAATACCACTTTCGAAATCTCATAAACTGATTCTAATTTTCACCTTTATTCCTAAATTTAAAAAGTAATTTTACAAAAGTTTCATTTAAAAAAAACTTTTTAAAACAATTAATATAAGTATATAAAAAATAAATGAATTGAAATCTAAGTCTGGATTTTTTATTATGAACTAGATTTTCAGCTTGAGTAAAATATTTAAATGGTGTAGAAATGTATTTCTTGTAATCGACTGGAGAGATTTTTTTTTCGGATCATTTAATTTTACTACCTGGAAAGGATTTTAATATATTAGTTGAATTTATATTTTTTTTACCCTCGCACCGGAATGATTTCTATGAAGATTTCAACTTTTTGTTTTATTCAACCATTATGCGATCATCTTATTAAGTCGATTTTCAAGAAACTAGCTTCATTAGAATTCATTTTAAGTCTGAAATATGGTTTTTTGAAACGAAAAAGCCTAAAATATATATTTTTAATTCTGAATGTCTCAAGTAATATATTCTGTTACTTTCTTTTAATTAACCATAAATGATTGATCAAAATTTCAAATATTCTATTCGTTGTGATGTGAAAAAACTAATTCCACTTTACTTTTTAAAAAAAGTTTAACTGAAAAACAAACATATTTAAATGGAATGATTAAAATAATATTTTATTTAAATATTTTATCATTTAAATATTTATTTCTATAGTTCTGTATACGGATATAATTTTTACATTTTATTACAGTAATAGCATAGCTTGTTCGTATGTCTTTGTAGTTGTTTATTTCATTACAGCTTTACAGATACTAAAGAAAGTGACCGACACTCAGAAACAGATTTATTGACAAATTATAAAAAATACATACAACAATACCATTTTGTTTTAAATCTATGTATGCTTTGGAATTTTATTTAAAACATTTAAGGAGTATTATTTACTTTATAAATTTGTTTTAAAGTGTAGAGAGAAACTGTTTTGGGAGCTTCAATTTAAGAAATAACTTCTTTTTTTTTGCAGATAAGAAAGGTTTTGAAATGGGTTGTCATTATTTTTTCTAAAGAAACATTAATAAAACACAGGACACATTTGTGTACTATGATAATATTATGTTATTAAATATTTTAATTTTAAATATCAAATGTTTCGCTTAGGATTAGAGCTAAAGACATCCAGTAGACTCGACAAACAGAGGATTCTTCATATTTTTCAATTTTAATGTTTTCCGGTTAAGAAATATCTTAATCATTATTCTCTAAAGTACTTAAATTTAGACTCGTAATTGATATCTAAATAAATAAAATTTCATTTTAGATTTTTTTATCATTTTTAACTAAAACATTTTAAACTACTTAATCAAAATTATCAAATTAAAAGTTAAAATAAAAGTGGTTATCGGAGAAAACAAATTATATTACTTTTTAAGTATTTTAGAAAACTTTATACGATTGCTTGTTACTTTCACATATTTCTTTATCAATGAATTGCTTTCTTGCCTGGCCGATATGATATGGATCAAGCAGAAGTTAATTATCAACAAATATTCTGTTTGTTTTTTTTAAATTAAACAATCGACATAATCTTGCTGATCCAACCTGCATTTGAAGGCGCAGTTAATGATATTGTTTGACTAAATCTGAAAAGAATTTCTTTAAAAACAATACTGATTTTCAATTAGGTTTGAAATTATATGCATTAGAGCCATAAAAATGAAATGAGGAAATAAAGTTGAAATTTGACTTTTTTTCAGTTACATTTCTATTTCTGTCATCCTTTCCAATACAAATTATTTCTTGCTTCGAATTTTATTTACTTTGGTGACGAAGAGTAACTAATCAAGGGAATCGTCCCATTCGAAGTGTCAGAATTTGTTTAGTGTTAAAATATTTTCTTCGTTAGTATCTCTCAAAAATTTTTAATAAGTAAATAAAAAAAATATTTCTAAAACTTTCAGTAAATTTTATACCCTAGTACGTTTTGATCCTTAATGTTATCATTATTTTGTGAATGCATTTGAAATGTTTACATTCTAAGTATAACAAACAGGTTCAGCGAAAGAATTTTATTTACAGATATTGCTTTGAAGTAATAATAATATTTAAATTACACTTTCATCCACACAATATCTTACGATCGAAAAGTATATTTCTATTCATGTATTCTGTGCATTATATTTTTGCCATGTAGTGTGACAAAATATACTGTTTTATATGTTAGTAATTTTTAATTTATTTCTCTTTCTTTTTCTTTAAGAATTACCACGTGGACTTACTGGGATTTGTCATGCATATATACATATTTAACACAAAACCTATACTTAAAATTGAAAATCAACTTAAATTGATTTCGCAATTAACATTCTGTGTTATAAGGACAGAATTCGGACCACAAAACACCCACAGTTGGCTGTATGTGTAACACTTAGTAAGCAATGATTTTGAATGACTTTTTCTTCAACCCTCTGTATCTACCAGGACAAATTCCATAATACCCAAAATCTAAAGATTTATTCTTTAAAATCACTTAGTGCCTTTTAAGAATAATATTGCAAATTGAAAATAAACACATCTTATCATACTTCTTATTGAAGATGTTCGACAAATCCATTGTATTTTCATACATATAAAATATAACTTAAATGATCTGATCTACTGGATTTCTATGACTTTAACTAAAAAGCTCATCCTTTGTGACATGGTTTGGGTGCATTTTTTTGTATTGTGTTGTGTCACTCTCTATAATAAGATGAAAAAATATCCCTATTTGTTTCTCTTTCTAAATTGCCTGTGTTAGGTAAAGTGTTTGTACAGGGAAGTTAATGCATATCATAAATCTAATAATAAAGAATGAGAGTATAAATGACAATAATACATGAGCTATTTATCATCTCTTTGTGTCTTTCTTTTTTCCCCGTTTGCATTAACGGGACTCGGTACCCATAACTTTGCGAAAAATAACGAAACTATCAGTTTTTCAATTGTTTGCTTAACGTGCATTTAGACATCCCTAGTATACTCTGGAAAATTTACGTAAAGGTGCTATTATTATAAATATACGAATTTTTTTTTTTTTTTACTGCATCCATTCCCTTTTGTATCACAGTTCTAATCTTTAAATTAATTTTCTCAGTTCAAGTGTGTTTGTTTTTTTACATTTTCTACCCTTAAAATGCTTAAACCTCAACATATATGTAAAACATGACGCACACACGCACACATGAATATATACAGGGTGTAACTGAAATGCTTCAACAAACTTTGAGGGATGATAGTACTCATGAAGATGAACAAAAAATGCAATAGAACACGGGGTCGCAAATGACATTTAACCCTTTCAGGGACAGTGGTATGTCTAAAAAACCACTTAATTTTAATTCCAAAACGCCACAATGGCACCAGAATTTTGCTAAAATCTTTTCCATTTAATATTTATGTGAAATATAGCCTTTTTCTTATTTACAAACAATTTTTTTTGTAAATTCTGGTGCCAGTCCATTTTCAGACGCATTTTCTCTATTTTTATCCTTTAAACCTTTTAGGGGCAAACTACTTTTAGTACTAAAATGTTGAAATAAATGACTGGCATCGGAATTTATAAAAAAAAATTGTTTCTAAATAAGAAAAAGGCTATATTTCACATACATATTAAATGGAAAAGATTTTATCAAAATTCTGGTGCCATTATGGCGTTTTGGAATTAAAATTAAGCGCTTTCATAAACATACCACTGCCCCTGAAGGCGTTAAACGTCATTTGCGACCCCATGTTCCATTGCATTTTTTGTTCGTCTTCATGAGTACTATCATCCCTCAAAGTTTGTTGAAGCATTTCAGTTACACCCTGTATATATATACATAGATTTTTTTTACATAATCGAAAAGGTATATTGGTTAGAATTAGGGATGGATTTTGCAATAAAATGAAGATAAAAGTAAAGAAAATAGAAATTCGTGTTTTTCACGTAATCCTCACAAAGATATGGATATTATCACTAGGGACATAATGAATCCACGATACCTCGATCCCATGGATAATTTTGTCCATGAAAGCATTACATATTTATAAGAATTTTTGTAATATTGTTAATTGTGAATTCGCTATTCACCCATTATCTGATCTAAGAATCATTACGTAAAAATCTCTTCTTAATTTTTTCAGAATTTTCCATTTTTTCAGTTCCATCCCCTTTGCTGTTTTCTTGCTGGCTAAACGTTTCTTCATATATTTTAACAGATTCTTTTGATGCGCTCTTTTGTGCAAACTGAGCTTGGATTACGAGACCTAATCGATCTTTGCAGCTAGTAGTATCCAATAATCGATTTATAGTTCTATATATAAAGGTTCTATAAAAACCAAGGCATTGTAATTGCTTAAAGATTTCACCTGCGGAAAATCTCTGATCAAAGAGCTGTTTAATCGTCATTTTTTTAGCTTCCATCCTAATTTAAAATATTTGCTTTATACAAAAAATGTTTGCACTAATAGAAAATTGCCAAACGCTGAAATAGAGAAATAAATTGTTTTACCAAACGATTAAAATTAATTCTTTTTTTATGGAGTGTAACAGTATTTAGTAGCAGGGTTTACCGTCTTTAAGAATATTAACATTTATAATATGCTTTTCTGATAAAAAATTTTAAACTTCAGAAGATAAGGGCTTTCTTTTCTTGTTTGTGTTGCATTTCATGCCCGTTATTAGGGGGTCAGAAGTTAAAAGAAGCTTATTCAAAACATCCATTTTGCAGGTCACTCGCGAAATCTTTCTTGTGTAGTTTAATCTAACTGACCTAATACGTTTATTGTGAGGTCTTGCAGCCTCTTCAGATAGTTGGTCTATTGGCAGAATAGCATCTTTTATAAAGTCTGCTCCATGACAAAGTACCTTGTGCATTGTAGGGAACATGGGATAAAAACCATACAGCAACACATGCAGTTCAGCCGTTTCTTAGCAATATATTGAAAATTCTTCTGTATTAATTTTGGATTCGTATTGTTTTCTCCGAATCTTGTTTTATGAGTAACTACCCATTTTTGTTTGAACTAATTTTTAATAAGGAACTTATGTTTATCTCAACTATCCTTGGATCTCCTTCAGAATAATTTCTTAATAATTCTTGCTCCATAAATTGAAGCTTTCCATCAAATGTTGACTCATTTGAACGTTGCATGATGGTATGCAACTCATTTCGAGTAATAGACCTCAATCCAGAGGGCCCTGTTACTAAAATAAATAAAAAACCAACTTGCAGTAATTTATATCAAAAATTGTAGGAACCAACAAATAAATTCTTTAAAACTAGGGGGGGGGCGGTTTCGGGCGGCTGAATTTTTTATAACTGTCTTGTATACTATGTACAGCTTATTACACAATCGTTTTCATTGCTTAGATATGTTTTGGAATATAACAAAATCATTTTTAAATATTATAAATAATCATTTATGCCACTATTAATTACACCTAAGTTGTCGACCATATCGACAAAAATCGGCTGGATATTCATTAGGTAAATTTAGTGTGTATAAAGTACATACCTGGTTCAGAATAATCCATCACAACAACAACCACCAATTTGTTTAGTTACAAAATTACAAGAGATTTTAAAACTCTAAAATCTGAGCGCTTCGAAAAATCACAGTAAGAGAACGGAAACTTCTGACTGATAGCGAGGCGCTCTGTGTCGCGCTAGCGACTTACAAGTTTCACCTTTGGATGCAGTAACTACGTAACTTTGTGAAAAATGATATACAGGGTAGGCAACCAATTTTTAAAAAATCATATTTGGCCATATTTTGGGGCTAAATACCACACTGTGCGAGGAGAGGGTTTGGACTAACTAAATCTAAATTTTCAGGCTTCTAGGTGGGCTAGATTTTGCTAGCCATCGCAGACAAACAAATAAAAAGACAATCACACACACAGATCGAAACATTCTTTTATTAGTATAGATTTAGACTGAAAGCTACTGCAAAAATTAGACATATACATATAACTTTACGTTAAATTTCAACTATTTATATAACAATTTCAGTGACTTTTTCTTTAAATTATAAATGATTTCAGTATTAAATAATAGACTGCATCTAACGCATACCTCATTCACCCAACACTTCTGAACATTTTAAGCAGTCATATGAGAATACATCTGATTTTGGGTTTCTTTTTCTTAGGAAATTATAAAACTTTCTTATTTTTAATAACATAAAACATAAAATATGAATATTTATTATACAAAATTATACATAAAATAAATATAATTTGCGCTAGAAATCGAAAAACAAATAAACTATTGTATATATATTTTTTCTACATAAGAAAGTACAAATAATTTTGTAATCTTGTAAAACAAAAAAAAACTATTTTGTATCAACACACAAAAAGACTATCAGTCTAATCATAAAGTTTTTTTATTAATCGTATTGTATTCATAAAATTATAAGCTTTCGAAACATATCGAAATTTAAAAAGGGAATGCATAAACGAAAAATACCTTCAGATTTTCTTCTCTCTTAATATTACTTCCACGAGCAGGGAAGACCGAGCTATGCTCGGTCAAAATTAAATTTGAGTTCAAATATCATGACCCATGACCAAAATGACCCACTAATTGAATTTTCTCGAACATGTGACTTAGCCCAACAGTCTTCTCGTGCCGGAAAACCATAGGATGCAAAATTTAGTGTAAATTGAGCCGCTTTTTAGATATTGACCAACAATGACCCAGAAATATCCCCCTAATCGAATTTTCTCGAACATGTGACCTAGTCTAATGATTTTCGCGTGCCCGAAACTCGTAAAATACAAAATTGAATCAAAATCGTTAGAGCCGTTTTTTAGATAAAATTAATTTGACCCGCTTTGACCCAAAAATGACCCCCTAATCGAAAGTTCTCGAACATGTGACCCAGCCCAATAGTCTTCTCGTGCACGAAAATAGTCGGATACAAAATTTCGTCAAAATCGTTTGGACCGTTTTTTAGATACAATTAGCTTGACCATGACACAAAATGACCCAAAATGACCCACTAATTGAATTTTCTCGAACATGTGACCTAGCCCAACAGTCTTCTCGTGCCCGGAAACCATTGGATGCAAAATTTAGTGTAAATTGAGCCGCTTTTTAGATCTTGACCCATAATGACCCAGAAATGACCCACTAATCGAATTTTCTCGGACATGCGACCAAGCCCAATGATTTTGTCGTGCTCGAAACTCGTAGGACACAAAATTTAATCAAAATCGTTAGAGCCGTTTTTTAGATAAAATTAATTTGACCCACGTTGACCCAAAAATGACCCACTAATCGAAAGTTCTCGAACATGTGACCCAGCCCATTAGTCTTCTCGTGCCCGAAAATGGTCGAATACAAAATTTCGTCAAAATTGTTTGAACCGTTTTTTAGATACAATTAGCTAGACCATGACCCAAAATTACCCACTAATCGAATTTTCTCGAACATGTGACCTAGCCCAATGGTTTTCTGGTGCCCCAAAACGGTAGGATAAGAAATTTCGTCAAAATCGTTAGAGCCGTTTTTAAGATAATTTTTGCATATATATATATATATATATATATATATATATAACCACCCACAAGATTTGCTCGTATTAGAATATATGATGTAGATATAAAACATTTAAGCATAGTTTATACAGATTTATTTAAAGTAAAAATTTCATAGAATAATGTTTTTTAAATGTATTTTTGCATGTATATTTTTTGCATAAATTGTACGCATCCTTAAATAGGCAGAATTCATTACGGTAGGATTCCTTCGGCAACTTTATTTTCAGCTATATGACTATATTACAAAATGTATTTTATTATTATTTTATTTATAGAAGAAAAAGAAATACTTTCACGAAAATATTCCTTTATAACGTGAAATATCAGCTATAAACAATAAATGATTGTGAGACTAACAAATAAACATTACATTTTTTTACATTTTTTAAAAACTTTTATTGTTTTCCATGTAAAAGCTACGAGGGCAATTCGGAAAGAAACCTCCGTTTATGAATTAAAAAAAACTAATGAAAGGATACGTTTTTTATTACTAACGTTTGAAATGCACATTCTTCAGCTACTTCTCAGCATAATCGAAGTATTATTTAAAACAATTATCATAGCTGTAAATCAGCTTTGAAATTCCATCGTCACAGACTTCTGCCGCCGGGCTATTTAACAGGGCTGTTCGTTCTATTCTATCCACACCACTATTTATTTATTTTTTTTGTAATAAAAGGACATTTCGAAAATTAATTTCCGTCGAGGCGTGGCACTATTAATAGTGGGCGGAGCGCAACCATTGCTAAATCAAGCAATCTGTAATTCCGTAAAATTTCAGCAATCTTAGGGAGAGTGTCGAACTACCGCATGTTTCCGGGTTATAACGTCACAAAATGTGCGCTGCTATTGAGAATCCTACCAAATGCGAGGTACGAGGAGTAATAAGATTTCTTTGGACGAAAAAACTGTCAGCAGCGGACATTCATCGTGAACTGTGTGCAATATATGTCTCAAACATTATGAGTGAAGGTGTAGTGCGCCAATGGATCAGGTTTTTCAAAGGAAGAAGAACAAGCATCCATGATCAAGGAGTGGGAGACCGTCTGTAGTGAGTGATAATCTCGTCGAACAAATTGAAGACAAAATTCGTCAGATCCGTCGATTCACAATTTCGGAACTTTCCCAAGAATTTCCGAACATTTCTCGGACTGTTTTGTACGAAATTGTCACCGAAAAATTAGGCTATCGGAAGTTCTGTGCTCGATGGGTACCAAAGATTTTCACGGAGACCCACAAAATTATTCGAATGGGCGCCTTAGACTTTCTTTCCCGGTACAACACGGAAGGGGAGAAGTTTTTGAATAGAATAGTGACTGGCGACGAGACTTGGATTGTGTATGTAAATGCTGAAACAAAGCAACAGTCAATGGCATGGGGTCATACCGGTTCTCCAAACCGGCTGAGGGAAGCCCGTCAAACTTTGACATCGAGGAAGATTATTTTAACCGTGTTTTGGGATGCTCATGGTATCTTGCTGGTCGAATTCATGAAACGTGGTAAGACAATAAATTCTGAAGTTTACTGTAACACTTTGAAGAAACTGAAAAGAGCCATCCAGAACAAACGTCGCGGCCTGCTGACATCTGGAATTGTGTTCTTGCACGATAACGCTCGCCCTCACAGTGCTCCGAGAACACAAAATCTTTTGCGCCAATTCGAATGGGACGTGTTTAATCATCCCCCCTACAGCCCCGACTTGGCTCCTTCTGATTTTCATCTGTTCAAGGAAATGAAGAAGTGGCTTGGAGCACAGCACTTCGCTGACGATGTGGATCTTCAAATCGCTGTGACAAGTTGGCTGAATTTGCAGACAGCTGAGTTTCAGAAGGGATTGGTAAGTTGGTAAAACGGTATGACAAGTGCTTGAATGTACATGGTGACTATGTTGAAAAATAGAAGACAGCCGTACTTTTGAGATGTAAATAAAAAAATTGTTGAAAGTAAGCGTGTTTTTCATTTATACAACAAAACGAAAATTAGTTTCCGAACTGCTGAAGGAATATTTTACTTGACCCACTATTTTTTAAAACATTTTTGTAGTACATTTATCAGCAAATGATGTAGAAAAATATGCTAAAATTCTTTGGATTGAAAGAGTGGTGCGAGTTGAATTTAAAAATAATCGCAGTTGAATAGGCCGGCGGCAGAAGTCTCTGACGATGGAACTTCAAAGCTGATTTACCGTTATGATAATTGTTTTAATTAATACGGCAATTATGTTGAGAAGTAGCTGAAGAACGTGTCTTTCATACGTAAGTAATAAAACATGTTTCCTTTCATTAGTTTTTTTTTAATTCATAAACGGAGGTTACTTTCCGAATTGCCCTCGTATTTTAAGTTTTAATACGTAACAATATGCATTTTAAATTAAGACAAAAGAGGAAAATATTTTTATGATTAATTTTATTCGTCAACATTTCATAACTATGTCAATAAGATTTTTTTATACTATTTACAAAACATTTAAATTTAAAAATACATCATAATTTTATAAAATATATTTGTATTTCTGTTTTATCTAATTATGGAAACACAATTAAGTCAAACATAATATATTTTTGAATCATGAATTTTTATTCAAATTAATATATAAGAATTTATCAATTTTAAAATCCATGCCGCTGAATAAATTTTACTGAGTAAAATAAAAGTAAACAATATTTCTCTTTTAATGCTTCTTATCAATTTATGCATATTTCAACATCCATTTGCATAATACCATCAAATATATGTACAACCCAGAAATTAAATTATTTTCGATTTGAGAATTTGGAAAAGAAATATACTCTTTTCTTGAACAAATATTTGTTTAAATGTAATTTTTGCGTATTTACATGTGTGTTTAAATTGATGCAATTTTTTACATCAAGAAAATACCGTTAAACTAAGCATAGTTATACTTTCACTTCATTAATTCAAGAATGAAATTTATTCCATTTCAATTTACAGAAATTGCGTGCCGGCACTTGCTTCTTTTATTTCTTTCTATTTGAGTTTCACATACAAATGATAATAATACTTGCTTTTAAGTCCTTTGTATTAAATAATCTGAATAACAAATGTAATGATTACTTTTCAATACGCTTCATTCGATTTTTTTAGATGTTTCTCATGATTTTGCCATTCGAAAAGCAAATTGCAAACGTAATTTGAACGTATTAGTTGAACAAATTTATCCTTTATTATAAAACGCATCATTTTGTGTTGTAGCAGAAAAATCTAATTTTTCGAACTGTATTATATTATAATTTCAGAATAATTTTATCACAGGGATAACAATTTAAAGCTTCTCAGTACAGGATAAACTAGTAAATTTGCAGATCAGGAGCCTCAACGTCAGCTCTGAAAGTCAATGTCTTTTAATTTCACTTTTCCTACTATTTAGAATCTTACAATTCGCAATTTATTTTCTTTATGTTATATACATATTTATAGGCATATAAAATACTTTGGAGGTTTCAGAAATATCAAGCGTTAAATTAAACACGGTTTATGCAATGATATTCTGAAATTCTCATGAACTTTTTATTCTTGTAAATTTTTAGATAAAGAAAATGCATTTCTTATTTTGATATTCTTTGAAATAGGGTTGCTAAGAAACTAATAAAATAAAGAGGAAAGAAAAACAAATGCATTTTAAAATTTGTAGAAAATAGGAAAATAATATGTTTTATATTTCCCGAACCGTTGCAAAAAATTTTTCAAAAATTTAAACAATTAATTTCTAAATTCTATTAGATGTATCGGCAAATTTTCAAAGCTAATGTGTATATTTAAGACCTCCATATTGAAAATTTAGTATCCGTAATTCTACGTTTAAATCCATTTTTCAAATATGCGATCTCCATTTCAGTTAAAAATGAAATTTGAAAATCTACTGCATTCCGATAGGAAAACATTATGACCTAAAAAGAAAGGTTCTATATTTTTCGAACGAATGAACCAAATGTAACTAAAACTTATACAGCTGATTCCGGGTACCTAACCAACATACCCACTAAAAATCAACTTAATCGGACGATTTTTACGGCTGTTATCTCTGAACAGACAGACAGACAAACAGACGGAAACCAAAAATTTTTCGCGTCTACACAGTGAGCGTTCACTGACGTTTCGGCAATTAGCAAAGTGACCAATTGGAAAATAAAAAAAATTAACATTCTTTATCAAACAGAAATCATACGTCCATTTAGCAATGATAACAATGAACGGTGATTGGACAAATAATTAGAAGCGTGCCTATTAATTTGGTCGATAAAAAAATATCTAAAACATAGCTGCCAGCTTTCTGTTGTTTTTAGTCAGTCAACTAAATATAATTAGGACCGGAAACATTATTTAATGAAAATGTTCGTATCTCCTTTGTGGTTTTGTATTGTATTATTTAATTGTATATTATTTCTGGTTTATGCTGACTTTAAAAATGACGAGCTAGAAGCTGTGAAAAAAGTACAGTTCTTGAAACTAGCTGGAATTTAAAAGCACAGTTGAACACTGAAAATTCTTGTGTATCAGTTTTTATTTCTGAATTTTCTCATTGCACTTACTTCTATCCTTGTTTAGTAAAATCCAAAAATTTTTAATTTGAAAAAAAAACACTAAATATTAACTTTATTCTAAAAAAGATATTTTCTCTGAAACAACAAGACATAAAACTTTCAAGAAAAATCAATGTATACATCGAACATTAAAAACTTTAAGTTTCTATAGTAAATAAAAAAATATTTTTAATTTCACATAACCAGTTACTGATGTATATACCTAAACTTTTTTATAAATCTATTCCGATTACTAACTAGAGTAAAACATAATACACGGTCTTATTAAATGATGTTCTATTTATGGGTAAAATAGTTAACGTCATACAATTAAGCTATAACCTAAATTCATATGATCCATTTCCTTTAATAACATTACCGTCCTATGTTTAGATGTTTTACCATAATGACTTCATTCAAATTTGCGCACAAGGTAAGTTCCATATCAGGAAGTAGAGGAGAGTGAAATAAAATTACAGAGAAACGTCTTTTTTCTATTTTTTAGTTTTATTAAAATAATGAAGGAATAAACCTAATGACGGGAAAAAATATTAATTTAGTTTGATAATTATGTTTTTATTGTTACAGCATGCTGAAATTTTTTCCTTCAAAGCTTTTCTATGTAAATTTGAAATATTATACGACTGATTAAATATCGAATTTTACAACATAAAGTGGTATAAAAATAGATTATAGTGTTCATCATAGAAATCAATCGGGAACCGTTGAAAAAGAGTCTAAACTAAAAAAAATTGTACCATTATTAATTGAAAAAATACGTGTTCACATAGATTTCATGAAATATTTAAATTTTAATTTAACCGATAACAAAGTAGAAATACATATTACAATGAGAAAATAAATACAGTCAATAGTTGATGAAATAGGAGCATTTGTATCATATAAATTTTAACTGCACATGCGTGAACGATAACAAAAGAGTTTATGAGGAAGCTTATGCAAAATGACCAGTCGAATATCGTAAAAATTCAGAAGCATATCGGCGATATAGTGAGATGAATTTCAATTGTTTATACCTTCATGGTAATGTATTTTACACAAATTGCCATTTTTATTAACTTCCATTTTTATTGACTTCCTTGATAACCTTAATTTTTATTGACATCCAACAAGGAAGTTAGCGTTTAATGCATGTCTAAGCGTAGCTTTTGAATGGATGTTTCTATTTAGATTATTCTTTATTTGTTGGAATAAGCTCGTTCTAACGATGATTCCAAGGTGAGCTAAAATATCAATAACAACAAAAAAAATCATGCGTCAAGCATAGATTATGATTATGCTTAGGTATATATTAGTGATAGATGCTGTCTAAGTAATCAATTTGATAACGCACAACACACTTGAAGACCCAATGCCATCAATTGCCGTGAATAGTCGGAAATGTATCCAAGTTCTTCTGTACAGTCCTGTTTAGGATCTATAGATTAGTATATGTACTACACAGTTTTCTACAATTTACTTCAGTTTGAAAACGCATAGCATAGTTGAAAATACCCCTTCAGAAAATTCCACCAATAAACGGAAATGTACTCGAGATATTTTGTGCAGCCCTATATAGAATCTATAGAATATATATACACCAAGTAAAATGCAGAAAACGAGTTTAATTTGAAAGCACGTGCCACAACTGAAAACCCACTTCCAGCAATTATTATTCCATTATTATTGATAGACTGTAACCGAATTCTTTTGTGTGTCCCTATAAATTAACGTTGAATGCTATGTGCACGTTATTCTATAGCAAGCCTCTGTTAGTGCCCCTCAATAATATATGTCAATGTCAGTATTTTTGAAATAGGGTTATATTATTAAAGTACATCGCATACAATTTTACCCCATAGACCGCAATGTAACAGAATTATTTTGAGTGTCCATGTAAATGAGTTATAAATGCTACACACTTCATTTTCTATACCGAACAATCCATAGTAAACTTCGATAACATACATGAATTGCACTGCAATTCAAGTATATTTACATGAGTTAGAGTACTGACAGACGACAGACAGACAGACGGCAGACAAACAAACCGAATTCATAAACACTTTTCAACTATGCGGGAAAGTGTTAAAAATAAATATAAAAAAAGACTAGTCGTTAGGGTCCACCGTAATACTTACCCATCATGGATATGCATAATATTAAATATTAAAATAAAAAATGTGTAAACTACTTATAAAATGCATTGCAATTCGAATAAAACCGTGGCTTGATGACGTCATAAACTTTAAAGGCTCGATTACTGAATTGCTTAAAAGAAACATCCTTATAACTCTAAAAAACAATAATCCTATTAACTAGCAGTTTATTGCATCTGATTAAGCGTCTCATTTCCAATTAAAATATATCTTTGAATTGAAATTTGGTTGAAATACAGGGTCATGAAAAATCGAAGAGTGTAAAATATAGGATTACAAATATCTCGGCAACTAATTATCCGATCGACTTCATGCTTTATGAAAAATTTATGCTTTTTTATTTTCTTTTATAGACATTCCTTAAAATAAGCAATTTCGAATATTTTTATATACCTTTTATCAGAAAGAATATTTTGAGAGTCCGAAAAAATAGTTCCGGATAATCGAGGTTACTGAAATTCAATAAGCTTCTTCCCATTATTACATACTAAGTACATACCAAATTTCAAGTCTCTATCTCATTTTGTTCGGGAGATAGAGCGTTTACAGAGACACAGACACACAGACGGACGGCAGAATTTTTTTTTTTCTAATAATATGTTTTTTGGAATCTCCAGTGTCTGAAACGTGTAAATCCGTCAAAAAAAAAATTTCGATTTTCAAAACGATTACAAGACATACCCTGTACTACGTATGATGGGTAAGTAAAAAAGAAGAAAAAGGCAATTTGTTGCAAATCTCCTATCACTCAGCTACTTTTAGAAAGCAAATGAAATTCATGTCAGTATCTCACAGATATCTTTCTGAATTTTCTCGACATTCGACTGGCCTTCTTATATGTGTTGCCTGTATAGTTGACTAATAAATTATGTAAAAAACATTTTCTTATCGTTTGTGCATGCACAGTTAAACATTATTTCATACAAATGCTCATATTTCATCAAATATTTAATATATTTATGTTTTAATTGTAAAATTTTGTTTCTATTGTACTTTGTCATGTTTCCTAAATATGGTGTTAAATTTGGTTGAAAACCCTTTATACTATAACCAAAGAAATTGAACGTTTCTTTTTTTTTTTTTTAATCATTTATAATTCTATGAATATTTGTGATATTCTTACAGAAATAAACACAAATTTGGTATAAGATTCGCATGGTCATGTGCTACAGATACAAATAATTTCATGCATTGTATTTTACAAGGTGACCGCAAATATTATTTTTTTATTTAATTTGTTGTTGTTCTCATACATGGCCCTTTGATCAAACTTTCTCTGAAAATTAAAGAGCCAGATATATGATCTGTATATTCCGAAATTTTCAGAAGAATTTGTTAAATATTTCTCTAGATATTCGACAAAACGTATAAATTCGGTTTAGTTTAATGTGGGTGTCCCTGATATGGCCATGCCAAAGTTTGGGAATTTTCCCTGCCGTCATTTTGAAAATTTCAAAACTGCTTTATTTTTTTAACGTTCGTAAGTTAATGGACTTGTCATGGGGAATGCCATAAGAAAAATTTGCATTCCCCATTAAAATAGTTTACTAGCCAAAAGAAACGGAATTCAAGAGGTCTACCAAGTGGCTATATCAGGTACATGTGCACATGATATGGCCACCATTGTTCCATTTTTCATCAATTTAAAAATGTTGTTCTGCTAAATTAAATAATTTTGGTGTAAAATAAATAAACACGATACTCAATAATTCTTTTTTTATTCAAAAGTGGTTTTGAAACAGGATTTTTAATCAAAAATAAAGTTTCTTACACGATTAACTGTACAATTTAAGTTTTTATTTAGGAAAAATGTGAAATCCATTTAGAGTTTAAACAATTTGTTAAAACAAATTACTTATCGCAGTTACAAGAAATAAAAATGTCTTTATCCAAGGCTTGCATGGTGCACTTGATATGGGCACCTGGATGGCCATATCAGGAACAACTCAGCTTTTACAAAAATCGTTTTATTTTGAATAACTCGCAAAATATACACCATCAACCACAACACCAACTAATAAAGCTTTAAAATTTCAAAAAAAATATGATGAAATTCGCAATAAAATTCATTTAAAAACGGGCATTAGAAAGGAGACATCAGATAAAAAAAAGAAGCGATCATATAAAAAAATAAAATGGAAGTTGACGTCAAATTCCACAATCTAGCTGAATGGCAAGTGATCACATGATACACTATGAGGCTCCTTCACGGTATGCTCATCCCAGTTAGCGAATTGTTTGGTTTGCTAACGAATAATAGCGGATAGCCATATCAGGAATGTGGCCATAACAGGGACATCTACCATATATGTCGTAGGGTAATTGCGACATCCGGCTCTTTGCAAAGAGCCTAGGCTGTCTGCAAAGAGCCGGGCTAATTGGAAAATCATCTCCCTTTCCCCAGTCAGCCTGATGTTTTTCAGCCTAACGGTATCAGGTAAAAATATCAGGCCGATTGAAAAATAATGGCCATATTCCAATTAGCCTAACGCTCGCTAGGCTCTTTGCAATAAGCGTGTAAAACATCAGACTGATTAAAAAAGGGCAAATGATTCTCAAATTAGCCCGGCTCTTTCCAAAGAGCAGGAATTCGCAATTAGCCTACGCCATATATATTAACTTTCATGCGTTTCTCTGTGGATTTTAATCAAAATTACATCGTGGGATTTTAAGTTAAAAATTTTAATATCATTAGTTTTTTCACCTTTTTGAAATGTTGAATTATGGAGTGACAACAGTTGATAAATCATACTTAAAACGGCTGACATTGAGGTAGGGTAATGTAGAGTTAAACCGCATAGCTTATTAGTAGTTTCTTCATAAAGCCAGAATTTCCAACATAATTTAATGTAACCTTACGCGCATACTTTATATTTATCCTTGTACCATAATATCATGTAAAATATATATAAGCTGATCATTTTTAATTATAAATGATTATTTATAAAAATACAAATCATCCGGTCTTACCCAACCGGTGGATTAAAATCCCATAGATCTTACAGGAAATGACAAAAATTGTACTTTCTTAAGGAAAGGTACTACATATTTTATCCTACAACTTTAAATAAGGAACTAAACTAATACTATTTTAAATATCAATTTAATAATTTATTATTTAAAGATATAAAGATAATTTTCGGCATGAAAATTTGAAAAATTGGAAAAATTTCATTACTTTATCGTCTTTGTAAAAATCAGAATCACTCTTGGGTCTGTAATTTTGGCAGCCTTTTCTTTAAACATTGATTACGGACTATTGAGAAATTGCATAAAAGATGTTCAGCTCTTTATCAGCTTTATAAAAATCACAATCTATCTTGTCCATGTAGCTTTTGTAGCCTTTTCTTTAAACATTATTTACGACCTATTCTATTATTGTTTTCCAATATCCTTTTTTATACCATGGAAGCTATCTTATTTTATCCCAAGAGAATGTAGGTCACCAAATAAGTCATAAAAGTTCATTTATAAATGCTAGAAATAGTTGCATTGTGGTAAATAAATTTATATTAATATTCTACACACAATAATATTAAATTATTTTAATTCCCCTGATATTTAAAAAAAAAACTAGCAAATATTAAAACCAAAAATGATAAAATAAAAAAATCCGACATAGAAACTGCGCAAATGCCAGTATGGAGATACCATAATGGCTGCTTCTTCTTGCAAAAACATAATTGGTTCAACCATTAGCTGCTAGAGAGATTCTCAAATTGAGTCAAACTGAGATATCTGGTTTTCACCCGACTATACTGTCTTATCATACTTTAACCTACCTTTTTCTTCCGAAACTGCTGAAGATATATCAATACAGTTTTATTGTTTTATCATAGTTTTTTTTAGAGATAGTCGGGTAAGTAATAATAATAACACAAAAATACATTATATTTTGAATTAATATTTCCTTTAATTTATATGTTCACCTATGATGGGATTAGTTTCGACTTATGTATGCCACAAAGGTTGTGGCCGCTTAGAGACTTTTCCTGCAAGTTTCAGGATAGTCCTTCCGACATTTTAGAGAGAAAGATGTCAGACAGGGTATCGTTATCGTAGCTCAACGGTAGAGCATTGGAGCGTTATTCTAAGTGTCCGGGTACGATTACCGGCTTTGATATTTTTCACTTTATCGGTTGTACGCTTTGTGAGCAATTTGAAAAATAATTTAACATGTTTCAGATGTTTAATTAAAATACATTAGTTATAGTTAACATAAAAAAAATCCCCTGTAAGTAACCTGACATTGGTGTTCAGTTTTCTCAAGAACTACAGCAGAGATTTCAATACTTTTTAAATACTTTTCGTAAAAAAATGTATCTATAAATTTCTCATTCAGTAAGAAATAAAAATAAAATTGCAAAACTTACATAACTTTAAAAAAAAAATCTATATTATGTTTCTTTTCAAAATTGACTACAAAATTGTGTAAGTAATGTATTTTTTAATTTTATTTCATGTCGAAAATTTTTATAATGTATCTACTGGCTGAGCTAAATAAAAAACATAATGGATTCCCTTTAACAATATAATAAATTATAACACCTTGTAATAATATATTCCTTTTAAATGCTAAATTTGATGAAAATAAAAATAAATTGAATAATGAATTAGATAATATTCGTAAAATTGCTTACAATAATGGTTTTAAAGTACACCATATTAATAAAGTAATCATGGATATCACCAATAATAAGAAACCAGGAAAGAAAGGTGATTCTGAAAAATACAAACTTTATACTTTTCAATATTATCCAAGCTTTTTTGAAAAATTAAAACACAGCCTTAATCGTTTCAATATCTGCTTAATAGCCAAACCACCTCAGAAATTAAAGAATATCATTTCCAGTAAAATTGACCCAATTAATTTTGAGAATTATTCAGGAGTATATGAAATACCTTTTATTAAAGAAGACGGATCCAAGAATTACTACATAGGGATGACCAGCAGGAAATTTAATTGCAGAAAAAAGAACATATAGCTGATATTAAATATAATAGAAAAACTACAGCCCTGGTAAGATTATATCAAGAAAAACATCCAAATAAATTTCAATGAAAGTAAAATAATATTTCCCTCCATCTATACTATCCATCCATAATAAGAGAAACCATAGAGATACTAACACGCAAAAATACAATATGTAACGATGTGGCATCCTTTAATTTACCGAAACTGTGGCTCGAGTTACTCCATGGTCACAGATATGAAAATAAACAACCAAGTAAAAAATAATAGATAACATGCGTAATTTTTAAAAAAGTACATGAAAATAATAACTTCAAAGTCTGTGCAACTTTGGAATATTCTCATTTTGTTTCTGAAAATGACTCGGAAAGAGTCGAAACATGTAAAAAAACTAATAAAAGTTATTTTAATTTATATTATGTTGTTTATTTACACCTTTAGTATTTAAAAGGAATGGATTCCCTTTAGTAATTCTTGAGAAAAAGATTCATTTAAGTCAGTTGTTTTACATGCGATTCCTTTTGTTTGCAAAATCGTGTAACTATTGTATTTTTAAATTTTTTTTTTTGCTTAACGATCAATTTACAGTATAATTGGAATAAAAAGCAATTGAAAATACATAAAAATCCTTTCAGTAGTTCAAAAGAAAAAGGTACATCAATTTGAATACAACTGGTACAGAAGCTAATATTTCACCAACAAATAACATGGCAACGAATATA
This sequence comes from Maratus michaelseni, assembly GCA_963931845.1. Classification (NCBI taxonomy): domain Eukaryota; kingdom Metazoa; phylum Arthropoda; class Arachnida; order Araneae; family Salticidae; genus Maratus; species Maratus michaelseni. Next base: position 252,940,243 of record OZ007590.1, on the reverse strand, counting down.
AACATGCTTATGTTTTCTTGATGTATATTTTCCTATTAAATTTAATACGTTTTTCTCTGTTTATAAAAAAATTTACGGCCTAAGTGCAACTTTTAAGCATATGTGACTACTATGACATGCACAAGCACATGCTTACTTTCACCAAGTAAAATGTCGTGGTCTACAGTTACATGAAAACCAATCTATGTTTGCGTTTACAAAACTACTGGTCTGAAAAAATATTAGAAATCATTTGTATATGAACAAAAAAATAATGCTTAATACAACGTTCAGATATTTTATTTCATTTTTATTTTGTTATAAAAATTAATTTGTATATATGTAAAAATATCAGTGTAACTAGTTGTGTTTTTCTACGTTTATTATTGCCTAAAATTTACACAGGTGCACTGAAATTTTAAGTAAATAAATTAAAAACAAATCGCTTGGCTTCACCTGGTCAGGATTTTTGACGAAACTTGTGATGAATGCTCTACTGCCTTTGGTAGGTAGGCCCCGTCTTTGCCCTCATAATTCGTTAATAAAGGAATCAGTATAGCGGAGCTCTGCACGCTTCATGCCCATAAACCTTTTTTACGACAATTACTGTAAGGGAGGCCCGCATTAAACGGGGACACTAACTAAGTTTTGTGCGCTTCGAGTCTATAAATCGTTAATAAGTCGGCAAGTATTTAAATTTTAATTCTCTACTCCTAAATAAAGTTTACTGAAAAAAGAAAAAAAAGTACTATATTTCTTATATACGTTGATGTCCAGAAATTAAGAGGCAGTGACCGATTTCAGACGTTTTGTCGAATATCTACTGAAATTCGTGAGGAAATGCCCGAAATGCCCTTGAACTTTTAGGATGTAAAGAACATGTTTGACTTCATATTTTTCAGGGAAGATTTAGTCTTGAGATCAATTAGGGGGTAATAATAAATTTAACAATACAATAATATTTGCGTTTCCCCAAGAAACAGAAAATGCCCACAATGGTCCGTCACTGTAGCAAATGAATATGTATGTCTTGTTCAACGTTTTTGTGTATTTCTGTAGGTTTTGTGCAACATTTTGTGTAAGATTAGCACGCATCTTCTTGAACATGTTAACGTTTCTGTGAAAAATTCATGTTGTTTTACATATAGCATGCAGTACATTCAACCGAATTTAACACTGCTCTCCAAAAACTTGATGAAAAACTGTAGAAATAGTGTACTGCGAATAAAATATTAATATATTGAATAGCTAATGAGATATGGGATTTGTATGAAATAAATTTTAACTGTGCATGCGCGAACTATAGGAAAGATTTTTTTTCATGATTTGGTAGTCAATACTATTGAACAAGTCATATAAAAATACCAGTTAAATATCGTGAAAACTGAAAAAGATACAGACAATAAAGTGAGCTAATTGATACATTAGGGGGAAAATTCTTGTTTTTTGTCAAGGTTTTAGAAAGTGGTGACAAGATCGGTTGAACACTCTGTATGCTATAAACAAAAAATATTTGAATTTTTCACAGAAACGTTAACATATACAAGAATGTTTTATCTGCTACACAAATGCACACAAATATTGATCAGGACCTACATATTCATTTATACAGTGACACACAATTTTCAGCATTTTCTGTTACTTTGATGATCGCAAATAGTATTTTATAATTATTAAAATTATTATCCTCCCCCTAATTGTCGTCGCGACAAAATCTTGACTGAAAATTATGAAGTCAAACATGTTCTTTACATTCTTGAAGTTCAAGGACAATTCGTAAGGAATTTCGGTAGACATTCGACAAAACGTCTAAAATCGAAAAAATCGGTCACTGCCCCTTAATTTATTGACATCAATTGTAATCGGATCGCTAAAGCGCGAAAGTTTAAAAATAACTTATAACTATTTACATAATTTTTTTTAAATAAATCACAATTGCATAAATATTTGTGCATGTCATAAAAATTGTGCATAAAATATAATCGAATGCATATCAATTGATAAGGTAATTCCGTACCAAATAAGTCCCGCAAAAATGCATGTTAAAAAAAACAATTACAAATTAAAAAATGTTTTTTTTAATTATTAATTATTAAAATAAGATATTTTTCTTTTGGGATATTCATATTTTAACAAATAATTTAAGAGCACAAACTTTATTATAAGATAATATTTCTATACTATTGGCTTTAAAAAAAGTTGTAATTTTCAAAGTCATTATTTACCTGAAAAAATAGAGAATGAACTAGAGCGGCATTTTTATGAAATGAATCGAAAATTTCAAAATTTTAGGAACTTCATTTCATAAACAATTAGTAATATATAACAATAATAAGTACAATAAGTATAAAAAAAGCTTGAAATAAGCATTATTTTCTAAGCAGCAAATATTAATTTAAAAAATTTAACAAATTAACAATCAAGTTATAAAAAAAGCGCATTTGATTATATTTCCGTTTTTACTTACCCATTATACGTAGTATAGAGAAAGTCTTGTAATCGTTTTAAAAATCGAACAAAAAATTTGAAGGATTTACACGTTTCATACACTAGATATTCCGCAAAAAACATATTTGTAAAAAAAAAAAAATTGCCGTCCATCTGTGTGTGTGTGTGTTGGTAAACGCTCTATCTCCCGAACAAATTGAGATAGAGACTTGAAATTTGGTATGTAGTTTGTATGTAATAATGAGAATAAGGTTATTGAATTTCCGTAACCTCCATTATACGGAACTATTATTTTCGGACTCTCGAAATATTCGTTCGGATGAAAGTTATGTATACAAATTTTCAAAATTGTTTATTTTAAGGAGTGAATATAAAGGACAATGAGAAAACATAAATTTTGCATAAAAAATGAAGTCGTTCGGATAATTAATTGCCGAAATCTTTGTAATCATATTTTCCACACACTTTGATTTTTCATGACACTGTATTTCATTCAAATTTCAATTCAAAGATATATTTTAATTGGAAATGAGACGCTTAATCCGACGCAGTAAACTGTTAGTTAATATGATTATCATTTTTGGAGTTATAAGGATGTTTCCTTTACGAAATTCAGTAATAGAGCATTTAAAGTTTATGACGTCATCAAGCCACCATTTTATTCGAATTGCAATACATTTTATAAATAGTTTACACATGTTTTATTTTCTTATTTTATATTATGCATATCCATGATGGGTAATTATTATGGTCGCCCCCAACGACTAGTTTAAATTGCATTAGGTATTACGTACACATATTTTTACTAACGCTGCATTTCAAAAAGTTGCTTTTATTTTGTTTCTTTTAATTTCATTGTTTGTTTTAAAGAAGGAATTATATGAAATAATCTGTATGAAGTATCATACTTATTTTAAAAACTATTATAAAAAATAAGCTTTTTTTTATTTTTTCAAATGCGAAAACTATCATTTATGACATTTATGTACAACATATTATACCGAATATTAATAATTTAATTCGTTGCAATTTTGAAAACTTAAAAACTTAAAACATTTCAACATTTTTGCCTTTGCATTCTTTAAAAATGTTAAATGTACTTACGGTAGTGTTCCTAGTTTATGAAAAATTACTTATATGCAGTTACATTAGAAGAATTATTATTAATGTATTTCTAATGCACTTACATTAAAAGTACTTATTTTTATGTAAGTGCATTAGATGTTTATATGGATATTTTCTTTTTGCGCTTTTTTGATTCAATATTTTCATTTTCCTCGACACCCTTCCATTAAGTTTCCAGATAACCATTCTTAAAAATCATTCGACTCCTTTTAAATACAGATAAAATTTCAGGAATCATAAAATAATTTCCTTATAGAATAGATTAAAAATATAAATAGCTCATAGCAATTTAATGAACGAGAGATAATATTTTTATGTGATTTTTTGTAAATTATTTTGTAAAAAATTTTGTAAATGTAAAAAGGCACCACCAACTGTATTGTAAATTTTAAAATCTAAAATTATTAGTTAAAATGTAACTGAATATAGGTTTAGTAATTGTTTTTACACATATGTCCAGAAATGTATAATTTAGAGATAAGACGACAAATCTCCCTGAAATGAAAATGTGTTGCTATGACTAACGTTGCAATGAACATTTTTGAGAACACGTATTCTCAGCCTAAAAATTTAAACCGTTTGAAACTGGAATATTCCTCACTCAGATTTTAAGAGAAAAATGTGCAAATAGAACCTCCTGTAAAATTATATCAAGAAAAAAAAAGATTTTTTGAAGTTGAAACAATTAGTTTAAATATTATTTCTTGATCTTTAAAACGTTTAATACGAATAAACATTACAAAACACAAATAATAGTTTTTTTTCAGCGCAATATAGTTGATATTTATGTTTACTTTGCATTGCTATAATACCACGAATTAATTACGTTATTACACGGAAATTTAATTTTTGTAATACTCATGGATAAATTGATTTGGATATACGTAGAGTTATCTTTATCAAAAAAATATGTGGAAAATTTCTTATGTTAGCTTATTAATGATTTTGGCTTGCAATATTCAAAATAATTATTTAAATTATTTGAAAATTTTCGTTGAATAATTTTCTGCACCTAGAACTTCCAAATACAAGACGCACTCAAACAGCAGATTTATCAAAAAATGTCAGAAAATATCAGAAAATTGTTTTAAAAAATAGATTTTTTAGAATATACCAGGTACTATTTTCTGAAAACCATATATTTTAAAAAGTTTGTTTTTCCATTTTTATGAAAAAAAAAAGAATAATTACTAAATACAAAGAAATAACATCACTACATAGTATAAAACAAAGTCGCTTTTTCTCTCCCTATATCCCTATGTACGCTTAAATCTTTAAAACTACGCAACGGATTTTGATGCGGTTTTTTTTTATAGATAGAGTGATTCAAGAGGAAGGTTTATATGTATAATAACCATATGTTTTGCTTTGTAATTTCAGATAAATCACTACATAGTATAAAACAAAGTCGCTTTTTCTGTCCCTATATCCCTATATACGCTTAAATCTTTAAAACTACGCAACGGATTTTGATGCGGTTTTTTTTAATGGATAGAGTGATTCAAGAGGAAGGTTTATATGTATATACATTAAATAGTGGAGAAATACTGTTATTTTTGAGGTTTTTAATGTGATGTCGTAAATAATTTCATTTTTTCCGCTTATACATTGCAAACGCAGGCTGAACCCTACAAGATTTATCAAAATAATGTACTAATTATTGTACACATTAAAAAGGTCTACAGAAAACACAAAGAGATGAAGGTTTTCAAGGTTATCCCGAAGCAAAGCGAGGGAGGCCGCTAGTTAATGATAAAAAACAAATAAGAGGACATATTGTTTGCAATACTAACATAAATTCCACATAAATAACATAATTTTACTCATATAAAATTTCCAAAATACTCTTTTTTATATAAAAATAGAATTATTTCAAATATAATGTACATATAAAAACACATCTATGCTTTTAATTTAAGAATTGAAAGCCAATTTTAATTGTCAGTAGCACATTTTTATACACAATAGCATATTTAAAAATAAAAATGAGAAATGAGCTGTTTCTTTTACGAAACACTTCATGGAAATATATGATGTATGGTCGAATCATTAAACAAGTTATTACCAAAATGCCTATAAACTAATATATTTTCTCACGCAGTCAGATGTCATAAAAATGTCGTATCTATCCTTAATTGAAAAGTGTACACAAACCTTAACAGGAAAATATTATTTACCGTTACTTTTCAAATCATTAATTTAATTAATAGCTTTTCATGATGTACTTAATTTAGTGACTCTTTAGCATATATTTTTTTATTATTATTAAAATTTTCATTATCTTGAACTTTGTACGCTAAGTTTACTTTCGGAGAATCGATAGAAGTGATTAAAGATGCCTGCAGATATTTGGCAGAGGTTCAAATATTTTGGGAAGAAAACTTCCTTGCAAAGTTTGAATAAATGATTAATTATAAAAAAAATTCTTGAAAGAAAAATGCAAAGAAAAAAAATCTAGTTTATCCAACACTTCATTTGATTTTTTATCTATAAAAAATATAAAAAATTTAATCACATTTTAGATTTGTATGTTATTTAACACTTTCCAAAATAGTTGAAAAGTGTTTATGAACTTAGTTTGTCCATCCGTCTATCTGTCTCTCGGGTCGTCTGTTTGCCCATGATCTAACTCGCGTAAATATACTCTGATTACCAGGTAACTGATATATATGATTGACGTTTACCATAGTACTTTCGGTATGGAAAATGAATCTCTTGTGAGCGTGAATGAATGCAGTGAGTAGCATTTATAGTTCGTTTACACTGGCACTCAAATAAGTTCCATAACATTATGGTAAATGAAAAAAATCCTTTGCGTTGTATTTTAATGATGTTACACTATTTTAAACATAATTAAATTAATATGTACATATTTCTGAGGTACACTGAAACAAACTTTCTGTATAATATAGAGTCTAAAGATTACTTATAAAAAAAAACTCTTGAAAGAAAAATGTAAAAAAAAAAAAAAAATCTAGTTTATCCAACACTTTACTTGATTGTTTATCTACAAAAAGTATAAAAAAATTTATTCACATTTTCGATTTGTATATTATTTAACACTTTCCAAAATAGTTGAAAAGTGTTTATGAACTTGGATTGTCTTTCCGTCTGTCTGTCTCTCGGGTCATGGTCGTCTGTTTATCCATGATCTAACTCGCGTAAATATACTTCGATTACCATGTAATTGATATATGTTCTTGTGAGCGTGAATGAATGCAGCGAGAGCATTTATGGTTCGTTTACAGAGGCACTCAAAAGAATTACCTAACATCATGGTATATGAGAAAAAATCCTTTGCGTTGTATTTTAATGATGTTACACCATTTTAAACATAATGAAATTAATATGTACATATTTCTGAGGTGTACTTTTAAACATGGTTTCTGTATAATATAGAGTCTAAAGCACTTATCATTCATTTACATGGTCATACAATAGAAATCGATTGCGAGGGAAATTATTTACACAGTATTTTAATAATGTTACACTATTTCAAACGAAATGAAATTTATGTACGTACGTTATTGAAACGAACTACAAGATTCTTACTCCACAATAGAACGTGCGTAGGAGTTATCACTCATTTACAGGACACACAGAAGACTCGGTTGCACTACTGTCTATGAGTAATAATAGCTGGAAATGTGGTGAAAATGCTGGCATACGTTTTTAAGTTTAACTACTTTAAGTTTTTGCATACTGCGGTGTGTGTACATATTCTATATAGATCATATACATGGATACACAAAATAAGTCGTAAACATTATTGTGTATGATTGTGAATTGCTTAAAGTTGTTTGTAATAGGGCTATGCATTTTCCAGCTGAACTATATTAGTGCTTCATTGAGGTGCATTACAAGATTCGTAGAATACAATGTGACCTGGCGTGCATAGCATTTATCACTCATTTACAGGGAAACAAAAAAGAATTTGGTCAGACTATTTATGTACAATAATTTCTGAAAGTGTCCTTTTTCAATTGAGGTATTGGTTCTTAAATTTAACTTTTTTTTTTCATAATACTTGGTGATTATAAATCCTATAGATCATATACAGGGATCATATACAGCCATACAAAAGAATTCGAGTACATTTCCACTTATTGCGGGAAATTGCTGAAGAAGAAGTTCCTCACTCTGTTATACGTTTTCCCAACTGAACCAAATTTGGCAAAATATGCAGTAATTTATATACAAATCTATAGATCATTATGCAAGCTGCACAAATTAATTCGGATATTTTTCCAAATATAGATGTTAATTGCTAAAATTGTGTTTTCAATTGTGTTATGCGTTTTCATTACAGTAATCTGAGTATATTGGAAAGTGTTTCATAATGCATGCTTAACGCATGTTTTTTTCTCATTTTATTATCACTATTGTTTTCCACTGGGTCATAAAAATCTCATAAAAATCTGAGGAAATCTGAACAGATGTTCCTCACGACAAATCTCATGAATTAATACAGATTCGTTACACATTGTCAAATTTGTAATTTACGAAAGTATAGGACAATTTTGATGTTTATATATATATATTACATTTATATGTATATTGAAAATGGACAGACATAAGGTTACGTCAATGAAAATGTAATGATTCAAAAAATTATGTGCAATGTAACACAATGCAAATGTGCAAAATGTTATGTGCAAAAATAAACTAAAAGTAAATTAATATGTAATGAATTGCCAAATTTCACAAAACATGGCATATACTTTTCTGTATAGTTGCAAATTCATATAAACATTTAAGGCATTTGGTTCAACAATTCTTTACTTAATGATTTATTTATTCGTATTAAAATCAGTTATGTTAACACAAGAAATTTAAAATGGTTTCGTTAAACAGGGTTAGGAGATACATAAATGTAATAGTAACTTTTGACTCAGTTTTTTTTTTTTGCCGACTTTTCACAAATAATGTTACTATTCATGTGTATGTTTTAAAATGGAAGATCCAATAGTCATAATTCTAATTTTGAAGGATATGGCTCGTTCTGGTGGTTGTTTCTTTTGCGTTTCATCGGGATTCCTAATAGGTATGATTTTCTGACTGTAATTTATCTTGTTTCAGTTTTTTAGTCTCTTACTTTTGTAAGCAAAGTACCAAACGCATGCAATTATGTATACAGAAATATAAGAGCAAAAAATTAAGATATCAATCCCTTTTCTTTCATTTAAAAATTACTGTTTCCATTTCTTTGTAGATTTATAATCTAAACCCTTTGGAGATTTTCAATGATGCAATTGTTAAAATAATTAAGATCAACACATTTGACCTTATATATCCAAATAGTAATTTTATTAAAAAGTATACTTTGATCGAGATAAAGCTCTAATGAAAGATAACATTTTGAAATATAATAGTCAACGTGGTGCAACCGGCTCGTGTACGTGAAGCCCCTCTTTTAGGTCAACCAACAAGTAGTTGTAAGCAAAATTTCTGGTACCTGCCCACGACAAGATCGAAAGGACACGTACATAGAACGCTAGAAACTTTCTTATTTAAACCTCTTAGAACAGATAATTTTATAAACAGAACTCTGAAGATAAAATTTTAGATTAGAAATGAACTATAATGCTTCTCTTGATTGTAAATAATTTTATGTTTGTCAAGTCCATATTTGGGAAACGTCCGTCTGTAAATTATATGTTTAGTACAAGAATTTGTCATCAACTCCCCACTTCTTGACAATTTTCGCTAGTTTAATATTCACTGAAATATTGGGAATTAAAAGCCAACACAGCCCGCTGAGACATTTTCACGATACAGTTAGGACAATTTTATCTATTTACCAATTTCAAGAAAGTGAATATGAAATAACTAGGAATCAGAACACTTTAAGAATTAGATATTTAAATATTCTTAGAAAAGCATTAGTTTAGAAGCCATTGCCAGCATGCAGTTTAGTTAGAAATTATAATTGTATAAAAGACACATTGCGATTAGAAATAACTTTGTAATCAGACGAAAGAGCTTTCATTAGAGAAAGCCACACTAAATTCATGAATAAAATCAAAGGTATGTTAAAAGATGCAGATATTGCCATTTTAGATTAAGAAGAATACCAGAATAGTTAAATGAAACATAGCGGTCGAATTAAGTAAAATAATACGCGGAACTTAAGAAGCTGATATCAGAAACTAAACAAGAAGCCAAGTTTCAGAGTGGTAATACTGATTGAAAAATGTAACTTCCGGGCGTTTTGAGCCAGTAAAAAAATAAAAGAGCTTAATAAAAATAATTAATGACTCCATATTCAAACAAGAATCCACCGGGGAAAATCAGACATCATAATTATTAAACTTCCTAAGTTTCAAATTTTTACATTTTTGGTTATCGTCTAGGCATTATCACACAAGATTTTGGCCATCATTATGAAACTGATTTATGAAAGCACTTCATTATATCCTGTTGATAATTTTAATTACTTGTGAGGATACTATGAAAAAGAACTGGTGAAGGTTCGGAGTATGAGAAAATAGTCGAAGATTGTAGTAGCACAGAAAAACGATGGGAAAAATGTTTTCGGTGGGACATAGGCACTTAGGTCCCGAGAGACGTATAGTGAATTCATATGTTGTTTCCCGTAATAACTCAAGTTGACGACATCCTGCTGAGAACTGGAAAAGTTTGTTTCAACGAGGAAGAATCAAGAAGTATTTGACAAACATCTTTTCTTTATTTTAAAACGATGAAAATAAGACATATCTATGAAGTTATTCCACAGTTAATAATCCACGGGTACAAGAAATCACATCTTGTATGATGGGGTGACAATCCAAATTTTTGACAGAGGAGCGAAGTAAGAATATCGAGAACTTAGGCTGCATATCCGAATTTTAAAAAGTGGGAAAATCTTTTAGGAGAGTACCATAGGGTGGCCAAGGGGCCAGAATATTTTTAGAGATGTTACATCGCGGAGATCAGAGAGGAAAGTGTATTTTTGATAATGACAGCGTGCGTTGGAAAGTATGCCAAACCATTTACATTTTTAGAGCCAAGAGTATTGTATTTTGCGTGGGAATTGTAACCGTTACATATACATCATATCAACTTCATAATTGACGTCATTGGTAGGGAAATCTTTATTGGCGAAGATTGCACTTTGGCAAAAAAAGAGAGTGAAATAGAATTTTAGTGGTTAGTTGTTTTGAGAAAATGCAGGAAAGATATTTCAGAAGTATGTTATAAGGCGTCACTCAGACGGAATTAACATCTGGATTCAGTATGAAGTCAAAACTGACCATGAGAAAGGAAACATTTTATGCCTTGGATAATTTCATTTACATTGATGTGTGGGAGACCGAATAAAGTACGTTAATGATAATTTACAAACAATATGTATGATTTTGACTAAAAGTTATCGTTGAAAGAGAATGATAAAAAGGTGCGCGTTTTAACAGCCGGGAATGTATATAAGTTACGATAATGCAGAAAGGGGAAAGTATATTTAATAAAATACTTAAAATATAGATTTCTTTAACTTTTGAAAAAGATATATATGGTATCTTTACCATATATATATCACCCCTTCACAAGATTTTGAAAAATTTAGAATGTCACCCTGAAAATATAATACACAATATCAATATATAAAAATAATAAAAACTAAGTATGCATACAATATGTAAATAAAAAAATGTAGTACTACCATAAAGCTTCATACTAGTATAATAAATGGCCATAAAATTTTCAAATTGCAGCAGCATGTATTTCAGTAGCTTTCAAAAGTTCCATTATCAACATGAATATATTTGTTTTTGGCTGCATAAAAATATATCATTTTCTTTAAAATGGCATGCCAAATGATATTTTAATATTATTAGTGCACTTGCATAAATAGTCACATTTTGTCTCATATTTTATTTCGAAGATTAGAACGTTCACAATTAAACTTTTCACTTTAACTTCTGGCCATAGGAAATATAAACATATATAATATTTCGATATTGAGAAAAAAATATAGTTACAATTATACAATATAAAAATGACGCAATAGAGGTTACAAAAACACATATACCAAATGAAAAATGTAAAAAAAATTGTGTATTAATCGGGAAATGTGCATAAACAGTTTACAAAACCACCTTGTAATTTAATAATTGCATAAATAATCTTTATTTTATTTTATAACTTGGAAAACAATTAAATTTTTATAGTACTTAAAAGGGATTATCTTTACCGAATATTAAAATAGCAATTGAATAAATAATTTTGGAACAACCCATAATAGTTGTAATCATTTTAAAAATTTATATCTAACTTTTATTAATAAATTTCTTTATATAACAACTTTTTAATGCATCACAAAAGAATTTCTGAAATATTTAAAAGAAACAATACGATGAATAAATATAGAAGAATTGAATTTTTTTTTTTAAATGAAGGATTTGCTTCTACAAGTGAGAAAAAGAAAAAGAAAAAATGCCTAAAATATCACTATAATCTATATAGTGTGAAGTAAAGGTGTTAACATTATGTATGTTCGATGAGAGAGAGATGTTTACACCTGAACAATATTTAGAAAAAGCAACATGTACGTTATCGAAGTAAGAAGGCATATCATAGAATTCAAAAATTTAACATAATTCCAAATTTTAAGAACGATTATGGGAATTACCCAATGAAATAAAGTTCAAAAATTCTTTCTAATTGATAAAGTGAAGGTGGCATGTAAAGTGATGTAACTTTTAAAAAAAACGATGACATAGTGTATATGTAAAGAGCAATAGAAAATTAATGTATACACTAACATGTGAAGTGTGAAAAATATAAACGGTATGTGTGAATGCTTGGCCATACCTATCAGTGAATACGAATCTTAAGTATAGAAGTGTAGTAATAATGAATAAAGGAAAAAAAAGAAAAGGTTTGGATTACAAAGGAATCAGACCGGAGAAAACTAAGTGAGAAAACGGTAAACAAAAAAAATTCTGGTTACAAAGGGAACCAGTCACACAAATAAAAATTTCTGATAACAAGGGGTATCAGAGCTCAATAAATTGTATACCTGAAAACAAAGGAATCAGACTCACCAAAATAATATCTGATAACAAGGTATCAGCCCTCAATAAGTTATATATCTGAAAACTAGGAATCAGACTCACCAAAACAATAATCTGATAACAAAAGTATCAGCCCTCAATAAGTTATATATCTGAAAACAAGGAATCAGACTCACCAAAACAATAATCTGATAACAAAAGTATCAGCCCTCAATAAGTTATATATCCGAAAACTAGGAATCGAACTCACCAAAACAATAATCTGATAACAAAAGTATCAGCCCTCAATAAGTTATATTTCTGAAAACAAAAGGAATCAGAACCACAAAGAATTTTTTTTTTTTTAAATCACAACCGAAGTTTAGAAGAATGAACAAATTTCTGATTATAGAGAAAAACAAAACCAAAAGAATTAATTTAATTTAAAAAAAATTATCATTACCTATTTCTATCAAAGGAAATTAAAAAATGTTTGATGTGAATTTCTGCAAGAATGTGCCAAAGGAAAAGATGTGACGCCGAATTTATTTTTGCCTTTTATTTTAATAACAATTTATTTTGAATTATTTATTTATTTATTTTTAAAGAACGGTGATGCTGAGAAGAAGAATTGTCTACATCTGAAATGTCGAAAATACAACGAAGATAAAAGGTAAAATTAAGCTGTGTGTACGGATCAGTTACACTTATTCAATATGCGAAAAATTTCTGACGACCCGCACCAAAAAAAAAATCTCGACATACAAATATACCTCTAATCGTCCTACCATTTTCGCGCGCTAAATAGTCAAACGAAAAGAGACGAACCATCTATACACACAGATGAGTAAAAAAACAAAAACATTAACTTATGAAATAGAAAGAAAAATATTCATAAGAGCAGTTTCTGGAAAATTACCCATATAGTAGGGAAGTGTATCAAAAATACCAAAAATTGAATCGAAGTAAGAAAAGGAGTAAAATATTTGTGACAGTATATAATAAAAATATAGATATGCAAAGAGTATCATAATATAGCATCTTATCATTAATAATATAGTTTCGTAAAAATATAAACTAGAATTAACAGAGAGTGGTATTTCTTTCTTCATCAATATATTTCTTTATTAACGGACACCCTGGCGAAGATACAGTGTGAGAAATATTAAAATTAGTATTGTTATTTTCATTATTTTGTATGCAATTAATGCATTTGGGAGGGTTTGTGCACCGAAGATTGTTATGTTGGCCTGCACAAATCGGACATTTTATAGAATTAATACATACCTGTGCAATATGATAAAATGAATGACATCGAAAACAACGTTTTACAGGGATAAATCTGATTACAGGATATTTTTTGTCTTGAATAGTTATTTGTTTAAGCTCCAGTAATATTTTTGCAATAGGAAACAACATGTCAAATATCCAGTTGTATTCATCTGTATCCCTAAGTTTACATTTCCTTATAAATTGTATAGAGAACACAGGTTTTTGAAGAATATCAGAAATTCCAAATAAAATGTCTGGTATATTAAATTTTAAAGGTAATTTACAAATAATGATGCGAACCGGTTTATGATGCATTTTAGTAGGTGAACAAATAGGAATGTTTTCTGAAAGATCACGATTGCTAGAAGTATTTGATTGCTGCATATCAATTTTTTCATGTGTTAAATCATCGAATGTGTTTTCATCATCAGTAATTTGTGAAATATCTGTCTGTGTAAAAATATTATGCACATTTCGGGGTAACATATAACTGTTATGGGGAGTATCGTTTACATTTTTATCATCAAAAACATCATGTATATTTTCTACCTTTTGGGCATGAAGTCGTTCTAATAATTTTTTATTAAGCGAAATTAAATTAATTTTGTCTTGTACCAATTTATCAAGTTGCTTCATGACAAAAATATCATAAAACTGCAAAAGACTCTCAAATTGGCGTTCCAGAATAACCTGAAATTTGCATAATTTGGCAGAGAGAGCAGAATTGTCCTGCAATTTTATGTGATCATGCAGCTCATTTAATTGGGAGTTAACAAACTCTGGAGCACCTTTTAACAAATCCCTGAATACATAAGACCATGAAATATCACTAAATATTTGATTTTGTTCGGAAATAGAAACAGTAGTTTCAGATACTGGTGATGCCTGAGTGGATGCCATTTTCTGCACTCTGGTCCTAGATTTATTTTGCGTATTTTTTTTTAATAGGCATGAATATGGAAAAGATATACACAAAACATTAAAAGAGGTGAAGGGAGTGCATGAATTGCAAAAATTTAAAATGTCATATCTTCTTACCAATATGATAAAAATGGCATGAGGGTATAAATACACCAGTAAAATACACAAGACCAGATACACAAAAAAGCAAAGAGTTTACTCAAAGCAGTGCATACCTACAGTATAAATTAAAATATCATATCATGAGATCATATTTAGAGTATTTACCATAATATTATTAACTTAGAGTTAAAAACTGAATGCAACCCAAAATGCGAATAGAAATATATCAAAATTTTAAAACACAACAAAAACTGATAATTTATTATTTTTTTTTTCTTTTAAAGATTAAAATATTTAAAACCTTAGAGATCTCTTAAAATGTTAAGCAGTGTTTTCAAATGCATAAAAATACAACAAAATAATAAAACAAAGCAAAATTTTGAATAAAAATTATCAGTCATGAAAAATTTCAGATATAAAATGAAATTCAGTATCATTTTAACTTTGAAAGATCTCTGATAGTTAGAAATAACAATCTTCTTCTTACCTGTATGTCACAAATATACTAAACTACACTTGGAAATATTTAACTTATACGCTTTATTAAATATTAAAAGTTCCAGCAGTGGCTTTTTTTTTTTTTTTTTTTTTTTTTTTTTTTTAAATTAAAAAAAATTATTACAGTTCTTGCACTGTCAAAGTTTATCCCATCATAAACATGAAAATATCATTTGAAATTACCATAAAAAACTAATTTCATAAAATTTAAAATTTTAATAAAAATAAGAATTTTCTGCTCTCCTTTTTCTTTTCCTTATTTTTTTTTTTTTTTATCAACACATTAAGAATAAAACACTTACCTGTAACACAAGTAAATATCCATTGTATAACTAATTTCAGAAAACACCTAGATATAGAAAAAAAACACAGAAAATAATCTATATATATTTTTCCGTTTTAAATTAAAACAGTTGAAAACAACTTCTCCGATTTGTATCCTTATGAATAAGTATTCTCTTAACACAATGGAATTGCAGTTGGAGGAATAAATATATATATATTTTTTTTAAATTGGAGATAGAGTTCAACAACATTTGCAAGCACAGTTTTTTTTTTCATAATTGATTGTTACAGCAATAAAAAGAAAGAAAAGTTTTCGTTAAAACCGATTGATAGGCATTCAATAACCTTGAATTTTTATCGAAACTAAGTTAGAAAGAGTTTTCCGATTATACGAACCGCAACGCATGATTAGGAAGTCAATTCGATGAGCACATTGAGTTTCTCGCTGTTTTATTTATTTTTTTTTATGCAGAAACACAATCAAAGTTTCTCGTATTTATATGATGAAACCACACAGTGCATAATCATGAGTTGAAATTCACTGAAATTAGCGGCATATTTCACATATGTAAACTGGAGAAATTTAATCGACGAAGAAAGATAATCTTTTTGAAATAATGAAAGCATATGTAGAATCGGTTTAATGAAGTTATACTCGTGACACATTGGAAAAATATAAGTTTTACCAAAAACGACTGCGAGAAAAAAAATGTTAAATATATATCCAGCTGTAATTCTTTCTTTCTTTTTTTTTTTTTTTTTTTTTTTTTTTTTTTTTTTTTTGAAGGCAAATTTTTTTTTGAAGGCGTATTTATCACAGGCACGGGTTAAAAAAAAGCTGCACACAAGATCCTAAGTTGAAACAGTTTATCACCTACGCAGCACGGAAAGGGCATATCTAACCAACATGAACCGCAGGACAAATCCAGGCACATATCGAAGATGTAGAAAAATTCAAGCACATTTCGAAGATGTAGACAAATTCAGGCACATTTCGAAGATGTAGACAAATTCAGGCACATTTCGAAGATGTAGACACAAGAGGAGTCACGACAGCAGAAAAATCAAAAATCCACACATTGAGTAGTTGATATAGAGTTCCTTGGCGCACACCCTATGGAAATTGTTTTGTGAAAAATCCAGTTCATCAAAATTAGGCACCAATCTTATATGAAAAAGAACTGGTGAAGGTTCGGAGTATGAGAAAATAGTCGAAGATTGTAGTAGCACAGAAAAACGATGGGAAAAATGTTTTCGGTGGGACATAGGCACTTAGGTCCCGAGAGACGTATAGTGAATTCATATGTTGTTTCCCGTAATAACTCAAGTTGACGACATCCTGCTGAGAACTGGAAAAGTTTGTTTCAACGAGGAAGAATCAAGAAGTATTTGACAAACATCTTTTCTTTATTTTAAAACGATGAAAATAAGACATATCTATGAAGTTATTCCACAGTTAATAATCCACGGGTACAAGAAATCACATCTTGTATGATGGGGTGACAATCCAAATTTTTGACAGAGGAGCGAAGTAAGAAAATCGAGAACTTAGGCTGCATATCCGAATTTTAAAAAGTGGGAAAATCTTTTAGGAGAGTACCATAGGGTGGCCAAGGGGCCAGAATATTTTTAGAGATGTTACATCGCGGAGATCAGAGAGGAAAGTGTATTTTTGATAATGACAGCGTGCGTTGGAAAGTATGCCAAACCATTTACATTTTTAGAGCCAAGAGTATTGTATTTTGCGTGGGAATTGTAACCGTTACATATACATCATATCAACTTCATAATTGACGTCATTGGTAGGGAAATCTTTATTGGCGAAGATTGCACTTTGGCAAAAAAAGAGAGTGAAATAGAATTTTAGTGGTTAGTTGTTTTGAGAAAATGCAGGAAAGATATTTCAGAAGTATGTTATAAGGCGTCACTCAGACGGAATTAACATCTGGATTCAGTATGAAGTCAAAACTGACCATGAGAAAGGAAACATTTTATGCCTTGGATAATTTCATTTACATTGATGTGTGGGAGACCAAATAAAGTACGTTAATGATAATTTACAAACAATATGTATGATTTTGACTAAAAGTTATCGTTGAAAGAGAATGATAAAAAGGTGCGCGTTTTAACAGCCGGGAATGTATATAAGTTACGATAATGCAGAAAGGGGAAAGTATATTTAATAAAATACTTAAAATATAGATTTCTTTAACTTTTGAAAAAGATATATATGGTATCTTTACCATAGATACTTATGTGAAATGCCATTTAAAATTTTCAAAAGTTTTCCATTTACTGCTAAAAACTATTTAAAAGGGGTGCAAATTCTGCAAGATAAATATGGGAGAAAGGTTCATATGAATAAATTATTAAATATTTCGCTGAAACATTATAGCGTAAAGAAATCCATCAGAAGAATTTGTGATGAAATACAGACTCAAATAAGAAGTCTAGAATCGTTAACTATTTACTTGGATACTTATGAAACACTATTATTCCCAGTTCTTTGAAATTATTACCCCATGATATAGATTAAGAAGTTAATTAAGAAAGTATCAACGAATCTTACAGTATGAATCAGATAGATTGAATTCCACTTAGTCACAATAATATGTAATCATCAACCAAAAAAATCCATTCTCCCTCCCTGTATAAATGGAGCAAATAATCAAAACATAAAACTTATTACGGCGCGGCGCGGCGTAAAGTATCGCTGATCTCAAGCCCTGATCTCAATCCAATTGAAAATTTGTGGCGACGTTTGAAAATTCTTGTACGAAAAAAACGTCCATCCAATAAAAGACAACTTATTGAAGCTATAATTGATTCTTGGTCCCATTTTCTTACGAAAGATGAACCCCAAACACTCGTTCACTCGATGAAAATACGCTGTGAAGCTGTCTTAAAAAATAAGGGTTATCCTACTAAGTATTGAATGTGCAAGTATCACTTTAAAAAAAAATCAAATCTAAGATAGATCTTACTATTAGTTGCATAACTTATTTTCTAATACAGATATTGTAATACTGTTTCTATTATTAAATTCTACATTACATTATCTTCAATTTGATATATAAATGTTTGTATTTAAGTGAAAATTATTATATTCTACAAGCACACAAATTTGAAAAACATGAAACTTTCAAAAAAGTCCACACTTTTGGCCACCACTGTATATATATATATATATAATACTTCTCTTTATTCTTAATTAAGTTAATGATTGTGAAGTCCATATTTGGGAAAGTTCTATGTGTACATATTGTGTTTAACCTTAGAATTTTTTATTATAAACTCTGCAGATCTTTATTGTCTCCTTTAGTTACATATTTACTGGAGTATTTTAAATTAGAGGCCAGCTCCACTGCTGTAAAGTTTTCAAAATAAAGGTACACTATTTTATCGTTACAAATTTTAAGAAGGTGAATACAAAATAGTTAGAAATTAGAACATTTATATATTTAGATATTTAAATGTTCTCATTTCTAACTATTTTACTAATGTACTAAATTCTAACTATTATTTCTAACTATTTCTAAATATTTAGATATTTAGATATTGTTAGTAAGGCAATAGTCAATGTCAATTCTAAACCAAAAACTAAACAAACTGCATAATATGCCTTGCAAAATATATTTTTAGTGTTATATTTTCATTTCACCAATATTTTTAACTGAGAAGGAAAATGACATGCATTGACATGATAGATTTGAACAGGAAGTTTAAGGAGGTTTAAAACATTTTGTTAACTAAAAATAAACATAACCAATTCAAATGCGCTCGTTAGCTCCGTTTGTTTAGATAACGTTTACTTCGTTGAGGTTTCATTTCTCTGTTTCCCACATTTCCTGATAATTATTACAACGCAACACTAAGCTATTTATCTAGAATCAATAGAATAAAACTGACCCAAATGCGAGAATTAATTATTCCAATATCATTTTATTTTCTTCAGGAATTTCTGCTATATAATAGTTAAACGAATTCCTTAGAGAATTTCAGATTAATAATTTTTAGATTTATATGTCTGTTTTTAATGCAAATCTCTTTAATTTATTTCATTAAAATTTTATACACTTTTTAGAATGCACATGCAAAATCCCTGCATACGTTGAAAATAATAAAATCCTGTTAGTAACAACTCAATATAACCCATAAGGCATGGTGACGTCATGGCGACGTCACTGTGAAGTCACACTGTGAATTTGTGACCGTCGATGTGAAGTCACGGTGACCTGAATGTGAAGTCTGTACGGCCGTTTTAGAGCTCTTTTGTGACGACACATTGTGACCACTTTGTGAAGTCACGGTGCGATAAATTTGTGAAGAGTGTGTCATTTGCGACGATTTTGCCCTTAACTTTGAGACGAATCTGTGACGAAAGCGACAATCTTTTGAAGTCACATTATGACCAATTTGTGAAATATTTGTCATTTGTGACGATTTTGCCATTAACATTGTGATAAATCTGTGACGACAGTGACAATTTTGTGAAGTTACAATGTGACAATTTTGTGTTAAGTGTGTGATTTTGGACGATTTTGTAATTAATTTTGTGACGAAGATGTCACCCCAGTAACGATGTTGTGAAGCCACCCTGTGAACAATTTTTAAAAAGTACGTCGTTTGTGACGATTTTGCCATTAATTTTATGACGAATCTCTGACGACAGTGACTATTTTGTGAGGCCATTTGGGTCCTGCCCTGTGCTGGATGATTTGAATTTATTCAAACTCGACCCAAGCAGTTGTGTTTACTGTATTTATTTTACTCTGGATCGGGTTTTTAGAGTATTTTGCTACTCTTCGTCTTGGGGCTGCATGTACTCAACTCACACCGTAGCACAGTGGGGCGTTTTGAGGATCTAGGTGGTTTTTGCTGGTTTTTCGAATGTATCAGTAATAAAATAATCAAACAGTGATAAATATTTGGCATATTTAATTATTATTATTATTATTATTATTATTATTATTATCATTATTATTATTATTATTATTATTTATATTATGATATTGTTTTGTCATTGAAACTACACATGTATTTAAAGTTTCAGCTCAATCGAATAATTAAACGTGGTTAAAATTGAATTGCAAGATTTGAATTAAACACTCAGACACCCGCTTCAAGTTAATATAACTTAATGATTCGCAAACTTTCGCAGGAACTTTCTTAAGTTTTCAATACTTTAGGAATGGCACTTTGATTTAAAAAAATGCTTATTGCTTAATAATGCTTAATACTATATTAAAAGTCAAGCTGAAGTTTGAAAACAAGATAGCGCTTATTTTTAAACAACAATGGGTTAAATCGTGTGACAAACATGTGACAGACGTCCAGTAAACTGATGCTTTCGAATAAAACAGAAAAGTCACGACTTGCTTTCGAACTTACAGAAAAATAATGCAACTCTTGAAAGTCTCTCAAATCAACTACCTTCTTTACGGTCGTAGTTAATCGACACATCGGGTTTTTTTGACAAAACTCGTACGGATCTCGACAAAAGAGACATTCAGCTACCGGTATACGCGGTTTTTTTAAGTTCCGAGACAATAGGAAAAATGAATTTTGTCCACCTAGATCATCAAAACGCCCCACTGTGCGTGGGTTGAATTCGCTGGAGTTTATTTTCCATGAAAATATAAAAATTGTGATTTCAAACCTTTATATTTTTTAATGCATATGTAATATGTAATAGTATAAATGACTCTAATACATTTTCTTGTTAGGGTAATTTTTTAACACTCTTTCTTCCAAAGAATATTCTAATTTTGTATAGAAATGTCAGTATGAAATACTTTATCTAATAAATATTTTTATACATATATATAACAAAATGCAGTGAAGAATTCATGTAATGTGATGGCCAAAAATTCGATCAATTGTCCTGTTTCTGAGATTTACATCAATTGCTAAGGATATCTCTTAATTTATCTTTTATGGTTGATAACCGTTCCACCGAAACATCTCATTATCCCTTTCATTGACACGCCCGTTTTAATACTTTCACTAAACTCCAAGTTTCGCAGCAATACAAGCATTAAGGTAAAGCCAGGACAGATGACGCGGTCGGGGAGATTGCCCACATAGAGGTTCGGGGGGGGGGGGGGTAGGAGTAGAGTGAGCTAGCAGCGACTGCATTTAGTTGTACAACAGCAGTAGTGGAGTGTCTACTTGAAAGTGCACGTTGATTGTTTTGAGCATCTAAGATAAAGCATAGCTATTTTGATTTGTTTTCCCAAAGTCAGTGCTTGAATTTTCATAGCTATTCGTCAGAATTTCTATACAATGGCAGTAGTACAAAATATTTTAATCTGAAACGATTTCTAATAAGCTACTAACCTAGACTAACAGTGTGAACACCAACGGTTCGTTTTAGTAGTGGCCATGTTTAAATAAAAGGCCGCCCAATCTCTCCTACCAAAATTGGACAGTTTGCGCATCTTCTACTTAGGAGAGATGGCGCATTGCTCCAATTAGTTTCTATGCTAGGAGAGATTACGCAGCTTATTGGTAAATTTGCATTAAAAAAATGAAAAATGAAAATGGACTAATTTTAAGTTAAACGTGTTATCAAGTAACTTAATGTTATTTTATAATCTTATCTGGACTTGCTTTTTCTGATTCTTTAATTTTTTCCTCTTTAATTAAAATTTTTTAATCGTTTTTAAAATATTTCCGTTTTCTGATTCTTTAATCATTAGTTTGAAAATTCACTCCTAATACAATAATATTTGTTCACAAAGACCTTACAACAATGTCATTTAAGTGTAATTGTTATTGTTAACAATTTAATTGTAGTTATTATTAGTAACAATCTCTCCTACCCATGTACGCAATCACACCAACCCTCTAAGGACAGATTGCGCAAAATAACTGTCTTGGTTTCATTACAACTGTTCTATTAAATTACAACATAACAACAAAATAGCATTGGAAATGCATAAAAAACAAATGAAGTAATAATTATTCATGGATAGTTTAGCAAAAAATTAATATTTAGATTTTTTATTGTTAATTTTTTTAATTGTGCGCAGACTCTCCTAGCTTTACCTTATTTAAATAAATATAAAACTACGGATATAATGCAGTTTTTATACATT
This sequence comes from Maratus michaelseni, assembly GCA_963931845.1. NCBI lineage: Eukaryota > Metazoa > Arthropoda > Arachnida > Araneae > Salticidae > Maratus > Maratus michaelseni. The sequence goes on along the minus strand of OZ007590.1, from coordinate 252,917,520 downwards.
GAGTAATAATTAATGCTCTCATGGGTTCCCTTCATATATATACTTAAGTATTTTACATAATTTTTTAGTAATCATCTTTTTTTTAGAATTTAAAATAAAATAGGGAAAACAACATTATAATTTTGCCATTTTGCTGGACAGTCAGAAGATGCTGCCAACTACAAGGAGAAGTTTTTTTTTCCTCCATACTCCGAGCATGCAATTTGAACTTCTTTAAATCTTTTATGAGAGTGTCATTCGAACAAAAGTTACCAACAATGTCATGGATTATTTGTGGTAATTAGTGGGGAATAGTTTTCTAACCAAGCCAATAACTGAGTTGTTTCTGCATTTAATGATTGTTTATCAACCTCTGCTTTGTATCAAACAGCTAAATATTTCTGAAAAACGAATGAAGCGTTAATAGTGAAAGATATTACTCAGAGAATGCAACATTTTATCATTTAGCATAATGCTATTGTTTGTATTTCCTTTAAACCGTATGAATTCACATCATCTTCTGACATTATGCCCGTAGTATGTTTGAAATTTAAGTATAATGAAGATTCAATCATTTTTTTTGACACTGTAACGAATCTTTATGTATGTATTGAAACTGTCATTATCCAAATAAGGAAATATTTTTCATTATGTCAAATACTTAAATTCCTCAGATAACCAATTCAATCAATATGTCCTTTAATCACTGAAATTATTTTCTGGTATATTTTAGACAAGGGAAAAACTTATTTCTTTAATACTTACCTTTATGCTACAAATTCAAGCGACATTGTTTTTTTTTTTCTTAAATTTACATAAACATCAGCTGCACTAAAGTAATTTCTAATAGCTTAATTTTTTAAACAACATCATTCTTATTATCAACATGTTTAGCATATTTTTTCCCTGATCATATTTTTTCTGAATTTACTCGCTGGAACACTAAGTACGATTTCATTTCTGTAGTCTAACGCATTCCTATCTGATTGTCTTGCAAACTCTAACAAAGATCATTTTCACACAATACAAAAGACCTCATAATTTTTTATGAGTGTTTTTAGATCCCCTAGATTGTTAAGTTTTAATTGATAAACTTTCAGACACGCTTGGTGTTTCCAGAGACCGGAATAATAACCTTAAACATACTTAAAATTACCTTACCGTTTTCTGGGATTAGTTTAAATCAGTTTTTCTCAAACACTTTACCTCGTGCCATATTTAGACACATGGTCAAAATGCACACTAAAATTTTAATAATGGAACAATATTGTGAAAAGAATGTATGCCAATTCTAGTTTATTTACTATACTAACACGAATAAATTCTGTAGCAGAGCCAAAAAATCAAAAATAAGTTATTGTACTCGTAATTTGTTAAAAAAAAAATTAAAATCACTATAAACTTATTTTTCTATTAACTTTTACGTTTATTTATTTTACATTTCAAAGAAGGTTAAAATCCCTATAAACACATTAATTTTTAAATAAAAGTATAACTGCTTCTTATTTTTTTCATATTTTATTTGTGATTGAACATTCGTATAGTCACAACTTTTAAATCATTTTACAAAGGTCATTTTTGCTAAATTTTATGTCGTAACCCTTTTTCTTCAGTAGGCATAATTTTCTCTGAAATAATTAAATTTATCTGATTTTGTGAGATCATTTTCATGATACCCTTACATATTCGTATATAAAGAGTATACAAAGAGAGGAAATAATTCCAAGCAATGCAAACTTTTAACACTAAATCTCATTTTGAACTAAACCACATAATATGAAATGTGGATATAATTATCGCAGTTTCTGTTAATTATTAAAACTTTGATAGATTTCGACTTAAACTTTTCGCGACATACCTCATGTCCTCTCACTGCTCACCCCCCCCCCCCCGCATACTCGTTGAGAACTATTGCTTTAACTATATCTAGCACGAACCAAATTTTTTAAAAAAAGCTCGGGCGCGGGATCAGTTGCTTCGAAATGGTAACGGTTTTTGGCGATAGTTAGGAAGCTTACGAAACTAACGCTGAAGCTTTTTCCTTTCTTTCTTCGCCAAGTTACAGAAAACAATAATCGATGTCCTTGATGCCTTTAATAATTAATTAAAAAACGTTTTCATATTTTGTTATCTTTTTTAAATTATTGCCTAAAGTTGCCTAAATTATTGCTCTATACAGAGGTATAAAATATTAGATTGTATGGGTATAGTAGATATTAGGTGGTAAATAAAAAATGTTTCATTATCGTTGGAATGGGGAGTTTAAAAAAAGTCCCAAAAAATTAAATAATCACTTTACGAATTCCAAATAAATATTATTGAAAAGAGGTCAAAATTTATTAAATTAACTTGGACTAAATAAATTTGGATTAGTTTTATGAGTTTCTCTAAATTGTCATCGAATTTAGAAAATTGGGGAAATACGAGAAATTTTTCCTTACTACATAAAACATAAAAAAACAAATGTAATCCAAAAATCCAAAATCTGAGCCTCAGGTGCACTATCGGATCTATCTTCCTCTCCCAATATCGAAATTTGCAGACTTCTACATACGATAGATTTCCCTATCCATCGCACGTTAGCGTATACACACACGCAACATCTTTCTGTTAATAGTATAAGATTAAATTCGGTTAAATTTGTAGTATTACATATTCATAGATTTTAATTTGCATTTTTTGGACAATTAATCACATTTTTCCGACCAAACTAAAATAATGAAATATGACATTTGATAAATTGATGAAATTTCACTCTACAAATGAATCTCATACCTCATGCTATATTCTATTTTAGAACAAGAACTGAGATGGCATTATACTCTTATGACTAAATTTGAATGAAACCTGTTTATTTATATAATTAAATTTTAGATAGAACTTTTTTATTTTAGCAATATTTATAGTCTGGTTTTCTTCCATTTTAACGCATTTGTATTCAAATAACATATAGGTTGTACTTGGAAAATTACAAAAAAATTCCACAATTTTGGGCACTATTTGAATTATTATTTTACAATGCCTATCGCTGATATTTTCAATTTATTTTTTTTTACAAAGTGCAGAAGTACAGCATAAATCATACCTATAATAAATTTCTTCATTTTTAGTTTTCATGCTTGACGTTAGCCTTTCATCAATAAACGAATCATTAGAAATACCAACAAAATATATAAAAAAAATGTAAAGGCGTCGTTCACATTGAAATCTTGTGGCTATATATTTAATCCAAATAACTGCCAAGTATAATAATTTTTTTTCTTTTAAACAAATTATATAAAAAACTCATTAAAAAAAGGATTATCACAAATAAATAAAAGAAGTGCTACAGCGTTTTTCTTTAAGTCAAAAACAATAAATATTCTCCTCTAATTATTCGAATAAAATTCTGACGAAGTTTCGTTTAATGATCTTTCTTATAATTTGGGAAAATAAGGATTAAATTAAAATACATATATGATAAAAAAAGAAAGGTTTTCTTTCATTCTTGATAAGACGTACAATTTTCTGGTTTGGCATTTTAAAACTATGTGAAAAGCCAAAAATATGTCAGTTTACATTTATTCTGATGAAATTTTGTTAGTTCAAGGAAGATTATAAATTTTATAAAACATGCTTAGAAGTTATTAGTATTTCCAAAACAAATAAGATTATTATTTGATTTTCTTTTGATGAGAATTAAAATGGAAAAATAATACTATCAAATGAAGACTTTTTGAAATGCAGAAATTGTATATTTAAATGTAACTATGTTTAAATAAAAAAACAATGATATACAGCTTCTCAAAGAATAATATATTTTAAAAATGAGAAATTTACGTTATGTTAAAAGTTTTATTTAAATTTTGAAACTATATTAAATATTTAGATTTTCTAAATTACTAAGTTTATAGCATATCTGCAGTCGTTGCCCGGGACCGGAATACTAACTTTAATTATACCTAGAATTATCTTACCATTCTACTGGATTACATTCGAGGCGCCGAAAAAAAGCTCCCATCCAGGAGTTTACGTGTGTTTTCCTACACTGTAAAAAATAATCAATGTTTCTTATTTTATGAAAATATAGTATAACCCCGAACGAAAATATAATATAATCTTCTGAGTTATCCGACATTCCGAATAGCGTGTTCCATTGCCTTTTGAATCAACAGAAAGCTATACATTTCCAAAATTTAAAGAATTATTTATAAAAACAAAATTTCTCTAGCTGCGCGTATTTTTCAGAAACGTTCCCGAATAGTTTTTATAGTATATTAATCTGTTTCCTCAGCCTGGAATACCAATTTATCGAATTTCATCCAATCTCAAGTAAACGTTTTCAGCTGTATAAGTTAATTTATACATGAAAGAGTAAAGAAATAATCTTAATTTTAATGTTAATGTTAACGCTGTTAATTTTGCATGTTTGTCTGTTGAACATATTTGTTGAACATGAAAATGTTTACTTGAGAATGGATAGCATCGGAAAATACTATATTCCGGGCTTAGAAAACTGATTAATACACTTTAAAAGCTACTCGTAAACGTTTCGGAAAATTACGGGCAGCTAGAAAAATTTTGTTTTTATAAATGATTCTTTAAATCTCGAAATGCCATTGATGTCTGAGGTTTCTAAAGATAAAGAAACACTGTTCAGAATCATGGTTAACAAGAATGAGTTTATATTATAAATTTATTCGTCATTATATTATATTTTCGTAGATTCAGAAACATTCGTCATTTTTTACAGTGTAGCAACGTTTTTGCCGATAAAAGGGTTAATTAAGGAAACGAAGGTGCAGTTTTTTCCTCATTAGAATTTGGCATTTCAGTGCGTTTCAGAAAAGAAATGGGTGATCTTACTTCATTGAATGATTAATTAAAAGAAAACTATTTAATATTTATTTTATTTTATTTAATCGATTATCTAAAGTATGTGTCTTACAGGAGTATGAAATACAAGATATGATGGATAAGGTATCAATTTTTTATTGATACCTTATCCATCGAAATTTATTGATAGAAAACAAATTTCTCTTTTTCGGCGAAATGGGAACTTAATCAAAATTGTGAAATTTTCAAAAATGAACGTTCGACTGCCGAATAAATTTATTGAAAAGAGGACAAAATTTACTATGTTACGCTGAAAGATTGAATTTAGATTGTTGTTATGGGTTGGTCAAAATCGATGGAGGACTTGGAAAATCAGGGACTTTTGTCAGTTGTTCCGTTCAAAATAAAATAACAAAAGTGTGTAAACAAAATATCCAAAATCTGAGCCTCAGGTACATTCGGCTATTGTTCTGTCTTCGTCTATTCCGAACTTTCTTCATCTAGTCGGATATGTCTTCGTCTATACTAAATTAGCAGCATTTACGTGCGATACATATTCCTAGACATCGCCAACAAACAAACCCACGCACACACAGACACAAAAACATTTTTTTTTAATATGGATTATTTTTAATTGATTTGGATTAATACAAAAATTAAAAGAAGTATTTTATTGAATCATTAATATTACTTTTTCTCGTAAGAGACCGTTTGACCGATACTCTGTTACCAGATAATTCAAATATCTAACAGCAGCATTTGTCCGACAGTCCAGTGAATAGTAAAATTATCTCAAGTGTGTGAACATAAACCCTCAGAATGCATCATCTAAAGATAATGGTAATTTGATATACAAAGATGCGATGAAAAAGAGCTAATTGTTTTATTAGTGTTGCGAGAATCAAAAAACTCTGAGGGGGGTATGCAAATACCGTACTTATAGCTAGACAATGCCACCCTCAGAACGACATTGAATCATGAGCCTAAGGCACCAGAAAAGATGTTGCTCTGGTAGCACATAAACTAAAAACATGCTAAACTCTCGAATTACTTACACAATTTATTCCAGATGAAACCAATGGTGACCCACAGAAAAGTTAACTTGCAATGAGTAGTCATCATGCTCTACGTCAAATTTGCAAAAAAGCTTGTAGTGAACTAGGAATGCCTCATAAATGCATTTTATTGTTATGATTGTGGACGTGACTTCACAAGCTAACATTTGTGTGCATGTACAGCATTCTATACATTATTTCACTCTAATTTTCGACGAATGCACGTAGCCTTCAGAATTTGTGAGTTCTCTGCGTTTTCGTTTATCCAAATTTTGGCTTCTCTGGTCGATCAGCACTCGTATATAAGCAGAAATGAAAGTATATTGCTTATTATCTGATCGCATCTTGTCTTAGTGTACATTGATACCTGCTTTTGCCAGAAAACCGGTGCTAGTATTCTAAGAGCAGCCGATATAGAGCAAAGATAGCCGTCAGTAAGACATTTTGGATATATTATCTGAACAAAGTTGTTCCATCCGCCACGGGCTATTACCATTTTTAAAGTTTAGCTGTTATTTAAAACAGTTTCTAGTAGATTTAAATTTCAGCGAAGGGACTTTGAGTGTGTGCTGGATTTAAGATAGAAGAATCCCGTCATTTGTCTCTGCGTAAGTGAAACCTTTGATTAGGTAGACTCTTCTCAAGTAATTTTTTTAAGTTATAGTAAAGTGCATTTTTCATAGTTGTTTTGTTTGGTAGAAACTGTTAGTCTAGACCAAATTGATATTGAGACTCTGCCATTGACCCATTCAATTTAGATTAAATAAACATTTGTTTTAATTTTATATCTGTAAATTACCTGAGCTAAACCAGCACGGCTTGAACCCGCACACTAAAAGCTCGCCGAAAATACTTTCATAACAAACAAACTACTTTACTTAATTGCAATTCAAAAAACACATTTTAATACTATTTAGAATGAACTATAATTCTAGAAGATCTTTAAAAAGCTGAGGGAATAGTTATTACTCATTAAATATGAAGGAAATGTACGAGTTATAGGGCAAACGGTGCAGAGTAATCAGCGAGTTGCGTTAAAACAGAGTGATGGTGAGAAATACCACCATCTAGATCTAAACTAGCACACACTATAAAAAAAAAAAGTATTTGGTTTTTTTTCTGCATATTAGCAGAGTATTTGGTATCATTTTAATCAGTGAACAGTGAACAATACAAATTAATGATCCATTTTAGGATCAGCGCATACAAATAGATAATTGTGGAACAAAGTGAACCACGGCAGTCAAGGAAATATTTGGTTTTCCGTTCCCACGAATGATTTAACTACACCTAATAAAAATGTCATGGAGAAAATTGTCAGAACAATAATATGACACATTTATTTATGAGAGCTTAAATAGGCACGAAGACCTCACAAGTAAAAGCATCTTTACCTCCCAGACACAGCACGGCGTCAAGAGGAATCACTATTGTACCGACGGGCCTATGAAACACTCAAGGTGAGTACCAAAATTCTCCCGCCTGCCAATGGTCATCTCTCTAAAATCAGAGGTATGGCCGAAACATGCAAATTTTCAAGAAGTTATATGTATAAGGCCTTAATTTTATGTGAAAAGGGAAGAATGATTCCATCCTTTTTTTTTTTTTTGCTCCACGAAAAGAATGTGATTTTTTTTTTTAGAGTTGAGATTAAAAAAAGATGGAAAAGTAGAAGGTTGACTGCTCTCTAACTAAAAAAACAGATTTTGAGTGTATGTGCCAATAGATGGAAATGTACGCGCTAAGAAAAAGCGAAAACGCGTCAGCCATTACCTCCTGCTGTCAACGTTATCTAGTAATATAAGGTAACAAACAATCTTCCTTCACCATTGTTCCATTTTATTTAATTAAGCTATATTCTTTTAATAATACGAATTTACGTGTGTATGAAGATCCTACCCCGATCTAAACATAAAAAGGCTAATCAAATAAATACTTCTAGGGTATGGAACTCTGCCTTTCAAAATCGAATTTGTTAATTCAGTAAGATAAACTGTAATTCTCAGAAAATAAATGTTGAGAATACAGTTCTCAACTAGGATTGAATATTTTTATTTTTTTTAAAACATTTATATTTGTTTTTAATCATATGCTTATAATTACCTTGTAAATAAACTCAATTTTATATTCAATTAATTTTAGTCAGTTTTCCTTTTGTTTACTTAATTTATTGAATTAATATTAAGTCTTTTATTTTAGGAAATGTTTTCTTTAATATTACAATCTAGGTTTTAAAATAAGCCATTATATATTTAATGTTACATAACTCTCTGCAGGTAACCTTTGATGATTGTAATTGGCTCAAAGAGGATCCGAACTTCAAAAATAATTCACAACGCAACTTTTTCTTTTCTATAATTAATTGATAATTTGTCTAATAAAATTTTCTAAGTATAAATTATCATATCAGATCCTTAGAGTCATAGGTGCAAAATAAATACTATACGTCTCGGATAATTTAAAATACTCATATTAATCAATTAACAGCAATATAGTGGTAAATCCTATGCAGTCAGACTTAAATTCAAATAATTTAATTGATCACTCTGTAGCATTCCATCATAGGGTTTACCGAATTAGAAGTGGTACCGTTACCTCTTTCTAAATTATTTTAATATATTAATTTAATTTTAGAAATAGAACTTTAGGTTATTGTATAATTTTTTAAATATAAAAATATATATGCAATATTAAAAAAAAAAAAAAAAAAATTTTGCTAACATAAATGTTCTTAATTCTAATTCTTTTGAAAAAATTTTTTTTCCTCTTTTCAACAACTAATTAAAAAAAAAAATTTTAAGCATTCATTGGGGAATCTTCATACACTCTGTAACATGCATATACCTGGCAATTCTTTTTGGGTACCTCACTAAATATATAATGATATATTAAATAATAATAAGTGTTATTGGATTGATTTGTATTAACAAAGAATTGAAAATATGACTTGTGTTACATATACTGCAACAGCAGCAAATATAAAATAAATACATAATAATGCTCAAATATTGAAATGATATATATTATATATAATTAATTTCTCGAACAGTGCATAACAATTCACCATTGGGTATCTTTTATTTTATGTTAAACAATTTTTTTTTTTTTTGCTCTCTCTCTATTTTATGATTTTTGTACTTTAATTGGATGAATAAGCGTAAAAGTCAAAGAATTAGTAGAATAGATACTGGTGTCAAAACTAGACAACAATTACGCGAATTAAATAATCAAACTGTAGACACTAATATTATTTGTAATAATAGTAATAATAATAATAAGAAAAAAAAGAAAGAGAAGAAAATTATAAATTCTGAAAAAGCTACTCCTAAAATTACTACAATGGACACCCCAAATGCAGATAGCCTAATTAATCTGATTCCATACTATGATGGAAAAAAGGAAGCAAATATTAACCATTTTTTCTTACAATTTGACAATCTCATCAATAAAACTGAATTGAATAATGATTCTAAATTAACTATATTAAAGGCGAAAATTGTAGGACCTGCTAAAGATAAATTGATGAGGGATCAAAATTTGTTCGTGGAACAGAACTTAGAAACCTTTAAAACAAAGTTAAAACAATTATTCGAACCCAAAACCACATTTCTAGAAGCGCAAAAGAAATTTTGCAATCTCAAACAAAAACCGGAACAAAACATGAACGAATTTATATTAGAATTTAATGCGGCAGCAGACCTTTATCTAAAAAAAAGTGGGCAAGATATAGGAGCTAACAACAGCTCTACATTCATGGAAATGATCAAATTATCCCAGTTTTTGGAATCAATTCGTAGTGATTTAAGTCTGGAAGTAAGAAAAAACTCTCCGCCGGACTTTAAAACAGCGTGCAACATAGCCTTAAAATTAGAGGAGGCTTATTCACATGTCAATTTAAAGGACATCAACAACATTTCCAAAACTAAAGATTCTGATTTGTTAAATGAACTGCTTAAACTCAATGTAGAAAGTGCAGAGAATATAAAATTATTAACCGCGGAATTAAATAACATAAAATTAAAGGTAAATGCCACTAACAATGATACAACTAGGTTTTGCAAGTACTGTAAATCCACATCCCATACGAACCCACATTGTTGGTTTTACAAGGGCAACGAACAAAACAGCAGTAATTACGTGGACGAAAATAAAAAAATTCCTGAGAATATTCAAATCGAAAAACCAAATTTTTATCAAGGGGGAAACCAACAAGCTCAGGGAAACTTTCAGCAAACCCCAAATTACACGCACCAAAACTTCAACCCTATGCAATATTCTGCTCCTCAGTACATGTACTATGCACCACCCCCACCCCACCAACAATTTATGCCGATATCATATCCCAGTTTCGGAAATTATGGAGGCAATTTCAACGAACAGAGATCATATGACCAGCGAAGAAATTATAGAGGGCATAGAGGGGGCTACAAGCAAAATAATTATAAAAAACATGATTATACAAAAAAAAATAATTCACAGCAGACATTTGAAAACAATAAACAAGATAAAGATCATGATCAGAATTCTAGTAACAATAAGGGAAACTAAAGTCGGGACTTACATTCTCAAATACAAGGCACCCGCGTAAGTCTCACTGCGGGTCTAAAAAAAATAACAAAATTATTGCTAGTGTCAAAAGTAATGACAATTCTCAACTTCCGATTATTACTTTTGAAATTAATGGTGTTAAGATTAATGCTTTGACAGACAGTGGGGCGGCAGTAACTTTGGCATCACCTATATTGTTCGAACAATTAAAGAATGCACACGTAAAATATAAAAATCTCTGTAACCAGGTAAAAATTCAAACATTAACAAATTCGACAATCTCTTTTAAGCAATGCATTAAATTAACTTTCAAATTGGAAAACGTTTTTGTATCGGGGGCATTCTATGTTACAACTCAAGATTTTGGTCGGAACTACAATATGCTATTGGGATTCGATTTCCTCAAAACAAATAATATTATCCTAGATTTTGAAGATAAAACCATGAAATTAAAAAACAAAAACATTGCACTTCAATTTCTAGAAAATGAACCTCAAAGTCTGATAAGTAACTTAACTGCTAACTCTAATGAGAATCAAAATAAAGAAACAATACGCAAAAAGAAAAAAAAACGTATATCGCACAAAAATTTTGTTACAGCAAAACTAACACAGACAACGGAGTTACTACCAGGCGAAAAAAAATTGTTGCATTACTATTAGATCCAGATAAATTCGCAACTACAAATACAATACTCTTGGAACCGATTAAACATAATATGAAAATTTATTATAAAACATCAATTCACGAAATTGCCAAGGATAATAAAATTCATATAATAATCACTAACAAATCACAACAAAAATTAATCTTAACAGAGGGAATGAACATTGGCAAAATTTCTAAACATTTTGAAATAAAATCAGTTGACACTGAGGGTCAAGAAGTAACGAAGCAGGTAGTGCACATTAATAATCTGAATTTAGAGCAAGTTCGTGAACGGAGAAAAGCAGAACTTAGATAAGACGACTTTAATTTACAACATTTAGACTCGGACACAGCAGAAAAATTAAAAAAAATACTTCTAAATAATGCACATGCCTTTTCTAAGAATTACGATACACTCGGACAATCTTCATTAGTCGTCCCAAGATTTAATTTAATACATAATTATCCTCTGCAGACTAAACCATACAAAACTGCACACAATGTTAAGGAGTATGCTAAAAAAGAAATTGAAAAACTTTTGAGAGCAAATATCATTCGTAAATCCAACTCTGATTACGCTTTCCCTGTTATTTTCGTTAAAAAAAAATCTTTGCAGAAAAACGAACAGGCTAATGAAGTTAAATATCGTATGGCGGTCGATTATAGACTTTTAAATGAAATACTTCAAAATTATGCGTACCCCATAACCGAAATTAAAGAGATTCTGCGGAGAATGAGTGGAAAAAAATATTATACAGTACTGGATCTACACAGTGCGTTTTTCCAAATAAATTTACGTGAAGAAGACACTGAAAAATTAGCTTTCATAACGGAGCACGGTAAATTCTCCTTTTTAAGATTGCCTTTCGGAACGCGACTCAGTACTGCGGTGTTTGCAGAATTAATTGATAAAGTGTTGGGCCACTTTAATGAAGATCAAGTCGCTTATTTTATTGACGATGTGATCCTAGCAGCCGACTCACTCGAAGAAATGTTAGATCTGTTAGACAAAGTCCTTAAAGCTTTTATTGAAAATAATTTAACTATTGAGCCTACTAAAATACAAGTCTGTATGTCAGAAATCGAATTTCTCGGTTTCACCCTAAACAGCGAAGGATACTCTCCTTCAAAAAGAAACATAGATAAAATTCAAAATTTAGTTAAACCTAAAAATAAGAAGGGAGTTAAATCTCTACTTGGTCTTTCGAATTATTTTAGATCGCTTATTAAAGACTATTCTAAAATAGTTGACCCATTAATTAATCTTACTAAAGACAAAGTGAAATTTAAATGGTCTGACATAGAAGAAAATGCTTTCAAAGAAATCCAAGCAGCGATAGTTAAAAATCCCACATTAAAACCCCCGGATTTCTCAAAAGATTTCATTTTAATCACAGACGCTTCTAAAACAGCTATTTCTGGAATTTTAGCACAAGAATACGACGGAGAACAGCTGCCAATTGAACATTTTGGGCGAAAATTAAGGGATCCCGAAAAGAACTACCCCAGTTTCAAACTCGAACTACTGGCGGTTCATGAAGCGGTGATGTATTTCAAGCATATTCTCGCAGGGAGAAAATTTAATATTTATACAGACTCCAAAGCGCTAACGTATTTTTTAAATTTGGAAAAGCAACCAGACATTGTAGCAAGGTGGTTGGACAATTTGTCCCCTTTTAACTACTCTTTTCAGCATATCGAGGGATCTAAAAATCCTGCTGATTATGTTTCGAGGAACATTAATAATATAATTTCAAGAGAAAAATTGCAAAATTCATTGTTTACGGTAAACAAAGCTCTATCAGATGAAAACATTAAACTACAACAATTAGAAGACGAAAAATTAAATAAAATAATAAACAAAATTAAAACTGACAAACAAAACAAAACCACAAAAAAATTCACTCTCAATCAAAAAGAAATATTAATATTAAAGCCAGGCTCTGATACAAATGAACTGTTAATTGCTCCGGATAAACCTAAAGCTGAAATAATACAGGAAGCTCATAAACCACATTTCGGATTTTTTAAAACTTATCAAATAATAAAAGCTAGATTCTACTGGTACGGGATGTACAGGGATGTAAAGAATTATTGTACTAAATGTATACCATGTAACACGACTAAACAACATCAAACTATTAAAGTTCCCACACAAAAAATAATCAAAGATAAAGAAATCGGATCAGTTTTGCATATAGATTTAATTGGTTTGCTTCCAATGACGCTACGCAAAAATAAATTTGTATTTATGATTATTGATTCCACATCAAGATTCTTGGAGGCTGTACCGGTTCGCAATTGTGAATCACAAACACTTCTAAATGTATTGAATCGCTATTTTAGTAATTTCGGATTGGCGCGATCCATAAAATTGGATAATGGCCGGTATTTTCACTCTGATTTATTCAAAGAATACATGGATTCTCTTAACATAGACCTAGATTTTACGTCCGTGAATAATCCACGCAGTAATGGGCTCTGTGAAATCAGTAATAAAATATTAAAAAATTCAATTGTGGCTATGTGTAAAAACTCTTTAGAATGGGATACCAGGATTGATTTTTTTAAAATTAATTATAACAGTACGCCGCACAGAGCTACGGGATTTTCTCCGGCACTTCTATTTTTCGGTAGAGAAATAAGAACTCCTTTTTCCATACACTTGCCTGACCAAGACATAATTGTCAAAACCTACGTTAAAAATAGAGTCCAACATATTGAGGAAATAAAGAAATTAGCCTTACAAAACCAAAAAAAAATGATGGCAGAGTACATCGACAGTACTCCAGTCCAAAAAGTAAAATTTCTACAAACGGGACAAGAATGCTACTTAAAAGTCGTGGGTAAACCAGGTGTACTTCAGCCAAAATTCTTGGGACCATTCGAGGTGGTAAGGAAGCTTAGGAATAACAATTACCTATTAAAGGAAATTGCATTCCCAGATAAAGCGACTATTAAACGCCACATAAATAAATTATTCTCACCAACGAAAGTGGAATCACAGACTATACACATAAATTCCTAGATAGGGAAGCGAGAAATTTTTTTTCTCTTTTATTGCTGTCGAGGCAATATGTATATATTTATTTTAAATTTTTATCGTTTATAGATGTCTTATTTTTCTTTAGTTTAGTACACATTTTATAATTTTCCATTATTGTTTATTTACAGTACATTGAGGACAGGTTACTATATATATATATATAAAAAAAAAAAAAAAAAAAAAAAAAAAGTCATTTAGGGAGGATACTGCAAGTTTTTTTTTCTTTGCTACACAGTGTACTACTGAGGGATTTGGCTCGTCAGAGGGAGTTATGAACAAACATGCACGTTAAATAAAAAATAATAATAATTACGGTAAAAATAAAAACAGAGGCAGCCTTGCCAGGGTATCACCCTTTCAAACCCATTTTATACTAATTTATATAACAAAACAAAAAAAAATTTTAATATATAACCTTACCCCCTCTACTAAAAGTGAACATAAAAGTCTTTATATGTAGCACAAAACATATAACTAATCGATTTAAAATTACAAGTCAACATCTATTCACTCGGCGACACAAATATAAATAATAATAATACAACATTTTATATTGACCAATATTTATAATAATTCATCCTTTGCTTAAAGCCACGGATTGACGAATCCACTTGAATTATTATAACAAAAAAAAATCGGTCAGATTTTACAAAATTATTTTAGTTTAATATTTGATATAATCTATAACTTGGTTAGAACAACGCGTTTCAATTTTAATTTTAGAATAATCGTACGATTTCATATTATAAAACAAACAAGTAAAAAAAAAAAAAAATATTAGTTGTCCCTAAGGATTAACATTTCAGATAATTTAAAAAAAAATAATAAAAAAATAAAATAAAAAATAAAAAAAAAATACCATTGAACGTTTCAATTATTACAAAACATAAATTGGATGTTTAATTTATACCTTAAATATTTAGGTAAATTATTTCATACTTAAAAAATAATAATAATAAAAAGGTGTTGGATACATGTCAATGATCATTTCAGCAATTTATTGGATGTTAAAGTCTCGTTTTTGCAGGCGAAATTGAGACTATCTGCGCAGAGCATCTAATAATGCATTTAGCTGAGATATTTCTAATTAACTAAATTTCCAAACTTTACAAAAAAAAGAATTTGTTTAATCTTTTTTTTTTCTAACTATTATATGTAATATTTTATAAAACAAAAAATAATAAGAGAAAAGAAAAGCGAACGCTCGCTTTCGATTCCTTAAATATGTATATTTACACGTTAATATATTTTAAAATAATAATAATAAGAAGAATAAATAATTAAATAAATATTTTACAATTGCATGCACATTTTCGTTTGTGCAAAGCAACGCTCGCTTGTTCTCGCTAACTTAAATTGTAACTAGAAAATCAATATTATATTAAAAAAATATATATATTGTAATACATTACGTTTTTATACACAATATAAATAAATAAGTAAATATATAAATTGACGAGAAGATAGTGCGATGCAAACGGATTTGACCACGTTACACGTGTACCGATTTTTTTTTTTTTAGAAAATATTAAGCAGATATACAGATTTAATTACATACCCCATTTATTTTTAAATCCAAGCCGGGTATACACGACTTTTTTTTTAACCACACAGTATAATTTTTATTTTTAACAACATAAATCATAATTCCTAGCTGTAAATCATAGCTGCACTACCTTTCACCAATTACACGTGCAATTAACACATTTCACCCCTTTTTGTAGAGTCGAAAATCCAGGAGTTTAGTAATCATACACCTGAGGGATAGCAACGATCGCTAGTACATGCATTTCGCAAATCTTCCCTTGTGTACACCTGGATACGAATGTAAAAAAAAAAAAAAAAAAGGGGGGGGGGGATGCAGTTTTTCCACAGGTGAGCTCAGTAACTGTCATTTGGAATCCTTCCCCTTAGCAATTTGATGGATCGATAGGAAAGAGAGGAGATTTTTTTTTCTTCTTTTTCTTTTCTTCGTTCTCTTTCAACCTTGTTCATTCTAGGAGCCGGGCAGTGAAATTGTACTTGTTTTGATTTTACCAACGGATAATTAAAATTTTGGTAGCAAAGGAAAGAGGAAAATTCATTTTTTAGACCTGTTTCTTTTATGAAAATATATTATTGAAAATATCTTTCATTCAGAAAAGTCATCCTTTTATAAGATCCCAAAACAAAATTGTTTTAGTAAGAATGATAAGATGTTTTTTTCACATAACATTTTCTTTATGTATATTATATAAAATAAAATAAAGATGTTTGCCTTTTTGCTCAAGAGAGACATTTCATGTGAGATTATGTATATCTATTTTCTCTCTATGTTTTTGATATAATATATATATATATATTTTTAATGTATGGTATTAATTATACAATGCATACAGTTTACTGATTATATTGAGTATTTGTTTTAAATGATTCTGTATATTGTGTTTCAACGTATGGGTACCTAATTAGCCTGTAATAATTAAAATAAAAGATTTGCCAATTTATTTGTATGTAATAACCAAAAATATAAGAGTGGAAAAGAAAATTAATTTTTTTTTTCTTTCTTCTCTCGGGCATTTTATTTTATTATTTGGCTTATTCAAATTTTCCTGCTTTATTTGGATTTGGACCTATTAAAACTCAAAATTTTAATAAATGTTTTTGGAACAATGGAAATTGAAACCAACTACACATGATAACTTGCTGAAGAAGTCATGTCTTTCATCAGATTTTTCAACAGTGAACTTTTCATTACGCTTTATTTCACCAATGTGTAAAACTTTTTTCTGGTGTTGCAAACCTACTTACACTCCAAACCTAGTGACACCCCAGCTTATCCCAAGTTCCTAGACTTTTCCATGTGAACATTTTCAGTTTTGATCTTCAATATAATACGACGATGGACTTTCATCGAGTACTTTGTGGCTATATATATATATAAAAAAAAAGATACTGTGGACCTTTTTTTTTCTAATGTCGGGGGAAGAGATGATGGTGAGAAATACCACCATCTAGATCTAAACTAGCACACACTATAAAAAAAAAAGTATTTGGTTTTTTTTCTGCATATTAGCAGAGTATTTGGTATCATTTTAATCAGTGAACAGTGAACAATACAAATTAATGATCCATTTTAGGATCAGCGCATACAGATAGATAATTGTGGAACAAAGTGAACCACGGCAGTCAAGGAAATATTTGGTTTTCCGTTCCCACGAATGATTTAACTACACCTAATAAAAATGTCATGGAGAAAATTGTCAGAACAATAATATGACACATTTATTTATGAGAGCTTAAATAGGCACGAAGACCTCACAAGTAAAAGCATCTTTACCTCCCAGACACAGCACGGCGTCAAGAGGAATCACTATTGTACCGACGGGCCTATGAAACACTCAAGGGGAGTACCAAAATTCTCCCGCCTGCCAATGGTCATCTCTCTAAAATCAGAGGTATGGCCGAAACATGCAAATTTTCAAGAAGTTATATGTATAAGGACTTAATTTTATGTGAAAAGGGAAGAATGATTCCATCCTTTTTTTTTTTTTTGCTCCACGAAAAGAATGTGATTTTTTTTTTAGAGTTGAGATTCAAAAAAGATGGAAAAGTAGAAGGTTGACTGCTCTCTAACTAAAAAAACAGATTTTGAGTGTATGTGCCAATAGATGGAAATGTACGCGCTAAGAAAAAGCGAAAACGCGTCAGCCATTACCTCCTGCTGTCAACGTTATCTAGTAATATAAGGTAACAAACAATCTTCCTTCACCATTGTTCCATTTTATTTAATTAAGCTATATTCTTTTAATAATACGAATTTACGTGTGTATGAAGATCCTACCCCGATCTAAACATAAAAAGGCTAATCAAATAAATACTTCTAGGGTATGGAACTCTGCCTTTCAAAATCGAATTTGTTAATTCAGTAAGATAAACTGTAATTCTCAGAAAATAAATGTTGAGAATACAGTTCTCAACTAGGATTGAATATTTTTATTTTTTTAAAACATTTATATTTGTTTTTAATCATATGCTTATAATTACCTTGTAAATAAACTCAATTTTATATTCAATTAATTTTAGTCAGTTTTCCTTTTGTTTACTTAATTTATTGAATTAATATTAAGTCTTTTATTTTAGGAAATGTTTTCTTTAATATTACAATCTAGGTTTTAAAATAAGCCATTATATATTTAATGTTACATAACTCTCTGCAGGTAACCTTTGATGATTGTAATTGGCTCAAAGAGGATCCGAACTTCAAAAATAATTCACAACGCAACTTTTTCTTTTCTATAATTAATTGATAATTTGTCTAATAAAATTTTCTAAGTATAAATTATCATATCAGATCCTTAGAGTCATAGGTGCAAAATAAATACTATACGTCTCGGATAATTTAAAATACTCATATTAATCAATTAACAGCAATATAGTGGTAAATCCTATGCAGTCAGACTTAAATTCAAATAATTTAATTGATCACTCTGTAGCATTCCATCACTGAGCGTCGATCAAATTAGCTTTAAGACCTTTTTTTTATCTACATAACAGTTTTATTGAATATTTAAGTATTAAAACACTAAACATTTTTTTTATATTTACAATTTTCAGTTGTTCATCATTTTTATATCAGCAGTAGATATTGTTATTAACTACTATTATTAATTGTTCTGCAATACGATATTATTGTGCCATGTTGCACTTAAAATATGAACAATACAGTTATTTGTAAACATCGTTCTCAAAATGATTTTTTCATTAAAACTTTAATGTGTGATATCTGCAGTACATGTTTAGAAGAAACGTGAAAACATTTCTAAATTTGAATGCAAAATGACAAACAATAGGAAAAAATGGAAACAGTAAAAAATAAAAGATTTAAATTAGATAGAAAATAAATGCAATGAAACAAATTAAGACATTTGGAGTTTTGATAATGTTCTTTTTTGTTTGAATGTCAAAGAGAAATAGCTATTATAAAAAAAAACTTCAGTAGAAAAAGATCGATATTCATTTGTGTAGCTATGTATTTTTATGAAATTTAAACTAAAATATATAAAATTTTGCTTGAGTTCTGGGCACAAATACGTATATATTAAGAAATATATATTTTTTCTTTTAAAAAAACTTTTTAACTTATTATCTATTCTATTCTATTTTATATGTTCTATCAAGCTGTATATAGTCTATTATGTTTTACGTTGTGTATTTAAGATAAACGAGAAAAAAATAGTTCTGATAAAAATTATAATAGTTTTCATTTTGCTAATTTTAATTTATCCTTCGCTATTTAAGTCAAATACGTTACTGAGCATATAGAACTCACAACATTTATATATACTTGTACATTGTTTAAAATAGTTTTTATCACGAAATGTATACGTACAAATGTTTATAAAATCTATAAAAAATGTCTAAAATAAAACAAAATATATTTATTTTAAAATTTGACAGTCAAACAAAATGTGCCTTGTTTGTCACATTGTACTTGTCAATAATGCCCGTTCCCTGGGTTTTTAACGGTGTTCTTGATAATTTTATCTGCTACTTGCCTTGTAAACTTCTGCTTCAGTCATATATGTCACATTCTCCTTTTAACATTTCCATTGTGTCATAAAAAATCTGATTATTGTAATATTACTTACACAATATCTAAAAAGAAATTAATGCACTTTCATCATTATAATACAACTTCTAGTACAATCTCTTATTAAACAAAGTGTGTTAGACATGGTGTGGCACAGAAACTTCCTTTTTTGAAGACGCATAATAGGTCGTAGATAAATCCGGTTGGATTCGGTAAACGCAGCAATCGCGGACGTTTCTGTATTATACTCCTCAATAGAAAACATGCGGTGAACTAAGGAGCTGTGTGCGTTTGCGGTCGAAGCCTAATTTGGGAACAACCGTTCGTACAGACTTGTGGCAGCTCATGGGTAGTGCTCTTGCCCTGTGATTTTTCTGGGTGATAACCAAGACAGCAACAGTTAAACATCGCCATAAATTAACGAACCTTATTATCCCGCCTTAAATAACCTGAATTCTGGTAGTCATGTTTGAATATATCCTTTAGGTTTGCACTGTCACTCTAAAGCGTAAGCTGAGTTCACAAGGTGGTCATCCTTGCCATTCCCAGTCATGTTGGAACGTGTAGAAAGGAACTTCAAAAATCTGTTTCATCAGTAAATAGAGAATGGTACCACTTTTCAAATACGAGTATTTTGTTGAAACACTACATGACATCATTTAAAAGTTTACATTGCGTTCTTTAATTAGAAAACAAAATTGTCTATGAGCCATATATTCCTTTTTTGCATTTAAAAAAAAAGAAGTTTCCATGCCGCATCCTTTATACTATAAACTAGTTGCATGACACTTTAACATTTTACAAAACTCTGATAAAACAGAATTTGCTCAAAATTACATTTCCAAATTTCTTCATCCATTTCTTCATCCGTTTCTACTGGTACGGTGTATGCCAAAAATGACTGATGTAGTTTGAAAGTCAATAAAAAAAACGGAACACAATATAAATGTATTGTTTGCGGCTTTATGTTTGGGAAACCAGGAAATTTTATACCACCAATTTGGAAATTTAGTTAACATTTTCGCCAAAAGATGGCACTGCAGGTATACGAGAGCTGCAGAGAAATTGAATCCGTCACATCTTTATTCGGTATTTTGCTACGCAATCTGTTACTGAGTGCTTTTGAAAGAGTATACACTATTGAAAATGGTTTATTCGTTGGTACAGAGGGTATTTCTTGTTTTTGGAGTATCACTTCTATTTTGTAGCGCCACCATTTGGCAAAAATGTTAGCTAAATTTGCAAATTGGTGGGATAAATTTCCCTGGTTTCCGTAACATAAGCTGCAAACGATGCATTTTTATCGCGTTCCGTTTTTCTTATTGACTTTCAAAATCCATCAGTCATTTTTGGGACACACGGTATAGAATATATGTGTAGAAATACAATTAAACTTTTAGGTTCATCGTTACTTCAGTAATTAGATTTTAAATTCTGAATATGCACTAATAATATGAACATTTAAGGTTAAATATCACATTACTCTCTACTTTGCTTAGTAAAAATAACAATCGGGTAACCTCGAATTAACAAAACGTGGTAGAGATTATAATAAATTTGACGTCCTTTTCAGCAGCGTTCGACAGTTACTAAATATATACATAAAATCACGTATTTTTATTAAGGATAGTTGGGGCAGTATATCAATTAAATAAAGAATTATTAAATTTTAAGAAAATTTAGTGTTAGTTTTTAATGTGCAAAACTACCCTGATAAAAATAATAAAAATTTAAATAAATTATGACATATTGTAACACAAAAATATGATGTTTAAAAATTTATATTTTAGTAATTAAAAATTACATGAAACTGCATAAAAATTGTGTGAATGCATAGAAAAAAGAAATTGGTAGTCCCATTTAAAACTTTTTGAAAATTCAACAGAGTTAATTTTTTTAATGCAATAAAAACAATGCGAAGCAACAACAAATATAAAAAACACACAATCGTATTGTTTCTGATATCATTTAATATTTGAAATTTTCTAAGAATGCTGGAAAAAAGGATACCAAAGAAGAGCCTTCTAAGAAAGACATAAACAGTCTGAAAATTTTAATAAAGACTATTACCTAAAGTTGAGGCATTTTAATTTGTTGACAAATATTTTAAAATGTAAACGAAAAGACGTATGAGGGAGTTTCAAAAAAACAGAATTTTCTATTTTTGAACGTCTAATCGGATAACCTCGAATTAACAAAACGTGATAGAGATCATAGTAAATTTGACGTCTTATTTGACGTCTCAATGTGATGTTTGGTTCTTTGTATGTATTTCTTTTGATCATCAACAAAATGTATAATCTTGATTTATATATCTAAAAATTACATATTTCTTTGTTTGATCTCCTGTTCACATCTTAATTAACTATATATTTATATGAATATTTATATATAATTTAGAAATCCTTTGAAGGCATCAATTTAAGAAAATTCGCATGGCATGTTTTCTCTAAACCTTAATAAAATATTATTTAAAGACAGTTGGATGTTAATTAAAATTTAACGAAATGACATAGCATGTGTAATTTTTGATTAATTAGCAATTCAAATTCTCAAATTTTATAGAATATATAAATTAAAATGTCACAGAGAAAGATTCAGATTTATTGAAGAAAACGCATTACACCAAAGATAATTATTAAGTGAACTTGCTTATTTATCTGAGGAATAATTAGAATTTTTCTCATTACATACATCAAGACGTATAGTTAAAAATAGCATTATGCCACAGAATTGTGTCAAATATATTTATGCTCTGTAGGTAGAACACCAATAATATATTTATTAATTTTGCAATCTCAAATAAATTATTGAATAGAGTCTGGTAATGTATATATACTATTAAAATATAAATATTATATTTAGAATGTAATATTATATCCAAAATACTATAATAATTCTGTGATGCTGTTACTTTAGAAGAAAGTACAGAAGTAAACATTAAAAACTGCCTTTCGATCAGGATACTATTAGCGGTTTATAAAATTTTCATGGAAGTTATACGAACAAGAATTGAATCAGCCTTGGAATCAACTCAACCTAGAGAACAAGCAGGATTCGGACGGGAATTTAGAACAACGGGTCATACTCAAACAATAAGAGGAACTCAAACAGAAACATTAGAAATATAATTAAATTATAGATAAAATGCTTAAGATATACTAATAGAAACAACAAAAGCTATAAAAATTTGCGAGAATGTTTTTGTTTATCGTTATATATCTTGAAAATGCCACCGTATGAGCGTTGAAACGTATGTCGATGATTAAAAGGTTTTTTTAAGCCTTTTTTTGTTTCTATTTGTATCACTTAAGCATTTTATCAATATTTTAATTATAATTAGTGATTTTATTCTGTGATTATTAGAAATGTAATTTACCTTTTCTGCATCGTCACTATTGATTATGAAATAGTTTTTGAAACCAGTGAAAGCAGAAGAAACTGTTTCTATAAATGATTCTTTAAATATCGATAATATAATGGTTTCTGAAGTTTCTGATTATAATGAACGTTTTTCGGAACCGTGCGTAACTTGAAAAAGGTTACGGTATATTTTAATTCTTAATTATATTATATTTTTGTAGAATAAGAAACGTTTGTCTTTTTTACAGTCTCTTTTTAACACTTTTCAACGTAGTTGAAAAATGTTTATGATTTCGGGTCTGCCTGTCTGCCATTTGCTGTCTGCCATCTGTCTATCTGTCATCTGTCTGTCTGTCCGTGCTGTAATTCGCATAAATAAACTCAGAATGTCATGCAATTGATGAAAGTTAATCATGTTAACTATGGCATGTTCGGTATTAAAAATGAAATATGTAGCGTTTATAGTTCATTTACAGGGAAACTCAAACGAATTCTGTTGCATTACTGTTAATGGGGAAAAATCGTTTGCTGTGTATTTTAATAATGTTAAACTATTTCAAAGATTTATTTACATCACAGAGGTGCACTAAAAGAGGCTTACTATAGAATATAGTAAGCATAACATTCATTGCTCATCTACAGGGACACACGACATAATTCGGTTACTGTACTATCTAAAAATAATAACGTGCTGGAAGTGCGTTTTTATTTGTGGTACGTGTTTCTAAATAAGACTATTTATTTGCCTATTACTTGGTATGTTTAAATTCTATAGATGATATCCAGGGCAGGACAAAAGATCTCGAGTACATTTACTTTTATTGACTGCAATTGCTGAAGGGGTATTTTAAACTGTGCTATGCGTTTCCTAACTTAACTAAATTTTACCATACTATGGATGAAACGGTGAAATTTTCTTTAAGTGTTCTGGAACTGTTGGAAAGGGTCTCATACACTATGCTTGAAGCATGATTTTTCGTTCTTCTTCATTTATTATATCAATCATCATGTAATCTTCATGTGTCAGAAATAATTTTATTCTCTGTCTGAAACTTCATTATGTAGCCTAACTTTGGATTACACGACATGAGTAATGTTTCTTTTCCATAAATGGTTAATTTTCTTTACCATTGCAATCTTACTTGAAGTTTACGTGCAATCAAAACCTTCTTTATAGAAGTTATATTAAATAACTGCGAAAAGAGCTTGGCAGCTCTTATAACATCTATAAAAATC
This sequence comes from Maratus michaelseni, assembly GCA_963931845.1. Lineage (NCBI taxonomy): Eukaryota > Metazoa > Arthropoda > Arachnida > Araneae > Salticidae > Maratus > Maratus michaelseni. Next base: position 252,893,258 of record OZ007590.1, on the reverse strand, counting down.
CATTTAATATATGAAAATAAATACACTGCTCAAAAAAATAAGGGGAGCAAGCAAAGAAATGGAGAGAATTGTGCGAGACAGACATGCATGGGCATAAAATGGAGAGTACACGTGTATCAATGCGCAATACAGAAAAAAAAAGACCTCAAAAATTTTGAAAGGGAGCTTTAATTCTTCGAAACGATGGAAATAACATGAAAACATGGTTTAGGGCAACAATTTGGTTACATGTAAATTACAAAAAAAGTATTGTTTAGTAATAATGCAAGATTTTTAATACGGTGGGTGGTCTCCTTGAACAGCTAAGACTGTTGCACGCCTGTTTTCCATGGATGCGATGAGGTTATTGATAAGAATTTGGGAGATACTGTTCTACTCTTCAGGAATTGCAATCTCAAAGTCCCAGACAGTAAAAGAAGGCCTTTGTCTCGCTGCAATGCGTCGTCCGAGTGTGTCCCAAACATGCTCGGTCCGATTCAGGTCAGGAGATCATGTTGACCATTCCATACGCTGTATTGTTTCAGCTTCAAGCATGTTCTCCACAAGACGAGCTGTATGCGGTCTGGCATTATCATGCACGAAAATAAAGGAATCACCATGACTTCAGCGGAAGGTACGACATGAGGTCTTAGTATCTTGTCTGTATGCCTTTGGGCCGTCAAAATGTCATTCCGAATGATATGCAGGTCCGTACATCCACCTATGCTGATTCCAGCCCATACCGCCAAACCACCTTGTCTGTAATGTGATCTTTCACGAAAGACTATGGGGTTATTTTGAGTGTCTCGTTCCCTCCTTACAAAAACAGGTCGGGTGTCACACTACAGACTGAATAGGAACTCGTTTGTAAACAGCACTTGACTCCAATCACGTTGCCTCCAATCTTGATGTTCAGCAGCCCAGTTTCTTCGGACCACACAATGGCTTGAGGTCAACAAAATAGAGAACGCTGGCCAACGTGCATAGAAACCTGATTAAGCCTATTTCGGACTGTTTGGTTGGATAACCTCCGTCCTGTTGCCCAGAGCAACTGTCTTTTCAGATGAGTAGCATTTCCTGTTCTCTCTCAATGAGCTGTTATCGGGATATAATAGAAATCAGTTGCTGTGGTAGCACGTGGCCGACATTGCCCTGGTTGACGTCTAACATTTTCTGTTTTATGGAATCGATTCCGCAGCCTTGCAATGACACTTCTTGCATCTCCAACAGCGTCTGCTACACTTCGTTGTGTTTGCCCGGATTCAAGTGTCTTGCTAATACGCCAAGCCATGGATTACGGTAACTCACGGGGTTGTGATATTTTCAAATCACCTTTTCTGAAAACAAAAACTGAGTAATTTAATTTCACAACTGAGACAGTGAAACAGACATTTCTGCAAAATCCCGATTTCTGAACTTATCTCCTTTTTCTTGTTTTTGACGTCATGAACTTTGATTTGCAAATGAAGTTTTATTTTTATGTTTTCTGCTATGCTTTAAAGTATGGATGTTTTAATTTAACTTATTTATTGGTGTAAGTATTTGCAAAATTTCGTTAAAACCATGTGCTCCCCTAATTGTTTTGAGCAGTGAAAATTACAATGCACTCTTTTAATGTGTGGTTTCTTGTGTTTTACCTATTAACATACGAGTAGAAATAACGTAGTATATGTTCTACTTTTAAATACATTTACATCAATTTAGAACCAAATATGTGTACAAAAAATTGCAGTTGTGTATATGTTTTACCTTTGCTAAGAAAATTAAGAAAATTAAGATATATTTATGTAAATTAATATTTAAAAATATTCACAAGACTTTTCTGTTAAAGCTCTGTTTTTTTAATACTCGCACAATAAAATACTTACAAGAAATTCCTATGATCATATTTAATTTTTGTTTCATTTAGGAATCAGAAAATATGTTTATCATGTACCTTAATTTACATTGCTATTAAAGTAGTATAAACGTAAAAAACGGTGGATAATTCTTATATGATAAAAAATGTTTAATTTAAGATTTAATTTCAAATTTTAAGTACCAAAATTTCTGGTATATAACCCGCAGCTCAAATAAATCGGGTTCAACCAAGAAATTTTATTTATTAAATAAAGTCAAATATATATCAAGTAGAAACATGTTACCTTTTATTAAATAAATCTTCTGCTTCGAAACCGATTTATTTGAGCCACGGTTTATATACCAGAAAATACGGTAATTTATTTAAAATATTTATTAATTTTAAAGGGTAATAAATAAAGTATTTAAGGTTATTTATGTAAATTACTTGACTTTGAGGCACAAAAAATACAAAGACAAATATAAATATCCTCATATCTTAAGCAAATATATATGTTCTTTTTAAACCACAATTCATCCATTGCTTTATTAATCATTTATTTACAAGATATTGTTTTTCATAAACATATTTTTTAATTGTTTATTTTGCCATTTATTTAATTAGAGTTTCATTTACAAATCAGAAAATGTGTTTACCATGAATCTTAATTTACATTGCAAACTAAATTAATGAAAATTCTGTTAGAATAAATTACTTAAAATTAGACAAATGCTTTAATTGCATGAATATATTATTTATCTAATTAACTGGGAATTCATTATTTCTTTCAGTCCGCACAGGAAAAATAATTTAGTATTTAAATAATTAATCTCGTGATCTCTTTATTCGTAATTAAACAAAGAAAATTAAATTTTAGAACATTCAAAGCGCAATCTGTTAAATGTTTCTATAATTCTCTAAATTTATTTGTAAATAAATTTTCATTATTAGATGAACATGTATTTATGTATATTATTATTATTTTTAAAAACCTGTAATACAGAAATCTCTTAAAGTACATACCAAATTTCCACGTGCTATTATTGAAATTTTATATAAGCATATTAGAGAAGCAGTTACTTGATTCATTTAATATTATTTTTACCAAATATATCAGATGCATTTATGAAATTTAACAATACACTGGGATTAGTGCATATAAAGTATAAGGAAAAATGTACTTGTTTGAGACATTAATGAGCTTTTAATGTCAAGTAAGGATTCTCACAATGCGATCGTTTATATACATGAATCCAGAAATAAGGGGCAGTGACCAATTTCAGACGTTTCGTCAAATATCTTACTGAAACTCGTGAGGAAACTGCCCGGAATGCCGTTGAACTTTTAGGATGTAAAGAACATGTATGACTTCATGTTTTTCAGTGAAGATTTTGTCGCGAGGACAATTAAGGAGGGGGGGGCAATAATAATTTTAATAACAAATAATATTTTCGATCACCCAAGTAACAAAAAATGCTAAAAATGGTCTGTCACTGTAGCAAATGACTATGTAAGTCCTGTTCAAAATTTGTATGCATTTGTGTAAGCACAGCACGTATATCCGTAAAGATATTAACGTTTCTGTGAAAAACTCAAAAGGTTTTTTTTTATAGCATGAAGAGTTTTCAGCCGAATTTAACACCATATTCCAAAAACTTGACAAAAAAAATGTAGAAATATTACACTGTTATTAAAATAATAATATATTGAATATTTGATGATATATATGTATTTTTATGAAATAAATTTTAACTGCACTTGCATGAACTACAGCAAAGATTTTTATTGTCATGATCTGATAGTCAATACTATAGGGCAACTCATATAAAATGACCAGTGAAATATCGTGAAAACTCAAAAAGTTACATCAATAATTGAAAAATTGAGGAGGAAATCCCATATAATCCTATGAGAAGTCTCCTCAATTATATATATATATATATATATATAATAAAATTAATTTTGGGAAACAGTATAAATTGTAACTTATAATTTTTTAACAGAAATCGTTTTCTAGAAGCTTCAAATATGCGAATCTAAAGTTATAGCTCATTGCGTCAAGTAGTTTTTGAGTCATGCTTAAAAAATTTATAATTTACCATTAGTTACAAAGTTGAAACCTGCATAAATTCATGATTACTTGACCGAATGACTTCATTCGCTATTATCCGAATGTAAAATTCACCAAACAATTTAAATATGCTCTTTAAATCAGATGTTTGTACTAAAATGTTTCAAGTTTGAAAAAAGTGTTGTTTACAAAAAGCTTGATTTATGTATGTAGATGATCCCTAAGTAAAATTTAAGCATATCATGAAGTAGTAGATGTTGTTATTAATCCATCGCTACCAGTAACATTTCTATACGATTATTTTTGGCAGAGTAAGTAAGCGGATTACATTTTCTTCCAGGAGTGAACATATGAATACAGTAAAAATCTAACTAAACATCTAATAAAACCAAAACACCTACAAATAAATAAAATGACGGTGGCTCAGTTTGTAGCGTGCTTGTCAGGGCCTTTCCTGGCAAACACAGTAATTATGCAAGTTTTAGGTTATTAAACACTTTTATTTAAACTATGCGGGCTGGGACGTGGCAGAGTCATTTGGCAATTTTTAGCGAATATTAAGCGGCGATCCACAAAATTCAATTACTAACTACATTTTCACTAGACATGCCTTAAGCTTTACTAAAACAAATTTTCACTTACATGAGGGACAGTGGTAGTACATTCCACTACTAAATCCAGCGGTCAATCAATGCTTTATTCACAAGAAGCACTCGCAAAAATCGTTAGTATAATCTAACTTTTGATACACTAGCAACCGTGGTTGCCGAATAGCTTTTATTTAAACTATAACTCGAAAGATCTTGCCAAATGGTTAATATTTCACTCATCTGAACTTCAACAAAATGATGCGTGTTGATAGCATAATTGTATGTTATCCACGCAGACATTACTTTGCCACACAGGGAAAGATTCGACCCAAATCGGCAGATACAACTTTTCGTTTCATATTTTATACCTTTCCGATTGACCAACGAAGCTAAAATTTGCATAAACTCACAGCGAAAGACATCAACATCAAGCGCTGAAGTCACCACACATACTTTGAAAATTAGATTAAAAGATAGTATAGATGTCACTGTCGCGCACATTGGTTAGATGATGACATCCTGTTCGCATTTAAAACACTAGAACGCCTTTATCAGAGAGTTGCTAATCCACTCCAAGTTTATGCCAAAATTCTCTTCCAAATTAAACGAAAAGTAGGTCATATGCATAATTGAGTTAATTGATACCAAAAGTAGTAGATTAAGTGATAAGGTCATTTCCAAAATTTATATGCTTCATGTATATTCAAAACTCATGTCTTACTTTAAAATTAAGCCATTGTCTTTTTTTTTTTTTTTTAATATTATTTCTCTATGACAACTTAATTTTAAAATGTTTCAGTAATATATTTTTAAATAACCTATATTTGGGAACAAATAATTTTAATTGTATTTAGTAACGCTATTTCAAAATATTTGTTGAAATTATGAATTCAATTTAAACTAATCATTCTGTTAATATATTCAGAATACTTTTTGCGAATAAAAAGCAAAACATGGAAATTATATAACGAAACTTATAAATAAAAATCAAATTTTATTCTGCATTGAATAAATATATTTTTTTGCCAAAAAAACACTACGTCTAAATTAAATCTCGGAGATGATATAATTTACAGCTGCTCGTAACGCGCGTCATTGTGTAATATCAATGTATGGTTAAAATTAAGTATTAAAAACCATAGTTCAGAATAAATGTCAAATACACATGGTCCCTTAAGTAGTTTATCAGAAAGAAAATGGCGTTGAACCTTTTTTATTAATCCGGGAAATGAAGCGTGAAGACAATTGTGTTTTTCTATGTATGCTCTTATTTACGAGAAGCTTTCGTTTTCCAGAGAGCTAGATATCCTAGTATAAACTGCGATAAATCATTAATAAATTTCGATGAGCTGGAATTATTTCTTTTGCCATTTAATGAAACTTTCGTGCAATGTATATAAAAAGGGAGAGAGAGATTTTTGTTTTTTTTTCTTCATATTTCAGGACATTTTTGTATAATTTGTTAAAAATGACGTTCTATTTCAAACAAGTTATTCCATATTTCTTATTTTGTCGACAATTAAATTTTCTCAGAAGCAAGCACTTTTTCGTAGAGTTTGATATGTAACAGTAGATATGTGGATGTGTAACTGTGATTGTCTTACAGCATATGCTATCATATGTATAAATATTTTATTATACAATGTTATTTTATTATATGCTTTAATATATAAAACAACTTTATTGAATTTGAATAAAGAGGGATGATAGTTTCACGTGTTATTATACGAAACTTGCATTTGGGATTTCATTATAATAAATAGCGCAATATTATTTTTCTGCCAAACAAATATTCTTTTCCTTTTGAATAAAAATTGAATTTTATTTGTAACCCACCAATTATGGAGAAAATGCTTTAGTCAAAAGGGAAAAAAAATGTTTGATGTAATCTTTTTCATATATAAAATCTAAATTAATATATAGCTTTAAGGTATTTCAATTAATGCTAGTTTATGATATTTATTTATTTTCTAGCCACTTTCCTGTGTTTCGTTTTATTCAAAAACTAATGACATTAACATTTAGTTGAAACATAACAGTTGAATTTATATATGTTTTTCTTTAAACTCTGTGTAAGAAACAATTTAGAAAAATTTACATTTAAATGTATCACTTTTGTTTCAGAAGATACTGTCCAAATTGCGACATTTTTTTTCATAGAAATCATTGTTTAATTACATATCATAATAGCTCAGTTATACAATATATATATATATTACATTTCGCAATAGTGTTTTTTTTTTAAATTATTTCATAATATCATTAAAACTTTACGCAAACTAATAATTCTTATTGAATTTTCATTAGCTCCAAAAAATATTTTCTAACACTTCTTGGAAATAATTTAATATATTTAAAAAGAAAATGTTGGAATGTATTTTCGAACGATTGACAATATAATTAAAAATCTAAATCGAAAATACAGTAATTTTAGTAAATGGGAGAAAAATTAAGAAATAGCAATTAAATTATACGATAAAAAATAAATGCTACATTTGATGACGCTTTTATTAATTTATATTTTATAGTTGCACTACTAATTGCTTTCGTGAAAGAAAACTGGAAGCTATAATAAAAAATAAATAAAGTCTTTTTTGCTACATTTGATTCTCAGCATCAAAAATAAGTTTTGCTGATGTGTGTTATTTAATTAGAATTTTCCTTTTTTTTCAATACATAAAATTTAATCACGTCATTTATTTTAACAACCTGAAACCCCTCTTGGTTTTTCTATAAAACTATTTTATTTATTAGTTAAAAGAATAAAATAATGTTTGCGAGAACTCTCAAATATTTAATTTGAATTTTTTACATATCTTAAATAAAACTAATTTTATATCGTTACAATCATACGCCGTTTCTAACTGAGTAATTTTTCTATTCATTAAAAGTGCATTACATACAGAGTGACGAGAAATAAGCGCCTCGATAAGAAAGTGTAATATCTCGAAAACCACTGAACATAATGCGTTCAAACTTCGTGAATCGTGACTAAACTAGACTAACAACTAAATTTGACGTGCGCATGCTCATGTGTTGTGTTTGTCTCTTTGCAGATTCTGACAAAATGTCAAGAAATTCCATTCCGGATTATATGGCCGCCATATTCTCCTGACTTTAAGCCGTGCGACTTTTTTCTGTGTGAACATTTAAAATACAAGGTGTCTTCGACGAATTGCAAAACGGTTTCTGACCTGAAGAAGGTCATTCAATGATACATCGAGGCAATTGATGTGTCAACACTTGAGTCTGGGATCGAACATTTTGCTCTACGCATGTACCACAATGATGGTAGACACATTGATGGTAGAACATTCGGTTTCCTAAATTTTGACTATGTATCCGTATTCTCTTTTCGGAATAAAACATATTAATGAACCCGTTTGTTGGTCGTTTCATTTTACTTTTGGGGCGCTTATTTCTTGTCACCCTGTATTTAGAGCGTGAATAATTTCAATTATTAACATAGGGACAAACGGACTTCTCGTATATCAACAACAAGAAATTCTCAAGATTATTTCAAAGCGAGAGTTTGGGTACATTTAGGATAAAAAAATATTTAAACCTTAAAATAATTCTTCAAGAAACAAAATAATAAGATTATATTGTTTGTGGAGATGTTAGTATTAGATAGATACTTTCTGTGCACATAATTTGTAAGGAAAGTACTGCAATTATGCGGAAATATTGATATAATTTTTTACATTTTGATGTTCCTTAAAACAGTTTTCTGTATTTTTAAACCTATCTCATATGTATCTGTGAATGTGAACGTTTTTATTAGAATTTCCTTGCGTTTTAGGTCCCCAGAGTTCGTTTTTGGTGGGTTTTCGATGATATTTTTACGCATACATGTGTGTGAGTGAAAACGATAAGGATTCGATTAAGCTTCCATTTAGTAAATATGTTACCGGCCACTGTCGTAAGACCTGCATACATTTTCAAAGAAATTGGCTGACCGTTATGTGATGATAATTGATAAAGATTTTCTCTTATATCTCCATTATTTTTTATTGCTCTAGTAAATTGTATTTTTCATTAGAATACGGTTTAATTTAGTTAAATCTTTTATTCACTTTTTATTCGCATTGCTTGGCGAGGAAAAAAAAGATTTTTTTTAAATAAAAGGTTACGGAAATGTATGCATTAGTCGTGATGAAGAATACAGGAAAAATATCGTCCGGCATTTTAAAAAAATGAAATGAAATACTTTTGTAAAGTATGCTGAAGTATACTAAAATGGTCCCTTTTTAGTGAAAAAAAACGGTTGTGATATTTCTACACTTGAATTTAATTTTCACCAGAATTGCTCATGTTTGACGACAACTTTGACTTTTTTTTTAACTCAACTTGGTTTTCGTATGTAAAGATGGAATTTTGTAATAGATTTTTAAGTCACTTTCCGGTTAGCTAGAATTAAAAAATTATGCTTACAGGTGTGTTTCCCATGACAATACAACATTTTATTCTTTAAACTTACAACTTAGCAATGTAAATGTGATACATTTTTTTTCCATTAGCCAGCCACAGATGATAAATCTTCAAATATTCCTTATGGTTAATATTTTATACGAGTTACAACAAAAATGCACTTAATTATACGTCAAACAACTCTCACCAAAAATGGCTATGCAACTGGCTATGAAGCTCCAACAACGAAATATTCGAACGGAATAGTAGAAAATATCAATAACAATAAAGAATGCAATACATATTTCTTAAGTTTCAGAATAATTCAATTGTGAGTTATATGTTGACAAATCAATTTGTTGAGAAATCAAATCCTAAATTTACGTATTCCAATATACTTTGGAAAATCAAATCCTAAAAAGGTAGTTTAAATAATGCCTAACTTTCTGTAGCCATACCATAAAAAACATAAAGAGTAAAAATTATGTATATAATTTAATAAATTCACTAGCTCACACTTTTTACCAACGTTTAAAAAAGCGGTGAATTTTGCATTATCGGGTTCGGAGCTCAAACCAAATTAACGTATTGTAACGAAATTTGTTTGGAAAAATCATAAATCACAGTCATGAATTTTGGCATGATTATTAAGATAAACTATGGATGCTTACAAAGGTTTATTAAATAAACTATTTTTACTTTTATATGATGTTTAATCCAAGACTTTCGAAACATATTTTAATAATACTGCCTGTTATGTTTAGTGTAACATGAAAATGATAAACATGATAATCTAGTTTTAAATTTAAAATAGTTTAAATTAGAAATAGTTTATACAGCATTTTATTAGTGTCAAAATGATTATACTCAATAACAAATGTGTTCTAGCTTATATTGGTATAAAAATTAAAGGTTGTTTGAATAAGAACTTATTAGCAGTCAAAAAGGTGACAATAAGATGAGAAGGTAGTTTATGAACTGAAATGTAAGAAAGAGTCTTTTGAGCGATTAAATAAGAATATTAATGTATTTCAATTAAAACATATAGCTATTAAAAAGCATCACAAAAAATAATAGGTCATATAAAAGAACAGTTTAATATAGTTTTATACATGCTTTAAAAAAAAACTATGTTTTTCTACAATTTGCAATATTTAACGCATATCAATTAAACTGTAGCAATCAAAAACTTCAAAATGATCCCAGTAGTTAAAAAAAAAGAATTCATATACATTGAAGTCGTAAGAAGCGCATACAAGAAGAAGAAGAAAAAAGATTAAGAAAGAAGAAATATTCCTTATCCGTTATTTGAAATTGTGTAATTTAAAATTTTAGTTAAGTTGAAATTTAAAATGTTTTTCTGTAATGTAATCTTTTACTACATATACATTTATTACATTAACTATTTATAATTAGGAAATAAGCATGAACTTTTACAGGTATTGAAATTCTTTGAAAGTATAACTAATTTATTTTAAACCTGTTAAATTTAAAAAGTTAAGGCACAAACTGAAACATAGATAAACATTTCATGATGTTTACAAAAAGGGTTTTTATTTTCTATACTGGTGTCGTTTATGATGATGTCTAATGGTTAAATGTAGAGGGGGTAAGATTATACTAAGGACACAAAAAATTGCGTACAAAAGATCCAATTACCTTAATTTCACAAAGTTTAATATGTATGTATATATAGAGAGAGAAAGACAGATAGATAGATTCTGAAATTTCTTTCTTTTAAATCATAGAATAAATATTTAATTTTGGAAAAAGGATATAATTAATGACCAAAAACACATAAAGCAATAATCGTTTACAGCATTGTATCAAAGAAACGTTCTTCTATTGAATAATCGGAAAACATTTTGCAAATTTTCAACCAAATAATAAAACAGAACAAATTTTAAAACTTTACCTGTTTCCCTGTGTGTAATTAAAGTAAGAGAAAAACAGAGATAGAAAAATGTAAATGTAAGCCTAAAAATAGACTTCACATTTCCTGATTGTTGTGGAAAATGACACAATAAAGTAAAGAAGGATCTCTTTACTTTTTGTTATATTTGTTATTTCCTCCACTATAGCTAAGGTATAACATGTAGTATTTTATTTATTTTCGGGTTATTTATCAAAAAGTTTTTCCATGTATCGTATACAAAATGTAAAAAGAATAGATGATATATTTTTTTATGTTCTTAGGAATTGATAAAGGAGTAGCATCCATAAAATGAAAAATACAAATATCTTTCAGATTGTTATTTCCAGTAGAAATATTTAAATACCCATATAAAAATCGTTGGTGTTTTTGAGACAAACACGCATAATATATATATATATAATATATGTCTGCAGCTGAATCTTCCTTCTTTTGAAGATTTGTGATTTCAAATACATCTGGGGGCGTGATAATGTTAAATATTATTATTATTAGTTGTAGCAGTAGTTGTAGTAAATTCAGATGTTTTGGAGTATTTTTGAATGTTTACGTAGATGTATTGCATAATTTACTCTTTCATCATGATACCAAAATATTTTATACCTAGATTAAGATTTTAAGTCCTCTTTGTATAATATGTGGAACTTCTTTTTTATTATCTCATTCAATTTTTCATTACTATGTTCATGTTCTGTAGTATTCTACAGTTAACTAAAATGATTTCTTGGTAATATATAAACTAAATTACATACTTCATCTATAATTAATTCTCTTGTTAATAATAATTTTTTTATTAAAAAAAATAAAAACTTTTTAAATGTAAATTATAATAAAAGTAAATGAACGGATTAGAAAAAACTATATTAATATCACAAAAAATATTACCTTTACAATACTTAAATATTCAGTTTAATATTTTCAGATTCACTATCCATTTCCAACAATGCACACCGTTCAACTGAAATTTTCTTAGTAAAATGATCATTTTTCAGAGAATGTCCACATAGCGTTTTATATAGAAATAGTGTTTCATAATTCTTAGCTTAGAGCTTAAACAAGTAATATGACTATATAGATTTTTGAAAAGCTATTTTTACCTTTACAATAATTAAAGATAGAGTTTAATATTTTTAGATTCAGGATTCATGTCCAAAAATGCACACTGTTCAAGTGAAATTTTCTTAGTGAACTAATCATTTTCAGAGAATGCCCACTTTACGTTTTATATAGATATCGTGTTTCTTAATTCTTCGCTTAGAGCTTAAAGAAGTAAAATATCATATATAGATTTTCGAATACCTGTTTTCTATACCATGTTGCTTCGTGGTTTTGAATAAACGCATTGATATTTAGTGACCGATATGACAGAGTTGGAAAATATTCCAATATGTGTTTAATGGCAATATTTTCTACAGAATTTTCAGAATCGTTGACAGCAACTGATAAACATAATATGTAAGCTTATTAATATTCGAATTTATCTTTCCTTTACAAATTTTTTTTTAATTTTTAAAGGTATTTCTTTTAATTAAGAGAAACAAATGTTGCCCCTTTTTTTCATATTCACGTATTTCTTGAATACTTTAAATGCGATGCTACTTTTTGAAAATAACAGTAATTGGATGCAGTAATTGGTATTTTCATCATTTTCAAATCTCGGGACATGTCAGATGTTTTATTATTTTCTTTGCTGGATAAATCTTAGAAAATATAGAATATAAAAGTTTCAATTAGGTCTTTTAATTGCAATTCCCGACTTCAAAATATTTCAAGTGTTGTTGTACTACACATATTCATTCGAGAATTTTTTCGACTAAAATTTAGGAAGTTTCAGGTTTCAGGTTTACCACAATTTTTGCCGTATTGTACAGCAAAAAATATTATATATTCCATGATTAAATAGGGTAGTTACAGTTTCTGCGATTTGAAAATAAATAGAAACTTTCCAATTTGAAATAGCGGTGACAGATTCCTTAAAACTTATAAAGAGTGAACATACCATAGATCGTCGTTGATGATTTTCATAAAAATTGATTTTATTATTATAATTATTATTATTATTATTATTATTATTATTATTATTATTATTATATATTCTGAAATCTATAAGAAAATTAACAAATTTGAAAATTTTATCAAATCAAATAATTAAGTTTTTATTCTACCTAATAATAATAATAATAATAATGTTATAAAAAACAGCAGTACTTTTTTACTGTCATTAAAGATAGCATTACTTTTTTATTTAATTGACAAAGTTTAACGGATACAATTTTAGTCTAATTACAACAAAAATAAGCAAAGACAAAAAGAGTATTAAGCTAATAGATTTGTGTTGAAGCGAAAATAAATCTTTGTTTAAATATTTCCTATAGACAGAGAGTTCACGTGACAGGTTGAAAAAAATAATTTATTCCATTTTAAACTCAAAAATGTAACGAAAATAATGGCAAAATGCCTTTTTCCAACACAATTTTCATGATTACTATTTTATTTTTATTTCTTTATTTTATTTCTTTATTTATTTTTTGAAAGAAAATAAACTAAGCTTTCCTGAAAAATAAGTTCTGCGTGATCCTAACATTTTGTGTGCATTTGGAAAAAGATATACACATTTTAATCTTTACTTTTTTATATTATTAAACATAAATGTGTAAAGAAAAAGGGGGCTTCCTTACACAGAAATATAATCACTTCTTACATGTCATAATTATACTGTGATCACCGCCAATTTAAGAAATTTAATAGTTTTCACTAAACTTTTCAGTATGTTAAATGTATGAAATAAATAGTATTTTTTCTGTTGTTTTATGAACGTCATATTGCTGTATTAAACACACTGGGTATGGATTAAATAAATTATTAAGTACGTAAATGTTAACGATAACTCTAAACAAACATTTATTGTAGCTGTAATTATTTGCACTCGTTCGAAGACAGCGATTACAAATAATATTTTAAAAAGAACTTCTTTCATTAATATTTAAGTATTGTGCTGTTATTTATTTCCAGTGTGAACCCTCAATGTTAACAGTAATGTCTATTGGTCCGCATAAATTTCTGAGTTGTTCCTACTGTTTTGCCCCGATGCCACAAAAATTTTTACTCTATGCTAATTCTAATAATATTATAAATTTGAAATAGTGAAATTTTTTGGCTGACGTCAGGATCAAATCAAACGATTAAATGCCTTTGCATATAGGTGGATTATAATTCAGGAAGTAACATAGGCTATGTTTTATTTCCTTTATTCAAATATATTTCTTGATAATTCAAAATTTAATTACTTTCATTGAGAATCAATGGACATTTTTTTAAAAATGTAACCATATTTCTTTATTGTTGCAAACAATTCAAACACCATAATAATAATTCGTCTACAGCAATTACTTTTTAGTTGAAAGATTTCCACATGCAAAATGAAATCGAAAAAAAAAATGTTAAGTATTTAAAAAAATGACAAATATGACGTCATACTCTAAATATTTTTTTCAAATATTTCGTAATAGTACAATCAGAAGCAGATGAGTATGACGTCATATTTGTAACAGCATCAATCTGGAATGCAGGTGAATATGATGGCATAGTTGAAATAAAAAATTGAAATATAATTTAGCAATACTGTTAATTAAAGATTGAAATCCGTTAGCTACAGGAGAGAATTTTCTGTGAAACAGTATATAAGAGATTTCGCTGGGGAGAAAAGTGACATCTTTTTATAGATTAGTGACGTAGATGGTCTTATGAAATACGTTGTACTGGTTCAAAACTATTTACTTTTTCGTTTATAATACACCCTGATAGGAAATAAATAACACCAAATTAAAATAAAATTGATTTTTTATGTTTCAATGTATAATAGCTATACTGAAGATAAAAGTAGTTAGCACAGATTCAAAACAATTTTCTTTTATGTTTATAGCTTCCCCTGGCGGGATATAGTGTTTTTCAAAAATGATTTTTTACGGGTTTTTTAATAAATTATTAGAATAATGTTCTGCCACGGTCAAATTTACATATGTTTGATGAAAAAATTCACATGATAGTTTTTTTTTACGCTAGTAGTGCCCCTGATAGGAAATTGCATAACTAAAACTTTAAAATGGATTTTTGTTATGTTTTCGCATATAGCACCCATGCTCCAAGTTAAAATTAAGTAAACTGTTTCAACAAAATATATTCTTGCATGTATACCGCCCCCTAGCGGAAAATAGCGTAATCAAATCGTATATTATAATACGAGTAAATCTTCTCTCTGTGTGTATATATGTGAATTTTATATAAAAAAGGGCTCTAACGATTTTCACTAAATTTTGTATCCTACCGTTTTGTGGTAAGAGAAAATCATTGAGCTAGATCACATTTTCGAAAAATTTCGATTAATGGGTGATTTTGGTGTCACAGCGGTCAATGCATTTCAATAGGAAAGAAGGTTGAAACATTTATTAATTTGTTGAACAGTTGGCAGTAAACGAAGTTGCAAAGTAAGCAACATTTTGCCAAATTTGGCGAAATGTTGGAGACATTGGCGATATTTGGCGAGAATATCGACTTCAAGATTACCGGCGCCAAAACGCATGATTGACGCCAAATGAAAGAATATTATTTCAATTTAAAGCGAACGAGGGGCTTTATGGGTCGTTTAAATATCATATTGATTGATTTTTACTTTTTTAAGTTCGATTGGTTTAACCTTATTTATTCACAAAAATTTAACATCAAATGTAAACCAACTGAATGAAATACTTTAATATCTGCCCTTTCTCGGGACTAAAGAAATATATATTTTTTTATTGTTCTGCAAATTATGTTTTTGTTTAATATATATATATATATATATATATATATATACATATAGAATCTTTTAATACTGACACATACTTGTGACTATTTATGAAAACTTATTTTAGACATATTTACTAACAATTATGTTATCAGATTTCGTGTAATAAATATGTCCAAAGCTTAAATAACCTTACAAATTGTAAAACGAAATATCATATTAATTATCAAATTAGATATCTTACTCCCCTTTTTCATTTTTTTCATTTATTTTTTTTATTTTGTAAATACGAAGAACTTATATTTTAAAAAATAAACAAACTGCATAGAAAACACATAAAAATATCTCTGGTATAATACATATTTTGTATTGCCTTTCTTAGAGGAAGGAAGTTTTATAATCTCCGAGGAAACCATAAAATTATCCAGAGTAACGAAAGCTACATTGATTGAATTTCAAAATTTGATCTTTTTGAGATAAAATTACGGCAAGAAAGTATCTAAGAGTAAACTAATAAAACGGATAAATGATCAAGATAAAATGTTTATATCAAAATAGCATCTATAATTTTGAAACCATAAAAAAATATTTTAAACATATTTCACTTTTAAAGAAAATATGATGGATTTATATTATTGAAGATATAAATTGAAATAAAATATATTATATTTGTAAGTATTGGGTTGAAATTAAATGTTAAAATATGAGATAAAATAGGTTGAAAAGTATAAACGAAAAAAAAAATGCACATTATTTTAGATTTTAAGACAATATGAAATTGCTAAAATGAGAAACTGAATAGATATACATTTGAGTAATATTCACATATAATGCATTTAAAAATGAAACAAATGATAAAGTCTTATTATTTATGCAATATGCCACTTTTAAGAGAAAATTGTAGTATTTTTCAAAAACCAGTTTTCTGAATGTTGTCAACATTTGTCATAAAATATGTAAAATTTTATTTTAATCGGAATCAACATAATATGAAAAACTATAGAGATGAATTTTAATATATATTTTTTAATCTTTGAAATTCATTAATTATTTACAATTTCCCTCATCTAAACCTCATATGAGGTTCCTAACTTAAGTGATAAAAACAGTGGTTTGAAAACTTCTTCCGATTAACCTTTACGTTAACTAACATCTCTAAAGCATTTAGATTTCTTGTTTGGCTTTAAAGGGTTTCCTATTAAAATATTCCCTTGACTCAACCAGATCGAGTCCAACATGAATCGATAGCCCTTCAATAGAGATGCGTTTTTGCCAAGTTTGAAGCATATATCTCAAACCCATGGGCAGTTATGACTCTTTGTGTGGATTTTGGAAAAAAGTGCATTGTGAAGAAAGTAGCGATTGAATTTCCCCGAAAAAAATCAGGGATGTGTAACATTAAAATACAAATAGTGGATATTATTTTCAGATTATTTTCTGCAAAATAGCCAGTTTTATAAAAATTTTCTTGTTTTTAATTTAACTTTTTAATTAAGAATATATCGAAAAATTTCAGTGACCACCTTCATATTTTTTCCAAAAATACTACGAGGTATGATGTATATTTGGTGTGAGTTTCAACTCTCTACGCTTGGTGCACCATAGAAAAAAAATTAAAAATGTGTTCCAGGGATGGGGGAGTTGCAAATTGCGTGTGTTATTACAAGTTCATACACAGTTCTATGTACAGTTTACGTATGTAGTTATATTGTTGGCGGCAATCATTTGAAGGATACAATTGTGTTTTGTTAGTTGACAGTTGACGGATTTTTTTTAAAGTTTTCGGCTCAGTTTGACTTAACACTGTTGTTGATTAATCGGAAACAGTGTTAACACATTGAGGAAAACACAATCGGGGAAATCTTCAACCAGTAAATTTTAGTAGACATTTTTGCCTTATTTAAACGCTCTAGTCACAAAAATTACTGTCTTGAATAAGAACGAAATTTCTCTTCATTTTTACTGGTGGGAGATTATTCTGTTGGCAATCAGGCTCTGAACGGGAGACATAAATTCACGCCTTTTGGAGATCTGTAATTCAGCCCATGGGCGGTGCTTTTGTGTTTCATATGTTACATTATTTCTCAAAGAAAATACACAAAATTCGCATTTTTACAATTAGAGTACTATGCATATTAATAGTTCGATTAGAAACAATACCACTATTACATACATCTTTTTATAATAGAAACACGTGGTGATAAAAATTTTTGTTAAATAATGGAAAAAGCAAATGTAACGCCCAAAGGCTGGGCTTCATGTTTAAAAGACGAAAAGCAATGTGTTAAGTAAAACTGCGCACAAAACTAAGAACAAAATCGGTCAACTGTCAACTAACAAAACAAAATGCTTTCCTTCAGATGATTTCCACCAACAGCATAGCTACATGCTTAAACTGTACATAGAACTGCTCATGAACTTGTAATAACACATGCAACTTGCAACTCTCCTCCACACCTGGTAAATATTTTTTAATTTTTTTTCTGTGATGCAGCCAGCGTAGATAGTTGAAACTCGCACCAAATATACATCATACCTCGTAATATTTTTGGTAAAAACATGAAGGTGGTCACTGAAAAATTTCGATATATTCTTAATTAAAAAGTTAAATTAAAAACAAGAAAAAGTTTATAAAACTGTCTATTTTGCAGAAAATAGTCTGAAAATAATATCCACTGTTTGTATTTTAATATTACACATCCCTGATTTTTTTCGGGGAAATTCGATCACTACTTTCTTCGCAATGCACTTTTTTCCAAAACGCACATAAAGAGTCATAACTGCCCATGGGTATGAGATATATGCTTCTATAAGATTTTAAGTCCTCTTTGTATAATATGTGGAACTTCTTTTTTATTATCTCATTCAATTTTTCATTACTATGTTCATGTTCTGTAGTATTCTATAGTTAACTAAAATGATTTCTTGGTAATATATAAACTAAATTACATACTTCATCTATAATTAATTCTCTTGTTAATAATAATTTTTTTTATTTAAAAAAAAAAATAAAAGTCTTTTTTCAATGTAAATTATAATAAAAGTAAATGAACGGATTAGAAAAAACTATATTAATATCACAAAACAAATTACCTTTACAATACTTAAAAAATCAGTTTAATATTTTCAGATTCACGATCCATTTACAACAGTGCACACCGTACAACTGAAATTTTCTTAGTAAAATTATCATTTTCAGAGAATGCCCGCATAGCGTTTTATATAGAAATAGTGTTTCATAATTCTTAGCTTAGAGCTTAAACAAGTAATATGTCTATATAGATTTTTGAAAAGCTATTTTTACCTTTACAATAATTAAAGATAGAGTTCTTGCCAAAAACGCATCTCTATTGAATGGCTATCTATTCATGTAGGACTCGATCTGGTTGACTCAAGGGCATATTTTAATAGGAAACCTGGATATACCCTTTGTTGTGGTTAAAAACTTCTTCCAACTAACTTTTACTTTGACTGACATCTCTAAAACATTCAGATTCCATGTGTGGCTTCAAGTTTGTTTTGATTGAAAACTCCTTTCAACTAACTTTTACTTTGACTAACATCTCTAAACCATTCAGATTTCATGTGCGGCTTCAAATTTGTTTTGGTCTTCCAACTACCTTTTAGTTTGACTGACTTTTCTAAAGCATTCAGATTCCATGTATGGCCTCAAATTTATTTTGTTTGAAAATTTCTTCCCAGTAACTTTTACTTTGACTTATATCTCTAAATCATTCAGATTTCATGTTCGGCTTCAGATCTGCTTCAATATTTGATAATGTATGACAGCATAAGATTATTTTAGACCTCAAACTTTCCACTCCACGTCTTTCAACATCAGGGAAGCTGAACAGTTATAATTTTAAAAGAAATCATCCATTTAAAAATATTTTTAGAACGAATAAAGCTTTTGGAACATGGTAAAGTAAAGTATCTATAACTCCCCCTAAATTGTGTTACTGCCAATCAGTGTATTAAATGAGTTTAAAAAAATTAATTTTAGGGCATTTCAAAGTATCTTCGTAACGTAAAGGGTTATTACATCACGCTAAACAAATTATTACTTTCTGCACAATTTAGAATAGCATTTTAAGTGTATCAATATACAGAATGTTTTGTTTTTATTCGTGAGGGAGATGCTTAAATACTCGTCTTCGTCTTAAAAAATACGGATAAGAGTACTATGTATCATATAACATACATAATCATACACAAATTATACATTTAAGAAATCTGTATATATCCAGTTATTATTTTTTTTATTATTTAAAAAATACAATATATAGAGAGAAGGACATTTAAATAATTATATCGGAAGTTATGATTTAGAAAAATAAAATTGATAGCGATATTCGTTATGAATACATTTACAGTAAAAGAAATTGTAGTAATTTGTTAAGATATCTGAATAATTATTGTTTTATTTTTCATAAAATAAGTAATATTTTATTTTATTCTGCATCTAATAATGGAAAAAAATAAAGAGATTTCTAGTTCTATTTTCTAGTTCTACATAAATTTCTTTTTCTAGATCTATATTTCTAGTATTTAAAAATGTACAGTATGCATAGAAGAAGATATTAAAATTTAGAAGAAATCTTTTAATATATATACTTTTTTTATTTTATGTACAATAATATTGAAAATATATTATAAATTTAGAATTTATATTTCATTTTTTATTTGAAGATATCAGTTTCACAAATTAGAAAATATTAAAGGGATCTCAAACTTTATTTGGTAAAAACATAACCACACAATATCGTTTTATCTTTTTTTTTTAATTTCTGTGAAAGAGAAATTCTTTGCTAAAAGCCAGATAAAAATTATGTAGCATATAAAATTCTGAAGTTTTATCACGTATAAAGACGTGCTTCTGAAAATTTTTTGTTTGTTATTATGTACGAAGAAATAACTTGCGTCTAAAATCATTTTTGAGAAAAAAAAAACGTATAAAAAAGCCGTATTAAAGGCTTTAAAGCTGTATACATGATCGCTATTTAATGTATTATTAGAACGGAATATTTTTTTCTGGTACACAAAATTACGCTAACAATTGTACCAACATTACTGATTTTATTACTAATTTTATATTAAAAAAGTACTCATTCTACAGAGGTAATCAGATAATTAAAAAAAAAAAACATGTACTTTTTTCAATTCTTATTAATTTTTTTCTTTTACATAGCAAAAGAAATTTAATGACTTTAAAAATTTAAAAATTTCAAATTACTTTTTTTCCTGGTAATTTTGTCAATGGCATTAAAATTTGTTAAAATAATTTGTTATGCTTTATGACAATTTACTGTAAGCGTGTATTCCCAGTATATTTTCGATATTTATTATTTAATTTAAAATCATTGAATCATATTAATACACTAGTTAGCAGGTTTTTGTACAATACTATTATGCAATATGTGCGTTAAATAAAACTGAAAAATGTTTGTTAGACATTGAAACAGTTTCGAGACAACCTTTAATTATTACTTAGAATATTTGTTTATTTCCACGCTGTAAAATTTTAAAAATTAAGAATTTACTTACAAATTTAACTTTATCAGCTTTAGAAACAAGCTAATTTAAATAAAACTGGAATGTCTTTCCACCACTCTAAAAACGGCATTTTCAAAACTGAGCAAAAAATACTCATATCTGAGTATGTCGCATAGACAACATGGCTCCGAATCAAAATTACTCAAGTTTGAAACATGCATATACTCATTTCTGAAAACATGCACGCACTCAAAAATAAAACATCATGTGCTCATATTTGATTATGTCCAGGTTTCAAACAACAGCTAGGCAAAAAGTGGTAGTGCTGCCATCTCTGGTCCTATTTACGCTTATGGGACCATAAACTAAATTTATGCTTTTACCCAGAGCCAGCATCGAACCAGACTCCTATTGGTTACAAGTCCATTGCCTTTTTCACTTCGCCATCCAGATCAGATCACTGGGTTATTTTAAATGCAAGTCATCGAATGATTCGGACGCATGTTGATATTTTTATAGGATTCATTAATTTGTTACTGAGAAAATTGGAAATTTTTAAAGGAATTTCGGATAGATTTGATCAATTCGAGATGGTGGTTAAGCTTGTATAACTTTATTATTTATGTAGGACGGGGAAACATGAATTATACAATTTTTCAATTCGATTGTTATCAGCATATTTCTTAAAGGAAAAAGCGCTCCCTGAGTATTGAAATTTAACTGACTAAATTTTGACACATTTTAACCAATTAACGCCACAATTATTTTTCTCTTGAAAATGAAAATATTGCATTTCATTCAAATGATTATGAACTGACTTCTATGTGCTCATTTTTGAGTATTGCCATGTTTCAAAAATGAGTTTGAACTGATTCTAATCATTTTTGAGTATGTCCATTTTTCGAAAATGAGTATAAACTGACCTCTATGTGAACAGATTTAAATATGTCAATGTTTCAATATTCTGAGTATTTTTAGTATTACAGAATTGAAAGCATTGGGTCGTCATATTTAAAAGAAAAAGTTTCAAAACAAAATGAAAACATCGATTTACTCATATTTTAAATTGTCAGAGTAAGCTATATTAAAGTCATTATTTTTATGCAGTTTCTCATAGATAAAAATAGTAAACTTTGGAAATTTTCATTATACAAATTGTATATTTTTTTATTATTTATTTACTTATTTATTGAACAAAAAATAATGTTTGCGTATTTTGATATCACAACAGTTTTATAAATGAGTAACTTTAAAATTTCCGATTGCTTCATTTTAATGTAATATATTATGAAAATATTACCATTTATATTATCTAAGGCCGTCATAGGGAAATCTAGTTATGTATGTTGATATTGTTTCTTGTGTTAATACAAATTCAGTTTCGTTGTTATTTGACTAATCCCGCTAATCAAAAGAGAAAACATATTATTTGATCAGTAGAAAAGTCGATTTTAAAAATTATATTTCCTGTAATTTCTGTAAATCGGATATAAGATTTTACATCTATATGAAGTTTCTTGAAGATATAAATACTTAATATTGCTTTATGCCTTACACATACATTTATACATAATGAATTATTTTAGGGGCTATTCAAGGATACTTATCGCCGTGAAATACAGATTCCTGATGGAAAGGATTCCTATAGGATATTTTCAGCATTTTCATATGTTACGTGTAAGTTTCCTAAACCTCGCAAATTTTTTTTCAGACTTCATGCAGCTTTTACGCATTTACTTTCTATTTACCGTAAATAGGAAACGATTTGAGATAGAACTTAATTGTTGCGGTGTCTTATCCTCCACATGAGCTAATATATCGCTCCTTTTTGTTTGGTAGATTAGGTCATATTGACCTTGTATAATAATAGTCCATTAAGATTCACGTTCATTCTCTGACAAGATTTAAACATCATTTACACTGTCTATTGTATTTGAGGACGCATTTTGAATGACATGCTGGCTTCTATTAGTTTGATGTTATCAATTTTCTTAACAGCATTTCTTTTAATATATTCAGAAACTCATGTGATAATTTCTTGTTCGATGGCTTCTTTACATGAAATGTATATGTTACTAGACAACTTAATATACCGGGTGATTATAATTAAAGTTACGATTTCAAAAATCGATAATTTTAAAACTACTGGTCAGAATGACTTGATATTTTAGCAGAACAATCGTGAGGCAATGGAATTTTGTTTGGCGAAGGAAAAAAAATAGTTCCAAATTGTGCCGATAGATGGCGTTGTCAGGGTAATGTCAGGGGAAATACCAAAAATGTATTCTTGAACCCTTTCCGGCGCGGTGTAAATTTGTTTGCAAAATGATGAAATAATAGACTGACACCGGAATTTACAAACGAAACCATTAATAAAAAGAAACTTGCTTATTTTCTGGGTCTTAATGAAAGAAAAATTTTAATTAAATATACTTGGTGCCGTTTGTCAGTTTTAGAATTAAAATTGGGTGTCCTTTTTTGTGACCACCGCCCGTTAAAGGGTTAAACATAGGAATGATGTTGCCAAAAGGAAAAAAATAGAGTTCAGAGATTTACTAAAAATGTATTAGCGAAAAGACAAGACTACGTGTTTACAGCGACGACAGCGATAATGACAAAAAATGAAAAAAAGAGCTTCATGGAACAAGCACCTTACTGATTATTAAGGCATAAGTTGCTCAATATGCCCTCCGCCTTGTTCCGCTACTAATTGGAAGCGCAAAACGGCATGCTCCACAACAGATCGGAGGGTATCTGTACTAATGCAATGGGTGTGTTGTGTGATGCTTGCCTTCAAGTCGGCTAGATTCTGAATCCGCCCGCTATAAACAACATTCTTCAGGTACCCCCAAAGCCAGAAATCACACGGGTTTAAGTCGGGGGAACGTGGCGGCCACGTTGTTGGAAAATGGCGGCTTATGATCCTATCATCTCCGAAATTATCACTCAGTAGCTGCTTCACAGTAGTAGCAATGTGCGGAGGAGCGCCATCTTGCATGAATATTATGCGATCCACACACTGACGCTGTTGAAGTGCCGGAAGAACATGGTTACGCAAAAGTGCTTCATACCGCTTGCCAGTAACTGTGCAGGTAACGGGAACCGCAGGTGTGATCTCCTCGAAGAAAAATGGACCGACGATAAACGCTGCCGTTATTCCGCACCACACAGTGACCTTTTCAGACTGAAGAGGTAATGGCTGTAGCTGGGACGGATTCTCGGTCGCCCATATCCTGCAATTTTGCGTATTTACAGAACCTTGCAAATGAAAGTGGGCTTCGTCAGACCACAGAATGTTCCATGGCCATCCGTTGTCCACTTCCATCCGGGCAAGAAATTGTAGTGCAAAAGATTGACGTGCTTCCAGGTCAGCAGGTAGCAACTCCTGCACATGAGTTATCTTGTACGGATAACAGCGTAAGACGTTCCGTAGGACTTTACGCACCGTGCTGTTCGGCATATCCAGCATTCGGCCAATCCCCCTTGCACTGCTGATTCCAGCATCACTGTCAGTATGTTCTTGTAATGCTGTAGCCACATCTTCCACTGCCGCAGCTGAAACTGGTTTCCTTCCTCTACCCCGTTTAACGTCAAATGAACCGGTCTCTTCGAATTTAGCAATCATTTTTTGCAGACCATTTGTTGTTATTGGACCTTTTTTTATGGATTTTAATGTCCGAAACTTCCTAATAGCTGTAAGTGCACAGTCATCGTCCTTATAAAAAAGCTTCAAGAGCAGAGCGCGATCCTTCATAGTCAGAGTCATGATGAAGCATTCAGGCAAAGACCTGCTGCTCTGCACTTTTATGGTTGCTATGTCTGCGGTGCGCATGTCACGTATTAGTAATTTGCATATCTTCAGACAATATGAACCCAGACAGCGCCATCTATGGGCACATTTTGAAACTTTTTTTTTTCCTTCGCCAAACAAAATTCCATTGCCTCACGATTGTTCTGCTAAAATATCAAGTCAATCTGACCAGTAGTTTTAATTAAAATTATCGATTTTTGAAATCGTAACTTTAATTATAATCACCTGGTATTTAATTAAAATTTTCCTTTCATTAAGAACCAGAAAAATAAGCAAGTTTCTTTTTACTAATGGATTCGTTTGTAAATTCCGGTGTCAGTCTATTATTTCATCATTTTGCAAACAAATTTACTCCGCGCCGGAAAGGGTTCAAGAATACATTTTTGGTCTTTCCCCTGACATTACCCTGACCACGCCATCTATCGGCACAATTTGGAACTATTTTTTTCCTTCGCCAAACAAAATTCCATTGCCTCACGATTGTTCTGCTAAAATATCAAGTCATTCTGACCAGTAGTTTTAAAATTATCGATTTTTGAAATCGTAACTTTAATTATAATCAACCGGTATATAGCAGAGAAGGTGACTTACGCCAAACATAATACAAAGTGGAGATGGATTTCTAATAAATTTGATTATGTAAATAAATAAAGTGCTGCGACTAGTTGGAAACAGATATAAATTTCTATGGCGAAAGCATTCAGAATTAAAATCAATTTAATTAAAATTTTGTATCTCGTAATTTATTCTCGCATGAGTTTTAAAAGACGAATGCACAAAATTTAACATGCTGTGTATTAATTACTTTTTTACTTAGTATGCTGAAAGTCCAGCTCAAATCTCAATTAGTCTCTCAGCTATAAACAAAGTAATCAATAATTATTGGAACTAGAATTAATTTTCGAATTTTAAAAGTCACATAATAAAATTCGCATGATTTTAATTTTTCTCCCCGCTTACAAAGAAAATCCTCTCTATACTGACCCATTTGTATTTAAGTATAATGACAGTAATATGTATTATTTAATTAGAGAATTTCCAGAAGATCAATGGATAAGGAATTAAATTATTTTTTATATTAAAAGTCTCTATTTCTGTAGAATATTACTAGTATTCCCGTCAAGACGAATTACTGGATCTATGATATGAAGTCTCATTAAAACGAAAAACTGAAAACATTTGCACATAGTCTAATTGTTTTATTGAAAAACACGTTCAGAAAACTTGATTAATAATTTGACACTCCTACTGGGCTTATAATTTTATTTTAAAAAATAATGTGATAGCGCAAAACCTTAGTAAAAGCAGTTTCAATAATTAAATTCTTAAGTTTCTTTACCCGACTGAAAGCAACATATTATGACCTTAAAGGGCTTTTGTTGGTATATATATTGACGCAGAATTTTTAAATAGTAAACTCTTGTGACTTATGGGTGGTAAAGGTGTAAGAATTATGGGTCCATGATTTCGTAATCGATAAAATGGGAAAATGGTCTAAAAGGTTCTGTAATAAAATGTCCAGAAAATTCACCAAATTACAAGGGGGGAGAGCAGGGGGCTCTAGCAAGATGTTGTGTTCATGTCCCAAGACATACGTTGACCAAACAGCCTTCTGTCCAAATGTAAACTTTAGCATAACTCTCGATCTTATTGTTAGTTTCAGTTCTTTTTCTAAGCAAGTTGCTTTATTCTCTGCAGTTAACTTTGAAATGCTGTTATTCTGGTCGGACTCTATTTTGTCCTAAGAAACTTTATACCTGCTAATTTTTGTTCGTTATGTTCTTGAACCATATCTCTCTTTCTGCTTTGTCGAATAGCGTCCTTAATTTGATGTATTCAGACTGACTTAATGGAGATTTCAGACGATTCATTAATATGGTATTCCGCTGAATGGTTATGCGATCCTGTAGTATGACATCCAGCAACGTGAGAAAATCAAACTGAGACTTGTTGTTTTGTCTAATTGCTAGGGTAAACATGCAAGAGGAAACATTTTTCAAAACTGTTTTTTGCTGTAAGTGCATGAAAAGATCTTTCGTGTAACTGTTCTGACTGTGTTTAATTCGTTTGTTTCAACTGTATATAACCCTCATATTCCATCAATAAGCTAGACAACTAAGCCCCCGACAGGCTCTTGGAAAACAGTTTTAGTATATTTGCAGTACTTTTCAATCACGTTCATCATATTGCAGCCTATAATTGAAAACTTGTCAATAATTAAGAAATACGCACTTTCCATTAACAGTTTTATTTCCAGTTTTATTCCCAGTTAACTGGATGATTATTCACTGTTAAAAATTGAAATTTCATAATATACAAGTTTCTTTACATTAACTTCCAAAAAAAAAATAAAGTAAAAATAATATTAATACTTTCCTTACACACTTAAAAAGCTTTCAATTACTCGTCAATGATCAGTATGTGGACAAAAGTAAAGGGTATTTAAGATCAGAAGAAGTGCCTGTGTTGAACTCGGTGCCACACCATCGCTAATCAATGGCATCACTAGTTTTTCTTCATTTCTGTAAAATTTTAAATTTGTAACATAGACCATTCTTATAGACGCTCACTCACTCAATTTTTGTAGTTGCTGGCGTTCAACAAAGTTCCCTTTAGAATTTTATACTTTGAACTAATAAAAGTTCGCTTGATTTTGTATATTTCATTTCAGTTACATGCATTTTTTTTGTCTACTGAATTTTAATTCCCCAAATCTACCAAAAGTAGGCTATAAGGTTTGATTGCCTGCATTGTAATCGATCAATTAATCAATGCTAATTTAAACGATATTTTAAATTTTATTTATCAGATCCATTAAAAGAAAAATACGCGAAATTTAGTACATTGTGACATACATGTCCGCATACTAGATCACAATACATATATTCTAAGTTACAAGGCAATGATCAATAATAGCAAAAAAAATACGGAAATACTGTTTTGCCAACACACAATGAATATGAATTTTGAAATTTTAAAGGCGAAGTAAACAAATTTCTTATTGTGGATTTTTCCTGTTGGTTATGGGAAAAACTTACTTTATTTTCCACATTACAAGGTTCTATGTATACAGGAATTATTCGATGTGTTTTGATAACATAGTTTCTGATCAGGCAATGGATATATATCAAAACAGCGATTTTTGAAATTCCATATATCCGAATTTATAGAAGGTAAATTTGCGACATTTAGAATGCTGCATAATAATAATCTTATTTTATTATATCAACAATATTTTACCTCAAAATCAGAATTTTTTCCTAGCCATGAAATCTTTGATGCTAGTTTTATGCCAGTTTATAATTGCTAAAATATTCGCTTTAGGTCCTATGTCTCAGAATCTTTAAAAGATAAATACATGCGATTAAAGATGCCACATAGTAATGACTCTCAAATTACTTCCGTAAATTCGTATTCATAAATCTCACTTATCTTCGGAGATACAGGAGATTGGAAATAGATCAAATGGCTTCGTGAAAATATAGTTTGTGGCGTGCTATTATGAACTTGGTCTATGTACTGCCGTGTACTCTGATCGAATTCACTATAACACTTTCATAAAACGAAAAAGCAATTTCAAATTTTATTCTTTGAAATTTTCAGATAATGAAAAGCAGCGTTAATCTAAATAGGAATAAACATAGATCGTATGAAAATTAAGCGAATATGCAGTAAAGTTTTAAAATATCATTAAAGTATAATCAATTTTTAATGGATTTTACGCTTATATATCACAAACTGATTATGCTTTCATTATTCTAGTTTAGAATTTTCCCCATATTGTTTTAAAATCATAAAGCACTGGCTTTTGTTAGAATGTGTTGAAAAATAACAAGCTTATATAACGAAGTATACTCTATCGCCACGCGCCCATTAAATTTGATCTGGAAAATTTTTAAACACCGTCATTAGCCACTAGTATAAAATATTTTATACCAAAGAAACAAATCAGCCTAAACTTATGAAAGATATAATGTTATTTTAAATTACTTTTAAAAATGAATTTATAAATTTATCTATAAAGTTTATAATTCATTATATTTATTATATTTATTTGATTTTGGGGGTTTATAAAAGCATGAAATACACGCCAGGTTCATTAAATTTGCAATGACATTTTATTTTAATATTTTATAAAAAATCTCAAATTTTCATTTTTAAAAATATTTATTGGTATTTTTTAAATTTAACAAAGTGTGTATATTTGTGGTTGAATAAAAATTTAAATAGTTAGGTGAAAGTGGACTAAAATCTTAAAAGCCGGGAGAACAAAAACTTCAAAAAATTCAAATTCAACCAAGCAGGGACACCTACCATAACCGGATACCCCAATTTGACACAATTTGTACACTCTTCTAGCGACAATTCGTTAAAATACTTATCTCTAGCCAAGAATAAAAAGCAGCCATTACATTATCTCCGTACGGGCATTTGTGTAGTTTCTCTGTTGGAAAGTTCATTTTACCCTATTTTTGTTTAACATTTGCTCTATTTTTGTATAATTTTCACATTTTAATGAAGATAATTACCATTTTGCCTTCCCCCTGACCGCCGAGCAAAAGGGCAAATTTGTAATGTTGTTTTCTCGGTAATTATTTTAAAATGCTAAAAAAGAGGAATTTTTAAACTTGATATAAAAAAATTAATTACGTATATGAGTATAAGCCTGGAGAGTATCAATCATTACTTAATATTTTCAAACTGCATTATATTTGTAGAAATATACTAATTTAAACAATACTATTATTTCAGTGAAACCTATAGCATAGTGAACGTATATATCAGTTCGCGGCGGTGAGAAGGTTAATTATTCAACTATTAGTTTTACAATTGAAATATTAATAGTTTAGTTCCTTATATAACATTGAAAAAAAAAACACATTGCTCCTGTTTAAAAGAAGTCAAAATTTTTAATTTCCTTTAAGATTAACATATCAATGCGGTTTTACTCCACCGGTGTGTTTGACATTTTATTAATAATCCTTTATTAATAAAAATGGGTTGAATTAATCATATATTTATAATGATATATATATATATAGATATATAAATATATATATATAGATAAACATTTGAACGGAAGTGGTTTGAGGGTCTAGGGGTCATGATCGGGGAAAATATACCAAATTATTTTGGAATTGCTTTCCTCCAAACGGTTGCAATATGTAGTTTTTTATAATGAAAGCTACCTAAAAATACACAATTCAACAGCACAACATTTACTAATACTTTTCAACACATATTCCATAAAGGTGGTAAAGGCACCAAAGAACTACAAACCAATATGCCTACTACCAGAATTAAGCAAAATATTAGAAAAATTTATGGTAGAATAAACCATCATCTAACAAAAAGTAAATTCCGGAGCGCCAAACAATACGGGTTCAAACAGGCAATATCAACAGAACAAGCATTATACGAACTTATTAACAAAATTAAACGTCAAAGAGGAAAAATATCAAACACTGCAAATTTCTATGGACATTAAGAGAGCATTAGACAATATAAGGTGGCCGATAATTGCCAAAAATCTAAAACAGTCTCCCTGCCATATCTAATTAATTGGATCATAGTTTCTTAGAAGATGGATATGTAACATTAGAAAACAATGGTATACAAATAACAAGACAAATATTCGGCGGTAACCCACAAGCAGCTGCCTGTGACCACTTCTGTGGATGCTAATAGCAGACACAGAACTTAAGAAGTAATGGGGTAAAAATGTCAAGATTCGGGGTTTCGCAGAATATTTTATACTAATCTTAAGATCAAAATAAAAGAAGATCTTATACAGTTAGCAAATAAAATAATAAAAGAATTTAACGAGTGGATAACAAACAATAAATTAACATTAAATTAGGACAAAACAGAATTACTGTACCTTAATAGACGACACAGAAGTAATCTTCCAAACGAGAATTCATGCAACATAGAGGGTATAGAATCAATATGCCAAACAACAAATTAAATATTTAGGGGTAATGATACACAAGAATCTAAACTGGCTCTCACAATGGCAACAACAAACAATGAAAATAATATAATAACTTTGGATGATAGGACTGATGGTCTCTAAGGGATGGGGTCTACAACACAACATAATTAAAATTTGGTATAGGTCAGTAGTGAAGAAAACACTTACTTACGCCGCCCCAACATGGGGACAGAACCAGAATAGGCGCAACAAGGAAGGCACTTTGCATTTTCCATAGCCAAGGCTTACAGGACCGCCTCAGCAGCAGCACTTTAGGTTCTATCTGTCCTGCTTCCAATTTCGCTTCAAGTACAATATGAAGCAGCTAAGGCACGGTCTCAAGATTACGCAAAACAGTAAACATACACAACACAACTATCCATCTAACGGACCATGTCAAAAAGATCAACATTTGGCACAACCACCCAGCAGAAACAGTAGAACCAATATTAGGACACAATGTAATAGACATAGTCATATACACAGGCGATTCGAAATTGGAAACAGGCGCTACGGGATCGGCTTTTGTAGCATACAAAAATGAACAGGAAATCAGGTCCACTAATAAAGTGAAACAGTGTCTTCCAAACCGAACTATTGGCCATACTGAAAGTCGCAGAATGGGTTAATACTACAGAGCAAGATTACAGCATACGCTCGTACTGAATGTCAGCATTACAAACATTAACCCATTTTAGGCCAAGCATAGAAATTTTATAAAATGTGGCATTATTTGCATTGAAATTTGCTTAAATTACATTCATTAAGACACCAAAAAAGTTTCGTGCATAAAAAATAATATTTTATTTAATTTGACGTTACCATTATTAAATTACCATTAATAATTTACCATTAAATTTAAATAAAAAAAATTAAGTTTTCTTATGGCATTTGTTTTATTTTTATTTTATTTAGAAAACTTGCAACTTTACTCCATTATAAATACATATGATTAATCTCAAGTGGAATAATTGTACATTTTCAAAAAGTCGAATTTGCCAATTACTGTTTCAAGTAAAGAATCAGCGTATTTTGAAATTTTCTCAACAGAAAGTGATTAATGAAAAAATCTTGTGTGGATAAATATACAAAAAATACCAACGTTTGACACACAATAACATCGTGTAATAAACAGACGCACGTTTCATGAGTATCCTGGACTCACTTCCTCAGTGTAAATAAACTTAAACCCTATTGTATCCCCCCAAAGACATGAAAATGAATCTAAAAACCCAAATGAAAAACAACAACACACCGAGAAACTCCTCCAATCTGATTAAGTCGGTTGGTTGGTTGTAGAGGATTCACTATGACAAAGTAACTCAACCCAGAAAGGTGAGATGTACGGTACACTTGAAAAATCATTAACCAGGGAGTTACCAAATTTATGAATATAAACTGCCTCAAAGAAGTCTAAATCTAATGGAGTGTTACATTTCTTAATAATAGTGGCTGAGTCGAAGTTAAAATTATGTCCCTCACTCCAACAGTGACAGGCAATAGAGGACTTTTGTAATTCTTTTTTCTTAATGTAATTTCTGTGTTCATTGAGTCTGAAAAGGAGTTGTCGTTTAGTCTGTCCTATATAGGACAAACCACATTGACATTGGATATTGTAAATGCCCCAAAAGTTTTGATGTGAAATTTTATCCTTTAACTGTGAAAAATTTAGTTTATTAACTGGCTTAAAAACAACCTTAAAATCATATTGCCTTAAAATATTAGCTATTTTATAGCTAATGCTATTGTGAAATGGTAAAATAATGAGGTTAGAAAAAGATTCTGTTTATTAAAATAATCTGATTTATCCTGCAACACTATTTGACCCCCTTTATCCGCTTTAGAAATAACAATGTCATCGTTGGACTTTGTTGTAAGTAATGCATTACTGAGATCCTTGGTAACATTCGGTGTAAAATTCTCTGCGTTATGCTCAATAGTATTTTTAATCAGAACTCTAATAGAATCCTTTTGAGAAACAGATAGTTTGCTAAATTTAAAGCTTCTCTCTACTGGAGCATTAAGGTTAGGTAAATCCGGGCGTTTAGCAAAAGAAAAATTATAATTAAGCTTAAGTGCTTCCTCCTGTGATGGTGTCATTTATTAAAATAATCTGATTTATCCTGCAACACTATTTGACCCCCTTTATCCGCTTTAGAAATAACAATGTCATCGTTGGACTTTATTGTAAGTAATGCATTACTGAGATCCTTGGTAACATTCGGTGTAAAATTCTCTGCGTTATGCTCAATAGTATTTTTAATCAGAACTCTAATAGAATCCTTTTGAGAAACAGATAGTTTGCTAAATTTAAAGCTTCTCTCTACTGGAGCAATAAGGTTAGGTAAATCCGGTCGTTTAGCAAAAGAAAAATTATAATTAAGCTTAAGTGCTTCCTCCTGTGATGGTGTCAGCGAAAGTGATTGCTTCAATTGAATTACTAATATTTTATAGATGTCTCCAGAACCCTTAAAAATAGCAAAAAAATAAAATTAGTGAAAACTATACGTCACAGCGTTAATAAAAATATATTTATTTAAATGTTGCGTTTACTCAACTTTGGCCGAAAATGGGTTAAGCAAACCCTTTAAAGTAACTGAAATAATAGATACAATAGAACAAGCAGTAAAAAAATCAAATAATAAATTTAAAATCAGCTGGGTCAAGGCTCACGTGGGCATCCAAGGAAGCGAAGATGCTGACAAATTGGTCAAACAGGCAGTACAAAACACGTACAATGCAATCCCTTACCACATGTAGAAACCAATAACAAAACTAAAGAGAACCATGATAGAGCTAACAATTAAGCAATTGCAGTTCGAGTGGGACTACGGAGACACAGGCAGTCTGACACACAGGTACTTCCCCAAAGTGGATACACACAGATTAATAAGCTTTAAACTACTTTTTCAAATCTACACAGGCCTTGGTGCATTCCCAGCTTATCTGCACAGGTTCGCACTGGTGGAAACGCCATAATGCGAGTGCGGATTGATGGGAACGTTCAAGCCCTACCTTATAGCCTGTCCACTCACACAAGCACTCCAGCTGGTCGGCATAACAACGAACAACGAGCATCTTTCACAGAAACAGCTAGCTCAAAACAAATATGTACAAACAAAAGCCAAAACAGTGATCAGCTGATTAATTGATAAAATAGACCTAATTTTACACTAACTTGAGGCAAATCTGAAGAAGACCATCCATTCATTCACACATGATTAATCCTCCAGCAGCAGTAGTAATCTAGCGTAGCGCATAGCAATATAATAAAAAGCAATTAATGGGATCTTTTATTTATGCACAAAAAGAGGCATTAAAAGGACTTTACTTTTACTGCACCAAAAAAATTATTACAAATATATTAAAAGCACTATGTGCACCAAAAAATAAATTAAAAAAGCCACCAACTAGGTGCTTTGTAAAAATAAATTTAATTGCGCTATAGCAGAGTGGTAGTCTTTTAGAGATGAACTGATGGCCTATGAGTCCATTCACGAAAT
The DNA here is from genome assembly GCA_963931845.1 of Maratus michaelseni. Classification (NCBI taxonomy): domain Eukaryota; kingdom Metazoa; phylum Arthropoda; class Arachnida; order Araneae; family Salticidae; genus Maratus; species Maratus michaelseni. The sequence continues at coordinate 252,858,871 of OZ007590.1, read as the reverse complement.
ACATAAAGATTTAGTGAAAATGAAGTGATAACAATCATCATAAAAATGTAACTAATAGCCTTCGAGGTGAAAAAAAAACCAAAAGCCAATAAATAAAAATGTTAATTTTACATTATGTGATAACAAACATCTCCAAACAGAAAAAATGAACTGAATTTTCAATCAACAGGCTCCACCCTATAGGGCACCAAGACAATAAAAAACCACGAGCATTCAAGCCAACTCGTCAAAATAATTACTACACTGGATTATGACAACAACTACAGAGATACGTAATACTATCTTACTATCAAGATCTGGGACAACAATACGCAAATCATGTCGTGTAAATAAATGCACCCAATTCTGACAAAAGCTACCAAGATACGTGACAACTTTTACCATGACTTATGACAGTATTAACCCTGACAAGAAAACGAGTTACCAAGAAAAATGACAGAAAGCGTCCTATTAAAGTAAAACCTTGAAAAGTGACTAAAATGCAAGTGAGAGCGATCAACTTCACGCCAGCATCAAAGATAGACGACAAAACAAATCAACTACGACAAAAGAAAAAAGATAAGTATAAATCTTTAATTGTAATTTATTTCATCTAATTTATTTGTGCTTTTTCTGTATTTTTTTCAGTGCGAAAGCGGGCCAAAGTCCAAGCGGTGCGTACAAGCTTTTTATCCCTTTCCTTATTCGTCCACGTACCCAGAATCCTATAGTTAATAACAATCTAGAATCGGCCAACACAGTAACAAAAGTTACTCTCACCAAACAGCGATGCAGCCAATGACGGCCAAGAAGCCAGACAGGTAGATCTGCGTATGGGGAGATTAGGCGAAATTCACCCCGAGGCTAGGACAGAAACTCGTTAAGCTAGGCATAATGCTCAGCAGGTAGGGACATGGTCTGCGGTTTAATAATAATAATAATAATAATAATAATAATAGGGTGAACACTCCTATGTTTTTATATGTGGTCGCGTTTCAATAAATTTATTGTGTTCATTTTTTTTAGAAAAATGTTTAAATAATATATGTACAAATCTTTTAATATTGGTATTAATTTATGAGCTTTCCTTTTCTGGTTTCTTTGTTATGTTTACCTTTAAAGTAAAAGAGAATCAAATATGCTCTAATTAAATAATAATAAAACATAACAGTCGTAATTAATTATAAGTAGTAATAGCATGTACATATAGCATGTGCAGTTATATACAATGAAGTCGTAATTATAAAATTATGTATTCGGGAAAGAAAAGTTATTTCTCTTAAAATGTTTCGTTCTTGGGCGGGCGTTTCAAATTGCCGCTAAAAAGGACATCTGTAGTCACCAAAATATATAAAAAATGATTTCATGAAAATAATAAGAAATATAATAGTAAATATTACATATCTTTGTTAAATTAAAAATATAACAATAAAAAATAATTATGTTTTGATACGGAAAAATCATCTGAAAACATTCCAAGAAAAACAGCACCTGCACAAAATTCGCAGTTTTCAGGAAGACGTGAAAACAGCTCCGGAAAAGTATTGCGTCTAGGGCGCAAACAAAATCTTTTCTATTCATAATAAAGACATAGATTTTTTTATATAAATATTTTCAAATTGTTCTAAAAATTGTTGAGAATAAATTTTTTCCATTAATTCATTTTCGTGGTTTTACAGCAAGTGCTGTTTCCGTTAAGAAACTCTTCAAATGTATTTGTGCTAAATAATACTTATTAAACAATTAAAAGTAAATAAAATATATTATTGAAATAGAGTATAAAAGCTGCAACTTTGTAAAATTTCTGAAAATGATTAGAGTACAAACATTTCTATTAATAATTAAAAAATATTTTAACATCTAAATATTCAGATAAAAGTAAAGAAATTTCTAAATCCTTTCTGTATAGTTTATCAAAAATATCGTGGCACAAAATTTCATAAAAGCTTTATCATTAACGTAATACTTTATTATATTTATTTTATGAAATTCATTAGTGATAGTCTCTCTATTTGACATTCATCTCACCATTATTACTAGAGACTAGTCATTAAACATTCTGGATTTCCGTAATCATGATATATTCTTTAATGATGTAAATCAATTTATATTCTTTCTTTTATTAAATTCATGATAGTTCCATTACTCTCCGCTAAGCTGTTTCAATTAGTAAAATAGAGCCAAAATGCAATTAGTGATAATGAGGGAATCTAGCGTCAAATTTCATTAAAAGCTTTTTTTTTTATAACAATGCACAATCTCTAAATTGAGTGATGTGGAATAAAATTATGTGTTTGGTAAATTATTAAGACACTAATTTATTATTTTTTATGTATTTATTTTCAAGATGTTAATTAAATTTTTTTTGTATATTTGCAGGTTTTTATTCGTTTATCTGAGCTATTAGTAATGAAAATATCAATATATTTTTTGCATAAAACATAATAAAGGCTTCAACATATTTAATTCGGAAACTACAAAATTCCAAGTACTATATTCAAATGTAAAGAAATTTATAACTAATTTCGAAAACCATTAGTAGGGTAAAGATAATATCAATTTATTGTCCTACGTATTTAGAATGTATTAAACAAATAATTCTTGTCAGTGAAGTAATAGTAACACTGGTAAACAAACATTTTTTTTCATATTAAAACCTGACTATGTTTCTAACGCAACTTTTTACGCTGAATTCAAATATGTAATAAAATTTTGTCTACCACACAGTTTTTCTCAATGACTTTTTATTCGTATTGCATTTTCACAATCTTAGTTATTTTGTACTGATAGTATATTATAATGTATAACAACATTATAAATTGCACCCAAACAATTTACTATTATAAAGACACTGGCTATAGATTTCTAATAACACACCGTGAAATATCGGGATGTTTCACTTACCATTGTGTCACGACATGGCGCCAGACGTTCTCTGTACTGAATGCTATTCATGATACATAAACTTTACTATCCCTGGTGTAAACCTCAAGATCAATAATCAGACTTATTTTGTAGTGAAAATATAAAATTAAACAGTAGTAACCCAAATTAGTATTAAACACACAGTAAAATAACCAGATTTACTATTTTTATGAGGCGTGATTCTCACAGAAAGTAGTTACCTGTACCGCATCCTCCTACACACCTACTTGTAGAAGATGAATCAGAAAATAAAAGTTGCTAAGTTCAAAATAAAGAAAAGGATATTTCTACCTTCAAAGTAAATATATTGTTCGGTGAAGCTCATTTATTAACGTAAGGTAACGTTAACGACCTCGTTTGAGATTTTAATTTGGCAAAAGAAAGTTGACTTTTGGACCACTGACAAATGGGTGCACTTCTGAAGAAGAAGACACAATATGCAAATTTTTAGCATATGTATTTAAAATTGATCGTAGAACGTTTTCTGTTATAATTGCTACATTAATATTTAAGTTAAATTTTATTAAAATCTTCTAACTTTTTTAAAACGTAAATAAGGTGACTGTTAAGAAACTATAAGACCACCTGAGGAAATTAGCATATTATACGTCACATCGGAATCGTTATAAAACGCACGCGTTTATGCATCGTGAAAGTATTCCCGAGAATCAAAGGTGCAGATTTAGATAGTGTTATTTACGATATATTTGAAGATGCCGCTGGGTAAAGATTTGTCTGCGTCCGAAGTGAGAAAAATTCGATTTCATAAGGGTGCTGGTAAATCTGAACGAGAAATAGTTCGGTTAATGAAGCGTTCTAAAACTGCCATTCACAATGAAATAATTAGAAAAAAGAATTCAAATAAAATTACACCATCTGGAAGAAAAAGGATTTTGACAGCACGGGAAGATCGACAAGTACTTCAATTATCAACTCAAAATGGTCTTTCAACTCAGGAAATTTCGAACCATTTCAGTAAAAGAACCTCACACGTAACAGTTAGGAAGAATGTAAAATCAAGTAGTAATGCAAAATGTATGAAACTGTTGAAAAAATCGAGGTCAATGAAACATCATAAAGAAGAAAGATTGAAATGGACTAAAAATGTCATGTCATGGGACAAGAAATGGAAATAGGTGATATTTTCAGATGAAAAAAAAAAGCTTGACGGTCCGGATGGTTATAAACACTATTGGGATGATTTGAAGAAGGAACCGAAACAATGATTCAGTCGACAAATGGGAGAAAGTTCAGTAATGGTTTGGGAAGCCCATTGGATTATGCGATTTAACTCGAATTTCGGGACGTATTAACTCTGCGCAATATCAGGCTATGTTATATGATCATTTGATACCGTTTGGACCTTTTGTTAGGTGGTGCTAACTGGATGATTCATCAGGACAATGCTTCTTGCAATGTCTCTAAATCTACCCAGCAATTGTTTAAAAAAGAAAAAAAATCATGTTTTGTCATGGCCAAGTTGACATCCAGACTTAAGCCCTACGGAAAATCTTTGGGGCGTATTAAGTTGCAAAGTTTATGCTATTAATAAATAGTTTTTATCTGCCAAAGAAGTAGCCATTGTAAAACAATGGCACAATATTTCTGAATCTGTACTTAATCACCTGGTCACTTCTATGTGAAGCAGAGTGTTTGAGGTTATCAGGAAAAATGGAGTACCAATATCGTTTTAATTTACATATTATTTTTGTTTTTAGGCAAGTGGTCTTATAATTTGTTAACAGATATTTTTCAATCATTGCTGATATTTTTGATAACATACTTATTTATTGCATTATTCAAAATTATTGCAAACGAAGTTTAATAAATATGTTGTATTTTGATATCTCATGTGTATATCTATTAGTAGAACCTTTATTTACTTTATAATTTTCAAAATCTAAGTGGTCTTATAATTTCTTAACGCACTGTACTATGAAATTCGGCTAGGGTTGCTGGGAAAAAAAATTCTACAGTAACAAATAAAGCCAATTTCGTTCCACCAAAAAGGCAATTATAATATTATATATTTAAAAAATTAAATTCGTAGATTTATGAAGGAATTTTCAAACGTTTTTCAATATTTTTTTCTTATTATTAACCAATTTGTATTTTAAAGTACTTTAAAAAAAATAAATTCTATGTTAGTAGTCCGATAAGTGGTCGGAAAAATTGCATTTCAGAAAGTTACCCTGCTGTAAAATTGATAGATACGATTTTTGCAGACAAATTTTATTGGTTCTCTAACTTTGGCCTGTAGGGTTATAAAATGCACCAAGTCTGAATGCTCGGTGAGAGCTTCACCAAAAATGGTTCCCTCGTAAAAAGAATTTCAAGATTTGTATTCTAAAGAAAATGATTTAATGTATTGTTGTGCTTTGATGGATGTACTAGGTCATGAACATTAAACAACAGAATGGCGACTGTTCATACATTCTTCAAAAATTAGTTTGACAGCTGCACTATTGCACAGTTGGAAAAACATTCATCCTTTTCCAGTAGCGGATCCTATTAATTTGCAAAAATCTATGATATTATGAAAATGCTGCTGGAAAAAAGCCTAATATGACGTATATTGTTCGTTGCATTTAGAATTACAAAAAAAAAATTGTTTATACCACGATTTATTGCCACAAGACCCTATTTATTCCGGAAATACCATTTTCATTCCCCAAAATCAGTTTTTTTCCAAAAACCCAAATTTATTCAAAAAAAAGTTCGGTTTATTTTGAGTTTTAATCCGGGATTTATCCGGTCTTTGAATCTGTAGTTGTATTGTCAATGCGTTTTCAAATTAGCTGTATTAAATTTGGTTATTTTATTACATTATATCAAAAAAAAGAAAGGCCAGAATGTGAATCATTTATGACAGGAAATATGTTGTACGGTCGATGGGAGGAATGGGGAAAAACAAACAGTGAACACCCCACATCTTTTATTTTCAAATTTCCACAGAAAAACCCGGAAAGTTGGAATGAAAAATTTCAATTTTTGTTAAAAAACATAAGCTTAGGCTTATAAATAAGCATATCTCGTCTTCATAGTGAAATTGCACCAAACGTATAATTTTCAATATGACCACCTAATTTCGACGTTATATTTGGCTTTTTCGGCAACTTTCACCTTAGGATACGAAATGGAAAGTCATTTGATCATGTCGTTCAGAAATGATAAAGCTTTAAAATTTAGAACTATTAATATTAAATTCATTAATATTAATTTTAATCGCTGGAAAACAGATTGCAATACGGGTAGTTTTTTAAACCTAACTAAAAACCACTATGTGGAAAATACTGTAATTTTGGATTCGCAAATTTAAAGCTTTTAGAAATAAATTTGTGTTAAAAATTTAAAAAAATTAAAATTCATGTACTTTTTGAAAATTAATTTTAGAAAATTTACATTTTCTAAATAAATGTTTGAAATAAATATGAAATGTAATTTATAAAAGTTTAAAATGAGTCAATTTGTAGTAGCTTCAAATATGTGAATCGAAAATTATAGATCATTCCGTTAGTGAGGAGATTTTTAAACCTATTAAGTAATTTTCCTTAATTGGGTCCACTGCCAAGTGGCGTATTTCAGCTAATACGATTTGGAGCAATGGGGTGTTTTTTTGTGAAAAGCAATTATTGATATCCACATTTACATTCAATTATATTGTTGCTAATATCTTTTATTTTTCACTCTAACTTTGGCAGTAGACTCGATTGCGAAAAATTAGAAAATATATTATTATTCTTCATCTGATCGTCTTGAATACTGTGTCATAATCGGGCTTCATGCTTCAGTTTTCATAACTGTTTAACTAGCTAACGTTGACATTTATGTTTAATGTCTGAAGATTTTTAAGATCTTTAACACGTAAATACACCTAGCCAACAATGACGCCTATAATACAAATTGTAGTTTTTTCTTTCTACATTGTAACTCTATAGTTAATATTATGTAGTAAAAATACTAAAAACAATTGCAGAAGCATTTATATACCAAAAATCGATCAATCTGATCTTATGTATCTTAAATTAAACGCAATTGGCCGTTGGGAATAACATAAAGTAATATTATTGTAAATATTATTCTCGCCGGTAAATATTATGGGCTATTAACACACATTTTTGGTGATTTATCTTCCTGGCAGAGATCATGCGTAAGTACCAAATTAATTGACGATTAGTTTGAAAATTTGGTTTATTAAATATTATTACATGAGTTGGGTTAATTTACATTTATCCTACGTCAAAAAAGATCGTGAAGGAAGTTGAGTTGTATAGCACTTAACCTAACAGAATTATGCTAAACTTTGATTGTCTTATAGGCGCGATTTTTTTTTTACACCAAACAGCATGCAAAAATTCATTTGTGGAGAACTTGCTTTGCGAATGATTACAAACATGGTTTAACATTTTTTACCGCTGACGGTGAACGAATGCGTTGTCATTGTGTACTTTGATGCAATGAGATATTGGACTGTCAAACTAATTTCAACTGAAGTTTTCTCATGGTATATGCATGTTTAAATGAAATTCATCTCTCAAACATAGTTTTTTTTTTTTTTTGAGTGATCTTTCTAAAAATGTAAATTTTATGCACTTTTATTCGAAAAAATAATTTTGTGTAAAAATGGTCGCCTGGCATAATAAAAGCGAAGCAATCAGCGCTTATTTGTTTTCCTCAAACGCATGACTTGCGCTTTTATTATGTAGATATCTGTACTATACTTATAAAGTTATTGGAATTTTTTCTTTTGTATAATTTTTCAGAGTATTAATAAATGCTTTGACAGATTCAAATAAAGAATGTCTTACGCAAAGAAAATCTTTCATTTATTACAGTGTGACTAACAAGTAACAACACACCACATAGGTAATTCCTTATCAGGTTTATTCAAGCAAAATGCATTATGTCCAACGACGTAAAATGTATAATATATCGATTCAATGAACGTAAATATCTGGTTGACTGAAGAAAAATATACAATATATCGATTTCATGAATATGAATCTTTGGCGGATGGTATCATAATGTTATTGAAACATCATCGCTTTTGATGCTGTTATTTTCATTTATTTAAGAATGTATTATATTATTTTTCACTTTTTCTGTTAAAAAGCTTAAACAATTTTTTTTATGAATGTAAAATTTTTCTTTCTGAGTAACAACGTTTATTATGATTTGATTAAATACTTTTTCAATTAGTTTGAAAGGAATTTTTTCAATCAAAACAGAATATGAAATTTGAAGTCACATACGTGGTTAAAATTGTAATGTAATAACAATACTATAATTACAGACTATATATCATATATATCCTCATAGACATTACGTCAAGCAGGCATAACTTTGTATATGGTAAACTTTTGTGCCATGTACTTTTGTATATGGCACTTTATACACTTTGTGTGCAATTGAAGGATATCAATTTCTTTAATGACAGCTTTTAAGCGAACTAAAATATCCAATCTGGTCTTCTAGGATTACAAAACCTAGGTGAAAACCAATTTTGTTTTTTTAATTGAAAAATGTAATAGATTTTTTACATTTAATATATTTTTTAAATTGCCTACTAACAACACTAAAAAGCATTTTTATATTAAAAGTATGAATAATGTATTGAAATAAAGTTAAAAAATGTATTAAAAGAGATAATTTTATATTAGTCGCATGACAGGAGTGAATAGCTGAAGAAAACGTTCAAGATTTCTCTACTTACAGCAACCTTTTTGATTCTGGTAATTTCAGCGGTTTAAGCGCATAGTTCGAATACATATCGTTTAAATTTGGGATTTAATTATATTATTACATTACGTTATTTATTATTGATAAAATTTTTATTTCGTTATGACATATTAGTCGTAAACAATGTTAAACTATTTATATTGGTTTAAATGCAAACGCGTTAATCTTTCGTAATCAGGCTGCTCACGGTTTAGATAGGTTTTTAAAAATAATAATGCTTTAAAATTATTTTCAAAATCATAAAAAAATCAGTAAATTGAGATACATTTTTCACAACAATTGCATTTGAAAAAACATTTTATTTTGCTTTTAAACGGTTCATTCAAATTATATATTTTTTAAATTTACTGAAAACGGTATAACTTTAGTATTAACCACATTCTAGCAGTCAATAGTAAAGAAAACCGCGAAAGATTTCTCTCATTATACCAATATTTTTCATTCTGATTATTTTAGTGTTTAAACGCGTAGTTCAATTATATATCTGGTAAACATCTTTTATTTATTTATATTTTAATGAAGTTTTAATTCTGATATGGAATAATATCGAGAAATAAATGCTGAGAGGCTATTTATATTGCTTTAAGTGCAAACGGGTTAATAGTCTGCAATCTGGTTAATTTAATCGGGTGGAATAATAATAATAAAAAAACATCCTTGAAAAAAAAAATTAAGCCATTAAAAATAGGCAAACTTCGATTCGGTTTTCAAACAAATTGCATTTGAAAATATATTTTTCTTATTCGACGGTGTAAAAATTGAGTTTTAGAAAATGCTGTAAAAACGCAATTTAATCGTCAGGTGTTGCCAAATACCGTCAGTTTTACGCACGTTTGCCCTTTATTATATAGATGTTGTTTCTTATCCCAAAATGCAAAGGAGTTTGTTTCTGTTACTGTTTTAAATTTTACATTTTGAAGCACATTTCTTTTATATGCTATTTGAAACTAATCAATATTTATAGTAAATTTGTTAACATTTCCTGTTTGTATTATAATAATGTTTCGTCGTATCTTTGATAAGTAATATAAACATTCTATACGAATAGAGAACTATACTTGTTTCAATTATATTGCTCTTTAACAGTCTATCTGTACATATTGTAATTTGACTTACAAATTCAAAGTCTTATCCATAAAGTGTACAATGAAATAAGAAGCGAAACTACACTAGAAAATTTGTAATTTTACCAGATAGAACAAGATTATTGTTTATGATTCAGTAGGACATGTTACAAAATGAGATTATATTTGTGAAAATGTAAAGAAATTTTTTTTTGGTGGGGGGGGGGGATGGATATGATGAAGTTACCCCTTATTTGGACAAGATAGAACATCTAAACGATAGAATCATAGAGTATATGAGGCAACAGCAGTTTTGGAAAAATAATTCGTGCAGGTAAGATTAAACTGTATTGGGATAATGTATAAAAGGAACTTGTGCACATATAAAATAACAAAAGAAACATTACAGCGAACAAACGTTTTTCGAAAAAGATTTTTTTTAAGCAAATAATTGCAAGTAAAGGAATGTATTTAAATATTTATTTTCTTGACATCACATACTAAGAAGACTAAATACATATCCGACTAAACATTCTTTAATATATGGTTATCTAGGAGTATTTTGCTTGTTTTAAAGGTAGCCGGGGCACAAAATTACACTTTTTTCAGTTATAAATAATTTTTACTCATATTTTTTTCTTGAAATGTGTGTTTATATACACACTCATGTTTCATGTGTAAAGTCTTTTAGAAAAATTTATATTTAAATTTTGAAAAAAAAAATAAGCTTTAGTAAGGTAAAAAATTTAATATATATGATCTAGTTTCTCAAAGAATTAATCTGTTAAAATTTGGATGCAGAAAAAAATTAATATTTTTTGTCAAACATATAAAATCAAAACTTCAGAAAAAAATAATATCTTTGCTGCAGAAAAGGAAGGAAATTTCATTCAAATATTTTATTAAAATATTTTATTATCTTTAAAGAATATTGTGAAAAGATTCATTATGATTTTTTATTGTTATGGGTTTTGTTTTTATTTCTTCTCTAGGTAAAAAAAATATTACAGACCGCCTTTCCATTTAATATAATACTGACTGACAATGAATGACAATAGAAAAACTATAACTAGATAAGAATATTTTCCGTAGATCTTAATTAATAATACCCGGAGTCTATTATTGTTTTTGACAGGCCTGAAGTAAAGTACATTACGATATAATACTTTCATTCTGGTAATCAGTTTAAGGAATTATTTTAATATTTGCTCTTTTCCTGAATCCGAGATATAATAAGACTATAGAAGTTTAAAAAAAGTATATACATTATACATACATTAGAGTTAAGACCTAACTAATAACAGAAAAATACTACACATAGTATTTATTTATATTCACTAGATACCTAAATATATTTTTATTGGGTTTTATTTAACAAGAACTCGGATTGATTTAATTAATTGTAAATTTTCTTACGCATAGTTACATTCGATACAAATATATTGTTAACATTTTTTGTATGTAAAAAAAAAAACTTTCATTATATGTCTATAAAAATTTTTGTAAAACTCAGTCTTACTATCTGTAAATCTGCATTGATAAATATTTTCTAAAATTCTCCTAAATTTCTAACGAAAACACCTTAAGTTTTTTTTTAAACAAAATTACCTGGAAGCTATCAATAAAACAACTTTTTACTTTTTGTGAAGCAACACAGAAAAATACTTATTTTTGAAATTTCTCATAAGCTTCAAAAGAAAACCATTATAAATACTTTGTAAAAGAAAGGGGGGGGGGGATATAAGTATATAACTGTCTTTTTATTTAAGACGTATATCTTTACTATGAAAGCACTGACAAAGTCTGTTGTAAATCATTACAAACGAATATATTTTTTAATTATTGAAAATATCAAAGTACCCATTTGTTGTTTAGAAAACAATAACGAATGCGAAATAAAAATTATACGTCACACATACATTATGAAGCACTCTCCAACCATAAAAGAATATAGTTGCGCAACAACTTATTTTCAAACAGTAAAAGAAGATACACTAGACTAAATTTAACACAATTATTTCAAATTGGTAAAGAAATATGGACGAAAAATGTCCGGGCCAGGATTCGAATCTGGGATCTCTTGGCTGAAGCCACCACGCTCTCACAACTGAGCTATCACGGTCGAATCTGGAGAAAAAATATACAAGTATACAAGTTTTATTAAGTCATAAATATTATATTATGTTGTAAACGCAGTTCCAGCTTTATCTGCCTTGGACAATTCTTCTGTGTTGTCCCTTTAAATGAATGATAAATTTGATAAATTTTACGCACACAAGCTTTATAGGAAACGTGTTGTAGTTCAATTCGTATCAATTTCGTATTGTTTGAAGTAGTGTAACAACATTAAAGTGTATTAAAGTGTATTGTAAACAGTTTTCGCCCATAGACCGTAACACATTCATATTATTTTGAGTAAAGTAATTGAAGTTAAAATAAAACATATTATTAAAATGTCTGAAAAAAATTATTATTGCATTTACATTTTTGCAGATGAAAAAGTTATTTTTGCTGAAAATATTGAAAATATGAAACACTTATTATCGGAAAATGTGAAAATATGTAAAAAATGATGATTAAAAATAAACTACAAGAAAACAATACATATCATCTGTAGAAATAGATGTACGGCCATGTCAAAAGAATGAATAAAGAAAGATTTCTGAAAGTATTTTGGAATGGTAATTACCTTGATAAAGAAAACGTATAAAAGATTACGAGTTAAAACAAAAAATGAAAGCAAATATTAACAACAATTTTGCTAGAAGGAAATATTAGCACTGAGAATGATCCTGTTAAAGAAAAATTTTTATAGATTGTAAAAACATATATACAAGAATTCACTATGCTGTGAGTTTATCGCAATTTCTTTAATACTATGAGAAATATTTAATTTTTCAAACAGTGTTATAATTTCACAGCAATTCAAAAATACATCAGAGATAAACGTTTTATTATATGTTGCAATATTCGGAAAAATTATTAAATATTTAATGTTTAACGATAACTAGTAATATTTAAATGAGATACACAATTTTGTAATATACAAATTCAATACTATGAGTAGCAAGTTTCAATAAATAAAAATTTTGTTTTTTTAGTGTATTTCCAGTTTATCTGGTACTTCCTTAAATGTCTTTATTGTTTAGACATGAAGAAATCTATTGTAAGAAAACACGTCATAGAAACACCTAGCTATATATTATTGGAATTTGTATTGGATGTTTAAAAAATATTATTATCCTTTTACTAACGTTTTTATAGAATATTTATGAATATTTATTATAACAATATTTATTATATGCTAGATGTCCATTTTTGAAAATAATGCATTTATAAACACGTATCAAAATTAAAATCCCACTTTGGCGCTTTCGAATTTTAAAAACGTATTTAAACAAAGAGTTCAAAACATTTCGTGCAGAAAAATAATATTATCTTACACACCTTTTAAAACGATGCATTTTTGTGGGAGTAAAATTAAATCACACTTTTAAAGAATATTAAGAACAATAGACACACAATTATGATAAAAAATATATACATATTATCTAAATTAGAATCGTTTCTCAAATGTTTGTCTTTTTAAAATAAACTGAAATCAATTTTTATTCCAAACAAGAAACCTCATATCTGAAAATAATTCATTTTATATCCCTGAAAGTTAACATAGAAAACATTCGAGTATAATTAAAAAATTATGTAAATCTCTTTAAAAGAAGCTTTAATGCGAGCAAATAAAGAGAGATTAATTGTTAATTAATTCAAATATAATAAATGAATTACTATTATCTTATAAATATTTTAAATTCAATTTTGAAACACAATAGGAAAGTTTTTTTAAATGTCGGCAAACTTTATTTAAATTAATTGCTTTTGTTATATCTTGAAATAATTACCATACTTTTATTTGAAGTAAAATATAAAAATTCTAGTCGATTACAATTATAGAAGAGCTTACGCATTGTTAAATTAAATGATTTCATAATTACAGCTATATGTTTATAAGATAAAATATAAAAAGTTTGTGCATTTTTTCGCAAAGTTAATTAGATTGTTTTATTGGATAATTAACATGTGAGAGATATATATAAATATATAGATAGATATATACATAGTTCCCCAAATGTGTCATTTTATTTTTTAAAAAATTCTGGATATATTTTGGCTATTATTCATAACAGGTATAAATTTTTTCCTTTCATTTTTGATTTTCTTTTCCTCATTTATGTGTGACGAATTCTTTTTTGACATATAAATAAATAAATAGAGAGATAGGTATGTAATTAATTTATATACAGAATACTTAAGCTGAAATTAGAAGCTAACTGATTCGAAGAATAAAATGACCGAAACTCTAAGTTAGAGGCGATATATATGTTTCACACACTTGTCTCAGGAAAATTCAAAATTAATAATGGCACAAAGTTCTATATATATGATATTAACTGAACTTGAAAGTAGGTGTTATAAAGTATGCATTTTGAATTACAAAGGAAAGAAAAAACGCTTCATCGATACCTAACACAATAATAATAATTGTAATATATATATATATATATATATATATATATATATATATATATGACTATGTATTTGTAACAGAAGATAATCAAATAGATATTTATGAGCCGAAATGTGCTAAACATACAGTATCGTATGTAAAATGCAATGAAAATAATAAGAGATTTATTGAAAAATATACATTGCATACAATTCGCGCAATTTAGAAGAATATTACAGAATGATAAATCAATATAATTCCCATGAAATCAAAAGTAAACAAACAAGTTTTTTTGCTACATCTGACCAAATCTCTAATTTAAAGATGGCATGTAATTAATTTATATATAGAATACCTAACTTGAACTTAAAAATGTTACTGATTCGAAAAATATATATAGATAGATAGAGATACATTTGAAATGAAATTACGTGCGTAAACTAAAATTCCACTAAAGCAAGTAAATTGATATTATAAAAATAAAAAATGATACAGTAGCCTCCCTTTTTATCGCGCCTTGCTATTTTCCTTATCCGAATATGTAGTTCTTTTTCCTCATCTCTCGTCTAGAAGAAAAGAAATAAAAAGCTTATGTAAATAACAAGAATAAATTCAATTATGTGTTCTTAATTTATTGAGAAATTTGTACAACGCGTATAAATTAACATTTTAGAAGTAAATATAAAAATTATACTTGTAAAGTATCATCTCCTATATGTTTAATGCTCTGAGATATATCGAGTTACATAACTCAGCATTTGGATTTATCGCCATTTTTCCATGTCTCTTGACACAAATGACAAACCTATTGACAAAAATTTTAACTAATTTTTTTTTTAGATTTTCGCAGAGCGCATCTCTTGAATTCACTAGTGAATTTTTGTTTCGTTTGGAGCCATAGAACCGGCTCTACAGCCTTCTGAATAGGCGAACTTTAATTATAACAACCCTGTATATACATACAGTATGAAGTAAAATGTTAATCTTATTTTTTTATATATTGTATATATGTATACAGGGTGTTTCAAAAATTCAAGTACAAAAATTTAGAAGAGGAAGACAGCATCATTATAAACCATATTCTCACAGAATATCCTGGCTGTATATCCCACCCACAGTAAATATAATAAAAAAAATCACAGATCAATAATGTAATAGGGAACAATGTAAGATCATTTATTAGACACATAATACGGTTTTACAGAAGGTATTTAAATTTCAGATAATTACTCGCATCTGACGCAAATCCCTATTAGATTGGTGAACTTTATCAAAAATGCATACGTTTCTCAGATATTATCAGCGATAATAGCAATTTTTGTTAAGAGGTGAACACGTCATAAGCACGATCGTTCCATACACTATAATACTACGGAATGTCCATCAGAGAAAAGAATTGACGCTAGATAACTTAAGATATCCAAATACATTGAAAATGGTTGAATTTTGCAAAAACGACATTTTCAGTTTTTATATTTATTGGATAGAGCATTTATTTAGCTAAACAATACAGGTTTGATTTTGTATCTCCATCAATTACAAGCCAAAACATTGAAGAATTTGTAAAGCTCCACAAACCGGAAGTGATGATTATAACACCACAAAGAAGGCCTGCAAGGATGTCAAACGAAATGGAAACATCATTTTTCTTAATATTTAAAATAATTACCATTTTATTAGAGTATCTGGCAACGAAAAATTTAGTTTAAACTTGGTAAAACGTTTTTGTCATGTTATGTAAAAATTCATTTTTCTACAAATCACCTTTTTCATGTCTCCTGTTTTTACTTAAATGAAAATGCTATCATTCAATTTTTTTAAAACTTCATATGTTTCTTTTTTTATAATTTTTCCTAAGACATAAACTAAAATATGTTTTCAATAAGTATATTTTTCAAATTATGGTATGATATTTGATTAACGATGATGTAAAATATGCCAAATATCTACTATTGATTCCTTGAGTAGCTCTAAAATGTTTACCTATAGATTTAGCCTAACAATTTTTTTATCACCTAGAAAAGTATGCAAAGATTATATTGATACTAATTGTTTTTGTAATTGGATTATTACATTTTCATTTACCTTTTTTGAAATTTTTAAAAATATTCTATATATGTATCAGTTTTCTGAAATTAATTTATTGGAAATGTAAGCTTATCAGATTTAATTCATGTATGAGCTAAAATTAAAAAAGTGGTTACTGTATATTCCGTCGTATAGCGCGCACATTTGTATTAAGAAAATTGGTCAAATTTTACAAGTGTGCGTTATACGCCGGATATGAAAATGTAAGAATAAAAATTAAGCATAAGAAATGAGATTTGTATACTAATGAACAAGAGAAAAAGACGTGCTTGTTTGAATGGACGTGAGTACGCTTCCAAATGTTTTGTGGGGATTTCAAGAAGATAAGCTTGGCAATAGCGTATGTCCTCACTTTGCATTTGCTGATTTTCGTTATGTTTGTACTAGTTATTATACTTTTTAATAACCTTTATTTTATTTCGTTGTAGTACGAAACTTAACTAACTTAAACATATAGCTTAATAAGGTTTCTTTACAAAAACGTTGGTGCGCGTAACACGGCGAATATACCTAAAAATAGAGAAATGTATTCTCAAATCTCTCTCATAGGTGCGCATTATCCGCCGGAACGCTTTACATGCCAAAATATACGGTAATTTGTTTCCCTATCACGTATATTTAAAAAAAGTGCTCCTAACTTATTCGGATACCTTAAGTCATGCAACGGTTCAAATATTTCCAAGAGCTGGCATACAGCGCCACTTATATTCTTTCGGTCTTGCATTCGCGATGTGAAAATAGTTTGACATTAATATTGTCTATGTCCTCTCAATATTTTTACATTAAGTCAGGAGTCACTCTACATAATTAAATTCGTAATAAACATGTTTTTAAACAATATTAATGAGGCAATTAGTAAAATAGAATTCTGATGACAGAAAGAAAAAAAGAATAAACAATTCTTTACACATAGCCTTTGCTGTTCCACTTCTAAAATATTCCTTCAATGGCAAGTTTATCAAAATACGTGTAATGTCCCTCGTACACTGGCACATTTATGATGTATTGGAACACAGTGGTGACTGTGTAAATTAAAATGAAACCAGGCATTTATTATAGGTACTTCTCCATTATCCCGTCGACCACTTTTCATATCGAAAACTTATCGCCAAACTATAGCATTTAAGGCCAAAAATGCATAATAGTGGCGTCATATTCACGTGAGGTCAGAAGCGTTACATGAGTTTTTATGTCATCAAGTGGTTTTTAATTTGACATTTACCTATAATTTTCCTTATGTTTTACTGATTTATTAGTTATATCGTTATTAAAATAACAATTGCGACCTTAAACGGTGGTGCCATGATACTAAAAGAGAAAAAGCATTGAAAAGAAGGTGAGATGCATTGTTACGTACAATAGATCAGTTTCAACTGATGTCACTAACATTTATTCCCCAGCCGGGAGGGATAATTAAGAAAACTAATGCAAGTAAATACATATCAAGATTTTTTTTCTGTTTGTATTAATATATTGTAAATTTTATTGTTTAAGCTTATTGTTAAGCTGTCAACTTATTGACACATTGGTGAGTGGGGCTTTTCCGAATTTCTTGTATTTATTAATTTTAATTAATTTTTTTTTAAATTTCAATGGCGACAGTCTTCCATTTGTTTATTTGGCTTTACAGTTTGGCGACAGTTTTTTTTTGTTTTGAAAAGTGGTCGACGGGATAATGGAGAAGTGCCTTATTTTATTTCAAAAGGGGCAAAGGACAATGGACCAGTGTAAAATTAACTTCTTCACTTTATCTCTAAAGCTTATTCAAAATTCTCCCAAACTCTTTCTCAAAGAGATTACTTTACTTCACAAAATCTCGTCATTTAAAAGAAAGTTCAGCTAAAGCTTCATTCAAATTAGAACATTTTAAGGGTTGATT
Organism: Maratus michaelseni; assembly: GCA_963931845.1. Lineage (NCBI taxonomy): Eukaryota > Metazoa > Arthropoda > Arachnida > Araneae > Salticidae > Maratus > Maratus michaelseni. The sequence continues at coordinate 252,840,693 of OZ007590.1, read as the reverse complement.
TTGGCACTTAAAAAGCTTTCGTCAACATCGACAGTTCTTAAACAAGATTGTGCTGATACTATAAATTTTGATAATTAGCGAAATAATAAGCCACGATAAGAGGAACGCTAAAACGCACTAATGTTCTCGAAATCAGCACTTAAATATCGTCAAATCGACTACATTAAACAATATATTAGTATAACTCAACTTGTAAAGATTGTCTTCCTAAGTTCCGTCATTATCTGTCAGACTCGTCCGGGGCAAAACGTTGCACATTCAAACTAGGAATTCATATAGAACGAACATGCATACTTACAGTACAATGCACAATATATATATATATATATATATATATATATATAAGTAGTCCTGTAATCACTTTTCTTTTTTTTTCTTTTTTTCGAGGGGGTGGGGGGTACAATAAGGTTTAATAAAATTTTAATTCAATATGAAATAAGATTGTTATTCAATTTAAGATATTCTTTTAATTTAAGGGTAAACTCAGTAATAAATAATAGCAAATTTTCCTGATTCTTTGTTATATCATGGAATTTACCTTATTTATTGGCAATAATATGCATATTTTATTGTTCAAAAGGACTTATATCTGTTAAATATTAATTGTTTAATACAATTGATTGAATTTTCTCAAGTATTGCAAAATTAAATGTCAGATATTAAATCTCCAGTACTCGTGGAAAATAACAAAATTTGCAAAATTAAAGTGTTTCATTATAATGTTTATTTACAATATTACTATTTTCCTCCAATAAGAATAAGTGTTCATTTAATGTACAGATATTTTATCAAGTCTTAAATATTAATTTATCATTTACACATGCAGAATTCATTTCTAAAGCAATTCTTAATGAACAATGAACATTGATCTAGTAATACATCATTGGACCTCGGGCATATTCCCTTTGTTAAGACTCTGATTTTCTTTTTTTATGATAAATTCGTTTTAGTGCGTTCTAAGATGATTTCTAGTAGCTTTCGAATGTAATAAAAAGCATATTATGCATAAAATATTAAAACTATTTTAGAAAATCAGCACAATGCTGTTTAATATTTCAAACAGTAAATATTTATTTTATTGTAACTTTATAGGAATTGACTTAAAAATTACGCAGTACAACAGATTTTAAAATAAAAGTAAAAATACTTTTAAAAAACATGTTTTATAACCATTTAATATTTTTCTTAAAATTCCATAACTGCAATTCCAAAGACTTCCAAAGAAATTCGTTTGCGATAAGTTAATTTGGCGTGGGTCCCAATTATTGAAAATTCACCGGTTTGATTTAAGCTTGATAGAAAGCGCCAACTGATGAATTTATTTTAAAATATTAATCTTTGCTTTTTTTAAGATATGGCAGCAAGAATAGAAAATCATTTATTTAAACTATCTATTCAAGATGTTTAAATTGTTTTCTCACCATATAAGTATAATTTAATTAATATTAAACTATTAAATGATAAAAGAGTATTTTTTAAATTATTACACTCTCTATTTTTTTATTTATATTTTCTCTTTTTTTAGTGTTTAAATACTTGGTTGTTTCAATTTCACAGCCAGTTGGCCCGTCATGGCGAGCGTGGTTTGGCGCATAATTAGCATCATTTTTTTTTCATGTAACCCGTAAACAATTGCAACCGTAATACGTAAACAATTGCAACGATACGGATTATTTGACAAATTATCGCCAGCGACAGCCTTACGGAAAAAATCCTTTAAATTAATTTATTCATTAATAATTAATTTCTCAAAATAATAAAATGCCATGGGAAACACACGTCTGTGGATAATTTTTATATTTCTATCATATCAGGAAGTAAGTGAAAAATCAATTTTCAAACTGTCTTTATGTGCAAATTACCTAAATTAAATTCATTTTAAATTATTTTTCTAATGACAAAACATTCATTTTTCGAATCAATTTTCACCGCAATAGTTTACTTCTTTCTTTGAAGTAAATTATTTAGCAGTCTAGGAATATAAGAGAAAAATTATTGTGCATAAATTAAAATTTTAACCGGATTTAATTTTAAAAAATAACGTGAGAATACGTAAAGAGTTTTAAAATTATTTATTTAAAATAAATATATATAATAAGTAATATATATATATCAAGTAATAGTTACAGGGTTATCCAAAAAGATTAAAACGCGCTTTAAATGTTTACATGCTGGAGATACATAGACAATGTAAAGTGTTAAATATAAGATGGGAATTCAGATTATGTCGATGAAAATGTCCTGTCATTAATTCTCAAAGAGCTACACTTTAAAAAAAATTATACGGTCCCTGTGTCCTATACGTTATATTAACGAAATATGTATCGACGGTCTGATATTTGCTACCGAAAAATTCCGTACTTCTACGACCAAAGCTCACCCAGTTATATGATACTTTCAACGTTATGAAATTTTAATGTTTTCCGTCACTGAAAAAGACAGTATTTTTTAGTACCCGAAAGCATATTAATATATATATATATCAAACGTTACAAACATGTTTAGTTCGTCTTCAATACGATAATTAAAATTACTTTAGAGATAAAATAATTCTATGCAAATCAATTGTTTTTCTACATGAATTTAAGTAAACAAAAGCTTTATTGTATGAAAAGTATAAAATGTTTAAATTATTTAACATACTTGTCTAATTACGTAAAACTTATGCATAGATATTTTCAGAATTCTAAAATAATCTAATACATTTATTTAAACATTCGTTAATATTTTTGACTTTAATATATACGAATATTTCGTCCTATAATTATTAGGAATATAATGTAGTATTTTTCAGAAAAATAATACTGTTTAGTAAAATTACAGTATCCAATTGAATAAATAAGTCTTTTTTAAATCGTGATATATTTGTAGAAAAAGTTAATTTATAAAAATTTCCAAATCACTGAGCAAATTTTTACAAAATATTCTCTATTCAAATTAGATTAATTTAATGTATTTTAATCTAATCAATCTATGACGATAGAGGAAAAGAATGTAAATTGAACAAAAATGTGGTTTTAAAATCATTTATATTCTTCAAGTTAAATATATATAATCATCAAAACACTTATGCACTGTAAATTTTCTAATTATATAATCATTCACACGTGATCCTTTTTCAAAAGACTGCAGTTTAAAAATTATTTAATTAATAGACAATTTTATTCTTTGAGAAATTATTATAAAATCATAATATTTAAGATAAGTTATATACGGATGCAAAGAAACTACAGTTCTATATAAATATCATTTCCAATCATAACAGAATGGAACATTAAAAAAAAGATGAAAACTATTACACTATATAAAGATGAAAACTACAAAACATGTGTCATCACACAGGATGATGTGGTGACAGATACTTTTGTCCAATAAAGCGTATAAACAGACAGTATATAAAGGCCACATACCTATAAGAAATTAATAGTTATTGAAATAATTTCAAACGTTGATGAAAAGTGATGAGAAGTGAAATGTTGTAGAAATTAATAGAGACAGTTTTGCAACTGTCGCAGACCAATACATTCGTGAACATTACGGAAAGCATAAGAAATTGACGACAGCATATGAAACACTGGTTTCAGAAATTAAGAATGCAGTCAGAAACTGGAAAAACTAATCATGTTCTGTGACGATTATGCACCAATTGGTATCAAATACATTACGATAAAATAAAAATGTCGATCAAATATTTGAGGAATTATACGAAACGCTAAATGTGCGTAAAATAAATTTTTAAAAATGAATGCACGCAATTAGTTGTATCACAAAGCTGTCTTCCAGAGGTTGGTTTACAGATTTTGATTCCATATTAGCTCTCTGAAAAAGTAACACGGGTGATAAATAGTACTCATATTGTTTTCCTTTCTACTTTAATAAGTGAACCATTTTTAGGAAATAGCAATTAGTGCTGAGAAGTTTGCATTCTACAGTGCAATCAGACGTAGAAAAACTTTGTGTCGCGTTAAAGATCCACCTCAAAAGCAGAATTACACCCGGTAAAAATCTTATTAGTGTATGGTGATTTATGAAGGCAATAATCCACCAAGAGTTGCTTCCACGTAATCCAATTATTAATGCTCACATGTACTGTGAACAGTTGGACACATTGAAACCATAAACTGACACGTAAGAGGTCAGCACTTGGCAATAGCAAATTCAATTTCTTTGAGTATGAAAACGATGCTTCTTTAATTCTTGAAAAAAAAAAAACTAAACGACATTAAGAAGGTTTTATCGCACCCATTATATTCCCTAAAAGAAGCTCCTTATGACTACCATCATTGTCGATAGCTGCAAAATTCTTTCGCCCTTCATATCTTTGAAGATGTGCATGATGTGAAAACGGCAATGCAAATTTGTTTTGTTTTAATCTAAACAAGAGGTTTTATATAAATGAAATATTAATCTGCTGCAAAAAAAGGGAATTACGAGAATTCATAGGTGCACTTTTGCAATTAAAGTATCGAAATTATTTTTCAGTGAAAATACTGGGAAATATTAAATTTTAAAAGAAAAATTAAGGCATCAGAATTAAGAAAGATGACAGAAAAACATTAATAAAAAAATGTCTTCGTCGAATGTTTCATTATATAATTTTTCGCTATCATTTACATAATATATAAAGTTTCACAATTTTAATAATTTTATTAATTTCATATGATTTTTTTTTTCTGTTTGCCTTTTTTTATTTCGTTATTATAATTCTTGTAAACATATTATACATCCTATTCTGGCTTTAATGAGAATGGCTTTTTCCTTTCCAAAGAAACATTGCCTTGGGCTCAGATAATAGAGTTGAAAAGTGTTGTATATATCTCATATAAATTGTGTTTTCATAAAAGATTACTGGAAAAAGAGATCTTATGTAACTTTTTTTACGTGAGATAAACATTGCCTTTTGACATTTCAGTAATATTTTCGCAACTGTTAGCTAATGATAAAATAAAATAATATTTTAAAGATATTTATAACTTTTTTTTTGCCAAAAATATATTTGTCTATATAATTTAAATAATTTGTCTCTTCATATAGAAGACCAGGAAATGCTCTTAAAATATTAGTTTATTTTGAACATTATTTCTTTAAGCATAAAATCTTTTCTCATTACATAATTAACAATTGAATCGGTTATTTTGAAAAGTGCTAAAATCACACATTTTAGCTAAACTGAGTTATGTACACAGTTACATTTGTCTATAGTACTTGCCCATTTTCACCAAAGATAGCCCTTATTCCCCATTCTATTCGGTAGATACAACACGTCTGTTACAGAGTTTAAAATTGCTAAAACGCATTCCTAGTGATTACTTGGATTTTTATAATTTAATAATAAAATGGTCTACTAAAACTTCACGCGACATCGACAAAGATGCGTAAGAAATGGGATTAAAATTTCATTGTAAGAAAGTTTGTGTATTTTTTAAAATAAAGACTCAGTAAATCATATAAATATGTATGTTTCACTTAATTTCCCCCCTTAATTTTGAAAAGGACGCAAGTTCACAACTTTAAAATATTTTCTTGCTATGCTACCAATTATCAGCGTTTACAAAATGTATATACTTAGTAAGGTTTAGCAATGTATTAACATATAAAAAAATAAAACACTACCTGTCTTTTTTTTTTGTTATCGCATCAGTTTTTCCTGAATAATGAACTTCTGCGCTTTTTAAAATAACCGATTCAAGTTTCTTATGATTATGATTTAGTAATATTATCTTAAGTATAGAGTTTACGGCTCAAAATTCGCGTACTAATGAATGGTAATATTTGAACTTTCATTTTTTAAGCAGAATTTTTTTAATTCAATAAGACTTCAAAAATTCTTATAATTTTTTTAACGAAATCCTATTCTATTTAAATTGGAATGGTGTTTTTTTAAGGAGCATAACGTTTTCTATCTTCATAGAATTTAAACCAAAATTGTTTGAAATAAGCCAATTTAAGATTTTTTTTTATGTATTTTCGTCTATTTTTTTTCCTACTTCTCTTAACGTGTACATTTCATATGGCAGTTTAAAAACAACAGTATAGCAGTTTTCTTCATTTACATTTGATGATGTAAAAAATGTCAAATATAGTTATAAAATTTTTATACGACATATATGTTCTGTATTGCAAACACTTCATTTATTAGCTGCAATTAAAAATTGATGTATTCATTACAAAGCTATGGAGTAAAAACGCCTCAGTCATGCCAGTAAAATTTTTAACTGTCTAAAACCAACTAAATTGAACTTTTTTTTCATCATTAAATGTTACTCGTTTCCCATCTTCTTTTAAAGACATTACTTCATGTGCAAATTTTAATGTTATTTGTTTCTTTTTCTTTTGCATTTTTCAAAAAATCTTTCCTGTTTTTGTGCTTTAAAAAATTCCATTTCTTCAAATTTTTTGACCATGCAGACTTAGAAACTGAGATGTCTATTCTCTTTCCTAACGATACCAAAGAATATCAGTCAGAATTAATTCATTACCGCCGTATTCGATTGTCGAACATGTTTTATTTTATTATATATATATATATATATATATTGCCTTTCTGGTGATTTTCTAGTCAAATAAGAAATTTTTATAGCACACATTATTCATAGCATTATATACCACATTTTATAATTCGTGCTAAATATAGTTCCATGATATTTAACACATTTTACAAGAAATGCAATTTTACTTTTCTCTTTTTAAGTTAGTTGGATTTATGGAACCCATTACATTTGAACTTTATAAATTGCTACAAAGTAATGTAAGCGACACACGTGGAATCGCATTTTAAAGTCCAACATTCATTGAAGAGCAACGAATATCCTTAATTTTAATAAAACATTCCATAAATCAAGAATAGCCATTCTTAAAATTTAAGTGGACCTATTTTTTTACGACGCCTAAAACGTTTTAAAAAATGTCCTTCTTTAATGGTTTTTAAAAGTGTTTTTTCTTTTTTACTCTCATTCTTAAACTTAAGAAAATGTCCAAGATTTGTTTTGAATTTTTAATTTGAATGTTTTTCAGAAATTAAACGGATTTTCAAGTGAGGGAACTATAATTATAGAACGCAATGTATGTCAAGTGCATTACAGTTTTAAATATTTAAGATGTAAATTAAAGTGTAGCACTTCATATCTACGAGAATAAGGCTCACGAAGAAAAACCCCTTTACATACATATTTCAAGTTATTTGCTCTATAATATATTTCAAATTCTTTACAATCTATGGATTAAATATTTGCCAGCCCCCTTGTGACTTGGATAATGAAATAATTACCTAAACTTAGATATAAAATTAGGTTTCGCCGCCAGACGCCTGAGGGGTGCCCGGCGCATCTTCGACCACCGAACACAAGTCCTGAGGGACTTATAACGCACACGACTGGATTTGTCTCTCCGTATGCGCTTTGGCCGGTCGGGGGACCGCCACCTGCAGACCCCCTGAACCCTTACACCCATGTGTGGACGACATAGGTCGCTGCGATACGCGGTGGTTCCCATTATAAGAGGAAACCATCACGAAACACTTGGGGATGGGCCGGTGTCCCCCAACAGCTTCAAGGCTGGACACCCATGAGGGAGCCAGGCCCTAAGCCTTAAGTCAGGTTTTTCTGACCCGCACTTGCTTTACCAAAACTCGAGGGATGTGGAGACCTACAAAGGTAACTTATTTGCAAGCAGTTAACCACATGTCGTATTGTAAAATTCTGGTTACCGCTTATTTCTGCCTGGAACCTTTAAAATGTACCATACTAATAAAAAAGGTAAACATTTAATTCATAGAAATATATGCATATAAATTTCATTTTTCATAACCTATATTTCTGCCTTTAGTCTAAAAATATCGATATAGAGTTTTAAGAAATTAAAAAATAACATTGTAGTGTGTAGTTAATGACACATTTATTTATTGCAATTGAAATTGCAATTCACATTCTTTGTGAATCATGTGCTAATTAATAATTTAAAGAAAACACTATCATATGATCATATTATATATGAATAATGTTGATTCATCAAATACTTACAAAGATTACATTGAAAACACATATCTCTTTCCTAGAATCCCAAAAAAATAAAATAAAATAAATTTACAGTAAAATTTATTTGTGGATATTTTTTCTTAAAGTTCTTCAAATACACCACAGACTATGATAGAAATAAACATAAAATTAATTTTGTTTCATTTCCCTTGCTTTTTAACGGTGATTTCAATTTACTCGTAGCATGAAAATCTGAAAGTACATATATTTCAAGAAGTTTTTTAAAGAAAAAAATAAATTGAAACAAAAATAAAATATTGAAAGAAATAATGTTTATGGTATTTTTTTTCTATAAATATTTCTGATCGAAAATAATGCAATGGTTTAACTAATAAAATCGTTTACTGTGCACATTTTATGATACATCTTAGGTAAAAGTATGTTTATTATTTCTCAAAAAGAGAAAAAAGTTGTTACATTGAAAAGAACTGTAAAATTTGTTTTACTCTGTCTTTTTTGTGTAATAATGTTTTAATTTGCTATGCTTTAGTATTTCCCTTATATTTTTACCTTTGTTTCAATTTTCTTTTCATCTTCAATTCTTTAAAATATTGTTATGATTCCTTTAAATTAGTATTATCTTTCAGTTTTTAGAAAAGCAAATTTCTTTTTTTAAATTATGTTCATTATATTACGATAAAGGTCATTATATTAGATGGTCTTAATGGAGTAAATTCTCAATAATTTACAGAAAATATTTAAGTAATCTCCGAAAATTAGTACAATAATACAAAATAGTATGAAGTACATTAGTACTTCGACATTATGGAACCGTAAGAATATTTTATTAAATTTTTTTCATGCGATATAATTTTGCTTTAATGGGTTGTAGTAAAATAATTTGTACGAAAATTAATTTTTAGAAATGGAATTCAAAGCTTTAAATGAAAAATATGTTAGTTTTTCGGAATATTTTTTTCTTAGTATTTCTTAAAAACGAAATCTACATTTTAATTAAAATAATACTAAACTGTTTGTTTCAAAAGGATATAAATATGCTATTTTAACCTTTACACGGGGGTTCGGACAGCATTTGTCCTAGAATGCATGCAAACTTGGACAGATGCTGTCCGAGCTCCCGTGTAAAGCTTAAAATCTTTTACATAAGGCTGTTCCCAAATCCAAAGGATCTACTTTCTGATATATTGCTGAATTAATTAGAAACGCATGAAATTGGCAGGTTTTCTTATTCAGAAACTATGTAATTGAAAGACTTTTTCCATTTTATGGTAAAAGTAAAAGACCTTTCAGAAAATATTGTCAAAGTTGGCATTTTGAACCGAATTCCTGACTAGCATCTCGAGAAAGAGAAAAAATGTGTCACCACTTAAGAAAAATCACTTATTACTCGAAAATCAATTTATTTATCAAAAAATGGAAAACGCATTTCAGTTCCAAATTTCAATAGTTAGACCTGCTACTTTTATACCTTCCCGTTTAAGAATGAGTCAGAAAATGTGTCAGAAAGTTTCGCCTGGTTGAGAAGGTAATTTGACAACCTCCACTACCTCGAAAATCCGAAAGTAAAAGTATCCTAATAAAAAAAAATCCGCAAAAAAAAACTGAAAAAGTAAAAATCGGCAATTGTATATATACACCCCACCGTTCAATTACTTTTTTAATACTGAAATGCAAACGAGAAACTTTAAAAGAACTGTCTTATAGGATTAACATTAGAGAGCGTGTTTTTTCGGCGTAGTCTCTTAACGTAAATGTAAAGTAGTCTCTTAAAGAAACTGTACCAGTAATGGACACTTGAACATTTCTCACCTTCTCTTCCCCTACCATTTACTGTTTTAGTGACTGCGACAACAGAGAGTGCTTGATATTTAAATTAACTCCTTCTACACACGACTGTGCTGTAGAAATTCTTCCTTTAAACAATTGTCTATTAAAATATTTTTTTCCTGAAAGCTAAAAATACGCCAGTATGGACAAGCAAAATTCAGTAGTGGCCACTTGACTGTTCCAATAATGAACATGTTCAAGTTTTTGAAGAAAACGTAACATAAATGACGAAATGTCTAGTAATATATATTTTATTAACAAAAGCGTTTTGTTGTTACATTAATTCGTTAATATAATAAACAAAATTACAAAATTGTATCAAAAGTTTTTAAAAATGTCTCTCAAAATTTTTAAAAATTAAAGTTTGTAACAGGACGCATTTCCATAAAAGCGCTTTAATCACAGAATTTTATTGCAATTAAGTCTTGGTGATAAAAGGAAATTTTAACCACAGCATAACCTTAAAATGCCCTAGCCTTTTCACAGCACAGTGAATACTAAGCCTACGCGTTGACTCAAAAGGCGAAAGTTTTTCTCCGTGTTCGAGTAGTTCTTTGAATTTGAATTTTGTGACCACTATTTCCGATTAGTAATCTTTTTTTTTTTTAATTAAGTAACGCAATATTCGGAATAAGCAAACTTAGGTAAACGGTTTTTTACCCTTTAAAAGTGAGAACTTTACAGGTTCCAGATTTTTTTTAAATGCAGTACATAGATAATAAACACAATACTTTATACTTCAAGTATCGAGTGGAGGCCCTTTATTGGCAATTAGCTCTGCAGTTCCTCAAATTATTTCAAAACCTTTTCTTCATTGATACAGCTCTTGTTTTTTTTCATTCTGAGTTACTGCAGACAAAATTTTCGAGTTTTTTCACAAAAAATGTATTACACCATTTCAGCCCTGATCCGCAATGTCGACGATTTCTGATATTTTAATGAACATATGACCTTTTTTTCTGTGGAAACTTGAAGTTGTTTACCTTCAAGTTTTGACGGGTAGCATCTAATTCTATATAAAGAACTAAAAAAAAGTAATCAACATGTAACACTGCACATATTATGTACAGTAAAACCCAAATAAAACCATTAATTAGTATAAGTAATAAAAATGTGGACGACTGAATATACATGTTGGAATTCGCTTCCAATATATGAGAAAATTGTTTAAGAGATAAAGTGATTTCTTGCATTACGTAAACTGAGTGATATGAGCAATTTAGAAATTTACGTAATCTATGGAGGATCGAAACTGGTGATGTAATTTTTATTTATTAGATCCTAGTATTCTTCTTATATCATATGAAATATTAGTTTACATGAAAATAAAACCAAAATACATTCCCATAAATCGTGCTAGCAATCGAAATATTTTTCTAATCTTGCTATGATTATTTTATTTTTATTAAATGTTTAAATAATGTAATCATTTATTGAAATTGGTATTTGCAATAAAAGAATAACTAATGTTCTTGTCCAACATAATAATATTTTACATACTAAATATGGTGAAAAATACAAATTGTGAAGCTATTTACAACTTTTTTTTTGTTGTATTTATTGGAATGGGCCGGGTTTATTTAAACTAATCATTCTGTTTCTATTACTCAAAAATATTTTATAAATAAAAAAGAGTGATTGGAAGTAATGAAGCGAAACTTATAAATAAAAACAAAATCTAAATCTGTATTGAGCCAATATTTTCTCCCAAAAATCATATAAAATTACATCTTTCAGAAAAAATAAGTTACAACTCCAAGTAATGCACACCATAGGGTAATATCAACATCAGATTAGAACTAAGTAATAAAACCCATAGTTCAAAATAAATGTCAAATACACATGTTCCCTCAGACATTTATCTGAAAGAGAATAACATTTTGAGCCCTTTTTATTCGTTCAGGAAATGAAGCGAGAAAAAAACTGTATTCTTTTATTTATGAGAAGCTTACGTTTTCCAAAGAGCTTAAAATTCTAGTTTGAACTGCAATATATTATTAATCACGTTAGATGTGCTGTCGCTTTTTCGTTTGTTATTTAATAAAATTTCTTTTATGCATGTAAAAATATGAGAGATACATATATTTTTTTATTCTTTTTCTTCGTGGTTCATTCTTCAGTAACTAAAGCATTTTGAGCACAAATATTTCATTATATTTTTATTAAAACATTTACGAATTCACCATTTTAGACCATTCTGTATAACCTTAAAAAGCATGCGAGTGTAACTCTCGCGTAACAAATATTTCATTAGATGTTATTTGTATGTTAATTAAATATTTAATTTTCTCAAAAAAGTGGATGACAAGCGATTGAGAAATAACGCAAGCGAGTGAGGAAATAAATGATCCTGTGTTCATATTATAAAATTACGTCATAGTTAAAAGGAAAAATACATTTATTTTCATAAAATATTCGCACATGCACAAGTGTGCGCATACGTCTGTACATAATGGCGTTCGGCAGCGTCATATTTTTGCCAAGCTTGGCGGAAAATTTGGCGACCGGATTTGGCGACCAGATTTGGCGACAGGAATAGATCGCTATAATGAAGGCAACTTGTGCAAAAATTATCGATAGTTGGATAATTTTTCAAAGTTTCCATCCAAATTCAGTTTTGATGAAAATTGGGAATATTCTATGTTCGGGTTCTACACATTTCAGGTTCATGTTTTTAAGTTAAATTAGCTTAATTTTTAAAACCAAGGAACAGAGAAGTTACATTTTCCTGTCGCTACAGGCAGAAAAAATAAATTAATAATAACTAAATTAATATGTTTTTTTTCTTTAAAATAAGCGTTTGGATTCAATCGTGAAAGATGAGAGAGTAAAGTGACATTTTTCAATTGAAACATACAATGACTGTTATACATCTTTGATCGTTTTTAGAGGAAAATTTAGTTGACATCACAGGCAGTGTGATTGGCATTTGTGACGTTTTATAATAAATATAGCAGATTTTTTTTTATTCCTTAGAGATTCTATCTTTTTAAATAATATGTTCATCTTTTTTCTCCAGAAAAAAATAAATTTATTTATCGTAAACTAATTATGACAAAAACGCTTTACTTTTAAAGGATAACAGATCTGATGGAGTTTTTTAAATTTTTGACACTGCGCCTGTTATAATTTTTTAGCTAAAATATTTTTTCGTCAGGCTTTTAAATGATGTATTGTATATTTATGGCATTTCTTTTTTTTACTATTCGCTTTGATGCGCTTCTTTTACATTAAACCACTCATAGAAGAAAAAATATTTTTATTACATACATTGAAATTAATTTCCGCATATTTATATTATTATTTGAAACCTTTCAGGAATAAATTTTATTGCAAAATATAATAACTTATCAAATATTTCAAAACATTTTCCTAAAACTTATTAAATTTAATTAACTTAACTCGGCTTTAAATGACCTCACCATTTATTCTGTAGGAATCTAATAAATTCATTTTATCAGATAATATCACTATAAAATGGAATCCCGCGAATCCCGGTCACAATTTATTTGTAGTGGGTAGTTCATTGTCTTACCAAATTTCAGAAAACTCTCAGCCGTAGACTCAATCATAACTGCTAATAGGAAACTCCACTTGAAATCAGTCCGTGGCGCAAATTTCATAAAAGAACTTACAAAGAATATTATGCATTTCAAATCCACTGAATCCATCTACTACCACAATATAAACAGCTACTGCATAATCGTATTTAACTAATTAACATATCATTGAAGAAATAACAGTGACAACCAGTTTCCCGGAGATTCAAACGTACATTGCGAAACCGTCTACAAATATTATGATTTAGAACACCACGATCCCATGCAAATTCTTAAAAATCAGTTCTCCACTACAATACCCTTATAAAACAGTAGCTAGACACTACCACAACAGGATGTTTCACATTTACTGGTAAAAATATTGAGGGGTGAAAAGACAGGAAAACAAAATTGCATTAGGAAACCCGGACTAGAATCCAATTTTACAACAAAAACTACAAATGTCTCATTGAAAATTGCACCCGCACACTTCTTTACCAAAACAAAATATTCTTGTAATGATGATGTCAAAAAATTTACTTTGCTTTCTGAAAAATGTGATGACATCGCAATTCTGAAACTGGTCATTAATCTGATCAAAACACCACTGAGGTACACATTGTTTCATACAACACACTGTTTCATAATCAAAGTATAGCTAACAGACATACGGTGTCAATGACTAAATTTGCGATATAATTACATTTAACCCAAAACAGACTTTCTGAAATAGGTTCAAAATTTCGTTCGAATATCTTCATTATGTTCACAGTTTTGAACTAAGTACCCGTTTCAGCTTGAAATAAGGCGCTCTGTCATTTTTTGAATAACGAAGTGGATTAAAATCAAAATTGTTTCTGTTCACCTGTATAATCACCCATGATTTTTTTTTGTACATCTGCATGTTTATATCTAAGCGCGGATAGATTATACAAATTCTTGGAGATGCATTAGATTACATACATAGGTGTGCTGAATACTGTTTTTTGTAATTTGGCACAGATTTAGATGTGATCTTGAAACACATTATTTTATTATAATCCTCTTTCATACGTAGACTTTTGTTGAACTTTTTATAAGCTATTTCTTGTTATCCATATTGCGCTTTAATACACGATTTAATTTGTTCTAAATACAAAATTATATAAGCTATATTGCTATTATTTTCAATAAGTCTCTTGACACTAACTTTCTTTTTTTTATTTATAAGAAAATTTGTATGTAAATTCTGAGTATTCTGAAAGAACGGTTAGGAAAATAAATTAAAGCTTTAAAATATTATAATTAATTAATACAAACGCGCGTATGTGTAGCAAATAAACATTAAAAATGTATATAATTTTTTGTGTTGTAATAATGAACAACTTTTGAACAATATCTAGATACAGGTATAAACTATAAATACAGGACGATTGCATGTAAAAATGGTAAGTCGTTCAAAAGAATTCTTGCTCAAAATTTTATAAAAGGAAGAAAAATCATGCTTCAAGTATATATTATAAAACACTTCCCAACACATTCATAATATTGAACCAAAATTTCACCGTTAATTAAAATGAAAGATGATGTCTAAATAAACAATCTGGAAACACATTTGAAAACTCAATTTCAGCAATTACGTCTATAGTCGGCAAAATATCGAATTATTTTGTATCGTGCGTATATAATGTATAGATTTATATATACTACATAATATGAAAACTTTTAGTTGAATTAGGAAACGGATAACATAGTTGAAAATTTCTCTTCAGCATTTTTAATGAATTCGCGAAAATGTACTCGAATTCTTTTGTGCAGCGCTTTATATGATCTATAGATTATCTACGCACTAAGTAATATGCAAACAATTAGTTAATTTAAAAACGCATGCCATAATTGAAAACGCACTTCCAACAATTATTGCTCATAGACAATACTGTAACTGAACCTTTGTGTGTCCCTGTAAATGAACGATAAATACTATACACGCCATTTTCTACAGTAAGCATCTTGTAGTGCACCTCAGTGATTCATATGAATTTTAATATGTTTGCAATTGTGTAACATCATTAAATTACACTGCAACGTTTTTTTCCTCATAGATCATAATGAAACGGAATTCTTTGGAATCACTGTAAACGAACTATAAATACTACACACTTCATATTCGATACCGAACATGCCACGGTAAGCCTCAATAGTGTATATGAATTACATGGCAATCCGAGTATCGTTACGCCAGTTGAAGAATGGACGGTGCAAACCGAATGCAGAAACATTTTTTAAATATGTTGGAACGTGTGAAATAGCACGTTTTAACATTATGAGTTAAAGCACTTTAAAGAATCATTTCAATCATTGCTTCCATAGAGAATATCTGACACATTTTTAGTCATAACTAGAGTAATTATAGTAGTTTCTTGTGTGGTTTATTTTAAAATGCTCATAAAATATTGCTCTTTCATATACATGTATCTTTTTTTAAAAAAATCTCATTTCGGAGAATTTTACATTTGTATGATACCCTAACAACTTAATAATTATGAAATGAAACATTTACCTTAAAATAAATTTAAGTGTACAGAAACATCAAAATATTATGCAGAAATTAAAAAAATAAAGATTAAATGTTTAAAAGTTCATTCTACGTTCCCTTTAACTTCATAATGTTGTACATAACAAAAGAGTATTTAAAATATCAAGATTTTTTACTACATTGTCTACATTTTATTGTAAAAAAACCGGTCAAATTTTTTGTCAGCTTTAAAAATAATTAACGAGTAATTACATTTTTTTTATTACAAAAAACGCTCTATCCCATAAGTATACATTTTTATGAAGATAAAGTAGCTCCATTTAAAATTTAAATGTAGGATATAATTATTTCAAAATGAATTATCTGAATCAACGGCAGCTAAATCACATAATACTATTGAAATAATCTTTAAAAAACACAATATTATTCATTTACATATGATAACTTTTACGACTCTTTAAAAGTGCACAAAATTGCTTTTGTAACTATTTCGACTAATAAGTTTGATGTGCAAAGTGATCAAAAAATGACTATACTTTTGAAAATTTAATAATTCACGGAATAATGTAGATAGAGAAGTAAAAATTGACACACATGCTTGGAATTACATGGGGTTTTATTGTAACGAAAACAAAAAAAAAGTTGTGTAAAACAGTTGAAAAAATGGCCGACAGATGGCGCCTTACAGCAAAAAGTCAGTGACGCTGACTGAGAATCGTGTATAAAAGAAGCTGTAATAACAGAGAGAATCAGATGCACCAGCAATCGCAGCGTGTTGACGTTACCAGGAAAGGCATTGTCAGTTAAGCTCTACTATCAAAATAGAGAATCTGCTACTGCAGCTTTACGATCCTATCGCCATAGGAGGGATATTCGAACGGGTAAAGGTCCAATGACAATTGTAGCTGTGAAGAGAATGACTTTGAAGTTCGAAGCCACTGGTAGTTTAGATGATGGACCCCATAGTGGCTCACCAAGCACAAGTACTACTGTTGCTCAGACTGTTCAGGAAAAAATGGATATAGTAGCGGGGTCGTCTACGCATGGGGAAGTGAGCACTCGTGAATTCGCACGTCGCAATGGCATTACATACGCTACTATTTGGGTAGCACTAAAGCGTACCCTCCGATGCTATCCGTACAAAATTTAACGTCATCATGAACTGTTACCTGGCGATTTTGTGAAGTGGCGAGCATTTGCGGTGTGGGCGTTTCAAAAGATGGCGGAAGATGGCGATTGGTCGTCTAACGTGTTGTGGACCGCCGAAGCCCATTTCACACTCCGAGGGTCTGTCAACACCCACAACTTCAGAATTTAGGCTACCGAAAATCCTAGAACTTTCGTGAAAACTCCATTGCAGAACGAGAAAGTCACGGTGTAGTGTGGATTTACCACATCTACCGTTATCGTTCCTTTTTTCTTCCAGGAAATGCGTGATTCAGGTTTTGTAACTGTTAGCGTGACGGTTGAGAGTTACGCCGATATGTTACAGAATCACATCCATCCCTAACCTGGCTGATAAACACCTGCTGGAAAGTACGATTTTTATGCAGGATGGCGCTGCACCCCATATTGCTAGACGTGTGAAAGATCTCTTCTGCACGTCGTTTGGTGATGATCACGTGCTGAGCCGCCATTTTCCTCATTTGTGGCCTGCCAGATCCCCAGATCTCAATCCGTGTGATTTTTGGCTCTGGGGTTACATGAAGTCGCATGTCTACCGCGATCGACCGACATCAATAGGTATGCTAAAAGACAACATCCAACGCCAATTTCTCACCATAACTACAGATATGCTGTACAGTGCTGTGCACAACATTGTCCTTCGACTACAGCTATTGTTGAGGAATGACGGTGGACATGTTGAGCATTTGTTCTTAAGAAGATCGTCTTTGTTTTGTCATATCTTGTTATTTTAAGTATTGCTTTTCTTATCACATGGAGAACCATCTGTCGGCCATTTTTGGAACTTTTTGTGGTTACAATAAAACCCCATGTCATTCCAAGTAGGTGTGTCAATTTTTACCTCTCTACCTACATTATTCCGCGAATTATTAATTTTTCAAATGTATACTCATTTTGTGATCACCCTGTATAATACCTTATTATGAAAAACATGTAGCTATATACAGGATTAGATTAATTTTAACACAATTATTCAAATTGCTAAAGAAATCATATGAGTTGTAATTTTCCAACTGAAAGAAAAATGTCTGAGCCAGGATTCGAACCTGGGATCTCTTGGCTGAAGCTGACATGCTCAACCAACTGAGCTATCCCTGTTGAATCTGGAGGGCATAATTCCTCCAGTGGAAGAATTATGCCCTCCAGATTCAACCGGAAGGTAAGAGCTATCTGCTAAAACAGAACATTATTTGCCTGTTGCTGCTTAGACTGGAAAACAAATTATTTTCCTCTTCCTTATTTTGTACTGACTAGATACGAAGACAATCTGTAAAATGTCTTTAAAGCTTAAAAGAGGATCTTTTTAAAGACTAAAAAATCGCATTTTAAAATTTACTTTAGTTTTGGACTGAATATAGAAGGAGCTCTAATAATAAAATAGACAAAACCAAACAAACATACATTTGAATGCTTCTAAATTTAGATTACAAAAAGTTACAACGATAATGAATAAAATGTAACACACCCAGAAAAAGGAATTGATTAAAACTACAAAACATGTTTTTGTTGAGTACATTTTGGTTGTTTTAGCAAAATTCAAGTAAAATTTAACCTTTTTACTTGAATTAACAAAACATTTTTTGCTGACGATAACAACGTTTTTTTTTTTTTTGGAATTGCAAAAGAAATTTTTTTTTGTTGATTCAAACAAAATTTCCATTGACCTATATTTAAACAAAAAGTTTTGTTGGATCAACCAAATTTTTGTTGATTCAACAAAACTTTTTTCTGGGTGCACAAAACATAATCATGCTTGATATATTATTTCTATATTTTAAACTCTATTTGCCAGAAGTCTTACAAAAATTATGCATTTGGACATGGCTAAATAGAATGTTAAGTTTTTTATGTCTTCAAATTTAATATTATTGTACATTATGCTATGTATTTTTGAATAGGACTTCCATCGTATTTTTCACCGAATTCCTACAGTTATAGTTCTAAAAAGTGTATTTTATACTAATATATATATGTATATATATATGTTGTTGTCAGTTTAATTTTCCTCACAATATTTTATGTACTTAATTCATTTTGTATGTTTGTAAGTTTTCCATTTAAGATTTCATTAAAAAATAAATGAACAAAGTAAAATAGCACAAATAAAAATATATATAATGGCAAACAGCTGTATCGGAGCCCCTAAAGCTTCATCATCAGTGCAAGATTTAAAAGATTAAAAACCAATTCAAAAGCTCAAGCCACGTAAGTATACTTGCGTCTCCCGCACGCGTGCGGAAGACGTGCGGTAATGGAGTAAGGCATATGGGATACATGCGCGGGCGCGTGCGGTAGACGCAAGCATATTTACATGGCTTGAGCTTTTGAATAGGTTTTAATCTTTTAAATTTGGCACTGATGAGGGATCTGTAGGGGCTCCGAAACAATTGATTGCCATTTTATATATTTTAATTTGTGCTATTTTACGTTGTTCATTTATTTTTTAATATAACGGCACAAAGTTAAATCCACCTATTTAAATAATATTTTACTGTTTGGAATATTTAATTATTATTAATGCATCTCTGAATATAGATGCAAAACAATGAAAATAAAACCGCTCCTTGGTTTGCATGAAGCATTTCTGTAAAGAGAATTTACATTTAAATACTAAAATGTTTAAGATTAGTAAAGAGTAAGAAATGTTTAATAATATAATTGTTTGGATTATATATTTTTTTTAGATTTATAGCTATTATTTTGTTAATTTTATAATAAAGAATTGTATAAACTTTTACTTTCAAACATTTATAGTTTAGCGTCAGTATTCTATATTTTTAGGTGTTTTTCAGAACTTACAGTGTCAAATATCTTAAATTACAACGGATTTTATTCCCAGAAAAGAACGTGTTTTATTTGCTTTTCTTTTCCTGAAAAGCTTTCAATTTGAGAACTGAAATATTTTTTCTTTTTCTTTTTAACTTTCAATTTAAAAGCCTTTTTCGACAGAAATTAAGTTTTAAATAAGGTGATTTAAATACAATGTATCTTTTTACACATAATGCAAAAAAAATAGTTAATTAATTTTAATAAAAGTTGAAAATGTTTAACTATAGGTAGTTAAGGAATTGTGTGTGATGTTCATACAATTTTTATTCTATTCTATATATAAATCATAGTCTGTTATACATGGATTTAATTTCACTAATTTGCTAAAATCTCTTTAAAATGCTCAATTTTATTTTGTTTATGTGTAATAATATTATAAAGATTCCTAACGTTGAAATTTAACACTTTAATTAATATTATCGTTACATTGTTTAGGTGCATAAATACAATAATCATAAAGACGTAATTATTGACATTTCCAACGAACACGTAGAAAAAATTTTACTTTGCAAAGTAAAGATTTAATCATATTTTCTAAATTACCAGTTTAGTTGCAAATGATATTATGCACATATCAAATAGCCAACATTTTATTACAACAGGCTCATTCTGGCGTAAGAACCCTTGCTTGGAAATTCGAATCTTTTTGTTCAACTGCTTCAAAATGATGTCGTTTACTTTGACTTTGCATTTCTCATGAACAAAGATTTAAAACTGCGTAAAAAGAATGTGTTATTATTTTTAGTTTGAAAAAAAATCATATGTATGATGAACGACATTGTACTAAAATATCGTATTTGCTGGTGTATAATGAGCAATTTTTTTCCAGAATTTTGAGCCAAAATATGGGGTGCGTCTAGTAATCGAAATACGTATATTCGACAGGCTATAAGAAGCCACCCATGTTTTCACTAAGCCTCTGAATACAACAAGTAGATATTGTCTTTAAAATAACAAATATAGAAGTTTATAAGTAAAATAAATTTAATTGCACTTTCACGTACGTTTGTATATTATGGGCAAATATACAGTTTCGGTTTCCGGTATGGAGATAACTGTAAAACTGAGTTTATCATGAGAGAAAGTACACTTTATAGAAACCTTAATTTTTACAGTATTCAAATAAGATCAATATGGTTCTAACGAATGCGGTAATTTATGTTGGAGAAAAAAATATATTTGAGTTTTCAAGTACCCTGATTCTCTGACGTTAAAATAGAATGGTGCGAATTATATGCGAGATATAATTCATTACGTTTCTCCCGTTGAAAAACAAGATGCGCGTTACATACAAGAGTATATGCGGCATGTATATTTTCATGACATGCAGTAGAATACTGTTTTTCATAAAGCATTTCAAGAAACAAATTGAATAAACCGTTTAAACAAACATTTAAAAATAATGAATAGCCTGGTATATGTTTTATTTAATTTTGAATATTTATATATCAGAAATTATTAAGGCGCATTAAGAAACTTACTTTGGATTAATTTCCAAAAACATAAAATCGCGATAGATGCACTCAACTCTTAAGAACAAGTTTTGCTTAATGTCTTTATCAGCTTCATTATTATTATTATTATTATTACTTTCATGCATTTCTTGAAAAGTTTATTTCCAATGATATATTTAAATAAATTTGCAATTTTATGTTTTTCTCATTTAGAATTCCGTACTGAATAATGAAAAATAAATCACAACCTACATTAGCTATCATAGCATTGCATTCATTGGATGAACATAGGCCCTAAATTTTAGAAGCTGAAGTTTTTATTGCCATTTTTAACTTCAATCAAAGTGTGTTCTGTAAGGTTTAATATATTTATTTATTATCTAATTTTTTAATAAAAATATTCTAGAATCATTTATTATTTACAGAATTCGAACAAAGCAGATATTGTGGAGTCAATAATTGCCTTGTCGTTCCTTTATTGAACAATTATTGAAAAAGATAAATAATATCTATTTAAACGTTGTGATTTATGAGATAAACTGAACATAATCGAAACGTTAATCACTTGAAATAATATATATTTTGTTTATGTATTAAAATTTAATGCCAAGAAACTGCTTCAGAAATAAGCAGCAAAATATTATTATAGTTTTATAAGAACACAAATAAGCAAAGACAAAAATGCTTTAGTCTAATTGGTTTTGAGTTGAGAAAGATGAAAAAAGAACTTTAGAAATATTCTTTACAAATGGTAAAAAAAGTGAGATGTTAAAAAAAAGATGCGGTTCTATTTTAGAAATCAAAACGTAAAGAAAATAGTGACAAAACACATTTATTTTCAGAGATGTTTTTATGATTACTATTTATTTTTACATTGTCGTGTGTAAAAGAATTTTGCCAAACATTTTCAAAAACAAAAGTTTTACGTGATTCTAATCTTTTATTTACATTCGAAAAAACAGAAAAAAATACTAAACTTTACTTTTTATCGTAAGATAATACATAAATCTATAATAAAGAAGAGAAAGACATACATAAACAGAAATATAATAACTTCTTTTGTATCTTTTAGTATTATAATGTAATTCGTAAGCTATTTTAAAATGTTATTTTGAAATTCAATAGTTTTCGTTAAAATTTAAAAGCATGTAAAAGAACGCAAGACAGAAAAAAAAAAAGAATTTTTATTCTACTTTTGTTTATCTAGAAGTTTCAATTTTAACTTCAATTCAAAAATGGTATGCAGTAAATAAAATAATTATACGCGAAGCTCTTAACAGTGAAATCTAAACAAGCAACTGTTTCAGCTGTAGTTCTCTACACTTGTTCGAAAAATCTAATAAGACTGCTTTCAGTTTAAAACATGCTTTTTGATATTATGGATTGAACCATTGAAAATATTATGTAACCATTGAAAATGTTATGTATAAGATTCTATAAATATGTCTGTAAAGATAAGAAGTATTTCATGTTATAAATATATTAAAATGATAAAATTATTTTACAAAATCGTAAAAGGAAACGAATCTTTCATATTTCATTGATTTTTATTTTGTTTTAAAGTCATTTTTTATTTTTGTTTTCTAAATATCAAGAAATGATATTTTAGAAAATGAAAAAAATGCACATAAACCAACAAAAAAAGTTGCTTCGATGTAATACAGATCTTGTATCTGTTTACTTAAGCGAACGAAGATATACAATCTCCATGGGAACCATAAAATGATCTAATGCAACGAAAGCTGCGTTGATTGAATTTCGAAAATAGATCTTGTTGAGATAAAATTTCATTATGGCAAGAGAGCATCTAGGAGTAAACTAATAAAAATGAGAGAGAAAAAAAAGATGAAATTTTTATATCAGAAGAACATCTGTAATCTAATTTTTCAACCATAAAATTGTTTTAAACAAATTTCATTTCGATAAAAAAAATGATGTATTGATATTATTTATGATACATATTGAAAAAGAAGCATGTTAGGATTTTAAGAGTAGAGTGAAACTATTAAAATGTGACATGAAGTAGTTCGAAGGAATGTAATAAAACAAGTGAGCCAATTAAATTAGAACATATGAATTTCCATTGCAAATTAAACAATTGAAATTAATAATGTAATTTCGTTTCATAAATATTTACTATTTGTATATAAGCGTAATTTAAAAATTCAGGAAATGAGGAAACTCCTATTGTTTATGAAATATGTCAGTATTGGAAATAAATTGTAGTGTTTGGCAAAAGGCATTCTGATTGAATGGTGTTTTATTTCGCATTAAATGTACAATATTTTAGTTCAACCAGCAGCCAAAAGTATGTCATTATCCAGAGATAATTACTAACATTCTTCATTATTCTTTAAAATGTATAAATATTATATAATTTATTCAAATGCTATTTTTTAATCACAACATAAATATAGACAAGAAAGTAAAGCGTGAACCCTTTATATCCTGAATTAATTTTCCAGCTACTTTATAAGATGCTCAGAATCCTCGATTATTCCCACCAATTTTTTTTTTTGTAAGGTTTTCCTTATCTAATCATAGCATTTTTGCGATTCAATTAGGTGAAAATTTCTCATGTGAAAAACCGGTGTTAACATATTAAAAATTCTGTAAAAGACGCTCTTCGCCAAGGGGTTAAAGTGGTACTTATAAGTACTGTCAGGATAAAAAGGGTTAAATGAAATTCATAACCAAAACGTATAAGATCACTGTGCCTAAACGAGTTGCTATTACCCATAGGTTGTAACATTTTGGGTGTATTTGACCTTTAATTAAGTAACTATATATATTTATTTAAAAATAAATACCGTTCTTTTAATACAAACTAACTTGTTTTGTCGAAATTTGAATCATTATCTGTAATCTAAGCAAACAATATATGATGTCACTTTTAGGTCATTTTTAGGTCATGTTTGTTCCATTTGCAGTAGTAAAGACCTAAATGAGACGTCCAAAGTACATAAATGTGGCAGTGAATTTTAGTTATGTCATTTTATCATAAAGTATTCATTTAATAGCTATCAGTTTTTGAAATACTCAATAAAGAGTTGAAATACATAAAATCGATACTTGAAACACTTATTAAACTGTTTAATCCCTTAATCGTCCCGTAATTTTGAGAAAATCCATTCAAAAATCGTCGATTTTTTTATTGTCCGATTTTATTATTCATAAAAACCTGAGTTCATTGGTAAAAGAAGTAGTGTATTTTTTTTCATATTTAACCCTTTCAGGGGCTTTGGTATATTTATTAAACCGCTTAACTTTAATACCCAAAACTTTAATGGCACCAGAAATTTGGTACAAATATTTTCCTTTGCTATTTATGAAAAATTTAGCTTTTCCTTATTCTGAAATAAATCTGCTTATAAATTCCGGTGTCAATCATTTATTTCAACTTTTTAGAAATGAAAGTGTTTTGCCCCTGAAAGCTTGAAAAGATAGATAATATTTTTAAAATCACAATTTCACTTACCTCATATGCATACACATAACGCGTAGGAAAACTTTGGTGGAATATTGTAATTTGTGATTTCACTTTGATTTAAGGTAAAGATATAAATATCTAATAATTTGCTATATTGTCACAAATACGATAATTTTATTCAAATTTAATTTCAAAACCGGCATTCAATATATTTTTCAAAATTTAATAATTTTTAAATGTATGGAAAACTTTGAAACATGGTATGCAAGCTCCTACATTAGAGTCCTTACAATAATATCTAGTTTCTTTTCGAATTTTCTTTCCGTTTAATTCACATGGGATGAACAACTTTTACATTCTTCGTAAGGTTTATCTTTTTTGTCGGTAGGGGGTATAACATCCAGAAAATGGCGTTCATACAAAGACTTGATGTTGCGCCATCCGAAGGACGGCCCCGTTAACGGAAATTTCCTTCAGTATGATATTTTTTAACGCTTTAATCTACTAAATAGAGTATGAACTTTAGATGAGATTTTCTGTCTCTTTCTTTCCTAGAAACTTGAAAAGCATTGAAAAAGGATTGGTCCAATAGATTGAAGAATATATTTTTATAATATTTATTCCCACCATCTCTAGCTACATGGTATCTTGAAAGAAATTGATCTACTATATCAACACCTTCCATAGTTTCGTTGCAATATACAACTGCTTTTGGCTTCCTTTTCATTCTTTTACTTTGAGTTGTGATTTCAACAATTTAATATTATGTATTGATGATAACAATGTCACATCTTTTTTGTTTTTCCATTTCAACGCCATAAGTTTTCCCCGTCTAAACACATGAACTTCACCAGTTGTTAACATTTTTTCTCGCAAACCTTCTGGCATATCTTTTCTGTTTTTTCTAATAGTTCCAACAACATCTGTTTCATAACTCAAAAGAATATCACATAACTCCTGCAATGCATAATAATTGTCCATTGTTATACAATGTCCTTTTCTCAGTAATGGCGTGAATAGTGTCATAACCACCTGTGAGAGCATCGAAAGCGTTCCGAAGTCTTTGCTGAACAAAGTTCCTTTCCCTGTATAAATAATAAAAGACCATATATACCCAGTACTAGAATCGCACAACACAAAAGATTTTATTCCAAATTTCGCTTTTTTCATTGGTATGTACTTCCGCCATGATAAACCTCCTTTGTACAACATCAAACTTTCATCGATAGTGACATCTCTTTCAGGGGTAATTGTGCTTCTATACAAATTATTCAGATGCTCACATACAGTCCAATTGTTATACAGTTTTGGATTAGGATGATTTTCAGGATCGTGAGCTTCATTATTTGCAAAATGTAAGTATTTTTTAATTTCGCTGTACCTATTGTACGTCATAATATTGCGAAAAAAGGGTGTCTCAACAGATAAATTTTTAGTCCAATACATACTTTCTTCCGGCTTTTTTACCATTCTTTCGACAATTGTAAGAGCAAAGAACAATCTCATTTCATTTGGAGAGACAGGTTGCCATTCTGGTCGCCCTTTTACTGTTTTTTCTCCAACAACATTTCCCAACTGCCCAGCATATCGATTAGTTTCGTTTACAATATTATCCACTAATTCATCATTTATAAAATGTTCATGGTACTGCAGAACACCCAAACTAGCATTAAATGAAACATTAACCTTCGGCTCCGATTTGAATTGAAAGCGTGGAGGTGCGTAATCTTGAGCGCTTGACTGAATTTTATGCCACTGACAGTTTGGAAAAGAAATATCAGCGTCATCATCAAGACCTTCAGTTTCTGATTTTTAAAAGTCAAAAATATCTGAAAAATAGAATTTTCTGATTCATTTCCAGATATCTCAGCATTAAAATCTTCTTCTTCACTTGAGCTACTCAACATTGAAATTAATAAAGCGATAACTCAGACGTATTCAGATTTGAAACAAATGAAACACGTGTTCCAATTCGTACAGTTTATTGAAATTAAGCATTGCGATCTTAAAACCAAATTTGCCCTTTCAGTGCTTCCATCTATTAAGCGCTTAAGCCTTTAACACTAGAAGTGATGGAAATTTCACTCAAGTTTAAAAAAGAAAATGTACACCAGAATTTTTATTTAAAGGTTTTAACTAATGTATTTAACTTATTTTTGTGAGGATTATATATTTCACTCTTTCTTTTCCAAAGAAATTTCTGTTTCAAATCGAATAGCAGCCAAATTGACTGCTCTTGGTACTTCTAGTGTTAAAGTAATTTCGCGAACGAAAAATTCAAAGAAGATACCAGAAAATATTAGCTAAAGTCGTTAGACGCTTAGCCCGTGAGGGTCACGGGAGCGACGATATTTGTTCATACATGACTGCCCGTGAATGTCTCGGGCGCGACGATTATGGGGCTAATATACTAATAAATTAATTTATTAGTAACTTAAATAATGAGAAAATATGACGTTGATATACATAATAGGGAGTATATTTTAATTAAATAATGAATACATCAATATTTATACTTTAAACGCTTTTAACTTTGACCATGTAAAAAACAAAGTAACTAATGACTAAACAATACAATATAATATTTACCAAAGCAATGCTTACTTTTTTCAAAAACACAAACATGTTACGTTTGGATACTTAACTAACAAGTTAAAAATGATGAAACACAGACATTTAATAAAATACCAAAATACAATGTAAATGCAATAAAAATTAGATTGAATTCTGATTCCCTCATTAGTACACAATCCCCTCATCAGAATAGTTTAAGAAAATATTTTGCTTTTCAATTTGCCTTTAAAATTTTTTTTGCTTTTCATCTTCCGTAGGGCACAATATTTTCTTTTTGGTTTCTGGAAGATGTGGAATTACAGAATTTTGAAGTTTAAGCTCTTTCATAACTTCTGTCTCTGCTGTACTTTTACTTCCAGATTGTTTTAGCGACTGTCTTCGAGTTCCTGCTGAAATCTGTTTTCATAATGCTGTTTTTGTTTTTTTAAGCTTTAATTATTCTTTCTTTTCATATTTTAATCTCTGTTTTTGCTTTTTTAAATTATTGTCCTTTTTAAAATTATTTTTTTCATATATGCTTCTGTTGGTAAGCATTCTGCATAATTTTATCCTACTGTTTTTTCGTATCTGGCTGGATTTTGATTTGTTGGTGAAACTGTTTTTGACAAACAGTTTTTATAAAGCCTAAAATGGACTAGGTTTATTAAGATAAATTTATGAGTTATATACTGTTTCCACTCCAGAATGCTCTTGAATAAACTCTGACCTGTTTTGCCTGTTTGTTTTTTTAAATGTGCATTCATTGTTTGCAAAATTCCATACTTATTGATTTCTATCCAAAGATAAATATGTTTAGACAGACACATGACACATTATTAGAGAAGTTGTATTATTGCCTTCATTGTGCTCAATTTGAAAATTTTGAAAGCTTGTTCTGGCAAAACTGTCAGTATTAATTCTTAATTCCTCATTAGCCATTGTTATCAAATCATCGTTAACATCCAAATTATGAGCAATATTGTCCTCTGTTCATCATTAATATTTGATTCATAAACATGAAAACCGTCAGTAACAATCGATTTAATGGCTGGTAGCATGACAATGCACAAATAATCGCCAATAGCTAAACTCTCATCAGCCAAGTTATTCGTGGGTATGTCTCGTCTGGAAGTATTAAATTCATTACATTCATATTTCTGTATTTGTAGTTTTTTGTAGCAAACGGACATTGGGATCGAAAGATTTTTCTAGAACAGCACACTGATTGAATAGAGAAATGCCAGATTATCCATTTTAAATTTAAGTGTTTTCAATATACACAAGAATTTTTAGAGCTCAAATCATAAAAAGTATTGAATAATCCAGTGATCGTATGTCTCTATTATTTGCATTAACATATACCGCTATTACTACTTCATATTTTTGATTCAAATTCTAAATATATGTATTTTCCTATTTTCATCATTTGAAATACATATTTTAGTACTCATCCAAATAAATACAGTAGTACATGATCATATTGAAATTCCAACTTTATTAATTTAACAAAACTTAATTAATCATAATTTCTACTTTAAAAACGATTTTATGTAGGAAAATACCACATAAACGTACCTCTGTAAATCTCTTAAAAGCCTCTCCGCATTTGATGGATCCAATTCGACGGTAATAGATTTCTGAAAATAAACAGTCACTAACATGTGCAGAATATTCTAGAACAACTATAATTGGAAAACATGTCGCCTTTTCCCGTTTTCACTTCAAAGAGGTAAAACAGATACACGAGGTCGCGACGTCAATAAGGTTATTTTATCTTCAAAATTAAAAAGGTGAAATCATGATCCCGTTTCAGGATTATTCACCACAAATTCGGGAGTTATGAGGCACTTTATAATGAATGATGAATATTGTAATGGGAAATGCTTTTAAAGAAAACTTTTCAAATGCAAGAAAATTTCGTGTTTTGTTCCCGATGTTTTCATCACCACCCGTAGCCGATAGGTTCTGCTCTCGGCCACTGGTAGCTGGCAGACAGGAGGTACTGGGCTCAAAATCAAACACGTCCGTCGGCCTAATTCTTCTGAGTTTTCGTAGTTTTCTTCAAACCTTGTATATACTTGCGTAAATAAGGGTCCCTTACAAAGATCCTCACGAAGGACGCTCCCCCTCGGGTCTATTTCCCTCGTACAGATAATTAAATCTACCACATAATTACACCTACAACTACATCCAAAGTTTTAATATTTCATTATATAGCATTTATATACTATTATTACGCAAATAATTTAAATACAAGAACATTGTTGCATTATGAGTCGTCACATTGCGGCACAATGACCTTATATCCCTAATTTTTAAATCGCCTACTTTTAAAATAAACGAACAAGAATACCTTTCATCATAAAACGAACATCTTTAAATCGACAGATATTCTTTCAAAAATATTTATTTATTTCTAGCAATTACAAAAATATAGTATGCCAAGAGAAAGACATTTAAACAATCATACTTCACTATTTTAAAACTTACATTTTTGAGCAGAAATTATTTTATTGCAATCAATTAATTATGTATATATTTTTATTTTTATGGACAGTAAAATTATCTGAGAAAATTATTGTAGTTTTTAGACTTTATATTTCTTTTTCTATTTGAAGATATCAGTTTCACGTTAGTAACTTTCAAGGGGATAAATTTTATTAAGTAAAAACATATCCCTGTAGTACAGTTTTATCTTTATTTTTAATCTCGATGAAAGAAAACTATTTTGTTAAAAACCAGATAAAAAGTTATGTAGGGTATAAAATTGTGAAGTTTTATCACGTCTATGGACGTACTTCTTAAAATCTATTGTTTGTTATTTTGTGTGAAAAAAAGATTGAGGCTATAAGAATTTTTCGAGAATGATTGTAAAAAAAATATAAATGCATAAAGGATTTACAGCTGTATAATTGGTCATTGGTCTAATATATTATGTAAGACGGAAACATTAATTCTGATATTAAAAAAATTGTTTTGTTTTAGTCATCTCGTATTTTAGTATTTATGTATTAAGCTTTTGTGATATACTATATATGATGATTCACAACTAATGGTTCAAACTTGAAAACTGTAGACCTAGCAATAACAAATCTTTTTTGTGTAGGTAACCAGTTCCGCAATCAAGTTATTTCAAACTACAAATAGAACTCGAAATTTCGTTTAAAACTTTATCAAAAAAGAACGCTTGAACAAACTTATTTTGCGTTCTATTAAATGCGATTTCATCATGAGAAGTACTGGGAATGGCCATCGTTCCCAAAACGCACTAAAACTCCACTTCATTCATAACAAAACGAATTGGTACATGCTGGAGTCTTTTGGATACATATTTGAAATCAGCATCGAAAACGTATTCAAATTATTCAAATGCTAATTATATCTTCTAATAATGTTAAGGGAAAAATGAGTTAACTAGTGAAATTTTTATATTTTGTCTTATAGTTGCCAATAGCAATCAATATAGAATGACTTCATCTTAAGATGCAACTGTTTTCACCTCGTTTGTAGATTCTAACATAAGGTCAATGTGCCTATTTGTCCATAAGTGCGACAACGTTCTTGCACCTAAAATCCTAACGCAAGAATCGTATATAAATGTGACATATTAAATATCCACATTTCAGAAACAAACCGTAAAACAAATTTTTTGTATATATATATGTTCCATTCAGCTATGTTTTAGCTCCAATACAGCAGCCGAAGAAAAAAGATGACATATATCTCCAAATTTATGCAGTCGTGGTATCAACTTTAAGCAGTAATAAGCCGAGTAGTATGTAGAATGAAGGAAAGAAGAACATCATGCACTCGAATTCATTTATTTAAACACACTCATCTTTCAATTCCAGGGAATTGCTCTCTCTTCACAATTATCTATGTTAAAACATACTAAAACTCCAGCAACATTTTATTTTAAGAATCGCTTCAACGACACAAATCCCTTCCTCTCTGCGTCGGTCAGCTTGTTTAAGTGAAGCGCGCTAGAAGAATTTCGTATCACATGACCTATTTTACCCAATTGCATGTTCAATTGTCGCTCACACTCATTTTTATCGGTGAATTAATATTGAAGAAATACGTCTCTCCTATGCTTCTGGCGGGAGAAGAGTCTTCCAGAACATTATCAAAATAAAAAAACGCGGGAAATTAATAGAATAAAGTTTCGGTTTTTGTGTATTGAAAACAATTTAAAAGAGTGTTTTTTAGGCTATTAGGAAAGGGCGTGGGAACTTTGCACAGATTAAAAGAAATAAATGACATTTAAATGCGGGAATAAATAACAAATTTTTAGTATAATAAAGAATTTAAGAAAATACGTTTTTTTAAGAAGAAATATTCTTATGAAATGTGATTTTAACATCTTATTTGTTGGGAAATAAAAAGTGAATTTAAGTAGATTAGAATAAAAAATGTTTTAAATATAGACAGTAATGAATATGTTTAAGAAAGGGATTATTTTAATAAAATAGGGTTGTAAATGGAATGTTAATCAAAGGAATTTTTTATACAATAAATTTAATAGGGTATGGAATTTTAAATTTTGTAATCTATCTATATTTGAAAATTAAATTTTATTTATTTAAAAAAGAATTTTCATAGAAAAAATACATTATTAAATGTATAAATTACATTCACAAGATAAATGAAGATGTTCATAGAGAAAATTAAATGTAACAGGTAACTGAATAAACACGTAACTGAAGTATAAATACGTAACTGAAATATAATAAACAAGTAATTGAAGTATAAATGTATACCTCTTTTTAATAAAATAAGTAAATAAATTTACAAATTATCATTTCATATCAGATATATATTTTAAATGTGTTACATTATCTAAAACCAATAAAACAATTTTTTAAAAGTATTCTGTCAAAATTAACTGTCATGTATTTAATTTGAAAAGATAAAGCTGTTTCCCCGTCATTTGTAGATAATTTCAATGTGCTTATGTGTGATGAACTATAAGTAAGACAAAGTTCCTGTGCCTAAAATTATAATGCAAGAATCGTATATAAATGTGACATTAAAAATCCGCATTTCAGAAACAAAACTGGAAACATCTTACTGCATTCAAGCGTTTGCTTCTAGAAGAATTTTCCACTGTAGAACACACCATTAATTATAAAACATTGGCAGCACTTCCTAAATGCGGGGAATAAACCCGATTACCTACACTAATTAACAACCAAAAGTCTTGTCCTGATTATAATAATTCACTACAAAATAACCGTTTTCATAATAATGTAACTTGTTGTTTCATTGGATAAGTCAGTTTTAGTAGGTTTTTTTGCGTGCATGAAATGGCGCGCTTCCCCTTCAAGAGTGACTCGGGGGAACATTTGTAAGGAAGGGTTCTGCGTCAATTCGTCGCGCACAATTCATCGCGGAACAATTCATCGCGCACAATTCGTCGCAGCGTCAATTCGTCGCAGCGTCAATTCATGGCGACGTCAATTCGTCGCGGGCGAAATTCGTCGCGATGTCAATTCGTCGCAGCGAAAACGTCTTTGAAGGGTTTTATGATAAAAATAAAGATAATTCAGTAAAATTACTTAATGATAGTTTGTTTTTTAGATTTAGAGAATTGTAACTAACATTTTACAGGCAATTTTGGAGGAATCTTTTTTCATATGTGATTTTTGTGAATTTCCCTGATGAGAACATGAAGGTTTAATGAATTAGAACAACTCATTTCTTATTTAAATTAGAGATCGAATAAATATTGCTTTAGATTACCGAAAAAATGGCGGAAGATTTAGGATAAAATCAACCAGAGCATGGAAAAATGACGTGAGTCTTAAATCTGTAGATAAGATTGATTCGTAATATTACCATTTGCATGCTTGCATGCAAAATTTTCACTAGGGAGAAGTGGTATGTAGTGTGAAAAGTACGTATCTTCAACAACGAAAAAATTTAATAATATTTTCTAAATTTTAAGTCCATGTCCATGTTACAACGAGGCTAGGAGAGGGCAGAGGAAGATTTTCCCACAAACCAGTAGGGAAAGTTATATAACGGCTGTTCTCAATTCCAAACTGGCTACTTTATGACATAATTTTTAATTCATTTTTGTTCAGAAACACATGGAATTGGCTCGTGTTCTTATTCAGAAAGTTCGCAATCCAAAGACATTTTCCAGTTTTTAATGCAAGCAGAAGATCTTTCAGTAAATACTGACAAAGTTGGCGTTTTGAACTAAATTTCCAAAGCCGCAGCACGAAGAATAAGATAAACATGTTGCCATTTGAAACGGATCAATTATAACTCGATACGTAATTGAAAAAATATGGAAAATTCATTTCGACTCCAAATCCCTTTCACAATCAGGCCGACCAATTTTATGCCTTTGCGTTTAAAAATGAGTCAGAAAACGAGTCAGATAATTTCACATTATTCAGCAGGTCAGCTGAGAACCATCTTAATATGCGTTTAAAATAAATCCATTGCAGTTGAAATATATAAGGTACCCTTTGCCCATCAATAAAAATAAAAAAAAAACTAGTTGGATATGCCAATCCCATACATGTTAATGCTTCAAAATTCGCCATCACACCGCCAAAAAAAATGAATATTTTTCGTCATTCTGCTGTACGTCAGCTGCTTGCTAATCGTCGGGTTACTTGGATGCGAGCAGCCGATGTATTATACTAAACTACGAAAAGTCCTTCTTGGCCTGTACCGGCAGGAACAGATAGCCTCCCTATTGATTGGTTCTGAGATTTTAGCAAATTCTACTGAAAATACACGAAGCTAAAATGCGCGAACCCGAAGAGTCATTCCCAGTTCTCGTCAATTTTGAATTTGAATGCGAATATCGCTAAATTAGACAGACATAGCCAAATTGGCTTCATGTATAACAACGTACTTTTGTCACAAAATTTGGCGATATTTCACCAATTGTCGCCACGCTTGGCGAGAATTTGACGTTGGGGAATATAAATATATAGTGTTAAGCATGTAAGTGTTGAAACGATGGTTACAACAATGAAAAAAAATGGCAAAACCATGTTACTGAAACTAATAAATTAAACCCGTTTAAGGAGGAATACTGCTGTATCGTTTCAAATTCTCAGCAACCCTATAATTTTAAACTGCTATACCTCAGCCATTTTTTATGATAGAGGCAAATTAAAAAATGCTCTAGAATCCTTGGATAAAGACAGAATATTTAACGGAAAAAGTTTTTAGGATTTCTAATTTTATTTTTACAACTTTTTGAAATTGTAATCTTTAAATGGCTATCACAGCGCTTCCTCCAGACGCAATATCTCCAAATTCAACTGTTACCTGCAGGCTATGGTCAAAAACATATACAAAAAAAATGGTTCAATTATCTGCATAACTTCATAGTAAAAATGGAACAAAAATCGCAATCACAGCACCCTCTTCCGTCGAAAGAGCCCCAAATTCAAGTAGGACCTGCTGGCCATAGCCAAAAACACAGAAAAAAAATTTTAGTTCAATTTTAAGCATAACTTCATACACTTTTCGATGATACAATGAGGACAGACAGACGGACGGACGGACAGACAGACAGACAGACAATTTGTAAAAACATCTTTTTCGGAATCTCTGACCCCTAAAACGTGTAAATCCGTCGAAAACCGGATTAACAGTCGAAAAAAATTTCGATTACAATACTTTCTTCTATAGAAGAAAGGAAAAAATCATAAATTGGAAACATTTACTGAATACAACAAGCAGCATTAGCGTATCAAAATAATTAACATATAATAAAATTATTGTTTACTTTCTAACTAGCTGACCCACCCGGTGTTTTCCGTGCCCGTGATAATAACCATAAACGGAACTCAAGTTTCTATGACTCTTTTAAAAGAAGCTGCATAGAGGGGCCCAAGAAGGGGATTAATATTCAAAATTGGTGGTAGCTGAGGTCCGAGATTTTTTTTTATCGTTAAAGTAGGAGTTGGAAGTCCTAAGTAGTTGTCAGACAAAAAAAAGATAGTGAATCGGCCGATTTTTAAGGGAAGCTAACAAAGGGGGCTAACTGATAGTTTTGAGCTAAGATGAAAACATCTTAAAAGACCCTGGTACTTAGCGCTTTAGAACTTCAATTAGTCGGAAATAAACATAGGGTATAAATTAATCATTAGAACAAAATTTAAAGAAATGCTTAAAAAAGGACCCTAAAGGCCCAATAAAAATATAAGTGTGGTGACCCGGGAGAGTAATCCAAGGCTAAACTTTAAAGTCGCTTAGTAACAGGGTGACAGAATTATGGAGGTGAAAAATGCATAGCACACAAAGAGTTCAAGGGGCCTCGAGTCGGGCCCCAGGGTCCTAACTGGAATGTAGAAATGTAGGAATAAGTAATTGGAGAAAAGGCACCAAAAACGAAAAAAAATCGGATTTAAAGGAGCAAGTTATTAAAAATTTAGGGAACAAAAACTTCAACGGTACCCCTATACCAAGTCCCACGGGGGTCCGGGTTTTAAATGGAACATAGAAATGGGAGAAAAGCCTAATGGAGAGAAGGCACCAAAAACGAAGGAGATCTGAGAAAAATGGGGCAAATTATTAATAACTTAGGGCACAAACATTTTAAGGTGCCCAGGGGGCCCGGGACTTGTCCGAGAAATTTTTTGTCGTTCATATAGTAGCTGGAAGTCCAAAAAATTTATCATTAAAAAAATAATGGAACGGTGGATTTTTAAGGGAGCTATATTAGAGGTCCCAAAAAATGGTCAAATGATAGTTTTGAGTAAGGCCTTAACAGGAAAATATCTTAGTACGTAGCTCTTTAGATCTTCAATTAGTCGAAATTAAGCATAGGGTATAAATTAATCAATAGAATAAAAGTTGAAAGAAATGCTAAAAAAGGGCCCTAGTGCCACAGTAAAAATATGAAGGTGTTGGCCCGGGGAAAGAAGTCGAAGACTCAACTTAAAAGTTACGCATTGAGAGGGTGAAAAATGTATGGTGCACAAAAGGTTCAAGTCAACACCGCATCGGGCCCCAGGGGGCCAGGGTCCTAACTGAAATGTAGAAATGGGCGGGGAATTTAATGGGGCAAGTTATTAGCAATTTAGATGCAAAAATCTTAAAAGGGCCCTAGGGGCCCCGGTTCTTAACAAAAAAAATTTGAGCGTCAGGTCTGTAGGACCTGCCTTGGACTATCCACACCCAAATTTTCAGACTTCCACGTGCGGTAGATTTCGCTTGTCATCGCGCACACGTACACAGAACTCAGACAGACAAACACTTTCCTTTTATTAGTATAGATGAAATAAATGAAAAAATTTATAAAACCAAAATACTACTTAATGAAATTGCATTCATGCAGCAATCAGTTCAATCACAATCACAAAAAGTATTTTATGTTTACATCTCTCAATACTTTTTTTTACTTCCTAATTCTTTCAAATATAAGGGAGAGGGGGGTTGTACCCTGTGTACACATATGTCAACTAATAATTTTTTTTTTAAATCTCTAGCATTTGTATTCGTCATTTTTTCATGATCTGGGTGATTTTATCCTAAATTTTTCGCCACTTTTTCGGTTATCTAAAGCAATATTTATTCTATCTCTAATTTAAATAAGAAATGACTTGCTCTTATTCATTAAACTTTCATGTTCAAAATAAGGAAATTCCCAAAAACATCACTTAGAAAAAAAATTCCTCCGAAATCGCCTCTAAAATGTTAGTTATAATTCTGTATGTCTAAAAAACAAATTATCATTAAATAATTTTACTAAATTATCTTTATATTTATCATAACAGCCTTCAAAGACATTTTCGTTGCGACGAATTGACGTCGCGACGAATTAATACCACGACGAATTGACGTCGCGACGAATTGAGCCCACGACGAATTGAGCCCGCGACGAATTGAGCCCGCGACGAATTGACGCTGCGACGAATTGTGCGCGATGAATTGTTCCATGATGAATTGTGTGTTTTCGCTGCGACGAATTGACGTCGCGACGAATTGCGCAGCGACGAATTGTCGCCGCGATGAATTGACGCTGCGACGAATTGACGCTGCGACGAATTGTGCGCAATGAATTGTTCCGCGATGAATTGTGCGAGATGAATTGACGCGACACCGTAAGGAAGACATCATTTTCGGCCGAAATGGCGTCGATTCAAGAGAAAGCTCAATGTATGCTTTAGTCTCAGGGAACGAAATCGCCCATTAATGTTCAGCGAACATTTAGACGTTGTTGTGGACGCAATGCTCCTGATGCAAAATCAATAAAGCGATGGTATGACAGGTTTAAAGAAACAGGCACGTTACTGATCTGCCCAGAAATGGCAGGCCTAGTGCGAGTTCCTAGTGTGAGTGCACCAATTGCTGACGTCGAAGAACTGAATACTAGGATATAATCTGCTGTGTGTACTTGTAACAGAAGACATGTTAAAGAACATTTGGCGGGAACTAGAATACCGCTTAGACATTCTCCGAGCTACCAAAGAGGCACACGTTGAAATTTACTGAGGTATGTGGTCTTATAAAAAAATTATAACAGTACTTACAATGTATCCAAACAAACATATGTCTAATTATAATAGTTTGAGCACAATAAATATTTATAAGCAGGGCAAGACTTCTGGTTCACCCTGTATATTTTTAACGAATATTCAGATGCGAAAACAGCTTCTGTAAGTGAACAAAATTTAGAAATGTTTATGTGTATTTTTCGGATTTGCTGTTCAGTCATTATATGGAAATCTTGAATTAAAAGTGATTTGTACAATTAACTCACCACATATTATTTGGAATTTTCACTATACTAAATTTGAACTTATAGTATCTACAGTATTACATTATTAATGTCAAATATTTTAGGATTCATTAACTGAAATTTATAGTTTGGTATTTCGTTTATAAATTTCTTTACACGCTGAAGGATTTTTTTCTTTTTTTCATATACTTGTCTCCATTGAATACATCATTTAAATAAAATTATTAACGAAAGTATTAGTTTTGCAATCAGATAAGCATTACCTGTTTACTATTTCTAATACAAATATGAATAGAACGGACTTCGAATTTTTGTTATTAACAAATCATTATTATAACAGCTGGGACATATACATTATAGCACATGATCTATACAAATTATCGATAATATCAATATCAGAACAAAATAAGGTCCGAAATAGGAGTTATCGATTTTGTCTGTAATTGTAGCAATAATTCATGGTAATCATTAAAGTAACAATGTGACCCTACCCTGCATTTTGTACTAAAGCATAAATAGTCACA
This sequence comes from Maratus michaelseni, assembly GCA_963931845.1. NCBI lineage: Eukaryota > Metazoa > Arthropoda > Arachnida > Araneae > Salticidae > Maratus > Maratus michaelseni. Next base: position 252,802,126 of record OZ007590.1, on the reverse strand, counting down.
GATTGCACAAATAAAGTTCGTACATTTAAGGTAAAAATTTTAATATACCTACAGGATTGTGTGATACAAGTTATATTATACCGTAAACAATGAGGCAACTTTTGTGTTAAAACTCTAACACAGAAGTAAAAATACTATGGAATAATGATTGCGAGTAAAGAGTAAAATAGTGAAGAACAGCTAAATTTAATTTTGATCCACGAGGTGCGACTACAACAAAAAAAGAATTTTTTTTCTTATTCATAAAACCACATGTACAAAAATGAGAGATTCTAGGATGAATATAGTAAATATATAATATTTTATACAACTGATTATTTCTTTAAATACATTCATAGTTCAACAAAATCCTTATAAGTAATTTGATCTCATCATCTGCAAGTAATGCAACAACTAACTAAAAAATTAATTTAAACACACCTAATTATTTAAGAACTTATAAGAAATTTCTAATAAAAGAAAAAGGCGAAGCTAACTACTATTTTTAGAAGTGTTAAAAATTAAAAATATAAGCTAAATAATAAAATTTTTCAAAAACTTTATTTAAACATAAATTAAAAATTATTTCTACTCAAATTATTAAAAAGTATAGCATTTTCAATTTTTAACGATCGTATATTCAGTGAAAAATTAACAATCGATTTTCGATGTAAAATTGAAAGAACGTTAAAATAGATTTTTATTCATCTGTATTTTTAACATAATATATATATTTTGAAAGTACTTCACCTTTCAGCTATCTTTAATTAAGCTGCATTTTTTCATACGAGACATTATCTTTTTAGTTACTTCACATATTTATTTTAAATTTCGTAAAGATAAAATCTTCGTAATATTATATGAATTTCAATATATTTAGCGATATAACATATTTAAAACATTATGCCAAGAATATTGAATATACACTTAAAACAAAATTAAAATAAAAGTAAAGAAATTTATGTAAGTCTTTGTAAATATTAATAACTATAAAAGATATTATCATTAAAAAATTATCGAATTTTTTTAGAACAAACAATATGAAACTACATTAAAGTATTTTTCATGTCTAAATTTATGCGTCATGGATTCATCTAATCTAACTTTTAACTCATGAAATTGCAAAATTTATTTTACTTCATTAACTATATGATCTTATAAATGACATCTTAAAATTCCGAATTAATATAAATGCCTTAAACAATTAAACATTCGCAATATTACTAGTGAAAATTATTATAAGTAATAGATATTTTTTCAATGATTACATTATATCCACGCTCATTCTCTTCATGTTTTTCAAGTAACATAGTTAACTAATTACTCAGTCATTTAAGAATGCTCAAACATTACCTTTTTTTACTTTAATTTATGATAATCAGTGTATACGTGTAAATTCAAATCAATTCGAAACTTTAACACATATGTGAAATTTAAAATTAAACGAAGCTCTATTGTGTTTAACGTCAAAAATGAAATCATTCAGTTGGAAATCTTAAATACAATATATCTCTCATATACAAAGAGTTTTTCTTTCAGTCTTTAAAGCTTTATATTTCAATATAACTTCTCTAACAGCAACACAGTATTAGGCCAATATTGTTCGTATTAACTATATCCTAGTGTATTGACTAAATACTTGTTAGTTTTGGCATGAAATAATGTCTTAAATTTGGAGTGTATTTTCTCACTATTGCACATATTTACAAGAAATGTTTCGGCATTATAAGGCCAACCTCCGGAAAGTATAGACAATGTTTAACCATTACTGGAGTTTTGTTGCAAATATTTAAATTCCAATATTGGTATTCCATTGGATTTTTTCCAATTATTGTAATATTCAACCTTGGTATAACCAATATAAAGAATATAGATTTTTTCGTTAGCCCAAACTTCTCTACCGTTTCTCATTTCCAGCGCTGTGCCGTCTTGCTCAGAAAGAAGAAAAAAAGCTATTTTATAGGGTGTTATTTTTGTATTCTGTCGATGGGTCATGCTAAAAAATATTTATTCACAGATATTATTTCTCATTGTTTTCTTTGCAACAGCTCCCTCTATTGTCGAAATTTTTAAATCTGATATTTTTTCATCCATACAAAATCCCCTATCACTTTGTTTATTAATCTACAAACCGCAAGTATCTCCAACTCAAAGATACTTTTTTATCGTGATTTACTTTTGTTCCAAACTTATTACGTTTTGAAATATCTTTGTACGTTTTTAATTTTTCTATTTGTATAACAGTGTCCTAAACGCTTCATATATTAATTGTACTTAAAGGTTAATACTGAACAATGTCTGTGGTTGTGTGGTCTATATGTAGCTAGATGGTACCAGGAAACTTCGAATTTACAGTCTTTGCCGAAATATATATTATTTGCTATCAACACCTGTTCTATAAGTTTCCTTTGATCGAATTTCTAAAGGCTGTTCTTGGAACCTGTACAGTGGGTTTACTACAAGTCTGCGGGTGTTCATAAGATGTAGTGTTTTCACCTAAAGGATAAAGTGATATTTAGGCTCACGGAGTCTACTTCTGTAACATTGAATGAGGATTGTGTTCTCTAGGAAAAAGAATTATTTTAGAAATACTATCACTTTAGTGGAGATCTTGACTTTAAACAAATTAGGAAATAATCATATTACAATTAAAAGTAAACGTTACTCCACTTCTCGTTCACATCTCTCGTTCATCTTCTCGTTCGTCAGTATGACACATCACTCTGATAAATCATGCTATTTAAGACGGAAAATGCTTTGCTGGAATAGTAAAAATGGTGATTTTAAAGAATGATTTTTTCGATTACTTCTGTAAATAACGCATATCAATATTTAGATCATATTTGAATCTTCCTAAAAATATAAGATCTGAATAATGTTTATTATTTTTTTTAAACCTCTCAGCTGAAAAACTTTAAACATTACTAAACTTATACGTATGCCACAATGATATGAAATTGGATCAGTCTCCATGTTTTTCTCAAACATTCAAAATTAGCTGTGGGTATGCATAATGGTGTCACATTGGAAACGTCAGCCACCATATCTGATTTTCTTAAACTTTTTTAAATGGCAGTAAAACATGACATCACACAATGGCTGTTTGTGTACAATTTTATCATCCCGTAGACATTCCGAAAAAATCATGGAATATTTATTTGCATGTTTAAGGAATTTTAGGCATGCTCTGTAAAGGCTTAGTGTTTTTTAGTTAAATAAATGCTTTCATTCTAAACTCACTAATTTTTTTTTTATTGTGGTTCAATGTTAGAGACAAAATCCTATGTTTTTTTCTGTACGTGATGGCAGTTTAGTTGTCTGGTATGGTTAAAGCAATATTGTACTGTGATAGAATAAAAATAGTGGCAAGGATTTACGCTTCCGCTTTTATCTATCATACATTTACTTCTAAATATCGCACAATTTCAATTTTTACATCATGAATAAACCTGTAAATTGCTTACGGAGTAAATACAAGCTTTTAAACATTTTGAAAACTAATGTATATTTAATGACAAATCTTTTTCTTTTAGTATGCATTTAAATCATCGATACAAATACCAGTTGGCATATTTCAACAACCACGCGTGCAAAACCGCGGATTTTGTCAATGCATAATATAAACAAAATCTCAAATTAATATTTAAGGGTTCTCTTATAGAAAAATAGCATAGTCGATCTGTTTCAATCTCTTTCAAAAAAAATTGTAATAAGAAAATAATTTTGCAGAATTATCTAATCTTAAAAAAATTATTTCTGTGTAATATATAATAGAGATATGATATTATATGACTGATTTTAATTAGGATTAGATGCTGTTGCAACATACCTTTTCAATTATAAAATATATTTTGTGATATTTTTATGTTTTGCTTTTTTTTCCGAAACCACTTACCATATATTGAAATGAAACTACAACAGTACTTCTTTAAAACTAAAACCAACTATTAATTTTATTGTCTTATTTTTTCAAAAACTATAATCCACTACTCTTGTAAATTAGAATGAGCACAAATACTACGAAATTTAAGCAAAAATGCATGAAACTTATAAAATACCATTTATGTATAATAAATATTTAATGAGGTTTATGCTTACACATTACAAATCTGTTTAGGATTTTATTATTCCAATTTAATATTTTCAGCATATTATTTTAGAATCATAAAGTGTTGGCTGCTGTTGAATTTTACAGATAACTAACAAGCAAGTATAACGAACTGTGTATTTTATCACCTCGCATCCATTAAATTTGATCTAGAAAATTTTCAAAGAGTTTCATTAGGTTGGTGTGTAAAATATTTTATGCCGGGGGAAAACTTATGAGAGACACAATAATGTTTAAATTACTTTTGAAAATAAATTTATAAATTTATTTATAATGCTTATAATTCATTATTTTAAAGCTATTTCTTTTACAAGTTGTTAAAAAGAGATATTTTTTTCTGTGCTTATATAAATACTATTATATATTACAGAGATTTACTTTTTTTCCGCACAATATGCAGTTATATTTTTGTACCTATTTAAAAAAAACACAAAATTATTAGTATTTTTTCGTTCAATTTTCATATTCTACGCACAAAGTGTGAATATATGAGGTTGAAAATAATAAATAATTATTACTTTTCAATGAAATATTAAATAAAAATTTAAATTCCATACTTTTCAGATTGTTTTAATTTAATAATTATAGGAAACAATGAGATATTTCTGAAATTAGTAAAACATCACTGTGTAAAAGAAACAGATGTGCTATATACGTATTAATCCAAAATAAAAAAGAAGTGTTTAAACATCTGATGAATAAATATTTATTCGGCAAACTGAAGTTATCTGTGCAATGCATATACAGGGTGTCTCAAAAATGTAGCGACAAATTTTGAGGGAGGTAGGGTACATCATAAGGATTGAGAATTGAATAGCAACCCATGACAGGAAACTTCATCGTACGCCGCTAGGTGGTGCTCTGAACGAGAACGCTGGAGTGGAAGTAAGGCCCCACGGCCACCTGATTTATCAAGCCTTGATTTCTTTATGGGGGGATCCCTCAAAGCTCTCGTGTACCACTTGCTTGTGGAGTCTGAAATGGAATTCGTGGCAAGACTCGTTTGCGCTGCTACTACAATTAAAGAAAATCTCGGTGTGTTCGACCGTGTCCGGAAATCATAGCTCCCATGGTGTCGGGCATGCTTGGCGTCTGATATCGCAAACTTCGAGCATCTTTTGTAACGTTATTAGTTGTATTCATCTCGTACGCCATTTATACTCCTGTTGTCCAATAAAAGTTTCCAATTAATCACTACCTTCTGTCTTTTCCAATCTTCTGTCTCTGCTGCCACTTTCCCATGACGTTTACTGTCATGTGTTGCTATGCAATTCTCAATTTTTATGATGTGCCCTACCTCCCCTAAAAGTTTATCACTATATTTTTGAGACACCCTGTTTTTCCGAATGTACGGTTTCGACTTCTGAAAGAAAAGACTAGCTCTTATTTCAATACACAAAAGAAAAATATGGCGAAATGCTGCAGAAAATTTGCATATCAAATGAAAACAAAACTATTTCATCTGTATAAGCAATCATGAAGTAGTTTTTATCAAACGAAGAATAAAGCGATCAAAAATATCATTCTACCAGACCGCGTATCACTTATTTAACATTTATATTAACGAAACAGCAATATTTCTACCCACTTAGCACATTTGTGATAGATGTCGCGTATACACATCTTACTGGATATGTGTCACAGGCGACACTTTACATTTAATGTATCACATTATATATAAAAGGTTCACACAAAATTTATATTTATGCAACCACTGTACTTATAAATACTTTGTTTAGAAACAGTTTCATTATTATATGCATTCATTTATCTAATCAGAGAAAATATTTTTATTAAATAATGCAATATGCAAGAGTCTCACTCATAGGATGGGGTTCCTGTTTAAAAGACGAAAATAGAGCCGTTAAGAATATGTTAAAGCATTTTTCCCCATGTAAAAGTTTGTGTAATTCCAAGTCCTCTGATAATTATATATCGTCAATGAATGATCTGAAATGTTAATGCAGATAAGAAATAATACAATTGCAGTAATGGAACAGTTAATAGCAGTTGTACGTGGCCTCATTAGTATATTGTGTGGGATATCCCACACTCAATAATTGTTTGATTCAGGAAAATTTATTTTCCTTGCTTAGGTAACAATAAACAGTTTAAGGCTTAATGAATAATGTGAAACTTTGAGGCTTCGTGCTATCTGCATACCTTGTAAGTGCGCAATAACTCCGAAATTTCATTTAAAGTAAGAGCTTAAGCTTACCAACAAACGCCCTTGAATGGTTCAAATGCAACGATGTAGTGTGGAACATATTAACTAAATTATTTTAATTACTATTATTACATTATATTTTTAAAAATTAATAAAACACAGAGAGTAAAGAAATAGTTTACCAATTTTAACCAATTATAGTAACTAAAGAGGATGTTCACAAGTTTTTGCAACGATTTTGGAAAAATAAATATATAAACAAAGATGAGAATTGATTTTCTGATATGTTCAGTCTGATAGCCTTTTAGTTGAACTACCATATTATATCTTGATTTTTAAGATAAAAGAGCTTTTCCTAAAATATCAAGGTTGATTTTGTTCCACTCCTAGATCACAATCTTCCAAATTACATTTTTGTTTTAGATACCCGTTATAGAGAGCTTGTTTTAAAAGTCCAAATGTACAGTAATCCACAAGAGACACGTCGATGTACTTGGGTGGGATACATTTAAATGGAATAGCCTCACTTTTAATTTTAAGGTGGCATGACTGGTCACCTTATCCTGATAGAACTTAACATAGTGAAAATTGTTTGGTTAAATTGATGGAATGTCCTCTTCGAAAACTGGTGTTAAAACATATTTCTTATAGTAATCCTAGTCAATTTTGGCTTTCTTATTTTAAGTGTTCTATTTCCTTTAGCAAAACTTTCCTTGTTTTTTCTGAACCAACATTTTAGGTATTTTTCTCCTCGTTTTAGCAGTAAATGAATCTTTTTCTATTGCAATCAGATAAATATATCCAAAACTCATTAATTGTAACTACACATTTCCATTTTTTACCTGAAAAATAATTGTCATTCAACATTTTGCACAAAATATTACGCTGACAAACATGTTTTCGCATTAAGTGGTGGACATCAGGTTTTTTTCTTACGAATCAGATTTTATAATTTTGTTTACAGTTCCTACAGAGATGTTTAAAGATTTTGCGATAGTTCTTTGCGGGGATTAATTTTCTTTTAAACATGAGATGCGACTTTTGATATGATAAGCGGTGAACGTATGCAGCTTTTACTTTTTTTTAAGTCAAAAATAAATGCAGAACTATGAATTCTGCATCATTGAACTTTTTGACATTTTCCTAATAAATTGCAATTATATTTTCGAATGTTTCGTAAAAATTCACATTTTATTTAATTATTTTATTTATTTTAATTAATTTATTTATTTTATTTTATTTTAATTAATTTATTTATTTCGCGCAATTTTGAAATTAAAATTTCTATTGACGAAAATCCAAACTAATTTATGTCTAGATTTTTTTTTTTTTTTTGCCTTTTATATTTTAATAACCGTTCTGAAATAACATGTTTTTTTTTTTAAACTTTATAGAATTTTAAAGAAAATTTATAATTTTTTATAATATTTTTCATCTTGATTCTTCTAAACGTTATGTATGATTAGGTAATTCCAATAGCGTAGCTTCAAAGGAGTAATGAAATATTAAAGCAGTAACTCTTATATGCAAGTTTTAACCAGTTATATAAATTTTTAATTTAATCTAAATACATTTAACTGTAATGTTCAAACTCAACATCATTTTTGATTTGCACAAATAAAAAATAATAGATTACATTTCAATTTTTTTTATTCTAACAAGTAAAAACACTGTCTATGTCATACAGAAAAATTCAACCAGAAATGAAAAATCGTCTGTGAATGAGAGATAAAATTTGCAACACATATAAAAAATATTTGAAAAAAAAATTGTCTGCAATGACTTTTACGGTTATATCAAAATAAATAAAATTTTCTTTTTATTCATTTCGTTTAGCTTCTTTTGCAGACAATGATTACGTTTGAAGTGATTTTTTTTTTTTCAACTTTTAATGCATTTTTTTTATATATTTATCATAATTAAAGGGGACAGTTTACCTTTTACACATTTTTTTTATTTTAAAAAATATGGTTCAAATGGTGAACTCACTACATTTCAATGTTCAACTTAAAAGTACATTTTGAAAAAATATTTTTTAACTGCACATTTAATTAAAAGTTTGAAAAAGTAAAAAAAAAAAAAAATCAATTTTTTAAAAACTCTACTATTTTTTTTAATGTTAATATTTTTGCCCAATTTTTTTAAAGATTTTCAAATATGTATTACACAAGACTGCGCATGGATTTTTAGATTCAATAAATATATACTTTTTACTGATATAAATATTGTAAAACGATGAAATCTAACACATCTTTATATACTTTTATTTAAAAAAATAATAATATTAAATTTGAAGGCGCAATTCCATGCGTAGATTTATAACATATATAATAAAGAACATGTACTAAAAAGTTTAAATATCTATCTCAAATACAATAAAAGCCTTAGCATTTTTAAAACATGAAAGTGAAGAAAATATGAACAAGGAGAAAAAACCATTTTTACTTGTGAACACCGTGTAAAACCGTTTTTATTTGTGAAAAAGTACCCTTAAACAACAATACTGTACATATTACACATACAGTATTGTAAACTGTATAAATGTAAGTATATATAAAATGTTTCAAGTAGATATCATTCGTAAAAAAAATTTCATGATGGTAAAAAAACAAATATCTGTAAATGAAAGAAAATGGCCGATAAAGGCGTATTTTAGTTTAAAATGTAATTTTGAAGGTAAATTTAAATAAATTAAATGTGAAACACTATCTGTCACATCAATCAAATCATAAAATGTTTCATAAATATTATGCATATTATTTAAATACAAAAAATTGTACTATTTATGTTTTCAAAACAATTTTAAAATATGAAAAACAGAAATTGTCATTGCTGTTGCATCTTTCCTCTTTCAAAAGACGTTAACATGAAAAACCAATGAAGGAAAATACAGCTAGTCTGACCAAAATCAGGTAGTTTTAACAGATAGCATACAAATAAAAAAATACAGTGAATGACAAACGGATGGAGCACGCATCAGCTAGGAATGTAAATAAGGGATTTAAAGGGCTGTTTCTGGGTAAATGCGCTGGGTGTATTAGCAAAATTTACAATATCCGGCGATATAATTGCGATATGGGTAAAAATGAGGTGTCAAACTATTCACAATTAAACAGGCTTTCATTTAATATTTTAAAAAAGTAATCGATTTTTTGATCAATTTTGAGGTAAACTGTCCCCTTAAGTATTTAAACAATATATATAATGTTGATTTATTCATTCATCCATTATTGTTTAAACGATTCATGTAAAGAAATTGTTTTAATGGTGATTTTTAATGCCATATATTGTTTTGAATATATTTACAATATGTATTACACAATTAATTCCATATTTAATAAACCAGAAATATCGATGTCGGTGATGATAAATATTTTTGTATTTCATCAGTTAACATATTTCAATATATTTAGAACAAATCCAATATTAAAAGGACATATTATTTGTTAATTTTTTCCTAATCAATTAACTACTCTTTTAATAGAAAATGCAAGTAAATATATATATATATATATATATATATATTCATTATTTCATAAATAAATAAATATACATAAATGTAAAAAATAATAGTTTTAAAAAGACGAGATATCAAGACATAAATTAGTTTGGATTTTCGTCGACAGAAATATTAAATTAAAAACTGCGCAAAGTTTACATGAAAAATTCGAAAATGTAAATGTAATTTATTAGGAAAATATTAAAAATTTCAGAGATGTAGAATTCATAATTCAGCTTAAAACTTGTAATGCTTCAAAACTATAAAATTAATTAAAAGAGAGAAATGGTCACAGGATAGGATAGAACCCTCGCCTCCGGGACTGGCAGCGCAAACGTTAGCTCTGCGTCTTGGAGAACTTGTTCAGAGTGTCAAACTAATTGGTATTTGAAACTGAACTCTAACCCCAAATTTCTCAAAAACTAAGGCCCATTTGCGGGAAACCTTTGACCTGAATAGTTGGGGATAGGATCCTTACAACATACTTTAAAATCATCAAAATCTGTGCGCACCATGTTTGGTGGTCCCTTTGTAAGTTACGAAATTTAAATTTTTATATGATCACTGGGTCCATTAATCACTCTTTAGAAAAACTTTTTCTATGCTCTCTCAAATAAAACAATAAAATACCATAAATTTTTGTACGACCAAAGTAATCCAGTTGTGATGTAGAATAGCATGGAGCGTGAAGAATTTTTTTTCTAAATATTGGATCCATGGATACGTAACACCCAGGGACGATATAATTATTTATGTTTCGTAACTTTTACAAAAACCAATTATTTTGACGTAAATGCCTTTTAATATGTCAAAGAGCAGCATCTAAAATATTTTTTCAGTCGAAACTAAACCTCTAAGGCTATTGGTTTAAAAATTATATATTGTGGAACGATAAAAGTTTACACCCTGTATAGTGTAAAATAATTTCGAGATGTCGTTATCTAACAACACATTTAATGAAGAAATACCATCATAAAACCATATGACGCATTATAAGAAAAGAGAACAGATGATCCTATTAAGTGTACGGAGTACTACTTGTAAAAGTTCTAAAATTCTCAATAGTTCAATCAGCGCTATAAAATTTTAACGCTTTCCAACATAGTTCAAAAGGTTTTAAGAATTCGGTTTGTTTGGTCGTTCTTACTTTGACATGTTTGGTATAAAATATGAAGTGTGCAGCATTTATAGTTCGTTTACCAGGGGATTGAAAAGATTTCCGTTCTTTAATGTTCTCTGAGAGAAAATATAATGATGAATAAAATATAATGATGTTACACTAATTCAAACATATTGAAATTGATATACATAACTGAGGTGCACTACAAGATGGTGTGCGAATATGGTGTGAATGGCATTTATCGTTCATTTACAGAGACACACAAAATAATTGAATTTTCTATGAGCAAAAGTTGCTTGCAATGCGTTTTCATTTCTGTTATGCGTTTTTAAATTTCACTAGTTTTTACATATTTTTTGCTGCGTGTAAATTCTATATGTCATATACAGGGCTGCGCAGAAGCATTTGAATACATTTCCGCTTATTGAAAGAAATTGCTGAAAGGGAAATTTTAACTAGGTTATGCGTTTTTCCTAACTGAACTAAATGTTTGCATACTATGTAATATAATATATAGAAAACTATAGGTCATATATAGGGCTGCACAAACGAATTCCGATATTTTCCGACAATAGATGGTAATTTCTGAAATTTTACGTCCAAATATACTAATCATTTTTCAAATTATTTACTTAGACATGATCTTTCATCTTATGAAACGGTGAAAAATTGTTAGAGTGCTTTGAATATGTTGGAATGGGTAACGTGTGATTTTTATTTTTTTGTTTGCTTATGCGTGTAACGACAAACTTTATACGGAATTAGATATATCTATGTAGGGTCTTCGAACCAATAAAGTATGCGAAAATCGGGGTGTACAATTCACGTAACACCTCTTGTTAGAACAAGATTAACTCTTCCCACTTTTGTAATATAATTTTAAGAGGTTATTCCTTGATTGATCACTCTATAATATAAATAAATACTTAATAAAATGATACAAAAGTGAAGTACAGTATTTATAGATATTGCCTTGAAAACGCAATATATATTGTAACGTTGCTAAAATATATATCGTAATGTTTAGATTAGTAATTAACATTTTATAAAGTCAGATTTTGTCCTTCAAAATTAAACTAAAACATTCTATATACGAAATATACATATAAACATCAGAACATTATTATTTTATAAAAAGCATTTTTACAACGATTTAATTTACCAATTTAATACTAATAAAGAATTTCTTGATGTAAATTTTTACGGAAATCTCTAATTATATTAAAGTGCATCTATCATAGACTCGTATTATTATAAACGTAACATCTTTCCATAAACTAAAGGAAATTATATTACATAAATTGCAAAATATATATGAGGCATACAATTATAATGCGCCGGGAAATAATACAGACATATCCATAAATATTTTACCTCAATGTTAAAAGTTATAGAAAATTAAAAATACATTAAATATATATCCAGTTCTGATAAAAAACTCTTCATAGAAAATATCCCTGGTACGAATCGATTAGTAATAACGTCTACTAATGAATGCTATACTTAAATTTTGCTTAGATGTCGTATGCATATTAAAGAAATGGTACCAAACTTTAAAAACTTTAATAATAACACCTAATTTTTCATCATTTTTCGATTCTTCGGTAAATTTTAACTTCTGTCATTATTTTCGTTATTTTATCTTAAGTCATTTCGGTCAAGTAGTTTAAGAATTATGATTAAAGTGTGGAACTCCTAATATTATATTCATTTTTAATCATTGCAAAACAGATTACAATGCGGGTAATGTTTTAACCATAACTAAAGCTACTTAGTGGAATGAACTGTACTTTTAGATTCTCCTATTTGAAACTTGAAGAAATAAACTTTTGTTAAAAAAAGGGTGTACGTGACAATTATTATTTTTTCTCAACAACTAATTTAAAAAATAAGTATATTTTGAAATTAATTTTCGAACAAAAATGAAATGTAAAGTATGAACGTTTGACAGAAATTGATAACTAGAAGCTTAAAATATGCAAATTCAATATTACAGTTCTTTCTGACAAGTAAATTTAAGTTACGCTAAAAACCCTATCTACATCCCAATGTGTTTTGCAATGAATAAAAATAATTATAATTTATGAATTCCAAACTTTAAATCTGCATATTTTCATAATTATTTGACTGACTGACTTTTCATTTGTTATCCGAAGGTAAAATTTACCGAAGGATCTAAATCTGATGTCAAAATTAGTAGACGTTGTTAGTACTGAAAATTTTAAACTTTGGTACAATTTCTATATTTAGATTTCTACATTTTAGATTTCACTCGCAAATTTAAAGAAAAATTGAAAGAACATATTTCTGACATCAAGTTTAACCGACCATCCACAGCATTATCGAGGTTAAGTCAACTACAGAATATAAATATTGATTTTGAAAACGCAAAAATTATAGTACTTGCAAAGAACGATTTTACTGCTAAAATCAGAGAATCATTGGAAATTTTGAGTAAAGAAAATAGAGCTTGTAATGATAGTTTATCTTATAACATACCTAAGATATGGTTTAATATTTTGCAATTATCAAAGACTGCAGCGCCTGAACTCACGGATTTTTCATACACCCCTACAGATTAATAGACTAGCCCTTGTTCAAACTCCGTTATGTAATGGTACATTGGAAACGACAATTGTATCATCAGTCAGCAGTTCCCCTTGAAGTTGGACACGTTTGTGTTCGACAGATCTCGGGATTAAACATGTTTTAATATCTTTTACATATGTCTGTCTCATTTTTAGAACCTTTTAAGCATGTTTTTAATGAGTATTTTATCAGTTTTAGATGAACCCGGTAGTACAATTTAAGTATAGCAATAACTAGTTGAAGGTATTACAAATTGATAGGTACCAGCCACATTATATGATATTTTTTGGTAGTTTAACTAAAGGGGAGATCACTTTTTGCTTCCAGGACTGTACAAAGTTCTTTTATCAAAATTCTTTACAATTATGTTCAGACATACTTTGCGCTCATAATGAAATAAAAAGAAATAAAGGGAAAAGAATTGCAGCATACTAATCTTATTATTGTCTAATTTAGTTTTTTTTTTCGATGTAGCTCTTGAATGCAATTCCGTTTGTTTTCGTATAACAAAATACACTTTTTACTATCATCATAATACACCATATTTTCGATTAATTATTTTTATTTTAAAGTTCTAAAAAAAATCTAAAGAAAAAAAGCAAAAATATCATCCATATTGTCAGTGGTCTTTTCGCCTGATTTTTTTTCAAACTACGTGGTAAAATACATTTTCCTTGCTTTCTTGTGTTGCTTTTAAATAGTAGAATATTTTTTCTTTTGCGTGCGCCAGGTGCAAAGATATTCTTTTGGCCTATTTCAAAGTAAACTTCATTATATTTGCAACCATATGGAAAGGTTAGTGCTTCTCCAATCCTTAACCATTTGATTACGGGGTCGGGACATATGCCGTCCCAGCGACTGTTTCCTTTTTCGGTTCATACCACTTTTTGAAATATAATATCCGCCGCATGCTTATACTAGGATATTTTAAGAGAAGTGTACCATGAAGAATTTTTTGTAAATTGTTGTACTATTGAATATAAAAATTGTCACCAGTCCTGACCAATCATCAAAAGGTTAAAGTACTTGCACCTACTTTGTATATCTGTAAAACACTAGTCGAGAAGCCAAAATTCCAAAAGCTTATTGCTTACTCTTAAACGCTACCTGCCTGTTAACTCTTTTCTTCTTGTTTCAGCACACCTTTGAATACTATGAAAAAAACTAAACAACTAAAGAAATCTGTTTTTATTTTTACATGTATATTTTATTGGTCTTAGTAATTAATTTCCTTAATCCAAAACCATTTTCAAACAGCTACAATTCAAGTAAAATAACTGTTAGTGTTCGTTCAGTTTTGCCGCTTCCACAAGCAAAGATAAGGAAAATAATGATTGAAAAAGGATAATTTAAAATAATTTCGCATTATTTTATATGCAAATATTTACTGCCTCTACAGGTCTCCTATTTCATTATTGAATAACATTTTATATTGTACATTCATTTAATATGATTCTAGTTTCCTTAGGTTGTTCTTATCTACCCGAAATTTCACATTTTTCGCATATAAACATTCCTGCAAATGCATAATTAGTTGAATTAGTTTTAAACAGAAGCTATTTACAAACGCATTAACCATACAGTTACAGTCAATTATAAAAATAAGATTTATAAATAATCTATATAGCTATGTTTATTTAAAGTATTCGTTTTAACATCCATGAAAACAATTTAAATCACAAGATTCACAATAAAAAATCCTTAATGTTTTCTTCTGATCACACACTTAACATATTAAATCGGATTATGTTACCACAGGTTGGTATATGTAAGTTAAATATGTATATGTAAATGTAAGTAAATATATGTACGTAAGTAATTTACCTAATTCTTATTAGCAGTTCCTTTCATAGCTATTGCATAACTGAACACTTTTTTTTACATACAATAAAATTAAGCGTTTAAAAAGACAAATTCTTCATTTTTTTAAAAACTTACTTTAAAATTATTAATATAGGCAGAAACTCTGCATTAAGATTGATCTTTTTACCTGACGAATTTCAATTTAAATAATTCCTTAAATATATTTTTTGCCGCTTTCAGATAAATTTCAAATAATGTAGACTGTAGTTCAATTGCATTTCAGTTGACATTACAATTATAGTTAAACGTAATTACGATTTAAAAATTACTCAGTGAAGAAAAATAAAATATAAAATCTGAAAATTCCAAAAACAATTAAATAATTTTGAAAGCAAATTTTTTTTAGATGGTAAATGAACATATACAGACAAGAAATACCGTTGAAAAAAATATGAATATAAATTTTTATATTTTGGGGCATATAATTTCACAGATGCATATTATCATCATTAACTTAACACTTTGCTGTTTTTATTTCATCAGAAATATTCCGTCTATTTGATATTCATCTCACCATTATTACTCCAGACCTGTCATTAAACATCCCACATTTTCGGAATCATAATATAGTCATTAATGATGTAAATCATTTTTTTTCTTATAAAGAATTCATGATAGTTTTGTTACTTTCCGCTTAGCTGTTTCAATTAGCAGAAATTGGGCAAAAATGCAATTAGCGATAATGAGGAAATCTAGCTTCAAATTTCATTGAAACTTTTTTTCTTATAACAATGAATAATTGCTAAATCGACTGGTGTGGAATTAAATTATGTGTTTGGCAAATCATTAAGATACTAAAATATTTTGTATTCATGTACTTTGTTTCGCACTAATCTTTTTTTCATTTTTTGCGGATTTTCATTCTATTTTGTGAGTTAGTTATTAATGAAGATTATATCTATCTTTTCAGCTTTGATAGTAAAAAGCTTCCGAAAAGTCACTGGCTCAAACACCTAATTTACAAACTAAATCGAAAAACAAAATATATCTATCGCATCTAAAAAATTTATAAATGTAATGAAAAATTGTTAAAAACAGAATTATGATATCAAATGACTTATGTTACTGATACTATATAAGTAACATAAATAAGTAATATACGTTTTTATATAGATTACTTGCGTATTACGTACGTATTATACTAAGTACAACAATTTATTTTCAGTGCACTAATAATGTTGGAATATTTTATGTACCTAAAAGAAGCAGGATACTCTAAAAAATCATTCTCCAAATATATTAATTTTATAAATTTTAAGTATTTAGTAATAGACATGTGACATTGTGAACGCATACTTACATCGATGAATATTATCTTACATCAACTTGGAATCAACTCTTAAGTACGTCTTTCCTTTTTACTTTTCATTAAACTACTCTTTTTTACAAATATAATTTATATCTGTTTTAAATTATATTTGTATGTTGACCTATGTACTTGTAGTGGTCATATAGCAGAGTTACCACTGTTTTACTGAATTCTGCTGAACTGTGAGAATTCTGCTGATAAAGATCTGGTACACTCAGAAATATATCAGAATGTTGATCCCATAAATATTGTGGTTAATCCTTTTAGATGGCTAATGCTAAGTTGCATGTCAAAGAATTGCAGTTCTGCGTTAACGCAACACAACGAAAGGAGACTTAAATCGATATTTAAAGCTTTGTATGGTGACAATATAGCTTTCGATAAGTTTTATTTAATATATCTACACATTCGTCCTGCCGTCATAGAGGAAGGCCATAACACAACCATAAGAGATTTAAATTGGTATTTAAATCTTTATATTGGTGATAATATAGCTTCCATATAATAAAATCAGTAATAATCAGTAAAATACATATATAAGTTCTTAAGTGATAAAACAGAACACAAGAAGGCTTATACAAGACCTTTTAATATGCTGATCGACATTTTTCGAACTTTTAAGCATCTGCTTTTATTACAAATATGATCTCGTGGTTTATGTTTTTCAAGTTTATTTTCAAAACTTTTTGCGAGAATACTTTGTTTATCTTGTCATATCTTGATAATGGCGCCATTTGTGCGATCGAAACATTTCGATGAGCATATTAAAAGGCCTTCTAAGTTTTTGTAAGCCTTCTTGTGTTCTATTTTATCACTTAAGCACTTATATATGTTTTTTAAATATAGCTTTCGACAAGTTTTTAAAAAATATTTTCTGCACATTCGTCATAAAGTCACATTGACGTCCCAGCCATAGACTTGCATTACGGGCAACAACGTGAAAATCTTAATCATAATTATTTTATTCGTATCATATACCAAAATATACTAATAAATCCATCAAAGATTACATTTTTTTCTTTTTATTAGGTGTACAAAAATGTCTATCCATTTTCATTAAATGGCATTACCTGAAAGAGAACTACGCGTAGATTACTAATTATAGCACAACTATTGTACTCTACAAACAGATTACGTGAATAAATATTAAATTTCAAATAAAAAATATAATGCTTTGTAATTGTTGGAATAATGTGGACGTGTATTGTAAGCTCTCCAAAACCAGGATAAACTATTACTGGAGAACGTTAAGCTTTTCAGTTAAATCGTCTGTCAGAAAAAATCCAAGATTATACTGGATATGACTACTGATAATACAAATGACAGTAAAATTGCAGCATGACAACACTTGCGCATGTAGAAGTTTCGCGGCCTACAAAATAATAACTTATCTGCAATGAGAAATTTTATCACATCCCGCGTACCCACCAGACATTGCATCATTTGATTACCATCCTTTCAGATCGTTACAAAACTGCTTAGCAAAGCAAGAATTTTAGACTGAAGATGATGAGCGAAAATATTTTGATGAATTTATACCGTTGATAGACCAAACCTTGTTTTCTTGATGGAAACCATTTGAACAATGTAAAGGGTAAAGTAGGAGCCAACGCTGAACTTATTGATCCAGGTTTGTGTGTGATTTGATTTTGTTAATAAAAACATATGCTGAAAACGGGAAGAACTTTTTTGTGCACCTTATAATTTTGAAAGCGCCCAGACTGTTTAAATAATTGTAGATATATTTACGTGCGTATCCTTGGATGTAACTATATCGTTATAATACACATATGAAATTTTAAAAACACACAAATTTTAAATATATCATACATGGTTTGGGACTTGTATGGTTTTTATACTTAAACTTCATTGCAATTATTTATAACAATCAATGTAATGGAATTTCGTAAACTATTTTTGCGGAATAAAGAATGAAAGTCTTTTAAATTTACTAGAAAAGCTACATTTTTAAGAACGTACTACCAGAGCATTCACTATTCGATTTTTTTTCAAACGAAACTCAAATTAAGAAAATGAAACTGGATTCCTTTTGCGAATCTCAAATAATCTCCGTAAAACCTGAAAAAATGCTAAAAAATACATAAAAATTTCGCAAAAATTAAAAAAATTGTTCTACAAATTCCGAATAACCTCTATTTAGAAGAGAACGCAAGTGACTGATATTGGGCTAAAAGATTAAATTCGGACACCTTTTACTAATGTAAAAAAATCAACGCAAAACGCGAAAAACACTACAAATCGCATAAAAAGTTAACTAAAAAATCTAATTAAAGAAAGAAAAAATGTCTTCGAGGAGCATAATTTCAAAAATACAGATACATTCAAGGCAAATTTTGTAGTTCTACGTGCAGTGGTCTCTTCAGAAAACAGCACACGGACGCACACATACGGTTTGCAAAATATCCACATATTATTTGCGAATTAACACTGCTAAATACTTTCAAAATATTTTATTAATTTCCAATAAACATAGTCTAGATCATTTTTCTTAATTCTTAGCAGATTACCTGAAATTTACTGAAAATTAATATTCTAATTCAGCATTCATATGTTCACTGATCACAATAATGGTTTGCATATTTTTTATTCGTGCAACTTAAAATTGTGACATGTTACAATTGCGACATGATTAGTGAAACTGAAGTAAAACGAGATAAAGAAAACAGTAAAAGCTTGTTATTACTATACCTCTATTCATCCTAATAGTGACATGGTCAGTAAAATTTGATAGGTGGAGATGATGTTGCACAAAATCTGATATGGCAGGCTTACCACAACACTCAGCTAGCATTTATTTAGTCGTCTAACTATTCTAAGTCTTGTCTGAGATTTATACAAGCTCGTTCAATTGAGTATTACCCAATACTGCATTACAGATTGGCATTGTTTGAGTAATACTTCCAATATGAGAAGGCACCGTGTGCATGTTCTTACTTTGATAAATAAACCTTTATGTGTCATAATCAATTTTTTGGATAAATACAGTAAAACTACAAACGGATTACAAAAAATATACTACTATATATAAAAATATTATATATATAAAAATATTATATATATTAAAATGTTTTCTAATGAAGAATTAAAAAATGCATGATGATTCATAACTAACTAATATATGTTTTAGACGCCGTAAAACAATACCAGTTAAAGACACAGACCACAGCTGCAAACATTATATAGATGTACTTTTAAAATTTGTGTCCTGATAAAGAAAGTGACACTAGTGATAACGGAAGATAGCGCGCATATAGCTTGACTTTTCAGTCAATATGGCAGATTCTATATAGAAAAAGGCGTTTCGTGTTCTTATGTTTTATTCACGTACTGGATGGTGCACTACCACAATGGTTTTGAAATGTTTAAAATTACATTGATAAATATCTTCTTTACTAATGGATTGTTTGAGTCTACATACATATAATACAAGTCACCCAATGGCCAGCCAAATGTACAACATTGTCTATTAACATCTTGCTACAGATGGGGCACAAAATAATACGAACACCTATAAAAAATTATGCCACATTTAACACTTGCAGTACAGGAGCACCAAACGGAATAGAAGTCGCAAATCTTGATGTCATGAAAAGGAAGGTATCGGTATCTCAACAACTGTCATTAGGTGTTCCTGCGTGCATAATTTTTTCAGACGCTGCAACGTCAGACCTGAATGACTTCAAAAGAGAAATGATTGTTGACGCACTTTAGCTGGAATCTCACTACCGTAAACAGCAAAACGTTCATGGTGTTCAAAATTTAAGTTGTCAACAATTATGGCAGCATACGTGGAAAATGGTAAAATTGTGTATTCAAAGTAGAACAGTGGGCGAAGGACAAGATGCCAGAAAAGGATAGACAGATGTTAAAGTGCATGGTGGCCCAAATACACAAGCAATTGATAGTTTTGGTTGAAACAGAACACTGCAGATGACTTTTAATTTCGGATGTCATCTGGAAAAGAGGTTCTTTGTGTTTTCGAGTCACTATGTGCTTCAACACTAGTCTATTTGTTTTCTGCCATCATTGTCTTTCGGCCATTGTTCTACTTTGAATTCACAATCTTTTCGTTTTACACGTAGGCTAACATACTGTTGATAACTTAAATTTTAGACAACCTGAACATTTTTGCTGTTTACGGCAGTGAGACTCCCGCTAAAGCGCGTCAACAATCATTCCTCTTTGGAAGCCATTCAGGTCTAAAGTTGCAAAGCCTCTCAGAGAAAACCTGAGAAACCATGGAAAACCTAATGACAGTTGTTGAGAGGCTGGTATCTTCCTTTTCACGACCACAAGATGTCAGACTTCTATTCCAGGTGGCGCTCCTACACTGAGAAAGTGAAATGTGGCATATTGTTTTACAGGTGTTCGCATTATTGTGTCCCTATCTGTACTTTTTTCTGTGGTAGTACATAAAGAAGAACGTATTTTCCCCTCTTATTTCTCTTATTTTAGTGAGCTTAAACAACGTATAACAGCACCTATTATTGAATTGTATTCCTATTTATTACAAAGAAAATTTTCGGACCTATCGACGAGAATCGTCACGTATTTTTAATGTGAACAACCGTGTGAGCTGAACCACAGGGGGAACATGTGGTGTTTCGCAATAGTCCGTAACCCCCTGAAATAATGCATCTAATGTTAGCACTCGCGATAGTCGCGAAGAGATTAAATATATTTACTATTTATCAAGCATTTTATTCTACAAATTACGCTGTGAATTAACCCATTAGTACATTACTGAACTATTTTATATGATCAGGCTTTATTTATACACTAAACGTTTTCGAGCGATATTTACTGGACCTTACATTTAGTATTTCGGGTCTAATGCAAGTACAAATTAAAATTTATGAGTATAACACTGTTTCTTTTTTTATTTTAAAATGTATATTCTTAAAGCCTAGAACTCATTTTGTGGGAGTAAAATTATATTGCTTCACCCACCTTTCGCAACATTACTTCATAGTAGAAGTAGATTATATCAGTCTTAAAGACTTTTCAGAAGAAAACAGACTAAAATATAGGTAATAATTTATGGTTATCTAAATTAAAATCTTTTTCTAATTACTTGTCTTGTAATGAAAATTTTTCAATCGACTTTCAACTCAATAAAGTCTTTATATCTTGAAGTAATTCGTTTTATATTCGTGACAGTTAGCATTGATAATAATTAAAAACAATTTTAAATTTTAAGACAAAATTAGTCAAAGAAAGCTTTAATTAGATCAAATACACATAGCTTAAAAGTTAATTACTTAAAATATAATAAATATATCAGTTATATCGTATAATAAATTTTAATTAAATTTTGATACACAATAAAACATTGCTAAAAATGAAATGAAATTCTATTCAGAATAATTTCTTTTATTGTATCTTGAAATAATTTCAATTCCTTTCTGTTAAATAAAATAAAAAAATATATATATTATTAATTATGAAATACCTTACTCTTTATCAGTTTTAATGATTTCATTATCAGGATATAATTTTACAGATTTAAATATGTCATTGTTTAGCAAAGTAATTTAGAATGCTCTATTTAAAAATAACATTTAAATATATATATAGATAGATATTTAAATATACATATACACATTTAAATATTTAAATATAACACAATGTACTATGTATAAATTTACAATATATACACAATGTATATATTTAAATAAAACACATTTAAATATATATATATATATATATATATATATATATATATATTAGCTTTTGTTTATTTTTGTGCAATGTTTCTTAATCAAATTGACAAACGTAACTAAAACTTCACAAATAAATTAATAAAACGAGAATTTAACACATATCTAATAAAAGCTCGTGCTTACACATTGAAATAATCAGAATAGAAAAAGTTGCTATAAATAGTTTAACTTTTCGCGATTAACCGCTGTCATGCGACTATTATGAAAGTACCAAAAATGATTTTTGGTGAAATTCATCGAAGAAGAAATAGAACTCTGAGAAAATGTATGAGATGTAAAGAACTATTACAGTTTTCAATTAAAAAGATTTTCAACTAAGTTCTGTACAGAGGGAAGTATATCGCAGAACGAAAAAAATATTTATGAATAATTACAGATCTTTAATTAGAGATGTTAAAATAGCAAAATCAAATAGGAAAATTAGGAAACACCGAATATGGAAATATCTTAGTGGAACTTGTATAAATACTTTATAATTGCTAGACATAAAACACATTGTTTACTTCCAAACCAATTTTTAATTATTTTTCCTAATCAGAAACAAAAATAATATTCTTAATTCATTTGAAAAAATCCAAAATTTTAATTAGTATTTTCTAAGACTCACAGACTAATACAAATTATTATAAATTTTAAATTTTTTACACACACATACATACGCAACACATTATATATATATATATATATTATAAAGTGTTCTAGATCCAGCAACCGTTGACAGGCCAGCCACGATCTCTATAATTTTACACCAGATCATAGCACTATTATTCCACCGCCACAAGTTACTAACGCTGTTCCATGCTATATGATGACGAAAGATCACGAATTATACTTCATAGAGGCAGTCGCACGTAACCGGAGAACAGGCTAAGTAAATCAATCCAGGCAGTTTCCCACTCAAGAATAACAAATTGTATTGATGAAACAACTGTTTATTAGAATGACATCGATTTAACAACTCCACTAAATCTCATCAAAAACTCGAAGCTATTTAATGCATTAGATGACGGCACACAGCTATGTTTTTTGAAGACTCTCTACCGATGACATACGCATTTTGACCCCCTAGTGACAGGGCCTAGTTGACAGAAGAAAAACGTACAAAAATCTGTCTCCGAAGCCAATGCAACAGTATAAATATTTCGAGATTCTGCTCAAGGTTACAAACGCGCGAAAATGCTAGTCCACTGACAGCCATGTTCGGCGGGAAACAAGGGGGGGGGGCAGAAAAGGCGGGCCTGCTCGCTAATGGTTGAAAAAATGAGGCCAAGAAGGTGTGTACATGACGTAGTGCTAAAACTCTTTATCAGAAGCGCAAAATTAAAAAGGGAAAAAAAAATCTTTGAGCGCGAAAGATGCGAGAAATCCTGGGATGCCGAATGATTATTAAATAGAAATAAAAATGGTGTTACGAAAATGTTCCAAAGAATAAAATTCAATGTCTCAAATAAGAAGAATTTAAGCAAGTGCGTTTAGAGGCAGTTTTGCAATTTAATAGAATAAAGTTTTAATAAATACGTGTAGCTTTTAACAGATTAAGATTTTTAGAATGGTAAATAAAAGAATATTTTGATTAAGTTATGGAATAAAATATAAAATAGATTTAAGAGATATTTTAAAAAGAGAGGGAAAAATTAGAATTGTAAGAATTTGGAATAATTTAACTAAGGAAAAATGGCGAAAAATTTTTATTATTACATATCCCCCCACCCAAAAAGACGAATGAACCGGTAGGTCAGATGACCTGCAAGTTCATTGAAGGGAAATGTTACACGGACTTGGATTACAATTTGTCAACTGGAGAAAGTCAAAATGAGTACATTTCCAAAAATTATTCATTAATGCCAAATAACATTAAATTTAATAACTATAACGCGAACTGGTGGAGTTGTTAATAAAAATACAATTACAAGATACTAATCTTGTTAACAATGACATAAAAATCTTTAGAAATATTAAACAAAATAAAAAAAACCATTGTAACAATTTAAAATAATACACAAGATACTTCAAGAATATCATCTTACAAAATTTGTTGCAAATTGCTTGTAGAATTGTTGCTTAATTTGTTGTTCAGTCCTCTTATGAGTGGGAGTCCATCGAATAAAGTTATTTGCATACCTCACAACTGAACAATTGACAAATTGAAAAAGAAAAATATCCTTCAAATTTTAAACCTTACTGATCTTCCTTATGCAAGTCTGTTTTCAGAAATTAAAGTTCATCTGAATGCTTTATATTTACTAGCAACAACTCGAAAATAGTACTAAGACTAATATTACAACAATAAAACAATAAATAAAATAATACAATAATAATAATAATAGCAAGAATAATATCAACAATAAAATTTTAAAATAATAATACTTAACAATAACAATAATCATAAGTTAATTTCAAATATTAAACTTATGTTTGTCTGAAAAACTCGTTCGTGAATGGAATGCTCGAAAAAAAACTTAAGAGAAATGAGTTTTTTGTCATGATATAGTTTGTCTGACAAATGGTAATTAATCTAAAAAGGCAAGTAGGTAATGTAAGCAGTATAAGAGCTTTTTACTCAACATCAAATTTACTATTACCATTATTACCTTTATAACTTCCATTACCTTTACTACTTTATTACTTGTTTACCTCTAGAAGTAAAAATTATATATCTCAACATATCCAAACTCAAGTAATATTCAATTTCATGTAAATTTTAATCTCAATTATCATAAGTATCAAGTTAATTCATCTTGTTTATCATAGTGATCACTAGTGTTCTTCATTATATTCTCTCTCAACATCAATTATAATAGTATAACTAATGATAATATTCAACAATAAGTTCAGCAATAACAAGCATTATATTTCAAATTATCACACACTTTCTTTAATTACTTTCTTAAGTATATAATTAATATCTCATCCATATAGTAGTGAATGAGGCATGAAATATACTCAAATAAAATACATAATACAAAATAAGGAATAAATAAGAAAAATTCGTGAAAACAATCATTATTGTGTAGATGATGGTTATGTAACTATCTTGCTTTCAGTCAGACAAGAAAACATAAGTTGTGAAATGAAAAAATGGGACCTTGTAGAATATTAAGAAAGGTTGGACAATTCTCAATTAGTATTAAGATATCATATTTGATTAGTTTAAGATATAATTTAATCCAGTTTATTTTATTAGTTTAGTTAATACTGTTTAATTTATTATTCTAATCTAATTCAATTCAGTATCAGAAACTCCTAACTTAAATCAACTAAATTACGCCTGCATAACAAGTTAACTCAAGTGGAAACTTCAACATTGACACTCTCGCGTGCACAATCAAGAACACCACTTTTATACAGAAGAGAATTGATTAGTTAAATAGTATTTACTTTATTTCGTTTATTTTTGGACTATATTAAAATTAAGACGAAACTATAGATTTAACATTAGTTTGTTGTTGGTTCTCATGGGATAATTTTAATTGATCAGGAGGATAATAAGGGCGTAATTTTGATACATGTACTATTTCAGTAGGTTTATTTTGAATATGTCTATTTATTTCAAAATTGACATCAGATAACTTATTAAGGATTTGATAAGGACCACTAAAGACTTGTGAAAATTTTCTGTTATTAGGATATTGGAACTCCTCATAAATTACAAGATCTCTAATCTCAAATTTTGGTTCTAGATAATTTCGATCATAATATTTCTTACTTCTCCAATAAAATTCATCAGTGCGTTTTTTAGCAAGTTTAAGGACTTCTTGAACAGGAGGGTAATAATTTTGTTGAAGAGGGGAATCATATGGTAATTGGCCAAAAAGTAAGTAAGCAGGAGGGAATTTAGTGATAGAATGAGGGGTATTGTTATACTCATTAACTACTTCTGTCAAAATTTTTGTCCAAGGAATTTTGGAGTTAGTAGAATTGACTTTACACTTCAATCTGGTAACTATTGTCTGGTTCGCTCTCTCACATTTGCCATTCGTTTGTGGATAATGTGATGTGGTTAAACGTTGCTTAATATTGTGGTTTCACAGGATTTTTTTAAATCTAGATGAAGTAAAGGCTGCATTCCTATCACTTAATACCTTTTGATGGGTCTGGACATTAAGAATTTTATTAAAACAGAATAATTGTTGTGGTGTTTGAATATTAAAAACTTGTTTTAGACAATTAGTATAAGTTTCTGTGGTAACACTTTTTGAGGGAAAGGCCCAAACATATCTAGTAGCATGGTCGATTATAAGATGTAAATATTTTTTTGTGGAATTGTAGTAATTAAATCCTCCCACAGTATCAACAGAAATGCATTCGAAAGGTTGATCTGTGGTGATCATAGCTTGTAATAAGCCAAATTTTTTCTGTCTCGGTTTTTTCTTCTTTTGACAGACATCAGAGTGTTTTACAAAATTAGTTATATCTTGAGTCATATCAGGCCAATATTAATTAGGAGATATTAAGTTTAACATTTTTTGAATACCAGGATGACCAATTTTTTCATGAGTAACATTAAGCAATTTTCTTCTTAAAGACATGGGTACTACTATTTTTCTAAAACCTTTCTTTTTTACTATCATAAGTCCATTTTCATTGAAATAGTTTTTTCCACACACATTATCTTTTTGTTGCATCTCTATGACTTCCCTAACATCCAAAAGAAAGGTAAGTGGTTGAATAAGATATGTAGTAGGATTTCTGGACAACATGTCGGCTTCGACATTTGTGGAACCCTTTAAATATACAATATCATACTCGAACATACTTAACTTTAAGGATCATCTGAATAATCCTCCTCTTAAATGTTTAACATTTCTTAACCAGACAAGAGACGCATGATCTGTGTGAATAGTAAATTTAACACCATGGTAGTAGTGATAAAATTTGTCTAAGGTGTCAATGATGGCAAGACACTCCAGTTCTGTAATAAAATAATTCTTTTCATAACTTCTCAATCCTCTAGAATAGTATACAATTGGATGTAAGAAATTATTATTATCAGGCTGTTTAAGGACTGCACCTACTGCCACCTGTGATGCATCAACAAACATATGGAGGGGTAATTTAGGATCATAAATTTTCAAAACAGGTTTAGCAATTAGGGCATCTTTTAGTTTTTGAAAAGAATTTTGACAATCTAAGTTCCATTCTCAAATAGTATCTTTTTTGAGCAATTTATTGAGAGGTTGTCTGATTTCTGCATATTTATTAATAAATTTATGATAGACATTAATAGATCCTAAAAACCTTTGGAGTTCTTTAACATTTGAAGGGGGTTTTAATTTTTTGATAGCTTCTATATTATTGCTAGCAGGAGTTAAAGTACCATTTTTTATCTCATAACCTAAGAAATTAATTGTTTTTTGGACAAAGTTACACTTAGATAATTTGAGTTTAAGATTTTCCATTCTGCATAATTCAAATATTCTGTTGAGATGTTGTAAATGTTCTTCCAAAGTTGAAGAAAAAATAATTATGTCATCAAAATAGTAGCAAGCAAAGTTAATTTTATGTTTAGTAAGAATTCTCTTAATAGTTCTATTGAATATTGATGGTCCTAACTTTACCCCAAAAGGGAGAACATTCCATTCCCAAAGTCCACAATTGGTAGTAAAAGCTAATTTTTCAGTATCTGCTGGATGTATGGATATGTGCCAGTAGCCTGAGGCTAAATCCAGGGTGGAAAAATACTGGGCACTACTTAATTTGTCTAAAACGTCGTCAATACGGGGTAAGGGTTCTGCATTATTTTTCATTATGGAATTAAGTTTTCTATAATCTACACATAATCTAGTTTTTTTACCTTCATCGCGTTTTTCTACTAAAGTGACTGGTGAAGAATATGGGCTATTGCTTGTTGATTAATCCAGCAGATAATAATGATTGAATTTGTTCAGAGATTTCTTTTCTTCCACAGTTGAAGTACGATAAGGCCTCATAGATATAGGTAGGTCAGATTTGAGAAAGATACGCTGTGGCTCAATATTAATCTTCCCCACATCATATTTATTTTTTGAAAAAATATCCAAATAATTCCCCATTATATCCCTTAAAGCTTTGTTTTCTACTGTATTTATTTCTCCTATTAAATCATAATCATTAACATCAAATTGCGCGAAGGATTGAAGAGCCATGATTCTTCCATAATCGGGCTGCACATATTGAGACTGATCTGGAACATTAAAGTGCAATAATTGTAAATTATTACTGGATATGTCAACATTTTGATTTAAGACAAGATCTCCTTGAGTAACTCGACTATTTGCACAGTCTATGATTAAGTTAAATTAGGTAATCCTAATATAGCATATTCCAAATCACTGTCACATAACAAAAATTTAATATAATGTGTAATATTACCTATTTTAACTAATAATTTACATGACTTATTAATTGTAACTTTACCTTTAGCTTGACCCACAATAATAGGTGAAATATTTACAATTTTAGCACTTAAATAACGAATAAATTTAAATGGAAGAATAGATATTGTCGATCCTGAATCAATAACATAATTTAATTTTTTATTATTGGCAGACCCAGCAACAATTAATTGTCAGGCATTGGTTTGACTTGGTGACTGGCTACTAACAGGAATATTACCTGTTTTTGGAGGGCTTAAGTTAAAAATACAATTCCTCTCACAATGATAAGCTTCTGAAATTCCCCTATCCTGACACAATCTACATGGTCGACTAGGAATCCTTCTTTGATAATGGTTGACAGGTAATCTGGGACTAACGAACCTGGACGTTGAAGTGTTAAAATTAGTTGCTGCTTGGAAATTTGGATTCCTGTAATTGGTTTGAGGGCGAATTCAATGTCTAAGTGAATTATTTGGTTGAGAAAAAGGTCTGGAATTTTGAGGAATTCTGGAATTCTAACATTACTATTATTGTTACTGCAAGAATGAGATGGAATGACAACAAGTTGTTTAACAGGATTTACTATTAAATAGTTCTGGTACTCAGGTTTTAAGCCGTCGGTCAATCCCTGTAAAATAATGGTTTCACATAGTTTAAGTTGTCGACCTATCTCTATTTTCTGACGAAAATATCTTTCTAAGTTGTTTAAGTCATGCAATTTCAGCGAGACAAAATCAGAAAAACGGGGGACTGTTACTTTCAGAAATTTTTCAGTTAAGATTTCAACAATTTTTTCATACTCTTTACATTCTAGACAATCATTAACATAAACCTTTAATGCTTCGCCCTTCAAATATTTGGAAATATTGTTGATTTTCCACTCTTTTTTATCTGGAGGGGCTGAACCTTAAAAATGTCTAAGCCAAGACGTAATATCCTTTTCACTTTCTGGATCAAAAATAATAACATTAAGCTCTTTTTCAGCCATTTTTGTTTGAGTACTTTTACTTTCAGCAATGATTTTAACAAACCCTGACTTTAATAACATGTAAAAAAAAATAACAATGTATAAAGAATTCTTTAACTTAACAACAACTGTAAAAATATATAACTCTTAATAATTTAACTAACAAGAACAAATACTATTTAACAGTAAAAATGTCAAATTCATATTTAAATTCATTTCACTTAAATAGTAAATGTAACTACTACTATAATCTTTCTATAAATAGATCCACTGTATATGAATAAATATCACAATTTAGAATGAAATAAATAAATAAAACACTTTTCAAAATATGTAGCATTATTTCGTAAGAACAAATTTTTTGGCTCTTGAATTGTACTCTCAGAACATAGTATCAAAAAACAAAAGTAATGAAATAAACAAATAAATTAAACTGCACACAATAATTTTACCTTTTCAATATTACACAACTTCAACGCAAACTTTATTTTGAGATAACATTTTTTTTTCAAAAGCTATTTTTACGATTATTATGTAATCAGTCATTCATGTAAGCTTCAATTCAGAGAATCTAATAATTTTTTATGCAGTTTTGAATACGTTCCAATATGTTTTATTTAAATAATAAATGAAAAATATTACTCATATGTTTTTCTTTCGATAAATAGAAATTATTTTATATGAATAAATATCACAGAATGAAAATGGAAATAATAAATAAGTAAAATAAGAACATGCACAAATAATAGAATTACGTTACTTTTGTAAAAAGAAGTAATAAATAAAAATTATACCAAACAGTTCTAAATTGTAACACCTCCTTTACAGTCATTAAATTTATTTTAAAGAAGAATTGACTGCATCATCGTAAGGAATCATCGTTGTGAATGATGAAAGTCTCCTCAACTGATGAATTTGATCGGCAGAGATCTTCAGCCACTAGGAAGTCTTGGAATAGAGAAACATCCTCACTTAATGCTGTTTTGCAGGTCAAGTTTCTAATCCTGCCGGCTTTAATTGTTATAAAGTGTTCTAGATCCAGCAACCGTTGACAGGCCAGCCACGATCTCTATAATTTTACACCAGATCATAGCACTATTATTCCACCGCCACAAGTTACTAACGCTGTTCCATGCTACATGATGACGAAAGATCACGAATTATAGTTCATAGAGGCAGTCGCACGTAACTGGAGAACAGGCTAAGTAAATCAATCCAGGCAGTTTCCCACTCAAGAATAACAAATTGTATTGATGAAACAACTGTTTATTAGAATGACATCGATTTAACAACTCCACTAAATCTCATCAAAAACTCGAAGCTATTTAATGCATTAGATGACGGCACAAAGCTATGTTTTTTGAAGACTCTCTACCGATGACATACGCATTTTGACCCCTAGTGACAGGGCCTAGTTGACAGAAGAAGAACGTACAAAAATCTGTCTCCGAAGCCAATACAACAGTATAAATATTTCAAGATTCTGCTCAAGGTTACAAACGCGAGAAAATGCTAGTCCACTGACAGCCATGTTCGGCGGGAAACAAGGGGGGCAGAAAAGGCGGACCTGCTCGTTAATGGTTGAAAAAATGAGGCCAAGAAGGTGTGTACATGACGTAGTGCTAAAACTCTTTATCAGAAGCGGCAATTTAAAAAGGTAAAAAAAATCTTTGAGCACGAAAGACGCGAGGAATCCTGGGATACCGAATGATAATTAAATAGAAATAAAAATGGTATTACAAAAATGTTCCAAAGAATAAAAATTCAATGTCTCAAATAAGAAGAATTTAAGCAAGTGCGTTTAGAGGCAGTTTTGCAATTTAATAGAATGCAGTTTTAATAAATACGTGTAGCTTTTAACAGATTAAGATTTTTAGAATGGTAAATAAAAGAATATTTTGATTAAGTTATGGAATAAAATATAAAATAGATTTAAGAGATATTTTAAAAAGAGAGGGAAAAATTAGAATTGTAAGAATTTGGAATAATTTAACTAAGGAAAAATGGCGAAATTTTTTTATTATTACACACACACACATATATATATATATATATATATATATATATATATTAGAGATGAGTTCGGGCTCCCGACCGAGCCCGAAGCATTTTGTGTCACCAGAGCCCGAGCCCGACACAAAAAAAATGCATAATATTTAAAAATTGTTTCAAAAGTAATATCCCATTTTTAAAAAACTTTATACATGAAAATAACTGTTACTCACCAGCACATAATTATATTTTTGGAAATTTACATTTAATCTTATCAAAAGAGTAGTTTTCTAGCAAATAAAAATATACGTACTTCCTTAAAAGGATTCTCATATTTTTCTCTCCCAACAAGCATATATGATGGATACATTAAGGAAGTGAGTTTTATAAATAAAGGCATGGAATTTAAAGAAATTACTATTTCTATGCAGAAGAATCGAACAACGTTTTTCTACTTCTCTTAAAAGGTGTATATCGTAAATTATAATTGATCCCTTAATTAAAACAATATTTCGTGTTCCTGAAAATCAGCTTAAATTAAAAATTTTACACCGTTATCTGAAAGATCCTATACTTTTATAGGAAAAGTGGAAACACTGTTCGATTGTTTTCTATCGGAATAACAATACATGACAATTATCTATTTACGAATGGAAGTGACTTCAAAAATATGCAGAGTGAAGCTTTAGCACGAACAGAGTTCACTATGAAAAATAGATTCATTAATGCTATTTTCATATGAAGAGCGATTATGACTCGAACACAATATTAGACTAAACATTTGCAAACCTTAAGCTAATGCTGATTGACTAAAAATAAAAGAAAAAAATCATTTCGCGTTAGATCTCTGAAAAAATAAAATAAAATAAACGTTCCAATTAAAAAATATACCGTCACAAACGATAGCATTCTAATATAATAGAAACATTTCTTCTATTCATTTTGATCAAAATAGCATTAAAATGATTTGAAAAAGATTATGTAATTTTTTAGAAGAAAAAGAAAGTTATTTTTATTTTTTCTATATAAGAATAAATAAAATTGTCAGTTTGGGAAAGAATGAGCCCGAGCCCGCCCGGGCCCGAAGACTGGTATAAAAATCGAGCCCGAGCCCGTGTCGGGACCGGGCTCGGGCTGAGCCCGTCTCATCTCTAATATATATATACATATATATATATATATATATATACTTAGAAATCCTTGGAAACTTATTTTAATAGTTATAAACAATTTTATAATATTTTTATTATATAACGAAGTAAATAAGTAATAATGTGTTGCGAAACCTCCGACTTATTAGTATATTGTTTAATATCTTTTGTAAAAGACCATTTTACATTTGGTAAAACATGGCTGCAAAATATTTTCCGAAATTCTCACATGTTTTTAAAGAATTATATATTAAGCAGCTTTTAAAAAGAATCAAGAAAAGTTACTCCAAAGCCATACAAAAGCCTTTTGTAATTTTTAGTGCTCTCCATCAACAATACTGCTACACATTTTTTATTTTGAAAGTTTTGTAAAGTACGTCTATAAATCAAAATAAATGGATAAGGTGTTTCTAAATCACTGAAGCCATTAAAGCAATTGCTTGCATCTTTGAAAACATGAAAGATAACTGGTTAAGCGACAGCATATGTAAATTCGACGCGTGAAAAATAAAAAAGTGGAAACTCGTAACATGTGCCATAAACAGAATTTTTAGACAAATAATTTCAATAATAAAACCAAAAATCATTGCGAAAGAATTATTTTTAATAGTAAAATGCAATGAAATGCAATATCAGTTTATTTCTTATAACTTATGAAACAGTACAAAATGGCATAATTTAGCATGTTTTTTTTTTATTCTTCCATTACAATTATTGATTTTGCATGTCAGTTTTTATGAAAAAGTGTATTTTAAAGAGAGTAGAGTAAATTTATATTACTGCCACAAAATTATTGTAATATTTTATCATACGTATTCAAAAATATCAGAAATTAATGAAAAATACTGTTTTCCATCTTTGAAAGAAATATTGTATCAATTATTAGAAAAAATAATTGCAAACGTTTTACTAAGTTCACATGATAATATCAATATAACTAAATTTTATATAATTTTTCACTGAGTATAATAGAAAAATATATTTATTTATTTAAAATTTATTTACACATTTTAAATAACGGATTTTAGCATAGTTTGAAATAAATTGTTTTGATAATGCAATAAAGCTTTTATATAATTTTTTCCAGACTGTTTTCCCCATAATTGAATTTATTCTTTGCATGCATATGCTTGAACATTGTCTGTGCTTGAAACTTTAATTACAGTGTTCACAAAATATATCCAGTTTTATAGACAGTATCATGCCACGAATATTAAACAAAATGTTTCACATTAACAGCAAAATATCTTAATTGCATGTTTAATTATATAATTTTCCTAACATTTACTTATCCATATAAACTTTCACAATTCTGACAATTTTAGCAGTTTTATATACATTTTGTTATTATCTTTCTTTCTTCATCACTATACTTCTTTTAAAGATTCCATTCATCCTATTATCGTAATGAGACTGTGTTTCCTGAAGAGAAATTATCTTGAGCTCAGAGAATAATGTGGAAAAGCGTTGCATATCTCAAATGAAATTTGTTTTCATAGTAGATTACTAAGAAAAGAGATCTTATCTATCATTTTATGTGAAGTAAACGTAACCGTTTAATGTTTTAGGAATTTTTCGCAAGCGTTATCCATGAAGAATCATAAGTTAATAAGTAATAGTTTAAGGATTGTCTTTTTTTTCCCCTTTAAACCTACAGTGCATGAATTTTTCTTTTAGAAATGTGTTTTTTTCTACTTACACTAGCAAGCTACGCCCGCTACGCTGGTCAATTTCTTATAACGAACTTTTAATCAAACAAAATATTAACATTTCATAATTCACTTTTATATTTTAACAGAATAATAAGGCTACTATAATTTGTGACTCGTGCTATAGCCATTATACAAGCCAGGACACATAGCCCTTATCATTATCTTTTTACGCATGAAGGTTTTGCTATGGTACTTCATTATGAAATTTCGTAATTTTTCAAATTCAATATTTGAAAAATGGCATAATCATTAGATTTGAAATTTATATCAAGAAAAATACAATTTTTTACCTTGCAAACGCAGTTTGCCTAAAAATTTTCTGACAAATACTTTTCGAACTACTATTTTTTTCAGTAACTTCAAATGTTTCATTTTCCGAGATTAATCTGTGGCAACAATTACCGAAAAACCCAGTCGTCAGAAAAGCATAGTTTTTTATTAAAGAGGCTGTTGGAGCAGGATTGTCACCACCAATTTGCAACCATCACTTTTGAAATCGGATCTGTAGTTCCAGAGATTCCATTTAGAATGATTTTAGAACGCTTTTCGCTTATTTCACCCTTTTAAATTTCGAATTTTTTAACAAAATTGTTCTTAAAGAGCATTTACATCTTATAAGTAACTACAATGCCAAATTTCAAATTTCTAGCTCATTCAGTATAAACAAAATCGCAATTTTAGAACATTTTTCGCTCCTGCACCCCCCTGCGGTTAGTGGCACCGACAAAAAATATAGCCTATGTTGCAGCAGGGGTTGTCACCATCAATTTGCCACCATCACTTTTGAAATCGGTTCGGTAGCTCCAGAGATTCCATAGAAATTGTAATTTAGAATGTTTTTAGAACGCTTTTTGCTGATTTCACCCTTTTAAATTTCCTTTTTTTTTTTAATTCTTAGAAAGCATTTACATCTTATAAGTAACTACAATGCCAAATTTCACATTTCTAGCTCCTTCAGTATAAAAAAGATTGCAGTTTTAGAACGTTTTTCGCTCCTGTTCCCCCCTGGGGTTAGTGACACCGACATAAAGTATAGCCTATGTTGCAGTAGGGGTTGTCACCATCAATTTGCCACCGTCAGTTTTGAAATCGGTTCGGTAGTTCCAGAGAATCCATAGAAATTGTAATTTAGAATTTTTTAGAACGCTTTTCGCTCATTTCACCATTTAAATTTTGATTTAAAAAAAAAAATTGTTCTTAAAGAGCATTTACATCTTATAAGTAACTACAATGCCAAATTTCAAATTTCTAGCTCATTCAGTATAAACAAAATCGCAATTTTAATACGTTTTTTGCTCCTGCACCCCCCCGGGGTTAGTGGCACCGACAAAAAATATAGCCTATGTTGCAGCAGGGGTTGTCACCATCAATTTGCCACCATCACTTTTGAAATCGGTTCGGTAGTTCCAAAGATTCCATAGAAATTGTAATATAGAATGTTTTTAGAACGCTTTTTGCTGATTTTACCCTTTTAAATTTCCATTTTTTTTTATTCTTAGAGAGCATTTACATCTTATAAGTAACTACAATGCCAAATTTCACATTTCTAGCTCCTTCAGTATAAAAAAGATCGCAATTTTAGAAACTTTTTCGCTCCTGTCCCCCCCTAGGGTTAGTGACGCCGACATAAAATATAGCCTATGTTGCAGCAGGGGTTGTCACCATCAATTTTCCATCATCACTTTTGAAATCGGATCGGTAGTTCCAGAGATTCCACAGAAATTGCAATTTAGAATGTTTTTAGAACGCTTTTCGCTCATTTCACTCTTTTAAATTTCGAATTTTTTTTTAATTTTATTCTAAGAGAGCATTTATATCTTATAAGTAACTACAATGCCAAATTTGAAATTTCTAGATCCTTCAGTATAAAAAAGACGACAATTTTAGAACGTTTTTCTCTCCTGCACCCCCCTGGGGCTAGTGACACCGACATAAAATATAGCCTATGTTGGAGCAGGGGTTGTCACCATCAATTTGCCACCATCACTTTTGAAATCGGTTTGGTAGTTCTAGAGACTCCATAGAAATTGTAATTTAGAATGTTTTTAGAACGCTTTTCGCTCATTTCACCCTTTCAAATTTCGATTTTTTTTTTAAATTTTGTTTTTAGAGAGCATTTACATCTTATAAGTAACTACAATGCATAATTTCTAATTTCTAGCTCCTTCAGTATACAAGAGATCGCAATTTTAGAACGTTTTTCGCTCCTGCACCCCCCTGGGGTTAGTGACACCGACATAAAATATAGCCTATGTTGGAGCAGGAGTTGTCACCATCAATTTGCCACCATTACTTTTGAAATCGGTTCGGTAGTTCTAGAGATTTCATAGAAATTGTAATTTAGAATGTTTTTAGAACGCTTTTCGCTCATTGCACCCTTTTAAATTTCGAATTTTTTTTTAATTAGTTCTTAGAGCGCATTTACATCTTATAAGTAACTACAATGCCAAATTTCAAATTTTTAGCTCCTTCAGTATAAAAAAAATCGTAATTTTAGAACGTTATTCGCTCCTGCACCCCCTGGGGTTAGTGGCACCGACATAAAATATAGCCTGTGTTGGAGCAGGGGTTGTCACCATCAATTTGCCACCATCACTTTTGAAATCGGTTCGGTAATT
Source organism: Maratus michaelseni (assembly GCA_963931845.1). Taxonomy (NCBI): domain Eukaryota; kingdom Metazoa; phylum Arthropoda; class Arachnida; order Araneae; family Salticidae; genus Maratus; species Maratus michaelseni. Next base: position 252,764,952 of record OZ007590.1, on the reverse strand, counting down.
CCAGAGATTACCCCCTACAAACAAACAAACAAACAAAAAAACAATCTCTACTCCTTTATAGTATTAAGTATAAATTAAGAATTCGGCACCAGAAATTTTAACTTAGATTTTTAAGTTTATTTAGTAGCATATTTATGTTGTTTTTGCAGGATTACTATTTCTATATAAATATAGCGGTTGCAAAGAACTTGATTTATTTATTAAAAGTTAAATAGAAAATGTTGCCAATTGGCTACACTATGCACTGTAGCGTTAATGAGGATGAGTATGTTGCTCTTTTTGTTAATCCAAAAAGCAAATGATATGTCTTTTATTAAAAACTAGCATGCTACGCCCGCTGCGCTGGACCATTTTTCTAAATGTACCTTAAATCAAACGAATTGGCTTTGTATTTTAAAGGAATATGGATCTTCACCTACGGATGCTAACCTAGTCAAATTTTTCAAACGAACCTTGAATCAAACGAATTATATGAATGGATTTGAGCATGTACTTTAAAGCAATAGGGACGTTCACCTGGTTTTTCCTTCAATATTGCTGTAAACGATGCGAACGACATTGCTTTATATTATATTATACATTTGACAAAATTTGGACTAATAAGAAGCAACTCATTTAGCTGATTATTTATAGTAGAGTTTGGTAGGAAAATGAGGCCATTATGAGATTATGACAACAGGAAGTAAAATGTTCCCTAATCAGCATACTGCTAAAAAAGAGAGCATTACAATGATTGCATAGATTGACCATTGAACTTAAGTAATGTTCGGGGGATTAATTTTCTTCCGTAAGTTCTTGAACCCCGTCCCTCTTTCTTGTCTCTATGTGAGGTTCTGGTAACATAGGTACAATCTCACTCTATGTTACGTTATATTTCGTAATATAGGTCCTCTTCTGGCAAGTCTACTAAGGTTTTCATCTGTCGATTCAGGCAGAGTAAATACAGTCAAAAATGTAAGAAATTGTTTGCACATAAAAAAAAACAGAGCTTAACTTTCATATTTAAAACAAAATGGTGAAACATAAAAAGTGCATTTTAAAAGCTGAATAGTTTGAATAAAATTAAAATGACGCCCTTTTCACATGTCTTTCCTTTTTTTAGAATAGTTGCATTCGTGTAACTATTAATCTGAAAGAAAAAACCCGATGATTAACTCTGGTAGAAGAATAAACCTCTAGTTTGCATCCAATAAAATCTTCCTAATCTTCTTTAATCTTTTCAATATTCAAGTTTGACGTCAAACATTAGAAGTGTTGGAAACGATATGGTTACTAATGTACCAGAGTTAGTTACAAAACGAAGTTATTTACGCGCCAAACTATGTTCCATTAAATAATGTCAAATTGCTGTTAATTCAATTATAGATCTTTCATTGACAAAATTCCATACCTTAAATAAAACTGACAATGATAAAGTTAATTATGCAAAATGTTTAGTCATAATATTTTTGGTGAATACTTAAACAGAAGATTTTCTTTGCATTTCTGTAAAGAGTATAATAACACGCAGAAAAAGATTCATTTGTCACTATGTTTAGCTGCTAGGTCTGTATGTAAGTCGAAAATGCTTTATAATGATCGAAAAGTTATCTAATCAGAATTTCAGGCACTCGTCTTTCTTATCCAGGCTGAAATGATAAATCGACAAATATTATTTATTCCATTCGCCAACATTGACATTAAAATGTTTTTCTGTACATTAGAAGCATCACTTTTTTTTGTAAAACTTTGCTTCATAATGAAAAAAAAACAAATTTAGCAATCGCTAATTTCAAAAGTCGTCTAATCTTCTGTAATCTGAATCGTCGTCCAGAGTAACCTTCAAACACAAACAAAACATCCAAAAATATGGTAAAAATGCCAACTGGCAGGTGGCCGGAATACGGACGATTAGTCCAATATCTTTTGTAAACCTTCCTGAAAGAAGGGGAGATATGCACAGAAAACTAAAAAGAAATGACGAATCAAAAAGAGCATAGAAAATTTATTTCAGTAAGCAATTTTTATTGCAAATGTCGCCTTTTGTGATAGTAATAACGCATCATTGCACACATCTCCTTAAGAATATTCTTTAGTTCCTAACTTTTGATGCAGTGAATATTTCTATAAGTGAAATTGGCGATGTATTAAAAAAATAATAATAAAAGAAAAGAATAGACAATATTCGCTGATCTGAGTTCGAGGCTATATAAATCATATGTTTGGTGAAAACAAACCAGCATGTTTCCGTAGAATGTCTAAAATTCAATTATTTTACAATATGTGTTTGAGTGGCGGACATTCACTAAAATTTAAATATTTGATCCCATATTTATAACAATAGCTGCTATTTACATAATTTGCATTTGAATATGAATATTTACTTCAAAAAGGATCTTGTATACACGAAAAAACACTATTATTGCTAATATCGCTCAAGCTGATGTCACGCTGATGCATTTTTGGCTTAAAATCACATTATTTGGCGACAAAAGTAAAATCAAAATGGTAAATAAACAAATAACATGTAACTCATAAATGCAGTCATTTTTACAATATACATCTGCTAGTTCCTCCTGTAAGTGACATGATAGGGGAGTTATATAAAAAAAATAACAGAAAGAAAAAAATGTCATCCATATTTTATCTAATCAAATTATTAGTTGTATTTTTGTTAACCTGATGCAAACGATACATCGCCAAATATTGACTTAATTCTAATCTCATGCATTTCGAATATTTTTAAGCAATTACAAACATTCCTTTGGGGTTTAAATTAAATAGTTTCGCTTTATAATATTATCCCTCATTAAAACAGATTTTTTTCTTTCTTTTTTTTTCTTTTTTTTCTTTGCGGGTGGGGGGATTTTAAATAAAATTAATTACAGAATTTTTCTTTTATTTTTCTATGTGTTTGTATTTATTTCTGATATAGCCGTTTCAATTCTTTCGCCAACGATAATGGTCGCCAAAAATGACTTATGGTAACCTTATCGCCCAAAATAACAGAACTTTCCATCATAATTCTATAACTAATCTACGTAGAACTATATGTTATATACTAAAACCTTCCCTGAAAAATTATCTATCCAACAGTGCCAGTTCCATCAAATTCCATTCAGCAGAACTCGAGTTATAAAGGAACGGAACGAAATTTCCGTTTGTGTTTTATATATATAGTAGATATACTTCTTCTTCATTTAAATGACCAAATGGTTTTCTTTAAATAATAGAGGTTTTTTAATAATGTGTTTTATATCAAAACTGCAACTTTCATAACCGAATGAATATTTTCCTTAAAATTAATAATTATTATTTGGTATTCATTTATCACACTTTATTTTAATACCTAAAAATAGAAGTAAAGATATTAAGTAAAGAATAATAAATACATTTTGACATTTTATTTGTTAAATTGTTTTTTTTAATTCCATAAGACAGAAGTTATAAATTTTAACAGAAAACCATGCTATTTAATCAAGTTTGTAAAATTTTGGGATTTTATATAAGTTATAAAACGTTTCAAATTATTGTTCAAATTTATATTTAAAATCAGATGACGTAGGTTAAACAAATTTGTATTTTCTTCCTGCTTTGTATTTTGTAATAATGCGTATTTACATTTTTGTCCAATCTTTTTATGTGCGTTCGTAAATATATAAATACGAAGCACCTATAGTGGTCGTCTGGTCCGTCCATCCGTCTATTCGTTCGTCTCTCCGTCTGTCCGCATTTAACAACGAAAAAACTACCCAATTCAATGGTTTGAAATTTAATATATATTATCGTTGTAGAATTTTATCGAGTCATTTCAAATTTTATAAAAATCGAATAAGAACTTAAAAAGATATTAATAAAAGTTTTCTTTATTCTATTAAATCCTATCATACGTAATCTATATAATAAAAGCGAAAGTCATGTGACTGGGGAAAACAAATACGGGCAAACCACTTCTTTTTACATATGCCAGGCGGTCATTTTTATTCAAAATTATTTTTTCGAATAAAATTGCATAAAGGTTACATTTTTAGGAAGACCGTTGAAAAAAATTGTTTGTTTGATAGAAACATTATAAAATATATAGATTCTGAGATATAACTTCATTGGAAATAACGTTAACAGCCGAATATCTAAGTCCATTAGAGTAAATAAACACAGGCGGTTCGTTCATTATGAGTCATAAAAATATTAAACCATGGACGTAATAATTCGTAAAGCAAGATATCCATGGTGAATTTTACAGTGTTGTCTGGTGTAGAAAAAAAAAATCGCATTTGTAAACGTGGCATACGTAATAAGAAAAAAGAAAGGCATGCTCATTTCGCTCATAGCAGACGATATAATCCATTTCACTGAAATAATAAGGGTGATCTTTTTACAGTGTGAAACTAGTTATAAAACGATCCTATGTCACGTTTAACATACGATTTCCAACTTGCTATTTTTATTTTCCTATTGTAAGAGAAATTTGCTACAGTCAGAAATCTTTACCTAAAATTTCATTTTCTGCCTTGAAATGGAGTCTTTCTTTTTTCACGTATTTTTTTTTTTTTTCATTTACAGTCATTTAGAGTCGTATCCGATTAATAGGGACTTAAAAAGTTTTATACTATGCTCTTTACAGTTATTTTAAACATCCGAATAAGGATATTTCTCTTCAGAAAACTAAAAAAAAACGTATCGTCCGATTCCCAGCTTGTTTGCATGTGCCATCTTAAAAGATAAAATAATTTGTAAGTGATCAGACGATAATATGAATTACAAATAATAAGTGGTTGCCAGAATTTTTTCCTCCAAATTAATTCCATTTTTAAAATTATTTACCAAACTCAACTAAAAAAATGTGCGAACAGCCGCTGTATGTCCTGTCAAATAATATAAATAAAATTTAATTTGACTTTAACTCACAATCTGTTTTACATATATAAACCTATGACGAATTATTTCCTAAACACAAAACGAAACCTTTAATTCAAATATCTAATTTAATTTTAACTATCCAAACACACTCTTTACAGAGTTTACTCTTCATGACGTTATCTGTATCTGGTTTTAAACTTTAGACATTCATCTTTCATTCTACAAATTCTGCATTTGCATGTTTTATTATTCAAATGAACTTTTCGTACGTATACAAGAGATGAACTATAAAGTTTTGGTATAGTTTCACCGATTGTTTACAGCAATAGGTTAATGCATTATATTCAATCTTATCACTTTCTGAAATAATTATGAAAATACGAACTGACAATTAATGCAAGGAAAGTTCCTTTGAGCAATAAAGCCTTAATAAAACTATTTTCAATTACAGTTCTAATACAGTCAAATGTTTACTCATTTTAATTTCCGTATAAATTAAAATTGTGTATTGAAAATCAGAACGACGGGCTTCATTTGTAAGTTAAATAACGTCAGTTAATTAATAGTTATAAATTTTAAAGTTGCAAGAGAAGTTTTATTTAGCATGTTTACTCCTAGATTCTTCGGCTTGATTTGTAAAAAAAAAAAAGAGGTCAAGTTTGGTGTCCAGTATATCGCAATGCAACAACAAATTTCACAGAGAATATTTTTTCCGTCTATGTATTAAAAAAAAGATTTATAGCCATATTAATTTTTTATGCTTTTAAAAGTCGTCATTAATCATTTTTAATTAAAAATTAGATAAATAATTATCGGGAATTTTTGTCTTTACTAGATGAGAAAATAAAATTGTGACTGCGTATCAAGATGAGCCAAAATTGAGAAGTAAAGGCGGCCATATGTTAGCATTTGAGTATTACTCATTTAAAAATATTTTTTAGCAATTATTTCAAACGCACTGATGAGTTACACTTAAATAAAAAGTCTTACCTCTGTTTAGACAATAACTTTCAGTAAATAATTGATAAGAGCAAAAATATAGTAATATAGCAGTTTCGTTGTCACTCATGAACACTAGAAAAAAGCTTTTCTGAATTTGCCGCTATCACTATTATTTTTTTAATCTAGATTAATTGTTATTTTGTCTTTCTGAAAAAAGGTCACAATTATTCTATTTCGAATTGGAAAAAAAACTTTCTAGTTATCTCTATAATAAAACCGTAAGTCATGTGATTGTCATCAACAGTTCCGGGATGCCCGCATCGCTTTTTCATATGCCAGGCGGCCATTTTTATTCAAAATTATATTTCGAATAAAACTGCATAAAAGTTACATTTTTAGAAAGATCGTTCAAAATAAATTAATAATTGAAAGATGACTTACGTTCAATTATGTATATATTCTCCAATAACTTCAGTTGAAATTAGCTTCGCAATTCAAATTCTCTATCCAAAAAAGTAAACAAAAAAAAGGATTCATTCGTCGTAAAGGTTTAAAATATTAAACCTTTAAACCATGGAGATAATCGTTCGTAAAGTAAGCTTTCCGTGAATGATTTTTTGGAGCGCTGCCTGGTGTCAAAAAAATAATTCGCACCAGGACCTGTGAGACAATTAAAGTTTACCATAATTCCGTTTGATGAAGTGCTTATACAACTCAACTTCCTTCCGAATCTTTTCCTGACGTAAGTTGAATGTAAACAAATACAACTCAATATAATAAATTATTATAACACCTTGTATTAATATATTTATTTTAAATGCTAAAAGGTGTAAATTAACAACATAATACAAATTAAAATAATTTTTATTAGGTTGTTTTGTTTTTTTAAACAACCTAATAAAAGTTATTTTAAATTGTATTATGTTGTTAATTTACACCTTTTAGTATTTAAAATAAATATATAAATACAACCAATGTAATAATATTTAATGAATCAAATTTTGAAATGATCAGTTGATTTGGTATTTATGTATTATACGTGGCAGGAAGAGATATCACCGAAAATGTTTCTTAATTGCCAATCATATTTACCATTGTTAATGACTAATCTCGTTCAAGACAGTAATTTAATATACATTTATGAAATACATAATATTATTAAGTACTTTTATGTTATTTGGGCGCAAATCTCGCCAATAGCATTTTTAAAATCGCCAATACCAGCTTTTATTTTTCGCGTGTGCAAATTAGAAACGATATTTTGATTTTGAAATCAAATGTTGTGATTTATGATATTATTTGTTATTTTTCTATTTTCTATTTTAAACTAAAAGTGTTAGCGGCCTGTACTTTAAAATCTAACAGGTGTCGCAGACGCACCGGGGTTGGCACGATTTTTGTTTTGCGCCATTTTGGCGAGAAAGTACCATTTTCAGGTACCTGTTAGAGATTGCTAAAACAGCATGATTCTTTTATTTTATTATGAAATAGTTTATTTTATATTAAAAAACACAAAATTTTATTACAAAACACACACAAAGGTTAATTTATTCAGCCAATATTTATATCGCCAAAATGATATCCAGTGCGTCTGCGACAACTGTACCCAACATGACATTAAAAACGGTAAATTATCATTAAAAATGGTAAATAATATAAAATCAAAGTAAAATAATACAAAAAATAATTTAGTGTACATTTATAAAACACATAAAATCATATTGATGGCGTTTATCTTAGATATTTACGATGGTAGTTTTATTGACGGTATTTTATATCCGCCGGAATGAATATGAGATATATATTCTAATCACATATATACCTATGAATATAATATACATATCTATATCTACTATATCAATAAAAACGTCTTCAATTGTCTTTTATATTTCTACTTCATAATATTAACTATAGAGTTACAATATACAGAGAAAAAACGGGTTGCTGTAATTAGAATTATAGCGCTAATGTTTGTGTGGCGTATTTACCTGTTACTGATCTTAATAGTCAGTAGACATTAAGCAGAAATGCCGAAGTTAGGGAATTACGCAAGTATGAAAACTCCTGAACTATATCAAGAAAAGGAAACAGAGAAAAACAAAGTCGAACAAAGATCGGCACATTAACTAAAATACGTTAATTGGCAATGGACCTAATTACGGAAAATTACTAAATATGTTTAAGAATCTCTGCATTAGCGAACATATTGCAACTGATAAGCAAACGGGCATGAAGCATAAATGCTTAAATGGGAAAAGCAGCCTTTGTCAAAAAAAAAAAAAAAAGCGAAATGCTACCATGATTGCAAAAGTTCTTGACTTGTCTGTTAGAATCTTCCGATTTGGAGAAAGATTAAGGAAAAAAATTAAATTAGGAATGAAAGTAACGTGTTACAATGATTAACATACATTTAATGGAGACCAAACTGGTCGCCAGTGGCGGCTAGTAAAATTATAAACACTTAAAAATTAGACAAGAAAATGAATAAATTTCCGCTGCACCATTGTTATATCAAATTTAAGACATAAGTTCTACATACGAAAACTTAAATGACAGTTACACTTAAAATAGTTACAAAATATTATGCCATGTATTCATATTAGAAATAACATGAATTTAAACCCAGTTAATGTACGTTTGCGTAGTATAATGGAGAAACTCAATTTGTGTAAAATAATGAATTTTAATTTATTAAATGACAAAGGTACAGACATTTTCAAATTATTTCTGCATTAGAGTATATTTCAGACACAAAAAACAAAATTCAATAAAAAGATTTATATCGTAACAAGATCACCATAAATACAAGACAGCAACTGCATATGTTTCGAAATAAACTGTCTAAGACTGTCAATGATAACTCCCACTATTATATTAGTGCTGTAATCAGTTTCACTATGGATATCGGTAGCAATATTTGCTCAACAGTGAGTTTCAAGAGCATACATACTGTGCTCAATATCATGTATATCTCACGATTATGCACGTTGTCTGTTTGAAGTTATATTTCATTTGCAGTTTTTTTCGACAAAGCGTACACAGTAAAAAAAATTACTGAGATTACTAAAATTTATTTTAGTAAATTTGTATTCAACAGAATTTTTTAGTAACAGGTATTACAAACCAGAATCGTTGCTAGCTGTTTTCTAGTAATTATTATAGATTTTATTATAACTGAGTAAGAATACAAAAAATGCTTTAGTAATTGTAAGGATAAATAAGAAAAACTAAATATTTTTTAGTAGATCAACCCATTTTTTTACAGTGTACTTGGCGAAATAAACCGCGTCGGCGTCATACTTTGACCGCGATATATGGCATATAGATGTCATGGACAGGTATCTTGACATATATGACAAAATGATGATGACATATAGATACATATAGATGACATAAATCTGGTCTGAAAATCCAAATTTAATAAACACAAGTGAAGATCCTACATGGAATTTAGAGTCGTGCAGTTTTAGTTTAGTTTTAGTTTTTTCACCTCACAAGGATAAATTATAATGGGTATTATCGTCTATGTTTACAAAAAAACCTGTGCACCACCAGACAAATTCTTACATAACGTATGTAAATTATATTATATTATCTGAAATCATACATAAACACTTTTTATAGGGCAATTTCGTCCATACGTCAGTTCATCATTATTATGAAACTGCATACTGCTATTCCACCACAATGGTACAGGTCAATGTCAACAATATTCCTGCCGTCCGTAATCAGTGCGACATTCATAAAAAATATACCGATCTGTTGCATCCAACTGCAATCCATTCTTATATACAAGGAACTACTATATTATCCATCAATAAAACAGTAATTGAAGCATCATTGATAACACCATGAGGACATATATATGAACCATGTCTTCAAGGAATATTTTTTGTTCTGGTTATCGTTCCCCTTTCAGTTAAAATCAAATATTTCAATTCAGTTACTATTTTTCGTTCCTTTATAAATATCGGTTTTGTGTTAACTTCCGGATTTTATTGCATCATAATTAATGGTTTATTTGGTACGGTTCCAGTTCGAAACCCTGATTTTAATAAATCGTCAGAAGATCTACATTTAGACTAATACGAAATATCATATACGAAATATCAAAATTATGAAATTTAACTTTTATTTTCGCCCAAGGCTTTTCCATAATTTTACAAAATTCTTCTTTTAGTATAGAACGTAAAATATTCATATCCAATTAACTTAGTTCTTAATCTTAATATAAATCCCACATCCTGCCCTAAAACTAGGACACCTAGTCTTAAAATTAGAGGCAAAAATTTTGTCATTATTGGATTGGGTGTTGCGGTTGGAACTTTGGGCACATGTGTATCTAGATGGCACTATTCATTTTGACATGCCTTGTATTTATTTTATTTTTTTTTTTTAATAATAGTTGAAAATCATGAATTTAGTTTTCAAAAATAAAAATATTTTTACGATTCCTTTCACTCACGTTATTTCTTGGGAGAAAGATTCGGAGTTGTAACTCCTACCAAATTCTTCATCCTTTGCTATGAAATGTAGACTGAAACATGGGACCACTAAACATTATCTGATAATATATTTTGAAAATGTGTAATATATATTTTTTTATATTTTATATCATTTTTCCCAATATTTATGGAGCGTTCTTTGTATATCTATGTATGTGTAAAAACTTACAAAGATTCATTTCTACTAATATAGTTTTTGTAAATGTAAATTTTAAAAATGTGTCAACTCTCGCAGCACATAGGATAGTTATTTATTATAGTCGTTTTCGAATATACATGTTTGAAACAGAAATTAATTTAAACGCTTAGTAAGATGAAATCCATTAGTTTTCTGAAACATAAACTAGCCTTTTCAATTAAAACTAATGTTAGAATGCTGTTTAATCATTAGGATGTTGTTTAATTAAAATAAGTTGGATTAGAATATAAACTTTAGAGCTGCTATGAAGCGATCTGACTTTCAAATTATCTAGTAAATCCTATAAACTAAATCGTATAGTGATAATTATAACTATGCCAATAATTCTCTAATCTATTTTCAAATCCGACTTTCGTAATAGTCTCTCAGAATATTGTTTTCCTTCTAACAAAATTAGCTCAGTAGAATTGGTAAATTGGCATTTTTTTCAATTATAAATGTATCTAAATAGATATTGTTTTAAATTAGACTAATTTATTACTTTTCGTGTGTTTTCATTTTTTTTTTGTGTTCGATAAAAGCAGATGCGGTACATTGTTTGTTCATTAATGTGACTTTACTTACACATAAATCTTTTTACATACTCTAATTTTATTCATGCGAATGATGCATCTATAGTTACTTAACTTTCACCTTTTTACACGAAGCTTATACAACAGGCATTTAAAATTCATAAATGGAAAGAGTATAATGAATAATGTATAATATTAATAAACGTTCTATACCTCATGTAATTTGCATGTACATATGTATAGATGAAAATCCAAAGTGAGTACGTTCTTTTTTTATAAAACATTTAAGGAAGAATATTCTCTTTAATAGAATCATTATTTAAATTTTAAATAAACTGAACGTGATTTGACATACTACATGGTTTGAATACATTTTGGCTGAAATAACATTTTCTATTGATTACAAATTTTTTTTTGTATTTATAAAACTGTTGAAAATTAAAAATGATTTCAATTATGTAACTTAAATCAGTTTAAAATATTTAATGCTCTCAGATTAATTTTTTTGCATGAAAAAGTCGATTTTATAGAGCAAAATTTGATTTTTGTTCTATTATTAGCATAAAGAGCATCAGTAAAATGTACATATGTAAGCGGCAAATTAGGTTCTAAAGAGAAAATAGGGAAACGTATTGAAAATCGTATGTAATCAAACAACGATTTCTCTGTTATTCGTTATGATATGAACAAAATTTTAATTCCGAAATTCAAAAATCCTTTAAGTTTTTTGAAAGACATTTTAAATATAGGGTAAGTCAAAATGAATATAGCGATTACAAACGGCTATAACTATTTAATGGAAAAGAATTTATCGATAAGATTAACACAGAATGTAGGCGGAACTTCAAAATTTTGTATACATACGTCATAGTTCTTCTATGTGACTTCCCGTGGTCATACGGACACCATCTAGACGGTAATCTATTGTCGAAATGGTTCCATGGGTCCATGTTCCGGTAATCCATTTTTGTCAGCTAGTTAACTTTTGTGGTGTGTTTTTGAGATTTAAATGTAATTACTGAACATTTATTCACATAATATACATACTTATAACAATTTTAAATAAAGAGTTTTGATGAGAATTTATAATAATTTAATGAAGTATTTTGTATAGAATAAACAAAGTTATTTTTCCTTGCAAAAGATTAAAAGGCTTTTCTTATCTAATATCATAATTTAAATTTTAGAAGTAATAATTTCGCTGTTCTTTTATTTTGCTACATTCCAGATAACGAGAAAATAATTGTTTATCAAAATGTAGCAAAATAGTGGCATAATATATAAAACTTTTAAAGCGTTCAGCTTCTTAAAATTTTAAATAACAATAAAATTTTGCTTTGCTACTTTAAAAATAATATATCTTATCATTAAACTTAACGTCTCTTTTAAAAATCTGATTAAACAGGCTTTTAATGCACAGAATTTCAAACATCAATTTTAATTTATGACATAAAATGGTATTATAAAAGATTTTCACGTCATTTTGCATGCATTACTGTAAATTAAATTAAAAGCAAATCGAAAATGAAATTTAATATTGTTACAACTTAAGTCATTTTTGATACAAATAAGTAGATATAATAAGTGACGTATTAAAATGATATAACTTAAGATAAAAATATTATTTTACTGTTCATAAATGCGAACTTCTCAAATATATTATATCTGATATCAAGACTCCTTCTTCTATGTACATACAAAACGCACAACGATGAATGAAGTATTATAGAAAAGATTTTTAAACCAGGATTTTAGCATACTACACGCACATTTTGTTAAAACACAATATTATTTAAATATTTATTATATTATTTAATATAATTTAATTTAAAAAGTCCAGTTAATTACAAATTAAGGAAATAACGTTATTAGTAAATAATCCCAAAGATTGCAATGCAAAATCCTAGCACAAATCTAATAGTTCTGTATATATATTTAACTACTTTATTATTCAAGTCATTATTTTTTCGACACTTATAAATTGATAATTATGTAAAAATATATATTTGTAAATAAATACAGTGCAGTTATTTCGCTTTTAATGTCAGTACATAAACGCACACTGTAAAAAAGTTTCGTAAAATTTCAGTAGATGTACCGTAAATTAACGGTACTTGTACCGTTTTCACTCTTTACGGTATGAGTACCGTACTTCTAAGGTATATTAAGCGTAAAATAATCGTATACGTGACATTTCGATTATAAACGGTATTTATACCGTAAAATAATTGTTTTTCAGTAAAAAATCGCTATTTATACCGTAAAATAATTATTTTTCAGTAAGGAAAAAGCTTGTATCCCCGCCTTGGTGTACGGCAACGCCCGAAGTGATGCTCTTGCTCATGTTACGTCACGCGTGTAGGCCTGAGGAGAGGGGGGAGTGCTTCCGGTACATATACCTTAAATATTTTACGGTACATATACCGTCCAGTTAAATTACGGTACATATACTGGTCACAAAGTTGCCAGTGTACCGTAATTGTTGACAAAAAAATTTACAGTGTATGAAGGGAAGTAAAAAAAAATACGCAATCTCTGATCTGAAAGCATCTGAAATTAATTTTTATATTTGTTCTTTTGTTATATAAAATATTTAAGAATTTCTTGTTTTTAGCTTTTCACTGTATTAAGGGAGTAGTATATACTTATGATTATCTATGGAGTAAATGACAATGTATAAATGTTCTTATATTATTTAAAAGAAATGTTGAAATATAAAATATTTAGTTTTTTTTAATTAATAGTAATTACTATTCAAGTATAGAAATATCATAAAATAATAGCACTAGTTCAACTTAAATAATAAGATTTTATAATATATATTTGTATATATGTGTGTCTTTGTGTACTTAAAATGGTTGAATCAAATACTTAAGAGTTAAAAGTTAAAAGTTTTATTGTATACATTTCTAATATAATGAAAATAATACATTTCTAATATAATAAAAAAATATTATCTCAATTAAATTCTTAAAAGTTAAATGTCGTATTGTATATTATATGTAATAAAACGTTTAAATCTTAAGTACTTTATTCAGCCACTTTAAGTAGACAAGGGCACACATATATACAATTATATATATTGAACTAACAACTACATTTATATGTATTAACTAATATATATTATAAGATGTTATTCTTTAAATTAAGATAATGTTATTATTTCATTATATCTCTATACGTCAATACTAATTACTGCTAAATAACATAAATAAATATAGTATATTTTAGTTAGATATTTTATATGTTTTAATAGTTCTTGTAAATACTATAAGAATACTCATACATTGTCATTTCGTCATTCATTGATAAATGAAATGTATTAATAAATTTGTCCCAGCTTTATCTCATTTATATTTCTCAGTCCTGTCCGGAAATATTCCATAAATTAGTTTTTTTTGTTCTTGACTTCTGAATCCCCTGTTTCATTCTAACATTTTCTCTTAATGTCAAAGAACTGGTGCTATAAGCATATTCCTAGAGAGATCTTTATATCATATTAAGCCTTGGTAATCTATGATCTCTCATTTTTCAACCATAAGAATAGAAATCATGGACGTAGAATAATATTTAATGATCGCAACATGTATGATCATATGAAAACAATGCCTTGGAAATTTTATCATATCAAATGCTTGATGTCTCAAATTTACAATTAAGTTTCATTCCCGGTTTGTAAAATTTTAATGATATGCATTAAGATCATAAACCAGCCTTCACTTTTCCTTTCATCAGTTTTAAAAGATTGCCGTTTTCTATTTGTTTTTCGAGGCCCATCTTAAAATGCAGTGTCCTACTATTCTTACTTAGGCTTTCCTAACTCAATATCTACTATACATTTTAAACTCATTTCTCTCTTTTGGATTGATTCACTTAATGCGTCTTACATTTCATTTGTTCTGCATAAATATACGAACCAGCCGTGTCGTAAAACACCAGTTCTCATCGAAACAAACAACAGAGTGAAGCGAACAACGCATGATCAGTTTAAGGGAATATGGCAAGCTGTAAATACCCAGCTTCAGTTCTCTTCCGTGGAAAATGGTATATACCAGCACGTAAAATAATCTGTTTGGATTACCTGCCACTGAGAGTTTGGTAGATATGAGAAAGGTACCGAGCCATACATATATACATATATGGCTCGGTACGACGATCCAGAAAAGCAAATAAATATTAAAAAAAATAAACTTGTACAGATAAAATAAAATGGAGTAAAACAGAATATATCAGGAAGTCAACAATAACGGAAAAACCATGCGTCCAGCATAGATTATGAAGCACTTTCCAACACATCCAGAAAACTGTAACGAAAATTCACTGTTAAATAAGGTAAAAGAAGATTTGTAAGTAAACAGTTTAAAAAACAGATACCTCATTCAAAAATGCAGTTTTCGAAATTACCTTCCATTGCAAAAAAAATGGAGTCGAATTGTTCTGTGCAGCCCTGTATATGAACTGTAGATTTGGATATATAATACATAGCATGATAAAATTTGGGTCAGTTTGACAATTCACATTTAGCATTTTTCGCCAATCGATGGAAATGCACTCGAAATCTTTTGTACAGCCCTGTATATTATCTAAACACTTTTGTTCACATCACATATTAAGCTAAAATTTAATTCAGGTAAAAAAACGAATAAGGAAAATTAAAACTCACTTCCAGCAATTTACAACCATAAGCGACAATGTATTTTGTTCTTTGCGTAGCCTTGTATATGGATTTATTTATATTCCACAAACTTATATTAGTCTACTACATATAGTTCAGCAAGAAAATGCGTAATACAACTAGAAACTACTCTTAAGCAATTCACTCCCATAGAGCGCAATACTTATGAATTCTTTTGTGTAGCCCTGTATATGGCTAACCGTATTTATACAAACCACGTAATATGAAAAAATTTAGTTAAACTTAAAAACGCAAACCAAACTTGAAAACGCACTTATCAAACATAGACTGTAATTTTCGCACATATGCTCTGTTGATGATAGCCATTTTATCAGACTGCAGGTTCTTTTCATGTCGAATATCTTTCAAAGTTCTTTTTATGAAATCAATCGAGAGTCGTTAAAGTATAAGCACACAGCAGAACAAACTTCTTAAAAACTTAAATAACTATTTATTTACATTTAAATATAGAATATTATTCTTTATAACACTCGTTTGAGCGTTCAAAATTATTACCGAAAAATCGGTTCAGAAAGTTACATCATCATCATCTCAGAAAGAACAAAATCAGAATAAACAAAAAAAGCCGTTGCCAATAGTAACAGACTAAAAAAATCGTCTGGCTAGCGCCAGGGAGGCATACGTAACATCTGTAAATGAACGATAAACGCAATGCACACCATACTTTTAAGCGAGCAATTTATAGTGCACCTCAGTAATGCGTATAATTTTCATTATCTTTGAAATAGTGAACCATCATTAAATGACACTGCAGACAATTTTTCCCAATCGACCAATGTGTAACAGAATTATTTTGTTTGACCCTGTAAATGATTAATAAATGTTTTGTACCCTATATTCTACAAAAAACATGTTTTAAACGCTTCATAAATATATATCAATTTCATTATGTTTCATATGGCGTAGCATTATCAAAATGCACTAGAAATGATTATTTCCCATTGACTGTAATGTAACGGAATACTTTTGACTGTCCTTGTAAAAAAACTATAAGTGCTACACCCTTCATTTGAAATAGGGAACATGTTGTAGAAGACCACAATAACATACAAAAATTTCAGGTCAGTTGAAGCAAATTTACACGAGTTAGAGCACGGGCAGACGGCAAACGGCAGACAAACCGAAGTCTTAAACACTTTTCAACTAGGTTGGAAAGTGTTAAAAACGAAAAAGTTGTAAATTGTAAACGTTCTTTTTCGCATAAAAAATATTTAAAAAATATATAAGAAGATAAAACTAGTTCTTTTTAAATAATAGATTTTTTTATAGATATTATTATCTTTGTCTAATGTAAATAAATCATGCTTGATATAAATATTTATGAAATAATCTTATTATTTCATTATTAATAAGTGGTACTTACTTTATTTTAAAAGTATATTTCAGGATATTTTTTGTTCAAGTAAATATTATTAAAATTTCATTTTCTCTTCTCATGTGTCGAATTGCTTATCTAATTTACGTATTTTATCAGTTTTATTATATAGCATAATGGATCTGTGCACTGTTTGAAATCTGAAGAAAACTGTTTTGATGTTCAGCATTTATTATTGAAAACGGTTACATGAAAGTAACTTTCCATTGTGACCAATAACAATGCTTCAATTTATGGTCAAGCAATCGCTATCTATAAAAACAGTTGAATGACAGAACAGTTTCCGGCAGATTGCGTCGCAGTGTAACAGCGTAACAAAACGAAACGCTTGTGTCGTAAAAAGTACGACGGTCTACCGCTGAACGGTTAAAACATAAAAAATCATAAAATGTGTTCGTCAATGTTAATATCATGTGGCCAAGCGAAAGCAAAATCGAAAAAACTTCACATTGAATTTTTAAGTATATAAAAACGTTTTGAAAAAACTGAAGGGTGAGGGTCAAAGGGATTCAAAAGGATACATTAAAAGTTGCGCATGTATGATTGCAGAATAAGAAATTGTTAAAAACAGATTTTTTTCATAATATAAGATCATTCAATATGTACAGAAGGGGCTAAATTATGCTGTTTGTGTTAAAGGTACATGCTTTTTCAAAGGCATAGCAATACAAATACTGCAGATTTCTTATGACTTATATTTTTGAGAGGAATGTCAGTAAAGAAAATGCCCGACATGGACGAAAGTTTTTGCAAAGTACATAATTGAACAAGTTTTAAAGCAAGTTTTTTCTTTTCTCATTCATATTAGAGATGCATTGTTAATTTTTTATGGTAATCTCCTTGAGATAAGATCATAAGATTAGGATTAGCAGTCTAACCGATGAATATCCTGGTTGCTAAACCATTTTTTCTTTGCGTCGTGATAACATACACTGTTAAAAATTTGCAGCAAATTGTCCAGTCATTCCACCGGTTCTTTTTTGTTTTAGAAAACGACTACTTAACCATAACTAAATTTCAGTCTGACCATAATATGGCCACACACATGGTCAGATACGCATATGACCAAGTAATCTTCATCTTTAAAAACGGCCAAATGACTCACAGCTTGCTGAGATTTTTAACTCTGCATAATCTCGTTGATGAGTTGCTGTATTTTTATTTTATTTTCTATGTGTTAACATATTATATTTTTACAGACAGACTGAAGGTTTCGCATTTCATTTTATATTTTATTATTTTATATGCATATCATTTTCCCATTAATTAATTTTTATCAGCTAGTTTACTTTTGTGGTGTGTTTCTGAGATTTAAATGTAATTACTGAACATTAATTCACATAATATACATACTTATAACAATTTTAAATAAAGAGTTTTGATGAGATTTTATAATAATTTAATGAAGTATTTTGTATAGAATAAACAAAGTTATTTTTCCTTGCAAAAGATTAAAAGGCTTTTCTTATCTAATATCATAATTTAAATTTTAGAAGTAATAATTTCGCTATTCTTTTATTTTGCTACATTCCAGATAACGAGAAAATAATTGTTTATCAAAATGTAGCAAAATAGCGGCATAATATATGAAAATTTTAAAGCGTTCAGCTTCTTAAAATTTTAAACAACAATAAAATTTTACTTTACTACTTTAAAAATACTATATCGTATCATCAAACTTAACGTCTCTTTTAAAAATCTGATTAAACAGGCTTTTAATGCACAGAATTTCAAACATCAATTTTAATTTATGACATAAAATGGTATTATAAAAGATTTTCACGTCATTTTGCATGCATTACTGTAAATTAAATTAAAAGCAAAATGAAATTTAACATTGTTGCAATTTAAGTCATTTTTGATAGAAATAAGTTCATATAATAAGTGACGTATTAAAATGATTTAACTTAAGATAAAAATATTATTTTACTGTTCATAGATGCGAACTTCTCAAATATATTATATCTGATATCAAGACCCCTTTTTCTATGCACATACAAAACGCACGACGATGAATGAAGTATTATAGAAAAGTTTTTTTACCAGGCTTTTGACATACTACACGACATTTTGTTAAAACACGATATTTAATTTAAAAAGTCCAGTTAATTAAAAATTAAAGAAATAACGTTATTAGTAAATAATCCCAAATATTGCAATGCAAAAGCGTAGCACAAATCTAATAGTTCTGTATATATATTTAACTACTTTATTATTCAAGTCATTATTTTCTCGACACTTATAAATTGATAATTATGTAAAAATATGTTTTTTAAATAAACACAGTGCAGTTATTTCTCTTTTAATCTCAGTACATAAACGTATGAAGGAAAGTAAAAAAAAAAAATGCGCACTCTCGTGTTTCCAGTATCTAAACACAAATGTGGAATTTGAACACTTACGCCCTTCTTCCACATAGTTTGCAGTATTTGCGATCGACAAGGTTGTGTATTCGCATCTAGTTAACGGTTTTTGGCTAGCTACTTAACCATTTATCCAACATTACCATGATGATTTTCATGATAACAGAACCATGATTAACCTGTAGAATATATGTTACTACATCAATGATTAGTCAGTGTTTTGCCAGTACCGTCTCGTCGTCTTTCTGAAACGTGACTTTCTACGTTAACTCTACGTCATTGATGGAGATTGACTAATGTCTTGCACTTTATTCGTGTATCATGCTTGCTCAGCCATTTTTTAACATTTCTATTCCTTGATATACGCTTCTAGGAGGTACACTCTCAGAAAAAACTAAATTTATGAGTGTTTGCCCTTCAATTTTCACGGGCAACAGCCTTATTTGATAAAAAAAAAGGTCTGATCCACTAAATAAGCGGCCTTATCCCTTAGATACTTAGAACATTAAGGGCAATCTACATATTCTTGCAGTTCTAGCCCATCTCTTAGCAAAAATACGGGACGACCCCATGCATTTTCCTCGGCTAGGATTTAACCCTTCATTTTAGTCATGTTTCGAAAAATAATGTAACTTAACCGTGACCGTAACATATTTTTTAACCCACCAAAACACGATTCTGTGATTATTATCTAACTTCTATGTGCTACGGAACAGTAAGTAAAGTGTTATTGTGTTTTAAAGGGCATTATATCCTTTGCATTATAATGTTGTATTACTTTGCCCCGTAAAATTACGGGCTGCACAAGATGATGGGTATGGATTTTTTTTTACGGGGTATGACTGAAATCTCTGCTGCCGGCTTCTGCCCGTAATTTTTTTAACAGTGTAGAGTACTGTCTATGTATTATGTTAAAAGTTTCAAGCGAATTTCAGTAAAGATTAGTCGACTCACTGTGCACTGTTCTACTTTGGTGGAAATTTGCATCAGAGTGTCCAACTTCCCCCTATCGCAGAGGAAATTAACTATAAAAATGAGATAAAACTTTTACATCATTCTCAAAATAGTATATTATTATATTATGAGGGAAGAAGATAGTGCGCATAATCAACGGAAGAGTTGCGGTTTAAGTACGGATAATTTTTAGCATAGCCCCGTTTAAAAGTTTAACTAAATGATATTTTAGTAAGTTTTGTCACTAAATATTCTAATATTTTACCAAAATACATCACCACGGACATCGGTACTCAGGATGCCGCTTACAATTTAATTTCTAAATTTTATTTTAGAAAATATATATAATTCATTTTTTTAACATAACTGCCTGGGAAAAAACACCCCTACAAGTAATATGTTTTTTTTATTTGCATATTAATCATGTACACAATAATATATCATAGGTAATTCCATGTCTTCTAAATTAAATTACTTTGTTGAGGATTCGCTAACATAAATGATGCATTAATAGTCTCCAAGGAACACTCTTTTTTATCAGTTTTTGGATTGTGAAGCACTCAGTCTTTAAAAAAAAGGTAATAATATATCTTTATTTTTCTAGACATGGATGCAAGCCTTTATTTAGACTAGAGCAAGATGCTCAAATTTTATCATTTAGAAAAATCTCCGACTTGCTGCTTTGCACTTTTTTAGAACTAATACACAGAAGGATCATTTTAGAACTCATAGCACAGAGTGCTAGTTTTTAACTGACTTCATGAAAGGCCAGTTTTTTCTGACAAGTATATTTTTAATGCACAATAATCATTTTCCTACAAGAGCACCCTTAATTATGCTTCAGATTAAGGCTCACTCTGAGTGGCTGACTTGATTTAATTGGGCATTTATAGACCTTTTTAGGTTGGTCTGTCCTAAAACCGCCGAGCACCTCCTTGCAATGATCCCGAGCTCTGATGATCTTCCGTCTCAGGAACTGATCTTCCACCTGGTGCGCATTCCATAAATATTTGTTAAGGGTGTCGTAAATTTAATTGACATCCATTTGTCAATTGTATTTCTTGCCCATTGTGAAATGTAGACTTTCGTCGATACACCCTCATAAAATTTTATGATTTAGACATCTGTCTGTTTAATGGGAAAAACATATTTATAACAGATTAGGTTATACAAATACAAATATAGTAATTAAATCATTCGCATATTTGGCAATATCATTGTTTTACCATTATTTGGATATGAAATTTATTGTTCTACGTTAACTCTATGCTTCAAAGTTTATAAAGTTTACTTTTATAGAGTTTTATAAATAAAATGATGGGTTTGAGCCTTTATCTCATCACGTTCTAACTTGACTTATGAAATTTATTATACGCACACCTTTACTTAAATATTTTAAGTAATAAACCTGAGTATGCTATGAAAATAAATATAAGTAGTTGATCAAGTTTACATTGTTCACAATATTCATTTCGTATATATAAAACACAAAAATACTGCCAATAGTAATAGTATATATAAAACACCATACTGCCTTATATTATATTACTGCCTTGTTATTATATAAAATAATAAAGATAGCAGATGTTAATAACATGAAACATTAAACTGACTGTAGAAGTTAATAATGAACAATGTAGTACAGTTTCCAATTAATTCATATTAAATAAACTTAAATTCCAAATTCCTAATTTTTTCTTTAACTCAGTATCATCGCTTTAGAAATTTCTATTTAAGGAAAGGTATGTACAGAAACGTTTATAAAAAAAATAAAATTGTTAAAATATTAGCATAGAAATAATAAGTATTTTTATTTTAATTTTAAAAGTATGATAAATAAATAGATTAATGAAATTCGGAATGTTTCTTAACTCTACAGATTGAATAAAATTGACGTAAAGGCAAACAATTGCCTCTATTGATTCACAGGTTGTAACCTACTTCTGCAGTCAGCAAAATTGGACAGTAGTATCTAGACATTATAGATAAAGATGAAAAATAAAGAAAATAACAATTTGTGAGTACAGTATAAGAATCCGAGTAATATGGCGGCCAAGGGTGTTCTTACATATATACTTGTAAATATAACTTGTAAAAGTATAACTCGGGAATCTCCTCTTACACTCTTGGTATTCTGTTAATTTTGCCTGATGATACTCCAAAGAAGATCATTCAAGGAATACACAGATGTGTTGCATGTTAATGTTTTGTGGTGACAAAGGAGAACGTATTCGAACTCCCGAAGACCCTTCTACATGTTAACTACACTATTACGACCAAATGTCACCTGATACTATCGATATTAGGCGTTTTGTCGAATGTGTGTAGTATTGAAAGACATACATGACAAATTCTTCTTGAACTTGTGGAATATAAAGAACATGTTTGACCTCATATTTCTCGGTTCATGCATGACTGAATGCGAGAGCAATTAAAATACCAATAACAAATTGAATAAATAAAAAAATAACATTTGTCATCACCTTGAAAAAATACTCTACGGGATTTGTTGATGTCACACATGAGTATATGGATCTTGTACAAAATTTGTCTTCATTTGTGAAAGAATAGCACGCATATTCATGGAGATATAAAAGTATTTTTTAAATTTGCAATAAATATGTTCTATAGGTTCTTTGTTTATAGCAAACAGGGCTGCCAACGAAATGTTAAATTGTGTTAAACAAAAAAGCTTATATATTATCTTTATACTGAAATTGTACCAAACTCTGACATTTATTTTCGATGCGATTACATAATTTTCATTTTTTTCACTACATTTGACCTTAGGATACCAAACGAAAAATCATTCGGTCAAGTAGTTTAGGTTCTATGAATGTTTAATTTCTAAAACTCCTAATTTTATATTCATTTGTAATCGTTGTAAAACCAATTGCTATGCGAGTATTTTTTTCTGGAAGAATATGAGGTCGAACATCCTGTTTATATTTCAAAATTTAGAGAAACTTTCGTCAAATATTTTTCTAAGATATTCGACAAAACGTCTAAAATCGAAAGTGTCCGGAATATTGGACCGGAAAATTGGACAGTAATATCTAGACATTATAGATAAAGATGAAAAATAAAGAAAATAACGATTTGTGAGTAAACTACAAGAATCCGAGTAATATGGCGCCCGAGGGTGTTCTTACATATATGCTTGTAAATATAACTTGTAAAAGAATAATTCGGGAATCCCCTCTTACACTCTTCGTATTCTGTTAATTTTGTCTGATTATACTCCCAAAATGATCATCCAAGGAATACACAGATGTGTTGCATGTTAATGTTTTGTGGTGACCTGGGAGAACGTATTCGAACTCCCGAAGACCCTTCTACCTGTTAACTACACTATTACGGCCAAATGTCACCTGATACTATCGATTTTAGACGTTTTGTCGAATGTGTGTAGTATTGAAAGACATACATGACAAATTCTTCTTGAACTTGAGGAATATAAAGAACATGTTTGACCTCATATTTCTCGTTTCATGCATGAATGAATGCGGGAGCAATTAAAAGACCAATAACAAATTGAATAAATAAAAAAATAACATTTGCGATCACCTTGAAAAAAAAACTCTACAGTATTTGTTGCTGTCACACATGAGTATATGGATCTTGTACAAAGTTTGTCTTCATTTGTGAAAGAATAGCACGCATAGTCATGGAGATATAAAGGTATCGTTAAAATTTTCAAGAAATATGTTCTATATGTTCTTTGTTTATAGCATACAGGGCTGCCAACGAACTGTTAATTTGTGTTATAAAAAAAGCTTATATATCATCTTTATACTGAAGCTGTACCAAACTTTGACATTTATTTTCGATACGATTACATAATTTTCATATCATATTTGTTTTTGTTTTTTTTTCAGTACATTTGACCTTAGGATACCAAACGAAAAATCATTCGGTCAAGTAGTTTAGGTTCTATGAATGTTTAATTTTTAAAACTCCTAATTTTATATTCATTTGTAATCGTTGTAAAACCAATTGCTATGCGAGTATTTTTTTCTGGAAAAATATGAGGTCGAACATCCTGTGTATATTTCAGAATTTAGAGAAACTTTCGTCAAATATTTTTCTAAGATATTCGACAAAACGTCTAAAATCGAAAGTGTCCGGAATATTGGACCGGAAAATTGGTCAGTAATATCTAGACATTATAGATAAAGATGAAAAATAAAGAAAATAACAATTTGTGAGTAAACTACAAGAATCCGAGTAATATGGCGCCCGAGTGTGTTCTTACATATATGCTTGTAAATATAACTTGTAAAAGAATAACTCGGGAATCCCCTCTTACACTCTTCGTATTCTGTTAATTTTGTCTGATTATACTCCCAAAATGATCATCCAAGGAATACACAGATGTGTTGCATGTTAATGGTTTGTGGTGACCTGGGAGAACGTATTCGAACTCCCGAAGACCCTTCTACCTGTTAACTACACTATTACGGCCAAATGTCACCTGATACTATCGATTTTAGACGTTTTGTCGAATGTGTGTAGTATTGAAAGACATACATGACAAATTCTTCTTGAACTTGAGGAATATAAAGAACATGTTTGACCTCATATTTCTCGTTTCATGCATGAATGAATGCGGGAGCAATTAAAAGACCAATAACAAATTGAATAAATAAAAAAATAACATTTGCGATCACCTTGAAAAAAAAACTCTACAGTATTTGTTGCTGTCACACATGAGTATATGGATCTTGTACAAAGTTTGTCTTCATTTGTGAAAGAATAGCACGCATAGTCATGGAGATATAAAGGTATCGTTAAAATTTTCAAGAAATATGTTCTATATGTTCTTTGTTTATAGCATACAGGGCTGCCAACGAACTGTTAATTTGTGTTATAAAAAAAGCTTATATATCATCTTTATACTGAAGCTGTACCAAACTTTGACATTTATTTTCGATACGATTACATAATTTTCATATCATATTTGTTTTTGTTTTTTTTTCAGTACATTTGACCTTAGGATACCAAACGAAAAATCATTCGGTCAAGTAGTTTAGGTTCTATGAATGTTTAATTTTTAAAACTCCTAATTTTATATTCATTTGTAATCGTTGTAAAACCAATTGCTATGCGAGTATTTTTTTCTGGAAAAATATGAGGTCGAACATCCTGTGTATATTTCAGAATTTAGAGAAACTTTCGTCAAATATTTTTCTAAGATATTCGACAAAACGTCTAAAATCGAAAGTGTCCGGAATATTGGACCGGAAAATTGGTCAGTAATATCTAGACATTATAGATAAAGATGAAAAATAAAGAAAATAACAATTTGTGAGTAAACTACAAGAATCCGAGTAATATGGCGCCCGAGTGTGTTCTTACATATATGCTTGTAAATATAACTTGTAAAAGAATAACTCGGGAATCCCCTCTTACACTCTTCGTATTCTGTTAATTTTGTCTGATTATACTCCCAAAATGATCATCCAAGGAATACACAGATGTGTTGCATGTTAATGGTTTGTGGTGACCTGGGAGAACGTATTCGAACTCCCGAAGACCCTTCTACCTGTTAACTACACTATTACGGCCAAATGTCACCTGATACTATCGATTTTAGACGTTTTGTCGAATGTGTGTAGTATTGAAAGACATACATGACAAATTCTTCTTGAACTTGAGGAATATAAAGAACATGTTTGACCTCATATTTCTCGTTTCATGCATGAATGAATGCGGGAGCAATTAAAAGACCAATAACAAATTGAATAAATAAAAAAATAACATTTGCGATCACCTTGAAAAAAAAACTCTACAGTATTTGTTGCTGTCACACATGAGTATATGGATCTTGTACAAAGTTTGTCTTCATTTGTGAAAGAATAGCACGCATAGTCATGGAGATATAAAGGTATCGTTAAAATTTTCAAGAAATATGTTCTATATGTTCTTTGTTTATAGCATACAGGGCTGCCAACGAACTGTTAATTTGTGTTATAAAAAAAGCTTATATATCATCTTTATACTGAAGCTGTACCAAACTTTGACATTTATTTTCGATACGATTACATAATTTTCATATCATATTTGTTTTTGTTTTTTTTTCAGTACATTTGACCTTAGGATACCAAACGAAAAATCATTCGGTCAAGTAGTTTAGGTTCTATGAATGTTTAATTTTTAAAACTCCTAATTTTATATTCATTTGTAATCGTTGTAAAACCAATTGCTATGCGAGTATTTTTTTCTGGAAAAATATGAGGTCGAACATCCTGTGTATATTTCAGAATTTAGAGAAACTTTCGTCAAATATTTTTCTAAGATATTCGACAAAACGTCTAAAATCGAAAGTGTCCGGAATATTGGACCGGAAAATTGGTCAGTAATATCTAGACATTATAGATAAAGATGAAAAATAAAGAAAATAACAATTTGTGAGTAAACTACAAGAATCCGAGTAATATGGCGCCCGAGTGTGTTCTTACATATATGCTTGTAAATATAACTTGTAAAAGAATAACTCGGGAATCCCCTCTTACACTCTTCGTATTCTGTTAATTTTGTCTGATTATACTCCCAAAATGATCATCCAAGGAATACACAGATGTGTTGCATGTTAATGGTTTGTGGTGACCTGGGAGAACGTATTCGAACTCCCGAAGACCCTTCTACCTGTTAACTACACTATTACGGCCAAATGTCACCTGATACTATCGATTTTAGACGTTTTGTCGAATGTGTGTAGTATTGAAAGACATACATGACAAATTCTTCTTGAACTTGAGGAATATAAAGAACATGTTTGACCTCATATTTCTCGTTTCATGCATGAATGAATGCGAGAGCAATTAAAAGACCAATAACAAATTGAATAAATAAAAAAATAACATTTGCGATCACCTTGAAAAAAAAACTCTACAGTATTTGTTGCTGTCACACATGAGTATATGGATCTTGTACAAAGTTTGTCTTCATTTGTGAAAGAATAGCACGCATAGTCATGGAGATATAAAGGTATCGTTAAAATTTTCAAGAAATATGTTCTATATGTTCTTTGTTTATAGCATACAGGGCTGCCAACGAACTGTTAATTTGTGTTATAAAAAAAGCTTATATATCATCTTTATACTGAAGCTGTACCAAACTTTGACATTTATTTTCGATACGATTACATAATTTTCATATCATATTTGTTTTTGGTTTTTTTTCAGTACATTTGACCTTAGGATACCAAACGAAAAATCATTCGGTCAAGTAGTTTAGGTTCTATGAATGTTTAATTTTTAAAACTCCTAATTTTATATTCATTTGTAATCGTTGTAAAACCAATTGCTATGCGAGTATTTTTTTCTGGAAAAATATGAGGTCGAACATCCTGTGTATATTTCAGAATTTAGAGAAACTTTCGTCAAATATTTTTCTAAGATATTCGACAAAACGTCTAAAATCGAAAGTGTCCGGAATATTGGACCGGAAAATTGGTCAGTAATATCTAGACATTATAGATAAAGATGAAAAATAAAGAAAATAACAATTTGTGAGTAAACTACAAGAATCCGAGTAATATGGCGCCCGAGTGTGTTCTTACATATATGCTTGTAAATATAACTTGTAAAAGAATAACTCGGGAATCCCCTCTTACACTCTTCGTATTCTGTTAATTTTGTCTGATTATACTCCCAAAATGATCATCCAAGGAATACACAGATGTGTTGCATGTTAATGTTTTGTGGTGACCTGGGAGAACGTATTCGAACTCCCGAAGACCCTTCTACCTGTTAACTACACTATTACGGCCAAATGTCACCTGATACTATCGATTTTAGACGTTTTGTCGAATGTGTGTAGTATTGAAAGACATACATGACAAATTCTTCTTGAACTTGAGGAATATAAAGAACATGTTTGACCTCATATTTCTCGTTTCATGCATGAATGAATGCGGGAGCAATTAAAAGACCAATAACAAATTGAATAAATAAAAAAATAACATTTGCGATCACCTTGAAAAAAAAACTCTACAGTATTTGTTGCTGTCACACATGAGTATATGGATCTTGTACAAAGTTTGTCTTCATTTGTGAAAGAATAGCACGCATAGTCATGGAGATATAAAGGTATCGTTAAAATTTTCAAGAAATATGTTCTATATGTTCTTTGTTTATAGCATACAGGGCTGCCAACGAACTGTTAATTTGTGTTATAAAAAAAGCTTATATATCATCTTTATACTGAAGCTGTACCAAACTTTGACATTTATTTTCGATACGATTACATAATTTTCATATCATATTTGTTTTTGTTTTTTTTTCAGTACATTTGACCTTAGGATACCAAACGAAAAATCATTCGGTCAAGTAGTTTAGGTTCTATGAATGTTTAATTTTTAAAACTCCTAATTTTATATTCATTTGTAATCGTTGTAAAACCAATTGCTATGCGAGTATTTTTTTCTGGAAAAATATGAGGTCGAACATCCTGTGTATATTTCAGAATTTAGAGAAACTTTCGTCAAATATTTTTCTAAGATATTCGACAAAACGTCTAAAATCGAAAGTGTCCGGAATATTGGACCGGAAAATTGGTCAGTAATATCTAGACATTATAGATAAAGATGAAAAATAAAGAAAATAACAATTTGTGAGTAAACTACAAGAATCCGAGTAATATGGCGCCCGAGTGTGTTCTTACATATATGCTTGTAAATATAACTTGTAAAAGAATAACTCGGGAATCCCCTCTTACACTCTTCGTATTCTGTTAATTTTGTCTGATTATACTCCCAAAATGATCATCCAAGGAATACACAGATGTGTTGCATGTTAATGTTTTGTGGTGACCTGGGAGAACGTATTCGAACTCCCGAAGACCCTTCTACCTGTTAACTACACTATTACGGCCAAATGTCACCTGATACTATCGATTTTAGACGTTTTGTCGAATGTGTGTAGTATTGAAAGACATACATGACAAATTCTTCTTGAACTTGAGGAATATAAAGAACATGTTTGACCTCATATTTCTCGTTTCATGCATGAATGAATGCGGGAGCAATTAAAAGACCAATAACAAATTGAATAAATAAAAAAATAACATTTGCGATCACCTTGAAAAAAAAACTCTACAGTATTTGTTGCTGTCACACATGAGTATATGGATCTTGTACAAAGTTTGTCTTCATTTGTGAAAGAATAGCACGCATAGTCATGGAGATATAAAGGTATCGTTAAAATTTTCAAGAAATATGTTCTATATGTTCTTTGTTTATAGCATACAGGGCTGCCAACGAACTGTTAATTTGTGTTATAAAAAAAGCTTATATATCATCTTTATACTGAAGCTGTACCAAACTTTGACATTTATTTTCGATACGATTACATAATTTTCATATCATATTTGTTTTTGTTTTTTTTTCAGTACATTTGACCTTAGGATACCAAACGAAAAATCATTCGGTCAAGTAGTTTAGGTTCTATGAATGTTTAATTTTTAAAACTCCTAATTTTATATTCATTTGTAATCGTTGTAAAACCAATTGCTATGCGAGTATTTTTTTCTGGAAAAATATGAGGTCGAACATCCTGTGTATATTTCAGAATTTAGAGAAACTTTCGTCAAATATTTTTCTAAGATATTCGACAAAACGTCTAAAATCGAAAGTGTCCGGAATATTGGACCGGAAAATTGGTCAGTAATATCTAGACATTATAGATAAAGATGAAAAATAAAGAAAATAACAATTTGTGAGTAAACTACAAGAATCCGAGTAATATGGCGCCCGAGTGTGTTCTTACATATATGCTTGTAAATATAACTTGTAAAAGAATAACTCGGGAATCCCCTCTTACACTCTTCGTATTCTGTTAATTTTGTCTGATTATACTCCCAAAATGATCATCCAAGGAATACACAGATGTGTTGCATGTTAATGGTTTGTGGTGACCTGGGAGAACGTATTCGAACTCCCGAAGACCCTTCTACCTGTTAACTACACTATTACGGCCAAATGTCACCTGATACTATCGATTTTAGACGTTTTGTCGAATGTGTGTAGTATTGAAAGACATACATGACAAATTCTTCTTGAACTTGAGGAATATAAAGAACATGTTTGACCTCATATTTCTCGTTTCATGCATGAATGAATGCGAGAGCAATTAAAAGACCAATAACAAATTGAATAAATAAAAAAATAACATTTGCGATCACCTTGAAAAAAAAACTCTACAGGATTTGTTGCTGTCACACATGAGTATATGGATCTTGTACAAAGTTTGTCTTCATTTGTGAAAGAATAGCACGCATAGTCATGGAGATATAAAGGTATCGTTAAAATTTTCAAGAAATATGTTCTATATGTTCTTTGTTTATAGCATACAGTGCTGCCAACGAACTGTTAATTTATGTTATAAAAAAAGCTTATATATCATCTTTATACTGAAGCTGTACCAAACTTTGACATTTATTTTCGATACGATTACATAATTTTCATATCATATTTGTTTTTGTTTTTGTTTTCAGTACATTTGACCTTAGGATACCAAACGAAAAATCATTCGGTCAAGTAGTTTAGGTTCTATGAATGTTTAATTTTTAAAACTCCTAATTTTATATTCATTTGTATTCATTTGTAATCGTTGTAAAACCAATTGCTATGCGGGTATCTATGCGAGGTCGAACATCCTGCTTATATTTCAGAATTCAGAGAAACTTTCGTCAAATATTTTTCTAAGATATTCGACAAAACGTCTAAAATCGAAATTGTCCGGTAACATTTGGACATATAGTGTAAATACAATACATTTCCGGACAAGTTGCATTTAGAATCATATACAGGGTGGTTATAATATAAGTATCTCTATTTGGAGCTGTCTGTAGCTGGAAGGAATGATCCGAATGACACCAACAGCGGTACACTTACTATTCGAGAAAGGGGCAGAAGAATGGAATAATAATAATAAAAAAAAATGCAATAATCACCGACAGATGGTACTACTGAGTGTGAAATATAATGTGTAATACAAGAACAAAAAATTAAGGCATCAAACCGGAAGGCACACCTAATTTATTGGAACATGTCACAGTGAACGAAGTTACGCTTTTGCATGGCAATGCCAATTATGCTCAGGTTCCACATGGTCATTGTGCTGGAGAACACAATCCAAGCAGTGCACGACGTGCTCAACTGCGGAATGTAACACACCAGTAGTGATGTTTCGCACATGTTGTGATATGCGGTAAAGTCGTTGTGGTTTGCGTCCCTCTATGGTACACAACATTACACACTACATTTCACACTCAAAAGCGCTATCTGTCGGTGCTTATTTCATTTTTTTATTGTTCCATTTTTCTTCCCCCTTTTCGTGAGTAGTAAGTGTATCGATTGTGGTTTCCTTCTGGTTACTCCTTCAAGCTACAGACATCTCCAAATAGAGATACTTATATTATAACCATCCGGTATATTATTTCTCCTGTCAACATCCCTTTTTCTAAAAAAATACGAAAAGCAGAACGACGAATAAAATACCATATGAAAGGATTTTGAACAGGATTCTGACATAGTACACTTACATTTTCCTAAAACATGTTTGTTGATTAAAATTTGCTGATAATTCAAAATTAAATCGGCATTATTTTCATAAATAAAATGAAAGGCTTTCCTCAAATTAGTGTTGCCACAAAAATAAAATTCCGGATTATATCACGCTCAACAATGATTATAAAAAAAATAAATAACACAAAAAAGATAAATTGTTACATCTCCGCACGTGTTTATTTTATATTTATGATTAAAAAGCAAAATTGAAATTGCAATGTTTAGGAGAAAAAGACACCACCGACTGTCCCATGTTTTTTTTTTTCGATGCGGATCATGTCATCCTCTAATGCAGTTAAAATACGATTGATATATATTTTTTTTTCTCGCGCGTACCTTTTTTGTAAGTTTGATGGAATAAATGAGCTGATATCCTGACTTGACTTAATGATAAGGAACATATATCGCAGACGCAGTGGGGTTGGCGCAATTTTTTTGTGGTGCTATTTTTGCGAGAAAACCCCATTTTGGGATACATGTTAGGACTAGCTCACGAAAACCTGTTAGTTTTATTTTATAATAAAACTGTATTATAATTTTATTTTAAAGCACACACTTTTATTTTTATTATTGCACACAGTTTTATTTAACACGCACATTATTTTTATTACATATTTATTTAACTTTATTTAATAATTACTTTTATATTATTTTATATTTAATTTTTTTACATACACATTTCATTTTATTATAAAATACCAAGTTGTCATACGAAACAAACTTCACCAGGTTACCCCGCCAGGCAAAAAATCGCCATTTTGGCACCAAAAAGAAACCCGGTGCGTTTGCGACATCTGTATTAATGTAGTTTACATGTATTTTTTATTTTTAATGTTTCTTTAGAAGTTTAAATCTACATAAAAAATACTACAACGCTAAAAAAATTGGATTGCAGTCCGAAATCCTTGCACGGGTCCACTGGGTGTTTTTTACTTTAGCAGAAATTGTACTGGATTCCCTTTGGATGTAAAACATATACTACTCCACGCGGGAAAGACCATGATCACAAGTTATTTTCTAAAACGGCTTTTGGTAAGCTAAGAGAATAAGAAGTATTGTCAATTCTGTCGTACGTCAAAGACCATACGTGGACCGAAGGTAACTGCTTTTGTTTTCTTTGCGTCAATGAGTAAAGATTTTTTTT
The DNA here is from genome assembly GCA_963931845.1 of Maratus michaelseni. Classification (NCBI taxonomy): domain Eukaryota; kingdom Metazoa; phylum Arthropoda; class Arachnida; order Araneae; family Salticidae; genus Maratus; species Maratus michaelseni. The sequence continues at coordinate 252,731,851 of OZ007590.1, read as the reverse complement.
AATGTCAAATGTTGATTCCTAAATTCATTTGTTGTCGTGTCCATGGATATGCAAAAAGTCAATAAATAAAGGATCAGATATGGTCAAAGGTCTGGAGGACCACTGCCGCCAGCCCTGGTGCTTCAGGACTGTAAAGGATCTCTCGAAGTGAATCCATTAGCGGTAACCAGCCGAGTTTTAAGATATCTGCGGTAGTGGATGGGCACTCGAAGATGTGTCTCGGTGTGAGCTGAGTTTCTGGGCAGTTCCTGCACATAATATAGGTTCTTGTCCCATCAGGAAGGATCTTCATTCCTTTATAGTGATTTCTTCTTAACCTAGCCAGTGTAGTTGCTACATTTCTAGGGCAATCAAAGTCAGTGATTAAAGGCCTGCTAGAGGGCTGATTAAAAAGTCTACATCTGGCCACTGCATTTGCATCTGCAAGTGTGGAACTAGGTTGGTCAAGATTTCGTGCCTCTTTGGCTAAAGCATCCGCATACTCATTTCCCTCGATGTTTACATGTGCATTTAATTTCTTCTATTTAAATAATTATTGTTTACTTTTGCCTTTTACATAAAACAATCAGCATATTTAATAACTTCATTAATCATTACTCAAATTTAACAAGCAATATCGAATCTAAATCAATTGAAGTACTCTCTCAAGAAGCATCAGGAAATGTTTTTTAATTATTTATAATTAACACAAAACCATGGAGATTTTTTTTATATAACGTGTTTTGTCATTTTATGAAGTAATTATTGAAATGTAATTATATATATAATTTTTTTCATGTAATTCAAAAATATTCTAAACATATTTTAAACGGAATCTTTTAAAATAACCAAAAAATATCATTTTACAAATTCAGATGCTCATTTTTTTCTTTTAATTACTTTTAGTTCACAAAAAAGAAAAATTGTTCGACATATAAAAAGAAAGAAAATAGTATCTTTATTAGCGGCTTTCTTAAACGTAATACCGAAAAAGAATTTAAAAATAACAAAGGAATTCTTCCTTCAGGTAAAAGTCTATATTCTACAGATTCTTTTGGTTTTTATAAAAAGATAATAAATGCATTCTTAAAAAAATTTTTAATTCAACAACAAACGAATTATTTTATTTTCTGCAACTAATTTATAAGAAATAAAACTTTTTTAAATGAAAAACACTAGAAGAAGAAATAAAAATATTGTACTATATGTGATACTTCTGTAACAAAAAAAAATAAATAAATATGGTATTTTTACCACTGTGAATTATCATTAAAAGAAATCATTGTTTTTAGAAATATGCAACATATGATTTCGACACTTCATATTTAAATGGGTTTTTTTTAAAGGTAACATAATTTTCAAAGGGTGTTTACATTTCTTTCTCCAATGGGAAGTACTATATTTATAGCAATTATTATTCGAAATATTTCTTTCTTAGTTTTTGTCATTGCGAATATTTTACGCTATAAATAAAATAAAAGGGCAAAAAACACGAGAAGTAAATGAAAAAACAATTTTTCTATTTTGAAATTTAAGTACTACTAAAGTTATCAACATGAATCCACAAAATTAAACATTGCATTCTTGAAAAAATAATTAAAAATTAAAAGAAACAAGTTGGAAATTGTACGTCAAACGTGACAAAAACGTTCGTACTGTAGCTAGTTATATAAATATTCAGATCTTGATGATTTTTAGTTCTGTGAAATGAATGATATCGTCTGCAGTTTAATTTCTGTAATAAAATAAGTATCTCGGTCGCTTGACGATTAAATCTCGAAATCTCCTATAGCAAGAAAGCACCGTTTTTTTTTCTTTTAATTCAAATTTCTTAATAAATATTTTTATTAATATCTCCTAAAGTTTTGATTTGATTTTCATAAAATTTGCAATGTCTCGACAAAATTCTGCAAAGATAATACACCTTAAATTTCAAACCATTCGGTTGGGTAGTTTTCGCGTTGTTATATGCGGACGGACGGACAGACAGACGGACGGACCAGACGACGACAATAGGTGCTACGTATTTATATAATTACGAACGCACCTAAAAAAGACATACATTGAAATACAATATATTCCTGTGAATTTGGACACATGGGTTTTTTCCCATTTGACCCAATAAAGCGACTGCTCCAATTACTAAAAGTAAATTTTATTATATTTATTCTATTTTGTTCTGGACACTTTTCCAAATTAAACGGCTGTCCCAATTGAATGGCGTACCTAATAATCAGAATCTGCTGTACACGTACAAAGAAACAAATATTTTTCTTATATCGTATATAAAATATTGTAAGTAATACGTTTATGTAACGTAATAAGTGAAGCATTGTTGTTTAGAATTACGTATAAAACTTCTTAAAGAAAGAAATATTCTCACAAAATGGCATTGTCTTTGACACGACACGTTGTCTTTTAGCTTCATGTCACGAACTAATAGAAAGGTTGAATGTCTATTTATTTTAGGTAAACTGCTTAAGGGAACATATGTGTAAGCCTTTTATTTTGAGTTATGGCTTTTATCTCTTAGCTTTAACTAGGTCTTTCAATTACTCAATGGCTTGCAATTCATGCAGACATAAATTCTGTTCTCTGTAAATGCTTATGTTTGGTCAATTAAATAACTGAAGTCGGTGGATGCTCGAATGCCAAAATAAAATGTCATCTTTCTTTATTTTGCAAAAAGCTTTTATTTATGATTTTTGTTTAATTATTTCCAGTCTTTGTGTGTTTTTATACCAAAGCACACGCAATGAAGAAATATCAGTCAAAATACAGTCAGAATGACTTAAATTTTTGCAATAATAATGTTAAATTAAACCAATTATTAAGCCAAACAATAAGAGTGAAAAATTCATCACACTTTTTGAATTTTTGAGTGCAAAACATTCTTTATTAATTCTACACTTTTGACTTGAAAGAACTGTGTCGTAAGTGTTTATGCTGCACAACTAAAGTGTTAATAACATAAATAAATGCATTATTTATTCAATGAAACAAAATGGAATTACAAGTAAAATCGTCGAATAAAAACTCGAATAGAAATTTTTCTAAAATTTAATCTGAGCATTGTTTTTCTGTAATTTATTTTAAATATTTCAATTGTAATTATTATAAATATTGTAATATATTTTAAATATTTATTTTAATCTACAATTGATTGTAGAGCATACAAAACCAGCTTATAACATGATTTTGTATTTTCAAATTGTGGCTGTTGTTGCAAAAAAATCTTTAATGGGAATAATAAATAGATAACGGCAATTCTAATGAAAAATGAAAACTATAAAGAGTTATTTTTTAGTTGCAATAATATTCATATATATGTCGTGTTTCCAAGTTCAAATCCGGGAAAAAGGCAGTCGTGCTCGTGATAAATAGGGTTAGCGATGTGATTTTATCCCCCCTCCCTAAAGATTTTGGATGAAGTTAATAGTTAAGTAACTATAAATTCAGACAATATAAATTTAATACTTTAGAAATTTGAATTTTGACTAGTATAAATTTAGAGACTGCCAGCAAGGAGATGGGGAATTTCTGAAGAACTGGAAGACGAAAACAAAAACAAAAATAAAATAATAGTAATCAATTAAAATTAATAGATAAATAAAAATAAAGCTACGAGCATTTCCCCTGTAAAATAATACAAGAAATGGTTACAATCTCACTTACCATTTGTAAGTGCACAAGAAAAATACAATAACAATAAATAATAAATATTAATAAACAAGAAAAACAGGATAATAATAGTAACAGAATTTTGCTTTTACCAAGTTCACAAGCTTTAGAATAAGTAGTCACTAGCAAATTGTTAAAACAAAGTTTTTTAAAAAAAAATTCGACTTAATTCAAATTTGAGTTCATTAGATCCAACTGTTTTATTTCAGTCTCTTTCTTGGATCGTGATAAGTCCTCATTTTGTTTTTGTTTTTTTAAATGGTTACTGCAGTCCCTTTCTTAAAAATACAATTTTTATGTAAAGGCTGAAAATAAAGACATTACTCCATCAAAATTTTAAAACTGTAGTCATTCTTACCAATACTTTATAATGACCTTATAATGCTAGCACTTGTCACAACATCTTCTCTTAAGTATCACATTAATTTTCTCACATAATAAACAAGTCAAATTATCTCTTGGTCGTTTATTGTACTTGGAATATGTTATCTTTGTTATATTCCTGTGGGATTTGTTATATTTCTGTTGGGATCCCACCATCTTTAACTAATATTTGTCAAACATTTTTTCACTAATAAATAATATAACTCTTCAATAATATAAATAAATGCTATAATAAAATTCAATTCATAAACATAACAATAATAACTTTCAATATAACTAATACTTCTCAACATATGTAGTAATTCATAATATAATTCAATAGTAGAAATAATAATATAATAACATCAGTATAATTTAAGAAAATATCACAGTTTGTTTATTTATTGTTAGGAAAAATATTGGTTGAGGATAAAATAATTACATAGCAAATAAATAAATTTCTTATTTTTTTAATTATATAAGAAAGTATTTTTGCCAGTCGAAAGTATACAAAAAAAAATATATAATAATTTCAAAATCCAAATAAATTTAAATCTAAATATTTAGAAATTGAACTCTCAACCATTAGTTCCTTACAATAATTTTTTCCTCTGATACCCTTTTACAAAATTATACTGTTAAGTTATAAGTATTCATATCCTAAATGCAGAGAGTTGTTTTTTTGGCAAACTTAGAATAAATAAAGACAATAAATAACAAATAAAAGATGTTAATTTTAGCTGAGAAATGGAATACAAAGGCAATTAGTTTAGATACTTAATTTTCTATTGTCACACCAAAACAATCACTGTAAAATCACATCATCACTATCCAATCATTTATATAATTATAGAAATACTTATAAACGGTTACTATTTGATTATCTATTGAAGTAAATAACATAATATTAAATCTTTGAAACAATTGGTTTAAGAAAAAGTAAATAAGTAAAAATAGTTTATTTTGATATAGAATTAAAACATTTAATTTCATTTTTCAACATCAATTTGACAATTCCTAAAATCAAAATACACATCTTATGCCTGCATAAGGTGTCTACTCAACCTCAAAAACTCTCAAAAACAAGTAATATTCTCGTTGCGCACCAAGAACATACCTGATAATGTTGAAAATTATTGTAATAAGAGATATTTAAATAATTAGAATTTACTCTATTGTTTTTACTTTAGTTTGATTTTGTGATGGTGATTGTGATGTCTGTGTTGGTTTTGATTGTTGTTTGGGTTGCTCATGAAATAGTCTGAAATTATTTGGTGAAAAATATGGTCGTAATTTAGACACATGTACAATAACTGAATTTAATTTAGTCTCATAATTAAATTTGTCTATTTCATAGGTCACATCAGAAAGTTTATTTATTATTTTGTATGGTCCAGAGAAAGTAGGTTCTAATTTTCTAGTGTTAAGATATTTAAATTCTTCACAAATTACATAATCTTGTATTTCTAGTGGAGATTCAACAAATTTTCTATCATAGAGTCTTTTACTTTTAAGGTGGAATTCACAAGTTCGCGCTTTTGCAATTTTGAGTGCTTTATTAACAGGAGGGTAATAATTTTGTTTTAAAGGAGATTCATAAGGTAACTGACCATAAAATAAATAGGCAGGTGGGAATTTGGTTATGGAATGTGGTGTGTTATTGTATTCTTGGATGACTTGGTCTAATAATCTAGTCCAAGGTATTTTAGAAGAAATGGAATTAACTTTACATTTAAGTCTAGTAACTATAGTTTGGTTCACTCGTTCTACCTTCCCATTGGTTTGGGGGTGATGTGATGATGTAAAACGTTGTTGAACATGATATTTTCTGAGGAATTTTTTGAATCTTGGAGACCTAAAAGATTTATGTCTATCGCTAAGTATTGTTTTAGGTGCTTGAATATTGAAAATTTGTTTTAAGCAGTTAGTATATGTTTCGGTAGTAACACTTTTGGATGGAAAAGCCCAAACAAATCTAGTTGCATGATCTATTATTATGTGTAAGAATTTTTTTGTTGAATTGTAATAATTAAATCCACCCACAGTATCAATAGAAAGACATTCAAAAGGTTGATCTGTGGCTGGCATAGCTTGTAACAAGCCAAATCTTTTTTGTTTTGGTTTTTTATTTCTCTGGCATGTATCACAATGTTTAACAAATTGTGTAATATCTATTGTCATGTTGGGCCAATAATAGTTTGGAGATATTAAGTTAAGCATTTTTTGTATTCCTAAGTGTCCAAAATTATCATGAGCAATATGTAATAATTTTCTCCTGAGTGACATTGGTACTACTATTTTTTTGAATCCTTTTCTCTGAATAATTATAATCCCATTCTCTTTTTTGTATTTTCTGTCACAAACATTATCTTTATCTTGCATCGCTATAATTTCTTTTTTGTCCAATAATAAACTTACATGTTGATTAAGATAAGCAACAGGATTTCGTGACAACATGTCCGCTTCGACATTTGTAGAACCTTTTTGATACTTGATCTCATAATCGAACATGCTAAGTTTTAAAGACCATCGAAAAAGTCTACCTCTTAGATTTTTAACATTCTTTAACCATACCAGAGATGCATGGTCGGTATGGATTGTGAATTTAGTACCATGAAAATAGTGATAAAACTTATCAAGAGTATCTATGATAGCAAGGCATTCCAATTCAGTTATAAAGTAATTTTGTTCATAACTCTTCAAAATTCTAGAATGGTAAGCAATAGGATGCAAAAAATTATCTTTCCCTGGTTGTTTTAGAACTGCACCTACTGCTACCTGAGAGGCATCTACAAACATGTGGAGGGGTAATTTTGGGTCATAAATTTTTAAAATTGGTTTTGCAATTAGAGTATTTTTTAATTTCTCAAAAGAGTTTTGACATTCTGAGTTCCATTCCCATATTGTGTTTTTCCTAAGTAATTTATTGAGGGGGTATCTAATTTCAGCATATTTATCTATGAATTTGTGATAAACATTAATGGAACCTAAAAATCGTTGTAGTTCTTTAACATTAGAGGGAGGTTTCAATTTTTTAATTGTCTCAATATTGGTATTAGCTGGAGTTAAAGTCCCATTGGTGATCTCATAGCCTAAGAAATTAATTTTATTTTGATTTAGTTTACATTTAGAAAGTTTAAGTTTAAGGTTTTCTAGTTTACAGATTTCAAAGATTTTTGTTAAGTGATTTAAATGTTCTTCTAGAGAGGAGGAGAAAATTATGATATCGTCGAAATAATGGCAAGCAAAATCAATTTTATACTTATTGAGGATTCTTCTAATGGTTCTATTAAATATCGGGGGGCCTGTCTTTATACCAAAGGGGAGCACCAGCCATTCGAAGAGGCCAAAATTGGTGGCAAAAGCTAATTTTTCTGTATCCGCTGGATGTATTGGTATGTGCCAGTAGCCAGAGGCTAAGTCCAAAGTGGAAAAATACTGGGCACTACTCAATTTATCTAAAATTTCATAGATAAGAGGTAAAGGTTCTGCATCGTTTTTAACTATTGCATTTAATTTCCTATAATCTATACATAGTCGGGTCTTTTTACCTTCCTCTCTTTTCATAGCCAAGGTGACGGGGGCAGAATAAGGACTATTGCTTTCTTTTATGAGACCAGCCGCTAACAAAGATTGAATTTGATTTTTTATTTCTTTTTCTTCTAAGGGGGAAGTTCTGTAGGGCCTCAAAGATATAGGTAGGTCAGATTTTAGTAAAACGCGTTGTGGTTCAATATTTCTCTTACCCACATCATATTTATGTTTTGCAAAAATATCCCTATAATTTTGAACTATTTCCCTTAAATCCCCATTTTCAATTAAATTTATTTCCCCAATTAAATCTGAATTATAATCATTAATATCGCGAAAATTTTGAGGAGTCATTGAACTTCTGTAATCAGGCTGCACGTTACAATCATTGTAATTAGCTGCAAAAAAGTCCTGAGTATTCACAAAATTTTCATTAGTATATGGTGATACTTTGTCATCATTATATCCATTTAAACTCTCATTACTATCACCATTTGTTAATAACTCATCTTTACATGAAATAGTATCTTCATTATAAGTTGTTATCAAGTTACCATCATTAAATAAATTCAACTTGTCACAATCAGAAGTTATCAAGTTATCCTTACCTTGTTGTAGTTTTTTTACAGTTACAGTATTAAAATGAAGTGATCTCTCATCATGTATGGATATACTCCTATTTATAATCTTCCTTCCCTGTTTTACTGTACAATTCTTACAATTTATATTTAAATTAAATTTTGAACATTCTTTTAACCCCAAGATGCAGTAATCCAAATCTGTATCACATACTAAAAAGTTAACATATTTTTGGATTTTACCCACTTTAAGAAGAATACTACACTTTTGATTAATTTGTAAAAATCCCTTTGCCTGACCAATAGTAACTGGAGGAACAATTTCAATTTTAGCATTCAATTTTTTAACAAACTTTAATGGTAAAATTGCGATAGTTGAACCGGTATCGACGACACATGGTAAATTATAATTATTCGTATATCCATACACAATTAATTGTCAAATATTAGGAGTACCAATTGGAAAAGTATCAGAGGGTGTTGAGTTGTTATTAAAAATACAGTCATTTTCCCAGTGAAAAGCATTCATTACACCCTTGTTTACACAAATTCTACATGGCCTAGATGGGTACTGGTTCTGAAAATAATTGTTTTGTACTCTGTTTTGAAAATTTCTAGGTCTTTGAAAATTATAGTTTGGTCGAGGAACCCAGTTTCGAGGAGAATTAAATTGATTATTGGGCCGATTTGACTGAATCCAATGCCTAGGAGTATTAATTTGTTGAAAATTTGGTCTATTAGGCTGCACACTATATCGAGGAATGTCAAAATTAGTTGTATTAGGTTTACTTGGTAATGATGGACTTGTAACAGCAGGGGTGGAAACTTCCACAAATTGCTTAACAATTCTATACCATTCTGTTGTACTCTCAGGAGGGTTAACAATTAGATAATTTTGATATTCTGGTTTTAAACCATCGGTTAATCCTTGTAGTAATATAGTTTCACATAAATGCAATTTCCTACCAATTTCAATTTTCTTTCTAAAATAAGTTTCTAAGTTATTTAAACTATCCAATTTCAAAGCAGAAAATTCAGAAAATTTCGGGATATTTACCCTAATAAAATTCTCAGTTAAGATATCAGCTATCTGTTCGTATTTAGTGCAATTAAGGCAATCATTAATGTAAATCTTAAGAGCTTCTCCCTTTAAATTTTGAGAAATATTTTTAAACTTCCAATCATCATCCTTCTTTTCTTTTTCACAAGCATCATCAAAGTATTTTAACCACGCCTGTATCTCAACTCCTAAATCTGGATCAAATGCTATAAATTTTGGTTCTGCCATAATATTTAATCTAACAAAAGAGTTAACTCGATCTTCTTTTAAATATCCGGATCTTAAAAACATTAAATTTTAAACTTATAACACTATATACCATACAAATAACGAAAGAGATAAAATAGTAAATAAATATGTAATTTACGATCTCAGTAACATTTTAAAAATAATAGATATTTTTTTTTTTTTTTTATGAATATCTGTTCTTAAAACATGAAAATATAAATTATACCGCTGTCTATAATATTACAATGACGTATCACACGAAATCATCAAATAAATTAATTAACCTTAACAACACTTAAATATTTGCAACAGAAATAAATTTTAAAAACAAAAATTTAATCAGTATAACATAGTATATAAAACCTTTAAATTTCAAGCAGACTATTAAATAAAGAAAACATTTTAAATATAACATAAACTAATAAATATCAACATATAAAGATACAAATAAATAAAAATACCAACTTACAGTTACTCTTGAGCATATTTCACAGGATCACACATCTAAAAATCGTGACACATCTAAGAGTTTCACACATCTAAAAATCGTTAATTTCTTGATAACACAAAAGTTCTGCTTTTTCGCAATCCTTTAAAACCAACACCATGAAGACGCTTATGAAGATGAATAGTATATTCTCTAGCAACAACTTCACTTAGGCCAACTTTTCCTCTTCTTTTCTCTTTTAGGCTTGACCATTTTTAATTTATTATAAAACTACAAAATAACAAAACACCAGACGTAAACGTGCTGTAATGGCGTAGACGTCCTCGTAACATATTCTTCTAATCGGCAAATTTCACGTTTAACTACACAAACTTTCTGTTGATCACCAGCATCCTGTTCGACTTATTATATTAATGTCGTGTTTCCAAGTTCAAATCCGGGAAAAAGGCAGTCGTGCTCGTGATAAATAGGGTTAGCGATGTGATTGGTTTCCCTTTTAGCTCGCATCAGGCGGTAGTGTGGTATCATCAACAAGAAATGTCAGTCCATATTTTTGTCGAAGAACCTTTTATTTCCAGTTTTAAGACATCTCTTCAGGGAAAATGCTCATTAGCCAACGCTAAACGAAAAAAAATACAACGTTCCATTATTTTCTAGAATCCGTCCCGATTCTTTTAGCAAACACCAGCGTCGAAAAAATCCTCTCCGAATCAGGATGATCGTGTTTTTAAACTAGCTTGCGTAATAATACAGAATACGTCACGTGACCCACTTCTATCGAATCAAAAGGTCTCTTTTGGAACTTTATCAAAATTTCCGGCGGATTTATTTTGTTGTAAAATGCAAAAACTTTCTACGCCCGTCCAGAATATTCCATAATCTCGTACCAGATGCCTGTCATATCAACAAACGAGCTTATCTGTTTTTGAGGCTGTAGCTAAACTTCGAATTTAATACGTAATAAAAATAATAAGAAGAAAAGAAAATGAATCTTTATAAAAGGGAAAAAAAAAAAGAAAGAATTAAAGTTTTTCGGAAATATTTTAATAGACATTTGATATTTAATAATAGGATAACTTTATGAAATAAGGTTTTTTGAGCGGAATATTTTAAGAGATACGATATTTTAGCATTTAAATAAAGAAGTTATAGCAATTTGACCACACGGGAATAATACTAATGAATTTTAATAATGAATTAAAATAAAGATGTTCTATTTAAAGAATAAATTAAAAAAGCTATCGCCATTTTTAGAATAACTACATTCGAATAAATATTATTAAGTGGATTAGGAATAATTGGCTTTACATATGGATAGTAAAAGGCTATTTTAAGAATGAGAATTATTTTAATAAGCTGGGTTATATACCGAATATTATTGAATGGACAAATTTTATAGAATAATTGCGGAAAAAATTTAAATTTTGTAATATTAATATATATATATATATGAATATATATATATATATATATATATGAAGATATATATATATATATATATATATATATATATATATATATATATATACATATATGAATATTACAGGTATGGAAAACTTAAGTGGCAAAATTTGCAGTTCAATGCTAGTGTTTTATAAATTAAAAGGAAAATTACACGACATTTAAAATTATTATCCAGAAGAAATTTTATTTTCAGAAAGTTTGCGTAAAAGATCTGAGTTTCTGAGTTTCAGAAAATCTTCTGTTTTGTGAAAAGTAAAACAAAAGCAGAACTTTCGGTACATACCTAAATTGAATTTGAACCACTAAAATAACATATAAAGGGCTCATTGTGTCTGCCAGTATTTTTTGTTCAACATATCATTCATTGTTCAGCAGTTCGGAAAGTATTGATGATAATGGAGTGATCGATAATAACAATAATTATGCACTGTTTGTCATAATGAATGTTAAAATAAGATATGTATATAATAAAATGAAATATATTAAGATAAACTCTAAAATTGTATTGAGTCTCAATGCCAAAAAATCTCCAAGCGTTTATTTTTTTTAAATTTATAATCCCTTTGATTTTGCAATCGTTTTTGGAGAAAAAAAATAGTTTTTCTTTTAAAGTGTATTTGAAAGGATTTGTATATATATTTTGCATCATGACCAGAACACTGATATTCATAATATACTTTTAAAAAATATTCATTTTTCTTTGTAATAATTTACATGGTTAGTGCTTATAGTCAACCATTTATAAAAATGTATGCTTACATTTGCGCTATACGAAAATTTTATAATAAAATCGACTTAATTTAGTATAATACACATGGTGTCTGGTTTGTTTATATGTATGAAGTAATAATATTTGAAAATTTATAATATAATATTGAGATTTTTCGGTTTATTTAAATTTTAATATCCCAATGACGTCTCTCTAATGCATCTCATGATTATGCACTTCTCTGAATCATATGCAGCTTTTGGAATCTTACAAGAAAAATTTCAACATTTCACCAAAACAGGGTGTAAAACAATGTGCCACCATAAAGTGATGCAATCTTGTTCCTTGGTGTAATCTTTGGTGTTCCGGTTAAACTGTAAACGTGCAAAACTTGAACCATGAACTGTTAAAAAGTTGAGCCATGACATGGTGAAATATTGAAGCATGATTGGCTAAAATGTTGAACAATAAACTGGTAACATATTTCACTTTAAAGTGGTACAGATATTCTTTGCAACAAAGCTAATAAGACAGGGGTATCTGTTTAAAGTTGAATTTGGCGCACTACAGACATTCAAGCCTGAGCTGGGACCTGGCTTGAACATGATACCACTTGATTTTTTGTCGGAGTACTAATCGCTAGACAAGCAGACAGATATCAGTTTTTTTCGAATGCAGCATATTGAGAGAGCTTAAAACTATTTGTGAGGATTGACTGTTAAATATTGCCATAAAGTTTTTAAATATCAAGTATGCCATGTTTTGGCGCTTCCGCATTTTTCTGTTTTTTTTTCCATCATCAAAGGGTTTAACGACAGAGAAAATGACAAAGGCACCTCTTTCCTTCGTACATGTGTGAATGGCGGTAGAGTGAGGGAATGATACTTGCATTAAATATATATATATATATATATATATATATATATATATATTATATTTCAAGTTCAATAAGCAAATAATCACAGTTTATATTTTATAGCTAATTAATATTGATAGTTTAAATCCTTTTTTAATTTTTTTAATTTAAAAAATATATTCACAAGACCCCTGGGACATGAAATTGCCACATTTCTGAGAATTATTCATAAAATGGTTATTTATTGTAAACTGCATGATATTAGAATTTCTTAATAAAATTAATTTCAAATTAATTTAATTAATTAAATATTAAGATTTTCATTGAGCAGAACATTACAATCAAATCGCTTATACGATGTATTACGTAAATATCATGTTCTAAAAATGTATTTTTTTTTTCAATTTATGCAGCTTGTTTAGGCACAAAAAATTCTGACATATATGTCGCTCTCAGATATGCTCTGTTCTTAACATAACCTTTTATTTGCATATAAGTGTGGAGTCATTGCTTTAATTTTCAGAAACATCGATATAATATTGTATATATTCATTATTTGTAAAGTAAAAATGTTTTGAAACATTAATAAGAGCTTAACATTTCTACTGATGTAATAATATTTGTAAGTTCAAAATGACTAGTAATTATTTTAGGAATTCTTGCATGAATATTCTCTTTAAAAATCGTCTTTAAAATACTTTATGTCGATGACATTAAAAGCTAAATATTCGACTTTTAAAACTCTTTCGTTCAATAGACATGATTCTCTATCAGTAAAAGTTTTCTTCATACATGGAATTAATAATTAAATACGGTAACTATTCCTTGTAAGGTAATATAAAATATTAACAAATGTTTTTATTATTATTATTATTATTGTTATTATTATTATTATTATTGTTATTATTATTATTATTATTGTTATTATTATTATTTAAATAAACTACGTGCACATGACACATAGGCACAAATATGAGCACCTTTATAGCTATGTATGCGTGTTTCTGAGTAACTACCTAAAATTATTTTTGAATATGCATGAAAAATATTTTTGTATGTCTTATGTATGAATACATTTGTTAATAGCTTAGTTATTACTTCTAAAAAATTTTGTTTTTAGCCAAATTTGGAAAAAGTTTCGAAATTCCGGTTCGGTTCTGTTTTTCGGTCGGATGCTACTTAAAATGAAGTTTCAAATATAAAGCTTAAGAAGAATGTATTAAACGATAAAACCCCCGGAATACTTCTGAAATGATAACAACAAAAGAAAACTTCATAACGAAACATTGCCTGGATGAAATGGAGTAATATATAATTCTTAATATGCTCTTAAATAATAAGTTCTTAAATTATAAATGTTCATGGAAAATATAACTTGGATTATATGGAAGTAAGGGGACACAAAAAAGCATACATCGTTTGAAATTATACATAACAAGATTCAAAGGAACAAATTTTGTCATTTCGACGCATTTGTTTAACAAACATTCAAACATACATTCACATTTATAGTATTATTACGATCAGGATTAAGATTGTACCTTATTTTAATTAACTATTCAGTTCCACATCACTTGCAGTTATTTTCCTCTGGGGTTCTAAAAAATGTTCATAGTTAATAGAATTTTGCTCAAAAATCATTGGGTTCACACAATTTACGAATAAAACCTACTGTTTTCTGATGAATGAATTTATTACATCCTAAAACAATGTGTATAATTTAGAAAAAAATTAATTATTTAAACAATTTCTTTGCCTCATATTCAGTGTACATTTATTGTTGCTTTAAATGTTTAAAACCCTCTGAGCGTCTGAGGGCTTTCCAGCTTGTGAAATTAATGTTAATTTAAATTTCTATTCACGGTTTGTTTCTAAAATAGATGTCATATCCCTTTATCTTACATATATTTTAAGATACAATTCTGTTAAAAATATTTTTCTCTAGAATCAATTAAAGTTTTTTGGGGGAGGGAACGGAAAAATAAAAGGCAAACCGTTTGGAGGGTTTTAAAAAAATGAATAAGTAAAATTCCAGTTATCTTAAAATATTCGTGATAGAAATGAATTACAATAGAAGGTCAGTTTCGAAAACAACAAAATATTTATTTTTTGATTGTAACTGCGCCAAATATGTATTATTTTGTCAAAATAAAGGAATAATAAATAAACAAACTGCATTTAAAAAAAGACAGATCTTCAATGTATAAAAGCATTGTTTAAAAAATATTATTATGTAAAATAATTTAGAATTGATTTTCTATAACCATAAAAAGTTAAATTCATTGTAGGATATTAAAATTTTCCATATTATTTTAGATTCTGTTGTTTGGAAAGGGAAATCCATCATTATTTATTTTGACACAAATTTATAAATTATATTTTCAGAATGTAAATAATTGGGGCACAATATAGGACTGTTTAATATCATTCTTCAAAATATACTAATAATCAGAATTTATTTTATATATTCCAGTTTCGTTTTTATGTAGTTTTCATTTTTCTTTCTTTCCTTTCTTCTTAAATAATTGGCAAGCGTAAAATAATTTCTGCTCCAGTTACTGACCTAGCTCTGTTGACTGCTTTTATATTCAAAACCCATTCTACTTGTTTTTTAAGAAAAATTATCTCTTTATGAAAATTTCTCTACAGTTATCTATTTCTGAAAAAATTTCTTTTGTTTATAAAAAGTCATTAATCATATTAAAACAAAATGTTGACGGAATAAAAAAAAAACCCTTCAACATATCGTTATTTTCTCTGACTTACATTTATAAAATTAGGCTATTCGTATTCACATTTTTTCGATATTTTTTCCAATTTATCAAACAAGAACGAAAAATTATGCGTCAAGCATAGATTATGTAATACATTCCAACGCTTCCAAAATAATTTTACGAATCATACCGTTTAATAAGCTAAAAGATAACATTTAAGTAAACAATTTGGAAAACGCATAACATATTTAAAAACATAATTTCAGGAATTTCCAACATATTCAATATTCGGAAAAATATCCGAATACTTTTATTCAGTCCTGTATAAGATCTATAGATTTGTATATATACTACATAGAATGCTAAATTTTAGTTCAGTTAGGTAACGCGTAGCACAGTTTAATATTCTCCGTCTGGAGTTTCTGTCAATAAACGGAAATGTGTTCGCGAACTTTTGTGCTTCCCTGTATAGGATCTACAGAATTTATACACACCACGTAATAGACAAAAAGCGAGTTAAAATTAGAATCGCGTTCAATAACTTAAAACGCACTTCCAGGAATTATTGTTAACAGACAGTAGATAATTCTTTTGTGTGTCCCTGTAAATGAACGATGACTGCTATACACACAATATTCTGTAGTAAGCCTCTTGTCATGCACCTTAGTGATATATATAAATTTCAATGCGTTTAAAATAGTGAAACATTATTTAAATAAACCGCAGACGATTTTTCTCTATAGACGTAATGTAACGGAATTCTTTTGACTGTCCCTGTAAAGTAACTATAAGTGCTATGCACACCTTATTCCATATTAAGCTTCTTCTAATGTACCTTAGTGATATATATAAATTTCAATGCGTTTAAAATAGTGAAACATTATTTAAATAAACCGCAAATGATTTTTCCCCATAGACCGCAATGTAACGGAATTCTTTTGAGTGTCCCTGTTAAAATACTATAAGTGCTACACACTTCCGTTGAAATAGGGAACATGCTATAGATAACGACAATAACATATCAAAATTGCAGAGCAATCTGAGCCTATTTACGGGAGTTAGAGCACGGACAGACGGCCATCCGGCCAGATAAACCAAAGTCATAAACACTTTTCAACTAGGTCGGAAAGTGTTAAAAAGTAATAAATAAAAATTTTAGTATTTTACTATTATATTATGCAGTAATCAAAACCTTCATACGGTTGTAGAATAATAAAGTTTTAAGAAAATTCTTCACACAAAATATACTTAAGTTACAAGTTTTAGCATACAAGAATCATTAAATCTCAATAACTAATTTTGCTATAATCATAATTTGCAAATTATCATAAAATTCTCATGCAATATATTTTTTAGAAGAGTAACAATAATGTTCAGGACTAATTTATTATTGTAATAAAATCATTATTACGGAATATGTTTTAATTAACTTTATCGTATCAAATGTAAATTACAAAATTACAAAATATATTTCAAAAAATCACAAAACATTAAAAAAGTATCATTGAAATAGGAAAAAAAAGTATGGCATCATCAATCCTTTGGCACACTTGAAAAACAATATAAATGAAAAGATTTGCACGAAATTCTGGAGTAATTGGGAGTAATTTGTTCACTGATGAAATTTGCGGCGATGGAGCCAGTGACGATTTTGTATTCCACATTAAATCCAAACCGTAAAACTATATGCACATCGGCTCTTCCTTTAAGAATAGTTTCGTAAGCTGATCCCCCAGTACATATATGCATGAGATTTGTTTCCGAGAAAACTATAATTGTCAGTATTCTCTTTGCATAGATATTTGTAACCAAATTATAAACTCACATGCTATTTATTAAAATCATATGAAGATATACTCTGTCATTCACAGAATCACAATTAAAAAAAATGAATAAATAACAGAGAAATGTCTGAATAAAAATCTGTTATTTATCTGAAATACTTATCACTTATTAAGTACAATATATCCTGTGAATACAGAACCTGTCTATTACGTAAATTTCATTTAACCAGAACAATAATAAATATATTTATGAATAAATAATAAATGAATAAAATGAATAAATAATAAATAAAGGAAAAAAGGAAAATGTCATCGCTGTCCTTCATTTTCTTGTGCTGTTCACTACTTTCCATCAAAACCCATGCATATTCCTCCATATATCTAAGTTATAAATGAAATAAACGTACATAGAAAAACGGACATGACTCTCTAATTTTCTGTAATTGCGCTTTCATTCGTCCGCTTTATTACTTTTTATTCATTTATAATGTTTTAGGCAGGTTCCGTTACAGAGAGCTTTTATCTTAGCAAGTTTTAATCTAATTAGTCAAATGAACATTTCTCTTAAATCAAACTTGCTTAAATTCTCGTTTTATAATTTTTTTTATTTATACTGAATAATTTCCTGTTTAAATGAGATTTCCGTTATAAGATTCTACTGCCTTTACTAAATACGTTTTCTAATGAATAATAATCCTTTAATTAGACATTTATTACTCATTCATTTTTTTTAATTGAAGAATCATTTTCATTTCAATGCTGGATTATATTAAGGAAAGTCGTCATGAGTTTTACTGGTAATATAATATGTAATTGTAGTAAATAGTACGTATTTGAATTACATATAACTGATTAAATGAGTCGTTTACTCATTTCAGTAGTTATTACGCAATTTTTTCAGTATTATTGATTTAAACTTTTTTGTGGGATTCCTTTATAAAGCGATTCGTTTGATTAGGTTCATTTTAATAGGTTTTTACTGTATTCAGTAAATAATCAGTATTTCTGTTAAAACTACTCTATTAATTAGTCTTTTAATGGTTTATTTTTTACTTTTTATTACATGTTTGTTATAATACGTTTTAGGCAGTTTTATGTTGCAGAAAGATTCATTTCAACATGTTTAACTGTTTTCAGTAAAAATAAATCTACATCTTTATTACAACTACTCAATTTATTAGAGTTTTATTTATTTATCTATTTATTATTTATTATTATTATTATTTTCCGTTTTACACAGCTTTGCGTTACACTGATGCTCCATTTTAATGGGCTTTTCTTTGTCCGATTTTGCCTAATTTTGATTATATTGATCAGTAATCATTACCGATTATTATTGATTTAAACTTTTTTGTGGGATTCCTTTATAAAGCTATTCGTTTGATTAGTTTTTTTCATTTTAATAGGGTTTTACTGTATTCAGTAAATAATCAGTATTTCTGTTAAAACTACTCTATTAATTAGTCTTTAAATGGTTTATTTTTTACTTTTTATTACATGTCTGTTATAATACGTTTTAGGCACTTTTATATTGCAGAAAGATTCATTTCAACGTGTTTAACTGTTTTCAGTAAAAATAAATCTACATCTTTATTACAACTACTCAATTTATTAGAGTTTTATTTATTTATCTATTTATTATTTAGTATTATTAATATTTTCCGTTTTACACAGCTTTGCGTTACACAGATGCGCAATTTTAATGGGCTTTTCTTTGTCCGATTTTGCCTAATTTTGATTATATTGATCAGTAATCATTACCGATTAAAAAACTGTCTACAAAGTTTCGATTATAATTTTGCTCAGTTCTCAGCAAAATTGCCGGGATTTTTCTTTTTAATGCTGAATGCGATTTAGGCAGATGCCGTCTTCACGGGTTTTATTTAATTTAATAAATGTATTTGTATTACATATAACTGGTTAAATTACTCATTTATTCATTTTATTAGTCATTTAATTATTTGTCATGAAATTTTATTAATTCATTTATTTTGAGGTTTAAGCAGATTTACGTTGTAGAGAGGTGTGTTTTTACAGATTTTACTGTTTTCAAGAAATGAGCAGTATTTCTATTCATACTATTCAATTAATTGATGATTTACGCATTTATATTGTATTCTTTTTTGTATGTTATTTATTTTTCCTTTTTAGGCAGATTTACGATATAAATATCTCAGGGGCGTTCCCCTGGTCGGATTTTGGAAGATTTTGGATTAAAAAACAATTTACAAACTTTCTATTACATTTTCTTCCGGGTTCAGGATACCTTTATTTTAGTTTTCCTAGACTATGTGAGTTTGTAATGCATATAACTACCTAAGTGTGTAAGGCCACAAGTACACAATATGTAATGATACGTGCTCGTGTTTAAATATTTGTGTGTAATGTAACTAATTTTCGAAACAAATCTATATTTTTCATTATTTAATATCTGTATACTATTGACGTATAAGTTAAATAATCAAAAATTACAATTTCTTCACCAAAAGTATATCGCATATAAATGATATACAAATGTATGGGCGAACAGAAGAAACGTTCTGTGATTTCGGGATTCATTGGCAATTTCGGAAAATTCACACACTAGCACAAATGTAGCCTTGTTGCTGGCAATTTATTTTGTGGGGAAAATTTTGCGAAACTTTTTAAAGCCTCGACAAGTGTGTCGACAAATTAGCATGCATTTTTATTATATGTGTACTTGTATGAGTAATATCATGTTTACACAGAAACATGAGTACACTAAGTGCGCAATCAGAGTACACACATGAGCACTCTAAGTACATACAAAAAATGTTGTACCGTAACTTCGAAATGTACCAACGGAATTCTCTCGAGCATTTCTAACTCTTTTAATATAATTATCGCAGATTTGAATATACACTGCTCAAAACAATTAAAGGATATTTGAAGTTTTATATAAAATAAAGATATAAACGAAATTTTTTTTGCCGAAAATAGAAGAAGAGAATCACAAATGCAAATTTTTCTGGTTTTCAAACTGTGGAGTATGCAAATTTTGAGTTTGACGTCAAAAACGTCGCTTCAGCGGCAGCGAATGAAATTTGACTTTCAACTGGATAAAAGAGAATGAAGACAAGGATGATCGGCATTCAGTGATTGCTTTGTTTCGATGAGTACGATGTCTCAGCGAAGTCATTTGACAGATTCAGAAGCTTGGAGAATTGTTGGTAGGTTAGAAGGGGGCCAAACTCAAGCCGAAGTAGCGCAAGCCATTGGAGTGTCACAAAGTTTCATTTCCAGGATCTGTAACCGTTTTTTGGAGAGTGGATGTGCAGGCCGAAGACCAGGGCAAGGTCGTAGACGGGCAACAACGCCCAATGAAGATCGGTATTTAGCGTTAACAGTTCGGAGACACCGAAACATGAACGCTACTCTTCTCCAACAACACCTTCGCTCGGCTACAGGCACCACGATTTCAACTCAGACTGTCCGAAACCGGCTCCATGCTGTAGATCTGTATGCTCGCCGACCGATGGTATGTGTTAGATTAACATCAAGGCATCGTCGCAACCGCAGGGAGTGGGCAACCGAGCATGTCAACTGGAGGAGAAATGAATGGAGCAATATTCTGTTTTCTGACGAGTCCCGTTTTTCTGTGCATCCGGATAATAGGCGTATTTTCATATGGAGGGACCGTGCCAGTAGGAATAATCCTGCGTTCGTGCACGAAAGTGTCAGATTTGGCGGTGGAGGAGTGTTGGTGTATGGTGGCATCTCCATTGACGGGCGCACTGACATCTACATCATTCGAGATGGAGCTCTGACTGGTCGCCGATATAGGGATGAGATCCTCAGACCTATTGTAGTCCCTTACGCTGCAGCAATCGGAGATAACTTCATTTTAATGGACGATAACTGCAGGCCACATCGTGCAAACCTGGTGGAGGATTTCCTTTTCGAGGAAGGAATCGTTCAAATGGAATGGCCAGCGTGTTCTCCAGACATGAATCCAATCGAGCACGTTTGGGACGCTCTAAGAAGACGAGTTTCTGGCCGCCAGCAACCCCCACAAACTCTCCAAGAACTGGAAAGAGCTCTTCTGGAAGAGTGGGGCAGAATACCCCAACTCGTCATTAATAGCCTCATTGAGTCCATGCCTCAAAGGTGTTCAACGTTGCTGGCCGCCCGTGGAAACCATACCCCATACTGAAAATGATTTTCTTTGAAGAAAACACCTTTTCTTATTCTTTTTTTCTCATATGCACAAATTGTGTTTTTTTCCTTTTGTACACAAATGCTCAATAAAATGCATTTTTTTCTGCCAAACATGTGTAATTTATTCTCATATAACCTACTATGTCTGTCGACCATGTATCAATCAGCTAAAAAGTTTCCCAGATACAAAATCCACCTAAAACTGCAATATCCTTTAATTGTTTTGAGCAGTGTAGTTATGTAAAAACCATTTTATTTTAAACCATATCAATATCTCATGTATTTGGTGAAGAAAAACATTAATTACTTTTATGTATTTTACATTCTATGATTTTCTCAAACAGAATTCTCAGAACGCATTTAAAGATCAATGGGAATACAAACTGAAAATAAAAATACTTTTAACTCGACATCTCCGGGAATAAAGGGTTGAATGAATCAAGAAACTTCAAGTACGTTTGTATTTTACACGTTACTGCTAAAAACATTATGAAATGCGAGTGATAATTATGAATTTACATTCATTTCGTTATAGATATCTATTTGTAGATAAACTTCAATATTTTAAAAATATGTGGTAATTTGTGTCCCTCATATATACTAACATTATAAAGAAGAATTATGTGTTTATGTGTTTACTTGTTTGTAGGGAGTCTCTGGAACTACTGGACCGATCTCAATGTAATGATGGAAAAACTGATAGTTACAGTCTATAGTCTATTGTTTATGTCGGTGCCCCTACACCGAAGTAGATGCAGAACCAAATAATGTTCTAAAATTTCAATTTTCGTGATACTAATGGGGTAGAAAATTAAAATTTGTAATTATTTTTACTTATAAAATATAAATGATCGCTAAGAACGTTTTCTAGAAAAATCGAAATTTAAAGGGGTGAAATGAGCAGAAAACGTTCTAAGTTATGGTTTATTATGAATTTTAGGAGTAGAAACTAGAACTTTTTTATGGCTGTCGCCTTTAAGAGGTAAATGCTCGCAAAGAACCTTTTTCAAAAAAGAATTGAAATTTAAAAGGTGGCACGAGAAGAAACGTTCTAAAATTGCGATTTCTCTGACACTATTGGAAATAGAAACTTAAAATTTGACATAGCGGTTATTTTTATAATGTGAATGTTCGTTAGAAATGGTTTCTAAAAAATTGAAATTTTAAAGGGACAAATGAGCTGAAAATATTCTAAGCACATTCTAATTTAGTATTTATTTGGAATTGTTACGAATAGAAACTTAAAATTTGACATGGTTGCTACTTTTATGTCGTGAATCTCGAACAGAACAGTTTATAACTTTTGAAATGTAAAAGGACGAAATGAGCGAAAAACGTTCTAAAATGACGATTACTTTGGAACTACTGAGCCGATTTCAAACATTCTTTAAGGTACATACTATTGACAGTCTCTGCTTAAAACTGGGCTACTTTTACCTGTGTGCAACTACCCTCAAATTGATGCAATAACAATAAACATTCCAAAATTGCGATTTCTTCCTGTACGTGATTAGAAATATAAAATTTGACATGATGATTAACTTCAATGTGAAAATCTCGCTAAAAGCAGTTCTAAACCATCGAAATTTAGAAGTGTAAAATGAATCGAAAATGTTCTTAAAGCATTCTAAATTATGATTTTCTGGAACTGCGAGGGTTAGAAACGTGAAATTCGACGTGGTAGCTACTTTAAAACATACGTACTCGCATAGAACAGTTTATAAAACTTCGAAATTTAAAACAGTGAAATGAGCAGAAAACGGTCTAAAATAGCGACTACTTTGGAACTATAGAGCCGATTTACAATCTTTTCTCAGGATAATAATGATGTCAGTCTCTGCTAAAAAAAATAGGCTATATTTTATTTCTTTGCAAACTATCCTCAAGCGGAATCAAGAGTGAAAAATGTCCTTACACTCGGATTTCCTTAATTCTGTTTTTGTTAAAACATGATATTTGATATGGTGGTTACTTTTAAGACGCAAATGTCCCTAATGAGGTTTCCTCAAAATAGAACTCAATTAGAAATAATTAAATTATTTGTAGCAGTCTAATTTCTCTGATATAAATAGGCACACAAATACCACTTGGCATATTTCAATAACCACGCGCTCAAAGCCGCGGATTTTAGTAGTGAATAATAATTTGCGGTTTGCTACAGATTGAATTTCCATTCAATTATGTAAGAATAATGAGAACACATGTTTGTTTTATCCAACATAATTCATTTTCAGCTAATGTTAAATGCATTAATAGATCATTATACAATTGGATAAATAAAATATGCATGGAAATTCAATAGTTTTCTGATTTTAGTAATTTATCTAACAGTACGCTCATTTATAAAATATTCATTATGAATAAAGGTAAACGATAAACATGTTAGCTAATTGATGTATATGGCACATAATGGGATGAAGCATAAATTGATTACTAATAAAATGGGAAAATAAACAATAAGTTCATTAGCGCAAATCTAAATGAATGACTTCAAAATGATCGGAATGAAAAATGACTGTGAGTTTTCAGGTAAATAAATTTATTATCAATGCCGAACACACCAAACTGTCTGTCAAATAAAACAAATAAATTACTATAGAATTTGTTTATCGTTAAGTATGGGATATTTATTATAAATAAGAAAATAATTTAAAATTATATTAAGGTAACAGGCCAAAATATCTCTCACCTAACCAAAATTCGAAATTTTGAAAATTAAGTTATAACTAAAAAAGCCCAAAAAATTAATTTAAGCTACTCTGCTTCACGTCGAAAGAAGCTAATACCGGAAGTGGACACAACCGGTAAATTACGCATACCACTAAATGATTTAAAAACGAAAGTAAATATTTTTTTTTCGCATTTTGGAACAGTGTTTTACTTTTATACCCCTTCTTATATTTTGAATCCATGCGTTATTTGAAGTAAGGAACGTTTCGAAAAGAGGGAGGCAACTGTGGATGCACTACTCGACTATTACACCATCAAAACATTATCGCAAAAAAATTGTGAAAAATAAATATCACTATATAATTAGAACTTATATACTTAAAAATTATATAATTAGAATTTATACAAACATTAAAAACTTAAAATCGACGTTTCGGTCGACATCTACGACCATCTTCAGGATTATGATGTTAATTTATATTAGAGTCTAAAAATATTCCACCAGAGTCCACCATCTTGACCTAAATCTTTCGCAAGGACTTCCATCCTTAGCTACAACAAATCACAAGCCTTCCCGTGGCGGCATCTACTAGATGAAATCCGAATAACAAATTGAAACAAATTATCCAGAAATGTAAAAATAAGCACAGTCTGAAAAACAAACATAGTTGAACTTTCTCTGATCCCTAAAAACATAAAATGAACAAAAATGCAGCAATATGCGATCATTTTGAAATGTTCAACCAAAGTTTAGGGATTGTACATAAAATATTATCATTACAAACTTTATTTTAGCTTAACATAATATCAGTGGATTCTGGAGACCATCCATGATGTTATCACAGGATATAATAATCTTGGCATTTTGAAAGTCAATGCGTCTGACAGGATTATTAAAATATAATCTAGAGAGGGCTGTCACCGGCCGTCACTCTATTATATCACTTTTATGCTCTTTTAAGCGTTCAACGAGCTTTCTCTTCGTGACACCAATGTAAAATAGTCTGTCACTATTTTTCAATTCAATATGTTTATATTGACTCCTTGAGGGGAAATATTGTCCAAAAAATGAAATGAATTGTCACTTCTAGCGAACGTTGAAGGTTGGATTGTGAAAATATATTTCTACGTTTTTGGGCTGGTCACTTTTGTTGACCATTTGTTTGTGGGATTTGAAATTCTTGAGAGGGACGAATATAAAACAAAAAGCACTAAGACAAGTTGGTCAGTACTTACATATTTTCTAATATTTTGAACTGCATCAATATATTTATTCTTGTTATGCATATATATTTTTTTCATTTTATAATTTCTATTTTTTAAACTAAGCTTAAGTCTATATCCTCGAACAATTTTTCGAAAAATATTCACCCTTCAAGAAATCTGCATATACATATGCAGATATCTGCACTATCTGCATATATCATACAAGATAAGAAATATACTTGGTTATTCTAATAATTAAAGGAAATAAGCAAAAATAAATTTCTAATTTTGTTTCAAGGGGATTATTAGTCTGTTGTTGATTAATGGGGTATTTTTTAGCATTTATTACTTGAAGGACTAATACATAATTGTTTATATGTAACATATAAATTTTCAACCGAAAAAAATAAAACATTACGCTTACATAATTAAAATAAATCTTTCAGGATTATAGGTGAATTTGAGTGGGGAAAAAACATAAATTTTCTTTCTGTGAAATTAACATATTTTTTATTTCAAGCTATTTTTAAAACCATAAATCCTAATTCTAAAATAAAAAACAGTAATTATATTATCATAGCACTTTAATAATAAATTATTACCCATGTAAAAAATTAAATAGAAATGTTTTATAAATATACTACACTTAGAAGATAATGCTATATTATTTGAAACCTTAAATAAATGATTTTTGCAGAAAATGGATAATAAAATCCATAAAGAGCATGCAATACGTTGAATTAATAATATAAAAATAAATTTTGAAAATTCGCAACAGTATTTTACTCTCTTTTAACTTAACTTGTTTTTTTGTAGGTAAAGATGAAATTTTGTAATCGACTTTTAACTCACTTTCTTATATGCTAGAATTATAATGCATGTTTCCAGTGACAGTACAGCATTTTAATATTTTTGAAATTAATTATAAATACATAACTTAATTTTAAAGCATTTTTCCGTTATCTCGCCACAGGGGACAAATCGCCAAATATTTTTATTGTTGCAATTGTATACGAGTTACAACAACAATGTATTTTATTATCACTTAACTTAATTAACTTAATTATAAGTACATAACTTAATTTTAAGACATTTTTTCGTTATCTCGCCACAGGGGATAAATCGCCAAATATTTATTATTATTACAATTGTATACGAGTTACAACAACAATGGATGATTTTATCATCACTTAACATAATTAACTTAATTATAAATTAAAATATAAATACATAACTTAATTTTAAGGAATTTTCCGTTATCTCGCCACAGGAGATACATCGCCAAATATTTTTTATTGTTACAATTGTACACGTGTTACAACATCAATGGCTTTTATTATGCACTAAACCACGCTCATCAAAAAGGCCAAACTGGCTGTGAAACAGCAACAAGGCAATATTTTAAACACTAAAATGTAGAAAGTTAAATAAAAATAACTAAATAAAAGTATAAAAATTTAAAAAAAACGCACACACTTTTATCAATTTACAATTTAATATTAACTAAATTATGATTGTATATTGAGAAAACAATTTACAAAGGTGAGTGATACTTTGATGAGTGATACTTTTTCACTATGCTGGCTATACGCCTATTAAGCAATTAAAATTTGAATATTATGAATGCAAGGCGTGAGAAATTTTCTCTGGAAAAATTTCCAAGTATTAAATATAAATTTATTTCAATTGTCGATGCTGGATTTTCTTTGATTTCGTGTTTGTCCCAAGATTGGCGGCTCACAGAAAATATTCCATCTTTTACTGCGTTTGTAGCCTTGCCAACTTGTTATAGTGAAATAGTTCCAGGCTGAGTGTCGTTCCCAAGTGGTTCAGTTGGTAGAACGTCAGTGCGCTAATCTGATGACCCGGGTTTGAGTCCCGGCTTGGGTACTTTTTCACTATGTTGGCTATACGCCTATTAAGCAATTTGAATTTACAAAGTAGTTTAAATTATCCTTTTTTCTTCCTTCCTGTTGCCATATTTTAAAAAAGAACAAATATTATATTTTTTTATAACATCACTAACTTGCAGCATCTGCCAAAAGTAAAAAAAAAGTAGTGAGTTTTCCACAATCGAATTCAGTGCCCACGCAAAATTATTGTAGTGTAACGGAATGTTTTTAGAAAAATCATGAATTGCAGCCATCAAATTAGCATTATTTTCAAGATAAACATTGAATGCTTATAAAAGAAAGTATTTCAAAAAAAATTATTTTTACTTTTGTACTTTTTTTAAATTAAATTTTTAGAAATGCGATGCGAAGAACGGAAAAGTAAATAGATGCACAACGAATTCAATAAAATATTTAAATTAAAAAAGTACAAATATTTTAATCAAAGTAAGAAATCCTTTCTTAATTTCGATGGAAAAATTACCACATACTTTGAAAGTGATTTTCTCAAGATGTGGATAAAGTATAACTAGTTAAATCACTATATTCTTTATGAGAGCAATTTATTTGAAGCATTAATGTGTTTTCAGCGGAATAGCATTTAATTTCATTAGGCTGAATTAATCGGTTTGTTGAGGTGAACGAAATATGATCAAAGAATCGGAAATCAACCAGACAATACTCTTTATTCTGTTACGTTTGATGATATGTACACTGTTAAAAGGTTTTATGTAAAATAACGAAGTGTCAATTTAGCTGAAAACCGAGATTCTGTTAAAAAAAGAAAAAAAGCAGAGAAATACTTTTTTTTTATTTATCATAGACTATTTACATGTATATTTACATGTATTAAAATACCTAGTACCCTGTAAAGGTACGTGTAAAAAAGTACTTAAGGCTTTGTAATTTTACGTGAAAACAATTTTGGTAATTTTGTTGTGCATACTGTAAACAATATTATATTACCATTTATGCGAGTGTTTGGACCTGCACAATGTACACTGTTAAAAAAATTTCTGTGAAATTACGGAGAATCTACTGGTAATCTGTTATCTTAAGTCTTGTGTAAAATTACAGAGATTAGTAAACAGAGATTGTGTTAAATAACAGAGAAATTATTCGGTAAATTTACAGAGTTTACTGTAAATTTTTCTGTTGAAAAAAATTAAGATTGACAGAAAACGTCGATGCTACGCCAGATATGGGTGCTGTTAGAATTACTTGTAATCGCTAGACTTTACAAGAATGGATTCGACCACACCTCTGATTCGAACCCGTGTCATCTGGGTGGCGGACAGGGATTATAACCACTGCACCATTTGGGTTGTTGCTGCTTTGTGCCAAGTATGTCTTTTATGATTTAGTCTAAAAAAAATTATTGTACTTGTAAGGATTTTTTTTTCTTTTTTTTCTTCTTTAAAAAAAAAAAAAGAGAATTTTAATGTTTTTTTTTTTCAGTTTATTTAATGTTTTCGAGAATTTTTCGAAGTTTTAACACAATATACATATTTTATATATATTCTCATAATGTGTAAATATTTTTTCTAAAGAATATTTTTTAGAAAGACATTTTTTTTAGTAGTAAATAAAAGAAAAATAAATTTAAAACATATAAGTTATAAAAAAAACTTTTAATATTTTCATATATTTAAATTTAGAAGATTAAACTTCTTTTTTTTTCTTTTGTAATATTTATGTATTTAAAAGACTGATATATTTTTTATAACGGATATGTCATTAAAATTCTACGATTCCTAATAATAATATATTATAATTTTTTATAAATATTAACACAAATTATAAAATGGATTAAAATAATATTTGAAAATTATCTTACCTAAATTGTAAATCCAGATTAAAATAAAAATTTATTCTTTAAATAACCACACTACTCTCTTTCTATGTTTTGATCAAAGTGATAGTCGATAAAAATCCCCGCTAACTCCGCAGAGATGAATTTCCCCTTTCTAAAATATTCTAATTTTTAATAAAACAATTTTTTAACCACATTTTTTTATTTAATATTTTTAATAAAATTGTAAAAGAATTTTAAAAGTGTGCATTTTGAATTACAGGTTATAACAAATACAAAAATACCTTTAAATAAAGACACGGAAATCCCTACAGGGGATCTAATATTAGAATAGGGAAATGTCTGTAAAATGATGACCAAGAAACTCGATCAAATGCATTTAATGGAGAACTAATGTAAATTTACAGAAAGTCTTGGTTTTTTCTGTGATTTTACAGAAATTTTTAACATTGTAGCAAAATCAAGAAAATCTTCAAAAAATCTCCCCAGTAAATAAAAAGCTGCTATATTATAGTTGTAAATCGAAATTAATTGTAAAACATCGCCTGTCTTCTTCTGTACAAAATTGGTGGTGCAAGCATCAGTTTCTTCTATTACTCCGTAGAAAACATTTGATGTAACGATCGAGAATTTCATTTTTCTGATCAAAAGCCTTTAATCGTAAATTGTTGTAAATAGACCGACAATCTCTGTTTCTTTCAAGTGTTTTTGTAGAATTGTTTAGCAGCGTATGCGTACTACAAAATGTACGTATTATGTAATTTCTAAAATTTATTACGTGATTTATCTTTTGTTTTCTAGTGATTAGTGTAAATATTTCTTTTCAAATAGTCATATAACAATAGCAATGTACGATGTTAATTTACGTAATAAAAAAGCTTTTAAAGCTACAGTAGAGTCTCGATAATTCGAGTCTCGATTGTTCGAGTTTCCCATAAATCCGAGTTAGTGAAAAAAAATCAGTTTAGCTTCCAAATAATGACCAACATATACGCAACACGTGAAAGAATTATTTTGCACCATAAAATTCAAGTACTGGTTTTTATTGTTTTTCGACGGGTCATATGTCAACTGCGCACCCTGAAGCCACCCTCTTAAAGAAAATGGGTGTATTCTTCCTATACAAATGGGGGCTAATGCCGGGTGAAATTGGAAAGAATCAGAGAATAGATGTTCAAAGAGCTCCCGCTCCACTAACTCCTTTTGTCTACTACGAACGTATCGGAACAGAAGTAAACTAGAAGCGTTTTCTACTAACAACTGCTCTGATTTATCCTTAGACAGAAAATCCTTTAAAAAGTCTGAGCATGAAGAAACTGGTGAACCACTTTATATGTGGTTTACACAGCAAAGTGAAAAATAATGTCCTCTTTCAGGTCTGATTCTTTAAGAAAAAGCTTTACTGTTTCGAAAAGAATTTGAAGAAAGTAATGAACACTGCTAGTGTAGGCTGGTTTGACAAGTTGAAAAAAATATATCGTATCCTGCAACTAGAGATCTGTCGAGGAAAGCTATCTGAAGATTATGAGGCCGCCGCCGTGCAATTTTGCAAGAAATTGCAGGAAGTAGTGACAAATGAAAACCTTACGAACGACCAGCTTTATAATTGAAATGAATCTGGCCTTAATTTTAAAATGGTACCATCTAAAACAATCGCATCAAGCTAAAACAAAAGTACTCCAGGTCACATAAAAGCAAAGAGAGGTTAACACTTCTTGCTGCATCAAATGCTTCAGGAAATCACAAGATTAAACTTGTTATCAGAAAAATTGAAAGCCAAGAACATTTAAGCATGCCTCGATATCGTCACTGCCAGTTACGTATAGGAACCAAAAAACTGCTTGGATGACTCAAGAAATATTTAAAAACTGTTTTTTTACGATTTTGTGCCAGAAGTTATAGAGGAATGGATAAATAGTCACACGAACAACCCAGAATTTATGGATTCTGACAGAATCCGGCAGATTTCACACTGCTAATGAGTCACAGCGAGGGGCTGCCTACTGCGCTAGAGTCCACCATGCGATACGTGGAGCAATATCCTGAGTTGACTCCAGCCGACAATATGCTGCTTTGACGATGTTGCTGCATGGAAACGGAGCAATGTGTCAAAACAAAAAAACAATTGACAATTATTTTAAGATATAATTAACCTGTTGCTATCAGCAGTAATGTAATAACTTGTAAGTGCATTTTTCATTTAAATATACACTGAAATTTAAAAATTGCTTTATCTTCATTCATTTATTAATTAAATTTTATGATTTCGATAATTCCAGTTTTCGATAGTTCGAGGTAAGCCCGGTCCCATCCACCTCGAATTATCGAGACTCTACTGTATTTATTAGTTGTTTTAAATATCATATCGGATAACATTTGATAATAGAAATAAAGCATTTAAGAATAATCAACTAAAACTCAGAATGTTGTAAATGAGTACTCACACACTCCATAGTGTAAGAAACACGTAGAGACATGTACGAGTGCGCAGATCAGTCTTTATTACAATACGCATTTGAACATCCTGCATCCTACGAAGCCAGTGCATTTTTCGTGAAACCATTCTCATAACTGCAAACCATTCCGCTTTTTTTTTACCTCTTATTCCGAAAATTAACCTTCGTTTTTTTTTTAATTCCTTCGCTCTCAATATATACAAACATACTACATAATATTAATGTGAATAGCGTAATTGCAAAATTCTGCGAGTTAGAAAAAGGGGCAATGTCTATAATTATATCAAGCATCTTGGAGCAGCATTATGAAGTGGCGGTTTCACCAAAAATTTATTACTTCCGTAGACGTATTTGTTTCCACTGTTTTCGACAGCGATACCTGCATCGCTGTGTCTAAAGATGTGTCAATAATAATGACACGACTTTCGTCGCCACTTCCTGTCGCCATCTAAAATGCATTATCACCATCAAGAGTTTCCATTTATGTGACCGTTCTCGCCAAGAAATCATGTTTGTTGAAACTTTAAAGATTCGAAGATCAGTTACTTTCCATAGCATATGCAACTGTTCTATGCGTCTGGGAAAAGAGGAGCAATTAGAAATACTGTTCTTTTTCGATGGCCCACTAGGCACCATAAATATTCTAGTTTCTAAAATGTTGTACGTAGAAATGAGATTTTAAGTTTTTGGAAGTTAATCCCCAAAAATATTTCGTTATGTTTCTGGAATTACTTACATTTTGTTTTTACTTTTCTTTGAAAATGCAGTGTCAAACCTACTTAACTTAGTTGAACAATTATTTCTTTTGGAACATTTGCGTAATACGGTTTCTGGTATATCCAATGAAGAAGCAATAACATTTTTGCTTCTTGAAGATTTTTTTTTCATTCTTCTATAAAAGAAGGTGCAAAAACTAATATCTTTGATTTTAGAACCGCCTTAACATTCTGTAAATAATAATAACAAAAAACGCAAAGACAAAATTTTTAAAAGAAATAATATTTTTTAGTGTTAAAATAATTTATAATTGATATTTTAGGCTTGGGTTCATTTCACGAAACCCTATTCGTCTCACTTCTTTATCTGTCTGTCTGTCCGACTGTCCGTCTGTCCGTCACGGAGTCCGTTCTCAGAAGCTATATAAGTTAGAAACTTGAAATTTTGTGTACTTACAAATGAATACCCCCTCTCACACGACAAATAATAAAGTTTTGAACTGGCTTTAACTACCAGAGACAGTAATTAAAAACCATAAAAATTCATTAAAAATAGGAAGAATAGTGAAACAAAGATAGAAGCTCATTTTTGACTAAAATTGCGAAACGAGCATCGAAATCTGACTCCACGTTTCGGAAACACACCGAAATAATGGATCTATCGACACGAAATTTTGAATTTAGAAGAAAAAAAAATCGCGATTTCAGAAAACCATATTTCGAGAAAATCCAACCACAACTTTTCGAGATATCAATTAAAAAAAATTCATTCCTCATTCAAAACGGAACACTTTTAATTTAATGACAGCCGCAGGTGTTTGATAAAAATGATTTTCAGACAGCGATCCTGGTAAAATTTTTGAAATGCATTTGTAAAAGAGGCATGCACATTATTATAGATCTACTTATGCTACGGTTTCGAAATTAACACCGCGCGATTCGTCTAAATTTCAGTGTTAATAGTTTCAAAAATTTAACGAGATCCGCCCATTAGAACCCAAGATATTAAACAATTTTTCATTAATTGGATTGTGTGTTTTTTCACAACCCAGATACCCGTCTGCAAGCAAGTTATCTTTGAAAGAAAGAGAAATTTATAGTTGTTCCGTCGGGAATCTATAAAATTAATTAAAATATTCCATTTATTCATTTGAAATATATGCATGTATGAGTATTTTTAACGCCGATTCCAGAAATGTTATTTTTGTAAAGATCCGATAATTAGAACCCAAAATATTAATTAATATTTGATTAAATTGATCTCAGAAAAAAGAATCGATTTTTTCAAGCAAGATATTTTGTCTTCTAATGGAAATAATGAAAAAATTTATATTGGGCAAATTCGGGCTCTATTAAATTTTTTTGAAATATTGCATTTATCAATTTGAAAATTATCCATCTATGCGTACTTTTTAATGGTGAACCTAGATATCTAATTTTAAAAGAAACATATAATTCGAGCCGAAGTTATTAATTAATTTTTCGTCAATGAAAATAAATCTTTTCGAAGTCAAAAGCACAGCTGCCATTCAATGATGAAGCGAGTCAAAGGTTGCTAGAAACGATGACTGCCAGTTTTTAAATTCAGCAATTTTAATTCAGCGAATTTAATGTACATAAATATGTGTTTAAAAATATATAAGGTACGCATTTCAAAATTGGAATATAGGCATAAATTGATACGCGCTGATTAAGATTTTTTCTAAAAATAAAAAAAATCCACCGGTAAATTTTTATTTTAAAAAATCTTGATTTCTTTGGAAAACTTATAAAAATCTAATTGACAATGGTTTTAATAATTAAAGAAACGTCTGCATTTTTTATATTTGTGGAGATGGAGACGGAGAGAACGACTTTTTATTAAATAGCGCATTTAGTCAATATAACACATATTATTACAATAGAGACTTGCGAGCTTCGCCCGCTAACAGGACAATGAATATAATTAATAAAGAAACGTTTGTATTTGTCATATGGGGTGGTGGGGAAAAATACTTTTTATTAAATATCGCATTTATTCCACATGGCAGAGCAGAATAGCGTGCTTTGCCCGCTGTCGGGCCCCTAATTTACATCGAAGTTTTTTTAACTATTTATTTGTTATATTTGCGGGAATGAAGAGGTGGGGGTAATCGACATTTTATTAAATATCGCATTTATTGTACTTCACCTCTCGCCCCCTGGCGGCGGTTTTTTCTTATTCGACACACATTTTAATATTTACATATCTACTGCTCTGCTTTTGACAGAACTAATCCCATTTAACAAATTTAACATTTTTAGCTTCATCAGTACCTTTGAATTGCTCTTGAACAGAGAGAATATCGTATTTTTCAAAAAACAATTTTCGTAAAACTTGCAATTAATTAAAGGATAAAATGTTTTGAAATAAATATTAAACTAAATCCTTTGTGCGATTTTCGATCACACTTACGCACTTGTTTATATTGCGTAAGAGTGCGCGCGTATTCTTATTCAACTACCAGATGTGCACTCTTACACTTTTTATTTTGGTGCAAAATATTTCATGCCATTTTCGTCACTTAATTTAGCAGGGAATTTTCATGTTTGTTTAAAACATCTTCATCATTTTGTCATTCAAAACAATCACGAAATCATTAGATATAAGTAAAGTTTTATAACAGTAACAATGGTAAAATAATGGAAAACAAAAGCAAAAGGAACTAGAAAATTTGAAATATTCTCCTGTGTCTCTTTCTAAGTAATTTGCTTGAGCACTAACAGGCTCAACCACAATCGAAATACAATTGCAGTTAACAACGTGCTTCACACCAGTATATTGTCATGACGAATGCCTACTATTAACGCATTCGCACTCTGATATAACACCTTTCCTTATTGAAAAGCTTTTCTATTACTGCTCTTAGAAGAGTACAGTATAATATTGTAAAGAAACTCTTTGCAATATATATATATATATATATATATATATATATGGAAAATTCGTTACATGTTTATCTTGATTAGTAGATATCTACATTTTATCCATCTTGGTGTATAATTAAACATACATGGATATAAAAGTTTAATAATAAATATTCTTTCCTAACTGCACGCAGAAAAACAAACTACAAACAGTTTATGAAGCATTTTTTTTCCCTTCCACATTTTTATTCATGCTAGCTTTAGTTTTACATCATGTTTGTCAAACGAAATACAGAAATTTATTCATTTGTGTAAATTTTTGGTTTAGTTCAAATTTGTACATTATTTAATTTGGATATATTTTCAATTTAACAATAAATGAAGTCTTTCAAACATGAAGAAATTAAACTAAATGAATGTTAATTATTTCTTGCTTTCTGAGATATTATTACAGTGATGGATTCTTAAAAGTAATAATGGAATTGGCATGAATTCCCACACGCAGAAAATTTTCATATTTGAATTTTAATCGAATTTAACCTCCAATTTTTTATTCACGACTTGTGCGTTGATCAATTTCGGAACTTGACAAAACTTGATTATCAAATACAATGCTTCATAGAAACGAAGTTATTCATAAATGCTTAAAATGACTCACATTACTTCTATTTTACTACATACGTAACTACATAAATTTCAATACATCAATCTAAATCTCATTTATTTGTTCGCAACTGCTTGTTTCATCAGAAAACATATCTACAAATTGCAAATTAGAGTCACATGTCGGTATAAATTTTATTCATATTATTTCTAACACATTCTAATGATGAAATAATCTCATTAAATTTTTTATGTTTATGTATTCAGTCTTTTTTTAAATTTCAGAGCATTTATGAAACATTTCATTTGAATTTAAAATATTATTTCTTGTTGAATATTACGTTTCAAAAGTCACTAAAGGGAAATAACTTGCATATGAAGAAAAAATGTTCTATTCTTTTCTTTAATCTTACAAATTTCAAAAACTCTATAATAATGAATGAAAATGTTAACACAACGCAATGTCAGAAATATATTATGTCAAGCTGTTCGTATTCTTTCATATAAAGGAAAGATTGATAAGAGCGAAGTAATTTTAATTAAGTTTATATGCGGAGATCCTAATTATTTAAACAAACAGCTCTGTTTACTTTACTTTCTTTTCGAACTCTTAATAAGTTCAAGAAATGATAAGTAAAGACCAGTAAAAGACAGTCAGGTTTTGACAGTAAGTATACGATGTAATTATACATAACATACATGCTGAAACTGCAGAATGCAGATTTTTCTTTATTCAAGAAAAACAAATTTTTTTGAAACCTTAGAAATAAAAGCTGCTATTATGTATTTCCATGAGCGAATAATGGGAAGTTTTTAATTAATGTAAAAAAGTGCACAGTCCTACAATAATAACTAACACTTTCCATTTTTAAATTAAAGGATCAAGTCTTTTTGTACTTTTGGAAACAGGGATAGTAAATTATAAAGCGTTTTTTATTAGTCGTATGAAATAAAATTAGTATTTTATTATTATTATTTCAATATATAAGCTTTATTTTAATTAGCGTTTTAAGACAGTATATGTAAGACATCTAAAAAATAATCTAAACAAAAGAAGTTACTTTGTGATAATATTTCGTACATTAAAGTTTTGGTCACCTGAAATGAAAGAGAAAACTTTAAAAAATATTTCCATATCACTGAAATGAAAGTTCTTCTTAAAAGTTTGGCAGAAATATGAATCAAATGGAAGGGAACGTTAGAAATGACGAGAGACGATTCATATATAGTGCGTGTAAAAACTTCAAGGACGGCAAATAATTATAAAAATTTTGATAAATTTAAAATGAGATAATTAAAATGGAAATTTATTGCTGATCATAAAATTGAAATAATAATATAAAAGTTACAAAATTGTATATGTGAGCTTTTTAATTAGAACAAATAATAATTATGCACGCAAAAGCTATTTTTACCTGTGTAAAAACATTATGGACACCACTATTTATTTAAAAAATGTTACGTATAACTACTATAAAGTTGTACGTTAAAAACACTTATGAATAATGATTTTTCTGAAGTTTTATATTAAGAGTTTCGTTAATTTTATAAAAAATATCAAAAGCAAGTAAACTGACTCAGTATGAAAAAGACGCCGTTGAATTCAGGAACGAGTGGTCGGTCTATTGCAAAAAAGAGAGAAAGATCTAAAACCATCATCAACAATTTTTTCAGGCTAAAAAACGAGTATGAAAAAACAAAAACGCTCGAGGCAGACGAAAAATCATGGCACACAGAGATGAAGCGAGAGTTTTAATGTTAGCATCAACTGTAAAATACTCAAGTAAACAAATTTTACGAACAAGTGGATTCAATGTGTGCACGAAAAGAATCTGCAAAACTATTACTTGATCTGGAAATTTACAGTACACAACGAAATTGTGTAAACCCTCTTTACTAAATAGACACAAAACCCAGCGTCTACAGTTTGAAAGGAAAGTCATAATTTGGGACGATGAATGGCTGCAGGTTATTTTCTGCGATGAAACAAGTTAGAACATAGATGGTCCCAAAGGCTGGAAGTATTATTAGCATGATTTGAGAAAAGAAAAGGAATTTTCTCAAAACGTCAATTAAGTGGCTGATCTATTATTACATGGGGCTGCTTTTTCTTTAACGATGTGTGGTCACTTGCATTTCTTTCAAGAAAGGTTTATTCAAAGGCATATAATCCAATTTATTCCATCAAAGTTACACTAAAAATTGACTGAAAATATCAAGAGCGATATATATATAAATTGTATTTCAACTGCATTAGAGGGTGACATAATGTGTTTTGAAAAAAAAAAAAAGAATAAAAAAAAATAAATTGAGCATTTGAATTTAAATTTTGCTTTTTTATCATAAATATAAAATAAACCCATGCAGCAACCCTGTTCACTTTATCTTTATTGAACATTTTTTTTAATAATCATTGTTGCGGAATTTAATTTTTGTGGCAACAGTAATTTGAGGAAAAACTTTCATTTCATTTCTGAAAAGAATGCCTTTTTAATTTATTACTTGCAATTTTAACCAAAATACATGTTTTAAACTGATAACATGATAGAAACTGTTTCTGACCATCTTTCATCTGCTACAACACTTCTGACAGGGGAAAATGATTTAGCAGCCAGATAATGAGCCAATCC
Source organism: Maratus michaelseni (assembly GCA_963931845.1). Lineage (NCBI taxonomy): Eukaryota > Metazoa > Arthropoda > Arachnida > Araneae > Salticidae > Maratus > Maratus michaelseni. Next base: position 252,693,405 of record OZ007590.1, on the reverse strand, counting down.
ACACAAGCCGTAAGACAAAACTCTGGTTCCAGAAGATAAATATTGAAGTTTTGAAATGGCCACCCAGAAATCCCGATTTAACAACCCTATCGAGAACTTGTGGGATGATCTAGTAAGAAGAGTTTACAAAAATGCAAAGCATTTTTCCTCAGCTTCAGAACTTAGATCTACAATTAAAGATGAATGGTACAAATCCAGTCTTGAACTGTGCCAAAAATTAATCACGCCCATGGAAAATAGAATATTTGCGGTCATTAAAAGAATGGTGGGTGTACAAAGTATTAAGTATTTGTTTTTTCATTACTGTACTGATTTTATTTTGCTGTCCTTAAAGTTTTTACACAGGTAAAAATAGTGACTTTTTGTATAATTGTTATAGTTTTGAAATAAAATCAGATAAATTTAGTTGATTTTTTATTAGCTTTTCAATTTTATAATACACAATACACATTATAGAAAACTTTTTTCATCTGGTTTGAAATTAATCAAAATACTTTGCATATTTTGCTGTCTTTAAAGTTTTTACACACACTGTATATATATATGTGTGTGTGTGTGTGTGTGTGTGTGTTAATTTCTGCTTTGTTAAATGTAAAAAATTCCTCCAGCTAATTATTGAAATTTTAACTATAAGTAATCGGAATAAACAATTAAAAAAATTATTATCAAATTATTTATATATCATTACACCTAGCTGTATATTTAAATGCATAATGATGCATAATTCTAGAACACATGAACACATTTTGATAATTTTTGCTTGCTTATTTGAAAAGACATATAAATATCAGATGCAATTAAGGTGCCTGAATACGTACGGAGCAATTTTTTCAAAAAAGCTATTTAATTATTTTTTTTACTTATTTTTATGAAGATTGTGACTACAAACTGTAAAAAAAGCAAAATATATTTTATTCTTTCATAAAATTTTAGTGAATGTAGGAATTTGTAGTAAATTTTAGTGAAATTTGTCGCAATACGCAAAACACTTTACAGAAAATTCTACTTTATGTATCTTAATTTCTCTTTTACACTTCATATTTATGACATTGGAGAAGGCAATGAACTAAAATCTAAGAGATATTTTAAATGCTTCAAAGCTTACAGGATATAGATCCTGTTTACATGCCGATTTTCATAAAATTTATCGACGTCATTTCACAAAAAAACATAAAACAAAAAATATTTATTCTAAAATTAAATCTTTAGTTAATTGCCTTCACAATAGTCTAAACAACGTGACATATTTCATAGTGATATTCCAAAAACTTTTTGAGAAATCATGTTTTGCGTAGGGAATTTTCCAAAAAATGCATTTAAAGTTTAGGTTTATGTTTTACTATTTATGTTTTACTACAAGAATTTACTGTAAAATTTATCTCAACTTCAATGTTTCTATAAGCCATACTCTTATTTTCAAGTCCGAAGCCTTTTTTTATTTTTTTTATTTTTGACTCCCCCATCCCCACTTAGTACATTTAAACAGTACCTCTGGAACTTTAAACACTGCTTCCGGTTTCAGTGACAGCTGATGAGTAGTCTAAAAACTGCTATAACTCCGGTTCTGTTTTTCGTACAATAAACATAAATACAGTTTTGGAAATGTAAAATGTTGGGCTTTAATAAAATATAATATTAAAAAAAAAAAATTCGGTCGAAAACTGCGTTTTAAACGTAGTCAGGTACGTATGAAGTATGCAAGATAATAATATTTTTGCATGCTTGACTACCGATCTATGCTCTAAGTTTTACAGATTGTCATACTAACTTAAAAGCATAAAATACTTCTTAATAACAGCATAAAAATAAGGAATGCGCTAGGTCTTTAGAAAGAACTTTGTCTTTCTTCCTCAGGCGCAAAGAAGACCTCCAACCACTTTGAAGGCAGGAACAAGACACTTGTCTTGACACAGTATCTTGCACCTGTCTTCAAAGTGGTTGCACGTTTTTTTTTTTTTTTTTTTGCGCCTCACGAAAAAAGGCAAAGTTCTTTCGAAAGGCCTAGCGCATTCCTTATTTTTATGCTTACATTAAGAAGTTTTCGATGCTTTTATATTATCGTACCAGTTTATTTAATGCTTTAATGATATTGACTTAAATCTTAAATATGCTTATGAACAAGCTAAGAATGATTACTAGTTGCAAGGCGTTTTACAAATCCTTCTTGAATATGTGAAAAAAAATATTTGCTAATATTAATGTTCTTGGAGAATGATTCTATTTAGATCTCTTAACATTAGATTGAATTCAACAATCAACTGAGTGTAATTAGTCAAATCGTTATATACATTTTTCAGACTACGATGTTTAATCCAAATGATTTTCGAGCTGGTAACACCGTGCATTTGAGATTGTTTTCTGAACCATCTCAGATGGTTAATGACTTCAGTGAAAAATTCGGAAATTTTACTACGTATGGAATTTCTACGCTTCCGGTGAGTGGGTATTTCGATGGTCCAGGGCGAGAAATTTCTCTTCCCAGGAAATAAGAAAAATTTTATAGTATTTGCAAACTATATATTTTACAATATTTGCATAAAACATATTTTATAGATGAAGAATTCTAAAATATTTTTAAACATATTTTTATTATCTTAATTCCCCATTCCTTTAGAATTATCTCAATGAATATTAGAAAAGGTTCCATAAAATACTGCGTTACAGACACGTGTAAAATATTTTTGTTTTTTATGTGGATTCTGAGAAGTAATCTCCTTTTATCAGCAAAAAATTGTAAATACTAAGAAAATACAATAGATGTTATTTTAAAGAAGCCATTTATTTTTTACCCTGTATTTGTACGTTTTATACAAAAAACTTCAAAGCATAATTGTTATTTCGTTTACAGAAAAAAAACAATTCGAAAAATAATTTATTAAATAAATGGAAAAAATTCTTAAACATTTCTCTTTTTCATTAAAAAAATTAAATTATTTTCTTATAAATCAAATTAAATTTCAATGCTATTTATTTTAATGGCATTCCTTTACATTGAATAATAAGGATTTAACTAGATTGGATGAGAAAAAAGAATAGCGGTTTTTTATGATTAAAAGAAAATTTCCCTGGTGAATATATTCATTTTAAAAATCAGCAAAGAATTGCAAATGTCAGTGATTATTTGAAATATTATTAATTTTAGTAGAGAAAATTTTTTTAAATGCATCAACATTTATAAAAGAAAATGCAAGCAAAAAATGACATATTTTGATATTACGAATGTATTGCCTTTTTAGATAATTGAAAACCAATGTAAACAGGAGTTTTTGTTATGTTCTAGAAAATGATCATTTTCTTTCATAACTACTTTTAGAAGAAGTATTTAATTAATTGAGTGCAACATGTTTATAAACGACAATACCGAACATCTTCTTCACATCTGTTAATTGTTGACATATACTTCCAGTTACAAAAAAGTTATATGAATCAAATAGTTATGTTCCAGCAAGACAATAAACTGAAACATTTTTTCGAATAAAAATTACAAAATCTATTTTTTAACACTGTCCAACTTAGTTGAAAAATGTTTAGGACTTCGGTTTGTCTGTACGTCTGACGTCTGTCCGTTTGTCCATGCTCTAACTTGCGTAAACATAGTCGGATTGTCCTGTAACTTTTCTATATTATTGTTGTTTAGTGTAGCATGATCCCTAATAAAAAGAAAGTCTTTATCACTTATAGTTATTTTACAGGGGCAATCAAAAGTATTCCGTTACATTACAGTCAATGGTAAACAACGTTTAAAGGCATTTTGATGCTGCTACGACATTTAAAATATGATGAAGTTGATATACAATTATGAAGTGCACTAAAACATGCCTTTTGTAGATTATGGGGTTATTATTCACTTACAGGGTCAAAAAAAGAATTCTGTTGCACATTGTTTTACAGGAAAAAATAGTTTGCAGTGTAATTTAATGATGTTTCACTATATCAAACATAATGAAATTTATATGCATTACTGAGGTGCACTATAAATTGTTCACTTAAAAGTATGGTGTGCATTGCGTTTATGGTTCATTTACAGGACACGAAGAAAAACTCGGCTACGGTATACGATACGTGCAATAATTACAATCTATGTGTGATAAATGCGTTTTAAACATTGATGTGCTTTTTTAAGTTTAACTAAATTTTTGCATAGTACGTGGTGTGTATAAATCCGGTTGATTGTATACAGGCTACACAAAAGAATTCGTAAATAATACAGACTATGGGAGTAAATTGCTAAGGGTAGCTTTTAATTGTGTTACGCATTTTCCTGTTGAACTATATTTAGTAGACTTATAAAGTTTGTAGAAAATAAATAAACTCATATACAAGGCTACTCAAAGAACAAGGCACATTGTCGTTTATGATTGGTAATTGCCGGAAGTTTATTTTAAGTTGCCTTACGCATTTTTTACCTGAATAAATTTTAGCTTGATATGGGGTGTGTACAAAGTCTTTAGATAATATACATGGCTGTACAAAAGATTTCAAGTGCATTTCCATCGATTGGCGAAAATTGCTAAATGTGAATTTTCTAAAACAGCTAAATTTTATCACGCTATGCAGTAAGTATCCAAATCTATAGATCATATACAGGGCTGCACAAAGTAATTCGACATTTTTTTCTATGGAAGGTAATTGCTAAAACTGGACTTTTAAATGTGTTATATGTTTCCTATACTGCTACTTAGATATATTCTGTCACTGTAAGTAACGGTGAAGTTTTGTTACAGTTTTCTGGATGTATTGGAGAGTGTTTCATAATATATGTTTGACGCATGATTTTTCGTTCTTGTTTATATATCAGCTCGATCCCTGCAGATATGTATGGAAAAAGTTTTATACTAATATATAAAATGAAGCGAAACTTTTATCGATTACTAAAATTAACCTTTTGTAGATTCAAAGTCTGTAAGGTTGTTTGGTTGTTCGTTGGAACATTTTTAGTATTTCACTGCAAGATTGGCTTTCAAAGGAAGGTACCACAAAAACATATACCAAAAGTGTTTGAGTTTAATGTTAGTCAGTGAATGTGATCGATTTATTATATGTGTGGAATAAACTAATATGTTAATTTCAATTATCGCAAGGGCAAATGAAGTAGCTGTGCAAGTTCCTCAAAGCCTAAAATCGGGTATTTTTTCTTAAAACGAATACAGATTGTGCCTGAAAACATGTTATAGGGTTTCCCAACTGGCTCTTTATGCCAGGGCTCTTTGTGAAGTTAGTCGGACCCTGTTCTTTATCTTATAACTTTGTGGCATTCCATACATAAAAAATAACAAACAAAGCAATCAGTTTGCAAGGAAGTGTTTATTTTTTAATAAGATTTCGAATGCTAAAAATATATTAATAGTTTTACTATTTAAGAATTGTTACGTGATTATAATATAAGTACACTGTTAAAAATTTGCAGCAACCTGACCAGTCATTCGACCGTTTTTATAGAAAACGGTTACATAACCGTAATTTAACTGTAGTCTGACCATAATATGGGCAATAATATGGTCAGAATAGAATTAAACTGCGGTTATGTAACCGTTTTCTATAAAAACGAAACGGTCAAATGACTGGACAGTTTGCTGCAAAATTTTAACAGTGTAGTCTTTGGGACAAAAAGTTTTAACTTTTAAATTATGTGTATTATCTTCTAAATTGTATATGTTTTAATAAAGAATCAAAACAATTGTTTCTGGACCAGTGCGCTGAAGCGTTCGTCCAGTGCATCTGCTCGATTTTGTGCTGCTGATGTTTCAATTTTAGTGTATATTTCATGGAGTATATAGCAATATTCTGAATTGCGGGGTTATTTATTTTACAACCAGTGTAATCGAAAAGCAAAAAGAGCACCAAAGGTAATATAAAATTTTCATAATTATCAGCATGTCACTCGAAAATTTACGGTAAATGTTATTAAAACAGCTGGAGAAATTTTATAGTATAGAACATGGCCCACTCTCGCAAACACTTATGCTCAAATATTTGACATTGCAAACATTCAAAAGTCTATGACTTAATTTCATAGAAGTTTGATTATTTAAGTTTTACACGAAAAATAATGTGTGAACGATTTAATAAACTGAAGTTCGCCAAGGTATTATTTGATATAAAACAATGTTTATTAGTCATAATTATTATTATTATTATTATTATTATTATTATTATTATTATTATTATTATTATTATTATTATTATTATATGTAGAATGTTTTTTAAATCACCCTAATTACGCGTTCCGAGCACGAATTTCTCTTTAAAACATTTAATTCATGCTAATAAATGTTTGTTGAAAATTTAATGTTTCTATTCTAATGATCCACGGTAGGTCTTAAATATACCGATTTTTTCATACATATGACATACAGGATAGCAAATTATGCACAAACAAACAGATATAGGAAAATATTTTTAATATTTTGCGTTTTTTAATTTTACTTACCCATCATACGTAGTATAGGGTATCGTTTTAAAAATCGAAAAAAAAAAATTGATGGATTTACACGTTTCAGACACTGGAGATTCCGAAAAACATATTTTTAGAAAAAAAAAATTTGCCGTCCGTCTGTGTGTCTGTGTGTCTACGCATCGTCTGTAAACGCTCTATTTCCCGAACAAATTGATATAGAGACTTGAAATTTGGTATGTACTTAGTATGTAATAATGGAAAGAAGCTTATAGAATTTCAGTAACCTCAATTATCTGGAACTATTTTTATCGGACTCTCGAAATCTTCGTTCTGATAAAACGTATATAAAAGTTTTCGAAATTGTTTATTTTAAGGAGAAAATATTAAAGACAATAAAAAAACATACATTTTTCATAAAGTATGAAGTCGATCGGATAATTAGTTGCCGAGATATTTGTAATCCTATTTTACACACTCTACGATTTTTCATGACCCTGTATTTCATCCAAGTTTCAATTCAAAGATATATTTTAATTGGAAATGAAACTCTTAATCAGACGCAATAAACCATTAGTTAATATGATTATTAGTTTTGGAGTTATAATGATTTTTCTTTTACGCAATTCAGTAATAGAGCATTTAAAGTTTATGACGTCTTCAAGCTACGATTGTATTCGAATTGCAAAGCATTTTATAAGTAGTTTACACATGTTTTATTTTAATATTTTATATTACGCATATCCATGATGGGTAAGTATTACGGTTGTCCCCAACGACTAGTTTTCAGAGAACTGGCAAATTTCTACTCCACAAATAAATCATTAAAATACACTGGTGTGCAAAACTTAAGCAACAAACACAAAATGCGAATTTCTGAACACGTGAGTACTCAAAACGAAATTCTATAAAGAGCAAGTGTAGAAAAAAGGTACTACCCTAACAGCACGGCCAGTCAATGTGAAGTCCCCTTGACGTCACACATGGTTAGAAGTGTCACAATCGCTACGGTAAATCAAAATATGGTATATTTCACTGTCTCATTATTACTCTCAAATGATTGTTAACACTGAAAAGTCACTGTGACTGTCACTTTGTGATGGGTCACCAGGTGACATTACAATGAAGTCACCTTGTGATTCTCAAGTCACTGTCAGTTGAAGACTGTACTTTGAAGTCATTGTGAGCATTGCATTCTGATGAGTCGCCAAATAATGTCACAATGAAGTCGCATGGTGACTTTCCGGCGATCGACACTCTATTGTGAAGTCATGATTGCACTCCTTTGTGAAAAGTTACCAGATGATTTCATTTTCTGTCACTTGGGAACTCATCACAGAACAGCTATCATGATGACTTTACAATGGAGTGTCACAATAACAGTCACATGAGAGTCACAAGATGACTTCATTGTAAAGTCACCTGGTGACTCGTCAAAAAGCAACAGTCATGGTGACTGTTCAGTGGAGTGACCAATTGAGAGTAAAAATGAGACGAATGAAAGATATCACATTTCTGCTCATTGTAGTGACTGTGACAATTGTGACCATTTGTGATGTCAAGAAGACTTCACATCAACTGTCTGTGCTGTTAGGGTAGTACCTATTTTCTACACTTGCTGTTTATAGAATTTCCTTTTGAGTACACACGTGTTCAAAAATTAGCATTTTATGTTTGTTGCTTAAGTTTTGCACACTAGTGTATAAATACAGTATATTTCAGCGTATAAGGTTACCGGTAAATATGTCCAATCGGAGATTTTTGTCAAAATTCTGTTAGTTTTGTTATAGGCTTGAAAGACCTTACCGGTTTATAAGTCAACTCTCCCTTTCTCGAAATTTTAAACTTTTTTAATATATTTCGTGAGCGTCATCTATAAAATAATCCAGAAAATAATTATTATTATGCCAGCCAGCATCTATCACTTTTACGTAATCATTCACATGCGGCTTACATAGTCACATACTTTTCTTCTATTTCCATCTGCATTAGTTATTGGTTGAGTAGCTCCGGTAACGGTAAACTAATTTTTTCATATGCAGTTCTTAATGAATAATTACATGCATAGCTTCTGATTCAAAGTTAGATTGGTACGGTATCACTTGTAAGATACTGTGATTATCACCAATTACTATTTTTTGCATTTAACTTCACGTTTTCAGGGAGTAAAGCTGACAATACTCTTTTGATTTTCGTCCAGGAGGGAATTTCGACCTTTGCAAAATTCTGCAAACCAACTGAATAAATTAGCAAGAGATGGAGCTTCATTTGCATGCGGTATGTTGAAGACATTCTTCTTAATTTAGCGCCACTTTAAAATCATAATAAATTTTACCTCGATAATGCTCCCGCATCAACTCCATTTTCCTGTTATTCAAATTTTATTCTACGATATCTAAGTTGCAACTGTTTAAAAAAATTATCGTCTGCAGATATAAAAAAGTTCAAATTTACATTATGTACTTAATATAGTTATTTTAGCGCATAGCGTTTTCTCCTATTTCAAAACTGTCAGGATTACTCTCGTATTACACTTTTTTGAGTGAAAGTCTGAATTTTAAACGTAGTGTACGCTTGAGCTGTTTGCGATTTATAACTTTTACTAGCTAGTTTTGGAATCACATAGACCTTACAGTTAATTTAATAAGATTATACGCCGCAAATTAAGATAATTTTATCTTCTGTTATGAGCAAGTTTTTCTTATCATAATCCTGGACTATCAATAAAAACAATAAGTATGAAGCAATCTCTAAATTAAAAGTCATTCAATTGAATAAAGCATCGAATTCCTGCAACAAGAGTCCATGATGTATAGAGATTATTAGATAACGAAGAAAAAATGAAAGCAGCTTTACTTCATACTCTCACCATTATTATTACAAATGTATTTAAATGTACAGAGTGGTCCAAATAAAATTAACCGGATAGGAAAAGCTCTTTGATGTATAGAAACCGAAGAGAAGTACTTAAATGTTAGTCTGGAGCCATATTTATTTGGACGAACTTGTATTATTACATTTTTGCTATCTTTTCAGAGTATAATGATTTTAAAGAATAAAAGATATTTTTGCTTTCATTTTGCAAAAGATATCCCTCCTCCAGTTTTAGTTTAATTCTTTTTTAATATTTGAGAAGCGGTCATATTTTGGTGTGATGAAAGCTGTTTCATTTTATAATGATAAAACAATGCTTGTGCAAAACATTTCATTAGACCGCAATTTAGTCTATTCGAAAACATTGCATTTTTATTTATTTGCGTTTCGTTTCTTACACAAAACATTTTTTAATATTCCAGTGTATAATAGTTTAAAAAATAAACGTTTTTTTTTCTAATTTGTGAAATTAATTAAAATGAACATTATACGTTACTTTTTACACTTTCTGATGCTAGAGGATTAAAACCATTCCACAATAAAGATTCCTAATTGAATGTAAAATATAATTTGAAATTACCAAAGATTATCTGAGACACTGAATTTTAATATGCTGCGAACCGTTATGAAGAATTTATTTAATGTCTCTGAAAATGTCAAAATGGTGATTGCAGAAATTAATATTTATTATTCGCAATTATCAAACTCAATCAGGTGTACAAATATTATCGAAATATTACTTTCAAGTATTATTACCAATAGTAACTTTAGATTAAGAAAACAATTACAGAAGACAGTCTCCCATGAACAATTTTAATAGATATAAATATCTTTATATAATCCAGAGACATTATTGCATATTATAAATACCGTATGAAGAAATTAGTCTTTAAACTATAAAGGGGACCAATAAAATATGCAGCTATTTACAAATTAGTGCTATTAAATAAATTAAAATCTAGGATTATATTTTCAATTAAATTCAATTAAATAATATAAGCAGAGTGCTTCATAGTCAATGTTATTCCTCCAATAATTAGAACTATTATGCGTTATGATATTATAATTATCCATGAGAAAAATGAATTTGTTTTAAGTGAGAGAATAAATTTGGAAAACTAAATGCATGGATTTATGGCAAGAAAAAAGAAATAATAGTGTTGTAATTGAGCTGGAATTGTTATTACAGTTGCGAAAAACAAGCATCAAACAGACATAAGGACTGAACATTAGTCTAGAGGCCGTAAAAAACTAAACTACTGTTGTTGAATAACTTTAGAGGTCATTCTTTCCCCAATATATCAATCTAAATACTTCGATTTTTTTCATACAAAATATAGATATGTAGATATGTATTATCAGTTTTACATTTAAAATTAGTCCACATTTGTCCACAAAACTGGCCGATTCGTTAAAAGTTTCAACGTTAGAGATCGTTCTGGTTTCCTGAAGAACAGATGTATTTATCCAGTAGCTTACACACGCAGCCCCTAAGCCTTGCAAATTACTTACATTCCTCATTATTCAGATTAATTTTAATAATATTAAACAAATAATAACTTTAATTATATTAAAACAAAATGAACGAAATCTAGTTTTCGCAAAACAAGAAAATTTGTATGTGTGTTGTTCCGGTCGTGTTGTCTGGCAAAATGACATTTACCTTTTGGAGGTAATGTGACTGTGAAATGAAAGTATTCAATATTGTACCATTATATGCATCCATTTCTTTAGTGTTACTCGCGTAAACATAGTCGGATTGCCCTGAAACATTTCTATATTATTGTTGTTTACTGTAGCATGATCCCTATTAAAAATGAAGTCTGTATCACTTATAGTAATTTTAAAGGGGTACTCAAAAGTATTCCGTTACATTACAGCCAATGGGAAAAAAACGTTTAAAGTGCAGTTTGATGATGCTACGACATTTGAAACATGATGAATTTTATATACAATTATGAAGAGCAGTAAAACATGTTATTTGTAGAATATGGGGTACAAATCATTTATTATTCACTTACAGGGTCAAACAAAAGAATTCAACCTGTGTTAAATAGAAAAACGCAGTTGCATTTACCAAATTGGCGATTTTGGTGAAAATAGTGGCGTGTTACAAATAAAAAGTACCAAAATGAAGAAACTAACTTATTTTTATATTCTCTGTTGATAATCAGCATAATACCATATTACAAAATTTAGTACAACTGAAGAAAGATTAAATTCTGGAGCACAGTGCTATTACTAAACTATGACCTACAGAAATCCAGGTCCTACTCAGACTATTAACCTACGTTCCAAATCATGTAAATTTATATATTTTCTTACTAAAGTGCAATTACTTATAAATTTATATCTTGGTATATATAGTATCATAATGTTGAGATAAATTAAATGCAAAAAAAAAAAATTGCTATTTTTTCTTTAACTTTTATCATGTGAATTAAAAAGGAAAAGAAGGAAGATATGCTGCAATCAGCACTTCCCATCTTGCGCTCCATATTTGTTACAAAGATTTTGTACACTGTGATCTGCATAAATTTGTCTTTGCGCAACCTATGCTAATGTCAAATTCAATAAAAGAAAAACTCAAGTATTTTTAGTCCTAGTTCGAAATTCACTAAACCATAAAGTCTAATTTGAAAGACAAAACGCTAGTTGCTTTTCTAATAGAATGAGCATAAAAACCTCATCTGTGATTGAAACATTTTTCCTGCAGAAAGATTTATACAAACCTTTCTGTATTAATTGCTAAATCATTTTTAAGAGCATGATCTGAAGAACCTGTTGTCTAAATTCTATGTCAATGTATCACAGACAACCGTCTACATTGGATTTTAAATATCAAAGACTTTGTATCATCATATATTCTAATACGAGCAAATATTGTGTGTGGTTATGTATATAATATATATATGCAAATTTTATCTCAAAAACGGCTCTAATGATTTTGACGAAATTTTGTATCCTACCTTTTCGGGACACCAGAAAACCATTGGGGTAGGTCACGTGTTCGAAAAAATTCGATTAGTGGGTCATCAAGGGTCATCAAGGGTCAAGGTCAAGCTAATTCTATCTCAAAAATGGTTCAAACGATTTTGACTAAATTTTGTATCTTACCATTTTCGGGCACGAGAAGACTATTGGACTGGGTCACATGTTCGAGAACTTTCGATTAGTGGGTCATTTTTGGGTCAGCGCGGGTCAAATTAATTTTATCTAAAAAACGGCTCTAACGATTTTGATTAAATTTTGTGTCCTACGAGTTTCGGGCACGATGAAATAATTGGGCTAGGTCACATGTCCGAGAAAATTCGATTAGTGGGTCCTTTCTGGACCATTGTGGGTCAAGCTAATTGATCTAAAATGCGGCTCCGACTATTTACACTAAATGTTGCATCTTATGGTTTTCGGGTACGAGAAGACAGTTGGGCTAGGTCACATGTTCGAGAAAATTTAATTAGTGAGTCATTTTGGTCATGGGTCATTATGGGTCAAGCTATTTTATCTTAAAAACGGCTCAGACTATTTACACTAAATTTTGCATCCTATGGTTTTCGGGCATGAGAAGACTGTGGGGCTAGGTCACATGCTTGAGAAAATTAAATTAGTGGGTCATTTTGGTCATGGGTCATTATGGGTCAAGCTATTTTATCTTAAGAACGGCTCAGACTATTTACACTAAATTTTGCAGCCTATGGTTTTCGGGCACGAGAAGACAGTTGGACTAGGTCACATGTTCGAGAAAATTCAGTTAGTGGGTCCTTTTGGTCATGGGTCATTATGGGTCAAGCTATTTTATCTTAAAAACGGCTCAGACTATTTACACTAAATTTTGCATCCTGTGGTTTTCGGGCACAAGAAGACTGTTGGACTAGGTCACAAGTTCGAGAAAATTCAATTAGTGGGTCATTTTGGTCATGGGTCATTATGGGTCAAGCTATTTTATCTTAAAAACGGTTCAGAGGATTTGAAATAAATTTAGCGTTCTACAGATTTAAATAACGGGATGACTATTAGGCTAGGTCAGATGTTCGAGAAACTTCGATTAGTGGGTCATTTTGGTCATGGGTCATTATGGTCAAGCTATTTTATCTTAAAAACGGCTCAGATTATTTACCCTAAATTTTGCATCCTATAGTTTTCAAGCACGAGGAGACTGTTGGGCTAAGTCACACGTTCAAGAAAATTCAATTAGTGGGTCATTGTGGTCATGGGTCATGATATTTGAACTCAAGTTTAATTTTGACCGAGCATAGCTCGGTCTTCCTTGATTGTATCCTTATTATTCATGCATGTACCAAAGCTGGTGATGCATTGGAAAATTAAGTGTGTGATTTGATTCGTAATAATTCGGAAAATTTTGCTTGCCTCAGGAAAAAGAAAACTTCTTAAAATAAAGTGCAATGCAATTTTACATTTATGCTAAAGATCTAATTTAGCTGTATTTATATAACGAAAAGAAGATTTTTAACCTACTTTATTTAATATTTCCGTCACTTATGCTTAGCTCGTGCATAAAAACTACAAAACTGGGAAAGAAAGTAGTAATTATTTTTATTTTTACATTTGTTAGTGTAAACAAATCTGTTATCGAGATTATCTTTTGTCGCTTTAAACAAAGCGTTTTATTATGTTTTGAAAAGAGAAATGAAAACAATATGATTCTTATAGATCTTTTTGGTGCTGCTATTGATCAGTCTCTGGCACTAAAGGAACATACATCATCATAAACTGTCCGCCAAAGAAAAGAATCGCGAAAATTAAATTATAGGCAACAGTTACATAGCGAGATGTTTCGCTTTCATTTTTTTATCATTACAGAAAATCCCTGTAATGAATGCAACCGTACTCTGTATATTGATTAATAAATATTGAAACTACAAAATGTTGATAAAAAAATTTATAGTAGTCGTAATTAAACATTTTCATTTACATTTTTTACAGCTGATGATTGATAAATATTACGTTATCTGTATCTATGTTTGTTGCACAAAAAATGAGTTTGCCTTTGCATTCTATAAAGGCAACTATTAACTAAAGTATATTCCTAGAAATCCATCTAAAAGTTAGGTACTAGGAGTGATATCTGATATTTGTATACCCCCTAAGTCTAAAAATAAGGCATACATTTGAAAACATATTACGGATTAATATCTGAAATATACAAATTTGCAATAAACTAACGTTGTATCTATCACCGATTCTTTAATCATAGACCTAGTAAATTAACATTTGCTTTGAATAAGATCAACTTTTAAAAATATTTCAACCTGTGTTAAATAGAAAAACGCAGTTTTATTTACCAAATTGGCGATTTTGGTGAAAATAGTGGCGTGCTGCAAATAAAAAGTACCAAAATGAAGAAACTAACTGATTTTTTTTATATTCTCTGTTAATAATCAGCATAATACTATATTACAAAATTTGGTAAAACTGAAGAAATATTAAATTCTGAAGCACAGTGCTATTACTAAACCATGACCTACACAAAGCCAGTTCCTACTTAGCCTATTAACCTATGTTCCGAGTCATGTAAATTTAAATTTCTTTTACTAAAATGCAATTACTTGTAAATTTATATCTTAAGTAATAAAAAATATATAATTTCTCAAACCGTACCAAAATATTGGACAGAAACAGAATGAAATACAGGGTCTGTTCGGAAATTAGTAGGACTGGTTTTTCCTGAGCGAACGGGTGGACGAGTGGTGGTATGCGCGCACACGTTCAGTGGACGGGGATATTGGGAATGCTGGGAAAAATCGGCATTCGGCTCTCGGTCGTTGAAGAGAGTAGGTCGCTTGGACTGTGAACCCCAGTCGAAACGCCTCGTCACGGAGAATTATGGAGCGTTTTCTGGAGCAGCGATACGCGATCAAATTTTTTGTAAAGCTTGGTAAAACGGGCAAAGAGACTCACGACATGATTAAGGAGGCCTACGGTGATGCTGCCATGGGTAGATCGGTGTTTTTGAGTGGCACAAGCTGTTCCTAGACGGTAGGGAAGAGTGGAAGACGAGGATCGCTATGGACGCCCTTCGACCAGCAAGACCAAAGAAAATGTGACGCAAGTGAAAAATTTACTGAACAGTGATCAGATTGATTGCTGATGAATTCAGCATTCCTCAAACCCAACTTTTTGAGATCGGCTGCAGCATGACAACGCGCCGAGCCACACAGCATTTTGCGTAGTGGAGTATCTTGCCCAGCACAATGTGGCAACGCTGTTTCATCCCCCCTACAGCCCTGACTTGGCCCCGACAGATTTTTTTCTATTCCCGATAATAAAATCGACGCTCAAGGGGAAGCATCACAGCTCGGTAGAGGCGGTTCAACAGGCCTTGACGAGAGAATTAAACAGCATTCCGGTCCAGGCGTTCCTGGAAGCTTACGAAAACTGGAAAACTCGTTAGCAACAGTGTGTAGATGCGGAAGGGTGCTACTTTGAAAAATTCTAATCGTTTGTACTATTCTTATGAATGTATATATTTTTTAATGAGTCCTACTAATTTAAGAACAGACCCTGTATACAGCCCAAAAGAAAACAAATCTTTCATAGAACATTTTACATCAACAAGAGCACCATTTCGACTTTTAAATGAAATTGAATATAATATAGACTGTAAAACACTCTAGTTCCCATTTAGTATTGATATACAAAGTTGTGTTAAAATTATATTTTGCAGAGCTAAGATTCCACCGGAAAAATTGTATTAAATGCTGCATTTTTCTGAATGCGTCAGTGAATACAAAGGATCTGAAATATCTATTTTAAAATGTTGTTTACATTGTTATTAAATTAGAATAACATCCAAATTTCCCAATCTATGTTACTCAAAATAATTGACTATAAAAAAACACAAGTTATCATAGTCAAAATGAAAATTCAGATGAGAGCTTTCAATACAAAAAAGTTATTAATTATTAAAAGTTCTTTTCAAAGATATGTAAATTTTATTAGTACATTTTAATTAATTTTGAATATGATAAAGAGTTAAACTGTGTATATGTTAATGCCACATAAGGATAAAAATATCTCACGATTATATTGTCTATAAAATTATTCGTCAACAGCTTTCTCAAGAATAGCTTATTCAAAAAAAATTGTAAAATGAAAGAAATGTTTTAAGTATGTATGTATGGTAAAAATAATCCGCAAACACAAATGCTTCAAAAGCTTATTATGCTTAAAGTAAAAGAAAAAAGTGTCTTAATTTAAAAAATCAATATTATAAACACATTAAAAGAAGATAACTTAGTACAGTGCTCACAATGCAAGTAATGTTAAACGCATAACGTATGAGTATTAATTCTAAAAAATACTTCAACGCATTGTTGAGAGTGAGAGAGATAAAATCTCAATTTAGCGGTTTCTATTGTTTGTAGCTTCGGTAATTAGATTTTAATATCTTAATAACTAACTAATCTGTTGAATATTACAGGTAAAAATGTTACAATACTGTAATACAACAACAATGTTACAACCACTGTTTTACAACAAGAAAAATAACAAGAACTGCTGCGTTTGCAAGCAAGAGGGAGGGGAGATTGAAAAAAAAATATCAAGGCATGTAAAAATATACTTTTGATAGCATTCGAAAGGACAAAAACTCTTTTATATTGTATCAGTAAATGTGCTTTTATTAGGTATATAAATCAAATTCTAAATTAATGGATAGAGAGTATAAGCGATGATAATAACGATACGCTTTAAAATATATTTCAAATATTCAAAACCGTCAAAACATAAAAATTAAAAGATTGAGTAATTAATCTACATTTCGAGGCAAAATACCATTGTCTTCTTTTACAAACAAAGTTACGTGAAATGTTACGAATCACCTACAGCAACTTTCCAATTTTATCAAAAGTTTAAATTTAAAATGCAGAGCAAACAGTATTGAACAGCAAAACATAGAGTTCAAGACAGAGTATTTAAAAATATCCAATGATTGAAATTTTCGAAGACACCTTATTATTGTAAGATGTCTAAGACTATTAATAAAGAGAATTTTCCAAGATTTATGCGTCGAATTGTTTGTTGTAAACTCTTTCGTATAATTAGAAGATTTATTCCATGACTAGAATTTTTTTTTATATATTGTTTAAAAGGAATTAAATGCGTGTATATGTGGTTTTGAAATTTGTATACATTTATTTATTACATGAACAATAATTAAAAAAATTGTTTACACATTTAGAATTAGCGATTCTATTTCTGCTTAAATTTTAATTAATTGAATAATTATCTGATTGCTTATGTGCATTTTAAAAATCTTCTAAAAATATCTGACAAATTTATTTTTAAAGAGTAGAAACAAATTTTCAAAAAAACGTTAGACGTTAATTAAAATTTAATCCTATGTCATCACAGATTCATTTTTGATTGAATGTATTCTAAAACAACTAATTAATATTTTAAATTCCTAATAAAT
Source organism: Maratus michaelseni (assembly GCA_963931845.1). Lineage (NCBI taxonomy): Eukaryota > Metazoa > Arthropoda > Arachnida > Araneae > Salticidae > Maratus > Maratus michaelseni. The sequence continues at coordinate 252,675,703 of OZ007590.1, read as the reverse complement.
TATTGCATAAGCTCGCAAATTAAAATTTCTATCAGAGATTTATATTTATGTAAGAAAGTTATGTAAGAACACAAATTATATATTGAATGGTATTAGAATGTCTTTATTATGCATTTTAAGGTTTTTAGTAATGAAAAATCTTAATATATTTTTCATTAAGAAAGAATGAGAAATAAAGGGAAAGTAAAGAAAAAAACGTACAAAGGGAAATCTCGCAATCCCCAAAAACCTAGTAAACGACAGCAAAAAATTTTCATAGCATTTACAATTGAGGACGCTCCGGACCGGAGTCGAAAATGTTATTGTATTGTATAGTGATGGTTTTAAATATTTTTAATGAATATCTACGTAATGTCTGGTAGTAAAAATTGGTAATTTTACAGATTTTTTTTTAAATGAAAAATCTTATTTCAATTGAAAATACAAGCATTTTTACACCATGATTTCAGGTATTTTCATACAGTATAGTTGAAACAAAAGCCCACGATTTATGTAACCTACAGTACTGATTTCAGGATTTAAAAAAAATTAAAAATCCCCACCTGTGTTTTATTGGAATTCTTTCATGAAAAGCTTAAATTTTGATTTGTTCATAAAATACTGTTATCGATATTGATTATTGACGACTGATATCATTCATAAAAAGTTAAATTTAACTAAAAAAATAGCTGACATATATATATATTTATCACTAGTGCATTACAAATAAAGAATTTTATTTCAATTACATTTCAACTTATTTCATGAAATTTAAGGATTTTACTAACTTGTCATAAAAATAATTGAAAATAAGGGCATTGTATTTTCTTTCATCCAGTTCCTTTACAAAATAAATTAATTATACAGCTTTTTTTTATTGAAAAAAAAGGCTGCATTTTTTAAGCATCATTATATATGTATTTTAATATTGACAAATTGCAGTCAAATTGTTTGAGATAACACTTAGTAATAACATTTTTTTAATTACTTTGGTCCCATTAATAAATCAATTGCGCTAAAAGAACAGCATAAATTATGAAATATTTAGTCAATCTGAACTCATGAAGAATCTGCATGTTTTGATCTAAATTACGGAAAACTTTTACGAGCTTTGTTACTCTATCATGTTCTAAACGATATCGTTGTTTACTAAAATATTTTAATGTAGAGAAATATCTCTGGATTCACGCAGACGATACAAGTTCTGAATGTAAACAGGAGTAAAAACTTTCATATCCTTATAGAAACGATATTTGGCATAACGGTATTTGGCATTTATAGTATTAGTTATTAACAAACACACGTGCGCAATGGGAAACTTTCGTACAAAAAATAAATATTATAGTAGTGTTTGCGCAAATCTAATTTAGCTAACATTGCTCTATCTATACTTCGTTACTAAGTTTCCACCCAAATAAATATCGTAAAAATTCAAGTCAATATAACAGTCCACTGTTTATCTATAGAATAAATATAGATGATTTTATCATGATTTAGGACTGTAATGGGCTACATTAACCGATCATTGTTTTATATCTAAAATTTACAATTGATGTAAAACTCCCGAGCGGTTTGAAATCGAATTACCAATTTGTTCGTATCTTCTAGCTGTTGTTCATTTCCCTAATGCTGACAATACAAGAGAGATTTGAAATAATTAACGATACAAACATTGGGGATAAAAATGTATGAATTAAATATAATGCCATTTATTTTCGAAAATAACACTGAGTAATTTTAAACATACGTTCTATGTTTGGTATTTATTTAAATAGCTAGGTAAAACAACATAAAGAAGGAAAATATTTATTTTACTTGATTAGTAAAGTTTTATAATAAATTATGTATGACGCCACTTAATGCACAACTTTAATAATTGATATCAAAACTAGAATAATGTAGAAGTCTTTCAGTTTTAAAAACTACCCTCTCAAAATTTCAATGTCCGTGCAAGAAATTCAGTGACGTTAAATTTATCTCTAGAACAAAATAGTTTGTCTAAGGTTGTTAAAGAGATTTTCTAAATTAAATAACAGTTTCAATAGCAATTTAAAATTTTCAGCTAGATTCTATTCTCATCAATTTGTATACGTTTAGTAGTTTAATTCTCTTGACATGTTTAATAAAAAAAAACATTCTTAAAGTAAATGGGAAGTGTAAAAATATTCATTTTTTTATACATTTGTTTTCCAAGTTTCAATGACTGGTAACTTTATTTTCAGATTTCAATGTATTTGCTGTTTAAAATAGCCACTTATAAGTATGTTTTTTAAAAGTTAAACATAAAAACAAAACAAAATATTAATAAGAGAAATTATATAAATATAGAAAAAATATTTAAAAGCGGTTATATACTTTAAAAAGAGTAATAAAGTAATAAAATTCTTACACATGCTCTTTTTTTATACAGAAAAAAAATCATTCATAATAGATTTTCTCTATACAGTTATATATTAATATAAATAAGAATAAATTATACAGAAATGTATAAACTGTAAAAAATACAAACCATTCTAAATTCACGAAAATATAATATAACCACACACGAAAATATACTATAACCCATGTACTTTCGAGATTTAAAAAAACAATTATAAAAACAGTTTCTTTTTTTTTTTTTTTTTTTTTTTTTCTGACACTGATTTTAGGAAATATTTCCGAATAAATTTGATAGTGTATTAATCATTTTTTTAACCGGGATATCCGTCTTTAATATGCGAATTGACATCCCGGCAATTATTCGACCCGGATAGCTCAGTGGTAGAGCGTGGCGGCTTCAGCCAAGTGATCCCAGGTTCGAATCCTGGCCCGGACATTTTTCGTCCAGTTGGAAATTTACAACTTGCATGATTACTTTACCAATTTGAAAAATTGTGTTAAAAATAATAATAATAATAATAATAATAATAATAATCTAATCAGTAACGTTTTCAAAAATGAATGACAGCAAAAGAATCTTTGTTTATAGAAATGCTTCTTAACATCTCGTAAATATATTGGTTTCTAGAGTTTTCAAAGAAAAAGGAGTACTTTTCATAAACGTGGAGAACTCGAAAGAGTATATTGTATATTTTCGTTTACGGCTATGTTATATTTTCTTAGGTTAATAAACATATGTCTTAGTGTGTTTCCTCCTGCAGCTGATCAATAGCTAATACCAAAACAATTAAGTTATATTTCTAATTTCAAAAATGTTTCCAATTTTGTTCTCCGTCAGTTTAAAAGCAATTTATGTTTAAATAGTTATGTGGCCTATATTTAGAAAAGCTATCTACGTCCTCTAAAAACTTACAATATAAAAATAAAAATAGTTTTAAATTAAAGTGTAGATTTAATAGATTTAAGTTTAAAAAAATAGTTTTTTTTAAAACACTCTTATATACGTATTCAGTAATTATCATAAAAACAAGCCTAATTTTATGATTGCAATTCATATGTTGTTTCAAAACATTCTCGTTACAATACGTTAATTTGTCATAAGCCCTGATTATTGAAAATTCAAGTCTTTGATTTCCGCTTGATAGAAAGTGAAATCTAGTGAATTTATTAAATATTTATATAACTTTTTCTTTATTTTTTAAGATATTGCAACAGGATAAAAATTCATTATTTAAAATAATTAATCTATTTAAGATTTCTAAACTTTTTTACCAACGTATAATATTAATTTAATTACTAGTAAACTATTAAATGATAAAATAGTATTTTTAAATATTACGTTAATTATTATTTTTAATTTATATTTTCTACTTTTTAGCGCTTAAACTATTTCGTTGTAGCAGTTTTACACCCCGTTGGCCTATTTTTGCGAAAGTTTGGTGCGCATAATTAACTCCATTGTTTTTTATTATAGTTTAAATTTTGTAGTTTTTTAGCGTTTTTCTAAATGATAAAGCAGAATAATGCAATTACAGTATCGAAATATGCTGAAAATATAATACTAATGATATTCAATGTAACATAACTCGGTAATATGTTGTCGTAAAAGAAATAAATTTATTTTGTTTTATTTATTAGAGCATGGAGCATGTTTTTCTAAATATAACTTATAAGACATTTTCCTAACTTTTACAAAAATAACCACCTTGTGTTAAATAGTATCTAATATGAAGATAAAAATTTAAAACACTTTTCAATTGAAAGTGCACCTACAAAATTAATTGTTTGGGAATTAGATATTAGTAAGATAAAAAGGAATCTGCTGTATATTTTAATTTTCATAATGTTCATAAAAGAGCACATTAACTTTGAAATTGTCGATGATACATTTTATAAGAAAATCAATATAGACGATACACAAAAATCACTTATTCTTGAAATGAAAATATGAATATTACAATCTAAACTGTATGAATATGTACATAAGAAATGAAATCTCTCCAAGAGAAAGTTTAGCTTTATAAAAATCAGATGTAAAATTATATTTTTAAGGATAAAATTTATAGCAGTTGTGAATATATTACCTCTTTTTTGAAAGTACATCCTTGATTAAAATTTGAATAATCTATACTATTAAAATCCGTGCGTGTATCTATGTAACCTCAAACACTCGAAAACCACAGGGCGCAGGGCTACGGAATTTTGCACACGGGTTAGCTATTAACCGTTGCCAAATGCTAAAAACTTCATTTCTAAGGATTTTATCGACTTAATGAATGATAATTAGCAGGGTTTAAGGCGTTTTTTACATGACATATATTAGTATGATAGAGATTATTAATACAGAAAACATTATTTAACAGATTATTTGTTAAATTTGCGGGAATGGGGAAGGGTGGTGGAAAACGACTTTTTATTAAATATCACATTTATTTTACTTGACCGCACGCCACCTGGTGCGGCTTTTTCATTAATTGACCCTCCTTATTAATAAATTCAAATCTACTGCTCTGATTTCAACAGAACTATTTACATTTAAAAAATTTAACATTTTTAGCTATCCCCGTAACGTTTAATCGCTGTTTTAATTAGATAATACTGCTATTTTAGAATTACAGTTTTCGTAAAAAGTTAATTTATGTTCCTAATAAAAGTACAGAGCCCGTAATCAGTTGATGCATACCAACAGTCAAAGTTAGTGGTTTGTTGTTGAGCACTTGACTGCGCGCCTCCTCGCAGGTAAATATTTAATTGCGCTTAATTATTATATTTTATAAAAAATAAGGAAAAACCATTTTATCACAAACATCAACAAAACTTTTTATTATATTTATTCCCTTATTCCAAAGATATCGTTTTATCGTCTGCTGAGCAACATGATACATTAAATTTCATTTAAAAATATGCACTGTAGTAGAAAAATATTTTTGTAGATCGAATAGTTATTGAACAACTCAACACTTTAACAGGGGAATTCTTATTTCTTATTTAGATATTTTAAAATTGTTTGTTGTCATTGTTTTTAGTTTAATTTCATATTCGATTATTATTATGTCGATTTGATGTGAATTTTTTCCGTACTACTACATTTTATTATGGATTTTTGGTTGTGTAAATACTGATTTTTAATATGCATAACAAATTTTATATTCATAAACTTTAATTTGGTTGTACTGATTTTAACACTTTCCAACCTAGTTGAAAAGTGTTTATGACTTCGGTTTGTCTGCCGTATGGCCGTCTGGCCAGATGGCCGTCTGTCAGTGCTCTAACTCCCGTAAATATGCTCGGATTACTCTGCAATTTTTCTATGTTATTGTCGTTATCTATAGCATGATCCCTATTTCAACCGAAGTGTGTAGCACTTATAGTTTTGTTACAGGGACACTCAAAAGAATTTCGTTACATTACGTCTATGTAGAAAAATCGTCTGCGGTTTATTTAAATAATGTTTCACTATTTTAAACACATTGAAATTTATATATATCGCTAAGGTGCATTACAAGAGGCTTACTACAGAATATTGTGTGTATAGCAGTCATCGTTCATTTACAGGGACACACAAAAGAATTCTCTACTGTCTGTTAACAATAATTCCTGGACGTGCGTTTTAAAATGCTGAACGCGATTTTAAATTTAACACACTTTTTGTCTATTACGTGGTGTGTATAAATTCTGTAGATCATATACAGGGAAGCACAAAAGTTCGCGAACACATTTCCGTTTATTGACAGAAACTCCAGAAGGAGAATTTTAAACTGTGCTAAGCGTTTTCTAAATGAACTAAAATTTAGCATCCTATGTAGTATGTATACAAATCTATAGATCATATACAGGGCGGAATAAAAGTATTCGGATATTTTTTCGAATATTGTATATGTTGAAAATTTCTGAATTTTTTAAAAAACATATGGTATGCCTTTTCCAAATACTTTACTTAGCTGTTATCTTTCAGCTTATTAAACGGTATGATTTGTAAAATTATTTTGGAAGCGTTGGAAAGTGTTACATAATCTATGCTTGACGCATGATTTTTCGTTCTTGTTATTTTTATTTTTGGTTTTAGATTTAAATTCATGAACTACCGTGCGTAGAATGGGATAAACAGCTAGTTTGTATTTAAAATACGTCAAATGCCCAAAAGGATAACAATGTTATAGGGTGAAATTAAAAGTTATTTTTTAACAAAAAGAGGTCATCAAAAAGCATTTATTATGTGAGATTAAAATATACGGGTAAAGATTTACTGAATATAACACAATTTCGTAAACTCCCTTTTTCAATACATCTGTTAAAAATTTATATGCATTATTTTTTGTAACAAAATCTTGTACTTCATCATATTGTTTTATTTAAAAGTATGGAGTATCGAGCCGTAATTAATCATTTCTTCAAATCGTGTATAAATAGCTAGAAATCCCCACGAACATTTAAAAAAGTAAACAAAATCATTAAGATAAAGCTTTTTTAAATATTTTACCGAAGATACGAAAGATTCTTTAAAAACTAACCTATATAAATCAAGCACTTAATAAATTGAAATGTTTTATAGACTGATTTGTACTACCATATTCGAGAAAATTCTGAAACATATAGGGGGATATTTGATCATTTATTGTTCTATTTGAGACAATTTCCTTCGGTTGATTTATGCTAAATAGCTTACTCGTATGTTGTGAACATTCATTACTAGGAAATGTGGCAAACACAGAAATCTCCATTTATTTAAGGTCAGCCAGTCACATAAAGAGACGTAAACAAAGAAAAATAGCGAAAAGAATTGATTATGTACATTGTTTTAACGGAACATTAGTTTTAACGGAAGTTTTTATCTTACATCAATCCTGTAATACATATGCAATTTTGCTTTTGCTCTGACAATATTGTAACATTGAGGGATCTGATGTAATTAAAATATTTTACAAGCCATATCTTCCAATATTCGGGTTACTTCCTTTCCTTAAAATTGAATTAATTTATAAAAATAATATAACTGAAAGAATTTCATCTTCCTTGTAGTATGTTATATAAAATTACTATTAAAGTGAACAATACTTTTAGGTATTTTTCATCAGATTTCTCAGGATGGAAACTAAAAATCTAGAGCAAAGTTTGAGTTACAAATTTCAACTTAATAATTAAAGTTTAATAATCAACTCCTAAAGACATCCTTATTTATCGAAATTCAGCTTTGCTTTACTTTTCGAATACATATAAACTTCTGAGCACAATTTAAAAATATATTACTAGTGAAAATTTGAAAAGAGTGGACTTTTACACTGTTAAAAATTTGCAGCAAACTGTCCAGTCATTTGACCGTTTTTGTAGAAAACGGTTACATAACCGTAAGTTAACTCTTTTCTAACCATAATATGGTCAATAATATGGTCAGAATAGCGCTAAATCACGGTTATGTAGCAGTTTTCTATTAAAACGGTCAAATGACTAGACAGTTTGCTGCAAATTTTTAACAATGTATATTCTGGGAAAATTTCTTTATTTTAATTTCTGCTATATCCCTAGGTACTGATTTTTTTTAAGAAAATATATGCACACATAAAAAATGTAAAATGTATCTACATAACCTGAATCCTGAGTAAAAATTATTCCTATTAATTTGAAAAATGAACAATGAAAATAAAGAAAAAAATAATAAGGTTTGAGTTTTTAATAAATAAATCGTTTCGTGGAACTTTGCGAGTATGTTACGCATTAAATGTGTATGTTACGCATAAGCATATTTTACAACTTTTATCGATTTTCAGAAAATAAGCTTTCGGCGCAAACTTGATAATAATAACTTTGCGTTTAGTATATGTATGTTACGCATAAGCATATTTTACAACTTTTATCGATTTTCAGAAAATAAGCTTTCGGCGCAAACTTGATAATAATAACTTTGCGTTTAGAAAAAAAGAAAAAGAAAAAGAAAGAAATACGAAGAAGAAAAAAGTAAATGAATTAAGAGCAATCATGGAAGTAAATCAAATAAACGACTTGGAAATTATCTTGAAAACGCTGTAACTAAAAATAAGCTTACTTTCCTCCCGACAGTTTTCGAAAATAGTTATGACATTTTTTTTAGTCTTGTGAATGTGAAAAAACCGCATTGCATTTATAGGAATTTCGATATACTGTCACTTAATGATTCAATCATACTTAATATATTTCTCTGCAAAATTTTTATGTTTTTAATTCAGTTTATAAAGTACGTATGTCAATGTTTGTAAAATTAGAGTGCAAATGCAACATACATTATTTTTAAATGCTGATTTCGTAAGCGTTTAATACATGTTTTTACATTATAATCAATTTAATTTATAGCCGAATTTTTGAAAACTGCCCTCTTGATGTAAGAGAGGAATCTTATTTGCAAGAAATTCATATAAATAGTACAAAATACGTGCTTTTATGCACTTGTAGTATTACTTATTTTACACTTATTTATTTTTTTTTTCATTGAGATCATAAAAAAACACATAGCCATATGTACACATTTTTAGTTTAATAACTTAAAAATACAAAACAAAAACAATATTAACTAATATAAAATACATAATTTTAAAAGTAACGTTTATTTCGAAAAATCGCTATTGCATTACCAAAGTTTCTTAATAATTTATTTGCTCCCATTTTTTCACAGAAAATATTATCTGAATATGAAGGTAAAGCAGACAATTACAATTCATTGTTTACAACCGGGAAATTGTTAAAAATTTTAGTGACCTCTCTGGGAAATATGGCTTACCATTCATTAAATTATAAATATATCTATTTATTCTATAATAAATTGAATTTAAAAAAATGAAGAATAAATTAATCTTTTATCATGAAGCAAAGAATTTTTTTTTAATGTTGAATATATTGATTACAAAAAGATTCATTTTCATTAAGAACGCGTGTCTGATCAAATTAACTGCCTCAGCTATCAAGATTATCAATAGAACAAAAAACTTTCAAAATCACTTTTGCAGTTGCGATATTTTCCAGCGAGTAAGTAAAAGACAATCTGCTATATAATTCTTTTTCTTTTCATTTCAGAAATAAATACGCAAGAAATCGAGTTGCGTTGTTTAGTGCTTCACTTCTAAAACTAAAACTGGACTTCATTGGTTCATAATCAAATGGCATCAAAGGTTTTTATGATTTTATTCTCTATACGTAAACGAAGTGCTTATTGTTCATCAATGTTTGAGAATGATAAAAATCACAATTAATTCAATTATTTCTCAAGCGATTTATTTATTTTAGGAATGAAATTTTTGAATGCAGATAACTCCAAATATAAACAGTTTAGAAACATTTTTAGCTCTGCTTTCATACATTATTTTTTCAAAGATATGATTTTTATACAGTTTTGTTCGAAAAAATAATTTTGCAAGAAAATGGGCGGCTTGTATAGGAAACTCGATATTTGCGATTTTATTTGATATTGGCTTAAATAGAAATATGAACTAAGCAAATTAAATGTATATGAACATTTTGCAGTTCTTAATCTGGAAATGGATGTCAAAAAGAGGTAAACATGATTTCATGCTTAAAAAAGCAAAGATTTAGTTACACTAAATGTTTCGGTTAATCTCGTTAAAATTCTCCCTAAATTCATTTGCTAATTTGGACTTTTTTTTACATTCTAGAATACCTGTAGGATTGTTTCTCCTCCTGTTTAAAATTATTTATGTACTGTTGAAACTCTTATATACTTTATTTAACCTTAATTATTCATTTATTAATATGTTATACAATTATTATCCATACTATATATAGTTCTTACTGTGAAAGACCGGAATCTGGATAATGTCGCTTTTCACATAGAAGATTCACATAGTCGCTTCCTGTATGTCCAAAATATTTGCTAAATATCCTTTTTTCTCACTTACACCGGCAAATGTCGACATTTACCATATACTGATGGAATTTTTTTAGTATTGTTCCCGAAATTAACATAAAAATATATCAGAAACTAGCTGTTACCCGTGACTTCGTTCACGTATAATTAAAAGAAGAATAAATGCATTTACAGGGTGATTTTTTTTAAAGTTGTGAAAGTAAAACACTATAATAAAAGAACCACTGATCCAAATGACCTGATATTTCACCAGTATGCTCCGAAAGCAATGGGAATTTTTTAGGCATGGTTAAAAAAACTTAAAATCGCACCGACAGATGGCGCTGTAAGGTAGCAGAAACAAAGAATACCGTCTGTGGGAGGAAAACAATGGACGGTACTTTGAGAAACCATCTTCCGTAGGTCGTCTGTCGTCATTGGACCTTTTCTTAAATTCTTAAGTGTCCTAAATCTCCTAAGAGCAGTTGCTGCGCTGTCATTATTCTGATGATACAGTTTCACTAACAATGCACGGTCCGTCAATGGCGCAGTAATTGCGAGGATTTCCGTAAAATAATGAACACGAAGTGTGCGTACTTTACGTTCATATCGCCAATGTGCCTGTGCCGGGCGTAAGTTCGTCTCTCGACTTTACTGCATGTACAGCGCCATCTGTCGGTGCGATTTTAAGTTTTTTTTAAACCATGCCAAAAATATTCCCATTGCTTTGGGAGTATACTGGTGAAATTTTAGGTCATTTGGATCAGTGGTTCTTCTGTTATAGGGTTTTACTTTCACGACTTTAAAAAAAATCACCCTGTATTAAGCAAAATATTTCATTCCCTATAATTAGAAACGTAAATAATTAACTAACTCTTTATCACATTCCATAGGAGACAATACAGTATTTCTATGTTATAGAGGCCTTGACATAACTAAATTTTAAAAAAGTGAAATTTTGTGACAAATAATCACGAAATAGAAACTGCAACCAATGGGTCAAATAAAATCGTGGAAATCGGCGAATTGTGTAAAAACATATGTCAAGTTTACCTGGTAAATCATTTTACTTTTAACGCCTTTGTAAAACGTTTCAATAGCCATCCTTCAAAGATAATGTAAATAGTATATTATTTTTCATTAAATTCATTGAATAGGGAGCAATAATTGTAGACCTAAATGCAAGGAGCTTAAATTTGCCTTCTTGATTTAATCTAGTACTGAAAAAAAATCTTTATTTCTAAATGAAAATATGGTGGCAGACGATTTTTCTTCTCCAGAATAAATTGATTCATGAAGTTTGAATATGTGAAAATACGTTTTTATTTTTCAAAAATTTTACTGTAATCAGGATTTTTTTTTTCTTTCACCATCTATTCAAATTGAAAATAAATTCTTTTTTTTAGTTTTAATGAGAAAAAATATATTAATCCGTTTTATTTCTTCTTTTTTACCCACAAAAAGGGATTAATTTAGTTGCCATTTTTAGAGAAACTTCGTTAAAAGTTACAAATAATAATAATAATAATAATAATAATAATAATAATATCTCGGAATTAAATCATTTTTTTTAATTCTGAGAGTTTATGACATCCCCAGATCAATGATAACAAGTGTTAAGTAAATCACGTTGCGTTCAACAATCTGAAAGGTGTAGTTGCGAAATACAAAAAGGCGATCAGATTTTAATATAATAGATTCTAATAGATTTTAATATAATAGATTTTAATAATATAGAATATTTCATAATCACAAAATAAGATCATTAAATATAATTAAAATCTAGAGAAATGCTTAAGTGATACAAAAAGAAACAACAAAAGGCTTATAAAAACCTTTTAATGATCAACATACGTTTCAACGCTCATACGGCGCCATTTTCAAGAAATATAACGATAAACAAAGTATTCTCGCAAATTTGGAAAATATATATATATATATTTGTTTATCGTTATATTTCTTGAAAATGGAGCCGCATGAGCGTTGAAACGTATGTTGATCATTAAAAGGTTTTTTTTATAAGCCTTTTGTTGTTACGTTTTGTATCACTTAAGCATTTCTCTAGATTTTAAGATTCGTATTTATTTTTCTTTTTACAATAATCATGGTGTGGTTTTTAGCAAAAAATTCTCATTTATATGTAACTGATATTCAGGCTTCATAATCGGTATAGATAAAAAAATATTTAAATTTTTCGTTTTAAATATGGCGTGAAACTCATCTACTTTCAAAACTTAGCGACCCTTGTATTATTAATGTAAGGAATTAATTCACGCTCCTTGTAAAATACATTTGAAAATTCCCGTTTTATTTCAAATATGGCGTCAATTTTTCCTCAGAGAAATCTCTTTTTAATGGCATAATTTTTGTTAATTTTCTTTTTTCTGGCAATCAGAACGTAAATTTTAACGGAAAACTCACATTTGTATGTAACTGGTATTCAAGCTAATTATTAATCAGTATCGATAAAAAATATTTCAGTTTTTCATCTTAAATATTACGTCCATTATCTATCTACTTCCATTATACATTGATATTCATGCTCTTTGTATTATTACGAATATTTGAAAATACATGTTTTATTTATGACGTCATATTTGCCCAAGCCGAGGAGGATCCTTTTCATAGTTCCATGGTCCAAGCGAAATCTATTTTTAATAATATAATTATTGTTCATTTTTCCTTCTAATTATAACGCAGTTTTTGACAGAAAAAAGATCTTTTTAATTTAACCAATATTCATACTTCATGTATAATAACAAATACTCCATATTTTTGCTTCAAATATCACGGAAATTCATCTTCTTTTTAATTCTGTTTAATTTTCATTTTTCACGTGAAAATCGTTCACTTGAAAATTAATTGTTGAGGAAAAATTATTTTTCCGTGTTTTTATTTATTAGCAACGATCAAAGCCCTGGTAACGATAAAATAAAATGGTTAAATTTTATGGAAAAATGTCCATTTATTCTCTATGAAAATAATGAAATTTTTAATTATTAAAGAAAATATTTGAATAAAATAAATAAAATCTAGCCTATGTTCATTTATGGGTTATAATCAACCTATATGCAAAGATACCGGATCATTAAATTCTCCATTTTGACGCTGGCTTCAGCCAAACATTTGCACACAATTGGATTTATAATATTCTTAAGATTAAGATAAGATTAAGATATATTGAGATATCCTTCACTTTACAGGAAAAATTCATTGTAGCTTTAGAAAATTTATCACTTACAGAATAGAAATATCCAATATTTTTTTTTAAAGGAATAACAATTTTTCAATGTGTAAAGTTGGAATAATGATGGAATAAGGAAGAATTAAGAGGAATAAATACTAACTCTGACGATTGAATACAGAAAAGAAAATGAAGGAATTGTCGAACATAGCTATCTAACGTAGCTATCAAGAGACTATTTCAAGAGATAAATATATTCGTTTTATGAATATGGTATGCTTTTTACACTATTAAACAATCTATCTTTAAAAAAAAAACTATTGTCAAATGAGTAATAGGATGGTTTGAAAAACGGTAAAAGAACTTTAGCAGCTTAAGATTTGTAATAAGCGTAAGAAAAAATACTTTAATGAATTTTTTAATGTTTAGCATATGTAGTCTTAGCACTATTTCTACTGATGCCAAATGGCAACATATAAAGTTTTAATTTATGTTTATTTGACTTGTAATTTTCAAAAGTAATAAGTATATCCATAGTATAAAAAATTATTTGTGACTGTTTTAATCTATGAATTACAAATAAAATATAAATAAATAAAAATCTTTTGAGGTATTATGTCACATGATAGAAACAGTGTTAAACATGTTTTTGAAGAAGAAATTATTATGTTCTAACGAATTGTGTGGATTAAGGATAAAGAAATGACATTTCGTGGTAATAAAGGGGTTGGGTTGGGTTGGGTTGATTATTGACGGCCAATTATCTACACTAGGGATATAGGGCCGGGGGGAGTGCCCTTCGTGGGGATCTTTCTAAGGGAACCTAATCCGTATTTACGCATGGATAAATCCACGGCTCGAAGAAAACCACGAAAACTCCGAACGATTAGGCCGACGGGCGCGATTGGGATCGAACCCAGCACCTCCCGTCTACCAGCTTCGAGAGCACAACCTCTCAGCCGGTAATAAAGGGGAAAAGCTCAATCAATTTATACATTAAGCCTCTGCGCTCACTTTATAAATACGAGCTTATGCAGGATGCAACATATTGAATAAAATGAAACTATTTTATCGCTTACTCATGAAAATGTCTTCTGGTTTCATCAATTTAGTCAGTTTGCACTGAATGACACAAGCCTATAAATTCTCTTTGGATTTAGGAGTTTAAAACTTAAGATACATCACTCTTTCCGTGTTGCTCATAGACACTGTATGCAGTTTTGGAAGTTAAGGATAGACGGACTAATTTGTACTCTTGCTAATGCACATGCACATACGACAGAAAATATGAAAGAATTCAAGAGATTAGAACATGCGTTTCATATTCCACAGCAAATATCTTTTTTCACTGTTGAGTTTTTATCCTTTTTGTGTATTTTCAACACTTAGAAACATTACCGAAATTTTTATCATATTCTCTAAAACAATGTTGTCTTAGATTTGTATGTATACTTACTTTAAATAAGTGAAACGAATTTTTAAAATGAAATGACAGAGGTAATTGAAAATTACCAATGAGGTGCAAATATGAAAATCTAAAGGATAAATTGCCAAAAGATAAACATTTAAAAAACCACTACTGCACATATACTAGCACATGTACAGCTATTTACAAAATATTATGAATACCAATAATTAATATCGTTTTTATAGCGAAATGTAAATTTAATATATAATTTTATAAGCAGCATTTAATCAGTTAGTTAATCAGTTAGGCTGACACAAATTTGTATTTGTACTAGTTACCCAGTATAATATATATCTTATAAGTATAAAGTATAAGTATATAAGTATATAAGTAAAGGAATATAAGTATATAACTATATAAGTATGTCTATAAGTAAAGGTATATAAGTATATAAGTATATAAGTATGTAAGTATAAGTATATAAGAATATATAAGTACCTTACATAATAGCATCTAGTTATGATTTTTTTAATCCAATCTCAATAACCAGAAACAAATACGCGAAAACATTCAATGATCAGAAATGCAAAATTGCTGACATAAAGTTACCAAATTCAAAGAATGTTTGTGTTTTCTTAGATAGAGCAAGTGTTCCAGTAGTCGTTCACAATGAGATAAAATATTTTTTAAATAGTTATTATTTTTGTTCGCAAATGAGATATTATAATTTCCCACTGCTCAGAATCTTTTCACCAATTATCAGCTAATAGCAAAGAATTGTGGGTGTATATATATTTTTTTTTGCATTTGTAAATCAACCATTTTTTCTAGTATAAACGACCGACAACTAAAATTTAAATGGCCGACTACAAGTGTTTTTACCCTATAATATAAGTGAATCAGAATAATACATCCCAATTCGTCATTAAAATCACATTCAAATATCTTTAAAAATGGTCGAATTACAGGTAGTTTTTTCATTTTTCAATTATAGAACACTACTATGTAAAAGTCTTCAGGTAATCAGTCTTAATGAATACATATGATATTATTGGGTTGTCCACAAAATTCTCAATACTTTTTGCATATATAAATAACTACATGTGAACTTTAATATCGTTGATAATAATACATTTTAAGCAGAATTATGAAGAAAGATCGCTCCAAAAAAGTTTGGCCAAACGTTTATAGCGAAAGTAGTTAGATTATAGTAGTTAGATTATATTTACAGAGTGGAGAATATGGAGGTTAAAAAATTACAATTTCGACAGGTAATGTAGGAGTCAGGGGACAGGTTATATAGGGGTATCATCCCTTTTAAAAAAGGGATGACAACGTTAAAATAAATTTAAGAAATATTTGTGTAACTTTAGAAAGGTCATTTTTTAATTGAACTAACAGCATGGTGGTGGTTTTCCAGGATTAAAATTCGAATTTCCATTTAAACTCAAAGTCGGTATAGACGACCTAATGTAGTGAATGAAAAGTGTAACAACACAGGAAAATAATGCTTTAAACACTAATTATGAAACACTTTCCGATACGTTTAGAATTTTGAAAAGAAACTTCGCCGTAAGGTAAAAGAAGAAAAATTTGAAAACCAGATTTCAGCAGTTAATGTCTACAGTTGATAAGATACTCTAATTCTTGTCTTCATCGTTGTGTATAATCTATAGATTTGTATATCTACTACATAGTATGCTAAAATTTAGTTTAGTTAGAAAACGAATAACACAGTTAAAAATTCTGCTTCAGCAATTTCTTCCAATAGACGGAAATATACTTGATTCTTTTCTAAAGCTCTGTATACTATCTACAGATTATTATGCATGTCGCATATTAAGCACAAATAATTCTGACGAAAAACGCATAACACAACTAAAAACATACTTCCAGAAATTACCATTCATAGACCTTAAATGTATCCATTTCTATGTGTATCTCTGCATATGCATTTATTTATATTCTACAAACATCTTAAAACATACTACATGCAGTTTAAATAGGAAATGCAGAACTTAATTTTTAGAAAAAACATAAGCATTTGCTGCACATATACAATAAAATACTTACGAATTTTGTGTAACCCTACCAATAGAATTTATACGTATCACGTAGTATGCAGAATATTAGTTCAACTTAAAAACACTTACCACAATTTAAAAACGCACTTACAGAAATTATTGGTTATAGACAATACTGCAACCGTAAAGCTTTAAAAATTTTGTATGTCATTAATGAATGGTAAATTCTATGCACATTCACGTCATACTCTACAATGAGCATCTTGTAGTGCATCTCAATAATGTATATAAATTTCAATATGTGTAACATCATTAAAATACACATTAACCATTTCTTACCCGTACAGTATTGTGTAGCCTAATTCTTTTGTGTGACCCTGTAACTTAATGATAAATGCTTTGCATTCCCCAATATACTGAAAGCAGATTTTTCTGGACCTCAGAATTGCATATCCATTTTATTATTTTTGAAATAATGTAGCATCATTAAAATACACCGCAAACAATTTTTCCACATAGTCTATAATATAAAGGAAACATTTTGAATTTCCCTGAAAATGAACTATAAATGTTACACTTTATGAAGTGTTACTTTTTAACGTAACACTTCATTTTCAATAGCGAACATGCCATGATCATTCTCAATGACAGATATGAATTACATTGCAGTCCATGTATATCTACAACAGTTACACCCCGGGCAGGCGGCAGATGGTATAACGTAGACAGCAGACCAGCAAATAGAAATCATTAACACTTTTCAACTTTGGTGGAAAGTGTTAAAAAAGAAGCAATACAAAAAAACTCAAATATGTTCTCCTGAGACTTAACAGAGTTTATTAAAATACTTTCAAGTTCAGCACTGTTAAACATTTGCAGAAAACTGTCCGGTCATTCGTCCGTTTTTATATAAAATGCTTACATAATCATAATTCAACTCTATTCTGACCATATTCAAAGTTTCAAATGGTCAACATAGAGTTAAACTACGGTTTTGTAACCGTCTTCTATATAAAAAATCGAATGATTGGACAATTTGCTGTGAAATTTTAACAGTGAGAGTAGAAACATTTGGTAATACAGATACATAACTTTCAGTGTAGTATTTGGATATCATACAATCTTTTGAAAAGTCTACATGGTCACTGTGCAATATAAATGTGAAACAAAATAAATCTCTGAAAAGGATTCTATCTTTATAAAAGAAATATGAATAGAAATATGTTTTTATATAATCCTGATGTAACACACTTAAACTTCACAGATTATTTCATGTAGTTTTTATTTGTTAAACAAATCCCAAAACAATAGCAAAAAAATAATGCATTTTTCTTAAATTTTGAAATTATAAGCATGCAAAAGAAAAACATCCAGTTTAAATAATGAATGCAGTTTTGAGAAGAGAAAACCCTCAAGATACTTTTATGCACTAGCTGAACTGTAGGTTGTTTTATAAGTTCTGTTTACTTCATGTATAATTCAACAGTCATTTTGTTTAGGTATTTTAAATTTGTTTTTACAAACTGTTAAGTTGTTTTTACAAAATGTGTTAATGCAAAATGCTGCAACATATTAAGTTTTACTTTTTTAGAGAAAAATAAAATATTTTTCAAAACCTTAATTATTATAATATCAAATTATTTACATTTTTCAAACAACTTTTTTGAATGAATACTAATTCGTAGAAATGACAAAAGTTATGTCATTTTTTAAGTTACTGTTGTTTGAATGTTTTGTTCTTTTTTTTTTACATATTACTCAATCTTTTCAGGGCGTACCGTTTTCTTTTTTAAATATTGTTAACATGTTTCAAACTCTTTTCGTTTAGTAAAAAATCTTAATTTATGAGTGTATATACATTTCCATGTTCCTGTAAAGTTCATATAAATTATGCAATTACTTCATTTTCAGTGAAATTCAGTAATAAAAATAATTTTAAATACAGTCGAACTCGGTTAATACGAGGATAAAGGAATTAAAATTCTCGTATTAAACGTTACTAAATTAAACAATACCCGTGACGATGATATCAATCTTAAACACAAACACATAAATAAATTAATTACAACTATTAATTGCTTTTATTATCTCAATGCTGAAATGAGCCTAATGTAGAAAAGTTTCCCGGAAATACTTGGCTAACATTACGATAATCACTGCAATTTTCAAACTATTATTTCGCATAAATGTTTTATTTTAACAGTGCAAAACGAGAAATGAAAAGGTTGGTGAATATAACCCAGAGTCCGAATTTAAAGAAAGAAACAAATAAAAGTTTTTTTTCTGTGTTCCTTCCTTTCTATGGCTTATTTGTAAATCTTACAAAGGGGTAATATATGAAACATCTTTATCTCTCCCTTATTTCATTATTTCAAGACCTCATGACATTCTTTTGCTTATTTTGGGGTATGGGGTGGTCTCTTTGAAGGCTGAAATTCTGTCACGTAAAATTGATAAATTATTATTTTTTGGCAGACAGTTTTAATGTAGGTATATTATCCCTCAGAGAGAACAGTGTTTGAAAACAAAGGGATTACTTTCCTAATTCTATCCTATTTTTTCCTGAAAATCACATTGAAATGAACAGATATTTCGCTCGTATTATCAGTGTTCTACTTTTTCAACTCGTAAAAAGCGTGCAAATATTAATATAGTTTAAATGGTGAATCATTTTTAACGTAGAAATTGCTCGTTTTAAACATGCCTTCGTTTTAGCCGGATTCGTATTAAACAAGTTCGATTATATATTTTTATAAATGAACAATTAAATTTTTAACAATTCTAAATCTATAAAATCGAGCAGTGGGTATTGGAATATTTTAATATATTACGAATTAAAGAATTTGTAATAATACAAATTTTCATTAATTTTTACTTTCAAATCTTTACAAGAGCATTGCATTCGTGAAAGATTTCGACTTCCGGTTTTATACAGATTTATACGTTTCAAAAGGTAATGAACACGATTTGATTGTCTTTTAAAAATTTCTGTCTGTAAGTATGTCTGTATGTGACAAAACTGTTGTGGGCGCTCTATCTCAAGAACTAATGTACGGAATGTAATAAAACTTTATATTCAGTTAGACCTTGATTTATAACGGTGCTTAACAATTTTTGGTCTAAATCGTCCAACAGGTGTCGCTGCGATACTGCATTTTGCGCCATTTCCGGAATAACTCTATCTCTAGAAATAATAGACGGGTTTTCATCAAACTTAAGATTTAGTTAGATGTTCGAATACCTTTTTGCTGATTAGGTTTTGGCCTGCATTGCACAACATGTCGCGCTGCTATGCTGCATGTTTCGAGATTTACACGATTTTAGCGTATTTTGTCATATGTCAAGAAGTAATGCACTTAATTTAACAAAACTTTGAATTCCGTTAGACCTTGATATAAGTTGGTGTTGATTAGTTTCTGGTGTAAATTGCACAACAGGTGACTTTTAAATGGTACTCAATTTTATCATTCACGTTAAAATATGGTACTACAATGCACAGTCGCCTAGAAAAAAAAAGAGAATATTCCACAAATTTAAATCGTCGAATTCTCGCAGTCATTCGATAGGGAAGTATACATATACCCATACACACACACATATTTGTGTGTATAGTTTAGTTTTATCTATTCTTTTTTCTTTTCATTTCATTTTAACACACACACACATATATATTTTTTTTTTCCTTATTCTTATTTGCGTAGCACTAAATCAATAATATTTCAGGATCCTGAGATATGAAATTACAAGTTATTTTTTAAAAAGGATATAGATTTTGGTTTTTTATTTATTTACATATATTTTGTAGGAGTGGAAAGCATTTATTCGAAACTTATTGAACAACATTTTAAAATTACATGTTACAAAAGGTTTCGTAATGTAAATTACAGAAAGACTAAACTAAAATATTTAAACAATTTTTGTAATAAACATTGAAAGACTCGACTAATTCGCTCAATAGTTTCTTCCAATTTAATGCCACATAATAATTCCACATGTGAGTGATATTATGATTAACACTATCTATGATTAACATGAGCTGAGTTCAACAAACAAATAATAATAAGACAAATAGACACAGGCGTTCTATTTAAATTATAAAATAGAGTATGAAAAGTAGATCGTATGTGTATTATTAAAAAGTGACTTTACATCTATATTATACAAATTTAAAAACAGCATGTAATATAATGATATTTCTTGTATTTGATGAAATGAAAGAAAATATATTCCAATATTGGTTCTTTCTATTTTTTTTTAATCTTTTAAATAAAAGTAAACCAAACTAAATGAGTTAAAATTAAAATAATTTGGATTCTACCTCAGAATTTTATATATTGCAATTTCTTTCAATTTTTTTTTAAGGAAAAACAACACAACAACACAGTTCTGTAAAAGCTATACTGATGACAAACTGAAATATTTCGATGGCTTAATTCATGTCTCAAATCCATTTTTCATTGTTGTATTATTCTGAAGACACTTATCTGTAATTTCTAGTTTATGTTACACCAGTATTCAACACATTGGAAGAATTTGTTAGATTTGTATAAGAGGCTTCAAAAGTTTTATTTTTAATATGAAGTAATCATTACTCGCAACCGGAAATGACTTTAAACACTAGACTTGCTCGTAGTATAGTGCCTAGTGTCAAAAAAAGAATCGCTTTTCCAATTTATTAATTGCTTGTTTACTTGATTATTTTATACATTTTAGAAATTTAGCTTTGTTGAACTGTTTTAACGCGTACCAAAGAGATGCGCCCTCTGACACCGCACTGTGTCTATTAAGTGTAATGAGATTGTTCGATGAAGTAGACATTATGCTTTAGAAACGTCTCTGAATTTCTTTGAAAAACTCAATTTTCATATGTTCAAAATACACATCGGTAGAGTTGCATACTAATATTTTGTGTCGAGTACCTAGCTTACATTTTTATGAATGTGGTCTAGATTGTGTTGTGAACGTGTTGTCCGGTTTTTAACACTTGGGCGTGAAATGGCCATGTATCTTAAAGTCATTTCTGTTACTTTCGTAAAGTATAATTGAGTCTACCTGTCGCGGTTGTTTAGTGTGGAATATGCTAATGCAAACTTTAAAATATAATACACTGCTCAAAACAATTAAAGGATATTTGAAGTTTTATATAAAATAAAGATATAAACGAAATTTTTTTTGCCGAAAATAGAAGAAGAGAATCACAAATGCAAATTTTTCTGGTTTTCAAACTGTGGAGTATGCAAATTTTGAGTTCGACGTCAAAAACGTCGCTTCAGCGGCAGCGAATGAAATTTGACTTTCAACTGGATAAAAGAGAATAAAGACAAGGATGATCGGCATTCAGTGATTGCTTTGTTTCGATGAGTACGATGTCTCAGCGAAGTCATTTGACAGATTCAGAAGCTTGGAGAATTGTTGCTAGGTTAGAAGGGGGCCAAACTAAAGCCGAAGTAGCGCAAGCCATTGGAGTGTCACAAAGTGTCATTTCCAGGATCTGGAACCGTTTTTTGGAGAGTGGATGTGCAGGCAAGGTCCAGGGCAAGGTCGTAGACGGGCAACAACGCCCAATGAAGATCGGTATTTAGCGTTAACAGCTCGGAGACACCGAAACATGAACGCTACTCTTCTCCAACAACACCTTCGCTCGGCTACAGGCACCACGATTTCAACTCAGACTGTCCGAAACCGGCTCCATGCTGTAGGTCTGTATGCTCTCCGACCGATGGTATGTGTTAGATTAACATCAAGGCATCGTCGCGACCGCATGGAGTGGGCAACCGAGCATGTCAACTGGAGGAGAAATGAATGGAGCAATATTCTGTTTTCTGACGAGTCCCGTTTTTCTGTGCATCCGGATAATAGGCGTATTTTCATCTGGAGGGACCGTGGCAGTAGGAATAATCCTGCGTTCGTGCACGAAAGTGTCAGATTTGGCGGTTGAGGAGTGTTGGTGTATGGTGGCATCTCCATTGACGGGCGCACTGACCTCTACATCATTCGAGATGGAGCTCTGACTGGTCGCCGATATAGGGATGAGATCCTCAGACCTATTGTAGTCCCTTACGCTGCAGCAATCGGAGATAACTTCATTTTAATGGACGATAACTGCAGGCCACATCGTGCAAACCTGGTGGAGGATTTCCTTTTCGAGGAAGGAATCGTTCGAATGGAATGGCCAGCGTGTTCTCCAGACATGAATCCAATCGAGCACGTTTGGGACGCTCTAGGAAGACGAGTTTCTGGCCGCCAACAACCCCCACAAACTCTCCAAGAACTGGAAAGAGCTCTTCTGGAAGAGTGGGGCAGAATACCCCAACTCGTCATTAATAGCCTCATTGAGTCCATGCCTCATAGGTGTTCAACGTTGCTGGCCGCCCGTGGAAACCATACCCCCTACTGAAAATGATTTTCTTTGAAGAAAACACCTTTTCTTATTCTTTTTTTCTCATATGCACAAATTGTGTTTTTTTTCCTTTTGTACACAAATGCGCAATAAAAAGAATTTTTTTCTGCCAAACATGTGTAATTTATTCTCAAATAACGTACTATGTCTGTCGACCATGTATCAATCAGCTAAAAAGTTTCCCAGATACAAAATCCACCTAAAACTGCAATATCCTTTAATTGTATTGAGCAGTGTATTATGATGCCAAATGTATGCATAATAAACATCAGAAAAATTATACAAAACGTAAACGAGAGAAATAAGAAATGGAAAATCCGTGAACTTTGCAATATAGTATATGATAATATTGAAAAAATGTTGCGACAACATTCATTAAAAAAAATATTTAATGCGTGAAATTAAATCCTGTGCTGTACAATATTATATTTATTGACTCTGTGAACACACTGACGTATTCTATGACTTACAAGAAATGGTCGTGTCGTTTAAATTCATATTTTTTCAGTTTTGTACATTTTTTAGATTTTAAATAGGTGACGTCTTATATATTGAAAGATACTACCCAATTACCACAGATTGTTGGAAAATCATTGACAGCTTGTGGAAACCGTTAGGAAATGGTATAGTTGGGACTAGTATCATTAGGAAATGATTGGGAAATGGTATAGTATAAAGATATATCTAATTTGGGCCGTATCTGAGCAGCTAACGGTTGGACCACTGCTGTCCTTTTGTTGACAAATGGTTCGTTGAAGAATACTACGGCAAGGTGAACATTTCTTATTGGCCCAACGTGGAACAACAGTTAGCCAACTTTGACCCAAAAATTTTGTGCTAATATATAAAATATTTTATTACACTAAACTAAAGAAATAAATTTAATATGTAAGATTTTAGTATGTTTCAGTTATTCATGACTTTTAATGCACAGAGAAAATATATCCATTATAGAGCAAATTATGGTATTTATATTTTTTTTCCTTTAAGAGTAACTACGTATAATTAAAACTAATAAATTTGTGTAATGTTTTAAACATCAGATACAGTTTATTGATATCACACTTTAATACCGTATTATCTAAATATGTATATTCGGATATAAAGTTATAATAAAATTTCTATAATCTTAAGGTGCTATCTTTATTTAAAAATATTTTTTCAAGCATATCAATAAATCTCTAGGTTCTAAAATATATCTTATTTACAGAGCGTTTTAAAATATTAAAATTTAACATATTTAAGAAATCTGTAGTATAATTTTCTTTCATAAACTTAATATTTGATTACTCTGTTATTCAAGCACTTAAAAAAGAAAGAAATTACCTGCAGGATTAATTCGTAATTTTCAATTTCTGAACCAAGATAATCTATAATAAATGCAGTTTTATAAAATTTATTTTAGTATTTAATATGGGAGTTTAAAAATTGTTTCAATTTTGATAGCTTTTTAATTTTATCTTACCTAATATATGTATTCATATGTATAAATTAAGTTTTAAAGTTACGCATTTGAATGCATATTTAATTATCAAAAATGTAATTCAACGGAATATTTTAAATCATTAAAAATCTCATTTTAGATTATATTAAATGCATTTTATTCATATCCCGTTTAGTATTATAATATTCCAAGATTCTTGTTTTTATCCTAATTTTTAATTAAATGCAATGTGAAAATAAAGAATTTATATTTCAAAATATAATTTTTAAGTCGGAATCTCACAGGGATCAAAAATGTTTATAATAAACAAACCATTGTCCTTAAAATTTAACGTGATATCTGATATTCTTTCAGCTGCTTAATGTTTAAGAAAGCTAGATCTTATTTAGACACTTCAACCTAATAGACTAAAGAGTCATAATTTCCGTTTTCTGTTACAAGATAATCTAGAATAAAAAGAGTTTTATAGAATGTATTTAAGTATTTAATAAATAATTTGAAAAATAATATAATTCCAATATTCTTTTATTTAATTTTTCATTATATAAAAGGTGTAGGGATATGTAGATATTAAGTTTTGTAACCATTAGTTTGAAAATATTCGTCCATATCTAATCATAAAAAATATAATTCAGTAGAAAATACTAAATTAATGTAAAGAAATCTACACTAAATCTCTGCAATACCAATTTCTGCAAGGGCACTTCAATCTGTCATCACTTAATTCTAATAAATATATTCTAAATACATTCCGTAGATTTAACAAACATATACATATGTAAAATATTATTATTTCAGGTGAAAATATACAGATGGTGATCGAAATAATTGCGAAATTTTTTCTTTTAATATTCAGATAGGTGGCAAAAAAATAACCGTTTTTCAAAACATATGGTTTGTTTACACATGATGTTATTTTTAATGAAATATATTATTTAGTGTTTGAAAAAAACGTTTTACTTAAATTTACGTATCATTTTCATTTACAATTGTGTATGTTTCATTAATTTATATCAGCAAATTTTATACTGTTTTAATAGATTATAATAACAAATATTTTGCACAATATTTATGATTGCGTCCATAAAGCTTTTTTTTTCTATGAAAAATACTTATTTTGTATTTGATTATTACATTCCGCTAATATATGGTATACCTTATTCCTCATATGAATTGCGCTGGTATTAAGAGTAATTTTCTATTAAACATTTGTCTCAAATTTAACATGATTTAAAGAAGAAAATAAGTAAAACATTTAGGTAAATATCTACAATAATATAATATGTTTATTATCTATGCAGATAGATTCTACAGAAAAATAAAAATGGAAATGGGTCAGTGACTGACAGTTTATAAAAAGTAAAATTTTCATCTCTTTTGAGTGGAAAAACCCTATACGGTTAGTGTTCTTTTTATGCGTACATGCACATATCTATCGAATGAGTGCTCGTATTTTCATCATTATTTTTTAATATTTTCCAAGGCAGTTGGTAAGTGATTATTACATCCGTTCATCTGTCTGTCCTTCTGGTTATATCTTTTATAAATACGGGTCGGAATCCATCGAAATTTCACAAAATAAAATGTTTAAAAGGAAAAGGTTAGATTGAATTTATAATAAACCTACAAAAATAAGTACAGTAAAAAATCTATCTTACTTTGGCTAGCCTAACTCTTAGAGTAAATATCATTTTTGATCATTTTATCAGTACTATACCGTACCAATAGTCAATGGTTAAAACTATTAATAATAAGGGACATTGTCCTTGACATAACTCTATAGAAAAAAATTTAATGAAGTCATACATGGGAAACTTGCAGGCCCAGCTGTGGTGAAGTCTGACACTTATAACTACAGCCATATTACGGCAAACCCGGAACAAAAATCGTAAATTGGTTAGATTTCCAACATTTTGGCCACAATTTCACATGTCATATATAGCGGATATTAATACGTTTTGTATTCAGGAAAAGATTTTTTGGACACTCTGTATAACAGCTTTATGAATAAAAATGCGTGTTTGTTTGAACTTGACGTAATTTTATGTTAAATTTTGTTTAAAGATATTTTTAATTGTATATGAAAATGACATTAGTAACGATATAGTAATCCCCATTATTTCCCTTTTCTCTGCAAACACGGATATAACCGAATTGTCCCCATTTTGAAGAAATTCCATTTAAAATTCTAAAATTAAATATCAAGTGTAAAAATGCTTCTGTAAACAGCCTAGGACAGATACCGAAAACAAACGGCATGTGTTTAAAATGTATAGACATGCAGAGGAAATGTAAATAAATGCAGATAGCATATTCGAATAAGAAAAGGACAATTAGTATGCGGGAAGTGCAATCTCCTTCACAAACACAATACATGTTATATAATTCTAGAGCAAAGATTTGACTTCCAATAAATGTTGATTTACGCCGTTGTAAGTTCAAGACAGAGCAGAGGCCGCGGCAAGTCCATATTTCGTATAGATTTTAGCTAACTTATTAAACCAATATTTTCAAAGGAGATGTTTGGTTTTCAGTTGTTCAGATGATTTTTTTTTTAATCTCATTTTAGTTTTACCAAATTTCAGAATCTTCCTGGTTTAAAACTTGACTATTAAAGAAGCCGTCATTTTAAATACCTACTCAAATTTAACATAAGGAAACACTATATTTTCCTTTTTAAATGGTAAGTGCAACATTCATCATTCGTTAACAAGAACGCATAAAATAATTAAGGGATATTAGAGCACATTGGTGATTAATGTTTATGTGATTAATGCAATTGGTGATTAATGTAACTCTCTTTTCTTTTGGGATTATATAAGCTGTTTTTTCAATAAGCATGGGTTTTTTTACTCACTTGATGAAAGGCTGATATTATCTAACTCAAAACATCGTCACAATGTTTTGTATTTCATGTTATCATTAAATATTTCATACGTTAAGTGACAGAAGATTGACTTTTATTGTTTACTTTCTCATAAAAGTTGTCATAAAGGAAAAGTCATCTTCTGAAAATATTGCAAAAAAAGTGCATTAGAATTGTCATTGATGAAACCTGTAACATTATTCACTTCTTTTGTTTAGTATGCGTTTCTTTTAAATAAAAGTATTTAGAGGAAAATCGTCCTCTATTGTTTAAGTCAAAATGCCATTTTCTAAAATAGTGGATGTCACTTTAATTCTTTAAAAATATTTGGCTGATTTTGAAACATTTTTAGAGACTTTTGTTAAAATTATACACCTATGATATTTATTCTTTATTGTATATAATAATTGTAGATTCAATTATGGCAATACCAGCGTTAGTAACCTTTTTTATGAATAGAGATATTTATTTATACATCAGAAAGCTTCGAGATCCCTTATATGCATTTTTTTTTCAATAGTTTTATTCATTTCGTTAATTCTTAAACACACACTTATACATCATACATTTTTTTAACGATGATAATATTTATTTATTTATTTATTTAATAAAGGACTAGTTGCACTCGTCAAAATTCTACGAAATAGAATATATTAAATAAGTATTTTACAATTTAAGCTTAGGAGTAAAATAATAATGTAATAAAGAAATTGTGACACTCCAAATCCAAAGTATGATATTCACACAAACATACTCAAACCTTTGCACGTACACTCCACATTCCATTAAAATCCTGTCCCAGTAAAATGTCTAGACAATTGCGTCATTTAGTTTGGTAAAAATTGAAAATTTGTGTTTGAAAATACACTTTTAAAAATGATATAAATTTTATAAGTAGACGATTTGGCTATTACTTTTAGAGTTGGTGGAACAAAAAACATGGAAAACGATATCCCCTTTTCATGAAAATATATAGGAAAATATTACCGTAAGAATCATTTAGGCAATTGTTTTAAAATTCCCGAATTTCATAAAATATTTCATTAAATGGAAATGATGTAATTTTCAGAAATATTTTATTTTGTTCATACCAAGGATTTTTTAAAAAATAGCAGAAATTCTGTCTATTTAGATACGGGAATAAGGGTCAGTGAATATGCCGTCCTACTGACACAGGAGTAGTAAAATACTTTATATTCATGAAGGAAATTTTATCTTTTGTTTTCCGGATGACGTCACGTAATTTCCTCATCGGAAACAATCTTGTTTTACATATTACTCCTGATGATGGATTATTTACTCTGATTTTATTATAAATACTCTATTCTTCCGTTATTACTGCATAATTAAACACAATCATATTAATATGTTTCAATTTTGAGCGCATTCAGAGACCGAAACACGGGTTAATCGTATAATTAGGGAAAGACGTCATCCGATTTTCTCAGGGTAAAGTTGGGTTAAAACGGCTGTGAACGCTTTTGGGTAAAATTACGGCCATGTTTACAATCAAACACTTCCGTCAATCAGTCTACCATTACATTTCAATTTTACGAACATTGCAGAAACCATCCTAAGCCAACTTTGGGCAATTATATCATAGTCCTGTTAAAGGAAGATCAACCAAATGGTCAGGACTCAAGTGTACAGTAGGAGTCATAAAGAACAACAATTAACAGTTGCAGTTACCTATAAAGCAAACAAACAAATCAGATTTCCCAACCACGTGATCACTTTACCCAACAAAATTCTCCAGGTAATGTGGGTTACCCGAAGTCTGGGTAATTACCGGCTCTGAACGCTACTGGAAACCCGCTAAAAGTCACATGATATCGGTCTCTGAATGCTTCACGTTTCCCATGTGTTGCCATGTAACTCGGGGTTCAATCTGTAAACGCGGCTTTTATGAAAACCATTGTTATTTTTCTTTTAAATATGGAATCTCGCTTCTGATTGGAAGAATGTGATAAGGCAAATTGATTTTATGTTATGGAGAGAAAATCTTAACCCAATTTTCACCATTTTGAAGAAATTTCATTAAAAACTTTTTTAATTAAAATTAAAATACAAAAATTTGAATATTTTAAAAAATTTGGCCACATCTACAAATGAACAGATTTCATTTAAAAATATAACTATCAAAATTGTTCAGTAGAAAGCTCAGAGCAGATGACTAAAAAAGAAACCCTTTGCTTTAAATATATAGATGTTTCTCAGCATAGGGCTGTAACATATAATTTGTCTTTTTCTTTGCTTTTGTTATGATCTTTACTTCTTTTATATTTCATACACATATTACGGTTATTGAAAAAAATGCTTATTATAATAAAAGTTATTCAGGCTGGAACGTGGAATGCTTTTACATGCAGCATGCTATAGTGTTTTATAGATTTACAACTTCATTTAGTATAATTTTACTATCCATCGCGCTTTTAATCCGAAATTATTTAGTTATAAAAAACTTTACTTTTTTTGCATAATTTTTTTTAAGTTTTTTAGTTTTTATACAAATTGTGTGTTTTTTATTATTATTATTATTTGATCGTTTCTCTTACTGTTATTTCTTTGGGATATTTATTTCCTGTACTTAGTTTACACTTTCGTTTTCACTTGTTATACAAACTTGAAAACATCAATTTTGAAGTAGTTTCAGATACCTTTCGTACAATCTAGTCCTTTATTAATCAAATAAAGTGCTTCCTTTCTTTACTCTAGCACAAACTTCTTGAAATTACAACCGAAGTTAGATTAATGTTATTAAGTTTGATGTTTTGACAGTGAGAACTCTTAGAAGTAAAATAAAATCAAAATAAATACTCTGTGAAAGTTGGGGACATTGTTTAAGGAAGATCGATTCTCTGTAGTACGAAATTGAATTTTCTATCACTTTAGTGCTAAGAAATGTAAATATTTTGTTTTGAAAATAAAGTAATTTTAAGGTGCCATTTTAGTTTTAAAGGTGTGTAAAAATATTTTTAACAGAAACTTAAATGATAAGATTTTATTCATATTTATATTATTTTATTTTATTTTATTTTCATCTGAATATTTAAAAATTTTATGTGTTTAAAATTAGGTAATATAGAAATACTTTATTCCGTAAATATTTGTTACATTTATTAAGTCATTCCTGATGATTTAACAACTAAAACAAAAATAAAATTCATTTTGCAGCGACCAAAACTTACCAATTTCTAGCTAATTAAATTTTGAGCATCTTCTTTAGGGCCATTCGTTAAATGTTATATTTAAATTTTTGATCGGAAGACGATTTCAAAATATGTTAAAGAGTGATACAGACGATATACGTAGTTCATGCTCCTGTTATCTAATTTTCTTTTTTTACGGTTCATTGTTGGAAAAGTGAAATTTTCTCTATTAAATTAAATGGTCTCAAAAATCTCAAAGAACAATGTTTGAATCATTTTTACAGCTGATAGTAGAACTTTTACTACTGATTAAGGAATTCATTATTGGACCACATTAAGAAGAGACACCCTGTATATTTATATAATTTTGAATAGTTTTACAATTATATAAGGATTAATTATCGAAGGCCAGTAGTTTTTTTCTCATATTTTAAGTAAGTAATTAATTTAGGAATAATTAGGATAAATTAGGTAAACATTTAAGAAAATAAATATCTAACCAACGCATAAAAAATAAATCAGTCATTATTCATTAGGAGTAGTTCGCAAATCTTTAAAATTAAACATAAGTACGTGCATGGCAATTAATAAAAAATAGAATGTAGAAGTATTAAATCTGTGCTTATAGAATCTGATTCATAAACAGTAAAAATACGACATGGATAGAATAATTTAATATCTGACTATGCTTCTTTACAAACTTGTAAATATTTGATGTGAATGTTATAAAATTTATAGAAATAATAATATAAAAGAGCTTAATAACGATATACGCAGGTTGTTTGGTAAATTTATAAAGCACTTTCTGACTGCAATGGATATTAAAGAGCTGAAAAATATAAATGCTTCTATTTTAAAAGAAGGTCTTGCATATAACTGAATAAATTCGGGTTAAATGCACGATGAATATTAAAATTATATGTTGGATTCCTATGAAAACTATAGTGTGCTACAAGATTTCCAAATTTGATTCTGATTAACTTGTATTATAATAAGCGTGTTTCCACAATAACCATGTTGCGCTTATGAGAGATGAAACGAGTTAAGATTATAACAAAAGTATTGAAAAAGACGAATTGTATGGTTACAACCTAATGCCTAGAGATAGCCCCTATTATTTTCAGCAAACAATTAAACTATCATTGTAAAAAATGTATAATACATAACTGTGCACGGAAAATTTAAGAAAGAAATTAAATTAATGCACATAAAAAACGAAACTAATTAAGGAAACACTTTGCTTTTATAGAGGGTCTCTATCTGATTATATAAATTTAATTATTTTTATTTACTAAATATAAATTATACATCTCTAAAACTTAAATTATAAATTATTTTGGAAATATTTGCATCAAGATTTTTGATGGAAAATACCTTTCAGATAAAAACTATTTTTACGCATTTTATTTTTATTTTAACTATTGTTCATCATACCAATTAAAGCAGGAGTATCTTAATTTGAGAAACTGAAATGCAAATAATACTAATAATACAGGGATTATAAATCTTACAAATTTATCAACAAAGCAAATTGCAATAATTTATATCACTCGTTATGAATCATCAACACATGAGCTAAAAAATCTACGTTGCTACCATTGGCTCTTCTTGAGATACTATCATAAAAGGAGACATAGAAATTTTTTTTTTTCGAAATTTGCTGCTGTATTAAGTAATGCACTTCCAATTAAAAAAAATACTTTTACTAAAACAATAATTTCGTAAATTTAGATAATCTTCTAAATGCAAAATAACCAAGGTGCGTACACTCCTTTGATTTTCCTAGGGGCCTGGTGTCAGTAAGTCTGATTAGCAGTAAATTTATATTTAATATTATAATGGAAGAATGTGGGATCCTATCCTTTAATTCCAGATTTTGTTATGTTTTTCTTCGATTAAATAAGGCAAAACTCATCCTATTAAACAATTGTGGTAAAACTGTACTTACTCTTAAAATAACATATATCCAAAAAAAAGTTTAAAAAAATAAGGTTTTACCTTCCAATTTTTCAAAGAATAAACATTTTCGTATTACATTTGCAGTTCTAGAAAAATCTTATAAATCGGATTAGAAAATAATCATTATGTTTCTTATTCTAATTTTTCTAATCGAGCAGAATGTAAACTAATCACTTTTAGTATTTTTTTCATGTAAAGTATCAAATTTAAATAAATAACACAACGTCGTGATACACTTTCAGTAACTTGAAACGAAATAAATTTTCATACTGAATTAATCAGACGATAGTAGCACCGTATTTAATGTAATGGTATTTCTTTAACTTAAAGATTGTTCCAAATTAAGTACATGTGTAAATGCGAAAAAAACTACAGTTAAGCAAATGTTTTTTCAACAAAAGAATGCATTTCTTTTAACAAGTTTCCAGACTTGAAATCGAAGATTTTTTCAAAGCTCTACAGTATTCTCTGAACAAATATTCGAATATGTATAAATATTCAAAACAATCGCATTAGATAGCATTCTTATTTTTATTATTACTTATTACTATTAAATTTTATTAGACAGAATAAATTTTAAACCTGTAAATTCACTCATATTAAATAAATTAAAATTTAATCTAAAAAATAGATTTTTAGTTTATTTACGACTCGATATTAAATGTATACGTAAAGTTGGGATGTTTACCAGTATTGCTTAGCAAAACACCTATTTATAAGTTCATTTGATTGTTTAAATGATGTTAAATCAAGAATAAAATTTTACAAATATTCTCTGTTTGTCTGTTTGCTTAGAATCAAGAACAGGTAGAAAATGTTTCAGGCTACAATCTTAAAGATTGTCGCAATCCGATATCCAAAATATTTTTTGAGGAAATACAAAAAAACTGGGAATATCGTTCAATCAATCAATCTTTCAGCACTGAAAAACACCTGAACTAACTGATGAATTGAATGTAATCTTGCGCCGATTGAAATGTCTAATTCAGAAATATAAATGATAATAATTACATTTTTCGCTTATGACTCATACATCTTAATTTAAAAATTAGATTGATAAATATAAAGGGATTAACATTCTATAATCGGGTCAAAAGTCAAGTTTCGCATCACTGGTAGGCAAAGAAATGATTACCTAGGATTTAATTATATATTTGCTCATAAAATAACAAACCTGGTTACAACAATGCATTTCATTTTGCACCAAACCACAATATCAAAAATATGACAATTAGCTGTAGTCCCAGTTACGGAAGCTCTGTAAATGATAATAATTTTATGTCGATCCAATTTTCAGCCTACAAACTATTCATTTTAGTTTAAAAACTGTATTAATAAACATAAATATGTAATATTTAATTATTATGCACATAGTCCAGGTTGTGATCAATGATAAGCAAGAAAATGATCAATCAAGATGCTTTGTAATGTTTGCCTCATAAGAAATGACGAAAATAGTTTGAATAATATATTTTATTTTCCGCGAAACTTTTCATCTCTATGAAATATGCTAATTAGTAGTGAACACGATTAGGGAAATTCTATAAATGATAGAGGAAAGGTCCAAATACTGGCTATCTTTTCAATCTAGATCCTACAACTTTGAAAATTAATTGAAGAAAAGATCATGGTAGGGTACCTTGATAAGTTAGATTAAAAAGCGTTTTCTGTTTATAAAAAGAAAAATTTCGAAAGTCTGTAAATTTTGAGTTTTGAGAATGGGGGTCTAAATACCAGCTACCTCAGTTTTTTTACAAAATAATAACATAAATAGACATAATTTGGTTAATTAAGAAAGAATAATATTGTTTTAATAAAATTTTATTGATTAACAACATTCAATATGTAGAAAAAGGACATGTTCATTTTGATAAATAAGCATTTTTGTTCAGTTTATAAAAATATTAACGACTGTCTGACAATCTTCTTTCCATTATGTTCCTAGTTTTGTTTTTTAACGCGTTAAACAAAAAAATCTTGCTGATTGATACATAAATTACTTTATCTTCAAAAATCCCATATCTACTGTGGGCTCACATTCCGCGTTCTAAACATCGAACCCAGATATTTTTCTTCTTATTCACACAAAAAGCCCCCTCGCAGAAGACGCAAGTTACATCATCTTCCTCTGTCAAATATCTTCTTTTTTTAACTTTTTATAATTCAATTTCTGCCCCTTTCGCCTCTGTTTTCTTAGATTTACATCCGTCATTTTTCTTCTTTCTCTTCCCATTTATTGCGGAAGATTTTGACCAACATTATAACCATATTCTAACAGTCAAGTGACACAACAAAGCCATACAGTATCCGTTATCCCATAAATTAATTTATTTACGGCGAAAACCTAGAGAGGTGCAAATACCTGCTATCCGGTATTTCGACCAATCTGGGTGGCCGGTATTTGGACCACTTCTATGTTTGAGTTAATACTGCTATTATTCATTCATATAGGAAAGTGTGGCAATTGGAAGATAAATAGGTATAGAAAACAATTTAGTCGTCAATTCAAGCTAATATATGGTCAATATATATTTTTTTTTAATGGGAAAAAAACACATGCCTGAAAATGTTTTGATTAAATCAGATTTCATCGTGTCGACACTTTTATTCTTACTGTTTATAAATTAAACAGACTTCAGTGAAGTACTTTTCGTGACATTCTTCTGTCAATTAAAGGTACAAACTCTGCCTATCGCCGCTAGGCTGTGCTGCGCTCAGTTCTCAGAATACGTACTAGCCGGTAATTGGACCTTCTCCTCTGATAATTTTATTTAGTTCAGATTTCTAATTTAAAACTTATTCATTTTAATTTTTAAACTAAAAATCTTTAATAATAAATACAGATGTTTGTGTGTACGTTACTTCATGTTTGTGTGTAAATTTCTTCTGCGGTTTTCTGGAGAGACCGCTGCACGCATAGCAACCCGATTTGGCAGCAATCTACCTGTGTGTCTGTAATTAGGCAACTTGCAGGCAGTTTTAAGATTTTTTGACTAGATTTTTTAACTAAATTTTTTTTACTTAATTGTTATGCTATTTTAATCTTTACGCATTTCGCAGTCAATTTTTGCACATTAGTAAAAGGAATCCGATTTCAAACTTTTAGCACAGTAAATATTGTCTTCTTTAAAATAAAATATATTCAGAATTCGTACAGTGTTTTTAACACTTTCCAACATAGTTGAAAAGTGTTTATGAATTAAGTTTGTCTGTTTATCTGCCATCTCGCTGTTTGTCTGTCTGTCTTTCCGGCTCTAACTCGCGTAAATATATTCGGATTGTCATGCAGTTGACATATGTTATTCAGGTTTACTACGGCATGTTCGGTATTGAAAATGAAGTGTGTAGAACTTATAGTTTTTTTTTTATTTTCCGCCACAATTTCAAACATATTGAAATTGGTACATGTATATATCATTGAGGTTCACTACAAGAGTATTGTTCCTTTACAGGGACACTCAAAAGAATTTCGTTGCATTACGGTCTATGCAGATAAATCATTTTAGGTTTATTTTAATAACGTTTCACTATTTCAAAAATATTGAAATTGGTATATATCACTAAGGGGCATTACAAGAGCCTTACTATAGAATATTGTATGCATAGCATTCATCGTTCATTTACAGCGACACACAAAAGAATTCGGTCTGTTAACAGTAATCGCTAGAAGTGCGTTTTCAGTTGCTGTACGCGTTTTTAAATTTTAATCATTTTCGTATATTACTTGGTGTGTATAATTCTATAGACCATACACAGGACAGAACAAAAGTCCTCGAGTACATTTATTTTTACTGACGTAAATTCCATAAGGGAATTTTTAAACTGTTCTACACGTTTCCTAAATGATCTAAAATTTAGCATTCTATGTAGTATATATGCAAATCTATAGATCATAGACAGGGCTGCTCAAAATAATTCGGATATTTTTACGAATATTGTTGGTAATTCCTGAAATTGGGTTTCTAATTTGTTATGCGTTTTCCAGCACTGGAACCCCGAAACCCCAGGTTCATTTGGAAAACCTGTCCAGCGGAGAGGGCAAAACCTGCTAGTTCAAACATAAATGCAAATTTATCTTCGAAAAAATTATTCCCAATTAAATAATTTTAAATCTAAGTTATAAAGTAAAAACATGTCCGCGAGTAACGCTGGCGGGATATTGACGATGGCAATGACTTTGCTTTTATTGGAAATTTATTAAATTCAACACATCGCACGACTTCAATTTTAAACTGTCGAATAGGAAAAACTGTACTTTCAAATACAATTTGTTTTATAATTGTATTTCAATTTACGGATTTTTTATTGTTTTTAAAATAATTTTCAAGCATGCTATATTTTTACATCTATCTCGTACAGCTCAGTTACTGAACCCGTTTATACTTATAACCAATATAAGTAGTTCAGCATTTAGTTCCAACTAATATCCCATGACGAAATTAAAATTTCATCAATAAAAATATAAATAAATAAAATACAAATTTTACACATAGGTATTCGAAATACGCGTTTAAGTACTAAAATCAGTATAAAAATTTTTCGGTTATTAACACTTGGCATGCGGCTAATATGAATGTATCACTTTAAAAAATTTTGCAATCTTTACTTGATAAATAATACAAAATACCATTACATAAACAAAATTGGCATTTTTCATATAAAAGTGATTTTTGGGTGTTGTTAGTGAGCAATCTAAAAAATACACTGCTCAAAACAATTAAAGGATATTTGAAGTTTTATATAAAATAAAGATATAAACGAATTTTTTTTTGCCGAAAATAGAAGAAGAGAATCACAAATGCAAATGTTTTTGGTTTTCAAACTGTGGAGTATACAAATTTTGAGTTCGACGTCAAAAACGTCGCTTCAGCGGCAGCGAATGAAATTTGACTTTCAACTGGATAATAGAGAATGAAGACAAGGATGATCGGCATTCAGTGATTGCTTTGTTTCGATGAGTACGATGTCTCAGCGAAGTCATTTGACAGATTCAGAAGCTTGGAGAATTGTTGATAGGTTAGAAGGGGGCCAAACTCAAGCCGAAGTAGCGCAAGCCATTGGAGTGTCACAAAGTGTCATTTCCAGGATCTGGAACCGTTTTTGGAGAGTGGATGTGCAGGCCGAAGACCAGGGCAAGGTCGTAGACGGGCAACAACGCCCAATGAAGATCGGTATTTAGCGTTAATAGCTCGGAGACACCGAAACATGAACGCTACTCTTCTCCAACAACACCTTCGCTCGGCTACAGGCACCACGATTTCAACTCAGACTGTCCGAAACCGGCTCCATGCTGTAGGTCTGTATGCTCGCCGACCGATGGTATGTGTTAGATTAACATCAAGGCATCGTCGCGACCGCAGGGAGTGGGCAACCGAGCATGTCAACTGGAGGAGAAATGAATGGAGCAATATTCTGTTTTCTGACGAGTCCCGTTTTTCTGTGCATCCGGATAATAGGCGTATTTTCATCTGGAGGGACCGTGGCAGTAGGAATAATCCTGCGTTCGTGCACGAAAGTGTCAGATTTGGCGGTGGAGGAGTGTTGGTGTATGGTGGCATCTCCATTGACGGGCGCACTGACCTCTACATCATTCGAGATGGAGCTCTGACTGGTCGCCGATATAGGGATGAGATCCTCAGACCTATTGTAGTCCCTTACGCTGCAGCAATCGGAGATAACTTCATTTTAATGGACGATAACTGCAGGCCACATCTGGTGCAAACCTGGTGGAGGATTTCCTTTTCGAGGAAGGAATCGTTCGAATGGAATGGCCAGCGTGTTCTCCAGACATGAATCCAATCGAGCACGTTTGGGACGCTCTAGGAAGACGAGTTTCTGGCCGCCAACAACCCCCACAAACTCTCCAAGAACTGGAAAGAGCTCTTCTGGAAG
Organism: Maratus michaelseni; assembly: GCA_963931845.1. Lineage (NCBI taxonomy): Eukaryota > Metazoa > Arthropoda > Arachnida > Araneae > Salticidae > Maratus > Maratus michaelseni. The sequence continues at coordinate 252,637,191 of OZ007590.1, read as the reverse complement.
AGTGGGGCGGAATACCCCAACTCGTCATTAATAGCCTCAAAGGTGTTCAACGTTGCTGGCCGCCCGTGGAAACCATACCCCCTACTGAAAATGATTTTCTTTGAAGAAAACACCTTTTCTTATTCTTTTTTTCTCATATGCACAAATTGTGTTTTTTTCCTTTTGTTCACAAATGCGCAATAAAATGCATTTTTTTTTGCCAAACATGTGTAATTTATTCTCATATAACCTACTATGTCTGTCGACCATGTATCAATCAGCTAAAAAGTTTCCCAGATACAAAATCCACCTAAAACTGCAATATCCTTTAATTGTTTTGAGCAGTGTATATTAAATGAAAAACTTCTGTTAGAGTTTTGAATTAAAAATGCTTTTCATTCATGTTTTGTAGACCGGACAATAAATTTTGTGACCCAGGAAGCTTGTGTTGGATTTTCTGGTAAAAATAAAAATCATATTATTGATTTATACGTGAAAGCTTTGAGTATAATGGGTAAAAGAAACATTTTTCACTTTGGTTTATTTTATTTATTTATTTATTTTTGGAAGCGTATGCTGTTATTTAGATGATTTAAAATTTAAAAAGATTTTTAAATATTGAATAATTGAAGCAAAAAAAGTAAAATATAATATGTATGCTAGAAGTATAACAAGTAACATTTTCAGTTTTTATTTGTATTTAGTATCTGTTTATTTTCATTTACGTATAAATTAAATTTGTATTGTGCCCAGTTTTCCCCTAATATGTTTCTCTATTCCTTATAGATGAAAGCATGTATCACAAAATTTAAAATACGTTATTAGTGCTCATTGTGTTTGGCCAATTCCTGTATTATTGTAAGAAGATGTTCTGGCGAAGTAACGTAAAGATCGAATGATTATAAATATGTGAAAAGGAATTTTTACTACTTTCATGTTTTTTAAGTATATCATAGTTTCATTTTTTAAATTCAAATTTCTTAGTCTATATTTTTTCATTGTGTTAGTACAATCCAAATGCTAAAACTGCAACATATACTTTTCAATTCACTAGGCATTTTGGGGGGAAATTCCCAAGGTGCATTTCATAAAATTAGAAAAAATATTTTCAGTAATATAAATAGTTTATTATTTAAAAGTTAAAAGGTGAAGTAAATAGCCAAGTTTTTGTATATGTCATGACAGTTTATTTATTTATTTATTTATTTTCATAAACTTAACTTTTTTTTTTTAATTCGATCCCTAGAATTATTTAGCACACTTGAAATGAATGCATACAAAATAAGGTTTAAAAAGTTCAAAATTGTAGAAGTGGGGTTTGAAATTATCTAAATTTTAAAGAATATTTTTTTTTTCAAATTTTACCGCAAGAATTGCATTTTTGACACATTCCAACATAGTTGAAAATTGATAATGAATTCTGTTTGGTTGTCCGTCTGTCTGTTTATGACCTAATTCACGTAAATACATTATTATTGTCATGTGATTGATATATGTTAATGAGAATTACCATTTGGTATTGCAAGGAAGTGTGTAACATCTACAATTCGCTTACAGAACCACTCAAAAGAATTCTGTTACATTACGGTCTATGGGGGGAAATCGTTTGCAATTTATTTTAATGGTATTACAATATTTCAAACAGATTGAAATTAATACACACCACTGTGGTGCACTACAAGAGGCTTTCTATAGAATACGGTGTGCATGGTATTCGTCATTCATTTACAGAGATGCACAAAGCTATTCGGTTACAGCATTGTCTCTGAACAATGACTGCTGGAAGTGCATTTTTAATTGTGGTGTTTTTTGTGTGACTTTAAGTAATTTTTGCATATTACTTTGTGTGTATATATTCTATTGACCATATACAGGGCTTCACAAAACAATTTGGCTATTTCTCCGACTATAGATGTTATTTAATGGTAAATTGCATTAGATTTAAATGGTCATTGCTGAATTTGGGTATTCAAATGTGTTATGCGTTTTCCGAGTTCTTTATATAGACCTTATTAAACGGTGGAGTTTAGTTATAGTAATATTAATGTGTTGGAAACTATTTCATAATCTATGCTTAGCTCATGATCTTTCTTGTTCTTGCTTAAATTATTTCTCTTCAGTAAAACATTTAACAATATATTATTAATGCATTCCAAAATTAGCATTTATCTCTAGCGATTTCAAACTGAATAGAAATTTTCTTGCATAACAGTCTATGAATAACGAAGTATTCGTGTTAATTACGTTCTCTTGAACATAATTTATTTTTGCGAAAACATTTCATACATGTTGCCGTACCTGTTACATTACGGTCTATGGGGGGAAATCGTTTGCAATTTATTTTAATGGTATTACAATATTTCAAACAGATTGAAATTAATACACACCACTGTGGTGCACTACAAGAGGCTTTCTATAGAATACAGTGTGCATGGTATTCGTCATTCATTTACAGAGATGCACAAAGCTATTCGGCATTGCCATTTATCATACATATTCACAAAGAGATTTTCATCGATATTGACTTTTTTCCCAAGTACTAAAAACTTCTCTACGACTAAAGAGAGCTGTGTATCATGTATCTTTGTTATAGTGTACCTTTTAACTTAATTCCTTCATTTAAACGAGATTTCAAAGATAATTCTCTAGTTTTTTAAATCATGTTTATATTTATTTAATTTAACTGCCTGTTTACATGCATGTTACCTTAAATAAAACATTTTCAATATGTGAACTGCTTTTCTTCTTGAACCTTTAACATATATTTATGAAAAACCATAACTATCTTCAATGTATCCTTACAATTTCTTAAAAATTCCTTTTATTTATTAGTAGAATTTTTGTCTAACATTATATAAAAAATTATAAATAAGTTTAAATATTTCATCAATTTCGATAGCTAATTTCTGCATTAAGCTTTCTTAAATTTCACATTTAAATACTGTGTAACGTTAAAAGTTTATCAATGTCCATTTATGAATTCCACTCATCCCATCTCTCAAACATCTCACGTATTAAGTTTATTCTTCTTGTTAAGGTTCGCAAATCAATATAGTAAAATTTAAAACCCTATACGTGTTATTCAGTTTTTTTTATTATTATTATTCTATAAAGCTGATTTAAATTAAATACCATAACATTTTAAAAGTATACTTCCACAGATTTTCTGCATGTATATTTTCTGATCCAAAAGTAATAAATTATTCATATTTGTATTAAATTTCTTCGTAAAACATTCTCCGATTTTCCATTACGTGCTTTCAAACACTAATTTAAAATAAACATGCAAAATATGACGATAAAATATTAGCTTTTCTACTGATATTCAATATATTAATATCCATGAAGTTAAATTGATTTTATATTACATGATTTTTATATTCCTGCAACCCATTTTTATAAATATATATTAACTCTCACGTATTTATGAACGAAACACATTTGAATTTAATTCGATTCAACAGTGGCGGTACAATATTCATTAAAAGTAAATTCCCTGTCTGAAAATATGAGAGAACATGATCATGATCAAAGTTCATGAAATAAAACGATGTTGTAAGGAAGGCCAATTTTTTAAAAGAGCATATTCCAAAATTTACATTAATTTTAACTCTGTTCTACAGTCTTCGATAAATGCATCTAAAAGTAAATTAAATATTATTTCCTTTTTTAAATAAATATATATAATATATCTGTCGCATCTACATTTACTTCTCTCAATATATTTTTTCATATACATTGTTATAATTTAAAATATTTAACTTTAATTTTTTTCACCTACTACAAATATATTTTTTAATTAATAACTTTTTGCTGTTTCTCAAAAACTTGGTTAAAAATCGCGATGTACGTACCTTATTTTCTAAGTACAAAAAATTATTTTTCACCTCTTTTAATTTTGATCATTTCTATTTCAAACCATTTCTAATGGAAAGAAATATTTATTTTATGTACATTTTGAAATTTTCAACTCATTATATACATAAGTTTTAGACTTCTGGGTCATTGTTTATGTTTCTTCATTTTATGTTTTGAAAGTCCCGCAATTCGTTTACGACGCCATTGCTTCTGCTTCTCTCCTTCCTTCCAAAAATACAACTACTTTTCACCCATTTAGTGTCCTTCTTGCTGCAGGTCAGTGCCGCTGAGGTTTCAATGTTAGCGTCGCGGCCGACGTTCAAGGGCAAGGTTGAAAGATCTGGTTCCTTCTAAAACAATGGGGAAATTCTACACGGGAGGAATACGTTTTCTTTTGTGTGTAACTGATAAAGTTTATCTTGAAATCCTCAAAAATTCACTCAGAATCGTTAAAATAATAGAAAATAACTTTGAATTACTGTTTTTAATAATGCAAAAACATAAACAAAACCACGTGATACAAAAACGCGACGTGATTGGTTGTGACATCATTTGCCGCTAAACTGAAATGCTCATACGCTTTGCGCGTATACTTTTCCCCATTGCTTTTCCTATTTGCAATCTTGTTTCATCTGTTTCTTAAAATTTATTTAACGTTATCAACTTCAAATTTGTGAAAAAGTAAGATCTAACGTATCTTAATATAAAATATTTTTTATTTTTTATTTTCATTAAAATTTTGATTAGAAAATGTCGATTTCGGCCGGATATGTGAAAGGGCAATCGGACAATCTCCCCAAAATAGATGCTCTTTCCGTGTTTGCTTTTATAGGAAAGAATTCTGATTTCATGGGTGCAGAAATACGAGGAGTTAAATCTAAAAGGTATATATTTCTGTTCTACATTTACTTTGATTTATTAAATAACAATAATGATTAAAAGCTAAAATAATAGTACGCGATTCTTGATTGTTGTTCTTGAAATGAATTATTTTCTTATTTCACCATATTTCAGTTTAAATGAAATTTTAATTATTTTACAATACTGATAAAGTATATTTGTTATAAAATAAAATGTTGAGAAATAAGAAAGGCCTTTTATTTAGTTAGTACTTAATATATGTTTTCTGAGTAAACATTTTCTCTGTAAACTTTAAAATATTGCATTCATTCTTTGGCATTCCTTTTTGCTCTATCTTTCAAAAGTTTCCATGAAATTAAAGTTTTTTTGTCATGGCCTTCCTTTTTTTTATCCTAAAGCATTTATATATTTACTGATTCATATTTTTCACCCCCCCCCCCCCCCAAAAAAAAAAGTTCAAGGTTTTTTTTTTCCTAAGCCACCAATTTTTGCAATATACTAATATTAACTATATAACTATTTGAAAAAAAAAAACTATTTTTACTTTTTTCTATCTTACAAGAAGAAAGTATTAGATTCATGAAAATTTCCGGTTTTCGACGGATTTATACGTTTAAGAAGGTCCTGAACACGAGTTGACTGTTTTTAAAAAGTGTCTGTCTGTGAGTCTGCGACTCTTTCTGTCTGTATGTGACAAAAATTTTGTAGGCGCTCTATCTCAAGAACTAATACACGAAATTTAATACAACTTTATATTTAGTTAGTACCTGATATAATTTGGTGCTGATTAGTATTTGGTGAAAATCGCCCAACAGGTGGCGCTGCTATTCTGCATTTTCCAGGATTTACATGATTTTAGGAAGTCATATCTCAAGAACTAATGCATGAAACTTAATAAAACTTTAGATTCAGTTAAACCTTGATATAAATTGGTGCTGATTCTTTTTAGTGTATGCGAAACCAGTGTGAGATAGAAGAAAGTTTTGGGATTGGCACATCCGACTAGTTTTGTTTTATAGTCAGTAGCTGAAATACTAGGGAATATTTCAGCATCTGTTATATGTGCAGTAGTTAGTGCTTTATCATTTATGGTCAGCAAATTCATTACAAAATCTTCTGTTAAAGATTTTGAGACCTTATTCTTGCCATTTTTGGCATACTCCGCTTAAATTTCTTGTGCTGTTTGATGTAACAGAGGCAAGTAATTAGAAAGTCCTCATTTTTAATTACATATATTTTTTATCGGTACACATTTTGATGATTCATTCTTTACTTAAGAATTTGTTTGCCTGTTTGTTTAACAATTTAGATTTATTAAGTCCTGCAAATTTTAGAAATTTATTAGTTATTTAAAGATTATCAAACCTTCACTATATTATTTCTTAATATTTAATAATATCACACAACATAAACGTAACATTGAACAATATTCATTTTCAAAACAGTTCTATAGCCAAGGGTGTTTAGGAGAATTTTAAAGGAGGTTCTAACCCCCTGAACTATAAATTCTCCAATATATTTAAATTTCTGTATATTAATATAGAGCAAACATTTTCCTACCCCCCCCCCCCCCACACACACACACAATTTTTTTTCTGGCTATGCTACTATTGTAAAAATACTTATTAAAAATTCTGAACATGCTTCGCTCAGAATGTATGCTTTCAGTTAAAATTTTTCATAAGTGGTTGCATTTTTTTTTTCATTAATAAAATGATACATTAAGGATGGATATCAAAATTAGAGGTTTCCAAAAAATTGCATTATGATTACTGAATAATGAATATATACATTTCAAATATGAACTATCGATTACTTGAAGACACTTGCATAAGATGCATAAATAAAATGAATGACTATATGTATGATACATAAATATTTCTTTCTGTTTCATATGTGATTATTCTCATTCATATATTCCAAAAAAGGAAAAAAAATACATTTATTAAAATTTTATTTATATTCAATCAATAAATAAACATACAAATGAAGAATAGCAGATTATAAGTTTACAAAAACATTTCCATCATGTTAACATCATAATAAAATAAATTCACAGACGCTCACAATTTCATATATGCTAAAAGTTAGATACTATATTCAGGAAGATTAATCATTTCAAAAAAAGTTAACAGTTATTTTTTTCCGGAAACGAATGCAACAATTTATTATTCAAGAAAACAATACAAACCAAATAAAAAAATACATGTAAGCTTTCAGATTACAATGAACTTAAAAAAAGACAAATCCAATTTTTTAAGATCTGATAAATACGTAGCACCTTTGCATTAAAATATTGTGCAAAAAAAGTATAACTTATTGTATATAATACAATACTGTAGTACGAGTATTAACTTGTACTGATACTTTATTTCTACATCGAGATCTGGAAATGAAAATTCTTAGAAACACGATGGAATGAAAACCTCACATGGAATTCACAGTATTATTTATTCATTAGAGCAATTTACAATACTTTTAATTTGTTATACTAATCATTTTTAAGAAAAAAAAAGCGTAAAGCAAGCCATCCCCCATAGAAAATAACAGGGAGAAATACAGCGAGGGTTTGTTTACATGGCTAGTGACGTCAGAACAGCTTTTATCACGTGACGCGGCTTTTTTCCGTGACGACAAAAACAGCGTTTTAAAAGTTAATTTAATGAATTATACAAGTTTCAAATATATGTAAAAATGGTATCAAAATGTTCGTATTTTTATACTCTATCAGATGCAAGTTAAATTGAAAAACGTGAAATTTCCCGATTCTTGGACGGTTGTAGTACGTTTTTAACGGCAGTGAAAGACGATTTTTAAACCGTGAGCGTTCGTTTGCGTAAGGAGTGATGGGGTTTCCTTCTTCATTTTCGGCAGGTGGTGTTGGTGTCGCGAGTACTTGTGACGTAGTAACCTTTTTCAAGCACTCCGATTGGATGCTTTTGTTAGGCTCGGCAGTTAAAATGATCGTTGTATTTTTTAATTCAAATCCAGTTTGCTTACAGTAACTAAGGTGAAAGGTGGCGGCAGAGTCTGCATGTTTTCAAGCTTAGCGTCAAAAGTCTTGAGTTAGGTTCAGCGATATGAGAAAAACTTGCTGATTTTTTTTTCAGATTTTCATCGTAGAGGGTTTGGACAGTTCCTCCTATCCGGCTGCTGTGTGAGAACTTTTCAACAATTTTCATCCTATAATGATTTGACAGCTCTTTCCTTCCAGCGGTTGAGTGAGTTCTTTTCGGCTGAGATTAACATCGTTTTTCTTGAAGCTTTATTCGTGAACTCCTCGTACGCCTCAACTTATAGGAACCCTCTTCTATCTACCATACTTTTATCAATACTATGAAAACTTCATAGTGTACTTTTTGAAGGCCCATCGGAGCAATATCCGAAAATCCTTTTTTCTTTGGCAATTTTCTTCTAACCGTTTCAGAAGCTTCACATCTTTAATGGAAAGTCCAGCACAAAATCGTCAGCGATTTTCGACGATCGGACTTCTTTTTTTTTCTATAATCATCTTTAAAAAATTAACTTTTCACTTCAATTTTTTCAGTAATGTAATGTGGATTATTCCGAGTTCATTTTTATAATGAATAATTTTGAAGAATTCAATGATTGTTTTCACCATAAAATGTTATTTATATGTAGCAGTCCTGTTATTTATCATCTCTAACTATAAAATCTCCTTCTACATTTTATTAAAGATAAACTATAAATTATGGACTTTGATTACAGCAATCTAAAAAGGCAAATATCCTTTAAATATTATATAGTGAAATTTAAAATGACATAACTAAAAGACCAGAACTGAGCATTATTATCACCATATGATTAATGATAATATTTCTTTTTAAAGAATTAATAATTTAGTGTAATATCGAAGACAATGCATTCTAGTGATATTCTGGTTGTCTATTCTGTAATGTGAATGATACATAAAAAAGTGCCACAGAAAACTTAAATAAATCCAAGTGCAATTTGTCTCTTCAATTTTTCATCAACATGATCAACTCTGCTGAGGCAATTTATGTTAACTTCCATTGATGGTTCTAAGTTGTAAATTTCATAATGATAAAATATATACTTACAGAGTAAGTTCAAGCAGCGAATTTGAATCTTTAAAATTTATTTAGTTAACCATTTAATTAATATTTTCAAATTTAAATCTTTCCACACCAATGTATTTTCCACTGTACTTAAGGGCTTATGGCAATGTTTTGGAATATGGTTGCAGTATAATTTCCTCTAAATTTATTTTAGGTATTTTTGATTCACTCCGGTTCTGGTAACTGATAAATCATCTTTTAATTTAAATCTCTTTTTTTATACTATGTGCCTTATCCCGAAATTTCATTATATACATGAACACATATTTACACCTAGTTTGCAGTTATTATTTTCATGCCATACTTTTTCTTCACATAATGTGTTTTTTAATAAAACATCCACACACACACACATATATATATATATAGATAGATAGATAGATAGATTAGAAAACTTTGAGAGGCTACAAGTGATTAAAGAAGTGACTAAATAAAACATGGGAGAAAGGACCAATTGAAAATATAACTTTTTGCATCGAAAAACTTTGTTTCACTGTAGATCATCAATAGTGAAAAAGTCTCCCTTTGATTTCTGACTAAAATATCCGAATGGAGAAAAATAAACGCATGTGAATCATGTGTAAGTAGCATTTCTGTTTCTGCTAAAATCTCAGCTAATATACAGCTGCAAACAACTACAGTCAGGGATAAATAATATAGCTACGAATTTTTGGAACTTGTCAATTACTCTTCTTGAAAATACTAGTTATGTTCGCTTTGACACCACTAAATATAAAACACCATAAAATGTAAGTTATTTTGCGTGCGCTTAGGTCATATTCGAGAAACTTATAATGCTATTCTTGATTAACAGACATGAGTTATAACGAACACTTGTCAACGTTTCTGCATTCCCAATCAGCTCTACACGTGCGACGTTATTTTCAAAGTGCCCTAATTTAACACTATGCAGCCAGTGGCATTTGCCTCAGGTGAATTTATTTACATTTTTAGTACAAATAAACGTCTATACACAAATGATGTAAATTATCATGCTTGCATTAAAATGAAATTTAAATACAGTGGTATTACAATGCGATTGTCATTGTAAAGGCGTATCAAACGTATAAGCTACAATAATGAATTTTTATTGAGAAATTAAACTCAAATTCTACATTTCAGTGATTAAAATGCATTTCCTCGTGTTTAATTTTCAAAGATATGTTGTTAAGAATTGACATGTTTGCCAATTTTAGCGCAAGAAGAATACACCAGCGAGTTTATTCAGAAATACACTGATGAGTACACGTGTATCGATGCGCAGTATTAAAAAAAAGACGCAAAAAAACTGAAAGGGAACTTTAATTTGTTGAAACGATTGAAAGAACAAGAAAATACGGTTTAGAACAACAATTTGGTTGCATGTAAATGACAAAAAAAAGCATTGTTTAGAAATGATGCACGATGTTTAATGTGGCGTGTGGTCCCCTCGAACAGCTAAGACTGCTGCACACTTCTTTTCCAAGGATGCGATGAGGTTATCGATAAAAATTTGAGGAATATTGTTCCAATTCTCAATAATTGTAATCTCCATGTCCCGGATAGTAAAACGAGGTCTTGGTATCGCTGCAATGCGTCGTCCGAATGAGTCCCAAACATGCTCGATAGGATTCAGGTCAAGAAGACATACTGGCCATTACATATCATGCATGAAAACAAGGAAATCATCAGTGACTGCAGCGTAAGTTAGGACATGAAGTCTCAGTATCTCATCTCCACACTTTTTGGCTTTCAAAGTGCCATTCCGAATGATATACAGGTCCGTAAGTCCACCTATGGTCATTCCAGCCCATACAATCAACCCACCTCATCTGAAAAGTGATTTTTCATGAACAATGTGGGGTTATTTCAAGTTTCTCTTACCCTCTACACCAAAGCACGTCGACTGCCACTCTCCAGACTGAATCTGTATTCGTTTGTAAACAGCATTTGACTCCGATCACGTTGCCTCCAATCTGCATGTTCAGCAGCCCACCTTCTTAGGGCGCATTGGTGGCTTGATGTCAGAAGAATACAGACCGGTGGCCAACGTGCATAGAGACCACCCTGTTGAAGCCTATTTCGACTTGTTTGGCTGGACACTTTTCGTCCTGCTTCCAAGAGAAACTGTCTTGGCAGCTGAGTAGCATTTCCTGTTCTGTCTAGATGAGCTATTACCAGGATATATTGGTTATCAGTTGCCAAGGAGGAAGCACGTGGTCGACCTTGCCCTGGTCAATGTATAACATTCCCTGGTTATTGGAATCGATTCCACAGCTTTGCAATGCGACTCCAACAACGTCCGCTACACTTTGTTGTCTCTGCCTGGATTCAAGTGTCCCGATAATACCCCGAGCCATGCATTCTGGTAAATCACGTTGTTGCGACATTTTCAAATCATCTTTTCTCAAAACAAAAGCTGAGGAATTGAATTTCACAACTGAGACAGTGAAACAGAAGTTTCTGAAAAGTCAGCTTATTGTTCGTCTATTTCAATGAACTGTTTTCTGTTGTATGGATGGATCAAGCAATATTTTTTATTAATATATTTTTAATAAAGTTCATACATCTAAAAATTAACAGGGGTTATAAAGTAATAAAGAGTTTTGTGAGAAATAGCTTTTGAAAAATTTTACTTTACGAAATTTTTAAAAATAATTTTTAAAATATGCTATTCAAGAGTTCTTTCTATACAGGTTACTTTTAAATTTTTGATAAGTACAAGAAAGTAACATTACGTAAGCGATATATATCAAAGCTATTTCTGTTTACATTATTTTCTATTGAATTTACGTAAATTTTAGAAGCATATGTTTACTGAATACGATATGAGTAAGATTGAAAATGTTGTTTAAAAGAACAGATAAAAAAGTAAACTTCTTGTAGTAAAAAAAAAGCTTTTAAATTTTATATACTATCTTTTACAGAAAAGAGAGATGCACAGTATATTACTTACTTTTTAATACTTTATTACATGCATACTTTATATAGTAAATTCAATCACAATATTGGTTTCACTATCTATTCAAGTAACAGATAATTTCTATTTTTAATTTCTATTTGAAAATGACGACAAAAAAAAAGAAATCTAATAATCCCTATTGTTTTCCCTTTTCACTCTTTTATCCCAAAAAAATGGAGTAATGTAGTTGCCATGATTACAAAAATGTCATTAAAATTAGAAAAAAAATTATAACTTGAAAACTAATTAAAATTTTAAAATTATGAGATCACTTTTAACATTCTCGGGACAATGCGGATAGCTGATGTTAATTTGATCGCCCAACGTTCTATATACTAGGAGGAATAGCTGTGAAATATCATCAGTCGTTTAATCAGTCGTTTCATAAAATTGTTTCATATAATCGTTTCATAAATTCGTTTCATTAGGACTTTATATATATAGGGTAGATTTTCTGTATTAGTGTAACAGTTTTAAACTGATAATGAACAGACGTATTATATTTGTGCACTTTAAATATCTCCATGTTCATCAAATTTATTCAACAAATATGCTAAATTAACAAAGTAAAATGAATATTATTTTGTAACGCTTGCATGTATAGTAGGTAGAATAGAAAAAATCGATTTTTTTTCAGATCAACTTCTAACAGTGCGGAAAAGTTGCCTTTTGTAATTAGTAGAATAACGCAAAAAAGAAAGAAAAAATAAAAAAAGAAATCGGTTAATATTTTTAAGTCGCACATCGCACTCGAATTTTGGAAAATATAATAAAAATTGACGATTTTCGAAATTAATGACAAAAATAAACAATATTCAGACCTACTTCCAATGGTGTGTAAAAGTCACCTTTTGTAATTAGAAGAAAAACGCAAAAATATTTAAAATTGGTGAATATATTTAGGTCACGCAAAGCAATTGAATTTTGGAAATTATGATAAAAAAAGGGGCACATTTCAGTAATTCGGTAGTCGTGCTCAAAATATATAGGTCATGTTACTCCTACAAGTGGAACCGGAAGAGATATTTTTAAAAGCGATATTTTATATCTATCTAAGAATAACATCTCCTTAGATAAAGTCGTTTTAGTTAGATGTCACGGAACTTAAATCAATACAAGATTGAATAAATGGTTTATTCGAAATTTAGAAATGACGATAAAAGGGCCCTTGCAATGGTGTATTTGCTTTCTTATGTCACTGAATTGCCTTTTAGTCCCTTGTTTCATCATATTGATGAAAAAGAACAGGATGGGCGTGTTATTTTCTGGTCTTATAAGTAAGCAACTACCCGCTTGCGAAACACAATTTCTTGTCAAATTTCAATTAAACAATTGCATTATCCCAATAATGACTGTTAAAATCCAAATGACTTCAGTAGAGAAAAAGAAAATATCTTCTTGAAATATCTATCCAACGCTGTGTGATTGGACTTCTGTTTTGAGTTCTGGGGATCTAGCTGTCCATGATCCAGGGCCGGTTTCTCATTGCCAATGGCTAACGACCAAAAACAGAACTCTCAGATTGTAAGTAACCACTGTATGTATCCTTGACGTCATGAAGACATATGTGCCTGTAGAGTTTGACATGAAGAAAAATTATTCTGCTATTGACGGAGCAAAGCATGTTTTCAAGACAATAACAACGTCACATCACTTACCAAAATAATTGCAGGAGGTGATAGACTGAGCATAATGCTTTCTTTGCTCATCTCGAAAACCTTTTATTAGCAATTACTAGTGAAAATGTTTGATAGCAAATCACAGAACAAATTACCTGTAGTACAAAATGAAGGTAAGAAAGAACAATAACAATTCTATAAAAATGCTTCAATGCACATTGTTTAAAACTGTTTCAGTAAATTTGATTTAGAATTATTTCAGTAAAATTTGTTTAAAATTGTTTCAACCAATACTCTTCAAAAATGTATTAATAAACAGTGTTTAAAATTTTATTTCGATATGATTTTTTAAAAATTTAAATAAATAAAATAATAGAAAAATATATTTTTGTAAATTTTTTATAATTTAAAAACAATACACAACCGAAAGATATTAAACTATTTTAAAATGGGTTTTACGTTACGTTTCTATGCATATAAAGCAATATTTTTACATTATTAGACATTGATGTGAAAATTTTTTTTATTAAAATCATTTATCTGACACATTGTCAATTTTGATATTATTTTCCTAAATTCAATGGCGATGCGCGACCTAAACATGTTAAGAGATTTCAATTTTTCATTTTGCGTTATTCTTCAATTTCCGAAAGGCAACTTTTACGCAGTATTAGAAGAAGGTGTTTTTTTTTTTTTCATCATTAATTTCAAAAATTGTTATTTTTGATCATATTTTCCAAAACTCAAGTGCAATGCGCGACCTAAAGATATTAACCGATTTCTTTTCTTTTTACGTTACTCTTCTAATTACAAAATACAAGTAGAAGCAATTATAAGTTGATTTAAAATACTCGATTTTTTCTGTCCACCCTAATATACAGTCTTTGAAAAAAAGTAACCATCCCTACTAACTCAGTAGCAAATCATTATATAACAATTTGATTGCCACCAATCGATTAGAAATAACGTCTACTAACCAATGCTATGCTTCCAATTTGCTTAGGAAGTCGTCTACATATACAAATTGTATTAAACTTAAAAAAATTCAATACAGACACCTAATGTTGACATCATATTTGGAACCAGTTCCGAAAGTAAAAGTATCCCCATAATAAAAAACAAACCTGCCAGCGAAATCTAAAAATGAAAAAGTGGCGATCGTAGAGATGGACAAAAAAAAATCGTTTAAAAAATTGAAATGCAAACGAGATATTATATAAGAACTGTCCTATAGAATTAACATTAGCGAGCGGAAGTTTTCGCTTGAGTAAAGTAACACCTTAAGGGTACCAAAAAGGTTTGAAATGACGAAAATAGACTGAAGTTTGATCGTGGATTGTGCAGCTTGTAAGTCATTGAGACTATTACTTCTTTTTGGATTTATTTATGTATGTTTTATAGAAATAAAAAATGGGTTTTTTAAACAGTAAAAAAAAAAAAAAAGTTTTAATATTGTATGACAAAATTAATCTTACAAAACTAGTTTTGCCACGATTTTGAAGTCTAGGTTACATTTTTTTGAGTCGTCATATCTTCTTTATACTGCTTATTACGTTGTCTCTGGATTACACCTAAAACAAAAATAAAATTTAAAACAAAATTTAAAATGATAATAAAAAATTCAAAAACTGTAAAAATTATCATATTTTTGGGGTTATAACTCAAAAGAATTTATGTTTGGCTGTTTTGCAGTATAATTTTATAGAGAATTTAACTTCCTTAATTTAAAAACAAATTCATGCAAATCCGTTAACGTGTTCAAAAGTTATCGTGAAAAGCTCACTGAAAAATAGTGTCTGGAGATAATTGAGTTTAAAGTTTTGCCCTTCGCAGGTATCTCCGGTTCGCGGCTCATCAGACCATAATGTTTGGATTTTCCTTACGGACCAACTCTATAACATTGTTAAGGGGATATATGTACCTACCTGCAAGGTTTAAAAAAGAAAAAAAAACGTGTATTTTGGGAGATCCTTTCCAGGAAAATGAAACAAGATATTTGAAAAAAAAAATGTATTCTATTTATTACACTTTAAAGAAAAGAAAGTGATTTTTGTAATGATGAAATAATAACAGACCTACTCCCCGGAGATGATGTTGTTCTGGTAGCCTTCCACGATGATCACCATAACTCTGTCAAATGTTATCTGAAATTATAAAAACCATAATGTCTTAACTCCGAACACTTAACACTGGAGAGTAATTGGAAAAAAAAATATTTTTAACAAAATGGCTGCCGTTCAAGGTTAAGATACAAATTTTCACAAAATATTTTGAATTTTGTTTATAAAAAATAGAAAAAAATCACCAGATCGTCAAATGGAACGAATATTCTCTAGATAATATTGTTATTAAAGATTGATCAAAATTTGAAGAAGATTGATTGAAATTTGTGTAGTTATAGTGGATTTAAAATCATATGAGTTGTAATCTTCCCAACTGAGCGAAAAAGTCCGGGCCAGGATTCAAGCCCGGGATAACTTGATAAAGCTGCCAATGCTCTACCAACTGAGAAGTCCCGGACGAATATGGCTGAACTAATTCACCCAGTTAACATTAATGATCATAGCATCTGGTATGATATCTGAATCAGCACAACAGATTAAATCACAGGTAGTCACAGACAGGTAGGCCTGTGGTGTTGATTCGCATAGACAGGTAGGCCTGTGGTGTTGATTCGCATAGACAGGTAGGCCTGTGGTGTTGATTCGCATATCAGACCATATGCTATGATCATTAAGGTTAACTGGGTGAATTAGTCATATTCGTCCGGGATTGCTCAATTTGTAGAGCATTGGCAGCTTCAGCCAAGGGATCCCGGGTTCGAATCCTGGACCGGACTTTTTCGCTCAGTTGGGAAGATTACATCTCATATGATTTATTTACCAATTTGAATAATTGTGTCAAAAATTATTCTAGTTTAAAAACATAGTTTTGAGATAAACTCGTTTAAAGATTTGAGTTATGATTTATGTATGATAGACCAAAGTAAATTAAAGTAACTTTCTTGCTTAATTTTTATTAGCTCGACTAGAAAAAGCAACTAAATATTCTTACTGATTGTACTTTCAGAAAATTCTTTAAAAATGCATTTTTTTTAATTTGCCGGTAGGTATAAATCTTAAAGGTTCAAGTTATTTAAAAAGAATAATAACAAAAACTATTTTTTTAATCATTTTAATAATTTCTGATTATCTTAAGATGAAGTATATACTATATGTTTTCAACTTATTCCCGAAATGTTTGTTTCATTTTAAATTTAAATCTGATAAAACATCCACGTTCATATTTTATAGCCCTTTACATATTTCGAAATTTCAAGACAATTAAGAAAATACATAAATTTTATACATGAATCATTTGCTAGTACATTATATTTATTATATTAAGTATATTTATTTTAAACTTTTCACTTTTTTAAACAATACTTCAAACTCGTTTGAGAAATTACAACATCTACCTTTCACGTACTTATTTAAATCGTACGTGATAAATACTAGATCACTCTCGTAAAAGTAAGCATAATAAATTTTACTGCTTTATTAGACATTTGTTTTTACCCGATTAGAAGCATTACAGGCCCACAAGTTTAGTTACATTTAATAAATGTATTATGTATGTGATGGAAATTTTATTTTCCTTATACCTTATTCAATAAGTCAGACTTAATTTTATATTCATCAATAAAATTTCTTTAAATCAATTCTACGATGTTAACTATTCCAATATTTTTAACTCTTTTCATAAACTTAGCTTTATCATAAAAATTATTTTCTCATAAACATGATAAAAATATGCCAGAATAAGTTTGCGAAATGCAATTCGGAAATGCTGAATTCTTCCAAATAAAGTATACTTTCAAATCTGAATAAAAACAGAAAGGTCTGAACAATAATACAATCCATAAGGAAATAAAATTTTAATATAATAAAACGGAAGTTTAATTACGGTTACTTCAGGAAACTGCGAAACAGAGATAAAATATTTTATTAACAATGATCTAGTGATATAGGAAAAAAAGAAAACAAATCGTTGAAGCCAATTATCACATTAGAATTAATTTTAAAGTAAAAGATAATGACATAATATTAATTTTACGGTTTGGAGACAAATATATATGCTTTATATTTTTTTTGTTTATTTGCATTATTGAAATTACTTATTTTATGCTCTTGTTGTCAGTAGAATGGCATATCAGAATTAAGTAAACCGAAGCATTATCAGCTTTACAAGTTGTAATACATCTCTTAATATTTTTTAAACCATTAAACGAAAAAAAGATGTTCATGTATAATAACAGTAAATATTTAGCACTTTTGTTATTTGTGTAAAAATAGACTATAAAACGGCAAAAGTAATAATGTGTGCACTGTTTTATTTTCACATGAGAGAAATATGTTAGGAAAATTAACTCAAAGTGACTCAAGTATTTAGTTCTGTTTCGCTGTTACAAAAGTATTTTATAATACTTACAAAATAGATAAGTTTGATAAGGAATTATACATAAAATTTAATTTTTAATAACGTTTACATGCACAAAACAATATCCAGAAGTGTTCGTTTAAAGGAGGTAAGTAACAATTATTAATGATGAAACATTGAAATTATTTCATAAAAATATATGAAGCATGATTTAAAGCAAGAAGATAAAGGTATTAAAATATATTATAATAAAAGGGATCAATTATTATTTTTAAGTGATTTTTTATGAAGTTAGAAATTTTAGACTATACAAATCTTTCATTTTTGACCTCTTGTTATATTATATTTTACGTCATTTTGTAGTTTTATCGTTTCAAATATAACAGTTTATCTTACTGATTCTTCTGGATCGCAATATCGTGTATATTGCATATCTCCCCGATTTTCTAGTTTTCAGCGATAAGGGCCAAATTTCTACTAAATATTTTTCGTTTCACTATTTCAAACAAAAGAAGTGCGACAGCTTAGTGATGAGCGCGTAGCGCTGCCACGCTACAGATCCAGAGTTCAATGCCGGACATGGGCAAGGTTCACCCAACCTTTCATCCGATTGGGCTTGGCAAAAAGAGTACTAATCTCGCTTGGGAACAAATACTGATGGTCCCTCGTTAGGTTGACCACTTGACCGGAACATATGCTGTATAGAATCTCAGGATTCACGGTCAAGAAAACAGAGTTGGGCAATATAGTCCAAGATTTTTACTTGTGCAGCACCGCAGAGTTTATTTAAAAAATTATTAAAGGAGCGGAATACTTTTTTAAAACGTGAAATAATTAAAAAGTATATCTACGCGCAAGAGCTGCATGAGATTCATATGTTTTGAAAGACATACAAAACTGCGCTGAAAATTGGAAAAACCAGTCTTATCCTGGTGGGGATTGAGAAACTGAGGGAAAGCGTAGAAATTATGAATTGCGCAAAACTTATTTTTATTTTGCAGTGAAATACAACTACAACTACTTTATTGAAAATGTAGTTAACTGCAACAACTTGTTTTAAAAAGTAGCTAATACAAACTACGTTTCAAAAGCACACACTATTTTGCTATTTTCGTATTTTGTTAAAAGATTCAATCTGCACTCAAAATTGAGGACATGAATTACAGTGGCACCTCGTTATTCTCGTCTTCTGATATACAACCAAATAAATGCGATACAACCAAGGGCATTAAAAATAAAAAAAGCTAACATACAAAAAAATGTTTTGTGTTAGTCTCTGTTAGTTTATACACATATTACAATTTCCTTAGCAAAAATAAGAGAGGCGTGTAATACAATATATATTTATATATAATTACATAAACATGCGGTTAAATTACAGATTAATTAGTATTCTGGGATACACGAAAACAGAACTATATATCTGAACAAGCGATATAACGAAGGACTACTGTTGTGCATAACATATTTATGCATAAAATTTATCACTGGATAATTTTATTTGCTGTCTTTACAGTAATGTGCATATTGTTATCCAGAATGCATTTTGCACAAAAAACAAATTTACGATCATATGATGTTAGAATGACAATTTTTTTTAATGAAGTTAAAAGTAGCGCCAGTGCTCGATAGAAAGTACACATTGATATTTTGTATTGTTCTACTCACTACATTACATTCTTCAAAATGCGCATAGCACGTTACATCACAAACTACTAGAAATATTAGCGACTACTGTAGTTTCGCTACTTATAGCGTGCAATTTTCGACCACTGAATAAGTTCATGTAAATTGATACGCGTAAGATTGGAAAAATAGAGAAAAGTATTAGAAAAGATTTCCTTCACAGAATCAAGTGAATGTGTTCTAACATTAATAAAAATATTAATGAAACATTGATTCATATGTAAATAACTGAGACATATGAATGACCGTAAAGCATTTTTTCATACGTTCCTCATAATATTATCATCATACAGAAATGTATCAGATAGTACATTTTATTCAAAAAAATTGTATGGTCTTCTCAAAATAACTAACATTTAAATCTCATACCATCATTTAAAACACAAATCTTAAATAAAAAATTCAAATAAATTCAAAATATATGTTTTAAAATACTTTTCTCTAGATTAAATAATGGCGAAATTATCTAAGAATTTTGCAATAAGCTGTTTT
The DNA here is from genome assembly GCA_963931845.1 of Maratus michaelseni. Classification (NCBI taxonomy): domain Eukaryota; kingdom Metazoa; phylum Arthropoda; class Arachnida; order Araneae; family Salticidae; genus Maratus; species Maratus michaelseni. The sequence continues at coordinate 252,617,236 of OZ007590.1, read as the reverse complement.
CATGCATATACCGATCGTACAAAAGCAAGTGGTCCGATTTTCAATTTTTGGCAGTATATTTGTTCAGAAGTTCCATTCCTAAAGTAGGATTGATTTTTTAAACAAATTGCGATTTAAATTATTAATATTCTACTCGTTACAGCAAAACAGCCCAATAACTGATTTAGAGTGGTAAAAATAGGTAAAAACATTCAAATAAAAAGAGAGACTATCATTCATTGTTTCTGAATACAAATACTTGCTAGATTTTTACTTACTACAGTGTAATTATTATTTTTGAAAAATAAGAATATTTAGTATAGTTTAATACAATTAAATTACGCAACAATTAAATTTTTTATTAATCTTATTTTTAACAGTCTGACTCTAAAACCCTCATCTTCGGCTTGGAGTTGCCATTATAGTTTTTAGATAGATATTTTTCCTTTCTTCTGTTTCCTTTTCCTTTTCTCTTTTTTTTTACTGGAAAAAATCTCTTACTTATTTTAGTACATACATCTTCTTGATCATTATCATAAAACATATAACAAAAATTGTAGTTCAGTTTCATTTGTTTTATCAATAATTACATGCCAAAGCACTTAATAGAAATATTTTTAATACAAAATCAGTATTTTTTAAAAATAATAAGGTTTTGGGGTAATTTTAATAATAATTATAAATCATTCAGATAAAAAATACAAATCCTTGTCCCTTTACCTCCTGAAAAAAATACTTGATTGACATTACTGAAATGAATTATCTGAACTCTAATAACATTACAGAACCATCTTCTTTTTGGGGTGGGATTCGGTCACACGCTCGCATTGGAGATCCAAGGCTTAAATTTGTTGGCTTAGACCAACCGACTATTCTGTATCCTGACTCCTTTCAACAGCAGTCTCAAATAAATGGATGTTGCAAGATTAATTTTGCGTAAGCGTAGACCTGCCATTTTAGCCGTAAGGTTATTATGAAATCCAAACTGGATACTTTCCGTCACATTTCTAAATTCATTTTTGATTGCAAGCGCATAAAATTAGCATGTGTTCTTACACAGAAACTATGTAATCGTACAGTTGTTTCCATTTTTTGACAAAGGCAGATAATATTTCAAAGAATGCTATCAATGTTGACGTTTTGAACCAAATTTCGGAACACGACAGCGCGAGAACGAAAAACAAACTGCCATCGTAAGACAGAAGTCAGCTATAAAAGATGTAATTCATTTAACAAAAAATCAAACAAAATATATTACAAATCACTTCAATAATCATTCCTACAAAAATCATAAAATTTTACGTTTAAAAATGTGTCAAAAAGTTTCGAATTATAGAGCAGGGGAAAATATCTTTTTGAGAACCGCATTAAAAGTTATAGCTTGAGTTTTAATATCATATATTTTTATGTTACAATTATATTCAACAACCTAACATTTACTTGGAAAATTCCGATTTAGAAGAAGAATTTGAACAATGTACTTTATCATTTATCATTTTATCGTTTGTTAAATAAAAAAGTAAGGTGAGTTCTAATGAAACTTATTTTATATAAAATTGCGTTTTAAGAAGACACTCTCGGAAAGAAATGTAAAAATAAAATATTTTTATTTCCTATTGATTCATTTTAATATTGAGGAAAATTAGTGAATAAACTATCCTTTCTTTTATATCTCTTTGGAGCATAAAAATTACTTGATGTAAAATGATTTAATACATCATTTGTAGAATTTCCGAAACTGAGATGGTGGCTCACGGAAAATTTTGCAATTAGCCTACTATTCATGCTCATATCTATTATTATTTTTTTCAAAACATAGGTTTTAAAGCAGAGGCTTTCTTTCTTGATTAAAAAAATATTGTCTTTCAGAACATAATCATATGGAAAAATCATGCGAAATATATTTTTACTTCTTCTTCTTATTATTATTATTATTTACATATTATATTGTTAGCTGCACACAATAAGAAAATTGAAAGGCTAGGCAAAAAACTAAAATAACTTAGATAAAAATGATGATATATTAGGAAACGTTTCATGGTTTAAAAAATGGTTAGATGTTCAGATAAAATGTAAACTTCTGCTCCAATTTCTTTTTAAATTAGACATTGTACATATAAAAATCAGTGCAAAATATTTTTTGAAAAATTGCAGAAATATATACGAATGTGTACACAATTTTGGATGTCTTTTCCGACGTAAAGTCCACATTAATTTGTACATAAGACCACTGTAACATTTTGTCAGTGAATGATTATATATGCATGATTCTTTTAACGAATATTTTATCTTTTGAAAGAATTTCTTAATTTTTGAATGAATGAGAGATGTGGAAAAATAATGAAATCATAATACTTCAAAATAGACTTTTAAATATTATCGATCATCAGATTAGTGGCACGATATATATTTTATCAGTTTAAAGTAGATTGACAGATATAGCAAACAGCCATTCAAATGAATAAGGGCCACATTAAGAGAAGCTGTTGATTAATTTTATATTTTTGATTATTTATAAATAAAAATAGAAAGTAAGTCATCTCTCCGTACCTTTAATGCTAAATTCCTACTATTTTCACTTTCCCGTTCTTGCTCAGATTGGATCCATTGAAAACAAAGCGATTCTGACAAAATCTGTCATATTCTGAAGCATGCAAACGTGTATAATCATGTGTTGGGGTTTCATACTCCAGTCTAACAAAACAACCTTTTAAATCTGCCAGAAACATAAGCACCCAAACTTCATCTTCTTCATCAACTGATACATATGCCACATTATCGTCTAGTGCTACTAAAAAAAAGTTCTGTGGTATGCAATCTTATTGCAAGCCAAATAAAATGCCCCAATTGAAATTTTTAGCACACTCATGACACCCCGTCACAATAGAATATTTTGATCCTTCTGAACCATAATCATCACATTTGTTACAACAGATTAAACTAAAGATCATAGAAAACAATCTTATGTTCCTTGTGCTAACAAATTGGAAAACCCCGATGTTTCTCTAATACAGCAAGGAAAGGAGAAGACATGTGCATAGAAAAAGAAATTTTCATCTTAAGTCTCTTCCCGCTGGAAATCTGTGAAGAAAAAAAATCGCGTCTTGGACCAAAATTTGATAGGATTTCAAAATGCACATCCGTTATGCGAAAGAAGTTATGGAATCTTACAGTTATAACTCAGATACAATTGACAGAAATACACTTTTTGAGCAATTTGAGCCTACGTGATTTGAACTACTTTTCTTTTATTAATCTTTGGTTTAGTATAAACTTGTTTATACTATATAATTTGGACTTTTTATACTCCGTTTCTCGACAAATTTATCATTGCACAGATCTTAACTATGAAACTTTGTCTTTTTTTAACTTGATAGTATGATTCATTAAATGGTTAAATTACTTATCATCACATTACATTTTTCATTAAGTCTTTATTTTTGTTGTTTGTTTTGTTTTAGTTCAACTTATTCTTATGACAAGGTTTTAAGATAACTGAAAAAAATATGTTTTATTCTAACTCTTTTGACCCAGAACGTCCTTAAAAATATTTTGTTTAGATTAAAACCCATTCAAACCTTCCTATTATTTGTTTTATTGTGCAACAAAATGAAATAATTTGCATGTTAATGTCGTTGACAAGACATAATTGGTGTCATTATATATGTCTAATTACTCATGAGATGTATTTGTGGAAATTATATATAGCATTTTTTGTACATTGCAAATATAATATTCCATGCAGTAAGTGTTAACACTTTAATGGTCGGATCCGTATGTATTTACTTTTGACCAGTTGAACCTCCACATATTATTAAATTTACTAGATATATTCTACACCTTTTAACAAAAAGCATATACAGTATTCCTACAGTACTTCTATTACTCTTATAAAGTAATCAACAAGAAATATAACTGTTATTATATGCATTCATATATAAAATAAAATGAATGTTTTGTATATAGAGGTCAGTAAAAAATGGTCGGGTCCACAAGTGCATATATCGTTTGTAATCGAAATCTTTTGAAATTATTGAAATTGAAATCTATTTATACATGACATTAGAATTAAAAAATGCATTACTTTTATTTATTTTCACTAAAACTTAAATGAAATTATATGCTGCTTCTTTCTGGAAACACGTCGTGAATAAATATCAGAATAAGTATGCTCAGAATAACATGTGGATTACTTTTAATACATTTGTTACATCAGAGGAATAACAACAGGAAAATATTTCTTCTCTTTTCAAGGCAAAGGAGTAAAAATAGAAATCTGAAACAAAAATAACTAAATATTTATTTCATGGACGATTTTCGTACATAAGTTTTGCATATTGTTAAAAATGATTCTATTTTCCTTTTCAGAAAATCTTCCATATTTTGCAGTGATGCTGTATTTTCCGTTTTGTATTTACCAAATATATCGGCTTTTCCTAAGAATGCATAAATTACTTCCGGTTTTGAATGGAAATGAATGCTACAATTTATTTAAAGTTAAATTCAATCCGAAATAAAAGATATTTTATTGCACAAGCTATTTCATATTTAATCTCATAATAAATCGATAACAAACAAAAGTAAAACGTAAAAAAGTGACATTTTTTATTATATTTTTATTTTTGTGATTTTTTTTCAGCTCTTTTATTTTACTGTTTCGCGACATTACGCATATTCTATATTCAAGAAAAATGCACTACATACATCAAAAATAGTTTAAACTTTTGTTTATGGATTTTTTGCTTATAACATAAAATGGTTTGAAGACAAAATCGAAGAAAAATCCATAATTACACCGGAGTTCCACAATAGAAAACTAGTCTGTAATTTATAAGTTTAGTTTTTATGGAAATTTATAAGCAAAAAATAAAAGTTTTATTTATAATACCACAAAAATATGTGTTGTATATAAATAAATAGATGTATTTAAATTTATTTCTGTATCTGAAATTTTGATTGAAGCAGATTGAAATTTCTAAAAATTTCTCGCATCTCAAGAGCAAAAACAGGTTCTCTGCAACACAATTGCACACTTAGGATCAAATATTTTTTCATAAAAACTATGCACATTAAGAACGTTTTTTTGTTTATAGTTCTCTGAAAACTTAATACTAAAAGAATGTACACTTTAATATTATTTACCTCATGTATAAAAAATATCTAAAACGTAGAAAACATTTTGTTAACTGAAAGAAAAAAGCTCAACGTGTAGGAAACATAACAGAATAAATCAACATACATAATCTAAACAAAAATTTAGTTTCAAAATAAAAACAAACCTATAAAAATCATGTTGGTGTCTGTCTACACATCAGTAACAGTACGGTTGACACCATTGATATGAATTTATAGCTTTTAGCGGGATATTCTGTTAACGTGTCCTTTAAACGTGTTTAAAAAGAAATAGTAACAAGTTGGAAATTGTACGCCAAACGATACAAATGAGGTGCATTCGCACTGTTATTATTTCATTAAAATGAATTATATCACCTGTTATTATGATATGACGAATTTCCGTAATAAAATAAGCATATTTTAAGTTGGTAACATTTTATCTTTTGTTGACATTTACTAAAAATACCATTGGTAAACTTAAGCCAAGCTTTGAAAATTTCCGAACATCAAATCCATATTTAGACTTTTTTTCCATTTAATATCTATTCCTTCGGAAACATCTATCCAAAAAACTGTCGATAGATTATAAGATTGCTATAATTATACAATATTAGTACGTAAATTCAACTTTTAAATTCAGTAATACGGAAATAATATGACTCCATTTTAAATATGATGTAATCGCCATGGCAACCTAGAATCATTTCTTATCATGGGGTATCACTGAATTAATTACGTATGATAGGATTTAATAGCATAGAGAATGCGACTATAACTTGGTCATAGAGGCTATAAAAGGCCATATACGTCATATATGACTTTAAAGTCATACATATCAGATAACATGGCAATACATATTGTTCGCAAAAAAAATCAAATTACTTAATAAAAATTTTTATTAATATCTTTTCAAGTTTTGATTCGATTTTCATAAAATTTGAAAGGATTTGACAAAATTCTACAACAATTATATATATTAAATTTCAAATCATTCGGTTGCGTAGTTTTTGCGCTGTTAGATACCGACAGACGAGCAGACAGACGGATTAGACGACGACAATAGGTGCTACGTATTTATATAGTTACGAACGCACCTGAAATTTGGACTAGACGTTCCGTTTTTAGTTCCAGAAAACACTGAAAACTCATAAAATTCAAATCATCATAGCTCAGCTTTTTGCTGCAAAAGAATAACATTTATTAATGTCCTTCGTAGGCACATAACAACATTTTTCAAAATATAAATTATAGCAAAAGATGCCCGCGTAAAATATTTTTTTTTCTTTTTACATGTATACATCCCTTTTTAAAACAAATGCAATATCTAAAATTTGTACTTGATTTGTATACTTTTTGTAATTGGAAGTATGCTTTTATTATCAACAATATAAGAGATAATTTCCATTACACGTATTTTGAATCAGCCAGTATACATGTTTTTATTTTAAAATTTCATCGTTTAAACAGTATATACGTCAGCAAATCTTTAAAGAAACTGTCTTTAAAAGAAATATTTGCTTAACTGTTTACTTATAAATAAGGTCTAATGTAATAACCGTATGCATGAATTTGAAAGAACTGAAAGTTTCCTATAATTAAATTTGTTCGTTTTCATGAATTTCTCAACAGACTCGCAAATTGCCTAACGCATGAAAATTAACCGTAAACAAGTTGTATATTTTATCTATTCACTTATTCAAAATATCCTTAGATATATTTCTTCTAGAATACTTATTTTAACTTCATATTGTAGAAAACATTTCTCATCCACTTTGTGTTAATTAAATAACACACTCTAAGTAAGTGCGGAAAGAAGTTGTAAATAGATAATATGTGAAAGTGAAATCTGTGAAATTGCGTTTGAAGTTTCTAGTCCTTCAAATTCTTCAGATTAATGTACAATGAAAAAAGCTTCAAATTTTTAACAAGAATGAATGTTATTATGTACAGGGTTAGAAAGAAATAAGTTTCTCACTTCAGAGGGCTCTAGAATGCGCTCTATTGGTCCAAATGAGATAAAATGTGAACGACAGATAATTCAAATGATGCGCTTGACATTTATTAAATAAGAAATATTATGAAAGTTCACCAATAGATAGCGCTTTAACACAAATAGTATTTATTTTCATACATTGAAAACGAGCAGGAAAAACCGAGCGATGCTCGGTCAAAATTACCTTTGCGTTCAAATATCATGACCCATGACCAAAATGACCCACTAATCAAATTTTCGTGAACATGTGACCAAGCCCAATTGTCTTCTAATATCCGAAACCCGTAGGATATAAAAGTTAGTCAAAATAGTCTGAGTTTTTTTTAGATAAAATTAGCTTGACCCACAGTGACCCAAAAATGACCCACTAATCGGGTTTTTTGTGACCTAGCCCAATGATTTTCTCGTTCCTTAATACTGTAGGATACTAAATTTAGTTCAAATCCTCTGATCCATTTTTAAGAAAAAATAGCTTGACCCATAATGCCCCATGACCAAAATGATCCACTAATCGAATTTTCTGGAACATGTGACCTACCCCAACAGTCTTCTCGTGCCCAAAAATAGTAGGATACAAAATTTAGTCAGAACTGTTTGAACCGATTTTTAGATACAATTAGCTTGACCCTGACCCATGGTGACCCAAAACAACCCACTAATCGAAATTTCTCGAACATTTGACGTAACCCAATGGTTTTGTAGTGCCCCAAAACGGTAGGATACAAAATCGTTAGAACCGTTTTTAAGATAAAATTTGCCTATATATATATATAACCACACACACACATACAAAAGATTTGCTCGTATTAGAATATATGATGTGAAATAGTATTTGCGTTACAGAGCATGCATATTAGCACATTCTTTGAATAAATAGAAGGTGGATTCTGAACGAGCATTAGTTACTTCTCTGCAAATCATGCCTACGCTGCAAGAAAAAGTGCTACTAGTAAAATTGTTCGACCAGAACCACTGAGCTCTATATGTAACAGGAGTTTAGAATAGGCGTTCAGAAGCATGAAAGGCAAATTAAACTTGCAAGGCAAAATAATAAAAATATGCCGCGTTGTCAATGTCAGATATTAGTATTCTCATTTACTATTAACCTAATTTATGCTTTTATAATTACTCTATGCTTATCCAATTCATAAATAATTCACTAATCATGTAAGAGAATGTGATAGACAGCATGTTTTGCCATGAATGCGAGCTAAAATTGCTGTCACTGTATCCTTCTGCGCTGACCGCTGGAAATTATGTTGGGCATTAGGAAGACAGATCTCCTGTTATATTTGGAGCTTAGTGACCAGAACCAGCAGAACTGCGTTGCAGCTGTTAAAGAATTCCGTCGTATGAAGCAGATACGAAGAGCTCCAGTGACTCTATGTGTCTTACGCAAGATAAATAAAAAAATCGAAACAACTGGGCAACTTGACATTCTTTTAGGTAGAGGACGAAAGCAAATCCAGTCTTGTAGCGTCGAAAATGTAGCTACCGCGGTCGTTGAAGCAAACAGTCATTCGCCGCATGGTAATGTGAGTGTGCCAATTGTTTCCAGTGTATTGGATATGCCTTAATCCACTGTACGAAAAATCTTATGACGGATTTTACATTTTTATCCCGACAAAATCAAGTGTTTGCACCTGAACTCAGAGGTTCGTAAAACGTTTGCACTTGAGTTCCTTTCTCGAATGGTTAACGTCACTTAGCCGTGAAACATTCTGTGGACTGACGAAGTCCACCTTTGCTTCAATGGTCAAGTTAACAACCACAATTGTTGACTTTGGCAGCGGAAAACCCTCACGCTTTCCAGGAACAACCCTTGCATCCTGAAAAATTGACAGTATGGTGTGGTTTTATGGCTACTTTTATCAATGGACCGTATATTTTAAGAGATAATTGTAAATGGAATCCAAACATGTTCCGTCACAAGGAATGATGATGTGCTGAGAGATTTTGTAATCCCATAACTTCAACAGTTTGGATGCCTTCAGGACATCATTTTCCTTTTCAGGCAAGATAGTGCAGTCCCTTACATTGAGTGTCATCTAAAGCATTTCACAGATGCACGGGTGATCAGCCACTATTTTCCAACAGCATGGTCTCCTCGTTCGCCGGGTATCACTTGCTAAGACTTTTGGTAATGGGGTTTCCTGAAAGACAATATCTAACGTAAAAAGCCAGAATCTGTGCCAGAACTGAAGGACAACATTCACCGCCATGCTCTTGATATTCTGGCAGACTCACTCTGTTCAGCTGTAGAAAATATGGTTCTGCGATTAGGTCACATGGTTGAAAGTGAAGGGGGAAATATTGAGCAGTTTTGCTGCTACTTTTTTATATTAGTTAACATTTATAAAGCATATTAAATATATGTGGGTATTACGGCGCCACCTATCGACGTATTTTGTACTATTCTTTTCTATTTAATAAATGTCAATCGCATCATTTGAATTATCTGTTGCTCAAATTTTATCTCATTTGGATCAATATAACGCTTTCTAGAGCCTCTGAAGTGGGAAACTTATTTTTTGCTAACCCTATATACTATAAGATTTCAAACGAAATGAGTGTTACAAGCACTGATTTAAAATGTTAAAGAACATTAACGCTATTTTAGAGGTATAGGAGTCAAAACTTTTATTTTTATCCTGTAGTTTATAAGAATCGACAAGTAAATAATAAGTCAAATAGACATAATACTAACAGCCGTGTCACTAAATAATAATTAAACAGCAATATTCAAATTATGAATTTAACTTATATGAGACATTTTTCATAAATGGTATGGAGGGGAAACGTGTGGGATTCATAATGCTTTCGTTTTTCTAATTAAATACCGCGCATGCGCGTTAGTGTATTACTGTTAAATTTACGGTATAATACTGGTAGCTGGGGTGCCAGTATTATACTGTAAAATCAACAGGGTTTTTTTCAGTGTTAGAAGTAAAAAACATATAGAACTGGTGATAAGTAAACTAGGGAAATCATGCGAGACCTGCACAAAATTGGGTTGAGCTAGAAAACAGTCATATGAAGTTGTCAAGCAGACATTGATAATTTCTAATTTTCATTTGAACATTAACATATTGACAGCAATATGTATGTACCTTCAAATAGCTCTGCTAATGTTCTTGGCTGACAAAAAATACGACCAAAAGTAGGCAAACTGGAATTTTTCAGCTTTAAACTTTAGACTTTTTTTTACAACGCACTGTTAAACTTTTCTTTTTTCTTTCTGTTAGTTATTTCATTCGCTATTTTCTATTCAACATTTTTTTTATTTATCTTCTAATACGATATGGTGCATCGTTATTAATCAAAATAAATATAAACAAAGCAGTTTTTATTTAAACCATCTCGAAGAAAAATTACATGAAGATAGATGAAATTATAAAATAAAGGAGTTTTAAAATGGAAAATAGTAACTTTGAGTGTGTCTGAAAATAGACATTATAACATTATACTACGTTAAATTATTTTAAAATAAAAAAGTGTGAATATTTAATTCATGTACTCCACACTTCAGTTCAGAACCCACAGTAGTACGATTTGGGATTCCGTAATTTCAACTGCGTATAAGTTTGTTGGGAAAAGATTAATAATAAGATATAAGCCATAATTCCTATACGAAATTTAATAAGGAATCGAACTGTGATATTTATTTTTTTCAAAAATTTCAATTCGTTAATGGAAAATGCAAATTAATGAAATGCAAATTAATGAAATCCTGTTTTCAGGAAATTCCGACACTTGAAATTTTGGTCTGTACGAATTCGCACTGGTTTAGTTACAGCGCCTAGAATACATAGTGTGGAAAACGGCTACAAAATAGTACGAAAAAATTGAATCCGACAAATGTAGAACGATTCTCAAAAGATAACGATACGATCGCAGTGACATCTTCAAGCAGTAGCGTAGACAGGGTGGAGGTCCAGATGGTTTGGATACCACTAATTTTATAAAAATATTTTTGCCTTTTCTAATTGGAGAATTTTCTGCGATATTTAAGGCGTAGAAAACTTTATAATATTACTGGTTTCCAGAGCATTTGAACTCTCTGGCTACGCCACTGTTTGCTAGATCTTTTTAACGCAAACATTGTATAAGAATCGAAATGACAAGTAATGTCTCCATAAGCGCATACTCAGAATATTTTGAAAAAATTACAGAATGTTCTTCTCATGAGGATGTATACGTCTATAAAAAAAATTTCTGCGGAACCTCAATATAACGTCCGTAAAATATTAGGAAAATTTCGTTTATTTGGCGAATTATCACCGGTTGGCTACGGAATGAAATTTAAAAAAATACACTTTTATGACAAATACTCTTTAAGGAAAATGTTTTTCATGCTGAACTTGTTTATGTAAGTTTAACTTACATAATAAATAAATTTTTATAACTACAATTTTGTGTACACATTTATATGTATGTATAATGCAATTTAACGATTGTATTTTACGATATAAAACAAAATTTAAACTGATTAAAATTGTTTCAAGCTCAAAACTAAGCCCGATTCTGAACATTGCCAAAGTAAGAAAAAAGTATTGTTGTTATGGGAGCAACGACGACTTCGATATAGAAATGCATAACGAATCCGTTTGTCATCGGGATTTCCTTTTAAAATACATTTAAAAATTACTTGTATAAGCGGTAAAACCGTTTAAATAAGAAAAAATCGTAGAATTGAGGAAAAACAATAGCAAATTTCATTCAATCGGTAAGAAATGTGCAAAAAAAGTGAATGATTTATTTAATCTGATTTAAGAATATTTATTTAATATTACTGCAAACGTACAGAGAGTTGAAAATGTTGAACGCAAATGCAAACGATTCTAAACAAGAGGGTATGGCATCATGAGCCCTATAATTAGCCCATTCGTGTAATTTTTTTAAGCTAATAACAATTTTAAGCTTTCAAATTTTACAAAAATCTCATAGACAGGTCTCATAACAAGAATTTCTTCAAACTCTTCGTTTACTTTAACATGCCTTTCAGATTCATATATTTTAAAAAATTCGATTGTTAATTAAAAATGAAAATAAACATTTGATACAGTTTCAATAATTCAATAATACATATAACTTAAATATCAGCTTCGTCATGACATAAAATAGATATTTGCAGCTTCCAAAGCATAGAACGTATTTTTTCAGTGGTAAAATTAAATAACTGTAACACAGGCAACTTGTATATATTATACAAAAAATAATAAACTATTGCATCGTTTAAATTTAATGCATTAAGTATTGTGCATTCGAATAATCATTTTACAAGCAAGTTCAAAATGCATTAAAATCGTTTGCGTTTGGCGAGGAAAACATGTTGCTAGCCAAATCGTGTCTTTTTGCGACAAATACTCGAGAGTATTTTATTTTTTTGCAGATTTTCTACTGGGATTCCGCAGCTAAATTTCACTTTTCCTTTATTACATACATGAGAAGCTTCATTAGCATTTTTTCAAAATTTTCTGAGTATGCGCTTTATGGAGACCTTCCTTGTGAGAAAACGTTTCAGCTGGTGGTAAGTATTTTAAATAATTAAATTATACCCTATTTCCTTTGGCTTATATAGTGATTTTCATAAGCTTTGAAAATATGAATGATATTGATCATGGCCAAAAAACGCGATACGCATTCTTTTGTGCCTGGCTACAGTACTCGATACAAGACAGCAAATTAGAAACTATCCCTATTTAGCAAACCAAAGGATGAATCTCTTCTAGAAGAGTGGAAAACATTAATTCCCTGATATCATAAAAAACTAACTTCAAAATCAGTTACATCTGAAATATACACTTACAAGAAGATTTTATTAACAAAAATTATGTTCATGTTATGTTGTCAATAGTGAGACGGGTACTATTGCTAGAGGAAAATCTATTTTTAAAGCGGATGTCGCCTCGATTGCCTTATTTTTATACCGCATCGTTGCACGTTTATCGCCTACAATTTTTAGCACTTTGTAAAGCATTACCAGTTTGGTTTTTTTTTAATTTCGAAAGTTCGCATTCATACCAGAAATTCCCTATAATGTTCTTTTCGTTACTTAATGGCAGATATCTCGTGACTTCTTAAAGTAAAAATTCTTGTTTCAGAATTTCCGGTTTGGATTCGAAAGTTTTTAATTAAAAAATGGTAAAACCGTTTTCCACACTATGTATTCTAGGCTCTGTAGTTTAGTGTTCACGGGTTAAAATGAAATATCAAGTCATCCACTCAGAAACGTTACACTAAAAACGGTTGAGCATCAATAATTTACGTAAGATTTGAAATATTTTGACATCCATTGCACTTACAAAACTATTTCTCAAATCTAAATTCATTTTCCATAATTTTGAGAATATATATTTTTTCAATGATTTGTATTTGTCAGTCTCCTTAGCAAATTTAATACTTAATATAAGAAACAGAATAAAACAGGTAATACAAGTGGCGTTTTATATTTATTAAAAATTTAAATGAATAGAAAAAATAAATTATATTAAATTTTGAGTGTTTTTTTTTTTTTTGGAGAAATCAATATGCTCAGTAACATTAAAATACGAACAAAAAAGAGGTTTATCAAAGCTCAAATTAATCAAAATAACTATAAACAATGCCGTTCAGATTTAACATATTTTAAAAAACACTGCACTTGCAAAACTATTTTGCGAATCTAAATCCAATTACATTTCTATAATTTTGAGCATTTTTTTTCAATGATGCAATTTTGTTAGTTTTTCTACAAATTTAATACTCATCTGCTATAAGAAATAGCATAAAGCGTGCAATACAAGTAACGTTTTACATTAGCTAAAAATAAAAAGTAATGGAAAAATAATTTCTATTTAACTTTGAGTGCTTCTTTCAAGAAATCAATATAATATGCCCAGTGATATTTAAATAATAACAAAGCAAACGGTTATCAAAGCCAAAATTTATTTTTATTTTGTTAAAAAATTTATGTTATTAAATTCCTCGTATTTAAACATAAAATAAAAAAAGCCCAAATAACATCTAGAAGTCACGATTTATTTGTATATTTATGTAAACAAGAGCTTCCATGATGTGTAAAGGCATCACTTTCCTTTCTTTTATAGCAGGGATTTCTTTTGTTGTTCAAGAAATTTCGGTTAAACCTGAGACACACACACACACACAACATAACAGACAAACACAATTTCAATCTTCTGTTTATTTATTGACTTTCATCCTTTTAACAAAAAAGTATCTGCTAGTTTTAAATCGAAAAGAAACAGTATTCCCCTCATACATATATATATATTTATTTATTGAATGAATGTATTTTTGAATTGCAGGCACTTTCTTAGAATTGTAGATTCATGTTTCAGCCAGCAATCAATAGATTATAAATAAAATGAATAAAGGATAAAGGAAGTCCATTTGATTTTATGATTATTTTTTTCGGATATAATTGATGTTATTATTTATTTATTTTCGTTGAATACAGCTTTGCATTAAATTGAAAAGACAACATTTTCAATTAAACGTAAGAACGTTTATTCGAAACAAAACAAACTAGTCTGTTTATCTGGATATTTTTTTCTTTGAGCTTTTGTTTATGACCTCAAACAATTTTTAAACTAAAAAATATCTTAAACATCAAATAAAGCATAGGAAACTTACTATGTAATTAACTAGTAAACCGATTTTTTTTTGTACGTGTACAAAGCGATCAAAATGTAATGAATGCATACACTTTCCAAGAAGCATTTTAGTTCAATTTTATTTGTTTACTGTCAGATTCATTTATTTTGGTCTATCTGAAAAAGTAAAGTAGATTCCTAAATTTTAATTATTTCACAGTTAGTAAAATTTCAATCAATTTAACTGAAACTTTATAAACTTTGATACAAAAATAGATTAAAGATGATAAAATGGGATAAAATAAAAATATATAGAATTTCTTTCTGCCTTAATATTTCATTTTTTAATATGTTAGATAGAAATTTAGAAATAATTAAAAGTACCAGCCGTGTTTGACGATATGGATAATTCTGTCACAATCAATGCTGAACAATAGTGAAAGAGAACTTTTTCCCATAAACTTGATGAAATTGATGATTCATATATTTATTTTAGACAACATGATGCACACACAACACCTAGAACATTGCTATATCACAAACCTGTCCAACTTTTCAGCAAGCAGGGGCGCACCTCAGCTGTTGACAAACAACAAAGGGCGTCATTCTTCAAAATATTGCCAACATGCTACAATATAAATTCACTATGGCGAAGATGTGTGGGGGGCGTGGAGGTAGACATACTTCTACACGATATATTTCAGTATGTAGCTACATAGGTTTACATATTCCACATAGTATACATTTTATTCCACCTTGAGATCTTAAATGTTCTTTTAGATAAGCTTATTTCCAGTAACTATCACTTTGTTGTAAACCAGACATTTTTGTTCTTGAAGTTTGGTGATGAATTTGGATTTTCTATCGAAAAGGAGGAAACACGTTTTTCACCGTTTTTTGGTTGACCCTCCCCCTTCCCATTAACCATTAAAACGCTCTTAACGCTCTCTGACCTTTAATAACACAGGAATAGTTTTGATATAAATTGAGTTAAGTATGCTTCTATAGATAGTTTACGCAATTACTTTAAACCACACTACTGTTAGAGTCGCTCATGTTTTTCGCAAATCCTTAACATTGAATTGATTACGAAAAATTAACCTTATTTAACATACTTAAGAAATCTCGATATTAAAAGAAAAATTCATTAGACTAACACAACAAATATCATCTTAAATGACAGTAACTCTTAATATTCGGTTTGGGATGTTGCAGACATTTGTGATGTTGACATTTAATGATGAGGAATTTATGTATTTTCCATAGAAAATAAGAAAATACGTGTTTTACCCATTTTTTGCATTCGAATCTAATCCTTGACGCCTAGAACACCTTTAATCCATATTTATCTTTATTCTATTGAACGTCAGCCCCATTCGAATTACCGTAAAAGTTATATTCAAATACTTTCAGTGGATGATGCAAAAATTGAGAATATGCATACATACACGCATAACAACCAAAAACTAGTCGTTGGGGGCTACAGTAATACTTAGCCATCATGGATATGCATAATATAAAATATGAAAATAAAACATGTGCAAACTATTTATAAAATGCATTGCAATTCGAATAAAATCTTGGCTTGACGACGTCATAAACTTTAAATGCTCTATTACTGAATTGCGTAAAAGAAACATCCTTATAACTCCAAAATTCTTAATCGTATTAACTAACGGTTTACTGCGTAGGATTAAGCGTCTCATTTCCAATTAAAATATATATTTGAATTGAAATTTGAATGAAATACAGGGTCATGAAAAATCGAAAAGTGTGGAAAATAGGATTACAAATATCTCGTCAACTAATTATTCGATCGACTTCATTCTTTATGCAAAATTTGTTTTTTTTTATAGTCTTTTATATTCACTCCTTAAAATAAACAATTTCGAAAATTTTTATCTAACTTTTATCAGAACGAATATTTCGAGAGTCCGAAAAAAATAGTTCCGGATAATCGAGGTTACTGAAATTCAATAAGCTTCTTTCTATTATTACATACTAAGTACATACCAAATTTCAAGTCTCTATTTCAATTTGTTCGGGAGATAGAACGTTTACAGACACGCAGACAGACGGACGGCAAACATTTTTTTTTTAATGTTTTTCGGAATCTCCAGTGTCTGAAACGAGTAAATTCGTCAAAAAATTTTCTTCGATTTTCAAAACAATTACAAGACTTACCCTACACTACGTATGATGGATAAGTAAAAGAAGCTTCTTCTTTTAAATATCTTAATAGTAATATTTTACAAAACACCGCATTTTTAATAATCATTTAATCGATGCACTAAATTCACGAGTACTTATCTCAAAAGGATTTTTATTCTTTAGCATCAGTCATTAATTTTCTGATAAATTTATAAAGCTTGAAAAGTAATTTAAATATCTAAATTTAATTTTATTGGGAATATTTTTAACGTCTTGCGTACTTTACTGCTTTAACAATTATAATTCGTTTATATTTATTTACATTACATTTTAAATTTATTTTTTTGCCTATGTTAGTGTTTAAAGCCTATTTTCCTTCCTGTAACTACAAAAAAGAAAGACTTGTTTATAATTATATGCTCTAAACAAAAAATTTGAATTAAATATTTAATTAAGGTAAACAGATTTAAAATAAAATATTTATTTTCGTTAGAAAAATCTGGAGTTTTTTCAAAGAATTTTACGAACTATTTTGTAAAGTAACTAAAAAATAGAAAGAATATTCTGTTTAAAACTTACAAGAAATGTATGTTCTAAAAATTGAAACACAAACAGTTATAATAAATTTTAAAAAGACATTTATTCCAGAAAAAATCATATTTTCTTTTTCACGTGTTAAAAGTCATTTAAAGAGTTTTATAGAGAGCTCAGATTAAAAACAGACTCTACAAACAAGTCTCTGAAAAAAAACGAAAGTTTCTAAGAACTATGCAAATTAGTGTTTCTTAATTCTTGTTTTACGTATGGAGATTCGTGTGTAAAAAAATAATTTAAATAATAACTACAATAAATATTTAGATTTATATTAAGTGCTGAATAATGGAAATGGCATTCAGCAAAATGATACATATTTTTTTCTTTATGAAGGAATGTTTTATTAAAATATTTAGTAAACACTTTTATTGCCTCTCTCTTTTTCTAAAAATACTTTAATCTGTAAATTTTTGAGTGGTGATATTTGTGGTAATATGCAAATATAAAAATTAAGAGCTTTCTTGAGATAGAGCGTTAAAATGTGTGTGTATGTGTTTCAATTTTTACAATTATTTAAATTATTATTAAAAATTATTCTCTAAAGGCTGAAATGTTTAGAATAGACAATGTCAATAGAATCAGAATTATTATTTTCAGAAGCGTGTAATTACTTTCAAAAGTAAAATAAATAATTAAATCGGACAAATTGAGCTTTGGTGGAAATGCAGTAAAAGAAAAATACACATTTCTCACCGATCTCATAAAATTCACTGAAATATTAAATTAAAATGCTGTTTATTGTGTATCTCGTTGAAATGTTTATTGGAACATTAATGAATTTCATGCAATTATTAAGATTATGACAATAGTTAAATTCATCTAATATACGTATTTTATTCTTTTGAAATTCGACTGAAGGATTTTTAGCAAAGACTCATACTTTTAACTTCGAAAGATTTTTTCCAGAAGCAAACATTATCTACTTACGAAATTGGAGATTTCAAATGGGACAATTTCTTTTGCTTTTCAAATGCTAATTAAAGTTTCCTATATCAGTAGTTAGTGAAATGATATGGAGTATAATTAGGGAAACTACAGAGTAATTTTTACGCGCTGTTCTATTAGGAAACGCAGCTTTAAAATGCAAATATAAGTAGCTTACGTAAAAAGGTAAAACTTTCTAGTTTTAAAATGATAGACTAATTTCAGAATTCGGTAGACTATAAAATAAGAACAATGTTTCTTAACGTAGGAAAATATACTATAACCATAAACAAAAATATACAATAATCTCTTTCAAGTTACCCACGATTCCAAAAAGCGTTCTTTATCTTTAGAAACCCCCAGAAATCAATATATTTTCGATATTTAAAGAAGAACTACATAATAACATTTTTTTAGTCGTTTTAGAGCGGTTTTTATAGTGTTTAAATCAGTTTTCTTAATATGGAATATGGGCGTTTTGGATGCTATCAATTCTCAAGTAAAGGTTTCCATGTTCAACAAACATGTTTTACAGACAAAAGTGATAACAGCATTAATATTAACATTAAAATTAATATTATTTGTGTTACTCTTGCATGTATAAATTCAGTTACGCTGTTGAAAATACTTAATTGAGAATTGATAGCATCTTAAAAACCGAACTTCCAGTTTGAGAAAACTGATTAATACACTAAAAAACTGATCGGAAAGGCTCTCAAAAAGAATTTTTTTTATATACATGCTTCATTAAATCTCGAAAATTCTGAAGTTTATAATGATAAAGCAAGCTTTTCATAATCGTGGGTAACTCGGAATAGGTTATGGAATATTTCCACATCCGGTTATATTATATATTCGTAGATTAAGAGACATTTGTCTTTTTAGGAGCGTTCGTAATTATATTAATACATAGCACTTATAGTCGTCATCTGGTCCGTCCATTTGTTCGTCCGTCCGCATATAGCAGCGTAAAAGCTACCCAACCGAATGGTGTGAAATTTAACCTATATTATCGTTGCAGAATTTTGTCGAGTAATTCCAAAGTTTACGAAAATCGCATCAAAAATTAAAAAGATAGTAATAAACGTTTTCTTTATTCTATTAAATCCTAACGTACGTAATCAATGTAATAAAAGCTCAAGTCATGTGACTGAGGAAAACAAATACGGGCAAACCACTACTTTTTTCATATGCCAGTTGATCATTTTTATTCCAAATTATTTTTTCGAATAAAATTGCATAAAAGTTACATTTTTAGAGAGATCGTTCAAAACAATTATTTGCTTCAGAGATGAGTTACATTCAAAAATGTATAGATTCTGATATAACATCCGTGGAAATTGGGTTGTCGAATATCTCAATCCACTAAAGTAAATAAACGAAGGAGATTCGTTCATTACGAGTCCTAAAAATATTAAACCATGGAGAAAATCATTCGCAAAGCAAGATAACCATGGTGAATTTTGGAACGCTCTCTGGTGTAGAAAAAAAATTCGTATTTGTAATTCGTATACGTACTAAGAAAAAAAAGGCATGCTCATTTCGCTCATAGCAGACGATATAATTCATTTCACTGAAATAATGGGGATGAGTTTTTTTGACATTGCGAAACTAGTTATAAAACGAACGCACCTCTTTTGCCACGTTTAACAATTTCCAACTTGTTATACAGTGTAGAGTATGAGACAGAATTCTTCATTATATTCTTTTACATGCCCTTTTCATGCGGGAATACAAGCAAATTTTAATAGAAAGAAATTCAATTGAAAATGCTTATATTTAAAATTTTCTCTTACCTTTAAGCAAAAAATCCCATATACATTGTTAATACTGGTCTGAATGCTTGGAAAATAAATATGCAAAATATATTATAAAACTCTCGAAAGAATGTGTATTTTTTTAGTTAGGAAACCCGTGAATATGATTTAAAGAGTTACTTTTAAATGTAAAAGTATCTTTACAGGAAAGATAGCAATTTAAGAACTGGTAATTTACTTTATTAAAATAGTCACATTAAAATAATATAACTGAAAATTATGCAGAAACAATGTATAATCATTCTGATTGAAGTTTAATATTATTAAACATTCAAGGGCTTTTTAAAAAACGCGCGCTTATCTAAAACGAAAAATATATTTTGGTTACATGCAGTTATCATTAATAGAATTCATATGGAAAAACAAGCAATGACTTTATCAAAAAGAAAATAGTTGTAAATATCAATAATTACTTTAATAGATAGATTTACCGTTTGGTTTTTAACAATAAACGTGTTTTATCATTTATTCCTGTGCAATATGAAAAAAATGAGAATTTTAAATAATAATTTAAAATTTTTAATTTAAAAAATATGTTACATTTTGTTACATACCGTAATTTCCGGCGTATAAGCCACGGCTCAAATAAATCTGTTTCGAACCGGAAATTGTTTATAATGAAATGTAACGTCTTACATCTTCGCAATTATTTGAATTTATTTCTTTAAAAATAATTCTGGTTTGAAACAGACTTACTTTACCCTCGGCTTATACACCGAAAATTACGGTATTCATTATTTAAGAATATTAAAGAGAAAAATCATTGCTCTGTCACTAAATCTGAAAGATCCATATTTTATAAGTTTTTACTCTGTCAGGCAATTATCTTTAACATATAGACTTAATGGTTTATATTCTAAGGTTGTAAATATCAACATTTTAAATAAATATTTTCTATGCCAACTAAAACAATCTACTTAATGCTTTTGAAAGGTCATTGCTCTGTCACTAAATCTGAAAGATCCACATTTTATAAGTTTTTGCTCTGTCAAGCAATTATCTTTAACATATAGACTTAATGTTTTATATTCTAAGGTTGTAAATATCAATATTTTAAATAAATATTTTCTATGCCAACTGAAAAATTCTACTAAAGGCTCTTTAATTAAAGTCCATACTTTTAAGAATTGCATTCGGTATTTCATTTATAAATGGAATTCATATATTTCTTTGCTAATATCTCACTTTTGCAGACATAATTAGTAGACGTTATTACTAGTGCATTAGTATCAATTACATTTTTATACGGTAATTTGCGGCAGGGTGAGTATAGGAGTATACTTTTTTTTTCACGACTGTACATTTTTTAATGTATACACAAAGCCTAAATCTTAATTCATGCATAAAATTTAATAGTAGACGTTATTACTAATTCGTTAATACCAAAAGTCATTTTTATACGATGATTTCAGGCAGAATTAGTGAGAAGAGGGTTATTCATTTTTTGCACGGCATTTATGATAAATGAATTTGAAAATAGTATAACAAAACTAATTTCAGTTAAATACAAATATTTTAATAAATGACATTTTTGAAACAAAGCCTGTAATTAAATAATGATTCTGTATTATATCTCTAAAAATATTTCTGAGGATAAATGTTTCAACTTTTTCAAAGTTACTCCAAATTTTGAATCGTTGCCAGAAATTCGTTAAATTACACTTTAATGTAAAGTACCAAAGAGCTTATGATTTAAGAAGGGATAAAATACTAGGAAACAGAACTGAAAGTTTTGTATATTTTAAACAAGATAAGAATATGTCCCATTCAATTCATGGCGTATAAATGTATTGTTTACTTTGTAAAGTAAAACAATTAATCAAAAATTAACGCGTATGAGACATTAAATGTTATTTATGCTTATTTTTATTTCCATAATTTCATTAAAACAATTAAAATTAAAATTATACAGTTTTGTATAGACATGCTTTGAGCGAAAATTAGGTGCATAAAATTTAGGAAAAATGGTTGTTGGAAATGCTGTATTTCACTTCATGTTAACAGATTTTTTTTAATATGCCAATTCAAACAATTTCACTAAAATAATCATTGTATTTTATTTACGCGTTTTGCTGGAGTGATGATATTTTGTTGTTGAGTGCTGTAATGAAATGCAGAAAAATGTATATTAAAGTTGCAATAATTGTTTTTCGGATTTTTTTTCTTCTGAAATACTTGAAATAACATCAATTTAATTACATTTAATTTATCAGTGTTAAATACTTTGAACACTTTTATTTTATGCATTACATCAAGAATGCTCCAACTTACAGCTGCTTTAACCCACCTTCATTTACATTGTTATTTATAGTTTTAAAACTCATGGGTTACCTCTTACTAATGCAAGTTACAATTCATCCTAATTTGGTAGTCACGTGGTGTATTTTATTAAAATATAGTTGTATGTATTTTTGTTTTGTTATCAAATAGTAAATATCTATCATTAAATTTCTAAGCGTTTATCGAAACGTTATTAGTCAAACACGTAAAAAACTTGGTATAAGAAAAACACTTACTTTTAAATAATACATGATATACATTTAACTAATATATCATGTACCTTTAACCAGTTTTTCGTAAAAAAGATTCTCTGTAATTATTCTGACCAAAAATTTCGAGTTCAACAATTTTTGTTTTCAGAAAGTCAATATTACATACGAATTTCGAAATATAAACAGCTTTATAAATTTCTTGATCGCTTCCGCGATATTTCCTTTCAATCCAATCATCCTTGATCTAACGTTTTCACTCAAATAAAGTTTGAGGTAGTTAGGCAAGTATTACGGCAGTATTGGCAAATAATACTTAAATATTGCTCATCTGAAGCATCCAACAGTACAAGTTGGTAGTACTTTACTAATTTTGGTTAATATCACCCAGTATTAGAATTGCATTATTGAAATTTCCGGAGAGTTTGATATTCACATTTTTAACTGACATTTGGGTTACTTATCGAAAGTTAGATGTTTGGTCGATTTTGGTCGAATTAAGACATATTTATTAATTAAAATATATTATCCTTCAATACTTGAACGAAAAAAATATTTTTTTTAAATGATGCTTTTATTTTTTTTAATTCCTGTTTATAGTCAAAATTAACGTTTTATAATATTTTTCAATCATATATATTAAAGGAGCAAGCAATTGTTTTTATTACGGATGATATCGAAAATGGTCGAAACAATTTTCACGAAACTTGCCTCATATACTAAATCGAGAACAAGAAAATAACTAGCTAGGTGTCGATTTCAAGAAAATTCATTTTGACAAATTAGAACAAACTCAACGCTGATTCTGCTTGCAATAAATCGAAAAATTCTCAAACGTTTTTCACGAAACTTATCTCCTATAATAATTCGAACACGGGAAAACTATCTAGCTTGGTCCGGAACTCGGGAAACTTTGTTTTGACACACTCGGTTTGTTAAAATATACTCAGTACTGAAAATGCTCTTATATCTCGAAAACGCCTCGAACGATTTTCACAAAACTTAGTTCCTTTATTAATTTGAGCACGAGAAACCGATCTAGCTAGGTCATTAATTCGAGAAAATTTGTTTTTTATGGGTAAAACAAACTCAGTACTGATAATGATGATATAAATTTTAAAACGTTCCGACGATTTAATGAAATAATCCTTATTCGAATACGAGAATAGAATCTAAGTAGGTATCGACTTCGGATAAATTTGTTTTCATAGGTTTAGGCAGCTTTCGAAATCAATCTTCAGTAATCGGACTTCAGGCCAATACTATTAGTCATTGATCAGCAACACGATTACGGATGATATCGAAGATGGCGTAACGATTTTTCGGAAATTTACCTTCTAAACTAAAAAGATAAAAAGAAAATGGTCTAACTGCCTTGATTGCTGAGTTTAAATTTTTCAGATAAAGTGTTGGTAGATAATAAAGAAATGTCTTGGAATAATATTCTGCTTAACGCAGAAAATATAACTAGACATGCTTCTGAAAACCGTTCTTTCACTAAGCCAATAATATATTGTCCGTTAAATGCAAAAGTTTGTTAAATGGAACAACCACGTTTCTTATGAAATTTTTAAAAACTGTTATTGTTACTCTATTGTTACTCGTAATTGGCATCCTCGAGTACTAGTGCAGTAATACAGCAAGCATTGCTTGGCGCAAAATCACTAGCAACTTTTTAATAAAGCAATGTTTTCTGCTAAAAACCCTAAGCTTATTTTTTTAACATAAATTGAAAGAAAACATAATTTCACTCGAATGGTTATTTGTAATTTCTGAAAAAATTAGGATTAAACAGTATGGGGTTTATCCCCGTTTTGTGGGGAGGGATAAAATAGTCTGTATGGTACAGAAATTGACAAGGTTTTTTTCTGTTTGTTTGTTTGTTTGCGACGTTGATTCACCACCATTCATTATCTACGATGCTTTGAATTAGAGAAGAGTGTAACAACAAAGACTATGTTTTAGATTATAGGAAAAACGCGTTTTCTGCGATCTGCATTTTTTTGCACTGTTAAGAGCAGTTTGAAAAAGGCTTTATTTCTTCGCCATCTGCACGCAGTTTCACTTCTTTAATTTCTCGTATCATCATAAGTGATTGTGTGAAATTTCTTTTCGACTTTGTAATATGTTTTAGCAATTCCATCAATTTATGGATAGTGTAAGTATACTCTAAATACTGGTATATCTTAAGTATACTATGTATACACAAAACAGCAGTAATTGCAAAATATGTAATAAATAAATAAATTGCTCTAGCCATATCCGTGATAGTGGAATTAAATGTATTGCTCTTTTCTAAACTTAGGTGCTTTTTATAAGGCAGAAACAATTTAGGCAGTTTCATTTTCATAGCAAATTTTGGTTTCTAATATAGTTTTGCATTTTTCCCAGTACCTTACATGTAAAGTGTGTAAATCATTCAAACATTATCAGCAAATTTATATTAATATGTTACTAAATAAAAAGCTTCAATACAATAACAGTAATATTCATACAATTATGTTAAATAGCCCTATCTCTACTTGAGAATAATAAATTAATGAAAATGCTGTGTAATTGTGTATGCGTGTGTCATGTCTAAAGTTTAATCAGCATTATATTCCCATTAATAAATTTAAACATAACCTATACTTTTTGCGATAATTTTCCACTACTATTGTATTCGAAATATATCACTAAAAACAAAACGTTCATTACGTTTACTTGTTTTACAAATAACACAATATAAAGAGGTTTAACTAACAAATCCAATATAATATCACTAAGAACAAAACATTAATTACATTTGCTTTTTTTTTACAAATAACACAATATAAAAAGGTTTAACTAACAAAGCCAATATGTATCACCAAGAACAAAATATTAATTACATTTATTTGTTTTACAAGTAACGCAATATAAAAAGATTTAACTAACAAAACCAATATATATCACCAAGAACAAAACAGTAATTACATTTACTTGTTTTACAAATAACACAATATAAAAAGGTTTAACTAACAAAGCCAATATACATCACCAAGAACAAAACATTAATTACATTTACTTATTTTACAAATAACACAGTATAAAAAGGTTTAACTAACAATGCCAATATACATCACCAAGAACAAAACATTAATTACGTTTACTTGTTTTACAAATAACACAATATTAAAAGGTTTAACTAACAAAGCCAATATATATCACCAAGAACAAAATATTAATTACATTTATTTGTTTTACAAGTTACGCAATACAAAAAGATTTAACTAACAAAACCAATATATATCACCAAGAACAAAACAGTAATTACATTTACTTGTTTTACAAATAACACAATATAAAAAGGTTTAACTAACAAAGCCAATATACATCACCAAGAACAAAATATTAATTACATATACTTATTTTACAAATAACACAGTATAAAAAGGTTTAACTATCAAAGCCAATATACATCACCAAGAACAAAATATTAATTACGTTCACTTGTTTTACAAATAACACAGTATAAAAAGGTTTAACTAACATACCCGATACTTTACTTGCATTTGTCTTCCAATATCAAAAAGTATACAATTAGAAATTTCTTTTCTCCTGTGGTATTTATTCGGTTCTACATTCAGTAATTATTCCTTTCTTAGTTACGGATATAACTATTTTATGAGATAACTTTCAGTGAAAATAGTAATTTACAAAATGTAAAACAATGCAAATATTTCAATAAAATTAACCAAGAGAAATAGTTAAACAAAAAAATTTATTGTCTATATGAAAATTAAGATTTATTTCCCTATCATATTGCAGCATCTAGAGACGCTTCAGAAAGATATAATATATAGCCTTATTTCCGTAATTTATCAAGGCTGTATAATAATCCCAATGCTTTATCGACTATTTTTTTAATCACTGTTTTAATGCCAACAGTAGAAAAGTAAGCAACATATGTAGGATTGCAAATAGATTGTTGATTGAATTTTGAAGCATTTTGGATGATACAATTATGCGTTCATTTCAGAATTTTTTTTTTAAAACCCTCCTTTGCTGTTCTTGCCCATTACTTTCTCAACCATGCTAAATATTGCCTTTATTTGTCCAACAGCTGCAGAATGTACAGTTGTAAGGAAAAAGTGAATAACTCTGCGATAAATTATTGTAGAAGAGAATTATTGTCAGTTACTGGCACAAAATGATTGCAAATAAAGTCTATTTTTAAATGATTATGAACTTTTGTTAGCGGGCTATCTACATATCAAAACAAACCCAATCTTTTTTTTCAATAGCAAGACCCAATTTTGACAAGATGTTTTTAATCTACATTTCAAACTATGTCTAGACATCAAATTCCTGCGGTCATCATCAGATAAATTAATTATTTTAAAATGAGCATATTTTAGGGGCTGTGTCCAAATTGAAGTTCGGAAATGGATTGTTGAAATGCTACAGCATGACTAAGTCACTTCTGTTAATGTTTTTTTTTTTTTTTTTTTTTTTTTTTTTTTTTTTTTTTTTTTTTTTTTTTTGCTAATCTGACCATTTTACTCACTTAATATATTTATGGCAAAATCCTTTTTAATATTCATTTTATAATTTTTACAAGAGTTGAATTATCCGATTAAAAATATATAAGGTTATATGAGATTAAAATAGCTTTTGGATATGTGAATGTGATTGGAATTTTATAGGTGTTTTTATAATATTTTTTCTCAGATTTTGAATTTATTTTACTCGTCCTTTTCTAAATTTATATGTGAAGAAAATTGGCGAATACAAAATCTGGAAAATACAACAATAGTATGAGTTACTTTTAGAAAATAGTATGAAGAGTATAAAGAATTAATGTATAAAAAACACAGACAAATTGGTTTTCAGTCTGAATATAAATCATACTCAATTGTTAATAGCATATTTTTAATACATTTTCAGATACACAACACAAATGCATCTATAAGAAACTTTACTTCAAACATATATGTCGCAGAAAAAAAATAGGTATTATTAGACTTGGGGAGAAGCTAGAATTTCAATTAAAGGTAAAAATAATGAGTAAGTTTTTTTTCTAAAGTAGGCTTGCTCATTTTTAAAAAATGACCTTTGTTAATTTAAAAATAAAGTCGAAACTAATTTACATAACTGCCGTAAAATTATATCTCATGCAAATACGATTTATGTAATTTTAATTTAAAAAAAATAAAAAAACAGACACAGAAAAGGTAATCAAAACAAATCTTATTCTAATCAACAATAAAATGAGTAATATAGTATATATATATTTTTTTCAAATTATGCTTTTCTGCGCATCATAGACGGCCCCATAAACCAGTATCTTTCCTTTTTTAAGCATAATTTAAAAACAACTTGGACGAAAAATTTGAAATTTTGCATGAACATAAAGCAGGATATAGTACATATACATCCATAAAAATGCAAGTTGCAATTCATAATTTTTTTAATATTAATTTCATAATTCACAATTCATATTATAAAATTATAAAAATTACAAATTCAACGTATTTATTTTTAGATTTTTTAATATTATAACCAAACAAAAAATTAGCACATTAAGATAATAATTTCAGGATTAATAATAAAAATTTGAAAATATAATTGACATTAAAAGCTCTAAATTTTGAACGTTTTAATTGAAAAAGTTACCATCCAAATGACTTGAAATTTGGTATCTAGGCATAGTTCGAACGGGCAATTTAAAATATCGTGTCAAAACTGGGTTTTGCTATTGAAAAAATCAAACTTTGGGCAGGTTTTGTTATGTAGGCGGTCCCCTAAGCAAATTTAATATACAATATTTAAAAGTGGATTTTATTTCCAGTCGTTTGGATTCAATAATTTACTTCTACGATAATTTGGTGCACAGTTAGTGGGGTTGTTAACTTTTTTTTTTCAAGACTGTACATTTAATTCCCTGAAGAATTTCCGTGTGATTTATTTAAAATCAAGCTTAATAAGGAATGAAATGTTGTAGGACAGTAATAGATAATTCGAATATCAATAATACCTATTGTGGTAGCGTAAGACGTTGTATATATAATTAATAAATTCCATTCATCGTTTGAAACGAAAAAACTTTATTTTAAATTAACACATTAAAAAAAGAAAACAAAAGTAAAAATGAAAAATTATGATAAGCATCCATGTTGTAAATTTACATGGTCAGCCAAATTCCGATTCTGACGTCCGCTCAAAGTGGAACCTCACTCTTCAGTATTCCAAATCCAACTGATTCAACATTCAACTCCTTCCACCATCAACTGCCGTCCGCAATTTCACTTCCCAGAGGCTTTCCTTGCATTCCAGGAATTTCCCAGAAAACATTGCATGTCGTAGGGGCCCAGTTCTTTGTATCCACAAGAACAATACTTTACAATTCTTATCTACTCATTCAGATAACATACCATTCAATACAAAGCATGTATTGCAGCTTGGCTTATCTCAAAATGAAAAATGAAATTCACACTATTGATAGAATTTTTGTCAATATAGATCAATCTGTCATATTATTTTCATTCCAGAGAGATTATCCTTTTTCCACAAATAAGGGAGGAGTTGAAACATGTCAACTCATCACAACACCTCCCCCTAAGGAAAAATTTCTAGAAGAAATTTGGCATATATATTAATAGAATAAGCTCCTTCAATCAATTTCTAAAGAGGTCATCAAAGCATAAAGGAATTTAGAATAACACATGAAAAATCCATATAGAAAACAAACACATTCCCATACTCAGTATTTGATAGACCACACTGTCAACAGGATTTACTATAATCCCATACCTACAATACCCAAGTATAATTCCAGGAATAATTTCTACAATTGATGCCCTAAGAAACAATTTTGAAATATTTCACATACATATAATACCAAATACAGATTACACTTTACATGATTCTAACAAAAAAAAAATAATAATAAAAAGAAAGAAAAAATCTATATACAACACAATGCCTAAAACGATTCTCTTAAAAACTTGCTTAAAAGCCTAAATTTAGACACTTCTACAAACAAAAAGAAAGCATACTAAATTATGCAATTATGAAATTAATGAAGTTTTACTATTACGAAAATAATATTAAGCATTAAATGATACATAAACACAATACAGATATTACAATAATGAGTACTCCCAAATTTAGAATAAACTTAATTTAGAGAATTCTCCCGAAAGCCAATATCTAAATTACTTCTATCAGAAAATCTTTTCGACAATAAATTTCGCTTTACAACTTCATAATCATAATTTTTCTTTTCAAAATCTTGTTTGATTTTAATAAATCTTTCTTTATGATCCGTTTTAAAAGTAGAATGCTCCATTCTTTTTAACTTTGAATTCTTCGAATTTCCATACCCACTTTCTTGGCATTTAGCCCCCCAATTTTCTCCATTATTTTCCTTCATCCTAGGGTTAAATTTACTGGCCACAGTCATAGATGAACTCAATTTCTTTCTAATTCTATTTCTAACATGTATAAATCCCATACTACCAACAAAATACCTGGGTATATTTACATCATGCTCAGAATTCTTTTCCCGAAGTTGACCTCTCTTACATGACCTTTTAACCATATCCATTTGAGAAGCATTATCTTTTATATCGATCAATTCAGATCCTTTTTCCAAATTCCTATCATTCACGTCTCCTAGTGAATATGCCTCTATCTTATTAACAGACTTATCCCTTTCACAGATTTCATTTCCAATCATTTTTCTAACAAAATTTTGCTCATGATCGCTAGACAATCTGAAGGTTCCCTGCCCATTTAATTCTCTCTGATTTTCCACCTGTTTACACACTGAATTTTGCTTATCCATATTTCCTAACTTTAATAATTCATAAACAGCTGGTGTTATAAGGGGCGGAGAATTTAGTTTTCTCACAACTGCAACCACCACATTTTTTTCAACATACTCTTTTTCACTTTCCATCAAAGCAACCGGCACTGACACCAAATCCGCTTTTTGTCTATTTCCGAGGGCCGGTATAAGAAAGACCTCTCCCACTTTCTTAGCACTCCACGGAATGTCATTAGCATCAAAAACCGCAATTTGCGCACCTGTGTCCTTAATCGCTTTTACTTTCTTACCATTCACGCATAAATCAACCATAGGCAACTTGGTTTCCACACCTTCCCTATTATTTTCATTTTTCCCATCACTAGTAATGATCCAAGCTATGCTTTTATCTTCATAATTAGTTTTACTTTTTAACAATTCCGGACAATTTGGACGGATGTGGCCCACTGCCAAACAATTATAACATTGGACTTGTCTTTGCTTTTCGAAAGCATTGTCCTTCTTAAATTGATCAAATTTCCCACACTCTTTCGTATTCTCAAATTCCGATTTTGGTTTAATTTCCTTTCTACTTTTAGAATTAAAGTTATCTTTTTGATTATCCTGAAAAGATTTATTTTCCCAAGGTTTTCTATCCGACCTCTTAAATTCTCTTCTTATACTCTCAAATTTATCCGATTTTTCCGCGAGTTTAGAAGCAATCTTTATTTCCTCCCAATCATCCATAAATTTTTCTTTTATCTCAAAAGGGACACGTTTTTTCAATTGTTCCGTGAGCATTAGTTCTTTTAAGGATTCAAAATCTCTCACTTCTAATGACTCTAACCAATTATCCAGATAACCCCTTAACTCATAAATCAGATCCACCCATAATTCACCAGATTTTCTTTGATGAGTTTCAAATTTTTGTTTTAAGGCGCCTGTACTTAGCCTAAACCTATCTAACAAAACTTTCTTTACATGTTGAAAATCATCACATTTATCTGCTGGTTGTTTTACAATAATTTCGGCAATATCAGAAGGTAACAAAGGAATTAATTGACTGACCAAATCTTCCTGAGAAATTTTAGCTTTCTCGGCTTGCCTTTCAAAAATCATAAAGAAAAGAGTTATATCAATTAATTTAGAATCAAAGCGCGGAACCAAATCCTTTAAATTTACCTTAGGAGTTCTATGAAAATCTACATTTGATTCATTAGATGAAACACTAACAACATCCGCAGAATTTTGAATACGCAATTTTTCTAATTCAAATTGCTGTTCTTTTTCAAGTTTTTGTAATTCAAGTTGTTGCTGTTTTTCGAGTTTATCTGCCTCAAGTTGTTTTTCAAGTTTATCTGCCTCAAGTTGTTTTTCAAGTTTATCTACCTCAAGTTGTTTTTCAAGTTTATCTAACTCAAATTTCCTAAGCTTATCTTTTTCCTCTTGCGCAAACCTATCTAATTCAATTTGCCTGTCTCTTTCTTTACGATCTTTTTCGATTTGTTTTTCCTTCTCTTTCCGCTCCGCCTCCTGTTCAAGAAAATATTGAAATCGAATTTTAGCGAAACTTTCATCATAATCCTCTGCATCTACGATAGCCTGAATTATAGCTTTATTTTTACACGTTTTTGACACACTGGTCTCAAATTCCTCTGCTAATAACAACAAGACACTTTTATTATATTTTCCTAAATATTCTGCCATATTTCCCCCCAAAATATAATAAATTTCAAAATAACAGATATATTCAATTTACAATAATACAATAAATACAGAAATAGAGTTTTCTTCACTATACGTATAATAATGTATTCAAAAACGACACAATTTCAATATAGCAAATTCTCATGCAACAGTGACGTCTTTCAAACTGAGTATATTCCCCAAAATAAATTTTATACCCAACAGTACAGTATAACATCAATTTATTTTGAAACATTAATCATAAGCATCCACAGTATACCCATAAAATTAAGCTATAACTTTATTACTGTAATAAATAAAATGTATGTAAACAAAACTCTTAATTCCAAAAGTTTTATACAAAATTATGATTAAAATACCCTGATTAATAATATCAATAACAATTTACTATACCCCAAGTAAATTTTAACATATACATAAATATAAAATTTTCTTAACCCAATATTATACCAAACAGATACCAGAAAATCAACAAACATAAAAATTCTAACTAAAAATTTAAGTACCAAATTAATAGCTTCCCTAAAATTCTTAAATTTCACATAGAGTTTTGTTCCCCAAAATTAAAATTTATACACAAAATTCAATTTAAAACAGACCTCTATAGAAGATATCATAAAAGAGCTTACCTCCAGATGCAGATATTTCCTCCACACTGATACCAGGTTTCCAAGCACTTTTAAAGATGACACACACAGATTTTTGAAGATTTGAAGACACTGATGAGGCACTAATTGCACCTTAGATTCGTATGTAGACAACTCAGATGGTACGCCGCATATCTTCATTTCACTGATATATTTTGAAGCACACACAAATAGCACCAAGTCTATAGTTGACTGTTCATACACCTCAAAGATTTAGTCGATAAAGTTCCTTTACCAGTTCTCTACTTGCTAGAACTCCGAGAAAAATCCACGACTCCAATTAGACTTCAAGACTCCACAACTCTGCTCGTCCGTTTTCCACTGGCTCTTCATCTGTTTAATCAGGTTAACGCATAGATCCGTAATCTAATTTACTTTAGATCACATATCCCATTTGCTGCCACCGATTAATTATATATACTATTGCTGTGGTAGCGTAAGACGTTGTATATATAATTAATAAATTCCATTTATCGTTTGAAACGAAAAAACTTTATTTTAAATTAACACATTAAAAAAAGAAAACAAAAGTAAAAATGAAAAATTATGATAAGCATCCATGTTGTAAATTTACATGGTCAGCCAAATTCCGATTCTGACGTCCGCTCAAAGTGGAACCTCACTCTTCAGTATTCCAAATCCAACTGATTCAACATTCAACTCCTTCCACCATCAACTGCCGTCCGCAATTTCACTTCGCAGAGGCTTTCCTTGCATTCCAGGAATTTCCCAGAAAACATTGCATGTCGTAGGGGCCCAGTTCTTTGTATCCACAAGAACAATACTTTACAATTCTTATCTACTCATTCAGATAACATACCATTCAATACAAAGCATGTATTGCAGCTTGGCTTATCTCAAAATGAAAAATGAAATTCACACTATTGATAGAATTTTTGTCAATATAGATCAATCTGTCATATTATTTTCATTCCAGAGAGATTATCCTTTTTCCACAAATAAGGGAGGAGTTGAAACATGTCAACTCATCACACTATCAATTATGAATTTTTGATTTCACAAAAAGCGCGTAACTTTCAATAAATACAAAGTGCATAAATTGTTGTCTTGCATGTAGTATATTATAGTAGTGTTTAATTATTTACTGAAAGTAAGACGTCTAAAATTAAAGGAATTCGTAAAGAATAGCAAAGTATTAAACAAATGTAGCTAATTGCATCATATTAATGTTATACCGGTTAATCCTTTACTGCATCTTGTGTTATCATGTCAACAAATTATTGTTGAAGAGAGTTACTGGCACCAAACGATTCCATAAGTGAATCTATACGTACCAATATATTTTACCCATGTGCTATGACAATTACTTACAATTTAACAATTATATTAAATATTAGTTATGACTTAACAATTAAATACTGATTGCGATTTAAAATTTTTCAAATTTGCACTCGTTTAGTGAAAATAGTCAAATAATCTAATACATAATTCGTCGAATTCAATTATGGAGATGCCTACAACTAATTATATTTCTTGCTCATAACGATTTTACATTTGTTCAACATATTTTAACACGTTCCGTGTATTAATTATAATCTCAGAGAGATTTTAATTACTAGAAAATTTGTAATTATAGATTACTAAATATTCATTAACGCTGAATGTGAAGGAGTGGGAAAATATTAGATTATTTGCAAAATAATTAGACAGTCGAGCAACAATAATATAATCATTTTATGGAAATTCAATCAGTTGATGACATAATTTTTCTTTACAGATTCAGTTGTAGAAGTAATTAAAAATAAAATCTATTTTTTTTTAAATTATTCAATCATGTTTTAATTTCTAAATAAAGTATTCTTTTTTAGAGTTTTTTTCTGTGACGAATATAAGATAATATATAGATTAAATTCTAAATGTTTATTCATGCATTTATAATGAGACAAAGCAAGATCTTATCATTCAAATAATGATTTTTCTCAATTATGTAAGGTATATTTACATGTAACATTTAATATTTTTTTAACTTTAATTTACCTTGTTCATCTTACATATAAATAACAGATTTAGAATCAGTTTATACACGATTCAGTATGTGCAGAAAAACTTTCTGTTATTTGCGGAAAATGTGTTGTTCTAGAAACAAAAAATTATATTCGACGAAAGTAATTTCATGGTTTTATCAGAAAAAACCCAATAGGAATTTGAAAATAACCTTGACAGATGATAGTACTAAACGTTTATTTATTTAAATTGTCTTTTACACTAAGGCAGTACAATTAAGGTAGTAGAAATTTTTATTTTACTCTGTATTTGTACTGTCATTTTTTACAGTGTAAAAATAAAAGTTTATCTTATATTCTTACTAAACATGAAAATTTAGTCGTAGTATCATTTATATATAGTATATAGTAAAAGTTTTTGTTAATAATAACTATTCAATCACATGAAAATTGACAATATATATGTATATTTAATTATAATACAATATATATGTATGTATAATTATAATACAATACAAATTTAATTATAATACATCCAAGTATGTGGAATTCGCAAATTGAAAAAAAAAATTGGAAATATAAAAGAGTATGTGAAGCAAAAGTCCTGCACGTAGAATGTAAAGATATCACAAGAAGCAAATGGAAATTTGTATTGCGAAACAAATTATGCGAAACAAAAACAGGAATTATTCTGCAATACAAATAAATATTAATTAATTTCTGTTTGAGTAAAGTAAGTTATTAAGCCTAATTTATTTTACTCAAATTGCCCGATCAACCACGATACCATATGTTCAAGATTTTGTAGTAAGAATGGATACAATCTAAAATCAAAACATTAGATATGCAATATCAATTACAAGGAAACATTTAAAAAATCACAAACTATTGTAATGCAAAGATTATAATCGAAAATAAAAATATATATTCTAACGAACCATTTAAATGTATATAGGGTGTTCCTAATTAAGTTCGACGACAAACCAAGAGGGGTGATAGAAGGCATCAAGAGAATGAAAACTTACCATAAAACATGGGGTCGTAAACCAAGTTTAGTAGGAGAAAATCGAAAAAAATATTTATGAAGGGTGACACGTCGAGTCGAACAAAAAGAACCAGTAATAAATAGAAAAACAATTTATTTGATGTAGCGCATGATCACAATACATTACAGTTCAACGTCAGAAATGAGAGGACGAGACATTTTTATAGGAATATATTTTAACGCATCCGGCAATTCTTCCTCCGTCGGTGTCGGCTGTGCAATGACCTACGTGGCCACAGCTTCGAACAATTTCTATAAAAATATGTCGTCGTCTCCTTTCTGACGTTGAACTGTAATGCATTGTAATCCTGCTTGACGTCATATAAATGTGTTTTCTACTTATTAATGACTCTTTTTGTTCCACTCGACGTCACACCCTTCATAAATATTTTTGCGACCACATGCTCTATAGTAAGTTTTTATCCTCTTGATGCCTTCTGTCATCCCTCTTAATTTGTCGGTCGAATTTTGGAATAGCCTGTATATGTGTGTGTGTGTAAATGGGGGAGTTTCTAATCATTTTAAAGCAACTTCAGCCTTTTAGATTTTTCCTATTCAACTAGCATTGTACACTTTAATGAAGAATTACATCACATTCCAATAGTATCATTATTATTACTGTCAAAAAATAAGTCGTATAAATCTAATTTAAATAACTATTTCTATTTATAACTATTAATATTATCGTTTATTTAAATTTAAATATTTAAAAATGCAGTTAATATATTTCAGCTGCAATATAAACTTAAATTTCACGAATGAGTGGTGGATGTATTTTTGTGATAATTACAATTTGGATAATTACATTTATGTCCTTTTAGAAAATAAATCAGCGAAAATATTTTACTGGGTGGTTCATTCTTCAAGGATCATTCTTAAGATCAAATGTTAAGCAAACTTATATTTAACTGCCTATTGCGAAAACATTTATCATGAAAATATGACAAAAGTGTCTTCTAGACTTTAGTATTCTCGTGATGTATTATTTGTTACACAAAATTGTGCTAAGTCTATTATAGTTTCCAGTCACTTATATACCATATATAGTTTTTGCATAATTAAAGCTCTCGTCCTCAACGAGTAGCATTCTTACCCCATATACATACTTTTATAAGTGTTATTTTTAAATGCGATGAGCAATTATGCAACACATTGAATTACTCCTGGAAAATCTACCTGAATATATTTAACTACTTATGATAGGAGGAATGGAATGTACAACATAATTCAAAATATTTATCCATATTCTTTAATTGAAAGATTATAAAGAACAATTATAAATTTAAGTTTGTATTTCGCTTATTTTACTTTTTTGTTAATTGTGGAAATTTAAAGTAGATATGTATAACAGGTACTTGATTTTAATTTTTATATAAATACGAGGGAAGTTTGATAAGTCCGTGACTTTGAAATGAAAAAACCAATATACATACCAAAATGCATTTTATTTTTCGACATAATCTCCTTTCATAATGATACACTTTTTCCAACGATGTTCTAACTTTTTTAATCCTTCCAAAAAATAAGATTTATCATACTCCTCATAATAGGCATTTGTGGCATTATAGATCTCAGAATTTGACGAAAATCTCTTTCCACCAAGCCATTTTTTTAAATTTGGAAAAAGAAAAAAGTCAATGGGGGCCACGTCAGAAGAGTAGAGTGGATGAGGGGGCAATTCGTATCGTAATTCAACCAATTTAGCGGCTGCGATTGCAGACGAGTGCGCTGGCGCATTGTCGGGATGAAAAGGCACTTTTTTCTTGGACAAATGGGGCCTGCTTTTCTTTAAATTTTGTATTAAAACGGTCAAATAAATCAGCATAATACTGTCCGATGATCGTTTTTCCTTTTTCCAGATAGTAAATGAGGATTACGCCCTTTGAGTCCCAGAAAAGTGTGGCCATAATCTTTTCGGCCGATGGAACTGTTTTTGCCTTTTTTCGAGCACGTTCATTAGAAGTCCACTTTTTAGACTGTTCTTTTATTTCTGGTATGTAGTAATGTATCCATGTTTCATCAATTGTAACATAACGCCGCAAAATTTCGCGTGAATTGCGCTCGAACGTGTCCAAATATTGATTTGAAATGGTTACACGAGTCCGCTTTTGATCCACTGTCAGCAATCGCGGCACCCATCTTGCTGATAACTTTTTCATGCCCAAATGTTTATGCAAGCTATTGAATACACGTTCATTTGAAATGTTTACTTTCTTAGCTATCTCACTAACTTTCACACGGTGGTCTTTCAACACCATATCATGGATTTTGTTGACCATTTCTTCAGTCATGATCTCGATTGGACGCCCAGAACGTTCTGCAACTGTTGTGCTCGTACGGCCACAACAAAATTCCGTAAACCACTTGTTAACCCTACCGTGTTATGGAGCAGAGTCCCCATAATATTTTATCAACTTTTCTTGAGTTTCGGTAATTGTTTTTTCGCACAAAAATTAGTGTTTTATCAAAACACGAAATTCTTTTTTCTCCATAATCAAAAAAAAAAAATCGTTTGCTTTTGAATCCAATAGAACACAATGTATTTAAAATAATCGTCTGCAAATTGAGCGAATGTTGCCGCATATAATTATAAATTGAAAACATAATAATAAGAGTGCGATCAGACCGCCACCTTTTTCAAAGTCACAGATATATCAAACTGCCCTCGTACATTAAAAATTCTAGAAAGAGTTTACCTCTTAACTAGTTATTTTGAGTTAACTCGGCTAAACGCATTGGCTGTTCTTGCTCATTACTTTCTCAACCATGTTAAATTTTGCGTGTATTTGTTCAACAGCTGCATAATGTACTTTTAAATACCCGAAGAATTTCTGGGCCATTTATTGAAAAGCAAACTCAATAATGAGTGAAATATTTTGGGATAATAATAGCTAATTTGAATATCAAAAAAGTGAAATGAATAATTCCAATCAATTATGAATTCTTGATTAACAATTGTATATATATTTATGCTAAGTAAAAATGTAATATAAATTTGAGAATAACATTTACAAATAACAGTACTAAACTTTTATTTATTTATATTGTCATTTTCACTAAGCTGCAAGATTTATTGTTATTTTACACTGTATTTGTACTGTGAAAATACTTTGTTTACAGTGTCAAAATAAAAGTTTATCTTATATTCTTACTAAACATGAAAATTAAGTCGTAGTATCATTTTCTTATATATATCTATATATATATCATTCCGTATATACATATATCCTTTCCAATAAAGCCGTGGGATTTT
Source organism: Maratus michaelseni (assembly GCA_963931845.1). Classification (NCBI taxonomy): domain Eukaryota; kingdom Metazoa; phylum Arthropoda; class Arachnida; order Araneae; family Salticidae; genus Maratus; species Maratus michaelseni. The sequence continues at coordinate 252,578,192 of OZ007590.1, read as the reverse complement.
TTTTTATTTAACACTGTATTTGTACTGTCAAAATATTTTTTGCAGTGTAAAAGTAAAAGTTTATCTTGCATTCATTTTCTTAAACACACACACACACACATATATATATATATATATATATATATATATATATATATATATATATATATATATATATATATATATATATATATATATATATTTCAGAATTTTTACCTACAACAGAAATTGTATACTTTAATGAAGAATAACATTACAACTTAATAATGTCATTAGTATTACTATCGAATAATAAGTCGTAGAAACCGTAATTTAAATAACTATTGCTACTTATAACTATTAATAATATTTTGTTTTTAAATTTAAACATTTAAAAATGCAGATAATAAATTTTAGCTGTATTATAAAACTAAATATCTGAAGAACTAGTGGATGCAATTTTGTGATAATTAGAATTTTTGTAATTAAATTTATGCTCTTTTATAAAATAAAGCATAAAAAATATTTTATTCGATGGATCATTCTTCAAGGATCTCAAAGATCAAAGGTTAAGCAAATTTACATTTAATTGCCTGTTGTGAATAAGTTTATCATGAAAATATGACACAATAATCTGAGTATCTTCTAGAGTTTAGTATTCTCGTTATATATTATTTGTTTCACAAAATTGTGCTACGTCTATAATAGTTTCCAGTCACTTATATAAAATATATAGTTTCCGCATAATTACTGCTTTCGTCCTTAATGAGTACAATTCTTTCGCCATTTACATACTTTTATAAGCGCTATTTTTAATTTCAAAGAGCAATCATATAACACATCGAATTATTCCTGGTAAATATACCTGTATATATTTGACTACTTCAGATAGAAGGAATTGCACGTAATAAAGAACAATGATAAATTTAAGTTTGTGTTTCTTTCCTTTTTTCTTAATAAGTTAGGGAAATTTTCAGTTGATATGTATAAGATATAGATGATTTTAATCTTTCACATAAGTATAAAAAAATTCAGCAAATTATCTACTGCTTAAAATGTTATTTTGAGTTAACTCGGCTAATTTGTTAAATACAGTTATCTTGAGTTAACTCATACCATGAGATCAGGGACAGAATTTGTTTTTAATCACATAATTTTGTCATTTCTCATTATATATTATTTATTTATTTATTTATTTGTAATAAAGTTTAGGAATTGCTGTTTTAAGTAACGTTCCAAAGGGTCTAGGAGGATAAAGGAGAAATTCGTTTTATCAGTTTTTGTTTATCATTACGTTTAACACAATGCATAGTAAATCTCATAAAATATATCATAATATATACTTTAAAATAATTCATTGATAAACGATATTTGGGAATATCTGTCAACAATTAAATAGATGATATGCATCTATTTTTCAGATAAACCTGTTTCAAATATGTATTTTTTTAATAATGCCCTACGATCTTAAAACTAAATATTTAAAACAGAAGAATAATATTGAGATAAATCTGGAAAATGTGAGAGAATTTTACAGCATAATTTATTATTTCTGTGTTTAGTTTTTTCATTATTGATTAAATGAAATGCATTACAGTTAGTTTAAACTGATTTATTGATGACTGTATTACTATATTTTAATCATGAATATGCACAACACCATTGATGACTAGTTTTCGTTTTCTACGTTGTACATTGTTAGCTTTTAAAAATCAAATCATGTTGGAAGAAATGGATATTCAATCAAATCCTCAGTTGCATGCTTTACTGTTAAATTCTTCCCAATCTAATACTTTTTATATCATAATAATTTTGTCAAATTTTGTTGCTTCTGTTATGTTTATTACACGCTCAAAAATTTTTGGCACAGGCACAAAACATATTTCGGAATAGATTGCTTAATACTTTAGCTACAATATTTCACATACGCACATTTTTTAATATTATCAAGGCACGCATCATTGTAAACAAATATTGTAATGAAACTAGAAACTATGAATTTAAACTTAAAATAACTTTTCTTGGGTGTTTTCTCAAAAAATTAAGATAATATGACCAGTTTTAATTAAAAGAAATTTTAATGTCGCAGTTTGACTAAAAACAATACTTTATCACAGTTTGTACAAACTTAAAGTATGTAGATTTTTTTTCTTTCGATTTATTTTTTATACAGTTCCCTCGTGTTACCACATTGGTGAGGTTTCGCTCAGATTTACAGGTGAAATTTATGGATGAGATTATTTAGTGGGGTTTATTAGAGGGGGGGTTGAAATTCCACTCTTAAATGGAAATCCAGTTAGATTTTTATATTTATTTTTCTTTTATTAAATTTTCTCTTTTAAAAAAGTCTCATTTTTTACATTTGTCATTTTAAATAAGCAAAATATATACTACGGAAAAGAATTTACTCATTCCTCGCAGGTGAATATACACAATACCTATGATTATTTCTTTACTACTATCAGACCAGTCCGGCGTTTCACGGGTCTGCTAAGGAAAAGTAAGTCAGGCTGCGGTCCCAGTCTGTTGAAAAAATCGGTCCAAAACAGACCCACGGATCGCTCCGGGTTCAATTTTCGGACCAGACACGGCCCGTTCAGGCACTGTACTAAAAGCAATAACAAAAATAAAATCATGATGTAAATGAAAATAATAATAAAATAACAAACTACTAAACAAAGCGCAGAAACATATCTTGACAAACGAATTGCACTATTCTAAAATAGATTTCACTTCTAAACGAAGCGACAAGATGGATTGTGCGTGTGCTGCCCCCACATCAAACGTCATGAATAAGGATGGGAGCTGACAGTTTCATCACGCTATCATTTCACAAGCACTGCACAGAAGATCGGCAGACAAATTTAAAAGGTGTTTCGCATTAAGTGCCAAATGCAAATGCTGCACTGCTGCTTCTAAAGAAACCCCATCATTATAATAATAGGCATGACGATAAAAGGTTACTGTAGCAAACCAACGCGGAAAAATTTCCCCACCGGAACATTGGAATTTCTCATCTTCCAAATGATTTTAATAATTCGTATAAATTTAAATTATTAATATTTTTTTTAAATTTTTTAAGCGAACAGCGAGGATTTTCTCTACATAGGGATACAAAATATAACATTGGATGGCTAATGTATCAAATAAAAAGCGGTGGGTAAAAGATCCCCTTTTTCAGCAAAAAAGGGACTTTTTAAAAAAATTGTAGTAATTTTAAATGAATGTCAAAAGGTAATTTTTAAAAATGTCAGTAATTTTAAAAATTACTGAATGATTTCCGATTAAACTTTATTGAGGGGACTACAAGATTTACTATATTTGAATAAAAGATTGAATTTGAATTGTTTTTATGACTAACTCAAAATCGTCGGCAAACTTGGAAAATGAGTGAAATACGAAACTTTTCTGTTCAATATAAAATAACAAAATTTTAATTGAAAAATCAAAAATCCGAGTCCCAGATACATTCAGGCCTGTCTTTGTCAAATCCGGAACCAAAATTTAAGATAGATTTTCCTAGCGATCTCTAACCGACAGATACATACACATACACATGTACAGATTAAAACTTTCTGTTAATAATCTTAGAAACTCGATAGAGTTTCTCGCCAAGCAAAAGAAACAGCAATGCATTGAACCGTAAATGAAAGGAATTTCTGCCAATAGTTGTCAAACGATTTTACAAATTTTTTTTAGCACGCTGTATAGTTTATATTTTGCGGACGGGCCAAAATGGGTTTGTGACACATCTATATCTGGCGTTCAAATTTATGATAGAAACAAAACTCTTGATTCTATAGAATGAGGCGTGCCAAGTGACTACGAAATCAAAAGTAAAACAAAATCCGACGAATAGGTTTTGTAAATGCGATTTTAAAAGTGCTGTTTTTTGCACTTTTTAAATTCTTGTTCAGACCAAAAACTGTTGACAGGGCTAGATTTTGACAGGGCAATGTGTAATTATCGATTTTTTACGCATTTTACGTCATTTGAATTGTTCTTATGAGTAGTTCAAACTTTTGTAAGTTTCATGTAAAAACATTAATTAGTTTTTTATTTATATCAGTTTAAAGTTATTGATTCCTATACTTAACATAGAGCAAAAATATAACAAATGACCCAACTCTTTTAGAAATAGTCGTATACACATGATGTTAAGATATGTTATTACAGTCGACGCAAGTAAGCTTCCTATTATAAAAATTCGTAACATTTAAGGTTCGTTTACAGAGTCTCACAAAAGATCATTTGATATAGGGCTAAAGAGTTGTGTAATTATCCGATTTTTACGCGGTTTGCAACATTTGAATTTTTTTTATGAGTAGTTAAAATGTTTAATATTTCGTGTAAAAATATTAATTAGTTTTTTATGTATACCACTTAAAGTGAGTTATTCCTATACTTAAGATGAAGCAAAGAAATATTAAATGGTCTAACTCTTTTCAAAAGAACGTATGCGCATGATGTTAAAATACGTTACTACAAACGACCTAAGTTAGCTTCCTATTGTAAACAGAATTGTAGAATTTACTGTTTGTTTACAGGGTAACTCAAAAGATTTTTTTAATAAGACTAAAAAGTTGTGTAATTAGCAAATTTTTACGTTGAAGTACTTGATTCCTGTACTTAACACAGAGGAAAAACAGTAGTAAATAACATAACTTTCGTCAAAGTGGCTATATACACAAGATATTCATATATGTTACTACATCCGATTCATTTAAACTCTCTATTTATCTCTTATTTAAACTCCTCTAGGGATGGATGAAACAGGTCCATTCATCCCATTTGAAATGTCCCAATCATCCCCATGATGCATATATTCAATTGTCAGCCATTTTGCCTAAAAAAATTATTTTGTCACAATGGTAATATGCATTCATTTTTATTACCAATATTGAGCCTTGAAATAAAAATTACAACATATCTTAATTGTTTATATTGCGTAAGATATTTAAGTAAGTTCAAATGTAAAAAAAATTACTTTTAAGCAGAGTTTTCAGAAAATACAAATTTGAAGAAAACTGCAAACAGCTATGTGCTCTTGCTTTTGGTTCTGAAAAACACTATGGTAGTGAAATCTATGAGGATAAGAAGCAACTAAAAAGAAATGTTTATTGCCAGAAATATTGAGAACGTCCCATCCATCCCTTGTCGCATTCATCCCCCCATCTCCCCTATACGAAGTTTCACATGCTAAATTGATCGAAATTTAAGTACTCCTGAAATGGATAATAGAGACCATCAACATAGTATATTATCGATTAAGCATATAATTATGATCTGAATTTAAATAATTATGATATTTCTTTAAATATACCCCTGATTTAAGGTAATGTTTTTTCAAAATATTAATGGCCAGATTCCATTAGGTTTTGAAAATGACATTGCAATTTGTAAAAACAAGTTCATGAAAATATTTTCAAACATATTTTTGACATTTTTAAGGTAAGAATTTCAAATATGCTTCTTATATATATACTTCTTTACAGATTAGCTTATATAAAGGCAGTAAATTTGAAACTAAATTATTTTATAGACTTACTCAATACTAATGTGTGCCAGGAAATTCGGAAACTAATAGCGAGATATCTGTAGAATTTATTGTTGCATTTGGAGCAATTTCCTTCTATGCATACAAGCTAAATAGCTTACTTGTCTGTTTCGATCATTATCAGAAAATGTATAAAACAGAGAAATGATCATTCAATTATGCTCAACCAAGCGTATAAAGATACGTAAGCAAAGACCAATAACGCAGAGTTTTCAACTGATTATATATATTATTTTAACGGAACATTGCATTTTTCTCTGGGATCTATCATGTAAGTACATACATTTGCTTTTTATGTTGTGATAATACTACAAAGGTGATTGAGATATTTGGAATGTTAGGAACATATGATAGAAACAGAACGAAATACAATTATAACTTTATTAATTTTCATACAAAAATTATATCATTGCTTTAGTATTATGTTTTAAGTTTTATAAAACAAATCTGTTATACTTTTATCAACTTTATGAGTAAGTAATCATTCATAAAAGTTACATAGGTGTTAACTTATTTTATAGGCTAAAATGTTTCCAATTGCCTATTGAAGTACTTTATTAGCTACATTTACATGATTATTATCCGTTCACTGGGGGGTAATTTATTTGTTAAAATTTTATTAATTAAATTTCAACATATCTTTAATATATTAAATTAACACAAAAAGATATACATTAATTTCTTATTAAAGATAGGGTTTTGACTTTTTAAAGTATTCATATTCATAATAAAGTAACATTATTTACACATATTAGTTAAATTTTATAAATATTGAAAAAAGAATTTAGTTTTGAGCAAAAAAAAAAAAGATTTTGCAAATATCTGCCAATTATCTTTAGTATTTTAAGTAACAATTCCATATTTGCAAATTCATACAGACTGTAGTGTTAAATTTAATATAAAATTACTGCTTACATTGAAGCATATAAAAATATGCTGGAAAAGTTTCCTTAGATTAACGTTCAAAAAAAGTCATGAATAAAAAAAACTGTATTATATAATAATTGCATATGTGTTGTCATTTTAATTATAGAAGAATTTCTACAGAGAAATTTTTTACATTTTCTGTTATATATATATATATATATATATATATATATAGCCCCAGATAGATGCCCCAGATTTTTGCATTGTTTTCTCTCTAGTGCTTTAGTCATCCAACTAAGTGCAGCCACTTTTCTTATTTCGTCGTTTCATCTTACCTCATATCGTCTTCTTGCTCTTTTAAATGTCTGGACTACAACTATATGATATTTGTACTCCATCTATTGTCTTGCCTTCTTTCAATGTGCCCATCACATTTCCATTTTAACAGTTTAATGCTATCGATGATTACAAAAACTGTCGTCTGACGTCTTATAGGGGTATTTTCTACTAATTCCTAATATATATCTTTCCATACTTCGTTGTGTTGATTGTAATCTTTGTACCATCCGTTTTGTTAACGTCCATGTTTCCACTCCATAAGTTAGTGCACGTAAATCACATTGGTTAAACACTTTTCTTTTCAAGCAAAGAGGTATGTTTCTCTTCACACTATTACCATTCTTCCCAAAATCACTCCGTCTATTTATTATTCTTCATTCATAATGCTGCTGACCAATTCCCTATCCAAGGCACACATAATTCTGCACTTCTTTAATATCAGTGTTGTTGTAGACGAACTTCTTTTTAGGTATGAATGAATTTAACATCCCCTTAGCCAAATGTATTTTAAATTCCACTATAACGCTTCTGCCGAATATTTTAACATATCTTCCTATTCATTAGGGCTGTTACTTAAAATGAAAATTTCGTCAGCAAACCGGAGATGACTTAGGTGTTCCCCATTTTTACTTACCCATCATACGTAGTATACGGTAAGTCTTGTAATCGTTTTGAAAATCGAAAAAAATATTGACGGATTTACACGTTTCAGACACTGGAGATTCCGAAAAACATATTTTTAGAAAAAAAATGCCGTCCGTCTGTCTGTGTGTGTCTGTGTGTCTGTAAACGCTCTATCTGCCGAGCAAATTGCGATAGAGACATGAAATTTGGTATGTACTTACTGTGGAATAATGAGAAGAAGCTTATTGAATTTCAGTAACCTTGATTATCCGAAACTATTTTTTTCGGACTCTCGATATATTCGTTCTAATAAAAGGTATATAAAAATTTTCGAAATTGTTTTAAGGAGTGAATATAAAAGACAATAAAAAAAGAACATAAATTTTGCGTAAAGAATGAAGTCAATCGTATAATTAGTTGTCGAGATATTTGTAATCGTATTTCCCTCTTCGATTTTTCATGACCTTGTATTTCAATCAAATTTCAATTCAAAGATATATTTTAATTGGAAATGAGATGCTTAATCCGACGCAGTAAGCCGTTAGATAATATGATTATATCCATTTTGGGGTTATAAGGATGTTTCTTTTACGCAATTCAGTAATAGAGCCTTTAAAGTTTATGACGTCATCAAGCCACGATTTTATTCGAATTGCAATGCATTTTATAAATAGTTCACACATGTTTTATTTTCATAATTTTTTATGCATATCCATGATAGGTAAGTATTACCGGTGCCCCCAACGACTAGTTTCTATTCCCTTTGTCTTCTCAATCCATCTTTTTGAAAATATTTTCTAAAATAGCAGTTAAATGCTCAGGCGAAGTAGTGTCTTCTTGTTAAACTCCTCTTCCAATCTTGATCTTTGCTTTTACTCTGTACAAACAGCTGGTTGCTGTTATTTTCCTGTAATTTTTTTTTTATTAGTCTGTCAAGAAGTTTTCCCAGCATTGGTAGTAAAGTTATTGGGCGATAGGATTTTTCGATTTGGGAATCTTTATTCTTTTTTTCTAAAGAATATAACCATACCTTTTTTCCATACATCTGGAAAATGACCTAGCTGAAAGCATTTATAAGTTCAGCATCAGATGAAGAAAATTTTTTATTAGTTTCTTTACTACTATTGTGTCAATTAGATCGTAACCTGGTGCTTTACTGATTTCTGTAATTTTTTTTAACAATATTTCTGTAAGGTTTGTCAATATCGATATCTTCCAGAAATTTTACTACTGCTGATGTTTAGACAAAATCAAATGATTTTCCATAATCCATAAAAGAGAGGCAGAGAGGACAAATTATATTCCTTATGCTTCTCTTTTGAGTTCCCTTACTGTTTGAATATGATTCATTGTGCTAAATCCACTTTGGAATCCTGCTTGCTCTCTAGATTGAGTTTAGTCTAGAACTGATTCAAGACTTACCGTTAAAACTTTGGTGAACATTTTATTTAATCACTGACAATAAGCTGATATGACGGTAGTTTTTAATGTTTTTGCTCTCCCATTTCTTGTAAAGTAGCACTTGCACAGCATTATTCTAATCTTCTGGTCTCTCTCCTCTAGACATTTGGAAAACAGTACGGTTATTATTCATGCAAATTCTTCCCGTGCCTCTTCGTTAAGATCAATTGTGATTCCATTTTCGCCAGGGCCCTTTTTGTCATACAGCTAATGACTTGTAAAATTTCATGTGTCATCACTGGGATTATCTCATCAGTTTCTGTAATGTTTCTTTTATCAGATAGGTTACTCTCTGTTTGATGGTCACATTTATCTAGATCATTATAGAATTTTTCGTCAATACTTATGATTTCATTATTGTTTTGGTGATTGTTCTATCTACCCTCTTAAAATATAAATTAATTCACAAAAATGCCTTCTCCTTCCAGCACATAATTTTCACTTACTTTTTTTAAAAGTTTATATATATATATAAATAGATTAGGATATAGAGATAAAGTTTTTAGATTTTTAGATTAGTAAATATGAATGTTGTTATACTTGTTATAATTATTTCTAAATATGTAGAAAAAAGACTAGAGATTCTTCACTGAAAGCTTTAAATTTAGAATCGTATCTTCCATGGTCTTTTTTTTCGCCTAAAAAATCTTCCTTTCATATAGATTGTTGATTGTATGATAAAGCCATTTTTCAAACATACCTGAAACCATATTTTGCAAACATCTCTTAATGATCTGATATATTATTTTAAACCATCTTATTCTTTATAAATGTGTTATTTACTCTATTTTTGTATTTTTAATGATTCACTCATTCCGTTTGAATTGTATATTGAACTGTACGTGAAATTTATTTCACCTTTTAGACATAATCAGATTTCAAAAGTTAAAATATATTCTTTATTGAATTTGTGTAATTCTATATAAGGTTACGTTATACATTTTTATTTTTTAATTTGTTTCATTTATTTTTACTTTTAATGAATAATTATTTCGGTTTGAGAAATTCTGGAGTTTAATGCTTTCATTAAAATTTATATTACATACCAAGACATTAGTATATAATGCATAGAAAATAAAAAACAAAAAAATTAGCCGATACTTTAGAATGTTAAAAACCTTCATTATTATCTGTGAAAATCTTTCTCATTTAGATCCTTCTCATTTTAAATATTGTGTAAACAGATAACGTTTCACAAACCGCGATTAAAATTCCAAAGGTATTCATTTGTTTCACATAATTAAGTTAAATTTAGAGAATTTTACTAAATTTTACTTTCTGATGCTTTAGGTTTTATTTTACTGAATAGATGTTGATGATAATTATCTAGAAATAATGAAGATGTTATCTACTCAATAAAGAATGCAATATATTTTATGAATTTGCATCTGTTGTTTATGTATCATATTAATGTTATATAATACTTCTTAAAACAAACTTTTCAAGAGTTTCGTTTATGTTTTTTGAAAAAAAATTAAGGAACAAAAATAATTCTTCAGAAAAATTTTAGAAAATCTAATTGAGAACAATCGAAATGTGCCTGAGACTAATTTAATTGATGAATTGGGAAAAGCATACCGATGTATCATATTTGTTCATTCCTTTGAATATATAATGTCACAAATTAAATTGTGATTTATCACCTTATGATTCTTGGGAAAAGTATTTTTAGTACATTTTTATTTAACAAACAGAAATTATATAGATATATATTTATAAAAATAATCATATTATTTTAACTTTTTTCTACTTGTTTACAATCATTTTATAGGAAATTTTAGAAAAAGGCTGTATTATTTAAAGATGAAAAAAATTGCTGATGTTTATTTCCATTATTTTTAAATTACGAATACATATAATCTGACTTTTATTTTATTTTCGATTTCTTATGACTTTCTGGATAAGAATAGTTTTATTATTTATTAAAAAATGAAGTTGTATATTTTCAGCAAGCTCTTTAAAAGCAAGATATAGACAATCTTAAAACAGATATGTAATGGAAAAGATTTTATTACATCACGCTACAGAAATAAGTATAATATTAAATGTTTTAATTTTTACTGTTTTCTTCTGTAATCCACGATTGTCTTAAAAAGCACTTAAGAAACAATTTTTTATAGAAATAATTACGGTACTGATATTTAATACTTGCTACAAAAATACTTACGAATAATTTAAAAATCATTTAAAATTATGTCATAAATGTTTTATGCATTATACCGATATCCCACTTTAATATCGTGTTATCCTAACTTTTTAGTTTTTATATAAATCTCTAATAAAATTCAATCTTAAGATGATATCTTTTACTTTCGAAATATCATTTTACCTTATGAATCTCCAGGTTCTAAAATATTTTCTTTTGAAAAACCTTTTTAAGTTATTAAATCTTAACATATTTAATAACGCTAGAATTATATTATTTTAAAAGCTTAATATTTGTGAACGCTATTGTTCCAACGCTTAATAATATACAAGTTTTGTATGCTGGAAATCTGTAGTTTTCATTTTTTGGAAGACATTAATCTATAATGAAGTTAGTTTTTTATAAAATGCAATTAAATGTTTAACTTTCCAAACATGTTGCAATTTTACTTAACCTTGATAAAAACATATCACACCAGAAGTTTTATTTAAAACTTTTCAACATATTTATTTAATTTAGTTCTCTGTGGTTTTAATTTAACTTACTTTATGAATAAATATCGGTTCGAATCGAAGGTAATAAATTATAGTATTCGGGGTAGGAATGTTAATTAAAAAGGACTAAACAGAATTTTAACTTCGATAACTTTTTAACATTTTTTGTTTTTCTTTTTTCTCAAATATCAAATAGTTAACACGCATTTAATCACCAAAAATATAGTTTAGTAGAAAATACTAAATCATCGATGGTCATTTCCTTTTACATTAAATGCATAATATTGATAGCCATATCAAGTCTTTTATACAACATGTTTGCTGCAATTCAAATTTATAGTAAAGTATATTTCTTTATATTTCGCTAACTTATCTAATACCTTTTAAGCTTATTAATAAATCTGCAGGCTATAAAACGTTTTCTATTGATAAACTATTTTAACGTATTAAATTTCATCGTAATACTTTAGAAGTTTGGATATATCCTTTGAAAATCTTAATACTTAAGAATGTTATTATTCAAATTCTAAAAAGAACGATATTTCTAAGGATATTATTCATAGTTATCACATTATGGAACAATGAAGTTATAATTAAAATAATTTACTGAATTCATTTAAATATATAATATAAAATCTTAAAAATAATTTAAGTGCAATAGCCTTTAATTTTTTGTTTTATAAAATTTGTATAGATATGTAGATATATTAAGTTTTCAAACGACACATTTGAAAAAATAATTTCATGTTTAATCAACAAAAATATAAATCAGTAGCAAATACTAAATCATTGTAAAGAAATCTATACTAAATCAATGAGTTCTTTTCTTTTCCCATTTCTGAAAGTAGATTTCAATCTGCAGTCAAGTAATTTTAACAAACGTACTAGTTATTTTACATATGCAAATGATGATTACTTTAGCTGCAAATACGAAGATGGCAATCGAAAATAATTGCGAAAGATTTTTCTTTGAACTTTCATTTAAATGACATAAATGTGACTGCCGTATGATTAATATGATGTGCTTATATAAGATGGTACTTTAAATAAACGTTTTATTTAATGGTTATTGTCTTAGTTTTCAGTCATTGCTTAGTTATATGCAAATTTAACCGTACGAGTAAAATATTTTTTTATACTGTAAAACTTTAAATCGTGTATTCATTGGTTTAACATAGAACTCAAAGTACTTAATGTTTAAATTACTACTTTTATTTTTATATATGTATATTTCATTATCTTGTATCGTGATATTTTATACTTTTTAATAGATTGTACTCAAATTGTTTTATATAATATTTGTGATTGAATTCATAAAACACTTTATGAGAACGTACAGATTAATTATTCTTATGATTTAATACATTCAACTAATATATAATTCACTTTATTTCTCATTTGTATAGAATTAGTATTCATAATGTATATAGCGGCAAACTCCTGTCTTTTCCAATTCGGACCCTTAAAAAAATCGTTGACGGGTACTGTTAAAATAATACGATATGCTGATGCCATAACGATAGTGGCGATAGCCAATACACTGACGTTCGCATTTATCACTCATACATGTCATTTAAATATAAGGTAATTTTAATTTTCACATCATCGAATTAGAGAAAAAATGTACATTTCAACGAAATTTAAAATAATTGAAACTATTTTTAAAGCGAAGGATTTTGCTAAAATCAACCTGTGGATTTTGTTTTATGTATGTGTGTGTTTGTTTTTTTATGTTTACTTTTAAAATGCTTTTTTTTTTTTTTAAAGGAAACAGGAAAATATTTACGTTTTTTTTTTTTTTTTTTTTTTCGTCACTGTTTTTTCTATCGGATATTTATTTCAAATGTTTAGTTTTAAATTTTGTTTCCTTCTGTTGTTACATTGAACTTTAGAGAAGAAGTTGTTGTAGTGTGTGCAGTACCTTTCGACAGTCTAGTGCTTTATTCATCAAACAAAGTGGTTTCTTTCTTTATTTCAGCACAAACGTCTTGAAATTACAACCGAAGTTAGATTAATGTTATTACGTTTTATGTTTTGACAGGGAGGAAGTCTGTGAAGTAAAGGCAAAATAAATACTCTCTAGACGGTAGCTACATTGTTTAAAGGAAATAGATTCTCCGTAATATAAAAGCAAACATTCTTTTAAATTAGCGCTGAGAAATGTAAAAGGAATTGTTTTGTAAGTTCATGTTAGACTTTTTTTAACCGCTTAAATGTATTATTATGAATTGTAAGGAAAGTTATTATATAAACCATGGAATCTAAACTGGGTTACAGAACATCCTGCCCGGTGTACAGAACAAGAAAGTACTTTTAACTGATTTTTTTAAAAATATGTTTAATATTAGCTATATATATATATATATATATATATTTAAATTAGTGATGGACATAAAGATTTTTCTTTATTATACGAATTAATCATTCGGGAATGCGCAGAAGCATATATCTCTCAAACTTCAAATTTTTTTTTAATTCAAATACGTCCAGAAATTTTGAAAAAAAAAGTTTCTGATTTTAAATAGAATTAGATTAGATGCCAGATAAAAATGAAAAATGTGTTTCGTTTACGACCCTAGAGCCACGAAAAAGTATTATGATATGGTCATCACAAAACTTTCTTCTTTAACATACCAATAAATCAATTTATAATAACACTAACAATTATGAATAGTGCATTTTTTTAATTAACAAAGAACTGCAGTGATCAGGGAATTAAAAAATACAGCACAACACCTCCTCCCGATTAGAAATTAAAATTTAAAACGGTATCAACATACATATTTTTAATCATTAAACTCAAATATAAAATTTAGCGGATTTGCACAATAGAAAATGAGATGCAACTGCTGTTGAAAATCTATCTTTTCCAAATTCCCCTACGGGATGGCAAACCTATGACACGCGTGCCGAAGGTGGCTCGTTCCACAATTTCTCCGGCACGCGAAAATTTAAAATTTGATAATCAATATATAGATTCGTTTTTCTTCTTTTTTTTTTGCAATAAAGAAAATATTGTTTACAACGTACAGATCACGGACCGATAATCCCAGGGGGTAATCTGGATCGGAAGAGGTATTCGGATCCAGTATTTTGGTATAGAAAATTTTGCCTTTTTATAAAACAGAATTTTTTCTTAATTAAGCCTTAAAAACTCTGGAATTAAATACTGGTAGGAGTTTGTGCCGTCGTTAATCGAGCTGTAGTACATTCTATCATAAATAATGGAATTATTTTTGGATTAATTAACCCATTAGATTTTTTTCTTTTTCTGCGATGCTATGCTTCGCTTCCGACATGTAACTAATTTGCATTTCTATATGAACTTACATAGCTTTAGGTCTTCAATCAAATTTCATAAGATTCACTGCAATAAAATAACAACTGTACCCAATTCTGATTTGTATATTACTAAAAAATAACAACATTTGAACCGGATGCAGAAAATGTCTGATTAATAGGTTACTAATATACTTATTTACGCAACTAGGATTATTTAAGTAGATAGTGTGGTTTATGTGCGTGGTTGCATTAACAATTTTAATAATAGATAAAAAATTCCCTTTTTCCCCCTGCAGTACGTGCTAGTTAAATAAATTCTTATTCCATATTTCATAAAATTAATGGCTGATTCTAAATATACAGAAAACTTGCATGTTAATTTTTATTAGCGATTTAATTCGGGAAAACTACTGATTTGATTAAGTACTGTTTCGTATAAGTAACATATGCTACAATATTTATTTATGTAAGGATCTTGCATATTACAATGTTGATAGATATTATTTATGAATTTTTGACACCATGAAAAATGCATTTCATTTGCCCTGTATCAAGTGCCATCGGTGTCCTAAATCATGTTTATGGCTGACAAAAAAATCAGGGAAATCGAACTTTCAATTAAGCATACCTCCGCAGAAAATGCATATAGGAGAATGATTTTTGTGCAAATTATTAAGATGCATGCATATTATACTAGTATATGTACTAATTTTTATAACGATGAATTAATAAAGTATGTATGCTTTATATTTTTATTAATTCTCTATAGAGAACCAATATACTGTAAAAATGATTTTTTCCAATGTCGCCGAAATAGTGAGCATCAGCACGAAACATACAATAGAGTTGAAAACTTCATAGCCCAAAAATTATGGGGAAAGGTACCAGAGGAGAAAGCTACTCTGTCTTTAGGGTTTTACATCCTAGGCCAAATCAGAGTTTATGTGTGTGGAGGTCCCACCACTCAGGATGCATGTAGTGTATTAGATCTCCAATAAGTTAAAGGGGTGTTTTTCCGAGCCCTAAATGAAGTTTTGTAAAATGATGTACATCTCTATCACAGAAGCTTTTGCGATGTTTTTGAAATGACTTCTTACAGCTTTTTCTCTATCGGAGTTTTCTCACGATTTGTTTTCGAAATGAGTAGTAGTCTTGCTAGCTATTCTCGTAACTCAATGGTGTTGTCTAAGTACACCCAGTAGTTTTCGATGTTTCTAAACTATCTGAACATCGCCGCTGATGCTCGGATATATGTGTTTTGGATACTGTTGCTGGGTAATTATTGATGGCTTCGCCAATATTCTATTTTTAAAAAGAAAAATATTGAATTAAGCGTTGGCGACAATGGTCCTATAATAAATTCAAAAAATAATTACGAATGACAAGTATGCCTTCTGGATGAGAGCAGCCGACTTCACCTGTTGATAACAGAAATCTATTGATGTGTCGAGGATGTTATACAAGACCTCAACAATCTTTAAGGTATTTTTATTTCTGATTTGTTCAAATTTGAATTTTAAATTATTTAAAGTATACAGCAACTGGTGATACGTGCGTTGAAAAAGGGTTTCGGGACTCAGTTTTTTGTAGTTTTATAATTTTATTTTTAAGTAACCTAGATCAAAAGTGAAGTTAAAGGTTAAATACTTAAATAGGAAATTAAATAATAATTTGAATTTAAGAAATAATTTAAGACAGAATGAATATGTTAATTAAGTGGATTAATACTATCTGGTGCAGGCAGTTCCAATATAATTCCTCAGTTATGAAGCGTATTTTTTGTGTATATAATTATTTAAATAAATTTCGTTAATGATTAATTTAAATTTGATCTCTTTATTTCTCTTGCACCATATGTTAATTTAATTTATTTTAAGGGTCTATTTTTATTGCTTAAAATATGTTTAATGTTAAATCCAGTAAGGATACTTTTAATTATTTTCCTTCGCATGTTGGAGTTTTATCGCAATCACACAGCACATTGTCTTTGATTTAAATTTAAATAGTTAGGTAAACTTATATTTATGTTATCTTCATAAACATTAAACAGATGAGAAACGATCCCAAAATTATGCAGGAAGTACAAAAGATGTCTGTGAGGAATATAAAATTTTGTAGTCGAATTTTCTGGAGTGTCTAATTCTTCTCAGCAACAACTATAATGTTCATCGCAAAAAAGCATAAGGCTAATGTTCCACAACAGAGTTCTCGGCAAAAGGTTGTAGTGAAAAACATGCGATTCTGACAATAATGTGTTTACAAGTGTATGGAACTTACAAAAATAGAATTAATTATATAACAAAAGAAATTACGTCAATTATTGTCGCAAAATTGTATTAAATGGCTGTGGACATTATTATGAAACTTGAGTTAGTTCTTGAGATATAACTACCGTGGTAATCGTGTAAAATACAGCATAGCATCTATTGGGCAACATACACGCAAAATCAATCAGCACCAATTCATGTCAATATCTAAAAGAATCCGAAGTTTCATGACATTCCGTGCATTAGTTCTTGAAATCTAGCGGCCATTATTTTTTTAGAGAACAGACAAACGGACAGAATTTTTCGAAAAATAGTAAAATCGTATTGAGGATATCTCAGAATGTGGGAATCCATCAAAAATAGAGCTCGGAAAAATTTCCCGATTCCAGTACTTTCTTCTTATGTATAAAGAAAGTAAAAAATAAATCTGTTGCAAAATCGATTAGTTTGTATTAGATAGTTAGTTCAACGAAGAAGTTAAGATCTAAAAATAGCCCTCACTTCTAAAGAAACCCCGTCGTCATGGCAACAAGTTATTGTTATTAACGGAGGGAGACGAACTTTGTTTGCCTTTTGCATTTGACGTCATAAATTTTTGGCGATAAAAGGTTACATAGCAAACTAACAGTGGGTCAATTTGCTCCCAGGAGTTTCTTTGTCGCCGTCGAAAATTTCAGATTCTGTTAATTTCTTTTAATTTTTTTACAAATTCAGGATCTTACATTTTTGATTTTTTAAAACGATTACTGAAGGTTTTCTCTTTACAGGTATATAAAATATAACGTAGTATGACTAAGATATCAAATAGCAATGTGTTACTAAGGAACAAAGACCTCATTTTTGGCGGAAAAGGGACTTATTTTTAAATTCACGAAAAATTCAGAATTTTCTGACCGAATTTCCAGTAAACTTTATTAAAAAGAGGACACAATTTACTATATTGGTATAAAAGATTGAATTTCGATTGCTTTTATGACTTCATCAAACTCGCTTGCGAAATTAGAAAATCGGATAAATATGCGAAATTATGACTTCCATATAAAATAACAAAAAATGGAATAACAAAAAAAAAAAAAAAAAAAAAAAATCGGAATCTCAGTGCATTTCTCTTCGTCTATCCGGAATTCTTATGCAGACCTCTAAGTACGATCGATTTCCCTATCCATCGTCAACAAAGACCCTCAGACAAACACATAATTTTGTGATTATAGATATCAATACACAGGTGAGCTCCCATATTATATGGCCAATATAGTTGGACGTATTGCTTTTTGGACAATTTCAGCGAATTCTAGGCTGATATAGCCTGTGTCTTCATGAAAGTAAAAATTTACATTAATTCATAATTGTGAAGAATCATTTCGTTTCTATTTATTATATGAATGAACTAAGCAACGAGGATCTATTTAGGGTGTTAATAAACATATAATTTTTTTCTTCAATGCAGTAGGATTCAAAGGCTGAAAATGTTTCATTATATTTCGATAGATGGAATTTCTTAAAATTATTAAAATTCCTGTTGAAAGAACAGTGACTAAAAAAATATGATAATTGAAATCGAATTTCTCTAAAATATAGTTGGTATTACATATAAAAGATTTCCACATTCCATCTTGATTAACTCGTAATATAATTCAAATTTTCCGCAATAACTGTGCTGGGCCTGTGGAAGATTTAATAAAAATAAGTAAAGATTTTTTATCTTTTTTCAACTTTGTATCCGTTTAAAACATTTTGTTTTTATACAAATCTAAAACACAAATAGATTTTTTAAAAACTTCCTTTCAACATTTTTCGTTACTGTTATTTCTTTTGTTTCTTTTGAATAATTTGTATGAAATGCTTAGTTCAAACTATAGTTTCTTTTTCTTGCTATATTAAACTTTAGATCAGCCCGTTTTGAAATAGCATGCATTTTGTATACCGTAAACAAAAAAAGAGAAATCTAGCATGAAAGTTTACGAAAATATAACATATCTTTTGAGTTACCCACTTCTTCAAAAAGTGTCCCTTTATTATCAGGAATCTCAGAAACATAATAAATTTCAGACTTTAACGAAAAATTTCTGAAATAAGAGCATCTTTTGCTTCCCGCAATTTTCAGAAACCTTTTGAAGTATATTTACAGTTTATTAATTTGTTTTCTCAACGCAGTATCAAGACAAAATAAAAGTTTTCAGATGCTATCAATTCTCAAGTATATATTTTCATGTTGAATAAACATGTTTAACAGACGAACATTCTAAATTAACAGCATAAAATGGACATTATTTTGTTACCCTTGCATGCATAAATTCAGTTACGCAACTGAAAATGTTTAGTTGAGATTTGATTGACTCCAAACAACCGACATTTCGCAATAATACAGAGTTAAGAAACTGAGTAATACGCTGTAAAAACTTCTTCGTAACGTTTCAAAAATTATGCGCAGTTAATGGGACTTTTGTTTTAGAAATACTTCTTTAAAACTCGGAAATTTGATGGTTTCGAAGGTTTTTGAAGATAAAGGAACAGTTTCCGGAATCGTGGGTAACTCGGGATAAGTTATATTATATTTCCGTAAACTTCGATCCAGAAACATTTATCTTCTTTGATAGTGTAGTTTACTGTGCTTTTAATAAAATAAATATCTTTTTTTTTTATTCCTATACAAATGTCTTCAAAATGCAACCGAAGTTAGATAATTATTTATTAAGTTTAAGAGTGAGAACTCTGTGAAGTAAAGAACATTGTTTACAGATGTTTGATTATCTCTAAAAAAAGTTATTTTTAATTTAGCGTTAAGAAATGTAAATATATTATTTTTAATATTCAAATATAAAAGTGTTTAATAAGAATGTACTAAGAGTGTTTGATAAACTTATTTAAAAATTATGGTTGCAAGGTAATTGAAAATCTGAGAAATATAAATATTTTTATTTTGAAAGGGAGATTTTTTTTTATAACGGTTCATATTATTGTTTAAGGCACAGTAGTTATTAAAATGATGTTAATTCACGTTGAATTCATTTGAAACTTAGAGGGTGATATACATAAAAGCTTTTGACATTCCATCAGGATGAATTCGTAATATAGTAAATAAAAATTGCAATAACTGTGCTGGGCATAAGAAACATTGAATGAGCATAACTATAGATTACAAGATAAGTAACTAAAATTAATATAGAATGTCTCTAAACTTTCCCTATTATTTTTTAAAAAATCTACACTACCACTGCACAAAATGTATGATAAATAAGTGTACGCGGAAAAAATAACAAAATAAATGAAATTAGTCAGAAGAAAATAAAAATATCATATCACTTAAGACTTTCAGATGTGTAATTAAATGTTTGAAAAAAATCCAGATTTCAAATCCATATAGGGCTTTAACGGTGATTTCACTTTATTTTTTAAAAATAATGTTACTCAGAAGTAATTTATCAAACTAATATTATATATCTATAAGAAAATATTTTAACATTTCTACCATCTACCTTCATATTAAAAACTAATTTTGTCATGACTTCATCTTTAAAATCTTATTTTATTTTTATAAAGACTAATCATATTAAAATGTTTGAACTAAATATTAATGTATCATCAATCATATTCAACTCACCAAATGACAATTGTACGAATACATCATAAGGAGATTTTTCTTCCAAAAATCATCCTGAAGGCTGGGATTAATTGAACTGGAAAAATGTTTCTAAAAGTAATTTTTTTACGTTTTATTTAATCTTTATATGAATATAACCGTTATTTTATGTTAAATACAATTATTAGGTCAATGCTGATATTTATTTAAAAAAAAAATCCTAGTTAACAGTAGGTTCTAGCAATTTAGGTTCTAGATTTATACATTAGATATCTATAAGAAAATATTTTAACATTTCTATCATCTACCTTCATATTAAAAACTAATTTTGTCATGACTTCATCTTTAAAATCTTATTTTATTTTTATAAAGACTAATCATATTAAAATGTTTGAACTAAATATTAATGTATCATCAATCATATTCAACTCTTCAAATGACAATTGTACGAATACATCATAAGGAGATTTTTCTTCCAAAAATCATCCTGAAGGCTGGGATTAATTGAACTGGAAAAATGTTTCTAAAAGTAATTTTTTTACGTTTTATTTAATCTTTATATGAATATAACCGTTATTTTATGTTAAATACAATTATTAGGTCAATGCTGATATTTATTTTTAAAAAAAATCCTAGTTAACAGTAGGTTCTAGCAATTGAGGTTCTAGATTTATACATTAGATATCTATAAGAAAATATTTTAACATTTCTATCATCTACCTTCATATTAAAAACTAATTTTGTCATGACTTCATCTTTAAAATCTTATTTTATTTTTACAAAGACTAATCATATTAAAATGTTTGAACTTAATATTAATATATCATCAATCATATTCAACTCACCAAATGACAATTGTACGAATACATCATAAGGAGATTTTTCTTCCAAAAATCATCCTGAAGGCTGGGATTAATTGAAATGGAAAAATGTTTCTAAAAGTAATTTTTTTTGCGTTTTATTTAATCTTTATATGAATATAACAGTTATTTTATGCTAAATACAATTATTAGGTCAATGCTGATATTTATTTAAAAAAATCCTAGTTAACAGTAGGTTCTAGAAATATCTCGTATGAATACTTATTTATCTTATAAAATTTTAATCTGTAACATAATTTTAAAAACTGGCCAGAAAATTGTTTAGATTGTTGGAAAATATCACTCATTTCCAATAAAACAAATAGCTTTCTGGATTTAAGTGAAAAATACTCGTCACGAAAATAAAACAAAAAAATCTTCCTATATTCTTTTTCGATATCGATTTATTTTCTTTTAAAATATTAACTATTCCTCAGTATGTCTTTAATTCAACAGTAAACTGAAGAGAAATAAAATAAATTGTGATATGGATTTCTTTTAAATGGATGGATAACTATATTTTCGCCACAAAAATTGTAAAAAAAATAATAATAAGACAAAATATATTATGAATATTGTATATATGTTTCCTTTCCAATTGCGAAATAAAACAATATCGTACCAAGAAAAAAAAAGAAAATCTTTGCAAATAATTAAAACCATTTAACGAAAAATGATGAACTATTCCATGACACTTATACAGAAAGTATTTTATTAAATCGCGTGATAATTAATTGTGTTTTGTTTTTTGTTTGTTTTGTAAGAATGTGTTTTATCGCCCTATTCATTTCGACAAAATCCATAAAGGATAATTCTGGTAATCATTGAACTGTTTTATTTTGTAAATAACTATTATTAGTCCATATTTTATGCTTGAAATATTAAAAATATTTTAATGTAATTACGCTTTAAAATATATAAATGAAAAAAATTGCAAGCGATAACTGTAGAAAAAAAAATTAATTAAATACAGCGAAAGTTCGGTCATTTGACTTTAGCTTAATTCACAGTCTCCATTAATTTATCCCTCAAAATAAATTTAGTGGCACTGCTCTGTAACTTTATTTTCTTCTGCTTCTTTCCTATTATTGAACTTGTTTGTGATTGTAAATTTCAGTGCTGTATTATAGTAACATATCTAAGCTTGAGAGAATACTTCGATTAAAGTAAATGGATCCATTGATTCTCGACTGTAGCATAATCGTGTGATGTTATATAATTTACAAGAAAATGAAAGAGACTCAGTATGTAAAGACATATCAGAGACTCTTTAAGAAGACAAAATCAATTATTTTAGAAAGCACTTTGCTTATAGACAACGTCTAACATTTTATAATTAAATTGAATACTTTTATTTACCAAACAAAAAATTAAGTTTAAAACATTTTAAAATATTTCAATCATAAATTATAAACATAAACTATTCAAACATAAATTTATTCAAACCTAAATTCGCAAAATGGTTACATTGAGATTATTGAGAGAAAATGTTTTTGCAATAGTTTCGGAGGAAAATATTATTTCATATTTGTTTTTGTTTAAAGATTTTGTATTATACTAATTGGAACAGAAATAACTGCTGTGCTGAATACAAGTGGAATAACAAGTGTAATACAATTGTAATCTATTGATTTTGATAAATTTAAAAATAGATATATTCTTAATGCTAAATTATTGGTCAAGAAAGTGAAAAGTTTTGATAGTAATAGTTCTTACTTATCTACGTCAATAAATAACACTTACACATTCTCTAAGAAATGCTTTGCTACCAATTATATCAGTATCTATAATATTGCTTAAGAAAAACAAATAAATAGAAATTTTTTTCTCGAACTTTTCTTTCTTTGTTATTTAAACCTGGAGTATAACAAATTGCTTAGTTTCAAATACAATCAAGGAAAAGAAAACTAGAATTATAATAAAAGAAAGCACTTCGAGCATTTAGATATTACTATTCTGAATAAAAAATAACATATATTTAAAAGATAAAAAAGAAAATACTTTTACTCAAGACAACGTTTAACAAATATTAGTATTTTTGTATACATTTTTTAGTTCTGTTCAAATTATTCGAAAGAAAATTGAAAAACCGAATAAATCCGATTGAAAAAAAGAAAAGATCGAATTCGTAATTCAATTTATTTTAATCGTATAGATTGGAAAATAATAACGTTTTTCTTTTTTATGAAATAAATTGACTACAAATAAATAACAAAACTTCGAAATGCAGTTTCTGTAATTTGAAACTAAATAAAATGTGTTCTTGAATTAATCAAATGAAAGAAGAATCGTATCTAATTTAATCGTATTTCTTTAAGTTAAAGTTTGTATCAAATAAAGTACATATGTAAATACGAAAAAAATTACATTTAAACAAATGTTTATTCAACAAAAGAAAGTATTTCTTTAACAACTTTTCAGACTTGGAATCGAAAGATTTACATTCTAAATTACAAATATACACATTTAAAAATTATTCAGTTTTCTCTAAACAAATGTTGAAATATACACAAATATTCAAAACAATCACAATAGAAATTCTTATTTTTATTTTGACAGTAAATTTTATCCAGCTGGATCAATTTTAAAACTGAAACATTAATTCCTATTAAATAAATATGACAAAAAATATTAGATTTACCTTAGTTACGACTACATATTAAATTTAAATACAACTTTAATTTCATCATGCAGAAATTAGTGTCGTTTTAATTTATTTCAATATTTTTAAATATAAATTAAAATTAAAATATTAAAATTATATAAATAGAAAAAAATTAATATTTATTTTATCATATTTAATATTTTATTTATTTAATATTAAAAAAGAATAGGGGTTATATTTCAAAAGAATGGCTGTTTTGATAGCATTTTTCACTTTAATTGGATACACATATTGTTATTTAGATACATTGAAATTTGAAAAAAATTAAATATTGTATAATTTAAAATAAAATTTCGAAATAATGATATGTTTTCGTTTTTTAGACACTTCAGATAATAATGGAAATTTTCTATAACATACCTACCTATTTACTTTTAAGAATAACAATATAAATTTTAGGATTTTACAATATAATTACGTGGCTTAAAATGTTGCTATCATTTTGCTTCAAAATCATAACCACAGGGCTTTTTAGTTTTTATTTTTTGTATTTATTGTCTATTTCTATTTGATTCTGTCTTTCGTAAGTGTTATAACTTTTTATAGATGAAATCATGTGTAACACAAATAAAAATGCATTATTTATGTTTCTTCCGTTTGGCCATTTTCTTAACCATAGTAAACAAGTGGGTAAGTGTGATCCAAGATCGCACAAAGGGTTTCGTTTAATATTCCTTTCAAAACACTTCATCCTTTCTTTAATAAATCCAAATAAATTTCATTTTCAAAGAAAAAGAATCATGTTTTATATAAATTAAAAATTTCCCGCTCTATTTTTCTCGTTTTTTGGAAAATCTTAACCGGACCGATAGCGGGCAAAGCCTGCTATTATACTCTGTCATAATAATATATGTCATGTGGACTAAATGCGATATTTAAAAAATCAATTTCAAAATTAAACATGTTGTATAGCGAACTTCAAAATGTTAAAATATGCCAATAT
This sequence comes from Maratus michaelseni, assembly GCA_963931845.1. Classification (NCBI taxonomy): domain Eukaryota; kingdom Metazoa; phylum Arthropoda; class Arachnida; order Araneae; family Salticidae; genus Maratus; species Maratus michaelseni. The sequence goes on along the minus strand of OZ007590.1, from coordinate 252,553,149 downwards.
TTCCATAATCGGGTTTTTATCATGATTCAATACGTTCCTCAAACTCATATATTTACTATTCTCTATTACTCATATTGATACTCTCTTTGTATTATTCTCAAACATTTGGAAAATCCGTTAAACTTCCAATATAACGTCAGAATAATTTTCTTTTTAATTCTCTAATGACGTCATATGAAGCTGCTTTCTGTATTTACACATACTCATACTCCTTGTATTATTGAGAAATGTTCGAAAATTTCCGTTTCATTACCAATATGACGTCATATATAATATTTTTGTCAATTGGTGAAACTTTTTATTTCATTTTCATTTTTCACGTGGAAATCTTTCAATAGAAAATTAATTACTGTAAAAAGAATTTTATTGTGGATTTTTGATCGTTGGCATCTGCTATAACGAAAACTGTTTAAATTTAATAGGAAAAGGCTGTTAGATTTTATTTTTTTATCTCTATATATTAAAATAATACATTTTTTTTTTCAAATTTTATGATTTTGAGTTTCATAGTAGCTATTCATCTATAAGTATATAAATATTCAAGTATATATATATTTCTACAAGTTCTATAGTTTCTGAGAACCGGCTCTGTGACGGACAGACAACGAAGCGGGAATAATAGGGTTTCGTGAGATGAACGAAGCCCTCAAAAAGGCTCGTTTAAACTTGACTTTTTACTCTAGTTTTAAGAAAAATCCTGGCAACTAAACAAAATAACTCTCATTCTTTTTCATAGTGCATCTTTCAAATTCAATCCATTAACATAAACGAATTTTTTTAAATAATTCTTTGGTTTTTCATTTGATTTATATCTAGTTAATTCAATTATCTGGCTGTATGAATTCTGTTTATATACATGCTACCATAAATAAAAACATTTCAATGTAATTTGCATTTATTTGTAAATTTTGAACTTATACTTTTTTTTCGTTAAAAAGTATAACTAAGTTCAATGTATGCTTAGAAAATTAATATATATATATTAGCTTTAGCAGTAGAGCTTTAGTGCGACATAATCAAGAAATATTTCAAATATTTCGTGCATTTCAATACTTATCTTACTTTATTTAAAGTACGATATTGCTTTTAAAATTTATTGAAACCCATTTAGATACTTCTTTCATCGTATTTCTCAAACATTTCAAGTATGTTTCTTTAGTTTACCATTAGAGTTAACATTCACGAATAAAGATTGTGGATTTTACAAATTCTATGTGTTATTCAGCGTTTTTCAAAAAATACTATAAAGCTGATATAATTTCAATGTCATGTGCTCTTTTTTATCGTTGGTTACATCCAAATATAATACATTATTCATACCTTTTTCAGTTTTCATTGAAAAATATACTCAAAATTTGCATTAAGTGCTTTCAAGCAATAACTAAAAATTTAAAAAAAATAACTGTACAAAATAAGATGATTTAATAGACATTTCTCCTTTTTTAGTGATATTGAATATATTAATATATTTTTAAAGTTAAATTGATTTTTAGTGTATTAATTTTACAATAATTTTACAATAATTCATCAAATTTACGTATTTAGAAACAGTAAAAAAGTAATCCGATTCACCATTTTTAAAACAAAATTATAATGAAAAAACACTCTTTTACAGGCAGAAATACATTAAAAATCGGTCGGTATTGATGTTTATTAGATTGATGACTTCATTCATGTGTTTGAATATCAAATGTTTATAAACAAATAAAAAATATTTTTTGTAGAACGGTGTTTCGAAAACAAACAGAATACTTAAAAATTTTCCTTCTGAATATTGCATGAATTTTAACACAGACATATTATTTGACATGTTTCAATAAATACGTTAAGTATCATTACTTATTAAATAAATATATATAAAAGTATTTATCTGCCCATATATCTTCTTCATGCAATTCAATAATTTTAAAATGAAATATACGTGGAAGAAAATTTCAAGACACTGTACACGTTTTAAGTCACTACAGCTCTAAAAAGAAGTGCAAGGGAATATGTAAAATGTTACACAGAAAAACTTTGTTTCACTATAGAAAATCAAGAATGAGACCATCTGCAATTGTTTTCCATTCAAAATAATTAAAAAGAGAAAAAAAGCATACCAGTGAGATATAGCTAGCACCTCTGCTTTAGCTGAGAGATCAGCTAATCTACAACTGTAAACAAGTCTAACGTAAAATAATCCTCTACCAAACTTGACTGCAATTAATATTCTTCAGGGTGAAAACTGTTTCTTGTTCATTTTGAGACCATTTATGATCCAGCGTACTGGAATGCAGGTTATTATGCTAGACTTTTAAAGGATGATAAAGAAATTTCGAATTAACCTGGCTATTCTTAACTTATACACATGATTTATAAAGAAAAAATGCCAACGTTTTTGAATCTCCACTCTTCTCTAAATGTGCGACATGTTATTAATGTGCAATAATTTAAACTAAGCTGAATTTGGCTCAGAACAATTTTTTAAAATATAGTGCAAAAGCAAAATAACAGAAATATCAAAATATCAGAGTAGAATAAACAGGGTTACATAAAGATAAAAAATAAATATGGTAATGATGCTATTGCATATAAAAATTGCAAATGACAGTAATGACCTTATTTTGATCATTTCTGCAATTTACATTTGAGTACGTTTCTCTAACAAGTAACAAATTAAACCGCTTTTTAATCTTTCAGGGACATTCTGTATACAAGTCCCAAACAAGTTAAAACATTTCTTTTTTCATAATTGTCTCTCCTTCGGTATATGCAACTTAAGTGCTAAAATATAAATGTTCTGTCCAGTCAAAACTTTCGTGAAAGCACTAAAAATTAAGTTCATTTGCAGTAAAACTACCCGAGATTAGAGTGTTATATTAATGAGTTTTTCATTTCTTAAGTGTAATTTTTAGAAATGCATGCAGTTTTGTTATAATTGACACTCTATCAAACATTTTTAATGTACATTTTTGTTACATTTATTAGACATGTTTTCTAGTATTACTACCCACCCCTTAAAGGAATAAATAAATAAGGAAAAAGGAATATTCTAAAAGCCTGCGTCGACAACATCACATTTGTGTTACAAAGCAAAAATGTGTTCCTGAGTAACACGTTATATTCACGGTGAATACATCTCAGCAATAAATTTTGCTTTTATTGAATTTTTTTTTTCAAAATATAAACATCGTACAGTCTCAATTTTCATGCTGCCGAATAGGAAAAAAATGTGCTTTCAAATGTAACCTGTTAGAAAACTGTTTCTCAATTTACTGATATTTTATGGTTTTCAAAATAATTTTAAAGAATGAATGTTGTGTTTCAAGAATGAATGCTATCTCTATCATGGGCAGCCCGGTTATGAAAGATTAACCCTTTTGAACGTAAAACATTATAAATAGTTCAGCATTCGTTTGTGGCTAATATTCCACACCGAAATAAAAACTTAATCAATAAATAAATAAAATAATGTAAATAAAACACAAATTTTAAAGACCTGTAATCGAACTACGTGCTTAAACCACTGAAGTTACCAGAATCAAAAAGACAGCTCCAGGCAGCGAAATTTTTGGTGATTTCTTCGGATATTAACTACTGTCATGCGGCTAACACGAAAATATCACTTTTAATAAATTTCAAAACTTTGTTTGAATACATTATGTGTATTTTCCCTATAAAAATCTTTTTTGGGCGATGTTTGTTCGCAATCTAAAAGACATATATTAAATGCAAAAAATACTATTAGAGTTTTTAATTTAAAAAAACTGGTTTCCACCTATATTCTGTAACTTGGAAAACCAGGGCTTATCCCCTAGTTTTTTGGGGTTTTTTTTTTTTCGTTAACAGAAAGTATAAACAGAAGACTGCCCACAATGAGGATAATGCAGTGGCGAACAATACAGCATTACCAACGAATTGTGGTACCATACCAAAGAATACCTCTTCTATATTCTTTGATTATACTTCGAATGTCAGTGATCCGTTATAACTGAAGAAAATAAATGAAACATTGTTAACTAACACCAAGCTAGTGCTTTCATAGGCTGATATTTTTATAACTCTTACGATTTCATGTGCTCTGCATGCTGTTTTATACTGTTCCCATTAAATTTTTATTACGAATTGTGATAAGTGTACTTTGATTTTTATTTACTCTTAATCCGCTTAACAATATGCATTCATTCTTTGACAAAAGTGTTTATTTACGCGACTGCTTTCAACGTACACTATAAAACAAGAAAAAAAAGACAAATATATTTACTCTACGAAACTATAATATAACTACAAACGAAAATATACAATAACCTCTTTCGAGTTACCCACGATTCCAAAAAGCGTATTTTTATCTTTAGAAACTGCATAAACTAATGTATTTGTGAGATTTAAAGAAGTAATTATAAAACCAAACAGTGATTTGCTGCGGCTGATTTTGGGAAACGTTTCTGAGTAGTTTTTATAGTTTTTATTAAGTATTAATAATTTTTTTCAACTTGAAATATAGGTTTATAAGCTGCTATCAATTCTCATGTAAACATTTCCGTGTTCAACAAACGTGTTTTAAAGTCAAACATGACAAATTTACAGCACGAACGTTAACATAAAAATTAATATTATTTTGTGTGTATAATTGAGTTATGCAGACGAAAATGTGTAATTTAGAATTGATAGCGTCCTAAAAACCAATATTCCGGTTTGATAAAACTGGTTAATTCACTATAAAAACTACCCGGAAATGTTTCCAAAATCAGCGGTAGCAAAAAAACTGTTTTTATAAATTCTTCTTTAAATCTCGAAAATATAATTGTTTCTGATTTTTCTAAAGACAAAGAACATTTTTCGGAATCATGGGTAACTCGAAAGAGGTTATTGTGTATTTTTGTACGTAGTTATATTATATTTCCGAAGATTAAGAAACTTTGATTTACAATATACCAAATTATGTATTTCATAACACTGTTCTGATTAATGTGGTCATTTTCTAGGTAGTACAATACATCAAATTACGACCACATCGTCGCATTTGTCAGCAATCAGTGAATTTTTTTAAGTGTGAATATTAACCGATTTTCCTTATGAGTCATAATATTAGCAAAGTTTCATTTTTTATTGTCAAACCATAAAAATAACACTAATACTGACGATTGATTCATGTACAAATAACTGAGATATACGTAAATGATGGCAAAGCATTTTTTCCTTTCAAACATTTTAGTAATCTTCTCGTAATACAGAAATGTATAATGCGCTTGGTGTTTTTATTTAGAAAAATTAAATAATTCCTAAAACAGCTAATCATAAAATTTCTTACCGTTTTTTATGTAAAAATGGTTTTAATAATTTAAGCAGTTAAAAATCATTTACCTTTGGATTGGTCTTAAATTATAAATCCAAGTTCATAGGATATTTATTTATTTTACAATTAGCTTTCTCTAGATTCTTCAAAGTATTTTGGACATATTTTATGTACACATTTTTTTTTTGTGTGTATATATATGAAAAATAAAGAAGAAGCTAACCTGATTTTTTAACTTTTAACGAACTTTTTAGTTCGTTTTTTAAATCTCATTTCTCTTTCATTAGGCAGAAAACTTTTAAGTATTTTCTATTACAAGAGACTCCCTGCTCGAACGAAAGTCCTGTTGTGCCTCTGCACAATATGGTAATAAAACAGTTTAGTGTGTTTCAGTTTAAATTTGGCCTAGTGTGTAGTATTCCTTCAATCACTATGTTTATGCATATGAAAACATCTATAAGAACCATTATTATTAATACATACCTTCATTTATTTTTAAAATAGGGGAATTGTAACATTGGAGTGCACCAAGCAACCACCGAGCCGCGTCCATGATTTCAGCATTATGTATATACAATTAATTTTTAATTTTCCTTGCTATTTTATGCCTGTGAGGTCAATATATGACTTTGTTTCTACATTTAACAGAAGGTCATTCATTTATTTCTTTAAAAAAGCGTTAGATAAACAGATAATCGTTTAACTAAATTACATAACTGAATGAAAATCAGAAATAGCTAAATAGATTATTAGATATTTTGTGCAACAGACAAAACAAATGCATTTTTATTTAATGATAAATACGAAAATAAAGTAAACCTGTAGTTTTAATTACAATTCGTTAATATCAAGATGAAACCATTATCGGTTGTCAAGATCCAATTGTACATAGCATTAGAATGAAAAAAAAAGTAAATTTATGCGCTTAAAGTTATTTTTATTCTGCAGAAACTTTCTGCTCAACGTTGTACCATTTGATAGTGAAGTATCAAAACATGGTTCATTTGATTTTCCAAACCTCATGATTATGGTTAAACTTCAAAAGTGGTTCAACTTTTCACCCTCTTAATGGCAATATGTAACAGCCAATCAGAATGAATAGTTCTAAGCACTTTCAATATGTGGCTTTAGAGTACGATAGCATTTGAAATTAATATTCAGTTCACATAGTACATATGCAGTTTCCATAATATATATAAACATACCAAATATACAAGGCACAGGATTAAAAAAAGCACTAACAACAATCTAAAATATTATATATAGCTATGCTCACAAAACTCACATATGTTAGCAGTAAGGTTACGATAAAATTTTTAAAATTGTAAGTCACAATCTTTTCGTAATAGATGTATGCTTATTTCTAGAGCTTCGTTCCAGCGTGCATACACGTTTGTGAATCCAAAGAAACATTTTTTCGTTTGTAAGTAGCTATTGTAAAATTTTGCATGTATATCTGTATCATATAATTATTCACATAGTAATTTTACTGATAATATGATGCTATCATCATGTAAAATTTATTTCCATATTGTAATTCCAAATTAGCGCCCTCTCCTTGTTACACGCAAATAAGTAATAGCTTTATTTATTTATTTATTTTTTGTTAATATTTATCAATAAAGGATATACGAAATCCAATATGCTCACTAAACAAAAAAGACAAAAATGTTCCGATACATATAAAATAAATAAATGATAAATAAATGATAAAGGGAAAAACGACTGGCATAAATATTATAAAAGTATTCGTATTTTCTGGAATAGCAATCATAGTATATATTTTTAGTAATTCAGGTAACAGCCTTGATGGCTTCTTTAATTTCACATTCATTTACATTTACATTCCATTTATACTACGCATTACATATCAAAAAAGCTTTATGTTATTTTATCGAAACAATTTTCAGAAACCAAATTAGACGCAAAATTTCATAAAATAATGTGAGGTTAATAAAAACTTTATTTGAAAGAATTTTTTTTTTTTTTTTTTTTTTTTTTTTTTTTTTTAATGGATGCATTTCTAGAAAGTAGAAAAATTATTTATCATAATAGGTTATGTATAACATTATAATTCCAGAGCTCCTAATGCATTAATTTACTTTGTAGTTACAGGTTTTTTAATAGACGTTAATGCGATGCATTTTTCTTTTGTTATTGTTGGAAAGTGTCTATTCTTATTTTGTGAAACATACTAGATGAAAATCTTTAAAATAATAAATTAAATTAGGGAGAGTTAGTTATATATTTCGAAATAATCCTATGTATATATGTAAGTATTTATCAGTCTCCCTCGCCGAACGCAGAACACACAGAAAATACGTAGTTTAATTTTCGTAAATAACAAAGAAGAAATATTTTTAGTTATTGATTTTCCTCGACATTTCAATTTACATAATCTAGATTTTCTTTTATATTTTCATCCTCTTAACGGTTTATATATAAAATAAGGACTTTAAAAAAGTTTTGCTTGGATTTCAAAGACTTAAACAAATTTACGTTCCTATAATGCAATTTATTCATTTCTCATTAATTTCTCTGGAGACTCATAAATTGCCAAAAGGCAATGGAATTAACCATTAGCAAGTTGGCAAAGATACTTTATTTACTCACTTATAAATATATCTTTAGGTATATTTCTCATAGAATACTTAATTTTATTTTTAGATACTCGAAAATATTTCCCTTTTCTCATCCACTTTAGGTTAATTAACAAATGCGTTATTTATTGTAAGACATACTGTTTAACAGATAAATCTTTGAACTGCTACTTGAATTTTCTAGTCTATGAAGTCTTTTCTAATCTTTCAAGTTTTTCAAATGAACAAAAAACTATCAATTCTGAAAACTCGAAGAAGTACAATTCGTTTTAAAGTATACTAGAAAATTTCAAGATATATGAATTTCAAATGCGCTGACTCCCAGTATACAGACTGCTATTTGAGATGCGTAGGAGTCGAAATTTATTTGTATGATATAGCTACAAAAATACAACAAATAAATGACAAATCAAAATTGCTCTAAAAATCTTGTGACTAATAAATATGTAAAAAGAAATATTCAAGAAATAATATTAATGTACATAAAACATGTTAGTAAAGAGTATGGCAGAAAAGTGAGAATTTCTTAATGCTGTCATATATATATATATAAATTCAAAATAACAAAAATTCAGAAAGTTTAAGTCCGATTAATATTTTTCTATTTTAAATTGTGAAACAATGTTGAATTAAAAGGAACTTATACGCCCTTTTTTTCTTTCCTTATAACCATTAATATCAATTTTATAGGTATTTTCCAATTTAGGGGAAATTTGAAAAACGTTTGGGGGCAAAATGCTAAAATTGGCGACTGAACATCACTTTTTAAACAATGAAAGAAATAAAACAAGCTACCAATTTTTAACATCCTAACAAATTTATATTCTAACTAAAGAGATGTGGACATAATTCATATTCAAACATCACTTACGACTGACTTTGTTCGTTTATAGGAATTCTAAATATTAAATTTTTAAAACTGATCTACATTGTCTTTTAATTTTGATGAATTCAAATTTAGATTTTCGTATGTTATTGAAGACAATAGAATCAGTCCAGGTAAAGACATGCTTGAAACTAATTAATACCACTTCGATTGGTACATTTCTAAACTACAGAAACATTTTTGTCATCCTTTGAATATCCCAAACAAATTCTATACATCCAATAATTGTGAACACTGTTGCAGTATAATATATTTGTACTAGTTACAGTGTGAGATGTATTTGAACAGGTTTGTTTTACTCTTCTTGTAGTTAAAAATTATATGCCTCAAATCGAAAAATCAAACAATGTTTAAAGTTCCATCTATATCACATTTTTATTCAGTGAATAAATACATTGCCTTTAATTACATTACATTACGGCATTTATAATAATAGTTGTAAGCTTCGTAGTTTTTAATTTAAACCATTAGTTCTTCCAAAGCAGGTTTCTATTTTTTTCAATTGTTTTTAGTTATTGGGCCTATAGAAATAATGTGTAATTTATTTATTTTTTTTTACTTTCTTCTATCTTTAGAAGAAAAAAGTATTGGATTTGTGCAAAATTTCGACTTCCGGTTTTCGATAGATTTATACGTTTTAGAATGGTCCTGAACGCGATTTGACTGTTCTAAGAAAATGTTTGTCCGCGAGTCTGTCTGTGTCTTTGTCTGCATGTGACACACATTTTGTGGGCGTTCTATCTGAAGAACTCATTCACGGAATTTCATCAAACTTAATACTCTGTTACACCTTGATATAAACAAACACTGATTAGCTTTTGGTGTAAATCGTTCAACAGGTGGCGCTACTATGCTGCATTTTTCACGATTTCTATATCTCAAGAACTAATAGACGGAATTTCACCATACTTCACATTCTGTTAGACCTTCACATAAGTATATCTGTTTTAGGTTTATGTTATACCGCCCAACAGCGCTACGCTCCGTTTTTCACGATTTCCGCGATAGCTAAGTTTCAAAAACGAATAGACTGTCATTTAAGTTTTGTTGCAGACGATTTTATTTATATAGAAGAAAGTTTTGCGATGGCCACAATACACTACTTTGTTTTTATTTTTATTGAACACTCTAGTGTGCATTAAACAATAATTTCCTTACAATTTTCACACACAAAACTTCTAGAACTGCACTAATAATAAATTGTGAAAAATATCAGTATTCAGCTTTTACAAGTAATGGTAAAGACAAATTTAGGCAGCATCAAATTATTGCCAATCAAAAGAACATGAAAAAATTTGGAAGAGTTCAAAAAAGCGTCTGGTTATAGCACTAAGTATTCATTAGATATTAACACTTTCAAATGGTTCTCTAAAAGCCAATAAATGGGACTAAACTGCATTTAACGATTGTTATAGGAATTACGCAGCATTAAGGAGACGCACCCTGAAGTGTTCCTCAAGAACATGAAGGATAATTATAAAGAAAATAAATTTAATAAGCATAAAAGCAACAATAACACATAAAACAATTTAAAAAGTGGGAAATAGTAGCTTGTGATTTTGCCTGAATTTTGAACTCAATAGCATTATTGGATGATATTTCTTTAAATACAGAAAATGTGGTGTTATCGAGTCGGTAAACTTAGTGCATTATTTTTTAACAAGGATTCCTACATTAAATTTTGACACATATAAAAATTACGATAGGACATTGTGAACCTAAATTATTTTATTTTGGAGTAATTTTTAGTATACTATTTATCATGTTTTTACTAGCTTTCTTAGTACATTTAGTGTTTATCTGTTAATAAAAAAAAGCATAAAGCATTTAATGATAGATATTTTTTATATTTACAAAAAACAAATTTCACGAATAAATCAATTCGATTAAATTTTGTGTGTCTTTTTTTTTCGAAATAAATATGCTCAATAACATTAAATTTCAAAGAAAGCAAATATTTATCAGAAACAGAATTATTTTATAAGTAGAGAAATTCATTTTATTGAAACCTTGGTCTTTCAGAACAAAATAACCTCTAGCTGCTATGAATTATTCTGAATATTTATATGAAAGAGAACTTTCATTATATTCAAAGGAAATATTTTCCTTCCATTTATGATGGTGATTTCTTTTACTATTGGAGAAATTTGGGTTACACATACAACACAAACACACACACATTTTCAATCTTTTGTTTATTTATCGACTTTTATCCTTTCGAGAAATAAAAAGTATCTGCAAGTTTCAGATTGAAAGAAGACAGTGTTCCGCATATATAGATATATATATGTATATTTTTTATTGAACGAGAGTTTTATTGAATCGAAGGCACTTTCTTGTAATAGCAGATTCGTGTTTCAGCTTGCAATAAATACATTACTACTAAAATAAATAAAAGAAAAAGGAAGTCATTTTGCTTTGATGAACATTTTTTCGTGTACATTTCGCATTACTATTTATTTGTTTTCGTGGTATAAACTTTTCCATTAAACTAAAAAGACAATCTATTTACTAGACTTAAAATGTTTCTTTGAAACAAAACAAAAAAGATCTGTTTATCTAAATATACCTTTGTACATTTGCTTTTCGTGTAAAATCATTTTAAAATTTAAAAATGTATTTGAAACGTGAAACAAATCATAGAAAACGCATTACTTAATTAGGGAGTAAAATGATTTTACATACTATTTCAAAGTACTTAAAAAAGTATTAAAAGTATACATAGGGGCCTCAATGTTAATGAATCTGTTCAAGAAACAGCTTATTGTCAATTTATATCATCCTTTAAAAGGTAAAAGAGATTTTTAAATTTTAAGTATTTTACTACAAGCCAAATTACAGTCATCAATACCACAAACATATAAAAGTTTTATTCAAAACTATTTTTCGGATGTTATTTTTTGAATACCATTAACTGTTTAGAATTTCTCATGGTATTAATTATTAACATATTAGTCTACAGCGAAAGGTGATGTCAAAAGTGAGCAATTCTGGAAATAACGTGGTTTCAAGTCTATTGAAGTTACAACAATGATTACAATAATGAAATTAACTTACAGCTAAACCTTGTTCATTAAAGGACATGAATCAGTTGTAGACCCGATTACAAAAGAATCCATGAAAGTTAAAGTAAATAGCAGCAAAATCTGTAAATGCTGTCATTATGGCAAAGTATTTAAGCCAGCCGTATTGTAAATACCGCTTTGGCACAAGCAATAAATCAATTTCATAATACTTATAATAAGTTATAATTCATATAATATATCTAAATGCGTCCAAACTGCTTCCAACAGGCACCTAGTATTGTTTAAAACATCACGAAAAATGGGCTACGTTTACAAGCCTGTGTTCTGGTGTAAATTTTCTATTACGATTTCACAAATAAATGCTTTTAATTTTGCAATTTTTGAACAAATCTTTGCTTTTATCTTATAATGCTTTTTTAAATATCTTCATAAAAATTTGACTTTAGATAACTGCAAAGAAAAATGTAATGCTTCTAATCATTTTAATTGTTTTTGGATTTTATATGGTTGTTAGACCTCTGTTACCTTATTTTCGGAATGATAGAAAAATTTAATATATAAATCAGATAAAATTATACTTCGTCCCTTTTTAAAACAAGAACGAAAAATCATGCGTCAAGCACAGATTATGAAAAACTTTCCAACACCCCAGAAAACTGTAACGAAACGTCACCATTAAATAAGGTGAAATAAGATAGGCAACGAAAAGGCAACTTAAAACTCACTCGCAGCAATTACTAACCGTAAACGACAATGTATCTTTTATTTTTCGTAGCCCTGTATATGAATTTATTTATATTCCACAAACTTCTATTAGTCTACTAAATATAGTTCAGCAGGAAAATTCATAAACACAATTAAAAACTACCCTTAAGCAATTCACTCCCATAGTCTGTAATACTTACGAATTCCCTTGTGTAGCCTTGTATATGATCAACCGAGTTTATAAACAAACATGTACTATGAAAAAAAAATTAGTTAAACTTAAAAACGCAAACAAAAGTTCAAAACGCACTTATCACATACAGACTGCAAATATGACACATGTACTGTAAAAAATATATTTTGTGTGTCCCTGTGAATAAACGCAATGCACACAAGAGAACAATTCATAGTGCACCTCAGTAATGCATATAATTTTCATTATGTTTGAAATAGTGAAATATCACTAAATTACACTGCAAACGATTCTTCCCCATAGAACGATGTGTAATAGAATTCTTTTGTTTGACCCTGTAAATTAATAATAAATGCTTTGCACCCCCTATTCTGCAAAAAGCATATTTTAATGCGCTTCATAATTATATATCAATCTCATTATGTTTTAAATGACGTAGCGTCATCAAAATGCACTTGAAACGATTATTTCCTATTGACTACAATGTAACGGAATACTTTTGACTGTCCCTGTAAAAAAAGCTATAAATGCTACACACTTCAGTTGAAATAGGGAATATTCTATAGTAAACGACAATAACATACAAAAATTTCAGGGAAATCTGAACTTATTTACGGAAGTTAGAGCATGGATAGACGGACATACGCCAGGCGGACATACGGCCAGACGGCAGACGGCAGACGGCCAGACAAACCGAAGTCATAAACACTATTCAACTATGTTCGAAAGTGTTAAAAAGCCCTGTAAACAACTTGAATAGTGTTTCTATTGCCTGTTAGTTTTTCGAAAATAAGACGCATGTCCTTTCATTAGCTGACCCCCATTAAGATTTTTTTTAATGATCTGGAAGATCACTGTAGTGTACCTTATCCGTCAATTTCACGTTAAAAAGGGTTAAATGTCGTATGTGTAATTGCATGTATTTCACTAACGACAATACATTAAGAAAAGTTAATATTCTCTTATATGAGAAATTGATATCTATTGGGTTGTCTGGAAAGTTCGTGCCGGTTGGAAAAATCAATTCGCACCGTAAAATTCTGCCCGTTAATTATTAGACAATCGGAATCAATGTCTAACAATTAAATGATAGAATTTTCCGGTACGAATTGATCCTCCCAAACGGCACGATCTTTCCAGGCAACCTAATAGATATCAATTTCTCATATAAGAGAATATTAACTTTTCTTAATGTATTGTTGTTAGTGAAACACATGTAATTACACATACGACATTTTAAATATACTTTCTTTAATAAAATACTAGTGGCTATTGAATATAGAATAAAAGTTCGAAACCAAAAAAACGGACAATTTCAAATCTTCCTAAAAACCAAAATATCGTTTTGCGCGCTAAATTTTCACTTTCACTGAACTCGTAAAAATACTTTTGGCTGTCTCTATTTTAAAAATATAATATATTAATATTTTGTTGTTATATGAGTTTTATAAAAGCTCATATTTATATAGGATGTAATTGAAGCAAAACAATAAACTTATCATTACATTCATATTTTTAAATTGCAATTCGCTTCATATCACAAAATACAAATTCACAAGTACTTATCGTAAAAAGATATTTAATTTCTTGGTGTACCAGTTCATATATTTTTTTTAATAATTTTATATAAATCCTAAAATGTTGTTTAAAGATCCGAATTCAATTTCATACAATAACTTTTTCATAACTCGCGTGGTTTACTCATTTCGCATGTATAATTCGTGTACATTTACATTAAATTATAAATGAGTTTCTATGCTTGTGTTATTCTGTAAAACCTATTTCACTTTCTTTAACTACGGAAAACCACATTTGTAAGAACGTGCTCTGTAGAAGGATTTTGCATGAAATATTTAATTAGGGTAAACAGCTTTATAAGGTTTAATTCTATAAATAATTCCTTTTCATTAGTAAAATTTGCATATTCCAGATTTCTTCAAAGAAATTACAAAGAATTCTTTAAAGTAACAACAACAACAAAAAAAACATAGAGTTAAAAGATTCTATAAAAAATCAAAAAACTAAATTCAAAAGACATTTATAGTAGTGAAAAAATCCCTGCTTTAATTAACATTTTGAATGTTAATTAAAGAGGCTTATATACTCTTTAGATTAAAAAAAATATTTATGAAACGGTTTTAAAAAAGAACAAAAATAACTACAGGCTATGCAAATTAGTGTTTGTCAATTCATGTTTTATGATGTATATTCTTGGATATAAAAGGATAAAAATAAATCAATCAATGTAGGTTAGGTAATTCATAAAGAAAAACATTAATGAAATTAAGCAACAGTAATTTTATTTAATTTTTTATGAAAGAACTATGTATACTCATAATAAACGCTTTTATAGGTCCCTTTCTCATACTTTATAACGGTTATTAATATTTTGGTTTTTGTAAGATGATTATTAATAGCTGTAAGAATGAGAAATATATTATCAGATTATTTAAGATGTATGTTTAAGATGTTAATGTGTCAATTTGTATCGTTCTTTTCCTAAAAAGGTTTGATTAATAAATTCATTTCCCCAGAACTGAAACGATCAGAAAGTTCATTTATTAGTTAATTAAGACTGTTTTGAGTTTTTTAAAAGTGCAATTAATAATTAAATTCTCGCGTAATGGACTCTAACAGAAAAACAAAAGTAGTGTTGGCTCATGTCATTCACTAAAATAGTTTTTAAAAAAAATTGAAATTTTTTTTAATTTTTTTTAATTTTTTTTAATAATATAATACATTTAATTATTAGAAATAGGATAACAATTAAACTCCAAAAACATTTTATTCATATAAAATGTGACTGAATGTTTTTTTTTTCTCACAGTGTCGACTTTGTAAGTTCGACTTTGTAAGATCAGTTAAAAAATAAACAGTGTCTACTTACAAAATCAGATTCAGAATGACTTACATTTTCTGGCTGTTCATTATAGATTTCTACATAATTAGAAAATAAACAATAAATAAGAAATGTAATGCATAATTACGGAAACCAGCTCTAAGAAATAGTTTTCTTTTCTCCGTTGCTTACTCAGAAAAAGATTCTTTGCTCGTATTTTACATAAAAAGTTAAAATTATCTAATAAATATGGAGACTAATTACATCACTCACTTGAATATTAAATCTAATTTATTTTGTAAGACCATTTAAATGATGGGCACATGGAATGTGAATAGAAAAAACTTTAAATGAATTTACAGTTTTTTTCTTTAATTAATCACACTTCCATTTCGAGTTGTAAAGTTCCAGCCTGTAAGTGAATATTAAAAATAAGTCAACAATGCAGTACTTAGTACTGAGGTATGAGGTATGAATATCTCTCTGTTAGAAGACAAATATTTTGTTATAATTAAATGAATGAAAATCTTCATAATTGTTTACACAAATATTTAAATCTAATTGTTCGAATTTTATTAAATGTTACGTCTAGATACGTGATATACATACGTTCAGATTTTTCTGATCTAATATAATTATTTGTAAACTTATGTATGCTTTTCAAATGTAAATTCGAATATTGTAATTTTACATTAAGAATCCAGTACTCGGGATTATGTTCAAACAACATATAATTGTTTTTTTTTAAATTAATGTTCGTGATCCATTATGTAAATTATATTTTCGCTTATTTAATTTACATTTCTGCAATATCAGAGTTATTTACAAATTCCTTCACAAATCTCTACTTCTTAATTAAAACAAATAAGGAAGTATTTATTTTTCCCTCAATAAGAACCGTTCTTAATCTAGTTATCTAGTTACACCCTCCCCCCCCCCTTAAAAAAAAATCGCCCGTAGGAAACATTAATAAATTCTAAACTTTAACAAACTGCATTCATTTTAAAAGTCTATCGTACTATACAGAAAATACTATAAAATAAATCACCGCAATCTGCAAGTTTTTTAATAATTTTTATAAGCTTGGTAAGATCACTTGGAGTATTTTTAAATTAATTTAATTACGTTAGAAAAAGTCTAAAAGTAAATTATTACGAAATTCCCTTTCTTCGAAAAGTTTGTTTGTCCACAATTTATTCAAATGGGATATTCGCTTGTAGTATAATTCGTGTACTTTGTGTTTAAAAAAAAATCATAGTCAGTGTAAAATCTTAGAACTATGTTGAACAGAACCAATCATATTTTTGTATGTAAGCAAACATTCTTATAATAGCGGAAATTTTTCACATCTCTAATGACATTCTTTTATACACGAAAAAAATATATTCTTGTCTATTTCCTGACTATGCAGAAAGATATAATTATTTCAAAAAATTTCTCTGTCTATTCCTCCCTCTAATTTTTATCTTTTATTTGAAATACGATTTTACTCAAATCTAAAAATATCGTGCAATAGATTTAAAAAGTGACAATGTAAATACTATGGCGTATACGTCACTTACAGTCAGAAAAAACTTTACATCTGTTCAAAGACAATGCGTCCTTCCATTAATATTTATACAGTAACACCTAGCTGAACTTACACCCGCTTAAAATTTTACCCGGCATATGACATCAGTTTCATAAATTACCAAAAAAAAAAAAAAATAGTAATAAAAATCCTAATAAACTTTTCACTCGGAAAATGAGCAACGCCTTTAACGTATAATTTACCACAAATAGAAAAAAGTTAATATATTTTCTCATAAAATTTACATTAAAGAGCAATGAGAAAACAAACGTAAATACTAATTATATATATATATATACATACATATATCACTCAGATATATGTGATATAATATATACTATATATATATTACTTTCCTTTTTACACACTGTTTGTTCTATATATAGGAAGATAGCACTATTATAAATAAATTCTGTACATATATTTTGCAGTTACACAATATTTTGCAGTAGTTTAACACAGCAGTAGTTTATAAAAGCTTAAAAAATGAATTAGGTCTTTTTTCACGCAATTATTTAAATTAAAAATAGAAAACAATTATGTCCGATAAAGAGTAAAAATTAGCGAACATAGAAAATTAAAAACATAAATGAATTATTAAAATTTAACTTAATAATAATTTAAGTGGCAAATATCAATATTAATGTCTATTTTATTAGCGTATAAGCAATAAAAAAATTGCGATATTACTTGTACAAAATGTTTTCACAAAAATTCTGCAACACGTTTAATATTTTTTCAATACGTTTATTTTAAGCATAGTTTAGTAGTAGAAGTTATTAAATGTTGCTTTATAGTATAGAGAGAAATATATATTTTTGCACAATTTTCAAGATTATCCATATCCAGGGCTCTTAAGAAATTCTGAATAAAGTAGGCATCTGCATTTTACTGCTAGTGATTATGAAACTTTTTTTAATTACAGAAAGGTTAGAAATTCGAAAATACTCTCAGTTTCTAATTTTATGGATGAAGATAAGATTCAACAGTAGCAAAGAATAGAGCACTTTGTTGAAAATAATTTTTAATCATCTTTGTCAAAGTAGTATACATAAGAAGACATATTTCGAGATAAAATTTTGAATATTAGAATCTTAATTTGAATTTATCTGCATAACAAGATAACAAGATAAAATTTTATGCTTACATTTATTTTTTTAAATATTATTCTGTATGGAAAGGTTGTTTGTTAGAAATAGGTTCTTATTACATTAGAAGAAACTATTTTATGAAGCTTAGCAATTTTACTATTTATTAATAGAAATAAAAAGTACATGAACTAACAAGGAATTCGATCATTGTTCTAAATATTATACCATTTAATTAACACGAAATTGCTCTTTACAAGAAATAATAATACTCAGAAATTGGAATTCTTTCTATATTCTGGTATTTTATAAGTTCGAAAGAATTTTATCTAGCCAAGATGTAGAATCTGAATTTTATAAGATAAAGTTAATAATAAGTCCTCAGAAGGATGAGAGCCATTTTATTGTTAATTTGGTTAAATTGTCGCTTCAGGAATTTTTCACGTTTGCATTATGCAAGTATGTAAAACAAATTTTTTAATTTAACGCTAGCAATGTTTTGCTATTTCAGGATGCTTTTATGCCATCATAATTATAGCGAAATAATATTATGTACAGATACATTAGTCCATTTCAAACAATCTAAAGGCGAAAAATCTTTTGCCGACATGGATGTGAAAAAAAAATGCATTTAGATACTTTTCCAGAAAGAAACCTGTAGTGGAGGCTTGGGATGTTTGGTCTACTTTTTTGTAAAATGTTTTTAATTTGGGTTTTACATACAATCGCATCTTCAGTTTTCTCATTTACTGATTATTGCAGATTATAAATTATACCGTTTCATAACGTTATAGTTCTGGAAAAGCAATAAATAATATTTAGTTTTTATATAACTCTGAAAACCACGATTTGATGTGGTAGAAATCTCCCCACTTTTCAGAAGTTTGATTCACTGAATGAGAAAACTACAATGTATCAATAAATAATAAAAATGCATTTTTTATTTATGAATTTGTTTACTTTTATCCAACTTTGCACAAATACGTGAAATTGCATACTAAATTAGAAACATTTATTTATTTATTTTTATTAATATTTACAAAATCAAAATAATATCTCACACTCAAAACTTTACCAATAAATCAAGATTTTCATAATCAGAGAAATCACAGTCAAATTTTGTTTTCAAAGCTACTCTTTCCGTACCGCGAAAGGTAACTGAATGATAGTTTAAGCACGTCTTCAGAAGGCACTAACACAACACAGTAACCCCTCGATATATCGCGCTACTTAGGAGATAAGAAAAAAGCGCGATATACCGAGAGGAGCGATATAACGAGGGGAGTGAGAAATATGTTTATAAATAAAAAAATAAAGAGACCTAAATTTACCTACGAGGTTTTCTATTTAATACTTGTTCAAACAAGTTACAAGTTCAACACAAAATAAATGGTAAAACCTTTAAAAAATACAAAATCGTACATTTATCGTACAAAAAATACAAAGTATACATTTTTACTTACATTTTATAGTATTTTCTGAAAATAAGAATACAGAGTTGTTTGTTTTCTGTTTTCTTTTATTATCTGCTTTCCACTGGAAATTAAAGAACGAAAATGAGCTAATTGAATTTTCGTTATATGCTTAGATTTCGACGTTTCAAAAGTTTTATATGCTTTTTCGAGAAACTAAATTTATCGGGGGACAACTAAAACAGAGCGAAATAGCCGAATACGCGATATAACGAGGAGTTACTGTATTTTAATAATTATAATAGCACAAACTCTGATATATATATATATATATATATATATTATATACAATATGCATGTTAAGATATTTATGTATCTGTATTCTGAATAATTTATTTTAAAACATTTTTACTTGAATTTTTCATGAGAGACGATAGTATCTGGAGTGAAGCAGCAAAGCCCAAAACCCAACCAGTCCGGCACTCTATATATACAGCTAACGTGAGATCAAAGAAAATATTTTATACCCTCAATTGTCATTTCTTAATCCTTTCTTGGGCAAATTAATTCTGTTGCTAGAACGGTGAAATTGTTGAATGTCACCAGAATGTAAGAACGAGCTGATTTAGAAATAATTAAACTCTTTTCGACACATGAAATACAAAAGCAAACATTTATTCAAACATTCTGATACAAATTTGGTATTTGGGATTAAAATTAAGTGCTAAGTACTCTTCCCACTGCCTTAGAAAGGATGAATTCAGTTTGAATCTAAATATTGTATTATAGTTTATATTTAAAATTTATTAATATAAACTATGTCAGTAATTATTAAAATTAGCTAACAATTACATTTTGCTTTAATTTAATCGAAGATTTTAAAAGTTATCAATAATACTGGCTGGAAAATGATAAGTTTGACACAACATTTCAAACAACTCACAGTTGCCCTTTTTTAAAAAAAACGTACAAAAACACATGGCAATACTTATATCAATTTACTTAACTATCTTATCATTTGACTCATTAAGTAATATACATGTTAAACTAAAATATCTTTATTTAATAAGGCAGGATGCGCAGAGTTCTACCACAACTTTTATAGGATATTTCACATTATTTATTCGTAGAAAAATGTTACAAAATCTGAGATTTAAAAGGAATACTGCATATTCTGTTATTGAAATATTAAATGACATATTTCTAAATTGAAATAGTGGTGCCATACTCCTCTTGGAAATTCTAAGGAATGTAAGCACCTTGTATAGGAGGTTATAATTGTACAATGGGAATACTTTTTTTGTGAAAATGACAAAATACCAGTTTTCTTATTTATTCATGTTGTAAATGGTTGAAAAACAGCAGTAACTAGTAGAAGCAGCTTGTATTATGCTTTCATTTAGTGTTAATTATCAAAAAGAATTATAATGAAGTGGAGGTAATTGCTCAAACCTTCTCTATGGTTAAACATATTTTGTGCGCTTTATATATTAGTTATAAATGTAAGTGTAATATTGTATGAGAGTTTATTGTCCTCCCTCTATATTGATATGTATTAATTAGGATGGTTTGAATGTTCGAATCAATTTATATTTTGGAAATCAGAAAGAGAAGTTTACATCCTCATATATTTACATATTTTTTTTTCTATTGCTTAATCTATATCTTAATATTATTAACATAATTCCAATCAATATGATTTAACAATATGTATTGTAATTTTATATAGTGAATTTGCGATAATTCCAACTTATGTTAGAACTAATTTTAAAATTAGTTCTTTATTTTGATTTTTTTTCTATGAAATCGGTTAATTCCAACTATAAGCAATATCCTTATTTTTTTAATAAAAAACTTTAGTGGTGAAGAAGGTAAATAAATTGACAAACTGTATGAATATTGAAGATTTTAAATGCATTCATGGTTGGCTTGGTGAATTTAAACCGAGAAAAAATATATCTTACCAAACTGTTAGTAGTCAAAACTCTGATTACTGAATAATTGACGGGAGGAGACACAATCGATACCGAGGAAATTGAATATCTAAAGTTTCAATTAATTGAAGATGCAGAAATTTTTTTTATGATAGATCTAGAAAATTCAGACACACTCAAAAAGGATGAGAAAATATTGTTTATTCTCGTGTAAGTTTGCCGAAGCTGACTGGAGCCTTTCGATGGCAAATATGAAAACAAGTAGGAATTCTGGGGCCATTTGAACTGGTTATACATTCAAATGTACAGTTATCAAATGTACAGGATCTAAATTACTTAATATGTTCACTACCGAGAATGCCTACGTAGCGTCGCGTCGCTTGGTCACTCATTTGACATGCTATTTTTATTCCAAAATAACGAATTTACACCAGAAAATTTGAAAGAAGAATTTTTATTTTATGTAATCAGGAAATGTCTGTTATTAAGTGAATCAAATATTGCTATTAATGTTTTCTGGTATGAATTTGAAATTTGTGAATAAAATAAAATTCCGTTAATAAATTTACGTTTACTAAAAAATAAAGTTCATTTTAGGAGGAACAGGCTTTAATATGACAAAATGGATAACAGATGCACACTCATTGCAAGATCGATGTAAGGAAGAAGGTGAGAACGAATCCACGTCATGCAAGGTCCTTGGCTATTTCTGGAATTCAGCAGATGATGTCTTGAGTGTTGATATTGACAAATCTTTGAATAATAAGGATATGAAAGAAATAAAGCTTACGAAGAGGTGTGTCGTAAGAATTATCGGAAAAATCTACGATTCTTTAAACTTAACATCACCATTTGCAGCTCACGCTAAAATGCTATTGCAAGAAATTTAGAAGGGAAAACTTGATTGGGATAATTTTTTATTACCAGCCGTCGCTAGAATAATAAAGGATTACTGTGAAGAATTATTCTAGTTGTTAGAAATCTCTGTGCCAAGACATCTATTCTCAGTGAAAGGGATGAAAGAACTTACTAACTGTCAGTTTCACGTATTTGTAGATGCCACCAAACCAGCTTACGGGGCAGTTATTTACGTAAGTTTATGCAACTCGACGGAACATTCCATTTGTATTTAACCATTTCTATAACTGCTACAGTTTCACCAGTTCAGGAAATAACTCTGCCAAGATTGGAGCATCTTGTTGCACTTACAGGTGTCAGATTGTTTTATAAAATCCAACTATATTTGATTCTAAAAAGAACATGAAGACTAACTTCTGGTCAAATTCCATGATTGTTCTTCACTGGATCAAGAATAGGTGAAATCAAGAAAATATGTTATCCCGATTGTTTGAATCAGTGTCCTATAAATGAAAATCCTGCTGATAAGTTATCACGAGGATTGTGGGACATTTAACCAGGGTCACGAGGACATTTAACCAGGCTAAAGGACCAGGAACTCTAGTGGTTTGGGCCTGCATTGCTAATAAAGCCCGAAAACCAATAGCCACAATCCAACATTGATGTCACTCAGTAGATTGACTTAGAAAATAAAGAATATGAAGCAGTGACTATTCTCGAGTCAACAAAACTTGCAGCTCTTTTTGACATGCGAAGATTCAGAAAACTAAAATAAATATTACGAATAGCTGCATGGATTCACAGATTCGTCCACAGATTTGTCCATCCAGGCTTATCATATTGTCATCAGGATGTGATTCATATTCTTTTAACTTTTAGAATAGAACCACAGCCTAACTAACTAAAAGAATATGTACCACAGCCTGATGACTACATGATAAGCTCGGATGTCCAAAACCTCTATCCGTCTATTAACTTCAAAGAAATGACAGATCTAATCAATAGTAAAATCAAAAAGTATTATACAGAATCTAATATAAGTACTATATTACAAAGCGCAACAAACCTGATCCTGAACGAAAGCTATTTCAAGTTCAATAGCAAAATATATAAACAAATTAAAGGGGTACCTATGGGATCCCCAATTTCTGATGTAGTCGCAAAATTGAAATTAAGAAATCTAGAAACAATAATGATAAATGAACACAAAACGGAAATTAGGCTATGGCTTAGATACATAGACGACATATTCATTATCACAAATAAACGTATTAATCTAGATAACCTCCTTGACGAAGTAAATTCGTATGGGCCAAGAATGTCCAGTTTACAATAGAAAAAGAAATAAATCATTCGATCAACTACTTAGATGTAAAAATAACTCATGAAACAACTAAAATAAATACTACAGTATATAGAAAACCCACAGCAAACTTAAACATAATCTCTAAAAAGCTGATATTCCACTACCGTACAGATTAGCAGCCATGAATACATATATAAAAAGAGCCCTACATGTTTGTTCAACAGAAAATTCACTGAAAGATGAATAAAAAATCATAGAAAACATAGGTTCAAAGGCAGGACATCCGAGAAAAACCATGCTTAAACTAATTGAAAGAGTAAAAGAAAGAACTGACAATATACAACCAGCACAGAAGAATTTAACATACACACCCCCCATTCCACATATAAATGGTGTATCTTTGTAAATAAAACGTTAATTAGAAAAATTAGGAAAAATAGCCCTAATAACCCCCAATCCATCTCTCTTCAAATCAATAAGAAATTAAATAGAAAAATATGAGGAAATACAGACAGCAGGAATATACAAAAACAACTGTTTAAATAGCAGAAATGAAACGCTTGCCTACATAGGAATGACAAAGAGAAAAATTGAGGAAAGAATGAAAGAACACATAAGAGATATAAAACTAAATGAACAGTCAACAGCGCTTGCAAGATTAAACATTAAAACCCCAATCAAACTTGAAACTCTAAAAATACAAAAAATAGCGAACTATGAAAATCTAAATAATGCTCTAATAAGAGAAGCAATAGAAATTAATACATCCAAAGACGTTTGCAATGATAGGCTTCACACAATCATTGATTGCCACTGGGGAAAATGTTAGAAGAGGGGGAGAAAAAGAGGGAATCGAATGCCGATAAAGGGAATTCTTCAACCCCCAGTCGTATATATACTGAAGAATCAGATGCTTGGGAGTTAACAACTAATGATACTTAGCCAGAGTGAAAGCGCTATTGTGCAATGATGACAGTTTTTATTTGAAACTTTTTTACATTTTTGATAACGTTGGACGTTTTTAATGGAACTTTTAACCATGTTTTTAGATAATGTCTGAGTGTAAATTGGTAATATGGAGAATAAATAGTAAATATACAGACATTAACAAATTTATACCTGTTTTAAATGAAGACTATTTTTTCAACTTGCAGACCTAGATTATTTAGATCCATTTATTGTACATTAAAGGTCACAATGAAATGCTACATATAGCTCTTCATATGTTCTGTCACTTAGGCTGTACACTTAGAATTAAGTCTAGACTTGACCACGAAAACATTCATTCAAGGCTTCAGAAAAATTTTAAGAAGAAGATAAATTTACAGCACCATCTACAATGATAATGCAAAAACATTGCATAAGACAAAACGAGAATAAGAATTTCTGTGAAAGGTTATGAAAAATAAAGAAATACAAAATTTGTTTTGCAGCTTGTCTATCAAATGGAATTTTATTGTTGAAAGAGCAGCTTGGTAGGAAGGTTTCTGGGAGCGTCTTGTAAGATCAGTGAGGGTGTCATTGAAAATAATTCTTGGAAAATTTTCGGTTTCCTTTAAAGGACTGGAAGTAGTTGTGATTAAAGTAAAAAAGATTTTCAATTTTAAACTTTTCGCCTACATTTGTAGAAATCCTCGTTATTCAGAACCTTTCACACCTAGTCATTTTCTAATTGGTAGATGATTGATCACTCTAACGCAGTCAAAGATAACAGTTTCCCAATCCAATGAATATCAAAAAATGAAAATAAGAAAATATCAACAAAACGTTTTTAACGAAGTTTGGAATCGATGGAAAATTAATTATCTGCCTGAAATAAAATCCGCTCTCCAATATAGACAAATGGACCAACCAAGCTAGCTTATACAAAATACTGTCGTTCTTAGAAAGGACAACACCTCACGACTTATCTGGAAAATGGGTGATGTAATCCAAACTCATCCTGGAAGTGATGCTCGAATGAAAGCATGCACAGTGAGGTTGACAACCATATCAGACCGACAAATGCAACTTATTCCCCCCCCTTGAACTCTCAACCCTTTGCCTTACTTTGACACCTCAGACGCACCTCTTCCGTAGAAAATTGTTGCGAAATGAACAAAGTTAGCAGATCTTTTAATTAACGTCACTAAGCGAGTCGAACGTTTTGACTGACAGTTATGTTTATGTTTTCTCTGTAGATAGTTGTGTCATTTGTATGTTATCAATGTAAATATATATCTTCTTCCGTAATAACATGCTGTTTATTTATTAAAGAAGACTTCCGAATAATTTTGAAACTATCTAGAAAGACTAGAGTTGCAAAGGCTAGAAAAAACCCGGTTTAAACCCGGGAATAAACTGGGTTTTTTGAGAATAAACTTGGATTTTTGGGAATAAACCAGGTCTTTGGGGAATAAACCTGGGAATAAACCGGGTCTATTGGAAATAAACCCGGGAATAAACTGGATTTTTGCAACTCTAAGAAAGACCCAGCGGCGAATTAGATGAGATCAAATCCTTTCCTTACCTTTTACGTTTTTATGATTTCGTAGCCCTTTTTTATTTTATTAGTCAAAACTCTGATGTAACTGAAGTAGTACCCTACCTGCATCAGAAATTCGTCAGAGCATCTTTTTTTCTTATCTCCTAAACGATAAATTTAGTCCAAACAATTCTGTCCTTTTTTAATAAACTTTTACCAAACAATACTTTTAATTTTTAAGGAAATGTATAGAGATAAAAAAAGCAAATAAAATATTACTCCTTTCGTTTCTTCTAATATGAATAGTAATAATTAAAAAATCTACGAATTCGCAATTTTTTTAAAGGAACAAAGACAGCACTAGTTAGTTATGTATCCAATGGTAAAGATTGAATGATACAGGATATCTTTACATTTTTTTAATAACTTTTGTATAAGAAACCATATTAATTCAATACATCTTTCATTGCATACATATTTTTAATGTTGCGGGATTAAGTATTTCGTGAAAACTGTAAGGTTTCAAAAACGACATATTAGAAGGTATGTGCTTAAAATGTTTCTAATAATTCAAATGTTAATATATTTCAAATACAGTGGAGAGTCAAAATACGTCCATTAGAATTAACTTTTAAAATATACACTAAAACACTTTTTGTTTTTCTTAAAAGACGTCCAGATATCAATATAAACATCAAAGATGTTAAAATTTAAAATTTACATGTTTCGATTTGTTCATCAAATCGTCATCAGAATATACACAAACCACAAATACAGTGTACATAGAAACTAGAGATTAAATTAATTAAAAGCCAGAGAGTCTGAACAGTCACTATGTGAAAGAAGGTACAACGCCCTCTATACTTTTAATTTTAACATCGCTCTTAGATCCATCTACAGACCGCTTCCCACTATTATTCAACAACTCAACCCAAATCTTCGGAATATTAAATGACAACGTATCATTACATGCTTTCGAGCTACTTAAATAAATTTCAATAGATTCCCTCACAAAAAGTTGTAAATAAAAACTGGAACTATAAATCAATTTAGCTTCATTAAATAGGATGTTGATGCTCTCTCTATTATTTAATCTTGATAAGGCAGTATTCCCTCTCCCATACTTAATATCTGCAATATGCTCCTTACATCTAACATTGAATTTCCTCTGTGTCATACCAACATAATAATTCCTAACACCCCCCTCCCTAATAAATGGAATAACATAAACACCCGAAAGGTCACCCTTATTGACAGGATCAATTCTCGTGCTCAAAACCATCTTTTAAGCAAAATAAAAAGTGTTTTAGTGTATATTTTAAATGTTTCTAATAATTTTAATTTTATAATGTTATATACATTTTTATAATTTAGTATGTTTAAATAAAATTTCATTACAAGAAAAAGTATCTATTCCCAGTGTTGGATAAAAAGTATATTTAGACATAAAATATATTTAGACCTCCCGAAAATTTATTTTATTTTTTAGAATAAAAATTTGGATAACTATAATTTTTTTCTTGCTTTCTGAAAGTTTGAATTAACGAGCGTCGAATACAATTACAAACATTAATGTAACTACAATGTTACAAGCCACAACATTTAAAAAATATATATTTAGAAACGTATAATTTCATTTTAAAACGTTTTAGTTGCAAGCTATCAGGAAGGAATTCAGAAATGCATTTGTATTACGGAATGAATGAAAAGAAATCGTTATACAGGAAAAAAACAAGTCATAGAATAAGAAAAAGATACATCTTTCAAATATGATAATATCCTACTATGTAGACTATCATCGATGCTTCTTTTTGTATTACAGATATCAAAGAAATCCTTCACGACAAGGAAAAATGACACGCGATTTATCTTTATTCTTTAACCATACCCATGCATCTTTGTCCTAACTTTGCATCCCGAGAGTATATTCATCATAAGTTGTGTCGTAGAAAGATAAAAGCACATAATTATTGCTTTTCTAGGAATAAGAATTTAATGACGTTGATAAAACGTTATAAACGTATAAAAAATATATGAAAAAATATTTTCATCATCTGCTTAAAGTAAAATTTTCAATTTATTAAAATGTTTAAAATATTTTTTTTATTAAAACGTTTCCTGCCATTGGAAAAAATGTTACCCATTCTCATCAGAAACCTTACATAAGATATTAATGCAAAGAATCTGTACTTCAGAAATAATAGAAAATATTAACATTTAAGTAGCAATTTAAATCAAATTTTTTAATGACAGCCTTTAATTTATCAGTTCTATTTGCTATTTATGTGTCTGCATCATTCTTTTTAACATATTTTTTTGCATTTCAATCAAATGTGTTCATTGTGATGTGAACATAAACAGAAAAAAGAATTAAGCTGATTTTAGATTTTACAAATATTTTCTCAAGAATATCTTTAAAGCTGATTTACATAAAAACTGCAGTTGCCACCTCTTGAAGCATATTTTTCTATTTCATATCTTACAGCTAATAAATGTTTATTGTATTCCTTTAACTTTTAATATACACACTGATTCAAAAACCAATGTTAACGTGATTATCTTTTACACTTCTGATTATAGAAATATACTTCAATTACAAAATGTATTTTAATTAAATAGCTTTTAGATGTCAAATTTGTTATTTAAAGGAGCTTTATTTGCATTAAAATACGAAATTTAATTTTTTATACGGGTTCTTTCCCTATGACATATTTAGAAAAATGTTATCCTGCCTCTAGGAGGGAAAATAAAAAATAATTCATTTTTTAATTCATTTCAATTCATTTTCATAATAAACTGATTGGGTTACTAACTTTATCAAACCAGTTTTTTTTTTGTAATTCAGAAGTACAACTAGACGTAGTTCATCACATAATATTAACAACTCAGCTTTTCTAGCTTTATTGAGAGCTGAGAATATTTAATTTGTTGAAACCTTCAATAGAACAAAGTATTATAATATATAAGATTTGATTACCGATCTCTTATCATTATACTTCAAACAAACAGCTCATTTTTTCAGTTAAAAAAAGTACTTCTTATACTACAATCAAAGAACGAAATAGATTTTTAATCCAAATCCCGATCCAAGCCCCCAAACTTGTTGTGGATTATGATGAATAATAGATTCAACACAACAGAAGACTCTTCAAATATAATATAAACAAAAAGGTTTATTAAAATAACAACATACACCACTAAAGATTTAAATACTAATATTTAACTGGATTAATATTTATTAACGATACAAACTTCCGTATTTTAATATAAACATAATTTGTAAGCTTCACTGAGCGTTGAATCAAAGTTCAACAAACAACTATGCCTAAAATCTATATAACTCTTGCTCATGCTTGCGTGCTTTCCTTCTGGCATTGCGTGAAGTCATCTTCGTGCTCGCATTTATCGCAGCTCGTGAATATTATTATCTCATTGAGTTCATATCATTGATACTGCTACTTCTCATTATTTGTATCCTAATATATATATATATATATATATATATATCCAAACAATGAAATTACAAATTCTATTTTAAACAAAATCTCTAAAGCTATACAAGAACTTGTCCCACTGTTTCACCAAGTAATGAGTACCTTGCTCGTAAAAGTCCTTTGGCTGAAATAGGATCAGTTTCGAACATTATCCATGATTTCGCTGTCCGAGAAAAAAACAGCAACCCTTCAATGCCTTTTTCAGCGAACCAAAGATGGAAAAGTCATATGGCGGAAGATCTAGGCTATATGGTTGGTATCCCAACACTGTCTACTGAAACTTCACCAGATTCCCGCACGGGAGTAAAAATACTCTCCCTGAGGACGGACGTGGTTACCGGCTGAAAGTGCTTAGACATTTTTAAACATTTTAAACATCTTTTAACATCTATTTGTGTCTTTTAAACGTCCCCTTTAACTAACTGTGGGATCTATCGAATCTCATATTGATAATTTAAGAATAAATTAATGGGGAAAATTTGCATTTCGCCCTATGTGTTTTGAACTTATAAAATAATGACAATATTCTGCCTCTTAAAGATACATTACAAATTTTAGATAAACATTTTGTTTAATTCTCTCTTGAATATTGAATTTTTGCATTTTTGAAAAATTAAAGTATTGCAGATATAACATTACAACATAATCTGCATCTATTATATTACTATCTGATGTATGTTTGTATCCCATAACTACCCTTCCTAGAATGTAGAATGCCGCGCAATGGAATTAATATCAGTTATTTTCTTTGACCACAAGATGTCATATAAGCACACACAATTATAAAATTTGAATTAGTTTACAAAATATTATTTTTTTATAACTTTTTAGCGAATTTTTCCTAAAGATAACAATTGAATTACTGCATTTTTTGGGCATAAAAATGTAAAATTGGAAATAAAACGAATTATTGTATTTGTATTGTCGTCATTTTCTCAGAATTGAAAAAAGAAAATATTCTCAACGAAACGAAGGTGAAAACAAGTCTTGATTAAATTAAATTTTTCAAGAAAATTCAAAGAAATAAAAACACAATTTCACATATTCAAGCTTCATAAATCAATTTATTCAACATAGTCAAAAATAATCTGTCGACATATTGAAATTTACAAATCATTACATCGTAGATTTTTTCAACTTTACATTCAATTAAGGAAGAAGATTTAAGTTCCTTGAATTTAGGTGGACAATTATTGCCCCCTGTCTAAAAAGAATTGAGTTTAAAGAAAATACACATACTATTTTCAATTAATAATTTGTGACAGATGGTGGTAAAAACGTTACACAAGAGCACTAAAATAAATTTGTTTATCAGGTAAAAATGACGTAATTCATTTCATGTAAATCAATATTTTAAATTCAAAAGCTAAAACATTGTTTATAAGTTCAATGTGACCTCATTTATATTTCGCCAGCTTTGAAATTAGAAACAAAATCTTAAAAGAACAATATACTTTGGCAAATAACGTGTTGCATCAAAAATCCCGTTATCTTCAAAATGTAATTTTTGCAATTTCTGTTTAACCTACATTTTAACTGGGATTTCTTGCATGAAATTTAGCATTTATTTAATTTATTTATTTTTTTAAATATACAGTACTATTAGATTTATTCTTTCACATAAAGAAACCAAAAAATCTCAACACATCTGGTTTGTAATTTTGTAAATTACAAAATAAGAGAAACAGAGAATGCATATTACTTTTTTAAATAAAATTTTAAAAGTTATATTATTAATAGTTCTTATTTTAGAAATACTTATTCACTATGTTTTTAAAAAAATTAACTTTTCTTCAGGATTTACAGCATTTTATTACGCTTCATAAATTCATTCAAATATAGCAATAATTAAACTTTGAAGCTTTGTAAGAATACAAATAACAAAAAAATATTAAATCAAAACTGTAATGAAATAACAATTCTCTAGCAAAATTCCATAAATATTACTTAGGATTAATGTTTTAACTTTTTCAAAGTTATTCCAAATTTTGAGACTTTGCCAGAAATTCGTTAAATTACACTTTAATGTAAAGTACCAAAGAGCTTTTGATTTAAGAAGCGATAAAATACGAGGAAACAGAACAGAAAGTTTTGTATATTTTAAATAAGATAAGAGTATTTCTCATTCAAAAGGGTATTTAGATTTATTGCTTTATTCATAAGATAAAATAATTTGTCAAAGATGAATACGCATGAACCGCGAAATGACTTATATATAAATATATAAATATATATATATATAAATATATATATATATATATATATATATATATATATATATATATATATATATATAATTTCATTAAAAGAATTTAAATTAAAATAATAAATGTTGTTTAAGGCTCAAATTTAAGAATTTTGACGAAATAATCTTCATATTTTATCAACGTTTTTTGTTGTAGCTAATTTCATTTCACATTTTCCTAGAGAATGATGCTAGTAAACGATGACATATATTATAATCATGTGACAGTTATTATCAATAAATAAAACTTTTTCTAACGAAATACTTTAAATAACGTCCATTTAACTGCATTTAAATTATTATTGTTGTACAGGATGTCAGAAAAGCCTTTCCATGATTACAAAATTTACTCATATCTGTTACGCATAAGATAGACATATGAAACTGGTGCCAAAATATCTGAAAATTAACCGAGTTTTTGTACTGTAGATTTCCGTAACATGGCTGTTGTGTAGCCATCTCCAAGAAACCAGAAATTTTCACATATCAGGAAAATTCTCAGCGTGTCCTCTAGTATCAAGAGAGCTTTTTGGCTTCTGTAATTCACGTGAGGCCATACGAACTGATTTCTTGAGACCACGCACAAAAATCTGTCTCAGTACCACCACCCTTTCAACTGAGGTTGATGGTCGGACAGTTCTCGGTGCATGGTCCGGTTTCCTGGACACTGACAGTGCTACACTACAGCCACGTTACAGAAACCTGCAACAAAAACACTTGGCAGATATGAATAAATTTTGTAATTCGGGAAAAAGTTTTCAGACACCCTGTATATTTTAGAATTTTTGATTAAATGTAGTAGATGAGACAGGAGAGCCTTGAACCCCCTATATTTATACTTCCTTTTTATAATACATTCTACTAATGCAAGCTTCCGTCCACGTTATGGTATGGATGTACTTATAGAATATTTATTAGAATTGATATTTCTATTTTTTTCTATAAAACTTGAATAAATTACATTAAATTTATACTTATAGAGATTTTTAACATTATTCATGGTAAAATATCTTAAAATAACTTTTATAAATTAAGTATACAGCTTTAACTAATATATGCAATTAATATTTTTCCTAGATCACTGTGATATTTTATAATTTTCTCTAACTTAGTATAATTATACTCCTTTAACTAATATAGTAAAAAAATAGAGAATTGGAACAGAGATCAACATTTCCTTATTTTATATTTCTATTCTAATCTATTTTTTAAATATCAGATAGGCTGTTATTTAAGAACATAATGTCAATATTGTAAAGCAGTTATTTACGAGCCACGACTAGCGACTAATTTTCTATTCAATCGTACCATAATTTACAAAGACTTTTTTTGTGGTAGATTTCTATTCAAAATAACTGTAATTTAATGCAGTTTATGCTCTCTTTTACATTTTTTGTTACTTTAAAGTATTTTAAACTTTATTCACATGGCTCTCTTAATATGTGAAACACAATTACTCATATACTTGGAGTTGTAGTTATTATTAACTGGGTATCCCATTGAAGCAATATCCTGTTTCCTGTTTCCTTAGTATGGCATAGATTATTTTTTAAATGGTGGTTCGAATAGAATAAAAAAATACTCCACTGGGACGTATATGTTCCGACACGAAGTCAAAGGGATAAACAAGATTTGAGATAGACAGGCAAACAATTGAGGGATTGATCGTTCCTTTTTAAGAGAGGATTAAACAGGGAAGTTTGGCATCAATACCTTAAGGGGACCAGAAGAGTTTGAAATGACGCAAATTGACTGAAATTTGATCGCCGATTAGGAAGACTGTAATTAATTTATACTACTGCTTCTTTTTGCATTTATCTATTTATGTTTGAAAGGAAAAAAAGTATTAAAATATATATTTAAAAAAAACAATAACAACAGTTTGAATATTGTACGACAAAAATAATCTTGCAAAACTAGTTTTGCCTCGATTTTGAAGTCTAGATTCCATATTTTTTAGTAGTTATTATTTTTTACCACTTATTACATTTAACTACTTTTTATTTACTACTTACTACGTCTCTCGATTATACATGAAACAAAAAAAAATGTAAAATATAAAAACAATTATAACAAAAAATTCAAAATCCATATTAATTTATCATATTTTGTGTTATAGCTTGAAAAGAAAATATTGTTTGTTTTTCACGTATAGTTTGTAGAGAATTTAATTCCCTTTATTTGAAAAAAAAAGAACATGTAAATCTACTAATTCTGTCGAAAATGTATCGTAGCAAAACCGCTGAAATCAATGTTTCGTGTTTCCAGATAATTGAGTTTAAAGTTTTTCCTTTACAGGCAACGTCAGTCTGCGGTCTTCAACGTTTGACCATAATTTTAAGAATTTTCCTATCGGACAAACTGTACGACATTATTAAAGATTCAAACATTATAAAAAATAGTATTATTAAATAAATTTTTTCGACATTTCAACTACTTCTAGTCCCCTTAATAAAAGTAATTTTATATTTTTCTTAGAAACTCCTATATAATTAACTGTCCTGTTTTTCTTTTAAAAATAGCACTAGAAATCCTTATATGAAATTGCTTGATGTTATTTCAATTCCGAAACCAGAACCAGTTGTTTACTGTCCCTTGTATATACAACATGTGTTTTCATTGCTAAGCCATATATCCTTTTTTTTGTATCGGATTATACACTGAGATTTTTTTCTACTTCCGTATAAGTTAAAAATATATGTGCCTTATCAAGTATAACTTTTTTCCATTTATTAGATTGCAGGCAGAGGCGTTATGAAAAAACTGCTTCCATTACATTTCGACGATTGCTTGCTTCATGGCATGCTTGTAAGATTGATACTTATATTTTTTTTTGTCTTATACAATGTATGAAAACGTGTGAAAGCAACATTATTTCGCATTTTGATATACTTCATTTATTTTATTAAACTCTTATGTTATTCGATTTAATTAAATAAACAAATAAAAATTCAGTGCATTATATCTATTAATTTCATTTTTCATTTCATTGTCGAAAAGACCTTATTAAATAGGTGAATTTTTACATGCGTTTTAATATATTCAATAATATAATCAATAGTTCTTATTTACTAACAAATTAAACACTTTTCTGAAAAACTTTTTTTATGAAAATAATAATGTATTAATTATACAGTGGGTGATAATATGAATAGATTTTATCAGGGTAATATTTTAAAAATAAACAATAAGTTTCATTATTTGTTGTTTGTTTCCGTATTTGCATCACAATATCTAGAAACTTATGTCATCTATATAAATGTTGTTTAAATGGAAAATGAAGACAAAATATTATTTATCTTATTTCCTTACTCTCTGCATGTTTTATAATAATTCCAATTCTTTATTCATAAATATTTGAAATTGTTCTTGTAATGATAATCGAAAAGAAATAAATAACATGCGTTGGATTACGAATAGATTGATCGTTCGATTTTGAAACTTTCGAGATCATTAAATTAATCGTGCATTTTGGAAGAGGAAAGCTGCTTGGTTGTTCTTGCCTATTACTTCCTCAACCATGTTAAATTTGTGGGTATTTGTTCAACAGCTGCTTAATGTAAATTTAAATCTACGAATAATTTCTGGAACATTTATTTTAAAAGTAAGCTCAAAATGGATGAAATATTTTAGAATAATTGAATACCAATAAAGAATAATGAGTAATTCCCGTACATGAAGAATTTCGTAGTTTTGAATATGCACTTACATGCCAATAAATATCAAGTGAATCCATTTTCTTTATATATTTTTACATACAGTGTGTCCCAAAAATGACGGGTGTATTTGAAAAATGAAATAAAGAAAAACGGTAAGTGATATAAATACACCGTTTGCTGCATTTTGCTTGGAAAAACCAGTAAATTGCCTGTCATACAGAATTTCAAATTTAGTTACGAAAGTTGGTGACAGATGGCGCTGCTAAGTGGGAAAATTAAAAAAACACTGCATGAATATGTTACGAAGATGCCTTCAAAAATTAAATAACGCTAATTTCAATATATCCACCATTTCCAACAACAGCGCAGCCTAAGAATAAAATTCGTATAAACACGAGCTAGCATTTCCGCCTGCATGGTCTCACTTGCAGCAGAGATTTACGGTTTCGGTTAGGCTGTTGTTTGCTACTTTTGGCGGTAAACCTCGTCTTTCAATTACACCCCACATGAAACATTCAATCTGGCGGACAGAATGGCCAATCCATGCCGCTTACCGTATGCTTTAGATAAACTAGAGCGATGGGGAGATCATCGAAATGTTCGTTGAAGAAATGAGAGACTTCAGTCAAGCAATGTGGACGGTCACGGTCTTGCATGAATCACGGGATTTTCTCGAGAACCGTCAAGGCATTTTGTACCGCCAGAAATGTCCAGATTGACCGCTCGGGTAATTATTTGGCTTAAAAAGTGATCAAATGGATCTTTGGAGAAAATCGCGGCATTCAGTAGCGGCTTCATTAGCATTCCTAATCGTTGACATTTTCCAAACAGATCCTTTATTAAAGATACACCAATATTATAATACAGACATACAAACAATAAGACAACAACAGACATACAACTTTCTGTCCAACATGGTTTATTAGTGAGAAATTGCAGACTCAGGAATTAGCCGGAGTGGCTCAGTGGTCAGAGCGACAGCCCGGAACGCTGTGGACCCAGGTTCGATACCTGGTTCTGGCTAATTTTTCACTCCATGTTGGATTATTGTATTTATTGCTTGTATGTCTCTATTATAATATTTGTGTATCTTTAATTGCTGAATGCAGGCGTTGTTTATGTGTGTTTTAAAGATCCTTTATTGTATCTCTTTTCGGTGCTTTTATGAAATTAACTTCCTTTGAAACTTCCTTTTTGCATTGTTTCTTCAACAATGCTGTGATCTAGGCAGTTAAAATCCAAGACAAGAAGAATCCGTTCTGCTAATGAATAAAATATTTTTGCACAGAAATTTGCAGTCTCTGAGCAGCACACGCTATCTGGAGAACGGTGAAATACAGAATGGAGATCTGATACAGTGTGTTTCTCTACAGATAATTGCAGTTTCCAGTACGGCCATCTGTTACCGAACTTCGTAACTAATGTTGAATTTTTGTGTGACAGAAAAGTTGCTGTATTTATTAAGTAGAATGTAGCAAACGGCACATTTTTTGTTTTTCTTTATTTTAATTTTCAAATATATTTTCAATATATATGTATACATATATATTGGCAAGCCGTCCAGGGAAAAATACACTTCGTCCGAGCACCAACTGTTTCCTATGTCGATTAATCCAGCATTCATTTGCTGCAGGCTGCAGCATACTGTTCGTGAACGTCTCGCGTGTATTAGTGGCAGCCCCACTAAGAGGTTGGAGGGACTGAATCCTGTATGAAAAATATGGAGACTGTGGCGCATGATACGGTGCGTGTGCATGTGTGGTAGTCAATTTGAGCTGCAACACAGTGTATATATAATGCAACACAGTGTATATATAATGCAACACAGTGTATATATAATGCAACACAGTGTATATATAATGCAACACAGTGTATAATATATATATCCTTAATATAGTGTAACATATAAGTATTTACTACACGAGGAATATCTCAAATATTTTTTTTTTAAAGTTGTGATATAATAAATAAATAGGGCCAGTACACTTCATATAATTTTGGTTAACAATTTACTGCAACACGTTCCGCATAGATACCTACCAAATAACCTCACCATAATGACAGAAAGTTAGTCTACTAAGTAATGTAACTGTCGAATTTTCTTTATTATAATTATTTTAATATATAAAGATATAAACTGAAAAATGTGTAGAGTGCCAAATATAATAAATTCTTATATACAATATTTTGTTTCTTACGAGATTTTCATTTAACATGATTTTTTATTTTAAAAAAAAATCATTGTTTTTATACAGCATGTTTCAATTCAATACTTTCTACTTAAATTTAAAAAAAAATGATTGTGTTTAAATATATTTTATACGTAAAGCTAACGCTTTATGAATTAAAAAGTAACGTATAATAAAAATGAAAATTATCTGAATAGTTTACAAGCTTGTAATTTCAGTTACCAACTACCTACACTCCTGAACATTGAAAATGGCGCACCAAGAAGAAATAAAGGTACAATCTAATATACAAATGATCCAAGTTTGGTGGAAATGCGCATGACCATACACCCTGCAGTGGCGCTGCAATCCGGAAGTAGGTCCTATATAAACCGGCGCATAGTGAAAGATTCTTAACGCAACGATCACTTTCCGGCTCTAGGAAGACTTTAGTAAGCTAAGAATGCCACGTAGACGTGTGAGAATACTTTTGTCACAGTTAATCCTGTTGGAGAGGGCCCTCATCATCGGCATGAAACCGTAGGCTGGTCGACGCGTCATGTTGCTCGCCAGATCGATCGTTCAGAGTGTGCCGTCAGAGCGTGTTGGGAGCAGTGCACACGAAATGGTACCCATGGGCGACGTATCGAGCCTGAAGCGACCAGGAAGACGACGAATTGAGAGGATCCAAGGAAAGTGCGACAAGCGCTCGTGGATCCCACAGTACTAACCATTTCCAGTTAACCATTTCCACAGTTTAACCATTCCCCACTTATACTAACCATTTCCAGACGCCTTGCGGAAGTGAATCTGCAATCAAAGTGCTATTTTCGTGTACTTCTTTTAACACCAAAATATTGGCGACTCCGTCTACATTGGTGTTAAGCGAGATTGACGTGGGATGCCACCGAATGGCAAAACCTGGTGTTTAGGGAGGTGAATGGTGTAAGTCTACCAATGCTGTCGCTTAACACACTGCCCACATAGCAGGCGTAATGGTCTGGGGGCCATAGCCTATGATAGCCGGTCCCCTCTAATTGTTGTACGTGGGATCTTAACATGCCAGCGTTATGTTGATGACATTTTTCGACCCCATGTGGGACCTTTCCTAAATGTTATTCCAGGCCCTTTTCCAGCAAGATAATGCTCGTTCGCATACAGCTTGAGTTGCTTAAGACTTCCTACGTTAGGTTGACACTCTTTCATGACCGGCCCGCTCCCTGGACATGTCCCCTATAGAGCATGTGTGGAACCAGTTGAAAAGTCAGGTGCCGCCGTGTCACTCTGTACATGATATGGAGGTGGCTGTTCAAGTTTTGTGGGCCCATGTGGATCAAGACAGCATCAGACGTCTAATACACTCAATGCTGGACCGTGTTGCGGCATGTATTCCAGGAGGCGGCGCACAGTGGAGTATTTAATACAAAATCCGGACTAAAAAGGCATAAATTAAAATTTGCTCAACAGTTGTAAAAATCATATTTTATAATAGTTGACTAACTGGTGCGTCGATCTGTATGTTTGTCAGGAGTGCGAGTCAAATCCGGTTGCTCCTAGCCTCAGTTGAAATGAAAGTTTCTTTGTGAGAAGACGTACTTTTTTGTTATGTTTCAGCTTTGATGTTGTGTTTAAATGTATACTTTGACATGTGCATTTAAATAATTTTTCTTTTCATATAATAAAAATAATTTAAATTGAAAATGCGTTAATTTTAAGCCTTTTTAGATCTAATTTATTGAAATATATTTACTGAAATATGTTATCTAATATATTCAAAGATTTTTAAAGCTGTGTCGGTGTTTGTCGGACCATTTTTGAATTATAATTAGTTATAGTTTTGATTAGTTATAGTTTTATTATATTAGTTATAGTTTTGAAGGCAAATTTCTAAAAAAAAAATTCCGCATATTGTTGCCATTTTTAGATATCAATGTATTTTGGGAGGATTGAAAACCTATTAAAAACACTCAAAAACCAGCATCTCTATACTATAGAGACTCAACTCTGGTAAATACTAAATGCAAGTAATACATATATTATATGCATTGTTTTTTGTAAATAATTAAACATTTATGTGTAGCAAAATTAACCACATTTAATTAAACATTACTTGTAAATAAATCAAACCTATGAACAAACAATTTCCTCTTATAAACAATAAATAACGAAGTAAACAATCTATTATATATTTATTTATTAAAATAAATACATACATTTATGCATATATAACATTAATTAAGTGTATTTACTAATAGTAAGTCAAAAACAGTGGTTTTAACATTAAAACACATGAAAAATAATTTTGGCCAGGATTTTGTGTCAAATACTCCACTGTGCGGCGGTCCGACGCGCTATTGAAGTTACACTGTATTTCTCTACTTGTACACACTGTATATGTTTAATTGTCTTGATTTTGGGATGAAGTGAATCTCTCATCTATATCATTATGTGTATTAAATTTCATTTCAATCCGATGCTCCATTGTTGGTGTGCTATTTTCAATGTTTCTGAGTGTATTTTAACAGGGGATTAGGCGATTTAAACTAGGTCCATAGCAGCATAAAACGGAAATATTATCAGCTTAATAAATAATTCACACAACTTGTAGCTTTCTAATCTTTTATTTAAAAGCGAAAAATAGACATAATTACTTAAGAGTCTGAAATTAAAAGTTGAACTCAAGAAAACAATACCACGTTCACAATAATATTATGTAGAAGTAACAACAGATTGT
The DNA here is from genome assembly GCA_963931845.1 of Maratus michaelseni. NCBI lineage: Eukaryota > Metazoa > Arthropoda > Arachnida > Araneae > Salticidae > Maratus > Maratus michaelseni. The sequence continues at coordinate 252,512,693 of OZ007590.1, read as the reverse complement.
ATGAAACTTTAAAAACTTCATATTTTATATAAAACGTTAGAGTCATAGCAATATACCTTCCATTGAAAATACATTTTTAGAAAACATATATCATGTTTGTAAATCAACTATGTAACGCCCCACATTTGGCGGAAAATAATTTTAGATAACGCCAGTTGTCAAAAATATAACATCGCGGTAGAAGAAAAACCCGTCGTATGAAGCCGTACATAGAAGCGGCACTAATTTCTAAGTAAAGCTACAAAATACAAAGCGACCACAAAAAATAAGTGTGAATGAAAAACTAAAGTAAAAGAACCGGCAATGTGTGGACGCAGAGGTTTTGACTCGAAATTCAGTAAATAGTGTTAGCAGAGTGTACCAAACAAAGTGAACGTATTTTAACTTGCGAATAATTGTATATGTGCTTAACAATGTCACCTCCCTTACATACGAGAATATAAAAGAAAAACATCTCACATTCAGTTTAATCTAAATTTTATACTGTAACCGTTCTATTTTCAAACAGAGAAGATATTAAATAGCCCTTTTTATAAGTAAATTTTTACGTATTCCAAAAGTTTAAAGAATAAATATACTGTATTATATATATAGTAACAATTGCAGTAATAAAAACTCTTTAACATGCACCTGCATCGCAGGTAGATTTGTTTCAGACAAGGAACCTTTCACCTGAATCAAACATTATCTATCAAACTTGAAATCTAACTTACAATTTAAATATATGCATTTATAATGGCATTTCCAAATTCACTAATAAGGGAAAATTAATTAAAGTATTTAGATACAAGTACTTTTAAAAAGTTTAAATATAAACATACTTCTGAACATTTTAGGTATAAACACATTTTCCTAGAAAATAGAAGTATGCGCGTTCAATACATTTCAAATAGTCATATGGTTACTTTTTTTTAAATATACCAAATAACTGTTTCAACCTAGCATCTTTAGATGAATTACAGAACGTGTGAAACTTTAGTTAACCAAAAAATTTAAAAATAAATGAAAAAAGGGAATGATACATGCACTTATTTGAAAGAAAAGAAAAAATAGTAAAACAATTAATTTTCCGTTAAAAAAATGCGATCACAAAGAAAATACCCTTATGTAAAAATATTACTACATAAATTATATAAAGCACATTAACTACAGTCACTTTATGCACTAAGCACATAAATATACCACCAGATAAACTTTGTTACACTAAAAACATGTGCAAAATCTGGCATGTTTTAAAAAAAATAAAAAATGTCAGATATAACATGTATTCTGACATTTTAAACTTATAAATATTAGAATTCATAATATCCCCGTATATTTTCCAATCTGAAAAATATTTCTGAACGAAGCCTTTTAACCCATCTTTAGGAAGACGTTTAGTGAGAATATTGGTAAAATCTTTCTTTGATCTAACATGTTTAAAGATGAATATAATCTTATAAATCAAATTTTTTTGGAAATGATATCTCTCACTAATATGTTTGGTCCTGTTATTTTCGATAGGTGAACGTGAAAAATCTATTGACGCTTGGTTATCACACAGAAGCTGACATGAAAAATTTACTTTATTTGGAAATATTTTTAAACGTATTATATGGATTAACCACTTAAGTCTTTAGCGGCTTCCTTTCGCGTTTTGTATTCAGAGTCCATTGTGGAAATAATGAGGCGCTTCTGTTTGTATCGGCACTTGATAATCGGAATCTTAGCTAAAAAATAAAATAATTCTTCCCATCGAGACACAGTCATTACAATATGATGCGAAATCTGCATCACTATAACATGAAATTTGTTTTTTATTATTTGAAATGTTAAGCCTATAGTATTATGTAGATTTACCATAACCCAATAATTTGAGCAGGAAATTCCAAGTGAATCACTGAGAAAATATATTAATGGCCAATTTTATATCAGGATGTGTGCGACTTGCAATGTATGCCAAACATCCGATTAAACTACTGCACTGAATTTTATTTATTTCTTGCTGAGGATAAATGCTTAAACTTTTTCAAAGTTATTCCAAATATTTAAGTGTTGCCAGAAATTTGTTAAATTACAATTTAATGTACAGTACCAAAAAGCTTTTGATTTAAGAAGGGATAAAATACAAAGAAATAGAACTAAAAGTTTTTTATATTTTAAATAAGACAAGGGTATTTCTCATTCCGTTCATGGTGTTTAAATGCATCGTTTAATTTATAAAACAAAACTCTTAATCAAAATTAACACCTATGGGGCAAAAATTTTATAATTGCTTGTTTTAATCTGTATAATTTAATTAAAATAATTTAAATTAATGTTATACATTTTTCTATGTGCACGTTTTCTGCAAAAATTATGTGCATAATTATTTAGGAAAAACTTTTGTTAGAAATGCTTTGTTTAACATCAGATAAACAGCGTTTGTTTTAATACTCCAATTTAAAAGATTTTACTAAAATAACAATTGTACTCCATCTACACGTTTTGCTGAGTAAATGATATTTTGTTGTGGAGTGCTATAATTAAATGCAGAAAGGTATTGTAATTAGATAACAGTTGAAATATTTTTTTTTAAGTTTGTTTTTTATGAAATGCTTAAAATGACACATAAATCGCACATACTTTAAATCGCACATACAACAGTACATCTTACTAATGCACGTTACAATTCATCCTAATTTGTAGTAACGTGATGTATTTTATTAAAATAAAGCTGTATATTTATTTGTTTTGTCATCAAAAAGTAAACAACTTTCATTACATTTCTAACAGTTTACCAAAACTTTAATGGTCAAATACTTAAATAGAACTTGGTATAACAAAAATACTTACCTTTAACTAATACACGATATACCTTTAACTAGTATTTAGTAAAATAGCTTTGTATAATCATTCTGACCAAAAATTTGCCATTCAAGAAATACTTTTTTTTTCGTAAAGTCAATATTACATTAAAATTTTCGAAATATAAATAGCTTTATATATTACCTGATTTCTTCCGCGATACGTGACTTCAATCCAATCATCGTTGATATATCGTTTTTTGATCACGTTTTGAATAGTCAACCAAATGAAGCAGGTAGCATGGCAGTATTGACCAATAATGCTTAACTATTGCTCAACAACAACACGCAACTGTACAAGTCGGTAGTTTTTTACTGATTTTGGTTATTGTTGCCCAATGTAAGGATTACAATATTGAAATTTCCATAATTTCAATAATTTCAATATTGAAAAAGTTTGGTATTCACATTTTAAACTGCCATTTGGTTTATTTTTCGAAAAAGAGAGGTTAGGAAACAAATTTCATATAATGTCAAATAATATTTCATACTAGCAGATCCACCCGTCGTTGCCCGGTCCCGTTAAAAAATAACACGAAACGCGAAATCACTCTAAAAATCGCTGCACGATTTTCTTCCTCTGGTAACTCTTTGTCTTTAGGAAATTAAATAGAGAGATGGACCCGAAGCGAAGTAAATTTAATACAACCCCCTCAAATGTCTGGATCATTTCATTCAAAACGGGTCAGTTTCTGGTCAAAATTTTTAAAAAATTACCGTCTAATATCCATAAAATTTGCCTTTTCGGAATCAGAAAAATAAAATGTGAATTTCGATTCAAATAATCCATTACTTTTCTTAATACTTGAGGAGGAGTGAAAATGAAACTTTTCCGTTGTCAGGGATTATCAAATCGGTAAGTTTCTTTTGCTGTTTCAATAAAAATTAGCCATTTTTGGAGCACGCGCAGGAAAATCTTTTAGTTCCATCGCCAGGGGATGCATTTTGTTCTAAACAAATTATCCGACACGTGTCCCCGCTGCCTAGGATACCATGTATAGCAGACGTGCTAGGCACGCGCTGCAAAATATTTTAGTTCCAGTTTCTACCACCAGGTGGAGTATTCTGATCTAAATAAACCTATTTCCGAACGAACCCCCGGTCCTCGTTCCCGCTGCTTACGGCACCGTGTAGAAGGCGTGCCGTGCACACGCTAAAAATCTGTTAGTTCCACTTTTCACAGCCAGGGAATACCAAATCTATGTCATAAATAATTAGCTATATCTTAATTAGTTCATGTTAAGTTGAATGAACCGATTCCTGTTGAAGTCGGATCCATAGAACCCGAGAAAATAAATCACCTCCCTGGATATTAATATTCATAAACGGTGATAACCAAGGGCTGAAAAAATGATACCGAAGTTTATTTAGTACCTGGGAGACCTTGGAAGAATGTAAGAAAATATTTCGTTTGAATCGGACAAAGTATACATGCAAAATCTTTTAGTTGCATTTTCCACAGCCAGGGGATGTGCACTCTTATTCTAAACAAACCTCTTTCCGAACGAAATTCCGCCATGTGTCTTCTCTGCTTATGACAAAGTATAGAATGCGTTCGGCGCACGCGCTGAAAATCTTTTAGATCCGCTTTCCACCGCCAGGGGGCGCCAAATCTATGCCTTTATTAGTTATCTATATCTTAATTAGGTCATGTTAAGTTGAATGAATCAATTGTCGTTAAAATCGGGCCCTTTGTTTGAATCGGACAAATTTTAAATGCAAAATTGTTTAGTTTCACTTCCCACCACTAGGGGTGCACTCAGTTCTAAATAAAACTCTTTCCGATCAAAACTCCGGCACGTGTCTCTGCTGCCTACGACACCTTATAGCAGGCACGCTGCGCAAGCGCTGCAAAATCTTTTAGTTCCATTTTCTACCACCAAGTGGCGCCAAATATGTACCTTAATTAGTTATCTATATCTTAATTAGTTCGTGTTAAGTTGAATGAACTAATTCTCATGGAAATTGGCCCCATAGAATCCGAGAAAATACCCCTTCCTGGTCATTAATGTTCAGAAATAGTGGTAACCAAGGGCTGAAAAAATGATACCGAGGTTTATCTAGTACCTGTGGACGTGAGAAAAGACTAATTTCTGAAATCAAATACATAAATGTCATATACATGAAAATCTCTAAAAATTGCATAAAACAAATCGCAAAAATTCACAACTCGATGTTCGAATTGCAATCAGCTGAGGACCTTTTCATCTGCCAATCACAATTGCCTGGTTGACTTCCAGCTGATCCTACAATTCTATCAGCTACCAATCGCAACTGCCCTCCAATGGTGTTTGACTTGTAGTGGGCGATTTGTGACGTCATTTGAAGCAAAAAATGCTGCAGAACATGAGAAAAATGTTAAAAAACGCATAAAAAATGAAATTCAAAGAAAAAAAAGACTAATAAAAAAATCGAGATAATAAATAATCCGTCCCTCTCTTTTAAAATTATGATTTTTTTTTATCTGTAAAGAATTATCAACTTTCTCCAAGCTAAAAAGAAAAAAAATGACGATTCTGAGCGTATCTGAAACTGAAGAGGAACCAACCACCGAACCAATCAAGCATTCTGGGCAAAATTACTTAGTGTCGAAGTATTCGCCAAAAAATCAAAAATCACTATACGAATTTCGCATCAACCTTATTAAAAAGAGGATAAAATTTACTATGTTGGTCTAAAAGATTGGAACCGAATTCCGGTTGTAAATCGCAGCAAAACGTCAAAAACCACTAAAAATCGCATTTTTCAAATCATGATTTTTTATCTGTAAAGAATTATCAACTTTCTTCAAGCTAAAAAGAGAAAATAAAATGACGATTCTGAGTATATCGGAGTTAAAATGGAATAAAAACAACCGAACCAATCAAGCATCCTGACCAAATTTCTTAGTGTCAAAGGAAAAAATTCGCCAAAAATTCAAAAATTGCTGTACAAATTTCGCATAAACTTTATTGAAAAGAGAAAAAAATTTACTATATTGGGCTAAAAGATTCAAACTGGATTCTCATTACTAATGTAGAAAAATCGCAGCTAAACGTGAAAAAACACTAAAAATCGCATAAAAAAATTAATTTTAAAAAAATCTAATCAGAAATTCTAAAATATGGCTTCGAGGTGCCAAACTACATGCATAGAGGTACCTTCTCACCAAATGTTGTAGCTCTGCGTGCATCGGTCTCTTCAGAATACAGCCGAGAAACACACACACACAAACACACAAGCTTCATTCTTTATTATAGTTGGAGATAAAACTATATACTATATAAGGTTAAAAAGAGATATTCAATTACTAATGTCGTGTATTTCAATACTTTATTCTTCACATAACCAATTTTACAATCAGACATCACTCAAAACATGGTAAAAGTTCCATAAAAAAGTCCATCATTATTAATAATGTTAAAAAGTTTCTAAAAAATCGTCTCCATTACAAAAACGTTTTCGCCCTAGCCGGAGCATCATCAGCTGTAATTTCAATTGAATAAACATACAGCAGAGGATTAGTTTTAGAGGTATAGTTCAAATTTCAAAAACTGTTTCAAATGTTGTTCTTCATCATATGAATATCGATTTGCGTCAAAATAAGTATTTTTTTTAAGTTACGAAATTTAAATTTTATACGGTCCCTGGGGCTTGTAAGTTATATTTAGAAAGTCGTTTCCCATGCTCTAATAAGAAAATACAGTAATAATTCAATTATTCTACTTGCAAAACATATCTAGTTATGAGAAGTTGAGTTTTATAGCCCTACAAAACTGGAAATATATAAAGATATTTATGAAAATAATTTAACATTCAATAGTAAATCTTTCTGGCGACTTTAGTTTTAAGGCACATTTATTAATTAAATTATTCTCTTTCAAAAATTGAAAAATAAATTGTTTTTAAAAAAAATCTCCGCTTTCTTTTTTTGCATTCGTGTTAGTATAGTCAAAATTAACATTTTATAATGTCTTCCAATATTTAATTTACATCAGTCATAAAATTTAATAAACTTAACGATGCATTTATTCATTAAATTTTAATCACGAGACAAAAGAAAATTATAATTTCCATATCACAAAATAGCAGTAATTACAAAAAATATAATAAATAAAATAAATAACTCTATCCATATGCGTGATAGTGGAATTAAATTTTTTTCTCTTTCTTACAGTTGGGTGGATTTATAAGCCATAAAATATTTCAGGCAATTTCATTTTCATTCCAATGTAAATTCTTGTTGCTAAAAGAGTTTTTTTTAATTCATTTTTTTTTAAATACGTTACATGTGAAGTGTGTAAATCGTTCAAAAATTAGCAGGTTTTTTTTTTCTTTTTTCTTTTTTAATCTGTTACATAATAATAAACTTTAAGAAAATATTAGTATTATTTGCACTATAATTATAGATAATGTTCATCTCTATTTAAGAAAAACAAAACTCCAAATGTAAACCACTTTTATCGAAATCTACACTTATAAAAGAACATGTCTTGGTGACTCATAATCAACGCCGAGCATCAACAGTTGCTTCTAGGACAATGAAAATTTGAAGACTTGTTCAGTACACAATGTAGGCACACATTAAAATTTTTTTTTGAAAATTCACCCCCTAAGAGGGTTAAATAGGAGGTGGAATGACTTAGGTCGTAAATTTAGGTTGCGTCATATCTCAACTGAAATTTCAGGTAGAAGCGTGAAATTCAGGACAACAAATCTACTAAAAAAATAATTAAACACGTATTTCAGACATCTTAGAAATTCAATCACTAAGGGATTAAATGGGGGGGGGGTCGAACATTTTAGGTCACTTCGCGGTATCTTAGAAGCAGTTTTAGATCGGAACGTGAAATTCAGCATAACAAATCTACTAAAAGAATAGTTAGACAGATATTTCAGCGATCTTAGAAATTCAACCACTAAGGGGGTTAAATGATAGTCGAAAGTTTTAAGTCACTTCACCATATCTCAGTAGCAATTTTAGGTAGGAGCATAAAATTCGGGATAACAAATCTACTAAAAGAATAGTTAAATACGTATTTCTACGATTCTAGAAATTCAACCACTAAGGGAGTTAAATGAGTTGTCTAGAATTTTAGTTCTTTCCGCCATATCTCTGTAGCAGTTTTAGATAAGAGCGTGAAATTAAGCATAACAATTCTATTAAAAATTAGCTAAACACATATTTCGGCGATTTCAGAGCTAGCGATCTTGCCGCCAACATCGACTATGAACCCCCGATGATGGAAGATTAGACGAATAAATAACTATTGTTGATTTTTTTTACTAGATATTTTGCGAAACTTTTTTTTTAAATTTCGTATTTTATAAATTGTTTTTTCCCTTTTCTTCTTTAGCTATCCGTTTAAATTTTTATACAAAATATAGTAAATTTCCTTCTGTTCTCAAATACATTTTTGGAAGAAAATATTTGCGATTTAAATAATAATTGCCATATTTATGGGCTCGGGTAAGCACAAGGCTTCGTTATAGTGATTGGCGTATAATCAATTTATAGGCGTTATATCCACAGGGCTTTGTTAAAAGGATTGTCATTCTTTATTTGCATGCAAAATTCACAGGGGCCCGTTATAGGAATCGCTGATTAACGATAGATGGCTGAGAAGCACACAGGACCCCGTTATAAGATCACCGTTTTAAGAATTTATGGACGTGAGATCACACTGCCCATTTACAATAATCGCCATGATATAGGTAATCTTAGGTAATCCTATTTTTGTTTATTTTATCTGAAAGCTTTCCCTTTCCCCCAGGTAATCACGTCCAGCGCCAAGCAGATCTTTGTTAGTAGATTCATGAAAAAAAATATTTATGTCACAAAATGCTTATTTCTGTGCTTTATTTATATTCTTGTTAGTTATTTTCGTATAGCTTAAAATAAAATATTTTATTTATATTTTTCTGTTTGCATGCAAAATGCACTATTTTGCCCCAAGCGAAGTCCAGGTCATACACTACAGAAGGCATCTGTACCTCACACTGTAAGCGACCGGCTAGACTGGCGAAGATTGGCTAATATTTGTGTACGCGTGTGTTGTGTCTATAAGGTAATAAAGTATTATATTCCTATAAATAAATTTAAACATCACATATAGTTTACACGATAATTTTCTACTACTGTTGTATTCGAAATATATGATTAAATACAAAATATTAATTACATTTCTTGTTTTGCAGATCATACAACATACGGTAGTTTAACTAACAAAGCCAATAAAATTTTTAAGAATGAAATTTCTTGCATTTGAGATAATTTTCAACGAAAATAGTAATCTAAAAAATGTTATTCTGCAAGTAAAAATACCAATAAAATTAACTTAGAGAAGTATTTAAAACACAAATAAGGAATATCATTTTTTATATGATATTTAACGTTCGTTTCCCTACACATATTAATATACAGAGCCAATACAGAAATAAATAATACTGAGCTTTATTTCCCTAATTTATCCATTCTGTGTAATAACTCTAATTCTTTAACGACAATTATTTTGAATCATTCTTATAATGCCAACAGAAGAAAGTAAGTAGCATATGTAGGATTGTAAATAGATTGTTCATTCGATTTCGAAGGTTTTGGGAACATTAAATCAATAGTGCATTTTAATATAGGAAACCTCTTCGACTGTTCCTGCCCATTAATTTCTCAACCATGTTAAAGTTTGCATGTATTAGTTCAACAGCTGCATAATGCATATTTAAATTACCGAAGAATTTCTGGGCCACTTATTGAAAAGCAAGCTAAATAATGAATGAAACATTTTAGGATAGAATTAGGCAATTTGAATATCAATAAAGCGAAATGACTAATTCCTATCCGTTATGCATTTTTGATTTCACAAAAATCGCGTAACTTTCAATGATTACTAATTGCATAATATGTTGTCTTGTATATATTTTTATAGTAGCATTTAATTATTTATTACAAATAAGACGTCTAAAATTAAGTTTATTTGCCAAGAACTGCAAAATATATATATTAAATAAATGTAGCTAATTGCACCGCATTAATGTAATATTTTTACTGCAGTATGCGTCATTTCTATACATGGCAATATATGCTATTCATGTGCTATGACAATTAATTACGATTTAACAATTAAATTAAATATTACTTATGACTTAACAATTAAATACTGATTGAAATTAAAAAAAATTTGAATTTGCAAAGTTTCTTGAAAACAATTAAATATTCTGAAAATTCAATTATAGAAGGTCCTACAATTAATTATATTTCTGGATCATAACGATTTTACATATGTTCCATATATTTTAACATATTTCAAGTAATAAACATTCTCAGAACAAATTTACTTACCGGAAAATTACTAAATATTAATTACTGGGAAGGTGAAGTGAGAAAATATTAAATTATCTGTAAAATAATTAGACAGGCAAGCAACAATAATATAAAAACATTAAGGAAATTCAATCAGATGATGACATAAATTTCTGTACAGATTTGGTTGTTGTAGAATTAATTAAAAATGAAATATATATTTTTAAATTATTCATTCATGTTTGAATTTATAAAAAATGTAAGATTTTTAATGAGAAAATAAGATATTAAATAAAACAAAATTCTAAATTTATATTCATGTATATATAATGAAAAAAATCAACTTCTTATAATTCAAATCCTGTTCTTCCCCAATTAAGTAAGGTTTATTTATATATAAATTTAAATAACTTTAAACTTTAATTTAATTAGGCCGATATGTGAAAAAAAACTGTCTGTTACTTGCGGGAGCTATGTTATTTTACGGAAAAAAATATTCCGATGAAATTAATTTCATGAATGTATCAGAAAAAAGCTAATATGAATTTGAGAATAACCTTAACAGCACTAAACATTTATTTATTTAAATTGTTATTTTCACTAAGGCTGTACGATTTATTTTCCAACAGAAGAAAAGTAAGTAACATATGTAAGATTGCAAATAGATTGTTCATTGGATTTTGAACCTTTTGGGATCATTAAATGAATCCTGCATTTCACAATAGGAAAACTTTTTGGCTGTTCCTACCCATTATTTTTCAACCCTATTCAACAACTGCATAGTGTACATTTAAATCCCCGAAGCATTTCTAAGCCATTTATTTAAAAGCATGTTCAACAATTAATGAGATATTTTATTATACTAGATAATTTGAATATCAATAAAGATAAATGAAAAATTCCCATGAATTATGAATTTTTGATTTCACAATTGTATATATTTTTATGGTAGCATTTAATTATTTACAACAAGTAAAACGTTTAAAATTAAAGGAATTTGTCAAGAATTGCAAAATATTAAAAAAGTGTAGCAAAATATTAGATAAGGTGTAATTGCACCATATTAATGTAATACTGGTTAACCCTTTACTGCATCATGTGTCATACATATACATACCAATATATGCTGCTATGACAATTACTTACGATTTAACATTTAAATTAAATATTACTTATGAGTTAACAATTAAATACTGGTTGAGATTTAATTTTTTGTTTAATTTGGCTCTCATCTCGTGAAAATAATCAAATATTCTATTACATAATTCGTAGAAGTCAATTACAGAAGTCCGTACAAATAATTATATTCCTGGCTCATAACGATCTTACATAATGTTCAACATATTTTAACACATTCCAAATAATAATTAATAATTTCAGATCAATTTTGATTACCTGAAAATTTTAAATAACAAATTACTAAATATTCATTAACGTGGATGGTGAAGTGTGGAAATATTAAATTATCTGCAAAATAATTAAACAGACGAGCAAGAATAATATAATAACTTTATGAAAATTGAATCAGATGATGACATAAATTTTCTTTACAGATTTAGTTGTAGAATTAATTAAAATGAAATCTATTTTTTCAATTACACAATCATGTTTGGATTTCTAAGCAATGTAAGCTTTTTTAATGAGATTCAGAGTTTTATCTGTGACGAAAATAAGATAATAAATAGAAGAAATTCTAAATTTGTATTCATACATACATAATGAGAAAAAGAAAGCTCTTATAATTCAAATAGTGATTTTTCACAATTAAGTAGGGTTTCTTTACATATAAAATTTACTAAATTTTAAATTTTAATTTACCTTGTTGATCTTACAGATTTAGAATCATTATATACAAAAAACTTGTATGTGTAAAAAAAAAAATCTCGTATTTGAGAAAACTGCGTTGTTTTGCAAATATATGTATTCCGATGAAAGTAATTTCATGAATTTATCAATAAAATGCGAATATGAATTTGAGCCTTGGTAATACGCCTTGGCTGTTCCTGCTCATTACTTTCTCAATCATGTTAAATTTTGCGCGTATTTGTTCAACAGCTACATAATGTACATTTAAATCCCCGAAGAATTTTCGGGTCATTTATTGAGAAACAAGCTCAATAATGACTGATTTTTTATAATAATAAATAAACTGGATATCAATAAAGAGAAATGAATAATTCCTATCAATTATGAATTTTTGATTTCACAATTTTATATATATTTATGGTAAGAAAAAAAGCTAATATGAATTTGAGAATAACTTTACAGATAACAGTACTAAACGTTTATTTATTTAAATTGTCCTTTTTACTAAGACTGTAGGATTTATTTTTTATTTTACATTGAACTTGTACTGTCGTAATACTTTTTTTACAGTGTAAATATAAAAGTTTATCTTACAATTTTACTAAAGGTGAAAAATAACCCATTAAACGCCAACGCTCCACGTTGCGGAAACATGTTTTTTTTTTTGTTCTTTTTTTTCTCAAAATATTTTTTAGCTATTTAAGAACAAATATTTTTACAGTAAAGATATTAGTATAAAGTAAAAATATATTTTTTTCAAAATAATATTTTCCTTTTTTCTATTTTTTGTAGATTTTTTAAAAAAAATCATTTTCGGTTTTCCGACTATCTCCAGTCAAATTAGTTAAAAAGAAAAAAAAATTCTCAGTTTTGTTCACCTACTGTCAGGTTTTAAAACCAACATTTCAAATAACAATATATTCAAAACCCGGACTAAATAGAGTTATTTAAAGCAACAATAGAAAGATTTGTTTGGAATGTTCCTAGGGTGGGAACGTTGCGGTATTTCCTTTATCCTTTGCCTACGAGCTCTCTTTCACAAGGAAAGGAATGCTCCCCTAAGAAGAAAGAATGCAAAGTAACCACTTAAAGTGATAAAATAAAATCTTTAGTTCCATGGTTCGGAGAAACAACAATACTTTGAAATATAGTTGTATTTTACTGCGTGTTAGTTTGTTATTTTGAAAAGCATAGTGTATTTGAATCATTTGGCTGCCGATAAGTAATAGTGTTTAGATAAATTTAAAAAAATCGATATATATGTGAAAATGCCTGTTAAATTTTTAATAGTAAAACAAACCTTGGAATATTTCGATACACTGGATTCTGATTCTGAAGGTTATCCACTAAATTTAGAAGTTTATGTGAGAAAAGAAAAAATACATTTGAAAAAAAAAATAAATTGAAACTAAGCCCCTAGGAACAAGGGTGGTTTTGGACTTAATTAATTGCATCGGCGATCCCTCAAATCATGCGTTTTACATGGCCAATTTTTTTACACCTCTGGAATTATTAGAAGAAATGCGAAAGCGCATTTTTTTATGACGGACACAATCAGAGAAAATAGGTTGAAGGATTGCCCTCTAAGTAAATGTAAACAATTGGAAAAAATAAAAGAGGAACTTTTGAATCCATTGTCACAGAAAATCTGTGTGCAGTAAAATGGAGAGACAACAAGGTTGTGTATTTGGCATCTAATTTTGAAGAAGACACTCTGTTAGGTTAGGTAAAAAGATGGTGCTCTAAAGAAAAAAAGAAAATTGATGTCCCTCAACCGAAGATAATTTCATCATATAATGAGTATATGGGAGGTGTGGATCTCTCAGATAGATTTTTAAGTACTTACAGGCCTCCAAAAAATTGTAAAAGAAAATAATTTAAAAGATAAGCTTTTCTATGTTTAAAATTTATTTGTTAATAGTATTTTTTCTTTAAATTTAAAAATTCAAATCAAAATAATGATTTTTAATTCAATATTAAATTTCTTATACCTGCATATATAATAAATTAACTGTTTTAAATATTTTTTATTCCATGCAAAATAATTTAATCCACATTTTTAAAAATAATTAAAAACATAACTTCTTCTAAGTAGTAGAAAAACAAACGTTACTTGCGTTCAATCAAGGGAACGTTTTCCCCCTATAAGACGCCAAAGCTCCCGTTACGGGAACATGCCGGATTTTCTAAACGGTTACACTTTTTTGACAAAAATTCAACTATTCTATAATAGAGACATCAAATGTGTATTTAAAAATTAAAAAAGTTATATTTATTTAACATTATTCATATAGCGGCGTTTAATAGGTTAAGTCATAGTACCATTTTCTTATATATATATGTATATATATATATATATATATAATGCGAAAACCACATACCATACTTTCAATCCCAAAGCTACTGAAGCGGCAGAGAAAACAAACAAATAACCATAAAAATTCGAACTAACAAAACTTTAAACAAAAAACTACAAACAGAAAAAACACAACCAATGGAGACAGGCTGCAGGGCTAAAGACCTGCATGCTGGGTTATACCGGCATTACACATAAAACTTCCCCCATGCCTGTCACAACCAAACTAACCATAGGAAACATTAAACCAAGATGAAAAGAACGACTCAGCCGGACGAAGCTCCTTATAAAACCTACACTCACTTGGCGATATTTTTAATCGCCAAAAGGAGAGTATTACTGTATTCTTTACCTTTGACAAAACTATTCACCAAACTATTTAACCAAGCAATAGGATAACTTTGAACCATTGCCCCATGATAGAGATTTATTATGTCACTCATTATACTATCATGTTTAGAATTTAATTTTGTTATCCTAATTAAACTGTTGATAAATATATTTCTAAAAATTGAAATATGTACATTAGAATTAAAATTTAATATCTTGATTGTTTCAAATTTGTAATCATTTCTCTTATCGTAAATGCAAGTACGCAAGTCACCCCTCTCGATGTCGATAGCAAGGTCTAGATAATTTACATGTTTTGTGTTATATGAAGTTCTCTTTAATGTCAAACCTTGGGGGTAATAATCAAAATTTAATTCACTGTTGGAATCGTTAATCTTTACCAACAAGACATCATCAATATATCTGAAACTTAAAAAATCCTTGTTTAATGTATCATTAACTTCGTATAAAAATAAATAAATATCTGCAAGTACCGAGCTGCAACTACCCCCCATAGGTATACCCTTAATCTGCTGAAACACATGCTTACCGTCAAATAAGTAATTTTCATTAACTACAAAATTAAATAAATTTATTAAATGATCCAAATCTTTACCCAAAGTATTGTAACGCTTAAAAAAATCAAAAATTTTTATTTTTAAGATCTATTAAATCAATGTTATTATATAAATCTTCAAAATCATAAACATATAAACCTTTGATATTACTCAAACCTTTCAATCTATTAAGTAACTCAATACTATTTTTTATAATACAAGTGTTATTATGTTTTAATGCCACATCAAATAAACTCTGCAAAATATCCAAAAACTTTTTATTAGCAACTTCTAAATAAGTTCCAAAACCACATGTAATTGTACGAAAGGCAACAGGGTCCTTATGAAATTTAGGAATCAATACCATATAAGGTAATTCTTTACTACGTTGTGTGTATTTTAACCTTTTGTAAAATGCGCCAATTCTTCTTTCTGTCTCTTTTACATTGGTATTTAATAACCTGTAATTATGTTTTTTATTATAACTTTGTTTTAGTTGGTCACTGTATAACTTTTTGCAAATAATTGCAAAATTTGTATTAGCTTTATCTATATAAGTTATAACAAAATTACTCTGTGAATCCTTAATAGATTCTTTTAATGAATTATAATCTTCTATCGAAATCCCCCCCGTTTTACCGCAATAAATTGAACTCAAATCCTTCAATACATTATGTTTCCATTCCAAAAAAGCAATTTCCGGCAAGCAAAACTTGTTCATTAATTTATGTATAAACATGTCAACGTTGATTTTTAATCGTTTTTTTTTATAAAATCCCTAGTATTTATCCTTTTTAAGCGAAATTTTGTACCGTATTGCATATAATTCCTCAATGTTTTGTCCTTGACAATATCTAAATTACCAGTCAATACATGACCGTGATCCACATCTACGTAATTACTATACCTTGGATCATGACAATGACATAAATTGTTATCATTGTTTCTACCGATTTCTTTTGAAAAATTATTATAGTTAAAAACTGTACGTCCTAAAGGTTTATCATATTTAAAAACCTTGACAATTTCTATGTCTTTATCTGGAAGCAATTCATTGTATTTATTCAATACATGACCTATATTAATACCACGTTTTTTATGTTCCATGTAGTCCATTACAATATACATACGATTGGCCAATTTATTGTTGTTATTGCATCTCCCCAAATATTGCTCCAAATGTTGTGATCTAATCCTTAACCTCAAAATATCTAAAGCCAAATCAATATTGTAATTACTCTTATATAAATATAAAAAGTTTAACAAATCACCTATAAAACGTTTTTTCACATTAAATATAATAAATTTTATATTTCTTACTATACCATTAAAATCACTCTCAAGAATTGAGAACACATCCTTTTCCAATTACCCCATGATCCATCTCTGTAATGAATCCATAACTCATGGGATGTTCGATACGTTCGTATATTGAAACATCCAATAATGTGTTTCCTAATTTTTTCATAACGTTAGTTCCATTGAACATAACATTTAACCCGTAAGGGTACACAGTACCACATTTAATCATCATATCATTTTCACATATCATTCTTTCCCTTTTGTTAGGAACTATCTTTAAAATCGTCAATTCCATATTTTCAATACCATGCTTGTTAAAATGTCTAATTTCAATCTCCTGTTCTTCTTTATTAGTTTTACAATTTCTGATGTCAGACTTATGGTTGTTAAACCGCTTATTAATTGGGTCAGAAGTTTGACCTATATATGACATACCACATATCTTGCAACTAAGTTTATATACACTATTATATACCTTACATACCTTTAAATACCTGATGTCCTCAATAGTGTTATACTCTATTCCCACACTCAGGCAAACTTTACATCGTTTATCAGTACATTTACTTAGTTTAAGATTACTGAAACTTATCTCCTTTTTTAAGTTTGTGTTATAAAACGTTCTAGTTTTATATTTTACCTCAATATCCTTACCATCACCACCATCGTAAACGTCATTAATTAAAGCACTATTATAAATATATCTGGTGTTATACCTGATCGAATATCTTTTTCGTATACCTTCAACCTCCCCTCTATCCAAACAAATATCAAACTCACAATTTTATATATATATATATATATATTATTATTGCTGTTGAATAATAAGTCGTAAAAATTGTAATTTAACTTTTGCTATTTATAACTTTTAATATTATTTTGTATTTAAATTTAATCATTTAAAAAATATATTTCAGCTATAATATAAATTTCAATTTTCCGAAGAAGTTGTTGACGTATTTTCTAATAATTAGAATTTGTGTAATTAAATTTATGCCCTTATATATAAAGCATCGAAAATATTTTACTCGGTGGATCATTGTTCAAGGATCATTCTAAAGATCAAATGTTAAGCAAATTTACATTTAATATTGCCTGTTGTGAATAGTTTTATCATAGAATTGTGACAAAATTATCTCAGTTTCTTCTAGACTTTTGTATTATCGTGACGTTTATTTGTTTCACCAAATTGTGCTAAGTCTATATTAGTTCCCAGTCACTTATATAAAATATATAGTTTCTGCATAATTAGAGTTTCAGTTCTTAATGAGTAGCATTCTTTCGCCATTTACATACTTTTATGAGTGCTATTATAATTGCAATCAGCAATTATATAACACATTGAAGTACTTTGGAAAATCTGACTGAATATATTTAACTACTTAAGATAGAAGGAATTGCACGTACAACATAATTGAAAACAAAAATATTTATCCATGTTCTTTAATTGAAAGATAATAAAGAACAATTATAAATTTAAATTAGTGTTTCGTTAATTTTACAATTTTTATTAACTAGAAAAATTTAAAAGTGATATGTATAACATATAGATGATTTTAATTTTTCACATAAATATATGATAGAATTCAGCAAATATTTTCCTATTTAAAAAGTTATTTTGAGTTAACTCGACTAAAAATAATTTGTTAAATACAATTAGCTTGCATTAACTCATACCATCAGATCAAGGACAGAATTCTTATTACTATATATTCTTTATTTATATATTTATTTATACTTAATAAGTTAATATGTTGCTATTTAAATCATTTTACAAATAGTCTATTATACTACGTATAATAAACAAACGTACGTATACGTATTACTACGTATAGTAATTCCTATAGAATGTATCATAATATTTACTTTAAATAACGTTAGTTGATAAACGATGTTCGTGAATATGTGTCTCAACAATTAAAGAGATGTACTACTTCTATTTTTGAAATATACCTGCTTGAAAAATGTGTGTGTGTGTGCGGTAATCATGCTGTGTGTTCGTAAAAGTAAATAAGTGAAACAGTAAAAAAACAAACAGTTAATTGTGGAAAATTGGAGGGCATTTTAGCATAATTATTATTTAAGTGTTTAGTTTTTTTTTATCATTCATTAAATCAAATGCAAGTTAGTTTCATCTACTTATATGAATAATTTATGATTTACTCGATTTTAATCATGAATATGCACAACTATGACTAGTTTATTATGACTAGTTTTGGTGTTCTGTGTTGTACACCAATAGCTTCTAAAAATCAAACCACATTGGAATGAAGAAATATTGAATGAAATATTCTGTTACTTTGTATGATTTACTGTTAAATTCTTCCTAATCAGGATTAGTTTATAAAACTTTTATTACTTCTCTCCGTTGCTTCTCTGATATTTATAACATGCTCAGGAATTCTTGTCACAGGAACAAATCATATTTTTGAATAGAGTGTTTTTATACTATAATATTTCATACACTCTTATTTTGGAATATTATCAAGGAACACAACATTGTAAACAAATGTTATAATGGAATTATAACATTGTAATATAGATTTTTTTGTTGTTGTTGAGTTTGGTAAGCAGCTCTCCCGTGTTGCTAACTTGAGAGCTTTATCTCATATTTGGAGGTGGGGGGAGGGTATGGCTGGGATATCAGGAATTAGCTTAGGTGGGGGAAAGAAAATACACCCTTCAAGTAGAAATCCAATTAGATTTTTAAATTATTTTACTTTTATTAAATTTTCATTTTAAAAATGTCTTTTTTTTTACATTTGTCATTATACATAAACAAAATATCTACTAGGGAATAGAAGTTACTCATGTCTTGTAGGTGAATATATGCAGCACCTCTGATTCTTTATTTACTATTAGATCATCCCGGCGTTGCCCAAGGTCTTCCAAGGAAAATTAACTCTGACACCGGACGCAGTAAATTAAAAGAAAATCGGTCCGAGACAGGTCCGCAAGCCTCTCCGCATGCGAAGTTCGGACCAGACACGGGCTGTACTAAACACAAAAATAAAAATGCACTTTATAGAAAATCGGAATAAAATAACAAATTATTGGCCAAAAGAAAGAAACGCATCTTCACAAGGAATTGCACTGTTCTAAAAATAGACTTCACTTCTAAGCAAAGCGGCAGTACGGGTTGTACAGATGGCGTCAATAAGGATAGGCGCTGACAGGTTTCATCCTACCATAGTATCACAAGCAATGCACAGATGGTCAGTAGACAAATTAAAAAGGTGTTTCGCTCCAGTTATCAAATACAGCTGCTACAGTGCTACTTCTGAAGGAGCCCAATCATCATAACAAGAGGCTTGGCAATAAAAGTTTAAGATAGTATATCAACACGGAACAACCCCTCCCCCCCCCCCTGTAATACTGGAATTTCTTATTTTTCTAATGCTTTTAATTTTCCTATTAATTTAAATTATTCATCTTTTTTTTATTTTGTAAACAACTCCCGTGGGTTTTCTTCACACAGGTATACAAAATCTAACTTTTGATGGCTAAGGTATCAAATTGAGACCAGATGTAAAAAATAAAATACTCGTTTTCGGCAAAAGGGGAGAAAAATTCAAAAATCGCTACATGAATTCCAAATAAACTTTATTGAAGAGAGAATAAAGTTTATAATATTCGATAAAATACTCAATTTGGATTTCTTTTATGTCTGACTCAAAATCAATGGCAAACTAAAAAAAAAAAAATGTAAAATCTGCGTTTCAAATACATTCAGACCTGTCTTTGTCAAATCCGGAACCAAATTTGAAGATAGATTTCCGTAGCCATCACCAACAGACAGATACTTATGCATACACACTAGAGATGGGTTTGGGCTCTCTTTTCAGAGCCCGGGCTCGCCCGAGCCCGACAATTTTAAATCCGAGCCCGTCCGAGCGCGAAACATTTTGTGTCATCAGACCCCGAGCGAGTCCAAGCCCAATATAAAAAAAAAGCATAATATTGAAAAAATGTTTTAAAAGTAATATCTTATATCTAAAAAACTTCTTACATAAAAATAACTGTTAATCTCCAGCACATAATAAAATTTTATGTGAATTTACATTTAATCTTTTCAAAAGAGAAGTTTGGTATGAAATAAAAATATACTTCCTTAAACGATTCTCATAATTTTCTCAACCAACAAGCAAACCTGATGAATACATTAATGAAGTGCGTTTTATGAATAAATGAATGAAATTTTCAGATATTATTATTCCTATACCGTTTTTCTATTTCCTATAATAGGTGTATTTCGTAAATTGTAATTGATTCCTTAATTAAAACAATATTTCGTGTTTCTAAAAATCAGCTTAAATTAAAAATTTGGCACCGTTATCTGAAAGATCCTATGCTTTTATAGGCAAAGTGGGGAAACACTTTTCGGTTGCTTTCTTATCGGAATAACAATACATGACAATTATTATGACTTACGAATGGGAGTGACTTCGTAAATGTTCAGAGCAGAGCTTTAACATGAGCAGAGTTCATGATGAAAAAAAGAATCACTAACGTTATTTTCATATGAAGAGCCATTATGACTCGCACACAATAGAAGACTAAAAATTCCCAAATCTTAAGCTAATGCTGATTAACTACAAAAAAAAGAAAGTATTCACTTCGCTTTAGATATCTAAAAATAAATAAATAAATAAACGTTCCAATTGAAAAATATCCTACTTTTACAAACGAAAATCGGAAATTATTCGCGCCTTTATCCATTGGCGCCATATCATCCGGTCATCGTCGCGTCAATGCCGCACATAAATCTGCAAATATTGCAAATTTTCTTTTAAAGTAGCATTCTAAAACTGGAAAAGGAAAATAAGATTTCTGCTTCCGCTTTTATTCATTCTGCTCAAAATAGCATTAAAATGACTTAAAATGGAATAAGTAATTTTTTAAGGGAAAAAAAAGGTATTTTTATTTTTTCTATATGAGAATAAATAAAATTCTCAGTTTCAGAAAGAAGGAGCACGAGTCCGCCCGAGTCCGCCCGAGCCCGAAGACTGATATAAAAAACGAGCCCGAGCCCGTGTCAGGCCGGGCTTGGGCTCGGGTTTTCGGGATCGGGCTGAGCCCATCTCATCTCTAATACACACAGACAGACAAACATTATACTTTATTAATGCAGATATAGCCACGGCAGAGCCCCTAATTTTATGGCATTAGACTAGGGGTGTTTGCGTTGTGTCTAGAGATAAATACTAGCAAAAGTTGGCAACATATTTCACGCTACTTGCGGTTATTTAATTATATTTACCTGTATGTTTGTATACATACAAATATCATGTGGATTTACAAGTAAATAAGCATGCATTTAAAAAAAGGTTCATGAAATCATTACCATTTTTAAGGCATCTTCTGCCCAATTCAATATATTTCATATTATTTTGTCATCTCATTTTCGGACATATTCTTATTTTTAAAAATAAATTTTAAACATATAAATGTACATATGAACTACAGAAATACAAATATAAAAAAAACTATTATAAAATTTTAATAGTAAAATTAGATTCTACATTAATAATCATTTATTTGTAAAATTATAGATTAAGTACAAACCCCTTAACGCAGATTGAGAGAACAATTTTTAAAAGTTCTAATCTAGATATGACACATTAAAAAATAAAATATTTTTACTGATTTGCGAAGATCATAATAGCGTCTATTAGCTTTTTAAATATAGTACTGCAATTGTTTTAAATAATTTAATACCATAAAGTTTTATTCATGAATAATTTGATTTTTCTGGAAAAGTCAATATAAAATAGCATTTTTGACGTAAAACCTTCTTTAAATTAGATACCGGGTGTGAGGATAAAATCACGCACAAAGCAGCAATAGTTTTTGTGGAAGTAATTTCAAACTTCAATAATTCGACTAGAAATAGACATAGCGCCATCATCTTCACATCGTTTTAAAGAAGAAGGATGGAAATTACTACCAATTTTGCTTAATCATTCGTGGCAATCAGGTGTCGTAAACGGCGCGCTGAAAGTTAATCCCGATTTTCTACTTTCTGGATTCGACACCGTCTCTTTAAAAAGGTTCATATCTGAGACAACATTTATCCGATATGAGAAGGCCAAGTGTTGTTTTTAAGAAGTAAAGTATGTTATGTATGTGTTACAACTCACCCTGGCTCCAAGTCTGTATCTTAAAAACTCAAAAAGGAACAAGGTTGTAAATTTGAAAAACTTTGAAAATTTCGCGAATTTCTTAAAATGTCGCAATATATTAGGACAAAGTTCAAACACAATTACAAAAATCGGGCAAGAATGAATAGAGCATAAAATTCCCAAAGATGTTGACACCGAAAACGCCGAGCTCGAATCAGTACTGTCGCGAATATAGGCAACAAAAGCGTGATCCTACGGCACGGTATTATAATAGCGTCTATTAGCTAGCTAAATTTAATACTGCAATCGCTCTAAATAATTTAATACTATAAAGTTTTATTCATGAATAATTTGATCTTTCTGGAAAAGAAAATATAAAATGGCATTTTTGACGTAAAGACTTCTTTAAATTAGTCACGCGATATCTGACGAGCCTGAGTCAACTATGGACGTGGATTTGGTCGCTGGTGTTACGGAGAATGCAATGGAGATGGACCCAGATCCATTTACCCAATATGACGACGGAGTCCCAAAATTGGACCTGTACCATGGCCGGCAACTACTTTTCAAAACATTCCTAGACATTTACCACAAATGTGGCACTTGCGACCGCCTGTGGTTCAAAAATGATTTGAAGTCTACAAATAGCAGTATCACCGACTTACTGGGAGAAGACGTCCATAAGGAGGACGCGGTTGGTTTCATGCTCTGGGAAAGCTGTAAGTCGCAGTGCTCTAAGCGGCGGATTCCAGAGATGAGTCGAAAATAATTCAGTTCGGATATCCGCGATCCAAGACCCACTTCTACCCAAACTCGATCTATTGACTGAGCACTTAATGGTACTGCGACTCTTTTACTTGCAGTTATGCAGGTTGTGAGGATCAAATTATGATATTTTCGGCCAATTGCTCAATATCTCTGTGCGTGCCAATACCGAAATATTTAATTTAATTTCAATTTATTATACACTATTGACGTGTTCACGAAAATAACTGAAACAATTCCCGACGTTGTCTATCCTGTTTTTAAAAACGCATTGAAAGTATCTGTTGAATGCGCTAGTTATTTTTTCTTTTATACTTTATTTAATATCAGAGAGGCAAATAAAAATTACACTAAAGCGAATCCTTAATAAAATAAAATTTTATTACTGATGACAACGTAGATGTGAAATTTAAAAGAATTGTTAAACAGAAACCAGCATGCTTTGTGCTTACATACTAAAGTACCTTTTGCGTCTAATTCTCGCTTGAGTTACTGTTATGAACAATTAATGTCATATAATATTAGTGGTAGTTAAGTAATGAGGCGCTACTGCATAAACGTTAACGTTTATTACAGATTAAGGAATTTGTCTAGCATACTTAGAATAGTTAGAGTATTAGAAATAGTTAGAGTATTTTTAATTCGATTATAATGTATATGAAAATAATTATCTAAATAAATTTAAATAGATAGGCCCAGACGTCAATAAAAATCTTGCTTAATTGTTTACATAAATTTAAACTTAATGATTAAACATTTTAAAACCTGAATTTATGTATGTTAAAGAATATATATATATGTGTGTGTGTGTGTGTGTGTGTGTGTGTGTGTGTGTGTGTGTGTGTGTGTGTGTGTGTGTGTGTGTGTGTGTGTGTGTGTGTGTGTGTAAAATAAAAACTGTTTCAATATCTTTATCAAAATTTTAAAGAAAACTACTATTCTATATAAAAACTCAATTCTCTTTTTTTTTTCTAATATATAAAATGTATAAGGAATTTTCCAAAAAGTAATAAGAAGGAAAATTTAGAAATAGAACCTCTTTTCTGAATAATGAGAAAGCATAAAAACGAACAAAAAGAACCCATTTCTTATATTGAACTTGATCTTGCTGATTCAAGATACGTATTATTTTAATGTATCATTATAAATTGAATTGGTCTATTACTTATCGAGTTCGAACGAACTATAGAATTGAGTTTCTTTAATTAAACAGTTTTTATGCATAATAAATTAGCATTCTTTCTATTCAAAACATATTTAAAAATTTTTAAAATATATCAATTCTGTTTTATGTTTTGTAAAACATATACTGATTCAATAAGTTGAGAAATTTTTGAAGTACATGAATTCTAATCAATATCCAATACCAAAATCTAATAATCAGGTTAGATAAATATTTCAATAATAACAAAACAGCTGCTGAAAATAATATTCCAGGTGTTTCACGATAATCGTCTGAAATGAATAAATATCTCGTAGTCATTCTAGAGGTGAAGTAATATGTAAAAAACAGCAGACGGTGATGGAGAATTTATCATTGATTATTATAACCGTTAAAAAAGAAAATGGGTTTTATAAAAATAATTGGAAAAAAACTTCAAAAAATATAGGTCAATTTAGAAAATTTGCGTGTTTATTTATTAGGGCGAAAAAACCTTGCAAAACTTCAATAAACCGTCTATAAAATATTCAAAGTTAGCATTTATGACTTATGCGGCGTTTCACATACTAAAATGATCGAAATATGAGTGCTCCTGAAATTGATAATACAGACCATCTACATAGTATATATTCGTTTAATTATACAACCTGAATTTCAATATTAATATATTTCTTTAAATTTGCCCCTGATTTAAGATAACATTTTTTTAAATATTAATGTTCATAATTCGTTAGTTTATTAAAACAAAATTCTAAATTGGAAACAAAAAGCTCTTAAAATTATTACCAAACTTATCTTTGACGTCGATGTGGAAAGAATTTGAAAATATGAAAGCTTGTTTAAAAATTGGTTTATATAAATGTAATACTTAGGAAACTAAATTGTTTTATAGATGTATTTGTAGTATCATGTTCCAGGAAATTCTGAAACTAATAACTGGATATCTCGAGAATTTATTGTTGCATTTGAGGCAATTTCCTTTCATGGATACAAGTTAAATAGC
Organism: Maratus michaelseni; assembly: GCA_963931845.1. Classification (NCBI taxonomy): domain Eukaryota; kingdom Metazoa; phylum Arthropoda; class Arachnida; order Araneae; family Salticidae; genus Maratus; species Maratus michaelseni. The sequence continues at coordinate 252,487,186 of OZ007590.1, read as the reverse complement.
TTACTCGTCTGTTTAGATCATTATCGGAAAATGTAGGAAACATAGAAATGTTCATTCAATTAAGCTCAACCAAGCATATAAATATACGTAAACAAAGGCCAATAACGAAGAGTTTTCAACTGATTATGTACATCTTTTTAACGGAACATCGCATTTTTCTCTGGGATCTATCACGCAAGTACATGCATTTTCTTTTTATGTTGTGATAATATTACAAAGGTGATTGAGATATTTAGAAAGTCAGAAACATATGATAGAAGCAGGGTTCAATGCAATTTTAACTTTTTAAATTTCATACAAAAAACTACATCATTGTTTTAGTATTAGGTTTTAAGTCTATTTATCATAAACTGTAAAGTTAGTAATAAAGTAACATATTATATATACATTTAGGAGAATCATATTTTTATTGTAAAATATATCTGAAATATGTTATTAATAGATATATTCGTTATGCAATACTAAGGCATCACAGAGCATTTCACGTAATGTTTTGTTAGTAAATAAATCCTAATTGTATGGAGGAATATTAATGCACTATTTTTTTTTTTTCAAAGAAGTATGCGAAATCAGCATTTATATTAAACAACTGCTGTAGTTTTAAAAAGATAAAACCTTTAAGATATTTGGAATATTAGATATTATCCATGCAATAGCTAAACTGTAAGATTTTTTTCTTTTTGTAATAATTTCACTTTCTTTTTTGAAACCGTTGTTTTTGAAGATGTTTTAACAATTTTTTAACGCATATTTATGTTTATCTTATGAAAAAAGCAAAAAGATTTGAAAACTTGAAATTCTATAATGTCAAATGAGTTTTACTATTATCAACTTTATGAGTAATTCCTAAAACCCACATGTGTTTTATTTTACTTTATAAATTAAAACATTTGAAACTGCCTGTTGAAGGTACATTTTTATCTTGTTTTACATAATTATTAATCCTTACACTAGGGTTTAATGTATTTGTTAAAATTTAATTCATTTAATTAATTGGTTTTCATTATATATTTAGTATATTAAAATAACGAAAAAAATATACATAATTTCGCAGTAAAGATAGGTTTCTGACTTTCTAAATTATTCATACTCGTAATACATTGTCGTTATTTAAACATATTTTTTAGGTTTTATAAATATTGAAAGACGAATTTAGTTTTGAGCAACAGTAAACTTTTTTAAATATCATATGTAGTATTTTAAGTAAGAATTCTATATCTGCAAAATCATACAAATTGTTTACTTAACATCCAAAAAAAGTCATGAATAAAAAAACTATATTACATAAAAGATGCATGTGTCATTTCAGTTATAAAATAATTTATACATGCACACATATATATCATCACCTACCGTTTTCAATCCACTGCTGGATGTAGGTATCTACCAGATTAACTCCATCCACTTTTCTGATTTCATCGCTCCATCTTACCTGAGATCGTCTTCTTACTCGTTTTACATCTCTGGAATACCTTATATAATATTTGTACTCCATATATTGTCTTGTATTTTTTTTTCAATGTACCCAGCAAATTTCCGTTTTAACCGTTTAATTATCTCGATGATATCAAAAACTTTCGCCTGACTTCTTATCCAAGTTTTCGATTTCGGTCTTTTTCTAGTTATGCCTAGCATACATCTTTCCATACTTCGCTGTGTTGTTTGTAATCTTTATACATCCGTTTTGTTAGCGTCCATGGTTCCAATCAATAAGTTAATGCATGCAAAACACATTCGTTAAACACTTTTCTTTTCAAGCAAAGAAACGTGTTATTCTTCAGAATATTACCGTTCTTACCAAAACACTCCGTCCAGTTTTTATTCTTTTATTGATTTCATTCATGATGCCGTTGTCCGATGTTCTTTCGTATCCAAGGTACACATAAGTCTGAACTTTTTTTAATCTCAGTGTTGTTGTAGATGAACTTCTTTTTTTTGTGTGTGTAAATAAATTGAACATCACCTCAGCCAAAATTATTTTTAAATTCCACGTTAATGCTAACTTCTGCCGAATCATTTAACATATCTTCCAATTCTTCAAGGCTGTTACTGAAAATGTCGTCAAAACTAGGGAGGACTTAAGTGTTCCCCATTTATTCTAATCCCTTTGCTTTTTCAATCCAGCTTCTTGGAAATATTTTCTAAGATAGGAATAGAAAACTTAGGCAAAATGGCGTCTGCTTGTCTAATTTCTTTTCCAAGCTTGATCTTTGTTTTTCATCTGTCCAAACGGGTGGATGCTATTGCTTTCGTGTAAATCTTCTTTATAATATTGATGTATGGTTTGTCTATATTGATGTCCTCCAGATATTTTACTATTGCTGATTCGTAGACAGGATCAAATGTTTTCTCATAATCAATAAAAGCGAGGCAGAGAATAAATTATATTTATTATGTTTCTCTGTGAGTTCTCTTACTGTTTGAATGAGATCCATCGTGCTAAATCCACTGAGGAATCTTGCTTGTCCTCCAGGTTGAGCTGAATCTAAAACTTGATTGAAGTCTTCACTCAGAAAAAGGAATTAATTAAAACTACAAAACATTTTTGTTGAGTACATTTTGGTTGTTTTAGCAAAATTGGAGAAAAATTGAACCATTTTACTTCAATTAAAAACATTTTTGCTGACGATACATTTTTTTTTTTTTTTTGGAATTGCAAAAACAAAAGTGGTTTTCAACAAAAAAAATCTTTTTGTTGATTCAAACAAAATTTCCATTGACCTATATTTAAACAAAATTTTTGTTTATTTTTTTTTTTTTTTTTTTGCAATTCCAAAAAAAATTTTGTATCGTCAGAAAAATGTTTTGTTAATTGAAGTAAAATGGTTCAATTTTACTCCAATTTTGCTAAAACAACAAAATGTACTCCAAAAATATGTTTTGTAGTTTTAATCAGTTTCTTTTTCTGAGTGTTGTCGTTAAACTTTGGTGAAAATTTTATAAATCAGTGACAGTAAGCTGAATGTTTTTCTTCTTCCTTCTCTTGTAAAGTAGCACCATACCACCATTATTCCAGTCTCCCAGTACACTATATACAGTTTTCTCTAGGCATTTGAAAAACAGTACGGCTAGCATTTTCTACAAATTCTTCTCATGCTTCTTTTGATAAGATAAATTGTGATTCCCTCTTCATCAAGGCATTTACCTTTTTCCATACAGCTAATAGCTTATAATGCTTCCTCTGTTATCACAGGAATTATCTCTTCATTTTCTGTTATGCTTTTCTCTGATCAGGTAAGTGGAGCTTTCTCTTTCCTCTCCATATTTATATAATAGATCGTTATAGAATTGTTCCAGAATACTAATACTTACAATTTTAGTATTGATTTTGGTGATTGTTCCATCTACTCCATTAAAATATAAATTAAATCACAAAAATATTTTTTTCTTCCAACACACAATTTGCCCTTAGTTGATTTTAAAACTACATATATATATATAATATTAAATGTCCTACTATAAATTGGCGTTTTGACGATGTGCTTTATAAAAACTTACTGACACGATTGTCAAGACTCAGAGATAAAATTTTTAGATATTTTAGATTAGTAAATATGAATATCGTTATACTTTTTCAGAATTATTTCTAAATATGTAGGAAACGGACTGAAGATTCTGCAATGAAATCTTCAAATTTTAAAATCGTGTCATGCATAGTCTTCTTTATCCTCTAAAAATTGTCCATTTTTGTAAAGTGTTGATTGTATTATAAAGCTATTTTTCAAACATACCTGAAATCATATTCTGCAAGCATCTTTTAATGATCTGGTAAAGCATTGTAAGCCATCTTATGCGTTATAAATGTGTCATTTACTCTATTTTTGTATTTTTTAAAAGTGTCATTCATTCCGTTTGAATCGTATATGGAAGAGTATATGAAATTTATTTCACCTTTTAGACATAAGCAGATCTGTAAAAGGAAAAATAGATTCCTTATTGAATTTGTTTAATTCCATAGAAGAAAATTTTATGTATTTTATATTTTAAATTGTTTTATTTTTATTTTTATTTTCTTTCATTTTAATGTATACTTATTCCTGGTTCAAAAATTCAGTGTATGCTTTTATTGTAGTTTACATTGCATATCAAGGCATCTTTATATAATATAAATTTTATAATAATAAGTATAAAGTACTGTAATGTACGAAACATTTTCTCAATATATTAGAATGTAAAAAAACTTAATTAAATTCTCCAAAAACCGTTCACGTTTAGAAGAATAACTTTAAATATTATGTAAACAGATTACGTTTCACAAACCAGCTATTAAAAATCGAACGGTATTCATTTGTTTCACATAATTAAGCTAAATTCACTGAAACCTGTGCCAAAACGAACAAAAATGATGGTTTAGAAAAAGATATTTTACTTCCTGGCGCCATTAAAGAATAAATTTAATCAACTAGTTCAAAAGTAAAAGTTTTCTGTAGTTAAGCGTTTTATCATTAAGGAATGATCCATAAACAGCAACCGAAAATGCAAATGCTTAAAATATATTACATGGGTTGCTGAGTGGAGATTATCTTCATTATTTCTGTAAAACTATCATCTACATTTATTCAGAAAAGTGCAACTTAATTAATGTTATTAAATGCTTCTTAAAACAAAATTTTCAGGATAATGTTTCGTTCATGTAATACACCGAGATTTTAAGAAGACAAAATAATCCTTATGAAATTTTTTAGAAAATCTAATTGAGGACAAACGAGATGTACATTAAGCTTTATCAATTACTTGATGAATCAACAAAGACATACCGATGTGTCATAATTTTTCGTTCTTTTGGATATATAATATCAGAAAATAGATTGTCATTTATCATCATATGATTGATTTTAGTACATTTTTATTTACCAAACCAAACTTTTATAAGTACTTAAAAAATATCCATATTATTTTACTCTTTTTTGGTGTTTATTGACAATCATTTTTATTCGGAGCATTTCAGAAGCATTTTAAATCATTTTCAAGTATTTAAAGCTGACGGAATTTGCTAATATATGTTTCCTTTGTTATTTATTTACGTATAGATCTAAATTTAATTTTTTTCCACTTCCTTTGACTTATATTTTCAGCATACAACATAAAAGCAAGGACTATACAAGCTTAAAACAGGAAACAGGAAATGAACAGTGCGTATTCGTGTTTTTAATTTCCAATCTTTCTATCCAGCATCATGCCCTCGAATGCTGTATAAATGAATATTTTTGCAATTATTTCATTTTTTTTAGATATTTTATTCATAGCTTTTTACTTATATTTAAAGAAAATAAACCTGTAATTTAAAATATTATGTATATCGGAAAATTGTGTCCATACCGAAAAATTGTGTTCATTAATTATTAATTGGTAATTACAATAGACATAGAATTATCCGTGAGACCTAAAATATTAGACAGAACTGACAGAATTTTCCTAAACGGATAAAGTTTTCCAGCAGACAATATTTTATTACTTCAAGCTAAAAAAATTATACTATTAACTGTTTTAATTAATGTTTTCTTCTGTTATCCATGATTGACTTTTTTAGACCGCTGACCAGGCCCCTACCTGCCAGGCTTTTGCCTAGCTTAACGAGTTGATACCTGGCAACGGGGCGAGAATTCGCCTGCTCTTCGCTTCGCGAAGATGTGTTTGTTAAATCTATAGGCCGACGTGGCTTCAGTGCGTCTTCTTGCTTTAATTGCCTTTTCTTAGTTGGCCGGTTGCTAATTGATTTTTGATGAGGCGGTTCAGCACTGCGCAGTGTAGCAAAGTCATGCCGGACGGATGTGAGATGCTGGGATATTTACTATTTCCTCGCTGCATTGCTCATCCATACGTCATGCCATCTCTACTCGAGTTGGTCTCGTAATTTAGAACCTTGATTTGGTGACGAGACCTTCACCAGACTAGGCACCCCAAGAGGTGTAATCCACAGGTAACTTGGAGGACTTTACACCCACGACGGATTTTACATGCACCAGGCGCCATTAGCATACATGATATCCATGATTGACTTAGAGAGCACTCGGAAAACATATTTGTTATAAAATAATTACTGTACCAATATTTAATGCTTTCTGCAAAAATAATGTCATAATTTTTATATATACATTATACCAATATCGCGTTATCCCAACTTATTCGTTTTAATATAAATTTTTAATAAAATTCAATTTTAAGATGATATCTTTACCTTTCAAAATATCATTTCATCTTATTAATAAGTCTTCAGGTTCTAAAATATTTTCTTTTGACAAACCGTTTTAAGTTATTAAATGTTAACATATTTAATAACACTAGAACTTATATTACATTTGTGAAAGATATTATTCCAACGCTTAAGGAAAAATAGTTTTCCCAAGGGGAAAATTTGTAGTTTTCATTTTTTTGGAAGAAATCAATCTATGATGAAGTTAGTTTTATAAAATTCAGTTAAATATTTAATTTAAAAGCCTAAAAATAATTTTAAATTCTATAGCTTTTTAACTTTTTGCTATACTTTTTCTAAAATGTTAAATAATTATCTCGCATTAAATCATTAAAAATACAGTTTAGTAGAAAATTCTAAATCATCGATAATCACATACATTTCCTTTAACATTTAATGCATTTTATTGATAGCCCCTTTCATTTCATATTATCCCCCATGTTTGTTGCAGTTACAATTTTTAATAAAATACATTTGCAAAATAATGTCTTTATCTTTCGAAATAACTTTTAAGCTTATTAATAAAGCTGCAGACTATAAAAAGTTTTCTATTGATAAACCATTTTAACGTATTAAATTTTAATCTGATATTTTAGAAGGTTGGAGATTTTAATTTCAAAATTTTAATACTTAAGAAAGTTACTATTCAAATGCTAAAAAGATAGGTATTAATAAGGATATTATTCAAAATTATCATATTCTGGAACAAATAACTTATAATTAAAATAGTTTTATTGAATTCATCTAAATATATAATTTAAGAGCTTGAAATTAATTTAAATACAATAGCCTTTGAATTTTGTTTTATAAAATTTGTATAGATATGTTGTTATTATGTTTTCAAACCACACATTTGAAATAATTAATTCATGTTTTATCATCAAAAACCTAATTCAGTAGAAAATACTAAATCATTGTAAAGAAATCTATACTAAATCACTGTGTTCATTTCCTTTCCCATTTCTGGAAGTAGATTTCAATCTTCAATCAAGTAATTTTAACAAACTTACTATTTCTTTTACATATGCAAGTTATGATTATTTTAGCTGAAAATACAAAGGTGGCAATCGAAAATAATTGCGAAAGACTTTTCTTTGAACTTTCACAGAAGTGACATAAAATATGCTGTCGTATAATAAATATGATGTGCTTATATAAGATGTTATTTAAAATAAAAAAATTTATTTAATGGTTATTTGCTTAGTTATCAGTTATTGCTTGGTTATATGCAATTTGTAACGGTACGACTAAAATAGTTTTTTTTATACAGTAAAACTATAAATCATGTATTCATTGGTTCAGTTTAAAACTCAAAGTAATTTATGTTTAAATAACTTTTTTCATTTTTAAATATGTATATTTGATTATTTTTTATCATTATATTTTATACTTTTTAAATAGGTATTTTATGTAATAGTTGAGGTTGATTTCAAAAAGAACTTTTTGCGAACATACAGAATATTATACTTATAATTTAATACATTCAACTTATATATAATTCGCTTTATTTCTCATTTGTACTGAATTGGTATTCATAATTTATAGCGACCAAATCTATTTCTTACATTACGGACTTTAAAACATCGCCGGCTAGTACTGTTAAAGTAGTACGGTATGCTGATGTCATAACGATGGTGACAAATACCTGTACACTTATTTTCATACATCTATTTTAACGCATACATCTATTTTAAATTTCGGGTAATTTGATGATGTAAAAATATCATCAAATTAGGGGGGGGGGGGGGGGGAATGTACATTTCAAAGAATTTTAAAATAATTTGCGGATATTCAAAAATGTTTAAAGATATGTGCAACGAAAGAAGTAATAGTAACTAAAGGATAAAAATAATTTAAAAAAAACTTTTTATGTAACTCAAACCGTTGTGAATTCTCAGAAAAGTCGGCGCGCGCGCTTCCCAGGAGGTCCTCTTTTTTTCTAATCAAAGAACTATTTTTCTTCGGGAGGGGGATAAAGGAAGTTCCACTCGTAGGTATAAATCAAGTTATATTTTTGCTTTTATATGGCTTTTATTAAATTTTCTCTTAAAGAAAAATAATCTTACTTTCATTTTTGGAATTTTTAATAAACAAACTGTCTGCTAGAGAAAGGAAGTTCCTCATGTTACATAGAAGAATATACCCCATACCGCCAATTTGTTTTTATTTACTTCTAGCAGAACCGCTCGGCGGTGTTCGGATTACTTTAATTATTCCCGGATTATTTTAGTTATATCTAAAATTAACTTAACTGTAACTATACAAAAATCTCAGCGGAATCCAAATCACAACTATCCTATTTTTTATTTTCCTCGAGCTTAAAAAAAACTGGTATGATATGGTTACCACAAAACTTTCTTGACTATCATTCCAATAAATTAATTTATAATAGCACTAACAATTATGAATAAAAAGCATAGTGCATTTTTTTTAATTTAACAAAGAGTTGCAGTGATCAGTGAATTAAAAAACACAGCCCAACAGCGCTCACTGATTGGAAATTAAAATTTAAAACTATATCAACATACATATTTTTTTATCGTTAAATAAAAAATGTAGTGGATTTTGCACAACAGATAGATAATGAGATACAACTGCTAAGGAGAATCTATCTTTTCCTAATTTCCTTATAGAATGCCGAATATATTTTTCAACAATCTAAAAATATTCTAGTATTTTATTATAATTTTGTTACAGATTAAAATTCTGTGAGACAAGAAATACTCATACCAGATAATTCTAAAATTTACTAGACTGATGATTAGGAATTAAAAAAAAGAAAAAAAACATGAGAATTGACCTATAAAAAATTTTATTTAACATAAAATAACTATTATATTCATTTAAAGAGAATAAAATACTGTTGGATTACTTATTTCCAGCAAAGCAAATAGATTTCTGGATTCAAGTGAAAAATACAATATATACAATATATATATATATATGTATATATTGTGAGTAAAATATTTTATCTATTCTTTACAAGTTTTTTATTTCCAATTTTACTATTTCCAATTGCTTTCTGGTAATAATACAGTATACCTGGATGAATATACTGATCTTAGCATAAATGCCAGTATATTTATGAAATACTGTATTATTTTTAAAACACGTGTGGATACATCCAGGCTGATGATTATATCTACACGTGTTTTTCATATCCAATTCTAATTTAAATCTCTTGTTATCCAATTTTCCATTATATTTAGTTCATATTTCATTTCAAAATCCATTTGTATTCACTTGATATCAACTTCAAATTATTAGCATTTTATGGTTTATTATATTTTTTTTTCTCTCTCTCTCTCCATTTTTAAATATTCTTCATATTTTCAGTATTTTTGGCCAATTACTATTGAAGCAAATGCTATGGTAAAATTATGATTGCACTTGTTAATTTATTAACTATGTGGTATTCTGTCTACACTTTATTACTAATTATCTCTTAGGAGATTTAATTAGAATGTTACAAGAACTTGATATGTTTTTTGAAATTCAAAGATATTATAATTATGTATATATATATATATATATATATATATATATAATAAAATCTTCCTCTTATTCTTATTCGTTATCGATTTATTTTCTTTTAAAATATTAACTACTCCTTAGTAAGTCTTTAATTTAACAATAGACCGAAGAGAGATAAATTATGATATTGATTTCTTTTAAATTGATATCTGGATATTTTCTCTACAAAAATTGTAAATAAAATAGATAAAAGGCAAGATATATCATGAATTTTGTATATGTTTTTCCAATAGCGAAGTAAAACAGTATCGTAGCAGAAAAAAGGAAAACCCTTTGCAAATAATTGAAACCATTGAATGGAAAATAATGAAATATTCCATGACAATTATGCAAAAATTATTTTATTTAATTTTGTGATAAATAAATGTGGAATTTTTTTGTTGTTGAAAGAATATGTTTTAACACTGCTGTATTCATTTCGACAAAATCCATAATGGATAATTCTGGTAATCATTGAACTGTTTTATTTTTGTAAATAGCTCTTATTTATCAATATTTTATACATGAAATCTTAAAAGTATTTTAATGTAATTACGCTTTAAAATATATAAATGAAAAAAATTGCAAGCGATAACTGTAGAAAAAAAGCATTAATTAAATTACAGCGAAAGTTTGTTCTTTCGACTTTAGCTTAATTCACAGTCTCCATTAATTTATTCTTCAAAATAAATCAGTGGCACTGATCTGTAACTTTATTTTCTTCTAGTGCTTCCCTATATTGAACTTCTATGTGATAATTGAACTTCTATGTGATAATTGAACTTCTATGTGATAATTGAACTTCTTTGTGTTTCTAAATTTAAGTGCTATCATTATAGTAACATATCTAAGCTTAGGAGAATATTTCGATTAAAGTAAGTGGATCCATTGATTCTAGTCTATAGCATAACCGTGTGATGTTATGTAATTTACAAAATAATGAAACGGCCTAGCATGTAACGACATATTAGCGATTCTTCAAGAAGACAAAATCAGTTATTTTAGGAAGCACTTTGCTAAAAGACAATGTGTAACAGTTTAAAATTAGATTAAATATTTTTATTTACTAAACGAAAAATTAAGTTTCAAATATTTTAAAATATTTCAATTATAAATTACAAACATAAACTATTCATAAATAAATTTATTCAAACATAAATTCGCGAAATGTTTACATTTTTTTGAGTAAAAATTTCTTTATCGAGGTAAAATAATTATTTCACATTTCTTTCGTTTAAAATGTTTTGAATGTACTTATTGAAACAGAAATAACGGGATGTACACATATATAAGATTATCAATTTTTGGTAATTTTGAACTCCTTCGCCCCCCTCACGATATCATATGTTAACATCCCTCTGACCCCCCCCCCCCCTCGTCTCTTAATGATATCGTTATCAGTTTGAAGTTATATACAGATATACGTAATTATACATTTTTTTATACTGATTCAAAGGCAGAGAAGAAGTAAATAAAATTTCACTATTACATTTGAAATAACTTTATAACAAATAACACTTAAAACAAATAGCTACTATTAAAAGTATTAAATAATAGGTTTTTGCTACATAATGCATTCAACAGTAATAATGTTTTTTGCACTTGCCACCCGCACAAGGAGGGGGCAAGCAGAAATTCTTATCAACATAGCAGATGGACAACATTATTTTTCTCTTCTTTCGTAGTAAACACAACAAGTATCCTTCTAAACATACTTTGCACCTAGTTTCTCCATCAGTGGATTATATACGCATACACATATAGCAGAAGAATACGGATGCCAAACCTTGGGGTATTCAATATTTTTAATGAAAAAAAATTGTAATCATTTAATGATTTTAATAGTAACATTGTATTTTTATAAAAATAGTTAACAGGCAAAACAAAAAAGGTAACAGAATATTTTGATAAAAACAAAAAATTATAAAAGCAGAGAGACATTTTTGGTCGGATCAAATTTCATAACAATATCAAAGACAACATCCCCTCCGCCCCCTAGATATATCTTATGATATCATGTGCCAGACCTCCCCTCCTTCCCCCTAAAGTGATAATGTTTTATATGTGCAGCCCCTAACTTTGGTACTGAATACTGGAGGTAAATTACAAGTATAATACAGGTATTCTTAATGCTGACTCTTCGATCAAGAAAGCGGAAAGTTTTAATAGTAATATTTCTTACTTCTCTTTGTCAATCAATAACGGTTACAAATTATCTGTGATCGACTTTTCAACAATTGGTATCTGTATATATGAGGGGGTCGAAGCAAGAAAGTGCCAAGCCACATTTTTGGGGAAATAAATCTAACACTGTAATATGTTGCTTAATATTGAAAATTATAATAACCTACATATAATTTGTTTCTAATGTACTTTGTGAGAGCATATGTCCCAGGTTTTTTATTTGCCCCAGATGTTTATACCGCCAATGAAGATAACTAATTTACAAAGAACGTAATAGTAATATCATTAAATTAATGACATAGTGTTACTTGAAATATCTCAAATGTTACTAAGACATTGGCGAAAAAACTTTACGTTATATGTCTTGATATGAGTATTTGATCAAATTTTCAAATTGAATTATCTCAGAAGTTCAAAAATGTGTCTTAGCACTCTCTTGCCCCGACCCCCTCATATAATAATGCTTAACAAAAAATAAATAAACAGAAAAAAATTTCTAAATTTGTTAATCTGTTAATTAAATCTAGAGTATTATAAATTGTTTAGCTACAAATGCAATGAAGGAAAATAAAGCTAGATATTATAATAAAATAAGCACTTCGAATATTTAGACGTTATTATTCTAAATAAAAACTAAGATACATTTAAAAGATTTAAAAAAAAAAAATTTTACTGAAGGAGATGTTTTTGATTTTAAAATATTATTATTATTTTTTTATATAACTTTTCCAGTTTTATTTTTAGAGACACAATATATTCGATAGAAAATTGGAAAACTGAAGAAATTGGATTTTTTAAAAAATGACTGGATTTGTAATTCAATTTCTTTTCTCGTACAGACAGAAAAGCATGCATATACATAAATACATTTTTGCGTTTTAATGAAATACATTGAGTGCAAACAAACAACAAAATATTAAAATGCAATTTCTGTAATTTGAAACTAAATAAATTTGTTCTTGAATTAATCAAATGAAAGAAGAATCGTATCTAATTTAATCGTATTTTCTTTAAGTTAAAGGTTTATCAAATAAAATGCATATGTAAATGCGAAAAAATTTGCATTTAAACAAATGTTTATTCAACAAAAGAAATCATTTCTTTAACAACTTTTCAGACTTGGAATCGAAGATTTACTTTCTAGATTACTTAGAGATATATTTGAAAATTATCCTGCTTTCTCTAAACAAATGTTGAAATAAGGACACATATTCAAAACAATCCTGATAGAAATTCTTATTTTTATTTTGACAATAAATGTTATCCACCTGGATTTTTAAATTTAAACATTTATTCATATTAAATAAAAAAATATTAACTTTATCTTAGTTACGAGTACATATTAAATATAAATATAAATTTAATTTCATGATTTAAAAATTAGTGTCATTTTTATTTATTTCTATCTTTGTAAATAAAAATAAAAATTACATTATTTGTTTAAGATAAAATACGAATAGCGGTTATATTTTAATAGCATGGCAATTATGGTAGCATTTTTCACTTTCATTTCAATTGGATAAACCTATTGTTATTTAGATAAATTGACATTTGAAAATAATTAAAATATTGAATAATTTAAAATAAGATATGGAAATAATGATATCTTTGGATTTTTTCAGACATTTATCAAATCAGGCTACAACGGATTTTTTTTTTTTTTTTTTTTAAGAATAAGAATATAAATAGTAATATAAATAGTGGGATTTTGCAGCATAATCTCGTGGTTTAAAATGTTGGCATCGTGAATTAGCTTTAGAATAATAACCACAGTGTTTTGTGCATTTGAATTCATTGTCTATTTCAGTTTGATTCTCTCTTTGATACATGTTTGTAAAATAAATACTTTATAGTTGAAAAAATATTAAACAAAAATTAAACTGCATTATTTATAGACCGGGAGGCGGCAACCCAGACAATCATCTCATCGAGTTCACGGTTGAAATTCCAGAATTAGTTAAAACTTGATTCGCATATTAAAACGCAATTGGTCTGCCAAGTCATATCTTGGTGGAAAACATCCGAAAACCCGATTTTAGCGGTTGGCTCGTAGGTTTACCATTGTGTGTTCCTTCTCCCAGTCCTCCATGTTTTCATACCTTTGGATGCAGGAAAACACAATGGTAAACTTACGAGTCAACCGCTAAAATCGGATTTTAAGGTGTTTTCCACCAAGATATGACTTGGCAGACAGATTGCGTTTTAACATACGAATCGAGTTTTAACTAATTCTGGAATTTCAGCCGTGAACTCGATGAGGTGATTGTCTGTGCTGCCGCCTCCCGGTCTATTATGCGTATTGCATTTGGCCATTTTTTTGTATCATAATAAAAAAAAAGGCATTTTTAAAAATTGACTATTCCTTCTAGAGTCTAGATCTATGAAATACCATGGCAACTAAAAGAACCTGAGTCCCTTTGTCATAATTCATATTAATTTAAACCATTAATGTAAAGGAAATGTTAAAGATAATTCCCTAGTTTTTAAATTGGTTTGATATCTAGTTAATTTAAATGCATGTTTATATGGATGTTATTTCTATGCATGCTACACTAAATAAAAACACTTCAATGTGAACTGCATTAGGAGGAAATTTTGAACATGTTTGTTTTCTTATGTAAAAGTATAACTGTATTCAATGAATGTTTACAAATTTTTAAAATACATTAAATTTATTACCATACCATTTGGTCTACAAAGTCAGGAAATGTTTCAAATATTTATTACATTTCAATATTTGATTTTTCTCATTTTATTTCAAGTACTATATCACTTTAAAAATTTATTAAGACCCATTCAGATATTTCATTCATGATCAGATATATTTCATTCAGATATTTCATTCATTAACATTTCAAGTATATTTCTTTTAGTGTATCTTTAGAGTTAATATTCACGAATAAGTATGGTAAATTTTACAACTTCTATGTGTTATTCATTTTTTTTCAAAACATATTATAAATCTGACTTACTTTTAATGTCATATGCTTTTAAAAATATACTTCAGCAGTTTTTTAGCATTTATTACCTCCAAAAATAATACATTATTCATACTTTTTCAATTTTCTTTGAAAAACATTCTCAAATTTTGCATTAAGTGCTTTCAAACACTAATTTAAAACAAAAACGTAAAATAACCATGTAAAATAAGATGATAAAATATGCATTTCGTATTTTTAGTGATATTCAGTATATTAATATATTTAAAGTTAAATTTATTTTTATTGCATTAATTTTACAATAATTGATAAAATTTTCATAAATTATATATTAAAACTCACGTATTTACTAATAGAAAAAAATAATCTGATTCCCCATTTGCAAAGAAATTTGATAAAGGAAAATAACTTTCTTTTACAGACAGAAATATATTAAAAATTGGTCAGATTGAATGATTGCGAGATTAGTGACTTCATTTATGTGTTTGCCTATTTAATATTAATAAAAAAATAAAATGTATTTTTTTGCAGAATGTTGTTTGAAAAACAATTTTAATATCTACATAGAAGAAAATTTTTAGACATGGTATATACTTTAAGACATTACAGCTCTAAAAAAAGAAAAAGGTAAAATGAAAAATGATACATATAAAAACTGTGTTTGAACTATAGAAAATCAACAATGAGAGCTTCTTCATTTGGCTTCCATTCAAAATAATGAAAAAGAAAATCGCATAAAAATGAAATATAGCTAGTGCTTTTGCTTCAGCTGAGAGATCAGCTAATCTACGTCTGCAAACAAACAGAGTCTCATATAAAATACCTCTCTAGCGATTCCGATCTTGATTTCAATTGATATTCTTATTTAAAAAAAAACGGTTTCTGTTCGTTTTGAGACCACCTATTATCCAAAAAACTGGAATGCAGGTTATTCTGCAAGATTTTAAAGGGGATATGTTACAGAATTTTTTAATCAAACTGGCTATTCTTAATTTACACATATGATTTAAAAATAAAAATTGCTAACGTGTTTGCATCTCCGCTCTTTTCTAAATGTGCGACATGTTATTACTGTGCAATATGTAATCAATGTGCAATAATTTAAACTAAGTTGAATTTGGAGCAGAACAAATTTTTAAAATGTAGTACAAATCAAAATAACAGAAATATCAAAATATCAGGACAGAATAAACAGGGTTCCATAAAAGTAAAAATTAAATGTGGTAATGATGCTATTACAAATGCATATGAAAATTGTAAATGACAGTAATGATTCTTTTATAAAAATTATAGCGTAATTTAAAACTTTCAGTTCTGTTTTAAGATTCAGAGACATCCAATTAAGAACAACATATTTGCTCTCTTTTAACACGAGTCAAACACCAACAAAAAGGTTGTTCTGAAAGGAATGCATTTGAATTCATGTAACGTCAAAGGAAAACCTTAGAAATTCCACTCAGATAAACAGTTTGTACTGACCAGATTTCAATACAGGAGAAATACAAGCATGTCGAACTCATGCGTAATATACGCTAACTGAATAGACTGACTTCTTTTTATAAAAATGCATCAATGATTCTTTTAATTCATTTATAATTAATTTGGCATGCCAAACAAACGCACAGAAATTTTGCATAAAATGTTTTTCATAGCAATATTATTTTTAAAATGCTGTTTTATGGCTTTTGTATTCTAACTTTACTTAAAATATATCCTTTTCAATAATTCTATATATAGAACGTTTCAATTTTTGATAAGCACATAAAAGTAACTTTTCGTAAAAAGTAAATCTAAAACATATTTTTATTTATATTATTTATAGCTAAAGTTCAGTAAGTTTCCGAAGTATATATTTTATAAATATTTTACGAGCAGAACTAAGAGTGTTTTTTTTTTTTTCGCGAAAAGATAATTAAACTTCTTATTGCAATTTTTTTTTTTTTTTTTAAGATTAATTTTTTATTACTTTTTTAAAATAAGATATGACGATGTATTATTTTCCATTTAATTTTCGTATCTGATTTTTTATGTCCTGTATAGCTTTATATTGCAATATAATACTTTCTGCTGTTTTATATCATTGCAATTCAATAAAAATATATACTAATATACTCATTGTATAATATTTAAAATAATATGTAAAACCAGATATTAAATGAAATGTATTATTTAATGTTGGTAATTGTTTTTTCATAACACTTTATCAGAGGAGTAATGCGAATTTTATATACGGCCGTTTTTATGTGACAAACTTTTACTGTCGTATTGCAGTCGTAAACAAACAAGATAAAAATGTTAGCACCAAACGGCGGTTTAAAAAAAAAATACTGAAATAAAGAATTAACTCCCAAACAGAATATGACGATGTAGTGTCTGATGTCAAAAAAACAAATACTCACGTGCTCAATTTTGCAATAAATTATTTTGTTGCAAGACATTATAAATGTCTTCACAGTTCTGATTGTTTAATGTACCAATACATAACTACAGAATGGCCGAAAAAAATTGAAACTTTGTTAAATTTGTTTACCTGTTGCAGATGCACATACAATGTAAATTGCAATAGTGTTCAAAATAAGATAGGAATTACGATTATCTTGATGAAACAGTCCTGCTATTACTTTTTAAAAAGTTACACTTTTAAAATTTTTATGTGGTCCCTGTATCCTATAGGCTAAATTTAGAACAACCATGCTCTGACAAATAAAACAGAAAAAAAATTATTCTTCTACGGCTGAAACTTT
Organism: Maratus michaelseni; assembly: GCA_963931845.1. Lineage (NCBI taxonomy): Eukaryota > Metazoa > Arthropoda > Arachnida > Araneae > Salticidae > Maratus > Maratus michaelseni. The sequence goes on along the minus strand of OZ007590.1, from coordinate 252,469,613 downwards.
CCGAACTACATATTTATGATACATTGACTTTTATGAAATTTTAGAGCTTACATGCACTAAAAAATCGCTTGTGCATTTGTATTGCCCGAAAGCTAAAAAATTTCATAAAATTCAAATTATCATAACTCAATGCGTTTGGGTTTTTCCTCTTTTACTTGTCAAATCATTGAGAAAATATTTCTAAATATAATTTACCAGGGACTGTATAAAAATTTAAAAAGTGCACCTTGTTGCAATAGCAGGTGAATTTCATCAACGTAACCTTAATCCCAACCTTAATTTGAACACTTTTCCAATTATATTGCTCACGTATCTCTAACACATAAAAAGCTAAACCGCGTTTCAATCTTTTTGGGACAACCTGTATAAGGTCCCAAATAAGTTTAAAATGTTGTTTTTTTTATTATTCTTATTTTCAAGTCAAGAATTTTTTGAAAACACTGAAAATTAATTTCATTTGCAGTAAAACTATTCGAGATTAGAGTGCTATACTAATGAGTTTACCATTACACTCATCACTGTTCTTTTCCTAAATATCACTTTTATAAATGCATTTATGCACATTGTCAAAATTTATTTGACTCGATCGAGCCTTTTTTTTTTCGTTTAAATTTTAGTTACATTTATTTGGTAACTTTTCTGATATTATTATCGTTGCCTTTAAGGATTAAATAAATGTACGTAAAAAAATCTTATTATAAATATCTCATAATTCAAATGCATTTGTATAAGCAAAGATTGCTGTTTCATAAGTGTTATTTTTTCTGATTAAGAAATGTAGTATTGATTATCTATTTTCATGGCATGTTAATTAGAATTTTTTTTGGAAAGCAAAAACTTTTTATTATCAGATTCTGTGCGTAATTAATAGATGCTTCTAGAAGTAATTTTCCGTTGACGTAAGTTTATTTACAATATTCTAGAAAACCTGTGTCGACATCATCACTTCCATATTACAAAGCAAAAACATGTCCCGTGACTAACACGCCATATTGACAGTGGTAATATCAATCGAATAAATTGCGCTTTTACTGTAATTTTTTTACCATCTAAACATTGTACAAATTCTATTTTCACAACGTCGAAAAGGAGTAAATGTTCATTAAAATGCAACCAGTTTCGTAACTGTATGTCAATTTACTGATTTTTTATGGTTTTTGAAACAATTTTCAAACATCATTTTTTTAAAAATCTATCTCCATTGCGTGCAGTCCGATTACGAAACATTAACGCGGTTGCATTTAAAACAATATAAATAGTTCAGTATTTGTTTCCGACTAAAAATCTGTAGCGAAATAAAAACTTCATCAATAAATAAATAATATAATATAAATAAAACACAAATTAAACAGATATGTAATTGAACTACATGATTAAACCACTTAAATTATCAGAATCAAAAAGGCTGCTGTGGTTAGCGGAATTTTTGGCGATTTCTTCGGCTATTAATATTTTTCATGCTGTTAATATGGTATCAATTTTAATAAATTTCAAGAATTTATATGAATCGGTTATTTGAATTTTTCATATTTAAATGCTTTTGGCGATGTTATTGTTAAAAAATATATATAAGATAAATCAAATGTAACAAATCTATTACAGTTTTTAATTAAAAAAAAACTTATTTTAGCCTATATTCTGTAATTTGGAAAACTCCGGCTGGATACCCTAGTTTTTTTAACAAGACAATATATAAACAGAAGATTGCACCACACTGGAGATAATGTACTGTCATTTACTATGTAGTAGAATACACCAAATTATACTTCGATCATATTAACATATTTGTCAGCAATTTGTGAACTTTTTTAAGTGTGAATATTAACGTATTTTCCTTATGAATCATAATATTTTCAACATTTCATTTTTTATTGTGAAATCATAAAAATAACACAAATACTGACGATTGATTCATATGCAAATAACTGAGATATACATAAATGATGGCAAAAAATATATATATCTGGGAAACGCGTAATCCTCTTGTAATACAGAAATGTATCAGACGCTTAGTGTTTTCATTTTGAAAAATTGTAAATAACTCCTAAAACAGCTAACCATAAAATCTCTTGCAGTATTTTACGTCAAAATAGTTTTATTAATTTCATCACTTAAATTTCTCTTTTCTTTGGAATGACCTTAAATTGTGAATCCAAGTTCATAGGATAGTTAGATATTTTAAACTCAACTCTATCTAAATGCTTTATATTATTTGGTGACATATTTTATCCAGATATTTTGTCGGTGTACATATATCAAAAATAAAGAAGCAGCTACCCTGATTTTGTACTTTTTCTGTATAAACGCTGTCAATTTTCATTTCCAGCACAAGATTTAATTATTTAAAAATACTGAAATAAAAGTTTTTACATTATTGTCAGTACAATAAAAGTTTAAATATATGTGTAAGTTGCGGTCTTCTAGAAAATAATTTCAAAGAAAATTCGGTATATCAATCATGCTTGCTGAAAAAAAAAAAAACTCTTGATTAACGAATTCGTACCAGCGGTGCATATATGCGTTTTCTCTGGGTGTTCGGATCTTATTTTGACTACCACTAATTCCAAATAGTAATTTTTTTTAGTTAATCGCATAATTTCTACGATAAAATACGTTTAAAATCACTGTTCAGAAATAGTTGGACTTAAAAATGAACAGATGTATGCGAGACACTGGTCCCGAAAATTTTAAATATCTATATCTATGTTTAAACCTATTCAAGTAAATTGTGGTAGTTTTTTTTACTTCGTAAAATTGTGATTTTTACTCAAATTACTTGAATTTACTTCATGAGTCATTTAATTTAAAATTTCAGCAACTGAAAAATTATTTCAGAAATTTAGAAAAAAAAAAGAGAAGAATTGTAACAATGTAATTTACCCTTTTGCCCTTTTATAGATTGTAGATCAGATTTAAATTCATTTCTAATAAAATAGATTTAATGAAAATCTTCTTAAATAAGCACTCTTAGAATATCTACAATAAAAATTTATTTTTTTTTAGTTCTCATCAAAATCATTAGAATGCTGAAAAAGATTTGGGAATTCCACTATATCTTCTTTTAAATTCCTTTTGAGCATTAGAGATAAAGGATATAAAATTATTTCCCACATTACTTAGGGTTTCTGAAATTAAGAATGTGGTTCATGACAAAATTCTAGAGTAAGACTATTGTTTATTCTTTTTTACATATTCCTGTCTAATAATATTTTTAGATTGTTAAAAAAAAAAAAAAAAAAAAAAGATTTTCAAAATTGTGATTAAAATTTTTTTTGCACTATATGAGTATAAACATTTGAAATATAAATAAGTAGATGCATGAATTTGTTATTATGCTTATTATCTACATATTATAATTTTAGTTGCACACAATAAGGAAATTAGAAGCTATAATAGTTTAATTTAAAATGATGATGTATTGAGAGAAGATTTCAGATTTTAAAAATGGTTAAATGCGCAAATAAAATGTAAGCCTGTAACGTAGTGCCTAAATACTCTTTTTATGCAGGTAGTCCGGGACTAAAAGGATTGTTGAGCGTGTGTGAGCGTGTTATCCGAGTTCTAACATTTATACGTGAACAAGCCTCTATTTTATTATATCTTTTACTTTCGCAAAGTATGATTGAATCTCCCTGAAACTGACTATCGCCGTTATATACTAATTATGTTTCTGTGGTAAGCTGACAAGTTTAAATACGCTGGTAGAATTGGGTAGCGTATGACTCTCTAAGCAGAATTTCTGCTTGAAAGATTCCTTTTGTATCAATCTGCACAATATGTTGATAAAATAGTATAGTGTGTTCCATTTTAAAATTGATCTAGTGTATAGTATTCATTCTACAGATGTGATTATACATATAAAAAATCAATAAGAACCATTATCATTATTATATACTTTCATTTATTACAAAAAAAAAGGAATTTTACTCATTGCAATGCGCTAAGCAACCGCTCATTCATGAGTGCAGCATATCGTTTGAAACGAAAATCTTGCAGTATAAAATATATCAATATATAAATAATATAGTTTTAATTTTTGATTTACCTTGATATTTTATTCCTATGTGGTCAATATATGAATTTGTTTCTACATTCAACAAATGATCAGTTAATTTTTTTTTCAACGGTCAAACGGTCAATGATATATGCGAAAATACAGTAAACCTGTACTTTTAATTATAATTCTTTAATATTAAGATTAAACTATTATCAGCTGTCAAATTTCATCTGTACATAACATTTTAGTGCAAAAAATACATTGCAATTATCTGTTTATTTATTTATTTATTTATTTTTACACTGCAAAAAATTTCCTCTCAACTCTGAACCATCTGATAGTGTAAAATAGCAAAAGTACTAAAACATGGTTCACTTGAATTTTCAAAACTTCTGATTGTGGTGAAACATCCACTGTGGTTAAACTTTTTACCATCATATGACAATATGTAACAGCCAATCAGAATGAATAGTTCTAAGCATTCTCAATATACTTCTTTAGAGCATATTGAGCGTATTGTACATATCGTTAGCATTCACATACCTATCTAATGGTTAAAACTTTGAATACAAGTGTAGAGTTGTCAGGTTCGATGTCTGGATCAATCGAGTATATACGTAGTGTGTCGCATTCAACTGAATTCCCGGCCTGAAAAACTCTTATTTGCAGAGGGAAACATAGTCACTTTATTCTTCAGCATTTTAGAGTGACATGGGGCAAAATTTTACCAGATCACATTTTAAACTACGTAAGAGTTTTGTTCAACCAGAGCACCAAATTCTGGAGGTTTCATCAAATTATAGCGAGCACTTTTTTGGTCCCATGTTTTCAGGAAAGTTTTGGTCATTTTAACTTTGGTTAAACGTTTAACTATAAATTAAATTAAATTAAATTAGAGTGTGTTTCTTCCAAGAATCATTAGGTTTAAAAATCATAGATTTAACAAAAATGTTTCCCAGATCTTTCAAAATAACATCAGTTTTATATTTTAATCTTTTTGTTACATCAATATAAGCAAGGGAATTTGTGCTCAATTTTTCAGCGCAAACGCGTAAAAATAGAGATTTATAACTGAAATATATTAATATTTATTTTATTAACGATTTTCATTATTAAAAATATTTTATTTTATTTTAAATGTTCCTATTTCAATTAGAAAATCACATATATTTTCCAGTTTTGCTGTATTTCCTCTTTTCTATTTACTTACTTTATCAGCTTTTCCTAAGAGTGCATAAATAATTTCCGGTTCTGAAGGTAAACCAAATGCTAAAAATTCAAGTAAAAGGGAGCTTTTTTTCAAAAAAAAATTCATATTTAATCTAAAAACATATCAGTAAGTAATAAAAGTACAATGTTAAAAGGAAACTTTATTCGATTTATTTTTCTGAATATAGTATTGCAATTGTTTTATTTTATTATTTCGAGGCGTTACAAAAATCTATATTTCCTACATTTACCATACAAATTGTGTTACAAACCTTTATTTTCTTACTTTATTCGTTAAATGACAGAAAATAGTTTTAAGGAAGAACTAAAAAAATTATTTTTACAGTAGTTTAATGTTATTTTACAGTAGTTTAATTCCAACAAAGTCGTTCCTAGTTTATAAGAATAGTTTAATGTGAATTTTATATCAATAAGTAGATGTTTCAGTTGTAATATCATAATAAAAGGTGTTCTATGTAAATAGATTTATTTTATTTTGGAATTTTGGAATATTTAGATTTTTATAAAAAAAGTACACTTTTCGGATTTCAACAAATTCTTGAAACATTTGATGCAATTAAAAGGCGTATTTAGCTCTCTATAATATATTGTCACTCTCGCGACCAACTTTATGGATAAAAGCTTTCCCTTGTAAAAATTTATTTTGTCTATGATCCCATGTAATATTATTACGAAATTTAGTATCTGTGTTTGATTTTTATTTTGAAGAAAATTATCCAAGCACAAAATAATTTTAGTGTAAGAAAAGAAACGATTTTATCAGACAAATATGCGAAGCTTTAACTGGCGTTCGCAGAAAGTACTTCAACGTTATTCCTAATAAATTGATATGTATTAAATAACAAATATTAAGTAGATCATTAATACTGTAGTAGTATTTTTTCTTTTTACAAAACTCTATTGAAAAGATTGTACCAATAATTTTATATTATTTTTTTTACAGTCTGATAGAGCTACTCTATAGAAATACAATAATAATAAAAGTACAAAACCAAATGTACCTTAAATGACCGAAAGCACTGATGAGACGAAGTTTTCTCTTTCTTAAAAAAATAAAATAACTTTGCATAATACCAATCACATTGAAATAATGAAATTACATGAGAAAATGCGAGCAATAATTATTAAATAAAATTATGTGTCCAGCATCAAACCGCCTAAATTAAAGTTGCGCGCTTATAAGGTTTTAAAGCTGTTCATGGTATTCGATAAAACGATTTCGTAAAAGAAAAAGCCAGCATCACAGAAAATAATAAAATAAAAACATATATAAGAAGATTATTTCGAGCATTTCTCTTCCTTATATTTGAATGCTATGTATAAGAGAGATAATACAATATACTAGTCTAGTATATTAAATCCTGTATTTAATCTGTATCGATATTGAATCTCGCGTTTTAAATCCTATTTGCATTTACAGTATATAAGAATGCTATGAAAATCTAAAATGTTTGAAATTTTTATAAACACTTAAAGATATGAATGGACCTAGTAAATCTGGAGCATCACACGAGAAGGTGCCAAAAATTATGTACTGTGTGTATCAAAAATTTAAGTAAAAACTAAAAAATATCATTTATTGAATAACATTTAAAAAATTAAGCAACAAAATACTATTGATATATTCGATTCTGCAAATTCATTTAAATAAATGATTTTAAAATGAATAAATAATTACATTTTTACCAATTGGATAAAAAAAAAATCATAAAAAATCTGTAACTATGCAGTTTCTAAAATGTTTATGCACAATGGAAAGAAAATACCTGTAAACTCTTACACATGATGTTACTTATTAAGGGGTAACACCACTTTATCTGCCTGAAATTTAAGGCATTTCGGGAATTTTTTAATTAAAAGCAAAGTCTTTATAAAAGTACATTTACAGAAAATTAGAGGGGTTTTCGAAAAGTAAAGATACAATGCCGCATACTCATTCAAAAAACTTTTAATTGGTAACATGTCCCTTACTAATTACTTACTGGTATATGCTTTATTTTTCGACATAGTTGCCGTCATTGTCGAAGCACTTGTTAGTCTGGATACAAGTTTTTGTATCCCACAGTCATAGAAGTTTACCGCCTGTTGTCGAAACCGCATTTCAACTTTGATTTTGATCTCATCGTGATGGAAGATGATTATCATCGTGGTGGAAGTTTTGCCCTGCAAAATGTTTCTTCAGGTAAAGGAATAAGTAGTAGTCACCTGAATGCAAGGTCGCTCGGGTCATCAGATATAACAGATGGCATACCTGTTCTGAGTTCTTCATGAGCATTGGTCCTACTTCCAGAGAAAGCACAACACCATTTCGCTACATTTTGTCGATTCATAAGGTTCCCATTGACTGAAACAATTTCTTTGTGAATATCCGCTGGACGTTCACCTTTTGCATGAAGAAAACGTATGCGGAACGTACTTAACATTTAGCGGGATTCTGAATTGACGCAGCCATTATAAACACGTGCAACACGAAGCAGACACACCGTACAAATAATAAATGACTGCGAGGGAAAGGTCAAATGGTCAAGGTTACAAAATGTTTTGCCAACGCGTTAATTAAAACTTTTCTTTCCTGCTGTCTAAGGTGTATCTTTACATTTCGAAAACACATCGTATTATACTTATATTAAACTAGAAAGTGGTATTCTTTTGTTGTTGTTGTTGTCGTTGATACTCGTATATTAAAAAATATGTGTTTTACTGCTGATGGATGGGAGTGTTTCGTAAAAAGAGGGTTAAGCAGTGGACACGATAACTCATCATAGAGGTGGACAATCTGGAACAATGAGACAAAACCACAATTTCTTTTTTTTTCTTTTTCTGTCAAAAAGCTAGCTGTTTAAAAATATATGCATTTTTAGTGAAATTTCTTCAATTGAAAGAAAAATGTGCATCTTCAACCAAAAATGTCGCTTTATAAACCTACACAGTAAAGCTGAAACTTAGTAAAAAAAAAAAAAAAAAAAAAAAAAAAAAAACACGTTTGAAGTTACTCACTGTGGAACGTTGTATTTCTATAGTACTAAATTGACTTTCAGTATCGATTTCAAACTAATAAAATATGATTTTCATACGTAAAACTACTATTTTAAACGAAAAAAAATCGATTTTTGAACCAGGCAAAGTAGTGTTTTTTTTAAATATGAAGTTAAATCGGCAAAATATCTATAGAATTTATCCAAACATTTTGAATATTTATAAGATAAACATTATTTGTATCCTAAAATTCTACACAATATTCAGAACTTGGAAAATAATTTTTGTACTATTTGTTGGCCAAGTGGAAAACTCATCATAAAACCTTTAAATACATCTACTAAGTGCTTCAAAAATATAATATGGTCAGGAAAACATGTTTTCATTAAGACATCACTAAATAAATTACCGTCCATCGATATATCATCCAGCTAACCCATTCCCTAGGTTAAGTAAAACGACCTTTTACATTGTTAATACTAGATAAAGAGATTACAAAACTACGGCTGCCAGCAACGGGATCTTCATTATTATTTTATAAAACAAAAAGCAGAATATACAGGTAAATGTATTCTCATTATTTTATTTTTAGCTGCGAAAAATATTTGCAGCAATAATAAAAGATAAGTAAGATATGAGGGCTGGGAAAACGAAAACATCACATTTATTGACTATAGTATTTTCTATTTAATGTTCCGACATACGTGCTAATTTTAAAATGGGTCATAAAGATGTTGAAAGAATTTGCAACAGTTTGAAAAAAATAAAAGTAAACAAGAAAGAAAAATCATGCATCAAGCATAGATTATGAAATTCTTTTCAACACAGCCAGAGAACTTTAAAACATAACTTTTTAATGAGATACATAAAATACCTAAGTATTTTAGTAAACGCATCACACATTTGAAAACAAGATTTCAGCAATTACCACCCATAAACGGAAAAAGACTTCAACTTTTTTGTGCATCCCTGTATTTGATCAACAGATTTGTATATATTCTACATTATGCTAAAATTTATTTTAGTAAGAAAACTCATAATAGTTTGAAAATTCATCTTCCGAAATTTCTACCAGTAGACGGAAACATACTTGAATTCTTTTGCACAACCCTGTATATTACAAACAGATATTTATGCACACCACATATTAAGCTAAAACTTAATTCAGGTTAAAAACCCCTTAAAACTACTGAAATCATACTTCCAAAAATTCTCTCTTAATACACACTCCCTTAATATTCATGTCCAGGTTTTAGTTAATTTAAATTAAGCGTGTTTGCATTCTGTCCATCAATTTAAACAATATTATGGGTGGCAAAGAATACAATGTTTTCTTAGTGACCACTTGGAGTTCTTCAGTAGAGTCATATGACTATTCATCCAAGTAAATATTTCTGGTTAAGACATTCCAGATCTTCTCAATTGAGTTTAAGTTTGTATTTAAAGCTGACTCTTCTAAAACTCGAACATTTTGTGCGGAAAATTCTGTATTAGCGAGTTATGGATTCAAGCATGTCGTGCTGAAATCTTCATTCATTACCCGCTAAAGGTCTCTAACGGAAGAAGATGTTGCTCTATTATTTCTTGTGATACTTTGTTGAATTTTCTTTTCTACGGAGAAAGGCAAAAGAAATTTGCAATTAAAGCCAATCAACCCCTAAACCATCAGAGGCTTGGAACCCTGGTGCTTATTGGAGGAAATACTGTTTTAGGCCCCTGCCAATATCATTTTCAGACATTAGGAGCATCCAAATTCCATTTTTTATCGTCACTGAATAATACGGTTAGTCGTTTGTCCCCTGCGAATTCCCTTTCGAGCTGAATCGATTCTGGCATACTTATGGTCGATTTTAGGGACGGTATGACACATGTTTTCTTGAAAACACTGTTTTTCCATCCCCTGACGCGTTTACGTTTTTGGTTCTTTGACTAAAATATTTCTAAAAAATTGCAGATTTATCTCTAATTGTATCTACTATTCAAGTTCAAATACTATGTTTAATACGGATACCTGAGATAAAAAATAATAACCCAGACACGGATATATTATTCATTTTATGTAATATTATCTGTTTTCTAATGATATTTTTATTGGGATTTTTCTTACTTAATAAAATATTATTATATGAAGAGCTCGGAGGTAAAACAAGTCAACGAATAAAATAAAAGTTTCGAGATATTCAAGATTCAGTTTTTCTAAAGAAAACTACAAAAAAAAAACTATTGTTATTATTACCTCACAAACCGCTGCTTTGATAACTTCAGTGAACCTTCAGTGAACTTATGTGTACTCAACCAGTTTATTTTATTGGACTTATGAATAAAGAGTTTTCATTAATAAAATTCCTATCTAAAATTTATCATTGATTATTATGACATATATTAAAAAATAAAAAAAGCTTGTACATTTAAAAGTTTGTCAGTATGCACTTAAATAATTTTACATAAAAGTTAGAATAAATTCAAAAATGTCTGTTCAAAGTTTAGTTACACGTACAACATTAGTTTGAGTTACACATACAATTCATAAAGTTTTTATTATAACGACTAATACATTATTTATTTCGCACCGATAGGTTTATTTATGCATTATTTTTATGATAAAAAAGAGTTTATTTGCTAAAAAAGAGCTTGTTAAGATATTTTTGATTAAGATATTTTTGATAACAAGAAACTATGACAATACGTTCCATATACGTTTACTATGTATAGAAGATTGATGAAAATATAAATATGCACAGAACTAATTTTTGGCAATAAAAATTTTGGTAAAATCGTTATTGCTTTTAAAATACATAAATATTTCGAAACCTATAAAAGATTTTAAAACAATATCTCAAATGTATGTTAGCACTTATCTGTCTGGTGCGTCTGGTCATATTCATATTCTATGCTATGTTAAAATTAATATGCAGTTTACGTATACAGTTTACGTAATACATATGAACATTGCATAACATACAAGTCGCATGATTAAAAGTTCTAATAACAAACGAAAACATTATATTTAACTATGTACACAAAATTTACATATGTTAGCAGTAAGCTTATGATACAATTCTTAAAATTGTAAGTCCCAACCTACCTGTAATAGATGTATTCAGAAAATCTAGGTATTCGTTCAAGCGTCCATACACGTACGTAAAAATCCGTACGTAAAAAAGATTTTTTTATATATTGCTATTTTAATCGTTTTGGCTGTATATCTACATCATATGACTATGCAAACACTAAGCTTACTGATAATATGATGGTAATTTTTTTTTTCATCAGGTAATTTTTTTTTCCAAATAATAATTTCAAATCAGTACTATTTCCCTCTAACAAGGAAGGTCTTCTTAAAGCGAATATCAGAAAATTTTGTAAAAAAATGCTAATGAAGCTACACATGTATGTAATAAAGGAACAGTGAAATTTAGCTGCGGAATCCCAGTAGAAAATCTGCAAAAAAATAAAATACTTTCGAGTATTTGGCGCAAAAACACACGATTTGGCCAGCAACATTTTTCCTTAGCCAAACGCAAACGATTTTACTGCATTTTAAATTGCTTGTAAAATGATTATTCGAATACGAATATTTAATGAATTTAAACTTAAACGATGAAATATTTATTATTTTTTGTATAATATATACAAGCTGCTTGTTGTTACAATTATTTATTTTTACCACTAAAAAAATATGTTCTATGTTTTGGAAGCTGCAAATATCTATTTTATGTTATAGCGAAGCTGACATTTAAGTTATGTGTATTATTGAATTATTGAATCTGTATGTTTATTTTCACTTTTAGTTAACAATCGAAATTTAAAAAATGTATGAATCTGAAAGGCATATTAAAGTAAGCTAAGAGTTTTTTAGAAATCCTTGTTATGAGACCTACCTATGAGATTTTTGTAAAATTTAAAAGCGTAAAATTGTCATAAGCTTAAAAAATTATACGAATGGGTTAATTCTATGGCTCATGATACCATACCCTCTTGTTCAGAATCGTTTGCATTTTGCGTTCAACATTTTCAACTCTCTGTACGTTTGCATTAATATTAATTTAAAATATTTTTTAATTCAGATTAAATAAATCACTCACGTTTTTTCTCTATTTATTACCGATTGAATGAAATTTTGCCTATTGTTTTATCCTCCATTCCAGGCGTTTTTCTAATTTAAATGGCTTCAACGGTTGTACAAGTAATTTTTAAATGTATTTTAAAAGGAAAAGCGGATGACAAACGGATTCGTTATACATTTCTATATCGAAGAAGTCGTTATTTCTCTAGCAACAAAAACTTTCTTGAATTGACAATGTTCAGAATCGGGTTTATTTTTGAACTTGAAACAATTTTAATCAATTTAAATTTTGTTTTAAATCGTAAAATACAATCGTTAAATTCCATTATATATACACATATAAATATGTACACAAAATTGTAGTTATAAAAAAATATTTATTATGTAAGTTAAACCTGCTTAAATAAGTTCAGTATGAAAAAGTTTTTCCTTAAAGAATATTCGTCATAAAAGCGTATATTTTTAACCCCTTGAAGGGAGGTGGGATATAATATACCCCACTTAATTTTAATTCCCAAATGCCACAATGACACCGGAATTTTGGAATCAAATTTTACTTTTATAATATACGTGAAGAAAATCTTTATTTATTTGGAAATAAATTTGTTGTTAAATCCCGGTGTGACTCAATGATTTCAACATTTTAGAAACATAAGTACTTTGCCCTGATAGGGTTAATTTCATTCCGTCGCCGACCAGTGATAAATCGCCAAATAAACGAAAGTTTCATTTTTTTAAGAACGTTATATCGAGGTTCCGCAGAAATATTTTTATAGACGTATATATCCTCTAGAGAAGAACATTCTTTAATTTCTTCAAAAATTTCTGAATATGCGCTTATGGAGACCTTCCTTGTAAGACGCCAATAAGGAATAACTTTATTTATTTTTTTCTGTTGTTAATTTAGTTAATATTTAACAATAAATGATATAAATTCAATATGATTCGATCATATTCTTTCTAAATAAAGAAGACAAAGCTGACGAACACCATATAAAATATTAAATATTAAATAAATGACAAAGGAAATTGCGACTAACATACGTATTATAAATATATATGCTATATATACAGTATGCCCACCAAAGCCCCTTGCCATCCTCTTAACTTCGGAACGGCTGCTGCTATATTCATAAAAGTAGTGTCTAGGTATAGTAAATTAGCCATGCGCTACTCAATGAAACCGCCTACGGCGCCACCTGCTGAAATGTTGCGGAGTTAGCATTCCTATCTCGAAAAAGGAAAGAGATATAGAAAAAAAGTGATTTACAAAGTTGTAGGCATCATCAATTTAGTACGAAAAGACACATTGTGGACATTAATGCGAAGAATAGAACGGTTAAAACACACATTTGTCTTTTCGTGATTTCCTACACAATGACGTGACAAAACGATCTTAGAAAGAAAAAAGCAACTAGTTATAATAATATACCTTTATTTTAGATTTTCAAACTTCTCACCGTCAGCTGCAATGCATATTTGGATGCTTGTGTGAATTTAACGTTGCACACGTTGGAGCATGGATGGTGACACGCTGGCACAAGCGTCCATAATAGCGTTGTTTAATGTCCTGCAATGTTTATGGAGGGGTCGCACCGACCTGCTGTTTCATAACTGGTTGTTTCTTTCTTTCTAAGATCGTTTTGTCACGTCACAGTGCTGGGAATCACAAAAACACAAATGCGAGTTTTAACCGTTCTATTCTTCGCATTAATGTCCACAAGGTGTCTTTTCGTACTAAATCGATGATACTCTACAACTTTGTAAATCACTTTTTTTTATCTCTTTCCGTTTACGAGATAGGAATGCTAACTCCGCAGCATTCCACCAGGTGGCGCTGTAGGCGGTTTCATTGTGTAGCGCATGGCTACTTTACTATACCTAGACAATACTTTTATGAATATAGCAGCAGCCGTTCCGAAGTTAAGAGGGTGGCAAGGGACTTTAGTGGGCATACTGTATACAGCAATTCAAGTAACAGCATTGGTGGCTGTTTTTATGTCACATTTCTTTACATTTACATCCTAGTTATGCATGACACATCTAAAAAGCTTTATATTATTTTATCAAAAGAATTTTTTGAAACCAAATTAGAAGGATTAACCTCATAAAATAATATCCGATTAATCAAGATTTATTTAAAACAACATGTGTTTTAGTGACATTTTTCGTTTTTTTTTTAACTTATAAATTTCTAGAAAGTAGAAAAATAGATTACGCATAACATTATAATTCCAGAGCTATTATTTTATTAATTTACTTTGTAGTTATAGGTTTTTAATTTTCATAATTGTAATGTATTTTTCTTCTGTTGTTGTTGAATTGTGTCTATTCTTATTTTTGTGAAATACATTAAATGAAATTCTTTCAAATAGTAAATTAAATTAGAGAGAGTTAGTTAGATATTTCGAAATAAAAATACTTTCATATGTATGTAGGATTAAGTTTTCCTCACCGAACGTAGATCGTAGAACACACAGGAAGCATTTTGATTTTAGTAAATAACAAAGAAGAAATATTTTCAGCTATTTATTTTCCTCGACATTTACATTTACATATATCTTGATTTTATTTTATAGTTTCATCCTCTTAACAATTTATATATTAAAAAGGACTTTTAAAAAACGTTTTGCTTGGAGTTTTGTTTATCAAGAAGATAAAATATATCAATTACCTCTATGAATTTGAAAGATCTAAACAAATTTGAGTTCCTGTAATTCAATTTGTCCGTTTCTCATAAATTTCTCTGGAGACTCATAAATTGCCAAAAGGCAATGAAATTAATCATAAGCAAGTTGGCAAAGTTGCTTTATTTACTCACTTATTCAAAATATCTTTAGGTATTTTTCTTCTAGAATACTTATGTTAATTTTAGATTCTCGAAAATACTCACTTTTTCTCAAGCAGTTTATGTTAATTAACAAATACGTTCTTTGTGGTAGCGTTTAAAAGATAAATATTTGAACTACCATTTGAACTTTCTAGCTTTGAAGTCTTTTCTAATCTTTCAAATTCTTTAGATGCATGAAAAATTATAAAATCTCAAAATCTTTAAGACGTACAAGACGATTTTAAGTATACTACAAGATTTCATGAGGTATGAATTTCAAAATTATTGATTGTCAGTATACAGACTTCCATTTGAGAGGCGTAGGAGTGAAAATTTTTTTGTATGATATATCCTCAAAAATTCCACGAGTAAATGGCAAATCAAAATAGCTCTAACAATCGTGTGTATAGAAAATATTTAAAAAGACACGTTCAAGGTATAAATATAAAGTATATGACACATGGTGGTAAATGAAATGATATGTAGATTTCTTAATGCTTCGAAAAAAAAAATCATATTTCTTTTAATTCGAAATACCCAAATTTCAGAAAATTCAAAATCGAGTTATATTTTCCAATATTTTAATTAATGAACAAATGTTGAATGAAAGAGGAGATTACTCGCCATTTTTTACCTTTCCTTACAACCATAAATTTCAATTTTATAGGTCTTTTCAACTTGGGGGAAATTTGAAAACTGTTTCGGGAACAAAATGCTAAAATTTGTGGCTGAACCTCATGTTCTAAAACAATGAAAATATTTCTTCCGGCCTGTACCCGGAGAAAAAGGTTGCTTCCGTATTTTAGCCAATTTTACTCGAAAACACGAAGCTAAAATGCGAATAACCCGATTAGAAAGGTTTCATTCGCAGTTTTCATCAATACTGAATTTGAATAAAAATTTCACCAAATTAGTCATTTATAGCCAAGTTAGCTTCATATGGCGATTTATTTTTGGTCACCAAATTTGACGATAGCAGATATGGACATGGTTTTACGAAAATGATTGGAGAAATTGTTACAAAAAACCGCGTTCGTTAAAACTCATAAATTAAGCACTGCTTTTTTTTAATCAATTGTCTCGTTTCAAAATGACAGCCATCCTAGAATTTCAAATTGGTATATCTCAGCCATTTATGATAGAGAAAAAACGAAAGTGCTCCTGAATTCTTATAGGGTGAACACTTAAGCAATAAATAAATTTGGATTTCTAATTTTTTATATATATATTTTTTAGATTAAAATCTTTAAGTAGCCACCAATTTGAAACAAAATAACGGACGAAGCAAGCCAACGAACTTGGTACAGATCTTGGTAAGCCTAATACACATGCTTAGTTACATATAAATCGGTTTATAAATACGAGTGCTATCGCATGACAAAGCTTAGAGATATACATTTTTTTTCATTTACATAATGTCCCCTAAAATATGGCTAAATATTGTTTACTACCATATTCCTCTTTAATCTTCATAACTATATAAATTTTATTTACATCCTTTAATTTTCGTTACTATCTAAATTTTATATACATTAATTACTACATTGTTTGAAATTTATTTTAAGAAATGCTCCTTGTGGTTCCAGCTTTTCTTTTATATTATAGACGGCAGTACTAGTTAAGACCATTAGAAACTTCAGCTTTTTTTATTTAATGGTAGATGGCAGCAGCATACATTCCTTTTGTATTATTACTATTCTGCCTAGTAAATGACTCAGCTCTTTCATGTTTCCTGTTCCTTGTGATGAGGAGTGAATCAGCTCTTGATAAGTGTTTTTTAATCTTGTCTAATCATTTGCACTCTTTGTTTTTATGGTGGTCTGTTATCTATTGTTTGTTTGTTTATTTTGCAGCTTTTTATTTAGCTTCTATATATAGCTGACATGGAAATAGGTCTCCTAATTTTGAACCAATTCCAGATGAGAGACCTGCATCTGGATTGGCACCCCCAGAGGTAACGCTTATATAGAACTTGGAGGACTTTGGAGCCACGAACATATTTAACGTGCACCAGCTCCCATTAACGTACACGGTCCCACAGCAGAGGCAGACGAGAGAGGATAGACGATGCACCCTCCCAAGCCTTGGTCGATGCTGCTTGGCTTTCGGTGATCTTACGAGAACAGAGCTTTTACCGTCCGCGCCACTGCGGGACTTGTTATCTATTGCTGATGAATCATGGTTTATTTATTTATTAATTAATTAATTTATTTATTTATTTATTGGACCTCTTGCTTCTTTTTCCTTATTGGGGTTTTTCGGTATGTAATAAAGAGCTTAAAATTGTCATTTTTAGGCATAATGCTGACAATATTTGATGAAATAACATATCGTTACTATGAATTATTCTTATGATGCTCCTTTTAAGATACCACAACATATTAATAGTATTTCATATTTGATTTTTCATTTTATTATGTTTAATTTTTGCAGCATCCTTTCAATTGATTTTTATAATATGTATTCCCTTTTTTATTTTCACACATGTGATTTCATTTTAAATATATATACTTATAAAAGAGCATATCCCGACTGACTCATAATCAACACCAAGCCTTAACCTTTGGTCCTAGGGCAATGAAATTTGGCAGACGTGTTACTTACACAATGTAGGCACCCACTAAGAAAATATTTTTGAAAATTCACACAATAAGGAGGTTAAATGAAGGGTTGAAAGTTTTAGATCATTTCGTCTTTTCCGCCATATCTCAGCAGAAATTGTAGGTAAGAGCATGAAATTTTGATAACAAATTTATTAAAAAATAGTTAAACATTTAATTCAGGCTATTTTAGAAATTCAACCACTAAAGGGGTTAAATGGGGGGGGGGGGGTCAAAAGTTTTAGGTCATTTCGCCTTTTCGCCATATCTCAACAGAGTTTTAGTTAAAAGCGCGGAATACAGGATAACAAATCTACTAAAAGATACTTAAACACTTGTTTTACAGATTTTAAAAATTTAACCCCTAAGGGCATTAAATGGGGGGGGAGGGTAGAAAGGCCTTGGTCATTTCGCCTTTTCGCCATATCTCAGCAGTCGTTTTAGGTAGGAGCGTCGAATTCAGGATAACAAATCTATTAAACAAATAATGAAACGTATATTTCAGCGATTTTAGAAATTCATCCATTAAGGGGGTTAAATGAGGGTTCGAAAGTTTTAAGTCATTTCGCCATATCTCAGTATCTTTTTTATGTAGGAGCGTGAAATTCAGGATAACATATCTACTATAAAATAATTAAACATGTAGTTTAGCAATTTTAGAAATTTGCCACGAAGGGGTGTTAAATAGGGGTCGAATATTTTAGGTCATTTTGCCATATCTCAGTAGAAGTTATAGGTAGAAGCGTGAAATTCAGAATAATACATCGACAAAAAAAAATAGTTAAACATGTATTTCAGCGACTTTAGAAACTGGGGAAACTGTTGTAGTATAATATACTTTTGCTAGTTATAGTGTAGGTTCTATTTGAACAGTTTTGTTTTACTCTTCTCGTAGTCCAAAATTATATGTCTCAAATCAAAAATCATACAATGTTTTAAATTCTATCAATATATCACATGGCAGATTCAGATTATGAATAGTACATTGTCTTTAATTACATTACGTTACATCCATAATAATAATAATTGCAATCTTAGTAATTTTTAATTTAAGCCACTACTTCTACCGGAACGGTTTTCATTTGTTTTTAATTGTTTTTAGTTATTTATATTCAAATATATGCAATTTGATTTTTTGTTTTTATTTTTATTACATAAATTGTATGGATTTATTAGGTAATAATTCCATGACAGTTTTCCTACACAACACTTCTAGAACTATTTACTAATGATAACTCGTGAAAAATATCAATAGTCATCTTTTACAAGTCATGATAAACACAAAATTTAGGCAACGTCAAATTGCCGCGAATCAAAAGAATATGATAAAATTTGGAAAAGTTATGAAAAGCGTCTGGTTATAACAGCAAGTGTTGATTAGCTATCAACATTTTCAATCGTTTCCCAAGAAGCCAATTCGTGGTCTAAACTTTTATCCGACGGTTATTTCTGGAATTATGGAGCATTAAAGAGACGCATACTCAAGGGTTTACTGTGAAATTGAGGAATAATCATAAAGAAATTAAATTTGATAAGAATAAAATTAACAATAACGCATAAAACAATTTAAAAAGTGGTAAATAATAGTTTGTGATTATGCATGAATTTTGAGCTCTGAAACATTATTGCATAATATTTCTTTAAATACAGAAAGTGTGGTGTTATCGAGTTGGAACACTTAGTACATTATTCTTTTTTATGCAGAAAATTTTTACATTATACAGGGTGATTTTTTTTAAAGTTGTGAAAGTAAAACCCTATAACAAAAGAACCACTGATCCAAAATGACCTAAAATTTCACCAGTATGCTCCCAAAGCAATGGGTATTATTTAGGCGTGGTTAAAAAAAACTTAAAATCGCACCGACAGATGGCGATGTAGATGCAGTAAAGTCGGGAGACGAACTTGCGCCCGGCACACGCACATTGGCGATAAAAACGTGAAGTACGCACATCTCGTGTTCATTATTCTACGGAAATCCTCGCAATGACTGCGCCATTGACGGACTGTGCGTTGTTAGTGAAACTGTATTATCAGAATAATGACAGCGCAGCAACTGCTCTCAGGAGATTTAGGACACTTAAGAATTTAAGAAAAGGTCCAATGACGACAGAGGGTCTACGGAAGATGGTTTCTCAAAGTACCGTCCATTGTTCTCCTCCCACAGTCAATATTCTTTGTTTCTGCTACCTTACAGCACAATCTGTCGGTGCGAATTTAAGTTTTTCTTAACCATGCCTAAAAAATTCCCATTGCTTGGGAGCATACTGGTGAAATTTTAGGTCATTTGGATCAGTGGTTCTTTTGTTATAGTGTTTTACTTTCACAACTTAAAAAAAAAAAATCACTCTGTATTTTGACACATAATAGAAATATGATAGGATTTTGCGAACCTAAATCATATTACTTTTGTGTAATTTTTAGCATACTGTTTAACATGTTTTCACTAGCTTCTTTAGTAATTTTAGTGCTTGTCTTTTTTTTTTAACGTGAAGCTTTTAATACAAGATATGTCTTATATTTCACGAAGAAAAAAATTCAAGTAAATGGTGTGTGTATTTTTTTGCGAAATAAACACGCTCAATAATATTAAATTTCAAACAAAACAAATATTTACCGGAAACAGAATTTATTTTATATGTAGAGAAATTCATTTTATTGAAACCTTGGTCTTTCACCACAAAATAATATAAAGCTAAAATAACCTCTAGCTGACATGAATTATTTGAATATTTATATGAAAGAAAACTTTCATTATATTCAAAGGAAATCTCATTCCTTTCATTTATGATGGTGATTTCTTTTACTATTGGAGAAATTTAGGTTACAAATACAACATACACACATTTTCAATCTTTTGCTTATTTATCGACTTTTAGCCTTTCGAGAAATAAAAAGTATTTGCAAGTTTTAGATTGAAATGAGACAGCCTATGTATGTATATGTATGCATTTATTTATTTATTTTTTTTTTTTTTTTTTTTGTACGAGAGCATTATTGAATCGAAAGCACTTTCCTGAAATAGCAGATTTGTGTTTCAGCCGGCAATCAATATATTACTAATAACATAAACAAAAGAAAAAGGAAGTCATTTTGCTTTGATCATCATTTTTCGTGTACATTTTGCATTACTATTTATTTGTTTTTTTGGTATAAGATTTTCAATTAAACAAAAAAAAAATCTTTTTACTAGACGTAAAAATGTTTCTTTGAACAAAACATAAAAGGTCTGTTTATCTAGATACATCTTTGTACTTTTCGCTTTTTGTTTTTTAATAATATATTTGAAACGTGAAACAAATCAATGGCATTACTTAATTAGGGAGTAAAATTATTTTGCATACTTGTTCTAAGGTCTTAAAAAATATTAAAAGTATACACAGTTGCCTCATTGTTAATGAATCTGTTTAAGAAGTAGCTTAACCATTTTATATTAGCCTCTAAAAGGTAAAGCAGACTTTTAAATTTTAAGTTATTTTATTGCAAACCAAATTTCAATCAATACCCAAAGATTGCAAAAGTTTCATTCAAAAGTATCTTCTGGATCTTATTTTTTGAATAAATTAACTGTTCAGAAGTTCTCATGGTTTCAGTTTTAAATTATTAATATATTTGTTTACAGCGAAAGTTGATGTTAAACGTGAACTACGCTGGAAATAATGTGGTGTCATGTGTATGACAGTTACGTCAATTATTACAATAATGAAATTAATGTATAGCTAAACATCGCTTGGCTGTAGGCTGTAAATCCGATTACACAAGAATCCATGACATTGGAAACAAATAGCAGCAAAAGCACAGGAAATGCTTCCATTACAGCAAAGCATCCAAGCCAGCACTATTGGAAATTTCCTATTTGGTACAAACAATAAATTAATTTCATAATACTTATAACAAGTTACAATACATATAATATATCTAAATGCGGCAAAGCTAGTTCCTACAAGTATTGTTTAAAAAAAATCACAAGACTACATTTACAGTAGATCAATTCTGGTGCAAACTTTCAATTACATTTTCACAAATAAATGCTTTTAATTTTGTAATTTTGGAACAAATCTTTTCTTTTAATTTACAAAATTTTTACATAAACATTAGAATTCAGCTAACTGCAAAAAAATATGTAACGATGACAATTATTTTAATTGTTTTAGGATTATTTTATGGCTGTTAGACCTATTTTAACTTTTTTCGGAATAATTGAAAAGTTTAATATTTAAATCAGATAGAATTAAACTTCGTTCCTTTTTTCAAAAATGCCCTGTAAAAACTTGAATAGTGTATATATTACCTGTTTACGTTTTCGAAAATAAGATTCAGGTATTTTCATTAGTTGATCTTCAGTAAAATATATTTTTTAATTAGTTTAAACCTTATGAACTGTAGTGCACCTAATCCGTCAATTTAAGCGTTAAAAATGTTTAAATAGATGTCATTTTCTCATATAAGATAATATTCACATCTCTTAATATGTTATAGTTAGTAAAATACGTGTTATTACATATACGATGTTTTAAATATACATTGTTTAAGAAATTACTAGTGGCTATTAAAAATAGGATAAACTTTCAAAAAATAAAATAACAAATTTCAAATCATCCTAACAGGCAAAATGTCGTCTTTTATATTCGCTCCAAATTTATGATTTCACTGAATTCGTAAAAATGCTTTTGGTGGTCTTTATTTTAAAATACCATATATTAATATATTGCCGTTCTATGAGTATATTAAATGAAACCTCTTATTTATAAAGTAATTGAATCAAAATAACTAACTTTGCATTACATTCATATATTAAAACAACAATTCGCCTCATATTTTTTTATACCAGTTAATATTTTATCAATAATTTTATAAATCTAAATTAAATATCATACAATTTCCTTTTCCTATCTCATGTAGTTTACTCATTTCGCATTTATAATTCGCGTATATTTGCATTAAATTGTAAAGGGTTTTTTTCATATGTAAATGTTATTCCGTAAAACCCATTCCACTTTATTTAACTACGTAAAAACATATTTATAAGAACTCTATTCAAGGATTTTGCATTAAATATTTAATTAGCGATTAACTAATATATAAGAACTCTATTCAAGGATTTTGCATTAAATATTTAATTAGCGATTAACCAATATATAAGAACTCTATTCAAGAATTTATGTTACAAGAATTTATAAGAACTCTATTCAAGGATTTTGCATTAAATATTTAATTAGCAATTAACAAATTTTTAAAAGATTAAAACTTTAAATATTTCCTTTTCATTAGAAAATTTTGCATATTCGAGATTTCTTCAAAGAAATTACAAAGAATTTTGTAAAGTATAAATGGAAAAGGTATAAAATATAATTCCATAAAAAAAATTGAAAAGCCAAAAGATTTAAGAGAGATTTATAGTAGTGAAAAAATTATTGTTTTTACTTAACATTTTAAATGTTAATTAAAGAGTTTTATATACTCTTCAGATGAAAAAGAATTTTTTTTTAACAAACGGCTTTAAAAAAGAACGAAAGTGACTATAGGCTATGTGAATTGGTGTTAACCAATTCATGTTTTATGTATGTATATTCATGGATATACACTATTAATAAAATAAGGAAATTAAGTCAATCCATTTAGATAAGATTTGTAATGAAAAACATTAATGAAACTAAGCAAAGGTAATTTTATTTATTTATTTATGAAAGAACTACGATTATTAAACTATGTATACTCAAAGTAAACACTTTTATAGGTTCTCTTCTGCTTTTTTGTAATTTTTATTAGTCTTTTAGTTTTTGTAAGATAGTTCTAAATAGAAGAAATAAATTATTAGATTCTTTAAGATGTAGGTTAAAGATGTTAAAGTGTCTAATTGTATCTTTTTTTTTTCTAAAAATGTTTGACTAATAATTTCATTTCCCTAGAACTGAATAATTCAGAAAAGACATTTATTAGTTTAGTTAAAACTTATTTGAGTTTTTTAAAAGAGCAATGAATAATTAAATTCTCGCATATTAGACTCTAGTAGAAAAAAAAAAAAAGAAAAGTAAGTATAACCATATCTTTAGTGCCTCGTGTCATTCACTGAAAATGCCAGTTAAAAAAGCCTTTTTGCACTTCTTTTCAATTATTTTTTTTTTTAAATATGAAATAAAATAATCCATTTATTTATTAAAAATATGATAATAAATAAACTCATATAATATTTTATTCATATAAAATGCGACTGAATGGGGTTTTTTTCTCACAGTGTCTAGTACTCTCGAGTTTGGAAGTATCTACTTATAAAATCAGATTCAGAATTACTTAGATTTTCTGGCTGTTCATTATAGATTTCTACGTAATTGGAAAGTAAACAATAAATAAGAAATGTAATGCATAATTGCGAAAACTAGCTATAAGATTTAGTTTTTTTTCTCCGTTACTTACTTGGACAACGATTCTTTACTCGTATTTTACATAAAGAGGTAACATAATTTAATAAATATGGAAACTAATTACATTATTCACTTGAATATTAAATAGAATTTATTTTTTAAGACCATTTAAGTGATGGGCATACGTGAATGTGAATAGAAATAAAATTAATCGAATTTATAAGTTTTTGTTTTATTTAATCTCGCTTTCATTTCAAGTCGTTCGCTTACCCGTAAATGAATATTAAATAAGCGTAAACAATGCAGTACTTACTGTTTCTTAAATAAATGTTCAAAATCTACTACAAAATTAACTATAGAAGAGATATTTTTCCATACTAAGCTATCAATATCGCAATGTTAGAAGTCAAATATTTTGTTTTAAAATTAAATGAATTAAAATCTCCATAATTTTTAGCAAAAATATTTAAATTGAATTGGTCGAATTTTATTAAATGATACGTTAAGATACAATCTACGTGAACAAAATGTTTGAATTTTTAATTTTTTCTGATCTAAGGTAATTTTTTGTAAATTCAGAAACTCCTTTAAAATGTAAAAATGCAGAAATAAAAATTGAAATTTTACATTGAAAAAACAACCACATTGAAACAATACTCAGAATTATATCGAAACAACATATATTTGCTATTTTTTATTAATATTCGTGATTCTGTGCGTAAATTATACCTTAGTTTATCTAATTTATGTTTTCGCAATTCCAGAGTTATTCACAAATTCCTTCCCAAATTTCTCTTCTTAATTAAAACAAATAAGGAAATATTGTATTTACACTCAATAAGAACCATTTTAAATCTAATTACACCATCCAAATTATCCTGTAATAATCATTATGAAATTCTAAACTTTGACAAACAGCATTCAATTTAGAATTCTATTGCACTATACAGAATTTTTTTTTTTTTTTAATCACGACAATCTGCAAGTTTTTTAATACTTTTTATAAGCTTAGAAAGATAACTTATATTTTTTTTATTAATTTAATTACGTTCTCTAAGTGAATAACGTAAGTCTGAAAGAGAATTATTTACTTTTGTTATGCTTGATTAGGAAAAAAAGAAATTCGCTCTTCCGAAAACTTTGTTTGTCCACAATTTATTCAAATTGGATATTGTAGGTTTTGTATTAAAAATAAATCAAACTAAATATACAATTTTAGAACTATTCTGAACAGAATAAATCTGAATTTTGCCCATAAACTTCTTGACTTGAACCTTTTTTTTCTGAAAACTTTAACATTCTTGTGATAGGGGATATCACATATCCAGTGACATTCTTTTATACACAAGCATAAGAAAATATATATTATTGTCATATGCCAGAGAGACATAATTATATCAAAAGATTTCTGTTTCTAATCCTCTCTCTAATTTGTATATTTTATATTTAAAATAAAGTTTTACACAAATCTCAAAATAACGTGCAATGGATTTAAAAAGTGACAATGAAAATACTATGGTGTATAAGTTATCAATAGTCAGAGAAAAAAAACTTTACATTTGTTCAAAGACAATGGATCCTTCATTAATATATATACTGTAAGACCAATCTACACTTACACACGCTTAAAATGTTACCGGCATATCACGCCAGTTTTATAAAGTACCTGTCAACAGAAAAGAAAATAGTAATAAAAATCCTAATAAATTGTCAATCGAAATATATGCAACCCGTTAAATTGTCGCTTTCGATTTATACGATCTCTTTCTTTTTTTTTCCCTACAAACTACGTATCCAAAATAATAGAGCAAACAAAAAATTGTGATAAGGTATTTAAATTATACTAATATCATGAAATTTCAAGAAACTGTTGCTTCATTATGTACCTTATAAAATGTTAATAATGTTAATATGTTAATTTTAACTTTACATTTGTTCAAAGACAATGGATCCTTCATTAATATATATACTGTAAGACCAATCTACACTTACACACGCTTAAAATGTTACCGGCATATCACGCCAGTTTTATAAAGTACCTGTCAACAGAAAAGAAAATAGTAATAAAAATCCTAATAAATTGTCAATCGAAATATATGCAACCCGTTAAATTGTCACTTTCGATTTATACGATCTCTTTCTTTTTTTTTCCCTACAAACTACGTATCCAAAATAATAGAGCAAACAAAAAATTGTGATAAGGTATTTAAATTATACTAATATCATGAAATTTCAAGAAACTGTTGCTTCATTATGTACCTTATAAAAATTTTGAACTTCTTCTTAAAAAACTGAAGAAATGAAATTAACAGTGATAAAGTAAAAAAAATAACATTGAATCAACGAAACCAAAGAGAAAACAGACTTCTTTAATAATCTTCTTAGTGTTTTATTTATATGCTAAATTCTTACACAATGTAATATTTTTAATATTCATGTAATTCTCCATTTAATAACTGTTGTAAAGTAAATATTTTAACGTAGAAATTTCTAAATTACATTTTTCCCGTTCTCAATTTTCTCATCAAGAGTATTGTGAAAGAACATTATTTCAATAATAAAGTAAACTAATGGTTAAAGCTCATAAAAAAGTATCCTGCCCATTAAATAGTGAATATAACCAACTTAATAACGATAATACAAAAAGCAACGTGCTTATACCGTCACCCGTTATAGCATCAAAATAGTCGGGTCCCAAAGGACGACGGTTTCATGTGGTTGCATTGTATTTTTCTTTATTGTTTAAGAATTTAATTCTTCGTATTTATTTCATGTTTTAATTATTTTTAATCAATTTAAGCTTCAATTAAAATACAGGAGTATTGTAGACATCTGGATTCAGTAAAACATCGGAAATGTTACAGATTTAACTATTATGATAAAAGTTTTATTTTTAATTTAGAAAATGCAATAAATGGGTTATTCTCGCAACCTTTTAAAAAAACATTCATATTTGTTAACACATTTAATATATCAATCTTTCTTCATATCTCATGCACTTTGTAAATATTAAATTAATTACAAAATATATAAATTCAAAAGACTATATGACATTCCATGTATAAAATTATTGTTTTCATTGTTACTTTATTTCTTCTGTAGTATCATTTTCTCTTAAAACTTTTAATTGATTGCTAAACATGTTTTCACAAAACTTCTGCAACTCGTTTAATATTTTTTTCAGTACTTATATTTCAAACAAAGTTTATTAAAAGAAGTTATTAAATGTTACTTTATAGAACATATATTTTTGAAAAATCATCAAGATTATCTACAGCTTTTACAAAATTCTGAATAAAGTAAGCATCTGCATTTTACTGCTAGTGATTACGAAACTTTTCTTAATTACAGAAAGCTTAGAAATTCGAAAATATTTTCAGTTTCTAATTTTATGATGAAGATAAGATTTGGTGGTAGCAAAGAATAGAGAACGTAATCTTTGTTGAAAATATTTTTTTTATCATCTTTGTCAAAGTAGTATACATAAGCAGACATATTTCGAGATAAGCTTTAATATTTTGAATATTATAATCTAAAATCGAATTTCTCTGCATAACTAAATAACTAGATAAAATTATTTGTTTACATTTATTTTTAAAATATTATTCTGTATGGAAAGAGTGTTTGTTCAAAATAACTTTTATTACATTAGACGAAAATATTTTACGAAGCTTAAAAAATCCCTATTTATTTAAAAAGTACAAGAACTAAAAAGGAACTGTATCATTGTTCTAAACATTCTACTATTGAATTAAAACAAAATTGTGCGTGCACAGGGGCTAGAAACACTCAGAAATTGGAAATCGTTATTTATTTGGATATTTTATAAGTTTAAAATATTTTATCCAGCCAAGATGTAGAATCTCAATTTTATAAGATAAAGTTACTTAATAATACGTCTTCAGAAAGATGAGAGCCATTTTATTGTTAATTTGGACGGCTGTGGTATTACCTCGGTTATGTACTATGCAAGTATGTAAAACGAAGGTTTGAATTTAAAGTTTTGATATTTCTGCGTGCCTTGTATATCATCGTAAGTTTAACGAAATCATATTATTTACAGATAAATTGGTTCATTCCAAACAGTCGATCAAACATCAAGACACATGGACGCGACAAACCATGCTTTCAAATACCATTTCAGAAAGAAAAATATAGAGGACGCTTGAGATGTTTGATCTACTTTTTCCTAAAATGTTTTTAATTTCTGTTACAACGGCATCTTCATTTCTCTCATTTAAACAGCTTATTATATATAATTCTGAACAAGCATTAAGTAATATTAATTTTTATATAACTCTGAAAACTACGAAATATAAAAGCAAGTCATAGAATAGGAATAAGATACATATTTCAAATATAATAATATTCTTCTATTAAGGCTATCATCAGAGCTTCTTTTTATATTACAGATATGAAAGAAATTCATACAAGGAAAAATGACGCGCGATTTATCTTTATTCTTTAAGCGTACTCATGCATCTTTGTCCTAACTTTGAATCCCGAGAGTATATTCATCATAAGTTGCGTCCTAGAAAGATAGAAGCACATAATTATTGCATTTTTTCTTTAGGAATAATAATTTTAATGACGTTGATGAAACGTCATACACGTATAAAAATATATAAAAAAAGTGTTGTCAACGTCTCATTAAAGTAACATTTTTAAATTATTAAAATATAAAAATAATTTTTATAAAACGTTTTCTGTCATTAGTAAGAATTTTAATCGTTCCCATCACAAACCTCATAAAAGACGATACAAAGAATCTCTTCTTCAGAATTCTCAGAAAAATGTAACATTTAAGTAGCAATTTAAACCAATTTTTTAATGTCAGCCTTTATTTTATCCAATGCTATATTTGCTGTTTATGTATTTGCATCATTCTTTTTAACATATTTTTTCGCTTTTTAATAAATATGATTCATATGTATTAAAATACGAAATTTAATTTTTTATACAAATGGTTTTCCTATAACTTATATTTAGAATAATGTTGTCCTGCGTCGAAGGAGTTAAATAAATTATTAAACATTTTTAGACATAACCTTACCGAGTTATGATTCTTTGAATTTTATTAATTCTCGTGCTTTTCGGCAGTAAAAATGTGTTATTCCGTGTCCGCTCAAAATCATACACTTCAAGTTTGAAAAATGCTGGTAAAGTTTCATAATTGATAAATTTATGTATTTTTGTTATGTTGATATGTTTTTAAAATGCTTTGTTCTAGTGACTTAGACAAAAAATTCTTAATTCAGCTTATTTCATGTTTTTATTCTACACTTTAAGAGTTACAGACCACATCTGTTCAACAATCGTGCTCCTAGCCTGGATATCGTTCTGCTGGCGAAATAATATTATTATGTACTACAACCAAACAAATAAAAACTATTGTTTTCACCTAGTTTAAAACTGATATCTAAAAATGTTTCAAGCTGTAATAATTTTTATTTAAGATCATCGTTTATTTACAAAAATTTCACATCTCTCTTAAAGATTGCAATTACTTTTGTAATTCCAAATTTTAATTCCAAAAACATAAGCATCAAATAAAAGTCAAAATCTTGTTGTTTTCGCTATCCGTCATTTTTGTATTTAGAAAATTTCCAAAATAATGCATAAAAATACAGACTTACTATATAGTATATATAGATGCATTATATATATGTGCATTAATACATTCTGCAACAAGTAATGTTATATCAATTGTACAGTATCAATTCAAATTTGAATTGAAGTTGTCTGTAACTAAGAAAAATATTGTTACTAATCCAATAACTTATATAACAATTACAAAAATTGAGAAAGCTAGATAAAGATTTTGTAAAATTTTCTCTTCAATATTAAATTTTTGCATTTTTGAATAATTAAAGTATTGCATGGGTAATTTGCAATATAATCTGCAGCTATTACGTAAAAATCTGACTATCTGTTTCTATTTCAGAACTGCCTTTCTTACAATGTAGAATACAGTATAAGTTCTCAGAATTTTAAAATTTGAATCGGTTTCCTAGATATTACATTCTTTGCAATTTTTTACGATGTTTCTCTAATGATAGCAACGGAATTACTCCATCTTTTGAACATAAAACAGAGAAAATGTGAAATAAAATCTATCATTATATTTTTAATGTTGCCATTTTTCAGTAAAAATGAAAAAAGAAATTATTTTCAACGAAAAGATGGGGAAAAAAGACTCGATTAAATTAAATTTTCCAAGAAAATTCGAATAAATAAAAACACATTTTTACATTAATTGTCATGTTCATTTGTAAATGTAAAAAAAAAAAAAAAGAAAGAAAAAAAGAAAAAAAAAAGGAAAAAAAAAAAAAAAAGTCTGTCGACATATTGACATTTACAAATCGTGACATCGTCGTTCAACTTTATATTCAACTAAGGAAGAAGATTTAAGTTCCTTGACTTTATTTGGACAATTATCGGCAACTGTTCAAAAGAATTTAATCCAAAGAAAATACATATACTATTTTCCATTAATAAATTGTAAAGGGTGATTTTTAAAACGTTTCACAAGGGCGCTAAACATAAAATTGTTTATCGGGAAAAAATGGCATATTTTTTTGGTAAAGCAATTATTTAATTCAAAAAGTAAAATATTTTTATAACTTCATCAAAATGACCTCATTTATAATTCACCAGCTCCGAAATTACAAACCAATTCTTAAAAGAGCAATATACTTTTGACAAATAACGTGTTGCATCCAAAATTGCGTAATCTTCAAAATGTAATTTTTTGTAATTTCTGTTTAACCTACATTGTAAATATGATCTCTTAATTGAAATTATTATTTAATAAATTTATATTTTTTGTCTAAATGTAAAATTCTATTATTGTGTTGACGCAAAAGTTCTGTCGTATTTTAATACCTAATTTTAATACCGGTAAAATTTTAATACCTGATAATTTTACCTATCAGTTCAAAGCAAGCAAGTATAATAAAATTATCAGGTATTAAAATTTTATCGTTAGTAAAAGGTATTAAAATTAAGTATTAAAACACGACAGAACATTTGCATCGACCTAATAGATTTATTTTTACATCAAGAAATCGAAAAATACCATGCATTGTAAATGCAACACATCGGGTTGCCGAGCAGTTAAAATATAACTTATCATTCTAATTTTTTTTAATTTCAAAAGAAGAAAGCCAGAGAAGGTATTTATTTTTTAAATAAAATTTGAACAGTTTTATTATAAATTATTTTTATTTTAGAAATACTTATTCATAATATTAAAAAAATAATAATAACCATTTTTTCAGAATTTACTGCATTTTCTTACATTTTTTAAGTTTATTCAAATATAGCAATAACGTAACTATTTTGATATTTGTAAAAATACAAATAACAAAAAAAATTAAATCAAGACTGTAATGAAATAACAATTCCTTAGCGAAATTCTAGAAATATTACGTAGGATTAATGTTTAAACTTTTTCAAAGTTATTCCAAATTTTGAGACTTTGCCAGAAATTCGTTAAATTACACTTTAATGTAAAGTACCAAAGAGCTTTTGATTTAAAGAGCGGTAAAATACGAGGAAACCAGAAAGTTTTGTATAATTTAAATAAGATAAGAATAATTTCTCATTCAATATAGCATGTAGATTTATTGCTTTATTCATAAGATAAAATAATTTATCAAAGATGAATACGTATGAGCCGTAAAAGGATTTATATATATATATATATATATATATATATATATATATATAATTTCATTAAAAGAGTTTAAATTAAAATGATATGTGTTGTTTACATGAAAATACCATACATAACAAAATAAAAAAAAAGAGTTTGTTTGAAATGCTTTGTATAGTTAAACAGCATTTGCTTAATCATTCAGTGAGTGAGTTTGTAATTTTTTGCACAAGTAAGCGCGTGTCATATTAATTTTAACGCACAGTAGTTAGGCTATTACAAATTCAACATTTTCTTAATAGCATTAAGATAAAACTAAGACAAACAGTAGTAAAAATTATTAATTTCGGCGACGTATGTGATATTGAAATATAAAAAATGTCAATTTTGTCGCAAAATTTACGACAGAATGCTGGCTGAAAGTTCAAAAACTCAAATTTAAGAGCTTTGATGAAATAATCTTTGTATTTTATTATCGTATTTTGTTGTAACCATAGCAGTTCGCTACAGAATGATGTTAATTAATGCTGAAAAATATTATATTCTTGTAATAGTTGTTATCAATTAATAAAGTTTTTTTTTTCTTACGAAATGGTTTAAGTAACGTCCGTTTAACTGATTTTAAATTATTATAGTTATACCCCAAAAAGCCTTTAACTGATTACAATATTTATTCATACCTTCTATGTATAAGATAGACATGTGAAATCAGTGCCAAAATGTTGAAAAACTAACCAAGTTTTTTTTTTTTTTTTTGCAGATTTCCGTAACGTGGCTTTAGTGTAGCAGTGTCAGTGTCCCGGAAACTGGAAATGTTCAGAAATCAGGAAAAAACTATTTTCATAATAGCTTTCATAATACACAGTCTGTCGTCTGGTATCACGAGACCATTTTGGCATCTGTAATTCACGTGAGGCCGTACCTCAGAGCAAAAAATAGATTAGAAGGTCTATGAACCGTACACACTGATTTCTTGGGACCTCGCACAAAAGATTGCCTCAATTCTTCCACCCTTTGAGCTGAGGTTGATAATCGGCTAGTTCTCGGTACGTGCTAGTTCTCTGACACTACTACACTACAGCCGCGGTACGGAAACTTGCAACAAAAAACTTGGTTAGTTTTCCAAAATTTTGGCTTCAGTTTCATATGTCTATATTATGTATGGCAGATAAGAATGCATTTTGTAATCAGGGAAATACTTTTCGGACAGCTTGTATATTTTAGTATATTTGATTCTATGCAGTAGATAAGACAGGAGAATCTTGACCCACCTACATTTATATTTACTTTAAATACATTCTACTAATGTGAGCTTCCGTACACGCTAATTTGTAGCTATGGAATATGTAATAAAGTTGATATTTCTATTTTGTTATAAAAATTGGAATAAATTACTTTAAATTTAAATTTATAGAGATTTTTAAAATTATTCATGGTCAAATATCTGAAAACAACTTAGTATATATAAAGTATGCAACTTTTACTAATATATGGAATTAATATTTTTTCTAGATCATTCTCATGTTTTCAATAATTTTCTCCAACTTTGTATAGTTAAAGTATACATCGTTAACTAATATATTAAATAATTATTTTTTCTATATCACTCTAATAGTTTCCAGAAATTTCTCTAACTTTGTATAAATAAAAACCTTTAACTAATATACAGAATTATTATTATTATTATTAACTATAATAATTTTAATGCTTTTCTCTCATAATAAAAATATGGCATAGTTGGCTTCGTCCAGAGATTAATATTCCCTTATATTATATTTCTACTCTAATATATTTCTAAATCTCAATTAAACTATCACACTTACATACATAATGTAAATATTGCATAAACGTTACGTTAAATCAACAGATTTGTACTTTCATGATTTCATTCGTTATATCTATTTTAAGACAAGACATTTTCTGTATGTTTTGTTTGTTTAACCCTTTGATAATGGCCCAGGACTGGAGACTATTTTTATATTCAATTGTACCAGAATTTATAAAGTTTTTTCTTTGTGGTAGATTTCTCTTGAAAATATCCTAGTATTTTCCTAATAAATATTCCTAGGCAGAGATTATTCTTCAAAAAGTGGTAATATTTTAGAAAATGTAAGCTAACAATTGAAGGAGTGGTCGTTCTTCTTTACGAGAGGAATAAATAGGGGAGTTTGGCATCCATACCAATGCCTTAAGAGGACCAGAAAGATTTGAATTGACGAAAAGTGACAGAAATTTGATTGTGGATTGAGAAGACTGTAATTAATGCATACAACTACTTATTTTCATATATTTAATTGCGTATTATAGAAATAAAAATATTTGTTATATATTATAACAACCAATTACAAAATATTTTAATATTTTATGAAAAAATGAATCTTGCAAAATTAGTTTTGCCATGATTTTGAAGTCGAGGTTTCATATTTTTGAGTCGTTGTCTTTTTTCTTTATACTGCTTAGTGCTCTCTAGATTATACTTAAAAAAATTATAAAAATTAGCGAAAAAATTATAATAAAAAATCCAAAATGCATACAAATTGCTCATATTTTTTGTTATAAATTAAAAACACTTTGTTAGTTTATTTTTTCGGTACAGTTTGCAGAGAATTTAGTTTACTTTAAAAAAAAGAAAAGAAACATGTAATCTGTTAACATTTTAAAAAGTTATCATGGCAAAACCACTTTAAACACAGGGTTCGTACGCTTTTACCACAATTTTTTAATAGAATTTTTCTATTTAATATTTAAATAGCAGAAAATGTAGACGCCTCGTTTAATTACAGGATTTGTAATAATTTTCTGCATTTAAATAAGGAGAAACATTCTATAAAAAATTATCCTAAAAACGTACGAACCCTGAAACAGTGTTTGGAGATAACTGAGTTTTCCTTTCGTACGTAATGCTAGTCTGAGCAGCTTAACTTTTACGGCTCATATCACAATTTTAGCAAATTTCCTATCGGGCAAACTGTAAAACATTCTTAAAGTTTCAAACATTAAGCAAATAATAATAGTAAATATATTTCTTCATAATTTCAAACCTTTCTGGTTCCCTTAATAAAAGTAATTTCGGATTTTTCTTACAATGTCCACTTAATTCACGATCTCGTGCAATGTATGCGGAATAACATGAAACACAACTGATGTTTTTTGGCATTTTGTTCTGTTTGTTTTTAATATTAGCACCAGAACTCCTTACATGAAATTGTTGGATGTTATTTTAATTCCAAAACAAGAGGAGGGAAACAATAAATATGTATGCTTGAAAGGAACACTTCATAATTTTAAAATGTACGATATTTTTGTTTACGATATGTTTTTATCTGTACAAGAACAAGCAATTAATAAATGGGTAAATTTAATTTAGTTACTTTATTTTTAAAAAAGAGTTAGAGAGTACATTTTATCAAATATACCTCTACTCTATCAACTTCCGAGGGCAGGATGCGTCAAACAAAACAATGCAAATACAACCTTTACAAAAAAAAAATTAGTAATACATATACATTAGAAGCATAGAATAGCAAAATACGAACCATTAAAGTTCAAAATAATGAACGCAATACAAACATAAATGAGCAATAAATTAATTTGACCTTACTGTGATTACCTAAAAATACCTCTACAACTCTTCCTAATGACCTAATGAAAGCTGGAAGAACATATTCCTTTTTTACAACCATTTCTCAAATTTTAAGGTTATGTGCTGTCACACACTTATTTTTTTGCTGTAGTGTATTCAAGTAATTGTTCTAAAAATATATAAACCTAACACCATTTTAGCTATTTTTTTCCTCAGATTTAATCTATTATCCTCCATGTCACTTAAGTTGGAATCAGCAATGGCATTAAGTGTGCGGTCAGTAAGAAAATGTCAAGACCTATAAGTCATTAATGTCTGAACTTAAAGGTGTTCGTGAATTCAAAATTACTTCAATTTGGATCATTACAATTTAAAATTACTCATAGGTTAAATTAGAGTTGCCCACAACAAGTTATGGTTAAATTTGAAGGATTTGACTCCCACTTCCCATCAACTCGCAATTAGGAGCTCTAGGGAAAATAACATTTCACTGAATACATTCAGATAGCAAATAATTAGTAAGGTTGTTCTCAGCCTTTACTACAACATGCAACTTTTTAAGCTCCAAATTAGTTTTTACAAAATTTGTAGCATTATCATAGAACATGCCTGGAGGTTTGCCGAGACTAGCAAAAAACATGTTTAGTGTGGCAGTAAATGTTTCATATGTTAAATCACTAACTACACTGCTCAAAACAATTAAAGGATATTTGAAGTTTTATATAAAATAAAGATATAAACGAAATTTTTTTTTGCCGAAAAGAGAAGAAGATTATCAGAAATGCAAATTTTTCTGGTTTTCAAACTGTGGAGTATGCAAATTTTGAGTTCGACGTCAAAAACGTCGCTTCAGCGGCAGTGAATGAAATTTGACTTTCAACTGGATAAAAGAGAATGAAGACAAGGATGATCGGCATTCAGTGATTGCTTTGTTTCGATGAGTACGATGTCTCAGCGAAGTCATTTGACAGATTCAGAAGCTTGGAGAATTGCTGGTAGGTTAGAAGGGGGCCAAACTCAAGCCGAAGTAGCGCAAGCCATTGGAGTGTCACAAAGTGTCATTTCCAGGATCTGGAACCGTTTTTTGGAGATTGGATGTGCAGGCCGAAGACCAGGGCAAGGTCGTAGACGGGCAACAACGCCCAATGAAGATCGGTATTTAGCGTTAACAGCTCGGAGACACCGAAACATGAACGCTACTCTTCTCCAACAACACCTTCGCTCGGCTACAGGCACCACGATTTCAACTCAGACTGTCCGAAACCGGCTCCATGCTGTAGGTCTGTATGCTCGCCGACCGATGGTATGTGTTAGATTAACATCAAGGCATCGTTGCGACCGCAGGGAGTGGGCAACCGAGCATGTCAACTGGAGGAGAAATGAATGGAGCAATATTCTGTTTTCTGACGAGTCCCGTTTTTCTGTGCATCCGGATAATAGGCGTATTTTCATCTGGAGGGATCGTGGCATTAGGAATAATCCTGAGTTCGTGCACGAAAGTGTCAGATTTGGCGGTGGAGGAGTGTTGGTGTATGGTGGCATCTCCACTGACGGGCGCACTGACCTCTACATCATTCGAGATGGAGCTCTGACTGGTCGCCGATATAGGGATGAGATCCTCAGACCTATTGTAGTCCCTTAAGCTGCAGCAATCGGAGATAACTTCATTTTAATGGACGATAACTGCAGGCCACATCGTGGAAACCTGGTGGAGGATTTCCTTTTCGAGGAAGGAATCGTTCGAATGGAATGGCCAGCGTGTTCTCCAGACATGAATCCAATCGAGCACGTTTGGGACGCTCTAGGAAGACGAGTTTCTGGCCGCCAACAACCCCCACAAACTCTCCAAGAACTGGAAAAAGCTATTCTGGAAGAGTGGGGCAGAATACCCCAACTCGTCATTAATAGCCTCATTGAGTCCATGCCTCAAAGGTGTTCAACGTTGCTGGCCGCCCGTGGAAACCATACCCCCTACTGAAAATGATTTTCTTTGAAGAAAACACCTTTTTTTATTCTTTTTTTCTCATATGCACAATTTTTTTTTCCTTTTGTGCACACATGCGCAATAAAATGCATTTTTTTTTGCCAAACATGTGTAATTTATTCTCATATAAACTACTATGTCTGTCGACCATGTATCAATCAGCTAAAAAGTTTCCCAGATACAAAATCCACCTTAAACTGCAATATCCTTTAATTGTTTTGAGCAGTGTATATGCAGACGAAAAGTCTGAATTATTTCAATATATTATATCTTTTCCCTCGGCGATCCGGGTTTGAAGCCGGTGTGGCGTGGCATTGTGGCACAAATGTCGATACCTATGTCACGTACTACAGGGTTGCCATTGGCGACTATAATTTCTTATTGTGTCTACCATAATTTCAAAACAATGATCTTCATGATAGATTTTCACTAATTTCTCAGATATTAATTCGCCAGAATAATTTGAATATCATCCAGCTTTTCGTATTCTCGTAATTTGTTTTATTTCCCAGAATTGCGCTAAATTTATAATATTTGCCATTCACTTATACCATCTATTATTTCCACATAATTAGACTTTTTTCCTGAATGAGTACCATTCTTTCAACATACACATTCGTTTTAAAAATGCTGTTTGTAAATATAATGAGCAGTACTATAGCACGTTGAGGTAAACATCGCGGAAAACAGACTTGAATATATATAACTAACTGGCATAGAAGGAATCACTCGCACAAACAAAATAGAAAATAGATATATACATGCATATTCTTGAATTGAAAGATAATAAAGGGCTGATTATTGCAGATATAAAATTAGGAATTTATTTATTTTGGAAAAGCTTAAGAATTCAGCGAATGTTTGAAACTAATTCCAATTCTAGAAAAGTGTAGCAATAAGTGAAAATATATTCCAAATTTTGATTTTGAAGAATTTAGATTTTTTTGGCCTATTGCTTTCGTTGCATGTCTATAACACAATGATACAAGGAATTAGGTTGGATTTAATGAATTTTTACAACCAATGAAAGAAAATAATTATTAGTCTTTAAAATTATATATTTCGTGTACAAATAGTAAAAACATTCTGATTATAAAAGTATAATATTAGTATAATATTAACGATGTCATTGAATATTTTTTATTGACATGTTAAGATATTAATCCTTAAAAGGAAAATTTTAAATCTTGAAGATATTTTAACAATTTATGTAATAATAATATAAAATTTAGATAAGATTTTTTCTTTAAAATTGATTTAATAAATCAGTGGTAATAGCTCTTTTGTAAATATCACAAGACTATATAGAGCTAACAGGCTACGCCCGCTTCGCTAGTCGATTTTTCCAGACGAACGTCGAATGATTAAAACATCTTTTAAATCTACCTTCCAACTCCAGGGGTATCATTCTGTTCTAAACAATCCTCTTTCCGAACGAACCTCCGTAACGGGTCCCCGCTGCCAACGACACCGTATAGTAGACTTGCTGCGCATTCGCCGCAAATTTTTTAGTTCCACGTTCCACTGCCAGGGGATGCATTCAATTCTGTTCAAGTCTGTTACGGGTCCCTGCTTCCGAAATACCCGTTAAAATAAATTAGTTCTACCTTCCAATGCCAGATCTACTAAGGTCTGTCTCAAAAGTTTAAGCACAAGCATAAAATGTCGATTTTCAAAGAATTATAAAAAGTTAGAATGAATAACATTTTTTTATTTGCAGATTTCGCAACATTATTTAAATAAATTATATCAAGAGTAGAAATAAATAAATTACATAATTGTAAAAAATATAATTAAATTTTTTTTTAAACTGTCTCAAAAGTTTATGCACAATGTCAAAACCAACCAGATTTATAATTTTTACAGAACTTTTACTTACAAATTATTTTTCCGTGATTTCGATTTAGTTCAAATAAACGTGCGTCCATCGAAATTATTAGTTTTTGTAGGGTTTCTGGTGGTAAAGAGTACCATGCTTTCTCAATAGCCTCTTGGAGTTCTTCAATAGAGTCATACTGCTTTCCATTGCCATAAACCTGGCGGGTTAAAATACCCCAGACATTCTCAATCGGGTTTAAGTCTGGACTTAAAGCTGGCCAATCAAGAACTTTAACATTTTTCTGAGAAAGCCAAAGTTTTGTAGAATGTGATACGTGGATTGAGGCATTGTCTTGTTGAAAAGTCCATTCAGGACACCCCCAAAATGTCACCGAATGGAAGCAAATGTTGGTTTAGCGTCTCTTGATACTTTTTTGAATCTTGTCTTCCTTTTAGAAAAGCCATAGAGTTTTGGCCATTGAATCAAAATGCCCCCCAAACCATAACAGTGTTACCGCCTTGCTGCCTGCTGAAAAATGCCCTTGGTTCCTCTCGTAAATCATGCCAATACGCGTTTCAACCACCAGGGCGATCTAAGTTCCACTTTTTCTCATCGCTGAATAATACAGTAATCCATTTGTCCCCGTAGGACATGTGTTTCTTAGCCCAGTTCATTCTTGCCTGTTTGTGATGTAATTTGAGAGACAGTTTGCGAGACATTTTCTTTAGTATGATGTAATCACACTCTTTAATACGTCTATGTACAGTGTCTTTGGACACCTTTACACTGAGATTATTTTTAATTTGCCGTATGGACATATTTTGTCTAGATACCAATCTCCGTATTCTCCGATCAGTCTGAACAGTAGTCATACGTGGTCGTCCACATCTTGGTTTCCGCTTAAAATTATCATTTCTAGAGAGTACTTGATATATACCTCGCTTTGATCCATTTAAAAGTTTGGAATTTCAGAAAGAGTTTTATTTTGCGATTTCAATTTAAAAACTTTCAAAATCTCGCATTTTGTGAATTCTTTACCCTTCGGCATTTTTAAAACGAGAGGATATAATTTCTCCACCTTTTATACTTTTATAAAAGTGCAATATGATGTCATACAACGTCATTACACACGACCAATCCCGTGTTTCTAAAAAAAATTGCATAAAGTGCTTAAACTTTTGAGACAGCGTTTCTTCAAGAAAAAAGAAAAATTAAATAAAAATAAATATATTTTTTATTTTAACCACCCAAAATGGCTTATTTTATTTCATTTTGATTAAATGTCGAGTATTTATTGTAAATTAGCATAAAATATTTTCTTCTTCAATTATTTTAAACCAGATTTGCAGAGTGCTTAAACTTTTGAGACAGACTATATATACCTTTACCATTAACGCGATATTTAAATTATGACCGCACTCTCTTCCTCCCTCAAAATTTAACCAATGAGCTTTAACTTTAACAAATATCGGTAACTTTTGAAACAGAAACAAATTGGCGCTGTTTTTTGTTTGTTTGTTTGACTTCGCAATTTATTTTCTTTCCTTTTCAGAAAGTAGCTAGAGGGATTGGGTCAGTTTTTTGCAAAAATTAAGAAAAATTTCCGGCCGATTTTTACAAAAAATTGAATTTTTGGTTCAGAACAATTTTCTAAATATATGTGGTGAGTTTTAAATCTATATTTCAAACACTTTTCTTAATAGAAATAACGAAGCCGGCTAAAGTTAGATTTAGCAGATTTGATTTTCTAAGCGATCCACTCGTTGCCATCGGCAAAAGAGAAATAACCGCTTTTTCGTCATCACGTACCTTAGCGTTTTTTATATATAGATAATTAACAAAAAATACTGTTATGGAAATCTCACAATTCTTATTCAAATAATGAAAATTAATGTGTTGGGATCCTTTCTGTAACGGGAAAGTTTTTGTAGCTTCAATGATAGTTCCTGATACTGATAAAATACGTTATTTTTGGTACTCAGTATTCAAGTTCAGTTCTATTTTTTTTTATATTTTTCCTTCTTCTAATGCAAATCTAATAACAAAAATCCTAATTCAATCCTAAACCCAACAAATTACAAAAACAAAATCTATCTCACCACAAATAACTTACATAAAAATTAGAAGTTTTATTAAAGCAATTTTTTTAAAATTTTTTCTTATTTTTAAATTGCACGACTGCTCTTAGCAGCCTTCTGGTGAACGCAACGCTCTTAAACTTGAGTTCTGATGGTCTGAGATGTTGTTTAATACATATGTACTATTAATTACGCCATTAAAAAAATAAATATTGATTTTTAGGCGCTTTTTCGCGAGTTCGCGCCACTGCGCAGCGCCACATTTCGCGATTTTTTGTAGGAAAATATTTATTTAATATATGACTAGTGCATCATTTCAGCTATCCATACTTTAAATTTTGTTTCATTCGGAGCAGACAATCGCATTGCAGGGCCTTCCGAAGTGGGTAACTCAAATTTTTTTCTTACCCTATATTATAAAATATCGCGAAAATGAAACAGTGACTAATGACTCAATTTCTAATATACCCACGGCTTGCATTTCTTGAACTCATGAAATTTGTCTCTGCTAAATTAACATTTCTTCGTTTTTAAAATTTCTAATACATTTACTCGTATGAATTGGGTTATTATGTGGAGACATCATTGAATCTTTATTAAAAGCAATTGATGAACTGTGGCCACAAGAAAGTTTTAGTCAAAGATAATTTTTTATTCGAATATATATGCACATTTATATATGCATTAGTTGGGCGTATTTATGTAGCCATGTGTTATGTATATATATTCTGTTTTACAGTATTATATGGTTTATTTATAAATGTATATATCAAATAAAATTCTTCTGAAAGTATTTATTAAATGGTGTAAACACTGAATAATTTAGAAAAAGTTTGTGAATATTTTCCTTCTTTTAAATATAAACATCCTAAAAAATAATTTTAAAATTTTAAAAATACTATTGATTTATCTCGGTGTAATTATCTACTTCAATGTTTTCTAAACTTTTATAACCTGCATATCCATTGAAGAATTACGCGTACTTAATGTACTCCCTCTTTTTTACCTGTGACAATCGTGTATATTAAAAAAAACAGAGAAAGCAACGAGTGGATACAGATAAACATATGTTTATTTTATATTTAATGTATATTTTACAAGTAGAAAGTATTTTAATGTAACGTGTGCGTTTATTTATCTTTGCATATTTTTGTGTTTTCGGTATTATTTAGCTGCGGTATTGTCATAAGCCATCTTCAACATGTAGTGTGTTGCTATATTTTGTTTTTAAACCAGTCACTTAGGTGATAAAATCTTTTCAAAGACACATTTAGCTGCGTTGAAAAAAAATATATATATACGTTGAGAAAAAAAAAGTTGCGTTTAGAAAAAAAAATATCCATCAAGCATAGATTATTAAACATTTTCCAACAGATTTAGAATATTGTAACATACGTTGGTTCTTAACATATATACGTTCATTTATAACATATATACGCTCATTCATACGTTGGTTCTTAACATAGCATAGTCGCGTACCTCACTTTAGGAACTGCTGAACTATTTCGTTATTTTTACACAAGTTCAATATGTGTATTCAGTATGGGACCTATATTACTTTGTGTGTATCGTTTACATAAAAACTTTTTGCGGCGGATGCAATAGCGCAGCCTGAATCCAATTTTTATTGTCGAATCACATGCGAATAGCATA
The DNA here is from genome assembly GCA_963931845.1 of Maratus michaelseni. Classification (NCBI taxonomy): domain Eukaryota; kingdom Metazoa; phylum Arthropoda; class Arachnida; order Araneae; family Salticidae; genus Maratus; species Maratus michaelseni. The sequence goes on along the minus strand of OZ007590.1, from coordinate 252,426,778 downwards.
CTGTAAATTAATGTTAATACGGAGGTCAATGATATGTTTTCAAATAATTCGATAGTGATTTTGTTTTAGACAATGTGCATCCAATTAAATGCTAAAGACTCATACATTCTAGCAGCCATTCTTTCTAACTAAGAGGAATTCATTTGGTTTGAAATGACATTTACAGCCTTTACAACTGCTAATATAGAGCTATTGAGATTTCCATTTACAATGTTAAAAAAAATAAAAAGAAACTAAAACAATAAAAAGAATATGCGTCAAGTATAGATTATGAAATATTGTCCAACACATTCAGAATATTGTAACGAAACTTATCTGTTTAATAAGATTAAGGGTGATATCTAATAAACAATTTCGGAAATTCATAACATATTTGAACCCGAATTTCAGCAACTGCCATCTATAACCGACAAATTATACATTACATACTATGCTAAAATTTAGTTCAGTTAGGAAGCACATGACACAGTTGAAAATTCTCTTTAAGCAACCCCCTTCGATAAACGGAAATGTACTTGAATCATTTTGTGCAGCCCTGTATATGATCAGATTATGCAAAAAAAAATAAATAATTAAATTTAAAAACGCATATCACAACTGAACTCACTTTCAGCAAATCTCGCTTATGGGAAGAACTTTAACTGAAAATTTTTGTGTGTCCCTGTAAATGAACGATAAATTCTATGGACACCATATTCTACAGTAAGCATCTTATAATGCATTTCAAATATATATATATATATATATATCAATTTCAATATGTTTGAAATAATCTAATATTATTAAAATACTTTGCGAACGACTTTTCACCTCAAATCATAATGTAACGAAAATCTTTTGAGTGTCTCTGTAAACTAACTATAAATGCTGCACGCTTCAATTTCAATACCGAACAAGCCACAGTCATCCTCAATAACATATATTTGTCAAAATCTCATAAATGGGATTTTTGACTGCTGATTTTCAGCTTTTATTTTATTTTTAAGAGTCTTATATTATGCTCAATTTGAATTTTTAATAAGTACTGATATGTTGTAGAATAATAATTAGTAGATGGGTACAAACTTTATTGTAAAATAAATGTATGGCAGTTTTTATCAGGCAAAACAGTAATTGTAAGGGACAGAAGTGACAGCAACAATAGGGAGATTTTTTTGCAAGTTTGCCAATTTACTTTAAAAAGAACATTTTAGGAACGTTGTATGCACTATTTTCAAATACATACCAAACCTACGATTAAATTGCTAGATATTGGTTAATCTATAAATATCAATATTTAAATTAAGAATGGAGACAGTAGTGACGGTTAATAAAAGTACGCTTACCTTTTCCCCATTCTTTTCAATCCAGGAAATTTCCTTTATGAACAAACAGCAAGCAATTGCGACTTTTTAAGAACAACGTGAGCTCCCCTACTGGAAACAATCCTGAAAATGACTGCATACTGCTATCTGGTGTAAATATGAGGATATTCATACACGTGGACAGCAGTGACCAAAAAAGTGAAAGACACAACTTTAAACCCAACAAAAACAAATATTACACATTTCACGTATATAAAAATTATATTATTATGTTCCATGAAATTGATATTTATAATAAATGCATTAATGCATTCTATTTAAAAAAAATTTTAATAATTATTGTTTGTTGATGGTTTTGTTGATCAAATTATGAGTTGAGGACAGGGAACAGTTGTGACTTTTGAGATATTTAAATTCCATTTTAAAGATTAAAAAAAACAAACAGATTTTCATAGTATAAGTAACATAGCATTGTAGAACAATCACAGAGAAATATTTTAACATTAAATGAGAATTTATATTGCAAAGAAATGCCAAGATGCATACTGGGGACTGGGAAATCGCACTTATGACATTTTGGCCCATATATCAATTAAATATCAATCCGAGTCTATTTATCTGAGTTAGAGTAAACACAGACGTACAAACAGACGGCCAGACAAACCGAATTCATAAACACTTTTCAACTATGTTGGAAAGTGTTAAAAATGTCTATTTTTACAGGAAATATATCAAGCATATATTTATTAAAATTATTTAGTATGAATCACTTTAAAAGTATTTGCTTAAATGGAATAAAAATTAACATATATCGAAGTAGGATTACTTCTATAAAAAGGCTAATTGTTAATTAAAATTTCGTATAGATGTGATTGTAGGAACTAACACATACTTCCACATTTATTATGTGGACTTTTTTGTATATTATGTGAAATTGGCATAGAATAAAATTTCAAAAATAATAACATAGTTGTTAAACAACAAATGACAAAAAAAACTGCCCAATTTTCCCCTTAAATTCTGTAACAGTCGTGTAAGGATCATGCTATTATATTTCTAAGTACTAAAAAAAGTTTTATGCAAAAAAATTTGCTTTTATTCTTTATATTATAATCTATTCTTTTGAATGATGTGTTACTACTTATCAGATTCAGACGGCCCCACCAGTGGCTGAGAGGTTCTGCTCTCAAAGCTGGTTGACGGGAGGTACTGGATTCAAACCACTGTCCCGCTCGTCAACCTAACCGTTCGGAGTTTTTCGTGTTTTTCTTCGAACATTGCCGTCAATACGGGTTAGGATTCCTTAGAAAGACCCTCACGAAGGGCACTCACCTTAGGGCCTATATCTCTCGAGTTGGTCGTCATAAATCAATCCCATAAATCAATCATAAATCCTTAATCGGCCGTCATAAATCAATCAACTAACCTGATTCAGAAATTCGTAGAAAGATAAATAAGTTAAAAACTGATTACTCATTTCAATCACAAGTGAATTTACTTCAGTTAGAATTAAACGTAACCCAAAATTCCAATTCTATCATTGTATAATAAAAAAAAAATAATAATAATAATAATAAAATTCCCTTAAATCATCATCAACATAGTTTATGGTAATTGCGTGTCCTAAAGTTATAAATAATTTGAGAATTTATATTTTATGAAATTTCAAACATCCTAATTTTTTGTTCTAAAAGAAAGAATATAAAGAATAAAATTTTAAACAGGAAATGAGCTGTGAGCATATCTGTAATTTAAAAAAAAAATTTTTTTTTAAGGTCAAAGGTGTAGCGATCTCATCTCACTTGAAAGAGAGTTAATAGCTTACAAGGAAAGTGCCAAGCTTGGTAATCACAGATTTTGATTACTTTTATATATATTGTAGGGTAGAAGCCCCTTAGTCTCAGGTTCAATGGATTTTATACCACGCTCCTTAAATCTCGAGAAATGGGAGATCTAATGTTATAACACAACTTAAATACTTACTTTGTAACGAAGTAACTACGTTTGTCAGGTGGTATGGCGTTTGCTCGTTGTTCCGAGGATCCGGGTTCGATGCCAGAACGTGCTAAGTTTACTTTTCTCATTTTTTAAATAAATATACTTGTAATTATAATTTAACAATCTCAATAAAAAATTTTGCTAACATAGTTAAATTTTAATTTAGCATTTTTGATTTTTAAACCATTACTAAACAATTCTCATCATCTGAAGACCTTTTAAAAAAATTGGATCTATTATTGACTAGTAAAAATTCAAAAATCTTTACAAAATCAGCATATTTACTATCGAAATATAGAATTTTTCTCCCATCGCAATAGAAAACGAAAATATTTCAAATGCTGGATTATTTGTTAAAAATCCATTGTTTTGCAATAAAATTTTATAGGTCTTCAACGCATTTGTGACACCACTTTTCTGATTTTCATCAAATCCCGACACTTCAGATTGACCTTCTTGTGAATTACAGCTTGCTTCTTCCATTTTTATACGATTATAAGCTGTTATAGAATGATACGTACTTGTGCGATAAAGATTGAAAACAAAAACCAATAACTGCACCAAACAGTGGCTGAGAGGTTGTGCTCTCGAAGCTGGTAGACGGGAGGTGCTGGGTTCGATCCCAATCGCGCCCGTCGGCCTAATCGTTCGGAGTTTTCGTGGTTTTCTTCGAGCCGTGGATTTATCCATGCGTAAATACGGATTAGGTTCCCTTAGAAAGACCCCCACGAAGGGCACTCCCCCCGGGCCTATATCCCTAGTGTAGATAATTGGCCGTCAATAATCAACCCAACTCAACCCTGCACCAAACAAAAAAAAAGAAATAACCGAAATCTATTGTGGCTCCCTCTAGTTACAATAAAATAAAACAAATATGTTGTAATTTAATTTTTATGCTAAATTTTAATATAATTATGCTTCTTACTTAAAAAACAGAGTAGTATAATCATCGCATTGAATTCCCTTGTTAAGGCAATTTATAAATGATGTTTCTTTACAATCACGAATTGACACAATTGTTCAATATCGTTGCATTGATGAAGCATATATGGAATACATTTTAAAAGTGATTTTTAAAAATATCAAAAATGCTAAATTAAAATTTAATTATGTTAACAAATTTTTTTTATTGAGATTGTTAAATTACAATTACAAATATATTTATAAAAAAAAAAATGAGAAAAACAAGCGTAGTGCGTTCCGGCATAGAACCCGGGCCCTCGGTACAATGAGCAGACGCTATACCAACTGAGCTACGACAAACGTAGTTACTTCGTTACAAAGTAAGTATTTAAGTTGCGTTATAATATTAGACCCCCCATTTCTCGAAAACTATGGAGCGTTGTATAAAATCCATTGAACCTGAGACTAAGGGTCTTCTACCTTACAACATATATAAAAATAATCAAAATCTGTGATTACCATGCTTGGCACTCTCCTTGTTAGAGTAACTGGTTTGGCCTTTTGCTCGACGCTTAACGCTCTCGCCTATTCATTAAATACCTGGTTCGATCCTCCCCTGCACCAATCTCTTCATTGGTAACACGCAACAACAACAACAATAATCTCCTGTCGTAAACAACAGATGGCAGCACCAGATAAATCATCCTCAGCTCGCAAAGCCTGTGAAATGCTCACAGCACAAGTCCTGTCACATCGCACATGCCCAAGGACAGCATCACTCACGAGTGCATATCTGTCGTCGAATATGAACACGTCTTCTTCACTGGGAATGGAATGTGTAGCAGCGATCTCATCGCACTTGAACAGTATAAGATGAGTTTTGCTTGGTTTTTTGCTTAACGCTCTCGCCTACCGTTTATGAAATACCTGGTTCGATCCTCTCCTGCGCAATTTTTTTCAAAGGGTATAAATATATTCAGAAAGAAAGATGGAGATTTGCAGTTCGGAAACGAAAATTAATATGTATAAAAATGGTTTGACTAAGATACAAAAAATAAATTTCCAGGAAAGGGAAATTATTCGATGAGAGTTTAAAAAATTTCATTGAAATTAATTAAATTTGATATTTCGAACATTTTTGGCGATTCTGAAAATGAACATTTTTTTTTTTCTTGTAGAAAACTGAGAATAAGCACATGAAAAATTCAAATATTTACATTCAACAGTTCGAAGAAATCCAGCAAAATTTTTTTTTTTTTTTTTTTTTTTTTTTAAAGAAAATCTAAAAAGGTAAAAGCTTAAAAAAAAAACGTATTTTTAAAAGATTTAATAATTAAAGGCATTTAGTAAAATCAAATAAATAAAATAGTAGTTTTAATAAAAATCATTAATCATAATGCTAGCAACCAAAAAAAAAATCTTTAAACAATATTTTATTGACACGGCTTGAAATTTAGACAACACTTTGGAGAATTTACAAAAAATAGATAATAATTTCATTCCTGATACTATTGAGATGTATCGAGAAATTTTAAGTTCCCAAGATGATCCACAGTATAAAACAATATTTTTGCTTTTAAAACAGATTTTAAAAATAATTTATACACACACACACACACACATATATATATATATATATATATATATATATATATATATAAACTACAAAAACAAAATATAAACAATAGAGCGACATTTAAAAAATACAGCACTCTTTGATTTTTAATTTTATTATATTTTCTACTTTTTAACGTTCAAAATATTTCATTGTTGCAGTTTCACAGTCAGTTGGCATTTTTTAGCTAGTGTGGTTTGGCGCCTCATTAACTTCGTTGTTGTTGTCACTCGTGTAAAACTGTAACCATAAAGAATACTTGGCGATTTATCACTTGCACCTGGTTAACATAAAAATGCCTTAAAATTGATTTGTTACTTTATAATTAGGTTCTGAAAATATTAAAATATTGTATTGTCATCGGGAACACACGACTATACACAATGTCAGACCTCTAGCACATGAGAAAGTAATTGAAAATTTGACTACAAAATCCCATATTTTTATACACGAATCTTGTTATTTTAAATAAAAGAGTGTAAAATTACAGTAAATATTTGGGTGTTATAAAATAATATATGAAACTGTCTACTTGTTAGCGAAATATAACACTGCAAAGATTTTAAATAATTTAATGTTATACAAATTGATGTACAATTAACATGAACTTTCTGAAGAGGGGAATTTTAAATAAAAAAAAATTACTATCATTGAAATTATCTATTCAACGCGCTATTTTTTTTCTATTTGAAATATGAGAGATAATTGAAACTTACGCTTAAATAATTCATGAATAAATTAAAATTTTATTACTGGTGCAAAATATAACGGAATTGCGAAATTTAAAAGATCTGTCAACAAGAAACTGACAACCTTTGAGCTTACATATTAAAATGTCTTTTGTGTTAGTAGGCAGCTAATTCTAGCTTGAGTTATTATGATGAACAATTAATGTCATATAATATTAGTAGTAGTTAATGAATGAGGCGCTATTGTATACCTGTTAACAAATATTACATATTAATGAATTTGTCTAACATGCATTGACAGAAACCGTTTGAGCGTTTATAATTAGTGTATAACTTTGTGTGAAAATAAATATATGGTTGGTTTTAAAGAGATATTGCAGATGTGAATCTTTCTGAATTATTTGAATTAATTTATAAACATAACGATTAAGGAATAAAAAACCTCAATTTATAGATAATATAAAACGAAATTTATTTAATAAAAATCTGTTTAAATATATTTATTTGATTAAAAATATTTATTTGATTATCAATTAAATATGTTTTAATTTTTGTAATATATAACTTGCACATCAATTCTCCAAAGAAAAAAATAGTAAATAGAAAATTTTGGAGGCAACAGTCCTTTTTAGGATGATTTTTTTAGATAATCTATCTATTTATCTATTCCTATCACTATTGCAACCGACCTATTGCAGGAGCTTCGTTTATATATATATATATATAATGCAAATCTTGTCATCACGATAACATTCAAAATACTGAACCAGTCCGATTTTTAATGATGTCGTTAACCAAATGCAACTCTTATAGTTTGTTTACAGAGACACACAAAAGCGTAAAACATGCAAACATTTTCATAAAAATAATGCCCGAAATACTGAACCAATTCGAATCTAATTTGGGCAGTGTATTGATCTTGAACTATCTTAAATGAGTCAGTTAATCAAGGCTTTGCCGGAAGGACTTGTTTCCCTTTCTTTCTATTTTTTCCCAAATGATGACAAAGCATAAAAAGAACAATAAGGACTGCATTTTTTAAATGAAATTTCAATTTGCTGATAGAAGTACGCGTATTATTTTAATGGGTCATTATAAATTGAATTGCTCTATTATTTATCGAGTTCGAACAAAAGATTGAATTGAATTGCTTAAATTAACCATCTTTTTATTTAACCTTGAATAGTAACATGATTATTTTTCTATAGGTATTTGAAATTTTAAAAAAAGGAAACAATACTTATTTTATCTTTAAAAAAAAAAACTATTCTCTTTCAGTACGTAGTAACATTTCTTTGAACCACTTGAATTCTAATAAAAACTCAGAAACAAAAACTAATGATCAGATTAGTGAATTTTTTCGATAAAATGGAAACCTTTGTTGAAAATAGTATGTCGGGTGTTTAACAAAAGGAATAAAAATCTCAAAGTTCATTCTAGAGATAAACTAATATAAAAAAAAATGGTAATCACTCATGGCGAATTGAGCTGTGATAATTGTGACAGTTAAAAAAGTATTAGAGAGTGTTTTAACACATTTAATTAGCCCATATATTTTTTTAAGGTCAATTAATAATGCGTATTTGTATATTGGTGCGCTAAAACTTTGCTTCGCAACATTTTCAAGAAAAAGTTTTAAAAATGGTGAACGATTAAATTTGTGACTTGTACCACCTCTCACAAAAATCTGATACTTCTAAAGAGGAATATGGGATTCTTCAATAAACTGTATAACTAGTATACTACATATAAAATTATTATAGCTGTAAGCATAAACATCGTGAACTAAAATTTGTAAGGTGTTTCTTTAAAGGAATTCATGGTATAAGGTAAATGATGGGCGCTTTTAGTCCCCTTTCACTGTGAAATGTTTGTGAATACTTTTGACTTTAAAAAACTCGTTAAAATCAAAATCAATAAACTAATTGATGGACAATTATGAACAATATACCTAATTAAAGCTTTTTAAGAGACAATTGCGAATTTAATAACTTTTTTATGCATTATTAATTATTCTTATATTTATGAACTATTTGTCTTATTTTTATATAAATATGTTTGTAATTTTATTTTCCCACACAAATTACTTGTTTTTATTAACCTTTGTCGACAGCTATACTACGAGTGCAACAATGAAATAAAATCCTGGTTGACATTCATATCAACAGAATTTACAGGCTACTTACTAAAGCTACGTTTATATTATGGCATAACCGATTCTCTATGTCTACAAGATCTGAGAGGCACGGATTTTCAAACAAATCAACATGCTTCAATGGTTGTTTACGCGCCGTTGATTGGTTGGATCTCATGATTTAACGCCTGAAACGCCAACGCCTAAGATGGTAACGCCATAATATAAATATACTTTTGAGTTATATTTATGATAATTCAGGGGGTCAACCTGGACAGTCGATGGGGTCTGCGAAAACATCACATGTTTCATGCCAGAGGCGCGTGGGATTAGGTCCCACCAGCAAATTCGCTTTAGTTTCGCTGGACACTAAGAGAGCCGCGTTAGCTTTATCTAAAATTTGGATAACGCGACTCCCCAAATTCATTTTAATTTGATTGACCAAAACCTCACTGTCCACAGGTCAGTAATCAGCTATCCTGATAGCGATGTTTTAGGTAATGATTTTGAATATATATGCATCAGTTCCTCATTTATGTGTGAAGGGTCGTGTTTTATTTAGGGAGGAAGTGCACATTTATGTTAATTAATAATGGTTATTTTTAAAGTTGTATTGATAATTAATAATAAATAAATCGGTAAATAATGAATTTTTCACTTAATGCTATGTGTCAGCATTATTAATAAACGATCTGTTTATTTTAAAGCCAATAGCTCTGTTACAAATTGTAGCACGATCTCTTAATCTCACCAGAGGACCGCCAAACATGATGCACACAGATTTTGATGATTTTAAAGTAGGTTGTAGGAGTCATACTCCTAACTATTCAGGTCAAATATTTCCTTCAAATGGGCCTTAGTTTTTGAGAAATTCGAGGTTAAAGTTCAGCAAGCGTTTTAAATACCCGTTAGTTTGAACTTCTGTTCGAGGATTTTGTGGCGCGAAGGCAGAGTTCACGCTTGCTACACAGGAGATTGCGGGTTCGAGCTTTTACTCCTTTTTAATTTATTTTATATTTTTGGCATGTTACAAGTTTTAAGCAGAATTATGAATTATGAAGCTTTGAACTTTTTGATATTTTTCTAATAAATTACATTTACATTTTTGAATTTTTTTAAGAAAATTTATATTTTTAAAATGCAATTTTTAAAATAATATTTTTATTGACGAAAATACAAACTAATTTATGTCTACACTTTTTTTTTTAATTTATTATTACTTACCTTTTTTTATTTTTAGCATAGCTCTGAAATAATAGTTTTATTTATTTATTTAATAATTTTGTGAAATTTTAAAATGAAAATTTATTATTTTTTTGTACAACTTTTACAAAATATGTCGAATTTTCCAAACGTATTTTTACCAAACGTAATTTTGGTATTTTTAATGTCACCTATATACTACGCGTTTCTGTAAAATTTATAGATTACATTTCGAAATTTGTTTTCTTTCTACCAGTTAAAAACACTGTCGACGTTATACTTAAATATTTAATCAACTGAAAAATACATTTTTTTAAAATAAAATTAAATATATTTTTTATAGAAAATGCAAATATATATATAATTTCATAATTGAGGTAAATATATACATAAACGGAAACAATAATAGACAGTTTTAAAAAGATGACACACCCATAGGCATAAATTAGCCCATAAATTAGGACATTCGTCAACTTAAATACCAGTTTAAAAATTTCATGAAAAATTCATAAACGTAACTTGTTATTTTTTTTAAATATAAAAAAGTTCAAAGCTGCAGAATTCATAACTGTGCTTAAAACTTGTAACGTGTCAAAAATACAATATCAATTAATAAGGAAAAAAGTCACAAAGTGGGATCGAACCCGCGATCTCCAGCGTAGCAAGCGCGAGCTCTACCTCTATTTGAAACGTATGCAGAACTTTAACCCCAAATTTCTCAAAAACTGAGGCCCATTTGAAGGAAACCTTTGACCTGAATAGTTAGGAGTATGACCCCTACAACACACCTTAAAATAATCAAAATATGTGCGCATCATGTTTGGCGGTCCCCTTGTCAGTTAATGTTATATATATTTTTATTTTTGTAAATAGTTCCAGTGTAAATAAATTGTTTATGTTTAAAATTAATGACTTTTCCTTTAGCATTGTGATAATTATTCTTAACATTAACACTGAGAAAAAGGACACTTTCAAATATGAGTAAATCGATGTTTTCATTTCGTTATAAAACTTTTTGTTTCAAATACGATGACCCAATGCTTTCAATTCTGAAATACCAGAAATATTCAGAATATTGAAACAGGAACATATTCAAAACTGAGCACATAAAGATCAGTTCATACTCATTTTTAAAACATGGACATACTAAAAAATGATTAGAATCAGTTCAAATTCATTTTTGAAACATGGGCATATTGAAAAATGACCAGATAGAAGTCAGTTCATACTCATTTTTGAAACATGGACATACTCAAATATGAGCACATGTTGTTTTATTCTTGAGAGTGTGGATGTTTTTAGAAATGAGTATATACATGTTTCAAACTTGAGTAATTTTGATTCGGAGCCATTTTGACTATGCGACATACTCAGATTTGAGTATTTTTTGCTCAGTTTTGAAAATGTCGTTTTTAGAGTGTAATATTTTTAGAAGTTTTAACCAGCTATCCTTAAAAACGTTTTCTTATGCGGGATGTGACGCTGTGATTTTAAAGTGGACTATTTACATAAATAAATCACAACGCGTTCTAACATGTTAATTCAGCTTTCATATTTTAATTAGGAACTCAGGATTAATATAATCTGCTTGTTTTCTATAACCTGGTTCTGACTAGTTCATCCGGGACAGCTTAATTATAATCACAATCCAGTTAGTTTTCTTTTTTTTTCCTAAGAAACTTTTGCTAATTCCCTATAATGCATCTTGTGTCGTCTATATTGTCAAGAAAGTTAGAAAACTGTAACCTAATTTATCATCGTATTATTTCTGTTCAACATTAACATTCATCAAAATATTGATATTATCTTCAGCTTTATATTATTTTTTTTTTAATTTTGAATTTTCCTTAAAGAGACAATATTTGGGCATTTTCCTCCACACTATTAAAGTTTATAAAAAAATGTATGAAGTGTACTTTGTAAACGCGTTTTATATTTGTTATTTTAAAAAAATACAAAACTTGTAAAATATTCTTTATATGTGTGTCCGTACATATGCATTTTTTTTAATCTGCTCATATTTGATATGTTCATGGATAAATTTTCATTTAAAAGTTTAATTATTTCTTTTCTTAAAAGCATCAAATTACTTTATACAATTTTGTAGTTTGTTTTTCTTTTTAATGAATGCGATTAGTAATTTTTAAAAATTACGGATGGATTTCATTTAAAAAGCATATTTTCTAAAGGATCTCTTACAAACAAACCATGATTGGGTTTTATTTTTTCGAAAACTTATGAATGGGATTTATTAAATTGGATTGCTTGGAATTTTATATTGGAAAATCATTTTTGACAATAACATAACTTTTATTAATAATGCTGTTACTTGAGATGTTTTTTTTTTTAATTTTAACCAATATATTCCATCTCTCATACTCATCGATAAACACATGTTTCGTTAAAAATAATAATTTATGATAGAATTTTAGGATTATACTTCATTTAGGATCATCTTTTATCCTCTCGATTTAAAACACTTTAGGATGTTAAATATGCTATTGAAACTTGCAATTTAAAATACATTATTCCCTCCAAATGATGAAGTGGAGCGGAATATTCTCTTGATTATACCGAAAACTGGATTTTCCTAATGACGTAGTTAAAAACTATAAAATTATTTTTTTGTTCCACTAATCAATGAATTGAAGTTTTCTGCATAAATTGCATGTAAAACAAAATTACAAAGTATTATCCTAGTAAAGAAGTTGTGTCTAAAATTCTAGTTGTGAAGAACATAATTTTCATACGTTTGGGGATAAGCATGAAATGAAATTTCCCTTTTTTTAATTTTTTTTTTTTGAAAATTAACTGAAGCTGAAATTTAATTGAATTATATTTCCTATTAATAATTTTCGATTATATCTGCACTTTTTAAGTTAATGTATTAGGATAACATAGGAAACAGCTTTGAGATAGCCACAGCATATTTGTTAAATTTTGCATTGTGGTAAAACATGATGAGACAGAATTGCTAAGAACCAAATATAAATTTCAGTTTAGACAAGTTTTCGTCTTAGAAGGTATAATTTCATGGTATTTCTTTTTCTGGAACCAATTTTTTTTTTCGTTTAAATCACAATTCCGTTATAGGCAGTTTTTGTTTTCATATGTTTTACTGGGGTTTTTGGTATTTCTTTATTTTTACTTAAAAGTTTCTTGAATGATTTTAAAAGCAGACAATGTGGTAGATTCATTCATGGTAAATAACATGCATATACAATTATAAAAATTAATAAAAAACTATTTTTTCATCGGTTATGTATAATAGACGGTATTTTTGAGCGAATTTTTGAAATATGTTACGCTGTTATGACAGACTATGATATTTTTGCTCATAAAATATTTTTAATTCATGAACAAAAATCATTTAATTTAACTTAAAACGTTATGCTCACCAAAAGCGCGATGAAAATTGATTTTTGCAATTTGTATATATTTCCATTTCTAAATTTTATAACTTATGTTTGGTAAAAACAATAGAAACAGAAGATTGCGTTATCAAATTTACTCACACATAATAAAACAGCTGTATACGATCATGATTTATATACTCGGTATAACACATCGGTCAAAAGGTAGACCAGAGGCTAACTGCTAAAAAAAAATTTTTAATGCAAAATTCGAATTTTTGTATCAACATCGTCTCCTTCAAGTATACATTCATTCCAACGCAGGTAGTAGTCGTTGCGCGCCATATTTGGAGAATATGGTGGTTGGGGAAGCAATTCGAACTTCAATTCATACAATTTTGACATCATAACTATCGACTTGTGATACGGTGGCGATGCATTGTCTTGGTGGAAGAGCACTTTTTTTTAGCATTTGGGGCCGTTCAGTTGATTTAATAACGATGTTTAATAGTTGCTATTGATGTTTTTCTTTTCTCGAGGTACCTAACGAATAACATACCGTGCGAATCCCAAATTACGGAAGCCATAACTTTACGGCCGACTTCTGCTTTGACCTCTTTGGACGAAATTCATACGCTACTCTCCACTCATCTGACGATTTTTTTTATTCGTGACGCTGACCTGGTGTACTCTAAGACTACTTCCTATAAGTGGAGTTGATGTATATTCATCTTGCTGACCAAAATAACCGCCATATTGTAACCTAGCGCAGCATTAGTTTACCGCCAGAACAGGCGTTTACCGTTCCTGTCACTGTCCACTCGTCGTCCACCACTGCCGTAAGATAACCGGTTTTAGCTTTGTGTTTGAACCGTCGAGTTATTGAATGGCGGTATGATTCAGCCTGTACTATAGGAACACTAATGTATCCATGTTTCATCCATTGTCACATACCGACACAAGAAATCCTGTTTATTCCGATTAAACGGCTTCAAACAACTCTTTGAATCATCAACACGTTGTTGCTTTTGTTCCATTGTGAGCTAACGAAGCATACATTTCGAAAACAGTTTTCCGAAGCCCATACTTTCTTGCAAAATGTTTTATACACTACCTTTTGATGTCTTTATGATGTCAGCAACCTCCTGAAACTTCACTTTACGGTCGTCCAAAACAATTTTGTGATTTTATCTGGTGTAGTCAACTCTTTTGGACGTGCTGAGAGTTCAGCATCATCGGTGTCCGTACGGTCACGTTTAAATTCAGTAAACAACCGACAAATTATTGTTTTTGACGTCATGGATGCCCTCTAACACTTTTCAAGCCATTTATGAGCTTGAATGGTATTTTTCTCATCAAAACACAGTGTTTAATTAACACACAAAATTCGTTTTCTCTTCATTGTTTTGAAAATATCAAAAATAGTGTCGCTAAAACTTTAATATCCCGATAACTAATGGTCGAAATGTCATGAACATTTGACACGTATCTTCTAAAATTAGTACTATCTAACACATATATGAATTTTTTGCTTGTAGCACAATCTGTGGGTTATTGCCGGGACTTTTTGACCGATGTGTTAGTTTATGTGGCTTGAAAGAATTTTAACTTTGTCTTGCTGTTATTCTTATTGTTAATAATTGAATCGACAAGGACTATATATATATGCTTCGAATTCCTCAAGTCGAGCAAACTCCTAAAGTCAACTGCAATGATTATCATACATAAAATATCAGCTGTATAGTAAAATCATTGTCTTTAGAAATCTTATTACTATACTTTGATTACTAATATAATATTAATTGTTAGCTAGTATCTTTCTTCAAATATTCTGATATAAAGAGCCAGAATATGGAACTGGCACACTACAGATCGCAGGCCCTATTAAATTAATACCACTATTTTAGAATTGTAAATTTCGCTTATTCAAATGTAGAAGAAAAAAAAGTTTAATGTCAAATATGGTGACTGTGTACTCGATTCCTAAATATGTTTCGTCAGGCCCTGCTGACACATTATTTTATTATTTTTTAAAACATTAAAAAAGGTCAGCATTTATCCAGTTTAACTTTTGGAAAACTTTATTATGTAACTATCCTATCCGCAATTTTTAACACTTTCAAATATAGTTGAAAAGTGTACATGACTTTAGTTTGTCTGGTCGTGCACTAACTCACGTAAATATACTCGGATTGCCATATAATTTAGAATAGTTATTGAAGCTTACTATGCATGTTCGGTATTGTAAATGAAGTGTGTTGAATTTATATTTCGTTCACTCAAAATAATTCCGTTACATTATAATCTATGAGGAGAAATCTTTTGCAATGTAATATGCAGTGTTACCCTATTTGAAATACATTGAAACTGATATACAGCACTGGGGATACACTACAAGATTCTTACTATAGAATGTGTTGTGCTTAGCATTTATCCTTCATTTGCAACGACACACAAAAGAATTCGGTTACAATACTCCATACATACAATATCCTTTTAACGATGGGGCCCCACCATCGTTGAGAGGCTGAGAGGTTCGGCTCTCGAAGCTGGTTGACGGGATGTGCTGTGTTCAAACCCCTATCGCGCTTGTCGACCTAACCGTTCGGAGTTTTCCGTGGTTTTCTTCTAATCTTCCCGTAAATACGGGTTAGGATCCCTTAAAAAGACCCCCACGGAGGGCACCCCCCTAGGGCCTATATCCCTCGTGTTGATAATTGGCCGTCATAAATCAACCCAACCCAACCCTTTTAACGATGGAAACTGCTGAAGTAGAATTTTCAACTGTGTTGTGCATCTCCAAAATGAACTAAATTTTAGCATATTATTTAGTATATATACACATCTGTAGATCGAATAAAGTGCTTCCCTTCAGAAAAGAATTCAAATATTTTTCCGACTATTGATGGCAATTGCTGAAAATGGGTTTTCAAATATATATACAAATTACAAACGTATTCCAAATTGTTTACTTAGATATTATCTGTCACCTTTTTAAACGGTAAAGTTTTGTTACACATCTCTGAATGAAAAGTGCTTCATAATCTATTTTGTATTCAAGATTTTTCTTTCCTGTCAAATTTGTTATTAAACTTCTTCAAATCTGAGACATAATATGTACATTCATACAGTATCTTTATTGGCCAGGACTTTCTAATTCTTTTACTCCAGCTTAAGATACGAATATTATTTATCTGTATCAAAAATCATCATGAATTAAATTAATTACATTTCCTTGCACAGGTAAAATATTCATAATTATGAAATCCATATTAATCTAATGTAGATTTAAAATCTTTTTTAGTCAAAGTAGCTGAAATGAGTAATTAAATCAGAATAAGTTTAATGCAATGTGTCATTAGATAAAACATATGTTATGATCCTTTGAAAGTCAAATTTAGAAAATATATCCAACTACTTTACTTAGTAAAACTTCATTTTGCTTTAATTAACAACCTTATTTTCGTAAACAAAGCACAGCTGCTACCATTTTTGTTATTCTTTTATACGAATATCACCAGTAACTGTACCTTATTTGCAAACAATGTTGCATAATTTTAGAAATGTATAAAGATAATTAGTCCTTTATAAAAATTGACAGAACATCTTCGGTAAAAGTTTTCAAATGTTGCTCAAATTAAATTTTCATGAATGGTCCTCAAAAAGTAAATATTAATAAGGAGGTAAAAACTTCTTTAATATTAGAATTACTTTTTTTAATCGCAATTTAACTAAAATGCATAGTTTCTAACAGTTGGTATTACTTATGTATTTTAAGTTGTAAGGATAATTGATGTTGTGTTAAGAGAAATTAAATTAAGTTTCCCAATGCATCTATTCAAAATTTTTACTAATATTGTTAGTAACTACTTTAATAAAAGTGTCATTCATCTTATAGAAATAATCTTGACAATGTGATTAATTTTATGTTTTAAATATTAATAGAAATGTATTAAATGTTGTTCCCTCTTAAAGTGTATTATGTATGTTATTCACTTACGGCATTTGATACCACTCACCCTTCAACTTTGTTTTCTTATGTTTTAAATTGACACAAAATACTTTTTTCCGATGCATGAAAGAAGATCGACAAGTTTCTGCGCGCTTGAAAGTTAACTGTAGTGGGAAATTCACAAAACTGATAACCACTACAAAGCGGAAATGAAATACCTTTTGTAAAATGATTCGATTTCTGTGACGGAAATGAAGGAAGGCGTCCCCACAAAGGAGGCACAGGCGAAATGGATATTTAAGTATTTCCTTCCGATATTCGATCACACTAAATTATTTCGATATTGATATTCCGATTTCAATCATAAATCAGTAACACTTCCATAAGAGCAATTTAAAAAAGTAACTATTTCACTCTAAATGTGAATATATACATTTAAAAAAATTGCTTTATTTATAAGAATTATGAATACTGGACATCATTTTATTATTTTAAACTGATATATTCGAAATAAACTTCTTAAGGAAATATGTTCAATTGGAGTAGAAATAATCAGAGATATGCATTTATTCCTAAAATAGACACAAAAATGATAAATATTTTATATATATATTTTATATATTTTGATATATGTTTTGAAAATTATAAAATCATTCACATGAAAGATACAGAATTCATAGGATTTGATAAATTGTCATAGATATTTAGGTTTTTGATAATATTTACCTTACATGTTTCACATAAGTTCCAACTTTTACGCTTTTCTCTTACCACTAAAATTTAATAACAAATTTTGGCTTAAAAAGAAATCTGCGATTACATAAGGCAAAGAAGTCTATTAAATTTTTGTAGTATTTCAAAAGTGTAAAAGTTGGCAGCTATGACTTTATACCATCAATTTTTCATTATTAGTCTTATGGAAAGTTTCATATTTAACATTACTCTAAAACAGCATTCAAGGTCATGTAATATGTCAAGGTCATAAGCTATTATCATGGAATACATTTATATTCGTTAATATATTTGATAAAGGGCAACAAATAATAATATATTCTCCAAATAAAATAAATTTTACAGAAAATTTTCAAGAAAGAAAGAAATTATAATTTTTTTGCTGAATAGCAATACATACATGACCAGGGCTTGACAAATCCGGTCCACCAAGTTTAATCTGGCTGCGTTTTTATTTATTTATTAACGATTTTTCATCGATTTTTCAACGATTATTTATTAACGGCTTTACAAAACTGATAAAATCTGAGCAAAAAAACTCTAGTCGCCAGTAAAAAATATCCCCCACCATTTCCCATCTTTGATTTTCAAAAAAAAAAAAAAAGTTATGAATTAATGAAGAAAAAATGAACAAGCATAATTTAGAATTATTAGTTACGCAGTTTAGAATAGTACATAATTTAGAAAAACAATATTTATTTTTCTGATGAAACTTATAAAAATTATATATCTCTAAAAAAAAAAAGAACAGAAAAGAAAGGAAATACTGTAAAGGCTGAATTAACCGGCATGTTCGGAAACTGATGATTGCCATATGCTTCAAATGTCCGGATAGTTGAACTTCTACAAAATCTGTATCTGATGAGGGTGCCATCGATAAAATAGTGGAGCAGGAA
The DNA here is from genome assembly GCA_963931845.1 of Maratus michaelseni. Lineage (NCBI taxonomy): Eukaryota > Metazoa > Arthropoda > Arachnida > Araneae > Salticidae > Maratus > Maratus michaelseni. The sequence goes on along the minus strand of OZ007590.1, from coordinate 252,407,999 downwards.
AACAATTTTTTGCCTACGACGTGTCAAAGTCAGTCAAACTCTTCGGATTTTATTATTTTAAAATTTGCAGTTGATGAACTTATTTCTGCCGAATTAAAGATAAAAGTTAAAAATATTTTTGGTTTGAATATAGTTTCTAAGTTTATTTCTTAGGATTGGGGGTAGAGAAAAAATGCCGTTTGTGTTCATTTCTTGGGTCAATTTTTATACCAATAAAATTAAATTAAATAAATAAATAAATAAAAACGCAGCCAGATTAAACTTGGTGGACCGCATTTGTCAAGCCCTGGTCATGTATGTATTGCTATTCAGCAAAAAATTTATAATTTCTTTCTTTCTTGAAAATTTTCTGTAAAATATATTTTATTTGGAGAATATATTATTATTTGTTGCCCTTTATCAAATATATTAACGAATATAAATGTATTCCATGATAATAGCTTATAAAGATACATATGCATTGACATTAAATAAAGATACATATGCATTGACATTAAATAAAGATACATATGCATTGACAAAGCAAAAATAACATTATTTTACTTTTTAACACTTTCCAACCAAGTTGAAAAGTGTTTATGACTTCGGTTTGTCTGGCCGTCTGCCGTCTGTCCGTGACCTAACTCGTGTAAATATACTCGGATCGCCCTGAACTTTTTAATGTTATTGTCGTTTGCTATAACATGTCCCCTATTTCAACCGAAGTGTGTTGCACTTATAGTTTTTTTACAGGGACAGTCAAAAGTATTCTGTTACATTACAGTCAATGGGAAATAATCGTTTCAAGTGCATTTTGATTATGCTACGTCATTTAAAACATGATGAAATTGATATATAATTATGATGCGCATTAAAACATGCTTTTTGTAGAATATGAGGTGCAAAGCATAAATTATTCATTTACAGAGTCAAACAAAAGAATTTGTTACACATTGTTCTATGGGGAAAAATCGTTTGCGATGTAATTTAGTGATATTTCACTATTTCAAGCATAATGAAAACTATATGCATTACTGAGGTCACTATAAATTGCTCTTTTGAAAGTGTGGTGTGCATTATGTTAATTTACAGGGACACTCAAAAGATATTGATTACAGTACATGTGCGATATTTACAGTCTATGTGTGATAAGTGCGTTATCAACTTTGGTTTGCGTTTTTAAGTTTAACTAAATTTTTTCATAGTGCGTGTGTGTTTATAAACTCGGTTGTTCATATACAGGGCTACACAAAGAAATCCGTAAGTATTACAGAATATGGCAGTGAATTGTTTAAGGGTAATTTTTAATTGTGTTACGCCTTTTCTTGCTGAACTATATTACATTTAATATACTAATATAAGTTTGTGGGATATAAATTCATATACAGGGCTACGCAAAGAAAAAGATACATTGTCGTTTACGGTTGGTAATTGCTGTGAATGAGTTTTAAGTTGCCTTTTAGCTTAATATGTGATGTGTACAAAAGTCTTCAGATGATATACAGGGATGTACAAAGGATTTCGAGTGCATTTCCATCGATCGGAGAAAATTGCTAAATGTGAATATTCTAACGGAACTAAATTTTATCAGGCTATATATCCACATCTATTGATCATATACAGGGCTGCACAAAATATTTCGACTACTTTTTTGACACTGTAAGGTAATTTCGAAAACTGTATTTTTCAATACGATATATGTTTTCTGAACTGTTTACTTACATATCTTCTTTCAACTTATTTAACGGTGAAGTTTTGTTACAGTTTTCTTGCTGTGTTGGAAAGTGTTTCATAATCTATGCTTGACGCATGATTTTTCGTTCTTGTTGTATTTCAAATAAATATTGTTAAGAAATCTGTCGCGTAACTATTATTAGAATAATATAAGAAAAAATATTACTTTTAAATTATTGAAAGTGTGCTTGAACAATTTTCTATTTCATACTCATTTTCTCAATAATCTTGTTTCAGTAATTCTTTGCATTTATTTTCTTTCCAGTGATGTAATATATTACTTTTGTTAAAGAATTGCATTAGAATATCTAGATAACATTAAAAATTAGATGAGTATTTCTCAGCTACCAGACCTGTTCCGAATTTTCTCCCTCTGATTATGTATTCGTATAAAATATGTAGGATCCTTACAGAAAGCTCATACAGAAGATATAAAAGCTGATATTAGTTAGAACACGGTTTCTCAAATTGTAGTAAGCGTATCAATTCCGGAACGGGAACATCGAAATATTCCTACGCGAAGGTACTACAGAAAAGAAAATTATTTTAAAATAGAAAATGATAATGTTTTCCATTTTAGTCTACGTCACAATCTCAAATTTTAAAAACCGCCTTTTTTTTTTTTTTTTTTGAAAAATTGTATATTTGGCGAATATATTTTTTTCTTCTGGATGAATTATGAAACAGCTATCATAGATTTCATGCCACACTTTTCTCAGACTTTGACAGAACAAAAGCTTACAGGGAAAAGTATTTTTCCCTTAGAAAACACTAAAAAATGCAAAATAGTATGCTCGTCTTTCCGTTGCTGCAATGTGTATAGATGCTGAAATATTTTTAAATGATAATGCATGACCTTGCAGAGTTCGACTGGTTCAGCGATACTTGGATAAATAAAATTATATACACACTTGAATACATTACCATAATCTATATCCACGACGGCATGTGTGCAGCATGTTGAGAAGATAGATTTTATATAGATCGCAATGTTCCGAAAAATACGGTCCGATAATTCAAAAATGCATTGTTACAAAATTGGGCATTATTGTCGCTGTTTCAACAAGCAATCGACATTTTTATAGGAAACATGAATCGTCGTAATTGAATATGCATTTCAGCTGCAAGATAAAATCGCAGTATTCGAGACATGTTCTCGTTGACGATTACTGGATACCAAATGTCTCAATTCAAAATGTTATAGTCGCATTCTATGCATATGTTTTCGTTTCCTCGTTTTATTGTTCTGTTCCTGTTGCCCAGAAAAATATGTTTTAAAAATTATATTCACATGTATTAAATAATTTTATTTTTAACACTTTCCAACACAGTTGAAAAGTGTTTTGGGCTTCGGTTTGTCTGACCGTCTGTCTGTCTAGCCGTCTGTCTGTCTGTCTAGCCGTCTGTCTGTCTGTCTTTCTGTCTGTTTAGCCGGCCGTCTGTCTGTCAGCGTTCAAATTTGCGTAAATATACTTGGATTTTCATGTAATTGACATATATTATTGAGGTTTACTATGACTTGTTCGGTATTGAAAATGAAGTGTGTAGCATATATAGTACGGTTACAGGGACACTCAAAGGAATTCCGTTACATTATGGTCTACAGGGAAAGATCGTTTGAAATGTATTATAATTATGTTACACTATTTAAAACATATTGAAACTGCTATATAGTTCTGAGTTGCACTAAAAGATACTTACTGCAGAATAGGGTGTGCATAGCATTTATCGTTCTCAGGGACATGCAAAATAATTTGGTTACAGTGCTGTCTATCAGCGATAATTGCTACAAGTACTTTTACGCTCTGGCATGCGCTTATAAATTTCGCTGATTTTTTGTATTGTGTATACATTCTATTTATGAAATACAGGGCTACACAAAAGGGTTCGAGTACCTTTTGTTTTATTGACGGAAATTTCTAAAGGGGAATTTTCAACTGTGTTGTGCGTTTCCAAACTGAATTAATTTTAGCAGACTATGTAGTATATATACATATCTTCACAAAGAATTCGAATACTTTTCTGATTATCGAAGGTAATTTCTGAAATAGGGTTTTCAAATGTGTTATGCATTTTCTAAATTGCTTTTTTAGATACAATCTTTCAACTTATTAAAAAGTTCAAGCTTTGTTATACTATTCTAAATGTATTAGAAAGTGTTTTATAACCTATTCTTTAAGATAACCTATTTCTATGATAACCTATTTCTAAGATAACCTATTTTATAACCTATTTCTATGATTTTTTTCTTTCTTGTTATTTATTACTGTTGCCTTATTGATTTTGTTTTCAGAATTTATATTTTAGTGCTCGCGAATATACGTATAATACGTTTAAAACGTATTGTAACCGGTAAGGATTTTGGATAGATATAATATGGAAAAAAGACTTAACTACGTAGACGTTTAAACGTATATAAACGTATATGCGCGAGCACTAGTATATTTCCAACATTGAAAATGATTAAATTGCATCAAAAATATTTAACAAATGTATTTGTAAATAGACATAATTCCTTTATAGTGGCTACGAAATGCATTACTTTCTACTTTATATATTCATTTTCAATTTTAAATTAATAATCAGTATTAGTGCATAAATTTACTTTAAAACCGAAATTCTTCATTTTAAAAACTAGAGTCACCCAAAACTGATTACATGCTATTTTCAGATGAAATATATGACATTTTTGCATCTTTAGCAAATTTATGTGCATCGGAATTTACTTTCAGTTCACTCGCCAATTTTTCAAAAATTGTAAAAGAAATAATGTATTTAAAATGAAATTTCCATTTATTTCAAGTTCTCAAGCATTTTTAAGAGCAAGTGTCACATTTTAAAATTGAATTTTAAGTACGGTTTTAGAAGACGTCAAAAAAAAGTGTACAGAATGCTTGAAATATTATGTACCACATTTGTTTGACTGATATATCACCACAAAAATTTTTAATTCACATGTGAAAGTCTTTCAAAGTAATTTTTCTCTTATTAAAAATATCAAGTAGTCTTTCATTGACATTAAAAGTAATTTTTAAAACTCCATGTTAAGGAAACCACGAGTATCGAATGTTTTAAATTTTAACGAAATGTCAATTTTTATATTTTTATAGTAAAATGGTTCATACAGGGTGTTTCCAAATAAATGAAATGAACTTTCAAGGAATTTTTTTTTTAGGAACAAACAACGCAGTTCTTTTTATCGTTCAGAACTAATGGGTATCGCATTCCAAACCGAACACGGTCATAACTTTAACAATAATAAAAATATTGCAACAATATTTTCAACAGATTTAATTTGCTTTCTGTGAAACAGCGTGACATCACGGAAAATGCTTGAAATTCCCTTCGTGTTCAAGAAACTAAGTTGGACGCTCCATAATTCGGAATACAGCTGACAGTACCTACGATGTTACTGACAAATTACGGTGCCCTTCCAGGACTTCCTATTATGCATCACATTTCATACAAAAAAAGTTAATCTGAAAAAAATCTTGCTAAAATATCTTCATTATTGTCTAAGTTGTGAACAAAAATTAGAGTTAAACTTGTAGTATAATATTCCATATTTTTGACTGAATAAGTGAATAATTGGTTTCCTATAAAATATTGTTTCCTTTTGCGAGTATTATCACTACTGAAAGTTTCTTCCATTAGTTTAAAACATCCTGTATATTTTAAGTTATATCAATGCGAATTATCATAATCATATTTCAATGAGAATCTCCTTGAGAGTTAGTTGTTTTTGGAAACATTCGTCAAATTTCGTATAAGAATTTTCATAAAGTTTTTAAAAAAATGATAAAAAATACTTTTAATTTTATTAGAAGGAAAGGGGGGGTACAAAGTGGATTTTACATCAAAATAGAAAATATAAAGTTATTTACCATAAATTTTAATTAAAAAATTCAGAGACTGCGAAATTTAATTTTACCTATACCGAAATTTTGTTTAAAAAAAAGAAAAGAAAAAAGCTTTTAACTTGAAGTCTAAGTTTAATTTAATCTTTCAAAATCGTGTTTCTTTCCCCTTTTTCTTTTAATATTCTCTTTAACATTTTACTGTTCATTAGCATTTTGCTTTGAAGTGTAAATGTAATTTGATCATACAGTTTAAATTCTTTTAACAGGAAAAGATAAATAAATAAAAGGGTTTTTTTGCAGTTATATATATTTTTATCTGGCAATTTTGAATAAGTATTTGATTGAAATGGCACTTTAAAGAAAAATTTATTTTCTCTCTCTCTCTCTCTCTCTCTCTCTTTTTTATTTTTTAAAACTTGTTTTTTTAAGTACATAGCAATACATTTATGAATAAAAGAGTCAGGTGTGTGCAAGATGAAAAAGCTATAGTATATACTGTAAAAATAAAAATATTGCAAGGAATAAATTTATGGAAACTGTAAAAAAATAATTCCGAAAAATATAAAACGAAAAATATACTTTACTTTTATGTTCATTTAGATATAATATTAATTGAATGCAAATTTGATTAAAAATGTACAGGATGATTAAAAAAAATATGCGACAAAAATTTCATGTGATTTTACACACTAAAACACGCATTTTTTACTCGATAATACGTGATGGAAATAGCATCGTTAGAGTGTCAGAAAGCACTATTTAACTATGTAAAATACTACTTTATTTACAGTAACTCGTCAAAATCATTTCATAAGCAAAAATAATTTAAAGGTTATCGTTTATACACTAGTGTGCAAAACTTAACCAACAAACACAAAATGCTAATTTCTGAACACGTGAGTACTCAAAAGGAAATTCTATAAACAGCAAGTGTAGAAAATAGGTACTACCCTAAACAGCACAGACAGTCGATGTGAACTCTTCTTGACATCACAAATGTCACAGTCACTGCAATGAACAGACATGTGACATCTTTCATTCGTCTCATTTTTACTCTCATTTGGTCACTCCATTGAACAGTCACCATGACTGCTGCTTTTTGACGAGTCACCAGGTGACTTTAAAATGAAGTCATCTTGTGACTCTCGTGTGACTGTCATTTTGACACTCCATTATAAAGTCATCATGATAGCTGTTCTGTGATGAGTTACCAAGTGACAGAAAATGAAATCATCTGGTGACTTTTCACAAAGGAGTGCAATGATGACTTCACAATAGAGTGTCGGTCACCGAAAAGTCACCATGCGACTTCATTGTGACATTATTTGGCGACTCATCCCAATACAATGCTCACAATGACTTCAAAGTTCAGTCTTTAACTGACAGTGACTTGAGAATCACAAGATGACTTCATGGTAATGTCACCTGCTGACCAATCACAAAGCGACAGTCACAGTGACTTTACAATGCTAAGAACCATTTGAGAATAATAATGAGACAGTGAGATATCCCATATTTTGATTCACCGTAGCGATTGTGACACTTCTAACCATGTGTGACGTCAAGAGAACTTCACATCGACTGACCGCGCTGTTAGGGTAGTACCTGTTTTCTGCACTTGTATTTTATAGAACTTCCTTTTGAGTACTCACGAGTTCAGAAATTAGCATTTTGCTTTTGTTGTTTAAGTTTTGCACACCAGTGCAGTAGTATAGTAAACTAAAATTTAATTAATGGTTATAAAATAGGCTTTATTTTGGAAGAATTTTGAAGCTAGCTCAAAGAAGCGATCAAAGTTGAACGACACGAACAAACGATAATCGAGATTCTTTGAAAATTTATTTCTGAGAATACTTAAAGACATATGAATGAATCTGGATGACCTTAAATTTATCAGCTTTTCTTTAAAATGTTTTGGTAATATAACTAAGTGTATTTTTTCTTAATTTTCATATTTCAAATCAAACGAGATTTAAACTGCGGATAATTCAAATGGTGCACTAGTTATACGCTAACCAATTTTTTGAAGGACAAAAATTCATTCAATAAATGCATTAAAAAATCTTCGACTTTAATGTTTTATGCACATTCGTAACGAACTTATGCACGTTCACTTTGCATCTTTTCCCAAGCATATTGCATTTAACATTAGGAAATATCGTTTTGAGATTATAGCACGAATGTTTACAATAAATGTAATAACAAATCGAGAAAAAAATTGCAACTTACTGGGCATTTATTGTAAGCTCTCACATAATGTGACAGTATATTGATATACTTAGAGAAATGAGACATACTGTGATACTTAGACAGGATACTTAGACAACTTAGTATACGGAGTCATACTGGGACATACTGCGCCTTTATTGTAAGAAAATAAATAATTTATGTAAAAACATAGTGAGCATTAAAATATATACACAGCATCAACCATGAAATCGCAAAGAGAAGGGCGTGGAAGGAAGATCAAAGCAGTAGGAAGAGAAAATTTTGTTTTATTTGTTTTTACTAACACTGTAAAGAAAATAGCTAAAATCACAAAAAACAGAAATGAAAAAAAAATATCAGCAAAACATTCAGTGAAATATTCAATATAAATTGACATAACAATAGACAACGATCAGCGTGCGTTTGTAATTTGATTTGTGGAAGTTGCCAAGACGGGAAGTATTTGAAAGAAATATCCTGAAAGTATTTCTCATCAATGACGGCTGAGGCTCTATTAAATAATACTCTGAAAGATGGTGAAATATCTATGAAAGATTGCGTGGCAAATACCTTAGATTATGCATCAAATATGAGTACACTTTAAGTTATTTTACTTCCAAACTATCAGACGTAGTATCAAATCACATCCATACATAACTTTACCGTATACTAAACTTAATTTTCTCAGATGCTGCTCAGGTACTTTTCCTAGGTGATGCCAATGTTGTAGTATTTGAAAGGATTGGCGAGTGCACGACAAAATAAGACGGACTCAATCTGGGTCACATAAATATGTTTTATTTTCGAACTCACAGCAATATTATTCTAGATATCTTCTGTCGTCGGTCGTGCAGTTTAATTTATTTTTGAAATACCCAATTCTCAATTTGCGGAAAATAAGATAACAGTTTTAATAGGTAAGTAAACATTCCTCTTACCCTTTTTTATGTCTTTATCCAAGTTCCTCTGGATTTCGGTGGAGCTTCGTCTCAGTAACTTCGTTGTATCCTTTTGTGAATTTTTAAATGAAAGTAATTCGAAGTGTCGCATGCGAACAGTTTTAAATGTATTTTCGTGAAACAAACGCGATAGTGAAGGTATGTGTACCACGCGTGCGCATGCGCAAGCAGATTTGTGATAACTACATTCGTAAGGACATAGCATTCAGTTAAAAATGGCTGGTGTGGTATAACTGCGTCTAAAACGGATCAGCAAGCTGTAATTAAGTTTTTAACACTGGAAGGGTGTAAGCCGGTGGATATACAACGCAGAATGTTTGCTGTGTACGGTGACACGTGTGTGTCGAAGCTCACGGTGACGAGGTGGGCGAGAATGTTTAGCGACGGTCAGAGCTGTAATTAAGTTTTTAACATTGGAAGGGTGTAAGCCTGTGGATATTCATCGCAGAATGCTAGCTGCGTACGGTGACACGTGTGTGTCGAAGCCCACGGTGACGTGGTGAGCGAGAATGTTTAACGACTGTCAACAGGAGAAAAGACAACAGTTGAAAAAATAGTGACGTTATGATTTTTCTTCAAATTTTTAAGCTTACAACCTCATTTTCTGACTAGTTGCAAATTAAATACTGATACTGGACTACATTTAGGTATTGATGTTTGTCGAGTCAGATATTTCAGAACTTAAAGCTGTTCAAAACAAAAACAATAAAATATTGAGTGCAGCCAAGAATTTTGTGTTAGTTTACAGAAGAGATTGCATATTTTTCAGACAGATGCCTCGTAAAGAAATGCCTATTAAAAAGGATTTGAGAAGGAAATAACAAATCAAGAATATGGCAGGAGATGTGTGTAACATATCAGAAGTTCAATAATCACCTGAAGATGAATTTAGAATCGATGATTTCATCTGAATTGTGGATACAGTAATTCAAATAATAAAAATAGATTTGTGAAACACAAAAATCTGATATTAGGTATGGCTTTGTTTGATTCAAAAAGATTCGACCAAAGTAAAAATGATGAACTTCCAATTGTGCAGAAAAATATTTTGGAGTTGATTCCTACATTAGATAAGAGGAAACTTAAAGTAAAAATAAGTTATTTTCTCAAAGTTTAGCCCAGAGTATAAATGATATACAAATATGGAGATTACAAGACTGATACGTTTAAACAGAATGAATATGACCAGGTCGATAAACTCTGACAAAAATTTAGATCATGTTGAAGAGGTTACAGTTTTGTACACCATACAAATTCAATAAATAGGGCAATAATCAAATATGCATTTTGAGTGACCGCTATGAAATACCGCTATGAAAGAGTTAAAGCTAATTAATCTAGATTGAGAGAATGCATGGTCACCGATACTCTTGAAGCGTGTAGCTAACATTACATTAACGTGTACATTAACAGAAATATTTTAAGTAAAATTGAATCTAATTCTTTGTGCATCGAATTCAGAACTAGGTATTTGCACTTTCTATTATTTAATAACTCTTGGGCATTTCCTGAATTATATTCATTGCTCATTATATCAATATTTATTAATAAACTTTCTTGTGAAATTAGGGTAACTAAGTTTCTTCATTTGAATATTTAAAAAAATTAAGGAAGCTCTCTGAATAATTGAGTTTTTTATTGAAAATATAAGTATAAAATTAGGGTAGGGTCGATTATTTATAATAGTTGGTGTAGAATTCGTAAAAGTTAATTGTTAACGTAGATATGAGATGATTGATCATTTCCTAATTAAAAAATTCTGAATGTTTCTTGCTTATTAAATTTATTCGCTGTTTTTTATTTTGTTGTGAGCTTTAATACGTTTTGTTAACTCTATTTCTAATTAAAAAATTCAATTAAATAGATTTCTTCAGTATACTTAAATTGAAAAGATTTTTTAAATTAATACAAGTATATAACATAAGGGTAAAATAATGGTGGAAAAGTATAGTTTAGACTTAAGCTAGTAAAAAGAAACAGCTCGTTCCATTGATGAAGAACTTCAATAAATGCTAACGTGTTTTTTATTGTTAAATATAACGTTTTTTGAAATCTAAAATTGTTTTATTCCTGGCGCAAAAGTATTTGTATTAATTGAAGAAATCTTTTCAATTTAAGTATACTGAAGAGATTTTTGTAATTAGAATTCAAGATAACAAAACGTGTTAAAGTTGAGAACAAAATAAAAAACAGTTAATAAATTTAATAAGCAAGAAACATTCAGAATTCATGGCTAGAAATCCTTTGATGATTTTTTTCATGTTAATTGTTGTTATTAGCAAAAATTATCGAATTCATGACAGTAAAAGTATTAAAAACAGTTAGTGAAAATACATTGTCCAAGATAGGTATTAAATTGATATTATATGATAAATAAAACATAAGTAATTAAAATACTTTTTTTTCCAATTTGTCATCTGATTTTAGTAATAGTTCTATTTATTTATTTATTTTTACTTATAGTTAAATTATTTTGTTAACATATCCAAACCGGATTGTGTAATCATGATATAATTAGACAAATTTTTATCCATTGTCATTAATATTTTTACACTGAAAGGAATAAGTTTAATCATTCACCTTGCATTTCGTAGTCTATAGAGAGACAAATACGAATACGCGATAGCATATGTCGCCCTCATTACCTTCTGTCTGAAGACACCCCTTTCACTGGTCTACATTCGAACGATTTTTTTTTAAATTATTATTTTTTTTAAACAGTCATTTTTCTTTTAAAAAAACGGCACCCGAATTCCATAAGCTAAAATATGTTTAGAGGCATTAAAGACATATAATTATTAGTTTTTTAACTAAAACAAATGACAAGTAACAATAATATTACTCTTAAAAGAGCAGCGGCACATTGTATTTTTAACTGAACAAACAGATTGCGACCCAATGTTCTATTGTAAAAATGATTTGTTTTTGTGTTAGTTGATATACTTTTAAAGCTTCGCAAGGACTTTTGAATCAACCTCTATAATGATTTACAATCGTACACACTGGCAAAGAAGCCACATTATACAGCAAAATTTGAAATGAGTTTATATCTTTCATAAATTTAATTTTCAGATACTTTCCGAATACAAAAATTGGAACTAAACTAAGTTTTGTGTTAAACTAAACAAAAACTCTTCTTATTAGTTTTTATTTCTAAAAAAGGGGAAGTTTCTTTTTCTTAACCTTTAGTAACTATTTACTTTTACTTTCCTTTTTTCAGCTCATCAAACACAATAATTTTTACCACTCTAACTTGTCATTTCTAAAAGTACACTATCAATAAGGAAAAAAAAGTACTTTATTTGACTAATAAAAGTCCAAGATAAGCAAAACTTAGTTGAATCTTCTCTAGAACTTCAGAATTGTTATTTACGTGCAGAAAACTAACATATAAAAGATAATCAAAATATTTTGATAACACTTTGCTTTTATTGTTTATTGCGTTCAGTAAACCACTTCTAAACAATACAAAAGAAGAGATGCAGGTCTTTACGTTTTCATCTTATAAAAAACTGTTCCATGTAAACTTACAGAAAGAAGATTTAAAAATTGCATCTCCATTTAAATTCACCTAGACTTACTTTTCTTTGGTGGCTCGATAAGTAGTGATATTTAAAACTAGGTATTATTCGAAACACCTTCTTAAAAGTCCTACAAAATATTTATTATGCTCATTAAGACACGATAAATAAATAAACAATTTCTTATTAATAAAAGGTCATACGAGAAGTGTACGTAACAATTAACATTATTTGAAAAACATCTTTGAAATTACATTGACCATAATTTTATTTTTTATATTCTCAGTATTTATTTATTGTATTTATTTATTGTATTCATTGATGAGAATGAAATCAGTTCTATTGAGGCCATATTGAGTGTGAGAGCAAAAAATAAAAATAAAAAATAAATAAAAAAGAAGAGTGCCCAGTTAAACTGATGCCATTAGTTCACAGGCTATTAACACTAATTGTGTATTATATTTCTTATTTCAAAGAATAATGCTCCTTGAAAAATAAAGAAATCGACAATAAACCTGTATACCAAATTTGAAGCAAATCGGATAATTCTGCCTGAATACAGAAGCTAATCCCCCCCCCTTAATTTAGATATTTATCTAAATTAAGGGGGAGGTGTTGCTCCCGTTTCCACTCTTTATACTTAACCAATGAACCCCCAAAACTAATCAGGGAAGCGCCTTATCAGAATAAACGTGTATACCAAATTTGAAGCAAATCGGATAATTCTGCATGAAAAATATTTTACCTAAGGTATTAGTTCCCATCCCCCCCCCCTTTATACTTAACCAATGAACACTTAAAACTAATCAGGGAAGTGCCTTATCAGAATAAACCTGTATACCAAATTTGAAGCAAATCGGATAATTCTGCATGAAAAACCCATTTATCTAAATTAAAGGAGCGATTAACTCCCTGTCCCCCCCCTTTATACTTACCCAATCAACCCCCAAAATTAATCAGAAAGCTCCTTATCAGAATGAAACTATATACAAAATTTGAAGTAAATCAGATATTTCTATCAAAAGTTATCGCGTTACGTACATACATACGTACGTACATACATAACCTTCGGGAACATTAGCTCTCAGGCTGTGGTACCCTGTGAGCTAAAAAATAAATATATTGTGAAAGTTTTCTTATCTTATCCCTGTATGTATACTGGGACATATTAGGGCTGAAAAAGTGTGTAAGATTAAGTTCTATAATTTGCAATTTTTTTTTTTTTTTTTTTTTTTTTTTTTTTTTTTTTTTTTTTTTTTACGACGTGGGGTTTCAAATAATTCTATTTGTATAAGTATAATATATAAGGATAAAAAGCAATTTTTCTATGTATTTAATATATTTTAAATGTTTTAAAAAGTTTTAAAATGTATTTCAGATGTTTTCAATATATTTATTCAAATTAAAGAAAACGGTTAAAATAAATTTTGCTGCTCAGCAATGAATTAAAAATTATTTATAAATAACTTTATCTAATTTTATCTCGAAGTATTACATAGAAAAAATTATTTGTGACTAGTTTGCATAATAATTTATCTAGATAAATACTTTTTATTAAATTACTATGAAGTATAAACATTACGATTAAAATGTTTCATTCAAAATATGAATTAAAATTATTTTTTTAATGTTAAAGTTTTGAAGGCTTTAACAAGAACCAGAAACAGACACAATTATATAACTATTTGAGAATTTTTCAGTCATACATTTTGTTGAAATTTTACTCTTTTAGGATTAAAGTTACTAATTCAATTCACATTCTTTATGCTTATGTGAAGCTGTTTGTGAAATTCGTAACCAATTTATGAAATAAAAAAATCTTGTTTGAAATTTGTTTAGCTATTAGTCATTGATTCAATTATATAACATAATTTTATTGTTAAATGGAGAGCCTCCTTTCTTTATACTTATTTATTAATAAATATTTATATATTTTTTAAATTCATCGGAAATATCACTTGAATGAGTCTCTTGTATTCAGAAGAAAAAAATCGAAGCATTAACCGAAATCCATTGTGAAATAATTTTATTTTCAGATGAGTGACCTTTCTATAAATCAGTGTACAGTGCAACAATAGAATTTTGCTCTTATTTTCTGTTTAGTTTTTCTAAAACTTTTATAGGCTTTTTTTTTAAAGGAAAAGAACTAATACGATTCGAAATGTCAGACATTTATTTTTAAGTATGCATAATTCATTTATTATCAAATAAAAAATCCATTAGTAAATAATAATAATTTATTTTAATGGCATTATTAGAGTTTCATTGAAAAAGAATGCTTATAACTAAAATTTTTATAATAGTTAGAATTCTAAGTGGATATTCTATACATATTTCTTCATTTATTTATAAAGCAAATTTTCATGTATTTAATTATATATTTATTAATTGACCTTAAGTTTTCTATTCTTTGTTTTTTTTTTTCAGATAGCAAAAGTTTTCCTGATATGTTCACCAATATGTAACTCTACAATCAATAATTTGTTGAATTATTTGCTGAATCCATGTTTTTAGCATACAAGTTTTCAACATATAGATCAACAACATTGAGAGAAACGTCTTAAATTTATTATAAAAAGTAAAGAGAAAAATTGTTTTGAAACAAATTATCGTTCGTCTTTATACGAAGAAAAGACGTCTGCTACTTCAAGAGCAGAAGTAAAATAATGTTAGCATGGGGTGTTTTCTCCTGAATAATAAAAACAACACTTTAGAAACGCGCTTGGGCTTTTCTACGTATGCGATAGTTAATCCTATTTGACTAATTCTAAAGAATGCAGAATTCAATACAAATTGTATATTATAATGTCAAACATTTATTTTAACATCAAATAAGGACAACTATCAAGTGACCACGTAGCTACGTACTTACCTTAACCACAAAATATTTTTTTAACCCAGCTAGGATGTAGAATTTAACCCTATTCAAATCTTAAAGTCCAATCCTTTCCCATTAGTGAAAAATACATCACTTTTCTAAAAAAGAGAGCTCTGCGAGCCAGCCCCAAATGCTTCATATACGGAAGCAAATTTCACACCATATTCGGCTCAAAAAGCAGATCATTCATACCAAAGTGAGGCATTGCTCATAAGACCACTCCTACCACTCTAGCTTAAATATACTTATTTAATCGATCGTTTGCATACATTAATTTCTGCTTTGTATCGTTTCCTTTCGGCAATTTACACTCGATACTGGAAAATTATTGATAGGATAGAGAATTTTGCACGTGCACATACACTTAGTTATGGAAGTAAAACTCGACCCACTCACACCAAAAAGTCGCACAATCTTAGAATTCACGATTACTTTACATGTTTTTTATGATATATATAAGATGTTTTTTTTCAATGGTATTATCTTTTTACAAATTTTGAAAGATTTGTTTATATTACAAGGGAGAAATCTTAATCAGCAACAACATGCAATAATCATTCAATCTTGAAACAAAATTCAAATTTTTTTTAATCAAAAACACTAAATAAGCTCTGAAATTCAAAATTTAATTAAAAAATTTTTATAATTTTAAACTCCTGAAAATAAACAAGATGGAAAATTGTGTGAATTAAAAGATAATGAAAATTATTTTATTAGCTATTAATGAAACCATCTTATTTCAAAATAAAGTAATAATGAAGTAATAATAAATTAATAATAATAATAAATTATGGTTAAATATAACCATTTAATTCCAAAATAAAATTCTCGAATTCTGAAGAATGGTAACAGTTGTTACTTTGATGAAAATTCTAAACATATGTTTAGAAAATCTGGTGTTATGGAATAAATCTTCCTCTTACGATTATGATACACTTCTAAAAAAATAAAATATTACACAATTTACTATCTATATATATATATATATATATCTGTCTTACGTGGCGCGAAAATAGGGCTGAATTTTTAACTTATGGTTTGGCAACAACTGTAGTTTCCAGAGCTCAGACCAATGAACAGACTAGATTGTGTTAGATCAGCTCCGCCTCCAATATGGCGGTCAGTGTGGGAGCAGTGAAACCATAGAATGAAACTCAAACTAGCAATTATTAAAAATAAAATAACATGTACGTAATCCAAAGCGTCTGAGATAATTCCTCATTTTAATTATAAGCAATATCGTTAATTTCAAATGAATTCTCAACTCATATTTAGAATTCATTTATGAATTTCACTCACTCAAAAGTCGAAAAAAAAATCGACTGTCTAGATTGCTCCTGCCGCCATCTGTTGCTGTATTGATGAAGTAAAAAATAATTTCTTTTGTAAAAATCTATGATCAATTAGAACACTAAAATGTCGAACGAAATTTAAACAATGACAAACAAACTATTTTCTATCACGTATTTTTTTTTCTAATGAATTTAAGTCGTGCTGTACAAAAGATCCTTTTTTCATAGTATTTAAATGATTTATATGTCCATTGGATGCGCCAACTAAATGCATTTTCAGTTGTGTTTTCAACGGAGAATTACTTTTTTACATTAAAAAAATGTCAATTTCGTATGTTCAAATGTTTTATGGTAGAATTTATTCCGGCTAGAAGTGCTGAAAAAAAGGGCGAGCGAGCAAAGCGAGCTATGAGCGAGTAGCGTTCTCAATGTGAATTGCTTCGCAATTCACGGGGGGGGTTGGCGAGCGTTAGCGAGTAGGGGGCTGAGCCCCCTATAATTGAAGGATATAATTGCTTTAACCACCTTTTATTATTTTAGAAAAACTACAATGTAGTTATATGAATCTGCGAAACTGGAAATTTTCGCTTGCAAAATTATTTTAACCACTTTAATTGAAATAAATACTTTCTAAAATCCCTTTTTAAAATTGAAAACTATTGAAGTTTTGTAAGCAAAAATCTAGCCAAGTTATTTCTCAGGGAATTTGAAACTATATTAATAAGGAGTTCGCTTCAAACTACTGAAATGGCAGAACATCTTTCTGGAATGGAGTTTATACGGTGTTCTAATAAAGTCTGAATTAGTTTTTATTATTCCTCAACAACGGCAGTCTCCAAATGTGTAGTCTCGATGTGTCCAAATAAGCCTTGGGCAAAACAGAAATTAATCTCCCTAACGTGTCACATATTATATTGTAACTGGATTTAAGTCGAGTAAGAATGACAGGCACTATTTACTTTTGTTCCCATACTCCAAACGCCAATCTTCTACAACTTGTGTCAACATCTACTCTTCTGTGATATCGAGCACATCGTCAAAGAAACCAACACACGGAATAAATCAGGGATATAAAAAATCGATTTTGTCCCTTCTCCTTGTCAGATTAACATTCTGAAAGATATATAGGTTCGTAAGTCTTCCTATACATAGTCCAGCCACGACCATCAATTTGCAGTACTAATTTTGTTATATTTTCCACGAAACATTGGGATTCCTTCTCGTGTTACGTTCTCTATATACTAGAGTACGTTATTGTTTTAACCTCAGAACCCAGCGACATTGAGTAATAAACTTTTATAAAACCTTCTGTATTGTCTTATTTATAAGACATAAAAAAAGTTTATACCTTAAAAACTGTCTCTTTTTATTAAACAATAAAATAAATAAATAAATTCAAAAATACACTGCATTTGCAATAGGCACCTGAAATTTCGGATTTTTGTCGTTTGGACGAATATATATATATATATATATACTTAACAACTTGTTCTTGCACCTCGGGGATGAAAAGAACGTGTTTTAACTTATATTTTACAGTGAGATTTAGTCACAAAGACAATTAGGAGGCCAACAATAAATGGAATAAAAATACATTTTCAGCCACCCTGTATCATAAAAAACTCGATAGAATCTGTAGCTGTAATAAATTTTTATATACGCTTTTCGCAATATTTGTGTATACTTGTGTAAAAACAGCATGTATATTCAAGAAAATGTAAAAGTTTCCTTGAAAAATTCAAGAAAAATCCGCAGGTCTTTTGTTTATAAAATGCACTGTTTTAAACCATTTGACAATTACTAAGGAACAGAGACATTTTTCGTTATACCTCATAATAGACATCGTTTAAATAAATTAAACTTAGTATTTATTTAATAGAGGTCTTTGTGCATCTTTATTAAGTAAAATGATACAGATATTATTAAAAGAAAGATACGCAAAAGAACAAAACATGCTTCTTGTAGCATTGTTCAACACTTACGAAAAAGGCTTGTTCTGATAATAAAAAAAGGGAACACGCATGAGTCGGTGAGTATGGGTATGACATTCTCAGACACTGATGCACATTTTCCATCTTTTCTGCTGGCTGTTCACTAAACAGTTGATGAGAACTAGTGGAATCTTGTCTCATTAGTTTTAAAGAATTATTTTCAGTTCCATCATGGTTCGAGAAGAGTTTTGTCTTTAAACAATACGTCTACCGTGTGCATCCCAAGTGTGGTCTATAAGATTTATAAACGGAGAATATGCCAGGCATGTCATACACTCAATATTGTCTCTTGTTAGTATGAGGGACACCTTGGCCATCTTATGTGGTCCATGAATAGGGATTCTGGACTAACTTCACCACGGGAAAGGTGGATATAACCCTGGAGAACGCTTGTGCATTACCACTTTGATGTCACAGTATCTTTTCAAATATGGGAAGCGTAATTCTGCTATTATACCTGATACCCTCCCACACAAACACTTTTTGGGCATAGTTATCAATTTCCTGGACATTCTTGTGACGGGAATGAGTTTCCCTCTCTTTCAACAGTAGTTGGTTCCCAGAATCCCTGTTTATGGTGTAGCGGGATTCATTAGAGAACATGAGTCTGGACCACTATTTCTGACCCCAACGAATATGCTCCTTACACGGAAGTAAACTTTCCCTAGATGATGTGCTCATAATAGAATACATGTAACGAGCTTCTGTGCACCTAAACTAACATTATTTAATCACTGAGAAATGGGCTTAATGAAACGCGATTTTGAATAAATTCGGTGTCCCTTAGCTGTGTTTCTTAGCATTTCTCAAGCAGTGTAAATGTAACGCAACTTCGGAAAATGTGACAAAATGTATTAGAAATAATATACTGCAATTAGAAAAGAATGTATTGAATATTCCATAAGATATAAGCATTTGTATGCCTTTAATAATTGTTTATATGGCCGTTTTCAATATTTCTGTACATTTATGTAAGAATAGCATACACTCTAAAAAACCTGTTGTTTTAACAGATATTCTACAGTACTTTTAACAGAATATCGCCATTTTATGTAAAGTACAGATTTTCTCTGTTACCCAGTGCAGATATCGTTTTCGTCTTCTGGCGGAAAGTTTATAGTCATACAATTCTTCACTTTTAACGTGTATTGCCGGTAAAGTTGGGTCTATGATCTTCGAATCTCTACTCTAAACTAGACTTTAACCGATTTTCTCTATACAAACTACAAAAGTAATCTGGTAGCATAGCTGACAGATTTTCCGTTAAATCTACAGGTTTTTTTAGAGTGTATATATTCGTGAAGCTACAGCAATTTCCTAGAAAATTGCGAACCAAAATTTCGCATGTCTTTGTTTATAACATGCATGGTTTTCAACTAAATGTAATGCCACTTTCAGAAAACATGACAAAAGTTATAGAAATATTATACTGCAATTAGAAAATAATATATTGAATATTTCATAAGATATAAGCATTTGTATGGCAACCCGACTACAGAATATTAAATATAACAGACGTATTTTTATAATAAATATATAACAAAATATCAAAAGCTATAAAGGATGAAAATGTCTCAGTAAAAAAAATGAAGTCTATGAGTTTGTTGATTTACATAAAGGTAAACACGCAATTGGATGTAAATAGGTTTTAAAAACAAAGTATCATAAAAATGGAGAAGAAATTAAATGCAAAGCACAATTAGTTGCCAAAGGTTTCACCCTAAAAGTAGATACTTGTTATGATGAAACTTTTTTATACAAATATTGAAACTTTTCTTACTTGGGTAGCTTATCATAAAGCCAAAGTGTTTCAAGTAGGTGTTAAAACAGCCTTCCTGTATGGAAAACTAAATAATACAGAGCTATACGTGGGTCAACTGGAAGGCTTTTATAATGACAAAATAAAGATGAAGTCTACAAATTCTAAAAAAGGCAATATATCGTCTCAAACCAGCTGCCAAGTTTTGTAACGAAGAAATTGAGAACACCCTAGAAGCGTAATGGATTTAAACAAATTGAAGCAGTCCAACATATCTTCATTAAAGAAAAATCGAAGCAAACAATTCATCTCATATTATACGTAGATGTTACGCTGATAATCTCAGAAGATGAAAATGAAGTTAATGAAGTAATAAATTATTTAAAAGTTTTTTAACCCATAACATCACTAGGACAAGCCAAATACTTATTATGTACAGAAATTTCCGGAAAAGAAGATGGGAGTTATCTACTCTCAGAAAGAAGTAAAACAAATCAATTAATTAACGATCTTCTACTTGAAGAAGCAAAACCAACATTTTGTACTAATTATTATAGTCTAAAAAACGAAGAAAATCTTTTAACATCAAGTGACAATTATAGAGAAGCTATAGGAAGTATTTTATATATTTCATCACGCACAAGACCTGACGTTACAACTTCTACACACATACTAAGTAGGAGATGCAATCATCCAAGACAAAAATATTCAAATGCTGTTAAGAGAGAATAAGATACTTGAAAACCACGGAAGATTTCAATATCCATATTTCGTCTAAAGGATATCCTAACATAGTTGCATATTCAGATGCAGACGGGGGTCAAGATGCTGCAGAAAGAAAATACACCTCTGAAAATGTAATATTCTTGTGTAATAGCTACATTTCTTCGCTCTCAAGAAACCAAACATGTGTATCTTTAACGTCAATTGAAGCTGAATATGTGTAGTGTAACTGTCACAAGGGGATTAAGAGATATTATGGATCTTAAAATTATGTAAAGATCTCAACTTACAACAAAAATTTCCAATTAAAACTTTTGAAGGCAACCAATAGACAATTAAATTAGTAGAATCGGAAAATTTTAAATCACGAACTAAACGCTTTGATACAAAGTATCACTACATAAGAGATGTGAAAATAAAAAATATTATAGATGTCAAATATCTATTATCTTATGAAATGATAGCAGACATAATGACGAAGCCTTATCCATCTAATGCCATATTCAACCACAATACGGGAGGAGGTGTTACAAGGAGCGTGTTTGTTGAATGTTTGTTGTGTGTTTGTTAGCACCAGATAACACCTCCAAACAATGTACTTTACTTATTCTACTACAGAACTGTCTCATCGAAATTGGTAAAATGACTCCTTGTATGTAACAAGCAAAAATGCTGCTGGGATTAAAAATCCTGTAAAAAAATATATTTTATATAATATGTCAGTATTCCAAAAGAATACTTTTAAAACTGATAACAAGCTATGTTAAGCTAAATGTTTCTTCCTCTTATTTTTGTAAATACATTCAAGTATTTCTGTTTTTTTTTATACTGTGAATGTTGATACATGTATTCTGTATCCAGTATTTGTTCGGTGTACATTCTTCCATTTAATAAATTTACATTTTTTCATATTAAGAAGAATCTATTTTAAATTGGATAACTCACAGTACTAAAGGTATAGCTTTTTTATTATTTCATTTACTATTGTGGAACCGCCTCTACTCACGCCTCCATATGGAATACCATTCCTACAGTGTCATCGATACTATTTCAGAAAAAATTCGTTTTATTACTTTCATAACTTATTTTCTGCTAAAATAAAAAATATTTTAAGAGAAAAAGTTCTTAAAACAACTCAGATGTTAATGCTAATATTATGATACTAAAGGTTTTAATTAATATCTCTCATTTTTAAATTCATTTGGGTAAAATAATTAGCTAATAATAAAATAAAAAGAAGTCAAATACTTGAAGATGAAAAATTATTGCTATTCGGCAAGAAGAAAATTAAATTTTTTAGTTCTTAAAAGGCTGCAATTTTTTTCAATAAAAATTAACATATTTGATATATTGAAGAATGTGGGCGAAATACAACTGAGGATAGACTTTTAGAAATATTATTATTCTATAAAAGATAATTAGTAAAGGAAAAAATCTGAAAATACTGAACCTCAAGCATCGCTTCAGTTATTTTAAATTTCCAGAGAACTTTTAATTAATATTTATTATGTTTTTAAAAGCTTTCGCAACTTCGTTAACTAAAATTCCCTGTGAAATTTATTTTAAGAGCAATTCATTAATGCATAAATGTTATTTTACGATATAAGTGTTGGGAACATTTTTACAAGATTACCTAGATTATCAGGATACAGGATGCATTATAGCTTGTTTTATAAAATAAGCTTCGACATTTCACAACTAGTACTTGTAGAACATTGTATAATAAAGCAGAGCTTAGAAAGATAAAATACTTTTAGATTCTAATTTTATGATAAAGATGCTCTTTAACAGTAAAATGAATAAAGTATTTTATCTTTAATAAAAATTGGTTGTTGTCAATTTAGGGAAAACAATAGATAGACACTTTGAAATTTTAAGTTTATTATTTTGAATATATAAACTTAAATTCAATCTCCTTTCAATACACTACAAGTAGAAAAAATCTCCTTGCTTATAAGTGTTTTTTAATTCCTAATTTGCAAGTTAATGTTATTTCCATTAAATGAAGTTGATTTTAATAATTTCAAGAAATACGTATTTACTTGAATTACAAAACATACGTAAATTAAGTATTTTATATTTAGAATCATGTAGTGTCGTTTAAGAGTAAACGCTCTAAATCGGAATATGGAATATTTTTGAAATTCTAAGAAAATCAGAACTGTACACAAGTAGTCAAAATAAAAAGATGTCAAAAGTCTTAACAGATCATTAATAATCGCTTCCATTTTTTATATAAAATTAATGTATTTCTTATCATACACTGTAGGAGATGATATATTTGCATTTTGATGTATTTCTATGTTTCCGTTAAGAAAATGGGAAAATTATAAATTGTTCCCAAGGCAGAGAGAATAAAAAGTTTAAATATTTAGTCTTTTTTCACAAAACGGTGAAATTTTGTTTATATTATTTCGATTAATTAATATATATTTTTTTTTCGACGTTTGTCAATTTTGGGTATGTTTAGTAAATTCTCTATATCAAATTTCAACAAAAATATCAATGAGTAATTATTTTCAAATATGTATTCATAAAATATTCTCTAAAAAATCAATACATATGATTTTTTTAGTTAAATAACATTTACGTTTATTATAGCAAAATATATAAAATAAATCAGATTTTAAAAAATTTAAATTAAAAAACGGATTAATTTTTAATTGAATATCATATATTTTTTATATATGTGTTATTTTATAACAATATCGTCCTTATTAATATACTAGCTGTTACCTGTGACTTCGTCCACACGTAACATTAAAAGAAAAATAAATGCATTATTTAAGCCAAACATTTCACTCGCGATAATTAAAACAATATATAATTAACCTACCCTTTATCACATTTTATAGGAGACAATAAGGTATATCTTTCTTATAGGGGACTTGACATAACACGGTCTTAAAAAAGAGAAATTTTGTACAAAATAATATAAGCAATCGCGAAAACGAAACTGCAACCAATAAAAGTAGGAGAGCCAAGTAAAATCGTGGAAATCGACGAATCGGGTAAAAATAAATGTATTTTTACCCGGTAAACCATTTTACTTTTAACACATTTGTGAAACGTTTAACAACATGTCGACGACAGCTTTATGACAAAATAAACCACATATGATTATAAAGAACTACATACGAATTAAAATTGTATTTCCGTTCATTTTTGCAATAATTAGTACTGAAGTTATAGTCATCGTTCGTTTCTTGATGGGGAGAAAGGATGGGAACTCTGCACACTAGTACAGGAAATATGATTTACCAACCACGCGAATTAATGCTACTGTACTTTATAATACTTTGGCGATATTAATTTGAAATTAAAACAAATTTAAATATGTGTTTTAAGACAAACTTCTTAACAGACGCATTGATAACTATATATTTTACTTAATGTATAGATGTAAAATAAATTCAAAATAAGTATGCATTTTGCACAAATTTTCTAACAAACTTTCTATTACAGAATTGATAAATTTGATGCTTTGGTTTTTCTAAGAATATCTGTGTTTAAACCTATAGTAAAGGGAAAAACACACTTTTACTCTATTACATTCAGATTTTACTTTAGTTTTTATTCCAGATTCAATGTAAAACGTTATTTGACAGCTTTCTAACAGGAAATCTTTAATGGGCATATTTTATACATTCAAACAAACAATTTGTTTGAAATGAAAAACTATCTCTTATGATAAATGATGTTTTAAAAACATATTAACTAACTAATAAAACAACAATTTGGAGCGCAATCTTCAAAGAATGAATGCTCTTATTTTTTCAAACTATTTCAAAGTTTGAAACTATGCCAAGATCTTGTTAAATTACACTTTAATTTAAAGTAAACAAAATGTGCCTATGCTTTTTTTAAGATAAAATAAAAAGAAACAGTAAAGCACATTTTGCATATTTTAAGTTGAATAAGTACATTTCTTCTTTTATTCATTGTGACATGTATGTTTGTTGTTGCCCTTAAATTAGCCTTAAGCAGTTATTAAACTTATTATTCCATCAGCTCTAACAAATACCAACAATTATTTTTTATAATAGCGTTCCATTTAAAGAAATTTTAATTGCAGTTATGTATTTTATCTTGTGTAAATAAAATATGGAAGAAAAAATTGCTAAATAAAATTCCAGGATAATGCTTCAGTAAGCGATATATTAAAAGAAATTGTTTCAGTTTCTGTATAGAAGTATTCAATTAAAAATGTTAAATACATACATTTTTGTATTAATTTATCAGATTCTTTGCTAATATTTATTGCTTCATGTAAACGTCGTTGCAATTCCATGCTTGTTAAACAAAACACAGAGCTATCAACTTTCAAATTAAATACGATTTTCTTTCAACATTTCTTTATATGAATTAAAATATTCTGTAAGAAAAATTTAATTTCAGTTAGCATTGTTTATTTTCTTATGTATATCAGAAATATTTTTAAGTTATTCTGTTATTGACGGATTTGAATTTCATGTTCTTGTAATATTTTGTTTCTACCCGTTTGTGATAAGACGAAATGAGAAAGGTAACAAGTTAAACGGTACAAATTCATTATATTTTGCTTAGCAGTGAAATTACTATTGTCATTATAATATCACAAATATATTGCGAGTTTGAATGTATAATATTTTGGGGGCATAAATTTCAAATCATAGTTATGAAACATTTTTTTAAGGCTTATAGGAGGGTGTTGATTGTTTGAAAGGATTTCTGGTTAGTTACAAGCACGTGCACACGCACACATATATGAAATACACGCACACATATATTGTATATATGAAAATGAAATGTATACATGAATACAGATTTATGCTTGAATCCTAACCAGAAATATAGACTATAAATAACGATGGAAGAATAAATACAGAAGCATGTATCAAAAATAAGTTTAATCTAACGATTCCTGACAAAAACATTTAGATGAGTGTAATAAGATACCCAGTTCAGACAGGATTCATGATCTATCGATTTAAATGATTCTTGTTGCAATATCTTCCAAAAATTGAGTACTAAAAATGTCGCAGAGAATAAATTGTGTGCTTGTATAAAAAATCATTTGTTTAACGCAAAATTATAAACATATTATGAACATATATAATTATGAAATGTTATATATTCTCATATTATAAAAAATATAAATATATTACGTATTCTAGTTATGGAAACTTAAATTATTCTAACGCTCTTAACTAAAGCTGACAGCTAAATGTGATAAAAATTATGTCTGGTTATAGTAAAGTTACTATCCGTTCTTCGATGAGGCCTCCTATCGGTAAGATTAGTATCGGTCTAATCTATACCTGCCGATCTCGGAAAATATACGAAATACGGGAAAACAGCCCATCACAACTTTGTACAGCAGCATCGATTTGGTAGAAAAAAGATATTTTGCGCACATAAATGCTGAGATAGAATGCGCAAAATGCTTATTTGTTCGTTTGCAATTTCCAACACTGTACCGTAACAGCAACGAACATTTTACACGTTGTATTCTTAATATGTTAGAGCGGGAGTTATCTTTTCATATTAAACCGATGCTGTTCAACAATTTAAAAAATATATCTGATTTTTTTTTTTTTTACATAATTCGGTTGCTGCATTTTTTGGTATTATAAACTGTAGGCGGGATGATAAAAGATAAATCTCAAGAATAAGCAATATCATATACTATATTGTATTTTAAAGTATAGTTTCTATCTATGTAATAGAAAGAAGCCTTAATCTCAATACGCACGAAATGAAAAATTGTGAAAATTTTGTCATTTTGAATTAATGATACAAACTTTTCAGTGTTATGAAATGCATATTTCGTGATCAGTATAGTGCCATTTTCGGTTGTTCTAATGAATCGTGTGTATTACATTTATGTTTTTAAAGTATCTGCTTGTTGCTGGTAAGTACTTTGGGAAAGGATCCTTAATAGTACTGATGAATGTAAAGCCAATAAAATTTACGCCATTTTGAAGCGATATTAAGAGTTTTAAGTTGTATTTGACTAGCCATTATGTTTTAATTTATAATGCACTTTTCTAACTAATTTTACTTCAAATATATTAAACAACATTATTCCCAATTTCAATTTCATATGAAGCAAATGTTTCACAATTTTGTAATCTGTGTATATTTATTACGAAAATTAAATAAAAGAACCGTAAGCATGTATAAAACAATATATAAATTCATTCGGAATTAAATTTTGTTCAATACACTAAACTCATCAGTGATTTTTGAGTGTATAATGAATGAGAAGACAGATCATTACATATTAATTATAAAATATTTACGAAACTATAAGTTTTAAAAAATGTTTGCATCATTTTATATTTCACTAATTCAACAGATAGCCCATAGCAATATTTGATTTATTGACTCTTTAGATTCTGTCTATTATAAGTAAAAAAGAAATATTTTCATGATCTCCTTGCCCTAAATTTGCCTTCAGAAAATCAATAAAAGCGATTATAGATGCTTGAAAATATTTGGCATACGTTCAATTATTTAGGAAGGACAATTCACTTTGACATTATTATTTGTATTTTTTTTTCGTGTAAAGCTTGATTTGATAGCCTAAGAGGTACTGCGGAATAAGAAAGGAGATATAGATAAACGTGAAACCACATCAAAATTTAGTATTTTATTGGTACATAAAGAGGTACGTAGGTACGATCAACCAAAATAATAAATAAATAAATGAGAACACCCTATACATATTAATTACTAAATTACACCAGGAAAAAACGGAAATAGCCATTCGCGTGGAATTTTTTTTTCTCTTTATATTAAAAAAAGATAAGCTTGGAGGTCGTTTTTATACTGAAATTGTACCAAACTTTGGAATTTTCAATATGAACACTTAATTTTGACATTATATTTAGATTGTAAATTTTACCTTAGAATACGAGGAAGTCATTCGGTCAATTAGTTTAGGAATTATAAAGTTTTAAAGATTGGAGTTCATAATGAAATTCATTTGTAATCGCAGCAAAAGATATTGCAATGCATGAAAACATAATTTAAGAACTACTTGACTAAATCATTTTTAAATTTGGATTCACATACTTAATGCTTTTAGAAATTGACAGATGTTAAAATTTCTTGGTTACAAACAGGGCTTGACAAATGCAGTCGCCAGTTCACCACTGCCGACCAAATTTATTTATCTGGCAAGTAAATTATTTAATCTGACGGGGGGTTTTTTGTTTGTTTGCTTGTTTTGGGAATAACAATTTTTGTTGTAAAAAAATTAACTTAGATTTGGCCAAACGGCACAAACGCCATTTTTTCTATCTCTCACCCCTACTATTGCGTGGCAAGCAGTGCTATTCCTCTGCTCTCCTACTTTTAATGGAAGAACCAATTTTAAAAGGCATTGTCCCTCTCATCCACAGTAAACACTGTTTTTTTTTCGTTCTAGTCAGCTAGCATGCCATTTAATTAGAATGTTAGGTGGAGGGGACAAGTTTCAATAAAACAGTACGAAATAGTGTTAATCCAGCTTTTGTGGCACTTAAAATTGGATACAATGCGAAAAATTGTCTATCATCAAATATAGATTTTTAGTAGCAATCAACTACTCAAACATTTTTAAGCATTCGGCAATCAGCATTTCCCGAACATGACGGTTAATTCAGCTTTTACAGTATTTCTTTTTTTTTCAGATATGTATGATTTTGATATTTTTCAATACGAAACTTAGTTTATATTATATTTCTAATTTTGTACTATTCGCAACTATTAACTAATAATTCTAAACAATTCTTGTTAATATTGTTTTCTTAATTAATTCATGAAAAATCTTTTGTGCTTTTTGAAAATCAAAGCCGGCGATCAAGGTAAATATATTTTACTGGCGACTAGAATATTTTTGGCTACCAGATTTTATCAAATTTGTAAAGCCCGGGTTACAAATCATATTTGTTTCGAAGATTAATTTTGAAAAAATAATTAATTGTAACAGAAATCGATTTTTAGACGCTTCAAATATTCGAATCTAAAATTACAGCACACTCCTCCATGTATTTTTTTTTTTATTTGTGCTTAATAAACTACCCGCATTCAAATCTGCTTTGCAACGATTACAAATGATTTAAAATATGAAACCATTAAAATGGATCACAGTTTGTGTAATTACTAAAATAGGTGTAAAAAAATAAAAGGTTCTAAAACATTAAAACCATTTCAAGATGTTAAAAACCTCCTTCGGAGTCCCGAGCGCTTTCAACCAGAAAACCTGGCCATCATCAGAGGGTGGAAATGAGAAAAAATTCTGTAACGTCCGGAATGTAAGCTGTTTAAATAGTAGAAGGCAAAACCTCATATGGAGAAGGGGGGGAAGGGGGATGGACTAGTCTACTGAGCGAGGTGGGTAATCCAACCCAAATTTACCATCCACATCAAATAGATTATACCAGATTTTTGGCACGTTGTATGACAACATATCATTACACGTTCTTCCACGACTTGTCAGGATTTCCACTGACTCCCTCACAGTACATGTATTATAGTCGTTCATTTGCGCGATAATCTTCACTTTACTAAAATAGATATCAATTTCTGTTTTTAAATTTAACCGTGAAAGTGCAGTAGATGGCTTTCCCTTTTCTATGTCTGACTTATGCTCCCTTATGCGGTCTTGTAATTTCCTAGCTGTCATACCTATGTATGTAAACACTTTATTTTTATTTTTACATTTAAATGGGATGATACAGATTCCTGCTTTTTCATGCATATTTATGGGGTCAATTTTTCTGTGTACTAGATTTTGTAATTTTGTTGGGGGTTTGGCGATTAATGTTATGTCATATTTCTTTAAAGCATACCGGATTCTTTCATAAAGTTGGGGGATATAATCTATATTACAAACCTTGAAACTTGTGTTTTATTCCTGGACATTATTTTACCGTTATTAAATTCATAAATTACTTTGTTAATAAATTTCATTGAGTACCCATTCTGGGTTGCAATTTCCTTAATTGTGGTTAGTTCTGCGTTTATATAATTTTGTGAACATACGTTAAATGCCCTTCTGACATAAAAGTTATATGCTGTTTTCTTATAATTAAATGGTACTACACTGCTATTAGATATTGTATTGTTGGATCGGCATGGTTTCCTGTAAATATTTCTGTCTAAGCAATGTGTTATGTTATTCTTAATTAGTTCAACATCCAGAAAAGGTAATGACCCGTCCTTTCTCTATTTCCATTGTAAACTGTATTCTGTTGTCTAAACTATTGGCATGTTTTAAGAAATTTTCCAGATTTGAGATTCCGTGCTGCCAGATTATGAGTATGTCGTCGACATATCTAATCCACAAATCAGGTTTTAAATCGGAAGTGGAGATAATCTGTTCTTCTAAGGGTCTCAGATTTAGTTCAGCTAATAATCCGGAGATGGGGGAGCCCATAGGGGCTCCTTCTGTTTGCTTATAATAATTCCCGTTAAAAACTAAAACATTGTTATTAGTAATTAAATTTAAACTGGATATAAGAGTATTTTTAAAACATTTATTCTTAAAACATGCCAATAGTTTAGACAACAGAATACAGTTTACAATGGAAATAGAGAAAAACGGGTCATTACCTTTTCTGGATGTTGAACTAATTAAGAATAACATAACACATTGCTTAGACAGAAATATTTACAGGAAACCATGCCGATCCAACAATACAATATATAATAGCAGTATAGTACCATTTAATTATAAGAAAGCAGCATATAACTTTTATGTCAGAAGGAGATTTAACGTATGTTCACAAAATTATATAAACGCAGAACTAACCACAATTAAGGAAATTGCAACCCAGAATGGGTACTCAATGAAATTTATTAACAAAGTAATTTATGAATTTAATAACGGTAAAATAATGGCCAGGAATAAAACACAAGTTTCAAGGTTTTGTAGCATAGATTATATCCCCCAACTTTATGAAAGAGTCCGGTATGCTTTAAAGAAATATGACATAACATTAATCGCCAAACATCCAACAAAATTACAAAATCTAGTACACAGAAAAATTGACCCCATTATCATGCATGAAAAAGCAGGTATCTATATCATCCCATTTAAATGTAAAAATAAAAATGAAGTGTTTACATACATAGGTATGACAACTAGGAAATTACAAGACCGCATAATAGAGCATAAGTCAGACATAGAAAATGGAAAGCCATCTACTGCACTTTCACGGTTAAATTTAAAAACAGAAATTGATATCTATTTTAGTAAAGTGAAGATTATCGCGCAAATGAACGACTATAATACATGTATTGTAAGGGAGTCAGTGGAAATCCTGACAAATGGTGGAAGATCGTGTAATGATATGTTGTCATACAACGTGCCAAAAATCTGGTATAATCTACTTGATGTGGATGGTAAATTTGGGTTGGATAACCCACCTCGCTCAGTAGACTAGTCCATCCCCTTCCCCCCTTCTCCATATGAGGTTTCGCCTTCTACTATTTAAACAGATTACATTCCGGACGTTACAGAATTTTTTCTCATTTCCACCTTCTGGTGATGGCCAGGTTTTCTGGTTGAAAGCGCTCGGGACTCCGAAGGATGTTTTTAACATCTTGAAATGGTTTTAATGTTTTAGAACCTTTTATTTTTTTACACCTATTTTAGTAATTACACAAACTGTGATCCATTTTAATGGTTTCATATTTTAAATCTTACACAAAGGTGAATTTTGTTCCAATTTTAGAATATTTTTCTATTTATTACATGATTACAAATGAATTTAACATTAAGAGTTCCAAACTTTAAAAATTCAGAATTCCTAAACTACTTTATAGAATTACTACCTGTTTGGTATTCAAATGTAACATTTATCGAAAATACCAAATATGATCTCAAAATGAAGTATTCTTGTTGAAATTTCAAAGTACAATGTCAGTATAAAAACAACCCACAATCTCTTTTTTTTTTTTTTTTCTAACATAAATGGAAAAAAGAATTTTCAGTAAAACGGCTATTTCCGGGGGGTTTTTTCTGTGACTGATTGGAGATTAAAATATATGGAGCTTTAAATATAAGTTTGTTCTCTTCTTTTTACTTATGTTTTATTTTTATTTTTATTTATTTATTTATTTTTTTTTTGGCTGACTGTACTTTTATTGTTTTTTGTTTTCTATTATGTTTGTATGATTTTGCATATTTCTCAATCTCACGACAGAAAATTTGAATAAAAATTTTTGGATGAGATCTTGTGTAATATGTTTACTAAAGTAGCATACATTTTTTGTTGCACATGGTAATAAAGTTTACAATATACAAACAAATTAAAATTAATTATAAACAAAAAAACGGTATTACTAGAAATTGATTATTAGTCCAAAAATTTAAATTAAATTAAAATTATTTAGAATATTTTTGCATTTTTAATTTTGTGTATTAGTATATTCAGTGCCAATTAAACAAACTATTGTGATTATTTCCGTTTGATAGCAATTATTTCCAGGATGAGTTACACTGGCATTTTACACTCTTTATTTCCTACTCTTTATGTATGATTTTACATATTTCTTAGTTTAAGATTTTTAAACATATGAATCATTAACATATGTAAATTTGAATAAAATGTTCTTATATTTCATAAATCTCATGTATGATTTTTAAAACTAAATATTGTATAAATCTGGTAAAAATGTTTACATTATATAAACAAACTAAAACTAATAAGAAATAAAATTCATGTATTAACAATAAAAACATTAAACGACTTCGCACAAATTACATTTAAAAAAATTAACAATACTAATTTAAAATTACCTATTCTGAAAAATATTAAATATTTTAAAGGGACCGTGGACCTTTATTTGATCAAAAATTGTCCCAAAAATCTAAATTTATTTTTACGTGTATTATTATTCTTCAGTTTGTACTGAACCATTTGAGAAAAACTTCATGCAGCTGCGATAATTTTTCGCATAGTTACAAGCGTTTGAATTATGTACACAATGAATTTTTCAGTGCTTTAGTAAACTTTATACATATTGTTTTTTTTTTTTTTTCAATACAGATTTTACACGTTCTTTAGATTTTTGAAATGCTCCATGCGTCTTAATTTTGGTTCAAAATTCATGAAATTGATACGGACGAATCCTGATACTGTTTACAAAGAAACTGTGTAGGCATTTTATAATTAGACTTCGTTAAGATAATTAAATTTGATTTATAACTTATTAAATTGCTAAATTTTGATGAAAATCGAAATGGAATTTAGAAAAAATCTCTCAAAAATTAACTAATCGGGGGATTAAAAAACTGATACACAGATTTGTTTGTAATATAGTTTTAAGTGATCCAAATGCTAAATCGGGGAAATATCTTAAAAATTAAGACGCAAGGAGCATTTTAAAATTTGGTTTATAAATTTAAAATTTTTTTAAAAATCTTAAAATTATATTAAGTTTACGAAAT
The DNA here is from genome assembly GCA_963931845.1 of Maratus michaelseni. Taxonomy (NCBI): domain Eukaryota; kingdom Metazoa; phylum Arthropoda; class Arachnida; order Araneae; family Salticidae; genus Maratus; species Maratus michaelseni. The sequence continues at coordinate 252,374,671 of OZ007590.1, read as the reverse complement.
TTCCTTAAGGTATTCTATATACTTATGGTGAAATCTATATATGAACAAAATTTCATGTATCTATGATGAAAAATAAAATAATTCAATTTTAACGTCCACCGTCCCCTTAAAGTCAAATTGAAAAAATACTTTTACGATTTTAAATTTGAATGAAATGAAGTTATTTGAAATATTTTTGTATTTTTAATTTTATTTACTAGTACGTCCGATGATAATTAAACGATGGAAATATTTTCATGATGCAAGCATTTATTCTTCGTTTGTTTTCTACTCTTTTCTTATGATTTTACATATTTTTAATTATAAAAGAAAACAAATTATTACTTTTCACAAACCAAAAAAAATATATATTCTTTTACATATGCAAATTTTAAAAAAAATCTTGTACTTGAAAAATCTAATACATGATCTTTTTCTTAACGAATTTGTAATATAATTTGTCTTATTTAATGCGCTTAGTAAAAAGTTGCATTAGTTTATGAATAAATTAAAATAAGTTAAAAATAAGAATGATATTTATTACAAAACATTCAAACAACTTCGCTAAAATTACATTTAAAAGTTATCAAAAATTATTTGGAAAGAAAGAGCCTGAAAAATAATAGATATTTTCAAATCAAATACAAAAGTACTTTAGGATTTAGAATTGAAATAAAATACTATTTAAAATTTCTATGATTTATTTCTTTTTTTTATTAGTATGTTCGACGACAATAAAATGGCGGCAATTATTAGGTAGATTTCGTAATAAATACTACCTATTACATTCTCCCCTAAGTTGGAATTTTTGAAAATTTTTTGCAGATCTACGCCGATCATGACTCCCAGAGCCCAAAACCCAAAACCACCCCCAGTTCAAAACTTTATCTATCTATGTCACTTTTTTATGGACACGATAACTCCAATAATTCTGCACAAATCTCTTCCAAACTGATACATAAAATTAAGGGGCATAAAATCTCGGTCAAGTTCGCTAATGGGCAAAATCGAACCAAGGAGGGCAAAAATGGGGGAGGGGGCTTTTTGTGAAAACAGAAAAAAAACATAATTTCTTAATTATGATACGTATCGAATCCGTTTAAACTTATTATTACTTCTAGGAAAAGGGTAAAAAATTATGACAGATTTTTTATATCATTAAAAATGGCCCCAAGGACGAGAAAGAAGTTTTAGAGGTTTTAGAAGAAAAAAAATCATAACTTCTTCAATTCACAAGATATCAAATCCGCTCAAATTTATTTATAAATTCTCTTAATATTATCTAAAATTTTATATAAACAAGTTTTTATAGAACCAACCCTTATAGCAAAAAAAATTAAAAACAAAAAAATCCCTGCCGGCTCCGCTTGCAAACAAGTTAGGTTTCGAAGTGGGCGCTTCCAACTGCCGCATCATGGCAAAAAGGTCATTTCTTCCGCAGTTCCCAACAAACAGGCACCCCACGGTCTGCGTCTTCGAAATCTACCTGTGCCTGTAGGCCGCGCCGCCAGGGATCTTTTTAAATAGCAATTACATCTACATTTGCGTTCGATATTTTTAATTTTCAGTTGCATTTTGACAAACAAAACGTTTGTTTTTGACATTATTGCACAAGTGTTTGCTTTGTTCATATTTATATAAATTTTAGATTTCAGATAGTCCCCCCCCCAAAAAAAAAATAAAATAAATAAATTACTTTTAACAGAATTATGGAAAATAATAAAGAAATTGTATTACATTTATGGAATGATTTTATAGAAATATAGTAATGAGCTACAAATGAACAAAACTCGAAAATGTTATCGAAAATGTCTTTCCGTGGATAAGATGTGAATCTAATCAATGAAAAGTGAAGGAAAAATGAAAAAATAAATATTTGGTTGATGCATATATAACTTACGAGCATGCAGTTATTTCGTCTCTTTGAAGAATCTTTTTTACTTTTTATTACAGTATTACTGAGTGCATACTGACAAATATATTCTTGAAATGAGCTACATTGGCAAAATAATCAGACTGGATAGTATGCAAACACACTTTCATAAATTATTCATATCACAAAATAATTCTAATATTTATTTCCAATGATTGAATCTCCAGTTATTTCAAATCTCTCTTGCAATGTCTGCAGAAGATAAATAAGCAACTTCTGCAGGATACAAACAAATTGATAATTCAATTTTAAAACTTTTGGGATCCTTAAATCAATCATACTTTTCTGAAAATGGAAAGTGTTCGGCTGTTTCTAAATTTTAATTACCCAAACCTTATTAAATCCTCATTTATTTGTTAAATAGATGCATAATGCAAAATTTAATCTTCATAGAGGATATGAAAAGTTTATACGTAAGCAGACGTAGTAATAAAGGAATAATAAATTGGACTGTTTTAGATAAACTGAATATCTATAATGATTTATAGCATAGAATCCTAATTGAGAATGAGAATATTTCAGCTGAGAATATCTATATTAAGTTCAATAAATATAGAGTGCGTACTATTTTGATTAAATGAAATCATTATTTACTTTGGAAATAGAATATAATTTGAATTTGTTAGATGTATTTTACGTTACAATACTTAAAATTTAATAAAATAAAAAAGAAAACACGTTTAATTTAACTACATGGACCAACATAATGTATTATGAACTCGTTTTTACTTTCTTCCGTGATAATAGAAATTATTGCATTCCTGAAAATTTTCGACCCGATTTTTGATGGTTTTATACGCTTCAGGGTGTACTTAACGCATGATTTCATCCTTTTTGGAAAACATCTGTCTGCATGTATATCTGTCTGTACATCTGCTTGTCATTCTGGTTACATAAATTTTGTAGCCGCTCGCTCTAACTCAAGAACTCATTCATATCAGACATCATTTTCATCAATTATCATAACCATTTAGACTTTGATATAAATTGTTTCTAATATCGTCAAAAAGGTGGCGCTGCTGTGGCATGTTTTTCGCGATTTCCATTATAATTAATGTCTGCATGAATGAGATGGAATTTCGTCAAGCATCTTATTCAAATGACTTTTATATGAATCTGTTCTGATTAGGGGCTGTGATGTCTTACACTCACGTACCGTTTTTTTTTCTTTAATCGGTTATAAAAAGGAAAAAAGTCGCCAAATTTTGGGGATTTTTTCCTTTAATGGCAACTTGGCTATTGTATTCAGTCATTGGTTTGGAGTCGGCTTGTAAATATCGCCAATCGAAAAGTCGCCAAATATCGGTGAGTGAGTGTAACACATCTGTTCCTGATTAGGTTTTGGTGTAAATCAACGAAAAAGAGTGCTGCTCTGCTGTATTTATTAGTGCCTATGTCGGCATCTACGGAGCGAAATTCCACCAAATTTTATGTATTAATATACTTATTCAATTTTGGCTTTAAATTTCTCAACTGCGGGCACAGCTATCCAAAAACTTGGAGAAAGCATCATAATCATATTCGTAGCCAACTGATGTATTTTAGGGAAACTATAATTAAATTCATTGTTAATGAAAAGATGTATTTTACAAAAGTAAAGATGTATTAAACAGTACTACACATAAAGGCTTAGAAATACCTTTTAATATACAGGGCGTCCTAAAAACATTGACTTTGGTTTTTATTCCTTAAATATTGATCACTGAAATTAGTTTTTTTTTTTATTATTACGTATGCCACGTTTACAGATGCGAATTTTTTTTCAATTTCAGACAGCGCTGAAAAGTTAAACATGGGGATCTTGCTTTGCGAATGATTATCTCCATGGTTTAATATTTTTATGACTCATAATGAACGAATCTCTTGTGTTTATTTTCTTTAATGGATTTAGATATTCGGCTTTCAAACTAATGCCAACTGAAGTTATCTCAGAATCTATACATATTTGAATGTAACTCATCTCTCAAGCAAACAATTTTTTTAATGATCTTTCTAAAAATGTAACTTTTATGCAATTTTATTCCTAAAATTTAATTTTGAATAAAAATGGCCTCCTGGCATATGAAAAAAAGATATGGTCAGCCCGTATTTGCTTTCCTCAGTCACATGATTTGCGTTTTTATTATCATGTACAGGGTGATTATAATTAAAGTCCCACTTTCAAAATGCTGTAAAAAAAAAGAACCACCAGTCAGAATGACTTCAAATTGGAACTGAATATACTGGAAGAAAGGGGAAATGGTAAGGCATAAGAAACAAAAATTTTCCAAAGTGTATCAATAGATGGATGGCACTGTAAACGGCATAACGAAAGTGGTTTCGGCTACAAGTGACATTTTTAATCGAAATACGACGGCTTTGGCATGAGTTGTACAGTAAACCAACCGTACTGTTCAATTTGCATGAGTGTTTCCGTTGTTTGACGGAAAAAATGACTTCCAAATCAGTCAACAGTTGAGGTACTGTTAGTGGAAAGCCCATCCACCACGGCAAGGTCGTACCACATTGGACGGGAAAAATTGGTTTTTAATTGTCCTTGGACCAAAAGCCGCATAAAACGCTCATAATGATTCGGTTTTTAATTGCTCATGAGTGTTCTTTAATTTTCAAAGTGCACCGCTTACAGCGCCATGTATTGATACACTTTGAAACTTTTTTTTTTCTTATGCCATACCGTTTCCCCTTTTTTCCAGTGGAATATTTGTTATATTTGAAATCATTCTGACCAGTCGTTTTTTTTTTACAGCTTTTTGAAAGAGAGACTTTTATTATAATCACCCTGTAGATTTAATAGAATGTAGAAAACTTTTATTAATATCTTTTTAAGTGTCGATTCGATTTTCATAAAATTTTAAATGACTCGACAAAATTCTGCAACGATTATATATATTAAATTTCAAACCATTCGGTCGAGTAGTTTTTGCACCGTTATATGCGGACAGATAGACAGACGGACAGATGGACAAACGGATGGACCAAACGACGACTATAGGTGCTACGTATTTATATAATTACGAACGCACCTAAAAACGGAAATCATGTGATTGAAGAAAACACCATTTCTTTTTTCATATGCCGAGAGGCTATTTTTATTCAAAATTATTTTTTCGAATAAAATTGCATAAAAGTTACATTTTTAGAAAGATCATTGAAAACATTTGTTTGTTTATGAGTTACATTCGAATATATAGATTCTGATAGATTCTCTAGATTCTGAGATAACTTCAGTTGAAATTAGGTTGAAAGCCGAATATCTCAATCCATTAAAGAAAATAAACACAAGAGATTCGTTCATTATGAGTCAAAAATATTAAACCATGGTAGTAATCATTCTCAAAGCAAGATCTCCATGGTGAATTTTGCAGCGCTGTCTGGTGTCGAAAAAAAATTTGCATCTGTAAATGTGGCATACGTAATAATTCATTTCACTGAAATAGCAAGAATGATTTTTTTGCATTGTAAAACTGGTTATAATAAGAACGCGCCTCATTTGCCACGTTTAACGTACAATTTCCAACTTGTTAGATATATATAGATTGTAATACTTAGAAACTTCTAAGGAAGTATAATTTGCCTGTTTCTTTAATACGTGGAATAAAATTTTTTTGAAAACTTGCAAGTTTATCATTGTCATAATCCTATCATTCATCCTATGTGAATCAAGGAAAGAAAAAAGTTAGTGAAAAAAAAAAGGAAAAGAAAAATATCGTGTTTGAAGCAGTAACACCACTTTCTTGTCTGACAATATTTTGTCATGCGACATGAAACTATAATGTTTTTTTTTTAAGTATGAAAATATTTTGCTTTTCCATGTTTTATTTCCTATGCTTTATAGAAAACAAATGTTGTTAAAATACTCCATTCCTATCCATATTTTTCTATAATAATAAATGAGGTGTAAAGATCTACTCATATTTAATATAACAGAAATGTATGCAGTTATACAAATATCCGCTAAATTACAGCTAGACAACTCCATATATTTACTAGTATCACGGTAAAAAAAAGCCAATATTTGAAGTTCATCCATTCATTAACTAATATATTGGATATGCGTAGAACCTTTATTAGATTTATTAAGAACATTTTCTGCACTGGAAATTCTACTATGAAAAGAAATTTTATTGGTTTTTCGTTATTGTGGCGAAGAACTGAGTTATTGCTAATACTGGCATACCTTTGTTAACGAGACAACCTTGATGATGTATGTATATTCATTATTTCCGAGCAGCTATTCAAAAAATGAATGTAAAGAATTTGTTGGCATTGCATATTAATTCAGCGAGTGAAGAGGGACATATATATTTAGTTTAAGAGGTACATCAATTGCATTAGTTTCCTTCTTCACTACAAAAAAAAAGACAAACGTTTCGCAATACACGAAAATATAATATGACCACGAACAAAAACATAAAATAACCTCTTCCAAGTTACCCACTATTCCGAAAAGCGTTCTTTAACTTTAGAAACCTCCAAAATCTCTGTATTTCCAAGATTTAAAAAAGCATTTATAAATTCCGAAACGTTTCCGAGTAATTTTTATGGTGCATTATTAGGTTTTCTGAAACCGGAATATCGGTGTTTAGATGTTATCAATTCGCAATTAAACATTTTCAACTGCGTAACTGAATTTATACATGCAAGAGTAACAAATTAATATTAATTTTAATCTTAATGATATAGATATTAATTTATCATGGTTTTTTTTTCCTTAAAACATGTTTGTTGAATACGAAAATGCTTATTTGAGAATTGATAGCATCCGTTAAAGCTATATTCTGAGTTGAGAAAACTGATTAATACATTATAAAAACTACTCGGAAAGGTTTCCGAAAATCAATGGCAGCAAAGTAAACTTTATTTCTATAAATACTTCTTTAAATTTCGAAAAAAAATGTTGTGTGGAGTTTATAAAGATAAGGGATGTTTTTAGGATTCGTGGAAAACTAGAAAGAGTATATTTGTATATTTTCATCCGTGGTTATGTTATATATTCTTAGGTTAAGAAACATTTGTCTTTTTCCACAGTGTACGATGATGTAAAAATGTTGATCACGTGTATAGAAAAAATATATATGTGAATATATGAAATAATTTACATTTAAATATGTAAAATAATATGGGAAAATATGGAAAAATTCTAAATAAATCTAAACATAATTGTGTTTTCTGTTTTCTTTAATGCTTCAAATTAGTTGTACAATAAAGTGTACAAGGTTAACCATCTGATAGCTTAATTTTTATTCAAAATCTTTTCGACCAATTTGTAATCGATCAGCATCTCCTCTACATATTTCAAATCATTATTTATTTGATATATTTAACAAATATATCAGTTGCATTTTTTTTCCTTTGACTGTGGAATTTTAAAAAAACTGCTTCAAAAATTGTATATTATATAAACTTTTCTACAAATGTCTTGCCCGTGGAAATCACGGGATAAACGCTTAGAGGATTACAGAAACAAATTATAAAACATTTCAAAAGCTAGAAAGATCAAGAAAATGCAAGGTGAATTAGTTAATGATGATGCAATTGGCTAATTTGAAGAAGATAGATTTCAAATAACAGTTTCACAGTGTATCCATTGACAAGCTCAACGAAATTTCAGAAACTAGATTTGACAATCTGAGTAACTTCTACCTAAATCTTGAATTTTTTGAGCCACAGAGGTTTTCTTAGTTCAAACAACGTTTATCAGTAAATGTCTTCGATTAAATATGTGACCCTTTACTTATATTGAGCAAGTACAATAAGTACGAAAAGTACAATATTTTATGCAATTTCGACTCAACGTAATCTCAACACTGAAATGAGATGTCGGAGCATTGAATTCCATAAACTTAAAAGATAACATTAAAAATATCTATTCATTTTTATGTTTACTGTTCCAATATTATAAAAGTAAGTTTTCAATAACTGCTGTTGAATATTTACTTTCAAGTGTTTATTAGGCCGTCTGTTGCCTCAGGTAATGCTCAAACGCTAATCTGTCAGCAAGTGCCCTCAATCTTATAATTTGGTCGGTCCTATCCATTGCGAAAGGCACTGCAATGAGAACATCCCTAAATGACGAGCTGTGCAAAAAGCGATATAAGTTACTAAAAGGGCCAAATTCTTTGGACTAATGTCTACAGCAAATTTGGACAAAGTTAAACGCTGGGATTCGTGTATGGTGACAGTGTATGAAACTATGAAAGACAACTGAGTTCACGAGCAACAGACATTTTTTTCTTTCTAAGAATTAGAAATAGGTATGACAGGGAAAAGTCTTTAAGTTATAAATGGGCCATGATAATCATCAAAATGGACCATTACAGCCTGTGGCAAACCTGGAGGTCAAAGTCCTTAGCCATACACTCTAACTTTTACCGTACCTAGTGCATTGTTTACCAATCCTCCCTCTGTCCACCGATTGGTACGTAACATAACTCTGCATTCAATTGCTAAGAAATGTTCTACCTTAAGTCCCGATGCATGATCATATTCACACCATCTTGCTATTTGATATTCATGGTTTGCTTATATTCTTGCCACTGGCCATTTTGCTTTACGAAGTATTATTCTTCACTATATTTCTCAGCTTCCTTGTTTGTGGGGAAAAGGCGTATGACATCTTCAAATATTTTAAGTTCAGCCAAAAGCCGTTGTATAATGGATGTATATTCTTGCCTGCAACTTATCCCACGGAAAGTGGAATCAAGAGTATCTCGAAAATATATTTGCTGATCGTCGCTTTGTGTGATTGACTTTGTTAATGTGAAACATTTTTCAAAAGTCCTAAACACTGATTTTCCACGCAAAGCCAAAATATCTTTTCTGAAGTGTCTCTTATTTACAGCGGTGTCTTGTACTGGCTATAGCTGCCTAATATATCCATTGAGATAAACAAATAAGCCTCCAAAAGTCTTAATACTATCTGGGTTACCTTCACGACATCTTTGCTCCAGGGCAGCCATCAGACACATCCGATCGTTAAAAAATCGTCCATAATGAGAAATGACACTGGATCTATACCGAGCTGTAGATTTCTTGCTACTTCACTTCCTAAATCAGCGAATGATTTAAAACACGTTCATACTTTTAGCGCGGAATGAATTCTCTTGCCCTCAACATTAATTGCGGCATCACCTGTTTGAACCAAAACCACCATAACTTCCGGTGATAAATGCACTGTAACTCTTTTACGAATTTCTTTGATTATCGTACTTTTTCCAGCTCCCGCATTCCCTAAAATATAAGTACGCTTAGGGCAATTTGTAACTTTTGTTTGTAAAGACGTAAAGCTGTTCTGTGCATAACTGAAGCATCTTCTGCTGCTCATCTGTAAATCTGATGTCAGTGTTATCGTAATTTTGATTCACTGTAAGTTGTTGTTCTTTACAACAGTTCAGAAATGAAGTAAAATTGCGATAAGGGTAATTGTAATTCTCACTTTTTCACTCACATGCATGGTCAATCATGCGTTGTCCCAAAGCATCTCCGTTTGCCTGCACAGGGACTATGGCAGCTCGGCCATATAATATAAATTTCGCAGTATTCTTCTTACAGCTTCTCTGTCTCATGCATACTGCTAACAGCATGAAAATCCATTTTTTCCTATGTATCAATACTTAGGTCATTAAGTGCCTCCTCCCATTACTGATACATAGACAGCAAGCCCTCTTGCAATAAAGAGTCACAATTCCCTCTCCATGGACAATTGAATAATACTTGCTGTCAATAATATTGTTGTATCAGAATCGGGTCGTGGTTGCGGGATATAAGAGAACTTTGAGAACTGCATCTTTTCTTCTTTGAAGATATTTATATTAGACTCCTCTTACAAAGAAAGATTTGGAAAGCTAGAAGCGTGCAGGAAGCAATTTTCTCCGGTTGCTCACACTATTTTTAAACAATTTACATAAATATTTAATTTACGTAATTTTCACCCCTTTTTCATTTTATCCGGACGACAGATTACCTATTTACTTAGTAAATAATCTGTGGGCCGAATTGAGACCGAGATTGATTTGATTGTCCAAGATTAAGAAGCTTTTGCTGAAAAGTTGGTTCCGAGTATTTTGCTATTTAAACAAGTTTTTCATAGTGAAAAAATGATAACTATAACATTTCTATTAATTTTTTTTTAAAACAATGTGAAGTCTTTATTTCAGTTCTTCAGTAAGAGTCAGCTGTGGTGACCTAAAAATTTGTAAAAATTCTAATATACACGCATACACACATGCAGAACAGATTAAAAAATAGCGAAAAGAAATTCAGTGAATCTCAAAATAATAAAACATGTCAATATTTCCATAATCGGTTTTTCATCATGATTGCAATACGTTCCTTATACTGTATGTGTATAACAAGTAAAAAAAAAACAGGTTAATGCAATGTAATTAAATATGTGCCACGCTCACGTCAAACAATGCTCTCTAAAATACGCCAATTGTCTGCGAACACGATTACAGAAATTTTTCTGTACGCACATACATACATGTGAATACAGACATACATATGAATACATACATACAGGGTGATTTTTTTTAAAGTTGTGAAAGTAAAACCCTATAATAAAAGAACCACTGATCCAAATGACCTAAAATTTCACCAGTAAAGCTCACAAAGCAATGGGAAATTTTTAGGCGTGGTTAAAAAAACACTTAAAATCGAACCGACAGATGGCGCTGCACATGCAGTAAAGTCGGGAGCCGAACTTGCGCCCGGCACACGCACATTGGCGGTAAAAACGTGAAGTACGCACACCTCGTGTTCATTATTCTACGGAAATCCTTGCAATGACTGCGCCATTGACGGACCGTGCGTTGTTAGTGAAACTGTATTATCAGAATAAAGACAGCGGAGCAACTGATCTTAGGAGATTTAGAACACTTAAGAATTTAAGGAAAGGTCCAATGACGACAGAGAGCCTACGGAAGATGGTTTCTCAAAGTACCGTCCATTGTTTTCCTCCCACAGACAATATTCTTTGTTTCTGCTACGTTAAAGCGCCATCTGTCGGTGCGATTTTAAGTTTTTTTAACCATGCCAAAAAAATCCCCATTGCTTTGGAAGCATACTGGTGAAATATTAGGTCATTTGGATCAGTGGTTCTTTTGTTATAGTGTTTTACTTTCACAACTTTAAAAAAAATCACCCTGTACATACTTATTAATACATAGTACATACATACATACATATAATGAATACATACATAAAATTTTATTTTTCTTGATTTCTTTGGTTATTATCCGTTGGCATGCGGAAAATACAGAAGTACCCAAATACGTATTCTCCGTATTTGTATACAATTTCTTTTATTTTTCTTTTATTAAATATAAATTTCAAACAAAATTACATCTATTTGAAAGTTTAAAAGATGTAAGGTAGGTCTAATTTGTCCAGCTATTAATTCTCACTTTCAAAAAAAGAAGAAAAAAGGCGGTCGTTGAGTACGTAAGATGTAAAATTTCTAGAGTCAATCTATATCATAAATCACAAATGTGTACGTCAGTAACGTTGACATCATAATGATGCGGACAACAAAGAAATTAAATGCATAAATTACAACAATGGAGCTAATGCTTTAATTAATAATTCAAACAATGTTATCTTTATGGAAAATTTGAAACTTTTTGAGCCGACGTTTCAGGGTGTTGACGAATATTTTTGATTTTCAATCCCTGGCGATATGTTGGCACTACCGGTTTCCAGTCCAATTTTTGTGTCAATGCGACTAATATGTTGGGCGTTATTGCATTCACAAAAGTGTAATTTTTCACGGAAGACCGGAGCTCTGATTCGACAACAAAGCAAATAAGACATGCATAAACTGTGCCTTTAAAATGATGTATGTAAGATGAACTTTCTTTTCTACACAGAGGTTGGTAAAGTTTATAGAATAACCCCCCAAAAAAATTTGTATACCTCCAATGCAAGAAAGCTTCGGACGTGCTTTTCCTAAATGTTAGCTTATAAAAACAAGATAAATCCACCACATGTAAATCTGGAAGCATTTATCGTGATAAAGTGTGAGATGACAAGCTAGGAACAAATGACAATAATACAGTTTTTAATAGATTGTTATCAAAGGGACAAATGAAACGATTTTTTAACATTTTATATAATGTTAATGTACGCATTGATTTCCGCACATATGGTTCGAATTTGTATCACTTTCACTTGGTGTTATTTTACAAAAAAAAAAATAATAATAATATGTGAAATCAATTTTTGTCATATTTTCTTAAGCATTTTATATTATTCTATTTTCAGCTTAAATTTATTTTCATTAGTGAGATAAAGCAAGTGATTCTTTTTTTTATGTAATGTTTGAATTACCTGTGGATTTTTCAGATTTGAGTGGTATTATATTACAGATAATGTAAAAATTGTCCATTATGTAAAACTAAAATTCGCATTCAAAAATGAAAGAAGTCAGAAATAATTTAAAAGCAATGTCGAAAAAATTATTGCTTGTATTGCGTGCAGGGTGTCCCATAATTCATTCCACATTTCAAAAATTTCTAAAAGATTAGGAACTCGAATTGTTTGTGGCAATAAAAAAAATAATTCAATAAAATTTTTAAAAAAAAAAGTTCAGATTTCAAACATTCGTTAAAATTTAAAACAGTCCTTCCGGCCTGTACCGGGAGGAAAATGTAGCTTTCCTATATCTTCGTTTTAAAATTTTAGCTAATGTTACACGAAAACAGCAAGTTAAAATGCAAAGAAACGTTTACAAAAGATTCGTTAATACTGAATTTGAATAAGAAATTCGCCAAATTATTGAGCAATAGCCAAATTGGCTTTATTCACGAAGACTTATTTTGGTCGCCAAATTTTGCCAATTTTGTCGCCAATATCGCCAATTTTGGTGCCAATGTCGCCAATTTTGGCGCTAACGGATATGAATATATAGTTTTATGCGTATGATTGGGAAAATTATTACAACAATGAAAGAAAATAATTTGCGAGTAATCGCGTTAATGTGCTGTTTTGTTTCAAAATGTCAGCCACCCTAGAATTTCAAACTGCTCTATCTCAACCATTTTTTAAGATAGAGGTAAACCAAAAAATGCTCTGGAATCCTTGTATCAAGGCCTAACACGTAATTAAATTTGAATTTTAAAATTTTGTATATTTATTATAGTTTTAAATTTTTAAATGGCCGCCATCTTGAAACAATATGGCGGACCAAGCTGGCCAACGAACTCGGTCGAGACATTGGTTAGCTTAATACACACAATTAGTTTCATCAAAATCGATTTATAAATACGAGCGTTGTCGTATGACATAGGTCAGATATATATATATATATATATATATATATATATATATATATATATATATATATATATATATATATATGGATATATCTATATATATAAATCAACATTTGAACGGAAGGTGGTTTTGGGGTCTGGGGGTCATGATCGGTGAAAATATATCGAAATTTTCCGGAACTGCTTTCCTCCGAACGGCTGCAATAGGTAGCTTTCAATACAAAAAAGTATAAGGCTACCTTTCTTAATTACGTGTTAGGCCTTGATACAAGGATTCCAGAGCATTTTTTGGTTTACCTCTATCTTAAAAAATGGCTGAGATAGAGCAGTTTGAAATTCTAGGGTGGCTCACATTTTGAAACAAAACAGCACATTAACGCGATTACTCGCAAATTATTTTCTTTCATTGTTGTAATAATTTTCCCAATCATACGCATAAAACTATACATTCATATCCGTTAGCGCCAAAATTGGCGACATTGGCGACAAAATTGCACAATTGGCGACATTTGGCGAAATATCGCCAAATTTGGCGACCAAAATAAGTTTTCATAAATGAAGCCAATTTGGCTATTGCTCTAAACTAACTAACTAATAGCTCTAGCTAACTAATTGTGTGTATTAAGCTAACCAATGTCTCGACCGAGTTCGTTGGCCAGCTTGGTCCGCCATTTTGTTTCAAGATGGCGGTCATTTAAAAATTTAAAACTAAAATAAACATACAAAAGAAAACCAATGACGGGTGAGGGAAGTAAATATTTTTTACTGGCGACAAGAATTTTTCGCTTTATACCAGATTTTATAACATTTGTAAATCCCTGGTTGTGACAATACATTCGGTAATTTCACAAGTCTTATTGTACAAACCGCAGTTCGATACGACAATTTTCTAAATTTTTATTAATTTTTCAAATGTGAACGGACTTATGGATAACCCTGCATATAAAAATAATAATACTTATATGTATAAAGCTGTAGTATAATATCTTGTGTCTTTTTAAAAATAAAAATCAATGTTAGGTATTTCTTAAATTTTATTAAACAGAATTTACTTATTAAACATTTTTTTTAATCAGTCAGTTTTAAAATCCACATTTAAGTAACTGGAAAGTTATAGCAAGTAAAAGGTATTTACACCCGAAAAAGAAAAGTACCGATATTAAGAAAGTCTGTGCAGTATTCGTATTTATTACAGTATGCTTTTTGCATTAATAAACAGAGGTGTTCTACTTACATTTCCGTAGCTCTACTATATACTCTATTATATTACCTCCCCCCCCCCCCGCCTCAATGTATCTACTAGCAGATACATGCTTTTTACAGTTATTCCGTCTAGGAGCTAAAAGGAAGAAGTTAATACAAGAGCGTAGTATTCTTATATATACAGTATAATTCTATATTACTTGTTACTTTCAGCATGTAAAAAGAATCGAAGGTCTATGAAGTTTTTATGATGGCGAAATATGATCCACATACATACAGTTTTTTCAGAAATCGTACTAAAGAGAAAGGAGAAGTGAAGATGTCAAGAGAAAGATAACTTAAAATGTTTGCATACATTGAAAATTCAAGGTCCATATTCTTCGTGACGGCGAAAAAAGACTCTCGCGTGTATACTGTTTTTCGGAAATCTTAATCAAAAGAAAGAAGAATAAGAAGTCAAGAGGTCAAGAGAAAGGTAACTTAAAATGTTTGCATACTTTGAAAATTCTCGGTCTATGTTCTTTATGACAGAAAAATAAGACTCTCGCGTCATATGTGCCAATTCTCAGAAATCTTACTCAAAAGTAAGAAGAAAGAGAAGTTAAGAGGTCAAGAGAAAGAGAACTTAAAATATTTGCCTATATTGAAAATTCAAAGTCTATGTTCTTTATGACGGCGCAATAAGACTCCCGCGTGTATACTGTTTTTCAGAAATATTAGTCAAGAGAAGGAAGAATGAGAAATCAAGAGGTGAAAAGATAGAGAGCTTAAAATGTTTGCATACATTGAAAATTCAAGGTCTATGGGCTTTATGACGGCGAAATAAGATTTCTGTGTGTATACCACTTTTCAGAAATCTTAGTCATGAGAAACGAGAAGGAGAAGTTAAGATGTTAAAAGAAAGAGAACTTAAAATTAATACATATTAGACTGCACCATGAAATATTATAAATAAGAATGTATTTTTAAAAACACATAAATTTTCTAAATGGTACACAAAACAAGAACATTTATATGCACTTGTATAAATAAATATGATGATAAAAAATAAAATATACATTTTGAACTGCTTCTGCAGTCGTCCTCAGGGTAAAATGTGATGTTGAGGTGATCTAAAAATTCAGAAACGAAATCTACTTGCATGAGAGAAGATTTGTTGAGTCATTGACCAATTACGGGATTGGAAAATTGCAGCGGCGCCATCCAGTGAGCAACACCAGAAAAATTAAAATTAAAAAAGTTATAGATGAATCGAAATTTCGATTGAAGATAATTAAGTGTCACCATCTGTGAACATGGAAACGAACTACGTTCAAAGATTTTCATGGTGAAAGAAGGAGAAAAAAAATTGAAAATGTTGGCCTTCAAGTCAACGTCAGGATAGGAATCCACTTGTGATATACAAGAGATTTCACTACATTCCTACAATATTTGAGAAGTTAAAAATGATTCTGCAAAAATTTACCATAAAGTTAGTGGCAATTTCACCCCCTTACCTTATTCATATCTTTACAGATATTTATTTATACAAGTACATATAAAGGTTCTTGTTTTGTGTACCATTTAGTAAATTTAAAGGTTTTTATGAATACATTCTTATTTAGAACTTAAAATATTTGCATACGTTGAAAGTTTAAGGTCATTGTTCTTTATGACAGCGAAATAAGACTACCGCGTTATATTTGCCATTTTTCAGAAATCTTAGTCAAGCCAAAGGAGAAGGAAGAATTAAGAGGTCAAGAAAAATAGAACTTAACATATTTGCATACATTGAAAATTCAAAGTCTATGGTCTTGATGGCGGTGAAATAAGATTTCTGCATGTATACCATTTTTTAGAAATCATATAGTCATGGGAAAGGAGAAGGACAAGTTTAGAGGTCAAAAGAAAGAGAATTTAAAATATTTGCGTACATTGAAATTTCAAGACGGCGAAATAAGACTTTCACGTGTATACTGTTTTTCAGAAATCTTAGTCAAGAGAAAAAAGGAAGAGAAGTCAAGAGGTGAAGCGAGAGACAACTTAAAATTTTTGTACACATTGAAAATTCAAGGCCAGTGTTCTTTATGTCGGAGAAATAACATTCATGCGAGTATACCGTTTTTCAGAAATATTACTCTAGAGAAAGGAGAAGGATAGATGAAGAGTTCAAGAGAAAGAGAACTTAAAAGATTTGCATACATTCAAAATTATATTTCTATATTCTTTATGATGGCGAAGTAAGACTCCCGCATGTATGCTATTATTCAGAAAACTTAGTCAAGTGAAAGAGAAACGTTTTCCCAAGATATTAGACAAGTGGAGAGTATATTAAAACACACAAAAACAACGCCTGCATCCATCAATTAAAGATACACAAATATTTGTGTATCTTTAAGTGGAGAGTAGTTGCCATTGAAAAGGAAGTTTGAAGATTTACCCATCCACCAAGATTCCGTGAAAAGTAAATTTGTTTTCATAAGAATAATAGTCTTTGAATATATGCAATATAATATACTTAAGACGTTCTTTATACATATGTATAATTAAGCAATTCATACTGTAAAAAAGTATATTTAAATATTATTTTTACCAATTACTTTCCACTGTTTTTCTTTCTTTACTGTGCCTACTCCAGATTTTCTAATATCTTTACATGAAGGAGAAAATCTAACTTAAATTTCATTTTCGGCAAACAAGAAACTTATCTTATTATCAAAGCAAAATTTTTTATTTATTTTCGGCCCATCTGTGTAGCTGTAACTTGCTCCAGTTACATTAAATTATATAATGAATAAAATACCCGAACTACTACTGTCTTACATCTCTCTGTACAATTTCATCTTAAACTCGTTGTACTATTTAATTTGATGGGATAAGTATGTGTCAAAACATTTATATTATTAACTAAATTTCACATAAATTGGAAATTATTTAATATGTGAAGTAGATTTCTAAATTACACAACAGTTGTCTCTGTTAAATTTAACAAAAGTGGCATGATTTTCTGATAACATACTGGTTGGTCCTTTAATTAATTTCCTTCTTTGAACATTCCCATGAATTTTGATAGTACTGTGTGAAAATCTAATGAACAAAATAATTACACAGTGAAGTAATTAATTCTATGATTCTATCTAAATCATTTTTAACTGAAGACATTATAATTTCGCCTTAAATTACCTTGCAAATTTAAACTTCATATGAATACACATTACTTAGAAAAAGCGAAAGTGTTGATAATTATGTAATTATATAAATATCGTTAATAAATTGCCTTGATATACTTCATTAATCTTTCTTACGTATCTAAAAAATATATGGTAGGTATTTAATTTAATTATCTCAATGAAGAATAAATTATTTCTTGCTGCTTTGGTAATTGATAAAAAGAATTTCCCATTCGGCATTAATACATTTAATAAAATCTCAAGAAACTTAATTGCATATATATAATAGCACTTCATTTGTTCTGTGATCTTGAATGAAACAAATGAAAAGGGAAAAATAAAAGCTATCATTTAAGAAATCAAAAACCTATTTAAATATATATTATTTTGTAATGCGTTGGATAACATTAAAGATTAACTAAACTACAAATCCTTATTTGAATAATTAAAATTTTAAATCGAACTAAGTAAACATTTTTTTTTTTCGAAAAAGCTTAAGCTTTAAGGGATAATACTTTTAAGACACTTTTTGCTAACAGGATAAGCAATTAATACTCAAAGTTTTTTGTCCCATGAAAATTCTAAATTTTTTTTTTAAATCACAGCACTTTTTCATAAAAATTAGTTTAAAATTTTGAAAGAAGAAGAATATTGCTGAGGGAGCTTTCTGGAAAAAGATATTGTGCAGTGGCTGCATCTGCTCTAATCAGAACTGAAAATAAAACATAACAGATTCGTGCTAAAGGTAAACATTTTTCATCTTCTAACACTCTTCGTTTGAGCTAACTCAGGTATCGTCGAATGTAATTACTGATAACGCAATGTTAGAAAATCAATTTTACTGTCCTTTAACAGGAAAGTGATAGTAGCAGTGGATATTCTAGTGTAAAAACTAAACTTCTTTCCTTTCTTTTAAAATCTCACAAGTAAGATTATTGGAATGAATATGTTAAATATATCAATAGATCTCTTAACCCATCGCCATACAGCTTAAAATCGTAATTTTTCCAAACCTTTTTTATGGTCAATGATGAAACTACGATAGATCAGGCGGAGGCTCTGGGCTCTGGATTGTGAAAGGTACAGAAATGAGGAATTTTGTAAAGCTTAAAAACAAAAGGAAAAGGAATTTTGCATGCGAAGATATGATTGCATCCTATAAGATATGATATTTTACTTCATATAACTGGGGAAAATTTCATTCATCCGGTCAGAATCCGGAATAAAAATAGAAAATCAGATGTTTCCCACAACGTAGGCAAGTGCTGCACTATATTGAACAGATTAGTCTATTTTAGACCAATTAGATTACTTAACACTTATGCTTGCGGGAAATTTTTTCTGGTTTTGAATTCCAGTTATTTTGGGCTATTAAGTTTGCCGATTCCGATTACGGACTTCTTTCATACTATAGATTATTGCTGTGAAAATAGGAGAACATATTTTTAATTATATGAAAGAAGTAATATGTTGTTTGATTCCCCTTCTGATGTAAGTCCTTTAGATCAAATGTTACCAGATATGTAAATATGAGGGAATATGGTGCTGAAATAATCGAAAGTTGTAATATATTTTTCAATGTCAGTCGGGAATCTGGATATGGGGCTCCAAATATTTCCAGTCTAGTTTCGTCACTGTTTACGGCATAAATATCAACTTAAAGCCTGAAAATTTATGCCGGCCTTGACGAAATTCTCAATTTCAATCAATGAAGTAGGTACTTCCAATGCAGTGATTTTTTACAAACATCTCCTCTACTTGTCTTTAAATCTTCCTCTTAGACACCTTTCACCACCACATTTACCTAACATTTTACTTACCATTACTTAACATTAGCGTACATTCAAATTATTTTTCGGTGATATTCTTTTGTCGAAGGTTAGAAAGTCAATATAACAAAGCCAATTAGTCTCAAAACATTAGTTAGCTACTGTAATATTCATTTATTGCTAAAATAGCGAACACTTAAATTGAAAGTATATTTTTTCCATTTTAAAAAGCTCTCGCATTTTCTGGGTAAACAAATATTTATTGAAATTTATTTACTTTTTTTAATGATAATCTGATTTTTCACAAAAATATATTACATATATCGTGAGAAATGTTTTCCAGATTCCTGTTGCCATTTTTAAATATGTGGGTTCGAAAAAACTGAGTAAATCTATATATTCACCTTATAAATGACGAATTCTGTTACAACAATTTTCAATTTTGATTATTAAATTCCTAGAATAATATTATGCCTAATTAATTGTAAAAATAGCTAAATCATAATACTGTATAAAAATATGTATCTGTGATTATGAAAGAATTCAAGGTACTTACACATTATACTGGCCAAGCGATACATCGCCCAATATGGTTGTTAATTGACAATCTTGTTTATCGTTGCCAATCATTTCAAAACAGCAGTCTAACATTATTAAATATAGAATGTTGTTAAAAATAGTAAATAATATAAAATAAATAAATAGATTAAATGAACAATAATAGATAAGTAACAAAAAACTATAAAATATGATAGAAAATTAAACTGTAATAAAAAAAATAAACTATAATAAATAAATAAACTATATAGTTGTCAAAAAATAAAGGTTACGATGTGGTATATTAAATTAGTATATTTGACGTTATGATTGACACATTTGTATCTGACCTAGCCCGGATTATATGTAAGTACCGAATTCAAAATAATAATGAAGTATACATCACGTAAAACAAGGTAGTCTGTTGTGATATTAAAATTTAGAAAAAAAGGCTAGATTTTAATCTTAAAATTTTTCAACTTAAGACATATATGCGTTACGGTCAATATGATTAATCCGGTCATTATTAATAATAACCGGTTATTATTAATAATGACCGGATTAATCATATTGACCGTAACATATACATTAATATATACAATACTTTAGAAACAAATCATATTCTTACTCGTATTTAAATTAATTATTCTTTCTACTGCTGTGTAAAATTTTAGTTTGCTTAACAATTTCAGTACTTCGATCCCATTTTTTTAAGCGACTGAGCGTACACATGTTTTATCGTCAGCTAACACACACGCCCAGCGTTGCCCGTCTGAATCTTGGAGACCTCCCATGTAAAATTAACAAAAATAAAATGTTTTCGTGATATCACAATGAAAAATTTATATATATATATTACAATTGACTTATATAAAAGGTACACGTGTTTAAATATATTTACCGTAATTTAACATGCAAAACGTAAGTCCAAAAAGCAAAGTGTTTTAATATTGTCTATATTTTGTCATCATTTGTATTTTAATTATTGCGTAGTTTCTTTTTATAATGTAGCAAAAGGAAAGAAAAATATTGCATTTGTAAGTTAAGAAAATAGTTTTTTAGAAAGATAAATTATCGTAGGTAGTCAAAAAAAATTATAAAGTGATGTCTTTGTTCGTTGGTTCATTTGTTGATTAACTTTTATTGCTACAAGGTCGCCAATGGGAGATGCTGCGCCAAAAACAAGTTAATAATTAAAAGAAATTACAACAAAAAAACGCGTTATAATTCATTATAATTATTCAAATCTATATAACTAAACTATACTAATTAGACAGGAGGGGGGGGGGGTCTGGGAAATTTGTAACAAACCCGCAATAGTGCGCCGGGTCCTAAAACTATATAGGGATATTAAAGGTGAAATCGGCAAATGTCGGTTTTGTTTTAAATATAACATGGAAGTCTGTAGTAACTAGTGAAATTTCTTGCAAGAGTCCTGTTCACCTCTAATAAACTAAATTGTGTATTAGAAAACAAACTAATAAACTGACGATAATGATAAATGTATTTTTTATAATGATGTTTCTTTTAAAACGCATTTGTCGAGATCGCCCCGAATCTGCAACGCCTCATATATATATATTCACAATCAAAACTTACCGATACATCTTTCCTGAAATACAATGCATCAGAACATACCAAAAATTATCTCTAAGCAGAAATAATTTCTAGCGTAACACTAAAGATCATTAATTTGTTTAATAAAGTATGTAAAAGTAAAGTATGTAAAGTAACTTTTTTTTTTCTAAAGTATGAACTAAAATAAAACATTTTGCATTCACCCTACGCAATAAGGATGAGATATTCATATTCTTAATCGACATATTCTTAAAAGACATTATTCGGCAATTATGCGCAGTTGTTATTTTGTTATTTTGATAGATCTTGAAAAATTCCGTTTGTTTACAAAGTTTTAAATATTTAATACGTGGCGTTTGTCCTGGGATCTGTCACGTGAACAGTTTATGTAATGCTACTTTCACTTCGTTGTCATTACTTGTTCTAGAATAAACTACTAGTTTCGTATTGTTTGATATTTCTCTTATTTTTATAACACCTAAGTTAATAGGATGTTACATTGTGTCAGAAGTGTGATTCCAGCATTTCATGTCACTTACAATCTCTGCTCGTTAAAAGGGCATTATGCTCGTCAGTGTAAATTAAACAAGAAACAGGGATCCATAAATCGAGCCGTAGAATAACTTACAGAAGTTTCTAATGATAGCGATGGAATTAATGATTATTTTTATAATACATTGCATGTTGGAGAACTTTCGAACTTTCAGAATAATGCTTGGTTAACAACTGTTAATTTTAAAAATGGTATAGCTGTGAAATTTAAATTAGATACTGGTGCTGAAGACAATATTATAACGGAAAGTTCAGCCAAAAGGCTTAAAGCACTTATATGTAAGTCCAATATAAAACATTTGAAATCTTTTAATAACGAGTTTACTACAGTAGTTGGTGAAAACAGTCGTTGGTATTAAGTCGTTGGTATTAAGTGCATGGTTCAAAATACGCCAGTTAATCTGAAATTTTTAGTAGTTAATGGAAATTTTAATTCTATATTGGGATGTTCTACATGCGAAAAACTTGGCTTAGTCAAACGTAAACCTGAGTCTGTACAGGTTAATGAAATTGGAACTGAAATTCCAGAGGCTGTTTTTCCAGGTATAGGTTGTTTGAAAGATTTTGAATATGATATAGAACTTCAAAATGCTGCAAATTTGAAACTACATCCACCTCGAAGAATTCCATATCAATTCGTGATTCTGCCAAAAAAGAAATTGATTTTATGGTTAAAATTAAAATTTTAAAACCGGTAACTCACCCTACTCCTGCTGTCAGTCCCTTAGTTGTTGTAAAGAAAGGGTATAAAATACGTTTGTGTTTAGATCCAACGGATATTAATAAAGTTATAAAAGACACCATTTTCGTCTCAAGATAGTTGAAGAGATAGCAGCTTGCGTAGGATCAGCAAAATATTTTACCATATTGGATACTAAAAAAGAATTTTAGCAGCGTTCATTGTCACGGCGAACATCAGATTATTTGACTGTTAATACACCTTTGGGTAGGTATTCGTTCTTAAGTGTGCCATTTGGGCTTGCATCAGCTCCAGAAATATTTCAGCAAGTAATGCATTCGCTCTTAGGTGACTTTGTAAATTCTGAATGTTCTATGGGTGACATTTTACTATGGGTAGACACAAAACAAGAATAATGAAAATTAACTGTAAAAGTAATTACACGTCTTTTTGATTCCGGACTTCGTCTAAACAAAGATAAGTGTAAATTTGAGAAAGACAGAATAAAATCATTGGGTCACTTATTTACATGAAATGGAATCGAGATAGATCCTGCAAAAGTTCAAGCCATTAAAAAATTGAAAACTCCAGCTTGTTTAATTGAATTGCAGAGATTTCTAGGAATGATGAACTATGTGTGGAAAATCATACCCGATTTCTCCAGAATGACAGAACTTTTACGTAGACTTTTACACTAGAATGTATTGTGGGAATAGTCCACAGATCAAGAAAACTCTTTCTGTAAATTAAAAGAGGTTCTCAAAAATACTTCGAAGTTGGCCTACTTTGATGTTAATAAACCTTCTATAGTTTCAGTTGATGCCAGCTCACATGCTGTTGGTGCAGTGCTTCTTCAAAATGGTAGACCAATTTCGTATGCTGCTAAAGCATTAACAGATGCAAAACAGCGTTATCCTCAAATTGAAAAAGAATGCTTTGCTATTCGTTTCGTATGTAAAAAGTTCCATTATTATATTTATGGAAAACTAGTTACAATTGAAACTGATCATAAGCCTTTAGAGGAAATAGCAAAATAATCCTTACAAGCAGCTCCTGCACGTCTTCAAAGAATACTTTTTGCTGTTCTTCAATACTCACCGAAGATGATATACAAAAAAGGTAAAGATGTACCAATTCCAGATGTTTTAAGTCGTGATTGCGTTACTGACCTTGCAGAAGATGAAGAGATTGAAACTTTTGAAGTTGCATATGATGTTTTCTTCCATTATTGACTTTTTCAGAATTGTTGAATGCAGATAATGAAGATTCTGAATTACAGGAGTTAAAACGTTTAATTCTTGATGGTTGGTCACCTAGTATTAACTCAATTCTTCAACAACTTCGTAAATACTGGCACTTTAGGGAAGAATTAGCTGTTTATGAAATTTTGTTATTCAAATCAGAACGTTTAATAGTTCCCTCTAGATTAAAATCGAAGTATTTCAATTTAATACATCAAGGGTACTTAGGAATTAATTTGTCTTTACATCGTATTCGAGAAATTATATTTTGGCATGGAATGAGTCGTGATATTGAGCTCTTTATACAAAAATGTCCTGTTTGTCAGCAGACAGCTCGTTCCACAAATACAGAACCATTACAAATGAAACCAGTTCCTCAATTACCGTGGCAAGGAGTGGCCACTGATATGTTTGCATTTTTCGGAAATCAATACTGTCATATTGTTGACAGTTACTCAGGATATTTTGATTTTAAAAAATTAGTCCATCCTTCATCACAGTCTGTAATAGAGTATTTGAAAGATTCGGTTGCAATTCATGGAATACTCAGATATTATAGAATCAGACAACGGTCCGAAATATTCATCAGAGGCCTTTTACAAGTTTGCCAAAAATTGGAAAATACTACATATTCCGTGTAGCCCGCGTTATCCTAAATCTAATGGCTTAGCAGAGCGCTATGTTCAAATAGAAAAATTAATCTTAAGGTGGTGTTCTATAGAGCATACAGATGTCCGATTAGCACTTCTAAATTGGAGAAACACACCATGTGAAAATTTGCCTTTGCCAGCTCAACGTCTCTTTGGACGACCTACTCGAGGTCTAATACCTATACATCCCTCTTTACGTTCGTCACGAATGTCATCTACTGTACCTCTTAAATTAAGTAGAGAAAAACAACGTGCAGCTTTGACCACTTCCTCACGAAATCAATCTCTAGTACTGTCTAAAGGCCAACCTGTAAAGCTTCAAACTGATCATCGTATTTGGATTCCGGCTACTGTGTCAGACGCTGCTCAGACTTCCCGTTCTTATTTTGTTACTACTCCTACAGGCAAGACTCTACGTGTCTAAACACTGCGCATCTCCGTCCAACAAAGGCTGTGATTTTACCAGATCGCCAGGTTGCCGTTAACCTTTCAAGTTATTTTCTACTGGAGGATGAGAATAGTACTTCATTGAATAACCCTGATTTTTTTTCGCTTCCTGCTCCAGCTTTACCTCCCTCCAAATCTAGGACAGTGATCACCCGTTCCGGAAGAGTTTTTTGCCTTCCAGAACATTTGAACTTATGAAAGAACTTTATCAATTATCATTTTTTTTGTAAGGGAAGATGTCACGTGAACAGTTTATGTAATACTACTTTCACTTCGTTGTTATTACTTGTTCTAGAATAAACTACTGTTTGCGTATTGTGATATTTCTCTTGTTTTTATAACACCTAAACTTTATAACACCTAAGTGAATAGGATGTTACAGGATCCTTTTATTTTTCTCTGAGCAATTCGAATCTTTCTGACACATTCACAGATGCATTTTCATACTTACTTCCCTGAAAGTTCTTGATATCATTATACAGGCACTTAAAAATTGAACAGCGTTTTTAACTTATGGATGAATTTGATTATATATTTATTTATAACCTATTTAATCTATTTTAAACCTATTCTAAACTGGTGAAGACTAGTAAATCGCTCTCACATTCTGAAAATCGGTTCATAAAACCAATTTAATGGCCATTTTTTTTTCTTAAGAACCGATTTTTTATTAAGAACATTAAAAGTGTTGCTAAGTTTCTAGGAACTTGAAAAATACTATTGCAATTTTTATGTATTTACTTATAAGAATGATTTCGTTAATGTGTCATAAAATAACGATTTGAGATTTGAGAATAATCTTAAATAAAAATACATAGTTTGAAACAATCTGTTTTTCAAAAAAAGAAACAT
This sequence comes from Maratus michaelseni, assembly GCA_963931845.1. Lineage (NCBI taxonomy): Eukaryota > Metazoa > Arthropoda > Arachnida > Araneae > Salticidae > Maratus > Maratus michaelseni. Next base: position 252,348,832 of record OZ007590.1, on the reverse strand, counting down.
TCACTCTCTCACTACACAAGTTGTTGAATCCACGTACAAAAATGACATTATGTTTGTCTTATCGTCATATGTATATTATTTATCAACAAATATTTAATGAGAATTAATTATTACACTGCCTGCAATTCACATTCACTTTTACAACTTCGGATTCGCAGTTATTACTGCTGTTTATAATTTAGTGACATAAACAGTTTCAAAACCGGAATTCCAGTAATAGCTAACATAAAAACAACATTTATGAAAAGTTAATATTAGTTTATGCAATTACAAATACAAACTTAGAAATGACTTTTTGAATTTTAATGAATCACATTAGTATGAAACGAGTTTTACCGTTAATTGCTTCCGCTTTAAAGCTAAATGAATACTTTCTTTAATCATAGTGTATGGTTCACATTTGCATTTCATGATCTTTTTTCTACAGCTGTATAAACTGTTCGTTTGAAATTACTAGCTTTAATCGTTTTCAAACTTTAGATCGTTCAACATAAATTATACTTAAATGTGATGTATTACATTCTTTGCATTAATCGATGGTAACGGATATTATATATTTTTTTAATATATTTGTGTTTTAAGATAGCAATGTATTCTAGTATTTTAATGTATTCATTTTGCTGTTTTATACTTAATTTCCTAGATTTGCCTATGATTGTTTATTTAATATGAGTATTTTAAACAAAAATTCAAAAGTCAAAGTGTTTTAAAAGTATTTATAATATATTAAATATTTAAAATTGCTTGAATTTAAAGAAAATCTAATACACTTGGTTACTTTTGTGATGTGAATCAGGTTATTTTTTTTCATTTTGTTGACATTTTAATAATGCAACATGATATCTAAGTTTTATTGCTAGTAAAACTATGAAATATATTGATGTGAGATTTTCAAAGGATTAAAATGCTTAATAATCTGTTTTTCATACAATGCCATATATGTCTGTTATTGTCTATTTCGAAATTTAAATAGACACATGCGTCCTAAAATATTTATATATGCAGGCGTTTCCCTACTTACGATGAGATTAGCCACCAAGAAATCCATCTTAACTCGAAAATATCGCAAGTCGAAGATAACAAGGAAAATATAAAACGTGCTAAGTACACTTACAGGCGGTTAATCATGTGTTTTACCATTAATATTTAAGCATACAATATAATAGCTTGAAATTCTATATACAAATTAATGAAGTTTCTTTTAGTTGTTCGCTTAGGATGGATCATTATCATCGTCTTACATCGTATCGTATCTGTGAAATATCGTAATTCAAAGGGCCGTAACTGAGGGTGTGTCTGTAATAATGAATCTACGTATAAGAAAAGTCTTTAATACGAAATTTGTTTGTAAATATAGCCTATTAGCCCTTTAGTAATCTTAAACTAACTAAATAAATATATTACAAAATTATTATTCTAGTACTAAACGACATAAAAATAACTATTCCATTTCACGCAAATGCAATTGCAATTGCAATTACAATAATAAGCCTAGAAATGGTTTTTCGAACTTAATGCATTAGTATGAAATCAGTTTGAATTTAATTGGTTTCATTTTATACTTAATGATTATTTTCTTAAATCATATTCGATAGTTCACGTTTGGATTTAAAAGTTTTTTTTATTTAGACAGCCTTTAAAAATGTTTCGTTTTAAATAATTAACAGTACTCAAATATCATATCGACGGTAGGAAATTAAATTTATATATTATATCTTACAATATTTATATTACTCTACTTATTTCAGATTTAGATCTTTATATATATATATATATAGTAGGCTCAGCCCCCTACTCGCTAACGCTTGCCAACCCCCGTGAATTACGAAGCAATTCACATTGAGATCGCTACGCGTTCCCAGTTCGCTTCGCTCGAACCCTTTTTATTTTTTCAGCAATTCTAGCCGAATAAGTACTACGAGAAATCCGCCATAAATTTGATAATTTTTTAATGTAAAAAACATAATTGAAAACTTCGTTGAAAACACAGTTAAAAATGCATTTAGTTGGTGCTACCAATGGGCATAAATCATTTAAATACTATGAAAAAAAGATCTTGAAAACACAATTAGCTTAAAACTCATTGCACCTATAATATTGTACCGCACGGCATATATTCATTAAAAACAAACACTACGTGATATGAAGATAGTTTATATATATCACCAATCATTGTTTAACTTTCGTAAAACTGTTCTAATTGATTAGATTATAGATATTTGCAAAATGAATAATTTTTTCCTTCAATAATTTGCATCTACAGCAATAGATGGTAGCAGGTGCAATCTAGGCAGTTATATTTGTTCTCTCCGATTTTCTGTGAATGAACTTCATAAATAAATTATAAATAAGAGTTGAGAATTCATTTGAAATTAACGATATTACTAATAATTAAAATGAGGAATCATCTCAAACGCTTTGGATTACGCACGTTATTTTATTTTTAACAATTGCTAGTTTGAGTTTCACTACTCTTTCGCTGACCGCCATATTGAAGATTGAAACTACGGTTGTTGCCAAACGATAATCAAGAAATTCAGCCCTTTTTCCGCGCCAAGTAAAAGAAATATGTATACAGATATATACTTTTCGGTTGATGCCTAAATACACAACATCAAGTGACGAAATCTCACAAAGCGTGCTGGACGGTAGCAAATACAACCATTATGCGATTAGCATGTTGTAATCTTGCGCTCGTTTTTAAAAGCATCAACTAAAAAATTAATACGTACAATACCAATCCTTGAGAAATATTTTATTAATTTTTTTTTTTTTTTTTTTTTTTTTTTTTTACTTATTTATTTTTCTTGCGATTATTATAATTTCTAAATATAAAAGAAAATTACTTTTATTTTGCTTGTAATAAAGTTATAAATACAAAAAAATTACAGTGTAGAAAATATATACGTTTGATAAAAAAAGATTCGTTAAAATTTTGTTTAATTTTTTTCAACTAAAATTCATAAGCTCTTTGTCCATGTATCTTTCTGGACTACTTAAAACATTCATCCAAAGAGAAAAAAGGAAAACCTCTTTTTCGAAATCCCTAAATACCTAAATATATTTCCTCATGAAACGTAAACAAATTTTCATCATTACTACAACGTACAGAGGTCAAATATTGAAAGAACCACAACACAAATTTTGCTTTTTTGCATTTTTGAGTTACAGCCAAAACGCATTTTGTTCGTTTTTGCAAGTGACAAAATACAAATTTTGTATTGTGGACAAACCTGAGAAACCATTAATGCATTGTGATCTATGATCTTTTCACTGAATGAACATTTACGGTCTTTGAGCCTAACACACAGACACACACACACACACACACATACACACACACACATATATATATATATACTAGCTGACCCGCCCGGCGTTGCCCGAGCCCGTGTAATAAACTGAAATCTTTTAAAAAACGAAACTCTGGCCAAGGTTTCCGATGGCTTCGACACCGTATACCGGGCATGCTCGCACGCTCCGGAAAATCTTTTACTTCCCCCTTCCACCGCCAGTGGAGCAACCTCTTTCGGAAAGAACCTCTGAGACAGGTTAACGTTGCCTGCGGTACTGTATAGTAGGCGTGCGACAAAATCGAGCTGGTTTCGAGAAGATGGGAACATTATAAGCCGAGTTATTGAAATAAGACACAGTTAGATAAAATAATCATGAGTGAGGTGCCAGGTGAAGGGGATGTTCAAGTGTCCTTCAGAAAATGACTAATTAGGAGGACTGCGATGCTTCTTTAAAAATTCGTTCGTTTGGTTAAGCTAGAAACTTAATTACGAATTTGGCTTAAACTATTATTCGGAAATAGTGGTAGCCTCTACTCATAAATTTAGTTTAATGTTATAAAGGGTGTCTATTAAGTTAATTATATTGTTGGGAATCACTTGCGTTCAAATCGGAAAGATAGTTGCTGAGATATGGAAAAGGTGGTATAGTTAGGTAAAAAACCTTGAAGCAGGGGTCGGGGGGGGGATGTTCAAGTGCCGTTCAGCAAATGACTAATTAGGACAACAACTATACATCTTTAAAAATTCGTTCATTTGATTAAGCTAGGAACTTAATTAGAAATTTGGTTTAAACTATTATTCAGAAATAGTGGTAACCGCTACTCATAAATTTACTTTAATGTTATAGAAGGTTACTATTGAGTTAATTATAATGTTTGGAATCAGTTGCGTAGAAATCGGAAATATAGTTGCGGAGATACGGAAACGGGAAATAGTTAGATGAAAAACTTTGAAGGAAGGACCGTGGGGAGGGGGGGAGGGGATGTTCAAGTCCCCTTCAGCAAATGACTAATTAGGAGGATCACTATGCATCTTTAAAAATTCGTTCGTTTGGTTAAGCTAGAAACTTAATTATAAATTTGGCTTAAACTATTATTCAGAAATAGTGGTAACCACTACTCATAAATTTACTTTAATGTTATAGAAGGTTACTATTGAGTTAATTATAATGTTTGGAATCAGTTGCGTAGAAATCGGAAATATAGTTGCGGAGATACGGAAACGGGAAATAGTTAGATGAAAAACTTTGAAGGAAGGACCGTGGGGAGGGGGGGAGGGGATGTTCAAGTCCCCTTCAGCAAATGACTAATTAGGAGGATCACTATGCATCTTTAAAAATTCGTTCGTTTGGTTAAGCTAGAAACTTAATTATAAATTTGGCTTAAACTATTATTCGGAAATAGTGGTAGCCTCTACTCATAAATTAAGTTTAATGTTAAAAAGGGTGTCTATTAAGTTAATTATAATGTTTGAAATCACTTGCGTTCAAATCGGAAAGATAGTTGCTGAGATATGAAAACGGGGCATAGTTAGGTAAAAAACCTTGAAGGAGGGTTCGGGGGGGGAGGGGATGTTCAAGTTCCGTTCAGCAAATGACTAATTAGGACAACCGCTATGTATGTTTAAAAATTCGTTCGTTTGGTTAAGCTAGGAACATAATTAGAAATTTGGCTTAAACTATTATTCAGAAATAGTGGTAACCACTACTCATAAATTTAGTTTAATGTTATAAAGGGTAACTATTAAGTTAATTATAATGTTTGGAATCACTTGTATTGAAATCGGAAAGATAGTTGCTGAGATATGGAAACGGGAAATAGTTAGAGAAAACTTTGAAGGAGGCCCCCGGAGGGGGGGGGAGATGGCGAATGTTCAAGTGACCTTCAGCAAATAACTAACTAGGAGGATCACTATACATCTTTAAAGATTGATTCATTTGGTTAAGCTAGGAACTTATTTTGAAATTTGGCTTAGGCTGTTATTCGGAAATACTGGTAATTGCTTTTTAGAAATACACCTTGAAGCAATGAATGCTGAGTTTTACGATAATTTAGTAAAAATGGAACTAAATGGAGAAGTTCGGAGCATTATTACTGAGATATTACTGAGAAACTGAGATTTAAAATAATGGTATTCCGTATATAAAACAACAATTAAACGCTACGGGTTAAAATTGTTAAATGTAATTAGACCCCTACCCCTCGCCATTCCCGCAAATATATAACAAATAATCTGTTAAATAAAGTTTTCTGTAATAGTAGTCTCTATCTTAATAATATATGTCCTGTTTTTAAAAAAACCTTAAACCCAGATAATTATAATGAAGAAAAACGTGCCTGTAAATTTCTTAAACAGGTGGCGTTTATGTAATTTGCCGTGAGTAGATGGCGCTGTATTAGCTTGGCTATATGCAGGTAACTGTAATCAATGTTGGGACTATTTCGTTATAAGTCCTTATCTATGCAACATCACTCTGATTTATTTAATGTGTTCTGAGAAGATATTCTACACAACCAACCAACCGATGAAAAAAAAGCGTATTTTTAATGAGAATTCTTTGTGCATTTTAATTAATATTTCAGAAAGTAATTAAAATATTAAAATTCTTACGCAATGTTGCACCAGGAGAGGGTTTGGACTACCTAAATCTAAATTTGCAGCCTTCTACGTGGGCTAGATTTTCCTAGCCATCGCCAACAGACACACACACAGAAGCGAAACTTTCTTTTATTAGTATAGATATATGTGTGTGTGTGTGTGTAGAGAGAGAGAGAGAGAGAGAGAGAGTATCCCATTTGTGCATAACGTAACAAATTTCGCGTGATTTTTGTTCTTTAGTGAAAAAATTAATAATTTTTTGGTTATTATACAAGAAAGCATAATGAGAAAAGAATGGTGAAATTTTTATTTAACGTTCTTTAATAGCGCTATTAACAGTGATTCGTAATTTTCTTCATATACAAAAATATATTAAACTATGTCGCCCATCGTTTATTTAAATAAATTTAGCCTAGTTATCTAGAAAAAAGTGTTTTTTTTCTAAACATTAGCTTCAGCCATGAGAAAATCGCTTGAAATATTTGAAACTAAATTTAACATATTTAATAAAAACAACTTTTCTTTTAATATAATACTAGCGCATTTGTGATAATTTACTAGGCTCAGCTGTAATAATTTTTTGAAAACAATATTTTTTGTTCGTTAAGGGAAAGTTGCCCCGATATTGGTTTTTAGGACATATTCGGGATTTTAATTTTCATTTAAATAATACATATGGGCAAAACTGTTTTTCGGCATTGCATCTTTTGTACTGTCTAACTGGACCCGAAATATAGCTCTCGTACAAGAAAAACCTTTGTAGAACCTACACTGTCACCGAATTCAGACCTTGGTATTATCGAACCACGAACATCGGCCCAAGCTTCTTACATTTTACGGCAACTGGTCTTAGCCACTGCCCTGTGATAGGACCATTAATACTATGCACACTATTTGCAATAGTGAATATGGTATGGTAAATCAACATAACATATACTAGTTTAATTATACTTGAAATAAATTAACATTATTAAAACACACATCAGACTGTTGAAACACATAGCATATAATTGCGACAAATTCTACGTTACTGTTTTCAGTATGGAACATGCTATAGTGACTTTTAATAATGCTTTTACATTTCGTAGTAATTCAAATTTTTTTTTTAATGTTTGAATGCGAACGTAAATGGATACAGACAGGCTACATGAACCAAAATCATAAATCCGTCGACTACACTGGAAACGCATAAAAACGAGTTAACAATGATCCATATACAAATAAAGAGCTGTGATATATTAAAAAAATCATTTACATTAAAGAAAAAAATATATTAAAATTGGTTTAGTCGGAGCCACTGACGAGCTGTCAACAAATAAGGATACCTGGGGCAATTGGGTCATGATTTTACATTGTCACTCTGTAGTTTCTGGCAATTCAGCTTCCAGAAGGCATTGTTTATTTTGAATTAAAGTCTGAACTTTTGTAAATGTGTTCAATTAGGTTCGCTCTATCAAACAAAAATATTCAAAATTGCACCTTACAGTCTAAAAATTATAAAATATATGTATTTCGTCTTTCCCGCTGCATGGGTCCAATTGTCCCATAAAAATGGGGCAAAATGACTCGGTAGGTCTGTGTTCCAAACACGTCCGTTTTGTTAAGGCTGGGGTATAAGGGCCTGTTTCAAAAATTGTAAATAGCTTAATTTTTTTTAAACCAAGCAGATCATGTAAATTTGAGTGTTGTAAAGAAAACCTTTTCTGTCACGGTGTTTAAAAAAGCACTAAATACGTAGTTATTACGTTTATTTATACAACAAACATAAGAATTAAGTAACTAGACCTGCCAAGTCTCCGGCTTTTTGAAATACCAGTAATTTAAAACAGAAAATGTTGTTTTATTTAATCGGAGCATTTTGGGATTTAAGACAACATTTTCTCTAAAAAATTACTGGTGTGCAAAAATCCGAAGACTTGGCATCTCTGAGTAAGTACTTATGTACTTTAGTATAAGCAATACGTATAAAAGTTACATAGGTATTTTAGAGGGGAATGAACAAGAAAAATCTGTGATCAAACGGATAAGTAATCTCATTCTCTTTTTTATTTAAAACCTTTGTTTGTCTTCCTAATCTATGTTTGCATCATATCCTGTAATTAAAAAAAATAATGAAAATTAGTTAATTGTCTAATACCTCACGTAGTAGCAATTAAGTAAGTATTATCTACTTACTTAGTAGTTTTTTATAAACAAAAACTTAAGTTACATACACAAACGTGCGTTCAGTTAAAAAACTGTAAGTATTATCTAATTTTCCTTATTGCAAACAAAAGACAATGGAGAAATCAATTTCTTGTAGTAAGAGCAACTCCAAAAAAATATTTATAACTGTTGGGACAACTGTGCCCTGTGGGATCCAGTTACGTCTGATACATGTCCCAGTTACCCCATTCTTGAAATATTTATGGGTTAACTGGAACACCAGCCTTACATTTGAAACACAAAGTAAATATGTATAGATACCTAATAATATTAATGCATTTATGCCTAATCTAAAATAAAACAAAAAAAAATATTATTTAATAAAAGTACTTACTGTATTTTGATAAAAAACCGAGGAAGTTCAACCAAATCGACGCTGTTTTTAACAAAAACTCTTAAATTTTTGGCAAACTATCACAACAAAAGTAGAGTTACGATTGAGCTCACACGCGTTTGTATTAAAAAGTACAGATGGTGCTGCAATGTTGCCAACCGCCTAAACTTAAAACACACCAACAGTTTATTATAAAATAGCATATGGCCCAGTTACCTCCTTGGTCTAAATACTCCCAGCTTACCTTATATGCATTGTGCATGTGTGTGTCTATTGCCCTAATAAAAATATTTTACTATGCGCAAAGTGAAAATGATGAACTCAATGATTGGCACTTTTTAGTTAATCGTCAACCTATTATATTCAGTTGAAGTTATATTGCTCCAATTTTCATCTTGCATATTGACTCATAGAGGTGAAATATATTATAAAAATAGGTAAAAATACAATAATGTTTTTGATAGACTGTTTTTATTTAATCAAATATATATATATATATACCCTTTAAATTAATATGAATGTTTTAGATTTTCCCGCATTATCTACTCAATTTATTTTCATGGTACATTCGTAAAAACAAAATTCCTATTTTTTATGAAAATATATTTCACAAATTAGTATTTTTATAGTGCCCTTCTTTATAGGTAGTAGGTTTATGAAATTCATTTGTGATATATTGATACGTCTAAAGAACAAAACCATATGCTATATTACATAAAACGAAAAACATTCTTATGCTACTTAAATATACAAAACTTTGGTTACGCTTTGTTACATTTTATCGTTTCCAATTTAAGAGGCGGATTTTGTTACGCTATATTAAAATATAATTTAACAAGACTCTGGCATCGTTTCAAGATCGAAAATAACCACAATGAAAGGAGAAATGTTTATGTTAAGAAATTTTATATGATTATCATTTTAACTTTCTTAATTTATTTGCCTATTTCTTTTTTAAAACATAATGTATTAGAATATTTTTTTTTCTATGTTGAAAATGGTTCCACCCTATTATATACAAATACATTTAAAGAACACAGAAAATTATTTTTTAAAGATGCTAAAAAATTATTTTAGAGAAATAAATGAATCTCAAATAAAAATGAAATTAAAGTTAGAAAGATTAACAATAAATATCTCATTTAAGAGTAGAATTAACATGTATATAATATAATTTAAAAACATGTCCGTGAGTAACGCTGACGTCATATTGACGGTGGTAACAATCTAACCAATAAATATCGCTTTTACTGTAATTGTTTTAACTTCTAAACATCGCACAATTTAAATTTTTTACACAACTGAATAGAAAACGAAATGTGCTTTCAAATCCTTTTTTTTAATAACTGTACCTCAATTTATTGATTTTTTTATGATTTTCAAATAATTCTAGAGAATCATTTTTTTTTCAAAGTATGCATGCAACTCTATTATGGAAGATTAACCTGTTTTCCCTTAATACAACGTAAATAATTCAGCATTTGTTTGTTTTCGAATAATATTCCATAACTAAACATTCAAACGTAATTTAAACTTTACAAACAAATAAATAAAACATGAATTTAACAGATATATAAACAACCTACGGACTTAAACACTGTAATAAGCAGAATCATATAGGTAGTGATGGGCATAACGATTATTTTAATTATTCGAATGAATCATTCGAATAATCAAAATAATCGGTATGCCCATCACTACACATAGGTTGATATCTAGTGAAATATTTCCTGGTTGACTGCTGGCATGAGACTAACACGAAAAATACCAAACATGCTTTTTGGTGTAGTTGGAGGTCAATCTGAGAAAATATACTAGATATAAAAAATATTTTAGTGTTTTCAATTAAAAACAATTTTTATCTACATTCTGTAAACCAGGTAGTATATCGGACATCTTTAACCAGGATTGCTCGGTTTGCATTGTCTGATATTTTTTTAATAAATTATCTTTTTCTGACATGTTATGAAATACAGTTGTTAGGCTAGGCTAAAGTAAAAAGGAAAAAAATAACTACTCATGATAGCAAAAATATGAAATAGAAAAGGTCTATATGTTTCGAACACATGCTCAAAATTCCTTCAATAGATATAGAGATAATTTAAAATGTCTGACATATATATTAACAAATTTTGAAACCTGTGGGATTAATTTCAGACCCCTATCGAAAATTTAGTATCCATAATTTAAGGTTTAATTCAGTTATACAAATGTGTCATTATCAGTGAATAATGGATTCAAATTATCGGAATTCCCATAGAAAAGCATTGTGACATGAAAAGAAATGTTCCATACTTTTGAACGCATGAACCAAATTAAATGAAAATCTATATAGCTAAATACGGGTATTTGACCAAATTATCTACCCAATATTAAGTCAATCGGATGCTTTTTACAGCCGTTATCAGGAAAAGGATATACTAAAAAGATATACAAGGCATATAAAAAGATATACAAGGCACTAAACTTTTTTCATGTGTCAACATTAAATTTCATCGTGACGCTTTGGACGTTTTCTACCCCAGTTTAAGAAATTATCATAATAAATAAATAATCTTATAAATAATATATTTGAAACGACAGTCATTAGAGGTACTCTTATACTTCAAATATCTGATTTATTTTTAAATTAAAAATGTTGGTAACTTATCCAAAACAATAATTTACGATAAAAGAAGGAAAAACTACTGGAAAACTGTGATGCTTATATAATCCTGATGTAGTACTATTGCAACATTTTCCAATTATTGTCCTTCACAAATTCCTCTGTGGTCTGTTGTCATTCCAATAATATCCTATGCGTTATATTTCAGTAATTTTTCATTTTTAACATGGATAGCTACTTTTAATTGTTTTAATTGAAAAACACCCCCTCCCTCCTCCCTGCACCGCAAAAACAAATCGGATCCGAAAACGTTCAACTTTTTTGTATTTTTAAGCTATAACTATATCAAATGGTAAATGTGTACAATTGTTTAAAATTCGAATTTGTAACTTCTAAAAAAATCTATCTATTATTTCTGGTAAGATATTAAATAGTTAAACTTTTCGGTATAAAAAATAATTCGATATTTTTGAAGAATTTGTTTTTTGAAGTTAAAACTCGTTTATCTAAAGCTTTACTGAAAAACAAAATGGACAATGACAGCAATATGAGAAAGAAGTCGCTCATCCATAAACAAAATTGTTCAACAAAAGATTCCGATTCATTTCTCGCATTTCTTTCACTGTAACAGAAAAAGGCTTACACAATGAATTTTGACAAGACATCGAAAAGAATATAAATCACTACGCAGCGTAAAAGAAGGGATTTCGAGAAAATCCTTTTAAGAGTAATGCAATTATTCTGAATGACCATCTGTATAAATCTATACAAAGTTTCAAACGAAATATTTTATTCAGTAATTTCAGTATAAATTAATTTTACATAAGTTTTAATGTTTTTTAGTTATCTGTCTTGAGCTTGTACTAACAGAGGCATTTTTATTTAAAATATTAATTAAATTTGAAAAGACAAATATGCCACCCATGTGTTTAATTAATTTGTATGTTAAAAAAATATGTAATCATTAAAATAATAAAACATGATAACTTTCAAGGTAAAAATCTAATCTTAGTTGATATTTAGAATTTTTTATATAACTTCATTTATAAGAATTACTTTATTTTTTGTAATTTTATAAATAAAACTAGAATAAAAAATATATACATTGCTAATAGCATCGATTTTCGCTAATGGCGTCTTCAATTCTGCAACCACGTATTCTGCGCGAATTCTGCGCACTGTGTCCAAGAATCGCAATACTTTCAAAATATTGTCAAATATCGAATTAAAAAAAATCGAAGTGACTATAATTGACCAGTTTGGGAAAATTACTATTAAAATTCATTATTCTCGATTCCAGGCTTCATTTGTCTTATTCACATAACCAACAATAGAAAGAAAATCTTCATGCTTTTGCTAGTTATTCCTTTCCAAAGCTTCTTCAAGTTGGCTTAAGTTTATTCTAATGTGGTATTTGAATATTGCATTTAAACACTGCACTTGAATATATGCTTCAGATCACACACAGAAATCATTTAGAATTCGTCTTTTGAATACTGCAGCCGAAAAATAAAATATAGATCAACAAATGTAGAAATGCAAATTTTTCGGGTATTCGAAAAGCAGACAGCAATATATCCAGTAGTTTAGTTTAAAAAAATAATCATATAATAACATTTTCTAAGAAAGTACAATACACTTCATTCAAAATTTCTAAAAAAGTAAGTTTTATTTAATCTTTTTGTCATAAGCAATACAAATTCTTAAAAATTAATAAATAACTTTATATAAATCACAAAGTATCATTAGCCCCACCAGTGGCTGAAAGGTTCTGCTCTCAAAGCTGGTAGACGGGAGTTGCTGGGTTCAAACCCCTGTCGTGCTCGTCTACCTAACCGTTCGGAGTTTTCCATGGTTTTCTTCGAACCTTGCCGTAAATACGGGTTAGGATCCCTTAGAAAGACAACCACGGAGGGCACCCCTCCCCCAGGGCCTATATCCCTCGTGTTGATAATTGGCCGTCATAAAATCAACCAACAAACTAAAGTAACATTAAGCAAATACTATAAAATATCTTACTAAATGTAGAATTACTAAGTTTGGTATTACTAATGCACATATAACACTGTTATACATTGAAAGTTTTCAGCGAGATAATTTTTTTAAATTCCTACTATTTGCTCACACTTTCTCTATATATATATCTTGTTCAAATTTTCAATCGTTAACAAAATATTTTCTATTCATCCACTCAAGTTCAAATAATTTTTTTTAAACTTGTAGTGGATGACACTTTATGTTAATACAGTTTTTTAAATTAAATTAAATTAATTAAGTAATTAAATTTAATTAATTAATTTTAGTTTTAAATGGGAGAAAAAAATTTCTCCCATTGTTTTCATAAATGAAATGAAAGATTTATCTCAAATTAGTGATGCCACAGAAATAAAATACCGCAACGATGATTATAAAATAATGTTCAATAAAGATAACGTGGGACATTAATGCTGCACGGGTTTATTTTATATATTTATAATTAAAAAGTAGGAATTGACTTTTAAAAAAATTATATTACTTGTTTCTTGAAATATTTAATGCTAATGACAGTTTTACAGCAGCTTTAATAACAATTTTCCAAATTTCAATTTATCTCAAATCTCATTAGCTTTATTTACATTATAATGCAATAAAATGCAAATGTAGAAATTATTTTTTAATATAAATTTGTAAAATCGTTTTAATTTAATGCAGCATTTATATTTAAAATACAAAATTTGTGACTTAGCTGTAAAATGTTTTCATTTTCAAGAATTTAATAATGCATGTTAATTTACTTCCAACAATATTACATTTCTTGAAAGAGAGATTTAACTGTAAAAAGTTGTGAATCTCTTAAACTAGATTATATTTATCACACTTTTAAAATAACTGGTTGAAATATTATTTTATCTAGAAATTTATTTCGGAAAAAAAAGAAAAAAGAAATAAATAGAACTCTTAGCCCACTTTTTACCTAAAGGTAATTTTTCATCTCAAAGAATTTGTACTATTTTGAATATTTAAACAATTTGAAAAGAGTCTGAGTTTTAAAATATTCATATTTTACAGTATAACACAGTAAGTTTTTACGTTATTTTCATAAATTACATATGCAAAAAAAACGCGAACTGTGAAGCATTAAATTAGATACAAGATTTCACATCTTGTGTGTCGATCTCAAAATATTAAGAAGAAAGAAAAAGACAGAAAATTTTAAAATGTTAAATAATACTGTTTAATCTAAAAAAATTTCTTTCAAGCATTTCTTTTAGTGATTACTTTGTTATTAATTAGCATAAGCATTTAAAAAAAATGAAGACTGACAATTTTCATAGGATATCAGTTATAAGACGAATACTGCTTACTTCCTTTTAAAAAATTACTATTCAAATGCAAATAATGTTCTTTAAAATTACTTTAAAAAATGGAGTTGGATCTTCAAGAGAAAAATTTGTTTTAATGATTCTTAGAGCATAAATTAACATACTTTTGATTGAATAGATGATTCAGTTCTTTCACCTGCATTGCAATATTCCAGTTAGTCTCTAAGTAAAATATTCAATTTTAATAAAAATGAATCATAAAAAAGTAATTTTTCTTAAGCTAACTTTGATAAACTATTTCTTCGTGCTTAAATTTTTAAATATAGAATAAATTATGAACACACCATTTAACATCATTTTTCATAGTCAAAACCTTTTTTTTTCCAATTAAATTCAAAAGAAGTTTTTAAAATACATTTAGCTAATTTTCTTTCAGAAAATACAGGTTTCATTAATAAAAAAATACTCTTTATTTATTTTTTGTATACTGCATTAAACTACTAGAAATTGAACGTATTTATATTACGTACTTATATATGAATTTGGAATGAAGAATTTTTTTCTACGTAAATCGGATGCTACATTAATTTGATAATTTAGCATAATATATTAGTTGCCGCCAGATTTGATTCGATCGGATTCGAATCTTATCCGAACTGATTTTTTTTGTATGCACATCTCCTGATTCTCTATCGCCTTGGGCTCCTTGCGGTTGAGAGCGTATCGACGTTCATCTGTCATGTTGGCAGTACCGGATACAAATTCCGGCAACTCCATTGCATACACAATGTGGAGTTCCCAACATTATTTGTATCTTTCCTATGGATATTCCTATGGATCTCTGTAACAAGGCGATCACCTTGGGTATGGATCAAATGAATAAGAAGATATATATGTAAAAAGTAAGAAATGTACGAGATGTCTTGTATGTGTTCTAAGATTATGTAAACAAAGATCATTCGACACAACAGTCATAGGTACTAAGGATCTCAAAACAACCCCTCTAGATGTCTAATGTCCAAATACCATCAGATGTTTCGAAAATATACTCAAATGTGTTGTCTGGTTTATTAAAAAGCAATTTTGTTTGATACTAAGCTCGAGTCACATTAAGAAAAAATTTCCTTTTCATTGTGCAGATTACTTCAAATGGACTTTTATAAAATGGGGTTTACCGATTTTCTGGTAAAGAACTTAGGACCTCAGATTTATATGATAAATAAATAATTTTGATACAAATTGTTCATTTTTATGAATATGTCTTTGAAACGATTTTACAGGTAGATATTTGTAAAATCAGATGAAAAGAACTGAAAAAGTCAGTAGGTTAAATTTAATAGTATTAAAACTTAAAATAATATAGGAATTAAAATAATGTAGAACGTAATAAGAACATTCAGAAAAAAATATCAATCGCTGTTGGTTAGTGTTTGTTACAGTCATTTATCTGCGCAAGAGATATGCGTCGAGGGGTAGTAGTGCCCTCCATGGGGATCTTTCTAAGTGATTCTAACAAGCAAGGTTGAAGAAAACCACAGAAAATTCCACACGGTTAAGCCGACGAGCACGACATTGGTTAGAACCCAGTATCATGCATCGATCAGCTTTACAAGCAAAGTCTCTCACCCGTTGATGGGGCATTATTAATAGTGCATCCAATAGAATAATTACAATACAGTTTTCTCAGATTTCTGCTATATAATTAGTAATCTGTTGTTATTAGTAATCTGTTACGTAATAAAATGTGTCCTTTATTAAAAACCTTGTCCTTCGTTATCGATTTTTCGTTGAATCTGCTCATTTTTTCAGACTTTTGTATGAAATCTTTTCACCTATAATGTATTAACAAAGCAATTATGAATGTCACCATATCTCGGATTTTGTTTGTTCTTTCTTAGTAGATAGGATTATATGCATTTCTATTTGTTACTATAGCTATGCTCAGTATGCAACTTATTTTTTTTTCTTCAAAACTTATTAAGAAGCCTTGACGAAATATGTAAAAGGAAACTCCCGTGTACCTTATAAAATTGTTCGCTATAAGCAATAATACATTTTCTGACTTATTTTCGTCTGAGTTCTTTTCAAATGTTATCAAATAATTTTAATTACAAGCAATTGTTTAAGCCAAAATATTAATTTTTGATTTATCTTAAATTTAGAAAGTTTGGAGATTTAAATGTGCCTGTAAAGCTATGAAAAATGAAAAGCAAGAATTTTAGCAATCCTTTAAATAAGAAAAACATTCTAAATGTAGAAAAAAAACAACAATTTTCCTACTGTTAATTTTATTCATTCTTTTAGTATCACCGTGCATAAAAAAAATTAACAAAATAAACAAAAGTAAACGAAAGAAACAAATATAAAATTTAGATAGCGAGAGTATAGAAGTTGAATCAATAAAACAAAATAACATCTAATTTAGAATGGTACTATATGTTTTGAGAATAAAATTGCAGCAGAAAAAGATTTCACTCATAATGCAACAGTTACTGCATAACTATAGATAAATATTCATTAATCTGTAAATTGTTTTTTGAGATTCCATTCAAAACTAAGTAGACGATCGCTTGGAAGTACGTTTTCACAAATAAAAAAATAATAAAAATATAATAATAAACCAGGTTTAGGCCAAAATAGAAGATATTAAGTTTATCCCTATCAAATTTGAAATTAAAATACTGCTTCATTCTGACCTAAAAAAAACAGAGTATAATGGATTTTTATTATTTATTTTTTTAATATGACAATTTCTTATTTTTTAATACTGTAACATTAAAGCGTTTGTAATTATTCATGATAAACAGGTGTAAATTTATAAGCTTTCTTTGATTTCGTTGAAATAAAGGACGAAATATACATCTGATTATTTTTTTTTAATGATGTTACCCTATTATTATTAAAATTGATTTACTGGAAGATTATAGTCAACTGTAAAATGTACTGCCAATTTACTAGTCAACTTATAATATTGTACCGACAAACTTCTGTTATCCTTCGCTAGTGTAACTTTCACTAGTTTCTATTATTTGTCAATCGTTAGGAATAATATATGCACGAAAAACACTTTTATAAACCGCTTGGCCGTTATTGTTTTCACCCGGTGTTCGTAAATTGGATAATAACTCTATAAACATGACAGAAAAATCTTCCATTCGATGGGAACAAAAGACAAGACATTCCAAGAGCATTGCGTTAAAAGTTGCTAACTGTCTGGGTAAATTTAAATACAGTAATGTTTTTCTGTATATAATGTACCAGTTTGAGAGCTAAGAAGTTATAATAGTACAATCGATTTCCAAATCTAAAATTAGTTTGTATCTTCCCACACTAAAATTTAATCTTCGTCGTTAATCGCCGGTATTAGTTTCAGGAAGTTGGGGAAGGGCGCTTGTGTTATCTGCCACACTGCCGATCCTGTGGCTGAGGAGCAATTGAAGTTTCATTGTATTCTTACGTGAGTTCTATAACTATTTTAAAATTAATATGAAATAGTCTTAAGTTTTTTTTTTCAAAATCTGTTCTACGTAAGGTTTTTGTAAACAAACATTAATCAATTTAATCCGTTTAGCATGATTTCCTGAAAACAGATATTTTCCGGATTATTACCATTATTTTCAAAAAGGTAATATTTGCCTTATTTAATGATATATTTTCGACTAAAAGGGATTTATTATTTTTGCAGGTTTTTCTGCCAGGCGAAAAGCAAACAATAATTCAACAATAAATGCCAAATATGTCTTCAAACATTAATGACAGATGACAAAAGAAACAATTGTATGTTTAAAGTGCGAAATATCAGAAGAAATAATTCTCGGAACAAATGGTTTAAATTTACAAAATGAATAATCGGTAAGTAATAAAGTACTGAGCAGTAAAATTTTATATGTAACACTCGGATTTATGACGAGTTGAAGACACTTGATCGTTTCTATTAACTGATACAGAATTATCTTGAGAAATACATTGCGATTCATAACAAATGTTTGAGGGCGAATAGTAAGTAGAAACTTATAAATAAAAATGTAAGTATGGTTTTCGTCTTACGAGGAATATTTTAAGATGAATTTTGTAATGACACTATTAATCCTTGTCTCTATGCGTAGTTTAATTCGTGGCTTATATTGGACAAGAAATTTATAGTCACTAATCACATTACTCTCTCAAGACAACTGGGCGCCGGACTATAAAGATAAATTAATGAATAAAATAAGCATGATCAATATACATATGTACCAATTCACAAATGCTTATGTGTTTTGATTCATATACTAATTTTGTATTTATTATGTTTAAACTGGCTAAAAATTAGGAATATCTGTGCTTTAACATGGTATTTTAACTTTCCATATTTGATACTGATTGAGAATATTTTTATAAGATAGGGAAGGAGGTGCTAAAAACAGATATATTATTACAATAATATATTATATATTATCGTAAATTTAATTTTACTTTTGGAAATACGAGTAAAGTACATGTCTGTCGATAAATGTTTGTTTTCCAAAGAACTAAGTAGAAATTCGTGCTTTGAGCGATAATTCACTTAGTAACACACTTTTCAGAAGTCACAAAATAATTATTAGTCCAAAACAAATAATCACTTTTGAATATGAAAAGAAATTGAATGCTTCTTTATTATATTTTTTTCAAGGATTACCAATGGCAAAAGTTATTTATTATGTCTTATTGAATTAACTATTTTGAAGATAAAACTTTTAAATGAAATTTTAAACTCGCACTAAAATTAATTTTATGTGTACGATTATATCAACAAAACTACCCATTGCAAATGCTCTGACTATGATAGTCATGCAACACATACACGGCAAAAATTGTTTCATTTCAAAAACATCTTAATGAAAATATTCATTTAACAACATATCTTAGGAAATAAATAGTGCTAACATTCAGAATACTATACTGATCTTAACTAAATTTTCTGCTGCATAAGATAATTACAGATATTCTTTTTACTTAGTACTGTAATGTAGTAATGTTCTATTTCGCAGCGATGTCCTTCTTCATTCATCTTCATCAATATCCAAATCTTTCACTGAGTCGTAGGTGATGCGATAGGGGATCTAAAATTTCTTTTTTTTCATCGCTCTAAAGTCCCTTCGCGTTTTCTTTTATAGAACGTATTGGAGGAGGGAAGAGGGTGGTTTCAGAAAATTAGAGTATAAGGTGTTCAGAACAGTCCAATAAAGATGTAGTTTCAGCAAGATATATTACAGCTTATAAAACATATGTTAAAACTGTTCATGAACTTATGTCATGGGCTGAAATAAAAAAGTTATGTTAAGATTAACAAAATAAATGGAAAGCTGCAGCTGAAGATATTATTAATTCATTAATTTATTGAAGATAGAAACCTTTGGTAACTTATAGGTTTACCCCAAAACCAAAACGCAATTGGTACTAAATGGATTTTCAAACTGAAACAAGATCAAACCTGTAATGTTGCATGTTATAAAGCTCGACTTGAAGCTAAGAGATATACTCAGAAGAGCGAAGAAGATTTTAAAAAAGCATACGTTCTTATCGCGAACAGTGTAACTTTTCGAGTCCTTTTAACAGTGGCAAGTGCCAAGAATATGAAGATTAAGCATTTAGATATAAAAACAGCTTTTTTTAAATTCTGATATAAATGAAGAATTATATATACGACAACAAGAAGGATATATCTTTGAAGCTGAAGAGAAAGAAGTGTACCAATTAAAGAAAGGTATATATTGTTTAAATCAATCGGCCAAAGCTTGCAATGAAAAAGTACATTTTATTTGAACATTAAATGGTTATGTGCGTTGTAAAGTGGATAAATGTTTCTACATGAGAAAAGAAGAAAATGGTTGGAGCTATACTATTCTGTATCTTGATGATATTCTTATTTGTACATTAGCTGAAGAAACTGAAATTAACACATTGAGAATATTTAAAAAATTGTTTCATATATCAGATTTAGGACAAGTGTCATATTATTTAGAAGCTCAAATTGAGCGCTTGGCAGATGGATGTTTTGTAATAAAACAAGAAAAGAAAAATGATAATATGGATTAAAAAGCTAAAGCTGCAAATATTCCCAGGAGTCCAGAATTTTTGAAAAATGAAGATTCGTCAAGAGAACTAGAAACAAACAGCAATTATAGAGAAGTAATTGGTTCTCTTTTATATTTTTTAATACCTTAAGACCAGATATTTTGAATTGCAGCAGTTTGAATCTTAGCACGACGAATTAGTAAATCAACTGAAAATGACTGAATGCAGTTAATATGTTATGAGTTATCTTAAAGAAACATCTGAATATATAAATTAAAATTTGAAAAAGAACTGTCACCTTTTGAATTTTATGCTGATGCTGATTAGATTGGAAATATTTCAGATCGAAAGTCAACCACCGGATACATAATTATTTTTGGGAAATTCACCTGTAATATTGTCTAGTAGAAAACAAAACTCAGTTTTGCTTTCCTCAACTGAAGCTGAATTTATTGCTGTGTCTGAAACATGTAAAGAAGTTGTGTGGATTGCACAATTATTGTGTGAAATTGAGGGTACTCAGAAAAGACAGTTTACGATTTAAGAAAACAATCAAGGTTGTACTGCTATAATTAAAAGCAAGCATGACAGTCAAAGATCTAAACACGTCGACGTCCGTTATTGTTTTATATGTGAACTGTATAAAGAAGGTGTGTTTGATATAAAAGTACTGGGAATCTCATCATATGATTTCAGATATGTTTACAAAGCCATTGGGCAAAATTAAGTTTAAAATACATATGCAATAGAATTTTTAATGCAGCAGCTTGAAAGGAAGGGTGTTTGTGCGTGTCTGTGGGGGGGGGGGGTTGTTGAACTATGTATTCATGTACAATCTGCCTTATAAATGTTATCTGAAAGATTTAAATTTTATTACATAGGTAAAACTGCAACTGTATTTTGCTTGTCAACTGTATTTTAAATTCTGTTTTTGTATTAGTAGTTTATATTTTGAGATGTTACATGTAGATTGTTCATTTTACGGAATCGGGTTATATCAAATATGTATTTCTTATTATACTTCGCTTCATATTCTGCTTGCTACATATTTACGAAGCGTGTTTTACAATTTATTTTTAACCGTAGCATCTGGGTTATTAGCAACATTGTTCAACTAAAAGTAAAAAGTTAAGTGTGGAATACGCACAAGCACTTCAACACACTTCAAAAGGATGGTCTAAAGACAATTCATTAAATGGAAGTAATGTAAATGATTGGATAAAAGTGAATTTCTATTAACAAAAATGTTTTACACAGTAAACGTTCATTGCCTTGCTACTCCAGCAATCAGGTGTTCACCAATGTCACTTTCCGTTTCCATAATATAGTGTTATAGCGCTTAGTATTTAGCTATCATATCGATCATTATTAATTTCGCTGATAAACAATGATAATGGTTGATATTAAAGCATTTAATCGAAAAGTTAAAACAATACAACAATATAGCTTCAGAGTTTAAGATATTATTAAAGGAATTTTAAATAATTTCATATTTATTGCATTATAAGGAAAAGTTGCATGACACTAAAATTGCGGGCCGATATTTTTATATTTATATGTCTTGGAAAATTTCCTGTGTAACACCCAATTTACTGAAAAATTTCGAAAATTTCGTTTCATGTTTTGCAATTGTAAAAGTAATAAAAATCTACAAGGGACACATTTGGTGAATGTTTTGAAAAGTTATATATTTTTTTGTTTGTAATGTTAGACAATAACGCAACGGGAAATGTATGTATAACCTGTTTGTCAAAATATCAAATAAACACAACTGATATTAGAAATGAACTGTACTAACGTGGAAAAGAAAATAGGAGAGCTCCTTTATTTCGCTGAATTTCTGCTATCCAGCGCTGTACCATTTTTCCTTGTTCAAAAAAAAGTATTAATAAACCATATCCGATTCTTGAAAAATATAATATATTACAATGTTGATGGATAAACATGAGAAAATATTTGAGTAATTCTGTATAGAAAAATGGAAATCTTGACTAAATAAATAAAATAAAGAAAAATTTACCAACACATTCCATACGAATCTTGTTGCAAAAACATAAAAAAATCAAAAATTCTTCAAATATACATTTAAACAGATTAGCATGTCTAATATTAAATCCATATTTCCCGAGCATTTTTACCTTTCTGAAACTTTAGGCTAATCTTGTGATACAATTGTTCCAATTTTTATACCAATTTCAAAGATGTTTGTATAGAACACTTATCTTGAGAGTGCTATTTGCGTGTGCAGCAAAAGATGAATTAAATAAGGAAAATGTACCGTATATATCTGAAATAAAGTTCTATTTCGAAGTTATAAAGTTATTGCATCAGAAACCTTTTCTCTTTATGTAGATTGCATTGAAATTCAACTAAATATTTTTTTAAAATTTGCATGGTTTCTAATGCAGAATATACTTAACAGGAAAGAGGTAAATAACTCTAGTTTCAAGTAATTTCTTTTCAAAATATCAGTTTTACATACGCACATTTTTCATTGACATCATAAAATAACTTTCCATTCTTTAAATATTGATAAGCCCTAGAAAAAAATCCTCGAAAAAGTTTGATTTATGGTTTATTTGAAAAATACTTATGAATAATAATTTGAAATTTTTACAGTTAAATTTGAGAGTACATTGAAAGAAAAATTAAATGAATTGCGTGCTTGTTAAAGTAGTACGTTTAAAATTGATAAATTCTGTTAACCAGAATATTCTCATTTCCAGTAAATTCTACCAAATAGTTGGATGTCTTTTTTCTTCATAATAAAGAAATCTTATTTTTTACTTTTTCAGTATAAAGGTACTCGTTAAAAATGAAAAATATTCTTAGAATTTATCATTATAAGTAGAAAAGTTTCGCAAAAGGAATGGAAAGTGTTTTTCTGTAGTTTTCGAGCTCATGTATTTCCGAAGCCTATTTAAAATTTTGAATCATTTCTTTATTCGAAGGAAAACTATTTGAAATATAATTTTTTTTAATTACTTATACTAATACGTTTTTTAAGTTATTTATTTGTGCCTCATTTTTATAAAATTTTCCATTTAAAACTTGTGTTATTTGAAATCATGTTTGGATTATGTTTTTTTTTAGTAATAATAGTAAAACGAGAATAGCAATAAAATAGATGCTGAAATAAGTATTAAACTGAATGAAACGGAATAATGTAACACTGAATTGTGGTCATTTGTTTTACTTGCACATTGCGTTGCAGTATAGCATGTTGACTTCATTGATACATTAATCTCACTAGTTTTCAATGTCATGTTATTATTGTGCACATCAGATAGAAAACATTCCGTATTATGTTTTTTGTCAAAAACTGAAACATTATTGATTTATATTCGATAGAGCAGAGTGCAGATTTCTTCTGATATTACAAGACATTTTTGACGTAATTCGTGCATCTACTTTAAACGGGAAATCTAAACCATATTATACAAGGTGTGAGAGACTTATTTTCAAACTAGGAGTAAACGTATCAAGAAACGCACGATAAACTTATTCAATGAATGAACTTCTTTTGAATTTTCTCTAAAATGATACAAGAAATAGTGATAGATGTAGAATAATTGTTAAACAAAGAAAACAGATACCTTAAATTGTAATTAGAAAAAACTTATACACAATGCGATTTTATGCTTTTAAATTTGATAAATTAGAAAATTTACAATTGATTAAATTCTAACTCTAAGGGAATTTTGTTTTAACAATAGATGCTTATAATATGAAGAAATTAGTAGGCATTTACACTAAGAAAGGATCATAAACGAGTTTCCATTATTACATTTTAATGAAAAAAATAAATTAACAGGAGCCGTAAAAAATTAAAGTATTCCATGCTATCGAAACCCTTAAAATTAGAAATGTTTTGAGTACTGAATCACATAATCACATAATCTTAAGAAATTAGGTAAAAATTTATTGTTGTTCTTTAAATAAAGTATGTTCAAAACGATATAGGAAAGAATAATGTACTTTTATCTCATTAAATTAGAAAAATCGAATATTATTTTCTTGAGATCATGGAGTAAAAAGATAATTCTCTTTTGTACAGATTATTATTTTGCTCGTATCCTGAAAGAGAGGCTATCGCAGAAAATAAGATAAAATTGAGAAAGTATAATTAAACTAGATGGAACCCGTCAAAACTTGACGGAAAAAAATTACTATAACAATATCAGTAAAACTAGCTTCTTTATTATTTAAGAAGCAGTTCGTATGAAACAGTCTTTCATATATTTTACTTTAAAAGTTTTTTCTCTCCAGTGAAATACAGTACTATTTCCGATGCAAACTCCACACAAACAATCCGTATAAACAACTATGTAATGCAAATCAGTTCGGCATTACTACCATATTACCCACGGCAAAAAGAAAAAAAAAAGAAAATTTCATGGAGCTATGAAGTATCATATAAATAGTATATTCCTTACGTCCATCACATATTAAGTAAATAAAAGAACATAGTAAATAAAGCATACCTCCCCCCCCTTCTGTGATAATGCAACCGAATGAGCTCCTATGCGCATGTGCATTACACCTGCCCAAAAGCACCGTCGGAATTCGACGTTAAAAAAAAAGTTTTAAAATGTTTAAATAAAAAATTTATAAATAATAAAAAAAATTAAATTAAAAATGTCCTTTTTAATCTATAAAATCTAAACTATACATGGATGAAACGATATAAGCGCAGTGAGATGATACTACTTGCAATGCGCAGAAGGCGCTATAAAAATGAAACTGTCCATTTAATTAGGCGAACAATTACCATATATGATAGACGTGGAAAATTTTATTGGTACAATTCTAAAGTATGTTTACAAAAAATTATCAATATTCGAGATTTGAAATAGTAATGACACATAATATAAATGCCCGACAATATGTTATCCCGAATTACGTAAAGTTTATGGCGATAATAAATAACCGTATAGAATGATTTCACAATGGGTGAAAACATTTGGTGTGGATCGGAAGTACACAACGGATTTACTCTGCACATATTGAATCAAAACGGACGTGTGACTTGTCGTCTCCCGTCTATTTAGAATAGTTAGATTAGAAATCTGAGGAATATTTTTTTTTACAGAAAGTCGATGGCAGAGGCATCCCCAGAGGCATCTTATCCTCTGACGTTATATCTATGTTTCGGACTGTAGAGCGCTGCATCACTTTGATCAACAGACTCTATTTTGCTAACGGCATTCATCGACTTTCAGACATATCGCATAATGACTCATAATATAAATGCCCGACAATATGTTATCCCGAATTACGTAAAGTTTGTGGCGATAATAAATAATCATATAGAATGATTTAGCTAGCTCAGCTAGTGATTATATTAAAGCAATTTTATTTACGTAGCTCATAAAAATATTTTTTTAACACGGAATGAAGTCAATATTAAATTAATTTAATGTAATACTATTTTATTATATTACATTGCTAAATATGGAAAAATGTTAATGATGTCATAAGTTGTCAAATTTCCAGAGTTCTTATCAACTTTTGCGTTTTGAATATTTCAGCAAATTTCTCATGCTTTAGAAATGTGGAATTTTTTTCAAAATATTTCGATTACATACTTAATATCAAATTGAAAATTTTCCGTAGATGATCTGCTGTTTCCATAAACCATCGCTTCAGGGAAAAATAGCTAGGAGCTGAAATCATCTGAAATTTTAGGGTACGTTTCAGCTATCTATAAGAATTTTGTGTAATTATCGAGATATAACGTTAGTTTCGCCGAAATTGCACTATTCCCATTTTCCGATTGTATTTCTTTTCGACATCTGTGTCTCTCGCGATGTTTAGTAAATATGAGTCAAAGAATACAAAATACTAAAAACATTTAACACTTAAATAAACTTTCAAATTTTGTTTGCGATCATAATAAATTATATTTCTTACAGTGTGAGAATTAAAAATTCATTTTACAAAATGTATGAATTTAACTTTAGACAACATCAGTTTGAAGTCATAATCAACATCATAATAAATATATCATAAAAACCGTGTGTATTGATAAATATATTACACAGATCGGTAGCGGTTGTTTTATTTTAACAACTTTCACAACGGTTATAGCTTACATAAACTTTCCTTGTGATTCATTCAATCTTGAATACTAGAATTATTCAAGCAATTTAAATATCTAGTGGAGTAATAAATGAATTTAAGTAATTTATTTTAATTTTTTATAGCTCTTTAAAAGTATGGTTCTAATTCAAAATAATCTGTACAATAATAACCATGTCTAAAAAGTATTCAACAATATAGAACACCAGAAAAATTAACCTACTTGGGTTCAATCGGGTCTAATATGAGATACACAAAAAAGGTTTTGTAGTAATAAATTTGATTTAATGAATATTGTGTTAGAAATACATCATTTTAATTATATCCATTACGAAAATTCTCAAATTTAAAAGGCAAATCCCCAAAATATCTCACATTACCATAACCTTATTTTTCCTATAAGAAATTTTTTTCTGTCAGACTTCAAAACTTTTTGCGCGCAGCACTTAAATAAAAACTTGGGTACATTAATTTAAAAGGTTTTTATTCGGTACGAGATGGTGACTATTTTAGCCTTTAAAATTTGTAATATGTTTAACGTACCCTGCACTACAAACCATTAAACTCAATGGGCTAATGTGAGATAGTGTATCGGGCTAATATGAGACAATGGCTTGGGTCTGTAAAAATACCATTGTCTAATATAGCTTGAAACATCACACACACTCATAAAACAGAAAAAGTTAATGTTTAATTGTCTTTTTGTTATTTCTAAAAATTCATCTAAAATCGTAATAGTACATTCTTTTATGCTTGTTACAGGTTTTTAATCGAATGATATAAAATGCTAGCAGATTTATTTTACAACTTAGCTTACATCTCAAGCTAAAAATGACATTAAAGGTTAAAACCTGTCTATTTTTTAACATTGAAAAAGGTGTGTAGTTACAAAACGAAAGGAAATAACAGAGTTCATATAATAACTATTTACCTCACATGCTATCAAAGCCTGAGAGCAAGTACGTAAATGCATCTCTCTGGGTTGAAATCCAGAGAGTCCAAGCGTAAACAAAATGTAGAATTCATCTCTATACTGTATTTTATTATGGAGTCAGAACAGCCGTGACCACAAACCTCTTTTTAGCTCACAGGCTATCAAATTTTGAGAGCTGTTGTACCCGCAGATTCTGTATGTAAGTACGTATGTATGTACGTACGTATGTATGCACGTATGTAACACAATAAATATTGATAGAAATATCCGATTTGCTTCAAAATTTCAATATAGGTTCATTCTGATAAGGCGCTTCCCTGATTAGTTTTGGAGGTTCAGTGGTTAAGTATAAAGGGGAGAACAGGAGCTAATCCCCCCCCCTTAATTTAGATAAATTGATTTTTCATGCAGAATTATCCGATTTTCTTCAAATTTTGTATATAGGTTAATTGTGATAAAGCGCTTCCCTTTTTAGTTTTGGGGGTTCATTGGTTAAGTATAAAGGGGGAACGGGAGCTAATCCCCTCCCTTAATTTATTGTCGATTTCTTTATTTTTCGAGGGGCATTATTCTTTGAAATAAGAGTATAATATACAATTAGTGTGAGCTCAATGCCGTCAGTTTAACTGGGTATTTTTCTTTTGTATTTATAAAATATTCTGTGACATCGTTTTGTACGTTTCTCGGAGAATAATATATACATAGCTTTCTAGCACGACGATTTCTTTTTAATTCCTTATAAGAAAATATTTACTATGATTTATTGAAATGATCAAAATGAAATTATACTTTAACAACTTTCTCTTCAGTTCATAAAAATATTAGAACTCTTACGTTGCTAAAACCATCTTCTAAAGAAAATCTTTTGTAAAACTAAAATTCCTGAGGTTTACATACTATTCATTTATTTTAAACATATGTGTTAGTTATTTTTCAAAGTCTTATTATAAAAGTTTTTTCCACTGGGTTTAGAATGGAAAGTAATTTAAGCGTTAAGAAAAAAGAGAAATTCCTTACAAACAAGACAAGTTTCGATGAAAAATTGTTTGGGTTTTAACTACTTACATTTCCTTTTTTTCCCGTATTGAATTTTTCTGTCTCAAAGTAAAAAAAAGATTGAAAATATATTGAGTACAATTTTCAAGAGATAAAAAATGACGTTGCAAAATCAAAACTTTTGTAGCTAATAAAATTTATTGCAGATATTTGCATGCAAAACCGGATGATTAAGTGTGTCTTTTCATTCTATGTATAAAATGTCATGGTTATAAAAGTGTGGCTATTTGTTATGCGGATTAAAATTATTTACTCAAGTTATTTAAATAAGTATTTACAACAATATAGTTGGAAATATTTATATGTGTGATTAATTTTTAATTATATAACAAAATACTGATTGTTTTTAACTTAAGGTTTCAGTTGTATTTCCATTATAGTAGGACATAAAAAACGTACTATTTCGTGGCATATCGTGCTGTTTGAACCTGGGTATACTATTCAAAAATCTACAGAAAAAAACATATATCTGCAGTCTTCATGTTTTATCGTTTTGTACATTAGTGAAGGAGAATGAGAGGAGTAGTGGTACTTAGGGCTAAAATCTATTCCCAGGAAGTATGAAAACTAATAACATGCACATCAAACCAATTGTATTAAGATAAGTACGTGATGTGTAAAAACAAATATAAATAAATGCATAAACCGTTTCAAGTATTCATAATAAGAGAGCTCCTTATTAAAAGTTAAAATATACCAAAAGGAAGGATTGGGGACCTTTTTTCGACTTGTTTGATGTGGTCATTCAGTTGTCGTGAGACAAACTAACGACCGTCTTTTGGAGAGATCTTTATCACATTCCCTGAACATAATTTATTTTATTAATTTGTGTACTTTGCTTCAAAACCTTTGAAGAACAATTGAAATGTTCACAACTGACCACAGTCTTTGGTAAAGAAAGTCCAAATAAATAATTTATGACTCGTGCGGCAGTATTAAGTCTATAGAAGACCGATGGCGATGGTGTTGCAGTTCTTTGTCGGGTTGCTTGATGTGGATGTTCCTATCTCGCCTACGAGAAGCTAGTGATTGCCGCAGAGAAGGGTTCGTGATATGTTTATCATATCCTCTGAAATGAATTTCTTTTGTTATTTTTATACGCTTTCCTGTAAAATCTTCAAAAAGTAATAAAAAAGGCAATAAAAACTAACTGACTACAGCGCCCTTAGAAAAGAAAGAAATATTATATGATTTTCGTTGGTTTTTTTCGGTTTTCATGCAGTCTTAGGTTGCCTATAGAACAAATATTCCGACGAGTCCCATAAATGATTTATTTCGTATTTCTTTCCCAATGACTCTGTGGTCAGTTGTGAGTTTTTTAATTGCTATTCAGAGATTTCGAAGCAAATGGTAAAAAATCAACAAAAATTAAATTCTTCCCAGGGGATGTAGTAAACTTGTCCAGCATTCGCCTCTACAATCGCTGCATTCTCTTGTCCAGCAACAAAAGAATGACCACATAAAACAAGCCAAAAAAGGTCCCGCACTCTATCGTGTTGGTGTAGTTTAACCTTTACTGTAAAATGAATGAAAGGTAGAGCGAAGAATAATAGCAGAAAAATACGGAAGTTACTACTTACTATTTTTTCTCTTTTCTTTTCATTCATTTTGCACTGACAAATACTGAAAGGGCTCCTTTCATGAAAGCTTGAAGCAGCTGAATGCTAAACTTATTTCGTCTGCTTGTGCTTTGTATTATGTAGTATTTTACATATCACATGTTTTACTAAAAACTACCTTACGAATAAGTAAAACAATGAAATTGTGAGTTTTACAAGGCATAATGATAGTGTCCTAATGTGTATTATGTCCGTCACAGGTAAAAACTTTCCAAGTCTCTATACTATTATTTTTTTAATCTCAAAATAGAAATAAATGCACACATTTTATCACACATTTTTTTTTAAAAAAACGTAACAAAAATTTGGAAATTTACATGTGTTTTATGGTAAATTCTTCACAGAATGTAAATTATTTATGTTACAAAATTACATTTAAAAAATATATTTGAGATATACATGACAAATTTATGGTTAACCATGAATAGTTTTGATAGTGATAAACCTAAAAATGTCTGGCATTATTCTCTTATTTTTCTAAATTCTTGCAAACTAAATCAGAAATAGTTGGGCTGGGTCTACCATTTTTCTCAATTTCAGTTTTTTCAAAGAGTTTTCTTCTTTCAAATGGATTACATAACAAATCTTGTACAAAACAAAAAAAAAATCCCTTTTCTCTTTTTGCTATTATTTACAAAAAAAAAAGAAAGAAAGGAAGAAAGAAAGAAACAATGGTCACACAACTGAGAAACAACTGAACGAAAATTAGACTATCAGAATCAGAACAGGGAAGGTTTATCTTCACTATCACAATGTCGCAATTTTCATGAAGACGAGAAAAATCCTCCATACTTGGAAGTCCCCAAAATGCGTACATTTTAGAGTATTATTACATCTTTCTTTTCTTCTAATTCTTTAAAGAAACCCTTTAGAGGAAGGTGGAGATATTGTTAGGAATTAATAACTAATAAATAATAAATATTTTATTATTTATTTTTTAAATATGCTTCATCCTATTTCATAAGAAAGAAATGTTTTGTAATTAAGTGCTTTTGATTATAAAATTTACGTAAATAATTCCACACGCCTTTTACTGCTTTTATTCTAGGCGCTGCACTTATGCTTTATACATATCAACTGATTATTGTCTACATTTAAGTAAATTTTCGCTTTAGCAGACATGTTTGCTTTATTCTGTAGCCTTCATGGTCATGAGAAGCTCCTTGTTATTTTTATTGAAATTTAATTTAACTAGTTGTTGTGGCAACAGAAAAGAATATTCCATGGAAATGTACAAAATAAAAATATCGTTTAGTAAATTTAAAAATAATGTTTATTCTTATTTTTATTATGTAAGTTATAATATATTTCAGTTAAAAAGACTATTATTATCTTGTGATGTGAAGGGAAAAAAAGAATACTTTTCGTACCCCTACAATTCCAAGAATCTCGATCGGTTCCCTCTTCAGTAGATTGTTCCGATCTAATTACATTCCATAGCCCTGTATTGGTTAAGAACA
Organism: Maratus michaelseni; assembly: GCA_963931845.1. Taxonomy (NCBI): domain Eukaryota; kingdom Metazoa; phylum Arthropoda; class Arachnida; order Araneae; family Salticidae; genus Maratus; species Maratus michaelseni. Next base: position 252,317,303 of record OZ007590.1, on the reverse strand, counting down.
TTTTCATTTTAAATTTTCATAAATCATAATTACTGTTATTTAACATTGTGAAGTTCACTTTTTCCTCAGTCATATTTATATGCTGGATAGTAATTTTAGAAAAAAATGGCAATTTAAACTGTTAAACGAAATTTCCTAATTCAAAACAAAAAAAAACTTCTGGACCCATAACCTGTTAAAAATAAATTATAAAACACACTATTTAAATATGTAACAAGCAGTGTAAAAAACGCATTAAAATAAAAAATATATATTTAATAGAAACCCGATCCAGTAAAATGACCTACATGTAAGACGCCAAAATATAAACTATTAATGCAGAAACAGAATTTAAAATGCAATTGCCAAACAATAAAATTTAAATCTTTCAAACGACATTTATAAAGCAGAATGCACGTGAAATACTACACTACGGAGACAACATAGACACAATATCCTAATTCTTACTCTTCTATGCGTTATCTTTTGCCACTTTTGCCCTTTTTTTACACGAACTAGAGTACCTTGTCTTATCAAAGTAGAAACGTATGCCCAAGACACTAGCTCGTGTTTGTAGTTTTTACCCAAATTATGTAATATAAATAACATGGCAATATATAACTTCGAAGACTTTAAATATTACACAAACATTAGCTTGGTGCTAATTGTAGTTTCACGAAGTCTGGTGTTATCTAAAATCCTCTCAACCAATCAAATTTTACATGCAGTAAGTCAGTACTCTGATAAATAACGGTGCCCTATCAGAAAGTAAACAGACACAGACATTCCCGCAAATATTTCCTTTTATTTAATATTAAATTACTCGATGGATCAAAATAAGCATACTACTATTTGAAAGGGTAAACAATGTAAAATGGGGTGCATGTGATTTTGGTCATGGAGTCATTTTAACTGAAATACGTGATAAAGATTTTTTTTTAAGACAAACACGCTCACTGTTTAAGGCTGTTCTTATAACTTATTCTTGTTTTTCAGACTTAAAATTCATATAGACATGAAGCTTATATGTTGATCTAAAAACTAATCGCATGTGCATTTGCAATCCGAAAGCTTTATTTTATCTCATACAGGTTAATACTTGAAAAAATAAAAATAAAATTCCTACACTTCAAGTTTTTTGTCAATAAATATTTCAAAACGGGGGAAAAAGGGGAAGAATTTTCGTAATGTACTCTAAACAACGGGTAATATATAAAAAAAGTGAAACGTTTTGATGATTACAAAGATGTAAATTAAATCTAGATTAGACAACAGGGTGATTCAGAATTTTTTTTTCAACAGACATCGCTCCCGTTTTAAAAATCCAACAAAATTCACTATCACAGCACCACCTTCAGGCCGATTTTCTCCAAAATGTTATGCAAACCTCGGCCTATTACATTCATCTAAATATAAAATTTCATTGAAAAATATTCATAAATTCTTCATATAAACAGCAAAAAATCGAGAAAATTGCACAAAATCGCTATCACAGCACCCCCTTCCAGTGGAGTATCCCCATTTTCAACTGGCACATGAGTCCCATAGTCAAAAACATATATATGAAGCTTGGTTCAATTCTATCAACTTCATACACTTTCCGATAATACAAAAATAAAAAAAATCGCATCAAAATTACTTTCAGGCCGAATTTCTCCAAAATTGTATACAAACCACAGCTTATGACATTATATCTAAATATAAAATTTGTTCAAAAATATTCCTAAATTCTTCACTTAAACAGCAAAAAAGTCGAGAAAATCAAACAAAAATTGCTGCCCTTCCGGAGGAATATCCCCATTTCCAACTGGGAGCTGATGTTCATAGTCAAGAATGTATATATGAAGTTTAGTTCAATTCTATCAATAACTTCATACACTTTCCAATGATACAAAAGAAATATCGCACAAAAATCGTTATCATAACGCCTCCTTCCGGGGGAATATCCACAAATTCACCTGGAGCCTGCTGGCCATAGCCAAAAACATATATATGAAGTTTGGTTCAATTCTATGCATAGCTTCATACGCTTTTCGATAATACAATGAGGACGGATACACAGACACAAGGACAGACAGATATTTTGTTAAAACGCGTTTTTCAGGATCTCTGGCCCCTAAAACATGTAAATCGGTTGAAAAAAAAATTAATTACAATACTTTCTTTTATTTCAGATAGAAGAAAGTAAAAAACATATGCGTTTAAAGAGAACATTAAATTTTTGTGAAACCACTGAGCGATAATACCTGGTGATTACAATGAAAGTTACGATTTCAAAAATCGATAATTTTAAAACTACTGGTCAGAATGACTTGATATTTTAGCAGAACAATTGTGAGCCAATGGCATTTGGTTTGGCGAAGGAAAAAAATAGTTCCAAAATGTTCCGATAGATGGCGCTGCCAGGGTAATGTCAGGGGAAAGACCAAAAATGTATTCGTTAAACACATTAATATTGTAGCCAAAAGGAAAAAATACAGTTCAGGGATTTACTAAAAATTTATTAGCGAAAAGACAAGAATACGTGTTTACAGCGACAACAGCGATAATGACAAAAAATGAAAAAAAAAAAGAGGTTCATGGAACAAACACCTTACTGATGATTAAGGCATAAGTTGTTCGATATGCCCTCCGCCTTGTTCCACTACTAATTGGAAGCGCAAAACGGCATGCTCCACAACAGATCGGAGGGTATCTGTACTGATGCAATGGGTGTGGTATGTGGTTCTTGCCTTCAAGTCGGCTAGATTCTCAATTCGCTCGCTGTAAACAACATTCTTCAGGTACCCATAGTTTCCACGTATTAGTAATTTGCATATCTCCAGACAATCTGAACCCTGGCAGCGCCATCTGTCGGCACATTATGGAACTATTTTTCTCCTTCGCCAAACAAAATTCCATTGCCTCACGACTGTTTTGCTAAACTATCAAATCATTCTGACCAGTAGTTTTAAAATTATCGATTTTTGAAATCGTAACTTTAATTATAATCACCCGGTATATGGTTTATCAATATTGTTCTTTTATTAACCCCTTCGGCCCTGTTTTTTTTTTTTTTAATTTTGGGAAAAAATTACTGTTATGCTAACAAAATTAAAAATAGCTATCTGAATCACAGAAGTTAGGGTTTAATGAAAGTTAACGAATGCGTTCTTTACCAAAACCTCACAAATGTAGTTATTTTGCGGGGTTTTCATATAACTAGTCTAAGGAAGAATTTTTGAAGACGTTTGGAAAATGTCGTATTACAACTAAATTAAACAAGCATAAAAATTGAGTAATATTTTTTATCTTTTATCACAAATTACCAATTCGGAAATTCCCAAATTTTAATTTAAAGAGTGAAACGTATGTTTTAATTAAAAGAAATGCCAACGGCTTGCTAATAATTATGAAAATTATTATTATTATTATTATTACTAAATGCTAAACATAAGTGAAGTCATAATAGGAAATGTAGAGATTTATACTATCACTATTAGGTGCTGGAATTAATAAAAATAATATTTAAGACAAAATAATACTCAATAAAAGATATGTCCTATTAGTAGGACGTCAGGGCCGAAGGGTTTAAAATGTAATTTATAAAAAAATTCGAAAATTTTAATAAAATGTCGTTTACTATCAAATTATAAAACGTTCTATATAGGGTGCGTGTAAAAACTTTAAAGACAGCAAACAATTGTAAAAATATAATAAATTTAAAATGAGATAATTGAAGGGGAAATTTAATGTTGATCATAAGGTTGAAATACTAATATAAAAATCAACAAAATGTATCTGTGAGCTTTTTATTGCGAAAAAATAATAATTATGCAAACAAATACTATTTTCGCTTGCGTAAAAACTTTAAGGACACTACTATTTTTATAGAAATTTTACGTATATCTATTATTGATTTGCATGTTAAAAACTCTTGTGTATGGTGATTTTTGTGAAGTATTATATTAAGAGTTTTGTTAATTTTATAGTAATGCCAAAAGCAAGTAAACTGACTGAATATGAAAAAGGTACTGTTGAATCTTTTGCATTGTCAGTAATGAGGTGTCGATCTATTGATAAACAGACAAGAAGATCTAAAACCGTCATCAACAATTTTGTGAAGTTAAAAGACGAGTGTGGCAAACAGAAAACGCTGGAGGCTAGCCAAAAGCCTTGCCACTCAGAGATGAAAGGAGAGTTTTAAAGTTAGCATCAACTGGAAAAAACTCAAGTGAAGAAATTTTACGAATGGCTGGATTCAGTATTTGCAAAAACAAAACAATATGCAACATAATTACTCGATTTGGAAATTTTCAGTAGACAGAAAAATTGTGTAAACACGCTTTACTGACTAGATACAAAATCCAGTGTTTACAGTTTTCAAGACGAGTGATGACCTGGGACGTCAAATGGCTATAGGTTCTTTTCTCCGATGAACCAAAATGGAACTTAAATTGTCCTGATGACTGGAAATGTTACTGGCATGATTTTAGAAAAGAAAAAGAAATTTTCTCAAAACGTCAATTAGGTGGTCGATCCATTACGACAAGGGGCTGCTTTTCGTTTAACGGCGTGGGGTCACCTGCATTTCTTTCAGAGAAAGTTAATTCAAAGGCTTGTCTAAAATTTCTTTCTAGCTATCTTTTACCTGTTGCAACAACTTTGGCAGTGAGAAAATGGATTTATCAGCAAGTTAATGCCCATATCCACACAAAACATAGGACAAAACTCTGGTTCCAGAAGAAAAATGCTGGAGTTTTGCAATGACCACCCAGAATTCCTGATCTAAACCTTATCAAGAAATTGTGGAGGGATTTAGCAAGACCAGCTTATAAAAAAGGAAGGCATTTTTCCTCACCTACATAACTCAGATCTACAATTCAAGATGAATTGTAATGATACAAAACCACTCCCTAACTGTGCCAAAAATTAATAATGTCCATGAAAGACATAATATTTGCGGTCATTAAAAGCAATGGAGGGTAAATAACATATTAAGTATCTGCTTCTTCATTACTGTATTGTGTTTATTTTTCTGTCCATAAAATTTTTACACATGCAAAAATAGTGGGTTTTTTTTTGTAATAAAATACTTACAGATAGTTTTTGTTGTCTTTTTTATTAGCTTTTCAACTTTATGATACACATTACGGTAAACTTTTTTTACATTTGAAATGTATCTAAAAATTAGCATTTTTTCCTCTCCTTAAAGTTTTTACCCGCACTGTATTTTTCCTTTTTAAATGCTACTCAATTACTTAATACTAGTCTTTTTACCATGATATCAAACATAGGTTTCACAGAACTATCATTTTAATCACACATCTATAAAAATATAAAATATATTATTGTTATATCTAACTTAATGTTTGTAATACACAATTTAAGAAGCTATACTTGCTAAGACTATTTTTTATCCGATATATAATGGAAATAATAGTGTATAATGTTTAGTGGAATTTTTTTCTAAATAGGAGAAACGTTGAAGTATTTTTCATGAAATAATCTCAGCATTGTAACGATGTGTTCCGATTACTCCACTGATAATATTAGTTAAATTATGTTATGTTTTTTTTTTTCTCTTGAAAAAAAAAACAAAGAAAGAAGTCAGAAAATTGTGAAAACGTTACTTTTAATATTTCGGTATATGTATTTATTTAGTTCCTAAAATTTCTGCAGAGTAAAATTTGAGAGATCAAGAACTTTATGAATAGTTTAATATAATTTTGCTAAAATATGGCTTACATTTGAAAGTTATTCATAGAGTTATTAATAAACAAAATTATTCTGTAATCATTTTTTAGGTACTGATTACTTGTGAATAGTTTTTCTATTCATTTTTATGAAGCATGTGTCATAAATTAAAATTGCTATTAAAATGCGTAGAAATTGTGAAAGAAAGAATTTTAAACTAATGTAACGTAAAAAATTTAATATTAATAATCTGAATGGATGTATTTTCTCCCATCCTATACGATTATATATCACAAGAGTCGTGTATTTTTTATTCCCTTATAGAAAACCTCATTAAAAAGAGATTACTTCAAATAAATGAAGGAAATACTTGAATATCCATACTAATAATAAGCCTGTTGGAAGTCTCTCTCCACTCACATTTCAGGAAATAACTAATTTTAATGAAACTTTGTCATATTATAGTGTTCACATAAAATAAAGTTTTAATGAAGAATTTTTTTCGACATTTTAATTAGAAGATGGGTTATATGCAAACGTACTGCAACAATTTTATACATTGTAATAACTCAGCATTTTTAATTTAACAACATGGAGTAAAAGAGTTTTATTAAGAGAAATAAATCGGTCCAGTGCGATTATAACTCGCGCTCAAAGTGTTTCGTATATTAAATTTATTAATTAATATTTATTAATTAACAAACTCCTACTACCTCTAATCTTTTCAGAATGTTAGTTTCAGTAGATTCGGAAATAGGAGGGGGGGGGCACATATTTTTGCAGTACACTTTCGACGATATCTCTGAAAATATACTACCAAGATTTTAATAATAAATTTTTGATATAATTATTTTTTATTGTTCTATTGTACGTCAGCTCCTTGCGAATCGTCCTTTGTTGCATGAGCACTGGATGTACAACTATGCAAAACTCTATCTGACGAAACCCTATTAGTATTACTCCTGTGACTGTGACTGTCTGTCTGTCATATAGTTCGTACTCGGAAACTATATAAGTTAGAGACTTGAAATTTAACATACTTATAGCTGAATACCTCCTGTCACACGTCATTATAAATTATAAGTTAATGATTATAAATTAATAATTATAAATTAATGATTATAAATTAATAATTATAAATTAATGATTTAGATTTATTAATTAAAGGATAAAGTGTTTTGAAAGGAATATTAAACGAAATCCTTTGTGCTATCTTCGATTACACTTACTCGCTTGTTTTCATGAAACTTAGCATATATATATTAATAATAGTTATCGTATATATACGAGTTATCGTATATGTTAATACGATTAATCGTCCAAGATTTTTATCCATGATGCCACAAGTATTTTTTCAAAAATTCGGTTGTGTAAAATTTTAACTCGCCACCCAATCAAAAGCTTTATTTCTAATACTGTTATTGTCTTTAGATATGGTTATTAGATTAAGACTCACATCTATATTATTGTGTTTACATATGGTGGTTTTTAGATTCGGACTCAACATCTATATAGTTCTCTATATTATTTATAGCTCGTTGGATATACCATTAAAATAATAGTACTTACTATGTCCGCAGGCAGCATACGGTCCGCAAGTTGTGTAAATATATAATAATACTCCTATATACATGGAATTTACTAATGAGATTGAGATACCATTAAAATAATGGAACTTTATATGCGGCTTGAGGGCAGCATGTGGTCACAACTTGTGTAAATTGTTAAAAATGCTCGTATATAAACGAAATTTATAGATGTCATTGAGATACCATTGAAGTAGTGATCTCTATATGTGGTCCCGCGGATAGCCTGCGGTCCGCAAGTAGTTTACATAGTTAAATATGCTAGTATATTTATGTACTTAAGAAATGTGATTGAGATAATTGATTCACGATTTGTATGATATAGTTAATATCGGGTAGATGGGAATCGCATGAGATGGAAATAAATAATAGACAGAAAAAATGATAAAGCAAACTTAATTATTCTTGTAAAAGAGGTTTATTATTTGTTAACATTTAAAATTATTTAGTCATTTTTATAGATGTATTCCTTACTGAACAACGTAATTAAACAACATTAATAGTGTAATACGTTTATGATATGAATTACATTATTTACATTCCAAAGTGAACTGCAGATTACAGAAATTTGTGGGTTATAGAGTGATGGATTTGACAGAGTCGACTGTATTTCATTAATATTTTCATACATGGTGCATTTTTTACAATTTATTTCAAATACAATTATCTCAATCACGATTTGTTTTTCGCACCAACCAATTTACACCAATTTACACGAATTGCACCAATTTACAAAAACTTTCTCACAAGGATTATTTTTTAATATTTAATTTGAATGTTTTGTCCAATCGTTGAACTATTTCAAAAATTTAATATTGAGTAAAAAAAAATGAACAGATGTGTTACACTCACGCACCGATATTTGGCGACTTTTCGATTGGTGATATTTACAAGCCGACTCCAAACCAATAACTTAATACAATAGCCAGGTTACCATTAAAGGAAAAAATCCCCAAAATCTGGCGACTTTTTTCCTTTTTATTACCGATTTAAAAAAAAAACGGTGCGTTAGTGTAAGACACCATAGCCAAAAAATAAATAAATAAATAAAAATAAAAAATCCTCATCATTTGTATTTGTAGAAATCATTTGTCATTTTTTAAATGTACTTTCCTACAATACATACCTTTCAATAATAAAATCTTCTTGCTGTTTGTTTGTATGAAGTCTTATGAAAATGTAGCGCAGATCAACTATCTTTCATTTTTGACGGAGGTTATATACTATAATTTCATATAAAGCATGTATTCTGCAAACAATTTTTTTTATAAACACTTTTTTTCAAAAATTGCGGTGATTTCCTCCGTAGGGAGGCTTTGCGGTGATCGATTCCGTATTACGCTTCTGTTTTAAATATTGTTCTGGCGCCATCTACTGGCTTTAAATTGTGCTTTTCTACAATACAAACCTTTCAATAATATAATCTTCATGCTGTTTGTTTGTATGAAGTCTTTTGAAAATGGAACCCAGATCAACAATCCGTCATTTTTGACGGGGGTTATAAACTAATTATTTCATAAAGTTAAACTAATGAATTTCCTTAATTAGGTTATACAGTAATGAATACACCTATAACAATGACAAAATAATTTTAGATGTTAACAAATAATAAACTCATTTTACAAGAGTAATTAAATTCGCATTATTATTTCTTTCTGTCTTAGATTTCCATCACATGCGAAATCCATCTGCCCCATGTTGGTCAGAGTTCGATTTAAAAAAATAAAATTCCAACATAACTATTGTAAACCATTGGATTTTATTGTTAATCTTTGGTAATGGGAACTTGTCATGTTTTAAAATAATATTTTATAACTTTTTAGTATTTGTTTATTTTCATTATTTTAAAAAGTTCATTTTCCACTTATAAGTATTTCAACAGAACTGTATATTTCATTAGTGCACATTTTAAATTAATCATTTGTGAATTTACATCACAAATTGTGATGAAATGCCCTATAAATCAAACCATGATGATGGTATCCTCTGTTAAATTTGGAATGAGTTCATTTGATTGCAGTATTTATTAAAAAGCATGAAATATTAAACAAAAACATAATTTCCAGAAAAAATTATTTCCTACATTTCTTAGGCCCGAAGAGGGGCAGTTATTAAGATATTTCATTAAGTTGGCTCTATATTTAATGTTAAATTTTTTTGTAACAAATATGGTTAGCGCAATTGAAAAATAAAAATAAAATTCAAACAATATATTAAACCACCCTAAAAACTTAGATTTCGTTCAAATGAAATCGAAATAAGTCTTCGATTTTTTTCATTCACTACCTTCACAAGCTGCAAACAATATTAGTGTTGCAGATTTTGAATTAGGTTTATGATGAGTGTATACAAAAAGACAAGGTACATTCAAAATACAAACCTTTAAAAAATTCTAAGGTTTATTTCGATTTCATTTGAAAGAAATCTAAGTTTTTAGGTGATTTAAGTATCATATTGTTTGAATTTTATATTTTAAAGTTCAATTGGTTTAACCATATTTCTTCGGCCGAAGCGCCGCAGGGAGATAAACCTGCTGGCGATATATAAGTCCCTCAGGACTTGGGTTCGGTTGTCGTCTGACGTTCAAGGCGCCTGCGTCGCAGCTTACTTTAACCATATTTCTTACAAAAAATTAAACGTAGAACCAACTGATTGAAATATCTTAATATCTGCCCCTTCTCGGGCCTAAACAATGTAAGAAATATATTTTTTTGCAAATTGTTTTTGTTTGTTTTAGTACATGTTAATGTACTTCAATGCCAGTAAATGCTAATAACTGTTGCATAATTTTATAATTTTTTATTTGTGATTTCATTCACATTTGAATTGTAAGAGTTACTGGTCGGTCATTCACCTCGATATAGAGCGAAATTTATTTTTGCACATTTTGATTAATTCAAGGTGTTATTTTATATAAATTTATATTTCAGTTTCGAAATTTTTAATTTATTCCATAAATGCATAACAACGTTACGCCATGGGTTTATATATCTAATTCCTCTGTTATAGCAAACACATATTTTTTGATAGAATATATTTAGGTCCATTGCTGCGCCAATACTGCATTCATAAGGAATTCTTTCAGTGACGTACCAATATTGGTTAAATATTCCCTTTACATTAGAAATATTTGCAATGAAATATGAATATTGTAGCTATATTAACTTATTACTGTATTAAAAATATTAGCACTTAAATAGCAAAGTGTTTCTTGTCAATATTGCCAATATTAATGCAATATTAACAAAATATAAACATTTCAATATTTTGGCAATATTTTATACCAATTGGAATGACCAAATTTCCATAGCCACGATTGGCAATGATATAGAAAGCTGCTCAAACAGTACTTTTACTACAAGGAAATTTTTGTATGTTGAATGTTTAGGATACTTTCTCTTTTGGAACCGGTTCTGAAATAGAAAGTGACTTTATAAAAAAGAATCTGAAATCATAATCGAAAAAGCAAAAAAAGGACTGGTTAGAGATCGACCTCAGCTATCCTATACAAAAAAAATTAAAATATTGAAATGAAAATGCGAAATTTGAAAAGAACGCTGAGACTTCTAAACCATAAACCACTCACTGCGTAGTTGACTTGTTAACTTATTGGTTTAGCGTTAAGCTATTATCACACGGACGACCATATGATATGAAGTATATGCTATTGCCTCTCGCTTGCTTGGAGCTACACTTGCACGCTGCAACTAGGGTTATTTTTCCTACTGAAAGTTATCTGCTAATGTAAGGAGAGGGCGTAACATTTGGCGTGTAATTGCAGCAGGTATTTTAATATTTAGTATAGAGTTCGATTGATAAACAGGAAGCATTATCGCGTACTAACATTTTATATATTGCAGTTTCTTTTCGTGTCTGTTCTATATATATAATATTGTGATCATTTTACTTAAAATTCCAAGATTATAAAAACAATACTCTCGCTAATATAACATTACAATTCTAAATTACAGAGTCTATATCTTCACTTTACGTCTTTCATTACCTGTAAATATTAAGAATTCTCAACTATTAGTATTAAGTGATTTAGAGAAAAATAGTATATTAAAAGTAGTTTTCTGTCACATGTATTGGAACCGCACTTTATCGCAAGCAGAAATCTGTAACGCAAAGAAAGATTTTAAATTAAGTTTTAGTTATTTTGCCGAAATCACTATTATGACATTTTTAGTTAATATATTTTACATATTTTAAATGTAATTCATGTTACATATTGAATGTAATATAAAAATGAAATACGTAATAGGATTTAGATATAGTTCCCACTCTTTTGCAGTTTTTTCTTCCTTGGTTTTGACGATTTTAATCATTTTTCGAAAGTTTAAATGAGTTTTTGATATTTTTCGTTTCAAAAACACAATCCTTATTTTTATATATATTGTGTGCAGTCCTGGGAAGGGGGGGGGTGAGTTATACCCTCTACTAACTCTGCCGCAAATCACTGTATAAAAGTGTCACAAGTAACAATAGATTAGTAATAACATCTAATAATAATGCTGTACATAAATTTTGCTGGGGGGAAGGCAGTGGTGTAGTCGAGGGGGGACGCGGGAGGACGGCGTCCCCTCACTTTTTTATTTTTTCTCAAGCGTCTCCCCACTTTTTATTTTCAAGGGGACGGTAGGGACGCGGAAGGACGCAGACTTTCCAAACTTATTAATTTTTGAAAGGGATAAGCAAGCTAATAAATTAACAATTTTAAGAAATAAAGCACCGATTTTTAATACTTTTGAACAAAGTTGAAAATTGTTTATTATTTCTGATCGTCTGTCATGTCTGTCTATTTATCTGTTTTCTCTCTAACTTCTGTAACTTTGTTTGAATTGTGACAAAATTTATGTTTGTTTTTGAGTTTCTTTGCATTATTATCACTATTGAAAATGATATAACTTACTTAGTTCTATAGCATCTTGAAATCTGCATTGGCCGAAATTTTTAAACATAGACCCGGCGCGGCCTGAACGAAAACTATTTCGGACCAACCCTGTGTTAAATCTAAAAGTTCGACCTGATGTCCCCGATATTTTCGCAGGTCACGGCCCGCCCTAGCCCGACTTAATTTCTACAGAAAAAAAAAAATCCGATTTTTTTTTACATACAATTAAAATTTTTTTAAAGAATGCTGCATACATATTCATGCGAAAATTATGCAGTAAATTTCGAACTATATGTCCGCAAGCCATGGAATACAGAATAGATACATTAATGGTTAAGTGATCCTTAATAAGACTCTTAGACTATTATCTTCAAATAAAAACTCATTAAAAAATTAATGTACAGAGGGTGCTTACACATATTGGGAACGATTTTGACAACAAAAATAAAACACATAAATTAAAACAATTACTTTCTCAGAGTTGCCAAGTCTCCGGATTTTTGAACACCAGTAATTTTTTAGAGAAAATGTTGTTCTTTTAAATCGCAAAATGCTCCGATTAAATAAGACAACATTTTCTGTACTAAACACTTACTGGTGTCAAAAGCCGGAGACTTGGCATGTCTGCTTTCTAATATGTTCTATCTGGTAGCCCTTGTTGTGAACTATCATATTGCAGCGGGATTTCCAAGCTATTAGGGCTTTTTGTAAAACTGGAAGTGGAATTTTGTTCCATTTCTCCACCACACATTTTCAGAGTCCACTCAACGTAGTTGATCGGCGTTTTGCAAGAGCTTGTTTTAATGGTCCAAAGGCACAGTAATCCATTGGTGAAACATCTGGGAACTTGGTTGGAATATGGTTAAACGGTATACACTTAATTCCAGTTTAATTCTTCGATTCGATAATTCAATTTTTCGAGAAATGCGGATGTACTTTTGGATGTAAGTCTGCTCGCTTTATCCTGGTGGAACTCAACACTTTTAACATCCGTAGGATAAAGTTTTGGAATTTCTTCTTTAAAAATAGGAATTAGAACATTGTTTTGATAATAAGTAGAGTTCATTTTGACACTTTTGTCAACTTTTCTTATCTTTAATTTTCCATTGTAAGAGCTTCCAGCAATCACCATAAATCCTTTAGAGAAACTTTCTTTGCAGTGTTTGAACCAAAGTTTTTAAAGACTTTTTGGCCTCTTTTCAGGTAATACATCGATCTTTTTTATTGCAGTCATTTAGATAAATCTTAGATAAAATGCTTCATCAATATTGTGACAATTTTATTTCCACCTGTCACCTGCTAAATTATTTTCATATAACGGAATATATATAATTCTCTTCGGAAAGAGCAACTATATAACTTTCAAGCTACTCGCTTCTTTCGCGTGCCGTTTTTGTACTAGACGATATTTTTTTATAGCAGCCAACATTTCACTTATCACATTATTACATGTTGCCAGATTAACCCCCCCCCCCTGTTGTTTCTCGTTGTTTTTTAGTTTAACATCAAAATCGTTCCCAATATATGTAAACACCCTCTGTAGTTTAGAATAAAAGAAAAAAAAGATGGTTAAAACGTCAGAAATTTTAAAGCTGTAATAAAGAAAAAGTAGATGTTTGAAAATATTTGTTCTGTAATTTATTAAAGTATATTATTTCCATAGATTCTGTTAAAAAAAAGCCACTACTAACTCCACTAAAAAAAATCACTATTATTTAAATAAATAAATTCCTCCCCGACACGTTCTTGAAACAATTAAGTCCAGACCCGACCCGGCTCGAGTACGTAGAAAAGAAAGTAAGCCTGAGCCCGTCCGAGTCTGCTGAAAAAAAAAGTCCGGGCTCAGATACAATGTAACTGTCCGATGCAGATCTCTATGCTGTATATGTTAAATTTCTGCAATGGTGTTGTCAAATTAGCATCGTTCCATGCAGCACATTTATAACTTATTCTCGGCCCAGCAAGGTCCATTGAAAATTATTCATATTTTGCCAGATTAGTCAGACAATTTTACATTTGTTATGCCTTGCCTTTCAGCCTATTCAACTGTTTTATCGGCCCCGCCCGGCCTTCAAAAATTTGTCGTTATTCTGCGACCCGGCCCGTTTGAAAGTTTGTCTTCATTTTTTCGAGACGTGTACGAGCCTCAGTACAGGCCAGGTCCCGTACAGATCCTCCAATCTTTTGTTTACGGTGGCACAAAGTGCTCTTTCATATTACGATTTATAGCGGGAAATTGCTTGAAATACACTTTAAAAAATATACAGTACTTTAAATAAAATGAAAACGAAATATGGTATGGAGATTCACTACAACACGTTCCCTATAAAAAATAACATTTATCGTTCATTTATAGTTACAGTCAAAAATATTAGAAAAACCCTTACCGATAATTGTTTGAAATGCATTTCAATGATGTTATAAATTTTCAAACTAAAAGAAATTCATATGTATGTTACTATAAGGAAGGACCACTGCTGCACGTTTGCTATAGAAAATGGTGCATGAAGAATTTTACTTTTACAAGAACACACAAAAGATTCCGGATGCATTATCGACTATGGGTGTAGTTTGAATCTTTAAAGTAGTCTTTAAGCCAATAAAAGTATTATTGTTTGGTTATTCTTGGCCTCGATCACATTTCTTTGATGGTTTTCTGTCATACAAACAGTACCTATTGGTTACTTCTGATCATGCAGTAGTTTAAAAATTGTTTAGATACGGAGCCCGTTGGCTGATTTGTCCAAAATTCAATACAGTTCTTGCGACAGCAGCATTAGCATCAAATCATTGAATACTCTACCCATACATATATAACATACTTGCCAAATATGAGATCCATCGAAAGCACCGTTTGAATGTTATGTTGTAGTGACTCGATTACACAGTTTACAGCAACTGAATATCCTTTATACTAACTCAATGTTCCCATTATTTTAATTCATTTTTATTTATTTTGCTGTTAAAATTATCGGCACGTTTTTTGGTATGAAATCTGTCAACTGTGCAGTTTTGTTGTTTTTAGAATGAGAAAAAAATAAAATGTTTTCGCTGGAATGTTTTATTATTTGATAAGTGTTATTAAAACATTTAACTATAAAAATAATTATATTATATTTCTGTACGAGCCTCCCCACAATATTTACTCACACACACAGATACAAACTCATCATAAAAACACCATAACCGAACTTTGAGGCCTAAAAACGTAAAGAAATAGCAACATACACAAATACATGCGCACATAACTTGCAGACTCGTTGTAAAAATCGCAAAAGCTGATTCAGAAGACTTTCAAAACGTAAAGATATACCAATCTTTGTTTTTCCTCTTCTATGATTACAATATTTGTTTTGCACTTCGGAAAGTAAAAATGCAGTATTTTACAATGTTGTTAGCGGACAACAGGTTTCATGTTATAATACGACTATTTCCAAACCAATTAAAAAATGAATCTCGTTGTGCGAATTATTGTGACCGAATTCCGAATTCTATTCCAAAAATTTTCAGACACGAAATAAAGTTCTCAATTTTTCAATTAGGGGCAAGCTATTTAGAACATTACAAGTAAAAAAACTTTAATGAAATTAAGTTAAACTAGATTAATTTTGACACAATTATTCAAAACGATAAAGAAATCATATGCGTTGTAATTTTTCCGAACTGGGCGAAAAAGTACGGGCAAGGATTCGAACCAGAGATCTCTTGGCTGAAGCTCCCAACTTTTCGAACCAACTTGCTGAAAATTTATTCTGTTGAGCTGATTCAAATATCAGACCAGATACTACGATCAATTAGATTAACTGGGTGAATTAGATCCGCCATATTCGTCCGGGATTGCTCAGTTGGTAGAGCATTGGCAGCTTCAGCAAAGAGATCCCTGGTTCGAATCCTGTCTCGGACTTTTTCGACCAGTTAGAAAAATTACAACTCATATTAAATTAAACTGTTTAATTTTTCAATTACTTTTTTCTTCAGTTCCAAAAAAGAAAAAAAAGAAAGAAAGAAAGAAAATGAAAGGCAAGATTCAGTATCAAGTTCTCTGTCGGTGATACAGACCCTATGGTCGAAATTATGAGCGTCCCCCAACTTTTTCTCTCAGGACTACACCACTGGGGGAAGGATGAAGTTACGTATAGCAATTGTAACATATTCTAAAACTTTTAGTACTAAACCCTAATTTCGACATCGTATTTTTCGGTAAATTTTACCTTCATGTATCAAACTGAAAGTCACTCGCTAAAGTAGTTTAGAAATTACGCAGGTTTTATGTTTGTACCTCCTAATGTTAAATAAATGTTCGATCGTCGCAAAACAGATTACAAGACAAGTGTTTTTTAAGCATAACTTAAAAACTATTTGGCGGAATGAGCTTTAATTTTGAATTTGCATATTTGAAAAGTCTAGAAATCTATTTCTGTTAGGAAAGTTTTACGTTACAATTCATTTTTGTTTTAGAAAATATATAATTTTTTTTTAAGGCAAGCAAAATATTTTAACTGGACGGGGGGGGGGGGTTATATGCGTTATTTATTATTAATACAAAATAAAAAAAGGCACAATTTGCTTAACAAATTGAAAAAATATAAAGGTTTAAAATTTATACACCGCTAGGAGGGGGAAGACAAAATTTTAGGGTGGTTGAAATTCAATAATTAAAAAGGAAATATAGACTGTAAAGGACATTCTCATCCCTATACATTAAATACAATAATCCAACATGAAGTGAAAAATTAGCCAGAGCCAGGAATCGAACCTGGGTCCACAGCGTTCCGGGCTATCGCTCTAACCACTGAGCCACTCCGGCCGATTCTGAATCTGAAATTTCTCACTAATAAACCATGTTGGAGAAAAAGTCGCCAACCATCTAACAGACAACCTTGGATGACCGAACAACTGTGAATAGATTTTTACTATTCCACCGATTTACGAATAAATATGTATGTCAGTATAATAGTTATATATCTTTAAAAAAAGATTATCAAGATTGTTTTAAAAGAAAATTATTAAAAGGTAAAATATAATTAACTATAAATAGCTGCTAGATTAAATTTTCATTTATTAAATTTTATTTTTCTAAAAGTATAAGAAAATTTTCTGCCCCCTCCACCACAAAATTTAGATTCTGAACGCTGCATGCTAAAAGGAGGCAATAATTTGTATTGAAATAAAATACCTGATGCGTGTTTGCTTGCATTTTTATCTTTGGCGACATAATTTGGCAACAAGTACGAAATAACGCCAAATATAGCTGCAGAAAGTAGTTATACTAGTACAGTTTGAGAAGTAAATAAGTGACTACGACAGTACAGTTATAACATATAGCAAATAATATAAGGAATTGAAATAAAATAATCGCAATAAATAACTTTAAATTAGTAAATAAAGTTCTTATCGGGAGTGTAAATAACGAACTCCGAAGAGACAATCGACGCATATGTAATTCTTTAATTTCAAAATAACTCCACATTTTTAAAGTTCTTTTCGTGTATAATTGGTCCCTGTGTTACTAAATATTTGCTTTTTTCTTAATTCTTCTGTATTTTTGGTTTCAATATTTGCGACCACGCTAAACATAAGATGTTGACTTACTGACGGTGGCCATCTTGGAATTTTTAGAGAGCTCTGATTGGGGGATTTCGAGCTGATAGCTATCGTAGAGGATACAAACTACTGTAAGTTAGATCTTTAAGAAATTACGAGAGGCAATGTGTCAAACGGGACGATTTCGAGCGTTTTCCTCTTGAAAAACGTGTTCCGAAAGAAGTATTTGATATTGACTATGATATGAGAGTACGTGTGATAGCACCATTAGCTTGCTAGTTATCTTCGCATGACTAATGTAGGCTCTGAGCCTACGCTAGTAGCAAGTACGTTAACTTGATTCAGTCGTTAACTTGATTCATCAAGTCAACATTTCAGTACATTAACTTCATTCATCGTCGAAGATTGACCATCGCCTAGATGTTTTCCGGGTAACTTAGAAAGCTCACACCAAAACTTTCCAGGCAATGAAAATAAAACTTGAAAGTTTTCTGCATCTTTTGGTATAATGATAAATAATTTACGTTTGCTCTAAGCTTAGCTATGTCATTTTGAAATCGCGAACAGCTTTTCCGACGTCCTTGTATTTGAAATATTTTGAATTAAAAAGTTTTACAAAATAAAAATTGGGAGTTTATGGTACTTAAATAGTCTAAATTACTTTTAAGTAGTTTTTTCAGTATGTGTACTTTATTACTAGCCGACTGCCATTTTATACCATGCTGCTTTAGCAAGAGATGCCATTAATAAAAACCTTTTCAAAGGAAAGTGATCCAAATTTTTATTTTCGTGAAAGCAAAAAACCTCTCAAAATGTTACATAACTACCCTTCATGAACGTTGGTACCAACCTTTTTTATATTTGTCACCAGCAGTACCGCACTACCGCAAGTTTCTCAATTTGTAGTGTATTTTCTGCTTTGATAAAAAAAATCAAAATATCTAAATGTCATTAAAGTGTTGTTGATAGTCTTTTTTTCGCTATCTTTATCGTTGTTATTCTTTAAATTTAATTTAACATAGTTTATAACTTCAAAAACAGGTGAATTTAGGAAAATTTCAAATGGAAATAAAAAATTAAAATTAAACACTCGTTAACAAGCATTCATCAAAATGCAGTTTAACAAATAACTCGATTACACTGAGTAAAAAATCAGTAATAATGAGGAAGAAATTTTTTAACAAACATTACTATTCTTCATACAAGCAATTGCACCGGATTTGTTCACCGCTCTTTGTTGAACATTATAAACGTGACTAAGTTTGATAACACTGATTTCGAAATGTAAGATGGAATTTAATATGAAAGAGACAAATTACGTAATTCCCTTAATTGTTACAGCATGTTACGAAACAGCATTTTGGATTATCATTATCTCATTTAGAATTTGTTCCCCATATTGTGCGGTGCAATATATTTATGGCTTGCGAAAGAAAAATAAGTGCGATCAATTATTATTTGAATAACCATATAACATTGAACTATTCTGGCATTTTACTATTTTTAATGTTTTCTCATTCTGTTATGTGCTTAAATCGTCTTTATTGGTTTCATTCTACATCTGATAATTGGCACTAACAAATCTTTATTGTTTAGCGTCAATTATTTGGGGAAATATTTCTATTATCTATTTATCATTTAATGATGTCTTATATTATACATACGAACAAAACCTATTAGTTTTAATTCCTGTAGAAAGCTTTATATTTAAATATAATGTATATAAAATTAATTATTGGGACTGTGTTTTAATATAAACTATATAATATTTAATTCTAAGATATCATATGCTATTTTAAAGTAATCACCTTGTTCACATTTAGGAAAATTAATCCGTTTTCAACTTTACGGAATATTGAGATTTCTGAAGCATTGTATTTCAACAAATATACAGTAATATATGCATAGACAGAATCACAGGGGTTTGTAAAAATTCCATTCAGATAAAGTTTTCATCTTACCAGGTACATCGTTCCTTATAATTGCATCGTATTCTTTCCATAGTGACCATGTTTCTGTTTACCTGCAAGGTCGAGAAAAATGTATTTTCCGGAATTGTTTTCAGGAAAATTAAATAATATGTTTGAAAAATTATTTTTGTATTTTGTTTATTACACTTTAAAGAAAAGAAATTGATTTTGTAATGACAAAATAAAGCTGTATGTCCCCATTAGATCCGCTCCACGGAGATAGTGTTGCTCTGTTAGCTGTCCACAGTGATCACCGTAACTCAGTCAAATGTTATCTGATATTATAATAAAAAAGAAAAGTGCCCAGTAAAACTGATGGCATTGAGCTCACAGGCTACTCGCACTAATTGTATATTATACTCTTATTTTTCTGCATGAAAAACCCATTTATCTAAGTTAAGGGGGGATTAGCCCCCGTGCCCCCCTTTTATACTTAACCAATTAACCCCCCAAAACTAATCAGGGAAGCGCTTTATCACAACGAACGTATACACAAAATTTGAAGCAAATCTTTAACATTACAATAGTAGTAATAAAAACATTAAAAATAGTAAAATGCCAGAATAGTTCAACGTTATATGCAACATTCTGCATGAAAAACTCATTTATCTCAGTTAAGGGGGATTTGCCCTCCGTTTCCCCCTTTATACTTAACCAATGAACCACCAAAACAAATCAAAGAAGCACCTTATCAGAATGAACCTATATACAAAATTTGAAGCAAATCGGCTATTTCTATCACGAGTTACGTACATTCACGAGCGTTACGTACATACATAGATACATACATACGTACATACATGCATACAGAACCTGCGGGCACATTAGCTCTCAAGCTTTGATAGCCTGTGAGCTAAAAAGCATAATGTCTTTACAACGAATATGTAAAACTAGAGAGTAATCATTGGGGTTTTGGAAAAATTGATTTTGAAGAAAACGGCCAGTCAAAGTTAAGGTGACAATTTTCACAAAAAAAATTGAACTTTGATTGTTTATAAAAATTTTAAAAATCATCCGATCGAGAAAAGGAATGATTACTCTCCAGATAACATTGTTTTTAAAGTTGGTCAAAATTTAAAGAAGATTGGTTGAGATTTGTTCGAGTCATAGTGATCACCGACTTTAAAAACATAGTTTTGAGATATCACGTTTAAAGATTAAAGTTATGATTTATGTATGATAGAACAAATTAAATCGCTATAGCATCCTTACTTTTTATCATATCGACTAGAAAATGTACCTGAATCTTCTTTTTCAATTGTATTTTCAGAAAATTTAATTAAGAAAAAAGCATTTTCTGAAAATTTGCAGATAGGTAAACCCCTTAAGACAAATTTCAGCTATAGATACGTACCACTTTAAAAGATTTTACTGCATAATTTGAATGTCCATGTTCATATAACTAAGAATCATAAATACCAGTTCACAAAAATCATATGAATAAATGAATTTTGCGATATAAACTTTTCTTTTAAGAAGTCTTATTCTTGATATTTTACCTCAGTAATTAGTTAAGGAATAGTTTTCACCTGTGTCACCCCAATAAAATTTACAATCTCACAACTTTCTCGAAACGAAATATAGGATATATATTTTTTTTTTATTTAAAATAAGCTTCTAAAATTCAAGAAATTCTAAATTATTTTTGTAAGGAAGCTCGTGAGTTCACCGTTATTAACAACTTCAGAAAGCGAATACGAAATAAGCCCGTGTTTACTCTTCCGAAGGCAGTATTGCACATCACTAATGCTCGTATTCACCAGCTACCTCAACTATAAGATAAGCACGAAAACATCGTCGAAAGCTCAAATGTATTCACGATAAATCTGATTGAACTTCAGACGAGATCATGTCCAATCCTGTTAATGATGAAGACTATTTGAGCGTTCGAATAAAGTTTTCGCGCTAACCGACAGTTGATGTAGATGGTGAAGTGTAAGTTTCTTTGTAAACTAACCAGCAAAACGGGGAAACTCCGCCAATGATATAACATAATATTTGGATTTTGATTCACACCACTTGTTTGTGTAGTCTTGGAGCTGACAACTAGCTAAGAAATACGTGTAGAGTTCGCATTCAGTTTAAGGTTTGGTTGTACGTAATAGCATTAAATTCACTTTATTTTAAATTGAAGTCTATGTAACTCTCTTGTGCAAAAGCTGACCGTAGTGGTCCTCAAAAACACAGCGAAATAAATCAGACACAGAACTCTTTTTAACTACTTATTATAATTTAAATTTTGAAAATATTTTAATTCGTATATCTTTTTTACATACACAAAGATAACCACTTGCTACTTGCTTGCACAGTCGTTACGCAGTTGAGAACTAGCTAAGAAGTACGTGTACAGTTTGAATTCAGTTTAAAGTTTGGGTGTACGCAATATATTTAAATTCACTTTATTTTAAATTGAAATCTATGTAAACCTCTTCTGAAAAAGATGTCCGTAGTACACCCCAAAAACACAGTCAAATAAATCAGATACAGACTTTCTTTTTTAAATATTATAATTGAAATTTTGAAAAATATTTTAGTATATATTTTTTACTAAAATACGATGATCATAATTTTTCATTTATCAATATTAGAAACAAGCTTATCTCAGATTGAATAAATCCTACTTTATGTAGTTGATTTACTGTTTATAAACCTAAAGAAAAGTACTTTTATGTCAACGTTATTATCATATTATTAAAATGGTGTATTTTTCTTTTAAAAAACACAGAATCTTCATTTTTACATAAATACTTACTTATGTGTTCATTAAAAATTCACTTTCTTCCAACTCAACCTAAGCTTTCTTATTTATTACATTTTCATTCACCAAATGTGTCTAGAGGAAATTTTGCATAAAATTGCATTTTCCTCATCACGAAATAAGATTTTATAGTTTTGTTTTAAAAGGAAAATGTTTCCATCATTATCTATAAATTTTCATTATTTTTAAATAAATAAATCCCGATTCTTTAAATAGAAAACGCAAGCAAATGATATTCGATCTATTTCCGCAAATTATTTATGTTATAATATAATTCCAATATTTATCTCCAATGTTTGAATCGCCAATTATTTCGAATTTCTCTTGTATTGTCAGCAGAAACCATATAAGTAACATCTGGAGAATACGAACAAATTGATAATTCGATTTTAAAACTTTCGGGAACATTAAATCAATTGTATATTTCAGAAGACGGAAATTGTTCATTTGTTTCTGCCCATTATCGTCTTAAATCTTATTAAATTTATATATATTTGTTCAACAGTTGTATAATGCAAATTTTAATCTTCGGTGTACTATCGGTTATTTATTTGGAAGCAAACGTAATAATAAAAGGATGATAAACCAAAATATTTTAGATAAATTGGATATAAACAAAGATTAATGAGGAACTTCTCTTTCAAATAATATTTCCTCAATATCTATGTTTGATTCAATAAATACATAATGCCTACTATTTTGGTTAACGTACATCGAAGTTTAACGTGAAAACGAAATATAAATCTAAAACTATTCAAATGTTTAGCATTACAACATTTGCTTTTTAATAATACTAAATTTATTTTATACCATTAGATAAACAAAAAAATACGACATTTTTAATTATTTGTTGAAAGATTTGTATTTAGATCTTAGGTACGAATTAATCATGTTTTGGGGGGAATAAAAGGCATATAAAAGTATATAGACTCATAATCTAGCTTAGACAGGAATTAAAGGATAGCGCAGATTAATTGAACAGGGTGCCCATTAAAGTCCTGCCCCCCCCCCCCCGACAGCTATAGTCATAAACGTTGTATATCAAAGGCGCCCATACGGGGGGAAAGGGGGGCTTCAGCCCCCACCCTAAATTTTGGTATAGTCAAATTTTTTTTTCAATATAAATCAGTTGCAAGATATAAAAATTTTAACTTTATATTGTAAAAACAAAGTATAGTAAAACTCGCCTAGACAAGATCAGAAGGCAACTGAAGAATTCCGTTTTAGACGGATTTCCGTCTTAACAGGTATCATTGTTGGGAATTCATTTAGTCGTAACCATGATTCTTTTAAAGCTGGATTCTGTTTCAGACAGGTTCTGTTTTCATAAGTTTTTAATTAGTCCTACCGAATCATTTTCTTTTTACAAAGTGAGAAAACACGAGATCGGAAACAAATTCCGTTTTAGATATATTTTTATCTTAACAGGTGTAGCTGTGTGGTTTGCTTCCTACGAGACGATAACATTTTTCTGCAAAAGGAAGGATATCGTTATAGACAGGATCCATTTTCAAAGGTATAACTATACAAATATTTTTGCGTGAACAAAACGCTCAGAAATTAGAGACAGATTGAACAATAAGATGCAAATGATACAGTGCAATTTTCAATGAAAAAAAAACATTTTTCCGAATCTAATAAGGATTAGAATCCTGAATGTGTCGGGTTATATTCAGCACGAACCCAAAATTTCTATCTGAAGTCAACGTGACATGGGTAAAGTCTGTTGGACTTTACCGAATTCACGTCATCTATGGCTATATGGAAAAAAAACACCAATAGGCGTGACGAACATTTTAACACAGCTTCCCCTTCGTCCAATAAATAGACTTTTTCGGAGTGCATATACCCACAGAGCCACTGTTGCCACTCGTGCGTAAAGTCCACATGAATATGACAAAATTTTCGTCGACCCGAAACCTCTTAATTCCTGTAAATATCGTTAAAGAATCTTTTTTTATTATAATAATATAAATAATTAATGTTATTCTAATGTTTAAGAAGTCCTGAAACATTGAATCGATGTACTAAAGCCGATTTAGCGCTAACGAAGCAACCATGAGCCCATTTTAGCGTGCTGCTATCTATTCATTGACACGGCAGAATCTGGTTTAGTACGCAGTACGCAACACGAATGCATTCCAGCCAGTCTCCCTGACTCAAGAATTGACATTTCTAGTTGATAAAGTTTTTCTGTATGTTATGATTTTAGGTCAATAGTTGGGTAATTCATTTTCATATGTTTCAGATTATATAAAGTACCCACTTCTAACAAATCCAAAAGTAACATTTTCTACTTATGATTTTAAAAAAAGATGTGTTCAATTTTGGTAAAGATAAGTTTCAGAAGAGTTGGTTAGAAACATATCCCTGGCTTGTATATTCTCCTTCTTTGAAAGGTGGACTTTGTAAGTATTGTGTACTCTTCAAACCAATTTTATGAAGAGATCTTTTTGTGCATTTCTAGTTAATGCGCAGAACGACTTTAAGCATTTTCATGAAGATGCAAGGGCATGTAACAAATCCCATTGGCACCAAGAAGCTATAACTAATACCAGAAACTTCTTCCACGTACATCGGAGATCCCAATGATTAACCTGGTTTTTAACCAAAAAGGCAACAACAAAAAGAAAGCAACTATCGTGGCATGTGCAGGAGAAGAATAACTTTATTTTCAGAGATTAAACAAACTCTCACATTCAATAACTCCCTCAGACCGTAAAAGTCGATAAAATTAAATAATGCTTAAAAACTAAGAGGAGCAGATGGTTAGACTCCTCACTGTTTGTAACTTAATTCTTTATTAAATAATTAGTATTAAACCTAAAGTTTTAGTGAAATGAAACTAATTATTTTATACATACTAATGACACCTTTTTTTGAGTGAAAACAGTTTACTATCATCACCAGCAGTATCTTGGATTAAAAAATGAATTCCCATCACTAGGAATAAAACATATGGATACACTGAATAAAATATGGATACCCTGCAATATCTACAAAGAAGAATAAAGTAAATGTAAAACTTTCTTACCTCTATTTATATGTATAATGACTTTATATGAACATTTTGTGGATTTGAGACAAACGCTGGAAACCGACGTATATAATAAAAGATAATCTGTAGTTTTTTATGCTACAAATTTCTAATAACACCTATAAAGTAACCCTAAAACCATACATCTAAGACACCTGTTTTTCGATATAATGGCGAACAAAAAGTATGACATTACATACAACGCACAGAAAATACATTTTATAACCATCATGAATACCGGTGGTGTCATATGATGTTATATTTACTTGAGTAAGTGTTCAAAATAAGATCTGTTCGCATTGAAACTTGATTGCGTGCATCGCGGAATGGATAACATGATATGATTCATTCGAAAGAAAGTGGCAATAGAAAGGATAACAGCAAAAACACAAGCTATTAAATCTGTGTCTAGAGTAATTTATCTAATAAGTCAAAGATAAATAATTTCTACACATAATAAAATAGAACGCCTCTTTATGCTTGGATGTGAAAGAACGAGTGAATCTAGAGCTGTCAAATTTATCACGATGACCTGTAGCCCTAGAATTGATTTTATATACCTCAAAACATGTTTTTCGAATGTCTTATTACTTTATTTTTCATTTCACTTCTCTAATGCGCGTTCTAATTTTTTTTTTTATCCGTTAGAAAGAACAAAAGCTTATCATTCTAACAAAGTTTGTTTTAAATCTCTAAAATGACTTTCGGATGTTGGGAAAAGTTTTGAGCAATGTAATTTTTCAGAATATTTTGATAAAGTATTTTTAAATTGTCAGGATAAAAAAAAACTATTGAACATATTTTTAAGAAACTTTCAGATAATTTCAAATAATTACTTCTTTTTCTTTAAAAACCAAAATAATAAAAATATATAAATTAGGCGATTTTTAATGATTTATATGTATGTAAGCAACAATTTTTATTTGCATTTATTCCATTAAGAAGAAAGAAGAAAAAAAAAGTTGTCAGAAAATTATCAAATTAGTGCTTGTCAAATTGATTTCAATCAAACAAAGATCATTTGGAAAAACACTCTTATTAAATTTTACAGACATTGAATAAACAGCAAGTGATAAAATTGTATTTTAGTATTTTTTTGAAAATCGTAATAGTCGTATCATGAAAGTTACGCTTTTACTTTTTCTAATAATAATAATAATAACATATCCATCTGTGTTTCACTTTTCTTAGTATTACTTTGTACGGAAATATTTAAAATACATTTTTTTTTAATTAAGCACTACGATATTTTCAGGGGAAAATCTAATTTTTAATCAAATTAATTAGTATTTAGAATAAAAAGTCTTTATATTTAGAAATATTTAACTTTTAAATGTTTATTTGCAATAATATATCAATATTTTATAGAACCTTGCTCATTTTATAACGTTGCTATATCGAATACTATCAAAAATTATCTTTTGCACTTAAAATTTCGTACTACTCTTTCTTTAGCTAAATTTATCAAACAATATCGCAAAATAATTTTTATGTACTTCAATCATAAGTTTATGTTTTGGACCATACAGTTTCGATCAAATATTAATGAATCTTTTACCGTAGAATGTTCCATTGACAAAATTATTAATTACTGTGAACAAACTATCCTAAATTTTAAACTAATTTTAAACATCATGTTTTGATGATTATTAATCGAATAAAGTTCCCTGAATAATTAAAGCGTCTTTTTTTTAACTTATTAATAAAGATAAAACATAGATCAGCGTTTTCGAATGTCATGCGAAATTTCATTCAGATACAAAAGGGGTACCTTTTAAAGATTTGAGCTCATTAATTGGAACATTGCTTGTTAGTTCTCATGGAATAATCGTAGATAATGAAATACGTTAATACTTTCTGAACTAATTGAACGAAAACAGAAACCTGATAACAAAATAATTGCTTATTCAACCACTTAAATAGAAACGTTAAAGCTTCAAACAAGCGAAAGGGTAAAATTCCAATATCGTAATGATTGAAAGAAGTTTTACGAATGCTGAGTACTGCATTTATCCAACATCTTCGAAAATTTTCGTTAAATCAGTACTTTATACAACAGTAAAAGGATATTACAATGCGTTTCAGAAATTTATATTCTGCTTTCCGAAAATTGCGCCAATTAGCGACGTTTAAGTGATAAGAAAATGCAT
Organism: Maratus michaelseni; assembly: GCA_963931845.1. NCBI lineage: Eukaryota > Metazoa > Arthropoda > Arachnida > Araneae > Salticidae > Maratus > Maratus michaelseni. Next base: position 252,289,709 of record OZ007590.1, on the reverse strand, counting down.
CTATTTGTTTTTCGGAAACTCTTTTACGCAAATTATAATCATAAAGATCAAAGATACTACATGAAATATATTTAATGATTTTCGTTACATGATTTATTAAATACTGATCTGTACTTTTCTATTTCTTTCTTTATAAATAAATTTAATTGCAATCCTTGTTAAAAGCATTAACTTTCTAATAATAATATCGTTTTCAATAATTAACGGAAAAATGCATTTATTAACGAATTCTCCTGATGAATAGTATTCAAGTTCTTTGTTTATATGCAAGCTAAAAGTTGAAAAATTATAAGTTAAACTCTACATAAAATTCAACTTTTAGGCCATTGTCGATTATGCTATTGGCAAAATGCGAAAACTACGTGACATGAGATGCAGGGGCGTGATTGGTTCGTGGCCGATTAGAGCACGACACAGAGAATTAAAAGATTTATAATTAAATGGGCAAAGGGAAATTCTGTTTGTTGCTTCAAGCATAAAGATGCATCTAAAATTTTCGTTGAATTGATCGATGTCTAAAGTGCAAATTGGTCTAAAACTCGTGTATACTGTGTGTGGATGAAGAGAAAATTCGCGAAAAGATTAGGCAAAAGCAGATTTGACTGATTCAGCCATTTAAACGCAGTGAGAGTGAGTGCTCGTGTCACAGTACAATGAAGTAATGCATAAACATTATTGTGTTATAAATTAAAAAAAATGAGCGATGGAGATGCAAGTTTTGAAAGTGTGAACAGAAAATGTGTGTAGAATTGGTCTAAATGCGTTCGCAGTGGAAAGGAAACTGTTAAAATTGAACCATGTTCGGTTCGACCTTCAGCAAACAAAATGCTAGACAACATCAGCCAAGTGCGACAGATGCTGCATGCGATCGGAGACTGCTTGAGAATGATATCGGACGAATTAAAGATTAGCATCCAACAACATATGACAGAAACACTTAGATCGAGTTCAAATGAAGCCTTCGCTGACAGCTTTCAGGAAGTGCATCGTTGCCCATATAAACTACTTTGAGTTTGTTTAATTGTGTTTTATGTTATCTTTGTTTTTTTTCTGATATCATTCACAGAAATGTTTGGATGCACCTTCTTTTTACCTTGATTAGTGTAGCTGTACGGGTTGTTTTTAACTTTACTGGACTCTACTGAAAAGGTCAATTTATTCTTCATTGGTGATTATTTCATCACTGATGACTATGAAAATATACGATTCAAGAATATTTATTTTCCGTAGCAACAATTATCACACATTTTTAAAAAAAGCTTTTTTTCCCGTTTAATCCTCTCATTCAACAAAAGACTGAGGTATCAATTACACTTTTTAGAAGAATATGACTTTTGAGTTCAATGGAGAATTTGTAGGCAAATGCACGAAATCTTGCGCAGAAATTTCGTGCGTATATAGCACGAAATGGTCTATGCAAGCGATCAATAAAATTAAAAGCTGTGGAAATAATTTAAAGGAATCGACTATAAAATTGTTCAATCAAAATATATTTTTTCAATGACTTAGTGACTCAGTACTACATTATATTTACAATGTTCTGTGTAGAAACGATTTACTTCTGTTGTTTTGTAATTGAGTGTCCTATTATTTTCAATGGAAATGATTATTAATGGACATTTTGCAGAAATTTTTATCATTCACTCATTAAAATTTACCTTTTCGTAATATATTTACTGCATGTAAGTGTAGAATCTTAGAGCGTAAAATAGTTGACTGCATAGAAAAGCTGTAAAATTTTGTCGCTGACTGTATTACTTGTTAAAAAAAGAACATTTTATAACAAAGAAAAATGATAAAATCATTTACCTGTTGTTTCTATTAGTTATTAGTTATCGTTTGTCACTTTTTGTGTCATGATTTACTATTTTATTCATGTCCTGCAGAATGATTATTTCAAACTAATGAAGTTAAGTTTAAAACGTAAAAACAAAACTCAGACGTAATGAAAACTTTCTATTTTGTAGTACAGAAATATTCATACATCTATCGATATTGTTCCATTACGGTTGATAAAACTTTTTATATCGATCATTGGCTGTTTCTATGAATATAAAGAAAAAGTCTTATTTTTCCAAGCTTTGCAATTTCTCCATTGATTAGCTGATAAGATACGGATAGATGCAGTTCCGAATTATTATTAAAATGTTCTATTATATTAAATTCTATTATCTATTATATAACCCACGATGTGATGCAGGTTTCTTAAGACAAAAATGTTTAAAGAAAGGATAGGGAGGATCAAAAGTGGGGCATTTAACTTATGGGGGTCGAAAAACTGAACATTTATTTTAAATAGGTAAAGTAGGGTATCGTTTATTATGCATGCTTTAATTTTGAATCGAATGACACAATCCGAAAATCAATACGATGATTTGTTACAAAGTTGTGACAGGTTTTATGATTTAAAAGTCGAACATTCTACTACATGTAGATGATTATTACTATTTTGGGGACATTTAATATGTCAATATGATATAAAGTTGTATTTAATATGGTATAAAGAACTTTTTGAACGCAAAATAAGTGTAATAAAGTGTTGCTCTCTCATAAACTATAATTTTATAAAGTATAATAGACTTTTTATTCATAAAACTCGCCCTAACTAAGTAACAAATGATTGTATCGACTTGTGAATGGTGCCATTCGATTCAGATTTTAAAAACACATAATAAACGATACACCACTTCACCTACTTAAGAAAAGTTGAGTTCTTTGTCGTCTCCCCATGAGTTATAATGATCCTCTTTTGCGCCCCCTTTTCAAAGCATGGTAAAACAACTTTATGTTGGAGGGACTCATGGGATCTTCAGTTCTAGTGCCATAACGAAGTTCTTCCCATATTTTGGAGAATGGCCATCAGTTCTTGTGCTATTATCTCACACGATTCGGGTTGCTTGTTTAACGTCACATTTTGCTCGATTACAGTGCCATCTACTATGATCCAAAAAAATGTTAAATACAAAAGTTACGTATTTTTTCTCGTAGAATCAGAATCTATAATAAAAAATAGGTGTTCTCATTTAAGATTGCAAAGTTGCCCCTCTACTCATCCCCCCCCCACACACAGGGGGTAGATATCACTAAATAGATGTTTTTAATATTAAACACGTAATTTTTCTTTTTTAATTCGATGTGTATTTCTCGATTCATTCGACAGTTTTCACACTTTTCGGACATATTGTATATATGTTGCATTAGCCTTGAATGCAAACTCGATTTTCGGACCACTTTTTGTTATGAAGGGTGCACTCTCTAGATAATATCAATGATAGGCATGATTTTAGTAGATGTCCAGTGATCGCGAAGTGCACTCCACTCTTACTAATACCATTGCACGCTCCTTCAAAAACTTTGGTTTACCACTCGAGGGCAAAAACCCAGTAGTATCAGTTTCATACGGATAATATTTCTCTATATGCCAGCCAACAGTCACAAACTAATATGTAGCGCTAGTAATATTTTTGACAAGCATGACGCCGATGACATTTACAGTCGTATATGTGTTTCTTTTTATAAAAAAGAAAAATGTTAAGGATCGAAATCACAAGGGTTTTTCAAGAAATAACTCGCAGTCAGATATCCATTTAAAGAAAACTATTTATTTTACAGTGAACAAATCCACAACGATTACTCTCCACACCTTTTAAAACCATCATAGCATTGTAATGAGCTACAACGTAATGCCGGTTGGAATTTCACGCAAGTATTGATTCAGTCAACACTTTGCACAATAAAAGATGTTACAAAACTATTCCAAAAATTTAACTTCCTGATGGCGCGATGAATTTAAAAATCTAACAAGGAGAGGACCAAGCTTGGTAAACACAGATTTTGATTATTTTTATATATGTTGTAGAGTAGAAGCCCCTTACCCTCAGGTTCAAGGAATTTTATACAATTCCCCTTAGTTCTCGACAAATAGGGGGTCTAATATTATAACACAACTTAAATAGTTACTTTGCATTGAATTTACTGTGTTGGTCGTAGCTCAATTGTTATGAATTTGCTCGTTAATCCGTGGTTCCGGGTTCGAGACCGTAACGCGCTACGTTTGTTTTTCTCATTTTTTTGTATTATAAATATAATTGAAATTAAAATTTAACAATCGCAATTAAAAATTATAATGTTTATTTACATATTTTTTTTAATTTGCAACTAAATCGTGGTATAAAACATCATTAAACGGTTAATTTTTCTTTTAAATCACTTATAAAACGTATTTCATATATGCTTTATCGATGCAATGATATTGAACAATTGTGTCAATTTGTGATTTTAAAGAAGAATCATTTATATATTGCCTTAACAAGGGAAGTCAATGCTATGATAATACTACTGTTTTTAAAGTAAGAAGCATAATTATATTAAAAATTAGTATAAGAATTAAATTACAACATATTTTTTGCATATTAAAGACTAGCAAGCTACACCCGCTACGCTGGTCAATTTCGCGTAACGAACCTTTAATCAAACAAAATATTGACATTTCATAATTCACTTTTATATTTTAACAGAATAATAAGCTACTATAATTTGTGACTCGTGCTATAGCCAATATAAACATCAAGACACGTCGCCCTTATCATTATCTTTTCACTATGGTACTCCATTGTGAAATTTGGTAATTTTTGAAATTCAATATTTGAAAAATGACATAATCATTAGATTTGAAATTTATATTAAGAAATATACAATTTTTTACCTTTCAAACGCAGTTTGTCTAACAATTTTCTGACAAATACTTTTCGATCTATTATTTTTTTCAGTAACTTCAAATGTTTCCTTTTCCGAGATTAATTTGTGGCAAAGATTAGCGAAAACCCCAGTCGTCAGAAACGCATAGCTTTATATTAAAGAGGATGTTGGAGCAGGGATTGTCACCATCACTTTTGAAATCGGTTCTGTAGTTCCAGAGATTCCATAGAAATTGTAATTTAGAATGATTTTAGAACGCTTATCGCTCATTTCACTCTTTTAAATTTCGATTTTTTTTTAAATTTATTCTTAGAGAGCATTTACATCTTATAAATAACTACCATGCCAAATTTCAGGTTTCTAGCTCTTTCAGTATAAAAAAAGTCGCAATTTTCGAACATTTTTCACTCCTGCACCCGATTGGGGTTAGTGGCACCGACATAAAATATAGCCTATGTTGGAGCAGGGACTGTGAGCATCAATTTGCCGCCATCACTTTTGAAAACGGTTCTGTAGTTCCAGAGATTCCATAGAAATTGTAATTTAGAATGTTTCTAGAACTCTTTTCGCTCATCTCACACCTTTTAAATTTCGAATTTTTTTAGAATTTGTTTTTAGTGTGGCGACGCTAATTGTGCTAATTCGCCTTATTTGAAAATGGAAGAGGAGGCATAATCCATTTAAGTTTCTCCAGCGGAGCAAAAGAGCGTTCTCACATTTGGCGAAAGTTTGGCGGTTGGAAAGTTTGCCAAGTATAGACTGACGGTGGATTCGACCGGAATCTTTGACACTTGCTCTTCGGCAGTCTCCAGTGATGCATCGTGATTTTAGAGCGGCTGCTGGACGGCTATTAAACATTATATTTATTTATTAATTAATTATGTTTATTTTAATATGTTGAATTTTATATATTTCGTTAAAGTAATAAAGTCGTATATAGTCAATTATGCCGTCGTATAAATAACCACAGCGCAACCTTTACATTCCTACAAGTGGTGACCCGGACGTGATAAGTTGCAAACAGAGGATGAGGAGCTAAAGGCTATTTTGGACGGAAAGGCTGAGTTTAGTGGAAATTTAGCTAAAGTACAAATGCCGGATGCTAAGACATTATTGTATTGTGAAACTTCTGGTGAGGTGAACAGGTTTTATGTCCCCCAGACCTTGAGATATAAGGTGTTTGAGTCAGTGCATGGGCTGTCGCATCCAGGAATACGGGCTTCTAGGCAGCTAATCTGTTCGAAATATGCTTGGCCAGGGCTAAATAAAGATGTTGCTGTGTGGTGTAGAGCGTGTATACCCTGTCAAAGGACTAAGGTACACTTGCATACTAAGTCTCCTTTGGTGCAATTTTTCGTTCCAGACGAGAGATTTGCTCATATACACATAGATATCATTGGTCCCTTACCTCTAGTACGTGGATTCAGATATTGCCTAACTATGATTGATAGGTTTACCCGGTGGCCGGAGGCAGTACCTATTGTGGATATGACTGCTGAAACTGTTGCTCAGACTTTTGTTCAGACGCGGGTTTCCCGTTTTGGTACGCCTCAGAGGATAACATGCGATAGGGGGTAAACAATTTGAGTCCATACTTTTTGAAAATCTGGCAAAAATGCTAGGCTCTGTTATAGCTAGAACTGCTTCGTATAGGCCCCAGACGAATGGTTTGGTGGAGCGACTTCATCGACCTTTAAAGCAGGCCTTAATGTGCTATAAGGTGGATTGGTTGGAAGCTCTCCCCCTGGTTTTGCTGGGTCTACGGACAACAGTACGTGCGGACCTAGGTGCATCTACAACTGAGCTGATGTATGGAACGACTCTACGGCTTCCAGGCCAGTTGTACGAGGATAGCCCCTTCTCAGACCCACCGACTTATATTTCAAAACTACAAAAAATTATGTGTGCTTTGAGACCTTGTCAACCTTTAAGGCATGGACAGCAAAAGATCTATGTTCCGAAAGAACTAAAGAACTGCACCCATGTATTTGTACGTAGAGGTCCTTTTAAGAGATCTTTACAACCGACTTACGAGGGTCCATTCAAAGTCGTAAAACGACTGCAGAAAGATTTTGTCGTTTCTATCGGGAACCAGGAAAAGATCATAAATATTGATCGTTTAAAACCTGCGTTTCTGTTGAATGAGGATGGTGAGCCTGATCCTACAACTTATATAACGAGATCGGGAAGGAAAGTTCGTTTTCGTCTCCCACGTGTTGTGTGAGACTGGCGGGGGAGTCATGTGGCGACGCTAATTGTGCTAATTCGCCTTATTTGAAAATGGAAGAGGAAGCATAATCCATTTAAGTTTCTCCAGCGGAGCAAAAGAGCGTTCTCACATTTGGCGAAAGTTTGGCGGTTGGAAAGTTTTGCCAAGTATAGACTGACGGTGGATTCGACCGGAATCTTTGACACTTGCTCTTCGGCAGTCTCCAGTGATGCATCGTGATTTTAGAGCGGCTGCTGGACGGCTATTAAACATTATATTTATTTATTAATTAATTATGTTTATTTGAATATGTTGAATTTTATATATTTCGTTAAAGTAATAAAATCGTATATAGTCAATTATGCCGTCGTATAAATAACCACAGCGCAACCATTACATTCCTACACAATTTTCTGACAAATACTTTTCGAGCTATTATTTTTTTCAGTAACTTCAAATGTTTCCTTTTCCGATATTAATTTGTGTCAAAGATTAGCGAAAACCCCAGTCGTCAGAAACGCATAGCTTTATATTAAAGAGGATGTTGGAGCAGGGATTGTCACCATCACTTTTGAAATCGGTTCTGTAGTTCCAGAGATTCCATAGAAATTGTAATTTAGAATGATTTTAGAACGCTTATCGCTCATTTCACTCTTTTAAATTTCGATTTTTTTTTAAATTTGTTCTTAGAGAGCATTTACATCTTATAAATAACTACCATGCCAAATTTCACGTTTCTAGCTCTTTCAGTATAAAAAAAGTCGCAATTTTCGAACATTTTTCACTCCTGCACCCGATTGGGGTTAGTGGCACCGACATAAAATATAGCCTATGTTGGAGCAGGGACTGTGAGCATCAATTTGCCACCATCACTTTTGAAAACGGTTCTGTAGTTCCAGAGATTCCATAGAAATTGTAATTTAGAATGTTTTTAGAACTCTTTTCGCTCATCTCACACCTTTTAAATTTCGAATTTTTTTAGAATTTGTTCTTAGAGAGCATTTACATCTTATAAGTAACTGCCATGCCAAATTTCATATTTCTAGCTCCTTCAGTATAAAAATAATTGGAATTTTAGAAGATTTTTTGCTTTTGTACCCCTCCCCCCTGTAGTAGTGTCACCGATATAAAACATAGCCTATGTTACAGCAGGGACTATTACCATCAATTCGCTACCATCACTTTTGAAAAAGGTTCTGTAGTTCCAGAGATTCCATAGAAATTGTAATTTAGAATGTTTTAAGAACGCGTTTCGCTCATCTGACCCTTTTAAATTTCGAATTTCTTTAGCATTTGTTTTTAGAGAGCATTTACATCTTATAAATAACTACCATGCCAAATTTCATGTTTCGAGCTCCTTCAGTATAAAACAAATCGAAATTTTAGAACGTTTTTCGCTCTTGCACCCCGTGGGGGTAGTGGCACCGACATAAAATATAGCCTATGTTGGAGCAGGGACTGTGACCATCAATTTGCCACCATCACTTTTGAAATTGGTTCTGTAGTTCCAGAGATTCCGTAGAAATTGTATTTTGGAATGTTTTTAGAACGCTTTTTGCAGATTTAAGCATTTTAAATTTCGAATTATTTTAGAATTTGTTCCTGGACAGCTATTATATTTTATAAGTAACTACCATGCCAAATTTCAAGCTTTTAACTCCTTCAGTATAAAATAAATTGCAATTTTAGAACGTTTTGCGCTCCTACACTCCTCCTCTCTCGGGGTAGTTGGTACAGACATAAAATATAGCCTATGTTGGATCAGGGATTGTCACCATCAATTTGCCAACATTACTTTTGAAATCAACATTACTTTTGAATTTTGAATGGTTCTGTGGTTCCAGAAATTCCATAGAAATTGTAATTTAGAATGTTTTTAGAACGCTTTTCTCTCATTTCACCCTTTTAAATTACAATTTTTTTTTAATTTGTTCTTAGACTGCATTACATTTTATAAGTAACTACCATGCCAAATTTCAAATTTCTAGCTCTTTCAGTATTAAACAAAATTGCAATTTTAGAACATTTATTGCTTCTACACCACCCTGGGATTAGTGGCACCGACATAAAATATAGACTATGTTGGAGCAGGGATTGTCGTCAAACATTTGCCACCATCACTTTTGAAAAGGGTTCGGTAGTTCCAGAGATTCCATAGAAATTTTAATTTAGAATGTTTTTAGAACGCTTTTCGCTCATCTCACAGTTTTAAATTTCGAATTTTTTTTAATTTGTTCTTAGAGAGCATTTACATCTTATAAGTAACTACCATGATAACTTTCATGTTTCTAACACCTTCAGTATAAAAAAATCGAAATTTTAGGACGTTTTTCGCTCTTTCACTCCCCTGGGGGTAGTGGCACCGGCATGAAATATAGCGTATGTTACCGCAAGAACTGTCAACATCAATTTGCCACCATCACTTTTGAAAACAGTTCTGTAGTTTCAGAAATTCCATAGAAGTTGTAATTTAGAATGTTTGTAGAACGCGTTTCGCTCATCTCACCTTTTTAAATTTCGAATTTCTATAAATTTTTTTGTTAGAAAGCATTTACAACTTATAAGTAACTACCATGCCAAATTTCGTATTTCTAGCTCCTTCAGTATAAAAAAAATCAAAATTTTAGAACGTTTTTCGATTTTGTACCCCCCCCCCCCCACTCTGTATTAGTGGCACCGATATAAAACATAGCCTATGTTACAGCAGAGACTATTACCATCAATTTGCTACCATCACTTTTGAAAATGGTTCTGTAGTTCCAGAGATTCCATAGAAATTGTAATTTAGAATGCTTTTAGAACGCGTTTCGCTCATCTCACACCTTTTAAATTTCGAATTTTTTTAGAATTTGTTCTTAGAGAGCATTTACATCTTATAAGTAACTACCATGCCAAATTTCATGTTCCTAGCTCCTCCAGTAAAAAATATATATATATATATAAATTTTAGAACGTTTTTCGCTCCTGCACCCCTCTGGGGGTAGTGGCACCGACATAAAATATAACCTATGTTGGAGCAGAAATTGTCACCATCAATTTACCACCATCACTTTTGAAATCGCTTTAGTAGTTCCAGAGATTACCCCCTACAAACAAACAAACAAACAAGAAAACAAAGAAAACAATCTTTACTACTTTATAATATTAGTATAGATTGTAATTTATATGATGTTATTAATAAAATAAGGAAAGATTTCGTAACGATTTTGGAATTTTTATTAGTTAATAATAGATTAAATTGCTTAAAAATTATCTTTAAATGATGAAAAATGTTTAATAATGGTTTAAAAATCAAACATGCTAAATTAAAATTTAAATATGTTAACATTATAATTAATGTACGATATTAAAATTTTTAATTGTGATATTATTAAATTATAATTACAACTATATTTATAAAACAAAAAATGAGAAAAACAAACGTAGCGCATTCAGGCCTCTAACCCGGGTCCACGGATCAACGAGCAAACGCCATAATAACTGAGCTACGACCGACGCAGTAATTTCAGTATAAAGTAAGTATTTAAGTTATGTTATAATATTAGACCCCCTATTTCTCGAGAACTAAGGGGCGTTGTATAAAATCCGTTGAACCTGAGACTAAGGTGCTTCTACCCTACAATATATATATAAATAATCAAAATCTGTGATTACCAAGCTTGGCCCTCTCCTTGTAAGAACACACAAAAATCTTTCTCTGAAGTTCAAGCACGTTAATAATCACTGCCGGCATATGCGTTTTTCCTGCACTGCTCAAGGGAGTCTGGGCGAATGAGAAAGCGTATAAGACTGGACACATTTCCCAGCCGCGTAGTAAAAATAAGCATGAAAAGGCGCTTTTGAAAAAACGAGCGAGTTTTTTAGAATACGGAAAGAAAAAAATTGCAATAAAATGAGTTTCACAGAACAAATAAGGATATATATTAAGCTGACACTCACAATAATATGTACAGTCACTGAAATAAAAAAAAATCCAATGAGAGAAAGAGAGACAGAAAGAAAGGGAAGGAAAGGGGGAAAATGATGACAGTCACAAAGAGTTATATTATAGTTATTCATCGTTCTCACTTTTACAAGCATCCAACTTTCATCGTTCTTCCCCCTTTATACTAATCTTCAACTGTATTTTTAAACTGATTACTTTCATTTTCCCCCAATCTAAAGTTGCGAAACGTCAGTACGTCTCTCAAGTTAACGGATGGTACTGTCATCTCAAATTAAAAAAAAATGTGGACTATGAGGCAGTACATATATAACGTTATCAACATTTTGGTAAATTTGGACCCCTCCCCCCTCTTACGATATCATACGTTACCATTTCTCGACCACCCACCCGCCCCTACTTAATAATATCTTTATCAATGTTTAAAAATTCCATTTTTTACGAATTCGAATGAAGAGCACAAATCAATAAAATATCACTATTCTGCTTGAAATAATTTTATAAAAAATAACACCTAAAAGAGACAGCTTCTATTTAAAAGTATTTAAAAATAACTTATTTAGTACATAATGCATTTAACAGTAATATTAATAATTGTCTTCCTGCACTTGCTGCCTACACAGGGAGGGTGAAAGAAGAGCTTCTTATCAACAAAATACGTGGACAATAATTCTTTATTTTATGTACTAGTAAGCGCAACAAACATCATTTTAAAAGGACTTCGGACTGGGTTTCTCCAAAAGCGGATTATATGCGCATATGTCAGAAGAACAGGAATGCCGAACATTGAGGTATTCCATATTTTGGAATGAAATGATTTTATAATCATGTGATAATTTTAATAATAACTTTGAATTTTTATAAGAATAAGAAAAAATTATTTTAAAAATATATATAACAGACTATTTTTATTTAAAGAAAAAGTTTTTTAAAAAAATAGAAAAGTTTGTTTGGATAAAAAATTATAAGGATATCAAAAAACAAAACACCCCTCCCCCTAGAGATATCTTAAAATATCAAGTGCTAGACCCGCATTCCCCCTTAAAGTGATAACGTTATATATGCGCAGCCCCTATCATCGTTTCGCCTTTTAACCTGTCATTTACAATTTCTGATGTATGTTTCAAACAGAAGAATTCTTTATCAAAATTTTTGAAAATGCTTTAAAATCTCTAGTATAATCAGCATTCACTACGTATTTGACTTTCATAAATTTCTTCTCGACTTTACTAAACTTCTTTTTAAGAAGTTTAATAATCAGTAATTAGTTACAATTCTTGTAACCAGGATAGATTTATTGATCAAGAAAAATTTAATTACTGGTGTTTTAGTGATTACTGACTACTAAAGTCTTAAATCTGCCATTTTTATTGAATCTTTCGGATATAGGTAATTCTGCTAATTTACAATCCTTTTAAATTAGTAAAAGTTATTATTAATATATATATATATATATATATATATATATATATATATATATATGTGTGTGTGTGTGTGTGTGTGTGTGTGTGTGTGTGTGTGTGTGTGTGTGTGTGTGTTTGTATTTGTATGTTATGCATGTATGTATACATTACACACACACACACACAAGTATTCAGAAATAGCCAGTAAAGGCGCTGTTAGACCTACTTGGACTATTGGAAAATAAATATAATGTATGTGTTGGGCGAAAAGTGTATTAGCTGTGAAGAAATTACTAGTAAAGTATTGTAGAGTTATCTGTCTAGGACTGAATTAAAGTTTATATTTTGTTATTCAACGTCTAGTCGTTCATATAATTCCAGTAAATCAACTGGAATATATATTATACAATACATACATACATATATAATATATATATATATATATATATATATTATATATGTATGTATGTATGTGTGTATGTATGTTATGTATGTATGCATACAATACACACACACACACACACCCATAAATATAATATATATATATATATATATATATATGTCTTATCTTATCTTGGTCATACATTTTATTTTCCACTCCATTTTCCTGAATGTTATTCAAACAGGTATGTGTTCATTTTTCAATTTTATTTTTATTCCCCCAATTGTTGTATGATGTTTCTGTGTTGTCTTTTACGTTTATATATATATATGTGTGTGTGTATGTTACGGTCAATATGATTAATCCGGTCATTATTAATAATAACCGGTTATTATTAATAATGACCGGATTAATCATATTGACCGTAACATATATATTACATTTAATTGACATAATAGTGAAAAATCCAAAATAATATGCATCCATTAAATGATTGAAGTATAATACAAATGTTAATAATTATTTTAAGATCTTATTAAAGTCTCATTTATGTACTTTTTTTGTTAAATAAAGTAATACTTAACAGCAAAGTTTTCTTGAATGCTATAATTAGAGAAAAACAAATACTTCCTAGTAATTCTGTATTAAAAAACATACAAAAATACCAGAAATAGTTGTTTGGGAATAACAGCTATTATTAAATGATACATATGAACTATGATTTACAAATCATTTTCATGTTAAAATTTGTAATAAGTTTTTAAATATTTGATAGAAAACCAAATTTTGACAAGAGTTTTAATTTATGATTTAAATTACTTTTATCAAACAACAAATTTCAAATCACTTGGTTAAACATTTTTTTAAATTAAAATTATCCAAGCATTTTAATCATTATAAATTGCTATTACGCATTTTCAGTTATATGTCTTATTTTATCATCTTATGATAATTTCCTGAATTTCATAAAGACTGCCAAATCAGAATAATTTTTTGACTGAACGTTGGTATTACATTTTAAACTGAAGGTATTATGAAACAAATAATAAATTTCGGAAAAAAAAATTTGAACTTTCTGTTTATTTACTTATTTTTTTATTTTTTTATTTATTTTAACCGTTTATTTAATAAGTTAACATACTGAATTCTCTCGGAAAAATTAATAATGTTTACGAGGGTAATAGTTTGATAAGTTATCGGCCTGACAGAGAGATGGAACAAGTTTGACTAAATGACAATGATGTTTGTAAAGTATGATCCGTTAAATGACATACTGCCGAGTTTCAGACGCGTGAGTTTATTGGTTATTGCTGGGCGATAAAGTAAATTGAACAAGTTTTGACATCTTCTAAAAATGGAAAAATTTTAAGTTCGAGCTGTCATAAAATACTTTGTTAAAAAAGATTTAACCCCCACGGACATACAAAAAGAGTTACATTCTAGCTTAAAAGATTCTTGTCTTTCATATATAACGATAAAAAAGTGGGCTGCTGAATTTAACAGGATAGGAAATCAATTCACGATGATGAACCCTCAAGACGCCCTAAAACCGCTACGACAGACGAAATCGTCTAAAAAAATTCACAATTCCGTATTGAATGATCACCGATTGAAGATACGCCAACTTGCTGACATTGCAAACATCTCGACAGACTGTGTTCAGCACATTTTACACGATGTTTTGAGTATGAAAAAGCGTTTTTGAACGTCCGTCGACCAAAAATGCCAAAGAATGAACATTTCTCAAGAGTCTTTGGAAATATGTTGTGTTGCAAAGTTGAACAATAAAATGAAATATCAAAAATCTTGTATTTTCTTTGCCAGGATGAGAACTTTTCGAACCACCCTCGTACAGAATTGCACTAAAGAATTCGCACACAAGAGTGTGTCTTAAATGTATTAACTTGCAAGGGGTCTACGCTGAAAAATAATATGAAATTATGTCAAAAATATTGTGCTTTCAAAACCAGGCCGTCTTATCCATTAAATATTAAATATTATTATCACTATTTAAAGTATTAAATATTGAAGTGTTGTTATTATTATTATTTAAATTATTAAATATTGAAGTAATGTTGTTATTAATTAAATCATTAAATATTAAATTATTAAAATAATAATAATAATAATGTCTCATGTGTTAAGAATTATTAGAATTTTGGAATTTTAGCAATACCACTTAATAGATAAAATAATAACACTTTAATCCATAAAATAAAGCAATTTTTGTGCAGAATGTTATGCAACACCTTGTTCCGCTCGTGTCTTCAATCATCTCTCAGAAAAACTTATTAATGTTTAATTATTAAATATTAAACATTATTATTATTATTATTGTTATTTAAATTATTAAATATTTAAGTATTATTATTATTATTTAAACTATTAAATATCTAAGTATTATTATTATTAATTAAATTATTAAATATAGAAATATTATTATTATTATTTAAATTATTAAATATTTAAGTATTATTATTATTATTTAAATTATTAAATATTGAAATAATGTTGTTATTATTTAAATTATTAAATATTAAAAAATTAAAAAATTAAAAATAATGTCTCATATGTTGAAAATAGTAAGCAACTTGAAATTTTGGATTTCCCATTTAATAGTATACTCATAACACTTTCACCCATAAAATAAAGCAATTTCTGTGAAAAATGTTACGCAACACATTCTTCCAATCGTGTCTTCAATCATCTCTCAGAAAAAAAAAATATTAATGCTTAATTATTAAATATTATTATTATTTAAAATAATAAATATTGAAGTACTATTATTATTATTATTTAAATTATTAAATATTGAAATAATAATATTATTATTTAAATTATTAAATATGAAAATATTAAAAAGTAATAATGTCTCGTATGTTAAGAATAATTAGATGCAACACCTTCTTCCAATCGAGTCTTCAATCATATCTCAGAAAAACGTATTAATGTTTAATTATTAAATGATAAATTGTTTTATTATTATTAAAATTATTAAATATTTAAGTATTATTATTATTAAAATTATTAAATATTTAAGTATTATTATTATTAAAATTATTAAATATTTAAGTATTATAATTATTATTTAAATTATTAAATATTGCAATAATTTATTATTAATAAATTATTAAATATTAAAAAATTAAAAAATTAAAAATAATGTCTCATATGTTAAGAATAGTTATAATCTTGGAATTTTAGCTTTTCCATGTTTTAGATACACTCATAGCA
This sequence comes from Maratus michaelseni, assembly GCA_963931845.1. Classification (NCBI taxonomy): domain Eukaryota; kingdom Metazoa; phylum Arthropoda; class Arachnida; order Araneae; family Salticidae; genus Maratus; species Maratus michaelseni. The sequence continues at coordinate 252,273,840 of OZ007590.1, read as the reverse complement.
CTTTCATACCTAAAATATAGCAATTTGTGTGAAAAGTCATACGCAATACCTTCCTCCACTCAAATCTTCAATCATCTTCTATAATTCTACCATTAAAGAATTGCTTTCAAAGATTGTTATAGTATCCGTAAAAATTAATTTTTTTTTATCTTGAAAGGCCTGAAGAATAAAACTTTCATTCACTATAAAATGTAAAATTGTAAAATTTCTTTCTATTACAGAAAATAACATTTTAAAGAAGTTCAGCCAAAGCATTCAATAATGTAAATAAATAATGGTATATTGACAGATTTATTTGAGACTAAAAGAAAAGTTAATGATCCTTGCCATCATCAGTGATATTTATGAGTCAATAAATTTCTACAAGAATTGGTAATAAAAATGTAGCGATTATGAAGAATAGTAAAAATGCGCATTCCTTAGAGACATGAAATGAATTTTAAGGCGGATTTTTTTACGACGAAATTTATATATATATATATATATATATACACAGGGTGTAACTGAAATGCTTCAACAAACTTTGAGGGATGATAGTACTCATGAAGATGAATAAAAAATGCAATAGAACACGGGGTCGCAAATGACATTTAACCCTTTCAGGGACAGTAGTATGTCTAAAAATCCACTTAATTTTAATTCCAAAACGCCACAATGGCACCAGAATTTTGCTAAAATCTTTTCCATTTAATATTTATGTGAAATATAGCCTTTTTCTTATTTACAAACAATTTTTTTTTTGTAAATTCCGGTGCCAGTCCATTTTCAGACGCATTTTCTCTATTTGTATCCTTTAAGTCTTTTAGGGGCAAACTACTTTTAGTACTAAAATGTTGAAATAAATGACTGGCACCGGAATTTATAAAAAAATTTGTTTGTAAATAAGAAAAAGACTATATTTCACATACATATTAAATGGAAAAGATTTTAGCAAAATTCTGGTGCCATTATGGCGTTTTGGAATTAAAATTAAGCGCTTTCATAAACATACCACTGCCCCTGAAGGGGTTAAACGTCATTTGCGACCCCATGTTCCATTGCATTTTTTGTTCGTCTTCATGAGTACTATCATCCCTCAAAGTTTGTTGAAGCATTTCAGTTACACCCTGTATATTCCTCAATCAACGTATAAACTTACACATTCCAAGACTCAAAAGCATTTTAATTTAGGGTTTGGGGAATATATTATATTGCATTTTTAAGAGAGGCTTGTTGCTTTTAAGCGCCTGTAATTGCAAATTTTACTGGCGTATTGAATGAATTATATACATACATGTGTGTGTGTGTATGTGTGTGTCATTCAGAAAGCCATTCTGGGTAATAACTAGATGCTTGTTTGGATGATGAATTGTTATTTAACCATTAATATTGGGATGCATCTTCTTTTATGATTCTCAAAAGAAATGAAATATAAGAAGTAAGAAATGGATAAACTTAAATTAAAATCCTTTTGTCATATCTCAATGATAACTATTAATCTGTAATCAGACATGGCGCTACAAGTCCAGCATTTTGATTATATCTTGCAAGAGTGTGATTTTATACGAGATGTACTGAGGCAGTGTAAGCCTGGATGTTCTAAGCATCGGTTTGCTTGACCGGCTTGTAAATATGTATAATAAATATGTATAGTTAAATAGATATCTCCTTGCTCTTCCAACAATGAACTCACAAAAGTTAAAGTCATATTAAATGGCGACGAAGCAGAAAAGAACCCAAGATTTTAAATAAATGTTGCAGATCTTTTGAAAAGAAAAAAAAAAGAAAATGGCAGAAACGGAAGTAATTTCTCTGGGATGTCTGGAAGAATATAATTCTATCGTGCCCTGGTCGATTTATGTTGAAAAATTTTACTTTTACTACTCTGCTAATAAAATTAAAGATGCGAAAAAGAAGAAAAATATTTTATTAAGCTCTGTTGGAACTGCAACTTTTTCCATATTGAGAGATATTATTGTACCGACTTCACTGAAAGAGATAAGTTATGATGATCTCTTAAAGAGTGCGAAAGAACATTTTTCACCGTGTCCTAGTGAAATAGTTGAACGTTTTAAGTTTCAAAAAAGATTACGGAAGCAAGGGGAAAGTATAACCAATTTTGTGAGAGATTTACGTCGGTTATCCGAATACTGCAACTTTGAAAATACATTAAGTGATCGCCTACGGGACCAGCTAGTGTTTGGAATTCAAGATGAGAAAATACAACAAAAATTGTTAGATACGAAAAATCTAACATGTCAAACAGCTGTGGAAATTGCAGAATCGTTCGAATCTGCCGAAGCTGGAGTAAAATCGCTACATATTAATGGAGGAACAACGGTAAATAAAGTTCAAGATGCCCGAATGGAGAAAATGAAAGTACACCAGTATTCGCCGAAGCCGAAAGAAGCGATGTACGCACCTGGAAACCGGAACAGTTATAAAGAGAAACCTTGTTATCATTGTGCAAGAAATCACAAACCTGTTGAAAGTCCATTTAAATCAGTTGAATGCCATTTGTGCCATAAAGTTGGACATTTAAAAATTTGTTGCCGGAACCGCATCTTCTGTACAATGAATCAAAAACTGAAAAAGAACAGTAAAATTAAAACTGTTCAAGAATATTCATTAAATGTTATTAGGGATGAGTGCAATAATGTATTATGGGAAAAATGCGTTACAATTAATGGGATTAAAGTTAATTTCGAAATCGATTCAGGATCATCTCATACGATCGTAAGTTAAAATATTGCCGATAAATTATTTTCAGGTAAGCCTCCTTTGGTTGAATCTAATATTAAGCTGCAAACGTATACTAAAGATTCCTTAACTGTATTAGGTGAATTAAATGTGAATGTTTTGATTGATGATAATTGTATACCTAATTTAAAAATGCTAGTTATTAAAGAGGAAGGTCCGAGTTTAATTGGTAAAACTTGATTGAAAGCATCAAAAATTTTTTGGCCGAATGTAAACATGATAAAAGTATTTCGAAGGATGATTTAATAAAAAAATTTCCTAATGTTTTTGCTAACGGGATTGGTACAATCAAAGGTCCTCCCGTTTCAATAAATTTGAAAAATGATGCAAAACCAGTTTTCCTAAAATCTCGAACTGTTCCTTTTTCTTTGAGAACAGCAACTGATTTGGAATTGGAACGATTAACAAATGAGGGTATTTTAAAACCTGTTGATTATTCTGAATGGGCTAGTCCTATAGTAATTGTTCCAAAACCAAATGGTACTGTTCGAATTTGTGGTGATTATAGAGCAACAGTTAATGCAAATACTGAAAATGATAACTATCCTCTTCCAAGAATGGAAGAATTATTTGCTAAATTAGCAGGTGGAAAATTCTTTACTGTGTTTGATTTAAAATATGCCTATTTACAACAACCTGTTGATGATGAATGTAGTAAAATTTTAACTATTAACACTCATAAAGGTTTATTTAAAGTTTTAAGACTAGCTTTTGGTGTAAAATGTGCACCAGGTATTTTTCAAAGAAAAATTGAAAATATATTAAAGAAGTTTGATTATGTTGGTGTATTTTTAGATGATGTAATTATAAATGCTAGATCTGAATCCGAACATTCTGAAAGAGTTGAATGTATTATGAAATGCTTTTCTAAACATGGTATAAGATTAAATAAGGAAAAATTAAAATTTATGGTTTCGGAAGTTAGCTATTTAGGACATAAAATTTCACAGGAAGGCATTAAGCCTATTCCAGAAAAAGTTGATGCTATTTTGAATGCTCCTTTTCCTACTAATGTTTCTCAATTACGTTCATTTTTGGGATTAGTTTCTTATTATAGAAACTTCCTACCTAATATTTCAGATGTGTTAGAACCTTTGCATAGATTATTAGATAAAAATGTAAAGTGGACATGGTCAGAGAAGCATGAAAAAGCATTTCAGAAAGTTAAACAAATTTTATGTAAATCACCTGTTTTAGAATTGTATGATGTAAACAAAGATGTTGTTTTAAACTGTGATGCTTCTGAATATGGTATTGGTTGTGTGTTAAGTCACATTGTTGAGGGTAAAGAAAAACCAATAGCTTTTGCATATAGAACGATGAACAAGAGTGAAAGAAATTATACCATGATTGATAAAGAAGCTTTATCTGTAATTTTGGTGTAACTAAATTTCATCAATATTTAGCGGGTAAGCAGTTTAAAATCATAACTGATCACAAACCTTTAATTCGATTGTTTGATCCTGTAAAACCAGTACCTGATACATTATCACCCAGAATGCTGAGATGGTCGTTAATGTTAACAGGGTATGACTATACAATTGAGTATCGCGAAGGTAAAAATAATAAAAATGTCGATGCATTAAGTAGATTACCTCTTCCAGAAACTGTAAATGTAGTAAATAATCCATCGGAAATAATGTTCGTTTGTAATAGTAATGATTGGCATATTACTTCTAAAACGATTGCAAAGTGGACAACTGAAAATCCAGTAACAAAACAAATTTTAGAGTGGGCGTTATATGGATGGCAAAAAACGATTAAATCAGAGGAATATAAACCATACTTTCGTAGACGGAGGAAATTTCGTGTTTAGAAAATTGTTTATTATGGGGACATAGAGTAATTATACCAGATGAAGGTCGCGAAAAAATGTTACAATTATTACATTCGGTTCATCAGGGTATATCTAGCACGAAAGCTAAAGCTCGAGGGGTGATCTGATGGCCTAATATGGACAAAAAAATTGAACAAATGGTTAATTCTTATAGTAGATGCCAAATGTTTGCTAGGGATAATCCTAAAATAAAACCTTTAAAATAGGAATCGGAATTTGCTTGGGAAAGAATTCACATAGATTCTGGCGGTCCTTTTGAGGGTAAAATTTTTTTAATAGTGGTCGATTCTTATACTGTGCTGATAGTAAATCAACTATTAGAGTATTACGTAAAATTTTTGCTACATTTGGTTTGCCCGTTGAATTGGTCAGTAATAATTGACGTGCAAGTGATGAATTTCAAGAATTTCTTAAATCAAATGGAATTATACATACACCTATTCCGCCATATCATCCATCGTCGAATGGACAGGCAGAAAGGTATGTTCAAACTGTTAAAAATTGTCTTAAAAAGCTAGATAAGGGTGACATAAATTTGTCAATTTCACGATTTTTATTGGAAAATCATTCCACCCCACATTCTGTTACTGGTAAGACTCCCGCAGAATTAATGTTTGGAAGGTCAGTTCGAACAGCTCTACACTTGGTTTTACCATCCAAACCTAAAATACAGCAACCCTTACATAAATACAATCTTCATGAATCAGTTTTTGTTAAAAACTTTGGAAAAGGGGAGAAATGGATTAAGGGAAAAATTATAAAATTATTGGGGAGTAGATGGGTTTTAGTAAATAGAGATGACGGAATAATGTGTAAACGTCATGTTAATCAGATGAGACACAACAGAGAAATAAGTGATGAAACATCAGAGGAAAGTAAAACGGGTCAGTTTGATAAACAAAACAATGATTTTGATAGTTATGATAGAGTTAAAATAAACAAGTTTTCTGGGTATTATGTAAATAATAAAGAGCAAATTAATGCCGAGAATGCTGGAAAAGCTAACCAATCTCAGTTTTCACATGATATTGTAACAGGTACAGTTGTGAATAATAATTGTGATGATACTATAGATAAAAATGTAAAGGACAATTCCGTGATAAACAATGAGGTGGACTTACAGAAGAGTGCACCTATAAAGACTGATAAAAAGAACAATCAACCTGTTCGAAGAAGCAACAGACAGATTGAACCAGTGGTTCGTTTGAACTATGAGGGGAGGGGTGTCATATCTCAATGATTAGTATTAATCTGTATAAATATGTATAGTTAAATAGATATATGCTTGCTGTTCCAATAATGAACTCACAAATATAAAGACATATTAAACCTTTAAAAAAACAGAAAACATGTTTTTATATTTATTACGTAAAGTGGATATAGAAGTTTGAGGTTTTATATGACTAAAAGGGTATCAGTAATTAAAACTGTTCCTCTGGTTGAATAATTTTAATTCCAATTACGAGTACTTGCTTTTAAATTCATTACAATAAGAAAAATTCTATGTTCAGTCCTGACTTCAAACGTTTTAAAACATATGTAATTTTTTTTTAACCATTACTATTTTATAATTTCTATGCAATACTAATATAATGTATCCGTAAAGCTTTCAAAGCAATAGAAAAGCAAAACCATGATCATCTGTCAAATATAAGATAAATTCGCAGTTTAATATTTTTTAAGTAAATGTTAATTAACTATCTTCTGAAATGTATTTTCATGAGTATTTTCTATAACAATGATTTTTTAAGAAACCGTGTAAAAATTAATGTCGTGAAAACTTTAAGAAAATTATCGATATCAACTTGTAACTTTTGATTTTCTAGAACTTAAATCTACAAACATTGTTACGAGGGCTAAACTATTTATGAGCATTTACATCTACTGCAGAAATTAATATATAGTAAAGATATAAAATATCCAAACGCTGGCTAATATACCCAGTTCTCATTGACGCAAGAAATGAAAACTAAGTATCACATTAATTAGAGGAAAGTTTTTAATAAACTTTAATGTTATTGTTTTTTTACCAAGTGGATGCATCTACATATAATTACATTAAACCGAATTTTAAAAAGTTTGATATTATTATTATGATTATTTTCAAAGTTATACTACAAGAGTTACAATTACGTAAAGAAACCATTATTCAATTAAATTGCACTAATTTAATAATATCTTATTAAATTGTACATGTGTAATTTTTAGTGATTATGTGAGCATTTAGTTTAGTTATATTTTCTTAATTTATGAATATTCTGTAAACATGTAAATCATACTTTGAAATGTTCGAATATATTTGAACTTTTGTTGACGGCGGAATTCGTAAAAAGCCAAGTTCTATTAAGTATCTGATGAAAATTGTATGGTTTTATATATCCTGTAACACGGAAAGAATGCCTTTCTGAGTTTAGTGTTTAATAATTTTATTTAAATATTATGAAAATCATAATATTATGCTTAATATTACAATAATCAAGCTATTTTCTTAATCATTATTTCAAAAATTTTTCGTGAACTTTTTCTAAACTTTAAATACAAAAGAAAAGAAAACGCACATAAAAGACTTATGTTCTAATTGTTAATTACAGCTATATTTCGAAGCTTACGTTTACATAATAAACAATTAGTTGACAAGCAGTGATTTCTCAGCATTTTAAACGAATGCATATAAGGGAGAAGAGCGATTATTCCTGCGAAATTTCTAAAAACTATACATGTATGTTTATTAAATATTGAAGTAAACGTAAAAGGTTTTATTTTATATAATGTTATTATTGTAATTTTACATAGACACGTTTTATGCATTACTTTATACGTTATAAAATCAATAAAAATCATTATTATAACTTCAAAACAAAGCATTTAGCTTCTCTTTCCGTCAGATGGAGCAAAATTTACTTGGCAATGAAGTAGAGGGTGGTATTTTCTTCTACATTTTGTGTGAGTGCTTTCTACTCCACTTGACGAGAACAGCTCTTGAATCAAAGCTCCCGAAACTGTAACAGTGTTTTTTATTAATTTAATAAAATTCTCACTGAACAACGGTGAAAAGGTGCAGTAAAAGCTTTTGATTGTATAGCAAAATGACAGTCTTGCAGTTGGAACTCTGCTATACTGGACAGACATTACTTTCGTATCATCATTCGTACTAGCATTTATGTGACATTAAGATTTGCAGCAAAATTATTCTCTGTAGATTTGCCAAACTATATACACAAATACTAATCACAATAAATCACAAAAAACTCTCGGAAAAAATATAATCCGCATAATCTGAATAATGCAAAATTTCAGATGATATTCCTAATGATGAAGAAATACTAATAAACGATATTGAATTATTTCTAGAAGATTTAACATGAGAAACATTTTGACGATATTTTCAATTATCATTCTCAGAAAACGGTCTTGGAGTTCCCGCCCTCAGTTAATGATGCTTTACTTTTTCTCAAAAATAATGAGAGAAGTAATACTTTAAATTAACATTTTATATTGACATTTAAATAATTTTAATACTGACATTTGAATTTCAATGAATTAAACAATATATATTTTTTTTATTGTTTAATATTTAGAAAATAGAGTTGTATTAAGTTGTTTAAATTATTTCATATTTTAATCATTTCAATTGATGTGAAAAAAAACATCGATTAATAAAACATTTCGCTTGGTGGGCTTGTTAATCTTGGTAAACTGGCAAAATGGCAATACTACGTATTAAGCAGATTTGGCTATGAGTGCTCACAGAATTCATTACTGAAAATACACAACATTTATATCCTAATTAAAACAGTTTTATTATTTTATTTTCTAAATATATTTACATGTGTGTGTTTCAAAAGCCTTTAAAGCTAATTGTATGGTAATAATATTTATCATAAATTCTCTGCTTTGATTTTTTAATCTTTCCTTTAGTGCCATGTAAAATCCATAATATAATTTTAATTGATGTATAAGCCTAAAATGAGTGAGTGAAATAATTCGAACTAGAGATATAAATTTTAAAAACTGCCTTTTAAACTTAATGGAAGACTCTTATATGACATCTATTTTATTGTTTATTGGTCCCTCTTTATCGCTTAATTAGTAATTTCTTGAAACACAGCTTATGATAAGCATTTACATTTAATGATCTTTATTTATTGTTCGCTAAACAGATCATTTGAGACTATTATCTATAATCTCTTCGCAATCTAAATTCAAAGCTGTAAATTATGTTCAGAGATAACATCCAATATTATTTACACCATTTATGGTTCCGGGCGATAGCGCATGTTAAATATTTAATTTTGTAATGCCCGTATTAACACACTAAGACGTCAAATAAATCCCTGAGCTAATGCTGCTGCTCGTTTAAATTCTATTTCTCAGACATGATCTTGGTTTATTTATTTTTAGTGATAACTGCGAATTTAATGGTGAATCATTATTAGATAATGATTTTAAATATTTAATGCTTCGGATTTATAGGAAGAAAAAAAATTTCTATTCATGTAAATTGAGTAAATATCAAGAGTTATGTTATTTACGTAACTGGGAATAGGCCCATTTTCTAAAACATTCAGTAATGATAATATTGAAATATTTTAATACTATTTTCCTTGCAATTGGTAAAAGAAATTAAAAATAACTACAAATCAATTGCATGCGTTGTGTGACACTTTTCAAATGAACGTTTTGAGTAAAATTAACCTTCTATGAACAAAGAAATGTATTTTCATTTATTTATATATCTTTTATTTACAAATATGTTAAAATGATCAAATAAAATTTCGTAGTCTTAATGATAAATTGGGCAATATAAACTTTTATAAGAAAATTATGGTTCAAATATATTGAATCTTTCAAATTAATACATAAAGATGAATTTTTCCTTTTTACAAAGGTAATACTTTCTTTTCAGTAAAGAAAAATATATATTAAACAATTAATAAAGCATCCTCAGCCTTGGTAGCTCTTTTTATTAAATCACATTTCCATTACATAGAGCTAATCATTCTAAACATTATAGAGTCATTTCTGTTAGAAATTAAAACATAAACCGCCTAATGTACAGAAGCAAACATTGCGAAGCATTCTGGGTAATATGTGGACCGAAAGTATTGTTAAGTATCGCAAAAATGCTTCATTTGTGGTCAGAGTAGCCACAGTTATGGATGAAGCATGGGTCGAATGTGCGTGTGTAAAATTGAATGGAAGTTTTGACTGGAGTTCTGACTTTTGACTTTGGTGACGTATTTGGTCACCAATATCTAGAAATTTTGAGAAACTGAATTCATGCGATGCACTAACAGTACTAGAACGTTATTTGAACGAGCAATAACGGTGACAATCGTCGAATCACGGAGTTTATTTCACATGAACGTTATATTAGACATACAAATTTATAATACAGTGCGTCCCAAAAGTTTATAGACAACGGGGTTTTCTTATTTTACAAATGAAAAAGAGGAGTAACAATGTCAAACCAATTTATAATTATAAATAATATCAAGACAATAATAATACTATACAAAAATAATATTACAAAATAACAGACTTTGTGAGAAAAATTAAAACTTAAATTTTACTGTCCCAAAAGTTGATAGACAACTCATTTTTTTCCTTTAACGTTCAAAATTTTAAGCCGTGTTTTCCTAATCACTTCAAAAACTCGATCAGAAATACTCAATACAACAGTTTGAAAAAATTCTGGCTTTAAAGAAAACCAACTTCGTTAATTTTGCAGCTTTAGATCTTGAACCGTTGTAAATGGACGCCCATTAGCATATATGTTTCTAGTTAATATTCTCCAGAGGTTATCTATTGGGTTCAGGTCAAGACTTATGGCTGGCCTGTCCATAACAGCTACTTGGTTTTGTCTAAACTACTGCACTGTAGAGTTGGACACGGGAATGGAGCAATTGTCTTGCTGATATATCCATTTGTCTCCACCTAGCAACTTTTCAAATGGAACTAACTGTACTTCAAGCGTTTTCGGGTAATCTGCATAACATTGACGACCATTCAAAAAAGCAATATCAGTTGTTCCATTATTAGAAAATGCTCCACACACCATGAGTGAAGCCCCTCCTTGTTGTCTACTGAAAAAGTTCGTAGTCCCTTGCAAATATCGATCCAGTAACATGCTCAACCATCGGGGTCATCTAAATTAAATTTCTTTTGATCACTGAAAACACTCAATCATTTATCTGTCCAATTCATGTGATTTCGGGCCCATTGAACACGAGCGTCTTTATGCCGTTTTGTAAACTTTGGCGAACGACGTATTTTGCGATAATCAAGAAATGTACTTGCCTGCAGCCGTTGATAGACCGTGGATTTTAATACTGCAACGCTTACTTCTTTAGAAACTGACCGTACAGACAGGTTCTGGGATGAAACTAATCTCAAAATCTCTCTGTCTTTCCGTTTAGTTGTTTTCTTTGGTCGTCCAGAATGGGATTTTGTTTCAAAATTGCCACTTTTTGAGAGAATTCGGTAAATACCAACCCTACTGCGTCCAATGTTTCTTGCAATGTCCACAACTTTCCATCCACGAGCCTTTAAATGATAGATTTGCAAAATTTCCTTTTAGGAAAACTGCACATTGGGAGGCATCTTTGCAATCAGTCGGAAACGGAAAGACAGGTTCACTTTTATCTCAAAAAAGTATTGCGTCACAAGTACATGACATTGGAATATGTAAATTTTGGATACCAGTACTTAAATCAGCTTTTAACACCGGTTGTCTACATATCTTTGGGACAGCATTTTTTTTGTTTTTAACACTTTCCAACCTAGTTTAAAAGTGTTTATGACTTCGGTTTGTCTGGCCGTCTTGCCGTCTTGCCGTCTGCCGTCTGGCCGTCTGCTGTTTTTTTTTTTTTTTTTTTTTGTTCATGCATGATTTTTTTAATCTGTTACAAAGTGTCTCAACAAAACATTTGTTTGTACAATAATGTAAGGTAACAATTGCAGTGAAAAAATAAATAATAAAAACTAAAGAGAAATTGGCAACGTTACCAAGTTTGACAGAACTATCTTTAAACCCTACTCAGTATTTTTGAATTACATAAAAATTAGAATAAAGAATTGTGAAATATATTAAATACTAAAAAGTAAAAAATGAAATAAATATAAATATATTTAAAAAACATGTTTTTGTTTGTATACGTAAATAAAAAAAATGCAAAAAACCTGGGAATCAACATGAAAACATGAAATGTAAAACATGACGTATTATGAAGTAAACGTAACATGAGGTACAAAAAAAAATGAGAATTGAAAACAATACGATAAGAAAATTAAGCTACAATGATAATCAAAAACAAAGAAAATTCTTAAATATTCATGAAAAATTAAAATATTTTATAAATATGATCTACATTTACTTAGAAGACTTTTATCGGTGTCTACACTTCTACAATTTTCTTTTTGGCTTCCAGCTTCTATTTAAAAAAATATTTTATAATTTTAAAGCACATTATTAAAGTACTTTTTATAAAAACGCTTTCATTTTATTTTATATTATATTAAAAAAAACACTTATATTTCTTAGCAGAAAATGTTTAGCATCTAAAAGAGTTCTTTACTGAGTTTCATTTCTTTTACTGCACGAAGAAAATAAATTCTTTCACAATTTCTTTTCATAAAATTGCCAAACATAAATTTTCCAAATTATTTCCCCCGAATGTTAGAATTCTAAACGTCAGTCAGATATTTTCTTTGAAAAAAGTTTGTAGAGGATAATGCACGTGAATCTTGCATGTAAATTTTCCTGTGCATACACACATAGTAAGAAATTTAAAACAGAAAATATTAAAATTTTGTTGAGTTTTTCTTTGACTTAAAAAATATCTTCGTTGAAATAAAATTAAAGCAATTCATTTTTGCATATTAAATTGCTTATTTGCTTACTCGACTTAATTCATTTAATTTAATGAACAATTTTCTCTTGAATCTAGTGTATATATTTTTACCTAAGTATATATTTTACTTACCCATCATACGTAGTATAGGGTAAGTCTTGTAATCGTTTTGAAAATCGAAAAATTTTTTTTTGACGGATTTACACGTTTCAGACACTGGAGATTCCGAAAAACATATTTTTTTTATAAAGATTAAGAATATTAAAATCTCTTTGCTCGCACATACATTTTTAGGTTACTCCAGCTCTGGGCCAAGTGAAGAAACATGTCTTTTCGATTATGAGAGTTATTCGGAAGCTGATGAATTTAATAGCACATGTTCCATATTTACTCGCATGTTGGAGACCGAGCGTGTATTTATATTTTTCTATATCTATTGTAACACTTACGCGCATGAATTTTATTCATTGTTAAAAAAAATCTCGTCTTCTGATGCAAAGAAAGTAGATTCGTCAATAAACAGACTGGATCTTATTTGATGTGTAGCAATAGGTTTTATTGGTAACTTGGACAGTCAAATTGGACAGCTAATTCCAAGTTTGTTTTGTGTTTGACCACATGTGTTTGGCGCCAGATTTGCCGATTTTTCGATATTCTACATACACGCAAGAAATTCTATACGAATGTATGACAATGTATTACGTATTACATTTCTCCGATTTTTACTTTCTTCTATTTACAATAGAAGAAAGTATTGTAATCGAAATTTCTTTCGACTGATTTTCGACGTATTTACACGTTTTAGGGGTCAGAGATCCCGACAAACATGTTTTACAAAATGTCTGTCTGTCCGTCTGTCCGAGTGTCGGTCCCCATTGCATCACCGTAATTCGATAGGACCATAATTACAAGTATATTTACAATGAAAAGACGAATACAATAAATATTTCTTTTGGATTCCAAAATAAATATCACACCTACACTGAAAAACAAAACAAAAAAAAATGATTTTACAGTATAATACTGGCACCCCAGCTGCCAGTATTATACCGTAAAATTAACAGTAATAAACAGTAAAATAAGCAGTAATACACTACCGCGTACAACATTTTTTTTCTTTTTTTTTGCAGTGTATAGACGAATCTCTATAGTAAGTATTGAAACATTTAGGGGACACCTTTTTACATTAAGGGATTAGTTAAATTTTACTTATTTCGAACAAGTAATAAATCAAAACAATTTAATATTTGAAATATTTTAGAAATTTAGCTTAGTAGATGTTATCTGATGTAAGGAGGAAACAATAAATCCTAATGTATTTTAGACAAAGCGGAAACCATTATCATTCTACATAAAATATACAAAACATTCAGCTAGGTTTTTTTTTTTTTTTACATTTTATCGTTTCTTAAATCATAGGCGTATTTTGTTATTTTACATCAAAGGATAATTTAAAAGATTTAAGGTTGGCATCGTTTCAAAATCTGAAAAATCCGAATAAAAGTAGAAACATTTATCCTAAGTACTTTTATCTACATTCTGATTCAAAATTGTTATTTCATAGTGCATTTTGTTTTCCAAAACAAAATTTTTTATAGAGTTTTTTTAAATGTATAAACTGGTTTCGTTATATTATATACGAATGCACTGAAAATTCAGATACGTATTGACTATTCCTTTTTGGGGGTATGTATCTAAAGGGGAATAAAAAAGTATTTTTTACCGAGAAAACATTTTTTTTATAACATTTTTTCACGCATTTCGCTATTTTTACTTTCTTCTATCTATAAAAGATAGGTATGATAGAAGAAAGAGTTGTAATCGAAATTTTGTTTCCGGTTTTCGACGGATTTACACTTTTATGACTCAGAGATCAAGAAAAATATGTTTTTAAAAAATGTCTGTCTGCCCGTCATGTCATGATAGAATTTTTTTTTTTTCGACTTCTGGTCGAGTTGCGTGTCGACGGAAATTGTTTTGTCGTGTTCAGATCGGCTTGCGGTTCGATGGAACTGTCTTTGGGGTCTCTCGTGTTGATTTCAAATGGAATTGTCTGGTTCGGGTCGGGTTGCATGTCAACGAAAATTATTTTGTCCTGTTCGAATCGGTTTGCGGTTCGATAGAACTTTTTGGGGGTTTGGGTTGAATTCAAATGGAAATTTTATGTTCGGGTCGGGTTGCATGTCGGCGGAAGTTATTTTTTCGTGTTCGGATCTGGTTATGGCTCGATGGATTTTTTTTAATCAGGTTCGTGTCGGGTTGCGAGTTGATTTCAAATAGAATTTTCATGTTCGGGTCGGGCACAACATGATATTTGCACAAACAGCTGGCAAAAATCAGGCTGGTTGAGAAGCAAGTGGCCATTTTTCAATCATCCTAATGCAGGGGTCGGAAGTAGCGAAACTACTGTAGTCGCTACTTTTTACAGTAGTTTGTAGTATAGCGTGCTACATTTTGAACAATGTAGTGTAGCGAGTGACGCGATACAAAATATCAGTAGTTGATAGCGAGAACCGACGCTACTTTTAACTCTACTTCAGGTGAACAAAAAGTGGCATCCTGCAAATCACGTGATCGAAATTGCTTATTTTGTGCAGAATTTGTTCTTCTCAACAATTTCCGAATTACAATGGCAAATCTCAGCTACAGTGTATAGCAACTCATCGCGTGGTCATAGATTTTTTCCATTGACACTTGCTGCTGAAATCAAGTACTAACCCACCAAAAGAATTAATTTTCTTGTTGGCAACACTTGTCTATTTATTCGTTATTAAGTCTTCATGTTTTAACGCTGGGCTTCTTATTATTCGGAATTGCTCTATTTACAGATTTATTTATTGTTTGCATTCAGGCTTGTTTTTCTGTAATTTTCTAGATTATAACACCTCTCTTAATTTTACTACGAAATTTGTTAAGTGTGTATAAACTAACGTTTTGGAGACAGTCACAAAACATTTTCTTGTATGTTATCTTTATTAATTTTTTAATGCCCTCGGTTATGTCTCATTTATTTAATTGTATCCTGGCAGACGCGATATAACGAGGGGTCACTTTATTATTTAATCTGTGACTTCAAGTGCTTGTGTAAATGGAACACTTTTAAAAAATTTGAAAGTAGCGAAGTAGTGACTACTTTTGAAAAGAATTTGTAGTCGTTACTTTTTAAAACAAGCAGCTGTAGTTGTAGTTAACTACATTTTCGACAAAGTAGTTGCAGTTGTAGATCGCTACAATAAAAAAGTGGTTTTTCTGACCCCTGGCCTAATGCTATCTAGGCTCTTTGCAAGCAGCCTAAAAATTACCAGGCTGATTGAGAAATAAATGGTCATATCCCAATTAGACTAACGCTTTGTATTCTCCTTGCAATAATCCTGAAAACATCAGGCTTATTGTAGAACGAGAAATGATTCTTCAATTAGCTCGGCTCTTTGCAAACAGCCTAGGCTGTTTCAAAGAGCCGGATTTCGCAATTAGCCTACGACATATATAATATTTTGAGAAATTAATAATTAGTATGGAATAAAGCATATTAGATTTTCGTCAAATTTTAGTCAGATTTTTTAAACAGGACAAATTGCGTTTTAGTTTCAAGTGTATAGAAAAAGGGGAAATAAAATATGAGAAAATGCTAGTACAATTTTAAATCATAGAATCGATGAATGTAATAAATATGCTGTGTTTTTAAACATTAAAATATTTTAGCGGCTTCTCTAATTAAAAGTGGTTCTCAAAATTAGAACACTGAAATGTTCCTATAATTTTATACAGTGCATATTATGTTTCAGAAAATTCCTCATTTAATTCCATGATTCAAATTTTCAAAATGATTAATATTGACTTCTAAATTCCACAATATTCTTAGAATATCTCTTTTGAAAAATCTATATTTTTTTCCCATGAATAAACGTTTCAAAGCTTCTTGGAATAGAAACAATTTGCTTTTTTACTTCCTATTTCACTGAAAAAAATTTCAGGTGCCCTCTACCAGGTCCTGAAATTATGATGACTATTTTATTTCGAAATTGTGAAATTTATTTTTACATGATACATCGCAATTTTCGCAATTTCAGAGCCTGGTAGAGCGCTCAAGACATTAATCGATTGACCTGATTTTTTTTCCGTTGAATAGGAAGTAAGAAAGCAAATTTTGATGACTATTGTATTTCAAAATTATGAACGTTACTTTTACAAGATACGTCACAATTTGCTGCCAATTTTCGTAATTTCAAGGCATGTTAAAGGGCTCAAGACATTAGTCGATTGACATGAAATTTTTTTTCTATTAAATAGTAAGTGAAAAGGCAAATTTTAATCACTATTGTATTTCGAAAGTGTAAACTTGATTTTTTTCACTCTTTTTTTCACGATGCGCTGAATCGATTATATGTAAATGCAAATCGCACCACACATTCGCAATTTCTTCGATGATTTCGGAGTGGAAAGCGTATAAGTCTAAAACTATTGGAGTTATGGGGAAAATGTCAATTAGAAAGTTCTTCAGCATCTTCGATTTAGTAGGAAAGGATTCACTACGTACACAAATAACCTAAGCAAAAAGTTAAAATTGCGAATGTGTGGTGCGATTTGCATTTTCCGATCATCGATTCTTCGAATCGTTTGAATTTCACGATTTTAAAACAGCTACATCTAACAAATCTTGGATATTTGACGAGTACTTTGAAAAAAAATAGCTGCATTTACTCAATTATTTTTAGAGTTATGATTCTTTCAAATCTGTCCAACCTTTTTCGGACACCCTGTATATTATAAACAAAAATCTCACACATCTGTACGCATTTCTTAGAAAATCGCATATATTTGTTGTATGTAGTTTTCAAATTATTAAGTTTTTATTAAGTTTTCAAAAGTCTTTGGGCTTTTGTGTGTAGTGAATTTCATTATTTTTTTAATAAATAAATTAATAATTAATTTCTTTACTATTAACATTCGCGACTCAAATCTGCATGAGAATTGTCATACTTTTATGTATAAATACAAATAAAATTTTCTCTCATTCGAAATGCATTACATTTAGAAATATGACAAGCACCAGCATAAAATTATCTCTTATTTGGGCATTAATTTTAAAATAAACTCTCATAGATACAAAAAAATAAAATAAATAAATAAAATCATAAAGGATCTTATTGCTCCCGGAGCATTTTATTCTAAAAGAGATAAGACCGTGGTTACACACTACATTTTAATTTCAAATAGAATTTAAGCTACATATGTAAATTTTAAAATTATTGAAAAAAGTCCAAAATTGATAAAAGTTTAAGTCACCTTAGTGAATTTCATTATTTACTGAATATTTGTTTTTAAAAATTACTATGAATGTTAACTTTTTGTCCTCAAATATTGATAAGAAATATTATTTTTATACATTCATACAAAATAAATTTATCTTATTAAAAACATATTATATAGTTTGACCTCGAAGTATTTCGTAATTTTTTTTTCATTATCTCGGCTTTCAACTAAATGTAATAGAAATAAATTTATCAGCAAAGAAATAATTAATCATTGTATGAAACTGGAATAGAAATTTAATTTCGATATTAGCAACTTTTCTTTCTGATTCTTTTTAATTATGCATTCCTCGGATAGAAGATTAGTCTTTCTTTTTTCCCAAGTAAAATTTTAAACAATGCCCTTTCCCGTTCATTTTGTTAAACAATTCGTCCTTCTTAATTAAATGAATCATGTTTCATACTTGAATACACAATACTTCATTAATTTCTATTATTTTCTTCCTTTTTTATTTTTATTTCATTTCATTTTATTTTATTTTTATTTTT
This sequence comes from Maratus michaelseni, assembly GCA_963931845.1. NCBI lineage: Eukaryota > Metazoa > Arthropoda > Arachnida > Araneae > Salticidae > Maratus > Maratus michaelseni. The sequence goes on along the minus strand of OZ007590.1, from coordinate 252,255,610 downwards.
ATTTTTATTTACTTACTTTTTTATTTATTTTTTTACATGAAGAAATTTTTGATAAGTATATTTTCTTTGTTTTAACACTAATTCTTTCTATCACCTATATTGATATTCTTGTTCATATTCATACTTCATTTATCTAGGTATGTTTAAAATTGTGGCGGCAATTTATTCTGATACATATAATATTGTCTTTTGTTTAACTAAGAATTCGGATTTTAACCTCTATTTCCCATGTTTGTTTTCTATAATTTTGTCTTTTGTTTAGCTAAGAATTAGGATTTTAACCTCTATTTCCCATCTTTGTTTTATCTAAATTAATTAAACTTTTAAAAACAACCTCTATCCAAGTGCTATGTCTAAATAAATCAAACGTGTAACATTACATGACTACATGAAATGTTATTACATAAAAAGGCTTTTATTATTCCGCAAAACTTTTGAGGTACTTGTAAACAATAGGAGACAATTATTTTGTCAGTTTAAAACTTTTATTTCTGGAACTTTATAAATGTTAATTTTTTGTAATTCAAAGTCATACAATCTTTGTACCTTGTTTTGAACATGACATGTGATTTGAAGTTTCTTCATCAAAAGTAAAATCTTTTCTAAAATTTCCACATCTTAGTGTAATTTTAGGACACTAATATAGAAACTATTTTATTTCTATATTCGTTAAAATATTATATATTTATTCTAGTTTTCATCATTCATGTATTTTCATAAAAATGTACTCTAAAAACGACATTTTCAAAACTGAGCGAAAAATACTTAAATCTGAGTATGTCGGATAGTCAAAATGGCTCCGAATCAAAATTACTCAAGTTTGAAACATATATATACTCATTTCTGAAAACATGCACACACTCAAGAATAAAAACATCATGTGCTCATATTTGAGTATGTCCATGTTTCAAACAACAGCTAGAAAAAAAAGCGCTAGTGCAGCCATCTCTGGTTCTATTTATGATTATGGGAGGATAAACTAAATTTACGCCGTTACCCAGAGCCAGCATTGAACCCGAGTCCTACTAGTTCCAAGTCCATCGCCTTATCCACATAGCCTTCCAGATCACATGAGTGGGATATTTTAAATGCAAGTCATCGAATGTTTCGATGCATGTATATTTGTATAGGATTCATTAATTTGTTGTTGAGAAAATTGGAAATTTGTAACGGGATTCCGGATAGATTTGGTCCATTTGAGATGGTGGTTAAGAATGTACAAATTTATTATTTATGTGGGGAAGGGGAGATATGAATCATACAAAATTTCAATTCGATTGTTATCAGTATATTTCTTAAATGAAAAAGCGCTCCCTGCATATTGAAATTTAACTGACTGAATTTTCTTTTTGACACATTTTAACCCATTAACGCCACAATTACTTTTCTCTTGAAAAATAGAAATATTGCATTTCATTCAAATGAGTATGAACTGGCTTCTATGTGCTCATTTGTGAGTATTTCCATGTTTCAAAAATGAGTTTGAACTGATTCTAATCATTTTTGAGTATGCCCATGTTTTAAAAATGAGTATGAACTGACCTCTATGTGCTCATTTTTGAGTATGTCCATGTTGCAATATTCTGAGTATTTCTGGTATTTCAGAATTGAAAGCATTGGGTCGTGATATTTGAAACCAAAAGTTTCAAAACAAAATGAAAACATCGATTTATTCAGATTTGAAAGTGTCATTTTCCTCAGTGTGTTCGGTAAAAATTTAAAAAATATATTATTGTACAAATTATGTTTTTATTCTTTTCATTGCATAAATTTTCAATAAAGTGAAATTACGAAAACTAACAGTGTTTAAATTGTTCCTGTTCTAAAATCGAATGTACTTTCATATTGAAAACGATTCCTTGTTCGGAAACAGAGTCTGTGGCCATGCTAAACAATAAAGTAATACATACAAAAATCTACATATTTTATGCGTATGTTAAACATAAAAACTATATTGAACCAACTTTATTGAACTTGTGATTAAAAGAAATAATTTGATATATATCATATATTTATTTCAAAGCGTTTATCATACAAAGTAATAATAAAAATTGCCCATTTAATACAATGCTTTGAACATTTTCTTGTTTTTCAACAAAAAATGTGTTTTAAAAATGCATGTGTATGTTAAAATATTTAAATGTTAACACATCCAAATAATACAATAATTGATAAAACTTCTCTTGCAAATTCCATGCTTATAACATAAAATATTTTTTCATCAATCCATCTGCAGTTTTGCTTTAGCAAATTTTATATTTTTATCCCAGTCTCACAATGCCTATCATCAAAAACATTTTTTGCTGAATTCCATTTCTTTTACTATATGAAGAAAATAAATCCTTTCGCAATTTCGTTTAACAGAATCTCCGGGCATAAATTTTTCAAACGACTTCCCTGTTGTATTAGGATTGTAGGCTTCACACAAATATTTTCTTTCAAAAAAATAAACTAAAAATAAAGTATCCACTTCATTTGCATGTAAATTTTGCTGATCATGCATGTTGAGTTAGAAAATTTTGAAATTTTCTTGGCATAAATTTTGATAAGACATTAAAAAAAAATTCTCCAAAGCAGTTTTTCATGATTAGATAACTAAAAATATCCCTTTTTGCTTGAGTAAAAAAACGTAGTTACAATTTTACGTAACTAATATACAGGGTGAATATGAACTCATGGAAAACACTTTTAAGTAGAGATAGAATACAACAAGATCAAGCTAGACAAGCTAAAAAAAATATACAATGCATGGTCGCAACTCACGCAGTGAAGCGCTACATGCCACTTTCTGACTGTGGAGAGAACCACGTTTACCACACAATATCTAGTAAATTATTTCTTATTTTATTTATGCATATCAGTGTTACTATCTAGAATGCTAATATGGATAACTAGTCGGATATGCCAATCCCAAAACTTTCTTCTATCTCATACATGTTAATGCTTCAAAATTCGACATCACATCGCCAAAAAAAAAAAAATCAATATTTTTCGTCATTCTGTTTTATGTCAGCTGCTTGCGAATCGTCCGGTTACCTGGATGCGAGCAGCCGTTTTATTAGACTAAACTACGAAAATTTCTTCTGGCCTGTACCGTCAGGAAACGATAGCCTCCTATTGCTTGGTTTTGAGATTTTAGCGAATTCTACTGAAAATACACGAAGCTAAAATGCGTTGATCCCTATTACAGAAGAGTCATTCCCAGTTCTCATCAATATTGATTTTGAATGAGAATATCGATAAATTAGGCAGACATAGCCAAGTTGACTTCATATACGACAACGTATTTTTGTTGCCAAATTTGACGATATTTCGCCAATTATCGCCAAGCTTGGCGAGAATTTGACGGATATAAATATATAGTCTTAAGCGTGTAAGTGTTGAATCGATGGTTACAACAATGAACGAAAATTACCCGTTTATAGAGGAATCCTGCTGTATTGTTTCAAAATGTCAGCCATCCTATAATTTCAAACTGCTACTGCTATATCTCAGTAATTTTTTAAGATAAAAGCAAAACAAAAAATGCTCTGGAATCCTTGAATCAAGGCGGAACATTTAACGCGAAAAATTTTAAGGATTACTAATTTTTTGTATATCTTTTTGAATTTGAAATCATTAAATGGCAATCACAACACCCCCTACATGCGCAATATCCCCAAATTCAACAGGGACCTGCAGGCCATAGTCAAAAACACATACAAGGAATTTGGTTCAATTATCTGCATAACTTCATACACTTTTCCATGATACAATAGTGAAAATGGAACAAAAATCGCGATAGCAGCACCGCTATTTAACAAACAACTGAGCTCAAGAGAGAGAGGGGGGGTAAATTTGACCAAATTTCCGTCGGAGAAATCGAGAGTGAATCCGAACTAATGGCCAAAACTTTAACCCGGTAATTCACCGTCAAACTCAACTGCAAGTTAAGAGCTTAACTCTCTATTGGACCTCAAATCCAATTCACTGTTAATCTAACTTCCTGAAATGGGAGGAAAAATCGAAACTAATATCGACTAACTCAACCTTGCTGCAAAACAGAGATTTCTCGACCACACATGTTCTGATGCAGGAAAGATGGAAGCCGTTTTGATTTGTGCTTTGAAGTTCATTTTGTAACCAACGCTGTTTGTGATGCAATAAACAAGCGAAATGTTAATTATGAAATAAGTTGATATGAAAGAATGTGTTACTTTTGATTCGTAGGCCTTTTTGGATATTTTAGCTCTTTGTACTCAGTCAAGGCTTAAAACAGATCTACTGAGTATGTTTGGTAGAGCCATCTACCGAATTCGAATAGAGAAAAATCTTCTTACACCAAACATTTTGCGTATATGATTCAAATCTTTTAAAAATAATAATAAAGAAAAGCAGTTTCTTATATTTCAGTTTTACCCCTCCCCTTCATATTTGTTTAAAGCATACAATCATAGAAACAGAAATTTTCGGTTAAGTTTTGCGCATATATGTTCATTCCTTTATAATAGATAAATAATAATCTGTTTAAGTACAATATACCATAATAAATAATTTGAACTTTATACTTGTTAAGTCTAAAAAAATCATTTTTCAGATGATTTTTTGGAAAAGTTCTCATTTTGCTCAAAAATGTTTTTATTATACAAGGAATTAAATATATATATACATTACAATAATCTGCAGATAAAATAATAATAAAAAAAACCTTCTTACGTCGTGTATAAAGGATAAAGCCTGCCGGGCATGGAATTTTATCCTGAATATGTTAATTAAATCTGTAATAAATTAAATAAAATCTATATACTATATTAGAAATAAATATATAAAAATGCCTTTATATACTGTTCAAAAAAATTAGGGGAGCAAGCAAAGAATTGTAAAGAACCGTGCGAGTCAGCCATGCACGGCATAAAATAAAGCGCACACATGTATCAATGCGCAATACAGAAAAAGATGATTTAGGGCAACAATTTGGTTACATGTAAATGGCAAAAAAGTATTGTGATGCAAGGTATTTAATATGGCGTGTGGTCCCGTCGAACAGCTAAGACAGCTGCACACCTGTTTTCCATGGATGCGATGAGGTTGTCGATAAGACTTTAGGGAATACTGTTCCACTCTTCAAGAATTGCAATCTCCAAGTCCCGGGCAGTAAAAGAAGGCCTTGGTCTCGCTGCAATGCGTCGTCCAAGTGTGTCCCAAACATGTTCGATCAAATTCAGGTCAGGAGAGCATGTTGGCCATGCCATATGCTGTATTGTTCAGCTTCAAGCATGATCTTCGCAAGACGAGCTGTATGCAGTCTGGCATTTCCCTCCATACTTTCTCCTTACACGTCGGGTGTCACACTCCAGACTGAATCGGCACTCGTCTGTAAACAGCCCTTGACTCCAGTCATGTTGCTTCCAATCTCGATGTTCAGCAGCCCACCTTCTTCGGGTCGCGCTAGGTTTGAGGCTAACGGAATACAGACCATTGGCCTACCTGCATAGAGACCACCCTGATGAAGCCTATTTCGGACTGTTTGGCTGGACACTCTTCATCCTGATTCCAAGAGCAACTGTATTTACAGCTGCGTAGCACTGCCTGTTTTGTCTCGACGAGCCATTAACAGGATATATCGGTCATCAGTTGCTGTGGTAGCATGTGGCCGACCTTGCCCTGGTCGACGTCTAACATTCTTTGTTTATTGGAATCGATTCCACAGCTTTGCATTGACACTTCTTGCGGCTCCAACAGTATCCACTACACTTCGTTGTGTTTGCCCGGATTAAAGTCTCCCGATAATCCGCCAAGCCATTTTTTACGCTAAGTCGCTTTGTTGCGACATTTTCCAGTCATCTTTTCTCAAAACAAAAGCTGGGCAATTGAATTTCACAACTGAGACGTTTCTGTGAAATCTCGATTTCTGAACTTAACTCCTTTTTCTGATTTGTGACGTCATTAACTTGATTTCGAGGCTAACGAAAAATACAGGCTACCGCGGTGCTTTACGCGTATCTTTTTTTACAGACCGCGGGAGTCACGTGGTGGTCTAATCCACCAATGCAGGTGTACGAAAAGAGCATCACGTCACTCTGGCGGTCTGTAAAAAAAGATAAGTGAAATGAACCGCGGTAGCCTGTCTTTTTCGTTAGCCTCGCTTGATTTACATATGAAGTTTTCTTCTTATGTTTTTTGCTAAGCTTTAAATTATGGATGTTTTATTTTACGTTACTTATCGCTGTAAGTATTACTTATCCATCATAAGTAGTATAGGGTAAGTCTTGTAAATGTTTTGAAAATCGAAAAAAACAATTTTGACGTATTTAGACGTTTCAGACACTGGAAATTACTAAAAACATATTTTTAGGAAACAAATGTTGCCGTCCGTCTGTTTGTGTGTGTGAATATAAAAGACAATAAAAAACATAAATTTTGCATAAAAAATGAAGTCGATCGAATAATTAGTTGCCGAGATATTTGTAATCCTATTTTCCATCCTCTTCGAATTTTCATGATCCTGTATTTCATTCAAATTTCAATTCAAAGATATATTTTAATTGGAAATGAGACGCTTAATCCGACGCAGTAAACCATTAGTTAATATGATTATCAATTTTGGAGTTATAAGGATGCTTCTTTTACGAAATTCAGTAATAGAGCATTTAAAGTTTATGACGTCATCAATCCACGACTTTATTCGAATTGCAATGCATTTTATAAATAGTTTACACATGTTTTATTTTCATATTTTATATTATGCATATCCATGATGGGTAAGTATTGCGGTGGCCCCCAACGGCTAGTTTGCGTTAAAACCATGTTCTCCCCTAATTGTTTTGAGCAGTGTATATAATATTCGTTGTAAAATAAATAAATAAACTTAATAAACTTATCTCGTTATTTACTTTTATACTACTTACTACTGCTATCCGTATCCGAACATTGTTTATTGAACTTAAAGATTAAAAATATGTATTTTTTTGATCAAGTAACTGCTTTTTAAGAATTTTGTTGTAATGCAAAATTTTGTAAAAATAAACTTCATATTACTGTGTCAATATTTCTCATATTTGTGTCAATTGTTGTGAACGAACAAAACCATCAAATCAAATTGTTAATTCGAAATTTATTTGTAACGTTTATTTATCTAAAAATTAAACACTAGTATGAACTTTAAAAACTCCTTTTTGTTTTGGTTTTGAAAACTGGTACCAAGCGAGGATACAACTCATCAACTCGAAACGAGGCTATTATTAAGTTATGTGATCCATTTGACAAATCAGATATACACATTTCAGCCTTACGTTGACTAACCCAATGTCGACTAATCATGGCTCTGAAGTTAACAATGAATGCGACCGTTAGATATACTACGTTAAGATTTCTCAACTGGGAGTTAAACCGTGAGTTGAAGATTGTTGGTGAACTGCCTGTTTAGGGATGCTAAAACACATCCAAACAAGCAATTTTCGTCATACAATCCACATTCGTTTTCGCAAGTGGTGAACCGCTAAATGGCTCTGTCATTAAACACATAAAGAGCTGTGTATTCACACACATCGTCAATTGTACCATCGATTGCAAAAGGGATGGCGGTCAGGCATTTAATGTATCGTGCTGTGGCAAGGGAATGCTCTGGAAGTCCAAATTGTTTAGTAAACAGCGTTATCTCTGCAATCAGAAATCGCCCTGTAGCGCTTTACTGCTTGAGTAACAACAATGTATTGTATGATTTGAGCTTATCTAGGTATGTTCTATCTCTTTTTAAAGTTTTTCCCATGAGTTTATATTCACCCTGTGTTTCATTTGTGTACAAGAAGGAATAGCTATTTTACAAGCTCTGTAATTTTGAAAAGTTGAATGTTAATAAACTAAATGACATATACAGATCAAAATCTTATTTTTCTCCACATAAGAAGTTCAAAATACAACTGTACTTTTGAGATCAATTAATTATCACCTCTTTTCGTCAGGTGATTAGTAACAGAGAGTAATTAACCCGACAACGGGTTAACTTACTTTTCCACCTTTTTCTCAAGCTTCCTTCCATTGATATCTTTATAGCAGTCTTCGCATTCACCATTTTTTCCCTTTCTTCACTTTTATACCAGAGAATTTAAAATCTCCTTCCAGAATCTATTTCCTTTGTCGGGTTAGCTACTGTCTGTTACTATTTACCTAACGAAGGGAGCCGATAATGCCTTGCTCTCGAAACTGTAGTTGTGTTCTCTACTCATTATATGGAGAGAAAAAAAAGTTCTTGATCTATAAAGCTCTCATTTCTAGTAAATAATGTCTAAATCACATATATATACATCTTATACGAGGGAAAGTCACTACCACTTTCAGCATGTAGTATTTCAAACAGTATTATTATTATGTATGCATTATTTCGTGTATTATTTCAACTATAAAGGAATTTCTTGACAATTATAAAATTTTGTTACAATGTAAACCTGATTTGTAATGCTTCAGTGCCTTTTATGAATCATTAAATTTCGCATTACGGTCGCAAAATGTCAATTCTCACTATTACTATAAAATCTTATTGATAAAATTGATTTTCTTTAAATTGTTAGCGATTATGGTAACTTTTCTATAGTTCTTTAGTTGTTACAAAATTACCAATTGTTAGCAACTTCCATAATGATCAATTAGAAAACCAGATAACTGCAATTTTTATTAACCTATAAATGACATTTTATTGTAATGATTTAAACACTTAAAGATTTAGAAATAATAATTCGGCGATTTTCGTAATTAAGGAATTATATTCTACAGTTACAGAATAAGATACAATAGTTTTATTTTTCACATTATGCTTTTACATTTTTTTATTTATTTAAATTGCCATTAAAAATTGTTATGGGAGTTTGAGTGACAGTTGTATATTGAATACTTAAGAGCCTACACTAGTCACTCTCAAGACATTTGCAAGCGAATGTTAAACCCATAGGAGCGTTCTTTACAAATATCGCGCTTGCATATTTTAATATTTTTAAATGATTTTTTCTTGCATAACTTATACCTTAGGTCGATATCTAATGTTTTTCGTTAGTACTTTTTCGATTTTGGTTTCAATTTTTTTATATGCGGACACTTTCTCTTTTCGAACCGGTTTGAACCGGCTACCAATGACACACTGTACATTTTAACTGGATTTTTCTATTAAAATAAAGTGTACTTTGCTTACATGTGTTAGTCTTGTTAGTAAATGTACATTTGTCTTATAATGTCGCACTTCTGCACGCGATTAGTGATGTATTTAATCTGATTGTTGCACATCGAAAAACTTACATTTTAGGACTTCTGATAAACTTATTTTTACATCAAAGCGTTCATAAATAACGACTGCATTGAATATTTTAAAGAGATACATTTATTATACAGACATACATACATTAAATACGATAATCCAACATGGAGTGAAAAATTAGCCAAAGCCAGAAATCGAACCTGCGTCCACAGCAATCTAGGCTGTTGCTCTAACAACTGAGCCACTCCGGCCGATTCCTGAGTCTGCAATTTCTCCCTAATAAACCATGTTGTAAAGATAGTCACCAGCCATCTAACAGACAGCCTTGAATGACCGGAAACGGTGAATAAATTTTTACTGTTCCACCGATCTACGAATATATATTAATGCACACATAAATAACGACTGCATTCAACATTTTAAAGATATACATTTATTATACAGACATACATACATTAAATACAATAATCCAACATGGAGTGAAAAATTAGCAAGAACCAGGAATCGAACCTGGGTCCACAGCGTTCTAGGCTGTTGCTCTAACCACTGAGCCACTCCGGCCGATTCTTGAATCTGCAATTTCTCACTAATAAACCATTTTGGTGAGAAAGTCACCAGCCATCTAACAGACTGCCTTGGAAGACCGACCAACAGTGAATAGTAAAAATCTATTCACCGTTGTCCGGACATCCAAATATTATTATAAATAATATTTGGATTCGGGCTAATATATTATATAGTAATAATATATTAAATATATATATTTCGGGCTAATATATAGTATTCGGGCTAATTTTTCACTCCATGTTGGAGTATTGTATTTAATGTATATGTATGTCTGTATAATAAATGTATATCTTTAAAATGTTGAATACAGTCGTTATTTATGTGTGCTTTAATATATATTCGTAGATCGGTGGCATAGTAAAAATATATTTAACGTTGTCCGGTCATCCAAGGCTGTCTGTTAGATGGCTGGTGACTTTCTCTCCAACATGGTTTATTAGTCAGGAACCGGCCGAAGTGGCTCAGTGGTTAGAGCAACAGCCTAGAACGCTGTGGACGCAGGTTCGATTCCTGGCTCTGGCTAATTTTTCATTCCATGTTGGATTATTATTTTTATATATCATCAGATAGATATATAAGAGCTCTTTTCATACTAAATTGACGAGGTTCCGCACTTTTGTAATTCAATTTTTTCCATATCTGTCATTCATTTCGAGTTAGTGTTGCTAACTTTCAAATTTTGCCACCAGAGGCAATGCTGTCGGTTGAATTAAGTCGAGTGTAGTCACGTTACTGTACGGTTATCGTAAAGTTGTATAGCTGCAACTCTCTCCGTTTGCAGGATAAAATGACTTTCATATGGTTTCTATGTGTAATATGCTTAATTTAGAGGCTCTAAACAGTTACCTGGATACAGCAGAAAGCAATAAAAGACGTTTAATAACTTTTATCATGTCTCAGTCTAAACAACTATTTATTCATATATTCTTCTGTTTTGTCATTTAGAAAATACAAAGTTCTTAGCAAATTTACATATGATGCAATTTTTAATGCGTCTTACAAAATGGAGCACTTGGTAAAATATTACAATATACCAATATTTGAGGAATATAGTCAGTTTTCGTATACACCATACAGTTTATTTCGTTAGAAATGTGTCTTTCTCTATCTCTGATTGCTGATTTTTTTTCAAAAATACTTTTCTTATCTAGAATATTTTTTTAAATGTATTATATGTTAAATAAATAAATAAATCATCGATGCGAGTGGTTGTAGTTTTTCGTGAAAGAATATACTAAAGTTTCGACTACAAAACAGCCACAGCATCAATTTATCACTCTATGCAACAAAATGTGTTATATAAGTAGAAAAAAACGTAATATTTGAATTTTATTCTGATATATTCATTTAAATAAATTTATTCTTGTGTAAGCTTTGCTTTTACACATATTTATTTGATTCCACGTTCATTTGAAAGAACTTTGACTCGAATCTAAATTGTTTTATCAGAATGAGACTATATATGTAGCCATTAATATTATATGATAAAGTTATGAAAGCAATTCTGTGCCTGTCATTGCTCCATAGAGTAAAACAATAAAACTGACATGTTTGATAAAACTTGGAATATTCTTATTCTTCTAAAATATAAAAGTACATCTGTATACTTTAGTTACATTTTATCATTTTGAAAATCATAGGCTTATATATATATATAGTTTGCTGTTTTACATAAAACTGTAATTTAAAGGGATTCTGATTGGCACCGTTTCAAAATCTGGAATTATCTTGGAAAAGTAACAACAGTTATCCTTAGTAATTTAATATATATATATATATATATACATGTTTTTGTTCAAAACTGTTATTTTATCAGGCATTTGCTCTTATAGTATAATTTTTCATGAGATCTTTTAATACTCCAAATGGTCCCTATTGTACTATATATAAATATACCATAAGTACAGATGTAGGTTGGAAGAAGTGTATTTTATCAAACCATTTGTAGGGCTGGGGGGGTCGAAAGAAAATAAACTTATTTTATGCGAATGAGGTGAAATTAAGATTTAGATGGAAAAATAAATTATTGGTTGTTGTTGTTGTTGCTGTAATAAAATTACATCATGTTAATTCTCGTCTTTGGAAAATGTAGTATTTTCAATATAATTAACATAAGAGTTTTTTAGAGAGGAAAAATATATTTATGAAGTAACAAGGGATAAATATTGCCAGATATATTGTTTGTATTATAATTCAAGCAATGAAGTAATATTTTAATGTGTTAACAAAGTGTATTTTAACGTATATAGCAATTTTTAAAGGATAGTACACATTTGACCAAAAAGAATAGAAAGAGTACATTTTAAAAATCAAATTGTCCGAGGAAAATAAAACAGAAATCGCCATTCGATTGGAAATATGTCTTCTTTCAATTATTTAAAAAAAAAATAAGTTTAGAGTTTCGTGTTCAAAATGAAATTTTATGAAATTCTGAAATTTTCAATAAGAACACCCAATTTCGACTGCGTATTTTGATTTCGTTTTCTTTTTTTTTTTTTTTTTTAGTAAATTGTTACTTAGAACAAATAGCTTAAGAATTATTCAGGCTTTATGTTTAGAACTCCTAATAATAATTCTTTTTTTAATCGTTTCAAAATATATTGCCATGCAGCTAATTTTTGAAACATAATTCAAAAACTGCTTAGTGAAATTATCTAAAATTTTGGATTCGCATATTTAAAAATTCTAGAAATTGATTTCGGTTTTTAAAAAATCATAGTTCACATTTCCTTTTTTTTCGAAAATTAATATGAAAAACATACATATTTTGAAATTAATTTTCGAAAACTATATGAATTGTAACCTATAAAATTTTTTAACAGATATCTATTTTCAGAAGTTTAAATATGCGAATCCCAAATTACAGATGATTTCGCCAAACAGTTTTTGAATTATGCTTTACAAGCTACTCGCATTGAATTCTGCTTTGCAACGATAACTAGGAATGTAACATTAAGAGTTCAAAATTTTAAACCTTCATAATTCCTAAACTATTTCACTTAATGACTTCCCGATTGGTATCATAAAATAAAATTGAACAAAAGAAAATATTTCAAATTTTAATTGTTTAATTGCTAAGTTGGGCGTATAGCCAACATAGTGAAAAAGTATCCAAGCCGGGACACGAACCCAGGTCATCAGTATAGCGCACTGACGGTCTACCAACTGAACCACTTGGAACGATACCCAGTCTGGCCCTTCTCACTATAACATGTTGGCAAAGCTTCAAACGCAGCACAAGATGGAATATTTTTCCGTGAGCCACCAACACTAGGGCAAACACGAAACTAAAGAGAGTCCAGCATCGATAATTGAATAAATCTATCTACTTGGAAATTTTTCCATAGAAAAATCCATTTTTCCATAGTTTTTCACAATGTTGGCTATACGCCTTTTAAGCAATTAAAATTTGAAATATTATGAATACAAGGCGTGAGAAATTTTCTATAGAAAAATTTCCAAGTATTAAAATAGATTTAAAAGAAAATATGCTGTAAAAACTGGATGTTCATATTAAAAACATTCAGAGTTTGGTAAAATTTCAGTATGAGCCCCCCGCCCCCTCCCAATCTTATTTTTTAGCACAAATTAAACGAAGACGTAATTTCCAGTCGAATAGTTATTTCCGTCTTTTTTCCCTTGGACGATTTTTTGATTAAAATGTGTAAGGTGGTTTTTTTTTTTTTTTTTGGCAGACTGCACACTGAAACAATTACATATTTCTTTAATATTAATTATGTAATTATGCATATATATATCTGTCACGTTTTCACTTGTATCACCATATTTTTTGTAGATCATTAATCCGGGTAAGGGTTTCCACCGAGGAATTTGCAGTCGGGCGCCGAGAATCCAAATTATAGTGTGCGTACAGAATGCAAATAAGAGACAGTCGGTTCCAGTTCACTTTTCATTCGAATTCAAAAGAAAATGGCCATGCTTTACTAATTATGATACTAATTCCGTACATGATGATTTTAATACCGTGGAGAAACTTGATGAATTAATTTAATATTTTAAGAAGACATTTTGTTCTTACAGGCAGTCGTTTTTTCTATCTGCAGCCAAGGAGAATTATTCCATCGTCGTGAAGTACGCCTCGGGGTTACATGTACAACCGGCTCCAGGAATAAAACTGACGCTACGCGGAAAAACTCCGCTTATAGCTATTATCTAACGCCCCAGAATACAGTTTCGCTAAACAGACTTTCGACCAATCACCGCTAAGGGACTAAATTCTCTGGCGGTATAATTTTGAAGTTATCAAACCGTAGGTTGAAAAAATGCGGGAAAAATATTTCTACAACATTACCAAACAATCTAATTCCTTCGAATAAATAATAAGAAAAAAAATACGTAGATTTTACCGAGAATGGGCAAGATGCCAAGGTAAGATTTTACATTGAGACTGAAGTTAGCTTTCATAATTTTGAGAAAGAATATTGTCTTGTCAGAAAACATAGGGAAATAAAAATGAAAAAATAAAAAGAAATAGGTTGTTATTTCAAGAGAGTTGAAATATTTTTAGCTGGGAGATTGGTGTTTAAAAGATTTAAATTCTAGGATCATTTATTTAATGAAACAAAAGTGCGTAATTTTAATATAACAGTGATCAGAGCCATTTTTTTAAGAGAATGAATTTAGAATAAAGTATTTTTAGCTAGGTGTAATTTTGACAGTCGAAATATTAGAACGAGAAAATAATTTAGAATAATGGGATTTACACAGAATTATAGCTTTGATGAGGCCAACGGCGAAAACTTTTTTAATTTGTTTCATATATGTGTGTGCGTGTGTGTGTACAGGAGATTTGATAATTAATTCAGCAAATTTTAAGAATTGCTACTCAAATCTAAAGTTTTTTTATCCCAGAATATGTAGTCGGAACTGAGATGATAAACCGCTAGAGATCGCTTTCTAATAACGTAAAAAGACATGTTTGCATTTCAATAATATTGAAAATATTTATAATTTCTTTTTCACATAGTACGTCTTTTTAAAAAATCATAAACAAATGCATGTTGCTTACCACGAACTGAAAAAGTATTTAATGGCGTGTGGTGTTGTAGAAATTGTTAATCATTGAGCAGTTCGTATTGCGTGAGAGAAGTATCTTCAGGAATACTTTTTTTAAGAGAAAGTACTCTAATTCCAGATTTTTATACATTGCTAAAAAGAGTTACTGGACTTCTCACAGATATTCAGCGATTTTAAAAATATGTTAAATAAGACTTTCGGATTTTTTTTTGTATGTATGTGTGTGTGTTTTCTTGTGTATGTGCGTATAGGTTTGTTTTATTATGTGTGTGCGATTTCTTTATTCTGATGAATAGATATTTATTTTACTAATAATAACATGGAAGAGACAAGAATCATTTACACGATATTGCAAAATAAAAGCACTTTTATCCACTTTCAGAAAGCATTTGTTAGATTGAAGAAGTATATCATATGATAAAGTAAGAAAACATTTTATTTATCATGAAGAATTTTGGAATTTTTTAAGTACACATTTTCTTAAAATGTATATTTAATTGAATATTTTAACTTACACTAGTGTGCAAAATTTAAGCAACAAATACAAAATGCTAATTTCTGAACACGTGAGTACTCAAAAGGAAATTCTATAAACAGAAAGTGTAGAAAATAGGTACTACACTAAACAGCACAGACAGTCGATGAAGTAAGAAAGCTTTGTTCGCGTTCTTGAGCAGGTCATTTCAGAACCACATTAATTGAATTCACGATTAACTTGATTGGACCTGATAGCGGCCGAAGTCTAATTAGATTAATGATGAGTGCCAATTCAGCGTTCGACCGAAGTTTTCCAAGTTGAGGTAGATGGTGAATACGAGCATTACAGAACTTGACAAGTGGCATCGGTGGGTTGCACGGGACTCTATCACAATTTAATTTCAAGTATATATTAAGTATTCAAGTAAGTAAGTTATTTCAAGTATATATTATAAGATATGAACATAACGGAGAGAAATTTTTATTTTAAAATCGAAAGTTAGATGGGACCATGTGAAATGTCTCATAGTAAAAATATGAACTTTCACAGATTCGCAGGAATTTTGCAAGTCTTTAAGATTTCATCGGTACAGCTAATTAGTCAAAATTTTCTATTCTGTCTATTTCTATTTGTCTTCTTGACATCACAAATGGTCACAATTGTCACAGTCACTACAATGAACAGAAATGTGATATCTTTCATTCGTCTCATTTTTACTCTCATTTGGTCACTCCACTGAACAGTCACCATGACTACTGCTTTTTGATGAGTCACCAGGTGACTTTACAATGAAGTCATCTTGTGACTCTAATGTGACTGTAATTTTGACACTCCATTGTAAAGTCATCATGATAGCTGTTCTGTGACGAGTTCCCAAGTGACAGAAAATGAAATCATCTGGTGACTTTTCACAAAGGAGTGTAATGATGACTTCATAATAGAGTATCGATCACCAAAAAGTCACCATGCGACTTCATTGTGACATTATTTGGCGACTCATCACAATGCAATGCTCATAATGACTTCAAATTCCAGTCTTCAACTGACAGTGACTTGAGAATCACAAGGTGACTTCATTGTAATGTCACCTGGTGACCCATCACAAAGCGACAGTCACATTCACTTTTCAGTGTTAACAATCATTTGAGAGTAATAATGAGACAGACAGACAGCGCCCACCCTAGGGACCAGCTTTTGGCTAATGGCCAAAAGGTACACAGGACGAACTCCTAAGCCTAGGGAGGGAAAAATGTTACTATCCGGCGCTAGCTACAATAATTACAAGTTAAACTACAATTTTACAAAGTATAAACGTTACCCAATTTTGCCACAAAGCTGGGCGAACGTTAAAATTATTACAATAATTGATATTTTACATAAACTTTAGTTATAGTTATTTATATAGAATTTTAAGATTAACATTATAATTACAATTATTTACAGTCGTACATTTTGAATGCATTAATACGTATACAATAACCTTTAGGGGTATAATATATTTTTTAAAATGATTACAATATATAATTACAATATAAAATTCAAACAATTTTATTTACACACAATAACATTTTGAAATACACTATATACAGTAACCCCTCACCCACACGCTACACACGGCAAACAAACCTCGTCACCAGAATCTTTTTAAAAAGTAACACCCATACTCAAATGCAAAAATTAAAAAGCTTTTTTTCTTCCTTTTTTATTATCCTCTTATACTGTTTAAAACAGTGGTACGAAAAAGCAACCACCGAACATCGCGCTTTTCGTAAAGTTAAAATAGTTGCTTTTTATCAGATAGTATATCTAGAATATTGTCAAGAGTTGTTTTAGTTTCATTATATGTGAATTTATACTTCATAAATTTACATTTGCCAAATAAATAATGTAGTGTGTCACCTTTCTGACCACACTGACACGAGTCATCATCTCTTTTGCCAATTCTATGTAAGAATGTAGGAAAACTTCCACATCCAGTGAGGAAGTAGAGTGAGACTTTATCTTTACATATAAGTGAGCATTGAACCTTTGGAACAATACTATGAGTAAACCTGCCTCACCCTGAGGAGTCCCAGTTGTGCTGCCACTTGTCCAGCAATTGCAATTTAATAAGCTTATTAAGTAAAGAGCATGGAAGTTTAACTTCCTTGCTTACTGGCAAGTTGCAGTACTGTGCGGCCTCGTACGCGAGATTGTCCGCCAGTTCGTTGCCCACAATGCCCACGTGTCCTTTTACCCACGTGATATAGAAAATTTTATTTTTATTTTCTTTTAGTAATTTATGAAGGTCAAATATTTGTTTATATTTAGGAAACAAATTGTTTAATGCTAATACTGTTGATTTGCTGTTTTAAAAAAATTGAGTTATTTTTTTATTTGTTGAGATAGCCCATTTTATTGAGTTAATAACTGCTGTAAGTTCAGCTTGAAAGACTGTGTTGTTATTTTGAATTTTGCAAGATTGTTCTTTAATTTTAATTTGATCTTTAAAGGCCACATAAGCATATGCTGTCTTGTCATCTGTTTTAGAACCATCAGTATAGATCTGTGTTATGTTAGGTTTGTTTATGTTTACATCCGTCAAAATTAAATTGTTAATATATATTTCAGGATTTGTTTGAAATTTATAGACTTGTTGTTTCTAATATTTGATTTTTAAATATTAAGATGTCTTTATTATTTTTAATTTTGTACTTAAGATTTTTTGCTTCTAATGTAAATAATAACGGCGGAATGCCCAGGAGCACCTGAAGTGTGTGTGTCGATACATTCTTATAACATTTTGTTATTGATGTTAAGCAAATTCTTTGTATTGATTGTAAGTTTTTTTTATCAATTATTCCCAGATTATTGTACCAAACCTCCGAGCCGTAATCGATAATTTTCTCGAGGACAGTAAGGTACCATTCTCGAAGAAAATCTCGTCTTACCCCCCATGTCGTTGAAAAAACTCTTTTAATGGATGATGTTAATGATAAAATTTTACTTTTGATATTTAATATATGTGTATGCTAAGTTAGATTACTTTCGTAGTGAATACCTAATAATTTAAGTGTTTCAACACGTTTAATTTTAATGTTATTCAGTTTAATTTGAGGTTCTGCGTATCATAAAATGTTTTTACCCAGCATTATATATACCGTTTTGTCTGTCGATATTTTAAGTTTTAGTTTTGTACAGAGTGAAATATCCCATATTTTGATTCACCGTAGCGATTGTGACACTCCTAACCATGTGTGACGTCAAGGGTTCTTCACATCTACTGGCCGTGCTGTTAGGCTAGTACCTCTTTTCTACATTTTCTCTTTATAGAATTCCCTTTTGAGTACTCACATGTTCAGAAATTAGCATTTTGTGTTTGTTGCTTAAGTTTTGCACACCAGTGTGTTTGCAATCTCAGTTTGAAAATTTTAGTTAGTACAGCGATGTTTTGAATAGATCTTTATATAAGTGTTTCATTTGTTTCATTGAAATCTATGCAATTTTGAAAATATATTCTGATCATTTATGGAAATTATTAATCATGAATGACTTCTTCCAATCATTTGAATTACTTTTTATATTGAGTTCCAAAACGAACGTTTCTGAAATAAGAACCTTAATTAAAAAACGAGGACATAGGCGCATTTAAAAATAAGGTAACAACTAGCTATCTTTGTTTAAATTACAGTTTAAGATACAAAAATTCTTTAAATAATGTAAAAATATTTTCAATTAGATATAAATTTAATACTTTAAACTGAATTAAAATTACTTTTAAAAAAGAAATTTTAAGAATAACGTAATTTTAGTTTTATAGACTTCTAGATGAAAAGTTAAGTCATGGAGAGTTTTTTTTTTAATTCCATCTAATGATGAAGCAATTTAAATTTTTCTTTGTCATCTTTAACAGGATAAAATCAGAAGAAAATTGTTTAAATTCCTTTCTTACTTTTTCATAGGTTCAATTTTATAGAAGATTTTTTGATTGTTGAAATTCCAGATCATCAAAATTAATTTAGCAACTTTCTCAGTTTAATTTTTTAAGCACCGAACCATCATCAATTTTCTGTATTAAATTAAGTCTAAAAAATTGCTCTTTTTCAATAAAATACTTGGTGGCAGACTAAAAACAATAATGTTTAAGTATTTTGTAAGGTAATATTCTTTTCTATAACTTTATATAAAATATAAATAGGAAAAGTTTACTCTAAACCTCTAAATTACGCAATTTGTAAAATTCTTTCACAAATAAATTTTTCTTACGGCATCATTTTATATATAAAATTCGGAAAATGTAGGTATAATTTTTTTTTATGTTAATGGCGGTTTCGATTTATTATAATAAATTATTTCATTATAATGCAACTAGCAAATCTTCAGATCAGGAGCCTCAACGTCAATTTTGCAAGACATTTTATTTTTCATATCAATTCACACAATATCTAACAGCCTGAAATTCGCAGTTTAATAATGTTAGATTATAGGTATATTTCTATCTAAATCGGGACACACCAATAGAAACAGGAAAGATACTTTTTCATCATGAACCCATTTCGTACATTTTGTATTGTTATGTTACTTATAGCACAGAAGAAGTATAGTGTTACTTGAGCTTTCTGGTACAGAGTAGGGCTGGGCGATATATCGATACATCATGAAATATCGATTTTTATAACATATCGTCTCAACCGATTTCAATCTTCCTTAAATATCGATATATCGGCTCTTGTTATATTCATTCATTAGTCAACACAATTTTTTATTCTCCAATTAATTCTAGAGTGTAAACAACGAAACTGCCAAATAAGAGGTATTTTTTACCTTTGTCTCCTCTTCCCCCATATCTAGAGACCATCCATTTACTATTATGCTATTGAAGTGGTTTAGAAATGAATAGTATTTTCCATTTTTCGATAAAGGTATTGCATTTTAAGTTATAAGCAAGTTCTATAATGACCATTTCTGGGATGTCGCTTTACGAAAATTGGTTCAAAACGTTTACTATGACAGTTTTTTTTTAAATAGAACCTTTACTTTATTGAAAAATGGAAAGCGCTATTCGATTTCGCCGTTTTTAAATTAGTGCACCATCCAATTTCGTGCGTCTAAGTTTGACTTCACGAATGTGTCAAAAAGTTGAGAGCTTAGATTTGAGAACTGCCTTAACAATATAATGTATTTCTTGAATTTCAAAAGGATAATATATTTGCAAATCTTTTGCATACCCCCCTTCCCCTCCCCCTCCAAAAAAAAACCCCTTAACTTGAATAGTTTACGATTTTTTTCATTTTCAAATCTCTATAAAGAATCAACATCACATTCATTAGAATAATCTACCTTCATTAGAATAATCTACCTTCATTAGAATAATCTACCTTCATTACAATCTACCTTCATTAGAATAGCTTAAGATTTCTGGCATTTTAAAATTCTAGTAAAATAATAGCATCTCATTCCTAAAGAATTGATTTTATAATCTTTAATAATGAAGTACCCGCACTGAAAGGCAAACGCTTATTCATATCGCAATCGTGCCACCTAGAAGAGAAGGAATATCGATAAGCCAAAATAGTCCAGGGGAATTGTACATGTTACCTTGCAAAAGGTCGGGTAGAAGATTTTATTTTTCCAACTTGTATATGATGAGGCCAACATGGAAAAACCAAATTATCCAACAAAATTTCTTAAAGGAGAATTTTCTGTGGCGAAAAAACAACAAATTTTTGGGACTTTTTTTGTTGTTTTTAAAATATCTCGAGACTCGTTGTCGTAGCGTATTATTTGTTAATTACAATGTTAAAGAAGACAAAATTCTCTACAACTTTCATATTTACAACTTTTTAATACATTCAATAGCAAGTGCAGTACGACATTTCAAAAATAAGACAATTTTCCGATTTCCTTAAAAACCGTGAAAAACGTAGTTTTTCCCCGATGATTCAATGTTCCCCACGGATATAATAATGTATGTCAACTTCTACATATTGACAGCAGAAAATTATCTATTATTTGTACACCCTCTTCTTCCTTTTCATCACAACAGACATATTTTATATTCAATAAATCTGTATAATTTAGCAAGTAGGGGAGAGTGTGGATGACTGAGACAATTTTCATTTTTAGGCAGTAACTTTAAGTATATACAATTGTTAATTTTAAGGTATTGTTTAAAATAATATTTCTGGATTTAGTAACTTATTGGCACGACAGTTTCAATAAAAAAGATCTTGTTTATTTTAATAATAATTTTTATAATGCATACATATAGTTCATTTTATTCCATAAACATTTTATTCTATAGTACAATGGTATATTTAATTTACCAATTATTGATGACATATGTTTTAATGTTTTACTGTTTTAAGTATAGCAAACATTGAATTGTAGTTCCATATAAAAGGAGGGACTCAAAAAATAAATATAACTTATGTAACAAATACTTTTACCTTATAAAATATCTACAATAAAAATGACAACAGATTATTTCATTAACTAATATTATGCATTTATATCTATTGTAAAATTAAAAAATTCTATCAATAAAATATTTGAGATCACTATTTTCATAAAAATGTTCAAAATATTAGTTTTAGTAAATATTGTTAATATTTTTCCACTTTTATTATATAAATATAACAAGAGATTATAACATTTTAGCGTTTTAAGATTTTATCTAGAAAAACCTACTTTGGCTGTTGAAAAATACACTTTGTGGAATCTTCTGTAATATGTACGGTTTTGAAACTATATCTGTTGAATTATCTCAGTGCTACCATTTATCAAATGAAATACCAAGTTTTTTATATTTATGATTGTAGATCATATAAACATTTTTGTTGTTACATTCATCCCCTATTTCATTCAAATCCACTTTCCCTACATAATAAAGTAAGGTATGCTATATGACTGCATAAGCTAAATGAAAAAATGTATTTTAATAATAATAATTTATACGGGATATTTAACAATATTTTTGTCTCTTTGATGGGACTGTTGTAGGATTATTAGCATTCAGTTATCCTGAATAGAATATATATCAGGATCGTTTTCCTCTACAGCAGGGGTTCCCAAACTTTTAGACCGACGTACCACTAAATCAAAGTTCATACTTCCGCGTACCACCAGGTAACAAACGTAAAGCTAATATAGAAAAACCTATAAAAAGGAACCTGTCTAAAACGAAATATATCTTCGGTCTTTCGTGTTTCCGTTATAGCAGGTTTTATTGTATATAAAAATTAATGATTACATTACTAAATTGGTACTAAGATAGACTGCTTCATAATAACATTCAAGTAAAAAGTAGTATCGCCATTAAATTTTATTAATGTATACAATATAAAAAAAAAGTGTTTTGGTTTAGGAAAAAAGCCCCAAAACTTAATGACATATTGGCGCACACTGATTCATATACTGTTACAGTAGGCTGATTACACTAATTTGCTTCTATCACTAATAAAAAGGGTGGCCTTGTTTTATCAAGCACAGCTCCCAGCACATCTGGTTCAATATTAGTTAGTTTTAGTCATAAGTCAGATTCTGTGTTTAGTTTATTCCTATATTTGTGTTTGATATAACGAAGGTGGGAAAGCACATTCACAGAGATATGTTTTGCTAAACACAAGCAGACTTTGACGATATCACACACACAGACGGTACTCTCACATTCTCGCCAATGAAAAACCTGTTACATTCATCCTTTTGAATGTGGACTCCAATAATCCATCACAGGAGAGCTGAATAAGTTAACTTCTTTCCTCTATCGTGAGATACATTAGCAGGGTGTCTCAAATGAGAAACGAATTTCTTATCAAAAGCTTAGTTAGCGCATTTAACTCGATTATTAGGCTCGATACAACTGTATTAATAATAAATGCGACAATAATATCGCGCATTAGCACTTGCAAGTTTCTTCATACATTTATGTATATACTACTTCAAAACATATGTACCTTTATGTAGCTATATGTACCTATGTAGCTTTACCTCTTCATTATGTACCTATATGTAGCTTTACCTCAAATCCGCACTGCATATGACCACAGTTTTTGTTTGATTTCAGATCACCCTTTTAAATAACCTTACTCTGTTAAAAACTAATTTTCATGAAATAGAAAGGAATTATGCACATTTTATACAAGAGAAGAAAAAATTTCAATCAACAGAATGAATTAATTTGTGAAATATGTTTGAAATAAAACTTTTATTTCAATACCTCCTAAAAGCTCTTCCAGTACAAAGAGAACAATGTGTTATAAATTACACTTGGAATTTTATTTTGTTTTAACTGCTCCTACTCACACAACCTACTGCTACTTCCAACCATCCAGACTTTACCTTCAAATAATTCAATTTATAAAGAATAATTAAAAAAGTTCTTCTGCTAATTAAAAATACTTCATTCATTAATTTTATAATTCGGTCTTTATTATAAATTCAATTTTTATCCATATAAATCTGGAAAACTGATTGCATCATAAGCAGTGTGTGCGAATTTCAGCAAGTCTGCAATAACAAACATTTCTCGTAACCAAAAAAAAAAAAAAAAGAAAAGGCGTTTGCAGATCCACAATCGAACTTTTTTTTGAAAATTTCCAAGCAATAAAGACAAGCCTGTTTTGATTCCATATTAATATGCTGCATTCTGTATTTTATCCCACGTACCAGTATTGGACTTCTGCGTACCAGTAGCCAGAGCTTCGCGTACCATAGTTTGTACCAATACCTGCTCTAGAGGCATTTTTCTTTTTCTCTGCACTTATTTGTCACCCGTCCCCTCTTTCCAATACCCACTCTATCTATATGGGGCGGGTATGTAAGTTGGAAAAATATCCTCATTTTTGAAAGGCTGTACTGCACTTAAGGAAGAGGGCATGCAAATAACATATAATTTACTGCTATCAATGTGTACAAGTTGACATCCATGATTAAATCCGTGGAGAACACTTAAATCGTAGGGACAAAACTACGGTTTTCACGGTTTTTAAGGAAATCGAAAAAATTGTCTTATTTCTTAAATGTCGTACTGCGTTTGCTATTGAGTGTATTAAAAAGCTGTAAATATGAAAGTTGTAGAGAATTTTGTCTTCTTTAACATTGTAATTAACAAATAATACGCTACGACAACGAGTCTCGAGATATTTTAAAAACAACAAAAAAAGTCCCAAAAATTTGTTGTTTTTTCGCCACAGAAAATTCTCCCTTAAGAAATTTTGTTGGATAATTCGGTTTTTCCATGCTGGCCTCATTATATACAAGTCAGAAAAATAAAATCTTCTACCCGACCTTTTGCAAGGTAACGCCTTTTTTGGTACATTTCCCCTGGACTAAAACAGCCACTCGCTACGTTTCACTCACCGCATATCGGTTTACCATGGTTGTACTCGCGAGTATATTCTAACATTCAGATATCACGCCGGTCGCTTCAGGACTGGCATGATATCTGTGAGTATTTTAAGATACTCGCGAGTGCGCGATTATAATCCAGCATTCGTGAGTGGAAAAAAAAATATATTCTTGACATCGTTTATATTTATTGGACTCGCTCATTCACAAATCCATTCACGATTTTGATGTATTAAGTGAAACTCCATGAATAGGTAGTTAAATTAGAGGCTGCACGGGCGCCTGGGTCTAACATTTTTCTATAGGCTCGGACCGCGCCGGGCCGGGCCGGGCCGGGCATAGTCATCACTCATTTCGGGCCGGGCTAGGCCAGACTTTTTTCCGGGCCAAAGTGAGCCTGGACGTCATTCTCCCTAGTGGTGTGCGCGGGCCGAAATTTTCAGGCCCGTGCAAAAATCAGTGAAATGAGGCCCGTCACAATAATTTTTGCAAAAAAATACATAGATTTTTAAATGGACATTATTCTACAATTAAAATTCTTTTTAAAGAATAATGCATACATTTCTAAGCAAAAAAAAAAAAAAAAAAAAACTACACTAAAACTTCTTTAATAGAACCTATCTATGACGGAAATCTGCCTTAAATAAAAAAATCTCTTGATATGTGCTAAATGAAAAAATACAACAAATGATGTACTTGCTTGCTAAGAATGGAACCTGTCTATAACGGATTTTTTTTTTCTTTCCTGATTTTTCTTCTCTTACTGAATCTTTATTTCAATGTAATTATCCAAGTGATTTTTTTTAATCAGCGTTTATGTACTTAATTGTCTAAATGGTCATAAATATTGTTGATATTTTGCATTCCATGCATTTCGAACATAATTTGAAAAGAAAATATTTGTACAAGTAGTGTGCTTTTGTAATAATTTTAATTTTAGGTTAATGTTGTTTCAGAAACATCGGCATTGTTTTATAGAAATTCAGTCGGGGCAGGCTCGGGCGGAACTTTTTTTTTATACCGGGCCAATAAAATTTTTATATGGGCCGGGCTAAAAAACAATGTGTGGTTCAGGCCGGCCTGGAAATTTCGGACCATTCAGACCTTTAAGTTGAATATGAGTATAAATGAATGTTGGACATATGAATAGAAAATCCTAGAAAATCGAATAGTGTTCCTTTTTGTGTTCTGTGACTACATTAGGATAATTTACGGATGTTAAGGAAATTTCTGAGTTGTCGGTATGGTTGACTCTAATTGTTTCGGGTAATTTTTTGACTCGTGCGATTCGGGTTAATACGATCTTTCAAAAGAAGTTACAGAGCAGTGTTTCATGAAAAACATATATTTGAATATGGATGAGTAAATTTTTATTTGTTTACTTTTGCTTTAATATAATCATTAGCCTCGGAAAACAGCGCCCGATTTTCACTGTTTGTGAATGAATGAATCTTGGGCAAATGAATAGAAAACCAATGTAGTGAATTATTGAAAAGAAAATACTGAACTGGTCTATATCTGCGATTGAATTCTTTTTAAAAATACCTTTAAAATGCATACTTTGGAATACATGTGTGTTTAATAAAATAAATAAATAATATGAAACTATGCTTAACAATGAAAGTTCACAACCATTTTCGGAATATAATAGAGAGCACATTTTTACACAAACACAAACCGCCAGGACTCGAATATATATTTGATTATTTTTTCGAGTTCGAATTTTTTTATTTTTGCGGGTTCAGTGATGAATTAACCCGGAGCCTCAAAATTTGTACCCCTACTCCCTCAAAAAAGAATTGGTATTTTAAGCTTAATTAATGTTACAGAAGTGCACATTCCTCAACGGAACTCCACATTACACCTGACCCACCCGCTTCCTCGGAGTATCAGAAATCCCTCCCAGATCCCGGAGAAAAGTGCCTGAATTCAGCACTGTGCGGGTCAGGCTGACCAAAAGAAAAAGTAAAATAAGCTTTCAAATGAAAAATACTATGTTTTAATACGAATAGATACATTTAATGGTTTCCTTCTCAAAAGGTAAAGTCAAAATTAGAGGTATGATTGTAGACTATTCTATCATATAGTTGCATTAAAATGCGACATTCATTTTATTTCATTTCGCGTCGGATTTAGGTTAAATACTTCAACTTCGGGGTCAGGAAAAATATTTTGTTGGGTACGGACCAGACAAGATAATTTTCACAATTATAATGCATCTTGACTGGAGCCCGAAATGTAATAAATTTAATGGATTTGTAGATTGTTAGTACCGTACCTAAACTGTAAAAAGAATAAAAATTAAAAAGAAAAAAAGAAAAAAAAAGTATTTTTCCCCCTTGCGAATGGGTAACATCAGTGGAACTGTTTTAAAACAAAGGAATAGGACTTAGCGAAACTGGATGGTCGGCTATGTTATAACGGGATGCACGCCTTTCAATATGTGTTTCGTATTTCTCTCTCTCTCTCTCTCTCTCTGTGTGTGTGTGTGTGTGTGTGTGCGCGCGCGAGCGCGTGCGTCTGTCGCCGGCGGGGGGGAAATGCGTATTCGGTATTTGGACAGGAGGATTCGTTAAATCCTTATCTGCTATTGCATAAAATTATTTATTGCGCTTCATATATACAGCATACATGAGCGTCGACAGAACGCAATCAAGAGTGAGATAAATTTTGAAACACGTGGGACTGTGGCTCGCAGCATCGGCCGAGTTTTTATTTATTTATTTATTTAATGGAAAATATAAAAATCAATTAAAATAAACTAAGAATTTTTTTTCGTCGGAGACGCCGCACAAGACAATGTTTAAGCATACCAGCATTAAAGCAATATAGAAATTTAACAAATATAAAATATAAACAATTCGAAAATAGACCTTAGCCGGATTTTTGTTTTTCCGTCTGTCAACGGAAAAGTTTCATTTTTTATTAGAGTTTAATTATTTTAATTCGCTCTTAGAAAGAATAAATTGTACTTTTTCCATCTATTAAAGGAAATTAATTTATTAAATTTCAGAATCCAGGGCGGAGTAATGGCCCTCCTTTACATCCCTTTTCCGGTGCCCCATGGTATCATATATTACATTAACACAGCAGCTACACGTTATAACTCGCCTATTTATATTGCTGATTTGGATATATTGCCCTTTTCACGTGTACCCGAAAACTAATTCGTTTTACTTTAGCAGCAATTATAAATAGTTATGTAATTCTATTATAATAAGTGCACTGGTTTATCGTTATTTATTAAAATATTCTAAGATGATTATAAAGTATTATGTGGGAGACAAATATAAAAATTTTCTTGTTTGTTATCATATTTCTTAATGTTTTCTCGGTTATATCGCACTTTCTTCCCGTGTCTTTCAGAATGCGCCATGTAACGAAGGTCTACCGTATTTAGAATTTAGACGGGGTACAATAAACAAATAAAAAAAGAGAGTATGGAAGTCGCATCTTTTACTTTTATTACTAGTACAGGCTAACGAACGAATGTGGCATTTTCGGCTTTTTTGCGTTCTCCTCTCTCTCTGAAAACACATCTGAAGTCACCCGATACTTTTGCAGGTGTTAGCGGGGGCGAAGGGTACAGATCCGAAGAGGGGGTACAGTTCAGATTTGTTAATGATGCTATTGGAGATAGACCGATTTTATCGGAGAGAAACGAAATTGTTTTTCAGCTGATCACGTATAAAACTGCAGTGATTGTCTAACGGGAAATAGACTAGAAATAGTGGTTGCGCGTTTAATTTTCAAAATTACGAAATATTCTTTAATGTGGCATGGTAGATATGAATTATTATCATTTAGTGCCAAAGAAAAAAAACTAAGAGTGCGGTTTGGGCAACTTTTGGTTTGCCTGCCAATGAGCTTAATTCTTAATTATGATATGGCAGTTTGTAAACTTTGCCAAAAATCTGTATGCAGTAAAGGAGGGAGTACGACAAATTTACTTTCTAATTTGAAAGTGCATCATCCTCTGAAATTCACAGAAATTACTTCTAAGAGGACAGCTTCTTCAACTTCGTCTTCACCTATTTCTGCTGTAAATAATCCTGACAATCCCCCGACAATGAATACAGCCAGTACTGCTGATGAATCTCCCCCCGCCCTCTCAATTAAAGTGCAAAGAACTATGATGAATCTTGAAGTATGCTGTTAATTATACATTGGAAAGTTTTTATCTCAAATAATTTTTCATAACGAAATTTTTTTTAAATATACTGTAATATCAATAATTTTCATTAGTTTTTTACATAACTTGATATTTTACTACTTTTTCTTTGTTCATGTATCACGATATCGATATATCGGAATATCATGATATAAAAATGCCGATTTATCATGATATTAAATTCCAGACATCGCCCAGCCTTAGTACAGAGCATGACAAAAACTACGTTACATATTCACTTCGTCACTAATTTTCCAGAATGTTCCTTTGATATTTAGTTGCAACACATTCACTTGTGTGTAGACATTTAAATTTACTGTGCAATCTTCCGTAATCAGATCCACTGCTAAATAGCGTATTTTAGCATGTATGATTTTCACAATAGAGTGGTTTTTGTGACAGTTCTTTAATAGTATCTACATTCATTTTAAACTATATTTTTGTTAGCATCATTCATGTTTGACGCTAGCCTTGTTCGTTGATTCGATTATAGAAGATCAGCTATTTTATTGTTTTATTTTAACTTTTTTCCAAAATCTTTTGTAATCGAGAAAGTTACAAGAAATTGATTATTTAAATTTTTTTTTATTTTTCTGACACGTTATCAAATAGAGTTTCTAGACAACTGGTGAAGTAAAATAGAAAAGCAATTGCTTTTAATTAGCAAAAATATAAAACTGTAAGATTAAAATACTTTATATATTTTTATATTTTTAAAACAGATGCACAAAATTTCATCAAAAAATATATAGATAATTTAGAATGTCTAACATACTAGTATTTATTGACAAAATTTCAAACTAATCGGAGTAATTTATGACCCCTCCCCACCCCCACCCCCCATAGGAAAATTTTAACATCCATAATTTAACATTTAAATCAATTATTCAAATGCGTCATTTTCTTTTCAATGAATGGTACAATTTAAAAATTGTCTGAATTCCCATAGAAAATAATTATGACGTAAAAGAATATGTTCTATATTTTTGAGCGAATGAACCAAATTTAACAAAAAACTACGCAGCTAATTCCGTACCTCACCAACATACCTACCTAATTACAGACAAATGGGATACTTTTTGCAGCAGTTATCGCTAGACATACAGACAAAGAAGCAAATGGAGAGGCACACACAAAAAACTTTCAGGGTCACCACAGTAATCCTCAACGGATGTTTCGGTAATTAAATTTTAAGGAATATGCAAATCGGATTAATCGCTGATAATACCAGATAAATATACAGACTATATAAATGTTATAGATTTAGAGAAAAATATTAAATTTTTAGAAGGTTTCCATTTTTTCATCCTCGTCTGATACTTCGATGTTGTCATCTTTTTTTTTCAGCTAATGCATCAATTATTTCTTCGTCTGTCATCACATCCGAAGTCAGCACATCTTCATCTATGCAAATGTACAATGTCTGTGAAATAATTCCCCGCTTTTCGGCCTCTTCTATTAAATCAGTCGGCAGTTCAGATTCTGTTTCATCAGTTTCTTCATTTATTTCATGTGTAAATCTTGCGTGTCGGAAACGATTTTTCACAGTTCTAGTAGTGAGACTGTTCCAGACACGTCTTAGATAAGTTATCACTTCTAGTAAATTCACAAAAAATTCCGCTTTATTATAAAAACATTGAATCCTTTTATGAACAAATTTATTTTCTGTACTGCACTTTTAAGCATTGAATAATTACTTGGACACAAGGCTGAAGTTTTGCAGTAGTGTTCGGAGGAAAAAAGACGTATTCATTTGCTTTTGATGCTGGAACATCGTCATGAGCACTGCAATTGTCCAACAATAAACATATTTTTCTTTTTACTTGGTAGAACTTTAAGACCAGATCAAGCAACCATTTCGTGGAAAAACCATTGTTCATGCACACATTCTTGCTGGAAGCGTAGCAAAGAGGTAAAGTGTTAACATTTTTGAAAGAAGGTGGTTTGGCCTACTTACCGATCACGTGGTAATTTCTCACTTCCGTCCATGTTGCAGCCGATCATAATCGTAATTCTCTCTTTGCTGAATTTTTATCCAGTACATTTTTCTCCTTTTAAAGTAAGTGTTCTCGACGGTTGTGCTTTGAAAAACAGTCCCGTTTCACCTGCGTTAAAAATATGACTGGGCGCATATTTTTTTTAACATCTAACCACTTTTCTAAGAAAAAGGACTGTATAAAATTCTCATCTAAAGTACACTCTTCTCCACATATCTTTTTGCAGACTATTCTATGATGCTCTTTGAATCTTGTCTGCCATACGTTAGAACATGTGAAATCGCTCTTACCGAGAGCATCAGCAAAATCCCTTGCTTTTTCTTGCAAAACTGCAACAGTTAAAACAATATTCTGGCTTCTTGTTTCTTCTATCCACCGCAAGAAAGCAATTTCAATTTCTTCATTCTTTCCTGTACGCTTTCGTTTTCTTCTTATTTTTGCTGGTTCGAATTGACTAACTGCATAAGCCGCTTCAATCTTTTCACGATTCTTTAAAATTGCAGAGAGTGTGCTATTGGGTATTCCCTACTCTGTCCCAATTTCTGGTTTTTTCAGCACTTTATCGCTGATTTCGTTTAAAATCATTTGCTTCATTGCTGATTTCATTTAAAATCATTTGCTTCATCGCTGAATTCGTTTAAAATATTTTGCTTCGTTTTTAAAGTTTGCTGTTTTTCACTTTCCTGAATCTTTCACTTTCCTGCTGTTTTTCATCTTTCACAGAATCCTAAAGAGCAACTGTGAACAGTTTCAATTATGTTAACCAGATTGGGAAGTAGGACACTTCTGTCACTCGAAGATAGAGAGTTTCGGAAACATGGTTTATGGTTTATGTCACTGTCAATACAGTCAAATTATTAGTGGAACAATCACTTTCAAAACTCCTTCACCCAAACTTTCATTGTGACCGATGTATAGCTCATATGGTCCGTGAGGGAAATTTTCCGCGTAAGTCGAAGGGGAAAGATGCGGATTATAAGAGGACAAAGAAAATCAGGGATTGGATTAGTCCTGTATTTCACCATTTTCTGAAACCTTTTTCCCCTTTTTCATACCATGAGAAAATTCCATTTTCAATAATAAGAATGTGACATGTAAGTTTGAAATATCGAAAACTTCGCTTAAGGAAGCATGTTTTGAGATTTTTATTTTGGAGCAAAAGAAACATAATTCGCCTTAAGTGGGATTTTCTGAAATTCTATTTCGTGTTAACCCTTTCTGGCACAGTGGTCCCACTTCGGGCACACCTAATTTTAATTCCAAACTTGCATTCGGCACCAAGAATATTTTAATAAAATTTTGCTTCTACAATGAAAGCTTAAAATA
Organism: Maratus michaelseni; assembly: GCA_963931845.1. Classification (NCBI taxonomy): domain Eukaryota; kingdom Metazoa; phylum Arthropoda; class Arachnida; order Araneae; family Salticidae; genus Maratus; species Maratus michaelseni. Next base: position 252,223,484 of record OZ007590.1, on the reverse strand, counting down.
AGGAGTTCTTATTTTCTAAAAAAGTCGTTTATAAATTCCGGTGTCAGTGAGTAATTTCGCATTTTACGAACAACATTTGTCTGTGCCAGAAAGGGTTAAACAAACTAATTAACGTTGATATTCAGAATTATCTTAAGGTACCTCAGTATTATTTCGTGTTAAGCAAAATCTCGCGTTAAGCGATTTCGTGTTAACGGGGTTCGACTTATATAAATATCTTGTTGTGGAGATTACTAAAGAAGATGGAGACATTTCAGAGATAAAATATTGAATTTCATTAGGAAAAAGCGCTATTAAACGGTTAAATAGAATTTAGTGGAATGAGAAACTCCTTATAATACACAAGCAAAATACCTATAAAACAGTAATAAAAGGTATTTTGTTGTATGGTACAGGAGCTTCGAGACTTGCTACAACAAAAAAGAAAAAAATATCTTAAATAGAAATGGATGTCTTAACCTTCTGAGTGTCTGAGGGCTTTCCTGCATTTTCATAAAAATATTTGTAAAACTTAAATAATTTAAATTCTCTTTTCCCGTTTGTTTCTAAAACACACTTCATATCTCTTTATTTTACATATATCTTAAAATACAATTTTGTTTAAAAAAAATTGCCTAGAGCCGATTTAAATTGTTTTTGGGAAACGGAAAAATACGGGCAAAACGCTTAGAAGGTTTTAAGAAGATCGTGTTGAAGATCATGTTCAAGATAGCAAAGAATACGAAACGATACTATCAATTATTTACGTATTAAAAATATAAGTAATATAAAATGGTAACTAACAATGCGTACATTTACAAAAAAGCTTCTTAATCTGAGTTTGCATATTATCACCTTTCCACAACTGAAGAAAATTTTATAAGACCAAATATTATTTTACAAATGTAATTTCTGCAAAATGGAAAACAAACACTTATCCGAACTCTGGTGCAGCTTTCGTTTAATATTAGATATGTTACTTATTTTGATTCTATGTATATCTAATTAAAATTTTGAAGCATTTTTAAGTAACAGAATAGGGATATTTTTTGGAGAGATTTAATTTAACCTTACTTAATTTACAAACGTCGTTTTACAGAAAGTGGAAACTTTAAAACACCAAATAGATAACCTAAAGTTTTAGTAAATAAATTACTTCTTTAAGAAACCTTTTGAAAAAAGAAAAGGAATTTCTCATACCTTATATAATATTTGCCGATGCACTATTCTTAAAATTGCGGCTAAGAATTTCTTAAAGTTTTAAAAGCAACCGAATACTTTGGCAAATCATAACAGTAAGTAGCTACCTTTTCAACCTAAACATCTAACAAATGTTTCCTATTTATTTTCCTAAAGTATGAGTCACATAGATTTAGCCTGCTTTTTAGAAAATGCAATATTTCACAATTTAACATACGATATTTCCGACTAATATACAGAAAAATACATTTTTTTTTTAATTTGGAGGTCAGATTTTTTTTCTATCTTATTCTACGTTTTGACAAGCTTAGTAATATATTTCATTTCTCGAAAGAAAACTCATTAAAAAGAGATTACTACTAATAAATGAAAGAAATTCTCGAACATTTTCCCATAATCAAAAAATAATAAAATAAGTTTTCTACTCTTATTAATCAAATGAAAGTCGGGCGGTGTTTCATTACTTTAAATTCCTTTTTTTTTTTTTTTTTTTAAGAATTAAATCTTATGTATCCAAACATTTTTTAACACCAATCGTTAGTTTTATTAAAAAGCTATTTTATATTTAAAAATTGTACATGGTAATGGTAATTTTACGAAGAATTTTTGAGTAAATATGTTTATAATAAGATTAACTAAAGCAAGCCTGAAAACATTCATAATTTCAACAGCAATAATTAAGGGCGATTTAAATATATTTAAAGTGACCCATAATTAAACAGCAAGATTGTTTTTCTTAGTAACTTTTCAACCAATGACTTTATATATACATAATTTACAACAACATAAAATTCAAAATATGCAAATTATATACACATCTAATATTACAATACTAGTACAATGTAGTAGACTAGTAATTATCTGACATTCACGGGAGCAGTAAGATATTAGAAATTGGAAACCGTCGGATAATTAGGAGGAGATTATCAGATGCATTTTGTAACTGTCAAAAATTAACCTTTAAATTAAAATGATTATAAATGAATCAAATGGCTACTTTAATAAAATAAACAACTGTTATCCTAAAAGAAAAATTAAAAATTAACAGAATTTTTTTTTGTAAATTCTATCTTATTTTTTATCATAATTAAAACCCATCCTGGTTCGATATAAAAGCTAATCGTTTGGAGTTTTTGTTTCATTTTTCAATCGAGAAAAGACTTCGTGATGACGATTTTAAATGGTTTCATTCTTTATTAATGTTATTATGTAGTGTTATTAAATATATACAAAGGGATGATTTTGAAAGCACCCTATGTTCTTATTTTTTTTTCGTATTAGAAGTGATTATCAAAGAATAATGTAATATATGAGTCCAGTGTAACATAACTATAAAAGATCATTTATAAAACATGCAGTAACAAAGACTTATTCTTCATTCAAACATTCAAATGCAATTTCCTGGAAGAATCTCTTCCAGTGATGCTGGGTTAAAACTTCTACAGTTACACTTAAGTTTAAACATTAATATAAAATGACATAGCGATGTGAATATTTCCTGCGAAAGCTCTAACTCATGAGGAATTTAAAGATTTACCTTTAAAAAATCAAAACTATTTAACGAAGATGAGGAGTCTATAATGTTACTTGCAATGGTTGTCATCTATCTTATACAGGACAAACTAAAAGAAATCTTGAAACCCGCTTAAAGGAACACTCCCGTTATGTCACTAAACAAGAAATGTCTAAATCTTCTATTGCCAAGCATTCTTGGGATTCCGGCCATAGTTTTAATTTTCAAAATGCTAAAATGATCTTTAATGCTAATAGCCCTCAGAATTGGACTTTCTTCTTGAAACTTGAGCTCTTTATCTTAGTCGTGAAGTTATAGTTAATGAAAAATCTGATCCCACTATGTTCTCTGCAGTTTAGAAAAACTTGTTAAGCTCAACTATATATATATTTTTTTTTTATCATTTTGGTATTTATGTTTATGTTTGTTTATATTACGAATTTTTAATCTCTATTTTACTTTCATATATTATGTATTTTAATTTCCTTTCCTTTTTACTTTTTTTTTTTCAATTTTCTTCATAATTTTCTTTCTCTCCTGCGTTCTAGATAATTCTCTTCTGTGAATGGCTGATGCCCTCTGCTTTCCTATTGGCTGTTCCCTTAATTTGTCCCTCTTTCCCTGCTATTTCCTTTCAGTCTTGCGCCTGCCTTCAAGTAATTGAACTTTTTTTTTTTCGCCTGACGAAGAAAGACAAAGTTCTTTCGAAATGCCTAGCGCATTCCTTATTTTATGGTGTTATTAAGTGTTTTTATGCTTTTGTTTAAGATTACGCTATTAAATACTAAATTTTATTTTGAGTTAAAATAACTAACATCACAATACTTAACATGTTTACTGAGATGCATACACAACACAGATATCTAAATCGTTATTAGTGCCTAAAATACATACAATTCAAAATCCTTGAACATAGTTAAATCGAAGCATTACTACTTTCGATCAGAACGCCGTCATCGGAAAGGGAGCGACATCATCAATCCGGTAATCTAGCATTCAGAGGTCCATTGCCGTACACGCACACAATAATTAATTTTGTCTCGCGAGTTACTTTGGACCCCTATGACCAATTTCGACGTTTATATTAATTAAGCAGTATGAGGATACGAGATCAAATACCGATTCATCATCTGAAAATATCGGGAATTATACAATTTTGACATGGGCGTGATCAACGCCGTTGATAAAATCCTCGTAGCTGCATATCTCTGAAGATACATACGACAAGTCACATACAAATTGCTCAATCAATAAGTAGTAATAAGCTATATGAAGTAATCTGCTCATCTCATCTCATCGTGCTGTCGTCTTGTTTATCATTTTGGAAAAATTCCATTGGCACTATTATCCCCCTCTCATCGTCGGCTGGTGGACAGACAGTCGCACCACTCTATTGGCTGGTAGCTTGTTACCAGATAATTCCTGGTCGTAAATTTCATCCGTAAAAATGTCTTGAAGTATTGTGTTTTCCCAACTAAATGCTGACAGTTGCGCCATGGAAAATAAAATAAATTTCTCTATATATTGGCCTCCCATGGAAAACACAATTAAAATCAAAACCTTATCAATAAATTATATAAACATTATAGAAATAAAAATATACATAATATTCATCATAATTAATAAAAACAATGTATCTGCTTTCTGGTTAGAAATATTTGATGTTAAAAGTCCTATTTCTTTGAAATATCGTTATCAACGAGAATGTATATAGAAAATGTGGGAATTGAAGTTTTTTTTCAGCAAGTGTAACAACATATGAATCGCTTTCAAAACTTTGATACTCAAAATAATATTAAACTTCACATGTAAAAGCTCTTACTTTTTAAAGAATTACACTGAATGTAAAATAATTTTGAATAAACTCAAGTATATTTATTACTACATGTAATATATATAACTTTTTTGTTCTGTAGGCTTCATAAATCAAATACCTTCAAACAAAATGCATGCATTACAATGACAAATTCAACAGACGATTATCTTATTCAGGTATTGCGAGAGGATAGTCCATTGTAATTTTTAAAATTCAAAATAATTTAAAAGTTAGTTGCCTCAAGATCGAATCCCGAAATTGCCAAAACTGCAGATAAAGGTGAACGACGTTAAAGAAAATTTTTAGTTATGAAGAAATTTTAATAAACCGCTACATTTCATGAAAGAAAATGGTGTCATATAATTCTAATGAAAACCCAACGACAAACGATATCTCTAGCTTCAGCAAAGGAAAATATGGTATATCCGTACAAGTTTAATGTATCTTGTTATTCGATGTCGTCTACTTTAATTAAACTTGCCAATATTGAACATATTGCAAGAAGAAAGTCCATTGTAATTTTTAAAATGCAAAAGAATTTAAAAGTTAGATGTCTCAAGATCGAATCCCAAAATCGCCGAAACTGCAGATAATTGTAAACTGCATTAAAGAAAATTTTCAGTTATGAAGGAATTTTAATAAACCGCTACATTTCATGAATGAGGATGGTGTCATATAATTCTATTGAAAACCCAGCGACAAAAGACATCTATCTCATCAAAAACAACTCGTTGTAAATGATCCCGCCAAGCCACAAACCTAAAACGACAGTCATAAAAAGAAGTGATGTAGAAGTGCATACTCCGAGTCCCGTGTAAAAATCTATCACCACTCATAATGTTTCCAAAGGACTCGAAGTGAGGTACAGTATGTGAAAACTGCTTGACGACCTGCAGGCTTTTATAATGTTTGCGTTTCCGGCAATTACATATGACTATATTATTTTTATTTTATTTTATTTTATTTATTTATTTATTTATTTATTTTGCTCCCATAAAATTGTAAAAAGTTGAAGCTTCTGTGTTTGCATGTCCTTTCTTATTTATGAGCTTGAAAAATCAATTTGTTGATTTTATTTACCATTATTTAAACTAGAAACACCACTCTTACGAAGAGGATTTTTTAAGTAAACATGTAAAGATTTTGAGTTTGTAATATATATATATTATGTAATATATATAATAACCAAACGCATATTAATAACAATGCACCTTATAATAAACGTTAACTAAATTGAGAAATATTGCAGTAATTCTAGCGTCAGGGAATGGCATAGATATGGGAAAAAATCCGTTCTGTCAGTTCTTTCTCATACAAAAATATTTATAAAAGTGATATAACAAAAATTAAAAATTTATTTTTTTTATTTTCAAAATTAATATACTGCATATATTATAAAAGCCTGCAGGTCGCCAAGCAGTTTTCACATACTGTACCTCACTCCGAGTCCTTTGGAAACATTATGAGTGGTGATAGATTTTTACACGGGACTCGGAGTATGCACTTCTACATCGCTTCTTTTTATGTGATATCACTTCTTTTTATGACTGACGTTTTAGGTTTGTGGCTTGGCGGGATCATTTACAACGAGTTGTTTTTGATGAGATATCATTCCTTTTTGTAAGGTGTTTAATTTCAATTATACAGATTCCACTTTTATTCAGAAAAGAAAAGATAAAAGAAAGATGAAAGGGATAAAAAATAATAGTGATGCTATAAACAGAATTATACATCAGAATTATACAATTTATTGAGTGACTTATTCCAATGTACATGTCGCTGCCATAGCAACGGAGAAATTTTTATATTAATTTCCTTACATTGTATTCATCAGATTACTTATGACATGTTTATTTTCCTTTTTCTTTTGTTTATATCACTCTTCCGTTTATATACATTCAAAAAACAAAAAATTAGGAAATTTTACAGAACTAATTAGAATACTGCAGTTTTAGAAAAATGTGGAAAAATAAGAAGCACTTTTTTTCGGTCAATTATTATAATAAGTTTATGGAGCATACTTTACCGAGAATAATCAAATTTTTTTTCTACGAACCGTTGTAATTCACAGGGATTTTTATACTAATATATTAAATATTATTTTTGAAAATTACTGAGCATCTTAAAAGTTTTTTTATTTGTTAAGTTTTTTAACTGAATTTTTCGAGAATCGGAAAAATTTAAGAATCGAAAAGTTCGCAAAAGTATAAAAACTAGTAGACTGATTTTTAAATAGAAACTGTTCGTAGGATGACATGTATTCCAAAATTTTGTGTGATTTTGTAAATATACCGCAAAGACTAAAGAACATAATGAACCGTTTAAAAAGATGTAAAATTTTATTAAAATTTTAGATCTGATAATTCATAAAGCTTTAAATTAGATTTTTAAAAGGAGCGTGATTAAGCCAAAAAGGACTATATTTACTAAATGCACAAAATACATAAAGACACAAAATACAAAATTAATGTTTCTGGTTTGTCCATTCCAATTCGGGGATCCCAAAATTTAGGTCCCCATCTCCGGCAGTCCATGAATTAATTCAGACATATGTATGCAACTGTTAAAATGTTCTCTAAGTCGACAATAGAGGCAGTAAGTATAGCTCGGCAAATATGAAACACGGCATTGCTTCATCATGGCTTTGTTTCGTGAGGTGTTTGTTATCCGAACATAAAAATCTCTCGAAAGTGTTCGTTATCCGAACATAAAAATCTCACGCGAAAGTGTTCGTTAACGGATTTGTTCGTAAACCGAATAGTTCGTTACCGATCACATATTGTATACGAAATTTAGCATTTTTAATTTTTATGGGGAATTTAAGAAGTTATTTCTTTTTTATTGTGCTCTTGGTCCGTTTTTAGAGCATTTTAAGTTCGTCATAGCCGGAGATTCGACGAACGGTAAATATTTTAACGCAAAACTTCTAATCTTGGGGTAGCAACATTTTTACATTCTGTTACTCAGCGCATGAATGTAAAGTTGGAATTTTAAAATCTCTATTTCAATCAATTCCTGATACGCTAGAATCATGTATTTATAGATAAACACAGTTTTTTTTATCCGATGAAAATACTATATTTTAATATATTTAGAGCTAAGATCGACGCGCTTTCAGGCGGACAAAATGAACTCGTATTAAATTTTAAAGCAAGATAATAAAACCTTACAGAGATTGAAACAGTATAAAATCATTAAAATACATCTCACTCAGTAAATATACATCGGTTATAATGTAATCAAGATCTTCTAAGAGAGCCTGTAAACGAAACGTATATGGTTCAATGCCGCTTTACAATAGAGAGTTTAAATAAATCGGATGTAGTAACATATTTGAATATCTTGTGTATATAGCCACTTTGACAAAAGTTATGCTATTTACTATTGTTTTTCCTCTGTGTTAAGTACAGGAATCAAGTACTTCAACGTAAAAATTCGCTAATTACACAACTATTTAGTCTTATTAAAAAATCTTTTGAGTTGCCCTGTAAACGAACAGTAAATTCTACAGTTCTGTTTCACAATAGGAAGCTAACTTAGGTCGTTCGTAGTAACATATTTTAACATTATGCGCATACGTTTTTTTTTTAAAGAGTTAGACCATTTAATATTTCTTGGCTCATCTTAAGTATAGGAATAAATCACTTTAAAGTGGTACATAAAAAACTAATTAATATTTTTACACGAAATATTAAGCATTTGAACTACTCATAAAAAAAATTCAAATGCTGCAAACCGCGTAAAAATCGGATAATTACACAACTCTATAGCCCTATATCAAAAGACCTTTTGTGAGACCCTGTAAACGAACCTTAAATGTTACTATTTTTTTATAATAGGAAGCTTACTTGGGTCGAGTGTAATAACATATCTAAATATCATGTGTATACGACCATTCCTAAAACAGTTGGGTCATTTATTATTTTTTTGCTCTATGTTAAGTATAGGAATCAATAACTTTAAACTGATATAAATCAAAAACTAATTAATATTTTTACATGAAACTTACAAAGGTTTGAAATACTCATAAAAACAATACAAATGACATAAACCGCGTAAAATTCCAATAATTACACATTACTGTAGTGTCATTGCTGTAGTCTGTAGTGATGTCAACAGTTTTTTGCTCTATGTTAAGTATAGGAATCAATAACTTTAAACTGATATACAACAAAAACTAATTAATATTTTTATATGAAACTTACAAAGGTTTGAAATTCTCATAAAATCAATTCAAATGACGTAAACCGCGTAAAAATTCGATAATTACACATTGCTGTAGCCCTGTCAACAGTTTTTTGCTCTATGTTAAGTATAGGAATCAATAACTTTAAACTAATATAAATCAAAAACTAATTAATGTTTTTGCATGAAACTTACAAAGGTCTGAAATACTCATAAAAACAATTCAAATTACGTAAACCGCGTAAAAATCCGATAATTACACATTGCTGTAGCCCTGTCAACAGTTTTTGGTCTGAAAAAGATTTAAAAAGTGCAAAAAACAGCACTTTTAAAATCACATTTAATGAAAACCTATTCGTCAGATTTCGCTTTACTTTTGATTTCTTAGTCATTTGGCACGCCCCATTCCATAGAATCAAGAATTTTGTTTTATCATAAATAGAACGCGAGATATAGATGTGTCAAAAACCCGTTTTGTCCCGTCCGCAAAATATAAACTAGAGAGAGTGCTAAAAAAATTTTTGTAAAATCGTTTGGCATCCATTGGCGGAAATTCCTTTCATTTACGGTTCAATGCATTGCTGTTTCTTATGCTTGGCGAGAAACTCTGTCGAGTTTCTATGATAGCTTCAGCAAAGGAAAATATGGTATATCCGTACAAGTTTAACGTATCTTGTTATTCGTTGTCGTCTGCTTTAATTAAACCTGTCAATATTGAACATCTCTTTAATGGAATCTTGTCTGAAACAGGAACTTACATGGTCCCGACAGTATGTATAACACAGAATTATGCTTGATAAGACGGAAACCTGTCTAAAACGAAATTCAAGTACCTTGAGATTCAGTGTTCACGGGTATTCGTTCTTGTGTATATTTCAAAGGTTTTCACAGATTTTATTGTGCTGTAGTATATTTTAATCCTGCAAACATTCACTTATGGAAGTGAAGCAGACTGATTTTTTTTAGCAATGTGAAACATCCATGGAACCAATTGCTTAGAGCAATTATGATTTTCTTACAAATTAAAATTATTGCTTAAGGTTGCAATATTCTTAAAATTTAATTCTATGATTGGTAATCTAGGTTTTGGCGGAAAAAAATCTAGGGATTAATTACATTTCTGCTATTTTCTACTGCAGTTAATTAATCTCTAAATTTTTTTCAAGCGAACTATTCAAAATACGGAATTAAATTTATTTTCAAATCAGTAATACACATTGCAGAGGAAGAAAAAATGCAGAAGGAAATCTTCCTTTCCCTCTATATAATAAGTGAAATCCCGACCATACTTTCAGAAATAATTAATTAGTAACTAAGAATTTTCAATTCTTTGAAAAGGATTAAATGTTTGTTTGCAGAATCGATTTTATCTTCGTTGAGATAACTCCTTTCTTACAGACATGAGGATTTTCTTTATTATAAAATAATATTCAATTTTTCAAATTGTATTTTTTTTTAAAGTTAGTTTTAAAACATCCACTGTCATTCGTTTTTAATGCATTATTATTCTTTTGTAATCCATGCATACAGCTACGTGTGTAATGGAGAATTAAAGTATGATACTCTGGTGAAATAAATACAATTACTATCCAACGTAGCTATCATTGAGTCTACATTGAAATATTTTGTGCTTTGTCTATATAATCTAGGCAGTCAATTTTTTAAGTATTGATATACCAGTATATTTAACAAGACAATAGTTCTGGGTTAATAACTTTACTTATTAAACAATCAATTTTCAAGTTAGTTGATACCGAGATATATCATATGTGTGATAGTTTCTAAAATAATAAATAGTATATCTTTTGAGTAATTTTAGAAAAATTTGGACTGTCGGATTTGAAAAACTTCGAAATTGGAGATTCTACTGGTGCAAGAAATAATGCACTATGTGAGTGTTTGTTTTTTTTTATTATTTATCATTTTTTTTATCATTCATAATTTATCATTTTTAGAAAACAAATAAAGAAATCACTTGAATTAGTTTGTATTATATTGCACATGTATTTTAACTTAACTAATATATTTATTTTCCGAAGTTAACTAGAATAATCAGTTATATATAAAACCTAAACAATTATTTTATATACACTAGGGGTTTTTTTTATTTCTTTTTTTTTCATTTTTTCGTAAAATCGTTAATTCAACAAAAGTCTTGTAGGGATAAAAGAGAAAATAGCGGATAGACATTAATTTTATATTTATGAACAGATTTACAGCAGATACCAGTGAATTTATCGAATTTCTTTATCATAAAAACAGAATGAGTACCCTAATGGTTCTAACACGATATCAAAATCTTTAACAGGTTAATAATGAAATAAAAGGCGATGTTTTTCAGTAAAATAACGTTTTCATGAAAGATCTTATTTATATCTTCCTCTAGTTAAGTTAAAAGAAGATCGTTATTTATAACTAGATTGACATTTTTATAGACAGGATGTGACAAAAGTCCTTGACACATTTTGAAATTTTAAAAAAATCAAGTAGTTGGGAGAGTGCGATTTCAACGAAAATGCCTCTCTTGATCGAAAGTTTTGTTAAAGCAAAAATTTAATTTAAAATAATACCTATGCCTTCCAAGCTTGAAAAAGCATAAAAAACTCAAGTAATTATAGGCTTTTACATTTTGTAAAATCTGCCATAATATTATAATGTGTGTGCTCTTTATAGCACAAATCACATACAGTTTCATTCCTCACGTTGAAAAATGGTAATACATTGTACGAAAATGATCTATCACTTCCTATCTCGAGTTTTTGAAGATTTTTGCAAATTTTAAGATATTGCAGCATTTGTGGTGAATTTTTAGACCTACTTTTTTAATGGGCTTATGGCTGTTCTAAAATCCAAACAGGCTGCTTTCCGACATATTTCGGAATCCATTTTTGTTCGCAGATTCTCTTATTCAAAAACAATGTAATAGAACAGCTTCTTTTTCATTTTTCGGTAAAGAGTCCTTTCAGAAAATGTTGCCAAAACTGGCGTTTTAAATAACGTTTATTTTGTTGTTGCTGTTGTTGTTATTTTTAAAGAACCACATTAACAAAGCTTCCGATCATGAGAAACATTTCTGTCAAAACACACTCTCGTACGCCAATTACTTAATTTGTTATTTGATTTTAAAATGAGTCACGGAATTTTGGCCCGACCTGTATAATTTTTAATTAATGTAACAAATTCTAATAGAATTAAAATGACCACATCATCAACGTGATGAAAAATATTGGGAGAAAAACTTTCAATATCACACATGTGCCCAGCATTTAAATCTGAAGCAAACAAATGCAACAGTTTATTATCAAATCACAGAAAAGGAGGATTCATTTTGTAAGAAATATTAATTTTAAATTTCTTTTCTAAACTCTTAAATTATTGATTTAATTTTCACATGCATAATAACGTCAAAGCTTAATTTGAATAAATATCGTGATAATCACATTTTATGCAGGATTTAGCGTAAGAAAATGAAACTTTTAATGCGTTTTTAAAAGAAAGAGGCTTTCTTATCACTCAATATTTTAATATATTCAGAAAATCAGAGATGAAAAAACTTTTTATTTCGAAAATCTAGAAAAGAGTTTTTACGCATTTTTAAAAAAATACGTGCGTAAATATGCTGTCAAATACCATCATGAGTATACAAAATTTACTGCTATTTTGTATAAGGGTACTTTCACTTTCAGAACTGGTTCCAACCGGTTCCAAAATTAGACATGCTCGCTTATAAAAAAAAACTGCAACAAAAATCGAAAAAATAAAAACTAACCACATTGGAAATTGACCTCAGCTATCCTATGCAAAAAAAGCATTTAAAAATTATTAAATTGCGAGCGAAAAATCGCGCTAGAACCTTCCCATAGACTTAATATTAACTTGAGCGTTTCTTCACGTGACTAGTGTAGGCTCTTAAGCCCGTTACAGGCAAGCTCAGTCATGACGAGAATCTTAAGGTTTAAACTTTAAACTATATTTATATTTAAACTATTCGGACAGAAATTTGGTAGAGTCTCTTCACAAATTTTTGCCGTATCTTCTGTATATTTCTAATTTATTTTCCTTCTTTTATAATTATTAAAATTTGGAATATTTTTTTCTGTGTCTAAATAAAAAAATCATTTAACCGTAAATGTTTAGATACTTACAAACTAAATTCTACATTTCTAATTTTTAAAGAGTGTTCAAGCATTTTCTTATAATAAAATTCAATTTTATGACTCGCTTTTAGCAAAAAATAAACTTCCAATCTTTCAAAGATTTAACAATTGAAAAAATTATCTTACTATATCCTATTTATGTAGTATCTTGAGAGTTTCATTAAGCCAAATAAACAGTTAAATAGTAATTAAACAATAAAATAAAATAAACAATCCTGTAAAATTACCTTATTTTAATCCTTTTATTTTGAAGATTATTCAGACTGTATAAAAGTGTAGCATATGATAGCGAAACTTTTTTATTTATCTAATCCCGCACTTATGATTAATATTTAAAAATAAGACATTTTCTCCTATATTCATGTTCGTTCTTTTACATTTGTAAAATAAAATGTATCTTTTACAAACTTTCACAGTGCAAATCACATTTTAAGGATTTTTCTCCGTGTATTTATGAAATCATGCAATACAAAGTATTCCGAAAGTACATTTACAGTAAAAATGGAATTCTTGCATACCATTTTTTAATTAAATATTTGTTATTTTATATGTACTGATTTATTTTAATCACCAACACTTTTGACTAAAATAATACACATTTAAAGCTTACTAGTAATAATTTTAAAAAATAAATAAAATTGACTCCAACTGATTGTTCTGTCATATTTTTTTCATTTACTTATTACATGCCGACTGACGTATGTTAGCGAGTGTTTGGAAAAACAGATTGTTTTTTGCGACAAACCTTCCTTATTCGCATTCTTTTTTAACTACATTTTTGACAGCATCTCTAATATTTTGACAGCAGTAGACGATCATATATTACAATTTTTGTGTCTCAATAAAAGAACTATACATGAAACGATGCCTATATTTAAAATTTAAAGTATTAGTATACTTTAAAACATACTCAAATTTCTTGGGGAATTGTTTGGAAGTTAGAGTAAAAAACAAAAAAAACATACAATGAACTTTTTTTTTTTTTTTAAACATTTGAAGGAGTGTTGCTTTGAGACCTATAGCTACTCAGGCTGTTGTCTCGAATGATCCATATATTTGTATTCACAGAAACACATATATGACTTCGACAATTACTTAAATCTTCTTCATGAGGACGGGATAGACACAAGAAAATTACATCACCGAAGAATTTCAGCCCGGACCTCTACAGTGAGTGTCCAATGGAGGTGACGGGAGTTCTACCCGTCGCCCTTTCTCCTACGCTCTCAGGCGATTAGGCCACGGAGGGCCTAAAACATACAATGATAAGTGGTAAAATTAAACACGGGACCACCAACAGAACTAGCCTTCCAACAAGAAAATAACAATCAAAACTTGAACATCTGTTCAATAGTATGCGTGGGCGAACATTAAAAATGTATACGAACAAATTATACAGGATGTCTCAAAAAAGTTGACGTCGGCTTTTATTCCTTAAATATTGAACATAGACATATAATTAACAAGTTGGAAATTGTACGTCAAACATGACAAATGAGGTGCGTTCGTACTATAGCTAGTTACATAAGTATTCAAATCTTGATGATTTTTAATTCTGTGAAATGAATTATATCGTCTGCAGATTAATTTCTGTAATAAAATAAGTATCTCGGTCGCTTGACGATTAAACCTCGGAAGCTCCTATAACAAAAAAGCACCGATTTTTTTTTAATTCAAATTTCTTAATAAATATTTTCATTAATATCTTCTAAAGTTTTGATTCGATTTTCATAAAATTTGAAATGTCTCGACAAAATTCTGCAAAGATAATATATCTTAAATTTCAAACCATTCGTTTGGGTTGTTTTTGCGTTGTTGTATGCGGACGGACGGACAGACAGAGAGACAGACGGACCAGACGACGACAATAGGTGCTACACTGTAAAAAAAAATCTGTAAGGTTACTAAGAATTTTCTAGGAAACTGGGATGCCTAGAACTTTTCATGTAACTGCAACAAAAAAAATTCATGTAAAATTACTAAAGTTGTTCTAGTAACTGTTACTAAATAATGTTCAGTAAACTTACTAACGATTTTTTAGGAAGTTTACTAAAGAATTTTTTGTAAATTTACTAAGGATTATTTAGTAAATTTACTAACGATTTTTTAGTTAGTTTACTAAAGAATTTTTTGTAAATTTACTAAGGATTATTTAGTAAACTTACTAACGATTTTTTAGGGAGTTTCCTAAAGAATTTTTAGTAAATTTACTAAGGATTATTTAGTAAACTTACTAACGATTTTTTAGGGAGTTTCCTAAAGAATTTTTAGTAAATTTACTAAGGATTATTTAGTAAACGTACTAACGTTTTTTAAGGAGTTTCCTAAAGAATTTTTAGTAAATTTACTAAGGATTATTTAGTAAACGTACTGACGTTTTTTCAGGGAGTTTCCTAAAGAATTTTTAGTAAATTTACTAAGGATTATTTAGTACACTTACAAAAGATTTTTTGTACATTTACTAAAAATTGTTTTGTAAATTTGTGAGGGACTTTATAGTACATTTACTACGATTTATTTAGTATTGTACTTAAGGGGGGAGTTCAGGTTGAGCAGCCGGAAAATGTCATTAATTTGATTACTAAAAGCTCTGTAGTTTCAAAACCAATTAATGAAATACAATTTTTTTTCTATACTTTCATAAAATAGTAATGGTTTTCAAAAACATTCAAATATCTATATAGTTAATTATATGCAATATTAATTAGTTAAATTTTAATGACAAAATTAACGTTTTTAAAATATGAATTTTCAAATATGCATTTTGCGCACAAGATTTAAAAAATTCTACTGCAGATATATATTTAATATTGCATTTATATTTACTCATACTACTATACTTTACACTGAACCTAAATTTAAAAGTACATTCAAATTCATTTGCATAATTAATGGCTTTAAAAATCATTTTTAGTAAATTTAGTAAAAAAAAAAAAAAAAAAAAAAAAAAAATGCGCTTATTTATTCAATAAAAAATTTTCTATGACAAAACTCAGGCTAAATTGAGGTTCAGTGTAAAATATAGTAATATAAGTAAATATAAATGCAATATTAAATATATATCTGCAGTAGAATTTTTTAAATCTTGCACGCAAAATGCATATCTGAAAATTCATATTTTTAAAACATTAATTTTGTCATTAAAATTTAACTAATTAATATTGCTAAATATATATATTTGAATGTTTTTTAAAAAACATTAGTATTTTATGAAAGTATAGAAAAAAATTGTTGTATTTCATTAATTGGTTTTGAAACTACAGAACTTTTAATAATGGTCAAATTATTGTCATTTTCCAGCTGCTCAATCTGAACTCCCCCCACCCCCCTTAAGTACAATACTCAATAAATCGTAGTAAATGTACTATAAAGTCCCTCACAAATTTACAAAACAATTCTTAGTAAATGTACAAAAAAATCTTTTGTAAGTGTATCTCCCCCCCCCCCCCTTAAAACATTTAATGTACTTTAGCAAAAAAGTTTTTGGTAATTTTATTAAAGTAATGTCAGAAAAATTACCAGTGATTTTGTAGTAATTGTATCTGAAACAGTTTTTGTATTCTCGCCAGAAAGTTCTTTGCCACTTTAGAAGAATTATTATTGTCAATTTGCTAATAATTTTTTAGTATTGTATCGAAAATATTTTATTTACACTCACCAAAATGTATTTGTAACTGTACAAAATTTTTGCAGTAGTTTACTAATGGCTTTTCAATATTATGCAGAAAAAAATTTACGTAAATATTTTTGTATATTGGAGTTGTTGTTATGGTATTCTTTTAATATGAAATCGAATTTTTACAGTTTTAAATATCTAGAATGAAGTTTTCCTCACATATATCAAAATACTTCGATGCAAAATAAGCAATAAGTCCTAACGTGTTTCAATATTACCAGAGCAATCGCCATAAGTCTTTGTATGTTATGGATAAGAAAATTGACTTAAGTTTCACTATAGATATTGAAATATGTAGAAATTCAATTCGATATTAAATGAGCAGAAGCTGATTTTATGATTTTTAGGTAAACTAAAAAAAGATTTTAATACAGCAATATAAATAAAATATCCTTACTGAGTTTATAAATAAAACAACTGGTGATATGTGCCCTGTGAAAAAATGCATATGGCCCATAAAATTAGAAATTATAAATGTTAAAAAGTATAATTCCCCGTAAAATTAGAAATCTGTTTAATATGTTAAAAAAGTACGATTGCCCGTAAATTTTAAACTGGTGTCTTCAGGCAATAGTACTTTTATGGGTTCATTCTGTGAGGAAGAAAAAGGGGATAATTGAAGTGTTATCATATGGGAAGGGAAGGATTTTTTTTTCTGATTGCTACCACTATTTTCAAATAGCAATATTTGACGCATTTGATCTGTCATTATTATATATTATTTCTACTATCATTTATCTGGCAAATATTACTGTTTGAAAACGCAGTAGCATTTTAAATTAAAAAAACTGCCTAACTGGCAATCATAATATTAAATGTGCTTATCCTTACAAAATTATTTAATATTTTATTGACCAGCAATCTCAAATAAAATATATATTTTTTAATAATGCTTTTATGTAACCATTATATTTTAAAAATAATCTTCACTTTATTTAGTTGCAGATTTCTGCAAATAAATATGGTGATTTTTTTTCAAAGTGTTTTGTAACAAAATATACATACATACATACATGTTGCAGCTATGAAAACATAGGTATACTCACCACTAAATGTAAAAACAATCCTTTTGACTATGAATGATGCTCTGTAAAACTTGCCCCTTTTTTCCATTAATAAAGTATGTTTATGTAACACTTAACATTTTGGTCAAAATATTAGTCAGACTTGCTTTTTTTACATTAATAAAGTATGTTTATGTAACATTTAACATTTTGGTCAAAATGTTTACTAGTCCTTATTCAGTTTTCACCTAAATTTGTAAACTCAGAAAATATAAATTTCTGATGCTGAAAAAATCTAGGATAGTGTGATTTCATAAAATCTGTTCAAAAATAAAATAAACAGTCAAATATCAGTGATAATAGAATTTGATTAAAAGAAGAAAAAGGAGAATTAGAAAAAGGAAATTAGAAAAAAAGAAAAAGGAATATTTGAATCTTAATATACATTTATTAAACATATTTTTACAAACAATATTTATTTTTATATACATATTTAGTAAAATTATTGAATATATATGAACATGTACAATTTGCATTAGTATCAATCAGGTTCTGAATCTTTAGTTTGCACATCTGCTTCTTGTGGGGAGGGGCTTTGATCTTTTGTATTACCTATAACCAAGTATTCCCTATTAAAAGATAAAACACATATTACATAAATATTTTAAATATTATAAAAAAATAAACACACAAACTGAGTAATAAAAAAATATATATATTTATTTGTAATTCTCACTGAGTAACCCCTTTTAACTGATAAAATTAATTTTGACTCTCCTCCTGCATGCCTGTCAACGTCTATTACCAAAAAAAGCAGGAGATTTACAAAATAAAACAGAAGATTTTATGAGACACTATTTTATGATATAAAAATTAAAATTACTAAGTAAATTGAAAAATTTTTTTTTTATCTAAATCATTACCTATATAAAATGAAAACAGAGCAAGAACTATTTAAATCTGAATATATATATATATTTCTTCACAACCAGATTTTTTTTTTTGGGGGGGGGGGGCGAGGGGTAGGACAATACCTGCCAACTTTATGAAACAGCAGAGTTCCAAAATAAATTCATAAAATTTTCTGAGGCATTGTTTTGTAACATAAAAATTAAAGTACTAACAAGGATGGTGCATAGCAATTTTGCACAGATAATTTTAAAGTATGTTGTAGGGGTCATACACCTAACTACTTTTTTGAAAGGATTTTTTTAAATTGGTCTTAGTTTTGGAGAATTGGGGAGTTAAAACTCAGCCTACGTTTAAAATACTCATTTGTTTAAATTTCTGGAAGTGGACTTAGCCCCTGCCGCACTCGTCGACCTAACAGGGTAACTATTGGCGGGGCGAAATGGGGGGGGGGCAACTGGAGATACATAATATGATTAAGCTGTCACAGACCTTTTCAACGATATATGACATGAGGAGTGTAAATAAATTTAGAAAATGGCCACCCTTGGGGGGCAATAGTGGTGGGAGGGACACCGGATATGCATAATATGATTAAGCTGACACAGACATTTTCAACGATATATGACATGAGGAGTTTCAACAAAATTTTAAAAAGTGCCCCCCTTGGGGGGGGGAATGGAGGAGAGGGACACCGGAGATGCATAATATGATTAAGTTGTCACAGACCTTTTCAACGATATATGACATGAAGGGTGTCAACAAAATTTAGAAAAGTGCCTCTTGGGGGGGCAGGGTAAAGTGGTGGGGGGTGGGACACTGGCTATACATAATACGAATAAGCGGTCATAGACCTTTCCAACGATATATGACATGAGGGGTGTCAACAAAATTTAGAAAAGTGCCTCTTGGGGGGCAAAGTGGGGGGGGGGGCACACTGGCTATACATAATACGATTAAGCGGTCATAGAACTTTCCAACAATATATGACATGAGGGGTGTCAACAAAATTTAGAAAAGTGCCTCTTGGGGGGGGGCAAAGGAGGGGAGGGACACTGGTCATACATAATATGATTAAGTGGTCACAGACCTTTCCAACGATATATGACATGAGGGGTGTCAACAAAATTTAGAAAAGTGCCTCTTGGGGGGCAAAGTGGGGGGGGGGGGCACACTGGCTATACATAATACGATTAAGCGGTCATAGACCTTTTCAACGATATATGACATGAGGGGTATCAACAAAATTTAGAAAGTGCCTCTTGGGGGGGCAAAGTGGGGGGGGGACATTGGCTATACATAATACGATTAAGCGGTCATAGACCTTTCCAACAATATATGACATGAGGGGTGTCAACAAGATTTAGAAAAGTGCCTCTTGGGGGGCAAAGTGGGGGGGGGGACATTGGCTACACATAATACGATTAAGCGGTCATAGACCTTTCCAACAATATATGACATGAGGGGTGTCAACAAAATTTAGAAAAGTGCCTCTTGGGGGGGGCAAAGGGGGGGGAGGGACACTGGTCATACATAATATGATTAAGTGGTCACAGACCTTTCCAACGATATATGACATGAGGGGTGTCAACAAAATTTAGAAAAGTGCCTCTTGGGTGGGGGCAAAGGGGGGGAGGGACACTGGTCATACATAATATGATTAAGTGGTCACAGACCTTTCCAACGATATATGACATGAGGGGTGTCAACAAAATTTAGAAAAGTGCCTCTTGGGGGGCAAAGTGGGGGGGGCACACTGGCTATACATAATACGATTAAGCGGTCATAGACCTTTTCAACGATATATGACATGAGGGGTGTCAACAAAATTTAGAAAAGTGCCTCTTGGGGGGGGGCAAAGTGGGGGGGGGAGGGACACTGGTGATACATAATATGATTAAGTGTTCACAGACCTTTCCAACGATATGATATGAGGGGTGTCAACAAAATTTAGAAAAGTGCCTCTTTGGGGGGCAAAGTGGGGGGGAGGGACACTGGCGATACATAGTATGATTAAGCGGTCACATACCTTTCCAACGATATATGACATGAGGGGTGTCAACAAAATTTAGAAAAGTGCCCCACTTGAGGGAGGAAAAGTGGAGAACGGGGCACCGTAGATGCATAATATGATTAAATAAAATTTCTTGAATCAGGCATGTAAAAATCATGTGTTTTGTTCATCAATCACATAAAATTCACAAAATTTGTCAAACGGGCACATAAGAATCAAGAAAATAGTTCATCATGCATGTAAAAATCATTATTTTCAGCTATCGGCACACAAAAATCCTGAATTTCATCTATCAGTTGCATAAAAATCCTTAATTTCATCGGTCAGATGTAGGAAAAAAATTTTTGTCAATCAGGCATGTAAAAATCATGTGTTTCATTTATCAATCACATAAAATTCACAAAATTTGTCAAACAGGCACATAAGAATCAAGAAAATAGTTCATCATGCATGTAAAAATCATTAATTTCATCTATCGGCATACAAAAATCATGCATTTCATGTATCGGTTGCATAAGAATCCTTAATTTCATCGGTTGGTTGCAGAACAAAAAATCTCGTCAATCAGGCATGTAAAAATCATGTGTTTTGTTCACCAATCACATAAAATTCACAAGATTTGTCAAACAGGCACATAAGAATCAAGAAAATAGTTCATCATGCATGTAAAAATCATTATTTTCAGCTATCGCCACACAAAAATCATGAATTTCATCTATCAGTTGCATAAAAGTCCTGAATTTCATCGGTCAGATGTAGGAAAAAAAATGTTGTCAATCAGGCATGTAAAAATCATGTGTTTCATTTATCAATCACATAAAATTCACAAAATTTGTCAAACGGGCACGTAAGAATCAAGAAAATAGTTCATCATGCATGTAAAAATCATTCATTTCATCTATCGGCATACAAAAATCATGGATTTCATGTATCGGTTGCATAAGAATCCTTAATTTCATCGGTCAGGTGCAATAAAAAAAATGTCGTCAATCAGGCATGTAAAAATCATGTGTTTCGTTTATCAATCACATAAAATTCACAAAATTTGTCAAACGGGCATATAAGAATAAAGAAAATAGTTGATCGTGCACATCATAACACAAACTATGTACATATATGCATGCGAGTTATCGACACCGTTGAAAATGAAGGACTTTTTCTAAGATTATTTTTCAAATGTAAAAATTTAAGAAGCATAGTACATTCAGATTGCTTGCAACACTTAAAATAAGATCTAATTTATGCAAGAGACACTGCTTTATATAAAATTTAGGTATTTTGAACAATATTTTCAATTTTTACTTTTCGACATTTTTTGCATTTTTACAATTTTTAATATGAAAACAAAGGGGAATTTTTATAAACATATTTAAATTTTGTTTTGGATGACAAATACAATTTTGGGTAAACAATGATGTTTTAGACTTATACTGTGAGTAATAAACAGAAAATCAAGGAGCTTTTCAGAAGTTGCAAGTTGAAACTCGATAAAATCTGAATTTTCCCTTAAAAAAAATTCATGTTTATTTCTCATTAATGTAAGAAAAATATAACTTTTTTGCATTAAACTTCACCTGATTTACTACAAGCAGTTAAAATATAATCTAGCAACATAAAAATTTCAGAAACATGTAAACAAACTCTAAATACATAAATATGCATGCGAGTGATCAGACACCATTGAAAATGAAAACTGCATAAAATCAAGACTTTTTCTAAGATTGCTTCTTAATTTTTTAAAATTTGAAAAATAAAATATGTTCAGATTGCTTGCAACACTTTAAATAAGATATAATTTATGTTATGCAAGAGACACTGCTTTATAAAAAATTAGGTGGGTCACATAATAATAAAGTTTGGGAACCGCTGACCCAGACAACAAAATAAGATAGCTATACTTACATCTTGAAATGTCCACTTCCTGTCAAGATTGCGATAGATATCTGATTCATTTCGGCAGGATTACAAACCCACTTCATAAAATAGAGGAAAAAATAAATAAAAATTAGATATGATGAAAGTATAATTTTAATTAATAGTGTGTGTATATATATATATACACAACAAGGGTCGATCCCGACAAAATTTGGGGCCTATTTAGGGTCCCTTCACAAAAATCAATTTAATAAAATGGGCCCCTTCACAAAATTCAATTTAATAAAATGGGCCCCTTCACAAAAATCAATTTGATAAAATGGGCCCCTTCACAAAATTCTTTATCCTCCCATAACAATAACACTCCAATATGAATACCAGAAAAACAGGATCACACACCTAGAACATGAACCAACGTGTGCAGCACTTTTTCCACAAATACAACTACAGAGGAAGGTTCCCAGTTGGAGAATACATCCCGCAGAAGAGACATCTCACTTACAGATAAACACAACCAGGCACGGTTTTGAACACAGCTACTCTCCCCGCTGTCCGACCATTTTCACTGACGGGTCACGCACGGAGACTGGCGTGGCAGCAGCATTCTGTGCCATGAAAGGCGAGGTCGTGACCCATAAGTGGGCCTGCAGAATCGGTGATAACAACACTGTCTTCCAGGCTGAGCTGTTCGCGATTCTGCGGGCATTGGAATGGATTGTCTCTAATCCAACAGTACAATTTTACAGGCTATATTCAGACAGCCTCTCCAGCCTACAAGCAATCTTTACTCACCGCACAAAACATCCCATTGTACTCCAAATAAAACTACTTTTAAAAGACCTTGCACGGCGAGTAGCCCTGGGCCATGTGAAGGCACACATTGGCATTGCTGGCAATGAATTAGCTGATAAATTGGCAAAAGAAGCTACGGGAAGCACAAATATTGATCTTTCCCTCCCTGTTCCCCCATCCTACATTAGAGGGTTTTTAAAATCTAAAATCATTCCTCAGTGGCAGGACCACTGGGATTACTCGGATAAAGGTCGACATACCCACAAATTGCTCCCTTTTGTCTCCCTAAACCTGCTTAACCTCGCCCCCCACACCTCAGCGTTCCTCACAGGACATGGTCCATTCCCTACTTACCTCAAATATTATAAACGTGCAGCCTCCAATGTGTGTCCATGTGGCCAGCGGGGCTTGCCTTCTCATTACTATTTTGACTGCCCACTGACCGTTGCCTGGCATCTCAGATCTCCCGAAATACCCCCACCCTCTTGGCTAACCAATATTCTAACAAGACCAATCTTACTAAAAAAATTAAAAAATATTTTTAATTTCTTAATGGATTTATCGAACTTAACAAATTGAGTAACCAACTCTAGCTTTTATCAAATTTTTAACTAAACATATTAAATTCTTCACCACCAATCAGTACTGTAATTGATCTTCCTACCCTCCTTCTCCTGACTTTTCCTTATTTTGGCTGTACCTTGTCAGTGTTTGAGCACCTTGCTGTGCTCCCTTCGCAGTCTTTAGCAGCGGTCTCATCTCTCCAACGCAACAACTTGTGGCGCCATCTGTCGCGTGGGAACTGAGTTCTCAGATTCCGGCGCATCATTATTATCCAAGGACCGCCTTGGCCGCGAACTGTGTGTCATGACGCAGGAGCGTTAAGGACTGTTCACCTACAAGTTCTTCATCACTGCACCTGCCGCTGTCTGTCGCGAGGGAGTGCAGGCTCCAGCGGTTCAGGCTTTTTTCAGTTTCTTTTTGTTTTTTTTTTGTTTTTAGCTTTCTTGCCTGCCCCTTGTCGCGCTTAGGCTTGTCCTGGCAGTGCCGGCCTTTGGCCTAGTTTGTATTTTCTTTCTTTTCTTTTTTGTTGTTGTTTGGGCCGTTTGCGCGTGCGCTGGCGGTCTCGGCGTCGTGCCTTCCCTTCCGCCGGTGGCTGGAATCACCCAAAACGAATCCCCGCGTGCCGGGGAACATCCCGGGGGAGGTGCTAACGCTCTACGGCCTGGCTTTGCTGGGCCGAGTGGCCCCCCTTAGGCATTCAATAAAACAGGGCCCTTCACAAAATTCATTTTAACAGAAATAGGCCCTTTCACAAAATTCCATTTCATAAAAACTTACTATTTATCATTTATTTATTATTTTATGACTTTTAAAATGTGTAATTTGTAAACAAACAAGTTCATCAGAGAGGAAAACTTCAGCAAAAGTATTTAAAAAAGTTTTTGTTAATAAACGCTTGGTTCGAATTTGAGTAGCTGGATTTCGACTTTCATTACAAAATGTTATTTTTCAGAAAATGGGCCCCAAGAAAAAAACCTGTATCAACCCCTGCACAAGTAGACTTACAGTTAGGATGTAGGTGTAAAATTGAAGTTTTTTAAAAAAATTATTATATAATTCCATACACATTTTAATATGTAATTCAGTTTGATATGAATCAATTTATGTTTTCTCTAATTTATGTAGGTAAGATTTTTTGGTTATTAGGTATGGTTAAACATGAAAGAAAACTTTGTTATTTTACGACTTTTATGTGAATTATTAGTGTACATTTATAAGGCGTGTTTCACTAAATAATTCAAGAAAAAAATATCTCATCATTACACATATTTAGTTCTGCATTATTTATTATTTACTTGACCTTTACTTTTAATATTTTAAAATGTTTTTTAAATTTTCTTAATTTTTTTATTTTACTTTATTATAAACATTCATTATAATAATTTTGAGTGCATTTATAAATTCAAATTATTGTATAGAAAATGCAAACAAAACAGTGACCAGAAATCCGAAAAATTCTAAAATCTGCATAACCTCTGGTTTTAAGCTAGGAAGATTTAAGGGAGTCTATTCAATACTAATTAATAGTAACGTAACTGCAAATCAAGATAAAAAATCTTCCTTCCTTCGTCGTTTAGTTCCTACATAAAACATTAAAAATGGCATACACGTAATCCAACGTAACATCGAAATAAAGACTAGTGATTTGATTGAATAATAAATAATTAATAAAAAATAATAGAAAGATTAACAAAATATAACGAAATTTAGCTAATAAAGAATAAATATTTACTTACTTCGTAACTGGAAGTCAAATCCAAGATGGATGCCATATAGACGCTACTTATCTACTTATGCACTCCTTGTCCTTACTGTCTGTGCGACTGCGTCAGCAGCCATTACGTCCCCACAGAAAGCCTTCTCATTGGCTGATACGAGTTACAAAGATATTTCATGTAAGTATTCCAAAGCAATGGCTTACCTTGCACCCTTGTTACAGATAAAATTTAGTAAACATACAGATTTCTCTAGCTTTACAAAAACAATTTTTGTAGACTTACAGATTTTTTTTTACAGTGTACGTATTTATATAATTATGAACGCACTTAAAAAGTTACGTAGAAAAAGGTACAGAATTTCATGAAATTGATTAAAATTTTCAGGGGATTAAATACGAAGAAATGCAAAATTTATTTTTTAAACGGCCCCCGTACAAAAAATTTCCCATACACTAATAAGGTCATGTACAAAATTTCAGAATTTTATCATAAAATATCGCAGAGATATGAAAATACATAACTGTTGATTTAAACCACGTTTCGATGCCTGGATATTAGTTCGCAAAGGGGATGTCGGATTATCGCGTTTCAAAGCTCGTACACAAATTACAGAAAAAACAATGATTGCATAAATAAATAATAATTGCGCTATTTATTGGTACTAAAGTATCTAAACTTTGTAGAAATAACAACTTTACATAAAGATTACACAGACATTTGCATATGAAAACATTTCTAAGCTGCTTTAATGTTTCATTGACTATGCCATTTCCAAGTTTTATTTTTTAATTCCTCATGTAAATTTTTAAGGGATTTTTCAGGAAGCATAGTTTTGTAAATTTGTAAATAAAACTAACGATAAGAACCATATTTTATTTGCTCATGAGACATTTCCGCGTCGCGTTATCTGCACTCTAGCTGTAAACTTTTACATTTTAATTTATGATTAACCTCTCACCAACATTCTTTAAACATGATTAATTTTATTTGAAATTATAATCTATTTCATAAAACTCTGTACCTATTTTACGCAACTTTGTAATTTATAATATATGTCTATGACCAATATTTAAGCAACAAAAGCCGATTTCAATATTTTTGGGACACCCTGTATATTCTTCTTTGTTTGAAGTCGGTCAAAAAATAGGCTACAATTATGTGTTACAATAGTTTTGTTTTTTGCAATATATCTTAGCATAGAAATGCATGGCTTACTTTTATTTTTTCTTCTTCTTTCTATCTATTCTTGTACATAAAAATCTTCTTGACTGATAAAAGAAACACGTAAACAGCAATATTTTTTTAAATACAGCATTAATCGGCAGTCAGCTTCATGAACTAGCATAACACTATATAATAAAGGCAAAATATTGTTTAACAAAACAACAAAGCAAATCTGTTTTATAGGAAAAGCTATATTTTGAAAACCTTCATATGACATTTCGAGAAATGAGTTCTAAAAAAATAACCAACTTTTGAATCCATTGAGTATAATCTCTGATTTTTTTTTTTTTTTTTTTTTTTTTTTTTTTATAAACAAAGTATTTTTTTCTTTTTTTTCTAGCTTAAAATTTAAACAAGCTTAACAAAATTCAGTCGATTAAAAAAAAAAAAAAAAAAAAAAAAAAATTATTATTATTATGATCAATTCTACTTTATTCTTTTGAATTTTACCCTCTCCAATTAAAATAAACTAATCAGTATTTTATATTTTCTTTTCAAAATTGGTCAAAGTATTCCTATGAAAAAGAAATCTTCTTTTAAATCTGTTTCGAGGAATTACTTATTTTATATGACATTTTTACTCAGTAAGACCGTGGGGACAAATTAATACATGCAAGGTGTTCTTAAACTAATGAAATAAACTTTTAGATGTATTTAACGATATTTTCTATAGCCTTTCTTTGCTGTCTGTGACATATGATAACATCACACTGTATAATTTGGAAGGTAGCTGAGAGTACACACGGTGCCACTAAGGTATGGCACACTTACAGCATTTCCCTTTATATCATCACATTTCATACAAAGAAAAGTTAATCCGATGAAACTCTCACTAAACTATCTTCTTTATTAAAGTTATGAACAAACATTTGGATTCAACTTGGAGAGACACCTGTAGTCTTGACTTAATAGGTGGTTAGCGAGCCTGTTTTCCTGTAGAAATTTTTTTTTGTGGTGATGCGTAATATCACCCCAAAATTGTTTGTTCAACTTAGAAACACCCTGTATATATTTTTCTGTATAAGAAAAAAAAACATTTAAATTTCAGAACAATATGCTTACAAAAATGCAATATATCTATAATTTGTTTTCTATCCTGAATTCTTAGTTGGAATTTTTAAAACAATAGATATATTTTTTATAAGTGAAGTGAGCGGATATAATTTTCATATATTATTTTGTAAGACACGTGGTACGAAATCCAATATTTAATGACGCGATGCTCATTTCTTCTGAAAAATTTAGTAAAAATCAAGTCATCATTGCGCCAAAAAAGCTATTATTTTCGTTTCTTGAAAACAATTCCTATAAAAACAAATTATAGTGCACTCTGATTACGTAAAGTTATTCAATTTAAATGCTTATTTATTAAATTTCTGTTGAATCGAGATTATAGAAGATTTGTCATTAATGACGCAGTAGCCGCCGGCGCCGTTGCTTTCGGTTCTTCAAAAGAGCTGTTATATGTATTGTATGTGATGTATGTATTATAAGCATGCTTTATGTATTTTAAGATGTAAGTATGTTATAAGATGTATGTATGCAATAAGACGTGTGTAAGTATTAAATAAGGATGTATGTATGGAACTCGTGTATTAAGTATAGAAAATTAAATATGAAGATAAAATGTATTAAAGTAAAGAGATGACTCAAAAAAAACAGACAAAAGCTATTTATTAACGTTAGCCACCCTTTCGCGTAAATAAAATCTACCAATAAGGCAGTATATTTATTTATTTTTCATTTTTAAGTGACTTCAAACAAAAGTGGTTATAAAATTAGTTTGTATGTTTTCTGTTGTTGTTGATGATGTTTTATGAATGTCCCTGCATGCCTTTTGAACAGTTTTTGCTCCGATTTCCTTTTTTTTCTTTGTTGGAAAGGGCTACAATCTTTGATAGTAATTTAATATAATTTTCATCAGGATCCAGAAATGGTATTTTTGTGTGTCTGTCTGTTTTTTGCATTTCTAGGCTGCGCGTCGGATATGAACGATGTTGTCAACAATGTGTTTTAAACTTAAAATGGATAACAAAAGAGGGTTGTTACAAAAGAAACGCACGTCAGTTATGCCAAACCACTCTCGCAAAAATGCACCAGCTGGCGTACAATAAGTAAATATCAGTGCAATGATATAAGAAACAATCACACCTAAAGTCTGTTTTATTTTCTTATATTTCCTTTCCTGTTATGATGATTATGACTTTTAATTTAGACTATCAAATAGAACAAAACTTGTTAGACCAACGGTGGCTAATTGTTTACCCATGGTAGTCTACGGTAATAAATGTCCGCCCTGCCGTATCATTTGCCTACAAAGACCCAACAGTGGACCAACCGTTAGCTGCTCAGAATCCTTCTCAGATACGCTCAAAATTAGAGGGGCCTCTAATCCTACTATTTCCCAACCATTTCCAAACTCTACCATTCCAAAACCTATCATTTCTCAACTGTTGTTCTACAAACTGCCAACGATGGGACAACAATATGCGCTACTTGGGATACAATAATCAGTAATAATTTCAAATTAATTTATAGGTTTTC
This sequence comes from Maratus michaelseni, assembly GCA_963931845.1. Taxonomy (NCBI): domain Eukaryota; kingdom Metazoa; phylum Arthropoda; class Arachnida; order Araneae; family Salticidae; genus Maratus; species Maratus michaelseni. The sequence goes on along the minus strand of OZ007590.1, from coordinate 252,194,314 downwards.
TCGCAGCATATTTTGTTATGATGCCTTAACATAACACATCATTTTCTTCCGTAAAAATGTATAAAGACAATAAAAAGGGATAATTTTAGAAAAAGGGAATTTCTTAGAGTGAAAAACATGAAAAAACTGTTTCATTTCTCATTCATTTCTTATTCTAAAATGGAATTGTACCATTAAGAAAAAAATGGGACAAATGAATCAGGATCTTCTTTATTTGGCTAAAACTATTCTCGTTTTCGATATTGCAAATAGAAGTTCACGATATTTCTCGAAGAATAGAATTCTCGAAGGCCTGCAGTATGAAAATAAATAAATTTTTCGATCAAACACATAAAACAGAATTTCGGGAAAAAAGAAAAAAAATCAAAGTCATTTCCTTTTGACATTTTCTCTTTATTTGAAATCCACTTATTATCTATTGAGAAATATAAAGGATCTACAATGACACTAGGCTTTTAATTCAATATTGAACGGAATCGGGAGAAAACATTGGCCTTTCTGTAACATATGTGTGTTCCTTTGGTGAAAATAAAATAATCAATAAATTAAATGGAAAGATTGCAAATTTAACCTGAATTTTATCAATAGTGAAAGAGAATGGTATCATTTATAAAGAGAAGAGCAAATCTTTGTAAGTAATGTATATACTTAAAATAAATTTTCAAATATTTTGTCTACAGTATTTTTTTTTTTTTACTTTTATGATACAAAACTAAATTATGTTTTTCAGAGAACTCATAAAATAAAGTACTCAAACGATGAAGTCCATTTTATTTTTACAAGATGTTTGAGTATTTAATTTTTGAAGTTTAGTACTGATGAACGCATTTAGTGTTAGAGAAGTATATTCATTCAATGAATTAGACTGAACTTATTTATTCGAGCCAGTGATCGGAAGAACTATTTTTTCACTGTAGCAAACTACACCTAAAACTACTTTATCAAAAATGTAGTTAACCACAGTAACAATTACTTGTTTTAAAAAGTAGTGACTACTTTTTAAACGTAGTCACTACTTCACTACTTTCACATCTAGTCAAATTTACACTCGAAATTGAAGAAACGTATTAAATAATAAAGAGCATCTCAAAATCTTTTTGGAGTTTTAATTAGATTTTATTTTTCGCGTTCCACGGAGATTTTCCCACTGTAGTAAAAGGAATCTGGTTTCAAGCTTTTAGAAAAATATAATAAATTATGTCCTCATTTCAGAGATTATTCGAAATTCGTTACAGGTTTTGAATTTTTCGCGAATTATTTTGTGCTATTTTTAGCATTTTTAAGCTGTTCGCGGCGATTTTTTTTACATTCGTAAGGTAATCCTGTTCCAATATATTAGCGCAAATATTACATTTTATCTTCTGATATTTTTTAATGTTTCGCGATTTTTTCCGATTTTTGCGTTTTTTCGTATTTTCCAACAACAGATTCGTTTAATTCAAGGTTCGTTTAGGAAAATCTGACCTGTGAAACGCTCGAAGCTTACGAAGCTCCACTTATTATATTCATAATTAAGATATGTATTAATTATAATTTACATAAATTTTGTCATAAAAGGGATTAGAATAGTCAAAAGCATAGACGCGTAAATTTACACTGCAATAACTCATTTTCTTCAAATGCTAAAACTGTTTACAGTGTTTATTTGAACTTTCTGAATGAAAGCAATCCGTAAAATATATTTTGCTTAAATGGTTCTGGAATTAAGAGAAACCAAATTATAAAGTTGTTAATCTTACACCTTTTTGATAAGTTTTAATTTAAATCTTCTCAAAAATTCAGCTGACTTAAAGATATATTTGTCTTCACAAGAAGCAAAACAATGAAACGGCCGAAACGTATCTAGATAATTTTTAGATTTATAAGACAATTTTATAGATTTATAAGACAAACGCTTTTCGCGGCAATTTTTTAACATTCGTAATAGGAATCTTATTTTAATATTTTAGCTCAATATAGTAAATTTTGCCCTCTGAGCTTTTTTAATGTTTCTCGAATTTTTTATGCTATTATAGCGTTTTTCAGTATTTCCCAACCCCAGGTTCATTTAATTCAAGATTCGTTTGGGAAAAACCAACCTGCGAAAGGGGCAAAGCTCCACTAACTATTAATAAATTCATAATAAAGATATTTATTAAATAAATTTTACATAAATTTTGCCTTAAAAAGGATTAGCATTGTCAAAAGCATAGGCGAGTAAATTTACAGTTACACCCCTTGACAGGTTTGAAGATATAAAAAAATTTACGTTTCAGCTGACTTTTCTGTTTGCCTTTGCATTCACAGAAAATAAATTATTTTTTAAATGTGATGACATTAAGTTTCAAGAAAACCTAGAATTTGGAGTTATGCTGTAAATTAAACTGATTTTAAACCATATAAATTCACGCGAACTTGCTATAAATAAGCTATAATTATGAGGATTACTGAATTTTCGAAAATAACTTTTGGGCCTTCTAATTTCATTATGAATTTTATTACATACGCAGATCCTATTAATCATTTCAATACTAGCAAAAGTTGAAATATTTTATGTAACAAGTGAAGTAAGTTTAAAATAAAAAGCCTTTCTTTTTCTATTAAACATCTGTAGTTTAATAATTATATATAAAATTAAAAATTATTATAAATTTATATAGTATACATAACTTTAAAGAGCATATGAGCGACATTAAAAATGACAAGTTAATTTCCAGATTAGTCCAACATGTTTTTGACAAGGACCGCACCCCATGTTTTGTAGATTCGTCCACTTTGAAAAATAACTGCAAAGATTACAATTACGGACTTTTCATGGAGGGATGGTTCACTAGGCTATAACCATATACCTTGAACGAATCAGGTTCGATTCCTTGTGAATATGTCTTGTTTCTAATAGAAAAACGTCAACTTTAACTGAATCCAGTTGTGTTCGATGTTTTGTTGTTGTGGTTGATGTTAGTACTGAAGAGGCTATGCAATAACATAGCGAAACGTATACTTGTATGTTTTGGATTATAATTTTAAATGTTTTTATGTATATATTTTAATTTAATTGTTTTTAAATGTATTTAAATCTGTCTAATGTCTCATCGTTACTTTAAATATTGATTTATTCAGACGTTAAAATGTACGTATATTTTAAGAAAAAACTTTTAAAAAAACTTGCCTGTAACACCCTTTTAGGTATTATAGAAACTATTACTAACAGCATTGTTTTTACATTGTTTACAATTTGTTTAATAATTCTGATAGTGTCAAAATTTTATATCATTATCTGTAATATGTAGAATTTCCTTTCTCAATTAAAAAAAAAAGTTGTTTAAAAGAATTAAAGCTTATCTTCTTATGCGTCATATTTAATTTTAAAAAAGAAGACATTCGTTCTACCAGCCACGCTTTTTTAAACACGTGTCACAGTAAAACAATGTATAGATTGCATTAAAGAATGTTGAATTTTTTTAAAGGATAAATTTACACGTTAGATTTTAAATGATGAATAAGAATTTAAAAAAATAAGTTGTATAAAAATATCTGAAAGCAACTAAATAACATAATCATACATCTTAATATCATTCATTTTCTACAAATAAGATAAAATAAAAGAATGAACATGTATATATGTATGTATATATCTGTTACGGTTAATTTTATAAATTCGGTTATTAATAATAATAACAATGTCTTTTGGTAAATTAGATGCATATTGCATATTAATCACATTTACCGGTTATTATTAATAATTACCAATGAAGTAAATCAATATGATTAATTAATTAAGCATAGTAACGAATATGTCCTTTGCTAGAACATGCACTATCATTACTATATGAAGCTAATAACAAAAATAATTGTTAAGAGACAATAATACTCAATCAAAAGACGTGTCATATTAATAGGACCCCAGGGCTGAATGGGTTAAATATACTTATTTTTATAATTACTGAATCAATTAGATGAAAATTTTAAGCCCTGAAATAATGAAAAGAAAAATTAATACAGTTTTGAAATGCACCCTTTTACAGAAGAATATTTTTTTTAATGTAGCATAAGTAAAAAGTTTTAAATTTTGACTTCTATTAAATTAATTTTAACATATAGCAAATATACTAAGAGAAGATATTGTCAGAATGAGATAATTCTTACACCAATCTAGTAAAAAAAAAGAAATTGGTCATATGTCACTCACCCGCCTAGAAGTGCCAAATTAGCCAGTCATCAAATTGCTGAAGAAAAGACATCTTGTCAGTACAGAAGATGGACTGAGAGTTCCAAATACAATACAATTATTTTTATAACAAACAAACAAATTGTAAACAAATTACACTATAAATACTATATTATTACATTTTTAACAAATTATTTATTTTGGCAGGAGGAGCTATTGTGACATTTGAAGTTACAAAGAATTTTTGATTTTATATTACGTTTTTTAACTAATTATTTATTATGGAAGGAAGAGCTATTGTGGCTTCTCGAGTTACAAAGAGTTTTTGATTTCTTACATGTGCAGCAACTTGAGTTACAATTACCTTTACAATTGCAATATTGAAATCATTGACCACCTAGGTTGGAATTCTTACGAGCACATTCTCTAAGACTTATTTCATTCACTGGAACTTCATTGACTGAAATTAAAGCTTCCTTGCAAACAGAAAAATCATTCCTTCTCTACAGTTGATTTAAAATGCCATGTATTGTACCAGGTTTATATATGTTTTCATTTTCCTTAGAAATTATAACAGCTATAATATTTTTACACCTATCTACCTCTGGTATTCTTATTAGAACGGTTTCTTCCAGATTTGAACTTTGTAATTTTAACTTCGAAAGTCGCAACCTTTTTACACTTGCTTATTTGGTGACTGTTTAGCAGAGCGTCGAACTACTTGAATGTTTTTCGATACTTCATCTAGTGAAAAAAGAAGAGTCTTCCTTTTTTTTTTTCAAAATCTTCCAATTCAACATCACCGAAACTTTTTTATTTTTCTCTTTTCTATTTCAGAATTATGTTGTTCCCCTTCAATTTCCAACACTCTTACAACATTTCCCTCCAAGTCTTCATTCGAATTATCCAGTTCCACGCCCATATTGTCACATTTCATTGCGTCTATATCCTCATCTTCGGTAGAATTTGCTGTTTGAAGTTGGACATCATTACTAGACTGATTTCTTATTACAACAAGATCTTCCACACTTGTAATTCCTGACAAAGTATCGACTGGTGAGTATGTTCTTAAAACTACTTTCGCTTTATAGCAAAATAAAGATTCATTTGGACTGCGATCTGTTCCGGAATGATGAGCTCTATTTTTCATAAATTGAATGAATTTTATTCTTTCTGACCACTTTGTTGCATTGTTAGTTTCAAGCCAAGTGGAAAATATATTTCCGATGTATTGGTTTGCTCTTTCAACTGAGCCTTGCGATTGACTGTCTCATGGTTTTCCATGAACAATTTTGAGTTCATTCCACATTACACAAACTTCTTCAATAATTTTATTAGCAAATTCTCGGCCATTGTCACTTTGCAAGATGCACGGTGCTCCAAATATCGTAAACATATCCAGTAGGTGCTAAGCAACTTCCTTGGCTCCTTTTGTTTTTAACGATCTTAATTTAATAAATTTCGTTAAATGATCTTGATAAACCATTATAAACTTAAAGACACCATCCGCTGATGATTGCACGTCAATGAGGTCAACTTCGATACTCCGAATTTAATTCGGACACTACTTTTAATTGGTTTAACAAGGGACCTTTTCTTGAAATGCTTTGTTTCCTTTGACAAGGTTCACAAAGATTCAAATATATCATTACAATTTCGACTGCAATGTTATAATACTTTGCCTTAACCTCTCTCATCATTTCTGTTTCGCCCTCCATGGCCCATTCCAATATGAATCTCATGAATTATTTAAAAATTCTCCTCCATACAAGTGTAATAAGTAATCAGATCTTTTTCATTTTTAACTGGGACGATGAGTTTTCAACACTAACAATTTTTACAATATCATATCTTTATACTCGTTGATAATCTTCACGGGTTTTTCCAGAAGTCTGCTCTTTGCTTTCCTTAACTTTTGCAAGAAACGAATTATATTCTTCTTTTGTAAATAATCGATGATTTTTTTCCTTTTTTCGATTGATCGTCAAAACGTGACTTTATGACTTCCAAATTATCATCCATTATGGTTATAAATACAGTAAAATCTGCAAAATTTTCGAAACAGTTGAACACACGCTAGAAACTCGCAACAAAAATAACATCAAACTGACATTACTTGGCACACAAAGTAATCAAAACTGTCGAAAATATTGAAGCGCTGACAAGGGATAAATATACGCATGCGTAATGGTAATCTCAAGTTAATGAGTTGAAATTTATTACATTGACCTAACTTGATTCGTAATTGTAATCGTAATTGTAACTTAATTCGTAACTTTGCCGTATTCTAAATATGTGCAACATGCACAAAAGTAAAAAAATAATAGTAGTTTTCCCCTTATTTAATAATTAAGAACCGGGTAATTTGATAACCGGTTTAGTTGGATATTATTTGGTAATTATTAATAATAACCGGTTATTATTAATAATTAACGATATATCAAATTGACCGTAACATATACATACATATCTATATATAGAAGGCCGTATTCTAAATCTGTGCAACATGCACAAAAGTAAAAAATAATAGTAGTTTTCCCTTATTTAATCGCAGATAAATATGAATAAAATTACTGCTCTTTTTTACTGGTGTAAGTTTGCACTTGCTGCATGTGTCTCAGAATACGTCCCTGTATGTATATATATATATGTATATGCATATATAAGTTACAAAAGTTACACACTTAAGCAATAAATTGTAATTAATTCATCTGGGATGCATAGTTATATTTAACTAAAGCATGCTACTTCCCTTCTGTCTTATATAGACATTATAAATACGATAAGAAAAGAAAAGCAAAATAATTTCAGTTTGAAACTCCATTTTCTTTCCCTTCCTTTAATCTCGTTTTTCTGAAAATTTTATTTCTATTTATTATTTCTTTAACCAGCTTTTGAATCATTCTTTTTCTCCTAAGCTCTGAAGTAAAAGTACATAAGAACTTTAAAAGATTATGCATAAGAATGTTAAAGAATAACTGAATAGTAAGCTAAAGGAACTTTAACGTTAAAGTCGTGGTTTCAATTTCAAAAATGTTTCACTGAATAGAGAGTTTATTAGGTAGAACATGTAACATCTGAAAGCTTCATTTAATGTAGGCTGTATGTATCATTAAAATAAATACAAAAAGTATTTTTTTTTTTTTAGTTGAAAAAGAAAAGTATATTACACTAATCTATGAAAAGTATATAAAAAATTTAGTTTCATAATTCTATAGAGAATAAGAAAATTAAATTCTTTATGCAGCTGCTCTTGTAAAAGTCATGATACTGTATCTAGAATCCATTTTATTATCGTGTGATTCATACCGCAACTGTGATATTTAAAATGTTAATCATTGCAATCTCCAGGTTTCTCCCATAGTGTTCATTACCGGCCGACCAAGCATTAAAGGAACATTGTGAAAAAGAACAAACAAAACATCTTGAAAGATGAGCTATATCGAAAACTGCATATATTTCAAGTTATCTTAAGTTGAAATTTGGCAAGTTGTACGACAAGCAATATAAGCAAGAGTGATTCATTCCTTTGTGATTCAATAAAATAAGGACCATGGGTGAAATAATTTTGCTCATTCACGCAACGCCTGTGCACGTCATGCACCAATAACCAATCAAATTTCAGAACATGAAGCATAGAAGTTTTTTATTTGATCATTTTTTTATTTGATGTTAGAGATTGGAAACATATTCTTTTTCAGGTTATTTTTGTATTTTCATCACGTTTTGTATTTTCGTTCGCCTGTAACCCAACCAGAGTTTATTATTCGCTGTGCTGTGAACTTTGATCCATTTTTAGAATCTTGACTAAGGGGAATATGTTTCTTTTCTGCTTTTGGAAAGTGTTTTTGCAAGAAAAGATTTCTTTATTCTTCGTGTTTCGCGGTTCATATCGGATTATTTCGAATGAATTAAAGATGCACTCTTTGCGTATTTTTTATTTAAAGAGAGGGAAAAAATGACTTTTTTAATTATTTACGTTTTGGTCAGAAATCAATGTTCTTGTTTGTTTGTTTGTTTGTTTGTTTTCAATTCAGTGAGTGTATCCCATCTAGCTTTATTTTAATATGTATTTTCTCAGTATTTCTGGAATAAATGTTGAAATTTCATTTTTACAACTTAGAGAAATATATATATTATTTTGTAGTCTATAAGATATGACATTTTTAGATTAAAAAATAAATAAAATATACAATTTTTTAATATGAATGGTCCCCGAACCGACCATTTAAATGGCCGAATCCCGGATAGTAAAAGATAATAAACTGTCCAGAAAAAGAAAAAAAAGACTCTACTACTTTACTCTAATTTCATTTTAATTTTTCTGTTAACTTTTTGAACGTACATTTTGATATATTAAAGTACTCTCAATAGATGAAATTCTAGCAGAAACATTATAAAAAGATTTTAAGAAAAACTATTCCACAAAAGTAATAATAACCAGCGATGTTTACATAAAATGTTGTAAGATAGTTTTAAATAATTTTGTATTTTGATGAAATCACATTAAAATAAACAACATACTTTTATAGAGCCTATATTTAACATTTTTGCTTTCATTATTAAATCAAATAAGCTGTAAGAGCATTTGAAATTCAATTTCTCTTATTATGTAAACTATTTTCATTCACTTCTAATCTGTTCTATGGAGACATTTTCAATCCTATGAGCATTCCGCCACGAAATTATTTATCCAATATGTTTTCTTTCGGAAACATTTTTCATTACAATAACAAAAACATCTACCGAATAAGAAGTAGTATAAATATGTTATATCAATATATTTTCCCTCTAATTAGCATTCTACCAAGAAATTTGTATTCCATTGTGTTTTCTGTCGATAACAGGCTTTTCATTCCAATAACAAGACCACGTTGCATTCATATCGGATGAGAGGTTGTATAAATTATTTTCTAAGTCGCATCTTGAAGAATGCTGCCAAAGAATTTCGAGAAGATAGTGTTAAGATTTGAATGTTGATTTTTTAATTGATGTTAGAAATGCTCGTAGTTACATATTCTTTTCATTTAATGATAATTTTACTTTTTCGATATTTAATAAGTACTTGACTAATCTTCAGCTTTGTTTTCTAATCTCACTGAAAAATTGTAGCTCATTATCATACGCTAATAGATGAAATATTCTTTATAGATCTCATATTAAAAAATAATCGATTTTCTTGTGAAGTTGAAAATAAAAAGTAGGACTATTATAGCAGACAAATTTTCTGGAAGTGTATCATAAAATAGAGAAAAATATTTTTTTAATTAAAAAAAACTACTACATTTCCAGAGCTATTATTTTTACGGGTGGGGCAAAACTTGCATACGTAGAACTATGGTAGAATACTTCTTGTATATTACGAGGAGATTTTTCATTTTTTTCATAAAAATAAGAGCTGTAGTGATAAATAGTCAAAAAAGTAGTCAATTAAGCTATTAAAGATGACACTAGTAACATATAACTTAAAAATACCCTTAAAAATTGACAGATAAATAGGGTGGTCCAAAGAAGCTGAAACAAAGAGACGTATCAGCCATGAAGAGGAAGTATTTATAGTAATTATATAAAGCATATAAAAAGAAAAACTTAGGCGATGACTTTTTTATCAAAATACCAGAAATCAAAGAAAAAAACAAAAATTAATTTAAAACTTCTTTTTCGTATGAATTTAACATGGGTGTGATTGAATCTACTGCTTTTTGTTTCTCTAAATATCTTGCCAAGGTTTGGGAAAACATCATAACTGGAAGTTGTTTCTATAAGGCGAAGATTTAAAATGAAACTGAATTTTGTAACTAAAACATCTAAAGACGACAGCTTATAATATTTTATGACGCTGGAGATCGAATGATTTTAGACCCACTTCAACAGATTCATTAGTAAATATCATTTTAACCCTCAAGAAACAGCATTAAGCGGATTTTACGAAAGACATTTAATACTAGGAATGTTATAAGTAAGAAATGTTAAAGACAATTTTTTTTATCTTAATATATTTATGAATCGTTAAAATGTAAGAATTTGTAATAGTTTATTTTATCTGTACTTGTGAAGATTTCTTTTAAATTTAAGTATTTCATTTCATATCTGATAGAAATTTGATTATTATAAAATGCAATACACTTAGTGATACGTTACTTTGAACTTTTTAAATACATTAATGTAAAATACCTCGTTAGTTAAATAATTCTCAACAATTCGCTGCAATAAAGTAATGATAACTCCTAAAAGAAACTGAACAAATTTCATTAAAACACTACTTCAAATTATATAACTTTTAGTTTTCAGAATCATAAAATAAATACCGTAACGCAGACTTTTATCTTAACTTTATTTTAATTTCATTCAAGTGTTATTATAATTTAGATCCGACTTTTGATTTCCTCGACATTTCAATGAAACTAGATTTTCGCTATTAATAATTATTTTCCCTACATTCCTTTTACCTCAAAGCCTAAAATTCTGAAATCCCATTTCATTATTTTCATAGATTCTTGCTTTTGAAGATTTGTGATACCGTACAAAATATCAGTTTTATTCAATCTTCAGAAACTTAAAATTTATGCTTCAAGTGAAAAATTATTTCTTTGAATATATTTTCTCTTTAAAAGTCAGTTTTGTTTGTTAGGTTTCACTTGCTTTCATATTCGTTGTAAATTTGGCATTTGAAGGAGGTTGCTTTGAGACCTATAAACTGTCTCGAATGATCCATACTTTTATTCACAGAAATACATACAGGACATTGACAAATTACATAAATCGTCTTCTTGAGGACGGGATAGACACAAGGAAGTTGACAACACTGAAGATACACACACAATGACATCTATGCCTCACCCAGGATTCGAACCAGGGACCTCACCAGTCGCCTCCGCTGCGAACCACGCTGTCGGGCGGCTACATTGTATATTAATAAAAAAATAAATGAAACATAATAAACATAAGAATGCTTCTATTTGTCAGAAAATACACTAATTTGAGAGGGTTTTGGTCAAAACTTTGACTACCCTGCCAATATTGTCAAGCTATTGTTTGTTTACACGTCTAATTCGCCTAAACAGTTTCATCCAGGTGAGCAATGACAATTTCGGTAATGCGATCTGCCTTAGTTTGGGAAAACACTCTTATCTGAGCATGAGCTCTATGCACCTGTCGCCAGTCTCTTATAAAGCCACAGTAATAAACATGTTTTAGTATCTAAAGTTTCATGTAAGCCTTAGTAAAATGCGAATATTTTGTATGATTGGGACATCTGTTGTCCCCAGAACTAACTCTGTGTGCGTGAAAAGCCTATACCGTTCTCTAAGTTTTTGGTATCAAGTGTGCATCTCTACAAACTTAAATTTTTCAAAAAAGTCTCCAATGTAGGCAAAACTCCCTTCGATTGAAGAAATTTTTTTAGTTTATACTTATGTTAAAGCATTAACTAGATTTAAGATATTGAGTCTATCTAACTTTTGAGTTAAATCTATGCTAACAAGGCAGGTCTCCATAAGCGCATACTCAGAAAATTTTGAAAAAATTACAGAATATTCTTCTCATGAGGATATATACGTTTATAAAAAAATTTGCTGCGGAACCTCGATATAACGTCCGTGAAAAAATTATGAAAATTTCGTGTTTTGGCGATTTATCACTGGGTTGGCGACACAATGAAATTTAAGAAAAAAAACATGCATTTACGATAAACTCTCTTTTAGGAAAAACGTTTTCTACTCTTTATACTGAACTAGTTAAAGTAAGTTTAACATAAATAATTTCACTTTTATAACTACGGTTTTGCCATATATAATTATATGTACATCTAAAAGAAAATTAACGATCGCATTCTACGGTTTAGAACAAAATTTGAATTGATTAAAACTGCTTTAAAATTAAAAATTAATTGTGTGATTCTGAGCACTGTCAATTCGTCATCGATATTGTTAGTGCTGGAGACAACTGGAGAAAAGTCTTGTTGCCGTGAAAACAATGACTTATTCAAAGTCGAAATGTATAATGAAAGAGTGTTTAATTGGACATTTACTGTTAAAATACATTTAAACTTAACCAGCCTTCAAAACTGTATAAAATTAAATAACTTCAGCAGTAGTTAATTTGTATATGTATTACATAACTTTATAGAAAAAATAATAAACTATTTAATCGTTGAAGTTTAAATTCGAAAAGTGCTACGCATTTAAACACTCATTTAACCAGAAATTTTCAAATACTATAAAATCGCTTGCATTTGGCGACGAAAAGGTTTTGCTCGCCAAATCGCGTCTTTTTGCGTCAAATACTCGAAAGTATTTTATTTTTTTACAGATTTTCTGCTGGGGTTCAGCAGCTAAATTTGACTGATCTCTTATTACGTACATGAGTAGCTCCATTAGCATTTGTTTCAAAATATTCTGAGTATGCGCTTTAAGGAGACCTTCCTTGTAAGTGAGTTTAAGATGGGTTTACTGAGTGGTAAAGTGGTCGCGTCATTTACAGTTGTTGTTTTTTTTCCTTCAGTTTATTTTATCAATATCTTTGTGTGTCAGCACACACAACATTAGCAGTTAGAGTCAGCACACACAGCAGCAGCAGTCAGATTCAGCACACACACACTTCCTTTAAAATCTTTCAACGCTGAAAAGTTCAAAGCTACTTTACTGTTGAAGTATAGTGAAATATGTAATTTAATACCTATTGTAACTATTTTATTTTAAAAAAGCACATAACGATTTCGAAAGTTTTGCATTCTAAAACTCGTTTTTAGATGAACTAAGTTTGGTGATGTATTTTAAGTTATTTCTCTAATAATACTGTGTGTCGATCTGAAGTCACGTTGTTGTCACATACAATCACAAGTGGCACAATCACAATGAGACCAAAATATGAATTCTTTAAGGTATCCCACTATGTTTCAACAGCTAATTTCGAGAAAATGCCATATCCTTTCTATTCTTTGATTTTAAAAATATGTACAATTAGGTAAACAAAGCAGTTTTGGGTGTTTTGCGATCATTGGAAGTGTAGTTATGAAGTCTACATGTAGTGATTTTTGGCTCAGCTATAAAACCGAAAGTGTATATTTACGTAACCATAAGTGGCGGTTTAAGGGCATCAATAAAGAAAAAAACTTCTTTTAATGAGGTTAAGGAAAGCACAACATAAGTATCTGGAGCAGTTTAAGAACTTCAGGTGAAAGAATTCTAATAGACTTTCAGAAATAAAAACTTTAAATGTGTTTTCTGAAAGATGTTTATGAACAATCAGTTATGAAAAACACTCTATTTCCAAAAGGTATATCTGTATTTATATAAAATAGTTCGTTTCCAATTTATGTGATCTTATGAATGGAATGAATTATCGCTGTAGATATATGGGAATTTTCAGAAATTTTACAGCCATTTCTATAATTAACATATAGAAATATAAGAAAAATCATCAACGTGATAAATTTGAATGGCGGATATCTCTGGAAGGTTTTATATTATGGCTTAAATTGTTGCTCATTGCATTTTTGATACTTCAAAGTGCATATTTATTTATTTTTTTTAATGAGAAAAATATTATATATTTTGTCGAGACGACATTTTTGGTATGTGTCAAATACATAATTTTTTCCTTAAATTTTTAAAAGGAAAAAAATAATTTATTTAACTAATGAAATTGTCTTTTAATGAATTAATTTATTTAAAACAATCGGTATTACACTCATATCTGCTTTATTTTTAAAAAAAAGGGGTGTCAAATAAAGTAGGCTACCATAATTAGTTACATAGTGACATTCAAGACACCGTCATTTGGTGACTCAAATGACGTTCGCCATGACAGATTTTTTAGCCGTTTGCAACTCGACATGAAATGGAATATATCGATGTCTCGATGACTTAGATATGGATCATACGATTATAAAGCAAATAAGAGTTACATTCTCGAGAATAATAGATGCATTCACATTTTTATTATATTTTGGTCATGGCAGTGTAAGTTTCATAACTTTCAAAACAGACTTTTTGAAGCTACATTTTTTAATACTTTTCAACAAAGTTGAAAAGTTTTTATAAATTCCGTAGTTCCGGTAGTCTGTCCGTGCTCTAACTCTCGCAAATATACTCGGATTGCCATGTACTTTTTATATGTTCGGGAAGTTTAGTATAGAATGCTTCGTATTGAAAGAATGAAATGGGTAGCAATTACAATTCGTTTACAAGGACACACAAAAAAATCCCTTTGCATTATTATATAGTGGGAAAAATCGTTTACAGTTCATTTTATTGATGTTACGATATTTCCAATATAATGAAATTGATATGCATCACTGAAGTGGTGCTTTCTACATGTTTTCTAAGGATTATAGAATTAGTAGCATTTATAGTTCATTTACAGGTACAAAGCGAAAAAATTCCAATACATTATGATCTATGGAGGAAAAGTCTGTTGCGATCCATTTTAATGATGTTATGATGCTTTAAACATAATTTAATGTTAAAAACTGTACTGAGGTGCACTACAACATGTTTTCTACAGATTTTGGAGTATGTGGCATTTATCGCTTATTTGTAGAGACGCACGAGAGAATTCTGTTTCAGGATTGACTATAATATAGAATTGCTAGAAGTGCGTTTTCAGCATTTTTAAACTGATCTAATGTTTAGGGTATTACGTGGTGTTTATAATTTCTACAGATGTAGCTGTGAGACAGAATTTGCACACATTACCGCATATGGGTAACAATTTTTGAAGATGAATTTTTGCTGAGTTAAATGTTTTTTAAATTACTAATTTAGATATTTCATTGTTTGAAAAAAATGAAATTTCTAATAATATTCCGTTATTGTTGGAAAGTGTTTCATAATCTATGCTTTATGTATGATTTTTCGTTTTTGTTTCTATTTGACTCTCAGTTTTACTGTTTCACAATAATCGATTGATTTGATTTATAATTTGGTTGAATTACGCTTTAATTAACAGATTCTCAAGTGCAGCGCAAAATCTGCTTAAAATAAATTATATCTAAAGAATTATTTAAATTACTAGTAAAAGTATATCTCAAATGTTTTCTTCTAGAATAAAAAAATAAAGCTTTGAAATTTTAAAGGCACATTTTTTGGAGTACTTCAAGTTGTATGTTAGATGCAAGTTACTTTACTGAAAACCTTTCCTTCCATTTCTTTTGCAGAAATTTATAATGAAAATGAAAGAATCTAAATATTTTCCCTTCTTACGTCAAAGAAATATTTTAAACTAAACAAAAATATATAAGTTTCTCAAGATTTATAAAAAGTACTGAAATATTTCATCTTGAGAGTTATTAGAAAAAAATGCGCTCTCTATATTTACTATTTTAAAAATATTCACTTTCTCTAGTTTGCAGTTCGCTTAGTTTTTGTTGAGGTATTAAAACTTAACTATATAGTTTCTAAATTTTTCTTTTGTTGTTGTTGAGTATGAAGATTTTTTTTTAATAATTTCTTTTTTTTTTTAAGTTTGCATACATATGCATTATTTTAATTTGTTATTCCACTATTGTTTTCCTTATAAAAGATATTGGCTACATTAATACTTATGAATAACAGAAAATGATATTCATATAATATGGCATTTGCTGTAAATACATTAAAGATATATTTAGCAATAAAGTGGGAGTGATGCCGTTTTAACTCCTGTTAAATTAAGATATTTTTTCTAGATTTCTGTAAAAAGAATTAGCAACTTATTTTTAAACATAAATTACCAATAGATCAGACACCTTTTAAACAACAAACTTCATAAAAATAAAATGAATCTGATCATCGGGATTTGATCATTCAAGCTCAGAACAAGAAAATGATTCCTAGTTTCCTTTCTGACTGGTGGATACTGCTGCTTGGTAACAGTGTTTCTGAAATAAACATATAAAGGTTTAAAATATTTTAATTGAACGTAGAAATCAGGAAAACCATTCATTTTCACAAAAATTACATTATTATATATATTTTTTGTAAAGTCGAATTTTGAAATAACAAGAACGAAAAATCATGCGTCAAGCATAGATTATGTAACACTTTCCAACGCTTCCAAAATAATTTTACGAATCATACTCTTTAATAAGCTAAAAGATAACATCTAAGTAATCCGAATACTTTTATTCAGCCCTGTATAGGATCTATAGATTTGTATATATACTACATAGGATGCTAAATTTTAGTTCAGTTAGGAAACACGTAGCACAGTTTAAAATTCTCCGTCTGGAGTTAAATAATACGGAAATGTGTTCCCGAACTTTTGTGCTTCCCTGTATAGGATCTACAGAATTTATACACACCACGTAATATACAAAAAGCGATTTAAAATTAAAATCGCGTTCAGTAACTTAAAACGCACTTCCAGAAATTATTGTTAACATTCAGTAGAGAATTCTTTTGTGTGTCCCTGTAAATGAACGATGACTCCTATACACACAATATTCTGTAGTAAGTCTCTTGTAATGAACCTTATATAAATTTCAATGCGTTTAAAATAGGGAAACATTATTCAAATAAACCGCAGACGATTTTTCTCCATAGACGTAATGTAACGGAATTCTTTGACTGTCCCTGTAAAGTAAGTATAAGTGCTATGCACACCCTATTCCATATTAAGCTTCTTCTAATGCACCTTAGTGATATATATAAATTTCAATGCGTTTAAAATAGTGAAACATTATTTAAATAAACCGCAAATGATTTTTCCCCATAGACCGCAATGTAACGGAATTCTTTTGAGTGTCCCTGTAATAAAACTATAAGTGCTACACACTTCCGTTGAAATAGGGAACATGCTATAGATAACGATTATAACATATAAAAATTGCAGGGCAATCCGAGCATATTTACGGGAGTTAGAGCACGGACAGACGGCAGACGGCCAGACAAACCGAAGTCATAAACACTTTTCAACTAGGTTGGAAAGTGTTAAAAATTGGAAGTTAAAATATTTTTATAAGCGATGTTTTTATAAGCGAAAGAAAAAGGCGAGAAAGAGAGAGATAGTGCGAAAGCGAGAACAGTAATGTCAAGTTTAATTCTTCACCAGATAAGTACATGTCTCATTTAGATTTACATTATATTTGAATAGCTTAGTGGGAGAACATGTAGTAGAGTCAAGTAGAGTTTTGAACAAAAAGGGTACCCGCATTGGAATCTGTTTTGCAACGATTACAAATGAATTTAACATTAGGAGTTACAATTTTTAAAGTTCATAATTCCTAAACTATTTGACGGAATGATTTCCCGTTTGGACGCTGCAAAATCCAAATATAATGACAATTTAGAGATTAAAATTTATGAAGTGTTCTCTTCTTTTTTGGAGGGGTGGGAGGGGGGTCACTGTACTTGGTACCCTAAGAACATATTCAAATTCCGTGAAAATTGACCAATTGTTACGGACGTTAGAGCCTATAAAATCCAAAATAGACAACGAAATATACTGAAAGCCAAACATACCATTTTTGGATCCTGATGAAATTTATAGCAAGACCACTACGAGAACGATCCTATTAAAACAAAAAAAGAAGCATGAAAATCGGTGTATCCGTGCAAACGTTATACATGGACAAATACATAAAAAGAGATGCAAACGAATTTAATAACCTCATTTGTTGTAAGTCATTAGAATTTGCATTAAAACGTTCATTAACACTCGATTGCTATTATTGTATCTGTAAAATATACAGAAACATTTTTTTCTGATTGCAAAGGCCTTTTTGGAATTCGGGAACGCTTCTTCCACCTATCCTCCTAATGCACAGGGAGCTATCATCAGTCTAGTGTTGACCCTTCTGAAGTCAAAGTGATCGCCCCGAAATGATCTGGTATCTCTTTGATACAATGTCAGCATATTCATAAATATTTTTTTTTATCTAAATTTTCGCTTTTAAGCTGTATTTTTCTTTTTTTATTCCAGTAATTCAGCTCTTAGGTAATGTACCCTCCATTGTTTTTTTCGTTTTGCTAGAAATAAAGTTCTTATTTGAAAATTTTCCTTGCAATTAAGTACCTATGTGACGTAACCTAGGTTTGATATTACCTAATTTTTTTAGTACTTGTTTACTATCCTTTGTATCTGTAATATACAGGGACTATTTTCTGACTGTAAAAATGTATTTGAAGACGTCAATTTGCTTTATTTTTTTGTGTGTGTGTGATTAAAAACAAAAAACATACACTTCTAGTCTATCACTACCTTTCCCAGAAATATCGGCGTATAAAGTGCATATATATGGAAATTACGTCATGTGATCTCACAGAAATAATGACAGCAATTACATAAGTTTTTCAGAATAGCATTCGAGTGTTAAGCAGCATCTTCTTAATCGTAAAATTAGAAAATGTTTAATAAGCTACAATATAGCAAAAGCAAATACGCTTGATAGCTTAATGGCTTTGGCCATTCTGCTTCTAAAACTTGGGCTATTATTATTTTTTTTAATCCTCTCTGTGTTAAATGTGTTCTGATTATTTGAGCTTTTCTTTAGGTTGGATTTTACATGTGAGGTATTCGATTAAAAATATTTTGATTATTCTAAGAAAATATCTTAGGTGATAACACCAATTAAAACGAAACTTTAGAAAACTACAGAGAAATAAATTTTGTTTCTTAAATTCAGATCTTGCGTGTTAGTAAGATATTCCCCATATATTTATTATCACAGGATTATTCTATTCCACGCAGAAAACTCATTAAAAAGAGATTAATATAAATAAATGAGGAAATACTGGAATAGTTTTAATGTAATCGAAAAAAAAATAATGGCAAAATAAATTTTCTTTGCATTTTATTCGAATATAAAAAAGACAATGTTTGTTTCATTTAAAAATTCGTTTTTTTTTTATCTCACAAAAATAAATTGAAAGCTTGAAATGGTATATAAAATGTTTTTATAAATTAAAATTACTTTATTACAGACTATTTTGTCTTTTCAAAAATAATACAATTTATCTTATATAATACCATCATTGTCTTTCAGGAGGTAGGTATTCAACAGTAAACTTTAAAAGCAAGTTTGAAAATATAGGGGCATGCACTGAACAATTAGTACTCTTTTTCATTCTTCCAAATATGAATTATTCCTTTAAAATCGAATATACTGAGACTATCGCAAAACTTCTTCCATAATATTCTAATATATTAAATTAAATAGCACTATTACACACCAACAATTACGCAGTAGATTTTTTGAATTTAACTCGAAGTTAAAGTGATCAGTGGATAAAAAAGTCGCGGTTCAACAGCACCTCATATTGAGTATTCAAATACAAAATTGGAGCAACATACATATTTTTAATTAATAACTTCAACTATAAAAGTTTATACATATCTACCCAATAGAAAATGGGATACCACTGTAATGTCTATTGTAAAATTATAGCATAGCAGCTACCAACTGATGTGAGCAAAGTCAAACCTGAATCAACACAGTTTTTTTGCAAATTTCTTACATGTTAAATAGGGTGAAGTTCCATCCCATAGATAATGAGATATAGCTATCACAAAAAACGTGAAATGCACTAGAAATCCTACAAATGAAAGAAATTGGACATTGAGGAAATATCCGCCACTTTTGTTCAAAAACAAACGGATCGCCGTAGAACGCAATGCATTTTCATCAGCGTCTAACTCATTTTATTCCACTAAAATCATAGAACATTTATTTTATATGCCTGCAGAGAGTGATACAGAGCATAAATATAAATGCATTTCTAGTTTAGTGAATAAAAATTCTTAAAAAATGCATTTTCGAGTATTAGTCGCTGTTGAAAATATATTGCGTTCTACGGCGATCCATCTGATTTTTAACAAAAAATGAGGAAATTTCGTCAATGTCCAATCTTTTTCTTATGTAGGATCTGTAAAATGCACAGCAAAACTGTGACTCCTGTTAAGCAAGATACACCCAACCCTAATCAGCAGGGTAAGATGGGATAAAATGAGCAGTGAGAAAAATGATTTAAAAGCTCATTTAAATTTTTATAAATATTAAGGGATAAAAATTATTTTAAATGGAATTTTCAAGTAAAGTATTTTCTATTTACATATTTATTTTTAATTTGATGGTATATTTATTTACTTTTCTGAAAGAAAATAATGTTATAACTTTAATTAGTTCTCTTTGAATCAGTTCTCCTTGAATTAGTAAATATGTTAACCCTATATATTAAAAGCGTGTTGATTTGTTCTTCATAAATGTAGTCCTTCTAAAAAACCTAAAATTTTAAGTTAAAAAGTTCGAGCCTACCATTTAAAAATAACTCAAAAACAATTTTTCTGATATTTAAGGCTCATGGCAACCATCTGCCGTACAAAACGATAACGTAAGCAATAGACAATGAAATAATCATTCTTTGTTTCCGACTAACACAAGTCACGCACTACAACCTTTTAATGTTGGAGTTTTCGTCACAATGAAGTATTTCTGTAGAAAAATTCTAAAGACATAGTACAAAGATAGCCGTCTTCAGAAAGTATCGAAAGCTGTTGAAATATTGTAGGGTAAAACAACTGTTTAAAACTTTGAAGGGTGAATATATCGTGTTACGTTTTATAAAATCTCGTCTTTACAATGTTGACAAAAGTGTTGTTGAACACACTGAATATAACTCAATAAGTAATATTAAAAAAAGTCAATTCCTACTTATATATAATCTAGATATATTTCTGCTTTTTCTTTTTTCGCATTTCTGATTTTCTGAATGAATTTTGTGTAAATAACAAAAACTTGCAACGATGAGAATCGAACCCATAATCTTCCGTATACTAGACTGGAGGTCTCGACCACTACGCCAGAACTTGAGGTTCTGCTGTATTAAGTGTTGCTACTTATTTTAGTCGCTTTTTATGATGCAAAATATAAAATTAATTAATTAACATTTGAAAAAACTGTATTAACATCAAGTGTCATCTACTACAAATTTTAAAAAATACATTTGAACTTGAGTGGATGAATAAAAAGTATTTTATTAACGATTGAAATTTTGAACAAGATATATGAATATATATAGGGAGAGTGTGAACTAATAGTAGGAATTGAAAAAGCCACAGGTGATGTAACACAACTTTCAATATTAACTACAGCAGAAAATCTTTCTGAACAAACATCCATTTCAAGGGTTTCTTCCACTTCTGTCGTTTCTTCTCCATACAAAGATCTGAAATATGCCATCATTGAAACAATTTCCACTGTGTCAAAGGAATAAAAAAGCTTTGGAAAAAGCTAAGCAAAAAAGAAAGTGTTTAATAAGTAATGCTTGAGAAGTGTAAAACGCGTTCCACATGAAGAGACTGATCGCTTATTAAAAAATAGGAAAATAACTTCTAATGCAGAGTGCAACAAAACAAAACGAAATTCATGTATCAACAAAAACTAAAATAATTCAATCTGCATTCAAATCAAATATTTACCAAATTAGCTTTCACACTAGATCAAAAGGGGCAGAGTCCTAGTCACCAAAAAGGATGGCATTATTTAAACTGAAAATTAGTTTAGTATTAAAAGATATTTTTCCGCAGAAGAGTCATTTTGTTTAGTAATAATGAAAAAAATTCTTTAATGTTTAGATCTAATAAGTAAATTTATATTAATTCCAAATTAATTAATGAATTATGAATATAAATGTACAGAATGATTGAGTAATATTGTATGTTTTTTAAAGATAAATCAAGAGGATCGATTACTCTTGCAAGATCTGGGGTACATGTTCAAATTTAAAATTACTATGGTACGGCAAAGATTTTATAAGGAATGTCTGGGTACAACTTGGGAAGCATTTTAGTATCTTTATAAAAAAAAATTCATTTCGTCTATATTTCCTCATAATTATAAAATATAGTTTCAGAAAATGACAACACGTGCCGTTTCGAAATCTCAAATTCTTAATATTTTAATTGTGCGAGTTATAGTTTTTAATGTAAATTATATAACTAAAGCCCTTTCTGTTTACAAAATAAATACTTTTCCAAAACATTTGGGGTAGTTATAATTGTCTTTTACTACTATATACCACCTACTACTCATTTTACCGCATGCCTGGGGTAAAATGGTATAAAAAAAGATCAAAAGTTTAAAATTTTTAACAATGAAAAATATGTATGAAAATTACTTTAATTATAATGATAATGATCTTATTGCATAAACACATTTAAAATGTTTAATGTTTTAAAATATTTTTAAGCTAAAATGAGTGCAGAATTGAGAAATAGTACTTTTCCTGCCCATTTAACCCACCTTATGTGAAGGTTTAACTGAATATGAAGAATTACTTTCATGAAATTCAATCCCATAGATACCGAGATATGGCTATGACGTAAAACATTCAAAACACAGCATAGCACCGCCTTCTGTTGAGAAATATACACCAAACCCTAATCAGCATCTATTCATATCAAGATAAAACAGAAAATGCATTTTTATGAAATTCCGTGCATTAGTTCTTGACATATAGTGACATATCGTGACACACCTTGACATATGACTGAATTCGTGAAAGATGCAGCATATCGGTGCCACCTGTTGTACGATATACACCTAAACGTAATCAGCACAAGTTCTTGTCAAGGTCAAACATAACTTATAGTTTTATGAAATTCCGTGTATTAGTTCTTGGGATAGAGCGGCCAGAAAAGTTGTGTCATTCACAGACTAACAGACAGACAGACATTTTCCAAAATAGTAAATCATGTTCAAGACATACCAAAACGTGTAAATCTATCAAAAACAGAAGATGAAATTTTTGCGATTCCAATACTTTCGATAATTTTGGTATATATGTTAAATAAGATGATACAGATAACGTAACTGCCAGTCAGTTGGCGCAACAGCAGAAAGTGTTGCCATACCAAAATCGAACAACACGCTGCAAAGCAAAATGAATGGTATCCCAATTACACATATTACCAAGACTACGCTGATATCATCCGCAATCAGGATACCATTTTTTTTTCTTTGAAGTGGACTTCGTGATATTGCTATGGCAACGAAACAACCTCTGGCGCAACCTCTTTGACTGCTAATTTTATTATCTCTACCACCTAATCTATCATTTATATCGAAATCAACGACGTTAAAATTGATTGCCAAAATGTAACTATACCGCCCAGAGTAAGATATCAATGACTCCCATCTTATTTTAAGTGAAATCTCATCTTATTTTAATTAATAAATGCATTCACATATTTCGTTTTATAAAAGATTATGTCTACCCTATATATATAAAATAGTTATGAAACGAATTTATGAAATAGATTTGTGTAGGGATTTTATGAAACGACTAATATATGAATTCGAATATATGAAACGAATGTATGAATCGATATATGAAACGCTTGAATTCGCTGTTTGTAGTAAATTACAGAGAGACAGATATAGAATTCGAGAGACTGAAAGCAAGACAGGTAGAGAGTTAGAGAGATATTGAGAGAGACATGGAGACACACACACACAGAGAGAGAGACAAAGAAATAGAAAGAGATAGAGTGAGAGACAGAAACAGAGAGAGAGGAGGGATAGACACACAGGGAGAGACAGAAACAGGGAGAAAGAGAGACAAATACAGAGAGACATAAATAGAGACAGACAGATATAAACACACGCAGAAAGTGAGACTGAGAGACAAATAGAGAGATAGAAAGAGAGAAACAGGCACAGAGGGGGAAACAGAGAGAGGGACAGAGAGACATACACAGTCAGAGAAAGAGACAGTTAGACAGAGAAAGAAAAAGACAGTCAGAGGAAGAGATATACAGGTAGTAATACAGACAACATAGAGAGAGAGAGACAAACAAAGACAGAGAGACAGAGGGTGAGACAGACAGACAGAGAAATACAAAGAGCGATACACAGAGAGAGAGAGAGAGAGAGACGGAGAAAAACAGAGAGACAGAAATAGAAAGAGAGACAGCACATTTTTTTTCGCAGGGGGTGGGGGGGGGAACTCTGGACATACTGTGATAATTGTTTAAGTCATATTTTCTCATACTTTTATTAACTTTTTCAGTCTTTGTTAGCACCTAGCATTAGACCAGTTGCACAGTGGCATATGCTCTTCAGTTCAGTAGAGGCCTTCAGTTTTCAGTTTCAAAACTGGGGACTAGTTTGGGTGTCTTCAGTTTTCTTATGGTGTCTTTGGTGCCCATTTCTCGGTTGTGTCTGTTTTTCCTTATAGCGTTTCTTTTTCTTCTCCCCCACCTTCTTCTTCCCTCCCCTCCCTTCCTTTTCCATCTTTTCTTTTCGGCTCATTTTAGCTTAATTCCCCGTGTTTTTTCTTCTCAGATCCCCAGGGGTGCCTCTTCCCTATCTTTTCATTTAACTAGTTCTCCTTTGTGCCCATCATGTGGGTGTTAGTTTTTCATTTCCTTCGAGTTCAAGCCCTTCCTTCTACCCTTATTTTTTCGATTTGAGCGATAGTTTACGAGATACTGCAAGGCTCAGAAATCAGCCACGTCATGTTCTAAACATCCACAAGCTAATTTTAAAGATAAAAACCACCATTACAAGACGATTAGTTACTGAAATTTAATTCAGAAACAGCAGAAGAGTGGGACACCATTTAAGTAATAGACCAAGTAGTGAGACACTATCAATACATTACATACGCGCAACCAAATTTTCTGAAATAAAATAGATGAGTCCTTACACAATAAACACAACGTGGTTTCCGTTTTGTTTTTAAATATTTGACATATAAAAGCTAGAGATTAAATACAGTATATTTCTCGCAGATGGTTGTTTGCTGGATTCTATACATAAAATAAGCCCAAATTCGATCCAATAAATATTAATCACAACACGGGAGGAAACAAATCGGGAAAAAACAGTCCTTATCTAACTCTAGCGGCTTCATAGATTGTCTAGATTTGTCCATCGCAGAGGATTCTTGAAGAAATCGGATAGGATACGAATAACAATAGTATGACTGGAGTCACCGAGAAAAAAATTACACAGTCGAAAACAATCGAGATATCCATACAATCGAGAGAATCGGTAAAAACATCTCGTCATCGCACAACACTAGCACAAGCATATAGATTCATTACCTCTTACATTTGCATTAAAATCACATCAAATGTTATTCAAATATAGTAGTTTATTTAAAGCACCCAAAAATT
This sequence comes from Maratus michaelseni, assembly GCA_963931845.1. Lineage (NCBI taxonomy): Eukaryota > Metazoa > Arthropoda > Arachnida > Araneae > Salticidae > Maratus > Maratus michaelseni. The sequence goes on along the minus strand of OZ007590.1, from coordinate 252,169,068 downwards.
AAATCTCATAAAATAAGAAGTGAATAAACAATCATATTAATTTTTTTTAAAAATCGGGTTCAATATGGGTAACTTAATAATATATAGTGATATTTAAATGCAAATATTTCCAAGTAAAAGGAAATGTTTTACTTCTAAAAGAAATAATTAAATCATTTTACCATACCTAAAAAATATTTACTTTGTGTTGATGTTTGCGTTAAGTGATTCTGTCAAACATAAGAGAAATAGCTTTATTCAAGAGAAGTTAGCAAAAATATTGGTTTATTCAATAATTTTTTTACAATTTAATAGCAATAATTTATTTCTTTAATAATTTTATATTTTTATTAGCGAATAATATTAATTTTAAATTATCACTAGATTTGATAAAACGGTAACTACATTATGCATAATTAATTGACAAAAAATTTCTTAAATTACTGTTTTTCAACTATAAAGTATTTTCTTGTGTTTATTCTATACTGCTGAGGATTTCTATTAAAGTGATATTGCATGTTATTCGACATAAAAGAAAATGTACTTTCATTAAGGATCTTTGTGGCTACTAATGGTGATGATATTAAAAGGTTGCTACACTTTACACCTAAGCAACTTCTAATTAAAACATGAACGAAGAATTATCCGTGAAGCATAGATTATGAAACACTTTCCAACTCTTCCAGAGTACTTTAACAAAATTTCGCTGTTTAATTAGACAAATAAGATGCCTAATTAAACATTTTAGAAAACACATAACACATTATTTGAAAGCCAGATTCCAGCAATTACCGTCCGTAGCCGGGAAAGTATTCCAATTCTTTCGTGCAGCCCTGTATTTAATCTATATATTTGTATATATTCTTGATAGTATACTAAAATTTCGTTTAGTGAGGATGAAACTAATGAGTTGAAAATTCAACTTCTACCCAATCTACCAATAGACAAAAATACTTGAATTATTTTGTAAAACCCTGTAAACCTACAGATTTCTATACATTTAATTCAGTCTAGGCACGTTAAAATTTTCTGAAGTCACTGAAGTGATTATCATCCATAGGCGGCCCTGTAAACATGTTTAGTGATTCGCAATTCGAAATCTTCATTTAATATTGAATATTTTCATCTCAGGAATGATGTCATGGATTGGCTTAATTAACTACTGAACAAAATAAATTAACAGCTATATAAGGTAATTCTTGACTATTGTCCTGAATTCATTAAATGCATATCAATGAAAATCAAAGCGGGAAATGACGACTTGGATAATTAAAATCATGTTGTTTATTTGCTAGACAGGGGCCCCTGCTTTGTAAACATGCCATTTCTGAACACACATTCTTGGACAAGAAAGGTTTATTTTGATTCTCTCTAGCATCCTCTAAAACTACAGATTATTTCGAAACACCCTATTTAACCCGTAGTTCGTTTCATGTACATTTATCCTGAGCATCTTTTAAAAAAACTCAAATGTAATGTAAATGCTTTCTTCAAGTAGTTTAATACAAAAAAAAAGCCTTTCATAAATTGGCTAGAACAAAGAAATAAGTAGCTTGATAATTTCATCATTTTAAACTTACACAAGAAATAAAAACATAAAAAACTTCTATCATAACACCATAAAATAAAGAAAATGCGAGGCCTTTTATAAGAACTTTGTCTTTTTTTGTCAGGCGGAAAGAAGACGTGCAACCACTTTGGAGGCAGGAGCAAGACTGAAAGGAAATGGGAAGGAGGACAAGTTAAGAGAACAGCCAATAGGAAAGCAAAAGGCATCAGACAATCACAGAAGATAATTACCTAGAACGCAGAAGAGAAGGAAAATTATGAAGAAAAATGAAAAAAAAAGAGTAAAAGAAAACAAAATTAAATGCATTAATAAATAAAAGTAAAATACAGATTAAAAATTCATAATATAAACAAACATATAAATAATTACCAAAATTATTATATATATATATATATATATATATATATATATATGTGTGTGTGTGTGTGTGTGGTTGAGCTGAACAATGCATTTAAATTTATTTTTTCTTTTACTCTGTTTTTTTCAATTTTCTTCATGATTTTCCTTCTCTTCTGCCTTCTAGGTAATTACCTTCTGTGATTGGCTGATGCCTTTTGCTTTCCTATTAACTGTTTCCTTAGCTTTTTCCCTCTTTCCTCCCATTTCCTTTCAGTCTTGCTCCTGCCTTCAAAGTGGGTGCACGTCTTCTTTGTGCCTGTCGAAGAAAGATAAAGTTCTTTCGAAAGTCCTAGCGCTTTCCTTTGGTGTTATTAGAATTTTTTTATGTTTTTACAACTTTTTATTCAATACTTTAACATACAGGAAATAAATTGTAGGAAATAGAACATATTCACTATTTTTTTTTCTACTTAGAAGAAATAGCCTTCTTTTAAACTTAAAAAATGTAAACAATATTTTGAATTGCATCATAAAATGTTCATGTACTTATCTTTTCAAGTAGATGCTTTTCAATACTTCGTCTAGCATTTTTAAATAATATTCTTTTGAAACTAACCGAATTTTAAAATGAAGTGAACAAAACAAATAATTTATTATTCCAGTTTTTTATTTTTTTTTCTTTCAGCATTTTATATTTATGAGTATATAGGAAGAGGGAAAGTAATTTGTATATTATTATTGAAAAGTAATAAAAAAAATAAACTTTCAAAAAACGAACACCATGTGGAATAAATGCTCTTTGAATAAATTTATTTATCATTTTTATGCGATTTACATATATATATATATTTCTGATTACACAATATCATTAATTATCTCTTAGTAGATTTTAGTAGAATGATATTAGAACTTGATATGTTTTTGAAATTCATAGATATTATAATTATATATATATATATATATATATATATATATATATATATATATATATATATATATATATATATATATATATATATATATATATATATTAGAAAAGTGTGGGATATTTGAATAATTTGAAATTGTTTCGCGTTTTTCTAGGATATTATATTAAAGCTCACTAGTAAGATGCTTTTTATTATTATTTAAGTTATATATATACAGTAATACCTCGGCTAATGAAGATAATTCGTATCGGAATCAAATTCGTTAACCAAAATCTTAATTGATTTTATTAAACATGATTTCTCGTCTAATTAAAATGCAAGGCGTATGCGTTGTGATAGCGCCTACATCTCATAACACATTCGTTAGCTGAATCCATATTCGTTAACGAATCAGAAAAGCAACGAAACAAATCTTCGTTAGCCGAAACAATCATTAGCAGAGGTATTTGTTTGCCAAGATATCATTTTATAATGATAACGTTATTACATTATTTTTTTAATTGTAAAACATACGTAAGTCAGAATTACAAATGTTGCTATAAGTAGTAAAATGTTTCGCGATTTGATCCATATTAGTTAACCGAATCAGAGAAGCAACGAAACAAATCTTAGTTAGCCAAAACAGTCGTTAGCAGAGGTATTCGCTTGCCGAGGTATCATTGAATTCTGATGATGTCGTTACATTATGTTTCTAATTGTAAATCTTGCGTAAGTCAGAGTCTCAAAAGTTTTTAAAAATAGTGAAATGTTTCGCGATTTGATACATATTCGTTAACCGAATCAAAGAAGCAACGAAACAAATCTTAGTTAGCCAAAACAGTCGTTAGCAGAGGTATTCGCTTGCCGAGGTATCATTGAATTCTGATGATGTCGTTACATTATGTTTCTAATTGTAAATCTTGCGTAAGTCAGAGTCTCAAAAGTTTTTAAAAATAGTGAAATGTTTCGCGATTTGATACATATTCGTTAATCGAATCAAAGAAGCAACTAAACAAATCTCGGTTATCCGAAACAGTCGTTAGCAGTGGTATTCGTTTGCCGAGGTATCATTGAATTCTGATGATGTTGTTACATTATGCTTCTAATTGTAACACTTGCGTAAGTCAGAAAAGTTGTTACAAACAGTGAAATGTTTAACGATTTGATCCATATTCGTTAAACGAATCTGAGAAGCAACGAATTAAATCTTAGTTAGCCGAAGCAATCATTAGCAGAGGTGTTTGTTAGCCGAGGTATCATTGTATTCTGATAATGTTGGTATGTTATTTATTTATTTTTTGTAAAGTTTACGTAAGTCAGAATTACAAAATGTTGCTATAAATAGTGAAATGTTTCGCGATTTGATCCATATTCGTTAACTGAATCAGAAAAGCAAAAAAACAAATCTTCGTTAGCCGAAACAATCATAAGCAGAGGTATTTGTTTGTCGAGGTATCTTTGTATTCTGATAAAGTTGTTACATTATTTTTTTTTTGTAAAGCTTACGTAAAGCAGAATTACAATGGTTGATATAAATTGTGTAATGTTTTGTGAATGACCGCTAGTATGCAGCTAATAGGAAAGAACTAAAAAGTTTTTTGGTGTAGTGTAGTTGATGGGCAATTAAAGAAAATAGATTAAATGTAAAAAATCTATTAGAATATTTAGTTAAAAACGATTTTCATCTTTGTTCTGTACACCACACAACATAACGAACATCTTTAAACCGGGTAGCCCAAATTGGATTGCCTGGTATATATAAAACGCAAATTCGTATTTCATTCCAGCCGTTTATAGCTCAGATTCTACTGAACGGATTTTGATAGAACTTACGCTGCTAGCTAGGTAATGTATTGGGAATAGCTTTAGAGTATAATATTTCAACATTGCTTTGTTATAGAGCTATGAGAGAAAGTTTTATAATTAGATTAACCAGATTATGAAAGATTAGAAAGGAGCATGAATAGCAATAAGTATAGAAAGCAGTTGAATATGACGTCATATGTGAAAAGAAACGTTTGAATATATTTTACTTGTATTGATTATTAACCACGAATATCAGTCACATACAGAAGAGAGTTACTTCTGTCAAAAATAACGTGATAAGTGAGAGGAAATGAAAATGAACAAGAATCATATTATTAACAAAAACGAAAAATCATACGTCAAGCATAGATTATGAAACACTTTCCAACATTTTCAGAATACTTTAACAAAATTTCGCCGTTTAATAAGGTAAAATATCATAAGACAACAATTTAGCCTAAGACAACAATTTAGAAAACTCATAACACATTTGAAAAACCAATTTCAGGAATTACCCTCAATAGTCGGATAAGTATTCTTTTGTGCAGCCCTGTTTATTCTCTATCGATTTCTATAGATATACAACATAGCATGCTAAGATTTAGTTGAGTTAGGAAACGCATAGCACAGTTAGCCTAAATTCCCCTTCACCAATATCCGCCAATAAACGAAAATGTACTCGAAATCTTTTGTGTATATCATCTATAAAAATTTATACACACCAAGTAATAGGCAAAAAATAGTTTAATTTAAAAATGCTTACGACAACTTAAAACGCACTTCCAGCAATTTTTATTCTTAAATAGAACTGCAACCAAATTATTTTGTGTATCCCTGTAAATGAACGATGAATGTATGCTGCACACTCTATTCTATAGTGATCCTCGTGTAGTGCACCTCAGTGATATATATCAATTTCAATATTTTTTAAATAGTGTAACATCATTAAAATACAATGCAAACGATTTTCCCCATAGACCGTCATTTAACGGAATTCTTTTGAGTGTCCCTGTAAATAAACTATAAACGCTACATACTTCATTTTCGATACCGAATATGCCATAGTAAACCTCATTAACATATATAAATTGCACGGCAATCCGAGTATATTTACGTGAGTTAGAGCACGGACAGACAGACAAACCGAAATCATAAACACTTTCATGTTTGACATAAATAGAAATACATATTTGTACATTATTCATGAAGTGGGTGATTTATGTGTGTGTAAACAAGGATCAGTCGAACAAAAAACTTTCCCTGGAGAAAATGCCGTCATAATTTAAATCATGTGCCGATTTTCATTCAGGAAATGTAAGTATTTTATTGCAATTACACAAAGTTGGCGTAGTTTCCAAAGACTTCATCATCCGCAAATATATAAGTTTAAGGTCAGTTTACCGTGCAATTTTCCATAATACTGATTTCACTAAAACTTAATAAAAGTATAAATTGATGTAAAGGTTGTGAAAGTTTAATTTTAATTGGAAACTAGGGTTTACTTCTGACATCGTTTAGATGAAATTCAAAGAAGAGTCAATGCCACTAATAAAAAATAATTTCTCCTTCCACTCCCTTCCTCCTCGGCTTCCCTGTTTTTGTAGTGGCACCCTAATTATTGAAAAGCGCCAGTAAAAAAATCCCAATATTAATCGGTTATCCTGTTCCGATACTTACCGTTTATCCCGAGTACGTGAGATGTAATAACTAATAATGTCTTTAAATTTTAAAATATCTAAATCGATATGTGAAAATTTCTCTGCAAGATAATCTTCGTCCCCCATTGAAGTAAAGACCTATCAAATCTTGAATCTTTCATAATCCCAAATTACAACGCAAAAAACGATATGACAATGTTTATCCATAATCGGGGGGATTTTTTTCATAAATATTTTTTTCGTCACTGAAAGCAATAAACAACTAACTCTATTGTTTAACAAATAAGCATTTAGGATTTGAGTGTCTTTTGAGCGTGATATACATTTTGACATTGTTGGTAGATCTACAGCTGTGAAAAATGTGGCACTGTGAAATAAAGATGCAATAAATATATGAGAGTTAAAGATATATTTCTTCTTTTTATGATTTATTTTTCAACTTTTACGCTTCACAACGTTTTAATTTCCTTTTTATATAGCATATATTTTTCATTTTCTTGAAAATGTGAAGTGTTTTTAGAGTAGACATATAATGTTGTATGTTGAATTTTCAATAGGGCACGGGCATGTGACGTCACGCTTCAGCTGCTGGTTTATTTGGGTGGCAGAAACCATCCCTATTCTAGTGCAATTTTCTCTAATAAAAGTGTATTAGTGGGCTTTTATTTCTCTGTTCTTTTTCGAATATATTTTTAAATTAGTTTTAAAGTTTTTAAACAGTGTTCTATGGCGGAACAGGCCCAAGGGGGGAGGGGGGCAGAAAATTTGGGGGTGAGAGGGGTTTTTTTATTAATGAGTAACGGATGTTGCAATTTTTTTAAACATTTTTTTTTAAATATTTGGAAATATGTGTGCAGGAGGGGGGGGAGGGGGGGAGAACGAAGGAGTGGAAAATTCGGGGATAAGGAATAATTTATATGATTATTTTTTTGCCACTAGAGAGCAATAGATAGAACATATATTTTTTTAATATAAAATAAATGTTTAAAATATTTAAAAATATTTTACGCTCCTTTGTATGCCGGAGGGGGGGGGGGGGGTAAGGAGGAGGGAAACTTAAATTTGGGGAGTTATGGGGTAATTTAGGGGATTATTTTTTTTTAACAGTGAGTAACGAATGTAGCAATTTTTTAATCAAAATATTTTAAATATTTAAAATTATGTGTGTTGGAGGGGGGGGACGGGGGAGTGGAAATTTCAAGGATAGGGGATAATTTATATGATTATTTTTTGCCCCTAGAGAGCAATAAATAGAACATATTTTTTATATATATAAAATAAAAATTTAAAATATTTAAAAATATTATACGCTACTTTGTATGCTGGGGGGGGGGCTAAAGAGAGAAGCGTAAATTTGGGGGAGTTATAGGGGATTTAGGGGATAATTTATTTATTTTTATTAGTGAGTAACGAATGCAGCGACTTTTTTTTTAAATACTTGAAAGTATGTGTGCTGGACGGGGGGGGGGGGGGGGGGGAGCAAGAGGAAAGCAGAAATTTCAGGGTTAGGGGATTAATTTATATGATATATTATTTATTTATTGTCACTGGAGAGCAACAAATAAGACAAAATATTTTTATATAAAATCAAAGATTTTAAAATATTACAACTTATTTGTATGCTGGGGGAGGGGGGGGGCAAGGGGAGAAGCGTAAATTTGGGAGGTTGGAGATGGGGTTAATTTAGATTATTATTTATTTATTGTTATTAGTGAGAATCAAACAGAAAAGAATTTTTTAAATAAAGAATTTGAAGATGTGGAACTCCGTACGATGGAGAGGGGGCGCGAAAGGGGGAAGCATAAATTTTTGGCGAGAGGGGGGTAATGTACTTGATTGATTATTGATTTATTATCACTAGACAGTAACAAATAGGGCGGAATTTTTATGCTATGGAAATTTTAAAAAAAATAAGGATTTTAAATTATTTTACAGGCTGGGGGGGAAGGGGGCAGAGGGAAGCATCAGATAAAGATGTAACATAGTCAGACAAGTCTGCACTTTACTGAAAATAATCGCGGTCGGATAAAAAAGACATTATATTGAGAAAATTGCTATGGCTTTCAATGCTAACAAACAAAGAACAACGAAGTTTCTGCCACCCAAGCAGTGAAAATGACAGTTTATTTGTAACCGTGCCCGTGCCCTATTACTATAATCCCCTTAAAGTCATGTCTGAAAAGACCCATTAATTAACAAATTTACTCAGAAATATTTACAAGCATAAGGGCTTTACAATATTCTTTGACAAGAACACATAAATAAAACTAATATCCATGAACGTAAAAAATGTAACAGAGAATAAGCAGGAAATGATAAAATGGAAAAAAGGGAAGTAAATTTACTCAAGACAGTTAATTTTAGAGAAAGCGTAAGAAAGTTCAAGCACATGAAATAAATTTAAATGATCTTATACATAAAAAATTAAATATGCAAATTGAGATCATCAGAAGTCTACTATAAAATGCGATAAAGAGTTAGTCAATTGCATTTGTTTTTAATTATCAAGAATGCAGTTTTTTGCTTAATTGATGCATTGATTCTTCTTTTAAGTTTACGTGAACAAATCATGGGTAACAGCTAGTTTTATTAAAATGGTAGTTTTAATAAGTTTTTTTTAAAAACATGATTATTATATTAACATTAAAAAGTTATTATAAAATAAAAATCAATATTAATAAATTTATTATGACTACATTCCCTTAAAAATATATACCTCGAAAAAGGGTTTAATGGATATGATTTGTGACTGGTTAATTTCTTGAATATGCGGGTCTGACCATGTTAAAACTAGAAACATAACAGAAAATTTAAAAAACATTTACATTAAACCACTGAACCATTAAAAGAAATTTACAAAATATATATTTTAAAATGTATTTATGTATTTATTTCTTCATTTTTCTTTCTTTGTAACTAATTATCCGTTAAAAAACTACTGATACATTCCAAAACGGCATACACAACAGTGTGGAAATTAATTAGGACAAGAATGATAAATTATGATTTCAGACATTTTTTTTTTTAATTTCTAGAAAAGTATTGGATGAATTGTTCTTCATATTTGGTCTGTATAATGAAGGTGCTTGAACTCACACTTTCCAGCGAAAATTCAATCTCGAAAATGTTTGGGGAATCAACAATAAACTTAATAAGAAAGAACAATATTTTTAATCTTACTGCCTAAGATTAAATATATAAGTCTAAACTAATATTATCATAAAACACTGGAATTGTTCTGTAACTTTTACAAATACTTTCATTTCTATGTGCAATACTTGTGTGCATTTTCGTAAGAATATCGTGTATGTTCATGAAGATATAAACGTTTCTTTAACCCATTCGGGACCATGGGTGCATATATGCACCCTCAAAAAAAGCACACAGAATTTGTTTTAGGCACCAGTAAAAAATAAAAGTAATATTTGCTTTCTCTAATTAGAGCATTTTTTGATAGTTTAAGTAAAGGTAGCTTTTTTTTAAAAAGTGGTGCCAACCGAATAAAATTTGTGTACAAGCCGCCGGTCTCAAAGGGGGTAAAAATAACAAAAGAAAAGAAAAAGAAATTCGAATGCTTTTTTCTTAAAGCAACCAATTTTAACGAAATCTACACTCGGAATTACTCGGAAATCTACAGGAGAAAAATTGTTCTGAAATTTGCAACGCATACGTTCAATATTTAATGTAATATCAGGATTTATAATAAACTTTAAATAAATCCTATTCGAAAGAATATTAAAAAAAAGAATAAATCTTTTTGGTCAAATTCGTTCCATTTCCAAATCCTGAACTGTTCAATTTCTCTGCCTATGATGAACGGGCAAATTAAAAGTGGCATCGCGCTATCCTCTTCATCCCTAGCTTAATTCTTTAGTTTCTTTCTCTAGCTATTGCTAGGGCTAGGAATATTCGTGGGCCTTTGGTATACATTTATTTGTCTATGGCATTTTCTGATTTATTTTTTAACTGTAAATATTTCGTTGGCTTTTTTAATATTTTATTATTTCTATATCATTAATTTAATTTAATTTAATTTGCACTTTACTTTTGGCCGAAAACTGTTTTTGTGTTGTTGTTGTTTGTTTTTATTTCCTTTTTTTCGTAATCTTGGGATTTCCTAAATTTTTCTAGTGTAGTCGTTGTTTTAGACTTCTGCTAAGGTCCACGCTGTTATTACTAGAGATACGCAGCCCATGGCTCCAGAAATTCTGTAGAATGATGTCACTAAAAGTTCTAAGTACAAGGATTTTTGGAAAACATATTTAACTCCGAATACGCAGAAGATACGTCTTTTTATTCTTTCGTTATTTGGTAACCAACAATATAGAGTCACATATACGAACAATCCAGTTGAACTTCATAGCAATTCAGAAAGATATGGCAATATAGTGAGCTAAATTTTATATCCTGTATAAAAAGTTAAATTTAAAATTGGCCCCCTAAAAAGACTCCAAGACTGAACCGTCATTGAAAATTTTGAGTTCAGAAGATTCCGAAATTAGCCAAGATGAAGAACAATTCGTCGAATTCTTCTTAAGGAATTTTCTCTCTCCGTGGCCGAAAGCGTAAAAGCGCTATCTGTCACGAAGGCAGATCAGGGTTCATCTCAATGCGACTCCAATACACACACATAGGGTGGAGTTCATGGCTGTGTTAATCCTGTGATTCATCTGTAATAAGGCTCCAACCTACACTCTTAGAAAAAAACTGTAAATTTATTAGCGTTTGCCCTACAATTTTCACGGGCAATAGCCTTATTTGATGAAAAACGGTCTGATCCACTAAATAAGGAGCAATACCCCTTAGATACTTAGAAAAATAAGGGCAATCCACATATTCTTACAGTTCTAGCCCATCTGTTAGGAAAAATACGGTGCGACTCCATACATTTTCCTCCGCTAAGGTGTAACCCTTCATTTTAGTCATGTTTCGAAAAATATTGTCACTTAACCGCAACCGTAACATATTTTTTAATCCGCCAAAAAAGCGATTCTGGGGTGATTATCTAACGTACTACGTGCTACGGCACAGTAAGTAAAGTGTTATTGTGTTTTAAAGTGCATTATATCCTGTGCATTATAATGCTGTAATACTTTGCCCCGTAAAATTACAGGCTGCACAAAATGGTGGGCAAGGATTTTTTTACGAGGTATGACTGGAATCTCTGCTGCCGGCCTCTGCCCGTAATTTTACAGAGATATTTTTAACAGTGTAGTGTATGGATTTGTGTTTAATTCTTAAGAAAGTTGTTCTCCCCGTGGCTTAGAATGTAAGGGCGTTCATCTGTCACGGCGGCAGTACCGGGTACAACTCAAAGGGATTCCATTGCACATACTTGGAATTCACGGCTGTGTTCGTGTAGTCCTGTGATTCATCTTTAATAAGGCTGCCACCTAGTGTATGGATTTGGATATGTAAAAATGAATAAAAAGATATATGTTAAAAAGGGAAGAAACTTGTATCAAGACCTGTATGTGTTCTAAGTTAAACAAATAAATATCATTCGAGACAACAGCAAGAGTAGCTAAAGGTCTCAAAGCAACCCCTCTAAATGTCCAAATGTCTATCTAAAGAAATTTGAAAAAATGCCTGAAATTGAAAATTCATCCATCTTATTCAAATGTCCAATTAATTATCACACTGCTGAATATTGATGAAGATCATTTTCTATCCGCAACAATATGGGCTAATCCAATCCCATTAAGTTAAATGAATTTCGCTTTGAATTCTATTTTCAATTTAAAAAAGGGAGAAGAAAGTGGAGGGGAAATAATTTAATCCCTTCGATTTCCATATTTCAATAATCTTTCAACTCCATGCTAAACTTTTCAAGAAAGCATTTTAATTCAATGTAAGAAAGGAATTTTCTGAATACGAGTAGAATTTCTCAACAATTGAGCATGCATATAAAGGAGATCCTTTTGTAAGTACAAAAAATTTTTCGATACATATTTATGAGTTCAATTCAATAGAAATTTCTAAGATGGATGAAAATTTGTTTAGTCTTTATTTTACATTATTCATTGCCGGAAAACATCAGTATCGTAGAATGAAATAATTTTAAAATGCATGCGTATTTCCATAAGTTATATAAATCAGACTACATTATATGATCATAGTATCTTGAATGTAGCTGTAATGTAAATAAAAATAAAATAATTACTAATAAATAAATAAATAGTATTTGTGGATTTGGTAAGTGTTCCTTTTTGTAAGAATACCTATTTGGAAAAAAATATTTTTTAGTAATTGTTTATGTGCCTTATTTGAGTGAATAAATCTATATTCTACGCGATGTCAAATAGGTTCATTCTTAATCAAATCTATAAATGAATATGTGATAAAATAATACTTTAAATATAATACGTTTTTAAGAAAATGAATAAAATAGTAGTTTTGATAAATTTAAAACAATATTGTATAGTTTATTTCAAAAAGAGACTAACTTTATATTCCATATGTTTAGTGAAAAGATAAAAGAATAAATTTTTTAGACATTTAAACTTTGATTTCGGACAAAACAGCAAACAATTTGCACTTTCAAATTAAAATCTGTATTTATCATGTCGATCCTTAAAAAGAGCATCTTCCTTTGCAATAAATATCATGTATACAGAAAAAGATATTTCCTTCCTCGAAAATACTCCATATAGTTAGTCGTTATACTAACAACAGACAGAAGGAAAGAAAGGCAGCCATCTTAGAAAGGAAGGAAGTAAACTACTTAAAAAAGAAGTACAACCACACTGCAAAAAAAAGTGTTGATTTTACAGTATAATACTGGCATCCCAGCTGCCAGTATTATACCATAAAATTAACAGTAATAAACAGTAAAAAAATCCTTCCGGCCTGTACCGGGAGGAAAAAGTAGCTTTACTATATCTTCGTTTTAAAATTTTAGCTAATGTTACACGAAAACAGCAAGTTAAAATGCAAAGAAACGTTTACAAAAGATTCGTTAATACTGAATTTGAATAAGAAATTCGCCAAATTATTGAGCAATAGCCAAATTGGCTTCATTTATGAAGACTTATTTTGGTCGCCAAATTTGGCGGTATTTCGCCAAATATCGCCCATTTTGTCGCCAATGTCGCCAATTTTGGCGCTAACGGATATGAATATATAGTTTTATGCGTATGATTGGGAAAATTATTACAACAATGAAAGAAAATAATTTGCAAGCAATTGCGTTAATGTGCTGTTTTGTTTCAAAATGTCAGCCACCCTAGAATTTCAAACTGCTCTATCTCAGTCATTTTTTAAGATAGAGGTAAACCAAAAAATGCTTCTGGAATCCTTGTATCAAGGCCTAACACGTAATTAAAAAATAAATTTGAATTTTTAATTTTTTTGTATATTTATTTTAGTTTTAAATTTTTAAATGGCCGCCATCTTGAAACAAAATGGCGGACCAAGTTGGCCAACGAACTCGGTCGAGACATTGGTGAGCTTAATACACACAATTAGTTTCATCAAAATCGATTTATAAATACGAGCGTTATCGTATGACATAGTTCAGATATATATATATATATATATATATATATATATATATATATATATAACCATAAATGAAACATTATCATAACACCAACTTAAACCATGAAATAATTAAGTATGAAATAATTAGTTGACAATGAAAGATTCCCCAACACACTTAATATGGAATCAAAAAACATTGAAAGAATAAGAAATTAAATAAAAATTGAATCAATAGAATTAAATGAATTAAATGAAATGAAATTTGTGGAATTTAGACAGAATTATCAAGTCCCAATTGCCTAAATACCACAAATAAAATGAGATGTTTCATCTTCATATTAGCCAAACATTGCTAAAAAATATGATATTGGGACAACATCTCAAATACAATGATTCATATCAGTGATAAAATAAAAAATAAAATACAATATAAAAAAGGAAAGAAACCATACTTATAAAATAAATCCATAAAGATGAATAAAGATATAAATAAGATACCTTGCAGTTCATGAACCATCATGAAAACTCCTACATGACTGGGGAATGAATTGCATAAAAAATCATATCATGTTGCCAATTTTAGAAATATAAATTGCTTAGAAATATAAATTGCTTAATATATATATATATATATATATATATATATGGATATATCTATATATATAAATCAACATTTGAACGGAGGGTGGTTTTGGGGTCTGGGGGTCATGATCGGTGAAAATATATCGAAATTTTCCGGAATTGCTTTCCTCCGAACGGCTGCAATAGGTAGCTTTATACTTTTTAGTATTGAAAGCTACCTAATAAGCAGTAATACGCTACCGCACATGACGAATTTTGCAATTTTTTTTTATCAAGTATTTGTAAATTTGTTACTGTGCAGTGCTTAAAAAAATGCATGTACTAGCCAGTGGCCAGTGAGTAAAAAAGTTAATTTTCACCTACTGTTTGTGAGTAATGTATGTCAGATAATGCCAATCATATATGATTTATCAGTGTTCTGTCAGTAAATGGATACCTCTATTAAAGTTTTGCATCGCATACTTTGGTTATGCATACACATATGCATAGGGTTCGCAAATATCATGATATTTTCAAAACAATCTGATATTTTATCTATATATATAACGAAACGATGATTCTTTAGGATTGATGAAATTCATATTGTTGATCGTTGTATGGCGTTAGCAAGTTTGGATTACTATTAGTTTGGATAACTATTATCAGGTATGTTTTTCATTTTATCTTTATTTATTTAGGTTTATTGAGTTCATGAACATAGAAACAGATATCTATTTCTAATGTTCATGATTGAGTTCTTTGGATATATTTTGGTTCTTCGTATAATGTTAGCGAAATTATTTAGTGCGCTGTTTGTGAAATTGGAGTAATTGTAAAACACTGGAGTATTTTTTTTTCTTTTTATGTCGTATAATTTTTTTTTTTTTTTTTTTTTTTGAAAAGGTTTATTTTCACTTGGAAAAGCTGAAATTTCATTTTTTGAATACAATATTTGAAACGTTTTAATAATTACATTCGGCTGTAAAATATTGAAAAGTTTGAAAATGAGTTGTCACTTTTTTGTTGTTGTTTATTGATAGACGATATTGATTTTTGCTTAAATGATGTGCTGTAAGTGCAACCCCCAGCATCACTGCGAATGTATGGAATCCTACTTTCCAAAATAATTTACAGGCAATATGAATTAGAGATGTACTGTGCACTCTGTATTAGGCCAAATTATGTACTCGGCGAATACTGATTGTTCGTAAAATTTTACTTTCTTTTTGCTTTAATTAGTTGCAAAATTTTATTCTTTTTGTGTTAACCCCACAAAAGAAAGTATTACACTTGGCGACAATGCTGTTGGTATAACAGAAACATACCATAATGCCCCCCCCCCTCCCCTTCCCCGTATACCAGAGATGAAAATACTCTAATTTTTAAAGTTGAAGTTTAATTTTGATTATACATGAAAGTTTAAAAATGAGTTGCCACTTTTTTGTTGTTGTTTTTTGATAGACGATATTGATTTTTACTTAAATGATGTGCTGTAAGTGCAAACCCCAGCATCACTGCGAATGTATGGAATCCTACTTTCCAAAATAATTTACAGAGCTAGTGTGTAAGTGGCAATATGAATTAGAGATGTACTGAATACTCTGTATTAAACCAGATTATGTACTCGGCGAGTACTGATTGGTTGAAAAATTTTACTTTCTTTTTGCTTTAATTAGTTGTAAAATTTTATTATTTTTGTTTTAACCCCAAAAAACAAAGTACAACACTTGGCGACAATGTTGTTGGTATAACAGAATCATACCATAATGCGCCCTCCTCCCCCGTATGCCAGAAATAAAAATGCTCTAATTCTTAAAGTTGAAATTTCATTTTTTTAAATGTTTTATTTAAATTTTTATGAAACTACATTCGGGTGTGTTTATCAATTTAAGTTTTTTGATCAATTGTACTTTCGTGATTTAGAGAATCAGTTGTATACTTTTTGTGAATATGAATTACAGATGTACACTATAGTCTGCATTTGGCCAAATTTTGACCATGTACTCGTCCACTACCAAATATAACCCTAAATAACAAATGGAGTCGCTAAATAAGCCAGACTGCAGATATATTTCCAGAAAAAAAGAACTGATCGTACTATAAATAGTTTCCATCCAGTACAATTTAGCAAATATAATATGGTGAATCCAAAGAATTCAACAAACCAGAATATATAATGATAAAATGAAAACATACCAAATATTTATTGTAATCCAAACTTCCAAAACAGCAGCAACGTGCAATACAGAATCGGTAGTATGAACAAATCCTAAGAATTATCGCTTCGTTTCGGGACATAAAAACACTCTAATAATCTTCATTCAAAATAATTTACAGAGCCAGTGTGTAAGTGGGAATATGAATTAGAGATGTAAGATACAACTGCAAAATTTTTAAATTGGTTTATAAAAAATAATGCGAAATTTGATAATCTGTCCGGAATTATCATCAAATTTGTTACCCACTCGGGGGTAGGGAGAGATTGTAAATTTAGTAATTTAGTGGCACGAAAATTACGCGAAATTTATCAATCGCTCGTGTGAAGAGAAAAGGAACTGCGAAAAAAAAATGGCAAAATTCGACCAGCAGTTTCATTGCATGAAAAAAAAAAAAAAAAAAAAAAAAAAGACTTTTAACAGCAGGGACAAAGTCAGAAACTTGCTGTGTCGCCAATTGTGTTTATATATAAAAAAAATTCATACTTTAATCACAATAAATATCGTGAAATTTATTGATTAGTTGCGGGAAAATATCGCGAAATTCAACAATCGTTCGGGAAAATGTAACAAAATTCTACTAATAACAAGAGCCTCTAAACAATCTAGTTCAAAATATGCATTCATACCCATTAGATGCTTTACCACCTGTGCTTTTTGATAATTTTGTCATAATAGTATGTATAAATGTGTTTTGCATGAAATTTTTTGTATTGTTGGCAATTTGTTTAGAGGTTTTGGAACATTTGTATGACAATTTATAGGTATTGTGTCGGTTAATGGAAAAGCTTTCTAAAGATTGAAATACGATCAAATCTTAACAAAACTTTCAATGATGATTCAAATTGATTTAGATAGAAAATTTTAGTATATGTGTATACATATGCAGTAGACTCCTTCAAATTTTACTCCTCAAAGTAGACCCCCCGCCATCGTAAAATCCACAAATTCTTAAAATCCGCACAATTAAACCGTAAACAATTAAACTTACAATTAAGATGTAGGTGCAAAATTTCAGTTTTTTTTACATTTTTATATCATTCTGTACACATTTTAATATTTGATACTGTTTTATACTGTTTGATATGATTCAAATCATGTTTTCTCATGAAGGAAGTATAAATTTATTTCTGAATAAATTCTAGATACTGCTAATATCAGTGGCGATCGCAATATTTTTACCAAATAATTTTTGTATTAATCAACCTTTTTTGGTTATTAAGCATGGCTAAACATGAAAGAAAACTTTGTTATTTTAAGATTTTTATGTTAATTATTAGTGTACGTTTATAAGGCGAGTTTCACTGAATAATTCAAGAAAAGCATTTATCATCATTATACATATTTAGTTATGCATTATTAATTATTTACTTGACCTTTACTTTTCCATACATTAGCAGTGATGCTGGGGGTTTCACATACAGTACATCATTTAAGCAAAAATCAATATCGTCTATCAATAAACAACAACAAAATAGTGACAACTCATTTTCAAACTTTTATATATAATCAAAACTTTTCAATGTTTTACAGCCAAGTGTAACTGTTAAAAAATTTGAAATATTATATTCAAAACATGAAATTTCACCTTTTCCAAGTGAAAATAAATCCCTTCAAAAAAATCCTAATAAAAACGCGACCATTACTTTTAAGTTTAAAAAATTTAAAGTAGCAAAAATCATACGACATAAAAAGAAAAAAATTACCCCAGTGTTTTACAATTACTCCAATTTCACAAAGAGCGCACTAAATAATTTCGCTAACATTATACGAAGAACCGAAAGATATCCAAAGAACTCAATCATGAACATAGAAATAGATATATGTTTCTATGTTCATGAACTCAATAAACCAAAATAAATAAACATGAAGTGAAAAAATGCCTGATAATAGTTATCCAAGCTAATAGTAATCCAAACTTGCCAACGCCGTAGAACGATCAACAATATTAATCTCATCAATCCTAAAGAGTCATCCTTCGTTTCTGGAAAGGAAAATCCCTCAGCTCATTGGCTGAATAGAAGCATTGGAGGTAAAGGGCGAAATGTGTTGGCGCTGAGTTATACGGTGAATCATTCACTTCATTAAGAGTGGACATCACAGAAGAATTTTTTGACGCATGCGTATTGGGCACGATTTCGTGTGGATTTGGCAAAACCTTTTCGTTTTAATATATAGATTATTAAAAAATAAAACTTTTTATTCTAATGGATGACACAATGATAATAACACATTTTTATCATTTTCACACTATCTTTGGCACACATATTTTTGATTTTTTGCTTTGATTGTGGCATTCCGTGTTCGATCAAGGCCATCTAGATTGAGATAGCCCTGGTTCAATCCCTGCTGCTGGTTATATCAAAATTCTCTCTCCATTTTATAACAAAACACTTTCGTCTTAGCCAAAATCACCTTCTACTAGAACAGGAATGTTTTGCTTCACAAAAAGCGAAATGCTTAGTTCACGGAAGACTCATTTTTCGCGAGATATGCGTTTAAGAATTTCACAAAAATATGTAAGGTAAATAAATGCACGTAATGCCTCCCATATACTATTAGTGAGCCATTAAAACATGTTTTTCGATTAAAAATCGCTGTCAATTAAAAATTAAATCGGCATTGTTTTCATAATTGAAATGAAAGGTTTTCCTCAAATTAATGTTGCCCCAAAAATAAAGTAACTCATTATATGAACCTGAGAAATGATTAAAAAAAATAATAAATAGTACAAAGAGATAAAATGTAACGTTTTCACACGGGTTTATTTTATATCTATGATTAAAAACCAAAATTGAAATTGAAACGTTTAGAAGAAAAATATATTATTCATCAATTGAAGCAGTGGTATTTATGCGTAGCATAAAAAGTACGATTTGTTATAATATATTAAATTGTAATTTAAGTGTATTTCAATTTATTTTCCTTTGTCCCGTGTTTTTCCCGAAAAAGATGAGTCATCCTCTAAATGCAGTTAAAATACTTTTTTTTTCTTTCTCGCGTGACTTTCTCTATTGAGATTTTACTGTTAGGAATCAATGAGATGATATTCTGGCTTGACTAATATTGTTTGCAGATATTTTTAATCCTTAATAATCCTTAATTTTTCCTTAGAAGTCTAAATCTGCATCTAAAACTATTAGATATTGCTAAAAAAATATCAAACTGCAATGCGAAATTCTCCCATGGATCCACTGGTAATACATTAATGATAGTAAATTAATTTTAATTTGCCGACTTTAAATGTAATTTAAGAATTTTACTTTTTCTAGAAATTAAAATCTATAGTGTAAATGCTTAGAAACTTTTCTCAAAAACATAAAGGTATCTAAAGTGTACATTTACGTATTGAATGGATATATATTTTACAGGATATTTTAATGGATATATAATACATATATATAGGTACATATATGTACAGTACCTAAAAAAATTATTTGCGTCTTTGTAATCAATTTATTCGATATATTTATTCAATAATCAGTGAAAAAAGTACATAAATTAGTAGTTTAATTCTTGTGAGATGTTTCCACATATTTAAGGCAAATCAAATATTTATGAACGACGAATAAGCAATATATAAATAATAAATGAGATAGAATAATAAATTATGCGCGTTATGACAACAATAATCACTTTGAATTGTAACCACACAGAAAGCCTACAAAGATGTATATTTTAGATAAATACATGAACATTTTATCATTTGACTTCGAAAAAATACAATAAGCTGAAAGAAAATAGATTATTTTCTAGCCACTATATTTATCTTCAAATATGAATGGATTGAGCATTTTTAGAAAATGAAGCGAAACTTGACATTTTAAAAGAATTCGTTTATTATGTTAAAAAATCATTTATCAGAAGTTACATTGGAAACGAAACAAGAAATGGCAGCACATCTTTTAACTTCTGCATTCTGCAATGAAAAATACATTAATCACTCATTCGAAAATAAAAGATTTCTATTCGAATTTACCTTCAGGAGAAAAGAGTTTGCTTGAGAAATTTTGACAATATATCGAAAAAGTCTATAATAAGGAAAAGGGGAAAATATTACAATCTCTTTCCAGATTCATGAAATTATTCTAAGCGATTAAAAATATTTAATTTCGTAATTTGATATTTTTACGCAGACTAAAATAAATATAAACAATAATATTGTCTCGAAAGTTAAAAAGTAGAAATATACATATATAACTTTATAAAATTACGTAATCCAAAATTTAATATGATTTCAAACAAAAACGAAAACAAAAAATTACTCCTGAGCCCTGTCCTTGATTTATCTCTGTGCAAAATTTGAGAAAAATCGGTTCAATCACTATGTAATTTCAATCCAAAACATTAAAAAAATGTTTTCCCTCCCTAGACCCAGTCTCTGATGAGGTACAGCCCTGACAAAACATGAACATTTTATTTTCGCTGACATTGAACTCGAATTCAATGACAATCCGGCATTAAAAACAGAAATATGCGTAAACCTCCTAAATTTCATAAAATTCAAGGTCTTCATAACTACGTGAGTTCTGGTCGCAGAAGAATAAAATGTGTACTGTTTTAACTTGTCAGAACGTAGAGACAATTTTTCTAAACATAACTTATAGGACCCAGGAGCGGTATAGTCCAGTAAAGTTAGACTGGAAAAGGCTTCTGCCTGGAAAGTTTTGGAGAAGTTTTTTTTTTATTTCTTCCTTTATGTTTTTGGGGGTGCTGAACACGAATTTGAACTTTGCCACCTCGTATCTGGTCTGCTTAAAAAATTATAAGCGAAAAACCATGAAAAAATCGGAGTTTTCGGTTTTTTCCTTGTATTCCGGAAAGGGTTAAATGTTTTTCAAAAAATTATTGCACTAAATTAAACTAGAGAAAATTTCCTACAGTTTTCATATACAGTTTTCTTTTCTATGGTTAATAGTTTTGGTATACGAGTAAAATGAATTTTAACGATATAATTGAAATTCCATCATCGCAGGGCGAAAACGCTAAATTTAATGTTTTTGTGAATGTAAAACGCGTGGGAGGGTGTCCTTGAAACACCCCCATGGCACCACGCACATGATATAACTCGAGCAGCAAGGCCCTACAGCAAAACTGTGGATCCAATACTTTGATATGGTGACAATTGTCAAATAATTCATTGAATCTGAAAGAAAGGGTGATTGGGATTTGCATCTTCAAACTATATACAGAATCATAATGAACAGAGGAAAGTATATCCAACCATTGGATATATACAGAATGTTGCCATACTTCCACGCCGCCAGTGGTTACTATTTGTATACCAAGTTCTCTTACCTATATCTTCAATACATGCATCATTTGAAGGAAAAAATGACTGCTGATAACTTTGAAAAATTCACAATTGCTGGGGGATTCACCATTCGCCGTACAGACAAATTCTGGTCAGGAACATGGACTGACATGACGATAGAGCAATCTTTAAAGAAGACCACGAAAACAGCAGGGAGACTTACTCATGGGCGGGGGTCAGTGAAGGAGTTTTGACAAGATGGAGCATGGGTATGACGCGACTTCAACGGATATGCGAAAAAATTGAAGAATTCATCGGGCTTTTACAACTTCTGAATAATATGTAGAGATGAGAAACTTCAGAGTTGATCGCGACAACGCTGATATGAATAAATTATTGGAATGGGTTCACCAACACAACCCTTTCCGAGAAACAAATTATCTCATTTCAATCTCTACTGGGGTTGTTGGAGAATAAACTGTCATATGGCACAGGAAGTTGGTACTGCTGGCATATCAATAATCATTAACAGCGATTTTCATTCCGTTACATTCAAGCGTAATGAAAGAGTGCAGCCATTAGCTGTGATGAATAGCACTGTCAAGATAGGTGAACAAAAAATTCACATCAACCCGACAGCACTCTTCCAAAGAATGAGTGTAACAAAGCAATCTGACCAAGAACTTGAGGAATATTTGACTTACGAACTCTCTGTCTACCCATTGTCTTTTTTTGACGAATCCGGAATGCGAAAAATTGCCAGATCCTCTTTGTATAAGGAATTCACTCCACTCCCACCAGACATCACTTTTGGGAACAGATGTATCTATGTCATAGATGGCAGGTATTTACTGCACAGAGTTTTATGGCAGGGTGGTAAATCATTTGTATCAATTTGTGACAGCTATGTGGACTTTGTAAAGTCGAAATACGCAGCGAAAGCTCTAGTAATCGTCGATGGATACCCAGAAAACATTACTGAAATGAGGACTAAATTTGTTGAGCGTAATAGACGATCTCGCAAAACGGTATCTAATGAGGTTGTTTTTAATGAGACTATGGTGCCAACGGTTTCTCAGGGGAAATTTCTCGCAAACGACAAGAATAAAAACCGTTTAATTGCCCTTCTGATGTGTAGATTTGGCTCTGAAAATATAATTTGCAAGCAGGCAAAAGAAGATACCGACACACCCATTATCAACACTGCTATCAAGTTGGCACCTAACCATGAGAACGTGATAGTCATTGGTGAAGATGTAGACCTTCTGGTAATCTTAATTGGACTTTGCAAGTTTCCCAATGTTTATTTCTTGAAACCAGGAAAAGGGAAAAGTCCCCAGAAGATCTATTCGACTTTGGGTGCAGTCGACAAATTAATTGCCAAGCACATCCTATTTCTACATGCCATGAATGGATTCGATAGCACTTTTGCATTATACAGTCAAGAAAAAACAAAATACCTTCAAATTTTGAAGAAATTTGCCGACATATTGCCGACATATTGCCGACATATTGTGGTCGATATATTTAAAAACCCTAGTGCTGTAGCCGACGAGGTTATTAAAGCTGGGCTGTTGTTTATGGTACACCTGTACGGATTCAGTTGGAAAGCAACACCTTCCCTAAACAGCCTGAGGTACAGGTGCTATATAAAATCTGCTTTTAAAACAGCTGCAAATATTGCATCGCTCCCTCCAACAGAAGATGCAGCTCGATATCACTGTCTGGAGTTTACCACGAAATACAGCTATGGCTAGGTAACTGTAAAAATGCTGAAGAATGGGGCTGGAATAAAACCAAAAGAGATATCATACCCATAACAACTGCCAAACCTCCCGCACTAGAAACTATTTTGCAAAAAATATCCGGAAAATACAAAACAAACTGTGGTGGAATGTGTGGCTGTAGGAAAACAGGTTTATTTTGTTCACTCCTCTGCCTGAGCTGCGATGGCCATTGTGACAATGTCAGCTCCTTCATCGCCGAAGATGACTCTGAAGCAGAAGTTGACGACCCAATACAGGATATTTTAAGTCAAGTGAAGACACAACCTGAGCCATCAAGTGATGAGGATGAAGAAGATACTGATGAACCTCCTGTTGAAGAACATCAACCAGCCCTTCAAAGCTTTCTTTTTTTCCTCTTTATTCCTGTTTATAATCTTCCACGTTTGTTATTATTATATTAAACTTACAATATTTATGATTGTACTTAAATCAGATTACTAGAAAAATAAAAATTGGTTCTCTCATCTATGCAGAGTGATTGTGTTTTTATATCTTTCTTAATCACCTGATTTCACTTTATTTTCTTAGTGCTATAAAAGGTTTAAAACTTGGTAAGATAATGTAAACATATTTGAAATGCAACCAGAAATAACTAAACAGCTTCAAATTGGTGTTTAAAATGGATGCATAGTGATTGGATCGCGTTTTCGCCCTCCGATGATGGAATTGCAATTATATCGTTAAAATTCCTTTTACTCGTATGCAAAAACTATTCATCTTAGAAAAAAAATTGTATATGAAAAATGTAGGAAATGTTCTCTAGTTTAATTTGGTGCAGTAATGTTTTTAAAAAAAATTAACCCTTTCCGGAATACAAGGGAAAAACCGAAAAAACTCCGATTTTTTCATGGTTTTTCGCTTATATTTTTTTAAGCAGACCAGATACGAGGTGGCAAAGTTGAAATTCGTGTTCAACACACCCAAAAACATAAAGGAAGAAATAGAAAAAAACTTCTCCAAAACTTTCCAGGCAGAAGCCTAGATTGACTGGACTAGTATAAAAATTTAAAAAGTGTAAAAATTGGAAAATTAATGGCAAGACTATTTCATTAACTTACGTAATCTTAATTCCTATACCTTATTTTAGACGCTTTTGCAGTTTACATTGCCTATGTATCTCCAAAAGGTAAAAAGTTAAAGCACGTTCGTATCTTTTTGGGATACTTTGTGTATTAGTAATTCATTATAATATATTGAAGCATCGCTGCAAAAATATAAAGTACCACTAAACGTGGTTTGCGATCCCATGTTCTATAGTATGTTTTCATCCTCTTGATGCCTTCTATTATCCCTCTTAATTTGTTGGTCGAATTTTGGAACACCCTGTATAGTTTTTTTATATAGTATATATAGGGTAAACTAAAAGTCTTGTTCTGATAATAATAATTAATTACAAAGCAACCGCTTGCATAATAATGCAACTTGTTGTATCATTGGATAGGTCTTAGTAGTTTTTTGTGCAATAGATGGCGCAATTGTTCCTTCAAGAGTGACTCAGGGGAACATATGTAAGGAAGACATCATTTTCGGCCAAAATGGCGTCGATTCAAGAGAAAGCTCAATGTGTGCTTTGATTTCACAAAGCAAAATCGCCCATTAATGTTCAGCGATCATTTCGATGTTGTTATCGACGCAACCCTCCTGATGTAAAATCAATAAATTGATGGTATAACAGGCTTAAAGAAACAGGCACCATTATTGATCTGCCCAGAAGTCGTCTGGATTTTTACTTTTGGGGCTATATCAAGGACAGGGTCTTTGCCACACCAATTGCTGACGTCGAAGAACTGAAGACTAGGATACAAGCTGCTGTGTGTACTGTAACAGGTGACATGTTAAAGAATACTTGGCGGAAACTAGAATACTTGCTTAGACATTCTCCGAGCTACCAAGGGGGCATAAGTTTAAATTTACTGAGGTACATGGTCTTATAAAAAAAATTATAACAGTACTTACAATTTATCCAAACAAGCATATGTCTAATTATAATAGTTTGAGCACAATAAATATTTATAATCAGGGCAAGACTTTTGGTTCACCCTGTATATAGTGTATATATCTACATATTAACAATTGCACCAACTTTAATTTTTTAAATGGTTACACCCACTTTTGAGATCATATTTCAGATCTTTGGATCAAAGCAATCCGGAAAAAGGTAACTTTTTTTAAAATTCTTAAATCTTCATAAGAGTTAGAACGGGTCAAAATTTGAGAATGCTTATGTTAAATCCGCATGACAAACTTATAAATTAAAGTTTGTCTTCCCAAATAATCATTCGATAGAAATGTTTTTATAGTAATGAGATGCAATGAATAGAGCTGAACATATTCCAAGGCACTCTTTCGCTTCAAAAACATATTTTTAATTGTGAAAATTATTAACAAATCCATATTAAATAGAATATGATTTTTGGCCCCATTAAAGTTTACATAAAACGAACTACGGTCGTTTAAAACATGGGTGTGTAAGTTACAGCTCATTAGTTTTTGAGATGTAGATAAATTTTACTTTTCGACGGTCTAAAGGATTGCCTCCTGTTATCAAATAATCTATAGAAATGAAATTCTTAAGAACTAGCTGGAAAATTTATATATATATATATATATATATATATATATATATATATATATATATATATATATATATATATATATATATATATATATATATATATATATATATATATGAAATGAGTTTATTTTATATCTATAAATTTGATATAATTATTCTGGTAACTAATTGGGTGTTCCTGTTATTTTTCATTATAAGAACTTAATATTATTTTGCGAAGTTTAAGGATAAGCACATTTTCTTTGATAACTATATGAAGAATTAAGAAAAAGTTTATAAACTATAACTTTTCCGAGATGCTTTCACTAAGGAACTTAAATATGGTGTCAAAAGTGTGTATTATCATTTGAAAAATGGTTAGTGCAATTCTTAATATGCAGACAACAACTTATGACAAAAAAAACCACATACAATTATAAAGAATTTCATATGAATTAAAACGGTTCTTTTCGTATATTTTAAAATTAATTAGAGCTTATAACCATCATTCGGATTTTTTTTGGAAGCGGGGGGGGGGATCTGGTCTGGCATTTGTCCTCCTTTGTATTTCGTGCCGTCAAAAAAGATTCAACCAACCTCATATGTACCCGTGATAAAAAAGTATCCGGAATGCTTCAATTAAATTACATTACAATAGATATCGTCTGCAAAGTTTTATCAAACATTTTTACGACTTCTCTAAACTTCTGGCAATTGTCAGGAATTTATTCCATTTTATCGTCTGAAAATAAATTTGTTTTTAATGAGATAAGAATTTTTTTAACTCTGTTGATTTACCGAACTGGCGAATGTTATTGAGCAAGCAACATGCATTAAACTTTGCTTTTGCAATAAATTTCTACTACAAAAGCATTTGAAATGTTGCAAATAACTTTTAAAGACGACTGCTTATCATAGGCAACAGTATTTGATTTGTACAAAAAGACCGAAAAGGCCATATCAAAGTCGCTCAAAAATCAAGGTAATGTTGACTCTTTTCTTTGATTGTCGTGGTGTTGTACATTATGAATTCCTACCAACAGATCTGATAGTCAATAA
Source organism: Maratus michaelseni (assembly GCA_963931845.1). Classification (NCBI taxonomy): domain Eukaryota; kingdom Metazoa; phylum Arthropoda; class Arachnida; order Araneae; family Salticidae; genus Maratus; species Maratus michaelseni. Next base: position 252,141,895 of record OZ007590.1, on the reverse strand, counting down.
AAAATATTATTTGAGTGTTTTGCACAGTTTTCGTGAAGCAATTCGTCGGAAACGGCATGAAATGAGGCGAGAAAACTCATGCTTTTTACACCACGATAATGCGCCTCCTCACAGTGCAATTATTATTCGTGAGTTTTAACCAAACATTCAACAAATACGGCTCCGCAAGCTCCGTATTCACTTAATATGGCACCGGGTGACTTTTTTTTTATTTCCAAGTTTGAAATTTCCTCTTCGTGGTCACCGTTTTTGAGTCCATTAATTCGATAAAAGAAAATTCCATATGAATTCTGAAGGGGGTTTCACAAAAACGAGTTTAAGTCACGTTTTGATGATGCCCGAGGGAGGCCACTCGGCTTGGCGAACCATGCCGTTGAGCGTACAGCCTCTCCCGAATGGTTTTGATGATTGGAAAAAAAACGTTGGCAAAAGTGCATTGCAGTCGGAGGAAATTACTTTGATGGAGATACCAATAAATAGATACTTTTTATTTTGTGCCATTATTCCGGTACTTTTTGATCACAGTTATATGCATGCCCTGCTTGACGTGATAAAAGAAGTCATAAATTAACTGTTCTTGAACTCGTAGTCATGATATTCCTATTTTTATGTAACGTGAAAGAGTTTTCATCCCTTTACTTACAAATAACTTAATGTTTACTTAAAAATACTTTTTGTTACATTTTTACCTTTTAAATTTTTTTAATTTAAAAACAGTTATAGTAGAAGAAATTCGAGTGCAAAACAAAATTTAGAGATATAATAGAGTCTATCAGAAATAACTGGTTGAAGTTGATTTTAATGATATTATACAATTTCAACCCATCGATATTTACATGAATATATTGGACATTATAACCGTTCTTCTGACGGGAGAAAATTTTAGAAATGCAGAAAGCATTTAAAGCAACTAAAGTATTCAAGTAATTTCCTGAAATTTAAAAATGAAGGATACACATGCAATCAGAAAATGTTTTCAGATTGAAATTCGGATTGATTCTCTATTTAACTTATGTATATAATCCATATAGAGGGATTCATGGAACTACTCAAACATTCTCTGTAATTTTTCCTTGAAAACTGTTTTCAGTAACATTATGTATTTTTCAAAATAATTGTAATACACAGTGGACTCATGTGAGGGTTTCGCACTACAATATTTGAGATTATTTGCTGATATGTTTTTTTATTAATTTTTAATTCACCGCAAATTTTATTCAAATAACGTGTTTTAAAACTGTGATTGTACTATGTCAAATCCTGTTCAAAAATCTATATGATACCTCATTCATCGTTGCGTATTAGTCCGGGATGAAGCATATGTGTCAGTACGGATGCTACGTTTAATATCCGTAATTCAGTTGCCATTCATTTCACTTTACAGCGGGCTGTGTGATGTTGCTATGACAACATCCCCTTGCTGGTGCGCCAGAAGACAGGCTGTTTTGTTGTCTATATCATCTACGAGAGTCATCCAGAAAGTAAGTTTCCTACAGTCCGTAAAAAGAAAACAAATATAATTACCTGGAAAGGTTTACTGCAAAAGATACGGCAATGTTTTAGCTACTTCTCAACATAAGAACCACCGGAACTGTAACACTTGTCATAGCGTGGGATAAGTTTTTGTAGTCCAATGTCATAGAAGTCTGCCGCCTGGGAATGGAACCAGCTCGTCACAGTTCCCTGCACGTCTTCGTCTGTGAAAAAGTGATGACTGGACAGGAATTTTTTAGGTGCAAGAATGAGTTGAAATCGCTAGGAATAAGATAAGGACTGTATGGTGCATGGTCAAACACCTCGCAGCAAAACTTCTGCAGCAGATATTTTGCGGAATTCGCCGTATGCTGTCGAGCGTTGTTGTGGACCAACACAACACCAGCACTGAACATCTCACGCCTCTGTGAGTTCAAAAACTTTATCACAGACATCACCTCTTAGTCGGCGGGAGAAGAAATGAGATCAGACATCTTCGCGCACAATGACGTTAATGTAAGCGATCGGGAAGTTACAACTACCGCATACGATAGCCACACCCACAATCTGCCCAGCTTGTGCCTTTTTGTTTCGTGCCTTTTGCAGCGTCATCTTTTTACGATGTGGGAAACTTATTTTCTGGATGAACTTCGTAATCTATCATGTATACCAAAATCAACGATGCTAAAATTGTTTGCAAAAATGTGACACTGACTTCCGGATTATTTTGTATGTGCATAGAAATTAGAGATAACGACATCAGAAGTAATATGTATGATCAAAGATTAATGCTTATTGGTGATACTTTGAACGAAATTTGATTTTATCTGTCAATAAATTCTGTCTCGCATACGTAACTACTGTCGCTGTAAAACTATTTTCACAGATACTTATGAACAATAAATATAATACATTGGCCAGTATAGATGTTGATCAAGAGTAAGTTTTCGAAGAATTCTTCTTTTAATCTTAGAAACTGTTCCATACACGAAGCAGTATTTTCGTTTCTTGTTATTTTCTTGATTTATAGTGAACATTTAAAGTTTGTGCCAATCTTAATCTAATTGACTTTTTAATTATTCTATACAATGACTTAAAAAATTGTTTACTATACGTAAAACATGAGTGCACTCAACTAGTTTGTAATTATCTTTAGATTTGAATTTCAAACTTTTAAGCCAGAATATATAAGTTTTTCCTCAAAGTTTTGGCTTATTTATTCTAGAGCAGAAGATGAATACCATCCACTGATCTTGAAAATCACTTTCATTATTTTACATGAATAGATAGATTTATGCCTAAAGCATATAAATAAGTAATGTTGAAAGAATGAAAAATCTAATGATCCAACTAAAAATATAAATAAGAAATAATTTCGCTTGGAGAATGCTAAGAGATGACTAAGATTTTGAAAGGTCAAATTTTATTTGAGATAAGATTATCTAGAGATAATTTATTGCATAAATGAATGAAAAAATTCTGATCGTAATCTTATGTGTTTTTAAAAAAGAAAAAAAGCATTTACACCATAATGATATTTTAGATGCATGCACTTAAATAAACGGAGTAAAATACAGCAAAGTGGGTAAACGATTTATTCAATTTATACAGACTTAAATATAAAATCATCGATATTTTTCAAAAGTAAAATTTATATTCTTCCACCTATATTGGGTGTTCGTAAAATGCTTTTACAAAATAAAAGGAAGGATTGTAAGTGACCATGAACTATTGTATAGGAATCCAGGGTCGCAAATTACTTATTATGTCAAAATACTAGATGTCTTTCTCCAAGCTGAACCCTGATTTTTTATTCATAACTTTAACAATATCAAAGAAAGCTTGGCGAAATTTTTCACAACCTAACTTTGTTTTGAGTGAAATGTGATGACATCACAAGAGATGCTGGAAGTTCACTGTACGTATAATCAGCTACGTTATGAATTATAATAAAACGTATATTTCAGTGTTGTTTTGGAAAGAATGGGAACTATTTCTAACTTGTCTCGTGATATCATCACTATTCACACAAAGTAAAGTTATTTTCTTCTAAAAATCATTACAATATTCTCATTATTGTTAAAGTTATCAACGTAAATTCGGGTTGGCTTGGTGTGAGTACTCTGCATTTTTGACAGAATAAGTGGTTTTCAACCCTAGTTTCCTATACAAAAATTATTTATTTTGATGGGTACTATCACTTCTCTTGTTTTATAAAAACAGTTTACCAACACTCTGTCTTACGAATATACCTATATATATTAATTAGCTTGCCAAGTTTTACTATAAATAATGAAATGATTATCATAATTAATGTAGCACGGTTTTCTTTCGAATGATGTAGAATGGACGATAAAAAAAAATTATTCATCACACATAGACCATGAAACATTTTCTAACATTGCGAGAATACTTTTACAACATCTTCCCTTTTTGCTATGATGAAAATAATTTCGCAAATAAATATGTTAGTTCCCGTTCAAAAAATGCGTTTTATTTGACAAATATTCAATAATCATAGCGCAATAATTCGTATCACAAAATTTCCAAACCAATGTGATACAGTAAGCAAACTCAACAAGAAACAATAGACAAGACTCAAAGCTCAAATTCCAAACTTGCTAGAAATTGACTAACGACAAGTGTAATTCTTCGATGAATGCACTGAAATCTATACTGTGATAATATTAACTCAGTGACTGTTGAGGCGATTTATTTATATTAAAAATAAATGAGCAACGTAAAATAGCACAAATAAAAATATATAAAATTGCAAACAGCTGTTTCGGAGCCCTAAAGCTCCATCATCAGTGCCAAATTTAAAAGATTAAAACATATTAAAAAGTTTAAGCCATGTAAATATGCTTGCGTCTCCCGCATGCGTACAAGATTGAATGGTGGTGAGTTTCTCAAAAACAACAGTGGAGTCAGGAAACACATGTAACGCAGGGAGACCAATAGAAGCGCCCGGAAAGACTGGACTAGTTTAACTACAGAGGAGAAAAGAGGAGGGGGCGAAGAAAATGAATTAAATGAAAGGTAGCTAGACATTTGAAAAATTTGGTATACTGGACATATCATTAACTAAGTTGCCTGAATTCTTCCATATATGATAAGCTTCCCAAAAATCAAAGTCGTAAATAGATGAGCATTTCTGAATTATTGACCCCTCTGAAAAAATAAAACTGTGATTGTTAGTGAACCTAACAATCACAGTTTTAATTTTTCAGAGAGTTCAATAATCCTCCTCTAAAGTCTCCAGTTACTGAGTGACGGCGTTCAGACATTTGGTTAATTAACGGTGATTTAGGAAGAAATGCGCATGTAATGCCCTCAATTACACATGCTTCCAAGTATGTAGCGTATTTTTTTGTTCATATTTCTTCATCCTAGAGAGAGTTATTCAAGAATTTTCGGAGTCTATTACGAGTGAATCATCCTGTATAATTTTTGTTTGATATAGCCTAGCATCATTAAAATACACTTCAAATAATAACAGTCTATAAACCATAATGTATCCAAATTCTTTTATGTGTCCCTATAAAAGAAGTGTAATATAAGTCAATCACTCCTCTCAATACTGAAGAGGTTACATGGAACACTTTTATGCGAATACAAGGCTGTCATCACTCGGTCCGTTTTTTGAGTACCATCTTTTTCAGATAATAATTTATCACATATATCTTCTTTTTTGGTTTCTCTTGCGAATATTATAGAAACTAACCTCGAAGGTTATTTCCATTGCTAAGGTTGTAAAAACGTACCGCATAAATTTTCTTCAAAAATACTTGTTTTCAAAAAACGGGCCAATGGAAGCCCTGGGAATAGTATAGTAATGTTAAATATCGTAAAATTTTGTAGGGACTACTTATTAGAATAGTTCCCTATACTTTCAATAAAAAAAAAAAATCATGTGATTAGCTAAAAGTTTCGTAATTTGTTCTCTTATATCGTATAATAGAGCAATGGAATAATGCCGTATAGTGCGTCTGTATAGTTTTCTTTAATCAAATTTACATTGGGTGGACGCTGCTGCAAGCAGATATTATTTCACGTTTTAAAAATTTATATCTGTAAAAATACAATTGATATGCATTATGCTGAGTTGTTGTTTTGTTTTATATTGTCAAACGAAAAATATTTAGTAGAATTTTTGACATTATGGCCTCAAAACTCGAAAGATGGTAAGATATTCAATATGTATCTGACGACGATCTACAAGAATCAGTTTCAGGTTAAAAAATTCATTGTTTACGATAAAACTACAAAATGGCATAAAATAGATTATGCAAGATCTTGAAAATGAAAAATATATACATTATGAGAGTTCTTTCAGGCATAAAAAATACAAACAATATAGGATATGAAAATGGATCTTTTTTTTTTAAATAATAAAACTTTTTTTAAATAATAGATTTTCTTATCTTTACTTTTTTGCATTAAATCATGAAAGATATTTTTTATGAAATAATACGATTATTTAATTATTAACATTGACTCAGATTTTTAAATGCATATTTCTTGAAATTTTTCTTTGCAAGCATAATTAAATTTAATTTTCTCTATTGATATGCATGATCACTTTTATTAATTTTATGAAATATCTTGCATTTGTAACAGTGTAACTAACGAAACACTTCTGCCTTAAAAAGTACGACGCACTCGCGCTCATGAGAAAAATTATAGCGCGCCGGTTGAAGATTAAGAGTTGTTTAAAATTCTGTGGTTTCGAAAAAGTATTATTGAAGATGCCCATAAAATGACGGTGTGTGGGGTTTATAGGACGAACAATAATGTCTTGATCTGTTCAAAATAAAATTATGATTATTTCAAGGATATTGTTATGAAGAGTGTCGTGAATTATTATAACTTAATTTCAAAAATATTTCCTAAAAACCTATTTTTATATCAAAATTCAAATATAAAATGATTAAATAAATAATATATTAGCCAAACAATTTTCGTCATCATCATTATCATATTGTGAACTTACTAAACCTGTTTATAATTTTATCTTATCTATAAGAAACTATGTGTACTGTCAAAAAAATATTTCATTAAAAATGATTTCATTATAAAACTACGCGGTATTCATGAATTATTTGCATTCTGTACAGATCTTTAAAACTTATTTGAAACGAGAGTTTAATTTTAAGAAATTTATAATGAATTTTAGAACTTTTCTTTTAATATGAAAGTTTTTGCTTTTCCTGTAAAGGAAATATATTTTTGCTTTGAAAAAAAGTGTTATTATTATGAAATAACGTGCTTCTCCAACCTTATTTTACAAAATATTAATTCGCTATAATATTCACAACTGCAAAAATGCCATCCTAAAAATAAAATGGGTTTAATATAGAAGTTATTAAAACCAAATTGAAAAATCGTATTGACATTCTGTTACAAACCACGTATAGAATTAATAAATCAAGTTCTTGAAATTAACTTGTAAAAATTTCATTATTGAGCATTACTGTATTTGAAACAAATGACGACGAATGAATGCGATAATTAAAACAGAAATCTTAAATATTATGTAAATAGAAACTATTATAATAATTATCGTTAAACCATGGTAGTATAAGTGAATATCAACAAAATAATGAATATTATGATAATTATAGCCAAAAAGCATCGGAAATATTTATTAATACAACAATTTTGATCAAATTGAAATTTATAACTGGAACAAGTAAAGTAAAGATAAAAATCATTTGTGATAATCTTAGAGGTTACATACATACGAATAATGTGATGAAAATTATTCAATTTATTCTTCAAATTATGCTTGTATTCAGGTCTCACTTAGAAAGCATTTCTCTTTTAATTAATGCCGAAACTCTGATTAAAATAAAAATATGAAGAAGGTTGATAACCCGGTTGATAGACAAGCTTTTATTAAAATTTTGCGTGTGTTATAATTCTTTTTCTAACTTTTTTGTAGCATTTTTTCCCTGTGGTCATAATGCAAAGGTGCATTTTTTAATGAGCAAGTAGATGTTAAAGTTTTGAATTGCTTAGTTTTTCATCAATGTGTACATATTCATGTTTTTATTGCGTAGAACCTCATGAATACGTAAATCTTCAACTTTTTAAATATGAGGCAATTTATGAATGCCTTGATGTGTAAATTTTAATTTGTTAGAAATTAATGAATCTGTAGATTTTTAATTTTTATTTTAGTTAATCCTTATAAACGCGTATAGGTTTAACTGTTTATTATTTCTGGTAACTTTTGAATGTGTAGGGGTTTTACTTTTTATTACGCCTTCCTAACCCTTCTGGCAACATATTTGGTTTTAATACAAGGGTTAAAACTCTTGCTTGCATCTTTTTTTACACCTTTTTTCCCACTACTATCTGTTCATTTTTCTCACTTAATTATCTCTTAATTCTCCCTTTTTTGCCAAGTTTGGCTTAATTTCTTGTTTTTCTCTTAATCATTTTCGGATGTCTCGATTTCTGTTTTATTTTCTTTAAACTTTCCTAGTTTAGTCCTGATCTAGTCCTTTTCTTTCAGTAAGATGGACATAGTGGGCATAGCCTATTGTGCCGGTGAATATTGTATACATCTTTATAATCTTATTTTTCGCATAATTTAGGTTTTTAACATTTATTATCTTCGTACAGTGTGGTTTTTACAAGGTAACTAAATAATTAAAACCTATTAAAGGTTGTGGTTGTATTTCTTCAAGTTCTTCCATTATTGATTCAGAATCAGAATCAGACTATTCAGACTCATTATTCTGAGTCTTGTTTTTTTTTCTGAAAAATCATCATTTTTCTTTACAACGTCAACTAAATCATCAAATGCCTTGGCACAGGACCTTTAAACTTCCAAAAAATTAATTTTTAGATTTCGTTTTATCTTGAGTATTTAAACATTTCTAAACAACATGCAAAAAACTGCGTTACAAATCTGTATTATTTATTGAGTTATAATCATTTATGCTATATATTATGTAGGCTTTTCATGGACACTTTAAGTAGATATTGAAATTTTGCGTTTTCTCAGGTTGATAAATTTTGAGTTTGTGCGCACTGTTACGTTCAAACTATATAAGTTAAAATTTTGAAAATTTATTTACATGTGCATTACTTTATAGTCTTTATTTTAAAACCAAAAAAATTAACATATTTTGTTTTTTATTTGTTTGCACTTGACAAAAATATAAAAAAATTGAAATTTTTGAAATTTTGTGTTAAAATTTAATTTTAAAGAAGACTTTTGCGCAGATTTTGGTTTTAAGTTAGAGATGAGTATGTTATTATTCTATTTTATCAAAAATTGTTTTTTATCCATAATTTCTAATTTTATCATGCGCGCAGCACTTAATGATTTTCCCTCGCTTATTAGTGATATGATTTTTTTAATTAAAATTAAAATATTATTTTTAAACATACAACATTTATTTTTCTGTATAACATACTTAAGAATATATACTTTAAGCAAAAAGTAAAAAAACTCAATTGCATATAACGTGAGTTTTGATAATTTAAAACTGGTGATGTTTTTTTATCGTTTCGTCACCCTCAAAGGTCGTCCCCCCTTATGGCATGGAGCTGGTCGTCTAGAACTGGCGGAGGGCTAGAAAGAGTTATAAGTATTTTAACAGATATTTAAAGGAATTCTAAAAATAAACCTAGTGTTCAGTCAAAACTATGTTAAAAATCACTAAAAGCTTATGATGAGAATCTCTAACATGGAAATTACAAACTCTAAAATGTCCGAAGTAATGGTAAACTCTCTGCGGATGGGTGAACAAAAAATAATGAACCTAAGATTAATTAAAAATAAATGTACAACGTGAAATAGCACAAATTAAAAATATATAAATTGGTAAACAACTGTTTCGAAGCCCCTAAAGCTCCATCATCAGTGCCAATGCAAAAGATTAAAACCTATTTAAAATCCTAAGCCATGTCAAATTGCTTGCGTCTTTCGCACGGGCCAAGATGAAATGGGGGAGACCTCTTCAAAAACAACAGCGGAGTCAGAAAATACGTGTGACAGAGAGACCAATAGGAGTGCCCCGCCAGACCAGGCGAGTTTAAGTGCGGAGGCGAATAAAGGAGGTGGCGAAGAGAATGAATTAAGTGAAAGTCAGCTAGACGCTTGAAACACTTTCTACGGAGAAGAAAAAGGAAGGGGGGGACGAGAATGAATTAAATGAAAGGTAGCCAGACATTTGAAACATTTGGTGTACTGGACATATCATTAACTAAGCTCCCTGAATTCTTATATACATACTGCTATATAAGACGCTTTTCAAATGCAAAACGATCAATTTTACAATATGGCACAGATGCTTCAGCAGTTTAAGGAAGAAGATGACCTACAGAGTGAAATTCTTAATGTTGTGGGAAATCTCAAGACTTCATTTGATAACCAGGAATCACAGCATAATGTTACAACGGTGAATCAAAATGCAAGATCAGATCATTCTAAGCTGGAATCTCTCGCTTCACCATGGAAAAAACACCCTTCGCAGTACCAATCTGATCCTGATACTGCTGGTAGATCTATTATTGTCAATCCGAGTGGAACTAATCGAATGTCCGGAAAAGAAATTTTTAGATCAATTGATGTGCAAAACATCGCTACTTATTATAGTAAAAAATATTGTGATTATTGAAGAAAATTGTGAGAAATTTGCAAAGACTTCAATGATCAGGAACAAATCGAAAGGGAACTTCAACATTACCAGATCTTTAATAGTAGTTATTTAGTACTAAGTTAAAACGTCTAAAAAAATTATTTTGCAGAAGATGCCAATACTTACAAAGGAACCAGTTTTGGTGCAGCTCGCACCTGGTTTCGATACCTGGTGCATTTTGTAGCCCTATACATAAAAATTAGAACCGATAAAATTTTTCAGTTAAAATCATATTTTATACATATTTTTATTTGGATTTTTAATTGTTAATTTCACTTTAAAAGCAAGTTAAGTCGCCAGATAGGGTGCTACGAATCCAAACCACTTCTCACTCATACACATTAGAAGATTATGACATTCCGCCAGGGTTGCCGGAAAAAATTTCTACGGTAATGAATAAAGCCAGTGTCGCGCCTCCAAAAATTCAATTATAATATTGTATTTTTTCAAAATGAAATTCGTAGGTTTTTAAAGGAATTTTTAATTTTTTTTCAATATTTTATTCTCACTATTAACTAATTTGTATTTTAAAGTACTTGTTTAAAAAAAAGTCTACGATAATAGTGCGATAAGTGGTCTCGAAAATTGAATTTTCAGAAAGTTATGCTGCTCTAAAATAAAAAAATATGATTTTAACAGAAAAATTTTATCGATTCCCAAACTTCGTTATATAGGACTTTAAAATGCACTAGGTCTCAATGCTAGGTGCGAGCTGCACCAAAAGTGAATCCCTTGTCATCACATCGAAAAACCATGCCCAAATACTGCGAGAATTGTGAAGATAAGCATCGTGGCAATGGTTGTAATCAGCCAAATCAATGTATTAACTGTGTGTCACACAACAAAAAATATCATAATTTTTTTTTAATTATCTGTGTGTTTAATTTTATTTTCATGTCGTACTTTGTCGCGTTCTGGCGACACTGGTCTTTGATCATAATAGGTAATATTTAATTGTTTAATAAAAGTTTGGGATACACGTGTTGAGTTGTAGGCTCAGAGTTTTCTTTTCCTTTGGGCGGAGATGGTGGTCCGCCTAAGTGTCAGGGAAACTCCGTGGGAGACATTAAAGGTCTATGCTCTTTTTGGGTGATCGTAGTCCCCCTCGGATAATCAATTGATCAGTTTTATTTTCTAGGAAATCACAGGGACTGCTTAAAAAAATGGCTTCAGCCACTCGTGAGTGCTAAGCAGTACTGCTATGAACCAGAATTATCCCAGAATTGTAAGCACGATAAGCACTGCATACAATCATCTTTATAAAGATAGAGCACCATTGCATATTGCTGAAGACAGTGCCGTTTCATATGCAATGAATACCACTCTCAACATTTGGAGAAAAAGGTATCCTCAATCGATTCTTTCTGCATGCATGAACGCACAGATTTCCCGATCACCTTGTGATTTTTGGCTATGGGGTCGCTTAAAGTCAAAGTGTACTGCGACCAACAACATCGTTGGTAACATTGCTTGTTGCCATCTGGCAACATATGTTTGTAATATTGACAGAAATGTTGGTTAATGCTGTAATCAATATCGTATCTCGTCTGACAACTGTGCTGTTGAATGAAGGACGGCAAATTTTATATATTTGTAAACTGATAGTTAAATAGACATCTTATTATACATATTGCATGGCTTGTCAAATTGCAGCGCCATCTATTTGTATATTTTGATATATGGCGAAAAGACGAAATGACCTAAAACTTTCGACCCCCCCCCCCCATTTAACCCCCTTAGGGTGTGAATTTTTAAAATCTGTGAAATATATGTTTAACTATTTTCTAGTATTATCCTGAATTTCACGCTTTTAACTAAAACTACTGATGAAATATGGTGAAAAGGTGAAATCATCGAAAATTATCGACCCCCATTTAACCCCCTTAGTAGTTGAATTTCTAAAATCGACTAAAATACATGTTTAACTATTCTTTAGTAGATTTGTTATAGCGAAATTCACGCTCCTACCTATAACTTCTATTGAGAAATGGCAAAATGACATAAAACATTCGACCCACTATTTAACCCCCCTTAGTGGCCGAATTTCTAAAATCCCTGAAATACTTTTTAAACTATTTTTTTAAGAAGATTTGTTATCCTGAATTTCACGCTTTTTTCTAAAACTGCTGATAAAATATGGTGATAAGGTGAAATCGCCGAAAATTTTCGACCCTTTATTTAACCCCCTTTGTAGTTGAATTTATAAAATCGCCTAAAATGCATGTTTAACTATCCTTTAGTAGATTTGTTTTCTCGAATTTCACGCTCCTAACTATAACTTCTACTGAGATATGGCAAAATGGCGTAAAACATTCGACCCCCATTTAACCCCCCTTAGTGTCTGAATTTCTAAAATCGCTGAAATACGTGTTTAACTATTGTTTTAGTAGATTTGTTATCCTGAGTTTCAAGATTCTACCTATAATTTCTACTGAGATATGGTAAAATGACCTAAAATATTTGACCTCCTATTTAACCCATCTTAGTTGCTGAATTTCTAAAATTGCTGAAATACATGTTTGTCTATATTTTTTGTAGATTTGTTATCCCGAATTCCGAACTCTTAACTAAAAGTGCTGCTGAGATATGGCGAACAAGCAAAATGACCTAAAACTTTCGACCCCCCATTTAACCCCCTTAATGAATGAATTTCTAAAATCGCTGAAATATGTGTTTAATTATTTTTTTAGTAGATTTGTTATCTTAAAATTCACGCTCTTACCTAAAACTGCTGATGAAATATGGAGAAAATGTGAAATCACCGAAAATTTTTGAACCCCCATTTAACCCACTTAATGATTGAATTTCTAAAATCGCCTGAAATGCTTGAAATCGCCTTAACTATTCTTTAGTAGAATTGTTATCCCGGATTTCACGCTCCTACTTAAAACTCCTGCTGAGATATGTCGAAAAGACGAAATTATCTAAAACTTTCGACCCCCATTTGACCCCCTTATGCTGTGAATTTTCAAAAATCCTTTCTTAGTACGCGCCTACATTGTGTAAAGAACATGTATTCCAAATTTCATTGTTCTAGGACAAACGGTTGAGGCTCGGCGTTGATTATGAGAAAATCAAGCTTCTCCTTTATAAGTATAGATGAAAATATTTTAACGATATTTTCAACTGAATCACCTTGTTTTGCGTGATGACGGTACGAAAAGTGTTGGAAATGATTTGTAATTTGGTAAGTGACACCTTAGGAAATGTGAATTACATTTCGAAATACTGAGCGTCGATTTCAATGCTGCTTGGACGCGGGTGGTGTCCACTTCCCCCACGTCTCATGATATCATGATCATTTTACATAAAGCAAGGTAGTAAAAGTTAGTAAAAGCTAGTAAAAGTTTTTTTTTAAGTTTGAATTATTGATATTAAAAAAATCTGGGTTAAAATAAAATGAAATTCCCTGCATTTTTGACAGAAGAAAATTGATTACGAATCTGATTTCCTAAAACAAATTTGTTTGCTTCAGTGTAATCTACCACTTGTTAAAGTTTGTCCAAACTATTTCGGAACTTTTTCTTAATTTACAAAACTTTAATTAACAAACAGCATTAAGAACTTGATGTAAATAAACATTATCCGCAAAATTATTTTTCTGTATGTTTTTATTATTACATTTATTTTTGTACACTTTTCAACACGTTTATCCTATCAACAAAAAAAATTTATTTTTAACCATTACATTTGAGATTTTTAATAAATAAAGTGTATAAGAAATTTGTGCGCTTTCAGGTTAATAAAAATTTATTTTTATTTGACATTTTTCGATAGGGTTCTTATATTATTATAGTAAAACTTGTTCCTTATTATTTTGAAGTGAAAAGTTTTCCCCCACGAAAAGTTTAACTTATTTTAATTTAATTTTATATTTATTATTTGCATTAAAAGAGGGTTAAGTTGCACCGACCTCTTCTTAAGAAAATTGCTTATGTGGATTAAATATTCAATTTCTAAAAAAGCATGTGACTATAAGCTAATGAATTTTTCTCTCAGTTACAGAAAAACAAACTAAATTTATTAAATTTTGTATAGACTTCAAAGTACGACGCTAATGTAGCATACAAAAATGCAGTAAATATAAGATTTTGCTTAGGACAAGCATATTTAGTTAAAGTTTAATCTAAACAAAAGTACATTTTACGACTGAAGTGATTAAATTATTCAAGGCTTAAGAAAAACTTTGTTTAAAATACTTCAGATAAAAGAAAATATATATATTAAAAAATATTTTAAAGACTGATACTCAATTTGAAAATCCTAACAAATTAAATTTGTTGGATCTTACAAAAAACATATAAAGTTTTTTGTAAGATTTTGTAAAATTTGTTTGAATTTTGGTATTAGGACACAGAAATTATAATTTTAAGTGTGAATAAAAGTGAAATATTATATTGATATAGAAAATCGTGCTTAATATACAGGATATGCCAAAAGTCATACCCTACATACCCTACTTCTTTTACTTCATAAATGCATTGGAATTTTGGAATGCGTTTGAAATGCGTTTTCAATCAATTTGAGTGAGACCTTGTCTGGTTAAAAACATTTGGGTCTGGGTAGGGGGTTGAGTGGGGTCAACTTTGAAATTTCAAAGGGAAGAAAGCTCTTGTAGTATTATATCCTTGGAAAGGTATCAGCAAGACAAATAATTTAATAAAAATATTTCTTAATTGATGAGTCTGAAGTAAATTATGGCTATTGAAAATTTTAACTCTTAATTTCATGAAAAGTGAATATGTTTTAACCTAACTCAACTTAACTCAAAATATGCTCGAATACTTTCCACTTTCTGTCAATAATATAGCTGCAGAAATGCATTACTGACTGCCTTAAATTTGGCTGGAGGATGTTATTACAATCTTTCGTAATTCGCGACATCAACTCTTCGATGAAATTGAGTGACATCTTGCAAATTATCGCATTCAAGTTATCCAACAGAAAAAAGTCAATAGGCACCAGATTTGGGGAACAGGGAAGCGCGCCTATCTATCCATTGATGGGGATAATTCTGGTCGAGATAATCTCTGATCTATGACATTTTTACGGAGATGGCAGCTATTTTACTGAAAGACGATCTTTTCTTTGGAAATCACCTTATCTTCAAGAAAATCGATGGAATTTTCAATAACTTGTATGGTCATGGGATCGATTACTTTCTGTAGCATTGTAAGATAGGGATTACCAATGAAATTTATTTAATATTTCTAGATAGGGTTCCTATATTCTTATAGTGAATCTTGTTCCTAATTATTTGGAAAAAGAAAGTTTTTACTTACAAAAGTTTTACTCGTTCTAATTTTATTTGATATTTATTATTTGCTTTAAAGGAGGGTTAGTTGCACCAACATTTTCTTGGGAAAATTACTTGTGTGGATTAAAAATTCTTTCCTAAAATCATGGGACTATAAGCTAATGAATTATTTTTTAAGTTGAAGAAAAACAAACTAAATTTATTAAATTATGCATGGGCTTCAAAATAGAACGCTAATGTATATAAAAATGCTGTAAATATACGATTTTGCTTAATACAGGTATATTTTGCTATTTCAACTTAAGAAAAAAGAACTGGTGATATAATATCCTTTAAAACCTGCCCAGACATTATACTTTTGGAGATATTGGGTCTTGGTATCCCTAAATACTTATGGGTTAGATTAGCATCAGAATTGAAAATTCTGCGTCCTCCCCATTCTCCAATTACGACCCCTAATGACTTTTTTCTGTGACGACACTTAGATGCGATAGTTTACAACGCGATAAGGAAACACGCCATGCAATTTAATCAGAGAGTTCAAGCAACTTATTAAGGCACGCTATAATAAAAGTTCTCCAACAACATTTAAGGCAGTCAGGAATGAATTTCTAAGGCGGCTTTATTACTTCTAAGAAGTAGAAGATCGTCAATTCGAGCATCTTTTGCACTAAATTGGGTTAGGTTTTTTTTTTTTTAAATTTCATGAAATTGAGATTTTAAATTTTAGTTAGTCCTAATTTCTTTAAGAAACATAGTAATACAATTTCTTTTATTGATTTTTTTGTCTTGAAAAGCTTGTCCAGCTATATGCCACAAGACTTTCCTGCCATCCCATTACAAATTTCATAACTGAACTCCTCAGCTTTCCTCCTTGAGGGATATTTTTTTTAATACAATCTCATATAAGATTACCGTATACATGAGAGGGTTAAAGACATTCATCGATGATGAAATTTCTTGTAGTATGCTGATATTAGAATTTTCTAAAATGTTGGTATCAACATAGAAAAATAAAAAGTTAAAGTCAGATTCCTGTAAATTTTATGGACGTAAATTAGGTAATTTTATTTATAAACTTTTTTATCGTTTTTTATTATGTTTAAGAGAAAAAAATGTTAATAAGTAATGCTTGGGACGATTCAGGGTTTTTCTGAATATCTCTAGAATTATTAGAAACGAAAGAACAACAAAAGAAGAAGGATGGAAGAAAAGAACAATGCGCGAAAGACAGTAACAATTTTAACGAAGAAGCAGAAGACAATGCGCAATATTATTCAAAGTGGAAGGGGCTAATAACAACGATTTATCTATAAATTACTAGATCTAAAGCAGAGATGGTGAATCTTTATACGTAGGAGTACTGAAAATTCACAATCAATGTCTATCAACATCGTAATGTGACAAACGTTTACATAAAAATATTTTGCAATATATGCTACTTAAATGAAACGCCAGTTTAATAGAATCAGTCTCTTTAAACTAAAAACAAAAATCAAAAGGCTTTTTTTCCTGTATATTGAAATCAACCATTAATTTCATGAAATTTTTATTCGGAAATTTAATCCATTTAAATGATATGTACAGTAATAAGAACAAAAATACAAATTTTTATTTTAGTAATTTTGAACTTGTCTTTAATGCAACACCTAATTTATAACAATCATAGTTGCATAAAAAAGGTACTAATAATTTAAATATTAATAATTTAATGATGCAATAATAAATGTAGTAATAAATTAATAATGCAATAATAAATGTAGAATAATGCAATAATATAATTTAATAATTTTATTAATAATTTAAAAATGCAGAGCATCACAGAAAAATAAAATGTTCTAATGTGTTAATTCATGCAAAACTAATTACGTTATTTGTAATAATCGGTAAGTATTTAACAAAATTTTATTTTTATAACAAAAAAAAATAAATTTCATCTATATAATAATTATAAAATTTTAATTGTTCGTGTGCCAGACAAATTGGCGCACGTGCCGCTTCGGACAAACGTGCTGTACGTTCGCCAACCCTGAAAGCTTTTTACCACATTTCGTGAGTGGCCTAAAACTTTTATTTTTATATTAAAAATAGCTCTTACTTCCCATGCTTTATATTCTAAATCTCAGCAATAAACTTTATTTAATATAAACCTTTGAAGCTAACATCAGTTTTAACCGAAACGTTATGTTTAACCTACTTTTTTCACTCGTTTTGGAGCACAGAACTATAAATTTTAAAAGAATGGAAACAAGAACAATATGGTTCGAAGAATTTTTATCAACTGTAAAGCAGTTTTTTTTTTTCTTTTCTTTTTCTTTCCCTTTACAAGTATTTAAATTACTTTTCATTCTTGGGTCTGAAGAAAAAAAAATTTAAATAAGAATTTTAAAAATAATATCAATTCTTTTCAGAATAAGTAGACTAATTTTAAGATTTTTGGCACTGAAACCGAAATTTCAGTCAAAAATGCTTTAATAAATGAAATAAGTTTATGCAGATCATGTTTTTTGAACATGCAAATCATGTTCTTTATAACAAAAATTTTATGTTTCAAAGATTTAAAAAATATATAGGTCGTTAGCATAATTATAATTAAATTTCTTTTTATTTATTTCAGGCACTTTTCGAGAATAATAATCATTTGCGGAATTAAAAAATTCAATTCAGTTCATAGTTTTTGAAGGAAAATATATATATATATATTTGCATTTATAGTGTTTTAGAATGCTATTTTGGTACTTCTCTATTATCCCGTCGACCACTTTTCATAACAAAAAACTATTGCCAAACTGTAATGTCAAATAAACGGGAGAACGTTGCCATTGGAATATCAAAATAAATAAATAAATTAAATATAAGAATTTAAAGACACAATTGTTATTTTAATTAATGAAATAACTAATAAATCAGTAAAACATAATGAAAAATACACGCAAATGTCGAAATAAAAACAACTTGATGACATAACAAACACGTATAATGCTTCTGACATCAAGTAAATGGGACTGCATTTTTGGCGTTTAATCTTACAGTTTGGTGGTAGTTTTTTGTTATGAAAAGTAGTCGACGGGATAATAGAGATGTACCGCTATTTTTAATTTCTAGTGTCATTTAAAAATAAAATTGGTCATCAATATTTTACTTTGTCTAAATAATTTATTCTAAATATTTTTTTCATTTTCTGATACTAAAAATTTAATAAAACTTAGATATTAATACTGTAATAAATTAAAAGAATTGAAATAAATATCGTAGTAAATTTTTCAAACAGACAGTGAAGGGTGTGAAATAAGCATTTAACATTAATTTTTATGCTAAAGTAGAGGAAAAGCAATCGGAAGTAGCCGTAAAAAAAAAAGAGTTAACCATTAAAATATCGATAACAAACTAAAAGGCATCCATTATGTCGCAACTAAATAAAAGGCTTAATGTATTTAGGTAAGGGAAGGGGCGGGGGGGTGCGTTTTCACTACTAAACATTTCCCACATTAGCCTGAGCTTTTAATTGTTAAAAGCAGGATAGAATGAGGTACAAAATCGAAAGGAAATCAAAATACAATGAAAAACTAATTTACCTTGAAAAGTGAAAACCACCAAATAATATATCAAAATGCTGGTAAATCGTATATGTGGGGAAAAGCCACGTAAACATAAAGGATGTGTGGTTTTGAGGTATTTGAAGTTGTGGTATTGAGGGAGGGGGAGGGGAATTTTTCTTTTAAATGTTTATACAATGGTAGCCATATTAAATGATGTGATAAAACGTAAAGTTTGTAAGCTTGTAAACTTTCAAATCTTATAACAGGAAACTGAAATGTTTAAAAAGTAATAATTTTAATATTTTCCAGCTATTTACCTTTTAGAGGGACTTAGTACCGTAGCGTGACAATTAATTTTGATATTAAAATAGAGGAAATGCAATGGGATCGCCATTCAAACTTCCCTTCTTGAGTGGTCTTGTGAACAAACTATTTTACTAAGAATTTAAAAAATGGCGGATTTTTAATTTTATTTTCCAAATAATTTTAGC
This sequence comes from Maratus michaelseni, assembly GCA_963931845.1. Taxonomy (NCBI): domain Eukaryota; kingdom Metazoa; phylum Arthropoda; class Arachnida; order Araneae; family Salticidae; genus Maratus; species Maratus michaelseni. Next base: position 252,122,478 of record OZ007590.1, on the reverse strand, counting down.
ATTTGGGGGTAGGGATTTGGAAAGGCTATACATCTAATCTTTTTTATTTTTTGTCATTATTATTTTATATAATTTAAATGTGCTTTTATTATAAGATATTCTTAATGTTATACAGTCTGTGTCAAAAGTTTAGGCACAAAAAGAAAATGTCGTCTATTAAATAACAATTAAAAATTAAACAAAAACATATTATTAACGTATTAGCTTCTATAAAATTATTCAAATAAATTATATCAAAATTAATAAATGGGTATATTATAATAACTTTGATAAAAAATAATAAAAGTCTGCAACTATACAGTGTCTCAAAAATTTTGGCTAAATAGAAAAAAAATACATCATTTAACGCTTTTACATGATGCTATTTATTAGTAGTATTTCCTTGATTTCGGATAGCTTCAAATAATAGTGTTTCCATTGAATAAATTAGTTTTTGAAATATTGTTAGCGGCTACGCTTTTTCAACAGCCACTTCTAGTTCTTTTGGATTGTCATAATGCTTTCCATTCTTGTAAACTTCACGGGTTAAGATACCCCAAATGTTATCAATTGGCTTTTAGGACGGTTTAAAGCTGGACAATCAAAAACGTTAAATTTCGGGTGGAAAGCCAGTGTTTCGTACTATGTAAGTTCTGGATTGAAACAATGTCGTGCTCAAATCTCCACCCAGGACTCTCTGATATGTGACCAAATGGAAATAGTTGTTGCTCTAGTCTTTAATGTCTCTTTATACTTTGTTGAAGTTTGTTTCCCATGGAAAAATTCCAGACATATTTGCCCATTAAAACCAATTGCCTCCCCCCCCCTCCAAATCATCAGATACTGACCGCCTTGTCGTCTACTATTTCCTGAGGTTAAGCCAGTAACAATTCCAGCCATCAGGACCATCCAGATTCCACTTCTTTTTAGTCGCTGAATAATACGATCAGCCACTAGTTTCCATACGACCGACATGTAGAGGAGAATGGGGGAATCGCAGTCATAGAGTAAGCCGGCCATCATGTTTTGAAACTATTGCACAAGTTTGAGAGACGCCAATCATCATTTCTCTTGAGAGCCCAGTAAACTATGTGTGTATGGTTTTATGCTGTAAGTTTATGTTTACATGCCTTTTCCGCAGCATTTTGATCGATTATTTTGTGGTTTTCACCTTTCAGGGAAAATTAGTTTTTTACTGTTTTTTTTTCGATTTTATACCTCATATATCCTAGTTACATAGGTAAAACTGTGTGGCTCGTAATGTTAATATTCAGGTGTTGTGACGGCATGGTGAGAGTTTTTGAAAAACTTAAACAATGGAGAAATGACAGCCACGCCTTTGGGAAAATCACTATCATGGCTCCGATTTCCCAACATCGTTTCTCTCAGAATTTCAAGTTATCAGTGAAGTCAGGATTTTCTCATTACAGGGGTGCTGTTTATTTCCATTTCTACCTAATGGGAAGCTTTTGTAGCAACAATATTTATTTAGATACGTATTTATCTTATTCTTTGCTAATTTCTAATGAAAATAAAGCTATTTAGTCAAGTAGAAATTTGATTATTTTTTCAAACAAATTTTCTGAAAAATAATTATGTTATCAGTTTCTTTAACCACATCACTCCAATATTATTATTGATTTATTAATTTCATTATTTACAGAAGTCAAGAAAGATACCAAGAACAACGCAAAGAACCTCCTTAATAGAAGAGGACTTGCACTTGGACATGGACTACATGAAAGCAGAAGAAAAAAGTTTGCGTTCAGCTAACATAAGGTTCAACATCCCCTATAGCACTTTCAAAGAACGAATGAAACGGGGTAAGTCAGATAAACCTAGAATAGGAAATGCGGCCATATTCACTGAAAGAAATAGAAAGGGTTTTGGTCCAAGACATGTTGCTTCTTTCATACCTATTCTACGGTGTCATGCCTACACATTTTCGCTAAATTGCATACCAGTATGTCGAAGCTAAGATCATGAAACATCCATTCAATAAAGACGCTATAATGGCAGGATATGATTGGTTTTATGGAATGATGAAGAGAAACCTATCTTTACGCATAAGGAAGCCTAGGGCAACATCAGTCCTCAGACTATCAGCCTTCAACAGATAGGCAGTTTAAGTTTTTTTTTTTTTTTTTTTTTTGACAACTTTGAAATTGTCATATCCAAGTACAACTTTCCTTCCAACCTTATTTTTAATATGGACGATATGTCTGATTTAATATGCTATTTCATGTCAGATTTTATTTCCACTGGAGTTTAATAAATACATTATTCAGTTTTGGTATTATTTTATATAATTATTATTTCAATGCTCGTTACCTTTCTTTATTTTTGTCGAAAACACAATATTCTAGGAACAGATGGCACTCTCCAACATGGCAGGTATTTCACATAAGCATGGGCAGGATTACTCAAATAGTAGGGTAATGTCTGGTTTTTTCTTTTCTTTTCTTTTTTTTTTTTCTTTTTTGTTATTCAATTTATATCTTAGTTGATAGTTGGCCAAAAATCATATGACGTTTTAACTGCATTAATTTTGTGAGACAATCATGAAAATATCAAATAATTTCTTAATGCTATTACAATTGGGAGCGTCTCAAAAGTAAGTGGCTGTTATTCCTCCATTCTCTCTTACTTTCGAGCCCAATACATTCTGGCCAGTTTATGGCGTGACTTTACACGCGGCTTCCAACACATTTTCTTTAAAATAATGTTCTTACAGTCTCTTATGTCTATGTATTGTGTTCTTTGAGTTATTGACACTGTAATTACTTTTAATTAGCCTTATAACATATTTTGCTTTGACACCAATCTTCTAATTTTTCGACCAGTCTTCTGAACACTTGTTACACGTGGCCGCCCGTGTCCTGGTTTCCGGACAAAATTGTTATTTCTAGCATATGCTCTGTATATCTCTCGCTTTGAAAGATTTAATATTCTAGAAATTTAAATAGCGTGCATATATTTTTTTTATTTCCACTTAAATATCTTTAAATTTCCTCTTCTGTGAATTCCGTACTTTTCAGTATCTCAAATAGCCAACGGAAATTGAGTATTTGCTGTTATACTGCTAAGGAAAACGGTTCGTTGGTCGGAATGGTTGGTTGGTTGAAACAAATCCAGCATTTGTTAAAGTTTCCTAAACTTTTGAGACAGTGTTTTTTGAAGCAAAAATTATAAAAGGCCTATTTTTTTAAATAAATAATGCTGCTGAAACCATTATAATATCTCTACTATGTTGCATTTTAATTACATTTTGAATATTTATTAGGAAATTATTCCATATGTCCCTTCCAATTTTATTATCATACTTTAGTGAGTACGTAAATTTGGAGGGTATGAAATCCTGGTGATGTCCTCGTTGGTTACAATAATCTATCGAATACAACTGCATTAATGTATCGAACATTATTTAAAAAAAACATCTCAGCATATTTTCCTTTGTGATGGCATCATAATATAGACTTAACTGGCCACCATACACGTCAAAACATCACTGAACCCGCAGCTTCCAGTACGTTCTGTATCACTGACAAAATTATTGGGTACTTACAGCACTTATCATATTGCTATCACATATCACACGAAAAAGATAAAAATCATTTCATCATTACTAAAATTATTAACTTAAATTCAGTCCATTCTTAATTTTTACTTTCTTTTATCTATAATAGAATAAAGTATTGTAATAGAAATATTTTCCACTTCCGGTTTTTGACGGTTCATTTTAGGGGACAGAGATCCCGAAACAAATGTTTATACAATATGTCTGTCTGCGTGCCTGTCCTCATTGTATCATCGAAAAGTGTATGAAGTTGTGCATAGGAATTGAACCAAAAATTTTTATAGGTTTGCGACTATGGCCACTAGGTTCTTCTTGAATTTGGAGATATTCCGCAAAAGGGGTCGCTGTAATAGCGATTTTTGTGCCCTTTTCATCATTATACCATCAAAAAGTGTTTAAAGTTGTGCATAGAATTGAGCCAAATTTCATTTACAGGTTTTTGGCTATGGCCAGCATGTCCTACTTTAATTTGGAGATATTCTGCCGGATTTGGCTCTGTATTAGCAATTTTTGTGCCAGATTGAACCAGATTTATTTTAAAGAAATTATATCAAATAAGTATCACAGAGATATAAGTCAAATTACTTAATAATTTTATTAAATAAATTTCATGGTACCATGTATTTTGTTTTGTTTAAAAAAATCGGGAGGTTAATAGCTAAGTATTAATAATATTATATTCACCATATTGAATATAAACTCACACAATTTTACAAGTTTCTCACAAGTTGCTTTGAGAATAGGTGAGTTTATTTGGGATCCCGATGTCATCCTTACATATAGCCGTGTACGATTAGCAATGTATGTATAGCAATGTATGATTTTTAATAACATACCTGAATCCAAAGAGTAATAGCACAGCGGCCAAAATATGACAAAAGTGTGAATACAGTGGCCATAAATTGTGACATTATATCAACTCTTATTGCCACTCAACTCTTGTTGTCAAATGATATAGAAGATGAGTTTTATTAAAGTCACGGTAGCGTCGATATATCCTATTTACTGATGGTTTTTAAATAACTGAAAAAAATTTATCAAGGTATATTCACAATGGAGTCACAAAGGGATGGTCACCTGAGAGTCATGTAATGTAACAAATTAAAAAGTCAATACTTAATTTACAGTTGTAACAATGACCATACTGTGTTCACGATATGTGACCATTGGAACGCTACAGTGATGTAATATTGACTGGCGGCTTTGGCTATTAGTGAAATATCTTAATACTCCAATGAAATAATATTTAAAATCTAGTGATTCATTTTTATGAAATAATGATAAATTTCGATTTTTATTTATATAGAAAAAAAATCATGTTGAAATACTTTTTTTTAAAATGATCATCATAATATTATTGAAAGGAAGTCATAAAATTTGGCGAATGCAAAAACTGGTTTGTTCCGAGAAATAACGTTCAGATCAGAATATGTTTAAGTGTTTTTTTTTTTCAACTCAAGACTCTAAATTGAAGTTGTACATGTGGAGGTATATAAATGTAATAAAATCATTAAAATATTATTTTTATAAATTACATTTCTTAAGCTATCAAAAATGTAGCTTTACAAAACTGTACAATTTCCAGGGAAGAAAACTAATAGAATAGCAATATCAAGTGAATTTTTTCAAAGAATATTTGTTATAAATTAAATATGGATTAATAATTTTACCTTCTGATTTTATTAAACTGGTTTATAAAAAGCTGACGGATCAACACTTAGAAATTAATGAAAAAATAAGAAAATTAATTTTCCAATTTTCATTGAAATAAGTTAATGAAATTCAGGCGCTTGAAAATTCAAAATAATAGTTATTATCATAATAATTTTATTTACAAAACTGTTGAAAAGGTTTTGAGATACATTTAAAAGAAATTAAATTTTGAAACAATTCATAAATTGAGATATCTCTATTTATAAACTGAACGCATAAAAGACATTTTCTGTTTTATACTTTTTAATTATGTATACGTATATTTTAAGCTCGGTTTTAAAAAATACCTCCACATTTTAAATGTAAAAGAAAATAATACATACATTAAAGTGAAGTAAAAATTCATTTCTGATATTACAGTTAGATACTTTTCCTTTCATACTCAGATCTGACAAGCTTAATAATATATTTCATTCCTCAAAGGAAAACTCATTAAAAAGAGATTACTTCAAATAAATGAAAGATATGCTCAAAAATATCATAATAATATAAAATTATTTTTTTAAATTAGGACAGTGTTAAGTTAATTTATATTCATTTTTATTTTTAAAAAGTAGCTATCAAATTTCGAATAGTTTTTTGACGTAATTCTAACCAAGAATTAATTTTATTAAAAAATGAACCGAATCTTAAAATATTACATGTATTTTTAAAGTAAGTTTTCTTTGTTTATTTTTTTCCTTTTACGAAACGTTTGTTTTAATAGATTTTTTTGTGACAGGAAGAGAGAAGATATTGTTGTAGAGTTCAAAGAGGATGTAGTCAACAATAATGGAGAAAGACTTATAGAATTTCGCAATACTAACGACCTAAAGATTACAAGCGGATTTTATAAACACACGGAAAGATTTTATAAACACCAGGATATTCACTAATATACGTGGTATCAACATAGACAACTAAAAACAAATATTGAGAAAAGGACTCAATTAAAATTATTAGATGTTAGAGTCCAGAGAGGAGCGAAATGTGGTTCAGATCATTTTATGGTGCGAGCAAGACTTGCATTTCCTTACTCGACTAATTTAATTAGAAAGGGGGGAAATTCCACAGAGATGGAGGATATTAATGTCCCAGAATATATGTTGAAAGGATTAATGGAAGAAAGCACAAAAAGACTTTTTCAAGTAAGATTAGATAAAAAAAAAAAAAAAGAAAGGAATTATACTAATGCAACCATAGACCTTGTAATAAAGTTATCTTTCCTCTGAGAAAGATACTGAATTGTATCAACATATTAAATCATCTTTACACCAGGCTGAAATGAAGCACTGGGACAAAGAAGAAAGGTAAAACTTCCCAAAAAAATTTTTGGAGAACGAAGACATTGAAAAGAATGTATAACAGAAAAAAGAATCTTACATTAGAGGGATGAATTCAAAAAAGAAAAAGGTTAGACAGTTTTATAGAACTTTTAAAAAAGACACTAACAAATTAGTACTATAGAAAAAAAGAACATATTGGGATAAAAAATGCAGAGAAATTGAGACGTATATAGGAGGAAGACGATGTACAGAGGCATGGAAGTTTTTTAAGAATATCAGAAAAGAAGGTAGTAATTCGTCAGGGAATATCTGTTAAAAAATGGGAAGAATATTATAAGACTTTGCTTACGGAAATTAGAAATGAATTTCAAGTAAATAATATGGATATTGACTTCTTGGAACAACCTGTATTGTTGGAACTTGAGAGTGTTAAAAGAGCAATTAAGAAATTAAAAAATCAAAGAGCAAGTGATCCCGGTAGAATATCAACAGAGCTGATCAAAATTGGAACCGATAAGATTGATTACACAATTATTCGAAAAACGTTTAAACGGAAAAGAAACACAAGAGGAATGTAGAATTGGATATTTAACATCAATATATTAGAAAGGATACCGACAAAAATGTCAACATTATCGTGACATTACTGTAACAGCAACGTTTAGTAGACTATATGGAAGAATCTTAAAAGATTTCATTGAAGAAGAAATTAGAGCAAAGGAAAGTGAAGAGCAAAGTGGATTTAGAGTAGGAAGATCATGTATGGATAATATATTTTGTCACAAATTGTTAAAAAAGACTCATCAAACTAATCAGAACTAATAACTCATCTTCTATCTATTGATCTTACGAAGGCATATGATAACGTTCCAATCGCAGAATTATGGAATATATTAAATAAAAGGAACATAAATCAACATATTATTAGAGCAATTCAAGAACTTTACAGACAATCAAAAACAAAGATTAAAATAGGCCAAAAATTGTCAAAAGGTTTTATAACATATAAAGTACTTAGACAGGTATGTTGCGTCTCCCCAACACTATTTTACATTTATGTTGAAGAAGCATTGAAATTTTGGAAAGAAAATTCAGAGGAATGGGACTTAATGTAAATGACACGTCAATTTTTACTCTGCAATTCGAAAATGACCAACTTATAACTGCAAAAAGTAAAAAATGATTTACAGAAAATGACGATAAAAATTAAGGAAGAATATGAAAAATGGGAACTTTACATGAAAGTTAGTAAGACAAAATACTTATGTATAGGAGGAAATGAGACAGACCTAAATCTAAATAACAATATAAAAACAGGAAATATTATAGATACCTTTGTGTAAATATTAATATAGAAGGCAGAGACTCACAGGAAATTAAATGCATAATATGTCAAAGAAGAAAAGCTGTAAAACTATTAAATTCTATTTGGTGGAGTGAGGATATCACCAGCAAAAGAAAGTATAATATATACAATTCTATTGTAAAGAGCATATTGTTATATAGAGCAGAGGGATGGTGAATTATAGAGACAGAAAAAAAAGAAATTAGTGGCAGTGAAAAAGGATGCACTAAGAAGATCATGCAGGATATCAAGAATAGAAAGAATAAGAAATGAAAGAATCAAGGAAATGGTGAAAATAAAGGGAACCACATTAGATTATCTTCAAAAAAAGCAATTAATCTGGTATGGTCATGTTAAAAGAATGATGAAAGACTGCTTAAAATCGCATTTAATTATAAAACAAATCAAAAAAGGAAAAGAGAATACCATGAAAGAACTATATGGACGATATCAAAAAAGCGATGAGGGATAGAGTTTTGGAGGAGGAATGGACCCTTGACCGGAAGAAATGGAATAGTTTCTTGTAGATATTTTGGATCTCGACACCTGACGTTTATAGATATATTATATATATATAATTAAGTTAAATTTTATTACAACATTCTTTGTGTTTGGACTCTGAAAAAATTGGGAAATCCGCGAGCTAAACTGAAAATATCGCCATTTTTAACCGCTTTTAAAAGCCAAATTATTCTATAATGGATAAAAAGTCTGTCTGTTCAATTCAGCAGTAAAAATTTAATGTTTTGATCATACTTTTGGTTGATTAAAAAGTATATAAAAATCAAGCCTCTGTATAAAAAGTTGTTAATAAATGTTTAAATAATACGGCTGAGGTACAATTAAATTCTAGGCAAAAAATGATAGGGGTGATCTATCTACTGCTACCCGCCATGTTAGCACTTCGGGTCGCACTTCAGGTCAGTTCGAGTGTATTAGATAAATTCATGGTATTGAGTGACAGTATTGATAAAAGCCGCGATCTACAATTCAGCCAAAATCAAAGTACCATCCAGTCATGAAGGAATGCAGTCAAGAATATGAGTAATCGTCCAGTAGATACAAAGTTATTGGCACAAGTGTTGTCTATAAATCAGGATACGGTAGATCTGGTTGAATATGTCGATGGATTAAAAAAGCAGTTAATTGATTCAGAGGGAGGTATAGATATCCTAACTAAATTACCCAAAGGACTTAAAAGTAACACAGCAGTAACCCTCTTTATGATCAACAAAGGAGAAGGAAATATGTTAAAAACCAAATTAAATGAATATATAGCACAGCTTTCTAAACGGGTTCATAAGTCTTATGCACCTATTGCTTTTGATGAAAAGGGCGATATTTTTTTAGTAATGATCCCAATCAAGCTAAAAAAAGATTTTGTTGCATTAAATTTTGACCACACACCGCTTGGTGCTGCATTGGCTACATTATGTCAGTTCGTATCTAAAGTGATCACTTCTGAAGCAGATACCATACACGCATTGGGTAACATTATTGGTAGCTCTGATCTAAAATTTGATAGGTTTAAGTTGCTGGCCAACACCAAATCGTATATTGTTGCCGCTGGAAGCAAGTATGAAGCAGATTTAATTTTAGCTGCCTCTTCTTCTGGAGGTTCTCCAAAGATGTTTATCAATGACCATCCCATTATGGTACAAGGCGGCGTAGGATAAATATTTTTTACAACATTTATCTTTTACATTTATCATTAACATTAATCTTTTTTAAATGCATAATATGTCAAGGAAGAAAGGCTGTAAAACTATTAAATTCTATTTGGTGGAGTGAGGATATCTCCAGGAAAAGAAAGTATAATATATACAATTCTATTGTAAAGAGCATATTGTTATATGGAGCAGAGGGATGGGAATTATGGAGACAGAAAGAAAGAAATTAGTGGCAGTTAAAATGGATGCACTAAGAAGATCATGCAGGATATCAAGAATAGAATGAAAGAATCAAGGAAATGGTGAAAATAATGGGAACCACATTAGATGATCTTCAAAAAAAAGCAATTAATCTGGTATGGTCATGTTAAAAGAATGATGAAAGACTACCCAAAATCGCATTTAATTATAAAACAAATCAAAAAAGGAAACGAGGAAGACCACGAAAGAACTATATGGACGATATCAAAAAAGCGATGAGAGATAGAGGTCTGGAAGAGGAATGGACTCTTGACCGGAAGGAAGAAATGGAATAGTTTCTTGTAGATATTTTGAATGGTGCCACCTGACACCATAAACCGAGTTTATATATATATATATAATTAAGTTAACTTTTATTACACCATTCTTTGTGTTTGGACTCTGAAAAAATTGTGAAATCCGCGATCTAAACTGAAAATATCGCAACCTAGTGATATGAATAAATTAAAAGCCTGCGTAAAATTCTTAGAACATCTTTAACTAAGATTATTAACAAAATGATTGAGCAATTGACGGAAGACGCAATCGATAATGAGGAAATTGTAGATCTAAAGTTTCACTTAATTTAAAATGCAGAACAAGTTTTTAAGTTAGATTTAGAAATTCTAAAACTTTTTGATAATTTAGACACGTTTGAAAAGGATGTAGCATCCAGTCAGGAATATCACATAAAGATCGTGAAAGCTAAAGTTAAAATTGATAAACATTTAAGGGGAAATGTTTCTAAAGAAAGTAAAATAAACTCTTTTTTTTGTATTGCCCACAGAAATTGTAGAGTAAAAAAAAAGTTTGTTATCCTCATGTAAGATTACCAGAGCTCACTATAGAGCCTTTCGACGGCAAATATGAAACCTATCAGAAATTCTGGGGCCATTTTGAAGTGACTATGCATGAAAATGTACATCTATACCCACTATGTATAGCCATATGTATGCTATCGAATGTAAAAAAACTAAATTACATGAAGAATTTCTTGAAAGAAAAAGTTTTAAAATGTATTCAAAGGATATCTTTAACGTAAAATAATTATGATATCACCATCAGACTGTTAAAAAACAGATTCGGTAAAAACGAAATTATAGTAAGACAGCATGTAAATGGACTCTTAAGGCTAACTCCTATGAAATCTGGGGCGAATTTAATAGAATTAAGACAGCTGAAAGTCACCTATATTATTCAAAAGTCTTGAAACAGATGGGAATTAAATAATTACGGAGGACTTCTATTCGCTATAATAGTCAAATTAATTCTCGAAGAAATTGTTCTCGAATATAATCGTTCTGCTAAAGGTGAAGATTCTTGGAACTGTTCCAAATTTTTAGAATTTCTTATACATGAAATTGAAACACGGGAAAAAGTATATGTTCCGAAAACAAACGGAGAATTCGAAAAAGTCGAAAAAGGTAAAATAAAAGAAACTTCCAACCGAAAACATGAAACTTATACAAATATACCCTCAGCAGCTACGTTAAACGACTTTACCAAGAAAGAACGTGTTCAAATAGAGTTCACGATAGTTCAAATTATTCCTTAAGTAGAAAAGAACGAAAATCAAGCCTTTTACGAAAAGGTTATTGTTTCAGTTCTCTTAAAAAATCACACATATCTAAGTTTTGCCATGTAAAAATTCTACGTCACAATAACAAGTCGAAAACACAGTATATTTATTTGTGACGAGTGTGAAAAATAAAATAACAAAAAAGGAGAAGTTGAGTCTGCCGCTGCGAATAATCATTCCAATGCTGTGAATTGCCCAACTATATGTGAAGCAAATTGAAACTTATTTTTACAGACAGCTGTCGCCTATTTAAGTAATAAATCTCAGGAAACAAAAATAAAAATTATCATGGACTCGGCATCAAAAAAAACGTTTAATGATTTAGATTATCTCGTAAATTTAATTTAGAAGTTTTAGGAAAAGACAAATTCGTGATTTACGTATGTTTTTGTGTCAAAACCACAGAAATCTATTTTGAGAAATAGAGTAAAAGTAAATTTGAGAAGCATTTATGATCCAGAGAAAATTATTTATATAGAAGCTATTGAAACATTTTGTATTTTGAAAGCTGTTTTCAAAGTCTTAGCAAAGAAATTCATGAACTTTGTAATGAAGCCAAAATATAAAAAGCTGATATCGAAGTGTCTGAAAATTTAAAAGTATCACTATTTATCGGATCAAACTATTACTGGCAGTCGCTAGAGGGAAAATCAAAAGAATGTTCAGTGCTTTAGTAGGAATGGAAACGAAACTAGGTTATGTATGTATGTATGGGTATGTATGTGTTCTGGAGCAAAATGCAAAGATTTTCAGGATGTTAGGGTAATGAATGCTATAGTGCGCAACCAAAACTTAGAAGAAGCAGCTATTTTGAAAAGGTTGTTTGATTTAGAAAGTGTGGGAATCTCGTGCAGTGACAATTTGAATTCCGAAGACAACAAAGTTCTAAAAGAATTTGAAAATTCTACAAAATTAATCGAAGTCTGCTACCAAGTTAAACCACTGGAATGAACATTCGGAGTCGTTACATGATAACTATAATAATGCTAAAACCTGTTTACGAACTCTCGTTAAAAGATTAAAAATCAACACACTCACACGACACACTTCCAATTTACACATAACTCAAGTAATTGCTGAAAGGGTACTGACAAGCTACGGCCGCCGAAGGCAGTCGTACTCCACCGCCGAATCCAGATTCTCGTGAATCCATGCGAGATCACGACCAAGGAGGGCCGGTTTACCCGGACACCTCCAAGGTGGTGCTCTTCGGCCGGGGGAGAGACGAGGCGTGAGCCTCCTGCGCCTCTCTACCCTTTTCCAAATGAATGACGACAGACGTCGGTGCGACATGCGGTGGGGTCCTAAGACATAGGACACCACCCCACTACACTTGGGCGGACGCTGAGACGATCCGACGGCTTCCTAGACGGAAACCCAAAGAGGGAACCGGGTCCTAGGCCAGTGCCGAACCACCCCAGCGACCCATTACTGTACCGCAACTTTCGATTGTAGAGTCCTAGGGAGGAAACGACTAGTTCATGGGTAATAAAATCGAAAGTGGTGACAATTCTAAAACCAATTACATGCCACATCATGCGGTAATACGCAAAGATAAAACAACGATGAAGATGAGAATAGTTTTTCGGTCTCAAGTGACCCTAATTTTCCGTCTTTTAAAGAGTACTTGGGCCCAGGTCCTAACTTAAAATCAGATATTCTACTATCACCATTTGCAGTTCGAGTTAAAATACTATTGCAAGACATTTTGAAGAAAAAACTTGATTGGGACGATGCATTACCACTAGACTTAACAAAAATATTTCAGGATTGGTGTGAAGATTTTTTTTTTTTTTTACTTGAAACAGATCTCTGTGACAAGACATTTATTGTCAATGAAAGGAATGGAAGAGCTTACTTATTGTCAGTTTCACGTCTTCGTATATGCCAGTAAACGATCTTACGAGGTAGTTATTTATATACGTTTTTGCCACTCTGACAGAAAATTACAATCGAATTTAGTGACGTTGAATACTATAGTTGCACCAATTAAGGAAATAACCTTATCAAATATAGATCTTTTTACTGCACTTATAGGATCCCAATTGTTCCATCACATTCGACTTCATTTGAGCCTACCAAAGAACGTGCAGACTAGCTTCTGGTCAGATTCCATGATTGTTCTTCAATGGATCAAAAATAATTCTCGAAAATTAAAGATATTTGTCAAGAACAGAGTAGATGAAATCAAGAAAATATCTGATCCTCATTGTTGGAATCACTGTCCAGGTAATAGAAATCCTCAATCGTTATCACGAGGTAAAAACATAACCAGTCTAAAGGATCAGGAACTCCGGTGTTTTGGACCACCATGGTTAAGAAAGGGTAGAAACCATTGGCCACAATCCAACGTTAATATAGTTCAGGAAACTGATTTAGAAGATAAAGAATATGAAGCGGTGGCTATGCTCGTAACAACGAAACTAGAAGCTTTTTTGACATCCGAAGATTACAGCCTAATATCTCATTAGATCTCAATTCATAAGATTACAACCTAATATCTCATACCTAGAATTTAATCCAGTTTTACTACCTTGTATATCTCATTTATCAGACCTTATCATCAAAGACTGTCATGAACAAACAAGGCATGGGGTTGTCTCGAAAATTTTAACACAACTTACAGAAAGAACTTGGATTTTAAGAGTCAGCCGAAGAATCAAAAGTTTGATTTTAGATGCAATTTGTGTCAAAAATGTCGTGTTACATCTGCCACGCAGATTCCTGCATCTTTACCTCAGACAAAAATAACAGTTTCCCAATCCGATGGATATTGAATAATAGGAATGATAAAATGCAGAGAAAACATTCTGATTCAAGTTTGGAAATGATAGAAATCTAATTATCTTCTTGAATTAAAACCAACTCACCAGTACAGACAAATTGATCAACCAAGCGAGCATATCCGATATTTTGATATATGTCAGATATTTTCAAAATAGTCAATTTATTGGCGATTATAAACATTTTCAGGTTTGATATAAATTAGAAACAAAAACATATAGCACTTAGCATGTAAACTTATTAAAACAATATTCTAAATGTCTTACTTTTTTTTCACTTAAGTAACAATATTGAAGATCAACTAATTGAAAACAGAAAACATACACAATTTGCTTTCCACACTTACAAGAAATAAACTATAGGATTCCATATCAAGAAAAAATTATGGTTTATAATGCAAAAATTTTAAACACAAAATAATTTGTTTTTATTGAAAAATTTTAACATAAATGTAAGCTTGTCTGTTTTTTCAATCCCTAACCTATTGTGCAGTTTAAACTGGACTAAGCCAAAACTAGAAAACATACTTTCTAATGAAGCTGTAAATAACTTTCTAAATTAGACAGTTTATTTTGTAATGGCTGTTCTAAGTAAATATTGTGCCACATAATTATTGGTTCTACATTTGAAAATTCAGATGCAAATGTAAAGCTTGGAAAAGTTTTTTTCGGGTGGGAGGGAGCTAAAAAATCACTGCTAGAGCAAACGTTTCTTATCTACAGAACGACACAGACAATAACAGTTGAAAAATTAACTGGAAATATCAAAAACATCATACAAAATGATATTTCGAAATTAAATATCAAATATATGAAAATATCGAAAATATAAAATATTATGAAATTTTGAAAATAAATATCGGATATATATATCAGGATACACATCAAGATATATATATCCATTGGCATATATATCCGAAATCTGAATAGGAGTATAATTAAAAAAAATAGTATCCTTTAAAACAGGGTACTTAAATTATGCGTTTCGATTTTTTAGACTGTTTTATTTTATTTTCGAATTTTATTGTGTTTGTAATGTTTTTTTTCTGAATTCTAAACACCACCTTTACCCCGAATTTTAAATCTCTAAATCTACAAGATTAAATTATTTTCAATTTTTCAATTGTTTTAGAATTTTCGATTTTTTTTTCCTTAATTTTCCTGATTTTTAATTTTTTTTTTTTTTTTTTTTTGTATCTTAAACATTACCTTTATTTCAATTTTCAATTTTCTAGGGCTACGAGATGTACCTTATCTTTTTGATGATCGGTAAGTGAGTGAGTGTCAAAAAAATTGAAACTTTGAGTTCATATATCTTCCGAACTAGAAAAGGTATAATCATGAAATTTGATAATTTGGTCCCATTTGCAACGTACTCTAGTTAAACGAAGTTTTAGGTTTTTGTGAAACTCCAGCGAAGAGATATGGGCTGGGGGGGGGGAGCAAAAGTGCCCTGAGTTGCTTCTAGAAAAGGATGCTTACGGCTCTGCTTTCTTGACTTGGCGGAGACACTGCCTCCAGATAAAATAGTACAGTCATCTCTCACTTATGCGCGTCTCAGTTATACGCGTCTCTCAGTTATACGCGAATTTCGTAAGGTCCCGGCACGAGGAATAGGAAAATAATGCTATAGATCTCTCACTTATAAGCGCCACTTTGAATTTTCTCTCTCAGTTATGCGCGGAAATGACAACGCAATTCACATTTTTTTTTTTTAAATCGATAAATAATTTTCTGCACCTGTCAAGGTCAAAAGACCGTACCGAAAAGCGGGGTGCAGAGGGTGGAGAGGATGTTACAGTTCGACTTTACACTCACCCCCTCAGTTCTAATGGTTGCTTCTTTTCTTTCTGTTTTAATTTTATCAAGTCACCTGCGTGTTACATTTCGTCCTTGCCTTTACGGTAGCATCTAGATTATTTCTTTCTTTTTTTTTTTGTTTTTGCAATCAAAATGAGCAAAAGAAAGTTAACAATTTCGTTCAAAATGGAAGTTATAAAAGCAGCAGAAAATGATCCTAGACTGTCAAAAATAAATTTAGCTCGCAAATTCGATTTGCCAGAATCAACACTCAGAGGGATTTTAAAGAACAAGGACTCGATCAAAAAAATTAATAGTGAATATTCTGCACAAGCGAAGAAACGATCAAGAATTCAGAATGGAAAATTTGAGATTTTAGAAACCACTTTAATTCAGTAGTTCAGAGAAATGAGAGCTTCTAATTTACCCATTAGCGGTGAGTTATTTAAAGAAAAGGCACTCACTTTGTCATCCAAAATGGGAATCGAAAATTTTTCAGCTTCTTCGGGATGGTTAGAAAAACTTAAAAAAAGACACGGTTTAACAAATCATTGTCTGAGTGGTGAAAGCGCAGCCGTTTCAGATTCAACTGCTAATGAATGGATCGCAGACCTTCCAAATTTAATTCAAAACTTTGATCTTAAGAACATTTTTAACTGTGATGAAACAGGCTTATTTTATCGTCTTTTACCAAACAAAACGATGGATTTTAAGGGAGAAACATGCCATGGTGGCAAACACAGCAAAGAAAGACTGACTGTGCTTTTATGTTGCAATGGGGACGGATCAGAAAAGTTACCGCCAATAGTGATTGGTAAATCCAAGAATCCACGGTGTTTAAAAAATGTCAAGAAATTGCCATGTTCTTACGCAAATAGCACCAAAGCCTGGATGACATCGAAAACTTTTTTAGACTTTTTGAAGGAATTCGATATGAAGATGGCTAAAAAAAATAAGAAAGTTTTGTTATTTATGGATCAGTGTCCCGCCCATCCTTCAGATCTCCCATTGCTGACACATGCACGAGTTATATTTTCCCCTGCTAACTGTACTAGCAGACTCCAGCCCTTAGATCTCGGTATAATAAGGTCAGTTAAAGCGCAGTATAGGAAAGATTTGGTGCGAAGAATGTTTATATCACTAGAGCAGAAAAAGGAATTCAAGAAAATTTCGATTCTGGATGCCATGCATATGTTGGTTCCCTCTTGGAATAACGTAACAGCCATGACAATTTCTAACTGCTTTAGGAAAGCGGGTATTTTTCATTCAAATAATACTGAAGTTATTCCATTACAGGAAAATGAAAACAACAGCAATGATTTTAACATAGACGAAGAAGAATGGAATAGAATAAGCCAAGATTCTCTTTCTTTTCAAGATTTCGTCAGTGTTGATGAAAACTTAACATCAACGGCAATTAGAGATATTGAAACTGTGATGATGTGACAGCTGAAAGAGAAGGAGATGATGATGATAATGATGAAACTGATACTGTAATTGTCCCATCTTATGCTACTGCTTTAGGAGCCCTGGACACTTTGAGATGTTACCTACAAAATGCTGATATAGCATCAAATACAATGACGCACTTTAATGCATTAGAAAAGGTCGTTGTACAAACGCGGCCTAAGCAAAAACAAACTACCATTGATGACTTCTTAAAAGAGGACTAATTGGCATTTTTTTATGTAAGTATATCATCTTCTATGTCAAATGAAAAAAAATTACTTTATTGTATTTTTTGAAACTAAATTTTATAGTGAAAGTGTAAGGATATATATATATATATATATATTTTTTTTTTTAGTACACTATACTAATATTACACCCCATTTATTTTATAAAATATCATTAATCATAATTCTTATATTTCAATAGGTTTTTCTTTCGAATAATGTGTATAATGTGTATAAGGAATTACTACATACAACGTCCTCTCAGTTATGCGCGGCTCTCAGTTATGCGCGATTTTAAGTCAGTCCCTTCAAACGCGCATAAGTGAGAGGTGACTAATTGCAATGACACATTTAAATGGGACACATGGATAAATTTGAAAAATGCACTATAATCTATTTGATATACATTTTGTTAGGGGGGTGGCGGGGTTGTTGTTATTTTTAAGCAAATTTGCTTCGAAATAAACTTTACTTAAATAAAGTGTAAGATTTTTATTAATAGCCTTACATGCGACTCGGTTGTTCATTGTAACTACAAACTTCTTTATGTAACAGTAAATAATGTTTCGTATAAAGTTAGACATCATACTAAACAAATTTATAAAAAAAAATTTAATGTCAAATTTGGCATGTGATGTTTATAAGTCATCTAAAAAATTATTTTCGCGATTCTAATTATGTTTTATGTTTCATAATGATGTTATTTACTGAAAAGCATAAATATATACATTATGTTATTTGAGTTTAAAAAAAAAGAAAGAAAACTCGAAAATATTTGGCAAAAATCCAGTTTCCAGCTTTATTTACAAAAAAGAAGAAGAAAAGAAAACAGTTTGAAGAAAGTAAAATGATATAAGTTGGAAACATTTAACTTACAACAAGCAGTAAGGACTAGCATCTAATTAAAAGAAAAAGAAAATTTTTAACTTAGACGTTGCAGAGATATTAAAATAAGAATTACTGAAAAACGCTTTAAATGGATATTCTATTATTGAAGTAAATACCTAAATCCGCAAAAAGCATTTCGACATTTCATTTAGAGGTGCAAGATTGATATCTGCAGTAACTGGTTACTATGAAAATATAATAGGAATAGCAAGAGCCTCCATCAGCAGAGGTTGAAAGAATGTTCTCTCTTAAATTAAATTAATATGCTGTGGCCCTCATAAAATTTTATTCCATATTATTCAAGTATGTTAATTTAAATAGCAGTATTACACACTTGCAATTAAAAAGTAGAGAGTGCATTTCTTCGAATTTAATTCGGAATGACAGTGATCAGTGAATAAGGAAAGGTTCAGTTCAACAGCGCCCCTTGTTGGGTATTCGCCTACAAAATTAGACCAATATATATATTTTTAATTAATAACTTAAAATATAAAATTAAGTGCATATCTACTCAATAGAAACTGAGATACTGCTATAGTGTTCACCGTAAAAATATAGACTTGTTAAGTAAACAAAATCGAAATTGGATCAAGAAAATTTTTAATAAATATCTTACATATTAAATTTGGTAAAATTCCATTCCATAGATGCTATAATTTAGTTGAAATCGTAAAAACCACAGCGTAGCAGAAAATAAACAAAGCTAAATCCCCCTTTGAATGAACCATTGAACCAAAATGTTGACCCTTTTGAATGAACAAAGCTAAAACTGAAACAACATATTTTTAATACATGTCTTACATATTAAATTTGGCGAAATTTCATTCCATAGAATGCGAGATATAGCTATCCGGTAAATCAATTAAAACACTAAAGATCCTACATTAGAGAGATATTGGACATTGAGGAAATGTCCAGCATGTAAGTTCCAAAGCAGGTGGAACGCAGTAGAACGGAATGTATTTTCATGACTCTCTGAAGGCATATAAAACGAATTTTGCATGATTTTAATACAATAAAAAGTGTTAAACGATGATGAAAATATATTGCGTTCTACTGCATTCCACCTGCTTTGGAACTTACATGGCGGTCATTTCGTCAATGTCCAATCTCTCTCTAATGTAGGATCTCTAAAAAATACAGCCCATCAGAGCCACATTTTGAGCAAAATGCAAGCAAACATAGTCATTACTAACTTATGTCAAGGTGTAACTGAATACCAAGGTTGGTGAAATTTCATTCTATAACCTATAAATGCTGAGATATAGCTATGACGGAAACTGTTCAAAACACGACGTAGAAGCGCTAATTGTTGGATGATATACACCAAAACCTAATCAGCTTAATTCATTCATGTCAACGTCTAAGAGAATATGCAGTTTTATGAAATTCTGTGCATTAATTCTTGAGATAGAGAGACCAGAAAAAATGTGCCACATGGAGACTAACACTCAGACAGACAGGCATTTTCCAAAAATAGTCATATCATATTCAAGACATCCCAAAACGTGTAAATCCATCAAAAAATGGAAATCGAAATTTTTTGTTTTTCCAATACTTTCTTCATATGTTATAGAATAATCAAAAAGTAAAAATCAGTTAGGAATTGAAAAGCAGCAATTTTATTATTATTATTGCAATTTTATTCAAAACACTGAATACCAATAATGCAAAGATGATACTCGATATTTTGATAAGTTAATATAGATTCCAAATATAATTGTTATTCTTTTCATTATATTTTACTCTCAGTTTATGAAACACAGCTTGTTTCTGTATGTATTAAAAGGATGTAATCAACTGCATCATATTTGCAAGTATGCACATGTGTGCAAGTTCAAACGGCTGTCCTGTATTTTTATGTTTCCCTGATATGAAAAGTATTTTAGCACTTAACTGTAGAAGAAATTTTATGTTAACTTGACTTTTATGACTATTAAAAAAATGCAGGACATGCCAAAATGGAAAAATGCCCTCAAACGCTCAAAGGGGTAAAGTGATTTTACAAATTACTGATTCCAAAAAAGATGTAGCAGTGTGTGTTTGATCTGTTATTTGTGCTTCTAAGATATAAAATATTTTGTTTTGATGATTTTAGTTTTTATGTAATAATAATCATAATTTTTTAATTAAAGTCTAAAAGTATAGATTATTCTTTCATGTTAATGTCTAATTACATGCTTAATTATTTTGGAAACGTACAACTCTTTTTATCCATACAATACCTTAATGCAGGAAAAAAAATCATAAAAATATAATTAATTTTTTTAATCTAATTTTAATGAAATAAATTGATTTTTTTTTCTTTTAAATCATGATTATTTTACACGCTGATTTGTCATCAAATTAAAAAAAATGCCACTTTAATAAAGTACTTAAAGTAACAAAATAAAAAAACCAAACCTTTTGTAATAATTAGAAATTTACTGCAGCAAAAATAACTATTATTTCGCAACCAATTTAATGGTTTCATAAGTAGGTAAAATACTTAGAATTTCGAAATTTTGAATGTTTCACTTACTTTGCACCTTATATAATGTAATTTTGGCAATACCTGATGTCAATTTAAAACCGATTGATACGCCTAATATTATTGTTTTTGAATTGTCAGCAAATTAATACAAAAATAACATCTATCACAACGGTCGACAACTGGCCACATCAGGACCGCGGAAGGTCAAATCGTGGACCGCCAAAAATTTTCAACTTGAATAAATAGTTTATTAAAACAATTATCTCAACTACCATCTTCAATGATCTCTAATTATTCAATAATTATCTGTTTTTTCTATTTTATAATGTGTATATAAAATTTTTCAGAACGTATACTTGTGTATATAGTAATTTTTCATGACAAATACCTGATTTTTCTATTCTATAGTGCATGTATGTATGTGTAAAAATAACAATTTAAAATTAATAAGTACTAATATTATTTAAGTGTTTTTTCTCTGGACCTCGATAAAAATTTTCAAAAGTATTCGGACCCAACTTAAAATTACTTGCCGACCCCTGATCTATCAGGTCGTGCATTCGTAGTTCAAGAAAAAAATAAAAATTATGAAATTTGGTTATTCCTCAAACACCTATAATGAATGGAGTATCCTTCTAAATTAATAGCCAAAATGCATCACTACGTACGAAGAAAATTCATAGCATGTCTATTACACAATTTTCTGCTATTCTTAAAAACGTTAATATATTTCATTAATATTTAACACTTTTTTTTTTATAAAACCTATACTTCTTAATATAATGTATTTATCTTTATAACGCCTGTCCTATTCTTGATTAATGCCTCTACGTCTACGCATTTTTTTTTTATTTTTTTTTTTATTTTTTTTTTTTTATTTTTTTTTTTTTTTTTTTTGTGAGGGGAGGGGATATATTTGTTTCAGATACTTTTTACAGCCAGTCTTAATAGAAAATATTTTGAGTTACATAAAATAATTTATTTTACGATAAGTAAAGTGCACGGAATATAGAGAAAATTAATATAAAGTACTCTAAAATAAATAGAGATCAATATAGATTCTCTGTATTCTTCCTCGGCAAAAAAACAAAGAATATCTCTTTTAAGCTTAAAAAATTCAAAGTACATTTCGAAGTGCATAACAACAAATTTATGTTTCTTATATTTAAAAGTAAATTGCATTTTTCGATTCTTGGAGCAGTGTTTTAAAAATATATGTTTCCAAATCTAATTGAATTGCAAAAACCAGTCAGAAAAATAAGTAATATTTCTTTCTACTTTGTTAAGAGATTTTTTTTTTTTGGCGTGTGTGCATTTTGTGCTTGTATATAAATATAAAATAAAAATGTATCCTACATAGAATTACCAATAAAACTTTCTTTTTTCCTCTATAAATACAATAAATTGTGGAACTAACATAAATTCTTCTAGCAAATACATCCCCAACTACAAAGCAATTTAAATGTTAAAAGCTAGAAAATTCACTTTTGAATTTAAAAATAATTAATACGTTTTTATAAATAGCAGAGGCACTTTCATAATGAATGATCCACTTACTTTATAACCTGCTACTCTCCACTAGTCAAAAATTGTATTGCATTATATTTACTTCATACATATTCTTAATAAGTTTTAATTACATTAAAATGTAATGTAATGAAAGTCTATTCCGTACTTTTTAAAATAATTACTTTTCTTTACCACTGTCATATAAGAAATCACGTTACTTGGCTCCCAAAAAATGAAAATCCTACTGAGAAATCGGAAATAACGTTATATCCTCATTTATAACTGTTGGTTACATAGTCAGAAACTATGAAAAAACTGGATTATGAAAAAAAATGTATGTGTTGAAAATAAATCCGTATTAGATGGTTTCAGTTAGTTGTAATGTTTCCAAATCTAATTTAATCATAAAAACTAGTCAAAAAAGTAAGTAATATGTCTTTCTACTTTGCTTTTTATTTAGTTGTGTAGGTGCATTTTGTGCTTGTATATAAATATAAAATAAAAATGTATCCTATATAGAGTTACTAATAAAGCTTTCGTTTTTCTTTTTTTTTTTCTATAAATACAAAATTCAAAGACAAAAAGATATGTTAATAAAACAGCTAAAAAAAACCAATATGATCAACTCAAAAACTTACAGAAGGCCTTCCAACATATTTTAACATCATAGTGAGATTTCAAATAATAAGAAATGTTTTTTATAGTTAAAGCATAAAAGAAAGAAATTCAAGAGTAAATACTCCCACCATTAAAGGAAGTTAGAAAAACGCTTGGAATTTTCCTTCACCTAAAGAGATAAACACCAAGATTTTTTAGTAAAAAGTAATTTTTTATGAGAAGAGTAACATTGAAAATTTCGACCCACGGAGTAGTAAAAAATAAGGTAAAAAATAAAGCATCTGTAGGTGCTAAACTTATACTTCCATCTCTAAAATAACGTGATGGAAATGTTATGATTTGATAGTGTGTAGCTTCTAGCAGAGTTGGAAATCTAAAATTTATTGATACTAAAACGACAGTTGTAGGATATATTGATCTGTCACGCCATGAATTATTGAGGCGTGCTGGGAAATTAGGTCTAGAAAAAAAACTTTCACTTCCAGCAGAAAATTATCCTAAATATAATTTTGTGGTCACAAAGACATGTCTGCTATACAATTCTCCAAGACTACTTGCAACTGTACAACAATCTACAAAGCTCAATCCAGAAAACAATCATGGATACTACTGAACACTGAAATTTAAAAAAAATCTAGTATACATTATTTAAAAAAATCTCTCGTGAAATCATGGGAGACGATAGACACATAATTACAAATAGATTTCAAATAATAAAGCTTGAAAGTAGATGCTTCATACAGCAGAGCTTGTAGAAGCTTGATACAGCAGAAGCTTGAAAGTTTCCCATTCCATATTTCTTTTGCCTTATATAGCACGCTCAATTTTTGAATTTTCAATACCCTTAATCCTCCAACGCCCATAAGTAAACTTATGGTAGCCATACATTCATGATCAATATTTATTTGAATCATAGGAATGACTCTCTTTTGTTTACATTTTTAATTCTGGGATTAGACGAATTTCAACTGCGGATGTCTTGAAATATATGCGTATTTCGATATATGTATTCTCTCTAGATGTTTTTGTTTTTTCAAAATGTGTCTAAAAAGGTAAATTTTATGCACCATTACTCAAAAAATAATTCTCTGAAATTAGCCAAAAATGGCTGATAATCAGGTGATTTTCCTGCAAGGTCAGCCCGGATTCAACATTTGGTGTGCTTTTTGGCAAATTAAAATTTCGCCTAATAGACGTAACGTTAAAGTAAAGATGGACACCCCCAAGTGGGTAAATAATCAATTTTCAGAATTTTTTTTTTCGATTCCTTATTGTGTAAACGAATTTAATACCAAATTTGAAGTCTGTAGGGGCAGTAGATATATGAGATCTTTTTGATGAGTGAGTGAGTCAGTGATAAAATTATCGATTATCAGACATTTTCAAATATCATTATCTCGGAAACTAATTATGCGTTATTTATAAAATTTTGGATTCTAGATAATTAAGGAGGCTTTACTACACATCTAAAATTACAAGTACGTTGGTCAAATAGATTTTCAGTAGTAAAGTGTCGAAATTTGGCGAAAACAGCTCGAAATGGTTCGTGTAATATAACACAATAGTATGTCAGACGAACTTGGCTAACACACTGCCGTGTGTCTATACTCCGTTCGCTGAAACGAGATAACGAAAGTAAACAAATGCGCGTGCGGATTGGCGATGCTTAAACCTGGCGTTGTGCCAGAAGCGCCAATTGTTTGAGCCTCTGCTTTTTTTCCCAAACGGCTGTTTGTTTCTTGTCTTTCACTTTTAAAATTGACGATTTTTTTCGATTGATTTGGTATTTTATATACACAAATGGAGTGTGAAAATTCTTCTTTGAGCCCGCCTAAGAAGAGAGTAAAAAGAAAAGCTTTGAGTAAGGTGGAGAAAGATATGATTTTAAATGTATATAAAACGGAACTTGAATCGAATCCTGAACTTCCGATTTCTCATATAGGAGATAATGCTGCTCGTATAACAGGCGTAGGTAAAGCTTCTGTTTTTCGAGTGTTAAGAGAGTATAAAAAATGTGGTGTGTTAAACTCGCCGAAGAAAATAAAATTACGTAAACGTGTTTTAGAAAATATAGATGATTTTGATAGGAATGCTATTAGGAGAAAAATCCACGAGTTCTTTTTGAGGAATGAATTGCCCACTATAAATAAAGTTTTGGAAGTTGTAAATGATGACCCTGATTTGCCAACCTTTAAAAGGACAACATTTTATCATCTCCTGAAAGAATTAAACTTTAGATATTCACGGAGAGGACGAGACAGTACTCTCATTGATAAAAACGAAATAATTGTGTGGCGAAGAAAATATTTAAGGCAAATCAAATCTTTCAGAGAAGAAGGGCGCAAAATATATTATATGGATGAAACTTGGTTGAATGCAGGCCATACAGTTAGTAAAGTTTGGAAAGATACCTCAGTAAAATCATCAAAACAAGCATTTTTGTCTGGTCTTTCTTCCGGATTAAAATCTTCTTCCGGAAAAGGAAAACGGATGATAATTACCCATATTGGTAGCGATTCTGGTTTCGTGGATGGAGGGCTTGACTTATTCGAATCAA
Source organism: Maratus michaelseni (assembly GCA_963931845.1). NCBI lineage: Eukaryota > Metazoa > Arthropoda > Arachnida > Araneae > Salticidae > Maratus > Maratus michaelseni. The sequence continues at coordinate 252,096,806 of OZ007590.1, read as the reverse complement.
ATAAAAATAAAGATTATCACGAAGACATGAATTCAGAACGTTTTGAAAAGTGGTTTGGTGATATCTTATTTCGACTGGAAGATAACTGTGTGATAGTAATGGATAATGCTCCTTATCATTCCCGAAAATCAGAAAAAATACCGAATACTTCGTGGAGAAAACAAAAAATTGCTGATTGGCTTTTAACAAAAAATATCCCTTTTGAGGACGGAACGATAAAAGCGGAACTGTTGCAGTTAGTGAAGCAAAATAAAAATAAATATGACAAGTACGCTGTCGATGAAATGGCAAAAGCACAAAATAAAACTGTCTTACGATTACCCCCCTATCATTGCGAGCTTAATCCTATTGAACTGATTTGAGCACAAATAAAGAACTTCGTTGCGAAAGAAAACAAAACATTCAAAATGCCTCATGTAAAAGAAATATTCTCTCAAAGTATAAGCAAAATTGGCACTGAAGAATGGAAAAGATGCATTCAACATGTAACAAATACAGTGGAAAAACAAATGTGGGATTTAGATATTGCTATAGATAATATAGTAGATTCCATGATAATCAATCTAGATTCTAATAGTTCCGATACTTCAACTTCATCTTCTGAATGATTTATGAGGTAAGTGGGCTTCAATAATGTAAGATATAAATAGTTTTGTACTATTTTGTATTTAACAAAATTAACTCCTGATGATGGTTTATAACAATGTTGAATTCAGAAAGTTTGCCCCGGGAGGAAATTCCGTTCGGGGCATTAAAATGTCCCCTCCCGGAATATTTCAGATTTTATAATTTTAATGGTCAAAAAGTATAATCCCCCCCCCCCCGAAACTATATAATGTCTCGCCTGGAGGCACAGAAATCCCACCAGGAAAAAATATGTCTGAATTCAACGCTGTTTAAAATAAATAGAGAATAATTTATATTTTGACGTCTTAAACTTTTACATTTTTGTTTAAAATCTCGATGTAAGTCAGTTAGCAACTTGTGTTGTTTTCATATAGTTATCAAAATAAATGTTTAAAAAATTAACAAATCGAAATAAAAAATAAAATTCGTCAACCTAGGGATTTGTGCCAAATGTGTGGCTCCTTGGCGATTTTTCTGCAACCCGTTTGTTTACTTTCGTTATCTCCTTTCCCTGAACAGACTATAGATATTTTTTTTTTCAAATTCATAGGGTTTATATTTGTATATTCCACTAAAATTGTAGTAAAAGGTAACAGAATCTATGTCACAATACATTGAAACTGTTATTAAAGCCAATAAACATCAAACGAAATATTAACTTACTTTTTTTATAATTAAATTTCTGTAAATAATTGCATATTAAAAAAATTTACAAATACGCTTTTTGATTTTTTTTTTTTTTTACTTTTTTTCTTAAAATACTAAAAATCAATTGTTGCGTTTTATTTTGGTATTAATGTAATAAAACTACATTAAAATTATCTATTACAATCCATTAAATTTAACTCCCCTCTTACTCTATTTTTTTTTAAATGAAAAAAAAAACGAGATGTACAAATACGTAATTATTTTGTCGACTGTATCGCGTCTGAGTTAAAGACACATCGTATCATATATTTTAATAATATGCAAAACCTTTAATACTATGTTTCACATCATGTCCTTTAATAATAAGTGCCATCTAATTTTTCATTCGTCCACGGTTTTTATACTCACAGATTCACTTTCTCTACATAAACTTTTAAGGGTAAGTTAATATATTTCCTTAAATGTAGCTAATCATACAGCAGAAGCTTGAAAGTTTCCCATTCCATCTTTCTTTTGCCTTAAATAGCACACTCAATTTTGGAATTCTCAATACCCTTAATCCTCCAATGCCCATAAGCAAACTTATATATTTTTTTCAAATTCATAGGGAATATATTTGTATTGATTTCACTAAAAAATTGTAATAAAAAACAAATGTTATCAAAAAGTACATGCAGGGATGATAATTTGGATCGGATTGTCAAAAAATTCAAGATCATATGACAGAAACAAAAGTTAATCAAAAATTCGAAATCCTACATATATCCTATATATATATATGAGACTCACTGTTTTATCGACATTTTTATCCCAGAAAAGAAGACCTAATTCAAGCCCTTGCTTATTTGGAGGAGATACAAAACTTTGGAAGGTTATAGTATCATATCAGAAAATCCGGAAGACATGGGGCTTTTTTCTATTATTGGGTAATCACTTAATGGCGCCCTATAAAGGCAACATGGTACATATGCACTTAAAATGTAAGCCTAGAGGTCCTTTCAAAAACGTATCACCTGAATGTGACAATGGGCGTTGTCGGAATTATTCATTAAGTCAGTGAGAAAGAGCTTCGTCAAATAGTTCTAATTTTCTGGATTGGATTTTATTAAGTTTTTTCGTGAGAATCCATATTTTGTGCAACTTCTAAAGTGTTACCTTTAATTACCAATATTTTCTCCTAACAGTAAACTGAAGAAATTTAAACTGTCTCTCTAATTCTATTTTAGACTTTTAAAAATTACTATTCTTCCAGTAATTCGTCAATGATTTTAACATTTTTCTGGAGCGTAAGGTGTTTTCTTTTGCTTCCCATGTAAAACACAAATGTAAAATCGAGTACATTGTATTCTGTGTAATTGAGAAATGAACACCCACTTCATACAAGATCAACGTGATGCCACGTTCATGCCACTTATATTTCTAAGCGTTTTTCCTTGCTTATCAAATAGTTTTTCTTATTTTTCTGGGGTTTTTTAACTGTGGATAATTGTCATTACATATTTCGTATCCTATGAAAATGTAAAATAAATTTTCCTGGCAAAAGTACTGTATACTTAGCCTATTTCAGTGCTGATTTGTTGTTGTTGTTTTTCGTTGCTTCAAGGCTTTGTAATTCTTTAACTCATTGGATTAACAAAATGGTTTTTAATATTTTTTAATGCCATGGCATTTTGACATTTTGCTCATTTTGGTCATGACAAAGGTCATAGCATTTTGAAATTTTTATCACCTGTCCCACATGAGGTTTTGAGGGTTAAAAAAATCAAATCTTTTAATTTTAGAAAAGTTGTATGCTTTTTTTTCAAGAGGAAGTACTACGAATAAAAGCCTAGTTTTTTTTTGTTTTCTACAACTCACTTGTATACAATGTTGCAAGAAAATAAATGAGATCGTTAATGTAAGTTGTTCATAGTTTTTTAACGCTTGAGATGGCAAAATGCAGCAATTCATAAACGGAAGCTTGAGTTCCACAAATCTCTCTTTAGACACAACATAAATCTAATTTAGTCTATACACATGAAAGTCCATTGTTTATGAGCCCAATCTTATTATTCTGTTAATTCATATAAAAAATCTAGAGCCTTTTGGAAAAAAGTCAAAAATGTTGTTTTTTGCTTCTCCACTGTGTAAACAAAGGGCTATATTTCATGTGAAAATGTTTTTAAAAATATACAAATAGCAGTTTGGAGTTCACAAGATTGGTGCATATCATCCATTTAATATCATCTAAACCAAAAATGGTGCGACGCGACGCAACTTTTTTTTTTCAAAATCTGCTGTTTTTATATGGAATGACGACCCGTACATGTTAAGACGGAAACCTGCCTAAAATGAAATTTTTCTCCTTTCAGCGATTCACTTTTCACAGGTTTTACTGAAATAATATGCATATGTATTTGCATGTTTTATGAGCTGTAGAAGCAAATTGGATGCAATTTTCTACACCAAATTAGACAGAAGCATTGCATTTGGTGCATTCCGTTATTGTTGCATGGGATGTTTCCTTGAGAGCCTTATATCAATCATGAATTGTAATAGACTGTTTTAAATCAGAATAGACTTAAAAATTTGTAGTTTTATGCAGCATATTTTTAGGTAGATTTCGTAAGAAATACTACCTATTGCATTCTGCCCTAAATTGGAATTTTTGAAAAATTGTTGCAGATCTACGCCGATCATAACTCTCAGAACCCAAAACCACCCCCAGTTCAAAACTTTATCTATCTATCTATCTATCTATCTATGTCACTTTTTTATGGACACGATAACTCAAATAATTCTGCACAAATCTTTTCCAAACTAATACATAAAATCTCGGTCAAGATCGTTAATGGGCAAAATCTAACCAAGGGGGGGGGGGGGGGAAATGAGGGGCTTTTGTGAAAATAGAAAAAACGCCATAATTTCTGAATTATGATATGTATCGAGTCCGTTTAAAGTTATTATTACTTCTGGGAAAAGGGCCGAAAATTTATGCATGGCAAATTTTTGATATCATTAAAAACGGTCTTAAGGGCTAGAAAAAAAAAAGGGGGGGGATCGAAGAAAAAAATTCATAACTTCGTCAATTCACAAGATATCAAATCCGATTAAATTTATTGTAAATTCTCTTAATATTATCTAAAACTTATGTATTGACAAGTTCTTTATAGGACCAACCCTTGTAGCAAAAAAATAAATAAATAAATAAATAAAAATCTCTGCCGGCTCCGCTAGCAAACAAGTTAAGTTTCGAAGTGGGCAATTCATTGGTTCCGCATCATGGCGAAATGGTCATTTCTTTCACAATTCCCAATAAACAGGCGCCCCACGGTCTGCGTCTTCGAAATCTACCTGTTCCTGTAGGCCGAGCCGTCAGGGATTTTTTCATTTCTAGTCCCGTTAGTCAAGAGAATTTAAACTTGAAAATTTATGATAAAATATTCTTACCATAAAAATTTTATAAACTTACAGAAACAAAGCCTCCTTTTCCTCGAGGGCCCAGAGAATCTTTCTCCACTTGTCCCCCCCCCCCTCCTTTCTGCGCCATTGTCTCTGCACCAAACAAATTTGCATTTTGATTGGAATATTTTTATGAAAATTAAACAACGGAAGCAAAAGCAGACAATCTAAATAAAATGAAGCACTTTACAAAAGAAAAAGATAAAGTATTAAGATAAAGTCAGCCTAACTGAAATGAAACATGAAACACGATATCTGAAGTAAATCAGATGTGCGGAAGTAAATAAACAATTAGTTTAAAATTTTTAGAAATTTTTCCATGTCATTACTACTGAGTTACAATAAATTTGAAACAAAGTTTTCTGTAAATAGGTCAGTGTTGCCAAGTTGGGGTTTTTGTTTTTATTTAAAATATCTATCACTCTTCCAGAATAGTAATTTTAGTTTTATTTAATGACACACCCGTTAGTAAATAAAGCGAAGATTATTAGTCGAAAAAAAATGGTAGATATTTTAAAATTGAAATAAACAACAATGTTATTATTGAAATAAATATTAATAATAATATTGAAATAAATAACTAATAATTGAAGTAAATAATATTGAAATAAATAATATTTTGAAATTTGAATAAAAAAGTTCTCCAATCTGGCAACAGTGAAATAAGTCCTTGCAAATGAGTAAAAAATTAGTTGCAAGTCTTGAATATTAGAAAGGAATCGAGCTAAATAAAAGCACTTAATAAAATAAATTTATTGTGGAGTCATATCCGAATCCTTTTTCATAAATTCTTTAGGTCTTATTTTCATGACAGTGCTCTTTAGAGAGTAATGCTGCCCTCTAAATGACTCTAAATTCGACTCCGTCAGCATTCGACTCATGAGCTCCTTTCAAATACAATCCATTGAGATTTGAACCGTGGCATGCCACATACCACCATGCTCCTTTGAAAGTGACAGCACAGTTGTTTCCATCTTTATCATTGTCTCGATCTTTAGTTGTGAACGGGTGACAATCCACAAAAGTAAAAGAATCACCTATAATAAAAAGAAGAAGCATTTACAAGCATCTACATCTGTTATTATTGAAATAAATATTAATAATAATATTGAAATAAATAACTAATAATTGAAGTAAATAATATTGAAATAAAGCATCTACTATAATTATCTAATTAATATAGTAGAGCATCTACTAAAGCATCTACTATATATATGAAATGCAAATGGAAATTTCGTTCCGGTTGTTTATAACTTGAGTTCTGCTGAATGGATATTAATGGGACTTGCACTGTTGGTTAGATAATTTTCCAGAGAAGGTTATATAACATATCGTTCTACGCTGTTTAGTTATAGAACTATGGGGAAAGTTCTATAATCAGGTGAACCCAATTATGAAAGATTAGCCTTTTTCAAAGGTTCTACTGGACGGATTTTGAGGTGACTTTGCATTGTTAGGTAGATATTTTTTCAGGAATGGTTTTAGTATATTGCATAGCGTTCAACATTGCCTAGTTATATAATTATAGGGGAAAGTTCTATAATCAGGTGAACCCGATTATGAAAGACTAGCCTTTTTAAAAAGGTCTACTGGGCAGATTTTGATGAGACTTGCATTATTAGTTAGATAATTTTTAGGGATGGTTTTAGTATGTTGCATATCGTTCTAAGTTTCTCAGTTATATATTTATGGGGGAACGTTTTATATTCATTTGAACCCGATTGCGAACGTTTAGCTTTTTAAAAAAGTTTACTGGGTGGATTTTGTTTGTTAGTTACATTGTTAGTTAGATAATTTTCCAGAGATGGGTTTAGTATATTGAATATTGTTCTATTGTTCTTTGCCAAATCCTATTGTAAATGATCAACTAAAAGAGCTGATCCTTAACAGCTTAAATTTTGTCTGGCACATTAGAAAATATAATGGCGCAATGGCGTTGGTATCGTTTTCAGCAATACGGAAAGACATTTCAGGTAAAAGTACATATTGCTTTAAAACACAAGGTCAAATTCACCGATACATTTCGTTTGATTCAAGGTTCGTTTAGAGTAATCGAGCAAATTACCGGATGAAGCCTGCTAGTATAAAAAAAAAACTAAATTAACGGTACAAATTTTAAGGTAGACCGAAGAAAATAATTAACATCACATAAAAACTTCTTGAAATTCCAGAAAAAGAAAATGAATCCGATACCTATATGCAAAATTAAAGCTTTGACGTGCATACCTGCTGTTCCTGTGTATCCTGCGACGTGTGCCTCATAGTTGTGTATCTCATCGTCAATCCAGAAACTGTCATATGTTGCGTAAGTCATATTTCCTTCCCAGTCAACTAAGTCAAACTTCAGAGAATTTGCTCTAATATTTGTTAGAGCAAAGTTATTGTCATTACCTGAAAGAAAAATCTCAAGTTAATCATAATATCAACAATTCCTATTAGTTATTTTACATTATTAAAATGGCAAATTAGCGCAGAACTGATTGACTTTTCGTCTAAAACTGTTCAGAATATTTCGAGATAATTTTATAATTATTTGTTTAAATTACCAAAAAAAATAAAAAGACGATCCCCTAAGCAAAATTTAAATATAACATTAATTAGGAGACGTCACATTTTTATAGGAAAATTTGTGGCAGGGTGAGTACGGAATGTTCTCTCTTTTTTCTGACAAGTGTACAAAGATGGCCTTACAAAATAAATACTGATAATTTTCAGAATTGAAATTATCCACTCCTTATCTTTCAAAATGAAGAAAGCTAATCAGTTATGATTAGAGAAGAAATTACTCATTTAAAAGTATTTTTTCTTTGTACAAAAAATAATACTTTTGGAACATGTAAAAATATCTATAACTCATCCTAAATCGCATTAATTCCAATCGATATGACGTGTTAAATTAATTTTAAAATAAGTCATTTTTTTATGGTGCTTTAAAATATTATCAAGACACAAAGGCGTTAACATTAAGTTAACATAAGTAAAGAAAAAATTACTTCTGCAAAAACTTATATCACCTTTAGCGTTTCTAGTTGAAACAATAATCGTACATGCATATTATTTTTACAATATAGTTGTAATTCCATCACTTACTACCCACGTTCTGCCACTTTCGAACAAAAGGAACTTTAAATCAAAGAACTGGAAATTAATAAATACTTCTAGAGGCAATATCTTGCATATTGCAAGTCGGTACTTCTTCGTAAAACAAAGATCTTATTGTCTCATTCTTGTTTTAGAAATATTTCCTATTTCACAGATATAGATCAATTTACATCAGTGCCTGTCACATTTCCGTTTCCTTTTCTGTGTATAGGTGCTTTCGCTTCATTTCCGCTTCGGAAATAGATTCACTTTCATATCCGTTATGAAGTGGATGTCAATTTAATACACAAGTCACTTATGCAGGTTTTAGTGAAAGAAAACTATCGATTTTCGCATGTGAATAAGATAATTAATTGATTCGTACCTGTGAATAACAACGGAAAACATTCATAAAGAAGATGTTGAATAAACAACGCTTAAATGTAGGTTTATATATGTGGGTGTATGGATAAGTGGGATAGAAGAAAGAAATCGACTAACAATAGAGCGCACAGTTAGCTCTCTTTGGTAACAAAATTAAACAAAAGAAAATCAAGTTTGATTCAATCACTGCTGTTTAAACAATGTATCAGAAAATTCTACTTCTACGTGATAAAAATATTGGGTTACGAATTTTTCAAGTTGATGCCAAAATAAATACCACCTACGGGAATTAAGTTTTCCACATTCTAAGTAAAATCATATTTAGTATAATTGGTTTTCTAAACGTGATACGTAATCATCAAACTATAGATTCTCTATCGATAAGAACCGGGTTTTAAAGAAACGAACACCAATATTTTACACTATACATATAATAATGAAAAATTTTCTCATAAAATAACATAAGATTTTATTGCATGAGAAAACCTCTGGCGTTTCCTCTTAACATATTTTTCAAAGTTTTAATTCGACAATTTTTAACCCTAAACGCACTGTACCGCGAACGGTTAGTTGTAAATATTTTTTTAGAAAAAAATTACATAGCATGTTTTCTCCTTAGCACACGTGGCTTCATGTCTTTTTTCAGTTAAATAATATTGGGAGACTAAGTTAGGGCTTCCTTGTTTACAGAACACAGGTGAAAATAATTTTTAATTGAAGATTCTAATAGTTTTTTTATATTTATATTTTTTAGATTGCCCACCAATTAGACCACAATTTTTTTCTTTTTTTATGATTTCTTCTTTCAATTATGCACTCAAATAATAAAGTTTTAAAATTTACTGAAAACCGTATTACTACTGTATTAGGCGCTTGCCAGCGGTTAATAGGCAAAAAAATCGGAAAGAAAGCATTTTTTGTTTATGATTATCTCAGTGTTTAAGCGAGTTACTCGCTTACACATTTGTTAAACTTGTGTTTTATTTATTTATTTATTTATTTATTTTTATTTTCTTTTTGTTATGAAATATTAGCTGGAAACAAATGCTGAACTACTTACATTGTTTCAAGTGCAAACATGTTAATCTTCTGCAATCGGGTTAATTTAATCGGATGATCATGCTTGAAAATTATTATTTTATTTTATTTTTTTTTATTTTTTTTTTTTTTTTTTTTTTTTTGTAAAAACTCAGTACATTGAGATACAGTTTTCCAGCAAATTGCATCTAAAAGTACATTTTTTTTTTATTCGATAGTGTAAATATTGGAATTGTGCCATGTTTAGAAGTAAATAGTTTTGCGATAAAAACGAAATTGATTGTCCAGCTCATTGCCATCATCGATATGACGTCAACGTTACTCACAGATATGTTTTTCTTTATAATATAGATACAATCAGTTTTTTAATATTTTTCTTTTCCTTTGGCTGATTCTAATAAAGACATGTAGTGAACTTTTTTTTTATCACGAACAGTCATTTGACCAGGAGAAATTTGCTTTCCTTATACGGTTATCAGATCAAAACACGCTATGTGCAATACCCTTAACTAGTCATGATTACAGAATATTTGCATAATTTACTCTAAAATGCCGTATTTAGCCTGGTGGAATATGCAACAGAAATGCTTTTCTTCCAACAATCTTCGGAGTTCAAAACTCCAGACTAACTTGATTACGTGACTTGTCAGTTTCGTTTCCACACCATGGCCATTTCTCTCAATACGTCCATTATCTCATTGTGGGGCATCATTTTTCTCCCTCGCTACATGTACCACGCTGCTGGGAATCAGTTCGTTCTGTAGTACCTTTGAATGTACGTTGTTTTCTGTTACATTTTAATAAAATCTATTTTTTGTAATGGTGAAGTCTTTATATTGAATACTGGAATATACATATTATAGAATTTAATTTATCCAGTGGCTCTTATATAATACCAAACACTTATATTTTATTCACAGAAAATAATATTTGTCAAACCATTAATTTGCAATGCATAAATTAATGCATAAATTTATTATAAACTTACAAAAATAAATTAATGTAAAATATTTACAATGCATAAATTAAAATAATTAATGAAAGCCTATAGAAAATGACGGTCCTGAGGAATATCTGATGCAAGTATCTAATTCAGAATTTTTTAAATGTTGGACGAGCCAAAAGTCGAAAAGAAATAAAAATTCACTTATTCAAAAGTATGAACAGTAGCAGGATTCGGTTTTCGCAGAAACACATTGAAAGGCATGAGCTTTTTCTTTTCTTTTAACAATAAAAAAAAGTTATTCCAAAGAAAAAAAATGGTTACATCGACAGTCGGCGCTTCACTTCTGTTGTTGTACAGTCGGATTTAGTTTGTACAATGATGCAACAAAGTTTGGAATGCTGCTAGAAATACAAATACTCAATGTAATATCCGCTATTTATGAGAATGCCGTTAGACATGGTACGACACTTTGCATAGCATAACGTTTCAGATGTCACATGTGACGTTTTTGTAACAGTACTACTTGAAGTTACAAACGTACAGAGGTCGGTTGTGGTCATTCGCTGTTCTGAAGGAAGCTATTCGCCATTATGTAACAGAAATTACAGCTGAAGTTTTCTTCGATGCTGTACACAGTGTCGAGCCACGTCTGAAAACCATTCTCATGAATAACGACTGTCACATTGAGCAATTGCATTCTTATTTGCATAGCAAAATTTACTGTATCACTGTATAATTTAACAAAACTGAATAGCAATAGAACTAAAATGGTATATCTGTCTGTACTAAATATAACTATTCACGCAACATATATATTTTTTCGTTATTAAAAAAGAAAGTAAAAAAAGAAAATCTGATGCTTTTCTCTGCATTCTGTGAAAAAATACATTGTACCACTGCCTATATACTTATCGAATTACTGTTTTTAACACTTTCCAACCTAGTTGAAAAGTGTTTATGACTTCGGTTTGTCTGGCTGTCTGGCGTCTGCCGTCTGTCCGTGCTCTAACTCCCGTAAATATGCTCGGATTGCCTTGCAATTTTTATATGTTATTGTCGTTATCTATAGCACGTTCCCTATTTCAACTGAAGTGCTATAGTTTTTTTACTATAGTTTTATTACTTATAGTTTTTTTCACTTATAGTTTTTTTACAGGGACACTCAAAAGAATTCCGTTACATTACGGTCTATGGGGAAAAATCATTTGCGGTTTATTTTAATGATGTTACACAATTGCAAACACATTGTAATTGATAAATATCACTAAAGTGTATTACAAGAAGCTTAATATGGAATAGGGTGTGCATAGCACTTATAGTTAATTTACAGGGACAGTCAAAAGAATCCGTTACATTGCGTCTATGGAGAAAAATCGTCTGCGGTTTATTTAAATAACCTTTCACTATTTTAAACACATTGAAATTTATATATATATATCACTAAGGTGCATTACAAGATGCTTACCACAGAATATTGTGTGTATAGCAGTCATCGTTCATTTACAGGGACACACAAAAGAATTCTCTAATGTCTGTTAACAATAATTCCTGGAAGTGCGTTTTAAATTACTGAACGCGATTTTAAATTTAACTCACTTTTTGTTTATTACGTGGTGTGTATAAATTCTGTAGATCCTATACAAGGAAGCACAAAAGTTCGCGAACACATTTCCGTTTATTGACAGAAACTCCAGAAGGAGAATTTTAAACTGTGCTACGTGTTTCTTAACTGAACTAAAATTTAGCATCCTATGTAGTATATATACAAAATATTTGTTTTTTGTTTTTTTATATGCATAGCATTTGAAATTTTATCTTTTGATTCTAACTATGAGAATTGTCTTGCTATATAAAAACTAAATATTTTATGCATTTTTTTCTCTCAAGCTAAATTTTACAAAATTATTATTATTATTATTATTAATTTTTGTTTCTCTCAAATATTAAATATTAAATCCTGCTTCATAGCCAAAGAAGTTTCAATTATTTATTTATTTAAAATTGATTCTAAAATTCGATTCCTACACTTTATCTATTTACTTATAGGTATTGTTATTATTATAAAAAAAAAATTTCTTTCTAAAAGAATATAAAGTAAATAATTTCCCATAAATTTTCCTTAAATTTTTATTTTCTCTACCGCTTTGTTTAAAAGAAAAATGAAAAAAATAACTGTCTAAATTACTTAAATTTATGCGGGCATATCATTATCTTCCGTGGTTTTTAAGATATGCCAAAAAGATAGCGTCTTCCTCTCACTTGCAGTAAAGACGCCCACAATAGGTCCCCTATTTAAAGGGAAAGAGAGGATGCGAACCTCCCTCCCTAGACTGCAATCGTACTGATAACTATCCCGCGAAATGCGTGGAGTGACAGGGGGGGGGGGGGGGGGGAATCCTCACCTACTCCGTATTATTTACCTCATTTATTCGTCCCAGATTTATTTTTTGTAAAATGATATTTGTTTTGAATTCTATGCATTGAGAAAAAAAATCACTGTATCCTGTATCCTGTTTCGTTATTATATCTGAATTTTTATTTTATTTATTTGTTTTTGTTTCGTTTTGTGTGTTACCCTCAATTTCTAAATATTTTAACTCTTGTATTGAGCTATTTACCAAACTTCTGTATTCATTGAAATTTCACAATTTATTCCCTTACTTATTTGTGTAATTTTTTTTTTTCAATTTATTCACTACTAGTCCTCGAAAAAATATAGTACTTTTATTTTATTTCTATTTATTTATTTATAATTATTATTATTATTATTTTCGTTACTCGCGTATTAAGTTTCGATCAAAAAATTATTGTTTTCCTTTCGTTACTCAATATTTGATTTTCAAAACTTGCTTATCTAATTAGAATTTTATTTTTTTTTTTAATTTTTTTTTTTCAAAATTATTCAATTTAATTTTCTAATTCGCTCTGAATCTGTTGGTTTACAATCTCAGCCTAGTTACACAATTTGAGAGCTAACTAGACTCCAAATTCTGTACCAATATTTTTTTTTCAGCAGTGTTAAGCACTAAAACTACTTATTCTACACAAAAAATTGGAATTTTTCTCTCAAATTTTTCTCTCGTTTTTTTTTTTTTTTTTTTCAAAAATACATTCAATCTTTCATAACTGTAAATGTCTTTAATAATTGTTCAGTTTCAAACATAAACTTATCCTTATTTATCTTTATAAATATTTTAAATTACTTCTTTTTTTCTCAAAAATTTGTAAAAAAATCCATCATCATTTTTTTTTTCAGAATTAAACGATATTGTAAAAATTCATCCTTTTATTCGCTACTTGTTTGTAACTGAACATATTTGTAAAAAATACGTAAATACACATAAAATCATTTAAAAAAAACAATACAATTTGTAGACACAGAATATAATAAACAATATTTTCCCTAAAAATTAGTCATGACTGAATTCTATGAAAAGTTGCACCAATCTTTGCTTAGAATGCAGGAGAACATTGTCATAAAGAAAATTATTTTCATTTAATCTTTGTTTATTTTTAAATATGCAGCCAATAATCTTACCTCAATCAAAGAAAAATAAATGTATATATTATTTATTTTTAAATTACTAGCATAATAATTACAACCTAAATAATTTTAACTTAGAATACTTAAATATATAAAAAAAAAAAATAGTTTTAATTTGACACATTTTAATAGAATTAAATTACCCCAAAATGTAACCTATATGAGATTAAATTAACCCACGTACGTTAAATGGTCTGGCGCCAACTAAGTTAATGGTCCCTCTATGCTGTTGATTTACCGACAGATCCTACTAAAGGCCGGTTACACCTGTCAATTAAAAGTTTATCATCATACATAAAGAAAATCAGGTGTGGGGTGCACCTTTACCATCACTCATTAATTACCTATAGGGGGCTTCAGATTGCAGAAGACTCCGTGATCGTTGCCTAATTAGATACTAGAGAATTATTTATCTAAAGAAAAATAATTGTTGCGTTGTGTGTAGAGTATCTAATATATGGCAGTTTGGTTTTGGGAATGGAGTGTATAGAGTTCCATAAGACACTTACCAAAATAACCCTACAGATAATTTTTAAGTAAAACCTTCTAAGATTAAAGTTAAGAAAATTCTAGAGAAATATTTAGGTTTTTAAAATTAATTATGCAAACACTAAATTAAGACAACATTTTTTTTAAACAAAAAAAAACAATTACTTTATTTACATTAAAAAAATAAACATATCAAAAAAACATAGTAAGGATATATAAATAATCCTTTTTTTTCTTTACAATTTACTTTAAACATTAAACATTCTTAATTACTATATGATCAAGTTCTCCTGCCGAACAAAAATTACAATTAAATTCGAGCGGTACAAACACAATTGGGTTGGTAATTATATAGGAAAACATCATACCTGAGTCGTTAAAAGACAGACTCAACTCCAGTTATTAAGGGATTCACTGGTTCCAGGTCGGACGCTGATGAAGACTAGTGTAAGTGACTCCTTATGGGCATACCCTCATCGACAAGCACGGTAGCATATTTTTTTACAGGAATTATATGCAGCACACTTTCACATTATTTTCCAACTATAGCACTTATACACTCTCATTTACTAATTCTTTTCAACTGCACTCATTCACATTTTTTTATCGACTGTCTTTTTCTCCAAGTTCTGGATTTTTTCCAGTCGGTGGTGGCACCTCCCACTCTACTTGACTTTTTTACGACCTTGTGCCTAAATGGCCCAGTGTGTCAATAACCACACCTACCTTCGCTGCTCATAGGAGAACTGTCCAGCCAATGACCACAAACTATCTGGCCCCCTTAAATTAACCAGGCACCTATGTGTCTACCCTGAGTCCTCTAGCTTCGAACTCAAGGTACCACACAAGACGCGTGACTGACAGCCTCCCATAAATTTACAGTCATAAAAACTTCACAACATGGTTCCAGTGCACTCGATTCCCAAAACCAAACTGCCATATATTAGATACTCTACACACAACGCAACAATTAATTTTCTTTAGATAAATAATTCTCTAGTATCTAATTAGGCAACGATCACGGAGTCTTCTGCAATCTGAAGCCCCCTATAGGTAATTCATGAGTGATGGTAAAGGTGCACCCCACACCTGATTTTCTTTATGTATGATGATAAACTTTTAATTGACAGGTGTAACCGGCCTTTAGTAGGATCTGTCGGTAAATCACCAGCATAGAGGGACCATTAACTTAGTTGGCGCCAGACCATTTAACGTACGTGGGTGAATTTAATCTCATATAGGTTACATTTTGGGGTAATTTAATTCTATTAAAATGTGTCAAATTAAAACTATTTTTTTTTAAGTATTCTAAGTTAAAATTATTTAGGTTGTAATTATTATGCTAGTAATTTAAAAATAAATAATATATACATTTATTTTTCTTTGATTGAGGTAAGATTATTGGCTGCATATTTAAAAATAAACAAAGATTAAATGAAAATAATTTTCTTTATGACAATGTTCTCCTGCATTCTAAGCAAAGATTGGTGCAACTTTTCATAGAATTCAGTCATGACTAATTTTTAGGGAAAATATTGTTTATTATATTCTGTGTCTACAAATTGTATTGTTTTTTTTTTAAATGATTTTATGTGTATTTACGTATTTTTTACAAATATGTTCAGTTACAAACAAGTAGAGAATAAAAGGATGAATTTTTACAACATCGTTTAATTCTGAAAAAATGATGATGAATTTTTTTACAAATTTTTGCGCCAGACAGCGCTCATAAAAATGTCCGTCACTTTGTTAGCTAAATTTATACCAACCATTGTACCGCTCTGATGTCTAAATAATTATATATATAAATGCAAGGAGAAATATTTACTTGTACTAATTATAGAATTAAAAAAAATGAAGAACACTCAATATTTACATATACATTTCTAAGTGTGTAACACAAAAAAAAGGTGGTGAATACTTTCCACCAATTTTATTTTCGATTTTTTTTTGTGTGTTTTTTATGTTTTCTTTTTCTGAAATCTAAACAGTACCTTAACACCAAATTTTAAGTTTTTAAGACTACAACATTTGTTGAATTTTCAAAGGGTTTTTTTTTTTTTTTTTTTTTTTTTAATTTTCCGGATTTTATAATTTTTCCTTTCTTTGTATCCAAAACAGTAGCTTTATTGCAAATTTTAAGTTTCTATGGCTGCGGGATCTACCCAATCTTTCTGGTTTCAACGTTACTTTCCCCTCCATCTATCTTACTCCGTGTTTCTGATGACGCGAAAGTGAGTGAGTGTGTGAGTGACAAAAAATCGAAACTTTGAGTTCATATATCGTCTGCACTAAAAAAGACAGAATCGAAAATTTTCAAATTTTGGTTCTATTTGCCGCATACTCTATATAAACGAAGTTTCAAATTTTGGGGATACTCCAGCGCAGCGATATGAGGGGGTCAAAAGTGCCCTGAGTTGTTTCCAAAAAAGGATGCTTTCGGCTGTGCTTTCTCGACTTGGCGGAAGCACTGCCATGTCTCCAGATTAGAGCACGGCCAGACAAACCGAATTCAGAAACACTTTTTAACTTTGTTGAAAAGTGTTAAAAATGTTTAGGAAATTTTCTAGTCGAACACTATGCTCCGACAATTATTTTGACGAAAATGTCTTTTGATATGATGAAGGACAAAATTTGAAACATTTTTTATACCTTTTAAACTAACTGTTTGTGAATCAGCTATTGGTCAACGAAGGGACGGGACACTCTGATTATATTACTTATAAAAATAACTAATTCCTGTGAAAAGAAAACAAACTTATAAGCTACTCACTTTGTTTTGGCGTATCGTTTTGCGGAACTGATGACATTTACAGCAAGATCCAGAAATTCAATTAATGTATTTGAACTCCTATTTCCGATAACATTTTGAGATGGTGTGCTGTGGCAGAGAACACAATTCTTCAAAAACAGTACATATAAAACTAAATGTCTAATAACGTTTTTTATCAACATTATTCCTGTAGCAATTTTATATCTCTTTTCAAAAATGCAAATGTAAGCTTCAAATTTAATCGCTATTCCAGGTATCATTATTATGGTGTAGGAAGCGATTTAGTTCCTCAGAAATTCTCGGAAATAGCTCTGAAGCCGTGATATGCAGAGGTTCTTTCTTTTAGTTTATCATTCCATTTATTACAAAAGCAGATACATTTACTCATATGCACATGCATTATATACACATGCAATATGAGTATATGTATACATACATATACTCATCATATACACACACCTCCGAAAGTTAAAGTACAGTCGTGGAGGTAAAAAAAGTATATCCCCCCCCCCACCCTCCCACACGCACACACTCAAGCACACTAATTCTGCCATGTAATCGTCGTATAACAAGTATTTTTTAACAGAAAATAAAACCAACTTCAAGGGATTGTTGACCTTCGTTTTTTTTTTGTGACAATCCTGTACTATTGTTATTCACACTAGAGTATGCAGAGGTCGATTTATACGGACCCGAACCCAGAAATTCTCTTTGAAGTCAACCCGAACTCGGTGCACTTCGACACGATATTTTCATCCGTTTATGAAAAAATACACCATAATTTATCTCTAATATCAATTTTAACTTTTATGCGGAAACACAAACATATACAGGGTGTCCGAAAAGTCTGGATGGGAAAGTCAATATTTAAAAAAAATTTATTTAAGAATATCAAAGTTGTCCCCCCCCCCCCAACTCTGCCTCCTCGGGAGGAAAGGGGGCAACTTTGAAATCTTAAATGATAACCCCCCTTTTTTATTGCAGATTCGGATTCTATGAGAAAAAATACGTGACTTTTGTATTGAACATTTTCTTCAGAAAATCGTAGATGACGCTGTAATCGAGTAAAATGCAGTGAGAATCTTTTCCATTGAAAATCTGGAAACGGTCGAATAACTCGAGAAATATACATCGGATTGAAAAACGGATAAATACGTGTTCAATATTTTAGAAAAATGGCAACTTTTATATCCCTAAATAGATTTTTCTAAAATATTGAACAAGTATTTTTCCGTTTTCTATCCGATGTATATTTCTTGAGTTATACGGCCGTTTCCAAACTTTTCAATGAAAACGATTCTCACTGCATTTTACTCTATTACAGTGCCATCTACGATTTTTCGAAGAAAATCTTAAATACAAAAGTTACGTATTTTTTCCCGTAGAATCCAAATCTGCAATATAAAAGGGAGGTTACCTTTTAAGATTTCAAAGTTCCACCCCCTTTCTCCCCAGGGGGGCAAAGTTGGGGAGTCATTTTGATATCCCTAAATAGATTTTTCAAAAATATTGAATATGCATTTTTCCGTTTTTCAATCCGATGTATATTGCTCGAGTTATTCGACCGTTTCCACACTTTTCAATGGAAACGATTCTCACTACATTTTACTCGATTACAGCGCCATTTACGATTTTCCGAAGAAAATGTTCAATGCAAAAGTTACGTATTTTTTCCCGTAGAATCCAAATCTGCAATAAAAAAGGAGGGTTATCATTTAAGACCCCCCCCCCCCCCCCCAACCAGGAGGGAGAGGTTGGGAGGCAACTTTGATATCTGTAAATAGATTTTTCATAAATATTGAACATGTATTTTTCCGTTTTTCAATCCGATGTATATTTCTCGAGTTATTTTTCTGTTTTTCAATCCGATGTATACTTCTCGAGTTATTCGACCGTTTCTAGACTTTTCGGACACCCTGTATATACTCCTTTATATTCAAATATATAGTTTTTTCATCCTTTAAAACTACCTGTTTATGAATTAGATATTGGTCAACGAAAGGACGGGACACTCTGATTATATTACTTATAGAAATAACTAATTCCTGTGAAAATAAAACAAACTTACAAGCTACTTACTTTATTTTTATTTTGGCGTACTGTTTTGCGGAATTGATGACATTATCAGCAACATTCAGGTTGAAGTTCAGGTTATTAAACCTGAACCGCAAGAGTCAAAACCTAATCCGAACCCGAAACAATTAGAGTAAAATCAAGTAAAATAACCCAGCAAACTTAAACTTTAAATGAGTTTTCTTCTAAAATACATATTTAAGGTAATACATTCTCTTTTTAATATCTCATATCAGTAATATGTTTCATCGCTTTTTTGTTCATAATAAAGAACATATGAAAACAACTCGACTCTTATACGGTCTCTTTTAATTAAAAATGCGGCGACGTTTAAATGTCATCGCATTTTGTTTAACCACGCATTGCATGATCTTCTCATTAATGTCATTTATTTAATTTTTGTTACAATTTTTAATGAATTTCAACCTTAGAAGCACAAAAGACTCTTTATGTACATTTATAAACGTCTCTTTATGATATGAGCAAATAAAATTATAAAGCTTTTCTTAGATAAGTCTCAAAAGTTAATTACTTTTCTTTCATTCCATAACAAAGAAAAGGGGAGAAAAGTTTTTCTTAAAGGTATCTAAGAGCTTTAAAAGCTTTCTTTTATATAAATACAATTTGAAGTGCTTGTTTAAGTAAATAGAACTTAATATAAAAAAAAGCGTTTGCTTTTAATGAAGGAAACATGAATTAAACATTTCCTTGCCCAAAGCTTCGAAAAACATAAAAAGGTCGTTTTTGAATTTCCTTAGAATTTCAGAAATACATTACCCCCAAGCTTAGAACAACAATGCTTACTGTATTATTATTCTTCAGAGTTTTTAGGTTGGAGCGTTTAAGTTTTGTTGAATAGCGAGCCCTGAAAAAAGAAAACTTTCCCTGGCGTACATTAACGATTCAATAGTTTTTTTTTTTTTTTTTTTTGGTAAGATCATTTGTATTTCCTAAACATGAGTTAAAAATTGACACTTCTTACTTGAATGTAATTTTAATTTCAAAGTGTTTAAACTTGTGACTTGGTTTTCTCTTAAGAAGGTAAGCTAAGTACATTAAAATTTTATTAGGTTGGCAAGAATGTCATTTCGATTTTTAGGGTTCCATACCGCAAAAGGAAACTAGTCGGATGTGCCCATCTCCAAACTTTCTTCTATCTCACACAGGTTTCGCATACACTAAAGACGAATCCGCACCAATTTATATCAAGGTCTAACTGAATCTAAACTTTTATTAAATTCCGTGCATTAGTTCTTGAAATATGACTATTGCTAAAATTGTGTAAATCCTGCAAAATATAGTATAGCAGCGCCACCTGTTGGTAGATTTAGACTAAAACCTCATCAACAAATGTCAACGTCTAACTGAATCTGAAGTTTGATGGAAATCCGTGCATTAGTTCTTGAGATATAGTTATCGTGTTAATAATGAAAAAAGTAGTATAGCAGAGCCACCTGTTGGACTATTTATACCAAAACGTAAGCAGCATCTATTTATGTCAATGTTTAACAGAATATGAAGTTTTGTGAAATTTCGTGCATTCGTTCTTGAGATGTTGCTGTCGTAAAAATCATAAAAAAGTAGTATAGCAGCGCCACCTGTTGGGCTATTTACACCAAAACTTAAATAGCATCTAATTATGTCAAGGTCTAACTTAATCTGAAGTTTGGTGAAATTCCGTTCATTAGTTCTTGAAATATAGCTATCGTAAAAATCACGAAAAAAGTGGTATAGCAGCGACACCTGTTGGGATATCTACACCAAAACGTAATCGGTTTTGGTGTAGATCACCTAATAAGTGTCTATTTATGTCAAGGTCTAACTGAATCTGAAGTTTGATGAAAATGAGTGCATTAGTTCTTGAGATAGAATTATTGAAGAAATCGCGAAAAATGCAGCATAGCAGCGCCACCTGTTTGGCGATTTTGACCAAAAACTAATCAGCCCCAATTTATATCAGGGACTAACTGAATACAAAGTTCAACAATCCCTTGAAGTTGGTTTTATTTTCTGTTAAAAAATACTTGTTATACGACGATTACATGGCAGAATTAGTGTGCTTGAGTGTGTGCGTGTGGGAGGGTGGGGGGGGGGATATACTTTTTTTACCTCCACGACTGTACTTTAACTTTCGGAGGTGTGTGTATATGATGAGTATATGTATGTATACATATACTCATATTGCATGTGTATATAATGCATGTGCATATGAGTAAATGTATCTGCTTTTGTAATAAATGGAATGATAAACTAAAAGAAAGAACCTCTGCATATCACGGCTTCAGAGCTATTTCCGAGAATTTCGGAGGAAGCAAATCGCTTCCTACACCATAATAATGATACCTGGAATAGCGATTAAATTTGAAGCTTACATTTGCATTTTTGAAAAGAGATATAAAATTGCTACAGGAATGATGTTGATAAAAAACGTTATTAGACATTTAGTTTTATATGTACTGTTTTTGAAGAATTGTGTTCTCTGCCACAGCACACCATCTCAAAATGTTATCGGAAATAGGAGTTCAAATACATTAATTGAATTTCTGGATCTTGCTGTAAATGTCATCAGTTCCGCAAAACGATACGCCAAAACAAAGTGAGTAGCTTATAAGTTTGTTTTCTTTTCACAGGAATTAGTTATTTTTATAAGTAATATAATCAGAGTGTCCCGTCCCTTCGTTGACCAATAGCTGATTCACAAACAGTTAGTTTTAAAGGTATAAAAAATGTTTCAAATTTTGTCCTTCATCATATCAAAAGACATTTTCGTCAAAATAGTTGTCGGAGCATAGTGTTCGACTAGAAAATTTCCTAAACATTTTTAACACTTTTCAACAAAGTTAAAAAGTGTTTCTGAATTCGGTTTGTCTAGCCGTGCTCTAATCTGGGGGCATGGCAGTGCTTCCGCCAAGTCGAGAAAGCACAGCCGAAAGCATCCTTTTTTGGAAACAACTCAGGGCACTTTTGACCCCCTCATATCGCTGCGCTGGAGTATCCCCAAAATTTGAAACTTCGTTTATATAGAGTATGCGGCAAATAGGACCAAAATTTGAAAATTTTCGATTCTGTCTTTCTTAGTGCAGACGATGTATGAACTCAAAGTTTCGATTTTTTGTCACTCACACACTCACTCACTCTCGCGTCATCAGAAACACGGAGTAAGATAGATGGAGGGGAAAGTAACGTTGAAACCAGAAAGATTGGGTAGATCCCGCAGCCATAGAAACTTAAAATTTGGAATAAAGCTATTGTTTTGGATACAAAGAAAGGGAAAATTATAAAATCCGGAAAATTCAAAAAAAAAAAACCTTCGAAAATTCAACAAATGTTGTAGTTTTAAAAACTTAAAATTTGGTGTGAAGGTATTGTTTAGAATTCAGAAAAAGAAAACATAAAAACACAAAAAAAAATCGAAAATAAAATTGGTGGAAAGTATTCACCACCTTTTTTTTGTGTTACACACTTAGAAATGTATATGTAAATATTGAGTGTTCTTTTTTTTAAATTCTATAATTAGTACAAGTAAATATTTCTCCTTGCATTTATATATATAATTATTTAGACATCAGAGCGGTACAATGGTTGGTATAAATTTAGCTAACAAAGTGACGGACATTGTTATGAGCGCTGTTTGGCGCAAAAATTTGTAAAAAAATTCATCATCATTTTTTTTTTCAGAATTAAACGATGTTGTAAAAATTCATCCTTTTATTCTCTACTTGTTTGTAACTGAACATATTTGTAAAAAATACGTAAATACACATAAAATCATTTTTTTAAAAAAAACAATACAATTTGTAGACACAGAATATAATAAACAATATTTTCCCTAAAAATTAGTCATGACTGAATTCTATGAAAAGTTGCACCAATCTTTGCTTAGAATGCAGGAGAACATTGTCATAAAGAAAATTATTTTCATTTAATCTTTGTTTATTTTTAAATATGCAGCCAATAATCTTACCTCAATCAAAGAAAAATAAATGTATATATTATTTATTTTTAAATTACTAGCATAATAATTACAACCTAAATAATTTTAACTTAGAATACTTAAATATATAAAAAAAAAATAGTTTTAATTTGACACATTTTAATACAATTAAATTACCCCAAAATGTAACCTATATGAGATTAAATTAACCCACGTACGTTAAATGGTCTGGCGCCAACTAAGTAAAAAATCACTAAGTGAAAGCTAAAATTGGATATTTACTCGGTAAATCCATAATTTTATGTGCATATTGCTGAAAGAAATGGGTAAAATAATATTAAATCATCTAAGTTATGTTAAAATAGGTATGTGAAAAGTATCTAAGTTCGGGTTAAAATGTTGCCTAATATTTGGTACTACGTATTGTTTTCATAAACTAGGCTATTTGAAATAAAATGTTTGGATAAAATTAAAGTTTATATTCGTACATATTCTGTTAAAACTGTTAAAAGCTTATATTTAGGCATATTCTGTTAAAACTGGAAAATTAAAAAAAGGTTCGTGTATTCGTGTAGAAAAGAATGTTGTTTATTAAATTCGATATGTGCAATCAGGGTAATTATTCTATAAGTTCGCATGATTTCAGGTAAACGTTTAAGAAAAGTAAAGCTATAAGTGAATATCAATACTTAGAATAATAGTTTAAGTGAAATTTTAGATAGTGTTATTTCTGTGATAGAAAAGATTTAATCTTATCATTGAAAATATTGGAAGTTAATTAATATAAAATTACTAATTAATATAAAACTCGTGAAAAACATGGTATAAAATCATTGGAATTGCGTAAAAGTTACTAAGTATAAGTTAAGATTATTTATTTTATCCTATAAATCCTTATTTTCATATCCAAGTTAGTGATGTAAACAGGAGTTTATATAATTACTATTAAATTTTTTACGAAAAGTTATCTAAAGGTAAATACTTTACTCTGTATTGTAATCACCTAAGAAATAAAATCCTATGTGTTAGTGTATAATAATACCGAAAACTTGTGCAAAATTCATTAAAATTTGCCCTTTTTCGTGGAAAATCGATATTTCTTTTGTTTTGTATAATTATTAGCAATCGTTAAGAGGATGGAGGGCGGTAATCTTTATTAAAATATAACACATATCTATCTCCCAACATGGATTTTTTGTAAACATTGATAACGAAAAATATTTATATTACTTCAGAGTAAAAGTTGTGACCTAGACGTTCTTTGTTATGTCTCCCCTTTCCTTAGAATGTGTGTGTGTGGGGGGGGGGGGGGGGGGGGGGGTTGGAATATTGCCATCCCTCATAAGTGCTACAATTGGGGAATGTAAAAAAAAGTTTGCGTATTGAAAATAAAGAAACATCTGTTTTGTTTTTGTTTTTTTAGCTTACATATGGTCCTTATTTCAAGTCTAAATGATATAAAAATATTATATTATGTACAGTTATCAGTTATATACAATAAAAATTATGTAATTGCTGCTACAACACTTATTATTGCATGAAAAAATCAATTAATTTGGTGAAAATCATTCAAATTCTGACGATTTTCCATGTATTACGGTTCAAAAACTAAAAAAATATAAGTGTAATTTCCTCTTATAAGTTGATATTCTCATCTTATACTTGAAAAATTCTTAAAAAATCAGCTTTATACCTTAAAATTGATATTTTTCGATTGTTTCGTCTAATTAGTAATACTCATTAAGATGTTCGTCATTCAAAATTAATATATATGTTTAAACTCCGACTTATGATTTGATATCCCCATCTTATAGTTGAAAAAGTCCTAAGAAATCAGCTGTTTTCGTTAAAATTAATATTTTCTTTTGCTTATTTATTATACTCATTAAGGTATCCATTGTTCAGAAACTATAATATAAGTTTAAAATCCATCTTATAGTTTGATATTCTCATCTTATATTTGAAAAATTCATAATAAATCAGCTTTTTCGTTAAAATTTGATATTTTTGTCATTGTTTCGTGTAATTAGTAATACTCATTAAGATGTTTGTTATTCAAAATTAATATATATGTTTAATCTTCGGTTTATGATTTGGTATCCTCGTTTTATAGTTGAAAAATTTGTAAGAAATCAGCTTTTTTCGTTAAAAATGGATATTTTGTCTAATTATCAATATTCATTAATGTAATGATTGTTCAAAAACTAAAATGTAAGTTTAAATTTCTTCTTATAAGTTGATATTCTCGTCTTATAGTTGAAAAATTCTTAAGAAATCAGGTTTTTTTCGTTAAAATTCATATTTTTCCATTGTTTCACTTAATTAGTGATACTCATTAAGGTGTTTGTCTTTCAAAATTAGTATATAAAATCAATATTCATCTTATAGTATGATAATCTTGTTCATTTAACCTCTTCTTAGAGTTCTTATTTTCACCCCTCGTGTTACAGTGGAAAATTATTTTTCCCCGCCGGAGGATCGGCGTGGTCGGTAGTACGGTGCCTCCGGCCGGTGGCACAGTGCCACCGACTGACCCAGAACTCTCGTTTCCCCATTACTGATGTACAATTTTAAATCCAGCTTCCTAGTTAGAAAAAAAATCGATTAACATGCTCCTTGGAATCGAACACACATCCATTCATACACTGCAAGTAACTAAAAGACATTTACCAACCCTGCTACGGTTCAACCGAAGAACATCAGATTATTTCTGAAGCATTTAGTGACATTTACGGCATCACATATGCGATGATATTTACGTACTTATTTGACAAATGTTTTTTTTTTTTTTTTTTACTGAGGTGTGGAGAGTGGCAAATTTTAAATATTTTTCTTAAAGAATATTGTATTGTCACCAGAAATACGTCATACTACCAAAAATTAGGTCAATTGCAGCAAAGGAAGTGTGTTAAAATGGGATTGCAAGATTTGAGCCAAACGGACAGACATAGCAAGTTAAATAAAAGCTTGTAATTAAAAGTTACGGCCTTAAAAAAACAACCTTTTTTCCATACAAACTCACTCTCAAAACCTATAGGTTACTTCCCGTTGACCTAGAATCTTGAAATTCGGCACGAAAGAAGATCTTATAGCACATGTAAAGAAAAAAAAATCGAAAATCATTAATTAACAATCTATGTCGATTTATTACATGGCAAACTCGCCTGACCGTCAAGGCCATTTATTTTTTTTTTCAGGAACGACTGAATGTATCAAGGTGAAGTTAATATCAAATAATAAGGTCTGCTGCCCAATTGTTTTGTAAAAATTTCGAGCTTCTAACTCAATGCAATAAAAAAAAGTTATGGCCTTAAAACAACGTTTTTCAATATTTGAATTTTCCATAATCGGACTCACGCCAAATTAATGTATTGTAGACGAAATTTGTTTATATTTTTCTTCGATAGACATGCAACCATTAATAGGCGAAAATACATACTAAGTGCAATACAGTTATAGACAATGTTTTTTCTAACTTTGATATACAATGTTGTGTAATCCATTCTTTCTTCAGTCATCACAAACAAATCTGGCTAAGATTTAACATAAATTAATACAGCTTTAGGATACAACAATTACAAGAAGCATCTAGGTATAAGTGGACAGTTCTTATTTTTGTAAAGAAACTAGGTACTTACTAAGTTGTAAAGTAATATGGCATAACCAGGGCCTGATTAACCAGAAGGCACATGAAGCACATGCCTCCCCTCTGAAATTTAAGAAGTGTACCAAAATTACTGTAAAATGGTACCTCTAATTTTTCTTTTATTGAATTTTTTATTTTTAATATGACGTCCTTAGAGAATTAAAAAGAAAATTAATCTGACATCATAACAGATTTTTCAAATGTTTGAGAATAATACACTGGTGGAAATTGAATTATGAAAACACGGTTTTTTAATCAAAACATTTATAATATTAACTAAAAATGAATGAATTTTCATGCATTATACATGCTATGTACAACAAATAATTTAGACAAATAAAATTTCATACAAATTAATAAACTAAAACATAACATCAAAAATTAGATTTTAGTAACATAAAAATATGGAAATTGATTTATGTAATGTCACATTTAATTGAAATTAATAATTAGTAAAGCCGCCTTTATTCATTTGTTTCTTTTATTCTAGATGACATTGATAAAACAAGATTTTGGATGTATTTCTGATCAATTAGTTTCCAGTTTTGACAGATTGAAGCTTTCAAATCTACAAGTAATGTGTACTGCATCCCATTTGCATAAACCATTCGAACAAGCTGTCCCTAAACGTTTTCGATGAGGTTCAGATCAAGACTAATAGGTGGATGATCTAAAAGAACAATATTCTGTTCATCAAACCAATCTTTCATTGTATTTGAAATGTGAATACTTGCATTATCTTTCATGAAGATATAATCTAAACCATAATATTGCCATGCAAATGGAAGAAGTGAATTTTCTAAAACTAAACTATAATCAAAAGAGTTCTGGAGACCGTTTAAAAATACAATTTCATTTTTGCCATCATAAGCAATCGCTGCCCAAATCATCAAACTTCCCCCACCAAAATTTCTGCTGAATGTAGATTTCGGTTCTTTTCGGAGATCTCTCCAATAATACCTCAAACCATCTGGGCCATCCAAATTAAATCTTTTTTCGTCAGAGAAAATGACTTTCTTCCAACTGTCACCCATTGCCATGTACTTCTCGCAATACTGCAAACGTATCTGCTTGTGACGCAGAAGTAACTTTGGACACGGCTTCATTTTCGACCATTTTAAGCTCCGTGAAGAATGTAAAATTTGCCTAACTCTTCTAGAAGTAACAGGCAGGGATAGATCTGCATAAATCTGCTTTGAACTCTGACCAGCTTTCGATGCAAGTTGAAGAATCCCCCTTTTCTGTCTCTTGCTTAAACGTGGATTACCTTTTTTGTTAAAATTTTTGCCATAATTTGCTGGATCTTTTCTATAGTTATATATCACACCAACAGATCTTTTAATTAATTCACTAATTTCCGGGACAGACTTTCCACATTCTAAATATGCATCGATTTTACTTCTTTTTTCCTCAGACAAAATCTTTCGTTTACCCATCGCAAAAATTGTAAATGAAACGTATTGCTTTCACTGTACAATGCTTTTTATATATGTCTACTTTGCAGGTCACGTTACCTTGTTTTATGCAAATTTTTGTCACATTGCTTCGGAATAACCAATGAAATGTGATATTTCATAAATCAACTTCCATGTTCACATATTACGAAAATTTAATTTTTGACTTTTTGTTTATGTTTAATATTATGTGTGAAAATTTATTTTTGTAACAGATTTGTCATACGTACTATGTATATCCCATGAAATTTCATTCATTTTTAATGAATATTATAAAAGTTTTTGTCAAAAAACCGTGTTTTCATAAATCAATTTCCACCAGTGTACAAAGAGAGAATCAATATGAGTAATAGAGAATAGTAAATATATAAGTTTGAGGAACGTATTGAATCATGATAAAAACCCAATTATGGAAATATTGGCAAATTTTAATATTTTGAAGGTCTCTATACAAGTTTAATTTTGAAATTGATTTTTTTTTTTTAATATCGCATTTAGTCCACATGACAGATATTATTATGACAGAGTATAGTAGCGAGCTTTGCCCACTATTGGGCCGGTTCAGATATTCGAAAAAACGAGAAAAATAGACCGTAAAATTTTTACTTTATAAAAAACATTTTTTTTTTTTTTTTGGAAAATGAAATTTATTTGGATTTATTAAAGAAAAGATAAAGTGTTTAAAGTGTTTTGAAAGGAATATTAAACGAAACCCTTTGTGCGATCTTCGATCACACTTACCCACTTTTTAAATTTTCATATACCTGTAGATCTTATAAGTTATATTTAAAAACATTTTTTCAATGCTCTGATAAGTGAAACAGTAAAATTTTCATTCTTCTAAGACCAAAACTCATCAAGTTATGATACTTTGAATTTTATGAGATCTTGGAGCTTTCTGCCACTAAAACAGAAAAATGTGCTTTTGTGATAAATGTAGTTTTGTTTGAAATTCCATATCATAGATGCCAAAATATAGCTATCAAGGAAATTGTGAGAAAGACAGCATAGCAGTGCTATCTGTTGGGTGATATACACAAAAACCTAATTAGCACCAGTTTATGTAAAGATCTAACAGAATATGAAGCTTGATGAATGTTATGATTTTCTTCAAATACTTAATATTTGCAGTTAATTAAACTGCTTTTTTCTTGCAAGAAGTTAAAAAAAAAATAGAATGTTGTGCATTAATTTTTTATTAACTTAAGTCCTCTTGCATTTCTTAAACTTCCAAATATGCCTTTAATTTACTTTTCCTCTTATAAACAAGTGCAATTCTCTCTGGGGATAAAAATGCAATTTTTATTCAGACACCCCCCCCCCCCCCCCCACCACCACAATGTGGGTGATCTGTTTATTTTTTATCGCCTGGGAATTGTATTAAGGCTGTAAATAGCACAATACCAACATTTTTAAATCTGCAAAGTCCAGTTTTATGGCATAGCCTTATTGTCATGGTCATAAAACCTGTATATTTTACCCTTTATGGAAGTTTTACTTAAAAGGCTCTTTTGTGAGAAATCTTCCTTTCCCATGAGGTGTATGGTCCAAGAGCTGGTGTGAATTTGAATAAGGAAAGTCCTTTTTGATATGATTCTCCGAAATTCTCTCAGCAATGGAAATGTGTCAGGATACTGATAAATTAGATGTGTTTAATACACCCTAGTCAGGAGAAAAAAAAATCTACAGGGATAAGTTTGGTGAGAGACATACAAGTGAGCATGTTGGACTGCTGGCCCATGGAAGTGATGGGTGCCGATACTTAACCCTCTAAGCGTGTGGAACGTAACGGAATGTTACGTTCTAAGCTCCTACTCACTACGTCACTAAGCTCCAGGTTTCACTGCAATATATGCAATGTTTAAGATAATATAATTCTATAGATTTAATGAATTTTCAAAACATTGAAGAATGATTAATACTCTCAAGGGTTACATTCATATTTGTAATTAAGTTTTATTTATAATGCTGAAAGAATCATATTTTTTTAGCATTTAAAACAAAATGCAGAGAAAACAACATTACAATTTTACCCTTTTTCAAAACGCTCAGAGAGTTAAAAGATTTGTCCATCCTCAGGAGAACAGTGAAAAAACAAGACATGACCTCCCTTAGTTCCTAAGATATTTTTCTTCGCTAGACATGTCAACCCTGAGAGCTGGCTCATGCTTTTCTATTACCTGCAAGCATTGGTGCTAGCCCAGAGTAATGTCATATTGAAAAGATCACCAGAATCTATGTCGTACGATGTAGAGATATTCCCAAGAAAAAAATCATCCCATGCCACTTCGTTTTTCCCTTTCAGAATCATCATCGAAATATGAAATTAATAATGCAGCGATTGTCTGTAGAAACAAGTTAGTGAGAATCTAGGGGCACCATCATCAAAATACCAAATTAATGACACGGCAAATGTTTGTGGAATGAATTTAGTGAGAATCTAGTAGCATCATCATCAAAATATTTAATCTGTGGTGCAACGATTATCTGTGTAGACAAATTTTTTGAGTTGAATGGATCTTTTATGCATCCCAATGTTAGGCTCAGTAGTGATGGGATTCTAGAAGCAGAACCTGTCTGGGACACATCTTCATTTTGTATATGTGTGAGTTTACCTTCAAATATTGATTTTGTGTAAATAAAAAAACACATATACATAGGAGAAATTGGGTAAAATACAGTAATCCAGAACTTTGTGATAAATGATTTATGATTTTGATAAGTGTAAAGAATTCAAAATGCTGTTATTAAAAATATCTGGTATATGATATATGATTTCAATAGGGTAAGGAATTTAAAAGGTTGTTGTTAAAAAAGAATATTAAGTATGTAATGTGAATCATAATTGTTCTTATTCATCTGTTAAAATAAACAAAAACAAAAAATCATGCACCACAGCATTGATTATGAAACACTTTCCAACATTATCAGAATATTGTTAAGAAATGTCATTTTTGTTCATAAAATGAAATGAGATATCTAAATAAACATTAAAAAATAACCACAACACAGTAAAAATTCATTTTCAGGAATTGCTGACTATAGCCGGTAATGTGTGTGAATTCTACATCATGCAACCCTGTATAAGGTACTAATAAGATCGTAATACTCTAAAAATTAACATTTTAACTGCATATCACCGCTTAAAACTTAAATCCAGCAGTTATGGATGATCATAGTCAGTTCTGTAACCGAAAACTTTTGAGTGTCTCTGTAAATAAACGAAGTATTCTACAAACTCAATAAATCCTACAGAAAACATGCTCTAGTGCACCTCAGTAATGTACACCAATTTCATTAAAATACACTGTAAATGATTTTTCACCATAGATATTAACGCAATGGAATACTTTTGTGCGTTCCTGTAAATGAACTACAAATGCTACTTACTCTATACTAGTAAATCTGCAGATCAGAAGCCTCAATGTCAGCTTTGAAAGACATTGTTTTTTAATCTCACTTTTCATATTATTTAGCATCTTACAATCCGCAATTTATTTATTTTTTATATTACATACATATTTATAGGCATATAAAATACTTCGGAGGTTTCAGAAATTAAAAGCATTAAATTAAACACGATTTATGCAATGATATTCTGAAATTCTTGTAATTTTTTAGATAAAAAAATGCATTTCTTATTTTGATATTCTTTGAAGTATGGTTGCTAAGCAACTAACAAAATAAAGAGGAAAGAAAAGGAAATGCATTTTAAAACTTGTAAAAAATAGGAAAATAAAATGTTTTATATTTCCCGAACAGTTGCAAAATAAATTCCAATAATTTAAATTATTAATTTCTAAATTCTAATCTATGTATCGGCAATTTTTCAAAGCTATTGCATATATTTAAAACTTCCATATCGAAAATTTAGTATCCGTAATTTTATGTTTAAATCCATTATTCAAATATGCGATTTTCATTTCAGTTAAAAATGAAATTTGAAAATCGTGAAGGGGTTAAGATGTATAGTGGAGGGGATAAAATAAAACACTTTAATTTTTATTTTATACTAACACAAATTCAGCAATCATCAGTTGAGAAATGGAAAGCAAGAAACGAAACAAAACAAGGAGGGGGGGGGGGAACAACTACGACCTTCAGTAATACCAAATTATTAAAATGACTGTGATCAAAAATAGAAAATTGTTAACACACTTTAGTAACATTGTGCTGTGTTACCATCAAATAGGGAGATCATCAAAACCCTTCTTTAAAGTCAAAGGTCTAGTATTTATTGGATTAGCAAATAAGTTAGTTGTTTCTCGTCGGTTGATAGTTCATTCAATTTCTGCCGCCTTCTCTTTCTTGATGCCACCATGCAACTGGACTGTGCGATTGAAAAGTTATGTTTGACAGAATCTGTCAGTGAATGTTTTGTTTCATAATTATTTGCATTACATGCACAGCGAAGCTATAAAAATGGATGTGAAAAACATTCCTTATCATCATATTTTGTTGTACTATTTCAAAAAAGGAAAATGAGTGGAAGAGGCTCAAACAAAGATAGGTAGTATATACGGGAATGATGCTGTAACAGAACGTGTGTGTCAAAAGTGGTTTACCAAATTCCGTACTGGAGAATTTAACATCAACGACGCACCATGGTTTTGTCACACGACCAAGATTGATTCAAGTGATGTCAAGCATTTGCTGATGTAATCCCAACCTGTGCGGGAGATTGCTACAGAGTTTAATATTTCCCATACAAGCATGGAAAACCATTTGTGCCAACTGGGATACATTTACCATCTCAATATGTGGATGCCGGATAAATTGACCAAGGCGAATTTGATCATTCGCATTTCCATTTGTGATTCACTGCTCAAACATCAGAAGAACAAAACTTTTTAAAAACAAATAGTGACAGGCAGTGAAAAATGGATTGTCTAGAATAATGTAGTGCAAAAAAGATTGTGGGGACAAAGCAAGGAGTGATCTCAAATAACTTCAATGGCAGGACTGCATCCCACGATGATTTTGCCCTCCATATGGTAGGATTTCAAGGATGTTCTTTATTACAAGTTGTTACCGACAGACAGAACCGTCGATTCGACTGTATACTGCTCGCTCGCAGTTAAATAAACTGAGCAATGCTTTATGCCAAAAACAACCAGAATTTGTCAATAATAAAGGTATTGTTTCCCTCATATAATTGACACCCGGCAGAAATTGTTGAGTCTTGACTTGGATGTTTTGCCTCATCCTCTATAGTCACCAGACTTGGCACCATTCTAGATCACTGCAAAATTCTTTGAATGGGAAAACCTTTGCTGATGAGAGGGCAATAAAACTGCACATGGAGAAGTTTTTTGCAGATAAGTTACAGATGTTCTATAAATGCAGTATTATGGAGTTGGTGGAAAGATGGCAAAAGGTCATTGATAACAAAAGTCAATATATAACTGATTAAAACATACGAAGTATGTAGAAATCATTGTGTTTTTTTTTAACATTAAAAATCGAACAAACTTATTTGCCAACGCAATATAACAAAATTTACCTCAAAATCCCCAGGTAAAATTTGAAAAAACAAAATTTAGAAAAAAACAATTCTTTAAAATAAGATTAACAAAACTTCAAAATAAGCATAAATCAATGGGAAATTAAATTGTTACACTTTCATATCACAGAACAATCTGTGATTGGTGGATTGGATTATTATAGCTTCATGTGAAAATAACTGAAACATTTGCAGCACAGAAAGCAGAAAAATTTTGTCCTAACTAAGAAAAATTATGTTGTACATAATAATCGAATTAGAAGAAAAAACAATGACAAATGCTAAAACTTATATTGTGCTATATTATTTGCAATAAAAATATGGCCAGCCAAAAGTATCTCCCTATTCTGAAAAAAAAAAAGTAATTAATTCTGCTGCTGTCACAATTGAATTTATTGTGAACCTTTTCCCTTTCTCGGCAGTTTTATAAAAAAATTTATGATAAACACGTTGAAGCAGATACTTTTTAAATTGAAGAATTATTTTTAGCACTATTTAATATTGAAATCAGTCAAATTAGTTGAGTTAGATAAGTAAGTTTTATCAAAAACTAACCACTTTTTGCAGGCACATACTATACTAGATTGTGGTGTGCAGTATCCCACCATTTATTAAATTTGTCGAATTTTTTTTCTCAGTTTTTTTATTCAAAATTTCATTATCTGAGTAGAGATTTAATTCATAGTTTGAAATAGCCATTTTCATCTACTGCTAAACTCAAATAATAATTTTTCCAAACTCTTAAATTGAAAACTATATTTACATGTGATTATTAAAAAACAAAGAAAACTTTTAAAATAATTAAATTATTACATGTGAAAAGCATTTAATAGTAAAAACTATTTTAACATATTTTAAAGTGTTACTTAACATTTTTATACAATCTGATTTTCAAATGTGTAATTGATCTTTCTTAATCACAGAAACAGTCATCAGCTGTCATGATAGTAGTGGATACAGTTTTGAGAAGCAAAAAATCCCCCAGTCAAAGGGAAATGAGAGGCAACCCAATTACAGAAGATCAACACTGGTTATGATAAATACCATCCAATCTTCCATAATCAGGTTAATTTTTTGAAACAGAACAAACTAGCATGTTTCTAGAGCTTGCTTGGTATGGACGGGATTGGCGAGCGTAGCTCGTAGGGGGCAGAGCAACTTAGTAATATAAAATGCAGTAACTCTACATATAAAAATATACACCATATTCAAATAACAATCATTTATATTTTAAATACTCACTAAATAAATATGCAAATGAATGCATTGAGCAGACAGTATAAAATTTTTAAATACTTTTGACATTTTAAAATAGTTTAAATGGAGGTTTGTTTGTTTTTTTATCCTATTTTTCCTTAACAACAAACAAATAATCCAATGCTTTTTAAATGCTGGAAATCCTTTATGATATAGAGTATTGTTTAGAAAAGAATCAGAGACTTTAAAGTCCTTTGCCCCATTCCAAAAGAATATACATAAAAGTGATTTTAACAACAAAGATTAAAAGCTACCGTGAATGTTCTATCAGAATAACCGGAATTACAGTTTTGAATCAGAACAAAATACTGAAATTCCAGTATATAACAGAATTCAATCACACTCAAAATAAATAACTTGGTACATAAAACAAAACAAAACAAAAATATATTCAAGGTACTTCTGGCTTGGATTTTAACTTGCTCTTTTGATTTACTTCATTACTAATGGAGGATTAAATTTTTAGATTCATTCTCTCGATGCATTAATAAAGTTGTATGTGCACAAGCACAACTTTTTTGACCAACAGTTTTTGAGCTACACAGACAGTTGATTTTTAAAAAGGCATTTCGAAAAACATGCGTTTAAAGACCAAAAAGTCTACTTAAATATTTATTTATACTGAATACTATTCAAAAGCAAATTTCTGAAGAAATTGAATCTAAAAAACAAGATTTGAAAAGAAATAACTCCACAATTTTACAAAAAAGCTTCCAAAGTTTATTTACACACTTTTATTCAACAATATACAAGTAGGTATCCATATAAAAATTTAAAATTTATACAAAATAATAAAACCTATTATTTGTGGTAAATTATTTGTACTCACAAAAATGTCATTTAATAAAAACCTATTGTCACACTGATCAAAAGTAAACTAATTTCATCAACTTGAACAACATTTTTAAATTATGGTAATATAAAATCACCTGAAATCTAATTTTTTTAGAGGAGATCGGGAAGGGAACTGTTAGTTATTTTTAAAAGAAAATAATAAAATATACAACGGTACATTCTTATATTGAAATCTTAGACCAATACCTCACAACTAAATACTTAAAGAAAAATTTTTAATTATGTAATTATTAAAAATTTATTTAAATAAAAGAAGATGGAAGTAGTGAAGAGATATAATTCATCGATAATTTCATGAACGACTAAAATTTAATGCATTGAAAAAATTTCATTAGTTATAAAAATATGATCAACTTATGATATCATAATATTGATCTGCTTTACTATGAAAATTTCCCATTCTAGTAAAAATTATATCTTATTATAATTCAAAATATCTTGGATTTTAACCTGGATGTAGAAAAACATTAATTTATTTTGGTAAGAAGTTATTAGTTTTTAAGCTTTGAATAGTCAATACTAACTATGTTTTAGTTCAACTGCAACAAATTAAAAGTTCTGATATTCTCTTAATGATAAATGGTGGGCTTAATGTACTCCAATGAGCCATTTTTTTCACATCTTATTTTCTCCTCTAGCTGTATCATGGAAAGTTTTCTCAGAAGCAACATAGCATTCATGATTATAAATTTGTTCAATTAGCTTGAATAAAATCTTGAAGTTGCAATGACGTCACAAAAGAACTTTTATTTAGAGGGCAATTTGGGAGATAACATTATTTCTTTTTTCTCTTCAGTATTATTTATCATTTCATTTTGTTCTATTAAAACTGTTAATAAGCAACATTTCAATCTACATGGACAATTTAGGAAGCTTCATTAATTGCAATACATTTCTTGATTTCTAAACCAACTGCAGCAGCCAAGGGTGGTGGAACAGCATTTCCAATCTATAGAATAAAAGTAACCAATTATTAGCTTTATATAAAGAAATCAAGTATTTAAAATAGACAGTTTTTTAGACATTCTATAAATAATTCTAATTCACATAATAAAAAGTCCTTCTGGCCTGTACCGGGAGGAAAAGGTAGCTTTCCTATATCTTTGTTTTAAAATTTTAGCTAATGTTACACGAAAACAGCAAGTTAAAATGCAAAGAAACATTTACAAAAGATTCGTTAATACTGAATTTGAATAAGAAATTCACCAAATTATTGAGCAATAGCCAAATTGGCTTTATTTATGAAGACTTATTTTGGTCACCAAATTTGGCGATATTTCACCACAAGTCGCCAATTTTGGCGAGAATTTGGCACTAACGGATATGAATATATAGTTTTATGCATATGATTGGGAAAATTATTACAACAATGAAAGAAAATAATTTGCGAGTAATCGCATTAATGTGCTGTTTTGTTTCAAAATGTCAGCCACCCTAGAATTTCAAACTGCTCTATCTCAGCCATTTTTTAAGATAGAGGTAAACCAAAACATGCTCTGGAATCCTCGTATCAAGGCCTAACACTTAATTAAAAAATAAATTTGAATTTTTAACTTTTTTGTATATTTATTTGTTTTAAATTTTTAAGTGGCCGCCATCTTGAAACAAAATGGTGGACCAAGCTGGCAAACGAACTCTGTCGAGTCATTGGTAAGCTTAATACACACAATTAGTTTCATCAAAATTGATTTATAAATACGAGCATTATCGTATGACATAGGTCAGATATATATATATATATATATCAACATTTGAACGGAGGGTGGTTTTGGGGTCAGGGGGTCATGATCGGTGAAAATATATCGAAATTTTCCGGAACTGCTTTCCTCCGAACGGCTGCAATAGGTAGCTTTATACTTTTTTGTATTGAAAGCTACCTAATAGAATTTTAAACTTCTCTATCTCAGCCATTTTTTAAGATAGAGGTAAACCAAAAAAAGCTCTGGAATCCTTGTATCAAGGCCTAACACGTAATTAAAAAATAAATTTGAATTTTTAAATTTTTTGTATATTTATTTTAGATTTTAAGTTATTTTACATCTTTAAATGGCCGCCATCTTGAAACAAGATGGCGGACCAAGCTGGCCAACGAACTCGGTCGAGACATTGGTGACCTTAATACACACAATTAGTTTCATCAAAATCGATTCATAATTACGGGCGTTATCGTATGACATAGGTCAGATATATATATATATATATATATATGGATATATCTATATATATAAATCAACATTTGGACGGAGGATGGTTTTGGGGTCTGGGGGTCATGATCGGTGAAAATATATCGAAATTTTCCGGAACTGCTTTCCTCCGAACGGCTGCAATAGGTAGCTTTATACTTTTTTGTATTGAAAGCTACCTAAAAAGTATAATTATTTAAATTAAACATAAAAATAATAGATGAAGTAGAATGTTTAGTCATCAAAATTATTAAAATAAGATTATAAAACATAAAAATTATTTAAATATACCACCACATTAGGGAGCTATTTAAAATTAAAATGAAGGCTGCCATGAAATACACACACAATATATCACAAAATAGCCTCCAGAATAAATTCGCTAACTATATTTAAAAGAAAGAAGGGGAGAAAGTCATTTATGTATTTAAGAAAATAGAAAAAGAATAATTTCATGTCTTAAAAGATTAGAAAGATAAACTGGCCAAACAAACAAAGAAAACATTAGTTTGAACTTAAAAATTCCTGATAACATTTAAGCTGCTTAGAAAAAGAGGATTCAGTAAAAGAAAACTAGCAAACAAAGTTGAAAATACAAACAATTTGAGAACAAGAAAAATCAAATACATTTTAATAAACAAATTACAATCTGTTACAGAACATTTTACTTTAAGAGTAAAAATATGCTATGACAATGATTCTTCTAATAAAAAAAATTACATACTATCATACTGAATAAGTAACTTTTCTCATTAAATTAGGAGTTTTAATCAAATTTGTTTGCAAATAATCAGACCACATGATTAAATATTTAACATTTAATTAATTTTTTATGCATTTTTTCCTTATCTTAAACACACAGGGTTTATTATTATTCTAAGAGTAAGATCATAACAATTGTGTGATATATAATAAAAAACAAATTTACAAAAATAAAAGCAAAATCTTTCTATTAATAATCAGACTTTACACAGATAAATTTCTGCATATCTAAAAATGCATTCAGATTCAGAACATCTGGTTAATTAAAGTTCTACTGTATTAAGAAATAATTTGCTGACATTAAGTATGACACATTGTAGTATTTAATTAACTTTTTTTCCTCACATTATTTATCAAAATTGCTTAATAAATTCCTTTTGAAAAATTAATCTATTTATTATGTATGCTCAAATCTTTCATGAGCTGTATTTAACAGTTATCTATAATAATAAGTAATTCAGTAAATAAATCATATAAAATGATTCAACCCTTCAAGATAATTTTTGCAGCAGAATAAATAAATTATATGAAAATAAACAGAATCTATTTTTATCTTGTTTCCTTAGGTCAGCAAGATTAAATGATAACTCAACCAATCTGTTTACATCTCTTTTCATTATTTCATCAAAATTAAGCAATAACTCAAACAATAATATGAAATAAATAAAGTCTGCTTCTATATCAAATCATTATTTCAGCAATAATGATTACTTTAACCTATCATAAATTAGGCTGATATTAAATTTTTCCAAATCACTTAAGGCCAAGCTGATGCAATTAACATACAATTTTAATGTGCTCGTAATATATTTCATATAGAGATTGTTCGACTATTATAGAGCTGCAGCAAAATGTAATGCTAAAGGATTTTCCAGTCACCTGGCCGTCGAAATTTAACCACTTTTTTATGTTTTCTCATATGACAACTATATTCCAAGTTAAAAAAAATTATACACATTCAACAAATCATTCTTTTGTGTTTAAAGCACCCCCTGAACAGAAATAAGATAACCAAATATTAATAAAATTGGTCTATGTTTTCCTTTTTTAAATATGTTTTCAGAAAAAGCTCCTGCCTCAGTAAAGTTTATATTTTAATAAAAATTTTCACAATAGGTTTTTTTTTACTCTCGTAGCACTCTTGGTGGGAAATTGCTTAACTAAAACTTTAAAATGGATCTTTTTACGTTTTTCAATATGGGAACCATATCTCATGTTGAAATTAAGGAATAACTTCTTCTTGAGTTTATATTGCTCCCCCCCCCCCCCCCTGTGAAGAAATAGGGTATCCAAATTCAAGTAAAACTGTTTTTAAATGTTTTACTGTTGTTAAATATAAGCTCTAAAAATTCAACACAATTTACTTTTGCATTCATAGCATCTCCTGGTGCGAAATTGGATAACTTAATTTAACTAAAATTGATTTTTCATGTTTTTATTATTGATTTTTTATCCTCAGATTAGAAGTTTTTGTCCAAACTACAACATACTGGTGAAACATTTTTGATTAATCACTGCTAAATTTACATCACAAACTGTGATGCCATACTGCATAAATGAAACCTTGATGATGATATGCTCTATTAATTTTGAAATGGGTTCGACTGAATGCAATAGTTATTATAAAACTTTGCATATTAAACAAAAACATAATTAGCTGAACAAATTTAAAAAAAAAAAAAAAAAATTTATTTCCCACAATGTTTAGGTCTGAGAAGGGACAGATATTAAGATATTTCATTCAGTTAGTTCTACATTAGGTGTTAAATTTTTGGTAATAAATAAGGTTAAACCAACTGAGTTTAAAAATAAAATCAATCAATATATTTAAAGCACCTGTAAAAATTAGATCTGATCGAATGAAATTTAAATAAATCTTTGACTCAATCTTTAAATAATCTTTAAAATCTATTAAAATTTAAAATCTAAATTTATAATCTCTAAATCTTTGAATAAATCTTTAAAATAAATCTTTGATGCAGCTTCACAAGCTGCAAACATTTGTATTACAGATTAAACTTTAACATGTTTATGATGGGTGTATGTAAAATGACAAGGTACATGCAAAATACAAACCTTTAAAATACTCTAAGATTTATTTCAATTTCATTTGAACAGAAGTTTTATGGGTTGTTTAAATATCATATTCATTGATTTTCTTTCTATTTTTTAAAACTCAATTGGTTTAATCTTATTTATTACCAAAAATTTAACATTTAATGTAAAACCAATTTAATGAAATATCTTAATATCTGCCCCTTCTTTAGCTTAAACATTGTAGGAAATAAATTGGTTTTTTATTATTATTATTTATTTGGCAAATTGTGTTTTTGCTTAATATATATACTTTTCATTTTAAATATTGTTTACATAAAAAATTGTGTTAAAAATGTTCACACTTGAACTGGAAAGTGTGTGTGGGAGAATTACCCCCATTTCCTCCAAGTCAGCAATGTTTGCAAATCAAACATCATATATACAGATTATTAGATATTTTATACAAGTCACCGTTCGATTTAAAAGGCAAACTTTGCAAGAAACGTTGATAGTGATTTACTTTCCAGTCGACCACTTTTTACTAAAATAATCTATCGCCAAACAGTATGACTAATTGACCATAACGGATTAACCAAGAGTAAAAATACAAGATGTTTCCTCAGATTTACGTAACCCGAATTAATTTTCAATAAGCAAAAAGTTTCAAATAGCTGTGCAGATATTAAACAAAATCTGTCAGCAAACAGTTTGATGTAATTCAAATAATGATGGAAATTTGAAGGTAAAGATTGCTCTTTATGTTGAAGGGGCGAGGCCAACGAGGTAAGCGCGTAACATCAGAATATTAAATTCTTCAAATTAAAATTAACTCTGGTCTTCAACATGCAGAAAGAAAAGGAATTGCTTACCTTTTCTAAGGTCTATCCAATTTATGAAATATCCACTGGTTTATATATTTCAACTATTTGAGAATTTATTATAAACACTTCTTGAATAATTCTATTTAGATGCACCACCGCTGAAATAAAACTTGTAAGAAATAATATTAATGCACAATTCACATTGAATAAATAAGTTCACGTTTGGATTGATTTTAAAAATTATATTCTACATTATTTAAAATTTTAAAAGGTTTACATTTAGATTAATTTTAACATCAGGAAACATTTTTTCCTGTGACTTTACAGAATGAAGGATAGTAATACACTGACTCATTTTCACAAAGTTTGGAAAGTTACGAGTAAAGTTGCATCATTTCTTTGAAACAAATTGACGTTGAATAATTGTCCTTTTAAATGTTTTAGTTCTGTAATAAGTTTATAATGGCATAATCACAAATAACAAATTATAAACATATTTCACATTATTAGAAGAGAACGATTATAACGAGGTAATAAATCTCTATTGCTTGATAAACTTGAAACTTAAGAGTCATAAATTAGGTCACTTGTTTTAAGAGATGAGAGAAAAATTATCGTTGGGTTTTTATCTGCGTGCTTCATCATTTTCTTTATTTATTTATTTTACTTTGAGTGGAAAATATTAAGTGATTGAAATGAATGGATTAGTTTTCTACAATTTCCCCCTTAATCCATTCATGGGGATTAACTAATATTTTCATTGAATTTCTGTGTTCGATGAATCGAGGCTTGGGTAAAGGTTTGGTAAGTGCATCAGCTATCATTTTTTCTGTTGGAAGATATCTTAACTCAATTATGCCTTCTTCGCTATATTGTTTAATGGCATTAAATTTGACGTCGATGTGCTTTGATCTTTTCGTGAATTTTTCTGATTCAACCATTTTTATGGTACTTTGATTGTCTTCATATAAAGTGATTGGTTTTTGCTGTGGAAAGCCTAGATCGTCAAGTAACTTCAATAACCAAATTATTTCTTGGCTAGCATGTGCTGCGGACACATATTCAGCCTCTGCTGAAGATAAGGCAATGCAACTTTGCCTTTTCGTCGTCCACTGAATTGGGTTGTTGCCCAACATATATAATATTCCCGATGTTGATCTGCGGGTTTTGGTATCACCTGCCCAATCGGCATCAGCGAATACTTTTAATATTGGTTCTTCATTAGTGTTAATTATTAATTTTAGTTCTTTAGTATGATATAGATATCTTATTATTCTTTTTACGGCTTGCCAGTCTTTTTCGCGAGGATTCTCATTTCTTCTGCTTAAAATGTTTACTGCTGCTGAAATGTCAGGTCTAGTTATTGTTGTTATATAAAGCAATGAACCAAGTGCCTGGCGATATTTAATATTATTTGGCATTAAATTATCATCATCATTTAATTTGTTATATCCTGGTTCCATTGGAGTTTTGCACGGTTTGGAGTTTTCAAGATTGAACTTTTTCGCTAAATTTTCAATCTTAATTTTTTGATCCAGAGAATAACCGTTAGGTAATTTCTGAATTTGAGTACCTAAATAGTTACTAATATTGCCTAGATCCTTTAATTCGTATTCTTGTTTTAGAGAATTTACGATTTCTTCTATTATTTCATCTTTGCTGGCGATGAGTATATCATCAACATATATTATTATGTATGATGTATGATCTTTTTCTTTTCTAGTGAAAAGACATGTGTCTGCTGTACTTTGGATAAAGTTCAAGTTGTCTAGTGTTTCAGCGATTTTAATATGCCAAGCTCTGGCGGCCTGTTTGAGGCCATAGATTGCCTTTTTGAGCTTGCAAACTTTTTCAGGAAATTGTTCGTTTACATAGCCTTCAGGTTGATTTATATATATTTCTTCATTTAAGTTCCCATGAAGAAAAGCGGTGTCAATATCTACATGTCGCACATTCAAATTATTATAAGCTGCTGCTAAAAGAAGTGTTTTGATGGTACAATGTTGTGCTACTGGTGAAAATGTTTCTTGATAATCTTCCCCATATTTTTGACTGAAACCTTTGGCAACAAAACGTGCTTTATATTTTTGTGTATTTCCTGAACTATCAATTTTTCGTTTGAAAATCCATCTACTTCCTATGATTCTTTTATT
The DNA here is from genome assembly GCA_963931845.1 of Maratus michaelseni. NCBI lineage: Eukaryota > Metazoa > Arthropoda > Arachnida > Araneae > Salticidae > Maratus > Maratus michaelseni. The sequence goes on along the minus strand of OZ007590.1, from coordinate 252,053,157 downwards.
AAGAGGAGGATCGACTAGATCCCATGTATTATTTTTCATTAACGATTGTATTTCGTTTTCAGTGGCTTTAAGCCAGTTTTTCTTTTCTAGTGGATTGTTTATTTTGATAAGCTGTTTCCAGTTTTCAGGTTCTGTTGTATCGCAATCATTTGCTAAAGCAATAAAATTGTCGGAAGTATATCTTTGAGGTGGTACTCCTCTGTTTTGTCTTTCAGATCTACGAGGTTGATGTGTTTCGGATTGTTTGGGCGCGTCAGGTGTACAGGGTGTGTCACCTATTTCTATTTCAATGTATTTTTTATCTTCAATTAATTGTTCGTGATCATTAATTTTCTCGTTTAAATTGTTCAGTTTTTCTTCCAGAAATTTTACAGATCTGGAAATTATTATTTCACCATTTTTAGTGAAAACGCGGTATCCCTTTGTATTATTATCATAGCCCATGAAGATACCCTCTTCTGCTGTGTCATCTAGTTTAGATCTTTTGTGTTTGTTTATGTAAGTGTATACTTTACAGCCAAATACACGTAAATAATAGAGATTTGGTTTTCTTTTGAACCAAATTTCATATGGCGTTTTATTTGTCAATTTAGTGGGGAGCCTATTTTGGAGGTGATTAGCAGTATTTATCGCTTCACCCCAGAACCTATGAGGTAAATTTGCTTCGGATAATAGGCTTCGTGTCATTTCAATTAAACTTCTGTTTTTTCTCTCAGCAATGCCATTCTGGCTGGGACAAAATGGAACTGTGTATTCATGTTTTATACCATGTTCCCTTAGAAAGGCTTCTGTTTTATTTCCTATGTATTCCCCACCGTTATCCGATCTAATCGCCGTCGGATATTTTCCTTGTCTGGTTTTGACCATTTGTACATAGTCTTTTATTTTTTCATAAACTTCATCTTTACTTTTTAATAAGTAAATAACTGTGAATCTAGAATTGTCATCTATGAATGTAAGGAAGTAATTTTTTCCTCCTATTGTGGGTGTTTTAAAAGGCCCACATAAATCAGTATGTACTAAATCTAATACTTTTGTTGTTTTATTTTCGATAGATTTAGAGTACGGTGCATTTGTTGACTTTGTTTTTATACAGGTTTCACAGTTTGTTTTATGATTACAGTTATTTATTTTTATCCCACTGGCCAAGTCATTTTTGACTAATTCTTTTATACTTTCATTATTTCTGTGGCCAAGGCGTTTATGCCAAATTTCGAGGCAATCTTTATTTCTGCAATCATGTGCAATGTTTATTTTATTTTGAGAACTTTCTTCTAGTGTTTCAACTTGATATAAGTTATGTTTCTTAAATGCTTCTAAGTATATATTTCCATTGCACGATAGTATGCATTTTTCATTTTCGAAAAATACTTTATAGCCATGTTCTGTGGCTTTACTTACGGAAATTAAATTTGATTCCAATTGTGGAACAAATAACACATTTTTAAGTGTAATTCTATTTATACATCCATCAGATGTTTTTGTCATTATTTGTGTTTCGCCGGTTCCGTAAGAATTTAATGTATTCCCATTAGCAATTGTTACTGTAGTTTTTTCAGTATCGTTGAATTTTGTAAATATATCCCTATCGTTCGCTATATGCGAAGACGCTCCTGAGTCAATTAACCAGGCTTTATTAGCGGGATTGACAATTATGAATGCTGCATCTTTATGTTCACTTTTATTTATTTGTACCTGTTCATCTGTTTTTGATTCATTCATTTTATTTTTACTATCACCTTTTGTATTTTCAAAACACAACGATGTGTACTTTTTGTATTTGTATTGTGTTTTAGGTGTAGTGGTCTGTGTGTTTCTGTTCTTGAGATGCCAGCATTGTTTGTAAGTGTGATTTGATTGTTTACAGTAGGTACAATATTTGTTTTGCCCTTTATAATCTTGAGTGTATTTCTTTTGTGTTTTAAACACCTTTTGTGAGTTTTCAACTTGCTCACTATTTTCTACCCGTTTATTAAATTCATCAGTAAGTTTGCTCTTGATGAATTCGGGAGTTAATTCAATTTCATTTCGGGCTTCGAGAGCTGTTATTAGAGTATTATAACTCGCAGGTAACGAGCACAATAGAAGTGCAGATAAATGCGAGTCGGTTATGTTCTCTCCTATTGCGGAGAGCTTATCTTTTATTTCCAGTATATTAGTAATGTGTTTGTGCATGTTCCCATTTTCGGGAAGTTTTGCACTATACAATTTTCGTAACAAATACAATTTACTGGACAAATTGGCTCTCTCATGAATATTTTTTAAACTATCCCATGTCTGTTTTGCTGTTTCTAAATGTTTTACATGAACTATTTGCGTATCGTCTATACTCAGGTTTATTAAAGCGCGAGCTTTTGCATCCTTTTTTCTCCAATCTTCGTTAATTGGTGTAGGGGGTTCCTGAGTTACGAGTTCGTACAAATCTTCCTTAATTAACAACATATTAATTTTAAACTTCCATATAGAATAATTATTATTGTTTAATTTATCTACTATTTGCATTTCCTTTATTGTCGCCATCTCGGAGAACTTGTTTATACAGTTTTTAAAGTTTTATTAGTTTAAATAGTTTATTAAATTCAATTATGTTTTCTTGAATTTTTAATCTAGCATAAGAGCTGAGTATTATTTTTATTAATTAGAGTCAATTATTAATCCTTAAGAATAAATTCTGAGTTCATATATTCATCAGGCTCATGATCACTGTTGAAGGGGCGAGGCCAACGAGGTAAGCGCGTAACATCAGAATATTAAATTCTTCAAATTAAAATTAACTCTGGTCTTCAACATGCAGAAAGAAAAGGAATTGCTTACCTTTTCTAAGGTCTATCCAATTTATGAAATATCCACTGGTTTATATATTTCAACTATTTGAGAATTTATTATAAACACTTCTTGAATAATTCTATTTAGATGCACCACCGCTGAAATAAAACTTGTAAGAAATAATATTAATGCACAATTCACATTGAATAAATAAGTTCACGTTTGGATTGATTTTAAAAATTATATTCTACATTATTTAAAATTTTAAAAGGTTTACATTTAGATTAATTTTAACATCAGGAAACATTTTTTCCTGTGACTTTACAGAATGAAGGATAGTAATACACTGACTCATTTTCACAAAGTTTGGAAAGTTACGAGTAAAGTTGCATCATTTCTTTGAAACAAATTGACGTTGAATAATTGTCCTTTTAAATGTTTTAGTTCTGTAATAAGTTTATAATGGCATAATCACAAATAACAAATTATAAACATATTTCACATTATTAGAAGAGAACGATTATAACGAGGTAATAAATCTCTATTGCTTGATAAACTTGAAACTTAAGAGTCATAAATTAGGTCACTTGTTTTAAGAGATGAGAGAAAAATTATCGTTGGGTTTTTATCTGCGTGCTTCATCATTTTCTTTATTTATTTATTTTACTTTGAGTGGAAAATATTAAGTGATTGAAATGAATGGATTAGTTTTCTACACTTTATTTAGTCAGAAAATTGGTAAATAGGAGTAAACTAACAAGTTTTTTTTTTCCCATTTAATTGGTTTTAATTCTTTTGACCAGCTGTAAATAAAGTACAGTTATAAATGGAATTTTGGAGCTGTTCATTTTTTAATAGATTAACTTATCACAATTATTCACATTGCATTGCTATCGTTTATCGATTTTTAGATAAAATCTCATATTGAGCCATTAATGCACACTATGCTGATGGTAGAATCCTGTAATTGTAAAAATACTTCACGACAAGCCATTTTGTAGATGGAAGGCAAGGTTGGCAAGTTTCTTCCATTGCGGAAAAAAACATGGGAAAAAAACAGCCGGAAGAAATAGGTTTTTTCCAAGTGGATATTTTAAACAGATAATGTATTTAACACAAATTGCTCTATAAATTTAAGTATTTAAGTAAAAATAAATATTTCTCCAACTTACTATTTTTATAATTATTTTAATTATTTTATAATCCAAGAGATTTATATCATTTTCAATTATTCAGTGTCTGATTAAATGTAACAATTTTACATTGGAAATTATTCAATTGTATTTATTATTATTATTAAAATAAATATATTTATGAATATTGTGAATATGAATCTAATATTAAAAAAATAAAGAAAGCAAGATGAAAACGAAGAAGGAAAGAATACCTGTCTATGCCTGTCAAGAGTATTTCCATAGAAACGATAGGAATCTGGAAATCCTTGTGAGCGAGCACATTCTCGAACAGATACTAAACGATGTTGTTCAGGATGAAGAACGCGACCCTAAAAGTAAAAACGGCACTTTTGAGTTTCATAAATAATATACTGTGTGACAAATAAAATTCTTATAAATGAATAAAATACCTGTTTTCCCATAGGTTCAGGATTTGTAATAGTAGTACTGAAAAAGCCATCCCATTCCAATCGGCCATACAAACCAGCCCAGTGATTGTGCCTGTTACCCGTATGTGGTAAGCACCAGGGAATAAGAGTATTAAACTGTCTGTCCAATGGATCACAAGACTTTCCTGTAGCACACTGGCAAACACCTCGTAATGCACCATTTTTGGCTCGTCCATTTTTGATATCATCATGAGTATATTCCCTGTTTTGCAGGAAAAGAGAAAAAAAAACAAGCTTAAATTTAAAAAAATTAAACATGAAACAAATTCTAGACAATATTCAGAGTTAGGTAAGAAATTAAGAGATCAAAATTTAAATACAATTCCAGGGATATTCTGATGCAATGATAATATTAAATTGAGATGATGTGACATGTAGAAGTGAACAATAAAAATACTTTTTGGCAAGAGCTCAACTGTGGTCTACACATTTCTGATGATGACAAAAAAGTTCGTAGAAAAAAAATAACAGAATAAATTAAATAAGATTTTGACCAAAAAAAATAATAAAATAAAATAAATAAATAAATAAATCTGAGATGGAAAAACTATAAAATATATAAAGTATCATTATAAAATTCACTAGCTTAAACAAGATCAAAATCTTTCATGAATAAAGCAATGATAGTGAAAGTTAGGAGCCAATAATAAAATTTGGTATTTATCAGAACCATTGCAGATAACCATGCATTAAAAATGTATTATATTAAATAGAAATACAATAAAATTGTAGCAAGGTGGATAGTTAAAATTGCAGTATGGTTCTCATAGTAAAATGGCAATAGTGCAGTAGTATGTGGCACCAAAGTTCGTGTCATGTGCCCTCACATGTTTGTCACATAATTAAAATATATGAGTATATATAAACACAAACAGATATCTATATTTTGTGAAATCATACATATATATATATATATTTTAAATTTTGTAATTATTTTTAAAATCTGATGCAATAAAAAAGAAAAACATAAGGTTTCTTTATATATATATATATTTTTTTTCCAATTAGTAATCCCAATACTAGAGTATAATACTGCAAAGTGGGCTTATAGCACTTCATCTCATCTTCAGGATACTTACTGACTTATTAGCTCATGGATCTTATTTACCATCCAATTAATATGAAATTATTAACACTGGTTAAAATTTAAATTTGTGTGTTAATAATTAGTATGTAACAGTAGTTCATTTTAATATACATACATATGTTACAAAACCATAAGTGAGGTCAAACTTATTTCTCTACCAGATTTTAGCTCTTAGAAAAAATTTAGTGAATACCCCTGCAATAGGGAGAACATTATCAATGTAAAGAGAATGAGAATCTTTAAATACAACTTACAGTTTCTTGGTACTCTTTCCATCACTCAATCTTTCAATGATATTTGGTAAATCTCGCCAGTCAGATCCAGGGACAAGAGGAATGTGTTTCATTCTTGCTTCAACCAAAGGGCTCATTTCTTTGCAAATGTGGTCTCTCAGCACAGGCTGATAAGAATTGCCCCTAATCATCTTTTGATAATGAGAGACAGGCTCACCAGAATACGATATTTCTTCATCTTTGGCACCATTTTTGATTTGTGGCAGATCAGACATAGAATCTCTCACGGTGATAGTACGATAAGGGGCTGAATTTATCCACTTTATGTTGGAATCAAACTATAAAATAATTACAAAATCAAATGCTGAAATTGCTGAAATAATAACAAAATATCATTATATAGAATATAGCTCAAAATCAATTTGTATTTTTTATTTTTATTTTTTAAGAATGCTAGTGAGATTTTAAAATGAAAATAGAATTGTAATTGGATATTGTGACCAATTTAAAAGGTAAAAATCCTGCAAAAAAAAAAAAAAAAAAAAAATTAAACATTCCAGAAAAAAATTTAAAAAATAATATCAAACATTCTTATTTGCTGGGTGGCTTTCCACGCAGTAGCATACTTTTGCCAGAACAAAAAATGTGGAATTTTAAAAAATTGTTTAAGAGTCAAGACTTGCTTGAAATGAAATAAAAAAGTTTTTATACTTTAACATGTCAGTACCAATACAATAAAATAAGAAACCTACAGCTGATTTGTAAAACATAAAAAGGTAAAAGCAGAAAATTTTAAAGCTAATTAAAAAAAAATAATAATAATAATAATAAAATGTGGATAATATACATCTTTTTAATACATGAAACTAATTATTTCTAGAGTACATAAGAAAACTACAATAAAAGAATAAACTTTTTCCAAGATAATAAACTATTTTCAAAGTTACATTTCACAAGATATGAAAAACCAATAATAGATTATATTTAGAACAATTTTCATAAATATTACACAAAATTAATATTTTTAAATGTTAATTAAGATTTTTAATATACTTTAAAAGAACAAGAAATATCGGAAAGCTAATACTAAAGCTATAATAATAAGTTATTAATTAAAACTATATAATTTTTCAAGAAAAGAAAATAAGGCCTATCAATAAAAATTCAGAATTTTAAGGCCTTTAAAATGAAAAATAAAAACATTCTTAAGAACATTTGACGTTGATCTGCTGAATGTTAGTAGTTAGCGATACATGAGTTGTCAGAACTTTTCTTTATCAGAAAACATAAAAAATGTTTTTACGTATAAAAACATTAAAAGCTGGCTTTGTCATCAATAATTAAGAATATCACCCATTAAAATTAGCATACTTGAACATGCTATCTATATAATAAAATTACGTATCATGTGATCATCCTAAACAAATATGCGTTACCACATCAATTGACCCTTTTTTTTCCTCAATTAAAGAAAGGAAAAAAAAACTTAACACAAACCATACTTTTATAGAAAGAACGATCGAAATTATTCATGTTTTGTGAGAGAACCTATATCCAAATATGTATATGTATGTAATGTATATACATATGTGTGTAATATGTATGGATATCGGCTTTAAAATGTTTAAAATTTATTGCTTTTCCATGTAAACAAAAGCATTTGATCTTTAAAATGTAGGAACATAATTTACTAAAAAGAGTTTATTAAAATTACTCGCTATATGTACAAAAATGCTTATTGCACATTCAAAATGCATTTTAACATCTGTATTATTTCATAAAAGTCAAGAACTTACTGGTCACCTGAACAAAATGTAACTAGGTTCAAGGCAAAACTAAATATTATTCACTTGAACAGATTCACATGACAAAATTATTAAACCCAGGGGGAAATCATTTGCAAAGCAAGCTCCCCAGTGATGAATTTTGCACCACTCTCTCGCAGAAAAAATAATTTGTTTAGATGAAGAAGAATGCAGAATTGTCAGAGATGTGATGACACACTCTCACAACACACAAGCTGCGAGTCTGCTGCCATCTATTCTTAATATGTATTTTCTCAAGGTTTCCAGAACAAATCTTGAATTAGAATTTTTAGAATGTAGTGAAAAAAAAATTGTTTGTCGACTAATATTTTTAACATAAAAAATATAAAAGCGAATATAGTCTTTTAATAGAGAAAAGAGACTACTAGTTCACTATTAAAGAAAAATATTATATTTTTGTGTATTTATTAAGAACCTGTTTTAAAATAAAATTATTGTTATTTTAATAAAGATGATTTTTTTTTTTTTTTGGCCAGAACTCTCAACACTGTGAACATGCTATCATTTTTTTTTTTTTTTTTTTTTTTTGTAGTATACATTTTCTCAGAGTGTGCAGAATAAACATTGAAATTGTACTATTTGTACTATTTGTACATTTTACCAATTTTTCTTTCAGACATTATTTAAAAAATCATGGTTAAAAATTTTTACTAAAAATGTCCCCCATTTAAAAAATGTAAAAACAATCTCCAATAAAAATCTGTACCACTCCACAAAAGTGCTTTCACCTCCCGCTAGGGCATCACCAGTTGTGATCTTTAACTCTCTTCCTCTCCATTATATATATGACTGCTGGTTGAAGAGCTCCCCCTATCGGCATTCAATATTTTCTCTCTCCCCCCCCCCCTCTTCCAACATTTTTTTCCAGCGGCAATCAAATAATGAATGTACCATGTCATTGCATGCGTCTTTGGATGCATTGATTTCTATTGATTCTCTTATTAAAGCGTTATGTAAATTTTCGTAGTTCGCTATTTTCTGTATTTGTAGGGTTTCAAGTTTTATTGGGGTTTTTGTGTTTAATCTTGCAAGAGCTGTTGACTGTTTATTTAGTTTTATATCTCAGATATGTTCTTTCATTCTTTCTTCTATTTTTCTCTTCGTCATTCCTACTGTTGAACCACTCTTGAAAGACGGACCTTGGCATGCTGCCAAAAAAATAGACCCATCTGAAGGGAGGGAAGTATTATACTAGAAGGAGACAAAATTCAGGTTTACCTTATCTTGCCTGACCGCTTGTCATTTCTTCACTGGCTGTTCTTGTACTATTAGCGTTTTTTTTCTCTCTCCCTATTTTGTTTGCTATTCAATTTGTATTTGTTTCTTCTTCTATAAAATGGATTTAAGAGAATCTAAAAGCTCTCAAGGCAAACATTTTCACAGTGCAGTGAAAAATATGTTAAACAATGTTGTAAAATATTGTGATAATGAAGCAGATAAAGGCTGCCTAACTATTCCATTAGCACATGCAACAAAAAGAGCTAGTGCAATTGCCTGTGTTTCGGATAGCGCTATAAGAAGAATTCGAAAAGAAGCTAATAACAATGCAAATAATTTCGCTTCTTCTAAAAAGAAAAAGGCGAAAACAACCATAGAGAATGTCAACTTGGATAATTTTAACTTGGATGTAATTCGAAGAACTATCCAGGACTTCTACACTAAAGATGAAAGAGTGCCTACTGTTCCGAAATTGCTAGCCAAGTTGAAAGAAAACATACAATTTTCAAAAGGAAAAGAAACATTACGTAAAATTCTTCTTGAAATGGGATTCCGCTGGACTTTTATAATAAAACGAAAAACACTGTTCGATTTCCTGATATCTGAATAAGAACGTCTGAAACTTTCGCGCATTTATGAATTAAAAAGATTTAGTAAAAGGTATCAGAAAACTTAATTTGAATTCGAGCACATTTTTTTTAAATATTTGAGTGCAAAAAATATTTTTCATCCTTTAGTGTTTAGTATGACTCTGTACTCTTTGAACTATTTTCTTTTATTATTAATTGAGTATTTTGTTATAGATTTTCGCCCTATTATTAAATGGTTTCATGTAGGAAAATGAACATGAGCAATCAAGAAAAAAAAAATGGAATTCTTGCGGTAAAATTAAAAAAATATATATTAATAGACATAATAATAAAAGAACATTTTAAAAACACACTTCTCCTACAATTACATAAGTGTGCCCTATAACTGTAAGGAACCGATATTTAAAATCGTAATTTATTTAAGAAAAAATAAATTGCCATGTCATGTGTAAAAATACAGTAAAAAATAGTATTTATTTACTTAACATGTTTATATCCGATAATTAAATAACCTAAATTATCATAACATGTTTCTTTAGATTGAAGATATCCCCTTCATCGAAGTGAAAACTACAATTTTTATGTGCTTTATTACATAAAAACAAAAATCCTTTTCATAATCTTGTAACAAGTAAACATGAAACTATCGGAAATCAACTCATCCCCCCACGAAAGCAAAACTAGGGGAGACTCCCTTTCATTACCTCGATCCCTATTATGAAGAATAGACTGGTCATATTTGGACCCGTTACTCACGTGACCAGTCTTTAAAGCTTGGCTGAGCAGTATGTAGGTAACTGAAATTGTATTTTTAGAACTATATTTTTTCTTGTGTGTGTATAGTCTATTAGCTGTGATAATTTTAATATAAAAAAATTGAAAGAGTAAATAGTGTTTTAATAGAGAAATGAAACTATTAGTTGACTATTACAGAAAATTATTAATTTTTGTGTATTTATTATAAATCTATTTTTTAATAGATTTTTTTTTAATATAAAAGATTACTTTTTTGGGGGGGACGGGGGGGGGGGGGGGGGGCAGCCTAGAACAAGACTTCCTCCACCTGTCCAACTGTTACATTAAGGTTTAACTAGTCTATAGTGAAAACTTCATAAAACTAATTAGGATTATCATAGAAACAGATTTCGACTATCTATCCAGTTTTGTTTTTTTTTTTCATATGAAACAATAGGATAAATGGGCAAAGTCCACATACATGCTGCCAAAGACAGCAGGGTCCTTGAAACGACTGCCCAGATGGACCAAGTGCAGCTAGTTAAAATAATTATAACTTTTGAATTCATCCGTACAATACTGTTTTATAAATTATATATTTTTCAGTGAAAAATGATAAATGCACTTTTATAAAAATGCAGAAATGGTGAAAAAAAGAATTTTTCAAAAAGATGGTAAAGCCATAGAAAAACATGTTTTTCGAAAATAGTAAAAACCATCATGCGGTAAATATCTGCCAATACTGGAATAAATCATACATTTATATCAATTTTCAAACGGAATTTTAAAATTTGAATCAAGCATTTTTTAAATACAATAATAGTAAAACCTAGCTATGGGATAAAAAATTTAGTGAAATGAAAAGCAAAAATCTCATTTGCGAAATTTTAACAGTTAAGAGCTATGATGTAACATAACAAACAGGGCATCTGCAACCACAATTTTAGACTTTTCTGAATTTGTTGTAATCTATATTATTTACATTGTTAAGACAAACAATACTTTAGTTGTGAGAAAAAAAAAAAAAATCAATAATTTCTCTCTCTCTCTCTCCTTAAAATTTATTTCAACTTTCGCATTTGGCCCTTGAGAATAAAAATTAAATTTGAGTGTTTCACAGCCATAAATATGGATGTTTAATGGTGTTTCTGTGCGACCACACTCGGCGTCAGGTAATGTTTTCAGTATTTAATATGCATATATTTTCACAAAATTTTATAAAGAACTTGGATACAGTTATATTTATAAACGGTATGAGTGTTCGGATGACGAAAACTATATATATATTTTTTTCTTTATGTTAACAGACCCGACATGAAAACCATAAAAAGCAAGAAGAAAACATATTGATTTTACAACTAGATAACAATCCTTTTGACGTAATTTTTAAACGGGCTGTAAAGCCATTATATTTATAATCATTAAAAATTTCAAAGAGTTTGGACAATAAAAACTACTATTTTTTTAAACTATGAAACGACCCTACGTGAAAAAAGAAAAAATGTTTTCTTATGAAACTTTATCACTAATTTTCAGTATTTGTTTGCGATTTTGTCATTAAAAATATAAATTCATACAACATTGGATTAAAGATATAAAACAATAAAAATTTGGGGTTTATTTAATGTTATTATCACGAGCCTGGGCAATGCCAGGTGGGCCAGCTAGTAAAAGAATAAAAGAGAAAAATTATCACATAGTAATCCATATCACAACACAAATATTTTATTTTATTTGCTATTGTTGTTAAATGTCTTTATTCTAAGAAGAAATCAGATAACTAATTATGAAAATATATAAGAAAATAGAAGGCATAAAAATAAATGTTTGCAGTTCCACAATATGTACAATTAGGCACATATGCATTTATGCTCGCAATTAAAAATATATATATATGCATTACAATACAAATTTGGAAAAGTTCCAAAAATGTGTCTGTGGAATGTGCAGATTTGTTATGTTCTTTCTACCGCAGCTCTTACTGTGAAATCAATTTTCACAAGTTCTCCCAGTTCTATAAAAACAAATATGAGTGAAACAGGCAAATTCTTTCCAATTTTTCCCCTTTACATATATGTGACATATAAGGTATGTACAATTCTCAATTTTCCCTGCCAGTACTTTTAAATAGTAAATTTCACCTTATTTACACTCAGAACACCTGGGATTAAATTAGGGACAGATTTCTATTTAGAATTACTGGTGCTGAAAGATTAAAAACTATGTATAAGATGCTCATCACAAAAGGATTAATATAGTCTCTCTTTCTACTGAAGACCTTTTTTAAAATTTCCCATTTGGCCCTTGAGAATAAAACTTAATTGAATAACTTATAAAACACATTAAAATATTTAATTGCAACACAAATTAATACTTACATATCTTTGAAAATAAAATGATAACTTTTCAATTATACTTAAACACATTTTATGCATAAATTAAAAACAAAATAAGTTTAAAATATTACCTTCTTTTCATCAACAACTACTGAGCGTTGACAAGCACGAGATGAAAATACATGTAAAGGCTCAGGATACAAAGGCAATTTATGACCAGGAGCTGCTGCTAAGATTATAGCTCTCCTGCGTGTCTGTGGCACTCCATAATTACCAGCTTGAAGTACTCCAAATGTGCACTGATAACCCATTCGTACTAAACATGATAAAGTCAGCTTAAGAATCATGTTTCTTTTGAAAGAAACAAAATTTCTCACATTTTCCAAAAGGAAATACTTTGGTCGATAATAATCACAATAACTGAGGTAGGATACAATGAGGGAGTTCTGCAATAAAATAAATAAATAAGGTTAAATATGTTTTATCAGTTAAATTACAGACTATAACTACAATATGAGTTACTTTAAATTTAATAAAAATCAATTATACCTTAAATAATGAATACTGACGAGAGTTAAATCTATTCATGCCACTGAATCCTTGACAAGGGGGTCCACCACACAGCATTTCAACCTCACCTTTCTGGGGAAGCTTTTGTCCTTTGTAAGTTTCCTCTTTACCCTAAAATTATAAATCAATTATTTTTAAATAAACTTAGAAATAATAGTTCTATAACAATTAAATAGTCCTGCTAATTCGAAATAAAAATGTTACACAGAAAAACTCTGTTAAAATTATTTTTTTTATCTTTCATATATATATATATATATATATATATATATATATATATATATACAGTGAACTCTCGTTAAGACGGATAGTCAAGGGCATGCGTTTTTTGTCCGTATTAACGAGAGTCCATTATAACAGGAGTTCACAAATTTGACGTTTTACATTACAGTAAAAAATACTTATTATGTACATATATATTGTAATATGACTAAAAATTCGATTTCTCAGACCATTTTATGCTACTTTACTAAAAATACTTAAAAAAAAAAGAATGTACGAGAACAACTTTAAAATGGAAAAAATACATATATTTTTTGAAAATTCGAGTTTACATTGAAGCATACTTACATTGTTACTTGAAGATGCATAATGCTAGTACATGAAAGAAAACGGTCGAGAGTACTTAAAAGGCTATTCAAAATAAGAAGTAATCTTCATTTGTTTTTTCTTGGTAAGTGGCCTTCTTTGATATCATTCTCAAGTTTAGCCAAATGTTCAAATGTGCTCTCAGAAACATTTTCAGTTGATTGATAAAATTTCCTAATTGTCACCAGCATATCACGGACATCTTGCACTTTTAGAGGAGAGATTTCTTCCTTTTCACTATCGCTAGATGTTTCTGTATTTTCTTTTACTTCATCGATTATTTCCTGAATTTTTCAACAATTCTGACATCATTATCAAAATTTGCATCTATTTCTGTCAGAATATCACATCCCCCTGATGCTGCATCATTAAGCAATGTCTGAAGTTCGTCGATATCATGAGTAATCTCATCTGAAGATTCTGAAGTTTCAGCTCCGTTCACAAGAATGCATGTCTGAAGCAATTTGAAATTGTAGTCGATGAAACAAGAGTCCAGGCTCCTTGAACCCACTCCATGTATTTTAGCATACTGACATCAGAATTTGTCAATGTTTCAATGGAGCTCATCAATTGTGCCAGGAGTATTCGACGATAGTGCACTTTTAATAATTTTATGACGTCCTGGTCCATTGGTTGCAACACGCTGGTACAATTGGCAGGGGAAAAAATAATTTTTATGGATTTCAGTTCAGGTATTTGTGTAGAATGAGCCAGGCAGTTATCTATAAATATCAGAACTTGTCTTTTTTTCTTTAGAGAAACGCCTGTCTAACTTCCTGATATGCTTTTCAAAGAATTGCATGGTCATCCATGACTTAGAATTGGCTTCATATTTTGTAGGATAACTTTTAATCCCTTAAAACATCTGGATTTTTAGAATTTACGATAACAAGGAGAGGCAGTTTTTCAGACCCATCCTGTAGCCCCTACTAGAACAGTAACATCTTGAATGTTTTCCACCTGTGCACTTTTCTCGTCTGATGCGTAAACTTTGAGAAGGCTGAGCTTTATAAAAAAAGTCCGGTTTCATCAATGTTGAATACATTTTTAGCATCGTAGCCCTTGAGAAGGCATGGCAAATTCGCTTTCCACTCTTTTATTTTTTCTTCTGATACATTTCCAGCTTCACCGCTCGCTATTTTAAAAACTAGACCATGTCAATTCTTAAATCACGTCAGCCATCCCTCACTTGCACTGAAGGAATCGATATTCAGAAATTTGGCCATTTACAATGCCTTTGCTTTAAGAAGTAAATCATTAATTGCAATGTTCTCAGAACGCATTTGTTTAAACCATTTTAACAATGCGGCTTCCAGTTCTGGGTGGCCTGACCCTCGAATTTTCTTTCAAGAACCCATGACATCTCCCGATTCAAAAGTATCCATTATTGCTTTACGTTTCAGTCATACAGAGTTCACAGTTGAACGTTTAAGTCCAAGCTCTTTCACCACATCGATTTGTTTAGCTCCCTTTCCAAGATTTTGGATGATTTTTACTTTATTCAATAAAGTTAATGCAGTCTTTTTACTTGAAGCTGCAACCATTACAGAAACACAAAAAGAAAATGTTGTGCTGGTTTAAAGCGAAGAATAAAGTGTGAGACTAGAAATTTTTTCTTCCCACATTAGGCACTGAATGAAAGAAATCTTCCGACCGTTGGTAATGTCACACGCCCGAACAGGAGATTTAGAACTGTGTGGGCGGGAGAAAACGTGAACTGAAACCCTTTCATTTCCCTTCTTATTAGCCAATCAGCGCGCGTTATCAGAGAGCAAGCGGCGACATCACGGCTGCTCCATAACGTCAGAGGCGAAGTTTCTACTCCTTTCATCTTAAAAATAGAATAGAAAATATTTGGGGATTTCGTTGTCCTGATGAATATTTGTCCATCTTAACGAATGAACTCTTAAACTGTACGTATTAAACGATGTCTGTTACATGCACTTCCTATAGACCTTAACCGGGGATTTTGTTTTTGTACGTAATAACGAGAAATCCTTCTTAAACGGGGCCGTCTTAACGGAAGTTCACTGTATATATATATATATATATATATATATATATATATATATATATATATATATATATATATATACAATTTATCTATATATTATACAATTAAATGAGCAATTCTTGTATATTCATTTTTGGGTTCTCGAAAATGACTAACAATTCACATGAAAACAACAGATTATGGGCGTTTTGCATAGCGTAAAAAAAGTATGCAATCATGATGTATGTGTGCTTGAGAGAGAGAGAAATTGAACACGACAGCTCTCAAACACCATTTCTGATTGAGCTACATTTGATGAATATAGAATATGTTATAAACCACTGTTGCAAGATCTTTATGGATTTTCACGCAAGCATTTAAGTTTACAAGAGCTGCCAAAAATTGAAATAGTGTATAAAAATATTACAAATAGTATGTGGTAGGCAAAATGATACAATTTATTATGTTATACACATTCTTTGCACAGATAAAATGACCGATTTTCCATAATCCAACCCATAACCAAGATTGACGTAAAACAGGGTTCATACTCTATTTGAATAAAAAATTCCCTTACTTTTCCAGGTTTTTTCCAGACCATTTTTCCTACAATACCATGCCCACAATTCACAACATTTTTAGAAATATGAATAGCAATTCTAGATCTTAATGATTAAATACACCTCTGAAAATAAAAGTAATCTATAAAATTGAAACTAAAATCTATTATTTCATATTTAAAATATAAAAAATAAAAAACAATTAAAAATATACAATTTGGATGGATTCAAAGTAACATTTTATTGATATAATTAGATTTCACATATCAACCATTCAAATATTCTTTTTACATTTCTACTACCATGTCATTTGTTTGTGTTGTTTCAGAAACAGTTTGTTATGAAACTTTCAATTTTTTGGTCTTTTAAACAAGTTAATTTTAGTTTCAGCTCTTCTTTTTTGCTTGCTTTAATAATTTTCTTTCTTTTTCTTATTTAAATATTCGTGATATCTCATCCTAGCCACCTTAATATGGCTCAATATTTCTTTCGCAGAAGTATCACCTATTTAGCAACAAATTTGTATGCCTAAAACATCATTATGTTAAAAATATGAATGTAGCAAAACTACTACTTGCTAGTAAAAAATCTGAATTTTTTGCAGACTGAATTCGGAACTCGGAAGAATCTTGATACATGGTAATACATAATATGTATTTTTTTTTTAAATCCCTGACTTTTCCAGGTTTTAGGTAAAAAATGCAATTTTCCCTGACTTTCCCATGACTTTTTGAGCACTTGTCTTGTCATGTTCCCTGACAATTCCCTGTTTTCCATATTTTCCAGTTCCGTAGGAACCCTGTAAAACAAGACAACAACATACAATTTTAATTGTACAAGAGTTACAACAACGGTTATAAAAATGCGATACATTTTTCACCAAACCTATAGCAGTTGGTTTTGAACCCGATTACAACATTTTCTTTTAGCAAAAAACTGTCAAAAACTGAAATCTTGTACTATTAAATGAGCAATTCTTGTATATATATTTTTTTATTAGATTTCTAAAAAAATAGCTCTAACGATTTTGATGAAAACGATAGATTAAGAGTTTTAGGAATCGAGGAATCCATCTCTCAGGATGTCATCTGCTGAGAAAATAATTTTCATGCAATACTGCTCTTTGCACAAATGGAAATCATTGCAAAAAGGATAAAAAGTTTACAAGAGCTTCCAAAATTGAAATGAAATATAAAAATATTACAAATAGTATTTATGGTATGTGAAATGAAATAATTTATTATGTTATATCTGCCCGATGCACAGAGAAAATAACTAATATTCTATAATCTTATAATATATATTCCATCATCTAATATCCACAGGCAAGCTTGGCATCAAAAGCTGCTAACAATAAAATTGTTTTAACTGTATGAGAGTTATAATAATGATAGAAAATGTGCCAAATGGCTTTGGACCTGATTATGGAAATTTCCCCAAGAAAAAAACTGGAAAAGGAGTTTATCCCATTTGTCCCGGGTGAAGCTTGGTCAACTCAGTGTATATATATTTAACAAAGCATAAATGAAAAATATTATTATTTCCATTATGCATAAAGAAAATGTGACATCAGTAGAAGCTTTAGTAAGAGTATATTTAAAAAAAATAAATAAAGTTAGTAACTAAACATAAACATGATATTTAAAAAAAGCTACAAAGATAAACATTTATCAATACTATAAACTTAAAAGTCCTTCCAGCCTGTACCAGGAGGAAAAGGCAGCTTCCCTATTTCTTGGTTTTAATATTTTATCTAATTTTATTCGAAAACACAATGCTAAAATGTGAGGAACCTGTAGATTCATTACTAGTTTTCGTTAATAATGAATTTAAATGAGAATCTTGCCACATTAGTCAGCTATAGCCAAGTTGGCTTCATTTATGGTGATTTACTTTTGGTCGGCAAATTTGGCAACATTTTGCAAGTGTCCCCAAGCTTGGCGAGAAGTTGACACTGGTGGATATGAATATATAGTTTTAAGCATATGAGAGTTGAAACAATGTTTACAACAATGAAAGAAAATTTGTGATAAACCACATTCACTAAAACTCATAAATTAAATCTGTTTGTGGAGTTTCCATATTTGTAATCTGTTGTCTTGTTTCAAACTGTCAGCACCCTAGAATTTCAAACTGCAATATCTTAGCTACTTTTTAAGATAGAGGAAAAACAAAAAATACTTTGGAATCTTTGTATTAAGGCCAAACACTTAAGGAAAAAACTTTTAGGATTTCTAATTTTTTGTATATCTTTTTGAATTTGAAATCTTTCAGTGGCTGTCATTTTTAAACAAGATGGCGGATGAAGATGGCCAATGGACACGCTCGAGACCTTGGTAAATCCTGTACACATGCTCAGCTATATCCAAATCGGTTCATACATACAACCACTATTGCTTGACAAAAATCAGATATATACGAGGGGTGATCCAAAAAAAAGTTTACAAGGCAAAGAAAAAAGTATTTATTAACAATAGAAACAAGATACAAATGGCAATCAAGATACACATCTGGCCTTTACTTTTCCACATAGTCGCCAAACCTGTTTAGGCTTTTGTCAGAACGTTCGACCAACTTATTTATCCCGTCTTGGTAGTAATCAGGGCCCTGCTCATTGAGCCATTTCTCGGTAGCTGTTTTCACTGCATCGTCTGAGGTGAACCGTGTTCCGGATAAGTTTCGCTTCAGTGCCGGAAAAAGGAAATAGTCACTTGGAGCCAAATCGGGGATGTATGGGAGTGATTCCAGACCTCCCACTTGAACCTTTGCAGCAATTCCTGAGTCTGGCGAGCTGTATGGGGCCTGGCATTGTCATGCAGAAAAATGACGCCTTTGAATTTCGGATGCGGCCACATTCTTGGTCCATAAGAATCGAATTACGGCTTGCACCTCTATGCAAGACCACTTTTTTAGACGCCGTGCCATTACTGTCGCTCTTAAGTGTCTGCGTACTGACGTTACTTACTCGTAGAACCACTGTAGGACAACTAGCACCATCTGTCAACCACCCTGGGTGGAAATATTCGCTCCACAATTATTACGTTTCAAATGCTTCTGCTTGTAAACTTTTTTTTGGATCAACCTACGTATATCTGTAACATTTGAACAGAGGGTGGTTTTGAGATCTGGGGGGGACATGATTGGTAAAAAATACCAAAATTTTCTGGAATTGCTTTCCTCTGGATGGTTGCAATAGGTAGCTTCTTTTGTAATGAAAGCTACATAAATTAAGAGTGGGGTATAAATTTTTATAACATCTCTGGAAAAATAATTTAACGAACTAAAATACATTATCTGCTGAGTAAATTTAATAAGCTTTTAACATAAAAATAAACTGTTTTTATAACTAGAATATATGTACTATATAAAGCACAAAAACAAGAATAAGAATAAATAAAAGAAAAACTATTTTATTGGCAGATTTTATGTATGTGCCAGAATGACAAAGATGAATAAATAATTTTTATTTTTTATTTTAAAATATTTTTTCCCCTTTGCTGGCACTTAAATAAAAATTGCAGATGAAGCAGGTTTTTAATGCTTAAAATTGAAAACCACTTTGCAATTTTCCTTCGTCCCCTTTTCATAATCGAAATGCCTGTTACTGTTTTCATCATTGATTTTTCTTTTAAGTTTTATGGAATAAGATGCAAAATATATAACTTTTAAAATTAAAAAATCATTATGATGTAATTGCAAAAGTATGATACAGTTGAAATAAAGTCACATTTCCTTCAGAATCTTTTAAAAATCCTGTTTCAACTAAAACTTATTTAAATTAAAGATCCTTCCATAATCGGAGTATTCCATAATTTTTGGTAACAATGCTTTGGTAATAAATGAAATAACAACTACACTTCTTTAAAAAATTAGTATGTTTTGGCCATCACAAAATTTTCATCTATATAAATCAAATCAATCCCATATTTAGGATATTAAACATGAAGTTTCATTGAATTCTGTGCATTTAAACTGGTGATATAAACATCACATATTTTGAACAAATCATCAAATTTTGGCAAACTCCTCGCTTCTTCTTAGATGAGAGCAACTAAAATTGAATGACAATCTATTCCTATTAAGTGGATTCTAAATTTGATGTTTCATTGAACTCTGCACACATAAATTGGAGATATAAGCATCACATATATTGAACAAAACAACGATTTGCGAAACCCCCTATTGGGGGATTATGACCATAAATTAATTAGCACCAGTTCACATAACGATAGAATTTTTTATGAAATTTCAACCTATTCTATGCAATATTTTGTGGGCTAGAGGGCCCACTAAATTATTATGTGATACAAATTTTGTGGGACAAGCACAGACAGACATTTTCTAAAAACAGTCAAATTATGTTCAGGACCTTCCTACAATGTATAAATCTATCAGAAACCAGAATTAGAAAATTTTCACGAAACTAATACTTTCTTCCTGTATAGATAGAAGTAAAAATCTTTTCCATGATTGTGGCCTGTTATTATAAACCTAATAGCATTTTTTTATTGAGTGAAAGCCATAGCTAATCTGTCAATAAAAATATGCATATTTGCTTATTGATATTAAAAAAATAAATAATAAACAATCAGATGTACAGATTAATGTTTTCAGAAATACAACAGACTTATTTTTATCAGTGAAAGATCATAAATAGCTTACATCCATAACTAATCTCAATAAAAAGTTGCAGTCCTCATCAAAGACAGAACAATTAGGGAAATTTAGTCGAAAAGCATGAGCAGCTGATTCTTCTCTTTCTATGGCCCACAATGTTTCTGCAATGCCAGCTTGATGAAATCCTTCAGAAAGGCCTGAAAATAAAATTAGATTATTATTAAAGGACAGTAAGTGCTGTTAAGTAATATGTATCTATAGATTAGTATGATAAAACGTTAATGTAAAATTAACAAAAATTCAGAAATGTCCCCTAACTTTTTTTAACCATAATCTGTTCCATTATGACATTACATAACCCAAAAATTTAGCATTTATAAGATTTATACGAGTGATACACTAGAGTTTTGTAATCTTGGGCCTCAGATAAAACAGAAACCCAGCTGTCTGAAAAGCATGGGACCGAAGCAGTTTCAATTAACTTAGATTCCATAGAATTTTTGGGGGTAACTGAGAAGCTATTTTCTCATTGTTTGTCACACACAACAGAAAATAAACTGGATAAAGTTGAAATCAGAGCAATTCTCCAACCTCTGAATGTAACAGACTTGATCCACCAATGAATCAAGGTGTTGTTGAGAACATTAACAGATCTTATAGAAAACAGCTTTCATAGTTTTTTTAATGAGGAACTGGATAACAAAGAAGAATTTGTTCAACATTTAAAATTTGTAGATATGAAAGGAAGTGGGCTACTGAGTAGTTTCTGCATCGGATGAATTCAGAAGCACACATTAGTTAGATCTTAGTGTAAATTGTGGCTTGATATTGAATCAGTAGTTTTTGAAAAAAAATATTAACTCTTCAAATGATAGAATTTCAGATGAAAATGCATCCCTTAATACAATACTGAACACTTTTTAGGTTTATTCAAGAAGCTTCCAAGAAAATTAATAGAAGACAACATTAAAGCCTTGCCTGACCCAATAAAAGATCACCGGCGTTTTAATGAAGAAGAAATAGTTGAAGCAGTAAATAAGGAAGATTCTGCAGTTGAATAAGAATTCAAAGAGATATATAACTCTATTACTCATGATGAAGCTACAAAAATACTAGGTGCATTTCGATATGTTGAACAATAGGAAGCTACTATTTCTGCTATTCTGTGTTGTTCAGAAGATAACAGAACAAATTGGCATTGAAGCATTGTCAAACTGAACATCAAAAGAAAATCACTGCATATTTTGGAATGAAATGGTCAGTCAAAATAAGCAGTTTCTAGTATTTATTTCTGAATTTTTTCTGAAATTCCTTTTTTATTATAATACTATATGCATAATGTTATATATATAATAATAATGTGTTAGGTAATAAATGCATTATAATTTATTTAATCTAAAATAATAAAGAGAAGTTTGTGTGTGTGTATGTGGTGTTTTGAAGAGACTGCTCTCAAAGAGTTACCCTTATGTCTAAAGTTATGCACCTGAAAGCCAATTTTTGGATTTTTTTTTTTTTTTTTTTTTTTTTTTTAATGAAACTTTTAGTTATTTCCATAAAGAGAACATTGTGATTGTTTACTTTTAATTGAAAAATTGGAACCATTGTTATAACTGTCATACATATTTACCACATTGTTACCCACATTATTATGACATCAACGTTATTGACGCACACATTTGTTTTATGATATAGATTGACTTTTAAAAGTTTTACTTCTAATGTACATGGCAACATATATATATTTTTTTTTAAGCACGAACTGACAGGTAACTAATTTAGAGATTACATTCTTTGTAACTTCCAAATTGATGGGGGGTTTTATTTTTAAAAAACAGCAATTTACTTCGGAAACATTTAAAAGAGCGATATAACAAAGAATTCTCCAGAAGAACTCTCCAGTAAATTTTGTTACTGCATGATTAAACTTAAGTTAGAAGGATACCAAATCAACTCAATGTGAATAACGTTGCTGAAAATTTTTATTTTAATCTGAGACAAAATAGAAAAACACAATAATTCAAGGTTCGCTTCATTTGAGACAATAGCAGGTGTAGCCTGCATAGTTGTACGCTGCCAAAAGCAGTTGAATCTCCAACCCCAGGTTCATTTATTTCGAAGTTTGTTTGGAAAACTGAAAAGCAAAGCAGGCAAAGATCCACTAGTTTTAAAATAAAATAAGTTTTTAAATGTAATATGTTTTGCAAATTAAAGTCGAAGTTCTAAGTTAATTTGATTAAGCTGCTTTTCGAATAATCAGAGTGACTGTGCTTCCAAAACCTCAGTGTAACAAAAGTGGGTACCTTTTTAAATAATAAGACAAACTCAACATATTAATTACAAAATATGTCTTGCATAAAATTAGTTACCAAAATTTTTATTATTCTCAAAACAAAATGATGTAGTATCCTACAAGACACATCACAATTGTTGTATACAGCTTTCTTCTAATTTTTTGCATAAGTGATATGCTATCATTTATTATGCAAAATAGTATTGCTGAACACTAAATATGCTTTAATTTTTTAAATATGTAAAATATTAATTATACTAAATATGCTATTTAGTGCTAAATATGCTGAGCACTAAATATATAATATTGCCCCATAGCATATTATGCCTAAATATGCTATGGGGTAATACTAGTTTCCAGATTAACGTATGTCTCAGCTGAGGTATACTGAAGGGAATGAAGGAGGGGTACCAATTTATCTGTAAAAATAAAAGTTGGAATTGTAAAATTGATTGTAAAATAAAACACATGATGTGGGGAATAAAATGCATGCTTAACACTTTTGCAATAAACTTTTATATTTCTAAAATCAAGTTCACACAGTACATATCAATTAAAATTTTAAAACTATGTTAAAATTGTATGTAGAGACCACTGAGCTCCACAATAGAATGGAGCACTAACTCTTTATTATGTCACACTGTATGCGGTGGTCTGCCTAGGAATACAAAATGTCATAGATTTAAGAGGAAAAATTATGGTAAAATACATATTTCTTCCTGTAGAATAGGATGGGCATATATTTAAAAATAAAATTTTATGCAAGCTCCACAAGAGACATAAAAAATTTGTTAAATATTGCTCATAAAAACATGAAAAAGGTTTTAGAAATAAGCAAAAGTGATAAAAAGTATGCATAAAAGTTTGAAAAAAGGCATTAATATTAAGAAAAGCACAGGTTCATTACTTGAGCACATTTAAAGAGTGATTCAGTCATGGCAGAGAGTGGACCAGTGAGTTAGCATTCCCTTCTATTATGCAGCTCAGTGGTAGAGACAAATGTTGGGCCCTATACTTAAATAAGGATATCAAATAAAAAAAAATCATACGGTTTAATAAGGGAATTGAATATTTATTCTTCCTTTCCATCCTTCTATTTTTAAAAAAAAATGTATATGTCTAACTGTAAACATACTTTCAAAATGTTTACTGAAATCAATTTTTAAGTGTGTGGAACATCTTTTTTTTTTTTTTTCCCTCCACTGAAAAAGGGTAATATTTGTATTCTTGATGTTTGCTATAAAAAAAGTATCTTGACTTCTGCAAAAAAATAGTTCTTCTAAGCCTTAATTCAATAATATTTTACTGCAATTGGAATGATAATCTTTAATGCAAAGAATGTGGTCAGTCTTGATTTCTAATAATAGAATGTGTGTGGTCTGCTTTGCGAATTTCACTTAATTTTGGTTTGTAACAACTGTAACTTATCTAATAAATATTTAACGCTCTCCATCACATGTATTCTTGGATATTCTTAAATGAATATACATTTTCAAACTCATTTCATTGTAGAGTTATTTCAAATATATGAAAAAGTAGAGAAGAAATTACATAAAAACTATCAAAGACAAAAACAGCATTTCTAACAGTAAAGAAGTGCTGTTTTTTGCATCTATGTGATATATGAATGAGGTATGTGCATCAAAATGACATAGATTAGCTTTGTAGGGTTAAATAAAAACATGTTACTTTTTAAAGTTTACAAAATTTGCATATCTTTAATATAATTATTTAGAACACTTTCTCTTATATAATTGACCAATTACTTAGCTATCATTAATAAAAGTTAAAAACAAATTACCTCCACAACCAGCAAAAACATCAAGAGTTTTAAGTTTATCTTTAATTACAGGATAGACGCTTTCATTATAGCCCTTTGGAGTATTGACAGTAGTTTTAGACTTTTTACCTTTTCCCTAAAGGAATAATAATAAAAAAAATAAAGGAAGGAAGACAAGCAAGGTATTCAAAATATTGTACAACAGTAAGTAAATTAATAAGTCCTTTCAATTCAAATTTTTAAATTTAGTGATGGAATAAACAAATTTGTGAATCAGAAAACATCAGAATTGGATGTGTAAGGCAAAGTTTTATTTACACTTTATTCTTTTCTATTGTACTGTGTATTATTAAAAATCTAGACAGGTTCTGCCCACCTAGCCAATCAGATCTTCCAAATGAATCTAGTAAAGAGGGCCTCAGTGGGTTCCTGCAGCATTGACCACCGCCCCTATATTATTATTTTTTACTTTAGTTTCAACTATCTAGCAGGCAGACTTTCCAAAAGCAGTTCTGACAGATTTTTAGATGGAATTGCCCCGAAAATTTAAATTTAAGAAAAATTGGGAGGCAAAACCAAGTCACAAAACATTTGTATTCTAAAACCTCCTTCATAAATTATTACAGCTAATTCAAACAGCATTCGTAAACTCAGAAGTGACTATTAAATCAACATTTTTGACTAAATGTTCATAGCTAACCTTTATTACATAACTGTTTTAATAATAAAACATGAAGAATGAACACACTGAATCATGAGTTTAATTATTTTAAACATTCCAGTTTATTAGATTTAAGCAGTGTTAACAATTCTTTAAATTTTTGAAAAATAAAAAAAATTCCTAGTGTCGACTTTTTTTTTTTTTTTTTTTTTTTCAAGCAAATTTCACTTTTATTTCTCCTATCCTTTTCGAAATTAGCAAGTAATGTTTTTCAAATTCTTTCTCAAAATACTGGTTGTCAATACACTGATTTTAGTTTGAGAGTCTCAAACATGCTTAAAATTTTAAAGTTCTAAAACTTTCAAAATTGACATATGGAAAGCTAGTTTTAAAAATACAAAATTATCATAATATAGTAATTTACAACAAAACAAAATTACTTTTCCTATTCTTCCAATACGTTGGGCAAGAGTTGGAGGCTCTTCATATGATTGAGTAGAGCTATTATATGCCTATAAAGAAAATCATTCAAATAAATATGCTTCTAAAAATTAAAAACTATAATGCACAGACAAATAAGAAATATCAGAAAATTAAAATAAATTGCCACATCAAAATAACATTGAAAAATGGTGTATAAACATGATTTAATTCAAGCTTTATTTATAATTAATAGCATTAAAATAGTGAAAATAATAACAAGAATTGTGAATTTCTATAAGAAAACATTTTAAAAATATATATATGCAATCAGGAGAAAGGTTAAAAAAAAGAACGCACTATGCTATTTGCATTAAATCAGAAATTTTGAAACCATCACCAAAGTTAGTTCATTTTTAAATACTCCTGAACTTTTTATCTCCTGAACTATATAGAAATCTCTAGTAGTAAATTGATACAAATTTACATTTAGATTCATTTTCTATTATGAAAATTATATTTTAATATTAAAAATGTTAAGTTTGTTCCTATTTTAATACGTAGAAATGATCTTAACTTACAAGTTTAAAGATGACTTAATTCAAAATCAAATGGTACTTTTTCTAATATTCACAAAAAGAAAAATTTATGTCTACCATGACCAGTGCTTGACAAATGCGGTCGCCAGGTCGCCACTGGCGACCAACTTTTTTTATCTGGCGACTAACTTTTTTAATCTGACTTTTATTGTTTCATTTATTTATTTATTTTTTACAAAAATTGAACTAAAAAATGAGCACAAACGACATTTTCTCTAAAGCGAAGTTAAAAAGGCATTTTCCATTTCATGCACATAAAACGCCATTCTTTTCCGCTCTAGTCGGCTAGTCATGTGATTAGAATGTGAGGAGAGAGGGGGGGGGTTCAATAACAAATAGTCTTATGTGGCTTCTAAAAATTGGATGCAATGATAAAAAATGCTTACTTTTTTGTATGTTTCAAATCAGATTTTTGTGTTCAGAATTAAAACTTTTAATCTATTACATTCCTTTTAAAAGAATAATAAGTGATTATAAGTAATTCATTCGAAGTAAATCTATAAAACTTAATTAAAATTTCAAGAATAATTCATTTTAATAAAAATATGCATTATTTTTTTTAATATTTTTTCCCGGCTTAAAATGCTTGGCGCCTCGCGTCTGTTTGCACCACACGCGTTGGACATTGCCGTCACTCTGTCTTGGCGACAAGTGTCTGGTTCAGAGTTGTTTCTCAATAGTATTTTATAATTACATTGTTTGGATTATTATCTGCAGTAAATGGAAATAAAAAATCATTGATTGCACTTCAAAAAGTTTTTTTTTTTTTTTTAATTCTTATCGTAGATCGTTGGATCAAAACAAACCTCAGCCGGCTGCTGATTTCGATTTAATCCAGCGCGGGAAAATATATTTTTTTCTTTCCTTTTTAGCTACGAAAACAAACGTTTACGTAATAACTCGTAATATTACGCGTTAATAGCCCTCGAGTTTGCGAACATCATAACGTTTAATTAAATTTCTTGTAAGATATCTCATTATAAATGCTGCAAAGTTACAAAATATTAAGAAATAAATTTGAAATTATATTCACACACACACACACACAAACCAACAACAGAAAAAATTAACTTATTTTTAATTTGTCAAAACTATTGCAAATGTCATTAAATGCAAATTTTGAAATAATTAAATCGGAATTATTTGACTTTTTTATTTTGATAGGCTAAATAGGCATAACATCGTTTTCCGGCTTCACTATTTTATAGATGCCCTCTCATCCGATATAGATTTTGTAGCACTCAACTATTTGAACATTTGAAGCATACGGCAATCAGCATTTCCCGAACATGTCGGTTAATTCAGAGTTTACAATATTTCCTTTATTATTATTTTTTTCACAAACATATAACTTTGATAAGTTTCCTTAGAAAACTTAGTTATTATGCACTATTATAAACTATGTAACTAATAATTCTAAGCTATGTTTGTTATTATTTTTTCTGACTTAATTCCTAAGCAAGCGTTTGTACTTTTAAAAATCAATAACGGGGGTGGGGGGTGGGGGGTTAGATTTTTTTACTGGCGACTAGAATTTATACCTGGCTACCAGATTTTTTCAAATTTGTAAAACCCTGACCATGACCAATGACAAGTGCTATGATATGTCATATAATTAAATACAAATTTATTCAAACCTTATTATATTTGCACACAAGAATAAGCTGATATGAATAAATTCATACTTTGCAGAGTAATAAATTAAAATAATAAAAAACTTCAAATAAAAACAAATGAATGAGTACAATAAAATATTCTCACTTCATTAAAATAAAATCGATGAGGACCCTTTTCCGTATATTCTTCAGGTGATTCAATAAAATTTCCACTATACACCACATAGCACTTGCCTTCTATATTTGTAAATTCTATTGTTGCCTCTAAAAGTTAAATGAAAACTATTTTGTAGTAATGAAAATAGTTATAATTAGAAACATTATAAATAAATAAGCACTAATACAACATTTTATTATAGTACTTTTGTTTACTTTTTATTTATTTATTTATTTACTTTTATTTTATAACACATTATACTTCATGTCACAACTACCTTAACTAGAAGTCTATGCGGCCAAAATTAGCAGGTCTGTACTAGACAAAAGCTAACTTGACATTGTTCAGTCTAGTATCTAAAATCTTCAACCGACCTGTTTATTTTTTCGTAATTCATGGCCTGTTTGAGCAAAAATCAATAAAATCAGGCTTAACATAATCCAACTCAATTTCTACAAAAAATACTAATATTTCTCAACCAATAATATCTTCCAATTAAAATTTTTTTTCAAAAACATTTTATACAAATTTATGCAAAAAATTTAAAATACATCATTTTTCAGATTACATATTTACCAGCCATGGAATACTAAATAACAATATTAATGATCACTTAGGAAATTATATACATAAAGACCTATTAAAAAATTAATGTAGTTTAGAATGAAAAAAAATTGTTAAAGAAAATCATAATTTTAAAGCTCTATAAAATAAAAATAGATTTTGAAAAAGTCTGTATGATTTATTAAACCAAAATACATTTCTGAAGACTCCATTACACAAATATACAAAAAAAAGAAAAAAATCAATCTGGCACAGAAAGAATTAAGTCTGAGACTGACTCAGTACAAGTTTACAAAAAAGCTCTGTCTCAGTCTGGCCCTAATCTAATACAAGAAAAGAGGTCTGAGCCAGTTCCCAATCCTGTGCAGAACTCTAAATTTATACTCTACTATCTCATGGCGAACTTGGGTCTAACACATCTGTTGGTAGGAACAGAAACCTGCTGTGCTGTAATCTACCCCAATAACATATATTACTTTCATGACTGTTCAAGCATATTTACAAACGTTAGAAAGCATATGGTGAGACCGACCAAAAGATAATCCAAGATTAAGTATATATTTCTAGTTTATTGTTCTATTATGTAATATTTAATAGTTCTATTATTATGCATAATTAATTATAGGGGCAAAATTTTTTATCAACATTGGCGACCAGAAATTTGAGGTTGGCGACTAGAAAGCAGCATAGGATAGACATGGTCCCATTTGGATCTTAAAGTAACATTTTACTTATTCTCACCTACAGATGTAAAATTTCTGAAATTTTTAAAATAATAATAAAAAAAAAGATTTTTTTTTTTCTGGAAAAATTTTTAATTTTGAGAAAAACGGTTTATTACAAATAAAAAATTTTCTTTCAATTATATTTCATAGGAAACATAAAACAGACATTTTTTTAAGTTTATGCACACTATAAGAATTGTTTTCTCTTTACATGAATATGTAACAAAATAAATAAATAAAATAAATTATTTTTACTATTATGTTTTCCAGTCTCAGAGTTTCCACAGAGTTTTTCTTGCTTAATTAAATACCATTTTTTGTAATACATGATTCATTTGTCAAAACAGCTGCATTTTCCAGATTAAATTGCAATTAAAACTAATTTTTAAATTTAAAGGAGAGAAAAAAATCATAACTTTTAACTACTATCACTACAATTTGAAAGAAAATTTTAATCCCATACACATTTATATCCCATCAACACACTATAGTAAAACCTCAAAAGACACACCTGAATAGAAGACACATCTATTCATTAAACACTTTTCAATACCCAACACCTACATATGTGTATGTTTTTACTGCCGAATAGCAGACAAATTTTATAGCCCCGGGGTGTCTGGTATTAAGACGCTTTACTGTATTTCCTTTTAATTAGTACATAAATGCTGCCAAGCAATCCCTTGATACTGATTTATTTATATGCATTTATATTAAAAGCAATGTCTAAGGATCTATACTTAAGGTAAAGGCAGACCAAAAAAAGTAAATAATTCCAGCTGTACTTTATTAAAGAAAAAATATATTTCACTTTTTCCAAAAATTCTGGGTTATTATATTAAAATACGAGCAGGCTTCACCCGCTATGCTGGCTGGTTTCTTCACACGAACCTTGAATTAAACGAAATATATCAGTGAATATATATGATCGTGTGTTTTAAAGTAATATGAACCTTTACCTGGAATGTCCATCTTGCATTGCTAAAAACAATACGAATGTCATTGTGCTATTATATTTTCTAATGTGTCGGACAAAAGTTAAGCTGTTAAGGACAAACTCTTTTACTTGATCCTTTATAGTAAGATTTGGTAAAGAACGATATGCAACATACTAAAACCATCTCTGAAAAATAAACAATGAAAGTCTCATCAAAATCCGCTCAGTAGAACTTTTAAAAAAGGCTAATCTTCCTTGAACTTTTCCTCATAATCCTAGAACTAAGCAAGGTAAACGATATGTATTGCATACCAAAACCTTCTCTGAAAAATTATCTAACTAATAGAGCAAGTTCCGTTGAAATCCACACAACAGAATCTTTTAAACAGGCTAATGTTACATAATTGGGTTCAACTGATTATAAAACTTTCCCCATAATTCTACAACTAAGCAACATAGAATGGTATGTTATGTACTAAAACCTTCCTTCAAAAACTATCTAAGTAACAGTGCATGTCCCTCCGAAATCTATTCAGCAGAATCTTTTTAAAAGGCTAATCTTTCATAATCCAGTTCACCTGATTATAGAACTTTATACCGTAATTTTATAACTGAGCAACATAGAACAATATGCTATATACTGAAGCCTTCCCTGAAAAAATATCTAGCTAACAGTGTAAGTCCCGTGAAAATTCATTTAGCAGAATTCAAGTTATAAGCAGCCAAAATGAAATTCTCATTTGCATTTTTATATATATGTATAGCAGCTTTCTGGTGATTACTATCTGATTATTTCTTTAAGACCTACGAACGTTTTCCATTAATCAATATGTAACCAAAACAAAAGTTTTCAGAACCTAGAAATGTACAAAAGCAGCAAAATTTTAAACTATGAAGTTAGATGTCATTGTCAAAATAATTTCTTGTAGGTATTAAAACATTTTAAACATATTACGCGATAAAACGGTAATCATACCACCTATCATCAATATGATAAATGGGGCTTTAAGGGATATGTAAAATTGCACATATAGAAAAATAAAAATAAATTATCTTTTCAAATGATATCAAATTATATTCAGTTATCAATAATACCCTTTTCACTAATCAGTATTACTAAAATTTTGCATATGAATTTTCATTTTTAAGGAGAGAAGTAATTACAGATATTTTCCAAGTTAATGTTTTCATATGGGAGATGGAATGTTTTCATGAAGATGACAAAAATATGAAGGAAGAATACCTGAAAGTAGCTATTATGAATATTTAAATATAATTTCAAAAATGAATATTTAAATTTTCCAAGTGAAAATAAACCTTTTCGGAAAAAAAATTTCCCCTTCCACCTTCCAAAATTTCCAGTGGGTTTCCAAGCATCCCAATCTCTTACAAAAATTAATGAGCATCACTCCTCACAAATTCCCCTTTTTACTATGTCTGCATAGATAATAGTTTTCCCACCCCTTGGTGCTGTAATTTATCTTTTAATTGTCTAAATATATAAGATTCTATTTTCAAATATATTAGAACAATTCTTTTTTTTTTTTTTTTTTTTTTTTTAGAATGAAATACTAGTTTAAATTCAATGCTATATTCAATTGACTCCCCAGTTTGCCTATACATTCAGTTTTATTATTTTATTTTTTGTATTGTTGTTGTTGTTGTTGTTTTGCAATGTAATACTGATATATGTCACCAAGTTGGCCATGATTCTATCCATGATGTGATTTGAAGCTTTACAACATTTTATCAATCCGTAGATTAAATTTGAATAATTTTTATTAATATATAACAGTTTTTATACTTAAAATATACTTTTTAAATTTCTGATAAATAACACAGACAAGTAAACTGCAATAAGTAAATAGCAAATTAAGAAATCGGTCCACATTACATCATCTTCAGACAATAAATAAAGAAATTTCAACTAATAAAATTGTGGCAACCAGTATTTTTAGTCTGGCTACTGCCTGCAGACTTTAAATTTTGCACTCTGATTTAATTCTATGTTTTAAGTTCAGAGTTTTTTAATTTGTTTACATCAGGAATGAATTTAGGTGTAATGTAATCATAGCCTCTTGTGTGGTAATTGTACTTCCTAAAATATACAGTACTTGGGAAAGGAGAAAAGGAAATATAAAATCTGAAAGTTGTCAAAACATAATGTCCTAATGTTTGTTATTAATTATGGTTGAGATATTTCCCTACATACTTATTAATTAAAAGCTTCAATTTGCCCGACCAAAGTACCTCGGTAATAGAAGAATCTATGGGAGAACAAACAGGGAAAAGAGAAGTATGGAGCTTAAACAGGATTATCATCATATTGCTGAATCTCCATGAAATTAGCAATGTTTTCGCAACTTATTATTGGAAATATTTTGCTAAATGATTGCCAAACTCGAAAACATTTGACAACTTTTAAAGTTACATGAGATCTTTCTAGAACAGAGATGAATGATAGACAAACAGACTAATAAATGGAAGTCATATTTTCAAGGTGCATATTAAAATTAAGAGAATATAGTTTAAAATATATACATATAAGAATATATTTAATATAATTAAAAAAACTTATAACATCATTGGAATACACATCCAACAGTAACCAGTCACAGACAGTAATGTATCCGAAATCTTTTGTGTGTCCCTGTAAGCTATAAATGTTACACAACATTTTCAATGGGAAACATGCTGCGATATGCTTCAATAAAATACACAAATTTTGTTAATTTTGAAATAATAGTGTTATTAGAAAGTGTTTCTAACAATTATTGTCCATAATATATACAATACAATAAATGCTAGCAACATACACAATCTTTGATAAGAAACATGCAGTAGGTGACCATAATAACATAGTAAAATTTCTTAGTTGTATGCTTTACCATTTAAAGCATTACAAAAAATGTTTAAAAAAAACTTTACATTTACTATCGATATCTACACATAGTAATTTATCTGAAACTTTTTATGCAGTTCTATAAAGGACTATAAATGTTTTACACACTATCTTTAATAGGGAACAAATTAATATGACCATAATAATATATTTAAGTTTCTTTGCCATCTGCATTTTAAAAACTCAATTTAAAGTATGACAAAAAAAGTTTATAAAATCTAAGTTATAAGTTCTTTACATGTTATAGCTTATGATTATATAAATATAGAAAAGTAGATTATGGATCATAATTGAATGAATTATTGCATTTAACAATATAGTAATCCCTCATTAAACCAGACTAATTAGGGCTGTAAATTGCCTGAAATAATGAAAGTCTAGAATATATATTTTTTTTAATGACCTGCGAAATTAGCCAAGGAATAGTTTAAATATCCTGTCCAATTAAAAAACACTTAATTGACTGTGATAAAATCAAGGAGTGGCACAGGGAGACAATACTCCCCCCCCCCCCCCCCCCTCCTCCCACAGTGCATCAAAATGTCCTCAACCAGAAAGTTTGATGTTTTATGGTTTTTTTAATGGTAAAGAAATAAAATTTCTCCCTCTTACTATTTTATTATGCCAGTCTCTGGAACTTCTCATGTGTCTGAATTCAACACTAATAGTTGAAGTAGTACTAAAAGTAAATTAATCAACAGAAAAATAATCAGTAATAACTCATAAGATATTATGTTCCACAATCTAAATTGCATACTTAGAATATCAAGTTCATCCATACTCATATTACTTGAAATGTTAACTGGTTTAAAGAAACTAATGGTCTTCTAATGTCTACTTTTAGAGCTAATTCTTTTAGCTATTAATTCCCTCAATTGCCCCAGTATTCATAATATTTAAATATGTATTCATTTTTGCTGTCTCCTGCATATTTGATCACAAAATTGATGTCATTAAGTTTTGGCTTCTATGAAAAGGACTATCTGGATTAAGTCAAATCTGGCTTATTGTGTCAAGTAAATAAGGTTTTATTGTATTAACATATTAAATGACAATATTAATTTTTATCTCAGCAGAATACACTGTACCTTCATCACTCCAATAAAGAAGATTTAAATCAAGTTGGTGTGTATAATCCACATTTCTATGAGTATCTTCAGGTCTATAAAACTTCTTAACAATTACTTTGGGCTTTGATGATTTTTTATTGCTTTGATATATCTTTGTAATGTAACCTATTTTAAAAGGTTCAGGAGCATCTACATTAGAACCCTTGATATAATCTGATTTTCGATAAGCCTCTGGATACATGTCTACATCTACCTAAATTTAAATATAATGAAAATGTATCAAAAACAAAATTTTATTATTATTATTATTATTATTAGAACAGAAAAAAAAAATAATTCCAAAAATTGGCTAATCATAATAAATTTTAATTAAATTAATTTTTACCATTAAAAAGGAAGGATAATAGAGTAAGAAGCTATTAAGTCACTAATAAAAACTGTTTTGTTACTTTAAAATAATAATAAAATCAAAAATATACAAAAACTGGAACATTATGAACTTCTAAAATTTAAAATTATAGAAACACTCCAATAACTATCAAATCAACCCAGAAAATATTAGAACAGTATACTGTTTCATGAAAAGCAAACATAAATACATTCAATTATAAACAAACTTTGGAAATAATTAAGACACTTAATGAATGTTTACAATATTCTGAATACTGTATTTCAAAACACTTAATTCTATATGCATTTATTTAAAGACAAAACAAAAAGGAAAGAGGGGGAAATGATTACTCAGTATAATTCTTTTTTTAAATATTAGGTGCATGTAAAAACATATTTGGGATTTATTTTATTTTGCAAATCTAAACATAAGCATGCTAATTTTTTTTTTAAGTGTGTAATTGTAATGTCAAAAGAGAAATTTTAATAGGGAAATATTAATTATTTACTGATATTATGTAAATCTATTATTATGTATACAATATACTGTATTTACACAGTAAACTTCATCATTAGTTCAAATATTAGATGCCCTATTTAGGCTACTTAAGTTATTTTCGCTGTTAATTTAAAGCAGCACAAGTCAAAATATAAGAGATGAAAAACTAACAGGTGAAATGGAGTTTCTACAATCTAAGGCCAGCATAACTGTAACAAAGGTTCCACAAGAAAAAATTAGTGCTGGCCAATGGCCACCAAATGAAAAAAGTGGCTATTAAAAAATATTCTGCCAGTGGTCACCTTATGGCCACCTTTTCTACAAGGAGAGAGTAAAATTATCTTGGATTTCATCAATGATTTCACTTTTGCTGGATGCAATATGTTAATACTAACATATTTATTTTGGGCTATTTAATTTTAGATTAATATTAATAGAAATTTTAACAAAAGTTTGTTGTTTAGTACTTTTAAATAAAAAAGTGACCACTAGTTTAAAAGGAAGTGTCCACTTATAAAATGGCTACTACAGGCCACTAATGAACTTTCCCAGTTCTGTCCTTTGAGGCTGTGCATATATAACATTATCAATTTAGGGGGGAGGGGGGATCTGGCATTTGATATTGTAAGATATCTCTAGGGAGAGGGGGGGGGGGGGTGTCTTTTGATATTGTTGTAATTTTTAATCCAAACAATTTTTTTTTTTTTGGGGGGGGGGGGGATAATTTTTTTCTTTACATTAATTATTATCTTTTAAGTCTTATTTATTATTCTCTTTATTATCTTTTAAGTCTTATTATTCTCTTTATTATCTTTTAAGTCTTATTATTATCTCTATTATCGTTTTAGTCTTAATTTTGATATAAAGATATTTCATGTATAATAAGGATATTTTATTGACTTCTTCTCTTCATTTGAATCCATAAAGTATGGAATAATAAATGTATAACCATATCTGTGTATCGCTACAAACTCATAAAAAGAAAAAAAAATTGTAAAAATAAAAAGATTTTTTAAAACATTGATAACAATATCATTAAGGGAGGAGGGGGTCCAAAATTACAAAAATGTTGATAACGATACATATGTACAGCCCCTTTATTAGAAAAGTCTACTTTATGAGGAAAAATAGAGCAGCAGATCTGCAGAGAAAGTACATAAAACATCTTATTGCTGTAATGAAAGAACATTTTATGTAGATAAACCTAATGTTTCTCCTGAAAGTAAAAACATCTACATACAAAAAATCTAGCATATTTTTAATTGTTTAAAATAGTATTTTCTAACTTAAAGGAGGGT
Source organism: Maratus michaelseni (assembly GCA_963931845.1). NCBI lineage: Eukaryota > Metazoa > Arthropoda > Arachnida > Araneae > Salticidae > Maratus > Maratus michaelseni. Next base: position 252,016,503 of record OZ007590.1, on the reverse strand, counting down.
TTTGATTACATACTGCTTTTGAATAGCTAAAAAGGATAGTTTTCATCCAGTTTAAAAATGCTATTTAAAACATGTTCAAACTGTAATATTCATTATATAATCATTACACTCTAATATTTTTTTGTTACAATGTTGTTTCTTTTAAAGATGCCAGTAATTTTTTACTCCAATGATCAAAAAGGTGCAAAAAGTATGTAAGAATGTAAGTAAATACAGAATAACCAGAAATACTTTTATTAACTTACCTCTTTTACAATATTTGGCTTACTCTCAATTTCTTTTACATAGTCAAAACTATATGCATCAGGGTCTATATAAACACAATCCCCAACATGTAATGTGCTACCTAACCAAACACCAGAACTAAAGTAAGTGATATCTTCTTCCTCTTCTAAAATGTCCAATTCTACACACTTGAGCTATATTGAAAGAATATATATCTGTATAAATTATAACTTTTATAAACTGAACTCTTGATAAATCCAACAATGCTCTTTATTATATACTAACATTTATTAAATAAATTTAATAAATATGATTGAGAATGCAACATATTTTATATTAAACAATATATACCGTATATACTTGCGTATAAGTCGACCCCTAACTTTTAAATGCAAATTCTGTAAAAAATCAAAAACCCACGTATAAGTCGAACCCCTAAGTTTTTATTTCAATTTTGCATAAAATCAATTCACTTTCTAGACGCATTCTTGCTGGAAAGATGCTAAATTGTTGCCATCAACCTTTACCCTACTTTAGACTTAAGATACGTTTCGCATCCGAAGAAAAGATGGGAGAAAAATGTGCGCTCCATATGGTAGGAGAGATCAATGCAAAAATGTGGTAAGTAAACAAAAACAAATCAATGAAATATTTTTTAATAATAAACTATTATTATTTGTATATTTTAAATATTATGTTATTATTTTTACACATAAAAAGCCAGAATTTTGGCAGTATTTTAAGGGGTTTTTTTTTGTTGTTGTTTTAATTGACTCGCGTATATGTCGACCACCTCTCCACCCCACCACCCCCAATTTGCTTGCAGAAAATTGTCAGAAATTCCTCAATTTATACATGAGTACATACGATATATATATATATATTTAATTCAGTATATGCATCAAATATAAAGGAGGGAAATTAGTACTTGATTAAGCACCTCTAAAGAAAAAAAAATAACAATTCATAACGTCTAGAATAAAATGCCCCCTCTCTTCCTCTTTTTCAGCTTTCGAGTAATTCCACTAAATTACATGTAGAACTCCATGCAAGATATATAAAAATACTGAGCAAGTGAGACTGATTGAGCTCCAATAAATCCATAAAATGTTTCATTTTTACTTCAATAAATTTTATGAATTCAAAACTAATGTCAAAATCTTAACTTCAGAGAAAGCTTTCTGAAAATCATTTGAGTCTGATGATAATTAGAAGTATTGGTTAAATGATCAAAGAAAATATTGTTTGTAAAAAGCATATACATTATGGGTTTTTAAGCACTTTGGAAATAAATAAACAATTTAGGTCAAATATAAGTACTTTTAAGGAATGTATAAAAGGAAAACAAACAGTAACATTTTTAGAACTTTTCATAGGATTTCAAAGGATACTAAAGTGAAGGTCCAGTCTTAACAAAACAGCAGTTTTAGAGGAAGCAATCGCAATAGTTTTGTTTGCAGTTTTATTTAGAAAACTGGAATCTTGAATATCCAGAAATTTGCATTTTGTTACTTAACTTGTTTTACAACCAAGTTCTGCATATATAAATTATATGTGCAGGAAAAAGTAAGTTATGTCTGCTTTTGCCTGTTTCTAAAAGCATTTTTTGCATTTTGATAGCATATGTTTATTCTGTATGCAAAATAAAATGGACAACCAAAAATTATGCCAGTATTTTGCTTCAGAAGATCAATTAATACTACACATGAGAATTTATTTAGTATGAGTGTTAATTAACAATGCATGTTGAATGAATGAATAGGAGTCTATTGCATATACAATTTTTTCCCCTGTAATGATAGATGCATAAAAACTGATTCAAATTTTCATTAATAGATTATTACTACACTTTTTTATGCAACTTTGATTATTTTAAGTTAAATATTGCGTTAACAATGTTAAAATTACTAAAATAAAAATTCATATTTTTCCCCTTATTGTATATGCTACTCAAATGAATCTTATTTCCAAATTCAAATTTCATAAAATTAATTGCTGATTCCAATATACAGAAAATTGCATTTTGATTTTTGTTCTTGATCATTTAATGCATGAAAGCAACTGATTCGATTAACTAGTGTTTCGTACAAGCAACATATGTCGCAATATCTGTTTATGTAAAAGTCTGGTAGCATATTACAATCTTGATAGATACTGTTTATGAATTTTTAGCATGCCCACGTGAAAAGGTTCACCATCGCTGGACTAAGACAAGGAAAAACAGTCAAACACTCAATAGTATAATAACCCAGATATAAATAGCCATAAATGAAAATAATGTTTAAATTCATAATGTGCATTGGATAATATTTTTAAAACTCAATGCATACAATTATATGAGATACAGTATTATTTAGGAAAGAAAAAAATTAATACTCTTAACTTTAAGAGATTAGGCTTGATTTTTATTATAGAACACTGAAAATTTTATGAGCCTTTCACACCTTTTCATATTCATCCCCTTTAATACACGAAATGCACTTAGATGATTCATCTATGCCTGATTCATGAAATGATGGTGGGTCTTCAAATCTGCAAGTTTCTGAATCAAACCTGCAAAGATTTAAAAAAAAAGAAAAAAAAAGAAAAGAAAAGAAAATAGACTTATTTTAACAGTTTATCAAACACATTGAAGTAAAAGTATGAATAGTCTCTGAAGAAAAAGAACGGTTGTATATATACATGCTACAGATACAAAACTGTTATTGATAAATCCATATATATGCTCAAGATAAAAAAAAAAAAATAAGAAAACAATCACCATTTTTGGTAAAAGAAAGAATTTCCATCACTATACAAAGCATCCAAATCTTCAACTGATTCATCAGTGCCACCAAGAGAAAACCAGTTATCTTTTGGAGGTTTATACATGACCTATATAGAGAATAAAACTATTATGTAATTTTTCAAAAATCAAAATTTAACAAAACACCAAGATTATTCAAATTTTTAACTTTTTGACGAATGTATGCAATGCAATCAAAAATTTTTTAACCTTTTTAATACTTTCCAACACAGTTGAAAACGAAAAGTGTATATGACTTTGGTTTGTCTGTCTGCTGCCTGTCCAAACTCTTAACTCTGATATATGTACTCAGATTGCCATGTAATTGATATATGTTATTGAGGTTCACAATAGCATGCTTGTTATTAAAAATGGAGTAGCATTTATAGTTTGTTTATGGGAACACTCAAATAATTCAGTTGCATTATGATCTAAGGTAGAAAACCATTTGCAGTGTCTTTTAATCAGCAAATATGATGAAATGATGCACTAGTGAGGTGCACTACAAGATGCTTACTGTAGAATATTGTTCATTTACAGGGACACACAAAAGCAATCAGTTACAGTACTGTGTATGAGCAATAATTGATGGACTGCATTTTCAGCTACAGTATGTATTTTTATGTTTAACTAATTTTTGTATATTTTGTTTTTCTTATTATGGTGTGTATAAGAATTTTTAGATAATTACAGGGCTGCACAAAAGAATTCAAGTAGATTTCCATCTATTGGTGATAATTTCTGAAAGTGAATTTTGAAATGTGTTGTGCATTTTCCAGCAAAATTAAATTTTACCATAATATGTGGTGTTTATAAACAAATATATAGATCACATACAGTTACACACAAAGGAATTCGAATACCTTATTGACTATGGAACATAATTTCTGAAATTGGTTTTCGAATATATTATCCCTTTTTTAAATTGTTTATTTAGTTATCTTTTTTCACCTTATCAAATGACGATGTTTTATTACAGTCTTCTGGAATTGCTGGAAAATGTTTTCTAAATCCTAATTCTATACGTAATGCATGAGTTTTCTTTCTTGTTAATATTGCATTGTTTTCAATTTTTAAATGATGGCAATGTACAAAAATGCATGACAATCTTGAAACCTTTTAGACCATTTCTGCATTATTATTCAAGCACTCTATGATTTTAGAAAAATTAAATTTTGCTTCTGCCTTTGTATTTAGCAAAAATTCCTAATTTTCCTAATTCCAGGTAACGAATCTTTCAAAAGCATTATGTTATTGTTAAAAAATAGTTCTATCAAACTTGAATAAAATCAATTGGAGTACAACTCCTTAATTTTAGAGCATCAATTTCAAAGGAATGCAACAGTTAAGAAGCTACTTCACTCGGTCGAAAACATCCGCTCGCTAATATTAATCCTATGGGGGAAATAATTTACAATATCTCGTTCGCATTTCAATATTTTTAAATGATTTTTTTTTTTTTTTTTTTTTTTTTTTTTTTTTTTGGGCATTGGACAGCCGAGATTAATCTCTATGCACGCTTCTTTGTACTTTTTTTATTTTTGTTGCAGTTTTTTTTATTGAGTATACTTTCACTTTCAAAACCGGTTCCGAAAGTGAAAGTATCTTAATTAAAAAAAACTTGTAATCAAAATCGAAAAAGTACAAAGGAGAGTGCATAGAGATTGACCTCAGCTATCCAATTAAAAAAAAAAAAAATCATTTAAAAATATTGAAATGCGAACGAGATATCATAAATTATTTCCCACATAGGATCAACATTAGCAAGCGGGTGTTTTCGCCCGAGTGAAGTAACCTCTTAAAGAAAGGTACATAATCATTAGTGCAGAATAAGTTTACACTACTTTGTCAAAGAATGTGCATTTAAATTAGTATATTATAATTTTGTTAATGTAAGATATAATCAAAATACTCACATTACATTTCTTATAAATTGAAGCCATTTCTTCATCGTCACATTCAAATGAGCCAAAAATTTCAGAAGGGCATGATGTTTCTCCTAATACAGTATCTGATCCGCGACTACAGTATAGGATATAAAGAAAAATTATAACATAAATAAGATTTTAGATAAAATTTAGAAGAAAAGAATAAAAATAATACTTACTGAAACCACATGGCATGATAAAAATATTCTCCAGATGATTCCCACATAGATTGTATTTTAGCAATATACATTGGTATAGAAGGATCAGCTGGACTTACTAAAACAAAATCACCACATTTTACCTGAAATAAAATAAGTAAAAAATAGAATATAACACAAATAATATAAATGATTTAATTTAATTTCAATTGATATTACAATTCAATGAATATAGAAAGCAAGAATTATATTTTCCATAAAAATTCAAAAATATGTATATAGTAAAATAAGAAAATGTTTTTACTTAAAAAATGTTTTTTTTTTTTTAAATTGGAGTCAGTAAAACATTTTTTCTACACTTTTGTTTCAAATAGGATAAGTGTGAAATTGATGTTTTTGAATAGTTTAAAAAAGGGGGGAGGGGGTTAACAAATTTTTAATATATGTTAAAATTGTTATATTACCTAATTCAGGTCTAGTAAAGATTGAGAAAATATTATTCTTAAACAAAACTAGTCGTTGGGGGCCAACGTAATACTTACCCATCATGGATATGCATAATGTAAAATATTAAAATAAAAAATGTGTAAACTACTTATAAAATGCATTGCAATTCAAATAAAATCGAGGCTTGATGACGTCACAAACTTTAAAGGCTCGATTGCTGAATTGCTTGAAAGAAACATCCTTATAACTCCAAAAATAATAATCCTATTAACTAGCGGTTTATTGCATCTGATTAAGCGTCAAATTTCCAATTAAAATATATCTTTGAAGTGAAATTTGGATGAAATACAGGGTCATAAAAAATCGAAGAGTGTGGGAAATAGGATTCCACATATCTCGGCAACTCATTATCCGATCGACTTCATGCTTTATGCAAAATTTATGTTTTTTTATTGTCTTTTATATTCATTTCTTAAAATAACCAATTTCAAAAATTTTTATATACCTTTTATCAGAACGAATATTTCGAGAGTCCGAAAAAAATAGTTCCGGTTAATCGAGGTTATTGAAATGAAATAGGCTTCTTCCCATTATTACATACTAAGTACATACCAAATTGCAAGTCTCTATCTCAATTTTTTCGGGAGATAGAGCGTTTACAGACACACAGACAGACGGCAAATTTTTATTTTTCTAAAAATATGTTTTTCGGAATCTCCAGTGTCTGAAACGTGTAAATCCGTCAAAATAAAAATTTTGATTTTCAAAACGATTACAAGACTTACCCTATACTACATATGATGGGTAAGTAAAAAGGGTAAAAAAAAATGTCATTTTGTCATTTATAAAAAATACATCATTTAGCTATTAATGAATTAAGAATTTAACAGTGTTTAAATTAATAAAAAAACATTTTAGATTACACACAACTAGTGTTCTTGCTAGGATATTATTTAAGGACATAGTGCCCTGTCCTTAAAAAAAGATACACCCTGACTTTTTTATAAATAGTGAAATGCACCGCAAATTGTACCCAGAGATAACTCATAAAAAATAAACTTAGTATATAAAATGCACATATGACTGAAAGCTTATAAAAATCAAATAACTCTCATAATTTCTCTGTGAAAAATAGATTATTCAATCATATTATAATTTAGTTGTATTTTTAAATTTATAATTTATTAAGTAGTTTGATTTTAGTGTTACTTTACTGATCATATCAAAAAGGGTTGTTTTTTTTTTCCCTTGCAACTGAACGCAATACATTTTGATTTCCTGCTGAGCTAATGCCCCTTTTCTAATAAAATAATGCCCTCTTTAGGTAGTAACATCCTTCCTTTTTTATTTTTTGAGTGAACACCATACAGATACATGAGATAAAACAAGTTGGAAATTGTATGTCAAATGTGACAAATGAGGTGTATTCGTACTATAACTAGTTTTATAAATATTCAAATCTTGGTGCAATAGCTGTTGCACTCTTATTCAAAAATGTATGATTACAAAATTTATTTTATGTGCAGATTTTCATATGATAGATCTTATTTTATTTTATGAAATTAAGTTTCAACACACCTTTACAAACCATTAATTACAATTCTGTTACATTAAAATTACACTATGGGCAATTATCCAATACAAGACAATGTAAAAAAAAATCATTCTTATTATTTCAGTGAAATTAATTATATCATCTGTTACTATGATATGATTAATTTTCATAATAAAATAAGTACATTTTAAGTTGGCAACATTTTATCTTTTGATGACATTTACTGAAAATTCCAATAGAAAACTTAAGCCTAGCTTTGAAAATTTCAGAACTTGAAATCCATATTTAGACTCTTTTTCCATTTAATATCTATTGCTCCAGAAACATCTATCTAAAAAACTGTCGGTAGATTATATAATTGCTGTAATTAAACAATTTTAGTATACAAATTCGGTTTTTAAATTCAGTAATACAGAAATAATATGACTCCAGCTTAAATACGACATAATCCCCATAGAAACCTAGAATCATTACCTATAATGGGATATCATTGAATTAATTATGTATGATAGGATTTAATAGAATGAAGAAAACTTTTATTAATATCTTTTCAAGTTTTGATTCAATTTTCATAAAATTTGAAATGACTCAACAATATTCTGTAAAGATTATCTATATTAAATTTCAAACCATTCGGTTGGGTAGTTCTTATGCTGTTATATGCGGACAGACAGACGGACCAGACGACGACTATAGGTGCTACATATTTATATAATTATAAACGCACCTAAAAAGAAAGAAATGTACTTTCATAACAAGAAAACATACAATTAAGGATATTAAGGCTTTTCTTGTTCCCTCTATTTTTTTTAATTAGCAGGGGCGGGGGGAGATTTCAACTTGAACTACAGTTATACAAATAAATTTATTTATCATAAAGAACCAAAATAGAAAACTTAATTTCTACACAGCTACCAATTATTTGTTATATACTTTCCCTTAGAATTCCTGATAAATCAAAATCTCCTATTCTTTTTCTTTTTTCGCAGGTAAAATGGCTAGTGATACCCATTTATTTTGTCATCTTCCCATCTCACCAATCTTACCTATTTTTAACAGACTTCCAACAAAGAAGATTGTACAATTTGTTTGTATATACAGGGTGGTCATAAAAAAAACTCGGATGGTATTTGAACCCTTAGTAACCGTACCGTTCAAGGGAACAGGATGTCATTCGGGATGTGGGTATTTTATGGTATGGGATCAAGAATAAGGTAAGCAATCAAGCTCCCTTAGTTACGGTTATGGTAACAAAATTTTAAAGAGCAACACCTGATTTTTTCCATTGCAAAATGACTTTCGCAATGAATAAACATAAATGGCATTAAAAAACTAATTTTAGCAGTAGAAATGGTAACATAAAACAAACACAAAAAAAAAACATTTCATGCCCCACGTGTGCCGCAAGAACACATTGGTGATATTGTCATCTACTGCCATTTTGCATTTCTGTGGTCGGCAGGGCCACCTGAATACATCTTAGTCAGTTTTTGTCTCTTCATGTGTTTAAAGTTCTATCTATACACATAAAAAACACCAAGTGAGTCTGACATAAAAAAATGTCATCAAATAGGAAATTCTGCATTGTTTTGATGCCATGATTTATTGTTGCCCACAGTCTCACACATGCAATGTCACCATCTATGACTGCAAATACTTGAAAATTTTGTAATCCGAGTAAATTGAGTTGTTTTTGTCACCTGTGTGGACTAGTTGATTTTCTTTGTGTTTGTTTTATGTTGCCCTTTCTACTATTAAAATTAGTTTTTTACTGCCATTCATGTTTTTTTCGCAAGTTTATTTTGCAGTAAAAAAAAATTGGGTGCTGCCAGATGAAATTTTGTCACAGTAACCATAATTGTAACAGCTGGATTGTTATTTGTTACCTCATTCTCGAGCCCATGCCATAAAATAACCACATACCAAATGGCATCCTGTTCCTTTAAATGGTATGGTCTCCAGTACTCTCAGTAAATTTTTTTATGACCAGGTTTTATGTGCACATTTTCTTTATTCTTTTTTTTTCAAATGGCAGTCCTGCATTGATTTTATCAGGATCCAAAATTGATGTGTTTGTCTGTTTTTCGACTTTCTAAACTCTTAATTTTGATAAAAATTGGCTAATCATCAGGAAATTTTAATAGCTTATTAACGTACACAGTACTATTATGCATTTTAAAAATAGTTTCTATATGGTCCATATCGCTTTTCCTATCGGGAAAGAATATGAAAATGGTCTTATAAAGTACTTATGCATTCATATTATATCGATTAACTGCTTTCAGTCTCATTGGTTGGTCTTTCACACACCTTGAAATATGTGTGTGAACCATACAGCTTGAGAAAAGGCTTGGTACAATACAATTTCAATGCTTAAAAAATTATAAAAATATCAAAGGATAAATTGTGAAAGAAATAGCACCTTATGTGTATATTTTCTTAGTATTACATTTTATTACTTTATATTACCAATACTTCAAACAATAAGAACAAGCAATAATAAAAAGAGCATATTTATGAGAAATAACTTACTCTGGAGCCATTGACTTTAGCTTCTATATAATATGATTTTGATGAATTTTCTTTGACAGGATCACCAATCCATTTAATTTCCACCTGCACAGATTTATGAATAAATATAAATAAATATGAAAAAATTAATTAAACCCAACTTAGAAAATTTGTATGCTTATGAAACCAACAAAACTTAGTTACCATGAAAAACATTGATGCAATAGTGATAATAAAAATTCGAATAACTGCATAAATTATCTTCAGTTATTTCAGTAACTTACTAAAGATTTTTAAAAAAAAATTATCTTATAAAAACTAACAAAAGGGCTTTTGCTTTGCATATTTCATGTAATCTGAACAATTCAATTTTGATTAACTACATTTTACAATAATTATATGTATGTAAGAGCTAAAATATTATTCACTGGGGACAAAGTGAAGAGTTAAATATGTATATACATTTCTAAGAATTATTGTTTATAAATTTTGATAATTTATCTGTTGGTTTAACGCCTGATTTAGCAAAAAATCAGCGATTATAAAATTCATCTAGTATTTCTACAGGCACATGCCAATTCTACAAATATTATATATATATATATATCGATGCTGGATTAAATGGCAGTTTGTATCTCATGCTTGGTGAAAGAATTGTGATTCTTGAAGACATTTCATCTTGTGCTGCAGGATTGTAGTCTAGCCAACTTATAAGAGTGAGGAGTACCAGGCTGGATATTGTCCAGGTGACTTAAAGGTAGAGCAGTGGTGTGCAATGCCAACTCCAGGCTTAGACACTTTTTCACTCTGTTGGTTTCACACTTGATTCAGCCAAAAATCAGCGATTATAAAATTCATCTAAAAATAACCAATTTTACAATATCCCTATTGAAAATAGACTAAGCATAAAATACACATTATGAATGTGTGATCATTCAGCATTAACATATTTTGTATAAGTATATGTTGTTGTGCAGGCAAAAAAATGCAGGAATAATAAAATTTAAAAATATTAAATATAAATAAGATCTAGTGTTGAACACCAAAAACATACAAATGATAAAAATTAAAACAGAGCAGCACAAAATCATACCCACCTTTTGCTTTTTAGCTTTTCTTAATTGTGTGGATTTACAAGAAAGTGCTTTCTGAAATTAAGTAAAAAGAAAGATTAATCATGAGTTAAAGAAAAAAACATGTATTCACAAGTTCAAAACAATTAAACAAAATAATAAGACTTTTGATTTTTATGAGGAGTTAATTAAAAATTATAAAATGTTTTTGACAAACAAACCTTGTCCATTTCATCTTCTAAGTTATCATTTAAAATATCATCTTCATCTGCTTCTTGCACGGCCATATTAGGGCATCTATAATGAAATATGTGATTTATAAATTATTCAATTTAAAGCTAAAGTAATTAACTCAGACATTACACAATTTCCTCTCTATAATTTGTAACAGCCCATATTCTAAGTTACACATGTGTAGCATTACTTTCCCAGGAAAATTGAAAAAAAAAAACACAAATTACCATCAGCACTATAAGCTGCAGATAATACCATGCACCTGTTAATTTGTTTCTGTACAAATAAATAAAGCATGAAAAAAATAACACGAAAAACATAAATTAGTATACTGGAATCAGTAAAGAAACTTTGCATTCTTCTTTTTTTTTTTTTTTTCTTTTTTTTTTTTAAATCTCTTTTGGGGAAATATATGCAGATAAACTGCTGAGGCCTATAACCTGCAACTTAAAAGTCGGGTAGGACAGAGTTTCAAGCAATCTGAATACATTTTTTAAATGCCCAACAGGTAACACTGTGACTGTGCCCTCCCACATCATTTAAACATACCTTTTAATCCAAAACCCACTATTATTAATATTGTCTAACCTCTTAGTACAGGCCAATACTTTATAAATGTTTGTTGTGTCTATTCCAGATCAGCAACAAATTTCCCTGACAAATCCAGGTTTTCCATACCAATAAAAAAAATTACCAACTATCGAGATTTTGTGATGTTACACACAAAAAATCTTAAAAGTTGTGAATTTGAGAGTGGAACTTACACAACTGATTCTGAGGCACAAATTACTGAATTATTAAATATTTTTTTGCAAAATTCACAAATTGAGATTGTTTTGACATATTTTAATACAAATGATAAATATTCAATAAATTGAGATTGTTCAGTTTCCCAATCGTACAATATTCAGTAGAAAGTTTCAGTGAAGCCGGAACTGAAAATCTATGAGTTACAAAGAAGGACTGAAAGAGGGCAGACAAAATGATTTGCAAGAGAAGTGAAATACTCTTTACACTACTTATGAAGAACAAAGTTTGATTTTAATGGCGCTGCAACTTCAAATCCTTAGTTTATAAGAAACATTTCCCTATTTTTTTCTTGGAAGTTTCAAAATTTTCTAACTTTTTCTCAGTATTTTCAAATTTTCCTGACTTTTCCTCAGAAATGGTAAATTTCCCTGATTTTCTCCTGACCTTTCCAGTCCATATAAATTTCCCTGACTTTTCCAGGTGGCTAGACATGCTGGTTATGTGTATTGTATATGTCGGATTCCACTTCTCCGTCCACACAACTTCGAAATAAATCCGGTCTTTTGATATGCTACCACCACCGATATGAATACGTGATATCGGGCACGATATTGGATGTATATTCAAGAAAAACTTAACTCTTTCAATTAAAGTTAAAGTAACAATTTATTAACAATATTTACACTTAAACTCGGATGTAAATTATCCGGTTTAACACTAAATCAAAACAATTACAGAAAACGCTCTACGTGTACCGTTAGACTACGTTCATTTATTCTACACTGAGATTTCTATTCATCTCACACCCGCTCTCAGCGCTCATTCCCCGAGCAACCTTCACACTTCGCTGCTCCGTCCGAACTCAACACTGGTCTCAGAGCTCCAACTCTGAACGACCTTACACCTTCGCTTCCTACGTCAGAACTAACTTTCTCTCTCTTGTAAACTGCAGAGCACCCTCCTTTCTACGGGGTTTCTCCTCTGTTTCCAAGGGTCCTTGACAACCCTTCCTCCCTCTTGACGGATCTGTCTTCCTAAACAAAAGGGTGCAATAGCTTTCCCATATATGAAAGACCACATTGCAATGGAAATACTTCTTTCATTCTGTTCAACTCGCCACCCTTCGGATTAAGATTTTCTAAAGGACGCCTTTAACGGTACACAATAGATACATATACCATACATACAATATGCTAATCCCTTAAGAATAGCTTTCAACTCTTGCAGCTGTGAGAGAACCTGACAGTATATTTCAAAAACATTACATAAAAAAATTAAATCGAAGAATAAAAATATTGTATGTGTTTTAAGATAAATTTTACATCTAACTTAATAGTAGTGAATATAAAAACATGTATCCTGTACAATGTGAATGCAGTACATACAGTTTTAAAATTTAATTAATAAAACTTAACATAAACTGTAAGCCTAATTTTTAAAATAATGATTCAAACTCATTTTACTGGCCATTGATAAATTATTACACATATGTGAAAAGTTAGGCTTGAAATAAGTCTTACAGTTTTTGTTTATCTCTCTTCTGTGACAACACACTTCATATAGGAGGGCTGTAAATCATATCAACTACCCACGTCCTAGCATTGTCAAAGTAATTCCTAATTTTACTACAGAGAATTTTTTTAATTAGGCCGGATAGTTGTGAGAATACTGTAATTTAAATTATTCTTTTCCTCCTCTATCAGAATGATGCTACATATTTTGTTTTAAGTATCACCAAAATGTTTCATTATTATCATTGCAACTTTTTTTTAGCTCTTTCATTTGAAAAAATTGCAGATAAACTGCAGACTGCAGCAGCCTATAGTCTGCACCTTAAAAAATTAACTTTTATCTAAGAATTATAGACAGAAAATTGTGGTACTTTTTTCTGTTCAGACAGAAATACTGATGTAATTAATATATGTAATAAAAGAAAAAGTTAGTAATTTAAAAAAAAATCAGGGTTTTTTTTGTTGTTGTTGTTTGTTTGTTTCTTTTCTTTTCTTTTTACCAGGATACTATATGTTTTCTTCTAAGTATCGCCAAAATATTTTATTGTTATTATTACTACTCAGGTGTTTCATTTAACAGGTTGATAATCGTATAAAATTGCTGTTTATTACAAACACAAAATGCAATAGAAAATGCATAGAGAGACATGATAGCATTACACTATTACATATTAGTTACAAGAAATAATTCTGTCAAAGAATGAAATGGATAGAAAACTAATATCGTTTTTATAAAAATATACAGGATTGCCTCACAGTATTTGAGTAATTCTCAGAAAAGTGGCAATTTCATGTCCCAGGGTTGTTGTGGATGTATATTTAAAATTACAAAAATAAAAGGTGATTTAAACTATCAATATTAATTAGTTATACATGTAAACTGTGATTGTTTGCTTATTGAAATATAATATTAAAATTATTTTTTAAATGCAAACATCCCTCACTAAATCCCTATTCACACATGTAGGAAAGAAAATGGCCATTTCTCTGCCATTATGCCGTGAATGTTTATAAGGCTTTCTTATAAAAACCATTAAAGATACTTAAATAAATAATTAGCCACATAATCATATTAATATTTTATGTGATGAAAGGGGACACTTTTTATTGTTGTCTCTAGTATTTACTAGCCGCCACTGGCGATCAGTTTGGTCTCCCTTAAATGTATGTTAAACATTGCAACACGTTACATTTATTCATAATTTAATTTTCCCTTAATCCTTCGCCAAATCGGAAGATTCTAATAGACAAATCATGAACTTTTGCGATCATGGTAGCATTTCGCATATTTTTTGGGCACAAATGTCACATACGCACGTTGGCGCGATTCCCCCCCCCCCTCCCCCGCCAATTTGGCGAAAACTTTGTTATGGAAATTGTTGTTTATTTACTTTTATTTTTTATTTTAATTCTATAAATTATTTTTGATATGTATATCAATATTTATTTACAACAAACTATCATTTATTTATTTTTATTCTTTTTTTTAATTATGAGTATTTTTGTTAGCCGGGAGCAGATGATAATTCGACAAATATCGTTCCCATCACCGTCATTCATACTACAATTAATTTAATTTTAAATTATAAACCTATCACTCATTTCATTTAAAATACTTAACTTTAATCTAAAATGCTTATATTACATAAATTTAAAATACTTCACACTTTTCATTTAAAAGAGAAAATAAATAAATAAATAAGAAATAATATCATAAATCAAAACATTTGATTTCAAAATCAAAGTATCATTTCTAATTTGTACACGCGATAAATAAAAGCTGTATTAGCGATTTTAAAAATGCTAAAAATCTGATTCATTAAATATTATTACATGAGTTCAATTTACGTCAAGAAAAGGTCCGAAAGTTGAGTTGTATAGCACATAATTATGGTAAACTTTGATTGTCTCACTGGTGCGAATTATTTTTTTGACGCGAGGCAGCGGTCCAAAAATTCATTCGCGGAGAACTTGCTTTGCGAATGATTACCTCCATGATTTAATATTTTAAATGTTCATGACGAATCAATCTTTTTTTGTTTACTTTTATGAATAGAGAATTTGAACTGCGAATCTTTCGACTGAAGTTATTGCAGAATATATACATAATTGAACGCAAGTCATCTCTCAAATATTAATTTATTTTGAACGATCTTTCTTAAAATGTAACTTTTATGCAGTTTATTCGAAAAAATAATTTTGAATAAAAATGGCCGCTTGGCATATGAAAAAGTGATGCGGCATCCCGGAACTGTTGAGGACAGTCACATGACTTACAGTTTTATTATAGAGATATCATTCCTTCACATTATTATAAATCTGTCCCTATTTACTCAGTAAATGGCAGCACATGCATTATAAAGGTCTAGTATAGTTTATATAGGAGTAACGTAATAAAATCGTCTTGTTTTTTGTTCAACAACATTCTTCAACAGCTCTTTCACTGACTTTCATGGCTTTCAAGTATTAGATCAAAGTAAGTATCATATTTATTACATATCACTTCCTCTTTTAATATAAATTTAATTTAATGAAGACAAATAAAATTTCTTTTTCCATTAATAAATTATTGGAAATGTGTTTCAAAGATATTTAGAAATTGGAAATAATCCTAAGCCTAATCATTTTTGTATAAGGTGATTTTCACAAGTATTTCATGATTCCCTCACAATCATTTCCTCATAATTTTAATATAGGAAGGAATGATCTGAATCCACTTATATACATATTATACAATAGAATAAAACTAATCTAACGCAATAAAATTCATATGAAAAAACTCATAAGCTTTTTTAATTAGAGTAAGTAAGGTTAATCTATTTTGGAAAAATTTCATTTGGCTTTTTTTTTTTTTTTTTTTTTTTTACAAAAACAGCCATTTTTTAAAAATATTTACACAGATATGAATTAATCAATCTCTGCATTAAAAAAACATTAACAATATCCCTTTAACTTATATTATATATAGCAAGTTTGACTATAAAAGAAATCAAAACTAATATTAATCTTTTCTATTCTATGAATGGAGTCTTACTCGTCATACATTGTATACTTACCACGATGAAGAGCCTGCCTGAAAATCCTATTCCATACATTAACCCCAACAGTGATTTTTTACTAATCATCATAAACTTATTGTTTCAAGAAATATAGAAGACACTGAATGGTGTGTCATAAAACACCAAAATGGTATATTTAGACATGAAGCTTAAATATGAGAAATGCTTGAAATTAAAAAATAATAATAATGGAAAAGCAAGAAAGAAAAGGTGAATAAAAAGTTAATCAGAATAAAATTTCATAAAAATATTATTTACCGTCTTTGAGCGCAAGCTTGTTTACCTCTACCAGTTCCACCAAATTTAATCATATCACGACAAAATGAGCATTTTCCACAGTCGGGAAGTTGGCAAGCCTAAAATTTTATAAGAAAATTCATTTTTCACTTCTCTAATCTGCCAAAATAAAAAACATGTTTTATAACATGTACATTTTTTTATTCCTGCCAAGAAAGATGGAATCCAAAATATAGTAATGATAGAAAAATATGAAAGATACTTTTTAAACAAAATGCATTTCAAATGATGGCAACAGAATTCCACAAAATACATCATAAAAGCAAAATTTAATATATTCAAACATAGAGCACCAAAAATTGCATTGGGATTATCATGAAAGTAAATAACAAGAAACGAGTTTATCAGGCTAAAAATTGTGATGTGATATTGATTTATCATTGTGATTAAGTTTAACCGTGTATCATGTAACTCAAAAATTAAGATATTTTGAATGACCACAGTCAAGTCAATAATTAATCATTAAAATATGATGCTGATTCCCATTTTAAAAGATAACTGAAAATTAAGAATAACTGCAAATTTGCGTTGGTGGAACAAATAAATTCTTAATACATTTAGAGATATATAAGTGATCATAACACAAATTCAGAAATAATTTTAAATATGTAGAATAAAAATAAAATAAATAAATAAAAGTCAAGTCTCTTTGACATAAATAGATAAGAAGGCTGAGCATTACAAAAAACACAAATCATAAGACAAAATTTTAATTTTCATATATATATTTTTTTTTTATTTGTGCAGATGACATCAGATACAAAGGATCAAATACCAGGTGATCCAACAAAAAAAGTAAAATTCAATAATTCAAAAAATATGGACAGTTGCAAAATGTAGTTTTTACTGAAATAAATGCACAAAACTGTATGGAATTTGTTTAATAAAGAAAATTTTACAGCAGGAATAATTATATTTTCCTTCAACTAGTGATGATTGAATTGTGTCAGTAGTTTGTACAGTGGCACAGCACAGTTTGCAATGCAGCAACAATTATAAATATTCAATGTGATGGCTGTTTTTAATAATGAGATGTTACACATGTCAAGCATTTTACATGGGAGTATCGAAGATTTTTGTTTATAATTCCTGTCCCATTAAGTTGAAATTGCAATGTTCTTTTTTGAGTCATAAAAACTTCAAATACTAACACAAATGAAAACAAGCCTATCAAATGTTAGCATAAACTGTAAAATTGTCTCAAAACTTTTTTTTTTAATACAATTTTTTTATAGTCAAGCATGAAGTTATAGTTTAAAATATATATATATAAATAATAAATAAAAATATATTTATGGGAAATTACTGCTACAACATAACTGTTAAGCAAAATTTTGCAATTTGAAAATAAGATATCTTAAACATTACAATCTGACACACAAATTCTATGAGTAGTAGTCAGTGCATCAAAACTGATCTTAGTCGTAATGAGGATTAAGGAACCAGAAAATGCACTTGTTACAATTGAATTTCCGGAATAAAAAAATTAAAAATCTGTTATTATAAAAATAAAAAACTACCCCAGTGGCAGAAACACCGCAACATAGTTGTGGACAACGAAAATCTCTAGCGGACAATTTTTGTCTGCACTAATGAAATCATAAAAAATTGTTCGCAACTTTCGGACAGTTTTTGTCTGCACTAATAAAAAAATTTTAAAAATTGTCCAAAACTTTTGGACATTTCTTTTCCTGGAGCTTTACGCGCCTGTTCTCCTGTTACTGAGATGCCATAAGAAATGCTGGTTTTCTAAAAAATTCAGAGAAGCAGGAATTTATCACACGCACGCCGAATCCCATACATTCATTCCTGTTTTCTCTTGCACTTTCCAAGCGCGCAGGAAAGAATACGAGCATGTGTTCTTTGGCCACTAAGAGCAACTCTCATTGTATTGAAAAATATGTGCTTAGAACAGTGCCCCAGACAGGAGTGATTTTGCTCCAAAATTTCTGAAAATTTTTAAAAATCGGTCACTAGTCTGAAAATTTGGACAAGAAAAAAAAGCTCAAGAAAAAAAAAAAAAATGAGATGGAAAACAATCTTCTTAACATTAAACCCTCTTAATGGATATTAACCATGAGTGAATTATGTTTCTGTAAATATTTACATCAGGAATCCTTTTTTTTTTTTTGGCTTTAAATCGAGCACAAAAACAGGAAAATCCCACATAATAAAAAATGCTGTGAGGTATTTCTCTCCTCAAATTCTTTCACAGACCTGTGATTCTTTCACGAGTATTTTTTTAATTTCTTGGAAATCCATGATTTTTGTTCTTTTGAGGAATTTGGAAAAATCAATTGTGAATCGGTTGCCGAAAAGATTGTGAATTTCTGCAAACTATCGTTGAAAAATATCGTGAATTTCGTCAAAGATCTCAGAAACAAATAGCTATTTTTTTCAATTGATCGTTGAAAAAAATCACAAATTTCATCAAAAGATTGAAGAAAAAAATCATGAATTTCGGTAAATGATCGAGGATAAATATTGCGAATTTCATCAAAATATCGCTGAAACAAATCGCGAATTTTGTCAATCAATCACGAATTTCGATAAATGGTCGTGAAAAGAAAATCAATTTGGTCAATCGGTCGCAGAAAAAAAAATAATTTCGTCAAAAGATTGCAAAAAAAAAGCGAGTTTTGTTAAAGAATCTTGGACTCAAAAAAAAAAAAAAAATTGTAAATTTCGTCAAAGGATCAAGGGAAGAAAATGCGAATTTTATCAAAAGATCGGGTAAAAAAACACCAATTTCGTCAAAGAATCGCTGTAAAAACAGACAAGTTTCGTCAAAGGATCGCTGTAAAAACACGCAAATTTCATCAAAGGATTGCAGTAAAAACATGCAAATTTCGTCAAAAGATCGCAGTAAAAATATGTGAATTTTGCCCAAGTATTGCGACAAAAACACACGACTTTCAGCAAAGGATCACAGTAAAAAAGAAAAAAAAAAACGCGCTTTTCATCAAATGATTATGGGAAAAAAATAATCGTGAGTATTGTCAAAATTTACTGCATAGAAAGACTGCTAAAATATCGAAACCTTTTTTTCTAATGAGACTAATGTCAAAAGATTGTCGCAAAACAAGAAAAGATGTTAAAAATCGCATAAAATTTTCAGACGAAAAAATTTTTCATATTGAGCTGAACACTGAACCCAGATTCATTTTACGAATGTCAAAAAATGGTCGTAAAACACGAAAAAACGCTAAAAATTGCATAAAAAATTCAAAAACAGATGTAGGAATTCCGGATTTCTTTTACTAATGTAGAAAATTCGCTGCAAAAAGTGAAAAAAAAATACGAAAATTAATTCAAAAACTGGCTTTGAGGTGCATAACTTCAAACATGGAGGTACCTTCCTGGCAAATCTTGCAGCTCTGCACTTAGCTGTCTCTTCAGAAAACATCACATACAGACAAACATATGTTTAAGTTTAATACATATAGTTTTAAATCTGAAACAGTATACAGAACTGACTTTTAAAAAATTGGGTTAACACGAAACTAACTTTCAGGAATATAAACTCAGCTCGAACTGAAAACAGAGTTAACCTGATCTGCACCTGATGCAGGACTTTAATTAAGACATTTTACTCCAGAAGGAATTTTTGTAGCTGCATCAGGGATGGGAAATTTCTCTCTACCCCTCCCACCCTGGATCCTTTCCGAAAATTCTCTGTGAATTTCAAAAAAATATTTTTTTACTCAAAATCACCCCTGGTCCCGGGATAAGCTTATCCTTCCCATTTTAGAAATCCTACAAGAAGTGAGATGATCAAACGATATGTAACATCAAAAGTTATAAGAAAAATTAATGAGAATGCATGAAGCTTACCAAATTTTAAATAAAATGATGAAAAATTCCTAATTTAGTGTATTATTTATTCATTAAAATTACAATCAAAATTTGCAACCAAAGATTATGAAATTTTAAAATCTTGTCGCAGACAGCTACAAAACTTTCTGCCACTGGGGAAACTATATTACACCAAGTTGTTTTAAATAATTGAACAAACACTGAATGAATAATAATTTTATATTTCTAAAACAGAAACATGAATTTAAATTATAAATTCTTTTAACGATTTTTTAGATGAATTTAAATTATAAATTCATTAAATTTACAATATTAAATTATTGAATTAAATAAAGAGAAATTGCAAGAATGCAATTTCAAAAATGCTAGAAATTTGCACTTAACAATATATTTTTTAGTTTAAGGAAATTTTAAAAATATGTTATTTTCATTTGAATTTCCTTAAATTTTCCTTCCTATCGATTTATTTTTTTACTAATTTTATTCAGTGAATAGAAAAAACAAACATTTTTTTGTGAATTTGCAAAATATTTGCTCATTATAATCAAAGTTTTCTTCATCAAAGTCAAGTTTTTAAAATGTAATTTTTATGTTAATACTAACTGTTTTCTTTTTTTTTTTTTAATTCTTAAAACCACATTACTATTAAATTCAAGGTCACCATAAATGAATTGGTTTTAATATTTAACTTTAAATTTTAATAGATTTCAGATTTTAGCAATTTTAAAAGCATGTGAAAGCATATATTAAAGTGTTTAAACTTAAAACTACATAAAAATGAATTTTTTTTTTCTAGATATATCGAACAAATATTTTAAAGATGACACATCACTTTTTTTCCCCTTGCACCAGAATAGGCAAATTTTTCCTACCTTATCCCCCCCCCCTTTTTTTTTATTTTATTTTTTGCCAACAATAAGAGAATTTCTTAGATACAGTAGCATGGATAGTCTATTACTGACAATATTTAATAATAATAAGTGTACTTTTAATTTTATAAAACATTCAATTCATTCTAAGACAGTTCAAATTCCCTTTCTCATATATTTTATTTAATATGACTACAATAATTGCACCAATATTTTAATAGGAAATTAATATTATAGAATTTATACCATACATATATAAATCCATACATGCAAATAAATCAAATACGTTCTTTTAAAACAGCTAGTAAGATTTCTCATCCACTGTCTATGTATTATTGACAAAGAAGAAACAAAATTTCAATTTAAAATCTCATACTTCACAAACACCACATCTTTTTCGTCTGGGAGCATTTTGTTTTGATGCATCTTTTTCAAGTTGTTCAGTGAAAAATTCTTCAAAAATGCTCCTAACAAGTGGAGTTGTTGCAGCTAAAGAATGTACTTCTTTTTTCACTTTAGAAAGACGACTTCGGTTAGAAGCTCGAATGGAACGTCTGTAAAGAATAATTGAAGTGCTTAATATGTAAAGAAAATCTATTATAAAGAAAATTAATTTAATAAATAACATTTCCTAAGATATATATATATATATATATATATATATTTTTTACCTCGAGAGTGTTTCTAAAAGTCACAGGCAGCAATGAAAATAAAAATATGCATTACTTAAAATTTGTTAAGTAAAAATAAAACATCTGATTTTTACAGGTTACCTAATCAACCAAACAAATGTCATTTTAAAATATTTCATAAATCAAAAGCTATTTGGGTTAATCATTACTTGAAAAAAAGAGAAATAAATTGTTTTCTTAATTCAAATATACCTATAAATTAAAAAAAATTGCAGCCTATAAGATATCAAATTATATATATATATATATATATATATATATATATATATATATATATATATATATATATATATATATATATATATACAGAATCTCTAATCAAAACCTCTATAAATAATTGCAAAGGTAAAATAATGACAGAGCAATGCTTTTTTGATCCCTTAAAAATGCTTTGACTACTGACTGAAAGAAATAACAGCTGTTCCTAAAAAAAGTTTGTAGAACTATAATAATTTATATTGTAAATGAATAAATAATTTATCATGTAATATAATAAAACTGACTACGACAATTTTTAATAAGAAATGCCACATCTCGAAATGTTTTGCTAGCATTTAAAAAAAATTTACATTATAAATTATAATGGAGGGGGGGGGGGATCTTTCATTTTGCGAAAAACGATGAAAATATCAAAATCTTTTGTTTAAAATGTATTTAGACATCCGTAATATATTTTCATGAAGTTCTGTACAGATCTGATATTTTAAAATATGCGAAAATGTCTTTTAACTGCATCGATTTCCCTTTAAATGATTCAGAGTTGTATTCTTTAAAATCCTTTTTCTCAGTTTGCATTTTTTTTTTTTTTTTCAATATATCAGTATAATCAAAATTCTAAAATTTCAATCTATGCTTTTCAATTGATTCGCTATTTTTTATGGACAATCCTTAAGATGCATTCCATAAAATTAAGTATAAGACTTTTAGCAATACAAATAAGGATTATTCTTTTAATAAAAAATGTTAAGTAGACAGTATTTTTACATATGTCATGGTATTATTTTTTTTTCCTTAAACTAATTAACTCTAAATTAATTTTGGAAATCTGGTCCTTACAGTTATAGTTCTGTAAGAAAAGTATGAAAAAAAAAAGTTTTAAAAAGTTCAGAATTGTACAACTGTGATTTTAAAATTTTCTTAAATTATTTTAATTAATTTTTTCAAATATTAATATAGAAGTAGAATTTTTCTTGATTAAATCAGCTTCCTTCATAAAGCCATTTGAGTCATTCCATGCCAAATCAACTCGTCACTCAATCTAACCATTTTATATTTCAATAAACTTTCAGGGATCTTTCGCCTTGAGGATATATATATATATATATACCATAACACCAACTTAAACTATGAAATAATGATTAAGTATGTAATAATTAGTTGTCAATGAAAGTATTCCCCAACACATTGAATATGGATACCAAAAACGTATTTAAAAGAATAAGAAATTAAATTAAAAATTGAATGAATGAAATGAAATATATATATATATATATATATATATATATATATATGAGAATATACTTTTATACTTTTTTTTATCTCATTGGGTGTTCATGTAATTAATTTTGAAAAAAAATCACCATTTCTTGTGTTGTTTAAGCTTCCTTAATCTTGATTTTCTCAAGTTTTATTAGACCTAGAGAGCTGGATGACCCTTCATTTTAAAGAGAATCCATAAGGTTTAATTTTATATTCAACTTGACTGACTTGGTGTTTTTTTTTCTTTTTCTAATTTTAAAGCAAAATTTATACTAACTTCTGAGTTAGTGTTTGAAAAAAAAAAGTTTTTTTTTTTTTTTTTTTTTTTTTTAAATATTTATCAGCTTTAAATCCTGAAAGTTACAGAGGTATCAATGGTATCAGGTGTTATGAAAAAACCTTTTTTAAATGCAAGTTAAGGCTACATTGCTACTTCTATTTTTTCTAATTTTTGTAAGGTAAAATAAAAGTTTTTTGTCATAACTCCTGACTTTATTGAAATCCTACTCTATAACTTTTAAGATTTAAAACTTATAAAATTACAAAAAACTTTTTTTTTTCAAAATTTTAAAAAACACTATCTTGAAAATTTATATAAATTTTGTTTTAAAAATTAAAATTTGATTGAGCATAGTCAAGTCGGATATCAAATTAAACCTTATAAAATTTTCTTTAAAATAAGGAGTCATGCATATCTCAAAACTTTATACAGACCGAGAAAATAAAGATTGAGAGAGCAAACCAAAAACAGTGATTCTTTTTAAATTAAAAATTAATTACATGAAAACTCAATGCAATAATAAAAAAATAATTATAAAAGTATATTCTCATATATATCATTACGGAAAATGATTCCTGAAAGTTTCATTGAAATCTGATTGGTGAGGTTGAATATGGAAATTGTTTGGTATGGAATGACTTATAATTGACATAATAATATGTCAAAAAGATATCAAATATTCAAATTAAAAAAAAAATCAAAGAGTACAGAGTTCGCTTATGAAACAAGTCTATAATTTAAAAAATATCTAAAAAAAAACATCATGATTTAAGAAAAAAGAAAAAAAAATGGGAAAAACATTTTTCAAAGCAATTTAATTTTACAGATATGTACGGACAGAAAAAAAAAAGATAAAATCTAGGCCTATAACACATACTTTCCTCCAAGAGTAACCCCAGCCAATTCAATCAATGCTCGTATGCAAGGTGAAATAATGAGGACAGGCTCATTTTCATCAGAAGCAGACGAATCAAAACTCTGAACTTGATCAATTACAAACTGAGCATGTTGCAGTAAAGACTCCTCAGTGAAAGCTAGACCTTGAGGCGGAACAGTAGTCTGTAGTAAAAATTCAAATACAAATAAACAAAATGTGTTAAATATTAACAAAATATTATAATTAAATGTTATTACTTAGCTTGCATGGAATCAAATAAACAGAAAAGGCAACTTGAAATATTTGTATGACAGAGGGGGAGATGAAAGAATATATATTATACATGTACATACATTTTTATCGTGTAATTGCCGAACGTCAGTTCAGGCTCACTGTGGAGATGCGAAAAGTTTTTGATTTCTGTCTGTATGTCTGTTCTGCGATAACTACCGTAAAAATCGTCCTATTAGGTTTATTTTTGGTGGGTATGTCGGTGAGGTACCCGGAATGAGCTGTATAGTTTTAAGTTATATTTGGTTCATTCATTCGAAAATATAATAATATAGAAGTTTATCTGTGTGCTGAAAAGACTGTTGCGCATAGAGCTACAAGATTTCTCAGGAAGGTACTTGTATGTCTAAAGTTAGTTTTTTAATTTTTTTAATTTAATTTTTCATGCGATTTTTTTTTTTTTTTTTTGCATTAATAAAAGGAATTCAGTTTCAATTTTTTAGCCCAGTAGTAATTTTTTTAATTTTTTCAATGAAGTTTATTCGAAATTTGTATAGTGATTTTTAAATTTTTCAAGCAAATTTCAGTTTTTATTTGTGACTTGTGGTAATTTTTTGATATTCGTAAAAAGAATTTGATTGCAAACTTTTATACTTTTTACTTTTATACTTTTTAAACTTTTTGACATTTGTGAAAGAAATCCAGTTACATTGTTAACTATAGTAAATTTGTTCTTCTGCGATTTTTATACATTTTGCAGAGTGGTAATAGGAGTCCGGTTTCAATTTTTTTTAGCACAATATAGTAAATGCTGTTCTCTTTTTAATAAAGTTTATTCGGAATTCGTGCAGCAATTTTTTAATTTTGTGTAATTTATGTGATTTTTAAATTTTTTCATGTTTTGCGACAATTTTATGACATTTTGAAAAAGAATCTTGTTTCAATCTTTCAGCCCAGTTTAATAAATTTTGTCCTCCTTTCAATAAACTTTATTCGGAATTCATGCAGCAATTTTTTATTTTTGACTAATTTTTTATGCAATTTAAGTTTTTTTGTGTGTGTGTGTGTGTGTTTTGCGGCGATTTTATGACAGTAAATTTTGTCTTGTAGGTTTTTTAATTTTTAGTGATTTTTAATGAGATTTCTAATGCATTTTTTAATGTTTTTCTACATTCTGTGGCGATTTTTTGACATTTGTGAATTCCGGTTACAATGTTTTAGCCCATTATAATAAATTTTGTCCTCTACAATTTTTTAACTTTTAACAATTTTTGAAGTTTTTTTGTATTTTGCGGCAATTTTTCCACATTAGCAGATTTTTTTCCAGTCTTAAAAAGGGGACTAAGGGGACTAAAACGTATTAAAGGAGATTAAAGGGGACCATTTGGGAGCCCTTCAACAAGGACCCCGAAGAAGATTAATATTCAAAATTAGTGATAGCTGAGATCCGAGAAATTTTTTGGTCATTCATGTAGTAACTGGAAGTCTTAAGGAGGAGTTGTTAGGGGGAAAAAACCTAGTGAATTGGACGATTTTTAAGGGAGTTATAATAGGAAGCCCAAAGGGGGCCAACCGATAGTTTTCAGCAGGGCCCTAAGAAGAAAACATCTAAAAAGGTCCTAGTACTTAGCGCTTTAGATCTTCTGATTAGTTGATATTAAGCACAGAGTATAAATTAACCATTAGATTAAAATTTTAAAGAAATGCTTTAAAAAAGGCCCTAGGGTTCCAATAAAAATATGAGGTTAGTGGCCCAGGGAGAGGAGCCCAAGACTCAACTTTAAAGTTATGCATTGAGAGGGTGACACAATTAGGAGGTAAAAAATGTTTAGGGGGCAAACAATTCATGATATTTTGCCTTGAATGATTGACAAAATCTGCGATTTTCTGTGCCGCGAGCGATTGATGAAATTCTCGATTTTTTGTCACAAGTGATTGACGAAATTCACCTTTTTTTGCCATGAATGATCGACGAAATTTCCATTTTTTTTTTTTTTTTTTTTTTTTTTTAAATAGACCGACTGGCAAAATTCCCAATTTTTTTTCAACAACTACTTGGTGAAATTGAATTTTTTTTTCTGAGATACATTGACGACATTCGTAATTTTTTTTTTTTTTTTTTTGCTGAGATTTGTTGACAAAATTCACGATTTTTTGCAGAGAGTGACTGCCGAAATTCACAATTTTATCAGCGACTGATCGACAAATTTCACAATATATTTCAATGACCGATTGACAAAATCCGTGACTGTTTTTGTTAGTGCAGACTTCCTATTTTCTACTTTATTACTACCATATTTTATCCTACATTTCTGGAGAAACTCACGAATTTCCAGAGATGTTGGCATCTATGTATTTGTTACTTTACTTTTTGTTGTTACAAAAGTAATCATTTGCAAATTCTAACTTCATACCAAATTAAACTTGTATGCTGTGGTCATCACAAATTTTCTCTATATTATTCTAATATATTAACTTAAATAGCACTGTTGTACATCAACAATTATGAAGTATAACAAATTTTCTCTATATTATTCTAATATATTAACTTAAATTATAGCACTGTTATACATCAACAATTGCGAAGTATAGTGCTCGGAGTCATAGTGAACAGTAAATAAGAAAAAGCATGATTGAACAGCACCCCCTATAAGGTATCCAAATGCAAAATTGGACCAATATATTTAATTAATAACTTTACATATAAAATTTGGTGCATTTTTACCCTTATAGAAACTGAGATATTGCTATAATGTTCATCGTCATTCGTAGTAATGGTTATCATTCTTTATACTCAATTAGACCTTGACACGAGTAGATCTGGATTAGGTTTTGGTGGAATAGCACAACAGGTGGTGCTGCTGTATCGTATTTTTCACAATTTCACTGATAGATATATCTCAGCATCTATGGGATGGAATTTCACCAGACTTAGTATTGAATGAAACCTAGTTATGACCCTGATATAAGTTGGTACTGATTAGGTTTAAGTGCAACTTGCTCAACAGGTGGTGTATTTTTAACAATTTCTGTCATAACTATACCTCAGATTCTATGGGATGGAATTCCACCAAATTTAATATGTAGGATATTTATTAAAAATTTTGGTGATTCAATTCAGACTTTGTTCTCTCAACAAAGAGCTGCTATGCTATATTTTTAGGATGAACAATATAGCGGTATCTCTACCTCAGTTTCTATTGAGTAAAAATGCACCAAATTTTATATTTGAAGTTATTAATTAAAAATATATATGTTTGTCTAATTTTGTATTTAAATGCCCAACAGGAGGCGCTGTTGAACTATGCCTTTTTTAATTCACTAATTACTGTAACTCCAAGGTAAATTCAAAGGATGCACTCTACTTAATAACTGTCAATGTCTAACAGTGTTATTTAAATAAATATCTACTTATAATAAAATCCGAAGGCAAGAAAGTGTCTGTAACCATTCCGGGCGGGACCACTCTGGTCTGCGAATCGACCGTAGATAAATGCCATGTTAGGTTTAATGAAAAACCTATGATAACATATGATAGGAAAATGATATAAATGATATTAATGAAATAATGTATAATAATGTAATATATAAATGAGCTTTATAATATCTTCTACTTGAAATCATGTCTGTTCAGCATATTTTTCCTATAAAACATGTATATCATATCCTATTATAATGTTTTAAGTTCTTAATTAAAAGTCCAGATTAAACATCAGAATCTCAGATATAAACAAACGAACATTGTTGCGAACAATATCGTTTTGGTGCCATCTACCGGCTTTAAAATATACTTTTCTAGAATACAAAAACCTTTCAGTAATAAAATATTCATGCTGTTTGTTTGTATGAAGTCTTATGAAAATGAAACGCAGATCAACAA
This sequence comes from Maratus michaelseni, assembly GCA_963931845.1. Classification (NCBI taxonomy): domain Eukaryota; kingdom Metazoa; phylum Arthropoda; class Arachnida; order Araneae; family Salticidae; genus Maratus; species Maratus michaelseni. The sequence continues at coordinate 251,987,846 of OZ007590.1, read as the reverse complement.
TCCATCATTTTTGACAGGGATTATATACTAGTATTAGGATAATATAAAAGAAAGTTTTTGTAATGGCCACAGCATAATAATAGTTTGATTATTATAATATCACACACAGCAATGTACACAAGCATTTGGAGAAATAATTTCATGACAATTTTCATACACAAGACATCTAAAACTATTATACTAACGATAAATCATTAAAAAATATCAGTAATCAACTTTTATAATGGCATGCTACAAAAAAACTTTAGGTAACATAAAACTAGTCAAAGTGTCAAGAATCAAAACGGCACAAGAAAGTTTGGAAAGTTGAATTTGTAAGAATTACAAAGCAAAAAAGAGGAGAATCTAGGAGGGTTCATTAAGTATTGAAGGGTTAAGATGTCAAGTACTACTGATCTAAGTCAAATAAATTAAGGATAATAATGTGTAAAACTACACAAAAAAAACTTACATGGAGCTTATTTATGAGATCTTCATAGGAAGCATTATTATCTTCTGTCAATAGTTCAATAACAACTTTACTAATGTAAATCTTTTCTTTAACAGCATTCATAAAAGGCACATATAACTCACTAGGACTCATTAAAATATACTCAGCAAAACCTAGAATATTGAAAATCAATGTGTATCAAAATCAAGATAATGAACAAAAAAATTACAATGGTTGATAAATTAAAAAAATAATTCAAATTATGAAATCAATATTTGTAAAACTTCAATATATCTTTTAAAACAAATTTATAAAAACTTGTAAATGATTTTCTTTATTGCAAGTTTTATTATTATTGTTACTATAATTATTATTCAAAAAGTTGTAATATGTTTAATTTCATTACGAAAATAAAATGTTTCTTTTTTTTTTTTTTTTTTTTTTTTTTTTTATACCAGCTTTAATTTAATCATTTTCCTTCATGTAGATAAATTAATGAAATGAAAAACATTCTTTTTTTTAGTATTTCATTAAACAGGTATGAAAATAACTTAATTCATGTTTTTACATATTATTTTTATTTTATGCATTTTTAAAGTGATTTTTTTTTAATAAATATGTTTTTTTTTTAATATTTCTCACATGATTTAAAACCAAAAAATCCCCTTCACATTTTTTTTTTTTTTTTTTTTTTTTACAAATCATATTTAATATTGCTATAAATGCAGAACTGAAGGGAATATAACTTACTGGAGAAAATTGTATGAATATTTATGCAAAACTGCATTCAACTTAATTCAGATTAAAAGTAAGGGGGGGGGGAAGAGAGCGAGAGAGAGAGTTTCAATAACATTGTGACAATTATCTTTAAAATTAATGTGTTAAACAAACACAATTTGAAAACATTCAGTTAAAAAAACACTACATATGAAAAATTTAATGCCACTTAGTTTTTTAGGCAGTCTGAATTTTTTAATTAAAATTCTCTATAGAAGAATTTTAATGATCTTTTCCTAAAGATTATGCTGTCTGCATTCTTAAACAAAAATGTGCTGACATATAACATCATTAATAATTCAGTAAGTGATCATTTAGTTATTTGAAATAAAGGTGTGGCTTCCAACTGTTGTTCTACAATTTTTAAGTAAAAATCAAATTTTAGAACGTGAAACAAATTATCCACTGACAGAAAACTATAAAATTTGATCAAAAAAGAGAATAAAAAAAAAACTTTATGTATAATAATTTTTACAGTTATAATAAAAATTCTAAATTGATCAGCCCTGTGAAAAGATTATGAATTTAGAATAAAGCAGCATGACTGAATAAAGCAGCAATATCCACTCACAACGTATAAAACAAAACTAAAATATAATTTTCATTCATCACTATGCTATCTTTTTTACCTATTTTATATATATTTAATAACCAACTACTAGCATACTTATCACAGCTGAATTTAGTAAAAGACAGAAATTAACTATCAAAATAAGGAATGCATATATTTTTACATCGATAATCAAGAAGTCATTCGTTTTGATAACTCAAACTGCAAGCTATACACACAGTTCATTGAAAATAAAATTTTATTTCTTTGCTCCAATTTGAGGAAATTCTCTAATACCACCATCAATTTTAACATAGATTAGGTTCTTATGTAGAAAATTTCAAGTTGAAAATCAAGAGAATGCAAATGCAGTCATTAAAAATATATTAGAATTTCAAACTTAAATATGTAGAATGGAAACTATGCATATTTTTATAGTCAAAGTCTGCTAAAATATGTTTTATGATGTAAAAGTATATATATTTTTTTTTTAATTAAATTTGCAGATAGTTTTGGTGCACTATTTATACTTATTTTCATAGAAAAAAATTCCTATTTCCTAAGTAAATTTCCAGAATTAATAAATTTTCCATATCAACAATCGATAAAGCATAGCAAATAACAATGATTACTGGCTAATGTGAATTTAAAAAATAGATTGAACACTTTTTTCCAGAGTAACTGAATGGTTTTTCAGGTTTTGAGAGAAACGGCAGACTTTTCTCTGAGATTTTAATCTTCTCACTGCTGTGAACTGATATATCCGTTCACTATGCTGTAGGTTTCACTGCAATGAAAGCATTGTTTAAATTCATATAATTCTACAAATATAATGCAGTTTTAAGACATCGAGTAATGATTAATACTCTCAAGGATTATACTCATATACGTAATGTACTCATATACTCTGTTTATATCAAGTTTGAAAATTTATCTTTTTTTATCATTTTTAAAAATTTACAGAGAAAACAACATTACAAATTTGCCATTTTGCTCAGCGATCAAGGGGTTAAAGCCTAAACAATTCCCTGAATGGTATGAACCCTGTGGTATCCATCAGTGTACTTAAAATATCAAATACTGAAACTAAATGCTAATTAAAGTACAAATTCTATAAAACTGAATAATATAAAATATATTCATCAGACTATATCAGAGTGACCATGGGTGTACAAAATTAATAATAGTTATCTTGCACCTGGTGCATTTTTCTGTAAAAAAACATACAGAATTTGTTAAAAATAATAAATGACAATGTTTTTTTATATGAAACTAGCTGAAGACAACCAGTTTCTCTGTTGTTTTTTTTTTTTTTTTTTTTTTTTTGGTACATTTGTGCAGTTTTTTTCTGAATGTAATACAGAAGATGGGCATTAAAAGAAATGTTTTTTTAGCTCACAGGCTATCAAAGCCCGAGAGCTAATGTGCCCGCCCATTCTGTATGTATGTACGTATGTACGTAACACGATAACTCTTGATAGAAATATCCAATTTGTTTAAAATTTTGGTTATAGGTTCATTGTGATAAGGCACTTCCCTGATTAGTTTTGGGGTTTCATTGGTTAAGTATCAAGGGGGGAATGGGGGGCAAATTCCCCCCCTTAATTTAGATAAATGAGTTTTTCATGCAGAATCATCCTATTTGCTTCAAATTTTGTATATAAGTTCATTGTGGTAAGGTGCTTCCCTGATTAGTTTCGAGGTTCATTGGTTAACTATAAAGGGGATAACGGGGGGCTGATTTCCCCCCTTAAATTAGATAAATTGGTTTTTCATGCAGAATTATCTGATTTGCTTCAAATTTTGTACATAGGTTCATTGTGATAAGGCGCTTCCCTGGTTAGTTTTAGGGGTTCACTGGTTAAGTATAAAGGGGGAACAGGGGCCCTCCTTAATTTATTATCGATTTTTTTTATTTTTTGAGGGCATTATTCTTTGAAATAAGAGTATAATATCCAATTATTTTGAATAGCCTGTGATCTCAATGCCATCAGTTTAAGTGGGCACTTTTCTTTTTTTTTTTTTTTTTTTTTTATGTTTTTGAACAATTTGGTCGAAATATGAAAATGGTCCTCGATCATTCCAGAACATTCTCAATCCTTCCTGTCCATATGTAAACCTAATATATATATGTGTGTGTGTAAAAAAATATATATGTATGCATAAAATATAAATAACATTTTAGTACATTCTAGATAATTCTAGTATATTCAAGAACATTCAAACATTTTTTAGAACACTTTGGTCGAAATATGAAAATGCCCTAGGTCGACCACTTCTAACCACCATATCTCCCACACCCCCATAGCTACCGACATGCAACCACCATAGTGCACGATGGGAGACTCGAGGCTACTACCACACACAAAAAACAGTGTTCTGTGCTGGGTAGCTTTGGCTGCAAAGTTAAATATATGGACACACATATCTATTTATTTATATAGATAGATAGATAGATTTGGAGTGGATTTTTATACATATTAACACTTTATTTTTTCTTAGTATGTACATGTTTGTATATATAAGCATGAATGAGTATGTATGTATACGAGTGAGTAGAAAAATATTTCAAAAGATGGTGTTTTTTGAAAGAGTTTATAAAACATCTTTTCATACATTAATTACTATTTAATATTGTTTCAGTATTTTTAACCAAATTTTGTTTATTAATCAAAGCCATCAAATAGCAAACAAAATTTCTTTATGTTCAACCTTAAACATGTTTGAAATTATATTATCAGTTGTGAATATCAGAACTGTTATATATTTCAAACAAAGTGTTTTAAAATATAGCTTCACAATGCATGATTTGTTTAGATCTAGCAGACCACATAAAGGACAATAAGATAGTTACTGAATCATCAACTGAATAAATATTTGAGTATACTTATTTAGAACATATAGAATGTGCTGTTTAAGCTATACTCTTCAAATATATTAAAAACATAAATTGTATACTAATTAATTTTTCAGCAGAGCTGAAATTACGCTGTAAATAACTGAAATACAAAGGATGTGAATTAGGTTGTTACAAAGGATGGAACGTCAATCATGAGCACAAAACCTATGGGCAATAGGTGTTGTGCTCATGATTGATGTTTCATCTTGTGCTGCAAGGTTGTAGCCTAGCCATATAAGAGTGATAGAATGCTAGACCAGATGTTGTCCGGATGGCTTAATTGGTAAAGCACTTGGTGCGCTACACCAAGGGATGCGGGATCGAACCCCAGTCTGGACATTTTTTCACTCTGTTGATTGTTTGCTGTTAAGTAAAGTGATAATTCACATCCTTTGTATTTAAACATAAATTGTAATAAAATAAATTACTGTCTAAAGTGAGCTTAATAAGAGAACCTAAATGTTCATCAGCATAAAATATAATAAAAAGAACTAAGCAAGAGAAACATACATACCAGTGCCAAACCCAACCAATGCTTGTTCACCTCCGTCATATCCTGTGACCCACCATTCAATAATAGGTCCTATGTTTCTCGTAAAAATACCACCTGAAATATATTCCAAATTAATCACATGCCTCTTTTCCACTTATATATGTAATATTAGAGTAAGGATTTTATTCATGTTAAAATTATACAAAATGAATATTTATATCTAGAAAAAAGAATAACCATGTTATGATTCAGAAGAGTAAAATAAAGCAATACGCTTCTCAAATTTTGTCAGAAAACTCTGCTTCAAGTATTAAAACAAAAAGCAGAAAAAGGAATATTAATTTGGTTATGTACTTTTCTTATACAGGGTGGCCGCCAGCATTTGAGCTTTTTTTATTTTCCCTAACTTTTCCAAGCCATTTTTTTTCTTCTTTCTAAGTGACTTTTTTTTTTTTTTTTTTTTTTTTTTTTACTTTTTTTTCAAATATACAAACAAAATTAATTTCAGAAAACTAAATTGACCCATTATGCAATTAACTTTATATTTTGCATGATTAACATAAAAAAGTTGTTAACAAAAATAGCTTACTCTGAAAAGTATCATATCTAGTTAGAGATGAAGCCATTTTTTAAGTATTATCTTGTTGCTTTCTCTTCCATGAAATCATGGCATGAGCAGTCAATTTCAAAATTGCATTGAAGCTTTCATATTTTAATCAAATTCTCTGTATATGTGAGAGAGAGGGGGGAAGGGAGAGAGAGAGGGGGGAAGGGATAGAGAGAGGGGGGAAGGGATAGAGAGAAGGGGAGAGAGAATAAAGAAAAAAAAATCATTTATTCTATTAAAACTTAGTTCTACAGCTTAGATGTAAGATATTTAAATTAACAATCATTTCCTTTAATCTCTGTATAAAGAACAGACTACAATTTAAACAAAATTTTAAAGAAAACCTCATAGTCAAACTTCAATATTATATTAATGTATAATCATCATTTAACAATAATCAAACAAGAAGGCACTGATAAAATGCACTTTTAAATATATAACAAAGAATATAAATAATATAATATAATAGAAGAAAAAATAAATTTTAACCTGTAAGACTAGGATCTTCTTCATATATAGGCTTGACTACGCCACTGAAATAAAGTTCAACATTTCTTTCAACTAGACCAGAATCAAATGGACAAATGTGAGTGTTTTTATCATAAACACAAAAGTTAGTAATTTTGTGCTGAGGGCGATCAGTGACATCTTCATTTTCATATTCTCCGTCAGTGTGGACAGATAATCTTGGATCAGTCAGCATAACAAATTCTTCCACCTAAATATTTTTTAAAAGAAACAGTTGCTTCATTAAAAAGATAATTTAAGAAACTTAAAAAAAAAAAAAAAGACTTTTTTAAAAAAAATCATTACTCCTATGGAGAGCACTTTAGGCCTATTATACCATATATCTTACAAATTAATGGTGTTTAAAAATAATGATACTTTGTGAATGAAAAGGGAGTAGATTTTTAAGAATGTAAAGATTGCACAAGATAGGATGGCCTCATGATATATTGTGCATAACAGGATGGACTTTGATCACTCTCATTTTCTTTCCTCACATTATAATAATTCTGGAGTTAGTGGCAGCAGAATAACCAAGGGTCATCTGCTAAAAGATTTGTGAAATTAAAGATGACAAATTTCCCTTTAATATATTCCTAGATTTTTTTTTAAATTATTATTCTACTTTTTATTTCATAAAAATTTTAGTTTCATTCTATTTTTTTTTTTTACCCCTGGACACGCCGTAAAGCCTTGAGCTTCTGATACCCTTAGAGCTCCTGGAACACAGTTTGAGAACAATTGATATAGAGAATCCACTTTGGAAATAGGTAAATTTGCATCAAAATTTACATATAAAGTAAAATTGCAAACAAATCAGTCTATACTGTAACACAAATTGTTTAAATTTCTAATTGGACAACAATATTATACAGGGTGTCCCAGGATTATTGGGACAAACTTTAAGGGGAGGTAGGGGACATCACAAGGATTCAGATTTGCATAGGAACCCATGGTCGGAAACGGCTTCGTTCACCGTTAGGTGGTGTTGTTCACAAGAGCATTGGAGGATTAGCATCAGCAGATTATCGCATCTTTTTGTAAGAGGTGCTACCAAGCTTACTTGACACTATGCCACAACTTGTCAGATGCTATATGTGGTTTCAACATGATGGGACACCTCCCCATTATGGTAGATGTGTTCATGAACATTTGAATCAGGTGTTTGGTCACCGATGAGTTGGCCGTAGTGGACCGATTCCCTGGCCACCACGCTCTCCTGATTTAAGCAACATAGATTTCTTTCTTTGGGGTGCACTGAAAAGTGCTGTGTACGCAACGCTGTGGATTCCGATATGGACCTGGTTACAAGACTCGTCTGTGGTGCTGCGGATATCCAACAAAATCCAGGTGTATTTGAGCGAGTCCACCAATCCATGGTCTGACGGTGTAATGCATGTGTCGCTAGCAATGGTGGAAACTTTGAACATCTTTTGTGACATTTTCACATATCATCTACCACAGCACATGTAATATTTTTGACCAATAAATTATTTCAGATGATCTCAGTCTTGTGTCTCTTCGTTTCTTGTACCTGTCATGCTACTTTCCCATGACGTTTCCGACTATGTGTTGCTATGCAGATCTGAATCCTTGTGATGTCCCCTACCTCCCCTTAAAGTTTGTCCCAATAATCCTGGGACACCCTGTATTTGAGATCAGAAGCTCAGTTTTAGAAATATTCCACTTTACTGTTTTTTGGTAGATTTTACAAAAAAAAAAAAAAATTGTTACTGTTATTTGACACTATACCATGCAGCTGGGGTTAGATTCAAGCACCTGCGAAACATGAGCTTTTATAGTTTTAATTGTATTGTGTTTGTTATTAAAACAAACTAAAAAAGATAACCATTTTTAGTAGTGAAATGAGAATGGACTTTTCTCAGCCACTTCAGGCTTTTTCACAGCAATGTGTAAAAGAGAGATAATTGAGTCTGATGCAATAAGAAAACTTTCAGCGTTAGTATATCTAGAAATGCTTTGGGACCAGAAAAGATTGATGCATAATCAATAACAATGTATATTAAGAAAAATGTATCAAAGATTGCTTTACTGTAGTATTTTATTTCGGTTGGTTTCATCCTTTTTATAAGTAAATGAATGACTATATTATAAAAATAGTTGGATAAGATGTCTAAAACTTTACTAAAATTAAAAATTTATTTTTCGTTGAAGGAAGCAAGATTCAAAAAAGCAAAACCTCATTTTGTTCTCCAACATAGATAATATTAATCAAACTTACTTTTTTGTTTTCAGCACATTACATAATTTTGTTAATGAGTTTTTGTTGGAGCAAAACCTTGACCGAAATTATTAATATCTTTTCAAAGTGCACTTCTTATCTATTTTCATGCAGTTAAAACTCAGATACAATTTCTTTCTGGTGCATCAGTGCATATGAACAAAGTGCAAACAGTAAGAAAATGCTTCATATTATACTGTATCATTAATTTCATTAATCAAACTTTTAGTTCTTATTAAACTATGTAAAGTCAGGCATAATAAAAAATGTATATATATGCATGTGTTACATATTATTAATTTGTAGAAAAAAAATTAATTTATCTCATTTCGCTAAAAAAAAAAAAAATCTATACCCAAGTTTTTTTTTTAAATAAATATGCTGTATTTTTTTACAACCCTCAAATAAACAAACTCTCTTCAGAAGAACTGGGCTTCTCATTCCTTCTTTAGAGAGAAAATTGCTATCAGATTTTGACCTGTTTTCAATTACTATCCGACTGCTTCATGAATTCATAGGATGAATTTAAAAATGGGTAGCTTTAATTTCTTGTACATGTATACATGTGTATCAAGTTACGATACCTATAGCTATAATATAAGCAATATAGGAATAAAAATAGATAAAATAGTGAACACCCCATGTATTTTAATCATTAAATTTTTGCAGAGAAAAATGAAAATAGTCGTTCAATCAGAAATTATGTCTTCTTTAAGTTTACATTAAAAAAAGTAGTTTATAAGACATTCTCCACATTAAAAATAACTAAGAAACTTTATAATACAAAACATCAAATTTTGATACAAGAATATGAATTTAGACCCTCAAATAAGCCTAAATATATTTTTTTCAGAAAATATCAATGAATATTTCCATAAATATTCAATATCAAACATTGGTCTCAATTGGAAGAAAGCAGAAATGGTCTCAAATGTGAAACCTATTAAAAGTTCAATTTGCTACAAATTTCATTAATACTTTTTACTAAGGAATACAAGTATCATTAGAGTTGGGAAAATGCTGAATGAATCATTTAAATATTTCATCACATAATTAAGACTACAGCTGCATTTATGAACATTTTTAATGAAAATAATCATTTATGTTCATGACTGTATGGTCTTTCAAACTGTAGTGCTGACAATTTTTTTAAGAATAACTCAAAAACTACTTAAGGAATAAGCTGAAACTTTGTATATATATATTAGAATCCTCTAGAAATAATTCTCTGTTAAAATATTTGTAGTTTACATTGCAATTCATATATATATTTTTTTTAATATCAATTTCATACATAAAATTTATATAAATGCTTAGAAATCAAATAATTATGAAAAATGCATAAAAACCTAATAATTATGTCTGGGACGCTTAATACTAACACAACAAAAATAATGCTATAACGTATATACTGACTGCGTCATCTGGGTCTCCAGGAAAAAGAACAAGCTCACTGCTATCTAAAGACTGTCTGCATTCAGGACACTTCTTAGGCAAAGGAGTAGTTTTATTGGAACTGAAAATATAATGATTAAATACTAAAACTAATAATTTGGAATTTTGTAGTAAAAAAATATAAATATTTGCAAATTTTATATTCAAATTGCTAATCAAATGCAGTCACAATTGAAAATTAAAAGACAAAATGTTTCTTTAAATATCTCTATAAGATGAATTTTCATTATTGATAACAAAAAAAAATAAATAAATATTGAACAAGATGAACAAGAAATCTTTTCTATAATACAGAATCTTTATTATATGTTAAGAAAAATCAGAATTTTTGTAGAAATTGAGACGGGTCAGGCATGATTTCATTGATTTTTACACGGGCCGGGTTGGGTCTGTTTTCACTGATTTTTCAACATGCCAGGTCATAAGCTGCTCAATCATAAACAGGCCGGGCCAAGATGGCTTTCATTTGGACCAGGCCTGGCCCGAAAATTTCGGCCTGTACAGACCTCTAATTGGTATATATATTTATCTACAAATAGTAAAGGAATTTTTGACAAAACAAAATGATGAAAAATTAACATTTTCACAAGAAATGAAAAAAAAAAGAACTTTTAAAGTCATTCTAAGTATCCAGTGTGGGTATTGTTATCTACAAGGTAGAGAATGCTTACCAAATTTTGTTCACAATAGGTAGACTATGTTTCAGCCTTATAAAAAAATACATATTACTTAAATACCTTTTGTTGCATAATGTTCTGAAAACTGGACTGCTCTGTGTTACAGATTCATCAACATATCCATTATCAAAGACTACCCACAAGTCACTTAACTATTTACCATGATTTTAATTATCTAAACTACAAGCTATATTGATGAGAATTTTGCATCTGTTTCGTTTAACCTTTCAGTTTTAAAACAATTAAGCAAAAATGCAATTAAATATGCTAAGGTAACTAACTGCTTGATGTGAGCAACATGAACTCTGCATTTGCTAATTGATGTGATCACCTCCAATCAGTGGCATTTCTTTTCAGGGAGACCCCAAAACTTTCCATTTGAATGACAATCATTTAATTTTATTACAATAAGGAATATTAAAGAAATAAGAAGCCTTACAGAAAAAAATACTAAAGAAAACTCACTTTCAGTTAAACTTTATTTATATGCAAAATATGTTTATGTTCCGTTATAGACAGACAGTTTTAGAAAAAGAAAATCAAGAATTGAATTACAGTGAGACTCATATCCATCATAAGTCTTTTAATGACCACTTCAGGGATGACAAAATCTCAGTTATAGGAAGCAAATTGCAAATTCAGCCCAACCAATCGGTCTTCATTCATATTGTCACTTAAATGTGTATTTTTTTTTTTAAAGCAAGAAAAACTTTTCTAGACAACTAAACACATGGTAACAGGAAGAGCGTAAAAAATTCAAGTAAATACCTAGTAACTAGAAAGGCATTTGCTTCACATGATGACAACACATCCATTGAAGGATCTGATTAAAAAGTCCTTCCGGCCTCTACCGGGAGGAAAAGGTAGCTTTCACAGTCCAAGTTTTTAAAAATTCAACTCATTTTACTCAAACACCTGGAGCTAAAATGCTTGGAACTAATACTATAAAACTAAATGCTATAGAAGATTCAATCTTTGTTTTCGTTAATACTGAATTTGAATGTGAATTTCAGCATGAGAGTTACAGCATAACAAAAATCAAATTGTTTCAAAATGTCATCCACCCTAGAATTTAAAACTGCCATATCTCAGCCATTTTTTTAAGATAAAGCCAAAACAAAAAATGTTCTGGAATCCTTGTTTCACGATCTAACACTTAACGAAACAACTTTTTCAATTTATAATTTTTTATACATATTTTTCAATCTTTAAAAAAATTTTAAAAATTTAACTTGCCGCCATTTTGAAATAAGATGGCCCAAGAAGCTGGCCAACGAACTCGGTCGAGACCTTGATATTTTCTGCACTCATGATCAGTCACAATCATATCGGTTGATAAATGCGAGAGTTACAGCATAACAAATATCAGATTGTTTCAAAATCTTAGCCATCCTACAATTTCAAACTGCCATATCTCAGCCATTGTTTAAGATATAGCCAAAACAAAACATGTTCCAGGATCCTTGTATCACGTTCTAACACTTAACAGAAACATTTTTTTCAATTTATATTTTTTTCGTACATCTTTTTGATTCTTTTAAAAATTTTTAACTGGCCGCCATTTTAAAACAAGATGGCGGATGAAGCTGGCCAACGAACTCAGTCGAGACCTTGGTATGTCCCATACTCATACTCAGACACATCCAATTCGGTTCATAAATAAGAGAGTTACAGCATGACATACGTCAGATATATATATATATATATATAAATCAACATTTGAATGGAGTGTGGTTTGGGGGTCTGGGGGGTCATGATCAGTGAAAATATACCAAAACTTTTTGGAATTGCTTTCCTCCGAACGGCTGCAATAGGTAGCTTTTTGTAATGAAAGCTATCTAAAAGAATTTTGGCCCTTTAAAGGACCCTTCACAAAATTCTTTGTCTTAATAAATGACCTTTCACAAAACTTTTTCATCTCAAAAATGGATTCTGCACAAATGTAATTATCTTAGAATAAAATCATACCTGTCACAAAATAATTTGACTAACTAAAGAACCTATTATCTACTTTATTATTTTAACACAATCATACTGATTGCTAAAGAAACCATACAAGTTGCAATTTTTCCTACTGAGTGAAAAAGTGTGCAGGCTGGATTCGAACCAAGGAGCTTGATTCAAACTGTGCATGATCTATCAACTAAGGTATCCTCGGCAAATACTGCAGACACAATTCACTCAGACAATCTTTTGGCAATGACATCTGGTCTGTTAACTGAAACAGCTCAGCAGAATAAACTGATTAAATGAATGGGTTAAAATAATGAAATGTTTATTTGGTATTGGGGAGTATTGTGAGAATATCAAGTGTGCAGCTCAATTTTATCAATGAGCATGTATCTGTTTCCCCAGCACATGCTGCACTATTTTCCTGTCACGCAAGTCCGTCGGAGGTTATCCATAGATTGCTAATTGCTATTGATATCGTGCAGATAGCTTCCCTCTCCCAGTAACTTTTCTTTTTTCTACCATCGACGTATTGCTTCGCGATCATGTACAATTTCTGTGACGTGTCAGTCAAAACTCAGAGGTGTGGCTTCTCCGATGTCCCATCCTATGAATGTGATTTCTTCAGATTTGGAGATGTTCCAAATGAAGTCACGACATGTCATGTTTCTTGCTTGCTTATCAAAATATTCTTTGGTTTCAGAATTAAAATTCAATTTGATTGCTGAATATTTGTTTTTCTCCTACTTTTGACATATGATTTTTTGTCAAATAAAAAAAAAAAAAAAAAAAAAAAAAAATGATTGAAATGTAGATTTGTCACAGGCGACTATTTTTTTATTATTATTTTGCATTCTAAACAATAATTTTTATGATATCAATTGTTTAGTTTTCAATTCATGGTTCAATTTTTTAATATAAATTTACCCAAAAGGTTACTGTTTGGAAAGAGTGGTAGAAAAAACAGCTTGTCTATTATTTGGAAGTGTCTGCTATTCAGAGATAAAATCATACAAATATAGGTATTAGGGATTGAAAAAGCATTTGCTAAATAAAGATGTTTGTTATTCAGAAGTGTCTGTTATGGATGTTTTACTGTACATGCAATAATAAGCAGATAAATAACTTAAAAATTAGTTGTTCATTCACGAAAAGAGTTCCATAAAAAATCTATAATAATAAGGATAGCTGTTTGTCTGTTTGTATATGTGTGCTGAAGAGACTGCTTCACACAGACTTACAAGATTTGGCAAGAAGGTACCTGTATGTCTAAAGTTATGCACCTCAAAGCCAGTTTTTGGACTTTTTGATAATTAGCTGAGATATTAATTAAAAATCCAAAGAACATTTCAAGATGGTGAGCTTCCATCCTGCTGCTGGTTGTAGCTGGCCTGTCCATGCCTTCCTCGGTTCTTCAAGCAGACAAAGGGAAAAAAGTTCTTTTTTTTTTTTTTTTAATTGCAATCACCGGGTTCTTCTTGGAGTTACAAAGAAAAGAAAATCATAAAAATTATCGCTGTACCTTTCCAGTTCTAACTTCTAACTGCACTTTTCGTTTGCAAAAATATTAATATTTACTTATTGAAAAAAAAAAAAAGTTACTTATTGAAAAAAAAAAAAGAAAAAATTCTAGAGCTTGATTATGTATTAGTTTTCACTTTTTCTGTTTATTCTGCAGTTTTAAATTGCCATCTGTATGCCCAGGTTGAAAAGACAAAATAAAATAAAATACCCAGTTATTCAATGTACGTTTTCATTTCTAATGGTGTTTATTTATTTATTTTAATATATATATATTAATATTTACTATTTTTAATTTTTTTTTTTCTAAAGTTTAATTACATGTTCATTTTCATGTTTTTCGATTTGTTTTCATGTTTTCTGGTTTTTTCCGCATTTTGAAACGGCCATTCCAGTTTATCAGATGGAAATATAAAAATATTCACTTATTTAGAGTATTTTTCCAATTCTAACGGTATCTTTAATTTAAAAAAATATTAATATTTACTATTTCAAAAAAAATATTTCTTGGAGGTCCTTTTTGTTTTTGTTTTCAACTTTTTCTGCAGTTTTAAAATGCTAACTAGTTTTTTGATTGAAAAATTAAAAAAAAATACCTAAAAAAATACCCACTAATGGGGGTACCTTTCAAATTCTAATAATATCTTTAGTTTTAAAAAAATATTATCTTGAAGTTTGTTTCATGAAATTGCCAGATATATATATTTTTTTTTTTTTTCCCCTCAGTGCCTTCAGATATCATTTTGCATTTTAAGAGAATTGAATCGGTTGTCAATACAAGAAGATATCATATTTCATGTTTTAAAAAAGTGAGTGGCAGGAACATGTTTTTTATTATTTAAGTTTTCTCAGTAAGTTTTGGTCAGAATTGAAAGTTTGATATACCTAAATGTCAGAAATTAAACATCAATCATAACAAGGACCCTTTTGTTTGTTTAGAAAAATACAAGCTCAAAGCCACTGCAGTTGTCTAATGTATTAAACACAATGGCCTCCCAAACCTGCTAGTCGATGTCTTAAACTTATTGAATTTAGCAGCTTTTGAAGTTTTTCGGTGGGATCTTTCACGATCGGATCTATTACCATTTCGGGCAGTTGCACCTTTTCTGTCCTGTAACGGTGGTCAGTATGGTACTGTTATTGTTGACTACTTTCTATAAAAAAAACCTGTTGCCAAACAATGGGATTTAACACCGATAACACAAAACCATGCTGTCATGTTGTAGGATATAAGTTAACTGCTATTTCTCATTTTGAAAGAATAAATTACAAAGATCCGAGATCTACCATCTACAGAACTTGAACCAATAAACTATTTTCTAGATTATGTAATTCTGCCATCAAAAAAAGTGTGCATTACTGAGCATAATATAAGACTTTATCTGCAAACAGATAAATAATGGCAATGTAAATATAATGTTAAAAACTGTGATAAGCAAAAATATGTTTAAAAAAAGAACATGACTGAAGATTCCAAAATTGTTTGTAACTACATTAAGTTTATTTATGGCTGATCAGATGAATTGATATCAATCAAATATGTAAAAAAACAGTTATATTTCAGCAAGAGTACAATGATTGATTGGAATAGTTATATCCAAGAAGTTTGTATGTCTAACTGTCTAGAAAGATATTCCAGAAAAATATGAGGACCTAAAATTCACTTTTGGCTTTAAATTTTATTGTTTGATGACAGCTATTTTTTTTTTTTTTTTTTTAATAGAGAGTGGTTGGCGTGATAATAGACAAGTGCCAAATTTTTATTTAATAAATATAAAATCATACTAATTCAAGGTTTGCTTGCAAAAACAAACCAGGGGCATATGCTGAAGAAGGCAATGGGGCCTCCAACTGTAGGTTCATTTAGATAAATTTTCATTTAAAAATATAAAATCATACAAATTTAAGGGTTGACGCTGCTGAAGGCAGTGGGACCTCTAACATTAGGTTCCTTTGGAAAGATTTCTGTATAAAATATAAAATCAAACAAACTCAAGGGTTGTTTATAAAATCAGGCTGGAACATGCATAGCATGCCTGGGCGTGCACTATCGAAGGCAGTAGAGCCCTCAACTCTATGTTCACTTGGATAGATTTTCATATAAAAATATAATGTCATACAAATTTGAAGGTGCCCCCAACACTAAATTCCTCGGGGAGAAAAATGCCTGGATTCAATATATTTTTCAAGTATATTTAAGGTTATTATTATCCCAGGCTTGGGGAATGCCAAGCAGGTCAAATATTAATAAATAGTAGTAAGAGATTGCCTGCCAAAGAAGAGTTCTGTAATAAAGTTGGAATTGGAAATTAACAAAGTAAATACTTTAAACACAAAGTCAAAAATGTCATCAAGATGGATACACAGAATACAGAAATTTAAACAATACAGCAATTGTGAAACAAAAATAATTAAATATGATATTTGTTGCAGGAAAATATTTTACTGAACAAATGAGAAAATATAAAGACAAATGTAGAGGGAAAAGTAAGGGTAAATAGATACATATATATATATATATATATATATATATATATATATATACAATATCACATCTATTTTTGAACAAAACCTATTCTTTACTTATTTTTAAAAATTTTAAAGTAAACAACTACACTATAACTAAACTAAATTAAAAAAAATATATGTAAGAAAAAAAATAAATGAAAACTTACAGTAAATTATAAATTTTTGGCTTTTTTACATTTTCAGTTTGCGGCTCGGCCTTTCTTTTTTCAGCACTATGGTAAATGATAAAAGAAGACAAACTATCAACACATTAAACAAAAAGAAAATAATAAATTAATTAAGGAAGAGCTTGATAAACAAAAAGGAAAATCAGTTAAATTTCAGTTATGTTTATTTTTTCCACATCTCAACATTTTTTCAAACTTTTATTGCATATTTTGGTTAGAACCATGACCAAAATGAACCAAAATAATATATAACTCATTTGATAGCTAATTGTTTAAGCTTTTGAATAATGGTAAAATTAGTTTGGTTCATCAAATCCTTCAATGCAAAATAAAATGAACTCTTGTGGGTGTCCAATTAATGTCCATGTCTGTTTATTTTAAAATACCTTTCATTTATCAGAGTAATGACAAAGGTCTGTAAAATTTTATTGAACAACATCGGAGACCTTGTCATTATAACCAAGCTAATGCTTATTTACTGATCTGAAACGTGTCCAGCTATATATCACAAAATTCTTTAAAGCATGTTATTATGATTTTGGAAAAAACAGCAAACATGAACATGTTTCTTGTAGGGTGTTAACGATTTAATCAGATGATTTAAATCAGTGATTAAATCATGATTTAAATCAACTGATTTTTTAAAAAAAATTATTGATTAAAATCTTAAATTTTCTAAATGTTTAAAATGACAAAAAAGTTAATAAAATCAAGATAAACATAATTTGGAAAGTTTCTATGGGTATTTTTGCCTTATGAATAAACAAAAAAAAAAAGCTTTAAATAATTATTTAAAAGCTTAATTCCTTAGGCTTGTAAAAAATTAAGTACAGTAAGTTTGTATAAAGCAAGTTTTTATCAGACATAAAAAGCATTTCATTTAAAAATAATATTTAAATCTAATGTAATTTACAATGTCATAATTTCTTTCAAGTAATCAAATTATTCTTTTATATAAAATAAGAATATCAAGTATAATAAATTTCTGCTAGTAAAAGAATAAATATAGCCACTACCTCATTCTCCAATAATAAATTTATAACAAATTGGAGCTAAAGAAGAATGAAAGAAAATGGCATCTACTCAACATCTATTGTATTAGAATGTTTAACAGAAAAATAACTAATTGGTATAAAAATGTTAAGCATAGCAAGAGCCTTTTCAGTTGAAGTTGAATATTTATTTTATTTTTACTTTTAAACTCATAGGCACCAAATAAAGAAATTAGTTAGAAATTGAAAAGGATGCAATACTTTTTTTAAAAAAACACTGAATGTTAATTCATAAACCTAAAAACTTCAAGCCAGTACTCGGGGCTATAACCGTGGGGTTCTTTTAACACATTTTTATCCTTTTTTTTTTTTCATTGAGGAAGGGGATTTAGGAATCCTTGAAATGGTCGAATGTGTTTTTTTGTGCCAATTTTTCATATTTGTACGTTACAACGTTGTTTATTGTTTATGAATAAAAAATTCACACAAAGTATTTGATCTATGCTTACTGAATGTTAATAATCCCCACTGAGTGGTAATAATACTGGCATTTAATACTTTGAGAATTTCAGATATAGCTGGTTATCCTTACATTTACTCTGTATGTGTGTATGAATGGATATAACACATTTTCATAACTTTTTTTATCATACACATGTGTATGTTTAGACTTAGACAATTAACAATAATTTTTCTAAGTACAAATGCAAAACAAGCTGCAAATAATATTTGATTTGTTATTTGTACTAATGAAACTACTTACTTGCAGTTTTTATTAATTCTGTAATCACTTATCGTTCCCTCTACGCCATTTTTTAAGGGTGCAGCACCCTGCCCCTTTTTTAAATTGCCAAAATGTACCTTGCTTTTTTCAAAAATAAGAAATTCACCTTTAGTTGTACCCAGATATTTCTTGTAATAAACTTTATTCCCATACTCACAGCATTTCTAAATCTGTGTGGCCCAAGCCCTAGTAAAAAATTTTAACTTTATTTATTTAGAAAAAACAGGAGTTTATTCAATCATATTGTAATTTAATTATGTTTTTCAATTTGTAATTCCTAAAAGCATTAAAAATTAATATCACTTTATTTATGATATTAAAAAATATTAACTTTTTTGCCTTATATCATTACTAAACACATGACTAATATAGTTCTTCATGAAATAATGCCCTTTTCTACTGAACTAGCGCCCTTTTGGGGAACTAGCACCCTGCCCCTTTTTCTTTCTAGAATGAAAAGTAAATTATTAATTATCATTTTAATAATTAAAACAAAAATGTATATTATTTTCCTAATTAGAGAAGTAACTATTAATTTTAAGCACTTTTAATAATTTAATATTAAAACAGTTATTAATAATTTTCATAAATATAAATATCAATAGTAATTAAAATATTTTTACACAATTATTACAAAGTATTAATGTGCATAACATTTGTTATATGCTGTTAACTAATGAAATTACTAATTTGTAGTTTTTGTAATTTCTGTAATTACTAACTAATAATTATCATTTTTTATGATAATTATCAATGTTTTTTTATAAAAAATAGATAATGTTACTAATTAGAGTGTTAATTGTTTTGGAAAGCTGAAATTTTTTGGTAGCTATTCTGTATTTTAATGCAGGGGAAAAAATCATATAAATCTGATTTTAAAAAAAAAAAAATCTGATTTTTTTAAAGCTTAGTTTCTTGTGGAGATAAGTTTGGACTCTTTTTTCAGATCCATACATGCACAAACTCGACGATTTGAAATCCAAGCCCACCTGTGCACGAAAACTTTTGTGTCATCACAGCCCAAGTCCAATGCTCAAAATATGCAGTAGAAAATTGTTAATAACATTTTTAAATTATTTCAAGATTAATTTTCTCATTTAAAAATATTTTCTTACATAGAAATAAATATTAATCCTAAATATTCCCTCATGACAATGTTTCGTGATTTTCATGCCCCTGAAAATCAGTTTAAAATAGCAAATTTGTTATTGATATCCAACTACTGGCAGAAATCTGTAAATGTTACAATTCTTATTCTTTTAAAATATTATTGTACAACTATGGCAAAAAGTCATGAGTTCTATTTTCCAGTAATTCTGAAAAAGGACTTCAAAGAGAAAATGGGTATAGACAAGGAATATCCCATAGATTCTGTATGTTACCAACACTTACCATGCAAAGGAAGAATAAAACATTTTTCCTTATATCCCATCAATAACAATTCAATTCCCTTTCAAACTGATTTTTAAAGGATTGTAAAACACTTTCAGAAACTTATACATTTTTGTTTCTCAAATAGCAATTTTTTTTTCTTTTATTAATTTGTGAATAAATAAAACATTTCAGTTTGAGTGAAGACTAGCATAAAAATCGAACCCAGGCCTGTTTCAGGCTGAGCCTGTCTCAACTCTAGGGTCTTGTCCATATGTCACTACTCTGATAAATAAAGATACTCTAGCTCTCAAAAAAAAAAAGTGTTGGTACAGCATGACAAAAGAACTGTCGGATGTTGTGTGCATGATGCCACCATATTGTGGTATCTGGGTTATTGCCGGTATTCGACTAAAAGTAAACTATTGGTGTAATCTCAATAGCAAAATTTTCTGCATTAATCTGCAACAAACTAAAATTTATCTGAGACCCAACAATGCTGGATCAAGTCTACTATCATCTATATTTTAATAGTGCATATCATGTGACCATCTGAAACAGATACAAGGTATTACATTTAAAAAATGAGTCGGCCATTTTTTTCAAAATTTTTTGGAAAAAGTTGCATAAAATTTTTAGAAAGATTGTAAAAAGAAAAGAATTGTGAGAGATGAGTTACATTCAAATGTATTTATATTCTGAGATATCATGATTTGAAATTCAGCTGACAGCCCAATATCTCATTCCATCAAAGTAAACACAATTGATTTGTTCTTCTGTGATTGACAGAAACATTAAACTATGGAGATAATCATTCGCAAAGCAAGTTACTAAACGAGAAATTTTGCAGTGATCCCTGGCATCTAAACATAATTTACGCCTGTAAGCCAATAAGAATTAAGCATAATTCTAATAAGTGAAGTTCCACACAACTGGCTAACTCGCTTCACATTATTTTCTTGACATTATTTTCTTGACGTAAATTAAATGTAAACAAACTCATTTTAAATAATGGGAGTAAATAACTTTTTTTTCTTTTCTGATTATTTATTTGTTTTTTATTTTTATTTATTTTTTAATCTGGGTTAAAAGTTTTTCAACCCTAAAATTCACGAAAGTATAAGATAACAAAAACTAAAAGAGTTAAAGAAAATGTTACCAACTTTCTTTTTTCTGTCGTTCAAAGCATTTCATGATTCTATTTTTTAACTAATTGCTGCAAATTTGTTTAAAGCATAGCTTGCATGTATGTATACATATTTAACAATATGTTTGAATAATATTTCTACATAAATACAATTGGATTGTTTCATTTTGTGCTCCACATAATATTCCTTTTCTTTTTATTTTAAATAGTAGAGAAAGTTTGAGGTCCCCTTCGCAGAAAATTTGTCAAGGAGCTCATGAATAAAATTCATTTTATTTATATTGTGAATCGTTATTTACATGCTTCTTTGATATTTTTATTAGTTATTTTCATATAATTTAGAATAAAGTATTTTATTTATTTTCTGTGTGAATGCAAAATGCAATTTTGGAGGGGCCAGACAAAGCACAGGCTATACGGTGTCAAAAGCAGCATGGTTTGAAATGGTCGTCTAGATGGACAAAGAAATTATAGTAACCCATAAAATAAGCAAAATTTGCATTTACAAAGAAAATACAATAAAATGATACAATAAATTTAGACCTAAAGTAAATTTTAGCAATTTTTTTAAGCCCAGCATTAGTTTTTAGATTAATCTGCAAGGTCTAAAATAATCTGCAGCACCTGCTGACATGGTACACTGTTTTTGCTACTGGGGGTGTAACATGCACAAGCACTTCAAAATGCTGTAACAAGATGGTCTAATGACAATTCATTAGATAAAAGTTATGTAAAGTCTCAGTTAAAAGTTAATTTCTATTAATAAAAATATAATTTTAAATTATTATATTTTCTATAAAAATAAAAATATTTTAAAAAATAACTATAGTTTTATTTTATACTACTTAAGAAAAATAATTTCATGTAACATGGTCAATGGACTAAAAAAGGCCTTTATCTACCCTTCTCCTTTAAAATATGTTAATTATGTATCATAAAGCTTAAAGCATGTTCCTTTTTTAATTAAGGCTATTATCAAATCTATATTTTTTTACAGGGACATAAAAAGGTTTCAGATATATTATGAGAATAGTATGAAATATGTTTGCAACTTACATTTTAGTTATTTATGAGTATCAAACCACATTTTTTTAAAAATAGAGATGAATATATAAGTATTAATTTCTGCCTTCATCCCCTCAGTAATGTTAAATATTTTCTTCCTTTTTCTAAAATGTTTTGATTGTTTTAAAATAATCTAGGATCTATATTGTTTGCCTACCTGATTCATTTTTATTTGAAGAATGTTTAAATGTATTATACAAGATCAGAAACATAGGTTTAATTAACAAATTTGAATGTATTTCAATTATACCTATCTGATTTTTTTTTTTTTTTTTTTTTTTAATGAAGCACTTATAATACCATTATTTTTATATATGTTTTACTTTATTTATCATAGATAAAAAGTTCAATGGTGTTATGAGCACTTAATAAAAATCAAATTGATATAATTGAAATATAAGATATAATTTTTAAAAATTCTGAATAAATCTATGCTCCTGATCTTGTATAATACATTTAAAACAAAATCAAACAAACAGGCAGCAAAGAATATGGATCCTAAATTAAACAATCAAAATATCTTGGAAAAAAAGATATTTTTTTAATATGCGAGGAGGAGGGAGCCAAAGTCAATGCTCATCTTTTTGACTAACAGTTTTTATGTTCAAAGACAAGGAGTTGCAAATTTTTTAATTTATTCCAAGTTCTATATTGACATATAAACACATAATCTAATAATATTTATCTATCTCTATGATTCAATTTAAAATGCATAGTTTTACAACTTGTAACAAACATCTTATATATAACAACAATTTATATATAACATCTATGAATAAATGCAGTCCAAACTTTTTGCAATTATGAGAATAATTATTTTTAATACTTAAAATAAACAAAAAGTGTGTGTACAAGTATGTAAATATACATCATTACAAAATATAGTAAAAACAACATTATAGTAAGTACAATAAGGTTGGTTTTGATTAAATTACAGAAAAAAACTGCTAGATAACTAGGCAATTTCTATTTTATTAACTAGATTACTTCACTTATAATTACTGAAATATAACAATTCTTAATACTAATACAATTATTATAAAATAGAAGATTAAATAAACTTGAACTTTATTTTGCCATATTTTATCTAGCTCAACAACTGGTAGCATACATACATTTTACTAAACATTGATGCAAGAGTTGGTTGTGATGAAATTTTCTTAGCTTTCTTTTCTTTCTTCCAATTTTCTAAAATTTAAATTCAAACTTAGTTTAATATAACATGTAATAGAAAAATGTTATTTTAGCATACAGAAAAACAAGAATTTAAAATTACATATGCATATTCAGGTAAATCATGTACATCATTATACACAGATGACTCATATCACTCATTTGAATAAGGTAATGAATAGCTTCCATTCTGTTGGTTACCATCTGTGACTACTAAGATTTTGAAATTTTTGTCAGAGAGAGAAAAGGATAAAGCATTTATTGCTAGTAAGAATGAAAGGTAGGAAAAAGAAAGATAATCTTAACTTTCAGATGAGTATGCAGGGTTGCCAACTTCTTTTTAACAGCTTTAGGAGCACCGACACGAAATTTTTACAATTTCTAAGATTTTTCAGGAGCAATGCAAAAATTTAAAAATCACAGCACACTTTAGAGCAAAAGAAAACTTAAAAAGAATTATTCATAAGAATTTTCATAACATAATATCAATATATACCTAAATACAATAAAAATTTTAATTTTCATACTATAAAATATCAAAGCATTTTAACTTATAAATAACTTACATATATATAATCAATTTATTAGTATAAAAACTGAATATATATGAAATGAATGTGAAAAAGTATGAAAGAATTTTGAATGTGAACGAATGTGGATTGATATGAAAGGATAGTTAGTTAAACCCATTCCAAATCAGAAACTAAAATATAAAAATTCAAAGTTTAAAATCCCTAAATCGTGTGTCAAAAATTCAAAGTTTAAAATCCCTAAATCGTGTGTCAAAATTTTAAAGTTTTGCCTTCATTTCTAGTTGCCCCTGTAACTTAACTTTCCTTACGATACATTTATTACGAACAGATATCAATTTTGAATCCTCGTTAAGATTAAAAGTGCTGACGGTAACGCATCTCTCTTCTCCCGGTGGCTACATCTTGCATGTTAATTATCTGGGCTGCTTACCCAGATATGAGTCAAGGGCTAATTAGCCAATTAAATGACATTATTTCATAAGTTGCAAAGCGGTCTCTAGCGGTGGTCCGGCCGTATATAATGTGAGGAGCACGTTTTTGCGTGGCTTTTGACTCTAATCACTCTCCACAAAAACTACGGCCAGTATTCTTCGAAGTGCGACGGCATTTTTGCCGTTGTAAGTCCGGCAATTCACCGAAATATGAACGATAAGACGATGTTTCCCCGGTAAAAGACTCTTCAAACTGTCCCCTGGGCCTAGCTTAAAGAGAGACTTGTAATTACAAAGGAATAAACGCTAGTTCCCAGGAAAATGCCTGCTGATTTTTCTTACATTCGCACGACTACATCAACGACGTTATACCTATTAATGGGATGTGTGATAGCGGTGATCGACCGCTCGTTACAGACAGATCGATGTGTGTTCGGTATATCGAGGTGCGCCCGTTATACAGAGGCATATCGATATCTTACAGTGAGTCGGCAGGATTTAAATACCTGCCATGGGAAAATCCTTTCTTTTAAATAACTATTCATTAATAGGAAACATCGTAATCGAACCAACCATAAAAAGACTATTTTTAATCACCGGGCCTTTAAAAGAAAATAACAGAAGACTAGTGTGTTTAACTGAAAAGAAAAAGTTTGTGTCCAAAATAAAGAAATAAATATCTACAATCAGTTAATAAAAGAGCTCCTGCTTCCTCATTAAGCTATCAAATCTCGGATAAACATTTTATTTCGTTGCCTACTTAAAATAAACAATTTTTCTTCAGCGCTTCACTCCAAAAGAAAAACAGTTTTGTTCATTCACTTTCAATAGTTATCTCAAATGACCTACTATCCAGCGAAAGGGATGGTTTGTGGAAAATTCAAGGTCAACGATCTCCTGGCAGAAGGAGGAATGTTCTTTTTTTCTCCCTTTCTTTGCGTGTGTCAAGAGTCCGTCCGTTGTTTTGTTGATGTTTCCTGTTTTGGTTTCGTTTTAATGGTGATTTCTTTTTCTTTTTTTCACGTGAGTATTCTGTGCAATCAAATGGATAAACCAGGCAATAAACCGAAAGCAATAAACCAGGTATGTTTCGCCTCTGTTATTTTTTAAGAAGAGATTAAAAGCTGTCAAGGACTTTTTATTTTATTTTTTGACAAAGTGAACACTTAAAGGTTTTTAAGAGAAAAACCATTAAACAGAAACAATTAGAAATTTTATTTTTTAAGTGTTAATTTTATAAAATATATTATTATTTTTATTATTATTATTATTATTATTATTTATTATTGTATTATTATCTCATCCTTTTACAACTTAAGTGATTTAATGAAGCAGGTTATTTTTGTTTATTATTTTGGAAAATTAAGCGGGATTTAATGAAAAATTAGGGAAAAAAAAAAAAAAAAAAAGGGCAAATTTTTTGGAGGAAAAAAAAAACAAATAAAAACGAGTTTCTCATATAAAAATGACCTATTAAATGTTTTTAGATATTTCTGTAAATATGTGTTGTAAAAAGTTTATATATGTCGGTAATCAAGTGGTAATAATAAATGTGTGTGCTCCAGGTAAGAATTAACCTCTGTACAGTGATGAGGTGCACCAAAAACTGATGTCATTCAAACTGATGTCACGAATTTTCAAAGATTCCTGGCGCACTGTGCACAAAAGTGCTAGTGCCAATGCACATATTTTACTGCTTTAGTTTAACTCTTGAGATATCTGTTTTTGTCATAGTAAGACTAAACAATTTTTCAAGAAAAATATATGCTTTTTTATTTTGCGTTATTGTTATTATTGCTATTTTTATTATATTTACCTTTTTATTCTGAAGAATTATATTTTTAGTATTTCCCTGACCAAATATATTTTTGAAACAGTTGCCTTTTTAGTAAATGCACCAAGAATTTAATTAGTGTCATGATTATCCCCAAAGTTATATTAGTGAAAAGAAAGGTATAGGTTCCACCCCTATCCTCATTTAATGACAAAATGAACCCGTTGGTAGACACAACCCTAGCGATGATTCTAGTATGTGCTAAAACCCCAACAAAGCAACCAAAAATAAGGATGATCTCGAAATTCCTGGTCAATCCAGTGGCAATTCTTGTACATCGTGATGTAAACATAACCTCCGGCATTTTTTTTAAGTACCCGGGTACCTCGAAAATAAAACATCCAAAATGCGTGCAAATAAATGTCAGCAGGTTATTGAAAATGACCGAAGACAAAGTTGCTGCTTTGATTAATGTCTCAGGTGATCAAACCCCTTTTTCTATGAGAAAACTTTTTATGTCAACCTTATATTCCATTTTTATCCCAAACAGTATTCCATTTTTTACCAAATATACCACCATACTGAGGTAGCTGAAAAAAATCAATGTATGTTATCAACGCCACTGTGAAATATAGAAATTCTTCAGTCTGCAAATAATGACTTACTTGATGTTTTTCCAAAAAATCCTCTATTTTCATATGTTGTACCCAGTTCACCAATCAATCAAGTCCGTATTCCAATTTACCAAGTTGGTACCTTTAACCTTTTTTTCCAACTGTCTTGTTGCCAACTAATAACTATTGTTTGAAACTAGATAATTGGCTAAAGCAAGAACAATTGGTTACCTTTTTTAACCAACTGCATAAATTAGACTATTATTTCCCTACAAGAGGGCCTATCCTCACCTAAGTTTTTTTTTTTTGATTAGAAGTTCCTATTTTTACAAAGTTTTCAAGTTCAATATTTTTTCTCTCCTGAGAATAATTCCCACTAGTGTCCTATAAGCCCAAAGATGCTTGTAAGTAGATATTTTGGAGTAGTAACAGACCTTGTAACTGCTCATATGACATTTTCATGTTTGTGTTGTTTTTATTACATTTATAGTAATTGTTTTGTCCTATA
Source organism: Maratus michaelseni (assembly GCA_963931845.1). Classification (NCBI taxonomy): domain Eukaryota; kingdom Metazoa; phylum Arthropoda; class Arachnida; order Araneae; family Salticidae; genus Maratus; species Maratus michaelseni. The sequence continues at coordinate 251,960,650 of OZ007590.1, read as the reverse complement.
TTTACAATATATTTGAAATATCTTTTATGCTATATTTTTTAAATTTAGTATTTTGAATAAGTGTTTATATCATGTTGAAGTATTTTTATAAGTTTAAGTGCATATTTTAATTGTTTGTGTTTGTAAATAATATAAGTAATTGCCATATTATATTTCTGCTTTAAAGTATCATATTATTTAGTTTTTATTGTATTGTATGTTTGAAGAAGGGTGCAATGTTTCCCTTTCCTGATGAACCAAATATAATCCACGAACAATTCTAACAGGACATATTGGTTAACAGAAACTTTCGAAATGTGCTAAAAGACTTTTAAAAAAATAGCACACAATGTTCTCGCGAGAAATGTTAAAATTTTTTTTGCTGCAGCTGTGTGTTTTGTTTACAGTATATGTCATATGTTTAATCTTCAGTGTATATCATCAAATAGTACCAGTATTTTATGTAAAAGTAAGCCCAAGCAGTTTGAGAGTCTAATTAGAATTCCGTAGAGAAGAAAAAAAAAAAAAAATCGATAGCCTATTTTAAAATGAGTTTAACTTATGGGGTTGAGCCCCACAGCCCTTGCTGACAAGTACTGTGGTGCTCATTTTTAAAGGGGGGGGATGTGAAATGAATGTGAAAAAGTATGAAAGAATTTTGAATGTGAACGAATGTGGATTGATATGAAAGGATAGTTAGTTAAACCCATTCCAAATCAGAAACTAAAATATAAAAATTCAAAGTTTAAAATCCCTAAATCGTGTGTCAAAATTTTAAAGTTTTGCCTTCATTTCTAGTTGCCCCTGTAACTTAACTTTCCTTACGATACATTTATTACGAACAGATATCAATTTTGAATCCTCGTTAAGATTAAAAGTGCTGACGGTAACGCATCTCTCTTCTCCCGGTGGCTACATCTTGCATGTTAATTATCTGGGCTGCTTACCCAGATATGAGTCAAGGGCTAATTAGCCAATTAAATGACATTATTTCATAAGTTGCAAAGCGGTCTCTAGCGGTGGTCCGGCCGTATATAATGTGAGGAGCACGTTTTTGCGTGGCTTTTGACTCTAATCACTCTCCACAAAAACTACGGCCAGTATTCTTCGAAGTGCGACGGCATTTTTGCCGTTGTAAGTCCGGCAATTCGCCGAAATATGAACGATAAGACGATGTTTCCCCGGTAAAAGACTCTTCAAACTGTCCCCTGGGCCTAGCTTAAAGAGAGACTTGTAATTACAAAGGAATAAACGCTAGTTCCCAGGAAAATGCCTGCTGATTTTTCTTACATTCGCACGACTACATCAACGACGTTATACCTATTAATGGGATGTGTGATAGCGGTGATCGACCGCTCGTTACAGACAGATCGATGTGTGTTCGGCATATCGAGGTGCGCCCGTTATACAGAGGCGTATCGATATCTTACATATATATATATATATATTTTTTTTTTTAATCATGTTTTGTATAAGTTAACTACCTTCCAGTGAGAGTGAGAGATAATAAGGTTATCCACCTTCTTCTCATTGGCTGAAATGTGCATTAGGAAGAAGGAAGATTTCTTATAATAGGAAAGTTTATTAAGGGAAATGTATATAACATAGGGAATCACAGGAAAGTTTTCCTGCAATTGACAAAGTAAATAGATATTTTATTCACTTTAACAACAGAAAAATTGCCTAAATTAGTCAAATTTATCATGTTTAGGATAGAGCAGGGGGAAATAACACAATCAAAAGACTGATGAATAATGTGAAATCTGCGAGTCAAATGCTTCTCATTCATAGGATAAAATCTATTTTTTTATGGATGCAGTTTTTCGAGGCAATTAATACAACTTACACATTTCCCGCGAACTTCCAAAGAAACTCCAGACATCCTGAAGCATTAGGCAACGTATGTTACATCAAATAAAAATTATTTCTTCCTTAGCTAATTAAACGTAGAATCAAATGATTTAAAAATAGAATAATACAAAGTGATTTTTTTTTTACTGAAGAACAGACAAAAAGCAAAGAAATGAAATTAAAAAAAACGTTTAAACATTATTTAGCTTCCATGATTTGTATCACTTGACATCTAACAGAAAAAACTGAACATTAAGCTCATTAAGTTACTAAGCAGAAAACTATAAACCTACATTTGAAGAAAATGAGAAAAAAAAAACTTAAAAATCCTCAAGCAGCTATCTCTCACTAGTGTTACGGAAAAGTTGTATGTCCTATTTTGCACTTTATATCATATTCACGGGTTTTATACAATTAAAAATATATTTTGAACATATCCAGACATGCCAATATTCAGATAACTTTGTCATAAGCACTACTGTGATAAATTTTTATCACAGTTATTTTAAAAAATTAGAAAAAAATGCATAAAAATTTGTGTTTACTTCTATTAAAAACTGTTAAAAGGCATTTTTTCTTTTAATAATGAAAAAGAAAAAATGAATAGTAAATGCAAACATATTTTTTAAACTTATTTTCTTGAAATCTGTTTAAAAACAAATTGTATCTACCAGTGAAAAAGCTAGAAGTTATGTTCATTATAAATAGAGCCTGTATCGGGCTCAGGCTGAGCCTGTTTCATCTCTAGTGCAGACTTCTAGGAAGAATAAAGTCCAGGTGAAATCCAGGCTTGGCCTGGAAAAAAAGAAGTCTAGCCAAGCCCAACCCGGAAAGAATGATGATTAGGCCCAGCCCAGAAAGAGTGAAGACTAGGCCTGGCTCGGCCCAAGTCTTGAGAATGAAAATTTGCCCAAACCGGACCCATGTACTGGGCCAGGCCAGATAAAAGGAAGTAAAAAAAAAATAAATTATTTAATTTAAAAAAAAAATTGTGTGACATAATTAATGGATGACCTTTAAACAACAAAAAGTAAATGGCCAATCAACAGAATGTCCGGATAAAAGTTTTACAAGACAGAGCAGTGGAATTCCACAACCAATCAAAAATACAAAATTTAATGAAATGGAATATTTAGCAGAAAACATGCACATTTTAATAAAAGACCACAACTATTATGCTGTATATCATGAAAATGGCCATTTTTACATTTTAAAAGCATTAAAAAATGCAAAACGAGAAGATTTAAATGAAAATTTTTATAAAGTATGCAGCAATTTTTGATGGCCCAGACATGATCAAATTGAAATTATAAATATTAAAATATGTTTTAGGTACTAATTTGCACAAAAAGAAATTAACATTGCTTAAAAAACCTACAACAAATACTGAAATTTATCTTTAGAGAAATTAAACTATATTTCAGTCCTAATTTTGCTTGTTTGTTTGCTTTTGTGTGTACATGCACATAAGTGTATATATGAAAAATATTTTTTTTAACCTTAATGCCCTTTTTTTTTTATCAAAGTTTTAAATTGATTCGAATTTCAAAAACCATTCTTTTGTAATATTTCTTAGGTAAATATAAAAGTCTTGGTGATCAGTATTTATCATAATCCTGGGCAATTCAATTAACATTTTGAATTCTATAAATTATTCAAATCCCCATTTTACTTAAAGTAAATATCTGTGGTCTGTGGCATAAAAATTATATGTAAAGGCACCATTTTTATACCGGTAATTAAAATTTTACCTTTAGTTTTTTTTTTTTTTTTTTTTTTTTTTTTTAATGTGATTAATACCATTCTTTTGTAATATTTCTTAGGTAAATATAAAAGCCTTGGTGATCAGTATTTATCCAGCTTATGATGGAAAAATTATTTGATATTAAACATCAAGTAAAAATTAAAAGGGGCTCATGCTTCTAACAATAATGAGAGAGCTGCAAAATTTAGCAAATATATTTAGTAAATGCAAAAAAGGTTTTTTTTTTTTTTTTAATAGGAGCCTTGATGCGAAAGAGAAAATGGCGAGATTGAATTTGGTGATAAAAGCAAGCAACTTTTATTTACATTTTAAAAACATCACCAGATTGTTATCTAATGAAATAACTATCAATGTATCAAATGCAGAAAAAATGTGTTTATATTTATACCATTTTATACATACATTGAGAAGCAATTTGTTTAATTTATACATAAATAAGCAGAGGTGTAAAAACTAAAAACTGAGTGAGTGTCAATGGGCCAAATGCCACCACTAAATTTTTAGTATTATTCGCTAAATAAGAATACTAATAAAATTTAGACGAAGTTTACTAATAAAATATAGGTGAAAAATACTAATAAAATTTAGTGGTGACAATCGGCTTTTTGATGCCCAGTTTTTATATCCTGTAAATAAGCCATATAATAATGTAATGCAAAATATATAATATAAATAATTCATATAAGATTAGACATTTTTTAATTAATTGCTGTTTCACTTTCGTGATTTTTTATATTTGATGTGAAATCGCACTTTCTTAAAAGTGATTTATGTCAAGATCCCTATAATATATCTCTTCAAAATTAACTACATAATGAAACAGTCTTACATCTAAACATATTGTAAGAGCATTTTAAAATAACCAGCAGTATCTAGGACAAAAAAGAAATATTATAATAATAATAGTAATAATAATCTTTAACATAAAAATTCAATTATTATATAACCACTGATACATAAAAAATCAATGATATTACCTAAAATAAAAATAGAAATGTTATGGCTAAAAAATTAATTTTATTACATTACATTTATGAAAATTATATTTACAAAAAAAACTAAAGTAAAAACATGCATTTATTTACAGTTCAAAAATAAAAATTTCTTCAATTTGATTGTGTTCATGCTAAATATGATCAAATCTGAATAATAAGATATCAATTTACCTGATTTGTCTGTTTTTATCTTTATAACCTCTTTAGAACTTGTCTAAGAAAAATATTTAATAATTAAAACAATTATATTTTTGCATAGTTTAATTTACAAGAACAAATAAATTACATTATGAAACATTGTTATTGTAATTAATAATTATTAAATCGTGGAAGCTCAAGCACTGATTTAAGCAAATTAAGGTAAAAATATATACATCACAACAAAACAAAACAGACATTAAATTTAATACAAAACAAAATAAATTAACATTAATCAATTTTGATAACCAATATCACCTAAACATGAGCTCTTTTGTTATATAATACTGTAATTTTAGTTTAATTATTTTTATAATGTAAAACTGTCTGCATTTATGTTACAATTATACTTTGTAATTTTATTTTTCAAAGTATTAGGAATAGCATTTTATATCCCTCCCCCACCCACCGCTGTAAATATCAGATTGTTGATGGCAATAGAATTATCCTTTTCAAAAATATGAAATTTATTTTTATAGTTCATTTTTTCCTATTTCTACAATAATACAATTTTTTTTCAGTAATTTGAATTATTTGACTATTGACAGCAGAACAATTATTCCCCAAAATTATTAAAATGGCAAAATAAATCAAAAGATTGTTTGGTCCTTCCTTGTTATAGAGGCCTTAGTGGCAAGGTTAAATTGACCAGAAAAGGGCCATTCCATTGTAACGGGTGTGACATACAGACAAAATTTTAAGAGTTTATATCTATATTTTGGGAAATAAATTAGCTAAGAAATCCCTGAAAAGTATTTTAATTATGTTTTTCCATGCATGTGCTTGGATAATTGAGCAAATATATAACTTCAATAGCTTTCAATTTAAAAAAAATAATAATAAACTTGTGACAGGTGTGACTCTCTCTGGACAAGAGTTTTCACTTGCATACACATTTGTTAAAATTCCTGTGAATATTTAAATGTGTCATTATTAAAATAATTTTTTTCTAATGAAAGGGATTCAAATTAAACTTAATACGTAATTTTTATAATAAATTTTTATTATTTTAATGTATAAGAATTTTTTTCCTGCTGTGACGGGTGTGACATTGTGCAAAGTGTACAATTTGAAAGTTGTTTACCAAAAAATACTTGATAATGATAGTCAGTAAACTCAACAATAATAAATATACAAAAGAAATTTAATAAAACTAACATATTTATGCAGTTAGTTTAAAATTTGTAGTGCCCCCTACTAGTTACAAGTGATGGGGGAGCTACTTTTCTTACAATAGCAGAAAAATTTTCAAATGAGATGTCATCTTCCTCTGGCCAAATCCAGTGTGGCCACTGACTTGCATGTATTTTAAGCTTATTTCTTCCTTACAAAAGTTGATACTCAAGACATTAGCATAGTACAAGCTATTGCGCTTTTTGCTACTAGCCAGGGAAACCAAAACATAATCACCAATATTTAAATCTGATATTTTCAAAATCTTTCTGGGGAGAGATTCAAAATTAGTAGTGACTGCCACTTCCCTCAGTGTTGATTTGGCAGTCTTTCCCATCAAAAGGATAGTACTATCACTACTTACTTTAAAGTGGTGATAAGACTTGATGCCTTCCCATCTTTCTGTCAGCATTTGCTTAGTTTCTACTATTTTCACTGCTGAGACATACAATGCCTTTATTGCACCAATCTCCTGAGCACATTTAAAAAAATCCAAAGCAGAATTAACTATTGCTTTTCTTGACTTAACCAAAACCCACACTCTTGACTTTATCAATCCCCCAATTCCGTCAACTGCTCCTTTACCGTGAGAAGTGGCAAAAAGTTCCATTCACATGCTAGCTTAAAATCTTTGATAAAGTAGTATACAGTTATGGTTAAGTAAAGAATTTCAATAATAAATTAATTAAAGTTGAAAGTAAATTACTCACAATTTGCTAAAATAATTCAAATATATATTTCATGATTTATCTTCTCTTTCTTGGCAAATTGGCCTTAATATGTTCAGAAACAAGAATTATTCAACCTTACACTTCATTAAAAAAAATATTTAAATATATTTCAAAGCAATTTAAAATGTCATACCTGTCACAGGATTTTGTCACACCCATCACACTAAAATTTCTTAAATCAATAACTTAAATCATTAAATTTTAAAGTAATAATAATAATAATTCAGTCATTTAAATTATCAAAATGAATCCTTACCACTTCAACATCTTTATCATCACTATTTTCCCTATAAAATAAAATATAAAAATTAAAATTAAACATCAGCAGCAATTCTTAAATTTTTGCAAAAATATTAATTTGTTTCCATAGAAATGCACCAAGCTCCATTAATAGAGTAATTTAACAAGCATCTTCTAAAATTCATTTTTGTATCAATTTTACTACTGTACGTAAAAATTATCATCAATTCTTAAAATGCTTATAATAAAGTTTAAACATAACATAGCATACATATTTGTTCCATTTTTCCCTGAATGCTGCATATTTCAGATATATTAAAGCATAACTACTTATATCTAGTTCAGGGTTGGGTTTTTGAAGTCAAAAACTGGTTTTTGACATGACAGTGGTAAAAACCGTGTTTTTACCGGTTTATTCCGTCAAAAACCTATCATTTTCGATTGTCCTCCAATTTATGGTGTAAGTGTAGCATACAATACATTTCTAGATTGATTTTACCTTGTTCTTGTTATTATTATTATTTACAGTTACATTTTTTAAATTTATTTAAAAGAAGAAGATCATTTCCTAATATGGGAAAGATTTAAAAATACAAGAATAAAAGAAAAGAACAATATTTGTCATAATCTTCACCAATATAGATTCTACTAACTGCAATTAACATTAATATTAAATGATAATAAAAGGTCATTATAATTATTAAATAACATTCAATATACATTTTTAATAAAGTGCATTAAAATTATTTTAGAGGTGCAAAAATGTTGTTACATTGTATGAAAATAGATGTTAAGCTTAGACTGGCAGTGAATAAATTTGAATATTCTTAGATAATATTTTAAAATGCATATCTTATATATTTCATAAATGCAATTACAGCGATTTTCATTTGCAGTTCAATAAGTAGAATCTTAAAGTTTTGTTTTCAACAATGTAATAAATTGTACCGAAATTATACACTGTTTAATATAATACTTATAGGTTACAGGATTTCTTCAAAAAATCTAATTTTTTTAGACTATGCCAAATAGCTTAAGATTACTGTAGAGATCTTTTAACAGAGATGTAACACGTATTATTCTAATGCAATTCTTTTTTATTTTTCTTGGATGTATAAATATACTTTAGAGTCTTTCTGATACTGAATATTTCATGTAAAACAACTTAATATTAAAGATAGAATGAAAAAAAAAAAAAAATGTAAAAACAAACTACTAAAAAAATGGGTTTTTGACAAGGAGGTTTTTGACATGACGGTAAAAACCATGGTTAAAACCGGTAAAAACCGTCATGCGTCAAAAACTTGCCAACCCTGATCTAGTTTAATTACTTTTGGCCTTTGAATGATTCTGTATGCAGTTGCCAATATCACGTAAAACTGCTCAATTTGACAAAAGTAAAATAAACATGTTTTGAACCAGAACTTGGACTCAATAAATAATATCAAATAAATACCAAGCAGATACAACAAACATTTTATTAAATACACTTTCTAGTTTAAAATGTACTTATTTGATATAGATCAAATTGGGCAGTAGTTTTATATGAGACTGGCAAGTTATGGTGTATGAAAGCTTTATGAGAGATACTTGCCCTTTTTACAATTTTTTATTCTTGAGCACCACTATTTCCGAATAGTAATCTTTGCTTTACTTAATTGCAGAAATTTTGTTATTAAATAAAACAATTACTATTAAAAAATAGTAGTAAAAATTAAGGATTGTACGCAACCTATATAGCACGTATAGCCGTCATGAAGGGGTTAAATATATTGGATATATACAAAAGTAAGTTACATTTTTACAATAGATGGCATAAGTGGTCTTATATGTGAATACATGCTTTTGAAACGTCTCTTCATAACCTTCATTTGATTAAAGTGTAAACAACATAGTTTTTTATTCGATTTAAAATGGATAGTTTAGCACCAAAAAATCATTTACTTGTAAAAGCTTACGGTGAACAGGCTTTTTCTGATAGTATGTATATTTAGGTAATTTAAAGAAGGTTTATTCTATGTTGAAGACACAGAACATGAAGGTAAAACGAAAGAATTTGACATTACAAGCATTATTGGATGAAGATAACACAAATGCAACAATAATTGGAAGAAGCGTTGAATGTTGATCAATCCATTGCCAGTAGACTAGAATCTAACATGGAATGGGAATGGTTAAAATACTTGGAAATTGGATATCACATGAATTAACAGTAAGACAGGTGAAATGTCGAAAAATCACTTGTGAAATGTTTCTTCAAAGACAACAAAGAAAAGGTTTTCTGCATCGACTTGTGACTGGAGATAAAAAAAATACCAGTCTCCCCTATGAGACCGTTACACACTGGACCTATGGGCACAGTGGACCACCCCCTAATATTTTATTTATTAAAATTTTTTTTAAGCTTCTCTTCTATCCTAATAGACAACAGTACTGCAATGATTATTTATAGCCTTCAGAAAATATGTTTAGCTCAGATTGAACTATTTTATCCTGATTGGTTGTTTTGAGCTTCTAAAAGTAAAATTTTTCATCATCATATTTTTATTTTTTTAGTAATTAAAGGTTGTAGATAAATAAAATAAAACAGCTTTTTTGCAAAGCTAAGATACTTTTTTTCATTTTACTTTAAAGTTAATATGTTTAAAAGAAAGCTATAAACAATACCAATATGATTTATTGAACTTCAACATGGGGTACAGTGGACCACCCACTCCTGGGGCACAGTGGTCCACAATCCACTCTGCTCCTGTAATGCAGAATGTTCAAAATATTTAATAATTGCTTATTTTCTATAAAGAAATATTGTTTTAAAGTAGATTTAACTGTAAAATAAAGTAAACAAATAAAAATAACAATTTATTTAACAAAGTAAGAAATATTTTGTTTTGTATTTACTGCCTTTGATAAATATAACTGTAGTCTAATTGTTGATGATTCTATTCAAGTAAGATTCATGAGACACAGATTGAATGGAAGTCAGTTTATTTCTCCCCAAACTGTAGATGAATCTGCTGTTGATGTCAATGATTTCATAATGTTGCTCTCAGACGCAAAATTATTTCTTGAAAATTCCAGGCTCAATCTTACTCATAAGTACTTTGGAATTTCATTTGCAAAGTTTAATGTGTGCTGATTTTTTTGTACTTAAGTAATAACTTCAACTAAATTGCAATTGTTCCTGTATTAATCTGTTATTATTTTCAAAATATAATTAATTTTTTGTTTCAAAATTTATATTACTATGTTATTTTGTGGGTGAAGGGGCAACAAAAAAGAATTAGATTAATGAAAAATAGATTTATATTGTATTTTAGATAATACCTAATAGTGGTCCACTGTACCCCGGTGGGTGGACCAGTGTACCCCGCTTCTGGGATACACTGGTCCACTTTACAAGTGTATATAATTTTTTTTTTTTTTTTTTGAAAAAAGTATTGAAAACTATGTTGTGAGAAAATTATGATGGATGTAAGAAGGTTTAAGGAATATTAAAAAATATTTTCATACAGATTGGTCAGTCTGTTAAAGAGGGAAAAAAAGTTAACTGAAAAAGTGGTCCACTGTGTACCGGTCTCCCCTATATATATATATATATATATTTTTTTTTTTTTTTTTTTTCTGTTTGAGCAGTCATTATCTCTTGTACTATGATAAAATTTCCTTGTTAGAAAAATCTACATATTTATATCCCAGTCCTTTTGTTTACCTAAAGTTATTATTTTAGTATACATCTTCCAAATCACATAAAAATTGTTAAATCACAATTTAAAGCATTTAAAAATTGATAATTTATAAAAACCACTATTTGTAATTTCTTTAATGAGCTTAACTATGAAAGTATGATTTCCATTGTTTACATTTGAAAATGGATGGCGGATTATAGAGATTTGCGGAGTTCACAGAGTCAGAGTCAACTATATCTCAAAAAACTGGACAACCTAGAAGAAAACGAAAAGTATATTTGGAATCAGCTCAAGAAACTGATCTAGGATCAACTAATTTCAGTAGTCAGAAGAATGATCAAAATGAACTAGGAAAATTCTAAAAGGCGTAAAATAATCAAATAAAATAAACAAATCCCAATATTAAAAATATTATTAAATTTGTTACTTTCAAATACTTTTGATAATACTATTTAATGCATTATTATACTACACTATATGAACGTGGCTGTCAACCTGGGATGATATAACAGCTGTACTAGACAAAATATCAAAAAACAAAACAATAATACAATATAAATTGAAATACAAAAATGAGCTTAATCATACAATTTTACTGATGGCATTTTCACAGTGTGACTATTAAGATCAATCCAAAGAAAACTCAAAAAAACATTAATTATATTCACAACTAGCTGATTGGAATAATTTTTAAAACCTAAACAAAAATCTTCTCTTAAAATCAATCAATACGATATCACTATTGAGATTGACATTTTCTGGAAATAAGTTTTCGCGGGTTTAATTGATTGATCGGTTAAATTGAGCAAACAAATAATCCATCCTTTCAGTTCGGCCGCCCGGTGGAGTCGCATTTCACAGAACTACTTTTTTAGTTTCCTTCGCCCGCGGGCCACCTGATCTTCGTCCGTGAACAGAGCCATTATTATTTCGAGCGCTTTTTGAAATCTTTTTTAACCAACCAATCAACCAACCACAACCAACTGTTTATTTGTGTTTATTATTTGTATAGCATTTTATTTTTGTTCCTTTTTCCAATGGTGACCACTTGTAGTGCATATGGTTGTACTTACAGGTTCAAAAAAGGAGATAATGTACGAATGTTTTTTTTTCCTCGAGATCCTAGACTTCTTGCACGGTGGTTACAAGCAGTTAGAAGGAAATCTTGGACACCATCCCCTAGCTCGAGAATTTGTGGCAAACATTTTCAAACTGGTAAGAATGCATTTCTCCCAGTACAGTAGACTGCATAAAGTTAGTGTCTACTAATGATTATTATATTATTTCACTAAATTTTGGCTTACAAAGCGCATTGAACGCAATAATGTGCGAATTATGCATCTTCGGATATTTAAGTTGTAACGTTGCTTTTAAATAAGCAAGCTTTTAGTGTGTTTTATTATATTCTATTCTTGTGTAATTTATTTTAATTCCTTATCTAGAGTAGGGAAGACTTGTACTCAGTGGACCACTTTTTCAGTTTATTATTTTTTCTCTTTAACAGACAGATCGATCTGCCCGAAAATATTTTTGAACATTTTTCAAACCATTTTACATTCCTCAGAATTTTCCCAAAACATAGTTTTCAATACATTTTTCAAAATAAAAATTTATGCACCCGTAAAGCAGACCAGTGTGTCCCAGAAGCAGGACACATTTGACCACTCACTGGGACACAGTAGACCACTATTATATATTATCTGAAATACAATATAAGGAACAGATGCTTTACACTCACACAAATATATAAACATAAGTTTGGCAACTTTTCGGTTGGTGCGATTTTCAAGACCGCGCCAAACGAATAGCTTAATACAATGGCTAGGTTGCCATTAAAGGAAAAAAATCCCCTAAATTTGGTGACTTTTTTCCTTTTTATAACCGATAAAAAAATTTAAAAACTGTGCGTGAGTGTATGACATCATAGCCCTATATAAATCTATTTTTCGTTAATATAATTCTTCTTTATTTCCAAAATAACATAATACAAATTTACAAGTAACATTTTTGGTACTTTTCCATTATACAAACACCATGCCAAAATGTATAATGATGCAGCAATAAGTTCAACCCTGACCTTGAAAAGAATTAACTCTTTACCATGCTCAAAACCAAAATGCAGGAAGAGCAGACGACAATTTGTCATGTTTGACAGGTCACATGACCGGCCTTTGGGAGTACCAGCGCCACGAACCAGGTACTAATTTCCGGTCCATGTACTGATCTTGAAAGCCTATCTTCACTGTTCTCCTTCTTATTTCTATCTCCATGGTGATAACACTCTCCCGGTTTTAGGTTTCATCTGAAAGCCTGTTTTCATCTCCATTAAAAACTCTGGTTGAATCACTCAATATACCAAAATGGTCTTCTTCTTTCAAGTATGTTTTAACTTGCTGGAACCAGCCTTTCAAATCATTTATACTAACAGCAGCACTTGCCTCTGTAACTTCTTCTGATTCTCGAAGTGACAAACATGGATGCCGTTTTAGAAAGGCATGATACCATCCATCACCAGGAAAATTACCTTTAAAGACAGTCTCCGGCTTATTTTCATTGAGAAATTTTTGTACTGAATATTTAAGATACTCTTCTTCTGGTAAAACCTTTTTTGGAACAAGATAGTTGTGTTTACATTTGTTTTCTTCTGTGATGATTGCAGTTAAGAAAACAGTGAAAAGCAAACATCAATGAAAAAGACCTGAAAAACCACATTGTAGTAACTTTTTGAGGTTATCATTTATTTGTTTTAAATTACTTTGTTTATTTTTAAATTATGTAGGCCTACTTACAGTTTATAATAAAAATCTACTGGCCAAAGCTGGCAATCTGAATTGAATATATTTGTTAATTGTTAAGGGTCAATATCTGAAAATTGGACTGTTGGTGTTATTTTCTCGGTAGTCAGTAATTTTGCGCTTTCTAAAGCAATATAAATAATCAATTCAACTTTCGGAACAAAAGATAGGTAAGATATTTGCTTACCTCCATTTTCCAGCAATCGTCCTCATTGTACCGCTAGGCCAGGTTCTCCAGATAGTCCTATTAGATGATAGATATCCTTATTGGGTTCGTACACTTTGTTGTAAATATTGATTTATCCATTTTCGTTGTGAGCATTTTTGGTTTTAATCCTGTGTTATTCACTATGTGAATTTGAAATATTAAAAGATTGTTAATTAATAAAACATAATACATTATACTGTTAAATTATTTAATTTTCATAGCTTACATTTAATAGTTACATAAAATTTAGTTTTAAACATTATTTCAATTTAAGTTTAAGGGAAAACGACATAACATGTCCGTTTCCATCGCGAGTTAAAAGAGAAAAACTATAAAGTTCTATAAAGCAGAGATGCAACAGTCTTAGTCCTTATCAAGTGACATCATTTTTAAGTTCTTTCATTGGATGGTAATGACGTAAAGTCAATTTACGTCACTAATACGTATTTTAGTCTTTCACTTCCTTGTTCAGATCACGAGTTGTAAAAACCTCTTCATATTGCATCAGGCAATTTCATTTCCTGTTTGAAATTCTAGATAATTACTTTTTATCGAGATGAGTTTTAAACGATGTAAATAAACTGTCATAGAAATTAATTCCGGATATTAATCTTTTGATATTGTAAAGAATTGGGCCTCCTCATCCAGGTGCGCGATGTGTCATTCTAGCATTTCCTGTGAGTACACTTAACTGCATACCTTCCCTCGCTATTTTTGCCTTGAAGACTAGCAGACGCCGAATTCTAATGTACTGTGAGCGGAAAGTTCGGACAGTGATGTAGTGGTAAGGCGTTACCCAAAGAGGGGTCTTATGCTTTGATCTTTGCCGAGTTCGTGGGAAAGAGTTCATCTGCAAGAGAAGCGATCTCTGCACACGATTTTTAGGTTTGCGCCCGAAACTTTGCCCTTTGTCTTAGAACGTCCAATGACGGACTTAGTGAAAACAAAACCGAGGGATCTCAAGGCGGCTAAGAGGCTGGAGAGTTTCGAGGGGTCCGCCTCGACAAAATCCCCGCCCCTAGAAGGAGTTCTCCTGCGAGGATGAAAAAGAGAGAGAGGACAGTTTTTTGGAGAGAGCGAAAAAGAGAGTGTTGACTCTCTGGAGAAGGGAAAAGGAAACGTCAGTTTCGAACTCAGCGTGGTGTAAGCGCTAGTGAGGTCCGACCTCTAGAATTGATACAGCAGGTATCCGGTGAAAATCCCAGCGAAGTGAAAAAGCACACCAAGTGCGAGAGTGAGTTTTCTTAGACTCAGAATTAACGAGTATTAGTAGATCTTCCGAAGAGAAGGAACGGACGAGCCTTGGTCCGAATGAACTTTATTTTGTAGTCACGACTGACTGTAATGTTTAGAGACTTTTGTTTGTTTCAGTTACACTTGGAGTCAAGAGGTCATTGATTTATAAGCGATTGACTCACGAAAAATAATTAAATGCTGTAATTAACTTTCTTGTACATATTTTAATTAGAATTAATATTGGTATGCAATAAATTCTATTTTTTAATTTATGCAAGATAATTCTCTTTACCAATGATCCGATCTCGCTACCACTCACCATCTTTAATCGGGTCGGTATAGAGGAGTTACTACAATATATTACCAACAATCTCCTCCTTAATCTCTGAAATTTGATTTCTTAAGTTTAAGTTATTTCTGTGAACTTCGAAGATAGGTTTGGGAGTGGGCTTGGTTAGGATGTCCGCTATCATGTTCTTTGATTCACAGTAATTTAGATTAATTGTACCATTGTCCTTTAGGTGTTTAATGGAATGATACCTTATATCAATGTGTTTCGTGTGACGGGTGTATTTTTCTGATTCGATCATTTTTATGCATGACTGGTTGTCCTCATGCATAGTTATGGGTAATGTCTGTTCTAAGTCAAATTCTTGTAAGAGTCTAATTAACCATAAAATTTCTTGTGATGCATTTGCTGCTGAAATATACTCGGCTTCAGCACTTGACATGGCTATGCATGATTGCTTTTTGCTGATCCATAAAATTGGGTTTTTCCCTAATAAAAATAGGTTTCCGCTGGTGGACTTTCTAGTTTGTACGTCTCCAGCCCAGTCTGAGTCACAGTACACTTCAAGTATTGGTTGCTGTGCTGTATTTATTTCTAATTTAAAGTTTTTAGTGTGATTTAAATCAGGAAATCACTCTTTTAGTTGCTTTCCAATCCTTCTGTGAAGGGTTTTTGTTTTTTCTACTTAGGATGTTAATCGCAGCTGAAATATCTGGTCTTGTGACAGTTGAGATATACAAAAGTGCGCCAATTGCCTTTCTATAATCGATGTTGTTTGGCAATGGTATTTCTTCGTTATCAAAATTTAAATAGCCTGTTTCCATGGGCGTTTTGTAAGGTTTCGCATCTTCTAATTTAAATTTTCTAACTAATTCTTCAATTTTACTTTTTTGATTCAGTTTATATCCTTCGTTTGTTTTTTCAATTTTAATCCCTAGGTAGTAGTTTAATTGACCTAAATCCTTTAGTTCATATTCAATCTTAAGTTTTTGTATAATTTCTTTAATTTCATTTTCTTTTGCTGATATTAATAAATCGTCTACATAGACGATAATATATGCTTTACTGTTTTTAGTATTACGTATGAATAAACACGTGTCTGAAGTTGATGGTTTGAAATTTAACTTTTCTAACGATTCTGAAATTTTTGTGTGCCAGGCTCTAGCTGCCTGTTTTAAGCCGTATATAGCCTTATTTAATTTGCACACTTTGTTTTCATGATTAGGTTTGACATAGCCTTCCGGCTGAGTGATGTATATATCCTCATCTAAATTTCCATACAAAAATGCTGTTTTAATGTCAACGTGGTTTATGTTTAGTTTATGATAGGCGGCGGCTGCTAAAAAAGTTCTAATTGTAGTATGTGAAACCACTGGAGCAAAGGTTTCATAGTAATCAATGCCAAAATTTTGAGAATAGCCTTTTGCCACTAAACGCGCTTTATATTTTTGTAATTTTCCTTTATCATCTAATTTTGTTTTGAAGAGCCATTTCGAACCTATTATTTTTGTATTTGGCGGGGGGTCAACTAATGTCCAAGTTTTATTTTGGTTGTGAGATTCTATCTCCTCCTGTGTCGCTTTGATCCAGTTTTCTTTTTCTACTGGGTTTTCCATGTTTATTATTTCCTGCCAATTTTTCGGTTCGTTAATATTTTCATCTTTAACCAAATAAATTAGTCTATCTGGGGGAACCCCTTTATTTACTCTATCTGATCTTCTCGGTTCGGTTTGGTTTAGTTCAGATTCATTCTGATTATCATTTTCATTTGAAATTGTCCCTGTCCCCAGGTACAAATATCCAATATTAAATGTATGCTGTAAAAATTTCAATAAAAATTATTAACTTTTGCTATTATATATTTATACCTATATATATACAGTATGGAAAAATATAATTATCCTTTATTAGTACAGATTGTACATTAAAATATTGTAGTAAATATATTTGTCCCTGAGGTTGACCCTCATCTCAGTCCCTCTAAACAAACATTTAGTTTAACATATACTAGATGGCACTGGTGGAATTATTTCCATTGCAACAGCATCTAAAGTTCAATTAGCCACCTTGGATAAAGATAAATTGTTCTTCTCTTTGTTTCATATTTAGTTTTTGTTCTGAATAGGGGTGAGTATTTTTTTATAGCATCATTCATGTCCCCATATTTAACTTTTTATTGATTAAAAAAAAGCTTATTGTAACTTTATTTATGTAATATACAAATGTCACATGGCATATTTAATTATTTACATGTGTGGAAAATGATTCAACAAAATGGCTATGCAGCTGTTAAGACAAAAACATCACCTCAGTCCCCATCATTTCAGTCCCAATTATTAGACACTGATTTAGGGGACTGAAATGATGACAAAGGGTCTGAGGTGATGTTGAATTTACAACAATTATATAATATAAACAAATAATACTTTGCAAATGATTTTTTCTTGAATTAAATCTAAAATAAACATAATCATGTTATTACAAAGTAATAATATTCTCCGATCAATGCTTAATGACTGTTAAATAGCTTAATTTGGTGAATATCCACAGTTTTTGTTTATATGTTGAATTAACTTAAAATGAAACAAAAAGGTCTTTTCTATTTTACAAAAAAAATAGATATAAACAATTCTGAGAGTTAGAGAAATGAAAAGAAATTATTGCTTAAAACCCAAAAGAAAGTCACTGTTTCTTTAAAACAAATTGAGGAAAAAAGACGTAAGGAGCATGAAAAAAAAAGAGGAAGTAGCATGAAAAAATTAAGAAAGATCCTGTAGCTTTGGCAGAAAAAAGAGAAAAAGATTGATAGTGCTGTTATCAAAGAACGGAAAAAGGAACAGTAACAAATATTTATCAAAAATAAAAAAAAAGGAGATTAGTGCCTAATACGTAAACTTTGGAAAATCAATTAAAAAAGATATAGGGATAAAAACAAGCTATTGCTACCAAGGGTGCCAAATTTGTTAAAGATAACCAAAGACTCCACCAACCTGCCCATAAATTTTAACACCTGCAAGTTCTGCAATTGCTGACTTGGGAAGAGCATCATCATCATCTAGAGAATGGTGTGGAAGGAAAAAAGTTTGCGCAAATAGATCAGCAACTAATAGGCAATTGCAGAAAAAAAAATTGCAAATACAAAAATTGAGCATTATTGGCAACGTTTACAGCATTTAAAACAGTTAAATATCATAACTCCTTTGCCAAAATCTAAGGTGAAAGCTATTGTGGGGAAAAGGAGACATATATCAAAAGCTGTAGAATGGAAGAACAAACGGTGAAAGAGAAAGTTAAAAATGTCAGAATTGAGCTACTTCATCTGTGACACAAGTTCAATATGCACATATTCACTGTCCAGAAAGATATAGGCCTAATTTAACCTACTAATGAAACATATATCCTTTTTGTAAAAATGCTTGTAAAAAAATCTGTAATTTTATTATTTTTAAATAGTTGTGTATAATATGCACAACTATTTAAACACTATTATTCACATTATATTTTAACTTTCTCAATGCAAATTACTAGCTGTTGTTTACAAAACCAACAAAAAAGAATAATCAATAGATTCGATTGAACCTGCCACTTTGGTAATAGGTGACTGGATAACTGTCATATACAATGATCTATAGTATCCAGGTCTGGTAGAACAAGTGAGAAGACACATACTCACAGTCAGCTTTATGGTCAAAGAGTAGAAAACATTTATACTGGCGAAATCGAGCTGACAGACAAAATGTGAATTTGACAGACATCCTCTGCAAACTGAATGTTGCACCATATCCTATATCGTCAAGTCATTACACTGTACCCGAGTGTAAAACAAATTGATGATTTAATGATGCAGTGACATTATTATTGTCAAAAGGAATTAATATTCCTATGTCAAAAAATTTTAAGCAATATGTTATCTAATAAAGTTTACGTGTAAATCACGAATCATCATTTCAGTCCCTGATGCATCATTTCAGTCCCTGATGCATCATTTCAGTCCCTGATACATCATTTCAGTCCCCTTGCATGAAATCTCTAGTACAAAAATATTCTGTTGAAAATATAATAAAAAAATGGTTAATTTATAGTGCAGTAACAAAAACTGAAATAATAATTGAAAATTTTTTAATTTTTAGCATATATTTGAATAAAACTTATAAAAATAGAATAGCAAATTTGATGTGTTATGCCAATATGGAACTTCCACAAACTTAATAACCTTTATTGATGCCTACATTTAATTTTTTTATATATTATTAGTTAGACCCAGTTGTTCTCATTTCATTTCAAGCAAAGTTAGTTGTATATTAACAAATTTTCAATAAAAAATAAAATAAAAATAAATGGGGACTGAGATGATGTTAACAGACACTTACTTCCATAAAAATTAATCCTACGCATAAAATATACATCCTTGATCTCAAAATACTACAGAATTTAAATGACAAAACATGTGTAATAGTATATAAATGTATGTGGTAGTTTGTACATTAATTTTAAAAAATGCAAATTTTGGAATTGAAATTGTCCAATTTTCAGATATTGACCCTTAAAGGTTTTGTATAGAAGTACAATGATTTTATTTATTTAATTATTTTTATATTTAAAAGAAAAATATATTTAAATAAATAACAAATGACAATATGTTAGTATGTTAACTGAATGTTTGACATGCTAATCATTGAAACAAGATAGATATTGGCATCCCCAAATGAGTAACTTGGCACCGGGGCCAATAACTGTTAAAATTTTATATTTCAATTTAAAAAGATTGATAGATCATTTAAAAATGTATTACTAAAAATAAAACACACAAAATACCTCATTTGAATTTTTTTGTGAAATTTATAGTTATTGGTACTGGTGCCAATAACTGGATTTGTCAAAGTTCTCATAGGCAGTAATTGGCACCCATGCCAAATAAATACTTAGTAAATTTTAAAACCAAATCAAAATAATTTAGTTGTAGATACTATACATTTATCAAAAAGGATCAAAGTGGGAAGAAAAATGAAAAAGAATGTACTATTTTTGAATAAAAACTGCTACAGTGTCTACTACCAAATAATGAAAAAAAAAAGGTAAAATTTCTAAAAGATCGACTCTCATCTGAACATTATTTTTTTTTTAATGTGATGCACTTGGTTTTCAGCCATGATATTATTCATGTGATCTTGAGAAGGAATGAACTATTTATTTAAATTCTTTTCACCTTCAAAACTTTTTTAGTTCCCTTAATATTTTCATTTGAATACAAAGGTGCCAATAATTATAATATAGTACCAATAACTGTACTGTTTACCCTATATGTTCAAACCAGATAGTCCCAGGTTAACCTTTGCAAGTGCTTAAAGCTTAATTATGCAAATTTAATGAATATGTTTTAGTCCCTGAGCCTTGTGTTAGCTGTAAAGATATTTATTGGCCTTGTGTTAGCTGTTCTCAGTTAACCATGCTACAAAAAATTGTTAGCTTTGCAAGTACTATAACACATTTAAGAAAAACTGAAATACAATAATTATAACTATCAATTAAAAATAATTTTAAAAGAAATTCCTTAAGGGTGTCCATTACTGACATGTTTACCCCACCTTTAGAAATTTATAATTCTGTAGTACTTCACATAAATAAAACATTCATCGTATTTTTATACTCTTTTCTATTTAATTAGTTGTATGTTGTACCATGTCAATGTGTAATTCCTTTCTTTTAAAAAATTTTATATAGGTAAACCTAGTTTTGATGAAAACCACCCTGATTATGTCCCAAATGTTTTTAGCTTCAGTGCCCCTAAAAGGAGTGCTCATATGTATGAAAAAATAATGAACAGGTTAAAAGAAAGACGTCGTGAAAGAGAAGAAATTGCTGCGAAGGGTAGGTTATCTTAAATATTTGCAGTTTAGGTATTTTACTATATGTAATAAATACATTACTGCTCGAGATGAGTTTGGGCTCTTTTTTGAAAAAAAATTTGTCATCAGAAACTGATACTTAAAGCAGGGTTGAGTTTTAGCTGTCGAAAACTAGTTTTTGACATGACATAGGTCAAAACTATGTTTTAACCAATTTAAATCAATCAAAAATACCATTATTTAAGCCCACTCTGAACAAAAAAGGAAAAATGCTGTTAATATAGCAAGAAACAGCATTGCTTTTGTTTAATGATAATGATAGTGCACTTTAGTTTTAATATACATTGAAT
This sequence comes from Maratus michaelseni, assembly GCA_963931845.1. NCBI lineage: Eukaryota > Metazoa > Arthropoda > Arachnida > Araneae > Salticidae > Maratus > Maratus michaelseni. The sequence continues at coordinate 251,939,308 of OZ007590.1, read as the reverse complement.
TGTAATTAAATAGTACAAAATTATAATTTTTTTTTCTTTGTTTGACTAAATTTCCAAAAATTTTTATGTGGATTTCTGGTGTGGCATTTTTGCATACTTCATTGAGTACCTTATTTTGAAAAATATATGTAGATCCTTTAATTTAAATATTTTCTCTGCAGCATTAAATATTTCAATTATTTTCCATTTGAGACAAATACAGAACAATAACAATAAAAATAAAATTTATTTTATAAATAAGAAAAGAATTAAATGTTCGGAATAAATGGATTAAAATGTATGATATTTTAATCCTTTTAAATCCCAAAATTAATTTTTATTAGACTGACAATCACCTCTTCTAATGAAATTATTTTATTTAAGGAATCTCTCCTAAAATTAGGGACACGTGAATAATTCACCATACCAGTAGGAAATAAATAGTTACTTACCTTTCCAAATGATGAAATTATATCTAATTTATGTATAAATTATGGAAGCTTAATAATAGATCTTTTGAAAAATTTACTTTTAAGACACATATGCAGATTACATATAATTATCACATATTTAATTAATTTTTAATATTCTACTCCACAACAACCATGTTATATGTGATAGTTATTCAAAAATTTATCATATTGTATCATCCTCTTTAATAAAAAGGTATGCATTGCTGACGACTGGGATTTTCGCTAATCGTTGCCACAGATTAATCTCGGAAAATGAAACATTTGAAATTACTGAAAAAATTAATTGCTCGAAAAGTATTTGTCAGAAAATTGTTAGACTAATTGCGATAGAATTGTAAAAAATTGTATTTTTCTTGATATAAATTTCAAATCCACTGATTATGCCATTTTTCAAATATTGAATTTCAAAAATTACCAAATTTCACAATGGAGTACCACAGCGAAAACTTCACGGGTAAAAAAAAAAATAATAACAGCAATGTGTCAGCACGAGTCACAAATTATAGTAACCGTATTATTCTGTTAAAATATAAAAGTGAATTATGATGTCAGGAGTGCATGATTTTTATTTAATTCCCGACAAATACTAGATGCGCCATTTCTTTTTAGTTGTGTATAATATAGGTTAATTTACGTTATTAAAAAATATAGCTATAAAACATATAAATCAATGGAAAACGTAATAATAAACCACATTAAAAAAACATAACTTGGTAAAATAAGTATCGTTTTTATGTTATTTTAGGATATTCCAGGTAAAGGTACAGATTACTTTAAAATACAAGATTAAATTCACTGATATATTTCGTTTGATTCAAAGTTCTTTTGGAGAAACCAACCAGCGCAGCAGGCGTAGTCTGCTAGTTTTATCATATGTTTTAACCATGGTTAAAGACGGTTAAAAATGTTGCATGTAAAAAACATGGCAACCCTGACTAAAATTATGCAGTAGAAAATTGTCATAACATTTCTAAATTGTTTCAAGATTTCTCATTTAAAAATCTCTTCTGACATATAAATAAGTATTAATCCTAAATGCTCAATCATGATAATGTTTTGTGATTTGCATGTCCTTGAAAATCTGTTTAAATTAACAAATTTGTCTTTTATACCCAACCATTAGCAAAAATCTGCAAAAGTGACAATTTTTATTTATTTATTTTATTATTGTACAACTATGTTGTACATGAGTTCTGTTTTCCAGTAATTCTTGTAAAAGACTTCAAACAGAAAGTGGGGATAGACAAGGGATATCCCATGTCGTTTTTGTTACTAACATTGACCATGCAAAGGCTTCAGAATCAAATAGACTATTTCTCCTTATATCTCGTCAATAACAATTCATTTCCCTTTCAAACTTTCTTTATTCAAAAATTAAAAAAAGTAAGGTTATTTGAGTTTTCACTTTGAGAGCTCGTCACAGCTCTAATCACTGCTGTATCTCTCATCTCAGAGACAATACCAAATCTAAATTCTTCTGACGTTGCATTTAATAATTTTTTATAGACCAGCTTCAACCATGTGATCACAATCCTTCAGTTTATATCATGGGGCGTGTTCAGCTTACACGACCACATCGACCATGGTCGAAGGAGACTGGAAAATGGAGTGGTCTTTAAACATACAGTTACAGTGAACTTGAGAACCAAATTTTCAGATCACGCATTTGCCTAGTTATATTAATATTTTGTTGCATGTTGTTTATGTGCTTGGTGGGTGAATGGTTAGAGTATTGACTTTCTATCTAAATGGTTTGAGTTCAAATCCCACGCTGTCTTCAAGGTTTTTTTTTTCTGCTTTTTTATTTTAAAATGTTTTGTCAGTTGCTATATATTTTTCATGCTAAATGGTAAATTTTGACATTAATAACAATTCCAGATTAATATTTATTATTAAAATAAAATACTTATTTAAATATTGTATTTCAGATTTTTTTTTTTTTTAAGTGTTTATTGGTTGCTTTATATTTTTCATGATAAATGCAATATTTTTAATAAAAGTAAATTTTGATATTAATAACAATTACAGATTTATTTCTAATGTTATTATAAAATACTCATGTAAATACGATAAATGGGCTATCTCCCGATTAAAATTTTCTTTTACAGCACTTTATAATATTTAAAATTTCATTCCAATTCGTTAATATTTTTTTAACAAATAAGAATTGTGCGAAAATATCTGTGCTCATACGATGGGTGTGGGTTTTTTATGGAGTACCTTATTGGTTTATTATTACTGAAACTAAAATGCAAAGTGTTATGATACATTCCATTTATACTTTTAAATTCAATAGTTTTCATTAATTATTTTTCTTAAATTAAATATTTAATCCTTATTAATCATTAATTAAAAGTTTTCATATTAATTAACATTTAAATTAATTATTTAATCGTTATTATTTAAACAGTCAATAATTTCTATCTTTTTAAAATTAATCTTTTAACTTTTCTTCTAAAATATTATTATTAATTAAAAATAACTTCTATAATTATATCACTTTTTAAGAATCAATAATCACTTGTAAATTAAATTATAATCATGTATTTAAATCTCTGGATAGAGAATTAAAGATTTCCGTTTGTTGACATCGATTCCGGTAAAGTACCGCGATTTTTCTTCTAAGTTAAAATATATAATTTCTACTTTTTAAATATTAATTATTTTTGTTTTAAAATTGATTCAAAAGATTAAACATAATTAATTATGCAGTCTGCCAAAATCCTAGCAAGATTCAACGTAAATCTTGGCAGATATGATTTTTTAAACATTTTCTCTAATCTCAATGTTTACTTCGTTTGTTTTCACTATGATGCCTGGCCATTTTGAATCGCATCTTCGTGCGTTCAAAAAACAACAACTTAAGAGGTAATTGTCACCCATTTTGGTGTAGGGGTCGTTCGAGCGGACATTCCAAGGTTAAGGGGTGCATTTTTCAGTGGGGAGAAAGGGGAATTCAAATTTGTTCTAGAACATTCGCAAACGAAAGATCTTAATTTCCGCTACTTGTTGCTAGGGAGTAAGTGTTTTCCTTTCGCCAGTATCGTTCGTATGTAGAGTTGAGTTGTCGCACTAATGCTTTTTAGCAGTTACGGTTGAGAGTTAAGCGGTGCGAAACGAAGAAGAGGAATTTTTCGCCTTTTCTGATTGGTTCGTTTGACCGAAGGCATCAGTTAAGATCTGTTTGAGTTTGAATTCAAATTTTTAGTCAGTCGGTTACTTTGCTCTACTAGAGTAGGATGTAGTTAGCAAGTATAAAAAGGGTGTTTGGCCGAAAGGCCAGACACAATGTGAAAAAATCTCTTACGAGAATAAGGTCTAAAAATTTGGATGGATGTCGGATTAAGTTTTGCAGAACTAAAATTCATCATCGACGATTTATGCTCATATTCTGAAGATTTTACCGGCTGTATAGAAATAACATCAACTAGCTGCTGCATCATTTTTCGTCTTCGAAAGTGCCAATGCAAGATGTTTTCATATTCAGCGATTTTCACTCTTCAGCAGTAATTCTTCTGATATTTAGAGTTCTTTTCTTCAATAAGATAAAATTCAGCATTTGCCATGAGCATTAAAAATTTGTTAATTTCGTCTTTCTTCATCAACGTGCTGCCATGAAAGCAATCTTCAACAGTAATTCTTCAGATATTTCGATTTCTTTTCTTCAATCATTCTTCAACAGTAATTCTTCAGATATTTAGAGTTCTTTTCTTCAATAAGATAAAATTCAGCATTTGCCATGAGCATTAAAAATTTGTTAATTTCGTCTTTCTTCATCAACATGCTGCCATGAAAGCAATCTTCAACAGTAATTCTTCAGATATTTAGAGTTCTTTTCTTCAATAAGATAAAATTCAGCATTTGCCATGAGCATTAAAAAATTTGTTAATTTCGTCTTTCTTCATCAACGTGCTGCCATGAAAAGGCATTCTTCAGCAGTAACTCTTCAGATGTTTAGATTCAAATATTAATGTCAAAGTAAATTGTAATATAACCAATTAACATTTTGAAAACTTTAATGGATAAGAACAATCTCATTTTTTTAGTGAACTCTTTTAGCTGTGAAACATAATTAGAATTGAACTGATCTTTAAGGAATGAATATACATGTTCTGTAATTGCTTTGCTTCGATGAAATGGACTATTAATATCATGATATAATATGTGTTTTATTCTGAATAAATACTGCTGTTTCATATCCACCATACATCTGTTTGTCATCTTTGGGTGAGTCGTATCTTTTCTATTTATTTTTCTGATATTTTCATCTCATCGTAAAGTTAAGATTATTATGAAAATAAGTATCTTTTATTTATCTTTTATTGAATGTAATTCATATTTTACATTGAAGTAAATCTTCAAATTCTTCAATTTTCAGATAAATTATAATTTTTAGAGTTTAAATTAAATTTTCTTAGTGCTAGGTTTAACATCGTATTTGGTGCTTCCACTATATGCGCGACCTGTATTGAGGAGTTGGAGTGGGATTTAGAGTAAACATTTATTCTAATTTTCTGTCTTAATTTAGGCATTTTAAGAATTTCTGTTTGCTTTATCTCCTGAACCAGCTTCTCCTTACATTTAATGGTACCGCGACTCAGTGAAACGTTCTTTGTAGGTTTTTGCTTAAATTTAATATGACTATATTTGCACAAAATTTAAATAATTAATGTTTAATAAATACTAAAATTTACTGTGTGCAAAAGTTTATATATTTTTTTTTGTGTCCATGTGCCAATTTTTTTTTCTCTCATAGAATCTTATTTATAATGTATTATAATTTTAAAAGAGTGTGGCAAATAATTCAATACTATAATATCTGGTTGTATAATATATTTATATAAAATTTTGAATATGTTGGTACAACTATTTAAAGTTTGGTTAAAAAACTGATAATATTTGTGTTTTTATAAAATGTTTAGAAAATTATTGTATCCTCTCAATGACTACAAATTTTATTGCAGTTTATTTCATCTTGAGCAAGATATATGTCAGTTAAAATTATGTTTAAGAAAATTCATTTATTCAAAAATTTCATATCTTTTACAAAGCAAATTTTATTTATTAAGAGTTATATTTATTTCAATATTTATGCATAAGCTTTGAGTTAAATCTGTCGTGACATCAATTCCCCTTAGATATTTTTTTTTACTATAGCAATAATTCAATATCCTCCTTAATTTTAAAGTTTACTAGGAAAGTTCTTTTAAATCTAACTTTGCTATAAAGGCATTATATATTTTTTGTGTACCTTGTGAATGATCATTGTGATAACGCAGGCAGAGTGAAATTTTTAAGGAATTCCGTATGAAATAGATAAAATTTTAATTACCTATTTTATTGAATTTTTATTTTGTCAGGAGTTTTTATAATTAGATTGTGTTCCTTGAGACGGATCTTTGATAACTCAGGTGGAAAAATTTCCTAGATTTTTGGCCACTATAAAGGCACAATTTTTTTTTGACTCAGATGTAAGAATCGTGCATTCTAGCTGGCTTGCATGGGTTTCCGCACAAAAAGAGCATAATGTCTCTTGGGGCTCTCCAGTTTTCGGGTGGCAAAAGTAGAATTTTGATAGAATCTTTATTATTAATTTTTTTTTGCTATAGTTAATCTTCAATGTTGTAGTTATTTGTGTTTCAATTTTGACAATAGATTTTAATTAATTTTTCTGGTGTCACAGTTAGAGAATTACAGTCCAATTCATAAACTATTTATGAGTCAAAATTTTTCATTAATGTAAATAGATACATGCATTGCTGAGGAGTGTGCAAAATTGTTTATAAAGAATTTTTATCATAAGAGTATACTCATTTAACATCCTATTCAAAGAATAAAAACAAAACAACAACAAATGATAAAAAGTTTATTTTTGAGACAAGATATAAAATAAAAAATAAATGAAATGTATATAGAAATAAATGAAAAAAGTGAAAAATGATAAATATAGGATAAAAGTAGCATGATTTGTTTAAATTTTGTTTTTCTGCCCTCAGGCTATCTTGCATTCTCTTGAGTATATCTCTTTAGTCTGTTCGGATAGTATTTTCAAATTGAGGAAGAGTTACTATTTTTTTTTAATAAGGAAGATTTTGTTAGTTCTGCTAGATTTAGAGATAATAAATAGCATGCGCAGGCTACTCTGAATTTTGGTTGAGCATACAATATTTTTTTTTTAACCTTTCTTCACAGAGTGCACTCTTTAATAAAATCACATGTATATAGAGAGATATATTAGTACAAAGTCATGTCCTACTTTTTGCACCATTGTTAGGCAATACTATAAGGAAACTTCCTTCGTTCTTTGCCAGATAACAATTGGTGTTATGCATTATATTGATATTGGTCTCAAAATTTTTAAGTCTGGCGTCTCCTCAGCATATTAACTTTCATGTGATAAAAAATATTTAAATACTCTTAAAGTTTTCTAATGTTGTTCTTTTCTTAAAAATTTTTTCCAAATTTCACGTACATATTTTGATAACTCTTTGATATTTTGACAAAAATGCTAGAGAGGTTATAAATAAAGGCCCAATTAACTTCTCTGGAGGAATCTGATTATGTGCCAAAATTTGATAAATTTAAAGTGAAAGCTCTTCATTTTCAGAACTTTATTATTTTACTTTGCTTCTATTTTTACAAATGATTTTCTTGATTATTGGTCATATTATTTAGATATATATATATACATGTGTATAAATTACTTACCTGGTTTAATATATAATTTTGAATTTTAAATATTTATATATATTAAGAAATATATATTCTTTATTTTAAAGTGTCAATTTATTACTTTATCAAATACAATATCAAAAAGCCTAATATATATATTAAAATTTGTTAATTATTTTAAAATGATATCTCAATTATGATATGCAATTTTATTACTAGACATGATCAATCTGGTTTTTATTTTTGTTGTCATTTTAATGAGAAATTATGCAATATTCATGTAATACGAATAATACTTACAAATGTTTTAGAACTGCATGAGGTGTAAAAGATTTTATGGCACAATTTTGTCTAAACTTTAACAATATTTTTAATTTTTGTGAAACCATTTATACATGACTATAAGTAAAATTTTTTTGTCTATTTGAGAGTGAGGTATTCAGCATGCTAATTTTAATCTTTATAAGTAATTTTTTTTTTTTTACCATAGCTATACTACCTCCAAAAAAAAAAATTTTTTTTGTCTAAATAATGCCTTGGTCGGTATTATTCATTGATAGACACCATGTCATCCTGGTTAAGTGGTACTCTCCTTGCTAGTTGCTAAAAAGTACCCGATAATGATGCATAGGACTATTAGGCAGGGTAAATTTTATTAATATTTGGGATTTATGTTTGAGTTTTAATTTTTCTTTATCTGCTTCTATTCCTAGATTGGTTGTTGAAGGGTTCCAGTTTGTGAAGGGTTTTAATTTAGCATCTTTCCTAATATTTACTGTAAAATTTACAAAATTTTTAACTTCTCTTAAAATTTGATTTTAATTAAGCTCAGTAAAAGACAATAGCTATTTTATATTTTTTTTTTCTTTTAAATGTGGTAAATTTCAAATTTGTGACAGGTACGAAGCAAATTATTATAATTTTTAGTTTTTCTTTGACTCTCAATTTTCAGGAATTAGTTAATGAACACAAATGATATGAAGTGTACTTCAATTTTTCTTTTGTCTAAACAATATATCTCAACAATTTGTTTATACAGTAAAACCTCCATAACGGACACTCCCGAATAGCGGACACCTCTATTTAACGGACACTTTTCTAATCCCCACTCCCAAAACCTAAATTTTTGTATGTTTAACCTCTGAATAGCGGACATTCCGAATAGCGGACAGTAATTTTGGCGATAAAGGATGAAAAATGGTTTTTTAACGAAAAAGATAAAAAATTAAAAAGCCTCTAAATTTATCAGGGCTTATAAATTTTGTGACCACAGATAAGTGTGGTGGGTGGCCTGTGGAAAATCCCCCCTCCCTTCCGTCAGAGAATCAAAGGGGCTCTTTTTTTTAGAAGATTTTGGATTTTCTGCAGATTAATGTCTAGAACTACAAATTTACCCTTCCCCAGATTCCATAATACACGAAACATCATTTTTTTTTCTTTCGCTTTGAATGCACGTAACATAACCTCGTTTACATTGGCTTGGCATTTCATGATAAATTTATATGATGACTATTTTTGTTTCTGTGTACTCAAGCTTAAACCATTGTTCGAAAAATCTTATAAAGAGTTAAAAAAAAAGAAAAAAAAAACTAAAAATAGGATATATTTTCATTTAATAGTTTTCATTCGTAAAATCCAAACAGTAATTAACTGGATTGCATAATTTTATAACATAGAAGAGAAAAAACTGGCATTACAGTGTGCCACTGAAAAGGTGGTTGATAATAAACAAGTCACACTGCATTATACTCTGTGATTCAAATCTTCAAAATATGTTAACACCATTTTTATCGTTTTCTGAAAATATTGAGTTTTACGTACTCTGAATTTAGTGTCTTGTTTGTGATTAATGTTTCAAGAATGACCTCAAAACGAAAGCGATTAACTTTAAAAGAAAATTTTGAAATTGTACGTGTAAGTAAATCTGAAAAACAGAAATTGAGTGTACGAATACTTGCCGAACATTTTAAAATACGTAAAACACAAGTGGAAGAGATTTTACGATATAAAGAAGTAATAAGGAATTTGTGGATTACTAACTCTAACTCTTAACACCAAAAATGTGAAATTGAGGAATACTGATTCCATTGAAATTTATTCTATAATTCTGTTATTGATTTACTTCACTTCATTCAAAAACCTTCTTCAGGAAAAGGCTTTAGAAGTCTCCCAAAAACTCGGATGGCTGGAAAAGTTCCGGTTTCGGCACTATCGCTTTCAAAACAAGATGTGGAAAAGCAAAATCTGTAGTTCTTAAAGTGAAGGATTGACATGAACGACTGCAATCAATTTGTAAAGGTTATGAGGAGAGAAACACTTTTAATTTCGATAAAAACCGGACTCTTTTTCAGAATTTTTCCAAATAAGACTTTGTGCTTTAAAAAGGGAGACTGATCAGCCAAAAAATGTCAAAAGAGTATGGCTCACTGTTTTATTATGTTGCAATGTATAAGGAGAATTTGAAATCCCTCTTATAATTGAAACATTTCTGAAACCCATGTGTTTCTCAAAGAACATCCAATTTAATAAATTTTGTATTATGTCGAGAGCGAATAAAAAAGCGTGGATGACCAGTTCTTTAGTGATTAAATGGTTAACTTCCTTTGACAATATCATGAAAAAAACAAAGAAAAGTTCTCTTGTTTTTGGACAATGCAATTTCCCATCCAAAACATTTGAAATTGTGCAATGTCAAAACTGGAAACTTTGTTTTTTCCCCCCAAACACATCTTCCGCATGCCAGCCCCTTGGTCAAGTCGTTATATACAATTGTAAAACCTGGTACACAAAGCTTTTATTAAGTCACACTCTTTCGAAGTTAGATTCTATAAATAGACTTGAGAACTGCTTAAAATTATTTAATGTTCCTGATGTTCTCGAATTTGGATTTTTTTCAACTGTAAAAAAACAATAACCGGAAAACGTACAACAATGTTTAAAAAAAGCAGGCTTTATGTTAAAAGAAAGTGAAACACTTATTTCCGATAGAAATGAAGAGTTAAGAGCAATGAGTGAATTAATGAAATGTGTCAGGAGTGAAGAAACTGCCAAAATGTTCATTAACATTGATGATGACCTACTGAAGAAGAATCAGTTGATGTAGGCGATCAGTTGATGTAGGCATATTTTTCATAATTTCACCTCCCTGTATTAAATTATATGTTCCACCACCCCTCTCTCACTCCATACGTAAATGTTTTCTCACTAAAATAGCAGGTATTTTTTCATGAACCTACAACACCCCTGATCATTTCAGATTTATTGCTTAAAAAATAATTTTAATTTCTTCTTTATCATATAATAGAGGTTCTCGGACATATAAAAGCCAATTAATGAAACATTAAGCATTTCTTAACGATTTTGTGAAACTCTGAAGTTTTCCCAATAGCGGACACCTCCGAATAGCGGACAATTTGTGCGCTCCCGAGGTGTCCGTTATTTAGAGGTTTTACTGTATTTATAAATATGTTCTTCTGCTATGTTGTACTACTGCGGTTTTACATTTCTTAAAAGGTATTTTGAATTTCACTGTTTTATATCTGCACATGGATATCCAATATTTTCTTTGCTCGTAGGAAAATTTTAAATTTTTAAGTGCAATGGTTAGATAGGTTTAATTTCAGGTTTTAATTTTACAAACTCACCCTATTCTTGTTTTGTATATATTTTATTTGTATTTTGAAAACTGTACTTGCATCATATATATTATTCAATTGATTTTATTTTGGTGCTCATATTCGTCTGTTTTGCATCATGTTTTCAATTTTACTGTTTGCATCTATAATTTTAAATTTAGTGTTTGCATTTGTATGTAATTAGTTCAATTGCTTTAATCTGTATAAAGTAAAAGGAATTCTAAAAAAAAAAGGTATAATATGTAGTTCCTAACAACTACTTTTGGTGGTTGCATGGCAACATTTTGAACTCTAAAATTCGCTGATATCATATATGAAGATTGTATGTTAATTTTTATTCCAGCATTATTGTTAATTCTTTGATTACTGCTGTGATATATGTTCTTAGCCAACTGTAAGAATAGATTTAACGATTGCTGTTTCAAATTTATATTTTTCACTTTGTGAAACTTTTTGTAAATTGCTTGTTTTTCAGTTCAATTCTACATTTTGAATTTTTTTTTCTCCCCTTTGGCATCAATTTTTTTTTTAAATTTTTTTTCCCATATTCTAGGGGTAAATGTTATGATACATTCCATTTATACTTTTAAATTCAATAGTTTTCATTAATTATTTTTCTTAAATTAAATATTTAATCCTTATTAATCATTAATTAAAAGTTTTCATATTAATTAACATTTAAATTAATTATTTAATCGTTATTATTTAAACAGTCAATAATTTCTATCTTTTTAAAATTAATCTTTTTAACTTTTCTTCTAAAATATTATTATTAATTAAAAATAACTTCTATAATTATATCACTTTTTAAGAATCAATAATCACTTGTAAATTAAATTATAATCATGCATTTAAATCTCTGGATAGAGAATTAAAGATTTCCATTTGTTGACATCGATTCCGGTAAAGTACCGCGATTTTTCTTCTAAGTTAAAATATATAATTTCTACTTTTTAAATATTAATTATTTTTGTTTTAAAATTGATTCAAAAGATTAAACATAATTAATTATGCAGTCTGCCAAAATCCTAGCAAGATTCAACGTAAATCTTGGCAGATATGATTTTTTAAACATTTTCTCTAATCTCAATGTTTACTTCGTTTGCTTTCACTATGATGCCTGGCCATTTTGAATCGCATCTTCGTGCGTTCAAAAAACAACAACTTAAGAGGTAATTGTCACCCATTTTGGTGTAGGGGTCGTTCGAGCGGACATTCCAAGGTTAAGGGGTGCATTTTTCAGTGGGGAGAAAGGGGAATTCAAATTTGTTCTAGAACATTCGTGAACGAAACATCTTAATTTCCGCTACTTGTTGCTAGGGAGTAAGTGTTTTCCTTTCGCCAGTATCGTTCGCGTGTAGAGTTGAGTTGTCGCACTAATGCTTTTTAGCAGTTACGGTTGAGAGTTAAGCGGTGCGAAACGAAGAAGAGGAATTTTTCGCCTTTTCTGATTAGTTCGTTTGACCGAAGGCGTCAGTTAAGATCTGTTTGAGTTTGAATTCAAATTTTGAGTCAGTCGGTTACTTTGCTCTACTAGAGTAGGATGTAGTTAGCGAGTATAAAAAGGGTGTTTGACCGAAAGGCCAGACACAATGTGAAAAAATCTCTTACGAGAATAAGGTCTAAAAATTTGGATGGATGTCGGATTAAGTTTTGCAGAACTAAAATTCATCATCGACGATTTATGCTCATATTCTGAAGATTTCACCGGCTGTATAGAAATAACATCAACTAGCTGCTGCATCATTTTTCGTCTTCGAAAGTGCCAATGGAAGATGTTTTCGTATTCAGCGATTTTCACTCTTCAGCAGTAATTCTTCTGATATTTAGAGTTCTTTTCTTGAATAAGATAAAATTCAGCATTTGCCATGAGCATTAAAAATTTGTTAATTTCGTCTTTCTTCATCAGCGTGCTGCCATGAAAGCAATCTCCAACAGTAATTCTTCAGATATTTCGATTTCTTTTCTTCAATCATTCTTCAACAGTAATTCTTCAGATATTTAGAGTTCTTTTCTTCAATAAGATAAAATTCAGCATTTGCCATGAGCATTAAAAATTTGTTAATTTCGTCTTTCTTCATCAACGTGCTGCCATGAAAGCAATCTTCAACAGTAATTCTTCAGATATTTCGATTTCTTTTCTTCAATCATTCTTCAACAGTAATTCTTCAGATATTTAGAGTTCTTTTCTTCAGTAAGATAAAATTCAGCATTTGCCATGAGCATTAAAAAATTTGTTAATTTCGTCTTTCTTCATCAACGTGCTGCCATGAAAAGGCATTCTTCAGCAGTAACTCTTCAGATGTTTAGATTCAAATATTAATGTCAAAGTAAATTGTAATATAACCAATTAACATTTTGAAAACTTTAATGGATAAGAACAATCTCATTTTTTTAGTGAACTCTTTTAGCTGTGAAACATAATTAGAATTGAACTGATCTTTAAGGAATGAATATACATGTTCTGTAATTGCTTTGCTTCGATGAAATGGACTATTAATATCATGATATAATATGTGTTTTATTCTGAATAAATACTGCTGTTTCATATCCACCATACATCTGTTTGTCATCTTTGGGTGAGTCGTATCTTTTCTATTTATTTTTCAGATATTTTCATCTCATCGTAAAGTTAAGATTATTATGAAAATAAGTATCTTTTAATTAGCAAATGTAATTCATATTTTACATTGAAGTAAATCTTCAAATTCTTCAATTTTCAGATAAATTATAATTTTTAGAGTTTAAATTAAATTTTCTTAGTGCTAGGTTTAACATCGTATTTGGTGCTTCCACTATACGCGCGACCTGTATTGAGGAGTTGGAGTGGGATTTAGAGTAAACATTTATTCTAATTTTCTGTCTTAATTTAGGCATTTTAAGAATTTCTGTTTGCTTTATCTCCTGAACCAGCTTCTCCTTACACAAAGCATATTTTACAATATAAAATTCAATGTGTAAAATACTATAAAAATAAAATTATACGTATAACGTTAAAAAATTTTTTAATCAAATTAAAAAATGAATTTTGATAATTGAATATTTAAGTTTCAAACAATTTGTTATCGAAATAAATGTTTTAATAAAAGTATTAGAAACTCTTTTTCTCAAATTTTAACAAATATTTTAATTTACTAATACAAATGAATCTCATAACATGCTGATATCACAGTTTTGTTATTAACAGTATTCCATTTTAATGAAAATATAAAGCAACTGATGAAGCATTTTTATATATTAATAAAAATTGAAAAGAAAAATCTAAAATAAAAGGAGAGGCTTATGATCCAGGTACAAAACATCGTAAGTGTATGTAATATTTTTTATTTAATTTTTATTTTTGAGAGCTTGTGTCTAATTATTTTTAGGCTTTCTGTGTTAGACACGTTGGGAGACGACTTTCATATACTATCCTTAATTATTTTAATATGTGTATTTCCAAATGAAAACGACTGACATCTCTAAATCAGTTTTAATTTTTCAGATAAATTATTTGCAACAAACTTTGGAAACAAACTTTTTAAAGTAGTAAACAAAAACTAAAACTTTAGAGTGTTGCCAAATTTGAAAAGCAAAATTACATAAAATTGTGAATTAGATAAATATAATACAACGAGCTAAACATAATATGATGCCCGTATAAAGGCTATAAATTATGCTACAGACCCACTGAGTTATATAGAATTACATATTAGAGATCAGTGGTTAGGCCAAAGCTGACACAAATCGGTGATCGAACATCTGGCCTGTCATCAACTTATATGTCACTTAAAACTAATATATTAATCGTACACCAGTATTGTTATATTTTTTATACTGTTTCGTTAAGAAATATGAAGGTTTAAAAAATCAGTTTAGAAAGTTGAAAATTGTTAGATTTCCGATCGAACTGTTAAAGGTGCTCAATCAACCTTCCAAACGAAAAGCCCAATCACATGATCAATTCACCCACAAAATATTTTGAGTCAAGAGATCGAAAGTCTGCTCAGGCTCATCGGGCTAAATCAGATCACGTGATGTGTTGTGTTAATGATCCCTATTATGATATTCCTATTACAAAAGCCACTTTTTTGGAAGGATAAGGACGTATAGTCACTGGCTTCACCTAAGGCACAGAAACAGAATATAATTCAATTATGGCTTATTTCTATGCTTCTAATATGACACACTCCATGTATATTTTCTCCTTCGACCATGGTCGATGTGGTTGTGTAAGCTGAACACGCCCACTGATTTTAATTTTAACAATGGTTAGTTGCATTTTGTGTCTATAAATTTCAATTTGATGACTGTGATTTTATACACTCAGACATTGTTTTTTACTCCTAACTATTTTAAAGTTTTCTTTGGCTTGTAAGATGGAAATTTAATCTTTTTCCTAATTATGTAAGCGATACATGTTGATTTACCCCATTCAATCTTTCTCATTACTCTATTTAAGCAAAATATTTCATTTCATAATGATTCTTCCTTTAAGAACAGCTGAATGTAAGAGGGTTTTTTAATTATCCAAATTTAATTAAAAGATAAACAATATGACCATGCTACTTTCTTCAGTCAATAATTCATTTTTTTTTTTTAAGCATGTCTGTTTATGCGTTTAATATAAATAAATAAATAACTTCAAAACTGCACTGAAGTAAAACATTTTAACAACTAAGAAAAAATGATTATGCACCATTGACAATTGATTATTTCCTTCTAGTTTCTATTGTGTTTCTTTTAATGAATAATGTTTTCAAATTTAAATTAATAATTTTTTTGTAATAAATAATTCACCCTGACAAATTAATAGTCTCTTTTAATTACAACAATATGATAACAATAATTACACTATTCCCTTGATGTTATTTTTCCTGCTATGAACTTAAAATCAACATTTTTCTCTCAAAAATTATTTCTTTTTCTTTTGTAAACAAATATAGTGTTTCTTTCTATTGAATCATTAAATCTGGGTAGTCCCATTCACCTTTTATGGATTGAGAAATATCTAGCATTCGATTAAATTTGTATAGCAAAATTTTTAACAAACAAGCCCTACCATTCTTAACTAAAAGCCCTCAGCATATATGTCCTTGGATAAGTTTTATAACAAAGATTTTAACAGTGCATGCAATTTTTCTAAAAGTATCTGCTCAATTATTTTTTATGATAAATGCAAAAATACAGTTTCTTCGCTTTTTCCTTTCTGTTGATTGTCAGGGGCAGGCTCTATTTCAAGCACTGCAATGTTTGTTGCTATGTTTTTTCAAGAGAATGTCTTTAACAGGGGTCGATTTAGAAAAAGAAACTTGCATAGCAGTAACTGCTATACAAAGTCAGTTTTGAATAGCAGTTAGACACTTTTGTATAGCAAGTAAAATATAGCAAACATAACTTTTAAGTCTTGAAAATTTACAACAAAATTAAGATAAATTAAAAATTTTCTTTAACGCTGATATCTGGGGATTCATCCACCACTACAGATATATAATTAGCAGATTTCAGTTCCAAATTAAAGTCCTCCTTAAAGGTGTCTGCATCACACTGAGTGAATTGGTATTTCTTGTCATTCAAATATGTTTCCCCTAACTGACAGATCCTCTCAAAAAATTTTTTGAAAATAGGTAAAAGCTTTTCTTCACTATCTGAATAAAAGAAATATTTTCATTCCAAAATTCTGGTGTCAATGTGGTATTTAGGGATAAAAATAAAGTGGTCCAAAAATGAACCACCATCCTTCAAGGGGTTAATAGCTTGATGTATTTCTTTTAATATTTCAAACACTTTGATGCTAATATTAAACAACTTTTACTACATCTAAATTATAATAGCATCATTTTATCTACAGAAAAACAATTCATAAATATTTTATCTAAAATAGCAATCCATTAGTCATTACTACTATTAAATATACTTTTTAAATTTATTTTTTAATTTAGAAAATTTATTTTAGCATGAAAAAATAAGACATTGCATTTTATCCTTTCATTTGTAGATATATCAAATTGATTTTCTGTAAGTAAGGATGGTGAGTTGTTTCCATAAAAATAAAAATATAAAGAATGTTACTTCACTTTGACTATCCAATGATACTTTTATCTACATTCAAAATCAATCATAATACTTTCTCACCTAATTCAAGAATTTTTTTTTCTTCCCCTCTCTGATACACTTCAGTGATCGTCAAGAAGAAATATTTTCTTGCGAAACAGTGAAAATGACTGAGACAAACCTCCCTCTCGGTCTTTCTTGGTCAAATTCCTTTTCACCCGGACAGCTTATTTCAAGGTCAGATCACATGGACTCTGATAAAAAATTGGTGTATTTCTCTGTGTCAAAGAACTTTGAATTGAATTTTGAAAGAGGGTTTATTTTTATCCTTTCATGTTGGTGCTTCTTGCATGTGTTTGTGGTTTGCAGCATCCAGGTCTTGGCCAAGCTTTGTTATCATCATAAGACCCCAGACATCAATCAAGAGCTAATTGACTAATTAAAGTAATTTACCCTCCCAGTTTGACACCTTCACCCTCTGCTGGAAAATATCCTAAATTCTTCACAAAACTGATGTACATCCCACCAAGAGAAGAGATTTTGCAGATTTGAGAGGCCTGTAAAACCTACAACTATGTAGGTCTCTAAAAATTAACATAGATGAATCGCGGGGCCTCCGATCGAACGTGTGAAGATGACTATATGAGGAAATATTTCAATAAATGAGTTCGATCCAGAAAGAGGGTCCCTAGTCCAACTTATTTCTATCAAAGTCTCCCCAATAATATTCATTACATACATATATGTTTTTTTTTTTTTCTTTTTGAAGAGTTAAACTCTTTCTCAGTTTTGCTAAGATTTTAACTTATAAAATTATAAATTATAAACACAGCAAAAAAAAGTTTAAAGTATTAATTTCTTTATGAGATATTTTTTAGATGATGCATCACTCGCCCCATAGGTTTAACATTAACAAGGGGAATTTGAGATCGCACTGGCCAACACGCTTAAGGATGTGCATTACTGACATGTTTATTTTACTTTTAAAAAATTATAATTCTGCAGTATTTCAGTAAAACATTCCATCATATTTTTATACTCTTCTATTTATTAGTTATATATTGTTCCAATATATATTTAGTTACTTTTTTTTTTTAATATTATATAGGTAAACCTAGTTTTGATGAAAACCATCCTGATTATGTCTCAAATGTTTCCAACTTCAACGCCTCTAAAAAAAGAGCTGATATGTATGTAAAAATGATGAATAGGTTAAAAGAAAGACGTGTAAGAGGAAAAAATGCTGTGAAGGGTAAGTTATCTTAAATATTTGCAATTTAGTTTTTATTAGATGTAATATAGTTAAATGCATCATTGCTAGTGCTAGAGATGAGTTTATACTTTTTTCAGGATCCCAATCTAGGTACCTAAAGTATGCTGTAGAAAATTGTTAATAACATTTTAAAATTGTTTCAAGATTAATTTTCTCATTGAAAAATTTCTTCTTACATATAAATTAGTAGTACAGCAGAACCTCGATTATCTGACGTAATTGTGACCAAACCTACATCAGATAATCGAGAATTTATCAATAGTAATCTAGTTTAATATGCAACATTGTCATCAAACTAATATTATGACTATTTAAACTGCTAAATACATATCTAAATTCAAATTATACATGAAAAAAAATTTATTTTGAAACAAAAAACTTACAATGATTTAAATGGAAGCTTCATCTGTCATAAATTGGCCATCCTTTGCCGTGCAGCTCTGTCACGAAGTTTCCTTAAAAACATTACTCTTCAGAGGAATCACACTGTTCTTTTTGTTCCAATCAAGCCAAGGATGCGCTTGCACAAAGGTTAGGCATGCCAATCATAAACGAACAGTAAGAGAGTGCATAGCAAAAATATGACATTGATTTCTCCTCTTCCTTTTGAAATTCTTGAGCTGTGAAAATTTCTTTTCATGAAAAGATGACAAAAGGGGTTTTGTTCCCTGTGCTTGCTTACAATCAGAGGGTGCAATAACATCCAAATGTTGTGACACTCAGCAGTACGGCCTTCCAAATTTCAAAATGGGGAGTGTTTTTGTTTAGAACAGGGGCGTGTACACAGGGGGTAGGGTGGTAAGAGTACACTTATACCGGGATCGGAACTTGCAAGAGGTCAAGCTAATTTCAAAGGAATTCTAAGAAAGGGGAACCAAAATATTTATCTGTACTCATAGCTCGTAAAGGACTGCTTGCATACACAAGTAATGTGAAAAAAAAAAAAGGTCAGGAAACAGACGTTGGTTTATGGAGAGTTCCGATTAAATGAGGGTTGGATAATTGAGGTTCTGCTGTAATCCTAAATACTGCTGGGAAGATCTAGGCATTAATTAAAAAACTGGTTACAAATTAAAGTCTTCCCAAACACCTTGTGGCAGTGTGATTTTCTACCGTTTTAGGCTAAATATATCTGCCTGAATAAACTGTGATCATTAAGCTCTGGTCAGGAGTTATAAAGGTTAGTAAGCCTAAATTTAACCTAAAGGAAATAATTAAAATTACTTAATTTATCGAGTTGTATTATTTTCCATTGAAGTCCCAACTTATAAGCTAATATTCGGTTAATTAATTGGATTCCTAACTGAATTACTCACCTAAACTGCAAAAATATTTTAGCCTATAATAGTGATCTTCTTTTTTTTTTAGATGAATTATTTACAGAAGTGGCAACAAAATCATTATTTCTATTTTCAAAACACTTAGCTGCAGGATTTAAGCTATGTCTCTCTTTGTTGGGGAAAAGCATTGGACTCGAAATCATTTCTAACCTCTACTAGAGTCCTGCATTGAGTTGAGTTGGTGTTTTATTTTTGCGTTGTAGTTCGGGTTGACTTCTACTTTTTTGTTGTGGGTCGGATTGCGGGTTAAGGTATTGCAGGTTCGGGTTGACCCGCTTTTCCAAAAAAATGTACATAGTATTTTTGCAGGTTAAAAATATGTATACAATAAGACCACCATGACGGACACTCTCAAAAATCAGCTTTATACGCTACTTGGAAAGGAGAAAAAAAAAGGCCATTCTTCTAATCATTTGATCATAACTCACTTTTTTTTTTTACAAAATGTGTTCTGTGCAACAATTTGTGAATGTCAGCAACAAATCTCAGTTCCAGTGTCATAGATTTTTCCATGGACTCTTGCTGATAAAACAAAACAAAGTACTAACTCACGAAGAAAAATTAAGAGAATAAATTTAGTAAAGGAATAAATTTTATTGCGGTTAACACTTTATCTAGTAACGCATTATTATATCTAATGTTTTAATACTAGGTATCTTCTTTGTGGACTACTTTTTCATAATTGTATTGAATATGGATTAATTTTCTATTCCTTTGGTTTCAGGTCGGATTCGGGTATAAATATTTTGCGGTTCGGGTTGGTTTCGAGTTGACTTGAAGCATAATTTTCAAGTTCATGTTAGATACACAACCCGACCTGTGCAGAATTCTAATTCCTTGTCCTCGATTTTGAGTGTAGATTGAATCTTTCGACAAAATCTAAAAGTAGCGAAATAGTGACTACTTTTGAAAAGTAGTTTGTAGTCGCTACTTTTTAAACCAAGTAGTTGTAGTTAACTACAAAGAAAGAAAATTTCATGGACCTATGAAGTATACAAATAGTATATTTCTACATCCATATCATATTCAGTAAATAAAAGAACATAGTAAATAAAGCACACATCTCTCCCCCAGTGATAATGCAACTGAGTGAGTTCCTATGTGCATTGCATCTGACCAAAGACACTGTCAAAATTTTTTTAATGTCTTCCTTAATCATATTTTCTCTAAAACACATCCTTTTTTTAGGCTAATCAATTTTTATGTAAAGATGGAGAAATTTTTTTACAATAATAATATACAATCTGCGGTTGAGGCAGGTTTTTAATGTTTTCAAGTGTAATTTATTTGTATGGTTTCTTCGGTCCCTTTCTATAATCAGGATGATTATCCTTTTTCCATAATTAGGATCTTTTCCCTTTTATACAGTGAAATACCAAATGGATCTTTAAAAAAATAATAAAATACAATTCTAGCATATTCTGATGCAACATATACATCAACAAATTCAACATATCACTTTTATGTTTAACAATAACTGAAAATCAGTTTTTTTTTTTTTTTTTACACATTTCAGTTTAGTGCCAAAATGTTCTATCTTATGGATAATCTGAACTTATGATTTATCAGAAGTGTTTTTTTATTTTTTTTTTTTTTTCACTTTTTATGTTGGTGAGGGAAATCAATTTCCAATTGTGAAGTTTCCCAGGGGCTGTTTTACATTATCGATGCAAACTGATGGTCATTGTTGTGATAGATTTTTTAAATAATTCATTCTTAAAAATTATTTAAAAAATCGTTAAATTAAGCTGCAATTTTCAAATCAATTTCATTCGAAAGTCAACATTTTTCTAATTGTTGATGTAAGAATTGAAATTGTAAGGGATTTTGAAGTGATATAAGCATGCTAAAAGCAGAAGCCATAGTGCTGTTTGTTGTCACAACCATTATACATTTCTAAAAATTGCCACTTGGTTTTGGCTGTAATCCAAAAAATTTGAGGCCACTGTAACAAAGAAATACCCTTGGCAATACTTTCCTGGATGAGTGAGGTAAGTTAACAAGCCTTGGCCTTGTGGTAATGGCAGGCTCATCAAGATGCTTGGCGATTTGTTTTATTCCAAAATCGTCTCAACAAATGAAATTTTATATATCTTATATCTCCACTCTCATATAGAAACACCCTATTGAGAGCTAAACCAGCTAGACACCTTCCTTCTCTCTTTTCTTGTATGAATAACATTTGGCTCTTTAAAAGTGGCACCCTTGACTGTCAATAGATGCTGCTACTATTTGTGTCAACAAAAAATTTTAGCATTTACATTGAGTTGGTAGATACAAATGTCTTCTTTTAATGATTATTTTATTTATTTTTATTTATTTTTTTGCTTTAAAATGTGTCCTTTTTTACAAAAATAACATTTGTAAATTAAAATAATGTCTTTTTTCTAAAGTGTGGCGTCCTAAAATACGTCGTTGTTGTGTTCCTTATTGTCATTCATCAAATAAAGAAGAAAAGATTTCGTTTCATGAAATTCCTTCAGACAATAATCTTCGACTCTTGTGGCTGAAAGCAATATCTAGGCAAGGTAATGTCTTTTTTTTTTTTTCTCCTTAATTTTTTTACAATTTTCAGTGTCATAATTTTTAATTTTTTCTGTATTTTTAAAATATAACTAAGCAGTGTTACAATTATTTTTGTATTTCTAGAATCATTCCATTGAATACCATTAATTTAATAAATATACATTTATTATTAATATGAAAGAAATATCCTAATTATATGATGATATCAGATACAATCACTTATTTTATGATAATAATGATTTCTCTCTATATATGCAGGGGCTGCGCTTGTCATTCGCCTATGCGCCAAATACGAATACATCACGAAATTGGCGAATAAAAAATTATTATGGCGAAAAGACTGGCAAATAATTTATCAGGAGATTTTCGTTCTTGTAATCATGTTTTGAAATGCGGGTGATTTTTTAAAAAAGTTTGTAATGAAAAATATGTATGCTATGCTCACAAAAGTAACAATAATAAAACAGTACTAAGTTCAAATTTAATCAGCAGTTTTTTTGGGGTTTTTTTAGTTGGCGACAGTTTAATTTTAATCTTTACTTTAAGGCAGAACTATTGGCGCAGCTTGTCCCTAATGGGACCTTGCGGCATTAAACCCTTTACAATATAGGTGCAGATTCCCAAAATCTGGAAGGAGCCAGTGGCTCCTAAACCCAAAAAATCCAGTGGCCACATTGTGAAACAAACACATAAAAACAATATTTTTTTCTCAATTAAATTTGGACAGTGCAATATTGAATCTTCCCACCATAATTGCATACAATTTGTAGGAATAAATTTTGTAAAGTAAGACCTGAATATTTTGTGAATAAACGATTCTCTAAAGATATTTTATCTATAAATAAACTTCCCCCCCCCCCCCCCCCCGCAATAAAAGGATTTTTCATAGCTGAATATAAATGCTCAACTTTGGAAACTTGCATAAGAAAATATGTCTATAAAAATCAAAATTAAAAATAAATATATATGAAAAAAATACGGAGAAGATTTTTTTCTTTTAGGTTTTAGATTTTAATAAACAATTTCTGACATTTTCAAGAATGATGGAGAAAGATCGAATGCTATAAGCCTCATTGCAACTTTTGTTGCAAGGGGATTTTTTTAAGGATTTATTAAAGAAGTTTTTAAATCCCTATGGAGACAAAAAAAAAATTTTATTTTTGTGACCGATCGCCGATTTTCATGTTTTATTATCACAACTCCTTGAAGAAATTCACAATTTTTTTTCTGCAATCGATTGATGAACTTCGTGGTTTTTTCAAGATTAATTGATGAAATTCGCGTTTTTTTTTTTCCGAGACTAATTGAGGAAATTCGCGGTTTTATTTTGCGACCGATTGGCGAAATTCGCGGTTTTATTTCCTCAGCAATTGATGAAATTCGTGTTTTTATTTGGCGAGCAGTTGACAAAATTTGCAAAATTTTTCAGTGACCGATTTCACGAAAATCGCGACCGACGGAAGAAATTTTAGATTTCTTTTCATGACTGATTGGCGAACTGATTTGCGAAAATTTAAGAAATAAATAATGATAATTCTAGGAGTTTTGCTAATTCGTGGAAGAATCGCATGCCAATATCTGTATGTACCTGTAAGAACTTGTCTGAAAAATCCCAGAGCTACAAATTTATTATCTTCTCGGCACAAATTTTACTGTGTCGCGGGCTTATTGTGGCACATTATTACACATTACTGGTACATTATTGGGGCTTATTATGCACAGAGTTCATTCGGACGCATATCAACAGGATTTTGTTTTCCGATTCTGCAGACATTGCAAATTTTAAAAAATATAAATAAACGGGAAATCTGCGAATTAGTGGAAATGTGGCATTTATGTTCAATCATATTTTTTAATTATGGACAATAGAAAAAAGAAAAAAAAGAGCTAAATATTGCTGAATTATGGAGGAGAATACCCGGATTTCATATTAAAAGAAAAAAGTTTAAATCTGCCTTCGGCGAAAAAAGGGACATACATGTAAACACATGGCGACTTAGACATAGAAAGTTAGTCGCCAAAGCAAAAACTTTAGTCGCCACGTGGCAACTGGCGACCGTGAATCTGCACCTATACTATACAACCAACCAACTTAAGGCAGAACTACCAACTCTTCCGATTTTTGGATACTACTAAAATTTAATAGAAATTTTTGCCTTAACCACAGCATTTCGATGATTAAATAAGGCAAAAATTTCTATTAAATTTCAGTGGTATGCAAAAATTGGAACAGTTGGCAGCCATGCTTTATGGTAATACTTTTATTTTTAGATGGAGTATAACTAAAAAAAAATTTAAAAAGAAAAAAAATGGGCAAAATTTTTGGACACACAGCAAATGTAATGCAGTGAGAAAATGCTTTTTTACCCATTCAATAAAGTCAGGACTGAAAGAGTTAATGATAAAAAATACATTATATACTTTCAGCTAATTGTAACGACAAAAATGGGTGGCAATGGGGTTAACTAAAAATTACATTAAAATTTAAAGAATTACTTGAAAGTGGGGGGAAAGTAAAAGAGAGGGGGGAATGTTTAAATTCTGAATACTAATAAAAGGAGAAGGATTTGAATTTTGAAGAAGAGCCAGTGATCAAAAATAATAAGTATAGTGGTAGAGCACATAGAAAATAATTATAAAGTAAATGATTATAGTGGTTAAAACATGGTGAAATTACAACAAGAGTTTCTTACCTGAACTTGAAACATAAATCGCCGGGAAATCAATGTCGTACTTAGCATTGAAATGCTATACCTATATTCCATACGATTAATCATCTTACTATATATTTGTAGATAATAAAAATAATGGAATACTAAATGAACAGACATATTACATTTAAAACACATATTTTATTTAAAAATATTCACCTAATGTAAATAGAATCATACTCAACGAATTATCTGATCAGATATATTCTTACATGTACAATTTCTTAAGATAAAACAAAAATATAAAAATACTATCATTTAAGTGACAGTAGTGTAGGATATATTCCATAAAATTCAATATTATGCATATTCATAATAGTATTGGGAAATATAAATATTTACTTTACATTGATACTGATAATTAAGACTTGCGCGGCAGCGCAAGTCTTATTTATTTCCAGTGCGACTTCCCCATGCTATTCTAACACAGCAAATCCCGTTGAACGAGTTATTTTACTAGAGTTTTTCCCACTTTTTGTACGCGCTTCCACAAATTTTCTTCAAAACACCTAATTCTGTAAAGAAATACATCCTCCAATCAAAAAACTCTAAATATTGGTGTTGTTACTTTCTTTAGAGACCTGTCAGGCTTTGGCTAGTGCTTCGACTATTCATCCAATCACTGCTTTTTATTTCGGATGATGTTACTGTCATTAAGCACTTGGACATGCGATCTCGTGGTATATGTTTACTATTTCAAAAATATGCGAGAATATTGTATTTATCTTTAATATCCGAAGATGTTTAAGATCCGAAGTCTTTATCAAAATTTGATGAATGTTCGATATTTACTTATCTAGTGATCCTGTGATGTTACGAAATGAGTTTTTAAATTTCTATCTTAATCGATGATTACTAAAATTCAACATGGGGAAAAAATGCAAATTTTCTGGTTGCAAGAGTGATGCACGATACTTTTACAAAGACTATATGCTGGGAGTTTTGTTTTTCCCTTTTCCTAAACCACAGAAAAACTTGAGTAAATGTAACGAATGGCTTTCTGCTTGTGGTAGAAAAAATACAGAAACGGTGACTAGAGACTGGTATGTTTGCTCTCGGCATTTCATTGATTTAAATGGCCCAACTGAAGAGTATCCTAACCCTATACCAAGAGTATCTCTGTCTGAGCCGTTAAGTGATACATCAAATAAATATTCACGATATTATCGACGAAATCGTGAAATTTTCAAAAATAAAAGAGCCGCATACTATAAAAAATGTAAAAGCCAGATACAGAAGCGTAATACTTCATATTGTTTGCAAAATAAATCAAAGGCTAATAAATATAAGCTAAAATACTGGAACACAAGAAAATACTCAAATCGTAATAGGATTCTCACCTCTAAAAAAATTAATCCTTCAAGATATCGACAGCTTGCTTTAGTGAAAAATCTGCTAAAGAGTTATAAATCAAACATAGCTCAGCAAAGCAGAAGAACAAATATTCAATTTGTAAAAACTCAAATAAAAGCTCAATTACTTGAGCGTAAAGCTATTCATACTAAAAATGTTTTGTATGCAAAGAGTTTATCGGCTTCAGAAAAATTTTCAAACAAATGTCAACAGATGTTATCAAAATCAACTCAAAATATCACTGCAGAAAATTTATGTGAAATAATTGGTGGTGAAAGAATTCACAACTCCAATGCAGAACCCTATTTTTGGGAAATAGCATATCACCCATTGGTTCACATACATTTAGATCATAATTATAGTAGTCATTCCAATTCTAAAATAGAACATATTCCTTTAGGTGATTTACATTTCGAGAAAAACATTGATGGTCATCATCCCAAAACTCTAATGTGGAAATGTGGACCTCTCTGTAACATTCGAGAGAATTCAGTTCAAAGGTTATTGCATATTCTTCATATATTTGCTTCTTCTCAGGGCAGTTCTACAAAGGAATTATTTTCAAACATAGATTGTTGTGAGTATAAATCGTATTACATAAAAGAAGATCAAATGTGTGCTGTTAAGTTGGGTCATGCAGTTCATTGCTTAGACAATTGCAAATGTAAAAGCATTTTGAGAGTCATGACTGAATTGTCACCGCACTATAGTGGCTTGAGAACTCTTCTTAGATATGTGTATGGAATAAAAAAACTTTTTGATGCATACAATTTAATTGATAAAGCCATTCTAAATGCCGATTTTATTGATTTAAAAGTGGTAGTCGAAGAATTGGGAAGTCTCATAAAAAAAGAAAAAAAGAAAGACAATTGTGAAACAAATTCAAATACATCTGTCATAAGACCTATTTGGAAAGAAGCTGAATTGTTAGAACAATTTGAAAAGCCCTTGGCCCACTGTTTTCGAGAAATGCATGAATTTCATGACACACCTTGCGATTCCTGTGAAAAATTGTACCAAAAAAGGAAACTTACACCAGTGTCTAAACTGGTTTCCAAGCATGCCTTAGAAAATACACAAAATATTGCATTCAATATATTAAGAACAGCTTGGCTTTTGCAAAAACCAGGCTCTGATATAGAACTGTTTGAGGAATTAAATCTTTGTGATTACTGCTACAAGAGAATTATATCGGGTAAAGTTCCTGAGCGATCCTTCCTCAATGGATTACAAGTGCATCCAATACCTGATGAAATTAAAAATTTGAATATGTTTGAAAAAATACTTATTCAGAAGTGTAAAGCATTTCAAGTGGTAGTTAGACTAGGAACTAAGCTAAAGACTTTAAACCATTCTGGCTTAACAAAGGCAATTAAAGGTAAAATTATTTATTTACATTTGCCTCTGCAAAATAATATTGACATGATTCCTCTAGGTTTACCAGATAATCATGAACTTCATATATTAGTTAATGGCCAACCAACTAAAAATAAAATAGTTTGGCAATCAATTGTTAGGCTTGAAAAGATAATGAAAGCACTGAGAAAGTTAAAAGAAATTAATCCTTTGTATGCTGATATTCATGTTTCTCAGTGCAACACTGATTATATTTGTGGTAATTGTAGTGAAATAGATAATCGAATTTCTACGCAACCAGATGCTTTATTGTATAGATTATCTGAAACTCAACAAAAAATGCTCTTTGATCAGTATACAATCCATCCTGTCAACGGAAAAAATCCTACAGGTATTTTAGAAGCATTTCAAATGAAAAAAGTTGAAAAAGAAGCTGTTAGTTTATTTGAAAAAAATTTGGACTTTATGTGTTTTCCTGATTTGTTCCCCACAGGTGAAGGTGGCCGATATTCTGATAGGCCTTTTGGTGACTTAACAGAAGCTGATTATAGAGCTACTAGAATATTGAATAAAGATCGAAGGTTTTCCCTCAATGAACAATACCTTTTTCATTGCTTTTATGAAAGTGAGATAAAATCTATGACCAATAGCATTAACTTTATGCTTCGAATGACTGGCAACAAAAGAATGCCAGTCAACTCTCTGATTGATAAATTTGTTGCCAAAGATTCAGAACTTGAAACTGCTTTATCAGTTTTTATGCAAAACATGAGAGGTACACAGGAATATTGGTACAAACGACAAGGAGAATTAAAGACAATGATGCAAAATTTTGGTAGTCCAACATGGTTTGTTACTCTAAGTTGTGCGGAATATGACTGGTTCGAATTGCATGAGCACCTTCGATTGTCATATTCTGATAAAATTGCCCCTAACAGTATTGCAGAGTTGTGTTCCTCAGATCCTGTTGCTGTTTCTCTGCATTACCACAACCGATTTCAAGCTCTTTGGAAACACCTTATTATGAATAAAGAAAATGCCATTCTTGGCAAAGTAGAACATTACTTCTGGAGAGTGGAATATCAGGGAAGAGGGACACCTCATATTCATATGGTACTTTGGATAAAAGATGCTCCAAAAATTGGTAATGCCAGCGATAAAGAAATATTAGCATTTATTCAAAAATATGTCACATGCTCACTTCCTGATAAAATTGAAAGTCCAACTTTGCATGAATATGTTCAGAAGTATCAAATGCACCGATGCAATCCAACTTGTCAAAGAAAATACAAATCTGGAGACAAATTTCTTACCAGATGTCGATTTAAATTTCCAAGAGCAACAGCTACAGTTGCAAAATTAAATGATGTGCATTCTAGTATAAGACATCATTTATCTTCCAAGTCAAAAAAGCGTCTTTACATACTCCCCAGAACATCTGCTGAAATGTACATTAATGATTATAATCCATTGCTTTTATATATATGGAAAGCTAATGTTGATGTCCAATTTATTGCAGATAAAGAAATAGCAGTGGCTCGTTATATAACATCTTATATTACGAAAAAAGAAAAATCTGACATGGAAGATCTCTGGAATGAATTGGCAAACAAAGATTTACGCAGTCGTCTTTTTAGTTTTGGCTTAAAAGCCATTTCACATCGAGAGTGTGGTGCTTATGAAGTTGCTGATAGAATTCTTGGACATCATCTTTACGGAAAATCAGAATCTATTCTTTTCATCAACACTACCAAAAAAGAAAAAAGAAAACGTTTATTAAAACCTTTTAAAGAGCTCAACAAACTTAAGGAAACTGACCCTACCAGTGAAGATATTTTTATGGTTCAAATGGTTGATGGTGTATATCCCAATAGACCAGATGAACTTGAAAATATATCCCTGTATGATTTTTCAGCTTTTTATTATCGGGTGCCACAAAAATCAAATGAAAAAATGCCAAATAATTTACAACTTAAAAATAATATTGGGCTATTAAAGAAAAGATGTAAGCCTTTTCTAATACAGCATACTCGTCATGATCCTGATAAATCTGATACTGAACGGGAAAATTACTATCACAGTCTTTTGATGCTTTTTCTTCCTTGGCGTGATGAAAGTATACTTTTGGGTGACCATGTTAACTATCAGAAATCTTTTGAAAATCATCTTCCAAAACTGAAACAAATGATGGAGTATCATGATAGGCTTAAAGTGTTAAAAGAAGGTGAGAAAAAATTAGAGGAAGCTCTAAGAAAAAGTACACAATCTGATTGTGAAAATGTCATTGTTCAGGATGATATACAAAATGCTTTGCAAGGTCATGAGATTATGGAGGCTGGTAAT
The DNA here is from genome assembly GCA_963931845.1 of Maratus michaelseni. Taxonomy (NCBI): domain Eukaryota; kingdom Metazoa; phylum Arthropoda; class Arachnida; order Araneae; family Salticidae; genus Maratus; species Maratus michaelseni. The sequence goes on along the minus strand of OZ007590.1, from coordinate 251,909,614 downwards.
GCCATGGCAGAAGTAACAGCAGCTATGGTACAAAATTTATTTCCCTACTCAACCAATTTAGCCACTCAAGTTTCACAATTACATGCTGATCAGAAAAAAATATTTGATACAGTTCAAAAACATTTTTGTTCTAAATCTGAATCAAGCAAACCACTAACAATGTTTGTTAGCGGATGTGGTGGAACAGGTAAAAGTTTTCTAATTCATGTAATCAAAAATATGATTTCAAATTTTTTCAATAATAGTTTCACTAATGCTGTTGCAGCTCCAACAGGCCTAGCTGCTCTTAATATTGGTGGTGTGACTTTGCATAGACTGTTAATGTTACCTGTAGAGCATGGTAAAACAGCCGAATATCATAAACTTGGGGTGAATAGTTTAGCTATTATGCAAAAGACACTAGCACATCTAAAACTTCTAATAGTGGATGAAATATCTATGGTATCATCATTAATTTTATCTTATATTCATTTAAGATTAGTTGAAATTACAGGCAAAGATGAACTGTTTGGTGGCATTTCAGTTTTATTTTTTGGAGATCTTCTTCAACTACAACCAGTAAAAGGAAATCCACCATATTCTAAATTAACTCATACTGAAGCACGGAAATTAATTGGATCAGTTGGTGCCATTAATATTTGGAAAGAGTATTTTCTTTATGATGAGCTCACTTTAAATAAAAGACAAAAAAATGACTTGGTATATGCAGAACTTCTCAACAGAGTCAGAGTTGGTGAAGTTACTCCTGATGACATCAAAGTACTTGAAACAAGACTTATCCCTAATACTGATAACATTGAAAATGTAGCGAATTATTACTTTGACCTCATGAATCAAAATTTGAATCCAGTATGTTTGTTACCTACAAACAAGTTATGCCTAGAAATAAACTCTGTGATGCTACAGAAGGCTAAAAATAATGTTATAGAAATTCATGCTGAAGATACTATTAGTGGTTTTCAGGAAATGCCTCGCACAGTAAAGACACAATTGGAAAAACTAAAACAAAAATCATCTGATACAGCTGGTTTAGAGTCAGTGATTTTAATTTGTGAGGGCTGTAGAATTATGTTGCGTAGAAATCTTTCTATAGAAAAAGGTCTGGTCAATGGTTCAATGGGTACTGTTAAAGGCTTTAAAAAAGATTCATCAGGAAAAATTATATCAATATGCATTTTATTTGACAACCATGCTACCGAAAAATACATTGAACGAGTAAATGTCAAATTTGAAATTATGAAAAATGTTTATGTTAAAAGATCCCAATTCCCCATTGTTTTGTCATATGGTATAACTATTCACAAAAGTCAAGGAATGAGCCTGGATTGTGTAATGATTAACTTGGGTCCTAACATTTTTGAAAGTGGCATGTCTTATGTTGCTTTATCCAGAGTCACAAGTTTAGAAGGTTTACATCTTCTTAAATTTGATGCAAGTAAAGTTTATGCCTCACCAAATGCTATTAAGGAATATAATCGTCTTAGAAAGGAATACAGATCTGATTTGCCACAATTAGCTGTATGTTCCAGAAAATACTCTGAGAGTAAAATGGTTGTTTCATCTGACATATCAGTAATTGTTAGTGAAAAAAATAATAAAAACCATATTACTGATTTAAATTACTTTGTCTTTAAAGGCTTTAAAAATACAGATCGTTCGTGTTACGCAAATTCTATGTTGCAAACTCTCTTCTGTATCCCAGAATTTGTTAAAAAAATTCAGGAAAGAGTTATTGATCCTGGTCCTACAACAAAAGCTTTGAAAAAAATATTCACTACTTTGCAAAATCCACAGATTGAAACCGTAGATACACTTGAAGTTAGAAAAACACTTCATGTAAAGTTTCATGATGGTACTGATCAAGATCCGTTAGAATTTCTTGATTACCTACTGGAAAATTTGTCAAAAGAAAATGTCAATGCCATAGATCTTTTTCAACTGAAGCAAGATCTTTGGGAGAAATGTAGTAATTGCCCAAGTTATCGAGATATATGTATTAGTACAGAACCATTTAATGCATTTATTGTGAGATTTCCACATGACTTTAATAATAGGGAAGATGCAGTTGATTTCAATGATCTCCTAACACGATGGCAGACTGAAAACATTCCCTGTGTTCATTGCAAAAACAGAACTAAAATGTGTCAAACTCGATTAAATTCTTGTGGAAAATATTTGTTTGTGCAACTAGCCAGATTTTCTTCAACAAATGTCTCTATGGGTCCGAATAGAACTTTTAAAATTACGTGCCCTATAACAGGATTTTCAAACCAAAAGGTTTTAATAAATAATATAACCTTTAAAACAAAATCTGCTATTTTGCATAAAGGAAAGTTCATTGATTCAGGTCATTATATAACAATGGTGCATTCAAATGAAAACGAGATCAATAAATGGACTGTTTGTGACGATATGAAAATAACAGATCGTACACGTTTTGTAAATAATCTTGCAGATGTTTACATTTTGCTTCTGCAGAAATGTTAGATTAAGAAATTGTCAATATAAGGTAAGATATTTATTATAAGAAGAAGAGGAAAAAACACAAAGTTCGTCGATCAGTCGTGGAAAAAACGCAAAGTTCTTCGATCAGTCGTGGAAAAAACACAAAGTTCGTCGATTTGTCACGGAAAAAACGTAAAGTTCATCGATCTGTCACCAAAAAACGCAAAGTTCGTCGATCAGTCGCGGAAAAAAAGCAAATTTCGTCGATCGATTGCGGAAAAAACGCAAAGTTCGTCGATCTGTCCCCAAAAAACGCAAGGATCGTCGACCAGTCGCTTAAAAAACGCAATGTTTGTCGATCTGTCGCAGAAAAAACGCAAAGTTTGTTGATCAGTCGTTTAAAAAACGAAAAGTTCGTCGATCAGTCGTGAAAAAAAGCGCAAAGTTCGTCGATCTGTGGTTGAAAAAAAATGCAAAGTTCGTCGATCTGTGGTTGAAAAAACGCAAAGTTCATGGATCTGTCGCGGAAAAAACCACAAAGTTCGACGATCAGTCGCGGAAAAAACACAAAGTTCGTTGATCTGTCACGAAAAAAACCACAAAGTTCCTCGATCTGTCGCGGAAAACACGAAAAGTTCGTCAATCAGTCGCGGAAAAAACGCAATGTTCGTCAATCAGTTGCGGGAAAAAAAAATCACGAAATTTATCATTCGGTTGCAGGTAAATTAAATAACGCAAATTTCTCTGAAAATGCTGAAATTTTTTGGGCGGGAGGCTCTCGCTCACGATCTTTTTTTGGGCGGGATTTCAAAATTTTCGCTGCGAATCCCGCCCTAATATTCAAGCCCTGTACTTGTCTTGTTTGAATCTTATCTGCTTCATATTAATTTGTTATTAAAAAACTTGAGATATTAAAAAAAAAAGAACTTGCAAAGCAAATTAAAAAAATTAATTTATTTCCATATTGTTAAGCCCGAGAAGGGACAGATATTAAAATTATTTTATTTAGTCAATGCTACAATAATTTTGCATTTTTATATTTAAAAAAAAAATAACTTGCAAAGCAAATTTTAAAAAAAAATATATTTCCAAAATTTTAAGCCCGAGAAGGGACAGATATTAAAATTATTTTATTTAGTCAATGCTACAATAATGTTGCATTTTTATATTAAATCTTGTTCCGTCTATTTAATCTTAAAATATTAAATTTAAATTTGAAACATGATATTAAAGCAACTTTAAAACATTTCATTTAGTTGAAATGAAATCTAAATAAATCTTCAACTTTTTTTTCAGTTTTACATGCATTATGCAAAATTTGTACTGTAGCAAATTTTAACAGACAAAAAACATGAAAAGTTCAAATAATTTAAAAAGTTGAAGATTTATTTAGATTTCATTTCAACTAAATGAAATGTTTTAAAGTTGCTTTAATATCATGTTTCAAATTTAAATTTAATATTTTAAGATTAAATAGACGGAACAAGATTTAATATAAAAATGCAACATTATTGTAGCATTGACTAAATAAAATAATTTTAATATCTGTCCCTTCTCGGGCTTAAAATTTTGGAAATATATTTTTTTTTTAAATTTGCTTTGCAAGTTATTTTTTTTTTAAATATAAAAATGCAAAATTATTGTAGCATTGACTAAATAAAATAATTTTAATATCTGTCCCTTCTCGGGCTTAACAATATGGAAATAAATTAATTTTTTTAATTTGCTTTGCAAGTTCTTTTTTTTTTAATTATATTATTGATAGTTGTGATATATGCAGCCATTATGCTGAAACTAGACAAAGTCCATAGTGCAGATAAAGTTCCATTGTCATCGTGAATGTATATGAGTTCATTGAGGATTTATCAGTGTCATGAGAAATACGTGATAATAAAAATTCACTTCACATTATATAAAACAATGTGTAATTATACGGCAGGCTACAATGTGTAATTATACGACAGGCTTCGAAAATAAAATATCCGCCACTGGGTGATAAAAGGGAAGATACAAAAGAACCATCTTACCAAGCGTTGAGACCTTCACACATTCCCTCTGGGATAGATATATTATATTTTGTTGAAACCAGTAGAATGTACACAAGATCTAATCAGCTAGTAGTTGTTAGACGTTCACAAGAACTATTCAGCTTGTAGATACAGCTTTGAACTCAACGAAGAACAGCGATTATCTTGCTCCAAATGGTATATATGCCAGACCGTCTATAATAGCATCCGTGATGACTACTTGCTTTCCGCGGTTATCACTTATAATTTCAGCATCACACTAACATAAGTATTTTTTGGAACGTTATATTTAAATAAATATTTTAGATTTTGTATTTTAATTTTAAAGTATAGCTAGACATCTTAAATGGTACCAATCGCCGAACCCGTTTAGTTCGAACGATCGGCCCTCATAGAATTTTTTAAGACGCTCAAAATTTACGTCTTTACTGCATGATGATCATTTTTTTAAGAGAGAGAACGCTACGAAAAATTTAAAGAAGTCGCGGGAAACACTAGCCGTTAAAAGCCAGTTAAATTATCTCAACCGCTGGGACTGAAGAGTTCCTCCAATCAGAAAAAAGTATTCGCGATCGGGTTAATCGCAATTAACCGATGTTGTGTTCAAAATCCCCGAACGGGTGCATGTCGCTGAAGCAGTGAACCGTAAAGTCAATGACCTCAGCACCCGCGCAGACACGCTGTGAAAGGAATGTTACTGAGAGGCGAAAAAGGGGGATTCTTCCTTTCTAGACTAAACAGAAACGTTAGATAAGATATTGAAAAAGGAAGATGCAGAAATATTATGAATGTAATAGTATTTTATAAAGGACTATCTTTTAAAGTAAAAAATGAAGAATAATATTAGAAATAAATAATTTAAAATGATTAAAATTAGGACTTAATTAAAATATAGATTTTAAAATAATTAAATTGCAAAAGATTTAAATTAAAGATATTTAAGTTTTGAAAATAGAATTAATACACCGCCGTCGCGTAACATTTTCCATGTCGCGTAACACTAATTATAGATAAATTTGGCTAAAAATATTTTAATTTGGCTAATTTATTGGCTAGCATTTTGAAAATCTTAGCGCGGCCCCTGTATATGATGTATTTTAATTAGTCGTCACTTATTTACAATGATTTATATTTTCATGTAAAAAGTTACTTTTGGTAACTTTTTATGACTAAAAGTGATAATAGGATTAGAAGTGATTTTTTAACTAATTTGATTTAATCATTTTCTTGTCATGAAAACTGTTTATACATTTCTAAAAAGTATGCTTTCAACCCTATCAAAAAACCAGATAAGATCCAGAGCAGCATAAAAAGAGGACAGGGTCTGACCAGACACTTTTTAAAACACTATTTCCAAACAGTAATCTTCATGGCACATTAAAATTGCAAATGTTATAGAAATGAAATTAAAATTGTTTACTAGAAATAGTAGTATGGTAGTAGTTAGGTGACTGATGATATTCTTACCATTTTCTCATGACGAAGTAGTTAGGTGACCAATGAGATTCTCAACATTTTCTCATGACGAATGTTCTACCTTAATTCTAATCATTCAATTTTGAGTTTTAAATGCAAAAATTGTGCTTTTGGTTTTACATCTATATAAATAAAAAGTCGTTTTTGTCTATATCTGTGTTTGTTTCTTTGTTGACAATGGCTGTGGAAATCTATCACACATAGAGGTTTGCAAATTTGGCTCTGTATAGACAAAGACATGTCCGAATGTACCTGAGACTCAGACTTTTGTAATTTTTTTTTATTTTATATTGAAAGGAACATTTCTCATATTTCCGTAATTTTCCAATTTCAGCGGTGATTCTGATCTCCTCATAAAATGAAACCAAATTCTATCTTTTAGCCCAAAATAGTAAATTTTGCTGTCTTTTCCATAATGTTTATTTGGAATTCATACAGCAATTTTTGAAGTCCCCATTTCACCAAAAATGAGAAGTTTGTTTTTTATCAACCAATTTTTTTATGCTTTATCCATCCAAATCTTATATTTTATACTCTTGTATAGAGCAGACTTTCAAGAATTTATTAATAAAATTCTAAAAATATGAAATAGTTTTCTAGTTAATTATTAAAAAAGGTAAGGCTATTGATTTTTTTTTCTCTGAAGCATAGAAAAGAAAAAGAGGAAAAAGTTCCAGCATTAGCTTCCTAAGTAACCCTCTTATTGCTGCCAAAAACTATTACCATAACGACGGGCGTGATCTCATAGTCAGGTTTTTGTTATTATTTTCAGTGCATGGGAAGATGTGAGTTTGGATTCTCTGATTATTAACCCTTAATTGCATAGTGATGTAAATTTCCATCACTTTTTATTTAACTTTTAATAAATAAATATCCTTCTTCGCCACCACTATATTTATATAGAAATATCAATCCAGTAAATTTCCCGTGAACTATGTTGCTGAACAAAGTTAAAAATCTATCTTAAAATTTCTGGTGTCTAATATTTAATATATGTATAAAAAAACACAATTGTAAAAGAAAAACTCATGCAAAGAAGGGTTAATGGTCTAGAAGTGCAATTTCTATCCCTGAAATTCTACAGTGTGTTCTGAATTCAACACTGATTTTAGTCATATTTAATATATCCTGTGCAACACAAGTAATAAAATAAACACTGATGTTTGATGTTAGTAGGCGATTTTCATTTTTTTTTTTTTAAGTGTGTACATAATTTAACTTACAAGTTGACTAAAAACAAAACAAAAAAATTGTGTTGTGTACCATTCACATCACTTTTTTTCACAATTTAGTCACTTTTTTGGTTATTTTGTCATTTTTTTAGTGTTATTACAGTTGCATACCTGAATATATATTTATGTGCTGTGTTTTCTAACAATATAAATATTGTATAATTGAAAATGTGAATTGGTTATTTAGAGTGATGATAATATACATGCAAAAGTGTTTGCACTCAAAATAAGTATGTGTATCCATAGTTGATTTTTTATTTCAAATAAGCTAAAATTAGACGTATGCAAAAATAAAAAAGTATGCAAACTATTTTATGTATACAGCTAAATATACCTATGCTTTTGGTTTCTATTTTGTAATAATTGATTGCATTATTAAGCCAACTCAGACTCTTCCTTACAAAATGGTTTTATTAAATATATATGTTAAAATAGCTGAAATCTATGAGATGGAAGATTGTGTATTACAACACCTGAAATCGATGTGATGGAATATTGAGACTGGCGACAAACTCTATACAAAAGAAGCAGTACCATATCAGAGTAGACAGTCAGCCACCCGAAGTGTAATACTATTAATACAGTCGTATCGTGGCTGGACAAGGCAGTGAATTGAAATTGTGGGTGATTCTCCAAGAGGATCAAAACAAGGCTATGTGCAATTCCATGCTTTTATTTTAACAATCATCAAGGAAGCAGTCCACATATGATTTAAAAGGGCAGTGCTGTCTCTAAAAAATTAGATGTCACGAGCGGTTATTAAAATACGTTGAACATAATTTTCGAACAAAGTTTTAATCATTTGGAATACCTGCTAAGTTAAACGCACAGCCCGGGAACTGTTTAACAATTGAAAATTCGACCAAAATCTGTCTGAAGATCGATTGCACCTGCTTTTTGTGAATAAGCAGAGAAATACCAAATCATGACGTAACGCACGCTCTAGCATGACGTAACGCACGCTATTCCTTATTCTAGCCCATGCTAGAATAAGGAATATGTGTACAGACTACGTCACAACCAATGGGAATGATACAGAATAGAGTCCTGCCAATTTTAAGCAGGCGTATTTTATAATAAAAATAACTCAAGGCGCGAAAAATCTATATGAAAAAAAGAAAATTGCATTTGAAAATAACATTTGAATTCACAGAAATGATCAGAAATCATGATATAATTTAGGAATAACTAACAGCTTTATATTTTAGTAAATTGGGCAAAATAATAATGAATTTAAGGGGAATTCAATAGAATTAACAATAGATATTATTAAGGAATAAGGAATTAGTGAAACTGGTGGTAATTTAGTATAAAACAGAGAAACATCGCGAAGGAAGATTTAATAATGTAACATATATATATATATGAAACAAATTTAAAAAAAAAATATATATATATATATATATATATTTCGCCGTTGACCTCATTAAAACTATAATTCTGTGTAAATCCCATTATTCTAAATTATTTTCTCGCTCCAGTATTTCGATTGTCAAAATTACATCTAGCAAAATATAGTTTATTCCAAATTCATTCTCTTAAAAAAAAAATTGCGCTGATAGATGCTCTATTAAAATTACGCACTTTTATTTCTTTAAATAAAATGCATCCTAGAATTTAATTCTTCTAAAAAACACCAACCTCCCAGCTAAAAATATTTTACTCTTTTGAAATAACAACCTATGAATTTCTTTTCTTTATTTTTTATTTCCCTACGATTCCTGACAAAATATTACTTCTCAAATTATGAAAGACTTTAGTCTCAATGTAAAAATTATTTTGGCATATTGCCATACTTGATAAAACATATGTATTTCTTTTCTCTTTGATCTTATTTATTCGAAGGAATTAGATTTCGAGTTTGTTCTAGAACATTGGTTTGGCGCGCTTTTTTCCAGCTTACGATAAGATTACTTCTATATTAATGCGCCGAAGGAATTAAGCCGTGAGCGTTGATTGGTCGAGAGACTTCTTAGTAAAAATGTATTCTGGAGCGCTCAGAAAATTAAATACGGCGTTTTCCCGCGTTTTGCGGCAGAAGGTTCCCGGATTCGGCGGTGTATGCGGCCCCGACATGCCTGCCTGATCATAGAATGTTCTCCTTGGCCGCCGGTAAATTCGAAAAACAACTGTCTTCTGTTTTAAGATCCAAGATGTCTTCTTATATTTAAAATTTAATCATCAAGTAATGCCACGATATTAAAATTAGCAAGTATGGAGTGAGATTCAAATAGAGTAAAGCCTAATCGATTCATTTTTGACTTTTCGAATAAAAGTAAAAAGGAAATGGACTGCTTCTTATTTGCCTTCTTTTACATACACATGAAGTAAGACTCGGTGCTCGACTGAAAATTTCCTGAGGTGGAAACCAGTGCCTGGAGTATGAATCAAGTGAAATCGTGACATAATTTTTATATTAGTCGACCAGGATAGCGAGACATTTTGGAGTCTAGCGAATATGCTAGAAGTAATGCTTTTGTTCAGCCATTTGCCGATTTGAGTAGACAGCAACTGTCGCGACGGATGGTACTTTGTTTTGATATGTTGTAATCTAGATTGAAATATGATGTGTCGCTGATTTGGAATGTATTATCCTCGGATGGAATTAATTGGAACTTTGATGAATTTGAAACTTTGAAAGACTTATTTTATGAGATGCGGCCAAGTAAAATAAAAAAGAAGACACGGTGGTTCTAGTTGTAAGTTATTTTTTTATGATTGAAATTTTTATTTTGTGATTTTATGCCTTTTGAATATTTTTTATGTGTTTTTATTTTTATTGATTTTTATATGATAATTTAATGATTATTTAAATTCTATTGTTATTTAAATGCTATTAAGATCGGGGCTTTGTAAAGATAATAGAGTACCTTCTTATATTTATATTGATAAAAATAATAAGAATATGGATGAAATTAAGATGATTGCATTTGACCCTAATTCGGGAATGGGGATTCAGCAGTGGCTAGAATATTTCAACCAAATTTGTAACAGAGAAAATAAGAATGAGGGATGGAAATTCAATCATATATCTCAATATCTTAAAGGTGAAGCTCTTAAAGTGTATGTTAATGATTGTTTAAATTGTGATGATTATGAATAAATTGTAAATATTTTAATAGAGAGGTTTATTGACTTAAAATGCCCAAAATTTTCTGATTTTACTACACTGAAACTGGATAAATTAAGTGACTTAGAAAATTATTTTAGAAAAAAGGTAGAGATAGGTAGGCAGTTAAAATTATGTGAAACCATTCTGTTACAAGGATTAACTGATGGATTACGACCAGAATATCAAAATTCTATCAATGTAAATCACCCTGAAAATACCACTGACTGGTATAGGACTGTAAAACAATTTGTTGAAGTTTCTCCAACGCTCAATACTAAACAACCAATCAATCAACCATCTCGTCAGCCAAATTTTTTTGCTCCCCGTTTCCCAATGCAATCTTTTCGGCAAAATTATCAGCCTAGGCAAGAATATGCTCCTCGGAATTGGCTACCAGCACACCAAATTAATCAGAGATCTCCTAATTATAGGAATCCTGTACAAAACAATCATTTCCAAAACCTTTATCCAAGCAGACTATGCAGAATTTGTACCAATAAGGGGGTCAGAAATGCTTACCATTGGGAAAGAGAATGTGTTTTTATAAGTAATACTACTCCCTCTGATACTCATAATGCTCCTTCTTTTGCTTGTAATCCTGGTAATGAATGACAATTAATAGTGTATGGGTACACCCCTAGTTATAATTTACCTTGTATTGTGGATAGTGGTTCCACAATTGCCATTTTACCATTGAAATTTGTAAGAAAACTTAATGCTAAAATTGAAAAAATTCCTACTACTATTATTGGTCAGGCAAAAGGGTTTATAGAAATTAATCAGAAGTGCAGAGTGCTCATCAGGGTTGGGAAAATTAGTAAATGGGTGGATTTTCTAGTATGTAATATAGATCTAAATTATGCAATATTGGGGTTAAGAGAATGTTCAAAATTTGATTTAACAATTAATTGTAAACATTGTATTGTCAAACAAGGGAAAAGAATTGTAAATAGAGGTGTAGCCATACAAAATGAGAAAGCTCTCCATTTTCATATTGTTGATGTTAATAAAGTACAAGTGAATAATGAAAGTATAAAATTTGAAAATGACAGTAGTAATTTTAAAAATAAGTATGATCATTATAACAAGTTTAATTTTTATCAAGTAAATAACAATTTTGAAAGTAATGAAGAGCATAATGATTTGGATTTTTATCATGATGAACAACTAAATTTTCAGAACTGTGGTAATAGTATAATTATGCAGTCAAATAAGGAAAATAATGACTATGAAGTGCAACCAGATTATAGAAGACTCATGACTCCTCAAATTTCTCGCGAAATTAATAATTCTAATTGTGAACTAATGGGGGAGATAAATTTGATTCAAAATGGGGATTTAAGGGAATTAATTCAAAATCACATGGATATTTTTGCTAAACATAAATATGATGTGGGTAGAATTAATATTGAACCACAACGTGTTTATCTTAAATCTGACCTACCAATATCTTTGAGGCCTTATAGAACTTCACCAGCTGAGGAAAAAGAAATTCAAAATCAAATTCAAGGTTTGTTAGAAGCAGGATTAATTAAAGAGAGCAATAGTCCTTATTCGGCTCCTGTCACTTTGGCTATGAAAAGAGAGGAAGGCAAAAAGACTAGATTATGTATTGATTATGAAAATTAAATGCAATTGTAAAAAATGATGCCGAGCCATTACCTCGTATCGATGGGATCTTGGATAAATTGAGTGGTGCTCAGTATTTTTCAACTTTGGACTTAGCCTCCGGCTACTGGCACATACCCATACATCCCGCAGATACTGAGAAATTAGCTTTTGCTACTAGCTCTGGGTTATTCGAATGGTTAGTCCTCCCATTCGGGATAAAAACGGGACCCCCGATTTTCAATAGAACTATTAGAAGAATCCTAAATAAATACAAAATAGATTTTGCTTGCCACTATTTCGATGATATTATAATTTTCTCCTCCTCTCTAAAAGAACATCTTGATCATTTAAATCAAATATTCAAAATTTGTCAATTAGAGAATATTAAACTCAAATTATCCAAATGTAAATTAGCTCAGACTAAGATTAACTTTTTAGGATATGAAATTTATGATGGAATTATAACTCCTGCAAATGCAAATATGGAAACTATAAAGAAATTAAAACCCTTGACAAATATTAAACAATTGCAAAGTTTCCTAGGATCAATAAATGTTTATCATAAATTTATAGATAAATATGCTCAAATTCGACAACCTCTTAATAAATTACTTAGAAAAGATACAATATGGAATTGGACTCCAGAATGTCAAGATTCTTTCAATAAATTGAAAGATGCTTTAATCCAAAAACCTATTCTTAAAATTTATGATGCAAAATTACCACTTCATATGTTTGTTGACGCCTCACAGATGGCAGTAGGTGCAGTGCTTAAACAACCAGATAAAGAGGGGTTTCTGCATCCAATTGCTTATCATTCAAGGAATTTGAAGAGTTATGAACAGAATTACTTCATTACAGAGTTAGAGTGTTTAGCAATTATTGACACTCTTGATAAATTTTATCATTACTTTCATGGAGTCAGATTTACCATCCATACTGACCATGCATCTCTAGTTTGGTTAAAAAATGTTAAGAATCCTAGAGGAAGATTATTTAGGTGGTCTTTAAAATTAAGCATGTTTGAGTATGAAATTAAGTATGAAAAAGGGTCAACAAATGTCGAAGCTGACATGTTGTCGAGAAACCCTGTAACTTTTTTCAACCAACATATTAATTTATTGTTAGATAAAGATGAAATAATAGAGATGCAAAATAAGGAAAATGTAAATGATAGGAAATATCAATCAGAGAATGGAATAATCATACTTAAAAAACATGGATTTCGAAAAGTGGTAGTACCAATGGCTTTAAGAAAAAAATTATTACATATTGCACATGAGAATTATGGACATCTAGGTATACAAAAAATGCAAAATTTAATTTCTCCAAACTATTATTGGCCTAATATGACAATAGATATAACCCAATATGTAAAACATTGTGACACTTGTCAAAAAAATAAAAAACCCAAAACAAAAAGATTTGGCTTACTACAAGCTCTACCAGCCACAGATCAACCTTTTGAGTGCCTCTCTATTGATACTGTGGGTGGATTTAATTATTATAACTCAACAAAGAAATTTTTACACATAATAATAGATCATGCCACAAGATATGTCTGGGCTTTTCCATCTAAAAATGTTACATCAGCCACATATATTAATTGCTTAAAACAAATTTTCAATAGTCAGGTTCCCCAAATAATACTCAGTGATTGGCACAAGGCATTCCGGTCACCTCAATTCAAAAAATTTCTCAAGACACATAACATTAAACAAAGATTTACCTCTTCACATCATCCACAAACGAATGGGAAGGTTGAAAGGGTTAACCAGACAATAGTCACTAGATTAAAATGTAAAGTAAACTCAATCTCATCTAAAATTCCATGGACTCGGTTATTAGAGCAAGTCATTCAAGAATACAATAATACTCCTCATTCCATAACTAATTTCCCACCAGCATATCTATTTTATGGCAAATTACCTTATAACTGTCCTTTAAATCAAAATTATTATCTACCTGTTCAAGAAGCACTAAAAATTGCTAAAAAGCGTACTAAAGAATTTCATTTAAAAAATAAAAGGTTATATGATAGAAAATTTGTTGAGTGTCCTTTAAAAGTAAATGATTTTGTAATTTATGAAGAATTTAAATATCCCAATACTAGGAAGTTGGAACCCACTTTTTCAGGTCCATACAAAATCATAAACAAACTTTCAGAAGTGACTTATGAAATAGACAGATTTAATTATGAAACTAAAGCCAATTCAGTAATTGTACACGTTTCTAAATTGAGACAATATTATTTTCCAGATGATTTCAAATTATTTCATGAAAATACACAAAAAACTTCACATACAGGTTCACAACACCAAACATTAGTAAAAACAATATATTAATTTCTTCTAAAAGTTTTTATTTACAATAACTGAAAAAAAAAAAAAAAAAACTTTCTAAATTAAAAATAAATTCTTCTTACCGCGTATATTCTTGGGTATACACGGGAATACTACTTGTGTAATTCAATTAACTTTAAATATACTGATTAACTTAAAAAATTACTGATTGTGACAAAAGATAGCTATCGCATGTAATAAATTAGCTCTGGTCTTTAGTGTGACCACAAAAAGAGTGGCACCACAGATTAGAGTGGGGGCAATCCCAAAACCACAATGGAGAAAGACTGAAATTTAGTCGGAACTGTTTGAGACTGTTGTTGACTGCTGTTGTTGTTCAAACAGTGACTGTTTAAGACTATTGAAGCTTCAGTATTCAGCTATTCAGTATCAGTGTAATTAAGTTTTTCAATAGTATTCTGCAGAATAGTTTTTTTCAATTGGCAATATTCTTCAGTTTTTCAATGTAATTAATTTTCAGCTTTATTATTTATTATTTATTGAATTCTTTATATATTATGTTATTAATATTATTTATTATGTTAGTTATTTCTTAGTTTATCTTGATGTATTCTCATTTTTATACTTGCAAAAAGTAAGTGTTGTTGTAAAAACTTATGTATTTTAGGTTATGCTTTACTCTAAAAAATATTTTAATTTCTATTCTTCCAAAATTTAAAGCAATTGCTTTGTTTGTGATTCTTGGTGATTTAAATTTTAAAATTGTAAAAATTTTTATAATTTAGGAAAATTCTCAAATTTTTTTTTGTTTGTTTTGCCACTTATCTGAACTACTGTTAGGGAACTGCTGTTCAGATAAGCTTGTTTTTTTTTTGGGGGGGGGGGGGATATTAAAACAAATTTAAAAAAAAAAAAAAAAAAAAAAAAAATTCGCCGTTGACCTTATTAAAACTATAATTCTGTGTAAATCCCATTATTCTAAATTATTTTCTCGCTCCAGTATTTCGATTGTCAAAATTACATCTAGCAAAATATAGTTTATTCCAAATTCATTCTCTTAAAAAAAAAATTGCGCTGATAGATGCTCTATTAAAATTACGCACTTTTATTTCTTTAAATAAAATGCATCCTAGAATTTAATTCTTCTAAAAAACACCAACCTCCCAGCTAAAAATATTTTACTCTTTTGAAATAACAACCTATGAATTTCTTTTCTTTATTTTTTATTTCCCTACGATTCCTGACAAAATATTACTTCTCAAATTATGAAAGACTTTAGTCTCAATGTAAAAATTATTTTGGCATATTGCCATACTTGATAAAACATATGTATTTCTTTTCTCTTTGATCTTATTTATTCGAAGGATTTAGATTTCGAGTTTGTTCTAGAACATTGGTTTGGCGCACTTTTTTCCAGCTTACGATAAGATTACTTCTATATTAACGCGCTGAAGGAATTAAGCCATGAGCATTGATTGGTCGAGAGACTTCTTAGTAAAAATATATTCTGGAGCGCTCAGAAAATGATATACGGCGTTTTCCCGCGTTTTGCGGCAGAAGGTTCCGGGATTCGGCGGTGTATGCGGCCCCGACATGCCTGCCTGATCATAGAATGTTCTCCTTGGCTGCCGGTAAATTCGAAAAACAACTGTCTTCTGTTTTAAGATCCAAGATGTCTTCTTATATTTAAAATTTAATCATCAAGTAATGCCACGATATTAAAATTAGCAAGTATGGAGTGAGATTCAAATAGAGTAAAGCCTAATCGATTCATCTTTGACTTTTCGAATAAAAGTAAAAAGAAAATGGACTGCTTCTTATCTGCCTTCTTTTACATACACATGAAGTAAGACTCTGTGCTCGACTGAAAATTTCCTGAGGTGGAAACCAGTGCCTGGAGTATGAATTAAGTGAAATCGTGACATATATATATATATATAAACACATTTAAAGTGATGTGCTTAATGCTTGAAGAAGTAACTGTCTGTCAGTATGTGAAAAATTAAAAGATACAACCAGTTAATTTACATTTTATTTTCTGTTTTCAGGTCCATCTAAAGATTCTCCATGGGTGCCCAGCCAATATTCTATCGTTTGCCAAAAGCATTTTAAAGATGATGATTATGTCCAAAATAATTTTATCGGTAATGGTCAAAATTACTGTATATTTGGTACCTTATTAAAATTTAATTTTATGCAATTAGTTATTTTTAATGTTTGCAAAACTGCTGTTGCTGTTATCATCATCATTTTCTTTGTTTTATGTATGTTGGAATTGCAGTGTTTCCAGAATATATGATATAAAAATTTGACTATATGGCCCCTGAAAAATAAGTCTCCCTCCAACATTTTTCTTTTTGTTCAAAATGTTGGTTTAAAAAATTTCATCTATATTTAATACTCTATAAAAGTAAATTTGATCTCTAAAATAATTTGTTTCATGTAAAAAATGCTCCCTCATCATTTAACATCCTTCTTCCTTCAACTTCTTGTTAAATGTTTCTTTTAACAAGAAATTGACAGGAAAGGATGTGGGGGGGGGGCTGATTTGAGAACATCTACACAAGTAGCAGTAGTTCAAAGGTGAAAAAAAAATGTAACATGTTTGCTATTAGATAGCAGTTGCTGTCATATTTCTAAATTTTACAACAAATGACTATCTTTTTACTTTCCGGACACATATCGTATAAGAAAAAGATTGTAAGTAAGATGAAAATCTAATTATGAAAGTATTAGTGTATCTTTAGACTTTGAGAGTCCCTCAATCCATTTTTGCTATTTTTTACAATAATTCCATATGTATGTGTGTATGTTGGAACTTTGTTTTATTTTCAGATCCCTAGAGTTTGCTTTTGGTGTTTTTAGATAACGTCAGTATGTATGTATGCATGACAAACACAATAATACCCAAACTATGCTTTCAATTAAGATCCCAGTTGATTAATATGGTATAGGCAGCTGTCACAAGAACTATATACATTTTTGACGAAATTGCCTGGCAGTACTGGTATCTAAACCATTTTTTAACCATTCTGTGATGATAGCTGATAAACATTTTCTCTTCTATCTCAATCATTCAGTTAAATTAATTTTATTGCTCAAATTCATTTTATGTCTATACAACAAGTTGTTTCTCCAGAACATGACTTAATTTCATAAAAAAAAAAAAAAAAAATCCTACTTCTATTCAAGTTATGATGCTTCATGAATCTATCTCTCTATATATTTATTTGTCTTCATCTAACTTTTCAAATGTCATTTAAACTCACTTTCCACAAATGAATTTCATTCTAATCTTCAGAATAAGCTTCTCTCATGGTCGATTTTATGGTTTCATAAAAAAAAGTTTCACATTATAGGTTTTTAATGCTAGTAATGTCCCTGGTAGCAAATTGCATAACTATGCAATTTAAACTCACTTCCTGTGAATAAATTTCTTTGACATCTTCAGAATAAGATTCTGTCATGATCAAATTCATGTGTTAAGTGCTTTTATGCATGTAGCACCCTTGTTGGAAAATTACATGACTATGCAATTTAAATTCACTTCCCCAAAATGAATTTTGGCTCAATTCTTCAGAATAAGCTTCTGCCATGGTCAAATTAAAATTTTGTAAAAAAAAAAAAATTCTCATGATAGGCTTTTTTTATGTTAGTAACTAACACCCTTGGTGGGAAATTGCATAGCTACACAATTTAAACTCATTTCCTGTTAATAAATTTCTCTCAGATCTTCAGAATAAGCTTCCACCATAGTCAAACTTTCACATGATAGGTTTCTTTTATGTAAGAAGTGCCCTGTTGCAAAATTACATAACTATGCATTATGCCATTTAAACTCACTTCCCACAAAAGCATTTTGCTCAAATTTGAAGAATAATCTTCCACCATGGTCAGTTTTATGGTTTGATGAAAAATTTCACATGAAATTTTTTTAATGGTAGTTGTGCCACTTGCAGGAAATTGCATAACTATGCAATTGAAACTCGGCTCCATCAGTTGATATTAGGTACTTTTTTGTTAGGGGCCTTGTCATAACTAAGTTTTAAGAATGTGGAATTTCGCACCAAATGTTATAAACAATCCTGAAATTGAAACAGCGGCCAATGGGAAAATTTTTATCTTATGTGACTTATTTATGTTATATATTTTGTATTGCATTATTTACATGGCTTATTTATGTATAAATTAAACAAATAGCATTTCAATATATGTATAAAATTGTGTAAATGTTAAAACAAATTGTTTAATTATTCAATGCGTTAATAGTTATCTCAAAAACCTATAACAATCTGATGACATTTTAAAAATGTAAATAAAAGTTGCCAGAAAGTGCTTTTGAAATTTTTTTTTTTTTTTTTTCACCAAATTCAACCATTTTGGTTTCTCGCATTAAGACCTGATAACAAAGTACTTGAATTTAATTAGTCAAATTTGTGTTTTGATAAAAATTTCTACATGATAGTTTTTTTTTTTTTTTTTTTTTTTTTTTTAATGCTGGCAGCCCCCCTCCCCTCTCCTCCCCCCCTATGAAATATTGAATAAGTATTTTTTTTATTTAATGTTTTGTACCCTATTGTAAAATTAGATAGTACAGATTCCTATCAACCCTTCTTTAATGCCAATAATGCCCCTTAGCAAGAAATAGGGTAGCCAAATTTAAATAAAATTTATTTATTTTTTATTTTTATTTTTTTTATTATTATTGTATGACAACCATACTTAAGTTTAAAATAGGTAGGACAGATTCAAATTCAACATAACTTTTATTTGTGTTTATAACATCCCCTGCTGGGAAATAAAGTAATTAAATATGTGTTTTTTTGTTGTTGTTGTTTTTTTCCATATGAAGATTCAAACTCGAGTTGAAAGTATTTCAATGGAACAACAGTTTGCCTTTTCTTAACTACTATTTTATTGGAATAAAAGTTAATTTTAAAGAATGAAGATCTATGTACCTTTATGATGTTAGCATAGAAAATTTAATGTACATCTAGAGTACTTTTTATGGGAAAGTTATATTTTTGCAATATACCTTAAATTTTATTTCAAATGATAAAAGGTATATATTTATCTAAAGTGATTTAAACTATCAAAAATTATAATATATTTATTTGTGCATAGTGCACACTTTTTTCTTAAAATTTTAGCCTTAAAAGTTAGATATGCACATTATACTCATGATATTTTCATCAGCTATATGAAAAACCTTGCATGCTTTCATTAAGCCATTGAATACTACCTGTGAATTTTCTGATAAAATTTTATGAATGTAGAAGTAGTAAGTGAAATAGTTACTCTTCCATATCATATTTTCTGTATTATGAGCAAATATTCAGTACTGATTTATTCATTACTGTTTATAAGCATTTTAAAACAACCTTTACAATGAAGTGTCTTTTCATGCCAATTCAATCAATTTTTTTATGGTTTGTATGTTTGTAACACACTGTCAAATATTTTGGGAAAACCTTTGTTTACATATTACTTAGTATAGTGATGGGTGATGTCAATATTTTTTATCGATACTATGGCCAACTCGATTTCATCTTACTATCAATTTTTTTTTCAATGTCTCTAGTGTATGAATTAGGATTCTTAACTGACATTATATCCGATTTTATGAAGAATAGCCATAAAAAAAATTAAGATTAGTTTAGCTGTTAGATTCCTTTTGCTGTAATATGACTAATTTTGTATTAACTATTTCACATCAGCTCCTGAAACATTGGAGATCTTATTTAAGGTTTCAAGAAGAGCCGAAGGTAGCCAAAAAAATATTAAAGGAAGCTTCATTCACCAAAAGTCTGTCAAAAATGGAAGCTGAAGACAATATAAAAGCCAATACAGGAAATTGCAGCACTCCCTAGCTGAGAGAACCAGAACTAAAATGGTGTGTGTGGGGAGGGGGGGGGGGGATTCATTTTCAAAGGATGAAAAGTGCTGGAACATTTTTCAAGTGATTGTGCTGAAAATTTTTCAAAAATGTAATAATAGTCTTTAAATTTTAAAATTTCTAACAAGCAAAATAATAATAATAATAATAATAAGTTCATACATTTTTATTTAAAAAAAAAAATTACCTCAATCAGATATTCTCTTTCCCTCTCAAATAATGGAATCACCCACTTCCAAAGACTACATTTTCTTCTCTAAGCAACCCTGTTTCGCACCTTTCATTAGCTTTAAAAATCAGATGGCACGGTCTACAAATGCCCACTGAAAAAAGGGAAGAATACAGCTCATGCATGCTTGCATCTAATCAATCTATCGCTAATGCTCTTTTACTAAAATAGCCAGCAATGAGATTTTGCACCAATGTGTTCTGTTATGATTTAAAAATTTGACTCTTAATTTATTCAGGATTTTAATATTTAACCTTAATTTATTCATCAATTTAATTAAACTCATTAAATTCATTTAAATTAATTAAGCTAAATTTCATTTTTGCATTTTAAATCAAACATTCTTTTTAAATTGTTTACTTTTGGTGAGAATATAAATTATTTTCAGAATCTTTCCATTACATATGTTTTAGGATATTCATTTCAATTTTAATTTACAATTCATTCACTTTACAATATTAATTAAACTTCATTTCAAATTATCTAAAATAAAAATATTTCTGACTTACTTTTTCTAACTTTTAAATAATGTCCATTTTTCTTAAATAATATACAGTCTAAAATAAATTATTCCAAAATATAGTGTATTTCCTTTTTAATAATAGTGATTAAAATTGGTTAATTGTTAATTTTATTCTTTTCAGAAAGTTCAAATTCATTTATTTTAATTCAGGCAAATTCTTTCAGAATCACGAACTTTACCATATTTCATTTCAAAATTTCTAAGTCCAATAATCATTTTTCAAAATTTCTTAATTTAAATATTTTACTTTCAAAAACATATCTGGTGGAAAGAAATTTTAATTTTATTTAGATTGCTAAAATTTCATTTGTTTTCATCCATTAGTTTGGCAGTTATAGATTTTTAATTACTTTTGTTTCTTCTGTTTTGAATTTCGTCGAGATTTGCGATCAAACGCCATTGATGAGTATTTAGATGTTTCGGGTAAACAAGCAGGCATTATTTCTTAGTTCCCGCGCATTTGTATCTGGGTCAGTGACTCACGAGAGGCAAGGTCATTATCAGTCCGATTCAAGGTGACAGATAGAAGCTCATAGAACATTCGCAATGACGTGTCGTCAACAGTTAATATTTGACTTTGACCGCGTGGGTGAGCTTCTTCAAAAAATCCATCAGGTGGTGTCACGAGCGCGACAGTTAGATTCGGAACCGTTGGGAGATGCTCTTTTCTGATTGGCGGAGATTTCAAATCTCATAGAGAGATCGTACTTTGAGTATTGAATCGGAATCACTTCGCCAAATTCGTTTGATCGACATACAACGTTTCTTTGAGCTGTCGGGCCTCTGGCCTGGCGGCAGTTGAGTTTGTTCCAGCACTGGATGAAGTTATTCACTTAGTGGGTGGAAATTTGTTGTGATTTTCTCGAGAGATAGAGAAACTAAGATTTTTTAGATGCAACGGAGCAGTGTTACCATCCCTTTTCGACATCTTGAGCTATTTATTAGCTATCGCTGATTTATTGAAGAGTATTTACGATGTATTAAATTGAACCAGCAGAATTAGATGCTTGCCAATCTATTTTGACATCTAGACCCACCTACATTCTTCAGCGTTTTCTGAGAGCCAGTCTGTGAATTTTCGTACATCCCTGAATGATTTCTCATCAGATAGATGCAAGCGTGATAGAAGAAAAACGTTCATATTATTTATTTTCCTATTCCAACAATGAACTCCATTTCTTGAATTGATCCATTTAACAATAGCATTTCACTTCAAGTATAAAAAAATTATGTTCATCGACAACTGAGTTTACCTTGTAAAAGAATCTGCCATTTTTCTGAGAGACAGTTTTTCAATCTTCACGAACATCCTTAATGACGAACATTAAATTTTGAAACAATAAACTTATTTAAACGAATAACATTTTAAATTAATCTAAAAGGACTGAACATCATACATTTTGAATGTATTCTCATTATTTAAAATTATTATTAAAAATTATCTGGTAAGAATTATTGTGAAAGAAGAAAGATTGTGAATGGATATAATCAAATGAAGTTCTTTTCATATTAATATTTTGTGAGTGCTCTTTCTGCTTCAAATAAATCTATGTGTGTCATCTATTTGGTGAGTTATTTATTTTCTTAATTTACATTTCACCTATTTCAGATGGATCAACTTTGGTGAAAATGTTTATCATTCTTAAATTTTACAATTAAGCTTTTAACTTAAATTATAATATTCCAACATTAAATTTTAACCTTTTTAATTTAACTTATTTCACAACGCAATGTTACTGCCACTTGAGATTACGCCATATAGAGAGATTTTGGGATAGTTAACTTGTACTATTTTCAAAATTGAATTTTCAGGTTTGGATTCAATCGGAATATTTTTCGAGAGAATCGTCACTTCATTCATTTTTCCCGGAAGGAGAGGAGATATATGCTTGTGTCACTTTTGTGCCTTTTCAAGTCTGTATCTGATTACTCTCTGGTTTTTATTTCAAACACATGCTTTTTTTTTTATAGCTGTTAATTGATCTGTTTTGTGGTATGATGATACTATTTTTCTCATCTTTTTTTTTTTTTTAACTAACATGTTTCATCTATGATAACAAAAGTATGGCAGGAAAATGCATATATTATGACTTTTGGCTTGAAAAGCCTGACTATAAACTATGGCTGGCTACAAAGGAAAGCGAATGATGTGCATTCTGCCCATATTTGACATTTGACCATTTCTAAATCTGAAGACATTGCTCAACCGTCAATGTCAACATCTAATCCTCAACCATGGATGATCGAGTCACTCGTTGTAAAACACTATGTCCTAGACGCCAAAATTTTGTGGGCTTTAAAGACAATAAAGCATCAGTTTTCTTACAAGTGAAATGAAGACATTGAAAAAATATTAGCGGCAGTAGTATTGCTTGAAAGTTTATTATGTGTAGTGAAAACAAAACTGCATATTATGCTGTATTTAGAATCAAACCACATCTGCAGTTCAGTTTAGTTGAGAATTTAAATCAGAAAAACTTTATACTTTTATTCAATGAAACTTTAAACACTCTTAAACAAGAAAAGCAATTGGATATCCATGTCAAATATTGGCACAACAACAAAGTAAGTACTGCTTATTTTAATTTTGCCTTTCTTGGTCATAGTACATCACCTGATATCTTTTTATGTTTTTATATTTGAAATTATAAAATTAAATGGGCCAAATGCAAATTTGAAGTTTCACAGTATGTTACAGGGTTAGTTTTTGAAAGTTTCCAATTTTTTCCTGTTTTCTTAACTTTTTATTATACAGAATTCCTTTCTTATTATTATATTATTATTCATAACTTATTAAGTTAAAATACTTTATTATTTAAAAATTCCCTAATAGTATGGTTTCATGAAATTGACTATTATAAAAAATTTTAAGGATCTAATA
Organism: Maratus michaelseni; assembly: GCA_963931845.1. NCBI lineage: Eukaryota > Metazoa > Arthropoda > Arachnida > Araneae > Salticidae > Maratus > Maratus michaelseni. The sequence goes on along the minus strand of OZ007590.1, from coordinate 251,885,879 downwards.
AGATGTCTTGAAATAGACTGGCAGTGTGGTGACTATTTCCCTTATAATATATTATTCTACAGCAATTTTAATGCATGTAATATTGTGTCTATCTAAATAGGCCTTGAAAAGTGCTCGAATTTTATTTGTTCTTAAGTGTATGAACCATGTATATGTGATCCCGATCATTTACAAACTGTTAGTGGGGAGTCTCTCCACCACTGACTTAAAATTTTGAATTTTATCCCCTGAATGTATTTAATTTTCTGCCAAACTATGCTCGCTAAAATAAGGCAGTTCGCTGTAGACTGTATTAAGGTACTTTTCTGCAATATTAATAAATAAATGCTTTGTAGTCATTTTATTTTTATATCTAATTTGATGTATGTTTCAGAAAATAAGATACGAAGACTGAAGCCATCTGCTGTACCCAGCCTTTTCTTACCAGAATCTTCCATAAATAAAATAGAGGCAATCTATTTTAAAAATGAAACTTCGTTAAAAATGTCAGATCAGCAAGAAAACAGGTAGGATGTAATTATAAAATTCATATCTATAGAAATTTTAAAGTTAATAGTTAGTATTGTTTTCATTTTGCTTTGTAACTTATATTACTCATTGATTTTTGCAAAATACAGGGATTGGGTTTATTGTGCAATTTAACATTGTTTATACAGCTGATGAAATATTATGTATAAACAGGGATATAAAACTCAAATTTTTAAGTTAAGGTGACTCCCCTCTGACATTTGTGAATGGAGCAGATTACAAATTGTTGGTAGGGAGAGACAATGGGAATACTATTGGGCTGTCTGGAAAGTTCTTTAGTGTAAATGTACAAGTGCACAAGCGATTTCAAAAGAAAATTTAACAGATTTTTGTTAATGCATTATGCCAACTGCACACAGCTTGTGTTTTATGTAAAAATTATCAAAAAATGTATGAAATGTTTAAATGATTATCTTAATGTAAAAGAATGGAAGATAAAAGTTAACATATTTGTCAAATTTTAATTGTTTTTCTTCAACATTTTCTTTTTTAAGTTGCTGAAGTACATAAAGAGATGTGTGCTGTGTATGATACTGAGGCAGTAACAGAATGCACTTGCAAAAATGGCTTGTAAGGTTTCATTATGAAAATTTCTTAGTTCAACTTGCACCGTACTCAGGTTAGGCAAACGAAGATTGATGAGAACCATTTAACAGTCTTGATTAAAGCTGTTTTAGCACATAACAGTTTGTGTTATTGTAGAGAAGCTAAATTCATTAAAAACAACTGTTTGTGACTACATGTAAAATCTTTAAGTACATAAAAAAAAAGCTTGATGGTTTGATTTCACATGAACTAAAAAAAAAAAAATCACTTAATGCAACTAAAATTAAAATGGGTATGTAGCTCATTCATTCTTTTAAATAGTCATTATTTATTTATTTTAAACTTGGGATAAAAAGAGTATTATTTAAATAAATTTTCTCCCTAAATAAAAATTCAATTATTAATAGTTTAATAGTAAACAATTATCAGTAGTTTTAAAAGTAATATTTATTATTAAATAAATTTCTTAAATTGCAGAAAAAAATAAGATTGTCAAATCTGGAAGAAAAAAACATCTCATATGTGCAGCAGAGATTTTTTAAGTTTTGCTGATGTTTTAACGCATCTAAAAACAAAACATGTAATCTCGTTTAGGTCAGAATCTTAATACCAAGATAAATTTTAAGTTTCAGTTGAAAAAAAATTTAATTGAAAGAATTCTGAAAAAGCGAGCTGAATTTGAGATTTTTGGAAATGTTTCCTAAAAATTTGTGTAGTTTTCTCGGTGTGCCTTAAGAAATCTTTATATTGTGTTCTGTTTCATTCATTTCATTATTTTATTATAGTGCTCTATTTCATCATTTCATTATTTTACTATAGTGTTCTGTGATTTACAATGATTGTAAATCAGGATTTCATTGAGTTTCAATATATCTATTTATTAATAGAATTTTGAATTTTTTATATGCTTTATTTTGTGATTTATTTCCAGAAATCACCCATAAAAAATATTGCTTGGGTTTCATTTCTTTTACTCTGAGTTCTTGTAGTACTCATTATTTTGAGAACTTCATTTGGACTATGTTTTTGTTTTATTTGTTTATTTAGATTTTTAGAAAATTAACTTTTTTTTTTTTTCCTTGGGATGCTATTGTAGAAATGAAGTTCTTTATTAAGTTATGTAATTCTGCACAATAAATTACCATGATTCTGTTCTCTTTTAGGAATATGGATTATATTAGCTGTTCTGTTCCAGGCTGTCATTCAAAATGTCATTGGAAAGTAGAACATAATATTGCAGAGGAAAATATCCCAATGTTTCCTATGCCTCGTGTAAGTAAATAAAATGTTAAATATAAATGGCTCACATCTATAACATGCTTCATACATTTAAAGAATAATTAAAACAAAATATTTTGAATGATACTGATAAATACTAGATACGTTTTTGACATCAGAGTGTATTCTGTGTAAAGTTTGTGATATTTTTTGTTTTCCTTTGTATGTTAATCTATTTATTATTTGTAATGATATTATGTAGAACTGCATTTTTATAATGCTGCTTTTTCTTCTTTTCAACTTGTGCTTTTTAACTTTAGAATATATTTCTTTACTGTCTAATATAAATAGGATAATAACATGTTCATTCTTAAAATCAATATTGAGAAGGTATATGCTTAATGGAAATGCTCTCTTATTATCACTAATAATTCCTGATTTATCGGTAAAAATAGGAGAATCAAGGTTGCCATGGAAAAATTATAATAATAGAATATATTTTAGAAATGCTTTAAGAATTTATACACAATAAAAATGATGTTGGATAATGATTTTTCAATTTTTGTTACAAAGAGCTATTTATTCAGTTGTAATAAATTCATCTTAATTTTTTTTAACTTTTTATCAAATCTCTTAATTATTTTTTGTGTAATTCCATGTCAGTTCAACCAATTTTTTTTTTTTTTTTTTTTTTTTTTTTATGGTTTGTAATCTACCAACAGAGATTTTGTGGAAATCTTGTGTACATACTACCCTTACCTTTGTTTGAACTCATGCAATTTTTTTTCTTTCCTAGATAGACCTCATAGTTTTTGAGATAAGGAGAGTTAAAATTTTTAATTTTTCAACAAGTCACACATTTCTGAGGCTGTATATGTAGCAGAGTGTGTACAGACTCCTTAGAAACCCATTGGAAATGAAAAAGTTTAAAGGAGTACCTAGAACCCCTTAAACAAAATACTGCTTAAAAACTCCTTAAATGTATCATGAAGTAAAATTTAATGGTATCAATAATAACAAAATGCTGACTAATATATATATATATATATATATATATATCGAAATTATTAAACTTATAGATGAAATTCACAAGATAATTATGACTTAGCGTATTGAGATAGTCAAATAAGTTTTAAAGCACTGATGTTGATTCCTTTTGAATTATTAATCTATGTGTCTAAAATCAGTGGCGAAGTACTACTATAGTAGTTAATATGTGTAGAAAATTGCTGTTTGGAACTCCAAACTGCTTTGTTTGATAGCAATATATCTTGTATCTAAATGTACAAAATTTGATGAAACTAAATTGAAGAGCGGCGGATTCGTTGCCTGTTTTTTACCAATAAAGGGTTTAATGTGTTTTACTTTTTCTGTGTATGGCATACTTATTCACATAGACTCCACTCCAGATAGAAATTCATAAAGTTCTGAGTTAAGACTAAGGACTCCTGCTACCCGTGTACGTCTACAACATTAAAAAAAGTCAAAGTTTAAAAGATAGAATTTTTTTAAATGAACAAAACTCATATCCATTTCTTAGTACTTCAATAAAATTTAATCAAATTTTGTACGTTCAGTAACGAGACCCGTGGGGACAACCGAGCTCCGTTCGGTTTAAAATTAGCTTTGCGTTCAACTTGATATAACAATAAATTCTCGCTGTTTTATTACAAAAAGTAATTTTATTTTTTAACAGTATTATTTACAGAAACAATCAATATTAAAACTATGTACATATTTCTAAATTTTACATTACTTACATTACATATTTACAACGAAAGGACACCCTTCCAAACTACAATTGAATTCTGTTTTCGAGAACGTTTCTAGACTTTGATTGGTTGAATGATGTATCGCGTCTTCTATTGAGAATTTCTAGAAAATACCTTCAGAATCTGAAAGCCAGTTTTTTCGCCAAATGTTGCCAAAATATCGCCAAGTTTGGTGACATTCTTTCATTTAGCGCCAAGCATGTATTGAGAAAGTTCTATGTACTCTGATTGATTGAATCATGTATCTCAGCTCCTATTGAAAATTTCTAGAAAATTCCTTCTGATTTTAAAAGTCAATTTTTTTGCCAAATATCGCCAAATTTGGCAAAATGTTACCAACTTTGCGACTTTGTTTACTGCCAACTGTTCAATAACTTAAAACTGTTTTAGCTTTCAGTCTCATTGAAATGCATTGACCCATAGTGATCCCAAAATGACCCACTAATCGAATTTTCTCGAACATCTGACCTAGTCCAATGGTCTTCTTGTGCCCGAAAACTGTAGGATACAAAATTGCGTCAAAATCGTTAGAGCCATTTTTAAGATAAGGTTTGCATAACCACACACACACACACAGACAGATACACAAGGTTTGCTTGTATTATAATGTATGATATATCGTTACGTAACAAAGCAGTTTGGCATGCCAATCTGCATTTTTCTACACATATTAATTATAGACCTTAACCCCTAATTTTTAGATAAATTTATTAATATTTCAACCTGAGGTGGAATGTCATTAAATGCTTATCATTCCCCAAACATCCTGGGGCATGCAAAATGACTGTTACAGGAAGTCCTCAGGAACTGCAAAGTCTGCTTTATAGGATCCTGAGGAGCTCCTTGGGTGACTTTTTCAGGAGGCTCTTAGGAGGATTATTGGAAGTGATAAAGGGGTTGTCAAACGACAATGAGTTTGTAACATGCACACACTCATCTACATTAATAAAAGAAAGGTTTGTGTGTATGCGTCTCTTTGTCTCTGTGGCTAGGAAAATCTACTGAATGTAGAGGTCGGAAAATTTGGATGAGGATAGTCCAAGACAGGTCCTGTTGCACCTGAGTCTCAGTTTTATAATTAGCTGTGATATTAATTAAAAACTACAATGAACTCTCGTCAAAAATATGCTTTTTTTCTCAAAATGACATTTGCCAGCAGTTCTGGCTTGACTAGCATTAAAGAACTGAAAAGCATAAAATAGCTTCATTTTTTTACATCTTTCACTGCACCCACCAGGTTAACTATTTGAAAAATGAAAGAATCAAACCATATCTATGTACTTTTTTCTTTCTAACTTCGCAATCTGGTAAAAAATATATTATTGTTAACCTTTCGAAAAAGTTTGATTTGCAAGGGTTTTTTTTTTTTTTTTTTTCCTTTTATCAGAGCTTGTATCAGGCTCAATTTCCAAGATATGGATAATCAAAAATATCCAATTAAAGCAGTCACTTTCTTCTCTTCGACAGTGCAATTTGTTTTCAAATATACTAATGTTAAAATCTCAAAACATTCAAATGACTAGAAGTATTAAAAAAAAAAAATCTGCAAGATTTCCACTCTGAACATGAACATGTGGGTGGCTTCAGCTCATGTTTTTATGGCTAAATATCCAAAGTTTTTCATGAAATTTTTACACAGGTTTCAAAACTATTATATTTATAACTGATAAAATTTTCAAAGAGTTTGGATGATAAGAACTATGTTTTTATTAATGTTAAAGGACCTGATAAAAAAAAAAAGCATAAAGAAAACACAGATCTTTTACAAGAAAATATCGATATTTTTTCATGAAATTTTTACACAGACTTCAAAAGCATTATATTTATAACCCATAAAAATTTTTTAAAAGTTTGGACAATAAGAACTTTTTTTAAAAGTAATAAAATACCCAGAGTTTAAAAAAAAAAAAAAAAAAAAAAAAAAAAAAAAAGTCTTCTTACAAGCAAATCTGTACCACTAAATATCAATATTTTTTCATAAATTTTGTACAGAAACTATAGAAACATTATATTTTTATTTTAACTCATAAAAAATTTCAAACAGTTTGGGCAATAATAACTTTTTTTTTTTTTTTTTTTTTTTTAACATTTAGTGTACTTGATGACCTCCCTCCCTTTCCGAAAGTCACTTTTGGCAAATTTTGTTTCCTCCCACCCCCATAAGATTTCAATGTAAAAAAAGGTGAGAAGAAAAACACTGCTTTTTACAACTAAATATCAATATTTTAGCATGAAAATTATACACAAGCTTCAGAAACATATTTATAACTCATAAAAATTCAAAGAGTTTCGATTTTTTATTTTTTCTGTTTAAATGTATTTTATAGCAGTTGCGTAAAACAAAAAATGCTTCTTTACAAGCCTTTTTTATTTAGATTTTCCATGGTTTTTTTTTTTTTTTGGTTTTTTTTTTTTTTTTTTTTTTTTTTTTTCGAAACAAATGATGTCATCTTCTAATGCAGTTAAAATACAATTGATAATCTTTTTTTCCTCCTTCGCTATCAGCGATCAGTTTTTACTGTAACTTTGATGGAATAAATGAGATGATATTCTGGCTTGACTAATGTTGTTTGCAGATATTTGTAGTCCTTATTTTTTTTATATATAAATTTAAACTTGCATCTGAAATATATTAAAATGCAGTGTGAAATCTTTGCATGGGTCCACTGATAATTTTTATTTTAGAATATATATAGTTTTTTTTTTCTTTAATTTAATGTTTAAAGCAATTTTAATTATAGAAAATGTAAACATGTATATGATTTTGCTAATGTTAGATAAGTATTTTTTTTCTTTATTGACAGCATATAAAGTAATTTTCTATTTAAAATCGGGTAATTCAACCATTTTTCTAAGTCTCTGAGAGTTTGAAGTAATGAATCTTGCCTGTAGTCATTTAACTAAGATAGGATTTTTTATTTATTTATTTAGGGGAGGGGGGGGGGATGATCTTATAGGTCTTCAACTACAATGTCTTTCATTTAAATGAAAGTACATGAATATATCCTTTCCTGCTTATTTTGTTTGGAGATAGAACTCTCCTTCCTCATTGTACCTATTATGAACTTGATAGAATTAGGTAAGAGGTAAGATTTTTGAAAATATTATTGATTTTTTTTTTTTTTTTCAGAGCTATTTTCATGGCCAAAGATGGGTACTTTTCATTGCCCCCTCCCTATCAAAAATCCTCTGTATGTCCATGTTGCCCAATATTATCCAGATTTTGAAAATACTAAATTGAAAATGAAATTTTTATAAATGATAATTATTAAATCAGTTCTAAATAATAATATTTATATAAAATACTTTAATGTTTTATTTTACCTTTTCTGATTTTTTTCTTAATCTCTAATAATCTTTTCTTTGTATTTTTAAAATCCAGTGTCAAATTTAAATGTTAGAACTATTTTTTTCTTCTCTCTGCTTTTTTAATATTATAAGTTATTGAAAATTACACTTAAATGAACTAAATTATTCTTCAATATCCTCTTCCCATATTTTTTGTTTCCATATAGTATTATTTTATTTCAGTTAATGAACTTGTTTTTACTGTTATAAACAAATTTTCATGAAAATACTTATTAGACCTGGGATAAAAATGTTCTGTTTGTGCAATTTTTAGAAGTTTTCTTGTTAGCCTAATTTTTTATGCTTTTCTGTAATTATAATTTTTCTGTGTGTTTTTATCATAATATGCATATTGTTGTATTCTTCTTGCATTTATGATTTCTTTTCCCCTTAATGTAAGATATCTGGTTTATTTTCATCCTTTATTATCTACATAATTATCATTTATGTATCTAAAATTTCATGTGTTTAAAATGACAACATATCTCTAAATGCATTCTTATTTTAAGTTTAAATATTCTGTAATACTTAGTATTAAAAAATATTATAATTTGATATCTTTCTCTTTTTTAAGGGTGATTTTCTCTTTAATAAATGGAAAGAACCACTTAAAGGAGTAAAAATAGAATTTACTAGAGATGATCATATTTGTGAGCGTCATTTTCTGGAAAAGGATATTGAGCGATACGATAGAACAAAAACACCAGATGGCAATATTATTGAAATAAAAAAAAGATTACCGACATTAATGCCTAATGCAGTTCCTATCAAGTTTTTAAAGCCACCAGGTTTTGTAAGAAGAAAGTCAGCTAAAAAACAATTGGCTTTTACAAATTCTGTGAGAAATTTGACTGATAAAACAAGTTTAACCCTTAACTCTTGTGATTCTGAAAATAGTACTATTGATAGCAAACACGACTCTTCTGATGATTTATCTGTTAATTCTCTAGAAGGACAAATATCACATAAGAAAAGATGCCTGTCTTACAGTGAATTGATTAAAAATATTCAACTTGTTAAAAAACCTAGTAAATCTTGGAGCGTTGTTTGCACGGATGAATTCACTATTTTTGCCAGATGGAATAATAAATTTATTGCAGAAAAAAGATTAGTTATTGAAAGTTCATTAACTGTTAGAGTAAGTTACTGCTTTTTTCTTATTGTTGAAATTATCATTGTGCTTTCCATACTTAATAAATTACTCAGTGTAGTGTAGAGAAAGTTTTCTTAAATTTTCTTGTTTTTTCTTTTGAAGCCATGAAATCTAAATTTTAGTTTGTTCTCTGACAGTTGAATAATCTCTATTTAAGTTAAGTTATTTTGTTTCCGTTAAGTTTGTTTTTAATATCTGTTGTCTGATAGTATACAAATGTATTTTTGTTTAAATGTGTGCAAATGATATGTTTCTTTTAATCATAGTCTCATATGCTGCATATGAATTGAATAGGGGGGAAAAAAAGTTACTCATAATTACTCATTACTTGAACTTTTCTCCCCTTTAAAAGTATGTTTTTAATTTTACAGTATAATCTTTATATTTGTTAAGGATGATTTCTTAAAATATGTTTGAATTACTTAATAAGTACATGTATGAGAATATTAACTTATTTCGGTACTTTTCGGTTAGCCGGGCACCAGTGATATATGTACATATATAAATACATATGTATATACATATGCACATATCTACATATACATGTATATACATACACATATATATACATATATGTATGTATATATAAACATATATCACTGGCATCCGGCTAACCGAAAAGTACCCTTATTTCTGATAATAAGTAAAGAAATTGTATCAGTATGTTTTAAATTGGTGATTTAAAATAGATAATATGGGGTTCTGTTCCCTAGTAGTAAGAATGAAAAAAGTGGCTGCAAATGTAGAAACTCAAAGTAAATGTATAATATTTTAAGAAATGGAGTTAGTGAGTGAAATGAGCATTAAAAGTGCTTTTAATTTGATAAAATATCATTGCCCACTTGCTGGAGCAGGCTCTCAGAGGAGATCTGTGTGTGAAATTTGCAGACTGCATTCTGGCTTCTGATATATGTTCTAATGGTCTCAGACATCAAAATTATCAATGTTGCCAAGAACCCGCAACAAAAAATTAATGCCAGTCTGACTTGAATTGGACCCGCAATGAAAAAAATAGTGGCAACTCAACTTAGCCCACATGTTTGCTTTATATTTTTGTAAAGATGAGATTATTTTTATAAAACATAAAATAGATGAACAGACCAAAAGAAGTCATTTTTCTATTAAGCAGTTTTTTTAAGGTAAAACTAGTATGGTGTGGACATCAAAACACTTTCTGTTACAATCTACAATATTCTAATATATTAATTTAAATAGTGTGTTACACATTAACAATTACAAAATGTATAGTGCATAACTTCAAATATACAATTTGATGCATTTCTACTTAATAGGAATGGGCTGAAATCATTAATCCGTATATTTAAAGCTTCTAGATATCAATTTCTATTAAAATTTTTATATGTTACAATAGTTTATATATATATATATGGTTAGAATTTTTGAAAGAAATTCATTACCACCAATCACAGTTTATTTATTTATTTTTTTTATTATTATTATTTAACCAGTTAAAAATGTCACCAAATTTTGTCAATAAACATTTCTTCAATGGTGACCTATTTTTGAAGAGGAGTAGAGATTGGCAATCTTTTAGTCGAGGCAAAAAAATATGAAATCATTTAAAACCGATGCACTCCAGAAAATTAGCATTATTAGTATTTATAGCACTTATTGGTGTTTATTACTAGCTCAATGGGAAAACATTGAAGTGGGAGACCTTATAACTTTCATTATTGGTTAGACTCTATTTGTCCAGTGGAATTTAGGATGAGTCATTTATCTTTTTCAGAAAAAAATCCAAAATAGTCACCCTGCTTGTTGATCATGGCCATCCAAAGTATATTGATTCATCCTAAATGAGGTTCCAGCACCAGTCGGCCAGTAGCAAGAACAACCAAGGGTTAAAAACTTTTAAATTCTTGAAAATCTTTTAAAACTCTAAGCCATTTTTGTTACTTTGTTGTAACAACAAATAATCATCTAACACCTCCCCCTCCCCCCAATATAGTTTTTACTCTCCAGTTTGCCTCCCCTGCCAGCAAAAAATAGAATTTAATGATTACCTGAGAAAGAAATGAAGGCAAAGCAAAAATTTTACTTTTCTTCTGCAGTTTGTTTATACAGACCCCTGTTTAATCGTTTTAGCATTTCCATTTCCAAAATTGATTTTGCAATAATGTTATGCATTTTTCTATTCTTAGCAATCAATTAACATTGAACTGCAAGGAAGTTAAATCATGTTTATGTTTATCATATCTATTGTTTAAAAGTGAGAAGTTGTCAAGCTAGGATATCGGTCAGAGTAGCTTAGTGGTTTGAGCAACAACACAGTATGCTGTAGTTTCAGGTTCGATTTCTGGCCCTGGCTAATTTTTTCCTCGTGTTGAGTTTATTGTATAATTTATGTGTCTGAAATAAATTGTTCTTTACGTGTAACTTTAATGAATTCGGACATTAATTTATGTGCTTTAATATCTATTGTAATTTGTTAGTAATTCCACATGTTAGAAATAAGGTTTAATTCTTCCTATATATTTCTTTATTCAGTTTTGTTATTTTAACATTTTGCTTTTAACTTCTTAAAATTTTAATTTGTGATAGGTTTTCTTAAAAGATTGGGAAATAGAAATGACAGATCTTGTGGATTTAACCACTGTTGATGATGTATCCTTGTTGTTAGAAAAAGTAGAGAGCTATAGCATGGGTAATATTTTATTTCATTAATACCTATAATGTTATTTGTATATATATATATATATGTATATGTACATAAGTTAATGTGTCTTTTATCTAAACTAATGGTCCAATTTAAACTAATTTTTGTCGCCATTTATAACTGTCCGATTTAATCACCTCACGTGTAACAAGAAGGTGGTGAAGTAATTTCAGACTTCATATTTTCAATCAATTGTTTTATGCAGTTACTTATTTATTTATTTTTCAAGTTTACATTATAATTTTAATGCTTCAACTGAACATGATTTATTTTGTTAAAATTATTATTATTTTATAAGAAAAATTTTAAATTAATTGGGATTTTATTTTCATAAAAGATTGTGAAAATTAAATATTGCAACTACTGCAAGATTATTAATAAAATTGTGATCTATCATATACAATTACAGATTTAGAGTAAAATTTTCATTGCCTAAATAATTAATTACAAAGAAAAGTGAGGGAGGGAGAAGAACTGTGCACTTATTTTGATTATTTGTATAATATTTTTATACAAATAATTTTATTTGTATAATATTTTTGCATAATATAATTATGAAATGATTGTACGTTGATAGAAAAAATAGTAGAACATTTTTTAATGTTCAAACAGAAACAGTTTTATAAAATGTACAAAAAGGGATACTTTTTGGTTATTTTCAGTTATATTTTTTCAGTAACACTTACATTTAATACATAGTTTAGAGTTTTCTTGAAAAAAGCATTTAAAAGTAGGAAATTATTTTGATAAAATTACAATTAAAATATGTTCAGGATTTTTTTCCCCCAAAAAATATGTATTTTAAAACTTTTCCTTGTGTACTCAATTATTGTATTTATTCTTTTTACTTATAATGTGCAATTTTTTTTTTTTTTTAAGTTTTTGCAATAAAATGCAAATTTTCTTGAAATAGATATAACAGTTTCGATAAGCCTATTCTAGCACAATAATTCACATCAAAACAATACATAGATAGATGATAATAAATTCAAAATTAGATGACATAACAGTATACTAAAAATTACGGAGATGTAAACTTTTCAACTCTAATGTTAAATTCATTTTTAAATCATTGCAAAATAGACTACAATACAGGTACTTTTTTAACTCCCAAAATTACTTGACAAAATGATCTGAAATCTTTAATCTGTATCTTTAAAGCTTCTAGATACCAATTTCTATTAAAATTTTTATATGTTCCAATAAGTTTACATTAGAGTCCCGCTATTCTGAACACTGTTTAGCGGGAATTCAGAATAAGGCGTAAATTAAGTGCGGAGACATCTGCTAGAGTCAGCTCTATACAGCGTTGATCAGCTTGTGGTGAACAGGTGATTAAAAATGATTATACAGAATTGTATAAATGGAACTGACATATACTCTAAGTAACCAGCTTTGATTCGAATTTGGTTTTAGGCATTTTCATCAAGCTTAGGCTCTATGTATGTCTCTATTTAACTTCTTTCTATAACAATAAATGTGCATTTTTTCACGAACGTCTTTTTGATTTTTCCTGTTGTTAAGTTTAAAAAATCGGTATTTTTTCTGAGGTCTGTTTGGAATAGGCGGATTTTCGGAATAGCAGGACTTTACTGTATTACTTTTGTAGTGATAAATTTTTGAAAGAAATACATTACCACTGGTCACAATTTTTTTTTTTTTTTATCCGTTAAAAATGTCACTACATTTTGTCAATAAACATTTCTACAATGGTAACCTAGCTTTAAAGATAAGGAGAGGAGTAAAGATTGGAAACCTTTTAGAAGAGGTGAAAAGATATGAAATCATTTCAAAGAGATGCATTCCAGAAAATTAGCACTTATTTATGGATTTTTAGATAATCTTTTAATTAGAATTTAAAAATTAGTGTACTGGTAATATTTTTTAATTTAATTCTGTTCAGGGCCGTACAGAGAGCCTGCGGGCCCCAGTAATGATTCCAATGCAACCCCCACCATAAATATGAAACAGTAAAACCTGCTTAGACAAAAACTCAAACGACCAGTGAAAAATTACGTTTTAGACAAGTTATTTTCGTTTTTGAAGGTATAATTGCATGGCATTAGTTTGACGGGACCATGATTTTTTTCGTTTATAGCAAGATTCTGTTATAAACAGGCTTTACCGCATTAGAAAATAATCTTGCTACATAGTACTTTTTAGAAAATCTATATAGGATTTGCATACAATTTTATTAATTTTCTTTTACAGTTTTACAGTTTATCATGCATTTGTAACACTTTTTCATCTAGATTTGTTTTTATTTAAAATAGTGAAAATATAGTTCAATTTTAATTGAATTCATCAATTGATTTTAAATGAAAAAATTAAAAGTAAAGAGTTGAAAGAAACAAAATGCAAAACCTTAACATGTTACTTTACCCAACTCTTCACCTAATTTCTGTTTGCGCATCTGAAATCACCCATGCCATTTCAAAATGTTTTTGAGATGGAGAGGGAGACACTTTTTTTTTTAATCTTCTTGTGCACAGTAGGAAAGCAATTAATATAGTTTTATTCTCATATTTATTTATAAAATAAGCCCAAGTACTCATTATTGATATTTGATAAATGTGCTTCACTTTGAGTGATATTTATTAATTTCTGTACTTAAAGTGTTTTTTTAATACTAATGTTTCTATTTTAATCAAATATGACAAATTATTTTAGCTGTTGTGCAATTTCAGATTTTGTTTAAAAACAAAATCTGATCTGTAACAACTGATACACTTCAAAATATCAAATTCATTGAGGGGGGTGGGGAATCGCTCTCCCAAATGGTGCCCTTGCATTAAAAATATATTTCGTTTTTGAAGTGTTAATATTAATCGTAGATTACTTAATTAATATAACATAAATAGCACCATGAAGTACCAACATAAAAAAATATATATATTAATTATCAATTTCTAGTCAATGATATTTAATATCTAAAATTTATTTAGGCATGTCCCAGTGTCCCAGATAACATTTTGACTTAAACTAAGGCTTACTAGTGATGGTCTAAGACAAAAAATAATAATGAAACAAGATTTATACAAGGCTAATTGCTATCTAGTTTTTTTTTTTGTTTGTTATTATTTGTTTGTTTGTTTGTTTTAAGTCAAGAAGTTAGAATTGTAAAAAATAAAAAATAAATAGAAACAATCTTATAATAGATTTTTTTTATAATAAAAATTCAGAAATTATTTTTTTAGCTATAGACATTTTGGAAATAAATCATTCAAAATATACTAATAAGTGGCTTATGGACAAATTACAATCATGTGGAATGTATTCTATAAAACCAGACTTAAGTATTATCACTAATAAATAAGAGACAAACTCAAAGTGGATCCACTCCCTGAAATTTCCAAGGAGTATGGCACCACTAATTTAAATAAGAAATGTTTGCCTAATATTTTTTCTTCAGATTAAAAATCTATCTGCGTTTAATCGTGTAATTTGTAATATTTTTCTGCTATTAAATAAGGCGAAAAATTCTGTATGAAAATTGTGGTAGAACTGTACATACCCTGTAAATTTTCATATAAATCGTTTCAGTTGAAACGAATAAAAAAAAAAAAATCTCTATGTTTGTACGATATAGAAACCAACTAGAATTAAGTGTAAAATGAAGTAATAAAACAAATTAAGGAATAACACTGCTTTGACCTTCCCAAAATTTCGAAAAAAAAAATGTTGCTGCTTAAAATACTTTTTATGCACATGAAAATAATATTTTATTAGTTCAAAATCTCTGTAGAAAGTGAAGGGGTAATTATGGAATTATAAAAGTAATGTGAGCAGCAGTGAGTAGACAGTAACGAAACTTTAAAGGGTTTTTTCTCTTCCAACAGCCTTTTTCAAAATCAGTAAACAGTCTAGCTCTGCCAATTTTCAATGAATAAAATTTTTAAATTAACAGTCAATTATTTTTCTGGTGAAAAGCGTTGTTTTGATATATTAATAGGTATTATTATATATTATAGTTATGCTATTATGTATTATTTGATTCCTGACTTTTCTATATAACTGTACATAATGAAAGTTTTGGTTGTAATTCTACATTTGAGTTTGAATGAATGCCATTTCACTGAAAATGCATTTATATATTTTTAAAAAATGGCTATGTATTTCACTTGCTTTTGGACTTTAAAAAAAAAAACTTTTTTTTTTCACTGTTCTAAGTCAATTCTATGATGAATTATTGAGCTCACCCACTCGCCCCTCTTTTTTCAAAGTGCTCTCAACCATCCCAAGTCAAGCTGCCATTTTTTTTAATATATGAACTAGAAAAATACAATTTTCTACTTTAATATATGCAGTATAATAAATTATTGTAAATAAATTTTTATTAAAAAAAAAAAAAAAATCCTGAAATGGACTTAAATTTTAGGGCATCCAAACGTGTTACCCATTACATTATTTAAATGTTTTAAACAGATTTTTTAAATAATTCAAAAAACTTTTGGTACTTTTATGTTAGCTAGGTGCAAGTGATATATATACATATGTATATATATACACACACATATATATATATATATATATCACTGATGCCCGGCTAACATAAAAGTACCAAACTTTTTTACAATAATACTTTAAAAGAAAAAGGTCAGGTTACATTTGCATTTAATGCCTATGTATTAAAGGAGTCATGTACCTATAGATCAAAAAATAGAAAACTGTTTTATTCACTCATATTAAAAAGTTAATTGATTTGTGTCACGATGTAATCGCAACATTTTTAGCGCAATCGCGATGTGTACGATTGCACGTGTTCAATTTCCCATTAAATCTCTAAATTTATTAATTTTAATATGTTTTTTTCAGTATTTAATTATCCCCGTATCAGCGTTTTTAAATTATCTTTAATTTAACTTATCCGTTGTCTGCCAACGCTGTTTCTTTCTCATTTTAACTTTCGTCAAACGCCGATATTTCGCATTTCAGTCGATGCATATCGCGGCAGTTTCGTGGGGAATTGGTCATCGGCTCACCGCTTCTCCCGTTCCTTCGATCCGGCAAAAGCGCTCCACATGCTTCGCCGAGGAACGCGTTGCGGTAGGTTCATCGCTCTTTGGCGCGCGCTAACAGTTGGCGTGTTTTTGGAGCTCGCTCCGTTTCTGCGCATCGCTATTGGACGATCGCGGGTTTTATCGCCAAGGGCAACCGGCTCGGCACTTCGCGCTGATGTTAAAATCAGTTATGTTCAGGATGTGCTCAGTGTAGTTTGGGAGATCTTATCTTATTCAATTTCATCAGTCATGGAGGACACGATGTCACCGGAGTCCCTCACCTATGCAGAGTTTTATAGATGAATAAATCATCTCTTGTTTTTACCATCAAAAAAGCTTTTTGTCTCAGTTTTTCCTAAAATGAGTGTGCTGTATTATCAGTCATGTGTGCATCACATCGTTCCTGCTAGAAATGGGTGAGAGAATTCCTTTTACTTCTTTTAATTAATGTGTTAGTCCATCACTAAAATAATAGCGAGCGTGAGACCTTGGGTTCATTTTAATATTTATATTTTGCGGTTTTTCACTTGTGATCACGTCACCACGTGTTAGCACGTGGTCGGCCTCTTCAACACAACGTGTCTGAAATGTATCACTACATATGGTGCCTCAGATCCAGGTCGTAATTTTAGCGTGGACTATTTTTTTTTTCCCCATATAAATTCAATTTGTTTAAAATTTAAAATCTAAAAAACTTAAACTCTCACCCTAAAAATTTTGTACAATCGTTAAAGTTATTTTTTTATGCTATAGAATGTAGTAATTAATCAGTTAAAATTTAAATTCATCAAAAACAAAAAAAAAAAAAAAAAAAAAAAAAAAAAAAAACGTCCTTTGGAATGTAAATTTTTCAAAAAAAAAAAAAAAAAAATTTTTTTCATCATTTTTTCTGGCTGTAAATTTAATCAAGTCCTTTAATGTGTTTATCATTGCCAAATTATTTTTTCATGCAAAGCTCTCATATTCTTGTACTGACGCACTGACAGGGCATAACTCGTGCCAATCTTTTTTTTTTCCTTTAAATTTCTTAGTTTTTTTATATATTTTTTTAATCAAAAGTTTAAAGTTTTTCAATCACCAACATGAATGTGCAAAATGGCATGATTAATCCGACGTGGCAGAAAGTCCCAGGTTTCACTTGTTTTGAAGCCATCTTAATGGACCTATCCAACACGGTGGAAGGAGATGTAAAATATCAAATCAAGAAACACAGCAGTGTAAGTAACCCGGCATTGCCAGAAATCGAAAAGCAGCTTCTAAATGTATTCAATTTTAGAATAGAGCCCTTAACATCTCTGTTCAAAGAGGGGCAAACAAATTTTGCCCGCCTAGTGCATGAAAGAGACAATCTTCAAAATCTTAATACAAAATTATTACAGCGAATGCAAATGAACAAGAAGATTGAAGTCTCTCATGTTACTACCCAGGTTGAGGACCTGCAGCAAAACATGCCGTCTTCTACTGATGCATCAACACAGACGTGCAACACCCCAGCTTGTGCTCCTATAGTGCTGGATCCCTGTGTTCATAGGTTTGAACATGACACCTCCATATTAAATTCCACCTTAAAATCCCCTGCAGTAAAGTCTCTTCAGGCTCACAATTCTGCATTAAATTCTTCTAGTAATTCTAATTCTTCGTTTAACAAATCCTCCAAGCCATCTAAAATCATCATTTATGCCATTGACGAGAAATATAGTATCCCTGATATCATCCAAGCAATATCGGATACTGCTGGCTTTACCCCTTCATGTAATTTCATAAAGAAAAATAAATCAAGAAAATCAAACAACTACAATTACATCTTTCAAGTGCCAGCAAACATCGCCACACTACTTGTGAACTGCAAGACTTTGAAAATTGGTGAACAGAACGTTTTCGTGAAACGGTTTATCCGTATTATCCGGTGCTATAATTGCCAATCTTTCAACCACGTTGCAAGTTCTTGCAAAAAGTCACGTGCATGTCCCTGGTGTGCTGAAGCACATGAACCAGGCCACTGCACAAAACCTCCAAAGTGCAAAAACTGTATAGCAAATAATCAGTTCTACAAACGGAACTTTAATGTTGACCATCCGGCATTTTCGCCCACATGTGAGTCTTTTAAATTATTTGTTTCAAAAGTTAGGCTTAGGTTAAGCTCAAGCCTTATAAAATAGTTAAACCCAATCCTTTTGTGTCTGCTCCACACTCAACAGTTTTTTTTTTCTACATGGTGTGACCAAGTCTTTCCCGTTTGTGAAATATGTGTACGTGCTAGAGAGAGTGCATAGTACCCAATGGAGTGGTACTGCTATGAATCTTTCATGACATTTTGTAAACTCTCCTCTGGCATGTACCGCCGCTCATCCCTGCTTTTCCTTAATTTATTTACAATTTTAAAAGTTCGTACCTGAACCAGTAACGTGTGCTCCAGCTAGTGTTTCATCTTAACTGCAATTTCTCTGTCTTTTTCGTGAACTGTTTTCATCTACAAGTACTCACCTTTGCCTTGAACTCTGCAAGATTAAGTCCTAACATAAATAACATTCCTGAACTGTTCTCTTAAAGAACTCCTTTTGCAGCATCTTAATTTGTAATTATCTTAAATATTTAACATATGCAATATTTATTTGCATACTATCACAATTTTCCTTTTCCCTGTTGATGTGGCTCCAGCATAATCATCTGTAAAGTTTATTTATCTCAAGGTATTTTTTTATTTTAAATTAACAATTTTTACCAATTATTTAAATTATTTGTATCTATTTTTGTGTAATTCATTGGTCATTTTTTTTAACTTATATAATTTTCTCATGCAAAATTTTTTTATATAACAAACAGGTTGAGATATACAGTTTGTATATTTCGTGCAAATCTTTTCTTATTCAACTATATTTTTTATATCTTCGATTGGCACCTGTCTTTTTGACAGATTTTTTTTTTTTGTATTTTCTTACTGTTCTTATAATTGTATTTTGTGTATTTCCCTAGCCCTTATTTAAATCACTCATGAGTTGCAACTCCCCCTTTTATAATTTTTGCTAGCCCTTTATTAATTGTTTTTTTCAACTTTTGTGTATATTTATATGTTTAGTTCAAGCGCTTGACATTATTTTCTTTGCACTTATATGTTTGTTCCATGGTACCTAATGAACAATCATACCTTTGCTAAGTATAAATTTCAAAGCAATCAATGTGTACACATAGTCAAATTTTTGAAATATTGAAAAGCTAATTATGCATTTATGTTTTTCGTAAGGCCTTACATTTTTCATTTACAACAACTATCCCAAAAGGATATGTTCATATACCTAAGTATGTCTATATAGGTTTGCATAACTACAAAAAAAAAAAAAAAATGATGGTAAATTTTAGGTTATGGTGTATAACCTAATGTGTTCTCTTACAGCATTTTACCAATAATTTTCTACTTGATGCATTTAATTTTTACTTCAACCTGCTCTTATTGCAATTTTACATACATATTTTTTCCTCATTTTCATAACATCCTTTTCAAGGTATTAATATTTATTCAATGGTTTTGTCTCATAATTTTGAGTCAAATAATTTTTTTTTGCACATTTTTAATCGTGTAATGTTATACAATGATGTCTCATGCATTCGTACTTTTCCATTCAATGTTCATGATATGGAGTTGTTTTCAATTCACTGTGTGCTTAGGCTTTATAAAGTATGTATGAATACTGTGTTTACTTACAGGTTACAAGTTGTACTTTTAATAATTCATTTCAGTAACTATTCAATTAAATTTGTTAGGGTAATTTTATAAGTTTGTACTTCTGTACATGTGTGTTCCATTTTAATTATTCTTATAGTTGGAACGTTGTTTCATTTGCTAATCATTAGCATTATGTTCTACTTCCTTTCACTCATTCATTTAAGTATTGCAATCCAAAGTGTTTTGCACTTAACTCTTGGTTTTCAACTTTTGATAATTGGAAAGTTTAAATTTTTTCATCACTGTCAAAACAATGGCAGTTGGTCTCTTCACATTCAAAAATTATTTACTAGTGCACATAATGTATTTTTCTTGTGACATTTTTATCAATTAATGTGTTAATCTATTTATTATTTTTTAAAAAAAATTAGTGTTACTCACAACGAATTTACATTTAACTAATTGTGTCATGCTTTTGAAATATTTTAGATTGTTAAAAGAATTTTTTTTTACCAATGGTGAAGTATAATTGTTAATCTTAATAAGTCAAATTAATTATGAAATTGTGTTTGTCTCACAGAAGGTAATTTGTAATATGCATCACTGAATTTATGTAATAATATGCTGTTTTTTTTATGTGTATATTACTGTATTTATTTCATTTACAACAGAAATTTACTGTGTCATTTATACGACTTATTGTATAGTCGTCTTTGTCAATCCCGTGTATTCTCTGGTGACTCGTTTTACTCCCACATTCAGCAATTTTGGAATTTCATTCATAGTCAAAATTCGTATTTGTTGCTAAATTTGCTTCGAATTCCTCTTTTTAAATTTTGCAAAATTTTTCCTTCACATTCAAAATTTTTCCTTTTTCCAAATTTTTCTCGCCCATGTAAAATGGTCGCTTCCCAGTCAAATTTTTCATTCCCAGTCTAAATTTTACAAATTTTTCATTTGCGGGGGAATATGTCACGATGTAATCGCAACATTTTTAGCGCAATCACGATGTGTACGATTGCACGTGTTCAATTTCCCATTAAATCTCTAAATTTATTAATTTTAATATGTTTCTTTCAGTATTTAATTATCCCCGTATCAGCGTTTTTTAATTATCTTTAATTTAACGTATCCGTTGTCTGCCAACGCTGTTTCTTTCTCATTTTAACTTTCGTCAAACGCCGATATTTCGCATTTCAGTCGATGCATATCGCGGCAGTTTCATGGGGAATTCGTCATCGGCTCACTGCTTCTCCCGTTCCTTCGATCCGGCAAAAGCGCTCCACATGCTTCGCCGAGGAACGCGTTGCGGTAGGTTCATCGCTCTTTGGTGCGCGCCAACAGTTGGCGTGTTTTTGGAGCTCGCTCTGTTTCTGCGCATCGCTATTGGACGATCGCGGGTTTTATCGCCAAGGGCAACCGGCTCGGCACTTCGCGCTGATGTTAAAATCAGTTATGTTCAGGATGTGCTCAGTGTAGTTTGGGAGATCTTATCTTATTCAATTTCATCAGTCATGGAGGACACGATGTCACCGGAGTCCCTCACCTATGCAGAGTTTTATAGATGAATAAATCATCTCTTGTTTTTACCATCAAAAAGGCTTTTTGTCTCAGTTTTTCCTAAAATGAGTGTGCTGTATTATCAGTCATGTGTGCATCACATCGTTCCTGCTAGAAATGGGTGAGAGAATTCCTTTTACTTCTTTTAATTAATGTGTTAGTCCATCACTAAAATAATAGCGAGCGTGAGACCTTGGGTTCATTTTAATATTTATATTTTGCGGTTTTTCACTTGTGATCACGTCACCACGTGTTAGCACGTGGTCGGCCTCTTCAACACAACGTGTCTGAAATGTATCACTACAATTTGAAATATTTTTATCAAAGCTGCATTCAGACTTTTGTGTAAGAATAAAAATTGGTAAAACAAACTTTAGCTATGACTATATACGTACGGCATAAGAAATACTCCTTTTTAAAATCATTTTATTCAAAACAGTTATTTTGAAGATTGCGCATACAATTTCATGAAATTGGCTAAACATATTTTAGTAAAATTTCAACATCCTTATAGTAAATGTATGTATATAAAATAACATAAAATATTGATCGTCTATTAATATTAATAAAATTATGTTCTTTCAATTTATTTAAATGTTTGACTTTTAAGAATATTTATTTTTTATTATTGAAAGGATATAAGACTACACTACAATAACAGGTCATTTTAATAAAGCACTATTTTTTTAGTATCTAAAAATATAATAACTCATGCGGTTAAGGTGACTAGAAAAGTTTGAAATGGCAAAAAAATTAATTGGCATTATTTTTATTGTCCAATCGGAAAATTCTTAAAATTATGGTCGTATGAGCCATAAATGTTTCATAATCTGACAAATATTTGATACATACATGGGAGCATGGGCCCTGAGCTTGCTTCCACCCCACCCTGGCCGGCTCTTAAAGATGTTCTAGCAAATTCTGACTTTTGAAATTTATTATTTCTTAGTTATTTTTATTTAATTTTTTTACGTAAAAAAACTATGAATCTTCTTTTTCTGGTATCTATATTATAAAGGACAAACGTGTCCATGCGTAATGCTGATGTCATTTTGATGTTGGCAATATCAGACAATTAAATTTCGCTTTTACTGCAATTTTTTCAACTTTTACACCATCAAATAGGGAAAAAAATAAACTCAATTTGTTTGAAAACTGTATCGTAATATAACATTTATTTTACAGTTTTTAAAATAATTTTCAAGCATCATTTTTTTTTTTTTTACTTCCTATCGCATGCAGGCGATTTCAAAGGATAAATCTGTGTGTACTTAAAATAATATAAATTGTTCAGCATTTGTTTCTGGTTTATATACCATGAAAATATTCCTTTTAATAAATTTCAAAATGTTATTTGAATACATAATGACTATTTTACATGTAAAATGTTTTTTGGTGTTGTTAGGGGATAATCTAAAAAAATTTATTAAATGTAAAAAATATATGAGTTTTCAATAATAATAATAATTAAAGTTTTTCAACTATATTCTGTAACCCGGGAAGCCCAGGTTAGATCCCCTAGTTTTATTTAAAAACCAAAACCAAGCCGGTCTCTCTGGGAAAACTGTGTCCCCTAACAGACCCAAGCCCTGGTAATTTGTACTGGTTCTACCTTCTCGGTACGGGCTTGATTCTGTTACAATTTGTTTGAATTTCAGCAGGATTTTGTTACAATGTAACTCTATGTTTTCACCACATTCTCTGAAAATATACATTCATTTGAGAGAGTGTGTTAAAAAAAAGTTACTTTAGTTTACATTTTATATAATACAGTTCTAAAGTTTGATTATGTCCGTTGATGATAACTATCTGTTTATTCTTTCTAATTTTGAAATGGATGCAATTATTCATGAGTAAAATTTTGCTTTCAGATCTTCAAGATACTTTATTTTACAATTGCTTATTTCATTTTTAACAACTTGCATCTGTCTTTTTTTCTGTTTTTTTCATTATAATTGATTTTTTGTAATCTTGTGCAATTCATACTTTTTATTTATTTTTTTTCCTTAAATGTTTTCAAATTTCTTTTATATCTATATATTCTATATTTCTGGCTCTAAATTTTTGTCAGTCTTTTTAGTAATGTCTCCTTTCAAAAAAAAGAAAAAAACTTCACACTCATATTTTCTAAAGTATCTTTTATTTTGGATTTTAAAATTGATCTGACTTATTTTTATAAATCTGGTACTCATAAATTTATATGAAAGAACTTCTAAAAGTGACAGAAAATTTGGTACTTCCCCATTAGTCAGGTGTAAATCTCATCAATAACTGCTTTTCTTTTTGCATGTGCAAATTATAAACAGTGCTTTTGTGTTGAAATAAAATATCTTCAGCTTATAACAATATTTCTTGATAAAACTTTTTGTTGTTGTTGAAGAACAGCGAACCGAATACACGTGAAGCTTCCTATGTATCTACTCTAATTTGACAATGAAATGAACACGTTTCCTCAACAATGGCTCAATCAATTATAATGTAACTTACAACGAATATTGATCTTGGTAAGAGATAAGTAACATGGCCTGAGAAATTAAAAGTCAAAATTCTATAGTACTCTGTATACTGTAACAGTCTTCAGTAATTTGACTAAATATTGCCATGGTGTATATCAGTTTCTGTTACCCCTCCCTCTCTCTTTTGACCGCTGCCGAGAATGGTAAATAAGCTCAAAGCTACTTCAGTTGTTGATTATTAAATGCCCCAAACTGCTCTTCAAACTTTTATTTAACAAAAATTGCTGTAAAATTTTTTTAATGGACTGTTTTGTAGTCAGGTTACCTTCCAAACATATCTTCAGTGATTGGGCTAGGAATTGCCATGGTGTGTATAGACGTCTGTCATTAAAATTAGAGGAATAATTTAGCAATGAAGTTTAAATGTAGTATTTATTTTTCTACATTTTATTTTTAAGTAATTTTTTTTTTTAATTTGGTATTCTCTGAAGAGCACTTTAAGCTGTGATATGATAAGTTCTCAAACACAATAATTTTACAGACACAAGCTAACTTGCTGTGTTTCAGTTATGAATTTTTTATTCAAACTAGTATCAATTGTATTTTTTTATATGATGCTGAAGATGTATCTCTGGTTGCCATAAACACCACCAAGAAAATGTTAATGCACATAACCTTAAATATAAAGCATGATAGCCATTACTATTGTTAGTGATTTATATGTAAGATATTCTATAATTGGCAATGTTATATATATATATATATATATATATATATATATATGTATTTTTTTTTAATTCAAAAGCAAAAGGTTTACATTTAAAACTTTTTTTTTTTTTAAGATGAATATAACTGCAATATATAAAGGTATGCAAATGAAATATTTTAATCTGTCTGTTTGTTTATTTCATGAACTGTAAACTGGTAATGCTTGAGTAAAATCTGAATTTTTAAGAATTCTATATCATTGAACATTGTAAAATACTGTTGTAAAAGGTGTATAAACATTATTGTGAGATTTCAGGCAATCTATTTTCAAATGTAACGTGAAAATAATAAACGATATGAACGGATAAATTAAAAGCTATACATCTTGATGAATAATGATAATGAACTATGTATAGTCCTCCCACGATAACTTGGCTGATGATCTTGGAAGCATTTGTGATGCTATGCAGAAAGAAAGTTGCTAACAGACATAAATAGTATAAGAAATGGATCATTAAATTAAAAACTAGATTCTGGTTGTTGCTAGTAGTGATTGCCACTTTAATTAACAAATAAATTCATCTAAATTTGCATTACTTACTCATCAAGTAAGTTATCATGGGGTGACTATAATAGCCTAAAGGGAATATAATGTTAAGAAAAGATTAAAGTAGCCGGGTAAAGTCATACTACACTGTTAGTATGATATAAATGATTATCACTGGAAACTGGAAACACCCTACCGAAGCGCCCACCGTTAGGTTTAAGGCTGATATGCTTCGGCAGGAAAAAATCCCCCATCACCATCCAGCGAACCAAGACAAGAAAACGAGCCCGGAACAACGGGCGACTATAAATACAGAAAAAAAATACATAATCCCCCTCAAATGAGGGCAGTACAAAAGAAATGGCCAACATGACCATAAAATACTAAAGATAAATTAGCCTAGACTAAACTATAGTAATAGCAAAGTTAAATAAAGTAATCTTAACTAAGATTAAAACTAAAACAAATTACAACAAGACACAAGTGTCCATGGCAGAAACTCTGAAAGCAGCCGGAGTTGTTTCCATCAAACAGAGAAAAGTTCGATAAGTTCAAAAGTTCGTATTATTAAAAAGAGAAATCAAGTCCTTGAGCACCAAAATCAAAGTCAAAAGTCGTTTTAAGTCCCAACAATGAGCAGTTAAAATTTACATCTTATAAATGAATAGTTCTCATTCAAAATGTTATAATTATCTGCCAGTTTCCTGTAATTTTGCACATCGAAAAGGATTCTCTTAAGATTTTCTCTCATTGTCAAATTTCGATTAAAAACAAAATGATGCTTCATAGCTGGACATTTCCCAAAGATATAGTGAATCACCGAGCCTCTAGAGTTGCACATACAACGATCTGTAGTAAATTTACTAATTTTATATAGAAACTCCGGAAAACTTCCATGACCCGTTAAATAATATACCAAGAGTTGTTTAACACAAATAAAATCAACACAGACCTCATTCAAGACTGCATAAGTGTTTCTTCCCTTCTCGGAACCAGTCCAATATAACTGCCAATCATGCACTATGCCTCTCTTAAAATACAATGAGATCATCGAAGGAGGGTACGGGTACCTAAGTTCAATATCGTATATATTTTCAAGAATTACCGATTTCGCCAGGCTATCCGCTCTTTCATTCCCAGTAAAACCAACATGGGCTCTTATCCAGCCAATATTGATTTTCTTGCCAAGATTATTATATATCAACTCAAATATTTCATAGAGCAGTTGATTTGACGGGAATAGTTTGTCCAATGCTAAAACTGAAGACTTACTACCTATATAAATAATAACTTCTTTATGCCTAGAACTCACTGTCCATCTAATAGCGCACAGAATAGCGATCAATTCCGCTTGAAAGATTGAATTAAATACAGATAATTTTATTCTATAGTCAAATATCACTTCATTTCTGATAAATACAGTAAAAGCAGCAGCCGTACCCTGACTCATCTTTGAGCCGTCCGTATATATTATTGGCAGTACTGACTGTGGAACAACCTCTGTAACTGAGTCAGCTACCCTGAGATTGTTTATTCCATTATAAAAAGAACATTGAAGTGAACTGACATTTCTAAGAATATCGACACTTTTAATTTCAATGTTATCCATCACTATAGAGCCTGAACCATTATAAAACTGGAATTTCTTGTAGTAAGCTCCATATTCAATATGAACAGGTGGAACACCAGCCAAAACACACAACGCGTCCGTTGAAACCGTTCTATATGATTTTACAACTGACAGCAAGCCCAATCTCTGACATGAACTGAGTCTTTTCAAAGCAGGAGCCCTAAGGTCTCCGTACCATGCCTGATATGCATATGTAATTTGCTTGATAACCACTGTGCTATACCAAATTTTTGCAATTGCCGGGCTTAGACCCCTATCACGGAAACCAGTTTTCTTGATAGACAGTGCAAAGTCCTTAACCTTTTCCCGAATATTGTCCAAGTGTTCCAGCCAGGTTAAAGCCGAATCCAATGTCAGACCCAAATATTGAAGATTATCTCTGACCGACAGCGACACCCCATTAAGCCTAAATATTGGACGACGACTTCTCAAAGTATTCCTGCCAAAGAGCATCGCAACCGACTTCGGTACACTAATCTTTAGATGTAGTTGTTCACAAGCCGCAGAAAAATATGTCAAAGCTGTATTCATGTTATTTTCCAACTGAATTCTTGTATCGCCCTCAGCAAAGACCAAGAAGTCATCTGCATATGACACCACATGCTTTACTCGATCAGACAGTAGTTTCAGTAATTTATCCGCAGCAATCAGCCACAGGAGAGGGCCAAGGCACGACCCTTGGGGACAGCCTTTAAATATACTAAACCATTCTATCGAATTACAAACATCAACACCAATCAGCCTGTGACTAAAGTAATTTTTTTAAATTCTCTTAAGATAATCTTCTAATGGTAAATTGTCAACAATGTCCGCCAAAATCTGCCAGTCCAAGGCATCAAATGCCCCTTCAATATCAATTGAGGCTGCCGCACAATAGTTATTCATAATTAAAATATTTTTTACTTTCTCTTTTAAATCTAATATAGCAGTAACTGTGCTATGGCCTTCCCTAAAGCCATGCTGCGCCTTATCTAAATAATTAGCAGTTTCCAATTGTGCCATGATTCTGACTTTAATTATTCATTCTAAAATCTTACCAAGTACCGGCAATAAAGTGATAGGTCTATATGCACGTGGATTCCTTGCCTCTTTATTTCTTTTACGGAAGAAAACTACAATTCCCTTTTTCCAACAGGTTGGAAAATGTCCGATTCTCAGACATGTGTTAAAAATTGTTGCCACTAAAACCGGAAACTTCCTACAGATATTCTTAACAATCAGTGGATCCATATAATCAAAGCCAGGGGCCTTATTATTAGCTTGACAATGAACTGCATATCGCAGTTCTCTATTAGTAATTGGCTGACAGGCGACACTGTCACTATTTCTAGTACTCGAGATGTACTCAAAAATATTATCAGGAACTTCATCAATACTAAAATGCTCTCTCATTAATGACATTACAACTTCGTCGTAAGAATCAAAAACTGTATTATTTTCTAGAGTAGTAAATATCAAATCTTGATGACCTAGCTTCTTACCAATAACATATTTAAACAAACCACCGTAAGCCTCATTTGTTAAGCGACAATAATTCAACCAAGAGCATTTCTTAGCTTTTTTCAAATTCTTCTTATAAATATTTCTTTCCCTCAAGTAGTCAGTCTTAAATTGAGCAATCTCCAAATTTTTTCTGTAACATTTATATAAAGCACTAAGTTTGTTTCGATGAATCCGCAATTCCTCAGTAAACCACATAATCTTTGGTTTATAACCCAAGTTCTTTTTCCTAAAGCAAATATCCATTGTTTTACCAATCATGGTCACAAAAGACCCCATCCAGTCATCCAGCTGTTCAGAAGAGTCTACTTGAATAAGACTACGCTGTAAATCCCTTAGTTTACTTGAGATTATATTGTTAAAGTTCACAAAAGAACAGTATTTAGTCTTATATCGCTTTGTAAACTTCTTAACTGGATTCAGATTAAGACAAAAACGTATGTATCGATGATCACTGAATGAATCTGAAATAGAGTCCACCTCCCATGAATCAATATAGCTGCAAATATTCTCACCAGCCAAAGTCAAGTCTAGTTTACCGCTTCTGTCATCCTGAATGTACGTAGATGGGGCATCCAGATCATTTACAATAGTCATATTTCTTGATGACAGATGTTCCAGCAACACTTCTGCCCGAGGGTCGTCTCTAGTATAGCCCAAAGTTCGCATAGGGGCATTAAAATCTCCGCCCAAGATGACATTTGAACAGTCTATGAAGAGTGTAATCCAGTCATTAAAGTCATTGTCCAATCCTTCAGATGGACCCGGAACAGAATATTGCGATCCAATGGATATAACTCTATCTTCAATATTTACATTAACAAAGACCACGTTACTTAATTTCAATGACTCTACGACAAAATAGTCAGGGTTAGTTATTATAACAGCAGAAGTATAGTTAGTTGAAATAAAAACACGCCAAAATGGAGGAACACCGACCATTTTACCACCGAAAATGTACGGATCCTGACAAAGAATAACATTCGAGCCAAAACGGTTCACCGACCTCTCAAGTTCTTTATTAGCCAGCCTACAGTGATGTAAATTGATTTGAAGAATGCGAATTCCATCAAAAACACCCATAGTGTCGCCCTTAAAGCCGTTTACTTGTCAGCAACTTATCACGATAAGACTGATAAGATGGACATTCCACACTATCTGCTCGATGATCAGTCTCAATATCTCCACCTTCAAAGTAACAATTTGCACAAACCACCTTATTCGAACTGCAAGACGTTAAAACATGCGGGCCCGAACACTTAACACAAACCAATTTTCCCGAACATCTGCTCACAACATGACCAAACGCCTGACATTTGAAACATCTGACTATGTTGACGAACTCGACCACTCTATATCTATCATAATCCACGCATATTCTTTTCTTTTCCAACAGTAACTTTTTTACTTGATCATCAACATCGATTAACCAATTAACTTTATCATTCCTGGTCTTTATCTTTTTTATTATCTCAAAGGAGTGAGAGTATTCAGACAGTGCCTCCTTTAACACTGTTTTCGTCTGTTCAGGGAGATTCGGATCCAAAAGTTTACCACGCAATCCAGAGTATGCACCCTCTCCAGCATCCAGTTCCTCAGTTACTCTTCTAATCGTGTCCGTAATCTGCTGTTCCTCAATTGCAGGATCAACGCTTAATACCAAGATCCTCTCCCTTCTCTTTCTAGGAATTGCCACCTGTACTCTATCTTTCAAATCCTCACTTCCCGTGATCAGTGCATTTATCATCTCAGATTCCCTTCTTGTTCCTGTTTTAAGTATGATCTGTCCCAGTTTAGTCATGATTACATCCCGTGGTTCAGCAACACCCTGTTCCGTCTTGCAAATTCTCTTCACCTCTCCCTTTAATTCATTCAAATCCATGTCTTTATCCCTTGGAGAAATTATCACAGAGAAATCGTCCGCTTTCCTAAAAACAGTCTCCCTCTTCAGCTCCGCCTCACTAGTTGAGGGCTTGCTTATTTTAGACGCCAACTCACCCATCTTCTCGTTGCTTTCCTCTATAGCCTTTAGTTTTGTCTCGTAAATCACATTCTGTTTATAAATCTTTATTGACCGCTGTGTCAAATAGTCCAGTGTTTTCTTAGTATCTGTCGTCATTGTTGCAGTCACTTTACTACCCTTAGATCTCATCCATTCCCATGAATCATATATCTCTGCATTCAATTTCTGGACTGCCTCCATAAAATCCAATTCCTCAGCCTCCACTATAAGACTATCAAACCTATCCTCTAAAGACACCATAATTAAGAATTGATCACCTGCAACCCTAAAACAACCACCAGAAACACTCCAAACACCACAACCCAATCTAAATATCCCCAAAGTCAAGTCAATTCCAACACACAATCCGCAATATACAAATACACCAGCGTACGTTTACAAACAGCACAACTTCAAAACCAAAATACGCAAAGACAGCAAAGTGCGTTCACAGACGGCACAACATTTCACCATATATATAGAGCTGATCACGGCTCGAGGTAAGAAAAGACCCCAATGATCCGACTAAAAGGAAAAACAACAAATAGTAAACTACCTAAACTCAACTAAAGTGAAGGGAGCCAGACATGAATTAACTGTACAAAAGATTAAAAACTATATAACTAAGCAAACACAAGCTGTAACCAAGCAACCAGTAATAAGGTAAACAAATTTAATTACCACTACTAACACACAATTTACAAAACTAAATCTCCAGTCGTCAAAGCAACCAAAACTACAACCCAAAAAACGGACAAATATAAATAGACTATAATTACACGGCCAGAGAACAATTGTCCACTGACAAAGCAAAGCACTCCAAAATTAATAATTAATTACAGCAGCATAAAACAAACAACTCAACTCAGCTATAAACTTAAAATGGCGATCAAAACAGAGACGTGAACCGCCCACCGCCGGAAAGAAAAATGTCTATAATAATAAAACTACAGCACAGAATATAACCAAAAGCAACTAAAGTAAAGAGAATAAGGTTAGTAACAATAATTAATCATGAAATATTAAATAAATGTTAATATATTAGTATAGTTAAACAACCATCGCGTGGTCTAGAACTAAGCTCAAAAAATTTCAAAGTCCCATAATATCAGAAATAAACAAGACAATTAAATTTAAATAGCATAAGATGTTAGCCTTAACATTAGAGTAAAGGATTATATGTCGTAAAGTATCACTGAATGAATAATTACCAAATTACAAGACTTTAGCTCAGGAGCTCAGAAACATACGACCTACACATGTCACTGCCAAGGGAACTATAAAAAATGATTATCACTGTGCAAATTTTATGAATTTGTAGTGAATTTATTTATACATACCTATACTTACGTTTTATTGTTATTTATTTATAATTTAGATTCAGCCTGCTGATAGTGGAGCTTGATGATGAATGTGGAGCTTGATGAATTATTTTGAATAGATTCCTGGTCACAGAAAAACTGGATGCTTCAAGTTTTATTTTCGATCTTGTAAAAGGAGCCTTATATATATATAATATATATATAAAAAAGATTGTAAAAATTTGAATTGTTACATTAACTTTCTGGTGATTTATCTTTTGCATCCAAATTGTATACTCAATGATTTGCCATTGCACAGTATATTGCACTTTGAATTACAGTGTGTTAATATGAGTATAAAAAAAGCTACTGAAAAATAGTTGCTTTTGGGAAAACAAATACAAGAAGAAAAAAGGAGAAAAAATATTCTCTTAATTTTGCAGATTAAGTGTGTCTGGTAGAGGTTTAAAGTTGTTATAAGATCATATTAACATTGAAAAAAAATGTGATGAGTTGCAATTAGTTTGAAAGATTATATTTTTTTATAATGTATAAAACATTACTTGAAATGGTATGATTATCATTTGTGGTACCACCTACAGAAATACCTGTGTTTTGTACAGTTATATAATGAAATTGTGTATTTGTCATTAGATATGTTTTATAATCTCACACTTAATAAAGCCATTTAAATTCATGACTTTTTAAAGTATAAATGTAATTGTTTTGTAACTATTTTTATTCTAACAATATTTATTTATTTATTTGAGTACAAGCAAGCAATGTAGTTATCTATGTGCTCTAAAATATTCTTTTTAAAATGTTAATAAAATTTTAATATTTTGTTTTATTTATTCATTTGCCATGATTTACTGTTTTATGTGATTTACTGTTTTATGATTTACTGTTTAATCTTTTTACTTTGTGTTGTCAGTTTGTTTACACAAAATTTTGTTGTCTATAGAAAAATAATTTTATTTTTAACTAATGGAACTTCTGTGGTCAGGTATTCCCAAGCAAACCTGTGGTTGAAAACCTCCATTGTCTTCTGCAGCATACTCCCATATGGGATATACTGCTCTGATCTCGAATCAAACAAACCTTGAATTATTGTGAGTTTTTTTTTTTAATCCATATTAAATTCATATTTTAGCGTAGTTATTCACGTTGCTATAAGAACTGATTTGGCATGCTTACAATTCTAATTTAATCACAGCTGTAGCAAAATTTGCCAGGGAGTTCTTTCCATTTCAGAAAAAAAAAATTTCAAAAATTGCAGGGTAAAAAATTTATTATATTGTTCTAGAAGATTGAAACTGGGTTCCTTTTATGAATGTCAAAAAATCACCATGTAACATGAAAAAAAATCACATAAAAACTTCTCCAAAAATTCAAAAATTTCAGAGAACACAATTCACTATATTATACTATATATACTACTTTACTATATTATAAAGATTGAAATTGGATTCCTTTTACAAATGTCAAAAACTCTCCACAAAACTTAAAAAAATGCTAAAATTCCCAAAAAATGCAAAATTTACTGTAAGATTTCTAAATAAATTTTGTTGAAAAGAGAACAAAATTTACTACACTTGTCTAATATAAGAAAACCAGATTCATTTAAATGTGCAAATGAAAACGCTACAAACTGCTTTTTTTTTAAATTTTTTTTTTATATATAATCCAAAAACTGGCTTTGAGGTGCATAATTTCCGACGTACTGGTATCTTCCTGTCAAATCTTGTAATTCTGCATACAGCATCTCTTCAAAAAAAAAAAAAAAAAGCACACAAACATCTATTTTTATTATAGATTTTTAAAAGCAGTAGACATGAGAGTATTTTACATAAGGACATTGAATTTATCTTTGCTGGTCACATGGCAAAAGAATGCTAATAGTGAAGTCTTTGATCTTTGATTGGTTATTCATCAAGAAACCATCAAAAAAGACATTTAAGCTCTAAATAAAAATACCATTTAAAAAAAAAAAAAAAAAGGAGCTATATAATTAATGTAAAAGGGCACATGGCAGTGTCTCAGCCAAATTCATCTGACATACTAGCGTGTTATATTACACAAACTATTTCAAGCTGTTTTCGCCACATTTCAACACTCTACTACTAAAAATCTATTTGACCTACATACTTGTAATTTTAGATGTGTAGTAAGGACTCCTAATTACCCAGAATCCAAAATCTACTTCATAAATAATGCATAATTAGTTTCCAAGATAATGATATTTGAAAATGTCTGATAATCGATAATTTTATCACTGATTCACTCACTCATAAAAAATATCTCATATCTACTGCACCTACAAACTTCAAATTTGGTATGAAGTATGTTTACACTATAAAACTAAGGAATCGAAAAAGAAATTGTGAAAATTGATTAATTGCCCACTTGGGGGTGTCCATTTTTATTTTAATATTATGTCTGTTAGGCAAAATTTTAATTTGCCAAAAAAAGCGCTAAATGTTGAATCCGTGCTGACTATGCTGCAAAATCACATCAATACCACCCATTTTCGACTAATTTTAGAGAATAATTTTTTGAATAATGGTGCATAAAATTTACCTTTTTAGACACATTGTGAAAAAACAAAAACATCTTGAGAGAATACATATATCGAAATACGCATATATTTCGAGACATCCACAGTTGAAATTAGTCTAATCCCAGAATTAAAAATCAAAACAAAAGAGAGTCATTCGTATGAATCAAATAAATATTGATCGTGGTTGTGTGGCTACCACGGGTCTAGGCAGTCTAGCTGTGGGCAACCTTGAGGTGTCTCTGACTCTTAATGTCAGTGCTACGGGTACTCTATCAATTCCATGCATTTGATATCCGCTTTCTTAGTACTCCGCCTGTCCATCAATGACACCTCCACCCCTTCTTCCATCGTTCCTAATCCGTTCTCTAGGATTCGACCCAGTGACATTCCGAGAAATCCCCAGGGTGGACATCTGGCGAAACCTGTTTTATCATTACACTCTATCTGCAGTATAGGGATCAAATTTTTCAGTCAGTGGTTTTACTTACAGCTAAAGTGTTTTTTGAAAAAGTAAAAGATTTTGTTTCTTTAAAATATGGCTCCACGTGCAAGTTATAAATCTTTAACTCTAGAAACTAAAGTGTAAATTATTAAAAAGGTAGGATGTGGGTGATCTGAGGCAGAAATTGCTGCAGAATATGGAATAAAAAAGAATATGCTCTCTACTTCAGTCCATGAGGATTTAGAGGAAGCTTAACTGTTATGGACAAAGGATGCATTGGCAAGAAATTTACCTTTGAGTGGACCTATATTGGCAACTAAAAAGGAAGAACTTGCACTACTCATGGATATTAAAAATTTCAATTGCAGCGAAGGATGGCTGACATGTTTTAAGCACCGAAATAACATCGTACACAAAACTGTGTGTGGTGAAAGTGGTGCTGTAGACCTCTCCGTTTGCAATGAATTCTGCAAAAAGCTACCCGAACTCATTTTTACTTATGCAATGAAAGACGTATTTAATTCTGATGAAACAGGGTTGTTTTATAAACTTCTTCCTAATAAGACTTTAACATTTAAAGGTGAAACGTGCACAAGTGGCAAACTTAGAAAAGACAGGATAACTGTGATGGTAGCTGCCAGTATGGATGGAAGTGAGAAGTTAAAATTGTTAGTTATTTGTAAATCAACTAAGCCACGTTGTTTCAAAGGAGTTAAAACACTGCCTGTTGATTATGTGGCAAATGCCAAAGCATGGATGATGCGTGAAATATGCATCTGTTGGTTAAAAGAACTTGATAAAAAAAATTTCTCGTCAAAACAGAAAAATTATATTGCTGCTAGATAATGTGCAGAGTGATTGTAAACTACCAACACTGAGTTCTATAAAGATTTAATATTTACCCCCTAATACTACAGCACAACTGCAACCGATGGACCAAGGTATAATCCAAAATTTAAAAACTCGTTATCGTAAAAGAGTTCTAGAGCAAATTTTATTTTCGATGGATCTTAAAGAAAGCTAAGACATATTACTAATGGCCATCAGCGATTTATATGCGCCGTGGGATGCCGTACAAACTGAAACAATAGAAAAATGCTTTTGACATGCTGGATTTATCCATCCATGTATAAAGAGTGGTTGTAATGCAAATGATGAAAATGATAAACCTTTCAAAGTAATAGATTTTCCAAACTTTTCTGAAAAGTTCTTGTGTGATATTACGTTTGCAGAGTATGTAGCAGCTGACAATAGTTTAGAAATATCTGGACTCTTAACTGTGGAAGAAATTGTTGAAACAATTCACGAAAAATGAAATGAGGAGATGGTATCAGATTCTGTCGATTCTGCTACTATGTCCCAAGTGCTTTCCTTACCCACAGAAAAATCAATTGCACAATCAATTGAGTGTTTGTGTACATTTATCCTGATGCAGCCGTCATCGGACAGAGAACTTAACTGTTTGTTACAAATAGAAAAACTGGCTGAAAATAAAAAATGAATAGGACTAAGCAAACAACAATTGATATTTTTTTTCATAGTGATGATAAATAGTGTAAATAATTTCTTAAATGTTCATCTAATTTCAGGTAAGAAAATTATAGTACAATTAATAAAAATTTTAAAATGCAGTTGTTTTATACTGTATTATTCATTTTTGTTTTATTTATATTATTTTAATAGTATTAATTATTTTATTTATTTATATCTTTTAATTTAATATTAACCTTTTACAGGCCAATGTAACCAATTGGGAACATAAAATTAAAAATTTAGTAACAATTAAATTTCATCAAAATTGACTTGAAAAAATTAGCAGAAATAGTAAAAAGATGACTTGATTTTTTTAAATAGAAGTTATATTCCTATCATTAATGGGGAAATGTACAGAAAATCTTAAAAATGACCATTTTCATTGTTTCTTACAGTGCACAACTAAAATATTCATATAAATGTAAAAAACCATCCAATGCTTCTAAAAACCGGTTGGTATACGTAAAATAACTTTAATCAATAAAAAGGACATCATAATAACATTTGATAATAATAATCAAAAACACACTTGGTGTTGCTTATTAAATATTCATGTTCCAATTGGGAACATTGGCCTGTCGCCATTATTCTGCGTCGACATAATTTTCTGTATGAGGAATTTTTGTTGAAAGGTAATAGAAAGGGGAATCCCCTTTTAGCGAAGAAAAGGGAAAACTTCAGAATTATTTGAAAGGGGAATCCCCTTTCGAAGGGAAGGAAAGAGAAATTCCATAAATAGTTGAAAGGAAATCCCCAAATTTTGCGAAAGAACAGTCAAATTTTATTACCAGTTTGCGTTTGCTTCTCAGATTTAATTTTTAAAGGTATTGAATGTGTTTTTTTTATCAAACTAACATAGTATGGAGAACAATTTTAAAAGTCTAGAGGCAACTGTTGACTATCTGATGACTCTCAGAGATTCTGATGTTTCGGAGTTTTCAGACGAAGAACTTGAAATTTGTCAGCTTCCTCCTGATTAAAGTAATCGCATCTCAAAAGAAGAGGATATTGATGACAATATCCTTAATTCTGTTATGCCCTCGGATGTTTGTGGTCACCTTAGTATTTTTACTAATAAAGTGCCAATTAGCCAAAATAGTTGTGAAAATCAAGTTTCAATATCTGCTTCCAATGAACAAAAAAATAAATGAAAGAAACTTTGTAGTTCTGATAGTGTGAAAAAAGTGGTCATTTACACCAAATTGGAAAAAAAGTTCTGTGTTTAATAAGCCCATCAAGAGTAAACTAACAATAAATGTTGCTGATAAATTTCCAGAACTAATAGAAGCAGAATCTATTGACATTTTTTTCAAATTCATTTCCCAGGAATATATAAGTTTTCTGGCAGAAATGACATCAACTTATTCTGCTCAAAAGGGGACTAACATACAAACTGACTGGAAAGATATTGCTCAGTTTTTTGGGTTACTATTACTGAGTGGATATCATCAGGTACCCACTGAAAATGATTACTGGAGCACTTCTGAAGACATAACTGTCCCTTACCTTTACTGTCATGCCAAGAAAAAAATTCAAAGAAATTCTCATTTGATGGATAACACTTCATTGCAACCTGGTGATAAGTTGGGAAAATAAGTTGGGAAAAACCAATTTATGATGAACAAAATAAAAAATGTAGTCAGTTTGGATTATTTCACAACCAGCTTAGCATTGATGAATCAGTGGTTCCTTATTATGGCCACCATTCCTCTAAAATGTTTATTCAAGGAAAATCAATTCGTTTTGGATTCAAAATCTGGATGATTTGCGCTAATAATGGTTATCCATATAAAAGGGAGATTTATGCAGGAAAACAGCCATATGAAATAGTCCCTCTTGGTACTAGGGTTGTAAATAATCTTCTGACAGTTGTTGCAAACCTTCTTCAAGTAGAAATATTTTTTGATAACTTTTTTACTACTTATGATTTGATGAAGGATCTTGCAAGTAGAAATATAAAAGCTATTGGAACTATCCGAGATCATTGAATTAAAAAATGTCCATTGACACCCTCAAAGCAGATGAAAAAACTAGAAAGAGGTTCATTTGATTACCAAAGTGATAGATCGGTATTTTTATGCCACTGGAATGACAATTCTGTAGTGACAGTTTAGATAAGAAGAAAGTGAACATACAACAACCAAATTTAATACATAAATATAATACTGGAGT
Organism: Maratus michaelseni; assembly: GCA_963931845.1. NCBI lineage: Eukaryota > Metazoa > Arthropoda > Arachnida > Araneae > Salticidae > Maratus > Maratus michaelseni. The sequence continues at coordinate 251,847,565 of OZ007590.1, read as the reverse complement.
GGGAGGAGTTGACCTGCTAGTTAGAATGTTAGGCAGCTACCGTCCAACATTTCGCAATAAGAAATGGTGGTGGAATCTATTTGTTAATGCATTAAATATCGCTGTCGTCTCTGGTTGGCTTTTACATTCAGCAACTCATGGAAAAAATACCAAGCTCACTCATCTGGAGTTTCGCCGAGAGGTTACAATCGTTCTTCTAAGAATTGCACCAAGAAAGGGTGGGCCTCAACCTGGGTCCAAAGTTCACTGCCATATATCACAGAGAAAGTGTGATGGCCATTTCCTTGTACAAACAACACAAGGTAGATGTGCACGGTAAATGCAAGATTAACTTGCAATGAGTACAAGAAAAAATTGCATTTAAAATGCTTTCCACTGTATCATGGAATAAAGGTATAAACTTAACTTTTTGATATTTTGATTAAGTAAAAGAAATTGTTTTCATTTAAATTTATAAATTTCCAACTTAATTCATATGTATACTTAAATTTAAAAATAAATGTTTCATTCATTCTTATTACTTTGCTTATAATTTAATCTATTCATAACTATATTCCACTTTTGAATCCAGTGTAAAAGTATAGCCAGAAGTGACCAATGTTCCCAATTGGGCACATTCTGAAAATTATATATACAAAATTTTTTCCACCATATTAATGACTAATATCCCTTAACTAAAGCATTAGAAGGCATAATGTGTAAAAAAATTATTTAAAATATAACTGGATCTGAATTCGGCCTGTAAAAGGTTGAGTCATATTCTAACGATAACAGCGGAAATAAATTTAAAAAATACTATAACATTAATTCCTTCGTAATAGTACACCTTTAAACATGTTTTCCTCTCATACTTTTCATAATTCGATCTCTAGATGATTTGAACATTTCTTGTGGTCCCGATGAGTTCGAATTAACGAGAGCCGGCTGTATATGAGATAAAAATTAATAGAAATGAAGTTTTAAAACTTCCGCATTGCACATCATATGAAAAACAACAGGTACTTATGTTGTTTAAAATCTTTTATCGTGAAAAAAAATAAGTCTAATCAACAAACGTACTTATTATCTGTATACTAAAATATCTTTTGTTTTTTCATTAGAAATGTGTCTTAAATACCGAAATAAAGTATTAAGATACAGTACTAGTTTCTTGTTTCCGTACATTTTTTATTAAGCTTTTCCATAGGATCTTTAATTAGATTTCTTATGAAAAAAAATTGGAAATTCCAATCTGACCCTTGGGTTGGTCAGGACTAATTTTTATCATTGTGGGTCGGGTTAACTTCTTTTTTTGCTGAACGTTAGGTTCGGGTTGGGTTGATTTCTACTTTTTTGCTGAGCGTCAGGTTAAGTTCTACCTTTTTGCTGCGCATCTGGTTTGGGTTGAGTTGATTTCTACTTTTTTGCTGCAGGTCTAGTGGCTTGTAATTTGTTGCTGCGCATCGTGTTTGGGTCAAGTTGATTTCTAATTTTTAGCTGCACATCAGGTTGACTTCTACATTTTAGCTGCGCGTCAGGTTCTAGTCGGGTTGACTTACATTATTTCGGGTTCAGGTCAGTTTCGGATTGGGTTTTCACTTTTTCGAGTCTGATTCAGGATGACCCGATTTTTCACAAGAAAGTCTAAATATTTTTCCTGATAAAAACTATGTACATTAAAAGCTCCACAATGGACACTCTCAAATAGTGGAAACCTTTATTTAGGAAATACTTTTAACATTTTATATAGTAAAACCCCTGAAAAGCGGACATCTCGGAACTGTGAAATTTGTCTGCTATCCAGATAGCATCAGCAGTAAAACCTTCATACGAACACTCCTAAATAGTGGACACCTCTATTTAGCAAACACTTTTCAATTCCCAATACAAATATTTGCATATTTTTGCCCCTGAAGTACAGACACCTACGAATAAGTGACAAATTCAGCAGCCCCATGGTGTATGTTATGTAGAGGTTTTACAGTACTTGAATATTAACAAATATCTATCCTTATATATTATTTCTCCTGTCAACATCCCTTTTTCTAAAAAAATATGAAACGCAGAACAACGAATGAGATACCATATGAAAGGTTTTAGAACCGGCTTCTGACATAGCCCACTTAACAATTCGTTAAAACATGTTTTTGATTAAAATTTGCTGAAAAATAAAAATTAAATCGGCACTGCTTTCATAAAAGAAATGAAAGATTTTCCTGAAATTATTGTTGCCAAAAAATAAAATACCACATTATATGATGCTCATAGCAATTATTATAAAAAACACCGCACGGGTTTATTTTATTCTTATGATTAAAGAGCGAAATTGAAATTGAAATGTTTAGATTTATATTTCTAAGTCCCATGGTTTTCCCGAAGCGGATGACGTCATCCTCTAATACAGTTAAAATACGATTGTTAATTTTTTTTTTTTTCGCACGCGTGCCTTTAGCAGGCTTGGATCAGTTTTTAGTCTAACTTTAATGGAATAAATGAGATGATATTCTGGCTTGACTAACAACTAAATGTTGTTTGCAGATATTTTTATCCTTGCTTTTTCTTTAGAAGTTTAAACCTGCATCTAATAAATATTACATATTGATAAAAAATTATACTTCTCTCTCGACCACTTTTCATAACAAAAAACTATCGCCAAATAAACGGGAGAACGTTGCCATTGGAATATCAAAAAATAAATAAAATATAAGAATTTAGGGACACAATTGTTATTTTAATTAATAAAATAACTACTAAATCAGTAAAACATAATGGAAAATACACGCAAATGTCGAATGTAAAACCACTAGATGACGTAACAAACACGCATAATGATTCTGACATCAAGTAAATGGGACTGCATTTTTGGCGTTTAATCTTACAGTTTGGCGATAGTTTTTTGTTATGAAAAGTGGTCTACGGGATAATAGAGAAGTACCTAAAAATATTAGATTTCAGTGCGAAATCTTCGCACGGGCCCTCTGGTATATATATATTACGCTATCATATGTGGCACAGAAATCGTGATTATTTGTTAATTGTTTAATGGCAAAGCCCGAATGAAATGCATCTCATTGGTTATTGTGTAAAAGAACTTTGGCAAAATTCAGACGTTTTGGAATACAAAATTTGCCACGGATTTAGTATAAATAAATTAAATTTTCCACATATTTATAGATAGATATAAAAATAATGACTTCTATCACTTTCATTCAGAATAAACTAATTTGTTGAGGAGATTCAAGCCACAGGTTCGTTTCGAAATCTGTTCAGGCATGTGGCACCATCTCTCTGACATTTTTTGAAATACATGTTATTAAAAATAAGGAATCCGGTTTCAATAGCAGCCTAATATAGCAAATTTATCCCTCCACGATTTTTGAAATTTTAATGAGTGAAACGTGAAATTTCTGCCAAGACTTTTCTTACAGAAATTGCGATTATTTGTTAATTGTTTAGTGGCCATAATGAAGTTTTATAAAATGCATCACATTAACGTTTAACAAATCTTAATTTGCCATACATCAAGCCTCGATCTTATACCGATATGCCATTTAGGTTCAACCGTAAGAACTTCCCTGACCTTATAATTTTCACTGACCGTTTCATTTTTTAAACGTAACTGTTATACTTTTAAAATTTTAGCTCTTATCTAATTTTTTGTTATATTTTTCGATGACAGTCCTCCCGGGCAATGCCGAGCGGGTCAGCTAGTATACTATTTATTTATTTTTCATATAAAAGATAAAATTGATATTGAAGGTATAATTGTTGTCTACATTTTGTAATTCCATTAAAATATGAATTAAGTTCCCATCTTTTCGGTTTCGGGTCGACGAAAATTTTTTGTCAGGTTTGGTTTGATTTCTTGTGGAATTTTTTGTTCGGGTCTGAACAATTCTATCCGCGCAGGACTCTAAGTGAGGATTTTTTAAGTGGAATGTTTGGAAAGGGGAGTTATTTTAACTTGGATTCTTAGTAGGATCCTCTTTTCTGAAAAAAGAAATGTATATAGATATACGTAAAAGTACAGTGGAACTACGATATTACGTGTGTATTTACCTCGATTTCTTCAGTATTTCTAAATAAATATTTCCTGCATTTTCAGAACTAACCAAACATATTTTTTCATAACTATTTTTAAATACTCTGTTTTAAATTATTTGCTATTTCGAATTTCCGATTTTAAAATATGTTTAACAAAATTCTTCGAAGCGAAAAATATTTTTACAACATACAAAACTTTAGTTTTGTGGCATACCGAAACTGTAGCAGCTAGATGACAATAATAAACTAGAATTTTTGAGATATTCTAAAATGTAATGGAAAAAGTTATCAATACATTTTGTGTTTTCTTGAATTTATCGAAATTGTTAGTCTTGAAATATACGTAAAAATATCTGTTTTGGTTTTTTTTTTTTACTTATGCGTATACGTACAAAATGACGGAAGGCTGTTCTCAACTTCAAAACTGGCTACTTTCTGACACATTCCTTAGTTCATTTTTATTCTAAAAAGCATGAAATTGGTAGGTGCTCTTTTGCAAGTACCATGAAATCGTTCAATTTGTCACCGCCCCCTGAATACTAGGCCTGAGCGCTGACACAAAAATGGTGGCTGTCGTTAGCGGATATTTTTAAGCGAGTGTACGGTCCCTCGAATTTGAACACCAATAATTTCTAACAGTTTTCTTCGCCGTATTTTTCTGAGATCAAGCAAGTCAAAGAAAGTTTTTTCGAAATTATTGGTGTGTAAATTTAGAGGTCTGTACAAACGTTTAAAAAATTCCGCTTACGACAGCCACCATTTTTGTGTCAGCGCCCTGGCCTAGTATTCAAGGGGCGGGGAATTTGTTTCTATTTTTTGGTAAAACAGAAGATTTTTTTTTTTTAAATGCTGTCAAATGTGGCGTTATGTACCGAAATTCCGGACGCAACAGCCCGATAAATATCGTAAATGTCAATCAAACGCTATTAACTCAAGTTGCAATTCATTTATCGAAAATGAAAAAATCCATTCAATTACAAATCACTTCAAAAGTCATGATTTTACGGCTAAAAATATGTCCGTAAATGTTTCAGAAAGTTTCGCGTTTTTGAGAGCTGCAAAATACTTTTTTTTTTCCTTAAACAGACGCCAGATTTTATTAACGATTTCTTTAGACTAAATAATTAAACTGCAAAAGAATGATAAAACTATATTTGTAATTTAAAGCAGATCACTATTATTTATCAATTTTCACATATATATATATGCAATTGCCGTATCACTTGACACCATGGTTCTTAAGCTTTTACCACAATTTTTGAATAGAATTTTTCGCCTATTTAAATCCTACAAATCCTTCAATTAAACGAGGCGTCTACAATTTCTGTTATTTAAATAGTAAATAGAAAAATTCTATTTAAAAATTGTGGTAAAAGCGTACGGACCCTGGGACAGACACTCTTTACTCTCATTGCAAGTAAACTACGGGGAATGGGTGGGAATGACCGAAGATATTCGTAAGGGATGTTAACTTGAAAATTGTCTCCAACCAGACAGACGTAGGAGTGGGCAAAGCATCGATGTATAATTTAATTATACATCTAAAGATGTGTGATTTATATCCATGGGATAGAGTAAAAGAAGGCGAGCTCTCATCTCTGTAACATCGCCTATGACTTAATGGACTAACTAGATGTTGTAATAAAATGTTCAAAATAACAATGAACCTTTCAGAAATAGAGCTATAGGGAAGAACTTTATAATATTATAGTACTAGTAAATTGGTTGTTCAGATTTTTTTTTAGAATTATACAGCCGCAGGAGGTCAAATATACAAAGCACTCATACAAAACATTTTTTAGAGGGAATGTGTATCTTGGGGAGATACATTCCCGAAGTCGCATAAATGCTTAATTTTTTTAAGGCCAACTATGAGTATTTCCTCTTCAATATACTCATAGAGACAATTTTAAGATTTGATACCTTGCCAGATTTCAGAATTATGTAAAAATTACTAACTTTGTATGAGACTACTTTTTTCTTTATAAATTAGATCAGTAACTCAGTAAAGAATGTTTTGAAACTTATTAAAGAAACATACATTCACTAGCTGTGGGACAGTAGATGAAGCATAAAAAAAAAGAACATTAAAACTGGCTTAGATTTGTCGGTTAGAGGTCTACACGGTTCGAAATATCTAGTCACACTTCCCGGCCTGACATCAAAAAAATTATAGCCCGGCCTGGTATAAAATATAAAAATTGGGTCCGGCCGTACCAAAAGTTTATTGGTTCAGCCCGGTATAAAATCTAAAAGTTCGGCCCGTACCAAAGAAATCATTGGCTCGGCCCGGTATAAAAGCTAACTGTTCAGCCTGAGCCCGGCCTAGCCTGACAGAATTTCTACAAAACAGGCCGATATTTCGGAAGCAACATTATCCTACAACTAAAATTATTCATAAAGCACACTTATTTATGCACATATTTTATTTTCAGATTATGTTCGAAATTCACGACTACAGAAAAACAACAATAATAATGACTACTTAGGCAATTACGTACATAAATGCTGATTAAAATAAGTTGGAAATTGCACGTTAAACGTGACAAAAGAGGTGTGTTCGTTTCGTGCTATAACTAGTTTTACAATGTAAAAAATTATGGTTATTATTTCAGTGAAATAAATTATATCGTCTGCTATGAACGAAATGAGGATGCCTTTCTTTTTTCTTATTATCTTTCTTATCTTTTCCATGTTTACAGATGCGATTTTTTTTTCTACACCAGACACTGCTGCAAAATTCACTATGGAGATCTTGCTTTGCGAATGATTACCTCCATGGTTAATATTTCTATGACTCACGGTGAATGAATCTTTTGTTTATTTACTTTAATGAATGGAGATATTCGGCTGTTAACCCATAATTTTCACTGAAGTTATCTCAGAATCAATACATTTTTTAATGTAACTCATCTCTCAAGCAAACAATTTTTTTGAACGATCTTTCTAAAAATATAACTTTTATGCAATTTTATTTGAAAAAATAATTTTGAATAAAAATGGCCGCTTGGCATATGGAAAAAGATGTGGTTAGCCCATATTTGTTTTCCTCAGTCATGTGACTTGCACTTTTATTATATAGATTACGTATGATAGGATTTAATAGAATAGAGAAAACTTTTATTAATATCTTTTTAAGTTTTGATTCAATTTTCATAAAATTTGAAATCACCCGACAAAATTCTGCAGCTATTATATATATTAAATTTCAAACCATTCAGTTGGGTAGTTTTTGCACTGTTATATGCGGACAGGCAAACAGACGGATGGACCAGACGACGACTATAGGTGCTACGTATTTATATAATTACGAACGCACCTAAAAATTGACTTAGACAATTACATTCAAATGAAGATTCAGTAAAAAAAATCGACGTATCTTAGAATGAAAGAAACAGATGATTAAAAGAAAATCATAATTTTAAAGCTCTACAAAGAAAAAACTAGATTTTTAAAAATATATATCTATAATTTAATAAACCAAATTAATTTTTTAAAGAAACATTGCTATGCATTTTGCTAAACAAATGTACAACATCACTATAATTTAAGTAGGGTTGGTTGGGGTAAGTGGGTCACCCCCCCCCCCCTCAAACTAAAATATGTACAGGATATTTCGCACTTATTTGCATTGATCATGTCAAATTTCGTCACACTGATGGGTTTTGCATATATTTGAGCTTTGTTTTATTTATTTTTCATGTTATAGAACTAATGTAAAATAGATTTCCATAATAGTTTGCTTAACCCTTTCCGGCGCGGAGTAAGTCTGTTTGCAAAATGATGAAATAATGGACTGACACCGGAATTTACAAAAGAATTTATTTGAAAATAAAAACTTGCTTATTTTCCGGAACTGGATAAATCGAAAATTTTAATTAAATATTCTTGGTGCCGTTTGCCAGTTTTAGAATTAAAATTAGGTGTCCTTTTTTGTGACCACCGCCTGTTAAAGAGTTCAAGCTACATTTTCCCAAGAGGTGTTTCCAGGTTAGTCTTCATTTTCTTTTAATGTTTATTAAACTGCTGTGCAAAGTTTAACCTAAAGTACATACTGTAATTTGAATTTTTACAAAAACTGTTGTTAAGAAGTGTTTAAGAGGAGGGGGTCCCGCTTACCCCGTAACTTTAGCCTACTAGGGATAAGTGAGACCCCTCATTATGGGGTAAGTGGGACTAGGGTGTCCCATTTACCCCCACTAAATAAATTTCTGCATTTTGGGTTATAAAAGTTTCATAAGTTTTCATAAACAAGGTTCATACCCCTAAAGGGGAACTTGCAACTCAGGGAAAACGTTTTGGTCATAAAATCTCAGGGAGAAGTCCATAATCCTTCCCCGTTCTTCCCCAACAAACACTGGAAAAACTGTCAAATTATTCTATGAAAACCATCAAGTATATTTTTTAAGTTGACATTCATCGGCAGTCAGAGCTATTCTCCATGTTTTACCGTTGATTTTTGATACGGAAAAATTATTTATCCTGGAAAATAATTTAGGCAATTTCTTTTTGAAAATGAATATGAACCCTGCTCCCTATTTGAATTCAGAACTTAAAAATTTGATCATTGAGCGCAGTGAGGAATTCAGGGGTTGGCCCTGAGTTCCTCCCATCCTTCCCCCAGAGCATCAAAACATCCACAGGAGAGAACCTGCAGAAATCCCGAAAAAAAAAAATGCCTGGATTCAGTACTGATGCTGCTTTACCTAATCCGAACTATGTATTTTGCTGAATTTCACTGCATATGATTAAGGTCGTATTTTGCAGACTTTTGTTTTGAGCATCATTTTTTTTAAATTAAACTAATTATTTAAAATGCATTGTCCAAAACGTACAGAATCATTGCGATACACGGAATATAAAATAATAATTTTTCTATTAAATATTAAATATAAAATACTATACAAATAATTCAAACAATCATGGCCAGAAAACGAAAATACACTTCAATTTTTACTAAATCCCTGTTAAAAAAAAAAATGTAGGATAGATAATTATTTTATAAACAAATACATATATTCGAATTGTCTTAGTATTGCTTTAAAAATAATAAATAAATAAATAATAAAAAGCTATACGACACGATGATTTTAAACTTCCTAAACTTGTCAACTTTTTAAAACTCAATAATTTTTTTAAATAAAAAAGATGAGGATTAGCCGCTGAACTACGTCTACAAAATTCAGGAACGTTACCTTACATGGGACAGACCGGCTTGAAAATTTGACCACGTTTTTACAGTAGGTCTCCATTGACGTAGGGACAATAAAAAAAAAAATATCCTATAGGATACTGAAATAGTAATTTAAATTTTAGCTTGAATCAGTAAAAAGCACACAAGAGCAGGGCACCGAGCTTCCATGAAAATTAAATCCAACCATCAACAATAATTTGGTCCCTGTAATATTGTTCTCATTCAAGTTTGCGCTTTGCCCAAATTTTATCCTTCCCGACTTTTTAATGGAATCTGAAAGTGATCTAAACTGTTAGAGACTTCTTAACACGTTGCTGACGAATTTATTTGCCTATTCATAGCTACCAACTTTTATGATTTTTTTTTTTTTTTTTTTTTGTTAACAGAAATTTTGAAAAAACAATCTTCTCCTATTTAATCACAAAAATCTGCGACTAAATAAAGCGAAGATTATTTTTTAAATATAGTGGTAACAAAAAATTATTATAAAAAGTAACTTCATATTAAATTGTCGGTCAACAAAGAGTTAATAAAGTGCCTTTACGTATATTTTCATAATCAAACAATCTCAGTTTAATCATCAAAACCTAATAAATATACATTTTTAAATTTCCCTCAAAAGTTTTAAACCTTTTTGATTTTCTGAAAATATATCAATTTTAATGTTACTAATTTGAGATTATTTATTTGAAGAAAAAAAAAATCCAGTATTTTGTCATCAAAATAACTTGACTTATCAATCGTTGTTTTTTATTCCTTTCTTTTCAAAGAGAATAAGATAAAAGCGATAATAGAAATCACTGATAATTCGATTTACCTCAAATTCGATAACAAAACAGGATTAATCATTGCTTGAGCTGTGGATTACTGTTCCGCCTTCTTCCGGATTTCGAGCCTTATTTTGAGTTTGTAAATTTAGAAAAAGAATCCGTTCCAGCAAATGGTATACATGTATCGCAGAAACTGACAAACTGTCATGGATAGAAAACAGACACAATTTTTGTTGTCAGTAAACATCAAAAGAGACGATGGAAATGCTCTTGTTTTTTACAAGGTATGTCTGATTTTTTAATGTATTTAATAGTTAATTTTTTACTTGATACAATGTTTATGATGAACATTAACAGGAATTTTTCTTGTACATTATCAAATGTATTGTTTAAATTGATACATGAATGTATTTCTTTACATTTTACAGCAAAATGGATATAATATATTTTTTTTTTAATTCTGCATATTTTGGTAGCACATTGGCACAATACAAGTATTCTATATTTCTTAACCTATTATTTAACTATTGAAGTATTTCTTAAACGCATTCAAATGTGTTTGTGGTTGACTGTTTGCTTGCTGACAAGAGATTGGTTTAAATAATGCACGTGCCTATATAAACGCTGCCCGATATGGTATGTTATTTTTTATACCATCAGATGGGTTACTTTCATTAGCTGTATAGGGTACTATAGGATTTTGAGAGCAGGGGCCTATCCCTGTTTTTCCTTGGAGGAGGAAGAGGAGGAGGGGGGGGGGATTAACACTTAACTGATTTTAGGGGTCTCACAGACTGTTGCTTTTTATCAATTTTCACAGTTTAATTAGTAATTTTCAGTTTAACTATATATACTAGTAAAATTTTGTTTTGTTCGGAGCCTTAGTACTAACGCTAGATATTTCTGAAAATGTTAATTTTAATTATAATAGTCCCATTATAATAGTACATAAAGTTTAATACAGAGACAATATCCTAGGAGTGCTTAAAACCTTTTATTCATCTTTCGATCAAACGGTCTCGTAAGACCGCTCACAGTAGCTATGCAACAATTTCTCACAATGTTCTGTTGCTTATGTCTGTAGTTAAGGACTGAAAAATTTTTTTAAAAATATTAATAAGCTATTGAACAAATTGCGTTATTCTGAGGGATTTTTCTTGGTTCATGGGACCTCGATCTTGGATCACTTATTGCCAGAAAGATGTACAGAAATTTCATACCTAAAAAAGAAATTTTATTAACCCCATATGGAAAGTCAAGATCAACATTTAATCCGAAATTAATACATATTAATTAATAACTTGTAATTACATGATATTTACAACGCAGAACCGAGGGTTAAGTTGGGATTTTGTGTTATAGTGCAGGCCTTTCCAAACTTCAAATGCGCAAAAAAATATTCAAATAGTAAAAATGCGAGTAAAGAGTATTTACTTGTTTTTAAGACATAGGAACTTCGGTACTTTAGGCCCCACCAGTGGCTGAGAGGTTGTGCTCTCGAAGCTGGTAGACGGGAGGTGCTGGGTTCGATCCCAATCGCGCCCGTCGGCCTAATCGTTCGGAGTTTTCGTGGTTTTCTTCGAGCCGTGGATTTATCCATGCGTAAATACGGATTAGGTTCCCTTAGAAAGACCCCCACGAAGGGCACTCCCCCCGGGCCTATATCCCTAGTGTAGATAATTGGCCGTCAATAATCAACCCAACCCAACTTCGGTACTTTAGCAATTCTTGGAATGTATGTGCATTTCGTTTTCGTGTCTACATAAAAAGCAGACTTTTTTTAATTCAGCTGTCTCGTTGTATAAAAATCCCGAAAAACATGAAATTCGATTGTTCAGTGATCACTATAACGTATGTATTTCACAAAGTACGACAATTTATATCAAACTCTATAATGCTATTAAATCATCTATGAAAGTGTAAGAAATGACGAGATGTATGAATCATTTTATGCTTATCGAACGTTTTTAATTCATAAGGGAATGCTATAAAGAAATTCTGTACCAACCTATTGGTACAGAATTCCTATATGGGGTTGATCATGAAAGTGTGTGTGTATGGGGGGGGGGGGGGGGAGAGCAGTAGGCTTGCTATGGTCCAGAAATTATATATTTTATGCCAGGGGTCGTCAGCCTATTACAAGTGTTGAGCAAAATATGTTACAATGTCACTCCACTCCCCGTGTCAAACCAATTTCAATAATTTTTTGTATATTTAAAAAGTACATTTTATTCGAACTAATAATATTTAATGTTTTCACGTCATTTAGAAACATCAAACAACATAGTTAAATTTGCATCAGATGATGTCCTTTTCCTCAAGAAATATATAAATTTCTTCTACATTCTATGCAAATCTGTTCAAAACATTTCCTCGGCTGATTCAGTATTATATAGAACATCCTTAAATCCTCTACCTGTGAAAATTGTTTTACGATGGGATCGAGATAGATTTTTCGCTATTTTCGAAACGAAATTGGTCAATTTTGTTGATACTTGTTTCGAAAAAACAAAAAATCTATCTGGATCCTTGCTATAAAATTCCTGTGAATCTGTGAACAAGAAGACAGTTTGACAATTTTCACAAAAGTTTCCATTACATTATTCAAGAATTGTGAGAAAATCTTTGCTACTAAACTTCGTTGGTGTATAATGCAATTAAAACTCAATAATTGATGTCCAATATGATTCTCAATTATTTTAACAAATTCCTTATTCTTTTCAATAACCAAAGATAGCTTGAAATATTTTATGTATACAGTATACTACTATTTTTCTTTTCAAAATACAATAATAATGTCAGAGAAAAAAGAAAAATCTAGTCTGCATGCCGCATGTTGCCGACCCCTGCTCTGTGGCATAAGAAGAGAAAAAAATCTCTTCGTTCTGTACCTTTTTCCACGGCCAAACTCTATCTTTCTCCAGAAAGATCGAGTTAGGCCGCGCTTTTTCTAACCTACCTATACCTAGAACCCACCCAACACGATAAAATTAACTCATTTTCTTCTTATTCCACTCATTGAACTTCCTTTATATTTTGCAATTTGCATACTTACGGTTACGAGTCTTGGTGAAAATACAATAATTTATCAAATTTTAACAAAAACAGCTGATGATACTTGTAGCTATTTTTTATGTCAATCTTCAAATTCCGTAAAAATGCTCATATTAATGTAAAACTTGCACATTTGTGGAGTTCGGTTTGAAAATTAAAATAGCAACCACTACAGATTTTTACATAATTTTATTAAAGAAATAAACATAAAAGAAAAACAATATGTAATGTGTTATCGTCTAACGTTTATATATATATATATATATATATATATATAATTATAATATCTATGAATTTCAAAAAACATATCAAGTTCTAATCTACTTAAATCTCCAAAGAGATAATTAATGATATTGTGTATACAGAATACCACATAGCAAATTAACATGTGCAAACATAATATTACCATAGCTGATGCTTCAATGGTAATTGGCCAAATTTTACTCATACCAAAAGAATATTGAAAAAAGAAATATAGAGAAAGGGAAAAAAATATATATAAATTGGAGTTGCAATTAAGTAAATACAAATGGATTAATAAATTAAATATGAACCATATACAATGGAAAATTGGACCACATGAGAATTAAATATGAATTGGATATGGAAAAACACATGCACATGTACTCATCAGCCTGGATGCACCCACATGTGTTTTAAATAATAATTCAGTGTTTCATAATTCTACTGGCATAATGCTAAGATCAGTAGAATCATCCAGGTACACTGAATTATTACCAGACAACAATTGGAAATATTAAAATTTGGAAATATTTAAATAGGAAATAAAAAACCATTAAGAAAATACAATATATTTCACTCACATCGATTATCCAAAAAACTGTAATTAACACCTCACTAAATTACCACGAGATAACAGTTTTGAAATAATAAAATTGGAAATATGAACGCGTAAAGTGTAGATTAAATATTTACTCACAATAATTATACAGAATCCTTAAAATGTCACAACTTCTGCATAATATTCACATCCACATGGCAATGCATCATACATGTTTACTAAGTCGAGTTGAGAGAAATGATTTGTAAGACAAGTTGAGAGCACACTTTTTTTAAAACTCAACCCCATCGATGACACCCAATCACAAAATGATTCAAAAACACTCAAAATAATTCTGGTTTTAATACACTTATAACAAATTTATATCCGTGAATATATATTACTCCATCCAATTTTAATTCCTGAAAGTAAAATTAATATACAATCAATAGCTCCCTCTATAGTTAAATTAAATATAATATTAACAATATTATCTACAACTACCTGAAAGGTAAAGTGTCGCCATCTATTGGTATTATAATAATTCATAATTAATATTTAGTTAAATATCCACTTTATTAGTTACATACTCACTTCATTAGATTTATTTATATAAATAAACTTTAAAAAACAATACTAACTTGTAGTTTTACTTATATATATATATATATATATATATATATATATTTCTGAAGCTATTACAAAATTCTACTTTTTAACTTGGGTACTCTTTGCAAAATTTCTCATATAAATATATATGAATACGTTCTTTAAAAAAAAAATATATATATATATTTTTTTAGAACAAAGAAGAAATTGTAAAATATCTAAATACTACGTACGAATAAATAAAACATTAAATATCGTTTTAAAATCGAACAATTTTATTTAGCCCAAGAACGATTCATATACCGAAAAAAAATTGTCATGGTATAAGTAATAATGCCTGATTAAACAATTTTAGAAAATACTCATGAATCTAATAAATGGTAAATCATAGATTGCCAGCTAATACATATATGAAATACTCTAATTTTATCAAGTTAGAAGTTAATTATGGAAACCAATTTATTTAAATTTCTACTAAGTAAAAATATCACCAATGAAAATAACTAGCTGATTTCATGGATGAACAATATATTTTATCACATGTGATTATTAGGTTTATTTTATCAGATGTAGTTATCAGTTTTTGTCTATCATTTTATCAGATGTAATTATAAGATTTTCTTTGTGTATTGTTGGGTGCATTTAATCCCATTCTGATATAGTTTGAAAATGCCATGAAATGCTACTTTTATTAAAAAATACAACTAATTTTACCAAATATGCAGTAAATTTAAGCTCCATCAACTGCATTTTGTAGTGAATTACAGATGTCTAATTAGCTCAACGAGTATTCAACATAATTGCGTAGCTTAGTTTGATTTTTATTTCAGTTGTCAATAAAATTTATAGTTTGCATGAGTAAAATTACTTGAGCATATTTGCACTGAACCCTAACAAAAACCTTCTACGTATTTTTGCTTCTCGATTTTTAACACGTAATAGTTTTAAATATTGATACGCAGAAACGTGTCTACACATATTTTCCTCTGATGCAGAGATATAATTTCCGTCCATCCCTTTCCTATAAATAAAAATTGTGATTGAGTCAATATAACAATTTTATTACTGTAAATCAAAACATCACATGATACAAACAATTTTATAATAGGAATATAGCATAAATGCATCTCGCGCTAAAAAAATGTTAAGTCAGTTCAAAAATATATAGAAAATAGTGTAGAAGGAAATAAAAAATGCATTCTTTAATTACATGAATATATAATATCGTATGCAATTTCGAAGAGATTAATTTTAAAATTAAGTAAACGCAGAAAATAGTACGCCCAACCCGGGTTTTCCGGGTTACAGAAGATACTAACCGGTGTACAGAACATAGTAGAAAATAATTTTTAATAGGAGACTCTAATAAATGGTTTATATTTAATACTAGGAGATTCTGCCCCCTGCGCTCTTCGTACGTCAAGCCAACTCCCGGATTGTCAGCAGACTTGCCGGTTGCAAATTTGTTCCTAGTTCATCCATTGGTAGAAACACATTTTAATCCACCGTAATAACCAATAAAGTTTCTTGAATTAAGAGCATTTAAAAAAATACATAAATTGTGTATGGATGGATATATATGGATGGGCTGGCAGACAGATTAATTACATATTCCTTGCACTTGTGTGTTTGGTGTAATAGCATAGTTGATAGTTTAGTATTAGTAATGAATAGCTAATTTCTATTCATTTCCATATTCATAATTTAAAATTTGTTTGTAACATAAAATGAGTTTAAATTGAAAGTAATTATCGTAATTGGCTTCATAGAAGATCAACTTTATTTAAATGTAAATAGCGTATTTCCGCCATTAGTCTACAAACGCAAACAAACATGGTGTTGAATCAGTACTACCTCTTTTTTATCATAAGTATGATCATCATACAGTGATATAAACAGTTTAATTTAAATTTGATTAATGTATTTCTCGCTAGAGGGCATTATCGGCGTTAAAGAAAGTTCAGCTCAAATTACTACGTTTAATTTTAACTTGGAGTATGGTTGCCGCATTAAAAAAAAAAAAAAAAAAAAAAAAAAAAATCCATTTTAAAATTTGTTATGCAATTTTTCACCAGAGGCGCAACCAGCGTATAAAAACTAATGAATTTTTTTTTATCAATATGTGAGAGAGTTAGAATGACAGTGGAAGTATGTCAAAAATTTGAAAAATCTAGATAACCATATTTTTATTGAACGTATGTTAATTGCTGTTCTGTGCGACAGTCAAATAAATCATAGATCACTTAGGGAGTCGCTAGAGGGCAAAACAAGTTGGGTCAACAGCAATACAAGTTTAAAAAAACTCTTCATTTCTCAAATTACTGAATATTGACTTACTTCACTGTCATTCTACCCCCTCATATGTATTTGACAATGGCGGAAGCTTTTCCTGTAGATTTGTGCGAATTTTGTTCGTGGTAAGTGAGATTAAATTGCCTTCGAAAAGTTAATTGAAGACATATACACATAGATACATGAAGCATCATAAGTTAAACGTCATAAGAAATATTTCTTCGAACAGCAATTGACAATAAAGTGTAATGTGTCTGTATTGTTTTTTGTTGTCCTGTGAAAGAACTATAAATGTTACATCCCATATTTTTTTTCACTGGAGAATATGCAACAGTAAGCCTTAGTAACATATAAAATTTCGTAGAGTTTTAAATCGCATAATGACACTAAAATGCATTTTCAGTAATTACTGCCCATAAACGTAGTGTAATCAAATTCTTTAGTGCGTCCCTGTAAGTTAACTATAAATATGTTTTCTTCAAGGGGGGGGGGGGGGGAACGCTGTAGGGGACTGTAAGTGTAAGAACATATTAAAATGACATTACCACCCGCGTTTTTCATCCCGGCATTTAATATATATTCGTAATCTTTTGTGCGGCCCTTTAAAATAACTTTAAATGCTATAAACATCCTCTTTAAGAAAAAACATTCTGTAACAAAACATACTAAAATTATCTTACAGCCAGCGTTCTACGAATTGCGCGTTTCACATATATTCGTTTAATATTTTCCTTTTTTTTTTTTGTGAGGCTCTGTTAAATAACTATAAATGCCATATAAACCCCACTGACCCCACTATTTCTTTTTTATTATGTTTATTCCCTTTTTTTCTGTGTGTGTGCGTGTATGAATTATTATACTTAGCATAGCTGGCAATCTTCCTTTTTTTTTTTTCTTTTTTCAAGCCAAATAAACATATTTTGAACCAGAGAATATATTTCATAAAATGTATCTTATCCGATTTAACTCAAGCAATGATGAGGAAAATGTGTGTAGTTATTTTCTTTCAAAAAATCGATGCAGTATACAGTAAAACATTGTCACGGTGTGTACTATTACATTAAAACTATATTTATTCCATAATGAATAATATGCATTTAAAATTTAATTTTATTATCGGATACTTATGTCTTTGGGACATGAGTGCCGTAGGTGGATATAGATAGACAAATACATAAATAAGGGGGGCTTGTCTCCTTCCCCATGAACAGCGTAATATATGTTCTATTTAAAACCTATTAATCCCAAATTATTTAAACTCTATAGATTTCTAATTGAAGTCAGTCTATCTACAATAATATTTTTTCTCATATTTAAAGGCAGTAAAAAGATTCAGTACTCAAATCCCAGGTAAAAAGTCTGAAAAAAAAAATATGTAAATTAATTATACATATCTTCTATAACAGGGGATTCCCAAACTATGGTACGTACAGGGCCTGTTTACCGAATAGGCCCGTGAAGCCCGATCTTACCCACTGAAATACAAAGGGGGCTCCAAATTTACTTTTTAAAACTAATTTTTAGGGGGGGGAATTTTAGTCAGTGTAAAAAAATGTATTTTCTTGATTATAGCTACTAAATTTTCCCTCAGACTATTACGGACACATTTATACTCTTTTTTTTTTTTTTTTTCTGTTGATATAGTAAATGGTATAAAAACAGTGATTAAATGCAACTTATTTTCATTTTTCTTATGTTTTTACATTTTAATTTCAAACGTACTAAAAATAACAGAAAATTTAATCTGTATAATTATATTATATTCATAAAGAGTGGAGAAATGATATAAAATATGGAGAATAGGTTATTTAAATAAAGGGAAAGTAATTAGCATTCAGGTGATACCAAATTTCTGTTAATAAAATAGAAGCAAAATGTATTGCAGCCAAAGCATAAATTTGAGTCAAATATCTGTTGTTCCTGCATTGTTCTTAGCACTGGCCAATCCTGCAATTTGTAAAGCATAAAATACTGGGTAAGTCAAAATGAATATAGCGATTACAAACGGCTATAACTATTTAATGGAAAATAATTTATCGATAAGATTAACACAGAATGTAGACGGAACTTCAAAATTTTGTATACATACGTCAGGGATGTTCTATGTGACTTCCCTTGGTCACACGGACAACATCTAGACGGTACTCCATTTCACGCCATACATTCTGAAGCATTTGTTCAGTCACCGACGCAAGCGCATTAAAAATGCGTACTTTGAGTTCTTCAATTGTTTTGGCCATGGGAGGCACATACTCATTTACTTTCACTTAACCCCATAGAAAGTAAATCTTTCACTTATCCTTACACACCCATATACATCCATAATTTTTCACTTAACCCCATAGAAAAAAATCGCAGGGTGCCAAGTCCGGAGAACAAATCAGAACAGGTCAAGTCTGAACAAAGCTTCAGAATGTATGGCGTGAAATGGACTAAAACGTCTAGATGTTGTCTGTGTGACCACGGGAAGTCACATAGAACATCTATGACGTATGTATACAAAATTTTGAAGTTCCGTCTACATTCTGTGTTAATCTTATCGATAAATTATTTTCCATTAAATAGTTATAGCCGTTTGTAATCGCTATATTCATTTTGACTTACCCTATATATTTTGAAGTTCAAATATTAGCACCTGTTCCATATTTGTATAAAATTAATTTGTGTATAATTATGTATATAATAAAATATTTTTATGTGTATGTGGGTAGTTAGTTTTAGTTTAATATTAAAAGTGTTGTTTAGTGATAATTTTGATGGTAAAATTTCAAATTGTTGAAGCATAATTGGCAGAGTAAAAAAAAAGGGGGGGGGGGCTGTGTGACGTCGGGCTTCTCCTACTTCTAAGTCTTAAGCGGGCCTTGGGTACGCATACCAGTACTGGTACACGAAGCTCTGGCTACTGGTACGCAGAAGTCTGATACTGGTACGTGGAATAAAATACAGAATGCAGCATATTATTATGAAATCAAAAACGACTTGTCTTTATTACTTGGAAATTTTCAGAAATATTTCGAATGGGATTTTGGATCTGTAAACGCTTTTTCTATTTTATTTATTTTGTTGTTGTTACGATAAATGTTTGTTATAGCAGACTTGTTGAAATTCGCCCACACCGCTTATGATACAATCGGTTTTCCATAATTAAAAACATAATTATAAGATTTATATGGATAAAAATTGAATTTTTAAATAAAGACCTAATTTTAAAATTAATGAATAAAGTATTTTTAATTAGCGGAAAAACTTTTTTTAAACATGCTTTATAAATTTAATTATCTGAAGGTAAAGTCTGTATGGTTGGAAGTATGAGGAGCTTGTGTGAGTAGGAGTAGTTAAAACAAAATAAAATTCCAAGTGTAATTTATAATCTATTGTTCTCTTTGTACCAGAAGAGCTTCTAGGAGGTGTTGAAATAAAAGTTTTATTTCAAACATAATTCATAAATTAATTCATTCTATTGACAGAAATATTTTTCTTCTCTTGTACAAAATGTGTATAATTTCTTTCTATTTCATGGAAATTGGCTTTTAACAGAGTAAGGTTATTTAAAATGGTGATCTGAAACGACATTATTGTCGCATTTAAAGATATATGCAGATTATTAATACAGTTGTATCGAGCCTATGTTAAATGCGCTAACTAAGCTTTGGATAAAAAATTCGTTTCTAAGTCTTAAGCGGACCTTGGGTACGCATACCAGTACTGGTACACGAAGCTCAAAGTTTGGTAGAAGTGAACTTATTCAGCTCTCCTGGGATAGATTACTGGAGTTCACATTCAAAAGGATGAATGTAATAGAATTTTCATTGGCGAGAATATCAGAGTATCGTCAAAGTCTGCTTGTGTTTAGCACAACATATCTCTGTGAATGTGCCCCCCCCCCCTCTGCGTTATATCAAAAACAAATACAGGAATAAACTAAACATCGAATCTGACTTATGACTAAAACTACCTAATATTGAGCCAGACATGAAGAAGCTGTGCTTGATAAAATCAAGTCCACCCTTTTTATTAGCGATAAAAGCAAATTAGTGCAATCAGCCTACTATAACAGTATATGAATCAATGCGCCAATATGTCATTAAGTATTGTGGCCTTTTTTCTTATCAAAACACAGTATTTTGACATTGTATGCATTATTAAAATTTAATGATACTTTTTTACTTGAGTGTTATTATAAAGCAGTCAATCTAAGTACCAATTTAGTAATGTAATCATTCATTTTTAAATACAATAAAACCTACTATGACGGGAACACAAAAGACCGGAGATATCTTTTGTTTTAGACAGGTTTTTCTATATTACCTTTATGTTTGTTACCTGGTGGTGCGGAAGTATGAATTTTGATTTAGTGGTACGTCAGTCTAAAAGTTTGGGAACCCCTGTTCTATAACAATAAAAATAGATGTTTATGTAGCTGTTTTCTAAAGAGACCACGGCGCGTAGAGCTTAAAATTTTGGCAGAAAGTTATGTCAGGAGTTATGCACCTCTCAAAGCCAGTTTCTGGATTAGATTTTTAATGTGTTAGCGTTTTTTCGCGTTCAGCAAAGATTTTTCCAAACTAGTAAAAGGAATCTAGTTTCAATCGTTTAGCTCAATATAGTAAACTTTCTCCTCTTTTCAATAAATTTTTTTTTTGGAATTTGTCCACAGATTTTAAAAAATTTTCTCGTATTTTTTATGGTATTTTTTGGCGATTTTTTGACATTCATAAAAGGAATCTTGCTTCAATATTTTAGTCCAATTTTGTCCTCTGCGATTTTGTAATGTAGATTTTTTTTTGGGGGGGGGTGGAGAGGGGGGGCTCCCCCAAACTCAGAATCGTTTCCAACAAACCGACCAGTGAACCTCAGCTAATTCTAAAATAATTTCATGTAATATATATAGGGTAGATGTACCAGTAATGGACACCCTTCAATGTTTTTGGTTTATAAAAAAATAACCAATAAAAATGTATCTTTTATTATTTTTTTCATAGCTCCCCCTTGCATGTTTTATAATCTGGGTTATTGTTGACACTTTTAATCAAACCAATCAGGAAGCAGAAAATAATGTTTCGAAGTTCCAATGTTTTTCAGTGAAAATCTTAATGAACATGCTAAGAGCTGGCTTCATTTAATAAATTTATATAGTCTTTATTTTCTTGCAAAATTTCAAGCTTTTTGTTTTGGTAGTAATAGAAAACTTTGAATTTTATATACTAATAGCCATTTATAAGATTTTATTTATTTTTAAGGTTTTAAGAGGGGTGTCCATTACACACACACACTCACACACACACACACACACTGGGATGCTTAATTAGTCATTTTCCAGTAATGGGACACCCCACGTAGACATTGCTAAAAATGCAATTTCAGTAATGTTTTATAGTACATAAAATATTTTTACTTAACTGAAAACCTAAATAATCAAATTTTATTTTTAAATTACACTTACCAAAATGTAATAACACCAAAACTTTTATAAATAGCTGCTTTTAAGTTATTTTATGTGGTTAATAAAATTTCAATACTTTATTCTTTTTTTTTAATGTATATAACTCTTCTTTGCATATTTTGTAATCTACAATCAAACCAGTCAGGAAGCAGAAAATATTGTTTAAGGACACAGTCAAAGACGGGCTCATAGGGTTTAATCCCTCCCCATTTAAATAAAAACAATTAAGTTACAGGAGTTGTTAAAAATCTATTTTCTGTCTTAAATGTTTGCTTATTTAATTCTTACAGAAATAAATTTGTAATATTAATGAAAGTTATAGTAATCATGAAACAAGTAAATCTGCAGATCAATGGAATCAAACATCAGTTCTACAGTTTTATTTTGAAATAATTTTACTTAGTATTTAAAATATCCAACTCACAGTATCATTTTTTTTTCATTTTTGTAATATTAATTATTTCAAGTAATATATGAAGTAGTCTCTGGAAGTTTAATTATTTATATTAGTGAGACGAAACTGTACACTAATACTCCAAAACTTTTTTTTTTCTAATTATTACCTTTTAAATCCCCCACTGTCTCAATAATTTGATAGCTGTAACTGTCTAATATTTAGTATTTTAAATTATCCATCTATAATAATTAAAATATCGATCTTCTGATAATTACAATAATTGATGCAAACAGTGAATGATTATCACAAATATTTTATTAATTACTGGTATCCTAATTTTTAAATTCATTTGAAAATAACTATTTTGTTTAATTAGTATGCTTTCATTAAATTTTGGTTCTAAATACAGTCATAAAAATAATTATATTTATTAATTTTTATGGGGTGTCCATTACTGGAACAGAGGGTGTCCACTACTGGAACAAAAGGTGTCCATTACTGCCATTTTAGGTGTTTTGATATATTTCTGTTATTTACAATTAAATTTTGATTCATATTGGGAAATGAGACTATGAAAATGATTAAGTATTGTTGATAGATTAATATAATATTGAAAAAACTGGAATATAATAAATATAACTATTAATTAAAAAACCTATTTTTAAAGAAATTCCTTAAGGGTGTCCATTACTGGCACATCTACTCTATATATCTTTTCTTTTATTTCAGAAGTTTTAGTGCTGCTATCTAGGGAGACAAGGTGTTACTAATGCGCAATGGTATATTACCAGCTTTTTTATTATAAATATTCCAAAACTTACATATTATTACATGTTTGGTTTTATTCATTAAAAAAGTTAATATATGAATTTTAGAGTTTATATACAACAAATATTTGCTAACTTTGAAATGTTGTTCCCATTTCCATATGAAGCTTATTCATATATCATAAAACTGTTTAAAGGAATCTGGTGCTGCCCTCTAGACGGGATAAATCAAACTTCAAACTATTCAATTACCCCTATTTAAGGAACAATTTCTTAGATCGCCGTATCTTCAAACGAGGCGTATAATGCATTTAACCTTTAAATAAGGGACTCTCCATTTATAGATAGTAATAACAATTGTTCCAAAGAGCAAAAACGCTTCTTTCAATAAACGAACAAAAACAATAAAAAGCTCATTTTTTGTGTGTTAAATGTTTATTTAGACACCTTGTTAAAATGCATAAATTATATTTTTAATTCTTCAACTAAATTGTAATGAGCCAAATTGGGTCATCCCACCGGTGTAGTTCAAAATCTTTTGAATTGGAGAGATTCATTGAAGCTTTCAAATTAGTGGGATCGACATTCCTGCCTCCAGTTTTGCATGTTTTTTATTTAAACGTGACATAATTAAGGTCACATTTTTATATAAATTTAATGACGCGTCTTCTTTTAGCCAATCGCCTAAAACCTAAATTTACGAACACTTTGTGTGCACTTTTTTTTCAATTTGCCAGTAGCTCAAACGAGTAATTTCAGAAAAGTTATATTTTTATACGACTGGTTAAAAATCATCTATACAGAAGATTGTTTCATTATTTTTATAACTACTAAAACTTTGTTTCATTTATTGATTTATAACAGGATATAGATTAATTTTGGTTACACAGTAAAACCTGCAAAGATGGAATCGAAAGGGACAAGAAAAAAAAAAAAAAACGTTTTAGACGGGTTTTCACATTAGCGGGTAAAATTTATGTTATAATTGGATGGTATTTTTTCGCTGAGACCGGAAAAATTTCCGTTTATGTCAGAATTCCTTTGTTGACATGTTTCTTACTGTATTTGATTCTATTTTCCTTTTCATTTAAAATTTAAAGCTTTAGTGAATGTCTGGAGAAATTTGTTAAATGCTCTAATATTTTAAATATGTAATTAAGATACTTTTCCTTTTTAGCAAGATGGGCGAAGATTCGAAAATGAACAAACAATCAAAATGAAAGTGGAGACACCTTACAATATAGTTTTAACATTTCGTCCTCCTCAAAAAATTAAGTAAGTAATATCAACTCTATAATGTGTAATGAATAATTGAGAGGGCAGATTATATATATATATATATATATATATATATATATATAATATGTAATGAATAATTGAGAGGGCAGATTGGCATCATCCTTTGACCTTACATATGCAAGGTAGTCGGGGCCGGGTGCGGCTTCGTGTCGTGGATGTGGAAATAAGACCAGAGTTTTTTCCTGGAGTCTGACTTTTTATTCCTTTTGTAAATACAGTCTCTTTTTTAAGCCAGACCCAGGGGTTTGTAGAGCCGACAGATACGGATACATCAGGGACTTAAAAACCCCATTAGAGATGGCAGGCAGTTTCGGGCCGGGGTCGACGTGGCTTCTACGTTCAAACAGGCGCCCGGGAACGCTGGTTTTCAGGAAGTGGCCGAGCATGAGTCCTCATAGCAGTCAGGAGCGGCCGAAAAGCCACGAAAAATGCGTGTTCCTGCTTTTTGTTAGAGCCTAACTCCAATATTTTTTACTAGAGAGCACTCCATGGTGTAGGAGGCGACAGACTGCTAATTGGTTATTTAGCTTTCGCATGTGCCCGGGTTTTTGGCCAGGCCAGTTCCTGTGCCAAGCCCAAAACCACAGAACTTGCAAGAAGCGCAGCACTTTTAAACTTAAGGAGAGAGAAAAAATGATGCCTGAGAGTAATAATTGTGAGGCAGCAAAACAAAGATATCAGGGGCAAATTAGATTTAATACGCATTTATGAAATTAGAAAAAATGTTTTGGGGTTTTAAATTTTGAATTTTAATTTTGCATTTTAGAAAGGGTTTTACTTTTTATCCTTTCATATACATATATATATCATTTTTTGTATGTTCCTTATACAAATATACAGACCATTTTGCACGAAACTTGATACACATACCTTTTAGAACATGAGTAAAATTCTGTCAACTTAAAAAAAAAAAATTACCAGACCACTCTTTACCTTTTTTTCAACCACCTACCGTAGTTTATCATTATATAAATCTTTGGTGTTTTTTTTTTCTTTCATTTCCTAAAGTAATTTTTTTTTTCCAGTTGCCACAAAAAGAAACTGCGTAAGGACAATATTTTTATAAGCCAATATAAAAGTTCAGACTCGCTCTGTGTCATTTCGTATGCGAAACTGATGTCATTCTGACCTAATAATCCGAATTTTTTATATATAAAATTTAAAACATTTACTATAAGCGAGTTAAAATGACGTAGTACCTTCATTTAAATGTTTTTGGAGTTAAAGAATCTATTACAATAGACATTTCAATTTCAATAAATATTAGACATTTCAATTTATTAAACCATGGAGGTAATCATTCGCAAAGAGATGTCATGGTGAATTTTACAGCGCTGTCTGGTGTCGAAAAAAAAATCGCATCTGTAAACAGGGCATACGTAATAAGAAAAAAATAAAAGGCATCCTCATTTCGCTCATAGCAGACGATATAATTTATTTCACTGAAATAATAACGATGATTTTTTTACATTGTAAAACTAGTTATAGCACCAAACAACAAATTATTTAAATTGGATTTCACTATCTGATGGCATACTTAAAAATGTAATCGGCCTTATGTGAAAATATTGAGGACTAGTTAACTGAATATATAAGAAGCAGAATTTTTGGTGGTAGTGTATATATAGTTTTCGTTTGCAAATCACATCCAACTCGCAAAAATATTGCAGCACTTCTCACCAATTTATAGGCGATAATCAGTTTCATAAAAGCAAGAGAAATAAACTAATAAAACAGGTTTCAAGATGAATACAGGTAAAGCTCAAAGTACGGGTAGAACGGTAAATCGTTTCATCACCATGGTTTAAGCTAAATCACCCACGTGTAATTGGACACAATGTTGCATTCACTGCAAGTTACTTGGCTGGCAGAAAAATACACCTGGATATTTAAGAAAATTTTACTAGGTTATTTCCTGGAGAAAAAAAAAAAGCACGTTCACTCAATTAACGATTTTTTTAAATTTTGTTCGAAGAAATAGATAATCAACAGAAGCAAACATTGCTCACTCAGTTGAATTTATTGGAAATCTCTGGATATAAGGAAAGGACATGTTTACAACTTTCGGTAACCAATCTACTTACTGCATTTTTTCTTCAGATATCATTGCAGGAATCATCATGGTAACGTAGACCAATCACATCGCAGACGAGTTAATCGTAGACCAATCAGATCGTAGAAATAGATCGACTTATTTGTAGACCAATCGGATCGCGTGTAGTCATGAAGAACAGGTATCCCAAAGTAATTTTACCCAAATGACGTCAGCTGCCCTTTCCTTATACAGTGCTTCCTGATATTATTCATTTTGTTACATACTTCAAACACTTATTATTTTTTTAATCAGATTTTATTTGCTCCCCCCGCAGTCATAAAATGACCGAATAAGAGATCAATTATACTATCACGAAATTATTGAAATCAAACCTTGACTTTTTCGAAACAAGAACAACTTGCAGCATAAGGTGGTTTCATGACAATTATTTCCAGAATAATGGCCTGCATGCACATAAGAAGTGCCTAAATAGAATTAGTGCAAGAAACTATAGAGTCATTTTTACACTTTTGCACCACATGTCTGTGCGAAAAGTCTTCCTTTAGCCTTCTATGCATGAAAAAAAAATCGATTGGATATAGTATCAGATTCATGGACGCACGTTTTAAACATTTCACCAGATATTGCACATGTCTAGCAAAGAAAAAGTATATTCCTTCCCTTAGAAAATAGCAATAAATATATTTTTCCTCTTATAAAAATGTGATTATGCTATAATTTTGTTCCGTTATTAATATAACTGATATCAGCCAACACTGTAAACTAAATTTGATATTGTAACAATTTGTGCAGTGAAATATAAGTAGGTTATATATATGAAGATTAAGCGGAATGCTTTTAAGACTCTGTAAAAATGCACATTACATAAAAAAGGTTCCCGAAATCATAAAATTTAAGAATGGCTGATTTTAGAGCGTTCTTTAGTTTTTCACATGCAACAGGAACACAAAGGAAAGAAGTGACCTAGGGCCTATGTACATCACTTGCTCTACCTACATAAGCCGTCTCTACATAAATATTTATTGACAGTCCATTTGAATTTCGATCATAACATCTTCCAATATGAAAAGGATGGGTTGTTTTTTATTGTTGTTTTTTGTTTTTGAGTTTCAAGCTAAAAACAATTTTCTATTTCTATTAAAAATGACTAAAATATATTTTTGTTTGTTTTAAGCTCAGCTTGCTTACGAGGTGAACATCTTGAAGTTCAAAATGAAGAATCAAGTGAAGATATTTCCAGACACATCCTTAAGTGGGACAACGGTGATATTGGAATAACAAAGAAAAACAAACGAGACCGATTCCCGTTGATTCTGGATGTAAGTAATTTTCCTTGTTTAATTGTGCGGCTGTTGATAAATAACAAATCATAAAATCAGGGCCGGAGAGAGGGGGGGTAGCACCTGTACAAATTATCAGGGCCCAGATCTCTTTAAGAGCCTGTTTAAATTGGGTTTTTCTTTCTTAAAAAAATATATATATATATATATATATAATAAAATAGCACTTACATGGACTCGAACTCCAGCACATCTTTCTTACATAAAATTTCACTTTAAAATAATTAACAAAAAAATTAACCTGAATCCTATAAGTTGTGCGTGTTTATGTTATTACGTGGTCGCTAAGAAAAAGAAAGTCAATAAAAAAATCATTTAAATCTGCAGCAATCCTGCAACTGTAGAGTGATTAAGCTGGCAAAATATTCCTCAGCTTCAGAGTGTCCCACCGTATCTATAAATAAGTTGACGATTCATTATTCTATAAAAGTAGTTATTAATTTCAAAACAATTATGAATATTTTTGTTTTCATTCTCAGTTTTATATTTACTTTTTAAAATTCATAATTTTTCTATAACGGAGCAATGAAATTGAGCCTGTATTATGAGAAGGCATTTGTGAATTTAGAGATAATCAAACCTAATAATAATCATTAATTCCCATTAACAGAAAAAATGCTTTATTTCAAATTTGCAACAAAATGTTTGTTTAAATTATACCTATTCCGATTCGGAACATTTTGCTACAAATGAAGAGTTTAGTGTAGGGACGTGCACCGGGGTGGGAAGGGCCCACTTTTAGGGCCAGAAAGCGCCGAAATTCCATAAAATTAAACGTAAAATAACTCGGTGACTTTTGGCCGTAGAAGAATGAATTTATCTTTCACCTGTCAGAGAATGGAGAAATTTTTTCTAAATATAACTTATAGAATCCAGGAATCGTATAAAAAATTAAAAAGCGTAACATTTTGAAAATTAATGGCAAAACTATTTCTTCAATATAATTTTAATTTATACCTTATTTTGAAAACTTTTTGCAATTCGCATTGCCTACATATCTCCAACAGGTAAAAAAATCAAAGTGTTTCAGGGTTTTTTTTTTTGTACACCCTGTATGCAGTGGCGGCTCATGACGGACTTCATTCGGGGCACTAAATACATGGTTGGAAAATTTATTATTTTCTCCCCACTAATTTGTTAAAGAAATATTTGCCTTATTTGTTGGTATAAAGTTCTGCCATTAATATAAGTAAAAAATGTCTTTAAAAAAATAATGGTAAGAATAGAATAAAACTTTCAGCCATGCATTTTTTTTTTAGTGCCCCAAAAAGAGACTCACGAGCCACCATTGCCTGTATGCATGCTGAAAGCATTGAAGGGGACCCATAAGACTAATCTGTACTGTACTGGATTTCATTATTTTTATGTTCTTTTTAAGTCTGTACAATATGGTACTACTGTGAAAAGTTAAGATAGAAGTCCAGTAAGTCTTCTTTCAGACCTGAATTTTTAACAAAACTGGCAATTTGAGGGAGCTAAATGTTATGAAAAGAACACACCAGTAACATATGTCAGTTTTATTGAATGTGCATTACAGTCAATATGTATGAACATAACTGCTCGAAAAAATCTTGATTGGAACTTCTACATGCATTTATTGTTTCACGACTATCTACACGTACAGATAATTAACAGCATTTTATTATATTTTCTAAATGAAATATAGCTATACTTGTCAAGTCTACTGTTTTTAACTGAAGTAAAGGCATACATGGAACTAGAAAATTTATTCAATAAAATTATTTAAGCACGTTTCTTATTTCTATGTGGTATTTATTTGTTTTCATTTATAATTTAAATTTCTGGTTCAAAGTATGTTTATTTCACTTTAAAAAACCTTAAGGTTGGTAAGTATGAATGGATAAATATATATTGAAGTAGTTTTATTATCTTTTTACTACTGGTAACCATGACTGCTTTTTGTTTCTTTCATCACGATTCTATGTACATTACCACTAGAGATGGCTGGAATGCTTAAAACAGAAATCTTGTTTGTGCATTCCTGGAATGAAACAGATTTTTTTCTCTACATTCTGTCTTTGTGCTTGTAGTATGCGTGATAAAGTGGAGGCCGCTGTACGCAGAGCTAAGAAATTGGAAATTGAGGAACTTCGAAACATTAAATTGATTCCTTTTCTCCTAATCTCATCCTTCCAATCCTTATTGGGTTGAGAGGGTTTGGACAAATGTTCCTGACGTTTTTGTCTCTTTTCGTGTAAAAATATGCATCAAAAATACAAGATGGAAGATCTCTGGTTGTAGGAATTGAATAAAGGATTGTTTTGCATTTGCAAAATGTCTGCCCTCGAACCTCTTGAGATGGCTGAAACATATCCTATAACATAGTTTGTCTGGTCCAAAATACAATATATTTCGCAGGATGATGGGGAGTATCAAAATCAGTGTTTCTTTCATGCCATCTCTTCCGGAATATAGGCGATACACTGCAAAAACAAAATGTTGATTTTACAGTATAATACTGGCACTCCAGCTGACAGTATTATACCGTAAAATTAACAGTAATAAACAGTAAAATAAGCAGTAATACGCTGCTGCGCATGCGCGGTAGAAACTCTCGTCTGTTTCTTGCACATCTCGGACTGTATGGAGGATGAAGAAATCAATCTCTCAATCACAATAGAGAATTTTGGGATGTCAGCATGAAATCTTATAACATCCCCCCCCCCCTCCACCTTCCCCTTTAGAGAAGCCAAAAAGGATTATCAAAGTCCATAACTTCTGACTTCCGATTTTATTACAAGCCAAATAAACATATTTTGAACCAAAAATTTTACTTAAGTGAATTAAAATAAGTACCACATATACTACACAATAATACACTTTTATTAAATAAATTTTTTGGTTAAAACTATTTTTTAACTTGATAAGCTACGTTGCTATGGTAACTATGAGAATCTATTAATGCGAAGACGTGAAACTTCCCTGAATGGCGAGTATGAATGAAAAATAATTTTTTTTTTTTTTTGTAAGTATGGCTCCACTGCATCGCACTAAAAAGGCCGATTGTTTTCAAGAATTTGTATAATTTTTCAAAAGTTTACATCAATGAGAGAGGTGTTTCTTACTATTTTTGTAATTTGAGTTCCAGTGTTTATCCTGATCAACGCCGGACAAATGTTTCCGTCTCTGAATAAAAGACTTATCTCGACAGTTTTAATCATTCTAGTTTGATTATTACGAATTGTCGCAGGATAAGTACTATTACTTTAACGCAATATTGATCTTTAAACAAGTGTCAAAAATAACATTTTTTTTCTTCACTAGGTGCAAAATGTTGGAACACTAGAATTATCTTTTCAATTCAAATTCTATGCAGCAAATGATACGGAGCACTCTGCTTGGGGGAAATGCTTGCACCAAATAGATTACAACTGTACTCATAAACCAGGAAATTCATTTGTAGAAATACAAAGTGTAATCTATAAATGATGTTTTTGTTGTTGTTGCATAATTTCAGTTTTTATAACTTTTCAAAATGATTGTTGTATTAAAAGTTTTATTAAAAATTTTAATGAAAAGTTTTTTTTCTTGTTGTGTGTGTGTTTTTTCCTTTGTTATTGAAACAAAATAAATAGCTAGAAAAGGCTAGATACACAGAAACGCTACATGGTTAAAGATCGGCTAAAACCTGCTTTTTTTTTTTTTTTTTTTTTTTTCTTGTTGCTTCACGAAGCAGCTATGACAATCAAAAGGTGGTCACAGACCTTTTATTCAGACCCACGGTCCCCCTACACGAATTGATAAATTTTGTTTGAATTTAAACTTCATTACAAATATTTTTTTTCATCAACATTTGTTTAAAAAAATATCCTTGACGGCTCGGCCTACAGGCACAGGTAGATTTCGAAGACACAGGCCGTCGGGCGCCTGTTTGTTGGGAGTTGCATAAGAACTGACCTGAACTTACCTTTTTGTCATGATGCGGCAGTTGGGACCTCCCACTTCGAAATCTACCTTGTCTGTATAGGCGGAGACAGCAGAGTTTTTTTTGTTTTTAATTTTTTTTTCGCTATAAGGGTTGGTCCTATAAAAAACTTGTCAATATAAAAGTTTTAGATAATATTAAGAGGATTTATAATAAATTTAAGCGGATTTGATATCTTGTGAATTGACGAAGTTATGAATTTTTTTCTTCTGAAACCCCCCTTTTTTCTCCCCTTGGGGCCATTTTTAATGATATCAAAAATGTCGTACATAAATTTTCGGCCCTTTTCCTAGAAGTAATAATAACTTTAAACGGATTCGATACGCATCATAATTAAGAAGTTATGGGTTTTTTTCTGTTTTCACAAAAAGACTCCCACCCCCCCCCCACCCCATTATTTGATTTTGCCCATTAACGAACTTGACCGAGATTTTATGTATCAGTTTGGAAGAGTGGAAGAGATTTGTGCAGAATTATTGACGTTATCATGTACATAAAAATGTGAAATAGATAGATAGATTATGTAAAGTTTTGAACTGGGGGGGGGGGGGGTGCTGGGAGTCATGATCGGCGTAGATCTGCAAAAGTTTTTCAGAAATTCCAACTTAGGGAAGAATGTAATAGGTAGTATTTCTTACGAAATCTACCTAAAATAATGGTATCTTTGTAAGAGAGTGGCGACATACGCAATGAGCGCATGCTCAGATTGGATGTTTTTGTACAAGTTATTGCATTGTAACCCGCTTTGCAGAACCACGGCCAAACTCGATCTTCCCCTTAGGCGGTCTTCACAATCCCCCCTTAGTTTCGGAATCGTTAAAGAGATACTTTAGCCGGTAGATGGTGCGAATACCCGCCGTAAACAATGCTTACTAAAGGTTACTTCTATACATAAAAATATAAAAACTTTGCAATTATGCGTTGTAAAAGGTATAAAACTAAGCTCCGCCGTCAGGCGCCTGAGGAGCACCCGGCGCGTCTTGACCGTTGCACCCAAGTCCTGGGGGACTTTTATCGCACCAGTAGGAGCTGCTTCCCACGGCGCTGCGACCGGTTGGGGACCGCCACCTGCGGACCCCCGAGCCATCTCTACTCGAGTGAGCGACGACATAGGTCGTTGCGGCACACAGAGGATCCCATAATCAGAGGAGACCTCCACGTGAACACTCGATGAACCGCCAAAAAAAACCCGACGGCTTTCGTCGCCAGAACCTCATAAGAGGAACTAGTCCCTAGGCCATGTGCCGGGTTCTCACAACGTCACAATGGCTCTTGCTTTCCCACGGCGTCCGAATATCGAGTCGCATAGGAGGGCGAAACGAATTGCTCTTCTTCCGTGGGTTGTTGTAAAAGGTATATATAACATATGTATCTTTTGTCCCAGCGTTTTCTTCACTAAAAGATTTGGAGATAAAATAAATAAATACAATGCTTTAAGAAATGAAAAAAAGGTTTAGATAACACGCTTACTATAAAATGTAAAACAAAAATTGTAAGTAAATTGCTATATTTATATACATTTAATTTCTTGATTACTTGAAATATTGATAATTATGAACGTAAAATACACAGTAAAAAATTAAAAATATTTACTAGTTTCACAAAAGTATGAAAATTAATCAAAACTTTAAAAAATATATCAGTCTATTCAAATCAAGATAGCTTTTCAGAACATTAATTATTTTTGCCCATACTTTGGATAGAAAATATAGGTACATAAAGTTGATTGCAGACAACTTTCGATATTTTTAAATATTACAGGTACTGAAGATGAAGTGTGCAGGGAAATAGAAAGAAATAACAATTACAGACTTCTGTTATGTTTAGAAAATATAAAAAAACAGGGGAAAATATAAAATCCAATAAATTCTGGACAGAGTCATAGTACAAAAAAGTAATAAAAATAAATATTTACATGTTTCACAATATTAAGGGAATAAGTAAGTTCGAAAGTATCCGGCAATCAACATATATCGATTTTTTTTTCTCAAAACATTGATTATAATTACACGATTCTTAATTATTTGAAATATGCATATATATGTACATTGAAAGCAATTTTCAATAAATTTAACCATTATAGGTGCTGATCTGAAATATATAAGCATATAGAAATATAATAGAATTACATATAAAATTAAATATTCTATTCTAATTCTGGAAAGTCATGTTATAAAAGTATGTATATGATAAAAATAAAAAGATATTTACATGTTTCATAATATCAACAGATTTATCCTAATATCAACAGAACTATTTCGCCAAAATCCAGCAATCAACTCATATCGAATTTTTTTCTCAAAACATGGATTATTTTTACACTATCCTTAGTTATTAAATGTACATGTATTTATATGTATAATATTATATGTACAATGCGGACATTTTTCAGTAAATTTAAACATTGTAGGTGCTAATCATAAAATACAGAGAAACAAAATAATTTTTACAGGTTTCATTATTTTAGAGAATGAACAAGTTTGTATGTACTCCAAGCATGTACTCCATTTATGAGAGAATAGTTTTTGTGGAAATTTTGGAATATTGTGTGTGTGGTTACAGAAATTGTAGAATATTTTTTTAGAATTTTAAAATATTAATTCATAAATCTAGTCACCATACTTATATATATATATATATATATATATATATAAATGTATCTATAGGTATATGCAGATTCCATTTCTTAGTTATACTTTAAACACTGATAATTTTTACAGTGAAATATACAGTAAATATAAAATTAAAATTAAGTAAATTTTTAAAATGTTCTTGATAGCCGATTCTTCTGCATATTAGAACTCTCTTAATTTTTAAAATTCCTTGCCATATATATTTTTTAATGATGAGCAAGAATTTTGCACATATTAATGAGCATATATTTATTTTATGCTCGTTTAAGTCACATTCCCATAAAGGGTTTTCTATTAGTCTCGGATATATCAATTCATAAATAGTTTTGACGATTCTGTTTGAATTTAGGATTGGTATAATCTGTTCTATAAAGTCTAAAATTGTGGAAATTAGACCGGTGAATTATGCTTTCGGATAAAAAATAAAATTTCGCAATTTCATTTACGTTATATCTAAGAAAACACAAGAGTGAAAGGCAAAGTTAAGGGAAATTCTCCATCAGCCACGGTGGGTAAAAGCGCCACCTACTCCGGGGAGAAAATTTGATTCCCCTTGAACAAAGGGATTTGGACTTTTTGTTAGGCCGTATAAGGGGAAGGGGAAAGATAGAGTTTGATTTAACAAATTACTAAGAAATAGTTTTTAAAATGACTTTTTTTTCCCTTTGAAATTATGATTTTCTTTA
Organism: Maratus michaelseni; assembly: GCA_963931845.1. NCBI lineage: Eukaryota > Metazoa > Arthropoda > Arachnida > Araneae > Salticidae > Maratus > Maratus michaelseni. The sequence continues at coordinate 251,812,275 of OZ007590.1, read as the reverse complement.
ACCCTCTTTCTCTTTCATTCTAAACCACATTATTATTATTATTATTATTTTATATTCAAATAAAGTCGTTAAAAAATAATAAAACACCAGTCCACGTATATTTCATTAACAAATTGACGCATAGAAATAGGACAGGTACTGGAAATCAGGTCTATATTTCGAATATCAATGCAAATTTTGAAATAGTCTTCTACATATTAAAAATTGTTCATTTTCATATGTTAGCATCCCCTTTTGACACTGTTTGATTTCCTTGGATCAAAACAATCCGGAAAAACGTTTAGTTTATCTACTTTTTGTTAAATCTTCACAGAGTTAGAAGAGGTCAAATTTGAAGATGCTAATGTTAAATGTGCGTGAAAAACTTTTTCCAAAAATCGTCCAATTCGAATGTTTCTCTTTTAGTGAGATACAATGTATAGACACATACAAGTTCCAGGCATTTTTTTGTTTCAAAAACATATTTTTAATAATGAAAATTATTAATAAATTTATAATTAAAATTTTTACGAATTATGATCTGCATTAAAAAAATTTCATAAAAAGAAGTCGTTGAAAATATGGCTATGTGCTTTTAAAGAATTTTTATACGGGGCGGGCCAATAAGATTTTTACATGATCGGACGGGCCTAGGCCTGGAAAATTCGGCCCATGTAGGCATATAGCTTTTATTGTTTGCCTTTGGTATAGTGGCATGAACTAGTTCAACTTCATTCCTGAAAAGTATGATACTTGTAACTTGTTGTATTTTAAATAAGTACATAGTATGCTGAGAAAAGTTCAGAATCAATTTTATTTTTCGGTGTTAAGTTTAGAAATTAAAACACTCAATATAATACCCTTAACATAACTGATAGAAATCTTATGCTAAATAAAGTGAATTGCTCAATGAATGTTAATTATTTTAACATTTATGCAAACGCTAAATTTTTATTTTTTTTAAATTAATAAAATATATATATATATATATATATATATTTCCGAGCGCGAGGCCCTGTGCGGCCGCACCTGTCGCAGACCCCTAAGGACGGCTCTGTGTGCAATAAAGATGTAAAGCTCAAATTTATTTCATAGTGAAGAATTTGGCCAAAGGATGTGTGTGCTTATTACAGCGATTTTGTTTTCACTGATTTACTGTATTGCTATTTGTAAATCTGTAAAACTACACATAGTGGTATTAGTTTTCTATTAATTAAACAATGTATACTAATAAAAGAACGTTATTTGTCTGTGTGTGTGCGATGGCTAGCGAAATCTGCCGCACATAGAAGTCTGAAAATTTGATGCGGATAGTCCAAGGCAGGTCCTGACGAACCTGGGGCTCAAATTTTTAATTTTATAAGACCCGGACCCCCTGGGGCCCCTTTAAGCTTTTTTCTCTAAATTGTTAATTAATTTGCACCATTTTTATCCAATCTTCTTCATTTTGCAGGCCCTTTCTCTATTTAGCTTTCCCCCCATTTCTATGTTCCAGTTAAGACCAGTGCAGCCCGGCCTCTTTAAGTTATTGTGAACTAAATTGTTAATAACTTGACCCCTTTTAATCTGATTTTCTTCGTTTTGGAGGCCTTTTCTCCATGTAGTCATTTCTCCATTTCTACCACTTCTACAGTCCACTTAAGACTCTGGCGCCTTTTTAAGTTTTTGTGCCCTAAATAGTTAATAACTTGCCCTCTTTTTATCCGTTCTTCTTTGTTTTGGGGCCCTTTCTCCATACAGTTATGTCCCCATTTCTACATTCCAGTTAAGACTCTGGTTCCCAGGGGCCCGGTACGGGGCCTGTTGAAGTTTTTGTTTTCTAAATTGTTAATAACTTGCCCCTTTTACCTGATCTTTTTTGTTTTTGGGGCCCTTTCTCTATTTAGCTTTTCCTTCATTTCGAGGTTCTAGTTAAGACAAAGGTCCCTGGTACGAGATCCATTGAAGTTTTTGTTTCCTAAATTATCATTACGTTGCCCCCTTTTAATCCGATTTTCTTCGTTTTGGAAGCCTTTTCTCCATGTAGTTATTCCATCATTTCTACAGTCCACTTAAGACTCTGGCGCCCCTTTTAAGTTTTTGTGCCCTAAATAGTTAATAACTTGCCCTCTTTTTATCTCTTCTTCTTTGTGTTGGGCCTTTCTCCATACAGTTATCTGCCCATTTCTACATTCCAGTTAAGACCTGGCTCCCAGGGGCCCGGTATGGGGCCTGTTGAAGTTTTTGTTATCTAAATTGTTAATAATTTGTCCCTTTTACCTGATCTTTTTTGTTTTTGGGACCTTTTCTCTATTTAGCTTTTCCCCAATTTCGAGGTTCTAGTTAAGACCCTGGTCCCTGGGCCCTGGTACGAGGTCCATTGAAGTTTTTGTTTCCTAAATTGTCATTAAGTTTCCCCCTTTTAATCCGATTTTCTTCGTTTTGGAGGACTTTTCTCCATGTAGTTATTCCTTCATTTCTACCGTCCACTTAAGACTCTGGCGCCACTTTAGGTTTTTGTGCAATAAATAGCTAATAACTTGTCCTCTTTTTATCCGTTCTTCTTTGTTTTGGGCTAGAGTTGCAAAGAACCGGTTTATTCCCAAAAGACCTGGTTTATTTCCAAAAAACCCGGTTTATTCCCAAAAAATCCGGTTTATTCCCAGGTTTAAACTGGGTTTTTTCTAGCCTTTGCAACTCTATTTGGGCCTTTCTCCATACAGTTATGTTCCCATTTCTACATTCCAGTTAAGACCCTGGCTCCCAGGGGTCCGGTACGGGGCCTGTTGAAGTTTTTGTTCTCTAAATTGTTAATAACTTGCCCATTTTACCTAATCTTTTTTGTTTTTGGGGCCTTTTCTCCATTTAGAATACGTCATCTGGTGAAGAAAATATATAACTTTTCGCTTCAGGAAAATCCCTTCCAAGCCCATTGGATTACATTCATTTTTAATTTGTTCATAATGTTAATTTTTTTGCACTATTCCAGATTTCATGTAATATTTGTGTTCTGTGTTTATATGACAAAGTAAAAATTATCCAAATTTGAATATCTAACACTTTCACACACGTTTACAATAAATAATGGTTTCAATGGCACTTTAGCATTAGTTAATGGGACAATTTTCCTGTACCGACGGCTGCGTTCCTTTGGTGTTTTTGAATTTTAAAACTAAAAAACATAAATTTGAGCTACAAATAATTTAATCACATTTCAGCAAATGATACTTTTTAATCAATGTATGCAAATCAAGAGATGAAAATTTCAGGAAAAAAATATTTGTTTTAATACGGTTTTTTTAAATAATTTCTCATGTCATCGCTCATCTATCATTAGAAACTCGGCCATTTGTGACAGATGAAGAGGAGTCACGTGATCATTTCGGTGGCGTATAGGATTGCACCAAATCTAAAACGCCAGACACCAACAGCGTCTATGACATGTGACTGATAACAGCGAATGAGAACGCAGCTCAAGCGTTCAAGCCAGTAATGCTAAAACTTGACTATCTCTTAGAATCTCGCTGACGGGCAGAAGTTTTCAAAGCAAGCCGCTAGTTGTTTGGGCCGACTTGTTGCATTTTTAGCTTCAGGCTAAAGAATACATTTCATTTCTATTTATTCCCTGAACTCTGGAGTCGCTTATGTAACATTCCTACTAATGGGCCCACCGTGGCTAAGTGGTCAAAGTATCGCACTCGAGGCTAACGAAAAAGAAAGGCTACCGCGGTGCTTTACGCGTATATTTTTTTACAGACCGCGGGAGTCACGTGATGCTCGAATGCACCAATGCAGGTGTACGAAAAGAGCATCACGTCACTCTAGCGGTCTGTAAAAAAAGATAAGTGGAATGCACCGCGGTAGCCTGTCTTTTTCGTTAGCCTCGATCGCACTGCTAATCACTTGCGAGTATAGGTGGGAGCGGGTTCGGATCCCGCTGGCTCCGTTGCACACTCTTTGTGGAGCATCTGGTTTTTCTGCATGTTATAAATTTCCTTGTGTGTGCTATCCCGTCCCAGGTCTTCCTACTTCTTCTAGTTCAACCAACGAGCCAACCAACCAATCAAACAAACTTTGATTGCTGCTTTTGAGTTTTCTATTGTTTGGCACATGTAGTGTGGTAAAGTATTTACTTTTTGCATTTAATAATATCGTTGCACATGCGTGCATGTATTTATAATTTTATATGTCTAAGAACATAAAAAAAATAATTTTCTTTACTTTTTGGATGAATGCTACTAAAATTTTGCCTTTTCTCTGACATATTCTGTTAATGGATTATGTTTTACTTATTGTTTTCTGTTTAGTTATTATTTTTCCCGAATAGTTGATACCGTTTAATAATTTTCTTTACTTTTTGGATGAATGCTACTAAAATTTTGCCTTCTCTCTGACATATTCTGTTAATGGATTATGTTTTACTTATTGTTTTCTGTTTAGTTATTATTTTTCCCGAATAGTTTGCACAGTTTTGGTTATTATTTTCGTATTTGAAAGTATATTTTTTAAAACTACTTTTGGCTATGATGTCTAACAATTACGCATCGTTTTTTTTTTTTTTTTTTTTTTTTTTTTTTTTTTTTTTTTTTTTAAATCGGTTATAAAAAGGAAAAAAGTCGCCAAATTTTGGGGATTTTTCCTTTAATTGTAACCTGGCTATTGTATTAAGTTATTGGTTTGGAGTCTGCTTGTAAATATCGCCAATCGAAAAGTCGCCAAATATCGGTGCGTGAGTGTAACACATCTGTTCCATAATTTTGTTTACACTTCATCTGCTTATCTACTCTTTTTTTTTTTCTTTACATGTCAAGGTTCATTCACACTACAGCCCTGCACGGGTCGAGTTGTACCCGACCCGACCCGAACCCGTAAAAATAATTTTCGGTGACCTGCAACCCGACCCAAACCAGCAATACCTCAACCTGCATCCCCAATGAAAGGACAATAAATTATGTTTTAATGCTATAGTGAAAAGTGATGTACAATTATATCTCTAATCCTACCAATTTTATATTTTATATATAGAAAAATGGACAAATCTATGTTCTTTAATATTCAAATATAGTGAAACCTTGGAATAGCGAACACCTCGAGATCTTTTAATAGAGTCCTGCAGCGGGTTGGGTTACTTTTATTTATTTATTTTTGGGGTCGGGATGACTTTTTTTTTTTCTGCGAGTCAGGTTCAACCTTGAATAATTCTTCCGGCTCATATTTAGATTTTAGCTTGTCCGATTGTTGAGATTTTCACAAAAAGTTTGAATAGAACTATGAAAATAAATACGTATTTGAATGTGAATAAGTCAGCGGTCTGAAAACTACTTTTTTAGTAGCGAACTAAAACTAAAACTACTTAATCAAAAATGTAGTTAACTACAATTACAACAACTTGTTTTAAAAAGTAGCGGCTACAAACTACTTTTCAAAAGTAGTCACTAATTCACTACTTTTAGATTTTGTCAAAAGATTAAATCTACTCTTGAAATTGAGGAAAAGGAATTAGAATTCTGCACAGGTCAGGTTGTGTATATCCGATCTGAACTTGAAAATTCTGCTTAAAGTCAACTTGAAACCGACCCCAACCCCAAAATATTTATACCCGAAACCGAAGGAACAGAAAATTAATCTATATTTCAATACAATTATGAAAAAGTAGTCCACAAAGAAGATACTCAGTATTAAAACATTAGATATAATAATGCGTTAATAGATAAAGCGTTAGCTGCAAGAAAATTTATTCTTTTCCTGAGTTAGCAATTTGTTTTGTTTTATCAGCAACAGTCAATGGAAAAATCTATGACACTGCAACTGAGATTTGTCTCTGACATTCGCAAATTGTTGCACAGAACATATTTTGTAAAAAAAAAAAAAGCGAATTATGATCAAGTGATTAGAAGAATGCCATTTTTTCTTCCTTTCCAAGTATCATAAAAGGTCGATTTTCGAGAGTGTCCGTTATGGAGATCTTATTGTATAGGGGAGACTGGCACACAGTGGACCACTTTTTCAGTTAAAAGTTTTTTTCTCTTTAGCAGACAAACCGATCTGTATGAAAATATTTTTGAATATTCCTTAAGCCTTTATACATCCATCATAATTTTCTCAGAACATAATTTTCAATACATTTTTCATAATTTTTTTTTTTTATATGCACCCATAAAGTGGACCATTGTGCCCCGGAAATGGGACACACTGGTCCACCCACTGGTGTACAGTGGACCGCTATTAGGTATTATCTGAAATACAATATAAATCTATTTTTCATTAATCTAATTCTTTTTATTTCCCCTTTACCGCAAAATAACATATAAATTTACAAGTAACATTTTGAAACAAAAACAGAAACAAAAAACATTAATTATATTTTGAAAATAATAACAGATTAATACAGGAACAATTGCAATTTAGTTGAAGTTATTACTTAAGTATAAAAAAAATCAGTGCACATTAAAATTTGCAAATGAAATTCCAAAATACTTATGAGTAAGATTGAGCCTGGAATTTTCCTGAATGACTTTTGTGTCTGGAAGCAACATTATGAAATCTATTAATCAACAACAGATTCATCTACAGTTTTGGGAAAAATAAACTGATTTCCATTCAATTTGCGTCTCATTAATCTTACTTGAATAAAATCATCACCAATTAGACTACAGTTATATTTATCAAAGGCAGTAAATAGAAAACAAAATATTTCTTACTATGCTAAATAAATTGTTATTTTTCTTTGTTTACTTTATTTTACAGTTAAATAATTACTTTAAAACAATATTTCTTTATAGAAAATAGGCAATTATTAAATATTTTGAACATTCTGCATTACAGGAGAAGAGTGGATGACCAGGAGTGGGTGGTCCACTGTGCCCTATAGGTGAAAACTGGGAAATTTTGTTAGTAGCCAGTGGCCGGTAGACTCAGTTTCATTAGTGGCCACTATTATGTTTCAAACTTTCTTGACGTCTAGATAAATTATAATCGTTGTATATAAACATATTTTTCTATAGGAGTTTTATACCTATTGTATGAGTATGATTTTCGCATGTAGTATGAGTAGTATTTCGTATGATTAAACAGTATCTCTTGAAGAAAAATAATCCAACTGGTGAGCATGTGGCAGGAGTCGAAATATTGAAGATACTGAAATGTCCTTAAAGTCCGCTTGTATCCGGTGGGGGAAAAAAAGGAATAAATTACTTGAAATGCATGTAGAATGAATCAAAGCTGCTGAATATATTTTGCAGAATAAAACTGTATTTCTTGAAAAAATAATCCAACTAAAGAGTAAGCACATGGGAAAAAGCCGAAATATTGAAAATACAGCTAATTCATTGAAATCTGTTTGCATCTGGTAGGAAAAAGAATTAACCAGTTCTCTAATTAGATGTAATCAGTGTAGAGATGCATATTTCCATGAAAAATGGTGTATTTCACTTGGCGATCGATAACAGATTTTTTTAATCGCCACTTTTTAAACTTTAATCGCCACATGGCAAGTGGCGACCGCTAATTTTCACCTATACTGTGCCCTATGTTAAAGTTCAATAAATAATCATATTAATATTGTTTATAGTTTTCTTTTAAATATATTAACTTTAAAGTTAAATAAAAACAAGTATCTTAGCTTTGGAAAAAAGCTGTTTTATCTTATTTATCTACAACCTTTAATTACTAAAAAAATAAAAATAGGATGATGAAAAATTTTACTTTTTAGAAGCTCAAAACAACCAATCAGGATAAAATAGTTCAATCTGAGCTAAACATATTTTCTGAAGGCTATAAATAATCAGTGCAATGTTGTTGTCTATTAGGATAGAAGAGAAGCTTTAAAAAAATTTAAATAAATAAAATATTAGGGGGTGGTCCAGTGTGTACCAGTCTCCCTACATATTTTTAAACTGCAAAAATATTGTGTACATTCTTTTGAAAAAGCTGGTCAACCCGACCTGCAAAAAAAATAGTAGAAGTCAACCCGAACTGCAACGAAAAAATATAGTTCTGAACCACAGATCGGGTATAGGTAAAAGCGAGTAACCCGACCCAATGCAGGACTCTAGTTCACACTAGGAAAAAAAAAAGGCAAGGTGGGATTATCAGATCTTAAACAAAATTTTAAGTTAGATGTTCGGAAAATGGAATTATTTAAAATTATTGCATAAATCGTTCAATTCCGCGCTCTAACGCGAATCCTGCATATTTTGTAATACATTTTAACAAAAGCTTAATGAATAAAAGTTTTACAGATGGACGTTACACCATTGAATATTATATTAAAACACAAATAGCACAAAATTGTGCTTGTTGTTTGCTAAAAAAAAGTGTACATTTAAAATGAAAAACTTCCTAAAAGTTATCATCCAGCAGTTTCGGCTTATAACTTCAAAGCCATCATCGGGGAGACCAAAGACACAAATGTTGAACTTTATATCCTGACAGGATTCAAATGAAAACAAGGATTGAACGTAGGGAAAACAGCCAAAGAAAAAAGGGAAAAAACAAAACAAAATAAGCTGGAGCCATCTACCGATTGAACGGTAAACCAAAACCAACCATTCAGTGAAAAAGCAAAGGGGGGGGGGGGTTAATTAATTTTTAAAAGATTAATCCAGATATTTGGAATGCTAAATGAAAAATTATCATTGCAAGTATCACTATTTACTATTTCTTAATTTAATTTCTGTCGATTCTCTAACTATGGCTTTAAATGGGTTGTTATATTTAGAGATAACTTAGCTTTACTGAAATCAATTTTAACATCATTATTGGTAGCGTAAAATCTCGAAAGGTTCAGTGGTTAATCTCCTGAATTTAATATCACTCATATGCTCTTTTAATCTTTCAAAAAAACCTTCTTTTGGTCATGCCAATGTAGAAAAATGTATGATTATTACTTAAACAAATGGGGATTTCATATACACAAGTAAAATGATCTGAGGGGATAGGATCTAATTTAATAGAAATAAAATCAATTAACTTATGGGGAGGAACAGCAATAAAATGAATATTAAATTTTATAAGAGCCTTTTTCTTTCAAATAATATAGGGATATATTGGAATTTACGATAAATTGGCTTACTATTGCTGAGGACAGAATGCTGAGTTAATTGGTTACTGAATTTGTCAATACTTTGTGTATGTAATGTTGGGAGAAACCATGATCTATAGCGATATCCATACTATAGTTAAGTTCTTCCTGGATGTAGTCTTCTGAACAGACGAGAAAAGCACATTTAATGAAAGATTGCAATAGTTTTAGTTTTAATAATTGTATAGAGGAGAAAAAGTGCCTAGTCTGCTATTTTATATTGTGAGAAAGAGAATATTTCGTAGCCTGGAATTATCAAAATGTATGCAAATCCAGTGCACCTGTTCTGTTGAAATAGAAATAAAATCATTTTTCATTTTCATTAATAATTTTTTAATTAATATTTCAAAAAATTACTGATCGATCTTTATGAATTTTGATTTTTTTTAAAATATTTATACGCCTAATATCAGATTGATAAATGTAATAGTTTTATTTATATGAATTGGTCCACAAAATTGGGAGTTGACTTTCAATCTGGCAGCCCTCATTTAGAGTAACCCTCTTTTCTTTCAGAGTCCAATTCTCAAGTCTTGTCAGTTTTTGGCCAAAATAAAGAAAAGTTACAATCCGATTTTCCCAAAATTTGCATTTTTGGAATCAGAAAAATAAACTACGTATATACTGTAAGTTTTGAATCGATACCTCCAATATATTTTTTTATATTTGAGGATAGGTGAAAATGAGAATATTTCGTTGTCTGGAATTATCAAAACGGTAATTTTTTTTGCGGTTATGATAAAAATATCCAAAGTGCATTTTAATGAGTTTTTTGATGCAATGTTTAATGGGTTTTTAATTAATATCTAGGTTAATTTTCAAAATATTAAAATTCTGATTCTCAAGTGCATCAGGACAGGCTTTGGACTATCCTCACCTAAATTTTCACACTTCTAGGTGCGCTAGATTTTCCTAGCCATCGCCAAGACACACACACACAGAGCGAAACTATCTAATAATTCATTAAAAAAGTAGTCATTATAATTCATTAATGTAAGTGGCAAAAGTAAATAGCATGTTTATGATTTATAAATTGCCATTTTTTTTAAGTTTAAATTTTTTGTCTCATTTTTTAAGTGTTATATATAACAGGCAAATAGATTGATAAAAATGAGTATAGTCTTACTTTTCTTTTCTTTTATATATAGATAAAAGTAACAAGATGTTTGATTGTAAGCAAGATATTGGGCTCCTTCATGGCTCAGTATTATCAGTAGCTCACTCCGTAAGTTCATTTCAACTTTATTCTATTTCAGTTACTCTGTACATTTTAAAGCTGTAATAATTTGTTATTTGGAAATATGGTACTTTTCCATTATACCAACACCATTCTCACCAAGTGTGATAGTTAGCGCAAAATGAAATTCACATGAAAAATGAAATATTTGAAAAACATTGTTGGTACGAAAGTAGACATATAAAAAATTTCACCTTTTTAGACATTTACAGACTTTTACAAATTATTTTATTAAATTAATACAAATATATACTTAAAAAATATATATGTGTTATACAAAAAATGATAGGGTAAAACTCAATTTAAACTTCAGGGATGAAATTGTAAATGTTTCTTAGCATTGCAGTAAACATTTCATTTTGTGAATAAACCCGTTTATGTTTTTTTGAACAAAAAAATTTTTTTTTTATGTATAATTCAAAAGTCCTGAAACAATTTTATTCCAGCTTCCTTATCATCACATACCAAATAGTATAATCCATCACAGCGTCAGTAATAAATGTAAGTTATAACTTAATAATAAATATTTTCAATTTGAAAAATTACAAATTAAGATCTTTTGAAAGGCTACAAGTTAATAATAATAACAAAAAAAAAAAAAAAAAAAAAAAATATTCACATTCAATAATTAAAAAGCAAACCACACACAGTTTGCAATAAAAATCCTTTGATGATCAGGGTTGAAATGTATGGCGCATTAGCATGCATTTTGGCATGGTGTTTGTATAACGGAAAAGTACTAAAAATATTTTAAAGTTTTTGTTTAGATTATTTTCCATAAAGAAAATATCAATCTCTAGTTATAACTAAAAGAAAAAATTCAAATATTAATAGTAAAATAGTTGTAGATTAAAATATATATATATATATATATATATATATATACATAGGGCAGACCGGGGTGATTCTTGGTCACTTACAACATGGGGTGATTATTGGTCAATTAAATTTTCATTAATACAAATGATAAAATCAAAAGAAAAAAAATACTGGATGTTAGACAATTTCATTGTTATTTAGTAACACAAACGATTTTTTGGTTCAAAACATAATTTAATGAGAAAAAATATTTTAACTAGACATATGTATAAAACTTGAGAAAAAAATAAGGGATTACAAAATCGTGCTTTTTTTTCATAAGGTGCCTGTAATATGAAATTTAGCTACATGATGATCTAGAAGGGTTATATAGAAAGAGAAATATGCATAGAATACGTATGTATGTATATGAACACTGTATGAGTACATATATTAGGGAAATAGAGGGCTAAACATCACCTTATATACATGGTGTGATTCTTGGTCATGTAATTTTAGCTTAAAAATTACTTATAAACTCACAAATAGTGCAGAAATGTTTAATATTTGTCAGTTTTAGATGACAGCGTCTGCATTCAAAAGTTTTTTCAAGTTCATGTGGCAACACTTTAAGAGTGAACCACATTGTTTTGATTTTTTCAGCAACTCATAACACAAATTACATTTGAAATAACTGCACCTTTGTTTATCCATTTCTTGAAGAGATATTGGGGTGAGTTTGAAAATTTAACTTGTTATTTAGATGATGAACATCTTTTACAGTACAAATGCAGCAGTTATCACCAACGAGGATTTCATTAAGTTGTGTGAAAAAGTTGAAAAAGAATTAAAATTAAACATTAAACAAGAATACAGCTGAAGATGCAGTAGCATCATCCTCTGAGACTAGAAAGAAACACAGGAATGCACACAAGATACGGATATAGATATAGAAGTAGAAATGGGTGAAGCTGAAGAAATTCCGCAACTGCAAAAAAAGATTCTGATATTTCAGCTACAAATAAATTAAGGAAAATACATAAAGCCATATGAGTAGAGAAGTACTATGCTGTTTACTTTGAACAGATGCCATACATTGGGCGTATTCAGGATGATATTTTGTCTTGCAAATTTTTGGAAAAGTCTGCAGAAATTATCGCTGGCCAAAGAAAACAGATCTTGTGCTAGTGAAGCACTCCTTTGTGTTTTATGGACCAGTTAGACTCTATGGTAAAGTGTCATTTCATATTGAGGAAGATGAAATGCAAGCTGCATACCTTAAATACAAAAGTCTTTTGTAAATAAATGTATTATTTTGTGAAATATATTTGAAGTTCCAACCATTTTAGTAATGTTCTTTATTTTATAACTCTATTTACAAACAATATAAAGTATTAAATTTATTCCAAGAATGTTTCATTTATTAAATTTTTGAGTGTTTAAAATGTTGGTATTTGATCATAAAACAATGACCAATAATCACCCCATCCCTGACCAATAATCACCCCATTGCCGGGGTGATTATTGGTCAGACATTTTTTAATTTTATTAATATTATATATAATAAAAAAAAATAAAACTAATTAATATTGTTAGGGATTAGATTCTCTTTCTGCAAGTATAAAATTTTTGTTTCAATTCAATTTAGTTACTGAGTTATATGGATCTTTATGAAAAGTGACCAATAATCACCCCACTCCGCCCTATATATAGATAGATAGAGAGATAGATTGATAGATAGTTAGATATCTTTTTGTTCCAGATAAGTAAAAACACAAATATAGTTTCAAGAGAAAATAATTAGCAGCTTCAATAAAAATGAAAAAAATAACCAGAGTAAAATTTCGAAAGATCAAGAAGCCGGTTTGACGATTTATGATTTAAATTGATTTTTCACGATATATGATTCATCGCCCAGTGCTAGTACACAATATTCCTTAAAATAATCCAGAATGTATACGGCATATCCGCCGTATATGATCCATTACATCCCTGTCTGCAGCCTTTACTTTTCTTCGCTTCAAATAAAGTTATTATAAAGAGTTTAATAAGAAACATAGTGCCTACAATATGAATATGCACTAATTTATCTTTCTATAAAATACTTCGATCATATATATCTGTGTTTGTACGTCCATGTGTCAGAGAGAGAGAAATAGTATGAGCCCCCCTACATTTTCTTGAGCACCCCCTATTGTTTACTTCTAGCTACAGCCCTGACTGGTGTACATTTCTGTCAAATTTAATGACCTTGAATAATTTTGTAATTCCCAAATTCAATAATTTAGTTGCATTTGACGGCTAACGGCTGCTAATTTCGAACATTGCTTGAAGATTTTGCATACCTTGGCATTTAGTAGTGTGCATTGATACAATTTTTTAGTATAAAAAGAAAAAAAAATATTCTTATTTACACACAGTAGAAATTTAAAAGAATTTTCTGTTTCTTGCTACTTAAGTTTGAATATCTATCTTATTTTTATAACTCATTTGTTTGAATCTCTTTTTAAAATATGTTTTACAGAATTCTGATAATTTGTTTGATTGTACTAATGTCAAAGATGCAGTGCACACTGTTTACGATTCTATAAAGATGATTATACATCATTCCTTAAAAGGAGTAAAGGATGAAAAGAAGAAAATAAATATCCAGCTTCACTGTAATGAGAGGCTACATGCAACTTTATTTTTTACAACTCTAAGGTAATATTTTTTTTTCTTTTATAAAGTTAAACAAAATTGTTTCCTTATATAATTTTTCTTTTGTTATTCTCATATAATTTGTACTTAGTTTGTTATATATATATATATTATATATTACTGTTTAAGTATCATCCCTTTTTTCTTCTTTGTGTTGCTTAAATTATTTTTTTTCCTTTCATAAACAAGTTTATAAGTTTTGTTTTTATCAACATAGTTTTTTTTTAATTTAATGATTTATGTTTGTGTAAAAGAATATAAAAATAATAAAATTATTTACTACATCAAATTTAACAAGTTAAATTTCATGAGTAATTTTATTTTATGGATTATATTAAGCAGTAGCAATAATTAGCTATTTATTGAGCTGAATGAAGTAAAAATCTTATGTGTTGACTGAAATGGATTTTTTGTGACTATTTCTCCTAAACTGTTCAGCCAATGACCATCAATTTAGCACAGTGATAGCATTTGATATATATATACCATGGCAATCATAGTTCATATAAAAAAGATCGGTACTTTTCGGTTAGCCGGGTGCCAGTGATATATGTACATACATAAATATATATGTATATGCATATATATGTATATTCATACATATATGTGTGTACGTGTATGTATGTAGATATATGTGTATGTATGTAGATATATGTGTATGTAGATATATGTGTATCTATATATATGTGATTAGGGTGGAGCGAAAAAAGTGATTTTTTTTTTTTTACAAAAAACGGGTAGGTGCCAAAAGTTGCCTTTATACTAGTACATTAAATACCTGAAATTTTACTGCTGAAAAAAAATGCATTGAGTCTGCGCTTTTGGTCCAAATGTTGAAATTTTGGGTAAAATTTGAAAATTTTTCAAAAAAAAAAAAAAAAAAAATTTCTGTAGAACTGGTTATGATTTAAAAGTGTCATTTGAACCTTTATTAATAAAGATTTAAAATATTGAAACGATAAAACGATATCTTTATTCTGTATAACTGGAGCAAAACTGACAAATTTCAGTAAAAATTTCTATTCTGGTACAGCATACAACGAATCGTTGTTTTGAATGCAGCTCTTCACTATTTGCTTTTACAACTATCCAGGAGTGGAGGTAGGTGCATATCATGTCCCAATCGTAACCAGCACAACTACCCTACTGTGACATGAAAAAATTTATTTAAGTGCCGTTATAATATTATTATCTTAATGGATGGAAGAATAGATCGTATAGTAAACTTTTAAATTATTATTGCAGTTGTGATTAAAATAGCAATTAACCCTGCACAATTTGTGCATCTGTTCTTTTGGTCAATATTCTTTGAGAAGAGAATCAAAAATAATAATAAAATGAATTAAACATTCTTACTTGTTCTTTGTTGAAAAATAAGAGACTCATACTACTTGAAATAAGAACTCGTTTAGGTTAGGATCCAATAATGTTTATTACATTTTCTTGAAGGAGGAAGGATGAGATGAAAGCTGCACATCAAGTCTTTAAAAAGTACTGGCTCAAATTTCGTAAAATTCGAAGAATCTTTAAAATATTCCTTCTGGCAGAATCCAATAAAGGATGTAGAATTAATGCAGAATTAAATTACCAGTTGATTTAAAACTTTTAAAATATTAAACTTAAAATTTACAACAGCATTTTTATAGAATAATTAAAAACTGAAAACGCGAAATTGATCTCCAAAGAATCCGCGCATGGCGACTCTAGGATACGAGCGCCGGCACAGGCCTGGCCTCAGATCAGACAACGTTTTGCATAAATTTACAGCATCATTTTTATTAAAACTCTGTTAGAAAAATGCACAACATTAGTATAAATACCCATAACAGGGGTGCACAAATGTGAGAGCAAGATTAATTTAAACTAATTTGTTGATTAGGAATTACGCGAAAAATCAAAAGAGCAAATCAGAAACAAATTAACATTTAATAATTAAAAGAACGATTCTAATTTGTATTTGAAAGACACGCCCCTTTCGCATGCAGCGCCAAGACAAAAACAGCTCCCGAAAACACACCGAACCAGAGCGGCAGTGACGCATGCGCACAACGCAGGAGCGGCGAGCCGCCAAATGACGATGACGTCACAGCTCAACGCCGATTGAAACTAACTCAAAGCGCGAAGATGCCTCGCAGAGAAAACAACATCGTTGATTCAACGAACGCGAAGCACAATGAGGGGGGAGACGGCCTTGCCAAAAAAGCAACGTACAAGGCGCGCGACTGCTGATAAATAGCTTTTAAGGAATGGCAAATTAAACTGGAAAGGCTATAAAAATACAGAAATACGTTGAGCTGAAATAAAAATAATTAAAAAAGATAAAACTGTGATATATCTTTATCACACCTACCATCTGAGCACAATGTTTTATTTATACAATGAATTGTGATTTTTTATCAAACTGGCACGAGTTTTCTGTATATCAACCTAGTCTTGGTGTATTCATCTCTTCTTTCGTATCCACAGACTTTGGATGATGCTGGCTGTGACTTCTTTCACGTAACTTTCTACTGCTTGAGTATGAGAAGGCATGCAAAGTAACTCATTGGGGATGTTAGTACGGGAATCTATACAGCTGTCTATTATCTTCAACAAACTTGCATTCGATAAATGCGTAGTGATTGGGGGTCCTGTTACCGCAGTAGTTTTCCAATCAATTAGATTTATATAATCATCTGCTTCAATGTTGATTGTCAGTATTTCAAATTTGCGTATGTCATCATTTATTCTACCTCTTGCATTTATTATGGGATGAGCAGCTAGTTGTTTAATGTGATTGTAATCAGAATTTGCTGTGAGTGTGCAAAGTAACCATTGTCCTGAATAACTTTTTTAACTATTCGTTTTATGGCGTTTGCTGTGTTGTTTAGTAGCAGAGTAGTTTCCCATAAGGTTTTAGATACATTCTTTAGCTGCGGATTACATTTGATGGTAAACCATCCTGGGGCATAAACTTAGATCGCATACTTTGTGAGTGAAAATAGAGACTCTGACGCGCAGTCAATGCGAATAATTAAGGTGAAGAATTCTATTCGTCGTTGTGAGCCATATTGCATAGGACAATTTTCCTAGGCTCCCATTCGCTAGTTCTTTAAAGCAATATCCTGTTTAAATAGCTTTGCAAATGTCCAGCAGGTATTTCTGGTCTGTGCTGAGTGTCTTTTCATCGATTTCAGGAAATATGTTTTCTAAATTACTCTTTATAGGTTCAAAAACTGCAATAGGGAGTGAATGGCACGTGGACAAGGATTTCCCTAATACATTTGGGCCAGAAGTTTTCTCATCGATCATGCCTAACAAATGATGCAGAGGCAATTCATTTAACTGGAGCTGGCATATGATCCATTGCAATGGTCTTACAAGCTTCTCCTCCATTCGACGGATTACTTCAGTATGCTTCCCCGTATTCACAGGACACCGGACACCCATCACAACTCAAGCATAAGAGGCTGGACAAATCAATATTTTCATCTTTTAAAAACTTTTATATGCATTTAAAAAAATATTTTGATGCTCCAGATGAGGGAATGTTAGGCAAAATTAGTCCGCAAATATTTGGAGCCAGGCTCTTCTAAGATAGTAACACGTTCTTCTTTCATAATTCTACGATACGCATGTTTACACTTCTCTTTTCTATACACATAGTGTCATCTTTTCAGGAGTCGAAATATAAGGCTCTTATTTCTGTTTTAGGGTTCTGTTCTTTACGTTGAGACGAACAAGCTGATTGGCTCTCACGCCTTACCTTGCTTCTATCTGTAACGGGTACGGGTACATTATGTTTTCCAGTGTCATTTGCTGTACATACACAATCCTGAAGAACCGCTGAAGCAAGAACTGCAGCAGACCAATCAGAAATTCTATAGTTATCACATGCTCTAGAAAAAGTTTCAAACTTCATTCGAGTTTCGGTATAGTATAGGTGCAGATTCACGGTCGCCACGTGGCGACTGGATTTTTTTCTTTGGCCACTAACTTTCCATGTCTAAGTCGCCTAAGTCTAAGTGTCTTACAGGGATACCCCTTTTCCACCGACTGTCAGATTTCCGCATTTAAAAAAAAATTATTTTTTAAATCAATTCTGCACATTTTCTGCGATATTTACCCCTTTACTTTAATTAAAAAACATGATTAAGCATGGATACCACATTTCCGCCGGTCTTCAAGTTTCTTGTTTTCTTTTTTATATAGAAATTATCCCTGAATGTCAAAAACTGTTCAATTTATTTTATTAAAATCTAAAACTTAAAAGAAAATAAATCTTCTCCATATTTTTTCATATATATTTTTTCTTTTGATTTTTATAGACATACTTTTTGATGCAAATGCCCATGGTGAGCATTTATTTTCAGCTATGAAAAACACTTTGGAGGGGGGGGGGGAGGATTTATCTATAGAACAAAAAAGTTAGAGCATCGTTTATTTGGGGCCTTACATTATAAATATTTATTTCTCCAAACTGTATACAATTATGATTGGAAGATTCTATAAAATCCCGTTGCCCAATTTTAATAAAGGAAAAATAAATCATTTATTTAAGTTTTGTGTAAATTTTATTTTAAAATATACTGTTTATTACTTTTAAGCTTTAATAGTAGATAATAAATCCCATATAGCCATATAAATGTGGTTATTTTTATGCATTTGTTTCACAATGTGGCCACTGGATCTTTTGGGTATAGGAGCCACTGGCTCCTTACAGATTTTGGGAATCTGCACCTATACGGTATAGGAGGATGAAGATGGGAATTCAATTGTATCTATTATCGAATCATTGCATACGGATTCGTTTATTTCAATTTCACTTGCAGCATCTTCTAATTGCAGTGCTTCTTTATTTAATCTTATTTCTATTAATTTTTTTTCAACGAGTCGTTGTATGCTGTACCAGAATGGCAACGGCCCTTTTTTACCAAAATTTGTCTGTTTTGGTCCAGTTAAAAATAATGAAGATATCGTTTTATCGTTTCAATATTTTAAATCTTTATTAATAAAGGTTCAAATGACACTATTAAATCATAATCAGTTCTACAGAAATTTTTTATTATTTTTGAAAAATTGTCAAATTTTACCCAAAATTTCGACATTTGGACCAAAAGCGCAGACTCAAGCCATTTTTTTTTCAGCGGTAAAATTTCAGATATTTGATGTACTAGTATAAAGGCAACTTTTGGCACCTACCCGTTTTTTGTAAAAAAAAATTAATTTTTTTCGCTCCACCCTAATGTGTATATAAATCACTGGCGGCCGGCTAACCGAAAAGTACCAAAAGATCTGACAAAAGTTGTGTACTTCTGAAATATTTATAAAACATAAGTGCCACAGACTTAATGTTAAAAGTCATTAGGTGTTTACATTATGTAATCTATCTATATATCAGTGTTTGAGTGTATGTTCCTTATACAAATGTACAATTTTGGACTGATTTACACAAAACTTGATATACACATGTTTTAGAACTTTCGTAAAATTACTGGCTACTTTAAAAATATCTCAGACCACTCTTTATAATTTTTTTGGCTATTTGAAATTGAAACCTAACACTTAATTATTTTAAGAAAAATATTTATTTAAACATTGTCTTATCAATTTTTAAAAGTTATCTAACATGTAACTAGGGATGTAACAAATATTTGGCCGATATTCGGCCCTTTTGCCGAATATTGAACGGATATTTGGCCGAATACCTGTAGCCGAATATAATTAGATATTTTTCCGATTAGTTGCATATTTGGCCGAATATTCTGAGATATTTGGTGAAATAAGTTCCAGAAAATCAAAACAAATGTGATTTTAAATATTTTCAACATATAATATTAAAAAATTATATCTAAATACATTAATTATTATAAGAATAGAATGAACTGGTTTCACACCAGACTTGTCACTTGCTGACCAATAGGGGATCAGAAACCCCTCAATCTGTTAACCAAAGTTCATTTACCAAGAACTATCACAGATAAGAATAGTCTGTGAAAATAAGATAAGAATAGTCTGTCTCTTGTCTGTGTGAACTACTTCAGGAGGCATCTGATTGTGAAATATGGGGTGGAGGAAGTATTATGAGGAGCTTGTTAATTTTGAGAGAAAGAAAAGAGAAAAGTATATCTTGGTAGCAGAAAAGAATAATTATATTTTAATGGAATGAATAATTATATTTTAAGAAAATAACCTTTTTCTTGACATACAGAATGTAAATTTACTAAGTTTGAGTTGCATGAGAAAGGATATAAAAAGACAGAGGACACATGCAAGTTCTTATTTTTTGGGGGTGAAATGATTGTACTAAAATAAAAAAAGTTTCATTTTTTACAGGGTTAATGAGTTTCTGTTTTAGATAAAATATATATAAATTACTAGAACTATTTATGGATTAAATAAAGAAATATGAATTAAATTATTATTTACATATTTGAAAGTCATATGTTATCTTATTGGCATCAAAGTATTCAAAGTTGCTTACTGCAATGAAAAAGATAAGAAATGCTATTGTACCTTATTTTTAAGCTAAGCAGTCTGCCTGTTAAGCATAATTAATTGCTAAAATTGTAAATGATTGAGGGCTGGATAACATTGACAATTGATAGCTTCACACTTTTTGTTATGTGATCTTGCGTCTGGTAACTGTTTTCTGAATCATTAGTATGGTATCATGTGAATCTCAAGTTAGAACAAGAATAGCCTTTACTAATACTAGTATAGTGCAGAGAGCTTTTAGATACATTGATTCGTAAGAAAAATGGTTGCCAGAAAGAAAGATCCAATATGACTTTATTTTACAGAAAAAAAATTTTTTTTTGGAAAAGGTGTGAAAGTCATATGCAAATCATATAGTGTTGAAATGATGAGGATTGTGGCCAGGGCCGAAACTAAGGGGGGGCAGAGGGGGTATGTGCTCCGGGTGCCACCCGAAGGGGGCGCCAAAATGAAGATTTCGTTTGTCGTTTAATACAAAAATGTATATATATATATGTGAAATTTGGATACAAATGTTTCGTAGCCGGAAAAAAAAAAAAAAACTGAATCAAATGCATTAAATTTGACAAATAGATAAAAAGATTTGTCTAAAGTACTAGATAGCAAATGAATAAGAAGAAAGAACTGTTCTCTTAGTTTATTTTTATCCCATTCCAAATACACCATGCCCTATGTCTTCTATCTATCGGGGAAATCACTTTCCGTGTAGTAAGAATCCCTAACATTTTTCAAGGTCAGTCTCATGTCTCTGTGTCACTGTCCAGTGTCCAACAAAGATAATTGCCCAGCGATTCCCTGTGAAAAAATTCTAAGAAGGGTGTTCTATTTTCCCTTTCTTTCTCGCTGAGCAGCGTGGAGCTTTCTTTTTCCCCGTTTTAATATGGGTGAGGTCGAGCGACTGCCCAGGACAATAAAAATAAAAGGGAACGCATAAAGTAAAATACTTAGTAAAATCATTATCTAAAAAGAGTATAGCATTTGTTAGAGGTACAGTAAACAATCTCATACAGGGCACCATGGCTTAAAGCCTTTATCCTCCAAAAAAAAAAATTCTCCTCTTTTTACCATTTCTATCTGTTTTGCCGCCCTAGGCGACAAACGGAAAATTCCGCCCCCATTACTTTTGCTGGAAATATTTTTTTTGCATGCAGATCCAGCCTTGGAGCTTAGAAGGGGTGAGATCAGGCGACTTCTCGGGATACTAAAAACAAAGTTGTGGAAAATATACACAAAATAAAATACTTAGTAAAACCTTTTATTTATTTTATTTTTTTCGTTTACATCATTTGTAGGGGTGCAGAAAAATAAATCTCACCCAGGGTGCTATGGCTAGTACCTTTAATCTGTCAAATTATTTTTTCTTTCTTTTGCCATTTCTAGGTAGGCGACAACTAAAAAATCCACTCATGCTTTTTACTACAATTATATTTTTAGAGACAGATCTGGCCTTAATGGGAGCCAATGATACTAAAAACTAAGGGGCAAGGGGTAGCTATTATATGCAAGATAAAATAGTAAAAGCCTTTTTTTTTTCTTTTTTAAGAATTATTTCTCTGAGTTCAGAATAAAAATTTCTTTCGGGACGCTATGGCTAGTAAAGAAGCCTATCTGCCTCTAAAATATGTCATTTTCAGCCCTAGATGTCTGCGTAGTTTTACCTAATGGTAGAAACGGCCATCTATTTTGAATTGTAATAGATTGTTGATTGATTATTCACGATTTGTCGCATTCTGCGTCTTTATTATTGTCTTATAACAACATTTTCTAAAATGAAAAACACTATTAAATTTTTTGGTATTTAAAATAGAATGTTACATTTTTGAATGAAAATTACATCTTCGATGGTATCAGAAAGTAATCATTTATGATTTCGAGAATAGTTTTAAGTTAAAGGGTGTCGGAACTTGAAATATAAAAAATGTCATAATTTTAATTTATTGAATTTTTAAACTTATTAACTTTGGTTAATTGTCTTTCTAAAAATAGGCTATTTTCATCTCTACCATAATTTAGAAGCATCCAAATTTTATTTTAACACCATAACAAATCCTAATCCTGACAATTCAATCTTTCATGCTCGAGAGACACATTTATAAATTCTTAAATTTCCCCGAGTCATTATTCAATTAAATAGCTTAGGTAGGAAATGTATACATGCCTAGATTTCAAAACCAGGGCCAGGTTGTATATAGGCACTGCGGAACTACAGAATTCTTACTTTCTTCTCGATTCACAAAAAAACATTTTATTTATTTATATTTGCACGCAATACTTAATTTTAAAACGAGAAATTGTATACATAATTTCCAATTAAGTAACAATAGTAGTAAATAATCTATTGGTTAGCACTTAAGAAAGTAATTGATCAATATTTGACAAAGCTGATTACGTAGTTCAGTATTACGTATTTTGTGATTACATATTTTAAATTTAGAATAAGTCGGCTATTAGAAACTTGGTAAAATTCTTTTTGTAAATTTACTTCAGGGGGGGGGGCGCCAAAATCCATGTTTGCCCCGGGCACAAAAAACGCTAGTTTCGGCATTGATTGTGGCAAGAATGAAAAAACACGAACTTGCAGTCTATGTGATAAAGATGACACTAGTGAGTCTGAATGATTAAATGTACATATATATATTTAGCATTATTTTCTGCATTTATTATGTGATTATATATTATATATAGTATTGGCATAATACATTAATGAAAAATTAAAAAACTTTTTAATTAAGTAGAAATTTATACACATAGCACACATACAGGTATATGTATATTTAATAGTAGAATAATATGGTATTAAGAGAATCATCTGAATTTGTTTGCAACAATTTTTAATTTTTATTTAAATTATTTTGAATTTTTATTTAGAAATTGCAATGGAATTAATACAAATGTGTAAATCTCTAAATGCGATTTTTTATTTAAAAAAGAAATCATGATTTTAACAACCCTGATCAAAAGGTTGCTGTAAGTAGCAAAATCTATTACGAGTTTTCAATTAAAAAAATAGTTTTCATCTATGTTCTGTAAGCTGGGAAGCCCGGAGTTGGATCGACAGAGCTATATGTTTTAGAAGATCCTGAACACGATGTGGCTGTTTTTAGAAAGTGTCTGTCTGTTTGTTTATCTGTGCGTCTGTCTGTATGTGAGTGACAAAAATTTTGAAGCCGCTCTATTTTCACGGAATTTCATCAAACTTCATATTCTGTTAGACCTTGAACATAAATAGACACTGATTAGGATTTGGTGTAAATTTTCCAACAAGTGGCTTTGCTATGCTGCATTTTTTATAATTTGGGTGATAGATATATCTCAAAAACTAATCTACAAAATTTCATCAAACTTCATATTTTGTTAGATCTTGATATAAATAGACACTGATTAGATTTGGATGTAAATCATCCAACTGGTGCTGTTTCTATGTTGTGTTTATGCTGATTTCTACGATAGATATGCCTTAAGAATTAATGTGCGAAATGGTACCAAACTTCATATTCTGTTAGACTTTGACAATAATAAATCCTTATTAGGTTTAGGTGTATATTGCCCAACAGGTATAGCTGCTATACTCTGTTTTTTTTTACATTGTTTGCAATATCTATATCTCAAGAACGAATAGATTGTCATTTAATTTTGGTTGCAGATGATTTGATTTATATAGAAGAAAGTTTTTAGTGATGGCCAAAGCATACTACTTTATGGTGTATTTAAGAAGCTTCTTTTCATGGTATTGTATTTTACACTAATAAATCTATTTAAACCATTTGCATTAAACATAGTTATTAATAATAATTATCTTTTCTGCATTTTAAGAATGCAGTTGCTATGGTACAGTCTTGTACAAAAATAGGAAAATACCCATAATTTCAATGAATTGTTTAATTATTTTAAGGCTGGAGCATAATGTTACGCCATTAGGGATAAAAAATTCTAATAAAATTCTGTACTTCTTGCTTAATAATTTCAATAGATATTTTATTTATTTATTTATTTATTGTTTCATTCCCCATCTAGGTCTCATGGCATAAAATCACAAGCTGCTGATGAATTCTATGATTCCCTTTTATGTAATTGGCCATCAATAAACTTAAAGTTTTATATGGAATTGAATTTTAAATGTGACTGGGGTAGATATTTTGTGATGGTATGTGCTGATTTTTTTTTTTTTTTCTACTGTGTTTTTTATGTAATACTGTGTTTGTAGCAGGGTTTCTTCTAAAGCAAAAGTAAAATAAAAATTTTGCGATGCAAAGTAATTTATCAATGCTTATGATATTGATGCCTAACACTTCTTATAAAATCTGGAATGACCCCACTCGACTTTCCGAACATTTTACAAAATACTATGCATGCAAATAAATAGCAATATAAAAATAAATAAAAACATAGATCTTAATTTCACAAATGTGAATTGTTTACACTGGTGAAAATGATCTTATATTCTACATGTAATGTGCACTTTCAATCACAAAGCTTAAGCATTTTTCTAAAATTATGACATAATTTTCAATGAATTTTTATTTTGCCCTTGCTCAGATTAAGAATTGTAAATCAAAATAAATACTGAAATTGTAATTACATAGCTGTATGTAATAATAGTAGCTATATGTAATAGTAGCTATGTGTAATATTATGTAACTAATAGAAGTTTAAGTAATTGAGTAAAAGAAAGAAAATACTTTTTAGTTTTCTCTGGTCACAAAATGGTTGAAAAATGGTTTAAATACTAAATCTGTTGTCCAATTTGTTCAAAAATGAATGCAGTTCTGAACTCAATTGAAAATACATCATTAGGACACTGTCGTGTTTACTCACGTATACATTAGAGATGAGTCATGATCTCTTTTCTCAGAGCCCAAGCCATCCAAACCCCATGATTTGAATCCTGCGAGCCTGCCCGAGTCCGAAATATTTTGCGAGCCCAAACCCTATACTGAAATAATGCAATTGGAAATATTTAATAACGTTAATTTTTGCTGATTAATTTTCTCATTTAAAAATCTCCTTTTGAAATAAGTATTAATCCTAAATTATCTCTTATGACAATGTTTCGTGATATTCATGCCTGTGAAAATCTGCTTAAAATAACAAATTTGTTACTTACTTATACATCCCGCCACAGTCAGAAATCTACAAAAGGCACATTTCTTATTCTTTTAAAATATTATTAATTATATAACTATGGCAGAAAGATACAAGCTCTGTGTACCAGTAATTCTAGAAAAGTACGTCAAACGGACAACAAGGAGAAATAAGAGGTATCCCACAGTTTCTTCATGTTACTAACACTGACCAAGCAAAAGCTTCAGAATCAGATGGAATATTTCTCCTTCATCAATAACAATTCAATTCCCTTTCTAACTGTTTTTGATTTTAAACCACTTTAAGAAACTTAAGACTCTTCTTGTTTCTCAAATAGCAAATTTGTATCTCATTTTCCAATTTGTGAATAAATAAAATTTTCATTTGAGTCCAATCCCAAAGTCTGATTTGAAAATCGGGCTCAAGGTGAGCCCTTTTCATCTCTAGTCTGCATACATCATGATTACAATACTTCCTTTGTATTATATGGTCTGGAAAGTAAAAACTATTCCAAAATCATCGTACATAAATAATGTTTTTTAATATAACTAGAGGGCTCTGCCCCCTACGAGACAATTGCCAACACTCGTCCACACCCTGCAGGTTCTAAAAACACACTAATTTGCTCTGTATTAAAAATATTACCTGATTATGGAAAATTGAATGATGTTATCATGACCTGTGATGATGATCTGTTATCGGGTACCCATTCATTTCCCTTTGACTGGATGGATTTTTTGGGTCCCAAAGTCATATTCACTGCTGTCATGACAGCTAGTATTGTCAGGCCCTGAATCCAAAAAGGTGAGACAGGGAATTAAAAAAAGCAGGGCAACGTCTTCTAAATCAGGACATATAAATACAGTAACGCTATTAAATTGGAACCTGTCTATGATGGAATCCTGTCTTAAACGTAAAAATTTCATTATCCCTACTATAAGAATACTGTGCAATTATGCCTACTAAGACAAATCTTTTTAAAATGGAATTTTTCCTTTGGGATTTCTTCTTACAGGGTTCCTACGCAACTGGAAAATATGGAAAACAGGGAATTGTCAGGGAAAATGACAAGTGCTTAAAAAGTCGTGGAAAAGTCAGGGAAAATTACACGTTTTCCCTAAAACCTGGAAAAGTCATTGATTTAAAAAAAAAAATTATGTGCTATCATGTGTCAAGATTCTTCTGATTTCCGAATTTAGTCTGCAAAAAATTAAAATTTTTTTACTAGCAAGTAGTATTTTTGCTACATTCATATTTTTAACATAATGATGTTTTAGCCATACAGATTTGTTGCTGAATAGGTGATACTTCTGCAAAATAAATATTGAGCCATGTTATGGTGGCTAGGATGAGATATCATGAATATTTAAATAAGAAAAAGAAAGAAAATTATAAAGCAAGCAAAAAAGAAAATCTGTAGCTAAAATTAAATTGTTAAAAGACAAAATATCGAAAGTTACATAACAAACTGTTTCTGAAACCACACAAATAAATGATATGTTAAGTAGACATGTCAAAAAATATTTGAATGGTTGATATGTGAAATCTAATTATACCAATAAAATGTTACTTTGAATCCATCTAAATTGTATTATTTTAATTGTTTTTCACTTTTTATATTTTAAATATCAAATAATATATTTTTAGTTTCAATTCCATAGATTACTTTTATTTTCATAGATATATTTAATTATTAAGATCTAGAATTGTTGTTCATATTTCTAAAAATGTCGTGAATTGTGGGCGTGGAATTGTAGGAAAAATGGTCTGGAAACGACCTGGAAAAGTCAGGAAATTTTGTTATTCAAATAGAGTATGAACTCTGTTCTCAGTAGGTTTTACTATACTAAATAAACACAACAATCTTATACAGTGAAATCTGTGAAAGTGGAATAGCTGGAACAATGAAATTTTTACTAACTGTTATGAAAAGTTCCATTTTCTTAGGGTTTACTGAACAAACTACAGTATAACCTGTGAAAACAGAATCACTATGAGCCACAAAACAATCTGTTTTAGATAGTTTTACTGTTAGATTTGTCCTTTCGAAGGGACTATAAAAAACTTCTGTTATAGACAGGTTCTGTCTTTACAGATTTTACTGTATTAAGTTTCATTTTATATAGACTAATGAGTAACATGGTACAAAAAGAAATTTAAAATAATTTGTGCATTATGAAAAATCAGGACTTTTGATGTTCCACACTGTGGTTATGCAGGGGTCTTGGAGGATTTAAAAATCAGGACACCTGGCAACACTAGTGACAGCTGATGGCTGTTTTCATGCTTGATTAAGTAAGTTGAATTACAAATTTGAAAATCAGTTTGTATAAAATGTTTAAGTAAAAAATGTCACTGCCTCCCAGACTTTTATAACGACACTATAAGAAAATTCTTTCAAATATGATGTTTAAAATATATTGTTTTAAATATGACGTAATATTCACCATTAAATGCTTTAGTGTGTAAAAATTTAATTATTTGAAAGTTTTCTTTCTTTTTCAATATTCACGTGTAAATATATTTTCAATTGAAAAATGTTTAGAAATATTATTATTTGGGGTTTTTGAAATCTGGCAATAGTAGGTAACAAATGACTTTTTCGCAATCTTATAATAATAAAGATAGAAGTTTGTCTGTTTTCTGAAGAGACCACTATATGTAGAGCTACAAGATTTGCAGGAAGTTAAGTTATGCACCTCAAAGCCAGTTTTTAGATTTTTGATTAGATTTTTTTTTTTCATTTAATTTTTTATCCAATTTTTAGCATTTTCTCACAATTTCAACATCGGTGTATGCTGTACAGACAAATAATCCAATGGGAAGTGTAGCAAAAGTGCCATTTCATTTAACAAAAAGTGCTCTTTTACTCAACAGAAGTACCTTTTTACACAGCAAAAATGCCCTTTTCAATAAATTTGTCCTGCAACTTTTTAAAAGGAATGTGAACACTAAGTTCACATCCAAGACCGTAATCAAGGAATTGTTGCAAGTTTCAACCTCAAAAGTTAAAACAAGAGTTCTTAAATTGGAAATTAGGTGTGAAAGAGAATTAAAAACAAAGCTAATTGGAAAATAGAGTATTAAATGAAATTAATCATATTTAATTATAAAATAGTCTTTGGGATTTTTTGTTGCATTTTAGGATAAAAAAAAAATTGCTGCTACTTTATGATGACAAACAAAGCTGATAAAATGATATGTTGATGCTATAACAAAAATGATATGTTGATGCTATAACAGTGCAAAAATATTAGAAGGCAGGAACAAAACAATTTCCATGATCTTTGACAGTCAGCTATGTGTATATCTATATATGTATATAAATTAGTTCATAAGCTTTGCATGTGTTTGATGAATTTTAAAATTTAAATAAAGCATGGTAGGAGATCATGGTTTAAAAATGATTATTTTTATGAAAAAATTTAAAAATACCTTTAATTTAAGAATAAATGAAAAAAAAAATCTGAGAGTTAAAAAAAAATGATTGAATAATGATAGATTCAAAATCATCACTATCTCAGTTGTGGATACTGCAGAAACTTCAATTTCTATAATATGTGTTTATCATATTTCATATGAAAACTTTAAAATTTTTCAAACATCCATTAACAAAACAAATGCTTATTAATCTATTCATTTTTAGGGTTTCATTCATCTCACGAAACTCTATTCGTCCCACTTCTCTGTATGTCAGTCACGGAGCAGGTTCTCAGAAATTGTATAACTTACAGATTTGAAATTTTGTGGACTTACAGCTGAATACCTACTGTCACATTGAAAACCATAAAATTTTGAAAAAATCGTATTATTTTAATATATAGAGATAAAAAATCTAACAGCTTTTTCCTATTAAATTTAAACATTTTTCGTTATAAGCAGTTGCCAACAATTAAAAATCCACAATAAAATTCTTTCTACAATAATTAATTTTCTATTGAAAGATTTCCACGTGAAAAATGAAAATGAAATAAAAAGTTTCACCAATTTAAAACAAGAACGAAAAATCATGCGTCAAGCATAGATTATGTAGCACTTTCCAACGCTTCCAAAATAATTTTACAAATCATACCGTTTAATAAGCTAAAAGATAACTTCTAAGTAAACAATTTGGAAAACGCATAGCATATTTAAAAACATAATTTCAGGAATTTCCAACATATACAATATTCGGAAAAATATCCGAATACTTTTATTCAGCCCTGTATAGGATATATAGAATTGTATATATACTACATAGGATGCTAAATTTTAGTTGAGTTAGGAAACGTGTAGCACATTTTAAAATTCTCCGTCTGGAGTTTGTCAATAAACAGAAATGTGTTCGCGAACTTTTGTGCTGCCCTGTATAGGATCTACAGAATTTATACACACCACGTAATAGACAAAAAGCAAGTTAACATTAAAATCGCGTTCAGTAACTTAAAACGCACTTCCAGGAATTATTGTTAACAGACAGTAGATAATTCTTTTGCGTGTCCCTGTAAATGAACGATGACTGCTATACACACAATATTCCGTAGTAAGTCTCTTGTAATGCACCTTAGTGATCTATATAAATTTCAATGCGTTTAAAATAGTGAAATATTATTTAAATAAACCGCAGACGATTTTTCTCCATAGACGTAATGTAACGGAATTATTTTTACTGTCCCTGTAAAGTAACTATAAGTGCTATGCACACCCTGTTCCATATTAAGCTTCTTCTAATGCACCTTAGTGATATATATAAATTTCAATGCGTTTAAAATAGTGAAACATTATTTAAATAAACAGCAAATGATTTTTCCCCATAGACCGCAATGTAACGGAATTCTTTTGAGTGTCCCTGTAAAAAAACTATAAGTGCTACACACTTCCGTTGAAATAGGGAACATGCTATAGATAACGATAATAACATATAAAAATTGCAGAGCAATCCGAGCATATTTACGGGAGTTAGAGCACGGACAGACGGCAGACGGCCAGACGGCCAGACGGCCAGACAAACCGAAGTCATAAGCACTTTTCAACTAGGTTGGAAAGTGCTAAAAAGATTAATAGGATGTCATATTGGTAATAAAATGGAAATTTTCAAACATTTATCAATAATACAAGGAGTATGAGTATGTGTAAGTACAGAAAGCAGGTTAATATAATGTCATTAGAGAATTAAAAAGAAAATTAATCTGACGTCATATTGGAAGTTGAACAGACTTTTTCAAATGTTTGATAATAATACAAAGAGAATATCAATATGAGTAATACAGAAAGCAAATAAATATGACAACAGCTAGTGATTATAATGTCATATGAGTTTGAGGAATGTATTAAATCATAATAAAAACCCGATTATGGAAATATTGGCATATTTTACCATTTTGAAGGTCAACAACATGTTTACACATGTTTAATACAACATGTTTAATTTTGAAATTGATTTTTTTTAATATTGCATTTAGTCCACATAACAGATATTATTACAGGGGTAGTACTTGTCCTGAAATTCCTGATATTCCTGAAAAAAATAAAAACGTCCTGAAATGTCCTGAAATATGCTAGTCTGTCCTAATATTCCTGAAATTTTACAAGTTTTGTGCTATATCGGTATTTGGAATCATCAAATAGGGATTAGGTGTACCTTTTTACTGATGCAAAAAGATTACAAAAGTTGCAATTTTCTCCAGTCTATCATTAAAAATAGATTTTCGTTGATTTGCAAAAAAATAAAATAATTTTTTTTTTTTAAATCGCAATTTTTGGTGATCAATTACCAAAAATCATATTTTTTATCGATTAGTCATTAAAAAAAGTTTGCTATTTTCATCTGTCAGTCAAAAAAAATCACAACTTTTACCAGTCAGTTACAAAACAAAAATCGTTTGCAATTTTCGTTGATCAGTGAAGAAAAAAAATCCCGATTTTTGTATTTCAGTAACGCAAAAATTGCAGTTTTTTAGCAGCTTGGTCAAAGAGTTCTGGTAAAATTACTTTTCTTTTAAATGTATACTTTTACAACAAAAAAATTGTGTATATAGTGTACTATTTATGATAATAAAATGTATTGAACAGGGAGTTAAGGGTTTTTTCGGTTTGGTTTTCAATCAAATGTGTCCTGAAATTGTCCTGAAATATCGTAAAAAGTATGTCCTGAAATATTTCCTGGGCTAGTACTACCCCTGTTATTATGACAGAGTATAATAGCGGGCTTTGCCTGCTATTGGGCTGGTTCAGATATTCAAAGAAACGAGAAAAATAGATTGGTGAATTTTTACTTTATAAAAAACATGACTTTTTTTTTTGGAAAATGAAATTTATTTGGATTTATTAAAGAAAGGATAAAGTGTTTTGAAAGGAATATTAAATGAAACCCTTTGTGTGATCTTCAATCACACTTAGCCACTTGTTATATTTGTGCATATTTACAGATTTTGAGTTTTACTTTGATATAAATTTTATAAATAAAAAGTAATTGTTTCAAAAGTTGTTAAGAAAAATACTATCAGAGATGATTATGACCCCCTTCCCCTTTCTCTGTATATTATATTTGATATATATGTATCCAAATTATAGTTGTAATTGGTGCAAAATAAAAATAAAAACATATTTTATTTTATGGGAGTATGATCTATAGCAAAGCTAATATTAAATCATTTGGTTTCAACATGAGTGTATTTAAAAATTTTTAAAAATTAGTTTACAGATATAACCAAATAACCAATTCTACAAAGGTAAAATTATCGTTGTTGTCAGGTTTAGAGGTCTTGATCAAAACAAATTACCATTATAGACAAATTTGCCATTAAAATGAAGTAAAATATTGTTTTTGTTTATCATTATTTTTATTTTTATTATTATTATCTAAAATTAAATTAATTCATGATCTTTAAGTATTTAATTTTTCTTTTCTGATTCTAATATAGAATTATGACATGTCACAGTAGATTTTATAGAATAAGTAGGGAAATAAAAAGCTGTTAGAATAATTTTTCACAATTTAGAAAGTCTCTTTTCATGTTTTCAGATTTATATTAGTTTTTCCTTTATATAATACTGTAATCATTAAAAGTATTTTTATAAAATAATTTAAAAATACTTAGAATTTAAGAATAAATGAAAAAAAAAATCTGAGAGTTCTAGATTCAAAATCATCACTATCTCACTTGTGGATATTGCAGGAACTTCAATTTCTATAATATGTGTTTATCTTATTTCATATAAAAACTTAGTCATGAAGACCTTTAGCCATAAATTTTAAGCAGCTCTCATCAACAGGACAGTTATTATATGAACCAAGAATGTAATCAAAGTACATATTTTCTATCAGAATTGCATCATAATATTTTGTAACATAAACAAACTGAGTTGTTCTTGTGATGCATGATTATTTAGGAAACAAATTATAAACAATATATTATTATTGCATTTCAAAATTATATTTAGATTATAAAGTTTAATAAATTTTTCCCAAAATGACAGTTATTGCATTCAGATCAAGAAATCAAAGTAAATAATTATGTCCAGACAGTAAATTCTAATTAATGTCAAAATAAGAAATTCAGAATTACAATTAGACCATAAAGTTTAACCAACTTTCTTCAAAATGACAGTTATTGCATTCAGAGCAAGAAATCTAAGTAAATAATTATGTTTAGAATATAAATTCAAATTATAGTCAAAATAAGAAATTGGTGAATGTATTTTAGGTTGTAAATGGTGAATGTATTTTAGGTTGTAAATCCTAATTAACTTCTGTCTGTTTGACAGTTATTAATGATTGGTTCATAAATAACCAGTAACATTAAATTTAGAAATGGCTGTTGTTGATGTAATGGGCAAGACCTATTGCATCATAAAATCACATTAATCAGGCCTTCTATCCAATTAAAAGTAAGTTCACGCTTATATTTGATTAGTTCGCCCTCTGCTGGAGAATATGAGAAATGCCAAACAAAAACAGAGAGCAGGGATTTTTCAGGAGCTTTTTGAGCCTTTTTTCCATCTACAAATTACTAACAGAAATTCTTGTATATATCTACATTAACTGGCTAGGCTCAGTACTCCTAAATATGAGCCTGTAACCTCATCAGACTTCCCAAACCATCCTGGGTCTGACTTTCAAAGGATTATAATGTATTAAAAGAATAAATAAAGTGAGATCCCAGGAAAAAAACTTTGTTGTTAATTATCTCCGACTACACCAAGAGATGAAAACAAAAAATAGATGCCAGGGATGTTCATTAGAGATGAGACGGGCTCAGGCTCGATTTTATACCATCCTTCAGGCCCGGGCAGGCTCGTGCTCAATCTTTCAGAAACTGACAATTTTCTTTATTCTCATATAGGAAAAACAGAAATAACCTTTTTTTACCCTAAAAAAATTACATATTCCATTTCAAGTAGTTTTAATGTTATTTTGATCAAAATGAATAGAAGAGGAAACATGTTTTTTTTTTTTTTTTTTTTTTTTTTTTTTACTTTTCTACTGTTAGAATGCTACTTTAAAAAGAAAATTTACGATATTTGTGACGCGACTGGCGACTGGGTGATATGGTGCCACTGGGAAAAGGCGCGAATAATGTTTGTTGCTAGATTTTAGTTTGTGACGGTAGAATATTTTTTAATTGGAATGTTTATTTTATTTTATTTTTTTTAGAAACGTGAAATGAATACTTTTTTTGTTTGTTTTTAGTTAATCAGCAATAGCTTAGGTTTGCAAATTTTTAGTCTTCTATTGTGTGCGAGTCATAATCGCTCTGCTCTGCAGATTTACGAAGTCACTTTCATTCGTAAGTAGATATAATGTCATGTATTGTTATTCCGTCGGCCTAATCGTTCAGAGTTTTCGTGGTTTTCTTCAAGCCGTGGATTTATCCATGCGTAAATACGGGTTAGGTTCCCTTAGAAAGACCCCCACAAAGGGCACTCCCCCCGGGCCTATATCCCAAGTGTAGATAATTGGCCGTCAATAATCAACCAACCAACCATGTATTGTTATTCCGATAGAAAGCAATCGAACAATGTTTTCACTTTTCCTATAAAAGCATAGGATCTTTCAGATAACGGTGTTAATTTTTAATTTAAGTTACTTTTCAGGAACATGAAATATTGCTTTAATTAAGGGATCAATTATAATTTACGAAAAAAACCTTTTATAGGAAATAGAAAACGTTCGTTTCTTCAGCATAGAAATAGTAATTTCTGCAAATTTCCTGCATTTATTCATAAAAATGCACTTCGTTAATGTGTCATTCAGATTTGCTGGTTTGGAAAGAAAAATATGAATATCCTTTAAACGAAGTATATTTTTATTTGATACCAAACATCTCTTTTAATAAGATTGGAGGTAAATTTCCATAAAATTAACTATGTCCACGGAGTTATTTTAAAGTACAGAGTTTTTAAAAAAATGAGATATTACTTTAAAAATAATTTTTAAATATTATGCAATTTTTTTGGTATCGGGTTCGGACGGGCTCGAACTCTGAAAACAGAAAATGTTTCGGGCTCGGATTTAAAATCGTCGGGCTCAGGCGGGCCGGGCTCCGAAAAGAGAGCCCAAACTCATCTCTAATGTTCATTACATATGTGTATCCAAATTTTAGTTGTAATTGATGCAAAATAAAAAGAAAAGCATATTTTATTTCATGGAAGTATGATTTATTGCAAAGCTAATATTAATTCATTTGATGATTAATTCATTTGAGTTTATTTTTAAATTCTTATAAATTTGTTTACAGATATAAGCAAATAACCAATTCCACAAAGTAAAATTATCATTGTTGTCAAGTTTAGAGGTCTTGATCAAAACAAATTACCACTATAGACAAATTTGCCATTAAAATGAAGTAAAATATTGTTTTTGTTGTATCATTATTATTATTTATTATCTAAATATTAATAAATAAAATAATTGTAAATTTATTCATTGAGGGGAAATATTTTAACCTTTTTCATTTTCTCTTTTAATTTAGTGTGCTTTACAACTTCCATCTGAAGCGCTTCTTAATGTTTTGAAAATTATTTCTGAAATTCTGTTTGAAAGTGATGTTGAATTTTATGCATGGCATTTGATTATGCAGACTCTTATCTACAAACTGTTTCAAGTGTCTAATGATAAAGAAGTGCATTATCCTTTTAATTTTGATTTTGTTGTTGAATCTGCTATGTCTTCAAAAGAGAAATCTCATGATGAACTTGCTGAGAAAAACATTGAAACAAATAAAGTATGTGACATAATTAATGACGAAAGTCATAAAATAATTACAAATGGTGATAAAACTGATTACAAATGTGAGGATGATATTGATAATAAAAGTAATAATGTTTCTAACAGTGGTAATGAAACTCTAGTAAAAGAAAACAATGATTCAACTCAAATTTTTAATAGAATCGCTGAACTGGATGATGAAGATACTGAAGAAGAAGATGAGTATTTAACACCATTTAGTTATGAAATTTCTGATAATGAGGATGAAATTACTGAAACAGAAAAGGAAGATCTGACACTTTTTAAAGAACTGTGCTGCAGCATGTATCATAATATTGCTTTGAAATTGGAAAAAAATGAAATCGGTGCATTCAAAATTATTCTTCATGGTATTAAAACCATTTCAAGTTTTTTAAAAAATGGACTAAAGATAGATATTACACATATTTCATCATTTGAAAATTATGTCAAACTCTTAAAGGATTATCTTTCATCAGACACTAGTCAGGAAAAATTAAAAACTGAGTTAAAAGAATGCTCAGCTGTTTTCACAAGACATGCATATGCTACTGTTTCATGGAATGTTTGCCTAAATTACATAATTTTTCTTTTAGAACATTATATTAATGAGGCATATTCCAATGTCCTTTGCAGTGAGTCACTTGGTGGTGATGATTTGTCATTTAAAAACTTTATTCCTGATCTTCATTCTTTATATTGTTTGAACTATCCATTCTTAAAGTCAGATGAACATATAGCATTATTGTGTAAAATTATAAAGTTTGAATTTGAAGGTTCATCTTGTAAGTATATGTTTTTTTCTTTTTATCTTTTTAAAATTTTTAATAAAATATGTTTTGTTTCAGATTAGTTTAATTAATATTTTGTTTCTGTATTTATTCATTTTGGTAATTTATATATGTTTTCCCCCCATTTTGTATTTTAAATGTTTTTACTGATGCCTCTCCAAATAAAAATATTGCTGTAATTAAAAGCATTAACAAATATTAGCTCAGATTTGATAAAACCACTGTTAAAGAGAAGAGACTGTCCCTTAAGATTGTATAAAGAAAACAGAATTGTTAAAGGAGTATAGATTTTTCATGTGCATAAGTTTTAAAATAATAAACAATATTAATTGAAATCTTCATTATACATTATGAAAGACAATCTTTAAATAAAAAACTTTTATCGTGTAAGTATGAATATATTTCAAACAATGCTATTCAGCCTTAGCCTAATACTGAATAGTCACCGAATATTTATTGCATTTCTTATAAGTTCTCAAATGCATTTAAGTCTGGTGAATTAAGGGCCGTAGCAGAAGATCAATTCTGTTTCATTCAAAGTAGATTTTCATCAGGATGGCTTAATGCTATGGATTATTACAATGTTAACCCTTTTAGAAGAATGTTCTCTTCTTCCTATGATATTGTGTACCTTAATCTATCCACATACACTTTTTTTGTCATGATACCATCTACATGAAAATTTGAGCCCATGGCATACCACAAAAACAGCCCCACTACATCAGACACATTTACCTTTAACAGTTTTCCTTGTTTATTTAATTTCTTATGATTTGCCTTGAAGTCAGGAACAGACTGTTTTCCCATCCATTTCAAGCAAATTTATTTTTGGTACATCACTCCAGAGTACATGTGTCTGCTGTTTCTTCAATTTTTCAGGGTCATTATTGTGTGGTACAATTTGGTAAAAAGCATACGTTTTCAATATTATTTTCTTTAAAAATGTGATTGTCACTGGTCTTTAAAAATACAGTTTTTTATTTACCAATGCGAGTCAGGTTGTTCTGTCACTTACTTAAAGACCAGTTTGAATTTGAAGCTCTTTGGTAGTCAAAAAAGATTTTCCTTTGATTGAAGAAGCATTCCTTTTTGAAACAGCATTCTTTTCCCCTTTGAAGTCATTTTAGAAGGATTTCCCTTGTGTTCTGGTACTATGTTTTGCATGTACTGCTGTTAAAACTTTCTTTGGAGAGCATCTTACCAGTTTGGCAATTTTTTTTATTAATATTTCATTGTTTTGAACCATTAAAATATTGGATTGTCCAGAAAGTTCTTTCAGCTTTTTATTATGAAATGAAAAACAATTTTGGTTATACAAAGAAAGAATTTTAATCTATAATACATTGACAATTCATTGTTTAAAACAAAATCTTTCAGTCAATATCTTTCAACTATGTTTTTTATTGTTATCTAAAATAAAAAATTTCTAAGCCAAAGAGGTTGGCAATAATTAAAATCAGGGGTCAATGCAAGTTTTTTTTTTTTTTTTTGGGGGGGGGGGGGGGACTTGAGGTCCATTTTTTGAAAAATAAAGGTAATTTTTGTAAAGTTTATTATATTTTTGTGAAAAATAACATTTGTAGCAAAAGATGATATCCAGTTATTCAAATTCGAACCAAGCATTTTTTAATAATAACTTCTTTAAGTTCTTCTGCTAAAGTTTTCCTTTCTTGTTTTGTTTGCAAATTACACATTTTAAAACCTACCAAAATAAAAAATAATTAATGAAAAGTATGTTTTTATTGAATGGAATTTTGTGAACATTTTATTTTGAGGAATTTTGTAAAGAGACTTGTTTTATTATGAATTTTGTGAAGAGACTTGTTTTATTAAATGGAGTTTTGTGAAGGGACCTAAATAGGCCCCACATTTTCCCTGGATCGACCCCAGGAAATGTATGGTATTCTTATGGTACAATGCTGTCGTGTCGCTATCCACAACTTCTGTGGGTAGACACAGCACTGACACCTGGTATACGTGAAGTTTACCTACCAAGTGTTACGAAATTTAAAATTGGCCGAAAATAACAAGCATGATTAAATTTAGAAAATAATCACAAGAACTGTATTACACTTTTTTCTGGAAAGATTCAGAAGTCAGTGGACTGGAAATACGATTCGGGATAACTAGTTTTCTGGTTAACTGGTTTCCAGATAAGCGGTTCCATACTTTATTATGTAACTCTGCTTAATGCGTCATTATGTTTCAGAATGTACTGGTTCCAAAGGGTGACATATCGATCATTGGCTGTATTTAATTTGTGCATTTTTCGTGAGAAAAAGCAGGCAGTTTTTTAATCAAAAGTTTTAACGTCAACATTAAATGTCAAATGATTGTTTTTTTTTATTTACTAAAATCTTTTGTATAAATAATTTTATATTTAACATGATTTTGTTTTATTTGTTTGCTTCATATGATATGAATCAAAGCACAAATCATGAAACTTATGAAATTTTTTTAAATTTAGATATCACAGGCTTCTTCTTCTTCTTTTTTTTTTAATTTTTATGAATAAGTGCCATTAAAACTTCCTTTTTTTTCCCTCATTAAAACTTCCTTTTTAAATTTTTTTTTTCCTTTCCTTATAAAAGCAATAAATTATCTTTTTAGTAAAAAAAGTAAATCCTGTTTCATGTTCCTCTTCTTGATCATCATCTTTTCTTTTTTCATGACATTAAAAAAAAAAAAAAAAAAAAAAAAAAAAAAATATTTGTACGTTTATAGCATACTTCATACTTTATAGTGAAAATAGTAATAATTTTCTTCTGTTTGCTTTTAGATGCTGCAAACATTCTTTTATCTAGTACAGCTATTCTGAAAGGAAATAAGTAAGTTTAAAAATTAATAAATTGTTTTTCAAATGATTTATTTTGTAAAAATTTCAAATTTAATGTTCCTTGTGGTTTGCAAGCAACCCCACCCTCTCCCCACCTCCACCTGCACACACACATACATGCACACAAAATTAAAATTAAAAAAATATGAAGATTGAATCTTGAAGTAAAGTTTGATCCATTTAAACAAGGCTGTCTGAATATAGAGAACAGTTTTCAAAATTAGGAGTCATTAGTCATCAAATGTAACTAAATTACTGCATTTGACGACTTTAAAATTATTCCAGGTCATCAAATTTGACACCTAGCCTTTTTTAATACTTATTTTTGCTTAAAATTAATAATTCTGGCTCGTACTTTATTTATTTATTTATTTTTCCAGCTATGCATGGTACTTCCAAAGCCAGTCTTTTGAAAAGAGAGCTAAGGGGATGGGGGTATGTGTCGTAAGTAGTAATCCCCTTGCACTTGTCAATCACAGTAACCAATGACTTATAAAAACTTACCTTAGAGATTACACCCCTAAAGTTCTTGCACCTGTTGTTCGAAAACTTACTTAAAATTTCAGTTAAATGGAGTGCCATCTCTTAAAGTTTTTAGGCGAACATGTGTGTAGTGACGGATCGGCGCGGGAGATAGAGCAAACAGAAATTCTTAAGAAATACTTAATAAATGATATATCAACCTCTTATGGGATCGGAATATATCAAAAATAAGTCAGAAGATAGAATAAAAGCTTACTCTAAATCCTACCCCAACTCGTCAATACAGGACGATCACGTAAAGTAGTTAGCATCATATTGCGATGTTGAACTTAGCACTGAAAAATTATCTTATAAAATTTTAGAAGTTATAGTTTATTTGAATATTGATAAATTAGAATATTTACTTCAATGTAAAATATGATTAACCTTTAATAATTAAAAGATACTTAAATTCATATTATCTTTAACTTTACGATGAGATGAAAATTATCAGTATAATAGAAAATGTCTGAAAAATAAATAGTAAATGAACTCACCCAGAATTAGAAAAAAGATGACATAAGCAATTGTTGACGGTTGAACATAATTTCTTTATTCACATAGCACATATCACACCATATTTATATTATAGAAGCTTCAAATTATAAAATAGTTATATATATGTGGTGACAAAATAAACTTACTTATTGTCTTATTTTCAGTTCGTTTTTTATTATTTACTCAGGAGTTAAGGAATTAAAAATATAAATTACGTTTACTGTGGATGACATCCACTTGAAAATAGTTTATTGATCATTGATGGAGAAACCTTAAAATTAAAGTTCTATTGATTATAGCGAACAGTTTATTGTTAAATGACGATCGAGAGATTTATCTTAGAGTTCTAATTAGTTCCGTTGATGTGAGACAGTAGAAAGTCCGATTAGAAGATTCACTTTAGAGTTGAGATTAGTTTTGCCATAGTAAGATGATAGAAATTCTGAATACATGATACCGGTTATAGCATGGAAATAAGATTGAAATTTACTGGAAAATCTCTCAGCCGAAGCCTCCTACATTCAGCAGAGTCAGCAAAGCATCCCGGTTAAAGCGTAGAATATCAAATCGTAATTCACTGGAAAATCTCTCCGCTGAAGCCTCGTTGATTCATCAGAGTCAGCTAAGCATCCATTATAGCGTGGAAATCAAAAAATAATTCACTGGAAGATCTCAACGCCTAAATTCCATTGAATCTTTGTAAATATTGGAAAATTAGTTTGAAGAATTTAAAAGTCTATCTTTAAGTGCAACAAATATTTCTCATGTTGATTGAGCTGCATTAGTTCACCGTTATTTATTTCAAACTCAGTCGCCGAATTACGATGACAAAAAGAATCTTCTCTCAAGATATCTCCCAAAACATCCTCTCCTCATAACGTAGCGTTGATGTAGAATCTATTCAAACCGCCAAAATTTAGGAACTCAACTTAGCTGAAAAATTTTCAAATTGTGTATGGCCTTACGGCCTGACACCGTTTCTATAGCCTTGCCAACTACATGCACCAGTTCAAAACGTCAGACTGAATTTTGAATTCCAATCCAACAACTCTCTAACTGATGCTCTAAGCCAAACGATCCAATCAGGAAAGGCGACCAATTCATCTTCTTCAAAATTAACTGCTTAACTCTCAACCGCCGCCGAGAAAAAATACTCCAGCGACAACTCAACTCTACACGCAAACGATCCGAGAGTACTGATGACAACTCAACCCTGATAACAAAGCAGCAGAAATTAAGATCGTTCGTCTTTGAATTGTTAGAGGTAATTTAATCTAAATTTTTATATTTATATTTTCATTAATATCTTAAAACATTTCTTTTTTATAAACTCATTCTATTTTAATATTTAATCAAACCCCCCTCCTCCTTTTTCTTATTTTTCTTAAACATTATTAATTAAAACTCTTATTTTCAAAATCCAAACATTTGTATTTCTCTATAAGTCAAGACCACCCAAGTTCTTCTTTTTTCACTATGAGATAGTTTCCATGCAAACAACTTTTACTTGAAATTCTCACATAATTTAAGGGATCGTAAATTCGGAACACACACAGGCAGATTGGATAAAGTACAACAGGCCTTTATAAGAAGTCATGGGAATAACTGAAGCATTATTATCAGTTGTATTGTGTGCATCTTTTATTACCCTCAGTAAAGAGAGTCATAAAACTATTTCGAAGGCTTGTTAGGAAGATGCATCAGTATATTGCTTTCGAGTCGTTGTTTACGAGATAGCAGGTGCAAGCGTGCACGTGGTTTCTTTCTTTTCGTGGGACCCAACAGACGGCTAATTTCCAGGAATTGTAGCTAGGATTTTTCACCTAGCAACAACTAATCCAATAGGCGTGTTATTTACTCCCCCCACTCAACCAATCAGCGTTGACCCTTTTTACCCCCTGGTCCAGCGTTACCAAGGAAACGAAGAGCTAGTTAGCAGAGGCAGTGATGTGTTGAAGCTCGGATAGTTTGGGTGTGTGAGGGTGGAGGGTTCTCTCCCTCACCCCGCCGGTTAGGCAGTGGCGAAATTTTCGAGAGAGAGACACTTCTCTCCCGGCAGTAGCGACAGTGGGTTGATAGAAAATGTTCTCTCATCAAGCAACCTGAAATGACCGAAAAAACTTCTGCTTTTCCTATAAGTGCATACCCACGAAGGAAATCTCCTACCATATTGTCGCGATTTGGATGTTCTAAACAGTTCGTGATATTGATTCCATATTTAATGCATAGTATTTCTCGGGAGCGATTAATTGTGAGAAAATACCTGCTGAAGTGATGATGACAGCGAGAATCTTATCGAGTGCTCTAGCCGACACTACACATGCTCTTTGTAGTGTATTCTGAGAATCTGTGTAACTTTATTCTTGCAATGAATGGTTGATCGTCCCATTACTATTATAAAGCATGTCATCAACGTGGTAGTCTTATTATGATCATCATAGAATAACGCTGTGTTCACTAACTTAGCTGTAGAGTTAGAAGAACACATAAAAGAAAAATTTACGTAACGACTATTCATAGACTCGCAGTTCAGAGGATACTGTGAGAAAAATACAAGTAATATAACCGCAAAACGAGTCGCCAATGCATTAAATATTCACTATGCGAGAAGGTTTGTTGTCACCTTCACTCTATTCTATCGAGATGTAAGTAAAAACAATTCTTATCATTATTATGATTTATAAATTATGTTTTCTGTCTGATATGACGGAACTTATCTGTGTGTTAGTATTTTGATACATATATATATAGGATGATATTTAAATCATTTAAAGTGTTACTTGTTAATAAATGTTTGTTCTTTCTAATTTAATTCCTTCTCTGTTTTCTTTTTTTGATTATTTGCTTAATTACTTCAAAAGATCTGCTTTCAGTATTTTACCTTTTATTTAATTTACGAAAATCAATCTCCCTAGGATTTATATTAATCCTTTTACTTAATGTCTTTTAATTGATTAAAAATGTTAATTCTGTTAGAAAAATAAATAAATAAATTAATTAATTAA
The DNA here is from genome assembly GCA_963931845.1 of Maratus michaelseni. Taxonomy (NCBI): domain Eukaryota; kingdom Metazoa; phylum Arthropoda; class Arachnida; order Araneae; family Salticidae; genus Maratus; species Maratus michaelseni. The sequence continues at coordinate 251,769,082 of OZ007590.1, read as the reverse complement.
AGTAAATTATTGTATTCTCTAATCATGGAATTTCTAAATATTATTTTAAGCATTAAATCCAATAAAAAAAATAAACTGCTAATTTACTGGATGTTGTAATTTTTAATATTCAAACTTATTTTATTTAATTAACTGAGACCTTTTACTATTCTTTAATTAATTACAAGACATACTTATCTGAATTTTTTATATAAAGTAATTTTAACATTTTGATCTAAAGTCTTATGAAGAGCATTTTATAATAATGAATTACTTATTCAAAATTTAATTATTCACTCATGGTCTCTTAAACAAGGATTAGTCTATACGATCACAGCTTCAGTGTTGTGAATTCTTGGAATTGATTTTACATTTTTTTTAATATTGGTCAAATATTATTTTGTTTAACCTATCTCATCAATTTTATACCCCCCCCCCCTTTCTGTTCTTTCTTTAAAAGAAAGGTTTTGTCCCCTTTATTCCAAAATTTTCACTTAGTCTAAATTATTATGTCTATGAAAATTCCTTGTTGTTACCCTTCATATTAATTCTTGAATTCACAATGCTGATTGTTGGGGAATTGGATGTAGTGCAAATTGAGAATCTTGTCAGTGCTTTTAAATAATTAATTCTTATACTATTTTGAATTCAAAACTTAGAATTCAAGTAAATTTAAATTCTTTAAATTTTAATTGTTTCTGTTTAATTTAATCCATTTTCTTTTTTTTTCTAAATTTATTTTAGTTTGAGTATAATTTTGTAAGTATGCATATTGACAGGATTCATTTCAATTTTTAGTCACAGATAATTTGCACTCATTCATAATTTTTGCAAAAGGTAATAGTACCTAGGCAAGAAAAAAAAAGCCCAACAAAGAATTGATGCCGTGACACTTACCTGTGTGGCACAATTCAAATTTTTAATGTTTATTTGTGTATACTTAAAGTTCAGGGTATAAGGCAACTATTTTTTTTTTCAAAATGTATTGTGCATTATGTCTTTGAGTATATATTATGAAGTGTTAACCCTCATATCTGTGCTGTTCATTTTTTTTTTTCATAATACCCCACCCGCACTGAATTTTTAGAAATGTTAACATACCTTTCCCATTTGTTTATATTTATTTGCAATTGATTATTTATATTGACAAAGGCGACTAGTGTATACATGGGTGTAGCTCTCAGTAATTTTAGTTAGATTTTGCATTTGTGTAAATTTTTTTTACCTTTGCTTAAGGTTTAGGTAGGGTTAATTATAAATTTTTTTTTATCGCTGAATTTTTTGTTGTCCAAACATTTCATAAAGATGGCGGAGACCCTTACCAAGGAGATGGCTGAGTTGCAGAAGAAATCGTCTTTGATGGATAATTTATCCAACATCCCACCTTTTAGCGGGGACTCTACTATATCCTTTTCCGACTTTATTGAAAAGTTCACAGATATTTCCACCTTCTTTAACTGGGATGAAAAAGAAAAAATTTTCGCCCTGTTTAACAGACTGTCAGGGAAAGCAGCCAAATTAATTAAGGCTAATAAAGGCAAAAATTATAAGGAATTAGTGGAAATTATACAAGACAGATTCACGGAACAGGAGTCGCCAGATGTGGCATTATCGAAGTTTCTTAACTTCAAACAGACACCTTCAATGTCTGTCCAAGATTTTTTCGACAGAGCCTCTGATCTGTCACGCAGAGCTCTTGTCATTGATGGAATTGCTGAGGGCATTGTAAATAAAAGTAGAGATGCTATACTGCACTCTATGCTTCTAGGTAACCTATCTCCAGAAATTCGGAAGGGTGTCATTTCAAAAGATCCAAAAACCCCTCAGGAAATACTAACGTTTGCCTTACTTGAAGAAAAGGCTTGTAGGAGTGTTAACCCCTTCTACAGCTATGAACCAGCAAACATTGTCCCCCAGGTCCCCTCAGGTGTAGCATGTGCTGCTGTTTACCCCCCTACACCCCAGGTTAGCCATCCCAACCGTGAAATTGTAGAACTCCAAAACAAAATGGAAATCTTAACGGCTAAAATTGATAGTCTTGTTATGCAACAACCAGCTGCAGCGAGACCACCAGCCCAGGAAAATGTCCAGTACAACCCTTTTTTCTGTTTTGGATGTGGCGACCCCAACCATTTTTTTCAGGACTGCCCCCAAAACCCCAGAAATCAAGGCTGGCAAAATTATAATGAAAATCCCTATGGTCGTAGAGGTATGGCCAGACCTAACAATAACTACAGAGGCAGTTATAGTAACAGGGGATATCAGAATCAAAGAAACTATAGGGGAAATGGCAATAACCAGAGAAACAGAGGTACCAACAATGGCCAGAGAGGTAATTATAGGAATAGGGATAATCAAAATAATGTAACCCAGCAGAATAACAACACTGCCAATGAACACAATGTTCAACAAAATTTAAACGGGTAATGGCTGAGTCTGGAGTAGTCGGACTGACTCATGAGAAGCCGAACGACAAAACCCCCTCTGTGTATAATGTTTTCCCACCATCAGCATGCAGCCTCCCTACTGCAAGGATTGCTGTCGGTGATAATTTTATTACTGCACTGTGTGATACGGGATCAGGTATCAATTTAATTTCTCGACAGGGTTTGTGTTTATTCCCAGGTGTAAAAACTGAGGCATGCAATGTACCCATTCTAACTGTGACAGGTGAATGTGTCCCTCTCACTGAGAAAGTTAAGTTATTTTTCAATTTCAGTAATGTCAGCTGCCAAGCTGAATTTTTTGTAGTAGCAGGTAAACTCGCTGATGAATTTACTGCTATTTTAGGTATGCCCTTTTTGAGTAAGTACAAGGCTATCATAAAGTGTAGTGACAAATCTATTAGTCTTGGTATTAATGAGCAAACTTTTTGTAAATATGTTCCAAAAATTTCAGAATGTCATGTAAATATTAAACCGCCAATTATTGTAAATAACAAAATTTCTTGCCTTAAAAATGTGTCATGTCAAACTGCGGGTAATGTAGAATGTTTTTCTAATGTTAGTAATATTTCTGAGAAGAATAAGAACAGTGAGAACAATTGTATGGTAGTAAAAGCCAATGTAAGGGATAGTAGAGAACAAATAGAGATTCGAGATAGTGAAAAATGTAGTAGCGAAGATAAAAATAATGTGAATTTAGATAAATGTGAAAGCAATGATAACAATTCTTCTGTTCAAAAATCTTCTGAAAGTGTTTCAAAATTAGAAAATGTTAATAGTACAAATAATCATGAAAATTGTAGTAATATGGATAGTGATAAATTAAATGAAAATAAGGCAATTGGTCGGGATAATATATGTGAAACAAATGGTTGTGATCTTAGTGTAAATACTATCAGGGATGTGAAAAATAATGAAAATGAAATCAATGTCCCTGTATGCCAAGTGAGTTGTCATGATAGCGAAAAGTCACAATCTAATGATGTCGAAACTGAAGTAAGTGATACATGTGAAAAGTCTAAGATTATTAAAATTAGTTTTGCTGTTTTGAAAAATTTAATAACTATCCTCCCCCAATCTAAAATTTTAGCTCAAGTAAACTGCTCGAGAAGTAATTTTATTGATAATAATGATGTTATTATTTTGGAACCCCTAGTAAAAAAATTTGGTAATGGTGTTTTAACATCTAGAACAATCTGTTCTCAGGAACACGGGTTATTTATTTCATTTGCTAACTTTTCGGATGATGAGGTTACTTTGAATAAGGGAATGAGGGTTGCTAAAATTCAAAAGTGCATCGATGATTCTGAGTGTAATTCTAATAATTGTAATTATGCCCTTAATGTTAATGTGCCCACTCCACTAGCTGATTTTGATCATGCTGATCTCAGCTGGAGTTCAGATATTAATCTTGACCATTTAGACCCCCCTCTTAAACTTAAAATGCAGGATTTTCTTAATAAAAATAAAGATGTGTTTGCAGCATCAGTCCTAGACTTGCCCGGCTGTGACACTATTCCCCATGTAATAAATTTAACTTCTGATAAACCTGTAAAATGTAAAGCCTATAGAGTTCCCCATAATCTTAAACAAGAAATGGAAGATCAATTAGATATCCTGTTAAAAGCTAATATAATATCCCCCTCCATTTCTGAATTTGCGGCTCCAGTCATTTTGGTTAAGAAAGCAGACGGATCTTATAGATTGGCTGTCGATTTTAGAAAATTAAACAAAAATTTAGTTAAAGATGCATACCCCATCCCTAATATCACAGATTCGGTTGATGCACTATCCGGTTCAAATTTCTTTTCTACACTTGATTTAACAAGTGGCTTTTTCCAGCAAGTTGTGCGTCCTGAGGACAGACACAAAACAGCAATCATAACTCATAAAGGACTATTTGAGTGGTCGAGAAATTGTTTTGGCTTATCAAACTCAGGAAATTCTTTTCAACGACTCATGAGTGCAATATTTGGAGATCTGGGAAATATGGGAATTCTTGTATATATAGATGATATTGTTATTGCTAGCAAAGATGTAGAATCCCACCTTGAAAAATTAACAACTGTTTTTGATAGACTTCGTCAGCATAATTTAAAATTAAAACCCAGTAAATGCCTTTTTCTATCAGATAAAATTAAATATTTAGGTTTTGAAATCCATAAAGGTAAAGTCTCACCCATTAATAAAAATATAGAAGTAATTGAAAAATTTCAACCCCCTGATACCCGCAAAGCAGTTAGATCTTTTATTGGTACAATTTCATTTTACAGGAGATTTATCCCTGATTTTTCTAAACGAGCTAAAAACTTAATTGAACTAACTAAAGAAAATGGTCGTTTTTCATGGAACCCTGCAGCGCAAGCAGAATTCGAAGATTTAAAAGCTGCTTTAATTTCTAAGCCATGTATTGCCCTCCCTGATTTTTCGAAGGAATTTTATCTTTATACTGATGCGAGTGGTGAAGCTTTAGGCGCAGTTTTATCTCAACTGGATGAGAACAACTTTTTACACCCTGTGGCTTTTGCTAGCAGAAAGTTGAAGGACCCTGAAACAAGGTACTCAGCCACAGAAAGGGAACTTTTAGCTGTTGTCTGGGCAACCGCCCATTTTAAGTGTTACCTAGCTAACACCCACTTTTTTATTTTCACTGATCATGCTCCCCTAACTTATATGCTTAAAATTCAGGACCCAACTTCTCGTATTGCAAAGTGGATTTGCACCTTATCTGATTTTACTTTTTCAATTAAATTTATCAAGGGCAAATGCAACAGTGTTGCGGATTTTCTTTCTAGATACACTACTTCTAATGAAATCTCTGTAAATACAGTAAGTTGTAATTTTTGTGTACAAATAGCAAAGGAGAATGTTTTTATGCCCCAAACTGATCTTCTTGAAAAAATTCAAGAACTCCAAAAGACTGACAAAAAGTGTTGCCAAATTGCTCAGAAGCTAGATCAAGGAGTGGATATAGCACCAAAGTACATGAAATTTTTCTTCCGAGATGATCTCTTGATGTGCGAGGACACTCGAGACTCTCCCATTTTAAATAAATTGCCCAAACTGGTGGTGCCAAAAGAACTAATCCCCCAAGTGTTCGCACTAACACATGATTCTCTAGCAGCCTGTCATCAAGCCTTCCAGAAAACTATTGATCGCATTCGCGAAAATTTTTACTGGCCAGGTATGTCTGCAGATGTCAAGCATCTAGTAGAGTCTTGCATTAGTTGCCAACAAAGAAGAGCTTATCGACCTAAACATCTAGCCCCTTTGCAGAGAATGCCAACACCAGAATTTCCATTGGCGAAAGTGAATTTCGACATAATTGGTCCTTTACCGACAACCTTTTCGGGTTACAAGTTCATCGTGACATATATCGATGCTTTTTCTAAGTGGCCTGAAGCATATGCTGTATCCTCTATCACCTCAGACGTTGTAGCGGATACTCTAGCAGATTTCGTTTCAAGGTACGGTGCTCCTAGCTATATTGTTTCCGACAAGGGTAGAAATCTTATATCAGAAGCCATTGAGAGAGTCTATAAAAACTTTGGAATGAAACATATTCACACGTCAGCTTACCACCCAGCAGGAAATTCTCAGATTGAACGTCAAAACAGAACTCTAATTAATGCCCTATGCCATGTTGTCAATGAAAATCAGTCGGACTGGGATACAAAATTAAAATTTGCTCTTTTAGCTCTCAGGACAGCCGTGCATTCTTCTACAAAATTAACCCCAGCTGCAGTAATGTTTGGCAGAAATTTAAATCTCCCCTATAAACTTTTTTCCACCCCCCAAACTTTAAATTATAATGACGCCCCCACCTATTGTGAACTTTTATTCCCTGCTTTGAAGAAAGTGTATGCTGAAGTGCACAGTAGTTTGGTGGAAGTTTCAGAGAAGCAAGAAAAATACAGAGAAAAAACTGCTGTTTCTAAGAATCTTAAAATAGGTGATTCAGTTTGGCTCTTTACACCAGCTGTTAAACCAGGACAATGTAAAAAACTATCTAAATTTAATAATGGTCCCTATACAATAACTGAAAAAATAAATGAGGTAAATTTTAAAATCGCCCTCCAATCAAATTTAAAATTAACGCAAGTGGTACACGTCGATAGGCTGACTGAATTTAAAAACAGACATGTTGATTTCCAAACAAATGACCAACAGCCGCAGAGTCAATTCGATGATCAATCGAATATTCAGAATCCAACTACTCCCATTCACCATTCGATTAACGATAACCCAGAACGGCGGACGAAAAAACGCAGGCGCGCGTTTATCATACCTACAGCATCAGCAGTAAACAGAGATGAAGCATTGCCCATGCAATCAACAGCCAACACGTTGCCTTCACTAGCCACCAGCAACGAACCCCTTTCCCCCTCTCTTCTTTCAGCCGAGTTCGAGAACTCACGAGCTGAAACCACCCCCTCCCCCTCCACGGCTGAAAATCCAGTTACGGACACGCCAGATATCGCGGTAGCTAACGAAGTTGTTGAAGCTCAATCCTCTGTTATTCCTTCAACCAGTCGTATTCCGACTTTAATCGAATCTCAGCGCAAACCGACTGATTCGATTCCTTCGTCCAGAAATACTTATGGATTCAGGAACAGGGACAAGCGTCCCAATTATAAACTTTAAGTTGTATTAATTATAGTATTTTTATTTTAATAACCTTATATTTTGTTTGTATAATGTATATAGATAGTCTAGAGTTAGTTTTTATTGTATTTTAACGTGAAAAATAAGCTTTTTAGAGTACTTGTACCGTTTGTTTTGGTTAGCGGTAGCGATCTGAGCGGTTGTGTGTTCATCACATTTAATGTTCTATATAGCTAATTTTAGTGTAAATAAGGTATATTGCGATAGTTATAGTGCAAATAACCTCTCCGCAGGTATATTTTGGAATTATGTTACGTTTTTTCTCGATTTTTGGGTAATTTCGAGACTTTGAAAATTTTTTGGTGCACTTTGAAATTGGGAATCCAAATTTTTTTTTCCCCTCCCTTTTATTTTCATGTAGTACTCCCTGTTTGTGAAATACGATAGTATCCATCGATTTGCATATTATTTATATTTTAATTGATGTTCTAGTTAAGTTCTCAGTAGATGAGTATAAGTGGATTTACAGGATAATACTATATTTGAGGGAACTATTAATTTTACTCATTACTAGATATAATATGTAGGTATTTCGTAGTGTAAGGTAATATTAGTGTACTGTTTTGTGTATATATATTTTTGTTTACCTGAAAATTTTTGAGGTTATTAATTTTGTTCTTGAGTACATTACTTCATTAAAGTATAGTGGTGTGGTTTTATTGAAAAATTTATAAAATTTTATCTGGTTCTGTGCTATTTTTCCTTTTTTTTAAAGGATTTCTTTTGTCAAAATTTAAATTTTTACTGTATAAATTAAGTCTCTGATGGTGATAATCTTCACCATGGCTTTTGGGTCTTCTTCGCCCCATTATGCTTTTATTTTGGCAATTGTTTATAGCACAGATAAATGGGTTGCTCTTCCAATATGCACAGTGTCGCTGTAAGTGCATATGTAAATAACTTACTTCATAGTTTCAACTTGCATATCAATCGACTGGAGAAAGTGTTTCTCAATTTTTACACATTGATACAATTTGTGTTAACTGAATTTTAATTAGTGAAATGTATTTTATTGTGAATTAACTGTATATTGTACAAATTGCCTTTTACCCATTTTTATTCTTTTTGTTTGTGTTTTTATATGCATATACACTACTAGGTCGTATATTTTTATATATCTGTGTACATCGAGCTAACAATTTATACCTATATTGATATGCATTATTATTGTAATGGATTTGGCGATTCTTTCGGTTGGCAATGTTCTCTCCCAAATTTTTATTTGGCTCAAAAAAAAAAAAAAATTATTATTTTGGCAATTTTCAAAATTTTTTTTTGTGGTTTAGCAAACAGTGTTCAGGTAAATACTTTGAATGGAACCTTCCCGATTGATAAGGTTAGTGGTGACAAAAGCAATGTCCAGCCTTGTGTTCATCTTTTAATTTTTTTTTGTTATTCTACAGGTGTGTCTAGGATTTTGTTGACAAGTGAGGAGAGTTTTGTGTATGCAAACTCAGGTTATGCATTCCGGACTGTATACCTTGAGGGGTAGGCTTGCTAAGTGTTTCTTGATAATTCTTCGGACCGAAGTCTGGTTTGTTTGAAATGTTAGGCCCCATTGAGTGATCTCTCCCACATCCATTGAATTTTTACTCGCACTTTTTACTTAAAAAACAAAATTTTTTTTTATTTTTCAAAAAATTGTGTTTTTTAAGTAGAGACGGGGGATTCTTGTTAGAGGTAATTTAATCTAAATTTTTATATTTATATTTTCATTAATATCTTAAAACATTTCTTTTTTATAAACTCATTCTATTTTAATATTTAATCAAACCCCCCTCCTCCTTTTTCTTATTTTTCTTAAACATTATTAATTAAAACTCTTATTTTCAAAATCCAAACATTTGTATTTCTCTATAAGTCAAGACCACCCAAGTTCTTCTTTTTTCACTATGAGATAGTTTCCACGCAAACAACTTTTACTTGAAATTCTCACGTAATTTAAGGGATCGTAAATTCGGAACACACACAGGCAGATTGGATAAAGTACAACAGGCCTTTATAAGAAGTCATGGGAATAACTGAAGCATTATTATCAGTTGTATTGTGTGCATCTTTTATTACCCTCAGTAAAGAGAGTCATAAAACTATTTCGAAGGCTTGTTAGGAAGATGCATCAGTATATTGCTTTCGAGTCGTTGTTTACGAGATAGCAGGTGCAAGCGTGCACGTGGTTTCTTTCTTTTCGTGGGACCCAACAGACGGCTAATTTCCAGGAATTGTAGCTAGGATTTTTCACCTAGCAACAACTAATCCAATAGGCGTGTTATTTACTCCCCCCACTCAACCAATCAGCGTTGACCCTTTTTACCCCCTGGTCCAGCGTTACCAAGGAAACGAAGAGCTAGTTAGCAGAGGCAGTGATGTGTTGAAGCTCGGATAGTTTGGGTGTGTCACCCCGCCGGTTAGGCAGTGGCGAAATTTTCGAGAGAGAGACACTTCTCTCCCGGCAGTAGCGACAGTGGGTTGATAGAAAATGTTCTCTCATCAAGCAACCTGAAATGACCGAAAAAACTTCTGCTTTTCCTATAAGTGCATACCCACGAAGGAAATCTCCTACCATATTGTCGCGATTTGGATGTTCTAAACAGTTCGTGATATTGATTCCATATTTAATGCATAGTATTTCTCGGGAGCGATTAATTGTGAGAAAATATCTGCTGAAGTGATGATGACAGCGAGAATCTTATCGAGTGCTCTAGCCGACACTACACATGCTCTTTGTAGTGTATTCTGAGAATCTGTGTAACTTTATTCTTGCAATGAATGGTTGATCGTCCCATTACTATTATAAAGCATGTCATCAACGTGGTAGTCTTATTATGATCATCATAGAATAACGCTGTGTTCACTAACTTAGCTGTAGAGTTAGAAGAACACATAAAAGAAAAATTTACATAACGACTATTCGTAGACTCGCAGTTCAGAGGATACTGTGAGAAAAATACAAGTAATATAACCGCAAAACGAGTCGCCAATGCATTAAATATTCACTATGCGAGAAGGTTTGTTGTCACCTTCACTCTATTCTATCGAGATGTAAGTAAAAACAATTCTTATCATTATTATGATTTATAAATTATGTTTTCTGTCTGATATGACAGAACTTATCTGTGTGTTAGTATTTTGATACATATATATATAGGATGATATTTAAATCATTTAAAGTGTTACTTGTTAATAAATGTTTGTTCTTTCTAATTTAATTCCTTCTCTGTTTTCTTTTTTTGATTATTTGCTTAATTACTTCAAAAGATCTGCTTTCAGTATTTTACCTTTTATTTAATTTACAAAAATCAATCTCCCTAGGATTTATATTAATCCTTTTACTTAATGTCTTTTAATTGATTAAAAATGTTAATTCTGTTAGAAAAATAAATAAATAAATAAATTAATTAAAGTAAATTATTGTATTCTCTAATCATGGAATTTCTAAATATTATTTTAAGCATTAAATCCAATAAAAAAAATAAACTGCTAATTTACTGGATGTTGTAATTTTTAATATTCAAACTTATTTTATTTAATTAACTGAGACCTTTTACTATTCTTTAATTAATTACAAGACATACTTATCTGAATTTTTTATATAAAGTAATTTTAACATTTTGATCTAAAGTCTTATGAAGAGCATTTTATAATAATGAATTACTTATTCAAAATTTAATTATTCACTCATGGTCTCTTAAACAAGGATTAGTCTATACGATCACAGCTTCAGTGTTGTGAATTCTTGGAATTGATTTTACATTTTTTTTTAATATTGGTCAATATTATTTTGTTTAACCTATCTCATCAATTTTATACCCCCCCTTTCTGTTCTTTCTTTAAAAGAAAGGTTTTGTCCCCTTTATTTCAAAATTTTCACTTAGTCTAAATTATTATGTCTATGAAAATTCCTTGTTGTTACCCTTCATATTAATTCTTGAATTCACAATGCTGATTGTTGGGGAATTGGATGTAGTGCAAATTGAGAATCTTGTCAGTGCTTTTAAATAATTAATTCTTATACTATTTTGAATTCAAAACTTAGAATTCAAGTAAATTTAAATTCTTTAAATTTTAATTGTTTCTGTTTAATTTAATCCATTTTCTTTTTTTTTCTAAATTTATTTTAGTTTGAGTATAATTTTGTAAGTATGCATATTGACAGGATTCATTTCAATTTTTAGTCACAGGTAATTTGCACTCATTCATAATTTTTGCAAAAGGTAATAGTACCTAGGCAAGAAAAAAAAAGCCCAACAGAATGTTCTAGAAAGAATTTCAAATCCCCTTTTCCCCACTGAAAAATGCATTCTTCAGAGCTGCCAACTGCTACGAAAAAATCGTAGTTACTACGATTTTGAGCCAAAAACTACGATGCTACGACAATCTGTCTAAAACTACGATTTTCTGCAAAAAAAAGAAACGCGAATTTCGTTACAGGATCGCTCGAAAAAACGCGAATTTTGTCACATGATCACGCAAATTTCGTCACAGGATCGCGCAAAGAAACGCGAATTTCGTGAAAGGATCGCGAAAAAACCGCATATTTCGTCAAAAAATCGCGAAAAACTATAAATTTCGTCAAAAGATCGCGAAAAAAACCACATATTTCGTCAAAGTATCGCGAAAAAACGACAAATTTCGTTAAAGGATCGCGAAAAAACGGCAAATTTCGTCAAAGGATCGCGAAAAAACCGCAAATTTCGTCAAAGGATCGCAAAAAAACGGCAAGTTTCGTCAAAGGATCGCGAAAAAACGGCAAATTTCGTCGAAGGATCGCGAAAAAACGGCAAATTTCGTCGAAGGATCGTGAAAAAACGGCAAATTTCGTCAAAAGGATCGTGAAAAAACGGCAAATTTCGTCAAAAGGATCGTGAAAAAACGGCAAATTTCGTCAAAAGGATCGCGAAAAAACGGCAAATTTCGTCAAAGGATCGTGAAAAAACCGCAAATTTCGTCAAACGATCGAGAAAAACGGCAAATTTCGTCAAAGGATCGCGAAAGAACGGCAAATTTCGTCAAAGGATCGCGATAAAACGGCAAATTTCGTCGAAGGATCGAGAAAAAACGGCAAATTTCGTCAAAGGATCGAGAAAAAACGGCAAATTTCGTCAAAGGATCGCGAAAAAACGGCAAATTTCGTCGAAGGATCGCGAAAAAACGGCAAATTTCGTCAAAAGGATCGCAGAAAAAACGCCAAATTTCGTCAAAAGGATCGCAGAAAAATGACAAATTTCGTCAAAAGATCGCAGAAAAATAACAGTTAGTGGGATTCCCCCTCCCCTCCTTATTGTAACAATTCAGAAAATTTGTTGTGAATTTCAGATTTTTTTTTTTTTTTTACTCAGAATCACCCCTGATGCATATACACATGCGTTTAATTGATTAGTATTTGTTCGCTTAAAATTTGCAGCATAAAAAAACAGCCACAAACTAACCAACCAACCTCCAGATAAATTTGAATTTGGTGTGCTACTATTTCTCATTTTTAAAGGTTGGCAGGTCTGATTCTTTAACCTTGAATGCCTACTTGAACGACCCCTAAACCAAAATGGGTGACGATTGCACTCTAAGTTGTTGTTTCTTCAACGCACGAAGATACAATTCAAAATGGCCAGGCGTTATTCTGAAAATGATCGATGTAAACATTGAGATTTAAAAAAATGTATATCTGCCAAGATTTAAGTTGAATTTTGCTAGAATTTTGGCAGACTGCATAAAGAATTTTGTTTAATCTTTTGAATAAGGTTTAAAACAAAAATTATTAATATTAAAAAAGTAGAAAATATATTTATTAACTTAGAAGAAAATACACGATACTTCAGAATCGATGTCAACAAATGGAAATTTTTTATTCTTTTATCCAGAGACTTAAATGCATGATTATAATTTAATTTAAAAATTATTATTGATTTTAAAAATTGATTTAATTATAGAAGTTAATTTTAATTAATAATAAAATATCTTAGAAGAAAGGTTAAAAAGATTAATTTTAAAAAGATAGAAAATAATGCCTGTTTAAATAATAACTGTTAAATAATTAATTTAGATGTTGATTAATATTATGAAAACTTTTAAATAATAATTAATTATGATTAAATATTTAATTTAAATAAATAAATTATTGAAAAATATTGAATTTAAAAGTAGAAATGGAATGCATCATAACAATGTGCATAATGACATTATGGAATATCTCTTCTTATTTTCCGACTGCATCTAATACTAAATATTTAAAATCAAATGAAGAAAACAATGTATTGAATTAAGAAAATATTAAAGAGAAAAATTGTAGTAAATCAGTTCGAAAAGTAATATTGAAAAATTTTTGAAATGAAAAAAAAAATCTTATAGTGAAAAGAATCTAAAAACCCTTTTAGAAAATTTACCCCAAAATTTAATGATTGATTCTAGTGCTGCTGTAGATGACTATATTGATTTTAAAATTTTGTCTTATAACCAAACAAAAACTCTCATAGACAGTTTGGTAGCGAGTTTTAGAAGAGTGCACGAATTCAAATGAAATACTAATTTATGCAAACTTTTAAACTTTATATTGATCATGCCATTTAGCACTGCTGAATGTGAAAAGAGATTCAGTCAGTTGAATTTAATAGAAAATGTTACACATAATCATTTATCCACTAACACTGTTAATGATTTATTAACCCCTTAAGCACCACGATGTACATGCGTATGTCATGAACTCGTCTATTTGTAATACCAGGACGTACTTTCATACGTCCTCGTCTTAAGTCTAGACTGCATTGTCCTAAGCATCTATTTTTTGCATCGCTAATTGCTATTGTGATTGGTTTTGTATGGGCTTTATAGCAATGATTATTTTCGCATCTAATAGATGACGTTACTTATAGAAAAACTCATTAATTTTCCCACTGCTTTGTTTCTTTCTTTGTTGTTGATTTGTTTATGTGTTGGTCATTCTGTTCAGTTGTGTTTCGTAAATTGTTGTGTTTTGCATTCAGTTTTGTATCTCTGATAGATAAAAATAATGATATAAACTAATTTTGATAATCAGCATACTACCACTAAATTGACTATGGGGCTTAAGGGGTTAATGGTAAAACTATATAGACCCAATTTAGCAGATATTTGTCCAGATAAAGCTACAAATCTCTGGTGAAATGATGTAGCTGAAGGATAGATTAGACATCTTGATTAAAAAAAAAAGTAATTATTTTGAGCAATTACTGTTTGATTTGTAAATTAAAAAAATTGCCTGCGTATCATCTTAAAACTTCTTTTTGATATATAACTTCATTAAAATTAGTGGCTATTGCTTGAATTTCATCTTTAGAATCTACGCTACTGAAAACAATTAAAGGATATCATGATTTTGGATATAAATTGCATATAAGGAAATGTTTTGTTGTCTGTTATATGATCTATATGTGTTGTAAGATAAGTGAAAAGAAAACTAATCAATAAACATGGGATAATTAAATGTTTATTTGTCGGTAAACAAAAAATGTATAACTTGTGCATATCATATGAACAAACAAAAAATTTTATGTATCGGATACAAATGAGTTTCAATAAGGGGTATTGTTTTCCTTGACCAAAAGCAATGTCACACACCTATGAGGCATGGAATCAATGAGGTTACCAAAGAGACATTGCGGTATTCTCTCCCACTCCTGTAGAAGAGAGCTTTCCAACTGTTGAATTGCTTCTGGTGTGATAAGAAAGCAACCAGCAACTCTTCTCCCTAGAATGTCTCACACATGTTCTATGGAGTCGATTTCTGGGGAATATGCTGGCCAATCCATTCGAAGGATTCCTCCATCGAAAAGAGAATTGTCCACTAGCCAAGCACTGTGTGGCCTGGCATTATTGTACATGAGAATGAATTCATCCCTGATTGCTGCAGCTTAAGGGGCCACAATAGGTCTGAAAATATTTTATCTCTATATCGCTGAGCCGTCAATGCTCCATTCTCGATAATGTACATATCAGTGCAGCCATTGATAGACATACCAGTCCAAACCATCACTCCGCCTCTGCCAAATTGGACACCTTCGTGCACAAATGCAGGATTATTCAGAGTGCCAGGTTCTCTCCAGATCATAATCCACTTATTGTCAAGTTGTACACTAAAGTGGAACTCATCCGTGAAGCACACATTGCACCATTTATCACGTCCCCATCTGAGATTCTCTTGTGCCCACCTCTTGTGGCCAGCACGATGGCCCACTGTTAAAGAAGCACAAACCATAGGTCTGCGAGCCTACAAACCAACATTATGGAGTCAGTTTCGAACAGTTTGAGTCGAAACTGTGATACCAGTAGCCCTCTGAATGTACTGTTGCAATAGAATGGTGTTCATACTGTAGTTTCTTCTGGCAGTTAATGTTAAATACTGATCCTCATCATTTTGTGTTGTTGCATGCGTACAACCTTGTCCTGTTCTCCGGCTAACATTTCCAGTTTCCAAAAATCGATTCCATAATTTGGGAATGACACTTTGCGAAACTCTGAACACTTCCACTGCAACAGATTGTGTTTGACCTGCCTCTAAATGACTGATGGCCCTCCAGGCTACAAATTCAGCTAAGTCATGTTGTTGAGACATTGTATTAACTGTTACAAAACATTTAACATTTGTCAATTGTTTTCAATCTCCTCCTTATAAAGAATGCTGCAGGTCACGTTCATCTAGAACAGCCATACTCAACCTGTGGCCCGGATACCTTTTATGTGCAGCCCGAGATACATAATCAATAACCTATATGTATTACATATATGAGATGTGTATAAACGTTTTTAAGACCTTCACTGTTCTTTTATATATTTTCATGGGAAGACAAAAACTGTCCTGTTATTTAAAATTACTAAATTAAAATTATCCTTAATACTGTTTCTTTAGTCAAAAGTTCTTTTTACATGTATTTGTATTTGTGGGTGTATACATTTCTTAATCTTCAACACTAAACCTATATTATTCCAAATTTACTATATTTGCACGATACATTTCTACACTTAAAAAAAATTTTTGTATTCAGAAAACAATTAACTTATTAAAGCAAATCACCTTATTTTTTTCTTTGGAATTTGAAAATACTACATTGTTAAAAGCAAAATACGCCAGCTATTTTGCCTAAAAAGTATTACGTTTAACCAATGAGAGTTGAACGTTTACCGTGGAAAAAATTGGCAACAAGATGTTTTATACCACTATTTGTACATCATTTGCAATAGAAATCTACCACAAAGTTTGTTGTTTGGAAATAGTGGTGTTTAAAGTTTTAGTAATATTTCTTTTTCAACAAACGTTCATTCCTACTGATTATATTAACTTCATCGTATAGGTTTCTTATATACTACTTTTTTTAAATCTTACTATTTAAATTACCCCTTTTTTACATTATAATATAATTGTGTTACGGCCCGCCGAACGTTCCAGACATATGTTTGCGGCCCGCGAGAAAAAAAGGTTGAGTATCGCTGATCTAGAACATATCTTTTTGTATGTCACAGAGAAAACTTTCATATTCCCAACTTTGTAAACGTTATAATTTTCCTTTTTAACCTCTTTTCTTTCATTTTTGTTAAAAGAGTTATCTATTATATGGTCATTTCCTACCAAACTCACAATATCCCCTAATCTTTTTCCGATGAACATTATAACTTATCTCTTACTATTGTGTAGAAAAGAAATAAATTTTATGTTTGAGATTAATAGTTAACAATATACAGTTGCTTCTCTGTTTAACCTCACTGTACTTAACGACGATCTCTATTTAAGGATGGTATTTTGTGGTATTGGCTCCACCAAGTACAAAAATCCCTATATAAAGACGGCATTATTTCTATTCAACAACGATTTTCATGCCTTTTTTTTATATTATTATTATTATTATTATTATTATAATTATATTAAGCGGGGGAACTTCCTGTGATAGAAAAACAAGTTTTCTTGCAATTCAGGCGAGTACAGATAAAAGAGAAGGGTGTAATTGTCCAGAATGTGCTGATTTGTTTTCTCCCTCCACCCCTCTCTTTGTCCAAAAGCACATTCGATTCCTCCCCTCCATCATCAAATGGCACCACATTCCATTCCTCCTTTCCAACCGGTAAGCCACAGCCAAAAGAGTAGACAAGCGTCTACAATGCGTCTCTCACAATGCCTCCGAGAAATTCCCTATTTAAAGAGAAAATATGGTTACTTGCTCAGTTAATTTCCCCTTTTCAATATTTTGCGTACACATGTTTGAACGATAGTTTATCTGATCTAGGAAAAAAAGCAGTTTAAATATAAGAATATTTTTTTATTTCTTTTGTTTTTAGGACATTGTATCTTGTATCAAAATTTAAAAGGCAGATTTTTTTTTTCTTTTCAGTATATACTCATATTTACTTTCATAAATTTCATTTCATTATGATTGCATTAAGTTTAAGTCATCGGTAATGTAGTTTAAAATAAAAAATCCCGAGTTTAAATAAAAGATTAAATAAAAAATTCCAACATCAGAATAAATCCAAAAGAAAAAATAAACAAAGATTTGAAATAAATAAATGATGATATTAACCAATTTAAATTCGGTTTTAAATCAAGCTCATTTAACTTGTACATGAATGATATTTGTAAGCCGTTTTCTTGTTTGTTTGTTTTTTTGTAAAAATTATGAAGAAAGGATATGCATCACTCCGTACTAAAGATTAAATTAAAGATAATGGCATCATATGAGCCTGTGCGCTGAACTAGGGAATTTCTCAGTGCATTTGAAATAAGAGCTGTTGTGAGGGGCACGGTGTAGATGCTAATTTTAGAGTAGTGCATGCTCATTTCTCATGCAAATCCAAATTCTGAGAGAAAGAAAGAATAATGGCATCAAAATGAAAGCATCTTACGCTACAGGAAAAAGTGAAAATTATTGAAGAATGGAATAAAAGTTTTGGTATATCAAAAGTCCAATTTGCAAAACAGGTTGATCTACCTGAGTCTACATTCAAAGGCATTTTAAGCAAATAAAGGAAAAATTCTTGAAGGAGCACAAAAGTATGGATTAGCTTCCAAACGGCAAAAATTTCAAAGCTGCCGATCAGAAGAATTTGATAAAGCACTTCTGCAATGGTTTCATGAAGCAAGAGCTTCAAATATTTCAATTTCCAGAGTAATATTCAAAGAAAATGCTGTAATTTTTGCAGAAAAATGTGGATTGGAAAAGTTTCAAGCCTTGGCTGGTTGGCTAATGAAATTTAAAGAAAGATATGGACTTGCCATTAAAAGCATATGCGGCGAAAAGTGGCTCAATAGATGCAAAAATAGTGGAGAATGGAAAGATGAATTAGAGATGATATTAGATGGATACGATAAGAAGAATATCTTTAATGCAGATGAGACTGGCCTATTCTACAATATGTTGCCTAATAAAACTTTGACATATAAGAATGAAAAATATTTTGGTGGAAAACACAGTAAGGAGCGATTGACTGTTTTACTGTGCACTAATTCGGATGGGTCTGAGAAATTTCCCCCACTAGTTATAGGCAAATCAAAGCAACATAGGTGTTTTAAGAACATTAAAAGAAAACCTTGCAAATACAAAAACAATAACAAATCGTGGATGACATCATCTATTTTTATTGATTGGGTTAAAAAAATTTATGCGAAAATGCTGCACAAGGAAAAAAGAAAAATTCTACTTTTGATCGATCATTGCCCTGCACGTCCTTCAAATATTCCAGGACTTACAAATGTGCCTATTCGTTTTTTACCAGCTAATTGCACAAGTAAGTTGCAGCCATTAGACCTGGGGATCATTCGCAGTGTAAAAGATATTACCGAAAATCCTTAATTAGAACATAATTAAATAATTTTGCTGACAAAAAGGAAATTAAAAAAATTTCAATTTTGGAAGCCATGCACATGATTATATCAGCCTGGAAAGAAGTTTCTCCTTACACAATTGAAAACTGCTTTCGGGCATCTGGAATTGGCATTCAAGAGCAAATGGATCTAACAGATGTACAACTTGACACAGAAGATATCACCAGTGAAGAATGGAAAAGTCTTGTTGGTGATGAAGATGTTTCAGTACAAGAGTTTTTTGATTGTGATGAAGATGTTTTAATAACAGACTTCAGAAATTTATATCAAATTTATGAAGACATCACAAATGAAAATGCAGCTTCAGATGTAGAAGATGATGACGAAGCTGATGGTACAGAAAGTGAGATACCACCACCTTCTTACTCAGTTGCGAATTCTGCTCTGGATATTCTTCGCCGATACATTTTTTCATCAAATATGGAAGATGACTCATTCTACCTTCTTGAAAAGCTTGAAGCAAGGGTACTAAAAACAAGACCGCCATTGAAACAATCTACAATTTTTGGTTTTTTAAAAACTTGATTGCAAGTTAAATAAATGTATTATAATTAAATGTATTTATGTATGTATTAGTCCAGTAGAAATAGTGTAAAAAAGGGCCTTTCCTTGCAAAAATTCGGGTAGTTCTGGTTTTTGGATATGTTGTAAAGGTTGACCTTCTAATAAAAAAACCAAGTTTTCGACCTTCTAGACCTTGTGCGTTTTTCATAATATTGAAAAAACCAATATTTTTCGGCACTTTTTTTGATTTTTTCTAAATAACTCAATTTCAGTGCGTTTTACAGAAAAAGCACTTTCACCATTTTGTAGAGCATAAAATTCTCTACAACATGCAGTATTCATGTTTGTAAATTGTCCAAATAGGGGGTGAGATACAGAGCCGGGAAAATAGGGTAAAATTTGCAAAAAGTGCAAAAATCCACAAATATCATTAGTTTTTGCTTAATAACCTACTTTTAGTGCGTTTTAGAGACAAAAGTGTCATTATAAAGTTTGTAAAGCATGAAGTAGTCTATAAGTTTCATTTATTAGATCATTAAATATCTATAATAGACTTTAAAAATCAAAATAATACAATTTATTGTTAAAACAAAAAAATACCACCTGACAAGTCATTAATTTAAAAATGAGCTTTTATTTTTGATATTGATTAAACGATGCAATTATTTAATTATAGTTTTTACAATAATAGGTAACTGTTGAATAGTTGAGGGGGGGGGGGGGGGGCAGGGCTGTAGCTAGAAGTAAACAACAGGGGATGCTCAAGAAAATGTAGGGGGGGCTCATACTATTTCTCTCTCTCTGACACATGCACGCACAAACATAGATATATATAATCAAAGTACTATATAGAAAGATAAATTATTGCATATTCATATTGTAGGCACTACGTTTCTTATTAAACTGTTTATAATAACTTTATTTGATGATAAGAAAAGTAAAAGCTGCAGACGTGAATGTAACGGAGTATAAACGGTGGATACGACTTATACGGTATACCTTCTGGATTATTTTAAGGAATACCGGATATCCTCCACTCAAAAACACTATAGCATGGTACTCTTTAGGGTACACTCTCTGCCTACAGTGTATGCCCTCTGGATTTTTAACGACTACTTCACTGGCTGAAGAATGAAATTTTTCAGTGTATAATTATACTAGTGAAATAATAAGTGATGATGTCAATAAGTAAATAAAAAGCTGACAGCTCACCTGTTTCAAAAGAGTTGCAATCTTTAATTTTTTTTCTGAATATTCCCTGCCCTTAAGAATTCTAAAGTTATGCTTATATAGAATAACAAACATTAGAAAAACCAAGGATGTATTTTGCATTTTAAAATTATTTTTGTGTTTAGTCAAATGCTTGTATTTAAATTGGCTATTAACTTTTTTTCATTAGTATGATTTATAAATCAGCTAGAAGAGGGCGCACAATGAAGATTTACTTTGTCGTGTTTGTATTCATTTGTCCCACATATTTTTGTTAGTCAAAGTTTACATTGATGGTAAATGTATCTCAGTTTGAGAATGTTAGTCCCAACAGAAAGAATAACAACAATTATACCCGATAAGATGGAAAGCTGTATAAAGGAGAATTGTTTTCCGGTGTTTTGAATTCAGTTTTAAATTTTAAAATAAAGAAAATATTAGAAACTTATCCTGAACATAATCAAAAAAATATAAAAAGTGCAGAAAGTGCTCGTTGCTTGAAGATTCATACTTCTCCTGAGGTTAAGTTCAATGAGACTATGTTTCCACAGATGCCACAAGAAAAATTGTTGGGGAATGAAAAAAAAAAAAAAAAGAACTTTTCATTTATATTCTTCGAAATGAATTTGAAAAAGCACAAATGTTCACTACGCAGGCCACTGAAGATGCAGATGTGCTAATAGTGAACACAGCTATTTCCTAAGCCCGTGATTACGATGCTGTCATTGTCAATGGTGAAAACATGGATCTTCTTGTTCTTGTGGCTTCTCTAGCTGCAGACAATGTTTATTTCCGAAGGGCCAGGAGAGGGAAACTGCCTGATGATCTCTACTCCAAAGAGTGTTTCAAATTTAAGGAAGTTGCACAAAATATTCTTTTTCTTCATGCAGTAAGTGGTTGTGACACTACTTATGTGCTCTACAGCCATGGGAAAATGAAATATTGCAGAATTCTTCAGAACTCATCCCTGAACCAAAAAGTTCAAATCTTTAAAGACTCAAATGCAGAGAGGCACAAACTTGTTGAAGCCACAGAAGGTGTACTTCTTGCCCTGTATGGAGGTGATCCCAACCAAAACTTGAATGTATTGCGGTATGTCAGCTTCGCTAGAGCAGCTAACAATATTAAATTAAATTTAGCTAGACTACCACCTACTCGTGATGCTGCTGAATATCATGCATTCAGACACGGCTGGGAAACGAAAAAGATCCTCTCAAATGCTGCTGGAAGTGGGGTGGTCATGGGCTCATTCCAGTCACCATGATGAATGGACCAGCTCCTCAAACTCTACTCAATTTCATATCTTGCCAATGCAAAAAAAAAAAAAAAAAATTGTAGCACGAATTGCAGTTCTAGAAAGGCAGGCTTGAAGTGCTCAGTTATCTGTGTGAAGTGCCACAACCAACTATGTGGCAACGCTCCTGATATTATACTGGACCTTGAGGATAAAGGTGAAAATAAGCACTCGCCAGTCGCCATTCGTCGATTAAACTTGAAAAACTGGCGATTAAAAATATGGAAAGAACCGACCAAATACAGGATTCTCCGATTTCCTTTTTTCCTAAAATTCGTCATTTTTCCGCACCCGATCGTTGAAATTCTTGATTTTTTTTTTTTTTTTTTTTTGCATCTGATCGCCGAAAATCATAATTTTTCCACACCTGATCGCCGAAATACAGGATTTTTTTCGCATCTGATCGACGAAATTCATGATTTTTCCGCACCCCATCGCTGAAATTCATGATATTTCCACACTCGATCGCCAAAATTAATAATTTTTTCGCACCCGATTGCCATAATTTATGGTTTTTCTACGTCCAATCGACAAAATTCATGATTTTACCACACCCCGATCGCCGAAATTTATTATTTTCCCGCAGACGATCGCCGAAATTCATGATTTTTGTTGTGAAAAACTTAATGTGGAAGTTTAACTTCCCCATATTTATTGTTTTTTCTCTTAGGTCTCGCACCACTGAGATATTCTAGTTTAAGTGCATCTATCGCGATCGTGCGTTCGTCGATACACGATCTCTTAGTGTAAACAAAAACACATGTTTTTCTTGCTCTTACGTATGCATTACGTCATTGCCATGTGCCGTTTCCTGATTGGATGCCATGACTGCGCATGTGTTGAACAATTGTCTTAAATACCACTGCAAGACTTGCCTGCTCCCTTTTTCTTCTTTTTTTCTTATGTGGCTGCTGCATATCGTACGATGTTTTGGTTTCCTAATTTTTAAATGTCTGTGCAAGTTAGCCAGACAGTTTGTAATTTGTTTTTATCATGTTTAGTATGTTTAATAAATCTTGTTTGTTAATTTAAGCCATCCTCTTATTAAGAGTCAGTTTACTTTTACTTTACCATTTGAGCCTGGTGGATTAACCACCCAAATTCTTTAAGAATTTTTCCCACAGACGATCGCCGAAATTCATGATTTTTCTGCACCCGATCGCCGAAATTCATGATTTTTCTGCACCCGATCGTCGAAATTCATGATTTTTCAGCACCCAATCACCGAAATTCACAGTTTTTCCGCACTCGATCATCAAAATTTATGATTTACCACGTCCAATCGATGAAATTGAGGATTTTTCCACGTTTGATCGCTGAAATTGAGGATTTTTCCACACCTGATCGCCGAAATTTGTGATTTTTCTGTGTCTGATCGACGAAATTCATGATTTTCCGCATCCGATCGCTGAAATTTATGATTTTTCCGCATCCGATCGACGAAATTCATGACTTTTACGCTTCCAATTGACGAAAATTGGGGATCTTCCGCACGCGATTGACGAAATTCATGATTTTTACACTCTAGAATGACGGAAATTCATGATTTTTATGCTTCTGATAATGATGGAAATTCGTGATTTTTACGCTTCTGAATGATGAAAATTCATGATTTTTACGCTCCCGAATGATGGAAATTCATAATTTTTACACTCCTAAATTTACGAAATTTATAATTTTATTTTTTTCCAGGCTAATTGACGAAATACACAGTTTCTTAATTTCTGAAGATGTTTGCCACTTTTGTTCCGCTGGCCGCAGGTTGTGCATGTGTAATGTATATCATGTTGGGGGTTATTATTTAGTGTATAAATATACCTATTTTATTATTGTCAGATCTTAATTCTTGACAAATAATTTTCTTTAAAAAGGTACTTATGTAGTTAGCTATACAAGTACCTAAGCTTAGTGAGACTTATGTAGCTAGCTACATAAGCATGTTGTGTATAACTTTGCTGTTAACTTATTTTAAAATTTAAAATAGATTGGAAATTAGAATCTCAAGTTTATTCAAATCAATATAAATTGAAATATTTTTATTTAGTACATAAATTACTTTACTGTAAACTCATTATATATATTTTTAAATTAAATATTTAGTGACATAAATGTACTTACTGGCTACTAAAGAAATTATTCTCACTCGCCACTAACTGGCTACTAAAAAAAATCAACCTACCGGCCAGTGGCTACTAAGCAAAATTCCTTATTTTCACCTTTACTTGAGGACTTTGATGACCTAGAACAACCAATCTAGTCAAGTACACAGACGGACGATGAAGTATCTGAGACGATGGTATCATTACCAGTGCCAAGCAGCAGAAAAAGGAAACATATATGACAAAGCGTCTATATAATACTTACTATGTATTTGTTGATTAATTTATTGTGCATTCTATAATTAATTCACCACATCGTGTTTTCAATATAAAAAGTAAGCTCGTTTTTTAAATTAATAACTTGTCAGGCGGTATTTTCCTGTTTTCACACAAAATCTTTTTGCTGTGATTTTTAAGGTCTATTACCAATATTTAATTATCTAATAAATGAAACTATAGACTATCTCATGCTCTAAAAAGTTGATTATGACAGTTTTGTTTCTAAAATGCACTAAAAGTGGGTTATTAACAAAAAATAACATCATTTGTGGATTTTTGCATTTTTTCCAAATTTAACCCTATTTTTCCAGCTTCGTATCTCACCTCCTATTTGGACAATTTACAAACATGAATACTGCATGTTGTAGAGAATTTTATCTTCTACAAAATGGTGAAAATGCTTTTTCTGTAAAATGCATTGAAATTGAGTTATTTAAGAAAAATCGATTCCATTCTAGCGCCCGGCCACATGTTCCTTTTACTCCCACCTCCCTTAGTTTCAGCCTTAATACTCCTTTTCCTTTTTAAAATTTCTAAATTATAACTTATTTATCTTTCAAGTATTTTTTTACATTATTCCCAGCTATTAATTTTACTTTCGACTTTGAATTCTTGGCCCTGCACCTATTTCTACCGACAAGGTTTTTTGGTTAACTTCGCCCCCCCCCCCCTCAACTGTTCAACAGTTACCTATTATTGTATATACTATAATTAATTAATTGCATCGTTTAATCAATATCAAAAATAAAAGCTCGTTTTTAAATTAATGACTTCACATGTGGTATTTTTTTTTGTTTTAACCATAAATTGTATTATTCTGATTTTTAGAGTCTATTATAGATATTTAATGATCTAATAAATGAAACTTATAGACTACTTCATGCTTTACAAACTTTATAATGACACTTTTGTCTCTAAAACGCACTAAAAGTAGGTTATTAAGCAAAAACTAACGTCATTTGTGGATTTTTGCACTTTTTGCAAATTTTACCCTATTTTCCCGGCTCCGTATCTTACCCCCTGTTTGGACAATTTACAAACATGAATACTGCATGTTGTAGAGAATTTTATGCTCTACAAAATGATGGTGAAATTGCTTTTTCTGGAAAATGCACTAAAATTGAGTTATTTAAGAAAAATCGAAAAAAGTGCCGAAAAATATTGTTTTTTTCAATATTGTAAAAAACGCACAAGGTCTAGAAGGTCGAAAACTTGTTTTTTTTTTTTTTTTTTTAGAGGGTCAACCTTTACAACAGAACTACCCAACAAAAATCAGAACTACCCAAATTTTTGTAAGGTAAATTGCTATTTCTACTGCACTACATGTAATTAAATGTATTATAAATATTTTTTATACTGTAAGTAACATTGTATGCTGTAATGTTGTTCTTGTATACTGTATAATGAATGTGATTTGTGCAATAAAAATATGTTGTACTATATCTGTATCAATAAAAAAATTTTAAATAAATAAATAAAACAAAAAAAAAAATAAATAAAACAAAGAAATTTAAATAAATAAATTAAATATTTCTAAACACACCACTATATTAAGAAATGTATTGACAGTCCTAAGCCTGTAATATGTGAAGGGAAATGTTTTTAAAATGATTTTTTTGCACAAATTCTTTTTAAGGACGATTTTTCTAGGTTCCTTGAAAGTCGTCAAATAGAGAGCCAACTGTATATGTTAATCAAATTTTAAATTTTATTACTCAACAGAAGTTGCTGTTATGCTGTGCTTTTTTTATTCACTGATCACTGTTATTCAATGGTAAATTCCAAGAAATGCAGTATACTTTTGTAATTGTTACTGTGTGACTCAGCTAACAATTGATTGATTTAATATTTTCTTAGATGCATTAATTTTTACTGTTTATATTTTATTCCAAATCATTTTTTGCTGTTCTAAATCTTACCCATCTTGCAATAGGATATTTAAGTGTGTTAAATAAAGCTGTGTAACTTTGTTTAATGACATCTTTGTAAAAATAACCAATTAACATATTTTCTGGGGTAATTTAAAAAAAATTACTTACATATTTAGTAAAACTTGGTGCAATATTTTTAGACACCTGGTCCACTTTTAGTCCCCCTTTGTAATATAAATGGTCCCCCCAAAGTTCCTTGTTTAAAAACAAAATGGTCCCCTTTCTCCCTTTTGGAGTACTGAAATGTGCTGGAAGCCCTGTTTTATATTTTTAAATGAAAATCTATCCAAATGAACCTAGAATTCAGGGGCCCCACTGCCTTCTGCAGCATACACTGGTCACGGTCAGTTTTGATTTTATATTTTTAAATGCAAATCTTCTCAAACAAATCTAATGTTGGAGGCCCCACTGCTTTCGGCAGCATACACCTTCGAATTTGTATGATTTTATATTTTTAAATGAAAATCTATTCAAACAAACCTAGAGTTGGTGCCTACTGACTTCAGCCGTGTACACCGGGGATGCTACACATGCTCCAATCTGTTTTGATGTCATATTTTTAAACAAAAATCTTTCCAAATAAAACTAATATTGGAGACCAATGAATTAGACATTCAGAAAGTAATTTTTTTGAATTAGTAAGTAATAGTTTTTTCTTTTTTAAACGATTAATGCCATTTGAAAGGGAAAAAAATACAAAGAGTAAGTGGATAATTTTTGTTTTTTGCATATTTCGATTTGTTAAATCGATGTGGATAGGTAAAAACTAAAGAAAAAGTGGAATTTTTTCCGCTCTTTCCTCTCTGCTATGGAACCTCGGAATGCTTCAGAAATCCCCACAACCAGCAATGGCCTGCCATTTTGCGATGTTCATTATGCTTTTTAATTAATATCATATATTATAATATGAGCAAATCTTGTGTTTCTGTGTGTATATATACAAATTTTATCGAAAAAAACGGCTCGAAAGATTTTGATTAAATTTTGTATCTTACCATTTTCGGGCATGAGAAGACCATTGAGCTAGGGCACATGTTCAAGAAAATTTGATTAGTGAGTCATTTTGGGTCACTACAGGTCAGAGTCAAGCTAATTTTATGTAAAAAATTGCTGAAACAATTTTGACTAAATTTTTATCCTACCAATTTTGAGCATGAGAAGACCATTGGACTAGGTCACATATTCGAGAAAATTAAATTAGTAGGTCATTTTGGATCACTACGCATAATGGTCAAACTAATTTTATGTAAATTTTTTATGTGAAACAGTTTTGACTAAATTTATTATAATACCATTTTGGATTATGTTAACACCATTGGGCTGGATCACATGTTCGAGAAAATTCAATTAGTGCGTCATTTTCGGGTCACTATAGGTCAATGCATTTCAATGTGAAGAGGAGGTTGAAACAGTTATTAAGTTGTTGAACAGTTGGCAGTTAACAGCCACAAAGTTTGCAACATTTCACCAAATTTGGCAAAATGGGCGAAATTTGGCAAGAAATTTGAATTTCAAGATTACTAATGGCAAAATACATTTTTGGCACCAAATGAAAGAATGTCGCCAGGTTCTTACGCCAGACGCTTTCATAATCTGAAGGAATTTGCTAGAAATTCCCAATAGGTACAGAGATACATGATTCAACCAATCAGAGTCCATACAGCTTTCTTGAAAACAGAATTCAACCAGTCAGGGTACATAGAACTGATTGTTATATGTTGTGTGTACAGATAATTTATTGTTATATTGAGTCAAACACAAAGCTAATTTTTCACTGCTGGTCTTGGCTAATTATCAAAAAATGAAAACTGACCCTCAGGTGTATTTGGACCTGTCTTGGACTATTCTCATCCAAATTTTCAGACCTCTACATGCAGTAGATTTTCCTAGCCATCGTCCAAAGACACACAGACAAACATCTTTTTTTTTTAGTATAAATTACAATGTATTATTTTACATTTAATAACCATTATTTGTCTTTTTAATTTAATATAATGCATAATTTGGGAGAATTTTGTGTCAGTTTATCATTTTACATTATTTGTTTGATAAAAAAAAGATCAAAAGTCAAACAACCACTTGGAGTAAGTTATCTTTTGATTGAATATAATTTTATCTTTATTTTATATATAAATCCATTTACTTAAAGAATTTTTTTTAATCTATTCATTTAGTATACTGACAATACTGGAGGAAAACTGCCATGTGATTAGCCTTTCAAAATCATATTTCTTAATAGTTGACCATGTAATGTCATCTGATTCTCCTGAATTGAATCAGAGTTTGCTTAAAGTGAGTAGTTATCACTGTTGTTATATCTTATAAGTATGGCCCTCTTTTATTTGTGAACTTTTATGATTTAAGGTATTTTATCTCATTTTCATCAACTTTTATTTTTCTAGATTTTGTATTCTTGTCTTCAGATGAATAAACTTGATATGTATAACTCTGTAATAAGCTATATTATTACCAATTATGGGTTTACTGAAGAATTCCAGTTGCCAGATTATAAGGATCTACTGTCTGAATTTTCATACCAAACTCTTAATCAGGAAGAGGTTTGTTTTACTTATACTTTTGTTTGTTATAATTTCTCTTTTTCTATCAACTTTTAAATGGTTTCCTCTCCATTGGTTGATTATGTTTGGGATATTCCCTCTTGTTGCTGCCTAATAACTAATTCCTAAATCTTTAATTTTAGAAGTATTCTTCCAGTTGCAGATATGTTTCAAATATTGTTCTCTGTCATATTAAAAGCCATTTATATCAAAATAGCTATTTATAGTTAATTAATGTTTTAATTTTGTAATTAATAAATTTTAGTTTGTCCCAGATTTTTTTGTTTTCCGTGCAGAAAGCTAATTTCAAAATCAAATGGGAAAATGAATAATGCAGAGTTACCTTGCTTTTTAATTATTTCCAGTTGTTGTATTAATTTTTTTTTTAATTGTGCTATTATCAGAATTTATTTAAGTCTTATTTGATTTATTCAGCTGTGTATATGAAAAATGTTATTCTACTTTTAGATTGAAAAAAAAATCCCAGCCATGTTGATCCAAAATCTCAAGAGTACATTGAATTATCTGATTAAGGAAACACTTCTTCAAGGTCCAGAAGGAGAAATCTTTATTCAAGTATTTTTTTCATATTGCCACATTTTTTAATTCCTTTTTATTTTAATTACTTTTATGATATTTTATTTTAATTACTTTTATCTATTTTACTTACTTTTTTTAACTTCATACTTGAAAATAATGTGAAATTTCATTCATTTTTTAAATGATAACAGTAGTATTGTGTATTGAAATGAGGAATATATTTTAAGGTAAGCTTTATTATGTACAGTAAAACCCTGAGTCACATCGCTCAATACAGTCAAACCTTGTTAGTATGTCACTCCCGGGCCCACTTAAAAATGACTTACTAAGCCGAGTGACTTCTTAAGCGGAGTTTAAATTAAATACACAATAAAATTCCACATGTGCCTTTAGGACATCACTTACATAATATGAAACAAAATACATACCTCTGGTGCTATTATCACTTAACAATAAAACAGTAGTTACAATACTACCTACATATGGAACAAAAAAAAAAAAAACTTGATTAAATTTATGATTTACACAACAATGAAATAATATAATTAGTCTTGTCAGTAATAACACTAATTTGTGAATTGGTCTAGTTATTTCACCATGGGCAGTCTTTAATTTTACCACTCGGACTTTATCTTTACTACCAGGATAAACTTGGATACCATTTTCCACTTTAGTGGGGGTAAGTTATCATCTTTCACAAGAAGTAGATCATCTTTGATATTCGGAAAGTTCTTTCTCCATTTATTACGGGTTTGTAGTTGCATCAAATAATCCTTTTACCCATTTATTGCAGAAGGATTGTGATAGTTGAGTCACTAATTTCCATTGTTCTCGAAGCATAACCCTCTCATCTACAACATTAGGTTCTGGTACATGTTTTAACTCAGTTCCTACGAGGAAATGTCCGAATGTGAGGGTCGATAAATCATCAAGATCATCTGTAGTTGTGATTAGAGGCCGAGAATTCATCACTGTTTCTATTTTGGTTATATATGTGGTGAATTCCTCGTAACTTAAAATTTGTAGACCGATCACTCTTCTCATGTGATATTTCATCATTTTCACTGCAGCCTCCCAGAGACCGCCGAAATGAGGTGCAGAAGGTGCATTAGTCTTCCACCGAATACCCTCCTCTACAAGATATCGTCCAACACTTTTAGATATCAATTCTCTTAATATATTTCGCTCTCCAATATAGTTAAATCCACAGTCACTATATAACTTTTGGGGCTTTCCTCTATGCGTGACAAAGCGTTTTAACATACAATGAATGAGTTTGCACTCAAATCGTAAACTGGTTCCAGATGGACAGCTTTGGTGATGAAGCACACAAAAACGCAAACATACACTTTTGTAGGACGTGTACTTCTTCCTCGTTTGGCACAAACTTGGAAAGGACCTGCATAATCAGTCCCGGTCCTTGAAAAGGGTTTTCCACAATTTACCCTTGAAGAAGGTAAATCGGCCATTATTTGCTTCGAAAGTTCTGCGCGATGACGGGTGCAAATAACGCAATTACTGATTATCCAACGAATGATGACACGGGCTCCGATAATCCAATATTTCTGACACAGAGATGAATGGATCAGTTACTGTGCTGAGTGAAGGTATTTGAAATGATAATTTATAATTATCAATTTAGTAACATTATGTGATTTTGGAAGGAGAATGAGATGTTTTGTGTTTCCGTTCACACTGGAATGTCTAATTCGACCATCGATTCTGATGATTCCTCCACTGTCCAAAAATCAGCTCAATTGGCTTAATTTATTAGATGGTTCTAGACACTTATACTTTTCCAATCGATTTAGCTCATCACAGAATTCAACATTTTGAACTGCTTTTATAATGGTATCATGTGCCTTGTTTAATTCTCCAACTTACAAATATGGTGTCAAATGCTTTAATTTTCTACAATTACCAATAAACCTTAAACACCATGCAACCACTCACTAGAGCCTATTCCAATTGGAAAATCTACTCAAAAGTTCCCCAACTACATTTAATTTAACTACCATATTTCTGACTAAAATTCCCTTTTTCTCCTTTTCTACACTATCTTTATCCACCTGTTTCTCCTTCAACTGTTTCGGCCAATTTTTTCACTTTTGTTTAGCCAATGCGGTCCATAAAACCACTTTTCACTACCACTTAAACTTTCAACAAATATCTCTCGCATAATCAAATCCGCTGGGTTATCCTCAGACCTGCAGTGGAATCAACATTTCGGATCAGTTTTTTTCCTGAATTTCCATAACTCTATTCCCAACAAACTGTTTCCAGTATTTTGCACACCCCTTTACCCAATACAAAGCTATTTCCGAATCAGTCCAGTATATTCTTTTACCTATCAAATCGTTAAAGTTACTACAAATATATTTTCCAATTCGAGCACCTATCAAAAGGGCCATTAACTCCAAACGGAGCAATGTGAATTTCTTCAGAGGAGCAACTTTATTTTTCGACATGATAAATGATACTCTTATTTTACCATGATCATCCTGATAACGAAAATAAGCGACAGCTCCATAAGCAATTGATGACGTGTCACAAAATACATGTAATTCAACCTTCGCAACTCTACCAATTATATATCCTAATAAACAACTCCTTCCTATTTTTATTTCCTCTAGCCTCTCAATTTCTGAACACCAAGCAAACCATTTTTCCTTTAATTCATGTTACTGTTCTATGGCATCAACCTTGCATTGCAAAACGAGTCGTTTCATAATTAAAAACTACAATATTGGAAATGTTTCCCCAAAACACGTGACTCTGACGTCAGAAGAAATAGGGTCCATTAAGAATCTAAAGCTTAAACTAAAACCAAAACATATAAGGTTGGTTTAGGTTTAGACTGGAAAGCTATACCAAAACTAAATACACGGGAAATGAAAATTCTAATTGTAAGAAAAAAAAAAATGTAATATTGTAAATTAGTATAAATTTTTAAGGGATGGAAGATTTTAAAATGATAATATTTATAATGTCACAACTGCAATAATTTGTTTCTTTAAAATGGCATCATTTATATACTTAAGGAATACTATGTTGAGGTGATATTTAATGCTATTTAAATTTTCTTTCAAACTGCAGTGATATTAGATTTTTTAATAATAGATTCTTTTTTTTTTTTTTAATTTTCTTTATTGTTAATAGAAGAAATGCAACTGAAAAATCATTTCAACAGAGCCATGATATATTAAAAACAATGGTGTTAAATTAAGCAAGAAAAGCTACTGTGAAAATTCTGAGGCTGAAAGGGTAAACTTTTTGTTCTCTTATCTTAAATTAAGCTATATATTCAGCAAGAGTATGCAGTGGAATCTTTAATTGTGGAAATGCATAAATGTGGAAGACTTTAAGAAATACAGCAGGAGTATAACCAAGTTGATTTATTGATGACAAATATACAAAAGACAATCCAACGTCAGCATTACTTTGCTGAGCAAAATTAAAAATAAAAACAAAAATAAACTTAATACAAAACTATCTATGCCAGCAGCCTTCCTAACGTAGCAAAGCTACAACGCCGTAATTAATTACATGGCAGTCAAAACAGATGCTGCTTCCAAGCAAGCTACATAAGGCAAAAGGAAAAAGGCAAGGCGAATACAAACATTTCGTTCTGCTACATATAACAGTCTGTTTTGAAAAATTTGCATACAGTTGCTGCCACTCCGCGACTTTGTAAAGAGAAAAAAAAGTATGCGAAACGCCATTGGCCTCACGGGTTATGACGTCAAACATCGACCAACCAGAGCAGCGATCATTGAACGAGAGTTCTGAACTGCGAGTAACAGTGATTAACAGCGATAGATCGTGAATGAATCACGTGTTTATCCGAAAAAACGCGTGAAGCAATGGAGTTCGTTTGTACTTTAACGTAGGCTTGGGGATGGTAAAAACAAATGTATGTCATGTGAAATAGAGATATTTAAATGAATATATAATAATCTTAAACTTTAATACATGACATAACACTTCTAAAAGCCGACTTTTTTTTCTTTTTTGTAATATAGTCATGGAAAGTGAAAAAAAAAGTTTTTAGTATGCAGAAATTTAAAAAATGTTTATTATTTTATATTTTTTAAGAAAATGTAACTTTATTTTTGAGAAACATTTAAGTAAGAAATCAATTTTTCAAGAAAAAAAAAAAAAAAAAACTGCTTTTTTTTCCGCCACATCAAAATTTCCGGAAATTTTACATCTCTATTCTCAACATGTCTCGTTTTGTACTTTTTCTTGAACTTAAGCTATCTGTCAACGATTTAACCTCTAATGATAAAACACCATCCTCAGGATTCCAATTCAAACCTAATACCTTCAATAGACCCCTTTTACCAATGTTTAATCCATTTTGTTCCCATAATGGGGGAACCCATTATGGGGGGGTTCCCATAAATGTTTCCAATTAAGAGGAGTTCGACCTTCATTTTCGCAAATTCACCTTCCTTCAAAATCGAAACAGCATCATGAGATAAATTATATGCCTCATCTACACTTTCAGCACTGGAAAATAAATCGTCAACGTATAAAGATGTATTTAACATATTAACTGGCTTAGGTTTATTTATTTCATACTTTCCAATGTGATTCTTAATCGTCCCACTCAGAATAAAAGATTAAACTTTACAATGAACGGTAATCTATTCATGTGCATAATTTTATAATCCATTTCGTTATTATCAGAAAACCAAGAAAATTTTAAGAATCTGCAGTCCTCTTCTGCTATTTTTATCATTAAAAATTCCTCCGTTTGATCTCCGTTAAATGCAATTTTTAATTTCCTAAAATTCAATATAATATCTAGTACATTTGGATTTAAATTCAGGCAAGATTCCAAACAATCATTTAATGACAGATTTTGTTTAGATTTTGAACTACAGTTATATACAAGTCGTTCTTTATTTATGTTTACAACTGCACGGTGTGACATGAAATATTTATTACTATCCCTGCCACATTCTTCTATTATTTCTTTACTCTCTTGATCTTTTATTTTTTATTTGTTTATACTCATTTGCGATCCACTCATTCTTATCAAAACATCTTTGCAAGTCATCAAACTGCTTTTTAGCTAATGTGAAATTACTCTCCAATTGAATGGGCAAGTCTTCCTATAACAATCGAGTCTCATAACAATCATCAACAAATTTTAGATTATTTTCAAACTGCTTAATAAGACATTTATCTGTAATAGATAACTCATCCTTATCTCTTACTCCCAAACTTTCTAAATCCCATAATATCTGAAAATCTGTTTCTAAACTTAAATTAGCAGACACTATATTTACACAACTCGATTTATTACATGTCTGTTGACAGCCTTGAAGAATAAATCCAAATATTGTCGCAAAAATATTGTATACAAGTGCGCGTTTTATTTAATTTCTGAAAACCAGAGTTCTTAATAATGTTCCAAAACATATCCTCCAATTAAAATGTTTATTGACTAATCAACATTTTTGCATTCGTCAGCTAGAGTCATACCATTACTTTTCCAAACATCCTGTATTTCAACATCTAGAACAGCGACGACGCTGAAGTAATTATATCCGTAATTAAGGTTTCGATCTCAATAAATTGCTGACTGTCATCTCGTTAATTTTAATTTCACGACCTCTTATATTTTTTCGTTCGTTTTCAGAACCAAAAGAATAAACCGATAATCTTTCTTTTCGAATTGTCTTTAACTTTAAGGAATTAGTTAAGGCTCTTGTACACCATGATTTTTCTAAATACATTATTTAATAACAGCCATGCAATTTTAGCATTTTTCGTTTGATTAATTGGACTAACAATCACTGAGCATGTCAACAAAAGAATATTTGATTTCGAAACAGAAGAATTACATTGCATAATGATAGAGCTGTTATCCGATTCACTGTTAGCATTATTAACCTTTTGCGTTTCCTTTTGATCATTAACCTGAGTACATAAAAGATAATTATGAAATTTTCTCCTACAGTGTTTACATTCAAATTTTAGTCTGTACGTACGGCCAAAATGATTTTTGAAAAACATTTAAAACATCTATTTTCTGCTTTTAGTTTATTTTTTCAGTCTTCTACGGTCTTATATTCACAAAATTCAATTCATGATCTTCACTATCACAAAAAACTCATTTTCTGTTTTATGTTTGATACATAACTTTCGGTTGTTCGTGTCTGATCAAATCCTTTATTATTAAATTTTCTTAAATTACCTTTGTATTCATTATTACATGCAACTTTCATACTTTATTTTAAAAGAATCCAATTTTGATCGAATTAGGTTCTTTCCCGAGACTGAATTTCATTTTCTAGAAAAGTAAGTCCGTCATGAAATATATAGTCAGTTGGCCACTTTCTATTAAATTCCAAGACAAGATCTTTTGGAATCCTATCCAAAATTATTGGCATTAATAAATTTCCAAAGGTTTCTTTCTTAACACCCAAGGCTTCCATATCTCTAATTTGACCCTCAATTTTGTCAAATAATTTTCTTAAACCAACCGTATCTTGCGAATTATGAACAGTAGGGATTCTTAACAAAACTATTCATGTGAGTTTGTATTAGCGTATTTGTATTACCAAACTTATTCTTAAGAATATTCTGTGCTGCATCATAATTTTGCTCTGTATTCGATAGCCGCCCAGCAATTGAACTCACAGCCTGACCATTTAAATATTTCAAGTAATTTAGCTTATCTATTTGCGTTAGCCTAGGATTTTTATCAATCGCAGACTCAAATTGGCCGTTAAATTCCAACCAGTAAGCGGAATCACCAAAAAATGGTTTATTATTTAATTTTGGTAATTTAACAGTTATTTCCTTTATTGAAGGTTTAATTTTGGTTACTTCAGGACCCTTCAATTTTTCAATTTGAATTTTTATTCTCTGTTTCCACAAACAAAGATTTTCCAAATATTCTATTGATGTCGGTACATCACTTTCGATTTCTTTAGCGGAAAGTTAAGCTTTAATTTCTAGCTTTAATTCATTTAACGCATTACTGTTTTATGCTACACAGACATGTTACTACACTACTGTTACTACACTAACAGTATCCTTTTCCTTAAACAATTCTTCGATGCTGTTTAACAATTTTGTGGTAGCGGCTCTAACTGCTTTACGTTTGCCCTTAGATTTTTCAAGATCAGTCATTTTGCCTATTTAACAACAATATACAACTATACTTATTATATATTCTTTAAACATATAATGAATAATACAATAAACAGTAACAACAAAAAAAATCTTCAACACTATAATAAACAACCTTTTTTTATACAATTCTCAAATCACAGTACAATTTCTCAAAATTTAAAATAACCCAAAACCTAAATCTGTATACCGAACAGCAAACTAAAGGAAAATTTTATTCTTCTGTCCTAACAACTCTTCACAAATTTTTCAACAAACAAGCACGACAATCAAAACTACCACTCACCTCTATATCACAACTTGCCATCATTATCCTGACGAATTATCAAATATAAAACAAACACTAACATTTTTTTTTCATATTCCTCAACCTCCAGACATATACCATTTTTTAACGTACACCCAACTCCTGACACCATGATTAACTTGAATTACTGGAAGTTTCAATCTATTACACATCAGCACATTTTAATGTGTTTATTATAAGACGGCACAAGACAGACTCAACATAAAATGAAAATGAGTAACAGAAAGATAAAAAACAGATTGCCCAGGATGATGCCATCTATGATTCTAACAGTTACGTAGTATTTAATTGTACAATTCAATACGTACCCATTTGTTACTGCCTTTCAAAACACACCTATTTTTGTTTGATGTAAGTTTTCTGAAATCAAAATTATTTTCTCTAAGGAATATAGCATATTATATTTGCTATTTGTAGTGTCATTCAAAGACGAAATATAGCTCATTTAGTTCATCAATGAAGCCTTTTTTCTTTGTAACAATTGGTTTGGGAGGTTCCTCTTCTTCAGGATCACTGTTGGATTCTACTGCTAGCTGGTTCTTTGCTTCCAAAACATCAGCTATCGATTATTGTTGCATTCAGAGAATTTGTTGGTATGTCAAACAATCTGTATAAGGAAAGCGCTGTCATCTGGAATGTTGTTAAAATTACAGTCATGCACAACAAAAATGAAGTGTTTTAGGTAGCTTTCAATACAAAAAAGTATAAAGCTATCTATTGCAGCTGTTCAGAGGAAAGCAATTCTGGAAAATTTTGATATATTTTCACTGATCATGACTCCCAGACCCTAAAACCACGCTCCTTTCAAATGTTGATTTATATATATATATATATACAGTAATCCCTTAACATTCGCGGATTTAACATTCGCGAGTTTTAATTATTCGCGAAATATAAAATGAAGAACATTTCAACATTCGCGAATACTTAACTTGGTTATTCGCGGATTTCGTTTTATAAGGATTTTTTTTTTTAAGTGAACTTCCTTTGTTTTACCGGAAACATGATTTTATGCTAAAAATAGATTATCCCCCTTTTTTTGTTCGAGCTTGGCATTTCTCCAATTTATATTGAAAGACCAAAACGCAAATTTTTTCTTCGAAGTATGTAATGCGCATGCTCCTAAGTTTTGTTTATCGTTTGAATTACGTAAGTCCCCCCGTAGAATAGATTTGTTCTTTCTATTCGCCTGTCAATTTTTTCTTCTCAGTGTTTAGCAAAAGTAAAAGAGAAACTTCATCATGTTGTCGCCTACAGCTAAAAGAGTGAAAAAAGTTTTGAACCTTTGCGAAAAAGTTAAAATTTTAGATAAATTGCGAATGGCAGAAAGAGGGTGCGCGGTCGGTCGTTATTTTAATATTAATGAATCTACGGTCCGATCAATTAAAAAAAAACGAAAAGGCTATAAGAGATAGCGTCTCAGCAAGTGCACCGACTAGTGCCAAAACTGTATCGCAAGTACGGAACAAGTCATTGGAAGAAACTGAAATAGAAGATATGAACCACAAGCAAGTGCCGCTTAGTTCAGCTTTAATACGAGCCAAGGCTAAAAAAATATTTGACGCGATAAAAGTAAAGGATGATACTTTATTTGACTTCCAGGCAAGTAACGGATGGTTTGAAAATTTAAAACATAGGCATAGTTTACACAACATAAAGTTAGTTGGCGAATCGACTTCTGCGGATCATGGCAGTGCTAAAAAATTTCCTGAAGAACTTACAAAAATTATTGAAAGAGGCGGATATGTTCCAGAACAAGTGTTTAATGCCGACGAGACAGGCTTGTTTTGGAAGAAAATGCCGAAGAGAACTTTTCTTGCCAAAACAGACAGCACAGCTCCAGGTTTTAAGGTAGCAAAAGATAGGGTATCTCTTCTGTTGTGTACCAATGCTAGAGGCGATTTTAAAGTAAAGCCTATGTTAATTTATAGATCGCAAAACCCTCGTGCTCTCAGAGGTAACGATAAAAGCAAGTTGCCTGTTTTCTGGCGAGCAAATACCAAAGCATGGGTAACAAGCGTTTTGTTTCTGGATTGGTTTAATGATTGTTTTATTCATGAGGTGAAGAAATACCTTTGATCTAAAAATCTGTCATTTAAAGTTCTACTCCTCATTGACAATGCTCCTGGACATCCACTGAGTTTAAAAGATGCCCATCCCGACGTCGAAGTGGTTTTTTTTACCCCCTAATACAACTTCACTGATCCAACCGTTGGACCAAGGAATCATAGCTGCGTTCAAAGCTTACTACACAAGAGGATCTTTCAAAAGAATTTTAGAATCGATTAAAGTAAATTCAGAAGCCACGGTCACATCGAGTTGGAAAATTTTCAACATAGCAGATTGCATTGCCGAAATTAATGCAGCATGGATGGAACTTAATGAAAGTTCAATTAATTCTTGTTGGCGAAATATTTGGCCCCAAGTGGTACAAAAAGAAAATCAAATGCCTTCAATTTCCAAACCTATTGAAGAAATTGTGGAACTGGCTCATCAGGTCGGAGGTGATGGTTTCGACGACATAAGGAGAGAAGATGTAGAAGATCTGATAATATCCCATGATGATGGACTTACTGAAGAAGAACTTCTAGAAATCCTTGAAGAAAAAATTACACAACCAGGCAATGGCACAGACGATGAGAGCAGGAATTGTGAAGCTGGAGGTAAGCGTCTTTTTTTTATGTTTTTATGTTTTTTTTTACTAAAATTTCTAAAATTAAAATTTTTTCTTGCAGGTGAAATATTTTCTGTAAAAAATGTCGCGGAAATTTTTAAATTACAACAACAACTTGTTGATAAAGCGATAGAATGTGATCCCTCGCTAGTGAGGAGTCTGAAATTTAAAAGCGAAATTGAGGCTGCAACTTTTTCTTACATGGAAATCCATAAAGAAAAGATCTCTTCTGCCAAGCAATCGCATATTACTACTTTTTTTCAGCCATCAACCAGCAAATAATCTTTTTATATTATGTTTATAATTGTTCAAACTTATTTAGAGTATGTATTTTTAATATTTAATAAATACACTATTTAAATTTCAAATATTTTTTCCAATTAAAAAAAATCATAAAACCTAACCCCCTTTTATGCATGGGAGGATACTCTCAACATTCGCGATTTTGACATTCGCGGAGATTTCCGTGAACCTAACCCTCGCGAATGTTAAGGGATTACTGTATATATAATTATAATATCTTTGAATTTCAAATATATATATATATATATATATATATATATATATATATATATAACCATAAATGAAACAATATATATATCTGATCTATGTCATATGATAACTCTCGTATTTATTAATTATTTTGGATGATACTAATTGTGAGTATTAAGCTCACCAATGCCTCGACCGAGTTCGTTGGCCAGCTTGGTCTGCCATCTTGTTTCAAGATGGCAGCCACTGAAAATTTTAAAACTAAAATAAATATACTAAAAAGGTTAAAATTTCAAATTTATTTTTTAATTAAGTGTTAGGCCTTGATACAGGGATTCCAGAGCATTTTTTGTTTTACCTCTATCTTAAAAATTGGCTGAGATAGAGCAGTTTGAAATTCTAGGGTGGCTGGCATTTTGAAACAAGACAGCACATTACAAAAAACCAGCGATTCATTTATGAGTTTTAGTGAACGCGATTTCTCACAAATTATTAACTTTCATTGTTGTAATCATTTTCCCAATCATATGCATAAAACTATATATTCATATCCATTAGCGCCAAATTCTCCCCAAACTTGGCAACATTTGGTGAAATATCACCAAATTTGGCGACCAAAATAAGTCTTCATAAATTAAGCCAACTTGGCTATAGCTCAATAATTTGGCGAATTTCTTATTCAAATTCAGTATTAACGAATCTTATGTAAACGGTTTCTTTGCATTTTAGCTTGCTGTTTTCGAGTAACATTAGCTAAAATTTTAAAACGAAGATATAGGAAAGCTACCTTTTCCTCCCGGTACAGGCCGGAAGGACTTTTTTAAGATAACCTTGACAAAGAAATTCAACTGAGTTTGCCTATCCCACTCTTAAAAGTGATGTCTTAAGCAGAGTGGTCGAAAACATGGTGATGCAATAAGTGGAGTACAACAATATGTGAAAAGCATATGAGAATGGTCTGGACGTCTGAAACAAGGTGCTATATGCAGAGTGACGTTCTATCCAGGTAACTTACTAATGAGGTTTGGCTGTATATATGTTATCTGGGCAAGAAAATGAATTTTTTTATAGTTAGATGCATAATGAGAAATACTTGGAAAATATTGCACCTCTTTTTCTTTGTAGAGAACATTTCGGAAAATTGTAATTCTGTATTTCATGTGTAATTAAACAAGGATCCATGGTCTTTAAAAATTCCCTATGAACCCCTCATTTTCACTGACTTTTAAAAGCACTTAAATTTTGCTAAATTAAAATTTGTATGAACATTAATTTTTTTTAATATTTGATTTTCTCTAGAAATAACTATAAATTGTAAATAAATTTCTTGCATTTTAAAAATTCTTCAAACACTTAGAACATCAGAAATTTACACTTAATAAATTTTTTTAATATACTGTAAAATCCCGATTGTAAGCCCCCTTTTTTCAAAACCAAAAAGGGTTAAATATGGGAGGAGGGGCTTATAATCGAGATTTTTAAAAAAAAATCATTTAAAAACCTGTATTTATCATTAATTTAGAAGTAATAAGAGGCAAGAATCTTGTGTATTTCAGCAGATTTTCACTCAAAAATAAATAAATAAAATCTAACCCCCCCTAAAATCCCCCCCCCCCTCACCACCAACACCACCATAAAACAAATTTTTAATCTTCAAAAATATTTTTCCTTATTTTTTATTTTATTGTAATCATAAATAATCAGTTATCTAAATCCCCCTCAAAATTACTGCTTCCCCTTTTGTCCCCCCCCCTCCTCCTCTGGTACCAAAACCCCATAGTTTAACCTTTATACCTCTTTAATTTTAAATTTCTTTTCAGACTCATTTAATACTCTCTATTAATAATAAATAAACCTAATCTACCACCTAAATTAACCCCTCCTCCTAAAATCTGTGCTTTTCTCCCCCTGCCCCCCTCCCCCCAACCTCATCTTACGAAGACCCTCCCCCTGCAAATGCATCTCGTTAAATTTTAAATCTTTAAAATTCTTATTTTTGTTTCTGCTATATTTGTGATTTTTTTGTAACAATATTTAAATAACGATTAAAGTTATTCCCCTCCTCCTCCCCAAAAAGTAATATTTATTTTCTTTGCCCCCCCCCCCCCCCTCCCAAGTACATTTAAAATCTTTATTTTTGCCTTATATTTGGGAATGGAAAAGAAAATCAAAATTGCTTAAAAGTGAGAGGGGGGAGGCTTACTTTCGGGATTTTACGGTAATATAATTTTTATAAATAAATAAATAATATAAATAAATAAATATTTTTTTTTTCTATTTTTTAACACTTTTTAATTTCCAACAAAGTTGAAAAGTATTTATGACTTTGGTTTGCCATGCTCTAACTCTTGTAAATATACTCTGATTGCCATGTAATTGTTATGTTTACTATGACATTATTATTTGACATTATTATGTTTACTATGACATGTTCGCTATTGAAAATGCAGTCTGCAGCATTTGTAGTTCACTTACAGGGATTCTCAAAAGAATTCTGTTACATTATGGTCTATGGGGGAAAATCATATTGTATTTAAATTATGTTACACAATTACAGACAATGAAATTGATATGAATTTCTTGAGGTGCACTAAAACTTGCTTTCTGTAAAATATGGATTGCATAGCATTTATCATTCATTTACAGGGTCACACAAAAGAATTCGGTTACATAATGGTCTATGAAAAAACTTGTTTGCAGCAAGGAAACGTAAAAATGATATGCAGAGTGCCAGTTACATCATGTGTGAGGTAAGATGCAGCACAAATCTGTGGAACATGAGCTATGATGTAAACGACTGCCCACACCAAATGAGAACAAGCAAGCTGGGGGAAAAAAAAAAAAACGGTAAATAGGGAAATATTTTCACAGATGTGATGAAAAGAGTGCAGTGTAATACAATTATAAGTGATGGTGTGCACACTAAAACAGAAAATTTTTACAGTCCCTTGTGATTATATCTTAGAAGGTTTTACTCTATTATTGATAAAAGCGTGTTAAGGCATGTGAGATATATTTGTTTCAGTACATATGGAGGAAAATAAGATTTGTCTTCTTTGTATTCAAAATTTTTTTAGATGAGTTGATAATTAATATATTTTATTATGTATGGAATATCTATATTAAAATTTTAGTATCCTTGACTTCTCAATTTTATATATATTGTTTTGTTTCAGATTTTAAAACATTTCCCAAATGCTTGCATTTATATGACAAAATCCGGTCCTGTATGTATTCTTCATGAAATATTAAATGACTTGTTAAAACAACCTAAGTTAGAAGCATTGTTTTTAAAGAATATGACTATGTTATATAGGTTTTTGGCACAAGTAAGTTTTGTATAATACCCTCCTTCCCTTATCATTTCAGTATTTTTTTTTCTCTTCCTATAAAATGTTTCTATGTACGAATTTACTATACATATTAAACTTCTTTTTTTTTTTTCAGGTGCATTCAGAAGCACCAATATTGCTTCCTTGTGACTTTTTTAGTGAATGCATTATTCCAAAGTTACATCCTGACAATGATAAAATTGGATTAGTTTTAGACTGTACATCTGTAAGTTTTTTTTTTTTCCCCTGAAAATAGTGAAAATATTATGAACATTTATTTTATTAGGAAATGTTCTTTATGTAAAAAGTAATGGCAGTTTCTGTTGTTTAAGTTTCCAACCAATTTCTTTTAGATAGCTAGAAACAATTTTAAAACATACTCTAAGTTCAGCAACAAGTCCCATACATTTTAATAACAAATTTGCCGCCCTCTTCCTCCAAAAACAAAAAACAGAAACATCCATTTAACTGGAAATTGTGTCTTTTTTCAATTTATGTTAAAAATTAGCTTTGGGGAACGTCTTTATACTGAAATTGTACCAAACTCTGAAATTTTCAATATGAACACCTAATTTTAACATCATATTTAGATTTTCGATATACCTTAGGATACCAAACGGAAAGTCCATTCAGTCAAGTAGTTTAGGAGTTATGAAGGTTTAAAGTTTTGAACTCTTAATGTTAATACAGTGACTCCCATTAGTGCGGACTTCCAAGGAAGGCCGTATTAAATGATGTAAATGTTTGGATGCTATAAAATAATGACTTGTTGAATAAATTAAATTTATATTTTGACAAAAATTGAATAGGTTATCAACTTTATCTTAAAAGAAGCACCTTTTTGTTTTTAGTAATTTTGTCTATAAAAGAAGTTAATGATAGTTTGTTAATACAAAAGAATTAATTACTCAGGATAAACAAAATATGCAATGAAACTCCCGTATTTGAATATTTAAACTTTAATTAATTTTAAACTCTCATTATTCTTCATAGTTGAGCAAAGAATTGTTGACACATCATTTTACAATTTTGCGACACACTCAAAAATTTTGTCTGTTTTATCCCATTCAGATTTGTAATATGGGCAAATAAATATTAACCTCTCATGTTTATAATGGTAGAATGTTTTCTATTTTTTCCTTACTGTCACTGACAATTTCTTGATTTCTCAATGATCAAAGTTACACCAAAGTTGTTTTTGAAGAAATAATGTATTAAACCAGTTTCGATTGTGCTCAATCAATTTATGGGGAAAAAAATGTAAGCATTATCCAATATCATAAAAATTTTCACACATTAAAACCTTCTCACCGCTGTGAACTGATATATCCGTTCACTATGCTGTAGGTTTCACTGCAATGGAAGCATTGTTTAAATTAATATAATTCTATAAATATAATGCAATTTTAAAACATC
This sequence comes from Maratus michaelseni, assembly GCA_963931845.1. Lineage (NCBI taxonomy): Eukaryota > Metazoa > Arthropoda > Arachnida > Araneae > Salticidae > Maratus > Maratus michaelseni. The sequence goes on along the minus strand of OZ007590.1, from coordinate 251,724,371 downwards.
AAATAATGATTAATACTCTCACGGACTATACTTATATACGTAATTAAGTTTTTGATATCAAGTTTGAAAATTCATCTTTTAATAGTATCTTTCAAAAATTACAGAGAAAACAACATTACAAATTCGCCCTTTTGCTTGGCGGTCTGGGGGTTAAACAATATCTTAACATTAATTGTAAATAGATAGAAAAAGATGGGGAAAACAAAATTGTTCTCATTAACAGTATTAAACAGAGATGCATTAACAAGAATCCTCTGTAAATTTCTGTGAAAATGATTTAAAAAGAAATAATATTAATTAATTTTCAAAAAGGTATGACTCCTATAATTTTTTTAACAATAACCAATTTCTAGAAACTTTAAATATACAAATCGAAAGTTACAACTCATTCTGCCAAGTAGTTTTTGAGTTATGCTTAAAAAAATTACCCACATTGCAATCGACCATATTTTGCACACTTTGGTTATCACTTCTTCAGTGCAAAAGCAGAAGATGTAAAAAATACCTAGATTATTATTATTTTTTTTTTTTTTTTTTTTTTTTTTTTTAGTATTTATCGATATTAAATTTCCCTGGAGGAAAATTTACAGTTATTAAAGAAATGTCTCTTTAAGATAATTATAACATTTAAAATATTAAAATAATAATTAATTTAAAAAGAAATAAGTTGCAGTTGTGGCAGTTATTTAAGTGGTATTTTTAAACAGAGTGAACACAGTCCTATTTTAGTTTTCAGGAGTATTCTAAAATAATAATAATAACTAAGTTAGTGAGAGCGCATTAGTAGAATTTTAAAAACTCTTGCTAAATTTTTCTTCAAAGTCTAAATTTAAAGTTTGTGATAAAATTTATTTTTTAGCCATTTTAATTTTAAAGCATGAACGATATGATCAAATGTCTTAACTTAAACTGATTAATTTTAAACAGGAAATACTAATATATCGTATGTCTTTTCATGCAGCTTTATCTATACTACTAACAAAAATTATGTTTGTCTGTGTGTTGGCGATGGCTAGGAAAACCTACCACATGTAAGAGGTCTGTAAATTTGGATGAGGATAGTCCGAGGCAGGTCCAAATGCACCTATGGCTCAGATTTTTCATTTTTTCTTAAATAACCAAGATATTAATTTAAAATACGGAGCATCGCAAAATAGCATGCCATTGCCGATAATGAGGATTTTCAAAGTTTTGCAAGCAGGGAAAAAGATTCCTTTTTATTTTTTCTATTTTTGCAAACTCATATTGGCTTAACAAATCAAAATTAAAATAAATAAATAATAATAATAAATAAATACCCACTTAACTATTGTATTGTTCTGGTTCTAACAGTGTTACCCATTTAAAAATATAATTAATATTTACCCTTTCAAAAAAAAAATTGTTTTCTGAACATCAAATTCGTTTTTTTTTTTTTTTTTTTTTCCCCACTTTTATATAAAAGCCTTATATGCCTTCCTGAAAAAAAAAAAAAAAAAAAAAACACTTTTAGATGGTACTTGTTCGGTTACAATGGTGTTATTTGTTTAAAAAAAAAATCACTATTTATTAATCCCTTCAAACAACATTTTCATAATGCTGTTTTCAGTTGTTTCCTTTATTCTGCAATTTTTTTTAATCTACTTTCGCTTTCTTGAACGATATATGAAAAAATTTAAAATACATACTTATAAATGGCACCTTTTCTTTTCTAATGATGTCTTTGTTTTAAAAATGTATTAATATTTACTATTCCAAAAAAATATTTTCTGGAAGTCCTTCCATTAATCTGCCAAAGTTTTTTTTTTTTTTTTTTTTTTTTTTTTTTCTCACTCCCTTCTCAGATATCAACTGTGTTGCTTCAGAATCAGATCTTGCAACTTTATCATATTAGTGTCTTAAAAGAGTGAGAGGGCAGGGGCAGTTTTATATTATTTAAGTTTTGTCGGGAACTTTTGGTTAGAATTGAAAGTCTAATATATCTAAATGTCAAAATTAGTCCTCCTTTGAATCGATTTTCGTTTAAAAATATAAGATCATACAAATTCGAGGGTGTATGTATTATTGTCAGAGCTGCCAACTGCTACGAAAAAATCGTAGTTGCTACGATTTGGGGTTAAAAACTACGATGCTACAAAAATTTGTCTAAAACTACGATTTTCTGCAAAAAGACGCGAATTTCACAAAAAAATCGCCCTAAAAAAACACGAATTTCGTCAACAGATCACTGAAATAAAGCGAATTTCGTCAAAGATATTGCGGGAAAAGGCAAATTTCATCAAAGGATCACAGAAAAAACATGAATTTCGTCAAAGGATATCTGGAAAAAAGCGAATTTTGTCAAAAGATCGCTGAAAAAACGAGAATTTCGTCTAAGTATTGCTGAAAAGACACAAATTTCGTCAAAGTATCACCGAAAAAAACGTGAATTTCATCAAAAGATCGCTGAAAAGACGTGAATTTCGTCAAAAGATCGTCGAAAAAACACTAATTTTGTCAAAGAATTGTGTAAAAAGTGCGAAATTTGGCAAAAGCTCGCTGAAAAAAACGCGAATTTCGTCAAGGGATTGCTGAAAAAAGCAGGAATTTCATTAAAGGATCGCGGTAAATAGCGCGAATTTCGTCAAAAGATCACGGAAAAGACTGAATTTCGTCAAAAGATCGCTGAAAAGACGTGAATTTCATCAAAAGATTGTTTAAAAAACACGAAATTCAGCGAAAGATCGCTGAAAAAATACAAATTTCATCAAAGAATTGATGAAAAAACGCGAATTTTATCAAAGGATCGCTGAAAAAATGCAAATTTCGTTAAAGGATCGCTGCAAAGACGCAAATTTTGTCAAAAAATCACTGAAAATACACGAATTCCGAAAAAAAATTGAAACTATATTCCTTTTACTATTGTAGAAAATTTGCCACGAAACGTAAAAAAAAAAATTTAAAAAGTCTATTAAAAAATCCAGAAACTGGCTACAAAGTGCATAACTTCAGAATAATGTTGGGGCCGTGGTTAGAATACTTGTTAAAATAAAAAATTTATACTAGTTGCCAAAAATGTGTGCAAGTATGGATTAAGTTCATTAATGGATGCCAAATAGTTCAAAAACAGTTTATTAAAAAGAATTCTTGATCAAAAGTTAGTAAAACAATAAAGGTCATATTACTATCACAGGTTTCAAACTCACTCAACATAGCTTCTGCAGAACATGAAGAAAAATACTTAAGTGGATGGCTGGTTTCATATCAACTGGAGTATTACACAGATTCTAATTCAATATACTAGATGCCATCAAGAGCTGGACCAGCCAGGCTCATAATATTGGACAACACTTTTTAACTTGAGATTACCTGTGCTCACATTACTATGCATCTGCCAACTGTGTGAGAAGTCAAAGACACAAGAGCTTAAATACTGCTGAAAGCAAGGTCAAATATGCAGTTAAAAATAATTATGCAAATATTTACTACTGTAAGGCAGTGAAAACAATTAACTGGAAAAGTGACTGACATGAAATGATTTTTCCTGCAACATGTCAATCCAACCATGAGAACCAACCAACCACTTTCACAATGTAAACACAGTCATAAGTGAGGTGGCAAGTTGTTCATGCAAGCACAAAACTTAGTACTTTATAAAATTAAATTTTCTTGTTGCATATTAAGTAAGTAATTTATATTTTTAAACATATACATTAACTATTTAAATACCCATAACAATTTAAACACTTAAAAAAATATAAACAAGTTAACTATACTTGTTATTAGGATACTTAATGTTAATGGTTGAGCAGAGACACTGGGAAAACAATTTAAACATTTTATAGCTTTATTTTACTTTAATTTAACATAACTTATAAATGCATTTAATAAACCTTAAACCAACAAATGCCCCCTTTTCCCAGAGTCTCTAGCTCAGCCAAATAACCATTTGCAATAAAAGTAAAACCTTTCACTTGGCAAAGCCTTTGTAAACATATCAGCTACATTTGCTTTACCTGAAACAAATTTAAGCTTAAACTTATTTAAATTTTCTCTGACAAAATAAAATCTTGTATCTATGTACTTAGTTCTATTATTCTCTACACAGTTTTTAGAAAAACATATTGCACTCTGATTGTCACAATATACATCAGGTTTACTAAAGTTTAAATCGAGAAATGACTGGCAATTTCTAATTCTCAAAATCCAGTTAAGTTCTTTAATGGAATCCGACAATGCAACATATTCAGCTTCCATACTCGATAATGCAATGCATTTCTGTTTACCTGAACTCCATATTATTGGTACTTGATCTACGAAAATGACATGACCACTAATAGACTTTCTATCTATTATATCTGAAGCCCAACTAGCATCAGTATACACAGTTAAATTGCTGTCAGAGCTTCTAGAAATATTTATTGCAAAGTCACTTGTATAAAAAACATATTGTAAAACCTGACTTAAATTTTTCCAATGGGACCATGAAGGATTACTTGAAAATTGAGAAAGAGCTATTACTGAAAACAGAATGTCAGGTCTGGTTCTAGATGCAAGAAATAAAAGGCTTCCTATCAATTCCCTATATGGAATATTCTTGGCTTCTTCACCCTCAATGGTCTTGTTTAAGACAACACCTGGTGTAAGTGGCAATTTACACTTTATTCTGGGAATTTCTCTGAATGTTTCACTTGACTTTTTAATGTACCTCTTTTGATGCATATGAACTTCATTGTTAATTTCTTCAAATTCCACTCCTAAGAAGTTTTTAATTTTTCCCAACACTTTAATTTCAAACTTTGTTTTAATCAAATCAATTACTTCTTTTAATCTATTTTTATTTTTGGCAAATATGGCCAAATCATCAACATATACCAATATTATAATTTCAGACTTATAAGTATAGATGCAGTTACAATCAATTTTATCAAACCCTAATTTAACAAATGTATCATCTAGTTCAACATACCACTCACGCCCGGCTTGATGTAAGCCATATAAAGCTCTCTTTAACTTCATTACATAACTTTCCTTTCCTTTTTCAACAAAACCCTCAGGTTGGTCTATGTAGATTTCCTCTTTCAGTTTAGCATATAAATAAGCACATTTAATATCCAAGTGTTGATGTTCCCAACCTTTTATCATAACCAACATGACAAAGAAAAATCTGACTAATGAAAAAGATATAACTGGAGAGAAAGTTTCAAAGTAATCCACACCTTCAACCTGCCTGAACCCCTTTGCCACAAATCTAGCTTTAAAACTTTTTATTTTCTCATTTTCATCTTTTTTAATGGCATAAACCCATCTACTACCCAATACTTTTACCTTTTTCAGGCCTGGGTACTAAGTCATATACTTCTCTTTCTTGAAGGGTACCTAATTCATTTTTCATGGCTTCTAACCAATTATCTTTTTCAGGCAATTTTTGGGACTCTTTATAGGAAGATGGGTCTTTACTTCTACACAACATGCCTCTAATTCTGAATCCTCCCCCTCACTTTCATCTGCACTTTGAGTTAATTCTTTATTCTTACCTTCAGATTTGAAATTAAATTCATTTGGATTATAAGTTAACCGATTTTCTTTGCAATATTTTTCAACCTCATTTTTACTTCTCAATTTGACTCCTCCCTTTTTGGGGTAATAATACACATCTATTCTACCAGCACTTTTCCCTTTCTTTCTCTCTACCTCTACTCTTTCCCAATTTGTAACAGATGATGTGGGAGGTATATCCTTAGATTCTGAAATGTCCTCATGAAAATTTTCAAGAATTTTTACATTTACCAAATTTTTACTTTCTTTGTTATACGACTTAAAATAAGGGTTTTCCTCATTAATTCTGACATGTTTGGTTTCATCAACTATAGTAGTTCCAGGGTACCAAATTCTATAGCCCAGAGTAGCTGAGGCGTTTCCTACCATAACCCCCTTTTTGGCTCTTTTCTCCAACTTATTTCTATATCTACTAGGAATGTTAACGAATGCTGTGCTTCCAATAACTTTAAGATGTCTCACTGAAAAAGGTTTACCTCTCCAAACATTAAGTGGGGCTTTTCCTTTCAACTTACTATGAGGGAATCTATTTTTCAAATAATTCTGGGTACTGACCAATTCTGCCCATAATTCCTGGGGTAAATTTCCTTGCTCTATTAACGATCTTACGCCTTCCAAAAGAGTTCTATTGTAGCGTTCAGCCACCCCATTCATTTGCGGCGAATATGCATTAGTCATTTCACGCTTTATACCTTCCCCTCTCAAGTAATTTTCAAATTCATTTGAAAGAAATTCTCCCCCTCTGTCAGTTTTGATTCTCTTAATCTTTCTACCCATTTGTCTTTCCACAAAAACTTTAAAATTTCTGAAATTTCTAAATGTTTGGCTTTTATGACTTAGAAAATATACAAAAGAATATCTAGAAAAATCATCTATGATTGTCATAAAGTATCTAGCACCACCTAGAGAATTAACCGGAGCAGGGCCCCAAATGTCCATATGACAGAGTTCAAGTATGTTTGAAGTATTTATATCTCTTTCTTGAAAACTTACTCGCTTACTTTTTGAAAAATTACAAGTTTCACATTCATTCATTTTACCAGAGACTTTTTCTATACCATAAGCATTTCCTGACCTGGCAAATTCTAGTAAAGATTTACAGTTTAAGTGCCCAAAACGTAAATGCCAATTTGTTACATTATTTTTAGCAATATGTGCCCCCAAAACTTCACCTTTTCCACAATTTGCATTTATTGAATAAAATTTATTTTTGAGTGGAACTCGTAACATCTCCCCATTAGTATCAGATATTTTTGCTTCATCACCTGTAAAATTTACATTTAAACCTTCAATACATAGACATCTCACTGAAATTAAATTACGACACATTTCTGGAGCATAATACACATTTTTCAATACAAGATTAAAAGGAACAGTACCTGAATTAATAATCAAATTTACGTTACCAATGCCAGAAATCCTCGTGTTACCCTTAGCAGTAATTGCCTGGCTTTTGAATTCCCGAAAGTCCTTAAACACCGTTTTTTCTTTACAAAAATGGTCTGTTGCTGCTGAGTCGATGACAAACTCCAGGTTTAAATTCTCGCTCATCATTGCAGCGGCAAAATGGGCTTGACTGAAGTTACGGCTGCTTTTCTGTTTGTTCCATGAGCCACTTTGGGATCTGGAATTCAATCTACAGAACTTTTTCAGATGTCCAGGCTTTCCACAAGAATAACACAGTCTTTCTTTTTCTTTATGTATGGATAAAAGGGCTTGGTTTCTTGGAATCTCAGTAGATTTTGACCTTTGGCGATCATATTCAGCAAGTAGTTGCTTTCGGACCTCGTTCACTGTAAAATCGGCATCTGGCAGTCGATATAGTTGTATTACCAAACTTTCATAGCTTTCAGGCAGATGCTCCAGGATTTGGTAGGCAACTTCATCAGGTGGGATTTCTTTACCAGCTGACTCTAAGTCCTTTGAACTCTCCAATACTCGGTTAATGTAGGTCGCCATGGAATCCATTTCATTATATTTAATATTCATAAATTTTCTTCTTAATGCTGCAATTCCAGCACGACTACAAGGTTCAAAAGTGTTCTTTAGTAACACCCAGACTTCTGATGGTGTTTTGGCATCATATATAATATTTTTCAAGTTTTCCTCGATACTTAAACACAAAATGGCCAAGGCTTTGCTTTCCTTTACCTTATCCACTACAACATCTGCCTTGAGAGCTTCATTCGTCACTTTGTCAGAAGTAAAATCACTTAAGTTCTGACTTATCAAAAACAAATTCACATTGGATTTCCATGACTTGAAATTCTCTCTATTTAGCTTAGGAAAGGAAAATGAGGAATAACTTATTTCACCAGTGGCAGCCATTTTTATCTCATAAAGCAGAGCTCATCCAACCACGCTCTGCTACCAGTTGTTGAGGCCGTGGTTAGAATACTTGTTAAAATACACAGGTTTCAAACTCACTCAACATAGCTTCTGCAGAACATGAAGAAAAATACTTAAGTGGATGGCTGGTTTCATATCAACTGGAGTATTACACAGATTCTAATTCAATATACTAGATGCCATCAAGAGCTGGACCAGCCAGGCTCATAATATTGGACAACACTTTTTAACTTGAGATTACCTGTGCTCACATTACTATGCATCTGCCAACTGTGTGAGAAGTCAAAGACACAAGAGCTTAAATACTGCTGAAAGCAAGGTCAAATATGCAGTTAAAAATAATTATGCAAATATTTACTACTGTAAGGCAGTGAAAACAATTAACTGGAAAAGTGACTGACATGAAATGATTTTTCCTGCAACATGTCAATCCAACCATGAGAACCAACCAACCACTTTCACAATGTAAACACAGTCATAAGTGAGGTGGCAAGTTGTTCATGCAAGCACAAAACTTAGTACTTTATAAAATTAAATTATCTTGTTGCATATTAAGTAAGTAATTTATATTTTTAAACATATACATTAACTATTTAAATACCCATAACAATTTAAACACTTAAAAAAATATAAACAAGTTAACTATACTTGTTATTAGGATACTTAATGTTAATGGTTGAGCAGAGACACTGGGAAAACTAAATGGGAAAACAATTTAAACATTTTATAGCTTTATTTTACTTTAATTTAACATAACTTATAAATGCATTTAATAAACCTTAAACCAACAAATAACAGGTACCTACCTTCCTGCCAAATCTTGTAGATCTGTGCGCATCGCAGCAGTCTCTTCACAAAACAGCACACCCAGAGACAAACATCTATGTTTATTATTATAGATATAGATTTTCATCTGAAACAATATATTGAACTTACTTTTGAAAAATGAGATTAACCTGACCTGAAATTAAAAAAAAAAAACAATTAGCACAGAGCAACCTGATACAGGACATTTTAGACAAATTTAGACATTTTTCTCCAGAAAAATATCAGTAGTTTCGTCAGGGGAGGGGAATCTCCACCTCCCCAACCGCCCTAGAATCTTTCAGAAAATTCATTGCGAAGTTCAGAAATTTAGCTTAGGAATTGACAAAGCATGAGTTGAATGGGAAGAATTACATTTAATCAATCCCACCCACTACCAAAAAATTAGCAAAAACAAAAGAGTCTCCTACTTTGTATGCTTACATTCATAACACATACGTTCAGTTGATTAGTATTTGTTCGCTTAAAATTTGCAGCGTAAAAAACAACAACCAACCAACCTCCAGATTAATTTGAATTGTGTGTGCTACTATTTTTCATTTTCAAAGGTTGGCAGGTCTGTATTGACAATATTATTGTTTATATCTGTTTATATTACTGTCTTTGTGGTATTAATTGTTCCTTTTTTATTACCATTATTCTTTTAGGTGTTAGTGCCTGCTTTGTTATCAGATGATTATTTTTTGAATGATTCTGAAGTTTTTTATAACCTAATTGCTAAATTTGGAATATTAGCAAATTATTTCATTGTAAAAGGTAATGGTGAGATGAAATCATTGACTTTATCTATATTTAAAGATCTGGAGCTTCATCAGAAAAAAAGCAAACAAATTAATGGTAAGTACTTATTCAACATAGTAAACTGATAGTTTCTTAAACATTTTGTTCTTATAAAAAATGTAGAATCATTGTTGTAAATAACACATTATTGAGTTGAATATGTTTTTTGACATTTTTTTTATATTCTGTTTAATTGTTAAAATCATGCTATTCTTCTTTTTATTATTAAAAACTTTGCTCTTAATTTCAGTATGATTTATTTCATGAAAACTTTAAAACATTTTTAAGGTTAAATTATAATAGATGTAGTTGATTGTTGAGAAAGAAATCTTAGTTGTTTGGCCTTCATTATATCTATAATTCTATCTATTTTAAGTAAATTATTTGCACAGAAAATAAAGTTAATGTTTTTTATTCATTCAATGTATCACTTTAAAAAGCATTTTATATCCATCTACTATTACTATTAGAATGTGATGATATTTCTGTTTTAACAGGTTATTTGTATAAAATATGAAGCTATTGTGCTCAGTAGGTTTCATTTTAAACAGAAAGATTGCAATCTTTTCTTGGGAGATTCTTTTGATGAAAGAGTTAGTAGCAATTTAATCCCACTTTCGAATTGCAGTTCAATAAATTAAGTCCATACCCATTTATATCATCCCTATAGCAATCATTAACAAAAAAAAAAAAAAAAGAGAAAAATCTTTTAATTTAAATCAGTGTGTTTTTAAAGAGAGTGAAAAAAAAACTTGATTTTAATCAAAATTTGAATCCCAATTAAAATCAGTAATCAAGTTAATTAAAATTGTCAAATTCTTATTAAGTATTAAGTGTATGTAAATATCTAATTATTTTTAGAATATATAATCTATTAAGCTAGACATGCTCTACTAATCCGATTTCCATTTCCTAGTTTTTATTGTTTTAAATCAAAGTTTATTATCTTACATAAAACTATTTTTACTGTTTGATTTATAACCAGCATTAAGAAATAACTTTATAAATTTGGTTTTTATGTTCTATTTAGTGAATATATTAAGTTAGCATTTATGTGTTAAAACTTTGCACATATATATACTATATATTTATTTACCTTGTCAGAATTTGAAAAGAAATAAATTAAACGCTATTAAAGTTGTTTTTACTCTTTATTTAAATGTTAATATGTTAAACATTAACATCATCTTCATTTTGATCTCATTTTTAGTTTACTTTCAAATAATCCTGCACATATTTTCATTTTTCAAAATTTCTCTTTTTAAACATAGTTTACATTCATATTTTCTTTTAATCTCTTGTCATAATTTCTTGTAATCGTGTAGAAATATCTGATTTTTTCCCCCCTTTTACTTCTATTTTAATATTGTAGCTATTGTAGTAACTTTCCTATCTATTATGATAGCTTGTTATTTAATTCATTAACTATTATAAGTTTTATTGGCTAGAATTTAGCATGTTAATTTTTCTTCTCTTTCTGCCTTTCATAAAATTTTCTCCCCTAAGTTGAAGTTTAATTTCTAAAGAAAGGCATAATGTTCAGAATTTTTAACTGAATCTGCTTCTCCACAGCTTTTATTTATTTTTAATGTTTAAGAGTGATAGGACAAAATATATTATTTAAAGAAAAAAAATATGTATTGAGTCTATATTGAATGCTTTCATGCTTCAAATTTATTCTTGATCCCCATGAAGTTTTACTTAATGCTGCACTTAAAATATCTAGTTGAAAGTCGCATTTTTAAAAAAATCATGCTTACTGTCCGCCCTCAAAAACCACTTCTTTCTGAACAGAGCTTGCATCATTATTATTCATTGTTCCTTTTTCATCATATCCCAACATTTCGTATGCCGGTGTAATGGAATAAAACCATTTAATTAGAGTTTATAATGTAATATTTTAAATATTATTTATGCTTAATTAAAGAATGATATTGTTGTGTGTGTTTGTTGTTTAAATGTATCATTTTAATTGTCATATAATTAAGATTCTAATTTATCTGCTACTAGAATTAATATATGCATTGTCTGAGTGTCTAGTTACTTGAATTGAGATCAATTTATTTATGTATAACTTTCTACTATTATGTTTTCTTTTTGCAGAAAAACAAAAATTAGCATTGTGGTCAACTTTCAAAAATTTTGATGAAATGACTTGTGTATATTTTGAAGACTTTCTTCCTGAAGATATTGGTAAAAACTTTATTATTATTTAAATGAATTTAAAAAATACACATTTGTCCTTTATCTTAAAAAAAAGGTGAAATCGTATTATTTTTTCTTGATATTAACTCAACTATACTATACAGCATAAGTAATACTGTTAATTATTGCAAAAATAATGTTTTAATTTTTATGTTTATACTTTCTTTGACAATTGCATAAATGTATATCTTATTATTAAACCAATTAACATATTTTCTGTGGTAATTAAAAAAAAATTGCATATTTAGGAAAACTTGGTGCAGTATTTTTATACATGTGGTCCCTTTTTAGTCCCCTTTTTAAATAAAAATGGTTCCCTGAAGTCCCTTTTTTTAAATAAAAATGGTTTCATTTCCCCCTTTTGGAGGACTAAAATGTGTTGGAAGCCCTGTATTTGAAGCCATTTTATATTGTTGTTATTATTACCACTTACCAGATTTGATAAAGCAATTTAGATACTTATCTTAGCAAATAAATAAAGTAATTACTGTATTTTCCTTTTGCCCAAAAAATTATATATTGTTTTTGGATTTTGCTTAGATTGCAAATTGTTTATTAATTATCCCCATGCTAGCCTATTGCAGTTTTTAAATTTTCATAAGGCTTTTAAAATTATATTAATATTCTCTATAGAAGGTTTCCATCTGAAAATGAATACTCAATACTGCATTATGATCAACATTAAAAATAATATTCAGGCTTTGGCCGTATTAAATTTTGTTGATACTGTTTTAAAAAATATATATATTTTTGTTATGTGTGATAGATTTATATGATGACCTTTAAAATATGTATTAGAAATTAGAATCCTAAAACACAGCATAATTTTGAATTAAATTGAATGTGTCCAGTTGCATTATTTTTCTTAGTAATTTAATAGAAATCTTAATATCTACATATATTAATTGTTACGCCACCGTACATTATTTCTGTATTAATTGATGCTAATGTAATTCATTATTTTATGTTAATTAACCACGTAACTTAATCTTATAATCATTTTTCTTTAAAGTTCCTTTTACTTTCTAAATTTTGCAAATATTTGGTTAAAGTAATTTTATTCTGTTATTAAATAATAATATTAATCAATAAATCAAATGCTCTAATCAATAAAATCATTAATATAATATTTAGTAAAATTAATCTCAGTAAAAGATAAGTTTTTCGCGTGTCAAAACAAACAACCATGAAATATTCTAAGTCCAAAAACAAAATTCAGAATTATTAAATATTAATTATTTTATCTTAAAACCATATTCAATCTATAGATCAAAATTTTTACATTCAGAATCAGTTTACGGTTTATGAATACGTTACTTAGTTCAGGAGTTATGGCAAGAAAAAGTATTTATTCATTTTGCGTTTCAAAGTTCGCGCGATTTGTTTTGCTGAAATATGGACATTTTGAATGCGCATCTTCTCCAAAATACTTGTTGTTTAAGATCACGTGACAGGATTTCTCGGAATAAATAGTTTGCAGTTCATTGCACTCCGGTGGGGACGCTATCCCAACTCCGCGTCGATCCGGGTATTTTTCCGACGCCGTTGCCATTCAGGAGTAACTTTGATTATTATACATCTCAACTCTGCGTTGCGTAGCGAACACTCGATAACGCTCGATGCTTATTGGCTGAAAGTTTGCTTTCAAAATTCTAACTGATTTTTGAAAGTCATGTTTCTCATCAGTTGTCGACTGGGGATTAAGCTAGCTAGACGCTCTATGAAATAGGCGGACCTTCGGGTCCCGCCGCCTTCGCTGTGAAAATCACCGCTGCCTTCGCCATAAAATTCATCGCTGTCTTCGTATCTTCGTTTGAGAAACGCTGAGTTCGGCAGTTTTTCTAATGTGTTATCTTCGTCATTAAAACACTCTGATTTTCGCCCGTGCGATTTTCTTCTTCAACAGCTCAGGCTGTCGTTAATGCAAGTTTTTCACTCACAACATAATTTAAATTTCATTCATCGCAATTATCATATAATATCTTCAGCTTTCTTCTTCAACGGCTCAGGCTGTCATTAGCGCGAGTTCATTTTTATTTCAAGTAAAATGGATGTCCAGTCCTAATTGATCCTTTAGCTTGAATGCCAGAGACTACCTACAGCATTCTTCAGACGCTGCTTTCCTCTTCAACGGCTTATGCTGTCATCTGCACGAGCTCTCTTTTTATTTCTTATAAAATGTATGTCTAGCCCTAATTGATTTTCAAGATTTGTTCTGAAAGGAACAATTTAATGCCATCTTCTTTGCTAATGCCATCGACTGTCTTTAGCTTCTTCCGATGCCACTTTTTTCTTAACCATTTGTCATCAGCGCAAGCTTCATTTTTATTTCGTATAAACGAAATGTCCAGTCTTAATTAATCTTCTTCATCTCTTCAAAAGGAAACGCTTTAGCGCCATCTTCTCTGCTAATGCCAGAAAATATCTTCAGCTTTCTTCCGATGCTGTTTTCTTCATCACCGGCTTAGACTGTCATCAGAGCGACGCAACTTCATTTTTATTTCGAATAAATGAAATATCCAGTGTTAATTAATCTTCTTCATTTCTTCAGAAAGAAACGCTTTAGCGCCATCTTCTTTGCTAATGCCAGAAAATATCTTCAGCTTTTCTTCCGATGCTGTTTTCTTCATCACCGGCTTAAACTGTCATCAGAGCGACGTGACTTCATTTTTATTGCGAATAAATGAAATATCCAAACCTAACTGATCTTTTAAATTCATTCTGAAAGGAACATTTTAGAGCCATCTTCTTTGCTAATGACATAGGCTGTTTTCAGCATTCTTCCGAAGCTGCTTTCTTCATAAATGACTCTGTATGTCATCAGCGCGAATTTCTTTACTCTGCTCAAGAATTAGATTCGTCCGATTCATTAAAATTGTGAATATCCAAGTCTAGTTGATCTGGAAACGTTTTTCTTAAACAAAGTAATCATAATAATTTCTTCTTTAACGCCATTAACTGTCATCCACTGTTAATCTTCAATATAAATATATAAACATTATTTCTTCCAAATAAAAATATTGATGTGCCATATTCATCATTAATGAAGCAGTCTGATGCTCGTGTCTTCACAGTGTAATACACAGTATTATATCACATATATAAGTTAATTGTTTCTTAGTGATCTTAAATGTTTTACCAAGCAATGGAAGAATGAAAGTATGTGATGAAATTTCATTATATAATTTGACAAATATGAATGTGTTGTTTTAAGGTTGGCCAACTAAGTGTTTTCTTACAAGTGTAAGTTACGTATAATTCGTAAATAAATTTTATGGGTGAGTGTTACTTTTGGTTATTTTACATCTTAATCTAATAATCGACTTCTAATGTGAATTTCTTTTCCAAATCATTTAGTGAAGTTTATTTAATTGTTTGTCCGGCCCTGTTCTTAAATTCTTTTGCTATATATTTTACAGTCATGTCGATTATTGGATTAGTTACCGCTATACGATCTTGTGCCATAATGTTGTTTTGGATTGGAAGATTTTAACCATTTCTTTAATTGTAACTTCTTTAATTTTTGCTTCTCCATTTTCCAAAATTAATATTTCAATTTTTATTTTTCACACCAATCCGAAACAATGTAACATTAATAAAAGAAAGTTTCGCTTGGTGTGTGCATGTGTGTGTATCTGTCTGTCTGTCTCTGCAATGACTTGCAAAATCTAGCACACCTAGAAGTCTGAAAATTTAGGTGAGGATAGTCCAAGGCCTCTCCTGGTACACCTGAGAATCAAGATTTTAATATTTTGAAAATTAACTGAAATATTAATTAAATTCATTAACAATCGTTTCCAAAATGCCATCCTTTTTTCTGAAAATGATGCAAAAGAAATCTCAAAACCACAAAAATCAGGTCTGTGTAGAGAGAGGGAAGAAAGACTTTAGGTTTGCACGAAAAAGATTGGTTTACTAGAATGACTTTTAACTATACCTTTTTGCAACATGCCAAAATAATAAAAACTATTAAATCTTTCAACACGAAAATTTGCCAATCTAGATTAACAAAAAATCTCAAATTCAAAAAATCAAATTCCAAAAAAATTCCACCCACAGCTTTCAGAAATATTAATTAGAAGTTTTTAATTTTTTGAGCGATTTAATCTTGCAAAGAACACATGTGTTCTGTAAAAATTTTATAGTGTCAGGTGTCAATGAATCCACAAAGAAACAGGGTACTAGGAGATATTTTAGAGGACTCAAATTAACAGTTCTAATTAAGCTACGATTTTAAAATTAGCACTGTTTGAATCTTCTCTGTTTCCACATTTCAAGTTTGTAACAATTAAGATTATATGATAGTTAGAACCCAAGATATTTTATTATTTTACATTAATTTTATTGGAGAAAAATAATTATTTATGTATTTTTTCACGAGCCAACCATAGCAGATGTTATATCTTGAATAAAGAAAGATACAAAACAAGTAATAAAAAGTTGGAGTTGTGTTATTAGAAGCTTTTAAAATTATTAAAAATCTTTGGGTTTTTTTTATTGGAAAATTATGTATCCTTATTTAAAACAGTCTAAGAATTAAAATTCACCAATAAGTTTTTATTTTATAAAAATTTTGATTTTTATGAAAAAGAAATAAAACTTATTTGACAATGGGAGTGATAATTAAAGAAACGTTTGCATCAGGGTTTTCTTGAACAAATTATTTGTTATATTTGTGGGTATGGGGAGGGGGGAGAGGTTAACACCTTTTTATTTAGTATTGCATTTATTGTACTTCACCATGCACCCCCTGTGGGGACTTTTTCATTGAGAACTCTTATTAATAATTTTTAAAAATGTATTACTCTGATTTAGACAAAACAAATACCATTTAAGAAATTTAATATTTTTAGCCTTACCCGTAGCATTTTATAAATGTTATATAGAGAGAATACCGGAAATTTCAAATAATGATTTTCGTAAAAATTAAATTTATATTCCTAATAAAAGTACATAATAATATGACAAAACACTTTATAATATGTCAGTAAAAAAATGTTTCTGTTAATTTAAAAGTTAAAGGCTTTGTTCAAAAGAGAAATGACAAGATTAAGTTTAAAAATGAAAGCTGTTTCAATCAAATGCCTAAACCTGAAACTTAGCATGTGTTTTAACCATTATTTCCATGAATGCAATAGACCTCATTAAATATAACAAGTTGTGTTTAAGACCGAAAGAATGATACCTTAAACAATATAGGGCAGAAACTTTACCCGACAACCAACCATTCTTCATAGTTAATCTCGTCATTAAACTCCTGCAACAACGCGCATTCATAGAGTGTAATGACGGATCGGCACGGGAGAAAAAGCAAGCAGAAATTCTTAAAAATGCTTAATTATTGATATATCAATCGCTTATGGGATCGGAATACATCAAAATAAGCCAGAAAATCGAATAAATATTTACTCCAAATCCTACCCCAACTCGCCAATACAGGACGTTCACGTATAGTGGTTAGCATCATAATGCGATGTAGCACTTAGTACTGAAAAATTAATTAATCGTTAAGAATAATTCTGAAATTCAATCTAACTGAATGTTATTTTATATTTTAGAATTTATATTATTAAAATTAAGCTGATTATTTATTCTATCTGTTTGAAATATATGTCTGAATTCAAAATCATCTGAAAAAGAAAAAAAAAGAAAGATATGACTCAGCCAGATAATAAAGTTGACAATAAGATATTTTTGCAGTTGAACAGTATTTTTTATTTGAACACAAAATATTTTTCTTTCACATTAGAAGCAACTTCATACATGCTGAATAATGATGTAAGCACAGATTATATACGTATCAATTATGATTCTAGTTCAATTCCAATTCATATTTTAAATTTTTTTATGAATGTTCATTTAGATGAAATTATTGTTCTTAAATTACTTAATGTTTATATAAATCTTTAAATTACTTGCGGAGAAAATGTTGAGTGAGAAAAGATAGATCTAAAATTTACTGGCTGTCTTAAAGCTATAAAGTTATTTTCAAATTGTACTTTGTTTGATCGGGAGAATTTTAACTCTTGCTGGAATGACTGGAACTTGAACTCTGTATGATGAAAAGGAACACAGACAACGAAGAAATTTTCTGACTCAACTCCAATGAGTCATCATGGAAATTCATTAAGATCATTGAATATTAACATTTACGATGAGATGAAGAATCAAGGATGCTCAGCACTCAAAAATTTGATGGAGACAAATATAGTCTATGGAATTTTAGATGGAGAAGAATATAGTCTATGGAATTTTAGATGGAGGCGAATGTAGTCTATGGAATTTTAATTTAACAGCAAGACCATGTCGATTCGATCTGATGATGTGCAGACTGACTCCTACGCTGTCGGAGAAAAAGTTAGAATTTCATCGTAGAACTTCGGAGAAAGACATTTTGAATTTAAATTATAAAAACACGTTCATCAACTGCCAGCAGAATTTTAACTGTACTCTACAACATCTTTCTAAAATTGTGTCCGGCCTTACGGCCCGACACGGTTTTTATACCCTTGCACACCATTACATGCAGGAGAAAAAAGTAACAGACTGAATTTTTTTTAATTCAAACTCAACAACTTTCCAACTGACGCTAGAAGTTAAGCGATCCAGTCAGAAAAGGCGAAAATTCCTCTTCTTCATAATTAACTGCTTAACTCTCAACCGCCGGCGAGAAAAAATACTCCAGCGACAACTCAACTCTACACATAAACAAAACGAGCGAACTGATGACAACTCAGCCCTGACAAAAAGCGGCAGAAATTAAGTTAGTTCACCTTCAAATGTTCTGGAAAGAATTTCAAATCCCCTTTTCCCCCCACTGAAAAATGCATCCTTTAACCTTGAATGCCTACTAGAATAATCCCTAAACCAAAATGGATGACGATCGCATGCTAAGTTGTTGTTTCTTCTACGCACAAAGATTCAATTCAAAATGGCCAGGCATCATTCCGAAAATGATCGAAGTATACATTACCTTTAAGAAAAATGTTTAAAAATGTATATCTGCCAAGAATTAAGTTGAATTTTGAAAAGAAAATTCACGATACTTATCGGAATCGATGTTAACAAACGGAAATTTTTTTAATCTTTTATCCAGAGACTTAAATGAATGATTATAATTTAACTTAAAAATGATTATTGACTTTAAAAAGTGATTTAATTATAGAAGGTAATTTTAATTAATAAAATATCTTAGAGGAAAAGTTAAAAAGATTAATTTTAAAAAGATAGAAAATATTGACTGTTTAAATAATAACTGTTAAATAATTACACTGGATTATTTTTTAACACAATTATTTCAAATTGGTAAAGTAATCATACAAGTTGTAAATTTCCAACTGGACGAAAAATGTCCGGGCCATGATTCGAACCTGGGGTCGCTTGGCTGAAGCTGCCACGCTCTACCACTGAGCTATTCCGGTCGAATCTGGAGGGCATAATTCATCCAGTTAACCTTATTGATCAAAGCATCTAGTCTGATATTTTAATCAGATCAACAGAAAAGATTGCAGGTAAAGGAACTCTAGAAAACGCTGGATACGTGAATACAGTGTATTCACGTATCCAGCGTTTTCTGGAGTTCCTTTACCTGCGATCTTTTCTGTTGAGCTGATTAAAATATCAGACCAGATGCTTTGATCAATAAGGTTAACTGGATGAATTATGCCCTCCAGATTCGACCGGGATAGCTCAGTGGTAGAGCGTGGCAGCTTCAGCCAAGCGATCCCAGGTTCGAATCCTGGCCCGGACATTTTTCGTCCAGTTGGAAATTTACAACTTGTATGTTAAATAATTAATTTAAATGTTGATTAATATTATGAAAACTTTTAAATAATGATGAATTACGATTATATATTTAATTTAAATAAATAAATTATTGAAAATATTAAATTTTAAAAGCAGAAATGGTATGCATCATAACATAGAGAATAAAATAAACTTTTACCTATTAAAACACTGCCTAAAACATATTTGAATCACTGTGCTAAAATTAATATGCAAAGAAAATTTCTTGAGTAAACACTGTACTGTTATTCCCAGCATAATACAACAACACTGGTTTCTCCTTAATCATTACGATGTAAATTTTTAGCCACTTCGTCCTTTTAATTTTGAAAAATAGACCAATGTAATATGCTTATCGGCAATTGACCTGACTTCAGCCATGCCAAAAAATGTGCCACTAGCAATGGGAAAGATGCTTTACTTGTACCGCATCATTTCACCACAAAAACTTCCAACAAACAACGAAGCTGCCAGTCACTATGAAAGAGTGAGTTTATATCTTCCACCTATAACAACTCGAAAGCATGCATTGCAGAAAATGATAACTTCCGCTTCCGCTCTCCCGAACCTATATATATATATAGATGGCTCTTCTGAACCAAATGGTGCCTCAGGTTCTGGTTTTTACTGTGAAGGTATTTTTGATTTGAAGCAGAGATAGAGGCTATCTACCAAGCTCTCACTAGACTTTCTTACATCTCTAACTATAGAAAAGCTGTTTTCCTTATTGATTCCAAGCAGCAACCCTGGCCCTCTGCTACTACCAGGATGATAGCTCTGTTCGCCTTTCCAATACACGTGCTTTGGCCAGCAGTATTCTGAATGCTGATTGGAAAGTTACTTACCAATGGATACCTAGCCACTGTGGAATAACAGGAAATGAACGAGCTGATCATCTTGCTAAACAGGCTTGCAGATTGCAACAACCCGCATACAATTACCCATACCAATGAGCTTGTGCAGTAATAAAAAACAGAATCAAGGAGAGAGTGGACAATCTACACAAATTGCAAGCCACAGAAAAGAAATGGAATGACTTGTTGACTCATCCTATTCCTCAAGATCTTCCAAGACGCATTACTGTTGCAAATTTTAGAATCATGACATCCCATAACTTTTTATATAGACACCTGCACCGCATCGGTGTTGTTTCATCTTCAGACTGTCTCCTCTGTTCCACAGGAGACTTTATGGATTTTAACCACCTTCTGACCTGTTCTCGTTTGAATGACAAGCACTTCTTAGTCGCTGATTTTTTTAATAAAGCTGAACTCTACTGGGTCGCTCGAGGGGAACTATGGTCCTTGGACTCCTCCCCGACGTAGGGAAAAAAAAATTAACATTGTACCTCCTGCATTTAGCGATTAAAAAAGAAAATAATCTTGACTATTTACTACTTATTTTTATCCAAATATGAATATTATATTTGGAATTTTATTTTAATTGACAAGGTATTAAAAAAAAAAAAAATCTTAGATTTAAGATCTTTGAATTAAACTTTGAAATGATCCCTGTTGTGCATTGTCTATTGCCTGATGAGAACACTGATTATAATAATTGCATTAATCCCTAATATTCATGTAGAGAGGTTTTTGGTAAGAAGTGTGTATTAAATAGTCTTATATCATTATCTGAATAGGCCTAATATATCTATCCTCTATATATAAAATTCTAATGAAATGAATTTATGAAACGACTGATTAAACATCTGATTTCATTTCACAGTTATTCATCCTAGAATATGGAACGTTGAGCGATCAAATTAACAGCAGTTGTTCGCATTGTTCCGAGGATGTCAAAAGTGGTCTTAGAATTTTAAAATATTAATTAGTTTTCAAGATATTTTTTTCTAATTTTTAATGACATTTCTGTAAAGATGGCAACTAAATTTTCCATTTTTGTGGATAAAAGAGGAAAAAGAGAAAGCGATAGGGATTATCAAATTTCTTTTCTTGTCGTCATTTTCAAATTGAAATTGAAAATTGAAATTACCTTTTATTTGAATAGATAGTGAAAATAATATTGTGATTGAATTATGTTTTTCAAGAAAATTTAAAGAAATAAAAAATTATTTTCACGTATTTGATCTTCACGAATCAGTTTATTTTAGAAAGCCAAAAATCATTTGTCATCTTGAACATTGACATAAATTCAGCTACTTTCAATTTTTCTTTTATCCAAGGAGGTTTTACCAAAATAAACACATTTGAGCTCCTTGCATTAATTTAAGTAAAGATCTTATTGTCCCTTACTTACAGGAAATTAATTTAAAGAAGAAACACAGTTCCTCAAGTAATTATTTCTTATAGATCGCTATTAAAACTTCTCAAAAAGGCACTTAAAGCTGAAATGGTTTAGCTAGAAAAATTAATTTTCTAAGCATTTATTTTAATTCATAAACTGGAAATATGTTGAATAAATTCATCCAAATGACTTCATTTATGTAAACGCTTTTGTGGATATCAGAGAAATGCCATTAAAATTGAAAACAAATTAATATTTCAATAATATTACTTTTTTAATATTTTTAATTTAGAAATTTTGCTAGATATCAGTTAGGATATCAGGTGCTAGATATCAGTTTTGGCAAAGTTCGTAAGCAAAATTATTAAAATTTCTGAATACTCAGACATAATTTCAATCTAGAAATTAAAGCCTCTTTAAAGATGCAGAATTCATTTGAAGAAAGAGTCTGGAAAAGTCATAGAATTATATTAAAGAATTTTGAAGATTTAACTTTTAGATGGTTAAAGTAATGGTGGGATTAGAGAGAGGAGGCAACTGAGGTGTGTCCTCTGAGATTTTTTTTTTACTTCAGTTGCCAAATTTCCCGTGTAATTTTCCTGTAAAAACTATTCAAAAAATGGTTTCTCAAGACATTTATAGAAGGTCTCGTAATATTTTTGGGCATGTTCATATAAAACATAAATTAGGCAACAGTTTACCCGCCATCAGTCACCTACCATTTTTTATATTTGATTCAACAGGATATTTTCACTCTTCAAATGGCTAAAATGTTGAGACAAAGCAGTCGTTTGATCCTGACTGATGATTAGTTTGCCAACCTTATTTCATTTGTTATTTCAATAGAATGGTTCCATTTTTCAAATTGTTTAACTGTTGTATGGTCCTGATTGATGTACAACTTACCTACTTCTTCCCGTTGTGCATTTCGGTGCAACTGAGTGTATCCTTTCTGCAAATAATTGAGGTCTCTGGACTGGAATCGTCATATGATGCAAACTGGTGTTCGGTTTGCCTGCCTTTTCCTGTTTGGTTCATCATTTACATGAGACTCTTTGGAAGTGTCGTGATAGGTGGAATAGTTCAACTAAATATTTCCACATAAAAAAAATTTAAACATTATGTGGTCCTGACCAATGTGCAGCTTGCCTGCTTCTTCTCGTTTTGCATTACAATTCATATAAGTATGTCCATTCTTCAAATGATTGTAATTTTGGGACTGTAGCTGACGTATGATGCTTAATAACATACAATTCACTTACCTTTTATTTTTATTATTATTATTTTATTTTTTGTTCATTTAAGCTTGAAAAACTTCTTAACTCAAAATGACTATCGTTCAATGACTTTGCATATATCAATTAGCATTGGGCAACGATTAATTATGAACTGCAAACATAACAATATTGGTATGAAATAATACATCATCTTATTTTTTTATTTAAATTTTATATTATTTAATGGTTGCAGCTGTTTAATATATTATCTCATATATGCTCTTCAAATAAATTACATTTTCTTGTATTTCTCAGTCTTATGACTAACTCGACTTCAACAATCTGTGATCCCATTCATTCTTGCCAGCACTCCTGCAATTTAAGCTAGTTATGATAAAAGTTAAAACAAGATGTGGAAAGGCCAATTGGTCTGAAACAAATCGAATGGCAACACTGAAAAAAGGGGGAAAGTGGGGGGGGGGGGGGGGGACAGGAATGGGTTGACCAAAACTGGTGGGAATAGTTTTAAATTAAAGGAGATTACCTACAAATTGCAATTAGTTGTTAAAAAGGCAATACCACTTATTTTGACAAGTGGATTTTAATTAATCCTTTTTATTTTCTCAATAAATTTGTTCATGGCTTAATCACTATACAGTCATTTACGCCTTTTGAAATTTTTGGAGCATGGGTATGTTTTAATTTGCAAGATTGAATGAATTTAGAGCATTTAATTACATGATAATCAATTTCATTCGTTCCTGGCATTTGGTAAATATTTTATTTAACTATTTTTCATGCCCCTTTTACAACACTCCATTACAATATTGGATTAATTAGATGTTTTAATTTGTAGAACTTGTTAGCAGAGCTGCAATTTGGATTAGATGTTGCAAAAATGAAGATTTATCTAATTTCGAAGAACATTTTTCTGTGGCAAACCTTACTTACACATCATTAGTGAATACTTTAGTTGAAGTATGATATTCTCTTTCCTACTTAAATTATCTAAAATTTAATATATATATATATATATATATATATATATATTATTTTTGTTTATTATTTTTTTTTAAATATTCTTTTATATATACTTAGGTCTTGCCTCATCTTACCAAAAAAGAATGGTCCTATTGCTTTGGTTTAGTCAAAATGTGTTGTGCAAATAACAAAGTGCAAGATGAAATTACCTGTTCTAATAATCTTTTTCCATTATGTGGATGTAAGTATTTTTTATTAATTATTTATTTATATAATTAGCTTGTTTTTAACAGTCCTTTCTGTTTTACCCATTCTCCCAAAAAGCAAAAATAAAAAATATCATATTTAAAAGATTATTATACTAAACTTTAACAAAACTACATTTTTAAAGCAGGACTTCAGAGTATAATTATCTCTTATTTTTCAATCCATACTCATTTACAAAACACTCTATTTACATCTTAAAATTTTTATAGGTTTAAGAAACACCTTTTATCCTTATTCATTACTCTATAAATCCCTTGCTCTAAAAATACACCATGCCTACTAGGATGGATCAAAAAGTATAGGTTTTTTTTAAATTGCTTTTGGCACGGGGTGCAAAAGTTGCCTCTTATATACATTAACTTACATGTTTTTATTATTATTATTGAAATCCATTCATATCTTCCAGTGCCAAACAGCCCAAAAATAGTTAAAAATTTAAATTTTTATGAAAATTTATGATTTTTGTTTTATTATTATTTGTTTTAAATTACTTTTGGCGTGGGGTATCTAAGTTGTATTTTTTTACGTGTGTTAGTTTGCAAGTTTTTTTTTAATAAAAATCAATTCATATCTTCAAGTGTCCCAAGCGCTCCAAACATAGTTAAAAATTGAAGAATTTATGAAAATTTATAATTTTTTGTTTTTTATTATTATTATTATTTTAATTCCATTTGGCACCATGTGAGAAAGTTTTGTATTGGGTGTATTACATAATTCTGTAGTTTACATTTTTTTTTTTTTTAATCGAAATGCATTTATATCTTCTGATGCCCCAACTATAGGTAAAAATTGAAACTTTTAAGAAAATGTATTAAAAATTTTTAATTTACAAAAATTCTTTACAAATTTTGCAAAGTGTTTAATTAATAAAGTATAAAGTTATAAATAATAATAATTTTATAATAATACATGAAGTATAAATTTAAAAATCAAAGCACTAAATCATAAAAATTATGAAAATTGAACTTACATATCAAATTGTTTACTTCTTTTAATTTGGAGATTTACATATTTCGAAAGTTTGTACTCCTTTTTGGGATTAAAATGTTTGATATGGCATCTTGATTTTATTCTATTCAATATGAGACTGTATCTCTTTTCTTGTCCAGATACACTTTCTGATGCCTCAGGCACTAGACGAATGCATCTTTTAACAGCTTGTGTATGGCATGGGTATTTTAACCATTCCTCCATTTTTCTTCTTTTACCATGGCCTCAATTTCTTCGTAAGGCACATTCATCAAAAGAGGTGGTTCAAAATGTCCAACTCATTGCCAGTCAATAAGTTCACAATAATCCTTTGCTTTGAAGTATATTTTTTGGTACTTGAAAAATTCTTACTTCTGGTGATCTTCTATTTTCGTTTGTAGCACAAAATAGTTTTCATATTGCTAAAGACTTGATAGGCTCTCTGTTATCTGAGAGCATTGAGAATAACAAATTTTCAGGATGACAAAAGAAACTATTTAGTTAAACAACAGCGTCTACAATATTTCTTAGATTGGGCTCCAAATATCTAGAAAATGGGATAAGTTTCCAAATATACCACTGTCATTCTGTTATGGAGGGCTTTGTTTTGATATGGAACCATATAGGTTCATATATTTATAATATATGTTGTAAGAATAATAAGATTCTTAGATGGATTTTCTGTAGCCACCTACAACCTTAACATTCTACCTGCAGTCATTAGCCATCTTAAGTAAACAACTGGAACAGGGTTTTTAAATGCCAGATCAGAGCCACTTTCACCATGTGGTATTGCTACGCAAATATCATATAAATATTGCTGATCATTGCTGAGAACCATTCTATCTATATTATCTGACATATTCTCCACCCTTATAATGAAAAGGAAGCTACAGGTAGCTCCTTGCAGGTTTTGATTGCTTCACAGTTGGCCCACAAAAGGCTTTAGCACCATCTAAAGAATGTAGTAAATGTCCTAAAGGCAACTCAAAATTGTATGAAGCAAACAAATGCACCATTGTAAGGGACTATTAAGTTCCAACTCCATTAGACGAATAAATCCTCCTTTGTGCCCAATATTTACACTTATTCCGTCACATCCAATTACAGTAAGCCCATTTAATTGTATGTTATTTGATAAAAAAAAATTATTGCTTCTTTTATGGCTTTTTCTCCTTTTGCAAATGTAATGTGTCCAATGCAGAGAGTCAGGCTCCTTTACAAGAGTATAATGTTCCTCCTTTGTGATCTTTGTGTAGTATATTGTGTTCTTCATCACTTGCACTTTTGTGTTGTCTTTTTCCCATTGAAAAATAAACCGGTTAAAATAGAATAGACAGAGATACGGCTAAATTGCTCATCTCTGCAACTAAATTTCAAATCTTTGTACGCTATCAAAGAATTTTGTTGTGGTCTACTAAATTCGAAGTCTCTTTTGCGTACAATTCCAATTTCTTGTAAAACAGCACTGGCAAATTGAGGCAGCTGCTCTATTCTAAATTCCGTATATAACAATATAGTATAAAAAATTATTTTATACATTTAATAATAAACGATAAATGATCTGTCATCATCTGGATCTAATGTTTACTCTATACAACTGATTCTTTAACTCTTTTTTACTTATAATTTTTAGTTCAAAATCTGCATAAAAATCGATTTTCGTAAATGTTAAAGTGTCTTGGGGCATCTGGAAGAAATTTATCAAAGTTTAAAATGTTTTACATGTATGCTAGTAGGCTTAAAAGACATTTTTCTCACCCCACGCTAAAAGTAATTAAAGAAATAAATAAAGAATAAAAAAAAACAAAAAAATTATAAATTTTCATAAAACTTTCAATTTTTAGCTATTTTTGGGGAGCTTGGGGCACTGGAAGGTATAAATGGATTCCAATTTAAAAAAAAAAAAAACATGTAAACTAATATGCAAAAAAGACAACTTTTTCACCCCGCACCAAAAGTAATTTTTAAAAAATAATAAAAAATATATAAATTATAAATTTTTATAAAAATTTCATTTTTTAACTATTTTTAGGGCACTTGGACACCGGAAGATATGAATGGATTTCAATAAAAAAAAACAAATGTAAACTAATATACATAAAAGACAACTTTTGTACCCCGCACCAATTCGATTATCCACATTTCGATTTTTCGATCCACCCTAATGCCTACATACATACCAGAATTTTATAAGTTTATGAAACAGCTCATATATCGAGTATGTTTAAATACTCTCAATTTTTAGCTTTGAGTCCCTGTGCTGAAAATATGATGAGAGTATATTGAGAAGCTTGTGGGGGATTTGATTATATGAGCAATAGGATATTATCAGAAAACTTTTATTAAATCTTTAGGCATAATAGAAACATCATTATAGTGAGTTACTTTAATGCATAATGAATTAATTTAATAAGGTGAACAATAACACTTACAGGATGTTTTTTGAGAGAAAATAAATAATTAAAATTTTCATACCAAAGTTGATTCTAAAGTCAGTAAATGGGAGTCGATTCAATGAAGACACTTTCTTAAAAATAAAAAAATCATTATTTTTATCAAATAAAAATAGCAGAAAAAGGGGTTTTCTCTTTGTCCATAATCTTTAAAAAATCATGTTGAAATTAATTTAAATCCAATTCCCGAAGGAATGTTTAAAGACTGGAAAACTTCAAAGCGTAGCATCCTTTCAAAACAAAAAATGGTATTTTAAAACTGTCACATACATTTAAAAATAATACTTTGATCAGTAGAAAAAACCTGAAATGATGCATAAATGTAAAATAAGATTAATCAGCAAAGCAAAAATTCTGATTCGCAACAAGGCAATGAGAGAATTTACTCAGTCCCCTTCTATTTATGTTTGGATTTGTTAGTTTTATAAATCAGTCAGTTTATGAATATCACCATCAGCCATTTCTGTTTTAACTTGCCTAATCCATTGGGATGGGTGTGGAACTCATACACTTAATTGACTCTATATTTACAAGGTTTTAAGCCTAAGGTTTTAAATTATCTGTTTTTAACACTTTCTTTCCAACCTATACTCCGTTCGCTGAAACGAGATAACGAAAGTAAACAAATGCGCGTGCGGATTGGCGATGCTTAAACCTGGCGCTGTGCCAGAAGCGCCAATTGTTTGAGCCTCTGCTTTTTTTCTCAAACGGCTGTTTGTTTCTTGTCTTTCACTTTTAAAATTGACGATTTTTTTCGATTGATTTGGTATTTTATATACACAAATGGAGTGTGAAAATTCTTCTTTGAGCCCGCCTAAGAAGAGAGTAAAAAGAAAAGCTTTGAGTAAGGTGGAGAAAGATATGATTTTAAATGTATACAAAACGGAACTTGAATCGAATCCTGAACTTCCGATTTCTCATATAGGAGATAATGCTGCTTGTATAACAGGCGTAGGTAAAGCTTCTGTTTTTCGAGTGTTAAGAGAGTATAAAAAATGTGGTGTGTTAAACTCGCCGAAGAAAATAAAATTACGTAAACGTGTTTTAGAAAATATAGATGATTTTGATAGGAATGCTATTAGGAGAAAAATCCACGAATTCTTTTTGAGGAATGAATTGCCAACTATAAATAAAGTTTTGGAAGTTGTAAATGATGACCCTGATTTGCCAACCTTTAAAAGGACAACATTTTATCATCTCCTGAAAGAATTAAACTTTAGATATTCACGGAGAGGACGAGACAGTACTCTCATTGATAAAAACGAAATAATTGTGTGGCGAAGAAAATATTTAAGGCAAATCAAATCTTTCAGAGAAGAAGGGCGCAAAATATATTATATGGATGAAACTTGGTTGAATGCAGGCCATACAGTTAGTAAAGTGTGGAAAGATACCTCAGTAAAATCATCAAAACAAGCATTTTTGTCTGGTCTTTCTTCCGGATTAAAATCTCCTTCCGGAAAAG
This sequence comes from Maratus michaelseni, assembly GCA_963931845.1. Lineage (NCBI taxonomy): Eukaryota > Metazoa > Arthropoda > Arachnida > Araneae > Salticidae > Maratus > Maratus michaelseni. The sequence goes on along the minus strand of OZ007590.1, from coordinate 251,695,311 downwards.
GAAAACGTATGATAATTACCCATATTGGTAGCGATTCTGGTTTCGTGGATGGAGGGTTTGACTTATTCGAATCAAATAAAAATAAAGATTATCACGAAGACATGAATTCAGAACGTTTTGAAAAGTGGTTTGGTGATATCTTATTTCGACTGGAAGATAACTGTGTGATAGTAATGGACAATGCTCCTTATCATTCCCGAAAATCAGAAAAAATACCGAATACTTCGTGGAGAAAACAAAAAATTGCTGAATGGCTTTTAACAAAAAATATCCCTTTTGAGGACGGAATGTTAAAAGCGGAACTGTTGCAGTTAGTGAAGCAAAATAAAACTAAATATGACAAGTACGCTGTCGATGAAATGGCAAAAGCACAAAATAAAACTGTCTTACGATTACCCCCCTATCATTGCGAGCTTAATCCTATTGAACTGATTTGGGCACAAATAAAGAACTTCGTTGCGAAAGAAAACAAAACATTCAAAATGCCTCATGTAAAAGATATATTCTCTCAAAGTATCAGCAAAATTGGCACTGAAGAATGGAAAAGATGCATTCAACATGTAACCAATACAGTGGAAAAACAAATGTGGGATTTAGATAATGCTATAGATAATATAGTAGATTCCATGGTAATTAATCTAGATTCAAATAGTTCCGATACTTCAACTTCATCTTCTGAATGATTTATGAGGTAAGTGGGCTTCAATAATGTAAGATATAAATAGTTTTGTACTATTTTGTATTTAACAAAATTAACTCCTGATGATTTTTATAACAATGTTGAATTCAGACGGTTTGCCCCGGGAGGAAATTCCGTTCGGGGCATTAAAATGTCCCCCTCCCGAAATATTTCAGATTTTATACTTTTAATGGTCAAAAAGTATAATCCCCCCCCCCCTCCCCCCCGCAACTATATAATGTCTCGTCTGGAGGCACAGAAATCCCTCCAGGAAAAAGTATGTCTGAATTCAACGCTGTTTAAAATAAATAGAGAATAATTTATATTTTGACGTCTTAAACTTTTACATTTTTGTTTAAAATCTCGATGTAAATCGGTTAGCAACTTGTGTTGTTTTCATATAGTTATCAAAATAAATGTTTAAAAAATTAACAAATCGAAATAAAAAATAAAATTCGCCAACCTAGGGATTTGTGCCAAATGTGTGGCTCCTTGGCGATTTTTCTGCAACCCATTTGTTTACTTTCGTTATCTCGTTTCCCTGAACAGACTATAGTTATAAAGTGTTTATGACTTCGGTTTGTCTGGCCGTATGGCCATCTGTCCGTGCTCTAACTCCCGTAAATATGCTTCGATTGTCCTGAAATTTTTATATGGTATTATCGTTATCTATAGCATGTTCCCTATTTCAACTGAAGTGTGTAGCACTTATAGTTTTTTTACAGGGACAGTCAAAAGTATTCCGTTACATTTCAGTCAATGGGGAATAATCTTTTCAAGTGCATTTTGATGACTTTACGTCATTTAAAACATAATGAAATTGATATATAATTATGAAGCGCATTAAAACATGCTTTTTGTAGAATATGCGGTGCAAAGCATTTATTATTCATTTACAGGGTCAAACAAAAGAATTCTGTTACATATCGTTCTATGGGGAAAAATCGTTTGCAGTGTAATTTAGTGATATTTTGCTATTTCAAACATAATGAAAATTATATGCATTACTGATGTGCACTATAAATTGCTCTCTTGTGTGCATTACGTTTATTTACAAGGACACACAAAAGATATTGATTACAGTACATGTGCGGTATTTACAGTATGTGTGTGAAAGTGCGTTTTCAACTTTGGTTTGAGTTTTTAAGTTTAAAAAAATGTTTTCATATTACGTGGTGTGTATAAATTCTCTCATAGTACGTGTGTGTTTATAAACTCAGTTGATCATATACAGGGCTACACAAGAGAATTCGTAAGTATTACAGACTAAGGGAGTGAATTGCTTAAGGGTAGTTTTCAATTGTGTTTACACATTTTCCTGCTGAACTATATTTAGTAGACTAATAGAAGTTTGTAGAATATAAATAAATTCATATACAGGGCTACGCAAAAAAAGATACATTGTCGTTACGTTTGGTAATTGCTACAAATGAGTTTTAAGTTGCCTCTTAGCTTAATAGGTGGTGTGTACAAAAGTCTTCAGATAATATACAGGGCTGTACAAAAGATTTCGAGTGCATTTCCATCGAATGGTGAAAATTGCTAAATGTGAATATTCTATCTGAATAAAATTTTATCATACAATATATCCACATCTATTGATCATATACAGCGCTGCACAAAATAATTCGACTACTTTTTTCACAATGGAAGGTAATTTCAAAAACTGTATTGTTTAAAGTGTTATATGTTTTCTAAACTGTTTATTTACATATCTTCTTTTACCTTATTTAATGGTGAAGTTTTGTTGCAGTTTTCTGGCCGTGTTGGAAAGTGTTTCATAATCTATGCTTGAGTCATGATTTTTCGTTCTTGTTTGTTACTTTTGGTACTTTTTTGTGAAATTTATGTTCCTATGTATTTATTCAAAAATCTAAATATAAAATGCAATCTCCTTCTGTTCATTAGTTTTTGCTACAGATAAATCTCTAAACAGGTATATTCAACCTATATGTGTAACATAATATTTTAAAATGAAAACTTCTTCAATTTCAATAATTGAAAGAAATTGCAATAAAAAGTATTCATTTATAATAATATTGCTTGGTTAATTATTCTTTCAACATTAATGTTCTCTGAAAACAGAAATTATTTTACTCAATTTACACTTGCAGATTTCAATAATTAAACTTTCTTTCAACAGAAGACATAATTAATATATTTTAATGTATGTATGAGAGGAAATGATTAAGCGTCTGATATGAATTAATTCTTGAATTTTTGTTTATTAATTACAAATACAGTGGAACTCCAGTTATACATTTTGCTCGGGACCGGATAACAAAACGTATAACTCAGTGAAACGTGCAACTCAATTAAGGGTTGACCGAAACCATTTTTTTAAAACTTTGTTCCTCTGAGGAGTTCCAGTTACCATTTGTATCGAAAACGAAAGTTTCCTAAATATTACTGCACCCATGACATAAAGCTTCAGAAATGGAACATTGTAGAAAAAAGGTACATAAGAAAAGTATACATGAAGTTCTTTTATCATAAAAGCTTTATTAAAAATATTTTAATACACAAAGAGTACGTAAAAGAAATGATTGGGATCGCCTTGGCATATAAATCATTTATCAAAAGTCATTTCAGTAGTTTACTGAATCTTGTAGAATTAATTTCTAATATTCGACTGTTTCTTTTAGGCAGTGCCGACACTGAACAGAAAATTTTTATTTCTGTTAATAATGCAGCCGCCTTTATCGTTAATGTTTTTACTACTGACGAACCGCTTTACTACGTCAAAAGCACTCAGAGCAGCTCCGAAGTTCGAGTGAGATCTTTCAAATCAGATTCATCCGACGCGTCGTCAGTGTTTCCGGTTACAAAATGCATAAATGAGATAAAATTTTGGCCAGGGACGCAAAAATGTAACGTATAACTGAGGGAAATGTATAACGCAAAACGTATAACTCAGCTAATTTTTAATGGCAAACGGCCGGGACCGCTGAGTTTAAACGTATAACTGAGGGAAACGTAGAACTCAGGTAACGTATATCTGGAGTTCCACTGTAGTTTGAGTTCTAATCATTTATCTTGCAATTTATCAGGAAATTTCAATTTCAGTTAAATGTGCATTTAATGTTTAATCCATTTATTTTTATTGAATTAGATTTAAAAATTTTCATATTTCATATTGCTTATTATCTCAGTTAATCATTTTTTGTTCCTCTGATTTTTATGTTCCAGAACTGTTATTTAATTATCTCATTCAAGTTGATCTTACATGAGACTGCCCTAGTTGTCAATTTGTTTTTTAATTTCTATTAAGACCATTAAAAAAAAAAAAAAATGAAGTGTATTGGTACTGTTGCTATAATACTATGCAAAATATTATTCTTAAATTTTCCCTACTTAAAAATAATTAAATATATATATTTTTTTTTTAATCTGATTCCTTTGAATCTTAAATGCTTTTTAAAAAGGGGTAGGAGAGTGTCATGTTTCAATTTCATATCCGCAATCATCCAAAATCTTTATTGTAAATTAGATCTTTTTAAAAGATTTTGTGCTACAAAGTAATGAAAACTCAGCTTTCAACTAAATGCATAATTTCTGGTATATTTTTTAATTTTATTTTTAGAAAACTTTAACTAAATTTAATAACTGTAAAAGTAATATTATAAAAGGCAAACTTTTAAGCATTATTTTCACTTGAAGTCTTGAAGGTTTAATGTAAAAAATAAATAATGAAATTTTATTCCATTTGTAATGCTTAATGAAGACTTTTTTTGCAGCAAAATAGTGCAAAATATCTTAATTATATTCTTTTGTAGCCGAATTGTGTACGTATGCAGCTGTATTAATTATTGTAACAAGCGTTCATTTTGTGCTGAATGATGATAATATTGATGGATCTTTATATGTGAGCAGTTGTTTCTCTAATTTCCTAAAAGTAAGTTTTTAAAATTGTATGACTTTATTATTATTTTTTTTGTATTAAGTAGTTAATCTGTATGAATAAAAGAAAGTTTCATGTGTGTGTGTGCCTGTCCGTTGGCGATGGCTAGCGAAATCTACTACACATAAAAGACTGAATATTAGGATGAAGATAGTCCAAATCATGTCCTGACACACCTGAGGCTCAGATTTTTAAGTTTTTGATAATTAGCCGAGAAATTAAAACATCATCAAAAATTGCATTGAAAATGCAATCTTTTTTATCAAAATGGCTAAAGAAAAGAACACCTGCTTTGAAATTCACTGCAGAAAAGAATGAATATGGTAATTTTCACAGCAAAAATTAAAAAAAAACTAGTTGAGGTATTGATTTGAAACTGAAATTTTTTACATCCAAATATCCAATTTTTGTAAAAATTGGTCAGTAGTTTTTCTTAATTTTTGCATATGCCAGCATTTATTAAAACCTGAACTAAAAAGAGATCTGTTTGTAGCTAATCCCTCTAGTTACTTTCCAAAAATGAAAGGAAATTAATTGTTATTTTTTACTAATGAGCAAAAATTAAGAAAAGTAATTAAGATATAGATTTGAATTTGGGAGGGGAGACATCTAGCAGCCCTTTTAGAGCATAAATTTCATTCATAGCCCCAGCACTCAAATTCTCATACCCAAAACTCAGCTACCTCTGAACCCATAACTTGCCCCCTTTTAATCCAATCTTTTTCATTTTTAGGGCCATTTTTTTTCATTTAGTTATTCTCCCATTTCTACACTCCAGTTAAGACCCTGGGGTCTGGTCCAGGGTCCCTTAAAGCTTTTGTGCACCATGCCTTTTTCACCCCCCTCCCCCCCTCTGATTGTGTCACCCTCTCAATGCACAACTTTAAAGTTGAGTCTTGGACTCCTCTCTCCATGCTGCCATCCTCATATTTTTATTGGTGCCCTTTTTTAAGTATTTTCCACATTTTTGTTAAATTTCTTTAAAATTTTATTCTAATGATTAATTTATACTCTATACTTAGATTTCAACTAATTAAAGATTTAAAGTGCTAAGTACTAGGGTCTTTTAATAAGTTTTCATCTTAGCACCCTGCTCTCAACTATCAGTTGACCCCTTTTGGGCCCCCTTCTATAACTTCCTTAAAAATAGTCTGATTCACTAGCTTTTTTTTTTTTTTTTTTTTTTTTTTTTTCGAACAACTTCTTAGATCTTCCTGCTACTATATGAACTACAAAAAAATTTCTCAGACCTCAACTACTCTTAGACTTCCGTTACCACCATTTTCGAACATTAATGGCACATTCTTTTTTACAGTTATATAGGTCCAATTTCAACAGGAATTGGTTCATTCAACTTAGCTTATGGTTGTCTTACAGATTTTAGTTCCACCTCCCACTTCTAGAAGATACATTCTTATCTCGGGTCCTATGGGCCGGATTACAAGTGGGTTTGGCAACTTGGTTTTCGATTGCCGTACAGATTTTAGTTTCACCTTCTGTCGCCAGGGTGTGCATTCTTATCTCAAGTTGTATGGGCCCTATTACAAGAGGATTTGGCTCATTCAATTTGGTTTTCTATTGTCTTTCAGATTTTAGTTCTATCTTCCACCGCCTGGGGACGCATTCTTATCTCAGGGTTTTATAGGCCCTATTACTACAGGGTTTGGCTCATTTAACTTGTTTTTCAGTTGTCTCCAGCGCGTGCAGAGCACGACTGATATACAATGCTTGTAAGCAACAAAGACCCAGGCCACAGGTTCGTTTCAAAAGATTTCCCGAAGATATAAAATCATGCAAACTTGAGGTTTGTTTAAGGTTATAACCATGAGCCCTGGCAATACCAGGCAGGGAAGCTAGTCTATATTAATAAAAGAAAGTTTTTGTCTTTATGTGTCTGCCTGTTTGTAATGGTTACAAAAATCTACTGTACATAGAGCTCTGAAAATTTAAATGAGGATAGTCCAAGGCAGGTCTTAATGAACATGAGGTTCAGATTTTTCATTTCTTGTTAATTAACAGATATATGAATTAAAAACAATGATGAACATCTCAAAATGGTATGAAAAGTCGCAGCGATGCAGCCGAAAGCCCATTCCGCATATTCCAAAGCATAAAAGAATCAAAAAGCGAAAAATTTCAATTTTTTGCTTCTTTGACACATCAACATACGAAATTGCAAAGAAATAACTGCTGTATTATTGTATTTTTATTCTTTCTAACAGTGCAACAATACATGTAAAAAATATATAAATATTAACCCATTCAAAAAAAAAAAAAAAAAAATTAAAGCTTTTTGGGGTTTTTACTTATTTTTGCAATGTTTATAAATCTGCATTGGCTTCAGAAATTTAAAAAAAAAAAAAAAATGCCAGACCACATGTACGTTTATTTTCCATTTCAAATGCTGCAATCCATTTGAAATAATATTAATATTAATCAATTCAAAAAAATAAATAAATAGAAATTTTAAAAGTCACTTTCGCGACTTCCATATTTTCTGCATACTTTAAAATTCTGCGTCTGCTATTTTTCATCGAAATACAGAAAAGAAATTTAAATACCCACTTAATTAGCATACATTACTTTTAAAAAAAGTCTTTTGTTTAAAAAAAAATATTAATATTAACCCTTTCAAAAAAATGACTTTCTCGAAGTCACTTCAAGCTTTTGCCATGTATTTTGCATGTTGATACATTTTTTTCTCTATCTCTCTTAATATCTTTGAAGATAGTTAGATCAGCTGCTTTAAAACATTTTCGTAACGGTTTCGTTTCTGCACATGTTCTGGGATCTCAGTCTTTCTGACGTGACGTAAGAGATATTATTTCAAATTTTAAAAAAGAATAAAGGGGTATATTATTGAGGTTTTCCTAGAAACATTGGTAAGAATTGAAAGTTTAATATAGCTAAATATCAGAAATTAAATTGGCACTCACTAACGAAGGCCCCTTAGTTTATGTTTGGATAGATTTTCATTTAAATGTATAAAATCATACAAATTCGAGATGAAGCCTCCAACATTAGATTCATCTGGAAAGACTTTCGTTTAAAAATATAAATTTATTCAACACTGATTTTATGTATATTTAAGGTTATTATCATTGCATGGGCTCCGTTTAGTCTTTTGTTTAAAAATATAAATTCAAAACAGACTGGAGCATCCATAGCAATGCCTGGTTAGCGCTGCCGAAGGCAGTGGGTTCTCCAACTTTAAGTTTGATTGGATAGATTTTCATTTAAAAATATAAAATCTTACAACTTGGAGGCTGTATGCTGCCTGTTGCCAAGCAAGATTTCTTGAACAATGGAATTTTATTGTTTACTAGTTCAAACTCCTAATTAATTACTTTTAATGAATAAAATTTTAATAATTTCCTATTCAAAATTCTAATTAATTAATTTCAACTCCCCCCCCCCCCCTCGTTAAATTTTCAAAATCAAAAATATTTATGTTAACGATTTTTTCAAAAATTGATGTTTTTAATTTAAAGTAAGAAATAATAATATTCCTTTCTAAATATTATAATTTTCTTTTAAATCAATTAATTTTAATTCAATAGATTATCAGTTATTTTCATTTTTCTGGAAGTTTACAATCTATTTCTTCAACCAAATATTATTTTTATAATTATCTCAGTATTCCATAGTGATAGATCCCATTTTTAATATTTTTTACTGGTGACTAGAATTTTTTGCTGGTTACCACATTTTATCAAATTTGTAAAGCCCTGGTAATACAGAGAACTCTGTCGATTTGTGGATGTGATTAAAAACACAAGCTATTATGTAATACAATATCTTTTAAGTATTTCAGTGGGCAGCACTGCACCATATTAAATTTTTGACATTTTCAAATATAGATAATTTTTATTTTCACCAATGGGGCTATATGATCTGTGTATTTTGTGTTTCTGAATCTATTTAAAAGTAATTTATGATACTTTTATCTTTTTCAGTCTGATTACTCCCAAGTAAAATAATTTATTATATTTTAATTCCATCATGATGAGTTTTACAGTGGTTAAATTTTATTTAATTTTAATTAATGCAATGTTTACAATTTAATAGTATTTGAAATGTTCAAGAATTATTAACACTCAAGATAATTTAAAGATTTATTATTATGGATAATCTTTGATAACTTATTATCATTGGCAATTTTCTAATACAACAGAATGTCATTATTTATATTTTTAATCAACTTTACGAGTAATTTTTAACATCCAGTAGTATTGTGTAATATGGGGTATTTTTCTACATATTTCAACTGTTTTAATTTATGTTGGAGAATAAATTATATTTATTTTCAAAATTAGCTAATTGAATTCCAGATCAATTCCTAATATAACATTTTCAGTTTCTGTTACACTGCCGAAGGCAGTGAGGCTCCACCATTAGGTTCATTTGAAAAGATTTTCATTTTAAAATATAAAATGAAAACAGACTGGAGTGTGTGTAGCATGCCTGGTATATGCTGCCCAAAGCAGTGAGGCTCTCAACTCTAAGTTTGTGTGGATAGATTTTCATTAAAAAAGTTAGTCATAAAATTCGAGGGTGTATGCTGTCGAGGACAATAGGGCTCCTAATATTAGATTAGTTTGGAAAGATTTTCGTTAAAAAATATAAAATCATTCAACACTGATTTTAGGTATATTTAAGTTAATATCATGGCCCAGAGAAATGCTGTGTAAGTCAGCTAGTATATAATACAGTAATTTTCACAACTAAGTATTGATATTCATAAGTCTGGCACTTATTCAAAGACTATATAAACAGTGAAACCCTGTTAAATTGTCATGCCTTGAGACCAAATGATTGAAATGCTTTTATTGGGGCGATGATATTATGAATTCCTTTTTTTTTTTTTTTAATGAATTGATTACAGTCATTTTCTGATGAGCATAATATTGAAATTTATTTATGAACTTTAACATTAATTTGCTTTATAATAATGGCAATTTTCTTCAGCAGTACACTTAATAAGAGAAGAAAAAACATAAAAAGTGAAAATTCACCCAGAAATCACTACTACAAAATATTTATTTTACAACTGTTGTTATTTGAAAAATTATATGATTATTAAACTATATTACAATGTATAAGAATGTAGGAAATAAAATGAACATTACCAAAGAAGTTAGTTTTCCTTTGTTTTGTTAATTTAATTTTGTTTTCTCATTTTATTTTAATATCACTGAAAACTCCTAATTTGTTTTTTTGTTTTTTTTCTGCACAAATATTTAAGAAAAAACTGCTTAAGGTACATATTGCAGCTACAGTGAATTCTTGATAATTCAAACTTGCAGGGACAACGAAAATAGTTTGAATTATCCAAATTTCGAATTATTGAAAGTGGTTAAATAAAAAAAAATCACAGGGAGAAGCATTGTGTGAGATTTCATTTCCAGATAAAAGGTTTTTACTGTTTATACAATTACAAAAAATATTTTAATATTATTAATAAAACAGAAATTGAATCCCAGCCCACCAGTTTTTTTAATTATTTGTGCAGAAAAAAAAGGAATTAGAAGTTTTCAGTGATATTAAAATTAAATGAGAAAACAAAATTAAATTAACAAAACGAAGGAAAACTAACTTCTATGGTCATGTTCATTTTATTTCTTACATTCTTATACATTGTAATATAGTTTAATAATCATATAATTTTTCAAATAACAACAGTTGTAAAATAAATATTTTTTAGTAGTGATTTCTGGGTGAATTTTCACTTTTTATGTTTTTTCTCTAACTCTCTAACAACTCTCTAATTCTCTAATTCTGTTTCTCTAATTCCCTAACAACTCAATTATGTTTTAATCAATTTCAAAAAAGAAATGTAGGAAATACTGTTATATACCACTACGAAAAATATTTATCTAGGGTCGTTTGCTTAGGCTTATTGCTTTTAGTCTTAATTATTGTTACGTCATAGGACAAACATTCATTTAATTTAAATATTTTAAAATCTATATTTTAATAAATCTAAATTTAAATTATTTTTATTTCATATATTTTATTTCAATCTTAAATATTGGTTTTCATATTACCTTCTTAGTTTAAAATTCTTTTTCTTAAATATTATTTCAATCTTAAATATCTATTTTTTTTTTTCATATTCCCACTTAATTATAAATTTATTTTCTTAAATATTTAATTTTGGCAACATTAAGATTATTTCTTAATATTTTAATAATGTTTTTCTTCAAAAGTTTTAAGCCATTTTGTTTTCATGTTTATCTGGTTTCCATATTTCCAGTAGAACGCTTATTTTCTTGCTTCTTCTAAAAGATTACTTTCAAAGTCAAAATGCACACTCTCAAGTATGAGGTAATGCACTCTGATAGTTTTGTTTCAAAAATTGTTGCCATCTTCTACTCCATAAACTTTCAATGCAAAGGCACACAACCAGACAAATTTTTAATTGGTTGAAAATATATATGAATGTGAAAACGGACGGTTATCAAGATTACAAGGAGGCTTGGAGTTTGAAAACCTTTTAACGTCTCTGCTCTTCTGCTTCGAACTGCTGCCGAGGGCGTACACGTCCTCAGTGTGCGTAATGAGTACATCAAAATAACCGTTATATTAAATTCCATTATCACTATGGTATTTATATTTCTGCTTAAATTAAAATATTATATAATATTAAAATACATTTTATAAATCAGGAGAAAACCATTTTGGAGTGATCGTAATGAAGTATAAGAAGATAAAATAGAATAGTTGGTTATGTCTCTCTCTCGATAGCCTTTCCGGTTACTATGATTGGTCATCTTTGTAAAGTATTCCAGATTATCAACTACATCATATTGGAAGTTAGATTTTTATATTTAAACTCCGGTATAATTATTTGTAACTTGGAGTCTATTAAGAATTTCATCCATATTGTGACAATTTATCATCGAGCTTCACTGTTTTATTCATAAGTTGGAGTTTACCAGGAGTTTCGTCTATTTTGATATCTCTTGTGTGATGAATAAGTTTGAGGATTCTTCAAGAATGGATAATATACATTTTTATTAATTGTTAAAGATGATTAATCGTTATCCTAATATTTCTGAAATAACTTTTAACAGTATGACGTTATTTTCTTTTGTGACTATCTCCTTCAAAAAAAACTGTTATTGTTGAACTATATAGAAATTTATAGTCATCTTAGAACAGCAAATTCAATCTCCTGTAAATTAATAGAGTTCCAAATAATGGTTTCAACAAATTATATAAAATATAAGCTATTTGATATGAATAATACAACAGTGTGAATAATCTGTAAATTTCACTGATTGTTTCATCTGTATTTGAGTAATTAATGTGCCTTTGATACTAAAAAGATAAATACAAAAAAGAAAATATATGAACAATTATTTTAATAATCAGTTCTTATAAATAATAGAATGTAATTATAATGAAATGATTAATTTCAATCTTCCTATAAATATTTAAATCATAATTTTTTTTTTAATTTAACATAAATAAAGTGTAAAATTTCACAATATAATTAGACTGAATTAATATGAATATAAGTTAACATATTTTGGCACATTAAAAGTTATTGTATGATATATGTGTTATTTCAGTGCAGCTGTTACTTAAATTCAGGTATATAAGACTGTTTATTATTTCACCATGATTAATAATTTATATTTTATTAACTTTATGAATTATTACACAAAGCAGTCTTCCTTTGTGCTAACCACTTTAATTAATATTACGTCACAGGCCAAATTTGATTATTCCTCTTATTCTGAAATTTCTAAATTTAAATATTTAGTGGTTATTATTCCAAATTCCAATACACCACTATTTCTGAATAAAAATTTACCCCTTTCTTTTCTCTTTCTTCTTTTTTTTTCCCTTTGTAATCTTTCAAAATAAAAATCCTGTTAACCCCATCCATATAACAATTACTAGCATTTTTATTTGAAAAAAACAGTGAAGTTCTTTTTCTGAAGGTGGTTGCATATGAATTTGTCTAAACATTCAATAGACTTAGTTACAGACTATTCTGTCTGACGTGAGAATGGTTCATTGGTTGATGTGTTTTCGGGATCTAACTCTTTGCTACACATATCACACATTGCTTTTGCAATATCTGAAATTTCTAAGGCTTCCACAAACTTCTAGGTTATTATCAACAGTCACATAATCTGCAAACAATACATTTTCACTGACAAGCATTTTACAAAATTCTGGAAAATCTGCATCTTTACATTAAAAATTCTCACATGCTTTTTCAGAGTATTCTATCTGGCTTTGTGTAACTCCAGCTTGTTTAAAACATCTTGCTATTGTTGACTCTTTAACAGCATCCCAAGCAGCATAGAGATCACTTATGGCAGTCAGTACAGTAATATGATAATTTTCCTTACAATCAATTGCAAACAGCATTTGCTGTAAAAGTCTTTTACAATAGGGAAATTTTTAATTCTGTATTATGTCCTGATACCACTATGAAAAAGATCCATCCATGGGCTGTAATTTAGATGTGGTGTTTGGCGACAAGTATTCTACTTGAATATATTTCAGTTTGTTGTGACTAGACACATTATCCAGAAAAAGAAGAAATTTGCGTTTTTGGAGCGAAATTTTTTTATCTAGTCCTTAAAACCAATTGATGTATATTTCTCATGTCATCCATGCTTTAAAATTTGATGCATATTCAACAGGTCATGTTGTAATTCCTTTAAAACACCTCGAATTTCAAAATTTCCCTATAACAAGTAGTTTTATCTTTTCACTCCCATCCATATTGGCCCCAACCACTACAGTAATCCTCTCTCTTTACTCTATTTTCCGCCCATACACATCTCATTTTTAAACGTCAATGTCTTATTTGGCAAAAGCTTATAAAATAAGCCTGTCTCATTGTGATAAAGATATATCACAGTCTTAATTCTTTTTTAATCACTTTCTATTTCAGCTCAATGTATTTCTGTATTTTATAGCCTTTCCAGTTTAATTGTCGTTCCTTTAAAAGCTATTTTTCGGCAGTCGCCGCCGCGCACGTTGTTTCCACGGCAAGGCTGCTTCTCCCCCCATAGTGTATCATTATTCGTTTGAATAAGCGATTCGGCGATGTTGTTTTCTCTGCAATACTTGGGCTGTGACATTATGGTCTTTTTTGCTCCTCCTCACGTATGTGTTGTGCGCATGCGTCACCTCCGCTCTTGTTCGCTGTGATTTCGGGAGCTGATTTCATATTTCGGTGCTTTAGCACTGCAGGCGATGGGGCGTGTCTTTCAAACACAAATTAGAATGGTTCTTTTAATTGTTAAATGTTAATGATTTTTCGATTTGCTCTTTTAATTTTTGCGTAATTCATAATCAGCAAATTAGTTTAAATTAATCTTGCTCTCACATTTGTGCACCCCTGTTACGGGTATAAATACTAATGTAGTACATTTTTCAAACGGAATTTTAATTTAAAAGATGCTGTAAAAAGTTATTTTAAACGTGGTCTGATCTGGAGGCCTGGCCTGTGCCGGCTCTCATTTCCGAGAAACTTCGCCGTTGCGCAGATTCTTATGGAGATCAATTTCTCGTTTTTAATGTTCTTTAAAAATTCTGTTGTAAATTTTAAATTTAATATTTTAAAAGTTTAAATTACCAGTTAATTTAATTAATTCTGCATTAATTCTACAACCCTTAATGGATTTCACCAGAAAGAATATTTAAAGAATTTCGTAAATTTTTGTGACGTTCGAGCCAGAACTTAATAAAGCCATGATGTGCAGCTATCATCTCATCCTTCCTCCTTCCTCAAGATGATAATAAAAATGTTGGAACCAATTCTATAGAAGCATTCCTTTGAGTATGAGTCTCTTATTTTTCAACAAAAACAAGTAAGACTGTTTAATTCATTTTTATTATTTTGATGTGATTCTCTTCAAGAATTTGACCAAAAGAACACATGCACAAATCGTGCAGGGTTATTTGCTTTTATTAATTCACAACTGCAATTTATTAAAACCTATATGATCTTTCCCATCATTGATCCATTAAAATAAATATTATAACGGCACTTACAATAATATATCAACGTCACATTTTTGATTAGTTGGTATATCTATATTTTTGAAATGAATTATGTATTCTTCTTAAGAAAATTTTTATGAGTTTGAAATAATAAAATTGTTCTCAAAAACATATTTCATATTTTAAGAGGCTATGACTTTGGGTTTTTAAATAAAAAATATATATATATATATATTATGGCACTATTGCAACAAATTTACAAATTATATATATTATATTTTAGAAGATTAAATTTTATAAGAAGCATTATTTGTGAAATTATGATTATTGATGCTGAGAAATTTTATTCTTATTATGTCATACTTATTCAATTTATTATGGTCACATTTTCTTTCTGAAGCTAAAATTCTTCACAGAAGTTAGTAGTTGTAAATATCCTACATAACATTCTTGCAGATTTCTATGCTTCACCTCTACAAATTTTACATCAAGACAGTTTTAACAATAGTTTTAATGCGAATGTTCATAGATTTATTCTTATGCCATCTGGACTGTCATGTTCTATAATAATCATACAGTTTGGCTTAGTGCAAAGATAATCTGGAGTCTACAAATTAGGAATATATGCATTCAAGAATATTTTCAAGTCAATTTTACAACTGTTCTCATGTTGTTTGTAAAGGAACTCTCAGCTGACAAAATATTATATTTGAAAAATTCATGTTGCTTCATTTTGTTTAAAAATATTCCTATGGCAAGTTGTAATTGTGAAATTAAGACCTTTTCACTTCACTATATGTGCAGGCTGTGACAGTTTTCATCAACCAGTATTCTCATGTTGCTCTCAGAAAAGGAATGAAAGCAACATTATTTTTTTTTTCTAATCTTGAGAAGAAGTAGGCATAGGGCTACTTCATTCCTGTTACAGTTATACTCTAGAAATTCTTTTACATCATCTGTTAATAATAATAATAAAAAAATATATATTAAAAAAATGAAATTCTTTGCTTCATTTTCAACAGTTCCTTACCTGATGAAGTTGGCCATTCACTGATGAATTGTATCCATTTGGGCTAACCACTTCTCTAATATTTTCCTTGTTTTACAGTAAAAGATAATTATACTACACTTACCTGCCTAAATAACTGTTTTAGAACAATAACTTTAAAATTTATGCTTCATTTTCAACTTTAAAGTAACTATTGAAGAAGAGTCATAGTCATGTCATGTATGTGTATACTATCCTTACAATGTCGGATTCCTTTCAATATCTTCGATGTTTGTTTCTAAAGCTAAAATAAGATTTACCAATAATCTTAAAATATTTTTTCTCAAATAATAGCTATTTCTTGACCTGATTATAGAAGTTTTGTTAGTTGGCCTTTTCTTTTGTGAATTGTGCATTATCCTTATGAAATGTAGGTTTACATATCTACTCCTAAAAGTCAGTGTTGCTATTTTTGCTTTATATTTTCAAAACCAAGAAAACTCTTCTTTATTATGAAATAATAATAAACTAGTTACTTTCAATAGTGATTTTGTATGATGCATTTTCTTATATTTACCTGTGATTACAAGAGTTGCTATTTTGATACAGGAATTCTCAAGATCAATTTATTTTATTGGGCAAATTCCCCATATTTCAAATATTGTATTGTGCCTTTATGTTTTCATTTATGAATATACCCAAAGTCTCTAAATTTTATTTTGTCATATGCCTCATATTTTTATACAAGAAATAATTAATTGAATGAATTCTGAAGAATTATTATTAATGAAGAAATTTGAAGGTTTTAAGTGCCAAGTTAATTTATATACAAGATTATATAAAAAGAAAAGAAAAGCACAGTTCTTAGTACTACTTAACAGCGCCTTTTTATAGAAGTGTTCCATGGTGAATCTTCAAAATTTACTAAGAAATTTAAAAAAAAAAAGTGCTTTTTGAATTCATCAATTTTGTCGTCTCAAATTTCTATGTGACTTTCTTCTGTTCCTGATTATGTCGATAAATTTCCCTATTGTGTCTTAAGCCTTATGTGATGGTGAATGCTCAGTGTTCCCCAAGTCACTCAGCTTATCTACAAAAAAAAATAAAAAGGAAGTGTGTCATAGTGCTTTGTTTCGGTGCTAAATATTCCCAATTGTGTCTTCATTTTTAAAAAAAAAATTTATGGTGTGTCATCTGTCACGATGTAATCGCAACATTTTTAGCACAATCGCGATGTGTACGATTGCACGTGTTCAATTTCCCATTAAATCTCTAAATTCATTAATTTTAATATGTTTCTTTCAGTATTTAATTATCCCCGTATCAGCGTTTTTTAATTATCTTTAATTTAACGTATCCGTTGTCTGCCAACGCTGTTTCTTTCTCATTTTAACTTTCGTCAAACGCCGATATTTCGCATTTCAGTCGATGCATATCGCGGCAGTTTCATGGGGAATTCGTCATCGGCTCACCGCTTCTCCCGTTCCTTCGATCCGGCAAAAGCGCTCCACATGCTTCGCCGAGGAACGCGTTGTGGTAGGTTCATCGCTCTTTGGCGCGCGCCAACAGTTGGCGTGTTTTCAGAGCTCGCTCCGTTTCTGCGCATCGCTATTGGACGATCGCGGGTTTTATCGCCAAGGGCAACCGGCTCGGCACTTCGCGCTGATGTTAAAATCAGTTATGTTCAGGATGTGCTCAGTGTAGTTTGGGAGATCTTATCTTATTCAATTTCATCAGTCATGGAGGACACGATGTCACCGGAGTCCCTCACCTATGCAGAGTTTTATAGATGAATAAATAATCTCTTGTTTCTTTACCATCAAAAAGGCTTTTTGTCTCAGTTTTTCCTAAAATGAGTGTGCTGTATTATTAGTCATATATACATCGCATCGTTCCTGCTAAAAATGGGTGAGAGAGTTCCTTTTTACTTATTTTAATTATGTGTTAGTCCATCGCTAAAATAATAGCGAGCGTGAGACCTTGGGTTCATTTTAATATTTATATTTTGCGGTCTTTCACTTGTGATCACGTCACCACGTGTTAGCACGTGGTCGGCCTCTTCAACACAACGTGGTTGATATATTACACTACAGTCATCATAAGTGATTGTGCCAAATTGCTGTGATTTCAATACCATCGTGTCCACCAGTGTGCCGTAAAAATGAAAAATCTGCAAAAGTTATTCTGCAAACATTTTTTTTACTAGCGGATAATGCATTTAAAGGAGATGTACTGTGTGGTTATTAAAAACTGATTTATTGACTATCACTACCACATCTCACTATTTGTAAGTCGGCTGAACAATTCTCATCCCTCATCTGTAATAATATATTTTTTTTACAGCACTAGTTATATAGCTTCTATATTATCATCAGATGTACGCAATTGCCAATGGTTTTGGAGATCGCTATTGTCTCTTTTGTAGGTTTGATTGTTTTATTTTGCATTTGTTTGATTTACTGATAATTTGCTGATGGTTGTGTACCAGAGCTATTAGTGTATTTTTGTGAATTATAACAAATGTATATTTATATTTTGATTTTGCTTAATTTGCACGACTGCTGATAGTTTCTATGGCTAGCATTATTAGCACTTATGTGAGTTATGTAGATTCAATTTATATATATTAGCATTTTACAATAGCCAATTTTTGTTCTCAATAACAGTATATATGTATATTTCTGGATGATAATTATGGCCATTACAAAAGGTGCACTGAGTTTTTATTTTCTTCTCATGAAAGTGTCCTTTTTTAACTTGTCGTTTTTAATGAAGACTAAAGGTTAAATTTTTTTTCCGGGGATCCCCACACCCAACCAAATACCCACTGATTCATAAAAACCATGATTTATCTATGAGTTTATCTTTATACGTATTTAAAATTGTATTAAATGATGTCTTGTATTTTAATGAATGGTATATATATTTTTTTGAAAATTCTTACTCAGTGAATAATCCAGAATTTTCCGAGAAATATTTATATTGGTGTTTGTTGATATTACTTT
Source organism: Maratus michaelseni (assembly GCA_963931845.1). Lineage (NCBI taxonomy): Eukaryota > Metazoa > Arthropoda > Arachnida > Araneae > Salticidae > Maratus > Maratus michaelseni. The sequence goes on along the minus strand of OZ007590.1, from coordinate 251,676,763 downwards.
TGCAAATATTTTCAGTTGTAATGAGAAAAGTGGTAGGAGTATATGTTTCAGCATTAAAACACCTAATTTCTTTAGACATGTCTCTCTTATATATATATATATATATATATATAGTTGCAACTATCCTAACTATCTGTATTTTATATGTGAGTGGTCATTTAGTGCACGATTTGGCTACTTGTTCATGTAGAGTACAGCTGGTTGTTTCAAGTCAATTATGTATTTAGTACTGAATAAAATAAAATAAAATTACAAAAACAAATTGAATATGGTATTATGAAAATTGTACTAAAGATATTTTTAAGTATGGCCAGTTTTTATTTAGTGTAAGTGAAAATAAATGCTCTATTTTATAAAATATTAAATAAATTGTAAGTGCTAGGCGGTCAATCAAATACTGAAGGTATTTTGATCTTTGTTGCTTGTAAAGTGCAACTTCTATTTTTAATGGTACCAATTAAATATTTGATAATGAGCTCATTTTATATATGCTAATTCTGATTTTGTTTAGCATTTGTATTTAAGTATTTTGTTGATGAATTTTATGAGATCAGACTAGAGGAAATTTGCCATAAATAAGAAGATTTGGCATTTTTATATGTACACTATTGAATATACTATGTATACTTTTGATGTATTTTCTTTTTCTTCTCCCTTCCAGTTTGGTCACCACTATTAATTTTGATTGCAGCAGTTTAACGCTTGGCTTTACTTTAATTTTTTTTTTTTTTTTTCTCTGTGTGTCTGTGTATGCAAAAAAAAAAATTGTCATCCCCTTTTTGTAAAAGGTTTTTATTTCATTTTACCTTTTACATCATGTGCTCTGCCAAAATTTTAATCGGTAAATGGGGGTATTGTGATATGAAATCTCACAATGTTTAAATCATGTTATATTTTTATTTCTTTCGGCCTTTCACGTCGATATTATTTTGACTCAATTCCATATTTATTTTTACGCGAGTGTTTTGCATTTCTCTTCAGGCATCGTTCGGCGGCCGTATTGCGCTCTTGCCGATGTGTTCTCTCTCTCCATTCTACTCGTATTGTGATGACATCATCGAAGCGCTGTCTCTCCTCCTCTCGTGACGTACACATTAGGTAGCTGTAGAAGGAGGCTCACATTTTGAAGGCGTGGTTATTTGACGATCGCTAGAACAAATTAAAATAAATGTTTTTAAATGTATTTTTTCGGATTTGTTAATTAAGATATTGGCTAATTTTTTAAATTCTCTAATAGATTTAAATCTTGTTGTTCAGATACTTTTGTTGTCCCCGTTTCTTACTATAAATTAAAAATTTCGTTAATTTTAAATCAGAATCTGTTTTGTTGATGAACCTGTCATAATGTAGATTTCGTTTCAAAAAGATCGCGGGCTCAGGCCTGCCTGCCTGCCTGTGGCCGACGGATGCGTGGTCCGGCGAATTCTACGACGATGTATCCCTTGTTTGAATTTATTTCCTGATGGCAAGCAAAAGTTGTAATGGAAATTTTCATCTTTAGAATATTGAATTTGATGCTGCATTTTAATTTTTAAAGTCAATTCTTCGAGTGGAAAAGATCATCTTTATCAGCCAACATAATTATTGAAATAAGGTGACCAACGGGTGAAGGCCTCTTTCTTCTCTTCTAAAAAGAATGAATAAAGTATTGGATTTATATTGTTAAAAGGCTCCTCTTCATTTGTTTTCTGCTGACACCATGCAAGTAAGAAGTTTCTTTTCTTTTTATTTTTTACCACTGCTTGACCTCAAAGAACGCTTAGGGTCTAGCGGATACAACGCAAATATTTAAAATAAAGAACTTCATTATTATTTAATATATAACTACACATCAACAAATAAATAATTTACACCACACTCATCTGCATTGGATATACTCTTTGGCGAGTAAAGAGAAAGTAATTCTGGTAATTTTTGCTATATTTACTGCAAATTTCTGGATTTACATTGGCACTTTTGCCACGTACAGTCATTTTGGTCTTTGAAACGAGGTAGCCATACGTCGCTGCATTTAAAGTCCTCTATGTTTAAAACCCTGGCTAGTTCACTTTCTTTGGTGCTCAATATGGGACCACTTATAGGCAAATTTCTTGATTGAGCCTCTTACAGCCACAACAATAATGCTTCCTCTAAGTCCTTGTGTGCGGCAGTTCTCATCTGCTTTCTTCTTTTTCTGCACTTTTCATTCTCCCAATATTGAATAATTGAATCTTTATTTTTCAGATAGGTCGAATGTGTACTCTTTTTAATGCCATATTCATTAACAGTGTAACTTTTTAAATGGCCATCTCCTACTTTTTCAGTATCTCAACTTTCATTTCAAGAATGAGAGATTTATATTTCCCTCTCATCATCTCTCATACCTAACAGAGAACCTAGCAGCACAAATTTTTACTGATAGCTGATTGAACACCGAACAAGAGAAGGAACACAATGTTACCTCTCCAGTCACTTTACTGGCCCTTCCTACTTAAACTTTCTTATACTCCACGCATGCTCAGTCTACGTTACTAATGGACAGACTTCAATATTTTTTCGGAGTTCCCCAGGTAAAGTTAAGACAATGGATCTGAGTTCCATACATCTGATAACAATGCCACTTCCTGGAAAGCAATGAAAGAAATAGATTCTTAAAAATTAAACCATTGAAACCGGCTATTGTGTACTTGAAATTCAAGGAGAAAGGAGGACTGTATGAGATAGAAAGTAAAATAAAAAGAGGAAAGAACCTATAGTTCGAATTATCCAAAGACATAGAAATTGAGTTCAAATAAATGAATGAAATTTTATATAATTTCCTAATAGGAATTTTCGGGACTTTCCCATTTGTTCGATTAACCAAAAATTTGAATTATTGCGAGCCCACTGTACTATGCACTTTGAATTTGGGTTTCTTCTGTCATTTTGCAGCTATTGCTTGTAGAATAAAAAGAAAATAAAAAAGGAAATTTTAACAATGATGGTTTCTCATATTTTTTATTGAGATTTTTTAGGATTTTTTAACACTATTATCTCATTTTTTTTGTTTGGGACTTTAAGAAAGTGGCATATTGCTCACCTGCAAGAAAAGTTACACAACTCCAAAAAGTTCCATTTTGTATATGACTTGGTCCAACTTATACTGACATACTTAAGTCTGACTTGGGTGCATCTTGCTGCAGGAAAAATGTCATAAGTGTAGTTATCTGGAAAACTGCTAGATTACACTATCTGTCCATTTGCCACCACACAAGGGGGTCAAATTGTGTTAGGGGATTATTTACTCATTCCTCCAAACCTCTTCTATATCTTCATTCTTAAAGATTTTATGCATGCTTTTACAACTACATGCAAAGCTAAGCACTATAATTTTATATTACAGTAAAAACTTAAAAACTTCTTTTGCCTCTTCTGTGAAATATTGTATTTTTGAGTTGTGTCACTTTTCTTGCTGGTGAGCAATATGCAGGGTGACATTTTAAGCAAATGACAATTGAATATAGTTACACTTCTGCTCTCTCTATATATACTCACAGGGTGATTCATTAAATAATTAAGTAGCAACTATTTTATGAGAAATAACTCAAGAAAGTATTATGATATTGTGCTTTAAGTTTCATATTGTTGTCAGAAAACAAAATGTAATTGGTAGATAAAGCGTCAAGTTGGAAAAAAATAGTACTTTATTACTGATGGAAAGGTTATCAGTAGGATCTGTCTAATATTTCTTTCAGTGGTACATTAGAGGTCTAAACATGTTCATGAGCTATTATAAAACACCTGATTATTAAGATATCACCAGAAGAAAATGTTTAGTGTCCTTAAATTTGGACATTACTAAACCCAAGGGATATTGCCTTGAAAATGTCTCATTCAATAAATTCTTATAGTGAGATTGCAACATTGATCTCTATACTTTAAATTGCTAATTTCAATGCTATGCCATCTGCTTTGTTTTTCTTTTCATCATACTTGCCATGTTGTGTCTTCCTGGTTTTTGTTTACTCTAACTGTAATTGATAGCTTTCTAACTGCTTAATAATTTTTATTCTACTTATGAATTGTTTTGATAAGTAAATAGGAACTGTAACTTTATATGGTAATAATAGTAGTCACAGTGATTAAATATTTTTATTTAAATTACTTTATTAATCAGCAATGCAAGAGTTCCTCCAAAAGCTAGAAATGCAGCTTTTTGAAAACAACGTTGAATATTCTTTGAATCTGTGAAATAATTGCAAAGAAAGTATTGTGATTACATAAGAAAATGGTAACTCAGGCATTCAAAAGTACCTTCAAACGATACAAATCCACCACCTTTTTGAAAGCAATGTTGAGTGTTCTCTGAATCAGTGCAAAAATGCAAAGAAAATGTAGATATTATATAGGGGAAGGATAGATGTCAGAAGAAATGAAATCTCCAGTCTTTTTGCGTACTCAAACTCTTTAAATTTGTGTCTGGTCTTTGCAAAAAAGCAATTAGATTACAGGTCAGTTTATGTTACGAAGATCTAAAAATGTGGGGAATGAAGTTGTACATAGCCTGAAAATTCTTTCACTTCTCTTATTTCAGCCATTTTTCATGCTTGTCTACTACTTCTAAGGTATCAGGTTTGAAAATCCATAAAAATAATTTTGTTACATTACCTATCTAAAATTTTCGAACCATCTAAGCTTATTCTTTATGCTTATAATTACAGTTTATTTATTTTATTTATTTTTTACTCATTTGTCCATTTATTTGTTTTTCAGGATGCTATTTTCAAAGAAGAAAATGCTGACCCACCTTTCTTGTTATCAGTAGCATTAGAAATTTGCCACTTAATTTCATCTATTTCTCCTAATATAATCCATATCTATCGTTCAACTTTATTAGAACTGAAGAAAGAATTGTACTCACACTCATTGAAATCAGGTGAAAGTGACTATAGCAAATTGTTAAGTTGTGCTATAACTTGTCTTCCAAATATATAAAACAGGAAGATGAAAACAGGGAATAATAGTTAATAAAAAAAAATCATTTTTTAAAGTATTCAGTTTCATTATTTTACCTATATAGATTAGATACATTACATGTCAGTTGAGTATAATCTTTTCATTTAAAAATAAAAAAGTAGGAATGATCTCAAAATAAAGCTCTTTCAGTTAGAGCAGCCATACTCAACCTGCAGCACGACAATCTTTTATATGCAGCGCGAGACGCATTCATTAATTCATATTTATAAAATTGAGATGTGCATAAAAAGTTGTTAAGACCTTCATTATTGTTTTATATATTTTCATGCGAAGACAAAATCTGTCCTGATATTTATAATTAATGTAAAATTACATAAAGCCATCTTAAATTCAGTTTTCTTAGTCAAAAGTTCCTTTCACAAGCTGTCCTATTTGTGCTACAATGTTGTATACATTTCTTAATCTTCAGCATTAATCAAACATTATTCAAATTAATTAAATTTGCACTACAATAGTTATACAATTAAAAGAATATAAAACTTTTGCATTGAGCAAAAGATTGCTTAGAGAAAATCTCGTGATTTTTTTCCTTTAGAACTTAGAAATTCTCCATTGTTATATTATAACGTTTTATACTTATTATATAGCTATTACTGCTTCTTAGGGTTCAACGTTTGTCGCAGAAAGAATTGGCACCAAAAATATTTTACACCTTTTATTTCTAAACAAAAAACTTTGCAGGCTGTTTTTGCAACATTTGCAATAGAAATTTACCGTGATGTTTATGTTTATTGTTTGTAAATAGTGATGCTAAACGTTTTTGGTAATGTTTCTTCTGCGACAAACGTTCAACCCTACTGATAATATTAACTTCTGTTATCTTACTATTTTAATTACCCTCCTTTTTTAAAGTGTGTTGCGACCCACCCGCGTAATCTCTCAAACATAGGTTAGCAGCACGTGAGAAAAATAGGTTGAGTACTGCTGAGTTAGAGGCTCGCTGTAACCTAACAGATCAGAGAAAGTGAACAACACAGAACTGTAAAATTAAATCTTCTTATTGACTTATGCAATGAAACCTTCATAGAACAATACAAAAGACAACAGAATAAAAGTGTTATTCTAGACAAAATCAAGATGAATTCACTGATTCGCAATCTAAAATATTAACAGTGAATGTAAGAGTGTTTAAACATTTTGTAATAACTTTAATAATTAATAAAATAATTAATAATCAGAAATAACTATTAAAAACTATATGTATAATATAAGAAGAAATATAATACTGTTACACAAAGAAAATCGAAGTGAACACAGAAATTTATGTGGATATCATATTATTCTTTGAGAGAATTATCTCAAACATCTCAGGAGAAATTTATAAAAAATATATTTAGTTTTTCATGAAAGGATTTTTTGCTTTATACTTTTTTTTAAACTAATATCTCTTGGCAAATTTTCATTTTTCCTAGCATCCATTAGTGTTCATAAGAAATCTTTTGGGGCAATTAAAATTATCATTATAAACAATATTGTTATACACAGGTTTTACAGTATATATTTACCTGTTTAAATCGATTTTTCTTCAATGTGGGATTTAAGCCTCGTAATGTAATGATTACTTGTATTTTATTATTTATTGTGGTAACCTTTAAATTATTGATCCCCCCCCCCCCCAGTATTGAATTCAGGGGGTGGTCCGGGGGGGGATATTCCCCCTCCCCCCCAGAAGATTTGAGATTTTATACTTTTAATGGTTAAAAAGTGCAATTTCACCCCCCCCCCGGAGCCACAGAAATCCGTCCCGGAGAAAAGTGTCTGAATTCGACACTACCTCCCCATCCCGTTTCCCACTTCCAAAAAAAAAGTATTAAATTGTATTTAATACTTTTGAATTTTTTGAAGTGTTTTCAATATAAGAGATTTCAAGATGTTCTGTTTCCATACATTCTTGAAATTCTGTAGTTTTAATTTACAAACTGACCATTTCACCTATAATGAAAGATTTTTCGATTTCTGAATTACATTTACTTGAAAATTTATCAATTTGTCTTAACATCTTTATTATTAATATTTGGAAACGCCTGTCTGTCGTCTGTGACGCGAAAAACTCTGCTCACTCCGGGAGCAGAGAAGCGCTTTTCATGTAAAAAAAATTCGGAAAAATCCTGGAATTGTTGATATTTAGTATCAAAAAGATTGACCCTTAATTAAGACAAGTATTAATTAAAAACATCATCAAAATTAGCAAAACAAGGAAAAGTTTTACCGAAACAAAGAAAACTTCATTCCTGCATACATTGATACCTTGATGCGAAGCTAGTGAACGTCCAATAAAATTGCTTCTTTTACCGAGACCTGGAAATTTTTTATACTCACAGCACTGAAACAGCAGACATCTGTCTTCATCAAGACAGAAACTAGGCCGTGGTAAAGGGGTTGCATATTACAAGATCTAATTAACCTACGCTTTCCAAAGTAACACAGCAATAATCAGCTGTTCTCCATAATTATAAGTTTCAAAAATTCGAGATTGTGAGTTAATTAGGACCTGAAATAGCATTTATTTTTTTAATTAATTGATTCGCTTTTTTAACTCATTCTTTCATAGTCGAAACTCTTGGCTTTCACTGCAGACATTGTGTTTACTCACAGAAAGATAGAAAATTTTTATAGTGGAACAATTCGAGGCCTTAGGAAATTATTAAAAATATCAAATTTTTGGATCTGAAAAGTATGCATTCTTGCTTAGAGTGGGCTAAGATTTCATAGATTAAAAAAATTTTTGATTTTGGCCCATAATTTTTCATTTTAGCAAAATCAAGATTTTTGTATAGAAAGAAAAAGCTAAGGATTTTGCTATTTCTTTTCAAATTACCTTTGGTCGTATGGGTCCGACCGCAACGCGGTTTGTCTCATTCAACTTGGCATCGATAGAACTTACCGACTTTAGTTCTGAGTTTCACCACCAGGTGGTGCTTTCCTATCTCTGGTTCTGTGGCCTCGATCATGACAAGGTATGGCTCATTCAACTTCACATCGACAGCCTCAAAGATTTCAGTTATGTTTGTATAGAACAGATTGTGCCCTCTGGCTGTGGAAGGGAAAACTAACTGATTTTGCAGCTAACTCTGGTTCTATGGGTCCCATCACAACGCGGTTTGGTTCATTCGACTCCACATTGACAGAATTTACTGATTTTAGTTCCAATTTTCACCACCAGGGGTGCTTCCCTAACTCAAGTTTTATGGGGTCGATTACGACGGGGTTTGGTTCATTCGACTGGATTTCAATAGCTTTACAGATTTTGGTTATGTTCGTATAGGACCGATTGTACTCCCTGGAGGTGGAATGTCAAATTAATGGATTTTGCAGAGCGTGCACAGCACGCCTGCTATACGGTGCCTCATGCAGCAGGAACCCAAACAGGAAGTTTGTTCAGTTAGAAAATTAAACTATTCGAGGTGGAATTTAAGGGTTTTTCCGTTGCTTTGTACAGCATGCCTGGTATACGGCGCCGAATGTTTGTTTGGTTCAAGGTTTGTCATATTCGAAGCTTTATACAATTCAAAGCCCCAATGTAAATTAGGGGCCAGCTAGTAGTATTATTTTAAACATAAAATCTGATTTCTGATATCCTCTCTGTATAGTCCCCAGAAACCTTCAAAAGTCAGGTTACTGATAAGTGTTCAAAGAAAAGTCATGAAAATGTAAAATATTTCTTAAGAATCAGAAAAATCTATCATTATTTTATAAAAAGTCATAGAAAATAAAAAATACATATGCATAATGTTTGGAGATATCAGCACGTCACTATCTAAAGGATATAAAGTCGTTGAATTGTGTAGCAGTGAAGTATTAGAGATAAAACAAACATTAAAATATCTTCAATGGTAATGTTAGAGGTTTCCTCATAAAATACACAGAATAAAAAACTTCTTTAATGCATTTTCATGTCAATTTCAACAGAGACAAAACCAGTTTTAGAAAGCAAGAATTATACAAGAAACTGCAGTTGTTGGATTTCTCTCAAGTACATAATAGTTCAAAAAGGTGTCTCTGAGAGGTGTGTAATTACTTTTATAACCAGACAATGGCAGAATATAGAAATTAGTCAGTCAGAATGTGCTACTGTGTTACTTTTTACACATAGGCATATAACAGCTGCAAGGAAAATGGTACAGGTCTCCTAGGCAACAGAAAAACAAAGCTGTGATTTTGGAGGTTTACATAATACCTGACACTAAAAAAAGACTTAACTAAGATGAGAATGTTCAAAGAAGAATTTTTTTTTTCTTTTTAAAGCCAGATTTGAAATTAAATTTAGCAAGAATTTTAAGATTAGAAATTTAGATTTTATTACATTTTTTTTCTTTCCCTTAGGGGTGGGGAATTGCATCACTCTATTCGTCAGTGGTGAGTTGTTGGAATAGCATCTTTAGGATAGACAGTGAATCTTCTGTTGTGTACTTGAACCTGGCAAAAGTTTTTATCATTAGAAAAAATCCATAACATGTTTGGCTCCAGATGATGCTGGATTTTATAGAAATCACTTTGCTATAGTAACTGGCTCACAAAGATTTTTTCAGTATCCTCTGAACCAATTAAATTGTTTTGTACACATGAGCTCTTTGATAAAAGCATTCTAATGAGAAAGGTTAAAATTGATAAGGAAATGGCAGCTGATGCCACTAGAGTCAAAAAGGCAACTTATCTCAGGGCAGTGTTTTACACCCTTTGTATTTTAGACCAAAATGTAAGCATTCTTATCTGTGTACAGATGACGATGAGTTTGATTGTTGTATTTTAAAGAGATCTAGGAAAAAAATTGGCGACTAGTTGACGGATTATGTTTTTGTAAGTATACATTTTCTTTATGCTGTTAGGGTAGAGGCTCTGACTGCTGATCATGAGATAGGTGATTAGATTCTCCCAGCTTCTCTGTAAAGTTCCCTGAATGTAATCAGTGCTATAGTCATAAGGAAAACAGAGTGTATACACTAAAGAGAATATGCTATAGCTTTACTTGAGAAACTGAAGATATATGAAATTTCTTTTAAAAATGCCAAAAGTATATGGCATATATCTTTCATTCCAGCCATGGTGGTAATCCTACCTGTTCTTCACAGTGTTGAATTCAGACTCAATCTTTTTCCTGGAGGAAATTTTGCAGCTCTGCAAGGCATGTGTACTTTAAAAAAAATTACCAAACACAAAATCTCAAATATTCCAAAGAAAGAGATTTTGATGCTCCAGTGTGAAATGTACCCCTCCCTACCCCCCCCCCCCCCCCCACCTCCTCCCCAAAGCCAACCCCCGGGATTCAACACTGGTTCTTCATGCTCTATATTCTGTCTTGTATTGCCGCCTCTGTAAAATATGACCAGTAGGTGGCCTCTTTTTTAGAGGATTGTGTTTATTTTTAAGGCATATCTACATCTGATATGATAGAGCTGACCATCTGGTCAGCTTATCCTAATTTCAATTTTTCAAAACTGAATAAAATGCTTTTCAAATAAGCACTTTCCTCTATGAAAGAGAATATATCACCAACTTACTATATACAAGGATTGATTATTATAGATGAAAGAGTTTTGTAATTATCATAATTTTATATGTGTGTGCAATTCAACAACAACAATTACTACTGCCATCACAATATATTATGAAATAACATTAAAAAAAGTTAAAATATCCAAATTTTAAGGAATTTTACTATTTCATGCCAGGTTGCATTCATTTCAGCACAGCCTGCAATAGAGTGTCTTTATACATAAAAGAGTGGTGACATACACACGACAAAATGCATGCTGAAAGTTTTTGCCCAAAATTTTACAACGTACATTCCAGAACTTGGCAATACTCGCATAGACGAGTGGGTGCAGGGTGTCTTCTATATGAAGAAGTTCCTTCAAGTGTGTTTCTATATGAAAGTAGTGACATACAGATATAAAATTTGATTGGTCAAAACGATATTGGACAGAAACAAATCGTCAAATATCTTGGCGAACCTGCCATTATTGCCAAGTTAATGTGCTAATGTTTTTTATCTTGTCTCACCAGTCTAATTAAATTAGTCCATGCAATTATCACCAAGTTCTGGAATGTAAATTTGCCACAGTTTGAATAAAATTTCTTTCTGAACACAGTCTGAGCATGTGTCCTGTGCATATGTTGTCACTCTCATATAGAAGCACCCTCGTGTGAACAAGTCAACAAACATTATCTTTGTGATAATTGCAGGTTATTACGTTTTTGTTCAGAATCCTCTCGGACAGTCAAATTTCATTGCCCTTATGTCACTAAACTCTCATGTATAAAGACTCTCTAACACATGTATAATGCAGCTATAGAGTGCCTTTATACATAACACAATGGTGATATTTGCACAGATGCATGCTCAGATTGAAGTTTGTCTCCAAACTATAGACACTAAAAGTGCGATGTCATAACATCGAGTGGTTACAAGCAAATGACCATTATGTGGTAGATTTTCCATTATGTGAATGAGTTACCACTAGAAAAAGTCCTAACAACTGACAGGAAATGCGTAGCAATTGATTGTTTGGAACTATCAATGACGTCATAACTGTTACTGTATATGGGTAAAGACACATTCTAATTCTAGAACTGATAGTGATACTCACCTAGATGAGTTTGATTAGACAAGTAGAGTTGCAGGTCTTTTAAAGAATCGGTTTATTCACAAAATGAATTTTCGGATAAATAATATAAAAAGCAATACAGATTTAAATCCTTGATGTTACTTAATTTAAAGCTATAAGTGAATTGATCCGAATATGTAGAATGGAATCACCCAGGGCAATGTTAAATTCAAATAAACAGTTATATATATATATATATATATATATATATATATACCGGGTGTCCCAAAAAGGACTGATGGATTATAAAATTCAATAACTTGCAAACAGTGACAGATATTAAAAAAATTCTTGCAAGAGGGTTATGTATAATGTCAGGAGTTTTTTCACTGTGATTCTTGATTTTAGTTCAAATTTCTAACAATAGATGGTGCTCATTCGAGGCCGAAACTGACGCCACTCAGCATTGATGCGAAGGAAGGGGATTAAGGCTATTGAGTGGGTCACATTCGCCAGTACGATCTTGCTCGTAGGCCCCGATTCTGAACCTATTCGATATGATTTCAATGGAATGCGTTGTTGCCATGGAAACAACAAATTCTTCGATAGTGGAATACAGCGTTCAGAACTGGGCATGAATTTAACAAGGAGTATTCGAGTTTGCAGGTGATTTTACATTTATGAAGTTTTATTTTTCCGGATTAAATTACTTTTTATGGTCTGATTTAAAGAATATTTTATGCATCGTAATTTAAAACTAGGTGAAGGAATCTTGCTACAATCTTGCTCTTAGGGCCCGATTCTGAACTCATTCGATATGATTTCAATGGAAAGTGTTGTTGACATGGAAATAACAAATTCTTCGATAGCAGAATACAGTATTCTGAATTGGGAACGAATATGTAGGTGATGTGGGGAAAAGCATTTTGTAAAGCAAGTACCACCAACAGTATTACTACAGTTTATCTTGGTTGTGTGTAGAAAGTTTGCGAAAAAAAAACAATGTGTGGGAACGTCTTTATTAACCTCATAAACATAAGATTGCGAATTGTGGAAACAAAATTATATAGTGCCTTGCACTGAAAAACAAGTACTTAAAACACATTGTTTTTAGTTGCAGATAGCTCTGTTCTTTACAATGAAAATCTCAGTTTAAATAAAAGTCCTTTAAACTGTTGCTATTCATAAAAGAAACTAAAAGATGAGTCCAGTCCGAGAGATCTTGCATCTTATAAACCATGCCGATTCAGCAATCAGGAAAATTGGCATTGAAAACTCGAAATTCCACTGTTATGTGATGTTAGAGTGCTTTTATTCTCAGATCCAGTAGGTCGAGCTGGTGAGAATTGTCCACAATCGAAGCAGCTAGAGTGACTGCATGAATGGGTTGCCACCAAGCAATACTAGATACCGGGCATGCTCATTCATTCTCATGACGTCAAAAATAGTGGCTGGCCGCGACCAGCGATTGGTACAAAGCGACGCGCCCATCGTTTTGTGCCAATTGTTGTATGTCTTTCGTCGCGGCCAACTACCATTTGTGACGTCATGATAATGAATGAGCAAGCCCGGTGTCTAGTGTAGCCCTGGTTGCCACTGGTACTCAGATCTAGAGTAGGTTAAGCTTATGAGAGATTGTCCACAGCAGCAGCAGTTTGAGAACCCTAGACGAATGGGTTGCAACAAATACAACAAGCAGTATTTGAGTTTGCAGGCGATTTTACATTTATTAGTATTTATGGGGAATTTATCCAACCAATATGCAAATTTAGTTAAAATTTCGTGAAATGACGGCAATGCAGGTATGTGAGAGCTGCACAGAAATCTAATCTGTCACATCTTCATTCATTATTTTGCTACACAATCTGCTAGTGAGTACTTTTAAAAGAGTGTACACTATTGAAAAGGATTTATTTCACCTAGTAGTTTTAAAATATGATGCATAAAATATACTTTAAATCATGCCATAAAAAGTAATTTAATGTGGGAAAATAAAACTTCTTAAATGTAAAATCGCCTGCAAACTCTAACACTGTTTGTTAAAATGATGCCCAATTCTGAAAGCTGTATTGCACTATCGAAGAATTTGTTGTTTCCTTGGCAACAACGCATTGCATTGAAATCATATCGAATGAGTTCAGCATCGAGGCCTAAGTGCAAAATTGTACTGGCGAATGAGACCCACTCCATAGCCTTAATCCCTTTCCTTCGCATAAATGCTGAGTGGCATCATTTCGGCCTCAAATGAGTGCCAACTGCTGTCAGCGCCATCTATTGTTTGAAATTCAAACTAAAATCAAGAATCACAGTAAAAAAACTCCTGACATCATACATAACCCTCCTGCAAGAAATTTTTAAATATCTGTCACCGTTTGTAAGTTATTGAATTTTAAAATCCATCCGTCATTTTTGGGACACCCGGTATATATATGTATATATAAATTGGCACCTGTTTTCTATTTCTTTGTTAGTTTATAAATAACATTCAGATATTTAATTGGAATTTATTATCTTTTGCATAAGAATTAATCATATGAAATAGTCTTTTATTATCATTATTTTGAGGATTGGTTTCTTTTTTACATAATGTAGTCTTAATTTATTTCAAAAGATATTTTTTCCCATAGCTAATAACTTAAAACTTTTAGAAATACAAACTCGTGACGGCTAACTTACATTTGTGCATTCTTATAAATAATAATAAAAAGCTAATAAATTTATTCATTAGTTTTATTTGTTACTAAGAAATATTGAAACATAATAAATAATAATGATATTTATAATATTTATTAAAGAAGTATATTGTTTTGACTGAGGATAAAATAAAATAGCTAGTAGATGCCTTTTATCTGGAATGATATAATGAAATAAGAGTCTATAACAAGTTTACAAAAGGGATATAATTATGATAGGTGTATGTTAAACTTTATACAAAATGTGTACATTCAAACCTTGTTATATTGTCACCCACTTATATGGTCATCCCGCATATATGCTATATGGTCACTTTTGAAAATTCCCGGCTGACTTAATAGGAATTCTATGTATTTTGTTTCTGCATATTTGGTCATTTCAGAATATCCGTACCCGCTTATATGGTCACTTTACTTTTGACAATATCTTTCTTCCAGGAAGTGATTAACCATACGTCCGATCAGTGAAAAAGTTCGCTTTCATTTCCACTTTAGTATAACTGAGTGGATGCTATCAATATGATTTATTGAGGAGGAAAGCATTTAAAAGGAACTGGGACTCCCTTACAAAAGGACTCTTCTTCTTTCCCTCTCCCACACCCTTCACTTTGCTACTGAAAGAATTTCACATTCCATTCTCATTTCTTAGAAAACGGGATTGCAACTAACTTTGTTCACTAATCTGGAGGGAAAAGAACACGTGTGGAACAAGTGTCACCTTCATGCCAGTAAAATTCCAAAATTGTTTCATGAATTTTGGTCACTGCATTTTTGTTCAGAATTCACTTTCAACTGCTTATGCTTGCAAGTAAACATGGCTGCAAAGCGGAAAAAAAAATGTCATTTAAAGAAAACAAAGAACTGATAAAATCTTTTCAAACATCAAATTTATCTAAAGCGGCTTTTGCAAAAACACATGGAATTCCAAAGACAACCGTAAACAATATTTTATCAAAATCATGTACTGCAGATTTCAAAAATGGAAAGAGAAAACAGCAACGTGCTTCACCATGCGACAAAGTTGAGCAAGCGCTTGTGATTTGGATAGAAAATGCCAGATCTTAAAATATAGCAATATCTTCCTTCATCTTAATAGAAAAGACTTTACAAATTGCAGCTGAATTAGGAGAATCCGATTTCAATGCTAGCAACGGATGGCTTCAAAAATTTATGTTCTGGCATGATTTATCTTTCAAGAAAGTATGCGGTGAAGCTGCTGATGTGAATGACAACGAATGGAGAGAAACTGCTTTGAATGATGTCCTCAAGCGATATAATTCTTCTGCTATTTACAATGCTGATGAATGTGGGCTATTCTATCGTACTCTACCAGATAAAACTCTTTCTTTTAAAAGCGATAAATGTATAGGTGACAAGAGAAGCAAAGACAGATTAGCCCTTTTATTAGCAGCAAATATGGATGGCTGAGAAAAACTAACTCCATTGGTTATAGGAAAATTTCTGAGACCCTGTTGCATGAAAAACATCAAATCTTTGCCCATGTTCTACGATGTGAACCAGAAATCTTGGATGACAACAAGCATCTGGGAGAAAACAATCCGACGTTCGGATAGATATTTCTCAAAGAAAAAAAGAAAAATCATTTTCGTAATCAACAACTGCCCTGCCCATTGCGACATTCCTCATTTAGATTCCATTGAACTTGTTTTCTTACCTCCAAACAGCACTAGTGTTTCCCAACCCCTAGATCAGGAGATTATTCAAAATTTTAAGGTAAACTACCGGAAATTACTCCTTAATGGCATGATTTCTGCAATTCATCAGAATGAGAAGTTTCATGTGTCCACGTTGGATGCACTGTTTTATATAGACAAAACTTAGAATAAGGTATCAAAGAAAACCATTTCAAATTGTATTAGACATGCTGGTTTTTGAACCTCTGAAAATGATGAATTATCGGACGACGAAGATGAGGATGTGCCTCTATCTAAGCTTGCGAAGTATCTTCAAAATTATTGGATGCACAATACTCGATGAAATAGATTACATAACTACTCATAATGATTTAGCTACATCTTCTGAATTGTCTCTGAAGTGTTAAATTCAAGTGCTTCCAGAAGCAACGATGAAGAGAGTGATGGTGGATTGAAAATTCAGCCTGTAAATCAGGCAGCAGCTCTGAATGCACTGAACGTTGTTAAGTGTTTTTTGAACAGTCAGAAGCTTCAGAAGAACATTTTAAAACTGTTAATAATCTTGAAAAGGTAGTGCTAACAACAGCGAAACCGAATCAAAGACAATCCTGCATAAATGAGTATTTCAAACACCGTACTGCACATTCCTAATTATTCTGTAAGTAATGCATCAATTTCTATTATAGTAGTATGTATTATTTCATCCAGTTTCATACTTAAATTAAAACAAAATAATTAATTAACATTACATTCACTTCTGTTTTTAAAAACTTCATGTTTTTAACTTTGTTTATGCTTACAAACATGTTTAAGATTAAAAATAGCCATCAATTTTCTTTTATCGCATATATGGTCACTTTTCAACGGTTCCCACGGGTGACCATATAACGAGGTCTGACTGTATTTCTGAATACAAGGGTGATTTTGTTCTAAAAATTTAAGGTGTTCAGTTCCAAAAATGCAAAAAAAAAAAATCTGTCATGTTGGGACGCAATATACTAACCTTAGCGTCCGAGCATTGCCAGCTAATATCACGAGATTGAGTGCAAAAACCCCATTCCCTACATGCCTTTTTATTTTTATAAAAACAACCACACACTCAAAAAGCAAGGTGGAAAGATTGTTGCAACCGTGAAAGACACGAGATCAATAATTAATAACAATTAATTTGAGTATCTTAACTAGTTTGTGTCATTTAATATTAATTAGTGAAATCACGGACATTATACGCGAAAGCCAAAGCAACAGGTGCTCAAGATTTATAGAAGACAGATGGTTGGCACCAAAATTGGCAGTTCCTAATAACAGAGTGACAGATAAATTTATAACTGCAATTTACAACCGTCACTTCGGACCTAAAGACCACCTGGGCCATCTCCCACACGAGACAGAGAGAAGGGGGTACATAATATGCAAATTTGAGCTATGTCTGGAGGAGTTTTGCAACCATTGGACCAGAGCCCTGATTGGACAACAAGGAGCACGAATCAAAAAAATCTAACTTTGTTATGTGTATAAATTTTATTCTATTTTTGTTTTGTATGAAAAGTATTAGTGTATATTTTTCTTGGATAGTATGCAGTCAAGCTTTACTTTGGGAGAGAAGTAGTCTCTTTTCGTTCATCGCTTTTAAAGGTGATTTAATAAGATGTAGTTAATTTTGCGAGAGTCTCTTTAAGAGGACTTCTTATGCCAAAATGCTGCTTTGCACGGTAGTGCTTTGGAGATATGATTCAAATAAGAAAAATGCATATTTGATAAATAAGAAAAATGCAAAGCTTTTAGGCTCAACAAGCTTATTTATATGTCGGTATGGTAATAAAGAAAAAGTAATAAAGCAAATACAGCTTTTCCCATACTTTAATAATGACTAAACAATGAAGTCTATTAGGTAGTGACAACTTCAAGTCTTCGACGCCTAGATTATGACTCAGTATGGGGTACTGATCCCAGGTACCAAGCTTCATGTTATTCATTGTGTCAAATATAATAAGTACTTAATAAATATTGAGGACGTGTACAGCATAGCCCAAAACTATTATTAATTTTAATTAAATTAAGCTTTAAAGTTTATCAAAGGCAAACTTCTTAATAATAATGTAAGATCCACAAGATCTGAAATAAATGAAATATTTTTCATTAATTTTATTCAGTAACATGCTGAATTAAGATTTGTTAAGGAGAGGAGATTGTCTTTCCTAGGTTTAAATTAATTTATTTTTAGTAAATTTTGTAAATAAATTTTAAATATATGTGTTGTAAATGAATAATTAAGTTAAATAATTTAATTCTCTTTATTTACCGATCTGCTGTCCGGCGGGCACCTCCTGGTGGTTCTGACTCGACCCCTTCAGTGGGGAAGATGACCAGAAGCCAGGCACTGCGAGATATTCTCCGTTGAGTAACTCCGACTCGGCCCCTTCAGTGGGGAAGATGTTTTTCGACACGACGGGGGCAGGAAGCTGACGAACCACCACTTCAACGTGGTATACCGGTGGGAAAGTGGTGTCCGATTAGCCGATAGTGCCAGAGGCTGGGTGCTGTATGATCACCCACACGACTTTGGACTATCCCCTCCTTTCGCCGGTTCTCGGCTGCAGGAGGTTTGTGGCTTTAGGTCGATCCTTGAGGTCCTATGTGTAGAGCTTTATCCTTGGATCGTTGTCGGTAACGTCTGCCGACATGGGTTCAAGTTGATGTCTCCGCGGAACTGCGAGACGGTGGGGTGGTAAAAGGACATCGCGTAGGCCAATCCCTCGGTCCTAGGCGCTCTGCGCCAAGGATGGTGACACGAGGGCAAAGGCTAGCGAACGGTGTTCGAACAGCTTCCAAAACTTATCTAAGGTGCGATGAAGGTGAGGACGAACTCTGTAGAACAAGGAATGGCTGGATTCTGTTGTGTGCTTGTCAATGCGTGAGGTGGCATGCAGCATCCCTCGGTACTGGCAGGCGGCGGAACTTAGACGGCACGGAGATCTGGGCAACGACAGATTCCTTAGCGTCGTCCCTTGCGCCTCCCTCTGTAACTGGAGTAGTTGTGAGCCGCCCTCAATGTTCGATCAGAAAAGGGATTGCCCGTTCGATCATCGAAGCCATCAGTTTACCGTGCGACCGTATCAACTCCTTGGGAGGGAGTCAGTTTCTTTCCTGGACTGTCCTGGATCACGAGGAACTGGGCCGGAGGCTCGTCAGTAAAATGACGGCGTCCAAACCTGAATCAAACCTTGGGTCGAAAACCAATCCAGCGTGTCTATGCGTAATCGGAGCTTGTTGCGCCCGATGGTTGGATCAGCAGGAGTCTTCACATAAGTTTCAATCGATCGGGCAACTCGATCGGACCGCCCGTTTGGCGTTTTTGAAGGAGTTTTCCATTGCCTTCAGAGTCCTATAGTGGTTCTAAACATAACTTTCCGTTGTTTTAACACATGTACTTCTCTTTTGCGTTTTCTTTTTATGTGTGTGTTTGTTTCATATGTGAGTGATCTTCCAGGTGAGTCGATCGGGTATCACTTGCATTTCGCAGCAGAGTCAGCCGGAAGCAAAGCTTCTGGTCGGGGACAACCTTAGCCAGGATGTGTTTATGCATCAGGGGCCCTTTTCCTCGATGCACCGAGCTGGCGAGAGGCTCCTCCTATTCGCCGCAAACGATGAACAAGTCGTTTCCTCCCTCCCTCCCTAGGACTCAATGATCGGAAGCCGCGGTAAAGCAAGGGTCGTTGGAGAAGCTCGGCATATGGCCTAGGACCCGGTTCTCTCTTTAGGGTTGCGGCTACGAAACCGTCGGAGGACTCCAACGTTTCACCAGGTGTTTTTGTGGTGGTGTCCTCGAAAGTTTGGGCTCCACCGCATATCGCAACGACATTTGTCCTCAAACTCTTGGGTTCAATGGGAGTGATGTGCAAGTGGCGGTGGTCCCCCGGTCGCAGCTCATACAGAAGGCCCCTCCTGGTTGTGCGCGTTGAAATTCCCCCAGGACTTGGGTGCGACGGTTGACGTGCCTGACGGGCGCCACAGCTCAGTTTTACTGTTCTGCCGTAGGAGTTCGTCGGAGGGAAAGCTTCATTGAACCTCGCGGAGACAACCTAAGCCAGGACGTGTCTATGTGTTCAGGGATCCCTTTCCTCAGGTCCCGGGCTGGCAAGAGGCCCCTTCTCCTCCCTGCAGCCGATGAGACTAATCGTTTCCTCCCTCCATAGGACTCGATGATCGGAAGCTGTGGTAAAGCCAGAGTTTGTCGGGCGAACCCGGCTTAAGGCCTAGGGCCCGGCCTCCTCTTTTGAATTCCGGCTCCGAAGCTCTCAGGCGGATTCCCCAAGTGCTTTGTGGTGGTGTCCTCTGAGTGTGAGCTCCACCGCATGTCGCAGCGACCTTTGTCGTCAATTCATTTGGGAGAATAGGAGTGGTCAGCAGGTGGCGGCGCTTCCACAGTTACAGGAGGACCCTCCTGGTCGAATGTGTTAAAAGTTCTTCAGACTTTGGTACGGCAGTTGACGTGTGAGACGGGCGCCACTCGGCGCAACTCAGTTTTATCACAAATATGTGTCATACTTATTTTTGTTACTGACGATATTAAAAATCAAATTGTCTCTCTTTATTATGCCGATACTTTCGCTTGTATTTCTTTTCTCAGTCCCTAATTGCCCTACAGCGGGCGCAGACTCCATTTAAAGGATCCAACGAAGTTAAACTCGTCATGGCAGACATTTCTAAGGAGGTCTCGTGGCCCTATCTCCCATAGGAATGAAGTTACCCACCGGGGGGGAGGGGGTTGTAAGGTTCAGTAAGACCTTTTTGGTGCTCAAACCCCATCATGGAACATATCAATAGATAGATCTCGTCAAGCACTATGGTCTGGGCCTACTCTCCACCTCCCTTAAGAAGCATTTTTCTCCGTTTCAACTCTTTTTAAATTTTAGTTTTTCCAATCTTTCTCAGCCCTTTTAAGCCCCACAGAGGGTGTAGGCCTCTTTTAAAGGATCCAACGAAGTTAAACTCCTCGAGGCCCACATTTCTAAGAGGGTCCCGAGGCCCTATCTTCTATAGGAACGGATTACCCTCCAGGGTTATCAAAAGTTTGATCTCGTCAAGCACTTTTGTGTGGTCCTGCTCTCCCCCCTCCCGTCAAAGGCACTTTTCTTGTTTAATTTTTTTCAATTTTTCATAATTATTTTCGTTTTTTCCATTTTTCTCTGTTCCTATTGGCCGGACAGCTCCAAAATTTCACCAAAATTAGCTCTAAACTGCCTATAGGTATTCCCCCCCGCTCCTTTTGTCGCCCTCGGTTTTCACGTATCTCTCAAGGGGGGGGGGGGGCCCGTCAGAGAGGCGCAAAAGGGCTCAATTGCAAGTGAGGATTCATTTTAAAGGTCTCGTACAGCACTTGTATTTTGTATAGCTCCCCCCACCGTCCAAGAGCCCGTCAATTAATGCTAACTCATCATTTGTTAAACAACTTCTCTTAGCTGTATCTATCATAAAAGCTGCTATCATAGAACTTTTCATTATCTTTTTTAAGTTATCTATTAAGTGTTAAAGTGTCTTGAACCATTAAAAATAGTTTAAAGGGTGTGATAAAGCCAGCACATTTGCAAACAACATCTACCTCGCCACGTCTCAGCCCATTGGAGCCACATCTTTTTACTATTATATTTATTAAAAATACTTCTAGCCACCGAATCTTTTTAAAACTTGGTGTGTTCGTTCCTAATATATTCCGCCAGCCTCACAAAAAAATCTTAGAGCGCTAACTAAATTCTCAAGTGGAGAAGCTGGCTTATGCTAACAAACACTTTTTTTTTTTTGACGAGTTAGACCTGGCTGAAAAATCTCAACGATAAACGCCGTAGGTGGCTGCCGTAAGGTAGAATTTTTCCAGCTTGTTTAAATCATTCCTATTCATTTCAAGATTCTCTTATAAAATTTATATGGTCCAAACTTATACAATTTTGACGTGTAGTGTTTACTCATAAAAATATCCTCATATGAAGCAAATTCCTCCCAGAATAACCAGCATTATAATTTTTTTAAGAAAAGCTTTTTAGGTGCGTTCGCATATATATAGATGTTGTAAAACATATAAATACGTAGCACCTATATAGTCGTCGTCTGGTCTGTGTCTGTCCGCATATAACAGCGCAAAAACTACCCAACCGAATAGTTTAAAATTTAATATGTATAATCGTTGCAGAATTTTGTCGAGTCATTTCAAATTTTATGAAAATCGAATCAAAACTTAAAAAGATATTGGGAATTCAAGCGCTCGATTACGCCATCTGGTGGAAAAGATATAACTGCTCCCTTCAGGAAAATCCCTTGGAATCCCATTGGGACTTAAAACGGCCTATAGAGGCGCTGATTGCAGCCGTCGGTACAGGAAAATTGGCCCTTTAACTAATGTTAAAGTGCCATTGAAACCATTATTTATTGTAAACGCGTTTAAAAGTGTTAGATATTCAAATTCGTATAATTTTTACTTTGACATATAAACACAGAACACAAATAGCACATCAAATCTGAAATTGTGCATAAAAATAATCATTATGAACAAATTAAAAATGCATGTAACGCAATGGGATTGCAAGGGATTTTCCTGAAGGGAGAGTTATATCTTTTTTCCACCAGATGGCGTATTCGAGCGCTTGAATTCCCAATTGCGTTACATGCATTTTAAATTTGTTCATAATGATTATTTTTATGCACAATTTCAGATTTCATATGCTATTTGTGTTCTGTGTTTATATGTCAAAGTAAAAATTATCCGAATTTGAATATCTAACAATTTTAAACGCGTTTACAATAAATAATGGTTTTAATGGCACTTTAGCATTAGTTAAAGGGCCAATTTTCCTGTACCGACGGCTGAAATCAGCGCCTCTATAGGCCGTTTCCCAATTACGGCCGTATAGGGCATTCCATTAGATGGCAACGAGTCACGTGAGTCCATGTTTTTTCCATGTTTTTGACGTCATCTCCGGTAATGGAGCTGGCGATTTGGTGTTTTTATTGGCGTTCTTCTGGTAACCTCGTATAACGGAAGTTTGAAATGTTTATTTTTGTTGTGATAGACATATGAAACATGATATAATAACACCGGTTGTACAACTTTTAAGGAACATAAGATAATATATTTAAGAATATTATCTTAATTTACATTAGAAGTTATCACCGAAATAGTTACTAATGAATAAAAAGGTTTTTTGTGCAGCTATGATCATATATATATATACATATGTATACATATAAATGATTTTTCACTCAAGAATTTTTATAAAGCAAATGAAAATTTGTATTTACGATTAATTTCTATGTTGCGAACAGAAACTTTCATATAATTCACAAAATCGTATTTAATATAAACGCATTTTAAGAAGATTCAAACACATTTGAGTAGTAGTTAATAAAAGTGTGAAGGAGTCTTTATAAAGATTATTATTTGTAAATTTTGCTTTTGTACAGAAATTGTTTTATACACTGTTAATATTTAAATTTCTTATTAATTCTTCATTTTTCCTAATTAGAATTTATCAAATTATTAAATCTGTGCTTAAAACATATGATATAGTTTAACAAATTCAGGATACTTTAAATTCATTAGCAACATTCATAAATCAATGTATGCCAACAAACTAGAGCTGTACTGAGTACTCAGCTAAGTTTTGGCAGAGTTTTTTTTTTTAAGCATTATTGTCATTGTCATTATTGAATACCCCTTCCCTCTAAAAAACAAGTTTTTCAAAACTATTCTTTGTAAAAATGAATAACATGAACTGGCTTTCTTTTTAAATTTCATTTCTTAAATTTGCAATTTAAAAACAGATAATAAAGGATTTTTTTTCATTTCTATTACTTATTTTTGTAAGTCAAACAAAATAAGTAGATATTTTTTTTTTTTTGTCTAACATTGGGACAAAAATTTAAATTATCATGTTAATTTAAAATTTTTATGAAAAACCAAAGAATAAAGGGCATTAATATATCTGTAAGAAATAAAATGCTTGAATGTTAAACTTGTAGAAAGCTTTTGATCACCATTTCAATATTCCCCTCGCACCTTAATATTTATATGTAAACAATTAATGCTTATTTATTTCTTGCATTTTATTAAAAAAGGGATTGAAAGTTCTAAAAGTCAAAAGAGTCATTAATACAATTTATTTCTAATTTATGTATACATTACTCTAATGAAAAGGCAAATTTTCAACTGTAAACAAAAGAGAAAGAATGACTTTAACAAAATCTGCAAGAAATTAAACTTATATCAAATGTCAGAGCTGTTTATACAGAGATAATCAGCAGAAACTTTCAAAATGTTATCCGTTTCAGGGGTCGATACAGGAAAAATTTGGGGCCTATTTAGGGTCCCTTCACAAAAATCAATTTAATAAAATGGACCCCTTGACAAATGTCAGTTTGATAAAATGACCCCTTCACAAAAATCAATTTGATAAAATGGTTTCCCTTCACAAAATTCTATTCCATAAAAACTTACTATTTATTATTTATTTATTATTTTGTGATTTTTAAAATGCGTAATTTGTAAACAAACAAGTTTACCAGAGAGGAAAACTTCAGCAAAAGGATTTTAAAAGTTTTTGTTTATAAATGTTTGTTTCGAATTTGATTAACTGGATTTCAACTTTTGTTACAAAATTTTATTTTTCAGAAAAATATAATAAATTTCACAAAAATAACCTTTACTTTTCACAAAATGGGCCCCCAAGAAAAAAAGACTGCATCACCTTCATTGGTATTTTAACATTTATATTACCTTTCATATGCAAAATGCAATATTTAAAAAAATTTTCAACAGTTAAATCTTATTTCAACATTTGTTATTATTATCTCTCTCTCTTTTTTTTTCTTTTATTTTATATTAAGGTTGTTTATTCTCAAATTCAAACTGTCTACTTTACGACATATTTTTTAATTCATTTTTGATCGTAAATTGGCAGTTATTGTTATTCAGAAACTTATGTAACTGAAACACGTTTTCCATTTTTTTGGTAAACGCAAAAGATCTTTCAGAAAATACTGTCAAAGTTACCATTTTGAACTGGATTTCTGTACGTGACAGCCACATGCCGTCACATGAAACGAATAGCTTGTAACTCGATAAGTAATTTATTTATCAAAAAATGGAAAACTCATTTTGATTCCAGATTGCTTCCATGGTCAGGCCTGCCAATTTTATGTCTTTGCATTTAAAAATGTGTCAGAAAGTTTCGCGCTATTGAGCAGATTACTAGAAATACAAAAATATTTATTAACAAAAGCAGTCTGATTTATTAGGAGTAGGAAATTACATATCTGAAATAAAGAATTTTTTATACTTTGTTATAAAGGCACACACAACCAATTTTTTCAATATTTATATGATTTATTTACTTATACAGAAGTCTTATCTGTTATTACATACATACAGAAGTAATTTACCTAATATAAATCAGAAGCAGCTTTTTAATACATTTCATGAACATTGGTTCCACCACTATTTCAAAACAATGACCTTCATCGCAGATTCTTACAAATTTTTGGAGTAGATTGATTTAGAAATAGTGGTAGAAAATAGGGCCTAATATGGCAAATTGGCTGAGTATTCGGCCAATACCGAGTAGTTGCAAGAATTTCATGTTTTAAGCATATTTAAAGACAAATTAATTTATAAGTGATCTATAAAAAGTTATTTGAATATAAATGTATAATATATGCCATAATTCATAAAAACTATTTACTCGGTACATAAAAATTTATCTATAAAACATAGAAAAAGGTAAGAAAAAAACCCCATGCAAAATTAATGTAAATTGAAGTTTAATTTTATATTTATATTAAAAAAAAAGACATTTCTAAAACTGTAGGAAAAGACTGATTTTGGATAAAGAAGCAGTACGTAGAAACAGAAAATACAATAAATGCAATTTAAAAAAAATAATAATTATTAAATTTGCTGTATGGCAAATTATGGTACAAAAATACTAATCATTCTACATTTTCTGGAGATAGGGCATTTCTTTTATTGGTTGTAAATTTGGCCTGCTCCAGAAAAAATGTGTTCACTGCGAGCACTGATAAAATAGCATTTTAGCACATTACACACACACAAAAAGAAAAGAAACTGTAAAGCCCCCTTTTTGGTGCTTTCGTGTTATAGCGGCCTCCACAATTACAATTATGTCAAGGTTTCAGCTCTGATTTCACCAAGATCATCGAAAAGCTTATATATGCATCATATATACACATATTATTCCAAACACCCATATACGTCATTACATACATATTATTTATGTCTTATATGTCATATATATACATCCTATATGACTTATGCACATGTTATATGTATACATCATATATGTGTTATATATGACTAATAACTCGGCCATATACATCACAAAAGTAATGATTTAACGTAATAATTATGTCATACATGCTTTATAATTTGGCAATAAATCTTTGTCGCTTGACGATTCATCCTCAAGGGCCGCTATTACACGATAGTACCCAATTTTTTTAATCAAAAAAAAATAAGATACTTTTAAAAACTATGAAACATTTTGCATTATTCAAGGAATTGTTACAGCAAGCAATAACCATTTTTGATAGACAGATTTCAGGTATCAAAATGACAAATGGGTAAAGATGTGTTAAATAATCAATTTTAATTTCATATTGGTTAATTGAACTATTTATATATCAATTCTTTTTTTATATATATTTTTTAAATAATGCTACTGTTTTAAAATTTTTGAATATTCAAAAATTGTCATTAAAAGGTTTACAATAAATGAAATAAAATTTCAAAAAATGAAGTTAATTTAAAAAAATTGAAGTTAATTTTAAAAAATATGATTATATTATATGCACAAGATGCATGTTTATAAATAGGTATCTATATAAACACACACACACATAGAAGTGTTACAACTAAGCACACTTCATGTTCGCATCAGTGATTCTTTCTTAAACACAACTACTCGGCCAAAGCACTACTCGGTACACCAATAGTAGAAAAAATAATAAAATCTGCCAGTGGCAGGTTTGTTTATATACCTTAGCTATTAAATTAAAATTAATGCATTATTAATCAGTAATTAAATTTCAAATCTTCATCTTGATGGAGTTTCTGTGTATTAAAGTTAAAAATTGTAATTAATGAATAAACAATTGGAATAATAATACACAAATAAAATAAAATTAAATAAAAATATTTTATTTTTCAACATTTTTCGAAAACACATGAAAGTAACTATATATATATATATGTTAAAATTTATTCAACCCATATGACTTAAAATAGTTAAACACTTAGAAAGAGAGCAGTTATATTTGAATGTAATTTTTTTGAAATTATTTATTATAATAATCATCATTCGTTTATTGCCCCCGGATTTTGCACAAATGATACCAATGCTATCAGAATATCCTAGATACTTCTAATTATTTTTAAAATATCTTAACAAATATTAAACATTAATATAAAACACAAATATTAAACAAATAAATATTTCAACTAAACTGCTTGTTATCTCCAAGATTAAATTGAAGGTTGCAAGAAACATTAAAAATCTGGGTACTTCTCTATTATCCCGTCGACCACTTTTCATAATAAAAAACTATCGCCAAACTGCAAGATTAAACGCCAAAAACGCAGTCCCATTTACTTGATGTCAGAAGCATTATACGTGTTTGTTATGTCATCAAGTGGTTTTTAATTCGACATGTGTGTGTATTTTTCAGTTTTACTGATTTATGAGTTATTTCATTCATTAAAATAACAATTGTGTCCTTAAATTCCTATATTTTATTTATTTTGATATTCCAACGGCAACGTTCTCCTGTTTATTTGGCATTACAGTTTGACGATAGTTTCTTGTTATGTAAAGTGGTCGATGGGATAATAGAGAAGTACCAAAATCTGTACACTACTAACATAACATATTATAAAGCTGTTAAGTAAATTGTAATACTCAAGTAATCATGACATTCATATAATCTTTTCACAAATAAAAATAATTCAT
Source organism: Maratus michaelseni (assembly GCA_963931845.1). NCBI lineage: Eukaryota > Metazoa > Arthropoda > Arachnida > Araneae > Salticidae > Maratus > Maratus michaelseni. The sequence continues at coordinate 251,648,861 of OZ007590.1, read as the reverse complement.
TAAGATATGTTATTTAATTCCTTCAATTAATATTTATCTACTCTAAATGGATACCAAAACTTTTATCTTCAAACATGTGTCTTTATAAACATACACAATTTTTATTTGATAAATATATGCTCTTTTAATTCCAGCAATCCATGGTTCATATTAATCTACCTTTAAAATCACATTTACCTGTCTTTAAAAGTACAAGCAGTTTTTACAATGTATGTAGTTTATTTAATAATTAAATTAAAATAAATTATTCTCAAAATTCAGATAATTGCTTGCAAAATATCAGCAAAAGCTGGAAAGTAATAAATACTTTATTTTTTAAGCAAAATATTAACCAAATATACTATAATATTCATCACAAATGCAATAAAAGAGTCTTAATATTGAAAAATACTAGAAATTTTCTTATTAAAATGACCTATCAAATGTATACAATCATAAAAGTTGTGTACGAAAAGAGCTTTTCATCTACTTTGAGAAGGATGAAATCAATATTCGAGATAATATTTTGCATAGTAACTTTTCACCATGTATGAAAAGAAGGGCCACAGAATAGACATTCATTAGCTCTCCCCCCCTTTCCAAAATAAATTTATACACAGAATTTTCGATCCATTGCTTTTATTTTTATTTTAAATATGAAATAATTGGTAGAAAGTACATTATCTTAATATTTTTGTTTTTTAAATTTCAAATCAAATTGGAAAAGTAAATTGATTTGCCATTAGATGAGTTTGTTAATAAAATGTGTAGCTCTCATAGTTCATTTACAGGGACACACAAAAGTAAAAAACATGCAAAACTTATCATCATGATAACATCAGAAATGGTGAATCAATTCGGGTCTAATTGGGACAGTGTATTGACCTTGCAAGTATCTTTGATGTATTCAATTCATTATTCAAATATCCCAGGTCACCTAATGTAAAAACCAGCCATGTTCAAAGCAAGGTATATAAAATTAACTGGTACTATTTTACTTTGGGATGTCCGATTGCATGACTTTTTGCCCTAATTTCATTATTTCTTTTTTCTACCGAAAGATGAATTAAATCTTTTCGTGCTCCCCTTCTATACTGGCACCTGGGGCAAAAAATGAAAGAAAGAAAATACCATTGTATAAGTTGTGTAGTAACTTAATTTTAATAAAATTGTAATTAATTTAAAAATCATATTGAAAATTTGTTAAGATGAATTGCATTCGATTATAACTATATACAGTGACCTCTCCCTTACTAAACAAATAAATATTTCAACTAAACTGCTTGTTATCTTCAAGATTAAATTGAAGGTTGCAAGAAACATTAAAAATCTGGGTACTTCTCTATTATCCCGTCGACCACTTTTCATAATACTTTCAGGGGACTGTAGAAAAAGTCGTATAACTGAGAGATCATCTCATTATACAAGTTTCAAACTTTACATGTATTAATTATTTTACCTATATTAAAAATGATAAGTTTTGAGTACTAAGAACAGATTTTAACAAAATTTAGAAAAATAATAATAAAAAATAAAACATAGTGTAAAAAGTTCACAAAATAGTTCACTCACCACTATGTTTATTTTGAAGATTAACAGATCAGATTTTCTCAAAAAATGAAGTGATATTAGTTTGCCTCTGTCGCCGACTAAAAGAGAAAATGTTTTTTTCTAAGTCTATTAAAGTTTTTAAGCTATTTTAGGAATATTCATTTTGGTGGACATAATTCTTTAATGTATTTATAGCGGCACTTGCTTCTGAAAAAAATTACAACAGCAGAAACATTGTTTCCATCTTTGTCACCCTCTGCTCTCACGTCTTCATTACTGATATCTTCAAAGATTTCTCATTAAAGAATTCCCATAAGCTCTTAAAATCGGGTTTATCTGTTGACCTAGCAGTTTGGTCTTGTGAAAAACCACATTTCCTAAAACAATTCTTAACTGTCTCCGATGTCACATTTTCCATGCAGATGCTGTAAGATGCGTAGCATCTAAAATGGAAATTGCTTTAGCTTCCTTTTTGTTTTCCAAATCAAACTCCTTCTGTAGTTTACTTGAAATTCTTTATAATCCCTAAATCTAATAGCTTTAATCTGTTTGTAGAATCTGCTGGCAAAAATATAACTTTAATTTGTTGCAGAAATGGTACATCTTTTATATCTGGATGTGATGGACACTGATCCAGGAAAGTGCATTTTGCACTAATCCTGATTACTCACTCAGTACTATACAGAGACATGATCTGCAGGTGGTCATTTGGCTTTTGTTAATCGGTTTTCTTAAATAGCAGGCACAAGAAAATTCCATACAACCACCTTCCCACCATAGATTTCATCGTTAATAACACACCAAGGTAGATAAGAAATGTTATTCATTATTTATAAATACTTTAACAATAGTCAAAAGGATAAAGATAAGAAGCGTTAATGATTTGTACTTTAATGATTATAAAAATGAATTCTTGAATGGGAAATGTAAACTCGCTTGAAATGTTTAAAGCGTCATATAAGTGAGAGAAGTTTAGCATTATTTCCTATAAAGCATGGATGGGACCGAGAGAATTCGGGGTATAACCGAGAGTCATATAAGTGAGAGGTCACTGTAAATAATATTTGTGAGATTTGCAAAATTTTTTTTTTTTTTTCTTATACAGGGTATCTCTTCTTATCGTTTACTAATTAGCTAATTTCTAAACCATTAGTTTAGAAATATAGTTCCAATTGCAAAAATGTCTCAAACTTTGTTTTGCATCACATAAAAATCGATTACGTAAAAATTATTACTTTTTGAATAGTTAAGGAATTAAAAATTGTATAGAATGCCTGGGTCCAATAAGTTTTATTTTAGAAAATTTTTAAGTGTTCTAACAAGTATAACAGTAAAAATTTATTCTTCAATGACTAAAACTTACTGAGTTATACTTAGAACTTCATGAATTTTCAGTGCTTGAATCACTAAAAATGGAAAAGTGTCTTTTTTTGTACTAGAAAATCTGACAATGCATGAAATTCAAAGTATCATAACTAGCTAAGTTTTTATAAGTTACAAGCAAAAATTGAGTTTAACCATGCAAATTTATTTTAATGATGTGGATTCATCTCAACAGAAAAACAGTGTCAAAATTGTTTCAAACTTTTCTGTTTAAAAGACGTTTAATTAAAATGTCCATTGGCAGCATACAAAGAGATTAGTTACATGTTATAAAAATAATAGGTTGTTGGAACTTGTTGTCTATCCAACTGTAAGGTTGGAGGGGGGGGGGGGGATGATGCTATCGGTTAACCAAAAGTAACTATTTCCCATCCATAGAGCTCACCAATGCTGTCATTTCTTTGAATGACACTAGCAGTTTCACCGAGAATATAAGAAGACTTCAAATGTAATTACAAGCTCTGTTTATTGATAATCCAGGTTCTTTACAAGGTACACAATACAACGCCTGTAATCGATGCCGGAGAGGAGGTAAATGCAATTACATGTTGATACTATGCAGAGCAAAAGCTGAGTATCTCTAGAAAACTGTCATAACTTCCACAGATTGTATAAGGCATTGGCAAAACAATAGAAATTTAATTAGCCAAAAATATATATTCTGGCGATACAGGAGTCTGAACAGACAGACACATGTGGTTTTATCTGTTAAAGTGAATAAGATTAAGTCAAAGAGCAATTATGAATTTTTAACGCCGGCCTGATTAAAACCGCATAATGGAGCCTTGTGAATTTTTGCAAGAAACCACCCTAAAATATTACTATGTAAAAAGTGGAAGATGAGAGCTAAAAATATGACTAATGGGTGCTGATGTACCATAATATGGCAAGTAAAAGGCTGTGTGAATAAGAAACAAAAGAAATAATTTTTATATGCCGTGAGAATTGACAGCATATACACTAACCGTCGAAATATAGATGTACTACATCTGTGAACAAAGATTTCTCATTGTTTCCAGGCACAAGACTTCTTTTCTTTTCTTTTTTTAAATAGATGAAAATGCAGTCAGAGTGTAATAACGAGCAAAATAAAATGATAAATTAATTTTTAGGAAAAGGAACTGGGAATAAATAATTCGTAAGCTGGCAATTAAGTTTCGCCTTAAGATAAAATTTAGAAACCTTATACTTTTTTTGGGGGGGGGGGGGGGGCAATCCAAACACATAAATTACATTGTAATATATCAAGTTAAATCTCCCTCCTTCATATCCTTAAGCTCACTTCATGTGCACATCAGTGATTCTTTCATATACACAACTACTCGTTAGTTACTTGGCTGAGTACTCAATATTTGGTTAAAGTAGTACTACTCTATACACCGCTAATAAAAACAAAACAGCCAACAGCAAAAAAAGAGAAAAATCTCTCTCCCTCTTCCCACTCCCAGAATTCAACTTAATTATACTTCTCTGGGTATCAGAAGCAGAAGTGAGAATTTCAGGGATTGGGGGGGGGGGGGGACTTAGATGATTGATTATGTTTTGTTACAATAATGCAGAAAATTTGAAAAAATGTTTTTTTTTTTTTTTTTAGGATTTTAAATTTTGTGGGCTCGGGAAGAAAGAAGGATTTAGATGAAATTTTATTTTATTAAAGCAGAAATTCACTAAAATGCGGAAGAAGCTTTTCTCCCCTGTATTTACCTTTTTACTTCTAAATTAATGATAAAACAGTGTTTTAACGAATTAAAAAAAAAAACTCGATCATAAGCCCTCACTGTCAGCCCCTAAATTTAACTGCTTTTGCTTTTGAAAACGGGGGAGGGGGGGAATTACATTTGGGTTTTACAGTAATTATTATAAATAATAGTTGAAATTTCAGTAATATCTGTCTAAGTTGGACTTTGTGTAAAACGAAAATCTCCTTAACATGGAAAGATTTTCAAGCCCTAAGAAACACAAGTGGTACATGAGACTAGTGAGGGGGTCCAGCCCTATACCCCCCATCCCCCATATAGAGGTCAAAATTTAATTGTCATTTGGAAAAAATATTTTGATGGAAGTAGAGTTCTACATGGGCCAGGTAATCCAATTTCACTCGAACCCCATCCAACCGATGGGTCTGGTTTAAAAAACAATTTTGGAAAAACAAACACAGGCACAAGAAAATATTTGAGACAAACTTCTTACTATTTATAATTAAATGCAAAAAAATGCACGAGGATTTCTGTGAAAAATGTATATGACACATTTATAAATATTGTTAAAAACTAGTGTAAAAAGCTAACCTTAAAAATCTAATAATATACGTAGAACAGAATCATTACATAGAACCATAATTAGAGTACTGAAGACAGCATAAATTCTTAACATACCTCAATTGAATAGTGTGGTTTTCCTTCAAATGTATACTCAATCTTTTCCACCTTCATTCACAATTTTGTCTCCTGCATCAAAAAGCTTTGATTTTGAGAGCCCTATTTAAATGAAATTTAGCTGGAGCAATGTTACCAAGGAATATGAAGTGAAAAACACACATATGCACTTGGTAACACTTCTACAGCCTGTGTGTCTTCATCTTGAGTTATCGTGTTCCATTCATTCCAGGAAAATCTTAAGATTCTGAAAAGAAAAGACATCTTATGTACTTAAAGGTCAACAGAAATGTATTAACATATCCATATATGTATAAAACAAGGCCGAAACTAGCTTTTTTTCACAGAGGGCAAACATGGATTTTGGCATCTACACCCCCCCCCCCCCCCCCCCCCTCACTTTTTTGCAAAGTAAATTTACAAAGAGAATTTTACAAGTTAATAATAACTGATTTATTTTAAAATTAAAAATGGGCAATCACACTTTTGTCCAATATTTATAAAACCTGTGAAACTGGAATCAAAATTAACTAGAAAAATTCTGGTTTATACAGGTTTTCCTATTAGCAAATAAAATTGCTGGTTTTCTTTCTGTTGAAACCATGTAAAGTTTTCATTTAAGACAAGATTCTGTTGCACACAGATTTTACTGTAGTTGTATTACATTGCAATTAAGCAGGCGTTTAAAGTCATATGAGTCACAATGTCTTAAGAACTGAAAAACCAGGATTTTCTGTAGGTATAACAATGAATTCCATTTCAATACCGTAAAATATATGTGTGCTATATACAGCCAATTTCACAGAAGTATCTCTTCCTATTAATAGACTGTTATGTCTAAATTCTTTCCTAAACCTAACATAAATTATCAAAATTATAATAGTGACCTAGTAGAACAAAAGCAAATAATTTTTAACTAAGTATTATATTTTGTGAATTTTCCAACCCATAGTGTTTAGTGTCCCAATCACCTCAATTCTTCTTTTGGATTTTCCAACTGAAAAACATTTTTACTCAAATTTCATATCTATATATTTTGTATCAAACAACAGACCAAATGTTCATATTTGGCATCCTCGGCACACCCTCTTAGTTTCGGCTCTGGTATAAAATAAGAGATTAGTGTTAGTTCTTTACAGAAGGGCCTGATTATCACAACGGAAAACAGGGCGGCCTTGTATTTTTCTTAAAGTGAGTACAAATAGTGGTTAAAAACATGTTACAAGGGCCCAATAATGGATCTTTGTACTAAGGCCTCATGTAAGGTTAGTTAGGCCCTACTTTAGATCATGTATTCATAAAAATCATTCATTTTATAAAAAACAAATCATGCTTGTTACTCTAAAGACACTCAATCTGAACAACAATTTAGTTACATTAAGCTTTAAAAGTAAATTAAAATATAAAATAAAATAAGAATCTTACACTTGCAAACACTGCAAATCAAACAATAAATTCGGCAAATCATTATTGAGAAAATAAATATTCCCTTTATGGTACTGCCCTACAAAATATTAAAATTAATAAAAGCATATAAACTGCACGACTGCGTGGACAAAGATTAATAAATAAAAAAACATCGATTTTGAATAGAACGCGTATAACTTATACAATAACATTTAATTGCAAGACAAAAATAATAATGATAGTAAAGGGTACAGATTGTACTAGTTGTTAAAAAAGGGATTGTTAAGAGATATTAGCTGCTCAGTTACAATGACTTTAAATAAAAGTGCATGAATACATACTTTCCCAGTTGTGTGTATAAAATTAGACAAATCTTATTTTTACAAAGCAAATTTTTTTTTTTTTTGCCTAAGATACGAACTTTTCATCCCCACCCACTTAATTATTATATTAAATTCGTAAAATAACACCGATCAAAAATAGTTGAAATAACATGATCAGATCCTAACACTACAGAAATTGTAACACTGACATAACCAAAAAAGACAGAAAACACTTACCTGATATATTTTTTCCAGTTTACATAATTTTTTTCTGTATGCTAGACATTTTAAACGCAACACACGTCTTGATTTTCATCAAAACAAAACAAATTTTAAAATATAACAGAAAAGAAGTACTTGGCAATCAAATAAAGTGAGATAAAGAAGCCAATGTGGTAAACATGAACTCGCTCTAAGCGCGTCAGAGTATGTGCAGTAGATTGCGCAGATTGAAGATTCTGGGTTCCATGTTTTTGACGTCATACTGGAATGATCTATCGGAATATCGTACTGAATTCGATGATTCCAGGTGTTATTTCGAAGATCGCGATTCTCCCCTCAAAATCCGGAATTCAGGCATTTCGGAAATGTGGAATATCCTTTACTTTTAGTAAAGTGCGGGCAAATCACATCTTTTTTTGCCAGGCGGCCATGGAGGATGACAAAAGATTACGCTGCCATTTTACCTACTGTGACGTCACTAGCCCAGGTTAAGGTATTATAGGAGCTCTAGCCCAGGTTAAGCACCAATTTTCATATTTATAAATCCAAATTGGCAATACTTTGTTGTTTGTTGTCTATTATGGCGTTTGTTTTGTTCATGGTAGAATATTTATCTAGCTTCATAGTTTTGCTTTAGATTGTTAATTATAAGTGCATTATTGTTATTTTTTTTTCTAAGGAAAAAAAAAAACACGTTGAATCTTAGGACCGTGTTATTGGGGATTAAATCTTGATTTAAGAATTATTTAAAAATTTATGGTTAAATGCAGTCATATTATTTCGGTTAGCCGGGCGCCAGTGATATATATAGTTGTATATATACCCATATCTACATAACATATGTATACATACATATTTATTTATATGTGTGCATATATCACTGGCGCCCGGCTAACCGAAAAATACCACTATGGCTTTCAATTATAAGGAGTAAAAATTTTGGAATATATTTTGACAGTCGAATGCTTTAATAAAATAAATATACCAAGATGTTTTCAAGGAAATAAACAGGGTATTTTTTGTGGTTTTACTTTCTGCGATTTCAATGAAAAATGAAAAAAAAAAATGTGGTTTTTTTCCTTTTTTTCTATACATTATTTTTCGCTATGCATTTACTCGTAGATATTAATTCATTTATCAAGACCAGTTACTTAAAAACAAATTTCTTAAATTAATGATACGTCTTTCTATATTTCTATGTTTAATCTTGTGCTTTTAACTTTTATATAAGCCGGGTGCAAATCTCCCCAATAGCAATTTTTTCTCCCACGCCAATAGTAGTTTTTTTTTTTTGTTTCTGTAAATTAAAAACAATATTTTCATGATTAAATAAATTGTTTGGTTTACGGTATTATTTCTTATTTCTTATTATTTATTATTTGCATTTTAAATTAAATAAGTGAAAGGCTTGTATTTTAAATGTATGTATTATGCCATGTATTTTAAATTAAATGAGTGAAAAGTCAGGTTTTAATTTTAAATGAAATACGAAAGATGACGATATTTGGTGATTTGTCACCTGTGCTGTCTAAGTACCATTTAATCCAATGGAAATTAGCTGTAGGACAAAAAAAAAAAAAAAAAAACCTCTTTATTTATTTATTTTTTTAATGTAACAGCATCTGTAGATTTCATTATTTCAGAAATTTTCTTACATTTGTCTTATAATTATTTTGATTAAGCAACCCATCTTCTCTACTAATGCTGGAAAAGCAATAGATTTTTGCCACTTTGGAAAAATGTGGCAAAAACCTATTTTTTCCAGTATAGTTTGTATTAGTTTTTTCCAATTTTTTTTCTTTTACTTTTGGCAAAAACTTACCAACTCTGATTGTGCACCAATTTTCTTAATCATGCTAATTTTATTGAGATGCATTGTCTAATACTTATTATATCATTGTGATCCAGACATTGTAATACTACTAGTACTATACAATACTGTATTATTTAAACAATCATCGGGACAGATGTTACACTCACGCACCGATATTTGGTGACTTTGATTGGCGATATTTACAATCTGACTCCAAACCAATAACTTAATACAATAGCCAAGTTACCATTAAAGGAAAAAATCTCCAAAATTTGGTGACTTTTTTGTTTTTTCCTTTTTATAACCATTTAAAAAATAAATAAACGGTGCGTGAGTGTAAGACAGCATAGCCGAATCATCTTTGGGGGCTGTACATATATAACATTATCAACATTTTGGAATTTTGGACCCGCTCCTCCCTTACAATATCATACGTTATCATTCCTTGAACCCCCACCCCCTTTAATGATATTGTTATCAATCTCTAAAAATTCATTTTATTTTTACTTAAAAAAAAAAAAATGCAGTGATATAAAGATATTGTTATACATTTATTATTAGCATACTTTACGGGTTGAAATAAAGTGACGAAGTCAATAAAATATCACTTATTATACATGAAATAACTTTATATCAAATAGCATCTAAAAGAGATAGTAACTATTTAAATGTATTTAATAGTAGTTTATTGTTACGGAATGCATTCCACAGTAATATCGTCTTCTTACACTTGCCCCTTCATGGTGAGGATGAAAACAGAACTTCTTATCAACAAAACAAGTGGACAACATTTTTTTTTTCTTTACTAGTAAATACAAGTTTCATTTCAAACATATTTTGCACCTGTTTTGTCTAATAACAAATTATATGCACATATGGCAGAAGAACAGGAAAACTGAATGGTGGGGTAATCCATATTTTGCAATGAAATGATTTTATAATCATATAAAGGCTTTATTAATAACTTTGTATTTTCATAAAAATAGATAAGACAAAGAAAAGGATAAGACTATTTTGATGTAAAGAAAAAGTTATAAAAAAAGGAAATTTTGGTTGGATCAAAATATACCCCCCCCCTTCCCCCTCCTCCCTAAAGTGATAATGTTATATATACCCCTTTGAATGATTATATATTTGACTATATATCCAATGTGGTCCTGTAATATAATAAGTTTCAAATTGGAATCTGTCTGCAAACTCAACTATTTGTGCAAAAATTTTCTGTAAAGGTTTCCTGAATACACATGAACAAATTTATTATTCATGGATCACTTATGAAAAATTACATGTTTAACAAAATTTACTAAATCCTCTGATAAAATAAATACATTTTTATGTATCATTTTTTTTCAACCATTGAGATTTATCAATATCTGTAACATTATTTTTTAAAGCAAAATACCTGTCAATTAGTTTACAAAAATGTTAATTTTATGATTACTTAATAATACTTTCCGAGTGTATACAAAACCAGTAAATGAAAGGGATAAAAAAAAAAAGAGTCATTTTTTTAGTTCTCTAAAATTTTCTGAGAGCTTTGTTCACAACTCCTGTATTCTCTTACTCTGTCCTGTAAAAAAAAAGTATGTGAGGTAGGCTATTCATTTTAAAAATAGTATGTCTACATATTTTGAAACATCAGAAACATTGCAACACCCTTGATACCAAGAGAAAATTTTGGGTTGTGAAATATTGGTGAAAGATTTATGACAAATTAAATTTACATACATGAAATATTTTACTCACAATATGTTTAAAAAAAAAGTTTAATAAAACAGGAAACTTTATATATATATATATATATATATATATTGTGCTGTCCTATAAAAAAAAAAAAAAAAAACACTAGTACTGCATCAAATATTTCACTAAAGTCAATTTTTTGTTTTGTTCTGTATTTCTGCAACATTTAGAATAATAAAAATATTTAAAAATACATAAGGAGTGCTTATTTAGTTTTAAAAAAAATTTAAACTAACAATTGCAAAATTCTGACAAAACATGAGCTTCATTTTTACAGATTTTTTTGTTAGAATAAAATTTTAGAATATCTACATAAATTTTTAATAGTTTTTATGCTAAACCATTAATAGGTTGGGGAGACCGGTACACACTGGACCTATGGATACAGTGGACCACCCCCTGATATTTTATTTATTTAATTTTTTTTAAGCTTCTCTTCTATCCTAATAGACAACAGCACTGCAATGATTATTTATAGCCTTCAGAAAATATGTTTAGCTCAGATTGAACTATTTTATCCTGCTTTGTTGTTTTGAGCTTCTAAAAGTAAAATTTTTCATCATCATATTTTATTTTTTTTAGTAATTAAAGGTTGTAGATAAATAAAATAAAACAGCTTTTTTGCAAAGCTAAGATACTTGTTTTTATTTTACTTTAAAGTTAATATGTTTAAAAGAGAGCTATAAACAATATTAATATGATTATTTATTGAACTTCAACATGGGGTACAGTGGACCACCCACACCTGGGGCACAGTGGTCCACAATCCACTCTGCTCCTGTAATGCAGAATGTTCAAAATATTTAATAATTGCTTATTTTCTATAAAGAAAGATTGTTTTAAAGTAGATTTAACTGTAAAATAAAGTAAACAAATAAAAATAACAATTTATTTAACATAGCAAGAAATATTTTGTTTTGTATTTACTGCCTTTGATAAATATAATTGTAGTCTAATTGTTGATGGTTCTATTCAAGTAAGATTCATGAGACGCAAATTGAATGGAAATCCGTTTATTTCTCCCGAAACTGTAGATGAATCTGCTGTTGATGTCAATGATTTCATAATGTTGCTCTCAGACCCAAAATGATTTCTTGAAAATTCCAGGCTCAATCTTACTCATTAGTACTTTGGAATTTCATTTGCAAATTTTAATGTGCGCTGATTTTTTTTGTACTTAAGTAATAACTTCAACTAAATTGCAATTGTTCCTGTATTAATCTGTTATTATTTTCAAAATATAATTAATTTTTTGTTTTTGTTTCAAAATTTATATTACTATGTTATTTTGTGGGTGAAGGAGCAACAAAAAAGAATTAGATTAATGAAAAATAGATTTATATTGTATTTTAGATAATAAGCAGTGAATACGCTTCCGGGGTACACTGGTCCACTTTACAAGTGTATATGATTTTTTTTTTTTTTTTTTTTAAAATGTATTGAAAACTATGTTGTGAGAAAATTATGATGGATGTAAGAAGGTTTAAGGAATATTCAAAAATATTTTCATACAGATCGGTCAGTCTGTTAAAGAGAAAAAAAATGTTAACTGAAAAAGTGGTCCACTGTGTACCGATCTCCCCTAATAAAATGCATCATTTTCAGCTGATTACACGTCAGGTAGGGTTTTTTTTTTTTTTTTTTTTTTTTTTTAGTTAGATTTTGTAAGAAATACTACCTATTAGATTCTCCCCTAAGTTGGAATTTTTGGAAATTTTTTGCAGATCTACGCCGATTATGACTCCCAGAACCCAAAACCACTCCCAGTTCGAAACTTTATCTATCTATGTATGTCACTTTTTTATGGCCACGATAACTTAATAATTCTGCACAAATCTCTTCCAAACTGATACATAAAATCTCGGTCAAGTTCGTTTTATAGGCAAAATCGAACCAGGTGTGGGGGGGCGGGGGGAAGGGGAGCTTTTTGTGAAAACAGAAAAAACCCCATAATTTATTAATTATGATACGTATCGAATCTGTTTAAAGTTATTATTACTTCTAGGAAAAAGACCAAAAATTTATGTATGACAGATTTTTGATATTGAAAATGGCCCCAAGGGGAGGAAATAAGGGGGGTTTTAGAAGAAAAAAATTCATAACTTCGTCAATTCACAAGATATCAAATCCGCTTAAAGTTATAAATCCTCTTAATATTATCTAAAACTTTTATACTGACAAATTTTTTATAGGATCAACCCTTATAGCAAAAAAAAATCGCTGCTGGTTCCGCCTGCAAACAAGTTAGGTTTCGAAGTGAGCGGTTCCAACTGCTGCATCATGGCAAAAAGGTTATTTCTTCCACAATTCCCAACAAACAGGCACCCCATGGTCTGCGTCTTCGAAATCTACCTGTGCCTGTAGGCCGAGCCGTCCGGGTTTTTTTTTTTGTAACATAGATTAATTTTTAGAAAAGTAGGTTTTTTTTTCAAATTCTTGCTTTAATTAGCTGTCACTTAGTAAAAAAGTGATAAAATGAAAAATGCTCAACATTAAAATCTTAGTCAGAACAAGCTGTAAAAATTTAGCCATGTTTTATTTTTAAAAATTCTTTATTATACTTTATATAGAGAACATTTAAAAACATGGGGTTTTTTTAGAGGACAGTACAATATATATATAATTACACTTGAATTTACAATTTAATTCAAAATACATCACAGCACCGAAACTAGCCTTTTTTGCGCCCGGGGCAAACAGGGATTTTGACGCCCCCACCCCCTCTCGCCAAAAAAATTTGCAAAGAGAATTTTGCCAAGTTTCTAATAGCCGACTCGACTTGTTTTAAATTTAAATTATGTAATCACAAAAAACGTAATACTGAACTACGTAATCAGAAATTAGAATCATCAGAAAAAGTAATTCAAGAAAACCTTCAAAATGGTATAGAAAGGAACAGGAAAAAATTCCACTTTATACAGATTTTCCTCTTAGCAGGTATAATTGTTAGTATTCTTTCTGTTGAGAACGTGTAATTTTAAAAATTAAAACTGGATTCTGTTATAGACAGATTTCATTTTCACAGATTTTACAGTATATGTATCATTACAAATGAGGCGTTTAAAGTCCAGTGATGTAAATCACACTGTCTTAAGAGTTTACACTAATCAGGCGAAGACATTCGGAAGCTAATGTTAAATCTGTGGGAGCGTTCTTAATACTTATAATTTTTTTTTTTTTCATGGGATACTTGCGGTTGATATCTAATGTTGTGCGTTTGTACTTTTTCGGGTTTTGTTACTTTATTATTATTATTATTATTATTATTCGGACACTTTCACTTTTGTGAAACTGGTTGGAAATTGTTCTGAAATTGAAAGTGTCCTCATATAAAACAACTGCAACCAAAGTCGAAAAAGTAAAAACGCACAATGTCAGATATCGAGAGACTGGATCTGGATGCAAAACAAATAATTGCAGCAAAAGTAATGGGGAAGAATTTGTTAGGAAAATCACATGCCTCCATAATGCTTGTTAGTCTTATTGACTCAAGCAACTCATTAAATTAAAATACTTATTATAAAGTATTTCATAATACTGTCAGTCATTAACATTCATGCACTTTTAACACTCCTCACATTTGACAATAGACATTAAAGTTCCATCTTTATTAAAATATAAAACGCATCTCATAAATATATCTTACTTTTATAAATATATCGTTTTTACTCACCTTTTGCACTTTAATATTTCAATGTTTTTAGCCATCCTTTATGAATAAATACGTTTTAGTGAATCCAGTCTTAGAAACGTAAATACAGAAACACAGACATGTTTTCTCACTTTGCAAGGAACAGCGACACACGGCATACATCGTAGGTTCATCTGAATAGTGCCTTGGCTACTCACCAGATGGCGGCACACGTTGTTCGATCCGATTGGAAGATCGGACATCGAATCAACAAAGACACGTGTATGCTAATTACGGTAGGTTGTTCTCGAAGTGGGTGTTTCTAAAAGTTAATCGATTCTTTGCTAGTATATATAGGTGTTAGGTCTTTGTATCGGCATCTTGTGTTTGGATTCTATCGTGAGTCAAGACAGCGACGATATTTTTAGTTATGTCGTTGTGGCTATATAATGTCTAAACTGTTCTAGGATTATTAGATAGTCGATGGCGTTTTTCTATAGTCAATAGTTACTTAATATGTGCAGCTTGGTGCAACGAGGTGAAATATAATGTGATATGTCTAGTAAATTTACAAAACGTATTGTCTACATGTTTATCTGTGATACTGCTACATTATACTTAAATATGATGTGCTATTTGGAACTGATTGGACTATGTTTATTATGATGCTATTTGTCAAGTCTTGTGAGTATTCTTCCTGTGCTATAATAAACTATTAGTGCCTGAATAATTGTTGTCTTCAATTAAAGAACTTTATCATTATACATTATACATATTCATTACTCTAACTTAATGAGACTATTCCTTAAACCAGCTAAGCTCCTATCTGCGTAATATGCTCTGCTTACTTGAATTACTTTAATAGCCATTATATTAAAATTACAGAATTTTCCAGTTGTTGTCTAGGGTGGCAAAACGCATAGAAAGGGTAAAAAGAGGAGAAAAATAATTTTGAAAGATAAAGGCTTTACTAGACATGGCGCCCTATGACAGATTGTTTACTGTAACTCTAACAAATACTATACTCCTTTTAGAAAATGATTTTACTAAGTTTTTTACTTTATGCATTCCCCTCTGTTTTTATTGTCCCGGCATTCGCCCGACGGCCCGATTTCGCCCATAGCAAGACGGGGAAAAATAAAACTCCACGCTGCTCAGCGAGAAAGAAAAAAAAAGTAGAACACCCTTGGAATTTTTTTGCAGGGAATTGCTTGGCAATTATCCTTGTTGGACACTGGACAATGGCATGAGACTGACTACGAAAAATGTTAGTGATTCTTATTGCACGGAAAGTGATTTCCCCGATAGATAGAAGACATAGACATCTTCTTTGGACATGATGTATTTGGAATAGCATAAAAAAAAATAGCCTAAGAGATCAGTTCTTTCTTCTTATTCATTTGCTATCTAGTATTTTAGGTGAATTTTTTTATCTATTTCTCAATTTTAATGTATTTGGTTCAGTTTTTTTTTTAAAATTTTCTGGCTACGAGACATTTTTATCATAATTTTTGTATTAAACGACAAACGAAATCTTCATTTGGCGCACCCTTCGGCTGGCGCCCGGGGCACATGCCCCCTCTGCCCCCCCTTAGTTTCGGCCCTGATACATCAAACAAGTTCTTGAAGCAAATCTAACCAAATCTGCAATTTCAAGATAGTTAATTGTAAAGTGTATAACAGTGTACAATTAAGTTAATAACTAATTAACAAATTCAAGACATAATTCAGCAGTAGATGATTGAGCAGTAAAGTGTGTAAATGCATAAAAAACCCTTGTATTGTTTTCTAAATATAAGCAGTTGAAACTTTTTTTAGCAGTTCCAGCCTCAACCCTCTCTAGTGACATTTCAATTATATATATATATATATATTATTGGGGAGGGAGGGGCCTAGTTTTATATATATATTTATAATTTTTCAACAATCCTTGTCCACCCTCCCTTATATATATATATTATTTCCAATGCAGCAGGCAAACAGACATTATCCTTATGCCGAACAGAGATCATGAAAAAAAAAAAAATACAGAAATATATGTAAAAAGATAACACCAAACACAGGAACAAAGTAAAGGGTAATTAACATGAGAACCACATAAAATCAAGAAGTTAAAATGTGTAAAGAGTCTCTGGTCTCCCAGTAACAGGAGTAAATGCAGTTCTTCGTGAGTGCTGAACAGTCAGAGAGGTGGTCGTCAGTCATCGCCACACAACTGCGGCAGAGGGGGCAGGCAGGACTATCCACTATCTGGAGACGGAAAAGATGAGCACATAAACAATATGCTTTGTCGCGAGACGAAAGGCATGTACAGCACTGCTTCTTAGACAATCGGGGAGGTTAGAGATGGTATTTCTCCGCGTTTTTTCCTTTAGTAGTGATATATGTGATGTCTTAATTATTTGATTAACCATTGAAGAGGTTATAGTTAATTAAGTGACATGAAGCCTGATTAACAGAACAACCCTTTTTGGCCAATTCATCTGCCTTTTCGTTACCGGGAATACCACAGTGTGAGGGGATCCATTGTAAGACAATTGTCTTATGTTTTTCATACATCTCTCTTATTAAAGATCTACACTGCACCACAGACATAGAGCAACGGGCTTGAGAGCAGTTGGCAACCGCCAGAATCGCAGCTTGTGAATCTGAGAAAATGACAGCCTGATTGAAAATTGAGCAACGAGCATTTAGTTGGACCAGGGTTAGTTTAATTGCTTCAACCTCACCATCAAAAGCGGTCTCAGCCGTTCCCAACGAAAGATAATGAGAAAAATGCTCACAGTGAATACCTGCCCCAACCACACCATCCATCTCAAGCTTTGAGCCGTCAGTAAATATGTGTAGCCATGTTTCAAGAGGAAAGCTATTGTAAATAGTCTCCATCCCCGCAGAGAACAAAGCTGCAGTACAATCATTGGTTTTTGAGACAGGACTCATAAGGTCCAGGTGATAGAATATTCTACAAGCCTCCAAGAGATTTGTGGGAGGCAGCAAAGGTTCAATCCGGGATACAATTTCAAGTCCGTCCATCTCTTTTAATACAACTTGAAGAAAGCCACTTTGAGTTTTCAGTCTGTGCAGTCCAGATTTAACCCACATATTGCCATGAGGCAGGCGAATTAATTTCTGATATATATATGTATGTATATTACTGTTACTTTGTTTTGGACGCTCTCAATCAAAGTAATATTTTATTCCCAGTCTGTTTACATGAAGTTTAATAAAACAGAAAAAAGCATTATTTCTTCCTTTTGGATCCCAGCAACCAGAGTAATCTAGAAATAAGAGATTAAACAAAAGGCATCCCCTTTCTTTCCCCTCATCGAAGAGATGGAGCTATTCAATCAAATCAATAAATCTGATGCAACGGAAATAAAGTTCCGATGTTACAATTTGTTTTAAAATTTAAGAAAATAATCCTTTTCAATTAACAAATCAAATATTTATTTATAAGAAAGGAATCAAAAGCATTAATCAAATTTTTTGGCCCTCAATAAAAAAAAATTTGCTATCCAAGAAAGAAAATGATCGATTCAGAAAAATGTCCTGACTTTTTTAACTATTCAAAGTGGCTTTAAAAGAAATTTCCCTCTTCCCACCAGTAGCACTCTGCCTATTTTTAAATGTCAGAGAAACTTTTATCTTAGAAGTAGTAATAAACATAGACACTGGAACTATTGAATGAAGCATCTGCCACTGCCAATAGTTGCAACCCCATGACACTGTATGCACAGTTAAATTGACAGAGCTGCCAACTGCTACGAAAAAATCGTAGATTTTGAACCACAAACTACGATGCTACGAAAATCTGTCTAAAACTACGATTTTCTGCAAAAAAAAAAAAAAAAAAAAAAAAAAAAAAAAGTGAATTTCAGGATTACTCGAGAAAAACGCGAAATTTGTCGCAGGATCGCACGAAGAAACGCGCATTTCGTCGAAAGATCGCTGTAAAAACGCGAATTTAGCCGAAAGATTGCAGTAAAAATGCAAATTTAACCAAAAGATCGCCGTAAAAACGCGAATTTAGCCGAGAGATCGCCGTAACAACGCGAATTTAGCCAAAAGATCGCCGTAACAACGCGAATTTAGCCGAAAGATCGCCGTAACAACGCGAATTTAGCCAAAAGATCGCCGTAACAACGCGAATTTAGCCGAAAGATCGCCGTAAAAACGCGATTTTTTATATTATATATATATTTATTTTAGTTAAAAATATATATTTTTAATAGCAATTATAATATTTGTTGCGCTTGAAATTCATAATTATTGCTCAAATGTCGTTCGCGCAGTTTTCAGCTTTTTTGTCAATCTCATCCCTGCTTTTGTCAGAAAATCGTTAAAAACGGCAAATTTCGTCATAAGCATTGCGAAAAACGGCAAATTTCGTGAAAAGATCGCGAAAAAACAACAAATTTTGTCAACATAACGCGGGAAAAACGTGACTTTCGTCAGAAAATCGCGAAAAAATCGCTAATTTCGTCAAAAACATTGTGAAAAACGGCAAATTTCGTCAAAAGATCGCGAAAAAACAACAAATTTTGTCAACATAACGCGGGAAAAACGTGACTTTCGTCAGAAAATCGCGAAAAAAACGCTAATTTCGTCAAAAACATTGCGAAAAAAGGCAAATTTCGTCAAAAGATCGCGAAAAAACGGCAAATTTTGTCAACAAATCGCCTAAAATGGTAAGTTTCGTCAAAAAAAATTGCGAAAAAAAATGCAAATTTTATAAACAGATCTTTAAAAAACTGCAAATTTCGCCAAAAGATCGTGAAAAAATGCAAATTTCGTTAAAGGGATGCAAAAAAAAAGCCTCCCCCCCCTCCTCTGTTGTAACTTTTCAGAAAATTTGCTGTTAATTTCAGAATTTTTTTTTTTACTCAGAATCGCTCCTGATTTGCTCGCTTAAAATTTACAGTGTATAAAACAGCCACCAACCAACCAACCTTCAGATAAATTTGAATTTGGTGTGCTACTATTTCTCATTTTCAAAGGTTGGCAGGTCTGAATTGATCATTGCTGCTATTGAATACTTCAAACAGCTAAATTACATGAGAATGAAGCAATTCACAACTTTAGCAGTCAGAAATCAAACATGACTTTTCAACTTCCACTAGATCTTTTATATTTCCAAGGAAACTTTTTGATTTGACTATTGTTGACAAAACCATCTCTTATATCTGGAGTTAGTAATGTTGTGAGTCAGACCATTCAATTCAATTGTTATTCCATACAGCTTTCTTGTCATCAAACAAGGTCGTTATGACATATTGAAATTCTAAAGCAATTATTTTATAGAGGCAAAAGGTAGTAAGAAATTAAAATGTTTTATGTAACACTGTAAAAAAAATATGTGATATGATGACTACATTTAAATGTAACTTATTACTGTGTATCTTTATGAATTAACCATGTTCTGTGACAATTGGACAATTTTTTATGAACAGGTATGCCTCTTTTAAATTCTAATAAATATTATACAAGATCACCAAAAAAATGCACTATTTGACGCATAAAAAAAAAAAAAAAAATATCAAAATAAAATTATCCATTTAAAAGTTATTTGTGTAGTACTTGTATTAAAAAATATACTTTTCGGTTAGCTGGGTGCCAGTGAAATAATATATATATTTCACTGGTGCCTGGCTGACCGAAAAGTACCAAAAATATATCTATTTTTAGATTGCATAACTTCTTTTCTTTGAAATATTTTAACATAGTAATCTGAAATACTGTATGTAACTTTAAATAAAGATGTAAATTGTAACAATAGTTCTTTATTTATTTATATATATTTTTTAATTTATTAAATTGTTTATTAAAGTTCCTACAAAAGTTTTATTTTTAGTTTCAGATTACTAAATCTGACTAGTGTTAATTTGTGTTCATTGTCTTGTACTATATTTTGTTTCAGTATTTTTATGTCAAAAGAATTTTGATGAACAAATAATAAAGATGTAAAAATAATGAAATATTTATTAGTCTACGTGTGATTCCTACTATTACTTTTCTATCATTATTAGTTATATATTATTTTAACCCAACATTTTTTTTCTTTGAAATTACTTTACTTTTCTATTAATCAAACATTCTTTTATATGTACGTTTAACAGTGTAATTTGTTTATAACTTCAAATATTTTTTCAATTCTTACATATTATATGTAGTGGTGATTCACATTGTTTGACGTTAATTGTGAATTTTATTCATAGGTTACAGTTTTTAAATGTACATTACATAAACTATTATTTATGCATTTATTGTGTACTTGAAAAGTTAAATAACTTTAAATTATTCTGCTGCTGTAAACTTCATTTTCTTCCCCTTTTAGGTTATGATGCATATGATTTTTTTTCTGCTGGCAAGTCTAGAAAAAATGATGATAAAGTGTATAACTGTCTGTACTGTAGTTATTCAACAAAAGATGCAAGTAACTGTAGGAGACATATGCTTAAGCATAGTGGCAAAAAATATGAATGTGTAATTTGTAATAAAAAATATGTGAGGAAAGATTATTTAAGAATTCACTTAAGAACTCATGGAATTCAAATTAAAAAATATTCCAGAGATAACCTTGAATAATTTACCAAACATTTATTTTCTTTGAAGATTTTTATCATGTGTATAATTTTATAATGTATGATTAATATATATATATATATTTCATTAATAATAAAAAGCTTTTATCTGTTCAAATAATATCAGACTTTTTAATGAAATTAATTTTGATAATTGTTACTATACCAATGATCATCATATAATTAAGCAAACTTTTGAAACTTTCTTTTGTGTTGTTTAATTTGATTAAATTAAAATATATATATATACATATGTAATGTGTAGATTATGCATTTAATTAAGAAAATTATTTTAATATATTTTTTAATGCATCTCAGTTTAATATATTCAAGATAGCTATGATCCAATAATTTAAAGGTAAAGGTATACTCCAGTTTTCAGATAGGTTCTACTGAAAGTCTTGCTTAAATTTTGTCTTTCTTTCTTTCGTCCTTTTTTTTCTTTTGTTTGAATCAATGTTTACAGTTACAATATTATCAGGACCTAGATTATTATTATTTTTTTTTTCATTGATACTTACATGATTTTTTACAGGCATATAGAACAGAAGAAAGAAGATTAATAATTTCTAATTCTATGTTAACTGGTAACAAATTTTTTATAGTTATATTAGTTGATTAGAAGGTTTATCAATTTTTTAGTATGAAATAAAAATCGTTTTATACATATATATAAAAGTTTAATCTTTTTTTTTTATTAAATAAAAAACAAAATGTAACATTGACTTTTATTGTCCGTTTCTCTACATTAAAATAACTACATAGGCATTTGAAAATTTTGATGTGTTTTATTTTTATGCACAAACTGTTGTATCATAGCAATAAAGTATTATTAAAACCACCTGCATGCTATGGGGAAAAATACAAGGAGTTTTTCGACAATTCAATATTACTCTTTTCTGTAGCCTATCTTTTGAGTCTGCAGATTTCTTTAAGGACAAAAATATTTAGCTGTTGCAATATCTGTTTTTCTTCTTTATTGCTGTTTTACAGTTATTTGCAGAATATAATTCCTTGCAAATTTACTTTAAAATAATGTTATAGGTTTTTTTCTTTCTTTTGTGATCTTACAAAGGTACTTTGATTAAAAAACAGTAACACAATAATTTTTAGGTTACTGCAAATTGTCAGATGAATGTAATATTTATTTAAAATACCTACATATTGCACTCTTCTTTTTTTAATGCTAAAGTTTATACTTGCATAGTTCCGAATATTGATATTTTCTTCTTTGGTTTCATCTATCAGTACCCAAAAGGCTATTTGATCTTTTTTTACTGCTCTGATTAGCATTGATTTCCTTTTCTACTTTTCTCTTTATTACTTTGTCAACATATTAGATCTGTAAAGAAACAGGACATTTTATCTAATAAGGATTTTAATTTAACCACTTCAACAGCCGCAGAGATAAACAGCATTGTTACCCCAGACTTATTTTGGGGTGGCTGTTAAAGTGGTTAAAATGTATTTTTATCTATAACACAATTTTAGGAAATTAAATATTGTATTAGTTATAATTTTAAATGCAACTAATGTACAGCAAAATAGCCCTTAATGGATTAAATACTTAATAGCTACTATAAAATAAATTAACATTATTTAAAGTAAAAAAAAACTTATAATATTTTATTTACAATTAAATAACAGATAAAAATTCTAAATTCTTTTTTAAAAGTAAGATTTCCCCCCTTAATAATAGAAATTTTCACTGCGTCCTATACTACATAACTCAACAAATAATTGTTCGAAGAAAACACAGATGCTAAATAATACATCCTAATTATGTTTTATTACACAAAAATATCTTACTTTGCCAGTCTTATTTATATTATTATCTTATTTATCAATCTTGCCTTTCTTTTATCAGTCTTATTTATGTAGTTTTGTTTGCTAAACATATAAAAGACTGGTGGTACAAGATTTTACTTTCATACCTTTAAAAACACCAGAGATTCACAAAATGGTTAATTTTGATTTTGGAAAGTGTTTTTCAGGTTTTGAATAAACAGCTCTGTGCTGTCATCTGTGAGTTCTGATAGGGTGCAAAATCCTAAATTAACTAGTTTTTCTGGCCATCACAAAACTTTCTTATATATAAATGAAATAAATTTAATGATTTAAATAATAAAAGAAATTACATCTATTTAGCAAATAGGTTTTTTGCACAATGTATTCCCATATTCAGGATACTAAGCAAGAAGTTTTGTTGAATTATGTGAATTTAAACTAGTGATATAAGCATAACATATTTTGAACAAATCATCAAATTTCGGCACCCTTTCTTGGAGATTGTGCCCCAAAACTAATCAGCACCAGTTCACATTACGTTTGTACTTCATATGAAAATTTATCCTATTCTACACAGTAGTTTGGGAGTTAGAGTGGTCACAAAATTTGTGTCACATAGATACACAAACTCACATATTTTTTAAAAACAGCCAAATCGTGTTCAGGGCCATCTAAAACTTATAAATTCGTCGCATATTTTCACGAATCCAATACTTTCTTCTTGTATAGATAGAAGAAAGTAAAAATATTTATTAGTATAAGGAAAGTTGTGTGTGTATGTGGGAAATCAAAAATATAATATCTATATGTTCTTATGTATTTTTAAAAAATAGAATTGTAACATTATGATATGAAGTGTTTTATTATAAATATATTGCTACCCTTTTATCATGCCTTACAGTGTATAAACATGTTTGCAGTACTGAAACAAAATATTTTAAGGCCTTCACTTTGTTATAGATTTCTTTGGAGAAGAAAGTATTTCTTCACTGTATTTTGTGTCTTCTGACTTAGAGAAAAAATGTCCTATATGTCCTTACTCTACTCCTCTTCTTGGTAACTTAAAAAGACATATTATGCTTCACAAAGGTGAACGTCCGTATGAATGTGATATATGTGGTAAAAAATACACTCTGAAGCAGCATCTTAAAAGACATTTTTCCATTCATATATAAAATTTAAGTTGTCTTTTTTACTTAATGTTTTTTATTAGATTTTATCTAGAAATTTCTTCAAAAATGTATTTCTGTCTAGTTATTTTATTATCTTATCTCTATTTTAGTTTATTCTTTCTGTTTGTTGTAGTACTTCTATTTGTATTTTGAATAGAATTCAGCATAACTTATTTGTAACAAAATAGCTTGATTACTACTATATTACTAATGTATCTGGAAGCATATTTTGACAAAAGTTATATTAGTTATTTCAAATTATCCATCTCATCTGGCACAAAAATATAACTATTTTCAGTAAATCCTTAATAATAATTATTTTTCTTGTTATATGTCTTCTATGTATTAACACAATACTGTCTGAAGACATAAAAATAGGTTTTTAGCTCACAGGCTATCAAAGCCTGAGAGCTAATGTGCCCGCTGGTTCTGTATGTATGTACGTAATACGATAACTCTTGATAGAAATATCCGTTTTGCTTCAAATTTTGTTTATAGGTTCATTGTGATAAGGCACTTGATTAGTTTTGGGAGTTCACTGGTTAAGTATAAAGGGGGGGGGGGACGGCAGGCTAATCCCCCTTAATGTATTGTCAATTTCTTTATTTTTTGAGGACATTATTCTTTGAAATAGGAGCATAATATACAATTAGTGTGAATAGCCTGTGAGCTCAATGCCATCAGTTTAACTGGGCACTTTTCTTTTTATTTCTTGACCGCTTGTGGAATGCCAGAAACATATAAATAGGATTTTACACACTGTGCATTAAATGCCGGCGAACTATATATAATATACATATATGTTACAGTATATATATGTAATGTGATATAAAGATAAATACAAACAGTACATCATAAGTAATTACATTAAACATTCACAGTAAACAGAACATAATAAAATAAAATAGCAAAGTAACACATTGCTGACCGGGAATAAGATTTCTATTGTTTATTTAACGAAATATCATTAACTAAGGGTGATATTAAGAAGCCATTTATATCATGTTGTCCATATTTTTTAGATTGCAAGACAATGTATATCCATACATTGAAAGCTATTTAGTGTGGCATAAACTTGAGAGAATTTATGAAAGACTTTCAGAAGAGGACGGAGCTTCTACTGTTTTAGGCAGCTTCGATTGTAAAAAGTAAGAAGCTGCCTATTGCAGAAGTCCAGAGGACAACAATTTTGGTACATTTTCAATGATCATAACTACCAGACCCCAAAACCACCTTCTGTTCAAATGTTGATTTATATATATCTGATCTTTGTCATGTAATAACACTTGTATTTATAAATCAATTTGGATGTAACAAAGCATATATATTGGGCTTACTATGATGTCGACAAAGTTCGTTGACCAGCTTAGCCACCATCTTGTTTCAAAATTCACACACACACACTTAAAGATTTTAAACTAAAAAAAAAATTAGATTTCCAAATTTATTTTTTGCCTAGTGTTAGGCCTTTATGCAAGGATTCTAAAGTATTTTTTGTTTTGCCTATATAGCAGTTTGAAATTCTAGGGTGGCTGGCATTTTGAAACAAGACAACTGATTAAAAAAATAATGGATTAATTTATGAGTTTTAATGAACGTGGTTTCTCACAAATTATCTTTCATTGTTGTAACCATTTTTCCAACTCTCATAGCAGAAAACTATATAATTAATATCCGCTAGCATCAAATTCTCGCCAATCTTGGCTACAAATGTCAAAATATTGCCAAATTTGGTGACCAGGGATAAATTTCATAAATGAAGCCACCTTGCCTATAGCTGAATTACTTGGCGAAATTCTCATCCAAATTCAGTATTGGCGAAAACTGGAATGACTCTTCTCTAATTGGGTTCTTTGCATTTGATTTTTGTGTTTGTGAGTAAAATTAGCTAACATTTTAAAACCAAGATATAGGGAAGCTACCTTTTCCTCCCTGT
Organism: Maratus michaelseni; assembly: GCA_963931845.1. Lineage (NCBI taxonomy): Eukaryota > Metazoa > Arthropoda > Arachnida > Araneae > Salticidae > Maratus > Maratus michaelseni. The sequence continues at coordinate 251,622,957 of OZ007590.1, read as the reverse complement.
ACAAACCGGAAATACTTTTACAACCTAGATTTCACAAAAAACCTTAAAATATGCCAGCTACACGTAAAAGGTATTGCGCAAACAGCCCGGACCAGATTGTGTTAAGATATCTGTTTTTTTAAATTATAGGTAATATTTTCATGCATGATATTCAAATATCAACTAGTGCTAAAATTTTATTCAAAGCTTATAAACCAATTGACAAAGGATGGAATTTTATTTTCAGATTTTTGATTCTTCACTGTTTCATATAATAATTCCAAATTTTATGCATTTTTTCTTTTTTATTTTTCTGCTTCTGTTTTTTCTTTTTCTGCATTTTTCACATTTTGATAACACTCCAATATTTTTTTCATCCATGTTCTAACTAAATATTTTTGTAGAACTCTGGGTTCATGTGAGTCTGGAATCTTTTCCATCTTTATGTATGTTTTAAGAGAGATTTTCAAAATTTAAGGGTATATGATGGATTATTTTCTGAAAACTTAAGTGATGATAATCTTGTAGCTCAGTTGTAAAAGAACTATTAAAGATAAATTTTAATACATACACATACATACTTTCTCTCTCTCACTGACACACACACACACATATATATATATAGTACAGTCAAGGATCTATAATCTGCACACCCACAATCTGCAATTTCCCATAATTCGCATTGCTTACCAAATGTAAACAGTTAAACAAATTTACAGATTCTTGATCCAAAAATGTTTTTAAAAAAGTAATAAATGTAGGAAAAGTTCGTAATAAAACATTATTATTTTTTTTATCTACCACATGAAGTTTTTTTTATATACTAGTAAAAACTAAACTGCATTACAGAATACACCTAGGCTAACTGGACATTTAGGGACTAGCTTTGGGTAGATAATATTTGAACTTTTTAAAGCAAGAATTTTATTTCTCAACAAGAATTAATGACTGTTCATAGAATGCAAGATAAATTTTTTAAAGAAAATTTAAAGTTGTAAAACAGACAACACTTGGCTCTATTTTTGAAAAACAAAAAACTTTATAAATATTCAATATTCCAAGATGCTATTTTCATATTTCATCATAGCTCACTGAATATTTCATTTTTTTTATTATTCCATTTTTAATTGTTTCATTTTTTATTCTAATTATTAGATTTCATATTTATCTTTTTATATTATACTAAATGTGGAATTAAAATGTTATCCAGGAATAAGAAAATGACGTATAATCCATAATACTCCATAATCCGCAATATTCTATAATCTGCACAACCTTTGGTCCCAACTTGTGCGGATTAAAGAACTTTACCTGTATATATACAGGCCTGGCTGCAATGCATACAGATGGCTTTGAACAAAAAGAACTTTCAGATTTTTTTTGATTTATTTGTTTTTAATTTTATAATGGTTTACATGTTATGATAATCTGAGAAAAAAATATTATTTTTAATCTGAAGCTTTAATATGTAATATCTGTGGTTACATTAAAATTCTAAAGCCAAAATGCAATATTTCTCAATAAAACATTGAAACTATGATTTACCGAATCTCTCAAAGTGGGCCTTCTCTTGCAGAGCTCTTATATAAATGTATGTAATTAACATCAAGGTAAATTGGATAGAGAATTCCCCTTTCCTGTAAAACATATTGTTAGAAAAATTTGGGTTTTTGCAAATAGAGAAACAAACACAGGTGATATATGAACAAAGTTTAAAGCAGCAAAATGAAATATTGTACATATTTCTTGCTAAGAAAAATGGATTGAATTTGTGCAACAACTCTATGAGGAAAATAATTAGTAATTGTTTTTTGCATTCATATTTTACTTGCGTCAAATGAACCATTCTAATGTTGTGTTTTTAAAATTGAGCAATTTTAATAATTTGTAAGAGCTAGTCATCCAGCAAGAAGTATTAATGAAAATAATTTGTGCAACAGAATTGTTATAACTAGTTATCATGGTCGTGAAAGCAGCAACAGCTGCAAGAAGAAAACAATATTACAGCCAGACTCTGTTAATACAAGAAGCAAGGGAATTGTAAAAGCTTTCACATTAACAGTTACTCATAATACCTGTGAATAAAAATCTTAAAAAAAAAACACATAATTAAACTAATTACTACTATTAATTGCTCTAATTATCTCAATGCTAAAATTAATTTAATATCATAAAATATTGAGTCTTACCTTTGTGTCATTTTCTTTAGACAAAATCACAGTATTGAAGTCAAAGTCTAAAAAACTAATAATTCCAAAGGACATGAACGATGTACAGTAATGCAATTCATCACTTCCCTTTTTCCTAGGAAAACTTGGTTAGCATTACAATAGTCACTATAATTGTTGAGCTATTTATTTCGCATACCCTTTTCATTTTAGCAGTGCACTAAATGACATGAAAAGGTTTGTTAATATGACCCAGAGTCCGGATTTAAAGAAAGAAACAAATAAAGTTTTCTTTTATGCTCTTTCCTTTCCGTGGCTCAGTTGTAAATCTTACAAATGTGTGGTATTTCAAACTTCTTATCTCTCCTTTCTTTCTTTCAAGACTTCCGGACATTCCTTTACATTTTCTTGGGTGTGTGTGCGTGAGGGGGGGAGAGGGTCTCCTTGAAGGTTGAAATTCTGTCTGGTAACACTGATTTATTAAGTTATTACATTTTGACAAACATGTAATGTAGAAATATTATCGCTGAGAGAGAACAGTGTTCAATATGAAACGGATTTCTTTTCTAATTCTACCCTACTCTTTCCATAAATCATATTTAAAGGAACCAATGTTTTGCTTGTATTAGCCATGATGCTTCTTTTGTTGCTCGTTAAAAGCATGAAAATCTTAATATAGTTGAAATGATGAACCATTCTTTAAAGTGCAAATTGCTTGTTTTAACTATGCTCGTGTTAAACGAGTTCAACTTTTGAATGTTGAAATTTTTGCAGTGGATGCAGATTTGATAGATGGTTTTTCTTTCTGGGGCATGAAAAAAAGAAAAAAAAAATCAATACTTTTCAATGACCAGCCAAGAATACTTCAGAGCTTGATCATAAAAAAGGAAATTTTAATAAATTTTTAGATGTTTCATTTTTAACACAAGTTGCTTAACTGAAAGAGCATTTTGAATCTTATACTTTAATTTTATATCTTTTCAATGTTATAAAATTTTTGTACAAAATTAAAGATTGGGAAACACTGCTGCTCATCCAACTGAAATATCTTTGAAAAACACTATATGATGCTGCAAATGAAAATGTTGAAGCAAAAAAACTTGAAGAAGAAATAAAATTATTGTTAAAGAAAAAAAAAATTAAAAATTAAAAACCATAGTAGAGGAGTTCTAGATGCAGTTCTAAAATAGATTAATAAAATGCAACACTTTAAAAGATGTTTTTTTATTGTTCTGGAAAGTTGTGAAATCTTCTTACTTTGTTTAATTTATTAGAGGTTAAAATAAAAAAATTCTAAATTAATTAAAAATCGTTTGAAAGTAAGCATGAATCCATAAAAAATCAAATAATGGACTTATTGTTTCAACTGAATACAATATTGTTCAATTAACATAGTACAACTATTTTTGCTGGCTACCAGATTTTATCAATTTTGTAAAGACCTGGTTGTAACCATAAAAAATATTTGGGGATTTATCACCTGTGGTTGGCTAATGAAAAAATGCCTTAAAATTAATTTATTAATTTATAATTAAGTTATAAAAATATGAAAATGTTGTATTGTGATTGGAAACATACCTGTGTACATAATTTTTATAATTCTAGCATATCAGAAATTGTGTGATCTATTACAGAATTCCATTTTTACATACAATAATTGATCAAGTGCGAGTTTTACTTGCACACAAAGGGTTCCATACAATACATTTCTAATTACTAACTGCAATATTGCAAAATATTGTTGCTAAAGAATAATAAGACTTTGTAAAATACTATACAACATAGTGTTAGGTATAGCTGTATATATTAACAAAGTATAAATAGATATACCATGAATGTTCAGAGATATGAAGCCTTGCCTTACATAAAACAAAGACAATCTACAAAGTTTAACTTGTCATTATGCCAAGCATGCTTCGTAAGGAGGTTGCAACACTGCTTTGGTCCGTACCGTGTTTTTCTAGATAGATTTTTAATTAATACTTCGGTTAATTACTGTCCAATTTTATTCAAAAATCATCAACGATCCTTGGATGATTCTGTGTTAATAGGTTAGGTACCTCGAGCATCACTCAACTCCCCCCCCCCCCACTTGTCGTCTGCAAAGTACAGTTTGTGTGCAGCAGAAAAATGTGTTTTTCTTAAAAAACTATGAGACCTAGGATAATCACTATAGTTTTCCTGTAAGGATTAAATAAACTACTACTCCCAATTTTTTCATAATTTTAGTTTTAGTAGATTTGGCAATAGGGGAGGGGGAGGGGACATTTTTGCAGTTCATTTTCAACAACTATATTTCTGAAAATATAATACCTGAAATTAAAACTATTTTAGAGTTCAGTGTTACGGGATCTTTCAAACAATACCCCACACAATATAAAAAAAAAAAAAAAAAAAAATCAAATAATTTAATTGGTTTTCTTAATTTTTTCTTACAAATATTTGTGAATGGCTAATAATCTATAATATGTGCGTCAGTAACCTTTTTAACTCTGCCAAGTTTGAGCTTTCCTTGTTCCATAGTTTTCGAGAAAAATGGCTGTGATAGACGAACAGACAGATACATGAAGGAACTTATATTGGTTCTGTTTTTACTTTTTAAGTACAGAAACCTCAAAATCAAGTTAAGTAAAAGAGTGTAAAAATATATGAAACCAACAGTTATTTACAGCCACTGTTTAAAAAATCCTTTGAATCATTAACACTGTCCAATAGTATGTATCACGAGTATGCAAAGTGTAAAAATACTCTTTTTGCTCTGTGCACATAATTTTTACAATTCTAGCATATCAGGAAGTTATTGATCTTTTATAAAATTCCATCTTTACATATAAAAACTATGTTGAATTAAATAAAAGAATAAAAATATATTAAACCAATAGTTATTTACAATCACTTTTTTAAAAAATCCTTTGAATCATTAACGCTATACAATAGTATGCAAGGTGTATAAATACTGTTTTCGCATAGAATTTTCAAACTTTTACAGTTAAAAAATTATTTTTTGACTGCTTCAAGATTTTGCTTTGTATTTAATAAGACATATGAAAAATAATGTATTAAAATTGTTTTTATCAAATTATCTATTTATATTTTGTTAAAATTTATAAATATTAGGGTATACAAATAATCATTTTGCTAACAAATACAGAGTATCCACTCTTATCATTGTCCAAAAGCTAAATGCTAAACTATTAGCTTTAGAGGTATAGTTCCAGCTGCAAAAATGTTTCAAATGTTGTTCATCATATTAAAAGTCATTTATGTCAAAAGTTTTTTTTTAGTTACAAAATTTAAATTTATATACAGTCCCTGGGGATTATAAGTTATATTTTTATAAATTTTCTCCATGCTATATCAAGTAAAACTCTAAAAATTTCATTTATGTAAATTTAAAACTGAGTTCTGATACTTTGAATTTTTATGAGTTCTCAACATTTTCCAAAACTTTTGTCAAAGATTTAAAATAAAATAAAGAAAGTAACTTGCTTTTAGCTCTTTCAAAATGCATATTTCTGATTTCATCAGTTTGTATTTAATCTTTAAAAAATGATAGCTTTAAGGTTATTATTTTTTTTCTGTATACAGTGTTGTAATTAACATTATTGGCATCCAGGCTAAGATTTTGATTTTTGCCTTTTCAAAATGCAGTTGAAAATGTATGTCTTGTGGTATTTTTTTTTTTATAAAAAGCATCATGTTATGCACTCTTTGAAATATCTGCATATCTTTGCTGTTCCCATTTCTATCCCCTATCTCTAATGCTGCCTGTATGCTTAAAATTAGTTTCTTTTTTTTAGAATGAAAACTTATTAAAAATACACCATTTTGTAAATAAGTCAAACATTTTTGTCAATAAAGTTTCTGTTGGATATAATTGTCTCTCTTATTCGTTTTTCTCCAAAAATGTTCTTTTAAAATTATATCATAAAATGAAAAAAATCCATGTCACTTTATTTTTTAATTGCAATGTGAATGTATTTCATGACTATTGATATAAATATAGATTTGTTTTGTATATTTCATATGTGTGTTTATAAATAAAGTCATAAGCATTTTTTTAAAGTAATTTCTTTATTTTAATTTTTATATTATTTTTTTTTTCTTCCACATTTTTTTTTTCTTATTATTTATTTGTGGTATCTAAATAATAGCTGCATAAGCTTGTAATACTTCAATAAATGTCCTGATTTAAATACTTTATTTTTTTTACAAAATGATGCATCAAAGGTTTTCTTAATAAAATAATGAGAAACACTTATTTTGTATGTCTTTTACTTTGATATTATAAGGCAAATCATTCTCTTACTGTAATACAGGTGGGTGTTTTGTATTACATTGAACAGTAAACCTTGTTATATAAGTGTCAAAACATTTTCTGAAAAGTTAGAACTAATATTTAAAGAATATTTACAATACAGTGTGTTTCTAAATGAATATCAGAGTTTTAACACTTTGTAGTATCTATTATATATAACTTAAAATTGTACTTAATACATAAAATGAAAGAGCAACTCAAACAGTTTGTTGGTACCTGTACATGCACATGTACGCGCAATATTTCATCCATTAGAAAGCGTTAGTAGCAAAAATGGCAACTAGTGAACAGAAAGCATTTTGTGTTCTGCAGTTTGCAAAGACCGAATCTGTAGTTACTGTGTAACGTATGTTCCAGATAAAGTTCAGATGTGATCCCCCAATTTGCAACAATTATCCCACAAACATTAATTAACGTTTGGGAAGAACTGAGCTATTGACTTGATGTGTGCGTGTGACGAAAGGTGTTCACATTGAACACTTGTTAGCTTGTATGTAAAGCTGTTTGAGTTGCTCTTTCATTTTATGTATTAATTATAATTTTAAGTTTTATGTAATAAATACTACCAAGCGTTAAAACCCTGAGATTCATTTAGAAACACCCTATATTACAATTGATATGAATTAAGTAATTTATTGAAACCATTCTATTTTTTTGATGAATTGTATTTTTTTTTTTTTTTTCAAGCTTAATAAGTAATTTGTTTTATTTATAGTAATATTTAACTGTTAGATTTATTCAAAATATATTCATTTAAAAGAGTTCAATTTATTGTGGAATTTGATTTATTTGTTTTGAAATATTTTGTATAGTGTATACTATATAGAATTTCATCTGCATTGTTATCATTTAAACTGAAATTTATTATTTATTTCAATAAAATTATTAAATTGTACTAATTACTCTCACATAATAATTGAAGGATTATTCAAAATTTAAAAGTGACAGTTTTTTAATCTGCAATTCTGAATTATATTTGGAATTAAATTTTTGTATGTTTTTGTGGTGTACTTTATCATGTTGGAAGGTTTTTTTTTTTTTATTGTGGTAGGCATCTTGTTTCTAATTCCCACAATAGTTTAGCTCTAAACTATATCAGCTTTTGAAATTATGTTTAGAGGCTAAAAAATATTATCTAAAGGTCCCCATGAGAGCTCTTAAGTTAGAAACCCTTTAAAATTTTATTTGTTGTCAGGAATGGGAATTTTTAGACAAAGTAATATTTTTTAATTCCAGTGTTTGCAAGAAAATGTTTGGTTGTACAGATCTAATATACATATTCCTTTTATAGAATGATGGCCAATGTGTTTAAACCCTCGTTCTGACTAGAGGATTTAAGTTACTTAACTCAAAGTGACTGAAATGAACGTTCTCAAACAATGTAGCCATGCATGGAGAAGTCAAGCCTTGATCTGGGTCATCAGCTTCGAAAATGTTACTTAAGTCACTTAAATCGTTTAGCCTGAACGGGGTATTGCTCTTAAATTCTCAGTGAGCTTCAGATTTTCATTTAAAACTTGAAACATACTTTGATATAGAGGGTATCTTAACAGAAATGCCAATTTTCTTAAATATAGAGAGATTTTTCTAAACATCAAAATATGATATTTTTCTTGTAATTTGGGAAAGATGTTTGATTCTGTGTAATGTCCTTTAATATATTATTCAGATGCATTCAAAATTCTTTTTAAAATGTGAATTTTGATGACGAGTTATTCGGTAATTCATATATGTGTGTGCATGTGTTTTCTATCTGAGTATATGGTATTTATTACAAGATTTCTGTTTATTTTTATTCTGTATATAATTCATAACAAAACTGCCCCCCATTTTCTTAAGTAAAAAAAAATATATCTTCCTTTTTTCATCTAAAAATCTTCTTTTTATTATAGATTTCAATGAAGATACAAATGCTGCCTCTCGGTTTTTTATGTCTTCTGATCCAGAAAAAAAGTGCCCACTATGTCCTTATTCAACCCCATTTCTTGGCAACTTGAAAAGACATATTAATCTTCACAAAGGAGAACGACCTTTTAAATGTAATGTATGTGGCAAAAAATATACTTTGAAGCAAAATCTTAAAAGGCATTATGCTGTTCATGCATAGTATTCATGGTTATTTTGGTAATATTTTTTGCATTATAACTTGTGGAACACTATTGCTATCGTTATGATGGTCAATTTTAGATATATAGCTCTAGGATATTTAATTATACTATCTATATGTTTATAGTTTCTGTTGTAAGAAACCCACGACGTTAATTATTTTTTATTGACTATTATACTATTGTTAATTCAAAAAGAAAGAACATAAAAAAAAAATTATAAATTGTATATATGAATATCAAATTTATATTACCAGTTTAATTAAAATTTTAAACCATAAAATATTGCTATATTGTAATTCTGCTTTTTTCTTTCTTTGTGTGATTAGTATGTTCCTACCTCCAGATTTTAAAAAACTGTATATTTAAAATTAAAATTTCTTTTGTATATTTAGAATATGTAAATACTTGAATTTTTAAAATATTGTCTTTTTTGTTTTTTGAACTAGTCTTTCATTTTCTGTAAACATTTTTGCTCAAAAATTTTATTATAGTGTACATTTTTATGTGTGAATATTATATTCCTACCAATTTTTATCAGATAAAAGTCTTAATTAACAGCTGTCCTGTATATATGACCCATACCTTTTTGCCTCTAAAAATGTATGTTGTAATTAAAATGCTTTTTTAACATTGATGCATCTTTTCTTTATATCTTTAAACATATATTAAGTTAGCAAACTTACTAAATATGTTGTAGGTTTACACCCACAACTATGGTAATTTACTAATTACTATTCTCACTATGTATGTTTTGATCATTCTAGGTTTAATTTGCCATGATATTTATGACAAAAGCTTATTCTAATTAAAGAAATAATTTTCTCAACGAATTTTTACTTTTTATTTTATTTTATAGCTTACCCTCCCGGCGTTGCCCGTGCCAACAACCTTAAATGTACCTGAAATCAGTGTTGAACATTTTTTTATTTTTAAACAAATCTAATGTTGGGGGCCCCACTACCTTAGACAGCAAACACTGGGCGTGCCACACACACTCCCATATATTACCGTAAGTCGAGTCGAAAGAGCCATACCCCTTCATAATCCAGCCCATAGAACCAGAGATAGAAAAGCACCCCTGGTGGTGAAAATCGAAAAGCTCTATCTATGTAGAGTCGAATGAGCCATACCCCGTCGTGATCCAGCCTATAGAACCAGATATAGGAAAGCACCCCTTGTGGTGAAAATCTGAACTAAAATCAGTCAGCTCTATCGATGTCAAGTGGAAAGAGCCATACCCCATTGTGATCCAGCCCATAGAAACAAAGATAGGAAAGCACCCCTTGGTGGTGAAATTCAGAACTAAAATAGGTAAGCTCTATTGATGTTGTGCCGAATGAGCCAAACCGTGTCGTGATGTGACCCATAGAACCCGAGTTAGCTGCAAAATCCTTTAGTTACACCTTCCACCGCCAGGGGGCACAATATGTTCTATACGAACATAACTGAATACATTAAGGTTATCGATGTCGAGTCGAATGAGGCATACCCCGTCATGATCCAGCCCATAGAACCAAAGATACGAAAGCGCCCCCTGTGGTGAAAATCTGAACTAAATTCAGTAAGCTCTATTGATGTCGGGTGGAAAGAGCCATACTGTAATGACTTAACGAACTCCAGTGATCCAAGGTGATGATTAACATCCAGCACTTTTTATTAGGCATCGTTGATACACAAGTTAAAATAAGATGAACGATTAAAAAACATTACACTCTGCCATCAAAACCCTAGCGTACACAACCATCATATACTGTTCACGCGTACACATCATTTTCCGCTCACCATCGTCTGTTCAACTCTCTCTGCATCTCTCTTAGCTTAGCTCGGTTCACTTCTTTTTGACCTGCCAACTAACATCTCTTGCAGTCTCTTTGCATATCGAAAACTGTTCTTTCGATTCGATTACACGGCGGTCAACCTCCGAAGCTAGGCGACAAAACCATGGACAAAAACTGGACAACTCTAGGCCAGCAACTCACGAGTCAGGCTAGGCCATAGATTTCTTCGGTCGTTACACTGCTCTCATTGGCTGGCTGCTTCGTTGCCGAGGCTATTTCATGGGAGGAGCTTGAAATAGCCTCGAACCCAAAATTCCATATACACGTTTTAATTAAAAAAAAAAAAAATCTAAATTAAAATTTAAAAATCCGGCCGCGAGGTATACTATCCGGTGACAACATCTACACATGACAAAAATTTCTGAGTCCTAGGTGTTATAATTACGGAGAAATCCGCGGGCAGGCAGACAGACACTTACTCTTTTATAGAGATAGAGATAGTCTTTTAAAAAATAAGCACCTTATTTCTGAAAAATCATGAAGGGTACACATAAATTGTTGTGCTGTCTTTATCCAAAATTATTTTATTTCATTTAGTTTATTATTTTATCTGTTTTTTTTCTTCTTCCTTAAGAACAAGCAGAAAAACAAGCAATTTGAAAAATTATGACGAGTGTGCTTCCACGTTGAAAGTCTTTTGGAAGTTGCTTACATGCTGTTATAAGTCTATAAGGTGCTGCATTTTAATCTAAAAAAAAATATCTGTATACATATATGCCTTTTTTCATTTCCAAATCTGAAATATAGTGTCTTTATTAATAACATACATTCATTGTGTTAAATTAATGTGGCTTTAAATAAATGCTGTGTTTTTATTAAGTGATTTTTGTAAATATATGCTAATTGTTTGATAAATAAGTTGCTTTGTTAAATTTTAAAAAACAATAAAATAAATTGCATTGGAAAGTATGGTTATTTTGTGAATTCACTTTAAATATTTAACTACCTTTTTATGTCTTACATTATTGGATTAATATTAACATAATTAGTCTAATTGGTGTATAAATCATATGAATTGTAATTTTCAAACTGGGCGAAAAATGTCTAGGCCATGATTCAAACCAGAGTTCTCTTGGCTGAAGCTGCCAATGCTCTGCCAACTGAGCCATCTCGGACGAATCTGGAGGACCCAATTCACCCAGCTAACCTTATTGATCATAGCATCTGGTCTGATATTTGAATTAGCTCAACAGAATAAAATCACAGGTATTGGAACTCCAATAAATGCTGGATGCGTAATTACACTAGATTATTTACGTTTCCCGCATTTACTGGAGTTCCATTTTCTGTGATTTATTCTGTTGCACTGATTCAGATATCAGACCAGATGCTATGATCAATAAGGTTAGCTGGGTGAATTAGGTCCTCCAGATTCATCCAGGATAGCTCAGTTGGCAGAGCATTGGCAGCTTCAGTCAAGAGATCCCTGGTTCTAATCCTGGCCCAGACATTTTTCGCCCAGTTGGAAAATTACGCAGGGTGTCTAGCCACCTGGATAACCTGGAAAAGTCAGGGAAATTTACCATTTCTGAGAAAAAGTTAGGGAAATTTGAAAATTCTGAGAAAAAGGTAGAAAAATTTGAACTTTCAAAAAAAAAATAGGAAAATGTTTCATATAAAATTAAGGATTTGAAATTGCACTGCCATTAAAATCAAACTTTGCTCTTCATAAATACTGTAAAGAGTATTTCAACCTTTCGTGCAAATCATTCTATCTACCCTCTTTCACTCCTTCTCTAACTCAGAAATTTTCAGTTCCAGCTTCACCGAAACTTTCTATTGAATGTTGTAGGATTGATTAGGTATTTCACTCTGCTTACTTATCTTTGTTTGGGAACTGAACATTTGTTAGCTTAATTTATTGAATATTTATTATTTGTATTAAAATATGTCAAAGCAATCTGTATTTAACTGTGCCTGATGTGATAAAAAATTTCATCCTGATTTGACAAAATGGATAGGACCTGGTGCTAAAAGTGATATTTGCAAAATGTTTAACCTGTAAAATATTCAACAATTTGTAAATTTTGCAAAAAATTATGTAACAAATCAGTAATTTGTGCCCCAGAATCAGTTTCACTCTTAAATTCACAACTTTTAAGATTTTTTATGTGTAACAGCATAAAATCTCGATACCAGGAATTTTTTCTTTATTGGTATGGAAAACCTGGAAATGTCAGGGAAATTCTTTGCTGATCTGGAATAAACACCCTGATTACAATTCATATTACATTACTGGGGTCAAACTAGCAAATTGCAAATCTTCCTTTTGTAACCCTTTACTCTACATTCAAGTAACAGAAAAGGATGTTATAATAATGTTTTAAAAAGTTAAATTATTGAATGAAAGTAATTTTTCTTTTATATGTTTGTTTCTCTCTCTCTCTCCTACCTTCGCCCCCTTGACTCTCTGTTGATCTCTTTATTTACATTTAAACTTAAAATGACTATAGAATGAACATAGAATCATTGTAATATGATTCCAACAATGCCCTTTATTACAGTTAAAGGACATTTTTCTTCTCTCTTACTCTTCCTCCCCTAAGCATTTCAGTGACAGTACTTAATTTTTTATATGATTCTTCAGATTATACTAGCATTTCAGAGAAACATTCACTTAATCCTTGAAATTTGAGCTATAACAAAAGAGTAAACAGAATTGAGTTTGGAATGGCAGGAGGTGGGATGAGATTGCTTGAACTTGTGATAAAAAATAAATAATAATAACACTTAGATATGCAAGTTTACTTCATAATTTTATAATGAGAAATTTTATTTAATAATTTTGATGGGTTTTTTAAATTAAATTAAGAACAATATCATTTTTTTTCTTCTTCTTTTCTGGTGGTTTTGGGGTGTTTATCATCCTACAACTTGGGCTACTGATTGAACTAACTCTTAACATAAATCAGGATGTTCATTTGAACAATCTCAGTGATCAGGTGTTATCTTTCATTCAACATCTTGATGAATATGTTCTGGACCCCATCCCCTCCATTTTCTAAGATGATTCCAGTCTTGTTCTCAGGGTTACATGCATATGTGACTGGTTGGATGAACACACAGACATTATAGCACCTTCATTCATCCATAGAATCACCTTATCTTAACAACATATAAAATCTGGGGGAGTATTTGGAATAACGACTAAAAGGCCAACATTACCATTTCTCCAATTTGGTGGCTTTACATGATCTGCTTATGTGCGAGGGGCGTCAAATGGATATGTCATACCTGTAGAACCTTGTACATTCTATTCATTGACAAATTCAGGCACTTATCACGGCTAGAGGCAGTGTTACACTGTATTAAAGAGATATCTATGCTTATAAACATATTGTTTTATTTGCCAAAGAAGGTGGCCCATTACAGGCACACTTATCTTGATTAAGAATATGCAGCAGGAGTAATTATGCTAATAATATAGCTTTTTACATTAAAGTTCTGTAAAAAGAGGTGAAAATACTTAAAAATTTTTTTAGTTATCTTCTTTTAGATTTTAAATCCATTCAAAATGTTTGTATTTAAAAATTTTAATTTTTTTCATGTTACAATAAAAATTAAATAAATCAACTACAGTAAAATATATGATTTTTTATGTTAAATATTTCTTTATTGTAAAAGAAAAAGGAAAGTTTTAGGAATTTATTTATTCATTTATTTAAATACAGTTCGTCAAACTTTAAATTTTTATTTTATTATTGACTAAAAATCATAGTTAATGATGTTGCAAAAAACTTAATATGACTAATTTTATCCTAACATCAAGTATACACTTGTTCATATATACTTTTCCTGATACATCCTTCTTAATAAAGTTGATTTTTTTTTTCTTGTCAATTAGTTTGTGTTTCTCTTTCTTGGTGGAATTAAACTGTCAGATTATTTATTTGTGTGTCTTGAATTTGATGACTGTATTTGAATTCTTATATGTATGTGAGGGGAGAGAGAAGTTTGAAAGTTTTTTGTGTAATATGAAATAAATCAAATCACAACATTCCTAATAGCAGCATTAATGCATTGTTTTATTGTCAGAACTGCAACTGGAAAAATTTTGTAAATAAAGTTATACATTTTTAAAACAATTAACATTTTTCTTAAAGGTAGTTTGTAAGTGCTTCTTCTTTGAAGGGGAAAAAATACTATATATATATTAAGATAACAACATGCCTAAACTGGTTGTTTAAAAAAGTATTTTTTTTCTTTTTGTTTTGTTTGTGTGTGTGTTTAGGGGATGGCAGTGGATTTTAATATAATTGCAATAAGAGAAACTTTGGAAATTTATTTCAGTATTTATACATTTGGAAGATTCATAAAATGAAAGTAAGTTTTAGGTCGGTATATATTCAACCATTTTTTTTTTTCTATTACAGTCAAACCTCCATATATCGAACTTCCACATATCAAAATTTTCTATATATCGAACTTTTAGCAAATCTCCATGTTCATTACATAGAAAAACTGTTCCTGTATATCATAAAAACCTCTATACATTGAAACTTTTTTAAAGACATATTGAGAGATTTTATTCCACTTTAGACCTGTTGTCTCACGAAAAATGAAGGTCAGGGGATAAAGGAAGTTTATTGAAGGTCACTACGAACCCCTCATTCCAGCTGGGGATGAGAGGTGGACAAACAGGTTATTGTTCCCCCAACTCATTTTCGAATTTCGGTTGCGACCTGTCCTGTAGTGAAACGCGAACCCCATTGTTCTTTCAGCCAGAACTTGAATCCAACATGTTTTCGCTCTTTCATTGCCAAAAGAATGTCTTTTTTGTCGATGATCGCTTTATTGGCAATTTTCAAATTTCATTCTGGGTCAACTTATGATCTGGCGAGAGATTCCGAGGAGCTTTTGCCGGAAAAGCCGGTTTGGTGTGCATTTCTGCCCTCCATCATGCTTCAAGAAAAGGTTACCAAATCTGGGTCTCTGTGGTGAAACTAGTTTCTAGCATTCCCTTTTGTCTGATGGTTGGCCCTCACTCCTAAGTCCGCTTAGTTTCAATGAAAATTTAAGTAGTGTTTTATAAATTCGTTTTGAACTCTTACTTTTTCTCTCGATCACAATGTCAAAAAGAAACTCCCTTAGTGTTGTTGATAACGTTTAATTGCTGAAGGATGTAGATAGTGGAATACGCAAAAAAGACATTTCTTCTAAATTTGGTATTCCCGCAAGCACATTGTCAACTATTATAAAAAATCGGAATGCCGTACTGAAATCCTATGAATGTATTGAATCTAACCGAAAACGTTCGAAAACATGCACTTAACGATACAGTGAACGAGGCCGTTTTAAAGTGGATAAAGAGTGTTCAAGACCAAAACTTGCCGATCTCTGGTCCTCTCATAAAAGGGAAGGCATTGGAGTATACTAAATATTTTGGATGTGATGAATTTCAAGCAAGTTCCGGGTGGCTTGACAAATTTAAGAAAAGGCATGGATTCAAGGAAAAGGTTATTTCCGGAGAAAGTAAAAGTGTATCTGAAGCAGTCTGTGATGACTGGAAAAGCAACAATTTGAAAAAAATTCTGAAAGATTATCAGCCCGGTGATATTTTTAATGCTGATGAAATGGGATACTTTTATAAGTGTTTATCCAACAAAACTCTAACTTTCAAAGACGATGATTGTCATGGAGACAAGAACAGTAAGGACAGAATAACAGTACTGGTAGGCGCTAACATGAGTGGCAAAGAAAAACTTCGATTATTGGTAGTAGGTAAAAGTAAGAACCCTAGAGTATTAATAAATGTAACATCTTTAGAGGTTGACTATTGTTCCAATAGAAACTCATGGATGGCAGGTGAAATTTTTGAAAAGTGGATTTTGAAATTTGATAGAAAAATGAGTGATAAAAAATTTCTTTACTTGTAGACAATTGCCCAGCTCATCCTAATGTGTCTTCAAAATTATCAAATATCGATTTGCTTTTTCTTCCCCCGAACACCACTTCAAAATTGCAACCAATGGACCAGGGTGTAATAAAAAACCTGAAACTTCATTACAGAAAACGCATTCTCCGATGACTTATCTGGACATTTGAAAATGAAAAACCTTTACATAAGGTGATTGATCTGAGGATATGTGTGACAGAATTAGCCAAAGTTTGGGAAAATGACGTTTCTGAATCTACAATAAAAAACTGTTTCGCAAAAGCTGGGTTCAGTGTATTACCGGAAATCGAAGAAAAGGACGTGTTCCCGCAAATTCAACGGTCTTGGGAAAATTTTGTGTTCCCAAGGTCACATTATAGACGGTATTCTTCTTAACGAATTTCTGACAGTGATGATAAGTTAATTATTGCTGATTATCCTACAGACGAAGACATACTGAATTCGTTTCATGAATCTGAAACAGAAATCGAAGAACCAGAGGAAGTAAATGAATCTGAAAACATTTCCAAGCCATCGAAAAAAAGAAATACAAGAGGCGTTTGAAACAATACGTCGTGGACTTCAATTTGCGGAAAATGTTCCTCATGAAGTTTTTAGTGGACTGAATAAATACGAACATTTCTTTGATGAACTTTCCGCAAAAGTGGCTGTTCAGCAAGATATTCGTAGTTTTTTTAACAGAATATAACTGTGAGCATTGTAACCACTGTCTGGATTATTGTTTTTATAAAAGGTATGTAGTACTCAATAAACCTTTAATACTAATTCATTTTTTTCATTATTAACTTTCATTTAATGCAATTCGCATTAGAAATACAGTTCTGTATACAAAAATTAGCTTTAATTTTAATGTTTTAAGAGTAATTATTATAAAACTCAGATCACTTCTATATATCGAATTTTTTCCGGAAATTTGCTGCTTCGATATATGGAGGTTCGACTGTAATTTCATTCATGATTTAAGAAACAGGCAGAAAGTCTGGTGTAATGATTAGAAAAAAATATCAGTGATCCTTCTGATATAAATTGCAGTAAAAAATTAAATCCTTTGAAAGAATTCTTAGAAGGTAAATCAATATTTTAATTTTATTTAAGTTGTAGTATCAAAATACTGATTTATTTGAATAAAGTTTCTTCCATTATTTTACAAGTAAAGAGACCTCCTGTATCATAGTGTAATGATGAGTTTATTTATTTTTTAATTACAACTTTCAAATATCTAAGAATGCAGTATTTTACATATGTTCTTGCTTCAAAATGGATCAGTTTTATTCACAGAACTTGCTTTCCGTGAAAATATAACTTTTGATTTTTGTACTGAACATCTTATTAAAGTGTTTTTATTTTCTTTTTTATAGAATTAATTGAAAATGGAAGTATTTTTCCTTTATCAACCTACATGAAAAAGTGCCATTTGTGTCCTTATTCTACAACTTCAGTGGGCAATTTAAACAGGCACATTGCAATTCATAGTGGAGATCGACCTTTTAAATGTAATTTTTGCCACAAGCAATTTATATTAAAACAACACCTTAAAAATCACATGTCTGTACACTTGGGATATCAGTTTCCTTGTGAAATTTGTGGCAAAAAATTTTCTAGGCGAGATTCTGTTAAGTACCATAGATATCTGAAACATTTTATAAAATAAATTATGTGAAAATTGTGTATATGGGTCAATCAACTATTCTTCCAAAAACATTTTTTTAAAAATATTTTGTTGTTTTTGGAAAATAATTAATTTAAAATTTTATTTGGCATGTTTACTAGATTAATAAATGAGATATGTTAATTATAATAATTTAGACTGGCTAGCCAGCAGTGCACTTTTTTGTTTCTAAAACCATTTTTCGGCTTCATTAATTTTGATATTTGTCTACTATGTTCGTCCTCAAAAATTTTTGTTTTGTCCTTTGTGTTACCACGAGACAAGCAAAGATATTAACAATTATTTCAAACTTTTGTTGCGTTAAAACATATAGATTAATGATTTGAACGGTTTTTCGGACACATAACAAATACAATTAATAGATTTCAAATAGACTTCGTAAATTTTTTTTTTATGAGGGACAAGAATTACTCACAAAGACTAGTTGTTTGATCCAAATGCTTAATGCAGTAAATTCTGTCTGAGGTGGATTCTGTGTAAGACGGAGATGTGGGAAGGTTTTAAAAGTCTTACGAAACAATTTTCAATATGGTAAATTCTGTCTAAGGCAGAATAATCTCTATGTCACAAAATTTTCTTGTTCCTGGTCGATTCTGCCTTAGACAGAGTTTACTGCAATTACTATTATTTATTTTGTTAAAATTTTATTTAATTAATATTTTTTCTAGTGAAATAATAGTATTTATTAGTTCAGCTTCATATGCAATATTATATTAATGACTGTTATATTAATTTTCTAATTATTTTTGTATGCAGTCAAACCTAGATCATTTAATAGCTATTTTGCAAAGATAAATTCTTCTCTTAAGCAATGCATTACATGACAACAGTACATTACACTAAAAAAAAAAAAAAAAAAAAGGAAACTTTAAGGGGAATGTAAAAGTTTAATAAATAAAAGAAATACTTCCTCTGTATTGAATTTTTCCCCTTATTTGCATCAAAATGATTATCCTATACAACCCCTTAACATTCGTGAGGGAAACCTTCACAAATGTTGAGACTATCTCCCCATGCACAGAAGGGGGTTAGGTTTTATGCTTTTTTTAAAAAATAGAAAAAAGCAGTTGAAACGTAAAAAGTATATTTATCAAGCATTAAAAGTAAATAAATTTGAATAATAATAAACATATTGTACAAAGTTTATTTGCTAGTTGATATCTGAAAAAATTTAGTGACATGATTGTTTGGCAGAACAGATTTTCAGAATTTTTTTTTTTTATAAATTTCCATATAAGGAAAAGTTGTGGCCTTGATTTCTCTTTTAAATTTAAGATCCCTCACCACTAAAGAATATCATTCTATTGCTTTCTCAACAAGTTGTTGAATTTTTAAAATTTTGTAGAAAATATTTTATTTTCAATTAATAAAAAGTTTGAATTTCAGAAAATTTAGGGAAAAAAAAATCCACATAAGAAAGAAAGAAAAATATTTACCTGCAGTTTCAAAATTAATGCTCTCATCGTCAGTGTTGTTGTCTAGTTCTGTAATTTTTTCTTCAAGGATTTCTTGAAGTTCTTCTTCATTAAGTCCATTGTCATGGGATGTTATCAGATCTTCCATGTCTTCTCACTTCATGTTGTCGAAACCATCACCTCCAACCTAATGCACTAGTTCCACAATTTCTTCAAAAGGTTCAGAAATCGAAGGCTTTTTTTTTTTTTGTATCACTTGGGACCAAATATTTGGACAACAAACATTGATCGAACTTTCATTAAGTTCCATCAGTGATGCATCAGTTTTGGCAATACAGTCTGCTTTCCGACTCGATGTGACAGTGGCTTCTGAATTTTCTTCAATGGATTCCAAAATTTGTTTGAAAGATCTTCTTGTGTAGTAAGTTTTGAACGCAGCTATGATCCCTTGGGTTGGATCAACTAAGTCATATTAGGGGATAAAAAAAAAACACTTCAATGTCAGAATAGGCCTCTTTTAAACTAAGCGGATGTCCAGGTGCATTGTCAATGAGAAGTAAAACTTTAAACGCAAGATTTTTAGATGAGAGGTATTTCTTCACCTCACAAATAAAACAATCATTAAACCATTCCAGAAACACAACACTAGTTACCCATGCCCATGCTTTTTTATTCTTCTCGCCAG
This sequence comes from Maratus michaelseni, assembly GCA_963931845.1. Classification (NCBI taxonomy): domain Eukaryota; kingdom Metazoa; phylum Arthropoda; class Arachnida; order Araneae; family Salticidae; genus Maratus; species Maratus michaelseni. The sequence goes on along the minus strand of OZ007590.1, from coordinate 251,602,881 downwards.
AAAACAACAACTTGTTTTTATCTTTACCTTTGAGAGTGCGAGGGTTTTGCAATCTATAAATTAACATCAGCTTTTACCTTAAAATCGCCTTTTACATTGATGCACAACAGAAAAGATGCCCTATGTTTTGCTACCTTAAAACATGAAGCTGTGCATTCTGTTTCGTCAAGAAAAGTTCACATTGGCATTTTCTTCCAGAACAAGCCTGTCTTGTCAACGTTAAACAAAAACACTTGTTCTGGAACATATCCTCCTCTTTCAATATTTTTTTGTAAGTTCTTCAGGAAATTTTTTATTACTTACATGATCTGCGGAAGACGATTCATCAACTAACTTAATGTTGTGCAAACTATGCCTATGTTTAAAATTTTCAAACCATCCTTTACTCACCTGGAAGACAAATAAAGTCAAATTCTTTACTTTTATTGAATCAAATATTTTTTAGCTTTGGTTCGTATTAAAGCTGAACTTAGTGGATTCATAGCTGAACTTCTGGTTTATATCTTCTATCCAAATACCTAAGGCTTTTTCAGTTTCTTCCAATGACTTGTTCCATACTTGCGATACAATTTTTGCACTAATCGGAGCACTTACTGCGACACTGTCTCTTATAGCATTTTCATTTTTTTTATTGATCTAACCGTAGACTTTTTAATATTAAAATAATGACTGACTGTTGATGCTCGTTCTCCCGTTTGCAACTTATCTAAAATTTAAACTTTTTCAAAAAGGTTCAAAACTGTTTTCACTTTTTTGGCTGGAGGTGACATGATAAACCTTCTCTTATTTAGGTTTGCTAAACACTGAGGTGAGAAAATAGACAGGCAAATCAAAACAGAAAATGCTCTCTACAGGAACTTATGTGGGTTACTTTAGTCTTTAAAACTTGCCAAAAGTATGCCAATTGAAATGGTAAACAAAACTGAGAAAGAGCATGTGCATTACATCCTTCGAAGAAAGGATTTGCCATTTTGCTCTTTCAGTAGAGAATGAAGAAATGCAAAGGTCGAACAAAGAAAAGGGATAGTCTATATTTAGCATCAAGTCAAGTTCTCGGAACTTAGGCTATACAGTACAATACAGGTGTCCAGTGTCACGTAGTTCATGGAATTGGCAAAACAGAGTGAGTTTACTTTGTAAAAAAATATTCTTTGTGAAACAAAATTTGTGAATAACCATGTTAAGTATTCGTGAATGTTGAAATATCCTTCAGTTTTTATTTCACGAATAGTTAAACCTCATGAATGTTAAGGAATTACTGTATTTAAAAAGAAAATGTCTTATATCTCTTCTGTTATTAGTTTCATGGAGTAAGCATAATTTATTAATTATGCTTTAATTTATTATTATCCTTTAATTAATAAATATATGACTATAATAAATATTTATTCAACTTTATTTTATAAAGTTTACTAGTACATGTAGTGCTTGTTTTTTTATGTTCTGTGAGGAATGTTCTCATCTGAAAAAAAATGAAATTAGTTGATTTTAATTTTTGTCAAATAAAACTTCTCATCAATGCCATACATTGGCTGGAATTCATGTGAATTAACCCTGAGAAAAGTAAGGACAAATTTATTTCTCGCAATTTTGTTCTTATTTTGTAATTCATGTTTTATGTTACTTAAGCACAAGTCAGTACTTTTGAAGTAAGTCCTTTACGACATTGAATAATATGTCTCTTGATTTTTCTTCAACATTAGTGGCCTATCCTCTGTCATAACAGTAATTGGCTAGTTACCATATATGAGAAAGAGTTTTGCACCCCCCCCCCTATCATGTTTTTTATCGACAGCTGTTATAATACTGTGCTCGGGTCTTTCATTTTTAAAGCTCCTCAATCATTCCTGTAGAATCGTATTTTTTTTCTTTGGGCTCTAAATGACATTTTTCCCCCACAAATATTAACTATAACTAAGCATATAATATTAAAATTATGTTTTATAAATGGTAACAGGTTACCCCCTCCCCCCCCCTGCCTTCGAAACCTTTGTCTCCTTAATTTGATGCAAATTCATAAATTAAATAATCATTTTGGTATGCAGTATTAAACAAAACATGATTCAGTGTGAAAATTTTCAAATTGGATGAAAACCATCCTTTTTAATTATTCAGAAATGCATATATATATATATTTAATTTAGAGGATAATGCTAATCGAATTTTAAAAATCACAGTATTTATTTTTGATTTACGTTAATTTGATGTTGTGTTTACCTATTTTGGGAAATATACCTTTTTTTTTTTCAAATTATGCAGTTGTTTGTTTCAGAATTCTTTACTTTTCTGCATTTAAAATAAAATATTGAAATTTCCTATGTTTATTACTGGATAAAAGTTATACATATCTTTTACACACAAATGATGCATTTTTATATTGTTAATAATTAAAGTAATATATATATATATATATAGGAAATAACATATATTTCTATAAATTATTCTTATGATGCTCCTCTGAAAATTCCATAAGATATTCATAGTATTCCATTCTTGATTTATCTTTTTATTAAGTTTATTTCTTGCAGTATCCTTTGAATTGATTTTTATAATATATCTTCCTTTGCTTTTCACAAATATATATATGCCCTTTTTTTCTATAACATTGTAAATAAAATGCCACTTTATAAAACTGACTGTTATAAAAAGTAGCTATATTAACATTTGCCTCTTTACTTTTAGCATCTAATGAACAATTTTATGTTTAATATTGGACATTTTCAAATTTACATAAGCGGTTTATTTAAATAATAAAATTTTCTCTCGTGAAGAAAGATTTTTTTTTTTTTTAAAACCTTGATGAATATTTTTTGTAAAATACTGTAATTTTTATAAGCACCTTTTCTGACTGAAACTCTTGATGTTAATAAAACTTCTTATATTCTTTGAATTTATTAAAAAATAAATTTCAATTATACTGCTATGACTATTTCAGTTTCTTTTATTGTATTAATATGTTCCTTATTTTTTCTGTTTGCATGATATATGGAACTCCGAGTTCTTTAAAGTGAAGAATATATCTGAAGGACATTAGAATATTATGTACGTAAACTCTAATGTTTCTATTAAAAAATTTTTCTCTTATATGTTTTATGCAAATGATTATGTTTTTTTCTTAATTATTATAAAATTTAAAACAAACAGCAATAGATATTTCTTCATATTTCTTTCAGCCAGAATAATTTAAATACTTCAAGATATTTATTCATTATACTTCTATACTGTTCATTAAGTGTTTTGTTATTATTTTGTTTATTTTTGGTCCCAATGACTACATTTTTGAAATTCTAATATTTTTCTTTTCATGCATATTTTTAAAAAAATGTAATTTTAAAATCAAATCTGTTTTTTAAATTGCTAAATCATGAAACAGCTTTGATTCACTTACAACCTTTTTGTTATAATTAAAACCATGAAATGCCATAAAATCATTTAGCCATTTATTTTAGAAATACTGTTTATGTGCATATCCTAAGTTGTATTTTACATATTAGTTTAAATTTAACATGGTACTAATCAATCATATATGGTTTTCTATTTTAGATTATTAGTTCTTAATCATTAATTTTTGAATTATATTAATTTGTAATAAAAAAAGTTAAAACCTTACTATTTTATTGTAAATATTACTTAAAATAGATAATTATTTGACTTAATTTATTGCTTGCTATTATTACATTTTTAAATGTGTTAATATATATATATTAATATATATATATATGTATATTTAAGATTTAGTGATTTTGTATGAGTAGATATAATATTTTAAAACTAATGTAATTTTCTTCTTAATTTTTTTTTACACTACTTCTGTGATTGATTATTTATAATCTCAATTATAAATGATTTTTCAAAGCTTAATTTACATGGTAATTTTTTTTATTATTATTTTTTACCAAAAATGTTATAAATAGGGCAATGTTACCAAATAAGACAAAATGTTTCCTTTAATAAATATTTACAAAAAAAAAAAAAAAAAAAAAAAAAAAAAATCATTAGCTGCATAAAATCTACAGTCTTTCACCAATTCTTAACACAAGAATAAAGAGGCAAACTTAGGCATTTTAGGCAAACTTTATCAAAACATTGCTAATTTTTATTTATATAAATAACAGAAATATATGTCTAAAGCAGCAGTTTTTAAGCTCTTAGTTAGCATGGACCCCTTTTCATATTTCTTCTTTCTCTGCAGACTCGCAGGATTTAAGACTGGAATTCTTTACAATATTTATACAGGAAAATCTGTGAAAATAAAACCTGTCTATAACAGAAAAAAAAAAAAAAACTTGGTACCGACAAAAGGAATACAATAAAATTATACATGATAAGACAGAAACCTGTCTAAAGCAGAATTTTTTTCAGGCGTCTAGGAATTCCGTTTCCATAGTTTTTTCTGTATAAACTAATTATACTGTATTTTTTAACAGTGTTCTTCGTTTATTTATTTGATTTCACTCGCAAAACTTTTTCTCAGGTTCTAGATAAGTTTAAAAATTAGTACTATAGACCTCTGGTCGCAGTTCTAGGTTCTCTAAGTCTAAAAAAATGTAATTTATATGTAAATGTAATAATAGTTTTTAAAAAATTACATTGAACACAAGACCTTTGTGGACATTTTGAAGGTATGTTGTAGACACCTTGGGTTCTGTGAATCACAAAATGTTTATTATTCTCATTTTTTTAAAAATGAATAATGATTAGGTGTGTGTGAGTGGGAGAGAGGATTAGAAGATTTCAGCTAATTGCTTTGTTTAAAACCTACTACTACATATATACTATTTAAATTAGTGATGCACAAAATAGTGATTTTTTGCCAAATACTGAATATTTGACCAGCCGAATAGTAACTATTTGACCGAATACCAAATATTTGGCTATCTGAATACTTCAATATTTCAGAGTTTAAAAGTTTTTAAAAGTTAAATTCTAAAATAATTTTACATTATACATAGCACAAAGACAATTTTGATGAACAAATCCTTTTCACAACTTTACAAAAACAAAAATCTATACTTTGAATGGTTATTTAAGAAGGATAGTCTTAAAACTTTTTAAATTAATCAAAAATTTAACTCCACAGCTTCTGTGAACTAAAATAAATAATTTCTTTTTATATTTCAAAACAAATATTTTAAAATCAAAAAGAAATTTTGAATAAATATTTTATAATCATATAGTGTTTTTTGCCAGGTAGTCAGTAACAAAAATTAAAAAAATATTCAAATTTGTGGCAACTTAGCAAGAAAGTTTTTGAATGTACCAGAGGGTCTAAATCTAAAGTGAAACAATGTCTAATGCGAATGATTATTTTCAGAGGTTAGAAATGCACAGGGTGTTCCTAAAATTTTAGAACAAACTTTCAAGGAAGATAATGCAGTCAGATAAATATTTTCTGTACAGGAAATCAGCATCGCAAACCATTTATTCAATAAAAAATACAGTGTGTTTTACTACAAGCTGAACCCAAATTTTCGTTCACATTAATGATGATATTTTAGCAAGATTTTTATCATGTTAACTTTGCTTTGTATGAAATGTGATGAAATCATTGGAAGTGACGGAACTTTAGTCATTGACACCGTATATGCACTGTCAGCTACATTCTGAATAATGAAATGTCTAGCATATTTTTGTTTGCACTGCAATAGAGGCAATTTCTAGCACTTCTTGTCATATTTCACAGAAAGCAAAGTAAGTCTCATGTTGGAATATATCGTTACAATATCTTCCTTATTGTTAAAGTTAAAAGAAAATACAAGTTTGACTTGGAGTGAGATACACTGTATTTTTGAATAAGTGGATTGAGATCCTGTTTTTCCATACAAAAACTATTTGACTTGTTACTTATTAAAACCCCTGAAAGCTGTGTATTATCTTCCATTATGTTTAGAAACACAACAAAAAAGCAAACACTATTCAGGAACTTTCATTTACACATCATTAGTTCTTATGAATGTCATTATTAACAGTTAATTTTCATAATTGTTACTTTTCAAACTACAAATAAATGTAAAAAAAATCAATCTCTGTTATTTAAATATGATTCTATATCTTAATTTTTCTTAATATGACAGTGAAAAATAAAAGTTATCTAAGGTTTATAGCAATATTTTTAAAAGCATTTTCTTTAAGCATTCGATTTGGCCGAATATCAAGATATTCGACAGACCAAACAGTTTGATATTTGGCCTAACCAAATATTCAGTAGTATGGCGGAAAACCAAATACATACCGAATATTCGGTGCATCCCTAGTTTAAATACATGTACACATAGCTGATCCCTTGTTTAATAACTTAATCATACTGAACTTTGTCATGAACATTATTTATTTTTACTAAATGTACCATGCTTCATTTCACTACAACTGTCATCCCTCCCTCCTACTAAATAAACTTTTAATAATACAGCAATATTTGTGAAACAGTAAAGTATATAATGATTTTGTTATCAATATAACCTTAAAATTGCAATTTTTGTTAATCTATTATTATAAAGCAAAAATGTGTTTGTGAGTAACACCGGCATCATATTGCCAGTAGCAAAGACCTGAACAATCAATTTTGCTTTTATTGGAAATTTATTGATTTCTAAACATTTCACAATTTCAATTTTTACACTGTTGTATAGGAAAAAAATTACTTTTAAATGCAATTTTTATTAAAACTGCTTTTCGAGTATGGAATTTTTTTAAATCGCTTTCTGTCATGTGTAATCCGATTATGTAAAATTTATCCATTTGCATTTAAAATGCGATAAATAATTCAGCATTGATTTCTGGCTAATATTACATAATGAAATTAAAATTTCTTAAATTAGTAAATAAAGCACAAACTTAAAATATATGTAATTGAACTATGTATTAAACATGCATATGTGTTAAATGCTGAAATAATCATAATAAAAAAAGCTGCTGTAACTAGTGAAATATTTAATGATTTCTTTGGCTATTAGGTGCTGGCTTGTGTCTAATACAAAAATACTGTTTCTAATAAAGTTAAAAAATTTATTTGAATACATAATTTATATTCTTCATATAAAAATGTTTTTGGGGGTTTTTAGTGAGCAATCTAAAAAAAATACGTACATGACCTATTAGAGTTTTCAATTAAAAATGAGTTTCATCTATGTTCTTTTACACCAAGCAATAGGTTCTGTAACCCGGAATCCCTTGGTACTATTAAAAGGGCAATTCTTGTTATGATAATGGGACCTTCATAACTATAAATTTAAGCTCGATCTGATTTTAATTTTAAAATTTTCACGTGGTTAATTTTTGTTTGATTCAGAATTGTATTATTTTTCAAAAAATCATTTTTTTTAAAATTTAAAACCGATGGCTCTCCTTAAGCAACAAAGTGTACTTTGGCATTAAAAAAAAAAAAAAAAAAAAGACAATGGCAAATAGTTTAAAAAGCTGAGTAAAATGTATCGCATTTGATTTTCATGTATGTGTGCACGCATATGACTGCATGCTTAACCAGTTATCCCTTTGTAGGCCATTCAATGACTGTTTAATCTTTTCCATGAATGTCAATGTGCAGAAAGTCTAGAATTCTATGCTTGTATTGGATAAAATTGAAAATTTGGATTCATCATGAAATTTTTTGTCAAACTGTAAAATGTCAAGTCTGTATAATTAACATTTGTCCATCTTTTAAAGATAAATAAGCTGCTTATCTTTGCCATGTTTATGTACAAACTATGCCTATTTAACTATCAATGAAAAAGTAGGTGCTGATCTTTGTTCATAAATAAGAGAGTAACTTATTAGTATATTTTTTTCACTTAACTTAAAATGAATTGTGTATTACAGAAAGTGTATTTCAATGAATTAAAATATTAAAAATTTGTTTTCTTTGAGAGAATTACTGAAGAATATTAAATTTTTAATTTGGCTACATAGTTCGACATGTGGAATTTTTATATTATTTGTATTTATTGATGAAGGGTTCTTTTTTATCAGAATGCTTATTAAATTTTTTTTAATAAAAATATTTTATAAATTTTATAATATTTTTTTCAAGATCATTATATTTCAGATGATACTAAAAAAAATAATGATAAATCTAATCGTTAACTTGCCAAGCATTTTTTGTTTTCTTGCAGATATAGTTTTTTTTTTTTAATTTATGGATGTCAAAATAGTATTCAGTAAAGCATTGTAAATCCTATAAATCTGACCAGCACTACTCTTAGATTCATTTAGTTTTTCATAGAACAAGAAAATAAAAATTTAGAATTTGGCTTAAATTTTTCATTTTAAAATTTTGAGTAAAAATATTATATTAATTAGGAGGAATTGTAAAATAATTATATAAATCTATACTTTCTTTCTTGTGCATTTTTGAATTTGCTATTTTGTAATAGCTCAATTTTATTCATTTTATGCATTTAGTTAATCTGTAACCAAAGTTTTTCATTTTATATCTTCCTTCTTTAAAAACTGTTATAATAGTTTTATTTTTCAGAGATTTATGATTTATTATTATTATTGTTATAAGTAAAGCATTGATGTTTCTCTGAGAATATTATAAATGTGTTGTAAAAAAATTCTTTTGATTTATTTTAAAATTTATTGTAATTTGTTTGGAATTTGAACTGTTTCAAACAAACAAATGAAAATTGTTATGCATTTGATTTCTTTTAATATATTATTAAATGTAATGTTTTCCAAAATAATTAAAGTCTGGTGCTTTAATTTCTATTGAGCAAATATTTATAAACTGTCAGCTTGTTTACATAGTTTCCAAATCTCCTTATAATCTTCTTTTTCAAATCTTCTGCATATATTTATTACTGCTTTGTACGTTTTATCATGATGTATTTCTCATTTTTTCCCCTTTAGGTTTTCCAAATTTTGATAATTTCTCATCTTCTGTTTCTCCTTCAAGCCTCAAAGGTTCTTTAAATGTGTGCCCCGTTTGTCCATATTCATCATCTGATTTGCGAAACTTTAAAAGACATTTATTAATCCATACAGGAGAACAACGTTTTATATGTGATATATGTAGCAGGCCTTTTAGTCGAAAGGAACATTTGAAGAGGCATGTTTATATACATATTCGCAATGACACTTATTACTGTAAACAATGCAACAGAGATTTCTTGTATAAAGATGCCTTAAAAAGTCACATGAATACAATGCATGCCTATCTTCCTCATCAGTAACACAATTTTAAATCTTAAGATACTGTTATCAATTTGTAAGTTAATATGTTGGAATAATAATATTATAAATTTATTATGGTTCTATCCAAATATTTAGTTTTCTCTATGTAAATATGTAGATTTCACTAAAAATGAATGTGGTTTAGTTTAAAACATTCCATAAATGATTCTTTTAAATACAGTAGGTGATCATGTTTTTAGAGCCACCTTCAGTAATTGAAGAATATCTAAAACATCCAGAGAAATACTTGACAAATTCTTCTGGAACTTCAGGGATGTAAAGAACATGTTTGATTTCATATTTTTCAAGGTTTTAATCATGAGGGCAGTTAGGAGACCAACAACAAATTGAACTAAAAATATTTGTGATCATCCTGTAAAATAAAATGCTGGTAATGATCTGTAACTGTAGCAGATGACAAAGTGGGTCCTCTGCAACATTTGTGTTCATTTGTGTTAGAATAACACATATGTTCATGAAACTATGAAAGCTTCTTTGAAAATTTCAGCATGTTTTTTGTTTATAGCATGCAAGGTTTTCAACCAAATTTAATGCCACTTTCAGAAAACTTATCAAAATGCAGTAGAAACAATATACTGAAATTAAAATATGAATATATTAAATATTGGATGAAATATGAGTATTTGTATAAAATAATTTTTAACTGTGCATATGCCAACAGTAACTTTTTTTTTCGTAATTTTATAGTCCACTATATAGAGCAATTCATATAAAAACACCACTTGAATAATGTGGAAATTAAAAAAGATATCAGCAATATATAGAGAGCTGAATTTAAGTTGCTTTCTAAAAGTAGCTGGATGGTAAAGGATTTTTCACAAATTGTCATTTTATTTTATTTATTTAATTATTTATTTTTTTTTTGTACTGTCATTTTTTATTTATTTTAGTACTTGAAAGAATCACCCAAAAAAGCCAATTCTAAAATAATATATATATATATATATATATATATATATATATATATATATATATATATATATATATATATATATATATATATATATATATATAATTTGAAGCATCTGTCAAAAAGCTACCTTAGACTGCATTAAATACATACTCTTTTGTTGGAAGTCGGTTAATAAAAAATGCCATTTTCTGAAAATTTCTTATCATTGAGCTACATGTAGAAAGCAACTGAAATTCTGCTTACTACTACCGACACCTTTTTAATTTTCAGACTATTTCATTGGTCTTTTTTGTAATACTTTCCAACATAGTTGAAAAAGTTTTTTTACAGGGACACTCAAAAGAATTCCGTTACATTATGGTCTATGGAGAAAAATCATTTGCGGTTTATTGTAATGATGTTACACAATTTCAAACATATTGAAATTGATATATATCACTGAGGTGCACTACAAGAGGCTTACTAATATGATGTGCATAGCACTTATAGTTTCTTTACAGGACACTAAAAAAAAATTCCGTTACAATATGGTCTATGGAGAAAAATCTTTTTCAGTTTGTTTTAATAATATTTCACTATTTCAAACATATGAAATTGCTATATATCACTAAGGTGCATTACAAGACATTTACTATACATTATTGTGTGTATAGCATTCATCGTTCATTTACAGGGACACACAAAAGAATTCGGTCCTGTCGGTTGTCGATAGTAAAATGAGCATTTTAAAAAATATATTTAAAAAATATATTGAATAAATACATTGAAAATTACAGACTTTTACGAACTATTTTATTAAATCACAAATATATACTTAAAATAATGAACAAATAACTGTTATACAATAAAGTAATAAAATAAAACTCATATTAAACTGCTGGCATAAAATTACAAATATCTTTTAGCATTGCAGTAAACATTTAATTTTTTGAATGAAGGCGTCGCCACATGAACTCTATGAGATACGACTCTAAATGATGACAAACAGTTCCCCGATGTCTTTTGTTGCGCATTTTGCGATTCCCCATAATTTCTCAACATTTTGAGTATGACATCCAGTATTAGGGTTGATAAAATTGTATTTGTGATTTACTGTGAAATGATCATAACCAGCATCTCACAGTTCAGCTTTTTTATATCCTCTCCAGCAATCTGTATAAATAATACTTCCATCAGCTACATTGTTTTTTATTGCCGCCTTTAAAGTTTCAGCTGTACGATCGGGAATAGGAGTAAGGAAACAACATGTTTTTTTGAGGACAACCTTTTATTATGCAGAATTCCAAATTCCTGAAACAGTTTTATCACAACTTTCTCATCATCTGGTAATTGCCAAATGGTAAAATCCATCTCAGCGTCAGCAGTAAAAGTAAATTACAACTTTATAAAAAAATAAGTACTTTTAATTCGAATAATAGCAAATTAGAAAGCTTTCCGAGGTTAAGGTTAAATATTAATCATTCTTGTGATTCACTTTTCATAAATAGTAAATCGCAATGTTTCGCATGGTTTACAATAAAAATCCTTTTCACGATCAAGATTGAAATAATTGGCGCATTAGCATACATTTTGGCATGGTGTCCGTAAAATGGAAAAGTACCACAATAATTGCTGGAGGTGCTTTTTCAGTGGCTGAACACGTTTTTAAATTTAACTAATTTTTTGTCTATTACCTGGTATGTATAAGTTCTGTCTATCATATACAAGGCAACTCAAAAGTTCTCGAGTACATTTCCATTTATTGACGGAAATTCCAGAAAGGGAATTTTAAACTGTGCTACGTGTTTCCTAACTGAACTAAAATTTAGCATTCTATGTAGTATATATACAAATCTATAGATCATATACAGGGCTGCACAAAAGAGTTCAGATATTCTTTTAAATATTGTTAGTAATTCCTGAAATTGGATTTTTAAATATATTATACGTTTTCCAAATTGTTTACTTAGATATTATCCTTCACCTTATTAAACGGTAACAATTTGTAAAAATATTTTGGAAGTGTTGTGTGGGAAAGTGTTACATAATCTATGCTTGATGCATGATTTTTCGTTCTTGTTTTATGTGAGTTGCTTTGTAACCAATACTAAATTATGAAAAAAAAAAAAAAAAAAATTGCAACCGTTTGTGCATGCACAGTTAAAAATTACTTCATGCAAGTGCTCATATATCATTCAATGTTTAATATATTCATGTTCTAATTGTTAATAATAATTTTTAATAATATATATTTATTATTTATAAATGTTAATGTTTAAATTTTATTTTTATTTATTTATTTTTCAGATGCATGTAATCTAAACTGAATATATACACATCCATTGCAATGCAAATAACATTAACCTTCTACATTTGAAAATGTAGTATAATTAATATTTTTTCTGTTATTTATAATTAATTTTATATCAATGATCACTGATTTAGAGTAGACCTTTGTTTAAGTGCATGTTCTGTGTTTTTACTCATAAGTTTATAATTATTTTAAAAAAGAAAAAAAAAACTTTTAAAACTGTAATCTAAAGAAGTATTATAGTATTTTCTAGTATTTTCTTGTTTTTTGACAGTTACTCTAATCTGTTTATTTTTCCCAATGTCAGATTCAATATCTTGAGCTAGAATGCTTAGAACCAAGTATTCCAGTTTTTTCAAAGAATTTTATATTATTTATCACTGATTTAGTATAGATCTTTGGTTTGAATGCATGTTCTTTGTTTTTGCACATAAGTTTATAACATAAAAAAAAAGAAAAAATTAGGAAATAAAGAAAAACTAAGTGTAATTTCAAATAATGTTGTAGTGTTTGTTTTCTTATATCATGATACTTATATTATTATTATTATTATTATTATTTTGTCCATGCATCAGATTTAATATCTTTTCTCAAATACTTTCTTAACTTCCATTAAGTATGTGGCAGTTAAATTGAAATTTTAAAAGTATGGGAAGTAATGTCTGTTTTGTGTTTTATTTTGTAGATTACTACCTATTTCTAGATGAGGCCTTTGCAAATTACATTTTTGAGTTTCAAATGAATGTATTCTGTTTTTTTAATTAAAATTTTAGATTCTAAGTTTGTATATATAGGCCATGGATAAAAATGCTCTGCAAGTTGCCAACTTTCTGCTGTTGGGAGGTTTTCTGTTTTTCATGTTTTCAAGCATTTTATGTCCATTTATGTGTTATTTGCTATAAAATTAATGACAATTGATAACTGGTTTTAAATTTATATTATTCTATATTCTATAGTTCTTAAGAATAATACTGTAATAATTCATAGAAAACACTTTCTAATTTTATGTGGTTTATTTTGTTATAAGGATTTACATATTAAAATTTACCCCAACTTTAAATCGTTCAGTAGCAATACCATATTTTATCACATATTTAATTTCAACATGTCAAAAAAGAGTGAAAAAAATTCAAATTTTCGCCAATATTGAATGATTAGTAAGTATAACTTAACTTATTGAAAAATGAACCAATCAAACATATACTTTTTTAAATTTTCATTAGAATCTGCATGGTTGACCTCCCTCCCCCACCCCTACTAATAATTTTTCATTCACTTCTGGTCATTGGTTGTGCAATTATGATCAAATACATAAAACTGGAAACTTTAAAGACCGTATTTTAGATTGAAGTTAAAAAAAACCTTGTCTGCCATTTCACGTACACTATTAGCAAGTCAACAAATAATTGATTTCCAGATGAGCATTATAACTTTTATTAAAAAAAATTGTCGTATCATTATTTTAATATACAAGCTACACTGTCACTCAGTATTCGAAATGTGTTTCTTAATTTTGACATAGTCCCCAAAGACATCCCCCAACTCATATTTAGCTGGGTTTAAAAAAAAATGTATTTAGAGTAAATGTATCATAAAAAAATCAGATGAAAGAATATATAGGGTAGTCTGACCTGTAAATGAATACTTAAGCACATTTAAAATATATATATTGATAATATTTTAATAAACAGTACCTTTTAGTGTGTGACAATGCAAATATATATGCTGGTATACAAATGATTAAAAAATAATAAAAGGAAGTTTCTATTTCATTTGTTTGGGATCTTAGGGGTGTCTTAATCAAAAGCTATACAAAAACCAAGTAAAGGAACAGTTCTTACCAGTGGGTGAACGCAAAATTTTCCAGTGAATGAACAGGCATTGATTTAAAAAAACTTAAATTTCATACTATGTTATTTATTTTACAACTTGTACAAATAACTTATAACATGTTTTTACTGAATTATGGACTTTTTAAACCCAGGATGATAATTAACTAATGGGGAGTTTTTCAAACCTTATTCTATCAAGATATTTACTAATTGTTCATTCACCGGCATTTCACTTACTGATTAGACTACCCTATATAGGAGTTTGTATTAAGTTCCAAAGTTTATATGAAAATAAGCAACAGTAAAAAAAATTTAACTATAACAGTAATATAGATAACAGTAAGCAAGAAACTTTGGTACAAACAGCTTTTTATTTATTGTTTGTTTATTTTGTGTATTTTCTCATTTTGACAATTTTACTGTGTTCAAACCTGATATATATATTTTCCATTCTGATTGGGTGAAATTTTATAACAACATTTAAAATATTCCTTCTGATGATAATAAATTAATAAAAACAATATAGAGAAAAGGAGAGAAAAAAGAATCATATTAGTTTATTATTTAATTATTTTAAAAGAACTTTTTTTAATGTAACGAATTCCAGTTTTCATATAGGTAATATTTTTTTTATACTTTCGATAAATAATGTTTGTCATCAATTTTCTTTACAAAGCATTAGTTATGATCAGTTACATAATGTATAAATAAGCTGAGTTATTTAATAAGTTACATAAAGTATTACAAATTTATCAGAAAAAGATATAAATACATAGTATTCTTCGGATGTTTGTCCAATTACTTGAATTCCATTAAAATTGTTTTTTATTTGAATTGTTAAGTTTCTGATGCATATACAAATATTATGCAGATATAAAATAGTATGCTCAAAAATGAAGTTGCCAAATGAAAATTTTATTTATAAGTGTGTGAATTATTTTTGTTTTATTAGTTTATTTTTTCACTCAAGAATTTTGATGTTATGTAATTATGTTTATTATATAACTTAGTGTGTAATTGTTGTGTTATTTTTCTGCTAAATATATACCGCAACAAATATTACTCAATATTTTTCAGAACCAATCAAATCTTTTTGATAAAATTTTTGAAAAATGCATTTTACTGGATTTATTTTTAAGTACTGTAATAAAAGCTCCCACTTTATGTTCATTTTCTGAATGTATTTGATTGTAAGTTATATGATTTCATTTAAAAAAAAAATATATATATTTATGTGAAATTTGTAATATTTTTTACTAAATTATTTCTAGGGATGCAACGGATGTCAATTTAGCCAGATATCTGGCTGCAGTATGTTTCAATCACTCTCATTTTTATATTTATTTATTTTTAAAGAAATTAGACGTGGGTTTAGGTTAGCTAGCTGGTATTGCAGTAAACACTCATTACAAAGAATTTCTCGGGTCCACCTATTAAATTCATTATGCTGAAACTTTTGTTACTGTAAAAATCCAATATAGTGGATTTAAAAAGATTAATTTTCATTCACGTTGAATAAAATTATATATTATTACTATGCTTATATTAAATTCTTGCTAATATGCAAACATATCAATAAAAAATAGTTAGAAATGAGATAATTATTATTTTCATTAAATTTCAAGATTTTAATCCTAACTATTATAAAGGAATTTTTATTAACCTTACATCTAGCAGTTGAAATAAATCCACTGACATATGCCATTAATGTAACTTTTTAAGTTATTTATATTTTGTCCAAATATCAAAATTATTTTCTGCACTGAAGTTGTCAAGTGATGTCTTCAAAACAAAATCTTCAGTATCACTCAGCATTGTTAAAAATATTTCTAAATTATTATATTGTTTTATTGAGGAAAAATACTTTTTAAGAGTTTCAATGATTGGTGGAGCCTCTTTTGATCTTACATTTTCATAATAACTTCCCTTTTGTAATCAAATTATTCACTCTTAAGCATAGTAAAAAGAAGCGTTGCAAGTATAATGCAGTAAAAGAATTGTGAAGTAGTGATTTTTTTATTTTCTCATTCTACTTTTACAAATCTATATATATGTAAGTCGTTATTTGTTTGTATGATCTACAATTTTTGACAGATTTGAAACTTGATATACATACGTTTTTAGAACATGAGTACAATTACTGTCAACTTAAAAAATTTCCTTGATCACTCTTTACCCTTTTTTCAACCACCTGCCATAGTTTATCATTACAGAAATCTATTTTTTTTTTCTAATTCAATTATTTATTTCCTGTTGCCACAAAAAGAAACTGTGTATGGACAATACTTTTATAAGCCAATAAAAAATCAGAAAAACTTTTCAAAAAACATCTATTATAATAGATGTTTTTTGAATGTATGTCTGTATTATAATAGATGTTTCTGAAACTTTTCAAAGATGAAAAACAAATACTTATTCACACAATGCACCCTGATGCCGACTGACAAACTGCACGTTCTGGAGACATTCTGGAAACATTCTTAACCCATTTTAGGCCAAGCATAGAAATTTTATAAAATGTGGTATTATTTGCATTGAAATTTGCTTAAATTACATTCATTAAGGCACCAAAAAAGTTTTGTACATGAAAAATAATATTTTATTTAATTTGATATTACCATTATTAATTTACCATTAATAATTTACCATTAAATTTAAATAAAAAAAATTGTTTTCTTATGGCATTTGTTTTATTTTTATTTTATTTACAGAACTTGCAACTTTACTCCATTATCTCAAGTAGAATAATTATACATTTTCAAAAAGTCGAATTTGTCAATAACCATTTCAAGTAAAAAAACAGCGTATTTTGAAAATTTCTCAACAGAAAGTGATTACTTCAATTGAATTACTAATATTTTATAGATGTCTCCAGAACCCTTAAAAATAGCAGAAAAATAAAATTAGTGAAAAATATACGTCACAGTGTTAATAAAAATATATCTATTGAAATGGTGCATTTATGCACCTTTGGCCGAAAATGGGTTAGGTAGTTTATGATATTGCTGCTTGGTGGCAGCACTTTACCAAATAAAAACCTTGGTATTCCATATTATCTGACTACTTTATAATACCAGAAGTTCCTCTACATAGTCATGCTGATGTTAATTTAAGTTATCTTAAATGTAGCTATTTCACCATTTTCTCTCTAAATATGCAATACATAAATTTTCATATCCTTTTATCAAATAAATAAAACCTTTCTTGAGAAAAAAAGATTTTACTAAATTAATTTACATTCAGGTGAAATATAATTGTTGAATTGACATAAGATAAAAACAACAGCATAAGCTATAAAAACAATTTAATCGAATAAATGAGATATAAGGGCGAAAATGTTTATAAATTTTCATTACAGAATGGTTGAAATATGGTTTATATACCAATTTGTTCGAAAATGTATGGTTTAGAGTTTAGATACTAGTTTGTTTGAAAATGTATACAGGTTTTGCGACAGTGGCCTGTATTTATTCATCAATGAGAGCTCAATCAAAAGCATAGTTTTTAGCACTATCATGCTCACTCACTCACATACTTATATGCTGACATATTGTAAAAACATGAAAAACAGACTCTGTCGGATCTTAAAACATAAGTAAACACCAACATACATACATACACATATACATACGGAATAGGTTAAAAAATAGCGAAAACAAATTCAGGGAACTTCAAAATGTAAAAATATACCGAAATTTCCAAATTCAGTTTTTATTATGATTACAATACTTTCCTACACTATATGTGTTTGGAAAGTAGTAATGTTTTATCATCATTGGAGGCACTTACTCTTCTGAAATTAACATTCATTATTTCTAAAGTAAAAGCAGCTTTATGCTAAAGAATACCTGCTTTCTCATTTATAAAGCTGAGGGATTTATTGATATTGCATCAAAATAACGTCATTTTTTTCTAATTGTTGTTTTAACAATTTATGGATGCAAATGCATAGAGTTCTGTTATTGTGATCTCTGTATTTGTTGGAATATTGCATTTTGATTTATTTTACCCAGAAGTCCCCCAAGATTAACTTGGGTGAAGCCGGGTGGTTCTGCTAATTAATATATAACAATGACTAGCAGCTGAAAGATGGTTAAAGAATGATTACACCTGCTCAGTGGCTATTGTGAAAGAATGTAAAAGATAAAAAGAGCTAATTAATATAAAAATTTTAAACACAGCACGAGCTTCTTCTGTAGAATTTGAAAGAAAGTCTTTTATTTTCTGACTCATGTACAGCAAATAAAGAAATCAGTTAGAAAATAATAAGGTAGCAAAACTTTTCTTTAAATTCAAAACACTGAATGCCATTAATATTCTCTGAGTGGTAATAATGTTGATATTTAACATTTTGTGAATTAACCTGGATTACGTTATAACAAGCCATTCTTACGATTATACTTACTTTCTATGGACATGTCTGAATTAATGAATGTAACTAATTTTTTTTTCTTTTTTTTTTGTTATACAGTTACAAGTGTATAAGTTCAGATTTATGTAATTGCAGTAATTTTACAAAGTGCAATTTCAAAAAGATCTGTCATGATATTTTATTTGTTATTTGTGCTGCTAATTAATTAAACCACTTATTTGCAATTTTATTATTTATATAATTACAAAGGGGTAAAAGGAAAAATATTTATGTTATGCTCCTTAATATCATCTAATTAGAAGCTTAATTGTTTTGGAAACATGCAATTCTCACTAGTCATTCAATATTTTAATGAAGGGGGGGGGGGGGGGGGGATCATAAAATTCTGATTTTAAAAATATAATAATCATTTTAATCAAAAATCAGATTTTGTAAAAATATTTTGAAATAAATCATGATTTTTTACGCTCTACTTTTATCTTCCCCCTTTTCTTTAACAGAGCATATTTAGGATGTAAACTCATTACTTCTAACAGCTTTTAGCACTTATAAACAAGTTTTGTGTTTTGATAACTGAAAACTTGTTTTTGCTATAACTTAGCAACATAATAACAAAATGAGCAATATAAAGTAAATTAAGATATTAGCTTAGTATTAGTAGATATTTTCATGAAAAAAAAAAAAAAAAAAAAAAAAAAAAAAACCCTTAAAACTGAATACATTTTTAACAGAATGTTTTATTCATTATCTTTTTTAAACTTTATTCTCTCCATTGTTTTATCTTATAAAAACACGTTTCCTGTTCTGAGAACAGAAAACTTGTTCTTGTTTGCTACTAACTTAGCAAAAAGAGGTGCTTCTTCTTTGATAACCGACTTTTGTTTCCCTCACTTGTATTCTCCCACTTTTGTTTTTTTAATTATGTGTATTGCTCATATATGCAGATACATATTGTATAGAGTTATAGTTGTTCACATGTTTGTTCTTTTATATGTATAGAAACACAATTTGCCATAAATATGAATAAATTATTTTTAGTTTAATAAATTAATGTATTATATTTTGCTAAATTTAACTATCGGCTTTATAATCTGTAAATTTTAACAATGAGTTCAGTGAACAATAAAAGCATAATATGGTCTTATAATTTCAAAACCTATGTACTGTTGAATAATCATAATATCTGGTTACTGACAATTATCTGGCATACTGGCCAGATACAGTATGTTAACCAGATGTCCGTTGCATCTCTAATTAATTCCTCATAATGTAACACTGTTGAAAAGTTTCATTTGCATACATCTGTGTTTCGCTGCTCTGCTTATTTTTTTATTTTTTTTTTAAATATTAACAATAAACATTAGTTCAAGATTTATGTTAATGATTTTGCATTTGATCACACTCTGTAACATGATATGATTACCCAGTAGTCAATCACATACCAACATAGGATAAGTTATAAGGTAACATTTTTCACCTGTGCAAACTAGCATTATTATTTAGAGTTTCTCCAATTATATTTGTTACAAATGTGTTAAAATATTGTACAAAATATATCTGTGAATTTATATGTTTGTGAAACTCATTATATTATTGATTATGTTTTTATTTATGTTTGTAATAATATAATATAATAAAGATTATTGAAAAAAAAAAGACTAATGTTACTTTTTTTAAATTAAAATCTAACTATAGATTCTATTAATGAAAGAAACATTGAAAGAAAGAAATGTATTGTTTATATGTACTCCAAGCTGTTGTAAGAAATAATTTTTCCTGATGAAAATTTATAAATATTTAATGTTCATTCATGTTGAAATGAAAAAATTCTTATTTTCAGTGTATCACGTAGTGTTATTTAGACATAATCTTAATAGCAAGTTGTTATTTATTGTAGGTACTTCAAAAGGAAAACTTAGTGGTATTATTAATGTGTGTTCGCAGTGCCCATATTCTACACCTGTCTTAAGTCATTTCAAAAGGCATTTACTGATTCATAGTGGAAAACGTCCCTTTTCTTGTGAAATGTGTAGTAAGTCCTTTCGTCAAAAGGAACATCTCAAATCACATTTATTAACTCATATGATTCAATGTTCAGTATGCTTTCAAACTTTCACATGTAAAGATGATCTCAAGACTCACATGTCTGCTGTGCACTTTCTTTAATATATGCATAGAATTCTTTTATTTTATATCTGTTCTTTATTTTCATTTGTGTTAGAATATTTAGAATTATAAAAAGCTTTAAAAACACTTAAACTTTGTTATTTTTTTTCTTTTTGTCATATGGTTATGAAAATTTTGTAATTTTACAATACACCACATTCTGTTATTACATGATAATTTTTCTGTGAGGAAGCTGCATTAAAATTGTCATTCAATTACAAAACTATATTAAATAGATTTTGAACCTGAGCTTTATAAATGTTTGATTATGTTTATGTTTCTTAATTTTAGTTCATACAGAATACTAAACAACTAAAAAGAATATCATAAAAACATACCTCTGTTTTATTTTTATTGAACATAACATATTTGTAAAAAATATCTGTTTAATGCCCATTAAATATTTTGTTTGTTGTTATTCTGTCACTATAAACACACATATGTAGAAGATTTTGTTTTTTCAATTCTTTTTTTTTTTTACCCTCTTTCTTTAAACTTCAAATGAATATTAACAAATCTCAATTTCAAGCTTTCTTGTGTGATTTACACTGTCCAAACAGGTTCTTTTTTTAATTAAATAAAAGTTGTTCATGATTAAATAATAAATGCATTTTGATTCATATTAAAGGAAATATCTATAATTTTTAATAATTAATAAAATTTGTGTGAAAACATAATTACACACACACATATACTCATTTTATGTATACATATATTTGCATGTATGTGTAGTTGTGTGTTAGTATGTATTTCTGAAAATTTGGAATGAGAATTATCAAGTCTCATACTTACATTTTCCTGATTTATGTAGATAGTTCCTGTTTCAAATAAATTTTTGTGTATAAAAATATATATAAGAAAATCTTTGAACAGCCCAGTATATATATATATATATATATATACATACTGGGTGTCCCAAAAATGACTGATGGATTTTAAAATTCAATAAATTGCAAACGGGGGCAGATATTAAAAAAATTCTTGCAAGAGGGTTACGTATGATGTCAGGAGTTTTTTTACTGTGATTCTTGATTTTAGTTCGAATTTCAAGCAATAGATGGCGCTGACAGCAGTTGGCGCTCATTCGAAGCTTAACAACATGAATTTAACAAGCAGTATTCGAGTTTACAGGCGATTTTACATTTATGAAGTTTTATTTTCCAGGATTAAATTACTTTTTATGGTCTGATTGAAAGAATATTTTATGCATCATATTTTAAAACTAGGTGAAGGAATCTTGCTACAATCTTGCTCTTAGGGACCAATTCTGAACTCAATCGATATGATTTCAATGGAATGTGTCGTTGCCAAGGAAATAACAAATTCTTCGATATCAGAATACAGTGTTCTGAATTGCGAATGAATATGTAGGTGATGTGGGGGAAAACAAGTACCACGAACAGTATTGCTACAGTTTTTCTTTTTGCTGCGCGTAGAAAGTTTGCTTAGAAAAACCAAAATGTGTCGCTTAAACTAATGTCTTTATTAACCTCATAAACATAAGATTGAGAATCGTAGAAAAAAAATTATATTATGCCTTGCACTGAAACTGAAAAACAAGTACTTAAAACATACACTGTTAAAAATCTTCAGCTTTTGCTGCAGACACACTCCACCGCTTTTAGAGAAAACGGTTACTTTACTATATTATGGACAGGGTTGTTTGATTTAAATCAGCTTGATTTAAATCAAATGATTTTTTAAAAAAAATCTTTGATTTAAATCAGTTTTTTTAACATTCATATTTACTGGCTGAATAAGGATCAAATTCCTCATTCATGTTAAAATAAAAGTTAAAATCATTCATTTCAGATTAAAAATTACCTTTTAATAACATTAAATAAAACTTTTTTAGATTAAAAACACGATTATATTATGAAAGTAAATGCAACACTGCATTAAAAATATTATCTATCCATAGTACATTCTCCAAAACTACTGATAAATACTTACTAATTTTTAAAGTTTTTTTTCTTAGTCACTTCCATTTTTTGAAAGCAAGATGCTGAAGCTAAAGCTATTTAATATAATAGTATTTTCAGTGGAGAGTCACTGTCTCTAAAGCAAATTATACATAATTCACAAGTTTTTTTTTACATTTACCTGCAAATTACAATATCTCATATGTTGATGTTTATGTATTGATCATATAATGTGATCAATACATGAACTAATTATAACATAAATATTTGGACTGTTTGTCTAACATAGAATTAATTCCAGTTTCACGTTTCTTCTATAATTGAAAATACTTTAATCCCTGTAACTGATCCCTTTCCTCTTTCTTTTCCTAGAATTCATTGCTTATTGCAATGGAAAAAAAATAAGAAATGTTATTATACTAAGCTAAGCACTAAGCAGTCATTCGTATTGTCAAGTAAGCAAGATTGTTTTCTAAAATTGACCATGGCTGAGTAAGGGGAGGGGGCAATAACACTGATAATTGATAGCTTCACACTTCTAGTTATAGGATTACCTTGCATTTGGTGCCTTAGAATAGTATAGTGTGAATTTGACTAATGATGAAAAAAAGAAAGCCTTATTTTTTGCTAAAGACAAATGCAGTTCACATTTTATATATGTGATAATGAAATTTCAAGGAAAATCTGATCCTTTTTCTAAATTTTTATTTGATGAAGACATCGTAACAAAGATTTCTCCCTTAGACTGGTGGAAAACACACTTTGATTCAGAAATTTGTGTATCAGATGGTGAGGGGAGTGTAAAGAAAGCCGTAGAGCAACTGTATACAGCAACAGCTACTTCTTCCTCCGTGGAACGGATTTTTTCAACATATGGTTTAGTTCAATCTAAACTTAGAAATAAATTAGGAAATGATAAAGCAGCCAAATTGGTGTTCTTATACAAAACCTTAAATGCATAAATAGTTAAAAATGTTAATATAATTGCATATATGTGAATAATTACAAAATAAAAACCAGATTTTGTAAAAGATTGAATTGTAATCTAATATTAAACTATTATATTAATGATTTAAACAATTATCTGTTTATAGATATTCACCAATGTTCAACTGTTTCTATTTAATATTTTGTCATAACTTAAAAATTATAGAATTGTTCTTGCATGATGCATAATAAATATATACCCATATGCATTTAGCATTCTTTGTTGTATTTATTATACGTTGTTATATAAAATCTGTGTTATTTGGAGTAATACACGAAAGAAAATTTTAATAACTTTAAAATTAAATAGAAATTTATATAACACACATATTTATATGTATAACAATTTAATATTAGAATGTTTTAAATTTTAAATAAATCATCTAAATTTGTTTGCAACAATTTTAAATTTAAGTTATTTTTAATTCTTATCTAGAAATTGTAATGAAATTAATAGAAATATGTAAACCTATACAGGAAATATAAATAAATATGTGCAGAGTACACAAATAATATTATACTAAATAAATATTTTAAAAAATCAAAAAAATCCGATTTAAATAAAAAAAATCCGATTTTTTTCATTTTTTTAAAAAAATCGCGATTTTTAACAACCCTGATATGGAGCATTTTCATTGGTCAAAATAGAGATATTCTATAAAAGCGGTGGAGTGACTATGCAGCAAAAGCTGAAGATTTTTTACAGTGTATCGCTTTTAGTTGCAGATAGCTCTGTTCTTTATAACGAAAATCCCAGTTTAAATACAAGTCCATTAACTGTTGCCATTTATAAAAGAGTCCAGTCCGAGAGATCTTGCATCTTATAAACCATGCCGATTCAGCAATCAGGAAAATTGGCATAGAAAAGTAAAGCCATCGAAGTGGGGCGTCGAAAACTCGAAAATCTACTGTCATGTGATGTTAGGGTGTTTTTATTCTCAGATCCAGTAGATCGAGCTGGTGAGAATTGTCCACAGTTGAAGCAGCTAGAGTGACTGCATGAATGGGTTGCCACCAAGCAATACTAGATACCGGGCTTGCTCATTCATTCTCATGACGTTAAAAATAGTGGCTGGCCACGACCAGTGACTGGTACAAATCGACGCGCCCATCATTTTGTGCCAATTGCTGTATATATTTTGTTGCGGCCAACTACAATTTGTGACATAATTATAATGAATGAGCAAGCCCTGTATCTTGTGTAGCCCTGGTTGCCACTGGTACTCAACTTTAGAGTATTTTAAGCTTATGAGAGATTGTCCACAGCAGCAGCAGTTTGAGACGACCCTGGACGAATGGGTTGCCGCAACTTAACAAGCAGTGTTCGAGTTTGCAGGCAATTTTACATTTATGAGTATTTATGGGAATTTTATCTAACCAATTTGTAAATTTAGTTAAAATTTCACGAAATGACGGAAATGCAGGTATGTGAGAGCTGCACAGAAATCGAATCCATCACATCTTCATTCATTATTTTGCTACGCAATTTGCTAGTGAGTACTTTTAAAAGAGTGTACATTATTGAAAATGGTTTATTTCACCTAGTAGTTTTAAAATACGATGAATAAAATATTCTTTAAATCAGACAATAAAAAAAATTTAATCTGGAAAAATAAAACTTCATAAATTTAAAATTGCCTGCAAACTCTAACACTGCTTGTTAAATTCATGCCCAGTTCTGAAAACTGTATTCTACTATCGAAGAGTTCGTTGTTTCCATGGCAACAACGCATTCGATTGAAATCATATCGAATGAGTTCAGAATCGGGTCCTAAAAGCAAGGTTGTACTGGCGAATGAGACCCACTCCATAGCCTTAATCTCCTTCCTTTGCGTCAATGATGAGTGGCGTCAGTCTCGGCCTCGAATGAGCGCCAACCGCAGTCAGCGCCATCTATTGTTTGAAATTTGAACTAAAATCAAGAATCACAGTAAAAAAACTCCTGACATCACACGTAACCCTCCTGCAAGAATGTTTTTAATATCTGCCCCCGTTTACAAGCTATTGAATTTTAAAATCCATCAGTCATTTGTTGGACACCTGGTATATATATCACTGGTGCTTGGCTAACATAAAATTACCTTTTATTCATTGTGTCATTAAAAATCTATATACATAAAATATATGTTTAGTATTAAAGTCAGATTTCTGAAATAAGTTGTTTTGAATTTTGGTTTTACTGTTTGTTCTTTTGAAATGCATATACGCATGTGTGCTAATACCAGTGTCAGCATCAATGTCATCTAAGAAATGTGTTATAGTCTGTATAAAGAAAAGCATGTTTAAAAAATTTTTTAATGTACTGAAAAATCATAGCAATTAGTCAAAATGTACAAGATTTTACATGTGAGTTAATAAAATATTTCATATTGAAACATTTTATAACATAGAATACTGTAAAACATTACAATAAATAAAAAATGTCTATGCTAGGCTAATTACAATACAATCTTTCTTTTTTCATTTATTTAATGTATTAAACAACTGTCTAGAACTGTGAAGATTCTTCTGAAACCTCAGTTTCTGTAATACTATCACAAGCTTATTTTTTATTCTGCAAAATGCTGGAATTCTCCCAATTAACTCTTATATTGTGAGGGATGACAAGATTTAGTGAATTGATATATTAAGAGTTCTTGAGAATGAAAAGTTGAAGCAAGCATTAAAAATCAGTGCCACATCAACTCTGTTTTACACCTGTTGGAAAAAAAATGTATTTGTTTCTCTACTCATTGCTAATGCATCAGTACTGCAGTGCACCAGAAATAAATATTAATAAAATGCCTATCAAGCTTGGTTCTAGGATACACCACTTGCACTATTCTGGGTTCAGCTATGTTGAGATTTTTTGTGATTTAATAAGATAAATCTATTTTTAAGAACTATATTTTTCAATGTGTGTAACACTCTTGTGTTAGTTTAAAGCCATGAGGTATTTATTTAAACTACATTCTGAAATTCCAAGACTGTTAATTATTTAATCTTTTTTTTCCTCTCGCACAATTTTAATTTCTAATTCTTACCCATCTGTACCTGGTTCAATTACAATGCGACGTGGTAGATGTAATTTCCTATATAAATATGTCGGAAACTATCTAAGACTTAATTTAAATACTATCAGTACACGCAATCCTGTGCAGTAATTGTGTTGCACAAATCACTTAATCCAGTATATAGGCATTAATTAATGTAAAATTTGCAGAATACAGGCTCTTCTTAACATTTAAAAATAAATCACAAACCTAAATTTCCATTTTAATCTAAAAATTCTCTATTTTTTAATTTCTTGTCTTATTATGTGTTTTATGTTTTATTTTTAAAAAGAAGCTCTTAAAACAGCTCAGTTTTAATCCAAAGAATTAAATACATATATTTTATCATATTTACTTAGTTTTAAATAATATATGAAAAGAGAATATAGAATAAAATATAACATATTAGAGATGCAGACATTGATAAAGGATTTTTTTTTTTTCTTTGACAGGTTGATGCAGCATTTAACATTTCATTGGTGTAATTTTTTAGCCAAGTCATGTATGTGACAATATATATATATTAATAATTTACTTTAACTGTCATTACACTTGGCAGTTGATTTCTTGAAGTTTTGAATTTCTTTCTTTTCATGTTATTAAAAAAAGTCTTCATTCAAACTACATTTGCAAATAAAATAAATATCCCTTGAAGTAGCCATGATGCATGTATGTTAGAGAGGTTATTTATTACGCTAAACAGACATTTTGCTTTTGCTAATTGAGAACATATGTTTGATTATTGTTTGCAAGTGATCCTGATCTCTTCTAATTTTTAGTCAAGTTCACTATAGCCTACAAAACAAAGAAATTTCAGTGTTAGTATATTAAAGACATTTTATAGTAAAACATAACAAAACTAAAAAAAACAACAACTGACAATGAAAAATATATACCAGTAGACCTTTGTGCTCCAGATGTTGAGTATTAACACATGACTATAGTTTTGAGAGCAATTAACAGCTTGTATCATCAGGGGGGTAATAACAGGGTCTAATTAACCCAATAAGAGTAAAGCACTTTCTGTTTTAACCTCTTTGGGTTAACTATTTTCTGTTATTGTTCACCTGATCATGAGAGCTGCTAATTAATTGCTCTTGAAGTTACAGTTATGTGTTATTACTCACTATCTGAAGGGAAAATAAGATCATCTACTATATAACAAAACTGATTATCATTAACTGAAACACCATGAGCAAAATGTAATGTATTGCAGCACATTAAAAAAATAATTTACTTTGCACACTTACTCTTGTATCTCAAAAACTGTTTATTTGAGAAAAGCAATTTTATTTGAAAAATTTTGGAAAATTGTGTAACCTACATTTTTGTACACAATTTGTACTGAAAATTAAATATTCACATAAAAGTAAATTTTGTGGAATTTTTTCCAATTTGATGTGGTATGACAGCACTCCAAGTTCACAAAAATTCAGAAATTTAATTAATATACCAAACTTGAAACTACACCAAATATTAACATTTCTGGACTTTTTACAGGATCTAATTTACTTATTGGCTAGATTTGATACATATTTTTTAATTATTTATATTTTGTGGTGCATGTATATATGATACAAAAATTATCTTTTTCGA
Source organism: Maratus michaelseni (assembly GCA_963931845.1). Lineage (NCBI taxonomy): Eukaryota > Metazoa > Arthropoda > Arachnida > Araneae > Salticidae > Maratus > Maratus michaelseni. The sequence continues at coordinate 251,574,579 of OZ007590.1, read as the reverse complement.
TATTGTAATTGAATCATCAGCTTTAAAACAGAATTTAAATTTTTATAATAAGAGTGACAATATAAAATATGAAGGAAATATGTATATATTGATTTCCTGGTAGTTTGGTTAGGAGTTTTTGTGTCGCATATGATCTGTCTAATTGGAGTGTTATCCTTTCTTTCATTTAACTTCTAAACCAAATAAAAAAATTCAGGAGATATACTTAATATTTTTAAAGAAAGAAAGAGAAGAATGAGTTTGGCAACTTTAAGCTTTATTTTAGACGAGGGTATTTTTAATGATTTTATAAATTTACTTAAACTACCTTTTCAAGAGGGTACCACCCCTTTCACCCCTTCTCCCTGCAGAAATTCTATAAATTTGAGGGGGGGGGGGGGAAGTTAAAACTGCTATTTCTTATAACTTAATGCTTTCTATGTTTTATGAAAATTGGTTGAAGCAATTTCATATTGAAGTTTTTAACAGACATGAAGTCAAGTAAGTATCCAGATGTTTATTTTATGCATTTTTTTTATGTGCAAATGTAATTTTTGTAAACTTGCATGCATTTGTTTGTTTGAATTTGATTATGATTATATATATTTGAATAAAAAATTTTCGTAGTACTTATTCATTGTTTTCAGTTATATGTTTTATTTTTTACCCCACATCATCCTAGCTAAGTTATTTACCATATATTTGTTATGTTTACAAATATTTTCCCTAATGTATTATTTTGTTGTATTTTATGTCCAATTTATGCCTTTATTGAATTAATTTTATTATTTGAAGAAAGGAAGGAAATTATTTATACATTATTTTAAAATTATGAAAATTATGCAGTATAGTAAAGAATTTTATACTCTTTGTTTATTTTGCATATAACACTAGAAATCCTCTCTCTAATAATCTAATTTTTTCTATTTTATTTTTGCTCACTTTTAAGCAATTTACTTTTTAAATGCTTTTGTAAGCTGATAAAAGATAAGTTACTTAACTTTTTCAGAATACACATCTTTTTTTAATACAACTTGTAAAAATGTGTGCTACTTGCATTTTTATATGCATTAAAAGATGGTTATACTCTCTGTCTTCTTTGTGCATCATCCTCAAAACAATAGCCACTGCACTTCCTTACAGCAAACTCTTGCTGTGTTCATCCCTTGGTAGGATTATGTTATATTCTACTCCAATAGTATTTTAATTTCATGACTGTCTGAACATTTTTACAAAAATTAGAAGCACGTATAATTAGATGTTCCAATAGACATTAATTGCATATTTCTTGCAGGGTTCACATTTACTTGCATTTTACTAATAAATGCCTAAAAATTTATAAAACTGACTTTCAAAGTTTACAACAAGTAAACAATTGATTTAGAAATTAATCCCCTTTCCTTGTACAAAAAATAATCATTAAAATGCCATTTTGGAAGCATCTCAATGTTCTTCCAACCCCATCCCTTTCACCACTCTCTCTTTTACTAACAGTAAAAACAATTGGAATGTGCTGAATTCTTCTTGTTACTGAGTTGACAAAGGAAAAGCACTTCCAAAAATTCACTGCAACTTGTATTTATAGAGAACTTACTTTGCTCAATTTTCTTTTTCTAAAATTTATCCTTGTTAACCTATTTTCTATGGCTTATTAAAAAAAAATACTTATCTATGTTAAGGCAGGGACACCAGTTTGAACATAAAACAAGAATGAAAAATCATGCATCAAGCACAGATTATGAAACACTTTCCAACACATCCAGAAAACTGTAACAGAACTTCACCGTTAAATAAGATAATAGAAGGTAAGTAAACAGTATAGGAAACATAGCACATTCAAAAGTCCAGGTTTAGCAATTACCTTCCATAGTCAAAAATGTAGTTGAATTATTTTGTGCATCCTTGTATATGATCCATAGATTTGTATATATACTACATAGCATGATAAAGTTTAGGTCTTTTAGAAAATTCAAATTTAGCAATTTTTGTCAATTGATGGAAATGCACTCAAAATCTTCTTTACAACCATGTATATTATCTAAAGACTTTTGTACACACCATATTAAGCTAAAATTTAATTCAGGTAAAAAACATAAGGCAACTTAAAACAATTACCAACCATAAATGACAATATACCTTGTTTTTTGCATAGCCCTGTATATGAATGTATTTATTATCCACAAACTTCTATAAATCTACTAACTATAGTTCAGCAAGAAAATGTGTAACACAATTAAAAACTACCATAAACAATTTACTCCCATAGTCTATCATACTCATGAATTCCATTGTTTAGTCCTGTATATGATCAACCAAATTTATACACACCATGTACTATGCAAAAATTTACTTAAACTTAAAAATGCTAACCAATGTTGAAAACGCACTTATCACACATAGACTGTAATTATTGTACGTATACTGTAATTGATATATTTTGTGCGTCGCTGTAAATGAACGATAAATGCAATGCACAGCATACTTTTAAATGAGTAATTTATAGTGCACCTCAGTAATTCAATTTCATTATGTTTGAATTAGTGAAATTTCATTAAATTACATTGCAAACGATTTTTTCCTGTAGGGCAATGTGGTACAGAATTTTTTTTGTTTAACCCTGTAAATAAATAATAAATGCTTTGCACCCCATATTCTACAAAAAGCATGTTTTAGTGTGCTTCATAATTGTATGTCAATTTCCTCATGTTTTAAATGGCGTAGCATCATCAAAATGCACTTGAATGATTTTTTCACATTGACTGTAATGTAACGGAATACTTTTGACTGTCCCTATAAAAAATCTATAAGTGCTACACACTTCATTTTAAAGAGATCATGCTATAGCAAACAACAATAACATACAAAAATTTCAGGGTAATCTGAATATATTTACGCGAGTTAGAGCACGGAAAAGGGCAAAACTAGGAAATTTCATTAGTGGCCAGCAGCCAGTTGTAGAAGTTTTATAAGTGGCCACTTTCTTTAAACTAATGGCCATTTTTTTATTTAAAAGTTCTAAACAGTAAACTTTGTTAAAATTCGAATTAGTATTAATCTAAAATTAAATAGCCCAAATAAATATGTTGATATAAACATATTTCAACTAGCAAAAGTACAATCCTTGATGAAATGCAAACTAATTTTACTCTTTCCTTTTAGGAAAGTGGCTTCTGACAGACAATTTTTTAATAGCCACTTTTTTTTCATTTAGTGGCTGGTGGCTAGTGTTAATTTTGCCCTTTAGAGCACGGACAAACTGAAGTCATAAACACTTTTCAAATATGTTGGAAAGTATTAAAAATGTTATACTTTAGGAAATTTTATGTGTCTCAATAACAATGTAAATTGGTGGTGTGGTGGTGATTGGTTTGATATATTAATTTGTGTTTGGAGAGTGTTTCGTATTTTTGTCATTAAAAAAAAATTCATACTTTGCCTTTGGCATCCATGTAAATGAGGATGCCCTAAAAATGCAGTGTTAGCTGGCTACTTGCGAAGAGCATTTCTGAAACATCAAAATAAAATAAAAAACTTAATGCAGTGAATCTTTAGCGTATTTGCTATAATGTAGCATGGGATTTTTTCAAAATTTGAATATTTATAAAGCTAGCAGCATTAAAAAAAAAAAAATTATATAATAATAATCAATTTGGCCCTGTAAAATAGGTTTTAAAATGCTTGTAGAAAATCAAAATATAAAAAAAATCCAGCACTAATGTAGAGATTCTGAACAGAGAATCTGTGTATTACAAGTTAAAGAAAATCAGTTGAGTGGTTTTCGAGCAATCCAAGCAGCCGAGTAAAAAAATGTTGTTTTGAAAAAATGTATTTAAGTTTAAAGTTTGGTTTTGGGGCAATTAGTTACACAGTATATTTGTCACTGTAACTTTTGCAATAATTCAAATTTTCAAAATCTTTTTTGAGCTATATTCTAGACAGTTTTCAGAAAATCTACCTATTCTAGCTATCAGAAAATGAAAAAAAAAAGAACTATTTTTAAGTTTCAAACTGGTGTTACTCTTGCTTAATGCCTTTGAGTATGTGTGACAAAACTGACACCCATTTTCAATATCTAAAAATCATATAGAGTTTTGGAGGAATGAAAAATAATAAAAAGTAATATTTCAGTTTGTATTATAATAATATTTTTTTATGGTAGATACGAAGTCTCGAATTACTGCAGTCTTTAATATGTGTGCAACATGCCAATGTTTTAATAAATATGCCAATTTTTTTTTTTTTGTCTTGAATACTGACTTGTGATTTTTCTCAATTCAGATTTTCTCATTGACTTAACTGTTTTATGATAATCAAATCAAACTGACTCATAAAATTTGGTAATAATCACAAGTTAAATGCAAATTTCTCTTTCTTGTATGTTTTTTTAAAAAATGTATTTGTACATAATAACTTTATTATATGTAATTAATTTTTGTTCATTTTTAATTCCATGTTTTTAACTTAAAGCTTTTATTTGTTTTCAAAAGGAATGAGTTTAAATTCAATCTAATTAAAGCCTCTTGTATGGATACTGTACTGCCTAGGACGTGCAATCTTGGGGTCAGGGATTATGTTAAAAATAATGTTCTAATTTTACAATTATGTTCAAAATGTTGTTTTGCATGTTTAATACTAAAAATATTCAATATGTTATACCAAGCCTTAGTTTTTAAAGCCTATGGACGATTAAAATTAACGACTTGGTTTGACTTAAAAGACTTCTGCAATTTCTCTTTCCCTCCAAGATGAAATAACTCTATGTTGCATGTATCCACTAGTGGATACACTGGGAGCACAGAGATTAATAGTTATAAAAGAAAAAACTGATTGATAATAAATATTGTTGTTAATTTTTTTATATTTGCTTAAATGTCTAAAATCAAAATAAATCATTTTTATGCTTTTTAAAAGTTATTCTAAGTTTAGTACATTAAAATTTGGCGAGATCAGTGCTTTGATATTAGATTTTATCACATTTTAGCATTTTAAATTTACCAAATTGAATATTGTTATTGAATTTGAAAACCCTTGAACTTTGGCTTTTTTGTTTCAATTGTCTGTTTCATAAATTTCTCTTTATTAATTTCATATTTTTGAGTTTCAAATTAAATTTTGTAACATTTTATATTATATTTATTATTATTTTGTTTGAAATGCATCTTGCATTAAAGGAAAGTATTTTTTATAATGGAATTTGTAGCTTACTTGGCTTATTTGAATATATTATCTCTGCACATTCTTTTTGTAAAATGAATTTTAAATATTCTTAATCCTCTATTTTAGTGACATTCTTTTTTATTACTTTTTATGCTGTATTTTATTTCACTTATTTATTTTTAATAATTTATGTATCCTGAAATGCCCTAAATTTAGCAAGAATCAGTGAATGAGTTCCATATATAAGAAATTTTGGAAAGTAAGCCATTATCAATGTATGATGGGAATTTTTTTCTCATTATTTAATGAAATTAGAAATTGTATTTTAAAATATTTCTCCCTTTCTTGATCACTTTTTATAGTTTTCAGTTTTATATTAAGTTATTATATTTTTTACTTGTGCATGAAAATAGGAAATAAAAGATAGACTTACAAATTTTCAACGAGTATACCTATCCCTCGATGGCTTATATTTTCTTTTGTAATGTTATCTTTTATATTTGTAAGATAGATAACTTTGCATCTTTCACTATAAGAAATAACTTTAAAAATCACTTATTGGGTAAAAAAGTTCATGCTACATTTCTATTATCTTATACCATGTTATTATTAACTCTTTTACTCCCATGTATCCACTAGTGGATACATGCTATATAAAGGGCTATATTCCATGTGTCAGCTAGTGCAATGGTTCTCAACCTGGGGTAAATGACGGAATGATTGGGTGTACACAAAAATAACATTGATAATGAAAGAAAACACAAAGAATAATTTTTTTAAATCAAAAGACAAAGTTGCAGAATTTTGTTTTATAAAAAGAGGCTTGTGTGAAAATCTCATAAGATACTCACAAAATCGAGGAAAATGCCTTAGTAATAGATTCATAAATCATTGTCACAAGCAATGTTGCCCATTTAGAATTTTTTTATGCAGAAATTCTAAATTCATACCACAAATTTCAAATAGTAATTTTTACTTTATTTAATCATAGAATGTCTGTCATTAAAAAAAAAAACACAAATTATGATTCAGAATTTTTTGTGTGAATTCAAAATGAATAGTCGAATAAAAAACTGCTAAATTGGCAACACTAGTTACTAGTCATGCCCACTTACCCAAAACAATATCATACCATACCAAATTTACTACTATTGACATGACTTCTAACTGCTACAATTTTGGCCACCAATGATTCTGAAGAGTAAACTTCACCTTATTTAATTGCAAATTATCTGTGATTGAATAAGGTTAAGATCACTTTACAGAATTATCGGTGGGTAAAAATCATATCAGTTAGCTGCTATGTATTCTCCGTAATTGTCTCTGCCCACTGTACTTTTTTTTTTCAGCTTTCCTTTTTTTTAAGTAATTCTAGAAATTTATAGAAAATACTTGAATTTTCTTAGAACTTCTGGTTTGCTCTTTTTTAACACTTCCCACCATAGTTGAAAAGTGTTTATGAATTTGGTTTGTCTGTCTGCTGTCTGTCTGTTTGTGCTCTAATTTTTGTAAATATACTTTGATTTCCATGAAATTTTTATGTTATTGATGTTTACTATAGCATATTCGGTATTGAAATTAAAGTGTGTAACAGTTATAGTTTGTTTACAGAGACATACAAAAGAATTCCATTACATTATGGTGTATGAGGAAAAATTGTTTGCAGTGTATTTTATTGATGTTACGATACTTCAAACATAATGAGATTGATATGCATCGCTGAGATGAACTACAAGATATTTCCTCAGGCGTACAGAATAAGTAGCAGTTATAGTTCGTTTACAGGGATGCACAAAGGAATCTCATAATATTATGATCTATGGAGGAAAATCAGTTTAGGTTCATTTAATAATGTTATGATACTTCAAACATGATGAAATTTAAAAGAATTACTAAGCTGCACTACAAGATGTATTCTATAGATTTTGGAGTGCCAAGCATTTATTGTTCATTTACAGAGACACACAAAAGAATTCCGTTACAGGACTTACTATGATCGATAATTGTTGGAAGAGCATTTTCTGCTGTGCATTTTGAAACTTATCTAATTTTAAGTGTAATAAGGTGTGTATAAATTGTATAGATGGTGTACAGGGCTATAAGAAAGAATTCACACACATTACCGGATATGGACAGCAATTGCTGAAAGTGGATTTTTACTGAATTATGTTTTATTTTTTCCTTTTAATGGTTTATTTAGATATCTGATTTGATTATATAGGGGAAAAAAATCTTAATAATATTCTGTCAGTGTTAGAAAGTGTTTCATAATCTATGCTTGATGTATGATTTCATTTAGTTATTTAAAACCATTTATTTTAATATTCAATTTGGCAGTATCAAGTTAGTAAAGGTTATTAATACTGTAGCTCCGTTCTTTTTTTATGAATGTTGAAGTGTCTTTCTTGCCATTATTTATTGATTTGATTGACTTTCTGTTAATATTGTTTTGTGTCTCAAAATTGATGTGGTAGAAAACTAGAGTTCTTTTTTTTAAAAGTTGCAATTACTGTAACAACATTATTAACTAAAAGAAAAAACATTTGCATGAAGATATGGATGACAGCAATTATGTGAGAGAAGGGGTATTTATAAATGAGAAGCTTAAGCAACGGATACAATGCATAACAATGATTGAGAACTGCTGCTTTAGTGGATACATGATCTATAATCTGAAAAAAAAGTCTTGTATTACGGCATGTGTTAAGATAACTCCATTTGAGGGTGAAGGGGTTAATAAAGTTCTGGAAAATATAAAAATGGAGTTAAGTGTTACTTAGACATTTACTTTTATCTAATACATGCATATATATTTATGTTGCATTTAATTTATAAGTAATGTTTATGTTATGTAGTTTTATCTATCTGTTTATTAATTTATTTTCCCTCTGCATGTTTTCCTTATTTATTTGCTTTTTGCTTTATTTTGTTTTATGGTGAAATTAAGTTAGTATTCCTTGTATTTTTCTTTTTACCTGTTCAAAGTTATTTTATTAACTTCTGAGTTTTCTCATGATAATAGTTATTTTGTAAATTATAAAAAATGAATTATTTTTATATTCTTTCATGCATTTACTTAATGATGCGATAATATTTTAATGTGATAAAAATACTGAGTAACTTTCATTATTGTTATTATTTTTTCATCTGGAATTTTGTGAGTGTTGTGAGATAATAATGATTTCAATAATTTTAGAGTAGCATGTTGTCAGAGAGTACTGATCTGATTAATGGAAGACAAATGAGATTAAAACTCTTGAATATAACATAAAATTTTATATTTTTATCTTATATATTTCCATAAAAACTTTCTCATTAGTCTGGAACGCAGCATCTCATTTTGGCCATCCGTTTTAGCGTCAATAATTTTGTTGTATAAGATAAGATATTACATACAGATAACGAAATTGTCATTCAGCTGGTGCACCAGCATGTGGGGGTTTCCATAGTGATACATTGCACAGCTTGCTACAATATTAAATGAATAACAATCCGATTACTGATGTTACATATGCCAGCTGATTGGCAGTTTTGTTACTTATACCATCTAATCTATTATATATAGCAAATTCATGGATGCCAAAATTGGTTACCAAAATGTGATGCTACCTTTTGGACTATTGGTAATTCCACAAACATTTAAAAATCAAAACTTAAAGGACAATTTTTCAAAAACTTTTTAAAATTTATTAATTTAAAAAAATAGTTATTTTTTTTACTTATTACAACCGGCAAAATATTTACCGGCAAAAAAAAAAAAAAATACTGTAAAGGCTGAATTAACCGGCTTGTTCAGGAAATGCTGATTGCCGAATGCTACAAAATCTATATCTAATAAGAAGGGCATTGATGTATACTTTATGGTTTCAACTATAAGCAAATTATGCCTAGATTACATATTGAGCAGAACTTATAAGAATTACATTATTAATAAACTCCAATTGGCGTAAAGTTACATTTTATTAGTAGCTCTGAGTTTTTCCTTAAGGATCAAAATTGAACTATAAGTCATGTCTCCAAGTGCATTTCATGCAGATATCGAGTTTCATATGAATATCATGACTAGAACTTATTCTAGATTTCTCTCAATAGTGTCACCTATTTTACAGCCAGCCTGTAAATTAAAGTGGAACTAAATTAATGGTTTACACTACAGTCATTTTTTGTTATAGAGTCTCATATTTAAACTTTCATTGCTGTAAATCTGCAATAAAAGAAAATTATTCTCCAATTTTTTTCATCCTGTTCTAAAGAGCAGAATTTTGTATAAAAAAAATCATTATGTAACAACTTTTCCTTATGTAATTAAATGTAAGCAAATTTCCATTTCATTCATTCCATTTTATCTCTAATGCATGTTAAAATGCTTAGTAAAAAAATATTTTTAGAAAACTTATTGCATTTTAATTTGCATTATTAATTATCCAATTGTACAGCCTGTGTTTAAAAAAAAAGACACATCCATACATTTTAATTGCCAAATTATCACAATGAAAAATGAAAATAACCATTTGATAGGAAATTGTTGTCGTCTTTCAATTTATGTTTAAAAAATAAGCTTAGAAAGCTATCTCAGGAATTTACAAACTTGATAAAAAAAATTTGATAGCCTGGTAGCCAACAAAAAATTCTAGTCACCAGTAAAAAAATATTATTTACCCCCTCCCCCTCCCATGTCCTTCTGGCATCATTGATTGTCTAAAAGCACAAAAGTTTTTATGAATTTAAGAAAAAATAATAACAAGCTTAGTTTAGAATTTTTGCTACATAGTTTAGAAGAGTACATAATTTAGAAGGATAAAATAAACTAAGTTTTCCTGTGAAATTTTTCAAAATTATATCTCTGAAAAAAAAAAAAAAAAAAAAAAAATACTGTAAAGGCTGAATTAACCGGCTTGTTCAGGAAATGCTGATTGCCGAATGCTACAAAATCTATATCTAATAAGAAGGGCATTGATGAAATAGTAAAGCAGGAAAACAATTTTGTGACTATTTTCCCATCAAAGTCAGTCAAATTATTCTGATTTCATTATTTTAAAAGTTGCATTTGATGAACTTATTTTTGCCAAATATATATTAAAAGGAAGTTTCGCTCAGTGTGTCTGTGTGTGTGGGCGATGGTTTGCGAAATCTAACACACCTAGAAGTCTGAAAATTTCAGTGAAGATAGTCCAAGGCAAGTAATGATGTACCTGAGGCTCAGATTTTTAATTTTTTGATAATTAGCCGAGATATTAACTAAAAATCTATCTCTTTCTTTCTGAACTGGCAAAAGCTCTCATGCATGCCCAGATCCCACTTTATGCATCAGGAGAAAATGATAAACTGAACACGTAGTTTTTTGTGTTATTTCATAGTTTTAAATCAGCCTAAATCAATCAAACTGTTCGGTACAGTTAAAATTGGAAGACATATTCAGAAAGATTGTACTCTTACATCTCAAATGTTGCAATCAGTTTTAAAATATATCGTTCTTAACCCTTTGAAAAAAAAAAAAATTCAGAAAGAGTCGTTTTCCTCCTTATGGCAACACTCTTCCAAGGTGCAATTTTAGAGGTACCGACAAATAAAAAATATGCTGTTAAAGCTGAAACCTTCTTCTAATTGACGATGTAAACGGTTTTAAAAAATACAAATTTTAATCCTTTCAGAGACACCGCCAAACGCAGGTCACTTCACGCCTTATAGAGACGATGACAATCTTTTTTCTATGCTAAAATTAACTAAATGTCCACCCTGCACTTTATATTTTTTTCGAAAATTAATTTAGAAAATATTTACTTTTTTGTATTAATTTAAAAAATATATATATGAATTGTAACCTATAAATTTTTTAACAGAAATCGATTTCTAGAAGCTTTAAATATGTGAATCCAAAATTACAACGCATTCTACAATGTAGTTGTTGATTTATGCTTAAAAACTATCCTTATTGCAGTTTGTTTTATAACTATTAAAAAACAATTTAACATTAGGAGTTCCAAACTTTAAATTGGCATAATTCCTAAACTACTTCACCGAATTTCTTCCTGTTTGTTATCCAAAGATAAAATTTACCAAGTTTTCTGTCAAAGTTGTGTGTTTGTATTGAAAAGTAAAATTTTGTTCCAATTTCAGTATGAAAATGGCCCTTCAAGCTTATATTTTTAACATAATTTAAAAGTAGACATAGTTTCCAATCAAATGGCTATTTTTGCTTTTATCTGCAACAATTTGGCAATTATGTACGGGGTGTATCCCTTTTTTGGCACAGACTGTACATAAAATATTTAAATTAAATTTTTTACAATAAAATGTATTCTATAATTAAAATGCAAATTAAAGTTTCTAAAATTTTAATATTTTTTTTTAGAAGAATAGTGAGAAAAACAGTGTTCGGTAATATGTATCAGAATATATATATCGGATTTTTTTTTTTTTCCCCAAAATATTATGATGTTTGATATTTTCATATATTTGATTTTTATTTCCAAAATATCATTGTGCATTATATTTTTTCAGTCTAAGCAAGTGTAAAAAATTTTTTCAACTTATATTGACTGTGTCATTCAGTAAATAAAAGAACTTTCGCCTCTGGCAGTGACTTTTTTAGCCAAAAAAAAAAATATTTTTTTCAAGCTTTACATTTGAAGCTGAATTTTTAAATGTAGAACCAATAATTATGTAAGACAATATTAACTTAGAACATCCATTCAAAGATGAACTGTCTAATTTAAAAAACCAATTATTTACATCTTTATGAGAAAGAATATCTTCTGGTTTGGCTTTAGTTCAGATTAAACTGCACAACAGGTTAAGGAATGAAAAAGCAGACAAGCTTACATTTATGTTCAAAATATTCTTGGTACTTGATACTGAATCCTATAGTTTGTTTTTGATGAGTGTAAAAAGCAAATTGTGTAGTTTTCTAGATAGTTGTTTGTGTTTTCATTTAGTTGATCTTCAGAAAAAAAAAAGAAAAGAAGAAAGAAAAAGACATTTATAATAGTGTTTTATTAAGCTTTCATGCTACATGCAATATGTTTGACTTTCTAATTTATATTGTCTAAAAATAGTTTTGCAGTTTCACAACCAGTTTGCATATTTTGGCAAGAGTGGTTCTGTGCATAATTAACACCATTGTTTTTGTAACTCATATTCAGTTGTTACCATAAAGAATATTTTGCAATTTATTGCCTGCAGCTGGCTAAAAGAGAAATGCCTTAAAATTAATTTGTAATTGAATTAAAAAATATATAAGGAGAAATGCCTTACAATTAATTTATGATTGAGTAAACAAAATATTAAAATGCTGTATTGTCATTGGAAACACATCTGTGTTCATAGTTTTTATAATTATAGCATATCAAGAAGTGAGTGAAAAAGGTATTACAAAATTCCATCTTTATATACAAAAATAAAGTTAAGTTAAATAAATTTTTTTTAAAGAAATGGTCTAACATTCTGTGTCACAAAGTGAGACCAAATGATAACAATATCCTGTTGAAAGTAACTCATTTCTTTATTATTTATCATGATGAAAAGCATGAAACTTATAATGATAATTTTATTAGGTGTACCCATAAGTAATGCTGTTGTTTTTAGGAAGCAAATTTTAAAGTATTTCTTAAGTTTGACATAGTATTGAGTTCATTTTTTTTGGGGGGGGGGGGGGGGGAGGGGAGGGGGGGGGGGTGTATTAAAGAATATATGTAGTGGATTTAGCTGAGAATTGTTGAAGCATTGAATAGCTGTAACAAATTCATATTAGTCATTTTATACTGTTTTAGTTTGTGATAATAATGCTGTTATGGCAACAGTCATATCATTGAAATTTATGCAAGTATTTAGACATTGATCTACAAGTGCCAATGATGGTTCAACAAATTTTATAGTGGAAATTTTAAACAAATGCCTAAGATTTGAGATTTAATTCAAATTGATTAAGACATTTTTAAGGCTATTATTGAAAACAATCCTTGCCAAATAGTTAAAGGAATTTCAGAAAAGAAGCGTGCTTATTGGTAAACATTTCAGTGGCATTTGAAATTTATTGGAGTGTATGAGTACTGTATATTCTCAGTGATGAAAAACATTATAAATGTCATCCCTATACAACTTGTTCCTAAACTGCCATAAAATAACAGTCTTTTTTGATTGCAGGATAATATGATATGAGTTACATAACTCTGTGATAAATAATGTCAATAATAAATAACACAAGGGAATAACAACAACAACAAAAAATTCTGCAGCATTTCATCTCTTTGATGATTTTGATACATACAAAAGTTTATAATTATGGAATACGAAGTAGTTAGATGGAATGGCTCTTGTTCTTGCAATAATTCTTTTTTAAGGTACATTTTTTATACAGTCATTTAGACAAATTTCCTGAAAACTTGGATGATTATAGTGAAGAGCAGGGTAAACGGTTCCACCAAGATATCAGAATAATGGAGAAAAGGTACCAAGGACGTTGGATTCGCCACTTGATGATTGAGTACTGTTGGATCTTACAAAGAGATTGTCCTGAAGAGAAACATTCTAGAAAATCTTACATGAAATGGTTTTAATAGTAATTTTAAATATATATTTCTGTTTTGCATTACTTATCTCAAAATACAATGTTACAAAATATGTAAAATAAGAAAAAAGTTTTTACATATTTAATGTTACTTTTTTGTATTTGTGCCATTAATGGACTGTTGGCTTTATTTAAAAAATGAGAGCCAATCCAGAAAGTTAGCTGTTTTTGTGTTCAGCAGACCAAAATTACTTTAAATCCATTGTCCAATCCCCTGCTACAGAATCACTGTTCCCTGGTAGCTTATCGTTGGAGAACTGCCATGAAAAAAACTTAAAAACTAAATATCCATGAAAGCAAGATTTATCCTATATGTTTGATAACATATTAATGTTTACTTATAGTTGTTTAATGTCAGTGAAACCATAACTGTAGACATTTATTTTGATCAACTTGACGCGATGAAAATAGCCATTGTAGGAATACATATCATGTTGATCAATAGGAAATATACTACATCCCTCCTCTCCCACAACATGATAATACAAGCAAGACCACTGTGTTGTAAAGTTTACTCAATCAAAAATTAAGAAGATCAGATGAAAAGTTCTCACCCATCCTGTATACTCATCTCACCTTTTTCCGATCTGTTTATCATCTATTCAGATCATATCCTTGCAGTACTTTTTCCTGGAAAAAAGTAAGTTTTTATGAAGAGATCAAAAATCCATTGGTGGAATATTTGACCCCAAAACTCCAGATTTTTTAAAATCTGGGATAGAAAACTCAGCAACTAGATTGGTAGAAGGTCATAAAAACCTATGATGACTACTTAATTAATTAAATACTGTTATAAAATACATATTAAATTTATATTTTAGTATAAAAATGACATTATTTCTGGGTACACCTAATAATATAATTGTATCGAAAAGTTAAGAATGATGATTTGTTGGTACATGTTTTAGTGATTCTATTTTATTTATTTATTCTAGGTCTTCACTCTGGAAATAACCTTATTCAGTGCCCTAAGTGTCCTTATATTACACCTTTTCCAAAATACTTCAAACGACATTGGTTTACTCATAGTGGAGAACGACCTTTTACATGTAAAATATGCAACCGCTCATTTCGACGAAAAGATCATCTTAAAGTACATTCAGTGACTCATTTATTTTGCTGCGAAATTTGTTTTGTTTCATTTAATTCTGAAAAGGATCTCAGTATTCATAGAGCTGTCCATAATGTTTAATATACTATACGAATGCTTGCCCTCAAATCCTGTTGTCTTTTAATATGAGACTGCTTCCTACAGTATAGCAAAAATATTAAAAGCTAGGAATAATAATTTATTACATTATTTGGATTTTATTGTATGTTGGCTACCACAGTTATCAAGCAAGCAGCTATTTTTTTGAGAATTTCATGAATGACACAAGTATTTTATAAGAACAATAAAACTTATTGTTGTTTTTATGTATTGTTTGTAAGGAAGAAACATGAACAAATATATCACCTGTGTTACATCAAGATGTAAGACTTTTCTAAGAACTTTTTACTTTTCAGTTTTAGGGCAATAGTTGAAAAATACTACTCATTAAAGGGCTATAAAAAGATGCTTGTCCTTACATAAGAAATTTGTTGTTGGACTTTTTCTGATTAAATCCATAAACATTGGTTTACAATTTTTTTAAAATGTTGAAGATAATTAAAAAAGTTATGCTCTTTTAATCAAAAGATATAAAAAATAGAAGATGTAAATGTGTGTGTTATGTTGAAAATTAATATGTATTTATTTTTTTATTGTTGAAAATAAGCTAAAGGTTGTTCCAAATGTTTGTACTAAGTTTATCAATTTATATACATTTATGTATAACTTAAATAAATTCTTTTTTTTAAGTGATCTATTTCTTGTAGTTACTTATATTTTGTTTTTATTGTTGAGCAGTGATTATTATGAAATTTGCATGGATTGAATATTTGTTTTAAAAAATTAAGTGTTAATGTCCTTTAATGTAAATTTTTTCCGCTCTTTTAAATAAAATAAAGTAATTTTGTCTAATTAGAGGTATTATTTAGTACAAATTTGAAAGAAATGATTAGAAAACTTTAAAAATTTTTGTGATGTATTTTAAAGCTAAAAAAGAAAAAAAAAACTTAAAGAGAGCAATATAAACTCTTTACAAATTTACATGCTGTAAATATGTATTTCTAAATATATAAAGCAGAATTAAATTTTTAATAATATTATTTTTTGTCTTAAATCAGCTTCATATTCTGGAGTACTACAGAGCTAAAAAATGTTTAATAAATTGTTATGTTTTTTCAGTCCAGACAAATGTAACATTTTAAAACATATATTTTCAGAAAATTATGTCAATCAAACATTAATTAATAGAAATATTTCATTTCATTGAAAAATTGCATTGAATACTAATGAAAAAATATATGTATATTTGTTTTTGTATAGAAAAAAGAATGGGATTAATAAAATTTTCCATACCTTAAATTTTTAACTATTTTTAGCAAACTAGCTCATGTATGAAACATTTTTGAAATATCATTGTATGTTTTATATTGTTATTTTTCCTCTTCTTTTTTGACAATAATAATATCCTATTTGTTGTACTTAAATTATCTTCTTCTCTTTGACCAATCTCCTTCTGAGCTAGCTGTCTTTTCAAGACTAATGTTAACTATGAAATATCTCTCAGGTTTAATGTATTTCATTTAGTGATGTTGTTCCTTGTTGAATTTACACCCAATGTATAATTACACAAAATCAACGTCTACTGAATCATTTAACAAAACAGTGAAATGTGGATTTAAATAAAATGTCAATAGCAAATTAATTAATTTTTACTAACAAATTTCACTTGATTTTTTCCCTTCAAACCTTCTTTTTTTTCGTCTAAAATATAATTTCTCTTATTTATACTCTAATTTATTTCTTGTTTTTTGTGTAGACAATTACATGTGATTTATTTATTGCATTCACCCATTATTGTATTTTTCATTTTCTGTTTTCATTGAAAGCAATTTTATTAATAACTTTGTGTAAGATTTTTTAAAAATTTAGACAGTGGTTTCAACAATTTTATAATGCACCTTTGTTTAACTGTCATGTTTATAACTTAAAATTATAATCTATAATTTTCTAGAAGTTAATTTATCCTTTCTAGGAATTCTTGAATTCTCATTAGTTCATTCTGAAGAAAGTTCATGGTATCAGTGTGAAATGTGTTCCTACACAACAAGTATGCAAAAGCTTTTGAAAAAACATCTTAAAATTCATTTTGGAAGACCATATGAATGTAAATTCTGCCAGAAAAGTTTCAGAAGAAAAGAACACCTGAAGACTCATTCGTGGACTCATACTGGTGATCGCCCCTATGTTTGTAAAAATTGTGGTAGGAAGTTTTTGACAAAACAAAACTATCAGGTTCATGTTTGTCGTACAACAGTAAATTAATGATGATCCATAGATGTGTCATTTTCAATTCTTCAGTGTTCTATAAAATAAATGTATACAATAAAACTTAAAAGCATTTTTAAGGAACCTGTCATTAAATATTATTAGTGTATGTTCTTAATGCAATAAAAATTGTGAGAGGAAACTTTGAGCAAGGTGGAATCAAGTTCATTTTGTTGAATAATTTGAAACAAATAAAAAATATACTATGTAAAATCTTCAAATGCTCTGTTAAATATAGAGTTAAACTACATAATGTTAACCTTACTGTATTTATATTTTTAGGAAATAGATTTTAAAAAGGTGAAAATAAAATGCTCATAAAAAATATACTGTTGAATTATCTATTTATTAAGTTTATTTTATTGAATTGAATTCATTTATTTCTTATAAAATATTTTTATAATTGTAGTATATTTATTTTGTTGGAGGTTCCTAAATATTTTATGTTTAGTGTATTTGTATTTAAGGGCTCCCCCCCCCCCCCCAAAGAATAGGAGTTTATTTCTGTTTTTAAAATAGTTAAGGGTTTTATGATCAGTAATTGTGTGTTTTTTTTATTAACTGATAAATTTTCAATTGATCAAAATAAATTGGTGTTTTCCAAATGTAAACTTAAATTTGGGTATAAATATAAATAGTTTACATTAAATTGGATGAAATTCTTTCTCTTCTAACATATTTATTTTTTATGCAATACAATACACTTACCTAATTTTCAGACCTGTTCCATTTTCAAAATAAATTATGCTTGTATTGCTACTAAACAGTCGTACTGGATTATAACACAAATAAATGGACTAGGGCTTTAAAAAAAAATAATAATAACAAATTACAATAACCATTAGGAAAATGTTCCAAAAGCTTGAAAAAAAAATTATCTTACTTTCGTGTTATAGCGGCCCCACAATTATGATTATGCCAAAGTTGCAGTTATGATTTCGCCAAGATCATCGCAAAGCTTATGTATGCATATATATATATTCCAAACACTCCTATATGTGCCATATATGTCATTATACACATATTATTTATGTCTTATATGTTGTATATACATCATATACATATGTCATATATATACATTATATATGCATCATATATGACTATAACTTGGCCACATACGTCAAGAAATGTTACATATATATCATATATTATTATAATCTCATACATGCTTTATGATTTGGTGATAAATCTTGGTTACTTGGCGAGTCATCCTTGGGGGCTGCTATAACACGAAAGTACCAAATTTACAATATATTAATGAAAACAGAAACAAAAATGTTATATATATATATCATATATTATTATAATGTCATACATGCTTTATAATTTGGCTATAAATCTTGGTCATTTGGCGATTCATCCTTGGGGGCTGCTATAACACGAAAGTACCAAATTTACACTATATTAATGAAAACAAAAACAAAAAATTTATAAGACTATTTCTCATCTGACATCAATTTTTGAATTCGGCTTTATTTCATATCTGATAATTTGCATCTATTCTTTTTGTAACTTTCACATTATAGTACCGATTTTATGCATTTTTATTGGCTATTCAAAGAAATTCTGCTAAAGTTGCAGAATTTTGTTAAAAATTCTTATACAGTTACAGAATTTCGTTATAAACGCTTAAAAAAATAAAGTGGCAACATCAATAAAATGATAACGTCAAGAGGTCCATTCTCGACCGAAAACAACAACCATTTTCCCAATGGTTAGAAAAAGAAAAAGTTAAGTAAAAGTTATTTTAAACCTTTAAAAACAACAGAATGATCATTACTACAGAAGTAATTTTATGATCCTAAAGACAACTTAAAATTTATTATTAATTATACAAAAGGGATCATTTCAGATTGATTTTTACCTTTGTAATTTTATGCTTTTAAATTCAAAAATATGAACAAGTGGTGGACGGAAGAAAATGTATATCCTCGTATATATTACATGTTTCTTTCAGTTTTGGTGTTATCTTCAAAAATGCATACAATAAAACATTTTGTTTGGGAAAGAAATTCAAAAGTCTGTATGCAAGTTTTCAATACCTTTGCTCATTGAAAGTTCTTCTTGTAATATACAACTCTTTTATTATGAATCTGATATTAGATCAGCCATTTTCTCTCTAATTGCTTGTTATAATTAAATTGTCATTTTTTAAAAGCTATAATCGAATTTGAATGTAGAAGAAAAATATGCTAAGATCACAGTTAATGGTAATTTTTTTCAGTCAAATTAATTAGTATTTGTACTTAGGGAGTATGTAAAGTTCATTTACAAATTAAAATTTATTCATATATTATGATTCTTAACATGATTCTGGAATTCTTTTGCTAAAAGTGTTCAACTGTGTTTCAATATAGAAATTTTTAGTATAGCTTAAATTTATATCATTGTCCATTTTAATTTTTATAAGAGTGTGTGCAAGATCCCCCCCCCCCTCACCCTTGGGTCATTAATTTGTGAATTTTTCTATATTTTTGTGAAAAAGAAAATTTTATAATGAAAGATTGAATATAATTAATCAAATCTGTTGATTGATACTAATTTTTAAGTTTGCTGCTAAAGTTTTTCTTTCTAGTTAGCTTGTTTTGTTTAAAAATTACACATTTAAAATCTCATCAAGATAAAAAAAAAAAAATGTATGAAAAGTTTTTTCAATAGAGTTTACTGAAGGGTCCTTTTTAATAAATGGAATTTTAGTACTTTTTTTTTTTTGTTGTTATATAGAATTTTATGAAGGATCTCTTTTGCACAAGAGAATTTTTGAAGTGACCTCTTTCGTTAAATAGAATTTTGTAAAAGGTTTCAAGAAAAGCCCTGCAGTCTTGAAAAAAATATGAAAGTTTTCCAATTCAAACTTTATGTATTTATATTACTCATATGTTGATGCATAAATTTTGAATGGATGAACATATTTTGATTAATCTTTTCTTGAAAAATTTATTTTCCTGATAACTCTATGTCAATTTCATTAAGATCTATAAATGACGTCTATTCTTCCATACTTTGTCATAAAAATATTTTGATTCCCATTATATTTGAATTTATTTTTAAGGTTAGACAATAGTATTCATTTTTTTATTTTAATTTATTAATGATCGTTGTATTGTACATAGTTTCTTTTAAAAAAAGACAATTTGAACGTTAGTTTATTATTATTATTATTTTTTTTTTGTCAAAATATGAATGTAACTATTCTTTCACATTTAACATACAAATTCTATATCTAAGCTGAGTGATGCAGCAAAATTTTGTTCTACTTGGGATATAAAAATTTTACTTTATATGTGAAGAGAAAATTGATACTGAATGCTCATAAAAATATTAAAAGTACTCAGTTTTCAATAAGCACTTGTTTTTGAAAAATGGGGGAATCAATAGTTTCTGGGTTAGTTTTTAATCCAAGATATTTAAAACTAAATAATTCGTATCCTCTATTACATAAAAGTAAATGTTGATTAAATCTGTACTCAGAATGTCATTGTTTAAATTAAGCCATGATGCAAATGCTATATTCTTTTGAATTTAAGTTTTTATATTATTAAAATTAACCTGATTTGTATTTAAAAGAATAATGTTATTTTAAAAATTAATTTGTTTAATGAATGATATTTTAAATATTTTGCATATTGTTATTCTAATTGATATATTTACTTAATTGAGTCTATTCTTTTTATAGTCCTAATATTTTATTCATAAATAGAGCTCAGCTTTAAGATTTTATAGCAGTTTAATTTATTTTTTACTGATATCTACTTCATCTGTCTATGTTTCTGATGTGCTTTTTTTAATTATGCAATTTATCTTTTAAGTAAAATTCATGTGATCTTCTCATTTTTTATTATTTTTATGGACCATTATCTTTTATGACATAAGCACTGCAGTTGTTATATTTATGTAAGCTTTTCCCATTCTAAAAGATATTATTGCTGCAATTTTATATAACATTATTTTAAGTGGTCAGAATCAAAGAGAATCAAGTCTATAAAAGATTAGCTAGATAATTTGGATGTAAAATGGTAAAGGAACTCTCATACATTTAATTTGGAATCATGGGTGCCTAGCACCATTCTTTTCTCACATTTTCAACATAGGACTTAGTTTATTATGGTACCGAATAAATTATTGTCTGTAGAGCAAAGTATTCATCTCAGACTTGGTTGAATAAGAAAATGAACTTGATCTCTTTGGTTCTCAGTGCCTCATTTGTGAGTGACTACTGATTTTTTTTTTCTGAATTTGAATAAAACTAAATAAATGAAAGCATAAGTAACAGTGATGATAGGGATGCACTATAGCACATCATTTAAACAAAAAATTGGGAAAGATATGCATAAAAAAAATTGTGATGGGTTCTTCATGATGCATAATTTTTCCCTTGAAAGATTGCAAAAGATGCATATTTTGTATTAAATACATGGAATCTGTCTTATTAATAAAAACCCACTTTTATTAAAAAGGGATCCAGTTTTTTCGAAGTGTCTGTGCCCCATAGACCCAGGATTTTGAAGGCCTAACGGCACTGAGTAAAGAAATATATAATTAGATCAGAATTATTTTATCTGCTATATGTGTGCTTTGATGTTTTGTACTTCATTTCATAACTATAATAGTGTTAAAAAGCAGGCAATATAAATGATTTTTTTTTTCAATTTTACCAATATCAAAATCATGCCAATTGATTATCACAATTTATGAAATGTATAAAAATGACAAAATGATATTTTTGCTACATTTATATTATTGATCATATAATTAAGGTGTTCTAATCCCAGTTTTAAGTGTTTGTTTTATATTAGACTATAATATACTGCCAGCAATGGGTCATAAATAATTTTTTTATTAATTATAATATTGTTTTATTTATTCCATACTGTTTGAGTTATTAGTTATTTGGTACTATTTTATTATACTTGTGTTTTTTATTTGAATTTACATGTAAAACATTTATTGGTGCATTTTTCTAATGTGAATGACATGGCTGTCAGTATGCACACTTGTACCAAAATCAGCAAAAATATCTTATGAATGTCTTGATATAATGTTAATTCCCAAATATTTTCCAAAATTTCCTTTACCACTTTGATATGTGAGATTTAGGACAACATAAAAGATTAGTGACATACATGTATGACCTTATTCACTATAGGGTTATTTTTGTGTATTTCAGAGATTCCACTATCCTTAGAAGTCTTTATTTTTACTTTTCATTTCTAAGGGCCTTTATAAGTATTTACTTTTACCAATAGTCCTTAAAAAGTTTTATTTTTCCTTGAAGTGCAGTTTTCAAGTGAGCTAATTTCTTTCTGTCTTGTAGTATCAGGGTGGTAATGAAACTGTTTTCTTTAATATAATATTTTCGTTAAAATATAAAAGTATATGATTAGGAAAAGTAAGCTTTATTCTTAATCAAATTTTTTCAGCTATTGATGAATTCCATTTTTTAAAAATGTGGTCATAGTTTGACTGGCTCAATATCCATAATAATGACAAATAAAAATCATTTAAAAAAAGGACTGGGAATTGCAGAAAGATAATTATCATGTTACAATAGTTTAGATTCATAAGTAAATTATATTTCAGCATGGTGATTTCCATTTAATATTAAGTAATAGTTAAATAAACCTACTTTAATATCCTGAATTTTTCTTAACGAAGATTTTCAATAGTATGAATTGATATTTTAATAGCAACAATTTGAGTAATCTTATTAGTACACTGGCCTCCAAAAGTTAAGGTACAACAAGTCTTTTGTGTCTAATTTGAAAACAAATGAAGATAAAAACATGAGATTTAGAAGAATTGTGCTTTAAACAGTTATTTATCGAATTTTACTTAATTTTAACATCAAGCATGATTTACAACTTAAAAATTGTATTTTTTGTAAAAGCCCACTGTTTGATAAAAAAATAAATAGCAGTTTTTTGGGAAAAAAGAATAAGTAAACGGATTTTAATAAGCCATGCGTTCGGTCCTACTTGTAATGAATTTGTGGTATCGACTTTCCATACTATCAATTAAGTCGTCGGATACTGGAAAGGGAAACAACTCCCATACATGGAGCAACGCTTGTTCCAGCTCATTTAACAACTTTGGAGGAGGACTTATGGCAGCCACCTGTCTGCTGAGGTAGTCCCAAGATGCTCTATAGGATCAATGTCTGAAGATTGTGCTGGCCATTCCATTCGCTCCAAACTTTGATCCTCTAGAAATCCATCAACAACTCTAGCTCAATTCGATTGGGCATTATCAACCATTCAGATTAATTCATCACCAATAGCACCACCATACGGTGTGATAAACAGAGCAAGGATCTCATCCTGATATTTCACAGCAGTCAGAATTCTTTCATGGCACACATGGAAGTTGCTGTGACCAAAAGAGAGATTCCAGCCCAAACCATGATTCCACCTCCTCTGTAACTGTGTCTTTCAACAATGTTACATAGGTAGAATCTGATGCCTTGTTCTCTCCAGATCAGCACACGAACTGAATTACTCTCCAAAGAAAACTGAGACTCATCTGTGAACAGTACGGAAGCCCATTGTTGTGTGTTCAAGATAACGTGCTCTCTTGGCCAACATAAATGGGCACTTCTGTGTTTTCGATTAAGAGGGCCACACACAATGGGTCGCCTTGCATAGAGTCCTTAATTGTGAAGACATCTATCCATCGTAATCGCAGGTATTGTCTATTCTTGTTGCTTTACGATGATCTGAGCCACAGTAGTGATGCTCCTCCTTTGGGCCAAAAGAGCTAGAAAGTGATCTTGTACAAGGGTTGTAACCCATGAGCTGTCTGGAACAAGTTACTGAATGTTTGTATCCAAATTGATCTCAGAGCCTTTGGACCACACTAAGAGACGCATTAAGACGTCTAGCAGCACCAGCTTGTGATAACCCCATTTCCATCCATCAGATTGCCCGCCATCTTAACGAATCAAGTAAACGACATCTCCTAGACATGGACAACACTATTTTAGTACCAACAATTCAAGGTCATAAACCATAAAAAAAATTACACACAAATTCCCAAAGTAGGATATTTGCAGTTCTTCCTGACAAACATATAAGTATCCAATACATTAAAATAATTGAGATGGGTATAATTTTTTCATAAGATTTTATTGAAGTTACTTATGATCATTCATATAAACTATATTTTTTACCTTTATTTTCATTCTTTTAATAGTGAGCGTCAAAAAACTAGTTGTACCTTAACTTTTGGAGGTCAGTATATTTTATATGTAACACACCATAGTAAAAGTTTAGTTAATGAGGTTTCCAATTTTTTACTTTAAAAACTGTAAGGAATCTATAAAAAGACCTTATTTTTTATTCCAAACTAAGAATGGGAACCCTTTATTTCATTTTATACAAATCATTTAAGAAAAAGAAAAATTGTTCTTATTGCTTATATATATATATATATATATACAAAGTCCTTATTTTTTTTATTTTGGAAAAAGAGTGGGAACCCTGGTATACTTTTTTAATAGTAGATTTTAGTTTTCTTCCCAAATTTTGTAAAATATGTTTGATTTTTTTTTTTTAAATCTTGTTTTTTTTTTTTTCTTCAACTTATAAAATCCTATGTTAATTTATCTTGGTGTATTATAATTTTTTACTTTTATTTTTTCTCTTTCAGAAACTACTGGATGGGATATAGACTCCCAAATTAAAGAGAATTCTATTTATCATTGCCACATTTGTTCTTATGTAACTTTATCCAGTGCACATATTAGGAGACATTTATTAACCCATAGTGGAAATAAACCTTATGAATGTCATGTGTGTCACAAAACTTTTAGACAGAAAGTGCATTTAAAGACACATTTACATACACATTCTGGTGAACGTCCTTACTCATGTCAGGACTGTGGCAGAAGTTTTTTAACTAAACAGAATTGTCAAACTCATGTGTGTCATGGAAGAAAGAAATAGCTTATTTGTAAAGTTTTAATTTATCTGGTCAGTAAAATGTGCTCAGTTGTAATAATAACAATATTGCCAGATTGGAAAATTGTTATTAAAAAATCTGTTTTTTTATAGATTAGTAATTATTGCTTTTTGTAATCACACAATGCCTTGTCATTTAATAAAGCAAAGATATTTTATTATAAATCAGTGAATAAATAAATTCCCCAATCTGGTAAGATTGATTAATAATTTTAATCTTAGTTGTTTCACTCTTGATGAAATTAAAGTGTAGGGGTGAACTGTAAAACCGAATTCCAACAGAAATGTTTTTCAACTTCTATTTCATAATATATAAAGTTTTTTACATTTTTCTTGCTTTAAGTAAAATGAAATGCTCTATCAAAAATATAAATATGCTTAAAAAAATGTAATGAATAATTGTTTTTGTTTGTTTGTTACTTTCTTCTATCTTTACAAGGAGAAAGTATTGGATTCATGAAAATTTTTTACTTCCGGTTTTTGACGGATTTATACGTTTTAGAAGGTCCTGAACACGATTTGACTGTTTTTAGGGTTTCATTCATCTCACGAAACCCTATTGCTCCCGCTCCGTTGTCTGTCTGTCACAGAGCCATTCTCGAAAACTATGTAACTTACAGAGTTGAAACTTTGTGTATAAATCAGAATATCAGCTGTGAAGAGCTGAAAATATTAAGATTTGAAAAATTCGTATTATTTTAATAAATAGAGATAAAAAACCAAAATTCTAACAGCCTTTGCCTATTAAATTGAAACAATTTTTGTTATAGCCGATGCCAAAAATTAAAAATCCACAATGAAATTCTTTCTAAAATAATTAATTTTCAATCAGACGATTTTCACGTGAAAAGTGAAAATGAAATAAAAAGTTTCACCAATTGCAAAAAGATAAATATGAAATAAAATTGATTGACATCATAGTAGTAATAAAGCGGAAAATTTCTAAGATTTATCAATAATACAAGGAGTATGAGTATGTTTATGTACACAAAGCAGGTTGATATCACGTCATAGAGAATTAAAAAGAGAATCTGACGTCCTATTGGAAGTTTAACGAATTTTTCAAATATTTGAGAATAATACAAAGAGAGTATGAATATGAGTAATAAAGAATAGTAAATATATGAGTTTGAGAAACATATTGAATCGTGATAAAAATCCGATTATGGAAATATTCGCATATTTTAATATTTGGAAGGTGTACAACATGTTTAATTTTGAAATTATTTTTTTAAATATCGCATTTAGTCCACATGGCAGAATATAATAGCGGGTATTTAGATATTAAAAAAAAAAACGAAAAAATAGACTGGTAAATTTTTACTTTATAAAAAACGACTTTTTTTTTTTTTTGGTTGCTGAATGAAATTTATTTGGATTTATTAAAGAAAGGTTAAAGTGTTTTGAAAGGAATATTAAACGAAACCCTTTGAGCGATCTTCAATCACGCTTACCCACTTGTTAGAAAATGTCTGTCTGTGACAAAAATTTTGTGGGCGCTCTATCTCAAAAACTAATGCATGAAATTTAATAAAAATTTTGGTTAAATAATAATATGAATAATATGAAAAATATTCAGTTAGTCCCTGATGTCAATTGGTGAAAATTGCCCGACAGGTGGCGCTGCTATGCTGCATTTTTCGCGATTTCTGCAATAGCTCTACCTCAAGAACTAATGCACTTATTTTCATCAAACTTCAAATTCAGTTAGACCTTGACATAAATAGACGCTGAATACGTTTTTGTGTAGATATCCCAACAGGTGGCGCTGCTATACCACTTTTTTCATTATTTTTATGAAAGCTATACTCAAGAACTAATGTGCGAAATTTCATCAAAGTTCAGATTCTGTTAGACCTTGACATAAATAGATGCTGCTTGCGTTTTGGTATCAATAGCCCAACAGGTGGCGCTGCTGTGCTACTTTTTTCATTATTATCACGATAACTATATCTCAAGAACTAATACATGGATTTTCATCAAACTTCAGATTCAGTTAGACATTGACATAAGTTGTTGATCAGGTTTTGGTCTAAATTTCCCAACAGATGGCACTGCTATAATGCATTTTGCAGGATTTACACGATTTTAGCAACAGTCTTATCTCAAGAACTAATGCACAGAATTTAATAAAACTTTAGATTCAGTTAGAGCTTGATATAAATTGGTGCTGATTCTTTTTAGTGTGTGCAAAACCTTGGTGAAATAAAAGAAAGTTTTGGGATTGACACATCTGACTAGTTTGTTTTGTTGTGGACATGCTAAGTTAAAAAATCCTAATGATTTTGTTTTTTATTAAATGCATTTATTTTGATCCAGTTTTTTTTTCTATGTTTGAAAAAAAAAATTATATATATATATATATCTTTCATTTTAAAATGACATTTCATGCATCAAAATATAAAGAAACCTAAAGTTGTGATCAAAATAGTATCTGTATGGTTTTTATTTCACTTTCTAATTAAATTTTTTTCTTCATTCATAGAGAACTAAATTGTAATAAAGGTCTCCTAGGTATAAGATGCATATAATGCATAACAATTGAATTGTCAATATTGTTGATTTGAAAGATAATTATGAAATACCAAAAATAATTTAAGACTTTTCAAAACACTTTTTTTAAACATGTAATTTAAAATTCTGTCCTGTCTCCTTAAGAAAGAAATGTGTAAAAACTGGAATGTTATTTTTATGCCTATTTCTTATTTTTAATTCAGTTGAGTTAATATCAATGTGAATGAAATTTTGTATATGTTTATATTTATTTTAAGGCATGAATAAGAATGAAATTTTGTAGATAAAATGTGTGTTATTACTTTTAATAGCAGTAAAAAGTTGTTTTTATTGTAAATAAAAAACAATTGTGTGTTAATGGTTAATGTTTTACTATTTCATTGTGGTTTTACTTTATATCGCTATTTCATTTTCTAATATTAATTCCAATTAAAAAATTTCACTTTCAAAATAGTAAATTTAAATTAACCAGTATATTTTAAAAATTACACCTATATATATATATATATATATATATATATATATATATATATATATATATATATATATATATATATATATACACACTATTATTTTATTACTTTTTTTATTTTACTGCACAAATACGTACAGCTTAAACATATTTTATGAATATTAAATTATGAATATCCTCTTTTGAAGAGGGGAAAGCATAAAAGAGGAATATTATGATAATTACATTATGGCATACACAGACACTCCATAGTGCAGTATACAAATAATTAGTCCATTATATCCATTGCTTGAGTAGCATATTTCATAGTTTAAGAACATTATGTTTGAATTGATGTTTACATGATATAATGAGAGGATTATACCAACAAAAGCTTCTTACAAAGAAGATAGGTTGTTAAGCATTGATTTTTGTCCCTCCCAATTTATTTAGAAAATTGTATTTCAATTATAACAGTTTGATTTTTTTTCCATAGCTCATTTTTTTAGCTCTCATAATGCCATTGTAGTTTTTACATATGTTAGAAATAAAATAAAACAAATGTAAAAGCTATGATGATTTTATAAGAATCATATAAAAAAAAAATCAAATTGATATAATTGAAACACATTAAAATTTGCTAAATAAACGTATGTTTCTATCTTGTATATCAAATTTAAACAATCTTCAACCAAAAATCAATGAGAGAGGTGATTTATCTGTCTGAAAATCCATACGTATTGGAGGAAGTATGAATCTTAAATTATGTTAAAACAAACTATCTTAGAAAAAAGAAAAATAAACTTACCTTTCAGGAAAAACTGTGACAAAAATCAATGCATATCTGCTCATCTCTTTTGTATCATGCACATAACAGAAAGATGATTAACTAGATGACATCTGATGGATGAATTTACAATCGCAACACTATGAGGAGTAATTTTTGAGATTATGCCTGTAATGAATGTTATAAAATTTAACAGTGTCATTGATTAAACAGTTAAAGTGATTCAGCTACAAATCAGTGGATTTCCTAAATGTAAGGCTGCTATATATATGAGCTGACTCGTCGTCTGACATTAATATTCCCAAGTAGGAAAACTTTGGTGCCAGATTTATCTGAAATGACCTATTTGCTGCATTTATCGCCGTCTTTGTTGCTTTGCTCAATTTATCAAAAAGTATGATATTGAATGAAAGTTTTGAATAAAATACGTACTCTTTAGCATTGTTTTTCATCGCAAATTGCAGCATGCTTGTATTTTATTGTTCAATTTCAAATTTTTAAATTAGTAATAAATCTATTTACTTTTAGTAAATACATAAATTATTTTTTTTATGTTCATAAGTTTTTTGTCGAAAGAAATCAGTGGAGTAACAATTCAAAAAGGAATTAAAGGGGGGAAGGGTGGCTAAAGAACTCATTTTCAAATAAATTGATATTTTTTAATTATTAATAAATAATAAAATTTCTACAAAAATTAATTGCTTTAACTAATTATTAATGAAATCAATATATATATATATATAAGGATTTTATGTTTAATTGAAGTGTAGAAGTGCACCCCCCCCCCCAAGAGAAAAATGTCTGAAACATCATTAGATGAACTTTTTAAATTGTATTCTTACATATTTCCAAAAGTTTTATTTTGTTTGTCCATATGTTGTCCGTGCAGAATTAGATGATGATTGTTTTTTTTTTATTCTTCAAGTGTACTTTTTTTTTTTTTTCAAAAAATATTTTAATGATTTATTTATATTTATTTATTATTTTTTTTAGTGTACACTTCTGATTGTTCTTCACCTGACAGTGTAATGAAAAAAATATTAAAATTAATATCTGATGTAAAAATATAATTGAACAAAAATAATATTAAAAATATAATTTCATGTTTTACTTTGTGATAAAATATTTAAAAACTTCTATTTAAAGTAATTATTAAAAAGTTTTCATGTGTAGCAAGTTTTCTTTACTTTAATAATATGAGAACTGTTCTTTCCAAGAGGAAAATGTGATGATCTTTCATAATATCCAGATATCCTCTCTTATCTTAAACAAATTTATCTCTTAAAGTTACAGTAAGAATATACTCCATTTCTTAATAATATTTAATTGTGAAAATTGTTTGAAATATTTATTTATATTTATTTTTTTTAATATTACTGTCTTTTGATGAAACATGAATAATAAAATTATCTTTAAGCAAATTTGTTTTTTTTTCCTTTTTTTTATCCAAAAAAAAAACCTATTCTTTTGGTGAAAATGAATATGTGACAAAAAAAGAAAAGAAATCTGAACTTTTTAAAATAAATTTCCTTTAAAATGTTCTATTTTTATATTAGTTATTGCAAGAACTCTCATAAATTTTAATCATATATTATTATTCTTAAGTTTCCCATAAAATTTCAGTTTATTTTTGTGCAGTTGGGAAAAAATAGTCTGAAATCAACATCGTTTTCCCAAAAAAGAACTAGATGGCACTACACCCTTGAAATCGCCGTTATCGCCAAACTGGCGAACAAAAAATTTCGGGAAGAATAAAATCTATGATTAATATTTAAATTGGATATTTCTCATGTTTACGCAGAAACTGAAGCATGCAGGGATTCTTTCTTGAATGATTTGTAAAATTATTAGCAGAACAACTACTCATAATTAAACCTTTAAAGTTAATAAATAGACAGAAACTAATTAAACATCATTGAACACATTACATGAACTGGTCCAGCAGGAATGAAAATGCCTAATGAGTCAGCCTATATATTTAGTAGTTCTACCTAAATTGATTGTAATGCGAAAGAACAAGAAATGGTTAAGAACATCCATGGGTGATTTCAGTATGCAGAAATCAACCCTTTATTTGGGAAAAAAAATACTATGCAATTTTTATATAGCTACTATGTAATCTGGACACATTTTTCATAAAATAACTTGCAAAAAAGCAAAAAAAAAAAAAAAATTAAAGAATTTTCTAAGATATTTTAAGCAAATAGATTAAAATGAAGCAGAAAAGTTAGTAAGTTGATAAGCATTCTAACAAATTACAGTAGACTCCCAACTATCTAGACTAGTTTAAAGAAAATCCCGTAATAAAATTTAAAATTACTTTGCCAAGGTGTTGAATGTGGGTGTCTTCTAAGATCTATGATCCTTCTACATGCCATGTGCCAATAGAGAAATTGTCTAAAAGGGAGAACCTGTCATCTACCAGAAACTTTTTTGCGAGCTAAAATTTTGACTTTTTTTTATCTCAGGCATAGCTTTTCTTATTTGTGTAATTATTTATTAATGACAGTAAAGTAAGTTTAAAACATTATTATTATTATTATTATTATTATTATTTTACAATTAGATTTATGTTTTACATTAAGGTTTTGTTTATTTTAAACCTGTATGCACTGTATTGATACTTCCAGAATATATGCTTTTATGTTTCTTGCAATTACATTAGACATTATAAAGTTTATTTTAAAACCTGTACAATATTTTTATTCTTGGAATTCCTTTTTCTGTAATACATTTTTAAGGCATACAGTACAGTACACATACGAAATATTTATAAAGTACTGGCCTGTACTAAAAGGTAAGAAAATATGAATAAGAGGATATTGATATAAAAAGTGTGTTTTAATGGTATGAGGATTGCAAGATATGGTTATAGAATTCTGGCCTATCTGGCTTGCCTTTCTGCCATAGTTGGATGTCTACTGTATTATTGCTGTTCTAGATTATTTTCACCAAGATTAAAAGAATCACCCACTATTAAAAGAAAAATATATATATATATATTATCTGTGATTACTTACCGCCATATTTTGAGCTGTGGCTTGTGTATGAGATAAAATATATGATTCAGACATTAGTATAAACCTGTTAAATCAGTTGATTTCCATCATGATGAGTCAGACATGGTACATTTAGCACATCTGATTAGACACTACAGTATGTTTCAAAATTTGTTTTTAATTATTTGTGTGATATAGTGCTAATGGTACTTAAAATGATCATGCAAAAACAACTTAAACCACTGTGGTGTACATTATTCTGATTTGCCTGTTAAAAGGAGCTGCTAATTAATTCCACTGCAAAACTGTAGTCATATTCTCTGCTGTTTTATTGAAGGTAAAAGACAGCTTTTTATTTGACATATTTTGATAGTCATTTTTACATTGAATGATATCTTAATCATGTATTTTTGTGAAGGACTTTCTTTTTAGATTTATCTTTGTAAACATACTATAAAGCAGAAATTTCTGAAGTTTCCTTAGCTGCAAGAGGAAAGCTTGTTCTGATAAGATTGAATACAATAACCTTCAATACTCCCCTTCATTAAATTACTTGAAGGTGCATTTTTCTCTGCTTAACATTACTGTTGTAATTTTTTCCTGCACTTATTTATTTATTTTTAATTATAAAATTATCTCAAAATATCTATTTAACTTTTGCTTTTTAATGATTCCTTCTGTTTTTTTGAAATATATATGTATTTATTTAGATTCTTGAATAACAATTTCTTTTATTCTTAATTTAGGATTTCAAAATAGAGTGACAGTAAAGAGTGAATTCAAGAACAATAGTACTAAAAGCATTTCCACTGTTAATATTTGTTATTTTTGTTCCTATTCATCCTCTGATTCAGGAAATTTCAAAAGACACTTGCTTGTTCATAGTGGAGAACGTCCTTTTAAATGTTCAGTTTGTGGAAAATGTTTTAATCAAAAAGGCAATTTGAAGAGACATTTTATTACGCACTAAGTGTGTATAAACTCTAATTGTCTACTGTATTATTCATTAAATGAAAAAGAAATTATGTATCTGTAATCATTTTTATCAAAATACTTGAAGGTTTGACAAATTAAATATTTTGCAAAATTTCACTGGGTTCTTAAACTGTACAGTGTATTCCATTAAAAAATAGCTCTAAATGTTAGTTTTAGAAAATAGTACAGGAATATACATTTTAGCTGTCTCTGGATTCTCAGGGAGGATATTTCCATCACATCCTCTCACAACATAATTTCTTAAACATACAGGTATGGCATGTAATTTTTTTTTTTTATTTCCTCCTGCACTATTTTAAAAACCAACATTTATTGTGGTTATCTTTTAGTGAAACGTTCTGTGTAATGTATAAATAAAACATCCTAATTTATATTTATACAAAGTATAAATATAGATAGATAATTGTTAGATTTTGCAACACTTGTCGCAGGTAGTGAAAGCGAAATGCAAACAAAAATTCTTATGCATTTGATAGGACAACTTCCCAAGATTGTGTACAAATGTGTACAAATCTTTTGTATGGCCTCCTTTAATCATTGTACAAATATTGATATGATAGTCCATGTCATCTTATACTTTTTGCAGCATGTAAGTGGTGATGCTATCAGTAGCAGCTATGATTCATAGTTGTAGTTCGAGGATATTTAATGAAGTGGGTGGAATAAATACCTGATCTTTGACATAAATTCACACAAAAAAGCACATAGGGTTAGAACAAAGTGGCTAACCTTCTGATACAGTATGAAAAAAAAATCATCAAATTTTCTTTTTTTATTTAAATTGTTGAGATTTTTTTTTTCCTACATTAAGATATTGAATGGCAACCAAGAGTTGTGTGTTTCCAAAATAACTTTTCCTACTTCATCTATTCTTGTAAAAATCTTGCTAAAAATGTGTAATTTTTTTTTAATAATAAATAGAAAAAATAATAATATAATAATAAAATAATAATTAATAATAAATAATTTAATAATAAATAGAATAAAGTTGTTATTATGAAAACAAACTATATTTATACAAAGTATAAATATAAATAGATATTTGTTAGATTTTGCAACACTTGCCGCAGGTCCCTACTTCAGGAACAATTAAAATAAACCAAGACAATATTTTGATAAAATTATTTACTGCAAAAATTAGTTTAGAAACAGAAAATAGTTTTCGAAGTTTTACGTGTACATAACACATACATAAAAAGCTCTTTTCAATTTTTTCTGCATCTTTTCTTTTAATACAACTCAAATAATATAAATAAAATTTACTTTTTCTGTCAACTTATTTCTAATTTTAATGTAAAGCATTTCGTACATTCAAGAAACTTTTCAATCTACCTGTTTTTATGCAAAAATGTTTTTAAATTTATTTGTATACCTTAATTTTCATTTAGTACTAAAAAAAAGAAAAGAAAAAAAAATCACATCAGGAATTATATTTATTTGTTATCATAAGAATTAACAAGATTTGTTCAAGGGAAAAACATTTAAAATTCTTTCAAAAATTGATTAGCTGTAAAATCTGTAGACTCCACTTTTGCTTTTATTACATTTATTCTGCTTTTCTGTGTTCTTATAGCTTGCTACACAACCATGGATAAAACAGTTGCAAGATATTTTAAAATAAATAAAAATATTACTCTTTCAAGCAAATTATAACAATGTCATATCAAGTAGCATTTAAGTGATATACATATAATGGTAATAATGACCTTGGTAATAAGGTTATATAATGGCCAAATGAATTTTTTTACCACTTTTGTTCTGGAAATGTTAGGGATATCTCTTCAGTTAGCGCTCTAAAGGGAAAAAAATAAAAAAAACTACATGCATACAGATACAATTGGGCAAATAAAATAGTCATTCTTAGGCACTTGTTTTTCTTTCCTTTTTTTCTGTTTTGGCTTATTTAATCTAAATAACATGCAAGTTGTTTAAATTTTATTATATTCTAAGTACTATCAAAACTATATATTCTAATAGAATACATGTTTAAAAAAAATCAGAGTGATTTAAATCTGGATTTTAATCAACCTGATTTAAATCAGCATATCCTGCCTTCTGGTCATCCTCATTTTCAGACTAATCCATCCCTGATTCAAATATGACATATCCTTTCTGAGCTGAGTGTGGAAGTGGCCTTTATAGAAAGATTGTGAATGACTTTCATGAAATTTTGATATAAAAAATGCATTCTCTCTACCATTTGTTGTCCTTTTGAAAATTTCACCTCTTTGTGTTCTAATTCTGAACTATGGAACATCCCTTACAATGAGAGCGATGACAAATTTTTAAGGCGCAATTAACATGGGTATAAAAATTGACTGCTTTTAATACCTATGTTCATCGCGCCTTAAAAATTTGTTCATCTGGGAGTTTACTCAAAGCAGAGTTAAACCACATTAAATCAATAGCCATTGACCGGGGTTATCCTGTTGGAATCATTGATTCAATTCATAATAAACTAATTAAATGTACACGTTCAAACGTTAACAATGTTTGCAATGAAAATTTAATTATACTTCCATATTTTCTGAGAATAAGCCATCAAATTTCTAGAATTTTGAAAAGATTCGATTTTAAAGTAATTTATGCACCATTTAACAATATCAAATTTACAGATCTCAAACATCCAATTGACAGATTTTCACATTGGGGAATTTATAAGATATCTTGCGAGTGTGATAGAATGTACATAGGTCAAACCAAACGACCCCTTAAAGTCCACTTGGGAGAACATAAAAACTATATTAAAAATTGTGACACTAAACGTTCAGCTATTGCTAACCATTGTTGGTCTGACAATCACCGTTTTAATTTTTCAGAGGGTTCAATAATTCAGAAATGCTCATCTATTTACGACTTTGATTTTTGGAAAGCTTATCTTTATGGAAGAATTCAGGCAACTTAGTTAATAATATGTCCAGTACACCAAATTTTTCAAATGTCTGGCTACCTTTCATTTAATTCATTCTCTTCGTTTCTCCCTCTTTTTCTCCTACGTACTTAATCTCGCCTGGTCTGGCCAGGCGCTCCTATTGGTTCTCTGCATCACATGTGTTTCCTGACTCTGCTGTTGTTTTGAAAAACTCAACGCCATTCAATCTCAGGCGCGTGCGAGATACACAAACATATTTACTTGGCTTAAACAATCGATTCGGTTTTAATCTTTTGAATTTGGCACTGATGATGGAGCTTTAGAGGCTCCAAAACAGCTGTTTGCCATTTTATATATTTTTATTTGTGCTATTTTATGTTGTTTACTTTTTTTTAATACTTCCAGGATCTTTCTTAAAGTAAACAATCTTTTTCACTAAGTGATTTAATTGCACTCAAATTCATAAAAATTAAAATAATTGTATTGCATTTATCTCATTTTTAGTAATCTAAATTTATTCCACCTATTTTCCTGATCATTTCTCATTATTTTCATGCAAATATTAATGCAGAAAATATATATATATTTCCTTCATTTTTGTAATTTTTAAATCATTCGCCATAAGCATTCACGAATCCTGGCATTTCCCCATGCCTTTCTTTCCCTGCCAATTTCTAAATGAGAACTTTTGTCTTTCTCTTGGTCAATCATCACCCATGTTATATTTTTGAATGCACACAGGTGGAGTCGTCTAAATTGTAAACATTCCATTTGTAAGCATTCCATAGGTTGGACTAGAGCAGCCATACTCAACCTTTTTTCTCGTGGGCTGCAAACATATGTTTGGAATGTTCGGCGGGCCACAACACAATTATTTTATAATGTGAAAAAGGGGTAATTTAAGTAGTAAGATAAAAAAAAAAGTAGTATATTACAAACCTATATAATAAAGTTAATATCATCAGTAGGATTGAACGTTTGTCGAAAAAGAAATATTACCAAAACCTTTAACACCACTATTTCCAAACAATAAACTTTGTGATAGATTTCAATTGCAAATGATGTACAAATAGTTGTATAAAACATTTTGTGGCCATTTTTATCCACAGTAAACGTTCAACCCTAATAAGCATTCTTAGTTAAACGTAATGATATAACAATGCAGTATTTCAAAGTTCTAAAAAAAAAAATAAGGTGATTTGCTTTAATAAATTAATCGTTTTCTCAATATAAAAACTTTTTTTTAAAGTGTAGAAATGTATAGTGCAAATATAATAAATTTGGAATAATATTGGTTTTGTGTTGAAGATTAAGAAATGTATACACCACTATAGCACAAATAGAACTACATGTAAAAAGAACTTTTGACTAAGGAAACTGTCTTTAAGATAATTTTAAATAACAGGACAGTTTTTGTCTTCCCATGAAAATATATAAAAGAACGGTGAAGGTCTTAAAAACTTTTATACACTTCTCAATTAATGTAATAAATAGAGGTTATTGATTATGTATCTCGAGTCGCACATAAAAGGTCTCCGGACCACATGCAGCCCGTCGGCCGCAGGTTGAGTATGGCTGGACTAGAGTGTTGCCATTCGCCAAAACTTCATTCCCAAATTAGTTTGGACATGAACATAATGGTGTGTCAGAGGAGTTTGCACGTGGTCAAAGCCTTGGCAACAGTCATGGCGAGCACTGAGTTAATGTAACCCGTGGGAGGGAAAATTTGTCTGTTAAATCGATCTCTTCTGTGAATGGTGGTTTGAAGAGCACGTCGTTTGTATTGGGAGGAGGTAGCCCACTGATAAAAAGGCAGGCTGCCTTTGATGGATCCTCATCCTCTCGAAACTCTACCTTTGAAGTGTGATTCTGCTGTGAAACAAGAAAGAAATTACATCTGTTAAAAGAAGTGGCTGCTGATTCAGAAAGAGACATCTTTTAGTTGCTGTCTAGTGAAGTAACTGGTAGTAGGACTAGTTGTTTGTTGCAAAGTTTCATGGTAGATCTTAGAGGTTCTATTTTTTTATGATAGCAGTCATTGCTGATGAATGTTTTTTAACAAAATCAATTTGTTCTTATTGCTCTTAATTGCCTGAACAATCATCAGCTGCCATCGCATAACCATAGAGCTCATTCAAATTCCTTTCTGCGAGATAAGCCTAAATCTACATAGTGACCAATTATCGCTCCTCGCAAATACGAATTGTCACCTTCAACCTAAATGACCAACTTATTCTGTTTTCTTGTTGACAATAATAGTGATATCCTCTAGAATCATACATCATATTCATCTAATTTCATAAACCGATAAACGTGAATATAAACAAAACTTCATAAACTATTCTTATTTCAGGCATGGAACTTTACATTCATAATAATCATAGAACTGTGAAAGAACAACATTTATTATTATTATCAAAATAAAATAGTGTTTCTCAATAAAGAGTTAATAGCCTGAAGCCTCCTTTTTACTATTTCCTCTTCTGATGAGTTAAAATATAATTTCACAAATTAAATCTTGGTAAATATATTCAAAAATATTTATTATATTAGAGTTGAATTTTCTTTTGATATTTGTTCACTTACTGGTATTAAACTTAATATTGCAAATTTAAGTTAATCTTTATATCTCTCTTTCTACAAGTGATATTTAATTGTTGTATAATGCAATTAAATTCAATATTATTAATAATATTGCAATTATACAGCATTTACATACATTGTAAATGCATTTAAAATATATGTGAATGCAATTACATATATTGAAGACATGCAAGTAGCAATATCTTCAATATAAACTTAACCTATTTGGTCAATGAGGTTCTGTGAGAAAATGATGTTTGATCTTTTTCTAATATTTTAAATCAATTTGGCTAAGAATCATTAATTAATTAGTTTTAATTTGTTTTCAAAATTTATTAATTTATGTACTTGTTTTACTTTTATTTTTTCAATACCCCATTCTCACAGTATCCTCACAAATACTCAAGATAACTTTATTCTTAGATTTTGGTGCAATTTAATTTGAGATTTTTAGATAACTATTTTCATTTGTATGAACTAAAAAAATGTTGGTACTTTTCCATTAAACAAACACCACTTTGAGCCTTGTGCATCTGTTGTCACAAAAGCTAAAAAGATGCTATTTACAAATATTAGGAAAAGTATATGTGAATGCTAAATTAGGTAGGAAATAGAAATGGTGCCATACATATATTTTAATGAAAAGTATAGCCATTTTATTGAGTACAAATTATAAAGGAAATTCATAATCAACACATATAATTAATTTTTCCTTACACAGCCAGCATAATGTTGATGATGAATTAAAATTGTTAAATATTTTATTAAAGCTAAATTATCTAACATTTTTAAAATGCAAGTGGCACTATATAAATTTAATTAAGTATGATTGTCAGAAGTCAGAATATTCAGAAAAAACGAGGGATATATACCAAAAGTATACAAACCAACAGTAATTTTTAAACAAATACAGAAATCTTGAAATCAGCTTTCAATATGTATATCTTCATTCTTCAGGCATAGCACCATTTTGGTGTTTCGAAATCCAGAATACATTATCATATACTTTTATGAACAAATATCACTACATGAATTATATGTTTCTTTGACTTGGAAAAATTTAACTTCACAATGTTCATCATTATTCAAATGCCAGAAATCATCTCTTGATTGAAAGAAGAAATTTTGAAAGAATAGTTCATTCAAAGTGGCAATTTTATAATCTTGTTGCAACATTTGTCGATGAGAAATAAGTAGTTTACTAACATTTAGTGCAAAACTTCTACTCATGTTCGTTTAACAAAAAAATAAATTGAGAAAAAGGTAAAGTCCAAAACAGTTAAACTACACATTGCAACATATAACTGTGACGTTGATATAACATGTTTTTCTTTTTTTTTAGCCTTTTTTTATTTATATCGTAATTTTTTTTATTTTATACATATTTTTCAGTTTAAAAATTTTTATAATTGTATTTTTTGTAGCATCCTCAAAATATGCCAATTTGATAATATTTTTCGATTATTTATTTGTTTAATTATTTTACTTTCTGAAAATTTTTGCTAACATTGACAGCAAAAATTCAGTAAAAATATTAATCTATACATATAATCTGCTTTGTCCTGACTAACTGATTCATCAATGCACAGACAAAACTATTGTAGCTAGAAACTTGAATTCTTGGATATATATTCGTAACACATAATAGGGTCCTACTAAGAAGGGATTTTTCGAAATTCAACTCCTAAGGGGTTAAAGTAGTTGTCAAAAGTTCTGGGTCATTTTGGCTATATCTCAGCAATGGTTTTAGGATATGGAGCATAACAAATCTTCTTAGAAAAAATGGTTAAAAGTGTATTTCAGTGATTTTCGAAATGTTTTGAAAGTAATCCCATTTTAAAATATTTTCGAATAGATGTTGACAATCCCATGGAATTTGTTCTAATGATAATCAACTTTGTTTTTTTAAAGAACCTTCAACAAATAAAATTGATACTCACCCCCCCCCCTTTTTTTTTTATCTTTTGTCAATTGAAACAGAAATTGCAGCCTGTGTTGGAATATTTTTGCATACTATACATTTATTTACATGTGATAAAATACATATAATTTTGCCCATTAAATTTATACATGTTATATGAAAAATTTTTAAACATTAAATTTTTATCTTTTGTTTAATTCTATTCTTTTAGGATATGAAGCAGGAATCACCATAAAAGATGAAATGCTCAAAATTATGAATTTTAAAACTACTGGTGTTATTAGTCTTTGTTCCCTTTGCCAATATTCCACTTATGATTTATCCAACTTTAAAAGACATATGCGAAGTCATAGCGGGGAACATCCTTTTAGATGTCATCTTTGTGATAAGTCTTTTACACGAAAAGAAAATCTCAAGAAGCATTTTATCAGTCATCAACAAAATCAGAAAAATATTTAGAATTTTACTGTATTTATGATTTATATAATTTTGTAGTTTTAATTTATGAGTGAATAATTTAGTTTGTAAAAAACTGTATTGTTTTGTACAGAGCATACCATAATTAACCCTGCAGGATTTTTACTTAATAATTTTATAATCAACACTTCTATATTTATAAAATTTATGTCAAAATAAAATTCAAAATATACTAATTATTTGCAAATATAAAGTCAAATAGAGTATTGTTAATAAGAGGATTAATAATGAAAGTGAAAAAAAATATCTACTCTCTTTTGAAGCTTTTAATTTAAAAGTTCTATCGACATGCAATATGTAGCTTTTCTATAAAAAAAAATAGTGCTAGATAATTTTTAATTTGTCTGAAATTAGTAAAAACGGTTTCATTATGATTAATTAATGAATAATGTGTCTTTATTGAAATAAACTATAATTTGTAAGGTCAATCACCATCTGAATTGTGAAAAAAATAAGGAAAATACATTTGAAAGTAAAACAATACCACACAGGAATGCAATGAATGTCTTTATTTAAAACAAGTGGATTGAACTTCGTGCCGTTATATTAAAATAAATGATCAACGTAAAAATAGCACAAATAAAATATATATAAAATAGCAAACAGCTCTTTCAAGCCTCTAAAGCTCCATCATCAGTGCCATAATTAAAAAGATTAAAAACTGATTTAAAAGTTTAGGCCATGTAAGTATTCTTGCGTCTCTGCTCGCGACCAAGATGGAATGGCGGTGAGTTTTTAAACACTCACCACCATTCCATCTTGGTCAAGAGACTCAAGCATACTTACATGGGCTAAACTTTTAAATCACTTTTTAATCTTTTTAATTTTGGCACTGATGATGGAGTTTTAGAGGCTCCGAACAGCTGTTTGCTATTTTATATATATTTTATTTATGCTACTTTTACGTTGATAATTTATTTTAATGTCTTTATTGCCAAGTTCAAAACCACTGGGAGTGCAGCTGGTGCTTATATACAAAATGTGTGAAGGCTAAAGTTTGTGTCCAAGAAAAAAATATACAGAATATATAAAAGAAGATAAAGTCAGAATCATCGGTGTCTCAGTCCTGTCTACTGAGGAATTTCACATGAGTGTAATTTGTTTGTTTAAGGCAAGACTTCAAATAATCAGACGTATGAATGGTAATCATATTGAGAATTATTTGTATGCAATTTTCACATTTTAAATTTTATTTATTGTAACTTTTGTAAATATAAAAAGATTAGTTCAAAAGTTAATAAAAAAAATGAGAGTTAATTATGGTGCACTCTGTATAATATTTCCTTTCGATGTTTTTTTGGATTGAAAAAAATGTATGTAAAATAAAAGTAAATCAGACTAAGAATTCTGAATTCTGTCTTTAATGGGTTTTCTGATTTTGTAAAACTTCAAAAAAAGAAATTCTTAAATTTTATAAGTGTTTAAAATTATATTACTTGACATGAATTGTCTAATAAAGAGGTTAAAACATGATACATTATGATCTCCAAAGGAAATTTGTTTTTAAAGATTGTGGGTGAATATTTTTTACTGATACAAAGTTTTTTAGACATACATTTCTGATTTGGATACGCAAGTAAAGAATTATTAGCTGCTTTTTCACCTGTCGTCAGGAGTGCTTTTTGGAAGTACTTTTAAATGAAAAGTTACAAAAGCTCAAAAATTTTATACAGCTATTCCTCTTGTGAATTGCTTAGCAATAAAACTAATAAATTTTAGCTTTGTTTTTCTCAGGTTTATTTAAAGTAGATTTTGATATTGAACTAATTGGATTCATCAGTCTGAAAAATAGAATTTGCCTATCTATGCATTGTTGAATGAAAAAAAAATATTGATATATTTATTTATTTTAATATACTGTTTTTTAAATATGTAATTCAAAGTGTTGTATTTGAAATATGTAAAGCTCAGCTGTAAAAATAAATAAAATTCAATTTGGTAATTATATGAAAAACAACTTTATATAGAAAATGCTCATAAAAATGTTAATAACTTGGCTTAAAATTCTTTGTTTTTCACAGTAAATGTCAATGCTTTCTCAGCTAAAAGCATAATTTTTCAATTTTCCTTTGTTAGAAAAACAAACAAGCTGTATAAATTTTAAAATATTAATTTAAATTATTGAAATTATCTTGCACATGAAAAAAGCTCCTGTTATAAATTGTAAATCTAAATGTGAAATCTTTATTTTTTAAAACATTTCTTCATTAATTTTATTTTTAACAGGGAAAAAT
Organism: Maratus michaelseni; assembly: GCA_963931845.1. Lineage (NCBI taxonomy): Eukaryota > Metazoa > Arthropoda > Arachnida > Araneae > Salticidae > Maratus > Maratus michaelseni. Next base: position 251,531,673 of record OZ007590.1, on the reverse strand, counting down.
ATGAAATGAAAAATTTGTTTTGAAATAAGGTCAAAGTATAAATATATTTAATAGTGTAAAGATATAATCAGGTACAACGCATGAGAGTATTATTATATGCAATATTTTTAGTGTTTTGATGCAATTTTACCTCATTAAATAATTACATATACTGTTTAATTTCAATTATTTTTTTATTGGATTAACACTAATATAAAGATATGCAATACATGAATATTATTGCTCAAGAAAAATTAATTTTACTACACATTTTTATTAAAAAGTTAAAACAAGATTGTGAGTACACTTACCATTAAAGCCATGTCCACTGTACAAAAAATATATAATGCATAATTGTGTATTATAGATTGTTGTGAAACTTTATAAGCAATTTTCTTTCTTTTTCTTTTCTTTCTCTTTTTTTTTTTTTTTTTTTTTTTTTTTTAAAGAAAAGATACGTTTCATTATCTTAGAAAGATACTTTTTTTTTTACATTTTGTCCTTTATTAATGTTCAAATTCTTATCGAAATATTTGAAACTCTCTTTGCCTGTTATTATTATTTTATGTGCGCTCTTAAGTTAATGATTTTTGGACAGTCATGTGTAATGATTTGCTTTTAAAAACCTAAATGCAAAGTTTTTGATAAAACTGTAAAATATGTGAATTTTAAATTCGTCGTGTAAAAGACGATTGCTTGAAAATTTCTTTTATAAAAGATTGGGCTAAATTATAGCCTAACATGTGTTAGGTATTGTAATCAGTAATTTAAAAGTTGCTTTTGCTTAAAAAAAAAATAAAAATAAATAAAATTAGCAATTACTGATATTTCATAAAATAAAATTATTTTTTTATTATTATTATTTAAATATAAAATATGATATTTAAGTAAACCAAGATCATTTGCTACTTTTCCTTTTAAAAATTGTAAATGAAATACTAGCTGCATTATTTTTTTACTGCTCTGTAAATTCATCTCTCTATAATTTTAGCAATTAATTTGTATTTTCATGTATCATATTTTTCGTAGTTTTTAACTGTAATTTTGCTGAAATTTTGGAAGTGTGAAAATGCATTTTTGTTTTCTTTATTTAGGATTTCCATTTGGCAATACAGTGAAGAATGAAATAACTGAAACAGTGATATGTAAAAATACTGGTGTTATAAATCTTTGTTCTCAGTGTCCATATTATACTTCTGATTTAGCAAATTTCAAGAGACATTTGCTTGTTCATACTGGAGTAAAACGCTTTAAGTGTGATTTTTGTGGCAAATGTTTTTCTCAAAAAGTGCATTTACAGAGACATTCTATTACCCATGTTCAAAGTTCTTGAATCTGTTATAATTAATCTTTTGTCTCTTTTTCAAATTATTATTTTTTGTTTTTTATCAATATAATATATATATAGTTTCAATGGTTAATTTTTGCAATAAGTTTTTATATATATATATATATATATATATATATATATATATATATATATATATATATATATATATATATATATATATATGTATATATATATATATATGTATGTATGTATGTATGTACACCGTATATTCTGGCATATAATGTGACCTATTTTTATGCATATTTGCCTTATAATGCACACCTCCATTTTTGCAAAGAAACCTTCATAAGATACATTACAAAAATAAATAAATAAATAAATGGAAAAAATAATGTCTATCATTTTCCATATAATCTTATGCGGAAAAAAAAATGTAAGAAAGTAGCGTGATCATTGAATTAGAAATCTTAATTCATATTATCATCTTTTTTTCCTAAATTTCTAATCTCTTATTAACCAGCGTAAAATGCACACCTGTAAATTTTGATCAGTTTTCTTGTATCAAAAGTGTGCATTATAATGCAAGTTTATATGGTGTATCTATCTATCTATCTATATATTTATTTATTTATTTTAATTTGAACCTGTGTAGTATTAGAGCTGTATTTTATATTGTTTGCTAAAACTTACTTTCTTAAAATATAAAAGTAAAATAAAACATAGTTTATATGAACTTTTTTTGTGAAATCATTGATTCAATTATTCCATTATTTGTTAATGTTGAAACAACTTTTCAAATATTTTTAACTGGGAATAAAGCAAAATTCAAGTATATTTATTGCAATTGTTTTAATAATTTGTTCTTGAAAGGTTAAAAGTAGTCAATACATATTAATTCAAAATTAAATTGTCTCAATATTATGTACTTTAATCCACCGAAAGAGGTAATTTCAATTTCTCTGATAGTTATAAAATATTAGTAATATTTGTATTTTTATGTATTCTGTCCATTTTTTCAAAAGATATTTTTATATTACTAGTAACATTTGACACTTTTGATTTCAAGTTATAAAATACTGCTAAAATGTGTATAGATCTGATGCACATAGATTTAATTTTATTGGGCTATCATTAGTGTAAACTGCCTTATTTAGAAATAAAATACAATGGGAATTCCATAAATATTGAGTAAAAGCATAAAAAATAAAAGTATACTGGTAGAAAAAAAATTATTTTTATTTATTTTTTTATTTTTATTTATTTATTTATTTTCAAATTATTTTCTTATAAGAAGATTGTAAGATATGCAATAATTCCATCATTCAGTTTACATCATCTGAAGGAAGATGTTTTGAAAAAGAAAAAATGAAAGTTTTTGTTGCACCCATATTTATATATGATATGATTTTACTGTCCGTTTATATAGAATGTCACTCGTATTGTGTCATCTCAGTAGTGTTACTTCTAAATAATCCAAAAATGTAGACATTTTCAGATCTATGCTAATGATTATCACAATTTCTTAGTTTTTTGCTTGCTACACCTTGTTTTGTTGAACAAACACACTTAAACTTTATTTGGAAACATTAAAATTAGATAATAGTCAGAAATGTCCTAAAAATTTAATTCTGATCGGATGTCTCAACTCACATATTTGTTGCAAAGCTCTGTAAGTTTTTCAGTGTAATAAAGGAATATTTGAAACGATAATTTAGTGATTACTCTCAGAAATGGGCAAATATGACGAAAAACCATTTTCGATGCAAAATACTTTTCAAAATACAAAATACATTAATTTTAGTTATTGTGCATTATCTTGCACTACACTTAAATGTTTTAATTGCAGTGTCGTGGTATAAATTATTATCTACTGTATTGACAGGTCCTTATCCAAAAATAGAGGTCTACATGGGCCAAAATTTCCAAACCCAGGCCCACGCCGACCCGTAAAAAAAAAATTTGGACCCGGCCTGTTATAAAAGTTAAAAGTTCAGCCCAAGTCCAGCCCTGACCATACAAAAAATTCTTTGGCTGGGCTAAAAGCTAAAAGCTCAACCCGAGCCTGTTCCGTATAAAAACTTAATTGGCCCGTATAAATTTCTTCATAAAATAGATTTTTCGCCAATGTGGTTAAAAATTCTCTTGTATGAGGCATTCTGACAAAAAATATTTATTTTAGCTATTTTTTATGTTTATATTCTTCATTTTTTTTATACAGAGTACAAGCACATTTGTTCCAAAATACTGCCCCCCCCCCATATTTATTTCTGTCTGTGCCTATGTAAGCTATATATATATATTTTTTTATGAATTTCTATTTGTATGCAAATGTTTGAGTTATCACTAATACCATTAATCCATATTCCATGGTTGGAGACTTACAAATATGAAAAATGCATTAAAGAAAAATCTTCTAAGACGGACTCATATAGGCGAGAAAAAAAATCTGTTATAGACAAGTTCCCACCTTAGCTGGTACATCACCTGCTGTAAATGCATTCTATTCTTTTCACGTTTATTATTACATTCATTTTGCATGGATCAACACATTTTTCCATTTAAGACCATCATAAACACGTTTATTTTCACAGGTTTTTGTGTACTTTAATTTTATTGCTTAGAAATATATGTGCTATTCTTCAAAAAGTATAAATTTAAAATTTTAATTGTAGAATAATGGCGAATTAAAAATATATGCGCTTTTTGCAAAAATTGTTGGACTAGGCCCAATTTTACTGATTTTTGCACTGGCTATGCCAGGCCAGTGATTATTATATGATCTTGGTCGAGATCGAGCCTGAAAATTTCTTCTCATCCAGACCTCTAGGAAAAATGTCCAAGTCCGGCTCAGTCCAGAAAAAAATAGGTTTGGTCTGACCTTGCCCGAGTCTGCAGGAAAAAATAAAGCCCGAGCTCGATCCAGTCCGAAAAGAGTGATGACCAGGCTCAGTTGGTTTTGGCCTGAAAATAGTGTTTTGGTCATACACCAATTATCATAAAAAAATATTGTTTTGAAATATTTCGAGTATACTTATATCTAATGCATAGTATGATGTATCACAATTAATTAATTTCCTTTCACTAGGAATTCTCAAGTATACATTATCACTATTCATCTTTTCACGAGTCTATGCAATAACTAACTGCATTACACTTCTAACACACTTTAAACAAGCAGGAAAACTCGGGACGATCCTACTTGTGTATCACACAACAAAATTTTATAATTCCCATAGCAACATTAAGAATTATAGAAACTTTTATTATAACCATTCAGCAAAAATGTTTCGTCAGAAGATAAAATTCCTTATCATACCAGATTTGAAAAAATGTGTTTATATTAACTTCCAGAAACAAATTCAAAGACTAGACAAAGCAGACAAGCATATATTTTCCTGTTGTGAATATGTGAATCATTATTTTGCGATTTAAACGAACTTCAAGTCTGGTACGAACAGTTTGAAAAATTGAGAAATGTATTTTGAAAATACAAAATATATGGAAAAATCATTTCAAAATACATTACCAAAATACTTTTGCTTTATCTGTTTAAAATACAAAAGTATTTTGAAAATGTATTTCAAGTAGATGTATTTACTATACTTCCCAACTCTGATACACTTTGCATTTCTGTGTAAAGTTTTATTATTAAATGCAGAATACTGTGAAGGAATTTGTGTTAATATACATGTAGCTTCAGATAATTTTTTTCAGTCATGTTCATTGATCCATATTTTTCTTTTCTTTTTAAACTTTTTCTTGTACAATCATGTTTTTAGTTTTTTTTTCTTTTTATTATTGTGGGTTCATTTTAATTTATCTGTTTTAGGTTTTCAAAAAGGAAAGCGGAAAGGAACAGTCAATATATGTTCACAGTGTTCATATACTACACCAATTACGAGTCATTTTAAAAAGCATCTGCTTATTCACAGTGGAAAACGTCCTTTTATGTGTGAAATTTGTTGTAAATCATTTCGACAGAAAGAACACCTCAAATCTCATTCAATAGTGCATTTGACTCAAAAATGTAAATTTTGCAGGCAAACCTTTTTCGATGAAAATGAATTCAAATCTCATATGAAGACTGTACACTTAATTGATGTATGAATTATTTTAAGTTTACAATAAACAGTGTTTTTCTAATGCTGTTTGTCGTCTTTATTATTTTTATTTAAATAAAGTATACATTTAAAAAATTTTTGAAGTTAAAGTATCCTTATATGCAGTACTTGATTTGTAAATAATTTTTTTCTGTCATATACAGTTGAAGCACTTTGTAACGAATTACGATATAACGAAAGGCATGATATAACAAAATGCTCATAATCATTTAGTTGGCCTGTATGTTAAAGAATACTGAATTTGAAACAATATAACGAAATATTTATAACAAAAAGAATTCGAGCATGAAAAGTGAAATAAAAACAATATAACTAATTTTTCACTCTTTTTTTTTTTTTTTACCTAACACAGGGAGTGGAATTTTATTTCTTAAATACCAGCTTTTTTTCTATAACATAACCTTCAATCTTTTTCTCTACAGCCAATCACATATTTTCAATACTCCCAAGAGAGATTTTGGGTAGGGCAGTGTTTTAAGACAGACAGAGGGACGGCAGCTTAGCTGAACTGGATTAAGTTCTTTATTATTCGATGACTGTTTTCATTGACATTTGCTTTTCCTATAAATTTATTGCGTGTTATTCTTTAAAACTCTTTGTACGCTGGCTATGTCTGGTGAAAGAAAATGTTTGAATTTAGAACAGAATATCGAAATTACAAAATGCTTCAATAATAATATTAAAAAAAAGGGATGTAGCAAAAAAATTTGTTATTCCAAGCAGCACTCTCAGCACAATATTTGAAGATAAAGAAAAAATTCTTAAAATTTTCGAAAAGGGTGCAATTTCCTCATCGTTTAAACGTATACACAAAGCAAAATATGCAGATGTGGAGTAAGTATTGTTTTCATTGTTTAAAGATGCAAGATCCAAAAACATCCTTATTAGTGGAAGTATTTTGCAAGAAAAAGCATTTGCATTTGTCAAAATACCTGGATATAAAAACTTTCATGTAAGTGATGGTTGGTTGAGTAAATACAAAAAAAGATATGAAATTGTGTGTAAAATGTTGGAGAAGCAGCCTCTGTTTCAGAAGAAACAATTGAAGAATGAAAACTCAAAAATACTTGAGGATTACAATCGAAAAGATATATTTAACATGGATGAAACAGGATTGTTTTTCCGTTTGATGCCTGGTAAAACAGTATCTTTTAAAAAAGAAATTTGTCATAGTGGGAAAAGGAGCAAAGATTGACTTTCTTTAGCATTATGCTGCAGTGCCGATGGCTCTGAAAAGCAAAACCTCCTGTAATTGGAAAAACAAAGAATTTCTGGTGTATCCCAAAAAACGTAATGAAAACTTTGCCTGTAATGTACAGGCATAACTGCAAAGCTTGGATGTCCAAATGTCTTTTTAAAGAATGGATTTTAGATTTGACAAAGAGATGCAAAAAGCCAAAAGAAAAGTTCTGCTTATTTTAGACAATGTCTGTTTGCATGTGAGTTCTGTTCGTCTTAAATGTATAACATTACTTTTTTGCCACCTAACACTACATCCAAAATACAACCATTAGACCAAGGAATTATTCGTTCCTTTAAAACTAAATACCTGAAGATGCTTGTAGAGTAAATGATCGCGAGTTCAAATGACAAGAAAGAAACAAAAATAGATGTGCTGAAAGAAATTTATATGATAAATAAAGCTTGGTGTGATGTTTCAAAAGAAACTATTGTTAACGCTTTTCCAGTTTCAGGAATTTTCTTATCACCTTCAAATAATAATGAAACAGTTTCTTTACCCGAATTGGAAGATACAGAACTACTGATTTCACCCTTAATCTCGACTTCTGACTTTAAGTTTGATCAATACGTTAATGTTAATGAACACATAATAAGAGTTCAATGAAGAGAATATCGTCAAAAAAGGTGCAAAAGATGAATTATCCGATGGCAGTGTCAGTGAAGAAGAAGAATTTATATAAATTGGAGGGAAACTTTTACTATCTGATGCACTCAAGTATTTACTGAAAACTGTGTGTTACATGCATTCTGAAAACTTGTTAAAGAATGATATTAACACGTATTTTCACAAAATAGAGCATACAATATTATACAATGCTGTTAAGAAAAGAAAGCTGAGCTTGTTAACTTCATTCTTCAAACATATATAGGAATGTAAAAATGCCCTTTAAGAGAATTAAATCAATAATATTTTTTTACATTTCAACCTGCCCTTTTTTTTTTTTCATGTGTAGCATAGTAATATATTGGGTTGTTCGGAAAGTTCCTTCCGTTTGGGAAAACCAATTCGTACCGGAAAATTCGGTATGAACCAACTTTCCCAAATGAAAAGGATTTTCCGAACAACCCAATATATTATACATATATATGCATATATGTACCATTAAAATAATACAACAAAACTCTAATTATCTGAAATCCAGTCATCCAGATCAATAATCACAAAATAAAAATTTTATGACATGAATTGTACGAATATATTCGTAAAAATATAATTATGTTGAAATTCCTTTTTAAATAAACTCTTTTTTTTTTTTTTTTTTTTTTTTTTCTCCATTGTTTGTAGTAAAAGTGATCCTTACTATTTGTTATCAAGGCTTAATTTAATATGAATTAATAAGGCTTTTTTGTTATTTAAAAAAAAAAAAAAAAATTAAGAGATATCTTTATGTAATAAACCACCTTTTTTTATGATTGTCTCCATTATCCGGACTTTTGCATACTCAGATAACGTACAGACCACATTAGTCTGCATAATTGGAGTTCTTATTGTATAACAAAATAATTCGTTGTAATGTTTTAACGAAATAGTTCGTTATAACATTTATAACAAGCAAATCTTTGGAGCACTTTCGATTTCGTTATAAGGTGCTTTGACTGTATTGAGTTGTAACTTTTTTTAATTACTATATTCTATTGTGTTTATAGATATATACATGTTTGTATATTTATTAACTCATAGAGAAAATAGGAAATGATATTAAGAAAGACTGCAGAACTTGTTTGTGTAGTTTTAAATGAATTTGATAGCATACATATACACTTGTCTTATTTTTAAAAAAAAAGTTTTTGACAGTTATTAGCTCAAGCTTTAAATCATTGTACAGCATTTTAAAAGTTTTCTATGATTATGAAATAACCCTTTTAAATAATTTATGGGTGGATTTTTTTTTTTTCTTTAAACATTATTTCAAAGTAAAAAAAATTATTTGAAATCTCTTAGATTAAGAGAAAATCGTTAAAATATTGCCATTAAAATTTTCTTCAAACACATAATCCAAAAAATAAATAAATAAAAAATAAATAAATTCTGAAACTATATTAATAGAAAAATGTTTTTAAAAGAAATATATCACCTAAAATAAATATTCACAAACATTTATATCACATATCAATTGTAAATAAAACAATAGCGAATGATTTGAATCCTAAAATAATAATTATTGTAGTAAATGAATTGTTTATATATTTTCTTTAAGATAAATAGCTGAGTATTATATTTGAAGTACATTGAGCTGAAAGAACAAAGTTTTAAATTTTATTTAAATAATTGAGATTAAAATAAAAAAAATTAGGGATAATTGTTGCAGCTTTTTTGTGTAACAAAATATGTAAAACTGAATAGATTCTAATTAATAAAAACACAATTAGTGTTATTTTGAAAAATACAAACCAACTGTATATAATATATATATATATGTATATTATATGTATATATAGTAATCAATCTTGTATTTTACCTTTAAACTCGGACTTTGAATATCCATCACTGTCTTGACCAATGGGAATTGTTCGGTTATATTGTTTCATTATGATTTAAAGCAAAAATATTGAAGACATTGAATAAATAAAAATATCCTCTACTGCCAAAATACATTAGCTTTGTTGAAATCAACAACCATATCTTTCAGCCGATAGTAAACAAATTCTAAATTATGTTGATTACATTTTAAAAGCAAGCATCTTCATGTATTGAAAGGTAATAGACACATATGCAGTTTTAAATATGATGAAAAAGGAGAGGGGGGGGGGAGTGCAAGAGATGAATATCTGGTACAAAGTAATGCAAGCAGTTTCAGAATAGTAATTCTTATAAATGTGTAGTTATTTTGAAATGAAAGGGAAATTATTTTAATATCATCATTTGCTATATTTTTTAATTTATTTTTAAGGCTTTGCCTGTTAACCGTTACCTACGAGTAAATTTAGTTAATGATAATTTAGCAATTAAAAGTTGTACTAAATTAGATTAATTCAGACCCTTCTGTTTCAGTACAAATTTATTTATTATTACTTAGAAGAAACAGATGTGAACAGAATTTAACCCAACAAAAAAATTTCAAAGCACTAAATTTGACACCTTTTTATGGCCATGATATAGTAAAACCTGCTAAGATGAAATTTCAATGAATCAGAAGAACATTCTATTTTAAAGGTATAGGTTTCTATCTCGACAGGTTCATCCTTTTTTATAGGTAAAACTTGAATGGAGGAAATTTATTTTTAATTAATATGAAATCAAATTCATTTTTTAATCAAATATTTTATATTTAACTAATTTTGTATTAAATTAAAATAGAATTGTTACTTGTGAAACTATGGTAGAAAAATATCTTAAATTAACAAAAGGATTCCATTTTCACATTAAGCAAATTCGTCTTAAACAAGTAATACTTTTTAAAAGGTTATTTAAATGGTAGAGTGTTTTTGCATTAAAAAAATACTCATGCTTATTTAGGTACTTTTTTCAAGAAAACTACAAGTTTACCTACCTTGAAATCTTCCTAACTTGACACAGTAAATTAATTAATTTTTTTTTTTTTTTTTTTTGTCAATTACATATTTTTAAAATGCAATTATTTAAAAATGACATTTTATATAAATTTTAAAAATATATAATTGAAAAAAATAAACAAGTTAATTAATGTATAACATTTCATTTGCAAATGTATACCAGTCTGTGTTTTTGTGGTTATGTTTTGATTGGTTGTGGTCTGAGAATCTGTGCACGGAGGCAGAAAGATTTGGAAATCTGGGTGAATGCTTTTTAGCTATCTCACTTTAAAACTAATAGATGGTAGCTCTAGATATTTTAATTTTAAGAAAAGAAAAATAAGGGGAAATTTTTTTTTACTATTATCTCATCTCATTAAGGATAAAAATATGTTTATATGTTGTTAAAATGGCCACATCAATTTTCTACTGTCATTGCCAAATTTAGATGGCAGATACCTCGCCGTTGATATATGTATCATAAAATATGTGTTTTATATTTAGAGATGGAAGGGTTATATTTATTATTATTACTGTAAATGAAATTAAACTGTATTTCTGATGAATGTTCAGTATTAAAATTTTATTTTTTTATTAATGTTCTGTTATTCCATAAAGTTACTTGCACAGTAGATAATAATAGATTTTAAAATAAACTAAGTTTCATATATTGATGGAAAGTTATTGTATATTTGGTGGTAAATTTTATATTATTTAATAATATTTCATTTAATATGATAAAACTATGTAAATATTGATTCTGTATTGGGAAATGAAGCCAATTTATTTTTAAATATTTTTAAACTTATTTTAGGATCATTTTATTCTGAAAATCTTGAACTTAACAACTACAGAAAAAGTGGATGTAATACCATTCATGTTTGTTCCTTCTGTGATTATTCTACTGCTGTATCCTTCCATTTCAAAAGACACATGCTTATGCATAGTGGCCAAAAACCATTTATGTGTAATGTTTGTAATAAATCATTTAGTCGAAAAGATTACTTAAAAATTCATGTGATTACACATACTGGGTATCGTCCTTTTTGCTGTCAAAACTGCAACAAAACATTTCTAACTAAACAAAATCTTAAATTACACGTATGTCAGATACAAAATGAATAATGTTTGATTGATGCTCTTTCAATGAAATTGCTTAAATTTTATTAACTAAAAGAGACCTTTGTTATGCTGTATCTTTAAGAAAATGTCAGAGATTGTTCTGTTATTATAAATTTTCAAGAGCCTTGGTGTTATACAAAGAAATGTTGGCTGAATAAAACTACTGTGCAATTTTATTTTGTTTGTTGTAAAATCAAGCAATATATTTGAAATGTTTATACTTAAAGCTTTAAAAGAAATTAGATTCTCTAAAAACATTTACATTTTTACATTTTTTTTTTTTAAATTTGACTTTGTAAAAGTGGTTTTCATATTTTGTACTTTTAAGCCCTTAAGCGTTGTGCCCAAGACATTCATGGGCAGTGTAGGCTACATTTTTAAAATTCAGAATGTTTGATTCCCATCAATTTTTTTTAAATATTGTTATTGGCTTTATTCTCGCACTGTTTTATCTGCCTTTAAATAAGGAAAATATTTCTACTTTAAAAAAATGGTGGCAATCGAACAAACTGAATTTTGAAAAAGTAGCCTATATCTATCAGGTGCGACGATTAACGGGTTAAACAATGAACAGAAAGTAGCAAATAAGTAGTTGGATTATATAAAGTTTTTATCCGATTGCTTCATTATTATCTTATTTCTTTAATTCTGTTTAAAAACTGTTATCTATAGTTCTGTTATTATTATCTTTTAAATGCTGTATAGTTGCTCTTCAATAAAGTGCAATACTAAAAATGTTGAGAGAAAATATTGTGTTTGTTTTTGTTTTGAAGTATCTAAATACATAATACATTTTAATTATTCCTTCATTTTTTTTTTTCAATTTTATTTATGTTTTGGTTTTTGTAAACTGAATTTCTTAATCCTCAGACTTTCAATATTCTAAATTAGATGTACTCAAATTTTTGGACCATCATTTTGAATAAAATTATTTTAACCTGTAGGAAAATCTGTAGAACCTGAATTATTTGATCCTGCATAGGAAGATTTTGAGGTTTAACCATATAGAATAATAGAAGTTTGGCATTTATGCTTTTATAAACTATTAAAAATGTTTATTTTGTGCATTTTATTTTATGAATAATTTTAGCTTATGTGTGTTTGTAGAAATATTCTGGTGAATTTCTCTGTATTGACAAAATATTATTCTGAGGTTCACATTAAATTACATTAAACTTAAAAGAGTTTAAAGTTAAATTTTCATCTCTTCATAAACTATTACAAATTATCTGTTAATGATGATATATTAAATGAAGATCTCGGGGAAAAAAACATAATATTATTAAATAAAATGTTCATTTAAACATTTTTTAATACGTGTAAATTAACTATGCATATAAATCTTTAGTAAATTGATTTTCATTAAGTAAAATTTTATTAAAAACCAACTTATTTAATTATCACTTAAATTTTAAAACTTCTTTCTTTTGAAGAGAAAAGAAGAAGTGCTTTTTCTGGAAAAGAATTATTTTGTTAATTCAAATATTATTATAAATTATAAGATTTTTTGGTCATAATTTTTTTTAAATATTGTTAATAAGATAGAAAGTAATGATAGAGTGATTGATAATATAATGCTAGAGTATTTGTTTGTGTTCCATCATATAAATCTTTGGATATGTATATACAGGGTGATTCATAAAAGATGGGCAGAACTTTAAGGGGTTATAGTACACTTAAAGACAAATAATATTAAATAGGAGACTAAGGGTCCCAGACGTATTCCCAAGGAGATAGGGGGCATTAAAGTTTAGGGTCCGAAATTTCAAATGATTATAAAACATGGAAAAATTGGTCGATTCGTTTGCGGTTTTTGCAAAAAATTTTCTTTATGCCAGTATTTTCTTGAAATAAAATTTTAAAGTTCAATTTCAAAAAATGCCGATAGGGGGCGCTTTAGACTTTGGAGTAACAAACAACTATTTTTTAACGTTATTTTTTGTATTTCTTTAAATGATTTCGAAAGCTTAGACTTAAACTTAAATTTTGATCTAAAAATCTGAGTCCTAACGAGTAGTTAAGTAGTGTAAACTGAAATTTGAAATTTGAAACCCTTCTCCCCCCAGAACAAAAATCAGTTATTCCCGATCTTTGTGTCGTAGATTAGGCTCTAACTACTGCCGCGTTTTGCTAAAATTATTCTTTATGTCAGTATTTTCTTGAAAATAAATTTTAAAGAAAATTTTCAAAAAATTCCGATAGAGGGCGCTTTAGACTTTGGAGTAACGAACAACTATTTTATACCGTTATTTTTTGTGTCTCATTAAATGCTTTCTAAAGCTTAGACTTAAATTTTCAGCCCAAAATCTGAATCGTTAGACGTGGTTAAGTTTCTGGGGAGAGGGGTTTGAAATTTCTACTCCTGAGCACAGTTCAGTTTACCATGTCCACACATTGTGTGCTGTGATACGAGGTAAAAAGACACAAATTAGGATTATGTTACCAAAGCATATTTATTAACATGTAATCACAATAAATGTTCAAAATTGTGACCACCAGAGGTTATGCACGCAGAACAACGGCGACGAATGAAACGGCGAACATTCGCGAAAACATCAGGCTTTTCGAGCACTTCCCCTACAGCGGCGGAAAGTCTGGCGACCAGTTCCTCGGGGGATTCAATGGGTGTCTCATACATAAGAGCCTTCAATCGTCCCCAAAAAAAGAAATTGAGGGGTGAAAGATCTGGCGAGCGAGCAGGCCAAGCAACAGGACCACCTCGACCAATCCATCTGTTCGGAAATGTGATGTCCAGATAGTTGCGGACGTCTCGTACGTAATGGGCTGGCGCTCCATCGTGCTGGAACCACATGACCCGCCGGATGCGTGGAGGAACAACGTTTAACAGGTCTGGCAGCACATGTTGCAGAAATGTGAGGTATGTTTTACCGTTGAGGCATTCAGGAAGAAGGTACGGTCCGATTAGGTGGTCTCCGAGGATTCCTGCCCAAACATTGATGGAAAAGCGTCTCTGATGAGCATGTGGATACGTAGCATGTGGATTGACATCCGCCCATACATGTGCATTGTGTGTGTTAAATGTACCTTCACGTGTGAAGGTACATTCATCGGTGAAAAGCACAGTTCGTCCAAAATGTGGATTTAGCGCGTTCTGCTGCAGAAACCAGCGGGCGAATTCAATACGATTTGGATAATCCCCTGGAGACAGTTTCTGGACTCGTTGCACATGAAACGGGAGCAAATGTTCATCCTTCAGTACCCTCCAAGTCGTGGACTGTGAGGTATCCACCTGGCTAGCCACTGTTCGTGTACTTGTACTTGGCTGCGCCGCTACTACATCCAGAATGGCTTCTGCAACAACTACTGATTCGTCCTTTTTTGCACGACCTGCATTCGACCGGGAAGCGAGAAATGATCCCGTCTCACACAACTGTCTGTGCAAGCGCTCGAAAGTTTTGCGGTTAGGCAACCGCCTGTTAGGAAATCGCTCTCCGTACATTCGTTGTGCCTCTGCACCATTTCCATCTGCCGCTCCGTAAATTAAATGCATCTCAGCCTTTTCCTTATTCGTGAAGGGCACCATCTTCCGATTCATTACTACAGCGACTTACACTTGACTCACCGTTCAGTGGTTTTTATGCCTGAATCGTGTCGAAATTTTGCATACGTGTTCTTCTTCTTCCCCATTTGACATTTGCATACTTTCTGTTTCCTTCTTCACCCGGTGACTAGCGTCAGGAATGGAGCTTTAACGTTTGCATGAGCGACGTTTCCAACTGTGCCAGTGCCTTTATGAGTGAATTCCGACTATGCAGTCCTTGACGAAAGTTGTATTTTTGCCTCGTATCACAGCACAGAATCGTTGGGCATGGTTAAGTAGTGCAAACTGAACTATGTTCAGAAGTTGAAATTTGAACCCCCTCCCCTCGCTACTGAACCACGCTCAGCGATTCAGATTTTTAGCTGAAAATTTAAGTTTAAGTCTAAGCTTTAGAAAGCATTTAATGAGACACAAAAAATAACGGTATAAAATAGTTGTTCGTTACTCCAAAGTCTAAAGCGCCCTCTATCGGAATTTTTTGAAAATTTTCTTTAAAATTTATTTTCAAGAAAATACTGACATAAAGAATAATTTTAGCAAAACGCGGCAGTAGTTAGAGCCTAATCTACGACACAAAGATCGGGAATAACTGATTTTTGTTCTGGGGGGAGAAGGGTTTCAAATTTCAAATTTCAGTTTACGCTACTTAACTACTCGTTAGGACTCAGATTTTTAGATCAAAATTTAAGTTTAAGTCTAAGCTTTCGAAATCATTTAAAGAAATACAAAAAATAACGTTAAAAAATAGTTGTTTGTTACTCCAAAGTCTAAAGCGCCCCCTATCGGCATTTTTTGAAATTGAACTTTAAAATTTTATTTCAAGAAAATACTGGCATAAAGAAAATTTTTTGCAAAAACCGCAAACGAATCGACCAATTTTTCCATGTTTTATAATCATTTGAAATTTCGGACCCTAAACTTTAATGCCCCCTATCTCCTTGGGAATACGTCTGGGACCCTTAGTCTCCTATTTAATATTATTTGTCTTTAAGTGTACTATAACCCCTTAAAGTTCTGCCCATCTTTTATGAATCACCCTGTATATATTATAAGAAAGTAATGGTGTTAATCAAAGATGGCTTTAGTTGCCATGGAACAATGAGTGAGAATTTTTTTTCAATTCCACTATGAATGATTGTTTGTAAACTATTAAGTATTAACCAGTTGTTTTATGCATTTTTTTGCCATTTATATTTTAGCATCCTGTATAGTTTGACCTCATCTTACCCTTCTCAAGCTGTCTCTGATATTGATTTTTTTTATTTTAATCCTTTATGTTGATTTTATAATTGTTTCATTATAAATCATTCAGAATGCAAGTAAATTCTTACATTTATACAGAATTTGTTTTTCTTTTTAATTTTTATCATCAGTTTGCTATTTTTAAATATTAATAACATAAATTATATGTTTATTCCTGCTTATCATAAAATAATTTCATATATGTTTTTTCCAGTTCCATCACAAGTTTCTAAATAATGAAAATAGGTCATTGAGGATGGTCTGACTCTATTCGCTCTATGGAATTTAATCAGGGGTTTAACTATGCTAAAGACTACAACAAAGCTGCATATATTAACTCCCCACCCTATTCTTGTGGACACACCTAGATAAAAATAAATAGGGAGTTTTGGGGTTTCCTCAATTTCAGAACCTATCACATTTGCTACTGTGTGTCACCCTATAGTTGTGCCACGGTTTAATTTTGAATATACGAATCTTAGAAGATATAAAATTAAAAGACAATTTTTGTTTTAAAGAATAAATATAAAATAAAGAAACCTCTACTGAGAGGGGAAAAAAAAAAAAAAAGACAAAATAAACGTTTATCATGTAGTAAGAGCAGCTACCCTAATAGCACAGTCACAATGGTAATAAAAAAATGTCATCTTTATTTCATTACATTATGACTTACAGATGACTGCCACTTCATATTTCTCCACTGTGAAGCCACCTTGATCTTTTTTAGGGTTTCGTTCATCTCACGAAACCCTATTACTCCCACTCCATTGTCTGTCTGTCACAGAGCCATTCTCAAAAACTAATTAACTTACAGAGTTGAAACATTGTGTATATAACTGAATATCAGCTATAAAGAGCTCAAAATATTAAAATTTGAAAAATTCGTATTATTTTAATAAATAGAGATAAAAAACCAAAATTCTAACAGCCTTTTCTTATTAAATTTAAACATTTTTCGTTATAGCAGATGCCAAAAATTAAAAATCCACAATGAAATTCTTTCTACAATAACTAATTTTCTATCAGACGATTTCCACGTGAAAAATGAAAATGACATAAAAAGTTTCACCAATTGAAAAAAAGATTAATATGAAATAAAAATGACTGACGTCATAGCGGTAATAAAATGGAAAGATTTCTCAATAATACAAGGAGTATGAGTGTGTGTGTATGTACACAAAGCAGATTAATATCACGTCATTAGAGAATTAAAAAGAAAATCTGACGTCATATCGGAAGTTTAACGGATTTTTCAAATGTTTCAGAATAATACAAAGTGAGTATGAATATGAGTAATAGAGAATAGTAAATATAAGAGTTTGAGGAACGTATTGAATCATGATAAAAACCCTATTATGGAAATATTCGCATATTTTAACATTTTGAAGGTGTACAACATGTTTAATTTTGAAATTAATTTTTTTTTAAATATTGTATTTAGTCCACATGACAGATATTATTATGACAGAATATAATAGCGGCTTCACCCGCTATTGGGCTGGTTTAGAAATTCGAAAAAACGAGAAAAATACACCGGTAAATTTTTACTTTATAAAAAACATGACTTTTTTTTTGGGGGGGGGGTTGATAAATGAAATTTATTTGGATTTATTAAAGAAAGGATAAAGTGTTTTGAAAGTAATATTAAACGAAACCCTTTGAGCGATCTTCGATCACACTTACCCACTTGTTTTAAAAAGTCATTTGCACCTTATCACAAAATGGAACATATCGATTTCACAGTGACTCATCTTCAAAGAAGTGAAGATGATGTGGACAGTAAGAGTTGCATTTGGGTAACAGTGCTTTTACATTTTGGTCACATTTGGGTCACAGTACTATCAGGAGATTTCTCAAAGCCACTTAATATGCCATTGATACCCCTCTCTTGCTTCTTGAATAAATTGTAGCAGATATCTCAATACGTAGCATATTCTATAAATTGTATTTTGCATACTTTTTCTTTTTTGATTTATTCAATTAGAACTTTTAAAACATAATGTATTCATAGGATTTAATAAAATGAGCTTTAATATATTATCCATTTTTATGAAAAATAATGATATGGGAACAAATTGTTTGAATGAAAAAAGTTGCTGTCATATTCAAAATAGCATATGCATGGCTTATTAAAAAAGAAATGTTAATCATTTTGGTTTTATAATATACTTTTAGCTCTCTCTATATATTCAGTTTTTTTCTCTCTTTCTTTATACATATGTATATAGTTTATCTATGTGCAAAGTACATTTGGGTTGCTTTTGATATTAAAAGATTTATGTCTGTATTTTTGTAGGCTCAGAAGGATTGGGTAGTGAAATTCTAAGTTTAAAGCAAGGACTATTACATCTGTGTAATATGTGTTCGTACAAAACAGCATCAAGTGGCCATCTGAAACAACACTTATTGACTCATACAGGTCAAAAACCATATGTATGTAACATTTGCAGTAAAAGTTTTAGGCAGAAAGGCCATTTAAAGACTCATTGGTTGACCCATACTGCTGAACGACCATTTAAATGCTCAAAATGTGGGAAGAGATTTTTAACAAAGCAAAATTGTAATATACATATGTACACGTGCAAAACAACTTCCCATTCTACTAATTTTAATTCAAATATATGATTTTAGTGCATTTTGTTTTTAACCTTTTTGTTATGATCTTTATTAAATTATATATTTAGTATGTGTGTTCCCTTTCAGAAGTTTATACTTACATTTGTTCATTTAGTAAATCTCTGCAATTTTGATTTGTTTACTTACAATGTATGCAGTGGAAGGTGGCAACTAATTAATTGCAATATTCACTCTTGTTATAATTTCTACAGCATCAGGTTAAATTTTACCTGCATTTTCTATTTCTTTGAAATTTTTAAATACTTTTAATATTGTAAAAAAATATACAACTTTAACTTATTAATAATTATTCCTAAGCTTATATTACTCCAAGATTATATAGTTACACAAGCATTTTATATTATGACTAAATAATAACTGGAAATTCATAGCATCAAAATAATCAGTTGAACAATAAAACCTTTTTATACAGTACAGATTGTTCTTTTTAGTGACACAGAGAAAGGAGACTAGCAGAGTAAAGGTAATTTGGGTTCCCCAAAAACAATTGGCTTATTTACTATTATTGTTATTTAGTACAACTTCACTATACAAAATGTAGCATTACTACAAATTATCAAATTTATGCATATGCTAATTTCCTGAATAAATTGATTATTCATTTTTTTTTTAAATTTATTTTCTTTTTAATGGCTATATAAATTTTAGAGATGACTACAGGTATGGACACCGCAAGCAGTGGAGAGATTCTGCTCTCAAAGCTGGTATTTTTTTAATTTATTTTCTTTTTAATGGTTACATCAATTTTAGAGATGACAACAGGTATGGGCACCACAAGCTGTTGAAAGATTCTGTTCGTAAAGCTGGTAGATGCAAGGCGGTGGGGTTGAAGCCATGTCGTGCCTGTTAGCCTTACTGTTTGGAGTTTTCTGTGGTTTTCTTTGAATCTTGCATAAATAAGGGTTAGGTTCCCTTAGAAAGACCCCGGTGGAGAGCCCCAATCGCCCTTTATCCTTTGCACAGATCTGTCTGTACCAAATACCAACCAATTAACCAACAACAGTTATGAATTTTCAATAATTGTTATAGTTTTTAAGCAGAAATATCAACCTCTGAAAAAAAAAACAGCAATCATTTAGCATAATGTTAAAATCCTAATGACCACTCAGAACCCATAATTGTTGGCATCTCTGCAATTTTAATAAATCTGATACCATAGGGTTAATAAACAAGTAATATATTAAAAAAAAATTAAATCTATTCCTACTTACGTCAAAAAGAAATTTTTTTCCAGCAATCTACACGCTTCTCCACTGACAGTATTTATTCCTAAATTTATATCCTGCTAAATATCATATATAAGAGAAATTTTTGAAATGTATTAAAAATAAAATAAAAAATAAATAGCTAAAATACCAAAAATGAATAGCACAAGAAGTATTTGTAACAAAATTGTTAGACAAATTGCGTTAGAAAGGTAAAAAAATTGTATTTTTCTTGATATAAATTTCAAATCTAATGATTATGCTGTTTTTCAAACATTGAATTTCAAAAATTACCAAACTTCACAATGAAGTACCATAGCGAAACCTTCACGCGTAAAAAGATAATGGGGCTGTTCACGGACGAAGATCAGGCGGCGCACGGGCAAAGGAGAGTATAAATATGGAGTGAGTCTATACTTTTGAACAGAAATGAAATATAAAACTAAAATGAATTAATTAAATTGAATTAATGAATTCATATTTGAAAAAACTGTATTAACATCAAGTGTCATCCACTACAAGTTAAAAAAAATGTATTTGAACTTGAGTGGATGAATAAAAAGCATTTTATTAACGATTGAAAATTTGAACAAGATATATAAATATATAGAGAGTGTGAGCTAATAGTAGGAATTGAAAAAGCCTTTTAACCCCTTGAAGGGCACCGGTATGTTACATATATACCATTTAATTTTAATCCCAAAATGCCACAACGACACCAGAATTTTATAATCAAAATTTGAATCTATAAGGTACATGAGGAAAAGCTTTTACTTATTTTAAAATAAATTTGTTCGTGAATCCTGGCGTCAATCAATCATTTCAATATTTTAGCTACAAGAGTACTTTGCCCCTGAAGGGGTTTAAAATATTTATCAAGAATTTCCAGTAAGTACTAAATCCAAATGTTCAATTTAAAGAGAGTATTTTTATATCAAACTTTTGGCATTATAACGAATATTTTCTTGGAGCTTCTTACATTCTAAAATATACTAAAGAAAATATATAAAGAGAGTAGAAAAATTATCTAATGGGAGGAGGGGTGGTGGCTGCACAGAATTGATTTAATAGGTAACCATTATAATAATAACAAATATATTGGTAGCTAGTAAAGAGAAACAGTTCAATAATTTAGAATAATATTAAGTAGCTATCACTTTGTCCATTGATATTGTCTTCAGCAACCATGATGACAATTTTTTTTGTTTATGATGATAAGGATATTAGTAATTCTAATATTTTAAGTTAATCACTAATTATAAAGTTTTTTAATGTTCCCCAAAGTATATAGTGCTTCCAACATACGCAAGTGATTGATTAGATTACAAGTACTAATATTTGGTTTTAATTAATTATGATCCAACAAACATGTTCTTGCATGTTTTATGCAACATGTATCTTTCTAATTTCGATCACAATTAACCCATTTTCGGCCAAAGGTGCGTAAACGCACCATTTCAATAAATATATTTTTATTAACACTGTGACGTATATTTTTCACTAATTTTATTTTACTGCTATTTTTAAGGGTTCTGGAGACATCTATAAGATATTAGTAATTCAATTGAAGTAATCCCTTTCTGTTGAGAAATTTTCAAAATACGCTGGTTTTTTACTTGAAACAGTTATTGACAAATTCGACTTTTTGAAAATGTATAATTATTCCACTTGAGATTAATCATATGTTTTTATGATGGAGTAAAGTTGCAAGTTCTGTAAATAAAATAAAAATAAAACAAATGCCATAAGAAAACTTAAAATTTTTAATTTAAATTTAATGGTAAGTTATTAATGGTAAATTAATAATGGTAATGTCAAATTAAATAAAATATTATTTTTCATGCACAAAACTTTTTTGGTGTCTTAATGAATGTAATTTAAGCAAATTTCAATGCAAATAATACCACATTTTGTAAAATTTCTATGCTTGGCCTAAAATGGGTTAACTAATGCTATTCACAAATCCTACAGTGTACTTTTATTATTGCAAAAACTACATGCCTGTTTTTTTTTTCCTTGTGAAATTAGCAGTCTTTTATGCAATAATTATGGTTATAGTAATATGACCCGAATCCCATATATATCCCATGAGTAACATGAGCATAAACAGGTGGGGCGAGGTGCACATCCATCGATGCAACCCATCAATTCACACATCCGAGGATCCCACCCCTCTAAACAAAAGAAAGAGGATTTTTTTTTTTTTTTTTTTTTTTTTTTTTTCTTTCATGACCCAAATTATGTGAAAGGGTGTTCTCAAGTCCAAACTGTCAATTTTTTGACATATTCACGAAATTAAAT
Source organism: Maratus michaelseni (assembly GCA_963931845.1). Lineage (NCBI taxonomy): Eukaryota > Metazoa > Arthropoda > Arachnida > Araneae > Salticidae > Maratus > Maratus michaelseni. Next base: position 251,509,479 of record OZ007590.1, on the reverse strand, counting down.
TTTTTCTTAAATGCAATAAATTGGCAGGTATTCTTATTCAAAAATCAATTTTTTTTTTTTTTTTTTTTTTTTTAACCATTGGGAAAATGGTTGTTGTTTTCGGTCAAGAATGGACCTCTTGGCGTCGTCACTTTCTTTTTTAAGCGTTTTTAACGGAATTCTGTAACTTTAGAAGATTTTTTTTTTTAAGCGTTTTTAACGAAATTCTGTAACTTTAGAAGAATTTTTGTTTGGCAATAGAAATACATAAAATCGTTACAAAAATGTTAAAGTTACAAAAAGGATAGATGCGAACTATCAGATATAAAAAAAGCCGAATTCAAAAATTGACGTCGGATGAGAAATCGTCTTCTAAAGCAAAAAACGTGGTCTTCAACTTAAGTTTCCTCAAAATACCTTTAGCTTAGACATCAATCTAAACAAGAGTTAAAGTTATTGTAGGAGGGACCGACAAAATATTAAAGGATAAGGTATAGTAATGGTTCAAACGAATATTTTTGCGAGGACAGAGAATGCCAGGATCCAGTGTTGAATTCAGGGGGTGGCCCGGAGGGGATATTCCCCAGCGGAGCATTGAAATGTCCCCCCCCCCGGAAGATTTGAGATTGTATGCTTTTAATGGTAAAAAAGTGAAATTTCCCCCTCGGAACTCAATATTGCCCCCCCCCCCCCCTCCCCCACCCCCGGAGCCATAAAAATCGCTCCCGGAGAAAAGTGTCTGAATTCAACACTGCCAGGATCTCTTCAACTGTAGAATAGAAAATGCGTTTATTTGTAGATGGTTCCGATGAATATTTTTGAATAATTAATATTTTTAATTAATTTGAAAAAAAAATTCCCCCAATGGTTGTTTAATTTGTTAAATTACAATTTTTTTTAACCATTTCGAAAATGGTTGTTGTTTTCGGTCGAGAATGGACCTCTCTTGGCATCGTCACTTTATTTATATATTTTTTAAATAAATGCTAGGAATTTTTTTTTTAATTGCTGTCTGTTGAATTTTCAAGCCTATTTTTGGAGTTTGGGGGATCGGGAAAGGTCGTCATGTGACAAGCAATCAATTTTAACTCAAAATGTAGTAACTTTATCGAAAACGAAAAGCGCTATTCGATTCCAAACAACTTGAATTGTCATGCCACCAATTTCATGCTTTTGCGTTTAAAAATAAGTCCGTGAACGCGACAGAAAGTTTCGCATTGTTCAACGGGGAATAAATATATTTTTAAATGACTTCCAACAAAAAAAATACAATTCTTTTGCTTTTTTAAGGTTTTATTCTGCTAGTGGATTTCCGTTTAATTTCATTATTAGGAGCTAACAAGAACGAAAAATCATGCGTCAAGCATAGATTATGTAACACTTTCCAACGCTTCCCAAATAATTTTACAAATCATTACCGTTTAATAAGCTGAAAGATAACATCTAAGTAAACAATTTGGAAAACGCATAACATATTTTAAAACGTAATTTCAGGAATTTCCAACATATACAATATTCGGAAAAATATCCGAATACTTTTATTCAGCCCTGTATATGATCTATAGATTTGTATATATACTACATAGGATGCTAAATTTTAGTTTAGTTAGGAAACGCGTAGCACAGTTTTAAATTCTCCTTCTGGAGTTTCTGTCAATAAACGAAAATGTGTTCGCGAACTTTTGTGCTGCCCTGTATATGATCTACAGAATTTATACACACCAAGTAATAGACAAAAAGTGAGTTAAATTTAAAATCGCGTTCAGCAACTTAAAACGCACTTCCAGGAATTATTGTTAACAGACAGTAGAGAATTCTTTTGTGTATCCCTGTAAATGAACGATGACTGCTATACACACAATATTCTGTAATAAGCCTCTTGTAATGCACCTTAGTGATATATATAAATTTCAATGCGTTTAAAATAGTGAAACATTATTTAAATAAACCGTAGACGATTTTTCTCCATAGACGTAATGTAACGGAATTATTTTGACTGTCCCTGTAAAGTAACTATGCACACCCTATTCCATATTAAGCTTCTTGTAATGCACCTTAGTGATATATATCAATTACAATGTGTTTGAAATTGTGTAACATCATTAAAATAAACCGCAAATGATTTTTCCCCATAGACCGTAATGTAATGGAATTCTTTTGATTGTCCCTGTAAAAAAACTATAAGTGCTACACACTTCAGTTGAAATAGGGAACATGCTATAGATGACGACAATAACATATAACAATTGCAGGGCAATCTGAGCATATTTACGGGAGTTAGAGCACGGACAGACGGCCATACGGCAGACAAACCGAAGTCATAAACACTTTTCAACTAGGTTGGAAAGTGTTAAAAATGATACGTTTGTCTGCTGTCTTTTTTGTTGTTGTTGTTGTTGTTGTTTTTTTTAAATTTTTTCCCCTGCCGTCTTTATAGGTTTTAATTTTCGTAGAAATTGACCAATCGTCAGGGCAAGCAGAGCAGCTTGCCCAGGACCCCAATGTTTGCATAAAATTAGGTGGGTTTTTTTTCCCTTCTGAAAATGGGTACAAATTGCGGTTAAAAAATATTGTAGGAGTCTCCAACAAGATCTTTGCCTCGGGGCTCCATGCAGGATTTGTCGGGTCTTGCTAATCGTCTCGAATTTTGAATATTGTTAAGGTATATAATGCTACTTTACTTTTTAAAAATAATCGTCGTATCGTCTCGGCCTACAGGCACAGGTAGATTTCGAAGACGCAGACCGTGGGGCACCTGTTTATTGGGAATTGCAGAAGAAAGACCTATTTGCCATGATGTGGCAGTTGGGACCACCCACTTCGAAATATACCTCTGCCTGTTGGCGGAGCCAGCAGGGATTTTTTTTACCGTAAGAGTTGGTCCTATAAAAAACTTGTCAGTATAACAGTTGTAGATAATATTAAGAAGATTTATAAAAGATTTAAGCGGATTTGATATCTTTGGGAATTGACGAAGTTGTGATTTTTTTTCTTCTGAAACCCCTATTTCCTTTCCCCCCTGGGGCATTTTTAATGAAATAAAAAATCTGATATACATAAATTTTTGGCCCTTTTCTCAGAAGTAATAATAACTTTAAACGGATTCGATGTGTATAAAAATTAAGAAGTTATGGGTTTTTCTTTCTGTTTTCACAAAAAGCCCTCCCCCGCATTCCCCCCTCCTCCCCTTGGTTCGATTTTGCCCATTAACGAACTTGACCAGGATTTTATGCCGCTTGATTTTATGTATTAGTTTGGAAGAGATTTGTGCAGAATTATGGGAGTTATCGTGTCCATAAAAAAGTGACATAGATAGATAGATAAAGTTTTGAACTGGGGGTGGTTTTGGGTTCTAGAAGTCATGATCGGTGTAGATCTGCAAAAATTTTTCAGGAATTCCAACTTAGGGGAGAATGTAATAGGTAGTATTTCTTACGAAATCTACCTAAAAAGGGGTGTCACATCAAATGTTTAATATATCGTCGTCTACTGCGCGTCAAAATAAGCGATATTGGCAACAATTTGATTTAAAATGAATATGAATTAATATCTTGCATCGAGTCATGTAACCCGAATTTGGGTTGTTGTTATTGTTTTCGTTGCGTGTCGAGTTGACTCTAATTAGTTAGGTTTCTGATTGAATATGAGCACCCCTTTTTTTGTCCTCAAAAGAAAGTCCACAATATTCTCTCTATTCTAAAAAATAATAATAATTGCTTCTGCCGTAATTGAATTTATTCTAACCGGGGTTCTTTCTCAATTTATATAAGTTTGATATGATCGAAAACTATGCGTAGCAATTTAACTATTTTTTGAAGACACGTACTTGACTACATTTTGTGGTGTGCAGTGTCCAATCATTTTTTAAATTTGTTTAATTTTGTAATTTTTTTTCCAATTTTTTATTCAAAATTTTATTATCTCAATAGAGATCTGATTCATAGTTTGAAATAATCGTTTTTTACCTACTATTGCCAAATTTTAAAAAGCCCAAATAATAAAATTTACAAACACGTTTCAATTGAAAAATATATTTACAAATGAATATTAAAAAAGAAAAACTTTAAAATAATTAAATTATTACATACAAAAAAGCATTTAATGCTGAAAATTACGTCATATTTAAAACAATTTTCGTATAAAAGTTCATGAAACAGCGACAATTTTTGCCTAACCATTTTGTATAAGCTGATTTTCAAATGTGTAATTGATCTTAATCACAAAGGTTGATTCGGTGTGATTTTATACTTAGTAAAGAAGTGGAAATTCTTTCCCAGTACATTGTAATGTTCTTCCCTCTCGCGGCGCTGCAGCAATTCCTCCCAGAGAAAGATGTTTGAATTCAACACTGCTTGAAACCTGAAAGACGATTATGCACTGTTGGACACGACATAGGCGAACATGGACGAGCATAGTTTTCCATTATTACAATTTCAAGAACTCGTTTGATTAATTAGGATTTGCAAATCTGTCGAATTTTCAATGTCGTTCGATGTACTTGTATGAACTTTTCCTGCAGCGAGAGCTTACATTATTCTCCATCAGAGTGTGTATGCAAGCTCTTGAATCGCCGGAGATAAATGACCGATTTCGCGGTTACAAAATTAACTGTTATTCAGTACGACAGGTTTCTGTAACTAACCAGCTGTTTTGTTGTTGATTGTTGATGTTGATTGAAAATGTAGAAATAGTTTCATGGAAATATGAACCTGACAGCGAGAGCAAAAATTGAGGTGGTGATAGGTTTAGCTTTTCTTCGGAATTTATTTATTTCGCTCTGGGGACAATTACATGTTTATTTAGGTGTTTCTTATTCGTTTTTAATGCGCAATATCATTCATAATACTCGGAATGAAAGAATGACACAATGTCCTTTGTTTGCATCGCTTAAAAAAATTACTGTTGTTTTCTTTTTTTAGGTTATAAGAAATTATATTTGTATATGTTAGTTGTAGGGGAAGTAAAACTCCTTGTTTTATTGGTAATAAATAAAAAGCATTATTTAAAATATTCAATATTTAATTTTAGATTGTAGTAGTATTTGTTTTACCGTTTCAAAAACAAGAAAATAAAATAATAATACGTTGCTATAATTTTGATTTATACTATTGCTAGCGTTCATTTAAATGCAAACAGATTGCTTTCTTGCATATTAATTTATTGTAAACTTTTTAATAATACATTTATTTTAAATAATTGTCTGTAGTAAGCAGCAGTGATTTAAAGAAGCTGAACTGTTTATCAAGTTATCAAATGTTTATTTTTTAATATTTCTATTGCTTAATTTTTTTTTCTCTTAATTCTCCACAAAAATCATTGATTCGCATGGATTGCTAAATTTTGTATCCACTATTAATTTTTTAAAATAGCATTTTTTTTTCTTTTCTTTCTTTTTTTTTTTTTTTTTTTTTTTTGTTAAAGGGTGTTTAAAAATTATGACATTTTGTTTGAATTTTATTATTTAGCATAAAGTTTAGTTTATGTTCTAAAATTTATATAGATTTCTATTGCTTTGGTTTACAAATTTTTTTATTTATGTGTCACATATTTTAGATTGTGCGTTATTAAATTTTATTATCACTTTACATTAAGTTATCTTAATTTACAGTGTAAATTTATTTTTAAAGTGTCCTGAATATTTTATGAATTATTTCTTAGAAAACTGGAAAGTTTTTGAGATCTCTGATGAATTTATGAGATATGGATGCAATTTCAACTGCTGAAGATAAATCATGTTAAAAAAAATTAGAAAAATGGCAAAGGTATGTGAGGCTTGAAGTTAGTTAATAAAAAATATTGCATCATCACAGTTCCTGTTTGTGCTGTTCTTCCCAAGCCATACATCTTAATTTGGGTTTCAAAGGCAGACCAGCATTGATTTTTCGATACTTTTCTGTTAGACGAACACCACTTCGTGCCAAGTGTAGATGTTGGTAGCATGAAAGCTAACAAAAACTCCACTCGCAAATATTTTAAAGAAAAAGTATACGCAGATGCTAACTTGATAGAAGATAAGAATGATAACCCTTATGATGTTTGCAGGAGTCAGTCCAAATTTTTCTCAAGGGTCCAGTTTTTTTTTTTTTTTTAAATTATGAACAGTATTTTTATATTTGTAAAAAATTTAGTCATAATTTTGTGAATATGAAATCATTGTATTCAGGTTCTAGTTATTTATTAACAAGATCATTGAAGTATAAAAAAGCTAGGTAACTTGCATTACATTTAGAATAACTGACTTCAGTAATTTTAGTACTAACACTAAAAAATATTGGAAATGTAATGTTGATATGATTTGTTAATTAAACAGATACAAAGCAAAATTTGGATGAAAATTATTTAAATTTAGTGCTATTTCTTGAACTCTGAAAATTATATTTACAATGGTACTGAAAAAGGAACGTAAGTTACCATAGTAAATATAATTGCCAGTGTTCAAGAAATAGCACTAAAGGTAAGTAATTTTCATCCAAATTTTGCTTTGGATTGGTTTAATTAACAAATCACAACATTACATTTTCAATATATTTTTGGTGCTATATTACGAAAATTACTAAAGAAAATTACTCTAAATGTAACGTGAGTTACCATGGAATCACCCAATAGGTGTCAACTACAGCTGTTTTGTGATAGGTCAGATTTTATTTTTAAATGATTAAATTTGTGAAAGTTTAAGTTTGTAAATAAAAAATTGTGTAAAATTGTTTCTTTAAATTATGAAAAGTTTATAAGATCTTTTAAGGGATCCAAATTTTTTCTTTAAACAGTTCCCTGATATATATAATTTAATTAAAAGTTTAACTATTTTACTGACTATTAAATGTAGAAGAAATTTACAAACAGTAAAAATAAATATTTCATTACACAGTTGACATAAAGTTGATAATTTTATTTAGCATTGCAGAAAATGTCTTTTTTTTTTTTTCATATTGGTGATGTTATATAAATTTAATTAAGATTAATACAAATTAATTTAATTTTAAGATTGACATAATATTTACAGAAATTGATGGATATGTACAATAGAAATATGTGAAATATATAGAAGTTATTAAAGAAGTCTGATGTGACAATTTTGAAATCAAATTTTGTGTGTGTATAGTGTATCTTTATTCTTGCGCCACAGCACTATTTTATAACTTCAAAATCAGGAATACATCATTTTATCATCTACTTTTATGAACAATTTTCATAATATGAATTACATGTTTTGCTTGGAAGAATTTAAGGCTTAGATGCTTTACACTCACGCTAAAAAAAAATAAAAAATTATCGGTTAAAAAAAAGAAAAAAGTTGCCAAATTTAGGGGATTTTTTTCTTTAATGGCAACCTAGCCATTGTATTAAGTTATTCGTTTGGCGCAGTCTTGGAAATCGCGCCAAACAAACAGTCGCCAATCTTTTGTTTACATTTTAGCGTGATAGTAACACATCTGTTCCGAATTTAACCGCAGAGTGTTCATCATTTGGCAATTGCCAAATTATGTAAGCTATATTAAAATATTTTCGGAACAGATGTGTTACACTCACGCTAAAATGTAAACAAAAGATTGGCGACTGTTTGGTTGGCGCGATTTCCAAGACTGCGCCAAACGAATAACTTAATACAATGGCTAGGTTGCCATTAAAGGAAAAAATCCCCTAAATTTGGCGACTTTTTTCTTTTTTTTAACCGATTAAATTTTTTTTTTTTTTAGCGTGAGTGTAAAGCATCTAAGCCATATTTTCAAAAATTCCCTTCAAAAAGGGAAAACTGGAATGGAAGAATAATTTATAAGTAAAAGTTTATAATATGATTACTACACTTGTTGATGAGTAATAGACAGTTTACTAGACAGGTGGTAAGCACAAACCTGTGACTGGTGTTTGTCAAACAGAAAGGTACAGATTTTTCTTTTTGAAGAACTTTCTTTGCAGCAAAATTATTAACATTCATGTGAAATAGTGTAGTATACCACAAAGAAGTATGAATTGTTTAGGTAAAAATGTTATCTTTGTCATTGATAATTTTATATAACTGAATAGTTGAACAATATTTGTTTGTCTTTGAAGCCCTTTAGTGTTTGAACAAAACCTTTCAGATGCCTTTTTCCTGCTAATAACTGTGATATTTTACTGTTACTCTGCTATCTAATGTTATATTTAACTAACATTTTTAGCCAGTCCAGAGAAGTACTATAGATAACTTATGATTAGACTGCTAAAATTGGGGAAAAGATTTCATAAGTTTTGTGACTTTTGACACTTTTTGCAATGAAAAATCAATTTTGTAATGATCACCCTTTCACTCCCAGTGCTTCCACTAGTGGATAAATGCTCTGTAGATTTTTTTTCATCTGGAAGTGAAGGGGTTAATTAGTTCTCAGCATATCTCTCAAAGAAAAATTGCCTGAATCTGCTTGTGACTGTTTTTAGAGGTAAATAGATTCTTAGCAAAATATATAGGTGTTTTATAAGCAACTCCCTTTGGTGTAGTGCATTGTATTGCATAACTGTTCTTATTTTGATGACTAGTGTAGATTATTAACATATTTATGAGGGGAACTTTTACATATTTAAAATGTGTTCATTGTGAATTTTCTAATTTGTATTACTGTCTTTAAATCTTTTGACAGTACAAAGGGAAATTCAAATTTTCAAGTAAACTGAGAAGATCACAAATAGGTAAAGAAAGTAGCAATACTATTTGGTCACCTCTGCCTTTTACAACATTAATGAAAAAAAAAAAAAGAATTTGTAATGAAAGGGCCAAAAAGGTTTAACCTAAAATTATTAATGTGCAATGGTAAACATATAATATATATAAAGGTGTATTTCTGAATTGAAATTATATCAATGTATGGGCTTATGTCATGCATAATTTTGTCACTTTATTTTATATCATATGTCACAGGCTTCTCCAATTCATACATAATTTTTCCTGGACATTTTTTCTCAAATCTGCATTACATTATTTAAATTCTTATTCAGGGTTAGAAATTGGGAATTCTACGTAAGGCGTCAAATGACGCATGCACTTTTTTTTTCTAGGTGCCAAACTGCATTTCATGGTTGCAAATTTATGTTATATCATATTTTCTCATTACTTTTCAAACCCATGTTAACAATAATATTGTAATTATCTTAATGTGTTAAGGGCGAGGGGGCTGTACATATTAAACATTTTATCTGGGGAGGGGGGAGGGGATTCCTCTCTCAGCACTATTTTTGTTGTTGCTGCAGGTCGGATTAATTTGCAATTTTAGGCTGAGTGTAAATTCCTGCAAATTTGGTTCGGGTTAACCTGATTTTTCAAAAGTTAGTTCAGTATATTGTTTCAGATTAAAAACTATGCCTATATTAACAAGCATATAGAAATTTGTGTGTCTGCTGTTTTCTAAAGGAATGCTGCATCTTTTCTGAGACTATTTCACAAAATTCATATTTTTTTTCGTGAACCTTTGTTGAAATTGGCGTTTTTTTTCCTGCGATCCTTTGGTGAAATTCACGTTTTTTTCGTGGCCCTTTGACGAAATTGGAGCTTTTTCCGTGAACCTTTGACAAAATTTGCATTTTATCTGTGGCTCTTTGACGAAATTCGCATTTTCCACGATTGTTCATTGAAACTCGTGTTTTTTTACGGCCTTTTGAGGAAATTCACGTTTTTTCACGACCCTTTGACTAAATTTGTACTTTTTTCGTGATCTGTCAATGAAATTAGCCATTTTCCGCGATCTTTTATTAATTAATTTCGCGTTTTTTTAAGATCATTCGACAAAATTCGCCATTTTTTACAATCCTTCGACGAAATTCGCCATTTTTTCTGATCCTTCGACGAAATTCGCGGTTTTCCGACGAAGTTTGCCGTTTTTCCGCGATCCTACGGCGAAATTCGCTGTTTTTTCGGATCATTTGACAAAATGATTTCGCAATTCCTTGAAGAATTAATTTACGCGTGTAAAAATTACGTGTATCATGGAGCGCGTAAGAACTTTTTTTTGTGTCCCAACTCTAATTTTTAGCGTAATTTACGTGTTATAACGCATCCGCGGCATCTGTAAAAAAAAGCTAGGCGTCAAATTTGACGACAAGGTATGATTTTGTGGTCGTCAAATGCAATAATTTAGTTGCATTTGGCGACTAACGACCGCTAATTTCTAACCCTGTTCTTATTATTTAATTTACTTTTGTGTTTCTATTTTGGTGCTAAATCCATGTTCACAGGTTAAAAATATTTACTGTAAAATCACGATTGGAAGCCCCCACCCACTTTTAAGTAATTTTTATTTTATTTTCCATTTCCAAATATAAGCCCCCCCCCCCCTTACAAGCTTTTTTTTGTGCTAAAAAATAATTTAAAAAATCCAAGGAAAAGGATTTTTCATCTCTATTTTTTTGGGCAAATTTCTAATTATGCTTTTATGTAATCTCTATCCAACAACCTCCTTCCCCACATGCAATGTCTGCTTCCCTTCTCTTCCCCTCCCCCAGCACAAAAAGTTAAAAATCTTGAGAATCTTAAATTCTTCTGTCTATTTGTTGCTCGCTAGTTACAATAAGTAAAAAAAAACAGTCATCTAAGCTGGGTCATTCCATGGTAACTTGCGTTACATTTAAAATAATTGACTTCAGCAATTTTAGTAATATTACACTAAAAATATTCAAATTGTTATGTTTATATGATTTGGTAATTAAACCTATACAAAGCGAAATTCTGATAAAAATTACTTAAATTTAGTGTTATTTCTTGAACTCTGAAAAGTATATTTGCTATGGTAACTTACGTTTCTGAAAAAAATAACGTAAGTTACCATAATAAATATAATGGCCAGTGTTCAAGAAATAGCACTAAAGGTAGGTAATTTTTATCCAAATTTCACTTTGGTGATTTTTTTATGATTTGTTTAATTAACAAATCATATCAAGTTTACATTTTCAATATGTTTTGGTGTTATATTAAGAAATTTACTAAAGAAAATTATTCTAAATGTAACGTAAGTTTCCATGGAATGACCCAGCTGCAACCTCCCCCCTCCATCCAAAGTTTAGGCTTCTCCCTCAGCATTAAAGCACTCTCCCTCCCCCCACAAGTTTAAAACTCTATTAAAAAATATACTCAATTTGTTGCTCTCTAGTAGCAATAAATAAATAATCAGCCATTTAAAGTATCCCTATATCCCCAAAATGTCTGCTTCCTCCCTTTTTCACTCCCTCGTGGGAAAAAAAAAAAAATTTTTAAAATGTACTTCTGTCTTATTTGTTGCTCTCTTCTCTAGTAACAATAAGTAAATAATCAATCATCTAAATTACCCTCCCTTTTCCCTCAGCATACAAAGTTTAAAATCTTTAAAACTCTTTATTGAAAAATATATATGCTCTATTTGTTGCTCTCCAATAACAATATATAAATAATAAGCTATTTAAATTACTTCTTTATCCCCAAAACATCTGCTTCCCCTCTTTGCTACACCCAGCCAAAAAAAAAAAAAAAAAAAAAAAAAAGAAAATGTGGTGTGTGTGGTTTCTAAATATGTGGTAGAAAAGCAATAATTTTCATCTTTTTTGCAGTTTGGCTGTTCTTATCTCTGAATCACATGTATATTTCATGTTTCAAAATAAATATTCTTTAAAATAACTCCCCCCGCCCATTAACAAAATATCAGCGGTGAGAACACAGCCAAACTACAGAAAGAAAATAAGATAAAATAAAAAGAGAAAAATATTCTTTATTTTACTTTCAGAATTTATTTGGAGGGGGGGGGGGTGTTAATTTAGATGATTTTTTAATTATTGTTACAAAAAAAACTTCTAAAAGAAAAAATATATATATATATATTTAAAATTTTTAAATTATGTTGGCTGGGAAATGGAAAGTAGTAAAGAAATAAAATTGAACATTTTTTCAGGGGAGGGGAAGAAATAATTTAGATGGTTATTTAAATGGTAAAATCACAAATATAAAACAAAACAAAAAAAAAATTAAAGATTTAAAATTTTAGGAGATTGTGTGTGTGTTGGGTGTAGAAGCAGAGATTTTGGGAGAATGGGATACTTTAAAAGATATATTATTTATTTATTGATATTATAGAGTATTAAATTGATCAAAAAGAAAGTTAAAATTAAACAGTTATTAAGGTTTTAAACTATGTGTGTTTGGTACCAGAGGGGTGGGGGGAGACAATAATTTTTTTTTTTGGGGGGGGGGGGGGATTTAGATGATTGATTATTTATTGTTAGAATAAAATATCAAATAAAGAAGAAAATTAAAAAATAAATAAATAAAGATTTTAAATTTTGTGTGTATGGGAGAAGAAGGGGTTAGATGATTTTTTTTAAAATCAAGAAACCTAATGACAAAAACAGCATTTTTAATGAATTTTTAAAAAAGATCTCAATTATAAACCCTCCTCTCAAATTTAACTGGTTTTTGAAAAAAGTAGGGGGCTTACATTTGGGATTTCCGGTAATATTTTAACCTTAAACATCCCAAAATTGTTATTCCCTACATTTAATACTGTCATGCATCATGCTTAAAAAAGTGTGCCATTTAATAAATAAACATATTTTTTCTTCAGTGATACATCAATTTAAATTTATTGAAGTAGAACAGCAACACAAAGATTCAATGAGTTCAGTGATTATGAATACTATCATTCATTTACTATGACAAAAAAGATGCCAATAAAAGTAAAACACATGGGAAAAGTGTAGGTTTTATTTCCGCTTGGGTTTTAGAATTTAATACAATAAGTTTAATTTAGATGTTGAAATTCAATGTTATGTATGGAAAAGGATTGAACAGTATAAGCCTTGGCATGATATTTGACTCACTTGCCAAAATTTTCACCTTATGCTTGACTTTTTGGGGAAATTTATGACTTTCAGGACCAAATAACTGCACACATGATTTTTTTTTTGTGACTTACTTAATTTTTGGCAGGAATCCCGCCCTGATTTTAAACAAATAATTAATTATTAATATAACTAAATGATATTGATTGATATACATATGTAGGAATTATTTTCCAGATTCAAAGAACAGATTTATGTATATTTCAATATTTTTCTATTTTCTTTAACTTTTTTCGCAAGCTACAAAATATTTTAGTTTGCTTTTTGAATTCCTTGTAGAATGTTTAATAACAGCATCCTGTATGTCTGCTTTGAATGTGTTCCTTGTTGCCTATCTTTTTATCTTCACTGCTGCTTACTGTAACAGATTTGCTTTTGTAATGTATGTCCTGTTGAGCTTTCATGATTAGGTATAATACCTTTCTATAATCTTTAGTTAGATCCTCTTTCCCTTTTACATTGTCCATTTACATTTCACAGAAATTCTCAAAATAGTTTTTAGGATAATGTATTTAAGGATAGATGTTTTACGTTGTTTTAAAATGTTTTATTTACTGAGGCTTTTTGTTTATTTTTTTATATATTGTTGTTACATATTATTTTTATTTTTAATGAATTGTAGAAGTGTTCTTTGTCATCTTTTAAAAATTGTGTATTTTAAAAAGTAAACTTAAAATGTTACATTTAATCATGAAAGACCTTGGCATGACAATATACTTTTTCTGTCATTAAAAAAAAATTATGATACTTTTCTGTTATACCAACACTATTGTTGCCATGTGTAATACTGGTTGCCAAATGAAATATTTGAAAAAAATTAACATTGTTGGTGCGAAAGTGATCATTTAAAAATTATAATATTTAAAAATTACATAATTTCATGAACTGTTTTATTGTATCAATACAAATGTATAGCTTAATATAGAAGAACAAATAAATATTATACAATAAATAAAATAATAAAATAAAACTCAATTTAAACTGCAAGCATGAAATTGTAAATGTCTCTTAGCATTGCAGTAAACATTTCATTTTTTTTAAATATAGACATCACTACATGAACTGTATATGATGAAATTTTAAAATAATCTGCACTGTCATTATGTCATTTTGTGGTACCTCATAATCTCTCAACAGATTAGGTATGACATTCAGCGTTAGGGTCAGAAAAATTATATTTGTGATTTATTGTGAAATGTTCATAGCTACCCCCCCCCCCCCCCCCACCACCACCACCACCAAAAAAAAAAAAAAAAAAAAAACTTTTTTATATGCATAATTTCATAGCCCTGGAGCAGGGTTAGAAATTGGGAATTCTAAGTAAGGCGTCAAATGACGCCTGCAATTATTTTCCTAGGTGCCAAACTGCATTTCATGGTTGCAATTTTATGTTATATCCTATTTTCTCATTTCTTTTCGAACTCATGTTAACAATAATATTGTAATTATCTTTATGTGTTCAGTGCGAGGGGGTTGTACATATTAAACATTTCATCTCTGTGTTAATCACTAAAACAAAATAAAAACTGGCTTTCTATAAAATTTTAAAACAGCATTAAACTACAATATTTGTATTCTAGAAAAATTTTAAATAATTATTTTTATGAATCTAACATGCATACAAAACAGATTATCAATCAATTATATCCATAGAAAGAAAATTTGAACTGTTAGATACAAACAGGTATAAGCTTAATTTAAAAAAAAAAAAAAAAAAAAAAAAAAAAAATATGCCTGAAAGTACATCAGAAAATGAAAAAAAAAAAAAAAAAAAAAAAAAAAAGCAAATAAATGAACTCTTAGATACCAATTAATGTATATTGGTATGGCATTTAAAGATATTGATTTCTATATAAATACTTTTTTTTTCGGGAAAACACTGAAATTTTAAAACATTATTACAGTATCTTATTTTAGGAGCAAATAATAAAATTTTAAATAATAAAATATCATATTAAATAACACGAAAATAGAATTTTGTCATCCATTATTTATTTTAAATAATCTTACAACAATTACTTTGAAAATTAAAATCATGATATTTAGTTTTTAAAATCAGGTCTCCTAACTTGACCATGTGTTACATTGGAGTGCCATAAATTTATGGCCTTTTCAGCATTGAAATCTTTCAATTGGGGTCCATATAATTTTATTATAAGTATATCATTGACCAAGTCCAATGCTAAACGATTTCTGATATTTGTCTTAATAAGATTAAGTTGGCTGAAACCCCTTTCACATTCTGCTATGCTCAAAGGAAGTACCATGATAAATTTCAAAATTTTGCTGATATTGCAAAAACTAGAACTAGATTTTGATTCAGCGATTAATCGCTGCCAAGCAGCTTTGCATGGGATATTTAATTTATCTTTAATCCACATTTTGTAATTGCAAAATTCCTCTATTAATAAATCTTTATTAATGTGGAAGACATTTATAAGTTCTGTTAACTTCTTATTAGTTTTCTTTTCATCCTCTGCTTTCAAGTCATAAAGGCAACATGGGTCAAACACTTTTAAATTTGAGAAAAGATTTTCCGAAAAAAAAAAAAAAAAAGAAGCTAGGCGTTAAATTTGACGACCAGGTATAAATTTGTGGTTGTCAAATGCAATAATTTAGTTGCATTTGGCAACTAACGACCGCTAATTTCTAACCCTGCCCTGGAGCAATTTTATTGCAGCTTCCTCATCATCAGTTAATTGCCAAATGGTAAAATCCATCTCAGCATCAGTGAAAAAGGTAACTTAACAAAAAATATTTTCTGTATAAAAAAATAACAAATTTAGGTGTTTTGTGTGGTTACAATTAAATAATAATAAAAAAATGGTTCATGGCCAATAATTAGTGAGTCAGAATCAGAATGTTTGGCACTGTTTGGAATAAAAATCCTTTGTACAGTTAGAGTTGAAATAAATCACACATTCACATTCATACATTTTGGCATAGTGTTAGTATAACAGAAAAGTACCAAATTTATATGTGTAATCTTCCTTTTTTCTTTAGAGGCTGTTCCAATGTTTTCTGGAGAATTTTGAGGGGCAGTCAGTTATTTATATAATTTTTCTGTGCTTTGAATATCCTAATTCTTAGTTTCTAATATTAATCTATCATTCTATATACTAATGTTCCTGCTAGCCCATTATTTAAGAGCATATCGTCCTGCCTTTTTTAAAAAGCAGTGAAATGTACCTCTATTTGTACCAAGAGTCGAGTCCTGAATTGGGTCAGGTTGGTACTAATTTCTTTTCATTGTGAGTCTGGTTCGTGCTAACCTGACTTTTTAAAAGAAAGTCCAGAATATTGTTTCAGATGGAAAACTATTTGAGTGTAAATGACTCTTTTACGTGTTCATTTTTAACACTTTCCAACATAGTTGAAAAGAGTTTATTAATTCAGTTTGTCTGTCTGTCTATCCATGCTCTAACTTGCATAAATATACTCGGATTGTCATGCAATTGATATATGTTATTGAGGCTATTGATATATGTTAATTGATATATGTTATTTACTATGGCATGTTCAATATTGAAAATGAAGTGTGTAGCACTTTAGTTTCTTTAATGAGACACTCAAAAGAATTCTGTAATATTATGGTCTAAGGAAAAATATCATTTGCGGTTTATTTTAATATTGTTACACTTTTTCAAATATATTGAAACTGATATATGTCACTGAGGTGCACTACGGGTGCACTACTTATAGGTCCTTTACATGGATACCCAAAATAATTATATTATATTACGATCTAAGGCAAAAAATCATTTGCAGTTAATTTAATAATGTTTGATTATTTCAAACATATTGAAATTGATATCTATCACTGAGGTGCATTACAAGAGGCTTATTATAGAATATTGTGTGCATATCATTATTTTTCCTTTACAGGGACACACAAAAGAATTGGGTTAAAGTACTGTCTCTTAACAATAATTGCAGGAAGTGCATTTTCAGTTAAATTTAACCAATTTTGTGCCTATTACTTAGTGCGTATGAGTTCTATAGATCATACAGGGCAGCACAAAAGATCTTGAGTGGAATTTTAAACTGTGCTATGCATTTTCTAACTGAATTTAAATTTAACTAACATTCTATAATATACAAATCTGTAGATCATATATAGATAAGGCTTTTTTCCAAATATTCTTAGTAATTCCTGAAATTGGGTTTTTAAATGTGTTCTGCTTTTTCCAAATTGTTTGCTTAAACATCATCTTTCACCTTCTTAAATGGTAAAGATTTGTAAAAGTAATTTTGAAATTGTTGGAAAGTGTTATATAATCTATGCTTGATGCATGATTTTTCTTTCTTGTTCAATATAAAATTGATACTTAAAGATATGATTATAGACCAGGGATGGTGAACCAATGCCATACATGCAACTAGTAGCATGCAGAGGAATATTTTTAGAATAGTGTTGAATGAAGTTCTATATCAAGATACAGATAGATTACACAAAAAACACTTATTTAGATTAGCTGAGCTTGTCTAAATTCGATTGATTGGAAATTGAAAGATTTTAATTGTATCATCATATTTTATCAAATAGCACTCTATACTGCCTACTTTAAGGCCTTTGGAGGAATATTAGAGGGTGGGGACCACAGATTTCACTGGGTCCATGGGAACATAACAGAAATCCGGCCCTGACTTTGATACTAGTTTCTTATGCCATTTCTTCCTCAAGAATTCAAATGGGTTTAGATCAGTGGTTCTCAACCTGGGGTACATGAAACTAATATCGGTAATTGCAGAAATCACAAAAATGGTTCAACTGAAAACACACAAAGAAAGTTCATAGTTTTGGATTACAAAGTTAGTCTCATGTGTAACTCCTGTATATTACTCTCAAAATAAGGGGAAAAGCCCGCTAGACTTAGAAATTCATATATAATTCAATGCCATTACAGAGTTCATACGCTTTTACCACATTTTTTTAATAGAATATTTCACCTTATTTAAATGCAGAAAAGTATTACAAATCCCACAATTAAATGAGACGTCTGCAATTTCTGCTATTTAAATATTAAATAGAAAAATTCTACTAAAAATCTGGTAAAAGCGTACGAGAACCATGCACTAGCTTCGCCCACCTCTAATCATATTGCATGATTACTTATGTTTTCCCCATATTCGCAAAAATTGAAGAGAACCAAGAACTCTGTGATAAAGCATTAAGATACTTGTTACCTTTCACAAATACAGAGCTTGTCGAAATATCATTTTTGTCTTCTGCATATATTAAAAACATATATCGCAATAAACTTGACGCTGCTAATGATCTGAGATTATATCTGTCTTCGTCTAAACCTGATTTTAAAAACTCAACTTCATGAAACATGCTCAAGAATTCCCGTTGCGAGTATTAAAAGGCATGTTTGACTACTTCTATATCATGATGCAAAATTGTTATAAACTTTCATCATAAGTTATTTAAAAATTATTTTAATGTTATATTGATGATAAACTAACATTATAAAAAATAAAATTAATTTCAAAATGTAAGATAAGAAAATAAAAGGTTAGAACTGTCAATGTAATTTGAGTCGATTTATTGTTTAGCTCTGCTAAGAAGATTAATAATTTAAAATAAACCAGCATGTTTGCGTTATGTGGGTGAGTAGAGACATATGTATAAAAGGGGGGGGGGGGGTATTCCTAAATGAAAAGTCTAAGCAAGAGGTACGTGAAAGGAAAAATGTTGGGAACTGCTGGTTTAGATGTACAACAGATTGCTTTGTTCTAACAGAACACTATTGATTTATGATACTGTAGATACTGAAATGATACTGTATGCTTTTAAATATTGGGGCAAAAATAGGCTCCTGATAGATGTCATGCTGAGTTAATTTCCTTGATTTTTTTGTCTGCTCTCTTTATTTTTAGTTTCTGTTATATGCAAATACAAACTCAACAAAATTACAAATTCCTTAGAAACATTTTGTTAGATTTTTTTAACCATGTTTTAATATTTTTGCTTTCTTTTATGATAATAAATTGCTCTTATTTTTCATATTCATTTAAGTAGAAATACATTTCGTCAGTTGTAACAGTATTTTTTAATATTTTTTCTACAGCAAAATGCTTTTTATGCAGAATTCGGCAGAAAGTCCTGTATTAGATAACTTGTAGTGAAGATACACAATGAACATTGCAATTTTTTCTCTTAAAGATTCAAATCATTGTTTAACATTTTATTTATACTTGAAACTAAGGATTTTAATGATTTCATAATACTGTCCTTTAGCTTTGACAGTTTTTTTAAAATTAAGTCTTGCTGTAAAATATTCTGCACTTTATTTTTAAGATACAAACATAGACTTACTTTTTGACTTAATTTTTCTCTTTTATCTATATTATAAAGGCCAAACGTGTCTGTGCATAACGCATACGTCATTTTGCGAATGACAACAGCTGACGATGAAATTTCGGTTTTGTGATTTTTGCTATTGCAATTTTTTTAATTTCTAAACATAGCACATTTTCAATTTTTACACCGTTATAGAGGGGAAAAAAATTTACTTTCAAATGCAATTTGTTTGAAAACTATATCTTAATTGCCTGATATATTATGGCTTATAAAATAATTTTTAAGCATGAATTTTGAAACACCCAATAAACAAATAGAAGAATGCTGCCATTATAAATTTTTAAATAGTTACAGGTAGTAAAATTAATGAATTTTGAAATAAAAACATCACAAGAATAGGGTGCCTTTATATGAGAGTAGCGTTATACCGGATACAAAATTTGATTAGTTCAGACGATTTTGGAGAAAAGAAAGCTTTGTAATAATTTAAAAATTTAAAAGAAAATTATTTGTTTACACCATAAACAAACATCGGATATTTAACAGATAATATAAACAGAAGATATTGTTTTAGATATTGCATTTTTATGAATAAAATATAAAAAAATTATTTCACAAATTTAATAAAAATGCATATAAAAAGTTAATATGAGCAGTAAGAAACAACGTTTTAATTCATATTTCATCAGTATTACAAATAATGTTAACGGTCATTGCGAAGTTGGAAAAAACGAATATACATGAAATTCATTAATATCGCGATCACTATATCGCATGCATAAGATGATGAATAATAAATTAACAAAGAAGCATCACTGGATGCAGCGAACTCCCTGTATTAATAATACCAAAAAAAATAAAAAATAAACAAAACCCTTGAAATTCGTTAATGTCGCGATCACTATATCGCATGTATGAACGCTTAGTAAAAAAAAAAAACTGGATGGATACCGCATGTATGAGCGCTTCACGCACAAGAAAAGCAAAGAAACCAGTAAAAAAAAATCACTAAATGCAGCAACTTTGACAAATAAAAATATGAAAAATCTATTAGATTTAGGGAAAAAAATGGTTTTCGCCTGCGTTCTATAACCCGGGAAGCCCGGGTTCGATTCCCTAGTATTAATAATATTTATTTAACCTTCAGATACATTCAAACATACTTACTTTCTCACTTAAATTTTTCCTTATATATTAATAATATTATTTATTGAACCTTCAGATATCAAAATACCATGTTGTTTACAGTGCTTTTAATAAACTGGATAAATGTACTTTGTCTGCAGAAATAGTGCATATGTAGTCTTCCATCCATTGTTAATTTAAAAGTAACCTTTTGAAAGCAGACGAAACCGTCAGATAGCAAAGTCTTTCACATTTTTGTTGCTAAAAATTAAATTCTGCCATTCATAGCTAGGGTTGAATGTTTGTTGCAAAAAAAATAAGCCAAAATTCTTGAAAAATTTGCATTTAACTTAATTATGAAATTTTCGTGAAAAAAAAAACAAAGCTAATAATCTTAAATTTTTGCTTATTGTAAGCAAAATGGTTTGGATCATCCATATAAATATGTGAAATCTCAAATCTGTTATATTTATTTTACGTTTTTAACTTTTCTAAAATTGAAAAGTATGTAAAATTGATGTAAAAGTAAAATATATTGTTTGGTTAAGTTATTCTTATTACAGCTTATTCTTTCATTCAGTAAGGCATTTTTATTGTTTGAAAATTAGTTTCCAGTGATCATGCTATTTGTTGTATTATATAGATTGCTGTTTAGGGATAGCATTCATTTTTCAATTATAAAATTCTGCTAGTTCACTGTTTTCAATATTACAACTGTTGTTATAATATTGAAATCATTGTTTTGTTTTTATTATTTAAATTCTTTATCCCCAAGCATTGAGGTGTATTAAAAAACCCTCTCTGGATAATTTAGTGAAAACTAATTTATGTATATGTGGGACTAGGGTTAAATGGTTCTTTGAAATGGAAATAATGATGTCAAATTCACACTTTTTAAAAAATAAAGCTTCAAATTAAACAAAATGCATTAAATAATAAACATTTCTCTTCCAACTATATTCAACTTTCAATTCACATGAAACATATAACTCAGAAAATGCCTGAAGTATACATAATTTAAAATGAGATACGTATTCCTACCTTTGAGTTAATATTTACAAAAAGAAATATTCTTACTCAGCCAGTGTAAATATAAGAATTGAATTCATTGGTATAAGTTTGCTGTTTTCAGGACCAGTCTTATGTGAAATATGACTGGTGCTATGTACCTGGGCTGCAGAACCTGATTTATAGCAGGATAATCAGGACTCTGAATGTGGGGCTACTCTCATAAAAGTGTCCCATTGTTTCAAATCTAAACTCAAAACTGATGACTTTTACTTGATAAACTTTAGTTGCTTTAAAAATTTTAAAAATACTTTTTATAGGCAAAATATTAGTAAATTCAGAATGTTAAACAATTTTCATAACAACCACACTGTCAAAAGCTGAAAAATTCATGCTGTAACAAATGTTCAACCCTATTCATAGCATACGATTGTTTTTCCTTTGTGAAATCATTTAAAAGGTATTCAAACCACCTCTGTATTTTGTAGTGTGATATGCCATTTTCTTGTATGTTGTGCGAATCCCATTTGTTGTTGTCTAATAAAATGGTATGTTTGTTGCAATTTTATTTTTTATCATTTAAAAACCTTTTAAATTTCTGGTCTTTATGTGTATGTACATGTTTATATAATCTTTTCCTTTGTTTTAAAACTTTTTCTATATTACTCATTTATTTGATATTTATTTTTAATTATCTTTTATTAAAAAGAATAAATGTAAAACACACAAGGAAACAAGAAGAAAATAAACCCCATTTAAGCATTCTACCCATCAAAATAAAATAAATAAGCTTCTAGCATTTATCGACATGGTTGGAAACCTTGCCTACCTTGCCCTAAAAACAAATTGGTTTAAACTTTTTTCTGTTTTTTATCTTTTTTCCTATTGCATACTTTTAATCAAAATGAACATTGATAAGAATTATTAAATGCTATGCTGTTTAAAAAATAATTAAATTAATGCCATACCTAGAAATAATTTAAACTAAAATTAATAATTATAATGAGTTGCACAGAAAATTTGAGTTATGCATAATTAAACGTTGATAACAATTTGTCTTATGTTCAAAGAATAAATTGTTGCTTAGTTTAAAACCTTAATATTTCAAATCTCTTTAACAAGCCTCCAATATCTTAAAGAAAAAGAAAAGAAACTCTGTACTTTCATGAATACAAAATACAATATATTTTCTCATAATTATTTTAAAGCATTTTTCTGAAATCTTCAATTCTGAGTCTTTTGTCAGAGCACTGAAGGAGAAATTATGACATCTTCTTTTGAAATTTAAAAGTGTGTATCAAAGAATTCTTTTAATAGGGAATTTCTGGGGCAATGTAGTTATAAACAAACCAGAGGGTATATGCTAAATAGCTTTACTTGGGAAAGAGAGAGTATAAAGAGTTTCTTTAAAAAAATCGAGAAGGTATATATGATATATATCACTGTGTATCCTCTACTATACCCCTGGACAATATGATAATTAGCAATTGAATCCTCTAATGAAAATTGTTGATGGCATAACATAAAATTATATAGAATTATGAAAGATTCTATCAAAAGTTTCAATATTTTTTTTCTAGAATTCTGTAAAAAATAATTCTATCATCATACAATTTCACAAAATTTTGATTTTAATTTTCTTTTGAAAAATCATGCTATAATTTTTTTTCTCAATTAGAAGGTAGATAAGTTATTTGATATATAATAGCTTATAAATACCGGCCAGTCCCTAAAATACATCTACAGTGCCCAAAAATAAATATTTCATTATTATTATTTTTTTAATTTACTCTTTTTTAGCCCCCACCATAGTTCTTTCCACAATAATTGTATAAAGGCTAAAAAAAAAAAAAAAGAAAAAGAAAAGAAAAGAAAAGATGGCTAAACTGCCCAGTAACATAAAAAATATTAAACTTTTATAGTTTGTATCCAGAGTCAGAATACTAGTCCTCACATGCATATTCAAAAAATTCTATGCTAGAAAAAATTCTATAAAATTATTGCAGGTTTCCCATCAACTATGTCTGTAGATTTTTATAGAAGATTCTGTAGAATTCTATTAGGATTTCTATAAAATATGCTATAAAATTCTATAGCGCTCTAAAAGATATTCTATAGAACATTTTATGAATATCTTTTGATAATATTAATGATATCCATGATAATATTGAACTCTAAAATATTCTATAGAATTCTATATGATATTCTATAGAAAGCCTATATGAATTCAGTAGACATTTCTATAGAATTTTACTGAAGTAGTTGATAGAAAAACTAACCATAATTCTGTAAAATTCTATAGTACTTTTTATGTAGAATTTTTTATTGAATTCAATAAGAAATTTTCATAAGTTTGTAATACTTTCTTCTGGAAGAAGAAAGTGGTTGTTGCTTGATAATCCCCCCCCCCCCCCCTCTAAAACTATGAGGTTTCTAAAAAAGTTACAACATAAAAAAAAAGAAAGAAGAGTTTTTTTCCCTTTTAGACTGAAAATAATGGTTCTGAAATATTTGCATTGGTTATTCGCTTTTACAAAAAATTGCCATGTCCTAAGAAACTTAAATAAAACTTAGACAACTTAGTTAATGGATTGTCTTTCTAATCTAATGTTGCAATATGCATTTTATACAAATAACAAAATTAAAATTTGTATATATCTTGCACGTTTAATTGAAAAAAAAAAGTTAATTAAAATGGTAAATACATATTAAAAGGTAAATATTATTTAGAGCAAAAATTATTTAACATAAGTGTTATACATTACTTAATCTTTGATGAAAATTATCCTGATTCAATTAAAGTACAATTTGAACTATCAAGTTTTTTTTTTTTTAATTACAGCATAAGCTGTTCAAAATATTATTTTAGTGTGGGGTGTTTTCCCATTGAAAAATACTTTAAAAATTTATATTTCATAAACTTTTAGTATTTTTAAAAAGTAAATCTAATAAGATCATTGGCTAAAATGTTAGTTAAAGTCTTCATGTATGTGTGTATGCTTCTTAAATCTATCAACTTATATCTCTGTACTATAGTTTTTATAATGGATTTAAAAAGTTATTTTCATTGTGTTAGGTTTTGCACTCGTATATTAAATATTTGATTTATTGCATCAGTCTTAGACTGGCAGTCATGTAAAATTGTCATGCTACTGCAGAGTTGCAAAAATTCCAGCTAAAATTAAAAAAAGCCATGCCAGTATTAACTAGCCAGTAAACTTAACTAGTTTTAAACATATTTTATTGAACTAGAATTTAATTTAAAAAAAATATTTTTTTCAATATTGAAAATAGTATTGGAATAACAATGCATGATGATGAATTTGTTGTCCAGGATATGATTGTAAATGGCTTACCAGTTGTTTTACTTTGTTTTAACTGTTCTTTTTTTTAATTAATGCTTCAAATAATTTAAATTTGATCAATAATTGCTTAGTGATATATATATATTTTAATTAACTAATTTTAAAGAATTTTGATATCTAAGAGTCAGGTTTTCTTTTATAAGAATTAGTCATATGTAGAGTCATTTAATTAAAATCACCATTTTTCAATATTGAAAAAAGTGTTAGCAATAATAGATGTATGACTAATTTTAAATGTATTATCATTTTAAGTATCTTCAAGCTTTTATTTTGAGAATAATTCTTGTTTATTTTGTCCTTAAAAAAATCAGATCTACATTTTTTTTTTGTCCTGGAATATAGAGTTAATAATATCTGAATAAAATTTCAATTAACTGCTTTTTCCAATAAGAGCCATCATTGTATTTATATTTGTTCAGGATTTAGTCCTGCCACTTGCAATGTGTATAATCATTTTTTTTTTCAAACAGCGATTTGTTCTATTTTTAATAAAATTTAATTCTTTAAAATGGGTATATTTTTGGTAGAGCTGAATTATATAGGCTTTCAGAATGTAATATTGTCTAAATAATGTATTCTTTCAATGGTGACATTCTTTTAGGCATTACTGTTTTTATACTTTTCTTCTAGTAGTCAGCATCATACAATATAAAATACTTAGTTAATCATTTATAATTTTCTATAAATGGCTTAACAAACAAACAAATCATAAATGTACTAAGAAAAGAAAAATAAGACTGCAAAATGACTATTAAAAAAAACCCCACTCTTTTATCGACTTTTTTTTTTTTTTTTAAGTTGGTTTTTTAAAATTTAAGCTAGTTTTTTTTGTGTGGTTAAAACCAAAAAAAGCTGGCTGTTTTTTTTTTACCTGGCTAAAATCCGGTAACCCTGCACTACTGTGACTCTATGTGTATTATATTTTATTAATAAGACTAGCTGACCCACCCGGCATTGCAAAGGCCCATGATAATAATCTTAAGTGTACCTAAAATCAGTGTTGAATGATTTTATATTTTTAAACAGAAATCTTTCCAAATGAACCTAATGTTAGCAGCCTCGCTGCCTTTGGCATCGACCCTCAAATTTGTATGATTTTATATTTTAAAATGAAAATTCCGCCATACAAACGTAGAGTTTGGCTCCCACTGCATTTGGCAGCATACATTGGGCATGCCAATGCATGCTCTGATTTGTTTAGATTTTATATTTTTAAACAAAAATCTTTCCAAACAAACCTAATGTTGTTGGCTTCACTGCCTTTGGTGCCCTTTTTTGCTCTTGAATTTTTATGATTTTATATTTTTAATTGAAAATATATCCAAACGAACTTAGAGTTGGTAGCCCTACTGCCTTTGGCAGTGTACACCATGTATGCTATGCACACTTGTGTCTGGCTTTGCAAACGAACCTCGAATTTATTTGATTTTATATTTATTAAACAAAAATCTTTCCAAATGAACTAAGGGACCACCATTATAGTGATTGTGATTTAATTTCTGACATTTAGATATACTATTAAACTTTTAGTTCTGACCAAAATATCCTGAGAAAACCTAAATCATTCAAGCCCATTCCTCACTTTTTTCATCGAAATGATGTCGTCCAGTATTGACAGCCTGGTGTTGAAAATGTAGAGGTTTCTCCAGACATGTACAGAAACAAAAACCCCTCTGAAAATGTTCGAAAGCACAATTCTCTTAAAATGCTAACAATATCTTCAAAGGCACTGAAAAAAAAGAAAAAAAAAACTCTTTTAAATCTGTAAAAAAATGTCCAGATACTTTTTTTTTTTTAAACTGAAAATATTGTTAGAACTGTAAAAGTGCTGGGAATATGTACTGTTTTTTTTTTTTTTTTTTTTTAATTAAAAATAGTAGATGGCATTTTAAAATGGGAGAAAAAAAAATGGAAACAAATGTGAATCAATTTTAGAGAAATATATATATTTTTTTTGAAATTGTAAATATTAATATTTTTTAAAACCAAAGATACTGCCAAAACCTGAGAAATACACTAAATAAGTGATTTTTTTTTTTCATTAAATTTGGGAAGCAGATGCAGCAGTTTCAAAATGTAGAAAAACATGAAAAGGAATTGGAAAACACAAAAACCAACATAGAATCAAACTTCGTAATTTTTTTTTTCTTTTTTTTAAATAGTAAATATTTATGTATACAAAAAAAAAAAAAAAAAAAAAAAAAAAAAAACTATGATAGAAAGGGAAAGCTATTCTGAATAAGTGGGTATGTTTTTTTTTTTTTTTTTTTTTTTTTTTTTTTGTATTTCTGTATAGGAAACGGATGCAGCAGCAATTTCCAAATGCAGAAAAATGGAAAACTTGAAACCTGTTGTGTAATCAGGCTTCAGTAAAAATTATTTTTTAAATAGTAAATAGTAATACTTTTTTAAATGAAAGATACTGTTGGAACTGAGAAAGTACAGCAAAAATTTTTGTGTTTTTCTTTTTTTGCAAACTCTATGGGGGACCTGGCAATTGGGATTTCAAAATGCAGAAAAAAAATGAATGCTTTGCTTTTGTCTGTGTGAAGATCTGAAGAAAGACCATAAAGGTGCAGGCACAATTTCTGGAACAAAGGAAGTGTGACATTTTACAATGTTCATCATCATATTTTTAATTAATATCTCGGCTAATTATCAATAATGAAAACTTTGAGCTTCAGATGTATTGAGACCTGTCTTCGCCTATCATCATCCAAATTTTCAGACCTATGTGTGTGCTAGATTTTTTTAGCTATTGCCAACAAACAGACACACAAACAAACAAACTGTTTTTTTTTTTTTTAAATATATATAGGCACTTGCAAAAGAGACCCATGTCCCACTCCTGATTTTAGAATTTTGTCTAAATTTTCCTTACATTTGATAATTGTGAAAAAAATATATATTAACAAGTTACTTAAAATAATTAAACATTAAGAGATAAAAAAACCATTCAGTGCATCTCAAAAACATCAGTCATCAACATTTTTTATTTATTATAAGACATCAGCTTATCACACCCCTCCTCCCACCAAAAATAAATAAATAAATAAAATAAAATAAAAAATATATAAAAAAATCATGTCTTTCTCCACCTGGTTTTTATTATGCCAGCAATCTTGCCCAATCTTGTGTTTAATTATTATTGTTTTAAACCTTAAGAGTAATAGTTTAAGTCTGAACATATGTTTATAAAAATGCTAAAGTCACAGATCAGTGACACCATCTTTTAAATAACAATTAATATTACCACTGGAAGGCAATTTTTTTAAATTTAAATATATGAAGGGTGTAGATGCAAAATTCACACTCTCCACATAACCTAATTTTTAGAAAAATGCAAAAAACTGATTATTATTAATAAACATGATATATTGCACAATTTTTTTGTGTGATATATTTGTTGCCATAAAAACTAGTTTCACATAGTCCTAAACCTGTAATAATTGTTGTAAAGCTAGAATTTAAATTTAAATATGGAAAATGTGAGTTTTGTAGCAAACTTTTATGGGTAATGTTAGTTATAAACCAAAATAGTTAGGAATTTAAAACAACAAAAACAAAAACAAAAATTGAATATTAGTTTTCATTTTGTTATTTTGGAGGGTAATAAACAACAAAAATCGAAAAACATATATTGAAAATAATTTGTGCAAAAATTTTACTATTAGACATGGCTCAACTATTTCACTGCCATTAAACTAGTGCAACATTTTACACTACTTCTTACTTCTGTATCTCTCTGATTGGTTGAATTGGAGAATGTGAGTTTTGCAGCAAAACGAGGTTTTCAGATTTTTTTTTCAACCTTAATATATTTTTTATGGTCTAAATCACTATTACAGTCTGATTCCCATTAAAATGACGAACATGGTGATATGAATAACTCAATACCTTAAAAAAGTGGATAATGTGACTTTTGCATCTGCACCAGTCATATATTTAATGTAGTTTCTTTTTTGGAATAGATATCTTAACTATTTTTAAAGTTCCATGGCTTTTCAATTGTTTCTGCTGTAAATTCTTTTTACAGAGGTTATAGATTTCTTCTGCTGATAAGAATCTTCACACAGGTAAAACAAAAGAAAGTAGCATATATAATTGTAGCTCTGGGACTCAAGCTATAGGAGAGAGGGGCATGGGTCCAAGGGAAGTAAAACAAATACTTGATTCCTCAATGTTTTCGCAGTATTAATTAAAAGTGTTGGTCAAAGTCTTCCCAGGGTGCACAATTTCTCTACAGGAATATGCTTTCATAGCATAAAGTTGAATCAGTGATGTTCTTTCATACTAATAAAAATCAAATATAATTTTCTTTCTTTCTACAATTTTAGAGAATTATCCATTTTTCCACTGATAGTTATTGACAAGCAGTATGAAATGAACACAGTACATAATATAATATAATATATATATTATCTAAACATATATTGTAAAATATATTTTTCTATATATTATATTGCCCACATAAATATAGTATATTTCTATGGAGAATAAATATATTTTGAAGTTAAAAGGCTATATTTTAGTGCTCTTCATCATCAACTACTGATCAGTTATAAAAGCTAGCTTTAAAAATAGCCCCCCCCCCTCCCTTCTTGAAAACTTTATTACTTCATTATTACTTTTTAAATCATTTGTTGTTTTTTACATTTTTAAAGGATGATGTAATTTTATTAATTAATAATACTTAAAACAAAAAAATTGCTATAACCTATTAATGTTTTTAATATTCTTAGATTTGTAAAGTCTTGTCTGATGAAGAA
Organism: Maratus michaelseni; assembly: GCA_963931845.1. NCBI lineage: Eukaryota > Metazoa > Arthropoda > Arachnida > Araneae > Salticidae > Maratus > Maratus michaelseni. Next base: position 251,480,095 of record OZ007590.1, on the reverse strand, counting down.
GCTTTAATTAACAAGAAGCTCCCTAAAGAACTTTTATTGAGGTGTGTCTATTGCTTTCTGAATCTTTTATTTTATTGCAATATTTAAATTTTATGGGTATTTAAATTGTATTTCTAATTACTGCAATAGTATTAATAATCAGTAAATTGTTTATTTTTAATGAAGACTTATGGGAGAAGATGCTATTAGATATTGGTTAGTTCTGAACATAGTGAAAATGGAATTTTTTCAGGAGAACTTTTTAAGAGAAAGTTATCCAAGTTATTGTTTTGATGGTAGGGGGTGAAAACCCTAAAATCTTGCATAGCTTAACTGTTAAGACCCCAAAGATTTTAATCCATAAATCTCGGTATTCTTCTCATGTATATTGAATCAGGTATAAACACCATAAAACTGAGTAAATACCTAAATGATGAAAAAAAAGAAGAAAAAAAAGTTGATTTTATTTAATCTGCTTTTTACCATTATAATAGAATTTATATATATATATATATATATATATATCAACTCTGTGACCAGTGTATTTTCATATCAAACAAGATTTTTGGAATTTAGCTTAGATAAAGAAGAAATTGCATTTCAGTCAATTAAAAATATTTTTTGAATTTAAAATTACTTTAATATTGTCTTTTTTTAATCATTATTTTTTAAAGAAATGTTTTCAATCAGTAGAGAAACATTTATATTTTAAATTTCAATCAAAAGTTTTTTAATTCAAAAGGGACTCTTATGTGTACCCGTAAGTAATGTCAATTTTAAGGGGAAGGTGGATGAATTCATTGGCATAAGGATCATTTTAGTATTCAGCAGTAGCATAGCTTGAAGGAATGCTGCTATTCAGATGTGACAGAAGATCTTATAAAAACATGTAGTCATAAATTACGGAACAGTTTCTCTCCTTGGAAAAAAAAAAAAAAAAAAGAAAAGAAAAGAAAAGAAATCCAGTTTTTTTCAGTATTAGAACTGTACCACATCATTAGTATTCAGCTCATTTCAGTTTTAATTTGTTTAAGTGCCTATGGGGTACTGCACATTTTTTCTGAAGTTTCAAAATGTTTCTTAAAATAAATCATTTAGAGTTTCAATAATGGTGTATTCTATGTCTCTAAACTTTTTCATTGTCATTCCTTCTTAAACTATTTTTAGAGTAAATGAGGCAGTAGTTTTTAAATTTTAATATTTGCACTTTTCATTTATATTTTGGAAGTTTCAACTCTAATGATTAATAAGTAAATGTTCAGATATAATAAAAAATATATCTATGTAATTCTTGAATCTGTGATGGCTCATTTACACTATTTATTGCATGATAATTTATATGTGTCTCTCTTTCCATAATAATTTTTGCAGTAATTTAATTTTATATTACTTTAATGTTTATTCTTTGCATTGTACTACTTCATCTTCTATTTTATTGCGCCAAATTACTCACTCTTCCTTTCGGAATGTAAATATTTCAATTATTTATTTCTTGAGTATTTAATTATTCAAAAATGCTTCTTTCCCACCTAATTTCAGAAATATTAATTCATCTCCTTTCTACCATACTGTTATTTTTCTAACAACATTTTTACCTTTTTTTTAGGATCTTTTCATATCTTGATGTTGTATCACTGTGCAGGTGTGCCCAAGTCTCAAAGGTAATAATCGTATAATTATCTATATCTATTATCAAAATTATAAAAATTTCTGTTACAGTTAATTAGTATTTTTTTTTGTAATCTAGTCAGTTTTCAAATAACATCATTACAGATGGTCCTACCAAGAATTTTCTATTTAATTTCACTGAAATGAACTCAGGCATACAAAAACAAAACCCTATTTTTATTTTATTTTATCACAAAAGTAAAATTCAACTCCCTTTAAAAAATAAAAAGTTCTGTGTTCTGCTGCTTTGCTGTAGCTTAATTATGTGGGTATGACTGGGAGAAAATTTAGTATTAGGAAAGGGGAGCATGAGTCAGACATTAAATTTGGTCGTGCAAAAATAGCTTTATCAAGATTATATTTGGAGGGGGGGGGGAGGGGGGATCAGAGAATCTTGTTTAATGACAGTAAATTGATTTTTTTTTCAAATTATTATCGAAAATCTATTATAAGAGAATCCCTAGAAATTCATACATGCAGAGAAGTAGAGAATTAGTCTGCAACAATACCTTGTCCTATATTATTCCAACTTTATGGTTGGAATTACCAAATAAATATTTTAAAGAAAACTTGAATAGGCAGAGCCATATGAGTAAACAATCTTAAATCAGTGTCTGTATTTCTTTTCATGATTAATAATAGAGGATGTTTATGTGTTTTGTATGTTGTATATATTTCATTGTCCAGTGTCATTTGTATTTATTGATGATGTTTTTTATGATAATGGTTTTTATCTCTTAACTAGTTTAAGTAAGTTTAATTTAAATAAATACACTTTTATGACTACAGTTTTGTCATTTACATTTATATGTATAAATAAAGAAAATTAACGATATTCTATGGTTTTGAGCAAAATTTAAATTGGTTAAATATGTTTGAAACTAAAAATTAAGGTCTGATTCTGAGCATGTCAGATTTGTCAATCTTTTTGTGCTAAATACTCAAAAGTAATTTATTTTTGTACACATTTTTCACTGTGATTCCATAGCTAAATTCCGCAGCTGATCCTTTATTACTTACATGAGTACTTTCATTGGCATTTTTTTTTCAAAATATTCTGCATATGTGCTTTAAGGAGGGAGATCTTCCTTGTTAGTATTGCAGTAAACATTTCCTTTTTGAATTAGCAAAAAATATGTTATAATTTAATTTAAAAAAATATTTTCAATTCAAAAAATAGTAAATTAAAACGTTTTGCATGCTTACGATTAAATAATATATATATATATTTAAAGGGATTCGCATTCAATAAATAATGAGTCACAATGTTTGGCACGGTTTGCAATAAAAATTCTTTGCACGTTCAGAGTTGAAGTAAATGCCGCATTAGCATACATTTTGGTGTGATGTTGGTGTAACGGAAAAGTACCAAAAGATATCCCAAAACTTTGTTCCAAAATACACCAATTCTTTGTGGACTCGATTATGGAATAGGTCTGCTTTGAAATCATAGAATCAACTTAACCCCTTTTTTAAGTTAACTATGCATAAAATCACATCTAGTAACATATGCCAATATGTAATAAGATTATGTAATTTACCTCCTTAATGATTACCTTCCAGATGATACAAACTACACCTACTTTCCAATCAGGATCAGTGGTTATAGCTAGATGTAACTATGTCTGTCATTGTTGCGGTATTTTAGTTTGACCTACGAAATATTATCATATTCAATATTAGCAATATTTCTGACATCATTAAAAATCTTACTGTGGTCAAGACAAACATTTTTTGAACAAGAAACAACTTTTCAATCCACTTATTCCATCAAAAGTATAATACATTCAATCAAAAATACAGGATGTGTCACTACAAACCAAAATTGAATTTTTGTTCACAACTTTAACAATAATGAAGATATTTTATGAGATTTGCATCATATTATTTTTTCTTGGATACAATGTGATGATATCATTGTAAGTGACTGAATTTTGGACAGTATAAGTACTGTCAGCTGCATTCTGAATAAAGGATTGTCTAGTCTAGTTTTGCTTAGATAAGAATGGTGGCAATTTTCAGCACTTCTCATCATGTTGTCATATTTCACAAAAATCAAAGTAACTCTGTTGAAACTTGATAATATAATTACAGTATCTTCATTATTGTTAAAGTAACAAACGAAAATCCAAGTTTGACCTGGAGTGCTCTACACTGTATTTTTGACTAAGTGGATTGTGATCAATATTGTCTGTCTTTATGTATATTATTACTCCTGAAAGTTTTTCCATTTTATTTAGCAACACTGTTTGCGAAAAAGCAAGATTTTTTAATAGACAATACTTATGAACTTGCATTTGTACATCATTAATTCCTATGAAGGATGAAGGTCCTCATTAATGTTAATTTTTGTAAGTTGACACTTTACAAATAGCAAATAAATAATGTAAAATCATTCTCTTTTATTTAAATATGATTTTATATTTCTAATTATTCTGAATATCTTTATTAATTGACAGTTAAAAGTAGAAGCTGCGTAAGGTTTAAAAGTATTTTTAAAAAGGTTTCTTTAAGTATTCGGTTTGGCTAAATATTTTTATATTCAGCCAAACCGAATATTCGGAAGGCCAAAGTTTGATATTCAGCCTAACTGAATATTCGGTAGTATGGCCGAATACTGAGTAGATACTAAATATTCAATGCATCCCTTCTTTAAATCTTGTGCATTTTATAGTTAATTAATTTACAAACATTAAAACAATTTTTAAATACATGACTAGCTTTTTCCATGAAAATATAACATTTCTGCTGGTATACAGTACCACATCTTATTTTTAATTCCCTTGTATGCAATAAAAAAAGTATATTGTCTAAGGTAAATAATAGGTTTACAATGACTACCCCCACAGTACGCAGCTGCTAAGTTCAGGAAGACCATAACTGAATAGTTGTGCTACAGATATTTACAACTATAGTCTGAGTGTCGCCGAAGATGACAATGGGAGGCAAGTAATTGGACATAAAAATTTACAGCACCCCAATAAAACAGCATCAAGATCCCACATCTGTAAAAACAGATGTGTAAAATAGATTTTACTCCCATGGAAGGGCAACATCAGTGAGACAAAGAAAGATCCTGTCATTGGCTTTTTCTTTTGTAATTATGAAATCCAATGAAACCATTCTATATTCACTCATATTATTATTTCGGGGTGGAACCAAATAGTATTGTAACCAATGGTAAAAAATCCATACAAAGGGGTATGTTTGTAATCCTACTTTTCCTAAGTAATCAAAAATGTTGTATAAAATATAATTGTTCACTTGTAAAAAAACTGTTAGCCTATGCAATACTCAGAGAGCTTATCTCTTTCTTAGAGATATAAAAAGTTGTCTTGAATAAAGTGTCATGTATATCTCTATATTGGAGATAAAGTTTGTATATGCTTCTGGCAGTAAATAAGAAGCAGTTTGTTTTTAAAAATATATCAACAAAATGACTTTTGTGAATAGTCGAAGTTTTTTTGCTCTTAAGAGCATTTGGTGCATTTGAAGAGTTAGAGTAAATAGATAGACTCTAAAAAAAAATAGTGCTTGATCATCAGAGATTGCTCCAACTCTATTGATAAAGGTAAAATTCTTGACTAATAATATATTGTGTGCTTTGAAGTTCATGATTTAAGTTCTTAAAAAAAGAAGTAACAAGTTTTAAAGTTAACTCAGAAGTACACCTGTAATTCACTTTAATAAAATTAAGATTTATCTAATGTATAACCTCAAAGAAGTAAAAGGTATGAGTAATGATGCTTTTAAAAGCATCTCTATACGTTACAATTCTAATTTTAATTACCTAATTTTATATATGTGTTCAAATTGTATATATATGTAAATAAATAATTGTTAAATGTTATTTTTTCTCTTTTCTTTCATTCTTGTAATGTTTATTCTAACTTAAAAAATGTACATCAAAGTGCTTAATATTTACATATAATATTTCCTTGTCTATGCAGGTATTTTTAGACTGATATAATTAACTCACTAGGTACTTATTTTAGACTTTTTATTAATTATTACACACAGTCTATCCAAAAAGTTGAGAGTACATCGTAAACATATCACAACGCTCTTTAAAAAATATATTCTTATTATAGTTAGAAGAATTGGTTTCTTTTAATATTTTATTATTTAGATAATAAATACTTGTAACTCTAACTTTTACTCTCAACCAGGATTTCAATTTGTACGATCACCTTTTAATATTTAAGTATGCATGTATGGATTAAACCAGGTAATAAAAATGGGGTTTTTCCCAATTTCCCCTCAAGCAATGTTTAGGGAGTTTATTTGTAAATGAGTTGTCTTTACAACCTGTCTATAACTTCCCAGCAATTTCAAACAATTCAAATTTAGGGAAAATAGTGTATTGCTTGCCTTTTCTGTCTACAATGAGGCTAAATAACTTGAAGCCTTCAGACACCATTGATGTGCAATGTTTCTGTCCTCTCCCCCCCTCCCATCGGTAAATTTGTTCACTTGTAATCAGAATTACAGGTAGCTAGAACATTTTCAGCCTCTGTCTCCAAAAAAAGTGTTTGAATAATTCTGTTATTTGTTATGGGGTAATGACAGAATTGTTAAAAGTATTATACTGATCAAAAGTTTGAAATTGTGATCTTGAATTTCATTTAACCCTTTCAGTGCGGAATTTTTTTGAGGGTGTTTTTTTTTTTTTTCTTCTGCTAAGCCCATGACGTACTACAGTGAGCACAATACACGCCGTGAATGCCTAGACGACTTTTGTCGATGCTTAGCGCAGTCTACAGCACCCAACTCCTAGATGTCGACATTAGTCGATTTCCGCACTCGGACCCTTATGTCGACTCCCACACTAAAAGGGTTAAAGTATAACTATTTTAATTTGGCTTTTGCTTATTTTAAAGAAATTTTAAAAAGTAGGCTTAGCCTCCCTTGCCTCCTCTGATGAGCCGTCCCTGTAAAGAAGAGCATACAATTTTTCCAAAAACAGAATTTTATTTCTTTATTTTGAGAGGGAGTAAAAAACTTGTGAGTTAATTGTTGACTCAATATTGCAATACAGTTTAATTTAATGTATGTTACATTTATTTCAGCATTTTTATATTGATGCAATTTAGCTATATCTAATCTTATGCTTTCAAAAGTAGTTGCTAATAAATAAAAATTTTGATTAATGATATAAATACCCCACTAGTAATGTTTTTTAAGTAAGTATTTGAAAATTTATAATCTTTTATATGATTTTATTTAAAAATATATAATTATTTCATTGAATGTAGGCATGGAATATTCTTGCTCTGGATGGAAGCAACTGGCAAAGAATTGATTTATTTAATTTTCAGACTGATATTGAGGTAATTTTGTTTTTCATATTAAAATGTATTTACTTTCAGTGTGATATTTTATTTTTTAGCATTGATATTTTAGCTATTTCTAATACAGGGTGTCCCATAAAAATATTTAAAAAAAAGCTCATAAGAGTTGAAATAATCCATACTCTAGTAAGATAAGTGCTAAAAACTCTTGAAAACTGCTAGGTGCAACACTGGAATCTGTTAGTGGCAAAATCGGCATAGTGAATGGAGATGGAGAATGGCACTGATGTCGAGGAAATCACATGCATATGTACATCAACATGTTTTTCCTAGAAGAGTGTTAGTTACATTATCAAAGTTAATTTTCCAACAAGAAATGTTTTAAAAAAGTGAATTCTGGTAAACAGTATATGCTATCCAATTCAACTGTTAACTGAATAATGCAGCGATTTTTTAATAATCATGCCGACATACTGAAACAAATCTTCCTGAACATGATTAAGCAGGCACATGCATGTCTAGGAGTTGGAGGAGGTCAACTTGAACATCTATTGTAATTTAAAATAAATTAATATGTTTTTGGAATGTCTTTAAAACATTGTTCAAGATTTTATTAGCATTTTCTATTTGTGAAAGGGGGGGGGGGTACCTTGTAGTTGCATATTGAACTTCCTTGGTATAAATATATTTAGTGTAACACTTTAAGGTTACTTTTTTGTTTCTGCCCATTCATTAGTTTTATGTTTATCATGTGTTACTGAAATTAATTTTTTGAAATTTGTTACTGAAATTAATTATTTATTTGTATTATATAGGGAGATGTAGTTGAGAATATTTCAAAAAGATGTGGTGGTTTTTTAAAGAAATTAAGTTTACGTGGTTGCCAGAGTGTTGAAGATGCAGCTCTCAAGTGAGTTTCCTGATTTTCTTTATATTTTTTGGTAGAGATGTTATTCTAAAAGTTATGTAATTTAGATTTTTTTTTTTTTTACTTTTCCTGAAAAAAAAGCTTATTTTAATTTTTACATCTTATTGCAATTAAAATGTACATTAAAAAAGTTTGAAGGTTTTTGTAGAATTACAATTAATTTTCAGTTTTTTTAAATATTACAATAAAAAAAAAATATTTTGTATGAATTTGAGCTTTTCAAAAATTTTTTTTGTTGTTGTTTTGTATTGGCATTACATAGGTATTGCTATATTATATGTGTAATATATTTTACACACTTATAAGTTTTGCTTTATTTTAATGATAGTAGTTGATACTGTATATATATATATAATTTTTTTTTTTAAGGACATTTGCACAGAATTGTAACCATATTGAAGAATTAAATCTGAACGACTGTAAAAAGCTGACAGATAGGTAGTATACCTGTTTCCTTTAGTTGTACTTTCTTCTATAATTACAACTTTTTCAGAATTTTTGTCATAAGTCTATGATTTTATTAAATGTTAATTAATAGAGTTTTAATAGAATTATTTAGAGAATTAATAGAGTATCATTTAAATCTCCACCCTAATAAAAACCCTTAATATTACTTTATGCTTCTCCTTTTTCTGCCCCCCCCCCCCACACACACAGCTCCAGAACATGTTTAAAAAAACTTCTGTACTGTTTGTTACTCTGTACTAACAGAAAAAAATAAGTAATCGATCATGTAAATTACTTTTCCCTTCAAAATTATCACTTCTACCTTTTGTTCCCTCTCCTCCATCTTTCAAATTGTTGAATCTTTAAAACTCTTTACTTTAATTTTTTTTTATACATATACTACTTGTTACTTTGTTGTAACAATAAATAATCTATCATCTAAATTTCCTGCCCCCTCCCCCAAATAATCGATCAAGGCCACAGCAAGGATTGTGTGGATGGTGTCTTACCACTAGGTGTGAAGCCTGATAAAAAATGGAGGTTAAAGAATTATTTTCAAATCAATGTTTCTTGATAAATCTATTTTGCTTCTTCTTTTTCTTTTTTTTTTTTTTTTTTTTTTTTTTTTTTCACATTTGGCAACACTTTTTTTGGGCTAATTAGCCAAATTGCTGAAGTTGGTCAAAAGTCAGCAAGACTCTCATTAACACTAAACACCTCTTAAATGTCAAAAAAAAAAAAAAAAAAAAAAAAAAAAAAAATCTTTTAATATGAGATTTTAAGAAAACTAGGCTCAAAAGTTTTCTGAATTCATGTTCATTTTTTATCAGCAGATATCTGATGACATCACTTTTGATTGTGGTATGATCATGGAATTTTTTACTAAAAATATTCAGCACATATTATATTAGTTAATTACTCATATCCAAAAAATGTTGAAAGGATTCATGAATTAATTTAATAAAATTTTTCAATGAATGTTTCAATTATTATATTTATAAAAAAATAAATAAATAAATAAATAAAAATAAAAAATCTGTGTTAGATTGCATAATAGATTAGCTTAATACTCAATAATCTATGATTTTACATTGATGTTTCATATGCCACTAAGATTGTAATAATGTAAAGTTTATGAATAACTGCTTCTATTGATGATAATAAAACAGGTTTCTCAACAAGTTTGAATTATAAAAATTAACAGTTTTTTGGATTAGGCTTAAAAATACTTATCACCCCCCCCCCCCCGTCCTCCAAAAAAAGAGCTGTGAGATTTAAATTAAAAATCTCAAAGTTTTCAAGATTCATGGGATTCAAGGATTTAAATATTCTATACTTATAATATTTACTACTTTGTCTAAAATTTATAAATCTTATTTTTAAAATCTTCTTAATCATAATCTTTCAAAAATGTTTTACATTCATATTTAATTGTTGGTTTCTCTCTCTCTCTGTCTTTTTTTTAATATTTAATTTTGTAATTACTTATAAGCTACAAAATAATAGTAGTAATATTAATAATTTTTATTGTATCATTAGAATTTGATAAACCCAATCAAATTAGTAATTATTTCTTGAATTTGTTATTTATATTACGCTGATAAGTGCATTTACAGGAATAACAAACTCATGTTAAAACGTTTTAAAACAAACATAATTTACATGAATAAGAAATTTATGATAATTATTTACCTATATAACTTGAATTCTTTTACATATAATACCTAGTCTTTTAAAAAATGATTGAAAACCTTCCCAGTTTTAATACTTATCTATTGTGTATTTTAATCACAGCATTTTAAAAATTATTTATGTTACCTTGTATCATTAAAGATAATTCATTTTTCTATCTTATTTGCTGTTGTACAAAAAAAAAAAAAAAAACTTTGAAAGAAAGTTTTTGTTTTAGACTTGTGAGAAATCTGTCATTAAATGAAATCATAAATTTTCAAATTATTTGTTTCAAGCATGAAACTTATATTTACTTAGTTAACTAACTGTGTTATTTCTAGCACCTGCCAAAATCTTAGCAAGTTTTGTCCAAAGTTAATGCATTTGGATGTAGGATCATGTTCTCAAATGACAGATGCATCATTAAAAGCAGTAGGGTAAGTATACATAAAAAGTAGAAAAAGATGTTCTAATTTTTGTAATTATGTTATATTCCATAAAATTTGTATTTGTGTGTACATATGCTAATATTCTGTCTTCTTTGACTAAGTTCAAATATTATTATTATTTTTTTTTTTTTAAATAATTTAAGTTGACACATTGCAAGTTTCGTGGTCATGTTAAGAACCTCTTTCTTACATATAAATGTTGCCCTGTTTCCCATTGTATTAGTCCTCTACATTCTCTCCCAAATGATACCTCTTTGAAGATTTTCTTCCATGACAACATATAAAATGCCTTAAAAATAGGTGTTCACCCGTTAATGTCTGTACATATATTTATTCATAAATTTTACCAATTTCTCTCAGACATTACTTATAAAAAAGCATGGTCAAAAATTTTCATTAAAAATGTCCTTCATTTAAAAAATTAAAAACAGTCTCCAATAAAAACTTCCACCACCTAACAAAAGCGCTTTCACCCCTCGCCAGGGCATCATCAGTTGTGTTCTCTATCCAACTTCCTCTCCTTTATATAGATGACTGGAGGCTGTAGAGCTCCCCCTATGGGATTTCAATATTTTCTCTCTATCTCTCTCCCCCTCCTCCATGGAGGAGGGTTAGAAAGTTAACTGACCTCCTCCATGGAGGAGGGGGAGAGAGATAGAGAAAAAAAATTGAAATCCGATAGGGGGAGCTCTACAGCCACCAGTCATCTATATAAAGGAGAGGAAGTTGGATAGAGAACACAACTGATGATGCCCTGGTGAGGGGTGAAAGCGCTTTTGTTAGGTGGTGGAAGTTTTTATTGGAGACTGTTTTTAATTTTTTAAATGAAGGACATTTTTAATGAAAATTTTTGACCATGCTTTTTTATAAGTAATGTCTGAGAGAAATTGGTAAAATTTATGAATAAATATATAAAATGCCTATTGATTGACGTTCCTTCTTATGATTCAAAATTTTCTTCAGTTAAATATTTGAACAAAGATAACCTGTATATAGTGCAAATCCTATTAAAAACAATGAAAAGATATTTTGTCACTTTTTAGAGTTAATTTTTCATGATTTCTTTAGTTGGATTCTTAAAATATATGATATAGTTTCTGTCCCTACCTTGTTCTGTGTTGAGAAATGTTGGAAGCTTTTCAAAAACAAGAAAAAAAAAAAAGAAGAATTTGCTTTAGAAAGTTCTCTGTCAGAAACAATTTGTCCCTGGCTATTTGGCCTACTGTTGCCTCTTTTTAATAAATACTTTTTTCATTTTATTTAATCAATTAAAATATACGTAAAACATGTTTTTTCTTGATCCCATACAAATGAAAAGTATTTTACTCTACACATTTTTCTCATGACACAGACTTCTAGCTTATATTGTCAGTTTTGTGTACATACATATTTCTTTTGTTGCATTTTACTTCTTTTGATTCACATTGCTTTGTGTAAACCATGTTCAAAGTAACATTATCCTTATACAAGAATTATTAGAAAGTTAACTGACATCAAATAAAATCTGTCAGTCTATTTACTTTTTAACAATTAACTTAAAATTATTAGTTTGGAAAAAAAAAATAAAGTTTTTGGTTAGGTAAGGAATTTTTAGGCCTTAATAAATATTCAGTTTTGCATGTAATTCTAAAAATCTTAATCAGTAAAATCAATTATTTAAAAAAAATACAATTACTATTACATTTTAATGCTTTTCATCCTAATTAGAAAATTTATTATTATTATTATTTTAATTGTAAAATACAGTTGACATGAGATTTTTTTATTTGTTATTAATCTAGCTCGAGTAAAAAAATGTAACAGTAGTGTTGCATAAACCTTTTAATTTTAGCTCGCGTGATCCTTAGTTTTAACTTCGCTGAGAGTGGGATCGCGTGACATGGCTTTTCATTATTTTATTGTATCTGCTTGATGTAAAAACTCATTGAATTGTTGATTTTATTTTATTATTGTAATTTATTTTTGTGATGTGGCAACTTTATGTTTTATCGTTTTAATTTTTATAGAAAATGTAGATGTTCTAGAAGTTTCTCAGATGTAGTTGAAATGACGTTGTAATGTTATTGGAGATATGTTTTTTATTTGATTAGTTGTGTGGAAATAAATGTCTACCTTTGTAAAACGGGATATCTTTAATTCTTCAAAACAGACGCAAACATCGGGTAGATGTTTTGGACCTGAGTATAAGTATTTTTAGCTGTTTTTAAAATAGAGATAAAGTTTAACTTTATTTCTTCTGCAACATATGTATTTTTTTGGCGTCCGCGACCAGGATTGTTTGTTTTGAATGAATAGAAGATCTGTTTTAATACGAATTCATAATGTCATTGAAGTCTTTAAATACTAAAAAGAAAAATGAAAAGGCAGCATTTACGGCAGTTGCTGAAAAGGTGGAAGTAGAAATCACAAATGAAGAATTTAATCTTATTAACTGTCAAATTTTGTTAAATCAATTAGATGATAAATTTAACAGGCTGTGTTTGACGGAAGATAAGATATTACTTAATAGGTAAAGGGTAAAATAATAAATAGATAAGGATTTACTTAATGAAAATGATTTTGAAATTGAATTTAATGCAGCTGAAGCCGATAAAGGTTTATGCAACAAGTAGTATCTGTAATTCACTGGATCAATTAACTCTGATGCTTCTCTTATTTATCTCTATGCCCTTGCCAACTTTTTCATGTTTTTTTTTTCTTCCATGTTATTTCTATACAAAATATATGACGTCTGATCTGATGGCAGTTAATGCAGCTTTTAGTGGTGAAGAAGAAAGATTACCGATTTATTTATGAGTACTTGTTGTATAATGCTATCTTATTATATAAACACAAAAAGTAGGCTTAAAACATAGTATGTAAATATATATTTCCATTTCTTGTTAGAGTCAATTGATACTAATAAAAGTACTGTAAGGTTCCTCACATTGTGTTTCGCAAATTTGTTTTTTCGTTCAGCTGTCTGCTTTTTTGCTCACGTGCCAAGTGTTTTCCTGCTTTCTGGTACATATCGTATAATTCCCCGGGAGCAATCTCATTTATCTCCAGCACGCTTATTTTGCCGCAGCATGGGTCATGGCTGAATTTCATCATCACATGATGTGTACTAAATTGATGTCACAGAATTGACGTTCTGTTGCAGTGTTTTAATAGTTGGTTTCGTGTCTTGGCCATTTGCTTTTCATGTATCATTTTAAAATTAACTTGCCTTAATTTCAGAAATTACATTTTATTATAATTTAAATTCTGAGTACTATTTAATTTAATTCAGTTGAGTTTTTGACGGTAGTATGTTCTGGTGAGGTGATGTCCTGCTTTAGAAATTTGCTATTTCTTTCAATTTAAAACGAAGATGTTCACTCAAGTTTGCTTCATATTTAATCTGTTGAGATTATTTTAAATTGATTTTGCAATTTATTCTTTAAGATAGCCAAGAAGAAAATCATTCCTGCTATTTCTAAGATAAAAAATAAAGAATTTTTTTATTAACAAGTTTGGCATTTTTATACCATCTGTATCTATTGTTTTCCAAATCACGGGTAAGAAATTTAATTATATATTTTTTCTTTCAATGTCCGTAAAGAACACACAGGTTGTTGCTATTCTTAGAAATTATCACAACTAAAATTGCTATATGATCATCTTTTTATGATGACAAAATAATATAGATATTTTATTACAACTCTTAAATTCTCTATGATCTTTAAATTGGAAGAATTATTAGATGGCACATTAATTTTATCACAAGTACTAACTGTTACACATGAATTTCTTACATCTTAATTCTCAAATTTGTGAATTTAAGATACAATCAAACCTGTCTATCACAAATCTTTCATGCGAGAGAAAAAATTCAAGATAGGCTGGTTTTCAAGATGTACAATTTTTCTTTCTTTCTTTTTCTTTTTCTTTTTTTTTTTTTTTTTGAAGCAAACACCAGGGAATATTTTTTTATATTTTTAGATCCAAATAAAGATATTGTTGATTTGAACGAAATGTTTATGTATCTTATAAAAAAAATAATCTGTTACGATTTTTTTTCTAAATGATTTTTTTAAAATTAACATTTTTTGTTGTTGTAACTTTATAACAGCAGCAAAGCTACTGATCTATATTGTGCTGGAAATAAAAAAAAATTATTTATACTTGTTTTGGAAAGAAAATAGTTAAAATAATTCAAGATAAATTTGGAAAATACATAAGATTTTCCATGAAAATGCAGGGATGTTAATAAATTTTGAGATATACAGGTTTTGAGATAAAAAGGTTAAGCTGTACATTCTATTAAATAAATAAATAAAAAGCAAGGGAATACACAAGAGAGAAACATAAGATTAGTTTGCTTTCATGCTCAAAATAGGTTTTTCACCTTTTCTAAAAAATATCACTTTTTAAGTTTTATCACTTTACGAATAACTGTGTGATATGTGTAATGTGTTAAATTTAGTTGTGCTAATAAAATATTTGAATGTATATTTTATTCATATTGTTAAATATAAAAGTCCTTCTTTTATTAGTAATGTTTAATTTATAAGGGAAATAAGTTAAAGTAATTTATTAAATGCATGTGTGTAAATAAAGATAGAAAATTATAATTAAGAGATGGGAAGGTTGGTATGAAATTTAGAGCCTAATGGACAGAAGAAAGCTTTGCTAGTAGCATTATGATATTCAGTGACAATGTTTGTTTAAATAGTATAAGCAAATGCATCAATTCTAATAATATTTTCTGAACACATTTTCATTTGTCATTTTTGAGAATTGTAATTTATTATTTTGAGTAAATATATTTTTTATTTTTTACCAATTGATAAATTTTAAGCAAATGGGTGACTCTAATACTTAAGCCTCTCTTTGTAAAATCTCTCTTAGTTCTTATATAGAGTAGAATTAAGATAAAAGGGGAAAATGTAGTTTTAAATTCAGGGTGATGTGTTTCTTATAAGCATGTTTGATGAAATGTAAACTTTGAATTTTAGAGACGGATGTCCCAATATGGAGCACATCAATATATCTTGGTGTGATCAAGTATCAGTAAAAGGTGTAGAAGCTTTATCAAGAGGGTGTATGAAACTGAAAGCTTTTATATGTAAAGGCTGTTCTCTAGTATGTATGGATTTGTTTCAAGATCATTTGATTATTATGTATTTTTGCAATATTTCCTTATTAATATATAGGGATGCTGCATGTTATGATTTAAAATTTTACTCTTAATTTATTCAGTATTTTAATATTTAACTTTAATTTATTCATCCATTTAATTAAACTCATTAAATTCATTTAAATTAATTAAGCTAAGTTTCATTTTTGCATTTTAAATCAAACATTCTTTTTAAATTGTTTACTTTTGGTGAGAGTATAATTTAATTTCAGAATCTTTCCATTACATATGTTTTAGGATATTCATTTCAAATTTAATTTACAATTTATTCACTTTGCAATATTAAACTTCATTTCAAATTATCTAAAATAAAAATATTTCTAACTTACTTTTTCTAACTTTTAAATAATATCCATTTTTCTTAAATAACAGACAGTATAAAATAAATAATTATTCTAAAATATAGCGTATTTCCTTTTTAATAATAATTATTAAAAGATGGTTAATAGCTAATTTTATTCCTTTCGGAAAGTTCAGATTCGCTAATTTTGATCAATGCAAAATCTTTCAGAATCGCGAAACTTTCATATATCGTTTCGAAATTTCTATGTACAATAATTACTTTTTCAAAATTCCTTAAATTAAATATTTTTACTTGCAAAACATATCTGGTGGAAAGAACTTTTTAATTTAATTCGATTGCTAAAATTTCATTTATTTTCATCCATAAGTTTGGAAGTTATCGATTTTTAATTACTTTCGTTTATTTTGTTTTGAAGTTCGTGGAGATTCGCTATGAGACGCCATTGATAAATTTTCAGGTGTTTCGAGTAAACAACCAGGCGTTATTTCTATTTCCCGCGCATTTGTATCTGGGTCAGTGACTCACGATAGGCAAGGTCATTGTCAGTCCGATTCAAGGTGACGGATGGAAGCTCATGGAACATTTTTAATGACGTGTCGTCAGGGGTGCGAGTCAGTTAAAATTTAACTTTGACCGCGTGGGTAAGCGTTTTCGAAAACTCCGTCAGGTGGTGTCACAAGCGCGACAGTTAATTTTGGAACCGTTGGGAAACGCTGCTATCTGATTGGCAGAAGTTTCAAATTTTGGAGAGTTCTACCGTACTTTGAGAATTCGTGAGATAATCACTTCTCCAGACATACTCAACTGAGTAACAACAACTTTTTTTTGGGGCTGTCGGGCCTTGGGCCTGGTGGCAGTTCAGTAATTTCCGGCAGGAGAAGAGGTTGATAGAGATTCAGCAGAGTTCTTTAATATGCTGGCTTCCAAGAGATAAATTTCCGTTAAAATTTTTAGATGCAACATTGTAGACTCTACCATATTTTTCGACATCTTAGATGATATATATTGGCTGATTTATAGAGAACCATATCCGATGTTTTATATCGCAAGCGCCAGCCTATTAATAGAATAGCCACATATATTTTTGTCATCTAGAACCGAGATGAAATCTTCCATCTTTCGTTACTAAGTATTTATTTCGTTGGACAACTTCTATCTCCAATCTTCGGTGTTCGCTGATATTCAGTTCCATGATTCCTCATACGTCTCTGTGATGAATTCTCGATAGTCAGAAGCAAGTATCATTGAAGAGATATGTCATTTCATCAGTTTTCCAGTTCAGTTAACGAACTTTTTCGTTTATTAAGTTCCACCATTCACCAGTAGCAACTTACTTCAAGTCTAAAAATTATGTTCACCATGAAAAGACTCTTTTAGTACCTAGAAATAGACTCTACCATATTATTAAAGACAATTTCGACCAACATAAACATTTTTTAACACAGTATTATTAAAATTTAGATTTAGTATCCATAATCTTATTCAAATTAATTAACATTTTATATGGACTGAACATCGAGCAATTTTAAGTTGATTTTTATACTTTAAATATTGTGAATTAGAAGAAGTTTGTGAAATTAGTTAGTATATTTATCTTGTGTTGAAGTTCATAGAGTGCACTATTTGAATTCATAATAAACTACTGTGTGGCATCTATTTGGTGAGTTATTTATTTTTACTTTTCACTGGATACAGAATTTTAGATGGATCAACTTCTGAGAGAATGTTTATAATTCTTAAATCTTACAATTAAGCTTTTAATTTAAATTCTACTATTCCAACATTTAATTTTAACTTTTTAATTTTTAACTTTTCTTTACAACGCAATGTTACTACCTCTTGAGATCACACCATATGGAGAGATTTTGGGATAGTTGATTTATATCCTTTTCTAAATCGAATTTTCAGGTTTGGATTCAATCGGAATATTTTTCGAGATAATCATCACATCGTTAAGTTTTCCTGGTATAAATTCTCAGATCCCTAAATCTCGCTATACTGCACATAACTTTGTATTGTGAGATCATTTTGATAGCCAGTTTTCATTTCAATTCAAATATATTTCTCTGTCTATCAAAATGCTATTTCTCTTTAAAATAAAAAATATATATTTAGTCACATTTTTTCCTATTTTTAATGTAATCCCTTTGCAATGGTGGATCAAAGAGAGGGGTGATGGAGTGATCATCTCTCTCTTGGGCAATGATAAAGGGTATGCAAGTTGACATATCTAAGCCAGTTTTAAGGCTTCTAATCTTTTTAACTCCTTGAAACTAATACATTGGTCTTTATCTTTCTTGTTTTTATTGCATAAAAATTCTAAAATATGACTATTATCATTGTATAAAAGATATTTTAATATAAGAAAATCTAAAATTACATATAAAATATTCTGTTACAACTTTTCCGGTTATATAAAGAAGGAAATTTAGAAACTGTGAGTCTGCCATCCAGTAATTAGCTTTTAAAATCAATGGTAAGAATCCAGATTTCAGCCAGCTATTTGTAGCAGCTGAATAAATGCTTCTTTAATAAGTTTCAAAAGTAGTCGTTATTGAAATACTTTAGAAATAAACAATTTTATATGCAGTAAACTGAAATAGATGGTCCAATATCTTCAGAACATATAGAGACAACAATAATAAATCTTTGCAATACTTTTCATCCATAAATCGAAAATAATTGATAAATTTCAGTAGGAAAAAAGATTTATTTTTCTCTTTTTGAAAGCCTCTAAAACATTCACATGCTTTTCTGACACAGAAAAAATATTAAACAACTATTTCTAGAAAAGCTAGTTATATTGGAATGCTTGGGCTTATTCCATGGTTCCCATACATTATTGTTATCTGACCCACCTTAAAGTTTGAAGATTTCTCTCACAAAGCATATACAAAAATAATAAGTATTTCTAATATGAGTAATCTCAATAAAAATAATGCAGTATATAAAAAAAAAAAGCAAAGCCTAACCTTTTTTTTTATAAGCATGGAAAAATACTTTTTTAGTGATTGTATAAAATTACAATTTATTTTAAAAATGAGTGTGATTTACAACAGCATTGTTTTGTACCAACAAGATTACCTATGTCAGGGTTCAAATGTTCATTTTAGTCTCAAGTTAAAGTTTAACACAATACTGTAACTTCATGAAATTGCTTACTCATATTTCTTTATGATTGTTTTCTTTAAAGAGGTAACATATTATATTTGTTACATTTTTTTTTACAACAAATAAAATTAATATATTTTTGCAGTTCTGATTGATCTTTCTGTGATCTACTGGTGAGTCGCGACCCATAGTTTTGCAAGCCCTTGTTTAATTGGTTATTCCATTGGATATAAAAATAATTCTGCATAAATGGTTACATAATATAACTTTTTTATTTGTCGTTATAGTAAGAAAATTGCTATAATGAATGATTGTTATATTGAGTGTCTACTGTATAATTATTAAGGAGTTGTTTTTTGCTTAGGAGGATTAGATTGCAAATCTAACCTTACGTGAAAACACCAAGTTTGTAGTACCCGTAGATTCTCTAGTTCTGTCCTTGTCCCTTTGTCTATCAAATGACCAGCTATATTTTTCTCTATATTTACACAAAAACAAATTTTAGTGATAAGATATAATATTTCTTGAAAAATTACTTTTTATTTATTATTTTTAGTTTATCAAACTATCAAAGGGGGAGGTCCATTAAATATGACCCCAAAGTCATTTTTATATAGCATTATTAGTAAAGCTGAAAATTAAAACAATATATCAACTGTTTTAATCTTCATTGATTTCTGGCATTAAAGATTTATATATGCTCATTGTTTGCTTGTAGAAGAAATTAATCATCAACCATGATAATTATATGTAATGGATAACCAGAAGAACTGATTGAGTTATTGACAGTTCTTTTGGTTATACATACTGCTTTGGTGAAGTAGTATAATTTGTAATATTTACTTAATTTCACCCCTCCCAAAATAAACCTTTGAATTTGATTGATTTCAAGATATTAATCTATTTTAATAATTGCTGCTGGACATATAATTGGTCAAAAGACAAATAAAAGAAGCAAACTTCTGTATTAAATTTCATCTTAATTTATATTTTCTGTGTTATTGTAGTGCTGCATAGCAATTTTATTAGTATGTTGTTATTTGTCTTGCATAATATGACAAAGCTACCTTCAGGCTCAAAAAACATTTGTATAACTTTTAACAATTAATATGAATAGTTTTTCTCCAGATTATATTGTTTATATTGCAGATTTCTATATGATTTTTTTTGTTTATTACATTTATTACAGTATAAGAAGAAATATTAAGTTATTTTTTCAAATTTAAGAATCAAGATTTTGTGATAAGTATGCTGCATTGATAGAAAAACTAGCATAAAGAAAAATAGGTTTTTAATTAAAATTATCTACCCCCCTCTCCCCCCCTCCTTAAAAATATGTAATCTTTGTATTGTGCATTTATATTTTGTAAAATAATTTTCATAAACAGTACTTCTTGTTAAAGTAAAATAAGCATTTATTTGTTAGACCCATGCAGTAAAATTAATACTATAATTTCATCTGCATAAAGCTTTATTTGTTGCATGTTTGTATTGCACTGTAAATTGTCAATATGTGTTGTGTTGATATAATTTCAGAGATGTTTCTTTATCTAGATTTTACAATTGCTGCAATGTTTTAAAATACATTCCTTATTGAAAATTTCAAAAAAAGATTGGTTTTGGATCAGTGTGCTGTATTTTGATTAAGATATCTTAAGACTATTAATAATTTGGTTTAATGTATTATTATTTTTTTTTTTAGATTGGTGATGAAGCCATTCAAGAGTTAACTAAATATTGCCCAGATTTACAAGTTATAAATCTTTTAGGTTGTAATGTAAGAACACACATTTGTCTTCTAAGTGTTTTTCTTTTCTTTTAATATATTTAACCTAAAGTTAAAAATTTCTTAATCATTACTGTTTGCATGCTAATTTGTTTTTTCAACTGTTTTTAATAAATTAATTATTAAAAAAAAAATCATAAACTCTGCTTTAAACCTTTTAAGATTACCTTTAAGGTAACCTTTTAACATGGTATACATAATAACGAGTGTATAATCATAATCATGCAGATTTAATATTTATTAATTTTGTGGCTTCCTGGCTAAGAAAACCGCAACTTAAGATTGCCTTACGTAGATATGATTAAAAAAAAAAAAAAAGTTTAAATATATAACACACGAATTTTTATTAATAAGGTTTTAATTTTTTGTTTTAATACAATTAAGATTGATAGCCCTCTTGTTTAGAAAATTTATTCTATTTTTCTTTGAAGGGTGGTATATACATTTTAAAACTTTTTTTCCTTCCATAGGGCATTGATAATTGTTAGGGAACCGTCGGTAGCGTAATAAATTTTCTTATTTTTATAAATAGTTAAATCAGTCTTCAAATTTAATATACATTTTCATCTTTTGATATGTTAAAGAAGTTTGTTCAGCTTACCTGAGATTTTCCTTTTTGCGCTGAATATACCCACAGTAGTAATCCAAAGTGTTGTAGCGATATTTATCTGATCCATTGATTCACTTATATTGGAAGAATAATAAATAGTATTAGTAGAAAATGACAATTGTGTAAAATAAACAGAAGATTCATTTTCCTTTGAATATAATATAATTCTTGGCTAGATGTACATGTTTTAAGTCGCGTTTGGAGGCTGCGTATAAGTGCTCCAATTTTACATTATATTAAATATATTTACATCATATATGTACAAGAGCGTCTTAACTGCTCAGAAACATTTTGGAAACTGAAGGGAATGTTTTTAAGTTCTGTGCACACGCGCGGGATAAGACAGCTGTAGTTTGAAGGAGGGAGGTCTGCAGAGTTTCTCCAATTAGTTAGTTTCGACAGTCTCTGGTTTTGTTCACTATGTTTTACAGCTGCGGCACTTGAAGTACTTATTGGTAATTGGGGTCTGGTTTTTTAACATGTTCTTATTTCAATCGTTCGCTGCACGTGGAGATTATTCACTGCATAAAAAAGGTTTCTCCGTCAATAATGTTACATATTTGTGGGTTTTTATTTTTATATTTCTAATTTCATAATTGATTTTGTTATTTGTTAGTGCATTGAATAATTATAATAATGTATAGCATTTACTCATTTACTCCACAAAATGTGTGTGGGACATGACATTTTAAAATCCCATGGAATAGAAAAAAATGCTTTGTGTTTGCTTTATCTATCATATAAATGTTTTCTGACTCTTTGTTAAACTTTTAAAACAATTAGCTTTATCTGAGATAAAATAAAACAATTGCATTTATGATTAATAATAGCAAAACATGATACAAATAATAAAAAAAAAATCTTTTAGATTAAGAATGATATTTAATATATATATCTAAAAATCAAAATAAGTAAAGTGTGTTCCTTATTTAATCTTAATAATTATTTAAATAATTATATAATAAAATAACCTAAATAATTATTTAATCCTAATTTTATCCTAAAGTGTGTTCCTACAATTTTTTATCTATTTCCACAAAACTTTATATACATGCATTTTAGAACCTGAGTAAAATTACTGACTATTGTATAATTTTCTCAGGCCTCTCTTTACCCCTTTTTTCAACTATCTGCAATAATTTATCACTATACAAATCTTTTTTTTTTTTCAAATGCATTTTTGCCTTTCCTGTTGCCACAAAGAAAAATTGCATATGAGTAATATTTTTATAAGCCAATAAAAATTCAGACTCATCCACTATATTTTTGCATTCAAAATTGACATCATTCTGAACATATAATGCACATTTTTCATATATAAAATTTGTTTGTTACAAGTATGTTAAAATGATATGTAGTACCTTCATTTAATTGTATTTGGAACTAAAACATTTACTATAATACAAACATTTAAATTTCAGGGAAAAAATTTAGAAAAAAATATTTTCTAAGTATGATGCCCTTTTTATACCCTTTTGATGAAAGAGACATAATGCATATTCAAATTAGGGTCTGAAGTGAATAGAAAAAATAAAGAGCAAATGATTTCATTTACTACAGGTCATTGTTTCATACCATAAAAATTTTATTATACTACAATGATTTCGTTTTCATGTAATCATTGTAGATTTAATTTTTATAAATGAAAATATAGTTTCCATTTTTAAATAATGTTTTTCATCAGTTGAGGAATTTTGCAATTCTGAAATTATTGTCCAACAATCAAAGTAAAATTTCCAAGCTATATGAAATATATTTCCAGTAAATACTTTGCCATTTGGATGCGTGTGTTGCTTTTTTTTTCGGTATTGTCCGGGAAATCATATGTTTTTCTGTTACACATGTTAAAGAAAATGTGCACTCTCATTTATAAAGCTGAGAAATTTTATTATAATTACGTGAAAGTAACATAATTTTTTTCTGATTGTTGTTTTAAAGATTTATGGGCACGAATGCACTTAACTATGTTATTGTGATCACCATGATTTTAGGATATTACATTTTTGATTATTTTACCCAGAAGCCCCCTCTTCCCATGGTTAACATGGACAATGCTGGATGGGTCTGTTTTAATAACTTACAAAACATATAATTTGAAGCTAATAGATTGTGAGTTACAAATAAATCTCTGGTTGAATGAAATAAAATTTGTATGTGTGGTGAAGAAAAGGAAGCGGGAGAGTCTGTGATATATATATATTTTTTTTACAAGCTGTTTATTTATTTTTTTTCTTCCATAGGCTATTACAGATGAGGCTGTTCAGTATATTAGTCAGCGTTGTCCTAAACTCCATTACTTATGTCTTTCAAACTGCACACATTTGACTGATGCATCCTTGATAGCCTTAGGACAAGGATGCCATAATTTAAGGTAACAATGCTGTAATTATTACTCTTTTAATAATATTAATAACAAAATGGAGAAATAATCCTGAAAACTTCTTTTTTTTTCCCCAAAACTTTTTAACATGATGATGTACATTTGTAGAGGAGGAGGGGGCTCAATTTCTTGTATATTTTCTATCCTTTATTTTATAAGAAATCTATATATTTAAAGCTAAAAGAGCATTTTTTCAGATTTCACATGAAATTGGCCTCAGTGCACATGCTTCAACTTTTTTTTATCAAAGCAGGAATAGAATGAGAAATACCAGGGGGAATTCTCCCCTTCTATAGTTTGAGAGTTGGCTGGGTCTGAACAAAAAGAACAGGAAGCAGTTGAAACCCACGCAATGAGAAACCCATTCATCAGTCTCCCCACTCCCAGTAGGAAGAAAAACTTTCTCTTTCTTTGAAATGGCAGCATTTTGTTTCAGATGAATTTTACACAGTCATTTTGTTGCCTGTAGCCTGGGTCAATTTTCGTTGAAGATAAATGCTTCACCCTTCAGACAAAAAATAAATTAACAACTACAGTTTTTAAAAATATGTTGATGTCGTTTCTGTAGGATTCTAAATGAAATTTTCTTTTTTTTTTGTTTTTTATTTAAATCCAAGTTGACCGGATCCGCGAAGACAGTGGGTTCGGCCAATCCTATGTTCATTTAATACGAGGACCGTTTGGAATAAACCAACCAGCATAGAGGGCGAAGCTCTGCTAGTTTATTCTGAAATTATTTGTTAGAACTTTAAGTCCATAATATAATGCTTTATTAAAGTGTGGTAATCCTCAGGATAGCTTATATTTAATGCCATGATGTAAGACTGTCAAATTAAATGAAACTTTAACCATGTCCTTATTTTGTTTTCATATTAAATTAAGTCAGTAATATTAAATGATGCTTGCAAGTAAAGTTGGACAAAAAAAAAAGAGAACAAACGCTCATACTTTTTAATCACCTTATTGTTGCAAAGAAAAATTAAGATAGCCATTTGACTGGTAATTATGCATTCATTCAATTTGTGTTAAAAAAAAATAAGCTTAGAGGGTCATTTTCATAGGAGAAACTGTATCAAACCTTTAAAT
This sequence comes from Maratus michaelseni, assembly GCA_963931845.1. NCBI lineage: Eukaryota > Metazoa > Arthropoda > Arachnida > Araneae > Salticidae > Maratus > Maratus michaelseni. The sequence goes on along the minus strand of OZ007590.1, from coordinate 251,455,224 downwards.
TTTTCAATACGTACACCCAATTTGTACACCAAATTTATTTTGGGATACCAAACAGGAAGTTAAAGTCTGTGAAGTAGTTTCAAAATTATGCTCATATAAAGTTTAGAACTCCTAACAATATAACTCACAAACTACTTGCCAAAATGAGCTGAAATTTTGGATCCACATATATGAAGCTTCTAGATATTGATTTCTGTTAAAATTTTTATAGGTTACAATACATTTTTTTAAATATTAATTTCTTAATATATAAATTAAATTAACATACAAAAAATATGTATTGTAATCTATAAAATGTTTTATAGAAATGGATTTTTAAAAGTTCCAAATATGCAAATTCAAAATTTCAGCTGATTCGGCCAAGTAGTTTTTGAGTTATGCTTAAAAACTACACACATTGCAATTTCTTTTGCAACTATTAAAAAGGAATTTAACATTGGAGTTCAAAACTTTTCATTAGAATAATTCTGATACTACTTCACTGTTTGACTTCCTGCTTGGATCCAAAGGTAAAATTTACAAAAAATCCAAATATGATGTAAAAATTGAGTGTTTGTATTGAAAATTTTAAAGTTTGATACAATTTCTCTATGAAGCCCCTCTAAGCTTATTTTTTTAACATAAATTAAAAGAAGACAGTTCTCAGTTGAATAGCTATTTTTGTCTTTCTCTGCCATAATTTGTTGATTGAAATGTATGGGGTGTTCTTTTCTTCTCTTTCTATTTTGGCTGGCTGTACCTACTTTTATTTAATGTTAAATTATAATACATTAGATTCCAGTTATTTGGAACACCTTTTAATTGGGGCAGCCATATTATTGAGACAAAATATTAAAAATACAATCAAAAATCAGCATCAACTTTACTTAAGAATTGGGGCAACAATTTTATTGAGACAAGTTGTGCTAGAACTAATGTATCTCAATTAACTGGTATCTGTGTTTGAAAGTCTAAATTTTTATTCTTATTTCTCATCATAATTCACACATTTTTATCATACTAGTACTATCTTGAATGACTTAGATAGATATAGGACATCTTAAAAAAGACAAGGGAAGTAAGGAGAGAGAGAGAGAGAGAGAGAAAACAGTGAATATTAATTAATGTATTTAAAACAGAGTGTTTGATAAAGCATAGAATTATATTTGAGTGAGAGAAAAGAGGAGGAAGAAAAGTAATTTTAAGAATTTTTAATATTTGAATGCTGTATTTTTGTTTTTAAGCATGTAAATTTTTCGACAGCAAAGAATTTTTTAAAGGATATTTTTTTTATTATTATAGTATATTTAAGTACTTATTTCTAAAAACACTATATTGCAATATTGTAGAACATTGGAGGTTGCTGGCTGTTCTCAGTTTACAGACAGTGGATTCCAAGCTCTTGCCAAAGTATCTATGAATATATTTATATTTTCATTACATTTTTTTTTAATTGGCATACATCATTCAATTAAACATAGTCATTTGCTTTTATTTATGAACTCTGCAATTTTTGTATAAATTAGTTCTTATTGTTCTATATGACTTTTATAAAATAGCAATAATTCAGTATAGTCTCCCATTATATTGTGCCTCCTTGTGTCCTTTATTTGGATGTATCATTTTTTTCATGTCTGAAAAAAAATAATGATAAATAGAAGTTTTGCATTTTTAAAAATTTTAATTATAACAACTGGAATTTACTATTGTCAGTTTTATTTAAGAAATTGTAATTTGTGTATTGTCATTTTAGTAACAATTATAAGAGATTTACTTATTATATATTATGTTTCTTCTTCTTATTATTTTTTTTAATACCCTAATTTAAATCGCTCATTCAGATATATCAATTTTTTATTGCCTCTTCTCCAGCTTTGCACAATATAATTAGGGACTACTGTATTAATATTTCTAATTATATTATTATTATTGCTATTTTATAAAAGTCCTTTAGTTTGTTATCTGTGAATAATTTTTTTTTACTTTCAGTTGACCAGGTTTATGTTTGACTTTTAATAATGTAATTTAGAAATAACAAAAAAAAAAAAATTATTTTGAGGATTTTTTTGTGAATGATTTTAGAATTGTAAGAATATTTATATATAACCACTTAAAAAAAGGCATTTTAGTTTCTTAAATGATAAATCACAATCTAGAAGGTTTAAATTTTAATTAATGTTTCATTAACCAGAGAGGTTTTTTGGTCAGAGAAAAATATATACTTTATTTTTTAGCAGAATATTGCAGCATTCATCACTATATGTTAATTTTCATTTATCCCTTGCAAATTATATTCTGTGATATCAAGTTGCTGTCAAAATGTCTTAAATAAAAATGGAGAAAGCAATTTACTCCAAAAGGTTAGAAAGCTATGGCGCATCAAAGTTCTTTCTTATTGGTAAATGCAGTATTAAAACAACTGAATACAGGCTTTTCATTAGGTTTAATATTTTGTTATTTGCTGGTTTGATAAAGAAATTTATGCAGAAGAGAAACTTATAATAAAAATAAGTAAACTGTAAATTCACAAACTATAATTTATAAGTGTATTTATCATGTAATAATGTTAATATTAAGCTACACCTAAATTATTTTTATTCCGTAATATTTAAAGTAATTCTGCATTAAATTCTGCTGTAAAACTGCAGGTTGTGGTGCTACAAAGATGCTGTGAAAAGTATGAAATTTTAATTTATATCGCAAAATTCTTTTAAATTTTCACTTTGTTCAATTTTAAAATTTTGAATAGTTATTTATAATTCTATTAAAGGAAATAAAACTTTATATTATTTATTAGAAATAATAAATTTTTGGTATGTTTTCAGAATTGCCATTTTTTGGAAAAAATGGATTTAGAAGAATGTGTCTTAGTAAGTAATTTATTTTTCATCTAACAATAACTAATTAGAATTACACGTTTACAAAAGTTGTGGTTTACTAAAGCTAAATGATTTGTCTGAATTTTTTTCAGAATAGGGTAAAGTATATTGATTTTAGTAAATGTAAGAAAATAATGCTTTAGTTAAAATAGTTTTATAATCTAGTAAAAAAATTCAATGATTTTTCAATGAATTACCCAATACATTTACATTCAATGTATTTACTGTAAATTTCAATGCTAATTGTTCAGGCAATTTCATATATCTTTTCTTCATTAATTATTGATTTGGAAAGATTAAAATCTAAAATTTGTTCAATATTTACAATTTATTGTTTAATTTAATAGGTGATTTCAAATTATGTGTATTTTTATTAGTAGTAACTCTTGCTTTTTCCTCCTTTAATCTTCTCTCAGAGTGGGGATTTCAAGTAACAGTTCTTTTTTTTTTTTTGCCTTTTAGGGGCCATCCATTAATTATATCACATTTCAGAAGGGGGGTGGTTCCACAAAGTGTGTGTGTGTGTGGGGGGGGGGTTAATATATTGTGACATCACATTTAAAATATGAAAATAAGTTGACATAAGTTTATTAAAAAATATGACTTTTTTACTCAGGTAACAATAGATATATTTGCCATTGAGTTGTAACAATTTGAAGTTTAAATGCACAAGATCTTGATAGTATTTGTATCAATTTGTAATAGTTTTAATATAACTTTTCTGTTACATAAAATTAGCTCGAAGTTAATGGTTGCAAAATATGTGATATCACTTGAGCATGACAACTTGTAACATAGGAGGGAGGGGTAAAAAAAAAGTCAGAATTTTTGTGATGTAATTAATGGATGATTCCTTAACATTGAAATTTTTATCTTGGACACTTAACCCCCTTCTTTAATTGATAACAATATAATTTTTTTCGGGAAAATTTACAGTGTTTTAAAATTGTTTTACTGGGAATTGTATCGCATTTTTTTTTTATGTTAGCAACAGATTAATATCAACTGTACCTTTGGATACTTTTTCAATTTTTAGAAAATTTGTGAAGCAAAGCACATTATTTTCTGTTAACACGTTCGCGACAGCGTGCGCATTCTGAAGTGTGCATCTGAGAATGGAGCAGGAAAGTTTGATTTCACCTTCTAACGCCGAAGGATTCTGCGCAGCTAAGCTCAACTCTCGAAAATTTACAGTGTTTTAAAATTGTTTTACTGGGAATTGTATCGCATTTTTTTTTTTTATGTTAGCAACAGATTAATATCAACTGTACCTTTGGATACTTTTTCAATTTTTAGAAAATTTGTGAAGCAAAGCACATTATTTTTTGTTAACATGTTCGCGACAGCGTGCGCATTCTGAAGTGTGCATCTGAGAATGGAGCAGGAAAGTTTGATTTCACCTTCTAACGCCGAAGGATTCTGCGCAGCTAAGCTCAACTCTCATATAAAGTTCTTTAAAAAATTATAAAAACTTTCTTTAACGATGAAACTTTTTTAAATTCACATGCATGAAATAAGTTATTATTATGTATATTCATGCAAAATAAGAAGTGTTTTCTCTGATATCTTACTTATAATAAAATCCAAAGGCGAGAATCTGTCTGTAACGGTACCGGGCTGTACCACTCTGGTCTGCGAGTCGACCATAGTTAAACGCCATGTTAGGCTTACTGAAAAAGATATGCTAACACATAACCATTAAATGATAATTCTTCTACTTGAAATAATGTCTGTTCAGCATATTTTCGTATAAAACATGTATATCATATCCAGTTATAATGTTTTAAGTTTTAAATTAAAAATAACCGATTAAACATCCGATTACCTGATGTAAACAAACAAATAATGTTGCCATTCAAAAACACAAATTCCATATCTATTCCATGAATGACTCTTTGAACGTTTCATTAAAAAATCCGATTATGCTCTTAAAATATTCGTAAAAGCATATTAAAGTCTTTAAATAATTTAAAGGATTTTTTAAATTTATTTCTGTAAGCATTTTATTCCTCTAAGTACTTTTTCAGAAATAGCGATGATACCATTCGAGGCTTTGCGATGATCTACCGGTATTTTAGATATATTTCTTAAATACTGTTCTGGCGCCACCTATTGACAATAAATACAAATTATACCTTTGGAAAAAAAAAATTAATAATACAACTTTATTATAATTTACATAATAATAAAGTTGTAAAATAATATAAAATGTACATAAGCATATTTTTAAAATAAAAAAATTCAGGATGTATTGATTTATTACAAGATCAACTTTTTTTAATGATTTAAATTATTTTTATTATTAATTTTGAAAGGGAAATATTTGACTTTGTGTAAAAATTAATGCATTCTTTTAGATTATGAAGAAACTAAAAGATCGTTTTCGTATTATTGAGAGCGAAAATTAATACCTATAATTTACTTACCATAGTTAATTATTGAGACCTTAATTAATTATTGAGATCGTTATTAGGATTAAGCTTTTATTTATTCAGAAAAATATTTCGAAATTTTGAGTAGTAAATCAAAAATAAAGGAAAAGATTACGTTTCGTAAAATTTACCATTAACATAAGGTATGTACATTCAGGATGTATTGAATTATTACAAGATCAACTTTTTTTAATGATTTAAATTATTTTTATTATTAATTTTGAAAGGGAAATATTTGACTTTGTGTAAAAATTAATGCATTCTTTTAGATTATGAATAAACTAAAAGATCATTTTCGTATTATTGAGAGCGAAAATTAATACCTATAATTTACTTACCATAATTAATTATTGAGACCTTAATTAATTATTGAGATCGTTATTAGGATTAAGCTTTTATTTATTCAGAAAAATATTTGGAAATTTTGAGTTGTAAATCAAAAATAAAGGAAAAGATTACGTTTCGTAAAATTTACCATTAACATAAGGTATGTACATTCAGGATGTATTGAATTATTACAAGATCAACTTTTTTTAATGATTTAAATTATTTTTATTATTAATTTTGAAAGGGAAATATTTGACTTTGTGTAAAAATTAATGCATTCTTTTAGATTATGAAGAAACTAAAAGATCGTTTTCGTATTATTGAGAGCGAAAATTAATACCTATAATTTACTTGCCATAGTTAATTATTGAGACCTTAATTAATTATTGAGTTCGTTATTAGGATTAAGATTTTAATTATTCAGAAAAATATTTGGAAATTTTGAGTTGAAAAACAAAGATAAATAAAAATATTACGTTTCGTAAAATTTACCATTAACATAACTACCATTAACAGTAATATTTACCATTAACCCTGAGCTTAACGGTTCAGGTCAGTTTTCCTTATTGTTGATAAACAGTATATGAATATTTTTATCAATTATTTAAAATTTTAACTGAAAACCCCAATTTCTACCCACCGTCCTAGGACGGGCATTTACACTAGTTTTAATATAAAAAGGAATTTTTAAATATATATGTAATGCATATTTTTAACAATTTTAGTTTTAAAAATAATATTAATATGATTGTAAAATACTTATGTGTTTTTAATATAACAATATATGAAACATTTTACTCTAATATAATTTTTTTTTTTTTTTTGTAAAAAACAACAATTTTGTTACTTAAATATTTTTAACAATTTCAGAAAAACAAAATAAGTGTTTTGAAAAAGCCGATTTATTCACAAATGAAAATAATTAAATAAAACTTTCAAGCAATTTGTGTATGTTTCCTTATAACACTTATTATACAGTTATGCATAAAAATAGGGAGAATTTATTTTTTTTAAATTTTAATATACCTTGAAAATTGAACAATTATATATAATCAATCATATCAAATAAAAAGTATTGATTAATAAGTAATAATAAATAAAATAGAATAATAATTTAAAATATGCATTTTGGAAATGTTGCAGATGTTAAAAATATTTTTGACAATGGAAAAAAAAATTCATATATTAACGTATAAAAAACATAAATTCAAATGAAAAGTATTTGATAATAATGAGTAAAATTGAATGATAACTTAACATATTCTTCATAAATTTTGTTGATGATAAAAATATGTTTGACAAAAAAATTATATTTAAACATATAATGAAGTATATGAAGTAAAATGTGTTGAATAGTAATTAATAATAAAGATTAAAACTGAATGATAATTTAAAATAATACCAATCAGAAATGTCATTGATGTTAAAAGGTAAATTATTGTAAATACACACACACACACACATATATATATATTAGGGGTGCACAACCTTTTTAAGCGAAGGGCCACTTACAAAAATGACTGAGTTGTCGAGTGCCACCATCAGTAGAATTTTGTTTACAGGAGGTGTGACGGAGGGGGGGGGGGGGTTCCTTCCTTCCCAGTCAACGTATTCAGTTCAGTTGGCAAGGATATATCAACAGTTTACGTTTGTATTTATACAAGAGATATAGCTAAGATTATTTTCAAAGAGTGAAAATACTCCTTGACTTTATTTGAGAGAGTAAATTTAACTTTAAAGATTGCCAATGTCGAAAAGAAATTTTGCTTTCATGAATGAAGGTGGAGAGGAGGAGAAACATATATTATTGTAAACTGTACTTCTTAACATATTCAGTCATAAAATGTGGATATCAAGTAGGGGTGCACAACCTTTATAAGAGGAGGGCCAGTCACAAAAATGGCTGGATTGTCGCGAGCCAACATCCGTAGGGTGAACAAAATTTTGTTTTGGGGAAGGAGGGAGAGAATCGGCCTAAATGTTCATAAAATTGCTAATTTTATAAAAGGAGAGTTAGCTCCCTATACTCAACCACCTCCTTAGTCAGTATAACCCATTTCAGTTGGCAAGGATAGAAAAATCTTGCATTTATTTTCCACGCGTGATTGACAATATTCAGTTTTTTTCCTAGTGATTGACAAAATTCACGATTTTTACGCGCCCGTTCGGCGAAATTTACGATTTATACGCACCTGATCGGCAAAATTCGCGATTTTTACACGCCCGATCGGCAAAATTCGCCTTTTTTTTACGCCCGATCGGCAAAATTAGCAATTTTTACGTGCCCGATCGGCGAAATTTACGATTTATACGCACCTGATCGGCAAAATTCGCGATTTATACGCACCTTATCGGCAAAATTCACGATTTTTACGAGCCCGATCGGCAAAATTTACGATTTTTACGTGCCCGATCGGCAAAATTCGCGATTTTTATGCATACGATCGGCGAAATTTACGATTTATACGAACCTGATCGGCAAAATTCGCGATTTATACGCACCATATCGGCAAAATTCACGATTTATACGCACCCTATCGGCAAAATTCGCGATTTTTATGAGCCCGATCGGCAAAATTTACGATTTTTACGCGCCCGATCGGCAAAATTCGCGATTTATACGCACCCTATCGGCAAAATTCACGATTTTTACGAGCCCGATCGGCAAAATTTACTATTTTTACGCTCCCGATCGGCAAAATTTGCGATTTTTATGCACCCGATCGGCAAAATTCGCGATTTTTACACGCCCGATCGGCAAAATTCGTCATTTTTTCATGCCCGATCGGCAAAATTCGCGATTTTTACGTGCCCGATCGGCGAAATTTACGATTTATACGCACCTGATCGGCAAAATTCGCGATTTATACGCACCTTATCGGCAAAATTCACGATTTTTACGAGCCCGATCGGCAAAATTTACGATTTTTACGTGCCCGATCGGCAAAATTCGCGATTTTTATGCATACGATCGGCGAAATTTACGATTTATACGAACCTGATCGGCAAAATTCGCGATTTATACGCACCGTATCGGCAAAATTCGCGATTTATACGCACCCTATCGGCAAAATTCACGATTTATACGCACCCTATCGGCAAAATTCACGATTTATACGCACCCTATCGGCAAAATTCACGATTTTTACGAGCCCGATCGGCAAAATTTACGATTTTTACGCGCCCGATCGGCAAAATTCGCGATTTATACGCACCCTATCGGCAAAATTCGCGATTTATACGCACCCTATCGGCAAAATTCACGATTTTTACGAGCCCGATCGACAAAATTTACTATTTTTACGCTCCCGATCGGCAAAATTTGCGATTTTTATGCACCCGATCGGCAAAATTCGCGATTTTTACACGCCCGATCGGCAAAATTCGTCATTTTTTTCATGCCCGATCGGCAAAATTCGCGATTTTTACGTGCCCGATCGGCGAAATTTACGATTTATACGCACCTGATCGGCAAAATTCGCGATTTATACGTACCTTATCGGCAAAATTCACGATTTTTACGAGCCCGATCGGCAAAATTTACGATTTTTACGCGCCCGAACGGCAAAATTCGCGATTTATACGCACCCTATCGGCAAAATTCGCGATTTATACGCACCCTATCGGCAAAGTTCACGATTTTTACGAGCCCGATCGGCAAAATTTAGTATTTTTACGCTCCCGATCGGCAAAATTTGCGATTTTATGCACCCGATCTGCAAAATTCGCGATTTTTACGCAAACGATCAGTGAAATTTACAATTTACACGCACGCGATCGGCAAAAGTAACGATTTATTCGCACCCGATCGGCAAAATTCGCGATTTTTAAGGGCCCGATCGACAAAATTCATGCTTTTTACGCGCCCGATCGACAAAATTCGTGATTTTTACGCAGACGATCGGCGAAATTTACAATTTCCACGCACCCGATCGGCAAAAGTAACGATTTATACGCACCATATCGGCAAAATTCGCGATTTATACGCACCCTATCGGCAAAATTCACGATTTATACGCACCCTATCGGCAAAATTCACGATTTTTACGAGCCCGATCGGCAAAATTTACGATTTTTACACGCCCGATCGGCAAAATTCGCGATTTATACGCACCCTATCGGCAAAATTCACGATTTTTACGAGCCCGATCGGCAAAATTTACTATTTTTACGCTCCCGATCGGCAAAATTTGCGATTTTTATGCACCCGATCGGCAAAATTCGCGATTTTTACACGCTCGATCGGCAAAATTCGTCATTTTTTCATGCCCGATCGGCAAAATTCGCGGTTTTTACGTGCCCGATCGGCGAAATTTACGATTTATACGCACCTGATCGGCAAAATTCGCGATTTATACGCACCTTATCGGCAAAATTCACGATTTTTACGAGCCCGATCGGCAAAATTTACGATTTTTACGTGCCCGATCGGCAAAATTCGCGATTTTTATGCATACGATCGGCGAAATTTACGATTTATACGAACCTGATCGGCAAAATTCGCGATTTATACGCACCATATCGGCAAAATTCGCGATTTATAAGCACCCTATCGGCAAAATTCACGATTTATACGCACCCTATCGGCAAAATTTACGATTTTTACGCGCCCGATCGGAAAAATTCGCGATTTATACGCACCCTATCGGCAAAATTCGCGATTTATATTCACCCTATCGGCAAAATTACCGATTTTTACGAGCCCGATCGACAAAATTTACTATTTTTACGCTCCCGATCGGCAAAATTTGCGATTTTTATGCACCCGATCGGCAAAATTCGCGATTTTTACGTGCCCGATCGGCGAAATTTACGATTTATACGCACCTGATCGGCAAAATTCGCGATTTATACGCACCTTATCGGCAAAATTCACGATTTTTACGAGCCCGATCGGCAAAATTTACGATTTTTACGTGCCTGATCGGCAAAATTCGCGATTTTTATGCATACGATCGGCGAAATTTACGATTTATACGAACCTGATCGGCAAAATTCGCGATTTATACGCACCATATCGGCAAAATTCGCGATTTATACGCACCCTATCGGCAAAATTCACGATTTATACGCACCCTATCGGCAAAATTCACGATTTTTACGAGCCCGATCGGCAAAATTTACGATTTTTACGCGCCCGATCGTCAAAATTCGCGATTTATACGCACCCTATCGGCAAAATTTACGATTTTTACGCGCCCGATCGTCAAAATTCGCGATTTATACGCACCCTATCGGCAAAATTCACGATTTTTACGAGACCGATCGGCAAAATTTACGATTTTTACGCGCCCGATCGGCAAAATTCGCGATTTTATGCTCCCGATCTGCAAAATTCGCGATTTTTACGCAAACGATCAGTGAAATTTACAATTTACACGCACGCGATCGGCAAAAGTAACGATTTATTCGCACCCGATCGGCAAAATTCGCGATTTTTAAGGGCCCGATCGACAAAATTCATGCTTTTTACGCGCCCGATCGACAAAATTCGTGATTTTTACGCAGACGATCGGCGAAATTTACAATTTACACGCACCCGATCGGCAAAAGTAACGATTTATACGCACCATATCGGCAAAATTCGCGATTTATACGCACCCTATCGGCAAAATTCACGATTTATACGCACCCTATCGGCAAAATTCACGATTTTTACGAGCCCGATCGGCAAAATTTACGATTTTTACGCGCCCGATCGGCAAAATTCGCGATTTATACGCACCCTATCGGCAAAATTCACGATTTTTACGAGCCCGATCGGCAAAATTTACTATTTTTACGCTCCCGATCGGCAAAATTTGCGATTTTTATGCACCCGATCGGCAAAATTCGCGATTTTTACACGCCCGATCGGCAAAATTCGTCATTTTTTCATGCCCGATCGGCAAAATTCGCGATTTTTACGTGCCCGATCGGCGAAATTTACGATTTATACGCACCTAATCGGCAAAATTCGCGATTTATACGCACCTTATCGGCAAAATTCACGATTTTTACGAGCCCGATCGGCAAAATTTACGATTTTTACGTGCCCGATCGGCAAAATTCGCGATTTTTATGCATACGATCGGCGAAATTTACGATTTATACGAACCTGATCGGCAAAATTCGCGATTTATACGCACCCTATCGGCAAAATTCGCGATTTATACGCACCCTATCGGCAAAATTCACGATTTTTACGAGCCCGATCGACAAAATTTACTATTTTTACGCTCCCGATCGGCAAAATTTGCGATTTTTATGCACCCGATCGGCAAAATTCGCGATTTTTACACACCCGATCGGCAAAATTCGCGATTTTTACAAGCCCGATCGGCAAAATTCGTCATTTTTTCATGCCCGATCGGCAAAATTCGCGATTTTTACGTGCCCGATCGGCGAAATTTACGATTTATACGCACCTGATCGGCAAAATTCGCGATTTATACGCACCTTATCGGCAAAATTCACGATTCTTACGAGCCCGATTGGCAAAATTTACGATTTTTACGTGCCCGATCGGCAAAATTCGCGATTTTTATGCATACGATCGGCGAAATTTACGATTTATACGAACCTGATCGGCAAAATTCGCGATTTATACGCACCATATCGGCAAAATTCGCGATTTTTACACACCCGATCGGCAAAATTCGCGATTTTTACAAGCCCGATCGGCAAAATTCGTCATTTTTTCATGCCCGATCGGCAAAATTCGCGATTTTTACGTGCCCGATCGGCGAAATTTACGATTTATACGCACCTGATCGGCAAAATTCGCGATTTATACGCACCTTATCGGCAAAATTCACGATTCTTACGAGCCCGATTGGCAAAATTTACGATTTTTACGTGCCCGATCGGCAAAATTCGCGATTTTTATGCATACGATCGGCGAAATTTACGATTTATACGAACCTGATCGGCAAAATTCGCGATTTATACGCACCATATCGGCAAAATTCACGATTTTTACGATCCCGATCGGCAAAATTTACGATTTTTACGCGCCCGATCGGCAAAATTCGCGATTTATACGCACCCTATCGGCAAAATTCGCAATTTATACGCACCCTATCGGCAAAATTCGCGATTTATACGCACCCTATCGGCAAAATTCACGATTTATACGCACCCTATCGGCAAAATTTAGTATTTTTACGCTCCCGATCGGCAAAATTTGCGATTTTATGCACCCGATCTGCAAAATTCGCGATTTTTACGCAAACGATCAGTGAAATTTACAATTTACACGCACCCGATCGGCAAAAGTAACGATTTATACGCACCCGATCGGCAAAATTCGCGATTTTTACGGGCCCGATCGACAAAATTCATGATTTTTACGCGCCCGATCGACAAAATTCGCGAGTTTTACGCATACGATCGGCGAAATTCGCGATTTATACGCACCCTACCGGCGAAATTTACGATTTATACGCACCCGATCGGCAAAATTTGTGATTTTTACACACCCGATGGTTGAAATTCACGATTTTTTGTGTCCGATCGGCGAAATTGATCCACGGGCCACCAGTAATCCGATCGCGGGCCACAGGTTGTGCACCCCTAATATATATGTATATGTATTGAATTATAAGGTGTAAAAATGAATAATAATTCAAAATATGCATGTTCATATTTATCAAAGCAGTCAGAGTCCATTACTTATTTAGATTCACTTTCACTCTCAGAATTTTTACTTTTGAAAGACGTATTATTTTCATAATCTCTGCTATTTCATCAGTAGTGAAATACATGCATCAATTAGACAGTTTAATTAGTTTTTGAAATACGATACATACATTAGATAATTTTATTTAAAACGGTATGAAAAATTATTGAAGGGAAAAAAATCAAAATTAAAACCAAAGAAGAGTGCAAAAATGTTCTGTTAACTTGATTGTGCCGAAAATATTCTTTGGTTTTCAACCCCCATGATCGGTAACTTTTTTTTAAACTGCAGAATGGAATTGGCCACAACAAAAAATAAGTATAAAATAGAGCCAATCTTTCATTTTCAAAGAGCAAAAATCTAAAGCGCCGGTAATTACGGTGACCTGACGTACAAATAAAACTATTTCCAATTGAGATAAAAGTAACAGAAAAAAAGTGATAGAAAATACGCATCGATTAGGTCATTAGTCAGACACACACTTGAAGTGTACGTCATATGTTCAGCTGACTCAGACATCCCCCTTCTAAGTATTCTAGAAAATTTTCCGATAAGCAAGAAATAAAGGGGTTTTTAATTTTCGTTTTATTATTGTTAGTGTTATTTAGTTTTGTATTAGAAATTGATGATAGAAAAGAATCATGTTTAATAAAAATAAATACATGGTGATTTAAACTCACTTTTATTTTACTGCAGTAGGTTTTTAATAAATCAAATTATCATGAATTTAAAAAATATTTATTGATTCCATTTGCTTCCCCAGTTAAAAAGGAATGTGTTCTACCATAATGAAAATTCAAATATGATTATGATAAAATTTTATATGTTAAACTTTAAAAAATAAAACGTTTCAATTGTGCATCACATATTCCGGTCTCTTGGGATCTGAAAACCACAAGCCTCGGCACATATACCGGCCGCTCGTCCCAAAGGGGTTAATGGTTGCTCTATACTAGTTTGCTATTGTATTGATCTATATTATATGATTTAAATTACTATTCTAATGGGAAAACATAAAAAAAGACGGACTTACCCTTCAAAGTCTTCTCTGTATCATCTCGATCAGTAATATATAGAACAAATTTGGTTGTAGTCTAATAACACACACACATTGTTCTAATGATTAAATGATCCTATTGTACTTGCTGATTAGATATTTATTATGCTTGCATATTTTGAAATAATTTTAAAATTAAGATTAATATTAGCTCAAATGATAAATTTATCTAGTGTACTAGAAATATTTTAATAATCTTGGTTATAGCTTTAGGTCACTGAATCATTTTTTGTAAATATTTTTAATGAAATAATGCTAGTTGTCGAAATTCCAACATACATATAACAAATTAATAATTTTAATTTCAGATTACCGATAACACATTATGTTATCTAGCAGCTGGTTGCCCTCGACTACAAAAATTGGTAATTTTCTATTATCTTAGTTTTTAAGATCCATAGAATTTTTTAGTTAATCATTAAAGCAGCTTTAAACTGATGAAGTAATCTACAAAATCAGAAAAGTGGCTGGTGTTAATTGGATGACTAAAGCATTAGACAGGAAACAATGGTAAAATCTGGGGGAGACCTACATCCAGTAGTGGGTTGCAAACGGTTGTTGATGATGATGATATATATACAGTAGGACCCGTATTTAACGAAGAGCTCGGGACACAGAAAAATGTTCGTTAAGTCCGGTCTCTCGCTAAATCCAAATCCTAGTTAATAACTAATAGTATATACATAAAAAACAACTTATGTGAATTACTGCTTGGTAATCTTTATTGAGAATTGGGAAAATATTCATCCAAAGTTGATTGTTTGAGTTAAAATTCTTTGTGAGTACAAAATTTCATTTCTTTCAATTTTCGTCTTAAAACACTTAAGGCATTAAATGTTGCATCATCAGTATTTTTCATTGCTTCAAAAAACTGTTCTAGATTTTGTAATGACTCTTCAGCACAATCATGTGTCGGCGTTTTAAGTACAGTTTCTTCTTCCGAGTCACTATCACTTGCATCTTCTGGCTCCTAGGCTTTTACCACTTCCACGACGATATCCTCAGTGTTGAGTAAGCCCGACGTTAAGACACCGTCATCAACGTTATTGTACTCATTGATGTTTAAAACATCGTTAAACTTCTCAATGTTTATTTTGTTGCAACCAGACTGATAGGGGCAAGTCATCTTCATCTTCGAAGTCACCTTCATTTCTGTCAATCCATCCAGCTTTCCTGTAACAATTTTGGATACAGGATTGAGTCAAACTTCCCCAAGCATCTGTCATCAGGTGTATAGTGTCAAGAACAGAAATTTTAAGATCCTGATCTTTTTCATTTCTCTCTAACATCATGAGAATCAATTGCTTTTTCTATCATAGCATTTGAAGCTGTGAATAACACCTTGATCGAGAGTCTGTAACACTGAGGTTGAGTTAGGCGGTAAAAAAACAAGTTTTATGTTTTTTAAATTGCTGACTTGCGGGTGAGCAGAACAATTATCAATGATGAGTGACAACTGCAATTTTTGAAGCACCTTATCCCACTCATGCAAATAAGATAAAAATAATTCAGAAGTCATCCATGCCTTTTTGTTCGATTTTTAAGTCACAGGGAGACTTTTTACAAGCATCTTGGATTTACAGATTTACCGACGATAAAAAAAAAAATTCTTGTCTTTGAATTACATGTTGCAACACATTAACACAGTTAAGCGATTTTTCAGCAACTTACCGCCCACACATTTTTCACCTTTAAACTTCATCATTTGATAAAAAGTCAGATTGTAAAAGACACCAGCCTCATCAGCATTGTAGATGTTATCGTCAGCATAATTTTCACAAACATCTTTCCATGTGCAATCTAACCAGTCTTTCACATCCTTGTCGTTCATTTGCTGTAAAGCACCAAGTGATTTGGAATGCCATTCTTTGTGAGTTAGGATTCTTTCATTTTCTCCCGTACCCTTCCTGGAAAAGGACAATAGGACTGACGTCCAGTTAACACCGCCTCCTTTCCAAGAATCTATGCCTGTCTCTGATGATTGCACCTGTTGTTGGATAACTTTAAAGAATGCTTATTTTTCCTTTACAACAGGAGTGGGGAAATTCTAGGGAAACTATGTTTTACTTTTTTTAAATTATTATATCTGTAATTATTTCATGCTTCCATAATTATTTCCCTCGTTAAATCTGAGCAAAGTACAAAAATTTGCTTGCTAAAAAAGTATATTTCAATACATTTATTAACATTATACCAAGCAAAAGACTCCATTTTCCTTGCTAAATGCGGAATCTCGTTAAATGCGGGCTCGCTATAAACAGGCTCGACTGTATATATATTTCTGTTAGGTTGCATGAATACAAGTTAGAATTCATATCAAAGTAGAGGTTAATTTAAAAATCTATGTGTATCTAATAATACTAAATGCAGTTCAGGGCATCTGTGCTAATTCCGATAGATGTTTTAAATGTACCAAAAATTAAAAATTAAAATTCTGTGTGGTGGGTCATTCCATGGTAACTTACGTTACATTTAGAATGATTTTCTTTAGTAATTTTCATAATATAACACCAAAAAATATTGAAAATGTAATGTTGATATGATTTGTTAATTAAACCTATCCAAAGTGAAATTTGGTTGAAAATTACCTACCTTTAGTGCTGTTTTTTTATCACTGGCCATTATATTTATTATGGTAACTTACGTTCTTTTCGTCAGAAATGTAAGTTACCATAGTAAATATAATTTTTAGCGTTCAAGAAATAGTACAAAATTTAAGTAATTTTTTATCCAAATTTAGCTTTGTTATGTTTAATTAACAAATCATATAAACATTACATTTTGAATATTTTTTAGTGTTATATTACTAAAATTACTGAAGTGAATTATTCTAAATGTAACGTAAGTTACCATGGAATGACCCTGGTACAAAAAATATATTTGTTGGTATGATAACATCTACGTTGCACCTAGCTCCTAGCTGTTCCAGTTTTTGTCATTTAATATGTGTTTGATAAATAAGATTTGTAGTTTTATCTTAGTTCAGAAGCTGTAAATTATTCCTATGTATGACAGGTTGCTCATGCAGGAGTCAATCCAGGTGAATTTGGGCCATTTTTGGGGACCTCTTCACAAAATTTCTTTTCAAAATTTAATGTTTTAAAAGGGCGTCTTTTACAAATTTTCATATTTTAGTAGTAGTTGATAAATATCTATTGCTTTGTATTAGAAGGGAATTTTTATAATGTATTTTTTTAATTCCTAATTTAGGACATTAGTAATCTTGCTACAGTACAGTGTTACTAGACTGGCAAAGTAGCCACTGCTTAATGTAATCAATTTTAACATTATTGGAATTGTGAAGAATTGTTTGCATTTACATATTTTCATAAATGATTTATTGAAATTTTTTTTAACTTTAGTTGGAAGTTTTTGAGCTACTGAAATTCCCTTCTATTGTTTCTGCAATGTAAAGTTCAAAATGTAAATATGTAAGCATTTGTAAAGGAAAGTGAAAATTTTTTGTTAAGTGTTCAGGATAAGATGGTAATCTGAAATAATGTTTGCAATTCAATTATTGTAGAAATCGTGAACAATAATTTGAATTAAACAATTCAACCACTGCTTGTGTACAAATAATATCATGCTGTGGTGCTCATCACACATAAAATAATTCTAAAATATTTTATAAATATATCCTAGATTATGATTTATTTAAAAAAATTGTAAAACGTATATATATATATATATATATATATATATATATATATGTGTATATTTTTTTTTATGTGATATCATTATCTTGGTAGGTAAAATTTTATTCTGATATGAGTATCATTTGTTAAATAAAAATGAAGTAGTTAAAATCAAAGTTATTCAATATTTAAATTATGAAAATCAATTGAGGTATCTGAATAAAGTGTTAATTATTTAAATTTAGAAGGCTATAAGTTTAGAAAGAAATATGTGATGCATAAAAAATAAATAGGATTTAACATCACAATTTTCTATATAGTGATCATAATAGCATGTATGTCTAACTGTTCTCAAACTTTCAATAAAAGGATTTGATTATCATTAAAATTTTTGAAGCAAAGCACATTATTTTCTTTTAACCCTCTAAGCGTGTAGAACGTAATATTCCGTTCACTAAGCTCCAGGTTTCACTGCAATATATGCAATGTTTAAGATAATATAATTCTATAGATTTAATGAATTTTCAAAACATTGAAGAATGATTAATAGTATTAAGGGTTATATTCATATTTGTAATTAAATTTTATTTATAATGCTGAAAGAATCATATTTTTTTAGCATTTAAAACAAAATGCAGTAAAAACAACATTACAATTTTACCCTTTTTCAAAACGCTCAGAGGGTTAATGGTCACTCTAAACTAGTTTGCTATTGTATTGGTCTATATTATATGATTTAAATATATTATTTGACACCAATTATTTAGATTAGATAACATGTAATGTCTGCCATTTAAAGTAAATTTTATTTATGTATTGTTGAAAATCTGCAGCATCTTTCATTATTTTTATCAAAGAGAAAGATTTAATTTGTTCTGTAATCTATTAATCTTTAATAAAATATTTTTAGTCCCTTTCCCACTGTGAGTTGATTACAGATGAAGGGCTACGCCATCTTGGTACCAGTGCTTGTTCATCAGAACATCTGTCTGTGTTAGAGCTTGATAATTGTCCTCTTATAACTGATCAATCTCTTGATCACCTTATAACATGCCACAGTCTTCAAAGAATTGAACTTTATGATTGTCAGTTAATAACTCGAGCTGGTATAAGAAAATTGCGTGTAAGTATTTAAATTTTTTTTTTTTTACTACTAGCATTGTGTCCACTCTTTACATTAAAAAAAAATATTTTTTTTTTTAATGTAAATTTTTTTTACAGTGGCTTTAGAAAAAAGAATATTTTGAATTTTGAGAAAGGCTTCCTGACATTCTTTACTTAAATAAAATTTAACATTTTTTCTAGTTAGACTAACAATGGGTTTAACAATTTCAGCAAAATTAAAAATTAAGATACTTTTTTTTTTAAAGTTGATAGTTTTATTGTCAATGAATAGACAAAATTGTTACAAAAGAGTAATGTTTGTTATGAAATACAGAAGTTTTTACAAAAGCAAACAGATGCTTAATATAATTTAGAAATTGAAATCATTTTAATTTTAATAGATAAATGAAATTATAATAAATTACTGTATATGCATATAATATGAGAAAGAGATTGTTTGTTTAATGTTGTGATGTGAAAGCTCACAGCACCCAAATTTAGTACAACAAAGTGAAGGTGGAACCAAAATGGGATTTTGGCTGCCTCTCACCTGCTTGATAGCACATTTCTTCACTTTAGTTATTTTTCTTGACTTCTTTATTCTTTTGGTTTTGAGGTTATAGCCCTTAACGTAATAAATATAGGATTATCCCTTCGCCACCCCCCCCCCCCACACTCAAATTTTAGGTGCATATTATATGTTTATATGTTAGAATTATACTGTGATTCTGACACAATTTAGTAATATGTTGTAGTTTTATGAATGAAAATGTCATTTTCTGTTTAACATTACATAATTTTCATCAGGAAAACATTTCTTTCTTCCGCACTTTGTTGAAAATCCAAGGAGATATGTGTTCACGTTAATTGAAGAGCTTGATAGATCACATTTTAAAGCATTTATTTACAGCAGATCTATTATACATGAAAAGAAAAAACACAATGAGTATGAAAAGAAAATCACTCATATTTATAAACTTTAGATAGGATTTGAAGCAATGTTAATGAGTCAATAAGGCATTTTAAGAAGACAGCCAATATAATTTAGTAATAAGAGAACCAATCAAATTTATTTAAAACGGTTTAATGGAACTGAAAACTAAATGATATAATGTGTGATTATGTCAGTCTAATACCCGCACTTAATCGCACATCAAATCCTAATTTCTAAAATTCAAATTTTGAGATTGCATAGTTGCAAAAGTTCATGAAATTTTGTGTTAGGACATGCTTTTGTTAGCATGTCAGCAGTTTGATCTTCAATAGAAATGTATTCTATTTTAGTATTATTTCTGCTGACAACATTGCAAATAAATTTTAACTTAATATCAATATGTTTCATTCTCCCAAAATTATTTTTATTTGTAATGAATGCACTTGATACATGATTGGTTTTCATATTCTATAAGATTTTTTACACCTACAATTTTGTTAGCAGTGCCTTTAATCAATAAAAGATCTTGAATTCCTTTACTCAGGATGATTATTTCTGCCTCTGTAGTTGTAATGCAATACACTTTTGTTTATTGATACACCATAATATCAGACAATTACAGAACATAATTATGTAACCAGACCAGACACAGATTTTCTATCCTTTGAGTTTGAACCCCAATTAGCATTGGCATATATAGACAGATCTGAATCATTCAAATTGCATTTTTGTAGATAATTTTCAATTTAGCAGTACCTTTTAAATATCTGAAAATTTTCTTTAAAGCACACGAAGCAGCATCAGTAAGATGTTCTTGTAGTTGACTAATTAGGATTGAGGGGTTATTTGTAATTATTTTTTCTCGGATTACTTTAAGTTGTGTGTCATTCATTTGTTCTTTTAGAATATTTTCTGTCGTCAAGGGCTCACTATTTGGGTTGAAGATATTTAAGACATTTACAATTAAATTAGAATTATCTGGAGAGTCACCAATACTTAAAAGAAAATCAGCAGGATTAACTAAGACAGGAATATGTTCAATTTTATAGAGTAACCCTTGCAGATGTATTACCCATTTAGTAGTAATTTCAGTTTGTTTTTCTAATTTAAGGTGATAAGTTACAGCTTTAGTATCAGTAAGAATTTTAAATTGCCTGCCATACAGATGATCAAGGAAATGTTTAATGGGGGAATAAATAGAAAAAAAATCATGTTTAATTGAAGGATATTTAAATTCTGTGGAAGTAAGTAGCTTAAAATAAAATTCAAGGGGATAAAATTTATTACAAACTTGAAGCCACATAATAAAAATAACTGAAGCCGCTGATACCACAAATTGCATACATTGAACCATCTTTAACCAGAAACACATCTTCGTTCTCATCAAATTTTTTTTACAGTGGCTTTAGAAAGAAGAATATTTTGAATTTTGAGAAAGGTTTCCTGACATTCTTTACTTAAATAAAATTTACATTTTTTCTAGTTAGACTAACAATGGGTTTAACAATTTCAACAAAATTAAAAATTAAATGACAAAAATAATTAATCATACCAAGGTAGCTTTGCACGTCTTTAAGATTGTTTGGAAGGAAAAACTTGTTGATTTTGTTTACATTATCTGGTGAGGGAGAATGGATTTCTTTATTTAAATTAAAACTTAGGTAAGCAATTTCCCTTTTACATAACTTTAACTAGGCAAGATCTAGTGTTAGATTAAACTCTGCCAACCTATTGAAAACTTTCTGAAGCAAAATTAACATTTCTTCCAAATTATCTGCAACAACAATAATGTCATCAAGAAAATATTGAATCTTCTTTCCTCTTAAGGGTTCAAGGCATTTATCAATTAAGGAATGAAATTAACTGGTGCTTCTCTGTAGCAAAAGTCAGTTTGTATCTCTCCTTATCCTGTAGAATAGGAATCTTTAACCGCAAGCCATGGGTGGTTCGCCATGTCATTTTGAATATTGAAAAACAGAAGTTTTCGACAAAAGCAAAAAGATTAAATGGTGATCTCTCACTTATATGCAATGTTCAATCATTAGTTTTTAGTACCAGTGAATAGTAATTTTAGTTTAATTTAGTTTAATTTAATCATACAATTTCTAAGACGAATATTAGTTTTCAGAAATAGTGATAATAAAACATGATTACCCTATATTGTGTGATTACCCTACATAAGTGAGAGGTCGCTGCATATGACTGCATTCTTACTAAGATTAGTATCAGCAACTTTTTTTTTTTTTTTAATTTGAAAAACAAATAATGTTACTGTTTATGCAGTAAATTATAAGTCAGAATTTTTAAAAACTTTTTAAAGTTATTGTCAGGTTTATATTATTAAATATATTTCCTTTTTATAATAAATCTTCCAGTACATTTAAACAATTTAATCCCAGGGATCTGTTTAGAAAGAAATTGGGTCCTTTAAAGGACCCTTCACAAAATTTTCCATTTCAAAACAGGACCCTTCACAAAATTTTTCATCTTAAAACAGGACCCTTCACAAAATTCTTTGTCTTAAAAATAGGCTTTATACAAAATTTTCCATCTTTAAACTGAACTTTTTACAAATTTAATCATTTAAAAGTAAAATCTGACCTGTCACTTTTACATACATAAAGAAAATATGTGTATTTTACATCCATATATTTTCTTTAAAATGTATAAATAAGAACCTGAATATAATAATAATTTCAAATTCACAAAATTACGACTAGATTTTTCACAAATATGAAAAGCTGTTCACAATTTCACAAAAACAGGACCCTGGGAAAAAAGTTTGGACAGACCCCTGAATCCTATCAGTTAAGGGCATTTTTAATATATAAGGGGGTTAAAATGACAGTGGAGTAAGCCAATATTTAGTAATATGAGAAATGAAGGGTTTTGTGAAACTTGTCGTATTGCCGTTCCATTAAGTGGTCCAACTTGTTTTGCCCTCTACCGACTCCCTAAGTGAACTATGACTTATTTGATTGTTGCATTGAACAGAAATTAATATACGTTCAGTAGAAATATGATTATCTAGATTTTACAAATTTATGACTTACTCCACTGTCATTCTAACCCCCTCATATATTAAATAAGCAAGCAATTTTTCTGATTATGGATAATATCAAAAATGGATAGAATGATTTTCATGAAACTTATCTGCAAATCTAAATTGAGCATGAAAAAACGACATAGCTAGATATCGAATTTAAAAAAATACATTCTGACAAGTTAAAACAAATTCAACTCTTCAACTCACAAATTCAACAAGTTAAAACAAATTCTGAAAATGGTGCTTGCTATAAATCAAAAAATTGTAATAGTTAATTACAAAAGTTACTAAGTTAAATTCTGTTTCTTCCATGATTTTTTTTTTTTTTTTTTTTTTTTATAATATGGTCATAGATATCTTGATTCTGTTTAAAATCCCTCAAAAAAAAAAAAAAAAAAAAAAAAAGTATTGATATTTTTAGGTGTATTTTAAAGTGAGTATAATAAAACTATCTATATATTTAAAACCAAAAGCATTTTTCGTCAACTCACATAAAATTGTGTCCAACACGCATGCATCAGCATTCAGCTAATCAGCTGAAGGGCTGTTACTGTCCAGAAACAGATTTGGATTCTGGACAGTCATATATGGCTATTTACATGGCTTCCTGCACTCTGATGCGATCGTCAAACTGGTTTTGAAGGTATTTATTTTATTTACTATATTTTGTAAAAATATTTAGGTGTCGATTTCGATTTAGGCTCATTTAATGTTTGCCAAGTCAACCTAGACGGAAATTGCCATTTTAGAATTTTTTTTGTATAGTACAGAAAATAATTCACATTATACAAAATTTGACCCCTTAAAGTCCGTTTATTATCATTTATTATTTATTCGTACGGTGTTCCGATTAATGCAATAAAACTCACAACATGTGAGAAAATGGGGATTTTTTTTTTACCTCATACTTACAAATTATGATTGTTTTCTGAATCTTTTCATTTCTTAGCAAACTCTTAATACAGTCGAACCTCGTTAACGCGAACACTCAAGAGGAAACTTTTTTTGTTCTTGTTAAAAGTAGTTCGTGTTATCCAAACTGAAATACATTACATACAACTGGACGGGGAATCGGAAACAGTTCATGTTAAAAGTAATTCACGTTAAGAGTGTTCGTGTTAACGAGGTTTGACTGTATTTAAGAAATATTTATATTATATTGTTTGTATGTATACAAATCTTGAATGTTTTGATTTGCAAACTCTTAATATTTAAGAAATATTTACATTATATTGTTTGTATGTATACAAATCTTGAATGTTTTGATTTGCAAACTCTTAATATTTAAGAAATATTTACATTATATTGTTTGTATGTATACAAATCTTGAATGCTTTGATTTATTATCATTGTTTTCATTGCTGGGCGATGACAAAATACATATTTATTCATACGGTGTTCTAATTACTACAATAAAACTCATAATATGTGAGAAAACAGTGATTTTTTTTTTTTCATACTTACAAATTATAATTGTTTTAATGAAAGCATACGTCTTACATTTCACTGAATGTTTTCATTTCTTAGCAAACTCTTAATATTTAAGAAATATTTACTTTATACCAGATTACTGTTTTTCTTTTGTATATAAAAAAATGTTATATATAAAAAAAAAAACCTGGCCAGAAATCACATTGGTTTTTGTTTATTTAAAGACAATTATTTATTCTTTGTCATTATTTTTTTGTTAGGGGTTTTTGGGCGAAATAGTATACTTCATAGATAAAACCAGTTACGCTAATCATTAGTATTTACTTAATGTTTTACTTTCTTATAAAACTCATAATATGTAAGAATTTTCTTTTTTTTTTACCTCATACATACAAATTAAATTGTTTTGATGAAAACATACATCTCTACAAAAACCAATGTGATTTCTGGCCAGGTTTTTTTTATATATAATGAGTTTGATATTTTCATAGGGATTTCTTATGAAACTGATAATATATGGCAAAGTGTCAAAAAGATTATTAAAAAAAAAATGAAATAACCTCATTCATTTTGCCTGAAGTCAAAAATAGTTTTTATTTTCGCATTCTTGGGCAAAGATGTATATTGTCATGAAACCATTTTAATTTGTAAGCACGAAGTCAATAAAATCACCATTTTGTGATAAATTATGAGTTTCATAAGAACCGCCCAAGAACAGACATGCAATCTGGTATGAAATGTATATTGTCATCACCAAATAATGAAAACAATGATAATAAATAACATTCAAGATTTGTATACATACAAACTATATAATGGGTACTTTTCCATTATATGGTCACCATGCCAAAATGTATGCTAATGCATAATGTATGTAAATGTATTCTTGGCGACAACGGTGTCTATATAACGGAAAAGTACCATATAATGTAAATACAGTATAGAACCATTTATCCAGAATGGCTGGGGTCACACGTATTCCAGATAACTGGTTTTTCTGGATAACCGGTTGGGCATTAAAGTAACATGTATTTATAGAATATATGTGGCTGTGGCATTGTTTCTGATTTCAAATTATTTATTAGATTCCACAGATTAAGAATAGGATCCAATCAAGGTCAAAGATTTATTCAGATTTGAGAAAAGACAATTTATTGGAATACCTTGTTTCTGCATAACACTTCCCCAACAACATTTCTGCATAAAAATCAAAACTCCCAATCTCTAACTATATATTCTTCCATTTAAAATCCCAGATATTGGTATTAAATTACACCATGCATTTGAGTAATGTATCAAACAATGAACATGTCAAACTAGCACTGTGGCACTTTTTTTCTGGAGAAATTCTGAAATCAGTCAATTGGAAATATCATTCTGGATAACTGGTTTTCCGGTTAACTGGATTCCGGATAAACGGTTCCATACTGTATTTCTTAAATATTAAGAGTTGGCTAAGAAATGAAAACATTCAGTGACGTGTTAGATGTATGCTTTCATCAAAACAATTATAATTTGTAAGTATGAGTTTTAAAAAAAAAATCCCCATTTTCTCACATATTATGAGTTTTATTGTAGTAATCAGAACACCATACGAATAAATAATAAACGGAATATAAGAGTTCCAATTTTGTATTATGTGAATTATTTTCTGTATTATACAAACAAAAGGACAGAGCTCTAAAAAGGCAATTTCCATTTGTATCAATTTGGCGAACATTAAATGAGCCTAAATTCATTTTTAATGCTAAAATTAATATAATATAGGTATTTATACACAATACAACAAATGAAATAAACACCTTCAAAACCCTTTTGATCATCACATCAGAGTGCAGGACAATTTTTTTACTGGAGACCATTTGATGAATTACGTGATTTTTCCGTTATCAATTGACGAATTTTCCAATTTTACTGCTATCGATTGTTGAATTTCACAATTTATCGACTATTGATTAACGAATTTCATGATTTTTTCCATGAACGTTTGACGAATTGCAGAAAAAAATTAAGAATATCGTCAAATTGTCTTGGGTAAAAAAATTTTGAATATTGTCAAATGCCTTTGAGAAAAAAGTCACAAAATTTGTCAAATGATTTTGAAGAAAAAATCGGAAATTTACAAAATGGTTTTAGGAAAATCTTCGCCAAATGGTTTTGAAATTTGTTGAGCGACAGCAGAAAAAAAAATCTCATTTTCCATTCAATCATCGCAATTGGCGAGTATGACTGTTAAGTTTAGCCAGTGGTGGCAATAACATCAATCACCAATTTTCAGTATTACTTGCCGAATACTGAGCACTCTGCGATAAAACTTAGAAAACTGGCCAAATGCTGGATTTTCTGTTATTCTTTTTTCCCTTCGCGTTTTTTCCGCATCCGTTTCACAAAATTCATGATTTTTCTGCACCCGATCAATGAAGGTAATGATTTTTCAGCACCCGATCGATGAAATTGATGATTTTTATGCACCCAATTGACAAATTCATGATTTTTACACATCCACTTGACGAATTCGTGATTTATAAGTGCCTGTTCTACAAAATTCGTGATGTTACGCACCTGATCGATGAAATTCATGATTTTTATGCGGCTGATTCACGAAATTTCTTTTTTCTACCCCCGATCAACTAAGTGATTTTTATGCACCCATTTGACAAAATTCATGATTTTTATGCACCCATTTGATGAAATTCAGGATTTTTATACGCCCACTTGACAAATTCATGATTTTTACATGCGCACTTGACGAATTTGTGATTTTTACGTGCCCGTTTTACATAAAATCATGATTTTTACGTGCCTGATTGATGAAAGTCATAATATGTAATTTTTTTTAAGCTAGGATGATTAGTTGATGAAAAACAATTTTTAATTAATTCCATCGCTTTCGTACATTCTTTTAAACATGTAACTTATCAAATCAAGACAGTTGATGTAATTAAGAAACATTCGCATATTTGTAATATTCTTGTGGGAGGGGAGCGACATGAACAAAATTTTAATTTGAGGCCACGTCAAAAATTATCGGGAGGGAGGGGGAGCGTGTTTTGCCCATAAGGGGCGGAGACTTTCCTAAATTTTGCCGACACCACTCATATGATATATCGGTCAAAAGGCCTGTGACCGCTTTTTCATCTTATGCATCTCTGGGATCCATCCCCCCACTCTCCCCCCCAAGTGGGGCACTTTTCTGAATTTTGCATACACCCCTCATGTGATATATTGCTGGAAAAGTCTTTGACTGCTTATTCATGTTATGTATCTCCGGGGTCCATCCCGCCACCCCCCCCCCTTAAGGGGGGCACTTTTCTAAATTTTGTTGGCACCCCTCATGTCATATATCGTTGGAAAGGTCTGTGACCGCTTAATCATATTATGCATCTGAGGTGCCAATCCTCCCCACTTTCCTCCCAGTGAGGCACTTTACTAAATTTTTCCGATAACCCTCATGTGATACATCGTTGGAAAGGTCTCTGACTGCTTAATCATATTATGCATCTCCGGTATCCATCCCCCCCCCCCTCTTTTCTTTTTCAATCGCCAAATTTACAGTATTACTCGCTGAGTGGCAAATGCTAATTTTTTACTAAATCACAAACTGTAATTAGATTCACTATAATGACAAAATGGTTATTGGACCAGTTGATGGAAAAGTGTGTAGTGTATATCAATGCATTTTGCATTAACTGACATTGTATAATGACAATTGCCCATACAGCACACTTTCATCTCTAGAACGTCGCATATACATCGCAGTGCGACGTTGTGATGTCCCGCGGAACGTCTCAGAGATGTTCTGGCAATGCGCAAATGTCCTTTTTCAGCGACGTCGCATTGCAATATCTATGAACCATCGCATTGCGATATCTGTGCGATATTGCATTTTATCATCTACAGTACATCGCACAGATGGTCTCAGAGATGTTCTGGCGATGTGCGAATGTCCTTTTTCAGTTACGTCGCGGTGCAACATCTATGAGGTATCACATTGTGATATCTATGCAACAGTGCATTTTAATGTCTACACTACATCGCACAGATGGTCTCAGAAATGTGCGAATGTCCTTTTTCAGCAATATCGCAGTGCAACACCTATGCGACGTCACATTGTAACATCTACAGGTCTCAAATTGTTACCACTACTTCTGATAAACAATCTTAATCTTATTTAATAACAAATTTATATCCTAAATAAAATTAAAATTACTAGTCGGAAATAGTGATGACAATTGGCCTGCTGATATGTAAATTTACCCTGACTTTTTTGTTGCTGTAATTTCTCTAACTTAAAAAAAATTACTTTTAAGGACCTCACTTACTTGTAAATCAAATTAATTACCCAAGGCAAGGGTCGATCCAGGAAAAATTTGGGGCCTATTTAGGGTCCCTTCACAAAAATCTAATTAATAAAATGGGCCTTTTCACAAAAATCAATTTGATAAAATGGTTCCCTTCACAAAAATCAATTTGATAAAATGGGCCCTTCACAAAATTCTATTCCATAAAAACTTACTATTTATTATTTTGTGATGTTTTAAAATGTATAATTTGTAAACGAACAACTTTACCAGAGAGGAAAACTTCAGCAAAAGGATTTTAAAAAGGTTTTGTTTATAAATGCTTGTGGTTCGAATTTGATTAACTGGATTTCAACACTCGTTACAAAATGTTATTTTTCACAAAAATATGATAAATTTCACAAAAATAATCTTTACTTTTCATAAAATGGGCCCCAAGAAAAAAAACCTGCATCGACCCCTGCAAGGTGTGACTGTTATTCAAAGGTATTGCAAAATAACTCAATTTCACATTTCTGTTATTTTTCAATTCAATATAGTCATAGTAATATCAAAAATTCCCTTCTCTGAATCCTGCAACTTCTTGCATCCTCTAATAAAACTGAAATGCATTCTAGTAATGAATTGGAAATTCATGTTTTAAGAGCTTTCTTAAGAGTTATCTATAATATGAGAAAACACATTGAATACAAGTAATCTGAAAACAGTACTCTTCTTCTTTCTCAATAATCTATTTTTCCCAAGTATATATAACAGTTTGAGTGACTGTACTACCCTACTCTAAATGTAAAAAAATTAGTTTTGATGGACTTGTATGGCTTTATTCTGGGTATATAAATTATTCTACTTCTGTTTACATACTAAATTTGTAATCGATACACTTTAAAAAAAAATCCCTGACGGCTCGGCCTACAGGCACAGGTAGATTTCGAAGACGCAGACCGTGGGGCGCCTATTTGTTGGGAATTGCGGAAGAAACGACCTTTTTGCCATGATGCGGCAGTTGGAACCGCCTACTTCGAAACCTAACTTGTTTGCAGGCGGAGCCAGCAGGAATTTTTTTTTTTTTTTTGCTATAAGAGTTGGTTCTATAAAAAACTTTTCAATATAAAAGTTTTAGATAATATTAAGAGGGTTTATAATAAATTTAAGCGGATTTGATATCTTAGAAATTGACGAAGTTATGAATTTTTTTCTTCTAAAATACCCACTTTGGGGCCATTTATAATTATATCAAAAATCTGTCCTACATACATTTTCGGCCCTTTTCCTAGAAGTAATAATAACTTTAAACGGATTCGATACGTATCATAAATAAGAAATTATAGGGTTTTTTTGTTTTCACAAAAAGCCCCCCTCCCCCCCCCCCCTGGTTCGATATTGCCCATTCACGAACTTGACCGAGATTTTATGCCCCTATTTTATGTATCAGTTTGGAAGCGATTTGTGCAGAATGATTGCAGTTATTGTGTCCATAAAAAAGTGACATAGGTATATAGATAGATAGATAGAAAACGTTTTGAACTAGGGATGTTTTTGGGTTCTGGGAATCATAATTGGCGTAGATGTGCAAAAATGTTTCAAAAATTCCAACTTAGGGGAGAATGTAATAGGTAGTATTTCTTACGAAATCTACCTAAAAAGACATTGCATAAGTAAAATACTTTGCTAGTAAATAATTCATAGTGCAGGTTCCTACTTAACTTAAGCAAGCCCAAGTAAATGTCAAAAAGTTCTTCTTTGTTCCTAAATCATCTTGCATTTAATAAAATCTTCCATCCTTTAATGACACAGAAATACCACTGTGTTATTGTATTGTGAGTTTGTGTGACAACTTTCTTAGGATATGTCTATGATATCTGAGAAATCCTGAATACACTTTTAATGAATACTTTTTGAAAACACACTTTCAACAAATTTGATACAGGGTTAAAAATTTGGTGAAAGAGTGTGTATTCTTTCTAAGTATAAACAGTCCAAGTTGCTTTATTATCCTAATTCATTCCAAGAAATTACCATTTTAAACTAAATCTTTGTTTAAATTTCTCAAAATAAGTCCAGTGATTTTTGGACTAGTATCATTTGTATTCTGGGTACCTAAATTATTGGAATTGTATTTGCATTGTAAAATTTATAATTGGTAATCACTTTTTAAAAAATGCATGTGTGATATTGGAATTTACTGTACAGATAAAACCATACTAATACATAATTGAAGAATTTCTCATTACACACTTTTTTAATGAAAACTCATGCAATACATGATTTATGATGAGTAATAATATTATATAATAGTGTAAGACAAAGAATTCTATTAGTGTTTATTCGATGTTTTTTTTTCTCAGTTATTTTAAACAGAAATTATATTCAACCCCTTTTATTAAATATTCCTTGTTTTACATCATATATGTTTCACTATTTCAATCGATGAATTTTACTGGTTCAAACTTAATTATTTAAAAAAAATAAACTCATATTACTGAATGCAAGCATTTTACTTCTGATGAAAATCATTTGTTAATTATGATTAAGAAAAGATTGTCATAAAATGTTAACTCTTACACGTTACAATATTTGCATGCTTAATTTATTTTTTTTAAATCAAAAGTTACGTATTAATTTCTTTAGTATTATTAAGAAAACTTATTAAGGGATATATTAATTCCCCCCCCCCCTTCCAGCAGAGTCTTTGGGGTGAAAAGGGTAATTTTGTAGTACGCTGTACTATATAATATTATAAATCAATAATTACTTGATTAATCATAAAATTCCACATATCTGCTGATTAAAATAATTCAGCTAAACAAGTTTCAAAATATGCTTCTCTGAATATTATAAAAATGTTATTAATCTTTTTGGATGTACAAGAATTTTACATCCTCTAATACAGGTGTAATTTCATTATTTACAATAATTATTTTTATTTAAATTATTCAATAGTAATTTGTGGTAATTACTGAGGAAATCTTTTGATAATTTTTAAATTTGTAAAATTTCACAATTATCATGTGGATAAAACAATATGTTTCTAGTAAATAATAATTCATTAATTATTTCTCATGTAGATGTTAAACATTTTGTAACTTTCAATAGTTTTAATGCCTAATGAAAAGTTTAAATTTATTTATTTGTAATTTATTTTTCATTGATGAAAAAAAAAATTATGAATAATATCAATAAAAAAAACTCAAACATCATTAAACTAATCAGGTTTAAATTAAAATATTCCTGCTGATTTTGTAATGAGAATGTTTAAATGATAAATGAAGTCTGTCACATGTATAATCACAATACTTTCATGAGTACTTATTGTGCAAAAATATCAATGACTAATACAGTTTTATTATCTTTATATTTATAATAGTAGTTTACATATTCAAAGAAGTTCTGTAGAAATAGATCAAACTCCCTGATAAGATCTGTTTATATTCATTTGTTTTTGTGTCAGAGAGCCAACTTTTCAAAATTTCAGTGATTGGGGGGAGGGGGGGGGCGGCAAAGAATTCGGGTACATTTCTGTTTATTGATGGAAATTGCTGAAGGGGAATTTTCAACTGTGTTATGTGTTTCCTAACTGAACTAAATTTTAACATACTAAGTAGTATATATACAAATCTACAGATCATATACAAGACTGCACAAAATAATGCAATTATTTTTTCCACAATTGATAATAACTGCTGAAATTGGGTTTTCAAAATTGTTATGTGTTTCCAAAATTGTTTACTTAGACATCAACTTCCACTTTATTAATTGGTAAAGTATTCTGGAAATGTTGGAAAGTGTTACATAATCTATATATGTAGCAGGATTTTTAGTTTATATTTTTCTGGAAGTTTGTGTGACAACTCGACAACTTTCATTATGATTATTGAGGCATCCAGAATACACCTGATTCAAAGATGAAAATTTGCTGAAAAAGTGCTTAATGACTATGTTCTTTCTAAGTATGAACAGTGTTGCTTTATCATCCCAATTCATTCCAGGACATTACCATTCTACTCTAAATTTTTGTTTACATTTCTAAAAAATTAGCTTTCATAGACTTGTATCATTTGTATTCTGAGTAACCTAAATTATTGGAATTGTGTTTGCATAGTAAAATTTATAATCAATAATACTTTTTTTAATGTGTGTATGTATTGAAATTTACTTGATGAGACTAAACTCCATCCTAGTTCATAGTTCATGAATTTTTCCTGAAATTTTCTTAAAAATCAAAACTCATACAATACATTTATTCAATGTTTATTTCCAATTTTTCTCATCCATTTTAAACCGAAACTAAGACAACTTTTTATTTTTAACACTCCTGTGGCTGCTTACATTACATCATATGTCATATGTGTCACTATTTCAATTTATGAATTTTACTGGTTCAAACTCAACTGTTTAAAAAATCATATTTTTTAATGCAAGCATTTTGCATTTCATGAAGATCAACTGTTAATCATGATTAACAGTAATAGAAAATTATATATTAATCTCTTACTAAAAGCAATCTATTGAATATCGACCCCCCCCCCCTTTCCAGCAGAGCATTTGGAGTGAAAAGGGTTAAACTTTGCAGTTTGTTGTACTATGGTATCAGAAATTAATAATTACTTTATTAATCATAAAATTCCACATACCTACAGATTAAAATAATTCAGTTTAATATTAAAAAATTGCTTCTTTGAATCGATAAAATGCTATTGATGAATCAATCATTTTTCATACAAACAAATTTTACATCCTTTAATACAGATAGAATTTGATTATTATATTTGTTTTAATTTTAATTATTTAAAAGCACTCTGTGCTAAATGCTGAGAAAATTTTCTGATGTATACCAAATTTGCAAATTTTAACAATTTTCTTCATTGACTAGAAATCAACATGTGCTGTATTAGAATTAAAGAACTTTATCATCTCGATAAAACAACATGTTTCTAAAAATAATTCCTCATGCCAGTGTTAAATATTTTTTTAACTTTAAATAGTTTTAAAATGCATAATGAAATGTTTAAATTTATTTTTTCATTGCTCAAAAATAAATTCATGAATAATATTAATATATAATTAAACCAACCTTATTATACTAACCAGGTTTCAATTAAAATATTGCTATGTTTTTCTATCAAATCATATTTAGCGAGCATTTACAGAAATGAGAAAACTTTGATGTCCCTATTGTATAGCAGAATTATATATTGATACAAATGTGCTCTTTTTTTTTTTTTTCATTGATGTCCTATTTTTAATGCATATTTAAAATTATCTTGAATTTTGGCAGTACATAACTTTAGAATAATAATTTAAACAAACACAATTAATGCAGCCTCTAAAATAATCCTGCTGCAGCATATGAGCATATAATGTAAAATCCATCGAGAAACTAAAGTTATCTTTATTACTAATTATTTTTTTATCTGACCTTAAAGATATTACTACCTAAATCTTCACAATTTAACAAATATATTCTGTGTTTAATTTTAAGAAAATACTGCATGAGTTACATTGTAAAGACAGGACCCCCCCCCCCCCCCATCCCAGCACAAATAGATGAAATAAATTTCAACTTATGATGCACTCTCAGTTTTTAAGAATACATAGTAATTTCACTGATGTAATACATCTTAATCCTTAAGACATAATCCTCACAGATCTGAACTGTACATATTTGTAAAAAGCAATACTCTTTTAAGAAAATAAAATTAAATAGTCCTTTTAAAAAGAACAAAACAAATTCTAAACTTTATATAACTATTTTTGAATGAATGATTCATTTTTACATTAAATAAGAGACTAAAATTATAATTTTTTATACCGAAAAAAAGTTCAAAAGTGCTTGCAACTTGAATACTGACTCGCATTGTTTACACAATTACCATATATATATATATAAAATATTTAGTATTGCATGGATGGTGGATAATGTAAAATGTTAATTTTCTACAGTTTTATTATATTTTTTACTTAAAACTCGCAACACATATTTCTTTAATATACATTAAATAAAACTGCAGAATAAGCTTTATAAGACATTTAAATATATTTAAGAAAATGTAAAATGTATAAATACATAACACGATAATAAAGTTTAATAAATTATAACACTTACCTTTCATGATCTCTCAACTTTTGCAAATAAAACTATTATTTTTTATTAGACTAGACCATTACTCGATATTGTAGATTTATATATATTAATATAAATGTTTTATGATGTTTGCAATGAATTGCAATGAACAATTGTTTAATTATATTTTTTAACATAAAAAATTCTATATAAAGTACAAAAGGTAAACATCAAAAAGAAATTTTATTTAGATACCTAAAAGCTGAAAATATCACATGTAAATAAAATAATTATAACATCGCAAAGCGTTTTTAATATGTTTTGCTATGACAAACTTTTCTATTATGACAAGTTTTTATTATTATATTTGAAGATTAATATTTTTGAGAGTTCCTCTGGATATGAAAAATAATGCAAACAGCAATCTACTTTAAAATTGCGAAAGGAAGTGCAGTTATCAAGCCTATGATTATATTAACATAATCATTTATATGTACGCTTAGTCTTCAAAAATAACCATAGTTATTTGATTTTTTCCTAAAAACTGAAGAAACGTCACTCAAATATAAAAAAAAAGACAGAAATCCAACACACAGCAAACAACATGGCATGCATACACATCCTTCACTATGAATTCGCTTTGCATTAGATGCCATTTAGCTCGCACATGCGTGAATGACCATGGCGTATTTGCGCATGGGCGAAAACGGCAGCTTGCGTCTCCAGGCTATCGCAAAGATACATCTCAGTGGCAGCCTGTTTTGTTATCTCAGAGATGTTTCATGTACATCACACAGAGACGTGATGATAATGAGACTTTGCGATGTACTCGAGACATCACTGGGACCAAGTGTGCTGTGTGGGTGTGTATGATTTATCACTGTTGTGCCATGGTTTTCCATTTACTGGCACAATAGCTCTAAATGTGTCAGATGAAAGAAATTCTGTGAGTGTATGTGCCAGTGAAACTTAGCCAATTGCTGTTTCCCAACCTAACTTTAATTCAAGGTGGGATTTTTATTTATTTGAATTATTCTGCAAAAATTTCGAACATTTTAAAACAGCTATGAATTTTATTTTTATGGTAAATGTGCTTTTTGTTTGCCATCAAGTTTTGACGGGTTCCATCTAGTAAAAGTTTAATTATGAAAAGAATCTTGGTTCTGCTTGTGCTTATGATGTTTTTAATTTTACAGTTTTTCAACAGTTTAAATTTTTCTTTGTTGTTTTCACAGGGCCATCTTCCTGATCTTAAAGTTCATGCTTATTTTGCTCCTTTAACTCCACCCCCATCAGCTGTGGGTGGAAGACCACGATATTGTCGCTGCTGTGTTATTCTTTGAAGATTTGAGCATTGCAGTGTATCTGCTTGTATTCTAATGGACAATATATCTTTATTTTCATATCCTTCAGATGACGTAATTTATGCTACATATGCTTGAATACTTAAAAATGTATCGTCTAATTTCTTCATTGAATAACTATGGATATTGTGACTGATGTGTAAGCATTTAAATCTGTTCTCAAAATTCATGCATTTTTATGTTTTTTATATACCTTGTTTATGAAGAATTGATAAGTAATTCATTTGAGGAATTTAAATGAATGGATAAATATTCTAATAGAATTTGTATGCTTTAAATGCTTAAAAGAATAATTTTAAATTTGATTTTTTATGTTCTAAAATGTTTTTAAATTTCCATTTTATAACTTGATAACAATGTTTTGGATCATAATTTACTTTTTGAATTTGATTAATTTTCTCTGAATTTTGAATAAGTATGCTCTTTTTTGATGGTATTATGAAAAGTGTTTTGTAGATTTTGGCTGCATTTTTGTGGCATTTAAATCTTCTTGTAGATTTGTTAGTGGAAGTAAGATGTTGATAAGTGTTTGAATATTGTAAAAACTGGACTTCTGATTAGAGTTAAAGTGATTTAAACTGTTCATATTTGCTTTGATTCATTGTTTTTCCATTTTGGATAATTTTAAAACATTGAACTTATGAAGTTAAAATGTTTTGCAATTAAGAAAAAAATCTCTTTTATTAATTCAGAAGTTTATTTTTATCCTATACTCAAAAATCAGGTGTGTAATTAATAAATTTATTGTAATATATGGAAGCATTAAATAAGACATAATGTGAGCTTCAAAGATTTTGTATTTGCCTTGGTAAAGTTTAAAATATTAATAAAATATTTACTGTTCCTTTAGTTTAGTAATTATATATATTTTGTTATAAAAGTTACATTAAGTATAATTATGGCATAATTCTTATGTATAATTTGGATTTGAATTCAGTGAAAACAAATGTAAATGTTTTCATTTTATTTTTATCTCTCATACATTCTAACTGCAAATATGCTATCATTATCTTTTTTATTCTTGTCTGTGAGTAAGTTTTAATCGTTGTAGAAATATTGAATGTGTATATGAAACACATATTATTCATTTGCTACAACAGTAACAGTCTTCAAATTATAGTTATTTAGAAAGAGATCTGAAAATCGTTAGTCATTACGAAAATATGATGATGTTATTGTCATTCATAGTACATTAAAAAGTAAAACATGAAATGAGTGTCAAAAGATTTTATATTTTCTATGGTATGATTTGAACTAGTAAAAAAAATTGCAGTTCATTTAGTTATTTAATTCAAAAATCACTAAAAAATTCCTGTTTTTTTTAATAAGATGTAAGCTGCAAATGAATAATATGTATTTTTTGCTTATTGACATGTTTTGTACTGTTTTTATCATCATCACCACCGTCATCAATTTGACAACTGTTGTTTTTTATTATATATATTTGTTCATGCCTTAACATGCATTTTCTGATACAAGTTAGCATATCTTTCCCTTTGTTCAATATAGTTAAAAAATGTTAATGATTTTAATGTCTCTGTTTAAACTGTATAGAATGTCACATAAAATTAAATCAAATTTGAGATGCATCATATTTAAAGTCTCTTAAGTTAAAAAATCAGGTACTTTTCCTTTATACCAACACCATTGTCGCCCAGCTTAATAGTTGGTGCAAAATGAAATTCATGTGATATGAAGTATTTGAAAAAAAAATCATTGTTGGTACTAAAGTGAGCATTTAAAAAATATAACATTTGAAAATTGACTTTCATGAACTATTTTATTAATTAATAAAATATGTCCTTAAAATAAAGGAACAAATAAATATTAAACAATAATGTAATTAAAAAAAAATAATAAACTGCAGGCAGGAAATTGTAAATGTCTCTTAGCAATGCAGTAACCATTTCATTTTTTGAATGAAGACGTTCATGGTTTTTTGAGTAAAAACTTTTATTTATGTATTATTCCAAACTTCTGAAAAATTGTTATTTTAGCTTCTTTATCATCAGGTAACTGCGAAATGGTAAAATCTATCTCAGTGTCTGTAATAAATGTAAGTTATAATTTAATAATAAATATTTTTGGGTCGAAAAATAGCAAATTAAGATGTTTTTCAGATTTACAATTAAACTGTGGTAATAAAAAAAATTATTTATGTTCAGTAAATAGCAATTTGCAATGTTTGGCATGGTTTGCAACGAAAAAATTTTGCATGATCAGGGTTGAAATAAGTGGCATATTAGCAATACATTTTTCCATGGTGTTAGTATAACAGAAAAGTATAAAAAAAAACATTTTTTATACTTTGTAGCTGTGTGTAAGCTCAAGCTGTGTGTAAATGTTCTTTTTCTTCTTTTTAAATGTGTGATATATTGCTTTAGTAAAAAATTTTTGAGCATTTTATGTTTTTAAATAAAAAGTTGAAAAGTAATTCATAAAATATAGTTTAGTAAATTTGTATAAACTGGGTCTGTACATAAATATATGAACTTAAGTTGATATGAAGCTTAAGGCTGTTAAAATTGAGATTTTTAATAAGATGTTTTATAGTAACACAGTTTCACTGTAAAATAGAATGCTTCATAAAGCATTGGTAGTGTAATTTTTTTTAATGTTTCATTTCTTTATGTATATGTATATGGCAGGAAAACTTAACCAGAAGCAAGAATTCTTTTTCATTTGGAACTGTTTTGATCATTAATAATGTTATGTTCTTTATTTTATTCCCTCACCCTTCAAACTTAATAATTTAGTGATAGGGAAAGTTCAAAAACTGTGACTAAGCGCAGTTTATGCTGAACTAATTTATAGCTATAATCTGGAATATTAGTCAACGTAGGACAGTTCCCAACCTTTTTGACTCACGGAGCCCTTTTTAGAAGGAATTTCTCTGGCAGAGCCCTTTTAGCGTACTGTACTCCATATTATACAAATGAATGATATTTAGATGTATTGTTATGGAGCAGAAGAAGGGGTGAGTAATAATCTATACCAGGGGTTCCCAAACTTTTAGACTGACGTACCACTAAATCGAAGTTCATACTTCCGCGTACCACCATGCATCAAACGTAATGCTAATACTATAGGAAAAACTGTGAAAGTGGAAATTCCCATATTTAGTTTTTAAATAACTTTAAATAACTTTTAAATAACATTTTAAATAACTTTAGAGTATTAAAAGCCGATTTCCATGAAATAGAAGGAAACTTAGAAATTTGGTACAGAGAG
The DNA here is from genome assembly GCA_963931845.1 of Maratus michaelseni. NCBI lineage: Eukaryota > Metazoa > Arthropoda > Arachnida > Araneae > Salticidae > Maratus > Maratus michaelseni. The sequence goes on along the minus strand of OZ007590.1, from coordinate 251,415,783 downwards.
AAGAAGAGAAAATTTTCAATTGACAGACTTAAATAAATAATCAATTATGTTTCAAATAAAACTGCAACACTGATATAACCAATAAAAAAAAAAAATAAATAAATAAATAAAAAAGTTTTACTCCCTCTTACTTGAACAAGCTCCTCCTACTTTCATAGATTCAAATAATAGATTAAAAAAAACAAAAAAAAAACCTGTTTAAAATAGTTTTTCTGCTAATTAAAACTGTTTCGTTGATTAATTTTTAAATTAGGAAATTATATACAAATTTTAATTTTTTCCTGTATAAATGAAATAATTACATGTGTTTAATTCTGGAAAACTGGTTGTATCATAAGCAGCGTATGCGGATTTCAGACAGTTTGCTATAACAAATATTTCTAGTAACAACAACAACAAAGCGTTTCCAGTCTCTAATTTTCATTCGAAATTTTCCAAAGTGATAAATTCATGCCATTTTTTATTTTACAATGTTTTGCTGGTATTTAATTTTACATTATACATTATAATTTTACATTACCCCAGCATTGCACTTTCGCGTACCAGTAGCCAGAGCTTTGCGTACCAGTACTGGTACGCGTACCATAGTTTGAGAACCCCTGATCTATACAATTGTGCAATGTCCCTGCAATGAAATCATATTTCAAAAATTTTATAATAGTCAATTTATTCTCAAATACTACCAATACTGTAAAACTGTGTCATACATAAAAGATCTCCAAAATACAATAAATGCATTTTTATTACAATTGATTTTACATTAATAGTGTGACAAACATTAATGCATAAATGTTTAATCTGAAACCTGTGGTAGCATTATTTTTTATAGTTTTCTGATATCACCTGGTTCAGTTGCCAATAATTGCAAGCAAATATCTGATTCTGCATTTAAAAAGTTTCAGTACTTTGTTCTGGTGGCCATGTAAGCAAAGAATCCTGTTTCATGCAGAAATGTCATTGAGAAAGAGAATAAAAATAATTTCACCAATCTTTGCCAAATGTGCATCATGACTCCATAAAAACTGCTACCTCTGCATGCAATTCCATCTAACATTTAAATATTCTCTTGAGATGACCATCTTATTTTAATATGCAGCAGAAGGGACTGATAGTGTCTCCATATACTTTCATTAGTTTGAAAAATCTGCCTTCAAGAAGCAGGGTTGTAGTAGGTAGCTGCCCGGGTACCCGCCCAGCTATCCGCCTGGGCTGGGTTAAAAAAAAAACCAAGTTTTTTACAACTATAAGGATTGTAGTGGATAGCTGCCCGGGTACCCACCCAGCTACCCGCCTGGACTGGGTTTTAAAGAAAAACCCGGGTTTTTTACAACCCTGTCAAGCAGTCATTGTTGTATATATTTTATTATTTTAGTGGCATCATTCAATACTATTATCAGTTCAGTCGACAGTTTTCTCGAGGTTAGCCATGTCTATGAAGAATGTTATGGCTGCTTCTACAGTTCTTTGCCTTATCTTTATTTTTGACATTGGTTTCAGCATTGTGACCCATCATTGCTTTGTATCACTAGTGCATAAATCTGGACAATTGCACTATGGTATTTAATTTGATGCAAAGAATTCACCCAAAGATTAAGTATTTCATCCCCTTGTGTATTGATTTGTAGTGTTCAGTCTGCACAACAAGATCTCTGATATTTTTGTAATAGTGTTATTTCACAAAGGAATCTTGAGAGTAGATTAATTGTAACTCAAATTTTCATCGCAATTTTTACATCACTCATGACAGGCTACACAGTAACTTATCAGATAGGAAGCTTCCAGTACTTTTCCTTATTTGTTTTATCAATTGTTCTCTCAGTTTTCTTTGAAGTCAGAATTCCATTGCACTTCCTCTTGAAAAAATAAAATGGTTTATCTTACAGGTCGAAATGGTTTTGCTCAAAATGACGCAGCAATTTACTAGGAAAAATGGATAACTTTTTACTTCAAATCATGCAGGAAGACTGATGCTAGACAAGGTGCGAAATTTAACTTGGCAAATTTCCATTCTGACTTTAATTTCTTACTTTCTTATTTTCACCATATTTTTTGTTACTCAGTTTTTTTACATGTTGTATGCAGGAATAGTAAAAATAGATTGGTAGTAGAAATTAATGTTCACACCGGATATTTTATACAAAAATTGACAACAGGTATAATTTACACAGGTATTAATAAAGGGACAACATTTTCAATTTTTAGTGATTTTTGTAACAACAAAATTCATTGCACATTTTTCAAAAAATCACCTAAATGCAATGTGCTGATTTCATTAAAATTTTAATATACCTGGACCACGCACTTTTAAACTCACCTGGACCAATCACTTTGCCCTGGAAAATGCACGACAATCTCTTATTAGGGCTTCATAGAGCACTGGTTGGGAACTGTTGATGTAAAATATTCTAATAAATATGATATTTTTATTTAAAGATATCAGAAAAAAAAGTTATGCTAGGTGGAATGAGCATCAAGTCTGTATTTTCTGCATATGGAAACATAGTTTGTGACTTGGGTGCCAGGTTCATTTCTAATTGCAGTTATTAGAACTATTATTAGTTTAAAGTTACCCCCCCCCCCCCATAATCCCTTTTTTCATCAGAGCAATTGGGAAAAATTGCAAAAAATGTACAGAAGACTGTGAAACATGTATAATATTCTTATAAGATATTTTTCATGTATATTGGCATTTTATGGAATACATAAATTATTTAATTTAAAATGTTTATAAATTAGATGTAACATACATGCAATTTTAGTCTTGCATAAATTACACATGTTTGTAAATTACATATTATATACATGTATATACAAATTATTCATGTTTATAAATTACATTTTAAATGCATATAAATTATGTGTATATTTTATCTTAATGATATTTTCTCAATTGAAATTCATTTTTAATTTATCCTTTTTATCATTCCAAACTACAAATATTGCTTAATTTTATGTATGTATTTGTTGTTTGAAAAATAATTGCATGTCTCCCAAGATTCTTGTTCTTGTGTTTTTCATATTTTTCACATTATTTCTCACATATAAAAGCCATTTTTTTTAAAATTATTTATGTATTATTATTATTATTATTATTTTGTAGTGAAGTAGGTTTCCTGTATTTAAAAAATATTTATTATTGCTTGTACTAAATATGCAATACATTCTGAGAAAAACTGAAAAAAGGTTTAAATATATATTATCAGTATTGTTTCTTCGCGAATTTAAAAGCTTTATTTTAGGGCTTATATATTGTTAAATTACAGAAATTATATACTATATATATATTAGAATTATCTCAATCTGCTTTATTTAAATAAAAATAAAGAAGCATTTTGTCTTTTTTTTCTTATAAATACTTATCTAAATAATCCTGACAAGGATGTTTCTTCAAGGTACTGATTGATTGAACAATGATGTTTACATTTACTGAATCTAATTATACATTAAAAAAATGAATAATAATAAAAAAAGGATTTCAATTGAGAAAATGCTAGAATTCATTTTGTAATTACTAAAATTAAGCATATATTGAGGAACTTTAATATTATATCTGACCATATATGTTGAAATATAAATCAAATACCTTGAAATTTATTGAATTTATATATTTGTAATGAACATAAGTTCCAGCTTATATTAAAAAATTAATAGAATCTTAAAAATTAAGTTTTTGATCTGTTTGTGATTACAAGAGATTAAAGTTATGCTTTTAATTTTGAGCTGAAGTAAGTCTCATTCAATATAGCACACCATACTATAAAAAAGGCATTTGCAGTTTAAATAATGCTAAATATACAGTTTAATTCTTGCTAAATGTAGCATGTCATTATTTAAATGTTTGAGTAATTACAGTTTAAATAATTTATTTGTAATTATTTTTTCTTCTTTAGTGTGTGGTTTTAGGTAATGAATTTTTAACTTTGTTTTATTTCACATGATATTACTGAAAATTTGTGTGAAAGTTTTTAATTTTAAATATTATTAATTTTTTTTTCTTTACAGTTATCTCTTTCTTTCCCATTATATGTTTTGTCAACCATTTGAATTTGAAATAATGTGTGTTGTACCATTGACTTAATTTGACTTATTTAAATATGATAGATTCAATTTCCTTCATTTAAAAACACTTTTTAAAATTAAAATTCATTCCAAAATTGTCTGTTTAATATTTACATCATATCATTTATTGTTATTGCATTATATGTTATTTTCAGTTCATGAATTACATCTTTTCCTCCAATCTTTCTTTTTATTTGTTGTGTAAGTGTATTAGCACATGCATGTATTAGTATGAATTACTTTGTAATTTCTATAGAAATAACAAGGTCAGCTTTATATGGCTATTTTTAATATTTTTTTCCCCAGAACAATAGAGCACAGTTTGTACATTTCTCATTTAAACAACTTTTGAATTTATACATTATTTTATTGTAGTTCTGATTTATTCCTTTTTTTTTAATGGGAAAGTATTTTACTTATATCTCATTTTTCTTTAGATTTAGATAGTTTGCATTTTCTTATCATTTCAAACATCTTTAAAAGAGGAATTTATTAGTAAGACTTTAGTTGTTTAATATTTAGGTATGAGAGTGTTACAGAATAACAAGAAAATAAGTAAATTGAACAACATTTTTATGTTAAATTTAATCGTTCTGTTCACTTGATCTGGACAAGTTTATAGCCTTTTTCTGAGAACTATTAAATGCAATAGATTTCTTATAGTGTTAATCTATTTTTGTTTGAGTGCATCCTGTAAGGATAACATTTGGTATGACTAACTAGCAAAATTTCTTACCTCAACAGGTAAAGTAAGGTAAGGTTTCTCGGTTGCTTGCTAATTGAATGTTCTTTTTTTTTTCCATTTTTATCTCGTGAATGCTCATAAAATGTAGTAACGTAAAGACATTTTTTTCTTCTCATGTTGACCATTACGAGGAAAGAAATTTCATTGTATCAGTTCAATCTTCATGATTTCTTTGCCTTTCAATAACAACACTTTTTTCTATTGCTGTTTTCACATTGATCTTGTCTAAAGATGTCCCCAAAACAGAACATGCAATTATTTAAAGGCCAGTAGAAAATTTAGAAGAAGTTGATGAGACAAAAGATTTGCAGAAATGGAATTGTCAAAAAGAGAAATTACTGGAAAAGCATGTTTTATTTTCTGATTTACATTGAAATACTTTAAATTTTAAAAATATGTAATTTAATATTTTTATAAATAATGTTTAAAAAATAAAACTAAAAATATCGTAATATAGAGGAATTTGTGAAAAACTTGTGTTAAACTTTCATAATTAAAACATGTTGTATCTTAAAGCTAATGTTTTAGTTCTATATCTTTCTATTTATATGTCATTTTTTTAAATGTCTCTTGAGAGATGCATAAATAATGCTTTATTGTATTTTGAATAATATAGAATCTTTGTATAAATTTAGATCTCTGCTGTAAGTTCTAAGTATTGCATAGGAGTGGCATGCTTGGTTATCTGCTGAAGTTGAATTAAAAATTTAATAACTTTTAATATAAAAACAACCAGATAAAACATAATGTCAGAAAAGCCAGATTTTTATACATGCTCAGGAAAAAATAAAAATGAAAATATCCTCTATCTGAAGTTTAAGAAATAAATGGAATCGAATTGTAACATTATTTAAAAAAAAAAAAAAAAAAAACCTGCTAGTATTTTATAGACATTAGAAACATAATTTTAACTTTTTTCTTTTTACTTGTTAAAAAATAAACAAGAAGTCAAACAAATTTATTGAATCTGAAATGTCTTTAAAAGATAGCTCTTATTTTGCTTAAATTTTTGCGTTGCAAAGTTGCTTTTCCTTATCAATAAATATTTTAAGTTTGATTTGGTGAGTTTATGTTAATTAAATGAAATGCATGGAAAATAAATTGTTTTTACTTGTATGTGTATATTAAACATCTGGAAATATCAGCGTATGATTTATGCATTGAATTTGGTAGAGGCAAATGTATTGCTACTTAATGTATGGACTTTTGATGGATAGGCATTAGAAAATATTCAGATCACATTTTATTGCTTCAACTTGTAGATTGCTTCAACTTCACTATTCTGTGAAGGGGAAAAAAAGTACAAGATGTGCCAAGCTGAATTAAAAAGATGCCATAAAACTTAGTTTGTATGATTTTTATATGTATCCTTTTTTATATAATACATAGGTCAGTTGAATTACAAAGCACCAGTTATATGTCTACCTATACATTGAATTTCAATAAAATGCAAAATAATGTTATGATTTTTTGTTTATACCTTTATTTTAAATAACAAATACTGTTGTTGTTCACAAATACAATTTAAATGTGAAAAATAATCTAAAAAATCATATTGCTTTTTTTGTCCTTTTGTTTGATTAAATGTTACAAATTGATTTCTAAAAATAACTGATATTGGTTATTCATATATTTTGTTTGATCTTCTTATTATCATAATCATTATGTTTCAAAATACAAGTAACGATAAGTTAGCACATTTGGATAGTAAAAAGTTCCATAAGAAATTCTGTAGAAAATCCGCAAAATTAAAAATGCATTTTTTTTCTTTTTTGTAAAATGCTTTATATAACCAATGGATAAATCTTGAATTGCTATCCTTCAATATTAAAAAGTTTAAAAAGCAGATCATTTGTAATACATTTCATTTGTTTGGTTTACATATTCTTTTGTAATGTTTGCCTAAGAATGGATTACATCATAATTATCTATCATTCATCAATTTTTTCAATAAAAAGATTATTTGGAGTCATTCATTAATACTTATTAAATTGTTTATATATTCTAAATAATTTAATAACCTTTATTTCTAAGTTTAAAGGAAATGTTTAGTAGCCTAGTTTCTACTTCATGATATGCTTATTATTTCTTCTCCTTTTTCTGTATTTCTGTTCTTTCATTATTCTGTATAATAACAGTTGTTTATAGTTGTACATTGCCTTCATTTGTTGATTTGTTCTTTCAGTTAGAAGTAATATGAGTTACGTTTATTTTATGTAGATCTCATCATGACTGTTTCATGTGCATGAGTGTCATATACTGACTGTAAGATTTTAACTTCCTTAATTTCATAAATAAAGTTTTTAGAAAAAAAAAAGAGTTTAATATTTTCATCATCTGTGATTATTTATTTATCTGTAAATGTGGATTTCAATATTTTTGAAAAACTAATATTTTACCATAAAAATATAGACTGTTTTTCTATTATTCATGCTAATTTAGTAGTTAATTATTGACTTGGGTTTGGAAACTTCAAACTCATTGATAAATCCTTCAAAATATCAAGCAATTCTGTGTAGTTCAATCTATATCACACTTGAATGGTAAAGAGCTGCATAAGTTAATACTCAGAAGAGTGTTTTGCAATCTTTTTTAATTCATGGTTCAATAATGTTTTTTCATACATAAACTTACAATGGGATATTTAAATTCTGAGAATACAAAAAAGACGTATGCCTGTTTCAATTTATTTATTAATGTAAACAAAACCTATCATTATTATCAAATATTAAAGAAAGAAATATAATTAACATTTATTAATTTTTTTTTGTTTGTTTATTACAGTTTATTACATAATGAAATAGACTCTTTTTTTTTTTTTTTTTTTTTGGCGTGTGTGTTGGTGTTTGGAGACCGGTGTGTGTGTGTGTGGGGGGGGGGATGATATTTGTTAGGTTACATTTTGGAACAGACATATTCTTAAATCTTCTAAAAAATCTACTCTTGTTCAATATTTGTATTTAATAGTCTTCATTACAGAAAAACATAATGTCATGTAAATATGATTTTGAGAATGAAAAATTATATCGATTATGTTTTCTTCCCCCAATGTTTGGAACTTCAACTTTGTGAAAAAAATAATAATTTAATTACTGATGTTTAAAAAATTTCAAGGACATCCAGGATTAACTCATGGCACACTATTGCACTGTGACACTGTGGTTAAAAACACTATATTTTAAACCGAACTCAGAGTCAGAAATGTATTCGATGCTCAGTGTTCTGTGTGTAAACAATAAGAAGTTCCCACTCATTTTGGCAACATTAAAAAGTTTATGTTAATTATATTGTTCAGATGCTCTGATTTTTATGTTCTCTTTGGATGGTATTGAAGTCTTTTTATGAGATAAAAACCATCTCCAAATGTAAAATGAATTTAAAAGCCATAATCTAGTTCAGACTTAGATAACAGGTTAAAGTTACAGTATGTATTATTTTAAAAGTTCTAGTTAAGCTTTGAAGTGTTATCTAGAGATAGAGAATATATAAACAAATTGAAAAAATTCATTCAAAAAAGAAAAGAACTATTGCCAAGAGATTGATGATGTGAATGAAAATTTCAATGTTCATAAGAGAGATAAACTTGGCTTTACACAATCTCAGAACTTTTTATGGTAAAAAGGTCACGAGACTTGGCTGCATTTTTTACATCTGACGTTTTTGATGGGATTTCACTTCTTTTTGTAAGCAATCCTCCTCTTCTTGACTTTGGTCTCTTTTTGAACATCATCCACTGATTTTCACCAAGCCCTGTACTTATTATTTGGAGGTACCGAAAATTTGGAGCTTTAGTTCCATTTGCAAAGTCCTCTGGATAAAAAGAAGTTTCAAGTTCCTAAGCAAGTACTAAGTTATGGTGAAGGTGAGTCAAGAGTACTCTCAATTGCTTCCAGGAAAGGTGCTACCAATCTAAGTTATTACCCGCAGCCCTAGATACTTGATATTTGGCATAAAAGAGTACTGTTTAGAGTACAAAAGACAAAACTAACCCCTTAATCGTCGCGCCCTACCAATGTAGGCTACATTTTTTTAATTCAGATTGCTTGATTGCCACCAATTTTTAGGTGCGTTCGTAATTATATAAATACGTAGCACCTATAGTCGTCGTTTGGTCCGTCCGTCTGTCCGTCCGTCTGTCTGTCTGTCCGTCCGTCTGTCTGTCTGTCCGCATATAACAACGCAAAAACTACCCAACCAAATGGTTTGCAATTTAAAATATATTATCTTTGCAGAATTTTGTCGAGACATTTCAAATTTTATTAAAATCGAATCAAAACTTTAGGAGATATTAATAAAAATATTTATTAAGAAATTTGAATTTTTTTTTTAAATCGGTGCTTTTTTGTTAGAGGAGCTTCCGATGGATGTTTAATCGTCAAGCGACCGAGATACTTATTTTATGACAGAAATTAATCTGCAGACGATATAATTCATTTCACAGAATTAAAAATCATCAAGATCTGAATATTTATATAACTAGCTGATACATATATATCTGAATATTTATATAACTAGTTAAGATATTTGTATGAACAGTGTCATAAAATATATACTTAACTAGCTGTTTAACCCGTTCCACGCACGGGATATCATGAATTTAATTCTAAAACGTGCGTACGAACGCACCTCGTTTGTAACGTTTGACGTACAATTTCCAACTTGTTTTAAGTTAAAATATTCGCCTTATTAAGGCAGATAAAATAATGTGAAAATAAAGCCAATTACACTATTTAGAAAAAAACTGGTCAAACAAGCTGAATAAAAAAAAGTAGCCTAAACTGCCCGTGAATGTCTCGGGTGCAACAATTAAGGGGTTAAAACTCCAGAAAATTTCAACAAATCAAACTATTTTCGATTTTTCAATTATTTTCTACAAAATTTCCATATTTTATTTTTCTTTCTTTGAATCCTAAACCCTACCTTTATGCGAAATTTCAAGCTTCTAGGACTATAAAATCAGATTATTTTCAAACTTTCAATTTTTTACAAATATTTCGATTTTTTAATTTTCCCCTTTTTTAATTCTAAACACTAACTTTACACGAAATTTTAATTTTTTAAGACTGCAGGATCAAATTATTTTCAATTTTTTTAAAAAATTTCGAATTTTTGAAAAGTTTTTTTTCGAATTTATATTTCCTTATTTTGTATCGTAAATACTACCTTGATTCCAATTTTTAAGTCTTTAGCGCTACAAAATGGAATTATTTTCAATTTTTTGATTTTTTTACCTCACAGGCTATCAAAGCCTGAGAGCTAATGTGCCCGCCCGTTCTGTATGTATGTATGTATGTACGTAACGCTATAACTCTTGATAGAAATATCCGATTTGCTTCACATTTTGAATGTAGGTTCATTGTGATAAGGCGCTTCCCTGATTAGTTTTGGGAGTTCATTGGTTAAGTATAAAGGGGAGAAGGGGGATAATTAACCCCCTAATTTAGATAAATGGGTTTTTCATGCAGAATTATCCGATTTTCTTCAAATTTTGTATATAGGTTAATTGTGATAAGGTGCTTTCCTGATTGGTTTTGGGGATTCATTGTTTAAGTATAAAGGGGGTAACGGGGGGGGGCTAATCCCCCCTTAATTTAAATAAATGGATTTTTCATGCAGAATTATCCGATTTTCTTCAAATTTTGTATAAAGGTTCATTGTGGTAAGGAGCTTCTAGTTTTGGGGATTCATTGGTTAACTATAAGGGGTGGGAACGGGGGGATTATCCCCCCTTAATTGTCGATTTCTTTATTTTCCGAGGGGGTTATTTCAAATTCTTTGAAATAAGAATATAATATACAATTAGTGTGAATAGCCTGTGAGCTCAATGCCCTCAGTTTAACTGGGCAGTTTTCTTTTTTATTTATCTTATTTTCAAATTTTATTGTGTTTTTAATTTAACCTTTTTCTGAAACCTAAACACTACCTTCACACCGAATTTTAAGTTTTTAAGCTTACAAGATCAAATTATTTTTAATTTTTCGAATTTTCTGGATTTTTTAATTTTTTTTTCTTTTGTATCCCAAACACTACCTTTATTTAAAATTTCAAGTTTCTAGGGCAACAGGATGTAACTTATCTTTTTGATGATCGCTGAGTGAGTGAGTGTCAAAAAATGGAAACTTTGAGTTCATATATCTTCCGAACTAGAAAAGATAAAACCATAAAATTTCAAAATTTGGTCTCACTTGCATCGAACTCTGCATAAACAAAGTTCAAGTTTTTTTTTTTTTTTTTTTAACTCCAGCGCAAAGATATGGGTGGGTCAAAAGTGCCCTGAGTTGCTTCTAGAAAAGAATGCTCATGGCTGTGCTTTCTCGACTTGACAGAGGCAGATAACTAAAAGTGAATGCTTTTCTTTGTTTAATTATACTAATTAATTTAATTCATAGTTTAATTAACGTGGTTATATAATTATACATTAAATAACCACTTATCCAAATGCTTAGATTAAAGACATAATATCTTGCCAGAGAAATTTAGAGAGTTTGTCCTTTTCTAAGTATATTTATTTTGTTTATATATATATATATATATATACGTTTCGCTGACGTGGGTAACTTGATTGATACATCTGATTACTCTAAATTCATATAGTTTATGAACTAGAAAATGATTCGGGTTTCTGGGCGACTCCAGCACAAAGTTATGGAGAAGGGATTCAACAAAAGTACCCTGAGTTACTTCAGGAAAGGTGCTATCGATATGAGGTATTACTCGCAGCCCTAGATACTTGATATTTGTCATAAAAGTACTGTTTAGGATAAAAATAAATATAAAATTAAAAACTCTGGAAAATTCCAACAAAACAGCAATAAACAAATTCCAACATTTTTAAGATTTTTTTTTTTTTTAATTTCGAATTTTTCGATGTTTTGATTCTTTTTTCTTCGAATTTTCCGTATTTTTTAATTTTTGCTTATTTTTTATCTTAAACACTACCTTTATTCCAATTTTTACGTTTCCAGCGCTACAAAATCGAATTATTTTCAAATTTTTTATGTTTTTTGATTTTATTTTTGAATTTTATTGTGTTTTGAATTTTTTTTTTATTCTGAATCCTAAATCGAATTTTTCGAGTTTTTCAGACTTTTTTAATTTTTCCTTATTTTGTATCTTAAACACTAACTTTATTCCAAATTTCATGTTTCTAGCGCTAAATCAAATTATTTTCATATTTTCGATTTTTTTTTTTTTTTTCGAATTTTGTTGTGTTTTTAATTATTTCTGTTTTTTGAATCTTAATCACTACCTTCACACCAAATTTTAAGTTTCTAAGACTACGAGATCGAATTATTTTCTATTTTGTTGGAATTTTGCATTTTTTTTTTTCGAATTTTCCGGATTTTTTAATTTTTCTTTCTTTGAATTCTAAACACTACCTTTATTCCAAATTTCAAGTTTCTAGGGCTACGGGATGTACCTTATCTTTTTGATGATGGGTGAGCGAGTGAGTGACAAAAAATCGAAACTTTGAGTGCATATATCGTCTGAACTAGAAAAGGCAGAAACATGAAATTGTAAAATTTTGGTCCTATGTGCCACATTCTCTAGATAAACGAAGTTTCAGATTTTTGAGAAACTCCAGCGCAAAGATATGGAAGGTTTCAAAAGTGCCATGAGTTGCTTCCATACAGGGGTCAGAAAAACTACTTTTTTATTGTAGCGAACTAGCTACAATAAAAAAGTAGTACAATCAAAATAATATAAGTAGTACAATCAAAATAATATAAGTAGTACAATCAAAATAATATACTTTGTCGAAAATGTAGTTAACTACAACTACTTTGTCGAAAATGTAGTTAACTACAACAGTGGCGTATCCAGAGGGTGGGCTGATGGGGCTACAGCCCCCGCCGAAATTGTAAAGAGTAAAATGAAAAAAGTGCTTTTTTCTTTCTTTTTTTAGATAAATTGCTATTTTTTTCCCTGTTATACAGCGGATTAGCCATTCTTGTTAGTGTCCATTTTAGTTCGCATTGACATCACAGCATAAACAGGGTAAGGGGGCTGATAGGGTTATAGCCCCCCCCCCCCCCCCCCCCGCTCGAAATAGTCGAAAATCTCATGGAAAAAGTGCTGTTTTCTTTTTCTTTCAGATAAATTTGTAATTTTTTTTTGGTTATACAACAGACTACCCACCCTCTTCTTTTCTGCCCCATATTAGTTCACATTGACATCAGAGCATATCTAAAAAGGGGAAGGAGGCTGATGGGTTTACAGCCCCCCCCTTCCTGAAATAGTCGAATATCTCATTAAAAAAGTGCTGTTTTTTCCTTCTTTGAAATAAATTTGTATTTTTTTTTTCTCATACAATAGACTACCCACTCTCTTCTTTTTAACCCTATATTAGTCCACAATGACATCAGAGCATACCTGAAAAAGGGAAGGGGACTGTTTGTGTTACAGCCCTCCTTCCCGAAATAGTCAAACATCTCATGAAAGTACTGTTTTTTTTCTTCTTTGAGATAAATTTGTAATTTTTTTTTTCAGAGAACAGACTATCCACTCTCTTCTTTTTAGTCCCATATTAGTCCACATTGCCATCAGAGCATACTTAAAACGGAAAAGGTGGTTGATAGAGTTACAGCCCCCCCCCCCCCTCCCAAAATAGTTGAACATCTCATGAAAATAGTGCTGTTTTTTCTTCTTTGAGATAAATTTGTATATATATATATATATATATTTATCATACAACAGACTACCCACTCTCTTCTTTTTAACCCCATATTAGTCCACAATGGCATCAGAGCATACCTAAAAAGGAGAAGGGGCTATGTGTTACAGTTCCCCCCCCCTTCCTGAAATAGTCGAACATCTCATGAAAATAGTGCTGTTTTTTTCTTCTTTGAGATAAATTTGTATTTTCTTTTTTTTTTTTTTTTTGTCATAGAACAGACTATCCACTCTCTTCTTTTTAGTCCCATATTAGTCCACATTGACAACAGAGTATACCTAAAAAGTAAAAGGTGGCTGATGGGGTTACAGCCCCCCCCCTCTCAAAATAGTCGAAAATCTCATGAAAAAAGTGCTGTTTTCTTCTTTGAGATGAATTCGTAATTTTTTTGGTTATACAACAGATTACCCACTCTCTTCTTTTTAGCCCCATATTATTTCACATTGACATCAGAGTGTATCTAAAAAGGAGAACGAGGCTGATGGGGTTACAGGTCCCCTCTTCTCGAAATAGTCGTACATCTCATGAAAATAATGCTGTTTTTTTCTTCTTTGAGATAAATTTGTATGTTTTTTTTTTGTTATGCAACAGATTACCCACTTTCTTCTCTTTACGCCCATATTAGTACACAGTAACACCACAGCATATCCAAAAAGGGGAAGGGACTGATTGGGCACAGACCCTCCACCTCCCAAAATGGCCAAAATGGAATGAAAAAAGTGCCGATTTTTCTCTTTATGTTTGAGATAAAATTATAATTATTTTTTCTGTCATGCAGTGGACAACCCACTTTATTTTCTTTAGTACCACATTAGTACACAAGGGTTGGAGGTTATGGGGTAACAGCTCCATTCCCCTTCTGAAATGGTCGCAGTGAAAAAAAAAAAAGGCTGACTTTGTTTCTTTCTTTTTGAGATAATTTTCTGGCACGCAACAAATTTGTTTTCTTGTTAGCCCCATATGCCTGCCTCTCAGTCCTGCGATCAAAATTACTTGAGACCACAAAATCTATTTTCAAATGACTGAAAAACAGTTCCATACATGTTTTAGTGGATAATTGAATACGTATAATATGCTCAATTGGCAAGATGTAGAAGTAGTTTAATTAATTTAAAGAATATTTAACTCTCTTCCACAGATGATGCCAATACTAAGGAGGTATATTAGTGCGCAGTAACATTAAACATTACCGCCAAATCAGCAAATGTACGTACTGGAATTTTTTTGTGAATGGCAATGTCAAGCAAGATTATTGATTTTCGATTTTGGAAGGGTCTTTTAAAGATGCCCAGTAGTAATACTAAAAAAATAATCTCCTGTTGATTTGTTTGTTCCTGGTCTTTTTACTAGTGAACTAGTTTTATTTACGTTACGTGCTTTTCTAGATTTAAGGCTGTTTTCAAATACAAACTGGCTACTTTATGACATATTTTTTAATTCATTTTTGCTCGGATACGCATGAAATTCACAGGTCTTTTTATTCAGAAACTTTGCAATCGAAACACGTTTTCCCCCCTTTTTTTTGTAAAGGTAGAAAATCTTTCAGAAACACTGTCTAAGTTGGCGTTTTGAATCGGATTTTCGACGCGGCAGCCTGAGAAGCGCGAAAAACGAGCCGTTAATACATTACCAGAATCACTTATAACTCCATAAGTAATCTATTTATCAAAAAATGGAGAACTCATCTCTTCCATAGTCAGATCTGCCAGTCTAATCGGGGCCTCCGAGATGTCGCTGTGTGTCCTACACCGACTGTGTAGGACACACAGCAACATCTCGGAGGCCCCGGTCTAATGCCTTTACGTTTAAAAATGTGTCGAAGTTTCACGTTGATGAGCAGGTAGGAAGATGCCTTTTTCAATATTTCAGTGTACGAGTGATCCAGCAAAAGATAAAAGTTCTTAATTACTCTTCTATGAAAGTACAATATTACGAATAGTGTTCTTTTCTAATCGCTCTTATTTTGACACGACACACTTTAGTATCGGCATTTTTACCATTTGGAATATTTAACAAAAGAAGCATTAAATAAATTCACAAGTTAAAAATAAATTTTCTTGCAATTTTACTTACCGTTTTTTTTTAAAGTCCAGTAATATTGTTAGCCATCATTCAATAACTTTAACTTTTTCAAAAAAGGGAAATCTGATGTTTAGTTTCCAATTAATTCTTAACTTGTCCCTTCCTTCCCAAATTTGATGAGTTTTTTTAACATATCTTTCCTGAAGGTTAATAGCCATATGTTTGATCAAAATCCCAGGAGCACGTATACGAAGGGAAGGGGGGGGGGGGGTATCAAGAAAGAATGCTTGCTACCCCTAAGATTTTGAATTAAATTTTTGTTGGTATTAAAAAAGAGATTTTGCAAAGAAAGTTTGTTTATCCTGAACAGAGCCTGACTATCAAAATTTTGGGCCATGACAACAGAAAATATTTTTGGCCCTAATCGTAGATTATCACATTCTTACAAATACTGTGAATGAGAAGTGTATGAATATAACTATGCAATGCACCCATTTAAATGAAAGACTGAGAATAAATGTGAACTGAAGTTGGATTATTATTATTACTATTATTGAAATTTCTTCGTAAAAATTAACTTGACATACCCAAATATCATGTTAAATGAACATGAACTAATGTTGCACGAACTTTAAAAACATACGCAACCCCCCCCCCCCCCCCAAAAAAAAAAAATGATATTTTATAAATAAGATAGTCATAAAATTAAAACAATTTTAAACAAGTTTAAAACACATATGAAGAAGCTGAAATAAATTGGGCCCACTATGAGAAACTTAAATCTTCAAATGTGAAGAAAAATTATAAATATACTTATGATATCACTGACAATTTTAGCTTACATAAGTTGTGTAATGAATCTAGAAATTTTTATTTCTTATTCTATTAAGATTGTTTACACTAAAATTGATTTGAAACACCATAAATTTTTGGGCCCCTTAAATATGTGGGTTCTGGGAAAGTGCCCCACGTGCCTTGGCAGTAATAGGGAATTGATCCTAAAATAGAAAAAAAATTATGAAAAAAAAATTGTTTGAGATTAGCAAGCAAAATTAATTTATTGTCAAGCAAGAATCGTAGCCAGAATTTAGGGGAGAAGGAGACAACTTTATAGATTATAAGCTACAATGACTTTCTTTTAAATGATAGTATATGAAACAATCCATTATCACTTTTCAACTTATTTCGGGGGGGAGGGGGTGCTCGGGTTCAGCCTCCCACCCCCGTTTTTCTCTGCTTACGGCCTTATTGTCAAACATGATTTATGTTTATAAAGCAGTTCAACTGTTCAACATGTTTCGTAAGACTCAGAACATTAACGAAATTTAAGTCAGCCCCCTCCCCCCCCCCCCGAAATTAAATCCTGGATACGCCACTGAACTACAACTACTTTGTCGAAAATGTAGTTAACTACAACTGCTTGTTTTGAAAAGTAGCGACTACAAACTACTTTTCGATAGTCGCTACTTCGCTACTTTCAAATCTTGTCAAAGTGTTTAATTTACACTAAAAAGTGAAAACACGGATTAAATAATAAAGTGACCCCCTATTATATCGCGTCTGCCGGGATACAATAAAATAAGTGCGACATAACCGAGGGATTTAAAAAATTAAGAAAGATAATATACAAGAAAATGTTTTGTATTTGTTTCCAAAACGTTAGTTTATGCACACTTAACAAATTTTGTTGCAAAATTAAGAAAGATGTTATAATCTAGAAAATTATAGGAAAACAACCCTAAATACAAACAATAAATAAAGCAACTCCAACTCCGAATAATAAGAAACGCGACTTTAAAACATGAAGACCTAATAACGAGTAAATAGACAAGTGTTGCCAACAAGAAAATTAATTCCTTTGTTGGGTTAGTACTTGATTTCAGCAGCAAGTATCAATTGAAAAAAATCTGACTTCATGCGATGCGTTGCTGTGCACCGCATCTGAGATTTGCGATTGCGATTCGGAAATTATTCAGCAGAACAAATTCTGCACAAAAGAAGCAAGTTTCGACCACGTGATTTGCAGAATGGCAATTTTGTGTCCTGAAGTAGCGTCGGTTCTCGCTACAAACTACTGATTTTTTGTATCGTGCTACTCGCTACACCACATTGTTCAAAATGTAGCACGCTACACTACAAACTACTGTAAAAAGTAGCAACTACTGTAGTTTCACTACTTGTAGCGCGCTTCTTCCGACCCCTGCTTCCATATAAGGATGCTTACAGCTGTGCTTTCTCGACTTGGCGGAGGCAATGCCGTGCCTTCAGATACTACCTTTATTCCAAATTTTAAGTTTCTAGAGCTACAGAATCGAATTATTTTCTATATGTTTCGATTTTCTTTTAATTTACGAATTTTATTGTGTTTTTGATTTTTCCTTATTCTGTGTCCTAAACACCACTTTTATTTCAAATTTCAAGTTTCTAGCTCTACAAAATCGAATATTTTCAAATTTCGATATTTTTATTTTATTTTCGAATTTTATTGTGTTTTTAATTTTTCTTTATTCTGAATCCTAAACACTACCTTCACGCCGAATTTTAAGTTTCTAAGGCTAAGAGATCAAATTATTTTCATTTTTTTTTTCGAATATTCTAGATTTTTTAATTCTTACTTTTTTTTTGTATCCTAAATACTACCTTTATTCCAAATTTCTAGCGCTACAAAATCAAATTATTTTCAATTTTTCGATTTTTTTTCAATTTTTTCGATTTTTTAATTTTATTTTCGATTTTTATTGTGTTTTTAATTACTTCTTTTTCTAAATCCTAAATCCTGCCTTCACACCAAATTTTAAGTTTCTAACACTACAAGATCAAATTATTTTCAATTTTGTTGGAATTTTTGGAATTTTCGAATGTTATTTTTTCGAATTTTCCGGTTTTTATAATTTTTTCTGTCTTTGTATCCTAAACACTACCTTTATTTCAAGTTTCTAAGTCTACAGGATCTACCTTATGTTTTTGATGACGCGTGAGTGACAAAAAATCGAAACTTTGAGTTCATATATAGTCTGAATTAGAAAAGGCAGAAACGTGAAATTTAAAATTTTGGTCCTGTGAGCAAAATTGTCTAGATAAACGAAATTTCAGCTCAAAGATATGGGTGGGGAGGGGGGCGATCAAATTTGCCCTGAGTTGCTTCTAGAAAAGGATGCTTACGGCTGTGCTTTCACGGCGGAAACATTACAGTGCCTCCAGATTCTGTAGAGCTTAATTTTTTTGGTCTAGCTCGTACTTTCAAGGAAGAAAACGGTTCATTAAAAAGAGATTTTTCTTTTTATCCTCCTTTTAGTTTATTTCATTATTATTTTTCTATAAACTAGTATATTTTTTATATGGTTCATTTGCAGTTTTAATTATGTGTTGCTTCTAATGTTTCTTTAATGTTTATATTGCTTTTACTGCCGCATTCTGCTCAAGTAGGTCATTAAGCGCCTTTTCATTCCATTGAAATATTACAATTTTCTTTTTTAACACTTTCCAACCTAGTTGAAAAGTGTTTATGACTTCGGTTTGTCCGTCCGTGCTCTAACTCCCGTAAATAGGCTCGAATTGCCCTGAAATTTTTATATGTTATTGTCGTAATCTATAGCATGTTCCCTATTTCAACTGAAGTGTGTTGCACGTATAGTTTTTTTACAGGGACAGTCAAAAGTATTCCGTTACATTACAGTCAATGGGGAATAATCTTTTCAAGTGCATTTTGATGACGCTACATCATTTAAAACATAATGAAATTGATATATAATTTTGAAGCGCATTAAAACATGCTTTTTGTAGAATATGGGGTGCAAAGCATTTATTCATTTACCGGGTCAAACAAAAGAATTCTGTTACACATCGTTCTATGGGGAAAAATCGTTTGCAGTGTAATTTAGTGATATTTCACTATTTCAAACATAATGAAAATTATATGCATTACTGAGGTGCACTATAAACTGCTCTCTTGTCTGCATTGCGTTTATTTACAGGGACACACAAAAGACATTGGCTACAGTACATGCGCGATATTTACAGTCTATGTGTGATAAGTGCGTTTACGACTTTGGTTTGCGTTTTTAAGTTTAACATTTTTTTTTTTTTTTTATAGTACGTGCGTGTTTATAAACTCGATTGATCATATACAGGGCTACACAAAGGAATTCGTAAGTATTACAGACTATGGGAGTGAATTGCTTAAGGGTAGTTTTAATCGTGTTTACGCATTTTCCTGCTGAACTATATTTAGTAGACTAATAGAAGTTTGTGGAATATAAATTAATTCATATACAAGACTACGCAAAAAAAGATACATTGTCGTTCACGTTTGGTAATTGCTGCAAGTGAGTTTTAAGTTACCTTAAAGCTTAATATGTGGCGTGTACAAAAGTCTTCAGATAATATAAAGGGCTGCACAAAAGATTTCGACTGCTTTTCCATCGATTTCCGATAATTGCTAAATGTGAATATTCTAACTTAACTAAATTTTATCATACTATATATCCACATCTATTGGTCATATACAGGGCTGCACAAAATAATTCGACTACTGTTTTGACACTGGAAGGTAATTTCGAAAACTGTATTTTTCAATGTGTTATATGTTTTCTAAACTGTTTACTTACATATCTTCTTTCACATTATTTAACTGTGAAGTTTCGTTACAGTTTTCTGGCTCTGTTGGAAAGTGTTTCATAATCTATGCTTGACGCATGATTTTTCGTTCTTGTTAAAAAATGTAGCAGACAACAATTCAATAAATGTTGTGATTTTATCAGTTTAAATTTTTATTAAATACAATTTCATTAATACAAATATAATTTCAGAATTATCATCAATATTTCTACAATTTCATTTACATTTTGAAAACTTATAATACATATTTCCATTTACCAAAAATTACGTTTAATTTTGATTTATTTCTACAATATAGTGCTTAAATTAGTTTTAATTAAATAAATGAAAACCCTTAAAATAAACTTTTAACTTTGCTGATTTTACTTATGTCCATCAATCTTTTTAAAAACTTTTGGAAGTTATTAATTTTAAAACGTGAAAAACAATTAACTTATACATAAGATAAAATTTAGAAATGAATATTTGATTATATTATTAAAAATTTGTAAAGCATGGCATGAGTTAAATAGACAAAATTGGTGATTTCTTGACAATTTCATTGATTCTGTAGTTTCATTCTATTGGCCCAAATTTTTTTTTCATCAGTTCACACTCAGAATTTTGTTTGGAAATTTTGACTCTGCATCCCTGCAAAAGATAAGTTAATTTTAATGATCACAATTAACTTAAAATTATTTAAATCTAATTGTACTAAAAGTTTGTTGCAAACATTTGTAACAGAAATAAATCAATTATCTGTCTTTTACAGTGTTCCTTAAATAAAATTAATCTTCATATATATATATATATATATATATATATATATATATATATATATATATATATAAAAGAATTTTTGTATTTACAGAAATGAAAAGTATGTAGTTTACTTATACGTGAATTAATTAGCATATATTACATATATATTAATCATTTTCCTTTTGTGTAAGGACCATACATTTTGTCTATATTTAAATCTGAATGCTCACCTATTAATAGGATGACCAAATCAGAGAGGAGAGAATGTGATCTCGTATTATTAGTTGCAGTTATAGTCACCGATTGTGTAGGAACAAAAGGCGCAATTAGTGATGGCAAACATTTTCAAAATATTGATTTTTCGATATATCGTCTTAAAGAGGATCCACTACAAGAGGGAACGTGACTACCTTTGTAGGTTTTCACACCCCTCGAGTTGTGGTAAAGCAAGAGCCGTCGTGGTAGCTCGACATATGACCTAGGGTTCTTTGTAGGGACCGTCTCCCCCTATATATAACCCGCGAACGAAGTCGTCGGGGGTTCCTTGGCGGTTCATCAAGGTTCCGTCCCTACGGAAGTTTCCTCCGTGATGTGGGGTGTTACTGTCGTGGCGACCTATGTCATCGACCTTGGTAAATTGGCTTGGGGGTCCGCAGTGGGGAGCAACCCCAGGCCGATCGCAGCGCCGAGGTGAGACAAAGCCTCTGGTGCGATATAAGTCGTTTAGAGACTTGGGAGCGATGGTCGGAACGCGATCCGGCGACCCCCGTGGGCGTCTGGCGGCGCGAGCTCATTTTATATCGTCTCAAAAAAGCTCATTTTATATCTCAAAAATATCTGACAGAAAATATCAATTTTTCGATATATCTGAATATTTTTATTATTACTTAAGGTTTTTATTCACAGAATTATTTATTTCTATTTAAGTTAAGTAATTTTTGTATAAAAATGGCTTTTACACTTTTTACCATGTATTTTTAACATTAACGTTTGTAAAGTTGATGAAATTTTCAATATTTAAAAATAGTAACTTTGATAATAGCTGCCATTCAGAAGGTTTTTTTTTTCGTAATTGTATTTTCGACCTTAGACTCCCAGCAGAAGCAGAATTCGCAAAACACTTAAGTAATGTTTTGCTAATTAATAAAATTTTGTGTAAATATGTTTTAGGTCTTCCCAGATTTCCAAAGGATTCTTTTATGATTTTTAACTGTAGCATGGCTGTGAACATTGCGGATTTTTTTTTAAAGTCAAATATACGAAATTTGAACCAGAATTACATTTAATGAAATGTTTTTTGTTTCTACATGGTTATTTATTAACTTATTTTATTCAATAAAAATCTAGTTTTATTCAATTTGGAAAAAAAAAAAAAATTGGAAGATTAGCAGCCATGCTGGAGATTTGTAAATACAAAGGTATTCCAGAATATATATTTGCAGAAGCCACATGAAGTCAACGAACTTATTTTATTGTCTGATCCCTTTGATGTTGAGGGTTGAATAGTTTCTAATGATAACGTATAAGATTTTTCGCTATTGTTATTACTTTCTTCTATTTTTACAAGAAGAAAGTATTGGATTCGTGAAAATTTTTGACGGATTTATACGTTTTAGAAGGTCCTGAACACGATTTGACTATTTTTGGAAAATGTCTGTCTGTGACTCTGTCTGTCTGTCTGTATGTGACAAAAATTTTGTGGGCGCTCTATCTCAAGAACTAATGCACGAAATTTTATACTTTATATTCAGTTAGTCCCCGATATAAATTGGTGCTGATTAGGTTTTGGGGAAAATCGCCCGACAGGTGGCGCTGCTATGCTGCATTTTTCGCGATTTTCACGATAGCTATATCTCGAGAACTAATGCACGGAATTTCATCAAACTTCAGATTCTGTTGGACTTTGACATAAATAGATGCTGCTTTGTTTTGGTGTAAATAGCCCAACAGGTGGCGCTGCTATACCACTTTTTCTCGAATTTTACGATAGCTATATCTCAAGAACTAATGCACGGAATTTAATAAAACTTTAGATTCAGTTAGACCTGGACATAAATTGGTGCTGATTCTTTTTAGTGTACGCGAAATCTGGGTGAGATAGAAAAAAGTTTTGGGATTGGCACATCCGACTGGTTTTATTTTTCTGTTTAAAATGCTCTTTAGCATCAGTTTTGTTTTATTAATTTTGGTAAAATATCTCCAAAACATCACTTTTAGGAAGCATATTACTTACATAAACTTACTTCTTAAATATTAATAATAAAAAAAAGTTCTTCCGGCCTGTACCGGGAGGAAAAGGTAGCTTTCATGGTCCATGTTTTTAAAAATTCAACTCATTTTACGCAAACACCCGAAGCTAAAATGCTGAGAACCCGATTATAGAAGATTCAATCCCGGTTTTCGTTAATACTGAATTTGAATGCGAATTTCAGCATGACAGTTACAGCATAACAAAAATAAGATTGTTTCAAAATGTCAGCCACCCTATAATTTCAAACTGCCATATCTCAGCCATTTTTTAAGATAAAGCCAAAATAAAAAATGTTCTGGAATCCTTGTATCACGATCTAACTCTTAACGGAAACATCTTTTTCAATTTATAAATTTTTATTCATCTTTTTGAATTTTTTAAAAAATAAAAAATATTAACTTGCCGCCATTTTAAAACAAGATGGCGCATGAAGCTGGCCAACGAACTCGATCGAAACTTTGGTCTGTTCTTGTACACATGATCAGTCGCATTCCTATCGGTTCGTAAATACGAGAGTTACAGCATAACAAATATCAGACTGTTTCAAAATCTCAACCACCCTAGAATTTCAAACTGCCATATCTCAAGCATTTTTTAAGCTATAGCCAAAACAAAAAAATGTTCCAGAATCCCTGTATTACGTTCTAACACTTAACAGAAACAATATTTTCAATTTATAATTTTTTGTACACCTTTTTAAATTTTTTTTAAATTAAAATTTTTTAACTGGCCACCAGTTCGAAACAAAATGGCGGTTGAAGCTGGCCAACGAACTCGGTTGAGACCTTGGTATGTCCTATACACATACTCAGTCACATCCAAATCGGTTCATAAATAAAAGAGTTACAGCATGACATATGTCAGATATATATACACTGTTGGCCATCCAAAATGCAACACCATGAAGGAATGCAAATAACAAAATGATATTTATTGGACAAATACATTATAATGGGTAGGACAAGTGATTATATTTAAATTCGGAGGTATAGATCCTGAGAAAACACTACCCAAAGCAGCCACCTCTGGCCGCAATAACAGCATTTATCCATGGAGCATTTATCCATGGAGTCGAACAGAGATTAGATGTCATGTACGAGTACATCAGTCCATACAGCTTCAACACTATGCCACAGTTCATCAACCGTAGTGACGGGCGAGTGGTGGCGGGCCAGTCACTCAGAAGCCATTGACAGGACATTTTCAGTTGGTGAGAAATCAGGAGAACGTGCCGGCCAGGGCAACAGTCGAACATGTTCTGTATTAAGGAAGGTCAGGATAGTACGAGCAACATGCGGTCGTGCATTGTTCTGCTAAAATGTAGAGTTGCGGAGGCATCGAAGATAAGGCAGAACCACGGGCTGTAAAACATCAAAAATGTAACGGCTGCTGTTGAAATTGCCGGCAATGCGAACAAGAGGCTACCGAGACGTGTATCCAATGGCACTTCATACCGTCACTCCAGGTGATATGACAGTATGACGATTCGAATGCAAGCTGGCAATGTGTGTTTTCCCCGGTGCCGCCAAACATGGGTGCTGGCATCATGATGCTGCATACAGAGCCTGGATTCATCCAAGACGACGTGAGACGCCATTCCTGTGTCATATTCAGCACATAGGTCTATGAAATTTTCGTTCTTGCCGTGGGAAATATGGTGGTAATGTCGAACTGATTTACATTACACAGTTGCTTACGGATTGTTTGTTTTGAGTTTGCATCGGAAATAGTACTGTATTTTACTGGAGAAAAAAACTTTTAAAATTAAATATCTGAAAAATTGTTTCATACTCTCCCCTTCTTACATAATAAAGCAGCTTATTTTACTGATATTGTTATAGGAATTTTTTTCCGTCAAGTTTTGACGGGTTCCATCTAGACTATATATTTAAAACGAAAAGCGCATTCTATCAAATTGGCCAATTTCACATTCTATTTTCCACACGAATATCGTCTCTTTGTGCATGCTTTAACGTTTTTTGAAGGCTTCTCCCCTCAGAAAGGGGAAACCTGATTGATTAGCTCCCACATGTTTAGCCTAGGGGCATTGAAAAGGGTTGATTGACAACGGATGGAGTCGTACACCATTGCATTGAAAGCACAGACCTTCTGATATATTTTTGCTCTAAGGTCAAATGCCAAAGCTTTTTTTTTTTAACTTATATTTTCACTACTAAATATGCATATTTTTTTGCAAAATTTTAAAGAGAGCTTGGATACAGTTATATTTATAACGGATTGAAATGTCAGAGAGTTAGGGAGATGAGAACAATATTTTTATTGCTATGTTAAAGGAGCCGACGCGAAAACAAACTAACAAACAAACAAAAAAGCGAGAAGAAAACATTTCTTTTAAATTAGATAACAATATTTTTTCACGAAATTTTTACACGTGCTGTAAAACCATTTTATTTTTCACCAATGAAGATTTCAAAGAGTTCAGACAAAAAGAACTTTTTATTTTAAAACTTTGCAACGACCCTACGTAAAATAACAAGAAAATGAGCGCGTTTATCACTAAATATCATTATGTTTTCACGAATTTTTCATTTAAAAATATAATTCCATACAAAATTATAAAGATAGCTTGGATACATTTATTTTTATAACCGCTGGAAACGTCAGAGAGTTTGGAAGATGAGAACTATTTTTTTATTACTATGTTAAAGGAACCGACGCGAAAACAAATAAACAAACAAAAAAACGGGTTGTAAAACCGTTTTATTTATCACCAATAAAGATTTCGAAGAGTTCGGACAAAAATAACTTTTTATTTTAAAACTATGAAACGACACTACGTAAAAAAAAAAAACCAAGAAAATGAGCGCTTTTATCACTAAATATCAATATTTTTTCGCGAATTTTCATTTTAAAATATAAATTTACACAAAATCGGGTTAAAATAATAAGAACTTGATGTTTTTTTTTTTAATTTGTTATCACGGGTCCGGGTAACGCCGGGTGAGGGTCAGCTAGTTTTTATTAAATACATTTTTCTTCCTTCGTGATTTTAACTAGCCCATTATGGATAAAATTGCTAGATCTACAGATTTTTAAATTGATCTTCGATTCTCAAGATGCCTGCTGTGCTACTTTCTGGGATTAGCCGTATGTATTTGCAAAAACAAAACAATTCTGCAAAATTGTCTGAAAAAAAAAAAGTTTTCATCGAACATACAATTAGTTAACAGACCAACTATATTTTATTTCGACTCTAGCAGTTTTTTTTACAAAATTTTCATCCTTCATGAAAATTAAATAACGTATAAATTGAGAAAGAAACATCGTTTTCTACTGTACTAAATACATCATAACGTGTTTCTGAAAAATCCTTTTTTTTTTTTCAAATTATGCATGATGGACTTGGCGGCTATCTATCCATATTTCTAAGCACCTTCTAAAGTAAAAGCGTAATATTTTTGCAATGTAATATGTTTATAACAATGTTGAACTTCGCTTTTTAACTACGGACATAAATTGAGGAAGACTGATATTTTGAGAAATTGATTTTTATTACTTTGAAATGATTAATTACTCTAAAAATAAATCATAAGAGGAATCCTTAAGATAAGTCACCATTAACTTAAGACACAAATTCCAAAGCATACAAGTCCGCAAACGAAAAGCATACAATATTTGATAAAGTTACAATTTCGAACTTCGGATTTTAACTACGGATTTGGGTGCTTAGAAATTTGTGTAAATATGGAAAAATGGCCGCCAAGATGCATAATTTGAAAAAAAATTAATTTTCAGAAACACGTTATTTAGTACAGAAGAAAATTTCTATCAACATGTACGAAGGAACTCGACTTATATATATGATAATTTATTTAATAGAAAAAAGTTAAATAAGTATCATAATAAAAGCTTGGAAATTTGATATCACACCATTTTTTAGCCACAACTTTCGTTCACGTTTTTTTTTTTCCCAAGCTTGACGTTTTTTTTTTTTTTTTTACTTTTGAAAAGTTGTTTTTTGTAGATATAATTTACGGAACAGAAACAACAATAATAGAATTTTATTCTTTTGTTGGAGTGAAATCTGAAAATGAAATCAGTTTTTCACCATCACGCATAAAAAAATTTAAGTAAAAAAAAAAATGCAATCTTGAGAAATTCCTGGAAAAATATAAAATTTGCCAAGTGACCAAGTTTAATGGCATATTGAAATTCTATAAAAGAAAACAAGCTGCGTAATTTGAAGACGTATAGGACACTTATTGAGCTCGCATAAATTAGCACGGATTACCACACACAACCGCACCTGCCACTGGCTTTAGCTACATTGACAGAGTGAGTGATTTCAAACAGGTTCCTCAGAGATTATTCATTATTTATTAAAGCCATGGGAATGATTATTTGTTTTCTAAGATAGCAGAAAGTTTCTATTATGTATAAAAATGACATATAGGGATTTTTTTGAAGTTATGTAATTAGAAAATGTGACATGATAGAGCATTTTTTATTACATTTACATTTTCTGTTTCTCAGCATTAAAAATATTTTATAAAACACTCATTGATTTATCTGTTCCGAAAATCGTGCAGACCGGTGTTATCTATATTGAATATTCAAAGGATGCTATCCAAATTTGTCGTAGTGGAAACTGAACGCACCTTATGCTTCAGCTATTCGCTAATTTGGGATAGTTAAAGGTGAATTTCAAATGATGTATTTTATTTTGTACAGTAGCATTAAGTATAAAAAATTCAATGAAATAACTACAGAAATCAGTAAATGGATTT
This sequence comes from Maratus michaelseni, assembly GCA_963931845.1. Classification (NCBI taxonomy): domain Eukaryota; kingdom Metazoa; phylum Arthropoda; class Arachnida; order Araneae; family Salticidae; genus Maratus; species Maratus michaelseni. The sequence continues at coordinate 251,387,926 of OZ007590.1, read as the reverse complement.
ACCTTACTTTACATTTTCTCCAGTATCACCTCTGTAAAGTTTGATTCCACTTGGTCCTGGCCTCTTTGTTGCTTTTCTTGTGGAGGGCACTGGTGGCTGAGAAAATGGCGCCGGTGGACAGTATTGCAAAATTTTCACAGGAATTCTGCTTGGTGTTTGTGCATAAAGACTCTTAGATATTTCATCGACTTTTTTGAAGCCGTTTGTTGGCTGTCGTTTTGGAGTTTGCAAACCAACGTTGTTTTTAAGTATTGTCTTAGGTATCACTTGTCGTATGTCTGTATTCTTCTCTGTCCGTTTTAATATTTCAATCTTTTTCGTGGATGAATTAGGTTTTTGCATCGTTGGGATTTCATTTACAGAAAAATTAGTTTTTGTATGAATTTTTGTGGAATAAGGTTTTTTTGTTTCCTCACTAAATTTATTCACCAAAGTTTTCGTATTTGGGTAAGATGTATATTTCATTTTATTTATTTCTGCTGCGGACACTCTTGGCGAAAAGTCTCGATTACATCTAATTGAGACTTTCCTCCCATTGTTTGATTCTGCCTTCAGACTATTCTGATAGAAATTTTGACAATCTTTTGCAAAGTCTTCTTTAACTAAAGTGTTAGATCTTTTCTGATTCGGTGCTAAGTTAGTCGAAGTTTTTCCCGTTTCATCCCCGCATTCATTATTCTTGACAAATTCTCGATTTTTGCAAAAACTGACCTTTTCCGGACGGCCTTTTCTGTAAGATCTGTATGGATTGCGTGTAACATTTATCTCTTGTTCCTTCACATTTTCGTTTTCATTATGAACATCTTCTGAGGCACATTGTCGAACTTTCTTAACAGAATATCCTATAGGAAACTCTGTAGATAGTGGAGCATTTACATCAGAGAGCATCTGTAATTTAGGGTCTGTGAGTTTTCCATCAAACTTTTTAGATGGCACTTTAAAATCGTTAGCATCCGTAGAGACATTTTGCAAAGTGAGTAGTGATTTTTCATGTGTGAAATTTTCTTTTTTCAGTTTTGCATCTAAATGTTGATTCCCGTAAGCATATCTTTGTTGGAGATACTGTGAATACAGATTTTCACGCCAGCACTCAAATCGGTAAAGAAAAGAGTTCTCAAATTCTTTAAGAGGATGCAGCACTTCTTTCACTAATGTATTACGTACCATGAAGTACATAGCTGCAATTTTATCATTTTGATACACCTGTAGATGCGTGTCTATTCGAGCTTTCGTAGTGTTCAATTTATAAGCTAAATATTCAATAACCTGTTTGTGGAGAAAAATAAAACTAAGTATTTCTACTATACTCTAAAAAAAGTAATTATTTCTTTTGGAAATACAAGTTCCAGCCAAACTAAGAAGGTTTAAAACATAAATACATTTTTAAAAAACTTATTGTACTTTATCGTCTTCTTCAGAAAAATTATATAGAAAACCCCTCTCTCTAAGATTAAGAATTTTAGTTTTAATCTAACGCCATGACCGTTAACGATGCCAATTTTACGTATTTAATCATAATGTGGCAACGGATGGTCAAAATGGAAATAAAATGTATGTTGAGGGATTTTCGACTATACGGGGCAAAAAAAATATATAATTTTTAATAATTATATTGATAATTAATTATTAGAATTTTTAAAATAATTTAAAACATGCAATCGCATTACGTTTGGATGTTAACTGAGTATTATATAAGCCAAAAAGTAGTGAAATGTATAAATTATTCTGGTGTCTGCGCCTAAATAATTCAATAAATGAAAATGGATTCAATTTTGATTAATATATATTTCACTAAGCACTGGTTGAAAATTGGTGAATTTTCGTGTTGTCGCATATTTTTACACGATGAATGTGAATATATAAAGCAAAAACTATATGATGCTTTTGTTGAATTTTTGGCGGACAAATTAAAATAACGAAGATGCCAAAGAAAGTAAGAAGGAAGTAATGCATATCATTTAGCGGTGGCACATCCAGATGGGATAAAGTGCAGCTATTCTCTAAATATAAAAAAACAAAATTGATAATTATTCAATAGCAACTATTCAATAGCAAACATGTTGCTACGATATGCCTTAAACGATGCATAAGGGGAAAGATGGATAAAGTCGTACACCTTATCCTGGAAGTCGGAATTTCTAACAGAATTTGATGAAACTTAACGTACATATTATGCACTGATCCTTGTACCTTAATATCATATTAAATATATAATTAGTTTATCACATTTTTATAAATAAATACTTGTTTGGAAAACGTCAAATCATCCCGTCTTACTTTGCCCGTGGAGAAAAACCGCATGGATATGGTAATCTTACAAAAAATGAAAAAAGTTTAGACTTTCTTTTCAAAAGGAACATAATATAGTTTATTTTTCAACTTTAACCAAAGACCTTAACTAACAGTATTTAAATTATAAGTTTAATTTTTTACTATTTATAAACAAAGTGATAATTAGCTACATTACAATTTGAGATAATATAGAAAAGAAGTTCACCTCTTTAGAAATTTAAGAAAAATCACTCTTATCTTTGTAGTTTTGACTGCCGTTTCTTCAGGAATTGTTTAGCGGCTCTTTAAGCATTGTTTCCAATATTATTTTTTCCCCACGTAACATATCCGGCCTTATCCCAAGAGAATGAAGATATATAAATCTCATCAAAAAGTCACCTGTAAAAAATGCAGCCAAGTCTCGTAACTCATTTACCGTAAAAAGTACTGATATCGTATAAAGCCAAGTTTAACTATCTTATTAACTCTGAAATTTTCATTCACAAATTACTCCTAGTCTCTACATCTTTAGTTAATTATTATTTTGTGACTTGGCAATTACGTAGCACGAGAATGTGATGTATATAGTTAGTCTTAATCAAATAATACTATAACATATTAAAGTGTAATAACTTCCCTGTGCGTATTTAATTTGCCTTAATTAAATTATCCCATCCCATCCCATCCCATAACATAGTAATGTGTAATAACTTCCCTGTGCTGTGTAATTGCCAAGTCACAAAATAATAATTAACTAAAGATGTAGAGACTAGGAGTGATTTGTGAATGAAAATTTCAGAGTTAATAAGATAGTTAAACTTGGCTTTATACGATATCAGTACTTTTTACGGTAAATGAGTTACGAGACTTGGCTGCATTTTTTACAGGTGACTTTTTGATGAGATTTCACTTCTTTTTGTAAGTAATCCTCCTTTTCTTGATTTTGGGTTCTTTTTGGAGATCATCCACTGATTTTCGCTAAGCCCACACTCTGTCCCTATTATTTACAGGTATAAAAATTTTGAAGCTTTAGTTTCGTTTGCAATGTACTGTAGATAAAAAGAGATATCAGGTTCCTAGGCAAGCACTAAATTATGGGAGGGGGAGTGTCAAAAGTACTCTCAATTGCTTCCAGGATAGATGCTATCCATCTGAGGTATTACTCACAGCCCTATATACTTAAACCCTATATAAAACCCTATATAAAAAGACCCTATATACCCTATATAAAAAGAAAGCCAAAATTGAAATTTCCGGAAATTTCCAATAAATCAAACTATATTCCTTTTTTCGATGTTTTTTTTAGTCTTTTTTTTATTATTTACGATTTTTTTAATTTTTCCTTACTTTGTGTACTAAACCCTGCCTTTCTGCCAAATGTCAAGCTTCTAGGACTACAAAATCGAATTTTTTTCAAATTTTCGACTTTTTATAAATTTATTGATTTTTCGATTTTAATTCTAAGTTAACTGATTGTCATGCCAATATAGTAATTATTTGATCCGTCTTCTTAGAATCATTTAGGTTCAATTTAGAGATAAATCAAGTGAATCTTAGAGTCACTCTGATTTTATTTAGAAAGGACTATCAAGCCATAACCAGCCAGTAATGTCAGGAGGGTAAGGGGAGCTGTGAAAATTTTTGTGGGGCTAACATCACTTAACAATCCATATTTCATATGTGAAGTAAATAGAGTACAACCTGTGAAAGAAAACAAACCTGTCTATAAAGAAATCGCCTATATCGTAGCCAGTTTATAGCGGAACTTTTCTATAACGAAATTCGTAAACGTAATAACATAAAACAATTAGGGGCGTTGTACTAGCTAATAGGACAATTATCTTAAAACAAATGTTTCTAGCAGTACAAAATCAAATTGTTTTCGAATTTTCGATTTCTTAAAGATATTTCGATTTTTCGATTTTATTTTCGAATTTAACGAATATTTTAAATGTTCCTTTTATTGAATAGTAAATACTACCTTTACACCAAGTTTTAAGTTTCTAAGACTGCAAGATAAAATTATTTTGAATTGTTGATTTTTTTCGAATTTTTTTTTTAATTTTCTGGATTTTTTAATTTTTTCTTATTTTGTATCCTTTATTACAATTTCAAGTTTTTAGCGCTACAAAATCGAATTATTTTGAAATTTCCGATCTTTTACGAGTTTTTTATTCTATTTTCGAATTTATTGTGTTTTAATTTTTCCTTTTTCTGTATCCTAAACAATAAGTTTGCGCCGAATTTTAAGTTCTATAGCTACAAAATCGAATTTTTTTCAATTTTTCGAATTTTCGATTTTTTTTCGATTTTTACAGATTTTTTATTTATTTCTTTTTTTGTATCCTAAATACTAGCTTTATTCCAAATTTTAAGTTTCTAGCTTTACAAAATCGAATTATTTTCAAATTTTCGTTTTTTTTTTTTCGTTTTTCAATTTTTGTTGTATTTTTAATTTTTTCTTTTTCTGAATCCTAAACACTACCTTTACACCAAATTTTCAGTTTCTAAGACTACGAGATCATATTATTTTCAATTTCTCTCTTTTTCTTTCTTTCTTTCTTTCTATTTTTTTTTTTTTTTGAAATTTTCGATTTTTTTTTAATTATCCATATTTTTTAATTTTTCCTTATTTAGTATCTTAAATATTACATTTATTCCAAATTTCAAGTTTCTAGCGCTATTAAATCGAATTATTTTCAAATTTTCCTTATTTTTCGATTTTTTTGATTTTTTCGATTTTTTTATTTTATTTTCGAATTTTATTGCGTTTCTGATTTTAACTTATTCCGAATCCTAAACACTATCTTTATTGCGAATTTTAAGTTTTTAAGGCTAAAAAATCAAATTATTTTAATTTTTTCAATTTTTTTCGAATTTTTCGAATTTTTGAATTTTTTTTTCGAATTATCCGGAATTTTTAATTTTTCCTTATTTTGCATCCTAAACACTACCTTTATTCCGAATTCCAAGCTTCTAGCACAACAAAATCGGATTATTTAAAATTTTTAGATTTTTTCGATTTTTCGATTTTTTCAATTTTGCTTTCGATTTTTTTGGTGTTTTTGATGTTTTGTTTTTCTGGATACTAAACACTACCTTCACATCGAATCTTAAGTTTCTAAGACTACAAGATCGTATTATTTTCAATTTTCAATTTTGATGGAATTTGTTGAATTTTCGAATGTTTTTCTTTCGAATTTTCCGGATTTTATAATTTTTCCTTTCTTTGTATCCTAAACACTAGCTTTATTCCAAATTTTAAGGTTCTGTGGCTGCGGGATCTACCCAATATTTTTGATGACGCGAGAGTGAGTGAGTGTGTGAGTGACAAAAAATCGAAACTTTGAGTTCATATATCGTCTGCACTAATTTTTTGAATTATCCATATTTTTTAATTTTTCCTTATTTAGTATCTTAAATATTACCTTTATTCCAAATTTCAAGTTTCTAGCGCTATGAAATCGAATTATTTTCAAATTTTCCTTATTTTTCGATTTTTTCGACTTTTTTATTTTATTTTCGAATTTATTGCGTTTTTTATTTTAACTTATTCTGAATCCTAAACACTATCTTTACTGAGAATTTTAAGTTTCTAAGGCTAAAAAATCAAATTATTTTAATTTTTTCAAATTTTTTCGAATTTTTCGAATTTTTGAAATTTTTTTTCTAATTTTCCGAAATTTTTAATTTTTTCTTATTTTGCATCCTAAATACTACCTTTATTCCGAATTCCAAGTTCCTAGCGTAACAAAATCGAATTATTTGAAAATTTTAGATTTTTTTCGATTTTTCGATTTTTTCAATTTTGTTTCGATTTTTTTGGTGTTTTTGATGTTTTCTTTTTCTGGATACTAAACACTACCTTCACACCGAATCTTAAGTTTCTAAGACTACAAGATCGTATTATTTTCAATTTTCAATTTTGATGGAATTGGTTGAATTTTCGAATGTTTTTCTTTCGAATTTTCCGGATTTTATAATTTTTCCTTTCTTTGTATCCTAAACACTAGCTTTATTCCAAATGTCAAGTTTCTAGGGCTACGGGATCTACCTAATCTTTTTGATGACGCGTGAACGAGTGAGTGAGTGAGTGACAAAAAATCGAATGTTTGAGTTCATATATCGTCTGAACTAGAAAAGACAGAAAGTTGTAATTTTAAATTTTGGTCCTGTTTGCCAAATACTCTAGAAAAACGAAGTTTAAAATTTTTGGGATACTCCAGCGCGGAGATATGGGGGGGTCAAAAGTGCCCTGAGTTGCTTCCAGAAAAGTATGCTTACGGCTGTCCTCTCTCGACTTGGCGGAGGCACTGCCGTGCCTCCAGATACTAACAACAGTTTTAAGGTCAGAAATAAACCCTTATCAAATATGTTACACACAATGATATAAAACGTTTCAATAATTTTAAATGTGCTCTTGTTTAAGAATTTTAAAAATAAGGAAAGATTGAAACAAAAATATATAAAATAAATTTTCTAACACAGAAACTACATAAATGCCAATATGGAGATGCAGTAAATTCATTTCTTGTTTTTGGCCCAAGTTTTTGAATCATTACCCGCTGGGGGAAGTTCAAATAGAGTCAAAACAGAGATATTCATTTTCATCCAACTATATGGTTTTACCCTACTTTCTACTACTTACCGTAATTATCCATTATTTTATTGTACTTATTAACCATTGGGAAAATGGTTGTTGTTTTCGGTCGGGAATGGACCTCTTGACGTCGTCACTTTATTAACGTCACCACTTTATTTTTTTAAGCGTTTTTTACGAAATTCTGTAACTTTATAAGAATTTTTAACGAAATTCTGTAACTTTATAAGAATATTTAACGAAATTCTGTAACTTTATAAGAATATTTAACGAAATTCTGTAACTTTAGCAGAATTTTTCTACAAATAGGCAATAGAAATGCATAAAATCGTTACAAAAATGTTAAAGTTACAAAAAGGATATATGTGCAAATTATCAGATATGAAAAAAATCCGAATTCAAAAAATTGACGTCGGATGAGAAATCGTCTTATAAATATTTTGTTTCTGTTTTCATTAATATATTGTAAATTTGGTACTTTCGTGTTTTAGCGGCCCCCAAGGATGAATCGTCAAGCGACCAAGATTTATTGCCAAATTATAAAGCATGTATGACATTATAATAATATGTGAGATATATGTACATAACATTTCTTGACGTATGTGGCCAAGTTATAGTCATATATGATGTATATACGACATATAAGATGTAAGATAAAGCTAGGAGAGTCTGCGCACAATCCAAAAGAATAACAATAAAAAATCTAAATATTTAAAAACAGGACAATTGCACCATAATTTCTATAATTCAAATACAACATTTGCTAAATGGTACATACATTAAAATCGTGAATTTACAACCACAATTAAACATCAACGTTTCATTTCGCTTCTGCGAACGTCATCAGGATGTTACAAACAAGTCGAAAATGTCAAAATGAGCATACACGTCAGAGTTCTGGAGAAAACATGATCGGAGAGTGCGCAAACGTCATCAAGTTCCCATGGTAACCAAGTGGATCATACCACTGTAGTGAAAAGAGGAGTTGGAAGACAAAATGAGCAGATTGTATTAATGGATTATAACATATTATGCCAGATTTTATGAATGTTATAGCATAAATTATCGTTACATGTATACTGCCCAAGCTTAATAATCGTAAGGGACTCTAAAATTTTATTAAGATAAGAATTCTTGCATGGAATTATTATTTAATTATATTAATTATTATTATTATTATTTAATGTTGTATTTGAATTATAAAAAATCTAAATATAATTTTTTTGCTGAACTATCCATGAATAATTTTTACTTCATTTGTTTTTTATGCATTTCCATTGCTATTTTGTTGTTGTGTTGTAATTTAATAGAACAGTTGTAATAAAACCAAGAAAGTTATTTTGCGCAATCTGTACTTACAGGGTTGGTGTGATTGCGCACATGGGTAGGAGAGATTGTTACTAATAATAACTACAATTAAATTGTTAACAATAATAATTACACTTAAATGACATTGTTGTAAGGTTTTTGTGAACAAATATTTATTAGGAGTGTATTAGGAGTGAATATTTGAACCTAATGTTTAAGGAATCAGAAAGAGGAAATAATTTTAAAAACGAATAAAAAATTTTAATTAAAGGAAAAAAATAAAGAATCAGAAAGAACAAGTCCAGATAAGATTTTAAAATAACATTAAGTTACTTGAAACACGTTTAACTTAAAATTAGTCAATTTTTACTTTCTTTTTGCGCAAATTTACCAATAAGCAGCGTAATCTCTCCTAGCATGGAAACTAATGGGAACAATGCGCCATCTCTCCTAAGCAGCAGATGCGCAAACTCTCCAATTTCGGTACGAGAGATTGCGTGGCCTTTTATTTAAACATGTCCGCTACTAAAACGAACCGTTGGTGTTCACACTGTTAGTCGAGATTAGTACCTTATGAGAAATCGTTTGTTTAAAATATTCTGTACTACTGACACTGTATAGAAATTCTAACGAATAGTTATGAAAATTCAAGCACTTTGGGAAAACAAAACAAAATAGCAATGCTTTATGTTAGACGCTCAAAACAATCAACGTGCACTTTCAAGTAGACACTCCACTACTGCTGTTGTACAAATACCTGGAGTCGCTGTGCGCTCACTCTACTCCTTCCCCCGAACCTCTATGTGCGCAATCTCTTCGACCGCGCCATCTCTCCTGGCTTTACCTTAAATAATATGTGTATAATGACGTATATGACACATATAGGAATGTTTGGAATATATATATATATATATATATATATATATATATATATATATATATATATATATATATATATATATATATATATATATATATATGCGTATATAGGATGCATATATAAGCTTTGCGATGATCTTGGTGAAATCATGACTACAACCTTGGCATAATCATAATAGTGGGGGGCCACTATAACACGAAAGTATGGTATTTTTTTCTTTAAGCTTTCGGAACATTTTCCCAATGGTTATTGTATTTTGTTAAATTATAATTTTTTTTTCCATTCCTTTAAATACTACTCTGTAATCTGTTCTATGTAATTATTTTGTTATTTATTTCATTCAGTCTTTTTTTTGGAGAGGAAGGGGAGGGGAAATATCGCATGCAAAACAGCAATAATAATATATATATATTTTCTTTTTAAAGCGTTTTTTAGCCTTATAATATCAAACTAAATTAAAAGACATCTCACTTCAGGATGAAATTTCGTTTGGAGATCTTTTCTCATTTGAGGTAATCGTTTCGTCAAATATCTGTCTTTCGCTATCCAGGTATGAGTAATTGCATCTTCAATTCGAATGCGTCTAAACTGATCTGGCTCCAATAACTCGTGAAGTAAGTTCCAACAACCTTTAAAGGAAAATTAAATTGTTAAAAATAGTTATGAAATAAATTTAATGGACCATATAATAATGGGGAAAAAAACCTTTCAGTGTTAAAAATGATTTAAGCATCGTGAAATAACAACAAAAACAAAAAATCTAGAGTGACTCTAATCGACTTTCCGAACACTTTATAGAATAATTTGCAATCCATTTGCAAATACCAAAAGTAACTGAAAAAAATATGTAGCGCAAGATATGCAATTCTACTGAAATACTTCAATTACAGAGCTAATCTTCCGCAATCGGATTCACAGTCAAAGTTATGGCGTGAAGCATGAGCAATCATGGCAACAATTAGTTTCAAGTGTATGAGAATTGTAAACTTTTTTTTTCGCCAAAAAGGGACCATTTTAGTACATATATTATTCTATTTTGCAAAATTATTTCATTTGATTTTTTTTTTAAATGTAGAACTTTTTTTTCTTCAACAAAATTAATGTATAAATTTCCATATGCTTTTTTTAGTAAAATCTTTTTTTCTTACAGAACAAAGTAAAAATATTTTACTGTGAGTAAAAAATATACTAAATTAAGTCACGTTCTTGTGAAACTTTGTTGTTTTATCGACATAAGATGAATGTGAGCGATAAATATAATTTACTAGCAAGCTACGCTGGTCAATTTCTCTTAACGCACCTTTAATCAAACGAAATATTGACCTTTAATTTGACTTTGTGTTTTAAAACCATATGGACCTTTACTTGGAATGTCGCTCTGCATTTCGTTTATCTGTTAAAAACTGATTTCCATGAAATAGACAGAAATTATAGCACATTTTGTACAACAGACGAAAAATATTTCAATCAACAAAATGAATTAATTTATGAATTATGTTTGAAATAAAACTTTTATTTCAAACCTTTTTTATTAGACTTTACCTTTAGATAATTCAATTTATAAAGCATGTTTAAAAAAAGTTCTTCCGCTATTTTAAAATGCTTCAGTTGAGCTTCATTAATTTTAAAATTAGGTCTATTCAATTTTTATCCATATAAATCTAATAATTATGTTTTTAATTCTGGAAAACTGATGCCCCCAATAAAAAATATTCAATCTTATATATATATATATATATATATATAACCATAAATGAAACATTATCATAACACCAACTTAAACAATGAAATAATTAAGTATGAAATAATTAGTTGACAATGAAAGATTCCCCAACACACTTAATATGGAATCAAAAACATTGAAAGAATAAGAAATTAAATAAAAATTGAATAAATGGAATTAAATGAAATGAAATTTGTGGAATTTAGACAGAATTATCAAGTCCCAATTGCCTAAATACCACAAATAAAATGAAATGAGATGTTGCATCATCATATTAGCCATACATTGCTAAAAAATATGATATTGGGACTACATCTCAAATACAATGATTCAAATCAGTGATAAAATAAAAAATAAAATACAATATTAAAAAGGAAAGAAGCCATACTTATAAATTACAGAGAGAACATTTAATAGAGACATTAAGTATAAAATCCATAAAGATGAAAAGAGATATAAATAAGATACCTTGCAGTTCATGAACCATCATGAAAACTCCAACATGACTGGGGAATGAATTGCATAAAAAATCATAACATGTTGCCAATTTTAGAAATATGAATTGCTTTGCAGTGATGCCAGAAATAATGTTAAAATATAATGGATTATAAAATAAACAGGAACATTAGTGCTGCCATCTATTAGTAAAAGTGAATATAATCTGAATCGAAGGAATTGGATGGAAATAAATGTTTCATAATTCAACCAAATTACTATCTTAATTGATACCAATTAGTTAAATAATAAATAAATGAAATTAATTAATAAATAGAAAATCGAATTACATTAAAGGATGTATTAATGAATAATACTATGTTATAAATAAGTATTAAGATGGAAAAATTAATAATAAAAAACAACTTAAAATAGTGCTGCCCTCTAGTGGTAAAAGTAAATATAAAGGAATGGATGGAAATTAGTGTTTATTAATTAAACCAAATTACTATCTTAATGATAGCCATTAGTTAAATAATAAATAAATGAAATTAATTAATAAATAGAATGTTGAATAATATCTAAGTAATGGATGTATAAATTAATAATACTATGTTATAAATAAGTAGTAATATGGAAAAATTAATAATTAATGCAACATTAAAAATGTACCATTAAATGACAACAACGATTAAATAACTGTACTAAAAATGCAACATCAATTAAAATAAATTAAATTAAAATACTAAAGATTTGAATTAAGAATCAAAGAATTTAAAATTAATATTGATTAAATATTGAAATGAATTAGTCACAAATAATGTGGCTTCAAACAAAGTTAAATTAAATAAAAACACTTAATAAAATTAAAACATATTATATAAACACTGTATAAAAGTAAACATCATCTTAGAAGTAAATATGATATTGTCCACCAAAGGTATTAATCCAAATCATTAGATCAAATACATTCTTAATATTAATGAATATAAATTCATTTAAAATAATTTTGAAAAATGTAACATAATATAAAATAACATTACATATATTATAAGAGCAAGAACAGAATATGTAATTAATACTAGTGATTAATAGGACAATATCATACAAATGCAATAGAAAAGGAAATGTTTCATGTGATGTACATAATGAATCAATTATTGGAAATTCCTATAACGTGGTATCAGATAACTACAAGTAGAAATCAAATATAAAACATATATATATATATATATATATATATATATATAAACAAAAACAAAATCACACGTTTAAACCGATACCAAAAAACGCGTATTAAACTATCATCACTTATTAAAATACCATGACTCAAATGCTCCATCATCTCCCAGTTATCTTGCATTAAACCTTTCGATATTCTTTGCATGAAGAGGTGTCTCAGACGTGTGTTTAGGGTATACTCTTCTTTTCTCTGGCAGTATATGAATGGCATTTTTCCAACCACCATCACAAACAAGACTACACCTCTGAAATGAGATTTTTTAGTAAGAATTTAAGTTTTATAATAAAAATGTGTGTGTAAGTTAAATGAATTAGGCAATCTATAATAAGATTCATTCAATATATCGCATTGAAACTTGGTGTATGCATCAAATGCTACATGCAGAGGCGGATCAACTACATCCCGGGACCCTAGGCATGATCTTTTTTGCACCTCCCCTCCTTCAAAGCAATATATACTGGGTGATTCAAAATACATGTCTGCTCATTTATCTCCTAAACCACTGATCATAGAAACATACTTTCAGTAACAAAAAGTATGCAAATCAAGTACAGATTTTAGACATGACATTTGTTTTACAAGGGAATGTATCTACACTATTAAAATCCTTTCGCTTATCTATGTAACCTCAAAAACTCGGAAACCACAGGGCGCAGGGCGACGAAATTTGGCACACGGGTTGCTGGTAGGGGCCCCCATGAACGATTGGGGCAAAAAATTTGAAAATTTTAAATAGATTTTTGATAGATTAAATATTAATTAAAATCCACAAAAAGATCTATCTCATTTAAAATTCGCTTTTTTTTTAAATCTTCGGTTGGTTGGTTGTATAAAATCTCCGCAGAAGTCATTAAATAAATCAAGGTAGGGATCATTGCAATTGAAAGTCGGGTGTTTAAAATCGATGGATATGACATGTATACAATCAACTTAATTATTAACCGTTGCCAAATGCTAAAAACTTAATTTTAAAGGATTTTATCGACTTAATGAATGATAATTAGCTGGGCTTAAGGGGTTTTTACATGACATATATCAGTATGATAGAGATTATTAATACAGAAAACTTTATTTAACAGATTATTTGTTAAATTTGCTGGGATGAGGAAGGGTGGGGGTAAACGACTTTTTGTTAAATATCACATAAAACTTACTTGACCGCGCCACTTGGCGGCGGCTTTTTCATTAATTGCCCCTTCTTATTAATAAATCCAAATCTACTAGTCTGAATTCAGCAGAACTAATTACATTTAACAAATTTAACACTTTTAGCTCCACCCGTAATGTTTAATCGCTGTTTTGTTTTTGTTTTTTATAGATAATACCACTATTTTAGAATAACAGTTTTTGTAAAAATGAAATTTATGTTCCTAACAAAAGTACAGAGCCCATATTCAGTTGATACATACCAACAGACAAAGTTAGAGTGATTTGTTGTTGAGCACTCGACTGCGCGCCTCCTCGCGGCCCCTCCGTCAAGGTTTTTTCTCTAAATGTGCTTTATTTCCAAAACTCAGATAATTATGTTCCGAACTTCTCCAATCCAGTTCCATTTTACTAAATTATCCTAAAAATCAGCATTCATAGCTTCAGGGTGTATTTCTAGAAAACAGTTACCGGTATTTCCGAATAACAGTCTAAGCCAAATTTCAAATTAAGCTCCGAGCTTAACCAAATGAATCAATCTTTGAAGATGCATATAGTGGTTCTCCTAATTTATCATTTGCTGAAAGGCACTTGAACATCCGCTCCTCTCTTGGCCCCTTCCTCAAGGCTTTTTGTCTAACTGTACCCTGTTTCCATATCTCAGCAATTAATTTTCCGATTTCAGCGCAACTGATTCCAAACATCATATTTAACTTAATAATCAACGTCTATATCATTAAAATAAATTTATGAGTAGCGGGTACCACTATTTCCGAATAACAGTCTAAGACAAATTTCTAATTAAGTTCCTAGCTTAACCAAACGAACGAATTTTTAAAGATGCACAGTGGTCCTCCTAATTAGTTATTTACTGAAGTGAACTTGAGCATCCGCTGCTCCCCGGCACCTCCTTGAAGGTTTTTTCCCTAACTATGCCCCGTTTCCATAACTCAGCAACTATCATTCCGATAACAACGCACAAGTGAGTCCAAGCATTATAATTAACTTAATAGTCACTTAGGACACTTGAACATCCCCTCCCCCGGCACCCCCTCAAGGTTATTTTCTCTAACTGTGCTTTATTTCAATAACTCGGTTAATAATTTTCCCATCTTCTCCAAACCAGCTCAGTTCTGTAGCACTTCTACTATATATAAGGTGCCGTAGGCAGCGGGAACCTGTGTCAGGTGTTCGTTTGGAAAGAGGTTTGTTTAGAACAGAATGCTCCCTTGGCGGTGGAAGGTGGAAATAAAAGATTTTCCGGAGCGTACGAGCATGCCCGGTATACGGTGCCGAAGCCATCGGATAACCGGACCAAAGTATTGTTTTTTAAGAGATTTAAGTTTATTACACGGGCCCGGGCTACGCCGGGCGGGTCATCTAGCTAATAAACTGCATCATAACTGATATTAATGATTTTTATGATTAGTAAAAACTGCATCATAACTGGTGTTTTGTGTACATACTTGTTTCATATTGGTTGTGTAAATACTGATTTTTAATAGACATAACAAATTTTTATATTCATAAATTTTAGTTTGGTTGTACTGATTTTTATTTTTAATTTTGTTTTTAGAATTAAAATCATGAACTCCCGTTCGTAGAACGGGTTAAACAGCTAGTACATATTAAAATACGAAATTTAATTTTTATACGGCCCCTGGTTAATATAAGTTATAGTATTTAGTAAAATGTCCTTCGGTTCCGAAGGATATAAAAAAATCTTATTCTTTTACGACTAAAACTAATTAAATTGTGATACTTCGAAGGAAAGAACACTTTTAGTGCAGGGGTAAACATTGAAATTTCATAAACTTCAAAGTGTCATAATTCGGTAAGTTTTGGTCGTAACAGAATGGGATTTTTTTAATGTTCTTCCTAGACGGAAGACAACGTTTTTCTAAAAAATAAATCATTAAGACCCAGGGACCATATTAAAAAAAATAAAATTTTGTATTTTAATATGTATACAGCCCCTTATAAAAGAAATGCCATATCTAAAAGCTGTACTTGATTTGTTTAATTTTTGCAATTAAAAGTATACATTTTTATCATCAGTGGTTTAAGAGATAATCGAGGAAACATCTATTTTGAATCATCCGGTATATTCAATTAATGAGAACTTAAAAAAATTGTTTTATTTTTATTTTTTTTATTTTTTTTTTCATAGGTTTTCGTTTAGAGTGAGTTCACAGTAAGTAATTTAACAGATTAAAGTATTTTTGTGTAGACATTTATATTGAGAATAGGATATTTTAATAATGATTTTTACTAGAATAAATGGGTGACGTCTAGTGACCGCAACTGGAAGCCGAAAAATTTCATGAATCTACAATCCAGTACTTTTTTCTTAAGAAATTAGAACCAATTAAAAGTGGAATAGTATTTGGAATATCATCTATATGTTAATAACCTAAAAGGTTCAATAAATTAGTAAAACAAAGAATATTGCACAGCATTTCTCTTTTGCATAAAATATTATCCCGATGTGAAAAAAAAGAAAATCTTAGCACCGGGCTCCTAGACTTCAGCCTACTCAGCCTAATGGGTATTTCGCTTCTGGCTACATGATGTAAACATCAATGCAGGGTTTGGATAATGGCATACAGTCTCAGATAGTTAGTGTATTCATCACGTATAACGTACCTGCCTTTCTGCCTTTGAGCTCAATCGAAAACACCGTTTTGTCGCTATCATAACCAGTGATGTAAAATACCCGGGTATTTATTTTTAAGGGTAAATACCCAGGGTAAATACCCGGGTAAATACCCAATTTGGGTATTTACCTGGGTATTTATTTTCAATTATATATATTTGGGAAATTACATTAATTTTACTTTTAGTTATGATAAAAGAGTATAAAAGAAAGAAAATTATAGAACTTTAGACTTCTTACAATCCTTTAATTAAAAAAAAATCAACTTTTTACACTTAAGTATTGAATTTAAATGTAATTTTTAAAAATGAAGCATATAAAAAAGTTAATGTGTTTATAGAGAATTGTTTTTTCAATAAATTTAAGGGATAATATTGATATAAAAATAATATACAAATATATAATACACAAATTAAGCACATATTAAATATAAAAGTGAAAAATATAAATAAAAAATATACAAATTATGCAAAGATATAATATAAAAGTGAAAAATATAATTTTCTTAATTCAATATTTGTATGTTGAAGAGAACCATTTAGCATCAGCAATAGCTTGACTTTAAGGAAATAAAACTCAGTAATTTTGGATTGAGAAAGCAGCCTAATATTAAACACAATTTAACATTTATATATAAATAATATGCAAAACTATAGATATAGATAATAAAATAGAAAATGAAAAATATAATTTTATCATATTGACACAATTTTTCTCTCAGTTTAAAATCAGTCAGACTTCAGACACAACAACTTCGGAATCTGAATTTTCAAAGTCCTCAATTTCTAAGCTGTCGTCACTTGAAAGTAATTCTTCTATACGATTTATTGTTTCTGAAACATTTTCATTTGTTTCCTGTTTCTTTATTTTGGGTGTATTCTGTTTATTTACTTCATTGTGTAGCAGCTTCCAATTATACGATAGGTAGGTTAGCTTAGCTGCTCTTTCTGATGTCAAGCGGTTTCTTTTTTTACTGTGAATCCAGCTAAAGGTGCTAAAGGTTCTTTCCGTTGCGGCAGACGTAATAGGTGCACTTAATATGCGCAAAGCTACTTCAGCTAATATATTAGTGCCCCGTAAGCTTTTCCACCATAGTAGAGGAGGCATATTCTCTAGCCCTTCCCACAAGATTTTTCTTTCCCAGAGACCTTCTTTTTCTCTGTAATGAACAAGATCCATTTTAAGTTGTGTGCTCTCTAATTTCATGTGATGGCCAACATCATAAATGAATGTTAAACCATCAAGCAAATCTGAAGGTTCTAAGGTACTTCCTTGCATTATAGGATTTAAAATGTCTGCTGCAAGATGGAGAGGACCAACACCAGATTCTTTTCTTTTTCTAAATTGCTCCATAATATGCTTTTCTTCATTTTTTTTCCAATAAAGATACAGGAAGTAATTCTAGCAATACTTTTTCTAAGTTGTTTATTTTGTTATACACCAAATGAATCTGAAGTTCATTTGATTCAAAAGATTCTATAAGTTCTACAATCGGAGTAAAGATATCAATCATATTTTCAATACGAATCCAAAAAGTATCATCTAAAAGTTTTTTTTTTAACTGAGAAGACAATTGAGCTTCTTCACAAACTGCCATAGTTTGCAGCGTAAACTTGTTATCTTTTAAGCTTTTAAGACTGTGTAAGTAGCTTCCCCACCTAGTTTTACCTGGCAATTTCAAGGAAATATTTTTCTTGCTTTCTTGATCTTGAATCCGGTTAAACAATGCACTTAAACGGTTGCTACGTTTGATAGTTTTCACTATATCAATTACATTTGTAAAAAATTGTTTAACTGACTTGCATCCTGAAATATCAGAACACAATAAGTGTAAAAGATGGGCAAGGCAACCTAATGAAACAACATGCGGATATTTTTCTTTTACTAATCTAAACGCTGCTATCATATTTTTAACATTGTCACCTATAATCACAAAAAATTTTTCAGGATCATGATCTTTCATAACTTTTTCAATTTGCTCAGCCAAATAACAAGCATCATGCTTGTTTTCCTTTGACATGATAAAATCAACAAATAGAGGTTGTGGTTTTGAAATCACAAAATTTATTATTGACTCATTTCTTATGTTACTCCAACCATCACATTGCAAATGGAGGTGTTTTGATTCAGTTAGTTGTCTCTTAACTTCACATTGCATTTCAGAATATTGAGAATCTAAGTAAGTTGAGGCAAGACGAAAACGTGAAGGTAAATTGTAAGAAGGTCGAACTTTCTTAAAAAATTCAATCCACAAAGGATGTTCAACCAATGACAATGGACTTCCACTGATGAAAATGGCCTTAGCCAAATGTTGATTGAGTGTTTCCTAAAACAAAAAAGAAGCATTTGTAGTTTTATTTTTCCAAAATAAAAATATACAAGGCATAGAATTTTTACATTTTTAATCCAGACTTCTATAGCATCTGTAATCTTGTAATTCAGATATTCCAAAACCTTTTATTATTATTTTATTATTTCTTTTCTTTCATGAAATGATAATAGATGCCACCACTAGCATACAAGAATACATTTCAGAAAACACTATTTTATGCAGCTATATATATTTTCCTTTTCAAAATTTTGAATTTATGCTTGAAATTGATATTTTTAAGTATTAATTACTTAGTTTCTCCTAATTCCTTCCGCCTTGCGTGTTTAACCATTGTTCAGTATGGTAAAGTAATAATAATTTTTTTTTATTTATTAATGGGAAGTCCTATTTTAATTATTTAACTGTAAATCTTATTTAAATGTTTTATATTGTTTTATTTTTTAATTTTATATTTATCAGTTTCGTGATTTGTGTTATTTATTATTCAATAATATAAAATTCCAAGTTAAAAAGAAAAAAATCTTATTGTTTCCCACAACTAACAACAGATGGCGACACCATACAAAATATACATATTTTTGAATTTTGAGATATTTTTAAGTGGAACTCCTTAGTATTATTTATTTATAAATTGCCTTAGTGTTTTGTATTATCATAATAATGCCTGATGTTATTATCATTTACCTAAATGCATTCTAGTTTCAAATTTTCTCTAATTCGCTATTGCCGTGGTTCAAATGATTCCGGATTAAAGATATAGGATTCAGCATATGATATTTTGTCAGGTATATGATATTTAATTACATTATTTAATTGTTTTGAATTGCAATACTGCAAACCAACCGATTTATACTTTAAAAACTTCGGCAGCTAAGGGTAAAGTTAAAAATTGGGGGAGAACCTTATATGGATTTACATAAGGGAAGGGGATTTTAGAAGGTATTAACAATATTTATTATACTTATTATGTGTAAGTTAAATTAATTTATCGGGAATTTATGTGTCTATAACTATCTTTTAGAATAAACAATATTTTCAATTCAGTCAAATTATTATCAGTCAAATTTACATTTAATTAAAATGTAGTATTTGACTTTTATCCAAAATGGTCTTTAAATAATAAATGCATATATCCTGTAACGTTATTTTTTATATGGAATGTTTTTTGAAAGCCTATAGAAACTATAAATCTTGAAAGCAGACTGTTTTCATTACAAATAAATTTATAAACTTGTGGCTTTAAGCAATCTATTTTTGCTTTGCTATTCTATATAAAAATAGGATTACATTGAAACTGCCAAAAAATATTTGTCTTATAAAATTGTATAATGGCAAGGGGATGGGTTCCTTGGGGATATGAAGATTTTCCCCAACTGCCCCCCCCCCCCTCGAACACATACACTCATTCCATGCCACTGCTTATAGCTCTGTATTATTTCAATCACAAAGTGAATTCTTGCTTTTAAATTATATATTTTTCACATCAGTGTTTAACAGTGTTTCTTTATCTACACTTCAAAACAAATTAAACGATTTTTTTTATTAAAAGAAAAAATATATTAAAATGCAAAGGCTTATTTCAATGAATCTTTTAAATTTTAAAATAAACAATTTATTAATTTATTAAAAATTGTAATATTAAAAATCAGAGACATATACTAGAGAAAAGCTTCAAATAATTTATTTCAATTAATATCAGTTCTAATTTAAGTATTTACTTTTAAAAGAACAAAATTGTATTTATTTTTGTTTATTAATATGTAAATGTACTTACATTTGTTATTTCATCCATCTGATCCAAAAATGCTGTCATAGATATCTGTGACTTCGAAATTTTTTTATTTGTCAAAAAACTAGATGTTCCATCTCCAGCATTTTTTAGAAGCGAAGGTACACTTGTTATCGGTATCGATGAAGTGTTAGAAGATGTACTGGACATTTGACCAGTATTAGGTTCATCTGTATCTCTAATTGTTATATTTTCTTCTACGTTTGAAGTTGAAGGCATAGTAGAAATAGATTCCTTATGTCATAAGGAATCTATTTCTACTATGCCTTCAACTTTTATGCCTTCAACTTTTATGCCTTCAACTTTTTTTGCATTTAGAATCACTGTCAAAAACCTTTTTGAAACCTGCAGGACATTTGAAACATTTCTTAATACGATTTTCCATTTTGTTTACATTAGCATGCTTGTAATCCTTATTACAATATTTGCACTGCACACTTTTTCCTTTCACATTAAAAAAATTCCATGCAAGTCCTTTTTTTCCTCCCATTTTTACTTCTAACTCTTTCAAACGCACACCATAGATATCTAAAAGCAAGTGAAGAACAGTTTATAGAATCAAAATCCAAACCAAAACTAGCATGGTTTTGGTTTGTAAAATCTAGCATAGTTTTACTTTGTAAAATCTAGTTTAGTTTTGGTTCATACTTATGCAATGATTGGGCGCCATCTATTGCTTCTGGTGGAAATTTCTAATTGAAATTTAAAGGAATTGCAGATTATAAACAAAGCAAGAAAAGAGTGTGTATTACTAAATTTTTAGAAAATGGGAATGATATTTTAAAACTTAAAAGATGATTCATAGAGGTTTATAATTAAGTTGATGATCAAACACATAATATTTGAATAGTGTTTTGTATTGAGGCAAAATATTTTAAATTTTTGGGCAGCTTTTTAATTCAGCAAGAAATAATCACAACTCATAAAATTGGAAATGAAAATATTTATTTAGAAAGTGAATACTTTGAAATGGCAATTCCTTTAAACTACTGTTAATATTTAGAGAAAATCAGTAAATTCCTATTTAATCTTTATACATGTCTACAATATTAGGAAAAGATAATTAAATTTCTAAAACCAAAATTTTGTAGTTCAGCTGACAATTGTGAATATTTATAGACTGTAAAATAATAAAAATTGTTTAATAAACATAATTCAATAAATTGTTTGTTAAATTATTTATTTAAATGCTTGATTGTGTAATTTATCTTTTTTTTTTTTTTTTATTAGCAATCTAAATTTCTCTTAAGTATGGATTATTATTATTATTTTCTTAATAAATAGATGTGACATGTAATCTGTATAATGCTCTGCAATAAACTGTGCAGATAGGTAGTCTTATATTTTCTTTTTAAAAAATGTAATAGAGCTTCACATTATTTACTTTGAAAATTTCCTACAAATTCAATTCACTTACTTTGCAGCTGAAGCACACTAGCAGTAAAATTAAGCAATTTTGCGATGTAAGTTTCGACTTCTCTTTAATTGTGGCTGAAGCCATACAACTTTCATAATTTGAATATCTCATTCTATGATTTTGGACTTCATAAATATTTAAGTTTCAAATAAAAATAAATTTTACTTTAAATATGCTTTTTCAAGCTGAAATATGAAAATACCCAGTTTTTGGGTATTTACCCGAGGCTTGGGTAAATACCCAGGTAAATACCCAAAAAATATTTACCTACCCACTGGGTATTTACCCGCCCCACATCACTGATCATAACACACATACGCATATATTGACTCATCGTAAAATGAAAAAAAAAAAAAAAAAAAAAAAAAAACGGACTTTTAGGAGCCTAAAAGGAAATACTAACAAACTTATATTCATACGCACATGAAACAAATGCTAACAAAAATATTGCTGCGTAAATTAGTTTTACTGGATTGTAAATTCTATTCCGAAAATTTTCAGACATGAAATAAGGTTACCATTTTTTTTTAAATATATTGCAAGCTATTTAGCAATAAATAAATAAAAAAACTTTAATTAATTTAATTTAAACTGTGTTTAACTTTTCGTTAACTTTTCTCTGTAAATCAAAATGAAAAGCAAAATTCGAAATCAAGTTCGTCCTTTTGTGTGTGTGTGTTTGATGAAAGAGACATCTACAGAGCTACATTTAAAGATTATATTCTACTTTTAAACAAGAACGAAAAATCATGCATCACGACATAGATTATGAAACACTTTCCAACACTTCCAGAATAGTGTAACAAAGCTTCACCGTTTAATATGGTGAAAGAATGTCTAAGTAAACAATTTGGAAAATTCATAACACATTTGAAAACCCAATTTCAGCAATTACCATCAATAGTCGGAAAAGTATTAGGATTCTTTTGTGAACCCCTGTATATGATCCACATATGTTTTATATATACTACATAGTATGCTAAAATTTAGTTCAGTTAGGAAACGCCATAACACAGTTGAAAATTCTCCATCAGCAATTTCTGCCAATAAAAGGAAGAGTACTCGAATTATTTTGCGCTGCTCTTATGATCTATAAAATTTACACACATCAAGTAATATGCAAAAAATTAGTTAAATTTAAAAACGCATACCACAATTGAAAACGCATTTCCAGCAATTATTGCACATAGACAGTACTGTAATCGAATTCTTTTGTGTGTCGTATTCTTTTGTATATCAATATGTTTGAAATAGTGTAATATCTTAAAATACATTGCAAACGATTTTTTCCCCATACACCATAATGTAACGAAATTCTTTTGAGTGTCCCTGTAAATGAACTAATGAATGATACACACTTCATTTTCAATACCGAATATATATATATATATATATATATATATATATATATATATATATAAGAAAAAGTATAAAATAAAGTAATTAGGAAAATTTATGAAAATAATACTTAATCATAACACAACTAGTAATTTTGCATGGTTCAAACAGTAAGCTGAAATAGGAACAGTAGAGTACAAAAATGTGATCATTGCGTGAACCATAGTAAACATCAATAACATATATCAATTACAGTGCAATCCGAGTATATGTACGCGAATTAGAGCACGGTCAAACAGACAAAGACAGACGGCCAGACAAACCGAAGTTAACTATGTTGGAAAGTGTTATTAAAAAGTCCTTCCGGCCTGTACGAGGAAGCAATAGGAAGCTTTCCTATATCTTCGTTTTAAAATTTTAGCTATTGTTATTCGAAAGTAGCAAGTAAAAATGTAAAGAAACCGATTACAGAAGATTCGTTAATACTAAATTTGAATAAGAAATTCACCAAATTAGTGATATAGCCAAATTGGCTTCATTTATAGTGGCCTATTTTAGTTGCCATATGTGGCGATATTTCGACACGTTTCGCCGCCAAGCTTGGCGATAATTTGACGGTAATGGATATGAATATAGTTTTATGTGTATGATCGGGAAAATGATTACAACAATGAAAGATAATAATTTGCGAGAAATCACTAAAACTCGTAAATTAATCCCTGATTCTTTGTAATCTGCTGTTTTGATTCAAAATGTCAGCCACCCTAGAATTTCAAACTGCTATATCTTAGTAATTTTTTTAAGAAGAGGCAAAACAAAAAATGCTCCTGAATCCTTATATCAAGGCCTAACACTTAAACAAAAATAAATTTGAATTTGTAATTTTTTGTATATATTTTTTTATTTTAAATATTTTAGTGGCCACCATTTTAAACAAGATGGCGGATCAAGCTGACCAACGAACACGGTCGAGATA
The DNA here is from genome assembly GCA_963931845.1 of Maratus michaelseni. Lineage (NCBI taxonomy): Eukaryota > Metazoa > Arthropoda > Arachnida > Araneae > Salticidae > Maratus > Maratus michaelseni. The sequence goes on along the minus strand of OZ007590.1, from coordinate 251,363,812 downwards.
TTGGTGAGCTTAACATACACACTTAGTTTCATCCAAATTGGTTCAGAAATACGAGTGCTATCGTATGACATATATATATATATATATATATATATATATATATATATATATATATAAATCAACATTTGAACAGAGGGTGGATTTGGGGTCTGGGGGTCATGATCATTGAAAATATATCGAAAATTTCCGGAACTGCTTTCTTCCGAACGGCTGCAATAGGTAGCTTTTTACTTTTTGTACCGAAAGCTACCTAAAAGAACTGTAGTAAATAAGCATCTGTTTTTTTCTTGGTCAAATGTTAACAAAAATCGAACCTATCACGTTTATAACAAACTTGATAATTAATTCATGTTGCGTTAAAACAGTGTATTTTTTAAGAACGTGGAACTCTTAGCATTCATACTTTTGCATCTTAGTATGATAAAAATAAAATTTATTTACTTGATAGTTTTAGAGATATCTATCTGTTAAAATACAAACAATAAGTGTTGAAATTATTTTTTTTTAATTAACGAAACCAAATTACAAGCAATTTTAATGCGTAATTCCAATTTTTTTTTCTAGAAAGTCAACCAATCAGTTGAAGTTTTAATTAAAATAGGGTCGATTAGTAAATCATATGGTAGTTTTGAAGGTAGATCCAACTGTTGGTCAATTAGGAATTAGAACTTTAGTCCAACGATCAGCCAACCGTTTGGCATAGACGCAATTCTAGCCGTTGGCCTAACCAATAGCCAACTGAACTGTTAGTCCAACGTAAGACAGACGGCTAAAAATAACAGGTGACTAACGAAGATAGAAAAAAGTAGGTCAACGATGTCCAAGTGTTGCTTGAGAATCTGCTCTTGAATATAAAAGAATTTGTATAAAAATGAGAAGAGTCAATTGAGTCATATTTCCCAAAGAGGTGACGATAAGAAGAATCACACATTTAGCATGTAATCAAAAGGTTAATAATTAATACCATGTCAAATTATGCTCCGGAGGTTGTTTACGTATTAAAAATTTCCTCATTTTCACTTTTCAAATGGTAATATCCACTTTTGACACTTAAGTTGAGTTCCTTGAATCAAATCAGCCCGAAAAAGTGTACAGTTTATGATTTTTTCTTAAATCTTGATAATTATAAAGGGTCAGAATATGAGGATGCTAATTTTAAATCTACATCACAAAATTTAATTTATGAGTATATCTTCCCAAAAAATCATCCGATTGATTTTTTTAAAAATGAGATACTATGATGTATATACAGACCCAAACACATTCTAGGCATTTTTCTGAATCAAAAACATATTTTTAATTACGAAAATTATTAATAAGTTCGTATTCAAAAAGTTTACGACCTGCATTAATTTTTATTCTAAAAGAACTCAATCCAAAACTACCCAGATATTAATTACCAAAAAAATATCCTGTTTAAAGACAAAATATATTTTAACAGCAAATGAAATTACAACCAATACAAATAATACTTTATTAGAGAAGATTTCTATTGATAAGTTAATACACAAATCAGTGGACCCTGTGGTCGAAGCCGAAGATGCAATTCGTTATCCAATCGATTTTTTCAATGCTTTGAATCCATCAGGAATTGACGCTGTGTGACGTCAAACGGACTCCAAACAAACGGTTGCTTGTGGAAAATACATATGTTGTATTTTCTATTTCGTTTGTGTATTATAGCTATGTCTCACAGCTAAGTGTTTTAATACTTTATATGGAGTGATAACATTTTCTACGATTTATATTAAATAAGGAATGAAACATAGCAACCGTTTGTTTGGAGGCAATTCTTTTTTTCCCACCAAAACGTCATGACTGACGTTAAGACTGAAAACATCTCCATTCCTCTCTCATAAATTTTGGCTCAAAGTAGTAATTTCACTGATATTACGAAGAAATTTAAATGCTTCTGAACTGTGCAAAGTAATCAAGTTGTACATAAACTATTTTTTATAAGAATGTCAGGAGTCATTATATTTATAGACTGCAGCGGTCTCGAAGAAACTTTCTTCATTTTAAAGTGATTACATGTCCCTTTTCTTAAAGGTTATAGTGCTCATTTTAAGCGCATTTAACTCAGTTTTAAGAAATTGCAATTTGGATACATTGACTGAAATTAGTAATAAACTGACCAGCTTATCTTAATCAATGATCCCGTCAAATACAAATATGTCTTCAAAATGAACACTGTTCTCTAAAAAACAAGTCACCTTATACTTAATTTTCCTCATTCTTTTATTCCGCAGCTAATAAGAAAGACCGGCTATAATATTTGAATATCATGTGAACAAGGTACACTTAAAACCAGTTCTATTGGTGGAAGCCAGCCTATTTTGATCACATGACAGCCAAGACGGCTGGAAAAATCGCACCCTGACTCTTTCCTTTGATATGCTCTAATCCCACCAGACTATTATACTGAGTTTAAAATACTGTAATTTACAAGAAACTTTGTTTTGCCATCACTGGGTATTAATAAAGCACAAGGGCAGTATTTGCAAGTAGTTGATATCCATTTCAGTTCTAACTGTTCTTCATTTTGTCATACATATGCACTATATGGCCATTCGTCACCGGACACTTTCAATTTTAGACATTTTGTCGAATATTTAAAGATATGCTTGTCGGATTCTTCTAGAACTTCAGGGTTATAAAGAATATGTTTGGCCTCATATTTGTCAACGACGATTTGATCATGAGAACAATTAGGGGGCCAACAAAAAATCAAAGAATAATAATAATATTTATGATCACCCTGTAAAATAAAATGCACGAAATGATCTATCGCTACAGCACACGAATATGTGGATATTGTACAATATGTGTATTCATTTGTGTAAGAATAGCACTTATATTCATGGAGATATAGCGATTTTTGTTTTAAGTTAAAAAAATTATTGCATGTTTTTTGTTTAAATCATGCAGGGTTTTCAACCAAATTTAACGCCAATTTCAGAAAATTTGACAAAATGTAGTAGAAATATTATAGTACAATTGGAATAAAAATATATTAAACATTTGATGAAATATGAGCAGTTGTATGGAATATTTTTTATCTGCGCATGCGCAAACGATAACAAAGATTTTTTTTTCATTACTTAATAGTCAACTCTATAGAGCAACTCATTTAAAAAAAACAGTCAAATATCGTGAAAATTCAGATCCATATCGGCAATAGAATGAGCTGTTTTTTAGTTGCTCTCTAAAAGTAGCTGAATGGCAAGGGATTTTCCACAAATTGTCATTTTTTGTTTTTATTCTATTTTTCAAATTTTAAAGATACTTTAGTTCTCCTTGGAAAGCTACCCTAACAGCCTATTCGAGCAAAAAAAAAAAAAAAAAAGAATTATCAAAATCAAAGGATCTGCTCCAAAACGATTATAATCTGGTACAATAAAGTTGTCCAAGGAGAACTAAAGTATCAGTAAAAAATGAAAAAGAGTATAAAAACAAAAAATGACAATTTGTGAAAAATTCGTTATCATTCAGCTACTTTTAGAGAGCAACTAAAAATCAGCTCATTCTATCGCTGATATCGTTCTGAATTTTCACGATATTTGACTGGCTTTTTTCCCTCTAACCGTTTTGCCGTTTCCCAAAAATAACTTAAATCGGCTCTAGACAAAAATATTTTTAGCAAAACTGTATTTCAAGATATATGTAAAATAAAGATATATGAAGTGTATTTTAGAAACAAACGGGAGAGAAAATTTAAATTATTTTAAGTTTTACAAATATTTTTATGAAAATGCAGGAAAGCCCTCAGACGCTCAGAGGGTTAAATGAGTTGCTCTATTAGGGTTGACTATTAAGTAATGAAAAAAAATATTTTATCGTTCGCGCATGCGCAGATAAAAAATATTTCATACAACTGCTCATATTTCATCAAATGTTTAATATATTTATATGCCAATTGTACTATAATATTTCTACTACATTTTGTCAAATTTTCTGAAACTGGCGTTAAATTTGGTTGAAAATCCTGCATGATTTAAACAAAAAACATGCAAGATTTTTTTTGAACTTTAAAAAAAATCGCCATATCTCCATGAATATACGTGCTATTCCTTCACAAATGAATACACATATTGTCGAATATCCACAAATTTGTCTGCTGTAGCGATAGATCATTTCGTGCATTTTATTTTACAAGGTGATCACAAATATTATTATTTTTCTTTGATTTTTTGTTGCCCTCTAATTGTTCTCATGATCAAATCGTCGTTGATAAATATGAGGCCAAACATATTCTTTATAATCCTGATGTTCTAGAAGAATCTGACAAGCATACCTTTGAATATTCGACAAAATGTCTAAAATTGAAAGTGTCCAGTGACGAATGGCCATATAGTATAGTTTATATATAATGTGTTCAAGAATTGATACTTCTGCTGATTACGTTATCTTGAAATAAAGGTGGATGAACAGAAATTCTAGTTTTATAAATAAGTTTTGCCAGTAGACACGTGCGAAGATTTCGCACTACAATCTACCTGTTTTTACCTGTATCCAATATTTTTTAGATGCAGGTTTAAACTTCAAAAGAAAAATTAAGGATTACAAATATCTGCAAACAATATTAGTCAAGCCATAATATTATCTCAATTATTCCATCAAAGTGATACTAGAAACTGATCGAAGATACGTAAGGCAAAATGAAATATATATCAATCGTATTTTAACTGCATTAGAGGATAACATCATCTGTTTTGGAAAAAAAACATGGTATAAAGAAAAATAAATTTAGCATTTGAATTTAAATTTTGCTTTTTAATCATAAATATAAAATAAACCCGTGCAGCAACAATATCCCACTTTATCCTTATTGTCTATTTTTTGTTTTTTTCATAATCATTGTTGAGCACGATATAATGCGGTGTTTTATTTTTGTGGCAACACAGATTTGAGAAAAACCTTTCGTTTTATTTATAAAAACAATGCTGATTTAATTTTTAATGAACAGCAATTTTTAATCGAAAAACATGTTTTAACGAAATATAAGTGTACTATGTCAGAAGCCTGTTCAAAATCCTTTCATATGGTATCTCATTTATCTTCTGTGTTTTGTATTTACTAAGAAAAAGGGATGTTGACAACAGAAATAATATATACGAACAGACCCGCGCAAGGATTTCGCAGTGCAGTCTAATAATTTTTTTAGGTGCAGGTTTAAACTTCTAAAAAAAAAAAAGGCATAAAAATATTTGCAAACAACATTTAGTAAACCAAAATATCGATCCCATTTATTCTATCAAAGTTACAGTAAAAACTGATCCGAGATAGCAAAAGGCACGTGCTAAAAAAAAAATTAATAACTGTATTTTCACAACATTAAAAGATGGCGTCATCCGTTTCGGGAAAAACATGGGATAAAGAAATATAAATCTAAACATTTGAATTTCAATTTTGCTTTTTAATTATAAATATAAAATAAACCCTTGCGGATTTTTTATATAATCATTGCTGAGCATGATACAATGCGGTAGTTTATTGTTGTGGCAACCCTAATTTGGGGAAAATCTGTCATTTCATTTATAAAAACAATGCCGATTTAATTTTTAATTAACAGCAATTTTTAATGAAAAAACGTGTTGTGGTAGCGTGAGACGTTGTATATATAATTAATGAATTCCATTTATCGTTTGAAACGAAAAAACTTTATTTTAAATTAACACATTAAAAAAAAAAAAGTAAAAATGAAAAAATATGATTATTCGTCTCCATGCTGTGAAATTACAATTTCAGACGAACTTCGATTCTGAAGTCTACTCAAAGACAACCTCACTCAAGCTTGTTCCACATCCAACTGATTCCACATTTAACTCCTTCCCCCTTTAACTCCCGTCAGCAATTTCACTTCCCAGGGGCTTTCCTTGCATTCCAGGAATTTCCCAGAAAACATTGCATTTCGTAGGGGCCCAGTTCTTTGTATCCAAAAGAACAATACTTTACAATTCTTATCTACTCATTCAGATAACATATCATTCAATACAAAGCATGTATTGCAGCTTGGCTTATCTCAAAGTGAAAATGAAATTCACACTATTGATAGAATTTTTCTCAATAGAGATCAATCTGTCAGATTATTTTCATTCCAGAGAGATTATCCTTTTTCCACAAATAAGGGAGGAGTTGAAACATGTCAACTCATCACAGTGTTTTAACGAAATGTGAGTGTACTATGTCAGAAGCCGTTTCAAGAACCTTTCGAATGATACCTCATTCGTTGTTGTGTGTTTTGTAAATTCATAGAAAAAGGGATGTTGACAGCAGAAATAATATATATGATGATGAATTAAAAGAATATAAGTGAAATAAAATGTTTCAAATCTTTTATTGATAATTTTAAATGTTAACTGTCCAAGAAAAACATAAGCAATAGCTGTTAATTTTGTTAATAGCTGGTTATTTTATTTACATACCTTTATGAGCTGAAAAAAAATGTGCAATAATTAAATACTTACAAGCTCCAAACGTCGACAGCTGTACCATAGGGGGAAGAGTTGAAAAGTTCTGGAGCAGCATACTCTATTGATCCGCAATGTGTTCTCAATTCTGAGCATGGGTAATATACATTGCTTAGTCCAAAATCTAAAAAAAGAGATATTCATTTATTATAAAAAGAAAAAAAAACTTTAAGTATATAGTTTTGTTCATGCTTTTGGGATTTTATTGGCATTAATAAGTTGCTATAATCCACAGTCATGGGAGAAAAAATAGTGAACACTTCTACTATGCTAAAAATAATTGTAGAAAAAATTATATAGGTTCTAATCGATTGGAAAAAATACATATTACAATTTAATGTTAAAATTTGATAAGAGGCTTATCTTCCTGTGAGAACAAACACAATCTTTAAACTTTCTAACAGTAATATCCAAATTTGGCAAAAATAAAATTAAATAGAATAGAATACACCAATGAATTATCCTAAATACAAGTTTTCACGACCTTTCTATGATTAGTTTCAGATTTAGTATTTTGAACTGAGCTGCTGTCAGGTTCGATCTCCAAACAGAAACCCATTCGGTGTTGTACTGAATTATCAACTGAATAATATTATGTTCTAACGGAACAAAATCAAAAGATACCAAAAATAAAACGCTATCAGTATATTTCATCTTGTGCTAGAGTCTCTAAACCTTTTTATCCTTTTGTAAACGATTCGTGAACAAAGATGGGCTTCTCATTTTCTTATCCACAGAACTGCATATATGTACGAGGGGGCAGTCGGAAAATAAGTTTCCCCTGGCGACTGTGGACAGAGGTGTGTATGAAAGACAAAAAATGTAATGAGACATTAAAGATAAAACATAGCTTTATTTTTCCACATAAGTACCAAGTACATTGAGACATTTGTCATACCGCTTTATTAGCTTCAAAAAGCCCTCCAGGAAAAAATCAGGGCTTTGCATACGGACGAAGCGTTGAACGGCTATGGGCGACAGACGACACAGCAGGTGAACACGAACGTGCAAGACACCGATACCATTGGGTAGATGTCGACCACGATCAAGCAGATGGCGCTGTTGCGGTGACAGTGCAGTTGCAGTCAACAGCGCCATCTACTAATAGTCTAAATATAGGACGTTCAAATACGGTCACCAGGTCGCTACTAGCGACCAAATTATTTATCTGGTAGAGTTTTTTTGCTACAAAAATTGACATAAGAAAGGAGCACAAACGGTATTTTTTCTCTTCTCCACTCCTAACTCGTGCACGGCAAGCAGTGATCTTCCTTTTCTCGTGTACTTTTAATAGAAGAACAAAGTTTAAAAGACATTTTCCATCTCATTCGCAGAAAATGCTATTTTTTTTTTTCAGCTTGCACTTCACGTTGCCCAATAGGTCGCCGCCACGCTGGTTTGGAGACAAATGTGTGGTACTGTATTGTTTATCAATGTTTTTCTTGAGAGGGTTCGGTTTCCAGTTTTTCAGCGAATTTTGGTGGATGGAATCTATAAGAAGGAATTTTTAATTACGTGACCCCATTATTTACTCAAGAATATTTTATAATTATATATGCTTGGATTATCATCAGCAGTAAATGGAAATAAAAAAGCATTAAATGCACTTCAGAAGGGTCATTTTTAAAAATTTATTTATCCACAAATTCTTATTGTAAATTTTAGGATCAAAATACCCCCCTACCCTCCTCACGATCCGCTGATTCCGATTACGTAATACCATCGCAGGAGAATGGTTTATTTTAAAAATGCATATTACACAATAAATCTTGAATTATTTTTCGAACGTAATTAGTTTTGATACTTTCTCATATTGGGATTTACTTTATAACGCGTAAAAATTTTTATTATTCAAGCCGGCTTATGATTGCTTATATTTTTACAATCAATATGTTTACGGCAATTACTTGTAGAGTATCAAGAGTAGCATCTATTACTCATCTTAGTCACAGTGTTAAATTAAAATTCTCATGAGATGTCTCATTATAGATGTTGCAAAGTTAGAAAATATTAAGAAATAAACTTAGAAATTATATTAGAACAGAAAACATTTTTTAACTTTTATTTTTAATTTGGCAAAAATTAATTCATGAAATACAAATTTTGAAGGATTTTGTAGCACTTAACTACTCGGACATTTGGAACATTCAGCGATCAGCATTCTCCGAACATGCCTTTACAAGATTTCATTTTTTTTTTTTTTTTTCAGATAAATATAATTTTGATAAGTTTCATTAGAAAACTTAGTTTATATTATGTTTTAAAATTATGTACTATTCTATGTAACTAAAAATTATAAGCTATGCATGTTATTTTTTTTTAACTAATTCGCACAAAACTTTTGTGCTTTTTGAAAATCACTGAGGGGGGATGGATAAATATTTTTCACTGGCGGCTGGAATTTTTTGCTGGTTCAAGATTTTATCAAATTTGTAAAGCCCCTGTATATATATATATATATATATATATATATATATAACCATAAATGAAACATTATCATAACACCAACTTAAACATTTATTTAATTAAGTATGAAATAATTAGTTGACAATAAAAGATTCCCCAACACACTGAATATGGAATCAAAAACATTGAAAGAATAAAAAATTAAATAAAAATTTGAATATATGGAATTAAATGAAATGAAATTTGTGGAATTTAGACAGAATTATCAAGTCCCAATTGCCTAAATACCACAAATAAAATGAAATGAGATGTTTCATCATCATATTAGCCAAATATTGCTAAAAAATATGATATTGGGACTACATCTCAAATACAATGATTCAAATCAGTGATAAAATAAAAAATAAAATACAATATAAAAAAGGAAAGAAGCCATACTTATAAATTACAGAGAGAACATTTAATAGAGACAGTAAGTATAAAATCCATAAAGATGAAAAGAGATAAAAATAAGATACCTTGCAGTTCATGAACCATCATGAAAACTCCAACATGACTGGGGAATGAATTGCATAAAAAATCATAACATGTTGCCAATTTTAGAAATATAAATTGCTTAGAAATATAAATTGCTTTGCAGTGATGCCAGAAATAATGTTAAAATATAATGGATTATAAAATAAACAGGAACATTAGTGCTGCCATCGATTAGTAAAAGTGAAAATAATCTGAATCGAAGGAATTGTATGGAAATAAATGTTTCATAAATCAACCAAATTACTATCTTAATGGATACCAATTAGTTAAATAATAAATTAATGAAATTAATTAATAAATAGAAAATTGAATTACATTAAAGGATGTATTAATGAATAATTCTATGTTATAAATAAGTATTAAGATGGAAAAATTAATAATAAAAAACAACTTAAAATAGTGCTGCCCTCTAGTGGTAAAAGTAAATATAAAGTAATGGATGAAAATTAGTGTTTAATAATTAAACCAAATTACTATCTTAATGATAGCCATAAGTTAAATAATAAATAAATGAAATTAATTAATAAATAGAATGTTGAATAATATCTAAGTAATGGATGTATCAATTAATAATACTATGTTATAAATAAGTAGTAATATGGAAAAATTAATAATTAATGCAACATTAAAAATGTACCATTAAATGACAACAACGATTAAATAACTGTACTAAAATTGCAACATCAATTAAAATAATTTAAATTAAAATACTAAAGATTTGAATTAAGAATCAAAGAATTTAAAATTAATATTGATTAAATATTGAAATGAATTATTCACAAATAATGTGGCTTCAAACAAAGTTAAATTAAATAAAAATACTTAATAAAATTAAAACATATTATATTAACACTGTATAAAAGTAAACATTATCTTAGAAGTAAATATGATATTGTCCACCAAAGGTATTAATCCAAATCATTAGATCAAATACATTCTTAATAATAATGAATATAAATTCATTTAAAATAATTAAATAATGAATAACTAAATCTAACTAAGTTAATATACATATAAAAATAACACATCGCAGTCCATTATAAAATGTGTATGATCAAACAATTGTGTAAATCAAAATGCCCCCATTTTTTATTTTTTATTTTTTTGTTTAATAATATAAATTAACCATGCGTATTTTTCCATACAACGCCGCCACACACCTCCTCAATCCAACGTCTACCCACCCAACCGTCCTATTATAATTTTTTTTTTCTTTTTTTTTTTTTTTTTTGTAAATATTTATAAGATTATATGATTTTTTTATACATTTTTTAAACGCATGTGTTAATTTGGTTGTAAAGATCAAATAGGAACTAACTATATATTAAGGAATAAATGAATTTTTTTGGAAAACCATGTTGTAATGCTTCAAAGATAAGTTTTTTAATATTTTTGTTAATAAGTTGAGAGGAACATAAACTTTTTATTCTATAAATATGATTAAGGAGTATATTACGATATACAGAATTATGAAGACATGATTTAAAATTAGTAAATGAATTAACTTTAAATTTAAATTCTTTACGTTTATCAAATAGATCTATTATTGTTTTGTTTTCTTTTAGTGTAATTTTAAGATCTAAAAAGTTAATAGTATTGTTAGAAAGGAGGTTTTCCGTTAATTCTAAATTAGTAGGATAATCAACTGGAAATATAGAAATATTAGTGTGATCAGTGGCAATTAAAATAATGTCATCAATATAACGATATAAATGTATATTACTATTAATAAATGTACGTTCATAATGATACAAGTATAAGTCTGAAAGTATACTAGATGTACATCCCCCCTGTGGTATACCGACTTTCTGTAAATATAACGTGTTATCATGCATTATATAATTATTATATATAATGAAATTTGTTAAAGTTTTAAAATATGCTGTATCTATATGAATTGGTAAATTAAGTGAATGTTGATACTTATAAAATAATGCATTTGTAATATTATGTAGATCTAATAAATCTATATTATTAAATAGATCTTTGAAATCATATGTCATTATATTGTTAACACATTTAAGATTTTTCAAAATATTGACGAGTTGATAGCTATTTTTTATACAATATGTGTTATCAGTGGATGTTGTCAGTATATAAATTTGATTGAGAATTTTTAATAGATGTTTATTGGCTATATTATTATATGTATTGCATCCTATAGTTACAGTCCTAAATTTATATAATACAGAAATATGTACAGATTATGATAAATGTGTTAACTAAAATTTTCTAAAGCATTAAAAAAAGTACTATATAATAGTAAGACAAATTTTAAATTTATAATTTATTTTCTAATGCAGTTAAGCTTTTTTATTATTAGTATTATTCGTGTTCTAATTGAAAAATAATTAAAAAATATCTTACCTGCAATTTTTATGATATGACCATGTTCCACTAAAATATTTTCTAGCTTCAAATCTCTGAAACAGTAACACAGATTTAAAAAATATATAATTAAAATAACATTTGTGAATTATTAAACGAGCAGTTTAGATATACAGCGTGAAATGTATAGTAATATATTAAAATAAATGATCAACGTAACAAATAGCACAAATAAAATACATATAAAGTAGCAAACAGCTGTTTCGGAGCTTCTAAAGCTCCATCATCAATGCCAAAGTTAAAAAGATTAAAAACAGATGTAGATGTTTAGGCGATGTCGGTATGCTTGCATCTCCGCTTGCGGCCAAGATGGAATGGCGATGGGTGTTTAAAAACAACAGCTGAGTCAGGAGTCACGTGTGACGGAGGAGACCAATCAGAAGGGCTTCGCCAATCTGCACGAGTTTAAGTATGGAGGAGAAAAAGTGGGGGGGGGGGAGTGAAGAGAATGAATTAAAGGAATGGTAGCCAGACCTTTGAAAAATTTGGTGTACTGGACATATCATTAACTAAGTTGCTTGAATTCTTCCATATATGATAAGCTTCCCAAAAATCAAGCTCGCAAGTGCTTAGTTAATGATATGTCCAGTACACCAAATTGTTCACATGTCTGGCTACCTTTCCTTTAGTTAAACTGTCATTAGTAATTTAATTTTACCCTTTTAATTCAAAAATGTAAAATTGCATCTATGAGAACAATCATTCTATATTTTTTAATAAGTCATCTGAACTTTTATTAATTTTCGTATGTTTCATTGTACGAAATCGTAAACTTGGTTAGTACGAAGAGCTCTGTAATAACGAGCGATTACTGTGGTCCCTTCATTCTCGTTATAACCGATTTTGACAGGACTATTTTTGAGAAGTTACTAGAATTAAACAAGTATTTATATATAAAATACTAAAAACTAGATTTTTACAGTTTCTTTTTTCTTAAATACTAAGGGGCTCTGCCCCCTACGAGCTACGCTCGCCAACCCCCGTTCTGACACCGCAAAGTCTAAAAACACGCCAATTTTATCAACTCTAAAACGATTACGGACAAATATGGTAGAGTAAAGCGCGGGGCTTTTTCGTTAGCACCGCACTTTTCAACAAGGTTGGAAAGTGTTAAAAATAACCTGCTCGGCAAACAATGGCGTAAAAGAAGATTAATATGTTTGCACTTAAAACAATGTAAATAATTTAGAATTTGTTTGTTTCCGTGTAATATTCCATAGCTAAATTGCCAAAGGAAATTTAAACTTCACAAATAAATAAATAAGTAAATAAAACACGAGTTTAACAGATATGTAATCGAAATGCGCACTTAAACGCTGAAATATCCAGAATAAAAGGGGCTGCTATAATAGATATTTCTTTGGAATACCTGGCATGCAATTGCTAGAGCTTTAACACACCAGGAAGTGGGTGAAAAATGAATTATGAAATTTCATCTTTACATACGTGAACCAAGTTAAGTTAAATTAAGCGTGTAAAAGCCCCTAGAAAGGGCCTGCATTCATTACATGAGTTCAGTAACACTTTCTTTTCATCGATTTCATATTTCGTTACGTTTCGGACATCAGTATGGAAGTTATCACGACATTTAAGTAATACTTCAATTTTAAATAAATTTTTAACTGTCTTCAGAACAATAAAACATGTTCATTTTTATAAAGTAAATAAGTTTATATTCAATTTCCTCATCTTTGGTTCTTGAGTAAAAGCAAAATAAACAAATGGGTAAGTGTGATCGAAGATAGCTCAAAGGGTTTCGTTTAATATTCCTTTCAAAACACTTTATTATTTCTTTAATAAATCCAAATAAATGTCATTTAGCAAAAAAAAAAAAAAGTTATGTTTTTTATAAAGTAAAAATTTACCGGTCTACTTTTTCGTTTTTTCGAATATCCAAACCACCGCTATTCATAATAATAACTGTCATGCGGACTAAATGCGATATTTAAAAAAAATAATTTCAAAATTAAACATGTTGTACACCTTCAAAATGTTAAAATATTCTAATATTTCCATAATCGGATTTTTATCATGATTCAATATGTTTCTCAAACCCATATATTTACTATTCTCTATTACTCCTATTGATACTCGCTTTGTATTATTCTCAAACATTTGAAAAATTCGTTAAACAGATTTTGTTTTTAATTCTCTAATGACGTGATATTAATCTGCTTTGTGTACATACACATACACATACTCCTTGTATTATTGAGAAATCTTTGAAAATTTCCGTTTTATTACCACTATGACGTCAATCAATTTTATTTCATATTAAATTTTTTTCAATAGGTAAAACTTTTTATTTCATTTTCATTTTTCACGAAATCGTTCAATAGAAAATTAATTATTGTAGAAAGAATTTCATTGTGGATTTTTAATTTTTGCCAACTGCTATAACGAAAAATGTTCAAATTTAGCAGGAAAAGGCTATTAGAATTTTGGTTTTTTATCTCTATTTATTAAAATAATACGATTTTTTCAAATTTTAATATTTTGAGCTTCATAGCTGGTATTCAGCTATATATACGCAAAGTTTCAACTCTGTAAGTTACATAGTTTCTGAGAATGGCTCTGTGACGGACAGACAACGAAAGCGGGAGTAATAGGGTTTCGTGAGATGAACGAAACCCTAATAAATAAAAACTAAAATTCCGAACCCACACCCAAGAACCACGCAAGTTGAGGAATGGTGTGCAAAGGAGGACAATTGACCTTGCTTGTATTTTGAAATTTAATTAGCTAAGTTTTTTAAACCTGATTTTAAAAAAAATCCTTTATTTTATTTAAAATAACTACAGTAAGAGAAATGAGAACTAAGGATTTTTCGTCAGGGAGAGCTAACCCATGAACTCCTCATGTAATACAATATTTAATTACGTTTCTCTCTTTAAATTCAAGGATTAAAAAAAAATGTTTTAAAAAGAGAGTTCAGGGAGCAGAAGCTCATCCTTCCCCCAAGCCTCCTGGCGGAAAAGATAATTTCGAACTGTTAATAACCGCTCCAATTCTTCACTTTGAAAAATGTTGGTAGAAGAGTTTGTCGCTTTTGTGTTTTTAATATTTCTTATTTGTTACATTGTATTTTTTTTTTTTTTATGGCGACATGTTTAAAAATTATCTGAGAAAAAATTCCTGACGTTGTTGTGTTCTGACAACATTTTTTTTTTAGCTTATTTCATGTTTATATTCTTCATTTTAAGAAACGAGGCCTTGGCAGCAGATTACAGGCACACCTGTTCCAAAATTTTGTCTCTCCCTAGATTTTGTTCAATGGCTATTCATACTTACATCTATTCGCTTTTTCGACAATCCCATTTAAGTTGGTACTAATATGTACTAACTAGCAGATCCGTCCGGATCTGCCCGGAAATTAGTAACTTTCTTTTGCAATTTCGATAAAAACAGTCATTTTCGGCGCGAGTTATATTTTAAACAAACTTCTTTCCGAACGAAACTCCGGCACTCTTCCCCGCTGCTTACCGTATTCTATAGCAGGCGTGCTACGCACGTGCTGCAATATCGTTTAGTTTCATTTTCTACCGCTAGGGGCGTGAAATCATCTTACTTAGTTCATGTTAAGTTGAAAGAACCAATTCCCGTTGAGGAAGATTCCAAACATTTTTTTGAACATTTTGGCCAAAATATGAAAATGCCCTAAGTTGACCACTTTCAACTACCCTATCTCCCACACCCCCACAACTACCGACATGCAATCTAGTGCACGGTGGTAGACTCGAGACTACTACCACACACAAACACCAGCGGTCAGCGCTGAGGAGTTGTGGATGCAAAGTGAAATATAGAGACACACACGTCTATTTATATATAGAGAGAGATAGATCAGTTGATCTCATATAATATATTTACGAATTCATAAATCCGTTTATTATTTTCTTATTTTCAAATACAATAGTTTATTCAGTGATTTTTTTCTAAAAATCAAAAGACACGTTACCTGTGTATAATATTAATATTATGCATATAGTCTACGGCTGAAAGCATTTGATAGAAAAAGAATCTGGCTAATTTTTCAGGGATACTGTGTTTCGGCTGACTCTTCATATACTGATATAAATTGAATCCTCGAACAAGCTCCAGTGTTAGGCAATGTAAATTTCCTTCCTGCAATGATAAACAAAACAAAATGTATTTTCGAATCAATGAATATGTAAATGATAAGTTAAGGAATCTTCAATGAAAATGCAGATTTACACAGTTATAGATTCTGTCGTTGTTTTATCATTCATTTTACGCCCAAAATTTATGTTTCTTAGTCACTGTATGTGTGTTCCAGTAATTAATTTTTTTTTTACCTAATCGGAAATTCCAGGATATGAAGGAAACATTAAAAGATCATTTTATTTCGAAATCTTTTCATTTATATGAAGTCAGTCAGTTTATAGTTAATCCTGTAATGATGCAACACAAATTAAGAAACTATTTAACATTCAACGTAACATTAAAGAAGTACCTAAACAACTGTTACCTCAAAATAAAATAAAGCCATTTGTATTTTATAGAAGGCGATCTTCTTTTTTTTTCAGTAAATTATTAAAATCACTAGTTTCGGGGGCAAATAATTGACCTGGTGAAAGACAAAAACAAAAAGGATAAGTGAAGCTCTCTAAAACAAAGGATGTCAAACATTTTGGCTATCGCGGATTGCATTTAAGGAGAAAAATTTGTTCCTGGCCGCACTTTTCCTCGAGCCGCACATGCACTGTATTATATACTAACAATAATTGTTAGGAAAGAAGTTAGATCGTAATATTTAGTTGAATTATATTATCCAATGGAATAAAAATGCCAAAATATCATAAGAAATATTCTGTAATTTCATTTCTTTTAGAAATACTTTCAAATTTATTGAACACATAAGCCAGATTATTATGATTAATCACATAATGTAATATTGATTCAAATTAGGTATCTTCTTATGAAATAGAAACTAGAGGATTCCCGATCCTCCTCCAAATGGTATCGCTGGATACAACCTTCATTACGCAAAAGATGTTAAAGTTAACAGAGTGGTATTACCTAGCGAAAGCGAGGCTTGGTGCAAGTACTTTTGTAAATCTCTTCCAGCTAGTTATACCACGCCCCACCCCTTTTCACTATTTTTCAAAAGACACACTTGATATGTGTGTGGACGCAGGAACAGGGATATTCAAATAATGAAAGGAGAAACTTGATTTAACTATAAAACTTGCAACTTTATAGTAAAGTATCTTTTACTCTTACAGAAAAATATAAATTTACAAATAATCAGTAACAAAAAAGTTAATAATTATTAAAATTATGATCAGCAGCGACCACTTAACAGTTAGTATTCAGACTTCAAAATTAAGTAGTATGCTGTGGCCACCACAAAACTTTCTTCTGTATCATTCGAATATATTAATTAATAATAGCACCAACAATTATGAATATAAATCATAGTATATTTTTTTCGAATTTAACACAGAGTTACAGTTATCAGTTAATTAAAAGAAGTACGGAACAAAAGCGCCCTCTGTTGTGCAATAAAATTTTAAATTAGGATCAATATGTACATTTGTAATCATTAAAATGAAACATAAACTTTGGTACATTTCTACACATTAGAAAATAAGATACGGCTATAATAACCATAGAAAAACGCATAGGGCTAATATTGGGTAATCGGGTCCACAGCCAAAAGTTGGCGTTAAAAAATAAGCTAATCTAGCAACAATGTGATTAAAAGTGTATGCGAGTTACAAGAATAGCAGTCAAAGACTACAAACCATAATGCTTGCAAAATTGCGTCATTTGAATTTGGACCCGATTAGGAATCTTTCCCCATGCACAGGATAAAAGTGCCGCCTGTTGAATGGTAAAAGTCAAAATTCAATCGTCATCTATTCTATTTTATCTCAAGGTCTAAGAGAATAGGAAATTTATTTAAATTCCGTTCTTGAGATAAAGTGCAGGCTTTGGGTAGTATGCACCCAAACTTAATCTGCATATATTTTTGTCTAGATCTAACAAAATATGAAGTTTAATAAAATTCCGTGCATTAGGTCTTCAAATATAGCTATCTCGGAAATCGGGAAAACCACAACGTAGTAGCGCCTCCTGTTGGGTGGTATAAGCCTAAACCTGTTCAGCACGTACCTATGTCAAGATCTAACAATATATGAAGTCTGATGAAATTACGTGCATTAGTTCTTGAGATATAACTATCGCAGAAATCGTAAAAAATGCAGCATATCTGCAGCGCCACCTGTTGGGCGATCTACACCCAAACTTAATCAGCACCAGTTCATGTCAAGGTCTAGCTGAAATTTGATTAAATTCGGTGCATTAGTTCTTGAGATAGAGCCGCCACAAAATTTGTGTCATACACAGACTAACAGACATTTTCCAAACATAGCCAAATCGTATTCAAGACAAACGTGTAAATCGTTTCGAAAAATTGAATTCGAAAATTTTCACGATTGCAAAACTTTCTTCTTGTATATAGAAGAAAGTAAAAATTAATCAAATGTGCTTGGAAGTAGTATCAGTACCACATCACAAACACAGGAGTTCAGTTTCGGTGTATGTTTAGCTT
Organism: Maratus michaelseni; assembly: GCA_963931845.1. Classification (NCBI taxonomy): domain Eukaryota; kingdom Metazoa; phylum Arthropoda; class Arachnida; order Araneae; family Salticidae; genus Maratus; species Maratus michaelseni. The sequence goes on along the minus strand of OZ007590.1, from coordinate 251,345,434 downwards.
ATCTTGATTATTTTTAGCATAGTGACATCAAATAGCTCGATTTCATTCCTAAAATAGGCCAAACTTACACACATATAAATAGACATGTTTGAAAATATAAATTTGTTATGAAGTTACTCACAATCATAAACATTTCAAAATTTTATTAAATAAAAGAAAAAAAAATCCAGTCGTGAGGCTCTGTGCGCCCGCACCTGTCGCACACCCCTAAGGACGGCTCGAATATTAATAAACGTTTAAGTGATTCAAAGTTAACGTAAGACCTCTTTCCACTCTATATTGCGAGGATGGTGGGGAAAGAATCCTCAGAATTTTTCATTCTCCTAAGAATGAAAAAAAAAAGTATTTAGACTCTTTAGAAAATTCCACATACAGTATACCATACAGAAAAACTGATTTTAGATTCACATAAATGAACTAAAAAGTTCGTTCCTGCACTTTGTGTACCGTAAACAGCAAAAGCGAGTTACTGGAAACTGGTGGGCCACCGACTTCGTACATCCATCTTGATTTTCTTGTCGAGTTAATTATCGGCAGAAATAAGAGCGGATAAAATGTTATCCCCTATACAATGATACTCCACACATAAGACATACTTTTCTGGAATGTAATTTACCATCTTTATATTTATTTTTAGCTTTAGAATTTCGTGAACTTAATATATGCCTTATACAGTATTTTAATCCTGTGTGAAGAGCTGGTATGATGTTATTCACAACGCCATGATGCTCCACACATAAACAATTTCCTTCAGTGGAAGATGTTCTACTTTTACTATACAGGGTGATTCATAAAAGATGGGCAGAACTTTAAGGGGTTATAGTACACTTAAAGACAAATAATATTAAATAGGAGACTAAGGGTCCCAGACGTATTCCCAAGGAGATAGGGGGCATTAAAGTTTAGGGTCCGAAATTTCAAATGATTATAAAACATGGAAAAATTGGTCGATTCGTTTGCGGTTTTTGCAAAAAATTTTCTTTATGCCAGTATTTTCTTGAAATAAAATTTTAAAGTTCAATTTCAAAAAATGCCGATAGGGGGCGCTTTAGACTTTGGAGTAACAAACAACTATTTTTAACGTTATTTTTTGTATTTCTTTAAATGATTTCGAAAGCTTAGACTTAAACTTAAATTTTGATCTAAAAATCTGAGTCCTAACGAGTAGTTAAGTAGCGTAAACTGAAATTTGAAATTTGAAACCCTTCTCCCCCCAGAACAAAAATCAGTTATTCCCGATCTTTGTGTCGTAGATTAGGCTCTAACTACTGCCGCGTTTTGCTAAAATTATTCTTTATGTCAGTATTTTCTTGAAAATAAATTTTAAAGAAAATTTTCAAAAAATTCCGATAGAGGGCGCTTTAGACTTTGGAGTAACGAACAACTATTTTATACCGTTATTTTTTGTGTCTCATTAAATGCTTTCTAAAGCTTAGACTTAAACTTAAATTTTCAGCTCAAAATCTGAATCGCTGAGCGTGGTTCAGTAGCGAGGGGAGGGGGTTCAAATTTCAACTTCTGAACATAGTTCAGTTTGCACTACTTAACCATGCCCAACGATTCTGTGCTGTGATACGAGGCAAAAATACAACTTTCGTCAAGGACTGCATAGTCGGAATTCACTCATAAAGGCACTGGCACAGTTGGAAACGTCGCTCATGCAAACGTTAAAGCTCCATTCCTGACGCTAGTCACCGGGTGAAGAAGGAAACAGAAAGTATGCAAATGTCAAATGGGGAAGAAGAAGAACACGTATGCAAAATTTCGACACGATTCAGGCATAAAAACCACTGAACGGTGAGTCAAGTGTAAGTCGCTGTAGTAATGAATCGGAAGATGGTGCCCTTCACGAATAAGGAAAAGGCTGAGATGCATTTAATTTACGGAGCGGCAGATGGAAATGGTGCAGAGGCACAACGAATGTACGGAGAGCGATTTCCTAACAGGCGGTTGCCTAACCGCAAAGCTTTCGAGCGCTTGCACAGACAGTTGTGTGAGACGGGATCATTTCTCGCTTCCCGGTCGAATGCAGGTCGTGCAAAAAAGGACGAATCAGTAGTTGTTGCAGAAGCCATTCTGGATGTAGTAGCGGCGCAGCCAAGTACAAGTACACGAACAGTGGCTAGCCAGGTGGATACCTCACAGTCCACGACTTGGAGGGTACTGAAGGATGAACATTTGCTCCCGTTTCATGTGCAACGAGTCCAGAAACTGTCTCCAGGGGATTATCCAAATCGTATTGAATTCGCCCGCTGGTTTCTGCAGCAGAACGCGCTAAATCCACATTTTGGACGAACTGTGCTTTTCACCGATGAATGTACCTTCACACGTGAAGGTACATTTAACACACACAATGCACATGTATGGGCGGATGTCAATCCACATGCTACGTATCCACATGCTCATCAGAGACGCTTTTCCATCAATGTTTGGGCAGGAATCCTCGGAGACCACCTAATCGGACCGTACCTTCTTCCTGAACGCCTCAACGGTAAAACATACCTCACATTTCTGCAACATGTGCTGCCAGACCTGTTAAACGTTGTTCCTCCACGCATCCGGCGGGTCATGTGGTTCCAGCACGATGGAGCGCCAGCCCATTACGTACGAGACGTCCGCAACTATCTGGACATCACATTTCCGAACAGATGGATTGGTCGAGGTGGTCCTGTTGCTTGGCCTGCTCGCTCGCCAGATCTTTCACCCCTCGATTTCTTTTTTTGGGGACGATTGAAGGCTCTTATGTATGAGACACCCATTGAATCCCCCGAGGAACTGGTCGCCAGACTTTCCGCCGCTGTAGGGGAAGTGCTCGAAAAGCCTGATGTTTTCGCGAATGTTCGCCGTTCCATTCGTCGCCGTTGTTCTGCGTGCATAACCTCTGGTGGTCACAATTTTGAACATTTATTGTGATTACATGTTAATAAATATGCTTTGGTAACATAATCCTAATTTGTGTCTTTTTACCTCGTATCACAGCACACAATGTGTGGACATGGTAAACTGAACTGTGCTCAGGAGTAGAAATTTCAAACCCCTCTCCCCAGAAACTTAACCACGTCTAACGATTCAGATTTTGGGCTGAAAATTTAAGTCTAAGCTTTAGAAAGCATTTAATGAGACACAAAAAATAACGGTATAAAATAGTTGTTCGTTACTCCAAAGTCTAAAGCGCCCTCTATCGGAATTTTTTGAAAATTTTCTTTAAAATTTATTTTCAAGAAAATACTGACATAAAGAATAATTTTAGCAAAACGCGGCAGTAGTTAGAGCCTAATCTACGACACAAAGATCGGGAATAACTGATTTTTGTTCTGGGGGGAGAAGGGTTTCAAATTTCAAATTTCAGTTTACGCTACTTAACTACTCGTTAGGACTCAGATTTTTAGATCAAAATTTAAGTTTAAGTCTAAGCTTTCGAAATCATTTAAAGAAATACAAAAAATAACGTTAAAAAATAGTTGTTTGTTACTCCAAAGTCTAAAGCGCCCCCTATCGGCATTTTTTGAAATTGAACTTTAAAATTTTATTTCAAGAAAATACTGGCATAAAGAAAATTTTTTGCAAAAACCGCAAACGAATCGACCAATTTTTCCATGTTTTATAATCATTTGAAATTTCGGACCCTAAACTTTAATGCCCCCTATCTCCTTGGGAATACGTCTGGGACCCTTAGTCTCCTATTTAATATTATTTGTCTTTAAGTGTACTATAACCCCTTAAAGTTCTGCCCATCTTTTATGAATCACCCTGTATATGTATCTTGAATTCCATATGTGCCTTATGCAATATTTTTGCCATTTTGAAGTGAAGATATAATGTTTTTTCACAACACAATGATGTTCCTAATGTAACAAAATTCTTCCCTGGATAGCAATTTACTATCTTTCTATACTTCTTTTAGTTTTATGTATTTCTAGCACACTTTCTGAGCTTTCTGCGATGTTTTATGCCCGTGGTTAGAGCAGGAAATTCCTAAAAATGAATTTTACCAAAGATGAAATCCTGACGAATCTATTCTCAAAAACCCCTAATACATGAAATCTTGGAAATCGTTACAGCCGTTTTCAAGAAAGTCAATAAATATGTAAAAGAATTGCTCCATTAATAGTAGGAGAGAGTAGGGTAAAACTGCGTACCCTGTTTACTCACTGACTTGTGCTGCTGCCCTGTGGACATCACCCATTTTAAATACATCCCTTAGCCCTTAACGTCCCCTCACAGTATGACATCGGCTCAGGGCCCGACTAGCAAGTTTTTGTGCCCAGGGCACTTTCAATTTTTCGTGCCCCCTTAGATTGGTTAATTTATTAATACTTGTTTTTTTTTGTTTTTTTTTTAACATATTGCACGCTTATTCGAAAAGTGTCAATTAAAAAAATTACGTTTTCTGGAAAATTTAAAAACGGTTTCAGGAATAAAAATAAAATACTTTTTCTATAATCTATTGAAATATGCTTTTAACCATAGATTGAGATATATTTCTTTTTCATTTTATCGTATTAATATCTCAGATATCACTTTTTTTTTTCAGTTGTGTCACTTTTTGAATAAGTGTGCAATATGATAGAATTGAATGACTTGATAAATACAGTACATCAAATACTAGAAAATAATGATAAGAAGTCTACTTATTAATGATGTTATTGATATTAAATGGTAAAACCAAACTGATACTGAGTGCAAACCAAAGTATTAAAAGAAATAAAAACGTTGGCACAATTATGATTTTTTAATAGAAATTTAGATGAAATTATGAAAAATATCGTCCCTTCACAAATTTCGTGCCCAGGGCATGGGCCCGGGTGCCCGTGCGATAGTCAGGGCCTGCATCGGCTTTTGAAGTGAGTTAATCTCTGTGTCCGTGCAATGATATGGGAAAGAAATTCACTCCAAAAGTTTTAATTTTTCTGCTCTTCAAATAAATTCAATCTGGCGGATCGAATTAGGTAAAAAAACCACTGTTTTCTATAGCTTTCACACGACATTTTGGTGCCAGTAGTTGTGAAAAACGTCCAGCTATCCAGAAGAATGACCATGTTGATTTTTGGTGGTCTGTTGGAGCCCAAGGTTTTGCATTGAACTCTTCAATGAATTGTTTCTCCACTCAACATGTGGTGAAAGATGAATACAATGTTCAATCTGCAAAGAGTTGGCACATGCGGAGTGTAGCTATACGAGAAGTAAAAGCTAAGAAAGCCATTAGATGATAACATTAAAATTTGCTTGAAAACCTGAAAAAAAATAGTTACTTACCTTAAAAAATATATCTATGTTTTAAAATTTTATTCAAAATTTATTACAATAAAGCTTTTTACTACTGGAAGTGTAAAAAATTAATTTCTGAATAGGTCCCGGTTTTATCTTACCACTAAAATTCGGAGCTGTTTCAGATGGTACGAGAAAAAGCCTTTTCCTAAGTAGAGAAGAGTTTTCCTGTGACAACAGGTGTGGTTTTCAATAGCCCAAATGTTCCCAGGCTTTTTTGTGGGGTCTTCCGATTTTTCCGCCCTTCTACACCTTTTTCAATAAAGGAAAACCATTAGTACCCAGTTTCTACCCTACTTTCCCCTATATAGCATAAAGGTTCATTACGTTCATTTCTGTCATATCAATACTACAAATACTTTGTCCTACCAATATGGCCTGGTTAAGACGTTTTCCACCAAAATTTCTCAGTGGTACCTGAGCACTTGGTAAGCACCTGATATTATCTTGTGTGTAAAAAAAAAAAAAAAAAAAAAAAAAAAAAAAAAATTGTAAGTAATTAGCATAATGCAAAAAAAGTATACATTTTGGCGTGTAACAAACATTTGTTAGAAGGTGATATTTAATCATCTGTAATAGAAACAAAATATTCAAAATCCAGAAAAATGGACAGTACTTTCAAATAAAAAAACATTTACGGTGGTTATTATTTGAACCTACATATGACTTTTGATACTGACATTCATCTAGCAGATGACACAATGAGTATTCTCATAATAAATGGTGAAGGATCGTGCGTATGAGTCAGAGAAGAATTAAAATGACAAAGTTCGAATTTCGGATAAAAAATAAATTTTAAAAAAACATTTGAAATTGGTTGTAAAATAGTTATTTGTATTATTAAATTACTCAAAATTCATAATCAGTTTTATATTAATTAATAATTGAAGTATGTGCGTGTTAGTTAAATATCGTACCTTTACTACTTCATATAGCTGGATAATATTAGGGTGTCGAAGAGTTCGCATAATTTTCTCTTCTCTGTGAAGGTTTCGACGTACGTAATCTTCTTTAATATCATCAGTATTAATGATTTTCAAGGCTACCTAAAATGGACACGAGAAGAGATTTAAAGATCTATATCAGGAGAAATAAGTTTATATGAACTGATTCTTCTGAAACTAAAATGTATGTTTCATTAATATAACAGATGTGATATCTATCTATCTATCTATATTATAAATGACAAACGTGTCCGTGCGTAACGCTGACGTCATTTTGCGAATGGCAACACTTGACGGCGAAATTTTGGTTTTGCGATTTTTGCTATTGCAATTTTTTTAATTTCTAAAAATCGCATATTTTCAATTTTTACACAGTTATACAGGAAAATAAATTACTTTCAAATGCAATTTGTTTGAAAACTGTGTATTAATTGACTGATTTATTATGGTTTTTAAAATAATTTTCAGGAATGAATTTTTTTATTCATTTCCATTGCGTGCACGCCCATTACGAAAACATAATAAACAATTTGCACTTAATAGTTCATCATTTGTCTCCGGCTAATCTTCCATTTACGAAATTAAAACTATCTATAAATAAATTAAAAAATAATAACGTAATAAAAACACAAATTCAACATATATGTAATAGAACGATTTAAATTTTTACACCGCTGAATTGAGGAAAATATGTATAGTTTTAAGTATAGTAATTTGTTTGAAAACTGTATTAGTACAAAAACCCTTAACGGGTTAAAAGTTGTAACGCAGCACTTTCTTTTGGCTCTATGAATTTTAAATATGGGTCTTAAAAGCAATGATATCAAATTTCAGTGACGCTATGTTAATAATTTTTTTTTTAAATCATCATTTTCTTTTTAGTTTTATTTATATTCACAGGTGCAATTATTATCTTAATATGAAAAAATATATAAAATTTATTCGCTGATGCTTTTTCATTCACATCAATCATGAATTCAAAATATGGGTTTTAAAAGAAATGATATCAAAATTTGAGTGACACCTTGACGTGAATTTAATAGGACTGTTTTAAAATTCCATTTAAATTATCTTTGGTTTGTCTTGTAAAGTATATTTACACATACAAACAATACTTTTAATTTTTCAATACACTGTTAAATATATCACTTTCACTGAGCCTATATTATGTATTGAAATGTATTTATTTCAATAAATTGATTTATCTTTTGTGCCACGCTATCCAAAATCATAAGTAAAATTTATGTAAATGATTATTTTGCGTCATATTATCCACTTGCATACATTTCTCTTTATTTGGATACTATGATGCAAAATAATCATTTACATAAATTTTACTTATGATTTTGTATAGCGTGGCACAAAAGATAAATAAATTTATTGAAATAAATGTATTTCAATACATAATATAAGCTCAGTGAAAGTAATATATTTAACAGTGTATTGAAAAATTAAAAGTATTGTTTGTATATGTAAATATACTTTAGAAGACAAACCAAAAATATTTTAAATTGAATTTTAAAACAGTTCTATTAAATTCAAGTCAAGGTGTCACTCAAATTTTGATATCATTTCTTTTAAAACCCATATTTTGAATTCATGAAAGATGTGAATGAAAAAGCATCAGCGAATAAATTTTATATATTTTTTTTCATATTAAGATAATAATTGCACCTGTAAATATAAATAAAACTAAAAAGAAAATGATGATTTTTGTTAAAAAAATTAAAACATAGCGTCACTTAAATTTGATATAATTGCTTTTAAGACCCATATTTAAAATGCTTAGGGCCAAAAGAAAGTGCTGCGTCACAACTTTTAACCCGTTAAGGGTTTTTGTACTGATACCATTGCTTTTTTGCGGTTATTGATGAAAATGTCAATTAGTCGAAATTAAGCATAGGGTATAAATTAATCATTAGAATAAAATTTTAAAGAAATGCTAAAAAAGACCCCTAGGGCCCCGATAAAAATATGAGGGTGGTGGCCCGGGGAGAGGAGTCCAAGACAACTTTAAAGTTATGCAGCAAGAGAGTGACACAATTAGAGGGATGAAAATGCATGGCGCAAAAAAAGTTCAAGGGTCCCGGACCGGTTCCCAGGCCAGTGTCCTAATGGAATGTAGAAATGGTGGAATAATTAAATGGGAAAAAAGGTCACAAAAAACGAATAAAAGGAGTCAAGTTATTTACAATTTATGGAAGAAAAACTTCAAGGGGCCGCGTACCGGACTCTAGGGTCTTAACTAGAATGTAGAAATAGAAAAATAACTAACTGGAGAAAGGGGCCCTAACAACGAAGAAAATCAGACAAAAAAAGAGTCAAGTGATTAAAAATTTAGGGCACAAAAACTTAAAGGGGTCTAGGGGGACCGGGTCTTGTCCGAGAAAATTTTGTGTTGTTTTCATGTAAAATAAAAATGATGTGTGAAAATAAAAATAATGTGTCTTAAATAAAAAATGTGTGTATTAAATAAAAATGTGTAGCGCCAAAATAGCGCCAACCCCGGTTCGTCTGTGATATCTATTCCAAAATTGTATATTGTTGTCTTGTTTGATGCCAATATTAGCTATGTATCTGATTACGGAAAATAAGTCGTAGTACGAAGAGTGGGTATTGCATGAACACGATTTTCCCCGGAGATGAAACCCGGGCATATCTATTTCTAGACCGAAGAAATCCCTTATCCGTCGTTTTAATGAAAATCGGGTACTTACGTATTATTCGTGACCTGAAGATACAACTGAGCCAACAATGACGACAATTATAATACATAACTAATTTCATTTAACACAACTTTCATTTCAAATACAAGGTGGCCATAATTAAACTGACGGTACTCAGAGTGTGGTGTACCACGATCTAATTGCGAGAATGGCGCCAAATTTTGTAGGAAGATTAAACAAGACGGGGGACGAAGGATTTCGTGAAAAAAAAATTTAGTTCCAAAAGTCACCGCCAGGGGAATATGTGGCGCTGTGTATTCGAAAAAGAGAGTTTCAAAAATAAAGAATCAATACTGAAATAAAATTATCGTTTATTTAACGAATTTAGCAATTTAATCCAAGCTCAAAATAACAGTTTATAAAAAGCTAAAAATTTACATAAACACTGCTAAAGTTTCTTTATCTGCAATTTTACTTACAGAGCCCCAAAGAAAGCAACAGCAGAAGAAGTTCTTTATTCAAATTTCGCGTTACATCTTTTGGCCCAGTGTCAGCTTGTTCGGCTTAAGGTAATGTGCTACTGTTAGAAGCAATTTCATTGAAAGTTATCTTTCATAATGTCTCCTTCTTTAGTCGAGCGAGCTCTACTAGTCAAATTCTTTTACCTCAACCAGTGCAATGCGCCAGCCGCTCTTCGTGCTTTTAGAAACCACGAAAAAATGCTTAAAGGTAACGGTCCTTTGTCAGTTAATGGTTTAAAAGCAATGGTTGAGAAGTTTGAGAAAACAGGTTCTCTAAATGTTCAGTCAGGCAGAGGACGAAAACCAGTATCACAGGATACAATCGAAGAAGTGGCAACGGCGATTGTCGACAGAGCACCAGACAATATTGCTACCACTTCCAGCGCTCGTGGGATAGCTCGGAATCTGGATATGCCGTATTGTACGGTATGGAAAATCCTACGAAAGATTATCCACTTCTATCCGTACACGATCAGCCGTGTACAAGAGTTACGTCACACCAACCATGATAAGCGATTGACTTTTGTTCTCACTTTTCTTGCCAGAAAGAAGTTGGATGATGATTGGCCCTGGAAAATCTTATGGGGAGACGAGGCCCACTTTTACCTGAATGGAACTGTAAATACCCAGAACTGCCGAATTTGGGATAACAAGTCACCAAGAGCATTCAAGGAAATTCCTTTGCATTCATCAAAGATAACTGTTTGGTCTGGTTTCACAGCAGATATGATCATAGGTCCATTCTTCTATGAGAACATTACTCCGACAGGACCTGCAACTTGTTCTGTTACCGGAGACAAATAACGCCAAATGCTAAACAACTTTATTATTCCGGCACTTCAGCAAAGACAGTGCCTGAATAAAATCATTTTCATGCAAGATGGAGCCCCTCCACACATTGCTTTGCGGGTACAGCAGCTTCTACGACAGAAATTCACAACAGAAAGAGTCATTAGCCGCTGTTTTCTAACTGCATGGCCACCTCGGTTCCCTGATGTTACACCCTGTGACTTTTGGCTATGGGGTTACGTAAAGTCCAAGGTCTATCACGGAGGTGTCCAGGACCTGGCTACAGCGCCTAGAATACATAGTGTGGAAACCGGCTATCCCAGTAATGCTTTAAAAAGTGCTAAAAAGTTGTAGCCCATAAATCTGCAACGGTGCTCCTACTGTTCTTGTATCGAGTATTCCAATCACATACAAAACAATGCGCATCACGTTTTCTAGCCATGCTTTTATAATTTTACTAGGGGGCCTACCCCCTGCGAGCTACGCTCGCCAACCCCCGCTCAGACTTCGAGGCCTCTAAAAACATGACAGCGTGCTTCGTTTTAAAAATATTGGTAAATCTGTAATTGGGTTGCCATGCTTTTAACGTTTTAATGGGGCATTTTTTTATTATCATGGCTTAATACACAGCTGTTGCGACAACTGACGACTGTTTTAGGGATTGATAAGTAAAATCAATTACACCTTGAAAACCAACTTGTATAAAATGGTTAGGTTTAAATTGTGGCTGCATCTCGCACTTTTATAACAACGATCTGTATTCTATTCTTCCTTTGCGTTTAAGGATGAGAAAAATTCCATCTGCTTGTGAATAACATTAAGAACCACGGTATTGAAAAGTGCTATGTTATAGACATTTTCAGTAACAGGTTTTGATTTTCTCTGTATTTTAGTGCACCATCATGCATATTTTCATGTTATTTTAAATATGTAAATTATTTATTTTAATTAATATGTATATACGAATTTTCTAATAATTATTTATCATACAAAATTAATTAAATATTTTGTGCATGCATGCCTGCATTTATTCGGCATCAACTGATGAGATATTTAAACAAATTTGCTATCCGCGATAATTTTACACCATGTTATGTCACTTGAATATTGTCCATAAGAAAATCGGGTACTTTTCCAGTATAGGATCCTTTGCTTTTAGGTTTGTCGTAATTCGAGTTTCAAAAACGAATAGATTCGTTAATATTCATATATTTGTTGCCAAAAGTTATGAAAACAAACCCAATGAACTTTTGGTGATTTTCTATAATAGGGGTCTTGACGCTTTTTTAAAAATCTTGGCGCAATTCGGGCATCAGAAAGTGAGATTTGGTGCCAAATGACATAAATAGCCATGGAAACAAATTCGACGATTTTTTTTTGTTTATATGCGTATTTTAATTAAAGTATATTATTATTGTTTTTTCTATACAAATTACTTCTGATTATATATAAAATAGGATAAATGACATTTTACGCTAAACAAATTGTATAAATATTGAAAAAATGCTTCTGTATACGAAATGACAAAGTAAATAGGTTGACAGAAAGTATGTTGCCAAATTTCCTTTTCCGCCAAGGCTATTTTCTCTGTTTCGTCAAGGCCCCATATACTGGAAAAGCACCGAACTTTTATGCATGTTTATACATGTATTTATATGTATATATACAATTTATTTATAATTGTCTTTCAATTTACCTGTTTTTGTACATAAAAATAGATAAATGGCTTCTTTATATTAAATAAATTGTATAAACATAAATGACGTATTTACATAAATGACGTCATTTGGATGAATTTATTCAAAATATTTTCAGTTTATAAATTAAATTAAATGCTGACAGACGATTGAATCCTGACGATAGAAATGTGATTTCTCTTTTTCAAATTTTCGTGAAAAACATAATTTAATCACAATCTTGTCTTCATTATCGATTGAAATAAAAGATACATTCAATTTCAATTTGAAAATGACGAATAAAAACAAATCAATAATCCCTATCGGGATCCTTTTTTATTTTTTTCCCTTTTTTGTCACAAAAAAACTGAGTAATTAGTTGCCATATTACAGAAATGTCATTAAAATTAGAAAAAAATTAATATCTCGAAAACTAATTCCAATTTCAAAATTCTATTACCAGTTTTGACATCCGCGGATTTTTATGGACAATTGGTATTAATTTCACCATCAAGCGTTTAATATTTTATTAAAAATGGACCTGAAACATAATCAGTCGTTTAATCAGTCGTTTCATAAAATCGTTTCATAAATTCGTTTCATAAAATCGTTTCACAAATTCGTTTCATTAGGATTTTATATATATAGGGTAGATAAAAGCTTATAAAAATCGCAATAAGTCAGAGGAGAAAAGGATATAATTTAAGTATTTAAAATACTTACCACCAGCAGAAACATTTTAATACAATGTTTACGTTAAGAAGATGGCGCTGCGATCCCATCATAATCGTTTCAGCAACGTTGTGCATTTATTGGATTCAACTTTTTAGTAATATTTTGTAGCAGATTTCCACACTATTTATTCTAGGCGCTGTAACCTGGCTACGTAGAAGGATAACATATCGCGAACTGTACGGGAGATTCTTGCAGACATGTTATTCTCTGCTGTTGTAAATGCTGTGCACAGAATGCAATATGTGGTCCACAAAAACGGCGACCACATCGAACCTGAGTTGGATGTGCTAAATAAACGGTAGTTTTATTTCAGTATTGACTCTTTTTTTTTTTTTTTTAAACTCTCTTTTTCGAATACACAGCGCCACATATTCCTCTGGCGGTGACTTTTGGAACTAAATTTTTTTTCGCGGAATCCTTCGTCCCCCGTTTTGTTTAATCTTCCTACAAAATTTGGCGCCATTCTCGCAATTAGATCGCGCTACAGAACACTCTGAGTACCGTCACCGTCAATTTAATTATGTCCACCTTGTACATCTATTTAACGTGCATACATTTAAAATACATAGGTTACATACATTTAAAATTAATATCTTTCACTTATTTCATTAAAGCAAAAAATATTAAGAAGTAATAATACCATAAATCAAAACATTGGGAAAAGTTCCATATCATGTGCCGGTTGGCACGATTGGCAAAAAAATCCAAAATAGCGCCAAAAAAGGTGCGACATCACGTAGATAAAGTTCATTCCAGTAGTTAAACAAGAACGAAAAATCATGCGTCAAGCATAGATTATGTAACACTTTCAAACGCTTCCAAAATAATTTTACAAATCATACCGTTTAATAAGCTAAAAGATAACATCTAAGTAATCCGAATACTTTTATTCAGCCCTGTATAGGATCTATAGATTTCTATATATACTACATAGGATGCTAAATTTTAGTTCAGTTAGGAAACGCGGAGGTTATCTGGAGTTAAATAATACGGAATAATAACTCCGTCTGGAGTTAAATAATACGGAAATGTGTTCGCGAACTTTTGTGCTTCCCTGTATAGGATCTACAGAATTTATACACACCACGTAATAGACAAAAAGCAAGTTAAAATTAAAATCGCGTTCAGTAACTTAAAACGCACTTCCAGGAATTATTGTTAACAGACAGTAGAGAATTCTGTTGTGTATCCCTGTAAATGAACGATGACTGCTATACACACAATATTCTGTAGTAAGCCTCTTGTAATGCACCTTATATAAATTTCAATGCGTTTAAAATAGGGAAACATTATTTAAATAAACCGCAGACGATTTTTCTCCATAGACGTAATGTAACGGAATTCTTTTGACTGTCCCTGTAAAGTAACTATAAGTGCTATGCACACCCTATTCCATAGTAAGCTTCTTCTAATGCACCTTAGTGATATATATAAATTTGAATGCGTTTAAAATAGTGAAACATTATTTAAATAAACCGCAAATGATTTTTCCCCCATAGACCGCAATGTAACGGAATTGTTTTGAGTGTCCCTGTAAAAAAACTATAAGTGCTACACACTTCCGTTGAAATAGGGAACATGCTATAGATAACGACATATAAAAATTGCAGAGCAATCCGAACATATTTACGGGAGTTAGAGCACGGACAGACGGCCAGGCAAACCGAAGTCATAAACACTTTTCAACTAGGTTGGAAAGTGTTAAAAAGCAATCCCAAAAATTGAAGATCGCCACAACCACATCAAAAATTTATTGCCAAACCTACCGACACAGGAGACGAAATTCTTCCCAAAACATTTTATTTCAACAGCAAATAATTATTACTAATTTATACACGCAAAAAATAAAAGTTGCTATTGGCGAGATTTACGTCCATCTAACATAAAAGTACCATAGTTTTTTAGGCACAGATGTCATATATACGCACCACGTTGGCGCATTTTTTTCTCCCGCCAATTTGGCGAAAAAATAAATTGTTGTTTATTTACTTTTATTTTTTATTTTAATTCTATAAAAAAAAAAATTATTATGTACATCAATATTTATTTATATCAAACTATCATCGGTACTTCTCTATTATTCGTCGACCACTTTTCATAACAAAAAACTCTCGCCAAACTGTAACGCCAAATAAACGGGAGAACGTTGCCATTGGAATATCAAAATAAATAAATAAATAAAATATAAGAATTTAAGGACACAATTGTTATTTTAATTAATGAAATAACTAATAAATCAGTAAAACATAATGAAAAATACACGCAAATGCCGAATTAAAAACCACTTGATGACATAACAAACACGTATAATGCTTCTGACATCAAGTAAATGAGACTGCATTTTTGGCGTTTAATCTTACAGTTTGGCGATAGTTTTTTGTTATGAAAAGTGGTCGACGGGATAATAGAGAAGTGCCCTATCATTTATTTATTTTTATTTCCTTTTTTAAAATAATATAAGCTATTTCATTTATTACGTTATTTTATTTTTATATTGAAATAAAAAATCACGTGCTATTATTGCATGCTATTTGTAACTAATATTCAAAGACAAAGTTTTCGCCAAATTGGCGGAGGGGGGGGGGGGATCACGCCAACGTGGTGCGTATATGACATCTGTGCCGTTTATTATTATTTATTTACAATATTTTATTTATTTTATATTATTTTTATATTATTTACCATTTTTAAAAAAATATGTATTTAATAATGTTAAATTACTGTTTGAACGTGATTGCACAATACAACATTTTTTGGCGATCTATCTTCAGCGCACGGATAATACATAAGTACTACTTTGGCTTCATCTAGTATGATAATTTTTATGCAAAATTCCTTATAAACAGATTTTTAAATATATTTAAAGTTAATCTGTGTTAATAGGAATGCTAAATTTTGTGTCAATAATTTTTTTTTAATTGAATTGTTTGCAACATTTTTTTAAAAATAGTTTTTTTAAATACATTTTATCGTTTAAAACTTTAAAAAATATATGCAATTTGCTGAATATTATTTCTTTGATTTCTTAATTTATTGTGCCCCTTAGCTATAAAATGAAATGTTAATCATAGGATACTTACATCACATTTAACAATTTTATGACGTGCAAAGTATACAGTAGCAAAATTTCCTTTTCCTAATTTTAAAGTAGGGTAATATCTGTAGTAACCTACATTTTGTGATTTGAGCTTCGTATCTGGAGCCATAGAATAAATAAATACTTAAGAAAGCTAACTTGTGATTTGAATAATTAAATTATTTAAAAACCGTAATTGAATCATCGCTTAAATTACATTTAATTTATTCCATACAAACAAATACTGCCACACAAGAATAATAAAAGTTACGGCTTGATTGGTTTAAAAAATCTCGTTCTGTGTTAAAAACCTGAAAACGTGCCATGAAAAGTTTTTATGACTACCATGACTAGTCCTTCAATTCTACCCTCTTTCCCTACGAAGCGGACCATTGATTTTATTTGCTAGTTGGAGAAGAGCTAGAGAACGCGAGATGTATGCGTTAGGACCAAAACCGCCTATAAAGTAAGTGTTCAATCTTTAAATCTGCTCTCAAATCCACACTGGCTACATTCTGATGAATGTTTTAATTCATTCTTGTTCGCAAACGCTCAAAATCGGCAGATGCTAGTATTAAGAAACTTTGTAATCGAACTGTTTTACCATTTTTCGGTAAAGGTAGAAAATCTTTCAGAAAATGATGTCAAAGTTGGCGTTTTGTCTGAATTTCTGGACGCGACAGCGCGGGTAAGGAAAAATTGATGTCGTGAGACTATAATTGCTTATAACTCAAGAGGCGATTCATTTATTAAAAATTAAAAAAAACTGTTGGATTACATATTATTTTAATAATCATGCCTGCAAGTGCTCTGCTGCTTTTGCGTTTAAAAATAAGTCATAAAGTTTTGCGTTGTTGAGCGGAGCAAAATATTTTTCGGAGAACCGCGTTAATGGGAGAAGCAGTCGCAAAATTAAAAACGAGGTCACGTCACTCAAGGTCGCACCACAGCCCCTTGAATACTAGGCCTGGGCGCTGACAAAAATGGCGGCTGTTGTAGTCGGGTTTTTCAGCGTTTGTACGGTCCCTCGAATTTGAACACCAATAATTTCTGAAAGTTTCCGCTTTATTTTCCTGAGATCAAATAAGTCAAATAAAACTTTTAGAAATTACTGGTGTGTAAATTCAAGGGACCGTACGAACGCTTAAAAAAATCCGCCTACGAACAGCCGCCATTATTGTGTCAGCGTTCAGGTCTTTTATTCAGGGGGCGATGGTCGCACGCCGCGAAGCTAATGAGGGTGAACTACCTACAGGAGGATAAATAACTCATTTCCCCCTTTGTACGTATAATAGTTATCACGGAGAAAGAACCTGGAGGGAAAACTAGAATAGAGAATGTGCATGTGACGTCACGAAGGCGTAAAGAACGAACGGTAGGCAAAACATGCGCATGCCTACTGTATAGTTAGCTGTATTATATGCTTATTATTCATATTTTTTTAATTAATTATTCATTAATTTTGCCTTTCTTAATTGCAGCGGATAGCCCAAGGTAGGTCCTGATGCACCTGAGGCTCGGATTTTTTATTTTTTGAGACCCCGGCCCCCTGGGGCCCCTTTAAGATTTTTGCCCTAAATTGTTAATAATTTACCCAATTTTTATCCGATCCTCATCGTTTTTGGGGCCTTTTTCCGTTTAGCTTTCACCCCCATTTTTACGTTCTAGTTATGACCCTGGCCCCCTAGGGCCTGGTAAGGGGCCCGTTGAAGTTTTTGTTTCCTAAACTGATAATTACTTGTCCGCTTTTAATCCGATTTTCTTAGTTTTTGGGGCCTTTTCTTCATTTAGTTATTTCCCCATTGCTACTTTCTAATTAGGACCCTTCATCTTAGGGCCCTGCTCAAAACTATCGGCTGGCCCCTTTTTGGGCCCCCTACTATAGTTCCCCTAAAAATCGTCCGATTCACTAACTTTTTTTTTCTAACAACTTAGAACTTCCAGCTACTACATGAACAATAAAAACAAAAACAAAAAAAATCGATGAAGATCCGGGCCCCCTGGGACCCTTGAAGTTTTTGCTCCCTAAATTGTTAATACCTTGTCCCCTTTTAATCCGATTTTCGTTTTTGGGGCCAGTTCTCCATTTAACTTTCCCCCCATTTCTTTCCCCCATTCCAGTTAGGAGCGTTCATCTTAGGGCCCTGCTCAAAACTATCAGCTGGCCCCTCTTTGGGCCCCCTACTATATTTCTCCTAAAAATCGTCAGATTCACTAACTTTTTTTTTCTAACAACTTAGAACTTCTAGCTACTACATAAACGACAAATAAAAAAAAAAAAAAAAAAAAAAAGATCCGGGCCCCTCGAAGTTATTGTTCCCTAAATTGTTAATACCTTGTCTCCTTTTAATTCGATCTTCGTTTTTGGGGGCGTTTTCTTCATTTAGTTATTTCCCCATTTCTACATTCCAGGTAGGACGTTCATCTTAGGGCCCTGCTCAAAACTATCAGCGGCCCCTTTTGGGCCCCCTACTATAGCTCCCTTAAAAATCGTCCAATTCGCTAGCTTTTTTTTCTAATAACTTCTTAGGATTTCCAGCTACTACATGAATGACCAAAAATTTCTCGGACAAGATCCGGGCCCCTGGACCCCTTACGTTACCCATGACTTCTTAATTATGATACGTATCGAATCCGTTTAAAGTTATTATTATTTCTAGGAAAAGGGCCGAAAATTTATATATGACAGATTTTTGATATCATTAAAAATGGCCTCAAGTGGTTGGGGGGGGGGGAGAACAGGAGTTTAAGAAGAAAAAAAATCATAACTTTGTCAATTCACAAGTTATCAAATCCGCTAATTTATTACAAATCCAAATATTATCTACAACTTTTATATTGACAGGTTTTTTTTTATAAAACCAACCCTTACAGAAAAAAAAAAAAAATTGTGTGCTCCGCCTACAGACACAGGTAGATTTCGAAGTGAGCGGTCCCAACTGCCGCATCATGGCAAAACGGTCATTTCTTCTGCAATTGCATCTTCGAAATTTACCTGTGCCTGTAGGCCAAGCTGTCAAGGATATTTTTTTTAATATTAATCTTCTTTTTCGGCATCAACTTACGTTTACTCACCACAGTCGTAAATTAGAAATCGCGTTACTGTTAAAGATAAGGGGTTAAGTTTAGAAAGTGTATGTGGGGGGGGGGGGGGGGGGGAGAATGCATCTGTAAATTAAATATCGCGTTAATGTTAAAGGAAATTCGTTAAATTTACAGGGGTGCATATTCCACCGCCTGGGGACTCATTTTTTTATTGGGTTCTAAGGGCTCGATTTCAACAGGGTTTGGTTCATTCGACTCGATATTGAAAACTTGAGTTTTTTTTATTTGTTTGTTTTTTTGTTTTTTGTTTTTTAATTTATTATCACGGGCGGTAGTCAGTTCGTTATTAATAAATGTTTGGTTCGATTTTGAGTAACTGGATATCATATTTTGTTACAAAATGTTATTTTTCACAAAAATATAACAAATTTCAGAAAAATAAGTTTTATTTTTCACAAAATGCCCCCCCCTCCCCCTCCAAGAAAAAAAAAACTGCATCGACACCTGATTAAATGCTTTTTAAATGGTACGGTTTTTTCGAAAACATGACATCTTTCTTTTTTTTCTTTTTTTTTTTTTTCTTAAGATTAAATTATATAATTCGCTTTAAAAAAAAAAAAAAAAAAAAAAAAAAGAGTGAAATGTTTCTTAAAAAAATATCACCCTTAGTACTTCATTAAATGTTTCATATAAGTCAATTTTTTGTTTTGTCCTGTTTTTATACATATTATTAGATTAGTAAAAATATTTTTTTTAAGCCTAAGGAATGTTTATTTAGTATAAAAATTATTTCAGCTAATAAAACCGAATTCTGACAAAACTTATGCTTCAGTTTCATAGATTTCCTTGTCATAATACAACATGTTAAAATTATATAAAAGTGTTTCAGAAAATAAGCAGTTTTGATTTGAGAACACTCATAGGTATCATTTTAATCGATCATTTAATCTGAATATAATGAGATTTGTAAACATTTTCCGATTAGCTCAAGCAATAAAAAGTTACCATACGAACAAGAACAACTTGAACTACAAGTAGAAAAAAAGTAAATAAAACGTTAACTTTACGACATAATTAAAAAAAAAAAAAACTAAAATCTTTCTCCTACCAGCTACAACAAGTTGAAACTCTTCTTGAGCACTTGAATTCTTCCCTGGAAACTTTTTTAAATAAGTTTCAATATCTGATGAAGCAACCGATGGCCAAAAAGCCATATTTGCTTTCCAATCTGCATCCACAATAATATACGGATCATCTAAAATAATAACACTATTATTCGGTTTGACAAATCTAAGCTTTGTTAAATAATCTTGATTAGCAACAGAATCTAAGTTCTGTGCATAATCTGATAAAAGAAAATTTGTTTTTGAATAAATATGATCCATAAATTGAATGCAAAAATTTAGCTTTCTCATAGGAAACCGTAGGAAATAGCGCATTGAGCGGAAATGTTTTGCCTACCGAAGAGGCGTGGTCTAGTGAGGAACCAGTTTGTTGACAAACATGCACATTCTCTATAGGCGAGGATATCGAAAATGCAAGTCATATTTTTTTAACGAAAGATGGCGCTGTAAAATTTGGCGGCGGCCTTTAAACAGAATGTCATTAGATTACATGTTAAATTCCGAAAGTATTTTACTCGATTATTTTTAATTATAGCAATTATATGACATAAATTTAAGATGGGGTATAAATGTTTTATTCCGGGATGTAGATCGGGCTATGATGATGAGATAAACAAAAGAAAAATCGAAGAAAAAAAAAAGTATGTTTAGAGCTCCAAAGGTGAGTGCTTTTTATTATACTTTAATTTAAAGTTATATGCATGTAATCATTTTTAAACTAAGAAATTTTTATTCTAGTATACCGATCTTAGTGTATATGTTTTTAAAATGTTATATTTAATGAATGCTAATGTCTGTGGCTAATTGACATGGCCATTTAAATTGTCTTATAGAGTGCTATTTGTTTGGCTGTAATCTGAAGCTGTTTTTTCAAAATTACTTTTAAATTAAGAGAATTGTCTCTATATGTATCTTACTGTAATTAGATTTAAGTATATATGGTTTTTAATCTATATATATTGTTGTGAGCTCGGGGTTCGAAAGGACTGATGCCAATATATAAGAACAATAAAAAGGCTTTATTCACTATAAACAGTGCAATACGATCACAAATATCTTCTGAAAATTACAAGATATTCAGTAATCTTCAAATCCAATAAAAGCTAAGCAAAATTTCACACAGAAACAATGCGTTCAATACGACGTATCAACGACAAAATCGATCCGAGAAACACAGTTCTCAATGCAAAGCCTCTCGTATGAATTCAATCGCAGTTGACAGACAACTAACTCAACTGAACTGGTGGAGGTCCCTTATATAGACTTCAGGGATCTTCCCAGATTATTCCAGGACTTTCTAATGCTAGAAATTACCAGAAGGTCCTCCAACTCTCGATAGAGTACTCCAAACGTGAAAGGATCCCAATGTAAATGTATAAGGGGGGGTTGCACAAAAAGTCGCCAAATCCGTCGCCAACTTGGCGACATTTGGCGATATATCGCCAAATTTGGCGACAAAAATAAGTCGCCAAAACCATCGCCAACTTGGCGATAAACCCATTCCTTGGCGATATTTCAATAGACTTCCATTATAAAGATGAGGGTGTAAGGTTGTTTTCCTTGCAAACCATCTGAGGCCTTTAGCATTGAGTTACATGATGCTCAATAGGAAATACATTAATAATACTGCAAATTTCACAATAATAAAATAAAATAAATTTAAACAAATGGAATATTTACAGATATATACAAAATTCATAACATTGCCCCCCTCTCAAGGACTGCACGTCCCGGGCAGTTCAACCTTTGATCGGAAAGCAAACCCGTTACCAACAAATGCTATACTATTCAAAACACATTCATGATGCTGAATTATACAAAATATACACTTATTTAAAAATAAAATTAAATTAAAGCATAGACATTATTACATACAAGTATTTAAATAATAATAACAATAATAATGATAATGCTAAGCAAAATAAATAATTACATTAATTTATATACAAGACCATGGTCATACTAATTTACATTATTTACATTACACTATTTACAATCAATGAACTAAGTACTATGGCCATAGTATGGAGCCAGCCTGTCGTAATGAACGACTCTAGGCTTCGAACTTGGTGACTTTCGGATCCGAATTACGACATCGTTCAGTCTGTTTAGGACTGTATAAGGACCGTCCCAGTGCGATTGCAGTTTGGGAGAAAGTCCTTTACGTCGAGTCGGATTATAAAACCAAACCTTGTCACCTTCTTTGAATTGATGTCCCGTGGCTTTCGTGTCGTACCTGGTCTTCATCTTCTCCGTCTGTATATTGATCCGCTCTCGAGCCAAGTTGTGGACGTCTTCAAATCGTGCCTGGAGATTCTGCACGTATCCCTCTGGCGATGAAGGCGCATCTGGAGGGCGACCAAAAATCAGATCACAAGGTAGACGAAGATCACGACCGAAAAGCATCTGAGACGGGGAATAGCCGGTTGTTTCATGGACGGCGCTGCGATAGGCGAGAAGAAACAAGGGAAGTTTTTGGTCCCAGTCTTGTTGGTTTCTTGAGACTAGCAGTGAGAGATTGTTGAGGATGGTACGATTAAATCTCTCAACCATGCCATCCGATTGTGGATGTAAAGGCGTCGTCCTAGTTTTGTCCATTCCGAGAAGTTGACAGAGACCCTCAATCACAGCAGAGATGAAATTTCTCCCCTGGTCAGAATGCATTTGAAGGGGGACTCCATACCTTGATATCCACTGGTGTACCAAGGCATCCGCAACCGTAGAAGCTTCTTGATCAGGGATGGCATAAACTTCAGGCCATTTCGTGAAGTAGTCCATGACAACAAGGAGGTATTTGTTGCCATCAGCACTTCTTGGCAGAGGGCCTAGGATGTCAAGGGCGATGCGTTCGAAAGGTGCTCCTACATTGTAGAGATGTAGTCTTCCTCGGCTACGTTTCTTTGGTCCTTTCCGAGCTGCACATGCATCGCAAAATTTGCACCATTGTTCGACGTCAGCTCTCGCTTTTCCCCAGAAGAAGCGCTCTCGGACTCTGTGTAATGTTTTCATGACTCCAAAATGGCCACCAGTGGGACTGCCATGTAATTCCTTGAGGACCTCTGGGATTCGGGATCGAGGAAGTACCAACTGCCACCGAGAAGTCTTCCCATCTTCCGATTCGAATTTTCGGAACAGGACACCATTCCTGACGTGGAGAGAGTTCCAAAGAGCCCAATATTGCTTCGTTGTAGGACTGTAAGTCGAGATGTCTTTCCAACTGGGCTTCGTGCTAGAAGATTCTAATAACTCCAAGATTGGTTTGATCTCAGAGTCTGCCATTTGATCTTCTCGAATCTTCTCATCACTCCAGGGATCTGGTGGCGTCAATAGTGAAGTCTTCGTCTGGCGTATGACATATTCGGGATTATACTTGCTCTCCGCTCTGGAACAATAGCGACAGCTCTCGAGACACGGTCTTCTTGATAGGGCATCGGCGTTTCCATGCGATGAGCCTTTGCGATGCCTGATGTCAAAGTCGTATTCCTGGAGTCGTTGTATCCATCTGGCTACTTGGCCCTCTGGGTTCTTAAAATTCATCAGCCATGTTAGGGATGCGTGATCAGTACGAAGGAGAAATTTCCTGCCATAGAGATAGTGATGGAAGTGTTCTATGGCTTTTACTATAGCTAATAACTCCTTACGAGTGACGCAATAATTCCGCTCTGGTTTCGACAAACATTTGCTCCAGTATGCTACGACTCGTTCTTGGCCATCTATTTCTTGGGAAAGTACAGCACCGACACTTTCATGACTAGCATCCGTGTCCACAATGAATTGTTTGTCGGGGTGTGGATAGGTTAGGACTGGAGAGGATGTGAGAGCTTCTTTCAGCTGCTGGAAGGAATTCTCGCATTCTTGTGTCCATAGAAACTTCTGCTTGCTTTCAGTGAGCCTATGCAAGGGTCTTGCGATGTTGCAGAACCCCTGAACAAACTTTCTGTAATAAGTGCATAGTCCCAGAAAGCTTCGCAACTGATGGACGTTTTCCGGACGCTTCCAGTTCTTTACTGCAGACACTTTTTCAGGATCTGTTCGAACACCTTCAGCTGAGATGATGTGTCCTAAATAATTTACTTCGCGTTGGAAGAACTTGCATTTCAGAGGGTTCAGCTTTAAATTCGCCGCTCTTAGCTTCGTTAACACTTTTCGAATATTTCCAAGATGTTCTTCAAACGTGCGGCCACCAATGATGACGTCATCTAGGTAGATGAGACAAGCTTCAAATGTCAGACCTTTTAACACTGTCTCCATGAGGCGCTCGAACGTTGCTGGAGCATTGCAGAGCCCGAACGGCATAACTTTAAATTGCCAAAGTCCTTGTCCAGTAGTAAATGCGGTCTTCTCTTTGTCATCAGGATGGATCTCTACTTGCCAATATCCACTCTTCAAATCCAGCGTGGAAAACCATTTATGTCCTGAAAGAGTATCTAGCGTGTCGTCTATTCTTGGTAGAGGATAGCTGTCCTTCTTCGTGATATCGTTAAGTTTACGATAATCCACACAAAATCTTGTGGAGCCATCTTTCTTTCGGACCAACACGATGGGAGAGGCCCACGGACTTGATGACGGTTCGATGATGTCACTATCCTGCATCTCTTGTAAGAGCTTAGAAACCTCTTCTTGTTTAGCGAACGGCAAACGTCTGGGATGCTGTTTAATCGGTGGATGGCCGGCAGTATCAATTCTATGCCGTGTCAGTGAAGTGCGACCAATATCACTCCCGTTTTGAGAAAACACATCCTTAAATTCCTGGAACAGTCTTTCTGCGGCATGTCTCTGTTCAGGAGATAAATTTTCATTTCGTCCAATTTCAGGTGTTAAACTTGTAGGCGGCTCCGACAACGTCAAGCTCGGGTCTTTGCAAACACAGGTGACTGGAGCACAAGTTGCAAGCACTTCACCCTTCTGGATAATTCTAGACTTTTCACTTACGTTTGCAATTCTCACGGGTATCACATCTCTCGACAGATCTACCAGCGCTGATGCTATTAGCACTCCCTTTGGGCTCTTCTCAGGATATCCAGTCAAGCCATACTGGAAAATTCTTTCGTTTCCAGTTGCTCCAGGTATCATCATTTCGGTTCGAGGAGGGATGATAACATCTGCCTTGGCTGTGATCCGTTGAATGGACCCGGACTCATTTCCAAATTTAAAAATAGTGACATCTTCTTGAGCAGAGCGTAACTCATTATTCTTAAAGTCCAGTGTAAATCCATGCCCTTTTAAAAAGTCCAGTCCGAGTATGAAAGGGTCTGAAATATCGGCTACATAGACTGTATGATGGTAAGCGGCGTTCCCAAACTTTATTTTCAGCGTCATTCTTCCAAATATGTCGATCTTATCTCCTGTCACAGTTTGAAGGATAACACGTGGCGGGGTCCAGGAGAGTTTTTCTTTCAGCCGCTGAGCTAGATCTTTCCGAATGATGGTCACATTGGCTCCTGTATCGATGATCATATTACAGGGCAAATCATTCACGCTTCCGACTAGAAAAACTCCGTTCTCGCCGCAACTTCTTGCAGAAATTTCACATACTTGAAAATGGGGCTTCTCAAAATCTGGCAACCTCCGCCCCGCAAGATGGCCATTAATCAGTTTTCCTGCTCCTCCTTTAGCGGGAGAGATATTACCTTCGGTGCTGGGTCGTCTTGGGCAGTCCATTTGGATATGGCCTTCTCCACCGCATTTCCAGCACTTTATCTTCCTGTAAGGTTTGTTGGCCATTAAGGAGTTCATCTTTCTCATTATGTCATTCATCTGCTGCTGTAAGCGTTCCACAGCTCTATCCGACGTCTCAGGCAGGTTGGCTGCTCGCACAAAGTGTCGATCTTTCCTAGTAGCTTGCTTGGCTGCCTCGAATTTCAGAGCGTAAACCAAAGCCCCTTTTAAATCATTGAGATCTGCAATCCGGAGTGCTGTCTGGATCTCAGGGTCACGCACAGGGCCGTAGCGAAAGAAAATTTTTGGGGGGGCAAAAGGTAAGATTGGCCGATTCAAAAATGTTTCAAATCCGACTAATGTAAAATAGTCAATTTGTCGCATTATTTCTTAATTAATAGTTTTTACAATTAATTTTAACTGATTAATTATAATTGATAGTTAAAAATAAAATATATGATTTTGCATTACTAAAATGTTTCTTTGATATAACTCAGTAATTATTTAAAAGATTTACCAAGAACTTTACTGGGAAAAAAAAGAATATGTATTGATAAGAAAAAATCCTACAGTTATATGTGTGAAAAACACATTTGTTTAGAATGATAGAATGAAGTGATAGTTCAGTAAATAGAACGTAGTGATTTTCAACATAAAAGCTAAATAAAAATGTGATCTCTTAGTTCTAAAAATTATGATAATGTAATGAATGGGAAGTACTTTCAATATTTTATTAGCATGCGATAGAAAATAATTTGAACTTTATATTCCAATTAGACAGTATATCGTATGGAATTAACAATATACACTTTCAGTAATTCTAATTGTAAAACTAAAACATGCACACTAGGGGTACTGAAAATATTTGGAGGGCCTCAAAATTTAATTGCGCCTGGGGTCTCTTGAGTGCTTAATCCACCACTGATTGTGTTTTATAGGAATGTCAAGGGACCGACAGAAACATTTGAATTATCCACAATTTCGAATTATACACGTTCGACTTATTCAAGTTTGACTGTACTATTTTTACATGAATTACACATCACACTGAATAAAGCAAACCATTCATACCTTTCTTATCATTATTCCCTGTCGAGTGGTTTCCACTGTCCAGCCATGTTGATAACTTCTTCGAACTTTTTGCAGCCTCACAGTTTCTTCTTTTTAGAGTCTGTCTTTTTTTTATTTCCACTTGGCGTTTCATAATATAAACTATTATCTCAACACAAGCAAAGTAAGATTAACCCCTTGGGAACGAGCGACACGTATACGTGACGCATAAGATGATCAGAATCCTCGATTATTCCCACCAGTTAATTTTTATTGTAAGCTTTGCCTTATATAATGACAGCATCTCTGCGATTCAATTAGGGGAAAATTTCTGTTTTGAAAAACCGGTGGTAAAAGATGAAAAATTCAGTAAAAGACGCTCGTCACGAAGGGGTTAAGTTATAAACTATCGTACTATCACTACTATGCGACTCTCAACTGCTCTGACAGTCCGATATTGATGAACAGTTAGTAAACGAATGACTCATCATGAATAGCACTAGCTCACTGCACGTCCTAGCTTGCACTTGACTCATCACTCGGCAGGCACTTGGCGCGACATGACACATTTGATTCGACATTCTGCTGTCTGCTCTAGAGATGCTTTTGCATGCGAAGCGTATGGAGTATTTGAACGGATACGCAAAAACATTTACTCTAGCACTTTGATGGATTTTTTTTTTATTATTAACTTTTAGCTAGGTGCTGGGTATTTTATAGGAAGTTAGATTAGATATTAAAATACAATAATTTTTTAACCGTTAGTTTGGGGCCCCGGCGGTAGTTACGGGCCTGAAACGCTGAACTATTTATATTGTTTTAAGTGCAAATATGTTAATGTTCCGCAATCGCTTCAAGTTTTTTTTACCATAAAACTACTTTTAATAATTTAATTTTTCCTGAAATCCTCTACTTTCTGAATTCTTTATTAAAAAAATAATTCATCTTACGTATGATTTAATTTTTTAAAAAAGTAATCGCTAACAAGTACCGTAATTTCCGGCGTATAATCCGCGGATCAAACAATTATGTTTAGACCCAGAAATTTTATTTAATAATTGAAGTAAAATATTTACAGCGATCTAGTATGTTCCATTATATAAAATAAAATTTCTGGGTCGAAACATAATTGTTTGATCCGCGGATTATACGCCGGAAATTATGGTAATCAGGGTATACAATAAATACTATTAAGTAATTAATAAAGGCTCCAATTCTAATTTTTTATAATAACAAGTGAAAAATCAGTGAAAATTATGTAATTATGTTATGTTGGCACAAGTATATAAATTTAGTTTTAGTTTTATCAAAAAAAAAAAAAAAAAAAAAAGTAAGAAGTTTTTAGGTATTAAATGTTAAATGCACGGATATTTTTTTAATTTATTCATTTCCTTTTTTTAAACAGTTTTAAAAATTCTTCGTTTTTATTTTCCAAACGTTCCTAAAACAGTCCCAAAGGCCGTAAACATCATATCGCTGCTAGAACCTACTATTTATCAAGTATAAAATTTCTTGAATTTTCTTAAGCGACTTTCGCATTTGGTCGACCTAGTTTATACACTGGCCTCCAAAAGTTAAGGTACAAGATGTTTTTCGAAGCTCACCAGGCAAAAAATGGCAGTCAGATTAATTTTCATAGTTTATATGAATGACAATAATAAGCTTTAAAAAAACTTATGCAAAAATTACCGCTACCACTTTTATTTTATAGAAAATAATAGCTACTTGTGAATGAGAGAAAAATATGCAATTATGAAGCTTTTGTAATTTCGCGTGTAAGTTTTGTTGCATTCGAACTATTGTTGTCAGTTTTGCTCACAACAGCCACTAGAGTCTAGAAATGTCTAGAAGAAGTCGTGTTGGACAAGAGAACATGTTTCCTGAACTAGACAACAGCGGGCTTCTATACTCTTCACAGACGAGTCCAGATTCACACTGGAGAGCGATTTAGGACGTCTTCTGATCTGGAGAGAACAATGCACTCGATACCATCAATCAAACACTGTCGAAACACAGAGGTACAGAAACGGCGGAATCATGGTTTGGGCTGGGATCTCACTCGGAGGCCACACTGACCTGCATGTGTTCCATGGAGGAACTGTGATTGGTGCGAGATATCGGGATGAGATCCTTGATTCATATGTGCGCCCATATGCCGGTGCTATTGGCAATGGTTTCATTCTAAAGGATGATAATGCGAGACCACACCGAGCTGTGGTTGTTGAGGATTATCTTGAGGATCACGGTTTGGAGAGAATGGAATGGCCAGCTCACTCTCCAGACTTGAATCCGATAGAACATCTTTGGGACTATCTTGGAAGACAGGTTGCGGCTTTAAGTTCTCCTCCAAGGTCATTAAATGAACTGTAACAAGGCTTACTCCAAGTCTGGTCAGCGTTACCTATTTCGGTGTCCGACAATTTAATTGAGAGCATGGAAAGTCGATGCCGCCAATGCATTCAAGTCCGGGGTGGGCATATATCGTATTAGAACCAGTTTTTTAATGTTTCTGTCACATTTTACTGCATAATACTGCGATGTACTGATTTCTTCAAGAATGGAACTTTCCACCATGAGTGCTTTTTTGTTGTAATTTCATTTATACGTTTAACTTAAGTAAATTTCTATGTTGCATTTAATAAATAACAGTTTAGCGCACATTTCCTCCAAATTTGTTGTTTCTATATTCATTCATTTGCAAATTAGACGCAAAAAACCGGTTGTACCTTAACTTTTGGAGGCCAGTGTATATTGATAGTTTTTATCTATGTAAGTTGCGAGTGTTACTGTAGGACAAATTTCTGATATTTTCAAATTAATAGATCAGATTCATTTTTTTCCTCTATTGGCCTATGTATCGACGGCCGACTTAGCTTTTCCATGTGTTGGTAAGGTATAGTATATGTTCAACATTTCCGGCTCTGCAGACAAAATTTATACATGATAATTTTTTTTCAGTCGGTAGACCGACTAGCTATTTATGTCATTCGAAAATGTGACAGAACACGTGACTTTCATACTGGCTGACCAGATAGATCTATTGAAACTATTACTTTTTTTACTCATAACCTAGATAGGTTGACTGACCGACTAGCTTTTGCCATATGATTGTAAGGGTTTAGTGAAATGCATTCTGAAGACTTAAAGTCCTGCCAACCAGAATTTTTCCGAATTGTTTTTATTAATCGGCCTACTGACATACTACAGAGACAGTAATTAAATCTGCTGATAAGCCGACTGAATCCTTTTACCAAACATTGGGGGGGCAGCTGCCCCCCCTGCCCCCCCGCTCGCTACGCCCCTGGCTCACGCACACCATCGATAAAATGTTGCAGAGCTAAACTTTCTCTAATTTCAGTCGGACAGCCAGGATAAGCAAGATGGGAAAGTCTCTCGACATCCGTAGCAAGCTCTTGCAGGGATTCAGTGGATTTCTGCTGTCGAGATTTGAGCTGGAGTCTGCTATATTCCTTCATGCATTTCTCGCCAAAGCGTAATTCTATGGCACTGACGAGCGTTTCAAAATCCAGCGATTCATTTGCAGGCAAAGTCTGTAAGACGTCGGCAGCATCAGCTCGTAGAGAAGCAGCTAACTGGCAAGCTTTTGTCTGGGAATTCCATCCATTGGCGTCCGCTACGATCCCAAATTGTGTCTTAAAAACTGGCCATGAGGATTTTCCGTCATAGGTCGAGAGTTTAATAGAGGCCTGAGGAAGCATAGCTTGATACTTGACATCTTCGGGATAGTTTTCGGCAGTTATCTTTTGTTTCTTCACATTTTCCAACTCCTTTTCTACACTCTCAATCCTTTCTTCTACGGTTTTGGCTGTCCTTTGTATTTCTTCTACCTTTTCTTCTACGGTTTTGGCTGTATTTTGAACTTTTTCTTCTATTTCTTGAAATCTTTCTTCAACTTTGTTTTCCACGCCGTCAATTCTGTCATTTAAAGATGTTATTTTATCCTCTATTAGTTCTTTCAACTCACCAAGGTTGGTTGACATATCCTTCTTCATATCATCTTTTAACTCACCAAGGTTCGCAGTCATTTTCTCATCCATCGCTGACATATCTTTCTTCATTTCAGCCTGGTTCGCAGTCATTTTCTCATCCATTGCTGACATATCTTTCTTCATTTCAGCCTGGTTCGCAGTCATTTTCTCATCCATCGCTGACATATCTTTCTTCATTTCTTCTTTCAACTCGCCAAGGTTCGAAGCTAATTTCTCCAATAATTCTTTCAGTTGACCCTCCATTGCTCTGGTGATCGGCATTCAACCCCACTCCTGACACCAAATGTTGTGAGCTCGGGGTTCGAAAGGACTGATGCCAATATATAAGAACAATAAAAAGGCTTTATTCACTATAAACAGTGCAATACGATCACAAATATCTTCTGAAAATTACAAGATATTCAATAATCTTCAAATCCAATAAAAGCTAAGCAAAATTTCACACAGAAACAATGCGTTCAATACGACGTATCAACGACAAAATCGATCCGAGAAACACAGTTCTCAATGCAAAGCCTCTCGTATGAATTCAATCGCAGTTGACAGACAACTAACTAACTGAACTGATGGAGGTCCTTATATAGGTTTCAGAGATCTTTCCAGATTATTCCAGAGCCTTCAGATGCTAGAAATTACCAGAAAATGCTTTAACTTTCGATAGAGAACCCAAGCAAGAAAGGATCCCAATGTATAGGTATAAGGGGGGTGTGGTTGCACAAAAAGTCGCCAAATCCGTTGCCAACTTGGCGACATTTGGCGATATATCGCCAAATTTGGCGACAAAAATAAGTCGCCAAAACCATCGCCAACTTGGCGATAAACCCATTCCTTGGCGATATTTCAATAGACTTCCATTATAAAGATGAGGGTGTAAGGTTGTTTTCCTTGCAAACCATCTGAGGCCTTTAGCATTGAGTTACATGATGCTCAATAGGAAATACATTAATAATACTGCAAATTTCACAATAATAAAATAAAATAAATTTAAACAAATGGAATATTTACAGATATATACAAAATTCATAACAATATAAAAGAAAGTCCTTTCTGGCTAGATGATCAACGCACAGCCAAAACTACTGAACCTACATTGACGAAACTTGCAGGAAAAATACTTCTTAGTATGTAGAGGCGCACTAAGACGGGATTTTCAAAAACTCCACCCCTAAGGGGGTTAAAAGGGGGAACAAACTTTTAAAAAATTCCTTAAAAATCGGGTATTATAGTTACGAGACAAATGATAACATATTTTAATGTATTTTTGTATGCCGAATCGAATGGTATCAATTAAATACTCATAAGTCAAATAGTTCGTGAGATATTGCACATTTTTCTAATTTGGCGAAGTCTTTGACGTCATAATCTAACAATTCTAACAATACAAGTGAGAATTTCTGAAAATACATCCGTTACTATAGCAATGGAAGAAATTAAAATTAAACTACATGGAACCCGTCAAAACGTGACGGAAAAAAAATACTATAACAATATCAGTAAAATAAGCTTCTTTATTATTTAAGTAGGGCTTCGTATGAAACAGTCTTTCAAATATTTTATTTTAAAAAATCCCCCTCCCCCCAAGTGAAATGCTATTTCCGATGCAAACTCCAAATGAACACTCCGTAAACAAATGTGTAATGCAAATCAGTTTGACATTACCACCATATTCCCCACGACAAAAAAAAAAAAAAAGGTCATGGACCTATGAAGTATCATACAAATAGTCCTATTATAAAGTATCATACAAATTTCCTACTTTCATATCATATTCAGTAAATAAAAGAACATAATACAAGCATCGCCCCCCCCCCTGTGATAATGCAATCGAATGAGCTCCTATGCGCATATGTATTGCATCTGCCCAAAGGTACCGTTGAAATTTGACGTTAAAAAAAGTTTTAAAATGTTTAAATTAAAAGTTTTAAAATGTCCTCTTTAATCATTGTTCGTTTCAAATCCATATCTTCTAAAACGCATCCATCGTTTTAAGCTAATCAATTTTTATGTAAAAATGAAGAATTTTTGTTAAAAATAATAAATTAATATGCAGATGAGGGAGAATTTTAATGTAATGTAATGTAATGAATTTTCAATTGTAATTTATTTGTATGGTTTCTTCTATCCCTTTACATAATCAGGATGATTATTCCTTTTCCATCACAGTCGATCTCTTATACAGTTAAATATCCAATGGATCTCTAGAAAAATAATAAATAACAGTTCCTAGCATATTCTGATTCAACATATACATCAACGAATTCAACATATCAATTTTATGTTAATCATAAACTAAAAATAGTTTTTTTTTTCTTTTGACAGATTTTATATTAGCGCCAAAATACTCTATCTTATGGATAATCTGATCTTATGATTTATCAGGTTTTTATTATTTTTTTTTCCACTTTTCATGAAAGTTAGGGATACCTATTTTCAATTGTTGCAACTTTCCAAGGGGCTAAAACATTATTAAAACAAACGGATGGTCATTGTTGAGATAGAATTGAAAAATATTTCATGCTTGAAAATTATTTAAAAAGTCGTTAAATTAAGCGGCAGATTTCAAATAAATTTCAATCGAAAGCTAATTTTTTTTTCCTAATTGAGGATGTAAGAATTGAAATTATAAAATGTAGTAAAAAAATTAAATTTTTAGTATTTAGAAGTCATGTAAGCGCGATGAAAGCTAAAGCGATAGTGCCGTTTGTTGTCACAACCGTTATACATTTCTAAATATTGCCATTTTTTTTTGCTTGGCGTCCAAAAGTAGACTACCATTTTTTGACATCGAAAGAAAAATTCACAGTGAAAGAAATAAGACTTTGACGCTAATAAGGAACTGTTAAATGAACTTATAACAAACCTACCAAAATAATTCCTATAAAATATTAGCCTTACATTGTTTATTCTAGCTAAAAATACAATCATTATTTCAAGTTTTTTTTTTCCTGAAATTCTTTACTTTTGTGAATTTTTTTTATTAAAAAAGGAAATCTTAATAATTTAAATCCTATAATTCCTATAACTTAATCCTACCCAGATAGCAAGCAAGGTTCCGAAAACGTTCATTTTTCATTTTCATTCCATTTTTCTGCAAAGGTGAGTTATCCTCACCATATAGCATGGGTGCAAGAATGTTTGCAATACTACGTTTTGGAGATAAGCTTCAGGCACCCAATATTCTCAAATCAACCGTCAAGCATCTGATTTTCGCGCATGTGCAACCAACTGTCGTAGCGTTGCCTGTTGTTCTTGCTTTACAAAACAAAATGTCGCTGAAGCTGTCATTCGGATCGTCATGTCAAGTGTAAAGTATGTGTTCAATATTTACAGGAAATAAGGTAAGTTTGTTACTAGTATATTGTTATTAGTTAAATCTTTTAATCTATGATAACTAAATAATGTATTTCTCTTGACAAGATTTACTCCTTATTCAGAAAATAATAAAATTTATCTTATGCTTTAGTGTAAATTGCACATAAGGAAAAATATGATTAGAAGTTTTTTTTTTTTTTTAAATTATTATTACATAAACTCATTTAACTGTAACTTTTAAATTATTATTACAAAAACTTATGTAAACATGATTTACTTATGACCTTTTATAGTATAGCGTTTTTGAATTATCACATTTTTTTAAAACGTGGTTTCAATTTCAGTAAATGCATAACAGGAGTGCTTCATATATGATGAAGGAACTCCCATTATATACTTTACTACATATAAATATTAAAGTATATGGGCGAACGGTAAAACACGAAATCTAGAGGCAAAAATTTTTAGGGATAGTGTTTAACATGTTTTATTGTCAATTAAATTATGATCGAATTAAAAGCACTCACTCTAACCTTAATCATAATTTTGCTTTTAGTGATTAATTAACCACCACCCCTGGCCGGCGTTTATGATCGATTTATAAATGTAAACATACTTTTAACTTCAACAAATTACATTCAAACAAACTCTCTTTTTAAAATTTATTAGCATTATTAAAACTCTATTAAAGGTAGCTATATTCGAAATTTGTTTCTGTAATATATTCCTAGAAAAATGTACTTTAATTTTTAAAAAATGCATTCACTCCCCCCCCCCCCCCTCCTTCTTTCTCTTTCCTCAAAAACATATATGTTTTGCCACATATATTAAACAAGATAATGCTGTGATTATAATGTTTCATTAGTTAAATATATTTGAGAATATCTCATCCATATCAACATTTGTCTATATTACATGAACTCTCCCTTCCCTTTTCCTATAGTAATATAAAATAAAAAATTCTGCAAACACAAATAATTGCCCTAAAGTTATTCTGTCAAAAATTGCTGAATCATATGCATGTATTACATCTCAAAACTTGAATAAATTTGTTTTATATTATATGTATTGATGGAATAACAAATTACTTATTAAAAATATGAAACAAATATATTCATAGCATAAATTAATTTGCATCTGTCAACTTGCCAGTTGATTGAGAATTGGCAGCATCCTTAATATTATGATTGTGAGTCTTAAATGTTTATCAATTAACTTATTAATTATGATTACCTACCAATACTTTTAGTTAGTACTGGTAAATGGGAAAAAAAAATTATTTTAAATTAAAAGTTTCTTAAAATTCACACAAAATAAAAAATTTTGATTATTATTATTATTATTTTTTTAATTGAGCTAGTAAATATGAAATGGTCTTGTCCCCCCCCCCCCCCTACAGAATTCTCTGTATTAGCATTGAAAAATAGCCTTATAATAATCTGGCCATCAACCTGAAGTTTTGACCTTTACCTGTATAAATTAAATCTGCCCCTTTAATAATTTTTTATACTATGTGGAATAATGCAATTTTTTTGTGAATACATAAAAAATTACTATGTTTGTTTTTATTTTAAATTAAGTTGGGGTTTATGGGACCCACAACTACAAGCAAAAAAAGTTTTAAATTAGTCTGGGGTCCTACTGTAATGAAAGAATTTACATGATTTACAGAGTATTGTTGAATTATATCATTACTCAACAAAATGAAACCTGTCTGATTTAAAATGTTTTGTTGTTGTTGTTGCCGGGGGTCTAAATAACTAGAGTTTATCGTACAGCAGTGTTAGTGTTTTTTCTTTCTTTCATCTCAAACTGTTCTTTAAATTTGAGATGTGTGCAGTATGAGTTTTTTGATTTTGACTGTTCTCTGAATATAGGTAAATGACCATTTGTCACTGCTTACAATCATTAGATGCCATTTTATGATTAAATTTACAAAACCACGAAGAACACCATAAAACATTGTGAACAATGATGTACAATTTTAATGTTAAATTTTAATTGAATAAAAAATTTGGTACTTTTCGGTTAGCCGGGCGCCAGTGATATATGTACATATATAAATACATATGTATATACATACATTATATGTATATATATGTGTACGTATATATATATGTGTATATATACATGTATATATATACATGTATATAATCACTGGCGCCCGGCTAACCGAAAAGAACCAAATTTTTTTCTCAAATGAGGTATTGTGCTGTCCTCTAAAAAAATCCACGGTGAAATGTTTCCTAAAAAAAAAAACCCGCTCTAGTACTACATCAAATATTTCACTAAAGTCAATTTTATTGTTTTGTTCTCTTTTTTTGCACCATTTAGAATAATAAAAATAGTTAAAAATATTTAAGGAATACTTATTTAGTTTGCTTATTCAGTTTTAAAATAATTTAAACTAACAATTTGAGAATTCTGATAAAACATCTTCATTTTTACAGATTTTCTTGTTATAATAAAATTTTAGAATATATGCATAACTTTTTAATTGTTTTTATGCTAAATCATTAATATGCAATAAAATGCATCATTTTCAGCTGATTACGTCAGTTTTTTTTTTTTTTTTTTTTTTTTTTTTTTTTTTTTTTAGGTAACATGGGTTATTTTTTTAAAAGTGGTTGTTTTTTAAATTTTTGCTTAATTG
Organism: Maratus michaelseni; assembly: GCA_963931845.1. Lineage (NCBI taxonomy): Eukaryota > Metazoa > Arthropoda > Arachnida > Araneae > Salticidae > Maratus > Maratus michaelseni. The sequence continues at coordinate 251,308,907 of OZ007590.1, read as the reverse complement.
GCTGCCACTTTTTAAGAAAGTGATAAAATGAAAAATGCTCAACATTAAAATTTTAGTCAGAACAAGCTGTAAAAATGTATCCATGTTTAATTTGTTTTTAATTTTTATATTGGACATTATATAGAGAAAATTTCATAAAATGGTTTTTTTTAGAGGACAGTACAATATTTAAAATAACGGTGCACATAATGACAAGCATGACATTTGGAAAATAATATTTTTTACTTTTATGCTAAATGTTAAAATAGTATAAATTATTGTATCAAAATAAACATTAAAAAAATAAAACAAAAGAAAATGAATTAAAAAAAAAATAATATATTTAAATAAATTAAGTGATAGGTCGTGTGCTTCATAACCCTTTGCATTTCTTTGTTGACCGTGACTGGACGTTTGTCACTACTACAGAATTAAATTCTTGCTACCACCAATTAGAAAAGATTATCTTTGTAGTATGTTTCTGCAACATTTGTAATTTTAATCTACCACAACGATTTTAGTAAAACAATAACAATGGTGGCACCAAAATGGTTATCACTATTTCAAAAACAATAATTTTCAAAGAGTGGAAAGGTTAATCTAAGTTGGCTGTGTTCTTCTTTCTGGAAAGGCAAGAGTGAAATCTATTTTTGAATTTGTTTCAATTATGTGAATCTTTTGATGCTTATCAGTTGACATATTGATTCAATATTTCTTCATTCCTACTCCAAGTGGTTAGTCTTAAGTTATAATTAAAATAACATGAAGTATGCATAATGTATAGACTTTTATTGTAATGTTAAAACCATTTATGACAGGAGATATGTGTGATATAAGATGTGTACACAGTCCTTGATTTTAACTATTATTACTATATCCGAATGATAATTTTCACCTTATTTAATAAAACAGCATTAAATAAGGTGAATATTATTTGGAAATAATGGTGCAGGGAAGCTTGTCATGAAGGGTTTAAAGTTTATTTCTTGGTTGTCATTATTTTATTTTGCCTTTTGTAGTTACAAATTCTAATGACAAAATCTGGTGACGATAATAAAGCCATGGTTGCCAGCATGTGACGAAAATAGTTCTCGAACAGAAAAGCTGCTAAAAGAAGGAACTACACCAGAGTTCCTCGAAAAGATTTGTTACAAGCTTATACAGCTTGTTGATAATTTCTTAAGGTAAGAAAAATGATTTTAACACATTATATAATAACAAATTTAATGTTATTAAAAGTTATTTCTTAATAATTTCAGCTGATTATTTATTTATTTTTTATTTTAAAATTGAATTTTTATTAATTTATTCAAATTGAAAGATAATTTCAGATAACTTAATGTATGTAAGTTTAAAAACAATGTGTGGCATAAATCAGGCATGCGATTCTTCAAGGAAACATCAAATGTTAAATACACTACCACTTACTGTTATACTCCAACCATAATATATGTTATAAACATTAGCATTTGTATTAAGTTTATTTTATTAATATATAAAACATAAAAGAAAAAATAAACTGTATTGTGCATTCTTTTTCAAGCATAGATATCGAATTTGTGATTAATTGATATGGTTATAACCGTTTCTGAACTCATTTAATTTTTCTTTATAAATTATATATTTACATAATAAATTAAAATATATACGTTTTTCTGGGTGTATTTTTTCTCCGGGAGGGATTTCTGTGGCTCTGGGGGTACATTGTAAAGTTCTGGGGGCAGGGGGGTGTTACATGTTACCAATTACTTTTTTTAAATTATATATATAATTTAAAAAAAGTAATTGGTAACATGTAATCAAGGTATGCAATCAAGATGAAGCAACCAATAAAGGCTGCAGTTCTATTCTTTAAAATTAAAAATTGAAATATCAGTTAATATTACGCCATGTTGACACAATCATATAAATCTTTTTTTATGATTGTGTTTGTAGTTTTTTTTTAGTTTTATCAATGCTAAAACGCATTTCAAGCTAAGCATAACGTCATTTTCCCCGGTACAAACTTTTACACGTACATATGCTTAAGCACCATGCATACAAATAAAAATATATTTTGCATTTAATTGTAAAGAAAAAAAATGGCATCAACAAAGTTATAAAGCTTAATGATAAAATGAACCCAATGGACAATATTTCCGTGACGTCACAGTAAATATGAATTTTTATTTGCTTATAAAACACACGGATAAATATTTTTACCGAAATACTTAAACATTTTAACTATATTTTAACTTACAAATTAAAAAATTCGGCCTAAAAATCACGTGCTTTTAATATTTAATATTTATTTTTTTATGCTCGCAATCATTGAGTTCAGAAAATAAACTCTGTACGTCGCAACAGTGGGCGTTAATCCGTTTGCCGACTTTATGACGTCATAAGCAGAAGTAAAATTTTAATTTAAAATTACGGCTAATTAATTAAATTTTCGAACAAACGAATGCATGATAACAAATCTGTGACCAAATATCTTTCATTTAAAAAAAGAATGATGTAATTTGATGTAGTAGTTTGTTCTCACGGATTGTCGAAACAAAACGCTTAGCGTTTTAAATATATAGATCATTTTGTTATTTAATTCTTTTGTTTATTTTTACAGATAGAAACATTAATTGTTCAATTGTGAATGGAATAATATTATTCTTACGGATATTTATGTAATTGCGTATTATTATTAATTTTAACGCCACGATTTAAAATAAAACGTGATTACTAAAATAAAGTTTCGAAGATCTGTTTAGCATTATATATTGCTTCTTTTTTTTTTCAGTCTTCAGCTATGTTTCCCCTTTTCTTTGGGTAGATAGTTAGTTATTCATACGATTTCGGGCTAATTTTACGCGATCAGATACCTCGCCAATTGGCTTTTTAGCTACCATGTTGGGTACTTCTCTGTTATCCCGTCAACCACTTTTCATAACAAAAAACAATCGCCAAATTGTAACGCCAAATAAACGGGAGAACGTTGCCATTGGAATATCAAAATAAATAAATAAATAAAATAAAATAAGAATGTAAGGACACAATTGTTATTTTACTTAATGAAAGCTATAATAATATTATAAAGTAGTAAAGATTGTTTTTTTGTTTGTTTGTTTGTTTGTAGGCGGTAATCTCTGGAACTACTCAAGCGATTTCAAAAGTGATGGGGGCAAATTGATGGTAACAATCCCTGCTCCAACATAGGCTATATTTTATGTCGGTGCCACTACTCCTATAGGGGGAAGGGGCAAACCAAGAAACGTTCTAAAATTTTGATTTTTTTTTATACTGAAGGGGCTAGAAACATGAAATTTGGCATGGTAGTTACTTATAAGATGTAAATGCTTTCTAAGAACAAATTCTAATAAAATTCGAAATTTAAAAGGGTGAGATCAGCGAAAAGCGTTCTAAAAACATTATAAATTACAATTTCTATGGAATCTGTGGAACTACAGAACCGATTTCAAAAGTGATGGGGTCAAATTGATGGTGACAGTCCCTGATCCAACTTAGGCTATATTTTACGTTGGTGCCACTACTCCCAGGGGGATGCAGGAGCGAAAAATGTTCTAAAATTTAGATTTTTTTACACTGAAGGTGTTTGAAGCATGAAATTTAGCATGGTATTTACTTATAAGATGTAAATGCTCTCTAAGAACAAATTCTAATAAAATTCGAAATTTAAAAGGGTGAGATCAGCGAAAAGCGTTCTAAAAACATTATAAATTACAATTTCAATCGAATCTCTGGAACTACAGAACCGTTTTCAAAAGTAATAGTGGCAAATTGGTGGTAACAGTATCTGCTATAACATAGGCTATATTTTATGTCGGTGCCACTACCACAGGGCGGACGGGTTAAAGAGCGAAAAACGTTCTAAAATTTCGATATTTTTATACTAAAGAAGCTAGAAACAGGAAATTTGACATGGTAATTACTTATAAGATGTAAATGCTCTCTAAGAACAAATTCTAGAAAAATTCGGAATTTAAAACGTTGAGATGAGCAAAACGCGTTCTAAAAACATTCTAAATTACAATTTCTATGGAATCTCTGGAACTACCGAACCCTTTTCAAAAGTTATGGTGGCAAATTTTTGATGAGAATCCCTGCTCCAACCATTGCCAACTATAATACATTGTTATATTTATTGTTATATCGTAAGATCACGTTGTTATATTTTGGTTCAGGGTCTGTGTTCAGAGCCGGTGTACGGTTTTTCGAAGGATTTTGGCGAAATGACCAGGCCTTATGTATTATAGTTGGCAATGCTCCAACATAGGCTATATTTTACGTCGGTGCCACTAATCCCAGAGTGGCGCAGAAGCAAAAAACGTTATAAAATTGCCTTTTTTTTTTTCAAACTGAAGGAGCTAGAAATTTGAAATTTGGCATTGTAATTACTTATAAGATGTAAATGCTCTCTAAGAACAAAATTAAAAAAAATCGAAATTTAAAAGGGTGAAATGAGCGAAAACCGTTCTAAAAACATTCTAAATTACAATTTCTATGGAATATCTGGAACCACAGAACCGATTTCAAAATTGGTGGTGGCAAATTGATGGTGACACACCCTACTCCAACATAGGCTATATTTTATGTCGGTGACACTAACCCCAATGGGGTGCAGGAGTGAAAAATGTTCGAAAATTGCGACTTTTTTTTATACTGAAGGAGCTAGAAACTTGAAATTTGGCATGGTAGTTACTTATAAGATCTAAATGCTCTCTAAGAACAAATTCTAAAAAAATTCCAAATTTAAAAGAGTGAGATGAGCGAAACGCGTTCTAAAAACATTCTAAATTACAATTTCTATGGAATTTCTGGAACTACAGAACTGTTTTCAAAAGTGATGGTGGCAAATTGATAGTTACAGTTCCTGCTGTAACATAGGCTATATTGCATGTCAGTGCTACTAATCCCAGGGTGGTGCAGGAGCAAAAAACGTTCTAAAATATCGATTTTTTTACACTGAAGTTGTTAGAAACATGAAATTTGGCATGGTAGTTACTTATAAGATGTAAATACTCTCTAAGAACAAATTCTAAAAAAATTCGAAATTTAAAACGGTGAGATAAGCGAAAAGCGTTCTAAAAACATTCTAAATTACAATTTCTATGGAATTTCTGGAACTACCGAACCCTTTCCAAAAGTGATGGTGGCAAATTTTTGATGACACTCTCTGCACCAACATAGGCTATATTTTATATCGGTACCACTAATCTCAGGGGGGGGGGGGTGCAGGAGCGAAAAACGTTCAAAAATTGCAATCTTTTTTATACTGAAGGAGCTAGAAATTTGAAATTTGGCATTGTAGTTACTTATAAGATGTATTGCTCTCTAAGAACAAATAAAAAAAAATATTTGAAATTTACAAGGGTGAAATGAGCGAAAAGCGTTCTAAAATCATTCTAAATTACAATTTCTATGAAATCTCTGGAACCACAGAACCGATTTCAAAAGTAATGGTGGAAAATTGATGGTGACAATTCCTACTCCAATATAGGCTATATTTTATGTCGGTGCCACTAAACCGAATGGGGTGCAGGAGCGAAAAATTTTCGAAAATTGTGACTTTTTTTTATACTGAAGGAGCTAGAAACTTGAAATTTTGCATGGTAGTTACTTATAAGATCTAAATGCTCTCTAAGGACAAATTCTAAAAAAATTCGAAATTTAAAAGGGTGAGATGAGCGAAACGCGTTCTAAAAACTTTCTAAATTACAATTTCTAGGGAATTTCTGCAACTACAGAACTGTTTTCAAAAATGATGGTGGCAAATTGATGGTTACAGTTCCTGCTCTAACATAGGCTATATTTCATGTCAGTGCTACTAATCCCAGGGTGGTGCAGGAGCAAAAAACGTTCTAAAATATCGATTTTTTTACACTGAAGTTGTTAGAAACATGAAATTTGGCATGGTAGTTACTTATAAGATGTAAATGCTCTCTAAGAACAAATTCTAAAAAAATTCGAAATTTAAAACTGTGAGATAAGCGAAAAGCGTTCTAAAAACATTCTAAATTACAATTTCTATGGAATTTCTGGAACTACCGAATCCTTTTCAAAAGTGATGGTGGCAAATTTTTGATGACACTCTCTGCTCCAACGTAGGCTATATTTTATGTCGGTACCACTAATCTCAGGGGGGGGGGGGGGGGGATTGCACGAGCGAAAAATGTTCAAAAATTGCAATCTTTTTTATAATGAAGGAGCTAGAAATTTGAAATTTGCCATTGTAGTTACTTATAAGATGTAACGCTCTCTAAGAACAAATAAAAAAAAAATTTGAAATGTACAATTGTGAAATGAGCAAAAAGCGTTCTAAAATCATTCTAAATTACAATTTCTATGAAATCTCTGGAACCACACAACAGATTTCAAAAGTAATGGTGGCAAATTGATGGTGACAATCCCTACTCCAATATCGGCTATATTTTATGTCGGTGCCACTAAACCCAATGGGGTGCAGTAGTGAAAAATATTTGAAAATTGCGACTTTTTTTATACTGAAGGAGCTAGAAATTTGAAATTTGGCATTGTAGTTACTTATAAGATGTAAATGCTCTCTAAGAATAAATTAAAAAAAATCGAAATTTAAAAGGGTGAAATGACCGAAAAGCATTCTAAAATCATTCTAAATTACAATTTCTATGAAATCTTTGGAACTACAGAACCGATTTCAAAAGTGATGGTGACAATCCCTGCTCCAACATCCTCTTTAATATAAAGCTATGCGTTGCTGACAACTGGGTTTTTCGCTAATCTTTGCAACAGAAAATGAAACATTTGAAGTTACTGAAAAAAATAATAGCTCGAAAAGTATTAGTCAGAAAATTGTTAGACAAACTGCGTTTGAAAGATAAAAAATTGTATATTCCTTGATATAAATTTCAAATCTAATGATTATGCAATTTTTCAAATATTGAATTTTAAAAATTACCAAATTTCACAATAAAGTACTATAGCGAAACTTTCACGCATAAAAAAATAATGATAAGAGCAACGTGTTCTGACGTGTATATTGGCTATAGAACGAGTCACAAATTATAGTAGCCTTATTATTCTCTTAAAATATAAAATTGAATTATGAAATGTCAATATTTTGATATTTTGTTTGAATAAACGTTCGTTAAGAGAAGTTGACCAGCGTAGCGGGCGTAGCTTGCTAGTAACTGTATAATTATCAAATTGTAAGGTAAGCATGTTACCTTTTCTATTTACAGCAGTGTGTATGAAAGAGGAAGGATTTATGTACAGGGTGATTTTTTTTTAAAGTTGTGAAAGTAAAACACTATAACAAAAGAACCAACTGATCCAAATGACCCTAAAATTTTACCAGTATGCTTCCAAAGCAATGGGTATTTTTTAGGCATGGTTAAAAAAAAAACTTAAAATCGTACCGACAGATGGCGTTGTAAGGTAGCAGAAACAAAGAATATCGTCTGTGAGAGGAAAACAATGGACTGTACTTTGAGAAACCATCTTCCGTAAGCCCTCTGTCGTCATTGGACCTTTTCTTAAATTCTTAAGCATCCTAAATCTCCTAAGAGCAATTGCTGCGCTGTCATTATTCTGATAATACAGTTTCACTAACAACGCACGGTCCGTTAATGGCGCAGTCATTGCGAGGATTTCCGTAGAATAATGAGCACGAGATGTGCGTACTTTACGTTTTTAGCGCCAATGTGCGTGTGCCGGGTGCAAGTTCGTCTCCCGACTTTACTGCATGTACAGCGCCATTTGTCGGTGCGATTTTAAGTTTTTTTTAAACCACGCCTAAAAAATCCCCATTGCTTTGAGAGCATACTGGTGAAATTATAGCTCATTTGGATCAGTGGTTCGTTTGTTATAGAGTTTTACTTTCACAACTTAAAAAAAAAAATCACCCTGTATGATAAAAAAATGAGTTTTTGGACCATTCATGACTAACATTACATAAAGTCACAATTTACGATTCTTGCAAAAATTAGTTAATAGACCCTATTATTCATTCAAGTTTTATTTCCCAAATAATTAAGGTAAAAATTTGTTTTTAAATGTACATAATGTTAATTGCATAGATATAAAAAGTTATGAGTTATTCAAAGGTTATCGATATTTACGCAAGATTAAAACTTATTCCAGAAAATTTGAATAATACTTTTAATCTCTAAAAATTATACGTCCATTCCGTATTTCTTCGCAGTACAATATCCGTGATATTCATTTTTAAATGACTATTCAGATGTTTTTGTCAGGATGAACTCTTATTTAAAGAGTTATAAAAAGCAATCGAAACGCCAAATATCTATTAAAATATATGCATGGTGTGAAGAAAACTTTATTTAATGAAATTTCTACTTGTTTGATTTTTTTAAAGTTCAAATTTTCAATCAAAAACATTTAAAAAATGAATGCTTTTCGCATTGAAAAGCATTGCAGAAGCAGGCTAGGATGCGAATTTGGAAAGTTCCCTCGATTGGTGCACTTTTGGCGAGAAACGCATTTTGAGATAAAATACAAAATATGGTACTGATCTCTCAAATGTGGCATCAAGCTTAGCGTTGTTTGCAAAACTAGTTGCTTGTATTATTTATCTGGCTCCTCTGTTTCTGTTTATATTTAGGAAATGAAATGTAACAATTTGATAAAAGTAAGTTTTAAGATATTTATTATTTATCACTGTAGTATATATATTTGGCTTATTATAATTAATATTGTTACCGAACTTTAACATCGATCAAAATAGTCGTACCAAATATATAAATAAAATTGCTAATCGCGTTTGTTTATACTAGAATTTATACTTTCAGAGAGTTTCTTTCTTTTATTCTACTTATTACCAAGATTGCAATTTTAACAAAAATATTTTTCTCTGTATAAATTCATGTATAACTTTTAAAAAGTTCAAAGGCTGCATTTTCTTTCACACACACAAAATAATAATAATAATTATACTACCATGAACTGTGTAAATGTAAATCTTTTTTTTAAGTGATTTATCTAGAAAATAATTTGCATGATTAATTTTATAGTATTCCCGTGTCACTCTTAAAATAAGCTTGGGTTATATTTTTAATAAACTCTGTATTTCATATATTTTTCTGCATTCTTTTAAAATATGGATTTTTTTTTTTTTTTTTTTTCAGTGACAGCTCCTGCTCACTACTATTAACAACACCAGCACATTAATTGAATGGGTATTGTCTGTGCTGTATGATTTGTTATGCTCATCATATCATTGACAATACTTGCTCAATTACACTTAATTCTGTATGGATATGGTTGTGAAAATGTAACAGTTGGAATTTTCTGCAAAGCTTGGTATGGGAGTTATTGAATCAACATTCTACTTCAGCGTTAATTCAAGGTATAATTTTTGTTTCATGACATTATTGATTAAGTAATACCAGTTTTTGTCCAGCTTTCTAAATATCCCTGCAGTTATTTTTTTTTAGAGTACTTCATTTTTCAATAAAATTCTATCTCTTTATAAGCTTTCAATTTATAAAAGAATAAATTAACATCCTTTCTATTTAGGGCTAACCATGAGTTAGCCCTAAATACTTGTGCAGATTACTTTTTAATGTATATTTGGTTGATTTTATTATTTTATTTACTTATATATCTTAATCAAAATTCCTACAAATTTTGTATATAATTATTTATAATTTTTTATTACAGAATAATACACAATTATTAATATTTAGAAATAAGAATTAAAATTAGACTGAATATATATATATATATATATAAATATATATATATATATATATATATAAATATATATATATATATATATATATAAATAATATTTCATGAAATTAAATTATTAGTGATTGTGTATTATAAATTGTTTAAAAATATTAAACAGCCATTGAATAATACTTAAAAAATCAATTTAGGCGACCAATAATTAAGAAAAAATACCTGTTTTCAGCATTACTGTTATAGAATTTGGTTTAAATAAACAATAACTGTGTTTATTGTTGCTTTATTTATAAATAGGAATAGCTGTTTACTGTGAATTGCATACTAAGATATTTTTAAACAGTTAAATTTTGATGAAATCTTTTGCCTATCTTTTACAAAAAAAAAAAAAAAAAAAAATTACAGACATTGCATTTAGATTTCTGGTGTTATTATTTATTTTTTTTTTTCATTGAGGACTTTTAGTATGCTTCTAAATAGGATTGTATACAGGGAGGACAAATATTCATATTTAAAGAGTAAATGTCTTATGTCAATGATTTATAAAACTGTTCCATAAAAATATTAATATGATCATTATAAGAAATTGCAGTATTTATTTTTTACAGAATAATTTTAGTTTTCTCTTTTCTTATAATTGAAAAGATATTTTTAAAACATAATTGCTTAATTAAAAAAAAAAAGTGCTGAATTAAAAAGTAATGAAGATTAAAGTGTAACTCTAAAGTACTAGCAAAAACTTCCAAGTGTTTTATTAAATATTGTTAATTGTTATTTTGACAAAGCCTTCAGAATGTTGCACTAATTTTACCATTTAACAAATGCTTTTGACCATTGATCAAAACATATTTTCATCCAGATTGTTAAAACCATGCTTAAAACTAAAGCTAATACAGCTCTGTTTGGTGTGGGGGGGGGGGGGGGCAGAGCCATCCTGATGAAAAATAATAATAAACTAGAACTAAATATAATAATCAATGTTTACATCTATCTACATTCTGTCTAACATTAACATTTTATTCAAAAGTAAAAGAAGAGAAGCTCACGCGGTGTTCAAATAATAATTTAAAAAAAAATTAAAGTTGCAACAGTTTTTGCAAAAATATTATTTTCCATCATCAGTATTTGATAATACATTTGTGAAAAAAAAAAAAAAAAAAAGGAACAGCTTTGGAATTCACCCAAAGTTCGCCATCTTGTATTTTAAATCAAAACATATTTGTTTTGCTTCTCATTTCCAAAATAATTTTCATTCATATTTACTTATTATAAACACGTTATTAAATTTTAATGACTAATTTATTTATATTTAATAATAAAAGTTAAAAAATGTTTTAATTTTACACACACATTTATTTTTTTTATAAAACATATGTAATTTTTATTATAAATACATACAAGTTTTTTGTATTATTATAAACATGTTTTTAATTTTATTGACTAATAAAAGTTAAAATGTTTTGATTTAAAAAACACGATGGCTGACTGCGGGCAAATCCCAAAGCTTAGTCAAAAAAAAAAAAAAAAAAAAAAATTATGTACATAAAGAAGCAGTATAAATATTGAATTAAATTTCTAATGTGTAAATCTGTAGATCAGATGCCTTAAATGTCAGCTCTTCAAGTCACATTTTTTTAAAACTTATTATGTTTAACATTAGACATTTTCGTTTAAACCCAGTCCTTTTTTTCATGTAACTTGTATTACTTTTAATTTGTTACGCCTTATATTTATTCCGTACTAAAATTTGGGGAGAAAATTTGACAAAGCCTCCTTATACAGTATAGGATCCGTTATCCGGCGTCCCGGTATCCGGAATGCAAAACACTAAACGAAAAAAAAAAAATTCTTAAAAAAAAAAAATTAAAAAAACATAAAATTTAAAGTGTCAGTAAAATAAAAAATAACAAAATGATATTGCCTTTATTCATTAATTTATAAATTCAATAAATACTGTAAAATCCCGATTGTAAGACCCCCCCCCCCTTTTTTTCGAAATCAAAAAAGGTTAAATTTGGGAGGGGGGCTTATAATCAGGATTTTTTCTAAAAATTATTTAAAAACCTGTTTTTATCATTAATTTAAAAGTAAAAAAGGGGCGAGAATCTTCCGTATTTCGGCAAATTAAAAAAATAATAATAATAAAATAAAATAAAAATGAATCCCCAACCCTAAAATCCACCCCCCCCCCCCCCCAAAAAAAAAAAAAAAAATTAAAAATCATTTTTTAAATATTTTTCTTTATTTCTTATTTTATTATAACAATAAATGCTATCTATCTAAAATCAATCTAAATCTGCTCTCAAAATTACTGTTTCCCCCCCTCCCCTCTGGTACCAAAAATGTATAGTTTAACCTTTATACTTTTTAATTTTAAACTTCTTTTCAGACTTATTAAATACTCTATATTAAAAATAAATAACTCCAACCTACCACCTAAATTAACCCATCCTCCTAAAATCCCTGCTTCTCCCCCCCTGCCCCCCCCCCCAAACTTATCTCATGAAGATCCTCCCCCTCCAAATGCATCGCGTAAAATTTAATCTCATCAAAAAGTCACCTGTAAAAAATGCAGCCAAGTCTCGTAACTCATTTACCGTAAAAAGTACTGAGATCGTATAAAGCCAAGTTTAACTATCTTATTAACTCTGAAATTTTCATTCACAAATCACTCCTAGTCTCTACATCTTTAGTTAATTATTATTTTATGACTTGGCAATTACGCAGCACAGGAAAGTTATTACACCTTACTATGTCATGGGATGGGATGGGATAATTTAACTAAAGCAAATTATATACGGACAGGGAAGCTATTACACCTTATATGTTATAGTATTATTTGATTAAGACTAACTATATACATCACATTCTCGTGCTACGTAATTGCCAAGTCACAAAATAATAATTAACTAAAGATGTAGAAACTAGGAGTGATTTGTGAATGAAAATTTCAGAGTTAATAAGATAGTTAAACTTGGCTTTATACGATCTCAGTACTTTTTACGGTAAATGAGTTACGAGACTTGGCTGCATTTTTTACAGGTGACTTTTTGATGAGATTTCACTTCTTTTTGTAAGTAATCCTCCTTTTCTTCATTTTGGGCTCTTTTTGGAGATCATCCACTGATTTTCGAAGAAGTTACCTTAAAGAAATTTCAGGTAACTAGGCAAGCACTAAGTTATGGGAGGGGGGAGTCAAAAGTACTCTCAATTGCTTCCAGGAAAGATGCTATCCATCTGAGATATTACTTGCAGCCTAGATACTTGATATTTAGCACAAAAGTACTGTTTAGGATAAAAAGAAAGCTAAAATTAAAATTCCCGGAAATTTTCAATAAAACAAACTCTTTTCGATTTTTCGAAGTTTTTTTTTTTTCGTTTTATTTTTGTCTTTTTTTCCGGCTTTTTAAATTTTTCCTTACTTTGTATCCTAAGCCCACCCTACCTTTCTGCCAAATGTCAAGCTGGTAGGACTACAAAATCGAATTATTTCCAAACCTTCGACTTTTTATAAATTTATTGATTTTTCGATTTTACTTCTAAGTTTCCTGATTGTAATGCCAATATAGTATTTCTTTGATCCGTCTTCTTAGGATCATTTAGGTTCAATTTAAAGATAAATCAAGGTAATCTTAGAGTCACCATGATTTTATTTAGAAAGGACTATCAAGCCATAACCAGCCAGTAATGTCGGGAGGAGAGAGGGAGCTGTGAAGATTTTTTTGGTGCTAACGTCATTTAACAATCCATATTTCATATGCAAATTAAATAGAGTATAACCTGTGAAAGAAAACAAACATGTCTATAAAGAAACCGTTCATAACGCAGCCGGTCTATAGCGGAACTTTTCTATACCGAAATTCGTAAAAAAAAAGAAAAAAAGCATAATCCGGGGGGAAAAACATAAAACAATTAGGGGCGGTGTACTAGCTAATAGGACAATTACCTTAAAACTCATGTTTCTAGAACTACAAAGTCGAATTGTTTTCAAATTTTCGATTTTTTACAGATATTTCGATATTTCAATTTTATTTTCGAATTTTACAAATTTTTAAAAGTTTCTTTTTTGAATCGTAAATACTACCTTTACACTACATTTTAAGTCTCTACGACTGCAAGATCAAATTATTTTCAATTTTTAATTTTTTTCGAATTTTCCAGATTTTTTAATTTTTTCTTTTTTTGTCTTCTTTATTCCATATTTCAAGTTTCTAGCGCTACAAAATCGAATTATTTTCAAATTTTCGATCTATTTCGATTTTTTTTTAAAATTTTTTTTTCGAATTTATTGTGTTTTAATTTTTCATTTTTCTCTATAACACTACCTTTACGCTGAATTTTTAGTTTTTAAAGCTACAAGATCAATTATTTTTCAATTTTTCGAATTTTCCAGATTTTTTTAATTTTTCCCTTTTTTTTCTATCCTAAATACTACCTTTATTCCAAATTTCCAGTTTTTAGCTCTAAAAAATCGATTTTTTTTTTCAAATTTTCGTTTTTTTCGATTTTTTAATTTTATTTTCGCTTTTTGTTGTGTTTTTAATTTTTTTTCTTTTTCTGAATCCCTTTACACAAATTTTCTGTTTCGAAGACTACGAGACCGAATAATTTTCAATTTCTCTTTTTTTTTTTCGAATTTTGCGGATTTTTTTTTTTCGAATTTTTCGTGTTTTTAAATTTTTTCCTTAAATAGCATCCTAAATCTCACCTTTATTCCAAATTTCAAGTTTCTAGCGCTATAAAATCGGATTATTTTCAAATTTTCCTTATTTTTCAATTTTTTCAATTTTATTTTCGAATTTTATTGTATTTTTCATTTTACCTTATTCCGAAACCTAAACACTATCTTTACGCCGAATTTTAAGTTTCTAAGGCTAAAAGATCAAATTATTTTCAATTTTTCAGACTTTTTCGAATTTTTTAATTTTCCGGATTTTTGAATTTTTCCTTATTTTGTATCCTAAATACTATCTTCATTCCGAATTCAAAGTTTCTAGCGCAACAAAATCGGTATATTTTCAAATTTTCGGTGTTTTTGATTTTTCCGATTTTTAAATTTTATTTTCGATTTTTATTGTGTTTTTAATTTTTCCTTATTCTGAATTCCAAACACTACCTTTACGCCGAATTTTAAGTTTCTAAGGTTAAAAGATATATATTTTTCATTTTTTCAATTTTTTTCGAATTTTTCGAATTTTTGAATTTTTTTTTTCGATTTTTTCATTTTCTTCTTTTTTTGTATCCTAAATACTACCTTTATTCCAATATTGCAGTTTCTAGCGCAACAAAATCGGATTGTCTTCAAATTTTCGGTTTTTTTCAATTTTTTCGATTTTTTCAATTTTGCTTTCGATTTTTTTGGTGTTTTTGATGTTTTCTTTTTCTGGATGCTAAACACTACCTTCACACCAAATTTTAAGTTTCTAAGACTACAAGATCGTATTATTTTCGATTTTCAATTTTGATGGAATTCGTTGAATTTTCGAATGTTTTTCTTTCGAATTTTCCGGATTTTATATTTTTTCTTTTCTTTGTATCCTAAACACTACCCTTTTTCCAAATGTCAACTTTCTAGGGCTACGGAATCTACCTAATCTTTTTGATGACGCGTGAATGAGTGAGTGAGTGAAAAAAAATCGAATGTTTGAGTTCATATATCGTCTGAAGTAGAAAAGACAGAAAGTTGTAATTTTAAATTTTGGTCTTATTTGCCACATTCTCTAGAAAAACGAAGTTCCAGACTTTTGGGAATCTTCAGCGCAGAGATATGGGGGGGGGGGGGGGTCAAAAGTGCCCTGAGTTGCTTCCAGAAAAGTATGCTTATGGCTGTCCTCTCTCGACTTGGCGGAGGCACTGCAGTGCCTCCAGATCTTGCCAAGGCTGTGTTTTCCTATTAGACTTAATGTTAGCTATATGCTCCATTTTTCTGCAACTAAATTTCCTCATGACAATATAGTAATTCATTGATCCGTTTTCTTAGGATCGTTTATGTTCAATTTAGAGATAAATCAAGAGAATCTTAGAATCACCATGATTTTATTTAGAAAGCACTATCAAGTCATAACCAACCAGTAATGTCGGGAGGGAGGGAGAGATGTGAAAATTTTTGTGCGACCAACATCTTTTAACAACAAATATTCCATATATAAATTAAATAGAGTAAAGCCTGTGAAAGAAAATGAACCTGTCTATAAAAAAAAGGTCTATAACGTAGCCAGTCTATAGCGGAACTTTTCTATTACAAAATTCGTAAACAAAAGAAAAGAAAAGCATAATCCGGGGAAAATAACACAAAACAATAACGGAAGGTGTACTAGCTAATAGGACAATTATCTTAAAATCTCTCTAAAACAAACTATCCCCATCCTGTGGGATTTGTTTTTCAATGTTTTACTTTATTTAATGCAAAACATAGATTGCATCCGACAACTCATAAAAAAGTCCTCCGGCCTGTACCGGCAGGAAAAGGTAGCTTTCCTATATCTTCGTTTTAAAATTTTAGCTAATGTTACTCGAAAACAGCAAGTTAAAATGCAAAGAAACCGTTTACAAAAGATTCGTTTACACTGAATTTGAATAAGAAATTCGCCAAATTATTGAGCTATAGCCAAGTTGGCTTCATTTATGAAGACTTATTTTTGTCGCCAAATTTGGCGAGATTTCGCCAATTGTCGCGAAGTTTGGCGAGAATTTGGCGCTAATCGATATGAATATATAGTTTTATGCGTATGATTGGGAAAATGATTACAACAATGAAAGAAAATAATTTGCGAGAAATCGCGTTCACTAAAACTTATAAATTTATATTGAAATCATTAAAATTACAGACATTACAATTCACTTTCATAAAACATTAAAAACATATTAAAATTGGACGTTTCGGATTTACATGGAAAATCCCTCTTCAACAACAACATTTCACTTAGCGTAAATCATAGTTCAAAAATATCAACAAATAGAAAATGCAACGTATCAAAATTTCGAAGTCAAAGTTACAGTTATAATAACACGGAGTATTCATTCGGGATTGCACCTGCTTGACCATTATTGACCATAAATTTATCGTTGTTTTTTTGTAATGTGCTGTTTTGTTTCAAAATGTCAGCCACCCTAGAATTTCAAACTGCTCTATCTCAGCCAATTTTTAAGATAGAGGTAAAACAAAAAATGCTCTGGAATCCTTGTATCAAGTCCTAACACCTAATTAAAAAATAAACTTGATTTTTTAACTTTTTTGTATATTTATTTTAGTTTTAAATTTTTCTATGGCCGCCATCTTGAAACAAGATGGCGGACCAAGCTGGCCAATGAACTCGGTCGAGGCATTGGTGAGCTTAATACACACAATTAGTTTCTCCAAATTAATTTATAAATACGAGCGTTATCGTATCAAATTATTTTCATTTTTTCAATTTTTTTCGAATTTTTTTATTTTTTTTTCGAATTTTCTGGATTTTTTTAATTTTTCTTTTTCTGTATCCTAAATACTACCTTTATTCCTAATTTGAATTTTCTAGCGCAACAAAATCGGATTGTCTTCAAATTTTCGGTTTTTTTCAATTTCTTCGATTTTTTCAATTTTGCTTTCGATTTTTTTGGTGTTTTTGATGTTTTCTTTTTCTGGATGTTAAACACTACCTTCACACCAAATCTTAAGTTTCCAAGACTACAAGATCGTATTATTTTCAATTTTCAATTTTGATGGAGTTTGTTGAATTTTCGAATGTTTTTCTTTCGAATTTTCCGGATTTTATAATTTTTCCTTTCTTTGTATCCTAAACACTACCTTTTTTCTAAATGCCAAGTTTCTGGGGCTACGGGATCTACCCAATCTTTTTGATGACGCGTGAACGAGTGAGTAAGAAGTGACAAAAAATCGAATGTTTGAGTTCATATATCGCCTGAACTAGAAAAGACAGAAAGTTGTAATTTTAAATTTTGGTCCTGTGGGCCAAATACTCTCTATAATTGAAGTTTAAAATTTTTGGGATACTCCAGCGCGGAGATATGGGGGGGTCAAAAGTGCCCTGAGTTGCTTCCAGAAAAGTATGCTTACGGCTGTCCTCTCTCGACTTGGCGGAGGCACTGCCGTGCCTCCAGAAATCTGTAAAAAAAAAAAAAAAAAAGCGAGAGTCTTCCGTATTTCGGCAGATTAAAAAATAAATAAATGAAATAAAATTAAAATAAATTCAACCCTAAAATCCTCCTCCCCCCCCCCCAAAAAAAAAAAAATCATTTTTCTAATATTTTTCTTTATTTCTTATTTTATTGTAACAATAAATAATCAATAATCTAAATCTGCTCTCAAAATTATTGTTTCCCCCCTTTGCCCCCACTCTGGTACCAAAAATGCATAGTTTTCTTCTTAATTTTTTCTGCTCTATTTGTGATTTTTTTCACAGCAATATTTAAATAACGATCTACATTATACCCTCCTCTCTTCCAAAAAGTCCTCTTTATTTCCTCCCCCCCCCCCCCCAGTACATACTTTAAAAATTTTTTTTTCAATCTATTTAGAACTTTCTTGAAACTATAATTAAATAATTATCTAAATTTCTTCTCACCCCCCCACACACCCCTAAAAATTTGCTTCCCCCCCCCCCTCAGCTCACAAACTTAAAAATCTTTAAAACTATTTTTTAAAGATTTTATGTGGTATTGTCACTTTGTAGCAACAGCAACAATAAATAAATTATCATCTAACTCTCCTGTTAAAGTTCCATTCTCCATCCCCAGAAAAAGGGATGAATTTCTAGACATGGAGGGGGGGGGGGTAGGGGGGAGAGAATATTTTAGTCTTTTTGTAGTTTGGCTGTTCTCACAGCTGATATTTTGATAATGGATGGGGAGTTATTTTAGAGAATATATTTATTTCAAAACATAAAATGTACACATGATTCAGGGAAGAACAGACAAACTGCAAATATGGCAGTTGATGCCGTCTCTATCTCCAAATCAAAAGATTCTGCTCCCAACTCCCAAAATGAAATTTTATTTATTTTTTGTAATGTTTTTTTTTTAATTTTGTGCGAATAATGTATTAAATGAACAAATTTATAAGTAATGTATTTACATATATTATTCATATTTATCACTATTTTATGAAATTATTTTGTACATTTTTTATATTTATAAAAAAGTGTTCTGAATTACGGAAAAACCCCTTATCCAGAATGTCCCTGGTCCCAAGCATTCTGGATAACGGATCCTATGCTGTAATATAAAATTGGAACAGGTTTCAATAATTAGATCTGAAGTCACTGTCGAAACTAGAGGGAGACGAAGGGGATGCAAAATTAAGATTTGGTTTGCTATTTGATACAATATATATATATGGTGTGGGATCTGTTATCTGACGTTCTTGTATCCAGAACGCTCTGAAAACCGAAATGCAATATAATAACCAAAGCTCAATTTGTCAAAAACATTAAAAAAAATTGCAAAATTCGTCCGTCAAACGCATGAATAAACACCCGCGAGTAGTGGGGAACCCAGTAAGTCATGGGGGAAAATATCGCTGTCAGTCGGTAAAACTCGAAATTTGGCAGCCAGTCACGGGCAAAAAATCTGAAATTCGTCGATCGGTCACAGTAAAAACCATAAAATTTGTCCACTGATAGAAAGAAGGAAAATATTGCAAAATTTGTCAATCAATTGTGGGGAAAAAGTTGCGAATTCATCAGTCAAATGTTGAAAAAAAATCTTTTAACAACTGCAATAAGTTGCAGGAAAATTATCATGAAATTCTTTGATCGGTCACAGAAAAAAATCACAAATTTGTGCGTGTATCGAGGGCAAAAGCTAAAAAATATTGCGAAATTCTATTGATAAAAGGTGACTTTAAACAATCAAATTCAAAATGTGTTTTTGGAACAGGGTGCAAGAATGCCCATTTTGAGAACAGTGCACTTTTTTGAGAATTTCCACTTGGCGGTGCTTTCTTTCTAGAGACCACACAAATAAAAAAAATATATATATAATTGCATGCATTCGATAAATAAATATTAACAAATAGTGAAATTAGTTATTTTGTACATTTTTTATACCTATAATAAAGTGTTGCAAATTATGGAAAAAACCCTTATCCAGAATACACCAGGTCTGAATCATTCCAGATAATAGATCCTATAATGTATATGAAAGTCGGGTAAAAATGTCTTGCAACTAAAATATTTAAAAGAAAAACTGAGCCAAGTGCATTAAAATTGACAAATAGGTAAAAAGTTCCATTTACAATACACAAGATCAAATGAATAAGAAACAAGAACGAAAAATCATGCGTCAAGCATAGATTATGTAACACTTTCCAACGCTTCCAAAATAATTTTACGAATCATTACTGTTTAATAAGCTGAATAATAACATCTAAGTAAACAACATGGAAAACACATAACATATTTTAAAACGTAATTTCAGGCATTTCCAACATATTCAATATTTGGAAAAATATCCGAATATTTTTATTCAGCCTTGTATATGATCTATAGATTTGTATATATACTACATAGGATGCTAAATTTTAGTGTAGTTAGGAAACGTGTAGCACAGTTTAAAATTCTTCTTCTGGAGTGTCTGTCAATAAACGGAAATGTGTTCGTGAACTTTTGTGCTTCCTGTATATGATCTACAGAATTTATACACACCAAGTAATAGACAAAAAGTGAGTTAAATTTAAAATCTCGTTCAGCAACTTAAAACGCACTTCCAGGAATTATTGTTAACAGACAGTAGAGAATTCTTTTGTATGTCCCTGTAAATGAACGATGACTGCTAAAATCACAATAGTCTGCAGTAAGCCTCTTGTAATTTATATATAGCACCTTAGTGATATATATAAATTTCAATGCGTTTAAAATTGTGAAACATTATTTAATTAAACTGCAAACGATTTTTCTCCATAGATGTAATGTAACGGAATTCTTTTGACTGCCCCTGTAAAGTAACTATAAGTGCTATGCACACCCTATTCAATATTAAGCTTCTTGTACTGCACCTTAGTGATATATATCAATTACAATGTGTTTGAAATTGTGTAACATCATTAAAATAAACCTCAAATGATTTTTCCCCATAGACCGTAATGTAACGGAATTCTTTTAAGTGTCCCTGCAAAAAACTATAAGTGTTACACACTTCAGTTGAAATAGGGAACATGCTATAGATAACGGCAATAACATATACAATTTTCAGGGAAATCCGAGCATATTTACGGGAGTTAGAGCACGGACAGACAGCAGACAAACCGAAGTCATAAACACTTTTCAACTAGGTTTGGAAAGTGTTAAAAAGAAGCCATTCTCTGCTTTTCCATTCTTCCAATCCAAACGTACCATGCCTATGTCTCCAATTGCAGAAAATCCCTTCCTGTGTAGGAAGGTATTTCTAGATTTATTCGCTAACTAGTAACATTTTTTAATATGTAGATTATACCCCATTTCAAAATCTGAATTCGAAAAGTCAACACAATTTCCAGTGGAACAGTGCCTTTAACATCTCTCTGCGGCAATTTGGTGATTAAAAAGCATGAGGATGTTCTCTCTCTCTCTTTAACTACTTTAAAAAAGAAAGAAGAAAATAAAATTCCTCTTTGACATGGCCAACCCAAATTGTTAAAAAACAAAACTAGAGTCCAGTCCGAGAATTATGAAAGGAAATTGGTTAGAGTCTGTATATACCTCTACTAAAACATAATACTCCCACCCTTCCCCTCTCCCCAAAAAAGTGCAATCCTGGGTGCACCAATGTGTATGTTATGCGAGCTTTTTAAAAAGGCAATTCCGTTATGAGAAGTAGTGTTGTCAATTTAGCAGAATTTTTTTTATTTAAAATATCTACCAGAATTTCTTCACTTTATTTATTCACAGAATGTTTGTCATTAAATAAAGCAAAAATTACTATTCGAAATTTCTGGTACATGAAAAAAAAATCAGCTAAATTGGCAACATTGGTGGGAATGGGAGAGATGGATTAACTAGTTTGGAAGAGAAAAATCTCGCAAAACTTCTTGCACGTGGCCTCACTTTTGCTAAGGATGGCTCTGGTTATCCCCTTATATTTTAATTACACTTTACACATATTGACAAAAAATTCTCTTTTTTTTAAAATGATTATTGTGCAGGAAGCATTAATTGGAATTCGTGTTATGTGTAACTTAAAAAAATGGTGAGATACATAATTTAGGGCCCAGTTTATAGTCGGTTGATTGTATTGGCTTTTATACTTACTTTATAGTTAAATTTAGAGGACATCGATAAAAAACTACCAGTCCCTTTTTATAATGAATATGTATACACGTATAAAATTTGTGTAGGTTCCATTAATTAGAGCTCAGGTTAAGCTGTTTTAATGTATTGAGCCCTTATATTGTAATAGACCGGGAGGCGGCAGCACAGACAACCACCTCATCGAGTTCACGGCTGAAATTCCAGAATTAGTTAAAACTCGATTCGCATATTAAAACGCAATCGGTCTGCCAAGTCATACCTTGGTGGAAAACACCTTAAAATCTGAATTTAGCGGCTGACTCGTAGGTTTACCATTGTGTTTTCCTGCACCCAGTTCTCCATGT
Organism: Maratus michaelseni; assembly: GCA_963931845.1. Lineage (NCBI taxonomy): Eukaryota > Metazoa > Arthropoda > Arachnida > Araneae > Salticidae > Maratus > Maratus michaelseni. The sequence goes on along the minus strand of OZ007590.1, from coordinate 251,286,682 downwards.
TTTCATACTTTTGTGTGCAGGAAAACACAATGGTAAACCTACGAGTCAACCACTATAATCGGGTTTTCACGTGTTTTCCACCAAGATATGACTTGGCAGACCGATTGCGTTTTAATATGCGAATCAAGTTTTAACTAATTCTGGAATTTCAGCCGTGAACTCGATGAGGTGGTTGTCTGCGCTGTCGCCTCCTGGTCTATAACTAGCTTACCCGGCCGGCATTGCCCATGTCAACAACCTTAATTGTATCTGAAATCAGTGTTGAATAATTTTTTACTTTTAAACAAGTCTAATGTTGGGGGCCCCACTACCTTAGCCAGCATACACTGGGCATGCCATGCACACTCACATATGTTACTGTAAGTCGAGTCAATAAAGCTATACCCCGCAATGATCCAGCCCATAGAACAAGAGATAGGAAAGCACCCCCTGGTGGTCAAAATCCAAACTAAAATCAGTAAGCTCTATCGATGTCGAGTGGAAAGAGTCATATCCTGTCATGATTCAGCCCATAGAAACAGAGATAGCAAAGCGCCCCCTTGTGGTGAGTGCAAGTTTATGTAGAATAAATACGATATTTAATAAAAAGTCATTCCACATCCCCCCTCATCTCGACATTCTCGCAAAAGTATTACAAATATACAGATGTTTCTTAATTACATCTAATGTCCCAATCTGATAGCGGGCGAAGCTCGCTTTTCCCTATCATAATACCTGGCTGGCACTCTAATAGAAAAACTTTAATTACCTATAATGCAGTTTAAACATCTTAGCTCAGGTTCTTCGATTATCATTAGGCTTTTAATTTATTTATTATTTTAATCTGGGGATAGAGTCGCCTTTATGTCTGACATTGAAATTACATGTTTAAAAGACTGTACGAAAACGATGGGATTAATTAAAAATTTTGTGATTTTCCATTCAATTATTTTTCTTTTACTAATCTTTTCTCTCCACTTTCCCATATATTATGAATTTAATAAGAAATCTTAATTAAAACGTATATATTGCACTATACTGAATGTTTTGATAGTGATATCAGTTCAAAGCTAATTCAATGAAGCAAAAATTTTGAGTATTTATTGTCATTTACTATCTTTCTTCCTGTTATTTTCGACTACATTTTTAGTTCCCAAGAACGGTGAACTGATAACATATGATAAATTGTAGAACTGAATGGGAAAGACTGTGTTTTGTCAATAAATCGCGGAAAAAAGCATATTTTATCATAGAATCGCTGAAAAAAACATGAATTTTGTCAAAGGATCGTTGAAAAAACATGAATCTCGTTGACAAAACATAAATATAGTCAAAGGATCACAGAAAAAGCAAATTTCGTCAAAGGATTGCTGAAAAAACACGAATTTTGTTGAAGAATTGTTGAAAAAACATGAATCTCGTCAAAAGGCAGCAGACAAAACGCGAATATCATCAAAGGATCGCAGGAAAAACGCAAATTTTATCAAAGGATCACAGGAACGTGAATTTTGTCAAAGGACCGCACGAAAAACGTGAATTTCATCGGAGGATCGCTGAAAAAACTTGAATTTCATTAAGGGATCACAGAAAAAGCAAATTTCGTCAAATGATTGCAAGAAAAACTTTAATTTTGTCAAAGAATTGCAGAAAAAAATGCAAATTTCGTCAAAGAATCGTGGAAAAAATGCAACTTTTGTGAAAGGGTCGTGGAAAAAATGCAACTGTCTTTATTATAAACAGCACACACACAAACATCTATACAAACCTCAGTACACACAAACATATTATAATAGGTATAGTTTTAATCTGAAATGATATGCTGAACTAACTTTTGCAAAAACGGGTTAACCGGAATCCAAATTGCAGAAATCTACACTCAGTCTGAAATCGACCTGAAACACAGTTAACCCAACTTGCAACAAAAATAATTATTGCCGAAGTGATTTATCCCCTCACCCTGTGCTGTAGCCTTTCAGAAATTTTGCTGTGAATTCCAGTTTTTTTTTTCCTCTCAAAATCATCCCTGATATAATAATACTTAAAGAAAAAAATGAGGTGAAAGCGATGTTTTTCTGAAAAGGACCAAAAGTTCCTCATATTATAAAGTTTTTCAGTTTCTGCTTATCAATTCCAGTATCTGAAGCAACATGCGAAGGCTAGGGTTCTGTGATAAGCAATATAATGCAGAAAAGAACCAGAGCAGATGATGGAAATGCACAAGAAATAGGCACAGCAGATATGCAAGCTTTTATTGAACTCAATAATCCTTCTGCAGGATATATATCTGTTAGAAAAATTTTAAAAAGCACATTAATAGATATGGCACAAGTTTTTACAACCACTTCAAAAATATTATCAACATCAACTTCATTTGTATCATGCATTAAATCCACAGTTGTGTCAAGAATTTTGGAAAATGATAAAACAATATTGCCTTCTTTTAAATAAAGCATTTTCCAAAGTTCCATTTTTTATCTAATTTTCTGCCTAATGCCTAATAAAAAACCTCTTTGTGTGTCTCACTTTTTTTTTTTTTTAATTTATTTATGTAAATGATGCAAACAGTTTGTATATATATCTATCTATCTATGATGCCATAATTAATTAGCACTACAACAGCAGCAAGAATATATTTATATGATATATTGCAGACTATTTTCGAAGACATTACTAGTGTTGCAGACACTTGAAGATAGTTCTGTCACTGGGCTACTCTGTATAGCTGCAAACTATTCATTTTTTGTGTTAACACTATTTCAGAATCATGATCCTGAGCTTATTTAATCGCAGAATTCTGTGATTAATTAACATTAAGATTAGGCAAAGGTTTCTATTTGGAAGTTGTAAAAACTAAAAAGTGGAATAGTTGATAGCTTAAGCACTTAAAATTTTGGTTTTTCTAAACAAAAAAAACAATGCTTTAAATTTTGAAAATAATGTATAAAATATAAATATGAAAATTAGAGTGATGGGAGGGGGGAGTGGGGGTGGACGCTACGGGTGTTAGACCTGCAGAATATTAGGTCTTTTTTCTTAGAAATTAAGCCCTGCTAGGAGGGGGGGGGGGTGAAATAAGAATGCATCAAAATAAATGCAAAAGGTAATTTACAAAAATTTTAAAAACAAAATGCTCCACGTGATATACGAGCTAAAATCTTAGATGTAGCTGATCAACTATACCATGCATTGGAGGGTTAAATTATTCAAATCACTGTCCTAAAACTCCCTTGCAATAATTACAAATCACAATAGCTTCAAAATAAAAACCATCTGTAAACCATCTGTAAAAAATGGAACTTTGGAAAATGCTTTATTTAAAAGAAGGCAATATTGTTTTATCATTTTCCAAAATTCTTGACACAACTGTGGATTTAATGCATGATACAAATGAAGTTGATGTTGATAATATTTTTGAAGTGGTTGTAAAAACTTGTGCCATATCTATTAATGTGCTTTTTAATCTGTAAGACTTTGTTCATTCAAAGCTCATCCCAAGTAAAAGTCGGCCCTTTTTGCTTGATTATATATTTTTTAGCATCATTTTACGCTCGCAAACATTTAAGAAGCGAAGCCATTTTATTTAAACTATTAATTCATAAAATATTTGAACGTGAATTACTTATAAATTATCGAAAAAAGAATGTTTGTTTACGCGTTTGCAATGCAGTAACGCTCGCTATACGCTAGCAGCGGAGAAATAAAAAATTCCCCCGTTTCACGACTAGCCCTTCAATGACAAACTCCCTCCCTATGAGGAGGGATCATTCCATTTTTTTAGCAGGTGGGGAAAGGTAGGGAGTGATCGCGGCGTGCGTTACTAAGGGAATGAATGTATATGTAATAGGATCACCGTATTTGCCTTGTGTTGATATTTTGATTAATACTGCTTCTATGTCTGATGATTTTATAACCAAAAGGGCTTTTTTAAGGCCAACTTCGACTAATTTTGAGCGGGTGGGGGGTGGCACAAATGACACAATTTTAAGATAGTTTAAAGTTAAAGAATTATGAAATTGAATACGAAAAAAATTCAGTAATATGGCTTTAGATACGTTACTTACTTTTATTTTTAGAGAATTTTAAGATAGTTTAAAGTTAGAATTATGAAATCGAATACGAAAAAATTTTAATAATCTGCTTTAGATACGTTACTTACTTTTATTTTTAGAGAATTTTAAGATAGTTTAAAGTTAAAGAATTATGAAATCGAATACGAAAAAATTTTAGTAATCTGCTTTAGATACGTTACTTTCTTAAAATTCTCGAAAAATAAAAGTAAGTAACGTATCTAAAGCAGATTACTAAAATTTTTTCGTATTCGATTTCATAATTCTTTAACTTTAAACTATCTTAAAATTCTCGAAAAATAAAAGTTAGTTTAAAGTTAAAGAATTATGAAATCGAATACGAAAAAATTTTAGTAATCTGCTTTAGATACGTTACTTACTTTTATTTTTCGAGAATTTTAAGATAGTTTAAAGTTAGAGAATTCTGAAATCGAATACGAAAAAATTTTAGTAATCTGCTTTAGATACGTTACTTACTTTTATTTTTCGCCAAAAAAAGCAAAACTTAGTTAAATCCTGCTCCAATTGCATTTCTGTAGTTATATAATTTTAGCAAGGAGACGCTATCACTGCAGCTAAACAAGATACAATTAGCGAGATTTGAATTTTAAAAATCCGATTTCAATTTAAAAAAAAATATTTCTCTTATTTTATTTAATAGCCGAATAATAAATAAAACATTAAACAAAAATGATATCTTCAATGTTCCGCTAATGTATTTTAATTTGAAATTGATAGATGGAGCCACCATTTCAATTGACTCTCTAACTTTCCCCACCTTCTAAAAAAATGGAATGATCCCTCCTCATAGGGAGGGAGTTTGTCATTGAAGGGCTAGTCGTTTCACGCATCCTGCATGAGTGCAACCCCATTACCGGTTACTCGCGCCAAGACTTTTTCGCCAAATGCGTGAATCGAGGGAACTTTCCAAATTAGCGGCTAGGATCGCCGTCAGTTTACCGTAGCGCCATCTATGAGGAGAAAAACTGTATTGTAAAATTTCAACGTTACTTTCCCCTCCATCTATCTTCCTCCGTGGTCTTCACTTTACTACTTTGAGCACAGGTCCCGTCCCAAGCTGTGTGTTAACCAATCAACCAACGCCACCGACGCCAAATAAACAGTTTTGAGTTTTCAAGATTATATTTTTCTGACTTTGATATGAGTAAATGTTCTAATTATTTGTTTTTAATTGACAAGAAATTTGAAGATTGTAATTATTTGAAAGATTTAATGGTAATTATACAATTTGAGGTGTATTTATATGTTATTGGTTTTATTAGTTTATATTCCTACCTTTCCTAACCATAGATGCTCAGCATTAATTTTACTTATTTGTGATGTGTAAAGCAGTTTGTCATTCACTAATGTATTGCATTTAAATTAGAAGTTTCTAATATTTTCCAAGGGTGAAAGAAAAATCCCTAGTTATTTGGAAATTGCGTCATCTAATGAAAGTTTTGTCATTTACCCAATTCCATTGTCTTCTGGACTAAAGATCATACAATCGCTCATTTTGAAAGATTTGTTTCAAAACTATATATGTAGGTATATACATTTTCAGCACAAATGTCATATACGCACCACGTTGGCGCGATTATTTCCCCTTGTCAATTTGGGGAAAACTTTGTTTTTGAATATTAGTTACAAATAGCGTGCCAGCACGTGATTTTTTTTATTTCAATATAAAAGTAAAATAACGTAATAAATGAAATAGCTTCTATTATTAAAAAAAAGTAAATAAAAAAAATGATAGTTTGATATAAATAAATATTGATATGCATGATAAAAATAACTTATAGAATTAAAATAAAAAATAACTGGTCATGTGAGGCATAAAATTCCCATTTTGTTGCAATCGCGCCAACGTGGTGTGTATATGACATCAGTGCCGCATTTTTTCTTAGAGTGGGTTGTTAAGTTAATTTGAACAGTCATGATAATATTGTGTAATTTAAGATTATTGGCGATGAAATTAAAACAACATATTACTTGTTATACATAAATATCTTAATTTAAGTTTAAATATTATTTTTCTTATTAAATTTAACAATAAAGCTTAAAGCGTGGTTAGTTAGTTCATGTTTGACTCAAGACTCAACTATTTGGTGAAATCTTGCCAAGTTGTAGATTTAGTCAGCCAGATATAGCTCTTTTATTGTTGTATAGGCCAACCAATGATAAAATACTGTCAACATATCTTTAATATTGATGAAGCGTAGTACATAAAACTTGATTTCCTACTGTTGACATTTTTTTTATATGCATCTTATTAAATTTTTGAAATAAAATGTTTAATTTAGTGTTATTTTATTCATAAATGCAATAGTATCTAAAAAATATGTTTCTTTATGGTTTAATTTTATAAGTCTGCATTAAAATCTTGCTACTTTTCCGTTATACAGACACCATTGTCGCCAAGTATACATTTGCATACATTATACATTAGCATACATTTTGGCATGTTGTCCGTATAACGGAAAAGTACCAAATTCTTTTAATGCATCATGTGACTATATTTCAGTTGAAATTTTCAGGTTAGTTTTTTTTTTTGTGAAGACATTTTTAATGGTTTATTTTTTTATAAAGTTATAGATTTTGTGATACGAGATATATTTTAAAGTAATCCTGGGAAACGATAAGGTTATTTTAGCTGAGCAATTGTGATAGTGAAGGCACATTATAGGATGTGGGCAGGGTTAGAAATTGGGAATTCTAAGTAAGGCGTCAAATGATGCCTGCAATTTTTTCCTAGGTGCCAAACTGCATTTCATGGTTGCAATTTTATGTTATATCATATTTTCTCATTTCTTTTCGAACCCATGTTAACAATAATAATTGTAATTATCTTTATGTGTTAAGGGCGAGGGGGCTGTACATATTAAACATTTTATCTCTGTGTTAATCACTAAAACAAAATAAAAACTGGCTTTCTATAAAATTTTAAAACAGCATTAAACTACAATATTTGGATTCCAGAAAAATGTTTAAATAATTCTTTTTATAAAGCTAATATGCATACAAAACAGATTATCAAGCAATTATATCCATAGAAAGAAAATTTGAACTTTTAGATACAACCAGGTATAAGCTTAATTAAAAAAAAAAAAAAAATCTTATGACTGAAAGTACGTCAGAAAATGAAAAAAAAAAGAAGCAAATAAATGAACTTTTGATACCAATTAATGTAATTTGTATGGTATTTAAAAATATTAAATTCTATTTAAATACTTTTTTTTTTCTTTTTGAGGGAAAACACTGAAATTTTAAAACATTCTTTATACAGTATCTTATTTTAGGAGCAAATAAGGAAGTAGAAATATTAAATAATAATTAAAAAAATCATATATTAAATAACACGAAAATAGAATTTTATCTTCCATTATTTATTTTAGATAATCTTACAACAATTACTTTGAAAATTAAAATCATTATATTTAGTTTTTAAAATCAGGTCTCCTAACTCGACCATGTGTTACATCGGAGTACCATAAATTAATGGCCTTTTCAGCATTGAATTTTTTTTCAAAATGTCATGCCGGATTAGAAGAAGTTTACTGTATATAAATAAATCTTACACGATTATGATAACATTATGTATCTATAATGAAGCAAAACTATTCACTGTAGCATGTTTACTATTTCTAATACTTAGATTGATTTGTTAAGCATTGTAAAATATAAAATATCCTATAAGGAAAAAAAAATCTCTGCATGGTTTCTTTCTGCATAACAAAATATCCATCCAAAGCTGATTATCTTGTTTTGATAACGCCAGCCCCACTGCAGACCTCATGTTTCAGTTCCAATTCAGACTTCACTGCATTTGGATAAACAAAAAACCACATAGCTTCTTCTTTCTAATTGCTCTGTACTGGCCAATTTTTGTGGGGGTTCTAATTTTCTAATAAGCTATTACATTTTAATAAAAATTTTTTACACTGCCTAATTTATTATTATTGTAATTTGGTGAAAATTTCAAGGAAATCGCTCAATTAACAACAGAGATATTGTTTTTTAACACTTTCCAACCTAGTTGAAAAGTGTTTATGACTTCGGTTTGTCTGGCCGTCTGCCGTCTGTCCGTGCTCTAACTCCCGTAAATATGGTCGGATTGCCTTGCAATTTTTATATGTTATTGTCGTTATCTATAGCAAGTTCCCTATTTCAACTGAAGTGTGTAGCACTTATAGTTTTTTTGCAGGGACACTCAAAAGAATTCTGTTACATTACGGTCTATGGGGAGAAATCATTTGCGGTTTATTTTAATGATGTTACACAATTGCAAACACATTGTAATTGATATATATCATTAAGGTGTATCAGAAGAAGCTTAAAATGGAATAGGGTGTGCATAACACTTATAGTTAATTTACAGGGACACTCAAAAGAATTCCGTTACATTACGTCTATGGAGAAATATCGTCTGCGGTTTATCTAAATAATGTTTCGCTATTTTAAACACATTGAAATTTATATATATCACTAAGGTGCATTACAAGAGGCTTAACAGAATATTGTGTGTATAGCAGTCATCGTTCATTTACAGGGACACACAAAAGAATTCTCTACTGTCTGTTAACAATAATTCCTGGAAGTGCGTTTTAAATTACTGAACGCGATTTTAAAATTAACTCACTTTTTATTTATTACTTGGTGTGTATAAATTCTGTAGATCCTATAGGGCAGCACAAAAGTTCGTGAACACATTTCCGTTTATTAACAGAAACTCCAGAAGGAGAATTTTAAACTGTGCTACGCGTTTCGTAACTGTACTAAAATTTAGCATCCTACGTAGTATATATACAAATCTATAGATCCTATACAGGGCTGAATAAAAGTATTCGGATATTTTTCCGAATATTGTATATGTTGGAAATTCCTGAAATTATGTTTTTAAATATGTTATGCGTTTTCCAAATTGTTTACTTAGATGTTATCTTTTAGCTTATTAAACGGTAATGATTTGTAAAATTATTTTGGAAGCATTGGAAAGTGTTACATAATCTATGCTTGACGCATGATTTTTCGTTCTTGTTTTTTTTTTTTAAGGATTTGGCTTTTTTTCCCTTTGTTTTTATTTTTCTGTTTACTTGATGTATATATATATATATATATATATATATATATATATATATATATATATATATAACCATTAATGAAACATTACCGTAACAAAACCTATGAAATTATGAATTAGTATGTAATTAATTGACAACGATAGTGTTCCCCAATACTCTGAATATAGATACCATATATAGCCCAGTAAATTTAGGGTTTGATAGCTAAGTAATTCATAATGAGCTGAAAATTTCAGAATTAGCTCTTTATGACAAGTAAAAAAAAAACCTTAAAAGTCTCAGAAGTTCTCATGTGTGCTTCTATCCAAAATGGCCGATCAAAGATGGCCGCTAAGACTTTTTTGCATCGTCCAATGTTTTTTTTTTCCATTTTTAAGTCATATATCAATATTTTTTTACTTCTGAAAAATTCTGTGACCTCTACTTACATCCTGTTTTAATGTATACATAGGGCTTGACTAAAGCAGGGGCACACGGGGCATGTGCCCTGAGCCCCCGTGCCAGAAAAGGCCTAAAAAAACCAATAAAATTGCTTAAAAAAAAAAACCTCTCTGTTCAGGTTTTTTAATGGTCTTGTAAAAGAACCGTAAAGTGTAGGGGTCCCGCAAAGAGATGCCTGCCCAGGCCTCAGTCGATTAGTCGAGCCCTGTATCTAGTTTTTATCAAAATAAAAGCTACGAATGAGTTGTACATTCATTTATTTGTCGTCAAATTAGTAGAATTTCATTGCCCTTAGCCTGTTTTGCCTCATACTTAAACTATTGACAAGTCATCTGCAGAGTTGTATAATATAGACGCACGCGCGCACGCCGTGCGCAGAAAATTTTCTGCAAAATTCGGAACTTTGCAGAAAATATTTTTAGGGAAAAATTTTTTTTTTTTTTTTTTTTTTTTAAATACCAAAAAACCCCGTGGCAGAATGTACGCGATGCTGCGACGGGCGTCGCAGACTTTTTAGGGCACCTGCAGACAGAAAACATTCAGCGCTATAGTGCGTAAATTACGCGAAAAAACGGCAAACTTTGTTGAAGGATTGCGAAAAAAACGGCGAATTTCATCGAAGAATCGCGGAAAAACGCGAAATTTATTTAAAGATCGCGAAAAATGGCTAATTTCGTTGACAGATCGCGAAAAAAAATGCAAATTTAGTCAAAAGGCCGTGAAAAAAACTTTAGTTTCGTTGAAAGATCGCTGAAAAATGCTTATTTTGCCGAAGGGCTACGGAGAAAACGCCAACTACGTCAAAGCATCGTGGAAAAGACTGTTAATTTCGTCGAAGGACCACGAAAAAACGGTCAATTTTGTCGAAGAAACGTCAATTTTTGTCGTCGGATCGCAAAAAAACGGAGAATTCTGCCGACAGATCGCGAAAAAACGGCAAATTTCGTCGAAGGATTGCCAAAAAATGGTAAATTTCGTCAAATGATCTCGAAAAAACGGTAAATTTCGTCCAAGGAACTCGAAAAAACGGTAAATTTCGTCGAAGGAACTCGAAAAAATGGTACATTTCGTCGAATGATCTCGAAAAAACGGCAAATTTCGTCGAAGTATCTTGAAAAGACTGTTAATTTCGTCGAAGGATCACGAAAAAACGGTCAATTTCGTCGAAGAAACGGCAAATTTCGTTGTCGGATCGCGAAAAAAAGGAGAATTCTGCCGACAGATCGCGAAAAAACGGCAAATTTCGTCGAAGGATTGCCAAAAAACGGTAAATTTCGTCGAAGTATCTCGAAAAAACGGCAAATTTCGTCGAAGTATCTCGAAAAAACGGCAAATTTCGTCGAAGTATCTCGAAAAAACGGCAAATTTCGTCGAAGTATCTCGAAAAAAACTGTAAATTTCGTCGAAGGATCTTGAAAAAATGGTAAATTTCGTCGAATGATCTCGAAAAAACGCAAATTTTGTCAAAGTATCTCAAAAAAACGGCAAATTTCGTCGGAGGATCGCGGAAAAAACGTGAATTTTGATGATATATTGCGTATTAGCGTTGCAGACACTTGAAGATAGTTCTGTCACTGGGCCAAAAAATTAAAAATATTCCCTAATTTATGTACGATTTATTTACTGTTTGTGCACAATTAAAAATTTTAAAGATGCAAAACATTGTTGTGACATTACAGACGCTTGCGAAGAGGTCAAAATATTAAGGATTGGGTTGTTTCTAAATGCATTGAAAAAATTTAATTGATAAGAATTCAGCTCTTCCTATCATGGATTTTTAGTTTTAATATTATTTTTAACCAAAATAATAATTCTTTAATTAATATTAATTAATTTTAAATGGTAATTATTTTAAACTACTGTTTTTAATTTATATCGTCCAAATAATATAACACGTAATTTTATTAAACATTAAATTAATTTGCAGAAAGTTTTTGACTCAATATTTATGTGCGCAGAAAGTTTTTGGTTTTATACAAGTCTGGTCATCTGTATGTTTGTAATCCTATTTGTGAGGATTATTTTTAAAATTTTGTTTTAAAAAATGACAGATATTCCATTTTTCTATATAGAAATGTTTGTCAGAGGACTGTGATGGAAAAAAAAGAAAGTTAGAACAAGTTTAAATTATTTATTACAAGGCACAAAAATTTAAATCCAAAGTAAAAGTACAATAAAACATTATAGTAATGCTTGTAATAAATAAGCTAATAATCTTGTGGTAAATAAACTTAAAACAAAATTACCAGAATGCCTTTTCATTCAACGTCATGACTGTTATCGTCGTCTTCAAATCCGTTAATAGGATGAACTAAATTTGTGCATGTTTCTCCTAAGCAAGAGGTACAAAACCTAGACCAATGGAGAGCTGCCTTCTTGCACTGACATCTTTCATCACAGTCCCTTGCAGCAGTTATTTTGCAATCACAAGAGATAAGCTGCAGAAGATCTTCGGGCGCTGCGGGAAGTGTTGAAAGTAATGGGTTAATTCTACCTTCTTTCATGAACTATCCCCATTCAGTAGGATCTAGGTTGTTTCCCAGCCACTGTTGGACTTGAAGATAAACCCGAAGTGAATGCTGCGAAGTTGCTGCACTTGTTGGTGGAAGAACGGCCAGGTTAAATTTTGATGAGAGATTTTTGGTTACTTCTTTATTGTAACAGATATATCGCAGCTCATCTAGGGAGTCAACTTTCTCTCCCCCAAAAAAGTTTTTCATGAATATCTCCCCAATTTCAATTACCTTTTGGGGCTTAAGTTGAGGATTGTTGAATAAGGAAGTCAAAGAAAGCAGCTCATAGTTTTTCTTTATCAATTTAAAAGCTGAGGATTTCCCCTTCCTAAAAATTGCTGATGTAGTATCACATCCAGTTGCTGCATGTAGGAAGAGAATGGAATCCTTCATTGGGCCAAGTGATTTTTGAATTTTAAATATGTTATAGCATTTTTGTTCGTGAGGTCGTAGAAAGAAGAGTGGTTTTCCTGGGTTACCTCGTGCGATGAGAATGGTCAGCAGATCTGTGTCAGTACCAACTATTGTGACTAATCTAGAATTGGTCTTACTTGAATTAATGTAATTGCTGTTGTACAGGTTAGTGCATCAGCATCATCATCTGCCTGTAGGGCAGTTATTCCTTCGGCCTGGAAGTAGCCCATGACCATTCGAATAAGCCTAGCCTTGTTCTCGGAGTTCCGTAAAAAAACAGCTTGTTTGGTTGTGGCCACCATGTTTTCGTCAAAAGCAATAGTTGCAGACATTTTCGACATCAACCTCCTTTGCCTCTCCACACTTTTAGTTGATAAGGCACAAGTGTACCCATCAAAAACAACTGCTTGACATGGAGAGAAGTGTTTCTGGACAAATCTAAGATATTTGAGGCATATATCTCTGTAGGTGTCGGACTCATTCCAAACCAATGCATGCAAAAGAAATCCTCCATCTACAATAAACGATCAAGTTGGTGGAGGTTCAACACAAGGCTCAATTGTTTCAATGATAGCAGCTAAAGTTGATTTAACATTCTTCCTCATTGAAACTTCATTAAAGAGGGAGGGAGGTTGAGGAGCCAATTCGTATTTGAGGTAATCTCGTAGATTTTCATTTGACTTGAGTACAGCAGCAATCCTGGTAAACAACTGTAGAGGATTGAATATCACAGTTGAATTGCTTATTATCAATGTGTTATTTGTTGCTGATATTGGTATAACTCTCTTTTTCCGTTGAAGTTTAATTTCCCCAAATGAACATCCTATGATTGAAGACAGTAAATTTTCACCAACTTTCTTTGCATTGGACTCACATTCCTCTCCAACCCCCTCCTATGTCGATATGGAGCGCATGCGTAGGAAATTCCTTGATTCACTACCTTTTATTCTTATTCTTATTTGCATTTTTTGTTGAAAAAAGCCTGTGTGTGAAAATGTAGGTGAAAACTCCAAAGAAAAAAACGATTTTTATTTTTTAAAATAATTTCAGTTTAAATAAATCGTATTACTGTACATTTATAATTTCTTTATTTTATAAACCTAAGCTCATATTCAAATTAGCATACTTGCTGACTGCATTGGTTTCCTTAGAAGCAAAAAATATTCACTTTTGACGTAAATATGCAGAAAAACATCCAACAAGGCGCAATTATTTGGCGACCACAGTTGATCCGCCATTTTGGATGGAAGCCGACATCGAATTTTTTGAGACTTTTCAGAATCCATTTTATACATATCCAGGAGCTAATCCTGAAAATTTTAGCTCATTATGAATTTCTTAGCTATCGACCCCCTTTTTGGTCTAAATTTACTGGACTAATACTTATTTATAAGAAGAAGAAATTAAATAAAAAATTGAATGAATGAAATTTGTGGAATTTAGACAGAATTATCAAGTCCCTCCCAAATGCCTAAATACGACAAATGAAATGTGTGGTTTTAGCCATAACATTGTTAACATATTAGCCATAACATTGTTAAAGAATATGATTTTGGGACTACCACATCATAAAGAAAAAAACCTGTGAAAAAATCATAAAGTTCAAAAAATAAAAACAATATTAAAAAGGAAAGAAACCTTACCCATAATAAAGAGAAAAAAACAGTGAAATTTAATCATAAAGTTGAAAATACAATTGGATTAAAAAGGATATTGGGGCACATCAGTAACCAGATATAGGAGCATCACTAAACACAGGCAATGAATTGCAAAAATTCATTACATGTTACCAAAATAAGTTTTAAAAGATGATTGACCATGGAATATTATTGTGCAGCAACACAAACCATGGTGCTGCCATCTATGAAAGAAATAGTGAATATGCTATGATTTAATTTAATAAAAGCAGTGGATGAAAATCCCAGGTTTAAAATAGGGCAGGAATAGGGAGGCTATCTGTTCCTGTCGGTTCAGGCCAGAAGGACTTTTCGTAGTTTAGTATACATCGGTTGTTCGCATCCCTGTAACCCTGACGATTCGCAAGCAGCTGACATACAACAGAATGCGAAAAATATTGATTTTATTGGCGATGTGATAGCGAATTTTGAAGTATTAACATGACTGAGATAGAAGAAAGTTTTGGGATTGGCACATCCGACTAGTTTATTCTTAAGATCTTAAGGGCACTTTTTGGATTCTTGAGGCACTTTTAAGATTCTTAAGGGCACTTTTTGGATTCTTGAGGCACTTTTCATATTCTTAAGGGCACTTTTTGAAAATTGTTAAAGGTATTCTTTTGGTTTTTAAAGCCACTTTTGATATTTAAAAGTCAGGGCAATCTTTTTAAGACAACATTTAGTCAGTTTTTACTATGAAAGCAAATTTTTTAATGCAAAAAGGAGAAAGGGCCCTTTTTTTACTGAGTGGCAAGAAGGGTGCTAATTATTTTACTGAAGGGGGCAAGAAGGGTGCTAATTATTTTATGAGGGGCATGAAGGGTGCTATTTTGTAAACAAAAGGGCAGGCAGGGTGCAGCACTCTTCTGAAACTGTCTGGGGGAAACTCTGATATATATAATACCTTTGAATTCAAAATACAACAAACAAGTTCTAGCAACTATATATATAGTAGACTCCCTTATATCCACAACCCTAAAATCCGCACATTGTTGCAGATGTAAACGGTGAAAATTTCAGTTAAGATATATGTAAAAAATTCAAATTTTTTTTGTTTTTATATCATTCCATACATATTTTAATATGTAATTCTGGTTAATATGACTGAACTCATGCTTTCGGATAAAGGAAGTATAAATTTATTTTTGAAAAAATTCCAGATAGTGCTCATATCAGTGGTGATCTTTTTACCAAATACATTTATGTGTTTATCAACCTTTTTTTAGTTAACAAATCTGGCTAAACATGAAATAAAACTTCATTATTTTAAGATTTTGATGTAAATTATTAGTGTATCTTTATGAGGCAAGTTTTATTGAATAATTCAAGAAAAAAATATCTCATCATTATTAATTATTTGACCTTTACTTTTAATATTTTCTTAATTTTCTTTCACTTTATTACTTTACTTAATTATTTTAATATTTTACTTTATTGTAAGTATTCATTATAATTTCAAGTGCATTATTTAATTCAAATTATTGTTTAAAAAATGTAAACAAAACAGTGACCAGAAATAAGCAAAATTCTAAAATCTGCACAATCTCTGGTCCCAAGCTATGCAGATTTGAGGGAGTATACTGTATACACATATATTTAACATTTTACAGCTTTTTGAAAATGTTTGTTTTGTTTTAAAAAGTAAATTTTTGTGTTTGTACATAGTGTTAAAAATATTATGTTTTTCAGATATATGATCATAGATGTTTTTATCTCTAGTTATATAAGATTTGATAAATTATATGTAATTATTGCATAAATTCTTATCATAATTATTTATATTATAGGCTTGAAGACTAAATTTTCGGCAAAGTACTGTTTCTTTCTTCAAAAATGGATCACGATTTTTTGTCTGCACTTTTGGATGAAGTTGCTCTTGAAGGTCTTGATGGAATAACTTTATCAATGCTTTGGCTTCGTCTCCAGAACAGACCTAACTTTCCTATTGCTCTGGATGAAGAGTCAAAAGCATTTTTATGGGAATGTATTGCTGTACATAGAGATGTTGAAATTTATGAGCTTCCAAGTCCCAGAGTATTAACACCAATTTATAATAGATATGATCACATTGATAATGAACTTGGAATAGTGCTAGAATCTCCAGAGGAGATTATTGACCCATATCCCATCACATTCGTATGTGATGGAGATATCAAAGGATCCTGTTCAACCTATAACTCTAGAACTTGTATAACTTCAGAAATCAGGTATGATGATGTTCTACTAATGTCTTTAAACCAAGTGAATGAGAAATGGGGTGAAAAATTGGTTTTAGTTGCTTCTCCAAAAGCAAGATTGATAGCTCTAATTGGGACTGAAACAAATCCACTTATTGATATAACTATTGAACAATATTGCCTTCTAGAGCGCATTGGACGTAGCCGATATCTTGGTGAAGTAACTCAAGGTGAAGGTGGTCTTTTGAATTTGAAAGCACCTTTCTGTAAACAGCTTCATTATCATCGTAAAAAACTTACACTTAAAGGTTTGGTTTACAAGCAGTTACATTATATGAAAAGTAGAAAGGGACAAGCCACAACTGGTAGTTTGTTTCATCTCACACGATTTTTTACTCCACATAAGACCAGAATGGAACTTTTAATGAAATGTATGTGTGACATTTTAAAAGACAAACCACATAATAGAGAACAAACCAGAGTTTTAAGGGAGGCATTAGATATTAAAGAAAATACTTTTAAAAAATTATTTTATCGGCCTTTCCAAAAGTATGTGAAAATTGTTACTATTCCTTATAAAGAGTTTTGTCCAGATGCTACGCTAAAAGAGAAATTAACTTCTAATGGCCAGGATAGAATGGTTAAAGTCGTTCAACTTATAAGACATTTTGATGAGGTAGATGACATTGAGTTTGACGAAATTAATGATGAGAAAGAAAAATTTCTTCCACTGAATGTTCATTTTGATTTCTCTAAAATATATCATGATGAATCTTTGATAAATCAAGTATATAGAATAATTACAGAAGCTGGACCTGAAGGCATAACATCTGCTGCTGTAGGACGTATAATGACTTTACCCAGACTTGATGTACGGACATTACTAAAAGAATTGGTTCGGAAAGATCTTGTAGTAACAGTATTACAAGAAAGAGGACGTCAAAAAGAGAAGAAATACATAGATAAGAGTTATACTTTGCAAAATGAAGACTATATCATTAATAAAGAAAATAAAGATGAACTCAGTCCTGAAAAATTTACTTTAGACAAAACTGACAATCATAATAAAGAGTTGAAACGAAAAAATACAGATTCGATTGATGACAGTTGTGAACCACCTAATAAAAAAGTAAGATTCAATGATGAAATTGAAGAAACAATTTCAGTTGGCGAAGAAAAAGAGCTGCACTCTGAAGAAGTTAATTCCAAACAATTGAGTATACAGAATATTGTTTCAGAAGTATCTGAAATTCAAGAGTCAGATATATTTACAGGTAAAGCCCCTAAGCTCATTAGTCTTACTGAAAAAATTGTTAATCCTTCCATTCATAATTCTGCCTGTCAACTCACAGATCGTAAACTTAAAAGAATGAAAATGGTCCTTGATTATTTAAAATCTGTAGGATTAAGTACTTTAACGGATGTACAAAAGTTTTTGATAGATAAAGAAAAAGAAGAAGGTTACAATTTTAGAATAGATAAAAAATCTTCTGCAAGAATGGTGCATAAATTGTTTTTGGCCAAAAAATTGAGAATTTACAAAGCTGTTTTAAAATTAGATGACAAAAAAGCAGAACTTGAATTTGTTTGTGATAATTCAGTTGAATTAAGTGATTCTCGTGTTCAGCTTGCAGTAGAACAAGCAAAGTTTAAAATTTTTAGTCTCAACACTGAAAGAAGTAAAAAAACTCTTACAAATAGCTCCAAAAGTATTATTTGTGATGAAAAAAACATAACTGGTGATGAAAATATTTGTAACGAAAGTACTGAATCAGAAAATAAGTCTTTGAATTCATTGTTTGTAGAAAAAAGACTTGTTGAATATCAAATACATCCAAAATGTTTACGCTTTAAAACTCTCCACAAATTTCTGTTTTATTTGGTGTATAATTATGATGGTCATTTGGGAGATAAATCAAAAAAACCTGTTGTATATCATGATAGTATGACATGGAAAAGATTTGTGCCACCATTACGTTCTGTAAATCAAGAAGGATGGTGTTTTCTTGGTGATATATATACACGCATGCCTCTTTCAATTTTTGTCAAAGTATTCAACTTAAGAGACAAAATTAAAAATTTTATAAATTATTTAGGTGAAGAAGAGAAATGCCATTATCTGATAACTGATTTACCTCAAGATGTTATTGGTGATTTACTAACCCAACGGAAGTATCTGTTTGCTTTTGATGATGTACTGAAATATTTGTGCTATATGGGGTTGATTACATTTGGACCACAGACAGGCAAACTTAAACAGGAGGTTTATTTATATATTCATAGAAAAGCTGCTCTTAGAGACACTACCATATCTACTCCTGGTTATATCCATGTAAATAGTGAACTAACATATGAAAAAAAGATCTATACTTTAAACACATTAGATGATGTTGAAAGTTTTTGGATGGATTTAGAAAATGTGTGTTTTCATACACCGTTAGGAAAGTATAGTTCTGTTGCTGGGAAAACGTTTGCTGTTGTTGAAGCTAATCATAAACCAGAATTATTAGAAGCCTCTAAAAACAAAAATTTTAATGAAATTTTGGATATTGGATTTATTCCTGGTGATGGATTAGGTGCTGCAGGTTTTGATTCTTCATTATTTTTCCATTCAAGACGTAATTGGCAATCCTCTAACTCTGTCAAAAGTATTGAGAAAAACAGCAAGATTGATCATAAAAGTCCTACTATTTCTATTCAGAATTTGTTAAAGAATAAAGAAATTTTAGGACCAGAAGGTCGTAGTCGGCTTCAGAGGTTAAGTCGTTATCGATTTACTTCACAGAAAGACAAAGCTTTAAAAGAAAATAAAGTAAAAGAAAATAAATCAAAAGTAGATGTAATAAAAAGTAAATCAGAATCATCAAAATCTTTGTCTCCTGCTATGTTGCCAAAGAGAAGACGTAGAGTTAAACTCAGAACAGTTAAGGCACGCCACAAAAAAGTCCGCCAACTTTATGTAGATGAAAAAGATCGTGATGCAATTCAGAAAATGTCACGTGTTCGCTGTGAATGGTCTGCCCAAGAAGATAGTTTCTTATTACTTTGTAAAGTTGCTTCTTCATTCCTTGATCCTACGTCTAGAACTCTAGTTGTTCCATATACTGTTGTAAGAGATTTGTTACATGAAAAGTTTCCAGATTTGTCAGCAAATAAAAGTTCCCGTGCTTGTCAAAGAAGAGTGAGGTATATGATGATGAACCCAACTACTGCTAATAATGTAGCTGTATTTTTAGGGGAAGCTAAACAAGATAATAATCTAGTAGCAGAGTTTGACAGAGTAAAACCAGCCAAAACTAATGAGACTGTTTGGAGAGAAATGTTTACAGGTGTAATGAAAAGGCTTTTAGAAAAATTTACTTTACCAGCTGCTGACAGATGTAAGAACATTACTCTTCCAAGTAATGTGGAAACATTTAATCAGACTTTTAAAATAATGTCTCCTCGCAATGTGTTTCATCGAAAAAATAACCATAAAAATCCTGATTCTGAGCAAGAAGTGATCTATTCTACTTTATATTCTCTGATAGTTTCTGCTATGGCAATTGGTCATGATGGAATTGAATGGTCTTATTTACTATATAAATTGTACCAAGTTTATCCAGAATATATTTTGAAGTTTGTTGTACTGCGTCTTAGAAATGAAAAAGTTATAGCTATTAAAAAGAGAACATGCAAAAAAGATTTGCAGCGTTCACTAATGTCATCATTTCCATATCGTTTTTCTATTACATATGAAAATGCAATGCTGACCAAGTTTCCAATCAAGTTATTTAATGAATCCAAAGAATTGATAGATATTTTGAAAAATAGGCATTGCAGTGAAGCCTTAGAATTGAAAGGTGATGTAGCTCCAGGTTATGCTGCTGCTGTGTTAGCACTTGTTTCATTGAATATTGTTAAGCTTACTGTTCAAGTTCCTGATCAAATAATTATATTTGATTCTTCTTTAAGTAGAGAGGCTAGAACTAATATTGTTGAGCGTATGATAAATACATTGAGCGATAAAGAATCTGTTGAGCTTTCTAGATTGTTGAATAATGAGAAAGATTCAGTGCAAAGTTGTAAAAAAAATGATGTTGATTCTCAGAATTTAAATGAAACTTTTGCAGTAGAGCAGTCAGATGAGGCTTTAAAGAAAAAGACTGATAATGATGTATTGCAGACTAATGAAGTTCAACGTTCAACAAATGCTTCAAGGTTTGCATTGTATTTATTAAGACAGGAGTTATCTCAGCCACCTATTGAAAGAGTTCAGCACTCTCAGGATTATATTGTTTTAAATTCTTGCAAAGTTTTTTGTCATTTGAAACCACACATCAGTACTGCTGCATCATCCAATGATAATGATATAGTAGGTAGCCAGATTTCGCCTCCTTTAATGCAACCTTTGATTGACTTTAGGAGAAAGATATTAACTGATGGCTGCATTTCTGAAATAAAAACATCTCTTACAGCTACTGTACCAGCTGAAGCTCTAACAGGAAAACGAAATTTTGATGAGTCTTTAGAATTTATGTATGACTCTTACTCTCCCCAAACTTTAAACGATGCCAAAAGTATTTTTGAAGAAATTTTAAAAGCTGGTTCCATTGGTGTAACTGAAATGCAAATCTGGAAAAAATTCAAAGTTTTAAATGGTGAACTTTCCTGTTTTGAGCATTTACATTTATTTAGAGAAAGCCTGCTTGTTATTAGAGCTGGAGTAGCAGAATTTGTCTACATATGTATATATTTTGCTAAAAATTGGATTTTAATGTCATATGTGTTGCCAGAAATTTGTCGCAAAAACAAATTAAAAACTAATGAAGCTAGAGACCAAAGTATTAATATTTGTGGGGAGAGTGAGTCGGATGATGCAGTAAATAAAAGAGAATCTATAGGAGACATAAACAAATCTAAGATTTCACGTAATAAAGATCATGGTAACTCAAGTTTTCAAGATTCACCTATTAATTTTACTGAAAAAGTGTATTTTATACCTAGAACATGGCGTTATCCTGATGGCACTTTAAATAAACAAACCTTCGTAGACTTGTTACAAACAGTTTTAAGTTATATAATAAGTTCGCCTGGTGTTAATGTATCACGTGTAACAGAGCATTTTTCATTGGCTTTGCAACCTGTTCAAACTTTAGAGTTACTTGAAATTTTAGAGAAAGCTTGTTGTATTAAAAAATACTATGCTAAGAAATTTAAAAAAAGGAATTTATTTTCTAAATTTGAAAATATTTTCATTACAAAAAATCCAGAACCTGATGATTTTGATCATTTAGAGCCATTACCTGATGCAGTTTGTAATTTGGCTAGATTACAAGAAGCTATAATGCAAGCATGATGAAATAATGTTAAAATGTTTTAGTTTATGTGATTCATATATGTTGCCTGAAATTTGTCACAAAAACAAATAAACTGATGAAGCTAGAGACCTAAGTGTTTGTGGGCAGAGTGAACAATGAACCAAATGACGCAACCTGTAAATCTCAAATTTTCTTGTTTGAGTAATTATAATTATTATTGTAAATCAGATATTTTATCTCGATAGTCCCCTGTTATAAAAGCCTTGGCAAGAGAAGGAATTTTCCCCATATATTTTTTGGCAATCTATTGACTGTTTCATACAAACGAAGAATTTTTTCAATATTTTTACAATTTGTTTAATATACAGAAACCACTTAACTATTATTATATACAAACAGAAGTAATTTACTTAATACATGTAATCATAAGCAGTTTATTTAAAACATACATAAACAAGTCTAATAATTCATCAGTTTTGCTTACATGGCTGTTATATCTTTTGGCAACTAATCTCTCACTTTCTTAAGCCCAAAATGCACTAAGCTTTTTTAAAAAGTGCCAAGGCTCCATAACAGGGCTGCTATAACATTTTTATATCAAAAGATGTATATGTACTTTAGATTTCTGTGTAATAAATCTATAAAAAAGATGAAATGTAGTGAAGGAATTTTAGTTTAATTCAATTTAAATCAAGTATGTACATGTAAGACTTGGACTAGAATAGATATTATCACAAGGCCTGTTTTCATGGTACATCCTTGTTATAGCAGCTCCCACAATTACGATTATGCCATAGTCATCGCCAAGTTTTTATGTATGCCAAATGTTCATATATGCATCATATAAGACATATATAAATTATATTTACTGTACATCATATTTACATCTTATCTGTCATATATACATCATATATGACCAAGGCTTTACAAATTTCATAAAATCTGGTAGCCAGTAAAAAATTCTGGTCGCCCGTAAAAGATATTTACTCCCCCCCCCCCCCTTCCCTCTACGTCATTAATTTTCAAAAACAATAAAAGTTTTTTTATGAATTAATAATAAAAAGCATTGTGTAGAATTATCAGTCACATAGTTTAGAATAATACATAATTTAGTTTTATAGATTTACTTCAAATGAATTACTACTTATAAATCACTTATACAGTAATCCCTTAACATTCGCGATTTTTGATTATTCGCGAACATGAAAATGCGGAAAACTTAACATTCGCGAGAATTTGACTTGATTATTCGCGATTAAAAAAAAATATATATATTTGCTTTTTGAGAATTTACAGTGGTTAAAGATTGTTTCCTTCCACTGCGTTTTCTCATTATGTATTTATAAATCAATTTTCAGTTGTCTACTGAAAAAGGAGCGAGTGTTGTAGGAAAACAAAATAATAACAACAGCAGAATACTTATTGCAATGGGGATATTAGAAGTGGTAAGGTAACGGAATCTTCAATCTATGAATTTAAAATGTGCCTGTGCAGGTTCTCGTAGAGATGGAACTGAAGCTGCTGTATGGAGCTGAAGCTGCATACATTATCATCTCTTTGCGAATAGAGAGTCGAAATTACTTTATAAAAAAAAAAAAAAAAAAAAAGGATGCTTTTTTTAACCTTAATTATTTCTCCAGTCAGTTAATTTGAATTATCTTCATTAAATAAATTTCAGAAATCTGAATATCTGTGTACATTCATACATATATGTTATGCATAACGTACTTTTAATTGTTAATACATGTATCCTTTTGTTCATTGAAATACTGTGCCGCTATAATTAAAAATTTATAAAACTTTACCTCTTTTTTTTTAGTGCAGAGATACACTCAACATTCGCGAAGTTTTTCTGGAACGTAACCCTCGCGAATGTTAAGGGATTACTGTATATTATTATTCGTTAAAATGAATGTGATAAATTAATCAGTTTTAATTTTGAATACAGAAGTCTGATTTTAAACTTACAAAATAAACTTAAATATTTTTTAGCATTGTATCCAATTTTAGTTACCACAGAGGCTGGATTGACACTATTTCTTACTGTTTTATTACCCTCCCTCCTCCTTCCACATCTAATCATGTGACATCCTAGTTGGCTAGAGCAGCAAAGAATGGCGTTTTCTGTGCCTGAGATGGAAAATGCCTTTTAAACTTTGTCCTTCCATTAAAAGTACGAAAGAAAAGGAACATCAATGCTTCCCGTTCACGAATAAGGATGGAGGAAAGAAAAAATGCCGTTTGTGTGCTCATTTCATAGGTCAATTTTTGTACCAAAGTAAAAAAAAAAGAAGAAGAGAAAACGCCAGATTAGATAGCTTGGTCGCCAGATAGAAAAACTTGGTCACCAGTGGCGACCGTATCTGTCAAGCCCTGTATATGACTATAACTTGGTCATACTTACATCCATAAAATGTCATATAGTCATTTATGACTATAACATCATATATTATTTGGGGATACATCTTGGTCACTTGACAATTAATCCTCGAGGGCTGCTATAACAATGCAATTTAGGAAAATTGTCCCAGAATGGTATTTTTAAAGTGTTATTCTTTTGAAACTAAGTCTACATATGTAAAATTGCAATATATAAAAAAATGATATTTCTCCATTATCCCATCGACCACTTTTCATAACAAAAAACTATTGCCAAACTATAGGATTTAAGGCCAAAAATGCATGATCGTGGTGTCACACTCATTTGACGTCAGAAGCGTTATGTGTTTGTTATGACATCAAGTGGTTTTTAATTTATCTGTATTTTTTTATATTTTACTGATTTATTAGTTATTCTGTTAATTAAAATAGAAATTATGTCATTAAATGGTGACATCATGATGTTAAAAAAAAAAAAAATTGAAAAACTATTGTGATGCATAGTTACGTACAAGAGATCAGTTTCAACTGACGTCACAAACATTTATACACCAACTAAGGGATAATTAAGAAAAATAATGTAAATATCCCAGATTTTTTTTTCCTTTTTAGTTAGACAGTTAGTAGGGCTCTTCCAAATTTCTTGTATATATTTACCTGTATTTTTCATTATGATTTACTGATTTATTAGTTATTTCATTAATTAAAATAATAACAATTGTGTTCTTAAACAGCAGTGCCATGATTTTAGAAGAGAACAAGTTGGAAATTGTACGTCAAACGTTACAAACGAAGTGCGTTCGTACTCACGTTTTAGAATTAAATTCATGATATCCCGTGCGTAGAACGGGTTAAACAGCTAGTTAAGTATATATTTTATGACACTGTTCATACAAATATCTTAACTAGTTATATAAATATTCAGATATATGTATCAGCTAGTTATATAAATATTCAGATCTTTCTGATTTCTAATTCTGTGAAATGAATTATATCGTCTGCAGATTAATTTCTGTAATAAAATAAGTATCTCGGTTGCTTAACGATTAAACCTCGGAAGCTTCTATAACAAGAAAGTACAGATTTTTTTTTTTTTTAATTCAAATTTCTTAATAAATATTTTTATTAATATCTCCTAAAGTTTTGATTCGATTTTAATAAAATTTGAAATGTCTCGACAAAATTCTGCAAAGATAATATATTTTAAATTGCAAACCATTTGGTTGGGTAGTTTTTGCGTTGTTATATGCGGACAGACAGACAGACGGACGGACAGACAGACAGACAGACGGACGGACCAAACGACGACTATAGGTGCTACGTATTTATATAATTACGAACGCACCTAAAAAGCATTGAAACAATGTTGCGATGCATAGTTACATACAATAGATCAGTTTGAACTGACGTCATAAATATTTGTTCACCAGCTGAGAGGGGTAATTAAGAAAAATAATGTAAATAACCAAGATTATTTTTTTTCTGTTTTCATTAGTATAAATTTTATTGTTTAAGCTTACTAAGTTGACATATGGGGCAATAAGGTGACAGAGTGGGGCTTTTCTGAATTTCTTGTATTCATTTTTTTTTCTTTGAGATTCTAATGAATGACAACATTCTTCCATTTGTTTATTTGGTTTTACAGTTTGGCAATAGTTTTTTGTTATGAAAAGTGGTCAACGGGATAATGGAGAAAAGTACTTTTATGTTAGCCAGGCGCAAGTGATAAATTGTCAAGTATTGTTCTCTCTCATCACCGTTATTCATATTGCATTCATTTCATTTAAAATATAAACCTTTTATTCATTTAATATAAAATACATAACTTTTATTTAAATATATGCCTTTCACTCATTTCATTTAAAATATATAAAAAAAAGAAGAAAAAGACATAATACCATAAATTAAAACATTTTATTTCAACATCAAAGCATTGTTTCTAATTTACGCTCACAAAAAATAAAAGCTACTATTGCCAAGATATGCACCTGGCTAACATAAAATTCCTCCTTCTCCCAAACAAAGGATCTGTTTACTGAATCATGGACACAAAACCAGTAAAAACTGCTAAAACAGAATCACAAAGAAACATCGAAATTTTTTGTTTTAGGCAGGTTTTGTCTTTGAAGGTATAACTTCAAGGTATTTCTTTTGCCAGCACCATGACTTTTTTTCCGTTTAATATAGGATTCTGTTTTAGACGAGTTATGTTTTCACAGGTATCCACTAAAACTTATCCCTTCTATAGTAACCTCTAGACAGCATTAATGTACTGTAGTTAAACCTTACCTATGAAATTAGAGCATGTCTATAAAATAATGGAATCCTGTCTCAAATGGAAGAAATATAAGGTTTGACAAAATGAACATTATACCTGCTAAGAAGAAAATCTGTGTAAATTGGAACTTTTATCCAGTCCCTTGTGATTATTTCAAAAGTAAAATCTATTCTATGAAAACCAATTACTCTTTTAAATGGAAACCTTTCATGATCCTGATCAGGGATAGGGAAATACATCTTTTACTTGCGATTGATGAGTGGATTTTCTGAGAGTGCGAGTTAATTTTTAGGTAGTCTTTAAGAAACTGCAGGCTATAGAGATATGCCACAAACTTTATTTATTTTACTAGTCATCTATATTTTGCCATTTTCCAAATTACTGCTGTGTAAACTTGGTGCTATGTTATATCCATTATTAAACTTTCCTTTGATATATGTGTGATATGAAATTTCACAATGTTTAAATCATGTTATATTTGTATTTCTTTCGGCCTTTCACGTCGATATTATTTAGATTCAATTCCATATTTATTTTTACACGAGTGTTTTGCATCGGGCTTTGATCGGCGTTTTCCTTCGCTCTTTACTGATGTGCTTTCTCTCTCCCTTCTACTCATATTGTGATGACGTCATCGAAGCGCTGTCTCTCCTCCTCTCGTGATGTACGCATTTGGTAGCTGTAGAGGGAGGCTCATCTTTTGGAGACGTGGTTTATTTGATGATTGCTGGCGCAAATTGAAATAAATGTTTTTTAAATGAATTGTTCAGATTTGTTAATTAAGATATTAGCTAATTTTTTAAATTCTCTAATAGATTTAAATCTTTTACTTTTGTTGTCCCCGTTTCTTACTATAAATTAAAAATTTCGTTAATTTTAAATCAGAATCTGTTTTGTTGATGAACCTGCCATGAAGTAGTTTTCGTTTCAAAAAGATTGCGAGCCAAGCCTGCCTGCGGCCGACGGATGCATGGTCCGGCGAAATTCTACGACGATGTCTCCCTGTCTGAATTTATTGCCTAATGGCGCGTAAAAGTTTTAATTGAAATTCTCACTTTAGAAAATTTGTATTAATGCTGAATTTTAATTTTTAAAGACATTTTCTTCGAGTGGAAAAGATCATCTTTATCAGCCAACATAATTATTGAAATAAGGTGACCAACGGGTGAAGGCCTCTTTCTTCTCTTCTAAAAAGAATGAATAAAATATTGGATTTATATTGTTAAAAGGCTCCTCTTCATTTGTTTTCAGCTGACACCATGCAAGTAAGAAGTTTCTTTTATTTTTATTTTTTACCACTGCTTGACCTCAAAGAACACTTAGGGTCTAGCAGATACAACACAATATTTTAAATAAAGAACTTCATTACTATTTAATATGTAACTCCTTCACATCAACAAATAAATAAAATTTACACCACAGTATGTTTTTATTTTAAATAAAAAAAAATTATGAAAATGAACTGTAGTAATATAATTTTTAACTATTTTGGCAATCGTGTACATTTGGCGATAACAATTTTCAACTGTACGTTGCATCTTGAAGGCTGGTAAAATAAATCCTTGGCTGGAAGATTTCCTGAAAATTTCACACCCCTGATCCTGATGATGAAAGGATAACCATAAGTACATCCGCGAAGATAGAAACTTGTCTAAAACGGAGTTTGTTTCCGGTCCCTAGCAATTCTGTTTTCATAGATTTTACTGCAACTAGATAAAGTTTAAAACCTCTTTAACAGAGACTTTGATGAGACCAAATGTTGCCAAAACTTACGATAAAAGATGAATGTATATGAATACAATAATGGCACATTTATCACAGTTTGGTGAATCTTATCTTAGTTCATTTTATAATTTTATATTGAGTAATATTATCAACAGCTTTAAATCTGCTGACCGAAACAGAAAAAAGTAATTTTACTGTTGGACTAGTTATTTGTGAATTTTTATTCAACATTACGTTGCCACTTTCAAAATACCCTCAAAAACCTAATTGTCTAAAAGTCTATCATTTCAACTCTGTGAAATTTGTGACAGTCAGTAAGCAAGAAACAGTAGACAGATTTTCAAAAGTTTGCTGACTTGTTCAAAAAGACAGAACCTTTGGCTAAATAAAACTTTCTTACAATTTTCTTTAGTTACACACAGAGCCAATGCTGTAGTGATGGAAGGGGTCTGGATCACTTTCCTGAACGAGGAGCTAACTTGCTGAATCATGCATACAAATACAGACATACTCGTAAAAACAAAATCACAAAAGATCGGGAAGAAAATCAGTTTTAGACAGGTTTCCGTCTTGGCAAGGATAATTGTGTGGAATTTCTTTCATTGAGACAAACAAATTTCCATTTAAAGCATGATGTTGTTATAGGCAAGTTCCTTTTTCACAGGGATTACTGCATACAATGCAATGTACATGTACAGAGGAATAAAATTTGAAGTTAAATAATAGCATATAACATAGTTTCTTTTTTGCAATATCTTTCTAAAACAGTTAAACGTTTTCTACTTTATAATACACCTCTGGCGACTACATATACTGTATATTCTGGCAAATTACACAAAGCTCAAACAAACATATTTAAACCTAGAAATTTTATTTAATAAATAAAGTGAAATAATTACGACACAGCAATAAGTAACATTACATTAACAAATAGTATGGGTGTAAATATGTTTGTTTGAGCTGCATGTTATACACAGAAATACACAATATTATTAACAAGATAAAAAATCTTATTTAACACAGACACCAATGAGAGTGATTGTTTCCAAAATTCACAAGAAAAGTGTTGTGATTTTATTAAATTCTTTTTTTTTTAGTTCAAAGAATAAAGGGTGAGCTGCATTATAATTCATAATGTTCTAGTATACCCAGGTATCTGTTCTTTATTTTTTTTAAGAACATATATCTTTAATTATTTGAGCACACAGAATATATTTTCTATTTTTGTTTCTTCAGAGGATTCTATGCTCAAAAAAATAACTTAGTTGATTAATATATTTTTTTAATTTTTATCCACAAAATAACAACAACATTACATTAAAAAAAAAAGGGAGACTTAATTAACTATAGGAACAGTTTATTTTTCTTTTGACGAAAATAGATATATTTTATCCTCAAAAATATGTTCACTGAATAACAATAAAAGGTTAAGTAAAATATATTTTTATATATAATACACCAATTGCTTTATTTGTGCGACAGAAACAGATTTAACTTGTAAAAAAAAAAAAAGGTATACCAATGCGATGTAAAACCAAATAAGAACAAGAAAAATTATACTTATCAATAATCTTCATGTTGCTACCACTATTTTCTTAATACAAATTGTGAGAATTTTTAACGTGATATGCCAATATTAGTTTGGCTATATCCACTTCAACTGGACCAATATATATATGTTAATTTATCAATAATTCCATCCCGTAACTAACCAGTGGAAAGCTGATGAATTTTAAACATTTTTTTCTTGAAAATTCGACGAACAAGACAAAATTAACCAGATTGAGGTCCACATCATACTTATTACAATATACAAGCTGACATAACATAATCTAATATGTATATGATGCATCTATGACACACAAAATTACGTATTTTATAATACACTCCATCTCCAACAACAAAACCAAAGAACAACTCCGAAATTCAAAGGAAATGTGAACCTATCATTGGCGCAAGGACAGGGTTGCCGTAACATGGAAAAACTCGCCAAACAGATGACAACTGCCAATACACGCACGGAAGCTTCATTGAGAAGATGTAAAAAAAAAATAAAGGAATGCCAACATAGGGCTAAATATATGCCAAAGGGAGGGTATAATTAAAATTTAAAACAAACGGAAAAAAATATGAATCTGATTTGTTAAAAATGAAATGAAATCAACCTGACGTCACAAAGACGAAATTGAAAATAAAGAATACTAAATAAACGTTTTTGAAGCCGATGGGCTAAATAGGATAACTTAATCAAATAATAATTTTTAAACAAAAAGGAAAACTATGATTAAAGTCTGCCAGGCAAATAAAAAATAAATAAATAAAAGGAGAGAGAAGGGAAAACAAAAAATAAACTGCGCTATACGGAACCTGAATGTGGTAAAATTACCACACTCACCCACACCTCCACAAAAAAAATGGAGAAGGGGAAGTGCGAGGCACTAAAAGCACTTTCACAAGCCATTTTTTTTTTTTAAATTGAGCCAGAGATGGATAGGGGCAGAATGAATGATGGAGTCCAAATACAGCATAAAATATCAAGAAAATAACATACCACAACATATTTGTATATATCCTGTATCATAATGAGAAAAAGAATAAAGTAATTGTACCCACTTTTATAAGTCATAAATTATGTAACATGTTGACAGAAACAATATTTGCTTTTACAATTACATAACTATGTCAAGTAAAACCAACTTATGCTCTTTCATTTCTGTCTATGCAAACACTATATAAAACTTATAACTATAAACTTTTAGTAAAAAGAAATCTAGTATAATACACAATACATAATACAATAACAAAAACTCAACTTTTACCAACACATTTTTATGAAGATGTAGCTAATAGTTATTACACAAAAATCCAAAGTGAGATGGAATAACCTAATTTCACAATACACATTATCAATGCAAAAATATAAACAACAGTAAAATACACATTCAAACAATATAAAAGTTATAAATATTCACAAAATACCATAGTTAATTATTTTCAAAAAGTTTTTTGAATGAGTGGCCACTCTAGAGAAAAACCAATCTAACAGAATTGGCAAGGTACTAAACAGACCTTATTCATAATACAACATTTGCCTAGGACTTTTTAATTAAAAAATGTCATTCAGGTCATAATATAATGTATATATATATACAAAAGAAAGCAATAAAGTTATGTACATACCATACATAATGTACCATTAAGTTGTGCTTTCACAATTCCACTAGTAACATGATCCACTTGAGAAAACCATGTAAATTACAATAGGTGACAAACTGATATTGTTAAATATTTTTTTAACAAAATAATTCACCCATACTTTTTTTTTTTTTTTTTTTTTTTTTAACAGAATAACTATGAGAATATTGCAAGAGTTAAATAGTAACATGTATTATATATTTTGATGGTGACCTATAGCAAGCAACATTATGTAAAGAAATGCAATAAATCAAAATGCTATTGTATTGTTATTACAATTTTAGCTTAAACATATTTTAAATATGAATTATATATTTCAAAAAGAAGAAAAGTTACAAATTTTTTATTATTCAGAAAGTGCAAAATGCAGAGCTTGATAATATACAGTCAAGTGGGCTATTGATGGATAATTATTAAAAGGAAAAAAAAAGGAATACTTATACAGCAGGTAGTCCACATGTCTGTGATAAGAGGAGTAAAAAAAAAAGACTTTCTGACCAGCAGAAAAAAAGAGTTCTTAGGTTCTTATCAGTTCGATAGTGTTTAAGGCACGCGATCAAACACCATCAGCAGGCATGACTGGACAACAGCTGAAAGAGAAAAAAAAAAGGTTAATAATACTGGAATTCATCACTGTGTGGCACAAATTTTGGTCGCTTAGGTCGTAGAGCATAAGAGGAGCTGGACTGTTGATTGGTAGAAGAGAAATTTTGAGATGTAGTTGCAGCTTGATTATTATTGTTACTGTCAGTTTGTGGAATTGCTTGTGTGGTATCTTGTAGTTTAGGAGCTCTAGGATGTAATTTTATTACTCGGTTGGTATGTATAAGGATAGGTGAGGAACGGCTGTCTTTTTGTGACACAATTTGCAGTAAAACAGGTGAAATTATCTTTTGCACTATGAATGGACCTTGAGGCTTTTTCTTGAATACATTAGGGAGTGTAATGAATACTGTGTCATTGACTTTTATATCTGAAAATTTGTGCTGTTGTCTAGACTTTTCATAGACTTTCTGACGATTTGTTTCATTATTGAGATAGGATTGATAATAAATTTTATCCAAGAGATCTGTTAATTTGTAGATGTCATGGGCGGTGTCAAGAATTTTCCAAGAGGGGTGACCTTTATAATTCATGTAAACATCATTAATTTCACGTCCAAAATGAATAAGATTAGGAGTGAATTTGGTGGCAGGATGTACTGTAGCATTGTATATTGATTGATGTATCTTGGCAGCAGTTTTGGTGTCAAAACCTTGTGAAGTCATAGTATTCAGTGATGATTTGATTTGAGAATTCACCCTCTCTGAAAGGCCATTTGCGGCTGGGTGGGCCACTGTGATGTGATTCAGCTTGATACCTAATGTTTTATTAAAAAACGAGAATATGTCACTAGTAAACTGGGATCCTTTGTCTGTCAATACTATATCAGGTCTACCATGGGTAGCAATGTAGTTTAAAAGAACATTGGTCACAGTTGGAGCAGAGATATTATTAAGAGTAGCCAATTCTAGATGACGAGAACAGTGGTCAATTATTGTTAGGACATTTGAGTGATTATTGAGAGGACCAACAATATCTAATGATATTTTTTGATTTGGAGCAGTTGGAACAGGAGCAGCCATAAATGGAGCAATTTTCTTCTTGCGATTTTTGTGAATAAGACATAGTTCACATGAATTAATATAATTCTGAGTATCAGCAATGATTGTTTTCCATGTGAAACGTTTTCGGAGGTTCTGTAAGGTTTTGTTTATTCCTGGATGAGTAATATGAGCAATGGTAAGTGCTTTGGGAATCAATGAGGTGGGTAAGACAGCACGATGCAGATCAATTTCTTCAGCAGGAAAAAAATTATTGTAGCAAAGAATATTGTTATTTGGATTGATATAATAACCCTTGTGTTTCTGGAGATTAATATTTTGTTGTAAATCAAGTATTATTTTATTTAAATTTGAATCTTTGGTTTGTTCACTTGCTATTGTTGCATCTGAAATTTCTAATAATGGATCTTGAGTAGATGAGTTTGCCTGTGACAAGCAATTAATTTGGCACTTATCTTCCTGTTGCTGTGGTACTTTATCCAGCTTTGTGGGATGTGATTCTACTAGTGATTTGATTGATTGAAGTTGACCATCTATTTCATCGTGTAGATCATTTATATTCATCGTTACTGGTAGAACTTCTTCAGAATTTATAATTTCAGGATTAGATGTCAAGTCCTGTGTAGGTGGTTGAGCAGTTCTGCTAAGAAAGTCCGCTAATACATTTTCTTTGCCTGGTATATGAGCAAAGGAAAAAGAAAATTGAGAGAGCTCCATGAGCCATCTGGTCGTGACATCTGCAGGAGAAGAAGAACTTTTGTAGTTGTCAAGTGGTTTAGCATCAGATAGAACGAGAAAATGTCTTCCAAAAAGGTAATACTTGAATGAGGTGATACCCTTGTATAATGCATACAATTCCAATTTTATGGCAGGGAATTTTTTTTCAGCATCAGACAAAGCCTTTGAAAAATATGAAATAGGTACCCTTAAATTATCTTGTTCCTGCATGAGGACAGCTGAAATCGCAGTTTGTGAAGCATCGGTATTAACAATAAATTCTTTATCCCAATTAGGTAGATTTAACACGGGCTTCTTAAAAAATAATGATTGTATTGTTTGAAAGGCATTTTCATGTACAGATTGCCAACTGAACTTAGTTTTTGGCTTTGTTAACTCGAGTAGAGGGCTAATTAGATCTGCAAAGTATGGAATAAGTGATCGATAAAATGAACATACACCAATGAAAGCTTTAACTTGTCGCTTGGTTTTGGGATGAGGAAAAGATGTAATTTTTATTATGTTGCTGGAAATAGGAAAAATTTTATGCTCTTGAATGTGGAAACCTAAAAAGTCTATGCTGGTTTGAAAAAATGAGCATTTCTCAGGTGATAATGTTATGTTGTATTTGATGAATGTATCAAGAAGTAATTTTAAATTATGGATCATTTCTTCAAATGAGTTGGCTCCAACAATAATATCGTCTTGATAAGCATAAGCATCTACACCAGATAATTGAATTATCGTGTCAATAAGTTGCTGGAATGTAGACGCTGCTGTGCGTAAACCAAACATTAATCGCTTATAGGTAAAAACGCCAAATGGAGTTGTGAACGACATTTTATCTTGTAGCTCTTTGGGCATAGCTATTTGCCAATATGCAGAAGGGAGATCCAGCGTTGTAAAAAAATTCTTTTTAGACAATTGAACTAGTAAATTTGGAATTTTAGGTAAAGGATAGGTAGATGGAATAATTACAGCATTTAGTAGACGGAGGTCTAAGGCGAGTCTATATTTTTGAGGCTTTGATGGGTCTGACTTTTTTTTAACCAATAACATGGGACATGCCCAAGATGAATTGGAACGCTCAATGATATCAGCTTCTAACATCTCATTAATCTGTTTTAAGGCTTCTTCCTCTAATGCTTGTGGCACCGGAAATGGAAGAGATTTTATAGGATGCGAATTAAGTAGACTTATTTGTGGAATGACTAGGTCAGTATGACCAAGAGTACGCAGAGACTTCGAAAATGCTTGGGTTTTTCCACATAGCAAGGACAATAGAGTCTCTTTTTGTTTGCTATCAAGATGTTCTAATTTAAAGTCTGTAGGACTTAAATCATTTATTCTCATTTTTATAATGTCTTCTGATGGTTGGATTAAATTGCACATTTCATCAGCTTCATCATTAAAATCGTAAGGCTGAATATCTTTTTCATCAATATTTTCATATACACCCAAGACAGTTCCCTTGTTGAGGTGAAATGGTTTGTTTGAAATATTTTGTACTACAATCAGAAAAGAATTTTTTTTTATGGCTGATAAGGAATGGAGAGATTCCATAAATACAATATTACGGTTATTTAGTGTTGGAATAAACATGAAATGTTCCTCAGGTTGTGAAGAATATTGAGCTTGCATGTACATGCATGTGTTGGCTGGAATAGTTACTTTATGAAAGTTTGAAATTTTTAACTCATTTTGGGGGGAATTTGAACTTTCATGAACAATCCCAGAGCTGTCAATTTTTGTTTGCTGATGTTCACTAAAATCATTTACTGGTGCAGACATATTTATACTTTGAGGGTCCATAGTACAAGTAGAGGTATTAGGAACGTCATTTTTTTGACACATAAATACTTGTGCCTGATCCATATGAGAATCATTGGATATCTGGTGTTTGTTTACTAACGGAACAAGAATTTCTTTCAGTAGAATGGAATTAAAGGATGGTGTTATGGAAATACCATATTTACAAATAAAATCATAACCCAAAATGATATCAAAATTTCTATTACGTATGTTAGTAATATAAAATACATGATTGAAAAACAATTTGTCTATTTTGAAAGACAAACGAATACATCCAAAAAATTCAACTTGGGAGTTTATGGTCGAAATAGATACTTTTCGAGAGAGAAATTTATATTTTATAGTGGGTTTTAACATATTGAAATGTTGTTGATCAATTAAAGAAATAATAGACCCAGTGTCTAACAAAGAAATAACATTATGATGTTGTACATTTAAGGTAATACAAGGAAGAGAGTCATTGTAATTAAATGTGCTATAAATTACATAGTTTTCAATGGCATCACTATCATTTTGGGATTCAGCAACTAAAGTATTTGCGTTATCGACTTGAGAACAATTGCCAGAATTCGTAATATAATCATAAGTATTTTCATTTTGAAAAATAGTCTGTGATTCTGCATCTTTGAGCATACCATTTTTTGGTAAACATTGGTCATTTTTAAGTATACTCTCAGAAGATAAAATTCCTTGAGAAGTAACTCTATATAATTGAGTTTTTGAGGTATTTTCTGGCAAATGTGAAGTGTTGGAGGACAGAGTGCCAGATAGATCTGCCTCCTGCATTAGTTTAAACGCTTATCTTTAGAAAATCCATCATTATATTCATGAGTATTTTGTTGATTAGCTTGGTATTCATTAGCAGTATTTTGAAGCATGTTAACACCATTATGAGAGTTAGCCTGGTTCATATT
Organism: Maratus michaelseni; assembly: GCA_963931845.1. Classification (NCBI taxonomy): domain Eukaryota; kingdom Metazoa; phylum Arthropoda; class Arachnida; order Araneae; family Salticidae; genus Maratus; species Maratus michaelseni. Next base: position 251,250,410 of record OZ007590.1, on the reverse strand, counting down.
TTGAACAAAATTTTTAAATTCAAAGCATGTTTTCATTAAGTGCCCCTGGCGTCCACAAAAAGCACATTGATTTACAGTCCTATGACGAAATGAATTACGAAGATTTCTTTTATAGAATGGTTTTTTAAACGTAATTTGGTTAACATTTTGTTTTGGATGATGTTTGCCATAGGAAGAGAAATTTCTATCACAAAATGACTTTCGTTTATTTTTAGTTTCAGAATGTTTATAATCAGATGCACCGGGATTAGGGAACGAATTATTTGAATGTTCCATATTATATACAGGTAAAGTGACAGGAGCAGGGGTGGTTGGTGATTCAGTGAAGTTGTAAATATTTTGTAATTGTTCAGCTCTTGAAAGAGCATTAGTAAAGTCAGAAATACCTTCCTCTAATAATTTTACGTGAATATTTTTGGGTAAAGCATTCATAAAATATGTGAATTTCAAAATTTGGAGCGAAGCATCATCAACTGTTGGATGAGCTAACTTTAGATTCTTGTTTAATCGGTATGAGAAATTTCTAACTGATTCATTATGTTCCAATTTCATCTTATCTAATGAACGAAAGGCCAAATTTTTGTTCTCCTTTGAAGCGAAAAACTGGATAAATTCAGTTTTTATGTCTGCCAATTTTTTAGTTTGAGTATTAAATTGTGAATCTAAATAAAAATGAAGAGCAGGGCCAAGGAGTTTCGTTTTAAACAGTGCTAGCATTTCTTTTTCGCTATAATTATTTAGCTGTTGAATGTCTTCAAGCTGGTCGAAAAAAAATTCGACAGTAGATGGATTACCATCAAATGGTTGAATATTTAGACTAATAGTGTTCTTGGATTTCGACATGTTGCAAAAAGTTTGTGAATTAAAACAGAAATATAGATAAAACACTCAGATTTTTTTTTTTTTTAACTTAGATTAATACCGGTTCTACTTCATATATGTATATTTATTAAGAACACAACTATATTCAAGAGCACAGCCTAAATAAACAAATTTTCTCTAAAAAAAAATATTGGAAGAACATTTTTCTATTAAGAAGCCAGGCACAAAAAAAAAAAACGTAAAATGATCTTGAAATGGAAAATAATCCATGTTCCATCATCAATGAGAACAACTTTCGTTTTCATTTAAAAAAAAAAAAATTCTTCAGTATTTGCACACAAATAATAATAATAATAAATCCTCTAAAGAAAGAGGCCAAGGCACCAAGTGTTGTGATTTTATTAAATTCTTTTTTTTTTAGTTCAAAGAATAAAGGGTGAGCTGCATTATAATTCATAATGTTCTAGTATACCCAGGTATCTGTTCTTTATTTTTTTTAAGAACATATATCTTTAATTATTTGAGCACACAGAATATATTTTCTATTTTTGTTTCTTCAGAGGATTCTATGCTCAAAAAAATAACTTAGTTGATTAATATATTTTTTTAATTTTTATCCACAAAATAACAACAACATTACATTAAAAAAAAAAGGGAGACTTAATTAACTATAGGAACAGTTTATTTTTCTTTTGACGAAAATAGATATATTTTATCCTCAAAAATATGTTCACTGAATAACAATAAAAGGTTAAGTAAAATATATTTTTATATATAATACACCAATTGCTTTATTTGTGCGACAGAAACAGATTTAACTTGTAAAAAAAAAAAAAGGTATACCAATGCGATGTAAAACCAAATAAGAACAAGAAAAATTATACTTATCAATAATCTTCATGTTGCTACCACTATTTTCTTAATACAAATTGTGAGAATTTTTAACGTGATATGCCAATATTAGTTTGGCTATATCCACTTCAACTGGACCAATATATATATGTTAATTTATCAATAATTCCATCCCGTAACTAACCAGTGGAAAGCTGATGAATTTTAAACATTTTTTTCTTGAAAATTCGACGAACAAGACAAAATTAACCAGATTGAGGTCCACATCATACTTATTACAATATACAAGCTGACATAACATAATCTAATATGTATATGATGCATCTATGACACACAAAATTACGTATTTTATAATACACTCCATCTCCAACAACAAAACCAAAGAACAACTCCGAAATTCAAAGGAAATGTGAACCTATCATTGGCGCAAGGACAGGGTTGCCGTAACATGGAAAAACTCGCCAAACAGATGACAACTGCCAATACACGCACGGAAGCTTCATTGAGAAGATGTAAAAAAAAAATAAAGGAATGCCAACATAGGGCTAAATATATGCCAAAGGGAGGGTATAATTAAAATTTAAAACAAACGGAAAAAAATATGAATCTGATTTGTTAAAAATGAAATGAAATCCACCTGACGTCACAAAGACGAAATTGAAAATAAAGAATACTAAATAAACGTTTTTGAAGCCGATGGGCTAAATAGGATAACTTAATCAAATAATAATTTTTAAACAAAAAGGAAAACTATGATTAAAGTCTGCCAGGCAAATAAAAAATAAATAAATAAAAGGAGAGAGAAGGGAAAACAAAAAATAAACTGCGCTATACGGAACCTGAATGTGGTAAAATTACCACAAAAAGATTATGTGGATGTAATATAGCTGCAATTATCACAATTTGGTGTAACTTATCATTGTTAATTTTTATAATTTTATACCAATAAGAAAGTAAACATACGTGTACGTTTATTTTGCTTCAGATCTGAAATCTGATTATTTTTTATGTTGTTAAAATCACTATTTAGAAGATGGAAATGGAATGTGTTAATTTAATGACAGTTTAAAAGTAAACATTTTAGATCCTGTTAAAATGATACATTATTTTAATTATGAAAGTTTATCAGTACCATTTATAAAATTTTCTTACCAACTGTGAAAATATGTGAAAAAAACCTCTTTTTAGAAAATAAAGTAAAGATAAGTTTTTAAAATGTTATTAAAAGACTATATGAAATTTCACCAACTTGGACTATCATGGTATATTCTATTGATGCATCCATGTTTTAAAATATGTACTTAAATATTTGTACAGTAAGCAAGCAAGCTAGCTCGCAATTCGAAATAAACAATAAACAAACATCAGTAAATAAGCGAAGTAGAAATTTCAATTTCAAATACAGTAAAATATCAGCTAGGATTTTATGATGCAATACTTCTGCGATCACTGCATGCTCTTCACCCACAATTCTTCTTTTCTTCTGTTTCCATCTGCAATAATAATAGACTGGTCCCTCTTATCATAAAGAAATGCTAGAGTTGCAATTATCAAGTAAAAATGTACCTCTGGTCTATGGTTGCTGTGCTATGAATCTCTCTGACGTGTATGTTAATAAAAGATATTTTGTTAGAGATTCGTGTGAGAATTTTTATTGTTTTGTGATTTATGATTGTTTTGTTTTATAATTTTGTTATTCTGTGAAACAAAGAATGAAGTGGCAAACTCTTAATTAGTTATTCGAGGAGACAATTTCTTGAAGATGTTGAATGAATTACAGATGTTTGTTCCCTTGCGCCAGAAGAAGGTACTCTATGCTTTTCGTCTTTGGCTGATGAAGAATTATTCTTGGAGTCTGATGTAACATTTATAGATTCATCATTATAGTCTCAGACAAACTATACAGGCACAGAAAGACCTTAACATAACCTGTCACTAGTGAAATAAATAAAGTGAATAAAGTTTTGAATGATTTATTTGTGCTGGATGAAACTTTTGTTTTTCCAAAAACTGAATGTTATAAAAAGAATCTTAATCTTTTACACGACAATGTTCCATAAAGGGAACATTAACTTCAAAATTGTGCAAAAAATACAATTTTATTCGTATTGTTCTGTAAAAATTATCTTAAAAGAAAGTATGGATTGATGTTTTGGTATCGAGATTATTCTAATAATATAAATAGCATCTAGGAAAAAATCGCAATTTCGGCTTTTTTTTTAACTTTTCCTCCAACAAAATAAAAAATTAACAAATGTTTTTATAACTAAGTGAGAGTAATTAAAAATGATCATTTTATTCATATAATTTTTATTGTTTCTATTCGATAAAAAAAATTGCATGTTCCAGAAATAGAACATTGGCATTTAAAGATTTATTTTTTAACGTTATACAGTTCTTTGATTACAGTGCATATAAGTACTGATAAAAAGTTTTTGAATACAAGACCTTTTAGTAAGTGTTAGGAAAGATGTTTACAACTTCGTTCTACTTTAGAATTTCCTGCTCACCCCATACAACATTCCCCCCTTCCTCTACCATGCTCTCTACATACATTTTCCAATGTATCTGAAGTGGATTACTCATGGCTGCTGCTGAAAAACATGCGTGTTTGTTGATAGTTAGATGTTATTTATGACTCAAATTGAGAGTCAAGATAAAATTGGAGTGGCGATATTGGGAAAATAGCGTGATAAGGAATTTTTAATTTTTTACTTTACTGTGTGATTTTCTTCAGTTATTCAGGAAACGTCACACAGAAGAGGTGTCTCATACAAAAAACCATGTAGGAGAGGCACTCTATTATTTTTACAAATTTTCTGATGATTCTGAAAAAGAATGTGTTGATATTTGTCAACTACCTCCAGAAGAAAGTGGATGTTTAACAGATGAGGAAAATATAAATGAGGACATGTTTGATCCTGTTCTGCCTGCAGATGTTTTTGATGAAATTGAAATATCTACAAAGAAAGATGACAATGAAATTTCTAATGAAGATGTATTTGATCCTGAAATACCTTCAACTTCAAAGGGAAGACTGAATTTAAAGTGAAAACTAATGTCAAAAGAGAAAAACATCGAACATTGCTGGGAAAAAAATGCAAATTAAAAAAAAATCCTAAAAACTGATAGGATTGCGAATATTTTGGAAATGTATCCTGAGTTGGTTACCTTATTTCCAGCTGAAATATTTCACAAGTTTTTCCAATAGAATATTTATTGCATTTAGAAAATATGACAACACTTTATGCATTGCAAAAAGGAGAAGTTCTAACTGTAGATATTTTGGATTATTGTTGTTTAGGGGATATCACCAAGTACCCGGAAAAGATTTATACTGGAACACTCAAGATCTATCGGTCCCAATTGCTTCTACAGTAATGCCTAGAAATAAATTTAGAAAGCTAAAAAAATAATTCCTATTATAGATAATACCACTTTGAAATTAGGAGATATATTGGGAAAAATATTCCCTTTTATTCAAGAATCGGGAAAAAAACTCAGCAGTTTAGTATCTTTCATCTGACAAGTTGAGTATAGATGAATCCATGGTATCCTATTACGGTCATCATTTGGCTAAAATGTTTATACGGGGTAAACCAATACGGTTTGGTTTTAAAATATTGATGGGATGTGTTCTAGTAGTAGCTATACATATGCTATGAGAATCTATAGTGGAAAAAGTCCAGAAATAGCAAATTCTCCTCTTGGATCTAGAGTTGTGTGGGAGCTTTTTATCCAGTGTTGAAAATCCAGAAAAGCATGAAATTTTCTTGGATAATTTTTTCTCACCATATAACCTTTTCACTGAGTTGTCTGAAAAAGGTTTCAAAGCAAATGACACAATTCGGGAATTTCGGACAGGAAGTTGCCCTCTCAAATCACCAAAGGAAGCCTCAAAATGGCAAAGAGGAAATTTTGAGTACCGAAGTGACAGTTAAGTTTACATTTGCCGCTGGAAAGACAGTGCTATGGTAACTATTGCATCCAATTATTCGACGCATGAACCTATTTGTAAAACCAAACGATTTTGTCATGCACAAAAAAAGAGAACTGGTGTTTCTCAGCCACATCTGATAAAAATGTATAATGAAGGAATGAAAGCTGTCAATTTGCTAGACAGACTTCCAGGGGTAGTACTAGCCCTAGATGATATTTCAGGACATACTTTTTTCAATGTTTCAGGACACATTTGCTTGTCATACTAACCGAAAAAAACCTTAACTCCCTCTTCAATACATTTTATTATCATAAATAGTACACTACATACACAATTTTTTTGTTGTAAAAGTATACATTTAAAAGAAAAATAATTTTACCAGAACCTTTTGACCAAGCTGCTAAAAAATTGCGATTTTTGCATTATTGAAGGACGAAAATCTCTATTTTTTTTCTTCACTGATCGACGAAAATTGCTAAAGATTTATTTCTTTATAACTGATTGGTAAAAATTGAGAGACGAAAATAGCAAACTTTTTTAAATGACTAATCAATAAAAATTGCGAATTTTGGTAACTGATCACAAAAAGAAAGATGAAAATCACTATTTTTAACGATAGATTGAAGAAAATTGTGACCGTTTTGCATCAGTAGAAAGGTACACCTATCATCTATTTGATGATTTTAAATACCGATATAGCACAAAACTCACAAAATTTCAGGAATATTAGGACAGACTACCATATTTCAGAACGTTTTTATTTTTTTCAGAAATTTCAGGACAAGTAGTGTAGTAAAATTAGTTTACTGTGGTGTCCTTTTAACATAAAGTTAATAGCCACTCTAAGTTTATGCATATTTAAGTAGGGGTAATCTTTCAATGTAAGTACTATTTCCTATCTTTCTTTAGTAAATAGTTGAAAATCAAATAAATAGGTAAATTCTTCTTACCTTCTGTTTTCGGGATTCAGAAGCTGTGTATCCATTGGTTTTTTCTGTCATTTATTTGTCACATGGATTCGCGTTTTTACATTTCACTTTCTTTCTTCCACTTATCACTACTTAACCGTGAAGGAAGAAAATCAGTATTATAATATGAGTATTATATAGTAGAATTGATTCATTGCTTTAAAAAGTTAAGATTTAATACTATAAAATTACAAGTTATCATTTACATATTTTAGGTTTACATTTTAAAGATAGAGAAATTTTTGTACGTTTTAGGAGCGATCATGAAAGAGCGTCTTTATAGTTCTGAAAGTCACATTGCACTACTGTTGAAGCAGTCTATATCGTACTTAGTTGCTGTGGTTGCTTGAGGCCCATTTCAGGGTATTTACAGTTAAAGTATTTACTGAAGTTCTCGCACATGGCTTTGACGTCACGAGCCATATGGTTTCTCAAGTGCAAAAAAGGTTTTGGTTCGATTGTATCTTCCTGAGTGATAAGCTGGGATTACGTGTTTCGGAGAAAGAAGGTTTACAATATACTACTCCTGGACTTCTTATATCTTTAACTATAACTATTAGAAAATTGTGCACAGAAATACAGATTTTAATTTAAATGTTAATCATCTATATTAATAAAAGAAAGTTTTGCTCTGTGTGTGATGGCTAGCAAAATCTAGCCCACCTAGAAGTCTGGAAATTTAGATGTGGATAGTCCAAGGTCTGGCCATTTGCACCCGAGTCTCAGAATTTTAATAATTACCCAAGATATTAATTAGATTCTCATTAACCATAGCTTCTAAAATGACATCTTTTAAATCAAAATGGCTAAAGAAACGAACAGGTGCATTGGATTTGCAAGCGGAAATGAACGAATTCGAAATTATTTTACTAATTAGCAAATTTAAAAAAAACTAATTGAGATATCAATTTGAAAATTTCTGAGCATATGTAAAAAAAAATTCTGCATCTGACTGTGATTTTTGAAAAATTCGGTCAGTAATTTTTCTTAATTTATGCAAAAATCTGCCGGCGCCAGTGAAAACAATCCGAGAAAGTTTCAGACAGGGATCTGCTTTCATTAAAAACTGAGCTACAAAGAGATCTGTTTCTCTGGCTGATGCCTCCATTTAGTTTGCGAAAATGAAAGGAAATAATTGCCAATTTTTACTAATGAACAAAAATTTAGGTAACTAATTAAGATATAGATTTAAAATTGAGGTCGGGAAGGGGTGTCATCTGCCGGTTATTTTAGCGTAGCGTCTTCGTTATGTTCTAATTATCAGAAAAATGCAATTCTTTTTTTAATGATCGCGTTAATGTAGTTGACGGTGGTTTTCTTGAACAAATTATTCATTATATTTGCGGGTATGGGGAGGGAGGGGGTTAACGCCTTTCTCTGAGATTGTAATTATCTTGGGCCCGGGCGGGTTAGCTAGTATTTTATAACAACATGTGAAAAAACAAAGTTTTTCCCGTCAGTGTTCCATTTCTGGAACTTGTTAATAAATCATATACAATTTTTTTTTTCTTGAAAAAGAAATTACTCATAGTTCTTGTTTGAGTTTTAATTTGATTTTTACCAATAAATAGCTTGTGTTATTTTTGATCATAGTGCAGTGTTTAAAAGGTTAAGAAACTCATTAAGTAATCAGTCTTGGCTTGCCTATTCTAAAATAAAGAATGGTACTTATAGAAAATAAGCACCATTGGCCGTGAATGGGCACCCATCAAAAGAAGGGATCACTTGTAGTAACTCCAAAAATGGAAGGACAGTTATGAAAAGTTAAACGGTCATAATAGTAACGACTATCATAAATTTTTATCTATTGCAGCTAAAACTTTTCTTAGTCATCAGTACTGAAATGGAAGATATCGCTACGTTATTAGACACCCAAAGAGTTACAGAAAGAGAAAAAAAACGAGCTCTATTAAAGCCAGTCATAGAAACTATGATTTTTAGTGTGGAAAACAAAATACCACTTCCAGGGCATGGGGATAGTGGTCCTCTAACTATCGATAAACTCCCACAAAAAGAAGGGAAATTTAGAGCTTTTCTTAGATTTTTTTTCAAATTCCGACACAGAACTAAAACAACACGTTAAAGAAAGCATTTGTATTGCAACATACTTCAGTCCAGATATACAGAAGGACATTATTTACATTTGTGGCAATTTAATACAAAGAAATTTCGTACAAAACATAACAGCAGAGGTTTTACAATTTTAGGGGATGAAACAATGGCTAGATAAAAGAGCAATTTTCATTATGTAATTTAAACGAAGAATAATTACAAAGATACTTTCACTTTCACTCTCAGGTGCAATCTAGATATTTGATATTTTTATTCTCTCCGATTTTTGTGTGATATTTCTAAGTGAAATTCATAAATAAATTTTAAATAAGAGTTGAGAATTCATTTGAAATTAACGATATTACGATGATTTGAAAATAACGAGAGGTATAATTGTATGGTATTCATAAAGTTAGGACCAGGCAATTTTTCCCCTTGTGAAAACGAAATCGTAAAATATTGGAACATTTTCTGTTTTAAACAGATTTCCATCTTATAAGATAGGTTTGTATGTTTAATATTTCTTCAGTCAGGACCATGACATTTTTCTTAACTTCTGTGATTTGGGTAGTTATTTCTAATTTTAATTGCGTAAAAGTGATTTCTTCCAAAAGTTGAACAAAAATTCAGTAGCGAAAGGATTAAAATGTCTTAGTTTTATTCTATTTATCCATAAAATCCTGTATCATTCTTCCAATACTTTCTGGGTGGACATTCATTCTACACAGATCAGACACGTTGAAAGCCTATCAGGCACATTTATTCTTTGATTGTTAAAAATATTTCAATAACTTTTCTTTAAATTTCTCAGATTTTTAAATCCATTTGCACTGAATAGCATTTAACTATTTCCAAGATTGCCTAATACAAATTTGACAATACAGTGCTAAAAGCACAAATGATTAGCCCAGACCCACCATACAATCTTAAACTGGCACTAATTTTTAGATGCCAGGTATGAGTTACTGTTGCTCGTCATTTTTTTTTTTTTTTATGAAGATTAATTATACGGGATGTTTCATAAAAGATGGGCAAAACTTTAAGAGGTGATAGTACACATCCAAACAAACAACTTTTATCAAAGAATGCATGGTCAGAAATGAAACGCAAAGGTGCTGGCGCATTTGGAAACTTGGTTCATGCAAACGTTAAAGCTCCATTGCTGTTGCGAGTTATCAGGAGAAGAATGACACTAATAGCATGCAAATGTGATATGGGGAAGAACGCATATGCAAAATGTCGCCTCGATTAATACATAAAAGCTGCTGATTCAAGTATGCAACTGTCAATCGCTGTAGGAATGTATTGGAAGATGTTGCCCTTCACCAATAGGGAAAAGGCCAATATGCATTTTATCTACGTAACTGCAAATAGAAATGGCTCAGAGGCTCAATGATTGTACGGAGAGCGACTTGCTTTTGTCACTTAATCGGTTTTTGTGTGTTTTTGCCTCATATAACAACATCACCTTCGGCGCCCTCTAGCACCTTTGCGTTTTAATTCCGACGATACATTCTTTGATAAAAGTTGTTTGTTTGGATGCATCTACCACCTCTTAAAGTTTTGCCCATCTTTTATGAAACACCCTCTATCTCTCTGCTTCAACAAAACTAATGCGTTAGAAAAAAAAAAAAAGACTGTTTTAAGGAGATTAAGTTAGTCTCCTTTGTAGAGATGGGAAATGTAGTTACTTTCGGTTAACAGGTTGCATCGTTTCACAGTAGCAATTGTAACAGGTTCCAATACGCTGTTATTTTTGTAATGTAACACCATTAACAGTTGGTTGCTACGTATGCTGCCCACGGACATTTTAATTAAAAGGCCTTTGAAATAATTTTGTGAAGTAAGTATAGCCATTGATTAATAGTAAGATGAATCCATTAAAATATGTTTACATAATAGTAGTTAATTTTTTTGTGACAAAACTGTACATAAAGTTTATATAACTAGTTATACTTTGAATTTCATAAATTTTCAGTGTTTTCGGGCACTAAAAACATCCTTTTTTCATTTTTAGTGATAGCAAACAACGAAAAAAAACATAAAATTCTAATCATAACTTGGTAAATTTTGGTCATAGAAGAATGGAATTTTATTGATTTACTTGTTAGAACACTGAGAAAGATTTTTAATAAAACTTATAGGACTTGGACATCGTATAAAATTTTAAATTCGAAATTATTTGAAAAGTAACTATCTTGATGTAAATCAATTTTCATATGATGAGGAACAATCTTTGAGACATTTTTGCAATTGAAACTATACCTGTAAAACTAACGGTTTAAAAATTAGCTATTGGTCGATGATAAGCTATGACACATTTTTATAAACATGATTTGTAAGAAAATGAAATAAGATAGGAATATTTACTGTAATAAAAGTGAACTGGCATTAAATAACAATATATTCCCAACATTTTTTTGTTTTGTTTTAAGATCAGTTATTAAAAGCAAAAGATTTTTTAAAACTTATATTTAAAGAAATGTGATATTTCTTTGCGAAAAATTAAAATGCAAGCTTAATGCAACAGATAAAACTCTAAATAAAATAAACTACTGCTACATCGGCTACAATTAGCCGAAAAATACCTTTTGTAATCAGTTGGAGAGTGACGACAATCCCAAATATCTTTAATAGAGGTGCATCCACAGAGGTGCCAAGAGGGTCTGAAACCCCTCACAAACCCCAAGACTAGATTAACGATTAAAAGTTTCTTAAAATTATGAAAGGTTATTATTATTTTTTTCTAAAGGTCCTAAGGACCATTTTGGAAAATATTGATATTGTTTCTGAATTTTTTATATTAAAATGTTCTTTTTAAATAAAAAAATATGAATACTTTTAATATGTGCTAATTAAAATTTTGTAAATATTTAACATGCTACAGTTAAAGAAAGAACAGATTTTATAGGTAACAAATTTCGCCTTTCTCACATTGATAACTGCCATAATATGATTGGTCGTTGAATAATTTCTTTAATTAAATGTATTATGTATCAGCTTTAATTGATTTCTGCTTCTGTTTAAATTATCAGATGCAAATTAAAAAATCCCCCCTCTCCCCCGTAAATTTTTAAAGATAGCTTGATTTTGCACAATTTTAATTGATTGTGTAAAAAAATTAATATTGCTTAGTAAAAAAGTAAATGTTATTAAAAATACTATAATTTTGAAGCTGTATAAAGGAATACATAAAAATAGATTTTTAAAAATATGTGTCCTTTATTTGTTAAACCAAAATAAATTTCTACAGTTTACCTTAACAAATGTATGAAGTCGTACCATTGCATTGAAATCATAGACCTTCTAATATATTTTTGCTCTGAGGTTGAAAGCTACAGCTTTTTTTAAATAACTCATGTTTTCACTACTAAATATGCATATTTTTTCACAAAATTTTAAAGATAGCTTGGATACAGTTATATTTATAACCGATTGAAATGTCAGAGAGTTCGGAAGATGAGAACTATTTTTTTATTGCTATGTTAAAGGAGCCAATGTAAAAAAAAAAAAAGCATGAAGAAAACATTTCTTTTACAACTAGATAACAATATTTCACGAAATTTTTACATGGGCTTTGAAAACGTTTTATTTATCACCAATATAGATTTCAAAGAGTTTGGACAAAAAGAACTTTTTATTTTAAAACTATGAAATGACTGTACTTGAAAGAACAAGAAAATGAGGTGCTTTTATCACTAAATATTAATATTTTTTTGCGAAATTTATTTAAAAATATAATTTTATACAAAATCAGGTTAGAGATATAAAACAATGAAAACGTGATTTAAAAAAAATTTTATTATCACGGGCCCGGGCAAGGATCAGCTAGTACTCATTTAACGCGAATGTCTTAAATCCTCCTTACAAACATCCATAATTCCCCCCCGCCCCTTCAACACACACACACACATACACCCTATCATCTGCGAGCAAAAAAGAGAGAACACGAATCTATTCTCTTATTTGATATTTACCCTGCAAAAAAAATATTACCTTCTTTTATTCATATAAAACTTCAGAGATGTAGTTCTTCTGTACATCCATAACTTAATTGCAAACTTAACTTAATTGCTGTGTCACTGGCCAAAATTCAGCAACTTTCAATATCATCATCATATTTGCTACAAGCAAAATTAATACGATGCAAATCTCGCTAAAATATCTTCATTGTTGTTAAAGTTGTGAATGAAAATTCAGTGTCAGCTTGTGGTGACACACCCTGTGTTTTTGATTGAATGTATTGTATTTTTGATGGAATAAGTGGATTGAGATAATGTTTCTTGCTCAAAAAATGTTTGCTTTGACCACATCACATTATCTACATAGAAAGTTTCTTCCAAGATGTATGAACACCCTGTATGTTTACAACATCTGAATATGATCGCCCATTCCAGATACCGGCTCTCTGGTTCATTAAAAAAGTTCCTTGCCAAATCAAAAGGAGCAGGAAAATTATTCTTGCTGATTTGCCATCATTTTAATATATTGTATTGTTTTACTTTAGTCCCTTCCTGAAAAATAAACCCTATACACTGTAAAATGTTTCTTCTAATTCATTCAAAAATTTTCTTTGATTTTAAAGTATTTGTCTTAGAATATAAGAACATTTTATAAATTTATTTTAATTCACAGAAGACTCTACAAAGACAGCTTTATTAATTAAAAAAGCTTTAAGACTATCCTCTTTTTAAGTTATAACTCAAAGCACAGATTTTTTTTGTGTAAAGGTTTCTTGTAAAAAGGTCTAGTTCATAAAATGGCAGTGTCTGTGTTAAATATTATGTAAAATTGTTTTATAATTTAACTTTTACTACTTTTAAACTCTGAACTATAAAAATATTTAGCTAGCCGAATATTCGGTATTCGGTCGAATAGTTACTATTCAGTTGGCCGAATATTTGGTATTCGCCCAAAATCACTATTCGGTGCACACGCTGAAAATCTTTTAGTTCCACTTTACACCGCTATGGGGCACCAAATCTATTGAATGAATCAATTCTCGTTAAAATTGGGTGTTTGAATTGGACAAATTTTTAAGTGCAAAATTTTTTAGTTCCACTTCCCACCACTAGATTGTGCACTCTGTTCTAAATAAAACTCTTACTGATCAAAACTCTGGCACGTGTCCCTGCTGCCTACGACACCGTATATTTTGCTTTGCAAGCACTGCAAAATCTTTCAGTTCCATTTTTTACCGACAGGTGGTGCAAAATCTGTATCTTAATTAGTTCATATTAAATTGAATGAACTAATTCTCGCTGAAATTGGGCACATAAAACACGAGAAAATACTCCTCCTTGGTGATTAATGTTCATAAATAGTGGAAACCAAGGGCTGAAAAAATGATACTGAAGTTTATCCAGTATGTGGGGAACCTGAGAAAAGGTTTCGCTTGAATCGGACTAATAATAAAAGAGTTTTGATTTTGGAGGCAGGAGGGAGTTTCTATCAGAACATAAACGCGATATTTAAATTACAACTGAACACTCACCCCCCCCCCCCCAGAAATAAACCAAAAATATTAGGAATTATCATTAACTTTTGAAACAGAAACAAAATAACTATTTTTTTTCGACATAAACAAACAGTAAGTTATCGTTGTTAATTTCTGAAATCAAATACATAAATGACATCACGTACATCGTACATTAAAAAACTCTAAAAATCGCACAAAACAAATTGCGAAAAATTCATAACTTGTTGTTCAAATTGCAATCAGCTGACGACCTTTTCATCTGCCAATCACAATTGCCCGGTTGACTTCCTGCTGTGCCTACAATCCTATCAACTAATATTCACAACTGCCCTCCAACGATGTTTGACTTTTAGCGGCATGAAGTGACGTTATACGCTACAAAACATGAAAAAAAGGTTAAAAACCGTATAAAATATGCAATTGAATAAAATCTAATAAAAAAAAGGATAAATAATCTGCCCTTCCTTTTTAAAATCATGATTTTTTATCTGTAAAGAATTATCAACTTTCTTCAAGCTAAAAAGAGAAAAAAAATGACAATTCTCAGCATAGCTGAGTCTAAAATGGAAGCAACCACCAAACCAATCTATCATTCTGGGCAAAATTTCATAGTGTCAAAGGAAAAAATTCGCCAAAAATTCAAAAATCGCTGTACGAACTTTGCATAAACTTTATTGAAAAAAGGACAAAATTTACAATATTGGGTTAAAAGATTGGAACCGGATTCCGGTTACTAATGTGGAAAAATCGCAGCAAAACATGAAAAAACACTAAAAATAGCATAAAAAAATTTATTAAAAAAAAATATTCAAAAATTCCAAATTCGGGCTTTGAGGTGTAAAACTACATGCATAGAGGTACCTTCCCACCAAATTTTGTAGCTCTGCGTGCACTGGTCTCTTCAGAACACAACCGAGAAACACACACAAACTTCCTTCTTTATTATAGTTGGAAATAATAAAACAGTTTACTAAAGAAAATATTCGCACATACACAAAAGAAAGCAGCAAAATTTTTTTATTTATCATTAAAATATTTTTAAAACACACTCAATTCGGCACCCCTTGGCAGCGGCGCCCGGGGCGACCATCCCCCATAGCTACGCTACTGTATACAAAATGATAAATGAAATAAAAATACAGTGAAATACATTTAACACGAAAATGCTTAACATGAAAAATCGGTTAACACGAAATGATATAGCAGTCCAGACAGTATACTATGCAATTTAATACATTTTTTTTTCTTTTAACACGAAACAAAAATCGTTTAACAAAAAAAAAAAAATTCACTTTCGATCTTCAGTGGCATGTTTGGTAAAAGTCACTGTAGAATTTATTTATAGAACTGTTTAACTTCCGGGAATCGGTTCTTCTTTCTTCACGGCTCCATTTTTTCTCCCAGTGGTCATCATCCATCAGGACTCTCCCCCTCCACCTAATGAATAGAATTCCTTAGCATTACCAAAGAATCGCAGATTGTGAGAACCCAGTTTCATTGTGCTTTTCTCACGCGAAGAAAGGAATGCTCATGCATTTTCGGTTAACCCATTTAGTACTGCTCTTCAGTTCGTTTACAAAGTTGGTTAGTTTGAGTTGAAATTGGTGAATTTTATGTTAAAACCATTGAATTTTGGGTGAAAATCAGTGAATTTCGTGTTTTTTTGTAAATAAACTTATGTTTTATGAGCACAATGGCTGAGAAATCGGTATGAAAACAAACCGTTATTTCGTTTCAAATGAAGATGGAGCTGCTTAATGCAGTTGATGAAAAACGCAAGACGAAAGCAGAAATCTGCAAAGAGTTTGGCGATGCCAATTCTACTTTATCAATGACGATAAAAAACAGATATCACATTACGTTAATGTTTGAGCCAGAAAGAAAACGTATGAGAACTGCTAAGCACGAAGATTTAGAGATAGCTTTGCTTATTTGGTTCAAACAAGTTAGATCTCAATGCTCCTACATCAGGTCTTTTGTTGCTGGAAAAAGCAGATGAATTGGCAAAACAAATGCATATCGAATTTTCGGCAAATCCAGGCTGGTTGGAACGTTTAAAGAAAAGTTACGGCATTGTGTTACAAAATGTTTGTGGTGAAGCTAATAACTTTTTACCAACTATGACCGTAGAATGGTTGCAATCTATGTTGCCCTCAGTACTTGAAGAATATGATCTAAAAGATGCCAGATAACATAGATAGAATGGTTCTCAGCAATGACAAGCAATATTTATATGATATTTGAGTAGAAATATCATGTGATGAAAGTGGTTCTGACTTGGCATTTAAAAACCCTGTTCCAGTTGTTTACTCAAGAGGGGCTAACGACTGCAGGTAGAATGTTAAGGTTGTAGGTGGCCACAGAAAATCCATCTGAGAATTTCATTATTCTTATTTCTTACAACATATATTATGAAAGTATGGACCTATAGGGTTCCATATCAAAACAAAGCCCTCCATAACAGAAGGACAGCAGTATATTTGGAAACTTATCACATTTTCTAGATATTTGGAACCCAATCTAAAAAAGTTTGTAGACGCTGTTGTTCAACTAGATAGCTTCTTTTGTCATACTAAAAATTTGTTATTATCAATGCTCTCAGATAATACAGAGCCTATCAGGTCTTTAGCAATACGAAAATATTTTGTGCTAGAAATGATAATAGAGGATCATCAGAAGTAAGAATTTTTCAAGTACCAAAAATCAAAAATACACTTCAAAGCAAAGTATTATTGGGAACTTATTGACTGGCAATTTTGTTGGACGTTTTGAACCATCTCTTTTGATGAATGTGCTTTACGAAGAAATTGAGGCCATGGTAAAAGTAGGAAAAGCGAAGGAATAGTCAAAATATCCATGCCATACACAAGATGATAAAAGATGCATTTGCCTAGTACCTGAGGCATCAGAAAGTGTATCTGGACAAGAAAAGGAACTCAGTTTCATATTGAATAGAATAAAATCAAGATGCCATATCAAACATTTTAATCCCAAAAAGGATTACAAACTTTAGAAATATGTAAATCTCCAAATTAAAAGAATTATAGACAATTTGCTACGTAAGTCCAACTTTTATAATTTTTATGATTTTTAAATTTATACTTCATGTATTATTATCAGGGTTGGGTTTTTGACGTCAAAAACTGGTTTTTGACATGACAGTGGTAAAAACCGTGTTTTTACCGGTTTATTCCGTCAAAAACCTATCATTTTCGATTGTCCTCCAATTTATGGTGTAAGTGTAGCATACAATACATTTCTAGATTGATTTTACCTTGTTCTTGTTATTATTATTATTTACAGTTACATTTTTTAAATTTATTTAAAAGAAGATCATTTCCTAAAATGGGAAAGATTTAAAAATACAAGAATAAAAGAAAAGAACAATATTTGTCATAATCTTCACCAATATAGATTCTACTAACTGCAATTAACATTAATATTAAATGATAATAAAAGGTCATTATAATTATTAAATAACATTCAATATACATTTTTAATAAAGTGCATTAAAATTATTTTAGAGATGCAAAAATGTTGTTACATTGTATGAAAATAGATGTTAAGCTAAGACTGGCAGTGAATAAATTTGAATATTCTTAGATAATATTTTAAAATGCATATCTTATATATTTAATAAATGCAATTACGGCGATTTTCATTTGCAGTTCAATAAGTAGAATCTTAAAGTTTTGTTTTCAACAATGTAATAAATTGTACCGAAATTATACACTGTTTAATCTAATACTTATAGGTTACAGGATTTCTTCAAAAAATCTAATTTTTTTAGACTATGCCAAATTGCTTAAGATTATTGTAGAGATCTTTTAACAGAGATGTAACACGTATTATTTCTAATGCAATTCTTTTTTGTTTTTCGTGGATGTATAAATATACTTTAGAGTCTTTCTGATACTCAATATTTCATGTAAAACAACTTAATATTAAAGATAGAATGAAAAAAAAAATGTAAAAACAAACTACTAAAAAAATGGGTTTTTGACAGTTTTTGACAAGGAGGTTTTTGACATGACGGTAAAAACCATGGTTAAAACCGGTAAAAACCGTCATGCGTCAAAAACTTGCCAACCCTGATTATTATAAAATTATTATTATTTATAAGTTTATACTTTATTAATTAAACACTTTTTTGCCACATTTGTAAATAATTTTCGTAAATTTAAAACTTTTAATTACATTTTTTAAAAAAATATAAATTTTTAACTATACTTGGGGCACTGGCAAACATGAATAGATTTCAATAAAAAAAAAAAAAAGTAATCTACAGAATTATATAATGCACCCAATACACAACTTTTTCACACGACGCCAAATGGAATTTAAAAAAAAATTAAAAAACAAAAATATTATAAATTTTCATAAAACCTTCAATTTTTAACTATTTTTGGGACGCTTGGGGCACCTGGAGGTATGAGTGGATTTCGATTAAAAAAACATGCAAACTAATATAAATAAACGACAACTTTCACAACCCGCGCCAAAAGTAATTTAAAACAAATAAAAAACCAAAAAAAATTATAAGTTTTCATAAAAATTTCAATTTTTAACTATTTTTGGGGCGTTTGGGGCACCGGAAGATATTAATGGATTTCAATAAATAAAAACCTGTGTAAACTTATATATACATAAAAGGCAACTTTTGCAACCCGCGCCAAAAGTAATTTCGAAAAAAAAAAAGTTTTTTCGTATACTTTTCGATCTACCCTATTACATAGGTTGTGCTCAGTATGGAATTTAGTGAAGCCCACGACAATTGAAAATTATTTTCGCCATGCAAGGTTCTTCAAAGTAGCAAATTCTTTGGCACCTCAAGAATCAGCCGATATTGAGACATTTAATGAAATGTTTGGGAAAGACTCAACATTACTAGAATGTCCTACATTTTCATTAAATGAACATGTTGATGATGATGTGTCTACAGCGCCGATTCTGACAGATAAAGAGATTTTGGAGATTGTTTATAATCCAAATGATTCACTTTTTATATTCTGACGACGGAATCAAGGATGCACTTCCTATTCCCTCTACTTCAAAAATGCAGAAAATTATTAAAAGTATGCACAGTTATTTAGATGCGCATTCGAATAAACAGATGAATAAAACAATGGATGATATCAAGCAACTTGTGGACAATATGGTGCTGAAAAAGACACTTAAAAAAAAGATATCTGATTTTTTCCACAAAAGACAATAATTTTTTACTTGCTTTTTATCCTAATGGATGCAACTTACTAGTAGTTTAACAGGAAATCGAAATAAAATTTGACGACATCAAAAATATTGGTGAGTTTTGTTCCTATTTTACGAATCTTTTAACAACAACAAAAAAAAGATCCTCTCATTTTCATGTTAAATGTATTTCACTGTACATTCATCCTCTAGTTTGTTAATTTTACTATGTAATAATAATCAAGTCTTAGCCAACTTTCAACATATTAAAATATACTTGATTTTTTCCCCCATAAAATTTGTGTTAAAAAATGCCTTTAATAAAATATTGCTTGAAATATAGGATACTGTTTACCACACAATTCACTTTTTGCTTGTGGGCAGAAACAAGTAAATTTGATAGTTAAATATAAAGAAACCTCCTTTTTGCACTGAATCCTATTTTGCATTGAATTTTTAAACATTATTTTATATATTAGAAAATAATTTTTGTTTCTTATTCCAAAACCACTAATAATATATTAATATTAATTTATACACACTGTGAAAAGATAGAAGAATTAACAAAAATAATTTAATATTTTCCCTATATACAATATTTATATGAATATGTAAAAATATTTATTGATATATATTCTTTGAAATGCAGAAAATTATTCTCAGAGAGGTCTCTCAAATATGAAGAGAAAAAAAAAAAAAAATACATAGCAATGTACAAGACTAATAAATTTAACAATACATTATTAGTAAAAATCAATTTTACTCTAAATATGCATTAGGCACTAGTCACTTCAGTTTCGCTACATTCAACATGATCTGAAGATTTAGCAACAAAGATTAATTGATCTTGTTGAGCTAATTGTGAATTTTCGTCAATATTTTGCAAAATCACTGGCATTGAGTCAGCTTGTATAACATTATATTCATGATCGACAGCATTACTTTGATCACTAACATTTGGTATAATAAAATACTGTCCGCTTTCAGTGCTGCCAACAACATTAGAACTATAACATTGTACCACTTCACCAGAGGGTAAAATTATTTCTTGCAATTCTAAATTGGATGTATCAACTGTTATGGGAATACCATTCGTCTCTAAACATTTTGATACTATAGCAGTTTTATCAACATTAGTATCACCTTCAACAGAATCCTGGATATTTGTTCCCGGTGAATGGTTGGCAATACTTTCTGTAGCCATTTGAATTTCGTTATTTTCCTTATTCTTGCTTTTGATATCAGTATCTTGGGAAGCAATAGTTTCTGCCATTTCTGATAAAATATTTTCACACGTGGCTGATTCATCATTTTCATCTTCACTTAATCCATTATTATTTTGAGTATCGCTTTCATCAAAATCAAAATCAGACGAGCTTTCACTACCTTCGTCTTGTGGTACAGATTTAGTACAGTTTTTTTTAAATTTAATTTCTGGATGTTTTTTCATAAAACGTTTCACAGTACCTAAGCATGGTAATTTGAAAAAGCCAGCTTTCTTGAAATATTCATATGCATAAGGAGCTTTTCTACACCATATAGCACACTGTGTTAAGGTCGAATCAGACCAGCGCATTTTAGAATTATTAACATATGAATAACTACGTATTTGTTCTAAAATGTATGTTGCACAAGGATCACCTTTAGCAGCATTCTTTTGAATGGTTTTTAATCTTTTAACAAAGGAATAAGACAATTGTCTTTCTTGAACGATACATCTATCTTCTAATTCTTCAATTTTTTTGTTTAAATTAGCTAGTTTAAGTTTTAAACTGGCTATTTGTCTATTTTTTTGTTTTAACTGTAATATATACTTTGGCCTGTCTATAAAGCAATGGTTTAGAGGCATATTTGTTGTCAACAAAACTGGAGCTTTTTCTAAAAATAATTTAGAAGACACATTTTTAACTTGTTCATCAGGAGTGTTATCAAGGTTATCCTGATTATCAATACCTAATTCATCAAAGGAAATACTTTTACAAGATAATTCATTTTGAGAAACATCCATAGTCTCAGTATCATCTTCATTAAGAGTAAGATCAACACATGAATCTTCACAAATATGATTATCTACAACATGACCTAAAACATGTTGAACTTTTTCTTTTTGGTTACATGAGTCTGCATCAACATCTTTATCTTTATTTGATATTATAGTATGTTCTGCAGCATCACAACTGTTATCCTCTTGAAGAGAGGAAGCCGACACATCCTGAACAAGTTTTGGAAGTACATCACCAGAGTAGTTCTTCGCAAGTTTTTGATCCATCACAAATTGTAACACAGTATTTCCAGAGGGTGTCTGTTTTTTGTTTACTTTTATAACATCTGGATTTATCTTCAAAAACGTATTAGGTCCTATTTCTATGAGGTCTGCATTACTTTCTCTTTTTTTAGTATTCTTTTTTGGCAACATATCTACCTTTTTATTTACATTTTTCAAACAGTAATTGGCTGCAGTAGCATTTGAACTTAAAATGTGAGTAGCATTATGAGACATTTTAGATGCACTATGTTGTATACTCTCATTAACTGATGGCTTGTTTGGAGATTGATACGTTTGATGATTGTATGATGAATTCTCAATTAAAAGGTCGTTCTTTCTCAAATCAGAATTTTCATGAGATGAGGTCTGCAAATTAGTTTCATCAGTCTCAACAATATGTCTTTCATTTCCTGTCTCTGTGCCAGAGTTGTTAGCGAAACCTGTTTGAAAGGGGGTTTTAGATATTCGTGAATCACTATCATTTTCTGAAACACTACCTTTGGGTCTTAAAACTTTTACAATTAATGGAGAAGTTTTAACTTTTTGCACAGAATCAGCTTCATTAGCTTGTGGATCTTGTCCTATGTACTTGTGACCAAATACAGATGGTATACTGCGGGGTTTTAAAGCATCTGTATCACCTTTAAAATCAGTGTGAAGAAAATGTTTACTACACAGGACGGGTCTCCCGCTAGGAAACCATGAAGTCTTCCATTTTAAAGCTGTATTTATCTGTCTTATCCATTTAATTTTTAGCTTATGATTAGCTGGAAAATCATAAAATGTCACAGATCCATCACACTTCCAACTATCAGTGCCACATCCAGGAACACAACAGATAACCATTTTATTTACATTTACAGCAAATATCACAAAAGATACATTACATTATAGTTCCGCAAATCAAGTCTAGGTGGATTGATACGAAATTAGCTATCTATCAACTAGGAAAAAAATAAGCTTTTATAATGTATCTATAAATATATTGTTCCTCATCTCTCAATTATGTAAAAATATTATTAATTTTCATTTTTTAAAGGAAATACTAAAACACTTCAGATTATTTATTTAACATATCAAAAACAAATAAAATTAACGACACCAGAGGGCAAGTTCATCCGCATTTGCTTGGCAACACACACACACACAAATAGAGATAAATAAATATTTTACTACTTTCATTAAGAGATTTATGTTATTTTATTTATAGTTTAATTAAATTTGGACATTCCATGGTTGCTACATAATATTTGTGTTTCACACAGAAAAAAATATTTATTATTATTTTTAAAAGTTTGGCATCATACAGATGAGCTTACGAATTTAATGGACTTCGCCATATTCCTGATTGGGGGTATGTGAATAATCAAGAATGCGGTGGTGAAGTAGAAAAAATATAGTTAATTTTACAATTTAGGTACATATAAAATAAAATTTTGATCGGAATTGATCATCATATCTGAATATTTGACATACTTAGCTATGACATGTTGTTTCAAAGCCTTAAAAGCGTTAAAAGGACTAATATTAAACAGTTCCGGTTGTTGAATAGAAAAATATAGCTGTATTTAAAGAGCCCGATTTGTTTACATTGCACAAACTTTGAATCGCAAGATAAAAGAAAACAACCTATCCTGTCGTTAGTTTCTAAGGTATGTCATGTTACTTTTCTATTAATATATTTTGTTTATTTTAATCTTGATTATTTAAATTATTCAATTTTGCGTTCTCTATCATATATCCTATGTGTCTGTGTATTTGTTTATGGATCATTACTTAAATGTTACTTTTATCTTATAATGTTATAACCTTTTAACTAACATTAGTAGCTGTCTGTTATTCAGTTTCAAGCTAAGTTCTTTATTTATATTTACTGTTTTATCTTTGATAGCGATTTTTCTCTTTTATTCCCGATGTGTTTGAAGTTATTTGACATATTTGATATATATGCTGATTATTTATCTGTGATTATTTAAAAAAAAATATGTATAGATCCTCCCCTAATGTTATTTTCATTTTAATGCGCATTTTAAAAATCTTTTTACTGAATGCAAGATGAATTTGTGTCCCTTAAATTCATTTTCAGCTTGAATGAATTTTAAATTTGTCAAAAATAAATACATCCTTACAGTCTAAAAATCTTGTACTTTGTATATAGCAACGTAAATGCTTAATCTATTATTTCGTCTTTTTGTCAATATCATCCTTACTATTAAACTATAGTGTATATATTGCTGGAAATTTAAAGTAAAAAAAAAAAAAAAAAAGTTGAAATCTGAAAAAAGAGGTGATCCGAACACATTTCCAGCCATGAGTAAATTTTTTTTTTTTAAATCTATAATTTATTTTTATTTTCGCCAGTAATAAAAGTTTGAATGATTCCAATGAGACACACAGATTATCTAGCCAAAAGTATCCAGACACTTTTTAGACGTTTTGTTGAAAATCTAGAGAAATACTTGACAAATTGTTTTTGAATTTTGGGGATATAAAAAACTTGCTTAACCTCTATATTTTTCAGGGAACTTCCATTTTAACATTTTCACTCAGTTGGAAAAATTATTATTTGTATGGTTTATTTACCAATCAGTTTAACTGTATTAAACTAATAAAAAATGTAATTATGTATTCTATAGTCAGGGGTGTAAAAAAATTTTCGAAATCTATCAGCTAGTTGCTAGCGGTAACAAATTTGTAAAATAAAACTACAACAGCGGTGGCTTGTGGGTTATTTAAATTGAGATTCACAATACATAAATTGCAAAAATAAAATCATCCAGTACGACTTAATGTACAGGTTGAAATAAATTTGAGTTTTCAAAAGTTAAATGAAAACAATGCAGCTAAAAGAAATAACAAGTACTTTAAAAAAATGTAACATTTTACTTTCTATGAAAAAAGATCATACAATCAAACAAATAATAAAAAAAAAAATTAACAAACTCAATATAAGAAATCAAGGGAGATAAGAGCGGGCAGTGGCGTATCCAGGATTTAATTTCGGGGGGGGGGGGGGCTGACTTAAATTTCGATAATGTTCTGAGTCTTACGAAACATGTTGAACTGCGCTATAAACAGAAATCATGTTTGACAATAAGGTCGTAGGGAGAGAAAAACGGGGGGTGGGGGTACAGGGCCGAACCCGAGCCCCCCCCCCCACCGAAATAAGTTGAAAAGTGATAATGGATTGTTTCATATACTTTCATTTAAAATAAAGTTATTGTAGCTTATAATCTATAAAGTTGTCTCCTTCTCCCCTAAATTCTGGCTACCATTCTTGCTTGACAATAAATTAATTTTGCTTGGGACAAACTCAAACATTTTTTTTTCATAATTTGTTTTCTGTTTTAGGATCAATTCCCTATTACTGGCAAGGCACGTGGGGCACTTTCCCAGAATCCACATATTTAAGGGGCCCAAAAATTTATGGTGTTTCAAATCAATTTTATTGTAAACAATCTTAATAGAATAAGAAATTAAAATTTCTAGATTCATTACACAACGTATGTAAGCCAAAAATATTCAGTGATATCATAAGTATATTTATAATTTTTCTTCTCATTTGAAGATTTAAGTTTCTCATAGTGCGCCCAATTTATTTCAGCTTCTTCATATGTGTTTTAAACTTCTTTAAAAATGTTTTAATTTTATGACTATCTTATTTATAAAATATAATTTTCTTTGGGTTTCGTATGTTTTTAAAGTTCGTGCAACATTAGTTCATGTTTATTTAACATGATATTTGAGTCTGTCAAGTTAATTTTTACGAAGAAATTTCAATAATAATAATAATAATAATAATCCAACTTCAGTTCACATTTATTCTCAGTCTTTCATTTAAATGGGTGCATTACATAGTTATATTCATACACTTCTCATTCACAGTATTTGTAAAAATGTGATAATCTACGATTAGGGCCAAAAATATTTTCTGTTGCCATGGTCCAAAATTTCGATGGTCAGGGTCTGTTCAGGATAAACAAACTTTCTTTGCAAAATCTCTTTTTAATACCAACAAAAATTTAATTCAAAATCTTAGGGGGTAGCAAGAATTCCTTCTTGATCTCCTCCTTCCCTTCGTATACATGCTCCTGGGATTTTGATCAAACGTATGGCTATTAACCTTCAAGAAATATATGTTTTAAAAAAAAAAACTCATCAAATTTGTGAAGGAAGGGACAAGTTAAGAATTAATTGGAAACTAAACATCAGATTTCCCTTTTTTAAAAAAGAGTTAAAGTTATGGAATTATGGCTAACAATATTACTGGAATTTAAAAAAAAATGTTAAGTAAAATTGTAAGAAAATTTATTTTTAACCTGTGAATTTATTTAATGCTTCGTTTGTTAAATATTCCCAATGGTAAAAATGTCGATACTAAAGTGTGTCGTGTCAAAATAAGAGCGATTAGAAAAGAACACTATTCGCAATATTGTAGTACTTTCATAGAAGAGTAATTAAGAATTTTTATTTTTTGCTGGATCACTCGTGCTCTGAAATATTGAAAAAGGCATCTTCCTCCCTGCTCATCAAACGGAAACTTTCTTACACATTTTTAAACGCAAAGGCATTAGACTGGCAGGCCTGACTATGGGAGAGATTTGGAATCGAGATGAGTTTTCCATTTTTTGATAAATAGATTACTTATCGAGTTATAAATTATTCTGGTAACGTATTAACAACTCGTTTTTCGCGCTTCTCAGGCTGTCGCGTCGGGAATCCAATTCAAAACGCCAACCTGGACAGTGCTTTCTGAAAGATTTTCTACCTTTACAAAAAAAAAAAGAAGGAGAAATGTGTTTCGATTGAAAAGTTTCTGAATAAAAAGACCTGTGAATTTCATGCGTTTCCGAGCAAAAATGAATTAAAATATATGTCATAAAGTAGCCAGTTTGTATTTGAGAACAGCCCTAAATCTAGAAACTCACGTAACGTAAATAAAACAGGTTCGCTAGTAAAAAGACCAAGAATAAACAAATCAACAGGAGATTATTTTTTTAGTTTTACTACTGGGTATCTTTAAAAGACCCTTCCAAAATCGAAAATCAGTAATCTTGCTAGACATTGCCATTCACAAAAAAAATTTCAGTTCGTACATTGGCTGATTTGCTGATAATGTTTAATGTCACTGCGCACTAATATACCTCCTTAGTCTTGGCATCATCTGTGGAAGAGAGTTAGATATTCTTTAAATTAATTAAACTACTTCTAGATCTTGCCAATTGAGCATATTATACACATTCAATTATCCACTAAAACATGTATGGAATGTTTTTTCAGTCATTTGAAAATTTGTGGTATCAAGTAATTTTGATCGCAGGACTGAGAGGCATATGGGGCTAACGAGAAAACAAATTAGTTGCATGCCAGAAAATAAAACAAATTTATCTCAAAAAGAAAGAAACAAAGTCAGTTTTTTTTTATTTCACTGCGACCTCTTCGGAAGGGGAATGGAGCTGTTACCCCATAACCCCCCTTTGTGTACTGATATGGAAAACTAAAGAAAATAGAATGGGTTGTTCGTTGCATGACAGAAAAAAGAATGCTAATTTTATCTGAAACATAAAGAGAAAAATCGGCACTTTTTTCATTCCACTTTTTACCATTTTGGGAGGTGGGGTGTCTGTGCCCCCTCAGCCCCTTCCCCCTCTTTGGATATGCTGTGGTGTTACTCTGTACTAATATGGGAGTAAAGAGAAGAAAGTGTGTAGTCTGTTGTATACCAACAAAAAAAAAATACAAATTTATCTCCAAGAAGAAAAAAACAGCATTATTTTCATGAGATGTTCGACTATTTCGGGAAGAGGGGGCCCTCTGTAACCCCATCAGCCCTTTCCACTTTTTAGATACGCTGTTATGTCAATGTGAACTAATATGGGGCTAAAAAGAAGAGAGTGGGTAGTCTGTTGTATAACCGAAAAAAAATTACAAATTCATCTCAAAGAAAAAGAAAACAGCACTTTTTTCATGAGATTTTCGAATATTTCGAGAGTGTGTGTGTGTGTGTGTGTGGGGGGGGGGGTCTGTAACACCATCAGCCACCTTTTCCTTTGAGAGTGGATTGTCTGTTCTATGACATACAAAATACAAATTTATCTCAAAGAAGAAAAAAACAGCACTATTTTCATGAGATGTTTGACTATTTCGGGAAGGAGAGCTGTAACCCATCAGCCCCCTTCTCCTTTTTTAGGTATGCTCTGATGTTATTGTGGACTAATATGGGGTTAAAAAGAACAGAGTGAGTAATCTATTGTTTGACAAAAAAAAAATTATCTCAAAGAAGAAAAAAAACAGCACTATTTTCATGAGATTGTTCAACTATTTGGGGAGGGGGGGGGGGGCTGTAACCCCATCAGCCCCCTTTTCCTTTTTAGGTATGCTCTGATGGCAATGTGGACTAATATGGGACTAAAAAGAAAAGAGTAGATATTCTGTTCTCTGACAAAAAAAAAAATACAAATTTATCTCAAAGAAAAAAACAGCACTATTTTCATGAGATGTTCGACTATTTCGGGAAGAGGGGGTTGTAACACCATCAGCCCCCTTTTCCTTTTTAGGTATGCTCTGATGGCAATGTGGACTAATATGGGACTAAAAAGAAGAGAGTAGATATTCTGTTCTCTGACAAAAAAAAAAAATACAAATTTATCTCAAAGAAGAAAAAAACAGCACTATTTTCATGAGATGTTCGACTATTTCGGGAAGAGGGGGCTGTAACCCCATCAGGAAAAAAACAGCACTATTTTCATGAGATGTTCGACTATTTCCGAAAGAGAGGGGCTGTAACCCCATCAGCCCCCTTTTCCTTTTGGGTATGCTCTGATGTCAATGTGGACTTATATGGGTTTAAAAAGAAGAGAGTAGGTAGTCTACTGTATGACAAAATATATATATATACAAATTTATCTCAAAGAAGGAAAAAAGCACTTTTTTCATGAGATATTCGACTATTTCGGGAAGGGGGGTGGGGCTGTAAGGCCCATCAGCCCCTTTCCTCTTTTTTGATATGCTCTGATGTCAATGTGAATTAA
This sequence comes from Maratus michaelseni, assembly GCA_963931845.1. NCBI lineage: Eukaryota > Metazoa > Arthropoda > Arachnida > Araneae > Salticidae > Maratus > Maratus michaelseni. The sequence continues at coordinate 251,221,810 of OZ007590.1, read as the reverse complement.
TATGGGGCTAAAAAGAAGAGAGTGGGTAGTTTGTTGTATAACCAAAAAAAAATTACAAATGTATCTGAAAAAATAAGAAAATAGCATTTTTTTCATGAGATTTTTTACTATTTCGGCGGGGGTGGGGGCTATAACCCCATCAGCCCCCTTACCCTGTTTATGCTGTGATGTCAATGCGGACTAATATGGACTAATAAGAATGGCTAATCCGCTGTATAACAGAAATGAAATTAGAAATTTATCTAAAAACGGAAGAAAAAAGCACTTTTTTCATTTTATTCTTGGCAATTTCGGGGGGGGGGGGGGGGCTGCAGCCCCATCAGCCCACCCCCTGGATACGCCACTGAGAGCGGGTGCCTTTGCCTCGCATTTCTCTTGTTGATTTTGTCTGCGTAAGATGGTTTTGAAGGGAATTTCTTCAATCACACATGCAATCCCGGAAAGACCAGGCGCTATCTATTGATATATTTTGTTAAATTTACATTATTAGAGAAACATTTTGCCATGTATGTTACATACATTCATTATGAGGGGTAGAGGGCATATTTAAACTCATCCTAGAAATTGACAAAAATTTGGAAATGTGATTATATTAGATTAATTAATTTGTTAATTTATTTTTCATTTTTCTGGAGGGGCTCATGTGGTCCAATAGAGAAGCCACCACTGAACTACAGTATAAGGTGACAATAGGACAAATACAAAATGCCAATTACTCTTTGTTTAACACATGACATAAAATTTTATTGTAAAAACAAAAAAAATAAATTAAATAAAAAACATATAGGGTAGATGTGCCAGTAATGGACACCCTTAAGGAATTTCTTTAAAAATTATTTTTTAATTAATAGTTATAATTGGCCCTATAATATATTCCTCATTTTTTAATATTATATTAATCTACCAACAATATTTAACCATGCTCATAGTCACATTTCCCAATGTGAATCAAAATTTAATTGTAAATAACAGAAATAAATCAAAACGCCCTAAATTCCAGTAATGGACACCTCATAAAAAGTAATAGATAATTGATATTATGTTATGATTTAAAACTAGAATTTAAAGAAAGCATATTAATGAAATAAAAAAAGATGAATTTTTATTGGTTATTCTTTTTATAAACCAAAAACGTTGAAGGTGGCCCATTACTGGAAGGTGGTCCATTTCTGGCACATCTACCCTATATATATATATATTGCATTTGGTCAGTTATTTCTGTTTCAATGGTTAATTTTTGCAATAAGTTTATATATATATATATATATATATATATATATATATTAATATAAAAATTTGGAAACACTGATGTAAGATACAAATAATAATTACTATAAGCTTCTTAGAACACCATAAAAGTAAAAATATGCAATGTGTTTTACTATAAGACCAAAGTCTTTCTTCTGCTGTCGTAACAGTAGCAAGTGCTTTTGTGACTGATGAAGAAGGGTTCATTTCTTCAACAATTTTATGCATTGCATATTTTTACTTTTATGGTGTTTGAAGAAGTTTTTATTGATTATTAATTTCTTAATTTTAGAAATGAGAATTTAAATATAATAAACCAAAAAAATTAATGTAAAATTGTACAAAAAAAAAAAAGGTATACAAAACTAGTGATTGACCGAATCAGGAATTTCGCCGAATACCGAATATTCAGTCAAAGTGTACACCGAATATTCAGTATTCGGCAACCGAATACTTAAAATTTTTTAATAAAATTTAATTTAATTCAGTTACATTTTTATTCTTTAATCTATTTACATAAAAAAATTAGACTTCTTTCCACTGACAATTTCATTAATCTGATCACTTATTTGTTATTATTTTATCACTTGTCAATACCCAAAATAAATTATGAAAATATTAAATTTTACAGATTATTGTTACAAGGATAGGGATTATTTGGTCAAACAAAGCATATTGTACTGAATGTAGCACCTAAACAACTCGTTCAAGATGTTAAGACTAGATGGAATAGCACCTATTATATGTTTGAGCGCTTAATGGAACAGAAAATGACATTGTCGTCGTTTTTTACCGAATTTGGTGGGATTATCAATTTAAAAGTTGATCAATGGTCTATGATAGAAAGCTTTCTTATGGTTCTTTAACCTTTCGAAGAAATAACAAAAGTTATAAGTAACAAAAAAATCTTTAATTTCAGAAGTAATACCTACTGTTTCTACATTGAAATGTTACTTGGAAAAAAGTGATAGTGGAGAATTTTTTGGAGTGGGTACCATGAAAGAAACATTAACAAAAGGACTCGCAGAACGTTTTCCAGAAATTTTTGATGATGAGTTTTATTTTTTAGCCACTATTTTAGATCCCAGATTCAAAACAGTTTTTTTTAAAGATGAAGCAACCACCAATAAAGTAAAAAATGTACTTAAAAGTAAAATGCAACAAATAATAAATAAACCCTCTGAAATTATTGAACCAGATCAACCACAAAGTTTCGATAAAAAGGATTCCCTCTCACAAATTGTGCATTCATCATTTTGGGAGTGCTTTGTTGAAATTGCTACAAGTGAAAAAACAAAGTGAAAATCCTTCTATTGAAAATGATAGCCTCACATCAGATGTTAAAGCTTCAGTTGTATTACCACTTATATCAAGAAAAGACAATCCGTTAGTTTGGTGAGAAAAAAACCATAATAAGTATCCAACACTATCAAAGTTAGTTAGAAAATATTTATTTGCACCTTTCTGAAGCTGGACAGAGAAAACAAACAGATTACAACCAGATAATGCCGAAAAACTCTTATTTTTACACCATAATTTGCCCATACTAAATTTCGATTACAAATAATAATGTATCACTTTTATAAATTATTACTTATAACTGAAGCATATTAAAATAACATTAAATGAGCATTGGTCATCATGTATTTTTGTAATACTTTACCTACTATTTTTCATAAATTTGAAAAATTCGGCCAAATACTTAAAAGTATTCGGCCAAAACCGAATATTCGGTTTACGTGCCGAATCACCGAATACCGAATCGACTATTCGGTATTCGGTCAATCCTTATACAAAACAAGATCTTGTTTTTTTAAATTGGTATAAAAAAAGAAGTATACTTCTTTATTATGCCAATTTCATTTTCTAATAACAGTATCCAGTATGTTTAACAGCACTATCATTTGTAATAAATAATTAAGCATGATTGCTTGGCACTTTTAGCTTCTTTAGTGATGTACATTACATTTCAGTAATATTAAAATTAAATTAGCAGAGTTACAACTTTACAACTTACTTGTACAGTAAAACACAATATTAGCTGAAAGTTCCTGATATTTAAATTAAAACAGTCAGAGATATATCTATTGAAATAAAAAGCTTAATATACTTGAAGTAAAAGTTAATTTGCTGAAACAAAATAAAATGTGTGGTGGAATAAAAGTAAATGTATATATAAATAATTAAGATTAATTTAAAATTAGTCAAATAAATAAAATACATTAAATAAAAATAATTTTAGAATTTTAGTTTCTGTGAAACAGGAAAGCAGTAAGAGCTAGAGATGAGTTCGGGCTCTCTTCTCAGAGCCTGGGCCCGTCCGAGCCCGATACCGAAAAAAATTGCATAATATTTAAAAATTGATTTAAAAGTAATATCTAATTTTTTAAAACTTCGTACGCGAAAATAGCTGTTCATCCCGTGCACATAGTTAATTTTATGGAAATTTACATTCTATCTTATCAAAAGAGAAGTTTGGTATCAAACAAAATATACTTCCTTAAAAGGATGTAAATATTTTTCTCTCCCAATAAGCAAATCTGATGGACACTTTAACGAAGTGCATTTTATAACTAAATGAATAAATATTGTAAAAATTACTGTTTCTATGCCGAAGAATCAAACGTTTTCTATTTCCTATAAAAGGTGTATTTCGTAACTTATAATTGATTCTTGAATTAAAACAATATTTCGTGTTCCTGAAAATCAGCTTAAATTAAAAATTTGACACCGTTATCTGAAAGGTCCTGTGCTTTGATAGAAAAAGTTGAAACACTCTTTGATTGCTTTCTATCGGAATAATAATACATGACAATTATATCTACTTACGAATGAAAGTGACTTCGTAAATGTGCAGAGCAGAGCTTTAGCATGAGCAGAGTTCATAATTAAAAATACAATCACTAACGTTGTTTTCATATGAAGAGTTAGTATGACTCGCACACAATAGAAAACTAAAAATTTGCAAGCCTAAACTAATGCTGATTGACTAAAAAAAAAAAAAAAAAAAAAAAATATTCATCTTGCATTAGATCTCTAAAATAAAATAAAATAAACATTCCAATTAAAAGATATCCTACTGTCACAAACGAGAATCTAGCAACAAATATTATTGCCGCCATATCACCCAGTCGTCTGTCACCTTGCAAATATTGTAAATTTTCTTTTAAAATAACGTTCTAATACTAGAAAAGAAAAATAAGATTTCTGTTTCCCCTTCTATTCATTTTGCACAAAATAACATTAAAATTACTTGAAATGGAATATGTAATTTTTTAGGGGAAAAAGTTATTTTTATTTTTTCTATATGAGAATAAATGAAATTGTCAGTTTCAGAAGGAATGAGCCACAGCCTGCCCGGACCCGAAGGTTGGTATAAAAATCGAGCACGTGTCGGGCTCGGGCTGAGCCCGTCTCATCTCTAGTAAGAGCATCTTATTCCAATTAATAGTTGACCCGCTCACGATAATAAAATTTAAACAAACCCCAAGTGTATGATTTTATATCTTTAACTTGATTTTGTGTGAAATTATATTTTTTAAATGAAAAATTTGTGAAAAAATAGTGATATTTATTGATAAAAGCACTTGTAAGAAGACATTTTCTGTTTTTTTCTGTAGATTGTTTCATAGTTTTTTTGAAAAAAGAATGAAATTATTATCGTCATCATTATTACTCATTTTTGAAAATTTTATGATACATTGACATAAGCTGAACAGATGTTCAGCTTAATCCAATTAAGCTAACCCGTCAGATATTGCTATGTCTTAGAATTGAACATTCTTCAGAAAATGAGGAAATTTTCTGGTGGCCATGTATTCATTGGCTGCTATATGAAGTTGTTGGACTACATTTTGAGTTTGGATTTATGAAACTGTGAACCTGTACTTTATGAATATTGTGCAATTTTTATGTTTTCTCTTGTTTTTTCTCCCAAATGACATTGGTAAGCTGGATAAGTATGTTATACGAGTAAGCGGCCCATATTAAAAATATCGTATGTGTATCGTTAATAATGAAAATCAAGGAAATCTGATAAAGGTAGTCAGGGAAATCAGAGAAAAATTAGGGAACTTCTTTTCACAATTTCTGTAGCCATCCTGAATAATAAGTATCCCTTTGTTGCAAATGTAGAATATTTTACTGACAGCTGTGCTGCCCAGTATAAAAATTGCAAAACATTTTTTAACCTATGTTACCATGAATATGATTCTGGTGGAATAAAAGCAAAATGAATCCTTTTTGCTACAAGCCACGAAAAATCTGATTGCAATGAGGTGGGAAAGACTGTTAAAAGACTTGTGACAAAAGCAAGTCTGCAAAGATTGCTGCATGGTCAAACAAATGTGACTATGATATACAAATATTGCTGACAAAACATTGATTGAAGTATAACATTTTTTATTATCACAAAAAGTGACATGTTGAAACTACGTAGCAATATGTCTCAACGGATGCAACTTGCTATAATAATTCCTGGAACACATAGTATGCATTATTTCGAATCTATGGGAAATTTATTAATATGGTAGAAAAAGAATAAGTACTGATGAAAAAGTTTCTGTTTGTTAATCTTTTGATAGAAATGTTAGAAACTTTGAATATTCCATCTCTTAACAGTTATGTAGCATGTTGTATATATGAATCGAATTGGTATATAAGATTAGTTTCAGAAGTCCACAAAGTAGAAGGAGATGTAACGGTTAAATTCATGTATCCACAATGGCCCATCACCTTCGCAAAATTGGCCAGAAAATGACAGTTTCAATCGTATCCTTTGTGCAGTTGACATCAATATCACAACTGGTAAAACATATAAACTTACTGATATATTCAGTGCTTTGATATACACCAAGTTGGCAAAACATAAAATGAGAGGGAAATAAAATTGAAAGATAATTTTAACTAAAACAATTTTGAGATTTTTCATCAATATTACAAATAGAGTTAATTTTTTTTAAATTAAATATCTTTACTTTAAATTGTTATTGATGTAGATATATTTTAATAGTGTATTTTTACTGTGTATGTGCTAAAGGTTATTTTGTTTAATTTTAAAATACTATGATAATTTTTACATGACAATATTTTGTATTTAAGAGTTGTAACTTTATCATGTTTGGTATAATATACAAACATGGCTTTACTATAAAATATGACTTTGTAGAACTTTTTCTATCATTTCATTTTTATTTATAATTTACTGAAGTTTTGCAACAAATTTCAATTTCACATGACCATATTTCTACCTCTTGCAGGAATACATTATTAGCATTCCTGTTTATTTCCATGGGATTCCACTTCTTTTTAGCTACATTTACAAAAAATATTATCTTTATTTAAGATAAATAAAACCTTATCAAACTTTTAGATGTAAAGATATATGATATTTCTGATAATAAAAGAAATATCAAACAGCTTGTGTTTTCCGTTATTTTTGGAAGGTCAGTAAAATGGAAATTCTTCTTTAAACAAAATGCCTGTGAACTGCCCATTAAATTTTTTTTATCAGGCTTCAAAACACACTTTGAGTTGTCTGTGTATGCAATTAGATGAAAATTGAAGGGGGGGGGGCAATGGGGGAAATCAGCTGTTGAAGTTACATCTTTTTTTAATTAAAAAAATTCCAAAAAATAATTTTTTGAAAGCAATTTAATGGAATAAACTGAACAGAAACATGTTTAAATAAAAGTTTACTTTATTCTGAACAAAACAAAAAAAATTAACATTCTAGGTTAAACCTATAAGGAGTTATAGAGTTTTATGCCGTCACATGCGCTATTCAAAATGGCGGCAAATCGGCCATCTTGGAAGATCTTTAAAAGCTCATAACTCTTAAACCGTTTGATCAATTTCAATATGATTGATATTTTTGGAATCAGCATTAAAACTTCTACAAATACCCTAAATTTTAACAAAATTGGTGATGGTGGGTGCCATGCTCTGGGTGATTTGACATGGAATGACCCTATTATCTTTTAATAACAATTCCGAATTATCTGTTTAACACAGCAAACTAATAAATATATTCGAATAGCAATGATATTCGTAACAGTTTGAGTCTGATAATTTTACATAGTCTGGGATAAAAAAAAAAAATCTTATTCAAAATGGCGGCAAATCGGCCATCTTGGAAGATCTTTAAAAATTCATAACTCTTAAACCGTTTGATTAATTTCAATATGATTGACATTTTTGGAATCAGCATTAAAAGTTCTATAAATACACCAAATTTTATTAAAATTGATGGTGGTGGGTGTCATTTTTAGAAAATTCTGGGTGATTTGACATGGAATGACCCAATAATAACGTTTATGTGTTTTGCTCTTAATTAAAAAAAAAAAAATCAAAATTTCATGACGGTGACTGGGAATTCTAGAAATTGATCACTTTTAAATCACATGGCGACTTAAACACAGAAAGTTAGTGGCCACAGCAAAAAATTTAATCGCCACATGGCGACTGTGAATCTGCACCTATAATGTGTATATATATGTGTGTGTACATGTATATAAATCACTGGTGCCCGGCTAACCGAAAAGTACCCATTTTTGTAAGCACTTATTTCAATTAATAAATATAAAATGCTTTTGAATAAATTCGTCCAAATAACATAATTTTTGTATAAGTTCACCCAAATGATGTCATTTAAATTTTTATTCCACCAGCTCTTATTTATTAAATTAGATTATTGCTTAAAATAGAAGCCAAATCTTGGAAGGACGAAAAGCTTTTGGCAAACAAAGTTATTGAAAATGAGCATTTTTATTGAGAGAGATTTTGACTTAAATTGTAAATAACATTTATTAGTTGAAATATTGTATTTAATAAAATTAATATTATAATTGCCTTTTAAATTTAAAATAAAGTTAGATTTCATTTCCCTCCAAAGAACACATCAGATTGCTATGCAGCTAGTATCATATTACCTATAAAGAGTTTTAAATTGAGACATAAGTTGATCTTTCTAGAATCATTGGTTACTGAAATATTAACAAATTTGTGCATGGCAGTAATGTGAAATTTGGTAGTTTTTGCCCTTTTTAAAATTCTGAAAAAAAAAAAAAAAAAAAAAACAGTGCCAAAAAAAATTAAAATATTGGATTTTTCACACATTTCTAAAATTGTTGAAATCTGAGATGTCAAGGTTTAGACGCCTCATTGATTTGACTTGGAATGACCAAATAGTGAATAATTATAGTAATTGCAAAATGTTATCAGAAAAAAAAAATATTATTGTAATAATCTATTTCAAAGATGTTTGAAATATAAAAGCTCAAAATTCAAATTTCTACTGTGCTACTGCCACTTTTTTTTTGCCTCAGATTGTATAAATATATTTATTTTTAAATTAGGTTGTTGTTATTTTACTTTCATGTTTCTCATTTAAAAAAATGGTTTTAATTTCAGTGTGTGTCTTATACACCAGAAGATATAATACTTTTTAATATAAGAATTTAAGATATTTTTATGAATATATTTTAGTACTTTGTCTGAAGAAATTTTAACCTTTTTCCAGGTCTGTATTTAGAAAAGCAGAAAATATGCATTCACATCATGGAATTTCATAATTATAACTAACTGTTGAAGTTCAGCTAAGTAAACAATGTCAGGCAGACCACCAGAAGAATTAGCTGCTGAATTAGATGCCATTTTTCTGAATGGTACTACAGGAAAAAATCAGAAATCCATTTCTGTTGAAACTCTTGTGGATGCATTTGTTGTTTTGTATGACGAATGCTGTAACTCATCCCTTAGAAGAGAAAAAACTGTGTCCAACTTCATTGAATATGGTGAGTTTTGTACCAGTGCCAGACTACTTTTCTCGTTTCTTATAAATAAATGTTTGCTTTGTTTGATATTTTGAAAACAGTATTGCTTTATCTTGCTTCTTAGTTCATAGTTTTACTTTCATTTTGTGGTTATTATTTTTTTTTCCCAAAGAATTCATATAATTTGATTTATTTTGAACAATCTGACTGGAATAAAAACTAAATTGTAACTTTTCTTTTATATTATATATATATTTTTCCATATGTATTTTAAATTTTACATTTCCGAAGTTGCTTTCTATGCAAGCCAAGATCTAATTTTTCACACTTACAGCACACGGGTTTTGCTTTCTTTCTCAATTCATTTTCAGAATATAGAGTTTTCAATGGCATTTCCTCATCGCCATATGTCCGGGATAATTTTAGATCGCCACATTAAATTTTTTTTTAACCCTCTGACTGCTTATCCTGCGATTTCTATGGGCAAGACATTTGTATAGAAATTTATATAATACAAAATTTTTGAAGCAATTTTGTTTTAAAAATTCCACAGTCAAAATGCAAATGATAAATTTACTACATATTTTACATACATGATGATTTGAAATATGTATTAATAGAGGAGATACTGGTCTTACATATTGGTCGAAAGGATTTTGAAAAAAAAATTTAAGCGGTCAGAGGGTTACAATGGTTTTACTAAAATTCAAAATATGGAAATAAGTCTTTTAGCTCTTTACTTTTTGATAATTAAATGTTTTATTATTGAATGCAATCAATGAAAAATAGACACTAATGCAGCCCTAGCCTCAAGTTATTATTTTTTTTTTTGAATTAGTCATTCTAAAAGAAGCAAATATAAATATGAAGAATATAATATAAAAAAGCCTATCTAAAAAAAAAAAAAAAGGATTAAATAAATATAAATAATAAGTAAATGATCAATCAACAAAATTTCCAGTTAAGAGTTTATTAAAGAGAGTGTTTATAAGTAGGGATGCACTAAATAGTGATTTTGGCCGAATACCGGATATTGGACATTCAGCCCACAGGTGAATTGAATACACTGTTCCGAACACCGAATATTCAGAAAGCTGAATATCCCTGTGTTTCAGGGTTTTAAAGTTTTAAAAAGTTAAATTTTAAAATAATTTTACATCATATTTAACACAATTTTGATGAACAAAACCTTTTCACAATTAAACTTTACAATAAAGAAGAATTTATGCTTTGAATTATTATTTAAAAAGGATAGTCTTAAAAACTTAAAAACTTTTTTAATTAATAAAATATTTAACTCCATAGCTTCTTCTGTGAACTAAAATAAACTAATCAAGTTTTCTTATATTCTAAAACAGATATTTTAAAATAAATAAGAAATTTCGAAGGAATATTTTACCATCTAGTAGTTATTTATTTGCAAGGATGCAAGTAAAAAAAAATGAAAATATTCAAATGGTGGCAACTTAGCAAGAAGTTTTTGAATGTACCAGATGGTCTAAAGTGAAATGATGCCTAAAGTGAATGATTATTTTCAGAGGTTGGACATTGTTCCTAAAATTTTAGAACAAACTTTCAAGTGAGATAATGAGGTCAAGACAAACATTTTCTGTACAAGAAACGAGCATTGCAATCCATTTTATTAATCAAAAATACTGGGTGGTTCACTACAAGCTGAATTTTCATTCATAACTTTAACAATAATGATGATATTTTAGCATGATTTTCATCATATTAACTTGTCTGTGTATGAAATGTGATGAAATCATTTAAAGTGACTGAATTTTATTCAGTGACACACTATATGTGGTGTCAGCTGCATTCTGAATAATGGAATATCTAGCTTATTGTTGTTTGCACTGCAATGGTGGCAATTTCTAGCAATTCTTCTCATATCTCACAGAAAGGAAAGTAAGTCTGATGTGTGAATATGATGTTACAATATCTTCATTATTGTTAAAGTTAAACAAAAATGAAAGTTTGACTTGGAGTGATATACACGGCATTTTTGAATAAGTGGATTGTGATCCTGGTTTCCCATACAAAAACTGTTTCTGTTGTTACTTATTATAACCTCTAAAAGTTGCATATTATCTTCCATCATGTTTAGAAATACCCATTTGTGAAAAAGCTAACAATATTCAGGAATTTGCATTTATGCCTCATTAGTTCCTATGAATGTTGCCATTAACAGTTAATTTTCTTAGTTGTTATTTTACAAACATCAAATAAATAATGTAAAAGCATTCTCTGTTATTGAAACATGATTCTATTTCTTAATTTTTGTGACTATCCTTATTTATTAACATTTAAAAGTGTAAGTTATCTAAGGTTTTCAAAAGTATTTTTAAAAACATTTTCTAAAAGTGAATATACAAGTTGAATTTTCATTCATAACTTTAACAATAATGACAATATTTTAGCACGATTTTCATCATATTAACTTTAACTTGTCTGTGTATAAAATGTGATGAAATCATTTAAAGTGACTGAATTTTATTCAGTGACTCACTATATGTGCTGTCAGCTGCATTCTGAATAATGGAATATCTAGCTTGGTGTTTGCACTGCAATGGTGGCAATTTCTAGCAATTCTTCTCATATTTCACAGAAAGAAAAGTAAGTCTGTACTTCAGAGTAACTGGCTTGCCTTTTGCTTGATGCTAATGTGCTCACTTACTGTCCATGAGGTCCCTGGTTCAAATCGCGTTATGTTAAATTACATATGTTATATAAATTACATATGTTAAATTCTGTAAATATACAGAATTATACTCTGTTTGGCCGAATATCTTGATATTCGGCTGACCGAATAGTTTGATATTCAGCCTAACCAAATATTTGGTAGTATGGAAGAATAGGCCAAATACCGAATATATACTGAATATTCGGTGCGTGCCCGGCTAAAGTTATTGGCTGCGATTTGAACCAGGGACCTCATGGACAGTAGGTGAGCACATTAGCATCGAGCAAAAGGCAAGCCAGTTACTCTGAAGTACAGACTTACTTTTCTTAAAGGTAAGCTAGTAACTTGCTTTAACTTGCTAGTAACACTGTCCCTTACTTGATGGCATCGCTACAGAGAGCATTGCAGAGTACTGTAATTAATCTAAAATACAAAATTGAATGAAGTTAAGTATTTATTAAAATCTTTCAAATTTTAGTTCAAAAACATTGTTAGTTTCTATATTAAGAAAATGAACCTTTTTATGTTGGAAAAGTGTTAAAAGTAGAAAAATAGGTGAAAATGAAATTTTTAGGAGATGTGGGAAATTTTTACTTGCCCAAATGGCGTTGAATTAAGCTGTAAATATTTGATATATGTTTTGTAGACAGATTTTCTTTAAAAAAAAAATAAATAGGATTAACCTCTATGCAAATATGTAACATATCTGAACACCCAGACATAATATACTACTTCATTAATTGCTAAAAGATGTTAAATAGAAATCATAAAAACCTTAGTGCCCCACTAGTGGCTGAGAGGTTCTGCTCTCAAAGCTGGTAGATGGGAGGTGCTGGGTTCAAACACCTGTCGCGCTCTTCGACCTAACTGTTTGGAGTTTTCTGTGGTTTTCTTTGAACCTTGCCATAAATACGGGTTAGGATTCCTTAGAAAGACCCCCTCGGAGGGCATTTCCCCCCACCGGCCTATATCTCTAGCGCAGATAATCGGCCGTAACAAATAATCCACCAACCAACCATAAAAATGCTAGAAAAGTTTTAATAAACTGTTTACATGTTTCAGCTTTACCAAAGTGTTTTTCAAGACAAATGATAATTTTCTACAGTTGCAAAATTTATATTGTAAGGATTTCAAATGGCATTATGTGCATTTTTTACATTCTATTTCAGATTACTCACATTATTTTATTCTATTTTTACTTTGATTTTGATGTTTATTTCCATACTCGTAACCATTGAGTTATTCAATATATAATTTTGGAAAGTTAAATAAACTGATGCTGTATCATTACATATTGAATTTTTACGTGTTACAATTTCAATGGTTTCTCTTATAATGGATGGATAGTATAGATTGGATGGAAAAATTATTTTGCTTTCATTGAAATTTATTTGATGGCTTCTTTTTTATTTAATTTTGCAATGGCTGTAGTTTTTCTGTTATGCTTTATATCATCTGTGTAACTTTTTTCTATAACTAAATTTCTTGCTAGTCATGCCAATATAATAATTCTTTGATTCATCAATTTTAATAAACTAGTGCACGTAAATGCCTGTTTTAGGACAGTGGGTAGAATTGGGGGTTTTCACATAAAATTTGAAATAATTGATAAAACCTTCGTATACTATTCATCGACAAAAAAGAAAACTGGTATGAAACGTTAAGTTGAAGGCTTGGTTAATGCATGGGCTTCTGGGATTTTAACAACAAATTTGTAATCTGATGTAAATAAGATGAGGAGAAATTGCAGATGTATCTTAATTAGCAAAAGGAAACGGATACATATTGAGTGCAGTATGAGTACAAATAGTTTTTACTGACTGACTTGTGCTCTAAGAAATATAAACATGTTTACATATGACAATAAGAAAAACTTACCTGAAATGTACATAGCATACAGATAAAATAAACCCAATACATGCTTTTCTTGTAATGTCACAATAAATATGAAATTTTATTCACGTATAAAAACAAAGTAACACATGCAGAAATATTTTTACTGAAATTTAACCTGCAAATTAAAATACCTAGTCATTGGGGGTCACCGTAATACTTACCTATCATGGATATGCATAACATAAAATATGAAAATAAAACATGTGTAAGCTATTTATAAAATGCATTACAATTCCAAAATAAAATTTAGACATAGTTTTAAATATTTTAGAAAGATTATCATATTTTTAATTATCGTAATTGATTATCATAGATTTATTCATATAAATAATTATACAAATCTGTACACTTAAAAATCACCGAACATTCGATTTCTAAACAAATATTTAAACAAATGAACATGAACAATAATAATAGACAATATGTAACATATAATCTTATATATAATATACAATGCAGGGTTATTCTAAATGATGGAGCCATTTAACAAAAATTGTATTTATTAAAGTACAAATCCAAAATGAACAATCTTTATACCAGGGCTGTCCAACACGCACCCTTTCAAATGTTTCCTTTTATTTTTTTTCTCCTTGTTTGTTACTTTTTTTTCTTTATTTTTTACTAACATGCAATGGGTATCTTTTCTCTTTCAAAGTTCTAGATAAAAAGGGAAAAAATTCGAAATAAAAAATAAAAGCAAATTGTAACCAGTAATAATTTTTAAAAATGCGATAATCAGTGAATAATAGTAGTAAGATTTGGAAAGATTAAAAGACATCCAGTCTACTACTGCCGCCGAGGATATTAATTTTAAAAGTGATAATGATGTAAATACGTGGTCACATGTCAGTTCAAAATGATTGTTAGAAAAATAAAAAATATTAATCAAATGGAAGCTAAATTTCATATTTGTTTTCAACAGAACGATCTTTTTTGTCGCAAATGAAAATTTTCTGATTCGTTTTTCGTTTAGTCAGTAACTTAATTCAAATTAGCTGACATTTTTGTGTTTGATACTTTTTATGAAAGAGGCTGCGATTTATTTCCTTATGTGAATTATTCTAAAGTAATGGCGAAAAGACAAAGGACATATATTTTTAATAATGACTGGGAGAGCAAATATTTTTATGTTGACTGTAAAGGTAATCCTGTGTTTTTAATTCGCAACAATAGTGTTTCCATTCTAAAAAAAAGCAATATTGAACGTCATTATAGTACAATGCATTCAAATTTTGACTTGGATTTTCCCCTGAATACTGAAATAAGAGGAAAAAAAATTACAAAAGTTAAAATCCCTTTTAGCTGGTCAGCAAAAATGTGTCAACAAACCTATGATTCAATCAACAAATGTCACTGCCATATCATTTAAAGCTAAGAAGAAAAAATCTTTTTGTGATGGGGAAATTATAAAAGAGACAATGCTTTGTGCAGCCGAATCTCTCACTGATGAAATGAAAAATAAATCTGAAATAATCTCATCCGTAGAAAAACTTCAACTTTCACATCAAACGGTAGGCAGGAGAGTTGAAAAGATTTTTTGTGATTTGGAATCTCAAGCTCAATCTGACCTGCAAAAATGTGAACGATTTTCATTGCAACTGGACGAAAGCACAGATTTATCTGACACTGCGCAGTTAGCTATCTTTGTCCGAATGGTATTTTCTGATTTCAGCGTAAAAGAAGAGTTCATGCGAATACTCCAGCTTCATGGGCGTGTAACAGGAGAAGATATTTTTCATTGTTTTAAAAGTTTTGTAAAAGAAATAGGCATTCCTCTGAATAAACTAGCATCTATCACAACAGATAGAGCTAAAGCGATGGTCGGAAAAAATAACGGGTTTCTTGCACTCTGCGACAAAGATGAAACATTTTCCGATTTTCTGACTTATCATTGCATTATCCATCAAGAAGCTTTGTGCAAAAAAGTACTCAAGTTTGAACATGTTATGAATATTGTTGTAAAAATCATAAATTTCATCAGAAGTTCTTCCACTTGCAGAATCTGATCAACAAGATGTAGTTACACTGAAGTAAGATGGTTAAGTAGAAGGAAAATGTTAGAAAGATTTTGTATGCTCTTACCTGACATCAAAACTTTTCTTGAATCACGAAATGTTTTTCATAAGGAGTTGGAAGACGTTTGCTGGTTATTCGACCTCACATTTTTGACAGATATAACACTTAAATTGAATAATTTGAATTTGGGGCTAGAGGGAAAAGATCGTGAAATTTTAAATATGATAGGTTCTGTAAAAAGTTTTCGAAACAAGCTTAAATTGTGGATTTCAAAAATGAGACAAGGATCGCTTTCTCATTTTCCAAATTTAATGTCAGTGGCTGTTAAACACAATTCTGAAGGAATAAATTTTCAACGATTTGCAGATAACCTCGAGACACTTCTTGACGAATTTAATAGGCGATTTGTTCAATTTTCAGTGATTGAAGCTGATGCAGTGTTTTTAGCAAACCCTTTTGCTAAAATCGACATTACCAAAATTGCGGGATCAATTGCCTCGAACTTCAAAATTGATCAAGTGGAAGATCTTGAATTAGAAATTGTAACTCTTCAAAATGACTTAATTTTGAAATCGCATTTCAAAGATAAAGAATTTTGGAATTTGGTTTTGGTAAATAAAGAAAAATACCCTTCACTTCGTAACGTTGCCCTGAAACTTCACTCGTGCTTTGGCTCAACTTACCTATGTGATTCGCTTTTCTCTACAATGAAAATTGTAAAATCCAAGAATCGATCATCGCTGAGTGATACACAACTAGAAAACATTTTACGTGCAGCATGTTCAAACTATATTCCAGATTTTTCTGCTTTAGCACAGGAAAGCCAGTGTCAAATTTTTCACTAATAGGTAAGAATAAAGACAAATTTAAAAATTATTTTCTTTAAAACAATTAATATTTGCATGTTCTTTTTTCTACTTGAAGCATGAAAATGTTTTGTCCGTTTCCCTGAATTATTTTTTATATAGGCATTCTTAGAGTTATATAATGTACATTTAACGATAACCATAACGCTCCTGCATCATACGGGACTTATAGTTAACTATAAAACATACGTATGTCATGTAGGCGTGAGTGTATTGCTACTATAGTGAGATAATAAACATGTATGCAACTGCCCACTCATTTGAATAATGGTGTCTTTCATTGCTTGTCACCAGCTGAATAGCCCCTGCTTACTAAAAGGTTGGACAGGCCTGCTTTATACCAATGAAAAGAGGAAGTTTCAAAGTTTTTTTTAAGACATTATAAATGTTCAATGTGTCCACCGTTTGCTCACTTCTTGCGAACTCAAGAACGCAGAAAACCTTGTGCTCCACAGTAGCCATCTCACTCACAACTGACAGTGAAACGAAATCGCGGCTTATTGCCGTGCAACCTCTACCGGCTGCCTCTGGAACCATCACCGCTTTAAAAGCCGTGCACTCAGTAACAGCAAATATGCTTTCTCGTGTGTGGGACGAGTTTAGCTATTGCGTAGATTTTTCCCATGCAGCAAACGGTGGACACATTAAACATTTATAATGTCTTTAAAAAAACTTAAACTTCCTCTTTTCATTGGTATAAAGATTGTTCATTTTGGATTTGTACTTTAATAAGTACAATCTTTTGAAAATGGGTCCATCATTTAGAATAACCCTGTATAATAAATATACAATATACAATGCAATATGTACTACAATACAATATATACAATATAATATACAATACAATATATACAATATAATATACAATATAATCCTTCTGCTTTGAGGACTGCAGCACAATCGTCTGAGCATGGAATTAACAAGGCTTTCTAAAGTGGACTTAGGAAATTTCGCCCATTCTGATTGAAGATCCTGAAGGAGTTCTGCCTTTCAAGAATGCTTCTGTGCCCCGACTTTTCTTCCATTGTGTTCCCAAAGATGTTCAGGTGACAATCGGCCAGTTCAAAAATTTCATTTTCTTAGCTGTAAACCAATTTGTCACCCTTTTGAAGTTGTGCTTTGGATCATTATTCTGCTGAAGCATCTATCCACGAGGCATCTTTGTACGAGCATAAGACAGCATTTGATCAACTAAAATGTTTCTATAAACATTTTGATCCATAATCACATCGATGTGTACGAGGGAGACGATGCCATCATGATGGAAAGCTCCTCAGACTATTACTGATCTATTTCCGTGCTTCACTGGTGGATGTTCGTACCGGTGACCCATTCTGGACAAATATGATGTCATATTAGTCGTCCAAAAGGCACCAGAAGGGATCCCCAGTACCAACATCCAACAGTGAATCACGGAAATGGATCAATAATGGTCCTGGGAGCTTTCCATCATGATGGCATCGTGCCCCTCGTACACATCGATGTGATTATGGATCAAAATGTTTATAAAAACATTTTAGAAGATCACATGCTGCCTTATGCTCGTAAAAAGATGCCTTGTGGATGGATGCTTCAGCAGGATAATGATCCAAAGCACACCTTCAAAATGGTGACAAACTGGTTTACAGCTAAGAAAATCAAAGTTTTGGACTGGCCGAGTCAGTCACCTGATCTCAATCCAATTGAACATCTTTGGAAACACAATGGAAGAAAAGTCTGGGCATGGAAGCATTGTTCAAAGGCAGAACTCCTTTGGGATCTTCAATCGGAATGGGCGAAAATCCCTAGGTGCATTTTAGAAAGCCTTGTTAATTCCGTGCACAGACGATGTGCTGCATTTCGTTACATTAAGACACCTAATTTCAATAAAAGTTTAGAAAAACTGAATCGTCTCAAAACTTTTGCAAAGTAATTTTGCGAATTTCTGAATTGTTTTTAATTTATGCATATGTATCAATTGTTCTAATGTTGCATTTTGTTAAGCTTTAAAAGGGGTATAAATTACTAATTTACATCATTAAGAAATTTGGCTTACAGAAAAACATATCGTCTCAAAACTTTTGCGAGCTACTGTATGTTTATATTAAAATATTTATTTGGGTTATTTAATTTTAGATGAATACTAAATGAAATTTTAACAAAATTTTACTGTTTAGATCTTTTAAATTAAAACGTGGCCACTAGTTTAAAGAAAGTGGCCACTTATAAAACTGCTACTACTGGCCACTGGCCCCTGGCCCCTAATGAAATTCCCCAGTTTTGCCCTTTAGCTGACAGGGCATCATAACAGATAAAAAGGAGGGCAAAGCACGCTCCGGCAGCAAGAGAACCATCGTGGCGGCCTCAGAATGTCTGCCTTCCTTTTTATCTGTTATGACGGCCCTTAAGCCCACCTCTTATGCAAATTTTGCTCTTCAGTACTATGCGCACAGATGAATATTCCAATTCTCATCTAACTAGCATGCTTTGTGTGTAAAGAAATGTAATAAAATAAAGTTAATTACCGACACCTTGTATTCTGTTCTTTATCGGTTGTGTCATGTTACATTTTCCTTACTTTAAACCAATCGCAATGCCACATTTTCACCTAGCGCCCTTTGTTTGAACTATTTATTTTGAACCAATCAATTTCCTATGGCCTGATATGTATACCCTCCAAATATGAAGACGTTTTGACCACTGCTTGTCTCGCCAGGGAGTTCCAAACACTTATACCACTTGGCTTCTGGGTTCCTTAGTGTTTGCTGAATCCAAACCAGAACAAACCCTAATTTAAAAAGTTTCAACTAAGAGGGATGACTATATGCAAAATACTTTACAGGAAGGAAAGAAGACAATGACTGATACAGTTGGTGAATTGGCACAAGAATTATAGCAAGCGGTGGATTTGTGTCTGAAACTGGCTGAGTAATTACAGATCAGAGGGCATAATGTTGACATTAATGAGCTTCTTTTAAGTCAAGATGAGGAACTTATTAATGATGACCCTAATCAGTTGGTGGAATTCTGTAATTCTAAAGAAAATAATATGCCGATTGAATCGACAACTCCAGACTTTGGGAAATTTACTGCAAAGGTAATAGCCGAGGCTTTTAACCTGATAGACATGGCACTAGCAAAATTAAAATCCATGCATCTGAACACCGTGCAATTTGAGAATGTTAGGCTACGTATCCATTCTGATATGTCCAGCTACAAGGCCATTTATGTTGACCAAAAGCATGTGACCACACAATCTAATCTTAATATGTTTGTGATATCCTGCCCACAACAATGTCAAGATGACAATTCAGATGATTCCGACAACATTCAGCTATCAACACTGAGTTGATAGAGAACAACAATTCTCTTCACAACAATCCACCTCCAGTGCTGACTCTTCCACTACAGAACAAAATTAGCTATCACAAGTGTGAATTCATTTTTGATTCTGTGAATCATTAGTATACACTTAATCTCTATTGTTAGTTATTCATAGTTGTCCTCTAATTCATAATAGATACAGTTTGTGCTTATCACGGATTATTTTAATTTGTCTTGCCATTAGGAATTCATGGAGAAGAGATAAGTCTCTTTAATTATTTCTTATTTTTATAGTTGTTTGATGTAGATTCAAAATTTTTTATAAATCAATTAACCAGTGGTAAATGTATATAAATCCCGTAATCTACAAGTTATTTTTTATTTGAAAAGTGTACTTTCAGTTTGTTCTTATATTTCTTCAGAATTTTATAGTTTATATCCTGGTAAATACTGCTTCATGATGCTTTATCTATATAATAAAACCGTATGTCATGTGACTGTCCTCAACAGTTCCGGGATGCCGCTTCACTTTTTCATATGCCAGGCAGCCATTTTTATTCAAAATTATTTTTTCTAATAAAACTGCATAAAAGTTACATTTTTAGAAAGATCGTTCAAAATAAATTAATATTTGAGAGATGACTTACGTTCAATTACGTATACATTCTGCAATAACTTCAGTTTCAATTAGGTTCGCTGTTCAAATTCTCTATCCATGAAAGTAAACAACAACAAAAAAAAAAAGATTCATTCGTTGTGAACGTTTAAAATATTAAACCATGAATTTTTGGACCGCTGCCTGGTGTAAAAAAAAATAATCAGCACCAGTGAGACAGTCAAAGTTTACCATAATTCTGTTCCATACAACTCAACTTCCTTCGGATCTTTTCTTGATGTAAGTTGAACTCATGTAATAATATTTAATGGATCAAATTTCGAAACAAATTGTCAGCTTTTATTTTTCGTGTGTATTAATTAGAAACGATATTTTAATTTTGAAATCAAATGTTTTGATTTATGATAATATTTCTTATTTATCTATTTTCTATTTTAAAGAAAAATGTGAACGTCATGTATTTTAAATTGGAACAGCTGTCACGGACGCACCAGGGTTGGCGGAATTTTTGTTTTGCGCCATTTTGGCGAGAAAATCCCATTTTCAGGTACCTATTAGAGATTACTAAAACAGCATATACTTTTATTTTATTATGAAATAGTTTATTTTATATTAAAAACACACACACAATGATTAATTTATTATAAAGTGGGTTAAGCGGTTTTTATCAAGAAAGATGAAATACATAACAACAAAAAATATGCGAAATGCTACCATGATCGCAAAAGTTTTTGATTTGTCTATTAGAATCTTCCGGTTTGGCGAAGGATTACGGAAAAAAAATAAATTATGAATAAAAGTAACATGTTACAGTGTTTAACATACATTTAAGGGTGACCAAACTGGTCGCCAGTGGCGGCTAGTTTATAAAATAATACTGTGTAAATAATATATTTATATATAGAATAATATTAAATATTGCAGTTTCTTACGAAATTATACTAAAGTAATTTACAAATTCAACTTACGTAAATTCAAGTTACATAAAAGTTTATCGAATGCATTACTTACGTAAGTGGGATTCCTTTATACATATATATAGGGCTTGCAAGGAGAGTTCTTCTATTTTTATTTTTTCATCAACTGCTATTGAATATATTTAAATAAATGAAAAAAAAAAATATATATATGCATATATTTCTTGTCAAAATTCTGAAATTTTTATGAGTTATAAAGTTTCCGAAGCCTGTGTATAATTTTCATGTTAAAATATCGGTACTTGGTTGTAAAAAACAGTGTTTTTCTTCTCACTTTTTTTTTCACATCGAAATCCTATGGGAATCAAAATATGTCAAAAGTGACTTTCGAAAATGAATTTTTTTTCAAAGTGTTAACATTCATATTTTTAAAAATGGATTGCACCATTGAAAAGAAAAACAAACATAAATGTTTTGGTATTTTTCTTCTTTTTTTTTTTTTTTTTTTTTTTTTGAATTACCAAGCCGGTGGATAATTTCGAAGTATGCTGAAAAAAGGTCGTGCACATTAAATGCTAAAAAAACTATATATATAGTTGTTATCGTCTAAATTTTTTGAAATTCTTATGAGTCAAAAATACAATGTTTCTGTAGCCTGTGTAAAAAATATTGATATTTAGAAATGTGCTTGTAAGAAGACTTTTTTTTTCACATCTGTTCGTTTAATAGTAAAAAAAAAAATAGTTTTTACTGTATAAACTCTTTAAAATTTTTGTTGGTTTTAAATACAGCGGAACTTCCATTTAACGAAGTCTCATCGTTACACTTAAAAACTTCGTTATGAAGAAAATTCGTTAAATAGAAATTAACTTAAATTCATGAAATTTTTTCTTGAGATATGACAAACAGGTATTGGATTCAGAAACATTTGATTCAGTTTTAATTATGAAGCCATCTTTTACAAAACAGTTGTGTACGTTTGATGAAATCACGTCACATTCCCAAGTTTTGGTCCAAGCTTTCATCAGCTCTGATACACAGAATGTTTTCACTACATCGGCTTTTTTCTGTCTTTTTCGATAATGTACTTCAAGATTTTTTATTATTCTTTAAACTAATGATTGAAGTTTAGCTGTATTGGCAGGAACAAAAATAACTTTGATGTTCTTCGATTTGTATTTTGAAGCACGTTCTTTTGGATGTACAAAGCAATTGTCTATCAGCAATGGAAGATCAGAATGGTACCTGTCTGACTCTAATAGATATTTTTTGTTTCAATGTATCTGACGCCATTGCGACACCTCATCTTCTATATCATTGAAGGTAAAAAGGGGATTTTGACTTCCCCCAACTGTCAGCGCTGGAGTCTCGGAGTGGGAGAATAGTGATAACAAGTGTTTTTCTTAGTGTGAAAAAAATTTGTTTTATTTAGCATCAAGCAGAATGGAGATTATTTAAATGTGTTCATTTTCATACAATCGAATCCGCTGAAATAAATTTGCATATCCTTCGAACAGCAATCATTTAATTTTAATTATGTACACGTACAAAAGTGGAATAAACTTCGTTATATAGAATATATTTTTCGTAATGTGGAGATTAATTTACATGCTAATGGTGTTCAAAGTCAAAGTTCTGCAGAAAATTTCGTTAATTAGAAAACTTCGTTAAATAGGGACTTCGTTAAAGGGAAGTTCTACTGTATAATGATTTTGAAGCCTGTGTAAAAATATAATGAAAAAATATTTATATATAGTCGTAAAAGAACTGTGTTTTCTTCTTTTTTTTTTTTTTTTTTCATCATCGGGTCCTCTATCATAAAATATATATATATATATATATAGTTCTTATCACCTGAACTCTTTGAAATTTTTATCAGTTATAAATATGATGGTTTTGAAGCCAATGTAAAAATTGCCTGCAAAAATGTGGATATTTCGTCTTAAAAATATGAGCTTAAGCCGCTTGCGTGTTCGCGTTCTGAACGAAAATTTTTCAGATTTTATGATTTTTTAAATGTTTCTACTCATTTGAATGTTTCGAGATTTTTATATATGATGTAAATCCAATGTACTAAGAACGTGTAAAAAGATTACATTAAAATACAGACGTTTAGTTACTTTTAACGTAGAAAAAAAAAAAGAGTGCACAAAGCAGGCACAAAGTGACCTGCAGTCAAGAATTTTTTTGAAAGAGATAGCATTTGTATTTTTGAAAACAAATTGCACTTTCGTCATAGAGAAGAAAATGTCAGCTTTAAGTGGGTATTTTTCGTTAATCTGTATCTCTGAAATTGAGCTCGATACAAACTTTGACAAAAGGGAGAAGAAAAATCAAACATATTTATTTATTTATTTATATATATTTTTGAATGGGTTAGTAATAATATTTTTTCGAACAGATTACAGCATTTTAAATGAAAAAAATATGAAGTTTAGGATTATGTCTTCCGATTTTCTGTTTCTCGAACGGTCTTGTCAATGCGCGCTTCGGAAAAAGGCAAAATGAAAAGCCGCTCTTGCACTTGTAGACCTTCTCTGCTTTCGACTCTGCTGTTCTTCGGAGCGTAAACGGGGTTTTGGATGCACCGTACTACTTTTTTGTCTGCAACCGCTTTTTAATTAATATCTCGACTAATTAGCAAAAATGGAAAAATCTGAGCTTCAGATGCATTAGGAACTGCCCTTGGCTATCCTCTTCCAAATTTTCAGAACTCTACCCGTGGTATATAATTAATATATATAATTAATTAATATTATATTAGGTTGTCCAGGAAGTTCGGCCCCCCACCAGTGACTGAGAGGTTCTGCTCTCAAAGCTGGTAGACGGGAGGTGCTGAGTTCAAACCCCCTGTTGCGCCCATCGACCTAATCATTCAGAGTTTTCCATGGTTTTCTTCGACCTTGCCGTAAAATCTGGTTAGGATCCTTCAGAAAAACCTCCACGGAGGCCACCCCCCCCCCCCCTCCCTGGGCCTATATCCCTCATGTAGATAATCGGCTTTCATATAAATCAAACAACCAACCGGGAAGTTTGTGCAGGTTGAGAAAATCAATTCGTACCATAAAATTCTATCATTTTATTAGACATTGATTCCAACATCTAATGTCTAATAATTAATGGGCAGAATTTTCCGGTATGAATTCATTTTCCCAACTGGCACGAACTTTCTGGACAACCCAATATTAATTCATTTAATTAATATATATAATTAATTAATATGATATTAATTTATATAATTAATATATATAATTAATTAATATGATATTAATTTATATAATTAATATATATAATTAATTAATATGATATTAATTTATATAATTAATATATATAATTAATTAATATGATATTAATTTATATAATTAATATATATAATTAATTAATATGATATTAATTTATATAATTAATATGTTATTCTAATTATTATTTATTATAAGAGAATGTAATAGAGTAAATAAAATTTGGATTAAATACTAAATCGGTAGAAGTCTAACTCCAAAGTATAAGTTATTTAATATATCGAACTTAAAATTACATTATCACATTGTTAAAAATGGTAATTAATATAAAATAAATAAATAAATAAAATGTAATATGTGTTTATTAAATTCATAACATTGTTAAAAATAGTAAATAAGATTATTTTAGTAAAATTAATAAATGGTAAATAACATAATAAATAAAAAAGAATAATAAATAATATAGGTATGGCCCAAATAATACGTAAGTACCAAAAAGAATATGAAACACTATAGAAAATAACATTAAAACAATCGCGAGTCAACAGTTTCATGTAGTAGCGGCTCTTTCGAAGAGTGAAGAGTGGAGCGGATTAGTTCATTAAGAAGTGCTAATATACAAGGTGGGGACAGGGGAAAAGAGTAGATCGGGTGGAGATAATTAACTTCTAGTCTCGCTCCTAATTTTGGCATGTGTTTCTGCTCATTTATCTTCGTGTTTTGAATGCTAGTAATTTGTTATTTTTTGCGATAGTTAATTTTCTCGCGTATGGCTTGTTTTCTTACTAATTATTGTTTACCTGATGACAACTCACACCGGACGGTGGCTAATGTTTCTTTAGATCTCGTAAATACTCTATTTCTCAGTGATCGCAGCCTTAACAAATTTCATGTATTTCTTGGGATCCCAATACAACGAGGTTGCTGCATCCAGTGATGTTTTTTTCGGTTTCATGTTCGCGAAGCGATCATACATGCGGTACAGTGATCGCTGCATTAACGAATTTCGTGTATTTCTTGGGATCCCAATACGACGAGGTTGTTGCATCCAGTGATGGTTTTTTTTCAGTTTCATGTTCGCGAAGCAATCATATATGCGGTACAGTGATCGCTGCATTAAAGAATTTCGTGTATTTTGGGGAGTTTTTTTTCAACTTTTCATTGATCGTTAACTTTTTTCATAATTTTGATGAAATCTGTATGAAACGTTTCTTACTGCTCATATTATCTTTTTTATATATATCTTATTAAATTTGTCAAATAAAATATTTATATTTTACTCATAAATGCAATATCTAAAAAAAATTAACTATTTGTTAATCTTACTACCTATACAAATGACCTCTACTGAAAAAAAAAAAAAAAAAAAAAAAAGTAGATTATTCTCAGGCATGCACAGTGGAAATCTCAAATTGTGTACCACTCTTTGAAAGAGTCACTAGTGTGTTAAATGCAGTTACCATGTAGCAAGAAAAAAAATATATAAGGGTTATTATAATTAGTAATATTGGCTCCATGCATGGCACAGTTGGCTTAAAACTGGCCCAGATAATATGTAAGTACCCTTATGTCTTAGAAAACGTATGCCGTGCACATGTTTTTTTAAATTAGGAGGTAGAAGCAGGAAATATTAAAGATTTTTTTCTTCTTTTGGTCTTGGGCAAAAGAAGGATAAAAATAGTAAAAGAATAGCTTATCAGCGATATCGGACGTTAAATCGTAGTACTCGCGAAGCTTTGAAATTGCAAAAGAAAAACGTGATGACACTTGAAACACGACATTTTTTTCGTTATTTCAGAATATTTTTATCATTTTAGAAGAAAATCCCCCCCCTTTTTTTTTTCTTTCTTTTAGAAATTAAGTAATTTTTAAAACGAAACTTCGATAAAACTTAAGCTACTGCCGAGGGCCCATGATGGGTTGGGCCCCTGGGCTTCAGCCCTCCCTCCCCTTTTATCCGGTTCTGCTCCGTAATTATAAATTTGCCTCAAACATTATACAAAAACTGTTCCACCACTCAAAATCAGTCATGGTTGTGACTAGAGGTCTGCACGGGCCGAAATTTCAAGGCCCGGGCCCGGCCCGACCCATACAAAAATTAATTTGGCCCGGCCCGGCCCGATACAAAAATTAAAAGTTCGGCCCGAGCCCGGCCCGGCCCGAACAAAAAAAATATTGGCCCGGCCCGGCCCGGCCCGATTTAAAAGTTAAAAGTTCGGCCCGAGCCCGGCCCGGCCCGGAAAAAAGTTAAAATCTCGGCCCGAGCCCGGCCTGGCCCGAGTGAATTTCTACAAAACATAATTTTTACGTCGATTTGGTTAAAAATTTGCCTCGTAGGAGGAGATCTAACCAAAAATTCCTATATTAGCCTTTTTTTTTTTATGTTTATAATCTTCATTTTTATAGAGGTGCCGCTAGCTGGAATATTTATTTTTTTAATAAATCTCTATTTGTTGTATGTATGTGTTTAAGTTATCATCAATATTGTTAATCCATATTCCATTTATTGAAGTGTTAAAAATCAGAAAAATGCTATACAGTAAAATCTTCTAAGATGGAATTGCATAGGGAAGAAAAAAAAATGAGTTATGGACAATTTGCCTTCTTAGCAGGTGTAAATGTATTATATATTCTTTTCTTAAATATTAGTATATTCATTTTTAATGGATCAACACATTTTTCAATTTAAGACAGGATTCCATCATAAGCAGGTTCTTTTTCACACGTTTTACTATATTTTAATTTAGCCATATTTTAATAAGTGTATAAATCTACTATTCTTTAAAAAGAATAAATTTTAATGTTTAATTATAAGATAATGGCGATTTAAAAATGTATGCATGTTTTGAAAAGATTTTTATGCCAGATCTTAATTTACACCAGGACTAAAAATTTTGAGGCGTGAAGACTAGGAATAATGAAACCAGTCCCGGCTCTGTACGGAAAAAATAATTTAAGGCACGGCCTTATCCTTCATGAAAAAAGTAAGGCCCAGCCCGGCCCGTAAAGAGTAATTACTAGGCCCGGCCCGGCCCGAGCCTTCAGAAAAAAATATGGCCCGGGCCCGGCCCGGCCCGAGTGCCGTGAAGAAAAATAGGCCCGAGCCCGGCCCGCGGACCGGGCCGAGTACGGGCTTCGGGCCTTGGCCCGGCCCGTGCAGATCTCTAGTTGTGACAACAACTTTAGAATTAGAAAAAGAAAAAAAAAGTCATGATTATAAAATGGTTCCAACGTCTCCCAAAATTGTAATGTAAGTGCTAGGAAAACAGAGCACATTTTTCTTTGATAAATTCAAGACCCTTTTTTTTCTCTCTTTTGTGAAATTAATTCCGAGGTTAGAAATTAACACCGATGGGCTTAAAATAAATGCAGCATAGTGTATATCGATTAATTGTTGTTCATATGTCTGTTTATATGCTCATGATAGGACTTTTTTGTTTGATGTTGATGCTCTTAGCTTCAATTCCAGCTTTTTCCATGCTAATACACATTCAGCGAGGGAACAGTTGTTTCTTTGTACAAAATCAATAGTTTCAGCTATTGGTTTCAGAATCACAATCATGGCCTCGACATTTCTTTTTAAACCAATATTTGAGATTTTACTGGAAAGGTTACCATCTCAGATCAGTGATTTTCTCAAACATTTGTAAGAATTGACCAATTTTTAACATAAGATTCAATTCACATATTCATATTATACATTATACGGGATGAATAGAATCTCTCTAAAAAAAAAAAAAAATAATAATAAATAAAAATAATTATAATAACAGTTTTGTAGATAGAACATGTTTTTATATATTGCAATAATATATAAAAACACGTTCTGTCCACAAAACTGTTTATTTATTTATTTTTTTCAGAAATTCTATTCTTTTCTTTTTCTTTTTTTTTTCCAGCGATTCTATACATTGTTTTTTTTTTTTTTTTTATGTTAAAATGAATTTGCAATCTCTATATTTTACTGTGTTGCTTATTTATAAACGTTGCTTTGCCACTGTTTATTTTATTTATTTTTAATATTAAAGGGGGAGTGAGGGAATCTCATTTTCTGTATTTTACTGTTCTGCTCATAAGAGATTCATCTAAAATTAAATTTTCTTTCAAGATCAATGTATTCTCAAAAATAAAGATTTGAAAGATACTTGTTGCATCAATTCAATGAAATTTATATATATATATATAATATTATATTCTATAAATTATATTTCTTTCAATTTGCATTAAAAAATTAAATCGCTTTTTAAAGCCGCATAAATAATTGTATTCGATTAAAACGGATAATTTTCCATATGGGAAAGAAATTGATTTAAATCAGTGATTAAAAAAAAGATAAATCTGTTGATTTAAATCACTACAACCCTGGACAAATCATCATGGATATAAAATTATATCTAGAAATACACTATATTTCCAATGATGACCGGTCACTTGCGATTTTAGACGTTTTGTTAAATATCAGGAAAGATACATGAGGAATTATCCTGACACTTCAGGAGTGTAAACAACATGATAAACGTCATATATTTCCGCGAAGATTTTTTCCCGAAACCCCATAAGGGGCCGTCAACAAATTGAAGAAAAACGAATATATTTTGGATAACCCTGTAAAAACTAATATTGCAAAAGCATTCAAGCTGTAGATTACGATTAAGTGGATTATTGTAATAATTTGGGTTTATTTGTATGAAGATAGCATGTATACTCGAAGAGAAATTCAGGTTTTTATAAAAACAGTCCCAAATTTTACCAAGTTTTTTGCTTATAATTTGCAAAGTTTTTAATATAAAAACAAGTTTTTTTCAGAAAATAGGACAAACAAAATTATACACAATACCCTGCAATCAGAATTAAAAAATAATAAAAATTGTATGAAAAATGGGCAGGTTTACTAAATATTGTTTCACTGCGCATGCGCGAATTCAACCAAAATATACTGTGCATAATATATTAGCTAAATGTATAGACCAACTTTTATGAAAGTCTCAAAAACATAGCTTGAAAATTCTGATAGTAATCGTCGATAGAATAAGCTCGAAATTCGCTGTTTCCAAAAGGAAGCAAAAAGATGAGGGGTTGTATCAAATATAGAATGAGAGACACTTCATTCTTATTATGTCAAGTTTGATAAGCTGGTACATTTGGATACAACCCCTCATTTTTTTGCTTCCTTTTGGGAACAGCGAAATTCGAGCTTATTCTATCGACGATTACTGTCAGAATTTTCAAGCTATGTTTTTGAGACTTTCATAAAAGTTGGTCTATACATTTAGCTAATATATTATGCACAGTATATTTTGATTGAATTCGCAGTGAAGCAATATTTAGTAAACCTGCCCATTTTTCATACAATTTTTATTATTTTTTAATTCTGATTGCAGGGTATTGTGTATAATTTTGTTTGTCATATTTTCTGAAAAAAACTTGTTTTTATATTAAAAACTTTGCAAATTATAAGCAAAAAACTTGGTAAAATTTGGGACTGTTTTTATAAAAACCTGAATTTCTCTTCGAGTATACATGCTATCTTCATACAAATAAACCCAAATTATTACAATAATCCACTTAATCGTAATCTACAGCTTGAATGCTTTTGCAATATTAGTTTTTACAGGGTTATCCAAAATATATTCGTTTTTCTTCAATTTGTTGACGGCCCCTTATGGGGTTTCGGGAAAAAATCTTCGCGGAAATATATGACGTTTATCATGTTGTTTACACTCCTGAAGTGTCAGGATAATTCCTCATGTATCTTTCCAGATATTTAATAAAACGTCTTAAATTGCAAGTGACCGGTCATCATTGGAAATATAGTGTACATCACCAGCATGATTGCAGTTAGGGATGCACCGGATGTGAATTTTTGCCGGATACCGGATACCGAATATCCGAAACAAAATTTTACCGAATATCCGGTATCCGGCCGAATACTTTTTCGTTTTTAATTTCAATAGTAATATTTCTATTTTATGCTTGTTTAAAGAAGAAAAACTTTAAATTATTATAATTTTCTGTCATTCGAATGTTAATAATAGATTTAAACTCATTTATTAAGCTAAAGTTACTTAAAAAGAAATGTTTTTAGTAATTAAGTATTGATATTTAATCATGTTTTGTCTTTTGCCTATTCTAATATACATATTAGTAGTTTTTTTCTCTTTTATTCAGGGTCAATGAACATAAAAAGATAAACAATTAAGTAATTTCTCTGGTTTTCTTACTTATAAATCTGGATTATTTATAATTACTAAACATTCTGTTGAGGTGGCTTTTTTTTTTTTTTTTTTTTTTTTTTTCCCCTGCATGCACATTGCTACTTACTTTTCCTATGACAAATGTTTTCTAATAGAATTTAAATAGAAAGGCTCCTCATTGCAAGTATCTTATTTTGAAGGGAAAAGGGCACAGTGAACTACTCAAGAAAGTGGCACAATTATTTTCATGATCAGTATTATTTTACCACAGCTGGTCTTCCATCCATAGGCAAAATAGTGACAAAAGATTCAATAACAATAACATCATTTTTACTTTAGAATTTTTGAAAACACAAGAAAAAGAGACAACCAGGGGAGTGAACACTTATTCTCAGAAGAAGGAAAATATTTGTGATCAAAAACCTAAAAGAGCCTGAAAATGCTGATTTTCATTTACTATATATAAATCCTATAATTTCATTTTTGTGAAAATATGAATTATTTATTTCCACTAACATTGTTTTAACGGGATAATGTTGGCAAGAAGCAAATTAATTTCTCCCTAACTTTTTCTGATAATGTTAAAAAAAAAAATTATTTAACAATTGAGTCTCTATTCGGCAACCGGATATTGAAGTATTCGGCCTTACCGAATATCCGGTTTGAGTGCCGAATAAGCAGGATATCCGGCAGGAGACTGATATCCGGTGCATCCCTTGCAGTTAATAAAATCAAATAATAAAACTGATACTTAAAAGTATCTGATCTAAGACAAATGCTACTACTAAAAAAAAAAAAAAAAAAACCGGTACAAGTAAATAACTATCGCCCAAAATGAAAGATGGAAATAGATTATGAGAAAAAACTGATGTTGAGTAAAGTGTAATTAAATGTGTTGCATGTGTAATTAAAAAATGCATGAATAATGGGTGTTTTCTGGCTATACAGTAAATATATCTTTTGAAATAAAATATTTATTACTGTACTTATCAGTTTACCGATAAGGCAGTTTTTTTCGCATAGTGAAATTAAACTTATTCGATTTGATGAGCTGAAGTTGTGTTCAGTTCGAATTACATAATTATTAAATAATTAATTACATTTCTGAAACGTAAAAATCCCCCCTGTCATTCCGAATAAGTTTTAATATTTTAATTCGTAGTAAAAAATAATTTATTCTGGCCTTTTAGAGTGACTGCACATTTCTCATTTTAGTGAAACAGAAATTTCCACTTATAAGATTAGGCACTTTTGTTAAACCAGTTTCTCGAAATTCTCGCAAAAAAGTATTCCATTTTCACGATGAGGGTGCGCATTACCTGTAAACTTATCTTTACCTTCTTCTTTGTTATTTAAAAATAGGATTGGTTGTAGTAAGCCTCAGCAGGATGGTATTTCGTGCACTTTACCAGCAGGTGGAAAGTGCACGCTGTGACCCCGGATGTAATTATAAACATTTCATATCTTGCTTGTCCATCGTGATGTATATAATGTTAAACCAAATCAAAAGAAAAAAAAATCACGTTTTTCATATTGATTATTGTAACTTTCCAGCATTATTCCCTAGTCACACTGTTTGTTCTTGAATGAAATTTTATTCACTGCCTATAGGTTTGGTTGGACAGATTTCCGTTTTAAAATATAAAATCATTCAACACTGATTTTCGATATACTTAAGGTTATTATCACGGACCCGGGTGACGTCGGACGGGTCAGCTAGTAAAATATAAAATAGCTACCCTTTAAGACATTGTACATTTTTATTCTAAAGAGTTCGAACAATAAGCAGTTGAAGAGCATAATTGCACGAAATCGTGTTTAACATAACAGTTTGGAAAAATGAGATTTTCTGAATCTTCGGGGAATATTGTATGCTTAGAAATACTACATATAAGAAATATAGAAATATACATGTAATCTAATAATATAAAATCGCGTATTTTAGGATGTTAGATATTGTGTAAAATGAGATGAAAATTAAAATGTCTTGCAAAATTGACGTTGAGGCCCCTGATCTGAAGATTTACTAGTTTATATTGTTTTATCCAAATATTTAAACTACCACGATAGTTTAAGTAATATGGTAAAATCCAAAATGATTACAAGAATAAGCAGAAATAAATTAGAATTTACAGTTAGTGGGTCGATATGAAAATCTAACTGAAATGTGAAGTGTTATTTCTTTTCTTCAAAACGTTTCTTTCCCCTAAAATATAAATAATATAATGCATACTTGTAATTGTCGCGATATGACCTTTCATAATAACCTCAATATGGTAAGATGATTTTATAACCTATATATTTTTTAAATAATTCAGCTTCATCTCCGTTCTATGGAATTATTCTAATTGAAATATTTTTATCCGAGGGGGCTTTTTGAGGCTCCGGTCGGTCGGTGTGTGTGTGTGTTGGAGGAGGAGGAGGGTAGAGATCTGCACGGGCCGGAATTTCTAGGCCCGGGCCCTGCCCGGCCCGAACGAAACGTATCTTGGCTCGGCCCGGTGCAAAAATCAGAAGTTCAGCCCGAGCCCGGTCCGTTTACATTTTCACTGTTCATGGCTCGGCCCGATATAGCCTGACACAATTTCTGCAATTTCTACTATTTTGAAAAAATTGAAATTTTTAGCATATAATTAAGATTCCTTTAAAGAATACTGCATACATAATATTTATGGGAAAAGTTTACAGTATATTTGAAAATTGCGATGTGTTCGCAAGACAGAAAATACACAATAGCAACATTAATAATTACTTAGATTCTAAGACTTTCAACATTCAAATAAGGATTAAAAAAAAAAAAAATCTAGTTTAGAATAAACAGAAAAAAAGAGGTTCGAATTGTTCCGATTTTATGTGGAAAAGAGCCACTACATTCCATAGCTGCGAACCTTATTTTTTTCTTTCAAGTAAAAAAAAAATGTAACCAGAAAATTTAATAATAATTCGTTTTGTGTATACATATTTGATTTCATTTATTAATAAAAAAAATCTGGTTCAAAGTGCGTTTTATTGATTTAAAAAAAAAACCCCGGAAGGTTCGCAGCAAGGGCGGATCTAGAGAGTCTTCAAGGGGGGGGGGCGATATCAGAAATTTGTAAGTTAATATACGACCCGCAATCTTGGTCGTGTCGGGCCTAATTTTTTTTAATTGCGGGTCAGGTTTACTTCTACGTTTTTGCCACGGGTCGGGTTTGGGTCGGGTTGACTCCTACTTGTTTACTACGAGTCGGGTTTGGGTCAGGTTAATTTGTTTTTCGGTACGAGATGGGTTCGGGTTGGGTTAATGTTTACTTTTGTTGCTGCGAGTCGGGTTGACGTCTACATTTTTTCTGCGGGTCGGGTTGACTTAAATTATCGGGTTGGGTTTTTTCCCTCTTGCGTGCCGTGTTCGGGTTGACCCGATTTTTTAAAAGAATGTGTAAAATATTTTTTCCGATAAAATCTATATGCAGTAAAAATTTCATAACGGTCAGTCCCAAATAGCGGAAAGCTTTATGTAGGGAATACTTTTTAAATCTTTTATTTAGTAAAACCTCCGATTTGCAGACACCTTGGAGCCGTCGAGTTTATCCGCAAATTCAGAAGTAATAGCATGTACAGTAAGACCTCCGTACGGTCACTCCTGAAGGGCGGAGACAGTCCCCAATACAAATGTTTGCATATTTGTGCGTACTGCTCCCGGTAAGAGATAAATTCGATGGCACCGAGGTGTCCGTAATTTAAATGTTTTACAGTATTTGAATATTAATGAGTATATATATACTACATGTTTATATTTCTATATAAAAGAAAATTGAAATTAGAGATGTAATTGCATACTACATTTTATAATTATATTAAAATATGGATTAATTTTCTTTCATTTCGGTTTCGGGAGGACGAATATTTTTTGTCGGGGTTCGGTTATAATGGAAATTTTGGGTTCGGTTCGGGACAACCGATCTACACAGGTCTCTAGGGGGAATTTTACGTTGTATGTTCAAAAGGTGGATTTATTTTGAATGGGATTTTTGTAGTATCTTAAAAATTGCCCAGTGTGCTAATTTTTTTAGAAACTCCAAAACCTCGCTGTATTAAAAATTACGGTATAAGAAACTACAGTAGTCTCTAGGGAGCGAGAGCAAATTTTTAAATTTCTACAGGCGCTTAAAACACAGCCTTTGCTGCTGATC
Source organism: Maratus michaelseni (assembly GCA_963931845.1). NCBI lineage: Eukaryota > Metazoa > Arthropoda > Arachnida > Araneae > Salticidae > Maratus > Maratus michaelseni. The sequence continues at coordinate 251,186,885 of OZ007590.1, read as the reverse complement.
TTACATTCTTATATGTGTATTAATAGCAATGATTTTGTAAATTTATCAGAAATAAAGTGAGTTTGTTTTTGAGAAACTAAACTTACAATTCATTAAAGCTTATGACCTATAGTACAGAGCCCTTTTTTTACTATGGGCCCTGGGGTGAAATAATGCCCGCCCCTGTCAGGTTGTCAGCCTAACGCGGGACCATCAATGTTTAGTCCCCAAGTAAGCTTGGTACTCAATTTTTAGACCCCAAATGGATTAAGGCCTGAGTTATTAGCCTTGATGAGTCCGCAGTCAAAGTGAGAACATGTAGCGTGGTAGCGAGAAATAATTGTTGTTGAGAGTATTAACAAAAACAATAAACAAATGTTGTAAATGTCCTTACCTTTTTTATCTTTATCACCCTTTTATAAGCGAATTTTTTTTATAATGAAAGAAGCCGAATTTACTTCGAAATTTTGTTCCTTTTTCTGGTTCTGTTTTAAATAAAATGTTGCTTTTTTTTTTCCTGAATTACACATGCTTCTCCAGTTCTTCTCGCTCTTCGCGACAAACACATAACATTTTGAATGCGAATATCTGCAATCTTCCACTTTGTACAGTAATTGCTGTATCACTTGATTCTTTTTACTCTCACTTCTAGTAAATTAAGGGGAATGGAGAACGGGAGGGAGCGAAGATTATCGTAGGTTATGCTAACTTGAAAGTTGTCGCCAACTAGACAGATGTAGGGATAGGTACAGTGAGACTATGTGAGCTCTTCTCCCTGTAACATTGCCTATGATTCAATCGACGTACTGTACCTTGTAATAAAACGCCCAAAGAAACAACGAACACTTCGAAGATAGACCTATATAGAAGAACGACATCACATTACAGTACTAATAAAAAGGTTGTCCAGATTTTTATTAGAATCATACAGCAGTAGGACGAAAAATATACAAAGCATTCTTATAAAGTTTTTTTAGAAGAAATTTGTATCTGTGGGCACTTGGGGAGATACCTTCTAGAAGTCTCATAAAGGCTCGATGTTTTGAAGGCTAATATAATCATAGAGACAATTTTAAGCTTTGACTGATCCCCACATTTCAGAATTCTGTCAAAAAATACTAACTGGGTATAAGACTTCTTGTTTCTTTATATCAAAGATCAGTTCTAATTCAGTAAAGACTGTTTTGAAACTTATTAACGAAACATATATTCAGTAGCTATGGGACGCTAGCTGAAAAAAGCATTTAGAAAAAACATTAAAACTTGCTTACATATCTCGGTTAGAGGTCTACACTTGCCGGAATTTCCAGACTCGGGCAAGGCCGGACCCGTACAAGAAATATTGCCCGGCCAGGTATAAAAGACCAAGTTCGGCTCGGCCCGCTCCAGTATAAAAGCTAAAAGTTTGCCCCAAGCCCGGATCTGCCCGTACAAAAACTTAATTGGTACTTCACTACCAGATTTAATTTCTACAAAACATGCCGATATTTCTGAAGCAACATTATTCTACAATTAAAATTATTCATAAAGCCCACTTACTTACGCGCAGATTTTTTTTTCCAGATTATGTTCGAAATTCATGGAATACAGAATGACAACAATATTAGACAGTTATATAATTGTGTACATAAACACTCAAAAATATTTGAATTATACAGTTACATTCAGATGAATAATCATTAACGTTAACGTAGTTTAGAATTAAAGAAACAAATAATAAACGAAAGTCATAATTTTAAAGCTCTACGTAAAAAAAAGTACATTTTTACTTTCTTCTAATATATAACAGAAGAAAGAATTGTAATTGAAATTTATTTCGACATCCGATTTTCGAAGGATTTACACCGAAAGAGGAAAGAGAACACGAAAAACATGTTTTTACAAAATGTCATTTCGTCCGTGTGTGTGTCCTCTTTGTATCATAAAAAGTTTATGATGTTATGCATAGAATTAAACCAAATTTCATTTATAGGTTTTTGACAACGCCTAGCAGGTCGTACTTAAATTTGGGGATATTCCGCCGGATGGGGTCTCTGTAATAGCGATTTTTGTGTCATTTTCATTATTGTATCATTGGAAAAAGTAGTAAGTTATACATAGAATTGAATCAAATTTTATTTATAGGTTTTCGACTATGGCCAGCAGGGTCCTAATTGAATTTAGGCATATTCACCCGGAAGTGGGCATTGTGAGAGCGATTTTTCGTAGTTTAACATAGGCTGTTCATGCAACGAAGGTAACTCGGCGCTTCGCGAGCTGCTGACGTAAAACATAATTATGTGATAGCGAATTTTGAAGTATTAACATGTATGAGATAGAAGAAAGTTTTGGGATTGGCGCATCCGACTAATTAAAAACATATCTCTTTGATTTATTAAACCAAATTAAATTTCTAAAAATTATGCTAAAAAAATACACATCACTACAATTTTTACGAAAACAAATAAATACTAGTATGTTGTGACTATCACAAAACTTTCTTCTATATAAATCAAATCGTCTGCAATAAAAATTAAATGACAATCTATTCGTTCTTGAAGTATAGCTAACGCGGAAATCGTGATAAACAGATAATAGTGGCGACATCTGTTGGGCGGTATATACCCAATTCTAATAATCTATTTATGCCAAGGTCAAACATAATCTAAAGTTTAATGAAATTCCGTGCGTTAATTCTTATTGCGCGGAAATCACAAAAAATGCAACATAACAGCACCACCTGTTGAGTAATTTAAACCAAAACCTCATCAGCACCAATTTATGTCAAGGTCTAACTGAATATGAATTTTCATTAAATTCCGAGCATTAGTTCTCAATATAGAAAGCCCACAAAATTTGTATCACACAGACAGACACATAAACAGACCTTTTCTAAGAACAGGACCTCCTAAATTGTAGAAATACGTCGAAAATGTTTACCAATCCAATACTTTGTTCTTGTAAAGATAGAAGAAAGTAAAAAATGCCACCCGAATATAGGCTTGGAGGGAACAATTTAGAGGTATGTATGCATGAGCCAATAGTGGTTTCCATAAAGGTTGAGTCAGACACGGGCCGAGAAACGAAATTTTTTTTGGGCGAGACCCTTTCCCGCACAGACCTCTGATGTCAGTTTAGCGCAAGAGGGGAGGGGGGGGGGCAGTTGATCCGCCATTGATCGCAACCGGGCCGAATTTTCAGCTATTATGCTGGGTCCAGGTCTGAAAATTTCGGCCCGTGCAGACCTCTAGAAAGAATGAAATCTAAGCCAGGCTCGAACCGAAAAAAAAGAAGTCTGGTCCGGCCCCAATCTCCAGAAAAAGCAAGGCCCGGTTCAGGCCCAAGTCTCAAGAAAAAAATAAGGCCCGGTCCCGACCCAACCCTTAAAGAGTGAAGACCTGTCCCGACCCGAACCGCGGGTCGGGCTGTGATTCGCCAGAGGCCTTTTTTCGTAGAGGCCTCTAATGCCGGGTTGCAGACCAAGTTTTAGCCCAAGGGGGGCGATCGTCCCATCGCAGATTTTTTATTAGTACAAGGGAAAGGGGGGGGCGTCGATCCACCATTGGTCGCAACCAGGCCGAATTTTCAGCTATTATGCCAAGCCGAAGCTTGAAAATTTTGGCCCGTGCAGACTTCTAGAAAGAATGAAATCTAAGCCAGGCTCGAACCGAAAAAAAAAGAAGTCAGGTCCGGCCCGGCCCGTCTCTAGAAAAAGTGACGCCCGGTCCAGGCCCAAGTCTCCAGAAAAAAACCCGGTACCGACCCGACCCTTAAAGAGTGAAGACCTGACCCGGCCCGACCCGCGGGACGGACCGTGCTTCGTCAGAGACTTTTTTCTGTGGAGGACTCTAATGTCAGTTTACCGACCCTTTTTTAGCCCAAGGGGGGGGCGATCGCCCATCGCCCCTCCCTTAGATCCGCCATTGGTTCGCAGGTAACATTCGAACCTGATGTGTAAATATGGATGAGTTCGAATTCTGTCAGCTTGCACTTTACCCATTTGGTTTGTTCGTTTCGCTTACTTTACGTGCGCATTGCTTGTGCACACGACAATTGAATTGAATACCTCTTTTTTTTTTTTTTTTTTCTCCGTGCGCTTTTTGACTATCCGTAAATAAGACCCAAATCATGGCACCATTTGGAGAAGACGTCTCCCTCCTCCAAGGAATTTGATATTTCAAATTGTATCAATCATCACAGGTCAGATTTTTATTGCAGAAAAGCTAAAATAACGTTTCAGATTTGATTAAAATAGAAACATTAGCTTTAAATAAACACTTTAAACACATAAATTAATACCTATGAATATTTGCCTTCGTATTGCAACATTCTCATAGTGCTCATAGTCTCATGGATACATTTATCAAAATAAGTTTTGATATGGCGCACTTGGTCTAAATCTGAAGAAACAACGTATAAATGTTTGTAGTATTTCAGTTCATAGTATAACGTATGTCCGATATATAGAACACAGTTTCGCAGTAAGAAGAAATAATTTAGTGCACATTCACTCCAGCTATTAAAAATGAAGGCTTAAAATTTAAGGAAAGTCATTCCTTTCTGATGACTTTCTAACAAACTATTATTTCCAGCGGGGGCTCAAAAGTGCTCCTTCTACACATGTATTGCCAGTTGCCCCGACTTTCAAGGGTTCTGAGTCCCGTCACGTGGAACTAACGGGCCAGACGTCTAACAGGGTTCGTACGGGTACCGTTATTTTTCCAGGTGAAATACCAGTATATTTTTCTAAATAAATACATCAAGTTCAAACGTGCGAAATTTCACCTTATTTAAGAAGAGATTATCTATAAGAAAATACTGGTACCGAAGAATTTCCTGGTCTTAAAATTCCTGGACCCGTACGAGCCCTGTCTAAAGTCCTGTTTTTTCATGATACAGAAATTCTTTAAAATTTCTTTTAGTACCATGCTATTCGTTAGTCTTGAATCGAGTGGAACTTAATACAACAAAATCTGTGAAAACTGAACCTGTCTATAATGGACTATTTTTAAGGTTCAGCTGAAAGAAATACTGTACAAATCCGCATGATAAGATGGAATATTTTCCTTGTCCCTAGCGATTGTGTTTTTACTTGTTTTAATGTACTTGTTTAGTAAACGCTGAAAAAACAAAACCTACTAATAACAGAATTTTCTCTTAAATGTAAAAATTTCATAGTCCATACAACTGCTCTATTGGAAACCTCTCCAAAACGAAATTTATTTCGGTCTTCAGCTATTCCGCTTTCACAGATTTTTCTGTAAAAGATTATTGTGTTTATTTAGTACAATAAAACCTACTAAAACATAAATAATATCAAGTGGCTGGAGAAAGATTCCGTTTTAGACAGGTTTCCGTCTTAGCAGGTGAAATTATATAGTATTCAGTAATTCAGTTTGTTGGTACCATGATATTTTCCATTTAAGACAGGATTCCGTTTTCGACTGGTTCCGTTTTTATAGGATTTACTGTATTTTATGAAGCCGCTGTCCCGCTTTTTAAACACTTTCCAACATAGTTGAAAACTGTTTATGAATTCGGTTTGTCTGTCGGTCGGTCGGTATTGAAAATGAAGTGTGTAGCACTTATACTTTTTTTTACAGAGGCTCTCAAAAGAATGCCGTTACATTATGGTCTACGGCAGGGGTGGAAAATCTGCTCCAATTGCTCCGAACTGCTCCAATTTTGATTTCCTGCTACATTCTGCTCCAAAAATAGCAATTTTTTAAAATTCTGCTCCAATCTGCTCCAAAAATAGAAATTTCTCAATCTAAAAAATTAGAAAAAAAAAAAAAACTTCATTAGCTTTGTATAGGTTTGGCAACGCACTGCTATGATACATGTAGCTCAGATATGCAGCATCATTTAAGTTTAAAAATTATCTCTAACTGAATAATGGATTATACTACATAATCATTGTCTTACATTTCAGTTTTTATAATATAACATATCTTAATCCAAAGATGATGATTACTCCAAAACACAGCTGATGTACCATCTATCAAAAATAAGCATTATTGAAAAGATATCCAGCATTAAGACTGTTCTCAAACAAAATATTTTTACCCCCTCAACACTGCAGAAATTTCTGACACATCCGCAAACTATTTTTAGATGTAAAAGCATGAAATTGGTAAGGCATGACTACTGAAGTAATTTGAAATTGAATAGCAGTTTTTGATAAATGTCACATCTTATGCTATAAGTGATTTTCGAGGCATAAAGACCTTTACAGAACTGTAGCGTCCTAAAATTGAGTTAAAAATGCCCACTTTCATAACATTATAAAAAATAATCTTTGTTTTTATTGAAAAATAGAAAATGCTATTTGATTTCAATGCTAAAACATAAGTTTGTTCTACTACAAAACCATTTAAATTCTGATACAGAACTGCAATTTATTCTGATACAAAACATTTTTTCCATTTTCTACTCCTGTATTATGAGACTACAAATCAGAAGATTTGTTATTATTATAAAGTGTGCTTTAGCCAATTAGCCAAAAGATTGGTTGTTGTCGTTCTTTAACAAATTGCAGGAAATCAACAATAATACTGTTGATATAGAAGCATGCATTCTTCACAAAGTCCACAATGCATTTGGCCACGATTTTAAAATGTGTCTTATTGACTTTTTTAAAAGAAAACCACTGTGCAGTCTAGTGATTACTCACAGTTACAGGTATCACCTGGGTACTGGGTTATTTAAATTTGCATATCAAATGTTTGTCATTTGCCAAAAATATACAATAACTATTGTAAGTAAACATATTTAACTTGTTATATTCTGTTTTAAATTTAAATCCTTTCTTAAATCTTTTTAAAATGTGTTAGATAAGTCGAATTATTTTTTAATTTCTAAAAGGGTGTAAAATATTTGTTGTCAGAATATGGTATATTTATTTTGTATTATTGGAATGTGGAAAGTTAATTCATCTGATATAGTCATATTACTACAAATTTTGAAACTCTCTAAGTATATATATATTTTTTCTTGTTTTAACATTTATTACATTTTATACTGTTGAAATTTTATATATGCACTATGTTAAAGAAAAGTTCATTAACAAAGCATATTTGCTTTTAATTTGGAGCTGCTACAAAATGTAATTAACCCACTCCAAAATTGTAATTGACGTGCTCCAAAACTGGCATTTACTGCTCCAAAACTGTAATTGACGTGCTCAAAAACTGGCATTTACTGCTCCAAAATTGCAATTTGACCTGCTCCAAACCTGCTACAAAAATGGATTTTCGATTTTCCACCCCTGTCTACGGGGAAAAATCCTTTGCAATGCATTTTAATGATGTGACACTATTTCAAATATACTGAAATTGATATACATTACTAAAATGCACTACAATTCTTTTACATATGGAACATGGTACATGTAAAAATTTCATAGTCCATACAACTGCTCTATTGGAAACCTCTCCAAAACGAAATTTATTTCGGTCTTCAGCTATTCCGCTTTCACAGATTTTTCTGTAAAAGATTATTGTGCACTTTTATCTAGCACTTATAATTAGTTTACAGGGAAACTGAAAAGAATTCCATTACATTATGGTTTAATGTGGAAAATCGCTTGCGGCGCATTTTAATCATGTTACACTATTACAAACATAAAATGAAATTGATATCAATTTCTGAGATGCACTAAGACATGCTATCTGTAGCATATAGAGTGTAAAGCTTTTTTCTTTCATTTACAGTGTCATACAAAAGTATTCTTTTACATAATGGTCTACAGGGGAAAAACTGTTTGCAGCGTATTTTAATTATGTTACGCCATTTCAGATGTAATGAAATTGATATAGATTACTGAGGTTTACTGCAAGATACTAGTTATGTGCATAGCGTTTATCGTTCATTTACAGGGACACACAAAATATTTCGGGTACTGTACTGTGTCCGAAGTATTGTTTATAAGCTATAATTGGAAGTGGGCTTTTAGTAAGGTATGCACTTAACTAAATTTTTGAATGCTATGTGGTATGTATAAATGCTACAGATCATATACAGGTCTAAACAAAAAAATTCGTAAGCATTACGGTGCATCAGCGCAAATTGATTAAAATGGGTTTTTAATCGAGTTATGTATATTTAACATGAAATATATTTAGTATACCAAGAAAGATTTGTAGAATATAAATAAAATCAAATACAGGGCCATGCAAAGAACTGAATACATGGCTGCCTCTGTATGATAAGTTCTGGAAGTGTGATTACAGCGTATATTTGCCTGAATTAAACTATAGCCTATAGCTTAATATGTGGCGTGTATAAAAAGCTTAAGGTATTATACAGGGCTGTACAAAATAGTTCAAATATGTTTCCGTCTATTGATAGAAACTGCTGAAGATGAATTTCCAACTGTGTTATGTGTTTTATTACTAAACTAAATTGTAGCATACTATAGAGTATATAGAAATATTTAAATTATATACAGGGCTGCAGAAAAGAATTGAAGTACTTTTTTTCCGGCTGTGGACGGTAATTGCTGAAATCTGGTTTTCAAAGTGTTTTGTGTTTTTCTGAAATGTTTACTTAGATACCTTATTAAACAGCGATGGTTTGTTCAAGTATTTTGTTAGTGTTGGAAAGTGTTTCATAATCTATGCTTGGTGCATGATTTTTCTTTTTTGTTGAAATTGGGCCCTGGAACACTATTTATTCTATACCTTCTTTATGATAATGCTTAACTATGTCAATACAGTTCGAGCAAGCGTTATTAAAATACTAATTGTTTAATAAACAAATGGTAGTGATATGATCTGAAATATATTAAAATTGAAATAGAGGAGAGTCCATCTTACAAGGAAAAAAAAATGCAGCAGAGAAAAAAGGTAGGGGGAGGGGGGGAGGGGGATTCGGTTTAAAAGTGGCGGGCGGAATGCCACACAGCTTGTATGTAGGCGTTTCTTTTACGTTGAATATAAACCGAGTAAGCAGAAATAGAAGTCATTCAACACGTCAACTGTTTTAACACCTCCTCAATGACCCAGGAGGTGGAGGGAATCTCTAAAGACAGGATGCTCGCTGATGCACAAAGAAAAAAAAAAGAGGGGGGGGGGGGGATGTGTGAACTAGGAGCAGTGTAAGATGCTAAAATTAAATAGAATGTTGAAAAAACTACCTAAGCTTTCTATTTAGTATCATGATGTAATGGCATAATTACTTTGTACAATACGATTTCGTATTTTGAAATACAGGAGCGTAGCCAGAAAAATATTTCGGGGGAGGGGGACTTAGGGCTCAGAATTTTATTCTTGTCGTATTTTAGATTTGTTTTTTGCTAATTGAATAGATAGAGGCAAGTGTTAAGTCTTTATTAAGTTTTGTTGTGAATTCAAATATTCAATTTAGTATAATTACAAAAGAAAATGCAGGACCTTTTCCACTGCATAATCACATTTAAATGCTTCTTCGACCTATTTTGACGTTAATGTCAACCAAATTAATGTTTGAAATTTTTTATACATATATTTTCAAATGCTTTATTTCCAAAAATGTTTTCCCAGTAGCATACGTCGGAACAGCTAACTTAGTAGATATTTTAAACGACTTTCATTGCATTCTTCAAGAATTTGGGCTAAACAATTCTGACCATTTATATCAAGCTGTTGTAGACATTTATTTTGACATTCTGTTTTCACAGAGTCCTATTCCAAAAGCTTCGAATGGATTTTAAAGATTTCTTAGAAAATGTTATTTAGCTTTTCAACATACTAACGGGATCAAACAATATGCGAGCGTAGAATTTTGATTTTCGAAGCTTGACTGTAGTTTATTTTCGAATCTTGACAATCTTGACTGATATTTAATGGCATATTTATAATCATCCTGACAGAAATTTCGGAGGGGGATCAAACCCTGGTGGTTTCCCCATCGGCTAGGGGCTTGGTTTCAAACTTGGTCAAAAGGCAGCGTACATTTTTTTTTTTTTTTTTTTTTTTTTTTAAGCATAGCAACAATTAGTGGCTAGCAAATATTGCTGTTTGTGCTGCTTCAGAAAAAGTTTTCGCCGTTAATTTAATATTGTGTAAAAAATTGGATGCCCAATGTCTTCGGCAGCATACACCCTCAAATTTGTATGCTTTTATATTTTTAAATGAAAATTTATCCAAACGAATCAATAGTTGGAGGCGGCATTGCTTTCGACATCGTACACAGGGTATGCTATGCATGCTCCGATCTGTTTTGATTATATATTTTTCGACGAAAATTTTTCCAAACTAACATACTGTTGGGGGACCTACTGCCTTCGGCATCGTACACCCGCGAATTTCTATTATTTAAAATTTTAAATGAACATTTATCCAAACGAACCTGGAGTTGGGGGTCCCATTGCCTTCAGCAGCGTACATCGGGCGTCCTAACGATCTGTTTTGATTTAATATTTTAAAAAAGAAATCTCTTTCCAAACGAACCTCATGTTAGGTGCCCCACTGCCTTCGCCAGCATACCCTTTGAATTTGTAGGATTTTATATTTTTAAGCGAAAATCTATCCAAACGAACTAAGCGGACCCTGTTATAGGGATTGCCGATTTAATTTTCGACATTTAAATATATTAAACTTTGAATTCTGACCAAAAGTTGCTGCGAAAATCCATATAATATAAAACGCGCCCTCGCCCCCTCCTTAAAACGGGAATACGATAAAGTTGCATGATGCGTTTCTTACGCAACACAATTGATATTTGGGAGGTACCGGAGAAAAAAAAAAGTTGCGAATTCTTTAACCCTTTCAGGGGCAAAGCGCTTCCATTGCTAAAATATTGAAATGAATGAATGACACCGGAATTTACATACCAAATTATATAGGGGGGTGGGGGGAAGCAATATTTCACATACCTAATAAACGGAAAATTTATACTAAAATGCTGATGCCACTGTGGTATTTGGGAATTAAAATTAAGTGGCTTCATAAACGTACTATCGCCCTTAAAAGGGTTAAAGAACTTCCAGAAGATGTATATTTCTAACTATAATAAAAAAGGAAATGTGTGTGTGTGTGTGTGTGTGTGTGTGTGTGTGTGTGTGTGTGTGTGTGTGTGTGTGTGTGTGTGTGTGTGTGTGTGTGTGTGTGTGTGTGTGTGTGTGTGTGTGTGTGTGTGTGTGTGTGTGTGTGTGTGTGCGTGCGCGCGCGCGCGTGTGTGTGTGCTGTGTTCTAAAGAGACCGCTGCACGCAGAGCTACAAAATTTGGTGGGAAGGTGTCTATGTATGTAGTTTTGCACCTCGAAGCCCGATTTTGGAATTTTTGATTAAATTTATTTTTTTATGCGATTTTTAGCGTTTTTTCACGTTTTGCTGAGATTTTTTTCACATTAGTAACAGGAATCCGGTTCCAATCTCTTAGCCCTATAGTAAATTTTGCCCTCCTATCAATAAAGTTTATCCCATCAAAAACGCCACTTGTAAAAAAAGCAGCCAAGTCTCGTGACCTTTTTACCGTAAAGTCTGAGATCGTGTAAAGCGAAGTTTAGCTATCTTATCAACTCTGAAATTTTCATTCATAAAGCACTCCTAGTCTCTACATATTTAGTTAATGATTATTTTGTGACTTGACAATTACGCAGGACGAGAATGTGACAACTGTATATAATTAGCCTTCATCAAATAATACCATACCATAACATAACAAGGTTTGCAACGCAGATCCGGATTTTTTTAATGGAAAAATAAATAAATAGCTGTTTGACAATGGACGGAATTAATAAAGAAAAATGTTATTTTACAGAATTTTTTATATATTTGCGGTGTTGGGGAAGGGAAACGACTTTTTATTAAATATCGCAGTTATTGCACAGATTGTATTCGTGCAGCGATGTTTAGGGAGTTTTCGTGCTTCGTACTATTTTTTTGACAGAACCGGGCAACGCCGCGCCGGGCGGATCAGCTATTTTAATATGAAACACAAGCAATCTGCTCGCTCTACTGGGTTGCCAGACGAAGCAAAATCTCGTGAAAATCGCCGTGTTGCTCATGTATAAAATCGCCATTTTGGCGTCAAAAAGGTACCTTGGTGCGTCTGCGACATTTGTACCATTAATTAATATTAAAATGTTGGTTGATAAAAGCGTATTTTTTTAAATATCGCATTCTTAATTTTCTATTTATAATGACTTTTTCATTTTTTACCCTTCAAAATATTTCATTGTTGTAGTTTATGGCAACCGTTTGGCATATTTTGGCGATCGTTTATTGACGTATAATTAAATCCATTGTTTTTTCAACTCACATACACCCGTTACAGAAAATATTTAGAGATTTATTAATCTAATCATTCAGCACGAGAATGCGACGTATGTAATTAACCTTAATCAAATAATCTCATCCGATTCCATAACATAGTAAGGTGTAATAACTTCCCTGTGCTGCGTAATTGCCAAGTAACAAAATAATCATTAACTAAAGATGTAGAGACTAGGAGTGATTTGTGAATGAAAATTTCAGCGTTAATAAGATAGCTAACCTGGCTTTACACGATCTCAGAACTTTTTACGGTAAAAGAGTCACGAGACTTGGCTGCATTTTTTACATGTGACGTTTTTAATGGGATTTCACTTCTTTTTGTAAGTTAATCCTCCTTTTCTTGACTTTGGGCTCTTTTTGGACATCATCCCACTAGTTTTCGCTAAGCCCACACTCTGTCCCTATTATTTTCAGGTACCAAAAATTTGGAGCTTCTGTTCCTTTTTCAAAGCCCTGTAGATAAAAAGAAGTTTCAGGTTCCTTGGTAAGCATTAAGTTCGGGGGGGGGGGGGGGGAGTCAAAAGTAACTTTCAATAGCTTGAAAGGTGCTATCCATCTAAGATATTACTCGCAGCCCTAAATACTTGATATTTTGCATAAAAGTACTTTAGGATAAAAAGAAAGACAAAATTAAGAGTTCTGGAAAATTCCAACAAATCAAACTATATTCGATTTTTCTTTTTCGAATGTTTCGTTTTTTTTTAAATTCTTTTTTTTTTTTAAATTTCCCTATTTTTTAATTTATTCTTATTTTGTATACTAAATATTACCTTTATTCCAAATTTCAAGTTTCTACAAAATCAAATTACTTTCAAATTTTCGATTTTTTTAATTTTATTTTCGAATTTTATTGTGTTTTTAATTTTTCTTGATTCCGAATCCTAAATACTACCTTTATGCCGAATTTTAAGTTTCTAAGTTTAAGAGATCAAATTATTTTCATTTTTTCAATTTTTTTCAAAGTTTCGAATTTTTCGGATTTTTTAATTTTTCCTTATTTTGTATCTTAAACAACTATACTAGCTTTATTCCAAATTTCAAGTTTCTAGTGGTACGAAATCGAATTAATTTCAAATTTTTTATATTTTTTCGATTTTTTTAGCCATTGGGAAAACGGTTCTTGTTTTCGGTCGAGAATGGACCTCTTGGCGTCGTCACTTTACTTTTTTTAAAAGTATTTTTAACAAAATTCTGTAACTTTAGAAGAATTTTTTTAAGCTTTTTTAACGAAATTCAGTAACTTTAGAAGAATTTTTCTTTGAATAGGCAATAGAAATGCATAAAATCGTTACAAAAATATTAAAGTTACAAAAAGGATAGATGCAAACTATCAGATATGAAACTAGTCGTTGGCGGGGCCACCGTAATACTTACCCATCATGGATATGCATAATATAAAATATGAAAATAAAACATTAGTAAACTAGTATAAAATGCATTGCAATTCGAATAAAATCGTGGTTTGATGACGTCATAAACTTAAAATATTCTAATTACTGAATTGCGTAAAAGAAGCATCCTTATAACTCCAAAAATGATAATCATATTAACTAATGGTTTATTGCGTCGGATTCAGCTTCTCATTTCCAATTAACATATATCTTTGAATTGAAATTTGGATGAAATACAGGGTCATGAAAAATCGAAGAGAGTGGAAAATAGGATTATAAATATCTCGGCAACTAATTATCCGATCGACTTCATTCTTTATGCAAAATTTATGTTTTTTTTTACTGTCTTTTATATTCACTTCTTAAAATAAACAATTTCGAAAATTTTTATATACCTTTTATCAGAACGAATATTTCGAGAGTCCGAAAAAAATAATTCCGGATAATCGAGGTTACTGAAATTCAATAAGCTTCTTCCCATTATTACATACTAAGTACATACCAAATTTCAAGTCTCCATCTCAATTTGTTCGGGAGATAGAGCGTTTACAGACACACAGACAGACGGCAAATTTTTTTTTTTTCTAAAAATATGTTTTTCGGAATCTTTAGTGTCTGAAACGTGTAAATCCGTCAAATATATATATATATATATATATATATATATATATATCGATTTTTAAAACGTTTACAAGACTTACCCTATACTACGTATGATGGGTAAGTAAAAAGTCTAATTCAAAAATTGACGTCGGAAGAGAAATCGTCTTATAAAGCAAAAAACGTGATCTTCAACTTTAATTTCCTCAAAATACCTTTAGCTCATGCATCAAGCTTAACAAGAGTTAAAGTTATTGTAGGAAGGACCCGACAAAATATTAAGGATAAGGTTATAGCAATGGAAAATGCGTTTCAGTAACTGCGGCGATGGTTCAAACGAATATTTTTGTGAGGACAGAGAATGCCAGGATCTCTTCAACTATGTAGTAATGGAAAATGCGTTTATTTGTAGGTGGTTCCGATGAATGTTTTTAAATAATTAATATTTTTAATTGATTTGAATTTTTAGCTTTTAGAACATTTTTCCAATGGTTGTTGTAATTTGTTAAATTACATTTTTTTTTTTTTAATTTTATTGTGTTCTTAATTTTTTCTGATTCTGAATCCTAAACACTACGCCGAATTTTAAGTTTCTAAGTCTAATAATAATAATTTTTTTTTTTTCAAATTTTCCGGATTTTTTAATTTTTTCTTGTTTTGTATCCTAAATACTACCTTTATTCCAAATTCCAAGTTGTTTCTAGCGCTACAAAATCGAATTATTTTAAAATTTTCCATTTTTACTTTCTTCTATCTTTACAAGAAGAAAGTATTGGATTCATGAAAATCTTCGACGGATTTATACGTTTTAGAAGGTCCTGATCACGATTTGACCATTTTTACTTTCTTCTATCTTTACAAGAAGAAAGTACTGGATTCATGAAAATTTTTTGACTTCCTGTTTTCGACGGATTTATACGTTTTAGAAGGTCCTGATCACGATTTGACCATTTTTACTTTCTTCTATCTTTACAAGAAGAAAGTATTGGATTCGTGAAAATTTTCGACTTCTGGTTTTCGACGGATTTATACGTTTTAGAAGGTCCTGAACACGATTTGACCATTTTTACTTTCTTCTATCTTTACAAGAAGAAAGTATTGGATTCATGAAAATTTTCGACTTCCGGTTTTCGACGGATTTATACGTTTTAGAAGGTTCTGAACACGATTTGACCATTCTTAGAAAATGTCTGTCTGTCTGTATGTGACAAAAATTTTGTGGGCGCTCTATCTCAAAAACTAATGCACGAAATTTAATAAAACTTTATATTCAGTTAGTCCCTGATACAAATTGGTGCTGATTAGTTTTTGGTGAAAATCGCCCGACAGGTGGCGCTGCTATACCACTTTTTCTCGATTTTTATGATAGCTATATCTCGAGAACTAATGCACGGAATTTCATCAAACTTAAGATTCTGTTAGACCTTGACATAAATAGATGCGACTTACGTTTTGGTGTAAATTGTCCAACAGGTGGCGCTGCTATACCACTTTTTCTCGATTTTTACGATAGCTATATCTCGAGAACTAATGCACGGAATTTCATCAAACTTCAGATTCTGTTAGACCTTGACATAAATAGATGCGGCTTACGTTTTGGTATAAATTGTCCAACAGGTGGCGCTGCTATGCTACTTTTTTCATTATTATCCCGATAACTATATCTCAAGAACTAATGCACAGATTTTCACCAAACTTCAGATTCAGTTAGACGTTGACATAAGTTGTTGTTGATTAGGTTTTGATCTAAATCTCCCAACCGGTGGCGCTGCTATGCTGCATTTTGCAGGATTTACACGATTTTAGCAATAGTTATATCTCAAGAACTAATGCACGGAATTTAATAAAACTTTAGATTCAGTTAGAACTTGATATAAATTGGTTCTGATTCATTTTAGTGTATGCGAAATGTTTGTGAGATAAAATAAAGTTTTGGGATTGGCATATCCGACTAGTTTTATTTTATTTTCGAATTTTATTGTGTTTTTTATTATTTTTTTTTTTCGGAATCCTAAACACTACCTTCTCATCAAATTTTACGTTTCTAAGACTACAATGTCGAATTATTTTCAATTTTGTTGGAATTTTTTTTTTTTTTTTTTTGGGATTTTTACTTTCTTCTATCTTTACAAGAAGAAAGTATCGGATTCATGAAAATTTTCGACTTCCGGTTTTCAACGAATTTATACTTTTAAGAAGGTCCTGAACACGATTTGACTGTTTTTAGAAAATGTCTGTCTGTGACTCTGCGACTCTGTCAGTCTGTCTGTCTGTATGTGACAAAAATTTTGTGGGCACTCTATCTCAAGAACTAATGCTCGGAATTTAATAAAACTTTATATTTAGTTAGTCTGTGATATAAATTGGTGCTGATTAGTTTTTGGTAAAAATCGCCCAGCAGGTGGTGCTGCTATACAGCATTTTTCGCGATTTCTGCAATAGCTCTATCTCAAGAACTAATGCTCGGAATTTAATAAAACTTTATATTCAGTTAGTCTCTGATATAAATTGGTGCTGATTAGTTTTTGGTAAAAATCGCCCAGCAGGTGGCGCTGCTATGCAGCATTTTGCAGGACTTACATGATTTTAGCGATAGTCATATCTCAAGAAATAATGCACGGAATTTAATAAAACTTGAGTTTCAGTTAAACCTTGATATAAATTGGTGTTGATTCTTTTTAGTGTATGCGAAACCTGTGTGAGATAGAAGAAAGTTTTGGGATTGACACATCCGACTAGTTTAATTTGTCCTTATTTGTCCTAAACACTACCTTTATTTTTATCTGAAAAGAAGTCGTTCAAGTTTCTAAAGCTACGGGATGTACCTTATCTTTTTGATGACGGGTGAGTGATAAAAAATCGAAACTTTGAGTTCATATATCGTCTGAACTAGAAAAGACAGAAACGTGAAAATTTAAATTTTGGTCCATTGCGCCACAAACTCTATATAAACGATGCTTCGGATTTTGGGAAACTCCAGCGCAAAAATCTGGGGGTGTCTAAAGTACCCTTGGGAATGCTTTTTCAGGTGCTGAACGCGGTTTTAAATTGAACTCATTTTTTGTCGATTACTTGGTGAGTATAAATTGTATAGATTGTATACAGGGCAGCACAAAAGTTCTCGAGTACATTTCCGTTTATTGTCAGAAATTGCAGAAGGGAAATTTTAAACTGTGCTACGCATTTCCTAACTGAACTAAAATTTAGCATTCTATTTAGTATATATACAAATCTATAGATCATATATACATGGCTGCACTAAAGAGCTGAGATATTTTTCTGAATATTGTTGGTAATTCCTGAAATGGGATTTTTAAATATGTTATGCGTTTTCAAAATTATTTAGTTAGATATCATGTTACACCTTATGGTAAAGATTTGCAAAAATATTTTGGAAGTTTGAGAAAGTGTTAACTAATCTATGCTTGACGCATGATTTTTCATTCTAGTTTTTTCTCTTTTTAGCTTGGAGAGAGTTGATAATTCTCTACAGATAAACAATCATGATTTTAAAAGGGAAGGCGGGTTATTAATTATGCGGATATGGATTCTTTTTTTAAATTTTTCATTTTTTATGCATTTTTTGTTTCAAATGACATCACAAATCGCCCATTGGAAGTCAAAACACCGTTGGAGGGCAGCTGTGATTGGTAGCTGAGAGGATTGTAGGCACAGCTGGAAGTCAGTCGGGGAATTGTGATGGGCGGAGGAAAAGGTCATCAGCTGATTGCAATTTGAACAGCGATTGGTGAATTTTTCGTGATTTGTTTTATGCCATTTTTAGAGTTTTTTCATGTACGTCATTTATGTATTTGATTTCAAAAATTGGCAACGATAACTTTCTGTATTTGTAGGTAAAAAAAAAAAAAAAAAAAAAAAAGAGCGTCATTTTGTTTTGTTTCAAAAGTTAATGATAATTCCTAATGTTAAAGGTTGTTGGTTTAATTTTGAGGGGGGAGAGGAGTGTCCAGTTGTAATTTAAATATTGCGTTAATAATCTGATCAAGACTCCCTCATTTCCCCTGCCTCCCAAATCAGAACTTTTTTTATTATTAGTTCGAATCAAACGAAACCTTTTCTAACCTTCTTCTCATGTCCAAAGGTACTAGATAAACTTTTGTATAATTCTTTCAGCCCTTGGTTACTACTATTTCTGAACAATAATCACTAGGAGGAAGGGTATTTTCTCAGGTTCTATGGGTCCAATTCAATGAAAATTACTTCATTCAACTTTACACAAACTAATTAAGATACAGATTTTGGTGCCTCCTGGCGGTAGAAGTGGAACTAAAAGATTTTGCATTTAAAATTGGTCCGATTCAAATAAAATCTTTTCTGACATTCTTACCAGGTCTCCCAAGTACTAAATAAAATTCGATATCATTTTTTCAGCCCTTGGTTACCACTATTTATTAATTTAACCTCCAGAGGGGGAATTTATTTTCTCAGTTCTGTGGGCCCGATTTCAACGAGAATTAATGCATTCAACTTAGCATGAACTAAGACATAGATTTGGTTCCCCATGGGTGTGGAAAGTGGAACTAAAAGATTTTCAGCGCATGCACAGCACGCCTACTATACAGTGCCATAAGCAACAGAACACCTGCTTGAGTTTCGTTAGGAAAGAGGTTTGTTTAGCGCGTTTGAGTGCGCCCCTTTGCAGTGGAAAATGTTACCAAACGATTTTGCATTTAATATTGGTCCGATTCAAACGAAATATTTTCTGATATTCTTCACAAGTCTCCCAGGTACTAAATAAACTTCGGTATAATTTTTCCAGCCCTTGGTTACCACCATTTATGAATATTAATCTCCAGGGTGGATTTATTTTCTTGGGTTCTATGGGCCCGATTTCAACGTGAATTGGTTCATTCAACTTAACATGAGCTAATTAATATATAGATAACTAATTAAGACATAGATTTGGTACCTCTGGTGGTTGAAATTGAAACTACAGATTTTCTGCGCGTGTACAGCACAGCTTCTATACGGTGCCGTAAACAGCGGGGACGGAAGGAGAACCAACCATAGAATGGCATAAGCTATTCACCTCCGGACGAAAGTTCCCCTCTACCAACCGCAAATCCACAGCCCAGATAAGAACCCAGAACAGCAGACCTTTATAAAAACATTTCAACAAATGTGGAAAGCTCTTCCACCAAATACAACAGTGGCAAATACAAAATATGCTCACCTGGAGCTAAAAATAAATATAGAAAAAAACATCCACATCCACAGCCACGTAGGTACGAAATAAGAAAGCAGATGGTATACAACTTTATAGACATTTACATTATATATGTCTTTAAATAAATAAATAAATTAAATTAAAAAAAATAGGAAAACACAATTAGGGACCTTTACAAAGTTACATAGGTTCGTTTGAAGATTGTTGCTGCTAAAAGAATGACATTAAACACTGTTAGTTCATTATTACTTAATGTCCAAAATACTGAAGCACCAAATAACTGTATCAGATAAAATGTTATTTCACTGAGTCCCCAAAGTCAGAATTTATAACGTATAAATGAAAATTTGGAGTTTAGGATATTGAACTCGCGGGAACGAGTGCCGGAGTTTTGTTCAGAAAGAGCTTTGTTTAGAACAGAATGCTTCACCTGGTGGTGGAAAATGTAACTAAAAGATTTTGCAGCGCGTGCGCAGCACGTCTGCTATATGGTATCATAGGCAGCGGGAGACACGTGTCAGAAATTTATTTAGAACAGAATATACCCTCTGGCGGTTGAACTAAAGATTTTCCTGCGCGTGTGCAGAAAATGGCTATTTTTATCGAAATCACAAAAGAAAGTTACTGATTTGATAATCCCAGACAATCAAATATTCTCATTTTCACTCATTCTCGAGTATTAAAAAAAGTATTGGGGGTATCGATTCGAAATGCACAGTATATACATAGGTTATTTTTCTGATTCCGAAAATGCAAATTTTGTGAAAATCGGTTGGTAACTTTTTAAAATTTTGACCAAAAACTGACCCATTTTGAATCAAACAATTCAGACATTTGATTGGGTGGTATTGCATTTATTGGTGGTATTGAATTAATCGCTTCGAGTTCTGTGAGCCCGATTTTAAATTTAATTTCTGAAAGATGAAAGAGTTACCAGAGGAACAGTTTCGTCCAGCGATTTTTAGAGTGATTTCTCATTTCATATTATTTCTTGATGGGACCGGGCAACGCCGGGCGGATTAGCTAGTATATATACAGTGAAACCTGTGTATAACGATACTGTCTATAACGATAAACCTGTCTATAACGATATTTTTCTTTGGTCCCAGCGAAATTCCTTTTTATTCAATGTATTTTGAACCTGTGTACAGCGATAATCAATTTTTAGCTGCGCCTGTCTACAACGATATTTTTTTCTCTTTCGAAAGCTGAAGGTTCCCGATATAACCATATTTTTTCTTGGAAAACGACACCCCATCATCCGGAATGTAAAATAACAAAAGTCTGTGCTTTTCTCCGTGGCCAAGTGTTGACTCTTTCTTCATTTTGACCTCTTTGTAGAAGGGATTAGGGGATGTTGGGGAGGGGGTGTCACTTTGCTGCGTGTATGGAGTTTAAGTCTTTAAGCTGATCATTGTCAAACTTGTTTTACTAGATAAGGAATTGGGAGGGATGTTACCTCTTTCTCCGAATTCGACTAGTCACTGTCGAATCTTTTCATTCCTAGGTTAGACACCCCTCACTTCGGATTGACCACTTTTTCGTTGCAATTCATTTCTTTATGCTCATATTTTTCATTGTAAGTTCGTATTTTTCATTATTCGTTTTAAGTGATGGCTCAGCGTAAAGCATTGTCATTTGAAGAAAAGTTAAAAATCATTTCGGATATTGATCAAGGAATGAAACAAGTTGATGCTGCTAAAAAGTATGGAATTTCACAGTCAACGATAGCTACTTTTTAAAAAAAACTAAAAGATATTGAAGATGCTGTGGAATAAAGTTAAGTGGATAGCAAACGGAAAAGATTTAAAGGTGCCGTAAATGATGATGTTGACAAAGCTCTCCTAAGATGGTTCTACGAGATGAGAAACCAAAACGTGCCCATTAGTGGACCTATGATTTCTGAAAAAGCAAGAAAATTCGCCTCTTTGCTAGGCAACAATGATTTTAAAGCCAGCAATGGATGGCTTACTTCCTTTCGTGAACGTCACGGAATTGTTTTTAAAACTATTGTGGGAGAAGAAAAGTCAGCTCCAGTTGAGGCTACATTATCCTGGAAACAGCAAGAAAAAGAGAAAATTGAAAAATTTTCTCCAGAGGATGTGTACAATGCTGATGAAACTGGTTTGTTCTATCAGCTAATGCCAGATAAAACAATGTCCTTTAAAGGAGACAGCTGTAAAGGTGGGAAGAAATCAAAGCAAAGTCTGTCAATCCTGCTGTTTTCAAACAGTACTGGAACCGACAAATTGAAGCCTTTAGTGATTGGAAAGTACTCGAAGCCAAGGTGCTTTAAAAATGTAAAGAGTTTACCAATTCACTCCAAGGCAAATAAGAGGGCCTGGAAGATGGAGGAAATCTTCAACAACTGGCTGCTTGATGTTGATAAAGAAATGAAAAATAAAAAGAAGAATGTTGCTCTCATAGTTGATAACTGTACACCTCACAACAATCCCCCACGTTTGAAAAATATAAAAGTGTTTTACTTTCCACGTCGATCCTGCAGCTTTTAGATTTAGGCATTATCAAGTGTTTCAAGGGATATTATCGAAAAAGGTTAGTTCAGAACGTTGTATATAATCTGGATAACAATCTCCCAAATCCATATGCAGTTGATGTAAAAAATGCATGTGATTGGGTCTCCGGAAGTTGGAATTCGATAGCAGCATCTACAATCCAAAATTGTTGGAAGAAAGCTTCATTCTTTGAAGAAAAGGCCAATATTGACTTTTCTGAAATTGTTAAGGAAGAAAAAGAATGTGTGGAGAGTTTATCCACAGCTGTTAGAGCTTTCCAAAGCTCATCAAACCTATCTTTTTCATTGAATGCTGAAGAATTTTTAAACTTAGACAATGATGTGCACGTGTTCAGCAGTGCAAGCGATGAAGATATTTTAGCAGAATTAATTCCAGGTGATCAGAGTGATGAAGAAGAAGCAGTTGACTGTTCACAAAACAAAACTCAAATTTCTCATGAGGATGCTATATCCTTAATTAGCACTCTTCAGGATTTTGTTGTAACAGTACCAAATGTTTCGGATGTGCATCTGAACTCGTTAGACGGGTTGAAACATATGTGCATGCAGATGTCATTTGTATCAAAAAGTAAGCAAACAAAATTAACAGATTTCTTTTCTAAATAATTTTTGTTTCTGCAATTTTCTTACAAAATAAACTTATGCTTGTATCTTTTACGTATATTTTTAATTTGTTTACTTATTTGTTAAGTTTAAAAATATAATTTTATATATTCAATCTGTCTATAACAATAACCTGTCTATAACGATATCTTATCTGGGTCCCTACAGTATCGTTATAGACAGGTTTCACTGTATATATATACTAGTATATACACTAGTGTGTATATATGTACACTAGTATATATACATTAAAATAGTAAATATTATTATTCTTTTAAAGCAAACACATCTTGGAACCGGAAAAGTATCAGACTTTTGTTGGTATTTATTTATTTATTTTTTTGTAAAGGGATGCTGATTTTTAAAAATTGCAGAAAATCGTGAAATCGGCACTGGGATTTTTTTTTTCCTTTTAAGGGTTAATAATGATATTTCGTTAAGCAAATAACATCGTTGGAAGAGGAAACAAAGATGCCCGAATAAGTGGGTATTTTTGATGTTTTTCTTATTTCGAAAAGGAGAGCCGATGTAGACTTGTAAACATGCGGAAAAAAAAAAAAAAATTTAAACGAGTGAATAACATTGTTAGAACCGGAAAAGTATGATGATTAAGTGGATATTTTTCCTTATTTCGTTAAGGTTCGGGTCATTTAATAGGAATTAGGATGCTGCAGTTTCAAAATGCAGAAAACACAGAAATTTTCGTCTGCTTCATTCTTCTCTAGTTCAGAATTTCGGAATGTTTCGGAAACCGAAAAGTCAACATTAGACGATCAGCGGCGGCATGCAATTTTGCGATGTTCGGAATGGTTTTTAATTAATATTTAATTATAATTTAAAAAAGTGAAAAATCTAAACCTCAGGTGCATTCAGACCTGCCTTGGACTATTTTCATCCAAATTTTCAGACCTCTACGTGCGGTAGATTTTCCTAGAACCTAGATAAGCATCTTTATTTTGTTAGTATACTAGCTGACCCGCTGGGTGTTGCCTGGATCCGTGATAATAACCTTAAGTATACCTAAAATCAATGATGAATTATTTTATATATTTAAATGAAAATCTTTCAAACGATCCTAATGCTGGGGGGCCTTACTGCCTTCGGCAGCGCAACCCTCTTATTTGTATGATTTTTTATTTTAAATAAAATCTATCCAAACAAACTTAGAGTTGGAGGATCCACTTGCCTTCAGCAGCGTACACTGGTGTGCCATGCACACTCTGGTTTGTTTTTATTTTATATTTTTAAACTAAAGAGCAACGTAGCCTGGGCCCGTGATAATGACGTTAAATATACGTTGTAACAACTGTGCCATCTAGTGGGGTAGGTAACAGTTGTACCATCTGGCGGCCTGCGACAAGGAGAAGAGTAGAGAGTTCGAGCGGACTCTCGATGGGTGTTGGTCGAGTGGAGAGAGGGATGAGGTAAAAATTGTAGTATAGATGTGGCGATCAGTCGTGTGAAGTTCCTTTGCTATTTTCGGCTTGGTTTTGCTAGTTCAGATATCCTATAAATTCGTCATGTGTCGTCGTGCTTTGTATTTGTGTCTGTATATGTGGTTTTGTCTTCAATAAAATAATTAAAGACACATGGGATTCTTCAATCCAAATATTAATGAAGACAGTACAACGTTAAGTCAATGTTGAATGAATTTATAAGTTTAAACGAAAATCTTTCCAAATGAACCTAAGGGAACTTAAAAAGTGTTTTCTTCCAATTTTTTTTCCACTTCGGGTCATTTAATATTAAAAACAAAATAGTAGTTCTTATCATCCGAAATCTTTAAAATTTTTATGAGTTATAAGTAATGATTCCGAAGCCTGTGTTTAATTTCGTGCTAAAATATTGATATTTAGTTTAAAAAGCAGTGATTTTCTTCTTTTTTTTTTTTCTTTCAGATCGAAATCCTACAGATATATATTTTTTTTATTTTCAAGTGGTTATTTCACCCACAAATCTCATTATTTCTAAATCAAAATTTTATTCAAACAACAGCTAAAAAGTTTAAGGTATTAAAGTTTAGAGTATTGTCACAAAGATAATTTTACGTTATAAGTAATATAAATAAGAGGTCACAGCGTTGACCCTATGGGAATTTTTTTAATTTTCAAACTGATTATTTTCTTCTTAAATCTCGTAATTTCTGAAACAAATTTATACTCGATCAGTAGCTGAAAGGTTGGTATATTGTGTTAAAATTCCAGAGCAAATGTATAAAATTAAGTAATCAAAATGTGCTTAATGTTAATCCTATTGGCAAATGCACACACAAAAAAAAAATGCCAAGAGTGATTTTTGAAAATAATTTTTTTAAAAAGGTTAATATTCGTATTTTTTTAAAACCTGAAAGCGTCTTTTTAAGCTGAATGTATGCTCATCAAGCGTTTGCTATTTGTTTTTTTCTTATTTCGAATAAAAATTTCGGGAGTAGAACGTTAAGCATTGAAAAAACAGTCGAATGTGCCAATCCCAAAACTTTCTTCTATCTCATACAAGTTTCACATATGCCAAAAACAAATCAGCACCAATTTATGTCACGGTCTAACTGAATTTAAAGTTTTATTAAATACTGTGCATTAGTTCTTGAGATATGACTATCGTTAAAATCGTGTAAATCCTGAAAAATGCAGCATAGCAGCACCATCTGTTGGGAGATTTACACCAAAACTTAATCAACACCAACTTATGTCAATGTCTAACAGAATCTGAAGTTTGATGAAATTCTGTGCATTAGTTCTTGAGATATAGCTATCGTGAAAATCATGAAAAAGGTAGCATTGCAGCACCACCTGTTGGGCTGTAAACACCGAAATGTAACCAGCATCTATTTATGCCAAGGACTAACAGAATCTTAAGTTTTATTAAATTCTGTGCATTAGTTTTTGAGATATAACTATCATGAAAATTATTAAAAATGTAGCATAGCAGCGCCACCTGTTGAGCGATTTACACCAAAAAGTAATCAGCTCCAATTTATATCAGGGACTAACTGAATCTAAAGTTTTATTAAATTCTGTGCATTATTTCTTGAGATAGAGCGCTGGTGCTCACAAAATATTTATATAGCGCTCACGTACAGACAGATTCAGACTCACAGACAGACATTTCTAAAAACAATCAAATCATGTTTAGGACCCTCTAAAACATATCTGCCGAAAACCGGAAGTTGAATTTTTTCATGAACCTAATACTTTCTTCTTGTAAAGACAGGGCCGTAGCGAAAGAAAATTTTTGGGGGGGCAAAAGGCAAGATTGGCCGACTCAAAAATGTTTCAAATCCGACTAATGTAAAATAGTCAATCTGTCGCATTATTTCTTAATTAATAGTTTTTACAATTAATTTTAACTGATTAATTATAATTGATAGTTAAAAATAAAATATATGATTTTGTATTACTAAAATGTTTTTTTTTATATAACTCAGTAATTATTTAAAAGATTTACCAAGAACTTTACTGGAAAAAAAAAGAATATGTATTGATAAGAAAAAATCCTACAGTTATATTTGTGAGAAACACGTTTGTTTAGAATGATAGAATGCAGTGATAGTTTAGTAAATAGACCGTAGTTATTTTCAAAATAAAAGCTAAATAAAAATGTGATCTCTTAGTTCTAAAAATTATGATAATGTAATGAATGGGAAGTACTTTCAATATTTTATTAGCATGCGATAGAAATTAATTTGAATTTTATATTCCAATTAGAGATAATATCATATGGAATTAACAACATATTACACTTTCAGTAATTCTAATTGTAAAACTAAAAAATGCACACTATAGGGGTACTGAAAATATTTGGAGGGCCCTCAAAATTTAATTGCGCCTGGGGCCTCTTGAGTGCTTAATCCACCACTGATTGTGTTTTATAGGAATGTCAAAGGGACCGACAGAAACATTTGAATTATCCACGATTTCGAATTATACACGTTCGAATTATTCAATTTTGACTGTACTCTTTTTACATGAATTACACATCACACTGAAAAAAGCAAACCATTCATACCTTTCTTATCACCATTCCCTGTCGAGTGGTTTCCACTTTCCAGACATGTTGATAACTTCTTCGAACTTTTTGCAGCCTCCCAGTTTCTTCTTTTTAGAATCTTTTTTTTATTTCCACTTGGCTGGTGCCGAATTCGTTTCATAATATAAACTATTATCTTAACACAAGCAAAGTAAGAATAACCCCTTGGGGATGAGCGACAAGTATACGTGACGCATAAGATGCTCAGAATCCTTGATTATTCCCACCAGTTAATTTTTATTGTAAGCTTTGCCTTATTTAATGACAGCATTTCTGCGATTCAATTAGGCGAAAATTTCTGCTTTGAAAAACCGGTGATTAAAAATTCCGTAAAAGACGCTCTTCACGAAGAGGTTAAGTAATAAACTATCGTACTATCACTACTATGCGACTCTCAACTGCTCTGACAGTCCGATATTGATGAGAAGTTAGTAAACGAATGACATATCATGAATAGCACTAGCTCACTGCACGTCCTAGCCTGAAAATCACACGGAATTGACTCATCACTCTGCAGGTACTTGGCGCGACATGACACATTCGACTCGACATTCTGCTGTCTGCTCTAGAGATAAAGGTGAAAATAAGGAATTTTTCTTAGTAGCCACTGGCCGGTAGGTTGATTTTCTTTAGTAGCCAGTTACTGGCTAGTGACAATTTCTTTAGTAGCCAGTAAGTACATTCATGTCACTGAATATTTAATTAAAAAAAAATTAATGACTTTACAGTAAAGAAACAATATATGTACTAAATAAAAATATTTTAATTTATATTGTTTCGAATAAACTTGTGATATTAATTTCCAATCTATTTTAAATTTAAAAATAAGTTAACAGCAAAGTTATACACAACAGGCTTATGTGGCTAACTACATAAGTCCCACTATGCTTTGGTACTTGTGTAGCTAACTACATATGTACCTTTCTTTTTTAAATTATTTGTCTAGAATTAAGATCTGATAATAATAAAATAGGTATGTTTATTCACTAAGTAATAACCCACAACATGATATTCATTACACATGCACAACGTGAGACCCGTGGGCCAAAATCTCCAGAAATTCAGGAATTGTGTATTTCACCAATTAGTTTCGGAAAAAATTGTAAATTTCGTCAAAGGGACACATAAAAACCATGAATTTCATCGATCACGCACGTAAAAATCATGAATTTCATCGATGGCACGCGTAAAAATTATGAATTTCGTCGATCACGTGGGTAAAAATCATGAAATTCATCGACAGAGCACGGAAAAATCATGAATATCGTCGAACGGGTGCGTAACAATCCTGAATTTCGTTGATTGGGCGCATACAAATCATGAATTACGTCGACCGGGCATTTAAAATTCATGAATTTCGTCATTTGGTAGCGTAAAAATCATGAATTTAGTCGATCGGGCGCGTAAAAATGATAAATTTCGTCGATCGGGCGTATACAAATCATGAAGTAAAAATCATGAATTTCGTTGATCGGGTGCATAAAAATCATGAGTTTCGTCGAACGGGCACGTAAAAATCACAAATTTCATCGATCGCACGCGTAAAAATTATGAATTTTCTCGATCGTGTGCGTAAAAATTATGAATTTTCTCGATCGTGTGCGTAAAAATTATGAAATTCGTTGAACGGGCACGTAAAAATCATGAATATCGTTGATCGGGTGCGTAAAAATCATGAATATCGTCGAACGGAAGCACACAAATCATGAATTATGTCGACCGGGCACATAAAATTCATGAATTTCGTCATTTAGGAGCGTAAAAATCACGAATATAGTCAATCGGGCACGTAAAAATCATGAATTTCGTCGATCGGGCGGATATAGGAAAATCCTGCATTCGGCCGGTGCTTTCCATATTTTTAATCGCCAGTTTTTCAAGTTTAATCGACGAGTGGAGACTGGCGAGTGCTTATTTTCACCTTTATCTAGAGATGCTTTTGCATGCGAAGCGTATGGAGTATTTGAACGGACACGCAAAAACATTTACTCTAGCACTTTGATGGATTTTTATTTTCTTCTATCTATAATAGAAGAAAGTATTGTAATCGAAATTTTTTTCGACTTCCGGTTTTCGACGGATTTACACGTTTTAGGGGTCAGAGGTTCCGAAAAACAGGTTTTTACAAAATGTCTGTCTGTCCGTCCTCATTGTATCATCGAAAAGTGTATGAAGTTATGCTTCAAATTGAACCACATTTTTTTTCTATGTTTTTGGCTATGGCAAGCAAGTTCTATTAGAATTTGGGGATATTTCGACGAAAGGGGGCGCTGTGATCGATATTTTTGTACAATTTTCACTATTGTACCATCTAAAAGTGTATGAAGTTATGCTTCAAATTGAACCACATATTTTTTTTTTATGTTTTTGGCTATGGCAAGCAGGTTCTATCAGAATTTGGGGATATTTCGACGAAAGGGGGCGCTGTGATAGCCCTTTAACGATTGCAAATTCAAAAAGATGTGCAAATTCAAAAAAATTAGAAATCCTAAAAGTTTTTTTCGTTAATGTTCGGCCTGGATCCGAAGAATCCGGAGCAGTTTTTGTTTTGCCTCTATCATCTCTACATTTTACCTAAGACAGCAGAATTCATCCATAAACGGGTTTAATTTATGAGTTTTAGTTAACACAGTTTAGGCAAATTTCCTTTCATTGTTGTAACGATTAATCCTATTATATGCTTATCACTATATATTTATATTCGCCAACGTCAAATTCTCGCCAAAATTGGCGACAGTTGGCGGAATATCGCCAAATTTGGCGTCCAAAATAGGTTGCCCTAAATGAAGCCAATTTGGCTGTAGAGGACTAATTTGGCGATTTCTCATTCAAATTCAATGTTGACGAGAACTGGGATTGAATCTTCTTTAATTAGGATCCACGCATTTTACCTTCGTGTTTTCCAGTAAAATTAGCTAAAATCGTAAAACCAAGGAATAGGGAGGCTATCTGTTCCTGTCAGTTCAGGCCAGAAGGACTTTTCGTAGTTTAGTATACATCAGTTGATCGCATCCCGGTAACCCGACGATTCGCAAGCAGCTGACGTACAACAGAATGACGAAAAATATTGATTTTATTTGCGATGTGATAGCGAATTTTGAAGTATTAACATGACTGAGGTAGAAGAAAGTTTTGGGATTGGCATATCCGACTAGTTTTTATTATTAACATTTAGCTAGGTGCTGGGTATTTTATAGGAAATTAGATTAGATATTAAAATACAATAATTTTTTAACCATCAGTTTGGGGTCCCGGGACAGTGCCCCGGCGGTAGTTAGGGGCCTGAAACGCTGAACTATTTATATTGTTTTAAGTGCAAACGTGTTAATGTTCCGCAATCGCTTCAAGTTTTTTTTACCATAAAACTACTTTTAATAATTTAATTTTTCCTGTAATCTTCTACTTTCTGAATTCTTGATTAAAAAAATAATTCCTCTTACGTATGATTTAATTTTTAAAAAAAGTAATCGCTAACATGTACCGTAATTTCCGGCGTATAATCCGCGGATCAAACAATATGCTTAGACCCAGAAATTTTATTTAATAATTGAAGTAAAATATTTACATCAGCGACCTAGTATGTTCCATTATATAAAATAAAATTTCTGGGTCGAAACATAACTGTTTGATCCACGGATTATACGCCGGAAATTACGATAATCAGGGTATACAATAAATATTAAGTAATTAATAAAAGCTCCAATTCTAATTTGTATAATAACAAGTGAAAAATCAGTGAAAATTATGTAATTATGTTATGTTGGCACAAGCATATAAATTTAGTTTTAGTTTTATCAAAAAAAAAAAAAAAAAAAAAGTAAGAAGTTTTTTAGGTATTAAATGTTAAATGCACGGATATTTTTTTAATTTATTCATTTTCTTTTTCTAAATAGTTTTAAAAATTCTTCGTTTTTATTTTCCAAACGTTCCTAAAACAGTTCCAAAGGGCGTAAACATCATATCGTTGCTAGAACCTACTTACTAGGTATCAAGTATAAAATTTCTTGAATTTTCTTAAGCGACTTTCGCATTCGGTCGGCCTAGTTTATATATTGATAGTTTTTATCTATGTAAGTTGCGAGTGTTACTGTAGGACAAATTTCTGATATTTTCAAATCAATAGATCAGATTCATTTTTTCCCCTATTGCCCTATGTATCGACGGCCGACTTAGCTTTTCCATGTGTGGGTAAGGTATAGTATATGTCCAACATTTCGGGCTCTGCAGACAAGATTTATAAATGATAATTTTTTTTCAGTGGGTAGGCCGACTAGCTATTTATGTGATACGAAAATGTGACAGAACACGTGACTTTCATACCGGCTGACCAGATAGATCTATTGAAACCATTACTTTTTTTACTCATAACTTATCTATTGATAGACCGACTAGCTTTTGCCATATGATTATAAGGTTGTAGTGAAATGCATTCTGAAGACTTAAAGTCCTGCTTACCAGAATTTTCCGAATTGTTTTTTTTAAATCGGGCTACTGACATACTACAGAAACACTAACTAAATCTGCTGATAAGCCGACTGAATCCTTTTACCAAACATTGGGGGGGCAGCTGCCCCCCCAGCCCCCCCACTCGCTACGCCCCTGTGTAAAGATAGAATAAAGTAAAAAAAGTGAACTCGTGGAAGTGACTTTCGGAAACGAATGTTTTTGAGAGTTAAATATTGATATTTCTTAAAACCAAAGACTGTGTTTTAAAGCAAAATGAACATAGGTATGGTTTATTGTCATCTTTGATTGGTTCGTAACCGATGCCGGTTTTTAAACATCGCACAATTTATTCACTTCACATTAATATTAATATTTTTTTAAATGGAAGGTGCAATTTTAAACAAAAATGAAAGTAGATGCCGTTTGGTGTCTTTGGTTTGTTCATATTTGGATTTATGAAGTCGATGCAAAATTTAAAACGTCTCAGAAAAATTGGAATTAGCAAAAATGAGTTTTGCGAATGAATTTTTTTCAAAGGGTTAATAATATTCGTATTTTTTTAAAAACTGATTGCGCATTTTGAAATGAAACTGAACCTGAACGTAGATGTGGTGTGGTATTTTTTGTTTTTTCGTATCTTTATCAAAAGCGCTGATGCAGATTTTTAAAAGATTGAGGAAATTGTGAAACGATGTGGCATATGGAATTTTTTTTTTTTGCAAAAGGTTAATGTTAATATTTTTTAAAACTGAAGGCAGCGTTTTAAATTAAAGTATAGTCATTAATTTGATGCAATCATTTTTTCCGTATTATGGTTATTTCGAATGCGGGTTTTGAAAAATGGGAAAAAACACGAATTGGGGTTTCGTAGATAATTTTGTTTGAAAGGGTTAATATTAACATTTTTTCGAATAGATTGCACGTTTTAAACGTAAAAGTAAATAAATTAAGATTATCTCTGCTGTATTTCTGATGGTTCGGCCCACGTGCATTAAGGAAAACAGCCTATAAAAGAAGCCGATCTCACACTTTTAGATCTTCTGCTTCCTAGCTTTGGAAAGTTCTGAACTGAACATGTGCGTGTACAAAAGGATGGTTTTCGACGAGTTTTTAATCAACATATTGTCTAATTATCAAATAATGAAAAATCTGAACCTCAAGTGCATTAGGACCTTCCTTGGACTATTTTCTTACAAATTTTCAGACCTCTACGTGCGTTAAATTTTCCTAGCCATTGCTTACAGACACACACACACAGACAGAGCGAAACTTTCTTTTATTAGTATTAGATATGTCTAGAAAAATCATTATCTGTTCTTATCAAAATATATTAAGTTCAAATTTTCTTCTCTTTGTACATACATACAGTGGAACAAATAACCTCTGAACAAATAACCGATACTGATAATATTAAAAAATCCCAGATCATTATGTCATCCATTTTGAAGATTTCCTGCATCGTACGTTTTTCTACTGAGAGGCGGAAAATATTTTTTTCTCGAATTTTGCTTGTTAGAAACAAACACGCCACGTTTCACTCTAGATCTCAATACAGGATGAATCAACACTGCCATTTAAAAAACCTTCAACCAAAAACAAAGTTAAAACTAGTTAGTGTTAGCCAGTGGCAGACAGCGGAAAATTGCCATGGTGGAAAACTGTCAAAAATGCATTTGACAGTTTTGCTGTGTGCAAATTCAGACGGAAGAGAAAAGTTGACGCCATTTGTAATCGGAAAGCCAAAAAACCTCTCTGTTTCACAAACGTAAAAAGTTTACCAACTGTTAACCAAAAGTTAAACAAAGTACACCAACACAAAATCATGGATGACCCAATCACTTTTTGAAGATTTTCTTCGGAAATTGGATAAAGAGATGCACTTGCAAAATCGAAATATTATTTTATTTCTTGACCAATGTACCGATCATGTTGATCTCAAATTAAAGAATGTGCGTGTGGAATTTTCCCCTCCAAATTGTACAAGCAAACTTCAGCCGTGTGATTTAGGAATAATCCGAGAGTTCCAAGTGCATTACAGAAAGGCTCTAATAAAAAAAAACATTTCTTGCACTACACTCTGGTGATCTCCAAGATGCTTGGAAGCAAAGGATTAATGTGTTAGAAAGCCTTCATTTGATTTGTTTGTCGTGGAACAATATTGGAAAAAAGTTCATTTTCAATGCTTTTGTAAAAGCAGGATTTTCGAAGTTAACCAATGAAGGATCCATTGAATCACATCCAGACGAGACAAAAGAGGAAGATTTATTGTAAATATTGAATTTGATCATCCAGAAATTGATGGTTATGAATATGTTGAATGTGATAAAGATGTTGCCACTTTAGGAATTCAGACCATATTTTATTTACGAAAACTTGTAAGTATTGAAAATGCTGTAAATGACATTGTGTCTAAAAACAAAAAAACAAGGTAAAATAAGATTATTTTCAGTGCAACAAGGTGAGTGTCTGTTTCATTTATTTTCTTTTTAATGTGTTAGTTTTTCTTAAACCCCGATTTTACGATTTCCCACTTAGTATGTTATTTTCCGTCGGTCCAGTGAAAAACGTAAAACCGGGGTTTCACTGTAGTATATAATATGTCTAGAAACATCATTATTTATTCTTGTCAAAATATATTAATTTCAAATATATATATATAGTTTTATGTTGGAAATTTTGATTTTAATTAAATTTATTTTTTATTTCAGTGAAACCTGTAGTTCATCAGATAAAAAGTCTAAGACTCAGTAGAGACGATTTTGAAGTTCTGAAAGTCATTGGAAGAGGTGCATTTGGTGATGTAAGTTAGTTTATATGTTATATGAAATTGATGCTGTATGAATTAGCGCTCCCTATTAAATGTTTATACGAGTATATGATTCGAGATGTAAAATTTCCGGATATTTTGAAGTGGAGGACAAAAAACAGTTTTTTTTCTGGAAAAATTGATTTCTTACAAATGTTTCTCAAAAATAAGTTACCTTTTTTTAAAAAATAAAAAATTATAAACATTTTTTAAACTTTGCATACTAAAGAAAATATTTTTTTTCACTCTACATAAATATATTGAAAAAAAAAAAAAAAAAAAAAAAAAAAAAAAAAAAAGAGTCAGCTTTTAAAAGTTAGCTTTTCAGTCTCAGAATTTTCACAGTAGTTTTTCTTGCTTAATTTAAACACCATTGTTTGTAATCCACGTTTCTGTTGAAATGATTTTTCAGTTGGATTTGTTCAATTATCAGTAGAGATAATTAAAAAAATAACAACAACAACAACAAAAAAAATCTTATAAGTTTCAACCAATATCACTGCAGTTTGAAAGGTAATTTAAATCCCCTCTACATAGTATTGCTTTGTATATAAACGCCATTTTAAAGAAAAAAATTATTGTAGTTGTGACAATATAAATATTATCATTTTTATATGTTTTATTGCTTAATTAAAAATTGATAATAATTTACATTATTACAATTTTTTTTTCGTAGAATTAGAATTTTCATTTCTTGTGTATTTGGTTTTGGTATAGCTTTCCAGTCTAAACCTAAACCAAATCTATGCTTTGGTTCTAGTTTAAATTTTAGATTCTTAATATGAAAGTAATATATATATATATATTTAAAAAAACAACAAAAAACAAAACAAAACAAAAACAATTAGACAAGTCTTAAAATCTATATTTAAGGAAAAGGAAGAGAAGTAAAAAAAAAACTAGTCGGATGTGCCAATCCCAAAACTTTCTTCTATCTCACACAGGTTTCGCATACATTAAAAAGAATCAGCAACCAATTTATATCAAGGTCTAACTGAATCTAAAGATTTTTTTAAATTCCATGCATTGGTTCTTGAGATAAGACTATTGCTAAAATCTTGTAAATCCTTCAAAATGCAGCATACTAGCGTCACCTGTTGGGAGATTTAGACCAAAACCTAATCAAGAACAACTTATGACAACGTCTAACTGAATCTAAAGTTTGATGAAAATCCGTGCATTAGTTTTTGAGATATAGTTATCGGGATAATAATGAAAAAAGTAGCATAGCAGCGCCACCTGTTGGGCAATTTATCCCAAAACGCGTGCCGGGTACAGTTAGTTATTGAAATAATTTTGCACATGAATTTTCATTTTTAACAAGAGAAGTTGCATGCGTCTGCTTAGATTTTTTTTTTTCACCTGATCCTGTTTTTGTGAACATTTTGTATAAAAAATATTGCCTTATTAAAGAAATCATATAAAATTGCCATAAAAAATATAATCAAAATTTTCTGAATTATAAATTATTGTTATATTTAGTTCTTATTTAGATATTTTTAATAAGGTCCTTCATAAATACAGTAGTGGCCAAAATTGTGGAAATCTTTTGGAAAAAATGTTTTTTTGAAGTTTTATTGCTCATAACACCCAATATTTCTTAGTAATACCATAAAAGCGATATACCACTGGAAAGATAAATTTACTCAAGAATATCATGCAACACAGTTTGATCAATTGTAATTATTTTATGAAACATTACAGCCAAATAATCAGAAAAAGGCAGTAAAACCTGGTTAGATTGACGATAATTATTTTTCTTTTTCTTGAATGTAGCCAATTGCTATGAATGCTTGGAGTATCCAGACAGATTCCATTTTATTTGGTAATGTGTTAGTCAAAGCTAGGGTAGGATTTCAAAAAAAAAAAAAAGCCATATTTTGGTACTTATAGGAGGACTTTAATCAATATTTTTTATGATTGCTATCAAGTTGCTAAAGTTTTGCCACCTTTCAATTTTTGAGCTAGTAAAGCATAATAAAATTAATAAAATATCATAAAGAGTTGATTAGTTACCCTGAAATCAATTTGTCACAATATTTTTAAGTGTAGAAAGCTATGGTTTTGAAGAAATTTGAAGTGAATAAATTTAAAGTAAAATTACAAGTAAATAAAAATAGGGATGTCTAAGTCACGCAAAACAAGATTGGTAAAGGCAGGAAAAGGTGCAGGAGAGAAATTAGCGGTAGAAGAATAAAATGCCTGTCTATAGGTCACAGAAAACAATCATCTCAGTATGTACAACATGAAATGATGCACTGTAATGGGAAGCTGAAACAAAGTAAGTTCTGTGCAGAGTGCAGTATTTTGATATAAATGCTAGAATTCCATAAAAAAAACATGACCCTACTATTTCTCTGTCTAGTAAACATGCCTTTTAGCTCAGTTTAATATTTTCAACCTTTGATTTATAATTTTTTCTTCATGAAATTCTAGCATTTAGACCAAAATACTGTATTTTCTACAGAACTGTACTTTAATTCAATTCCACATATTAGTGCACCATTTCTTGTTATGTTCACCGAGATGATGTTTTCTGTGATCTATACATAGGGACCTTACTCTTTTACCGCCAATTGCTCTCCTGAACCTTTTCTTGCCTTTACCAGTCATGTTTTGCTTGACTTAGACATCCCTTTGTTAATTTACTTCTAATTTTACTTCAAATTTCTATATAACCATAGCTTTCTACACTTAAAAATATTGTTACACGTTGATTTCTGGGTAACTAATCAACTCTTTATCATGTTTTGTTAACTTTATTATGCTTTACTTGCTCAAAAATTGAAAGGTGGCAAAGAACTTCAGCAACTTGATAGCAGTCATAAAAACTAGTGATAAAAGTCTCCTATAAGTACCAAAATATGGCATATATATATATTTTTAAGTCCTACCCTAGCTTTGATCGACACATTACCAAATAAAATGGAATCTGTCTGACACTCCAAACATTCCTATACATTGGCCACATTCTAGAAAGAGAAAAATCATTATCATCAACCTAACCAGATTTTACTGCCTTTTTCTGATTATTTGGCTATAACGTTTGATAAATTAATTAGAATTGAACAAACTGTATTGCATGATATTTTTGATTAAATTATATTTCCAGTGGCATATAGCTTTTATGGTATCCAGGACGACACCTTGATTTCCCCCCTGAATGACACTTTGAATTCAACACTGTCTGTACATATATACTCTCATTTGTTGTTCAAAAAGTATTTACTCCTGTTCCATTATATAAGAATAATATTGTTTATAGGGAAAAATAACACGATCCCACGTTTGAAATATATTATGCAAATTGCTTCACTAATACTACCGCTTTCGAGCTTGTTCTTCGTTTTGTGCCGTAAGACCAAGTTTCTATTGGTATTAAAAGTAAATACGAATTTGAAACAAACTTATAATTAAATTATACGTTACTTAAATTATACGTTAACCTATGTAAGCTTATACATATCCAGATATGTTTATATGTATCTTTTAAGGTTTACATATTTCGGTACTTACGTATTATCCGTGCCAGTTTTAAGCCAACTGCGCCAGGCATGGAGCCAATATTACTAATTATAGTAACCATTATAAATTTTTTTCCTGCTACATGGTACATGCCTGGGAATAATCTATAATATTATTCTTTCTTATTTACTATGCTATTTACCATTTATTAATTTTACTAAAATAATGGTATTTACTATTTTTAACAATGTTATAAATTTAATAAACATCTATTACATTTTATTTATTTTATATTAATTACCATTTTTAACAATGTTATTTGATAATGTTAAATTACTGCGTTTGAAAACATGATTGGCAACGATAAACAAGACTGGTACTTGTCAACCATTTTTGGCGATCAATCTTCTGGCACGGATAATACGTAAGTAACCATATTTCTTAGAGGCGTTTTATACTTATATACGTATATTGGTTAAACGTATAACTGAAATACATATTGCGTCGGGAGCACTAGTATGAATACACATTTTTTTGCAACTGTATGAATTCATTTTGCATAACTATGAGCTGGCTCAATAAAAGAAAGAGGAAGCTGGGCTGCAGTCTTGGATAGTGTTCACTTTAGAAATAAAAAAATCCCTGACGGCTCGGCCTACAGGCACAGGTAGATTTCGAAGACGCGGAACGTGGGGTGCCTGTTTGTCGGGAATTGCGGAAGAAATGACCTTTTTGCGATGATGCTGCAGTTGGAACCGCCTACTTCAAAACGAAACTTTTTTGCAGGCGGAGCCAGCAAGGATTTTTTTTTTTTTTTTTTTTTTTGCTATAAGAGTTGGTTCTATAAAAAACATGTCAATATAAAAGTTTTAGATAATATTAAGAGGATTTATAATATATTTAAGCGGATTTGAAATATTGGGAATTGACGAAGTTATGAATTTTTTTCTTCTAAAACCCCCCTTCCCTTCCCCCCCTAAGGCAATTTTTAATTATATCAAAAATCTGTCATACATAAGTTTTCGGCCCTTTTCCTAGAAGTAATAATAACTTTAAACGGATTCGATACGTATAATAATAAAGAAATTATGAGGATTTTTCTGTTTTCACAAAAAGCCCCCCATTTCCTCCCCCCCTTGGTTCGATTTTGCCCATTAACGAACTTGACCGAGATTTTATGACCCTTGATTTTATGTATCAGTTTCGAAAAGATGCGGGAGTTGGAACCGCCTACTTCGAACAATAACTTGTTTGCAGGCGGAGCCGGCAAGGATTTGTTTTGTTTTTAATTTTTTTTTGCTATAACGGTTGGTCCTATAAAAAACTTGTCAATATAAAAGTTTTAGATAATACTAAGAGGATTAATAATAAATTTACGCGGATTTGATATCTTGTGAATTGACGAAGTTATGATTTTTTTTCTCCTAACCCCGCCCCCCCCCCCCTTGGGGCCATTTTTAATTATCAAAAATCTGTCATACATACATTTTCGGACCTTTTCCTAGAAGTAATAATAACTTTAAACGGATTCGATACGTATAATAATAAAGAAATTATGAGGATTTTTCTGTTTTCACAAAAAGCCCCCCCCCCATTTCCCCCCCCTCTTGGTTTGATTTTGCCCATTAACAAACTTGACCGAGATTTTATGACCCTTGATTTTATGTATCAGTTTCGAAAAGATGCGGGAGTTGGAACCGCCTACTTCGAAAAATAACTTGTTTGCAGGCGGAGCCGGCAGGGATTTGTTTTGTTTTTAATTTTTTTTTGCTATAACGGTTGGTCCTATAAAAAACTTGTCAATATAAAAGTTTTAGATAATACTA
The DNA here is from genome assembly GCA_963931845.1 of Maratus michaelseni. Classification (NCBI taxonomy): domain Eukaryota; kingdom Metazoa; phylum Arthropoda; class Arachnida; order Araneae; family Salticidae; genus Maratus; species Maratus michaelseni. The sequence goes on along the minus strand of OZ007590.1, from coordinate 251,147,783 downwards.
AGAGGATTAATAATAAATTTACGCGGATTTGATATCTTCTGAATTGACGAAGCTATGATTTTTTTTCTTCTAAAACCCCCCTTTTTTCCCCCCCTTGGGGCCATTTTTAATTATATCAAAAATCTGTCATACATACATTTTCGGCCCTTTTCCTAGAAGTAATAATAACTTTAAACGGATTCGATACGTATAATAATAAAGAAATTATGAGGATTTTTCTGTTTTCACAAAAAGCCCCCCATTTCCCCCCCCTTGGTTCGATTTTGCCCATTAACGAACCTGACCGAGATTTTATGACCCTTGATTTTATGTATCAGTTTGGAAGAGATTTATGCAGAATTTTTCCAGTTATCGTGGTCAGAAAAAAGTGACATAGATGGATAGATAGATAGATAGATAGATAGATAGATAGATATATAAACTTTTGAACTGGGGGTGGTTTTGGGTTCTGGGAGTCATGATCGGCGTAGATCTGCAAAAATTTTTCAAAATTTCCAACTTAGGTGAGAATGTAATAGGTAGTATTTCTTACGAAATCTACCTAAAAGGGCAGGATGCTAGTCACTAAAAAGGGAATTGAAGCAGAAAATGGCAAGAGAAAATGTATTACTGTGTTTAGTAACAATAAAAACTAGTATGTTGTGGTGATCACAACACTTTCTTCTATGTAAATGAAATTGTCTGCAATCAAAATTAAATGACAATCTATTTGCTCTTGAGATATTGCTATCATAGAAAAGTAAGAAACAGAGCATAGCAGCGACATCTGGTATACACTCAACCTTACAACGATTTATTTATGTCAACGTTCTAACAGAATATAAAGTTTTGTGAAATTCTGTTTGTGAAATTCTTAAGGTATAGTTATCGCAGAAATCTGGATAAACATAGCATAGAAGCAGCACATGTTAGGTGATTTACACTCAAACATAATCAGCATCTATTTATGTCAAGGTCTAACATAGGGGTGCACAACCTTTTTAAGCGAAGGGCCACTTACAAAAATGACTGGGTTGTCGAGGGCCACCATCAGTAGAATTTTGTTTACAGGACGTGTGATGGGGTAGCCCCTAAGGTTCTTTCCTTCCCAGTCAACGTATTCAGTTCTGTTGGCAAGGATATATCAACAGTTTACGTTTGTATTTATACAAGAGATATAGCTAAGATTATTTTCAAAGAGTGAAAATACTCCTTGACTTTATTTGAGGGAGTAAATTTAACTTTAAAGATTGCCAATGTCGAAAAAAAATTCTGCTTTCAAGAATGAAGGTGGAGAGGAGGAGAAACATATATTAAATTGTACTTCTTAACATATTCAGTCATAAAATGTGGATATCAAGTAGGGGTGCACAATAGGGTGGAGCGAAAAAAGTGAATTTTTTTTTACAAAAAACGGGTAGGTGCCAAAAGTTGCCTTTATACTAGTACATCAAATATCTGAAATTTTACCGCTGAAAAAAAATGCCTTGAGTCTGCGCTTTTGGTCCAAATGTCGAAATTTTGGGTAAAATTTGAAAATTTTTCAAAAAAAATAAAAAATTTCTGTGGAACTGGTTATGATTTAAAAGTGTCATTTAAACTTTTATTAATAAAGATTTAAAATATTGAAACAATAAAACGATATCTTCATTCTGTATAACTGGAGCAAAACTGACAAATTTCGGTAAAAATGAGGTATTTCCATTCTGGTACAGCATACAACGAATTGTTATTTTGAATGCAGCTCTCCGCTAGTTGCTTTTACAACTACCCAGGAGTGGAGGTGGGTGCATATCATGTCCCACCCGTAACCAGCACAACCACCCTACCATCTGAGCGCAATGTTTTATTTATACAATGAATTGTGATTTTTTTATCAGAGTTTTCTGTATATCAACCTAGTCTTGGTGTATTCATCTCTTCTTTCGTATCCACAGACTTTGGATGATGCTGGCTGTGACTTCCTTCACGTATCTTTCTACTGCTTGAGTATGAGAAGGCATGCAAAGTTAGGGGGATGTTAGTACGGGAATCTATACAGCCGTCTATTATCTTCAACAAACTTGCATCTAATAAATGCATAGTGATTGGGGGTCCTGTTATCGCAATAGTTTTCCAATCAATTAGATTTATATAATCATCTGCTTCAATGTTGATTGTCAAATTTGCGTATGTCATCATTTATTTTACCTCTTGCATTTATTATAGGATGAGCAGCTAGTTGTTTAATGTGATTGCAATCAGAATTTGCTCTGAGTGTGCAAAGTAACCATTGTCCTGAATAACTTTTTTAACTATTCGTTTTATGGCGTTTGCTGTGTTGTTTAGTAGCCGAGTAATTTCCCTTAAGGTTTTAGATACATTCTTTAGCTGTGGATTACATTTGATGGTAAACCATCCTGGGGCATAAACTTAGATCACATACTTTGTGAGTGAAAATAGAGACTCTGACGCACAGTCAATGCGAATAATTAAGGTGAAGAATTCTATTCGCCGTTGTGAGCCATATTATGTGGGAAATTTTTCCTAGGCTCCTATTCGCTAGTTCTTTAGAGCAATATCCTGATGAAATAGCTTTGCAAATGTCCAGCAGGTATTTCTGGTCTGTGCTGAGTGCCTTTTCATCGATTTCAGAGATATGTTTTCTAAATTACTCTTTATAGGTTCAAAAACTGCAATAGGGAGGGAGTGAATGGCACGTGGACAAGGATTTCCCTAATACATTTGGGCCAGAAGTTTTCCTATCGATCATGCCTAACAAATGATGCAGAGGCAATTAATTTAACTGGAGCTGGCATATGATCTATTGCATATAGGTCGTGCAAGCTTCTCTTCCATTCGACAGATTACTTCAGTAAGCTTCCCCGTATTCACAGGACACCGGACACCCATCACAACTCAAGCATGAGAGGCTGGACAAATCAATATTTTCATTTTTTAAAAACTTTGATATGCATTTAAATATATCTTTTGATGTTCCCGATGAGGAAATGTTAGGCAAAATTAGTCCCCAAATATTTGGAGCCAGGCTCTTCTAAGATAGTAACACGTTCTTCTTTCATAATTCTATGATACGCATGTTTATCACTTCTCTTTTCTATACACATTGTGTCATCTTTTCAGGAGTCGAAATATAAGGCTCTTATTTCTGTTTTAGGGTTCTGTTCTTTACGTTGAGATGAACAATCCGATTGGCTTTCACGCCTTACCTTGCAAACGGGTCTCTGTAAAACCTCTGTAACGGGTACGGGTACATTATGTTTTCCGGTGTCATTTGCTGTACATACACAATCCTGAAGAACTGCTGAAGCAAGAACTGCAGCAGACCAATCAGAAATTCTATAGCTATCACATGCTCTAGAAAAAGTTTCAAACTTCATTCGAGTTTCGGTATAGGAGGATGAAGATGGGAATTCAATTGTATCTATTATTGAATCATTGCATACTGATTAGTTTATTTCAATTTCACATGCAGCATCTTCTAATTGCGGTGCTTCTCTTTATTTAATCTTCTTTCGATTAATTTTTTTCAATGTGTCGTTGTATGCTGTACCAGAATGGCAACGCCCCTTTTTTACAGAAATTTGTCAGTTTTGCTCCAGTTAAAAATAATAAAGATGTCGTTTTATCGTTTCAATATTTTAAATCTTTATTAATAAAGGTTCAAATGACACTATTAAATCATAATCAGTTCTACAGAAAATTTTTATTTTTTTTGAAAAATTTTCAAATTTTACCCAAAATTTCGACATTTGGACCAAAAGCGCAGACTCAAGGCATTTTTTTTCAGCGGTAAAATTTCAGATATTTGATGTAGTAGTATAAAGGCAACTTTTGGCACCTACCCATTTTTTGTAAAAAAAAAAATAATTTTTTTCGCTCCACCCTAGTGCACAACCTTTATAAGAGGAGGGCCAGTCACAAAAATGACTGGATTGTCGCGAGCCAACATCCGTAGGGTGAACAAAATTTTGTTTTGGGGAAGGAGGGAGAGAATCGGCCTAAATGTTCATAAAATTGCTAATTTTATAAAAAGAGAGTTAGCTCCCTATACTCAACCACCTCCTTAGTCAGTATAACCCATTTCAGTTGGCTAGGATAGAAAAATCTTGCATTTATTTTCCACGCGTGATTGACAATATTCAGTTTTTTTCCTAGTTATTGACAAAATTCACGATTTTTACGCACCCGTTCGGCGAAATTTACGATTTATACGCCCCTGATCGGCAAAATTCGTGATTTTTACACGCCCGATCGGCAAAATTCGTCATTATTTCACGCCCGATCGGCAAAATTCGCGATTTTTACTTGCCCGATCGGCGAAATTTACGATTTTTACGTGCCCGATCGGCGAAATTCGCGATTTTTATGCATACGATCGGCGAAATTTACGATTTATACGAACCTGATCGGCAAAATTCGCGATTTATACGAACCATATCGGCAAAATTCACGATTTTTACGATCCCGATCGGCAAAATTTACGATTTTTACGCGCCCGATCGGCAAAATTCGCGATTTATACGCACCCTATCGGCAAAATTCGCGATTTATACGCTCCCGATCGGCAAAATTTGCGATTTTTATGCACCCGATCGGCAAAATTCGCGATTTTTACACGCCCGATCGGCAAAATTCGTCATTTTTTCACGCCCGATCGGCAAAATTCGCGATTTTTACGTGCCCGATCGGCGAAATTTACGATTTATACGCACCTGATCGGCAAAATTCAAGATTTATACGCACCTTATCGGCAAAATTCACGATTTTTACGAGCCCGATCGGCAAAATTTACGATTTTACGTGCCCGATCGGCAAAATTCGCGATTTTTATGCATACGATCGGCGAAATTTACGATTTATACGAACCTGATCGGCAAAATTCGCGATTTATACGCACCATATCGGCAAAATTCACGATTTTTACGATCCCGATCGGCAAAATTTACGATTTTTACGCGCCCGATCGGCAAAATTCACGATTTTTACGAGCCCGATCGGCAAAATTCACGATTTTTACGCACCCGATCGGCAAAATTTGCGATTTTTATGCACCCGATCGGCAAAATTCGCGATTTTTACACGCCCGATCGGCAAAATTCGTCATTTTTTCACGCCCGATCGGCAAAATTCGCGATTTTTACGTGCCCGATCGGCGAAATTTACGATTTATACGCACCTGATCGGCAAAATTCTAGATTTATACGACCCTTATCGGCAAAATTCACGATTTTTACGAGCCCGATCGGCAAAATTTACGATTTTTACGTGCCCGATCGGCAAAATTCGCGATTTTTATGCATACGATCGGCGAAATTTACGATTTATACGAACCTGATCGGCAAAATTCGCGATTTATACGCACCATATCGGCAAAATTCGCGATTTTTACGATCCCGATCGGCAAAATTTACGATTTTTACGCGCCCGATCGGCAAAATTCGCGATTTATACGCACCCTATCGGCAAAATTCGCGATTTATACGCACCCTATCGGCAAAATTCACGATTTTTACGATCCCGATCGGCAAAATTTACTATTTTTACGCTCCCGATCGGCAAAATTTGCGATTTTTATGCACCCGATCGGCAAAATTCGCGATTTTTACGCAAACGATCAGTGAAATTTACAATTTACACGCACGCGATCGGCAAAAGTAACGATTTATTCGGACCCGATCGGCAAAATTCGCGATTTTTACGGGCCCGATCGACAAAATTCATGCTTTTTACGCGCCCGATCGACAAAATTCGTGATTTTTACGCAGACGATCGGCGAAATTTACAATTTACACGCACCCGATCGGCAAAAGTAACGATTTATATGCACCCGATCGGCAAAATTCGCGATTTTTACGGGCCCGATCGACAAAATTCATGATTTTTACGCGCCCGATCGACAAAATTCGCGAGTTTTACGCATACGATCGGCGAAATTCGCGATTTATACGCACCCTACCGGCGAAATTTACGATTTATACGCACCCGATCGGCAAAATTTGTGATTTTTACACACCCGATGGTTGAAATTCGCGATTTTTTGCGTCCGATCGGCGAAATTGATCCACGGGCCACCAGTAATCCGATCGCGGGCCACTTTTGGCCCGCGGGCCACAGGTTGTGCACCCCTAGTCTAACAGAATATGAAATTTGATGAAATTCCGTGCATAAGGTCTTGAGATATAGCTATTGCAGAAATCGTGAAAAATGCAGCATAGCAGTGCCATCTGTTGGGAGATTTATACCAAAACTTAATCAGCATGAATTTATATCAAGGTCTAACTGATTATGAAGTTTAATTAAATTCCGTGCATTAGTTCTTGAGATAGAGTGCCCACAAAATTTGTGTCATATAGACAGACACACAAACTCACGGACAACACTCCGGCTTTTTGCACACCAGTATTATCTTAGAGAAAATGTTGTTCTTTTAAATTGCAGAAAATTCTGATTACATAAAGCAACATTTTCTGTACTAAAATACTGGTGTCCAAAAAGCCGGAGACTTGGCAACTCTGCGGACAGACATTTTTCTAAAAACAGTCAAATCATTTTCAGGATCTTCTAAAATGTATAAAATTGTCAAAAACCAGAAATCAATTTTTTTTTATGAATCCAATACTTTTTTTCTTGTAAAGATAGAAGAAAGTAAAAAGGCAAAAAATATGTTTAGCTTGATAAATAAAGTAACATTAATTTCGAATGGTTTTATGAATTTTAAATAAAAAGATACAATTAAATTACAACATGATTGAATATTCCTTGTGTTTTTCCTAATGAGGAATGAGAGATTTCTATAATTTTTGCAAGCTTTTGGGCAAATGGATATAGAAATACTCAGGTAGGGAAAAATTTATATGAGAGATCTCTCTGGATACAATTAGAATTGCAGTTTTCCAATTTTAAAAAGGTCCAATCTATTTCCAACTGAATAGTTGAAAAAGAAATTTTTCTACCATCTATTGCTATATTGCACAAGTATTAAATATTTCATATAAGGGTTATTTTTCATTTGCAATAAAAGAATAAAATTAAAATATGTATAGTTGTAAAGAAGTTGCTTTTAGAACAGGCATAAAGGTATATAATTATATATAATTATAATACATATATATGAAAAAGGTATTAAAGGCATCAGAGGTTTAAAGAAAGATTCTAGAGCCGGCAATAGCATTGAAACTAAAAAATTATTTCTATGATTTTTAAATGTTTAATGGTTAGTACTTTGTATTTGTAATGTCTTCTTTTTCATGCAATTTTCTGTAGACTTTGTAACTTGACCTTTTTATGTATATAGCTTTTTCATGTAACATATATCTCCCTTCATTTAACAAACATAATAAATACAGTTTTGTGTTCATTCTAAGATAAAAGAATTACAAATCTCAGTACATACTGAAAAGTTTCTCATTGTGAAAATTACATCATGGTTAACAGGGACTGTTTTTCATTTATAACAACTAAAATTTTGTATTTTTTTAATGCAAAAATCAGTTAATTTTAACAATTTTTTTATTTTTTATGTACTGAGTTTAGGGCATGATGTTTGACACAGTTAGTTACAAACCATGATTTGGCAACATGATTTTTAATAATTCAATTTTTTTTCATTCAACTTGAAAAGGTTTGTTGGCATGTATTTCACAATAGTTCTATTATTATTTTTCTTCATGATAGATTTGTACAAGATCTTTTAAGTTATAGACTGTCTTTACAGCTTAAAAGGCTTTCTAGCTGTTCAAATCACAAATATAACAATACTTCGTGAAAAATTCAAAGTTTATAATCATGAGATTTCTCTTCTATTTGGATAGAAATGTTGTATATCTATATGACTTGAAAAATGTACAAGGGAAAGGAAACACTTTATATTTTGCCACATAAAAAATGAGCCTGAAACCACCTCAGATAAAATCATGGTTTTTAAGTTTAGTATTTTAAGATATTTGTTTTTTATAGAAGTTTCGTAAGCCATAAAGCAGGCAAATTTTTCATTTTGTATTTTATGTTTTCTGCTGAAAATTTGATTTTTTTTTCTTTTAGGATGATTATAACAATGAAAAATATGTGAAATAAGCATACAATATTGTTGCTCTATTTTTGTGTCTCTGTTTATTTTAGCCAAAACATTATACAACAAGCAATTTAGCATTATAATTTGCAAAATAGCATTAACATCCATTTAATTTCCTCATCTTGTATTAAAAAAACCTTGTATTATCGTGTTTATAGTGGCTGGTATTTATTTAATTTTAATTCACCAAAATGTCAAATTTGTGTTAGAAGTCCAGTTGTAATTCATTAAATTGAAAAGATTAGAACCACAATGGTATGGCATACATGGTATTATATCCTTTTTATGTGCCCTGCATCTGCCAGTAGATATGTAGTTAGAAGTTAAAATTGTAACTTTTACTTTTGTTACTATCTTCAGCTTATAAAATGGTATATTTTAATGATTCTCCAGAAAACTAAATGTATCTTTGGATATGATTGCATCAGATTTATTTATTTATTTTCAACTCTAAATTTTACCTTAATTATATAAAGCAGGGTTTCCCAAATTATTGTATTCGAACAAATCTGTTAGTCTTCAGTTTCACGAAAATTCTAATTTTGTAGTAATAAGTTGACAATGCAAAGATGCAAAATACGATGGTCTACCAATCCTTATCTTGGTGTGTTTTGGTAAAGGGGAACTTCGATATCAGGCTCAACTACAAATTCATTAATTCAACAGATGAAATTCCTGCATTAAATAGAACTCAATTAGCATATTACTATGAAACTGGTCTGCCATGTCATACCTTGGTGGGTACGGGTACGATGAGCAGACCAAATTTTAGTGGTTGATTTTTAGGGTCCAATCATGTCATTGACTTCAAAGATAAACTTGGTGTCAATTTTAAGCTAAAAATGTGTACTTTCAAATTTTTTGGTTTGCAGCTCACAGCCTGGCACTTTTGTCTGACAGACAACTTTTATTCAGGTTTGATGGATCTCACTTTTATTATTAACAGATGTATTTAAAGCATACAGCCTATTTTTAACATTTCCCGTCATAATTGTTCAAACTTTCTATTTTCTAACATGGTTGAAAGTTGAAAGTATTTATCAGCTGGGTTTGTCTGTCACTCTGTCTGACAATTAGTTTATCTGCTTATCCATTCCCTAACGTTTGTAAATGTACTTGAATTGACATGAAATCGATATACGATACTGAGGTTTACCATAGAAGATAGTGTGTGATGATCAGACTTGTATAAAACCAAAAATTTTCTGCACACATAAATATTGGGTCGAAAACTTTCAGCAAATTAATTTAACGTTTAATAAAATTACGTGTTGTATTATTTTGATGATATGAATCAAAAACACTAGTTTAAAATAATTACTATTTAAATTAAAAATTAATTTAAGAATAATTATTTTGGTTAAAAAGAATAATAAAGCTAAAAATTCAGGATAGGAAAGGCTGAATTCTTATCAAATATTTTGTCAATGCATTTAGAAATGGCCCAATCCTTAATATTTTCGCAAGCGTCTGTAATGTCACAACAAAGTTTTGCATCTTTAAACTTTGAATTGTGCGGAAACAGTAAATAAATCATACATAAAATTGGGGAATACTTTATTTTTTGGTATCTTAAAAAAAAAAAAAATGCGAAAACAAAAATTACTTTTTTTTTCCTGCAAAGTTTCGAATTTTACAGAAAATTTTCCGTGTACGTAGTGCACACGTGTGTCTATATTATACAACTCTGGTGAGGACCTATTGAAGATAGTGTGTAGCATCTACCATTCGTTTATATGGACGCTCAAAAGAATTCAGATACATATACATTATTGTCTATCGATGATAATAGTTTCAAGTACATTTTAATGATGTGAGAGTGCATCAAACATTACAGACATGATACGCCTTATTGATGTATACTGCAGTGATTTTCCTATAACAAATGGCGTGCATATCATTAATTGTTCTTTTACAGAGACACACACAAGAATCCTATTATGAGAATTTTTGTAGCAGAAATTTTTTAAACTGCATTTTATCAATGCTATACAACATAATGAATTTGATATTAATTAGTTGCATGCACCATAATATTATTTCTATAATATATTTTGCACATAGCATTTAATGTTTTTTACAGTGCCGTACAGGTGTACAAAAGAGTTACCGTCTATAATCGAAATTTGATGGAAGTGCATTTTCATTTGTGTTATGTCATTTCTTTCAAGCTTAATATAATTTTAGTATAGTATATGGTTTGTTTAAAAAGCTGTATATCGTAAATAGAGATGGCCAACAGAATCCAAATAGTATATTACAGTCTATGGGCAGTAATATCTAAATGTGTACATTCAACTGTATTATGCATTTTCTAAATTGCTTATTCAAATATTATAATGTATCTGAACTCTTTTGAGTGTCTGTGTAAAAGAATGGTAAATGCTACGCTGTTAAAAAAGACATATGTTTCCTAATTTAACTCTTATCTTAACCCATTAAACGCCGCTATATGAACCGCATCCCAAAAATTATAATTTATATATTTTTTTAGGTTTAATATACGTCTCTAATCATATGCAGTTTAAATTTTTAAGAAATCTTTATTTGGTTAGAAGATATGATATAGTCCCAAAATGGGAGACTTGGCGCCTAATGGGGATAAAATAGAAACCTCCACCACAATGTTTAGAGTTGAATGTTTAGTTTTAAAATATTTCGAAATCGAGTTATAAATCCCCAAATTTATTTGTATATGGTAAATAAAGTTAATTATCAATACCTTAATTGCATATTAAATATATTCAAGCCATAAAATGAAGAACTCGTAAATGTTCTTACCTTTTTAATATCTTTTTTCTTTTACATTTTTGTATGAAACGGTATTAGGCAATTTTTGTGGAGCATTACCTTACATTTCTCGCACCACAGACGAGTATTCTTTTTACAAAGTTTACATTTTGATTGCTTTCCTGCCTGTGTGATAAAATGATTTACACCATCAAAGCGTATGTAACAGTTCACTGGTGTGTGTGGTCCAAGTTGAGGTATTGGCAACGATTGCAGTCTGTCTGATTTCATCAAACCCATCACAATGTCTCGTAAAAATGTTAACTGAGACATTTGTCCATTCATCTCACGATGGATTCTCCAAGCCGCTACCACAGCCATGTTCAGTGTGTTGGTGAAAAATGGCCACCACCATTTCTTACCCTTTATTCTGGGTCGGTAACTACTCAAAAATCGATCAAGAAGATCTACGCCGCCCATATTTTTATTGTAAGATCCAACTATTCCTGGTTGAGGCAAATCAATCTTCTTTTTAGATTTTCGGCACCAACGCTTTGCTTGCCCCATAGGCTCCATACATTCAAAATTCGATGCTAAACATACAACTTTATTGTCTTTCCATTTTACTACACTTAAATCCTTTGTTATAATGTAGTCAAATGTCCCTCTTTCTTTTTTTACCAAAACTTTACTATCTTGTAAAGGACAGTTCTGCAGTCGGTTCTCTCTCACCGTTCCAGTTAGACGGAATTCCCTTCTTCGCATTTCTTCAAGCAATGGCAGAGAGTTGAAAAAATTGTCAACATACACTTTGTGTCTTCTACAGTTTTCTACACATTCTATTAGATCCAAGACAACTCTTGTTCCAAGGGGAGTTTTGTCTTCGGCTGCTGTTTCTTTTCCCACATAAACTTGTAAATTGAATGGATAACCTTGAGAAGAAGCAAGAATCCATAATTTGTAACCAAATTTTATTGGTTTTCCACGCATATACATTTTGGTAGAATGTCTGCCTGTATAAGGGATCATTTCCTCATCAATACTTAAAGATTCAGAAAATGTTCCGAATTGCTGCAGTTTTTTTCCAAACAAGTCTATAAAACATCTAACTTTGGCCAACTTGTCAGAGCCATCAATAGAATTATTATCACATAAATGGAGATACTTCTTTATATCTCTAAATCTCTGTCTACTCATGGCATTTTGTATGAAAGGCAGATTACAATCTTCTGAATTGCTCCAATATAAATCTTCTTGAGGCAAGGAATGATATCCGCTAAACAACAGAATTCCGAGAAATACTTCCAATAACTTTTCAGATAATGAAAAGGTATAATTATTGTTTTGCGTAGCATACCTTAAAGTTTCTTCTAAAATAAGATTCATGATATCAGAATCAAAATACATTTTGAATAATTTATAAGGAGTTTTACTTGCTAACTCAGGATGGATCTCTTCTAAAATTGGTGTTTTTTCAGACTTAATTGGATCTAATTTATCGACTTTTTTCCAAACATATGGTTTCGTTTTTGGCTCTTTCTCCTTCTTTGTCCTAATAGCTTTATTTATTTTAACCTTTTTTTTCCGTTTTGTCAATTTTTTGGACTCTGTTTGTTGGTTTTGACTTTTGTTGCAGTCATCTTCATCACTTGAAAAATAATTTTCTTCTGGACACCTCTTCCTCTTTTTATATGTTACTTTCTTCTTTGAAATATCTAGTGTTTCACGACGTTTTAAATTAAGTTCGACTTATCCGCATACATCCACTGGTTCTACTTCATCTAAATAATTTTCATTAAAATTTTCCTCATCAATTATCTGATCAGGATTTGGTGGCAAACAAGTGATTGTACACTCATCTGCTGAGAATTCATCCGAATCTAATGTTTCCATATAGTCTAAGGCTTCCTGCACAGTTAAAAACTTAGACGCCATTTTTACACTTTAAATAAAAGTACAGAAATTTCTCTATTGAAAATGAACCTTGCTTACTGAGCGCCTAGCTTAGACTGCTGACCAAGAATTTATCACACGTTTATCTAGAACATTCTCCAGAACGTTATGAATAGAATCAACTGTTTTGATAAAAACACCTGGACTTCAGCAACAAAAGAGGGGTTACTATGTTCAATAACAAAAGAGCCTGACCTTCAACAGTAAAGAATAAACAGCAGAGAGGTCAACAGATGTATTCATGGAAAAGGGGTGAGGACTTTATTTTGCTAGTCAGAAAGGGCCAAGTCTCCCATTTTGGGACCTTTCTAAATAAACAACTGTAAAACCCTTTTAAATTATTTTTCTTGATCTATGTTTGTTATGATTTAAAAAAATAACTATTTTTTTTTTCATATTCAATGTTTCGAAACTTTCGCCGTCGAATTAATTATTTTTAGTGATTTTTTTTCTTATGAAGTAAATATAGTCAATTTTCCTTAAATTTGAAAAATTTTAAAAAATAGAATTTAAATTACAAACTTTTTGAAAAAAATTCCAACCATGCTAAGTACTTCAATATTCAATAAAAGTAATATAAAATGTATGTGTCTTAATTACTTGTGGAGAAAAAAAATCTTAACAAAGGTTCCCAAAATGGGAGACTTGGCGCTTAATGGGTTAAGGTTTACGAAAATATAATATGACGAATAACCTCTTCCGAGTTACCAAAGATTTTGAAAAATGTCCATCTTCTGAAACCTCAGGAGCCAATAGATTTCTGGGATTTAAAGAAGCATTTATGAAACAAAAAGTTTCTATTGTTACCTGTAATTTTCAGAAATGTTTCCAAATAGTTTTTACAATATATTAATCAATTTTCTTAACCCGAAATATTGTTTTATCGGATGCTATCAATTCTGAAGCAAACATTTTCATGTTCAACACATATGATAAATTAACAGCATTAACTTTAAAAGTAATAGCATTAACATTAAAGTTAACATTATTTTGTTACTCTAGTTTATCTAAATTTTGTTAAGCAGCTGTAAATATTTGAGTATTGATAGCATCCGAAAAATCGATATTCTGGCTAGAAAATACTGATTAAAACACTGTAAAAGCTATGGGAACATTACTGAAAATTATGAGCTGCAAATGAAACTTTTTTTTTTTTTCAGAAATGTTTCTTATCTTGAAAATATATTTGTTTCAGAGGCTTATAAAGATAAAGGAACGCTTTTCTGAATTGCAGGTAACTCTGAAGAAGTTATATTATATTTTCGTAAACCTTAAAAAAAGATAAGAGCTAGCTTAAGAACTATTTATCTTTCTTTACAGTGTACATTAGGGTGGGCCGAAAAAAACTTTTTTTTTTATTCGCTATACCACGGAAAACTTGGCTTTAGGGTTGCTTAGTAAAATAAAATAAAATAAAAAATTATTTAAATTTTAAGTTTTGCGGCAGCACAATGCAAATGAATTTATTGAAAAGCAATAGTTTTCTTTCTTTTTTTAAAGCTATAAAAGAAAAAAATCTGCTATAGTGAAAAATCTTTAAAAGAAAGATATAAAAATACATTATAATAAAAAAAGAAGCAAAATTACTTCATTGGAGGTAGCACAAAGCATTTAAAAAATCCTTAAATTAATGCAATCAAGTTGTATTCACTCAGTGAATGTTGGCCGGATTGTGGGCCGGGTCTTTTTTTCCGTTTTGATTCGCTATACCGAAAAAGACTTGTGTCTAGAGTAGCTTAGTAAAATGCAAAAACAAAAAAAAATAAAATTTTACTGCTGGTGGTAGCGCAAAAGGCCTAAAATTTGAGAAAATTTGGCCTAAAACTAGCGTTTTTTTTTTCAAATTTTAGGCCTTTCGCTCTACTACCAGAAGTAAAATTTTATTTATTTTGTTTTTGCATTTTACTTAGCTACCCTAGACACAAGTCTTTTTCAGTATAGTGAATCAAAAAAGAAAAAAAGACCCGGCCCACAATCCGGCCAACATTCACTGAGTGAGTACAATTTGATTGCGTTAATTTAAGGATTTTTTAAATGCTTTGCGCTACCTCAAATGAAGTAATTTTGCTTCTTTTTTATTATAATGTATTTTTATATCTTTCTTTTAAAGATTTTTTACTATAGCGTTTTTTTTTCTTTTATAGCTTTAAAAAAAGAAAGAAAACTATTGCTTTTCAATAAATTCATCTGCGTTGTGCTGCCGCAAAACTTAATGTAATAAATTTTTTTTTAAATTTTATTTTACTAAGCAACCCTAAAGCCAAGTTTTCTGCAGTATAGTATAGCGAATAAAAAAAAAAAAAGTTTTTTTCGGTCCACCCTAGTGTACATACTTCATCTTCAATAGGGATCATTCTGTGGTAAATCTCAGTACTATGTATATATTTTATGGCAATCCAAGTATATTTACGAACGCTAGGGAATGATCAAGCAGACGAATGGAGAGCCAGACAAACTGATACTCAAACAGATTGACAGGCAAACCGAACTGACAAATACATTAAATAATGTTGGAAAGTTTTAAAACTGAGTTGTATGCTTTGCTTGAAATGCATCTGTTAGTAGTGAAAGATAGATCCACCAAACCTGAATAAAAATGATCTCTGGTCTGTCTGACAAAAGTGCCAGGCTGTGAGCTGCAGACTAAAAAATTTGAAAAGTACACATTTTTAGCTTTAATTTAACACAGAGTTTTTCCATGAACTTGATGAGGTAATTCAACCCTTAAAAATCAACCACTAAAATTTGGTCTGCCCATGGTATTCATGAAGGTATGCTATGGCAGACCAGTTCCATTGTAATATGCTAATTTAGTTCTGTTTAATGCAGGAATTTGATTCGTGAACTAATGAGTTTATTAGTTGTGAATAAGGTATTGGAAGTAACTGTGTACGTACACAAAATGCACCAAGATAGTTTGGCAGTAGAGGTCTGCACAGGCCTGGACTAATTTTTACAGGCCTTATGTTTTTCTGCAGGCTCGGGTTGGGCTGGGCCTAGTCATCTCTCTTTCCAGGCCAGCTGGACCTGGGCTTAACTTTTTTCTGCAGACTCAGGCTGAGCCAGACTTCTTTTTTCCAGGCCAAGCTGAAGTTGGACTTCATTCTTCCTAAGGTCTGCGCGGACTGACATTTTCAGGCCCAGTCCTGACCCAGTCCATATAAAAATCATTGGCCTAGCCTGCTCCTTGCAAAAATCAGTAAAATGAGGCCCGACACAACAATTTTGGCAAAAAATGTATAAATTTTTAAATGGCTATTATCCTACAATTAAAATTTTTAAAAAAAATTGTAGGTACATTCATTTTTAGGCAAAAAAATTAAAGTACAGTAAAATCTGTGAAATAAAGTCTGTTTTAAATGGAAAAATGTTTCGATCCATGCAAAATGAATATAATAATCCATGCGAAAAATATATAATACATATACAATAGACGATGTACCTGCTGAGAATGGAACCTGTCTATAACCGATTTTTCTTTTCTCTGAATCTTCATTTGAATGCAATTGTCTAAGTGGTCATTAATATTGTTGATATTTTGCAGTCCATGCATTTCGAACTTAATTTGAAAATAAAATCTATGCATAAGTAAGTGTGCTTTTTGAATTATTTTAATTCTTGAATAATCTTGCTTTAGAAATATCGGCATATTTTGTAGAAATTCATTCAGTGTGAACTTGTAGCTTTTATACCGGGCCGGGCTCGAGCCCAGATTTTAGCTTTTATACTGGGCCATGCAAATTTTTTTTTTGCACTGGCCAAGCCAGGCTTGCGCCAAATTCTTTGCTTTTATATCGAGCCAGACGTGGGCCATACTTTTAACTTTTATACAGGGCCAGGCTGGGGGTAAAAATTTTTTGTACGTGATGGACTGCAAATTAGTCATAAATTGTTATTGTCCTCTACTCTAAGTTGTTTTATAATATTTTACATATTATTAATACATAAACATTTTGCTATTCCATGTATGAATGTCAGTATAAGGAAAAAAAATAAGTACAATTTTAGTAATATAATGATGCAGGTTTAAATATTAACTTTCAGTGACTGATTTATTGAAGGCACTGAATATGCATGTTTTTTGGGCCTTCCCAAAACATTTTATAGGCATATTGCTTCTTTTATTACATGAAGTTTAGGGCCCGTTTGAGAGCGGGCCCCCAGGACACATGTACCAAAATCAGTGTTATCAGCAGCTGTAAATCAGTCCCTGTTAACGTTACATTCATTACCTGGTGTGATAAAGTATAAACTTCAATTTAGTTGTACACCAGCCTAAAAGTTTGAGATCCTCTGATATAAAGGATATCAAATTTTATTATGCATATGTATGTATGTATGTCTTGTTTTCCTCTCTGTAGGTGGCTGTAGTAAAACATAAAGCTACTGGAAAAGTTTATGCAATGAAAATTCTAAACAAATGGGAAATGTTAAGAAGGGCTGAGGTAATGTAATTTGCTATCATTTTTATTATTTTATTTTAAAACTTTCGATTTCTTATATGTCTTTTGTTTGTTTTCAAAGTTTTTTTTCTCCTGAAAAAAAAAAAAAAAAATCTTTATTTGTAGTTTGCATGTGCAATGATAGTTTTTGCTTTTTATCTATTATTATCAGTTTAGATTACAATATAATTTAATTTAAAAAATTTGATTATTAAGAAAATAAAAATTTCTTGAATTTTAACCTGTAATCCATGTTGATAGGTCTCAGGAACTCCTTATGCATAGACTTCACATTGCATAAAAGTCCCAAAATTACCACTCCCTGTCCTCCAATACCAAATAATCATAGTTTAACCTTTAGAATTCTTTAATTTTTTGGTACTTCTCCATTACTTGTTGACCACTATTCATAACAAAAAATTATCGCCAAACTATAGTATTTAAGGCTAAAAATGCATGACCGTGTTCACATTCACTTGACGTCAGAAGCGTTGCACGTATTTGCTATGTCATCAAGTGGTTATTAATTTCACTTTTACCTGTATTTTTCTTTATGTTTTACTGATTTATTAGTTATTTCATTAATTAAAATAACAATTGTGTCCTTAAATGGCAGTGTCATGATATTAAAAACGGAAAAAACATTGAAAAAATGTTGCGATGTATAGTTACGTACAATAGATAAGTTTACAAGTTTCAACTGATGTCACAAAATTTTTTTCACCAGCCGAGAGGGATATAATTAAGAAAAATAATATAAATAAATAAATATCCAAGATTTTTTGTTTGTAAATTTTATTCTTTAACCTTACTAAGTTGACACATTGCTGAGTGGGAGATTTCAAAATTTCTTGTATTTATTTATTTACCGTAAAATACCGACTGTAAGCCCCCCCTTTTTTCAAAACCAAAAAGGGTTAAATGTGGGAGGGGGGCTTATAATCGAGATGAAAAAAAATCATTTAAAAACTTGTTTTCATCATCGTTTTATCATTAATTTAGAAATAAAAAGGGGTGAGAATCTTCTGCATTTCGGCAGATTTTCACTAATAAATAAATAAATAAATAAATATATAAATCCCTCCCCCCTAAAATCTGCCCCCCCCAAAAAAAAATCTAAAAAAATATTTTCTTTATTTGCTATTTTATTGTAACAATAAATCATCTAAATCCACTTCAAAATTACTGCTTCCACCTTTGCCCCCCCCCCCCCCCCCTTCTTTAGTACCAAAACTCCATAGTTTAACCTTTATAACTCTTTAATTTTAAATTTCTTTTCAGACTTATTTAATACTCTATATTAACAATATATAAACCTAATCTACCACCTAAATCAACCCCTCCTCCTAAAATCACTGCTTTTGTTCCCCTGCCCCCACAGCCTCATCTCATGAAGACCTCCCCACCGCCTGCAAATGCATCTCATTAAATTTTAAATCTTAAATTCTTAATTTTTTTCTGCTCTATTTGTGATTTTTTTGTAACAATATTAAAATAAAAATCTAAATTAATCACCTCCTCCCCCCAAAAAATTCCGGTTTATTTTCCCTGCCCCCTCCCCCAGTATATAATATAAAGTCTTCATGCGATAATTAAATAATAATTTTCAACAATAATTAAATAATTATCTAATTTGCTTCTTCCCCCACCCAAAAAAATTCTGCTTTTTTCCCCCTCCCCCCCAGCACATAAACCTTAAAATCTTTAAAAATATTTTTTTAAATTTTTATGCTGTATTGTTAGATTGTAGCAACAATAAATAAATAATAATGCTCTCTTCCCAATAAACTCTTCCTTTAAATTTTCCCCATCTCCTGAAAAGGAGTCTTTTTTGTAATTTGACTGTTCTCACAGCTTTTTTTTTTTTGTTAATGGGAGGGGAGTTTTTTTTTTTACAGAACATATTTATTTTAAAGCATAAAATATACACATGATTCAGGGAGGGAAGAACAGCCAAACTGCAAAAAATATGAAAATTTTTTCTTTCTTCTCATATATTTAGAAATCCACCCCCCTCCCTTGGAAGGAAAGGACAGAGCAAAAATTTCAAATGGGATGATTATTTTAGATGAGTGATACTTATATGAGATGAGTTACCTTACTATAAAATAAGAAATAGAACAGCATTTAAACAAATATACAGTGGTGGCCAAAAGTGTGGACATTTTTTGAAAGTTTCATGTTTTTCAACTTTGTGTGCTTGTAGAATATATTAATTTTCATTTAAATACAAATGTTTATATATCAAATTGAAGGTAATTTAATGTAGAATTTAATAATAAAAACAGTATTACAATATCTGTATTAGTTATAAAGTTATGCAACTAATAGTAACATCTATCTTAGATTTGCATTTTTTTAAAGTGATACTTACAGAATCAATACTTAGTAGGATAACCCTTATTTTTTAAGACAGCTTCACTGCGTCATTTCATCGAGTGAACGAGTGTTTAGAGTTCATCTTTTGTAATCACATGGTGCCAAGAATCAATTATAGCTTCAATAAGTTGTCTTTTATTGGATGGATGTTTTTTTCGTACAACAATTTTCAAACGTCGCCACAAATTTTCAATTGGATTGAGAACAGGGCTGTTTCTTGGCCATGGTAATATATCTATACCTTTATTTTGAAACCATGCTTTGCATACTTTTGCTGTGTGGCATGGAGCTGAATCTTGCTGAAAAATAAATGGTGCGTTGTTGGGGAAGGATGGAAGATATCAATTTTGGTTCCAGGACAGTTTCGATGTATTTTTTGGCATTCAGGATGCCATCACTTGAATTGGACCCACACCATCTGCAGACATACATGCCCAAATCATGACATTTGTTGGGTTTTTTGTAGTTGCTTCATTGCAATCAGGATGAAGTGCTTCTCCTACTCTACGTCTCACATATTTTCTACCATCACTACCAAAGAGCGATATTTTACTCTCATCGCTCCAGATTACTTTCTTCCATTGATTTTCTGACCATTTAATGTGTTCTTTTGCCCATTTAACTCGTTTTTCGCGTTGCTTTTGATTTAAATATGGTTTTTTCCTTGGAATTCTAGCTTGTAGTCCAAATCATGATAACCTTCTTCTTGTTGTTCTTGAACTTACTGCAATACCCGCTGCATTCATTTCACATCTAATGGCATCTGATGAAATTTTTCTATCTTGAAGGCATAGTAGGCGTGTAATTTTTTTATCGGCAGTAGCACTTGTGCATTTTTTTCGGCCTGATTTAGCCTTATTTTCCACTGATTTCGTTTTTTCATAACGCAAACAGAACTTTCGTACACCAGAACAAGTCACTGAATCACCAACTTGTCTTGCAATTTCAGCATAAGTGAGGCCATTTTCTCTCAATATGACAATTCGGCTTCTTTTTGTAGATGTCCAATTAGTTCTTCTTGTTGATGACATTGTTTAAAATTAGTTTAATTAAAAAAAAGGACTTTAAATATTCAAAAACACAATACTCTATTTAAATGTACTAGTATGCATCATTCTGCAAAATATTTCCACAACAATAACTCTTTTACTATCCAAATAACCTAAACTATAGTTGCAGACATTTGATTGGTCCTCAGATCAGTGTTTGTGATTGGCTAGTACGCTTTTATTACAAAACACGTCCTTATTCAAAATGATTTGTGTTTGTTCTACTAAAATGAGCATAACTTGTTTTGTAATACAGATACTGTAATACTGTTTTTATTATTAAATTCTACATTAAATTACCTTCAATTTGATATATAAACGTTTGTATTTAAGTGAAAATTAATATATTCTACAAGCACACAAAATTGAAAAACATGAAACTTTCAAAAAATGTCCAAACTTTTGGCCACACACACACAAATACAGCAGACTTAAAAAAAAAAATACTTTTAAAGATTTTAAATATTGTATGTGTGTGTGTGTGTGTGTGTGGGGGGGGGGCATTTTTGAAGTAGAGAGAAAACTTAGGTGGCATATTATCTATTTATTGTTTCTAGATAGCAACAAATAAAACAAAAGATTTCTTCAAATAAGAGTTTTACAAATTTTAAACTTTGTATTCTCGGGAATGAGGGGGTAATATGAATTTCAAAGGAAGGGGGTTGTAATTTAGATGATTAACTATTTATTTATTGTTATTAGAGAGCAACAAATAGGACAGAAGAGTTTTTTTTTTTTTATAAATAGTTAAAATATATATATAAATAGTTAATATATATATATATATATATTATAGGGTTTGGCAAACAGGGGGGAAGCAGAAATTTTAGTGGTTGAGAGATAATTGAAATGGTTGATTATTTATTTATTGTCACTAGACAGCAACAAATAGAGCATATATTTTTTAATAACAAGTATTCTTTTGTATGCTGAGAGGGAAGGGGGAAACATAAATTTTGGATGGAGGGGGAGATTGTAGTTTGGAGGACTGATTTTTTACTTATTGTTATATTACTAGCGAGCAGCAAGAAGGCTAAAAGAATTTAAGTATCTCAAAATTTTGAACTTTTTGTGTTGGGGAGGGCAGAGAAGGGAATCAGACATTTCATGTGGGAGGGAAGGGGGGTATTTCATTTACAAAAGATAAAAGCAAAATTTGAAATCTTCCAAAAATTTCAAAAGATTGAAAATTCTTTTCCTTGGATTTTTAAAATCAATTTTTTGTACAATTTTTTTTTGTGTGTGTGTGGAAAGGGGGGGCTTATATTTGAAAATGGAAAAGATAATCAAAATTACTTAAAAGTAGGAGCGGGTTTACTTTCAGGATTTTACGGTGATGATTTTTGTATATTATTGTATGTATTAAATTATTTATGTGGTTGTCATTCTGGACGAGAAAAACTTTCTGAAGTATATTTTTCTGCTTTTAGTACTGGAAAGTTCTGAAATTTCGTAAAATTCAAAAGATCACAACTCAGTGAGTTTGGTCATAAAAGAATAGTATTTTTACTCTTGTATTTGTCAGAGCATGATGAAAAATTTTCTAAGTATAACTTATAAGATCCAGGGACAGTTTAAAAATTATAAAAGTGTAATTCTTTGAAAATTAATGGCAAGACTATTTCATCAATGTAATCTTAATTCCTACTTTACTTAGAATACTTTTGGAAATTACATTGCCTACATATCTTCAACAGGTAAAAAACTGAAGCCAATTTCAATCTGAAGCCATTTTCAGACACCTTGTAGATCCATCATTGTATAGAGGGACTTGAGCTGGAAGAACAAGGAAAAAAAATATGTTCAGTTCTTGCTTTTTTCAAAATATGACCAATATCTTTATTAAAAAAAATAATTTGAATGAAATATGGATTGAAACATCATTGGAGAACATTGTTAACTTTTAAAATAATAATAATAATAATAATAAATCCTGCGATATTCAGCTCTAAGTGCAGTAATAGCTGACTATGGGGCTCCTGGCTAATCTTGATGTTGATACATTAATTTGTCAGTAACTTGATGATAAGGGATTGTTCATAAGCTGCAATTTTTCTAACATAAAATATTGTAATTTATGAGATGCAACCTGAAAACACTAAAAATTCATAATTATCAAGATATAATTTTGTATGTTTTGGTCATACAAAAATGTAATTTTTGACGTTTTATTTGTTAGAATATGAAGGAAGTTTTTTTAAATAAAAATTTTAAGACCCAGGTATCATATAAAAATAAAAATTTGTAACTTAAAAAAAGAAAAGAAAACCTATTTTGAACTAAATGGTTTTTGAATCTCATGAAAAAGAACAACATTTGCTATATTTTTGCAATTGAAACTATATCTCTAAATCTAACGGTTTATGGATTAGCTATTGGACAGCTATCAGAAGAGACAGTCTGTATATATAACATAATGAATTTGCATCCCCATCAGGAGGGACGATGCAACTAGGTCATGCCATGCAAGGTTGACCTATCCATACTACAATATATGAGCTGTCTTGTTCATGTGCTGCTCTTCCTTTTCATTATTAGCCTCTTTCATAAATTTTCATATACTTGAACAATTTGGTAAAAAAGTATTTATTGTTTCTTTTTCTTTTTGGTATGTAATATTTATTCTTTATTGCAAATAAAGGAATAAGAGCCTGAAAGTATGTTTTGATTATACGAAATGTGATATGCAGAGCTGTCCTTAGCAAAAGCGAGGCTGAGTGCAAGAACTTTTGCGAGGCCCTTCCATTCCGACTAATGTTGCCAATTTAGCTGTTTTTTTTATTCATTTACCAGAAATTTTTAATAGTAATTTTTGCTTTATTGAATGACATATATATATATATATATATATATATATATATATATATATATATATATATATATATTAAGAGATTAAATAAAGTGAAGGTAACTATTCGAAAATTCTGGTAGATATTTTGAATTAAAAAAAATCCTCTAAATTGGCAACATTACTTCTCACAACGTAATCAGCTTTTGATAAAGCTTGCGCTCGAATAACATACACAGTGGCGCATCAAAGATTATGTTTTTTTTTTGGGGTGTGTGGGAGGGTAGTATGTTTTTGTAGAGGTTAATAGATAATCGGACCAATTTCCTTTCATAATTCTCGGACTGGAGTTGATCTATTCTTTTTTCAGAGATTTGGAACGGGCAGAGAATTCATTCTGGCCGTGTCATGTCGGAGCGTCTTTTTCTTTCTTTCTTTCTTTTATTTTGTTTTTGGGGTGGGAGGGGGGTAAATTAGCAACATTGCACAGTCGTTAAAAGAGAGCGAGAGAGAGAGAGACCATCCTCATACTTTTTAATCGTGAAATTGCCGTAGAGTGATGCGAAAGGTACTGTTAGACTGCGAATTGTGTCTATTTTTTGAATTTGAATACAAATTCTGAAAGAGGAGTCCTCTACATATTAAAAATTGTATCGACTTAGAAATAAAAATCTTTTTTGCAGCCAGCCATTAAACTAACCCTCAGATCCCTGGCTCTGTCAGTTTTTTTTCGAAACCCCTCCCCTTATATTTTAGTGTATCATAAATATAAGGAGCGACAATTTAAAACACTTATAACGTGATCTGCAATTATCATAGAATACTCTCATATTTTGCATGATAAATATAATATTTATAAAGGAGGGACTTTGTCGTTTTTTTTAACCGAAGCCACTAAATTTTAGTATAGAACAAATATAAGGGCTCCTTAACCAAAAATACTTATAAATCTGATCCAAAATGTCGTGCAATATAAAATTTTGTATGGTAACCCTTTTAGGGGGAAAAAAGAGGCTCTGTCGATTTTTTATCGAAGCTGAACATATTTTATTGTATTATAAATATAAGGTGGTAACAAATGAAACATTTATAACTCGAACTGAAGTTGCCGTAGTAAAATCATATTTTGTTTTGGCATTTTTTAATGTATTATATTAAAGCGACAAAGTCCCCCTTTTAAATGATTATGTTTACCATACAATACTTGCACGGGCCGCAGCAATTTGGATTCGAATTATAAGTATGTGTAGTTATCGAGTCCTTATATTGCACTATACTAAAATTCAGGGGCTTCTGTTAAAAGAAAATGACAATGTCTCCTGTAAAATTATGCCACTTTGTTTATGCACACAAAATTTTACCTCGCTGTGACAATTTGATCACGAATTATAAGAGTTTAAATTTGTCGGGCTCTTATATTCAGCATTTTATAAAATTTAGGGGCTTCTGGTTAAAAAACCGACAATGTCTCCTGTAAAATTATGTTACTTTGTTTACGCATAGAAAATTTAGCGCTCTGTGACAATTTATTACGAGTTATAAGAGTTTAAATTTGTCGGGTTCTTACATTCAGCTTTTTATAAAAATGTAAGGGTTTGATAAGAAAATGATAATGACCCTCTTAATGTTGAATCGTACAACGTTTATAGGTCTACGACAATTAGAGTCCGAGTTAGAGGGGGGGTGAAAGGGCATCGACAGAACCGAAGTATCATGTACTTTAAAATTTTATTGTGAAATAGATAACTCACAACAACAAAAAATAATTATTTAGCTATTTTGCATTAATTTGTTTTTCGGGCACGAGGCCCTGTGCGGCCACACCTGTTGCACACCCCTAAGGACGACTCTGGCAGTATGACTTGTAAAATTATGTACATGTATAAATAATACTGTAAATGCTTCCTTTTACCTAAGCTAATTTTTAATTTTTTTTTTCAGACTGCTTGTTTTCAAGAAGAAAGAGATGTTTTAGTTCATGGTGATAAAAGGTGGATTACAAATCTTTATTTTGCATTTCAAGATGACAATAATTTAGTAAGTATATTATTTAAGTATTCCTTTGAACTTTGTCCATGTATTATTTCCTTAGTGTTTTCCTGCATTGCATAGTGAATAAAAACTTGCCTTCAAATTGTAAGATACAACCAATTTTTTATATCTAATTTACAAAAGACAGAAAAAAACCTAATTATAAGAAATTGAAATTTAGACAAATTGTATGCCGAACAGTTATTTATTGAAATTTATTTGACAACTATACTAATATTATAATATTATCCCTGTATCAGCATTTATAATAGTGACTATCCCTACTTAAAACATGAGCTAATTTTTTTTTTTCTGCACTTATGTACCCAAACAGGTGCTAGAACATTTTTTTTTTTAAATTTGAAATGGTGGTTATGTTAAAAACATAAATGCTCATTAAGAAGAGTTTTCAAAAATTCCAAATTTAAAAAGGTCAAAAAAGCGAAAAACATTTTAAAATCACAACTACATACTAGTCATTTATAATTTAAAAGTAAATAATTAGAATGTTTTAAATAAGTTTGTGCATGCAGTTAAAAAATAAATGAAAGATTTTGTAATTAGATTGTAAAATTAGATTTAAATAAGGAACATGTAATCTTTTATCTGTAATTTATGCATGGCATTGTCATTCCATATTAGCAACTAAGTTGTTGGTCATTGGCTGGCATCTGGCCAAATTGACATCTGTTATATTTTTAATGTGTGTATATACTATATATTGATATGTTTACAGATTTTAATCTGTTATTTAATAATTAAAATATTTTTCTAGTATTTTCTTATGGACTATTATTGTGGTGGAGATCTTTTAACCTTGCTGAGCAAATGTGAAGATCGTCTACCTGAAGACATGGCTAAATTTTATATTGTGGAAATGATTTTGGCTATTCATTCTATTCATAAACTTGGTTATGTGCATAGAGATATCAAGCCTGATAATGTGCTATTAGATGCCTCTGGACACATTCGACTGGCTGATTTTGGTTCATGTTTAAAGCTTCTAGAAGATGGTTCTGTAAGACAGTTATTTGTGTATTTTTTAATTAATAATACTTGAGTTTTTAACAGACTTAAAAAAAAAAAAAGAGGAGGTTCTCAATTCAGTGCATATATATATTGTATGTTCAACGATTACTTCAAAACTATGCGATCGATTCATGTTTTTATTATTATTTTTTTTTATTTCTTCAAAATTGGCTCAGTACTTTTTTAGAAATTCAACAAAAACCAAGATTTTTTTAAATTAATTTATTTTTTTAAATATTTCCCTTTTAACGATTTTCATCAAGTGATGTAGCGCTATCTGTTTGGTGAGAAAGTAGCTACTCGCTGATTTTGCTGCTCCTTTATATGGTTTTGTTTCTAGGATTGTTGTAGGGAAAATCAAAAAGCAATGTTTTAATAATTAAAAACTTTTATGAAATAAACAATCAGTAAATCAAAATTGTAAAGCATTTAAATTTATCCAAGATTTCTGCAGTACACTAACTTCATTTGAAGACCTATATTTTTATGGTGGAAAGATTTTGCACGCAGGGTGGGTCAAAAGTCACTGGCAAATTTTTGAATTTAATATAAAATCAACTAATTAGCATATGATAAGTGTAGTTGACAAAACTGCCAATTTAATAAATAATTGTGAACTGTTCATATAATTGGATCCAATTCAGAAATAGCGATCCACGCAACTGCTACTATTGTAGTGCATTGCTTTCCAACAGAGTCAATTTGTAGTTACTTTGTAGTAATTTTACTTTGTAGTAGTTTTAGAAATCCGTTTTTTTTTAAGGTTAAAAAGCTTATAATTATTGTTTATTGTTAATTACCAAAATCATTTGTAAAATATTGAAATATATTAACATCTTAAGAATGTTTTTAATTTTCTTTTAAATTTTTAAAACATTCTTAGGTTTATATATATATATTTTGTATTTCCTTCTTATGACTAACAGCTTTGGCAAGTTAGAGGAAAATGTCTTAAGGAAGAAAAGAAAAATTTTCACAAACACTTTTTGGCCACTTATACATCGCTTCATAGACACAAGCAATTTGTTCAGTATTTAAAACATTTAATCTATACATTCTGTGAAATTTATTTAATTTATACTTACAGAAGCAATTTATTTAATATATACACCAATAAGAAATATAATGCCACTTGTAGATCTGTTATGCCAGTTAGCCACATAAACATTCTTCTTTCTATAATCGCTAATATTGCATATTTATATGATTTTTCTTCCATTATGCAGTTGCTTATCATAACCATTTTCATAGATTCTTTTAGAAAAATGAAATACCTACCTCTTTTGGAAAAGCTGTAGCATCGTTTTTTTGTCACTAGTAAAAAAAAAAAGTTTTTTGTAAAGACAAACTTCACAATCTTAAAAAACATAACAGGTAGATTAGAAATTTTGTCACTGGTCACCATTTTGTTTTTATTGCTGTGTGTAATATTTGGTAATAACTCATACTTTCTTAAATCTGAGTTACATCAAGGTAACTATAAAAATAAAATACCTTTTATCTTTGTATTATTGGGATAGAAAACTGATAAGAAATGTCAATTTATGGAGGGGGAAAATATATTCTCTGTAGTAGTTTGATTTGTTGTGTATTTATCATTTTGAAACTTAGTAAATTACTTGAAATAAATGTAAGTTGTGCAATACTATCATTTAATATTTTCATAATTAAAGGAGAATGACACAAGTGATTGGATATCTCACATTTATTGACTTATCAATAAAAATGCATTAGATATAAATACAACTTTTTATTTCATCCTAATACATTAAAGTATTTAATTTTGCAAGAATATTAACACTTTTAGCTAGCAAAATATTAACTTTTTCAACCTCATTTCCAATTTGTTAAATTTCAATATATGCCATTTTTCTATTAAGAAACCTATAAAATATACTTTTATGTGTAAACAATAATAAGTGCCACAGAAAAATAAATTAAATCTTAAGGGATATTTTGGACCAAAAAATTCTTTTCATGATTATCAATGAAATTTTTGGTCTGAAATATGCATTCATATTTATTTTGTTTTTGAGAAGTGTCATTTCAAAGCTTATTTTAACTTATTTAACTGTCATAATTTCTTCCATTGCTTCAGTTTATTCTTGTCTTTTGACCCCAGTATTAGCAATATTTAAAATAATTGTCATTTATTTAAAAATTAATTTTATGCTTTTTAGTAGTTTATTTGGATTACAAATGTACTGTCCTTGTGGTATACTAATTCTTGCTATTTTTCTGATTAACTTGATTTTATTCTTTTTAGGTTTTATTCCTATTTTTATGATTATTTATTTATTATTTTCTTTTTGCTCTTTATGTATTTTCTGCTTTTGACATCTTAGCCATTTGCTTTTGTGATTTATAAGATACATTCTTTCTTTGAAATGTCTGCCATTTCTTATATAACCATGATTTAGTTTATGTGGCTGGTAGGAATCTTATTCGGTGGGGCTGAAGTGAATCAGAAGAATAAACTTGTTATATTTAAAGCTGTATGATCTTAAAAATATTTGAAATATTTATTCCTAACATTATTCATTAATATTAACCCCTTAATCGTTGTATAATTTTGGGAAAATCCCTTCAAAAATCGTCGATTTTTTTTATTGCCCGATTTTATTATTCATAAAAATCTGAGTTCATTGGTAAAAGAAATGGTGCATTTTTTTCATATTTAACCCTTTCAGAGGCGGTGGTATGTTTATGAAATCGCTTAACTTTAATACCCAAAACTCTAACGGCACCAGAAATTTGGTACAAATATTTTCCTTTGCTATATATGCGAAATTTAGCTTTTTCTTATTTTGAAATAAATCTGTTCATAAATTCCAGTGTCAATCATTTATTTCAACATTTTAGAAATGGAAGTGTTTTGCCCCTGAAAGCGTGAAAGTATGGATAATATTTTTAAAAATCGCAATTTCACTTACCTTGTATGCCGTTTTTGTATACACATGACGTGCAGGGAAGCTTTGGGGGAATGTTGTAATTTGTGGTTTCACTTTGATTTAAGGTAAAGATATAAAAATCCTTTTTATTAAGCTATATTACCTCAAAGACAATAATTTTATTCAAATTTAATTTCAAAATCAGCATTCAATATATTTTTCAAAATTTAATTTTCAATGTATGGAAAACTTTGAAACATGGTATGCACAGTCCTACATTACAGTCCTTACAATAATGTCTAGTTTATTTTCAAATTTTCTTTCCATTTCTATTCACATGGGATGAACAAACTTTACATTCTCTATAAGGTTTATCTCTTTTGTCGATAGGCGGTATAACATCCAGAAAATGGCGTTCATACAAACGACTGGATATTGCGTCGCCCGAAGAACGGCCCCGTTTACGGAAATTTCCTTCTGTATGATATTTTTCAACACTTTCATCTACTAAATCGAGTCTGAACTTTAGATGAGATTTTCTGCCTCCTTCTTTCTTATAAACTTGAAAAGCATTGAAAACGGCTTGGTCCAATAGATGGAAGACTACCTTTTTATAATATTTCTTCCCACCATCTCTAGCTACATGGTAACTTGAAAGAAATTGATCTACTATATCAACACCTCCCATAGTTTGATTGTAATCTACAACTGTTTTTGGCTTCCTTTCATTCTTCTACTTTGAGTTGTAACTTCAACAATTTCAGAATTATGTATTGAGAATAACAATGTCACATCTTTTTTGTCTTTCCATTTCAACGCCATAAGTTTTCCTCGTCTAAACACATGAACTTCACCAGTTTTTAACTTTTTTTCTCGCAAACCTTCTGGCATATCTTTTCTGCTTTTTCTAATAGTTCCAACAACATCTGTTTCATAACTCAAAAGAATATCACATAACTCCTGCAATGCATAATAATTGTCCATTGTTATACAATGTCCTTTTCTCAGTAATGGCGTCAATAGTGTCATAACGACCTGTGAGAGCATCGAGAGCGTTTCGAAGTCTTTGCTGAACAAAGTTCCTTTCCCTGTACAAATAATAAGACCATATATATCCAGTACTAGATGAGCACAAGATAAATGATTTTATTTTAAATTTCGCTTATCAAACTTTCATCAATAGTAACATCTCTTTCAGGGGTAATTGTACTTCTATACAAATTATTCAGATGCTCACAAACAGTCCAAATTTTATACAGTTTTGGATTAGGATAATTTTCAGGATCGTGAGCTTCATTATTTGCAAAAATGTAAGTATTTTTTAATTTTGCTGTACCTATTGTACATCATAATATTGTGAAAAAATGGTGTCTCAACAGATAATTTTTTAGTCCAATACATACTTTCTTCCATTTTTTTACAATTCCTTCGACAATTGTAAGAGCAAGGAACAATCGCATTTCATTTCGAGAGACAGGTTGCCATTCTGGTCGCCCTTTTACTCTTTTTTTTCTCCAACAACATTTCCCAACTGCTCAGCATATCGATTAGTTTTGTTTACAATATTATCCACTAATTCATCATTTATAAAATGCTAATAGTACTGCAGAACACCCAAACTAGCATAAAACGAAACATTAACCTTTGGCTGCGATTTGAATTGAAAGCGTGGAGGTGCGTAATCTTGAGCACTTGACGAAATTTTATGCCACTGACGGTTTGGAAAAGAAATATCATCATCACTATCTTCAGTTTCTGATTTTTCGAAGTCAAAAACATCTGAAAAAATAGAATCTTCTGATTCATTTCCAGATATCTCAGCACTAAAATCTTCCACGTCACTTGAGCTACTCAACATTGAAATTTATAAAGCGATGACTCAGATGTATTCAGATTGGAAACAAATGAAACATGTGTTCCAATTCGTACAGTTTATTGAAATTAAGCATTCCGATCTTAAAACCAAATTTGTCAGTTCAGTGCTTACATCTATTAAGTGCTTAAGCATTTAACACTAAAAGTGATGGAAATTTCCCTGAAGTTTAAAAAAGAAAATGTACACCAGAATGTTTATTTAAAGGTTTTTAACTTATCTATTTAACTTATTTTTGTGCGATTTATATATTTAACTCTTTTTCAAAGAAATTTCTGGCTCAAATCGAATTGTACATATTTGGTAGCAGTCAAATTGACTTTTCTTGGTGCTTCTAGTGTTAAAGTAATTTCGCGAACAAAAAATTCAAAGAAGATACCAGAAAATAGTAGCTAAAGTCATTAGAAGCTTAGCCCGTGAGGGTCACAGGCATGGTCACATGAATGTCTCGGGCGCGACGATTAAGGTGTTAATATTATTTTTTTTTTTTTACATGGTGTATAAATTTTTTAAACTAACTAATGAATTAAAAGAAATCATACTATTATAACATCAAAAATTGGTAAATTTCATTAAAGTTTTGAAATAAGCACAATAATATCACTTATACAATTGTTAATGGACCAAAGAAAAAAGTCATATTATGGAGAGAGTTGTATGAAAGATCACACTTTATTGTATCAAATTAATAAAATAGCAAGAAATATTTTAAGTTTTGCTCTTTACATTGTAAAATTTTCCATTACATTAGGAAATGCTAGTTAAAAATACATCTTTTTGAACAGCTTAGCCTAATACAAGCTCTTACTGATTCGGTCCTTTTAATATTTACTTTTATTTTCTCTCTCTCCCACCCCCCCTTTTTTTTATGCATCATAAGATTTTTTAAAATTATTTTAATGGTCCTAAACTGAAATATTTTAAAGAGAAAATATATTAATTTATAATGTTTTTTAATTATTTGTACATTTACACTTTTGATTTGATAAAGTTGTGCTGATATCTACAATTCTCATTCCTCATGCCACAATATTTCTTTACTCTACTGTTTCAGGTTCAGTCAAATGTTGCTGTTGGTACTCCAGATTACATCTCTCCTGAAATTTTAAGGGTAATTTATTTTTATGTTTTTTTCTTACAAAACATAAATCTACACGTTGTGAATTTATCATATAGAAAAATCTTTTTTTATTCTGTTTATTAGATATATTGTGTTTGTTTTATATTCTTGCTTTTGTAAAGTTAAGTACTTTTATTAAAGAAATTTTTGAATTTTAAGTAAGTATTTCTTTTCTTTTATTCTTTCTTATTCTAATAATCTTTTATTACTTTTAATAGGCAATGGAAGATGGTCAAGGAAAATATGGTCCAGAATGTGATTGGTGGTCTTTAGGAGTGTGTATGTATGAAATGTTATATGGAGAAACACCCTTTTATGCTGAATCATTAGTGGAGACTTATGGCAAAATCATGAATCACAAGGTTAGCAGTTGTTTAAAGTTTCTTATTTAGTTAAGAACAGTGTTTTTTTTTCTTTTCATTGATCATTTTATTTTAAAGACTAGCAGGCTATGCCCGCTGCGCTGGTCCATTTTTTCCAAATGAACCTTTAATCAAACGAAATGGTGAGTTCAACCTTGTATTTTAAAGCAATATGGATCTTCACCTGGAAAGTCCTTCCGCATTACTGGATACAATGCAAACGTCATTGCTCTATTATGTCATTTTATGCTTTAGACAAAATTTGGACTATTAAGAAGCATTAATAGTAGAGTTTATCATTAGTAGAGTTAGTGATCATTAATAGTAGAGTTTGCTAGAGAAAAGTGGCCGTTATGACCAACAGAAATTAAAATATTCTCTAGTCACCACACTACTAAAAAAGAGAGCATTACAATTATTGCAGAGATTGACCATTGAACTTAAATTATGTTCGGGTTATTAATTTTCATTTGTTTGTTCTTGAAGAAAGGGACTTTTAGTTTGGTGCTATGTGTGGTTCTGATAGCTTAAATATAAATACAATCTCACTCTACATTACATTATATTTTGTAATATGCGTCATTTTCTGGCAGGTCTACTACAGTTTTCTATCTTAGGATTCCAGCAGAGTAAATATAGTCAAAATATAATAAATTATTTTGCACACATTGGACAATGTTTAATTTTCATATTTAAAAGATATATGAATCATAAAAAAGTGGATATTTCAAGCTGAATTGTTTGAATAAAAATAAAATAACGTCATTTTCAATGCCTTTTCATTTTATATACCAGCTGTAATCATGTAACCATTAACCTGGTAAAAATCTCTATAACTGATTCTCATCGAAAAATAATCCTCTAGTTTGCATCAAATAAAGTCTTCATAATCTCCTGTAATCGAGTCCAGAGCGAAGTTTGAAGCCAAACATTAGAAGTTAGATATGAAGTTAGATATAGTTACAAATGTATCAGAGTTAGATACAAAACGAAATTAATTACGTGCCAGACTACGTTCCATTATACACTGGCCTCCAAAAGTTAAGGTACAACATGTTTTTCGAAGCTCGGCAGTCAGATTAAACTTCATAGTTTATATGAATGACAATAATAA
Source organism: Maratus michaelseni (assembly GCA_963931845.1). Lineage (NCBI taxonomy): Eukaryota > Metazoa > Arthropoda > Arachnida > Araneae > Salticidae > Maratus > Maratus michaelseni. Next base: position 251,113,969 of record OZ007590.1, on the reverse strand, counting down.
GCTTTAAAAAACATACGCAAAAATTTCAGCTACCACTTTTATTTTATAGAAAAGAACCAATGTATTTGTGAATGAGAGAAAAATATGCAATTACGAAGCTTTCGTAATTTTGCGTGTAAGTTTTGTTGTATTCGAACTATTGTGGTCAGTTTTGTTCACAACAGCCAGTAGAGTCTAGAAATGTCTAGAAGAAGTCGTTTGCCCAATTCATTAAGGTGGCGCGCGGTAGGATGGATGGAAATGGACTGTCACAGACTCGAGTACTGCTAGACGGCTCAATGTGTCTCGCAGTGTACTCCAACGACTCTGGGATCGGTTTGAATCCGAAGATTCTGTGTCCAGAAGACATGTTCCAGGCCGCCCACGTGTTACAACACCTGCAGAAGACCGGTTTCTAACTCTTTTGGCCCGAAGGAGAAGACTACTGTGCCGCAACTCATTGCAGACCACTTTGCAGCATCAGGGAGAAGAATCTCCGCTACTATGGTGCGAAGACGTCTTCACAATGCAGGTCTCTGTGCAAGGCGACCAGTTGTGTGTGTCCCCCTCAACAGATGACAGAGAAAGGCCTGCTTATGTTGGGCAAGAGAACACGTTTCCTGGACCAGACAACAGTGGGCTTCTGTACTCTTCACAGACAAGTCCAGATTCACACTGGAGAGCGGTTCAGGACGTCTTCTGATCTGGAGAGAACAATGCACTCGATACCATCAATCAAACACTGTCGAAACACACAGGTACAGAAACGATGGAATCATGGTTTGGGCAGGGATCTCACTCAGAGGCCACACTGACCTGCATGTGTTCCATGGAGGAACTGTGACTGGTGCGAGATATCGGGATGAGATCCTTTGATTCATATGTGCGCCCATATGCCGGTGCTATTGGCAATGGTTTCATTCTAATGGATGATAATGCGAGACCACACCGAGCTGTGGTTGTTGAGGATTATCTTGAGGATCACGTTTGGGAGAGAATGGAATGGCCAGCTCACTCTCCAGACTTTAATCCGATAGAACATCTTTGGGACTATCTTGGAAGACAGGTTGCGGCTTTAAGTCCTCCTCCAAGGTCACTAAATGGGCTGGAACAAGGCTTATTCCAAGTCTGGTCAGCGTTACCTATTTCAGTGTCCAACAATTTAATTGAGAGCATGGAAAGTCGATGCCGCCAATGCATTCAAGTCCGGGGTGGACATATTCCATATTAGAACCAGTTTTTTAATGTTTCTGTCACATTTTACTGCATAATACTGCAATGTACTGATTTCTCCAAGAATGGAATTTTCCACCATGAGTGCTTTTTTGTTGTAATTTCATTTATACGTTTAACTTAAGTAAATTTCTATGTCGCATTTAATAAATAACAGTTTAGCACACATTTCCTCCAAATTTGTTGTTTCTATATTCATTCATTTGCAAATTAGACGCAAAAAACCAGTTGTACCTTAACCTTTGGAGGCCAGTGTATAATGTCAAATTGCTGTTGACTGCATTATAGATCTTTCACCAATAAAACTCCTTAAGAATAATAAAGAAAGTTAGTTATGCAAAATTTTTACTATTAATTGTTTTTTTTTAAATACTTGAACCAAAGATTTTTTTTTTCGCATTTCTCTAATGAGCATAATAACATGGAGAAATAAATAGGCTTGCTATTTTTTTTTTTCAAGATTACATTATCCTTCAGTCTGTTGTCTAAAAAAACATTTTAATGAACATAATCGTTAATTTGTCACTAAATTTAGTGGCTAGGGCTGTGAGTCAGCCGAAATTCCATTGTAATGATCAAAATTTTATCTAATCTGAATTTCAGGTACTTTTCTTCTTATCTAGGCTAAAATGATAAATCAGCAAATATTGTTCCATTGGCCACCATTGGCATTTCAAAGGTTTTCCCGTTCATTGCAAGTATTGCTTTTTTAGTGATAGTAAAATAACCGCAGAGGAAAAATATATAATAGTAAATCATCTTTTGTCCATTTGCTTCATAATGAAAAAGAATAAATTTACTAATTGCTAAGTACGAATTTTGTGTAATCTTTTGCAGTGGGATTCACCGTCTAGAGTCCCATTCAAATATAAAAGAAATTTCCAACAATGTAGTAAATACACCAATTGGTGGGTGGCCCGATTATGGAAGAATAGTCCAATACGTTTTTAAAACCTACAAAGAGAAGAAAAGATATGCAAAGAAAACTAAAAGAAATGAATGGTGAAAAATGTTTTAAATGTGTGTTAATAATTTGTGTGTGGAGACATTTACACAAAAATTTAAATATTTGACTCCATTTTTATAATATTAACTGCTATTTTTATAATTTACATTTGAATATAAAGCATTACTCCAAAAATGCTGTCATACACTTGAAAAATAAAATTATTGTGACAATTGCTCAGACCAATCTCATGCTTATGCCTTTTTGACTTACAATCAAATTGTTTGACTGCAAACGTAAAATCAAAATAGTAAATAAACAAATAACATGCAACTCAAAAGTACAGTCATTTTTATAATTACATCTGCTAGTTTCTTCTGTAAGTGACATAATGTAGGAATTAGATACAAAAAAAAAAAAAAGAACAAATCAAAAACAAAATTGTTACTCAGATTTTATCTAATCAAATTTTTAGATGAATTTTTTTAACCTGTCACTAAAGATAAATCGCCAAATATTGTTTAAATTGCAATATTACACATTGAATAATTTTTTAAGCATTATGAACATTCCCTTTCGTGATTAAGTATTTTTGCTTTATAACATTATCTCTTATCAAAACTGCTTTTCTTTTTTTTAAATTTTTTTAAAAATAAAATTAGTAACAGTCTTTTCTTTTATTTTTCGAGGTGTTTGTATTATTTTCTAAATGATATAGCCATTTCAATTCTTTCATGAACGGTAATGGTCGCCAAAAAATGACCAATGGTAACCTTTTCATTCAAAATAGCAGAACTTTCCATCATAATTCTATAACTAATCTACGTAAAACAATGTTATATACTAAAATCTTCCCTGAAAAATTATCTATCTAATAGTGCAAGTTCCATCAAAATCCATTTGGCAGACTCGAGTTACAAACAGTCGGAACGAAATTTCCATTTGTATTTTATATATATAGTAGATTAAATAGGAAGCATTTTAATTTGATACATTTAGTGCATTGAAATATTTGGTACTTTTCTTTTTTAGCCAGGCACAAATGTCACTAATAGCGTGTTTTTCTTTGCCAATAGCAGCTTTTAGTTTTTGTGTGTGCAAATTAAAAACAATTCTTTCATTTTGAAATCAAATGTTTTTCTTTATGGTATTATTTCTTTTTTTTTTAACCATTGGGAAAATGGTTGTTGTTTTTGGTCGAGAATGGACCAAATGTTGTTTGTATGTTACTATTTTAACCATTTTTAACGAAATTCTGTAACTTTAGAAGAATTTTTCTTGGAATAGGCAATAGAAATGCATAAAATCTTTACAAAAATGTTAAAGTTACAAAAAGGATAGATGCAAATTATCAGATATGAAAAAAAGCCAAATTCAAAAATTCACGTCTGATGAGAAATTGTCTTATAAAGCAAAAAACATGGTCTTCAACTTTAATTACCCCAAAATACCTTTAGCTCAGACATCAATCTAAACAAGAGTTAAAGCAATATTTAAATTTTGCTTAGGGGATGGTCTACAAACAGAAATTGTACCAAACTTTAAAAATTTCAATGCTAACACCTAAAATTGGCATCATATTTGGATATTTCAGTTTATTCTACCTTTGGCTACCAAACGGGAAGTCAGTAGATAGGGAATGGGACTTCTGCATCAGCATCAGGCGGTGGCGGCGGTGCAGTGGTACACCGCCTGCTTCCGAGATCATAATATAGTAAGTGGGTGGAATAGCTAGCGTGGGGAAGCTATGTTATAGTAGGGTGGGTCGAATAGGTCTGCTAAGAGGGGGATATTTTAGGGGGGGGACTAAATTAATAAAATTTTTAAATGACTTATAGAACGAGGTAACAGTTATGGTAGAGTCTGAACACTGCCCCGCTATCCCTCTGCATTTTCCCAATGGTCGTTGTAATTTGTTAAATTAGAATTTTTATTTATTTATTTATTTTATTTTATTTTTTTGTAGATTCTTTTATGATGGCCTTCCTTTGCCTTGCATTTAGCTTTCTTGATTGCCCAGTTTGCAGCTTATTTGATGTCATACCAGTCTTTTTTTTTTTTATTACTTAACAAACACTAGAAAAGTATAAATTTAACTGTTTACCTATTTCTAGGTAACTTAATCCATAATCGTGAAAAGTTCTCAGGGATAGCTATAGAAAGCTACACGTTTATGGTGCCATGGCAACAGATACTGCCATAGTCCCCGTTCCAGTTATTATTTGAGTAACTTCAAATTACTTCAAAGTGCGGAACTAGTCTCGTGTGGGACTGGTGTGCAAAAATTTGCATAATGTTCAAATTTAATTGCTTTTTAAACTGCCAATGTTTCATGTGCAAATACTTTTTTGGCATGAAAAAATACTGTTTTATTTTTTAAACTGAGTATTGTTATTTTTTAGGTAAAAGGTTGGTTATGTGTGTTTATTATTTAAATAGTGTAATAGTTAAAACAGTTTCATTACATTTGCTTGCTAGGGTTACTTTTTTTTTTTTTAAATTTTAAATGAAAGACAGGTATTTTAAATGTATGTAATATATTTATTTTAAATTAAAGTTATGCATTTTAAATGAAATGAGTGACAGATTTATATTTTTAAATGAAATGAATGCAATACAAATGATGACTATCAGAACAATATTTTGCAATTTATCATCTGCGCATTCAACCTTCAGAGTATTTCTTTTTTCTTTTTCAGGGATATATAATTTTGATCATGTTTCATTAGAAAACTTAATTTATATTATTTTTCTAAATTATGTACTATTTTAAAGTATGTAACTAATAATTTAAACTATGCTTGCTATAGTTCTTTTTTAATTGATAAAATCTTTTGTGCTTTTTGAAATTCACTGATGGGGAATATTTTTTTACTGTTGACTAGAAATTTTGCTGGCTACCAGATTCTATCAAATTTGCAAAGCTCTGGTCATAAATATACTAAAAAAAAAAAAAAAAAATAAATAAAAAATGCCCATGTCCTCTTTTTAACATATTCTGAAATAATTACAATTATTTTTGTATGTATCTACCAATCATTTCACAATAATCACAGTTATAACAGAAATAAATGTGAATATCCTCCATGTTAATTTATTCAGCAATGATTTTTTTTTTTTACTTTTAATAATTAAAAAATATTAAAAAGCTGGCTATTACCCGTGACTTCGTTCATGTAACGGTAACATTAAAATAATAATAAATGCATTAATTAAGCAAAATATTTTACTCCCGATAATTAAAAGCATAAAAACTAACTCTTTATCATATTTCATAGGAGACAATACAGTATTCTTTGTTATAGGGGCTTTGACATAACTCAGTTTTTAAAAAGTTACATTTTGTGCCAAATAATCGCGAAAATGAAACCTGCAACCAATGGGAAAAGGAGGGCCAAATAAAATCATGGAAATCGAGTACTGTCTACTACTCGAGCAGGCGAGTAGTTTTGAAATGACATCTTCATTTGTCAAGTATCAAACTTCTGTTCAAAGACCAAATAAAATTTTGTGTAAATTTTTTTTTTTTTTTTTTTTTGTTTTGAGAATTTTGGTTGTACTGTAATTTCAAAAATCAGCAAAAGTGCATTTGATAAAAATTTACTTAAAGCTAAAAATTTTAAATATGCAGAATATTTTCCTTAAAGATCATTTTCAAATTTTGAAAAAACAATTCTCTATCAGTTGATTCTAAAGTCTAAGCCACACTGAGAGAAAAACCTGAGATCTTTCATATTTTTAAAATGTGTTCAAGTTACTAAAATCAAAGAAAATAAACTCGAATATTTTTTTCCAGAAGCAGAAAGTTTTCTGGTGTTTTGCAAACCACCCTTTAACATTTAAAAATAATTTGAAACTGATGGTGAGAGATATGGAAGGAGAAGAGAAAATTATAGATAGCAGAACTTATCAGATTATAGATATAAAATGATGCAACTTTCTGAATTTAACCCAGTTAAAAGTAATCATTTATAGTTGTGATTTGCATTTATTTATCCTTGTTTTAATTTGTGTATTAATTCATTTCTGCATATTGAATTTCTTTGTTATAGAATTGTTTCGACTTTCCTGATGATCCCACTGTCACTGTTTCTGAAGAAGCTAAAGATTTGATGAGGCGGCTGATTTGTTCTTCTGAATGTAGATTAGGGCAAAATGGTATTGAAGATTTTAAAAATCATTCCTGGTTTGATGGAGTTGATTGGGAAAATGCCAGAAACAGTAAGTTTCATGCTACTTGCCAAGCCAAATTATGTTATCGCATCCCAAAGTTTCCACTCTGAAATTATTTGCTCAGAATGTTATTTATTTTAATAACAATTCACAATATTATTTAAAGTCTCTTAAATTATTTTTCCCTTTGCTTAAATTTTTATAAAATATTCTTAAGATTTTCTAAAATTTAAAGCAATTTTGAATTCTTTCTTCATAAAATCTGCACACCTTGCAATTTTTACTTTTTTACCACTGCAGAAACATATATGTTCCAGCCAAATAGCATATTCAGCGGTAAAAGAGTTAAATCATTTCAAAATAATTCATATCCACAAAAAATCTGTCAAACTTTGAAATGCATAGAAATTATGCAAAAAGTTATTTTGTAAAACATAATAATTTTATAGCCATAGGTAATGTTGCATATATGAAGGTACAGGTTTAGGTAAAATATGGTTTTTCAATGACAACTAGTGGCCATTCATGAAAATTTCGGAAGAACTACGTTTTAGCATTAGAAATGAAGATCCAATGAGTCTTCCAAAAACAAAGTTGTTTTAGGAGGGCAATTTAAGAAAACTCACCTTTTTAAACTAAGTTGAGTGGCTATTATTTTATGCATTTTTTCATGTTAAATCGGATGACACCATTTGCAAGTTGATATGATCACTTGTTACAAAGTTACAGCACATTTTATGATTAAAATGTCGAAAATTACACTTTATGAGCGAGCACAACTTTATTACATTTAATTTACATTTAAAACATGTTCTTTGTATCATGTAGAATAATCTTAAACTTATTAAATGGCCTCAAAATAGCAATAATCAAAATCAGGGTCATATGCATCTTTTTTAAGGTAATCAAAGTTGTCAAATTGGACTTCCATCAGCACCGTAACTTTTTCTTTTTCAAGCAGTGTATTGCAGCAGGCTACTCCCTCACAAATTTTTCACAATGCAGAACAGGTTATACCACTTTTCATACAACTGCACTTGGCTGACGAATAATCAGCTTTGTAGGAACAAGATATCAGCTATATTATTTCGTCAGAGGCAGGATGTAGAGTAGTTTGAACAGATGTAAGTCGCTGCCTTCACGTATCCATCCCAACTGTTCAGGTTTCAATTTATTTCTAAGCCAACATTGGATTTGATGGTATATCCTAAATGAATGTTGGGCAGCACTAGCAGAAGTAGGGGAATGGATTCCAGCTTGGATGAGTTTCTTTTTAAAGACTTTTAGATTTGAGAGTAACAAAGTGCATCAAGAGTGAGGTTTTCTGCCTTAGTTTGGTACATGAACGGACAAGGTTTCACCTGCTTTTTTAACTTTGTCACTTTGTTGTTCTATTGAAAGTGTCAACACATTCCTTCAAGGCACTGTTACTAGCTATCATGCTATCAACTTCAAAAGCAGCTTGTTCCTTTGCCATGTAAGACACTAGTTGTATTCCACCTGTTAAACGCTGCTGCGAGCTGGATGTAGGTTTTCATACCATTTAGTTGACCTTGTAATGAGATGGAAGAATACACTTTCCTCTTAACATGCCCTATTTTAAATTTTAAGAAAAGTATAGTCTTTTCAAGTGATATAAGGGCAGTTGGGACTACCAGGACCGTCTATGACTTGAGTAACAATGGTTGGTAGTAATTGCTGAGACTACTACAACTGTCTGAACATATATGCCACAAGACTCTCAATGTGACGGTGTTGTTTGAAGTATAGTAGACAACATGATGATCAACTGCTTTTTGTTTTGAGCATTACCCAAAAAACTGCTCTTGATTGCCATAAACCGGAGCACTTAACAGTGTCGGTACCTACATAACTGTTCACTCTTTTCTATACTATCTGGGTCATCATAACCATCAAATACCACTGTTAAGTGTGCTTTTACTGTCATGAAATTATTTTTCAAATAGTTTACGTATTGCAAGAAATTGTTATTGTAAGTTTTACACGTATCCTTGTTCCATGTTACAGCATGTGTTAGTTAACCACAATCAACAAAAGTTTTAGTGCAACTGAATTGGTGTTCATCAACAACATGAGTTCATCATATGCTGCTGACTTCACATTTTTCTGCATGCCAGAATATGTAAACAGGGACAGGGGGGTACAATAAAGAGGTAGATAAGAAAAAGAAATCAGAGGGTCAAGAAAGTTTTCATTAAATATGAAGAATATTTTTAATTTTTGTAAATTGTAAAATTTTCAGTAAAAGCTATATATTTATTTATTTACCATATTGATAAAACTGCTCACATAATTTCCGGCAAAAAATGTCAGTAACTTTGCTCTCACCTAACTGGTAGAATTTTCGAAACTGAAAGGAACACCTGGGCTGGCAACTTGGTGGAAGTGTCCCTTTCTTTGATGTCCTTGGACTCTGCTATACTCCAGCCACCCTTGTCTTTAGTATTCGGTCAAGATACCTAAACTCCCGAGGGTTAACATTAGCCCTTGGATAAATGAAGAATGGTATTAATACAATGGGTCTCTGTTCCCTTACCTGAATTACATAACACCTGAACATAACTTTCAAAGTTCTAGACAAGTTTTTGATGACCCTGGTGTTCATCATCAATGACTTATGGTTTGAATCTCTATTTAAAAGATGAAGATGACTTGTTATATGAGGATAAGGTGTTTAAAATAAGTGTAATAAAGTTGTGTTCCCTCATACAGTGTAATTTTCGACTTTTATTTGTAAAAATTATTGTAACTATGTAACAGGTGATCATATAAACTTGTGAATGGTGTCATTTTATACAGTATGAAAAAAATACATAAAATGATACCCCACTTGACCTAGTAAAAAGAAAAAGCTGTTGTTTTTTCACATTTGCCCCCCCCTCTCCCCCCCACAAAAAAAAAATGCTAAATAAACTTTTTTATTTGGTGACTCCTCAGATCTTTATTTCTAGTGGCAAAATGAAGTTCCAAAATTTCGTAAATACTTACCAGTTGTCTATTACTCAATTTTTGGACTATTTCACTTGTACTATTATAATTGAGAGTAATACAGTTGCATTTTTTTCATATAAACATGCATTTAATTAATAAGATGCAAAATTTTGTTATTTGGTTACATAATTTATTGATATCTTTCATATAAAATATTTTCTGTTGCTACATCTTAAAACGAAACTGAGTAAGAATGAATGTATTTTGATAACAATCCCTTAATTTTGAGCTTTTTACTCTGTAGCCTTTCAGTACAAAAACAGCTTTTGCATTCAGCAGACAACTTGTATTTTTATTTATAACATATAAATTTTAAATTTGTCGCATAATAGTATTATTTTTCATAATTTTTAAATCAAGTATAAATATATTTAGGCTTGTTAAAGTTTAGTTTAGAGTGATGACAGCTTTTTAAATTTGATTAACAAAAAATAAATAAAATAAAAATACATAATATCAAACAAGTAAAATATTTTGATTCTTATTTTTCTTATAAAATAAAAATATATATATACAGTTGAACCTCGAAAATCTGGAATCGTCGGGATCATAACAATTCCGGATTTTAGAATTTTCCGGATTTTGGAGGTTGTTAAAAAATATTTTCCTGCAGTCCGCTATTTTGTTTCTTAAGCAATATCAATATAAAGGTAACATCTGGCTAAAAGATTTATGAAAAGATTTTATTTATTTGGAACAGCTTGCGTCAAAGTATTTTTGAAATAATACATACATATTTTGATTATTGTATTTCTTTTAGCTAGATGTTACCTTTATTTTGATATCGTTTGAGAAACAAAATGGCGGACAGCAGTCTAATACGCAAACTGTTCCCTAATAAAATAGGAAAAATACACTAAATACTCATGCTGAAATTAAATATACAGATTAAAACACAATAAATTAAAATATAGTACACAATAGACACTTCCTAAAATTATTTATATTCATTAAAAAATACTCAAAAATGGCGAAACTGACAAAGTATTTTTAAGTTGATTTTTTTTAAACATTTCAGTTATTGATAACTGTTTTATTGATTTTCGTTTGTGACTGATTAGTTTTTCTTTGATTTGGTATATACACATCATTTCTTGTTCATTTATAAAATCCCTTTGCTCAAGACCTTTGATAGCATTATCTAAATTTTGAACAATGTCATCAATAGTCATTTTTGCATCTAATTGTTCTTCACTTTCACTTTCTTTATCAGTTTCATTTACTTCTCCCAAGCCGTTTTGCGTATTTCATCATCAGTCAATTTATTGACGATTGGTGATTCATCATCGGCATGAATAACTTCATTTATATCATCAGCAGTTAATGAAATTCCGCACGTATTTTCTTTGCAGTATGAAAGAAGATCAGAAATTATGTTTGAATCTTTGGGAATAGGAAATCCTTCAAATTCCTGATCATCCTCATCATCATAAAAAAATATTGTTGGCATCAAGTTGTGCCATGCATGACACAAAATGTCTTTGCTTATATTGTTTCATGAATTTGCAGCACACCAAATTGCATCTTTAATATTGAATTCTTTAACGAATTCAGTGATGTCCCTACTGCTATTTACAAAACTTAACATGCGATGCAAAAAATCGTTTTTATAGCGGCATTTTAAAGCTCGTAATACTCCCATATCCATGGGTTGTATCAAGGATGTGCAATTGGGTGGGAGAAACAACACCAGGAAATTTTCTTTATTTAAAATCTCCGGAGCTGGATGAGCAGAACAATTGTCCAAAACTAAAAGAATTTTTGCCTCATCGGCAACTCCATTAGCTCTGGCATGCACACGAACTTCGGGGTTGAAATGGTTATTAAACCAATCAATCAAAAGATCTTTCGTAATCCAAGCTCGCTTGCTTGATTTGTAAATGACCGGAAGTGATTTCACATTTTTGAGTGCTCGAGGTCGTGCATACTTTCCAATCATCAACAATTTACACCTGTGAGAGCCTGCAGCATTAGAGCAAGCCAGCAACGTTAACTGTTCGTTTGAATCATTTACGCCAGATGGATTTTTTTCATCAGTAGTAGCTAGTGTTTTCCTTGGTACGTAACGCCAGAAGAGTGACGTCTCATCTGCGTTATAAATTTGCTCTAAAATTAATTTTTCATCAGCTACAAGCTGACAAAACTGACAGACGAAAAATTCAGCAGCTTTTGCATCCGCGCTTTCTTTTTCTCTGCATTTTCGGAGTTGCCAAATTCCGTGGCACTTTTTAAATTTTTACAGCCAACCAGCTGAATGTTCATAAGGTGTTTCCACTTTCATTTCAGCGTGAAAAATTCTTGCTTTAGCTGTTATTATTGCACCTATTAAAGGAACATTTTCGTTCCTTCTTTGACAAACCCTCGCAATCATAACTTTATCAATATCATCATTATTCGAAGGCCGAATGGTTTTTCTTTTCTTTTGCCAGAGGTGTATCACTGTCAGCAAAAAACTGCAATATTTTTTGCTTTTGCAAATCATACACGGTAGATTTTCCTACCCCATATTCATCACAAAGTTTCAGCACTGAATTCCCTTTTTCTAATTTTCGTAGCAATTCAACTTTTTTTTTCTATTGTAAGCGAATTATGTTTTCGCTTTGTTGAAACAGAATTACTGCTAGAGCTAGATGACGAAACAAACGACAATTTTGAATTCATTTTTCAAAGAATAGAACAAAATCAAAGGTAGCAACTCGATCACATGGAAAATAATCATACAGCTAAACAAACGTGCACACTAGATTAAAGTATGAGCCTTTACGTTGCCAATCGGAATGAAAATTTTCACATGACATATTCCAAAATCCGGAATGATCCAGAACCGACATTTTTTCAGAATCTCCTAGTGACGAAAATTAAAAAAAAAAAAAATTGTATGTTTTAAAAACATTTCTTGCTCAGAATTTAGCCTTTCCTTTTATTCATCATAAGATTATTACAAAAAAAAAAAAACAAAAAAAAAAAAAACAAAAAAAAAAAAAGAAAGAAAAATTCACGAATCGAACTAGAGTGAAGAAAAAAAAAAAACTCTTGCTATCTCTTTTTCTTTTCTGCATTCAAAGCTCTTTTGAAAGTAACAATATTGAGAGATACGGGAAATGACCAAACAACGTGTGTATCAAGGTCATAGGACAATGGGTTACTAGGTCGCTCATTCAGTTCTGTTTGCAGAGGGAGAGGGATAGAAGAAAAATATCAAGTGTGTTATCTGTTAGTTGAGTCAAGTGATAACAAATTTGTGCGTTTGTTTGTTTTTTTAGTTATAAGTACGTACTTGAGAGATTTTATTAGAATTATAAGAAGCTTCCAGTCATCAGCGTATCACATTGAGTACGTTCTCATGGGTTAATAAAGAGTGCAAAATTCTCTAGTGGGGAACTCTGTTACTGTTTTTTTAATGCCGTTTTTTAATATGCCAGTTTTTGTAATAATTAAACTCTTTAATTAATGGTCAGGTGGTATAAAAATATACCAGAATAAGTCCATATAGATTTATTTAGTGTTCAGTTAAAAGTTTTTAACTGCATTCCATGAGAAATATGGAAATTACAGCTATTCCATTTTTAAAATTAATAAAACTGAAATCGGAAAAATGTCCGGATTTTCGAGGTTCAACTGTATACTGTTAAATCTCATTAAATCGCCAAATGTTTGTACTGTGGCTTTGGTTGTAAATGAATGTCGCAGCGATGACAGCTTTTTAAATTTTGTTTTAAAGAATATATTTAAAACAAATTTAGTTCATTGAAAGGTAATTTCACACACATATATATATGTATATATGTAAATATGTATAAATATTTATAGATATGTATATATATCACTGGCACCCAGCTAACATAAAAGGACCTACTTTCTATTAATTTTATTATTTTGTTCAAAATAAAGTCTTAATTTGTTCATACAATCCTGAGCTATTTTATTTGTTATTTTTACACTCACTTATTTAACTTAACTTGGTTTTTGTATTGAAAGGTGGAATTTTGTAATCTATTTTTCACTCACTTCCTGATATGTTAATAGGTCATTATTTAGTTAGGATCAATTGATTTGAAATGCATCAGATTAATTTACCATTTGCTCAGAAAAATAAGTTTAGGAATGAGCATGTGGGTGATTGTAATTTAGTAGTTTTAGTGGCTAGATTATACATTTTTAGAAATGCAGGTAAAATACTTGATTTAAAACATAGGTATAAACAATCACTATTATTAATCATTATCTTGAGGTGACATCAAATATGAGAAAAAAAAAAAGTAAATATTACCAATCTTTGTTGACATGAGGAGACATTGCTGGAAAGACAATGATTTCTTGTAAAAAAAAAAAGGACTTCTGTAAATTGAGAGGAAAGATATTTTTGCAGATAACTTAAAAATACTTTCAATGAAAACTTTTGCTGAAAATGAGGGAATGGTGAAAATTCATCAAACCAAAAGAAAGGGGGATGAAATCATGTGCAAGTTTTGAGATCGTCCAAGACACAATTGTTGAACTCTGGTCACAGGCCTGGTCACTGCTTGGTGACCAAAATGATGAATGCCCGATTAGATCACACAAAACATCAATGTGTGCCAAGCACCAATGAGTGATAAACTCATTCTACTAGCTAATGCACACCACACACAATAAAAGATCTCTAGGAAGAAGTGATACAGTAGAAAAACATGGCAGTCGCTCCGAAACAGCATCAGATCATGAGGAAAATTGAATAAAAATTGGATCGATCTAAGTGCAGACAAAATATGAAAGAAACATCAGAAAAGGATTAATGGGATATCAAATTAAAGGTAATTACAAATGCTGAACAATGGAAATGATATATTAAGTAAAAATTAAAAGTAAACTATTGAAAATATTAAAAATATGGTTTTAAATGGGAAATGAAGTACATAGTTGCAAACATATCTCCTGGTACAGAAAATGGCATCTTTACCCTGTGACAGCTAGAATTATAAAAATTATATACATAGGTGTGTTTCTGATGGTAATACAACATTTTATATGTTTATAACTTGATTATAATTTAATAAATTAATTTTAAGACATTTTTCCATTAGCTGGCTGCTGGTGATAAATCGTCAAAAAATCTTTATGGTTATGTTTATGAGTTAAAAAATCAATGGAGTTAATTATGCACTAAACTATGTTTGCCAAAATATGGTAGAGGGCTGTGAAACTGCAGCAATGAAATATTTTAAACATTAAAAAGTAGAAAATTTAAGTAAAAAAAAAAAAGAGTGTAATAATAATTTAAAAAAATACTATTTTATTTTATCTGAAATTTCTTTGCTTTCAGACTCACTATTTTTACTTTCTATAAGTAACTGTTGTTTTAAAAAGTCTACAGATTCATCAGCAGTCATATTTTTAAAAATTAGCTTCTAAGAATTGGTATTACTAAATATATCAGCTGATAAAACTGTTCTAAGTTTTTTTTTTTTTTTTCAAAGTGCATTGAATGTCATTTAAATTTTTTATCATATCCTTACTTTAATAGTTCTAATGTCAGTATTGCTTGTTTTACAAGACCAGTGTGTTTCCTCCAAGCAGCTTATTATATATTTTTTGCTAATGCAATCCTATGTTTTCGTAACTATATAAATATCATATTTCATTATTACAATTATTTTCAACTTTCATTAATATAATTTACCACTTTTTTCATAAAAAAGTTACTTATAATTGATGTATATGTATGGTTACATATTTTGATGAATTTTATAATGCCTGTGTCTAGTAACATTCATGATCAAAGTTTCTAAGTGGATATATATATATATATATATATGAAAGGATAAAAGCTAAACCCCTTTTTAAAATGCAAAATCCCTTTTTGCCCCTTTTAAAATTTTAAATTACCGTTTTAAAAAATAGAAATTTAAATCAAAACTTTTAAATGCTTTAATAATTGTGTTTCAATTGATTGAAAATGCCGTTGCCCCTGTTAAATTAGTTTTCCTGCATCGCATCTTATAACTTTCAAAGATCGTTTTCTGACTCTTCATAAGAATATTTGTGCTGACGCTAACGCAATTTTAAAGTCTTGCTGCATCCGATCGGCCGATGGAGCCAACGCCTTTATTCCGCACAATCAATCACTCAGCTCGCGGCCAATTAAAATTAAAAATACGCCTCTTTTGACTTAGACGACCTCTAGCAGAAATAATGCAAAAACCTTATATTTATACCATTACACGGCTATCAGGAGCGAACTTTTTACGATTTCCCTCATCTAAACAAATCCACGCCAATCTGCTCTCTCGGAATTGCCTCACGATGGACGAACCTTCGATGTCCAGACAGACTTAAAAAGCAGCTCTCACGCCAATATGGGCCTGGTTTAAAAGGATGCATGTAAGAAAAAGAAATAAACCAGGTTCCGTAATAGACGGTGTCTTCCTTTAAAAAGAAATACATTCACTCGGAATTTAACCGAATCCCGCTCACGGCCCAGGACTACAAGAGCATGCAAGGGAATCAGAATGAGCGCTTTGACGTAAATACGGAGCCGCCATCAGTCCGCGCAGCCACCGGCCCGGCGATCAAGGACCCACCGACGGAGCAACACGCTTCGTTTCAGAAGTCGAGTAGGACAGTTCATCTCAACGGGAAAATCCCAAAAACTAAACAGTTACGTAATCATCGCCCGTCAATCACAGCGAATACCTCCGTGAAAAATTCTTACAGCATACGGTGAAAGACTTACGGAATTTATCCCAAGAACTCAAAAGTACTTAATCTCCCTTCGTCAAAAGGAAAGTGAATCATTAACTTTTCTCTTCATTCTCAATCTTGTGCTGTATTTCATTCTGCCGGCAAAAATCAAGTGTTTTATCTGCAGAGAGAAGTAGGTCAACCAGACAGCTGTTTTCAATTTTCAAGAGCGCGCCGGTAAAGAAATGAACTCGTGACTCAGATGTTTCGGTTTCTGGTTTCTGGACTATTTAGAAAAATAAATCAGAACTGCGCTCAGCAAAAACAAAAACCACGTGACTACGGGAAAAAGTATTTTTGTGGGCAGTGCAAGAAGATATAGAGATAAATATTTCAGTGAAATTAATTTATTATTGTTTCGCGTCGCGGTGAAAAAAAAAAAAAAAAAAAAAAAAAAAGTAAGAGGTAAATTTTTCATGGATTTATTTAAAGCAAAGCCGTATAAAGGTATGTACTTTTGATATTAACGTACAGAAAAAAAAAAAAAAAATTTTTTTTAAAGATCTTTTTAGTGAGAGGCAGTGGTTCTCAAACTTTTTATTTAATTTTTTATGCATGCCAAAAATAAATTAAAGAGGATTATTTTATTATGCTATTACTTGTGTGAAAATTTTAATTATTTTTAAGTCAGCTATTTAAGTTCAAATATATAATTGTTTATGTATTGTGTTTAACGTAATTTTAAAGAGATGAAAGAGTAAGAATGGTGATTTTTATGAAAATTCTTTAGTTGTGTTGAACTGATAATTACGATTTTAATGAAAAATAACATTAACTAAACCTCATATTAAAATCATTTTTCTAGACAGTTTGAAAATATTTTAGCAGAAGTGAAAATTTTATTATTATTATATTATTATAATATTTTTATTATTAAGTGTTAAACTTTTTAAAGGTGATTTATATGCAACGTACTTTATAGTTAGTGAGGTTATTTAAATTTTTTTTATTGAATTCAAGTTATTGAAAAAAAAAAAAAAAAAAAAAAAAAAAAAAATTATTAAGGTGGATTTTAATTTTAAAAAGATGATTTTAACAGATATTTACAGATATAGTGTTACAAATTTTAAATAGTTTGAAAGATTTTTTCATTTTTATTCTTATGTGCTTTAATGGTGTATTATATTTCTGTGTAATTCAGTGATATTTAGTATTTATATCCATCATGAGTAGCCCAACCCCTCCTAAAGAAGTAGAGGATTTAACAGACAAATCAGGTGACCCCGAAAAAGAAAAAAATCAAATTTCGAGCAAAGATGATAATCCCGTTAATAATCCTGAAGAGAAAAATAATCAGAAGTCTAGTCAGGAATCTGGAGGTGCACCAGAGACATCTGGTGTAACAATGTTAGGTGGACAGACCCTGTCAGCTCAAGCTGGGTCTGCTCACACATTAGTATCCGCCAACCCAAAAACGTCAGTAGACCCCGATATCATTGCGTTTTCTCCGCAAGATGGAATGTCTTGGATACCATGGTTAGCCTATTTCGAGAGTGTCTGTATAGGACAGGGAAAAGACGAGTGCTGGAAAATTAGGCACATACAGAAGTATTTAAAGGACAGTGCACTTACGTTGTACATTAATAATTGTCTAAATGTACTTCATTGGTCCGAATTTGTCACTTTGTTTAATGAACACTACGAAATTCCCGATACCCTTTCTCTCACTGATTTTTCACGTATTAGATATAAAGTTGGAGAGGACTTGAACGAATATTATCAAAAAAAGACTAAAGTAGGCCGAACCTTAGGATTAGAGCAGAAACTTATCCTGGAAGGTTTAACGGAGGGCTTGCCATTAGAAATGCAGAAGTTAGTTATTGCAGGCAACCCCTCAACTACACATTCATGGCGTGAATTAGTTTACAGAATTGGCAAACTGCAACTGGACAGAAAGGGAAATGAGAGCAAATTTGAAGCAAGCCCCCAAAACCCCAATCAGTATCGACAATGGCGACCAAGCCGACCTCCATATGAGAATGGACAGAATTTTAACAGGCAGTGGAACTACAGAGTTCCCTATCAAACACACCCCATTCGACCTTTTCCATCAAATCAAGCCAGAAATCCCCAAAATACGTTTAGACCGACTTCAAATGTTCCACCACGACCTAATGTACACCACCAGACCACTTTGCCGCCCTATCCATGCAAAGTTTGTCTTAATATCTGAATACCAAATGCGTATCATTGGGTGGGAAACTGCCCTTTTCGACAACAAGTGTTAGCAGTACCAACCCCTAGTCACAATATGACTTTGCCGAACCCCAACCAAGATCATAGCGCTAATGAGTCATCCCGAAATACATCTAGTAATCAATGACGATTTCTTATGTCCGGACATATACAAAAAGAAAAAGCTAGCTATAAAAAATCAAATAGAGATTGTCATAAAGTTACTTATGTAAAAAATGAAGACTCACTACCTTGTTTGATCGATACTGGGAGTTCGATTAGTGTTATTCCTTGTCATTTAGCCCATAAACTTAACCTAAAAATATGTAAAGTTCAGCAGAGTATACCAGTCACCCAAACACAAGGTATTCTTGCTTTGAAAGAAAAATGCCTTGTTAGTTTGCAATTAGGACGTATCTCTAAGAGAATTGAACTTTTTATAATTAACAATCAGTTACCTTATGCTTTAATTGGGCTACCCCATTGCAAACTGTTTAGATTAAATATTGACTGTGTTAAAATGCAAATAACTCAAGATAATAAGAAAGTACCTCTCATGGACCATATTCCAACAAATGCGTCTCACCATACTTTACATTTATCAGAAGTATATACTAACCAGCCAGCAATTGAAAATGCAGAGATATTCGAAGAAAATTTTGAGCCGGAGTTGTTCGAGACCACTGACCATGTGCAAAATGTTCAGTCTGTCAGAGAACAATTACCTGCTCTTCTAGCCAAATATGTCTGTATTTTCGCCAAAGATAAATATGATATAGGCTGTGTAAACATGGAACCCCAGAGAATACAGTTAACATCAGATCTCCCCGTTT
Organism: Maratus michaelseni; assembly: GCA_963931845.1. Classification (NCBI taxonomy): domain Eukaryota; kingdom Metazoa; phylum Arthropoda; class Arachnida; order Araneae; family Salticidae; genus Maratus; species Maratus michaelseni. Next base: position 251,094,898 of record OZ007590.1, on the reverse strand, counting down.
CTTTAAGAGCATATCGCACTTCCCCTAAGGAAGAAGAGGAAATTAAAGAACAAATTCAAAATTTATTGCGAGCCGGTATCATTAAAGAAAGCTATTCCCCTTATTCATCACCCGTAACTTTGGTGTATAAACGTGAAGAAGGGAAGAAAACCCGGTTATGTATTGACTTCCGAAAATTAAATGCCATTACAAAAACAGATGCAGAACCCTTACCTCGAATCGACACCCTGTTAGATAAATTGGCGCATGCTAAAATTTTTTCCACTCTTGATTTAGCTAGTGGATATTGGCACATTCCTATCCACCCTCGAGACACTGAGAAGCTGGCATTTGCCACCACCTTTGGATTATATGAGTGGAATCGTTTACCGTTTGGATGGAAAAACTCACCTGCTTGGTTTAACCGTACCCTCCGTAGAATTCTTAATAAATACAAAATTGACTTTGCCTGTAGTTACTTTGATGATGTTATTGTATTCTCCCAAAATGAAGAGGAACATTTATGTCATTTAGAGACATTATTTAATATATGTGTTCAAGAAAACCTTAAACTCAAATTGTCAAAGTGTAATTTTGTGAAATCCAAAATTAACTTTCTAGGATATGAAGTTTCGAACGGTTGTATCACACCTGACAACCCTAATATAGAGACGATTAAGAAATTAACACCACCAACGAATGTAAAAGAATTACAACGTTTTTTGGGATCTATAAATGTTTATCACAAATTTATTCCAAAGTATGCTAACATTCGATACCCTCTCAACAATTTGTTGAAGAAAAATGTCCCTTATGTGTGGGACCAAAATTGTCAAAATTCTTTTGAAAAATTAAAAAATGCTTTAATTGAAAAACCAATCTTAAAGTTGTTTGATCCCAAAACACCTTGTCATTTGTTTGTAGACGCATCAAGTCATGGAGTGGGATGTGTAGTGAAACAAGTTGATGAAAAAGGAACATTACATCCTATAGCATATCACTCTAGAAATCTTCGCGATTATGAAAAAAATTATGCAATTACGGAATTAGAATGTTTGGCGATTGTGGATGCTTTAGATAAATTTTATCATTATTTACACGGTCAAAAATTTGTCATACATACAGATCATGCGGCACTTACCTGGCTCAAAAGTGTTAAAAATTTAAGAGGACGTCTTTTCCGCTGGTCCCTAAAACTTAGTATGTTTGACTATGAAATTAAATACCAGAAAGGCTCCACTAATGTTGAAGCTGATATGCTATCTAGACAACCTGTTTCAGAAAATTTACCCCATATTATACATCTCCTTGACTTGAATGAAGTAAGAGACAATCAGAAGAAAGAAAATGTAACAATTGATGGTAAAAAGTACACTGAGATAAATGATGTTGTTGTTATTAAAAAGAAAGGTTTGTATAAGATTGTGGTCCCCATGTCTTTACGTTTACCCCTATTAGAAAAAACCCACACACAATTTGGCCACCCTGGAATTTATAAAATGATAAATTTAATCTCTCCACAATATTATTAGCCTAACTTTAATCAGGACATTGAAAATTTTGTAAAACACTGCCACACTTGTCAGATAAACAAAAAATGTAGACAAAAAAGATTTGGCTTATTGCAATTAATGCCCCCAACAGAGATACATTTTGATTGTTTGGCAGTAGACTCTGTTGGCGGATTTAATTATTACAATTCTACAAAAAAATATTTGCATTTAGTCGTTGACCATGCAACTCGCTATGTGTGGGGTTTTCCTTCAAAAAGTGTAACTACCGAAACTTATACAAACATTTTGAAACAATTATTTCAGATACAAGTACCAGATAGATTGTTAACCGACAGAAATGGAGCATTTACAGCTTCCAGGTTTAGGAGATTTCTTCGTAATTACAATATAAAACACAGATTGACGAGCAGCCATCACCCGGAAACGAATGGGAAAATTGAACGACTAAATCAGACTATTGTCACTAGATTAAAATGTAAAGTCAATTCCACATCCAAGAAAATACCCTGGACTAAGCTTTTAGATGAAGTCTTATATGAATATAATAACACCCCTCATTCTGTAACCCAATTCACCCCTAGCTATTTATTTTTAGGAAATTTACCATATGATCCCCCTTTACCAAATAATAGTTACTATCCCCCTGTGGAAGAAGCTAGAAAATTGGCTAAAGAGAGAACAATTGCTTACCATAAAAAGAATAAAGTCCGTTATGATGCTCGTTTCCTTCCTGTAAAGTTTAAAGTTGGTGACATTGTGATGTATGAAGAATTTCACTATCCGAATACCCGTAAATTGACTGCACCATATTCTGGCCCATACACCATTTTAAAACAACTTTCTGATGTATCCTTTGAAATTGATAAACCCAGCCCACATTTTAAGAGAAATTCCGAAATTGTCCATTCCTCCAAGTTAAGATACTACCACCCTCCTCAAAATCTTAAACTCAGCCATGAATAAACCCCATCTATCTCTTTCAGCTGTCAATTTTTTTTAATTTTTGCTTTCCTATCGTCCCCCTTACTCGTAGCATTTGGATGAGGACCCAGCTGGGCGTGTAACCTATCTCCCCAGCAGTGTAGAATGATGGTGACAGTTTAAAAGTACTGTTAGAATTTTTATTATTTTTTTTTTAAATATTATAATGACGAATTGATGACACATGAAGGGGTCCTCCGCTCCGTGGCCACCCATCTTTAGCCGGACTGTTTTCCCAGATTCTCTTTCCAGGTTGAACGGAGAATCTGGCAAAACTGCTTCGCTTCCCCTCTGCAGGTGAATATCGATTACCCACTTTTCTTTTTCTGTCGTGCGAGTGGCACATTTTTGGGTGATATTCCCCTCAGAGTATTAAAACCCATATCGCACTGACCCTGCGCATGGTGAAAATTATAGCAAGTGTATATTTAGTTTTTATTAGCTGTAGTTTTCTTTTTTTTTAAACAACTTAGTGTTGTTTTTTCATGGATATAAACCTAAGGCTGCATCATAGAAGTAGCTAAGTCCCTAACAAAACGGAAAGGTATACGAAGAAATATAATTTGTTTTTGTTATTAGTATTTTAGGATATTTTACTGTTATTTTATCTCAGTGTGAAAATTCAATATTTCTAGAAATGCAAGCTTTTCAAATTGCATTTGAGATACAATATATTTTGTTGATAGTATTAGTGCATATTTTGTATTATTGAATATTTTATATTTTTGAATAATTTGTATTTGTGAATATATTTTACATTTTAATATTTTGTATTTGTGAATATTTTTTTTTACATTTGAACATTGTCTATTATTGAATATTTTTTACATTTGCATATGTTGTATAGTTTTCAGTATGTTTACCTGTGAATATTTTAATATACTATATAGTTTATGGTTGCAATTTGCAATTATACACAAAAGGATGTTTCCCAACAAACTATATCAAAAACTTTAAAACAAAAACTGGAAAGAAAGGGAAACACTACAAACACAGTTATGTTATGACAACTGTTATAATCAAGATATGTCGTCTCGAGACACATTATTGTTTTGCTGCAGCACCATTGAAAGAATTCCAATATTTTAGTGTAACCAATATTTTTATGTAAATTTGATATATAAATGTAAAAATAGGTCCAATTGACTTGAGAGCTGAAGTAAATACTGAAGAGCTGAAGTAAATACTGAAGAGCTGAAGTAAATACTGAAGAGCTGGAGAAATTACTTGAGAGCTGGAGAAAATAAAAATCTAAAAAAAAAAAAAAAAAGGGGTAAATTCACGAGATAAGACCCACAGGTCTTGCAGGCGAGCCCTGTGGCTCTTGTTTTAGTGGGGGGGGATATGAAAGGATAAAAGCTAAACCCCTTTTTAAAATGCAAAATCCCTTTTTGCCCCTTTTAAAATTTTAAATTACCGTTTTAAAAAATAGAAATTTAAATCAAAACTTTTAAATGCTTTAATAATTGTGTTTCAATTGATTGAAAATGCCGTCGCCCCTGTTAAATTAGTTTTCCTGCATCGCATCTTATAACTTTCAAAGATCGTTTTCTGACTCTTCATAAGAATATTTGTGCTGACGCTAACGCAATTTTAAAGTCTTGCTGCATCCGATCGGCCGATGGAGCCAACGCCTTTATTCCGCACAATCAATCACTCAGCTCGCGGCCAATTAAAATTAAAAATACGCCTCTTTTGACTTAGACGACCTCTAGCAGAAATAATGCAAAAACCTTATATTTATACCATTACACGGCTATCAGGAGCGAACTTTTTACGATTTCCCTCATCTAAACAAATCCACGCCAATCTGCTCTCTCGGAATTGCCTCGCGATGGACGAACCTTCGATGTCCAGACAGACTTAAAAAGCAGCTCTCACGCCAATATGGGCCTGGTTTAAAAGGATGCATGTAAGAAAAAGAAATAAACCAGGTTCCGTAATAGACGGTGTCTTCCTTTAAAAAGAAATACATTCACTCGGAATTTAACCGAATCCCGCTCACGGCCCAGGACTACAAGAGCATGCAAGGGAATCAGAATGAGCGCTTTGACGTAAATACGGAGCCGCCATCAGTCCGCGCAGCCACCGGCCCGGCGATCAAGGACCCACCGACGGAGCAACACGCTTCGTTTCATATATATATATATATTTTTTTTTTTAATGACATGGTGTGTTCTCTAAAATAAGTAATAAGTAATACTTTTCTGTTCTGAAATTTCATGTTTGTATTAAAGGTATTTTGCCAGTTGTCAAAATAATTTGCAGCCATCCATGCCTTTTTGGGTTAATCCTGAGGTTTTCTAAGGTTCATATGTACCTGGAAAACCTGAAGAACCTAGAAATGTCAGGAAAAATGATATCTACTGAAAAGGTCAGAGAAAATTGTAATTTTTATCTAAAACCGGTAAAAAGCAGGGAATATTTTATTTTGAGCTTCGCACATCCAATTTGCTCAAAGTTGCCTTTCAGAAAATAACTTTTTGCCTATGGAAGCATCAGCTGCACTAAACTGATTATGTTTTTGCTTTGCCAGCAAGACTTATTTGCCATCAAATAGGCAGTATCTTGGCCAATGATGGGACGATAAACGATTTCACGAGCACAGGGCATGTGTATAGGCCCACATAAAATCTTAATTGTATGTGCTAACCAAAATTATTTAACCTTTCTTCCAATAAATATGTAATATATATTTTTATTATTTGATGAAAAGCCAATGTATCTTCTGTCAAAAGATATGCTAGTAGCAAATCATGCATTCTATGTATGGCATATCCATAATTTTTTATTTCTTGATGCAAAATAGTAGTTGTTACATATTCATATAGTATAATGGTATAGTTTGATGGTAAACTAATACTAATCCTATGTTTTTAATAGATATTTGAAATAACATTCCTTAACAGACATAAATCCCTGTAGATGTAAGGTGTGCATTTTGCATATGATTTTTTGCTACATAATGATTGTTTGATGGTTGTGATTGTGTGTGACATAATGATTGTTTCCTAATATTATTTTAATGCTAAAAACGTATATTATTGCACTAAACAAACCTTGCCCATATAGACTGCCATTTCTGGGAGTCCCAGTGACTAAAGTTTATAGACTGGGACCCCAATAAATTTTACAGGCAAACAGAAGAAAAAAAAAAAAAAAACTTTATTTACAAGCCTCCAGATAAATTTTCTGTGAAGGGTTCTCAAACTTTTTCTACTAAATAAAATAACAACAGAAGTGATATATTACTTGCTGAGTGAAATATTACCTATTTTTGCTTGTGCTGTAGCAGTAAAAGATCTGCCAGAAAATAATGCAAAAGTTGGTATTATTAATAAATATCTGTTTGCATATGAAAGTATAGACACAGTAGTGTACACAAATGCTATTAAAGCCATTAATAATGTTTATGAAAAATGGTAAAAAAACCATGTTACTTAGGTGTTACTCTTAAACAAGGTGTATTTTTGAAGATACAGTGGAACTCCAGATATACGTTACCTGAGTTGTACATTTCCCTCAGTTATACATTTCAAGTCAGCGGTCCCGGCTGCTTGCCATTAAAAATTAGCTGAGTTATACGTTTTGAGTTATATATTTCCCTCAGTTATACGTTATGTTTTTGCGTCCTCGAACTAAATTTTGCCTCATTTATACATTTTGTATCCGGAAACACTAACAACGCGTCAGATGAGTCTGAATTGAAAGGTCCACTCAAAATTCGGAGCTGCTCTGAGGGCTTTTGACGTAGTAAAGCAGTAACAATAAAGCGGCTGCATAATTAACAGAAATGCAAACTTTGCTGCTCATTGTCGGCTCTATGCAGAAAAGAAACAATCGAAGATTAGGGATTATTTCAACAAGATTCAATATAGTACTGAAATGTCTTTTGATAAATGGTTTACATGCCAAGGCGATTCCAATGAATTCTTTTAAGTACTGTATGTGCATTAAAATTATTTTTAATAAAACTTTTATGATAAAATAACTTCATGTATACTTTTCTTATGCTCTTTTTTTCTACTCTTTTCCATTTTCGAAACTTTGTCATGGGTGCAGTAATATTTAGGAAACTTCCGTTTTTGATATAAAAGGTAACTGGAACTCCTCAGCGGAACAAAGTTTTTAGGATATATTTAAAAAATGGTTCCGGTAGACCATTAATTGAGTTGTACGTTTTACTGAGTTATACGTTTTGTTTTCCAGTCCCGAGCAAAACGTATAACTGGAGTTCCACTGTATTTTTAAAGGCATAATCTTATGTTATAAGATGAGAAATTAAGTTAAATTGCAGAAGCACAAACAATACATTTACATAACACCCAAGCAATCCTTTAAACACAAATTTTAAAAAGTAAATAATTCACAAAATGCTTTAAACTAATATATATATAATTCATAGATATTATAATTATATATATATATATATATATATATATAATATCTTGTAAGCATAAAAAAATAAATGACTTGCATAAATAGTCTATCCAATAATCCGATAATAGTATTGCAAAAAAAGATGCAAACATATCGAAGTTTGTTATCTTTTAATGTTGACTGCTGTCATTGCAAAGCAGTTTATTTTCATTAAGAACACATTTCTAATATTATAAAAATCACAATCAATTCAATTCTTTTTTAAGCAGTTTGTTTATGTTAAGAATGGAATTTTGAATGCCGATAACTCAAAATTTAATTTAGAAGGCACTCAAAATTAATTTTTTCAAAGCAGTCTGTCTAAAAAGGAAACATTTATGCAGTTTTATTAAAAAAAATAATTCTGTTAAAAAAGGGCCGACTGGCATATGAAACGCAAAACAGTCGACCCCTGTATTTGTTTCGGATGGTCACATGGTATGGGACATTATAATTATTGTGTTATTTTTTATTCACATGAAAAGTTTAAGTTATTTAGTCATGGGAGTTTTTGTACAACATCCTGCAAAACCTGGAAAAGTCAAGAAATTTTTGTTTTAGTTTGAACTATACAGTTCCAATTGCAGTGATTTAGACTTCGCTATAATAAAATAATCCCCCAATATAAAAGATTTTCTGTAAAAAAACACCTTTTCAAACTTTCTTACTATCTGCATAAAAAAGTGGAAGTAATCCTTTAAAAGTGTTTTAAAAGCATTGCTTTTAAGAACTTAGGTTTGGTTTCTCTATGTGCAGAAATAAAGGTCAGTGCGTATGATGTCATATTGACTCAATCCCAGAAAGATATTTTATTTTCATGGATAAGATGTTTTCTTTTGAGAATGTCATTTTCACTACTAGAACTATTCTACAATTTTAACATTAGAGCATCAGTTAACACAATCATTTTAAAAAGTTTGAATGTTATGAATGCCAATTCATTTTTTCTTTTAAATATGCCATTTTACTGGTAAAAGCATGCTTCTGACATCAGTGGATTGTTGATAAGGCAAATTGAGTTCTATTTTATTGAGACAAATGACCTTTTTAACATAGTTCTAGATTTTTACTTGATAAACTTGGAAAGGTCAAGTGATGAAAATTTTGATTGAATAGGAATCCTTTAATAAAATATGCTTAAATTTCTTCCTGATATATAAATATTTTGGATTTTAAGTTTTGAGTTTTGGCATAATAGTAAGTGTGATAAATTTGCTATGAATTTCTTTTAGTTTGTTAATGATGATTTAATTTTTTTTTCATTGAAGTTTGCATGCAATGCTTTATTATTTGTTAACAAATAGAGACTTTACTATCCATTTCAAATAAATAATATAATTTCATCGATATATAGCTTTAATTAATGTGATCATTGTTTAAATTTTAGCAACAGCACCATACATTCCAGAGGTCAGTAGTCCAACTGATACATCTAATTTTGATGTTGATGAAAGTGACCTGAAGCAATCGGCAAGTTTTTATTTATTTTATTTTTATTATAAATAAGTATTTTATTGTTGCAGATTTTTAATTCTTGCGTATTCAAAAATTGTCCTGTTCAGGGTTTGTTTGGATTACTTTGCAGTACAATGAAAATTCAATTTTATATTTTCCTCAATCACTCCTCTTTCATCCTCCCCCCCCTTCTAAAAATTAAAAAAAGAAAAATGAAACACAGTGTATTAATTTAAGATAAGTAATTTTAGTATGTTTTCACTGTTTTATTACAAAGAATAACTTTATAAACTGCTTTCTATCAATCTTACTAATTATAATGAAAATATAATTAAAATACAATTGTGATTCAGAAAGTTGAAAACAAATCACTGGAAATATGCAAATATTTAATGCATGGGATTCTTCTGATAATGATCTGTATATCTATTAAGGACGCACTGAATAGCCATTTTGATTAGTACTGAATGTTCAATATTCAGCTCACAGATATGCTGAATACTTAATATTTGGCCAACTGGATAGTGACTCTTCAGCCAAATATTGAATATTTGACTGGCTAATAATTCCTGCAATTTCAGAAGTGCAAGAAGAAAAATATTAAAAATTTTAAATTTGAGTGAGTGATGAATCATCTATATTAATAAAAGAAAGAAGTTTGTGTGTGTGTGTGTGTGTGTGTCAGTGGCTAGGGAAATCTATCAAACGTAGATGTCTGAAAATTTGGATAAGGACAGATGAAGAAGAGAAATCTGAATGCATCTGAGGCTCAGATTCTCCATTTTTAGCCAATTAGCCAAGATATTAATTAAAAACCTTTATGAACATCACTAAATGGCAAGTGTGTAATAATACAATAAATGTGTAAAAAATTGAGGGCAACTGTGCATGTGCCTTTACTGGCATTTCCTGGTATTCACACAGACAAAAGCAAAGCATTACTTTTTTCTGTATTGAAATCCTGATCGCCGGGAGTTACAGTAAAAAAGAAAACCCTGAATGGTTTAGCCGTACCTTTCCGCTTACAACAATATCTTTCATTTAAAAAATTATTAATATCTACTATTTCAAAAAACATTTTTACTGAAGCTTGATAAGATGTCAGTTTTCAAGTTTTCTGTTTTTTTAAATTTTGAAACTGCCTCATCTGTTTCCAGATAGCAATACAAAATAACCAAAAAATACCCACTTATTCAGTATACTTTTCTGGTTCTGGCAGTAACTTTTAGTTAAAAAAATATTAACGTTTACTATTTAAAAAAAAAAAAAAAAATCTCTCGGAGGTCTATTTCCATTTATTATCATCTTTCCATATTTTCTCCAGTTTTAAAATGCTACTTCTTTTTCCCAGACAGAAATACAAAATAACCCCCCAAAATATTCTTTTATTACTGGTTCGCTTCCGGTTCTAACAAATCTTTTGGTTTTAAAAAAAATTACTATTTACTATTTAAACAAATTATTTTCTGTAAGTTGTTTCACGATTTGCCAGATATTTTTAAGATATCGTTTCCTGCTATAAGAGAATTGTGCTTTTAAAATTTTCAGAGGAGGTTTTGTTTCTGTGCATGCCCAGGAAAATCTCTACTTTTTCAACACAAGTTGTCAATACTGGAAGATATCATTTCATGTTTTAAAAAAGTGAGGAATGGGTGCACATTCTATATTATTTAGGTTTTCTCTGGAACTTTTGGTCAGAATTATGTATCTAAATGTTATAAATAGAATCGGCAATCACTATAATGGGGATACTTTAGTTCATTTGGAAAGCTTTTCCTTTAATAAATATAAAATCATACAAATTTGAAGTTAATTTTCAAAAGCAGGCCAGAACATGTGTAATATACCGGTGTGCACTGCCAAAGGCAGCGAGGCCTCCAACTCTAGGTTTGTTTGGATAGATTTTTGTTTAAAAATATAAAATTATAAAAAATTGAGGGTATATGCTGCTGAAGGCAGCGGGGCACCCAACATTAGTTTCATTTGGAAAGATTTTTGTTTAAAATAAAAAAAAATATTCAACATTGATTTTAGATATATTTAAGGTTATTATCACGAGCCCATGGGGTCACCAGGTGAGTCAGCTGGTTATGATATAAATAACTTTTGCTTGAAGCTGCATTAAATTTTTTTAATTAAAAATAATTACCTAATAAATTAATCATTTCTAGATTCATTGTAATTTAAAGATTTTAAAACTGAATCTAATTATTTTTCCAATTAATATAAAATTCTTGTGTAAATTCTTTTAAGCCTGCATTGAAAATTAAAAATATATCGTAATTTATTGGCAGTGTTTGAAAAGTTTATTTTCTCTGTGGCTTATTTTGTTATATTTTATGAAATTATAATAACTGGGCAGTTATATGCACCTTGAAACAAAAAAACATATGTGTAAGATTAAAAAGCACACCAAAACTGCACTTAATACTTTCTTTTAGTTATAATGCCCACATAATGTTTCAAGTGAAAATCTTAAGAATTCATTTTTTTCATAGTTCATATTTCCTAATATAAATAGCCTGATATCAGCTATAGTCTGAAATGAATAGCTTTTTAATAGCTAAAAACAGCTTTTAAAAGGAAAATTTTCCCAAATAGATCTCATTCAGTATACTTTTTTCATTGTCCTTTCACTATTTATTGTAGAATATTTCTTTTTTCAAAATTCATGATTAGCTTGTAATGTGACTATTATTTAGTTAAAATTCAGTATATATGTAAAAACAAAAAATAATATCCTTTGTATAGGATTCAGCTCCTCCTACTGCAAATCCTGTTTTTTCTGGACTACATTTACCTTTCATCGGGTTTACATTTACTAGTGGGAGGTAAGTATGTTATATACTATTTTATAATTTTGATGTCAATTTTAGTGAGATTCAATTTTTAAGTGACTAATTTTTTCTCTGCAGTAAGTTGTCTGATTTGGGGTTCTACAAATTTGCAAAGTCTGTCTGTGATATAATTGATGGTATTCCAAATTCACATTTAGAACAGAAAGTAGAAATATTAGAAAGAGAAAAAAGTGACCTTGTGAAAAAAGTTAAAGGTTAGTCATATACATTGATATTATTTTTTTACTAAATGTTTCTATTTTTACTTTTTTATCACTAAATTTTACAATGCAAGTAATTTGCCATTGTTCTATAATAAAAAATATAAATATTTTGTATTACTGCTGTTGCAGGTTTGAGAGATATGCTGTGGTTCTATGTATAATACGCAAAATAATGTTTATAAAATGTATTAAAAATAGAAAATTTTCATGCAATTGAAACTTTTTTGTATGAAAATTTACCTTAAAGCATTTTTTTGTTTAAAGTAATATCTCTGTTATATTTTCTAAATTTCCTGTTTCTTGGTATTCTCAGGAATTTAATTTGACTAGAATTTTGATTAGGGAGGGACTGGATATAGATTTTGCTGGATGTAATTAGTCTATTTTAATTTCTGCCAGCACTCTTCTCCCTCATTATTACATACAATATTCAATTTATACAGAACTCACAAATTTCATAATATTGATTACATTCATTTTTTATGCAAGTAGGTGTCATATACATCAAAATATAATAAAACATGGAACAACATGTAAACACAATTGAATCAGTCATTTTAGAAAGGGCGCAAGTTCAAATTTGTGAAAAATGGTTTTATTGCTGAATATGATAATTTTCTCCATATTCTACCACTTCTGAAAAGGAAGTGCACTAGTCTGTTTTCTAGATATTACTTCTCTATTTTTAAAGAAAGAGGAAAACATCTTTCAGTATTGAAAATGCACTTGTCCATGGGCATGTGTACTTTCAGAAATGACTGCTTCGTCAAATTGTATGTTTATTTATTATTAAAAGAGTGGTAAAATGGTTGATCAAATCTATAACATTCCATAAACGTAAAAGAATATTATTCGTTAATATTAAATGCACCAAAAAACTCAAAATAATTTACTATGACTCTTGTTTAGCTGCACATTATGTTAAATTTTGTTAGTTGGTGGCCATCTCTGTACAAAAGAGGAGGCATTTCAAAAGCATCAAGAGAGAGAAATGTCTCAAAAAATGCTAAAGTACGATTTCATCCAGCATCTTGTATCCACTTTGAATATATATCTGACAGTCTGGGCATTGTCACTAAAAGAGAATTTTGTTTGTTAGTGGCCATCTCTGAACAAAATTATGTACATTGATGGATTAAATAGCAACTTATTCTCACTTAAACTTAAAGATAAAATTGAGCTGTCAACTGAAAAAAACATATGAAGGACCAGTCTCCATTAATGTAAAAAAGATTGAGGACTTAAATTGCCTTAGGGCCCATATTCCTGACAAATGTAAAAGATTTTATGAAGAAATTTCATTATGGCCACCCAATGAAGTTTAACAACCTGCAGATGAATAAAAAAATGTAATTACAGTATAGTTTTTGCATGGCTTGCATCATGTATCAATCAATGTATATTAATATTTGTTCAATGTATCTTTTTTATATTAAAACACAAATAGCACAAAATTGCACTTGTGTTAATATAGTAAACAACTGTGTAATGTCCATCTTTAAGACTTTTATTTAATGTATCTTTTTTGTAACTTTTGCAATACATATCCTATCTATTTTAAGTTAAACTATCTTTTTATATATAATTTTTCTTCATTTCATTATAGAAAGGGCACTTGTCTAAAATTTTATTTTATTTTTATTACATCATTTATAGATCATGAAGAAATTTCAACAATGTCAACTAATGTTAACTCATACTTATTGTTACTTAAGGTAGACCAAAAAAAGTACCTTTGTATTTCTCAGAAAAATGTTTTTTCTGTCTCCTGAAAAGTTCATTTTTAGGACAAGTGCCCTTTCCAGAATGAGTGATTCAATTGTATTTCTATGAAAATATGGGAGTATTTCAAATTTTATAGGCTATGCATAATTTTGGATTACTTAGGTTACTTTAGTAGCCTAAAATTACTGATATAGTTACCTAAGTAGTCGGCTAGGAAAATTTAAAAGAAAAAATGCAAAATAGTTATTCTCACTTAGAATAACTTAACTGGTACTTGATTACTTTCGCATCGACCATTCTTCATAACCAAAATCTGTTGCCAAACAATGTGATTTAATGTCAATAATGGATAAGCATGACATGTTGACTGTTGTCACCTGCCATGCTACATGTCACATGCAATGTCCAATTTTCATTTTTTGTAACTAGGCAAGTTTAGCTTTTGTATTGAAGGATATAAGTTAATTGGTATTTTTCTCATGCACTTTGAAAAAAAGATAATCTAGGACCTTCTGTTAATGGAACAAGATGTGAAAAAGTATTTTTTAAATTATATGATTCTGCTATAAAAAAAGTGTATTAATTGGAAAAATTTGAAACTTTAAATAGAAATGTATAAATAATGGTGATGTAAAGTGGAAAATTCTGACAAGCTTACATTAAATCTAGCCTATAAGTCCTCATTTTTCAGAAGCAGAAACAGTTAATTTAGAAGAGGGACTTATAATCGAAATTCAAAGAAAAATTTATTGAACAAAACAGTTTTTATTATTAATTTAGAATTTAAAAAGATACAGAGGTGAGAATCTTCTGCGTTTCAGCAGATTTCTACTTAAACAAAATACTCTAAATCCCTACCCCTAAAATTTTGTTTCTCTCCATCTCACCTGCACACAAATTTAAATTATTCTGTTCTTATTTTTAGGGTTTCGTTCATCTCACAAAACCCTATTACTCCCGCTCCGTTGTCTGTCTGTCACTGAGCTATTCTTAGAAACTATGTAACTTACAGAGATGAAACTTTGTGTATATAGCTGAATACCAGCTATGAAGAGCTCAAAATATTAAAATTTGAAAAATTCGTATTATTTTAATAAATAGAGATAAAAAAATCAAAATTCTAACAGCCTTTTCCTATTAAATTAAAACATTTTTCGCTATAGCAGATGCCAAAAATTAAAAATCCACGATTAAATTCTTTCTACAATAATTCATTTTCTATCAGACGCATTCCATGTGAAAAATGAAAATGAAATAAAAAGTTTCACCAGTTGAAAAAAAGATTAATATGAAATAAAAATGATTGACGTCATAGTGGTAATAAAGCATAAATTTTCAAAGATTTCTCAATAATACAAGGAGTATGAGTATGTGTATGTAACACAAAGCAGATTAATATCACGTCATTAGAGAATTAAAAAGAAAATCTGATGTCATATTGGAAGTTTAACGAATTCTTCAGATGTTTGAGAATAATACAAAGTGAGTATCAATATGACAAATAGAGAATAGTAAATATATGAGTTTGAGAAACATATTGAATCGTGATAAAATTTCGATTATGGCAATATTCACATATTTTAACATTTTGAAGGTGTACAACATGTTTAATTTTGAAATTATTTTTTTATATCGCATTTAGTCTGCATGACAGATATTATTATGACAGAATATAATAGCCGGGTTCGCCCGCTATCGGGCTGGTTTGGATACTTGAAAAAATGAAAAAATAGACTGGTAAATTTTTACTTTATAAAAAACAAAAAACATGAGTTTTTTTTTTTGTTTTTTTTTTTTTTTTGTTGCTAAATGAAATTTATTTGGATTTATTAAAGAAAGGATAAAGTATTTTGAAAGGAATATTAAACGAAACCCTTTGAGCGATCTTCGATTACACTTACCCACTTGTTTAAATTATTCTGTTCTTATTTTTTAAATTATTCTGTTCTGTTAGTTTATTGTAATAATAAATAATTAGGATAATCAATCATCTGAATTCTCCCACCCCAAAATTACAGGTTCCTCTTTTGTCTCCCCCCCCCCCTTGTACCAAACACGCAAGTTGAACCTTTAAATCTATTTCATTAAACTTTTTATGACCTTTTTGCTACTCTATAACAATATGTAAACAACCCATCTCCTAAATTATCTCCTTCCCACGAAAATTTTTGTTTCTCTCCCTTTGACCCTCCCCCTCCCCTCGTATCTCATGAAATTTAAATTTTAAGAACAATTTATGTATAAAAAACCAGGTCACAACCCACTTATTCAGTCAAAAATATAGGCTGTCTCGCACCAAACCTAAATTCAATTTTCATTAACAACTTTAATAACAATGAAAATGGATTAGCAAAGAAGATTAGCAAAAATTTCAACTGACTCACTTTGTTTTGTGTGAAATGGGATGACATAATAGGAAGTACAATTCGGTGAACAGCCAATTATGTACTGTCAGGTATTCCAAATTGTGGAGCATCTCTTTTCTTGTTAGCAATGCAAGTGGTGGGTATTTACAACACTTTTCTCCATGTCATCACATTTCATAGAGAAAAGAAAGACTGTTGAAAACAATATTACAGTATCTGTTTCTGGTAAAATTATGAACGAAAATACAATTAATCTCAGAATAAGATCCCCTGTATTTTGTACTTAATAAGTGGGTTGCAACCCTGATTTCTTATACATACCATAAAATCCCGATTGTAAACCCCCCTCCCCCTTTTTTCAAAAACAAAAAGGATTAAATTTGGAAAAGGAGGCTTATAATCGAGATTAAAAAAAAATAATTATTTAAAAACAAAAAACTTCAAAAATCTTTTTTTTTTTCATATTTTTCTTTATTTGTTATTTTATTGTAACAATAAATAATCAATCTAACCCCCCCCCTTCAAAATCACTGCTACCCCCCCCCCCGGTACCAAAAATGGATACCTTTATAACTCTTTAATTGTAAATTTTTTTTCTGATTTATTTAATACTCTATACTAACAATAAATAAATCTAATCCACCATCTAAATTATTGCCTCTTCCTAAAATATCTGTTTCTGTCCCCTTGCCCCCCCCCCCCCCCTCAACCACATCTCATGAGGACCCTCTCCCCTCCTATATCTCCTAAAATTAAAAATATTTTTCTGCTCTATTTGTAATTTTGTTGCCATAGAGATTTTGTAACAATATTTAAATAACCACCTAAATTATTCCCTTCCCCCCCAAAAAAGTTTTCTTTTTTTCTTCCCCCCCCCCCCCACACACACACACTTTAAAGTCTTTAAAAAAGTTTTTTTTCTCCATTCATAACTTTTTGCAACAATAATTAAATAACTATTTAAATTGCTTCATCCTTTAAAGATATATTTTTATGCTGTATTGTTACTATGTAGCAACAATAAATAAATGATCATCTAACTCTTCCCTTAAATTTCCATTCCCCATCCCCAGAGAAAGGGGTGAATTTCTAGACATGGAGGCAAAGAGAAGATTTTAGTCTTTTTTGTAGTTTGGCTGTTCTCAGAGCTGATATTTTGTTAATGGGGAGGGAGAGTTATTTCAGAGAAACATTTATTTTAAAACATAAAATATACATGTGATTCAGGGGTGAGAACAGCCAAACTTGCAAAAAAGGTGAAAATTTTTGCTTTTCTCTCACACATAACACAAAATGCTGTCTGTAGTCAATGCATAGCATTCTCAGACATTAAAGGCAGACTGGATCTTTACGATCAATACATTGATGCTGTTTTCCTTATTTTATTCGACAAATACCTTCTACATGTTTTTCTTTTTTCCAGTTTGCTTACAATTTAATATTATTCTAGAATATTATTAATAAAAATTATTGATTAGAATATTATTCCTTCATCCACATTTTTTCTGAGCGTTCTTTTTATTACTGATTTAAGATCATTTGGTAAATATATTATGCCCGATTATGTAAATACACAGTGCTTGATTTATTTCTTTTGCAGCCCATATAAAATTATTTTTTCCATAAAAATACTATGAGTTACTTGAAGTATTTACTTCCTGATCCATTGATAATTCGGAACTGGAAATGTGATCAATAATATCATTTACAGAATTTTCAGCATCTGAGTACTCTATGTCAGACCAATTTTTTATAAGTTCCTCAATATCAATTTGTGTGAAGTACACCGGATGCATGGGTGCAAGTCTCAGGATTGATTTCAGTCATAAATTCTATTTTATATACTTAAATAATAGCAGTTTTACTATCAAGAACTTTTAAGAACTAACTTTTATTGTAAGAGATTAATTTTTAGCCACAATGCAAGACATAGAAATCTTCTAGTCCATTTCCATTTGGTTATTCCTAATACTCAGAAAAGTTTTCAGTCTTGGCTTGGACGGACTTCTTGCACACATGACTGGACGTTTTGTCAAATAATTAAATTCCATTTCTCCCATAATATCATGAATAAAAGTATAAAATTACACATAAAGAAAAGATCTGTCTCGGACAAAAGCAGAATACCTACTGTCATTAGTCTGGCAGACCACTTCAGATAATGAAAGAGTAAATAATAAATAATAAAAGTAGCTAGCTGAATGACAAGCAGAATGTGGCCTTGGGGTGTCGTTTCAGGATGGTAGAAAAAAGGACACTGATCATTTTCTATTCTGAGGGGTGGAAATGATTGCAGGAAAATGTCTGTGAGACCCCTCACAGTAGTTAAGGGTTAATAAAAGTATGCATATATCGAGCTGGATATCCGACAGAGTCATCGTATATCTGACTGTATCTTCAGATATTGCAAAATCATATGGATATCTGGTTTATTCCTAATTTTGATGATCCTTGTTTCACAGTGATTCTTATTTACTAATTTATTTATCTTGAATTTGTCCTCCAAAATATATTTTAATGTATTTTATTTCAGGGTTTGAAATTACATTTTTTGGATTTTTTTCTTTTTATTTTTTTTTCAGACAGCATATAAATTTAGTTTCTTATGATTAAAACATCTTGCAATTTTTTTAATTTTTAGAATTTATATTATGTGTCAGTGTACATGTTTTTTGGCATGGCTATATATTTTTTTTCTTATTAATGTACTGTATTTGTTATTTACAATTGCCTGTTAATGTTAGGAATAACTTAAGTTTGTATATCTTGTTACTTTGTACTACATTAAATTGTCACCACTTGCGACATGATGATAATGATACTTTAATTGGGGTGATAGTACAGCTGAATGGCTTTATTTATTGTAGTTAAATAAAATTGATTATATTCATTTTTCAATGAGCATAATATTAAAACTTATTTAACCCAGGAATGCTTTTTGGGATTTACCTGTTCCCTTTAACCTGTCCTCTACCATTACCTGTCCCCCTACCATTTCCTCCTTAAGTGCATTTTGGCTAAGGAAACATGTAGCTATATTATTTTACTTCAGTTTTTAAATTCAGGGTAAAAACAATAAAAATTGCATTGCAAAAGAAATGAATGAATAAAATAGAAACTCTCCTTTCTGTTTAATTAATGCGAATGTCACTTTATTAGAAATGAATAACACTGTCCAAAAGACTATTGATGATGAAGATAACATGGGTTTCAAAGTTACATCTGAAATTGAAGTTAGAAAATTACAAGATGAAGTTAATACCTTAAGGAAAAAATCTTTAGGTTTGTACTTATTGCCTTTGAATTTCCTAGAATTTTTATTAGCTTTAAATTGATTTTTAAGTTATAAGAATTTTTATTTTAGAACTAGAGAAAGAGCTTCAAAAACATAGATCCGATCATCGTAGGATTTTGACTGCTAAACAAGATTTAGAAACAATTCAAGATGAAAAGCTTATTAAAATTAAAGAACTTGAGAAAAATGTCAAGGTTTTAAAGGCTGAAAAAGATGACTTACACAAAGTAAGAATACATATACTTTTAAATACACACCCTTCTTAATTTTTCACTGTTTTGCAATTATTTTATTATAAATTTAAATGTTATGTTTTCTAATTGCATTTTAGTGTGCAGTTATCATTTCTTCTTGAATAATTTGTAAAATATTGTTCATTGATATGTTACATAATTTTCTTAAACGCAACAAGTTTGCCAACTACTTTAACTTCAACAGAATTTCTCTAAAAATATTTAAAACTATATATAATATAAATAATTCACTTGCTCTGCAAATCATGTCGTATTCTGCAGAAAAGCATTATTTATCTCATTTTGTAATCTGCTATCAAGAAACTTCTTACTACTATTGTCTCCCGCTCTGCTAATCTTACCAATAAAGCCTTGATATAAAGCCAAAAGCATGGAGAGTTGTTATATGATCTCTCATATGGAAAAAACATTGTTTTCTGTTTTTTTAATTTATGAATATTTTGAGTCATTATTGGAGAAACTGATTTACTGTTTTGGTTGATTGTTTACAAGAAGTGGCTTGATAATGCAGAAGTGATGATGTGGTGTGATCATGTCATTTTTAGTTTAGGTGTAGGTATAATGAAATACAGTGGAACTCCAGATATACGTTACCTGAGTTGTACGTTTCCCTCAGTTATACGTTTCAACTCAGAGGTCCCGACCGATTGCCATTAAAAATTAGCTGAGTTATACGTTTTGAGTTGTACATTTCCCTCAGTTATACGTTACGTTTTTTCGTCTCCGGCCAAAATTTTGTTTCATTTATGCATTTTGTAACCGAAAACACTGACGACGCGTCGGATGAGTATGATTTGAAAGATCTCACTCTAACTTCGAGCCGCTCTAAGGGCTTTTGGCGTAGTAAAGTGGTTCGTCAGTACTAAAAACAGTAACGGTAAGGCGGCTGCATTATTAACAGAAATGCAATGTTTGCTAATCAATGCAGGCACTGCCGAGTGCCGAAAAGAAACAATCGAATACTATAGTCTGTTCAGGGAAAGGAGATAACGAAAGTAAACAAACGGGTTGCAGAAAAATCGCGAAGGAGCCACACATTTGGCACAAATCCTTAGGTTGGCGAATTTTATTTCTTATTTAAAGCAGAAGCTCTAACACTTCAGACCAGACAGTCTGTTTGGCGCTTCTGGCACAGCGCCAGGTTTAAGCATCGCCAATCCGTGTGTGCATTTGTTTACTTCTGTTATCTTCTTTCAGCGAATGGAGTATAGTGATTAATTCTACAAGATTCAGTAAACTACTGAAATGTCTTTTGATAAATGATTTACATGCCAAGGCCATTCCAATAATTTCTTTTAAGTACACTATGTGTATTAAAAATATTTTTAATAAAACTTTTATGATAAAATAACTTCATGTATACTTTTCTTATGCTCTTTTTTTCTACTCTTTTCCATTTTCGAAACTTTGTCATGGGTGCAGTAATATTTAGGAAACTTCCGTTTTTGATATAAAAGGTAACTGGAACTCCTCAGCGGAACAAAGTTTTTAGGATATATTTAAAAAATGGTTCCGGTAGACCATTAATTGAGTTGTACGTTTTACTGAGTTATACGTTTTGTTTTCCGGTCCCGAGCAAAACGTATAACTGGAGTTCCACTGTATTACACTTACATAAACCAAAAACCAAGAACTGCATTGATGTTATTTTTTTACCAATATTCATTTATTTTTAAACCCTTATGTCCAGGGCTTAATTTCTAACAAAAAAAGTACCAGAGCCCTAATATTCTTCAGTACTAATAACCGTAGCATGCTCCCCATCCCCCTCCACAGTCACTCTAATCTGCATATCTATATTTCATACATTATATGTATTTGCAAAATTTAAAGCAATTTTTTTCTTTAGCAAACATTTTTATGCCTTTCATCAATGACCAAGGTACCCGGGTACCTACGCAAATTTTCTGTGGGAGTGTTGTGTCTTATCACAACTAAAGAAGAGTTTTAACAAGTTTAGAAATTAATTAAATTATTCATTATTATCATTGAAGAATTAATTACAATAGAAGACCCAAAGTTAACCCAAATATTAATAACTTAAGAAAATAAAATGTTAAAAATACTTCCCACATAAGAAAATATTACATTTAAGAATACAATAAGAGAAAATTACAACCAGATTAAAATTTTAGGATAGATATTTAAAGATTTTACTGGAAGAAGAAGGAGCTGCGTTGTGAAAAACTCCTGAATTTTAAAATAAGGAAGTTAATTAGTTTACAATAACCCAAGCCATGGTCAGTGAATACTATCTTTGCTGATCCAACATCATCTTCATGCTGGCCTTAAATTAATAAGAACTGCTTAAAATTTAATTAAAGATTAATTTACTAAACATCATGCAACAAATGGAAATTTTGAATAAAGAATGATAATAGCCCTCATGAAGATGACCTCAAATCTCGAAGGAAAGAAATAATAAAAAATAATAACTGAGAGAGAGACACTGCAGGAATGACAAAAAGGATATATAATTAAAAGGGATTTATTAACAAAACATATGACGATCCTTACATGCTATAACTTAAGATTTCTAAACAATCGGATTTAGGTAATTATTGATAAATGATGACATTGGAGTTTAATTATATTAAGTAGTAATTGTAACATTATAAAATATATACATGATTATAATTTATCATGCAATGAAATGAACAATCTTCTTATATTATTAGACAAGTACCTAGTAAATGACATTCAATTCCTTCTTAATTTAAATTTTAACCAACAGAACCTTATTTTACTCATTATATAATAAACAAAAAAATCACTCTTTAATTACTAAAAGATTTGAGAATTGAGCTACGGAGGATTAAAGTTAAGTAACACATGGTGTCACAAAAAAAATAATAATTGGCCAAAAAAAAGTATAAAATAAAAGAAACAAGATTAATTAAAAATAAAGAAAGATTGAATTAGCTGCATCATGCTGAGCAGCTAATATCAAAAGAAAGAAGGGAAAACTTATCGTTTCGATGGGCCCATCTCATTTCACATATCAAGCATTCTTCTGTGCTAAAAAAAACCCACCTTTCTTGTTGCTGGCTGAAGATCCAATTGCCTTCAACGCTCCCGCGGAAGCCACCTGTACCACCTTCACAATCGTATACTGCCGCACTAAAAATATAGTGCAGAACTAAAAACTATAGGATAAAATTAAATCATATTTTTAAAGGTTAAAATGCGCATAAATTTGCACATAAAGACGTTTACTGCTTCTTCATAATCATAATTCTAGTTGATTTTACTTTTTTTTTTTTTCCTTTTTAAATCTATCCGTTGAAAACTCGTAACCCTCCACGGAGCATGACGTCAGACATCTTCTCTAAGCAGCGTCACCACGTGACCTTCCAATCATTTTGGCGGGAAATGCTGTCTCGTTGTCACGATCGTTGCCACAATAACTTAATAGTGTAAAATTGAAGAAAAGGGAAATGTCAGGATAGAAAAGAAAAATTATAAAAAGGAATTTTAATGTTAATTAAGGTTAAATAATTTAATAAAAATACCTAAAATAAAATAACTCCTGTAGCTCAAATTCAAAACAAAACACTCCAGTAGCTCAAAATTAACTTCTATATAATTACACTAGTATGCATATCTATCTTTTTTAAAAATAACTATATAAACAACATTAAAATCACAATTAGTTAATATTAAGTGAAACATTTGATAATCCACAGAATGAAAGCGTGCTATTTCAACCTGCGCAGCACCAAATACCCAACCTCCAACCAACCAACTGATTACAACATCGCGTACACAGAAATTTTATTTTGAATTAAACCTGATGGATAGCGTGAAAAACCATTAAAAATTTTGTGCCAAAGATTAAATAAAACAATTTAAAAGCATAATGAATTTAAGTTTCACTGCAAAATAAACTGTGACCACTAACCCTAACCGCCGCGAAAATGTAAACAAACCGAACCGAAGTCGCGATTTGTAAACAAACGAGATCGAAAAGCGATCTTGAATAAAAACAAAACCCCAATTTAAGAGTTAGCAAAAATATGATTTTAAAATTAAAATTAAAGAATAAAACTGTGTTGTTTGCGACACAACACAATACCCCCTTTTCCGCCTAAAAAAAAATTTTTTTTGCACAAAAAGTTTTTTATACAGAAGGAAAATGCATAATATAAGGGCTCAATAAAAATGAAAACATAATTGACATAAGACCTCACTAACAAATACAAAAGTTGTCCTTAACAAAGCCCAGGACCGGCTGAAAACCCAAAAAGGAACAAAATGTCCCAAAACACAATAGTAGAGCGCCATTACTTAGCATGCCTGAATGACACTCCATTATTGTAAAAAAAATCCCTTCCCCAAAAATTATACAGAAAATAACCCATACATTGAAAAGATAAAACACAAATAACATAAAACTATTAAAAATTCTCGCATATTATTACATGAGAATATGCAGAGTACCAAAATGAAATGTCCAGCGGTACTATAGCATAAGTCGATAATCTTGAATTAAGCCTTGAAGCGACCATGAGCTGCTGTTCATCCATGAGCTGCCTTAGTCTTCTTCAATTATTTACAACATAGAAAAATAGCATTTAGAGTACTGTGTTTATGACACAAATATCTAACCATTATTCGCAATATAATGAACATACCAAAAATTCTTAAATTAGTTAACAAAAATAATTCTTAAAATTAAACTTTGCCTTGACTCATTAAAAACATTTCATCATACTATCTATGGTATTACAATAACACCTTTCTCACAATAATTAAAATTCTTGGCCAAATAGCAACAATACGACATATGAAATTTTGTCTGACCGTTTCATGAAACTTGCATAAATAAATGCTAAAGATTTACAACAATAGTTTCATGAGAATCACAAGTTAGGCAAAAGTAAAAAAAAATAATAAACATTTAACATTAAACACAATTATTTACAATAATTACATAAGTTTTAACATTTATAGGAACGATTCGGTAATTCCCTGAGGTTGTACCCATGTTTCTGCATACTAGCTCCTTGCTTAGTAGGAACCGTATTAAAATTGGTTGAAGACCCAAAAACATTAGTATTTTGCTCACTATCATTATGTGTCCTTAATTCGCTGTCATGTGGTTGAGTATTTCTCTGAACCTGTGAAGTAGTATGTGAATTATCAAGATTAAGGTTGCAAGAAGTGCTAGGAAGATTATTTGTTTTAAAAAGAATCTTTAAGGTATGTGATTTAGGTACAGGTAGGTTATTAGAGTACAAGTTATTGTTATCACCAGAAGACTGCTGGCAAGAATCATGTGTGTCATTTATAATATCATTAGTGTCTGTATTGCCATTAATTTCATTTTCATACAAAGCTGGGTAAGTACTACTTTCTTCGATACGTGTTAATCTGTCAACATGAACTGTTTGTACATCTTTAGGATTGTTTATATGTGTAATTTGAAAATTTACTGGGCTAGTTTTAAGTTTGACTCTATAAGGACCTTTATTAATTTCTTGAAATTTCCTGGCTTCACCCTGCTTGAAAACTGGGGTATATAAAAGTACTAAATCCCCTACCATAATCTTTTTATCTTTAGCTGTCCTTTTTCTATAATTTTCCTGTTTTTCAGCTGCTTTTTCTAAATTTTCTCTAATGATTTTGAATGATTGTTGCAACCTAATCTCTATATCCTCACAATACTCCCTAGTGTCAGCATAAGAGAATTTACTTTCTTTAACTAATAAATCTACTGGCACAACTAAATCCCTTCCATAAACAACATGAGCAGGAGTATCTTTAATTGTAGAATGATATGATGTTCTATAAGCTAAAAGAGCTGAACTAAGATACAAGTCCCACTGATAGTCAGTCGCAGTAGCTAGATGCTTAAGGGCATTAAGTATAGTAGCATTAGCACGTTCAACAACGCCATCTGAACTAGGATGGTAACTCGTGGTCGTGTGCTTCTTAATGTGGTACTTCTTATATACTTTCTGTATAGCATCTGAAACAAAAGGCTTTCCCTTATCTGACACCAGATGTTCGGGCACTCCATGAGTGGAAATAAACTTCTCTATCGTTCCTGCAATTGAATCGATTAATAGATTTTTTACTGGATAAGCTTCCACCCATCTACTAAAATAATCGCTCATCACCAAGATGTGTCTATTTCCCTCTGAAGTCACTGTTAAAGGTCCTACCGCATCTATTGCTACCATCTCAAAAGGACGAGTAGGAATCGGCATTCTCTGCAATGGTGCTTTATGACCTTTTTTATAACCTCTCCTCTGAACACATGAAATGCAAGATTTTATGTGATTTAAAATGTGACTTCTCATGTTATGCCAGAAATACCTCTTGCGAATTTTGTTTGTGGTTTTCATGAATCCCGGATGTGCAGACGCTGGCGAATCATGTGCTAAGTTTAAGATTTCTGGAACTAAAGATTTAGGCACTACTAATTTATCTTGTATATTAAACCTAGACTTAAAGTTTTGGTGGCAAAAAAGAACTTTATTTTTAAAAAAATATGTGTTTTTTCCAATTGTGATATTGTCTTGGGTACCTAATAAATCTAATATCTCTTTACACTTAGCGTCCTGTTGTTGTAAATCAATTAATGTGTCATCTGTAATGTTATTTAAGGAAATTACATTTTCTACTTTAGCAACATTAATCGCCCGTGATAGCACATCTGCTGGGATGTTGTCCTTGCCGGGAGTATGTTTAATCTCATAATCGAAGTTTTGTAATGCCAATGCCCACCTTGTAACTCTACCACAATCCTTTAGCTCCAGTGCGCGGGACAGACTCTGTTGATCACAATATAAAATAAATTTTCTCCCATATAAGTACTGTCTAAAATGTCCCACGCCCCATACAATAGCTAAAAGTTCCTTCTCAAAAACTGAATACCTAGTTTCTGCATCCTTCAAGGTTCTACTTGCAAACCCCACTGGATGTAAATCCCCTTTATCATCATACTGGCTCAAAACTGCACCAAGAGCAAATCCTGACGCATCGGTATGTAAAACAAAATCTTTATTTACATCAGGTATAGTTAAACAAGGTGATTTAAGTAGACCCGCCTTCAAGGTTTCGAATGCATTATTACAGTCATCATCCCACACAAAAGTATTTTTATCTTTAGTTAGTCTTGTTAAGGGAAGAGCAGTCTCAGCGAATATGTCTAAAAATTTACGGTAATAATTGCACAGCCCAAGAAACTGCCGCACATTTTTCTTATTTTTAGGAATGGGAAATTGTTTAATAGCCTTTAGATTTTTATCTTCAGGGAAAATTTTACCATCTTTAATATGAAAACCTAAATAATTAATTTGTTGTTGTGCTAACTGACATTTAGAAGGATTAATTTTTAAATTATGTTGATTAAGTCTATTGAATACTAAATCTAATTTACACAAATGATTGTCAAAAGTTTTGGAAGCTATAATTAAATCGTCAATGTATGTATTTATGTTAAATTGTTTTAAACCTGCCAATATAATTTCTAAAAACCTTTGAAATGATGATGCTGCATTGTGAAGTCCCTGTGGTAGTCTGTTCCATTGAAAGTGACCAAAATCGGTACAAAAAGCTGTCTTGTGTCTGTCATTGGGGTCTAAGTGCATTTGCCAATACCCCGAGCAAAGGTCAAGACATGAATAAAAATTTGCCCCTTCCAGCGAATCAATTAAATCAGCAATTAAAGGTAATGGATAAGGTAATGGCTGTGTTTTAATATTTAATTTACGGTAATCGCACACCAGTCTGTAGGTATTATTTTTCTTCTTAACTAAGAGAACCGGAGAAGCATAGGGAGAATCACTCATTGATATAATTCCTGCATCCAAAAGATCATCAACCTGCTTCTTCAATTCTTCTTTGAGTGCATAAGGGGTTTGATATGGTCTACTGCGAATTGGGATTTCATCAGAAAGGTAAACTCTATGTTTTATAGTACTACATCCTGTCAGATCTTTAACTTCATTTGCGAAAATATTTTTATGTTTGTTAATTAACTTTAGCATCTCTTCTTGTTGTTGTTCATTTAAATGTGTTAAATTAAACTGACCCCCCACTAAATCAAACTCTTTATTTATCTCAGTAACTTCAACAGAATTAATTTGTTCATTTTGTAAAGTTATCCCTTCTACTTCTTCTACATTTACTAATTTAGTACCTTTATTAATATAAACTACATCATCAGAAAAGTTAGCCAATTTAATCCAAGAGATACCTTTCTCATTAAAATCATGTATTGAGCTACTAACTGCCCATTTACTGTCCAGTGAATGTTTAGTAGGAGTTATCAAGACCATATTGGACTGCTTTTGTTTATTTTTGACTTGAACTTCAACAATTAATTCAGATTTGGAGGGTAATTTATGTTTACGTTTACTTTTCCCAACATTTACATAATCTATCTCAACTAAATTACAATAATTGTCACTCACATAGTTAGAAAATTTAACACTAATTTCATTAATTTCAATTGCATTATTTTCAAAATTAATTTTAACTTTATTTTCTGCAAGAAAGTTGTTCCCAAAAATTACATTATAGTTTGTAGAATCTAATTTATCTATTACATAAAATTGAGTTTTTAACATTTTACCTCCCATATTTAGTTTAATATTAACAAAATTAGTAATTATGGCATCATCCCCTGTAACACCAGTGATTTTTAAAAAGCAATCTTCTATGTCCTCAACTAAACTATCCTGTAACAAACCCTTTAAAGCTTGAAACGAAATTAAATTTACAGATGCCCTAGAATCGATTAATCCCCTAAAATCCTTCTCACCCACTTTGAAATCAACTAAAGGTAATGAAAGTTCTGTGCCAAAAGCAGAGTCTGATCTCACGCACTTGGGGTCATTAGTCAAATTGGATTGTGCCATTTCCATTTGCCCCTCTACCCGTTTAAATTCGCATTTTGTGATCCCGATCCTTTATTCCTGCACATCCTACTAATGTGCACCACTTTCCCACAAGCAAAACAAATAATAGGATTACTTGGTCTAGTGAAATTTTGCATGTGTTGTTGTGGAAAGTACTGTTGTGGAAATTGATTTTGATGGAATGAAGGTGGCTGCTGTCTTGGAATTTGAAAATGTGAAAAAGGGGGTGGTTGCTGAAATACAGTCGGCTGTGTAGGAGGTGGTGGTTGTTGGTTATTAACCATTAGTGTCAGTTGTTTAACTTGTTGTTCTAAATCTGTTATCTTTTTATCAGACTATCATGTTGGCATGTAATAATTGTTTTATCTCCGCCAAGTCTGCACTTGCCCCACTCTTAATTTCTGACAACCCTGTGGCTACATTTATTTCTGCATTATGCCTGTCAAAAGATAAACATTGCTCTTCTTGCAGAGCAGCTTGCCAAATATCATTAAAGGTCTTAGGTGCCAAACCCATAATAAATCTACGTGAGGATGCATGAAGACCCTTTAATGCCTGATTGAAAAGCAGGTTTTCCCTAATCTGTGCATTCTCTGGAAAAACACTATATGCCAACCTGTTCAATCGTGATAAAAATCCCCTAGTTGACTCTGAATGTTTCTGTGAGGCCTGGGTAAAATTTAAGATGTTGTTCTGGCTATCCCCACTTTTTCCAAATCTCTTAATTAACTCAGATTTGACCTCTGTCCATAATTTTGCCTTTTTTATAATAGGGTGTGTCTTGGCAAATGACGCAGCTTCTCCTAGGAGTTTCATCTTTGCTGCTATTATGAGCTGGATATCCACCCAAAATGCCAGCTTGCCAATCTCCTCAATATTAGAAATAAAATCCTCAACCGAGCCATCTTCTTCTCTACCTGAATATGTGTGTAGCATTGCAAGATATTCAGGAAATGCATTAAGTCTGCATTCAAGGATTTGTGGTGCGATTGTGTGCACATATTGAGGTGTGTTATTAACACCTGCTGCCCCCAAATTTTCCCTCTGTTCATTTGTGACATGCTCATTAGCTAAAATCCCAGGTGGCACATTGTTTTCAGGTACCGGAATTTCAGGTGTAACTACTTGAGGTGGAAGACCACTAGTATCCCCTTCCAAATGACACTGTAATTGAGACCCATTATTTAATGTTTCATCCTGACTGTTTTCCGTTATCTTTACTTCTGTACTACTCATCTTTATAGAATTATAATAAATAAATAACAATTGATTTCACACTATCCTCAGTTTACAAGATATACATACAAATTCATAAAGAAAATTTCATGCAGTGCAAAAAAAAATTAATTCATAAGTCATATTGAGAAATTCACTTGACCAGCACGGCACCAAAAATTATATGTTGTGTCTTATCACAACTAAAGAAGAGTATTAACAAGTTTAGAAATTAATTAAATTATTCATTATTATCATTGAAGAATTAATTACAATAGAAGACCCAAAGTTAACCCAAATATTAATAACTTAAGAAAATAAAATGTTAAAAAGACTTCCCACATAAGAAAATATTACATTTAAGAATACAATAAGAGAAAATTACAACCAGACTAAAATTTTAGGATAGATATTTAAAGATTTTACTGGAAGAAGAAGGAGCTGCGTTATGAAAAACTCCTGAATTTTAAAATAAGGAAGTTAATTAGTTTACAATAACCCAAGCCATGGTCAGTGAATACTATCTTTGCTGATCCAACATCATCTTCATGCTGGCCTTAAATTAATAAGAACTGCTTAAAATTTAATTAAAGATTAATTTACTAAACATCATGCAACAAATGGAAATTTTGAATAAAGAATGATAATAGCCCTCATGAAGATGACCTCAAATCTCGAAGGAAAGAAATAATAAAAAATAATAACTGAGAGAGAGACACTGCAGGAATGACAAAAAGGATATATAATTAAAAGGGATTTATTAACAAAACATATGACGATCCTTACATGCTATAACTTAAGATTTCTAAACAATCGGATTTAGGTAATTATTGATAAATGATGACATTGGAGTTTAATTATATTAAGTAGTAATTGTAACATTATAAAATATATACATGATTATAATTTATCATGCAATGAAATGAACAATCTTCTTATATTATTAGACAAGTACCTAGTAAATGACATTCAATTCCTTCTTAATTTAAATTTTAACCAACAGAACCTTATTTTACTCATTATATAATAAACAAAAAAATCACCCTTTAATTACTAAAAGATTTGAGAATTGAGCTACGGAGGATTAAAGTTAAGTAACACATGGTGTCACAAAAAAAAAAATAATTGGCCAAAAAAAAGTATAAAATAAAAGAAACAAGATTAATTAAAAATAAAGAAAGATTGAATTAGCTGCATCATGCTGAGCAGCTAATATCAAAAGAAAGAAGGAAAAACTTATCGTTTCGATGGGCCCATCTCATTTCACATATCAAGCATTCTGCTGTGCTAAAAAAAACCACCTTTCTTGTTGCTGGCTGAAGATCCAATTGCCTTCAAAGCTCCCGCGGAAGCCACCTGTACCACCTTCACAATCGTATACTGCCGCACTAAAAATATAGTGCGGAACTAAAAACTATAGGATAAAATTAAATCATATTTTTAAAGGTTAAAATGCGCATTAATTTGCACATAAAGACGTTTACTGCTTCTTCATAATCATAATTCTAGTTGATTTTACTTTTTTTTTTTTTCTTTTTAAATCTATCCGTTGAAAACTCGTAACCCTCCACGGAGCATGACGTCAGACATCTTCTCTAAGCAGCGTCACCATGCGACCTTCCAATCATTTTGGCGGGAAATGCTGTCTCGTTGTCACGATCGTTGCCACAATAACTTAATAGTGTAAAATTGAAGAAAAGGGAAATGTCAGGATAGAAAAGCAAAATTATAAAAAGGAATTTTAATGTTAATTAAGGATAAATAATTTAATAAAAATACCTAAAATAAAATAACTCCTGTAGCTCAAATTCAAAACAAAACACTCCAGTAGCTCAAAATTAACTTCTATATAATCACACTAGTATGCATATCTATCTTTTGTAAAAATAACTATATAAACAACATTAAAATCACAATTAGTTAATATTAAGTGAAACATTTGATAATCCACAGAATGAAAGCACGCTATTTCAACCTGCGCAGCACC
Source organism: Maratus michaelseni (assembly GCA_963931845.1). Lineage (NCBI taxonomy): Eukaryota > Metazoa > Arthropoda > Arachnida > Araneae > Salticidae > Maratus > Maratus michaelseni. Next base: position 251,063,777 of record OZ007590.1, on the reverse strand, counting down.
AAATACCCAACCTCCAACCAACCAACCAACCGATTACAACATCGCGTACACAGAAATTTTATTTTGAATTAAACCTGATGGATAGTGTGAAAAACCATTAAAAATTTTGTGCCAAAGATTAAATAAAACAATTTAAAAGCATAATGAATTTAAGTTTTACTGCAAAATAAACTGTGACCGCTAACTCTAACCGCCGCGAAAATGTAAACAAAAACCGGACCGAAGTCGCGAATTGTAAACAAACGAGATCGAAAAGCGATCTTGAATAAAAACAAAACCCCAATTTAAGAGTTAGCAAAAATATGATTTTAAAATTAAAATTAAAGAATAAAAATGTGTTGTTTGCGACACAACACAATTTTCTGTGGGAGAAAACAGAAAATGATAGATTATCTAAATTTAGATCATTAAAAATTGAAATTCATTTGAAAATAAGATTTATACATATATTTTTTAAAGTAAAGAATATTTTTTTTACCTGAAATTTTACTATGCTGGGACAAGCTTTACAATCACAAAAAGTGTACAAATGTACATCACAAACTGGCTTTCCACATTTTTCACTTGATTTTCTTTGCTCTTTCTGCACCGTTTTTGACGCTGTAACAAGTTCATCTGACAAGCACCAACTAACTTTATTCATCCTGTTTTGTCTTGTTTCAAGCTCTTTGGGCTTGGTTCGGAATCTCTGGAATCTTCAAATACTGGCAAAGATCTTTTAAGTATTCTTTCTGTCACAGTGAAAATGGGACATTCATATCCCTTATGCATAACCACTTGTTTAATTTCCCATTTGTAATGTTAATTTTAATTATTTTAATAGTTTATCTTTATTTTTCCTCTAAAATCTTATTTCCATTATTGGCAATTTTTATTACCTTTATTTAATGCATAATTTATTCTTTTACGACGTTTAGTTTGATTTTTGAGTTTCTCTCTCAACGATGTCGTATTCAATTTTTATAATTCAGTCAGTTTCACATTTTAGGCAGCTGCCATTAATCCTGCAGATTCCATGTGCCTGTAAGTTAGTTTTCTTCTTCACGAATCATCCGGAGCACGGTTGCATCTTCATCGCTATGTTGGTGAGCACATGGCAGTTTTGACTCTCCCTCACAGATTGGTCGAATCGCTGGTCGATTAACTATCCCTTTTCTTATTGTACAGATTTCAGTGCGAGTCTGGACAGTCGTTCGAAAATCATCAGTGGGAACAGACGCATCTTGTGTTTGGCACCACAGATGCCACGTGCACTGTGGATTGCTGTGAACCTACAATCTACATAATGTTTTTTTTTTAGTGAAGTGCCTTATCGTCACCAGTACCGTTCCTGAATATATTGAAAAACTCTTAAATAAATAAAAGAATAGTTAGCTAGCTCAAAACGATGTAAGTCTTCTTTCATCTTATGCTTATATATTGAATCTTACGAGTTGCCAATGCAGTCTTCAATGTCTCATCTTTATTTATGAGTAAGACTCGCCCAAAACTGTGAGTATCCTCTTTTCTAATTATCTTATCATGCATTTTTGACAATAATAGCGAAGTTATGACCTGGAGTTTTGAGTTATGCCACTAACGATGGACTTCATGTATCACCATGTGTCCCATTATGGTTAGAAAACCCGGCATACGGCAAAATCGAGACATGAAGAACTTTTCATATATATATAAACTCGGTTTATGGTGTCAAGTGCCATCATACGAATAATCTACAAGAGACCACTCCATTTCTTCTGGTCAAGGGTCCATTTCTCCTCCAGACCCCTATCCCTCATGGCTTTTTTTATACCATCCATCCAGGTCTTCTGTGGTCTTCCTTGTTCCCTTTTGTGGTTTGTTCTATAATTAGATGCAATTTTGAGTAGTCTCGCATAACTCATTCTTTTAAAATGACCACGAGCAGGGAAGACCTAGCTGTGTTCGGTCAAAATTAGCTTTGAGTTAAAAAAACATGACTCGTGACCAAAATGACCCACTAAACAAATTTTCTCAAACATGTGACCAAGCACAATTGTCTTCTCGTGCCCGAAACCCGTAGGATATAAAATTTAGTCAAAATAGTCTGAGTCATTTTTAGATAAAATTAGCTTGACCCACAGTTACGGTTGACATAAAAATGACTCACTAATCGGATTTTCTCAGGCATGTGACATAGCACAATGATTTTCTCGTGCCCAAAAAACCGTAGGATACAAAATTTAGTTCAAATCGTCTGAGTCATTTTTAAGATAAAAGTAGCTTGACCCATAATGAGACATGACCAAAATGACCCACTAATTGAATTTTCTCAAACATGTGACCTAGCCCAACAGTCTTCTCGTTCCCTAAAACTGTAGGATACTAAATTTAGTTCAAATCCTCTGAGCCGTTTTTAAGATAAAAATAGCTTGACCCATAATGACCCATGACCAAAATGACTCACTAATCCAATTTTTTCGAACAGTCTTCTCGTGCCTGAAAACCATAGGATGCAAAATTTAGTCGAAATAGTCTGAGCTGTTTTTTAGATAAAATTAGCTTAACCCACCACAGTGACCCACTAATCGAATTTTCTCAGACATGTGACCTAGTCCAATGATTTACTCGTGCCCAAAACTCTTAGGATACAAAATTTAATCAAAATCGTTAGAGCCGTTTTTTAGATCAAATTAACTTGACCCGCATTGATCCAAAAATGACCCACTAATAGAAAGTTCTCGAACATGTGATCCAGCCCAATAGTCTTCTCGTGTGCGTAAATGGTAGGATACAAAATTTAGTGAAAATCGTTTGAACCGTTTTTTAGACAATTATCTTGACCATGGCCCATTAATCGAATTTACTCAAACATGTGACTTAGCCCAATGGTTTTCTGGTGCCCCAAAACAGTAGGATACGAAACTTCGTCAAAATCATTTGAGCCGTTTTTAAGAGAAAATTTGCATATGTAATGACACACACACACAAGATTTGCTCGTATTAGAATATATGATACCAGATTAATTGCTTCTTTTGGAGATCGTCTAATATGGTTCCTTTTATTTTCATCATTTCTTTAATTCTTTAATTTCTTATTCTTTTTATTCTTGATATCCTGCATGATCTTCTTAGGGCATCCATTTCCGTTGCTGCTAATTTCTTTCTTTCTGTCTCCATAATTCTCCATCCCTCTGCTCCATATAACAATATGCTCTTTACAATAGAATTGTATGTATTATATTTTCGTTTCCTGGAGATCATCTCACTCTACCAAATAGAATTTAATAGTTTTACAGCCTTTCTTCCGTGACAGATTCTGTATTTAATTTCCTGTAAGTCTGTGCCTTCTCTATTAATGTCTACACCAAGGTATCCACCAGGTCTACACCAAGGTTGTTATAATATCTGCCGCTTTTTATTTTTATATTATTATTTAAATTTAGTTCTGTCTGATTTCCTCCTATACATAGGTATTTGGTTTTACTAATGTTTATGTAAAGTCCCCATTTCTCATATTCTCCCTTAATTTTTATTGCCATTTTCTCTAAATCATTTTAATTTTTGCAGTTATAACTTGGTCATCTGTGAATTGCAGAGTAAAAATTGACATTCCATTCACATTAAGTCCCATTCCTCTACAATTTTCTTTTCAAATTTTCAATGCTTCGTCAACATAAATTTTAAAAAGTGTTGGGGAGACACAACATCCCTGTCTGAGTCCTTTATCTGTTATAAAACCTTTTGACACTCTTTGGCCTATTTTAATCTTTGTTTTGATTATCTGTAAAGCTCTTGAATTGCTCTAATATTTTGATTTATATTCATTTCCTTTAATACATTCCATAATTTAGAATTTTTTATTAGTTAAATAAATTTAATACCTGTTCCAGAAGAAATATTGACAGAACTCATTTTCCTTAAGTCCATAATATACTTATATGACAATTGGTATACAGACCAGTTCGCAAGTTGTCTGCAAAAAAGCAGGGGTGCAGAAAATGTTTTTACTCCCAACATTTCCCCCAATCCATATGAAAATTTCCCCAAAATAAATTCTGTATTACCGTAGGTATAGAAAATTTTGCAATATACAAGTCGCCTCTTTAAAAACCTATAGACTGAATTTGTAACATGTCTAGTTATTGGAAAGGTAAGTTAATGCATGTAAGTTTTAATCTAATTCTTATGCCTAATATTTATTAATAACTGCACAATTTTAACCAACAAATACAATTTTTTTTTTATTACCTTTTCTGATAAATTGTCAATTATTGAGAAACTGCAATCTTCCACTGTCTTTGTGTATGTTGTCAATCACTTTTGATGTTTTTTGTAGATCTTGAGTCTGTTTCTTGTAGAAAATCTAGTGAAATGATAATTTTCACCATGAAAATTATGTCTGTTTAAGGATGCTTTTAATAATTCTGTAGCTTTATGCACTGGATGTCCATTCCATGATATAAACACTTCATGAAAGAGATTATCAGATTTTAGGGTTCTGTTATAAATATGATTTCCAATAATAGAGCCAACATATTCACCAACACATTCACTGCAAATTTTCAAGCAGTTTTCAAGTAAGTAAACTATTTCTAGTACTTCAGCGTACACATCAGGATTGGTAGTGTTATGATTTAAAAATTTGACTCTTAATTTATTCAGTATTTTACATTTAACTTTAATTTATTCATCAATTTAATTAAACTCATTAAATTCATTTAAATTAATTAAGCTAAATTTCATTTTTTGCATTTTAAATCAAACATTCTTTTTAAATTGTTTACTTTTGGTGAATATAAATTAATTTCAGAATCTTTCCATTACATATGTTTTAGGATATTTATTCATTCAATTTAATTTACATTTTATTCACTTTGCAATATTAATTAAACTTCATTGCAAATTATCTAAAATAAAAATATTTCTGACTTACTTTTTCTAACTTTTAAATAATGTCCATTTTTCTTAAATAACACACAGTCTAAATTTAATAAATTATTCTAAAATATAGTGTATTTCCTTTTTAATAATATTGATTAAAAATTGGTTAATTGTTAATGTTATTCTTTTCAGAAAGTTCAAATTCATTTATTTTAATTCAGGCAAATTCTTTCAGAATAACGAACTTTTCCATATATCATTTCAAAATTTCTAAGTCCAATAATCATTTTTCAAAATTTCTTAATTTAAATATTTTACTTTCAAAAACATATCTGGTGGAAAGAAATTTTAATTTTATTTAGATTGCTAAAATTTCATTTGTTTTCATCCATTAGTTTGGCAGTTATAAATTTTTAATTACTTTCGTTTTTTCTGTTTTGAATTTCGTCGAGATTTGCGATCAGACGCCATTGATGAGTATTTAGATGTTTCGGGTAAACAAGCAGGCGTTATTTCCTAGTTCCCGCGCATTTGTATCTGGGTCAGTGACTCACGAGAGGCAAGGTCATTATCAGTCCGATTCAAGGTGACAGATAGAAGCTCATAAAACATTCGCAATGACGTGTCGTCAACAGTTAATATTTGACTTTGACTGCGTGGGTGAGCTTCTTCAAAAAATCCATCAGGTGGTGTCACGAGCGCGACAGTTAGATTCGGAACCGTTGGGTAATGCTCTTTTCTGATTGGCGGAGATTTCAAATCTCAGAGAGAGATCGTACTTTGAGAATTGAAGGAGAATCACTTCGCCAAATTCGTTTGATCGACAAACAACGTATCTTTAAGCTGTCGGGCCTCTGGCCTGGCAGCAGTTGAGTTTTTTTCCAGCACTGGCAGCAGTTGAGTTTTTTCCAGCACTGGCAGCAGTTGAGTTTTTTCCAGCACAGGATGAAGTTCTTCAGTTAGTGGGTGGAATTTTGTTGTGATGTTCTCAAGAGATAAATATACAAAAAACTTTTAGATGCAACGGAGCAGTGTTACCATCCTTTTTCGACATCTTGAGCATTTTATTATCTATCGCTGATTTATTGAAATGATATAGCCATTATATTTTGCCATCTGGAGCCGAGATAAGATCTTTCGTTACTGAGTATCTACTAATTTTTGTTAGAAAACTCCAACCTTCATTCATCAGTGTTTTCTGAGAGCCAGTCCGTGAATTTTCGTACATCCCTGAATGAGTTCTCATTAGATAGATGCAAGCGTGATAGAAGAAAAATGTTCATATCGTTTATTTTCCTAATCCAATAATGAACTCCTTCATTTCTTGAATTGTTCCGTTAAACAATAGCATCTTACTTCAAGAATAAAAAATTATGTTCATCAACAACTGACTGTACCTTGTAAAAGAATCTGCCATTTTTCTTATAGACAGTTTTTCAATCTTCACGAACATCCTTAATGACGAACATTAAATTTTGAAACAATAAACTTATTTAAACAAATAACATTTTAAATTAATCTAAAAGGACTGAACATCATACTTTTTGAATGTATTCTGATTATTTAAATTATTATTAAAAATTATCTGGTAAGAATTATTGTGAAAGAAGAAATTTGTGATTTGATATAATCAAATGAAGTTCTTTTCGTATTAATATTTTGTGAGTGCTCTTTCTGCTTCAAATAAATCAATGTGTGTCATCTATTTGGTGAGTTATTTATTTTCTTAATTTACATTTCACCTATTTCAGATGGATCAACTACTGAGAGATATATTTTGAAACTTAATTTTTACAATTAAGCTTTTAACTTAAATTCTAATATTCCAACATTAAATTTTAACCTTTTAATTTAGCTTATTTTTACAACGCAATGTTACTGCCACTTGAGATTACGCCATATAGAGAGATTTTGGGATAGTTAACTTGTACTATTTTCAAAATTGAATTTTCAGGTTTGGATTCAATCGGAATATTTTTCGAGAGAATCGTCACTTCATTAATTTTTCCCGGTGTGGGTTCTCCGATCCCTAAATCTCGCTATAGGTAGAGCTCAAAATAAGTTTACTACTGAAGCGTCTTATATGTTTTACAATTTTTAGTTGACATATTCTTTGTTTAAGCTGAGCAAAGGTTTTTAATATTTTCCACCAATGGTGGTGTGGGATCTTCTTGATTTGATTCTTTTTCTAAAGATGGGGTACTACTGAAGTATTGTGTCATATGTTTTACAATTTTTGGTTCACATATTCTTTGTTTAAGCTGAGCAGAAGTTTTTAATATTTTTCTTGGGAGTTTGAAACACTCACTTTTTATGTTTTCTTGTTCAATGGTGTTCCTGGTCGCCACCGGCCACAGGGCGACTAAATGTAAAAAAATGGTGACTTTATGCTATGCATCTAATCGCCAAAGAGGCGATTTATATTTTTCATGTAGCAGTACATCTGATTTCTTAGTGACATTTTGTTTCCAAGGATATCACTTGCCCGCCGAATGGCGGATTTCCGCTTCTTAATTTAAAAAAAAATCTAATCGGCCATTTCTGCGGAAAACAAGCGCAATGTTCATCAAGTGATCACGTAAAAAAAAAAGTATGATTTTTGTCAAACTACCGCGAAATAAAATTGAGATTTTTGGCAAGGGACCGCGATATTAAACCGGGATTTTTGTCAAACGATCGCGGAATAAAACCTCGATTTTTGTCAAACGATCGCAAAATAAAACCACGATTTTTATCAAATGATAGCGAAGTAAAACTGCGATTTTCGTCAAACGATCGCGAAATAAAAACCGTAATTTTAGTCAAATGACGGTGAGATAAAATCACGATTTAGATCAGGCGATCGCGAAGCAAAACCACGATTTTCGTCAAACGATCGTAAAAGAAAACTGCGATTTTCAACAAGGGACCGTGAAATAAAACCTTGAATTTCGTCAAACGACCACGAAGTAAGATCACAATTTTCATAAGACTATCACGGAATAAAACCACGATTTTCCTCAAACGATCGTGAAATAAAACCACGATTTTCGGCAAGTGACAACGAAATAAAACTGCAATTTTTGACAAACGATCGAGAAATAAAGCTACAATTTTCATCAAACGACCGCGAAATAAAGCCACGATTTTCATCAGGCGATCGCAAAATCAAACTGATTTTCGTCAGACGATTGCAAAATCAAACTGATCTTCATCAGACTTTCGCAAAATAAAACCACGATTTTCGGCCAGGGACCGCGAAATAAAACTGCAATTTTCGGTAAACGATCGCGAAATAAAACCGCAATTTTCTATCTCGGGAAATTATGTAATTCATTGTTAAAATCAAAATCAATTTTATATTTTTCCACAAAATTTCCCCTGATCCTAGATCGCCAGATCGGACATATTCTGCACCCCTGCAAAAAAGTTATTAATTAATATGAAATATAATTTAATGTAATGTTATTCTCAAGACTGCTCAAGACCTGTGCATCTATTAGGTCATAAGTTCAGTGAAAGCGTTTTATTGAAGCATGTTTTTCAAAGAAAAATTAAATGGTTGCATTTCAAATAACTTCATCGACCGTGCATCTATAGAATATTTTTGTTTTGATATTGGCTCAGATTGAGATGAAACACTTGTCAACAGTCTAATAAAACCTATTTTACTGTTGATAATCTTTTTATTTTACACCTTTTAGTAATTAAAAAGAAGTATATAATTACAAAGTATTATGATTTGTTATACCCAACAATATTTTTACAAATTAAATTTGTATTAAAAATATAATATAAAAATAGAAATATTTGTATTAAAAATATTTAAATAAAAAAAAATTTGTCTTCATAATCTATAATTTTAAGTAATACTAGAAAAAAACTTTTAGTTTATAGTTTATGAAACATTAAAATAAAATATAAAGATAGTGAATATCATTATCTGAAATGGAGAGGAGAGAGAAATTTGAAAAAGACCTTCTGATTGAATTGGTACAGCTACCATCTAATACTAAAGGTATCCAAACTTACATGAGAAAACAAGAAAATGTCTTCTTAAGAGCAAGTTTACCACTAAATATCAATATTTTTTTCGTGAATTTTTCATTTAAAAATATTAATTCATACAAAATCGGGTTAAAGATATAAAATAATACAAGTTGTGATTTATTTAAAGTCATCACAGACCTGTTCAATGTCGGGCAGGTTAACTAGTCTTTACGGTTTCGTTCATCTCATGAAATCCTATTCATCCCACTACGTTGTCTGTCCGTCACAGAGCTGGTTCTCAGAAACTATATAACTTAGACTTGAAATTTTGTGTACTTATAGCTGAATAACTACTGTCCGACCACTGTTTATGTTTCTTTTATTTGATTTATTCTATTGTAGAATTCATCTCATTTCTTTATATAATTAAATGAATAAATTAATAAATGTCCGACGTTTATATATGTAAGTAGCATCTTAGAAATGCTTTCCGCAATAACCAATATGACAGGAACGTGGCGTGGTCGACTCTGAAAATAAAGTCATAATAAACAAGAATCAAAATTTAAGTTATTGATCCACTTTTATTAACATCTAATTCACATTTACTTAGATTCAACAATATGCAAAATAAAATATAAAATATCGTGAATTTAATATGACTGGGATGCCCTAAACAATATTCAATTTAAAATTATTCCCTAACAGACATTCCCTAAGTGACAAAATAAGGTCTTTATGTACCCTCCCTCCCCCCTCCCCCCCCTCCCCATACACACACACACACTTTCTGTATTATATAGTACACTTAGTTGTTATTTTGAAAAAAGATATTTACACATAATATTAACCCTTATATAACGATCCATTCACTCACCTGGTTACCTCCGTTAGGGACTCGCCTAGAGTAACTCTATCTGGCTCATCAGTCCTCGGGAAGTGGCTTTCCCTATTCTCCGTCAACACTACTCATCAGTCCTCGGGAAGTGGCTTTCCCTATTCTCCGTCAACACTACTCGTTTCACATCTTATTCAGGTATATCAAAAGCATTCTAAAAACTTACATTTTCTTTCCTCTCTCCCAGAACTCTGAAAAACCCGAGTCAAAACAGAAAGAGAAAATTATCACTCTTCTTTGCTCTAAGAATTCTTCTTCAGTGTCCGTTCTCTCCCTCACCAAAAACTCATCCCCCCTTTTTTTTTTTTCTTTCCCCCGAGGAAAATATTCTCTAATCAAAATCCTGTTTCATTCTGTTTCATTTTCATTGGCCAATATTCTAATCCTCCATTCCATATACAAACTCCTACTTATAAAATTTATATGTTAAGGGAAGCTATCTCTCCAAATATACATAATCCCTCTGACAAATTTATAGCTATGTTTTTCGAACACCTCGGTTTAACAGACATATGTTAGCGAAATCTTGGAATATACTAATCCCTTTAACGACTTCACTCGACAAGTGATATGAACCAGGAGCGCTGCTGGAAGCCTCTAACATAGATCCCTATTTCTCTTTAACTCTCACCCCCCCACGGTCGATGACCTGACACTACTATGAAGCTGAAAATTATAATATTAAAAAAAATTGTATTATTTTAATATAGAGGGATAAAAAAAACAAAAATCTAACAGCCTTTTCCTATTAAATTTAAACATTTTTCATTACAGCAGTTGCCAGCAATTAAAAAGCCACAATAAAATTCTTTCTACAATAATTTATTTTCTATTGAAATATTTCCATGTGAAAAATGAAAATGAACTACAGAAAGTAGGTTAATATGACGTCATTAGAGAATTAAAAAGAAAATTAATCTGACGTCATATTTGAAGTTTAACAGACTTTTTCAAATGTTTGAGAAAAATACAAAGAGTCATTTGTCAATATGAGTAATAGAAAAAGCAAGTAGATATGATGTCAGCAGGTGATTATACCGTCATATGAGTTTGAGGAACGTATTGAATCATGATAAAAACCTGATTATAGAAATATTGGCATATTTTAACATTTTGAAGGTCTCTATACAACATGTTTAATTTTGAAATTGATTTTTTTAAATATGGCATTTAGTCCACATGACAGATATTATTATGACAGAGTATAATAGCGGGCTTCGCCTGCTATCAGGCTGGTTCAGATATTCGAAAAAACGAGAAAAATAGACCGGTAAATTTTTACTTTATAAAAAACATGACTTTTTTTTTTTGAAAATGAAATTTATTTGGATTTATTAAAGAAAGGATAAAGTGTTTTAAAAGGAATATTAAACGAAACCCTTTGTGCGATCTTCAATCACATTTACCCACTTGTTTTTAAATTCTAAGCATCTGAAAGTTATTTGTGTTCTTTTATAAAAACAGTGCTCGACATATGCAATTGATAAGTCTCCATTTGTGACCTTTTTTTTTAAAGACTGCTGACTAGTCCCCTACCTGCCAGGCTATTGCCCAGCTGAATGGGTTAATGTCTGGCTGTGGGGTGAAGTTTCAGCTGATTGCTGCATGGTGTAAATCTACCTTATTAACCTTTAGGCCATCGTGGCTGCAGTGATTTTTTGCTTTTTGTTGCTTACATTTTTTTTAACTGGTGACTGGAAGGATCAAAATTGAATGATCTAATGATAATTCACTTGAACAGCCCTTTTCTTAATGATTATAAACTATAGAAAGCTATAGATAAATGATACTTTAAATAATTAAAAATAAAATTCAAACATGTACATGAGCATGTGCCAGGAACTAAAAATCAAAAAGTAGAAAAGCAAAATTTGAAGAACCATGTTATAAAAGTACTTGCAAAATTCTTATCTGAGGTAAAGTGTCATTAAAGGCATACTTTTAGGATACTGGTCAGCGTTTTGTCTAAGTAATTTCCTGGGAAAAAAAAAAAGATGCTAGTAAAAAAAAAATATATTTTTCGTGATATTGCATACTTTATTTATTCAAACTTTGTAATGTACATTTCATTGTTATATAAATTTGGTAAGTATTATTGAGAAAATTAATATAACCTTTTTAAATCAATTTATTAAATTGAATTGAAGTGGTAAAGCAATATTCAAGATATACTATAACTACGATCAGCCTCGCAACAATTCTATTCGGCATTTGGTGCGGAAAGTTTTTATCTTCTGCCAATCATAAGCGCATCAGTAATGATGAAGATAAGGCCAATGAATAAAACACCTATCTCATTTGGCACCTGTTTTCTAGTGCACTACTTGTACCAACAAGGACTGGGCGATGTAGAGATTTCTTAAATCGATTTATCATCCATCTTAAATCGCGATTTAGTGCTAAATCACGATTTAAGACCAATTTTACCTTTAAGATATGGAAGCCATTTTTTGACTTATAGTGACAAAATAAGGTCTTTATGTACCCTCCCCCCCCCCCCCCCCCCCTCCCCATACACACACACACACTTTCTGTATTATATAGTACACTTAGTTGTTATTTTGAAAAAAGATATTTACATCTAGACAAAAAAAAAAAAAAAAATTGGAACCCCTCCTTCTCTCTCTCTCACATAGACACAAGTTCTTATATAGATATGTTTATGAACATTTTTCATAACAATGTCTTTATCAATAAATCATTTTTTTAAAGAAGAATATATAATTTTAATTTGAAGTAAAAGAATTATTTCACCTCAAAGGAAAAATTCATTGAAATAATCTTTGCATATTTATTTGTTGTACAATAAATACTATGTGTAAACAAACTATCATTCATTAGTGCATTTTTATTTATTTCAAAGTTTAATTTTTAAATATTTTTTCTCCATTAGATAATATAAATGTACTATTGCTGATGGGAAAAAGGATTCATTATTAAATCATTAAATATTTAAGTGTAACACCTTATATAGAGTTTTTAATTTTTCAAATAACTTTGAAAATAGGTATATTTTTTATACATGGAAAAAAATTAGAAAACCCAAACCTTTTGGTTTTTAAAATTAAAAAAATTAGTGAACTATTTTAATAAATTTAATGAATTCATTCTTTAAGAAATAATACAAAAGAAAAGGAAACAAACCTTTTTTAACTGACACAGTATTAAAAATTTATTGAGGTAAAGCAGAACCAGATTCAATTAATTTAACGATGCATTTAACCATTCATTTAACATGATGAAAAATAAGTTATTAAAAAAAAAAGAAAAATATATTAGAAATATTGTGCAGTTTTAATTCCTTTAAAGTTTCCTATTATAATAAAATTTGTTTAACATAAATGCTGACATCTATATAGTGGATGGAGGAGGATTGAAAGTGTGAGCCTCGAAGCACCCAATTTCTGAAATTGCTGATTTTTTTTGCTACCGTTGGCAACCTGTAAGATTAGTAATAAAATATATCTATTTGTAATGAGCAAAATCAGCAAACAACAAAAAAGCAGAAAATATCATAAATGACCCCCCATCCCCACTTTCAATCTGCAGTAAAAATAGGGTTACCCAATTCAATACAATACTCTTTTTTAAGGTATTTTTAATTAATTACAAGATAATAATTAATTAAAACTAAAATGTTCAAATAGTACTTAAACATATAAAAATTAATTTTTCATTTATAAGAATGTATAAAAATATAAATTGAAATTCGATGAATTTAGATTTAAAATGTAAAATTTTATTTTTTTCAACCATAACCATAAGTACTAAAACAATTTCAGGAAAATATTCACAATTGAAAAAAAAGATCAAAATCAAAATTGCGCTAAAAAAAAAAAAAAAAAAAAAAAAAAAAAAAAATCCATGTGGCCAGTGTTGAAATCAGATGCCCAACTCGATGCAAGACTCTGCTTTAAAGTCTGTCTTAAATCGATTTAGTTAAATCGGATTGCTGCGGTCAGTTTGAAATTGATTTAGTTAAATCAGATTTCCGATGTTAGCTTTAAATCGATTTAGTTAAATCGTGATTTAGCTTATTGATTTACGCCAATAGATAAATTGGATTTCCTATGTTAGTTTTAAATAGATTTATGACTTAAATCAATTTAAGGCCCAGGCCTAGTAGATACATCAATGTAGATAAATCGTTTTTCTGATGTTAGCACTAAATCAGTATTTTGTTTTAAATTGATTTAAAGACAATAGATAATACGATTTCCGATGTAAGTTAAATCTATTTTTTTTGTCTTACATCGATTTAGTTAAATTGGATTGCCAAGGTTAGTTTTAAATTGATTTAGTTAAATCAGATTTCCGATGTTAGCTTTAAATCGATTTAGTTAAATTGTGATTTAGCTGAATCACGATTTAGCTTAAATCGCGATTTAACTTAGTTAAATCGGATTTCCGATGTTAGCGTAAATTGATTTAAGCCAATAGATAAATTGGATTTCCTATGTTAGTTTTAAATAGATTTATGACTTAAATCAATTTAACAGGCATGAGATTCTTCCGCGGATCCGCTGTTTTCCGCTTTTTTTGTCATTTTCCATTTTCCGCTTTTTCACCATTTTCAGATTTTCCGAAAAAACGTGAAATTTGTCTAAAAATTCACTAAAAAAACCCCACAAATTTCTTCAAAGGATCGCTGAAAAATGCAAATTTCTTCAAATGATCGTGTGAAAATCGCCAAAAGATCGCTGAAGAAACGCAAATCTCGTCAAAAGATCGCTGAAAAAACATGTATTTAGCCAAAGGATCGTTGAAAAAACGGGAATTTAACCAAACGATCGCTGAAAAAACGGGAATTTAGCCAAAAGATTGCAGTAAAAATGAGAATTTAGCCAAAAGATCGCTGTAAAAACGCGAAGTTAGTCAAAAGATCGCCGTAAAAACGCAAAGTTAGTCAAAAGATCACCTTAAAAACGTGAATTTAGCGAAAAGATCGCCATAAAAACGAAAATTTAGCCATAAGATTGCCGTAAAAATGCGAATTTAGCCAAAAGATCGCCGTAAAATTGCGAATTTAGCCAAAAGATCACTGTAAAATCGTGAATTTAGCCAAAAGATCGGCGTAAAAAATGCGAATTTAGCCAAAAGATTGTCGTAAAAATGCGAATTTAGCCAAAAGATCGCCGTAAAATCGCGAATTTAGCCAAAAGATCACCGTAAAATCGTGAATTTAGCCAAAAGATTGCCGTAAAATCGTGAATTTAGCCAAAAGATCGCCGTAAAAATGCAAATTTAGCCAAAAGATCGCCGTAAAAAATGCGAATTTAGCCAAAAGATTGTCGTGAAAACGCGAATTTAGCCAAAAAAACGCCGAAATTAAGCGAATTTCATCAGAATTTACTGCATTAGGTTAAAAGATTGAAACCAACTTTCTTTTAGTAATGTAGAAAATTCGCTATGATACAAAAACAGATTAAATTAAAAATAAATCTATTAAAAAAATCCAAAAACTAGTTTCAAGCTGACTGGTAAAAATGACCTGGAATCTGGAATAACCATGGCACTGACTAGTTGGTTTCACTGATAATGTCCTTAAAAAATCTGTAATTCCTTAAAAACTTATTTTTTATTTTAAAAAAGGGTGGGAACTCTGTTCTATCATTTATTTAAGATGGTTGCAATTATTAGCATATACTTGATTTGCTCTTTCAAGAACAGTGTCTTACAATTTTTCAAAATTTTAATAAAAAAAATGTTCATGCCATTGAAAGGTTTTATTAATGTGCTGTATCTTAGTGAAATAGACTTTTTATTAAAGTAAATAATTTGCCTAATTTTTGTTAATAAATGTACATTTCTTTTTAATGTACTCAAAGCTAAATTGATGTTATATATTTTATTTTAAAATATATATTTTTTAATAGCAATTATATTTGTTGCACTTGAAATTCATAACTTATTGCTCAAACGTCGTTCACGCAGTTTTCAGCTTTTTTGTCAATCTCATCCCTGATTTAAGGCCCAGGCCTAGTAGATACTTCAATGTAGATAAAGCGTTTTTCTGATGTTAGCACTAAATAAATATTTTGTTTTAAATCGATTTAAAGCCAATAGATAATACGATTCCCGATGTAAGTTTTAAATCTATTTTTTTTGTCTCAAATCGATTTAGTTAAATTGGATTGCCAAGGTTAGTTTTAAATTGATTTAGTTAAATCAGATTTCCGATGTTAGCTTTAAATCGCGATTTAGCTAAATCGATTTAAGCCAATAGATAAATCGGATTTCTGATGTTAGTCTTAAATCGATTTAAGGCCCAGGCCTAGTACCAACCTTGTCGCAACTCTGACTATGATCCTGATTATTATTTTTCAATCAGTTCTTAAAAGCTTTTATGGTTTTTGAAAATCCATGATTAAATTAAAAAATCAGGGAAAAACTGAGAACGGTGGGAAAGAACGTGTGTGTGTGTTTTTTTTTTAAATTTATTTTTTTTCTTTTGTAACAAAAAATTGTTGCTGGCTTCCAGATTTGTTTTTAATTTGTAGAGCCTAGTTTAAAAATATTTCTCAAATTTTCTGTAAGTGCTCCTCAAGCTGTTCTTGAAATATAGGGCATGATTGTTAAAGTTGAATACTAATTAATCTATTATTATTATCTTCTTTTTTAATGTGCAGAGCATGGAAAGACATTGCTAAACTGTTTCTAAGACAATTATGAAATGTATATTATTTGGTTATAATTCTTTTTACTATTATAATTAAAACCACTAGTATTTAATCATAATTTTAATTATATTTTAATTTTTTTCTTTCTTAAGGAAGTGATTGAATGTCAGGAAAAGCTTAAATTACAAACTAAAGAATTAAAAGAAGCTCTTGTTCAAAGAAAAGCTGCCATGGCCGAGTACACAGAAATTAGTGATAAGTAAGAATCCTTTAAAGTTTTCTTTATTTGATTTATGTTTCTTTTCTTTGATCAGATAAAAAATGCATGTAATGTAGAAACAGTTTTTTTTTACAAATTTAAAACACCTTTTCAGAATTTTTTCTTTACTTGTATTTATTATCTATTAACAAATAAATGTATTTATTTTTGTGCTTTGTATTTGTTTTAATAATTTTATATTTTAATATATCAGTATATGTTTAACAATTTTGTGTAATTATGTAAGTTTTGGATAGTTTATTTTTCTTTCACACGTATTTTAGCAAATTTCAACATAGACAGTTAAATATGGCAGCAGATTTCAAATAAATATAGTATAGTAAAAGTTATCACTCTTGTTTATGATTTAACTTTTAATGTACTTCATTTGCCATAGAAGAGTAGCGCATAGCCAAAATGTATTTTTTGATTATCATCTGGTGATAATGTTATTTTATTATTGTATAATATTTATAAGTTGCATTTAGTGTTGTCAATTTATAAACTGTACTTTCATATTATAATTATCTAAAAGTTTTTTTATTTTATTTAAAATTCAAAAAAATCTTCCCTGGCTATCAGATTAATGTTGTATTGTTAAAAATACATTTGTAAATAAATTATTAAAAACAAAATTACATCACATAATATGATAAATGGTAGCTAATTTCTTTCTTAAATTATGTTATGGACTCTGACTGACCATAATATTGTGTAGATATATGCACGTTTGACAATTAATTCCCTATAAAGTTAACTTCTGCTTACTTCACTCATTAATAACATACATATGATGAACTAAAGGACATTGTGAAAATCTCTTAACTTGGATAAGTACATATTCATTCACAGTGCCACAACTTCTCATAATAATGAAATTTTACATCCATTAAGAAAAATAGAAAAAAGGAGCCTTTTGTGTTTTAAGCTGGGGGTTGGGGTGGAAACCTACTTGCACCCCTACTGGTGAAAATAGTCAGAAAAATTCCAAGGGGGTAGAAAACTTTAGATGATTGAATCTTATATACATAAAAATTATTACAAACAATGAAAGTGAGGATCTTCCTTTGTCAGTTACTTTCAGTTACTCTTACAAGTTAAGCCATTACACCCTTTGTCCCTTACTTCTGCTGGATTATACTAAATCCTTTTGTTTTATTTTGTTTTTCAAAGCAATATAAAAAGCACAAATTTTTGTTTCTATGTTACGTGAAGTAATAGGAATGAGAATCTTTCACAGATCTGTTATTTTCCAATTTTTTACAGGGTTCCTACGTGACTAGAAAACCTGGAATTGTCAGGAAAAATGACAAGTGCTTAATTTTTTTTTTTTTTTAAACCTGGAAAAGTCAGGGATTTTTTTAATGCACAATCATGTCTTCTCTCGAATTTCGATGTCCGTCTGCAAAAAAGTTCAGATTTTTCACTTCATGGATCACATTTACTATATTTTCTCTGAGATCACATCACGTTTGAATAGCATTCTGCGCATGACTGCTCCACTACGGGCATTAGTAGCTGGGAAGCTTGGTTCGCAAGCCACCAATCAAGAGTCCGCTATTGGTAAAGTTTCGCTCAGAAGCCTCACCTCTGGATCACTTTGATTGGTTGCTTTCGAGCCGAGTTTTCCAACTACTAAAGATCTAATTCCACTTCGGAACGAATCTTCACAGATTATTAAACTTAATTCTCAAGTGCTTGTTTCTGTGATCTTTTGACGAAATTCATAATATTTTTTCTCGATCCTGCAAACAAAACGTGAATTTTGATAAATGAACATTTATATAAAAGAATTTGGGTGGTTATTCCACCAGTCTCAAATGGTACAGAAAAAATAAATTTACTCTTAATAAGAGGATGGCTTAGGTGAACAAAAAACATTCATTAAATATGCTTTAACATCATAAAACTATCTACAAACTGCCTTCCAAACTTCAAAGACATAAAAACTAATAAACTAAAACATCGTACGATGCACGAGTCACATAAGCAAAAAGAGAGAGCAGGTAAGCCTTGCAGTGATATTTAAGCCAGTTCAAAACATGCACAGTCCTGGCATCCAATCAGGAAACTGCACATAGCAATGACACAATACATACATACTGAGATACATAGGAGCGAGAAAACATGTGCTTTTGTTTACATTAAGAGATCGCGTATCGGCGAATGTACAATCACGATAGATGCACTTAAACTAGAATGTAATGTTATATCTCAATGGTGCGAGACCTAAGACAAAAAGCAATTAATATGGGGAAGTTAAACTTCCACATTAAGTTTTTCACAACAATTTAACAAAATTTGCGATATATATATATTTTTTTTGCAACTGATTATTGAAATTTGTGATTTTTTTTTTCAGTGAATAATTCAAGAAAGTCGCTATTTGTTTCTGCGATCTTTGATGAAACTCATATTTTTCCACGATTGTTAGAAGAAAATCTCAATTTTTTCTGCAACAGATTCACGAATTGATTTTCTGAAATTCCATAACAGAAAAAAAATTGCTGACTTTCACAAAAAATTAAAAATATTCACAGAAGAATCACATGCCTGTGAAAGAATTTAAGAGTGGAAAAATACCACACAGTATTTTTTGTTATGCGAGATTTTCCTATTTTGTGAGCAATCTGTGCAATCACACACATTATTTCAAATGCTGTCCCTCAAAGAAAATTTTACCCAAGAAACTCTTGAAATAGCACCCTTGCTTCTGAGGAACGGAATTCGGGATGCAAATATTCACATAAACATAATTCACTCGTGGTTAATATCCATTAAGAGGATTATTTAAAATATATATATATATATATATATATATATTTTTTTAATGTCTGATTTTTTGGAAATTTCAAAACAGGAACACCCTGGTTTTGGAAAAATGTGCAACATTCTCAGAAAATCGTTGACACATTAAAAAAATTATATGATGCACTTAAAGAATAGCACAACAAACTTAAAATATC
The DNA here is from genome assembly GCA_963931845.1 of Maratus michaelseni. NCBI lineage: Eukaryota > Metazoa > Arthropoda > Arachnida > Araneae > Salticidae > Maratus > Maratus michaelseni. The sequence goes on along the minus strand of OZ007590.1, from coordinate 251,044,223 downwards.
GCACAATGCACTTAAAAAAATGCACGGCACTGCGCCATGTTCACTTTATTAAAGTAATAACAGCTAGACATTTGTTTTGGCTAAATTATACCAAATATGGCTTTTTAACATAAAAGCTGAGAGTGCCTCTATGTATTGCTTAGAACCAAGATTTTTCTTTTGCATTGGCTTAATTTGCTTGCAATAAATATAGTCAATATGTCACTATTAGTATTGTTATTTATTTCTTTACTTTAAAGCTATATGTGTTGACAGCATGTTAGTAGCTTTTTAGTTAAATCCGCGGTTCCCAACCTGGGGTACGTGAAAATTACATTGGTAATGGCGGATAACGCAAAAATTAAACTTAAATAAAAACAGAAAACAAAACTGTAAATTTTTTGTTTAAAAAGACAGACTTTTGTAAAAGTAAATAGGCTATGGATAAAATAAAGGAAAATGCCTGAACTTAGTATTTGGTTAACCATTTGTTGTCATTATCTCCGCCCACTCCAAATAACATCTTGTGATTTCACACGTGTCCCTCCTTTTCTTTTATTGTTCTTTACTTTCTCGTAATTCTAGAAATATTTAGAAAACACATGTATTGTATCGGGTGCTCTCGTTTCGATAATTTCATTGAAAACCCATTTGAAAGCGCGTCATCATTTTAGTGTTCTACTGGTCAGCATGAGCATAATCTCATTAACGTGTATTAATAAGTGTAACTTCATCCCTGCTACATGAGTGCTTAATTTGAAATCTTTAGATAATATTTTCAAGTTTGGAGTGACTAAGTCGATATTGTGTTGTAGTTCACATTAGATAAATGGTTGAAAAGCGTGTTCGGAAGAGAACTGCATTTAATATTGGTAACTAGAATAAGAACATTACCAATGAACAAAAACAAAATATTTGGAAGGGGTTTATGTACGAAGGGGTACACATAATTGAAATGCCTATCAAGGGGTACGTGAGAGAAAAAAGGTTGGGAACCGCTGAGTTAAATAAATAAAATATAATTTAGATAGATCAAATAAAAGGGATATGCCTATTAATGTAATGCATTTATATGGAAATTAGCAACTGTCTGTAAGTGGGAGGTGTCCATTATGGAGGGTTTTACAACAATATATAAGACAAATTTTTATCGAGGAAGGTCAGGGAAATTTTTGCAAAAAGGTCAGGGAAAACCAGGAAAAGTCGAGGAATTTTTTTACCGGAATTGTCTAGGAATCCTGTTTTAGTATATATTTAATATCCCATTTTTTCTGCTTTTTTGAGGTCTCTTGCCCTCCTACCCTCACCTCACCCCATGTAAATGGAATTTTGTTTCCTCCTACAATTCCTTTAAAAAAAAAACACCATAGTTTATTAAATTTAAAAAGTTGAGAGTCTGTGGAAACTGGAATAATTTAGGGATTTCATTAACCTGAGACATTTAAGAAAAATGTCTGGACTTCAGGACATTAAATCTAAGACCAGGAAAACTGAACATTCAGTCACCTTATATATGATCTAATTCTTTCAAATATCTATTAAACACACATACGTTTGTATAATGTTAATGTTCATATGGCAACTTTTAAAAATACATTTATATTTTATTTATTAATTGTTTTTTGATATATTTAATTATTCACATGCAGATTGTCAGAAGTACGGACTCTAAAACAAAAGCTTTCAAGGCAACTTCGTGATAAAGAAGAAGAACTTGAAAATGCATTACAAAAAATTGATGCATTTCGTCAAGATATGAGAAAAGCTGATAAATTACGCAGAGAGGTACTTAGATTTTTCAATTAACTTAGCATTAGAATAGTGGTGAAATGTTATAGTCTAGTAAATACATCCTAATTTGTCTTAAATAAGCCAAATTCACTGCAGCGGGGAAGTTTTCTTTAAAGGTAAAGTAACATTTCCTCTTCAGGTAGATATCATTACTGCAGGCTTGTTTTAATCAATGTTATTCAAAACTTAAGTATTTAGTAATGCTTTTTTAGTTTCACATTGTTTAGTTTGATCTAACAGAATGCATATCAACATCATTCTCTTATTGCTAATCTGATATATCAAAAAGCCATCATGCATGTTGACGATCGGACGCCATGGGAAAGCAAGAGCCGTCGGGATGTCGAGCATATGGCCGAGGGACAGACTCTCCTCTTCGAGTTTCGGCGACAGTTTCGACGGTTCATCGAGTGTCTGTGTGGAGATCTCCTCTAAGATATGGAATTCTCCGCCGTATCGCAATGACCTTCGTCGTCGCGAGCTCGGGTAAAAGATTGGGAGGTTTCGTTGGATGACGATCCTCCGGATCGGCCGTAGCGCACTCAGTGATCGCCGTTGTGCACGTTAAAAATCCATGAGGATTTGGGGACGGCGGTCGATTGCTGTGCCTTGCGTCCCATCAGGGTGCCTGGTGGTGCATCTTAGTTTTATATCAAAAAGCCATTAAAGTTTGCCTTGTTCTTGTCTTCGATTTAGTTTCATTTGCAATCATTGAAATTTTGATCTTACTAAAGTTTCCACTGCTATTAGTCAGGAACACACCAGTAGTGTCCTGTGCCTGGTACAGAACTTCAATTGGTACCTTTATATCTTACCTTTCTCTTCCCTAAAAAAAAATCATTTTATAAAAGCTTATTAGTAAGCACAGATGAAATACAAAGTATAAATTATAAATCTATTAAACAACAACATTAAAAAAGACCCAGAAATTGCAAAACATTTTTGAAAAAAAATAATAATAATAAACTTACAAGAAGAGTTTAAAAATAAATAAATAAACTTACAAGAAGAGTTCAAAAATAAATAAATAAATAAACTTACAAGAAGAGTTGAAAAATAAATAAATAAATAAACTTACAAGAAGAGTTGAAAAATAAATAAATAAATAAACTTACAAGAAGAGTTCAAAAATAAATAAATAGTAAGATAATAATAAAAATGAAAAAAAAATTATAAGAAAATAAAATAATTTATATTATGTTAAAGGAAATTATTTGCTTACGCTTTACATAAATTAAGTTGTACTAAAACAAAGTTATCGATTTTTTTTTTTTTTTTTGGGGGGGGGGGGGGGGGTATATAATTAAATTGATTTATCTGACAAGAAAATCTCTTTTGTCATTTGAACTTGTTCAGATAAAGATAGTTATATATGTATTAAATAAGAACATATAAACAGTGTTGCCAAATCTGGCAGATTTTTTATTCAAAAATTTCGAATTCTTACTAGAAATTTTGAATTGTTATTTTTGTATTACATAATGATAGACGTTATGTAAATATAATGAAATAAAATTATCATTCAGAGTTTTCTACAATATAAGAATACAAAATTCTCCGGATTTGCCAACACTGCACATAAACCTTATTTTGTTTTAAAAAAAAAAAAAAAAAAAAAAAAAAAAAAAGGTAAATAAATAATTAAACAGAAGACATATTACCTAGTGACTGAACTTTTCCGGGCTTCATCAATGAAAATTCTGGAAATGTAATACATAAAAATGAAAATTTGTCTGTCTATAATTCTATACAAATCCACAGTTTAGAAGCAAGAGTAGTGAAATTTTACGTATACGTGTATTAAAACACGGCCAAGGCAACTAAAGTAATCTGGAATCGAAATAAAGTATAGTTAATTTTTAATTAATAAAAACCACCAATCTAACAGCTTTTTCCTATCAATACTAAACATTTTTCATTACAACAGTTGCCAACAATTTAAAATATACAATAAAATTCTTTCCACAAAATTAATTTTCTATTGAAAGATTTCCACGTGGAAAATTGCACATTGCAAACCACAAGCTCGCCAAGTATGTTCCTGCAAAAAATGGTTAAATTGCTATGCATAGTTTTTGATCCTACAAAACTTTTTTAACAAAACTGACAGACTTCAACATAAATAGTGCTTAAAATAATTCTTCAATTTAAAAGCTATCTGCTTCAGCGTGTTTGTTGAACATTTCTCTATAAAACTACCAATTTTTATATGAAATGGTTTTCTTAATATCAGCCTAGAAAGACCTCAAGTCACAAAAAAATATAAAAAAATCATTTACAGCAGTGACAGCGGTGATTACTTTTTTTTTTAGAATAGAGAGATACTTTTCCTGATATCTGGATTTTTCACTCACTTCTGAAGAGTAATAATTCATTTCAAATAAAACTTCATGCACTTTAGGTAAATATTTATATGGAAATTTTATGCAACAGGGTTCTGTTCACCACTGTATATCAGATAATGTTTTTAAGATTAAATCAGCTATATGAGTGATTATAATGTTCCATTTGCAAATAAAAGAAGAAAAAAATTGTATAATTCTTGTACTACATACTAAATAAATCTACGGTCAGACTGGGCCAGAGAAAAAGGCACAAATCTTGGATTTTAAGGGGGAGCCAATATCTTAACTAAGTTATTTTACCTACTTCTGTAGTATGGCATTACGGGGTTTAACATATACACATAGCACCAAGTATGAAAGGCTTTGGTATTATATTTCTGAGTCTAGATAGGAGACTCTGATACATGCACACTTGAAACTCCATCAAATCCATTTGTTACCAAATTTTATATAACAAGTAGTCTTGGTATCTGATATTTTAAAAAATATAGAAATTAGTCGAACAGATCTTAAGTTGTAATAGATTGACAGATATCAATGCTAGTTTACTTATTTTTTCAATAGTTACCTAAATACATTAACACATTTGTCAAAACTTAATGCATCCATGCTTGTGTTTAGTCTTGGGAAAAAATACTTTAGATCAAAGCAGGAAGGAGGGGGGGGGGGGGTAATTTTACTTGCTCCATGGCGCTGAATGTTTCGCTATGCTGCTGTACATAGGAATATTGGTATAAGTGATTGTACCATGAAATTTGCCTGTAAATAGCACCCAGAGATATTTTACTCCATAGGAAAACATTATAGTGTGTCCTGAAGATCCTTGTTTAGAGCATTTATGAAAATGTGACTCATACTACTCTTACTTTAAAGCCTCAGTTATTTAATAAGAACATATTTAAAGTCATATTTTATTAAAGTCAGGCTTTTATTAATGTACTGAAACCAACTGAAAAAATAACTTTCTGTAGAAATAACACAAATTTTAATTTTTCTGACCTGTCTTTTGTAATAGCTATTGTAACTATGCGCATGATGACGTTATCCCTTTCTTATTTCTTTTGCCTATTGCCACTTTAGGTTTAGTTCTGTTTCCACTCACTACACTGTAAACACCTTCAATTTTCAAAATACAATCTATTTGAAAATGCAGCTGTGAACAATTTTCTTATTGAATTTATTTATAAAACCAAAATTGAGTCCAGAAGGTTGAATTTTCACCACATCTGATTTTAGTTTCAATTCTACAATTAAACTTAGTTATTGGTGTGTTTTAGTCACTCACAACAGTAGCGAATTGTTCAAAAGGTTAAAAATTGGTTGATTGTTAAATATGAGTGTTTCCTGTACCCACAATTTCTAAAGTAATTTATTAAAACTTGCTTTATAGACATAAGTAGTTTTGAGTGACAATCACTGTAGAACACACCAGCAACATAAACTACAACTAGCTGAACTTTGCTGGATACACAACACAGAAACCTTTTTGTTTAGTACAATTAATGCAGGAAAATTTACATAAATAAAATATAATGAAAAGTACGAATTAAAGTGGTTAATGTAGCAGTGTGATCTTCTAACTTTAAGCAAGATTTTTGACAGAATATTTAGTCTCTGTTGGTAATCAATCTTATCTGTTCATATTAAGAATAAAATTTCAGATGATGCAGTTTTTTGCTGTGTAATTCAAAGAAAATATTTATTATTTTTCATATTGTGTCAAATCAAAAAAACTCATTGCTGATATTATGCTTTGTTGTCATAATTTTTTTTTTATGATTTTAAAATGTAACTTATTTATTATTTTGAGAATTTTTCTTTAATAATTATAGTATTCTTGAGACTTTCATTTTATTAATATCATATTTTTTAAAACATAATTTATCATGATTGAATGTAAGTGTACTTATTTTTATTTATTCATAGCTTGAAACAAGACTTGAAGAAAGCAAATCAGAATTAGGAAAAGAACAAAGAATGCGAGAAAGAATTGAAGAAAGTGTTCGCCAGTTAAAATCTGAAATAGAATCTTTAAAACGTAGACAGGTCGGAAGAGCATTTTCTCCTGAACAGGCTGAAAATACTCAAGAAGTAGGAAGGTAAAGATCTCATCTACTGCATAAGCATATGGATAATTTATGTTCAAATTTTCTGATTAAAACTTTTAAGCTAGAATATTTAATGTGAGAGGTTTGATAACTTCTGATTAAAGAGCAGTTTTTTCATTCTTCCATAATTCTAGAAGAATAAAATACTTTCTTATAAAATGGAGCTAAAAAAAATATTTTTATCTATTTACTTTTTGCTTTTTTGTAACAGAAATTCTTTGATGTTTGATAAAATAATTTTATCTTTTTAATATTAGAAGTATCTTGCTTTTATTATTTTTTCATCTTCAGATTAAAAATGGAGCTTGAAAATATTTCATCTGAACACAAAGAAATTATTGCCCAATTACAGTTAAATCATGCAGAAAAGGTCAATACTTTGAGAGAGCAACTGCAAGAGGCTGAGTCCTGTAAATCAAAAGCTGAAAAAGAGGTACCCTTAATTATTATTATTGCTGTTATCATCATTATTTTGTCAGTTCTTTATTTAATATATTTTCTGACATAAAATGTGGTGACATGTAATTCACATGCATATTTTAAAGAAATAATAATAAATTCTTCAGATAACTTTCGAAAAGTTGTTTTTCCTGTTTCCCCCCTCCTTCCCATATTTTGCAGTCCAGATTGGCTAAAGTATTCAAATATGCGAAAACTAAAAATACCAGGCTATATCTACATACTTTTACCTTTCTAATGGGGCAATCTGTTTAAAAAAAATATGAATATTAATCCTTTAAAAAAAAATTCTTTTCGAAATGTCATTTCCAGGTTTTGGGGGTTTTTTTCTGCAAAGTCAAAAAATCTGCATCTGCTCCAGAAATAGAAGGAAAAAAATACCAGACCACATCTATGTAAATTTCTCTTTCAAATAGTGGTATCTGTTTAAACAAATATTAATATTAACCCTTTTAAAAAAAATTATTTTCCGAAAGTCACTGTTGCAACTTTTGAGAAGAAAAACACTGCTTTTTACAACTGAATATCAATACTTTAGCATGAAAATTATACACATGCTTCAGAAACATCATATTCATAACTCATAAAAATTTCAAAGAATTTGAAGAAAAAGAAATATATTTTAAAAATATTAAATGTACACCAGCCTTTTATCAGTAAACATTAATATTTTAACACTGATTTTTTACATAATGATCAGATACATATTCAGGTACATTTTAGGTATATTTAAGGTTATTATACTCATCACATACGTTAGGCATACTCAAATCCTCACTCTCTCTACTGCAATCTGAGAAGTAACAAATATAATATATATAAATAACAAATAAAACCGCAGGTAGATGTGATGTTGATAAGTTATTAAAGGTGTCTTAAATTTATTATATTTGGAGAATGGAAAGAGGAGTAGATCATATAGTATATTTTAAACATTGCAGTTGTGAATTAAGATCACAATAGACCCTGTACAATTTGTGCATTTTGTTCTTTTCGGTCAATTCTTTGAAGAGAAACACGAAATCATAAGAAAATGAATAAAACAAGCTTACTTGATCTTTTAAAGAAGACACATAGGCGAATTAAAGAATGATTTTGCTTTTAAAACTGCAATCCAATTTTTTATTATTTTCTTGAAATGATGAGAATGACGGTGACTGCACATTGATGGATTTAAATTAAAGTTTAAACTTAAAGAGATATATTAAAGTAAGCAGAGTTGAATTAATTTAAGTTTGCAGTGGAAAAACGTATAATGGCTGAACAGCCGTACACCGATATGAAACATTAAAAGGTAAAAAGCTTTCATTAATTAAACTATAATGATATCTAAATCCTGAAAGAATGACAAAGATTTTAAAACCAAATCATCTTTATTAAAGCATTAAACATAAATTAAAGAAATCAAATATAACTGAAAAAAGTATTTCAAACAATAACTACTTACGAAAATAAAGAAACATCTATTACTGAAATAATATATTACTTACTTAACATAAGATGATTTAAAAAAAAGCTTCCTTACAGTTAGTGTGGTAACACTGTAAATGATTATTGAAAAACACAAGATAAACAATATTTAAATGAGAGATGGCTCAAAGCAGAACTAAAGCTTATTTCACGGCAGGAGTAGGTAGAGATCTGCACGGACTCGGGCCTATTTTCCTTCACAGCATTTGGGCCAGACCGGGCTTAGTGATTACTCTTTACGGACCAGGCCGGGCCTTACTTTTTTCCATGCCTTAAATTATTTTTTTCGTACAGAGCCGGGACTGGTCTCATTCTTCCTAGTCTTCACGCCCCAAAATTTTCAGTCCTGGTTTTGACCCGTATGAAAATCATTGTCTTGGCGTGGCCTGGTCTGTTCGAAGGTCAGTAAAATGAGACCTGGCACAAAAATCTTTGCAAAACATGCATACATTTTTAAATCGCCATTATTCTACAATTAAACATTAAAATTTATTCTTTTTAAAGAATAGTAGATTTATACACTTATTCAAATATGGCTAAATTAAAATATAGTAAAACATGTGAAAAAGAATCTGCTTATGATCCTGTGATTAATCCTGTCTTAAACTGAAAAAGGTGTTGATACATGAAAAATGAATATACTAATACGTAAGAAAAGAATATATAATACATTTACACCTGCTAAGCAGGCAAATTGTCTATAACCCATTTTTTTTCTTCCCTATGCAATTCCATAAGATTTTACTGTATAACATTTTTCTGATTTTTAACACTTCAATAAGTGGAATATGGAATAACAATATTAATGATAACTTAAACACATACATACAACAAATAGAGATTTATTAAAAAAAGAAAAATATTCCAGGTTGCGGCACCTCTATAAAAATGAGGATTATAAACATGAAAAAAAAAGGCTAAGATAGGAATTTTTGGTTAGATCTCCTCCTACAAGACAAATTTTTAACCAAATCGACATAAAAATCTGGCCCGGGCTCGGGCTCGGGCCGAACTTTTAATTTTTGTATTGGGCCAAAATTTTTTTTTGTATGGGTCGGGCCGGGCCCCGGCCTGGAAATTTCGGCTCGTGCAGACCTCTAGCAGTAGGTAACAGATGAATATGTTAAATATTAGCTGGAGATATGACGATAAGTAAAAACGGTAATGCAGGATCGAAAAGGAAGTTTGCTTATTGAAGGTATTATGATTGTTAAGCACATCCCTGATAAACGACAGCCGGCAAAAACAAATAAATGAAACTTGACTCAACCCTTTCAGAGCTTATGTTTCTCAAGATCAGCCATCATGATGGACTTCCTTAAAAGCCACGAGGCGGCAGTGAAATCCATTACTTGAAAGTGAAAGTTCGCCGGGAATCGATTTAAGGATAGCTTATTTTTAAAGTTCAGTCCAAGTTACTGCATATTGTAACTGGAGACTATTTCAACATATTACCAATGAACGAAAACCTGTTCAGCATATATTCCATTTCCATTTTAACATCATGACGTCTGGTTAGTTATGAGGACAACACACGGACGATACAAGACAAAGTTAAAGAGACACAATAATGAAACTAAAGCTTGAACATAAATAAAACTGCAACAGAAACGAAGCTAAAACTGGAACATAAACAAAGCTGAACAGAAACAGGAACGAAGCTGAAGACTGAGGGTGAAACATCCCCTTTTATCCAAAACAGCCAGACAATAATAGGACTATTACACACGATCCCATGCAATGAAATAGACACACCCGGAAGTACGATATCGCTACGTGAGATGCAGGAGTGATGTGTGGTAAATGGAGTTGATTGATGCCATCTAAAAAAAAGATAAAGCAGATAAAGAACTGCTTCATCAAGGGAGTGATGGAAGGCTGGAATCGTAACTTACAGATTTGGAGACTTATGCGATGTTTAGATTTAAAATATGGAATGAAAACATAATGACAATGTGAGGTAAAAACAGAAATATGATTTGGAGATGAAACAGAGGTTAGTAAAAGTAAAATGTATTTTTAAATAAATGATTAAAATAAAGATTATTGTAATAAAATATATCAATGTAAAAAAAGTAAATAAACTAAATAAATATTCCTTGTACGGTGACAAGAAGAGCAAATATATTTCTTATCACACATCAACTTTAAAAATTGGAACACACATTACGAATCAACGACGATGATTAATCAATCTTCCTTCTGGCCAAATCCATGAAGATATTTGAAATTAATTTAGGATTCTATTGAGTAATGCTTAATTAAAACTTTTAAAATATTAAATTTAAATTACAACAGCATCCAGCATTTTTGAAGAATATTAAATAGAGAATTGTATTACGATTGAAGTACGCCATCTAAAGATCTATTGAAGTACACCATTTGGCCTTTGGCCAAACTCTTCAGTCAGCCCGTAAGAGCAGAATAACAATGTCTGGAGGAAATAAACAATGAAAGTTCCCGGGAAGTTAAAATGTAATAAAAAGATTATGGAGGATAAAACTCAAATAGAAAAGGTAAATTAAGCTTATTTGAACTTATAATTTGTTTAATAAAAGTAAATTATATTCAAATATAGTGAAACTATGTTCAAGAATATTAAAAGATAATGAAACCTAAACATAAACATTTGAACTTAACATGATAGATAAGGAAATAGACATAATGGGAATGGAGTTGAACCAGAAAAATAGGGATAATTGACAGTAGTTTCCTAACAATGATACAATGAGGAAAGTTATCTGGTGAAAACAGAGAGTCGCATTGCCGTTTTTTTTTTGGGGGGGGGGGGAGGGGTGTCAGTATAAAATTATTGAGATATAATCAGATTTAGTGGCAGCAGAAGTGGTAATTTTTTTTAGAATAGAGAGATAATCTCCCAGAAATTATAGTAATTTGTGTTGGTAAAAATTGTTTATTTTATTTTCCTTTATTTTCCATAATTCTATTTTGATAGTGATTCTAGTTAATTGTTTAAGTTTTTGTTCTTACAGGTGGCATTCTTCAAGGATAAAATTGAACAAATACGTTCTGAAAGGTATGTATACACCTTGAAAATTTTTAGTTGTTTTTATTTTATGAAAACTATTTTGGATTGTACAATTTCTAACATAAAGAAATAGAGGTTTGCACAGGCCTGTACCCTGTCTGGAAAAATATTAGATTATTATTAAAGAAAAAAATGTAATACAGTCAATAATAATAATTAAAAAAAATTACTATTGTATTTCCACATTATTGCTGAGAGGTGTGATAGGTACTGTTTGACTGGGAATTGTGTCTTCTAAAGTTCTGTATGAACAAAGAAAGCTTAGAGAGCCATCTCTATATTGAAACTGAGACAAATTTTAATATTTTCTGTACTAACACCTAATTTTGACGTTATATTTGGATTCTTTGTAAAATTTCATCTTTGGACACCAAACAGGAAGTCATTCAGTGAAGAAGTTTAAGAATCATGCAGATGAAAATTTTGAACTCTTAATGCAAAATTATTTTTAACAGTTGCGAAACAACCTGCAATGCAGGTAGTGTTTTAAGCATAACTCAAAATCTACTTAGCAGAATGAGCTGAAATTTTGGATTCACATATTTGAAGCTTCTAGAAATTGTATTTAATATAGTAGTTTAAAAGTATATTGAACATATCAATAATTAAATAAATTGAATTTCCTTCTTCTCCACCTCCTTTTTTTTTAATTTGGTAAAAGTATAGAAGTGAATTGCATAGTTTTTGAACTAGATTGGCTTTTTAGAAAACTTTGTGATTACTGACAATTATTCATTAAAATAGTCAAGTCAGACTTTACAGTCCCAAAATATTAAAAAGTAAAAAACTCTTTCTTATTATTATCATGCCACACTATCATGTGTGATAGAATAAAGTATTATGAACAGCTAAATGTTCTTTATTTTTAGATTTTCTTCAATGAATATTGAAATGGAAAATCTTAAGATTTATAATTTTATATTTAACATGCAGTTGGGTTTTTCTTAGCATGTATAATGATAACTCACTCATGTGAGTTCTACATTTCTAGAGATGATTGTTATAGTTGGAGTATGAAGCAATTAGAAAATTTAGCCTTTTTGTTTAAAAAAAATATTTTAACTTTTCAAATTTAGAAGTACAAAATAATCAGATCTTTTTATTTTAACCTTTGTTTTGAAATAGTTCTGTAATATTGCAGTGAAAGAAATGTGCATATTTATTCTATATATTTGTCTTTATTTCAAATTAAATTTTGAATGTAATTTTTAAAACACTTCACTTAACTTAAATTCTTTTGTAAAATCCTACTTTAAATAATTTACCTATTAATTTAATAATTTACCTATTACAATAATTTACCTATTAATATACATCATTAATTTCCTACAATAATGTCAGTTGTTAATATTTTTTTATATTCCTTGTTTTTGTGATGTTGATAATTTAAGTTTTTGAAATAGCATACTAAAATTAAATTATTCTTTTAGGTTATTGTGATAACAGTAGTTTACTTTTATTTTTGGATAGCTCAGAACTATTTGTCAGGCAATATTTCCAATTACTCCATATTTAAAAAAAAAAAAAAAAAACTTTAATGTTAACTATTTACTTTAGGAAGTTTTTCTTACGTTGGCTCAGCACCTGCCGATGAAAAATATTTTTTCCTCACATATTTGTGAATATTTTAAGCTTAAAACTCAATATTATAATGTGTTGAATTGTTTTAAAAAAGAGTACAGAAATAGTTATTAATTTGTAATTTACTGTTAGAAATGTGTGATTAAATGTAAAAATATTATCTAAATTTATCAACATAACACATTACAGCTCCGTCCCCTCAAAAGAAATTTTTTGGATGAAAGAAAAGGGAAAACAATTAAACTGTTACTAAAATTATGCCACATGTTAAACTAGAAACTACCTGTAAACCCATAATTCAAATTTAGGAAAAAAAAAAAATCTAAAATTATCCCTTAAGAGCCTACGCTAGTCATCCGAAGAAACTCGAATGCTAATGTTAAGTCTATGGGAAGGCTCTTGACAGATTTCTCAATTGTATTTTAATATTTTTAAATGATTTTTTTTGCATAGGATTGCTGAGACCGATCCCTAAAATTGTTAGTTTTTACTTTTTCAATTTTGGTTCTAGTTTTTTTTATATAAGGGTACTTTCACTTTCAGAACCGGTTCTGAAATTGAAAATGTCCGCTTATAAAAAAAAAAAAAAACTGTAACTAAAATCTGCTTTGAATTGTATCATGTTTTTGTTTAACTACCTTCTTCTCAAAAGATGCTGGGAAAATAATTCTTTCCATAATTTCTGTCAATCTATAGACATGCACTAATTGTTCATCCTTGGGGTTTTGAGTGTGCACTATATTAAAATTAACTGCACAAGTTTGTTGTATGATGTGATAGGGTTCTCTTAAAGCTTCTACTACCCGGGCTGATTCACGCCTCCATTTAATTGCCCGTAGGAGGAAAACGATTGGCCATGTCGCGTGAGCAACAATCGCTGATTGGTCTAAGTAGGCATCAAAATGCTTGATGTTTCAGCCTGTATTATAGTAACCCTAGGTTCTCTATTAAACTGAGAAAATTTTTTGTTTGAACCTGGCTTTACCACCGGTGTGTATAAAAGCACCAAGTCACCTACTTACAATTTTTTTTTTATCTTTAGCCGACTTTTGTGTATACTAAATCTACTTTTGTGTAACTTTAAACTAAATTTTGCTTGACAATATGAAAAGTTTTGTCTAGCCTTAACTGAATATCCTCACTAAACTCAAGAGTATCTGCATAGGATCTCTGAACAGGTTTGGTTATGAGATCTACAAGCAAAATTAGATCCCTACCATATACTAAATAGGCTGAGGTATTTCTTATAGTGGTATGGTTGTATCATAAAACATTCTGTAATCCAGTAGTGCAAAATGCAAGACTTTATCACAATCTTAGCTTGAAGAGTCCACTAAATGTTAAAGTGTTAATAATTGTTCCATCTGCCCATTCCACGACTCCATTCACATTCGGGTGATAACTAGTCATCAAATGCTTTTTAATAAGCAACTTTTCATACACTTTTAAAATGGGCTTTGATAAAAACAAGCTACTTCTGTCTGTAATGAGGTGCTCAAGAATACCATGGGTAGCAATGAATTTTTCTAAAACAGATGTTGTATGTCTCAGACTTTTATTTTGACACAGTATACATTTCAACTCATCTTATAAAATAATTAGAAATTACAATTATGTGCTTATTTCCTTCATATGTCGTAGTTAATGGACTCGCTGCATCCATAGCTATTTTTTCCAAAGATTGTTTAGCGATTTCTACCCTTTGTAACAGAGCTTTCTGATTAGGTTTATAACCTGTTCTAATTATACACAGGATTTTACATAATTAAGAGTGTGCTTATATTATCCTCCCCAAATATTTTTTCTTAGTCTTAATTAAAGTTCTTAAGTGATCGAGTTGTGTGCCAAATTAAACACTTGTAAAATCAATGTTTTAGGGATGACTAATTTAGTATGATTAGAGTTGTATGAATCTTTTTTGTTTATACAATACTAGCAGCCTGTCCCGGCTTCACTCGCACTGGAAATGTGTCAACCTCCTTGGAAAAATGTTTTACGCAAAATGTCTAATCAAAAATCAGCAATAGTTGTCTTATTTGTCTTATCTTCCATAATCGGGTTCATTGCTGATGGCAACGAAATCACTAAAATAACTGAAATACATGTTTAACTATTTTTCAGCAGATTGGTTTAGCTGTATTTTATGCATTTCATTGTTGTAATTATTTTTGAGACTTTATTTTTGTAATTGTATTGTTGCAAGATTCATTCTTTTTTCACCTAAACCCCCTCATTTTTAACCCCCTTAGGGGATGAATTTCTAAAATTGTTGAAATACGTGTTTAACCATTTTTTAGTAGATTTGTTTTCCAGAATTTTGTGCTCTTACCTAAAACTGCTGCTGAGATATGGTGAAATGGCCTGAAATTTTTTACCCCCCCCCCCAACCCCCTTTAGGGAGATGAATTTTCAGAAATCCAAATTTTGTGATCTTGACTTCAGTCGTTTCAGCTGGGCATTGATGAGTCAGTCAGGCGTTCTCTCTTTATATAATAGTATAGATAACAGATCATCTTTTAAGAAGAAAGTCGAATCATTTAAGCTCTATTCATTTACATTAGTTAATTGATCAATTATGTCCTTACATTTTGAATTCTGATATTGAGAAGTGCAAATAAATTCAGTTGAATAAACATAACAATTTACCATGTATTGGTTTTGCAAAAAATCCTTATACTTATCTTATTGGGATTTCTCAATAATATGAATTCGGCTGCATGGGAATCAGTATAGGTTACACGGTATTGAATTATAAAATTTGTATGCTGTCTACTTTTGCTTTTTTATGTAATTAAATCTTACATATCTATAAATGTCTTAACAAGACTATTTTATTTTATATCTGTCTTGTGTAAAACAATAATAATAAATAATAAAATAAATAAATAAATAATAATAATAAAAAAATAATAAAAAATAATATATATATATTTTTTTGCCTGGTGTTGTTAGTACATGGTGTTAACATTATTATTTTTTGTGACATCCTATAACTTTGACACTCAAAGGATTCATATAATTTGAATATTCTCATTTGTCCAAATCAATTAATCCAGTGCTGCTCCAAGATGTAACATCTGAACATTCATATAGACAAAGTGAAGTAAAAAAGTACCAAGAAATTGTCACCTAAAGATGTAAAATATTATATGTATATGCATAGCTTTCATAAACATAGCCATCATAAACACACTGCCATTTTTGGCTATATTGCTGTCTAATAATTAAAATTATATTTTATAAAATTTAAAACACCAATGTATTTTAGCAGCAGAGAGACTGCTACAAGCAAAGGTATAATTTTGCCTTTATATATAAATGTCTGAATGATCTAAATATTTTTTTTAATGCAGTTTTAGTACTTTAGTTTTGTAATCTTTTAAAAAGATATTTTGAAGCTTTTTTAAAAATTTATTTATAGTGCACTAGAACAGCAAGAATTGTTGAAAGAAATGAAGCACATTCATGAACGTGACAAAGGAGTGCTACAGGATGAATTAAGAAAAGTTACTGCAGATTTAGAAAAAGTGTGTCTTCTATCTTTTGTCTTTTTGTGAAAGATTTTGGGTTCTTACTTTCTAAAAATTAAATTTATTTATCTGTATTTAAAGATGTTTTTCCTTTTCTCCCAAAACTTTATTATTACTCCTTTTTTTTCTTCTTTTAAGTATATAAAAGCATTGCAAAAGTCTGAAGATGAAAGGAAAAGAATCGAAAGTGACTTTATTCAGATTCGAGAAAAAAAAGAATCAATAACTCAATGGGAAGCTCAAATTAGTGAGATTATCCAATGGTAATTTCTTATACATTATTTAAAATTCTTTATTAAAATATTGACTTATATTCCTGTGTTTTGTAGCTTCTAACCTCAATATGATGCATAATTACATTAATTTATTTAACTAGCAGAACTACTTGGCTTTGCCCGGGTTAACATAAATTAAAATACAATAATACGACAATAACAATGACGGAGCTTTGTGCATTCTCGACCATAAATCGATAAAAAAGACAATTAGAAAAAATAGCATTACTTTGACTCAGTCATAGTAAAATTTCTCAGCTTTATAAATGGGAATACACATTTTCTTTGCACATACAATAGAAAAATATATGATTTTCCTGACAATGAAAAACAATCGACCAAATGTCGTAATGTTTTGCGAAATTCGCTTTCGTATGCCATCTATCTATAATTATGAAACAAAAACATATCCGTGAGTAATGCCGACATCATATTGACGGTAGCAACAACCTAACCATTAAATTTTGCCTGTACTGCATTTTTGTAACTATTAAATATCGCATGATTTCATTTTTTAAACTGTCAATTAGAAAAAAAAATTGCACTTTCAAATGTAGTTTGAAAAGTTTATCTCAATTTACTGATTTTTTATGGATTTTAAAGTAATCTTAAAGCATGTATATTTTTTAATGTGTGTCCAATCCAATTACGTAAGAGATTTTACTTATTTGATCTTCATAAAGTAAAGACATTTACTTCTAAACATAGCACATTCAATTTTTATGCGGTTGAATAAAAAAAATGTACTTTCAATGTTATTTGTTTGAAAAGTTTATCTCAATTTACTGATGTTTTATGGATTTTAAAGTAATTTTCAAGAATGGATAGTTTTAAATCTGCGTGTGACTCAATTACAAAAGATTATCTGGTCTGCTCTTAAAACAATGTAAAATAATTCAGTATTTGTTGGTTTACGTGTAATATTCCATAAAGAAATTGCCAAACTAAATTGAAACTTCAAAATAGAAAAAATTATAATTTAACAAATTACAATAACCATTAGAAAAATGTTCTGAAAGCTTTAAAAAAAAATTAATTTAAAAAAATACCGTACTTTCGTGTTATAGCGGCTCCCTCAATTATGATTACACCAAGGTTGCAGTTATGATTTCGCCAAGGTCATTGCAAAGCTTATATATGCATCCTATATACGCATATGTATATTCCAAACACTCCTATATGTGCCATATACGTCATTATACACATATTATTTACATCTTATATGTCGTATATACATCATATACACATGTCATATATATATGCATCATATATGAATCATATATGACTATAACTTGGCCACATATGTCAAGAAATGTTATATATATTAGAGATGAGACGGGCTCAGCCCGAGCCCGGGCCCAACATGGGCTCGGGCTCGATTTTTATATCAGTCTTCGGGCCCGGGCGGGCTCGGGGCTCATTCTTTCTGAAACTGACAATTTTATTTATTCTCATATAGTAAAAATAAAAATAACTTTTTTTTTCCCCTAAAAAATTACATATTCCATTTTAAGTCATTTAATGCTATTTTGATCAGAATGAATAAAAGGAGAAGCAGAAATCTTATTTTTCTTTTCCAGTTTTAGAATGCTACTTTAAAAGAAAATTTGCAATATTTGCAGAATTATGTGCGGTATTGATGCAACGACTGGATGATGTGGCGCCAATAATTTCGTTTCTCGTTTGTAAAAGTAGGATATTTTTCAATTGGAACGTTTATTTATTTATTTTTAGATATCTAAAGTGAAGTGAATACTTTGTTTTGTTTGCAGTTAATCAGCAATAGCTTAAGATTTGGAAATTTTTAGTCTTTTATTGTGTGCGAGTCATATAAATGGCTCTTCATACTTCATATGAAAATAACGTTAGTGATTCTATTTTTCATCATGAACTCTGCTCATGTTAAAGCTCTGCTCTGAACATTTACGAAGTCACTCCCATTTGTAAGTCATAATAATTGTCCTGTATTGTTATTCTGATAAGAAAACAATCGAAAAGTGTTTCCACTTTGCCTATAAAAGCATAGGATCTTTCAGATAACGGTGCCAAACTTTTTATTTTAGGTTATTTTCAGGAACACGAAATATTGCTTTAATTAAGGAATCAATTATAATTTATGAAATACGCCTATTATAGGAAATAGAAAAACGGCATAGGAATAGTAATTTCTGCAAATTTCATGTATTTATTCATAAAACGCACTTCATTAATGTGTCCATCAGGTTTGCTTGTTGGGTAAGAAAATTATGAGAATCTTTTAAGTAAGTATATTTTTATTTCATAATAAACTTCTCTTTTGAAAAGATTGAATGTAAATTCCCATAAAATTTAATTATGTGCTGGAAATTAACAGTTATTTTCATGTAAGATGTTTTTAAATATGGTATATTACTTTTAAAACAATTTTTTTAATATTATGCAATTTTCTTTTGATATCGGGCTCGGGCGACACAAAATGTTTCAGGCTCGGGCGAGCATGGATTTAAAATCGTCGGGCTCGGGCTCTGAAAAGAGATCCCAAACTCATCTCTAATATATATATATATCATCATATATTATTATAATGTCATACATGCTTTATAATTTGTCGATAGATCTTGGTCGCGTGCCGATTCATATTTGAGAGCCGCTATAACACAAAAGTACCAAATCTACTATATATATAAAACACAAACGGAAATTTCGCTCCGTTCCTTTATAACTCGAGTTCTGCTGAATGGAATTTGATGGAACTTGCACTTTTGGATAGATATTTTTTCAGGGAAGGTTTTAGTGTATACCACATAGTTCTACGTATATTAGTTATAGAATTATGATGGAAAGTTCTGTTATTTTGGATGATAAGGTTACCATAGGTAATTATTTTGGCGATCATTATCGTTGGCGAAAGAATTGAAACGGCTATATCAGGAAATAATGCAAACACATAGAAAAATAAAAGAAAAATTCTGTTATTAATTTTATTTAAAATCCCCCCCCCCCCCCCACCTCCCTGCAAAAAAAAGAAAAAGAAAGAAAAAAAACTGTTTAATGAGGTATATTTAATTTAAACCCCAAAGGAATGTTTGTAATGCTTAAAAATATTTGCAATGCATGAGATTGCAACTCAGATTAAGTCAACATTTGGCGATTTATCGTTTGCGTCAGGTTAACAAAGAGGCATCTGATAATTTGATTTAATAAAATATGAGTAATTTTTTTTTCCTTTTTTTCTTTCTGTTATTTTTTTATATATATAATTCCCCTATCATGTGTCTTACAGGAGGAACTAGCAGATATAATTGTAAAAATGACTGCATTTATGAGTTAACATGTTAGTTGTTTATTTACGGTTTTGTTTTTACTTTTGTCGCCAAGCAATGTGATTTTAAGCCAAAAATGCATAAGCGTGACATCAGCTTGAGCGGTATTAGTAATAATAGTGTTCTTGATTTACAATATTTGATTTACAATAATAGTGTTCTTGATTTACAATATTTGATTTACAATAATAGTCTTTTCAAGATCCTTTTTGGAGTAAATTTTTATATTCAAACGCAAATTATATAAATAGCAGTTATTGTTATGAATATGGGATCAAATATTTAAATTTTAGTGAATGTCTGCCACTCAAACACATATCGAAAAAAATTAAATTTTAGACATTTAAAAATTTACTACGGAGACATGCCGGTTTGTTTTCACCAAACATATTATTTTTATAGCCTCGAACTCAGACCAGCGAATATTATTGTCTATTCTTTTGTTTTTATTTTATTATTTTTAGCACTTTCCAACCTAGTTGAAAAGTGCTTATGACTTCGGTTTGTCTGGCCGTCTGCCGTCTGTCCGTGCTCTAACTCCCGTAAATATGCTCGGATTGCTCTGCAATTTTTATATGTTATTGTCGTTATCTATAGCATGTTCCCTATTTCAACGGAAGTGTGTAGCACTTATAGTTTTTTTACAGGGACACTCAAAAGAATTCCGTTACATTGCGGTCTATGGGGAAAAATCATTTGCGGTTTATTTAAATAATGTTTCACTATTTTAAACGCATTGAAATTTATATATATCACTAAGGTGCATTAGAAGAAGCTTAATATGGAACAGGGTGTGCATAGCACTTATAGTTACTTTACAGGGACAGTAAAAATAATTCCGTTACATTACGTCTATGGAGAAAAATCGTCTGCGGTTTATTTAAATAATGTTTCACTATTTTAAACGCATTGAAATTTATATAGATCACTAAGGTGCATTACAAGAGACTTACTACGGAATATTGTGTGTATAGCAGTCATCGTTCATTTACAGGGACACGCAAAAGAATTATCTACTGTCTGTTAACAATAATTCCTGAAAGTGCGTTTCAAGTTACTGAACGCGATTTTAATGTTAACTTGCTTTTTGTCTATTACGTGATGTGTATAAATTCTGTAGATCCTATACAGGGCAGCACAAAAGTTCGCGAACACATTTCTGTTTATTGACAAACTCCAGACGGAGAATTTTAAACTGTGCTACGCGTTTCCTAACTGAACTAAAATTTAGCATCCTATGTAGTGTATATACAATTCTATAGATCCCATACAGGGCTGAATAAAAGTATTCGGATATTTTTCAGAATATTGTATATGTTGGAAATTCCTGAAATTATGTTTTTAAATATGTTATGCGTTTTCCAAATTGTTTACTTAGAAGTTATCTTTTAGCTTATTAAACGGTATGATTTGTAAAATTATTTTGGAAGCGTTGGAAAGTGCTACATAATCTATGCTTGACGCATGATTTTTCGTTCTTGTTTTAATATATCGCCAATTTCACTAATAGAAATATTCACTCTTTCAAAAGTTAGGAACCAAAGAATATTCTTCAGGAGATGTGTACATTTATGCGTTATTACTATAACAAAAGGCTACATTTTGCAATAAAAACTGTTTGCTGAAATAAATTTTTGATGCTCATTTTGATTCGTCATTTCTTTTTAGTTTTTTCTGCATATCTTCCCTTCTTTCAGGAAGGTTTTTAAAATACATTGGACTAATTGTCCATATTCCGGTCACTTGTCAGTTGGCATTTTTACTATATTGTTGGATGTTTCATTTATGTTTGAAGATTACTCTGGACGACGATTCAGATTACAGAAGATTAGACGACTTTTGAAATTAGCAATTGCTAAATTTATGGGGGTTTTTTCATTAGGAAGCAGTTTTACCAAAAAAGCAATGCTTCCAATATACGGTTGGTTGATTTTATGACGGTCGATTATCTACATGAGGGATATAAACCCTGGGGAGAGTGCCCTCTGTGGGGGTCTTTCTAAGGTATCCTAACCCGTATTTACGGCAAGGTTCGAAGAAAACCACGGAAAACTCCGAACGGTTAGGTCAACGAGCGTGAAAGGGATTGGAACCCAGCACGTCCCGTATGCCAGCTTTGAGAGCAAAACATCTCAGCCACTGTTTTGGCGCTTTTAATGAACGGAAAAACTTTGTAATGTCAATGGTGGTGAATGGAATAAATAATATTTGTTGATTTATCATTTCAGGCTGGATAAGAAAAAAAAGAGTACCTGAAATTCTGATTAGATAATTTTTCGTTCATTATAAAGCCTTTTCGACCTACACACAGCCCTAGCAGCTAAACATAGTGAGAAATGAATTTATTTCTGCGTGTTATTATGCTCTTTAGAGAAATGCAAAAAAAAATATCTTCGGTTTAAGTATTCACCAAAAATAATATTACTAAACATTTTGCATAACTAACTTTATCATTGTCAGTTTTATTTAAGGTAGGGAATTTTGTTAATGAAAGATCTATAATTGAATTAACAGTAATTTGAAATTATTTAATGGAACATACCTTGGCGCGTAAATAACTTCCTTTTGTAACTAACTCTGGTACATTAGTAACCATATCGGTTCAAGCACTTCTAATGTTTGACTTCAAACTTGGATATCGGCAAGATTATGAAATATTAGAAAGATTTTATTGGATACAATCTAGAGGTTTATACTTCGACCAGAGTTAATGATTGGGTTTTTATTTTTCAGATTAATGGTTACACGAATGCAACTGGCCTAAAAAATGGAAAGACAGTGAAAATGGCGTCATTTTAATTTTATTCATATTCAGCTTTAAAAATTCACTTTTTTATGTTTCACCATTTTTTTAAATATGAAAGTTAAACACTGTTCTTTATGTGCAAACAATTTATTACAATTTTCACTGTATTTACTCTGCTGGAATCGAAAGATGAAAAACCGTAGTAGACTTGCCAGAAGAGGACGTATATTGCGAAATATAACGTAACAGAGTGAGATTGTACTTACGTTACCAGAATCTCACATGGAGACAAGAAAGAGGGACGGAGTTCAAGAACTTACAGACGAAAATGAATCACCCGAACATTATTTAAGTTCAATGTTCAATCTATGCAATCTTTGTAATGCTTTCTCTTTTAGTAGTATGTTGACTAGAGAACATGTTAGTTCCTGTTGTCATAATCTCATAATGGCCTCATTTCCCTACCAAACTCTACTATAATAATCAACTAAATGAGTTGCTTCTTTGAGCCCAAATTTTTTCCAATGTATGATATAATATAACGCAATGTCGTTCACATCGTTTACAGCAATATTGAAGGAAAATCCAGGTGAACGTCCCTATTGCTTTAAAATACATGCTCAAATCCATTGCTATAATTCGTTTGATTCAAGGTTCGTTTGAAAATATTTACTAAGGTAACATCTGTAGGTGAAGATCCACATTCCTTTAAAATACAAAGCCTTTTCGTTTGATTTAAGGAACATTTAGGAAAATGGCCCAGCGCAGCGGGCGTAGCATGCTAGTTTAGAATATATTAATGAAAACAGAAACAAAAATATTTCATCCTTCGGGGCCGCTATAACACGAAAGTTCCAAATTTCTACTTTATTTTTCATATCTGATAATTTGCAATCTATCCTTTTTGTAACTTTAACATTTTTGTAACGATTTTATGCATTTCAATTGTCTATTCAAAGAAAAATTCTTCTAAAGTTACAGAATTTCGTTAAAAACTGTTAAAATGGTAAAATGCGAACATCACATTACCACTGCTTCTAAATCAATAAAATACTTAGCAATATAATGTATAGCTATAAGATACAGCTGTAGTATTGTATTACACAATCGAAGTGGGAATAAAACATAGCAGACGATTACTTAGACTCAGTTTGAAATCAAAACTTTTAATAGAATGTGACGTCATACTTAGCCTCTTTTTTTTTTCTACATTTTTACTAAATTGTTTTCTTGAAATTGAAACATCTGTATTAAAGTAGATTTGTTAACTACAAATAAATTTAAATTAAGGTACTACATCATTTTAACGCATTTAAACTTTTCGTTTTCTATTGTTACAGAAAAAAAAAATTGCATTTTCTTCTTAAAATCACTTTAATTTCGTAAATTAAACAATATTGAGAGTGATTCTGAATTTTTATTGGCTTATAAAAAGAAAATAAATGTGTTATCATTTGTTTTTAAATTTTTGTGTGTTTTGTAGAGTGTGACAACAGGAAAGAATTATTGCATTAGAAATTGAGAAAAAAAAAAGATTTCTGTAATGATAAACTATGGGAAATGTTTGAAAAAAGTGGTGAAGAATGATCTGAGAAAATTTTAAAGTTGACAGTGATTTTACTCATGTTCTAAAACATATGTACATAAAGTTTCGTTCCAATCGCAGGGATCGCATTCTCCCTGTAATTCCTACAATTCCTAAAATTTTCTTTTCACCCTAAAATTCTACTAAAATTTTTTTTGTTTCCCTAAAATTTGCTTCTGATAACTATTTTCGTTTACAAATGATTGATAAACAAAGTTAGTTTTGCTTTGTATTGTGATCACCAAAGCTGATTCTTATTAGACATTTTCATTGGTTATTCAAAAATAAGTGGTAAACAACAACAAAGAAATAAAGTATCGTAACTTTTAAGTTTATTTAAAACTGCACTTGTTTTACCTCATGGTAATGCTGATCCTAAGAGGGGATTTTCTATAAACAATTGTATGCTAAAAGGTGGTTTCAACGAACATGCAATGAAAAGTTTGAGATTTGTAAAAGATGCTGTTCAAATTATGGAGGTGTGAGTAAAGTACCTATTTCAACTTCCTTGATAAATGATATTAAGAATTTACATAAAAAGCTTATCAGCAGTATACATGAAAAATAGAAAGAAAAAGAAGAAAATCTCAGATATTGAAATTGAGAAAGCCCGGATTTTAAAGAAAATGTGAAACTAAATAAAATTGAAATTTATTTTTTATGATACAATACAGCATTTTTATTTATTTATTAATTGTGTTTTTCATTCAAATGTACAAAATTCAAGTATTTAAAGAAAGTTTTTTGTAAAAATACTGAACAAGATTGCAAGAAATCATATAAGATTTATTAAAGAAATATCTTATAAAGCTGTTAGATATAGAAAAATTAATTTGCAGGGCATTTGAGACATTTTTAGAACATTTGAATGTTTATTTTAAAATTTTAAACATGACAAAAAATTTTAATCAAGAATTTTTTAAGAATTTATTTGCTGTGTTTCTTAAATTAAATTACTTATGTTATAATACAAGTGCATTGAAAAATAACTGGTGATGGTGGACATAAATTAGCACTAAAATTTCATTCTCTAATCCCTAAAATTTGTAAAATATTTGCTGCATCCTGCAATCGAACAAAAACTGTAGATTTGTATAAGGAACATATGTAGTGGCTCTTTTACACAGTTTAAAGCAACTGAATATCCTTTTTACTAACTCCATTTATTTTATTTTATTTTTATTTATTTTGCTGTTAAAATTATCGGCACATTTTTGATTTGAAATCTGACAACGGTCCAGGTTTGTTGTTTTTAGAATGAGAAAAAAGAATAAAATGTTATCGTTTGGGTGCTGTATTATTGTGATAATTAATAAGTTTTATAAAGACATTTATCTATGAAAATAAGTATATTATTCACGCTCCTTTCTAACATTGTACTAGCCACTCCCCACACATACGTACATACATACAAAGAACGGCTTTTATATATATAGACTAGTGGAAACAATTTGCCTTTGTAAAATTAGGAGGCAAGTTATTTATTTTTCTCCAAACACATTTAAATATATGTACTATGTCGTTTAAAGCACTTATAGTAATCTTTATAATATGCGAAAAAAATCACAACTGACAAAATTGACGTCACTTTCAGATCAAATTATACCGAGTTAATCTGAATTGGTTTATAAAAATATTGTCCATACACAGTTCCTTTGAATGGCAATGGGAAAGAAATTGAATTAAAAATTGAGGGAAAAAAATAGATTTCTGTAATGATAAACTATAGGAAAAGTTTGAAAAAAGTGGTAAAGACTGGTCTGAGAAATTTTTAAAGTTGACAGTAATTTTACTTGTGTTCTAAAGTATATGTACATCAAGTTTCATTCAAATCGGACAAAAACTGTAGATTTGTATAAGGAACATACATACATACCAAGAACGGCTTTTATATATATATAGATTTTTAATCTACTAATGTTATATGAATATATGAATTTCAGCATTATTTTTTGTCATTTTAATATTACTGTGTTAAACATTTTACTGTTTGCTAAATGCAATATTTTTGTACCAGAGACTTAAGTAGGAATTCTCTCAGTGTTTCCATTTTTTATATAATTATCAAAGATGTGCTTTTGTAAGGGGGAAAAATATGTCATTTAATCCCCAATTCTTATAAAAAGGTACTTTAGCTCATAATGTTGAATTTATTTTTAATAGTTTCATTCATATATCCTGTAATAATTATTTTCTTATGTTCCATTTTCTGTCATGTTAGTATTAAGTATCACAACACAGTTATTTGATTCTCATGCATTTTTATAATTTTTTTCTATTAAAGATATGAATTATGATATTGATATTTCTAGTAGCGTAAAAATTTGTTTAGGTTGTCACCACAGACTAAAGAGGATAATAGACATGAACTATACCATGAAAATGACTTGTAATATGATTCCAGTTATCACTCAAATCTTTTGGCTCAAACAAGATAATTCCATTGGATGAGTAGAGGTTGCGCATGAAACAAGGGCTGAATTAATTGAATGGGAAGAAGTTTTCAAAGCAAGCCACCAGCATTTTGTGCCAACTTTAGCGTTGCATTTTTGGCTTCACGCCAAGCCAATACACTTCATCTCCACTATCCTCTTTACTCTGTGGGTTGTCACAGATGCCTAAAAGCTCTATTTGTGACTATTTCGGCCCAAACTAATTATGTCTTTTTTAAACTTAAAATGCCACCAAAGCGACCCTTTTTATGTCAAAGCGTGATAGGTAACTTTTATCTATTAAATGAGTAAAAAATATTAATAAATACTTTTTTTTTTTTTTTAATCAAAAGAACCAGAAAATCTTCCTGAAATTGAAACTGCTTTTGCCACTCATGTTCCAGTTTTGTTTTTGAGTAAAGGCACTTTTTTGAGTGTTTGAGATTCTTTACTGCCAATCATATTGAAGTTTTATCCCATGAAACATGTCTATTTTTAACCCACTTAATACTTAATCAGCGTATTTGACTATGAAACCTGACAAAACTCAAATGGCAGCTTACTCAGTAAGTAAAACATCTAAAGGAAAAAATAAAAAACAAACTAGCATGTGTTAGATTGGTCTTCGTGATGTCATGTTTTCTGCCATGATGGCCCACAAAATACATGTACTATTATCATTGCTTATAGTAGGTGATTGTAATATCTCCATAATTATTTTGAACTCTTTGCAATTTATAGGCTACCACTTTTGCAAATGTTTTTGACATTTATGCTACTACTTAAGCGTTTGTGTAAATGATTTTAGGCTACTGCAGCGGTTATTTTCATTGTATTTTTTACAGCAACCCTGTTTCTAAAAAATTGCAGAAAAATAGATCCTAATTAATTGGCAATTTTACGAACATTTATGTATAAGTCACTCTCAGATGAATTTCTTAATAGATCATTATTAAATAGTGCTATTAAGCAAACCATGAGGTTGATTTTAAATTCCATATTTTCTGTTATAAATGTCTAGATGCACTGCTGTTCAATTATTTCTATAGCCATACTTTCTCTAAATGTCTTGTGAATATTGCTAATGTGCAATGAAAAGGAAATTATTACATGTATTTGGCACCTTTTCAGTACTTACCCTATTAATGATTAACTTTTCATTCCTGCATTATTTTATTACTGAAATGATGCATTTTTGACATATTGCACTCTAATAATTAAAATTATATTTCATAAAATTTAAAACACTAATGTATTTTAACAGCTGAGAAGCTGCTACAAGCAAATTTTACAAGGATTTAAGTACAGTGATTCTCAAACTGTTATTTAATATACATGTAATACTTATTTAATAATAATCTTATTTAATATTAATATACATGTAATACTTATTTAATAATAATCTTATTTAATATACATGTAATTTAATATGCTTCTGTCAGACATTTTGACCTAGAAAATTATAATTAACTTTGTCATAAATTGACATTGGCTATTTAATTTGCAGCAACTTAATACAATTGATTGCTTCTATATTCTGTTTTAATAACATACTTGAATGAGAATAGAGTAACATATGCAGGGTGTGTACAGACTCCTTGAAAACTCCTTAGAAAAAGAAAAAAAAGTTTCCAAGGAGTAATTTGTGTTGATCAATAATTTAATTGAAGTATAGCATATTAGAAAATAGACTTGTATCTTGCACGATGAATTATCATCTTTCATAAGTTTGTATGGCATGGAAGAAATTTAAATTTGAAGTAAAATAGAAATCTCATGTTTACAAAGGTAAAGTTCAATTAATTATCTCTATTTGAGAAAAAAAACAAAATAAGTTACTGTATTATTTTGTATTCACACTTGTTTTTTTTTTCTCTTCAAAATTTACTTTTAAAATCTGGATGCATGTGGATACATGATAAGTATTTGAGATTTGCCTGGCCTCTGTATTTATAACCATTGATCACTCCATAAGATAGTTGGTTGACAATTTTGAATTCAAATTTATGAAACCATTAAGCAATACATTGTGATTACTGTGCAATTTTAAGCACTAACTATTAGATTTTAATAGAATAAAATCGGTTTTTTTCTCCAAATGAGGCATTAAAAATTAGGGTGTGTATAGACAAGGGTATCGGTTTCAACTGACGTCACAAACATTTATCCACCAGCCGAGAGGGATAATTAAGGAAAATAACGTAAATAAATAAATATCCAAGATTTTTTTTTTCTGTTATCATTAATATATTGTGCATTTTATTGTTTAAAGTTACTGACAGGTGACATTTTAGCAAGTGGGGCTTTTCTGAATTTTTTGTATTATTTTATATTCAATGGCAGTATTCTTCAATTTGTTTATTGGGGATTACAATTTGGTGATGGGTTTTTTAAAAATGGAAAGTAGTTGACAGGATAATGGAGAAGTACCTTTATATTATATTGGGAAATAATTGATCATACTTGTCATACATGAGGAATCACTACTTTGGTATTTACATTGAAAAATGCATTTGAAAGTTGGAGGAAGGGGAGTCAAAAAGCCTTCTAATAGTGAAATCGATGAGGATAATGTAATATTTACTTATGTATTGCATATCTTAGTTTATTTAGAAGTATTATTTGTTAAAGAAATTGTATACCAGTAAGTTTTTTCCTGGTGAAGCTAATTGTAAAGATGGAAATCATTTTATGGATATGTAGAATTCTTGTTATAATTTTTAGGGTTAGTGATGAGAAGGATGCTCGAGGTTATCTCCAGGCTCTTGCTACAAAAATGACTGAGGAATTAGATGCTTTGAAAATGACAGGAGTCCCACCGACATCAACTGTTGTATGTTAATTTTTATTATTTTTAGTATTTATAATAATTTTATTTATAGAGGTTTTTTAAAAGAACGACGATAATGGTATGCAGTATTAAAAATATGTATTTTTAATGCTGCTATTGTTACTATTTATATTTTCTATTATTATACAGTTCTTAAATAAAAAATAAGACAAACTTTTGAATTCTTTCTTTGTCCAATGAAATTACATTTTTAATTAAAAAAAAATAAACATTCTATTGTGATTCAAGTACTTTTAAATGATCTTAAAAAAAAAAAAAAAGTGTCTTTCACTTATAGAAATTTTTTTTCCTCTATTACTTTAAAATGACATAATTTTCAGATTTTTGTTCTGTACAAAATTAAAGACATTAAATGAAAAGCAAATGATAGTTTAAAATAACGATTGAATATAATATGTTATTTATTGCTCATTCGGGTGATATATTTTTCATCACCCATGATTTGTGACAAAAAAGTGCAGTAACTGAATTAGCTAGGTATTTTTCTTCCAGAGTTTTTTTTCCTTAAACTGAAAGGTAAATTTTGAATGAAATGAAAGTATGACATTTGTGAAAATCATGTGATTATAGATTAAAATTTTCAGATAGATTTCTTTACAGATCTTAAACTGATAATAATTTACTTTTGCATTTAATGCTATTACAATTAGTTCAGGGCACTTGCTTTTGAGTTGTGACTGGTCTATTTATTATTTTTAAACTTAGTCGTGCTACATGAAAATATAAAGTACATCATACAGAGAAATTGGTATAAGTGAAATATAGATTTTTGAAAATTTGGGGAGATAAAATTTTGTCTGGTTATTTATTAATTATTGTGTAGGAATTAATTGTAATTCCATATATTTTTATCTTATGTAAAGGAAAAGAATTGGAGGAACAGGCGGTCTCAAAAATTAGATAAAATGGAATTATTGAATCTTCAGTCAAGTCTTCAAAGTGAAATTCAAGCTAAACAGGAAATAAGTCAAGAATTAAGTAAAGTGCGTGCAGAATTAGTTGCAGAACAAAAGTAAGTACTTACTTGGCTAATAGAACTCTTTATATTTTATATTATTTTAATATTTATTCTATAAAATTCTTGTTCATTTAATAATTTAGCTATAGATTGATTGCAGCAAAGCATTTCTGCATTTCTTTTTATGCATTTCCTTTTAAACTTAAAATATTTGTTTAAGCTTTAGACAGATATTTAATGTATGAAATTTTCTAAAAACCTCACAAAAGAACAATGTTTTGAAGCACCAAGATGAAGCCCATGCCTGTGATAATAACCATAAATATACCTAAAAACAGTGTTGAATGAATTTATATATTTAAATGAAAATCTTTCCAGATGAACCTAATGTTGGGAGCCCAACTCCTTTTGACAGCGTACACCCTTGAATTTGCATGATTTTATATTTTTAAATGAAAATCTATCCAAACTAGCCTTATTATAGTGATTGCCAATTTAATTTCTAATGTTTAGATATATTAAACTGTCATTTCTGACTAAAAGTTCCTGATAAAATCTAAATAATACAACATGCCCCCCCTCCCACCTCTTTTAAACTCAGAAAGATATCTCTTTCTGTTGAAAATGTAGGTTTCTCAGCACATGCACAGAAATGAAAATGTTCTAAAGAAGAATTAAAAATCCCTGATGGCTCGGCCTACAGGCACAGGTAGATTTCGAAGACGCAGACCGTGGGGTGCTACTTATTGGGAATTGCGGAAGAAATGACCTTTTTGCCATGATGCAGCATTTGGAAATGTCCACTTCGAAACCAAACTTGTTTGCAGGCAGGGCCGGCAGGGATTTTTTTGTTTTTAATTTTTTTTTGCTATAAGGGTTGGTCCTATAAAAAACTTGTCAATATAAAAGTTTTAGATAATATTAAGAGGATTTATAATAAAATTGAGCGGATTTGATACCTTTTGAATTGACGAAGTTATAAATTTTTTTCTTCAAACCGCCCCATACCACCCCCTCTGGGGCTATTTTTAATGATATCAAAAATCTGTCATACATAAATTTTCGGCCCTTTTCCTAGAAGTAATAATAACTTTAAACGGATATGATACGTATCATAATTAAGAAATTATGAGGTTTTTTCTGTTTTCACAAAAAGCCCCCCCCTTTTCCCCCTCCTTGGTTCGATTTTGCCCATTAACGAACTTGACCGATATTTTATGCCCCTTGATTTTATGTATCAGTTTGGAAGAGATTTGTGCAGAATTATGGGAGTTATCGTGTCCATAAAAAAAGTGACATAGATAGATAGATAGATGTATAAAGTTTTGAATTGGGGGTGGTTTTGGGTTCTGGGAGTCATGATCGGCGTAGATCTGCAAAAATTTTTCAAAAATTCCAACTTAGGGGAGAATGTAATAGGTAGTATTTCTTACGAAATCTACCTAAAACGGGGAAACTTATCTTCAAAGGCACTGAGGGAGAGAAAAAAAGTGAGTTTCAGAAAAGATTTTTTTTTTTTTTTTTTGTAAGGGTTAATATTACTATTTTTTTAAACTGAAAACTTCATTTTAAAGGAAAATCTATGTAGATATGGTTTGCTTTTTGTTGTATGTTGATTTCCAATGCAATGCAGTTTTTTAAAGATTGCAGAAAAAACAAAAAATGCAGAAGTGGGTTTTTTTGGAAAAAAGGTATTAGAAAGGCTTAATATTAACTTAAAAATGAATACGTCGTTTTAAAAGAAAATGAATGTAGATATGGTTTGGTATCTTTTGTTTTGCATGTTTTTTATTACCAAAGCCACCACCTTTCAAAAGGAAAATGAACATAGATAGCATTTGGTATCTTTTGCTTTTACTTATTTTGATTACCGAAGCTACTACCTTCTAAAAGGAAAATAAATGTAGCTACGGTCTGTTTTTAAATCCTTCGTATTTTAAATAAAGGCAGGGATGGAGATTTTTAAGAAAAAAAACCCCCCCCTAAAACTGCATTCAGAAAAGAATTTTTTTAAATGGATTAATATTAATATTTCTTTAAACCAAAGATGTTATTTAAAAAAAAAAAGTATGCTGGTCATGTCGGTATTTTTCATTTTTAGGGTTTGGTTCATTTCATGAAACCCTATTCGTCCCAATTCTTTGTCTGTCCCTCACAGAGCTGGTTCTCAGAAACTGTATAACTTACAGACTTGAAATTTTGTGTACTTACAACTGAACACTTACTGTAATGCTGAAAATTATAAAATTTTGAAAAAATCCTATTTTATTATACAGAGATAAAAAACCAAAAATCTTAACAGCCTTTTCCTATTAAATTTAAACATTTTTCGTTATAGCAGTTGCCAGCAATTAAAAATCCACAATAAAATTCTTCCTACAATAATTAATTTTCAATTGAAAGATTTCCACATGAAAAATGAAAATGAAATAAAAAGTTTCACCAATTGAAAAAAAGATTAATATGACGTCATATTGGTAATAAAACGGAAATTTTCAAACATTTCTCAATAATACAAGGAGTATGGGTATCTGTAAGTACAGAAAGCAGGTTAATATGACGTCATTATAGAATTAAAAAGAAAATTAATCTGACGTCATATTGGAAGTTTAACGGACTTTTTCAAATGTTTGAGAATAATACAAAGAGAGTATCAATAGGAGTAATAGAGAAAGCAAGTAGATATGACGTCAGCAAGTGATTATATCGTCATATGAGTTTGAGAAACGTATTGAATCATGATAAAAACCTGATTTTAGAAATATTGGCATATTTTAACATTTTGAAGGTCTCTAATACAACATGTTTAATTTTGAAATAGATTTTTTTTTTTAATATCGCATTTAGTACACATGGTAGATATTATTATGACAAGTATAATAGCAGTCTTTGTCTGCTATCGGGCCGGTTCAGATATTTGAAAAAACGAAAAAAAATAGACCGGTAAATTTTTACTTTATAAAAAACATGACCTTTTTTTTGGAAAATGAAATTTATTTGGATTTATTAAAGAAAGGATAAAGTGTTGTGAAAGGAATATTATACGAAACCGTTTGTGCGATCTTCGATCATACTTACCCACTTGTTTTGTATTTCGATTACTCCAGCAGATGCATGCTTAAAAAAAATGCAGTGATGGAACAGCTGCGCCAATTGCTCCAATTGCGCCAAAACGATAATGCTGCGCCATTCTGCGCCAAAACGATCATTTTTCAACAAAATTGCGCCCAACTGCGCCAATTCGATAATTTTCTTCTAGCAACATTTTGCCATAAGATAAGAAAAATTTCGTCATTCTTCGCGGTACGAAATCCCCTCTTTAAAGTGCCTGTTACGATTCGAAACGTGCTCGCGCGCGCCGATCAGTCGATCCTCTGATTGGATTGAGTTTCCTGCAAAGGAACCAACTATATATGACTAGAGCTTAGCAGCTAGGAAGCTCGGCTCGCGAGACACCAATCACAGTCTGCTACAGGTGTGATTCTGGTCCGAATTTTCCGAAAAATTAAGGCAATGGTTTCCGAAAAAAAAAAAAAAAATATATATATATATATATATCGGTCATAAATCCGAAAATTCGGACATAAAATGTATCGGTATTTCGGCAAATGATCGCCGAAAAAAATCAATCTCGTCATTCGTTCGAAGAAAAGTCGGCAATTTTGTCAAAGGATCGCGGGTAAAACATGACTTTCGTCAGAAAATCGCGAAAAAACGGCCAATTTCGTCAAAAACATTGCAAAAAGCGGCAAATTTCGTCAAAAGATCGTGAAAAAACGGCAAATTTTATCAACGGATCGCGGGAAAAACGTTACTTTCGTCAGAAAATCGAAAAAAACCGGCAAATTTCGTCAAAAACATTGCTAAAAACGGCAAATTTCGTCAAAAGATCGCGAAAAAACGGCAAATTTAGTCAAAGATTGCGAAAAACGGCAAATTTCGTCATAAACATTGCGAAAACGGCAAATTTCGCCCAAAGATCGCGAAAAAATGACAAATTTTGTCAACAGATCACGGGAAAAACGTGACTTTTGTCAGAGCATCGCGAAAAAAGGCAAATTTCGTCAAAAACATTGCGAAAAACGGCAAATTTCTTCAAAAACATTGCGAAAAATGGCAAATTTCGTCAAAGGATCGTGAAAAAATGGCAAATTTCGTCACAGGATAACGGAAAAACCGCTAATTTCGTCAAAGGATTGCGGAAAACCCGCAAATTTCATTAGAAGATCGCGAAAAAACGACAAATTTCGTCAAAGAATCGCGAAAAAACGGCAAATTTTGTCAAAGGACCGCGAAAAAACGCCAAATTTCGTCAAAGGAACGCGAAAAAACACCAAATTTTGTCAAAGGATCGCGAAAAAACGCCAAATTTCGTCAAAGGATCGCGATAAAGCGGCAAATTTTGTTAAAAGATCGCGAAAAAACGGCAAATTTCGTCAAAAGATCACGAAAAAACGGCAAATTTCGTCAAAGGATCGTGAAAAAAAACCCGCCAAATTTCGTCAAAAGATCGTGAAAAAACGGTAAATTTCGTCAAAGGATCGTGAAAAAACGGCAAATTTCGTCACAGGATAACGAAAAAACTGCTAATTTCGTCAAAAGATCGTGGAAAATCTGCAGATTTCATCGAAGGATCGCGATAAAACGACAAATTTTGTTAAAAGATCGCGAAAAAACGCCAAATTTCGTCAAAGGATCGTGGAAAAAACCGGCAAATTTCGTCAAAGGATCGCGAAAAAACGGCAAATTTTGTCAAAGGATCGCGATAAAACGACAAATTTTGTTAAAAGATCGCGAAAAAACGCCAAATTTCGTCAAAGGATCGTGAAAAAAAGGCAAATTTCGTCAAAGGATCGCGGAAAAACGGCAAATTTCGTCAAAGGATCGAGGAAAAACCGCAAATTTTGTCAGTGGGGTGCGGAAAAAAATCATTGTGCCGGGAGTGGATTCCCCCTCCCCCGTCTCCCTTGTTGTAACCTTTCAGAAAATTTGTTGTGAATTTCAGATTTTTTTTTTTTTTTACTCAGAATTACCCCTGAATCAGATGCCAGTTAGATTGTGGTGTAAATCGCCCAACAGGTGGCGCTATTGCACTTCATTTATCACGATTTCTGAAATAGCTATATCTCAAGAATTAATGCACGGAATTTCATCAAATTTCATATTATGTTAAACCTTGACATAAATA
This sequence comes from Maratus michaelseni, assembly GCA_963931845.1. Classification (NCBI taxonomy): domain Eukaryota; kingdom Metazoa; phylum Arthropoda; class Arachnida; order Araneae; family Salticidae; genus Maratus; species Maratus michaelseni. The sequence continues at coordinate 251,008,574 of OZ007590.1, read as the reverse complement.
TATTCTTATTAGATTTGGATGTATACTGACCAACAGGTGGTGCTGTTATTCTCTGTTTTTCAGAATTTCCGCGATAGCTCTATCTCAAGAACGAGTAGATTGTCATTTAATTTTGGTTACAAACGATTTGATTGATATAGAAAAAAGTTGTGTGATAGCTGTAACATAGTTTTTTTTTTTTTTTGGTGTGTGTGTACGTTTTCTCTAAAAAGCTTTTTCATGCTTAAAAGAGAGGGATTTTGCAGCTCCATAATAGTTATTTTCTGCTGAAAAACCGTTTTGCTGCTCCGAAATGAGCGATTTGCTGCTCCGAAATGAGCGATTTGCTGCTCCGAAATGAGTCATTTGCTGCTCCGAAATGAGTCATTTGCTGCTCCGAAATGAGTCATTTGCTGCTCCAAAATGAGTCATTTGCTGCTCCAAAATGAGCGATTTCTGCTCCAAAATGAGCGGTTTGCTGCTCCAAAATGGTGTTTTGCTGCTCCAAAATGATGATCCTGGTGTTCCATCACTGAAAATGTAAAGGAAAAAAAACCCACTAATTTGAAATTTCTAAATAAGATTTTTTAAAATGGTTAATATACATATATTTTTAACAGATTGCTCTGTCAGAAAGCTAAAGTACACAGATGTGGTTAGCCATATATATTTTTTTATGTACTTCGGATAGTTATGCCCAAGGTTGGGGAATTGCATTATTTTACTAGCCACAGGCGAGTAGATTTTCTGACAAGGCAAGTGAATATTTAAGAAGTCTTTTAAAAACTTCAAGCTGTAGAACATTTTTTAAAAATTTGTTAGCTATATTTTGCAACTCTCCAAATTACCACAATGTAATCTTATATTCTAATATGAAGCAAATATTGTGTGTGTGTGTGGTTATATATATATGCAAATTTTATGTTAAAAACGGCTCCAACGATTTTGACGAAATTTTGTATCCTACTGTTTTGGGGGCACCAGAAAACCATTGGACTAGGTCACATGTTCGAGAAAATTCGATTAGTGGGTCATTTTGGGTCACCATGGGTCAGTGTCAAGCCAATTGTTTCTAAAAAACAGTTCAAACGATTTTGACTAAATTTTGTATCCTACCATTTTCGGGCACGAAAAGACTATTGGGCTGGGTCACATGTTCGAAAACTTTCGATTAGCGGGTCATTTTTGTGTCAACGCGGGTCCAGTTAATTTTATCTAAAGAATGACTCTAACGATTTTGATTAAATTTTGTATCCTATGAGTTTCGGGCACAAGAAAATCATTGGCTAGGTCACATGTCTTAGAAAATTTGATTAGTGGGTCATTTTTGTTCACTGTGGGTCAAGCTAATTTTATCTAAAAAACCACTCAGACTATTTAGACTAAATTTTGCATGCTATGGTTTTCAGACATGAGAAGACTGTTGGGCTAGGTCACATGTTCGAGAAAATTAGATTAGTGTCTCATTTTGGTCATGGGTCAATATGGGTGAAGCTATTTTTATCTTAAAAACGGCTCAGAGGATTTGAACTAAATTTAGTATTCTACAGTTTTAGGGAACGAGAAGACTATTGGGCTAGGTCACATGTTCGAAAAATTTCGATTAGTGGGTCATTTTGGTCATGGGTCATTATGGAAAATTTGCTGCAAAAAAAAAAAAAAAAAAAAAAATTAAAAATTACTAAAAGTTCAAAAATTATAGAGGACAAAATTTACTATAATGGGCTAAAACATTGTAACTGGAACTCTTTCACAGATGTAAAAAAAAATGTAAAATAAATGCTTTGAAAATCTCATTAAAATCACTAAAAATCTCAGAGGGCAAAATAAAATTTACTGTCAAAAAATTGCCGCAAAATGCAAAAAAAACAACCTCAAATTGCCTAAAAAAATTAGCCAAAAATTCAAAAATTGCTGCACAAATTCGGAATAAATTTTATTGAAAAGAGGACAAAATTTATTAAACTGGGCTAAAAGATTGAAACTGGATTCCTTTCAGAATGTCAAAAAATAGCCACAGAAAGCAAAAAGAAATCTAAAAATCACATAAAAAAATTGTGCAAAATTCAAAAATTGTTCATGAATTCCAAATATACTTTATTAAAAAGAAGACAAAATTTACTATATTGGGCTAAAACAATTGAAACCGGATTTGTTTTATTACTCTGCAAAAAATCACTGTAAAACGTATGAAAAGCGCAGAAGAAAAAATTCACTATAGTTAACATTGTAATTTGAATTATGTCACAAATGTCAGAAAATCTCCGCAAAACACAAAGAAAAAAGAAAAAAAAAATTCTAAAAATTGGCATAAATTCAAATGAAAGGTCGCAATTGCAGGACAAAACATATTACATTAAGCTAAAAATTTGAAACTGAATTCTTTTTACGAATGTGCCCCCCCCCCCCCCCCAAAAAAAAAATTCCAAGAAATTTGTATAAAAAATTCATGAAAAAATTAAAAATCACTATACAAATTTTTTTTAAAAAAAGAAACTGAATTCGTTTTAATTTTGTGAAAAAATTGCGATTTAACAGGGAAAAAAAAATAAAAATAAAGATAAAATTAACATAAAAAATTAATAAAAAAATTTCTAATAAAAAATTTCAAAACTAACCTTCTTGCGAAAGGTTATTCTTGCCAAAGGTCTTCTTGCTAATCTTCTTCAGGTACCTTCTTGCCAAATCTTGTAACTCTACTCGCAGTCTCTTCAGCACACAGACAATCTTCTATATTATTATAGATGTAGTTTTGGTTTTGATGGAGAAATATATACCAGCTTAGGAAATCTTAATTAAAATATCTACTTCCTTTCTTTCTTTTTTTTTTTTTTTTAATAATGTATATTCTTTAATATATATTTATCAAAAGAAAGTATTGGAATCATGGAAATAATTTCCATTTTTTGATGGATATACATGTTTTAGGTTGACCTGAATACCATTTGATAATTTTTTTAAAATCATTCTCTGTATGTATGTGATACAAATTTTGGGCCATTCTATATCAAAAACTGAAGCATGAATTTCATCAAATGTAATATTTAATTAGACCTTAGCACATAGTGGTACTAATTATGTTTTGGCATATATGGCCCAACAGGTGGCACTGCTATGCTGCATTTTTTGCATTTTATAAGGTATTTAATAAAGCGATCTCTGGAGTGAAATTTCATCAAACTTCACATTCAGTCCCCCCCCCCCTTCACCCTTAACATAAATTGATACTGGTTAGCTATTTTGATGTATTTCACCCAACAATGGCATTACTGGGTCGCATTTTTAATGATTTCTGTGATAACCAGATCTCAGCATATTTCAGATTGAATTTCACCAAATTTAATATGTAAGAGGATTACGGATAACAGTTGATTCAATATTGGTTTTGATCCCTCCCCAGGTGCCGCTGCCATACTATGTTTTTTCAGATGAACATTATAGCTTATTCCAGTTTCTATTGTGTAGAAAGGAACTGAATTTTATGTTTGAGGTTAATTAACAATATATAATATGTTTATCCAATTTTAAATTTTATTACTCAGCAGAAGGCACTGTTATGCTGTGCTTTTTTTATTCACTGATTACTGTTACTCTATATTAAGTTCCAAGAAATTAGGGCTGCAAAAAAGCTGGCATTTTTTAAAAAAAGGTTAGACCGGCTGACTTTTATTGGAAAAAAACATGTCTTTTTTTTAAAAAAAAGCCGGCTTTTATTAGCTTTTTTTTATGATATAGTTATATGATATTTAAAAAATAAATTAAAACGTGGTGGAGCATAAAAGTTTAAAAATAAATAAAATAAGCAAGAAATACTTTTAACCCTCATATATTTGTGATATTTTTTATTTCACAGTGCCACAGTTTTAACAGCTGTAGATCTACAAATAAAATCAAAATGTATATCATGCTCCAAAAACTTTCAAAGCCTAAATGTTTATTTGTTAAGCAATAGAGTTGCTCATTTATTTGAATGGCGAAAACAATCTGAAAAAAGCACCCCAGTTATAGAGCATTGTCATGTTGATTGTTGTGTTGTAGTTTAGGACTATGGGAGTTTCGAAATTTGACAGAAATATGTATTCCAATGAGAGGCAAAAATTACACTGCAGAGATATTTCCAACTATAGATTTAGATATTTTAAAAGTATGAGGAATTATATAAGTATCAGAGAAAGTTAACTTATAATACCTAGATTTTTAATTGGCTGTTCTCTTGCACTTTTCCATAATCATGGTGCCTTTAAAAAAGAGGAGGTTTTTTTTTCTTGTTTAATTTGTGGTGTCGACTTTTCTGTAAATTTCACATGAAGCAATGCAAATTCCATTCTCCAATGAAAAGTGCACATGCTAATTAATAACTTTTACATCAACTTTGATATACAGGGTGTTTATAAAGTCCCGGACCCATTTTGATGTTTACTCATAAAATAATAAAGATGGATTAAAATTAATAGCATAAATGATTAGATAGACTCAAAAAGTTTCATGACCCTTGTCAATGAACTTCCACGTGTGCCCCCTTCGTCGCACGGAGAATATCAAGTCGATAGTCAATTTCACACCAGGTAGCGGCAAGCATGTCGGCATCCACAGAGGCTATTGTGGTTGTAATTCTGGCTTTTAAGTCATCAATGTTCGACACTCTCCTCCTGTAAACATTGTCCTTTACAAATCCCCAAAGGAAAAAGTCCAGCGGCGTTATATCAGGTGATCTGGGTGGCCAAGGAATTGGACCTCCTCGCCCAATCCATCTTCCTGGAAAATGGTCATTCAAAGAAGTACGAATGATGGTACCCCAATAAGGTGGTGCACCATCTTGTTGCAAAAAGACATGTGGCTGAAGCTCTTCTAGTTGTGGAAATACGAAGTTTTCCAACATGTCTAAGTATACGACTGATGAGACCGTCTTTTCTGTAAAAAAGAAAGGCCCAATGACTCGGTCGTGCATTAGTCCACACCACACATTAATCTTTGGGGCACATTAATCATAGGCAAAACGTTGAGCTAAATTTCTTGAAGTTTCACTAAGTTTCTCGTATTTTTCAAGAAGTTAGAATACATTATATTATGTGTAGGAAATAATACATTATGAATTACTAACTCTGCGAGAATTGTTACTTTTCGCCAACAATTAGTTTAGAAAAATGCCTTTAGTGTGTGATGTCACATTCATATTATCTATTTAAAATATTAAAAATTTAAAACTTTAATATTATTAAATACTAAGTTTAACTTAGAAATTATATTTACAATGTAATTTAAACAGAATTTTTTAAAATTGCATTTTGAAATTATGTGATTATTGATACAAAATGTTATTTCTCAAAAATATATTGTTCTTTTAAGAATTGGATAATAATTTCGAAGCTGGTGAAATGAAAATGCCGCCACATTGTCGAACTTATAAAAAATATATTAGTTTTTAAATAAATGTTTTACATTAAAAAAATACATAATTTTTTTCCAATTAACCATTTTACTTTTAATCCCACTTGTTTTAACACCCATTTTTGAAGAAAAATTAATGGAAAACACTCTGTTGTTTTCTTTAAATCCAATTTTTATTAATAGTGGGCATCTATTGTCCACCTGCATCTAAAAAACTTAAATATGCCTCCTTGGTTGAAGCTCAAGCTGAAAAAAGTTACGATGTAATGATTGCTAAATGTTAATATTTGACAGACAATTTTTGATTATGTAGAATAAAGTGAATCATAAAGTTTGAATGCGCAAAAATATGTTTTTATTTCTTAGAAAATTTACTTTAATATTAACAAACCAGTGGAAACAATTTGCATTGCGAAACATTCCCCCCTTAAGTTTTCTCCAAAAAAGTTATAGTACTATTTCCAGCAAAAAAAATGATGGAGCAATTTCCAGCAAAAAAATGATGGATATGGTAGCAATTTCCAGCAAAAAAATGATGGAATCTTGCTAAAGTGAAGATAAACTAGTCGGATGTGCCAATCCCAAAACTTTCTTCTATGTCAGTCATGTTAATACTTCAAAATTCACTATCACATCGCCAAAAAAATCAATATTTTTCATCATTCTGTTGTACAACAGCTGCTTGCAAATCGTCAGGTTAACGGGATGCGATCAACTGATGTATACTAAACTACGAAATGTCCTTCTGGCCTGTACCGACAGGAACAGATAGCCTCCCTATTCCTTGGTTTTACGATTTTAGTAATTTTACTGGAAAACAAGAAGCTAAAATGTATGGAATCCAATTAAAGAAGATTCATTCCCAGCTCGACATCATTGAATTTGAATGAGAATATCGCCAAATTAGTCATCTACAGCCAAAATGGCTTCATTTATGGCAACCTATTTTTGTCATCAAATTTGGTGATATTTCGCCAACTGTTGCCAAGCTTGGCGAGAATTTGACGTTGGCGAATATAAATATATAGTGTTAAGCATATAAGAATAGGAACAATGGTTACAACAATAAAAGAAAATTTGCCAAAACCATGTTAACTAAAACTCATAAATTAAACCCATTTATGGATGAATTCTGCTGTCTTGTTTGAAAATGTCAGCCACCCTAAAATTTCAAACTGCTATATCTCAGCCATTTTTTTCAGATAGAGGCAAAACAAAAATTGCTCCGGATCAAGGCCGAACATTTAACGGAAAAACTTTTACGAATTCTAATTTTTTTGTACAACTTTTTGAATTTGAAATCTTTAAATGGCTATCACAGCACCCCCTTCTGGCAGAATATCTCCAAATTCAAGTAGGACCATAGCCAAAAACATAGAAAAAAAAATTGGTTTAATTATCTGCATAACATCATACACTTTTCGATGATACAATAGTGAAAATCGTACAAAAATCGCGATCACAGTGCCCCCTTTCGTCGAAATATCCCCGAATTCAACTTGGACCTGCAGGCTATAGCCAAAAACATAGAAAATTTTTTTTGTTCAATTATCTGCATAACTTCCAACACTTTTCGGTGATACAATAGTGAAAATCGAACAAAAATCGCAATGGCAGTGCCCCCTTTCGTCGAAATATCCCCAAATTCAACTAGGACCTGCAGGCTATAGTCAAAAAGATAGAAAAAAAATCTGTTCAATTTGAAGTATAATTTCATACACTTTTCGATGATACAACGAGGACGGACAGACAGACATCTTGTAAAACCATGTTTTTCGGAATATCTGACCCCTAAAACGTGTAAATCCGTCGAAAACCGGAAGTCGAAAAAAATTTCGATTACAATATTTTCTTCTATTATAGATAGAAGAAAGTAAAAAAAGGATGGTTTATTACCTAATGGTTTCTGCGATTCTTTTAAAAATTAAATTACACAGCTGTCTTCCAAGTTCTACATCTATTGAGATAATTTTTTCAATATATGGTTTTATTTGGAACAAGGTTTGATAAAGCTGTGAAATATTGCTAAAAGTGTACTGCTATTTAAAAACTGAGCCAAATGATTGGTAACTTATTCCATAGACCAGTAGTGTATTACTTTTCAAATAAATATCTTATTTGGTAAAAGTCATTTGAACTATTTAAAAAAGTTTTTATAGCACAAATTTTCTAATAAACATTCCTACTATCTGTTGACCACAAGATCATTTCTATTATCAAATCACTTATATTTTAATTGGCAATTTATTTATTATACAGTTCTACTTTAAGTTAATGCACATTTTTATGGCAACAGTAATTAAAAAGTTGGTAATTAATAATTCATTTTGTTTTAAGAACAGTTTTTGTAAAAGAAAAAATTGTTTAGTAAAGGCCGGCTTTTTTAAAGTGGTTTAAACCAGAAAAAGCCGTTCGATTTTAACCGGCCTGGTTAAAATCTGACAGCCCTGCAAGAAACGCACTATACTTTCGTAATTGTTAATGTGTAACTTCGCTAACAATTGATTGATTAAATATTTTTTTAGAAGCATTAATTTTTTACTGTTTATATTTTATTCCAAATCATTTTTTGCTATTCAAAATATTACCCCATATTGCAGTGGGGTATTTAAGTGTGTTAACACTAGAACCGCAAGAAATTTTCCTCAAGTTTTATAAAAATATTTGTCACCAGAAATTTTATTTAAATCTATTTAACATATTTATTTAAATTATTTTTGAGCAGTATATATTTAACTTTTTTTGAAAAAAAATTTCTGGTTCGAATCAGCATCTATTAATTTAGTATGGGTCAAAATGACCCGTCATCGTGGAACTAGTGTTAAATAAAGCTGTGTACATTGTTTAATGGCATATTTGTAAAGATAAATAATTAACATATTTTCTGAGGTAATTAAAAAAAAATTGCATATTTAGGTAAACTTTGTGCAGTATTTTTAGATACATGGTCCCTTTTTAGTCACCTTTTTATATAAAAATGATCCCCCGAAGTCCCCTTTTTAAATAAAAATGTTTCCCTTTCCCCCTTTTGGAAGACTAAAATGTGTTGGGAGCTCTGATAAAAAAAAACTTAGCTGAAACAGCAAGATCCAATCCAGCAACCCGCCGCATCCAGAATCCAGATCTTCAACATTACTGTCTCTGCAAAGTGTCTGATTGTAAGTGTCAGTGAAAAACTAGCAACTCAAGCTAGCCACTAGAACCAGGGTTGCCAGAGAGTTAAAAGGTGCCAAGCACTTCTGCTTACACCGTGGCGAGATGAATATTGCTTTATAATAATCTTAAACTTATTTAAAGAGAACCTTAAATTAAGGATGTATTAAATATATGCATTATATGAAATTCTGAATAGATGCATAACAGACATTGTTACAAACATTACATTGCCAACATATTAAGCTTTTACTTTAGAAACTTTTGCTTAGAAGTTTGTGTAAAAGATGGAAAGATGGCCACCAAGCCTACTATGCATAATTTGAAAAAAAAAATGAATTTTCAGAAACACGTTATAATCAGTGGTGTAGTCCTGGGGAAAAAAGTGGGGGGACGCTCATAGTCTCGATCATTAGGGTCTGTATCTGTATCACCCATAGGGCAAACTTGATTATGAATCTTGCTTTTCATTTTGAATTGCAGAGAAAAGTAATTGAAAAATTAAATTTTAAATTTTAAATTAAAATTTATTTAAATTAAATTAATTAAAGTTTTTTATCTGTTGGTCTTCATAGCTTCCCATAAATTAAAATATTGTTAACCTTATTTCATGTGTGAAAATACGTATTTGAAATAGAATTCGTAATTTAATAACACTAATCCACGCAACGGGACTTGTTAGACATTGTTTATTTTTGAGATAGTCATAGAATAACTATTATATACTAAGAGCATTGAAAATTATTGCATTTTTACATTACGGACACGTATAATGTAAGGAAAATATTGTAATCATGACAAGAAAAAAGACTATGAAATTTATATCTTTACTTTTATAGGTTCCCTGAGTCTGCTTTTCCTATTTCTGTAACAATTCTCTATGTATGTGCGTATGCATGTGTGCGAGTTGGTATTTTCTTTAAGATTCCCAAAGTCTGTGTTTGGTGATTTTGCAATGAGTCAATATGTGTATGTGTCTGAGCAGGGTATCATTTAAACGATATTTTCGGCTGATATTAAACTTCGCAGGTATGTTATATATGATAAAAAGATTATTTAACATTCTGAATTATATATACCACTGCCCAAACTCTATACAAAATTTTGAACAACGTGTAAAAATATTGGGTTGTTCGGAAAGTTTCTTCCATTTGGGAAAACCAATTCGTACCGGAAAATTCTATCATTTAATTATTAGACATTAATTTCAATACCTAATGTCAATTGACGGGCAGAATTTTCTGGTACGAATTAGTTTTCCCAAATGAAAGGAACTTTCCGAACATCCCAATACGAATTTGAAAGGGGTGAAATAGACCAGTATCCTTATAAAGAAAATTTCTGAAAATCGCATTTTATCAAGATTTTTGTAGAATTAGTAACTCTTTAAATCAGTTACTAGGTTACTTCTAATCTGTAAGTATTGAACTTTTACGGGATGAAATGGAGAAAGACGTTCAAAAATATTGGTTTCATCATGATTTGTGTGGAAATATTTGAGCAAGAGTAACTGACTTAAAACTTGGCACACATCTACTTTCAGGACTTACATGCTCGTAAAATCTTATTTATTATTATTTTTTTAATTTACATTTTAAAAGGATGAATTGTCCAGGGTTCTCAAATGGTTCACAAACTGAATACCAATATTTTTTAACAGAAAATTTCTTAGTAGGTTTCTAAAACTTTTCTGCAAAAATTTACTTCCGAAGGTTGTTTCTGCAAAATTTACAAGAAAGATCTAAAAATAAAATTTTTCTAAGAAAATACCGGTATTTAAAAAGCGGACCATTTGGGAGCCCTGATTGTTAAGTAAATCTTCTAAACTCGTTTCATCACGATTTATCTGGTAGCTATTAACATGCAGATGCTCACGAAGACTGGCTTTTAAAATATTCGAAATTTTAAGTGCTGAAATAAGCCGAAAACTTTTAAAAGTTGTTATTCTTCTGAAACTATCAGTACTAGAAACTTCAAATTTGACATAGAAGTTATTTAACTCGTAAATATTCTCTACGATGAATTGAAATTTTAATGTGGGAATCGTCTCAGTGAATGTTACCACACTATTAATAGTGATATAAAAGTCTACTCTAGTTATAAATTGATTTGAATCCATGCCATTCTATAAGTGTTTAAAGAATTGAGCGGAAATTTTTTAAAGATATAATTTTGAAGTAGAGTTTCTATGGCAAATAATACTTATGCTTGTGCCAGATGACTTATTTAAGAAACACTTTCCTAATAAAATTACTTTTAACGTTAATAAAAATAAATTAAATATAGAAAAAAAAACATACTTTCATTAAAATTCACAAAAAGTCAACTTATATTATAAAGCACAAATGTGTGCGTCGCTCAATGATGTCATACTGATGCGGGCAGCAATGTGGTGAAAATGGATGAATTTTGAAACAATGGATCTATTTTTTTCAATTAAACAATCGTAATGTTATTTGTATGGGGGTAAATGTCATTTTTGTGCCGACGTTGACCCCCCCCCCCCTACTGATCTAATTTTTAAAAAATTAATGTCCAATTCATGTATTTTATATTCCCATTATATTCCAAATTTCAAAGTTCTACATCAACAGGAAGTGGGTGAAAAATGAATCACAAGATTTGACTGTCACATAGATACAGAAATGTAAGTTAAAAGAAAGCGGGTAAAAAAGTGAACTTCTTTTAAAACTAAACTGTCTCTTTACATGATTTCTGCCCATGCAGCTTTTTATGTAAATACACTTGCGATGCATTTTTTTTTTTCTTTTTCTTTAATATTTAATTTTGTTCTAAAAATGCTATCGCCAATATGTGCACAGGACCATTTTCACTGATAAAGTAATATTTAAATGGTTCGAAAAGGTTTTATAAGTCAGCTTTCTTCCTTCATTTTTTAAATTTAATTTTAAATATATGCAGATTTTTAATAATTTTATTGCAGAAAAAAGGAAAATTTTTCTGACTGACAAATTTTGAATAGAAGAGTTGCATAAAGAGTTATTGTATAAATGTTTGAAAATTAACAAGATAATTATTTCATTGACAATATTATTTTTTGTTTACTTTATTTTAAACTTTTTTATAATTTACGTTATCTACTTATCTCCAGCAGGTAACAAATTAAAGTGCGTGTCAACTTTTATAATACACAGACACACTGTATACCGGCCAATATATATTATATTCATTACACACAAATGTTTGTAAAATTAATTTGGTGCAACAATGTGTGAAGGAAAAGCATGTCTAGCGTTTTTTTTTTTTTATCGAAAATATAATTTCGTTCAGTTTAAACATACCAAGCAATAATTATCTATAAATGGTAACGTATTCATTCGAATTATTTTGAGTTATTAAGTTGAGTCATGTATAGAAATTAATGATCATATGCTCATCACATAACACACTAAAATTTAAACCAGCTGCAAAACGCATTTCAAGAAATATCCGGCCATGACGGTAGTGTATTTGGATTATTTTTGTGTGGCCCTGTATACGAATATCATTTACGTATCACTTAGCAAATAAATATTTTCTTCAGTTGAAAAATACAAAATATAATCGAAAACACGTTTCGAGCAACTGAACCCACGTCTGACAATGTGTCCGGATTCTTTGGCCTTGTAAAATAACTATAAATGTTTCGTGCACCGTTTTCCATGCATTGCAAACAATTACTGTTAATAGCTCATGGTGTTTCGAAATACTTTTTAACGTCCCTGTAAACGAACGTTACAACATATTCCCTATTTTTGATAGGGAATATGTTGTAACGAATTTCAATACCATATGGCATTACTTCATTTATGTGTATTTCAAACAATCTCCGCCCAGTAAACAGTAATATGAAAGAACTCTTTTTTGATCACTCGTAAACGAAATACTGATGCTATACACATAATTCACAATAGTGATAAGGCTACATTGAAAAAATTTACATAAAATTTTGTCGAAATTCAAGCAAACTTTTGGAAGTTACAAGTAGAATGCGAACAGATGGAGACAGACAAGCGATCTGACACTGTAAACACTTTCCATGTTGTTGAAAAGTATTAAAAATCAATGCCTTATTTCTTAAAATTTTTGATTTATTGGTGTGCTCATAATTTAAAAAAAAAATTATTAAGTTTGAAAAGATGGCGTCCTCTCGCGTCTCTAGCGTCCCCCTTGAAAATAAAAAGTAAGGGGACGCTCGACATAAAATAAAAAAGTGAGGGGACGTCGTCCCCCTGCATCCCCCCTCGACTACACCACTGGTTATAATGTATTTAGTACAGGAAAAAACTATTTCTATCTACATATACGTAAGCACTCAGTTTCACGTTTTTTTTTTCTTGTTTTTTTTTTTTTTTTTTCCAAGTTTGGCTTTTTTTAAAAACTTTTGAAAAGTTCTTTTTTTGTAGATATCATTTTTTTTTTAAACATATTATACATAATTTAAATAATCTACTCACTCAAACTGAAATGTTTTTTTATACCTGCATCCATTTAAATTAACATTTTTTTAGAAATTGTTCTGTATGATCATTTACACCTCAGAAGTAACAAGAATGTCAAATTTCAAGTTTCTAGCATTAACAATTCCAAATAAATTTTAATTTAGAAAGCTCATAAAACACAATTTTCTCGTTTCGAACTTTTAAATTCTCCTTTTTTAGAAACTGTTCTTAGCAAGTATTTAAATTCACCATGATCACCTTGCTAAATGTCAGGTTTCTATCGTGAACAGTATCAGGGAAATTTTATTTTTTAAACTCTTTAGCACTTGTGCTCATTTAAATTTCGAACTAATTAGAAAATGTTCACTTCAGGCCAACGTCTTAAAAGTAACAATCATGTTAAATTTCAAGTTCATGCCTTAACAATTCCATTTAAATCGTAATTTAGAACGTTTCTATAGTTTTCCGCTCGTTTTACCTTTTTAAATTTATATTTTTTTGAAATGGTTCTTTCATTTACATCTTAAAAGTAAACTACCATACCATATTTCAGGATTCTATCTCCAACGGTATCATAGCAATCGCAATTTTAGAACGATTGTTGCTCCTACACCCTTTTTAATTTCTAATTTATTAGAAAATGTTCTCTGCAAGCACTTACGTCATGAAAATAACAACCATATCAAATTTTACATTCCTAACCCTAACAATCTCAATACAATCATAATGTAAAACGTTTTCTGCTCGTTTCACCTTTTAAAATTTCGATTTTTGCGGGCAAAAGTTACTGCCAAAACAAAATTCATGTCTCTATCCCAAGTGGTATTACAGATACTGATATTTTTTAACGTTTTTTACTCCTGCGTCCGTTTAAATTTCGAATTTTTTAGAAACTATTCAGTACAAACTTTTATGCCTTACAAGTTACAAGCCTGTCAAATTTCAAGTTTTTAGCATTAACAATTCCAAATAAATCATAATTTAAAATGTTCATAGAGGGCTTTTCCCTCGTTTTGAACTTTTAAATTTATCATTTATTAGAAACAGTTTCTTAGCAAATATTTAAATCTTAAAAGTAACCACCATGCCAAAATTAAAGTTTCTGTTCCTAACAATATCACAGAAATTTGAATTTTCAAACGTTTTTTGCTCCTGCACCCTTTTAAATTTCTAATTTTTTTAGGTAATATTCTCTGCAAGCACTTACGTCTTAAAAATAACAACCATGTCAAATTTCAAGTTCCTAACACTAACAATCCCATTAAAATCATAATATAGAAAGTTTTTAAAAGGTTTTTCGCTTGTTTCACTTTTTAAAATCTAGATTTCTTTCAGAAACAGTTCTTAGTGAGCATTTACATCTTTAAAGTAACCGTCATACTGAAATTCAGGCATTTATCCCAAACAGTATTACAGAAATTGCAATTTTAGAATGTTGTTTTTTATGCCTGCATCCATTTAAATTTTGAATTTTTTAGAAAATGTTCTGCACAAAATTTTACGCCTTAGAAGTAACTAGCATGCCAAATTTCAAGTTTCTAGCACTAACAATTCCAAATAAATCACAATTTAAAATGTTCATTGAACGCTTTTCTCTCGTTTCGAACTTTTAAATTTCTTCTTTAGTAGAACCAGTTCTTAACAAGTATTTATATCTTAAAAGCAACCAACATACAAAAATTCAAGTTTTTATTCCGAACTATATTACAGAAATTTGAATTTTTTGCCCCTGCACCCTTTTAAAATTCTAATTTTTTTTTTAGACAATGTTCTCTGCAAGCACTTACACCTTAAAAATAAAAACCATGTCAAATTTCACGTTACTAACAATAACAATCGCATTAAAATCATAATGTAGAAAGTTTTTTGCTTATTTCACTTTTTAAAATTTAGATTGTTTTTAGAAACAGTTGTTAGAGAGCATTTACATCTTTAAACTAACCGTCATGCCGAATTTCAGGCCTTTATTCTGATTGGTATTACAGAAATTGCAATTTTAGAACATTTTTTACACCTGCATCCTTTTAAATTTCAAATTTTTTAGAAACTGTTCTGGACAAACTTTTACGCCTTACAAATAACTAGCATGTCAAATTTCAAGTTTCTAGCACCTACAATTGCAAATAAATCATAATTTAGACTGTTCATAGAGTGCTTTTCTGTTGTTTCAAAGTTTTAATCTCCTTTTTCAGAAACTGTTCTTAGCGGGTATTTAAATCTTAAAAGTAACCACCATTCCAAAATTCAAGTTTCTATCCCTAACGGTATCACAGAAATTCGAATTTTATAACATTTTTCGCTCCTGCTTTCTTTTAAATTTTGAATTTATTAAAAAAGGTTTACTGCAAGTATATATGTTTTAAAAGTAACAATCATGTCAAGTTTTAAGTTTATGCACTAACAATCTCATTAAAATAGTAATGTAAGAGGTTTTTAGAATGTTTTTAAATCGTTTCACTTTTTAAAATTTTGATTTTTTTCTAGAAACAATTCTTAGTGAGCATTTACACCTCTAAAGTAGCTGTCATGCAAAGTTCAGGCCTCTATCTCAAATGGTATTTCAGAAATTATAATTTTAGAACGTTTTATGCTTTCATCCATTTAAATTTCGAAATTTTTAGTAACTTTTCTGTACGAGCATTTACGTCTTGTATAGTAAGTTCCACAAGAGTGTGCAGTCTGTTTCTCTGAAAAAACACACAAACTGGTTAAATTAAATTTTCATACAGTAGTACATTCGTTAAAATAAAATCAGCAAATCAAGTAAACAATCATGTCAAATTTCAAGTTCTTGCCTTAACAATTTCATTCCAATCGTAATTTAGAACGTTTTTAGAAAGGTTTTCACTCGTTTCACCATTTTATATTTCAATTAACAGAAAAAAAAAGTTCTTAGGGAGCATTTACATCACAACCTTATCAAATTTCAACTTCTTAGCTCTAAAACTTCAAAATAAATCATAATTTAGAACATTTTTTGAACCTTTTCCATTCGTTTCACGTTTTAAAATTTTTTAGAAACAATTCTTAGCAATTTTTTACATCTTGAAACTAACAAATGTGCAAAATTTCAAGTTTTTTTTCCCAAAAATATCGCATTAATCGTAAATTAACTTTTTTAAGAACGTTTTTTGCTGACACGCACAGTTCAGGTAGTGGTACCGACATAAAATATAACCTATGTTGAAGCAGAGAGTACAATCATTTTGCCACCATTACTTTTGAAATCATTTCGGTTGTTCTGGCGATTACCCTCTATAAACAAATAAACATTTCACGCTTAAACCAATACTTTATTAATTCACTGGCGAATGATGTCAAATGTGTTCTGATTTGATTCTTTGCCTGCGAAAGGCCATGTTTTATTTGAATAGTTTACCATGTTTTTTTTGTTTTTTTTTAAAATATAAAAATCACATGCAATTCAATTCCTTCTCCAAAATTTTGTTTACATTACGAATGAAATTTTAAATGTCGATAACTCTTAATGTATACATTTTAGAAGGTGCCTTTTCTCTCAAAAAATAATTTCTTTTAAAGATGTTTCTAAAAATGTAACTTTTATGAAATTTTATTTAAAAAAAAATTATCTTGAGAAAAAATGGCTCACTGGCTGATGATTCTCGATGTGGTCATCCCGTATCTGATTTGTGCTGTTAAATAATATAGTTGGTACACGGTCATTGGTAGGTTTTATCTCTGTTTTGGCATAATTTGTTCATTTTATTGTTAATTAACAGTTTTTTGCTAGCTAAGGATAGAAATTTTATTTTTTTAAACTGAATTTTATAAAAGCACGTAGATTAAGTAATTACCTGTTCAGAAATGCAATCTTTACATTTTTCTGTCCAGTAGTTAAATCTCTAGGTTTGAAAAAAAAAAGTTTGACTAAGAAAAAAGTGATCATTTTAAGTAACTCGAAGTTAAAAAAAAAAAATTCTATATCTCTATTTATAATTTACTTATGAAGATGAGTTTGGTCTCAAACTGAAGAATTTCTTCATTGGATTCTTATAGATTTAATTTTACTAGCCGATCCCATGCAGAGTATCTGCACTCTAGTGTCTACTTTTTTAACCAATATATGTATATTAGAATACACGAATTTCAGCATTCTGTGTATAAATATCATACACGAAAACTTCTTCACTTATGACTGGGTACTTTGAAATAAAAAATATATACACATTATAAGATATGGACGCCATTTAGAAAGATAAAAACACGAGGTATTTTTTCAGCATCATACATATAAAAACCTTTGCATGCACACAATAGTTGCTGGATAGTCTTTAAAATAAAAAAAAGTGTATACATATTATATTGAAAATATCTACACCATTCACAATTAGGAAAATATTTTTATCTTTTTTCTTTATTTGCTGCATCGAAAATGTCTTTATATACTCAATTGTAAATTTCAGAGCTCGGAGATACTGTTATTAATTTCAATTGACAAATTGTTTGTCACTGTTAGTATGGCTTGTCCTTAAGCTTTTGAGGTGTCACCATTAAAAAAATCTATGTTACTGAAAAGATGTTGCACTGAATCTTGTATATCTGGATAGCAAATTAAGGGCAACTTAATAGTTTCCTCATTTTGACATTCGCCAACCTGTAACAGCCAACTTGCTAACACTCTCTGTGTTTGAAGGGCACGGATATTGTCCTTAAGTTGCATAATGTAAAATCTTCTCTTCTTTAACAACTTGAAACTGTTAGTGATCTTGAATATCTTAAAATGACAGGTACGATAGACTTGACAGAAATCTACACCCAATAAAATTATTTTATTCATTTATTATTATTATTTATTTGTTATTACTCAATTTATATTATTATAAATAACAAAATTGTGCATACGTAACGTTGACGTCATAACGATGTGGAAAAACAATGAGGTTAGACTGCATGAGGTACAACAATTGAGTTAATGTTTTAATTAATAACAAAATGGCGCGTTTCTTAATTTGATTTCGCCCTTTATTTCCTTTCCTTTTTAGAATGTAGCTAGTTTTTTTTTTTTTTTTAAATAAATAAGAAAAATTACGGGTCAATTTTTATAAAAATTGTATTTTTGGATGCAAAAAAATTTTCTACATAGGTGTGGTGACTTTTAAATCGATACCTCAAATACTTTTCTTAATATTCACAAATTAGTGAAAACAAACCTCTCGTTGCCATCGACAAATGCTAAATAATCGCAATTTCTGTGCCACGTACGATAGCGTAATATATATATATAGATTTTTCTCCGATGCTTGGTACTTTTTATATCTAATATTTTAATCTGGCATCTTTGGTCAATTTAACATTGCGAAGTTATTTCCTGTAAGTAAGCTATAGTGGTCTGTAGTCTGGTTCTTGGCGTTTGTTTATTTGGAGATTGTGGTGAAACGGATAGGTTCGATGTCATAGATGTCAATAATTTACATATTTACTAAGAATTTGCCGTGGATCAAAAACAGTTATTAAAAAAAAAAAAAAAGTATCTTCAAAATGAAAATTTTAGTTGGTCATCTATTGATGTCACTGTGTGACACTCAAAAAGGTGGTAGTTGTCCCACGATCTTGCATGTTGATAAAATAACATAAAAAGTCCTACCTGTAAATCGATGCTTGAACCCAGAGTGAAGGAAATAGAATTACCAGTCAAAAACCACAGATGATGATCTTTTTTTTTTTTTATAGCTTGGCTTGGCAGAGTGACCGCCCTGCTTGATTGTATAGATATACAACACTGTGCGAAGGAATTTGCATGCATTACCAGATATAGGCAGTAATTGCTGAAATTAGATTTTTACTGATTTATGTGTTTTTTAAATTGCTTATTTAGATATTTCATTTTATTGTATGAAAATATTCTTTCTTAATAATATTCTTGTAGTATCATAAAGTGTTTCTTAATCTATGCCTGATGCATGATTTTTCATTCTTGTTTCTTTTTTATTTACATAAATATTCACTTTTTTTCCTAATTATGATAGAGCATTTTGTCTCATATTTTATTTATTTTTAGGGAGCACAAAGACTGCTTACAGAAGCTAGACCATTATAAGAGAGATCTCATGAAGAAAGAAGTACAAATTAAAGAATTGCAACATAGGATTGATTCTGGTGATAGCTGTAAGTTATCAGACGATCTTAAAATGCAAAGTTTAGTCATATTTTTTTAGAAAAAATTACACACACACACATATCATGTTATTCTTAACTGACATCAGATCGGATTTTATGAAGAATCACCATAAAAAAATTAAGATTAGTTTTGCCATTAGACTACTTTTGTTGTAATATGACTAATTTTGCATAGCTCTTGAAACATTGGAGATCTTCATTAAAATAATATTAAACTACAGGCTTTAATGTTAAAAAATACATAAAAACAATTAAAATTATTAATTAGGCGTTTCGTGCACTTACGTACACTTCATCAGTACTACGAACACAACTACAAAGCCACCAGAACCAAAACAAGAAAAAATAGTTAAAGTCACAGTTTAGTTAAAACATTGTATTCTGCTAGAATCTGTGCAGCCTCGTTAATTGGAGATTCAAATAAAACCGTCACGTTCCGGGCCCAGAAATTCGGAATTTGTACAGACATAAGCAGGAGAGCATCTACTTTCATAAATTCGAAAAATCATTTCTGTACGACCCGTACAAGTGAAAAAATCCTTTAAAAATTGATCGATAAAAAAGAATTTTTTATTTCTTTGCAGAGGCAGCTCAGAGTCAGTCTCTCACAGCCCAGACAGATGTCTGGAACTATGTCTGCAGACAAAGGAGCAAATTCACGTGACTTGGTTGATTAAGATTTTTTTAGAGGGGTCCCCCATCTCAGAATCTAAGGGCTGCAGACATTTGGAACTTTCACAGGGCGGCGCAAAAAATGATCACCTTTCAGAAAATGTAAAAATTATTCTTATATCTTGATTACGAGCTGAGATCTTATTAATGAGCTCAGACATTATATAATTATTAACATTTCACCTATGCCCAGATTAAAATAATAAATTAAAAGCTGATCAGAGGACCCCCCCCCCCCTTCTCAGATTTCTAAAGAATCTCAGCTAAGATGTCAGCTAAGATTTTCTTTTAGAGTGCCAACCAGATATTATGATAGGGAAAAGTGGGCTTCGCCCGTTTTCGGATCGGGGCAGTGGGGGCACTTTTCTAAATTTTGCTGAAACTCCTCATGTGATATATCGTTAGAAAGGACTGTAACCGCTTAATCATATTATGCATCTCCAGAGTACCCCCCCCCCACTTTGCCCCCCCAAGGGGGGTAATTTTCTAAATTTTGCACACATCTCTCATGTGATATATCGTTGGAAAGGTCTGCGAGTGCTCAATCATATTATGCATCTCCAGTGTACATCCCCTCACTTTGACGCCCCTAGGGGTATCCGGTGCGTGCATAGTATGACCGGTATACGGTGTCGAAGGCAGCGGGGACCCAGGTCAGAGGTTCTTTCGATTAGAGGTTTATACTATTCAGTGTGCAAATTAAGGGACTATCTGGTGCCAAAGGCAGTGGGGACCCGGGTCGGAAATTCGTTCGGTTAGAGGTTTATACTATTCAATGTGCAAATTAAGGGATTATTTGGTGCGTGCGTAGCACGACTGGTATGCGGTGTCGAAGGCAACAGGGACCCAGGTCGGAGGTTCTTTCAGTTTGAGGGGGATGCGAGCTGGAGGTTTGTTCGTTTCGAGGTTTTATACAAATGGAGAATTCAAAAGGTTTGAGGTTTTACAAGATTCGAGGCACCGATGTAAATTAGGGGCCCGCTAGCGGGCGAAGCCATCTAGTAATAATAATAATAATAATGTATTTGTTTAAGATTATTTTAAGTGGAGTGATATATTTTACAGTTTTGAAAACAAAATTGAAAATTTGTAATTCTGTTCTGTGTTCTCATAAAATATTTATGCACATAACAACCAATATATTTTATAAATAATAAATAATTACTTACTTGTTTTATCCAAAATATCTTTCTTTTCTATTTCTATACATTTTTCAAGATGATCCTTCATTCTTTTAACTTGGCCTTCTATCTCATGGCCACAATGTTTACATTTGGCTCTTAAGCCTTTTCTTGATGCATTTCTTATTTTTTCAAATGAAAGCCAAATTAGATCTTTCTTTCTTCCAGTGCTAGACATTCTTTTATTTCACAAATCAGTATAAATAACTTTCTTAAATTAAATACAAAATAGCTTGTAATAAAATAAATTATAATGCAAAATCCCCAATCTCAATGTAGGAATGTAAGAAAACAAAGGCTTACTAAACCCAATAGGCATAGAGCAGAGAAAACTCACAGCCAATCATTCATTAGCATACAGAACAAAAAGTAACCAATGAGAAGAATGATTATGATTATGTCATCATTGATTCTTTGATGCATGATGCAATCCTTAGTAAATCTTAACTAATCAAGCAATCTAAATAGTAAAAGGGCATTTTTAGCTGGAATCTGCCATTTTGGCTGTTTTTAAAAATAAAAGGCTTTCAAAAGAAGAAAAAAAAATTAACTACTTGTTCCCCCCCAGCTAATTTTAGAAAAATTATTTTGTCATGTAGATTACAGCTTATAAGAAAAGTTGGATTTAGGGGTGAGGAATTTTCAGAAAATCATACTAGCCAAGGATTTTTTCTGCCAGCCAGCTAGTAAGATGCAACAATCACATTGTTAAGACGGAATTAATCTCTAAAATATTTTTTTACAAAAATGCACTTTCATATTAACATTTCTGTAAAATTGTTACATATAATTAAAAAATATATGCAAGTGCAGAACAGAACTTAGTGCCATGTGTACATTCCAGCAAACTGAGAAAAATGTGAAATATGGCCAATGATTTGAAAATTAGGAATGTTTATGACAAATTTTAATACAATGCAATTTGTTAATACACTGTTTGAAAACTTACTCGCCCAATTAGATAATTTACAAGCTACTGGCAGGTAATGTCATGTAATTCCCGACTCCTGGTTGGATTGATTAAAAATGTTTGTCGCTTTACAAATTTCATAATTTTTTTTTAAAGACTTGCTTTGCTTGTAGCTTGTGCATAACTTGGATTTTGCATTTTTCAATAATGTGTAAAATAAATGAAAACATTAGGGAAAATGAAAAAAAACCCACTTGGTTTAAACCAGCATGGTTTAAACCAAACAACCCTGCTACCTAGGACATAGTATATGTAGGTGGGTGCATATCATGTTCCACCTGTGCCCAGCCCAACCACCCTACCATCTGAGAACAATGTTTTATTTATACATTGTATTGTGATTTTTTATCAAAGACTGGCATGAGTTTTCTATGTATCAACCTAGTCTTGGTCTATTCATCGCTTCTTTCATATCCACAGATTTTGGATGATGCTGCTGTGACATCCTTCACGTATCGTTCTACTTCTTGAGTATGAGAAGGCTTGCAAAGTAACTCATTGGGGATGTTATTAATGGAATCTATACAGCCGTCTATTATCTTCAACAAAATTGCATCCGAAAAATGCATAGTGATTGAGGGTTATGTTATCACAACAGTTTTCCAATCAATTAGATTTATTAGATTTATAGATAATCATCTGGTTCAAAGTTGATTGTCAGTATTTCAAATTTGCGTATATCATCATTTATTCTACCTCTTGCATTTAAAAGTGATGAGCAGCTAGTTGTTTAATGTGATGACGATTGTCAGAGAGCATTGCAATAGGAATTTTCTCTGGGTGTGCAAAGTAAACATTGTCCTGAATAACTTTTTAACTATTTGTTTTATGCCGTTTTCTTTGTTGTTTAGTAGCAGAGTAGTTTTCCATAAGGTTTTAGATCCAATTTTTTGGTGTGGATTACATTTGATGGTAAACAATACTGGAGCATAAACTTAGATCACATACTTTGTGAGTGAAAATAGAGACTATGACGTGCAGTCAATGCTTATATAAAGGCGAAGAATTCTATTTGCCGTTTTGAGCCATGTTGCGGGGACAATTTTCCTGGGCTTCTATTTGCTAGTTCTTTTGAGCAATATCCTGATGAAATAGCTTTGTAAATGTCCACCAGGTATTTCTGGTCTGTGCTGAGTTCCTTTTCATCAATTTCAGGAAATATGTTTTCCAAATTACTCTCTATGAGTTCAAAAACTGCAATAGAGAGTGAAAGGCACACATACAAGGATTTTTCTATTGGTCCTGTGAATACATGTGGGCCAGGAATTTTCCTATTGATCTTGCCTAACAAATGATGCAGAGGCAATTCATTGGAGTAGAGCTGGCATATGATCCATTGTCTTGCAAGCTGTCTTCCATTCGACAGATTACTCCAGTATGCTTCACCGTATTAACAGGACACCTATCACGTCCCAAGCATGAGAAGCTGGACGAATCAATATTTTCATCTTCTAAAAACTTCCATGTGCACTTAAAAAATATCTTGATTGTCCAGATGAGGAAGTTACGCGGCCCAAATATTTGGAGCCAGGATTTTCTAAGATAGTAACATGTTCTTATTTCATAATTTGCAATACACATGTTTATCACTTCTCTTTTCTGTACACACTGTGTCATCTTTTCAGGAGTCAAAATATAAGGCTCTTCTGTTTAGGGTTGTGTTCTTTATGTTAAGATGAACAAACTAATTGGTGTTCACACCTTACCTTGCTTCTATCTATAATGGGTATGGGTACATTATGTTTTCCAATCTCATTTGCTGCACATGCACATTCCTGGAGAACCGCTGAAGCAAGGGCTGCAGTAGACTGATCAGAAATTCCATAGCTGTCACATATTCTAGAAAATGCTTCAAACTTCTTTCTTGTTTGTGTATTGGAGGATGAAGATGAGAATTCAATTGTATCTATTAATGAATCATTGCATACTGATTTGTTTTCTTCAATTTCACATGCAGCATCTTCTAATTGCAGTGCTACTTTATTTAATCTTCTTTCCATTAATTTTTTTTCAACGATTCGCTGTATGCTGTACCATAATGGCAACGGCTTTTTTTTTTTACTGAAAGTTGTCAGTTTTGCTCCAGTTATACAGAATAAAGATATCGTTTTATTGTTTCAATATTTTAAATCTTTAATAATAAAGATTCAAATGACACTTTTAAATCATAACTAGTTTTACAGATTTTTTTTTTTTAGGGGAAAATTGTCAAATTTTACCAAAAATTTCGACATTTGACCAAAAGTGCAGACCCAAGCCATTTTTTTCAGCGGTAAAATTGCAGACAGTTGATGTACTAGTATAAAGGCAACTTTCAAAACCTACCCGTTTTCTGTAAAAAAAAGAAAAAAAAATTTTTGCTCCACCCTAATATATATATTATCATCATCATCATCATCCATTTTCAATCCACTGCTGGGTGTAGATCTCCCCCAGATTTTTCCATTGTTTCCTGTCTTGTGTTTTTATCATCCAATTAACACCAGCCACATTTCTGATTTCGTCACTCCATCTTACTTGGGGTCATCTTCTTGGTCATTTTACATCTCTGGGATACCACTGTAGGGTGTTTGTGCTCATCTATTGTCTTGTCTTCTTGCAATGTGCCCAGCCCATTTCCATTTTAGTCGTTTAATTCTCTCAATGATGTCAAAAACTTTCGTCTGACGTCTTATCCAAGTTATTCTTTTTTTGTCTCTTCTGGTTATGCCTAGCATACACCTTCCATACTTTGTTGTGTTGTTTGTAATCTTCGTACCATCCATTTTGTTAGCATCCATGTTTCTGTTCCATAAGTTAGTGCAGGCAAAACACATTGGATAAACACCTTTCTTTTCAAACAAAGAGGCATGTTACTCTTCAGAATAATATTGTTCTTCTCAAAAGCACACCATCCATTTCTTATTCTTCTATTGATTTCATTCATGATACTGTTGTCCAATGATATTTCCTGTTCAAGGCATACATAACTTTGCACTTCTTTAATCTCAGTGTTGTTGTAGATGATTTTCTTTTTTGATGCAAATGAATTGAACATCATCTTAGTCTTCTCCAAAATTATATTTGTACATTAATGCTAGCTTCTGCCAAATCTTTTAGCATATTTTCTGAAAATTAAAATGTCATCAGGAAACCGGAGATGGCTTAAATATTCCCCATTTATTTCAAACCCGTTTGTTTTCCCAATCCAGCTTCTTGAAAATATTTTCTAAGACATCAGTAAAAAGCTTAGGCGAAATGGTGTCTCCTTGTTTTACTCCTCTTCCAAACTTTATCTTCGCTTTTCTTTTGTCCATATGGATGGTGACTGCTGCTTTCTTGTAAATCTTCTTTATGATATTGATGTAAGGTTTGTCTATATCAATGTCCTCCAGAGAATCAACTACTGCAGATATGTATACCGAATCAAATGCTTTTCATAATTAAGAAAGGCAAGGCAGAGAGGTAAATTATATTCTTTGTTTTTCTATAATTTCCCTTACTGTTTGAATATGATCCATTGTGCTAAATCCACTTCGAAATCCTGCTTGTTCTCTAGATTGGGCTGAGTCCAGAGCTGATTCAAGTCTTATCATTAAAACTTTGGTGAAAATTTTATAAATCACTGACAGTAAGCTGATTGGAGGGTAATTTTTAATGTTTTCCTTCTTCCCTTTCTTGTAAAGTAGCACCATCACAGCGTCATTCCAATCTTCTGGTACATATGATTTCTCGAGACATTTGGAAAACAGTAAGGCTAGCATTTTTGAAAAAATTTCTCCTGCTTCTGGCTCATTCCATGTCAAATCAACCAGTGACTCAACCTGACCATTTTAGATTTTGATGAAACTTACAGGAATCATTCTCCCTGATGATATAAATGAGAATATACTTTTATTATTTTATTATCTCAGTAAGTTTTCATACAATTAATTTTTTAAATTTCGAAAAATCATCATTTTTTGGCTTGTATTCAATTTTAAATTTCTCAAGTTCTATCATGCATAGAGAGCTGTTTGACACCTCATTTTAAAGAGAATTTCATAAGGTTTAATTTGATATGCAAGTTGACTTCGCTTGGTTAAAAAAAATAATAATAATTTAATTTAAAAATTTTAAATTAAAAAATTTTTAAAATAGTGTTTTTAAATTTTTAAAAAATATATATAATTGTTTTTTGTAATATTATAAACTTTAAACTCGGAAAGTTTTAGAGTGGGATCTCAATGGGATCAGCAGTTATGTTAAAAAAACTAATGTTAAACACCAATTGAGACTGGTATTTAAAGTTGGCAGGAACATTATTTTTTTAAACTGCTGATCCCATTGCGATCCCACTCTAAAACTTTCTGAATTTAAAGATTATAATATTAAAAAAAAAAAAAAAAAAAAAAAAAAAATTCTAAATTTTTAAAAAACACTATTTTAAAAATTTTAAATTAAATTAAATTTACTTTTTTAAGACCAAGCATAGTCAACTTGCATATCAAATTAAACCTTATGAAATTCTCTTTAAAATGAGACAAAAACAACTCTCTACGTCTGATAGAACTTGAGAAATTTAAAATTGAAAACATTTATACAAGCCAAAAAATGACGATTTTTCGAAATTAAAAAAATTAACTCTATGAAAATTTACTGAGATAAAAAAATTATAAAAGTATATTCTCATTTGTATCATCAGGGAGAATGATTCCTGAAGGTTTTATTAAAATCTGAAATGGTCAGGTTGAATATTGAAAAATTTTGGTTGATTTGATGTGGCATGACCCGACCCTTCTTTGATAACGTCAATTGTAATTCAATCTTTGCCAGAGCATTTACCTTTTTAGGGTTTCGTTTATCTCACGAAACCCTATTCATCCCGTTTCTCTGTCTGTCCGCCACAGAGCCGGTTCTCAGAAACTATATAAGTTACAGACTTCAAATTTTGTGTGCTTACAGCTGAATACCTACTGTGACACTGAAAATCATAAAATTTTGAAAATGTCATAATTAATGCAAGACATTAATTAAAACCTTAAAAACCCATTCATTCTAAAGCAAAGAATTTATTTGAATTGTTGCCAATTTGTAAAATAGCACACATAATAATATCCCCTTTCAATTAAAAAATGTATTTAGACGTGACTATCAAAAACAGAAATAAAACTTTAAAAATATAGTTAAATGATCATGTGTTAAAAGCATTAATTGTAGAAAATTGCGTAATAAAAAATATACTTGCGCGGGAATATTAAAAAGATAAATAATTAAATTATTACGTACTCAAATCATTAAATTGAGAAACTTATGTCATATTTAAAATGCTCAAATAATAATATTTCCAAACAGTTTCAATATAAAAATATATTTACATGAAATATTAATTTATTTCGACAAAATATTAGTGTTTATGACGTCAGTTGAAATGGATCTGTTGTGCATAACTATGCATAGCAACATTTTTTTCAACGCTTTTTCTCTTTTAATATCATGGAGTGCTGTTTAAGGTCGTTATTATTTTTTAAATTAATGAAATAACTAATAAATAGGTAAAATATCATTAAAAATACAGATAAATGTCGAATAAAAATTTCTCAATGACATAACAAACACGTGTAACACATCTGATGTCAATTGAATGTGACGCCATGGTAACACGCTTTTTTTCTCTATATTTTGGCAACAGTTTTTTTCTTTTTTGGATAATGGTTGATGGGATAACGGATAAATACCCTAGTGGAAAAAAGAAATAAAACGCTAATAGACAATGATCTAATTAATAATTTGAATAGGGATTGTTAATAAAGAAGGAGAGAGGGAGGAAACTGCTTTTTTTTTTTTTTAATATCGCATTTAGTCTACATGACAGACATTATTATGACAGAGTATAATAGCAGGCTTCGCTCTCTATCAGGCCGGTTCAGATATTTGAAAAAATGAAAAAATAGACTGGTAAATTTTTACTTTATAAAAAAACATGATTTTTTTGGATTTTTTAAATAAAGGATAAAGTGTTTTGAAAGGAATATTAAATGTGTAATCTTCTATCACACTTACCCACTTGTTTCATGCATTTAATGGCTTGCACAACTTCATCTGTCATCACTGGGATTATCTCTTCAGTTTCTGTTATGTTTATTCGTGAATCACATAGATTGTTTTCCCTTTGATCTTCAGATTTATATAGATTGTTATAGAATTTTTCGACAATGTGTACTATTTCGTTATTGATTTTGGTGATTGTTCCATCTGCCCTCTTCAGTGCAAAAATACCTTTTCTTCCAGCACACAGTTTGTGCTTAGCTGATTTTAAACTTTTGTTTTCTTCTAGAACTTTCTTTACAAGATCACAGTTAAATTTTCTGATAGCTTCTGTCACATATTTTCTTACCGTTTTACATAATTCTGTATTTTCAATTCTTGATTTAGGTTTTATTTATCTTATTTTAATTCTATAAATTATTTTTATTATGTATATCAATATTTATTTATATCAAATTATCATTTATTAATTTTTATTTTCTTTTTTAAAATAATAGAAGCTATTTAATTTATTTCGTTATTTTATTTTTATATTGAAATAAAAAATCACTTGCTATTATTGCATGCTATTTGTAATTAATATTTAAAAACAAAGTTTTCGCCAAATTGGTGGGGGAAAAAATTGCTCCAATGTGGTGCGTATACAACATCTGTGCTGCCATTTATCTATTTTTATATACAGATGGAACAGAATTGTATATATAAATAAACATAAAAGTTTGTTAGTTTTGTTTTCATAGCTGTGCATACAATTTGGAAACATATCTAATTTTCTGAAGCCCGAATTGCACCAAGCTTTAAAAAAAAATGCCAAGTTCTCTATAGTTGAAAAATGTCAATTTCTCTATTTAATTTGATATTTATTGTGTTTTGGTGGTTAAATTATGGTATGTAGTGGTAAAAGGTGGGAACGGGATTGATTTTGTAAAGTTTTTGTCAGATTTATTACAATTTTTGTACATATATTTATTGTAAAATAATGTTTTTAGGAAAAGGTAAGTCAATGTGTTCAATCTGATCTATTAATCTTAGCATTTTTTTAAATTTAAAACTTTTAATTTTCTTTTTTAAAACAAGTTTATTAACTCCCTTTTATTTCTCGATTATGAAATTTAGTACTATTATTTATATAATGCCAAATTTTAAGACAGGAAATTCAAAACATCTCTCTTTGTTAAATCTTTCTGCTGGGATACATTGACCCAACTGGATCTTGCTTCTGATGTTACTAATATTTGTAGCAGGTCTGGTAAAAAAAGCACACAGCGTCATCGTGGAAGTCCCGGGCCAATACGGTGTTTTTTCCCTGCACCGTCTGTGACGTTATACTTTGTTTTTCATATTTTTCTCGTAAACTATGGATCGTACAGGTACAGTTCTTTGGGCATTTTTTATGTACTCCCCAACGAAGAATCTGGCTGTGCAGAGTTTGGGTGCTATTTGTAGGACACTCTGTATATAACAAACAAGTTCATATAACAAAAATGACCAAATCTCTTATTTAAAGATAGCATGTTATTATATTTTACATTAATTGTTATAGCAAAAAAATATTAATAGAAAGCATCTTAATAAATAAAACCTACCAGGAAATCTCAATATTTAGAATCATAAGCATATTTTAAAGGTTGAAGATACCAAACATAAATGGAATTAAACTGATTTAATCATGAATAAATGTAGCAAAATAAATTTTATTTCATAAATAGGGACAGACATATATTTCTTTATTTATCATACTGCATCAAGATTTTTGCAAGAAAGTATTTCATAAAACCTTAAACTAAAATTAATTCTAATTAATGTAAATTTAAATAAAATATTCATAATTGAAATTAACTCTCCAATTGAAGTACATTTTTTAAAGTTGACTGCTAATTTTGAAAATTTTATTAAGTAATAACAATGTATTACTTTCGAATTTCTAAAAAGTTTTAACAAGTTTTGCTATTTTAATACATTAATAATTGAAACATAATAATAAAAAAATAATCGCTTTTATGTTATTAACATTCTAATGAGAATGTAGGAATGGAGTATTAATGACAAATTAGAATTACCAATTGTCAAATTAGAAAATTAAGATAAATATTTATCAAAATAGAACTGAAATATATGTGAAAACATTAAATACTGTATTCTTGCAAACTGTTGCTGGCCGTAAGTGGTTATCTATAATTAAGTACATTGTGATTTTGAAAGTTTGAAATTATAATTAAAGTTAATATAAAATTCTGTTAAAGTAGTAAATATATAATGGTCTAATTTTCTAAATTTACCATTATACTATTTTTTTTCATAAAACAGAAATTTAATTTCCTATAAGTTAAATAATCCTCTGGTCATTTAAAGTCATGATAATATTGATAATTATAAAGCATAAAAGGAGAAATAAAAGATAAATTTCACTCATCCAAAAGAGTACTATAGAAAATCACCATTTGTGCTGTAACATTATTTTTATTTTAATTAAACACAATTTAAGAACTTCAGCTCAATTTTTGTAATAACCAATGAACTTTATAAATATAAATCAAATTAAGACCAAGTATGATATTCCACTGATAACTGATAGGTAATTTCATGTTCACCATTGAAAAGTTAAAGGCAGATTGTTCGTTAACAACTGGCATATTAAGATAATAAAATACTGTCTACTTATAAGTTTGTTATTCCAGTTCAATATCATTAAGTCCACACTTTTGTTCCAAACAAAAAAGGAAGAAGGATAAAGTGCTATTTTCCTATTAGTAGACTACATAATTTGACACTAATAAGTTGATAAAATGTGACAGTGATATGTCGATAAATTGCACGTGACGCTTCAATATTTTTTGTGTTAGTTCCATATTATTGTATTCACCATAAATCCATGATTTTCTTGTTATATCATTTGTCATTACTCTATGCTTCTCGATGATGTAGAGTGAACAATGAAAAGTTAATATGACGAAAGGCTTTCTCTTTGTGTTACAGTATGCTAACATATTTTCCATCAAAGTTAAAATATTATGAAAAATTATAATCACTAAAATCAGTAGAATGAGAAACCATTCTTTATGAAATCAAACACTCGTGGACTTTGCCTGATGGAGACAGGTCATCACTCCTGCTTCATATCGTACTAACTGCAAAAATAGGTCAAATAAAAAGACACTGTATTTGATAGGCTTACTTCTTGGAAGAAGAATTTCTTGCAAGACTGCGGTGAAAGCAGGAGGTTGTTTTTGAAGAATTGTTCCAGTATTGCGAGAGTATCAAAATTAAAAATATTTTGTGGAATATAATTAAGGTAAAAAAATGGAAGGTATTAAGATCAGACTGAGGCCAGAGGCTCCAGCAGCACCCTTCACTCTCAAGGTTTTTTCTCTAACTCTGAAAAACAAATAACAACTCACTCCAAATCTCCTTTCCACTAATGGTTTTTAGAATTTCGTTTTTCACCAATTCGCACATGGCACAGCTCTTGCCAGATCTCTAAAAGCAGCAGTAAGATTAGATTGCACACTGACAGTTACGGTGGTCACAGAATCGCTCTTTTTGATGCACTATTATAGAGAGTGGCAATGATGGCTGGTGTTTAGGAATTTTAACGACCTTGTGGTGATGAACAGGTGTGTTCTAAGAAAAATAAAATGACCACCAATTGAATGGAAAGTTGTTGTTTTGGCCATGGAATCAAAGATGTCTAAAGAGAGAAAATGAACATAAAATGGCGGATGATGGAAGTTTTAAAAAACTGGAAATGATGAATGAAGTAATATTTTGGTCAGAATGTGTTAAATTTTGTAAATAATTGGATAAAAATTATCAGAAAAATAAAGGGAATTAATTAAAATAAGATTGTAGATATTAAAATATAAGTGACAAAATAATTATTAATTATAAATAGAATTATGTATTTAATGGGGTAATTGTTTACTTAGAATTTGAATAAAATTAAAAAGATCATTGAGATTAATGAATTTAGATGCAAATAATTAAATGAAATAACTAAAATTTTGGAGATAATATTAAGAATTTTGGCCTATAAATAAAATATAAAGGAAATGTTTCGTGTTTCATAACAAACATCATTGTGACAATAAAAATATAATAATCTTAATAATATGTATTTTGACATTTTGTCATGATAAAACACCTAAGTAGAATATACACATTTATAAAGGCGTGCATTGAAAAAATTATCCATTAGCATTTTTGGCATTAGGGTTCACACTAGAAAAGATAAAAGTTTTCTGAAAATGATCAAAATTATAAGGAAAAATTTTTTAATGTTATTTTGAGTGAGGGATATATATATATATATATATATTACAGGGACTTCTCTAGTGTGAATCCTATTTGTTACATAATATATATGTAAAAATGCATGCACTTTCTTCAGAGATGATAATGATATATTAATATTACATGCATATATTTTATTAAATTAGATATATAAAAAATATACAGTAAAACTTCTTTTAACCTTTTTACGTACCCATCATACATAGTATATGGTAAGTCTTGTAATCGTTTTGAAAATCTAAAATTTTTTTGACGGATTTATACGTTTTAAGCACTGGAGATTCCAAAAAACATTTTTAGAAAAAAAAAAAAAAAAAGCCTTCCGTCTGTCTGTCTGTGTGTGTGTGTCTGTAAACGCTCTGTCTCCTGAACAAATTGAGATAGATACTTGCACCTTGGTATGTACTTAGTTTGTAATAATGGGAAGAAGCTTATTGAATTTCAGTAATCTCGATTATCCAGAACTATTTTTTTCGGACTCTCGAAATATTCGTTCTGATAAAAGGTATATAAAAATTTTCGAAATTGTTTATTTTAAGGAGTGAATATAAAAGACAAAAAAAACAAATTTTGCATAAAGAATGAATTTGATTGGATAGTTAGTTGCCGAGATATTTGTAATCCTATTTTCCACACTCTTCGATTTTTCATGACCCTGTATTTCATTCCAATTTCAATTCAAAGATATATTTTAATTGGAAATGAGATGCTTAATCCGGCATACTAAACCATTTGTTAATATGATTATCAATTTTGGAGTTATAAGGATGTTTCTTTTATGCAATTCAGTAATTGAGCATTTAAAGTTTATGACATCATCAAGTGACGATTTTATTCGAATTACAATGCATTTTATAAATAGTTTACACATGTTTTATTTTCATATTTTATATTATGCATATCCATGATGGGTAAGTATTACGGTGGCTCCCAACGACTAGTTTATATAAAAAATGTCTAATTAAAACATCCATTATTCTAATGTTTTATAAAAAAAAAAAAAGTTGAGATTTTGCTTTATCAGCAAATAATTAAAATATAATTCTTTCAAAATTTAAATGCTTGTTTATATGTTCAAACTAATGTTAAATCTTTTGATTTATTTGATTTAAAGTTTCTGTTCTTTCTTTCTTTCTTTCTTTTGCTGTATTGATAATATTTTGCTCTTCCCTTCTTATTAACTTAGCTGCTGATATTGGGGAACCACAGTGTCAGAATGGTAACTACTTACTAATAATTCTGTCTAATAAACTTGCTTCATTTTTTTTTTCTTTTTGCTGCTTTTCTTGCATTAATTTGCTAATTTTAATAATATTTGTTGTTATCATCTTTTTATTATTACAGTAGAAGATCTTTATAATGCAATTCTCTGTACCGCAATTCTCTATATAATGCACAACTTCTCAGATGTAAACAATGAATTTTACAGTTTTAAGAAACACCTATATTCCCACATTATAAATAGTTGCTATTCTTTAGAGGACTAAATTTAATACATTAGTTCAACTTAATCTCCTTAATTCAGAACTTATGACTGAAAGAATTGCTATGATTTGATACAGGTATGTTTGCACAATGTTTATAAACTAAATTTAACAATGTGTGCAATGATCTATATTATGCAAAAAATTATAGTCTGTACAACTCCTGTTAATAAAGAGTGCAATATAAAGATACTGTAATGTATTTTGATATATTTCACACATATTTGACAAACTAAATTTATTGATGTGTAAAATGTGATCTATATAATGCAAAATTCTATATAACGCACAACCTCATGTTTTTAGGTTTGCGTTATAAAGATCTTCTACTGTATTAAAAATTGTACTGTAAAAAACATTTTTTTTAAATTTTCACCACTTTAAAATTTTAGCTCTTTTTGTACTCTTTTCTCCACTTCTCCCCTCCCTTCATTTTAACTCTGAATTAAAATAAATAAAGTAAAATAAATAAACATTTTGGGTAATTTTTTTCACATGTGTTCAAGATCTAAATTTTAAATTATTATTTTATTTTTTTTAAATAGATGCAAAATTTAAATTTTCTTCCTTTAAAATATTGGTAGAGACAACTTTATCTGTATTATTTATTTGTTTTGCTCAGAATAAAAAGTACACTTTCTGACTATGTTGACTCTGTTAAAGGAAGGCAATCCTTAATTACTTTGGCAACGTATCCTGTAATATTGCTTTTATGAGTTTTCATTATGTTATTTTGAACCGAATAGGCTATTGTACAGTTTGTGAACTTCTGTTATATTAAGCACTTTTTAAAGATTTTCCATTGTTTCCTTTTTAGTGTTTATTTCTCTAGAAATACTTTATGTGTTTGTAAAACTTTGATATGTCAGAACTTAATACTTTTTTATCCTGTTCATAGAATTAAAAAGTACATTTATAGAACTTCTGCAAGTTTAAAGTCAGGGTTCTTTTTACCCATTCCTGGATATTTCAAAGGTCTTTGTAAAAATATGATATGCTTTGAAAAGCATAAAGTTTCTTTTTACTTTCTTAGCCTGAAGAATAAGGTTTTTATTTTAATATCAGGCAAATCTGCTTTGGAGAAATTTTGAAATTGTTCTCACTGAAAGATTCTCCCCCTACCTTCCTTTCTTTCTATGTATACATTCAGAAATGTATGTTTGAGAAATTAAGAGATTTTAATGCATACAAACATCAATCTATTATTATTAATGTTCGGAAATGTCTATGTGTGTGTGAGTTTGTAACTGTAAAAACTCTGCGAGCGGAGCAAGCAGCAAGACTAGTGTAAAAAAATTCAGAAAAATCTGAGAATTCTCTGGTTGCAGGTTTCAAGAAGATTGACCCTTAATTAAGAAAGATATTAATTAAAAACCTCATCAAAATTAGCGAAACAAGAAAAAGTTTTACCGAAACAAAGAAAGAACTTCATTTATGCGTACATTGATACCTCGATGAGTGAATGTCCAATGAAATTCCTTCTTTTACTGGGATCTCGAAAATTTTCAATCTTGCTGCACTGAAACAGCAGACATCCCTCTACTCCAAGAAAGAGGACTACGCTGTTTTAAAGGGGTTGCAGATTACAAGATCTAATTAACCTGCGTTTTCCAAATTAACATTGCGATAATCAGTTGCTCTTCACAATGATAAGTTTAAAAAATTCATAATTGTGACTTAATTAGAACCTGAAATAGCATTTATTTTTTAATTGATTCGCTTTTTTAATGCATCCCTTCATAGCTGAAACAGCTGGATTCACTACAGACATTCAGTCAACTCACAGAAAGATTGAAAATTTTTATGCTGACAAAATTCAAAGCCCTATAAAATTATTAAAAATATCAGATTTTTCAATTTGAAAAGTATGCATCCTTGCTTAAAATGGGCTGGGATTTCAGATTTTCCAAAAATTTTTTGAATTCGACCTATAATTTTTTATTTTAGCAAAATCCTGGTTTTTGTATAGAAAAATAAATAAAATGCTAAGGACTTTTCTATTTCATTTCAAATCTATGGGTCCGATCAAGACGTGGTTTGGCTCATTCGACTTGATATCGATTTAACTTATCAATTTTAATTCTGAGTTTCACCACCAGGAGGGGCTTTCCTATCTCTGGTTCTATGGGCCCGATCACGATCGGTTATGGCTCATTCGACTTGACATCAATAGCCTTAAAGATTTCAGTTATGTTCGTAAAGAACAGATTGTATCCTTTGCGGTGGAAAGTGAAATTAATGGCTTTGCAGCACGTGCACAGCATGTCTGCTATACAGTGTCACAGGCAGCAGAGACACGTGCCTGAGGTTCGTTTAGATCAATCATGTCAAACTCGTTTACCGCCACAGGCCAAATTAAAGATTATATACAAAGTCGCGGGCCACATAAAAAAAGTAGATAATATTATTACCATTACACAGAATAAAATTTGTATGTACAAAACACAGCTATGTTAAAGACATATTCATGCAAAGTTCCAAAAACTATGATACATAGTTTATATTATTTTATTTTTCAAAAAAAAAAAAAAAAAAAAAAAGAAAAAGAAAACTCTAAATTAATTTTCTTCAACCATAAAATCCATAAAATTTAATTGTATCCTCTAAATTGTATTTATTTAAAAAATTGATTGTACATGCTTGTGTGTTAATCTTGATCTAGCAAAGGCATAACTGTGAACTTCCTTGTTTTCTTCAGGTAAAAAATAAAAATAAAGATATTTTGAATAAAAAACAATAATAATAAAATGTGTCTTGTATGTATGCGCTATTATTTAATGACATTTATTAATTACATTTTTATATAATTACATAATTACATTTATTATTACATTTATTTTCTGGTTCAAATTATAGTTTTTTGACTTGAAAAGTAAGAAAAGTTTGTCAGTTATGCAAAGGTGTGGTATAAGATTGCACTACTGAACATAGCTAAAATATCCCTAATTGTACACAATACTTATAAAAAACAGTCGATAGCTGAATAATTACAGAAATGTGGAAACCCCATATCTATATATTTTCGCTGTAATATGGAATCATACTGAGTTTTGATTAATCGCAATAATCAATTCTGAAGAATAATTTCAACATCAATCATTAGGGGTGAATTAAATAGATTAAACCGACTTTCATATTTCTTGAAATTGAGAAATCTTTTTTTGAATTCATTTTTAAATATATTTTTAGTATATTCTAAAAATTCCCTCTGCTATCATTTTTGTAATAATGCCTGGCAACATTTAAAATGAAATACATTTTCTTTTTGAAAATTGTTTTATCAAAGTTAAAAATTATATTTGAAAACGCTAATACTATATCAAATAACAAAATAGCATTATAAAATTAGCTTTGAAGTTAAAAGTTTACACAGGTGCTTTGTAATTTCAAATGAAAACTTGAAGTACTTTCTCTATTGGTAGTCTTTTAATAATCCACATTCATAATTTGTCGATTTAAAATAAAATTATAACCTTGTTTAACAGTTCGAAATTAACAGTTAAAACTTTATGATGGAAAGCCGTCAAATATCTGTATAAGAAAGTAGATCTGTTTATCTACACTACCCATATTTCCAAGATATTTTCTAGATTGATGATTGATTAGCCATGTGCGTAGGAATATAATATAAGTTTTTAAGCACATATCAGACTTTGATAAATTTATCCACTTTATATAAATATTTCTAGCGATGGTACTTATGCTTATAGTATTTCCAAATTTCTTTAACTGCTGTAGATTCTGCTCTTTCTCTTATGTATTTCTTCAATTTCAATTTCACAGTGAATGATTTCGACACTCGGGATATTTATAATAATAAAGACAATAATCAGTTTTTAAAGCAAGTGTATTTTCTTCAATAGGCTTGATGAAAGCACTTTGATTATCTTTTAAGAAGTATCAGTTTCAATTCTGAAAGTTTATTTTTCTGATGTTTAGCTAGATTTTTGTGAGTTTTCTTTATCCTATGTGCTGTAGCCCCTCTTAATGTTACATTCTTTTCAAACTCCAATAGTGTCTATAAACATCAAACATAAAATTTCATTTTTCCTTTGATTAAAATTTTATTGTAATTCACCTTTAAAAAAAACTGCGATGTTCATCTCAACAGTTCATCATATTTATTCATAGTGGTAAAGAGCTTTATTTAATAGCTAAACATATATTTCTTATAAATCCTGAGATGTATGAGACTATGCCAATAAAATGTTTGTATATGAATAAAAAAATTAAAGAAAAGAAAGAAAGATCATGCAGGATTCATTAACAATGACACTATTACTAACCTAAATAATGAAAATAAATAAAGAGTTTAAATCCAATATCTATATGTTCGACTATAGCCAAGTACAGAATTTGGATGATATATTCGGAGTTTTGTGTCGAGCACAAAAGTGATAATTTGTGTCACTTTCAAAGCAACTCATTTAAAGCTATTTAATTTTATATTTAATTTTTTAAATTTTTAATTGTCCTTAATTAGCTCCATATTTTATTAATTTTTCAATCCATTTCTTAGTATTTAATAAATACAAGATATTATTTTGTAAAGTGGTGTAGAATCGAAGAAAGTAGTAAAATAAAGTATTGGTTTTGACATAAAATAAATAAAAAATATAAGTAAAATACCATACAAAAGTTTACGAATCTTTAAATTTTTAGACTCAAGATCCAGCGCTTTGGTACGTCCTCATTTGTTATCTTTGTATCCACATTTTTTTTGTGTTGCTAAAATTTAAAATTGAGTTATATCTGTCTATATACATCACTGTTGCTAGATGAGCGGGATTTTTTAAATTCAGTATGCTACCCCATTCTGAAGAGAAATATTCCCCTTATTTAATAACAGAATAAATAAGACAAATATTACTATTCAAAAACAGTGATAGAATTCTGAATGAACTAACAACTAAATGAACTCTAACAACTAAGTTAAACACAGGTAAAATGTCAAAGCTTCGCAGGCCACAGAAAATTTGTCGGCGGGCCAGTTGTAGCCCTCAGGCCACGTGTTTGACATGCCTGGTTTAGATCATAATGTGCCTCCTGGCAGTGGAAGGTGGTACTAATAGATTTTTCAGTATGTGCGCAGTATGCTTGCTAAACAGAGCCGCAAGCAGCAGGGACCTGAGCTGGAGTTTCATTTGGTTAGAGGTTTATACTTATCGAGGTGGAAATTAAGGGTTTTTCTGGTGCATGTGCAGCATGCCCGGGATACAGTGCTGCAGGTAGCGAGGACCCAAGCTGGAGGTTTGTTTAGTTCTATGTTTATCGTATTCGAGGTTCATTTTGTAAGATATTCAAATAGATTCGAGGCCCCGATGTAAATTAGGGGCCTGCTAGCATGCAAAGCCAATTAGTATTTTATTAAGACAAGTTGTCAAAAATAAATAATTACAAATTGTTTCAAAATAAAAATAACTTAAACTATTGATGGAAATTAGAGATGAGATAGGCTCAGCCCAAGCTCAGGCCCGACACAGTCTCAGGCAGGAGTCAGAAAAACTACTTTTTTATTGTAGCAAACTACAACTACAACTACTTTGTCGAAAATGTAGTTAACTACAACTACTTGTTTTAAAAAGTAGCGACTATAAATTACTTTTCAAAAGTAGTCACTACTTCGCTACTTTCCAATTTTGTCAAAGTGTTCAATTTACACTAGAAATTGAAGACACGGATTAAATAATGAAGCCCTCATTATATCGCGTCTGCCAGGATACAATTAAATAAATGCAACATAATCGAGGGCATTAAAAAATTGAAAAAGATACCATACAAGGAAATGTTTTGTGTTTGTCTCGAAAACGTTAGTTTATGCACACTTAACAAATTTCGTAGCAAAATTAAGAGAGATACAATCTAGAAAATTACAGAAAAACAATCCTAAATGTAAACAATAAATAAATCTGTAAATGGAGCAATTCCGAATAATAAGAAATCCGGTGTTAAAACATGAAGACATCTTAACAAGTAAATGGACAAGTGTTGCCAACAAGAAAATTAATTCCTTTGATGGCGTACTTGATTTCAGCAGCAAGTGTCAGTGGAAAAAAATCTATGACTTCATGCGATGCGATGCGTTGTCTTGAAGATTGCCAACCAGTTACTATACACTGCAGATGAGATTTTCCACTGTGATTCAGCAATTTTTGAGTAGAGCAAATTCTGCACAAACGAAGTGAGTTTCGATCACCTAATTTGCAGAATGGCACTTTTTTTTTCTCCTGAAGTAGCGTCAGTTCTCGCTAGAAACTACTGATTTTTTGTATTGAGCTACTCGCTACACTACATTGTTCAAAATGTAGCATGCTACACTACAAACTACTATAAAAAGTAGCGATTACAGTAGTTTCGCTACTTATAGCGCGCTACTTCCGACCCCTGGTTTCAGGCTCTATTTTTATACCAGTCTTTGGGTTCAGACTCATTCTTTCTTAAACTGAAGAAATTATTTATTCCTGTACAGAAAAAATAAAAAGAATTATTCTTTTTTTCCTTAAAAATTACTTATTTATTTTCTAGTCATTTTAATGCTATTTTGATCAGAATGAAGGGGAAACAGAAATAGTGTTTTTCTATTTTAGTATTAGAATGCTATTTTAAAAGAAAATTTGATATTTGCAGATTTATGTCTAGCATTGACCACGACAATCTCTTCATATGGTACCACTCGAAAGAGCCGCAAACATTGAATTTGTTTTTAGTTCGATTTTCGTTTGTGACAGAGGATATTTTTTAACCGGATCGTAAACAAATCACATTTAATATGGGACTTTTGACTGGTCCCTTGAAACGCGTCTTAACCGGGTTCAACTGTATCATATATTTTAAGGCAGTCATATCAAAATTGAAATACAGAAATGCACCTTAAACCACAATTTTAATTTTGTGTAATTTCCTATTTTACTAATTTGTCACATGTTTGTTAATTATATGCCTTATAGTAAGTTATGCAAGAATAAAATTTGCAGTTTTGAATGTAAGGGAAAAGGATAGGGAAAAGTTGTCTAAAATGGGGACGGCTGGTCAAATGGGCATGTTAGAATTTTCACTGATAAGTGTTGCCATCTTAAGATCTAACATGTTACTATCATTCATGGTTGTCAATACGCCATTTTGAAATGTGCTATTTAAAATTTTCACTGATCTGTTGTTTTCCACAAAGTTTTCAAATTTTGGCAGTTTTTCTTTCCGATTTTCATCATGGACTGCATTGGAACTGATCAAGTTATCTTTGAACATTTGAATTTGATAAGTACTGCAAAAATTCTTCTAGATTTAAGTTATATTTTGACATATTGCTTGATAAATTATCTTACATCTATACAGGGGGATGCCATATTTTTTAGCACACGTCATTGTCTGACATTTGTGGTCTTCCAAAACGGGATGTCCCTGTTTTGGACACAATGGAATGTTATTGTATGAATTAATTTTGGACAAATCAGTGGTATTATGATTTTGATTAAGTTCTTTAGTGATGTATAAATGTTTATTTGGGCATAATTCCTGATTATAAAGGTTAAAAAAGAATTCTAAAAAAAGGGAAAGTGACAAGAAGAAGGGTAAAACTGTTATATTAAAATCATCTTCTTATAAAGCAGAAACTATACAGCAGGAGAAAAATGAAAGAAGAAGAATAAAAAGAAGAAGAAGAAAAAAGGGCATTATTCAAGAAACCCAATAATCCTGATCTCAACTCCTAACACTGAAAAACTGAAGAAAAGAAAATTGACGCATCAGTGATATTATCTAATGTGGAAGAAAATGATAACAATGGTGCTTGAATCTTCTGTAACGAACTGTATGTAAATTCAAAGGACAAAGAAGGGTAGATTCAGTGTAGCAGCTGTAGAGATTGGGCACATGAAGCCTGTTCAAGTGCTGAAGAAAGGGATTATAATTTCACGTGAGGCTTTTGTGAACGATTGTTTTTTTTTTCCCAACAATAATAACAATGATACTTTGGTTTGTATTCTTTTTCTGTATTCATAACTTCATTTTTTGTTGTCCAAATTAGATTTTTTAGTGAAATTTTGCATTAGGCTTCAATTTTATGTTATTTCATACGAGTATCCAATTTACGCAATCGGTCTTCCAAAATGGGTACTTCACACATTTTCCATCAAAATATTTTCCCTGTGTAACCTAATGATTTTTTCTAACAAACAGCCTCAAGTTCTGATGGTCTAGGAGTTACTCTAAAAGTAAAATAGTTTGCCCAATTTTTTTCAGTTATATATTTTTTTCAGTAGACCAAAATACATTAGCATCTCTATTTTGGACAACTTTCCCCTACATTATTTTTTAAGACATGCATGTTCTGCATGTTTTTAAGACATGCCTGTTTTTGCATGTTCTAAAATTTAACAAAATTACTTAAGTCCAAATTCACACATACAGTAAAAAAAAAAAAATTAAATAAGCAGATAATACAAGCTTAAATTTTTTGATAGAATTAAAAATAAAAAATTAACGTTGAAACTTTCAGAGAATCAGGGAGTTGCATGTCAATATTTTAAGAACATTCACTTGGTAATGAATGTACAAAACTCCATTAAAACATCATACTAAAAAAAGAAAAAGTTACCCATTTCAAAAGAATGAATCGCCACCTTCATAAAACATATCTTAAGCTAACACTGCAGGAGAAAATACATTACTCAGTCCTAAAGGTTTTTATCTTTGCAACAACAGCTTCTCCTGCACTTAAACTGAAGATGGGAATTTCCAGTCAAGTTATGTAGCTTTTCTTTTTGTAGTGTTATTGAAAATATTTGAAGTTAGACAGATGTGTTTTGGACAATTTCTTTAGAATATATAGGGTAAAAGTACCAATAGTTGGCAACATTAAGATAAAATGCCTTACAAATAGTTTATTTTTTGGTTCTGAATGAAACATTACAATTTTGTTATATGCAGCCATCTTTCATAAGTCATAAACCATCACCAAAGAATTGTGGGTATTTTTATTGAATTAGTAATCAGCCATTTTTTTTTCAAGATTGAGGTCAGATAACCATTTTTCCTATTTTTTTGTTAACTGATGGCATTTTTTTTAAAAGATAAGCATTAATATATTTTTTATTTTTTTTTCTAAAATTATAAGACTCCAACATTAACTGGATAAATAAACTGTTTTTGAGTATAAAAAGTAAATAAATTTGTTAGTCTTAATTAATTTTAATGGGGCCGACCATTGGGTATTATATTTTGCTTACATGCTCAGTAGTCGGCCACTTTGAGCTGACTACTGGATATATAGCTTATTTTACTTTTTTGAGTTTATTTCTATAGTTTGGTAGATGTAGCTTTATCTCAACTTATATACTAATATTATAAGAAAGAAACGTTTTTTACGTGCTTGTTTGTTTGTTTATAGGGAACTGGAACTACTGAACGAATTTCAAAAGAAAATGTGGCAAAATTGGGTAACATCCTCTGTTCCAACATAGACTATATTTTACGTCAGAGCCAAGTGGGTGGAGGAGTGAAAAACATTCTAAACTTGCTCTTTTTGTTATATTGAAGGAGCTAGTTACTTGAAATTTGGCATGGTGGTTGTTTTCTAGAAAATTTGAAATTTAAAAGTGTGAAATGAGTAGAAAACATTCTAAATTACAATTTGCATAGAATTTTTAGGAATATAAATTTGAAATTTAATATGTCTGTTAATTTTAAGATGTAAATGCTCAGATTTCAGTTTAGCACCAAAATGCTTTATCTTATGGATAATCTGATCTTATCAAGATCTTTTTTTTTTTTCGCTTTTTATGTTGGTTAGGGCAATCAATTTCCAATTGTGCCAACTTTCCCAGGGCTATTTTACATTATTGAAGCAAACTGATGTCCATTGTTGAGATAGATTTGAAAAATAATTCATGCTTGAAAATTATTTAAGTCGTTAAATTAAGCGTCAGTTTTCAGATAAATTTCATTCAAAAGTTAAAATTTTTTCTAATTGAAGATGTAAGAATTGAAATTGTGCGGTATTTAGAAGTGATGTAAGTGCGATAAAAGCAAAAGCAAGTCTTTGTCACAATCGTTATAAAATTCTAAAAATTGCCGCTGGGTTTTGACTGGCATCCAAAAGTAGACTACCATTTTTTGGCATCGACAGAGAAATCCACTCTGAAAGAAATAGGACTTTGCAGCTAATAAAAAATTTTAAATGAACTTATAATCATTATTTCACTTTTTTTTTTTACCATAACACTATTTTTAACAATTTTAATTTTCTTGGAATTCTTTACATTTGTGAATTTTTTTGAAATTCTCTAACCTATAATTAAAAAA
This sequence comes from Maratus michaelseni, assembly GCA_963931845.1. NCBI lineage: Eukaryota > Metazoa > Arthropoda > Arachnida > Araneae > Salticidae > Maratus > Maratus michaelseni. The sequence continues at coordinate 250,964,572 of OZ007590.1, read as the reverse complement.
AAGTAATTGGTAACATGCAATCAAGATCCAATTCTAATCTGTATAATTAAGAATTGAAAAATCAGTTAAAATTACGCCATGTTGACTCTATCATATAAATTTTTCTCATTAGTTTTATCAGTCAAAAAAATGCATTTCAAGCTAAGTATAACGTCATTTTGTAATGAAAAAATGGCATCAATAAAGTTACAAAGCATAAAGATAAAATAAACCCAATGGACAATATTCCCGTGACGTCACAATAAATATGAATTTGTTCGCTTCTAAAACTAAAATGCACATGAATAAATATTTTTATCGAAATTTAATTTGCAGATTAAAAAATTCGGCCAAAAAGCCACGCGTCTGAAAATTTCATTATTTTTCTTTTATCCTCGCATCAATGGAAGTTATCCAATTGCCACCATTTTGAAGAAATTAAAATAAAAACATTTAAAATTAAAATTCTGCTAATTAATAAAAGTATTGAACAAAATAATGCATGATAACAAATCTTTGGCCAAATATCTTTCATTTAAAATAAGAATAATGTAATTTGATGCAGTAGTTTTTTCTCACGAAATGTCGAATGAAAACACTTAGTGTTTTAAATATATAGATAATGAAGCTTTTTACATGTGTCATTTTCAAATGAACTGCCACTTTGAGATTTACATTACACAGAGAATTAATTTGATTGAAATGTAAAAAGGTATTGTGTTTCTTGTAGTTTAACACTCAGAAAGTAATCATTTATGAAATAATAAAAAATTAAAAAAATGTTTATGATTGATGATTTTGTTCGACGTTACTTTGAAAAGTAACACTCATGAGAAATAACTTAAGAGTTTCACAAAAGAATTTTGACACAGAATAAATATCATTCTCAGGAAGATAATGTCGGGATTAGTGATTCTACAGAATAAAAAAAAAAAATACATATAGAGTGGCCCGGCACAAAAATGGCTACGTCATCAAGTTATGAGATTAATTTATGCTATATGACAAGATTATTAATAGTACTTCAAACAATCACTGGTTTGCTTTGGCATAGCTTCGTATGATATGAGCAGAAGAGGATGTCAATTCTTCATATTGGCAGTGCTATCACGTTATTTAGTTTCGGTATAAAATTTTAACACATTAAACATATCACATTATTACAATAATCACAAACAACATTAATACAATAATTGATACCAATAACTTTTAAAATTGCATGCCGAAACACGACGACAAGATAGTACCACCAAAATGAAGAATTGGCACCTCGTTCTGCTCATATCGTACAAAGACATAAGGAGTCAGACTGAAATATTTGTATTAGACTAGTCGAGATATGTAACATATTAAAATTTCATTCCAAAATTCTATGACCTGGTAGTAACAGTAAAATGACAAATTGGAACCTCCTGCTGCTCATATCATATCAAGCCGAGGCAAATCCATCATTATTTCATGTACTGTTAATAATATTTCCCTCCATCATAATTTTATCTCAAAAATCAATGACGTAGTCATTTTTGTCGCAGCCTGTACGCAGCCTAGTCTAACATGGCTGAGCACCAAGGCCGACTACTAAGGAATTTGTCACTTTTAAATTTAACTTTCCATTAAAGTATGCATTTAATACATGTCTGTTAAAAGTGTTGTGCTGTTTTTAAAAAGTTCTATTTTAAGTTATTTAAAATAACAAAACTCTGAAGTGGCCAACAACTGGTTCAATGATGGCTGAACATTAGATTTGAGTGCCTGACTATTGGAGAATGCCCCTTTTAAATTTAACTAAATAACTGCTGCAAAATGATAAGAAAAGTATATTTTAACATATGAAGCAGTTAAAAATGCTGTGGCATTTTAAGAAAATTCTATTTTAAGATATATATATATATAAAAAAAAAAAAACTCACTTACATGGCCGACTATTGGGACTTTTACCCTGTATTTTTTGTAACAGTTAATTTGACTGAGAAACTGAAATATCTATATTTTAAAAATAGTTCTTTTTAAAAAATATTTTAACATTGCTATCCTGTTTAATTAACTTTTGTAAAACTCTTGCATGCATTCATAGGAGATAGTGAACACAAGTTATTGGTCGATGGTAAATATTTCTCTCTTTTTGGTGTATGTGGTAGTTCCTGGATTTTGATTTTTGTGCACTTTTATGATATTTTCAGCTTTATGTGAATCTTTTAGGTATTTTTATTTAGAAGCTAGTGAATCCTATTTGATTATATCTATTATGATGTAAAAAGTATAGATTTTAAGTACTTCTGCATCTGCTGTTATAAGTTTTACTGCTTTTATCTTTATAATCTTTTGTAATGATATTTGAAATAATAATGTTTTAGATTATACTTAGTTTTTTAAGAGAACTTTATTCTGGCATTCTATTTTTTGGTGTGTTTGTGCCTACTTCATCTTTCCTTTTTCTTCCAATGCGCAAATTTACATCTTATAGCTGTATTTTTATTTTATTTGTTTTAGTTTATATACTTCTATATGAAACAATAAAATAATTAAAAAATAGTAACTAAGAGAGTAAAAAAAAAAAAAAAATGACACGAATCTATTGGTGTTTAAGTAAATTAAAAGTTTAACCAGTTTTTACAGAAATATAAACTTTGTTGTATATTTGAGTTATTCAAATTATTATATTAGAATGTAATGTAAGTATTTGAATCTCGTCCTATTTACTGTAAATATGCCTGAAAAGCTATTTTAACTTTCAAGTTATTTGTAATTTACATTTTGCTTTTGTTTTTCATTCTTATTTTTTCTGTGATGTATTGTTGAAATAAACATTTATTAGGAAATATATATGTGTTTATATGAATTGTTTGAAGCTAAAGTAGTGAAACTTCATTGTATTTTAAGGTTAAGGTTTGTACAATTGTACATGACATATGACAATATATTGTAAGGATTATTAGACCTATTCTAGTTTCAAGAAATATTGCAAATGCTGATAGCAGCAAAAATTTGAACTCATGAAGGATTTTTCTAAGACAGTTGTGTAGACTTTGTATCTTCAAAGAAAAATAATGTATGTTACACCATTTTAATTAGGAATTTTCACGTTTTCTAATTTTATTTTTATATAATAGAAAACAGAAAGATAAGAAGAACAGTATTTTTTTTTTTAAATTTTGAGCTGTAATTGTTGATTTCTGACAGTTTTTATAGCGCACTATTTACCGTGTTCCGAAAATGACACTTTTTACTACGCCGGTCTTCTGACGTCATAGTTCATGATAAGGAGAGAAACACAGCATTTGTTTACGCTTTGGATAGAGCGTTTGGGGGTTTTCTTTTCTTGTAATAAAATTCGTGGGTATTACATTATCAAAAGTAATAGAATCTTTATGAAAATACAAATGTACTAAAGATCTAAAGAACTCGCAAACTACAAAAAAGTTATCCTTAATTTTTTAAGACCTTTTAAAAAAATAGTATAATACAAAAGTAACAGTTAAAGTAAATTTGATTTTCTCCATTGACATTTAAATTTTGAAAGAAAAAAAATGATTCCAATATAAAATATTTATACCAGTTATAAGTTATACGATATTGTGTGTTAGAATAATTATTTTTTATTAGAAAAAATATGATTTTTATAAATCATTCAATATACTACAGAGGCAAAAGCATTTCTGGCAATGTGTGACAGATATTTGAGAATTTGACGGTAATCTGCTAACGTTGCAATAATTTTACAAAACTCCTTGATTCATTTATATACATTATTAAAATATAAAGTAAGGAAATGATTGTTTTGATTAATTTAATTCATAAAATGAATATATTTTGAATGTAAATATAAATTAATTAGAATTTAACTCAAAACAATAATTTGTTGATAAATTTTATCACCACACATGATGGTTTCTTTTAATTTATAACTTAGATGTATTGATTCTAGTTTTTTTTTTTTTTAAATATAACATTACAAACCCTAATGTTAAAGTACCTTTCAGGATTTTGTTTGTTTAACCAGGTGGAAATAATTTCAGTATTATATTAAGTATAAATACTTTTGTATCACTTTTTATTTAAACATAATTATAATATCCGTTTACACATATATAAAGCACTGATACAACAACCTATATATATAATATATATACAAATTTTATATGATGTGTCCAAACAGTCAGATACCAGTATATAATTAATGTTTTTTGCATAAAAGAAAGACTGAAATTTATAATTAACCTGAAAAAAAAATGTATTTCTGTGATGCGTCAGTATTTTTTAGCAGAAATCAAAATATAAACTTTGATTAGGAAAAATAATAAGATATTTATGCTAGATATAAATAAACACACACACACACACACCTATATATATATATATATATATATATATATATATATATGCCCTCCTAACAGTTATGCTCGACAACTCCCATCCAGACTCCCACAGGGCTATAAAAACATGCTAATTTTCTTCGTTTAAAAAACTTTATCTGATTATGGAAGGTTAAATGATATTATTGCAAGAAGTGGCGATGTCCTGTAATCAGGTTGCCGTTTATTTCCCTTTGAGTGGGGGATTTTCAGCGCCCCAGACCGCATCCACTGTTGTCCCAAAAGCTGACGTCTGTTTTCGTGATTAGTTAAGAAAGATCAATTAAAGATTTGAAAATCAGCTGTTATAAAATAGCTAAGGTGATTCTAAAATGGTCTTCTCAACAACGCGATTCATTTTTAAACGCAAAAGCATGAAATTGGCAGGCATGACTATTGAAGCTATTTGAAATCGAAATGAGTTTTCCATTTTTTTAATAAATAAATTACTTATCAAGTTATAACTGATTTGTGTCACGTGACATACTTTTTTCCCTTTTCTCGTGCTGCCGTGTCGAGAATTCAGTTCAAAATGCCGACTTTGACAGCGTTTTCTGAAATATCTTCTGCTTTCGAAAAAAAGAGAAAACGTCTTCGATTACATAGTTTCTGAATAAGAACACCTGCCTATTTCATGCGTTTTCTAACAAAAATGAATTCAGAAATGTGTCAAAAAGTAGCTCTTTTGGATTTAGCAGTCTTAAGTTAAAACTGTCGCTGCTTCCCGAAGTTTTATAATGCTTAGAAAAAAGTTTTATTTTACATGCTATAAGAAAATCGTTTATATGATGTAAATACGACGAATTAAATATATATCGTTTTAATTAGGAGTGATTTTTAACATTCATTGCTTTTCGCACGTAATAATTTAATTATTTTAAAGTTTCTTTATTTTTTTACAATCGGGTGTAAATAAATGTTTCGATTGAAAAGTATTTGTAAATGTTATTACATATTTAGGCTATTTTAAAACGGTTGACAGTGGGAAATAAAATGTTATTTCAAACTATTAATTACATCTTTATTTAGATAATGAAATTTGAATGAAAAATTTGAAAAATACTTTAAAAATTTAACAAATTAAAAAAATGTTTGCATATTGCACACCACAATCTAGACAAGTATGCTTACGAAAGATTATTAAATTGCTATGCATAGTTTTTGATCCTATAAAACTTTTAAATGAGCTATTTTGACCAATTTTAACATTAAATAGCTAATAAAATGATTCTTCAATTTAAAAACTGCTTGCTTCAGCGTATTTATTATACATTTTTCTACAAAACTACATGTTTTTATGTTGTTATATGCAATAATTACTGTATTATAAGCCGAGAAAGTCAAAATGTCACAATAAATTCAATTACGTCAACGGCATCAGCATTAGTTAAGTACTTTTTTTAAGAATAGTGAGATACAACGAAAATGAGAGATTGATAAAAATATCGTAAAGACCAAAGTAGAAATAAATTTGGAGATAAAAAAAATTCAAAATGCTTGCAAAACCCGAGCCGAGAACCGAAACGCCGCTTGCAAACAAAATGTAAACATTGGCACATCGTGAACAGTGACGTCATAGCCAATCACGCAGCGTTTTCAAGTCGCGTGGTTTTCTCGTAACTTTAAACCTAATTTAACAATTATTGAACGATTTTTTTACATTTTTGAGAACATTTTTAAAATTTATGAGCCTGGAATTATCAGAAAAATATAAAGTTGGCCGATTTCCTCATGTGTGCAAATTCCTCATTGGCTCCTATATCTACTCTAGTATAACTTTGTAAATCCAGACCAGTGTTGAATTCACTGGGACTATGTCTCTCTGTGAGGGACATAACGGTGTTCCAGGGGAGGGGATTACACTTCTAGACCTACTTCTAGATTACAAATCTTTCTTATCCCCCCCCCCCCCCCTATTTCAACACTGATTCAGACCTCTAAAAGCCAGAAATATCCAAAGTATAGACACTTAAATCTTGAATTTTATTTTATTTTTATTAATAGTAACAGAATACTTCTATACAAAATGGAAAAAAAAATCTTTGCTTCATACAATCAATGATAGAATACATTATGGTGTTAAAATAGAGGAGTTGATCATATAGAAATTTTAGCAGTTGTAAATTTTTGCTATTTTTACAATAACCTCACTTTGCATTTCTTGAAATCAAAAACAGAAATTATGTATTCTTGCTAATTTATTCTTGCCAATGTCTTGGAATAATGCAATTGAAGTTATGAAATTAGACATCCTTTTAATAAAAAAATCTTTTTTTGATCAGCATGAAGTAGTAAATGTGCTTTCCTAGTGTGCCTTTAAAAATATTGCAGAGATATTTAATCAACCCTCAAGGGCTTCTTATAATATTTCTGGAAGCAATAATTTTTGCCAAAAACTTGTTAATGATATTTTCTTCAGTTAAGTGACATCACCATTTCAGTGATTGATGGTTCAAACTCTACTGAATCTGACTGGTAATATCAGAAATAAAATTTTATAAAAAAAGAATCTCCAGAATAAATTCAGGAATACTTTAAAATGATATACCGAAAAAGTGAAACTGTTGTTTTCCATAGTGAGGAATAAAATATGCGAATAGCGCAACATGATTCGTAATGTAATTCACCATGCTCCATGATTGCAGAGAAACGCTATCCGGAGCAAAGACTCAAATGGCACTGAAGATGTTGTTTTAAAATTTATTGCTAATATATAATAGGTTTCTACCTATTTCTTTTCATTTCATTTCTTATCATTTCATTTAAACTATTTTATTTTCTCTAGTCTCTTATACATACTTCTGGTTTAGCAGTTTATTTGTTTTAGCTACTTAAGTTTTTCTTTAGACACTATCATTATCTTTCATTTTAGTATTTAATATATTAAATATCATTTTAATAAATACAATATTTTTATTTTTATCCTTTAACAAGAAAGAGTCAGGTTATATCTGACTCAAACCCGCAATGTCTACTTAAAGTCATACTACAAAGCGATTTGACCTCGACAAAACAAATTTCGCTGACTGACTAGCCACATGACCCAAATCAGACGCAAAATTTTTCCATCGATCTGCAATCCGACCCAGGCCCAAACATGACTTGAAAAACACAATCATATAAAATTAATCCCCAATTTAATATTATTGTGAAAAAATAATCCAATAATATCTCTAATATAAAATTTATGTTTTTTGTCGAAAAATGAATATGTAAAGAATAAATATATTCAGATATGTAATATTTGATCTAAAACAGTATTTCAGACTTTCTTTAGAAAAATCAGTTTGTGTCTAATGCGACCCACAGGAACCTGAATCCAAAACAATCAATTAATGCGACCTGCATAAAAAAAAATGGCAATCCAACATTCCCCCAAACTGCGGGTTGTATCTGGTGTGGAAAGATTGGGTTACACAGCCCAATACAAAACTTTATCTGAACCAAAATCGCAAATTAGGTTGGGTTGTGTAAAATCAGGTTACCCGAATGAAGGATCCTATATGGAATCAATAATATAAATTCTGTATTAAAAACATTCATCTATACTAATATTATAAAGAAGTAAAGATTGTTTGTTTGTTTGTAGGGGATAATCTCTGGAACTACCGAACCGATTTCAAAAGTGATCGTGGCAAATTGATAATGACAACCCCTGCTCCAACATAGGCTATATTTTATGTTGGTGCCACTAACCCCAGGGGGGGGGTGCAGAAATGAAAAACGTTCTAAAATTGCGATTTTTTTTTTATACTGAAGGAGCTAGAAACATGAAATTTGGCATGGTAGTTAATAAGATGTAAATGCTCTCTAAGAACAAATTCGAAAAAAAATTTGAAATTTAAAAGGGTGAGATGAGCGAAAAGCGTTTAAAAAAATTCTAAATTACAATTTCTGCAGAATCTCTGGAACTACTGAATCGTTTTCAAAAGTGATGGTGGCAAATTGATGGTGACAGTCCCTGCTCCAACATAGGCTATATTTTATATCGGTGCCACTACCCTCATGGGGGGTGCAGAAGCGAAAAACATTCTAAAATTTTGATATTTTTTTTACACTGAATGAGCTAGAAATTTAAAATTTGGCATTGTAGTTACTTATAAGATGTAAATGCTCTCTACAAACAAAATTAAAAAAAATTCAAAATTTAAAAGGGTGAAATGAGCGAAAAGCGCTCTAAAAACATTCTAAATTACAATTTCTATGGAATCTCTGGAACTACAGATCCAATTTCAAAAGTGATGGAGGCAAATTGATGGTGACAATCCCTGCTCCAACAGCCTCTTTAATAAAAAGCTATGCGTTGCTGACGACTTGATTTTTCACTAATTGTTGCCACAGATTAATCTTGGAAAATGAAACATTTGAAGTTAATGACAAAAATAATAGCTCGAAAAGAATTTGTCACAAAACTGTTAGACAAACTGCGTTTGAAAGGTAAAAAATTGTATTTTTCTTGATATAAATTTCAAATCTAATGATTATGCCATTTTTCAAATATTGAATTTCAAAAATTACCAAATTTCATGCATAAAAAGATAATAAGGGCGACGTGTCCTGACGTGCATATTTTGTTTGATTAAAAGTTCGTTAAGAGAAATTGACCAGCCTAGCGGGCGTAGCTTGCTAGTGTAATATAAAAAATTGAGGATGTCGGGTCAACAAAGTACAAAGCCACATTTTTGGTGAAATAAATCTAACCTTGTAATCCGTTGCTTATTATTGTAAATTATAATATCCTACATATTATTTGTTTCTATTGTCACTTGGTGGCAGTATATGTCCCAGGTTTCGTTTATGCCCCCCCATGAAAATAGCTAATTTACAAAGGACATAACAGTAATATCATTAAAGTAATGCCATATTGTTATTCAGAATATCTCAAATGTTAATAAGACATTGACAAAAAAACTTTGTTATATATCTTGATTTAAGTATTTGATCTAAATTTCAAACTGATTTATCTCAGAAGTTTACAAATATGGCATAGTACATTTATGCCCCGAATCCCTCAGTTGTCTTTGTCTGTTTTTAGACATTTTAGTCTTTTTTTTTGGAGTGGTTTACCACTCCTAGACCTGAATTTAAAATATGGGGAAAAACAGACACAGAGGGGTGGGGTGTAAATATTTTTTATTGGTGACTGGAATTTTTTGCTAGCTATCAGAATTATGCATGCATCACCATTTCTGGTATCTTGATTAATTTTTTTAAATGTAATTTTTTGATTAAAATAATCTTAAATACTTAATATGCTGAATGCTTGTGACTTATGATCGTTTTATTTAAAAAATTACAAATAAAATAACCATAAATCAAATTCTTAAAAGGTGTCATTTGACATCGGTAGAAATAGTGATGTGTGTGTTGGGGGATGCACATATTTATATGCATTTTCATACATTCAAAGTTGTTCATAAAACCTTCTGTTTCTTTGTGACCCTACATGGCTGAAATTGAAACTAAGTGATATTGATTATTACTTAATATTATACATTTATGATAAACATAATGCTAAATTTTCTTTCTTTTTTTTTAAGTTTTAGATCGACCTTCCTCCAGAATGTCATTTTTGGATCAATTTTTAAAAGACACTTCACAAAGATTAGCTCATAGTGATAGTGGTGAATCTGGTGGTGCTGGTGATGAAGCTGATGTAGAGGATAATCAACCTGCTTCTGTAGGCAGCAGTAAATCAACTGCATCTGAGGCTAGTGCTGTAAGTATGTAGCGTGTGATATGTGGATGTTTTAAATAGTAATGAAATATTTTCGTCGTATATAAATATATGTATATGTGTGTGAATTTGATTTATTTGATTATTTTTATTCTCACAAGCACAAAATGCTCACCCAAAGTACTTCTCCTTTATAGGATAATATCTTTTATGTGATATGGAATTGTATTTGTATTATTTGCATTATGAATAGAATATTTTGAAATATCTCAGATAAAAAAGATAAATAAGTCAGAAAATGTTGTAAAAATTTATTATTGAACCTGTATTCTCCTTTTTATTGCAGTTTAAATGTCTTTTGTATATTATATTGACATTATTCTACATTTTATCTTATTTTTAATCTCACAAGCACAAAATGCCCACCCCAAAGTATTTCTCCTTTTTAGGATATCTTTTATGTAGGTAATGGCTTTAATAAAATCAACTAATTGATTATACAAGCTGATATAATCATGTAAACATAGTATTCTCAACTTTATGCACATTCATGTAGATTTTTATGAACCTTTACGTTGATTGTCCTTCCACAATGCTGTAAAACGAAACAGACGCCATTGTGCTGTTATATTTTCTAATATTTGCACAAAATTTAGGCTATTAAAGACCAACTCATTTATTTAATCATTTACAGTAGGATTTGCTAAAGAATGATATAGCAATATGCAATATACTAAAACTATCCATGGAAAATTAACATTGCAAGTTCCATCGAAATCCATTCAACAGAATTTTTTAAAAAGACTAATGTTTCATGGTTTCAACTTATTATAAAACTTTTCACTCTAATTCTATAAGTAAGCAACGTAGAACGAATGTACGATAATCGTTACAGAAATATGCAACATCTCATGAACTATAGAACTTGGAAGAATGTACTTGGTACCATTCTATTCAGCATACAAAAATACAGTAATATATGTTATTATTTCTCACATAACTATAATTTTAAAAAGTTTGTTATCCTTTTTACCACCCTTAGGGGTAGAGTTTTAGAAAATCCCTTCTTAGTGTGCCTCTACATCCTAAAAAGTATCTTTTTACTCCAATTTTCGTGTTTGTAGGTTCAGTAGTTTGGGCTGCATATTGATGTTCTCCCCAGTCAGGACTTTAATTTATATATATAACTGTTTTCGGGAACAGATTTTGTCCCATTATATTATAACGATGAAAGAAGTCCCTCGTGTTTTATTGACAGTTTGAATTTTTTCCATTGCTATAATAACATGTGTATTTTTAGAAATTATCATTTGTAATATTAGAATTTTGAGGTTTTTGGTGGCAAAAGCATCGCCAAATTAGAAAAAAATATGCAATATCTCCCAAACTATAGGATTTAGAAGAATGCACTTGGTACCATTCGATTCAGCATACAAAAATACATTAAAATATGCTATCATTTGTCACATAACTATAATACCCAATCTTCTTAGGGGTGGAGTTTTAGAAAATCACTTCTTTGTGCGCTTCTACTTCCTAAGAAATATTTTTTACCCCAATTTTCATGTTTGTAGGTTCAGTAGTTTGGGCTGCGCATTGATGTTTTCCCCAGTCAGGGCTCATTTATATATATATAGATAACTGTTTTTGGGAACAGATTTCGTCCCATTGTATTATAACAATGAAAAGAAGTCCCTTGCATTTTATCGACAGTTTCAATTTTTTCCGTTGCTATAATAATGCATGTATTTTTAGAAATTATCATCTGTAATATTAGAATTTTGAGGTTTTGGTGACAAAAGCATCGCCAAATTAGAAAAAAATATGCAATATCTTCCAAACTATAGGACTTAGAAGAATGTACTTAGTATCATTCAATTCAGCATACAAAAATACATTAAAATTTGTTATCATTTGTCCCATAACTATAATACCTGATTTTTAAATAATTTTTAAAAAGTTTACCTTTTTTACCCCTATTAGGGGTGGAGTTGGAACAGAATTTTTTAAAAAGACTAATGTTTCATGGTTTCAACTTATTATAAAACTTTTCACTCTAATTCTATAAGTAAGCAACGTAGAACAAATGTACGATAATCGTTACAGAAATATGCAACATCTCATGAACTATAGAACTTGGAAGAATGTACTTGGTACCATTCCATTCAGCATACAAAAATACAGTAATATATGTTATTATTTCTCACATAACTATAATTTTAAAAAGTTTGTTACCCTTTTTACCACCCTTAGGGGTAGAGTTTTAGAAAATCCCTTCTTAGTGTGCCTCTACATCCTAAAAAGTATCTTTTACTCCAATTTTCGTGTTTGTAGGTTCAGTAGTTTGGGCTGCATATTGATGTTCTCCCCAGTCAGGACTTTAATTTATATATATAAATAACTGTTTTCGGGAACAGATTTCGTCCCATTATATTATAACGATGAAAGAAGTCCTTTGTGTTTTATTGACAGTTTGAATTTTTCCCATTGCTATAATAACATGTGTATTTTTAGAAATTATCATTTGTAATATTAGAATTTTGAGGTTTTTGGTGGCAAAAGCATCGCCAAATTAGAAAAAAATATGCAATATCTCCCAAACTATAGGATTTAGAAGAATGCACTTGGTACCATTCGATTCAGCATACAAAAATACATTAAAATATGCTATCATTTGTCACATAAAAAAGAAGCGTAGAAAATCGCTTCTTTGTGTGCCTCTACATCTTAAGAAATATTTTTTACCCCAATTTTCTTGTTTGTAGGCTCAGTAGTTTGGGCTGTGCGTTGATGTTCTCTCCAGTCAAGAATTTTATATATATATATATATATATATATATATATATATAAAACTTTAAGTAAAATTTAACCATTGAAACATAAGAAACTGACCACATACACTGAAATCCCGATACCAAAGAGCCCTGTCATTTTACAAATTAAAATTGTAGTCCTAATAAAAGTAACATTATTAATTCAAATTAAGAAGAAGAAAAAAAAAAATTAAATAAATAGAAAATAAGGAATGAAATATAAACCACACGAGTATATACACAAATAAAAGCTTATAAAGTAATTTACTTTTTCAAGGGCAAGAAAATCACATTTATAAGCAAAGAACGATTGTTTTCTGTATATGACACCAGCTTTTGCTAAATATAGTGCCATATCTTGCCCGAACAATCGCTGAAACAATATTGAATAACAAGACCTTTACAATGGAATATTATAAATTATACATACAATTTGAAAAGGAGTGTGAAAAAGAATTTAAAAAAATTAAAAAATATATATATTACTTATATTAATAATATCCCAAGATATTTAGTATATTGTGAGCACATGTACAAAGTTGTATCCAAAAGAAGAGGTTAAATTCACAGTTAAATAGAGAATCCTTCAGATCATAAATTGTAACCTACAGTTACAGTTATTTTTATTTAACTAAATAGATTACAACATTTTAAAAAATGTAGAAAAAAAAATTATGATATACATATAAATAAAAACCATCAATTATTTTATTTTAATTTTAATTTAATAAATTAAAATATATAATATTACTTGATAATTTGAAAGTATTTCATAGATATTATTACCTCCATACTAAATTTCCAAGTTTTAATATTTTAAATAAGCTATACTACTGCTATCTATTGTAAAAATATTAGACTATTTTAGCATACTATCAAATACATTGCTGCTGACATCTGGTGTACAGATATTCTACTAAAACTTTAATATTGTATGTATAATTACTTATATGCAGCTGTAATGTAGTGTAAATATATTAATTTTACTAGTTAATATTAACGATATATATAGAGAATAAGAGTTACTAGTATAATATAATTTATATTTTAACTAACCCATTTAAAATATATCTTAATTTAACCCAAACATTAATGTAGAATCCATATGATGCTTTCATTTTATAAATTAGTATTATACTTAGAAATAACATAGATTATTCAATATGGTAATGCACTTATTATAATTTAAATCCAGCTATTTAAATAATATCTACCATGAAAAAAATATATAAAAAACATAAATATTAATTAAATTAAATGATCTAATAATAAAATAAAATAAATAATATAAAACTAAGAGATATGTTTATTAGTGTACTATATTTAATAAATATTTAATATTTACTAAAATTAAATATGTTTAACATATTAATATTATATTGTATTGATTAACCCATTGTAACATCCTTGATAATTTTAACTTTTGTTACAACCCCAATAATATTAACTCCAAATAATCATAACAACAATTATAGAATTTGCCGACATGTAAATTTTAATTTATGAATGACTTTTAACTAAGATGATCCTATGCAGCACATGCTCTTAATATGAGTTATAATTTAGCGAAATATATCAACAGTCAAAAGTTGAAAATTAACGTTAAATTTTAAAATATGAATGACATTAAACTAGGATAATCCTATGCTGCAACGCACACAATAGGATTAAAAGTTTAGCCAAATATATCAACAATCAAAAGTTGATTATCATTTTTATCAAGGAGATTTTAACAAAAAAAAAAAAAAAAAAAAATACAGACATTTAACCCAAATTAAATCTATATTTATATGTGTAAAATTGATTTAACTAAATAGTAAGGATATCCATAAACTTGTGCAATTTGAAGGATATGTTTTAAATTTTGATTTTTAAAGTTATTTGAACAAAGATTATTAATTCTATGTGCGAAATTTAGTAAAATATTTACAAATACTGATTTATGTATACATGACAAATAGTTAGTAAATAAGTTAACCTTAAAAGTAAAATCATTTCGCTTGTCATAAATGTCAAATAAAAGTTTATTATCTTTAAGAATTATCTTAAGATCAAGAAAATTAATTTCATTATTTGCCATAACATTGAAACTATAAGTTAAATTTTTATGATATTTTATAGGTAATAAATAATTTGAATTACTATTAAAATAGAAGACAATAATGTCATCTATATAACGGTATATTTTACAATTAGCAATATTAGAGTTACGTTCATAATAATATAAATACAATTCTGCAAGAATTGAAGAAACAATGCCACCTTGAGGGAGTCCACAGCTTTGTATATATATAGTATCATTAAAAACAATATAATTATAATGGAGAATAAATTTAGTTAATGTTTTAAAGTAATTTAACGAAATTTTATTTTTTAATTTAATAGAATCCTTGTATTCCTTATATAATAAATTTACTATCTTGAACATATCGTTAATATCAATGTTATTAAATATGTCATTAAAATCAAACGTCTTCATGTATTTTATGTTATTTAAATTTTTAATATTATTGACAAGTTAAAAACTATTTTTTATGCTATACAAATTATCTTTTTGTTTTGTAAGTTCAAACAATTTAGTGAGAATACTTAATAAAAATTTGCTTGCATTATTGTTATAAGTATTACAACCGATTGTTACAGTTCTAAATTTTAAAGGAGTTTTGTGGAATTTAGGTATAACAACTATGTATGGATAATTAAAGTTATAGTTTTTAATTTTTAGTAATTTATAAAATTGAAATATATGTCGATTATTAATGATTTTATCTAGATTAGTTATTTTAAAGTTTAAATTTGTATTTATAGCTTTAGTTATTAACTGCGAATAATAATATTTGCAGATGAAAGCATAATTGTTTGGTGATTTATCAACATATGTAATAATAAATTTGTTTTGTAAATTCGTTATTTCACTATTTAGGTGTTTAAAATTAAAATTATATATGTCCAAATTCCTATGAAGTTCAGCATTTAAATTACTTAAAACATTTAATTTCCATTCATTAAAAAATTCAAGAGGTTTATTATAATCTATTGATATTTTATAAATAAAAAGGTCAAGATCCAGATTAAATTGTTTTAAAATAGAAAAAATTGTATAACATGAAGGTAATCGAAATTTAGTCCCATTAGTCATAAGATTACGCAAGTAATCATTCTCTACAATATTAATTATATATATATATATATATATATATATATATATATATATATATACTAGATGGTCGCTTTTGAGTTGGGTGCTGATATGTTCTGTATGCTACCTTGACTTCGTTTGGGGCCCAGAAAATGCATTTTACATGCAAACAGAAAAATATAAATGAAATACTTTATTTTAAACTATACAAAAATAACTAATATATAAAAAAAGCACGTAAATAAATATTTTGCAACATTAGTAATATTTTTTTTCATGATCCCTTTGACAAAGTACTGCTGGGTCCTGCCTGTTATTATCTAGGGTGGGAAGAGAACTTTCAGATAAAATAAATAAAAATGGGATTGCCTAAGATACATGGCGATCATTGTAAATGGGCACTATGATTTCACGCCCATAAATTCTCAATGCAGTGGTCAGTATTTAATTGCAGTATTTAAATCGCAAATCTTTACTTCCAAAAAATGTATTTTGAAAAGAGGAGGAAATGTATTATATCTATACTTATAAAAGAATATGTCCTGACTGACTCATAATCAACGCTGAGCCAGCCACAGTTGTTGGTCCTAGGGTTATGAAATTTGGAAGACATGTTACATTGTAGGCACCCTCTAAGAAAGGATTTTTGAAAATTCACACACTAAGGGGGTTAAATGGGGTTTAAAAGTTTTAGGTCTTTTTGCCCTATCTCAGAAATAATAAGACAACTATTGCTGATTTTTTATTATGTATTTTGTGTGACATTTTTCCAAGGAAAAGTTTTCTTTTTTTCTTTTTAATTTTATATTTTATAAATTGTT
Organism: Maratus michaelseni; assembly: GCA_963931845.1. Lineage (NCBI taxonomy): Eukaryota > Metazoa > Arthropoda > Arachnida > Araneae > Salticidae > Maratus > Maratus michaelseni. The sequence continues at coordinate 250,947,791 of OZ007590.1, read as the reverse complement.
TTTGCGCTTTTTGTCTTTTAGCGATCGGATTTTAATTTTTATATAAGATATAGGGTAAATGTACCAATAGTCGGCCACCCCCCAATAGTCGGCCACATTGAGATAAAATGCCTTACGCATAGCTTATTTTTGGTTCTAAATGAAATATTACAATTTGGTTACATGCAACCATCTTTCATAAGTCATAAACCATCACCAAAGAATTATGGGTACTTTTATTGAATTTGTAATCAGCCATTTTTTTCAAGATTGAGGTCAAATCGCCATTTTCCCTATTTTTTTGTTAACAGATGGCAATTATTTTAAAAGGCAAGTATTAATTTATTTTTTATTTTTTTCTAAAAATATAAGGCTAGAATATTAGCAGGGTAAATAAACTAATGTTTTTTGATTATAAAAAGTAAATAAATTTGTTGCTTTTAATTAATTTTAATGTGGCCGACCATTGGGTATTAATTTTACTTACATATCCAAAAGTCGGCCACCAGGAGCTGAATAATGAATACATAACTTATTGTACTTTTTAACAATTTCCAACCTAGTTGAAAAGTGTTTATGACTTCGGTTTGTCTGGCCGTCTGCCGTCTGTCCGTGCTCTAACTCCCGTAAATATGCTCGGATTGCCCTGCAATTTTTATATGTTATAATCGTTATCTATAGCATGTTCCCTATTTCAACGGAAGTGTGTAGCACTTATAGTTTTTTACAGGGACACTCAAAAGAATTCCGTTACATTGCGGTCTATGGGGAAAAATCATTTGCGGTTTATTTAAATAATGTTTCACTATTTTAAACGCATTGAAATTTATATATATCACTAAGGTGCATTAGAAGAAGCTTAATATGGAATAGGGTGTGCATAGCACTTATACTTACTTTACAGGGACAGTCAAAAGAATTCCGTTACATTACGTCTATGGAGAAAAATCGTCTGCGGTTTATTTAAATAATGTTTCCCTATTTTAAATGCATTGAAATTTGTATAAGGTTCATTACAAGAGACTTACTACAGAATATTGTGTGTATAGCAGTCATCGTTCATTTACAGGGACACACAAAAGAATTCTCTACTGTATGTTAACAATAATTCCTGGAAGTGCGTTTTAAGTTACTGAATGCGATTTTAATTTTAAATCGCTTTTTGTATATTACGTGGTGTGTATAAATTCTGTAGATCCTATACAGGGAAGCACAAAAGTTCCGTATTATTTAACTCTAGACAGAGAATTTTAAACTGTGCTACGTGTTTCCTAACTGAACTAAAATTTAGCATCCTATGTAGTATATATACAAATCTATAGATCCTATACAGGGCAATAAAAGTATTCGGATTACTTAGATGTTATCTTTTAGCTTATTAAAGAGTATGATTCGTAAAATTATTTTGGAAGCGTTGGAAAGTGTTACATAATCTATGCTTGACGCATGATTTTTCGTTCTTGTTTGAATTTATTGAAGTGAAAACTTCTTTAGGCGCGTTGGGCATTTTTTGAGATGGGAAAAAACCATTGAACTCGCGACACTGTTACTGTAACCGACACCTCTGTATATAAATATGTGCATGTATTGTGTATAGTTAGGTATGATCTAGGGCGGGACGGGCGCGGCGCAAGCTTGCCTGTGCGCTATTGCACCGCGGTATAGTAAGCGTTATAGTAAGCGCAGAAAAATGTAAGCGGTATAGTAACACAGAAAAAATGTAAGCGGTATAGTAAACGCAAAAAAAATGCAAGTGGTATAGGAAGCGGTATAGTAAACGCAGAAAAATGTAAGCGGTATAGTACGCGTTATAGTAACGCAGAAAAATGTAAGCGGTATAGTACGCGGTATAGTAACGCAGAAAAATGTAAGCGGTATAGTACGCGACATAGTAAGCGGTATAGTAAAGCAGAAATATGTAAGTGGTATAATAACGTAGAAAATGTAAGCGGTATAGTAAGGTAGAGGAAGCGCAGAAAAAAAAGCAGGAACCACAGTGGTACAGGAAAAAATGTAAGCAGTATAGTAAGCGGTATAGTAAGCGCAGAAAATTGTAAGCGGTATAGTACGCGGTATAGTAACACAGAAAAATGTAAGCGGTATAGTAAGCTGTATAGTAAATGCTGTAGAAGTGGTATAGTAAGCGCAGAAAAATGTAAGCGGTATAGTAAAACAGAAAAAATGTAAGCGGTATAGTAAACGCAGAAAAATGTAAGTGGTATAGTAAGCGCAGAAAAATGTAAGCGGTATAGTACGCGGTATAGTAACGCAGAAAAATGTAAGCGGTATAGTAAGCTGTATAGTAACACAGAAAAAATGTAAGCGGTATAGTAAACGCAGAAAAATGTAAGTGGTATAGTAAGCGCAGAAAAATGTAAGCGGTATAGTACGCGGTATAGTAACGCAGAAAAATGTAAGCGGCATAGTAAGCTGTATAGTAAGCGGTATAGTAACACAGAAAAAATGTAAGTGGTATAGTAAGCTGTATAGTAAACGCAGAAAAATGTAAGTGGTATAGTTAGCGGTATAGTAAACGTAGAAAAATGTAAGAGGTATAGTAAGGTATAGGAAGCGCAGAAAACTGTAAGCAGTATAGTAAGCGGTATAGTAAGCGCAGAAAAAGGTAAGCGGTATAGTAAGCGTTATAGTAAGCTGTATAGTAAGCTGTGTTAGAAAAATGAGAACATGTCTAAGAAATGGAGTCCCTCATTTCTATATAATTTGTCTCATCATTCTATATATCTTTTATAAACCTTTTTAGTTCAACATTCATATAAAGTTTAATAATATTTAAAGTTATAATACCTTACAGACATCTTTAAATTATATTTTTATTTTGTGTTATGTTAAATTAAACAATGTTTTTATTCAAGAAGTCTCATAAAAATATTTTTAATTTAGTAATGAAATCATGTTTTATGTTTAAAGTTAGTTCAGTTAAATACTATTCTTTAGTTAAACTTTCATGGAAATACATATTCATAGTGAAAGATAAACTTACTTATTGAAATGAATTTGACCATTTTTGTATCTATATTAAATGTAAATATAAAGTTAATCTTTACTCTGGTACAATCTTTAGTTTTCTGTTTTCTGTTTACCTTGCATGGCCTCATAACTCGCGGTTACTTTTCTTTCGTTTACATCATTTGATACGCTTCATCGATTTCAATCTCCGTCATCGTAGTTGGCCTAGATGCCGGGAGATGACGTTGTCGTGACGTAATCACGGTACGTGTCAGGAGGCTAACGCCAGAACGATAGTTTTGCATAAATCAATGTCATTGACGTTCTGGAGGTTTCGGAAGATCGGTGTGAGCATGCGTGGCGTAGTAATCTGAGGGAGTACTGAGGTATATATAGTTGCATTCTTTGGTGAACGATCGTCTTCTTCAGCTGCCGCTTTCAGAGACTGTCCTTATTGTTTTAGTGTGGTGTTTTGTAATAGTGTGTACGTTCATCCCAGTGTCAGTCGTATTTATGTTGGTTATATTTTATCTTGGTTGAAAGTGATGACATTCTAGATTGTGAGTTTAGTGCTTGTTCGGCAGTTATTATGGTGAAAGAAGTGGAAAGAAGTATTCCTGGAAATGGTTTGACTTTTAATGGGATATGGTGTTGAGTGAATACGTTGTTTCGGAAACTTGGCGAAATCCTTTAATTAAGAAGTTAGTTTCTCATTAAAAGTGCTTTCTGACTTTCATTTATGAAATGAACTTATGTGTGGAATAGAGGAAACAGATCTACGTGCTTTGCTGCCATATAATGTTGAAGTGGCTAAGGTTCCAGATGGTCAATATTTAATCTAATCACGTCATGTTGTCATTTAGATATTGAGAACCTTTTTAGTAATTGTTAAAGTATATATATTGAGTGGGGTGACATTGTTATATTTATTTAATTGATTTTAAATTAAGTTTAATTATCATTGTTGTAATTGTTTGATTGAATGTTTAAATAAATATCCTTGGTTTTTAAATATGTTATCTTCCTTGTTTTTAAACCACTACATTTGGGTTTAACTTAATTGTTTTTCATTTATCTGGGGTATAAAAATCAGCTTTTACGTTTCCTTTAAAAGCGTGTTAACTCTGTTATCTTTTCTTAAACCCCATAACTATTATCTTTCATAATAGTTAACAAGCTGTATAGTAAGTGGTATAATAAGCGGTATAGTAAGCGGTATAATAACGCAGAAAAATGTGAGCGGTATAGTGCGACTGAAGTCTGGTTCCCGAAATTTTTTTATGTAAAATAATATGCATGATTTTTCATGTACAATAGCGCATTAAATGAAAATTGTAATATAATTTTTGTAGTAGTAGTTTATAATAATGAATAAAAAAACACTTGATTTAAAAGTATTTCCTGCACAATAAAACATTTCCTGACGATTCAAAAAATACACACGTAATTGTTCAAGTTTTCACTTCTGTCGGCACTCCCGGAGTGCCACTTTTTTTTTGTTGTTTGATAGATATAACTTTATCTCTACATCTAAAATAATTTTATATAAAAAAAATCTTTTTTTACGTGCTTGTTTGTTTGTTTGTACGGGAAACTACTAGAACTACCGAAATAATTTCAAAAGTAAAGGTGGCAGTCTGTGCTCCGACATAGACTATATTTTACGTCAGGACCACTTTTCGTAAGTAGATGGATGAGCAAAAAACATTCCAAACGTGCCCTTTTTGCCCTCTTGAAAGTTGGCATGGTTTTTGTTTTCTAAAAAATTCGAAATTTAAAAGTGTGAAATGAGTGGAAAAAGTTCTAAATTACAATTCATGTAGAATTGTTAGGAATATAAACTTGAAATTTAACATGTCTGTTACTTTTAAGAGGTAAATTCTGGATCAAGGCAATTAAAAAGAGGGGGAATTTTAGAAAATGAAAAAAACAGTGAATATTCTAAAAACATTCTAAATTACGATTTATATGGAATTACTAGGGAGAGAAATTTAAAATTTCCTAATTCTGTCATTTTTAATATGTAAACGCTGGTACGAAATAGTTTCTTAAAAAAAAACGGAATTTCAAAGAGTACAGAACCAAATAAACGTTCTAAAGTTTCAAAATCTGTGATAGTTTTGTTGCTGGAAACTTAAAATTTGGCATGGTGGTCAATTTTAAGACATAAACAACCGGCTCAGAAAGGCCTATAAAAATTTGGAAATTTAGAATGCTGAAATGAGAGGAAAATGTTCTGAATTATGTTTTTTTTAATAAAGTTTAGAGTAGAAACTTGAAATTAGACATGGATAATCTTTTCCATACGTAAGTGGTCTGACCGTAGCCGAACAGTTTCTAAAAAATTAGAAATTTAAAAGCAACTAAAAATTTTTTAAATTGCAATTTCTGTGGCTTTGAAACTTCAAATTTTGCATGGGGGTTTCTTTTAAGATGTAAGCTCTCGCAAAGAATGGTTTCTATAAAATTCGAAATTTAAAAAATTGAAATTATCAGTAATTGTTGTTTATCATTCTAAATTATGATTTATTTAGAATTAATAGGGATAGAAAACTGATATTCGATATCGGGGTTACTTTAAAGTCGCAAATGCTCGTACACAGTAGCTTTTTCTTAAACTAGATTAGATGCGGCAGTTGGTACCCTCATTATTTGCTTTTCAAGTCTGTTGAAAAGTATTAAAACAACTAGATTGGAATGCGGCAGTTGGGACCACCCCTCCCTACGCTTTTCCACTGCGGGGTTCAAAATGAACTCGTATACTAATAACTACATACTAAATATATTTAATGTTTAAAATGCATAAAAGTGTTAAAACAACTAGATCGGAATGACGTGATGCAGCAGTTGGGACCGCCCCTTCGCTGATGCACGAATGTATGCATATTTGGTTTTCAACTATGTTGAAAAGTGTTAAAAGCAACTCGATTAGATGCGGCAGTTGGTACCCCCATTATTTGCTTTTCAATTCTGTTGAAAAGTGTTAAAACAACTAGATTGGAATGCGGCAGTTGGGACCGCCCCTCCGTACGCTTTTCCACTGTGGGGTTCAAAATGAACTCGTATACTAATAAACTACATACTAAATATATTTCATGCTCAAAATGCTTAAAAGTGTTAAAACAACTAGATCGGAATGCCGTGATGCGGCAATTGGGATCGCCCCTTCGCTGATGCACGAATGTATGCATATTTGCTTTTCAACTATGTTGAAAAGTGTTAAAGGCAACTCGATTTGATGCGGCAGTTGGTACCCCCATTATTTGCTTTTCAATTCTGTTGAAAAGTGTTAAAACAACTAGATTGGATTGCGGCAGTTGGGACTGCCTCTCCCTTCGCTTTTCCACTGCGGGATTCAAAATGCATAATTCGATTCAAAACCCACTTTAATCTAACTTCAATTTGAGCGCGACCAGAAGGGGTACCAGCGTTTATTTATTTTTATTTATTATTATTATTATTATTATTTTTTGCAGTCGACTGTAGCATACAAAATTTAGTCAAAATCGCTTAAACCGTTTTTAAATGCAATTTGTTTGACCCATAGTGACCGCCAAATGACCCACTAATCGAATTTTCTCGAACATGTGACCAGCCAAATGGTTTTCTTGTATCCCAAAAAGTTAGGACACAAAACGTAGTCAAAATCGTTAAAGACATTTATTAGATAAGATAAAATTACCTTGGACCTTAACATGTGACCCTTAACTTGTGACCCAGCCCATTAGTCTTTTCGTACACCAAATCGGTAGGATACAAAATTTAGTCAAAATCGTTTGTCGTTTTTAGATAAAATTAGTTTGACCCGTAGTGACCCTAAAATGACCCACTAATCGAATTTTCTCAAACATGTGACCCAACCAATGGTCTTTTCGTACCCCAAAACGGTAGGATGCAAAATTTAGTCAAAATCGTTAGAGCCGTTTTTTAGATAAAATTTATTTAACCCATAGTGACCCCCATATCATATGACCTACTAATGAAATTTTCTCGAACATGCGACCCAGTCCAATGGTCTTATTGTATCCCAAAAATGTAGGATACAAAACTTAGTCAAAATCGTTAAAGCCATTTAGCAGATAAAATCAAGTTAGCTTTACCCGCAGTGACCCTAAATGACACACTAATTTAATTTTCTCGAACATGTGAGATAGCTCAATCACCTTCTTATAACAGAAATTGGTAGAATGCAAAATTCAGTAAAATTTGTTAGCGTCGTTTTCCAGGTAAAACTAGTTGGATGTATCAATCACAAAATTTTCTTCTATCTCACACAGGTTTCGCATACACTAAAATGAATCAGCACCAATTTATATCAAGGTCTAACTGAAGCTCAAGTTTTATTAAATTCTGTGCATTATTTCTTGATATATGACTGTCGCTAAAATCGTGTAAATCCTGCAAAATGCTCCATAGCAGCGCCACCTGCTGGTCGATTTGTACCAAAAACTAATCAGCACCAATTTACATCAGAGACTAACTGAATATAAGGTTTTACTAAATTCCGAGTATTAGTTCGTGAGATAGAGCTATTGCAGAAATCTCGAAAAATGCTGCATAACAGCGCCACCTGCTGGGCGATTTTTACCAAAAACTAATCAGCACCAACTTATATCACGGACTAACTGAATATAAAGTTTTATTAAATTCCGAGGATTAGATATTGAGATAGAGCTATTGCGGAAATCGTGAAAAATGCTGCATAGCAGCGCCACCTACCGGGCGATTTTTACCAAAAACTAATCAGCATCAATTTATATGAGGGACTAACTGAATCTAAAGTTTTATTAAATTCCGAGCATTAGTTCTTAAGATAGAGCTATTGCGGAAATCACGAAAAATGCCGCATAGCAGCGCCACCTGCTGGGCGATTTTTACCAAAAACTAATCAGCACCAACTTATATCACGGAATAACTGAATATAAAGTTTTATTAAATTCCGAGCATTAGTTCTTGAGATAGAGCTATTGCGGAAATCGCGAAAAATGCCGCATAGCAGCGCCACCTGCTGGGCGATTTTTACCAAAAACTAATCAGCACCAACTTATATCACGGAATAACTGAATATAAAGTTTTATTAAATTCCGATAATTAGATCTTGAGATAGAGTTATTGCGGAAATCGCGAAAAATGCTGCATAGCAGCGCCACCTGCCGGGCGATTTTTACCAAAAACTAATCAGCAGCAATTTATATCAGGGACTAACTGAATATAAAGTTTTATCAAATTCCGAGCATTAGTTCTTGAGATAGAGCTATTGCGGAAATCGCGAAAAATGCCGTATAGCAGCGCCACCTGCCGGGCGATATTTACCAAAAACTAATCAGCACCCATTTATATCAGGGACTCACTGAATATAAAGTTTTATTAAATTCCGAGAATTAGATCTTGAGATAGAGCTATTGCGGAAATCGCGAAAAATGCTGCATAGCAGCGCCACCTGCCGGGCGATTTTTACCAAAAACTAATCAGCATCAATTTATATCAGGGACTAACTGAATCTAAAGTTTTATTAAATTCCGAGCATTAGTTCTTAAGATAGAGCTATTGCGGAAATCGCGAAAAATGCTGCATAGCAGCGCCACCTGCCGGGCTATTTTTACCAAAAACTAATCAGTGCCAATTTATATCAGGGACTAACTGAATCTCAAGTTTTATTAAATTCCGAGCATTAGTTCTTGAGATAGAGCTATTGCAGAAATCGCGAAAAATGCCGCATAGCAGCGCCACCTGCTGGGCGATTTTTACCAAAAACTAATCAGCACCAACTTATATCACGGAATAACTGAATATAAAGTTTTATTAAATTCCGAGAATTAGATCTTGAGATAGAGTTATTGCGGAAATCGCGAAAAATGCTGCATAGCAGCGCCACCTGCCGGGCGATTTTTACCAAAAACTAATCAGCAGCAATTTATATCAGGGACTAACTGAATCTAAAGTTTTATTAAATTCCGAGCATTAGTTCTTGAGATAGAGCTATTGCGGAAATCGCGAAAAATGCCGCATAGCAGCGCCACCTGCTGGGCAATTTTTACCAAAAACTTATCAGCACCAACTTATATCACGGACTAACTGAATATAAAGTTTTATTAAATTCCGAGAATTAGATCTCGAGATAGAGCTATTGCGGAAATCGCGAAAAATGCTGCATAGCAGCGCCACCTGCCGGGCGATTTTTACCAAAAACTAATCAGCATCAATTTATATCAGGGACTAACTGAATCTAAAGTTTTATTAAATTCCGAGCATTAGTTCTTAAGATAGAGCTATTGCGGAAATCGCAAAAAATGCCGCATAGCAGCGCCACCTGCCGGGCTATTTTTACCAAAAACTAATCAGTACCAATTTATATCAGGGACTAACTGAATCTCAAGTTTTATTAAATTCCGAGCATTAGTTCTTGAGATAGAGCTATTGCGGAAATCGCAAAAAATGCCGCATAGCAGCGCCACCTGCCGGCCGATATTTACCAAAAACTAATCAGCACCAACTTATATCACGGACTAACTGAATATAAAGTTTTATTAAATTCCGAGAATTAGATCTTGAGATAGAGCTATTGCGGAAATCGCGAAAAATGCTGCATAGCAGCGCCACCTGCTGGGCGATTTTTACCAAAAACTAATCAGCACCAATTTATATCAGGGACTAACTGAATCTAAAGTTTTATCAAATTCCGAGCATTAGTTCTTGAGATAGAGCTATTGCGGAAATCGCGAAAAATGCCGCATAGCAGCGCCACCTGCCGGCCGATATTTACCAAAAACTAATCAGCACCCATTTATATCACGGACTAACTGAATATAAAGTTTTATTAAATTCCGAGAATTAGATCTTGAGATAGAGCTATTGCGGAAATCGCAAAAAATGCTGCATAGCAGCGCCACCTGCCGGGCGATTTTTACCAAAAACTAATCAGCACCAATATATATCAGTGACTAACTGAATCTAAAGTTTTATTAAATTCCGAGTATTAGTTCTTGAGATAGAGCGCCCACAAAATTGTTGTCACAGACAGACAGACAGTCACAGACAGACATTTTCTAAAAACAGTCAAATCGTGTTCAGGACCTTCTAAAACGTATAAATCCGTTGAAAACCAGAATTCGAAAATTTTCATGAATCCAATACTTTCTTCTTGTAAAGATAGAAGAAAGTGACAAAATTCTGAAGTGGCCGACTATTGGTGCAGTGATGGCCGAACATTAGCTTTAAAGTGGCCGACTATTGGAGAACTTGCCCTTTTTGAACTTAACTTTGTCTAAAAAAAAACTATTACCGTGTTTTTTAAAAATAATTGCTGAAACATAATAAGAAACGTATGTTTTAACATATATCACTGTTAAAAATGTTGTGTCGTTTTTTAAAAATTCTACGTTATGGTTTATATACAAAACTAGTCGTTGGGAGCCACCGTAATACTTACCCATCATGGATATGCATAATGTAAAATATTAAAATAAAAATGTGTAAACTACTTATAAAATGCATTGCAATTCAAATTAAATCGTGGCTTGATGACGTCACAAACTTTAAAGGCTCGATTACTGAATTGCTTGAAAGAGGTTTTTCCTTATAACTCCAAAAATAATAATCCTATTAACTAGCGGTTTATTGCATCTGATTAAGCGTTAAATTTCCAATTAAAATATATCTTTGAAGTGAAATTTGGATGAAATACAGGGTCATGAAAAATCGAAGAGTGTGGAAAATAGGATTCCAAATATCTCGGCAACTAATTATCCGATCGACTTCATGCTTTGTTCAAAATTTATGTTTTTTTATTGTCTTTTATATTCATTTCTTAAAATAAACAATTTCGAAAATTTTTATATACCTTTCATCAGAACGAATATTTCGAGAGTCCGAAAAAAATTGTTCCGGTTAATCGAGGTTATTGAAATGAAATAGGCTTCTTCCCATTATTACATACTAAGTACATACCAAATTGCAAGTCTCTATCTCAATTTTTTCGGGAGATAGAGCGTTTACAGACACACACACAGACACACAGACGGACGGCAAAATTTTTTTTCTAAAAATATGTTTTTCGGAATCTCCAGTGTCTGAAACGTGTAAATCCGTCAAAAAAAAATTTTCGATTTTCAAAACGATTACAAGACTTACCCTATACTACGTATGATGGGTAAGTAAAAACAGTTAAGTGGCCGACTATTGGTACATTTACCCTAATACATTTCCTCCTCTTTTCAAAATACATATTTTGGAAGTAAAGATTTGCGATTTAAATACTGATCGCCATATTTATTAAACCATATAGATTTGTTATCCTGAATTTCATGCTCCTACCTATAACTTCTACTGAGATATGGCAAAAGGACAAAATATTCGACCCCCTATTTAACCCCTCTTAGTGGCTGAATTTCTAAAATTGCTGAAATAAATGTTTAACTATTTTTTTATTAGATTTGTTTTCCTGAATCTCCCGATCCTACCTATTTCACGCTCCTACCTATAACTTCTACTGAGATATGGCAAAATGACATAAAACATCGACCCCCATTTAATCCCTTCTAGTGACTGAATTTCTAAAATTGCTGAAATACATGTTTAACTATTCTTTAGTGGATTTGTTATCCCGAATTTCACGCTCCTACCTAAAACTGCTGCTGAGATAGGGCAAAAAAGCGAAAGGATATAAAACTTTTGACCCCCATTTAACCCCCTTAATGGGTAAATTTCTAAAGTCACTGAAATGTGTTTAATTATTTTTTTAGTAGATTTGTTTTCCTGGATTCTACGCTCCTACATAAAACTGCTGAGATATGGCGAAAGGGCCTAAACCTTTCGACCCCCCCCCCATTTAACCCCCTTAAAGGTTGAGTTTCTAAAATCGCCTGAAATACATGTTTAACTATTCTTCTGTAGATTTGTTATCCCAAATTTCACACTCCTACCTAAAACTGCTGCTGAGATATGGCAAAAAAAATGAAATGACCTACAACTTTTGACCCCTCCCATTTAATCTCTTTAGGGTGTGAATTTTCAAAAATTCTTTCTTAGTGGGTGTCTACATTGTGTAAGAAACATGTCCTCCAAATTTCATTGCCCTAGGACCAACGGTTGAGGCTCGACGTTGATTATGAGTAAGTCAGGACATATTCTTTTTTATAAATCTTTAGTAATTGTAAATAATTAGTCACCTAATAAACTTCTTATCCCCCCCCCCCCAACCAGAAAATTTCTACTTCTCCCTATTTGTCCCAGCTCACAAAGTTAAAAATCTTCAAACCTCTTTTATTTTTTAATACTTTTTTGCTCTATTTGTTACTTTATTGTAACAATAATAATAAATAATCTCACATTATGCACCAAATATCTCACACAATAATAATAATATACTCCCATTTTGTTAAAACACATTGTTTAATTTAAAAAAAAAAACCTTTTGACCCCTCCCATTTAATCCCTTTAGGGTGTGAATTTTCAAAAATTCTTTCTTAGTGGGTGTCTACATTGTGTAAGAAACTTGTCTTCCAAATTTCATTGCCCTAGGACCAACGGTTGAGGCTCGACGTTGATTATGAGTCAGTCAGGACATATTCTTTTTTATAAATCTTTAGTAATGGTAAATAATTAATCATCTAATAAACTTCTTACCCCCCCCCCCCCCCACCAGAAAGTTTCTACTTCTGACCATTTGTCCCAGCTCACAAAGTTAAAAATCTTCAAACCTCTTTTATTTTTTAATACTTTTTTGCTCTATTTGTTACTTTATTGTAACAATAATAATAAACCAGAGTGCCCGTGCGAGGATTTCGCACTGAAATCTAATATTTTTTAGGTACTTCTCTATTAGCCCGTCGACCACTTTTCATAACAAAAAACTATCGCCAAATTGTAAGATTAAACGCCAAAAATTCAGTCCCATTTACTTGATGTCAGAAGCATTATACGTGTTTGTTACGTCATCAAGTGGTTTTTAATTCGACATTTGCATGTATTTTTCATTATGTTTTACTGATTTATCAGTTATTTCATTAATTAAAATAACAATTGTGTCCTTAAATTCTTATATTTTATTTATTTATTTTGATATTCCAACGGCAACATTCTCCCGTTTATTTGGCGATAGTTTTTTGTTATGAAAAGTGGTCGACGGGATAATAGAGAAGTACCATTTTTTATCAATATGTAATATTTATTAGATGCAGGTTTAAACTTCTAAAGAAAAAGCAAGGATAAAAATATCTGCAAACAACATTTAGTTGTTAGTCAAGTCAGAATATCATCTAATTTATTCCATCAAAGTTAGAGTAAAAACTGATCCAAGATTGCTAAAGGCATGCACGAGAAAAAAAAAAAAAATTAACAATCGTATTTTAACTGCATTAGAGGATGACGTCATCTGCTTCGGGAAAACATGGGACATAGAAATATAAATCTAAACATTACAATTTCAATTTCGCTTTTTAATCATAAATATAAAATAAACCCGAGCGGTGTTTTTTATAATAATTGCTGAGCATCATATAATGTGGTATTTTATTTTTTTGGCAACAATATTTTGAGGAAAACCTTTCATTTTCTTTATGAAAACAATGTCGATTTAATTTTTATTTATCAGCAAATTTTAATCAAAAACATGTTTTAACGAAATGTTAAGTGTGCTATGTCAGAAGCCTGTTCAAAATCCTTTCATATGCTATCTCATTCGTCGTTCTGCGTTTCTTATTTTATTAGAAAAAGGGATGTTGACAGGAGAAATAATATACATGATAATCTCACATTATACACCAAATATCTCACACAATAATAATAATATACTCACATTTTGTTAAAATGTGTTGTTTAATTAAAAAAAATCAGTTAATTAAAAATTAGTGCTAAAATGTACCAGGAAATATTCACAAAGATTGCAGTGCGAAAGCTTCTCACGGGTCCTTCTGGTAATAATAATAATAATAATAATAAAATGCAACATGCTATTGGTGATAGTGAATTTTCTTCACTTGCACACCTTCAAAATAGAAATTTATCCAGTTAAAATAAACACAATAAGCAGACTTTTAAGTATACATTTTTTAATGTAAGAATATATATTTTTTGTTTTGAAAAATAAATTTCACAAATTAACTTTTATATACTCGCTTTTCCTGTTTTAAAAGAAGAAAAGTTCTTTTAGATTGTAACATTATTTATCAAGATATGCAATACAAAGGTCTTAACATTTAAATTTTAAAATTTCTATATGATCTCAATCATCATGACCTTGATTTAATGTTTTTCTCAGTTTAATGAATAAAAATCTTGGTCCTGTTCAGTGTATTAAATTAAGGATTCAATTGTAAATTTACTTGTGTTTATTTGATTTCTAATTAATTTACAATGTTTCTTAAATACCATTTTTTTTTTTCTAGGAAAACTTTACCTTTTCTCCTGTAATAGATTCAAGGCCTGTTATAAGTCTTCTGAGTCCTAAGGTAATTTGATTTTATTTAATTTAGCAAGATTTATATCATCAATATTATATATCCTGCTTAGTTAATAAACATATGTTACATTAAATTTTTATTTGGTAATTTTGCTTTGTTTGACTGTTTATCTAACAAGGGGACCACCAAACATGGTGCACACATATTTTGATAATGTAAAAATTTCATTTTTTAAGCATATTTGAAGAAAAAGGAATTTATAACTGATCTGTAAAAAGTTATTTGAATATAAATGTATACAGTACAGGATCCGTTATCTGGCATCATGGGGATCGATCTGATTCCGGTTTTCGGAATTTTCTAGATTTCCGTTCCATGCCAAAAACATAAATATTGCATTCACAAAAATTAAATTAGTTTTCAATTCACAATGATATTGTAAAAAATGCCGGTTTTCAGAACATTCTGGTTTTCGGAATGCCAGATAAGAAGTCTGATACTGTATGTACAATAATTCATAGAAACTAATTACTCGGTACATAAAATATATCTACAAAATATAGAAAAAGGAAAGAAAACCACATGTAAAATTAATGCAGATTAAAGTTTAGTTTTATATTTATACAAATAAGTCTGTAATAAATTAAATAATATGTAATGGATTAAATAATAAACTAAATAATATATGGCCGAAAGCAATTTGAAAATGCATTAGGTTCACTTGAAGAATAATACACAATATGAAATCAATGGAAAATTAGTAATGGAATATTATGAAGAGAAAAATTTAAGTGGTGGAGAATGTCTTTTGACTAAACTGAAATTATATGATTCAAGTTAAGACCTGATACATATAATAAAAGTGTTCTGGAAAAAAATGAACATGGCACAAAAGAGTAAAAAATAAAAAACTTGTCTACACGATTTACCATTAAATAAGTTAATTAACTGGATTAAGATAGAAAAAATACAAACAATGAAATTATAATGGGTCCTGTTACATTTTAAGGTTAGGGTTTCTCACAATTAAAAAGGGGACATAATATATGAAAAGAGAAGTATAAAAACTTAGATGAACAGCAACTCTATTCTAGTGCCCCTTCACAATGTGCTTGAGATGTTCAACCACCCAGCATCACACTGCCTGACTGAACGTGTGTGAGTAAAAAAATTAGCAACTGAAGCTAGCCATGAGTACCGGGTTTGCCAGAAGGTGCCAAGTGCTTCAGCTTACAGCATGGCAGTAAGTAATGCATGGGAGGAAGTTACAACGATCGCCAAGTGATAAAATTTACTTGTAGCAAACCAAACATTGGCAAAAGAAAACTTTTTTGAGCCAAGGGTTAGTTGGCTGATAGAGGGATTCGCGATGGCAAATATTGCTTTATAACAGTCATTTTTAAATCTGTAGGAAAAGACTATGATTTAGGATAAAGAAACAGAAAATACAATAATGCAATTAACTTTTTTTTTTCAATAAATTACATTCTTTATAAAAAATTTTATAGTGCCTTGTGTCATCATATTGTACAATAATAATGAGGGTGATTCAGAAAGTTTCATTAAATGAAGAAATTCAGTGGCTTTTAAAAACTTTTAACTGATTTTCTTTTCATTCTGTTTTTTGAGACTTTTGACTGCTTATCACAGTTCAAATAAAATTTTAATCTGGGAGATCTTTCTTGATAGTGACAAAAGTCAGTTCTTAATCTACAGATGTCATGTGTTTATTGTAATATATTAATTTGTTTTTCCCAGTGGCCTTTCAAGTGTGCTCATTTGAGTAGTAGTTGTATACTTGTGAATAGTGTGACTGTAATGATCTGTTAGCTATTATCTTCAATTCATTTTTACCTGCACATACAATCTTTTCCATAAAACTTTACAGATCGTCAAATTTTAGATGAGTGCATTCTTTGAATTATAAATATGAAAGAGACAGAAAAAGAGTGATTGATTGATTGGTCAATTTATAGAAATTTTAAAGTTTATCTTGGACCTGTATTACTTTTCAATTGATTTTTCAGTTATTCATTTATTCTTTTCTTTGTAGCCTAAAGCTCATCAATTTCTGATCAGGACATTTCCTTCACCAATAAAATGTAATCATTGTACATCACTTATGATAGGTTTGTGTCGTCAAGGAGCTGTTTGTGAAGGTAATTTTTAAAGAATTATGAGATTTTATGTTTATTAATTTTTTTAATGTATAAAAATCCCTCCCCCCTCCCTAAAAAAATAAAATTAAACAGATAAATAAAAAAAAATTAAAAAAAAAATCAATAATTATTATTCTTAGTCTTACTTTCAATGCTATACAAAATTACATTATAAAATATTTGTTTTAGAAATTTTAACAATCTTGTGTGAATTTTAAAATCTGTCTTTAAAGAGTATTTATTTAGGTAAAGTTAATTCAAAATAACAAATTTGCTTGTGAAAATAATGTTTTATATATATATATATTGTAGTGATGGGCCGATTCGAGATCTTTTAAGAATCAATACCTTAGTTTTCGAAAACTTTTCAGAATCGAAACCAACATTCGAATACTTTGTATTCAAATGTTGTATCACTGAAAACTACTCTAGACTTTGTTCAAACTAGATGAGGGGCGACATTTCGTCTGTCTCACCCTTCAAGCGTTTGGTCTACGTAAAATCTCTCTCTCTCTTTTTTTTCTTTCTCTTTTTTTTTTTCTTTCTCTTTTTTTTTTTCTTTCTCTTTTTTTTTCTTCTTTTTTTACATGATCACGTGTCTGTTACAGCTCTGAGAACAATATTTTTTTATTTGCATCTTTTTGAGTTCGGATGAAAATTCAGACTATCAAAACGTGTTCTTTTTTGCATAATTTTTGAACGGTAAAATTTTCCTTAGATAATTAAATGGTAACTCTTTACTGATTAATCTTCCCAAAACTTTATGAATAATCCAGAACAGGAAGCAATTTTTTAGTTGAAGAAAAACTTTCCTTTTTCAAACTGTACAATTTTACTTTCCAGCACGTGAAGTTGTTTGTTTTATTACTGTTTTTATTTTAAATGTTATATTTCAATAATAATAAAAAATTACAATGTTTAAATGGGTATCATATAGGGTTCAAATGAATCCACTAAGCACCACTGTTTCTGAACTACCTTAATGGCAAAAATTCTGCGACTAAATAACGTGATGGTTACTATTCAATAGTAATGGCACCTGAAATTTAAGGATCGTGAGAATCTGTAATAAACCTATTATTTGATACTTAATACCCTTTATACTTGAAAACATTAAATATGGATATTCTAGAAAAGTCAGTATGCACGTACGCAGAATTTCGTTGCTTTTAGGGTGGGGGTTATTACATTAGTTACACCTAGTTTGTACATTATTTTATCATAACTGCCGGCAAGGGTGCAGAGATATGGAAAAATTAAATTTTCTGTATCTGATTATTTAAAAAACGAGAGAAAATTGCATTCTTTGATTATTTTAATCGAAAACACACACTCGTGCAAGACAATTTGTAATTTTGTTTTTCCTTTCATATGTTTTAAACTTATCTTAGACGAGAATTCAGGACGGAATGAAAAAAAGAAAATATATATATAACTATTTCACTTTTCAATTTTTGACTTATCTTTTTTTCTCTATATGTCTTGCACGATGAGTTCTGACAAAAAAATCTTAGTTCAGATTTTTTTTTTTTTTATCAGCTGGCACGCATTGTATTGCCCGGGCCCATGATAATAACCTTAAATTTACCTAAAATCAAAGTTTAATGATTATATATTTTTAACGAAAATAAAACCAAACGTACATAGAATTGTTTACCCCATTCTTTTCGGCCGCAAACACCGAATGTGCTACACACGCTGCTACCTGTCTTTAAACAAAACGAACCAGGAATTTGTATGATTTTATACTTTTAAACGAAAATTCCTCCAAAGGAACATAGATTTGGAGGACCAGTGTACACTGGGTGTGCTATGAATGCTCCGGTATGCTTGGGTTTTATATATTTTTAAAAAATTAAAAAAAGGACAACATTTACTAAATCGGGTAAAAGATTGAAATTTTACTAATGAGGAGAAATCGTGGCAAATTTCGATAGAAAACGCTGAAAAAAAAAAAAAAAAAGATGAAAAAACTAGCTTAGATCTGCATAACTTCAGATTTTACAGGCTTTTTTTTTAAAGCACACTAGGCTATTTTCCAACGAAGCAGTTATTGTTATTTTTTAAAATTAAATTCGTAATTTTTGAAATATTAAAAAAGCTGGAGACGTTGAAGAATAGATTTTTTACAATTTTGTAATAAATACTTTACAATTTCGTAAAATAAAATTGACAATATTTATGAGAAAAATGAATTTTTCTGTTTGTTCTGGATATAAAAAACACCTTTTAGTCCCTATATTTAAATTTTTATGTTCTAACTTTTTAAAAATTACATTTTACATGCTTAAAATGATGTTTTCTAATATCTAAGTAAATAATTTTCAAATCGGAGTTGTTGAGTTACAAAGGCTTAATCTTCAAAATAAAGAAAAAAAAATTCTTTTTTGAAATGTACAAATTAATTTTCCACTTTTTGGTTATATTTTAAAAAATCATAAAATTTGATAGTTGTGATGACAAATTTCTGTAAATTTTTGACAATTTACAGAACTTTCTGAAAGTTTAAATTCATATGCTCTTTAACAAAGAAAAAAAAAATTGTAGCTTAGATGTACACACTTGAAGAAATAAAAATAAAACAGCGGCGATCATCCTACTAATCTCAAGATACCGGAGAAAAATCTCAAACAGCACCGAGAAGTCTACTATTTGAATACTAACTAGCATTCACTGGCGCAGCTTATGAAAACATAGAACACTCGAGCTATGAGAACTGAATACAGTCGAAAACGTCAGTTTTCATTTTTGTCGCCGACACAAATGCCAGGTGGCTTGTATTCGAATACTCTTGTACGAATCGAGATCACCCAAGAACTTTGCTGAATCAAGACTTTAGACATTTTGAATTTGAATACTCCCATCACTAATATATTGCTTTACACTTATAAAATTTTAAGGCTGTTATTTAAAAATAAACATTCAAGTTAGAAGCATGAATTTTTCTTAATTATTTGATATTTATATAAATGTCCAGATTTCAATATTAGTGTTGAATGTTTGTTTTAAATTTCTTAATTGTTGCAAAAAATTTTAATCCAATTTTTTTCTTTAATTTTTGTTTATAAATATTGTTTTTAACCCATATTTCCCCATTGTCCTAAAAATAGGACAATACGCATAAGTAGACTATATAAATTCTTTTGAATATTTTAATTCAAATTAAAGATGATTTAATGTTCAAGAGTCATTTAATGATACATTTGTTTTTATTACAAGTTTAAATTAATGTTGGGTATTTTTTAATAAATTTTTAAAATGGTGATTTTTGCAGATTTTACTTTTTAAACATACAAGTTTTTTAAATTTTTGAGCTCCAACGCAGGGTTGTAATTTTGACCAGTCAAAACTAATTTTAACCAGGACAGTGATCAAAACTGGTTTTAACCATTTAAAACTGATCAAAACTGTTTTTAACCATCTAAAGCTGGCCAAAATTGGTTTTAACCACTCAAAAGTGCTCAAAACTCTTATTAAATAACTTTAGCTTACATAAATTGCTCAAACTATATATTTTTGCGAATATCATTAATAATTATTAAATATAGATGAAATTTTTTGTGCCTTATGTAAGAATATTTCATACAGAAATATATATTTCATTACTCTTATTTTTCCTATTGTCTAATGTGTAACTAATACATTGTAATTGTTGGTGGGCAGTAATGAAGAATATTGATTTTGAATTTGTAAATTTCATAACACATCCAATGAATGGTTGTGCTAACTCTTCATCAGCAAAAAGATTATTTTCCAAATTTGATCTCACCCAGAATAAACTATGAAATCCTCTTTAGCTTAATACAACAATACTTGTAAATATTTTTTGAGTTCTAAAGTTTCTTTTGCTTAGTGTGATTTAGTTTCCTTAACTTTTTATATAAAAAAAAATATATATGTAATTAAATTATTATTAAAAATATTTCAATTTTTATGATAGTGTCTTATCTTTACAAAATTTTGTGCTGAAAATGAAAATTAAAGTATAATAATAAGTAAAATACTTGCAAACACTGTCAAATGTGTTATTAAATATTGTTAAATGTTATTTTGACAAACCCTTCCAAATACTGCACTAAATTTATCATTTAGCAAATTAAATTTTAATTTATTTTACTAGTCAAAATGAGTTTTGCCCACTGGAACATATTTTGACCAGGACGGCTAAAACCAATACAACCCTGTCTCCAAGAAAAACACACATATAAATTTATTGAGGTATTATTCCATACTTTTATACCAGTAAAAAAACATTTTAAAAAAATATCTAGGAGATAAATTTTCCTTCCACTTTTGACTGTCCTGAAAATAGAACGATCGTATGATCCACTACAACCTAACCCCCATCAGTTAGTAATAGAAATAGTCCTTTCTTTCTCTGTTACATTTTGAAGAGTTTCTTAAATTACTATTAGTAAGTTATGTTAAGAAATACACTGGATGCAATTAGATTAACTAGGTTTATTAGTGGATCCAAGATCCAACCTACATACATTGTGGCTAGCGTGAGACTGAGGTCCGATCGCCGATCACGACCGGGGGAACATTTACATGCGCACGTGGCGCCATCTAGTGATATACAATGCAACTAATCTTGATTATAACATTCTTTTCCTTCTTAAAGAAAGCTAAGAGCAAATATTTAAAAGTTCTTTCACAGGGAACAGTTCAAAATCAACAGCAATGCAAAAGAGTTCTAATGTTTATAATCACAGACGATCAGGTTTCCTCCTTGGGCGATTTGAACGTCTGAGCTTTGGGGTTCCTGGGTCCTGCCTAATCACTTGTGGCGAGAGTGCAGGGGGGGGGGGGGTCTGCTTGCAAACTGTTCTCCCTGTTTAGAACACTTACCTGTGGAGACAGAAGGGGGGTACCGGGGTGTTTGGAACTTCCACAGTTGGTGATTCTCCACTTAGAACATCAGCCAGCGTTAAGTCCTCTGAGCATTCGGGCTGAAGAACAGTTGGAGCTGGCAGCTGTGGAATGAGAGGAATGTCACTGGCACCTTCAAGTCTGTGGCGAAGTTGGTCAGTGTGCCGAGACCAATCTCCCCAACTGGTTTTCACTTTGCACATCACATTTCCCACTGGGGAAATAACAGTTTCAGCCACCCATTGTGGGCCACGGCTAAGAGAACGCACCCGAACCGGGGTGCCTTCTGTAAATTTTCTTGCACTGGTTTCTGCCTTCGCAGGAGCTGGGCTACCGGAATCTCGAATTAGATCCAATCGTGTGCCAAGAGGTCGTCCAAACATAGCCATAGCAGGGGATATGCCTGTTGATGCTGCTGGCGTGTTCTGGAAATTCAGCAGGAATCTAGCCAACCTCTCTGCAAAGCTTCCTTCCTTGTTTTCCCGCATTGCAGCTTTCACAGTACGCACCGCTCTTTCAGCTAATCCATTTGAGTTTGGATGGTAGGGTGCCAAGTTAAGGCCCATCGTTGTATGCGAGCTGCAGCAACTGATGGCACTGGTTTATCTTCAGACAATAGGGTTACTAATGGGCAATGGTCAGTGACTAAAGTAAATTTGCGTCCTAACAGGTAGTTCCTGAAACGAGTCACTCCAAAAACTAAACCTAAAGTCTCTTTCTCGATGTGACTGTAATTCTTCTCCGCTTTTGTAAGGAAGCGAGAAGCAAACACAATTGGGCGGTCGCCATCTGATGTTTTGTGTGAAAGTACCACACCAAGACCATAAGGACTTGCATCACAAGCCAGAATTACTTCTTTGTCTTGCTCAAAATGCACAAGTAAGGAAGAGTTCTGCAAGACATCTTTAGCTTTTTGAAAAGCTTCTTTCTGGGGTAATTCCCATTTCCATGGCTGTTTACTTTCTAACAACTTGTATAATGGTGCTAACAAGGTAGACATATTCGGTGAAAACTTGGCATAATATGTTATTAAACCAATGAACGTGCGCAGTTCATCAACATTTGTTGGCTCAGGTGCCTCTGCAATTGCTCTCACCTTTGACTCAACTGGGGGCAGTCCATGTTTGTCTATGCGATGACCAAGGTATTCCACAGATGATTTCAGGAATTCGCATTTCTCAGTGTGTAATCTTATACTTGCTGCTTGTAGACGGCTGAAAACTTCCTCTAAATTTTGCAAGTGCTCCTCTTTATCTTTACCAGTTACCAGCAAATCATCTAAGTATATAGAAGCTCCTTTTGTGTCTTGTAAAATCTTCTCTATTTCTCTTTGGAAAATCGCAGGAGCCGAGGCAATGCCAAAAGCAAGTCGAGTGTAACGGAGAATGCCCCTGTGAGTATTTATCACCACCAGGCGTCTCGACTCTTCATCCAGTTCTAGTTGGCAATACGCATCCCGAAGATCTAACTTGGTGAATGCCGTACCACCTGACATTTCAGCAAACAAGTCCTCAATCTTTGGAAGGGGATATTGTTCCAGCTCTGTTGCTTTATTCACCGTCAACTTAAAATCACCACATATTCTTATTCTTACATCTTGTTTTAGCACCGGAACAATTGGAGTTGCCCAATCTGAGGTTTTTACAGGTTCTAAAATACCATCTGCAATGAGGCAATCAATTTCTGTGTCAATTTTCTCTTTGTAGGCATATGGAACAGGACGGGCTTTGAAGAATTTTGGAATAGCGTCCTTCTTACATGTAAGGTGAACTTTGGTTGCAACTTTGGTTGGAACCCCAATTCTGGTGAGAAAACTTCACTAAATTTTTTTGGAAGACCATCTAATGTGGGTTGACTGGCACTTACATTATGCAAACTGTGATTCATATTTGAGTCAAATGCATTCATGAGGCCTAGTGGAACAATCCAGTTCCGACCAGCTAAATTTGTGTTTCCTTCAGAAACCACCAGTAAAGGCAAATAAATGTTCTGTTCTTGACTGGAACACCACATCTACATTTGTCACTCCCAGTATGCCAATGGGATGGCTAGTAAAGGACTGGAGTTTAATTTCTGTTTGCTCTAAAGGAGGGCAAAGCCTTCTAATTTTTTCAAACATTTTTACAGGCATTAATGAAAATGGAGCTCCAGAATCAATTTCAAAGGATATGGGTTATCCCTGCACTCTACATTTGATTTTAAGTGGAGGGTAATTTTCCTTAACATCAGATAAGTGATACATAGTATACTGATTATGTTCCAACTTTTCCTTTGTTTCTGATAAAAGATTTACTCTTGGTTTGTAACTAAATTAATTTTTAGACAAACATACCTTTGCTAGGTGCCCAAGTTTCTTGCAGGTATGGCATATTGTGTTTTTATGCCTGCATTCTGATGCCTTATGTTTTGGGTCTCCACAGCGAAAACAATGTTTTCCTGTATCTGCAGTGGATGCCGATTTAGCATTTTCGTATTTCTGCGGCCTTTGCGCCGTAATTTTCAGATTCTGAACTTCAGAAATCGGAGATACCTTCAAATCCACTGCATCCCTTGCTGCTGCTTCCATCGAAATGGCGATTTCCGACACACGCACAAGGGTTAAGTTCGATTCTGACAGCAATTTCCATTGAATTCCTTCGTCCTGCATTCCACACACTATTCTGTCTCGTAGCATCATATCCAGAGTGACTCCAAAATTGCAATATTTCGGCAATTTCCGGAGTTCCGCGATGTAATCGGCCACCGATTCGCCCGCGCATCGCACGCGGCTATTAAACTTGAATCGCTCCATGATTTCTGAGGGCACCGGATCATAATGTCTATTTAGTATCCCAATAAGTTCTGTTAACGTCTTGGAGGTAGGTGCTTCCGGCAATATCAAGTTTCGGAGCAGTCAATACGTGGCAGATCCTACCACTGGTTTAGAAAACAGCACGTTTTCTATCAGCCTCTTCGATCGCGTTTGCGATGAAGAATTGCTCAATTCTTTCAGCATATTCGCTCCAGCACTCGTTTCCCGGGTTGAATTCTCCAATACAGCCAAAAGATGCCATGATAACACGCAAAGAAATCCACCACGCGGTCGGCGAACGTCGATTAGGCTTAGCACGCCGTCATCTGCCGAAGTCACGATTTTTCTTAAAAATACGCGAAAATACGTTATATTTTCAAAAAATACATCAATAAAATTAATCCTCGTCGCCACTGAAGAGTTTCTTAAATTACTATTAGTAAGTTATGTTAAGAAATACACTGGATGCAATAAGATTAACTAGGTTTATTAGTAGATCCAACCTACATACATCGCGGCTAGCGTGAGACTGAGGTCCGATCGCCGATCACGACCGGGGGAACATTTACATGTGCATGTGGCGCCATCTAGTGATATACAATGCAACTAATCTCGATTATAACACATTCCATACATTGTTACTGTACAACTAATGCAGGCGATTAACAGTCTGTCTGCTGTTTGTCTGCCTGCTTTCCTGTCTGCTATCTGTTCTTTGTCTACGGTCTGTCTACACTCTGTTGGTTTTCTGTAAGCTATCTGTCTGCTATCTTCTGTCTGTCTGTCTGCTATCTGCTGACTGTGTTGTCTGTCTACTCTATATCAGCTGTCTGTATGATCTTGTCAGCTATCTGATGTCTGTCTACACTTTGTCGTCTGTCTGTATGCTGTCTGTCTGTCGGCTATCTACTGTATGAATGTCTGCTGCCTACTCTATGCTGTTATCTGCTGTCTGTCTACACTTTGTTGGCTGTTTGTATGTAGTCTGTCTCTCTTATGTTTGTCTTCTGTCTGTCACTTCTCTGTCAGAAAATTGGGTGTTCAACAGGTTAATGGAGATTTTCTAAAGCTTATAAATGAACATGTTACTGTAAAAAAAGCCAGAAAACCAACAAAGAAGATGCCAGCTAAAAACCTGTACAACTATCTGTAAAAAATGTAATGTTGGACTATGCCTAAGATGCTTTCTCCCATTCCACCTAAGTAACAATGAATAGCAGTGGATTGTACCATTGTCCTATTTTTAGGACAACCTGTACCAATCAAACTAATAAAAGTTTAGTAATTTTTTTGATTTTATGTGTATATATAGCCTTAGAGAAATATATATTTAAGATTTATAAAAAAATATAAATTTTTTTCAATGCTTGGTGCGATATGGTTAATATATTTATCGCAACTGAAGTGTTCTGAATGAAAGTCAACAATTTTTGCTTAGATTTACAAAAGTGTTCCTTCCTCAAATAAATTTGCTATGTTAGTTGGGGTTTAAGGGGAGATTTCACAATGTAAGGAAGAAAATTAGATGTTTTTCAGGAATTTCCCAATGAATCAATAAAATAAATCTGGATTTCTTTTTTTTTTAAACTAAACAAGTGTATTTTTATCTATTTGGGCAATTTTTTGTATGAAAAAAAAAAGATAACTGGTGGCGGTATCCTTAATTTAAAATGCACATGCATGCATGCACAACTTTGCGCAGCACCAACTGTGCCTCTTAGAATTATCAGAAACATAAAAATGATACGGGTTGTGAAAGCCAATTAAATTTATGAGATTATAAACCTATTTGCATTGAAATTGATCCTTAGAAAACAAAATGCCACTTGTTTGAAAATTAAACTACTAGTTTTCTCATTTTTTCAACTTTATAGTCTGGAAGAAATATTTTTCAGGTATTTTAACATTAAATAGGTTCATGGCCCTTGAAAAATGATTATTTTTCAAACCTGGCTAATTTTTGATAAGGGTTTGAATTGTTTTGAATGTTATGTGTACGTTGAAAAAGCATGAATTTTTGAAAAAAGGAATTTAAAATTTTATTTTATGGATACTTATCACACGCATGGTTCTGTTCAAAAGGCCATAACTTCTTATAAATAAAATTGTAAGTGGAAAAAATTTAACATGTTTAAGCATAGCCACTAAGATTTGTTAGTTGGAAATTCATATGAATTTTGGATTTATTGGTTGAGAGAAGTTTAAATAAATGAATTTTTAAGGAAAATTTAACTATACAAAATTTAAGAGTTATTTAAAAATAATAATAAAAATATTTAGTCAGTCAGTTTGTTAGAAAGTAAATATCCGTTTTAACATAGGAGTAAAGTTCATTGAGCCTAGATTCGGAGGATCATGACAGAAATATTTCCCGAGGTCGGAAGAGAGTAGGTGTTTTTGCAGTTGCGGTAAGGGCCTGTGAAACGGTTAACGAACTTTTCGTAAACAAAAAAATAGAAAAACAGGCTGTTTTCTAGATGCGTTTCCCAGAATTGAAGGTTTTTATGGAGGTCCGCACTTCCCGGGATGTCTGGAATAAACATTTAAATTGTTTTCAAAGTGTAGTTTGCAGTGGGAGCCATCTGGTTTTTGTAATCAATGTGGGAATGCAAGGGGTTCTAGGATGTTACGCCCCTTGTGTTCGTGATTGGACAAGTGTCCTTATAGTGGGAGGCAAGTGTAGCCCCAGTTTGTTTGGTTGCTTGTTTTTACTTTTAAGTGGCAGTCAGATCGTAAGAAATAGTTGGAGAGTAGGGAGGCACCAAAGGCATGGGCCCCGCTGGTTTGTTCTCCCGGGAAAAACTTTTCTCCGCGAGATGGGGTATGATCTTGCCTTCAAGTTATATATGTTTCGGGCAATTTAGCCCCAGTTGAATGGTGCGGTATGATTGTGCCGTCAAGTTATATATGTTTTGGGGCAGTTTAGCCCCAGTTGAATTTTGAAAGAAGCAGCAACGAAAAAAGTATTTTTCACGAGATCCTTTTCTACCGACCTTTTAACCAAGTCTACAGCGTGGAACCAGCGCCCTGTGTTGAGGTTCGAGAGAGTCCACGCTAGAAGTTAGATTGAAAAGAATCGGCCTGGCAGTCGTTAAGCAGAGCTGAGTAGGGGTTAATACTCTTACACTAGCCCCTTTTTTCCCAGTTTTGAAAAAGTTCCGAGTCAGAGATTTTCTGCAACCCTGATGTTCGAGATTTTTAACATCGTAATACAACGACAAGGAGCCCCTTTCGGTGGGGTCTTTAAACCTTCTGGAAGTATCTACAGAGTGTAGCAGGCGCCCCTGTTTATGTTGTTGGAGTGACTTCAAGCTGAAGTGAAATCTAAAGAAGGAGCGTCCCCCCTCGCTAGTGGCTAAGCCGTAATCCTCTTCGTGCTGAAGTACCACCCTAAAGAGCCCCCTTCGCTGGAGTTCGAGGAGATTCTCCCGTAGGTGTCAGGTAGAAAGCCTCCTGAGCAACCAAAATATATTTAAATTGTCGATGGAAGAAGAAAACCCCCCAAATTATCCATAGACTATGAAAAAGTCCTATTATACCTTTGGTCCGCCTGCCTCTGGGTAAGTTCTTTCAAAATTTAATCTTTCGTTGAAGTCTATCATGCAAAGACTATGAACTGGTTCCCTAGGATTTGAAGTTGAACTGTAAAGATATCCACATATTTGTTGGTCATTAATATTTATGGATAAAATGATACTGCAATTTATAAGAATATTAAATAATCTTGTTCGTATCTTGTTGATGACTGTTTGATACAGTGCTACCTTTCATCTGTACTGATTTGTCCATTGATATGGAAGTAATTCCATTTTTTTTTTCTACTTTGGAGATTTTTCTCTGCTACTTATATCTTAATAAATTTTATTAAATTTTAACCTTGACAATAGTCTTTATTTTATATATTTTTGTGTATTTATTGTTGGATAATAAATAACTGTAATCATTTCAAATTTAACTCAAAAGAGACATTATATTTTCTTTATTATTTATTCAAAAGGAAAGATAAGTTGAGAAAACCTTGTTAATCTTTAATGGAGAAAATTTAAAATTATGATGTGGTAAGGATCTCTTGATATATGATGGATTAAACGTTTAAGATTTAACGTTCTAAAGTAAAAATAATTTAATTGATATGGATTATGCAGTTTGGTTATTAATAGAAATTAAGTGGAATGGTGATCTAAATGCTTTCTTTTTTTATATTTAACTAGCTGTTACCTGTGACTTCGTTCACGTAACATTAAAAAAATAATAAATGCATTAATTTAGCAGAACATTTCACTTGATAATTAACAACATATATAATTAACCAAAGCTTTATCACATTTTATAGGAGAAAATACGTTATTTCTTTGCTATAGGGGCCTTGACATAACCCAGTCTTAAAAGAGTGAAATTTCATGCCAAACAATATATACAATCGCGACAATGAAACTGCAACTAATGAAAAAAGGTGGACCAAGTAAAATCGTGAAAATCGACGAATCCCTCTTCGTAAAACGAAAAACAACACTGGGAAAATTCTTCTATACAACAGTGCATTTTAGTGGCACATTTCAGTGCACTTAAATGGTGTGAAATTTGTATATGTGTGCATTGCTAAATGGGCATTATTATACTGTTTATTTGCATAGACATATGTTATATATTTCTTACTACATCATTATTTTATGTCTTGTTTATGTATATATTAAATAAAATGCTTCACGCAAAGTGGTGTAAATAGTGAACAAACTGCTTGTGGATTTTATACATTGATAGATGTTTCATAAAGATATAACAATCTGAAGCGATTCTAAAATATAAATAAAGGTTGCTAGAAAGTACTTTAAATTCTGCCCAATTTAACCTCGATATTTTCTCTATCGCGACAAGAACACTATAAGCAAATAAATACCGACAACACCAAACTGATAATCTAAATTTACATATTTTTGTTAGTATATATAGGATTATTTTAATTTATTTCGTGCGCTTGAAATTTTTTACGCTTTCTCTAGGTGTCGAATAAATGTACTTTCTTGTTATTTTGCCATTTCTATTAATTCTATTTTCCATTCATTCCATTTATGGATATTGATTTAATTTACATATTCATGTCAAAGAATATTGTTTAAAGTTATTATTAGGATTAGGATAGGATACGATAAGGGTTAGGATTAGGAATAAAAATTGAACGACTATGGCATGACCAATTCAGGTTTAAAGTATAAAACAGGATGTCTATTTACATCATGAAGCAATAAGAAAATTAGAAAATTATCGGCTGATATTTTTTAATATGTTTTACAGTCATATTTGGCATCAAAGGTGAGCGAAGAAATGATCATCTAAAATACCATTAAGTGCTACGCAAAAAACAAATCTGGTTACAACAATGTATTTAATTTTGTGCCAAATTTCACTTGATAAAAAAAAAAGGCAAATTGGCTATGGACCCGATTACAGACCCCTAACCTTCCTGTTCTCGGAATTTTTCTACCTAAATGTACAAAAATTTCTATTGTATAGAATGCACTTTCACGTTTATAATGTTATGAATTGGCACGATCGGCGTGATCAAGTTTACACAATTCGGCTGGAAGAAAAGTTTCATTACTTTTTGATTTCTTCTTTCCTTTTGTATTACGTGAATTTGTCGGTAAAATCGATTTTCGTTTCGATAACATTGTTCTTTTTTTAAGTTTAAAGAATATTGTAATTTTACTTAAACATTGCTTTAAAATCTATGCAATTTTTCTCATCCAACAAGACTTCACAAAATCATTATGACACAGAACTATAAAAACAAGAACGAAAAATCATGCGTCAAGCATAGATTATGTAACACTTCCCAACGCTTCCAAAATAATTTTACAAATCATTACCGTTTAATAGGCTGAAAGATAACATCTAAGTAAACAATTTGGAAAACGCATAACATATTTAAAAACGTAATTTCAGGAATTTCCAATGTAAATTTCCAACATATACAATATTCGGAAAAATATCCGAATACTTTTATTCTGCCCTGTATAGGATCTATAGATTTGTATATATACTACATAGGATGCTAAATTTTAATTTAGTTAGGAAACGCGTAGCACAGTTTAAATTCTCCTTCTGGAGTTTCTGTCAATAAAAGGAAATATGTTCGCGAACTTTTGTGCTGCCCTGTATAGGATCTACAGAATTCATACACACCCAGTAATAGACAAAAAGTGAGTTAAATTTAAAATCGCGTTCAGCAACTTAAAACGTACTTCCAGGAATTATTGTTAACAGACAGTAGAGAATTCTTTTGTGTGTCCCTGTAAATGAACGATGACTGCTATGTACACACTATTCTGTAGTAAGCCGCTTGTAATGTACCTTAGTGATATATATAAATTTCAATGCGTTTAAAATAGTGAAACATTATTTATTTAAACCGCAGACTATTTTTCTCCATAGACGTAATGTAAAGGAATTCTTTTGAGTGTCCCTGTAAAAAACTATAAGTGCTACACACTTCAGTTGAAATAGGGAACATGCTATAGATAACAACAATAACATATAAAAATTGCAGGACAATCCGAGCATATTTATGGGAGTTAGAGCACGGACAGACGGCCATACAGCAGACAAACCGAAGTCATAAACACTTTTCAACTAGGTTGGAAAGTGTTAAAAAGCTATATTTAAAAATGACAACAAAATTTTTACTATTTTAAAACTAAAAGAAATGTAAAATTAAATTCCGGTTTGAAACAACGATTTACAAATGTGTTTCGATTGTGGGAAAATGATAGAGGAAAATGCTGTTACTTCGACACGATCATATTAAGTCTTTAGCTTTTATGAAAAATGCAACTTTCTTTTAAAAAATATAGTTATTTTTATTAATATTTTCTGATTTTCGATACGGATAATTTTTGCGATGCATATCCTTGACATTTACCATCCAATATCTTTTCAATTTTTTTTTTTTACTTTTTAAAATTTTAATTAAAAATATGGTATCTTTATGTTAGCCGTGTGCAGACGATAAACCGCCAACTATTATTCCTATCACCATCATTCGTATTGAATTCATTAAAAATATAAACCTTTCACTCATTTCATTTAAAACAAGAACTTTAATTTACAACACATACATTTAAAATACATATATTACGTACATTTAAAATAATTCCTTTCATGTGAAAAAGAAAAAGAAAAAAAAAGGGAGAAATTAATCACAAATAATTTGATAACCCAAAATCATTTTATTTCTACATCAAAGCAAATCTGTTTTATTTTTCTATATATGACATCATATTCGCTTGCTTTCCATACTTACTCGTATTTCTGCACTTTGTATTATTATCAAGTATTTGAAAACACACATTTTATTTCTAATATGACGTCATTTCATATTTTGTTTAATTCTTAAATAGTTCATTTCCTTTTCATTTTTTCACGTGGAAATATTTCACTTGAAAATAAGTTGTTGAGTAAAAATTATTACTCCAGGATTTGATTTAGTATTAGCAACGATAAAGTATTAGCAACGATAAAATAAATTTAACGATTTTTAAATATTATACGAAAAAAATGTCCATTTATTCTCTATGAAAATAACGAAATTTTGAATTAAGAAAAATATTTGAATAAAATAAACAAAAACCAGCCTATGTTCATTTGAGGTTTATAATCAACCTATATGCAAAGATACAAGATCATTAAATGCTCCATTTTGACGCTGGCTTCAGCGTAACATTTGCACACAATCGGATTTATAATATTACTAGCTGTTACCCGTAACTTCGTTCACGCAACATTAAAATAATAATAAATTCATTAATTAAGCAAAATATTTCACTCCCGATAATTAAACACGTTAATAATTAACTAACTTTTTATCACATTTCATAGGAGTTACTTGCGGTATTTTTTACGGTATTGTTTGTTATAGGGACCTTGACATAACTCAGTCTTAAAAAAGTGAAATTTTGTGCCAAATAATCATGAAAATGAAATTGCAATCAATGCAAAAAGGAGGGCCAAATAAAATTGTAGAAATAGACGAATTGGATAAAAACAAATGTGAATTTTACCTGATAAACAATTTTACTTTTAACGCCTTTGTGAAACATTTTAACAGCCATCCTTCAAAAAAACATTAATTGGAAATAGTATATGCTTTTTCTTTAAATTCAATTCTGCCTCCTTGGTTTAATGTATAGCTGAAACAAATCTTGTTTTCTAAATGACAGTATGTAGACAGGCAATTTTTGTTCTCCCGAATAAATTGATTCATGAAGTTTGAATATGTGAAAATATGTTTTTATTTTTCGGATAATTTACTGAAATCAAGATTTTGTTTTCACCATCTATTCAAAGTGAAAATAAATTCTGTTTTTCAGTTTTAATGAGAAAATGGTGTAAAAAATATACTGATCTGTTTTATTTCTCCTTTTTCATACACAAATATGGAGTATGTTACTTTCCGTTTTTAGAGAAACTTCATTAAAATTTACAAAAAAAAAAAAAAAAAAAAAAAATTTTTTTTTTTTTTTTTTTTTTTTTTTTTTTTTTTTTTTTTTTTTTAATTCTGAGAGTTAAGTCTTCGGATCAATGATAACCGGTATTAAGTAAATCGCGTTGCGTTCGATAGTCTAGGAGTAGTTTCGAAATACAAACACACGGTCAGATTTTAATATAATAGATTCGTGTTCATTTTCCTTTTCTTAAAATTATGATGTGATTTTTAGCAGAAAACTCTCATCTGTATATAATGGATACTCATGCTTAATAACCAGTATAAATAAAAAAAAAACCATTCAAATTTTTCGCTATAAATATGGCGTGAAACTCATCTACTTTATATGCTTACTGATCCTTGTATTATTAATGTAAGGAATTGATTCACATTCATTTTAAAACATATCGGAAAATTCCCGTTTTATTTCAAATATATATTTTCCCAGAGAAATCCCTTTTAAATGACATAATACTTGTTAATTTTCTTTTCCAGGCAATTAATTTCAATACTGGCATAGGGGAAATTATGTTATTTTAACGAAATAATATTAAATCTTTAGGTTTTATCAACAAAAATGGAACTATTAACATTCGTCATTTTTTTTTTTTTAGGTAATCGAGGTATTTCTTTTAGTTTTAAGAATGAAAATATCTATTTCTCGCTATCCATGACATCATTTTCGACATGGATAATATTGCGGAGCATATTATTAACATTTGCTAACTATTTTCTTTTGAAATTTCTTTTTACTTTTTTAAAATTTAAATAAAAAATATGGTGTAGTTATATTAGCCGTGCGCAGACGGTAAAACACCACGTATTGTTACCATACAAAAGAAAAAAAAAGAAAAAAAGTGAAGAAAAAAACCCCTAAGATAATTTTATTTCACCAATCAAAGCATACCCGCTTTATTTTCCATGTATGACGTCATATTAGCCCGTTTCCTATGGTTACGCATATTGAAACCTTGTATTATTATCAAAAACTAAAAAAAGTACGTTTTATTTCTAATAATATTATTTAATCTTTTTAATTCTTTAATTTTTTTATTTCATTTTCATTTTTCACGTGAAAATTTTTCAATTGAATCTAAATTGTAGAGTAAAAATTATTATTCCGGGTTTTTAATTAGTTTTGGCAACGATAAAGTATTAGCAACGATAAAGAAAATTTAACCATTTTAAAATATTATATGAAAAAATGTCCATTTATTCTCTATGAAAATAACGAAATTTGGAATTATTAAGAAAAATATTTGAATAAAATTAACAAAAACCAGCCTATGTTCATTTGAGTGTTATTATAATCCACCTATATGCAAAAACACAGGATCATTAAATGCTCCATTTTGACGCTGGCTTCAGCCTAACATTTGCACACAATCAGATTTATAATATTACTAGCTGTTACCCTTGACTTCGTTCACGTATCATTAAAATAAGAATAAATTCATTAATTAAGCAAAATATTTCATTCCCGATAATTAGAAACGTAAATAATTAACTAACTCTTGATCACATTCCATTGGAGACAATACAGTATTTCTATGTTATAGAGGCCTTGACATAACTAAGTTTTAAAAAAGTGAAATTGTGTGACAAATAATCACGAAAAGGAAACT
The DNA here is from genome assembly GCA_963931845.1 of Maratus michaelseni. Classification (NCBI taxonomy): domain Eukaryota; kingdom Metazoa; phylum Arthropoda; class Arachnida; order Araneae; family Salticidae; genus Maratus; species Maratus michaelseni. The sequence goes on along the minus strand of OZ007590.1, from coordinate 250,913,517 downwards.
GCAACCAACAGAAAAGGCGGGCCAAATAAAATCGTTGAACTCGGCGAATTGTGTAAAAACATATGTCAAGTTTACCTGGTAAACCATTTTACTTTTAACGCCTTTGTGAAACGTTTTAATAGCCATCCTTCAAAGATAATGGAAATAGTATATTATTTTTCATTAAATTCAATTCTTGTGAATATTGAGCAATAATTGTAGACCTAAATGCATGGAGCTTAAATTTGCCTCCTTGATTTAATCTATAACTACAGCGCCTATATTCTAGGCGCTGTACTACAACTGAAAAAAAATTCTTTATTTCTAAATGAAAATATGTTGATAGACGATATTTGTTCTCCAGAATAAATTGACTCATGAAGTTTGAATATGTGAAAATACGTTTTTATTTTTTTTTAAATATACTGTAATCAAGATTTTTTTTTTCTTTCACCATCTATTCAAATTGAAAATAAATTCTTTTTTTCAATTTTAATGAGAAAAAATATATTATTCCGTTTCATTTCTTCTTTTTTATCCACAAAATTGGAATAATTTAGTTGCCATTTTTAGAGCAACTTCGTTAAATTTATATAAAAATAATAATAATAATCATATCTCGGAATTTAAATCATTTTTTTAAATTCTGAGAGTTTATGACATCCTCGGCGAAATACAAACAGGCGGTCAGATTTTAATATAATAGATTCGTAATTATTTTTATTTTCCTAATAATCATGGTGTAGTTTTTGGCAAAAAACTCTCATCTGTATGTAACTGATATTCATGCATAATAATCGCTAGCTAAAAAAAAAGCTAACAAAAATATATTTAAATTTTTCGTTTTAAATATGACGTGAAACTCATCTACTTTCTAAACTTACAGATTCTTGTTGATTGAATCTTATTGATTGATTGAATTGATTCACGCTCCTTCTAAAACATATTTGAAAATTCCCATTTTATTTCAAATATGACGTCACTTTTTCCTCAGAGAAATCTCTTTTAAATGGCACAATTCTTGTTAATTTTCTTTTTCTGGCAATCAGGACGTAAATTTTAGCGGAAAACTCACATTTGTGTGTAACTGGTATTCAAGCTAATTATTAATCAGTATCGATAAAAAATATTTCAGTTTTTCATCTTAAATATTACGTCCATTATCTATTTACTTTCATTATACATTGATATTCATGCTCCTTGTATTATTACGAATATTTGAAAATACATGTTTTATTTATGACGTCATATTTGTCCAAGCCGAGGAGGATCCTTTTCATAGTTCCATGGTCCAAGCGAAATCTATTTTTTAATAATACATATAATTATTGTTGCACTTTTCCTTCTAATTATAACGCAGTTTTTGACAGAAAAATATCTTTTTATTTTAACCTATATTCATACTTCATGTATAATAACAAATACTCCATATTTTTGTTTCAAATATCACGGAAATTCACCTTCTTTTGAATTTTTTTAATTTTCAGTTTTCACGTGAAAATCGTTCAATTGAAAATTAGTTGTTGGGGAAAATTTATTTTTCCGTGTTTTTATTTTTGTGGCAACGATCAAAGCACCTAGCAACGATAAAGTAAAATGGTTAAATTGTATGGGAAAATGTCCATTTATTCTCTATGAAAATAATGAAATTTTTAATTATTAAAGAAAATATTTGAATAAAATAAACAAAAACCAGCCTATGTTAATTTGAGGATTTTAATCAACCTATATGCAAAAATACAGGATCATTAAATGCTCCATTTTGACGCTGGCTTCAGCCTAACATTTGCACACAATGAGATTTATAATATTATTAGGATTAAGATTAGGATTAGGATATATGATTTTTATTTAATCCATAAGTAAATTTTGATAGAAGGAAAGTTAATTTTGTCTATATATATATATATATATATACCTGAAATAAGTAAAATTTGTTGAAGTATAACCGATTTGAAGATGTCAACTCATTTTATCTAAAGCTCTGTTACGGAGATTGGTATTAAATAGTTAAACTTTGAAGAATTATAAGAGTAATTAATTACATTTATATATATATATGGTAATGGAATTTTCTAATTTATAATGTTATTAGAAAGTGAGTGAATTAGTTTGCCAAGGCTCCTGTTTACTTTTCAGGGGAGATTTTTTTGGGTTATTACAATTTGAATTTAAGGGTCTTAGAACACAACACAAACTAAAATTACTGGTGGTGGTTGTTGATGTTTTTTAATTGTTAAACTCATAGTTATTTTTTTAACTTATTTATAGAAATTGTATTTGTTTATTTTGGGAAAGTCTTTAAAGGGATTTATTGCTTTATTTGGCTATATTTCACTAAAATTAAGTACTGGGTCTTTTTCAAAATTTAAATATTGAAAAACATCGTAACAGATTAATTTGCTCAAATACTTCATAGATTTCGAGATCTACCAACTCAAATTTATTAAAAAATGCTGGGTTAATTGGTTTAAATTTGTTTAGGGATGGATTATAACTTAGAAAAGAACACAGCTTTATTTTTATATAACTTATGCATTAAATTTTCAATAATTTCTAAAATTTCATTATTTGAATGCAGAATAATTGACAATTTTCATATAAGATATTTTTTTAATTCCCTGTTGCCACAAAAAATGAACAAAATAAAAAATAATTTGTTATCAATCTTTTAAGCTTTGAATCATTAAAATACAGTTTTAAAATGCATAAGTGACATCATACATAAAATGTGTATATATTTTTTAAATATTAAAACAAAATGTGAATTTAAATATAACTTCATTATGTTGTTATGATTAATTTACGTACTTTCCACTCATTTCCAGTTTACAAGTGCCAAGTTATTGTAGTATATCATCTCTGAGAAAAGTCAAAAGTTTTAGCTAAAAATTAACATGCTAATATTTTATTCTTTGCAGGATGCATTGACACGATGCTGGTTGTTGATGAAATAAAAATAATCTTACAGAGGCATTTTAACAACACAAAAATATTTATTTAGAGAAGCAATAAAAATATGATGTTCAGGAATGTAAAAAATTAAAAAAAATTATTATTTGGACCCAACAAAGTGGAAACTCCCTTTAATGGAATTAAAATTAAACATGTATTTAGAGGAGCAATAAAAAATATTATGTATTTCCATAGTAATGCTTGGCTGAAACAGTTTATAGTTAAAATAAATTTTAATATCAAAGAGAAGAATATTTGCCCATAATATGTCATTTTGAGGGGTTTTAATTTCTGTTCTGTTGCTGTTGCAACAAGGAACTTAAGAGTTGAAATCTGTTCTTATATCCATATGCAGTAAGCATATTTCTGGTACATTTTTTTCAAAGAAAGTAATATGTAATTTTAAATCTTCAAATATTTTGTGATTTTTATCTGTTTTATGTGATTTGAAACTATAATGTGGCTTGAAGCAATAAAATTATTTTGTCTATTTTCAAACTTTGTTGAATCTGATGTGACATATGTATAAGAAAGTGAAAGACACAAATATTCTGTTTATTATGTCCAGCTGTTTGTAAAGCCCCAAATTCGGTAGAGCAGGGTTTATGTATGACAATTTCATCTTATTTGATTGGAGTTATTTTATTTCATGTAAGTTACCTAATTAAATATGTGGAATCTTTCAATAAAAAATTGAAAATAATGATAGTAAAATTATTACAGAAAATCAAAATGAAGAACTAAATAAGGATATAAAAAAAATTGAAATACATGTGCCTTACATAATGAATCAATTATAATAGCATTAGAAAAACAACAAATAATCTTGCATATAATATTTAACAAAATTTCGAATCTCATAAGCTTTTTCAAATAAGGGTAACAATTCTAAGGATGCTAAAAAAGTTGTTCTTTTTGTGTTATGAGACAATTTCAAATTTCTTTTCTTTTTCATTTCTTTCTTCCTCCCTTTTTTTAACAGAAGTTGAAGTTTTTGATTTGAAACAATACAAATATTTGAAGCCACAGAAAACTAATTCTGTGGTTTTCTAATAACATTTCAAAGTTTGAGGAGGAAAAATAATTGAAGAATGAATATGAAGATGTAAAGCAGTAGTTAATGAATGTAATGTTGAAAAATACAAATTGTGTAATTTTGGCAATCAAAAATGGAATACTATCCAATATTTGTCAAATCCAATAAATTGCACGAACTATCATTTTCAAATAACAAAAATGTGTTGTGGATGAAAAGAAATACTTAATTAGAATAATTTAACCAAATATGATATTTTATTCCAAAATTCTGTTTTTTTAGGGGAGGGGGGGGGGAGGGAGGGTAGAAAGTTAAATAAAATTATTTGAAATATCACATGTTTATTTATTCATATGGATGATATTTTCACTGTGTACAAGCTTACAATAAATAAAATTGAATGTTATAACTTTTGTGTGTGTGTGTGTGTGTGAAAATTTTGTAAAATTGAAAGTTTAGTGCAAACTTACTGAAAAGTTTGATCCAAACATTCAATTTCTAGTTATGATTTATAAAGTACAGTTATAATTTGTATGTTTATTCTGTTGAATTTGCATGATTGTTTCTAAGCATCTTCATTCAAAGAAGAAAAAAGCTTTTAGTACATTTATATCAAATTATTTTACAGTTTGTGGATTTGCTTGCCATGTGACTTGCCAGGAAAAGGTCCCAGCTGTGTGCCCTGTCCCTTCTGATCAAAGTAATTATCTTTAAAATTATTGTGGTTATTTCTTTTACAAAATAGTAAAATTTTATGTTTTAAGAACTGACAATATGTTTTAATAAATGATATGTTTTATTATAATTGTAATATTAGATTTGGTCTTCATTGCATAAAATGTAATCATTGCATTGTGCATTTAATGCACTTACAATTGTGTATTAATTGTATTAATTTTTTTGTTAGTCAAAAGACCAGTTGGTATTGATCCAACTCGTGGTATAGGAACAGCTTATGAGGGTTATGTTAAAGTAAGTTTATGCTTTAATAATATAATAAAATGCATAGCATACATACAATACACATGTGCATAATGCATTATCTAATTATGTATATATATATATATATATTTCATAGGTTCCTAAGCCTGGTGGAGTGAAGAAAGGCTGGATGAGGCAATTTGTTGTTGTCTGTGATTTCAAATTGTTTTTATATGATTTAGCTCAAGATAAAAGCACACAACCTAACACCTGGATCTCTCAGGTTTTAGACATGAGGTAAGTCATTTTGGTCTTGTTAATGTAAATGTAATATATATATAGAATGTTTAATTTGTGAAAAGAATTTTTTCATTAAAAACATGAAGAAAAATGTTATTTCTAATTTATTAGTATTTTCTTATATTTTAACATGTAACATATTATTGAATATACATTTCTTTTTTCTAATTAGTGCAGTAAATTCTATTCAAATAAAAATTCTGCAAAATCATGTGACAATAAAGTGCCTGGAGTTTTTTTTTTTTCATTTTTTTAAAATTTTATTTGATTATAATTTTGTATTTGGTATATTTTATTATTATGGAAGGACCAAATTCGGTAAATCTTGTTTTATTTGTACATGTTTTTTGCTTGGCCAATTATGTATACATAAATTATTGAAGAGAATTTGTAAATCAATAATTTGCAGTGTAAAAATGAGAATTTTTGTATAATTTGGTATCCTAATTAAAATAATTTTTCAATGCTTTAATTATATATATATATGATCCCCCCCCCCCCCCCCCCCCTTGTGATTTTCTTTGCTTGTAGAGCTGGCAGCATTTAAACTTGATATTGTAAATAATTTTATTCATAAGGAGGCATCTCTGTCATAATCTCAGATTCTGGCTCTTTAGTTTTTTAAAAAAATACTGTTTTAAAGTGTAAATGTGTTTGTTGTTATACTTTAAATATGCAGCATATATTTTTTTTTTTTTTTTTGAGTTTGTTATGTAATTAGAGTTAATGCAGATAGGTAGTTGAAAAAAAGCAGTTCTAGATTTCACGCTATATTTTACGAGTATTCCAGAAAAACCAGAAATTCACAAATATAAATAAACATTAACAGCTGAATATTACTTTTAAATGCTAAAGGTGTAAAATTAACAACTATAATATAAATTAAAATAACTTTTATTAGTTGTTTTACATGTTTCGACTCTTTCTGAGTCATTTTCAAAAACAAAATGAGAATACTCTAAAGCTGCACGGGCTTTGAGGTTATTATTTTCAGCATAATTTAAATAATAACCTCAAAGCCCGTGCAGCTTTAGAGTATTCTCATTTTGTTTTTGAAAATGACTCAGAAAGAGACGAAACATGTAAAACAACTAATAAAAGTTATTTTAATTTATATTATAGTTGTTAATTTTACACCTTTAGCATTTAAAAGTAATATACTATTACAAGGTGTTATAATTTATTATATTACTAGCAAGCTACGCCCGCTGCGCTGGTCAGTTTCTGCAAATGAACCTTGAAGCAAACAAAATATATCGTTTAATTTGACCTTGTATTTGAAAGCAATCTGTATATTTACCTGGAATATCCTTCCACATTACTGAAAAATGACGTGATTGCGCTATTATATTTTCTAATGTGCAGTCAAAATTTTAGCTGTTAAGGACCAACTCTTTTATTTGGTCATTTACAGTTAAGGTTTGCTAAAGAATGATAAAACTATATGCAATATACTAAAACCATCACTAAAAATTATCGAACTAACAATGCAAACTAATTAACAAAATCCATTCAGTAGAAGTTTTTATAAAGGCTAATCTTTTATAATCGGGTTCATCTGATTATAGAACTTTTCCACGTAATTCTAAAACAGAACAATATAAAATATACTAAAACCATCCTTACAAATTATCTACTTAACAATGCAAGTCGCAAAAAATACGCCCAGTAAAAACTTTCAAAAAGGCTAATCTTTTGGAATCGGGTTCTCCTGACTGTATAGCCTTCACACAACTGTTTGACTAAGCAGCGTAGAACAATATGTAGTACATTAAAACCATTCCTGAAATAGCATCTGACTAACAATACAATTCTCATCAAAATCCGTCCAGTAGAACTTTTTCAGAAGGCTAATCTTTCATAATCCGAATCAAATACTGAAAAAGCTAATATTTGATAAAAAAAATATCACCTGATTTTCGAATTTCCCCCTATAATTCTAGAACTAAGCAAAGTAGAATGATATGTTATATAATAAAACTTTCCCTAGAAAGTTATCTAACAGTGTAGGTTTCATCGAAATCCATTCGGCAAAATCTTTTAAAAAGGCTAATATTTCATAAACGGATTGATCTGATTATAGAACTTCCCAGAATAATTCTATAACTAAGCTACGCAGAACGGTATGTTATACAATAAAACCTTCCCTGAAAAATTATCTTATACAGTTTAAGCTCTACGAAAATCCATTCAGCAGAACTCGAGTTATAAGCAGCCGGAACGAAATTTCATATATGTAGAAGTAAATAGAAGTATATTGCCATTAATATAGTTTGCATTTGAATTTAAAAAAAGGTACTTTTCGGTTAGCCGGGTGCCAGTGATCATACACTTGAAAAAAAAAAGCACCTTTTGGCTTAAAATCTCTCATCAAAACTGTTTTTCTTTTCTTTCTTTTTTTTAAATAAAATTAATAACAGCTTTTTCTTTTATTTTTCCAGCTGTATAGCCATTTCAATTCTTTCTGCATAAAAAAAAAAAAAAAAAAAAAGACACCTTTTGGCTTAAAATCAAATTGTTTAGGATCAAAATTAAAATCAAAATCGCCAAAAACAAAAGATAAATCGCGAAATATTGTTTCGATAGCAATCTTGCCCCTTGAATAATTTTTTAAGCATTGCGAACATTCCCAATCATGTTTAAATTAAATATTTTCGTTTTATTTTTGGAGATGTATATAGCCTTTTGTTTCTTTCTGCAACAATAATGATCGCCAAAAAAATAGCAATGGTAACCTTTTCGGCCAAAATAACAAATGTAAAAAATGAAATTATTTACGACATCACATTAAAAACCTCAAAAATAACAGTATTTCTCCACTGTTTAATGGATGTTATTATCCTTCCCCTTGAATCACTCTATCTATTAAAAAAAAACCGCATCAAAATCCGTTGCGTAGTTTTAAAGATTTAAGCGTACATAGGGATATAGGGACAGAAAAAGCGACTTTGTTTTATACTATGTAATGATTAACAGCTGAATATATTAAACATAATAACAATCGGAATAGAACACTGGAAATGATCAAATTATTATTTTAAAAACAGACTTCCAGCCTCACAGAACACTTCTAAGGCAGCTACAAAACAAGCAAAACTTTTCACAACAGACTCAAAGTCTTGATTCAGCATAATTACTACAATTTCAAACAGCTGGTCTGATCTAATCACTCACTATCACATTCATAACTTCTATTTATACTCTCTATCACTGATTGTGAAGCACATGGAAAAGTCTACCTGGTTGCCAATCAGAATGAAATAAGCAAGTTCTAACATGCCCACTACAAATATTAATTGGGGCTCTGCCCCCCCCCTCCCCCACCCACACAAAAATAAATAAATAAACTTCTCCCCACAGATTGTCTACACTAATGTAACCAATAAGATATGCTAGATCAAAATTTCCGAATTTTGTAACAATATAAAATACTTTTCCTTAAAAAATAAAATTGTTATTTTTACCATATTAATTGTAAAAGAACTGTAATAATTACAGAGGTTCTCAAACTGTTTTGGTGATTGAGCACCTTCAAAATGTAAAATTTCAGATGGTGCATTAAATTTCACCTCAAATACATACTGTATTTCATAAGTAAAATGACAACAATATTGAAAAAGTATGACTATTTCACAACTTACGCATATAACACATTTAGTTTTATTATTCAAAATTTTTATTTTTTCCAACAAAATCACTCTTTAGATAGAACTACTCACCTGCACACACACACACAAATATAAATAAATAAATAAAAATACAAAAAAAAAAAAAAAAAAAAAAAAAAAAAAAAAAAAAAAGACAAAACATTTCAGAATAAATATTGCAGATTTGCAATGTGTTACATACATTTTTTTAAAAACTTTATTACATTTGCTGCATGCATTTACTTGGCTTCAGAAAAAAAAAGGAATTCAATAATATAGGTAATATTATTTAAATTTTCATAATAATACTATATCTGGTTGAATTTCAAAGCTGTAGCCAGAGGGAGGAGGTGTGGGCCCCAGCTTTCTCCCTAGAAATAAGTTGAAAAGGGTCCATTTGTGCTTTAATTTAAAAGAAAGGCATTATAGCTTAAAATCTAGTACCTGGTAGACCAAACCCTGCTTGTTAATTTTTTCAACATTCATACTATAGTACTGGCCAAAAAAATAGAAAGTTTTGAAATTGCAGAATTTTTTAATGAAATATACACAAAAATTGGCGAAAATGCTAACTAGGTTTTATTAATAGTGCACAGAAGTGTTTCTGAACATTGTAAGCACACAGATGCACATTCAATATTTAGTTGGACCGGACCCGTTTGGCTGTAATAAGGGCTTTCACATTCACATGAACTGGCATTCCAGAAATGTTGTTCTTCAAAAGTTCTTCAATGCGAGGATTGTGGTGCCAGACTTGTATAATTCATTCAATCAAAGCAACTTTTGTTGTACAAACAATTTCCGATATGCTGTTCTTTATATCATTCGAAAGAAACTCAATAGGATTCATGCCTGGACTGTTTCCCAGCTAGTCAAGAACCTCCAAATCATTCTCTTATCTGAGTCAACAAGAGACTTTGTAGCACTTCCTTATATTGATGTTGATTCATATTTCCTTGAACAACACAAAATCTACCGTTTCCATATGTTGAGATGACGCTCCATATAACCTTTGTTGGGTGCTTGACAGTGTGCTTGAGGCATTCAGGCAGGAACTTTAAACCCAGTTTTCTCCTAATGAAGTGTGACCTGTCCCTCATTGACTCATCAGAAAAACACACCTGAAATCAAAAGTTACAGGCTCTAAATACTGATTTTGATTTATCAAACATGAGGTGTATAAATTAATTTGTACAGTGATAAAAGTAAATTACCTTTTCCCAATTTTCTGCAGTTCAGTGTTTATGCATGTTTGGCCAAGCCAGTCTGTTTTTGGCATGGCTACAGCTAGCTTAGGTTTTTTGACAGGCCAAAAGCCCTAGTACTCAAGAAGTCTTCTTTGTACTTTTCTTGAGCTGATGCTGACGCCAGCATCTTTTCTTCTTGATAACAGTTTCTTTGAAGTCATTTTCCGGTTGCTTCGACTCATTCAAATAAAATTTCTGTTAGCACAAGGTTAGTCGTTTACTTCCACACTTTAACCGGTCTCTGATGTTCATAGAAAGGTTCATGGCAAGCTTCCTTCGAATTCTACCTACATTTTGTGGCAAAACATGCAGCTTAGAAGCTATTTCACATGCTTTCAGATTAGTATGCTGAAGCAGAGCTTGAATTTCACCTTTCTTTCGTGGACTGAAGTCCTTTTTTTTTTCTATTCTTATACCAATAGCTTATTTCTTTGAAAAATTATAACAGAAAGCTAAACTATACCAAAATTGTCAGTAAAACACATATAAAATAACAATTATACTTAACCATCATACACTAAACACAGTGCATACAGTTTGCAAACACCACAAACACAAATAACACATTTGCACCAATTTCTATGGTTAACGACCTGCAGTGGCTTAGCAATGATGACGTCACTCAAATACTTTGGAAGTTTAATGCCAGTGCATTGACATTTAACCAAATCTTCAGCGTTCAATATATAAATGCAAAAGTGCCATACAATTACTAAAACTATCTTAAAATGAACAAAAGTAGGCAAATGTACATGTTTAAAAAAAAAAAATCCTATTTTTTTGGTCAGGACTGTATATTGATTAAAGACAAAATTTTATTAATTATTTCTACGTAATTCATACTGTATTTGAGTAAAAATAAATTTTTATTATTCATTTCTACATAAAAATATAATTTCTAGTTTCTAAAAGTTATAAAAACAAATGCTGCCAATTCTTTTTTTATGTTTTTTGTTGTATTACTCTCTAATTAATTTCTCTATATTATCGAGATAACAGCTATGATTTTTGTCACATATTTTTGCAGTTGTAAAATACCTAATTGGTTGATTGTTGGAGTATTTAACACTTTTCCATACAACATTATGCGTGTGACAAGGATTTTCTGTAGATAGAAATAATTCAAACAGCTGCACTGTAGTCAGATGTATTTTTTAAGTTCTGCAAATGCTATTATCAAAAGATTTGAATTTGCTTTCAACTATGGAATTAGCTGTAATTTAACAGAATTGTTAGAGCATATTACAGGGTCGCAAAATAATTTCACACAGTCACTTATGATGATGCGAGAAATATAAATAAAACGGTGTGCATGCTGAAGGAATAAAGCCTTGTCAAATTGCTATTAACAATGCAAGAAAATACTGATTACAGAAAACTCAATTCTTCCTATGACTTATGATTGCCTGTTGTTACACTCAACTCTAATTCAAAGCATCCTAAATAATGAATGTTGATGAATTAGCGTCACAAAGAAAAAAACATTGTCAATTTGTGTAATACTGATAAATGTGTAGAACCTTTTACATACCTGCTGTTTTACCCAAAAAGTTCAGTTGACAAAAAAAAAGGGGGGGGGAAACACCTTATACATTTTATTTACCAAATTCTTTTTGAAAAATAGAAAATATCCATTCAACTGGAAATAATGTGTTCTTTCAATTTATGTTTAAAAAAATAAGTTAGCAGTTTGGCAGAAAAATTTTCTTGTTTAAAAAGCTGTTAGTAATTTTGCGCCAAGGAATACATGCTGAATTACACCAGTAGTCGAGGTCCCCAATTATAAAAGAATGACAATATTTTTATTTATTTTTTAATTTTTTAAATTGCATAAAAAGGGTGTTGTTTCATTTAACAAACTTATCCATCTAACGGACAATTTATTATCGACACTGTGAAGGAACAGTTTTCAGAATTATGCTTAGTGATTTTTTTTTTTTTTTTTGCATTAAACAGAATATTATTCCATGACATTTCTTTGTCACCTACAAACACTTTATCTGCAAAATTTAAGCTGAACCATTTTTAACTTGATTAAGAATGACACTACATCAGCAGCATATTAGTATTAAGATTTTTTAACTTATCCAAATGAACTTTTCTGAAGTCGATACTTATCTAATTATTTTCTTGTGTTCGAATCAGTACATATATCTTGTTTTATGTAATGTTTTATTAGACTGGAAGGCAACTGCAGAAAAATCTATATCTTCGTTCAGTATCACAATTCATACATTATTTAAAAAACAATGCTGTCTATGGAAAAATTAAACAGGCAATCTGTCCTAAGACTATGGCAGACCAACCTAGAGTTCGACTTGCTTTACATATCCCATAGAATAGAAATCTTCCATAATTGTGATGCTGGTCAATGGCAAATAGTATTGGTGAGAACTTCAATTACAGAAGACTAACTTGTTTAACACTAACAGAACTGATTAATACTAACAGAAAAAATTGCTTAAACCTATCAAAGTACGTGTTTTCGTCTTAGTTAGATGGTTTTCCCATACTCAAATTAGTATATAAAGCTTATGTCATGAAAATTGTCCCAACTGTTTTCGATTTAAAAATTTTACAACAGCATTTTTATTGCTGAGTCTATGAAAATGGAATTTTTCCGAAGTCAAGACCTTACTAGACTATTTTCTTGTGTTCGATTTAGTGTAGAAGGCAAATTTTCTGAAAATCATTATGCTTTCATACATGCTCAATATAGTCTGTAATTGTGTTGCTGATCAATGAGTATTAGCAAGAATTTAGACACATTTTGTGTAAATCGTTTGAGCATTTTTTGATTTATAGCAAGCACCATTTTCAGAATTTGTTTTAACTTGTTGAATTTGTGAGTTGAAGAGTTGAATTTGTTTTAACTTGTCAGAATGTATTTTTTTAAATTCGAGATCTAGCTATATAATTTTTCATGCTCAATTTAGATTTGCAGGTAAGTTTCGTGAAAATCATTCTACCCATTTTTGATATTATCCATAATCAGAAAAATTGCTTGCTTATTTAATATATGAGGGGATTAGAATGACAGTGGAGTAAGTCAAAAATTTGAAAAATCTAGATAACCATATTTTCACTGAACGTATATTAATTTCTGTTCAGCGTGACAGTCAAATAAGTCATAGTTTACTTAGGAAGAAGTCACTAGAGGGCAAAACAAGTTGGACCACTTAAGCAACGGCAATACGACAAGTTTCACAAAACTCTTCATTTCTCAAATTACTAAATATTGACTTACTCCACTGTCATTCTAACCCCCTCATATATGATAAGGCTAATCCACCCCTAGCTGGCTATGGATTTGTTGAATAGTTGTAACTGAATATCTTGTTCTGCATTCAGATGTGATATGTATTTTGTTTTAATAGAAACTTATGCAGGTGCAAAGAAGTTTCTTTAACTGTAAAACTAGTCTCCACAGGAAATACAGTATTTTGAATTCAAAAGAAATCCCTATTTTTTCATTGTATACACAGTTTCAGAAACTCTGCAATAACAGATGGGATGGAAATTAAATATCATTTTTGAATTATACATGTCTTTTAATGTTCGATAATTATTTAATATGCATTCTTTTTAACTGGTATTTTTCTAAAAATTAATTGTAATTAATGGAAGTTATTTTTACGAGATTTCTTAAATATATAGATATATAGAAATAGAAGTAAAGTCACAAAAATATATTGTATTTTTAAAGTGCAAATAAATTCAGATTATTAGTTATTGTAAAATATTCTGAAAGTAAATTATTTTTTGTATAATTGCTATTTTTGAGAATTCTTTGGCTATTTGAAAATCTAATATATATGTAAAATTTTATTTGCCTTTTTCCAGGGATGAAGAATTTTCTGTGAGCTCTGTTTTAGAATCTGATGTTATTCATGCAAATAAAAAAGATATTCCTTGCATTTTTAGGGTACATATGCATTTTTATTTATGATTATTTTATATCTTTATTGCTTAGAGGTGCCACCAGATTTTTAAGCTGCAAAGCATGTGTTAATTTTTTAAAAATATACTTAAATAATTACTTTTAAAATGTATAAAACAGGAAAGAAATTACATAAAAAAGCTCGTATTTATTTTTCTTGATTTATATAGTTCACATAGTTTTCTTCATCAAGTTAGCACTAGTTGACTCTAATTTCTTCTTAACACGTTTATTTTAGCTAATATTTTCAAATGATGTTTCTCAAATTTAAACTTTTTGTACATATACGAGTATGTATGTATTTTGTACACATATGGATTTATGCATCTTAAAATTATTTTAGTGACATTTTCTGATTTTCAAAAAAATTAATTTTATTGATTATTTCAAACAGTATAGTTTTTCAAAAAAGAACATTTTAAAAATCATACACAGCAGCAAGAAGAAACTTCTCAAAGTTCAGAAAGAGCACCTTATTTCTGAGTAAATTTCACAATACCCTAGCACTAGTTCCCAACCTTTTATGGCCACATCCCATCTAAATATCTCTAAAATCATGATTGCCCCCCATTGTGAGAAGAGTGAACTTTTATTCACTTGGAAGAATCCTAAGAGGGCATTGACAATGACAAGTCGCTTGACAGCATTTTAGCTTTTCAAACAGATAAAATTTTTATCACAAATATTTTTTTAATGTAACTGCATAAATCCAATGAAGCTATATATCTTTTCCTTATCTAGAAAAGTTTTATAGTTGCTTGCCAATTTTCCTCTGTGTGAAACAAAAGTGTTATATGGTCTTCATTTTCATCTTCATAAAATTTCTTGAAGAAACTGACATTTGGCATTAAATTTGATAGCATTGATACAATTTATTATTGATTTGAGTACCTCATAAAGTGGGCATGCGAGTTTTCGACTTTAAAAAATGATTTTTTATGTTTTCTAAATATTTGACATTTTACAAATATTCTCTTGAAGCCGTTTCTAACACTTTAAACTCACATAGAAGAAAATAGCAATCTATGATGTACGGGGCACGAGCAAGCAGTAGTAATTGCAAACTTGTACCAGAAATATCTCAGCAATTAATAAAGTAATCTCTCCCCTCTCTTTTTCATTGAAAGCTTACATAGACCTTGGAGGATTTTCTTTTTTAATTTGTTTGTTTTTTATAAATAAAACAAAATCAGATTTTTTTGTTGAAAACTATACAGAACTAGAAAACTTGAAATTTGGCATGGTGGTTACTTATAAGATGTAAATGCTCTCTAAGAACAGTTTCTAAAAAATTCAAAATTTAAAAGTGTGAAATGAGAGAAAAGCATTCTAAATTACGATTTCTATGGAATTGATTAAGGATAGAAATTTTAAATTTGACATGGCTGCTACTTTTAAGACTCAAATGCACACATACAAGAGTTTAAAAAAAAATGAAATTCAAAAGGTGAAATGAGCAGAAATCTTTCTAAATTATGATTTCTATGGAATTATTAGGGATAGAAATGCAAAATGTGACATGGTTGTTATGTTTAAGCTGTAAATGCTCGCACAGAACAGTTTTAAAGAAAATTCGAAATTTAAAAAAGGTGAAATGCACAAATAGCATTCTAAAAATGTTCTAAATTATGATTTTTGTGATACTGAAGGGACTAGAAACTTGAAATTTGGCATGGTGGTTTCTTTTAAGATACAGATGTTCACTAATAATGGTTTCTAATAAAATTCGAAATTTTAAAAGATGAAATTAGCAGAAAACATTCTATAAACGTTCAAAGGTGCAATTTCTATGGAATTTTATATAATATTTCTAAATTAATAAATTCCACATCCATTTCAGAGGCACACAAATATCATTTGCATATTTTAACCACTATGCAAGCAAAGCCTTAGGTTTTGCTGGTATATTATATAACTCATTATCAAGATAATTTCATCCCGTGAAAATTTTTATTAGTCTCTGTTATCAGTGTTTGTTATATAATTTTTGGTCTTTTGTTTTATCAATTATCTTCTACTGTTAGTAAAAGTGATAGAAATATCCACTAAAGTTTACTTGGAGTAGGATAATTGAAGTGCTGCGACTTGCAGACAAGCGAAGCTTTCTATGTATCAAACTTCAGTGGTACTAAAAGTACCTCTTAAGAGAATATCAGTTTTTAAAAAATACTAGATGGAACCCCTCAAAACTTGACGGAAAGAATGACTATAACAATATCAGTAAAATAAGCTTCTTTATTACATAAGAAGGGAGTGCATATGAAACAGTCTTTCAAATATTTTATTTTAGAAGTTTTTTCCCCCAGTGAAATACAGTACTATTTTCGATACAAACTCCAAACAAACAATCCTTAAACAACCGTGTAATGCAAATCCGTTTGACATTACCCCACATCATATTCCCCACGGCAAGAAAGAAAATTTCATGGACCTATGAAGTATCATACAAATAGTATATCCCTACTTTCATCTCATATTCAGTAAATAAAAGAACATAGTAAATAAAGCACACATCCCCCCCCCCCCCTGTGATAATGCAACCGAATGAGCTTGTATGCGCACGTGCAGTGCCCAAAGGCACCGTCGAAATTTGACGTTAAAAAAAGTTTTAAAATGTCCTCTTTAATCATTGTTCATTTCAAATCCATATCTTCTAAAACACATCCATTGTTTTAAGCTAATCAATTTTTATGTAAAGAAGAAGAATTTATTTTACAAAAATAAATCAATCTGCAGATGAGAAAGATTTTTAATGTTTTCAAATTTAATTTATTTGTATGGTTTCTTCGGTCCTTTTACATAATCAGGATGATTATTCCTTTTCCATCACAGTCGGGGATCTTTTCTCCCTCTTGTACAGTTAAATATCCAATGGATCTTAAAAAAATAATAAAATACAGCTCCTAGCATATTCTGATGCAACATATGCCTCAACGAATTCAACATATCAATTTTATGTTAATCATAAACAGAAAAAAAAAAAAAAAAAAAAAAAAAAAAAAATTGGACAGATTTTAGTTTAGCGCCAAAATGCTCTATCTTATGGATAATCTGATATTATGATTTATCAGGTTTTTATTATTATTATTTTTTTTTACTTTTCATGATGGTTAGGGAAATCTATTTTCAATTCTGGCAACTTTCCCAGGGGCTATTTTACATTATTAAAGCAAACTGATGGTCATTGTTGAGATAGAATTGAAAAATATTTCATGTTTGAAAATTATTTAAAAAGTCATTAAATTAAGTGGCAGTTTTCAAATAAATTTCAATCGAAAGCTAATTTTTTTTCTAATTGATGATGTAAGAATTAAAATTGTAAAATGTATTAAAATGTAGTAAAAAAATGAAATTTGTAGTATTTAGAAGTTATGTAAGCGCGATGAAAGCTAAAGCGATAGCGCCGTTTGTTGTCTCAACCGTTATACATTTCTAAAAATTGTCACTGTGTTTTGGCTGGCGTCCAAAAGTAGACTACCATTTTTTGACATCGAAAGAGAAATTCGCAGTGAAAGAAATAGAACTTTGCCGCTAATAAGGAACTGTTAAATGAACTTATAACAAACCTACCAAAATAATTGCTATAATACTTACTATAATTACTTAATACTTACTATAATTACTTACCTTAAATTGTTTATTTTAGCTAAAAATACAATTATTATTTCAAGTTTTTTAACCATAACATTATTTTTAATAATTTTAATTTTACTGAAATTCTGTACTTTTGTGAATTTTTTTTATTAAAAAATGAAATCTTCTAACCTATAATTTAAAAAAAGTAATTTGTAACAGGTAATCAAGATATTCAATGAAGATGAAGCAGTAACCAATAAAGGCTCCAGTTCTAATCTTTAAAATTAAAAATTGAAAAATCAGTTAAAATTACGTCATGTTGAAACAATCATATAAATTTTTCTTTTTAGTTTTATCAGTGTTAAAATGTATTTGAAGCTAAGCATAACGTTATTTTCACTGGCACAAACTTTTCACACGTACTTTGTATATGTGACTTTTATGCTTAAACATCATGTATACAAATAAAAATATATTTTGTATTCATTTGTAATGAAAAAATGGCATCAACAAAGTTATAATGCATAATGATAAAATAAACCCAATGGA
This sequence comes from Maratus michaelseni, assembly GCA_963931845.1. NCBI lineage: Eukaryota > Metazoa > Arthropoda > Arachnida > Araneae > Salticidae > Maratus > Maratus michaelseni. Next base: position 250,895,367 of record OZ007590.1, on the reverse strand, counting down.
CAATATTCCTGTGACGTCACAATAAATATGAATTTTTATTCCCTTATAAAATATGCGGATAAATATTTTTACCGATATTTAAATTAAAAAATTCGGCCTAAAAGCCACGTGCTTTTAATTTAATATTTATTATTCCTCTTTTATACTCGCAACCACAGAGTTTCTCATTACTCTGTGCCTTGCAAGAATGGGCGTTATCCGATTGCTGACTTTATAATGTCATACACAGAAGTGTTCTCGCGGACTGTCAAAAGAAAACTCTTAGCATTTTAAATATATAGATATAACTGTACTAAAAATAATTAAAAAAGAAAATCTAATTTTTTTAGTACAGTTATTATTATTTTTTTAATTTGGTATTTTCTTAAGAGGTACTTTTAGCTGTGGCACAATAAGTTATCTGAATTTACACACAAGCTAATGTGCTGCACTTCAATTATGAATCCTTAATTTACCTTAGTAAAAATTGCGGAAAAAAGCCCTTCTTTTAAATATTAAGTACATTATATTTCATCTTTGTAATTCTATGTTAATTTTACCATCTGTAACACTTTTCTAAAGTAGAATTTCTTTAAAAATAGCTTTGTTATAGTATCACAATATTAATTTTCTCGCAAATGTTGTGTTTTAAAATAAACCTTCACAATAAATTAAAAACTAAACTGAAAATTTTGATTGAGACAAAACAAATTATTTCTTTAAAACACTAAGTCTTTAATAAATAATCTAAAATAAAAAAAATATTATAAAACATTGAATACTTAAAATTTTCTCGAAGAAAATAAAAATAAAATATAAAGCACAAACAGACCTAACAAAAATGAGCAAATTTATCCCAAATTGGCTCTATAAGATGATTGGAAGTCTCTAATAGTTTTGTTTTTTCAAATGTACAAAAATATTTACATAGATTAATTTGAAAGTAAATTTTATGTAAGGTCTCAAAGTAGAATGCATTTCTTGTCTTAATTTCCCTCCCTCCTTTCAAATATTAAAAATGAATAATTACAAAAAAAAATGAGTATGGAGAAAGTTTTAAAAAAAATATGCATAACATTCCCTTCCCAAAGAAGAAAAAAAAAAGTTTATTGAATTGCAGTTCTAAAATCTGGCCATGTGGTCACATTAGCTTTCTAGCTGATTAAAGCTGGCCATGTGGTCACATTAGCTTTCTAGCTGATTAAAAGAAAAAACAAATGTCTGCATAAAATATCATTAATAACTACTATTGACAGTTCCATCACATGCATATTTTCTAACAGTAATAATGAAAAAATTCATTTGTAAAATTGTAGTAGAAAAGAAAACTAAGCATATTAATTTGCAAGACTCATAGTTGTTGTTTCGAGAGGTTGTAATTATTTGACATTTGTTCTAGGAATTATTATTCTTATTTATAGTAGATTTCAGTTAATTATTTATTTATTTTTAGGTTACTACATCAATGTTGAATCCTCCTGGCATAAAAAATCATACTCTAATGCTAGTTGAAAAAGAAAGTGAAAAATGCAAGTGGGTAGATGCTCTTAATGAACTACACAGAATTTTACGTAGAAACAAGCTAACTTCTAAATCAGTAAGTTAAATTATATTTGTTCGATTAATCTTTATCATTTTTCCATGCATTTTAGAAATGTAATTTTTTTTTTCCTCAAATAGGTATTCCAAGCTAAAGAAATCCTAGATAATACATTAAGTGTTATTAAGAATGCTACATCAGCTGCTGTCATTGGTATATTATTTGTTATATTTAAACTAAAATTTACAAATTTAATTATTTTAAGTAGAGGAAAATTGATATATATTTCATTACTATTTGTTTTATGTATATATCAGCAAAAAAAATAATTTTTATTTTTTATTGATTGATTTATTATGCTAGTTACATAATTCTTAAAGAACAATACTTGTTTGAATATAAAATATATGTATAATGATTTTGTGGGTGAAGAGAGTTGACTCGGCACTTCATTGCAGATCACACTTTATTATTAATGCAGATCGGTGATACACCTTGAGAGTAGGAGCTTGAAGAGGCCCCGAGAACCATATTATTTAAGGAAATTCCTACATGGCTTCTAGAGAAGGCTGAGCATCTCAAAATCGTCCAAAAATCTGAGCTCCTGGTGAATTACATGCCAGTTTTGTTAAGAATTTAGGAAATTTGAATAATTTAAACAACCCACATGTTATTTATTTGGATAAAAATAAAAAATAAACTCTCTACCTCTTTAAAATTCTCAAAAAAGTACTCAAGTGTTTGTTTCTGCGATCTTTTGACAAAATTCACAATAATTTTCGTTGATCGTTTATCGAAATTCAGGATTTTTTTCCACAGCCGATGGACAAAATTGTTTTCGCCAAATTTATTGGGTTTTTTTTTTGGACCATTTAACAAAATTTGCAACTTTTTTCACAATTGATTATCGAAATTTGTGATTTTTTTCAGTGACTGAGATTTAAAAAAATCTCTATTTGTTTCTGAGATCTCTCACGAAAGTCATGATATTTTTCCATGATTGTTTGATGAAATTCTCGACTTTTTTCGCAATGGATTCACAAGTTGATTTTCCAAAATTCTGCAGCAGCAAAAAAAAAAAAAAAAAAAAAAAAAAAAAAAAAAAAAAAAAAAAATTGTAGACTTTCTCAAAAATTAAAAAATATTTGGGGAAGAATCACACACCTGTGAAAGAATTTAAGGGAGGAAAAATACCACACTGCATTTTTTATTATGCAGTATTTTCCTATTATTATTTCAAATACTGCTCCTCAAAGAAATCCTCCCCCCTCCCAAGAAATTCTTGAAATGGCGACTTTGCTTCTGAAGAACGGAATTCGTGATTTAAATATTCACATAAACACAATTCACTCATGGTTAATATCCATTAAGAGGGTTATTAAAAAATATATGTATAGTACAAAATTTAAATTTTTGTTTTGCCACGGTTAACATATAAATTTTCCTTTTAATAATATTCCATATATAAACTGGCTTATTAAATTAAAACCTATTCTTAAACTAATCTATTAATCTTCATATGTAAAGGTATAAGAACTTAATCCACCTAATAATATTTATTCCAAATTGCTAGATCTAAAAATGGCGCTAATGACTTATATTCCTTAAATAAAATCCTTTTATTATTTAAATCCTTATTAAAATTCACTATTATTTCCCGTGTATATCAAACCTCTCTAAATTTTTTACTTAATTGCTAAACTGTCATAACTCCTAAATTTTCCCATTCTAATAAAATCTATTTATTTAAAATCATTCTTTTATTAAAATATGAAAATGTCTACTATAATATTTCAATGCTTTAATATTCTAGTTTTTAGTCTGCATCAATAAGTTCAATTTTTTTTGTTTCTGTCTTTTTCTAGCGTAAGCTAAAATTATCATCTGGCAAATCAAAAATCTATTTTTAACCAACACTCTCAAGATCAGAGTTTATTGTTTTTTACATGTGTATCTGATTTCAAGGCTATAGAACTTGAACACCTTAAATTTTTGGAAATTTTGAAACAGGATCACCCCTGGCTCTGAGAAAATCAGCATGACATTTTCAGATAATCCCCAATGCACTAAAATCATCACATGGCACACTTAAAAAATAGCACGGCAGACTTGCGTTAAATATGCCTAGAATAATCTCTTGTGTGATAAGATATTTTAAGGTAGTTATGCAAAGCAGATCTCCACCCTCTTTCCCCTCCTAATTTTTTTATATTTAAAATATTAAATGTTATCACAAAAAAAAAAAAAAAGAATAAATAGTTAAGAATAAAAATGAAAAAAATATTTAAAATAACCTATATTCAAAAATGCATATTATAATTCATTAGTTAATTAAATTTATAGGTCCTTAATATTTTTTTTGCTTTTGGTCCTTGAAGCCCTTAAAAAAGTCCTTGATTTTTATCTACTAAAGAAATGTGTACGAACTCTGTTTCTATTGATAAATTAAATAATAGTTCTAAGCATTACATAGGATGCATGCTCAGCTCTTGTGCTAAAAAAAAAAACATATTTGGCATTATTTATCCAAGGAAATGTCTCCCCAAAAGTGAGACATTTGCTTTGACTAAATAATACCAAATATGACTTTTTTTTTTCTTTTTTTTTTATTAACACAAAAGCTGAGAGTGCCTAGTGACTATTGCTTAGAACTATGATTTTTCTGTTGCATTGGCTTAATTTGCTTGCAACAAATACAGTCAATATGTCACTCACTATTAGTACTGTTATTTATTTCTTTACTGTAAAGCTGTATGTGTTGACAGCATGTTAGTAACTTTTTAACTAACTAAATAAAATATAATTTAGATAGATCAAATAAAAGCAATATGTCTATATTAACCTAATGCACTTTTATGGAAATTAGGAACTGTCTGTAACTGGGAGGTGTCCATTGTGGTGAGTTTCACTACAATATATATGCCACATTTTTATCAAGAAAGATCAGGGAAATTTTTGCTAAAAGGTCAGGGAAAACCTTGAAAAGTCAGGGAATTTTTTTACCAGAATTGTGTAGGAACTCTGTGTATTACCATTATATGCTTCACTTAAATGCTATTTAACATGACGTTGTAATTTGTTTGATAAATTAATATTTATATTTATTTTTAAATATCTTGCAATTGTTTTATCCAATGCTGTGTCACAGGTTGTAAGAGCACAGAAAGGCAAAATAAGGATAATGAATACTGTCAATCTACAGATATTTATAGCTGATCAATTTTTGAATGTTTTTCTCTTGAACAATAGTTTTTTAATTCTTGTGGTAACAAATAGATAATATTTCCCATGTAATTGATTTTATTCATCGTAAATTAAAAATATGATGAATCTAGTACATCCTGGTTACATTCCATTTATCAGCAAACAAATTAGGGTATACATTTAGATAATATTTATAAACAGGAAAAAGAAAAAATTGTAAAGTGCTTGAAGGCGAGGCAGTCTGCTTGAGTTTAGATGGGTGGTAAAATGTCCACAATGAGCCTATTATTTGTGCAATTGTTACTAAATGCAGCAGGGATTGGTATCTTGTGGATTCCATTGACACATCAGAAAATTTACACACAACCAAATATACCTTATAAAAATTCTTCATGAGTAATATTAAAGTGTAAAACTGAATGTAACTGTTTTATTGGTAGCCTTGTCACAGATATTGCAGCTAATGTCAAGGGTATGCATGATGAATTAAGAAATATGTGATTTGACTGAGATTGGAAAAAAAAAAAAAAAACCTTTTGATTTTGCTAAGAAGAATAAATTTACTAGTAGTTTTATAGCATTAATCATGAGACTAAGGAAGATCCTGTTTATGATTTTCTTTTTGAACAAAATACTTTATCCCAAATGTCTCCTACGTGGAGAGCTCATTTCAACTCAAGTTTTTGTGAAACATCAGATGAAAAAGCAATAAAGCAACTCTGTAGAAAAGACAATTTTGTACTTATGGTTTAATATATTCAAAACTTAGAAACAAATTGGGAATGAAAAAGTAGGAAAATTGGGTTTTTTAAACAAAATCTTGTATTTCAAACCCATAAGTCTTTTAAAAAAATTATAATCAATTTAATCTTCTAAAGTATTCATCTATTTTTCATTTCAATATTTCTACTTACTAAAATTCATCAAGGCAGTTCCAAATTAATTTTTCCCATTGACTTTCAATATCAGGTAGTAATAAAATTAGAAATTATCTAATTGGAGGTGACCCTAAAATTCTATTAATTGTTATATTTTTTAACTTTAATCTTTTGAGAAAAACCTTTAACATTTATGTCATATAATATATTTAAAATAAATTGTATTAACCCATGTGTATATATGCATATTTTTATGAAAATTAAAAAAAAAACAGTTTTAGATCTTATATTTTTTACATTTACACATTTAAAGAAATTATTTTTTTTAAAAAAGAGGACATAACTGACAAATACTATCTATTGCAAAAAAAAAAAAAAAAAAAAAAATTATTTATTAAACTTTTTTTTTCAAATATTTTCATGCAATTTAAAAATTAATTTCTTTAGATTTATTAGTTTTCCTATCGTACCTGCTTTTAATTAAAAAAATCATCAAGTGTTCTTGCTAAATTCATATGTTTAATGTGTAAAAAAAAAACTTTCCAAAATAAACAATTTAAATAAAAAAAAATCCAAAAAATAATTTGATTTAAATCAAATAAATCTGACTTTTAAATTTTTTTTTTTATAAAATTCAGGATTTTTGCATATTTTTTTTTAACCTGATGCTAATTTGAAAAATGAAAAAAGACATTTTGAAAAAAAAAAATCTTTTGAAAGGGTTAACATTGATTTTTTTTTTTTTTTTTTTTTTAACGGATTGCACCGTTAGAAAGGCTAGTACAAAATTTAAGCATATATTGTTTGTTTTAATGTATTTCAAATAGTTAAACCGATTTGTTCAGTGAATGATGCAGAAAAAATTGTGTTTTCCAACTCTTGTTTTTTTATCTGCAGAATGAGCTTTCTGCCACATTGCTGCAACTTTTCATATGATTTTTTTATGTTCATTATGGTTTTGAATTAATATAGGTTAATTAACAAAAAAGGAAAAATTTGACCCTCAATTGCTTTAGAACCTGCTTTGGACTATCCTCATCCAAACTTTCAGACCTCAACATGCGTTTGCTTTTACTAATCATAGCATACAGACAGACAAACTCTTTTCTTTTATTAGCATAAATAACCATGAACCTGCCACTCCACCTTACCTACCACAGTTACAAAATTTAAGTATTGATTTATTGTATACGGTAAAGCACTGTTTATACATTTCTCATTTATACTTCTTTTACATTTATATGTCATTTCAGTGTGGTCCCAATTCATCCCTATGTATTTTAATGTTAGAATGTGTCATTTATGAGACACATAACTTCAGTTATACATCACTGATTTCATGCCATAACTGGTTTTCTGAGATTTTTTCCCTCCAGTATGTTTTTTTTTTCCCTTTCTGCTAGCATTATTTGGGGAAAGATGAAGAACAAAGAACATGTGTGACTGCTACGGAGATTATTGTTGTTATTGGATTTGTGGTTATAAAGGTTCGTGGAACCTATGGATGGGGTAAGACAGAAAGAATTGACAATGGGTGATTTGCTCACAAGACAAGTTTGAAATTAATAAATATTGTTTCATTTCCTGATTTCATTGCAATTTAGACCATGTTTTAGTGCAAAATTGATTTTTTTTTTGCTTCTTTTGAACACTTAACATCTTCCTAAAATGGCCCCAAAACTAAAGGCACTTTCATTAAAAGAGAAAATTGAAATTTTAAAAGAATTTGCTAAAAAATTCAGTTTTGATAAAAGTAGAATTGGCGAAGAAAATATATATTCCTGTTTCAACACTGAAAACGATAGAAAAAAACTCAAGAACAGCAATAATTGCAGAAACTCTGCTTCGAGGAAATTACGTGTCCAAGATGGCAAAAATCCGATGTTGAGGCATGTTGCTGAAGTTTCTATCTCAATGTCATGCATCAAATATCCCAGTGATTTGCCGTATTCTGATGGAGAATGTGAAAGAAATTTCATCAAAATTAAATGTCAGAAATGCTAGCTTTTCAAGGAGATGGCTACATAAATTTAAATTACAACATGGAATTTCATGTCAGGTCATGAATGGAGAATCAAAAGATGTCCCATTTGATTCTGTTGAACATTGATTAAAAAATTTACCCTGTAAATTTAAAGGTTTTCAGCTGATTGACATTTATAATGTTGACAAAACCTGTCTCTTCTTTCAATTCATGCCTACAAGAACTCTATCCTTTATGGGTGATAATTGTCATGGTGGAGAGAAAAGGAAAGATTGTCTTAGTACCTTACTTTGTATAAATGCTGATGCATCAGAAAAGATGACTTCTTTAGTCATAGGGAAATCACAGAAATCAAGATTTTTAAAAACATAAAATTGTTGCTATTAGGATAGTCTGTAAATGCCAAAGCATGGACAATCACTGATATTTTTACTGAGTGGCTGAAGATGATTGGTAAAAGATGAAATGAGACAAAATCGTAAAGTTTTGCTTTTCATTGATTAGTGCCTGCCCATCCTCTATAGACTGCCTTTTTGGAAAATTTTAAGATTGTTTTCTTTTCACCACTACACCATTCAACTACAACCCTTAGAGCTGGACAAAATCAAGAATTTAAAGGTGCACTGAAGGAAGCAATTAATTTGTTTTCTTTTCACCAAACTACACCATTCAACTACAACCCTTAGAGCTGGGCATAATCAAGAATTTAAAGGTGCAATTAATTCAACTTGCCCTACAAAAAAACATTACAGAAAATACTCATGGAAAAGTAAACATTCTTCAGGCAATGAACATGATCTCTCTAGCATGGACTTGAGTAAAATCCGAAACAATAAAAAACTGTTTCATCAAAGGAGGGTTTTTGTATCCAAAATCCGATGAAAGCAAAGGAAATGAAAGTGGTGATGAAACTGTGATAATAGATGAAGATGACTGGAATAATCTGAAATCAGACATCACTTTCGAGAACTGTGATGCCGATGTAATGACATTGAAATTATGAAAAATTCAGGGGATTTCCGAATGCTCATTTAAGTAGTGAAGAAATAGAAGAAGTTATCCCAGCTTCTTCTAAAGATGCGTTGGACTGCATTAACATGCTTAGAACCTTTTTTGTTTCTCACAAGACTAGTGAAAAAACTTTTCAGGAACTTAACTCCATGCTTTGCTAAGTCTCAAAGTAAATCGACACATCTGATAGCAATTAAAGATTATTTTAATTAAAATCTGTTTATACGTTCGATAATGGAATAAAAAAAAGTGTAATTCAAGGTGTACAACTAATATAAGATTTGATAATTCTCACTTTTTCAGTTTTAGAAATGATTATTTAATTTTTTTTTCAATGTTTTAACTTTTTTTTTTTTCAATATATATTGCAGTATAAACAATTGAAAATGGTAACAAAATTAAATTTGCATGATTGCAGCATTATATTTTCATTATATTGTCATTGATTTTACACATTAGGCGATTGCAATTTTGATTGTACATCTTTCTCAGTTATACGTCGGTTTAGAATGGTCCTCTGAAAGAGATATAATCAGTGCTTTACTATATTTCTAATAAAATATTATGAATAACGCTTTTTATTGCTGATAGTTAAAATAATATTTTTTTAGCAGGAAACTTAATCATTTAAAGAAAACCAGTGTTATCATAAACAGTAGAAATTTTAATTAATCATATTATACCTGCTTGGATTTTAGAGCAATTTCAGATTAGATAACAATAAAAGTTAAACTGCATTGAAAGCAATGAAGTTTAATGTAGATAAAAATGTTAATGAAATTAAATAGTGGAACAAATGAAACAACAATTATAAAGAAACAAAGATAATTTTTTTTTTCAAAAATTATCTGAATGCTGCTTAATTAGATTTGTATACTTTTGCTTCTTTTTAAATATTGGGAGTTAAAGAAGTTGTCAAAAGAACCAAGAGAGATTTTTATTCGTTGCTCAATGAAGAATGAGCAATATTTGTTCTATGCTAAGTTCTTTACAGAAAAAAAAGTTTTTACAAATGTACAGTGATACCTTGGTTTTCGTCGATAATCTGTCCGAAAACAATCAGCGAAATCCGAAACCGACGAAAACTGAGGCAAGTATTTCCATATAAATCTATGTAAATCCAATTAATTTGTTCTAAACACTCCAAAATACATACAAAAAACACATTTTATAGAGAATAAGTATAGCGATTAACACTAAAATCCACAAGAAGTGTTTTTGGCGTATGGTATCAAGGCACTATATCTGGGGCTACTTCTCTTTTTGGTCTTTTGGCAGTAGGACTAGCTTCAGAATCACAGGACTTATGTCCAGGACTTATGTTTTACTCTCGTGGGCATTTAGTTTCTATGCCAAAAGCTTGGTAGCCCACGAGTGGATGATTTCTGTGCCCGGCTGCATTTTTCCTCTCGTGGACTTCTTTGAACTTATACCTCACGGTTGGTTGTCCACGAGTGGGTGATTTCTGTCCAGGGATGTAAAAATTGGCACCACTGTGCCGATTGCCGCCACTAAATTTTTAATATTCTTCGCCTAATAAGAATACTGGTTCAATTTAATCGAACTATACTAATAAAATTTACGTAAAGAATATTAATATAGTGGTGACAAGCGGTCCATTGGTGCCCAGTTTTTACACACCTGCCTATGTCGCCCAAAAAAATTATCTAAAGTGGTCTGTTTCTGTCCCCTCTTTAAGAGTTATCCAAAATGGGGCAAGACATTATCATTAAATATGTTGCTTATAAGAAACTTTCTTTGGTCCCATGCTGGATCACTCACAATCAATAAAAAAAATCACAAAAATACACTGGAAATAAACGAAGTCCGAGGCAACCAACGAAAACTGAAACAAATTTTTCGCGAAAAAATTGACGAAAACTGAAACCGACAATAACCGAAGTCAACGAAAACCGAGGTATTTCTAATCAAAATTGTAAAAATATCACAAGATCATATGTAGTGTTGAAAACTAAGAGAAAGAAGTGCATTTCTAAAAATATTCAAATTTCTGTGTTGGTCTTTGGTTTATGAATACTTCTTTAATTTGCAATGAACAACAAGGTTGGGTGACTTCAAGTGTGTTAAGTACCATCTTAAATATGTAGTTGGTAATCTAAAATTAACTTATGAGGATTTCTGGACAATAATTGTTCAAATTAAAGGAATTTTTAATTCCCATTCACTTTATTTTCTGTCAGCTGATTTTGGTGATTATGATGTCTTATTTCATTTTCACCATCAGGTTTATTTCTTGATTGGAAGATCTATTACAACTATCCCAGAGCCTGTTATATGCAAGTGATAATGGGTTAAATATTTAGCAAAGGGAAGAATTCTTAATTGTTTCTTCATTCATTTTAAAAAAAAACAAGATTGACTACTTTGGATAAATAATGTTTCATTTGAATGGTCGGTTGACTACTTTGGATAAATAAAATTTCATTTGAATGGTCGGTTTCATGTTATAAAGAATTTTAGTAATCTACAAAGGCACAATTTTTCATATTCAATGAAGTACATACAATATTCATGCTACTTTTTTGCAATTGTATATTATTATTTTATGCTGTCTCTTTAAAGTTAAGATTTACCATTGCAAAAGAAAATCATTACTTTTAAATAAATTTTTGAAACAGTCTATATTATTTATTCATTTCTTTCTACATATTTTGTTTTTATTTAATTAGTATTTTGTTATTATAAGTGTTCTGTGAATTGTTAATATCACTTGTATTAAGTTCTTTTTTTTTATCTTATTTCCTTTTAATTGCCTTTTTTTTTTTTTTTAAGCTTGTATTTTAAATCCCTGTATAAGAAATCCTGTCAATATACAGTAAACTGTTAGTTTTTTAAATTTTGTCATTTTGTAGCTAGAAAGAAGTTTTAGTTTTCTAGCCATGTTGTACTACTATAATTTCTGACTTAACGTAGAGTTGCACCAAATCTCATATTGTATTAGTACATGTGTGTTCAATGTTTGCCGCCATGCACATGCATACTTACAATTAATATACGTTTTGCTTTTCCATCTGGCTGTTTTATTTTGAATTTGCATGTTTTACAAAGAAGAAATTGCTAAAATGAAAACTTCTTAAGCAAGGATTGTTGGTATAGTTTATTTGCATAGTTTAACTTTTCTGGTATTTTTCCTGTGATAGTTTATGTGAAGTGTGTGTGTATATAATAATATTATTATTATTATTATCTAAGTTCTCACAATGCACTTTTTTTAAACAAAAGTTTGATGAATTGATAAATCTTACATAAAAAAACATCATTTCAATTAATATAGCTAAATTTTATGTGTCGGTCATACCGAAAAATAAATAAAATCAGTGGACATGTGCGAGGATTTCGTACTGCAGTCTAATATATTTTTTAGCAATATCAATTTTTAGCAACATTTCTTAGATGCAGGTTTAAACTTCCAAAGAAATTTAAGGATAAAAATATCTGCAAACAACTTTGAATGTATATCTTTTATCCAAGGCAGGATATCATCTCATTTATTCCACCAAAGTTACAGTAAAAACTGATCGAAGATACTAAAAGACACGTGTGAGGAGAAAAAAAAAAAAAACTTATTTTAACCATAGCATACATAATTATACGTTATTATATTTCTTTTTATTATGTATGCCATGATTTTAACTGCATTATGGGATGAAGTCATCCGCTTTGGAAAAAACACGGGAAAAATAAAAATAAATTGAATGCATAGAAAATACAATTTAATATATTATAACAAAGCATGCATTTTAGGCTATTAGTTAAATATCATTGCTTCCATCAATTGATGGTGTCTTAAAGAACATTTAAATGTGAATTTTGCTTTTTAATCATAAATATAAAATAAACTTGTGCTGAGACATCTCACTTTATATTTTTTGAACTACTTATTTTTTTATAATCATTTTTGAGTATGGAATAATACAGTATTTTATTTTTGTGGCAACACTGATTTGAGAAAAACCTTTTATTTCATTTAGGAAAACAATGTTGATTTAATTTTTAACTAACTGCAATTTTTAATAACATGTTTTAACGAATGTGAGTGTACTATGTCAGAAGCTTATTCAAAAACCTTTTATATGGTATCTCATTTATTGTTCTGCGTTTTATATTTGCTTAGAAAAGGGATGTTGAGAACAGAAATAATATATATGATAACAATTGCTTTCATAACTATATTTTGTAATTTTGTTACCTGAGATTTTTATAAACCCCCTATCCTCTACCCTTATATCAGTTTACTAGACAGACTTAAATAGTGTGTTTTAAAACCTGATATATATATATATATATATTTAATTATTAGATCCAGAAAGAATAGTTCTTGGCACAGAAGAAGGTTTATATTGTGTAGATCTTGATAGGGAAGGTATGACTTTGTTTTTCTTATATTTTGTTTCAATTATGCATCATTGCTGAGGGCTTTTTATTTAGTTTTCTACAGTTTTTATGTATTACTATAATTATATTTTTATTATTGAGGAGTTTTAACTCTTACAAGAAAGAAAATTTAAGTAAATCTTTAATTTAATTTAATTTAATAAGAGTATATCAAGATTTAGGTTTCATGAACATGCTTTGAATTTGTTGGATTTCATAAGCAAAAATGCCTTTCTTTTCTTTCTCTTTTTCATTACTTTCTCTCCTCCCTCCCCTCGTCTCTTTTTTTCTTTTTATTAGCAATTGCCATGTATTAAATCAATAAAATAGTGCAAGCAATCAGTTATTCTTTCTTTCTCCTGCTCACAGAGATTGCTCGAATTGGTGATGGGAAGAAAATTAGCCATTTAGAGTACATTGCTGAAGAACAGTTACTTCTGGCTGTAGCAGGTAATTTTTATTTTGTAATATATTTTTTCTATCGATTAATTTTGTGAGAACAAAATATATGTGTGTTGAAGTACACTTTTTAAGATATCTTGTAGTCATATCAGTTGGATGCTCAAAATAAACAAATATCCAAAAAGGATTTCTCCAATATGGCAGAAAAATAATTAATTTATTCTAAAAGAGTTTTTAATTTGCATTTTAAAACAGCCTAAGAATATAAACTAACCCCTGAAAATTTCAGCTACTCTAACATGATATAGAACTACAATCCCACATATTAAAATAGCTCTAAGAGATCTTCAAAAAAGTGTCCTATAGCGATGAAATGCTGTTTCATAGTAGATGATAAGTGAATAAAAAATTTCAATTTTAACCAATGAAAGTATTTTTTATGCATCTGTAAAAAATTGCTGTGATGTGTGACAGAACGACAGTAAACAAAACTATGGTGTTGGAATATTATGTAATTGCATTGTTCAAAAATAAAAAAGCTTAGCTGAGAAAGAATGTTATCTATATGTTTGTCTGTTGGCTGTGGCTAGGGAATTTTTAGCTTTTATACCAGGTCTGGCCAAAGAATTTTTTGTATGGTCAGTGTCATAATGATTTATGCCATTTTTTCTTTTTCAAAAATTTCCCACGATTTATGCCATTTTTTTTCTTTTTCAAAAATTTCCCACCATTTAGTTATTTAAAAGTTACTCTTCTTGGAAATTAAACTCTCCCAGATTTAATATTCACATTAATCTTTTATTCACAACGCATCCTATTTAGATCACGCTAAAATTTAACTTAAATAACATAAATTAACTTCGTTTGTTTGCAAAGAACCTGAACTACTTTGTTCAACTTAATTTTGAATTATTTGTACTTTAAATTAATATTTTTTACTTTTATTCCTATTTTAAAATAGTATTGAGAATGTCAGCATTCATTACATGCTTTTCCCCCCTTCCAAAACGTAATTTTCCCATAACGTAAATTAGGGGTGCACAACCTGTGGCCCGCGGGCCAAAAGTGGCCCGCGATCGGATTACTGGTGGCCCGCGGGTCAATTTCGCCGATCGGACGCGAAAAAATCACGAATTTCGCCGATCAGGTGCGTAGAAATCGCGAATTTTGCTAAATTTCGCCCATTGGGTGCGTAAAAATCGCAAATTTTGCCGATCGAGTGCATATAAATCGCGAATTTTGCCGATCGGGTGCGTATAAATCGTAAATTTCGCCGATCGCCTGCGTAAAAATCGTGAATTTTGTCTATAGACTGCGTAAAAATCGTGAATTTTGCCGATTGGGCTCTTAAAAATAGCGAATTCTGCCGATAGGGTGCGTATAAATCGCGAATTTTGCCGATCAGGTGCGTATAAATCGTAAATTTCGTCGATCGTATGCGTAAAAATCGCGAATTTTGCCGATTGGGTGCATATAAATCACGAATTTTGCAGATCGGGTGCGTGTAAATTGTAAAATTCGCCGATCGTCTGCGTAAAAATCGCAAATTTTGCCGATCGGACGCGTAAAAATCTCAAATGTTGCCGATTAGGCTCGTAAAAATCGCGAATTTCGTCGATCGGGTGCGTAAAAATCATGAATTTCACCGATAGGGTGCGTATAAATCGCGAATTTTGCCGATCAGGTGCGTATAAATCGTAAATTTCGCCGATCGGGTGCGTGTAAATTGTAAATTTTGCCGATCGCCTGCGTAACAATCGCAAATTCTGCCGATCAGACGCATAAAAATCGCAAATTTTGCCGATCAGACGCATAAAAATCGCAAATTTTGCCGATTAGACGCGTAAAAATCGCGAATTCCGCCGATCGGGTTTGTAAAAATCATGAATTTCGCAGATAGGATGCGTATAAATCGCGAATTTTGCCGATCAGGTGCGTATAAATCGTAAATTTCGTCAATCATGTGCGTAAAAATCGCGAATTTTGCTGATCGGGTGCGTGTAAATTTCGCCGATCGTCTGTGTAAAAATCACGATTTTGCCGATCGGATGCGTAAAACTCGCAAATTTTGCCAATCAGGCGTGTAAAAATCTCGAATTCCGCCGATCGGGTGCGTAAAAATCATGAATTTCGCCGATCGGAGACGTAAAAATCCCCAATTTTTCCGATTAGGCGCGTAAAAATCCCCAATTTTTCCGAATAGGCGCGTAAAAATCCCCAATTTTTCCGATTAGGCGCGTAAAAATCCCCAATGTTTCCGATTAGGCGCGTAAAAATCGCGAATTCCGTCGATCGGGCGCGTAAAAATCACGAATTCACCAGATCGGCACGTAAAAATCGCGAATTCCGCCGATCGGCACGTAAAGATCGCGAATTGAGCCGATCGGCACGTAAAAATCGCGAATTGAGCCGATCGGCACGTAAAAATCGCGAATTCCGCCGATCGGGCGCGTAAAAATCGCGAATTCCGCCAATCGAGCGCGTAAAAATCGCGAATTCCGCCGATCGGGCGCGTAAAAATCGCGAATTCCGCCGATCGGCACATAAAAATCGCGAATTCCGCCAATCGGATGCGAAAAAAATTGCAAATTTTGCCGATCGGGCGCGTAAAAATCGCAAATTTAGCCGAACGTGTGCGTAATAATCTTGAATTTCGTCAATCACTAGGAAAAAACTATGAATATTGTCAATCGCGCATAGATAAAAAAATGCAAGTTTTTTCCATCCTTTCCAACTTAATTGAGTTATGGTGACTAAGGAGGTGGTTGAGTATAGGGAGCTAACCCTCCTTTTAAAATTAGTATTTTTATGAACTTTTAGGCCGACCCCCCCCCCCCCCCCCCCCCCCCCCCCCCCCCCCCCACACACACACACACACACACACCTCCTTGTCCGAAACAAAATTTTGTCCACCCTATGGATGTTGGCTCTCTACAATCCAGTCATTTTTGAGACTGTCCCTTTTCTTATAAAAGTTGTGCACCCCTTTGATATCCATATTTTATGACTGAATATGTTAAGAAGTATAATTTAGAATAATATATGTTTCGCCTCCTCCCCATCTTCATTCATGAAAGCAGAATTTTTTTTTCGGCGCTGGCAATCTTTAAAGCTAAATTTATTCCTTCAAATAAAGTCAAGGAGTATTTTCACTCTTTGAAAATAATCTTACCTATATCTCTTGTATAAATACAAACGTAAACTGTTGATATATCATTGCCAACAGAACTGAATACGTTGACTGGAAGGAAGGAACCTAGGGGGCTAAATCTACCCTTCCGAAATTTGTTTTTTTAATTTGATCCCCACACCCCTCCCCCGGTCACATCTCCTCGAAACAAAAATTTTCTGATGGTGGCCCTCGACAACCCAGTCATTTTTGTAAGTGGCCCTTCGCTTAAAAAGGTTGTGCACCCCTAACGTAAATCTTAAATTTCAAACTTCTTTTTATTCTAATTCTCAGGCCAAAGCATCCGTTTTTGGTTTTTCATCCCTAGCCATCTTGAAGTGTGAGTGACAGGAGGCTTCAGCGACCATCCCTCAAGGACACATCATTTAGGGTTGCCGAGAACGCTATCGTCGGTGCGATGCTCCTGACAGCTGCGTTGCCGCATTGGGCGAATTATCGCTCAGACGTCCCAAGCTGTGGACACTGTCAGGAGTAAACGCCAAGCGATGGAATGGGATGGGTTTGGCAGGGAATTTCGCTTTTTTTCCCCCGCGCGCTTGACAGTCAGTGATGTGTTAGATCTCAGGGAAAGAAGATGCTCTTCCTGATGAGAGAAATTCAGTTTTTTTTTATATCCCTTATTTAAAGCTTAAACTATTTAATACTAACGTACTTAAATGAAATTATGCTCCAGTATATTTTATCCCTTGGGCATATAGCCTAAAACTAATAATTATTAAATTCTTTGAAGGTGTTCACTTAAAAATTAGTTTGATTTTTTTATCAAGTTTCGGAGTCTGTTAATTAGGTATCAAATCACCACAATGCCAAAGATATGATGTACCATTACCTAGGTAAACATCCTTCATCCCTATCATCCGAATTCATAAAACAGGTATGTTTTTTTTGCTTCATTATATTACTTATGAACTAATGCACACTAGCGAGACTACACTCAAGAACCTGGTGTAAAGTTGTAAGAAGTTTATATAGTAATGTCCATTTTTCAAAATGACTCTTATACCAACTCTTAACTAGTAAAAATATTGCTACAATTGGTGCTAATGGCCGGCTCGCAAGTGCATTTTTATGATTATAATTATGGTAAATGATGATTTGAAATAGAAATGTTGAAAACTTAAAAAAAAAAAAAAAATACTGAGCAGGGTCCAAAATTTTTTTTCTATGGGTCGGGCTGGACCTGGAAATTTCAGCTTGTGCAGACCTCTACTTTTGATTACGAACCTGTCCATACAGTAGATAAAAATTTATACCATGACATTACAATTAAAACATTTTTGCATAGTTCAAGTTAATGTACAATAATTAAAATTAAAATTAAAATGTATTTTGTATTTTAAATGTATTTTAAAATTACATGCATTGTAATTTTTAATGTATTTCAAAAATACATGTATTTTGTATCTCAAATGTTTTTTCGATGTATTTTGCCTATCTCTGATCTCTCGGCTAATTATCAAAAAATAAAAATTCTGAAGCTCAGATGCATCAGGACCTGCCTTCGACTGTTCTCATCCAAATTTTCAGACTTCTATGTCTGCTGGATTTTGCTAGCCATCACACACAGACAGACAAACAACTTTCTTTTATTAGTACAGATTTATATAAAATATCTGTAAAATGTTGGGTAAGGTAGCTCTTCACCTGACAAGCTATCTCTTATGTAATTCTTAAAAAAAAAATAAAAAAAAAAAAAAAAAAAAAAATAAATAAATAAATTTATGGAGCATATGTAAATTAAATTTTACATATTATCATTCTGTTTTTGCTTTTTTAATGCAGGCAAACAGCGGTACTTACGATTAATACCTGTTGGTGCTCTTGATGGTCAGGATGTTGAATGGACTAAAGTTGCGGATACCAAAGGATGTATTACATTTTGCACAATGTGTATTCACAAAGGCAATTCCTCAATATATTTATTTTGTTCAGCCATTAAAAAACAGGTAAATTATGCTTATTTTAGTAAACAAGATATGATTAAATATTTTCAGAGTTAAAATATTTGTGTAAACCATGCAATTTTGCCATATAAATGTTCAACTGTACTATTATCATGACTATTATGATTAAGTATACTAATAAAATATTTTTTTTAGGTTGTAGTTTATGAAGTTAATCGAACAAAAGGTAGGCATCACAAGAAAAAAGAGATTTGTTTGCCAGTGCCTGCAGTAACTTTAGATGTAATTGGAAATCGGCTGTGTGTTGGTTTACCATCAGCTTTTCATTTATATTCTGTTTTAGATGACAGTCCACCTATTTGTAAGTTTTCCATCTTATTTTCTGTCATTTAATTATTTATTTCTGTACCTTTTTGTTATCATTTAAGAATGGGACTGTTATGGTAGTTGTAGTTGTGTAATTTACGCTTTCTTTGTAGCTTTGGTTAATACTGACTGCAGTGATCTATCATTCTTGGCCCATAACTTGATGGATCCTCTTCTTGCTGTTGAGTTAGAAAATAATGAATATCTACTAGTTTTTTCTCGTAAGTGGTGGTGTGTTTTAATGTCCTGATTTTAATTTAATTTTTTATATTTACATTTATTTGTGTTTCCTTACACTGTTCCCTTTTAAATTTTCCCTTTTTCTAGAATATAATTTTATCCAAAACATTTTCACATACGCATTTGCTTTGTGCAATTTTTTCAATATTATGATTAAATTAAAAATTGATCATTATCTATATTATAGTTTTCTAAATTTTGCTCGGATAATAAATATAAACTTGCTTTTAATTAAATAAAGCAAAAACAAAATATTTTCACTTATTCAAATATTTTATTTTTAGTATCCTATAAGGAAGAATAAAGCTGAAGGGATATTTTTTCTATTGCTATTTATTTATATCTACTGTCTAAAAAAAATCTGGAGTGGCTCCACTTGACTTTCTGAACACTTGTGTGTGTATGTGTTCAGAATGTAAAAAAAAAATATATATATACATTTCTGATACAATAGAATTGGTTGGATTAGAGTGCTGGACCTCTCATTTTGAAACTGGAGACTTTGCTTTTGCTCTACTGATGCTTGATTACATTGCTGCAGTATTTATCACTTATACTCTGTCACATTTCCTTGGGGATTTTCCCCATAGAATCTGTTGCAAAATGGATTAAATAACTAATCTGTCGGCTGATTTGTTTGAAAATCCTTACAGTTCTTACAACAATTGTTTATAATATATATGCCAAATGGGAGCTCAGTCAGAAGTATTGTTTAGGAGTTATCATATTCGCTCACACACGCACAAATCATGATATCAATACTTTCCTTACACCATGTGTTTGGAAAGTAATAAATCAGATTAAAAAATAATAAAAAGCAAACTGCTGTTTCGAATCCACAAGCGAGATTCTTCTTTAGTGCAACAAAAAGTGAAGTACAGCATGCTAGAAAAAGCAAGGCTGGGCATAACGACAGGGAGGCGGTGACCTATATACCTGATACAGGTAGAGAACGCACCAAAAGCAACCAATGAGAAGACAGCAGCATGAAACAACTGAGTGGACAAGAAGTGACATCTACTGGAGAACGGAAGAAACAAAAGAAACCGAAAATGGTAAATTAAATTAATCCTTTCCAAATACTTGGAAAATCAGGAGTACTAGATAAGTCATTGACTAAGGAGTGATAATTTTTAATAAGCTTCCCAAAAATCAAGATCAAGGTTAGAAGAACATCTTTGGATAATGGTGGATGAGCAAAAGTTGAACCCATGGAGAAAGATACCTAGAGGGGAAACTTGAATAGGCGGAGATAACGAAAACACAGGTCATATTTTTGAAAGGAAAAAGGGCGTTGTAAGCTTTGTACGGCTGTCTTTTAACAGAATGTCATTAGATTATATGTTAAATTCTAAAAGTGTTTTACTCATTTATTTTTAATTATAGTAATTATATATCATAAATTTAAGGTGGGGTATAAATGTTTTATTCTGGGATGTAGATCGAGCTATGGTAATGAGACAAATGACTATGATAATGATCCAGTTACATCAGAAAGTTAAATATTCATCTCCTTCATTCCCAGCCAGTTCTATTTTTAATCAAATTCACTGGATGTCTGCATATGATTCATTTTGTGCATTATCAATTAAACTTCAAAATATGTTTTATTATAGCTTAAATTATTACATTTTCATGTGATGATATTTTAAAAAATGTGCACATTTTGAACAGAAATGTACTGTATATACCAGGGTTCGATTTCAGCAGTATTGCATCACAATATGCGATTCAAATTTAACTGAAGTGCAACCCAAGAAATGCATTAAATCGCAATCATTGCGATGCATATTTCCCACACTTTTTGTTATGTCATGTACACTTAAAGTTAAAGCTAAGATTTAAAGGCATTTTTACATGACATACGTTGTGTTTTCACACTCCCCAAATGTTTATTTACAGTGAAGTACGGCAAGATGCCATTGCTGGGGGCAGTTTTCCCAGTAAACATGTGATTTGTTCATGTTCTGAAGCTGTGATTGGATTACTGAATCACTGTTACTTGCTGTTCACGACGTTCGCTTGTAAAAGTTTGATGTGCACAGCATTTGAGCGCGGCTGTATGAGAGAAAAAAGTTAGGGGGAGGGAAATTCGGTCAAGGTTGCAATCCTCTGAACAACCCTCCTGTCGGTGATCTAGCCGGCATCGTAGAGCGGATATTTAGTAGCACGGAGGAACATATACTATGAAACACGGAGTAACCGTGTTTCGTAGTATCGTTCTGAAATATGAAGTAAAGGTTCTTATTTAGTTTTAATCGGAATCAAATATCGAAAACGTTCAAAGCACATGTTTTTCCAAGCTCACGGTTGATTCGGTTGAATCATTTTTCTCTTTTCTCAGTGCTGTTCTGTTTTATATCATTTTGGTTTTGTACGTTACTGTAATTTGTTAATTGTTTTTTATTTTATAATATGGCTACAGTTAAACTGGAAATAGTTACAAATTGGAAAAAAAACTGTTGATCCCATTCGAGAATGGTTAGATTTTGAAACAGACTGGAAAAGTAATGTTATATCAATACAATGTATATTATGTTCGAAATTCGCAGACAAATTGAAAATGAAACGAAATTTCAATCCACGATTTATCAGTGGAATTACCAGAGCCAGTCTGAAAAAAGACAATATTGTCAAGCATTTCTAAAGTGACATGCATTTTACGGCAGTGAACTTTGAACACAAGTCAGAGAGTTTAAAAAAAATAATAATGGATACACCAATCGGGAAAGCAATGTTTCAAACCAGCAATAAAGAAGAAAATAAAGTTGACAAGTTAATAGATATTTCATATTTAATTGCCAAGCAAGAGCTTCCTTCTATTCTCATTGTTTCCCGAAATTGCACAATTAGAAAAGAGGCATGGTGTTCAGTTAGGGGAAACATATTTGAATGAAAAGAAATGCCAAGAATTCTCTCAGTGTATTGCAGACACCTTTAAGGAGGACTTGAATTTGGAACTGAAATCTGCTAATTATATATCTGTAATGGTGGATGAATCCATAGATATCAGCGTTAAAGAAAAATTGTTAGTGTATGTGCGGTTCATTGGTAATGATGGAACTGTGAAAACAAAATTCATAGCCCTGAAAGACTTGACTAATGCTACAGCAAGGGAAATCTTGGATACACTTTTAAAAATTTCAAGTGACTATAGCATTGATGACATTTCAAAAAAACTAGTTGGTTTCTGCAGTGATGGAGCAAGTGTAAATATAGGTGTCCGCTAAGGTTTGGTAGTGCTGATTAAAGAACAATGTTATGGCTAATTTCAATTCATTGCTTCATCCATCGATTAGAATTGGCTGTGAAGGATTTGAAAAAGTTATTTTAGTGCTTATGTTCCTTTACAGCTTCTACAAGCGAAGTTCTAAAAGAAGAAGAGAAGTAGCAGATTTAGCTAATAAGTTTGAACAAGAAGAAAACAGTAAAAAGTTGTCTCCTAGTAATATTCATGGAACAAGGTACATAGATTATAAAAGAAGAACAGTTGCTGCTTTAATAAATTCATATACAGTAGTAGTTGCATACTTAGAGAATACAGTAGAAGGCTCCAATGAAGACTGCGGATAAAGTCAAGATATCTGGTTATCTTGAAGTCATGAAAATTGTTTTTTATCTATTGCTTATGAGCAAAGTTTGTGAAGCTCTTGGAAAATTGTCATATTGTTTACAGAAGGATAGCTGTAATTTGCTCAATGCAAAGACTTACCTTGAGCATTTTGAAATTTTTATTGAAAAAGTTAAGTGTGATAGCTTAGTGAATGAGGATTTTGGTAATGATGAAATTAAGATCTTAGTAGATAGCTTCAGTCTGCTTCTTCAAAAACATAAAATCATTACCACCTCTATTTTGGATGAATGGGCAGAATTGAAATCTCTTTGGTTGCAGAATTGGGCACATTTGTCAAGAGATGAAGTGTGACTATTGTTACAAAATCAAAGAAGGACCTTTTTCCAAACCTGTCACATCTGTTTGAGATTTTTCTCATTTTGCCTGCATCAAATGACTTAGTTGAAAGGTGTTTTTCGTATGTGTATCGCATAAAAACCGACCTTCACAGTTGAATGAATGAGGATGTGCTAGATAATCTCACATGTATTTGTGTGGAAGGACCTGAAATAGAAAATTTTTCATTGAATTGAGCTGTAAAAAATTTTTCTCAAAACCTTGTAGAAACCTCATAGCCATATGGAAAAAGGAAGCAAAATTTTAATGAGGATGAGTAACTATAACTATGAAGTTTCAGAAATTTTGTAAATAACCCATAAATAATATGAACAAGAGGTCTTTTTTTGTGTAATAATTTATTTAGTCACATGAATTGATGAAAAACAATTAAGCCTATTATTATGAAAGTCTACATTTAAATATATTTGCATAAGCATTATTAAATTATAGAATTTTTTGTAACATATTCTGTGGGAAACATGTATTTGAAATGTAGTAAACTTAACTTAAATGAAGATTTCAATTTCTTTTTCATTTCCCCTTTATGCTTTATTTAAAATTACAAAAATTGTGTTTCTGAGTTTATGGTTTATTAGAAAATAATGACCCCTCACAACAAATGATTTTTTTAAGAATTGGTACTGTAGTAATTAGATACATATATTTAATTGACCTGTGGTGAAGGTGAATTGACCTATAAGCGATTCAAAAGCCAGCTTCTGATTTCCTAAGTAATTTATATTGGGTAGGAGAGTTATCATTTGTTTTTTCATTTTTTTTGTATCATTTTATTTATTTTCATTTATGCTTTTGTTAAATGTTACTTTTTCTTAATTTTGTAGTAAATTTTCAAGACTTAAAAGTTACATTTGCTATTTTTTACTTGCTATACAAAAGTATCTAATTGCTATTCAAAACTGACTTTGTATAGCAGTTACTGCTATGCAACTTTATTTTTCTAAATCAACCCCTGGTATATACTATAATATTTATTCTCTACAGAGGTTTGCAAGTGTATATAGAATTATATTTAAAAGTTTTAATTTCAGCAGTCTAAACACAAATTAATGTTATTCAAATAAAATAAAACACAACTTATATATATATACAGTGAAACCCCGATTTTACGTTTTTCTCCGGACCGACGGAAAATAACGTACTAAGCGGGAAATCGTAAAATCGGGGTTTAAAGAAAACTAACACATTGAAAAGAAAATAAATGAAACAGACACTCACCTTGTTACACTAAAAATAATCTGTTATTTTACCTTGTTTTTTGTTTTTAGATACAATGTCATTTACAGCATTTTCAATACTTACAAGTTTTCGTAAATTCAGTTCTTGGTTTACATTAGCAGATAAAAAGTTTTTTACAATTTTCAAACTTTCAAGAACTTCTTTTGATGAAGGCACACTATCTGTTGGTTCATCGTCTTCATCATCTCCACTGTCATAACATGGAATGAAATCAGATATGGTCTGAATTCCTGAAGTGACAACATCTTTATCACATTCAACATATTCATGACCATCGATTTCTGTATGACCAAATTCAACATTTAAAATAAAATCTTCCTCTTTTGTCTCGTCTGGATGTGATTCACTGGATCCTCCATCGGTTGACTTCGGAAATCCTGCTTTCACAAAAGCATTTGAAATGCACTTTTTCCCAATATTATCCCACGCCGAACAGATCAAATGAAGGCTTTATAACAAATTAATCTTTTGCTTCCAGGCATCTTGGAGATCACCAGAGTCTAGTGCAAGAAGTGCCTGTTTTATTATAGCCTTTCTGTAATGCACTTTGAATGCTAGAATTATTCCTAAATCACACGGCTGAAGTTTGCTTGTACAGTTTGGAGGGAAAAATTCCACACGCACATTCTTTAATTTGAGATCAGCATGAGCGGTACATTGGTCAAGAAATAAAATAATTTTTCTATTTTGTATGCGCATCTTTTTATCCAATTTCCGAAGAAAATCTTCAAAAAGTGATTGGGTCATCCATGATTTGGTGTTGGCGTCGTAATCAGTTGGTAAACTTTTTACATTTTTGAAACAGCGAGGTTTCTTGGCTTTCCCGATTACAAATGGCGTCAGCTTTTCGCTTCCATCTGAATTTGCACACAGCAAAACGGTCAAGCGCATTTTTGACAGTTTTCCACCATGGCAATTTTCCCCTTTAACTGTGTATGTCTTGTCTGGAAACAAGTTAAAAAATAACCCAGTTTCATCTGCGTTAAAAATGTTCTCTTTTGAATAACCATCCACCAGAGAAGGCAATGTTTTCTCAATCCACTCTTGAACGGTAGCATGCTCTACGCTATTCGACTCTCCACAGATAGATTTGAAACATAAGTTATTTCCTTTTTTAAAACGATCTATCCAACCGTTTGATGCTGTGAAATCTTTCAGTTGAAGTCTAGCTGAAATTTCAAGTGCCTTTTCCTTTAAAATGGATCCATTTATCGGAATGTTAGCTGCCCGCACGCCATTGAACCATTCAAGTAAAATTTTTTCAAGTTCTTCGTATGGAGATGTTTTGAGAGTTTTTCTTTTCTTAGCAAATTTTCCCAGTTTTTCGGAATGTAATTCCAATGTCACTTCTTGTTTTAAAATTGTTTGTAATGTGGAATAAGACATATTCAACGATTTTGCCAGATCTACTTTAGTGCCGTGAAAATGTTTAGCCTTTTCGATAATTTCTGTCTTTTCGGCAACAGAAAAACACTTTCTCTTAGACATTGTTACATTAACAGCAACAGAATAAGACTGGCGCCCACGCGTCAAAAACTGATCTGAAATTTGTCTCGCCTTCTGTCAGGGGGAAAAAAATAAATATGAAAATCTATTTTAATCTATTTTCCCTAAAAGAGGTGATTTGGTGAAACGTCATCTCTAATCTTTTAGCTGTCCGTTGTTTGTCCGTGGAAAAAAAAAGAGAAATGTGAAAAACAATTTTTCCCTAAAAGAGATGATCTTAATCTTTTAGCTACGAAACGCATTCGTTGTCCACTGTCTGCCATTGACTAACACTAACTAGTTTTAACTTTCTTTTTGTTTGAAAGTTTTTTAAATGGCGATGTTGATTCATCCTGTATTGACCTCTAGAGTGAAACGTGGCGTGCTTGTTTCTAATAAGCAAAATTCGAGAAAAAATGTTTTCTGCCTCTCGGTAGAAAAACGTACGATGCGGGAAATCTTCAAAATGGATGACGCAGATGCAGAATCCGGGATTTTTTAATATTATCAGTATAGGTTATTTGTTCGGACCAGTGAAAAATGACGTACGAAGCGGGTACCGTAAAATCGAGGTTCCACTGTATATATATATATATATATATATATATATTTTTTTTTTTTTTAACATGTAGCCAAACTACATGTTCCCATTATTGTTATTACATATTTTTATTTAGAAAGAAAAATACTTTATAGGTATAGTAATGAAGAGTAAATGTTCATTTAAGCTTTTAAATTTATCATATTTTTGCCTAGTAAATCTGAATTTGCGATAGAGAAAGGCTTATTTTTTCTCAATTAGTGAGCATGTTTTATGGATGAAATGATTTATGTTCTTTCAAAGACAAAAGTCATGAGTGTTCGTATCAATCAAATAAAAGCAAGAAGTTTTTTCTTTCCTGCATAAATTGTGATCTCTCCTCTATCTATTTATGTTTTATTCAGATTATTCAGTTTAAAATCATGTTGAACCTCCCTTTTAGGTAGATTTCATAAGAAATACTACCTATTACATTCTCACCTAAGTTGGAAATTTTGAAAAATTTTTGCAGATCTACGCCGATCATGACTCCCAGAACCCAAAACCACCCCCAGTTCAAAAGTTTATCTATCTATCTATCTATCTATCTATCTATCTATCTATCTATGTCACTTTTTTCTGACCACGATAACTGGAAAAATTCTGCATTAATCTTTTATAAACTGATACATAAAATCAAGGGGCATAAAATCTCGGTCAAGTTCGTTAATGGGCAAAATCGAACCAAAGGGGGGAGTGTGGGGGGGCTTTTTGTGAAAACAGAAAAAAACCCATAATTTCTTAATTATTATACGTATCGAATCCATTTAAAGTTATTAATACTTCTAGGAGAAGGGCCGAAAATTTATGTATGACAGATTTTTGATATAATTAAAAATGGCTCCAAGGGGGGAAAAAAGGGGGGTTTTAGAAGAAAAAAAATCATAGCTTCGTCAATTCACAA
This sequence comes from Maratus michaelseni, assembly GCA_963931845.1. Taxonomy (NCBI): domain Eukaryota; kingdom Metazoa; phylum Arthropoda; class Arachnida; order Araneae; family Salticidae; genus Maratus; species Maratus michaelseni. The sequence goes on along the minus strand of OZ007590.1, from coordinate 250,868,096 downwards.
GATATCAAATCGGCATAAATTTATTATTAATCCTCTTATTATCTAAAACTTTTATATTGACAAGTTTTTTATAGGACCAACCGTTATAGCAAAAAAAAATTAAAAACGAAAAAAAATCCCTGCCGGCTCCGCCTGCAAACAAGTTATTTTTCAAAGTAGGCGGTTCCAACTCCCGCATCTTTTCGAAACTGATACATAAAATCAAGGGGCATAAAATCTCGGTCAAGTTCATTAATGGGCAAAATCGAACCAGGGGGGGGGGGGGGGGGCTTTTTGTGAAAACAGAAAAAAAAAAACATAATTTCTTAATTATGACACGTATCGAATCCATTTGACGTTATTATTACTTCTAGGAGAAGGGCCGAAAATTTATGTATGACAGATTTTTGATATAATTAAAAATTGCCTTAAGCGGGGGAAGGGGGGGGGGTTTAGAAGAAAAAAATTCATAACTTCATCAATTCCCAAGATTTCAAATCCGCTTAAATTTATTATAAATCCTCTTAATATTATCTAAAACTTTTATATTGACAAGTTTTTTATAAGACCAACTGTCTATAGCAAAAAAAATTAAAAACGAAAAAACCCCTGCCGGCTCCGCCTGCAAACAAGTTATTTTTTGAAGTAAGCGGTTCCAACTCCCGCATCTGTTCGAAACTGATACATAAAATCAGGAGGCATAAAATCTCGGTCAAGTTCGTTAATTGTCAAAATCGAACCAGGGGGGGGGGGGGGGGGGGAATGGGGGGGCCTTTTTGTGAAAACAGAAAAAAACCCATAATTTCTTAATTATGATACGTATCGAATCCGTTTGAAGTTATTATTACTTCTAGGAGAAGGGCCGAAAATTTATGTATGACAGATTTTTGATATAATGAAAAATTGCCTTAAGAGAGGGGGGGTTAGAAGAAAAAAATGCATAACTTCGTCAATTCCCAAGATTTCAAATCCGCTTAAATTTATTATAAATCCTCTTAATATTATCTAAAACTTTTATATTGACAAGTTTTTTATAGGACCAACCGTTATACCAAAAAAAAAAAAAAAAATTAAAAACAAAAAAAATCCCTGCCGAATCTGCCTGCAAACAAGTTAGGTTTCGAAGTAGGCGGTTCAAACTGCCGCATCATCGTAAAAAAGGTCATTTCTTCCGCAATTCCTGACAAACAGGCGCCCCACGGTCTGCGTCTTCGAAATCTACCTGTGCCTGTAGGCCGAGCCGTCAGGGATTTTTTTTTTATTTATCTTTACAAGAAGAAAGTATTGGATTCATGAAAATTTCTGACTTCCAGTTTGCGATGGATTTATATGTTTTAGAATGTCTGAACACGATTTGACTGTTTTTAGAAAATGTCTGTATGTGACAAATATTTTGTGGGTGCTCTATCTCAAGAACTAGTGCATGGAATTTAATAAAACTTTAGATTCAGTTAGTCTCTGATGTAAATTGGTGCTAATTACATTTTGGTATAAATCACCCAACAGGTGGCTCTGCTATGCTACATTTTGCATGATTTTCATGATAGTTATATATCTCAAAAACTAAACTTATTATTTAAGAATTTCTTCAAACTTCAGATTATGTTAGACATTGAAATAAATAGATGCTGATTACGTTTTGGTGTAAATAACTCAACAGGTAGCGTTGCTATGCAACTTTTTTTCATGATTTTCACGATAGCTATATCTCAAGAACTAATATATGGAATTTAATAAAACTTTAGATTCAGTTAGACCTTGATATAAATTAGTGCTGATTAGGTTTTGGTGCAAATCGCTCAACAGGTGGCTCTGCTATGCTGCATTTTTCAGGATTTACACGATTTTAACAACAGTCATATCTCAAGAACTAATGCACAGAATTTCATCAAACTTCATATTCTGTTAGACCTTGACATAAGTTGGAGCTGATTCTGTTTTCAAGTAAATCATATAACAGGTGGCACTGCTATGCTGCATTTTTTTTTAAATTCTAAAATGCATAATTAAAAAAATTATGCTTTTTGAAGTATTAACATGTATGAGATAGAAGAAAGTTTTGGGATTGGCACGTCCAACTAGTTTTCGTTTATTTTAATAAAATTATAATCTTTGATCTGGCAGATGGATGCCTTAATCGTGGTCAACAGACAAAATGTCAGTTAAATATAATTTTTAGCTGTTTTTATTAGATTGATGCTACATTCAATGTTTATTAGAAACACACCATAATTCAAAATGTTTAAGTATTTAAAGAAAAATGTATTATTTTTATTTATTTATTTATTTTTGAGTAAGGTGTTTACAATTATGTATGTATCATTTAAATTCCCTTTTCATGCAAATTAATATCTGTTAATTTTATTAAATAGAATTGGGTATTTATGTTGATGGATTTGGTCGTAAAAGTAGAGAAAAAGAATTAATGTTTCCTGCACCTCCTGAAGCTGTCAGTAAGTATTCATCATTGTTTTTTAAATTATTGCTTGAATTTTTTTAACATTTAGTTAATTTTTGTTTATATATTTTAAGGTTATACAGAAGGATACCTGAATGTCTATAGTGAAACACACGTAGATATTTTTGATGTTGCAACCGGTGAATGGTTACAAACTCTCAATATAAAAAAGGTTTGTTGCTTTTAGTTTAATTATCTTTTTTAACAAATTTAAAGAGTGTTTTTCAGTATGAAATATTTATCGTGACAAATATTCAAAGTGCTCAGCAAAACAAATCAAAACTGGGTGCTCCTTTTGCGATTAAAAAATAGATGTTTATTTAGTTTATATTAGGTTTACTATTTGAAAAAAAAATCTAATGTAATTTTAATATTGTTCTTGTTATATTATTGATATCAAATAACCTATTTATAGAATATTATAAGTAACAATTTTAAAAAATGAAAAGTAAAATTTGCTTATACCAATGAAATTTCATTTACAGCTGGCTTTGCCTGCCATGCTGGTCAGTTTTTCCAGGCAAAATATATAAGTGAATTTGACTTTGTTTTAAAGCAATATGGACCTTTGCCTGAAATGGCATTGCTGAAAACGGTATGAATGCCATTGCACTATTATAATTTCTAATGTGTCAGACAAAATCAGCTGTTAAGGACCAACTCTTTTCGTTGATCATGTACACTAGGATTTGTTAAAGAATGATAGAACAATATGCAACATACTAAAACCATCCCTGATATCTTTCCCCCATAATTACACTAGTTTAAAAAAAAAAAATTGTTCACAAAATGAAACATATATTATTTATGTAGGCTATGGACGGTAGTTAAAAAAATATTTTTTTATTTTTTGTAGCATGTCACAATTTTGAGATATGAAGGTCTTTGTTTTCTATCTACCCGCAATTGTTTAACCCTTTCCGGCACAGACAAATTCTATTCGTAAAATGAGAAATTACTGACTGACACCGGAATTTACAAACTACTGTTTTAGTAAATAAGAACTCATTATTTTAAGCTTTCATTGTAGATTGTAGTGACAAAAATTCATTAAAATATTCTTGGTGACTATTGTTTATTTGGATGTAGTTTTTTGTAAAAACCTTCTTAATAAATATTTCAAAAATCTGATGTGCTGGAGTTTTTAAAATATTTTTTCCTAGATGTAGATACCCAAATTAACATAACCGTATAACTTTCATTTCATGAACAAAAATCGTGTAAACTAGTGTTATGGATGCAAGACAGTCTCAGAACTGATTTCAGTCTTGGAGAGATTTTTGACTGATTGTAAATTATACTTTATATATTTAAATAATAGCAATTTTACTATCAAGAACTTCTTATTTCTTTCTTTTATTGTAAGAAATCAATTTTTAGCCATAATGCAAAACATAGAAATCTTCTAGCCCATTTTCATTTGGTTCCTAATACTCTGAAAAGTTTTCAGTCTTGGCTTGGATGGACTTCTTGCACCCATGCCCATAATTCTATAACTAAGTAACATAGAACAATATGTTATATATTAAACCCTTTCCTGAAAAATTATCTAACTAACAATGCAAGTCTCATCAAAATCTGCCCAGTAGAACTTTTTTAAAAGGTTAATCTTTCATAATCGGGTTTACCTGGTTATAGAATTTTCCCTCATAATTCTTATAACTAAGCAACATAAAATGTTATGTTACATACTAAAACCTTACCTGAAAAATTAGCTAGCTAGCAGTGTAAGTCTCATCAAAATCCATTCAGCAGAACTCAAGTTGGCTGGAATTAAATTGCCATTTGCATTGATATATATTGTACAAAAGAAATTTTAAAATCATAGAAAAAAGAATTTTTTAAATTCATAGTTGTAAAATAAATTTACTGAAATCCATGTGGTAGTTGAAAAATTTTGCACAATCAATGATATTTTATTTGAAAATTTGTGAATTGGTATATTTCTCTTGTCTGATATTGCATTAAAATAGACACACAGTGCATTGAATTTTATTATTTCTGTCTGCCATAACTTGGCTAACATGAAGTTTTTACCCTTAACTTCTTCTTTAGCTTATAATCTTTGTTAACGACATGTTTGTATGCTCCCTTATCTATTAATACTGCTAAGACATCATCTTCCCATGTAGCATAATTTAAATTATTCAATTTTTCGATACCTTCCATTCTGTCGGGTAGTTTCTATTTACAGCTCCCCTATTTTTCAGCTTCTTAAATTAATTACAATTGCACACATCTCAAAAAATAAACCGCCTAACATTCTAACTAATGAGCAAAAGCAAAGGCCTATAGCGTATGTTTTCCATAACATGGCTAACATGATGTTTTTATCCTTAACTTAGAAATTTAAAATCTGAAAAAGAAAGTGAGATGATGTGTGTAAAAGAAATGATATAACAGTTTCAAACTTAACTTTTTGTTTATTGAAAAACTTTAATTTAAATTAAAACATCTTAAAGCTACGAGCTCAACTTGAGCTAAACATTCTTTAACTATGGAGCAAACTGTCAGGTTATTCCTAAGTCAAAACATCATTCTAGTAACATAAGAACAGAATATATGGAGAGCTCGCACATATATTCTATCTCTCCCTCTCTCCACTGAAATCTGAGAAAAATCTATTTTTTTGTCTTTAATTAAATCAGATTTCCGATGTTAGCTTTAAATTGATTTAGTTAAATTGGATTTCTGATGTTAGCTTTAAATCGAATTAGTTAAATTGGATTTCCAATGTTAGCTTTAAATTGATTTAGTTAAATCGGATTTCTGATGTTAGCTTTAAATTGATTTAAGCCAGGGTTCAGAAAAACTACTTTTTTATTGTAGCGAACTACAACTACTTGTTTTAAAAAGTAGCGACTACAAAGTACTTTTCAAAAGTAGTCACTACTTTCAGCGTTTGTCAAAGGGTTCAATTTACATTAGAAGTTAAAGACATGGATTAAATAGTAATAAAGCGACCCTCGTTATATCGCGTCTACCGAGACACAGTTAAATAAATGTGACATAACCGAGGGCATTAAAAAATTTAAAAAGATAACATATAAGAAATATTTTGTATTTTTCTCCAAAATGTTAGTTTATACACACATTACAAATTTCACAGCAAAATTAAGAGAGATATTATAATTTAGAAAATTACAGAAAATCAACTCTAAATGTAAAAAAATAAATCTGTAAATAAAGCAAATACGAATAATAAGAAACTCGGTGTTAAAACATGAAGACCTAATAACGAGTAAATAGGTAAGTGTTGCTAGCAAGAAAATTAATTTCTTTGGTGGGTTAGTATTTGATTTTAGTAGCAAGTGTCAATGGGAAAAATCTATGACTTCATGCGATGCATTGCGATACACTGTAGCTGAGATTCACAAATTGTTGAGCAGAACAAATTTTGCACAAACGAAGTCAGTTTCGGCAGTGTAATTTGAAGAATGTCACTTTTTTCCCCTTGAAGTTATGTTAAAAGTAGCGTCGGTTCTCGCTACAAACTACTGATTTTTCATATCACGCTACTTGCTACACTACATTGTTCAAAATGTAGCGCGCTACACTACAAACTACTGTAAAAAGTAGCAACCACTGTAGTTTCGCTACTTGTAGCGTGCTACTTCCGACCCCTGATTAAAGCAATAGATAAATCGAATTTCCAATGTTCATTTTAAATTGATTTAAGGCCCAAGCCTAATTACTTTCAATATAACTTATAGATTCTGGGTAAATAGGTGTAATTGTGTCGAGGTCATTCTTTCTCTGAGCTGAAAAAACTTCTTCCCCTCTTGTGTTATACAAGGTTATTTTGCCTTTTTCAACAAATTTAGACCCTTTTTTTCTCGCACATTTTTTCTGAGATAAGATTTCACCTCAGCTTGGGAGAATATATTACGTCATTTAGCCTAACTTCTTTCAGTTTTCTATCTACCTTAAAGCTTACATCTACACATCCCATACCTTCTTTGGGACTAGTTATCTGGCTAACGGCTAAAGACATTTTGGTATCACTAACTGGTTTGTACATTGAAACAAATCTTTATTGCAGAAGTGACTTGAAGCGCCTGTCTTTTGTGTGTGCTTGACCCAGTTTAACTTATCTTGGAAATGGTCATTTTGACCAAAATTCACTTCTGCTACTAAACTATTTTTCCTTTCATTTTTCAGGCTACTTCTGCAGTTAATTGCCCTGTGGCCAGGTTTCCCATACCTATAACAATTCTGATTTTTATTTGGGGGGTTTTCTCTTTTCTGGATTTTTTTGGGCCATACAGATTTTTTTTCATATGCAGACTTTTCCCCTTTTTAGTAGATCGTTTCAACTTTGCTTTGATCGATCCTGTTGTAAAACTAGCTCCTGTATTACCTTGTCAAAGGTAAAGTTAGCTGTTGGCCATGTATAAATTGCTTACACTATACCATAAAAATTATTCGGGATCTAAATCAGCTGATAAGTTTTAGCTATTTCAGGCAACTCAATTTCAGTATCTTCCATACTTTCTAAAATTTCTTTAAGTCTTGTGCTTAAAGTCCTATCGCTTTTTAGGATCATAAGTACAGTTAAAATAGGCGTCTAGTATACCTTTTGCTCTACCGCATGTTGCTGGTTGGAAGTGAACTTTCAATCTTTCCCAGGCTACTGATGCAACCTTAGTATGTCGAATTAACAGCTTTAAATTTGTACTAATATTCAAATATATTGTTCTATATGCCTGATTCTTCTTAAATTCAAAATCAACAAGCTTCTTTAGGAGTTGTATCTTCTTTTTGCTTATAATATTTGTTAACATGTTCGTATGCTCCCTTATCCATTAATACTGCTATGACATCATCTTTGCATGTAGCATAATTCAGATTATTCAATCTTTCGATACCTTCCATTCTGTCGGATAGTTTCTATTTACAGCTCCCCTATCTTTCAGCTTCTTCAATTAATTACAATTGCACACCATCTCAAAACTAGTCGTTGGGGGCCACCGTAATACTTACCCATCATGGATATGCATAATGTAAAATATTAAAATAAAAATGTGTAAACTACTTATAAAATGCATTGCAATTCAAATAAAATCGTGGCTTGATGACGTCACAAACTTTAAAGGCTCGATTACTGAATTGCTTGAAAGAGGTTTTTCCTTATAACTCCAAAATTAATAATCCTATTAACTAGAGGTTTATTGCATCTGATTAAGCGTCAAATTTCGAATTAAAATATATCTTTGAAGTGAAATTTGGATGAAATACAGGGTCATGAAAAATCGAAGAGTGTAGAAAATAGGATTCCAAATATCTCGGCAACTAATTATCCGATCGACTTCATGCTTTATTCAAAATTTATGTTTTTTTATTGTCTTTTATATTCATTTCTTAAAATAAACAATTTCGAAAATTTTTATATACCTTTCATCAGAACGAATATTTCGAGAGTCCGAAAAAAATTGTTCCGGTTAATCGAGGTTGTTGAAATGAAATAGGCTTCTTCCCATTATTACATACTAAGTACATACCAAATTGCAAGTCTCTATCTCAATTTTTTCGGGAGATAGAGCATTTACAGACACACACACACACACAGACGGACGGCAAAATTTTTTTTCTAAAAATATGTTTTTCGGAATCTCCAGTGTCTGAAACGTGTAAATCCGTCAAAAAAAATTTTTCGATTTTCAAAACGATTACAAGACTTACCCTATACTACGTATGATGGGTAAGTAAAATGAACCGCCTAACATTCTAACTAATGGGCAAAAGCAGAGGCCTATAACCTATGTTTGCCATAACATGGCTAGGTTAACATGATGTTTTTACCCTTAACTTTGAAATTTAAATCTGAAAAAGAAAGTGAGATGATGTTTGTAAAAAAAAAAAAAAAAAAAAAAAGACATAACAGTTTAAAACTTAACTTTTTGTTTATTGAAAAACTTTAACTTAAATAAAAACATCTTAAAGCTATGAGGTCAACTTGAGCTAAACATTATTTAACTATGAAGCAAACTGTCAGGTTATTCCCAATATAAAACAGCATTCTAATAACATAAGAACAGAATATGTAGAGAGCTCACATATCTATCCTACCTCTCCCCCTCTCTACTGAAATATGAGAAGTAACAAGTATATATACACAGGTAGAATCATCTGGAACTAAAATATTTGCATAAAACTGTGAAACGAACAGTTACTTATTTGGACGAATCGTGGTGCAGCGTACGTCACAATGTAGTAAGGCATCACACATCCACAGAACACCAGTGCCACCTATACACCGTTGAAAAAACAACTTATCCGTACGTTGAAGCAATTGTGAGACAACTAAACTTACAAAAAATGCCGGCGAAAATGTAAACAAGCCGCAATGGCAGAAAACTAGCGTATGTTCTCTGAGCAGGGTGGATGAACTAATGTGTTAAGGGGCAATATTTAAGCAAATCATAAGCTAAACTTACTGCTAAAAATAAAATATTTCCAACAATTATAGTATATGCTTCATTAATCTCACATTTCTTCAGATATCTATGTCCTCTCTAGTTTAAATCTTCCGATTATCAAACCCATCAATAGAACTTTTGTGAATTATGTTTCAAGCAAAGATAATCTCTTTTAAACTTTAGCTTTTTTTTTTTTTCACCATTATTTGCTGAATATTTACAATAAATTATCATTTATGTATAAATCATTTTAACTTTCTCTGTTTATTTTAATTAGTAATAAAAACTTTTCATTTGATATTCGGCATTGGAGTTTGTCAACTATATATCCATGGGTGCAATTGTGTTCATAGGTTCATTTTCTTACATCAGCAAGACTTTTATAAATATATATATATTATATATATTTATAAATATATATGCATAAATATATATGCATAAATATATATTTTTAAATTCATAGAAAAGTACACCAAATATACAGAACAAAAAGAAACTATTCTTAGCCTCTGCATTTTTTAAAAAGTATAATTTGCTGTGAACAACAACATATTGAACAAGTTGGAAATTGTACGTTAAACATGACATATGAGGTGCTTTCATTTTATAACTAGTTTCACACTGTAAAAAGATCACCCTTATTATTTCAGTGAAATGAATTATATCATCTGCTATGAGCGAAATGAGCATGCATTTTTTTAAAATTATTAATACATATTCTACGTTTACAAATGCAAATTTTTTTTTCTACACCAGACAGCATTGCAAAATTCACCATGGAATGATGACTGCGAATGATTACCTCCATGGTTTAATATTTTTATGACTCATAATGAACAAATCTCTTGTGTTTATTTACTCTAACGGATTGAGTTATTCAGTTAATTTAATTTGCGCTGAAGTTATCTCAGAATCTATGCATTTTTTAATGTAACTCATATCTCAAGCAATCAATTTTTTTGGATGATCTTTCTAAAAATGTAACTTTTATGCAATTTTATCCAAAAAATAATTTTTAATAAAAATGGCTGCCTGGCATATGAAAAAAGAAGTGGTTTGCCCGTATTTGTTTTCCTCAGTCACATGATTTGCGCCTTTATTATATAGATTACGTACGATAGAATTTAATAGAATAAAGAAAACTTTTATTAATATCTTTCTATGTTTTGATTCGATTTTCATAAAATTTTAAATGACTCAACAGAATTCTGCAATGATAATATATATTAAATTTCAAACCATTCGGTTGGGTAGTTTTTGCACTGTTATATTCAGACAGATGGACGGACCAGACGACGGCTATAGGTGCTACATATTTATATAATTATGAATGCACCTAAGAACTCACTTGTACTTGTGCTGAAAAAGGCAGAATTTCATTTTAGGCATTATTTCATTCTTTGTATCCTTAATAGTTTCAAACAAGCTTTTGTATGTATATATTTGCCCACATCCAACATCTATATTAAGTTGGATTATGAATGTATTCAGCACCTATACACATAAATAAATGTATGCGTTTGATGGTGCTCCTGCAGATATTATTAAATATTTCAAATGCACTTGTGACAGTAAAAAGATTGATGACCTGTGTTATATATCATACAATTCTTATTCAATTGAATACTCACATATTTCCTCAACCTAAAAAGATAGTGCAGGTATTTGTTAACACATTGACGGACAGTAGAAACAAGTGAAGTTTGAAAATTGACTCTGGGCTTCTACTTGTACGCCAGTAAATGCACATTTGCGCTGCTATAGCCGTCATGCCACATAGTGAACTTCACTTTGACGGCTATAGCTGCAAGTGTCCGTCAACGTGTTAATATTGATAACAAATGGTGTGCCACTGAATTTATGTGATGTCAGTTTAATGAAGGTGAAAGATTTTTTCCCCATTATTTTGATAGCTGTCAAGTTTTGGCCTCTCAGTGTTAGATTCATGTTTGCTTACATGTGCCCAATTTTTTGGAAAATAAAATAACATCCAAAAAATCTGAAATTGTTATATGTGAATGATTAATTTTATAGCTTATAGCTTTATAGAATATTTTATACTTTCTTGGTTTAAATTATTTGTTAAATTTTTTTTTTCTAGACCAAGTCATTATGTCGAAGTGGACTACTGTGTTTTTCTCTAGCCACTGATTTGCCACACATAATATACCTCCACAATGTTCTTCATAGATCAGACAGAGTGCTTGTACCTGAAACTGCTCATCCTTTAAAAAGCCGTCAATCAAAAGCGATGCTAAATAGGGTTCGAAGGAGATTCTCTGTCAGGGAACCTGAGCGAGCAGGAAAAGGGTAAACTCAACTCTATATCTATAATAAATAATTTGAGTGGAGGAACAAAAAAAATTATGTGTGTGTCTTATAATATCAAAAGAATTAAACTTATCTGTCCAGATTCAAAAACCTTTTTTATTCAAAGAGGAAAAAAATATGTGTGAGCTTAGCATAAGAAATCAACTAAATTTAATGTCTGAAAAAGACTCTTTTATTCTTGTCTTTTATCGAGATAAATTCCTGTAATCTTTTAATTGAATTTCAGCATTCTGTAGGTAAGCTAAGCTATACAGCAATTACTAAGACAATTGTATGTTTTTAAATTTTGTAATGTTTTCTTTTTTGTGTGATTTGTTCTTTTTGTTTTTGTTTTGTTTCTTCAAGCGAACTTTATTTAAGTTGTTGAATTAATAGGATAAAGTATGATTAATGTATAAAAATAGAGAGCCCTTTTCAGTAAAAATTTCTATGCTATGTACTGAAACTTTCCTTATATTTCTTTTAATTATTCTCTTAGAAAACACAATATAATTTCATTTACTTCAGTAATGATTTTTGTTAACCATTTTATGTATATTATTATTTATATTAAATTATTTATTTGTTTTTCATTCGGGAAGAGAAAAACTTTCTTCTGAAGTATATCTCTTTTTAAATCATTGAAAAATTACTGTAAAAATTAAACACTCAGAAAAGTATGTATAAATTGCATAAAAAAATTTAGTGTTAATAGACATTGGAAAAACTATTGAAATTATTTATGTAGATAAACTTAATTTGTATCTATAAGTATTAAACTTAAACCAACATGTTTTTGGGGATTAGATTTATTTTGCATAACAGCCTTTGTAAATGAATTTAATACTCAGTTTACAGCAGGTTTTAGATCTGGTGTGTCTTATTGTATTTTTATTTTTATGCATAAAATAGAAAACTTTTTAAAAAACATATAGATAAAGCAAACTATCTTAAGTTGTAAAATTTCTATATTTGCATTTAAAATGTTTTGCATCTTATTTTTAAGCACTCTCTGCACTGTTAATTTTCTGAAAAGAGGTGTAAAACAATCTCTGGCAAAACTCTTGATCTTATTTAAAATAATTTGATAAAACATAAATTTTGTGACTTAAACAGTGTATTGTTTTCTGTAAAAATAATAAAATAAAATATCCGTACGATATATTAATATAAGTAGAGTTTAAGAAAATAATACAGTTTAAGGAAATGTTTGTCTAGAATTAATGTTGTATCTGGTGATGAAGAATTGGGTATAAGTTTCTGTGCAGGTATTGAAAGGGTAGGATTCCATTAATTTTTCCATGTCTGATCTAGGTGTCAACGATTAAAATCAAATGATTTAAATCAATTGATTTTTTTAAAAATCATTGATTTAAATCATTTTTTTTATTTAATCTCTAGAAATCCTCATGAAAATTTAAATCTCACTAATGCTATCTTTTCTTAATCAGTACTATATTCCTCCTCTATTTTTGTCCCTAGTCTTTCCTCACTTGACCATTCTTATCTATTCAAAGTCTCTTTTAGGGTGTTCCTTAATTCTGCACTTGCATCCTTTAGGTGATAAGAGGTTTAGATTCTTTATCTGAAAACCTGTTTTCCAGTTTACTATTGCGCAAAGAATGGACAGTTTTAATTTCTACTGCAATCACAATTTCTTTCTTACTGTAGCACATGGTAATCTCTTAAACATTGTTACACTTTTGCTGTAGAAGATTTTTGATACTTACTTTAGTTAGAGATTTGCTGTTATTACTTACATATTATTTAAGTTCTTAGTTAAAACTCTTAAAAAAATGTGTGCTGGAAGGAAAAGGGATATAATTTGGTTTTATTTTAATGAGAAAATTGAAGTAGGTAAAAAACTAGAAACCCTCGAAAAAACTCGAACAAGATCTAAAGGAAAACAAAGTGCTGAGTGATTGCAAGAAATCTGCTGTGAATACATCTTTCAAATACAGATACAATCAAGCTTTGACATCAGCACATTTCTTAGCATATCTGCTGTCTCCAACATTTCAGCCAGAGAACTTATCTGCTGTAGAAAAAAACAGAACAATCGAATTTGTGAAGGAAAATTACAAAGATACGTTTTTGATGGCTATTCTTTTAAAATTTATTGCTCGTGTAGAGCCATTTAATGGGCCCTTATTTGAAGAAAAGGTAGTGAAAGAAGTTAACACTTTACATTGGTGGAAGTCTTTGACAATTGTAAAAGACTGTGTTCCATCCAAGGAACTATTAATAATAGAGAAAATTATGATTGCAAAGGCTACATCTGCAGTAGTTGAAAGAATGTTTTCAACCTTAGGATTTGTACATAACAAATTACGAAACCAATTAGGAGTTGAAAAAGCTGCCAGACAGGCTTTTCTATTCAAATCTCTTAATAAATAAATAATGTTGTTGTTATTGTCTATTGTGTGTGATTAACTTTCTGTAGTTTCATTTCTAAAATCTGTTTTAAAATTTGTAAAGTAAACCATTATATGGTCTGCCAATTCAGCTATGTTTCAGAAGCTTGGACAAAATATTTAAGTTTATTGCATGCCTAACAAAGAAATACTTTATTTACAAATTTATGCTACCAAAAATAGGTATTTACCAGTCCTCTCTATATAGAGCAGTTAAATTTATTAAAAACATTGATTTACTTTGTTTTAAAAGAAAAATCCAATTTAAATTTTAAAAAATCCAATTTAAATAAAAAAAAAATCTGATTTTTTTGATTTTTTTAAAAAAAATCATGATTTTTAAACACCCTGTGTCTGATTAAAAATTTAATTATATTAAAGAGCTGTTCTTATTTATGTTTAAATAAACTAATTATAAAAAAAAAAAATTAAATATTATTTCAGAAATGTGGACCGAAGATCTAGGTTAATATCTGGGCCTACAAATTTCAACCATATTTCACACATGGGACCTGGTGTTGGTATTCAACTTCAAAAATTAGTTGATTTACCTCAGGTTTGTACGTTTTTGATATTTAATTGTGATTTATCTTCTAATTATTCATCATAAAGTGATTTTATTTTCTCCTCTCTCTTTAGTATAAGCCAAATTCTTTGCCTCACGAAGAGAAAAATAAAACTGGTTCCTTATCAGGTAAAGTAGCAGAGAATTTTGATAACCAAAAATTTTCTCCGATTCTGTAATCATAAAATTCGTATTATATTATTGTGATGTAAATAAAATAATTAGTTTATTTACCTCAGGTTTGTAACATTTTGATATTTGTGATTTCTTTCTGATATTTCTTTCTCTTTGATATTTCTTCTTTTTCTCTTTGATATTTAATATTTTTCTTTTTGGTATTCAATTGTGAAAATTATTGGTTCAGTGAGAAAAGTTTAAGAGCTGTGAATAACTATTTTTAACACAATAACTCCGATGAAATGCATTATTATTTGATGTTCAAAATAAATAAATAAACAAGTAACAATCATAACTTGAGTGCTGTAGCATTATAGAAATTCCAAAGAAATTCATTGTTAACAACAACCCTCAATAACACTTATAAGATTTCTTTCTTGTAAAATAATAATAATAATAATAAAATTGAAATTGGTCTTACTTTATAAATTTGAAAACAATGAAGGAAGACTTGAAATAACTACTCTGACTTGGGAAAACAAATCTTGTTTATTAAAAGTTCAAAGGAAGGAATGTTTATATTCTGCTGTTGGTCACTGTCATAGTAATTAAAATTCCAAGTGCACTGAAAATCATCTTAAAAGTAGAAAAAGTGAACTTGACATAGGACTTTATTCTCAACAGTTCTTAAAATATTAAATTTTAAAAGTAATGGCAAGCTCTCCAATATTTTAGCAAATAAAAATTACAGCAACACTACACCCCAAAAGATAGAATCTTTTAAGAAACCACTTTTTTAAATCGGCAGTGGCATATCAAAGAAAGCTTTAGGCATTGCGCCAGACCTTGTGCCAGAATGTCAAACTACTATATCATCCAATTCTGATACTTCAACAAACAAATTTCTAAAGACCCATCACACTGAGTTCAATTCATCATCAAACTAATTTCTAAAGTAATTTCAAGTGACAGCAAGTTAAATACCTGTGAAACGGGGATGCTTAAAGTGTTGGAATGGTAATTTTAAAACAATTAGTTTATTAAACATGATAACAAATTTTGATAAACAAATAAGGGTCAATTGAAAACCAAAATATCTTCTAAAATGTGCTAGCAAAATACTCCTCTTACAGGAGCACCATAAGCAGAGATCTGCAAAGCTAAGAGAGAAATACTTCCAATCAGTGCATGCACATAATGCAAGGAGGAAAGCCAACTTCACTGAAAAGAGCATACACCAAAAAAGGCTGAAGTTGACTTAACAAATACGAACAAGTGCTGGGATGTAAGAAAAGTCATACATGATCATGACTCAAAAGTGCTAATTGGAAAAATAAATGCAAAATTAAAAATTAAAAAAAATCATGAAAGTTTTCTCACAATCATACTATTATATAAAACTCTAAATCAATTTGTGCATTGATATAGTATCATACAAAAACTACTGCCTAGATTTTAATGGGATTTTCACAAGAATGAAGTTTGATGTACAATTTATCAAATAGCTATTTTTTATGTGATTTGGTGCAGAATTTGAGAAGATACAGTAAAAAAAACTAAAGTTTTCATCACATTTAATGTTATAAGTCTCATACATTGTATACAACTCGCATACTTGTAGTATACATCCATTCGAGCTACACCTGCTCTGGTCTCGATCTCGGATCAAACAAGTCTAGAATGATTGTAGTTTTTTTTTTTAAATTTCAGCCCAGATTAAATTCAGATTTTTAGCATTGTCATTCATGCAGCTATAGGAAATGATTTGACCTTCTTCCAGCTTGAATTTGTGAGATCCCGGCAACCAAACTAACAGAAAATGTTGTAATGCAAGTCATGCTGTTTAGGATGTTTATACAGAAGAAAATTTCCCAGAGTTCAGAAATCAACTGGTAGTTTAATTTCAACACATTTATTAAACAGTAGCATCTTTACAGTCTTTATGGAAGGCTCTCAGCTTAAAAACACTATGGAATTTAGCATATCAAAGATTGATGAGTAATTCCTGTATATTATTAAATTAAGTTAAAATTGAACATAAAACTAGATTTTAACTACCTGTATAATAAATACAAGGATAATAATGACTGTGCAGATTTTAAAAGCAAGGAAAATAGAAAAAGTTGTTTATTTGAAGGCATGCATTCACTTACATTGGTGAGTGTGTAAAAACACACAGACAAAAAAATACTGCAATTTGGCAGTGGGCGTCGGCCAATCAGCAAATTTGATGGCACTCTTTAATCATATATCGAAAAAACAGCTGCAATAAGTTATTGAATGTGCCACAAAAAACTCTGGAAAGTGTCCCTGTAAAATAAAATAAAGATTTATGAAAGAAAAGAATGTTCTAAAATAAAATAAAATTTTGATACAGAAAAGCTAATATACCAAGCATAAAAACAGTGGAATTTTGAGACAGTCGAGAGTAAAGAAAAAGTATTTTAAGGTGGAAATAATTAAATTAAATGGTAAAAAATATAGAATTTAAAAATATTTTATGTATATATATATATATATATAATATATGCTAATTGATTTTAGCAATCTTTTAAATATTATACGCCTTGATCTCTGCTGCAATTGCACATTATCATTTGTGTATTTTATATTTGATTTCTACTTTGTAGATATCTGATACCTCGTTATAGGAATTTCCAATAATTGATTAATTATTTTCATCACACGATTCATTATATGAATTTAACTAATCCTTTTCTAATGCTTTTGTATGATATTGTCCTATCTAATCTATAGTTTTAATTATATACTCAGTTCTTGCACTTCTGATATCTGTAAAGTTATTCTTTATTTAGTTACATTTTTGAAAAAATATTTAAAATAATGGAGATTTAATGTTAAACATGCTTTGGTAAATTGTTACGATCTGATCGCATAATTCTGAGAAGTCCATTGGGATAACACTATGGGAGTCTTTGCTTGGTTTTTGTAATTCATGGATATGGTATAATTAATGACTTGGTTCATTTGACTTTTTTGTACTAAAAAGTCCATTGGTTTTCTGATTTGGAGGTTTTGCAATGCGAGTTTACAAAATTATGGTTCTGATTTTATTATTGAGTTTTTTTTTTTTTAGCACTGCTTATTTGATTTGTACGTTTTGTATATACTTTCATTTATTCAAGAATTTTTAATATTTCTAATTTATTAAATTAATCAAGATTTCTAAATTTCATATATAAATTTTATTTATTTATATTTTCATTTTCTTTTTGAAATTGCATTTTCATTGTATCAAATTTTTTTTTTTTAATGGCAGTTCTAAGTAAAATTCTCGTTCCTGTCAAGATACATCTTGCATCAATGCAGTGTAGTGCCGGTACAGGGGCAATAAATGGATTGTTCCTGGATCGTCATCCAGTGACCATTTCTACTCTCCTCCTCCTCCATTATTATTTAGATTGTGTAATGATGCTAGATGCAAGACTTGTCCATTTGCTTTTCAGAAACAAATTGTATCAGATCCTAATTTATCAACTTTTTGTAAAGCCTTTAATGTTATTTATAGTATTAAATGTAACTTATGTGGTTTGAAATATGTAGGTGAAACATCAGGTCCATTACATAAACGTATCAATCAACATCGTTCAGACACTCACAAGAACAAAGCAAAAAATATACAGTCTACAGCAGAAATACAACATTTTCATAAACGTAAATTTATCAATACTACAATTGAAATTATACAAATTATGAAAACTAAATCAGAACGTTTGTTTATGGAGTCTTCATATATAAAATATTATAACACTATTTATCCTTATGGAACTTAATAGTGAATTATTTAACAGACCAGTTAAATTTTTTTCAACAAATAATACTACAGATTATTCTCCTATTTATCCTACTCTAAATCATAGTTTAAATCATAAAACAACATGTAACAAGCAAGGAAAGTGTACTGCAACAGTTGTTATTTCCAAAAAAATTATTGTTAAACAAATCAATACTCTTCATCATAACTATATTAAGAATTACAACTGGTTTTTAATATGAAAATACATATTTGCTATTAAAAAGAAACAGATAGTACAATATTTAAATGTATTTCTTAGTAAATCTTACTCAAATCATTTCTCTGATATTTTTTATGATCTAATTATGACAAGAGCTAATCTTTTCAACATTAATTTACATAAAAAACAAAAAATTCAAAACACTAATACTCAAATGATTATAACTTTTTCAAATCAAATATTTAATAAAATTAATATTAATTCTATAATTAATGATAAAAACTGTTATTTTCCTATTAATAATCTTCAAATTTCAAAAACATTTAAATATCCTAATACAATCGGAAGAAAGATTTTTAACTATAATGCATTTTCAAAAAATACATCTGATGCTAGTACTTTTCCGTGTAAATGCAATGACCCCACTCTAAAAAAATACATTAATAATGATCATGGACATATAATCACTGGTAATCTTAATATTGTGAATGATTTTAAACTACAAAAACTAATGGGTTATGGTACTAAATATAGACTTCCTTCTAAATTTAATGTAAATTCTATTATAAAACAGTTTGCATACAATATAGATATTTTTATTTATAAAATTTCAATCTCATATAGTAAACCTATTGAATATTTTAATCAATGGAAAATACTAGTTATTGAAAAATGAAGTTCGTCTTTAAAACATAATTTATCGCATATGGTTAAAATTAACACAAAACATTTGTTCCAGCAAATTACTAAATTACAAAAAAAACTAAATAACATATATTGACAAATCTCCTAATAATTATGCAATCATATGTAAAGCTTATTATCACCAACTACTTACATCCTGTATTTCTACTAACAATTCTTTTAAAAAAACTAATGAAAATGTAATTGTAAACAATCGTAAAATTCACAGTTATTATAAATTATTAAATATTTCTTCTACTAACTTTAATTATCCTTATTTAGTACTTATACCCAAATTTCATAAAAATCCAATTAAATTTAGGACTGTAACTATAGGATGCAATACATATAATAATATAGCCAATAAACATCTATTAAAAATTCTCAATCAAATTTATACACTGACAACATCCACTGATAATACACATTGTATAAAAAATAGCTATCAACTCGTCAATATTTTGAAAAATCTTAAATGTGTTAACAATATAATGACATATGATTTCAAAGATCTATTTAATAATATAGATTTATTAGATCTACATAATATTATAAATGCATTATTTAATAAGTATCATCATTTACTTAATTTACCAATTCATATAGATACAGCTTATTTTAAAACTTTAACAAATTTCATTATATATAATGCGTGATAACACGTTATATTTACAGAAAGTCTGTATACCACAAGGGGGATGTACATCTAGTATACTTTCAGACTTATACTTGTATCATTATGAACGTACTTTTATTAACAGTAATATACATTTATATCGTTATATTGATGACATAATTTTAATTGCCACTGATCACACTAATATTTCTATATTTCCAGTTGATTATCCTACTAATTTAGAATTAATGGAAAACCTCCTTTCTAACAATACTATTAACTTTTTAGATCTTAAAATTACACTTAAAGAAAACAAAACAATAATTGATCTATTTGATAAACGTAAAGAATTTAAATTTAAAGTTAATTCATTTACTAATTTTAAATCATGTCTTCATAATTCTGTATATCGTAATATACTCCTTAATCATATTTATAGAATAAAAAGTTTATGTTCCTCTCAACTTATTAACAAAAATATTAAAAAACTTATCTTTGAAGCATTACAACATGGTTTTCCAAAAAAATTCATATATTCTTTAATATATAGTTAGTTCTTAAATGATCTTTGCAACCAAATTAACACATGCGTTAAAAAATTTATAAAAAAATCATATAATCTTAGAAAATAGTAATTAAAAATAATATATATATATATAATAGGACGGTTGGGTGGGTAGATGTTGGATTGAGGAGGTGTGTGGAGGAGTTGTATGGAAAAAACGCATGGTTAATTTATATTTTAAAAAAAAAAAAAAAAAAAAAAGGGGGGCATTTTGATTTACACAAACGTTTGATATTACACATTTTATAATGGACTGTGATGTGATATTTTTATATGTATATTAATTTAGTTATATTTACATATTCATTATTTAATTAATTTAAATTAATTTATATTCATTAATATTAAGAATGTTTTTGATCTAATGCATTTGGATTAATGCCTGTGGTGGACAATATCATATTAACTTCTTTAATTAGTTAAAGATTATTCTTTCCTATATTTAGTTTAATTTATTTTAATAAAAATTGTTCGGGTTTTAGCTTGATTTTTATCCTAAACACTATTTTTATTTATATTTTCAGCTAGAATCAGATATGTAAAATTTGAAAAAGTAGCAAATAGACATTGTATACAATAGATTCTGGTTATTTGGGACTACTATTTAATTGGGACAAACTTTCAATAACAAAGTTGTAAAATATTAAAATCACCTCTGTTAATTGGGACAGCTACTTTATCGGGACAAATTGGGTAGAACCAATGTGTCTGAATTAAGTAGAGTGTACTGTATTACCAAATTAAAAAGAAAACATTAATGAGTTCTTAATGTAGAAATTTAATTTTTATTATTATTTTAGGTCTTAATACAAAATAGATGAAAACTTTATCCAAAAGAGAGTATATGAAGTTTCATGTATTTTTATTCTTAGACTAGAAAAAATGTGTAAATTATGTATTTTTCATATTTATTATCTAATATGTCTTATTGCACTTAATTTGTTATTTCTATAAAGATCAGTTGATGGTCAGATGAAACTCTTTCTTTTTAAACAGATTTATTATATTTAATGTACTATATATCACCTGTTTTACTTTTCTATTAGGGAAGACATCTAATCTTCGTTCAGCTTCTATGCAGATAACTTCTCCAGATGGCTCAGTGTCTTCTCAAGATCATTCCTCTAGTTTTTATACTCCTATATCTGGGCAAAGTTCTTCAGGTCCTAAAGATGTAAGGACATTTGCTATTGAGTTTAATATTTTTAATGCAGTTCTATTAATTTAATATTTAAAGATTCTTTTTTATTGTTTTGCAGTATCATTCATATATAGCATAATTTTGCTTCAATTAGATCATTATTAACATTTTGAAATTTTCTTTTTGTGTAAAAGATTAATAAAATTGTTTAAATACTTTATAATAAATACCATATATTCTGGTGTATAAAGCGCTCCATTGTATAATGTGCATCTATACTTTCAGACGTCATTTTTATATTTTTAGTTATATTTGCTCTATAACATGCATCTCGTTCTTTACAAAGGAACCTCAATGAGATATCTATCAAAAAATAGAATAAAGATTATTGTAAAGTATACTATTATTATTTCATTATAATCTGATAGCAAAAATCATTTTTTGTATATAAATAGCTAGCTCATTAAATTAAAAATCTGATTTCTTATGATATTTTTTTTCTTAATGTTTAAACATTCACAGTATACATACAGACTCCTTGAAAATGAAAAAGTTCCCAAGAGTACTTAGACCTCCTTAAATAAACAAAATACTCCTTAGAAACTTCTTAAATTATCGTGAAGCAAAATTTAGCATTGATCAGTGATTTAATTCAAAAGTACGAGTAGAAATTGGAGGTTTGTATATTACACAATGAATACTACTACCTGTATAATCACCTTTCCTAAGTATGTAAAGCATGAAAGAGATTCACCTTTAAAGGAAGTAAAAAGAAGAAAATCTTGTGTTTACAAAGTCAAGTTGAAGTAATTACTGCTATTCCAGAAAAAAAAAAGTTACTGTATAATTTATTTTTATATGCTACGTAGTTTTTTCCCTTCAAAATTTACTTTTAAAATCTAAATGCACATAATACATGATGAGTATTTGAGATTTGATTGGCCTCTCTGTATATATCACTTCCGAAAATAGTTAGCTAGCAATTTTGTTTTCAAAATTTAAAACACCATCTACTATATATATAAAAAACACAAACGGAAATTTCGTTCCGTTCCTTTATAACTCGAGTTCTGCTGAATGGAATTTGATGAAACTTGCACTATTGGATAGATAATTTTTCAGGGAAGATTTTAGTATATAACACATAGTCCTACGTATATTAGTTGTAGAATTATGATCGAAAGTTCTGTTATTTTGTATGATAAGGTTACCATAGGTCATTTTTTTGGCGACCATTATCGTTGGCGAAAGAATTGAAACGGCTTTATCAGAAAATAATGCAAACACATAGAAAAATAAAATAAAAATTCTGTTATTAATTTTATTTACCCCCCCCCTCCTCGCAAAAAAAAAAAAAAAAAAAAAAAGAAAGGAAAAAACTGTTTTAATGAGGCATAATATTTAATTTAATACTTAAAAATATAATTTGTAATTTAATTTGTAATAGTTTGTAATGTTTAAAAATATTTGCAATGCATGAAATTGCAATTCAAATTAAGTCAATATTTGGCGATTTATCCTTTGCAACAGGTTAACAAAGATGCATCTGATAGTTTGATTTAATAAAATATGAGTAATTATTTTTCTTTTTTTCTTTCTGCTAATTTTTTTTTTTACATAACTCCCCTATCATGTGTCTTACAGCAGGAACTAGCAGATGTAATTGTAAAAATGACTGCATTTATGAGTTACATGTTATTTGTTTATTTATGGTTTTGATTTTACTTTTGTCGCCAAGCAATGTGATTTTAAGCCAAAAATGCATAAGCGTGACATCAGCTTGAGCGGTATTAGCAATAATAGTGTTTTTTCGTGTATACAAGATCCTTTTTGGAGTAAATTTTTACATTCAAATCCAAATTATATAAATAGCAGTTATTGTTATGAATATGGAATCAAATATTTAAATTTTAGTGAATGTCTGCCACTCAAACACATATTGTAAAATAATTCAATTTTAGACATTTAAAAATTTACTACGGAAACATGCCGGTTTGTTTTCACCAAACATATTATTTTTATAGCCTCGAACTCAGACCAGCGAATATTGTCTATTCTTTTATTTTTATTTTATTATCCTAATCTATATATATAAAAGAAAGTCCTTTCTGGCTAGATGATCAACGCACAGCCAAAACTACTGAACATACAAAGACGAAACTTGCAGGAAAAATACTTCTTAGTATGTAGAGGCGCACTAACACAGGATTTTCAAAAACTCCACCCCTAAGGGGGGTAAAAAGGGGAACCAACTTTAAAAAAATTCCTTAAAAATCGGGTATTATAGTTACGTGACAAATGATAACATATTTTAATGTATTTTTGTATGCTGAATCGAATGGTATCAATTAAATACTCATAAGTCAAATAGTTCGTGAGATATTGCACATTTTTCTAATTTAGCGAAGTCTTTGATGTCAAAATCTAACAATACAAGTGATAATTTCTAAAAATATGTCCGTTACTATAGCAATGGAAGAAATTCAAATTAAATCTTTTTGTTTATTTTTACAGATAGAAACATTAGCTGCTCAATTGAGAATTGAATATTATTCTTACGGATATTTATGTAATTGTGTATTATTATGATTTCTACAAACGCCACTATTTAAAATAAAATGCGATTGCTAAAATAAAGGGTACATCTCAATTATACCGTCGACCACTTTCCCTTTAAAAAAAAATCATCGCCAAACATGAACTCCAAATAAACAAATGGAAGAATGTTGCCATTGGAACATCAAAATAAATAAATAAAATAAAATAAATTCGCAAAAGCCCCACTCACCAAGGTGTCCAGTAAGTTTTAACACAAAAAAATTACAATATAGTAATGAAAATAGAAAAAAAAATCTTGGATTATTTATTTACATTATTTTTCTTAATTATCCTTCTCGGCTGGTGAATAATTGTTTGTGACGTCAGTTGAAATTGATCTATTGCACTTAACTATGAAACGCAACATTTTTACAATGCATTTTCTCTTTTAATGTCATGGCACAGCACAGCCGTTTAAGGACGCAATTTTCAGTTTAATAACTAAAATAACTAATACAAATAACTAAAATATCAGAAAAAAAAACAGGTAAACGTCGAATTAAAAACCGCTTCATGACATAACAAACACGTTTAATACTTTTGACGTCAAGTGAATGGGACTGCATTTTTGGCGTTAAATCTTATAGTTTGGCAATAGTTTTTTTTATGAAAAGTGGTCGACGGGATAATGGAGAAGTACCAAATAAAGTGTCGAAGGTCTGATTGGTATTATGTATTACCTCTTTATTTGTTTTCAGTCTTCAGCCATGTGTCTCTTTTTCTTTGGGTAGTTATTCATACGATTTCGAGCTAATTTTCCGCAATTGGATACCTCGCCATTTGGCCAATAAAGTCACAATGTTGAAAGCATCGTTTATGTTTGAAGCGAAATCTTCATGATGAATCCTGTTACAGAAAATCATATCATCATCTACTATGAGTATTAACCGCATATTCACATTTTAATCAGATAATGTTTTTTGAAAGGTTTTAGCGTATAGCTATTCTACGTTGCTTTGTTATAGAGCTAATGAGGAAAGCTCTAAAATTATGTGAACCCGATTATTAAAGATTACTTAAAAAAATTCTACTGAACACATTTTAATGAAAGTGATTTTTCAGGTATGGTTAATGACCCTATAACATATCATTCTATGCTGCTTAGTGATAGAGCTAATGGGAAAGTGATTGGGAAAGGTGAATGCAATTATGAAAGTGTATTTAAAATGCAAGTTCGTATTTCTTTCCGACCGTTTATAATTTGAGTTCTGCTGTACGGACTTTGGTGCGATTTACACTGTTAGTTAGGCAATTTTGTGAGGATGGTTGGTACTTCTCTGGAGCAAAGTTTTCGTCTGCGTTGTGTTTTCTGAAGCGAAAGCTTGACAACGAATCCAATTACAAAAATCATATCACAATCATCTATAATATTTATAAAACGCAAATTCTTATTCCATTCCGATCGGTTAAAACTCAGGTTATACCGAACATATTTTTATATGATTTCACTGTTAGTTAGGTAATTTGTTGTAGAAAGGTTTTAAAATAAAGCACATTGTTCTACATTGCTTATTTATAGAGCCACGGGAGGAAGTTGGATAAAATTAGGTGAACCCGATTATGAAAGATTACCTTTTTTAAAGTTCTACTGAACAGATTTTGATGGGAGTTTCGCAGTGTGATAATATTTCAGGAATTGATTTTCTACATTGTTTAGTTATGGAGCTATGAGAAAAGTTGTCAGTGGTATATTCGTAAAAAAAACAGTGCATATACTCTATAGACAGAGGATATATACTAGAGAGTATATATTATAGCTACGGATGGTGTGCAGAATTTAGTCATAAAAATTCCAGAAGGTTGATGGCGTATACCAGCATATACTTTCTACAAAATCCCTGAGAGTTCTATCAACAGGGGAAGATGATTATGAAAGATACATTTATCTGTCTACTGTATATGTATAATGCAAAGGGAATTTCGATCCTGCCGTTTATACCTTGAATCCTGCTGAATGGATTTTGCTGGAACTTGCACTGTTAGTCAGCTAAATTTTGAGGGGAAGTTTTAGTGCATAACATATCGTTCTATGTTGCTTAGTTAAAGAATTAGGGGGTGGGGGGCATTTCTATAATGAGTTGAACCCAATTATGAAACATTAGAATTTTTTAAAGATTCTTCTGGATGGATTTCTATGGAACTTGCATTGTTAATTTTTCAGGGATAGTTTTAGTATATTGCATATCGTTATATCGTTCTTTAGAAAATCATACTGTAAAGGATTAAATAAACGAGTTGGTCTTTAACAGCCTAAATTTGGTGTAACACATTAGAAAATATAACAGCGTAATGGCTTTTGTTCTTTAAAACACACAATCAAATTCACCGATATATTGCGTTTGATTCAAGTTTTTTTTTTTTGGAGAAACCGACCAGCGTAGCGAGCAAAGCCTGCTAGGTAATAATAATGGTTAATTTTATCTGTATATAAAATTCTATATTATGTAAAAGAAAGTCCTGACTTGGGAGATCATCAACACACAGTCCAAACTACTGAAGCTACAAACACGAAAATTGCGGGGAAAATACTTCTTAGGATGTAGAAGCGCAATAAGAAAGTTTTCCTAAAATTCCATCCCTAAAGGGGTTAAAATGGAAACAAACAATAACAAAATTTCTTAAAAATCGGGTTTTATATTTATTTGTCAAATGATAACATATTTCAATGTATTTTTGCATGCTGAATCGAATGATACTAAATACAACTATTCTAACTCCAACAATTCGTGAGATATTGCACATTTTCGGTATTTGGCGTTGCCTTTGGCGACAAAACCTTAAAATTTATTGCATTGATCGCCAAGTGATATTTTCTAAAATACATTCGTCATTGTTAAAGATCAAACAATACTTGGCGATTTAAAAGATTTTGGATAAGAAAAAAAAATCACCTGATATTTTGATTAGTTGAAATCTCAATAATGCCAGCTCTTTGTTTTAACTTTTTTGTTTGCTTCGGGAATTTGGAATTGAATATTATTCAGTATTTTTATGTTAGCTGGGTGCCAGTGATCGGCAAATTTTTTTTAATCTCGCCAATCCTTTTTTTTTTTTTTTTGCTAATCTTTTAACGTTAGCTAATAACAACTAGCCATTATTTTAACATTGTGATATAATATCTTAAAAAACTTATTTAAAATAACTAAAATATAATCATAATAAAATACATAAACACAAACATATCAATACAAATAAAATGTCACGCAAAATGTTCCAATTCAAATGATGCCAATTGAAACAAGATTTGGTGAGTTTTTACTGGCGCCCAGCAATATAAAAGTACCTATTATTTTTACGGATATTTATGTAATTGTGATTTTTACATAAAATATGCTTGCTGAAGTAAAGTTTCGAGGGTCTGTACGGTTTCGATATTGCACATTTTCTATAATTTGTTGATGCTTTTAGCGCCAATTCATCAATATTTCTAACATTACAAGTTATAATTTCTAAAAATGCATCCATTACTATATCTTCTTTACTACCGCCACTGCAACATATCCAGGGAGTCTCATCCTGCCACTTCAAGGCACGGCACGAGGTGCAGGGTAACTGAAATCCGAAATCAGCCTTATTCCTGAAATAATCAATATGAGGATCATAATTAAAGCCAGACAAATACTTAGTAGTCCAAGGCAAAAATTTGATATGCGATCTCTTTTCATATTTTCCTGTAGCTCTCTGACCAAAAGCGTACATTGTTGGATGAATGTAATTCACCGGTATATTTAGTTTGATTCAAAATTCGTTTGGAAAAACCGACCAGCGTAGCGGGCGAAGCTTGCTAGTTAAGCAATACATTGTGAATAAATACTGTGTAATTTTAGCACTAACTATTAGATTTTAATAGAATTAAATCTATTTTTCTCTCCAAATGAAACATTGAAAATTAGGGGTGTGCATGTTATACAAGAGTGTGGCATACATCAAAAATACGATGAGTGCTTTAAAATGTAATAATTGTTTATGAATTTTCTCTGCATCTTGAAAGCTTTTGCAGCGTTATTGGCTAATTCTAAATTTTCAGGTCTACAATTGTATTTATCTGTCATTTTACTCCGAATAAAAGTCAGAGATAACTCCTCCTCCAGTCTGGCCTCAAAAGCTGTAATGAGTGTATCGTAACTTGGTGGTAATGAGTACAAAAATAGTGCAGATATGTGAAAATCATTTATGTTTTCTCCGATAAGCAAAGATTGGATCTACTTCTGTTAGTTAGTTTGGTGCTGTACAACTTTCTTAACAAGTACAGCTTGCTGGAGAGGTGTGCACATTCGTGTATATTTTTTAGGGTGTCCCAAGTATCCCTGACATTAGCAGGATTTTTCACATGTGCTATTTGTGCGTCCTCAATACTTAAATTTTTTAGGCCCTGGCTTTCCTATCTCTCCTTTGTGACTCAGTTATAATTGGGGTCGGTGGAGTTTCTGTTACTACTTCAAAAAGTTTTTCCTTTATGAGCAACATTTCAATTTTAGCTTTTTAATTAGAGTAGTTGCTCGAATTCAACTTTTCATTTATATGGATTTTCTTTAAAGAAGCCATTTTGTAAACTTCCACCTTAATTTAAAATCCAAAACTCCTAATATTTGTAAGTACAGCTATTTTCAATTTTTACACAATGTTTGAGTTATTTAATTTGAGACATTCAGTCTCATAATTTGATGGCATACATTTCCTTTTTTTAATAGTTTATTTCAAACACAATAAGGTTAATTTGTTTTCTACTTACCTTAATATAGTTAACCATTATTCCAGGGCTCCTTTACATTCATCGCTTTGGTAGTGCATTTTTTTATCCATTATTTCAACATCTTAAATACACTATCCTAGAACACTGCAATAATAAAATAAGGTTAATTGAGTGTGGTCTCTCTGTGAAAAAATGCATAGTCTTTTCATTTGTGAAGAGACCACTATATTATATTAAAATGCTTCAAAAAGCATTTAAAATTTAAGAATTAGGTATTGACAAAAATATGATTAAAGTATAGGAGCAAAACCAGCAGTTTCATTGTAGAAACAAGGATACATCTACACTAACTGAAGAGATAGTAGAAAAATGTTTTGAAGAGGCCCAGATAAGAGACATAGTTCATTGGCTCAAAGCCTTTGATTTAGCATCTGGCGATTGCACTCCATGTACAAAATAGAGTTGAAGGTCTTATTAACAGTTCATTGTTAATTTTTTCCATCTTGATTAAAATACATTGTTTCACATTTTCACTAATGTGTTGTTTCACTTGTGCCAAAATAGGCTTGGCACTTCTAGCTGAAAAAAAGAAAACATGAGAAAATGTTCATTTTTTTTTTTTTCATATTTTGAAACTGCCATATTCACTTTCCAGACAGAGCCTGACCACCCAGCATCTATTTCAGCCCCCCCCCCCCCCCATCAAACCCAAAATATTAGCAAGAAATTTTTTGGGGGAGTATTCGGAGATTTTCCTGCATTTTATAAAAATACTCATGAAACTCATGTTAAATTCAATTTTCTCTTAACGTTTGATACTTTGAAGCTTTAATTATATCTTCATCTTAAATATTCCTTAAAGACAATTTTGTCTACAACATATCTAATTTTAAGTTTTTTATTTTCAAAGAACAGAAAATATGGCAAGGTGCTTGTAGAAGTATCTGTTACTTAGATATTGGAGTTTGAAATTAATTTTTTTCAAAGAGATTTTATCTATAATCTTGCATTTACTTTAACAGATTATTTAACTCAACATAAATATTGATATGCGACATTAAAAGAATTTAAACCAAAACAGAAAATAAATGTTAAGTGTCTAAAAAAAGCAACCTTTATATACAACTATGTTTTCAATTTTAACCAAGTATTATATGTCCTTAACAATTACTCTTCAATGTTTAATTAAGTAATTTTAAGAATCTTCAAATAGTTTGTCTATCCAGAACAAGTCTTGCTAGTTAATGTAATAGAAATAATATAAAAAAATAAATGGAATAATCTCTACACTCTGTCTGGAAAGTGGATGTGGCAGTTTTTTAATAATAATAATACTCCCTAAATATTTATAAAAAAAAGTTTGACAAAAATTGTTATCAAAGGATAAGTAATATATATTATTAAATAATAAAATAATTTCAACCTGAAACGATGCCTGCCATTAAATATATAATTCATTAGCACGGTTAAAAGTTTTTTTTTTTTTTTTTTTTTTTTTTTTTTTTTTTTTTTTTTTAAGTTTATCATAAAAAACCTTAATAGATATCATAAAAGCATGATAAGAACTGTTTTATAAACTTTATAAATTTTATTATACAAAATGAAAATTTAAAATAGGTATAAAATAACCATGAGAAAATATGCAAACAACATATCAACACAAATCCAATAATGTCTAAGCTTAGCTAATTCAATGCTAGTATATCCCCAATTTCAATATTTGGTAATTTATCACCTGTGCCCAGTAAATAGAAGATCGCTAAATGTTTTTATATATTACTAAATGAAACCCATCAAAACTTGACAGAAAAAAATTACTATAACAATATCAGTAAAATAAGCTTCTTTATTAAATAAGAAGGGGTGCGTATGAAACAGTCTTTCAAATATTTTATTTAAAAAGTTTTTTCTCCCTGTGAAATACAGTACTATTTCCGATGCAAACTCCAAACAAACAATCCGTAAACAACTGTGTAATGCAAGTCAGTTTGACATTACCGCCCTATTCCCCACGGCAAGAAAAAAAAATTTCATGGACCTATGAAGTATCATACAAATAGTATATCCCTACTTTCATCTCACATTCTGTCAATAAAAGAACACAGTAAATAAAGCACACATCACACACCGCCCCTTCCCTGTGATAATGCAACCGAATGAGCTCCTATGCGCATGTGCATTGCATCTGCCCAAAGGCACCGTCAAAATTCGACATTAAAAAAAAGATTTAAAATGTTTAAATTAAAAGTTTTAATATGTCCTCTTCAATCATTGTTCGTTTCAAATCCATATCTTCTAAAACACATCCATTGTTTTAAGTTAATCAAATTTTTATGTAAAGATAAAGAATTTTTTTTTACGATAATAAATCAATCAGCAGATGAGGGAGATTTTTAATGTTTTCAAGTGTAATTTATTTGTATGGTTTCTTCGGTTCCTTTATATAATCAGGATGATTATTCCTTTTCCATCGCAGTTGGGGAATCTTTTCCCTCTTATACAGTTAAATATCCAATGGATCTTTAAAAAAATAATAATAAAATACAGTTCCTAGCATATTCTGATGCAACATATACATCAACTAATTCAACATATCAATTTTATGTCAATCATAAACAGAAAAGTTTTTTTTTTTTTTTGGGGGGGGGGGGGGGGCAGATTTTAGTTTAGCGCCAAAATGCTCTATCTTATGGATAATCTGATCTTTTGACTTATCAGGTTTTTTTATTTATTTATTTTTTTTTTTCACTTTTCATGATGGGTAGGGAAATCTATTTTCAATTGTCACAACTTTACAAGGGGATATTTTACATTATTAAAGCAAACTAATGGTCATTGTTGAGATAGAATTGAAAAATATTTCATGTTTGAAAATTATTTAAAAAGTCGTTAAATTAAGCGGCAGTTTTCAAATAAATTTCAATCGAAAGCAATTTTTTTTTCTAATTAATGATGTAAGAATTACAATTGTAAAATGTAGTAAAAAATTGAAATTTGTAGTATTTAGAAGTGATGTAAGCGCGATGAAAGCTAAAGCAATAGCGCCGTTTGTTGTCACAACCGTTGTACATTTCTAAAAATTGCCACTGTGTTTTGTGATTGTGTAATAAGATTGCATCAAAGTAACGTCATTATTTCTGATTGTCATCTTAACGATTTATGAGCATGAATGGACAGAGCTCCATTCTTATGATCACCTTATTTTTATGATATTGAACTAGCTCTTTAACCTGTTCTATGCACAGGAGTTGATGAATTTAATTCTAAAACCAAAATTAAAAATAAAAATCAACACAACCAAATGTATCTTTGTAATATGTGGAAAAATATTTTTCTATTACTGTGCAAATTTTTTTTATGAACTTTAATTTATCATGTTGCTATGGCAGCAGACGATAAAACGATATCTTTAGAATAAGGGAATAAATAGAATAAAAAGTTTTGTTGATGTTTGTGATAAAATGTTCTTTATTTTTAAAATTAAGTGCAATTAAATAATCTCTAATTATTTGCATGCAAGGTAAAAGAATTATTGTAATACCCGCTACAGCTTCTTAGTATTGCAGCATGGTGTATGTAATGTGTGATAACAGAGCTGCCAACTGCTACGAAAAAATCGTAGTTGCTACGATTTTGAGCCACAAACTACGATGCTACAAAAATATGTCTAAAACTACGATTTTCTGGGAAAAAAAAACGCGAATTTCGTTACAGGATCACTTGAAAAAATGTGAAATTCGTCACAGGATCGTGCTCAAATCAATCTCGTCATTCGTTCGAAGAAAAGTCGCGAATTTCGTCGAAAGATTGCGGGAAAACGCGACTTTCGTCAGAGAATCGTGAAAAAGCGGCAAATTTCGTCAAAAACATTGCTAAAAACGGCACATTTCGTCAAAAAAACGGCAAATTTTGTCAACAGATCGCGGGAAAAACGGCAAATTTTGTCAACAGATCGCGGGAAAAACGTGACTTTCGCCAGAAAATCGCGAAAAAACGGCAAATTTCGTTAAAAGATCGCGAAAAAACGGCAAATTTCGTCAAAAACATTGCGAAAAACGGCAAATTTCGTCAAATGATCACGGAAAAACGGCAAATTTCATCAAAAACATTGTGAAAAACGGCAAATTTCGTTAAAAGATTGCGAAAAAAATGGCAAAGTTCGTCAATTGATCGCGAAAAAACGGCAAATTTTGGCAACAGATCGCGGAAAGAACGTGACTTTCGTCAGAGAATCGCGAAAAAAAAGGCAAATTTCGGCAAAAATTCACGAAAAAACGGCAAATTTCGTCAAAAAACCGCAAATTTTATCAACAGATCTCGAAAAAACTGCAAATTTCGTCAGAAGATTACGAAAAAACAGCAAATTTTGTCAACAGATTGCGGGAAAAACATGACTTTCGCCAGAAAATTGCGAAAAAACGGTAAATTTCGTCAAACATTGTGAAAAACGGCAAATTTCGTTAAAAGATTGCAAAAAAACGGCAAATTTTGTCAAAAACATTGCAAAAAACGGCAAATTTCGTCAAAAACATTGCAAAAAACGGCAAATTTCGTCAAATGATCGCGAAAAAACGGCAAATTTCATCAAAAACATTGTGAAAAACGGCAAATTTCGTTAAAAGATTGCGAAAAAAAAACGGCAAATTTCGTCAAATGATCGCGAAAAAAGGGCAAATTTTGTCAACAGATCGCGGGAAGAACGTGACTTTCGTCAGAGAATCGCGAAAAAACGACAAAATTCGTCAGAAGATTGCGAAAAAACGCAAATTTTGTCAGACTAAAAAAAAAAGTGGCGGGAGTGCAGCGTACAAAACAGCCACCAACCAACCTTCAGATAAATTTGAATTTGGTGTGCTACTATTTCTCATTTTCAAAGGATGGCAGGTCTGTGATAACCATAATATAGTTCTTCTTACTACTGCCTAACTATATTTCTAGTTGTCTTCCACCTTCCCTGTTTCATTCATCTTTATTTAGAGAACAACTACATTTATATATTTTACAGTATACTTACCGTTCTAATACCTTTATCCAGTCCCTACATTATTGACATCAAGCATCTACAGTATCTGCACCCATTATGTAAAATAATTTCTTCAATAGTATCTACAATAGCCCAGTTGAACACCCTAATCCTTATAAATATTGTTTAAAGCTTAGTTTATTCAGTTTCCTTTATTTTACAAGCATATCTTTAAATCGTCTGTCTTTATTTACATTCAGTTGAACTTCCATTCATGTTTCCCTGCCACGCACATGCCAACTTTCCCGTTCACAGTAAGGTGGTGTCGTTGATTCGTGATCGCTACGTTCTATGTATGTGTTTGACGTCACAATCTCACTCTTTCTACCTGCTCTTGGCATTGCGTAATGAGCTGTTATTGGAACAGGTGACTGGTATAAAACACACTATCGTTCAGTCTCAGTTCTGCTAGCCTAGCTTACTTTAGATCTACGCTTTTCATTTGGTCATTTTTCCATGAACAAGTTATGTTCACAAAGATGTTTTTAATCCTTTTATTGGAGCAGTGAAGCATTAGAGTTGTTATGATGGTTTTTAAATAGAAGTTCTTCTACACGGTGTTTATCATGCAGTTTCATAAAGATGTTTTTACCTAAAGTATTTCAACGATTCGTTTTTAAACATGCTTCTACTTTTATCTTTTTAATGTGTATCCTGGAGCCCTGCCATTTCATATTTTTCATCTCTGATTTACAGCCAAAGTTTTGATGCTCCTTATCGTAACGAAGGAAGTAGTTTCAAGTCTGTCATAAAGTACTTTCTTTTAGCAATATCAGCTGAACATATAATGTTACTGTGATGCTCAGGACCCACATAACTAGAAATGAGAAGCTTTACATTTTAAAAGATCATTGCATACCGATTTAGAATATCATTTATTTAATTTACTGCAGGCTTTTGATATCAACCTATTATCAAAATCAACGTGGTCATGAAATGTCAGGGGGGGGGGGGGGTGATTCTGTTAAAGTATCACTAAGTTCTTTTTGTTACTCTTATCAATATGTTAAATTGTTTTTCACTTAAATATCATTTGCATTTTATCACTATTTAAATATAATTTGTTTTGTTAATAAATATAATTTGTTTTTAATCTTACTTGTTCTCATTTTATCACCACACAGTTTATTTCATTTTTTGTTTATAGTTTAAAATCATCTTTCAGGTTTACTTTCATATAAATAGATACTGAACTCTGATAAATTTTACTTTACTTTACTTTCAATATGTTAGGAACTTCAGCTACGTATTTACTGCATTTAATTTTAACTCTGCTAGTTATTTAAACTTAATATATATTTCCTCACATCAATATGTATATCTCACATTGCAGTAAACATTAGAACAGGTTAGAACTCGCACAATTACGCGTTAAACATAAAAAAGGCAAAAATTTGTCAAAAACATAAAATTAAAAAAAAAAATCTATTTAAAAATTTCAAATTTTTTGTCTCAATTCTTCATGGGCCTCCTAGCAGCAACCCATGTGCCAAATTTCATAGCCCTGCACCCTGTATTTTCCGAGCTTTTGAGGTTACATAGATAGATACGCGCACGGATTTTAATAGGGTAGATTTACTTTTTTTTTTAAATTTTTACTTGTAATGCCCCATGGTTAACACTGTTTGTTATGAAAATGGTGCATTATTAAACAAAAAGGGCTATCTTGACAAAGGAATTATAAAATAAATTGCAAAAATGCATTTAAATAAACACAAATTTCAATAATAATAATGATTTAACTACTCTTGGTCATAGTTTTTTGACAGCCAAGACTTTGAGCTATTTCAGATATATTTTTGCTGTTAATATGTTAATGTTCATTTCAAAACTAGAAATTAACAGTGTCTACTTGATGGCATCAAATTAAATGATGGCATCAAATTTTCTTTCTCAGCTCAATTTTGTGCAGGCCTTGCAAGTGCTTCCCTAGTACTAAGTATTAATTAAACTTTAAGCATTAATATTTTACTAGAACTTATTCTTTTGTTCATTTTTGTTCCATTAAATTATGTTTCTCTATCTTTATTTCAGGGTGCTCCTGATCAATCCAGCCCCCGTAATTCTATAGCTTCAAATAATAGTTCACTACTTAGTTCTCCTCCTAGCCCACAAACAAAAAGAGAAGAAAAAGATCATGGGTCATCTAGCTGTGAATCATAAAAACTATGTTTATAGACACTTTATAAGAAAATCGATGCATGACTTCAGTGCATTTTATTATCACTGTCCAGAGAAGCTGAGATAGAATATCACTGTACCTGATTCTTTCCATCTGATATACGAAAGAAAAAAAATAATAAAATGACCATTTTCCTGTATAGGTACTGATTTTCCAATTAATATCATATCTAGGAAATGAATCTGCTTGTTTTAACTTTAAAATGGCACTGGAAATAGAATCCCACCCCCCCTTTTTTTAATGTATAATTTTTCTAGTTATGTCTTGACAGTATTTTTCATGAACATAAGTATTCATCCTTTTAGGATATCATTTGTGCACCATCATCACTCTGATTTTTTTTTTCTATTTTATTTCTACTTAAAATGCCATAGCTAACTGAAGCCATTCTTCAAAAATTTAGTTTGCCACCAAGAACTACATATGCTGTAATACATATTAGTGAGAAGAAGATAATCATTGAAAATTTCATTTTTTATTTCTCTGTCTGTGTGCCTTCTTTAACATGAAGTAGGACAAGCTTTTAATTGCAGAATTGTTTGTATTGTTATAAATGAAATCCTGTGCAAAGAAAGCTCTTCCATTTATCCTTTATTAAAACAGGTATCATTTTCGTGAATAATGGATTTATTCTATGTTTTCTCAGTACAGTTTGGATTGATAAACTAAGGACAGTGTATGTAATTATGGATTCGAAATAGAATCCATTTGTACTACTTTTACTTAAAAGCATCTTGGGACTGTTAGATGCAAACCCCTAGTCTGTTTTATAATCTTCTTAGACATTGTGTAATGCAGTGTATCATATTATGTGCATTGCACTGTTCCTAGTCTTTTGTCGCTGCTTTCTGTTCTTTATTTTAGCACAAATATTCCATTATATTTTTACTGTTTAATGAAATTAGATTTTTTAAAAAGTTTTCTCATTATTTTCTGTTTAGTATTTAACTATTGGTTGTTAAAAGTTAAATATTGTTTTTGTTGTTAATATATTGAAATATCTAATATGTAAATATAAGTTTTGTTTACTTTATGAAAGAACATTTTCATCTAGCTGACTCTTGGAATTGTATACAAATGATACATAAATAGCAATAACTGTTTTTAAAATTATTCATTTTATAGCTTCAAGAAATCAGTTTCTGGTATGATTTTATTCTTTTTGTTCCTTTATGCTCCCATATTTGTTCATTTTCATTTTCAGTCTGTATGTAGGATTTTGTTTTTAAATTTTTAATTTAAGATGTACCTAATTAGCTTTTATATCAGTGCTTTCTTACCTGTTTTGTATTTGTAAATATTATATATATATATATATTTATAAAGTTCAATTCTTGTCTTATTTTCCATATCATGTATATGGTTATGACAAGTTTTTAATTGATAATTTGCTTTTATATGCTAAAGTAATGACTATGAGTGTCTTTTTTGAAAGGTTATAATAAATTTATACTGCTGCTGTGAAAATATAAGTAATCACCAGTTTCTATACAAAATGAAATTACAACTTTTTTTTTTTTTTTCAAACTTGCCGTCCTGTTGCAATTTTATACTACAAATTTGTTTTAATATTTGTATTTTTTGATAAACAGAATTACCTCATTGTTATTAAATTCAAGCACTTTTTATGACAGCTTATGAAGATTTTGTAAGTTAAAATCAAATACAAGTATTGTAAAAATTGTTATCTTCTTTTTAAAATAAATAAATAAAATTGTGAAAATATAAATTATGCTCCTCATGAATTAAGCATTATTTCAGTGCTTTTTATGTAATATTTTAAGAATATTGCAAAATTTACTTTTAATGCAACTTTTA
The DNA here is from genome assembly GCA_963931845.1 of Maratus michaelseni. NCBI lineage: Eukaryota > Metazoa > Arthropoda > Arachnida > Araneae > Salticidae > Maratus > Maratus michaelseni. The sequence continues at coordinate 250,830,537 of OZ007590.1, read as the reverse complement.
AAAAAAATTCTTGATTTTAAATTAAGATATTCTTGCTCTTTTTTTTTTTTTTTTTTTTGGCAAAATAAAAATTATAAAATACTATTTGTGTATATATTTTTTGTCTTATTTCTTAAAATGCACTTTCTACTTTTGCTATATATTTTTTTGTTTTTAATAGTAAATATTGATTTTATTAATTGATGGAAAAATGGGGTTAAAATAAAATTGATAAATTTTCTTTAAAACACAATTTTCGGACATTAATTGTACATCTACTTTTACTAAAATCCATCATTTTGACAGGTACATTAAAACGCATATTTTTTCAATAGTTGTAGGTATATGAAATTAGAAAGCCAGTGGAGAAAATGTGTTAAGCTATATATTTGCATTATATTATCAAAAATTAGTTCATCTTTCTAATAATATATATATATATATTTTTTTTTTTAACGTAAAAAACACATAAAAAAACACTCACATTAAAAATTCTGCAGAGAAAATGATTAGCAATTTTCTTCTGATTTTGTTTAATCTTGATTATTTTAGTAGTTGCCCTCCCGTAAAAGAAAAAAATAAAATAAAATAAAAGTGAGAGAGAAAATTATTATGTAATTTTAAAATTACTTTTACTCTTTAAATAGTATTTGTATGTTATTTGTAAAAATTAGTTTGTTTTAAAACATTATTTAAATTTTGTAATGTTTAATTTTTTTTTACTGCATTTTTTTCTCGGAAATTTTTTGTAAAAGAAAAATTCTTTTCAGATAATGATTGATTTCCACAACTAAACTTACTTTATTGCTGAATATATTACATAAATAATGACAGTGCTGGAAAGGGGGAAAAAAAGTGAACACCCTTCTATAATAGCTGTGCTACAAATTATTGTTGAATAATCATACTGATTTTAATTAAGCAGGAATAACATTTTCTATCATTTTAATTATTTTATGTTTTACTGAAAAGGCTTTCCAATTAAAATGAATCAAAATAATTACCTTTTAGTTTTACTCAAATTTGCTTCCCTCCCCCCCCCCCAAAAAAAAAAGTGTAAATTTGCATAACATTTTTACAATTAGCTTTAAAGTTTTTAATTTTTTTAAATTAGCTTATTTCAGAGGTTATCTGCAAATTAAAATGCAGTAATTAGAATTTGCAACTTTATCAAAAGTATAACAGAATGACAACAATGAAAAGAGGTCATAATGCTATTCAATTTTGTACCATGCTTTTGACTGCAAACTCTCCTCTTTTCTTTTTTTTTATTTCTCTGTGAAATTTCAGGCACATACGATGGTATGCTGCTAATTTTATGAGAAAGTCTTAACTATTACAAAAAATCATAATCGTTGGTAACTCTGCAATTTCTTTTTTTATATAATGATTAATGATAGCAATAACAATAAGGTGTTAATTTTTTCTCCCCTGAGTGTTTTGAATGCAGAGATGTTTGAAAAAACTTTTAAAGTTTTTAAAATGCAAAAGTTAAGTTGTAAACTTATTAATGCATTCTGAATATTTAAATCACATACATTGGATACCTTGTATGGATTTTTAAAAAATTGTGTCACAACTATATTTCTTTTAGTTGTATATGTAATGGAGATGAGTTTGGCTCTGTTTTTGGAGCCTGAGCTGGCAATTTGAAATCAGACTTTGCCTGAGCCTAAGCTTGATACCAAAAGTATGCAATAAAAAACTATTACAAAGATTTAAAAATTGTTTCAAGAATAATTTTCTAATTTAAAAATATCTTTTTAGATAGAAATAACTATTAATCTTACTCCCGCATGATGACATTCATGATTTTCATATCCCTGAAAATCTGTTTAAAATAGCAAATTTGTCATATACAACCACTGGAAGAAATTTCCAAAGTCACAATTTTTATTCTTTATAATGTCATTGTACAATTAAGGCAGAAAGATATCAGTTCTGTTTTTCAGTAATTCTGAAAAAGGACTTCAAACAGAAAGAGAGGGTAGACAATGGATATCCCATCACTTCTTTATGTTACCAACATTGATATTGCCAAGACTTCAGAATCAAATAGAATATTTCTCTTTATATCCCATCAATAACAATTCATTTTCCTTTCAAATTTATTTTTAAAGGATTGTAAAATAACAAATTCATTGTGCTTCTTAATTATCAAAGTTTTTCCCCTTTGGCACAATTCATCGTTTTGTATTTTCTTTATCAGTTAACTTTTATTTTACCAAAAAATAGCAAACTAACTTACATTTTTCCTCCTCTCCCTCTCTCATCTCCCTCTCTCCAAAAAATCTAAAAAAAAAAAATTGAAGAAAATCAAATAGATTTAGATTTAAAAGAAACAAAAAATACCTACGGTTGACATAAAGTCACATTTGAAAGCTTGTCCAATATTTAATCCAGTGAGTCCATTGGCGTGTTGCTACATACTGGGGGAGGCGAGTAAAGGTGGTGAGAAGGTGAAAAACCCAGGGTAGCACTGGTGCTGTATGCGTCTCACATGTCAGGTAGCTAGCATAGTATAGGTACTATATGCACAATGAATGTGTTAAGAAACTTGGACTACATTCTTGTTTCTCAAGCAGTATGTGACAAGTTTTTTTTTTTTTCCCCTTTTTCAGTTTCTGAAAAGTATTCATTTTGAGCCCAAGCTCGAAGATTGGTATGAAAATCGAGCCATCTCTAATACCGATGTGCACAGGCATGCGTATATTTGTAAACATTCTCATGCAAATGTGAAAAAAAGATCTTATCGACCAATGAAGTTCCTCTTCCTGTGTATCCATCTTAACTTTATTTTGATCTGAATTTGAACTTTTTGTTCTATGGAATTTCCTGCATTTTTAGATATGTTGTAAGATTTTCTTTATTTAAGAATTTGTTAATTTATTTTCAAAAGGAGTTTAGCATTTTATAGACTTGTATCTAAATTACTCAGTGCTTATTTTCATTGATCCATTCAAAATATTTGAGTACATGAAGCTTGAAGCTAAGAATAATACTCTTAATCTTTTTTGTTTAAATTATCAACATTCTTGCTTTTCTCATCATATGTCTGTATAATTGTATATTTTAAATTTTGTATTATTTATTCAACATTAAGTACTCTTTAAACATTTCAAATGATAGTTTTTTTATTACAGCGACTACCAATTTTAACAAGTATCTTTTTATGTTAATCATTTAAAAAATAAATAAGTCCTACTAATTACAGCTACAAGATAAAAAACATTAACAACACAAAAAAATCATAATTTTTTAAAAACTTTATATTATTTGATTTTGACAATTTTTTGTAATTTTTACATTTTTCGGTGATATTTCAGCAAATCTTTTATTGATGTGTTAAATGTATGCATAATATTAATGTGCTAATTTTTATCTTATTTACTTCTATGTATTTATTTTTTTTAATTGTTCTTTGAAGGGGATTATTTAAATTAATATTTTATTCTTTTGTTCCCAGGAAGTGTGTGTGTGTGGGGAAGGGGAGGTAAGAGGCTGTAGAAAATAAACTATATGAACATGTAACTGTATTGTTGTTAAAATTCATCAGAATAACATATATTGAACTTGATTAATACAAGAAACAAGGAAATTATAAAAGTCTTCGTATCAACCTTTACTCATAATACCTGTGAAGATATTAAAAATCTTAAAAACATATACATAACTAAACTAATTACTACTATTAATTGCTCTAATTATCTCAATTCTAAAATTAACTTAATATCATAAAATTTACATGAAATTTTCAGTTTTACCTTTGTTAGTGTCATTTTCTTTAAACAGGAGGGTAGAAAGAACATACATATTTTTTGCACACTGTAGAATTTTTTCTCTCCATGCTGCAATTAATAAATAATGTCTATTTCCTCACTAATTAATAATGCTTCTCTTTTTAGACTGGTCAATATAAAGTTTGAAACTTTTAAAATTAAAATTAAATTTTTGAAAGAGTTTTTTCATTTGTAGTTAAAAAGAACTAAAGTCAAAATCACAGTACTGAAGTCAAAGCCTCTAAAGAATTTGTAATTCCAAAGGACTTGAACAATGTACAGTAATGCAACTAATCACTTTCCTTTTAAACTGTCAAAACTCTGTTAGCATTACAAGTAATGACATGAATAGTTATAGTTTCACTTAGTAATGTACAATTTGATGTATGTAGTTTTTTATTATTTTTATTTATTTTTTAAACCGGCATGAATAATAGATATTAAATTCCACCATTAAACTTTTCAATTAGAGAAATTGCTATAGTAATGACTTATTTTATCACTTTTTTAAAGTAGATTTTATCTAATTTAATGTATAATAAAAATTACTTTGCGTGAAAAATAATTAAGAACATTTATTATTTAATTTTTCTAAATTAAGCACAAGTACCACCAAAAAATTTTGTAAGAACAATTTTTGTAAGCAAATAAAATTTTTATAAGAGAAATTTTAACTGTTTGCTTAATTATGTATTTAATTTCAATTTTAGCTCAAGAAAAAGACATACAAAAAAAAAAAAAAACTGTTTATAGGAGAAAAATTAAAAAATACAAATAAATAAATACAATTTTAAACAATAGATTTTTTGATTGTTCGATGGAAACTATTTCTATAAAACCTACTTCCTTGCAAGATATATTTTTATAAGCAAATAAAATTTTTGTAAGAAAAATTTTAACTGTTTTGCTTAATTATGTATTTAATTGCAATTTAACTCGAGAATGTTAAGTACTATTAAAAACTGAAAAAAAAAAAAACCCTGTTTATGTGAAAAATAAAAAAAAATAGAAACAAATAAATACAATTTTAAACAATAGATTGTTGAATGGAAACCATTTCTATTAAACCTACTTCCTTGCAAGATATATTTTTTAAACGTTGTTTTTCCTACTTTACTAGGTATGCAGAGCTTGAAATTCAAATTTTCCTGGGATACTTCCTCCCAACATTTATAAATGGAGGGAAGTTGAACTGTTTGAATGAGAGAAAAAATATCTTTAAACCCCACTGTTATTTTACGCTCTATTTAAATAATTACATTAGTACAGACAAAATGGTCCAAAAAATTTAAATCGACAACTCAGTTTAATTATGCAAAATGTTTATTTTTATTTAATTGTCGTTGGGGGCCACCGTAATACTTACCCATGATGGATATGCATGATATAAAATATGAAAATAAAATATGTGTAAACTATTTATAAAATGCATTGCAATTCGTATAAAATCGTGGCTTGATGATGTCATAAACTTTAAATGCTCTATTACTGAATTGCACTAGAGATACATCCTTATAACTCCAAAATTGATAATCATATTAACTTATGGTTTACTGCGTCGGATTAAGTGTCTCATTTCCAATTAAAATATATCTTTAAATTGAAATTTGAATGAAATACAGGGTCATGAAAAATTGAAGAGTGTGAAAAATATAATTACAAATATCTCGGCAACTAATTATCCGATCGACTTCATTCTTTATGCAAAATTTTTGTTTTTTTATTGTCTTTTATATTCACTTCTTAAAATAAACAATTTCGAAAATTTTTATATACCTTTTATCAGAACGAATATTTTCAAGAGTCCGAAAAAATAGTTCCAGATAATCGAGGTTACTGAAATTCAATAAGTTTCTTTCCACTATTACATAAGTACATACCAAATTTCAAGTCTCTATCTCAATTTGTTCAGGAGATAGAGCATTTACAGACACACACACAGACAAACGGACGGCAAATTTTTTTTTCTAAAAATATGTTTTTCGGAATCTTTAGTGTCTGAAACGTGCAAATCCGTCAAAATTTTTTTTTCCAATTTTCAAAAGGATTAGAAGACTTACCCTATACTATGTATGATGGGTAAGTAAAAAGGGAAGAAGTTAATCCTTATATAAACATCTATTTTTCAACTTTCACCAACATTATGGGCCTTTAACAATGAGGTTATTAGATAAATTTCTGAATTTAGATTTTTTTTTTCGGGGGGGGGAGGGGGGGGGGGGAGGGTTGCTAAAGCCTCTTTCACAAAGTACATTTGTGACAGGCAGCATGAGCAACTTTTATAACTTTGTAAATTATTGGACACGTATGGTTAGGATCTCTTAAAAATTTTTTTCCAAAATCTTATGTGCCTTCATTTTTAATTACCTGCATGAACAATGCATATTCGGGGGTAATGGCATAATCAATATCTGTTTCTCAACAAAATTATTTTATTATATCCTTAATGAAATATAACCAAAACCAGAATCCGTTATATTCTCTTTTATTAAACTAGGTTGTGTGCATTGAGATTTTCAACCCATGTTTAAATTGAAAAGGAAACCACTGATTCATTTCTTCTCTTAATTTACATGAGAAATGTAGATTGACTTTAAATTGTCAGGTCCTAATAACTGTGAATTGTAAGGATCAATTTGTTGTTTTTAAACGTTTTCTTAGAATTTGGAAATTTTTTCCCTTCATATTCACTACAAGATCTTTGCAGTTCTTCTAATCACATTTTTGTTTAGTGCTGACTCTAGGCCAATTTGGCAGGGCACAGTGCCGGTGGTTTTTACTGCTTTTTTTGGTTGCTGGAAAAAAAGTTGCAAAAATATGTCTATCAGTCATAGGAAATAAATCATGAATTTCATCGATCGGTTGCAGGAAGAAAATAGTGAAATACACTGATCGGTAGTGGGGAAATATTGCAAAATTTTTCATTCGAACGTGAGAAAAAATCCTGAATTTCGTCAATCTGTCACAAGAAGAAACCGAGAAATTCGCCAAGTGGTTGCAGGAGGAATCGCAAAGTTTGTCAATCAGTCGCCTTGTAAAATTTGATAGTATCCACTTTATGCCAGTTATTTTATCCAAAGAGTGCTGTTCTGTAATTTTTTTTTAATTCATGGGCGAGGGGTGGATTTTCCCTGGGTCTGTTGGATAGTTACTTATTTTAAAATTATATTATTCATCTACAATAAAAAAATAAAAAAAAGATTCACAAAAAGATCATTAAAATGCTAGCATGCCTTGAATTCTTATAGTTTTAGAGGAAAACATCAATCAAAATTGTAAGACTAAGCATATCATAAATTGTCAATAATTGCATAGATAATATGAGCAGTAAAAATTTTAAAACAAGTTCCAAAAGGATATCTTGTCATCTACTTTAATTTATAATTCATACATCAAGCACTTTTTGGAAAACAAATACAATAAATGATATTGACTTTTCTAAAAAAATAAAAATTTCATGATGATTACATATGTTTGTAAAATAAAAGAATATATAAAAAACTGTCTTTTTTTTTTTTTTTTTTTTTTTTTTTTTTTATAAATACCACTCTGTATAATACTTGGTAATATTTGACTTTTTCTAAAAAATAAAAATAAAATTTTCATGATGATTACATATGTTTGTAAAATTAATATTTTTTTTGTTATAAATACCACTCTGTAATAATACTTAATAATATTGGTACTCCATGGCTCAATGTTTATAATAGCTTAAAAAGTGATAATCTGTGATTTCATAGTGAGTAAGACATTTCTACAATATTTTTACTGTACCTCTATAATATATTGCAATTTTGCACATAAATAAGTCTTGTCTGTAGCCTGGATTGCTGGTTTCATTAATAAATATTGTTTGTAAATTTGGCTTACATTTTGATTTTTTCATAACTTTTTTCTAAATTGTTTATAATGCATAAAATTCTCCTAATTTTAATAAAGTTATTTTGGATTGCTTTCAGAATTTTAAAATAGTTGTTGTTGTTTTGTATTACATTAATTAATTATTTAGTGAGACCTGATTTGTCTTGTTTTTTGTTCCCAATTTCTCTCTCCATTAACTTCTTTCTTAACACGGGAGAAGGTGCAAGAAAAAGAAAAAAAAATTGCCTGTGTTAAGGTGCACTGGGTATATGTCATAATAAAGGTTTTAACCTTTAAATGTCATGAAATGCAAGTTACTTATTTTCTATAACAAAGAAATAAACAAAATTATTGAAATGCAAATGAGAAATTTGGATAGAACACTGCCACTAATTTAACATTAGCTTGTGAGCGTCTTCTTGTGACTTTTTTGAACTTTTCATAACTTTCACTTATATACCTTTTTACTGTAGGCTCTCAAGTATGTGACTTAAATCAGAAAATTCTGCAAAAATTGCAGTGTAATTATTGCTAGAAGAGTCTAATTAAAATAAGTATTGCTTTCTTTTGAAACTGCATTACTTTATTATTGATTTTTTAAAAATCTATTTATGTCACACTCCTTGCATTTGATAGGATAAAGAAAAAATATCTGGCCACTATATTGAATACTTTTTTGAAAATTTAAATCTTGTTTTGTTCTGTATATTTCTGTTTTTATGCTTTATTTTATTATTGTTATTCTTTACAGATTAATGCTTGATTATATTTATTAAAATATTTTGAGAGTTAGACAGACCACATTTACTAATTTTTTTTTTTTTTTTTTTTTTTTTTTTTTTACAAATGCAAGGAAAATAATTCATTAATGCTGAATTAGGATAAAAAATTTCTTGAAAATAAACAGAATTTTTAAAAATAAAATGAAAAATGCTATTTCCAAAAAATATTCATTATGAATTCTTTCATAAATTTACTTTGTTTATAATATTAAGAAATACAAGTATACATATTATTTTAAATTGACTTTGAAGTCTAATTGTACTGATTAAATTTAGAAATGTATCAACTCAGCTTGGAGAGACTGAAGTCAAGAAAAATAATGTTTCCATTCTCTAGTGTGTGTGTGCAAATATGGATGCACCTACATTGCAACATTTCATTAAAAAAAAAAAAAAAACTATGTATTTTTTAAATTCTAAATTTTTATTATATTAAAAGGTTAACAGACTAAAAAAAAAAGATGTGATAATTTTAAATTTATTGTTCCAATTATATAATTAGTACTCAGTTTATTTTAGTTGAAATGTTTTATGAATTAGAATGTTTTGTCACATTGAAGCAGAAAGAATTAAAACATTCATAAGCTGTTACAAAATTATCGGAATATAAAATATTTTTTATGACTTTATTTCCCAATTTTCCCTATTAACTCTTGTTATATTTTTACAGAATTTTCTTGGAATTTAATATTTGTGTCTGTGCTTCTATTCATAAATAGAGTATCATAACTCGTGATGCAACAGCCATATTAATTTTATCTATTCTGTATATTCTCTCACTTACAAAGTAATGGATTAATTGCCATCTATTTATTCTGCATCTTCCTTTACAAATATCAAAGTTGAATTTTGGAATATGTATGGTATACTATAGAATAACACCATATCATTAATTTATAATGTATAATACATATTCTTACTTTCAAAAGAAGCATGTCTACTTTATTTAAGAATAATTTTTTTTAAATTCTGCTTGCAATATTAATTGAACTCTCAGGTATTTCTCGTTATTTAGGTGATGATTTATATAAAATGCTTTGTTGCTGGTGTTTATGTAATATCTGTTATAGAATTATCTTTTCACAAATTATTTCTTTAATTTTTATATATGCATAATTTTTTTTATTGATTACTTTCTCAAATACAGGATAAATCAAAATAATTTTTGAAATTACAAATAACAACAATGTGTTTATAAAGATTTATATACATTTTTTTTTTTTTTTAAGTACAAGGAAAGGGAAGATTTGTTATTTGAATAAAATGTTAGGTTGTTCCAGTCATGGAGAACATGCACTGCACATATGCTATGTTTATTAGTTTGTCAGTTAGCTCCTGATGAATTTTAGACTATTCATTAGGACTAATTCTAGACTGGATTTGTTAAAGACCAAATGTTTGCTGACTTATGAGCCTATAACAATGTAAGAGCTGACAATATGAATTAAGAATGCACTTATAACCTCAGGTGCATTTCAGAATATCTGCCATAAAATGGGCTGTCATTCAAATGATATTTGTGGGACCCAGAAAAGCTATATATAAAATACTTATTAAATATCATAATTCTAAAGTTTCTTTTGTTTAGGATTAAAATATTGTTGTGATCAGGGATCATTTTGTGATAATTTTGACTTACCCTGTATTAAAATCTGAAATGAAAACAACATATTTGTTGAAAATGACAAATTTAACTAAATTTATTACTTACATGATACTTCTGTAAAAATGTTCTACTTATTTGCTGTCTCTTATATACAAAATTCCCAAAATGCTTAATTTAAATGATAAATATCTATGCTTTTAAATGAGAGAATATTTTTATGATTGTTCTGTATTATACCACATATCATCTTGTTTGTAATTATTTAAGAAATTTTATTTGCTTTAGCAGGCTCAAATATGCTAAGTAAATGTCAATGTTCATAAAAAAAATTATTTGTAGGTATATCTTTGTATATATTTGTTTTATACAGCTCTGAGATAATATAATATATTATAGCTATATTTATTCACTATAACAATCTTGCCAGTCTTTATCATTTCATGAAATAAAATTTCTTTTACATTACTTGAATTTCAGTGTTTTTAGTTTTGTAATGGAAATAATTTCATATATGAACTCAGTCATATCCATCCTTTGGCCTGTATGTTAGTTTTAATTTTGTCTGTCTGTTCTGATATAGATTTGATTGTATGGATTATTATCCATCTAACAACATTAGCGATTATAAAAAAACAGGTTATTTTGCCTCATCCTCTACTGTAAAAGTATTTGAGTGATCATAATATTATCATTTATGATGTAAGTAATAAAATTAGTGGCTTAAATTAAATAGAAGGAATATAACTATTCATTATAGAATCGAAGGTAATTTATACTATAGTAAATTTATTTTTGTTATATTCATTGCTTATATTCTGCTATTATCTGTGATAATACTCTTTAGAATTATTAAAAAGCCTTCTGACAACATATGTATATATATTTTCATATAAGTTTATTTTATAAATCACTTTTTCTCTTCTTTTTTAGAACTGTTAATTAGTCTTAAATTTCTTTGGATTATTGGACTACTTTGTGTTAATTATTTTTTTAATTAAAATTTAAGGATTATGTTCTCACTTTCCCCACCACTCTCTATAAAAATATTATACTTTGAAAAATAACTAATTAAATATAACTAGGGTTTGAAATTGCATGCAAGATTGCATGAATCATGCACAAAATAGGAAAATCCCGCATAATGAAAATTTCTTTGCAGTATTTTCTTCCTCCTCTCCCAGGCACACACTTTTAAATTCTTTCTCTGGAATGTGATTCTGACGCGAATACTTTTTAATTTTCACGGAATTCCTCGAATTATTTATTTTTTGCAGAATTCCTCAAAATCAATTCATCAATCAATCACACACACACACAAAAAAAAAAAATAAATAAATAAAAATAAAATAAGCAAGTTTTGACAACTTGAAAAAAATTATAAATTTTGACAATTGCTCACGGGAAAAAAAATCACAAATTTCATTAAACAGTCATGGAAAAAAGTCGTGAAAATCATCAGAAGATCGTGGAAATGAATATCATATTTCGCTAGTTGGTTGCGAAAAAAAATCAATTTTGTCAATTGGTTGTAGAAACAAAAAATGCAAATTTTGTCAAATGATTGTGCAAAAAAATCACGAATTTCATTTAACGATCATGCAAAAAAATCACGAATTTCATTTAATGATCATGCAAAAAAATCACGAATTTCATCAAACATTCACTGAAAAAAATTATAAATTTTGTCAAATGATTGTGGAAAACCTTTTTGAAAATTTTCTGAAACAATCTCAATTGGTCACAAAATTTACAAATTTTTTGTGCCTAGTGATAAAAAAGTTTTTCTTAATGATTTTCTGTCAGCAAAAATTTCCATTAATGATTTTATGCCTTCTTCACTAATGATTGAAAATTCGTATATTTCAGAAATCTGCAAAACCTGTGGTCCAAGTTGTGCAGATTTTTGAGTGTGATCTGTATATAATATAATAAAGCAAATGATTTGATAGCATTGTAATGATTGTGGTAACTATAATATGATTGTAAGAATGCAAAAAATAGAAATAATTAAGAACTTTAATTATTATAAACCCCCTAAAATTTGGACTAAAAGAGAAATGTCACCAAATTTGGCAAACAAAACTAGGCCATCATAAATGAAGCCCACTTAGCAATTGCTGCCTTTTTAAAAAAAAATCTCCATTCAAATTCAATATTGGCAAAAACTGCAAATCCTCTAGAATCAGATTCGACACCTTTTATTTCATATATTTGAGTAAAATTAGCAGAATTCTTACAAACAAGGAATAGGGAAGTTACCTTTTCCTTCCGGTAAAGGCTGAAAAGACATTTTTTATTTTATTTTACTTTTTGAGTGGGGGCTGGTTTATGATCTTGATCTGTAAGCAAACAAAATATATATTGTAAGAAAGGTAATGATAGATAAGTATATGCTGCTGTTATTTGATTTATGTAAAAATTGCTTTTTAATTTTTAAGTAGGTTATATTCAATATTTTTATGAAATTTATGTCATAAAAGAATATAAACATATTAACATATAACCCACCTGTTCATTAAAAAAAAAAAAAAAAAATCTGACACATCAGCAACAAAATTTTAAAATTTTTGAAACTAATATTTCCTTTCCGGTTTTTATTTATAAATAATTATACTAAGAAAGTTTTAAATTAGAAAACTAATTAATTGTAATAAATCAAGAATAATCTCACTGTGAATCCTATCCTAATAATATTATAAATCTGATTGTGTGCAAATGTTAGGCTGAAGCCAGCGTCAAAATGGAGCATTTAATGATCCTGTTTCTTTGCATATATGTTGATTATAACCCTCATATGAACATAGGCTGGTTTTTGTTTATTTTATTCAAATATTTTCTTTAATAATTAAAAATTTCATTATTTCCATAGAGAATAAATGGACATTTTTCCATACAATTTAACCATTTAAATTTATCGTTGCTAGGGCTTTGATCGTTGCCAATAAATAAAATCACGGAAAAATACGTTTTCCTCAACAATTAATTTTCAATTGAACGATTTTCACGTGAAAACTGAAAATTAAAAATAATTCAAAAGAAGATGAATTTCCGTGATATTTGAAACAAAAATATGGAGTATTTGTTATTATACATGAAGTATGAATATCGGTTACATTAAAAAGATCTTTTTCTGTCAAAAACTGCGCTATAATTAGAAGGAAAATGAACAATATTTATATTATTAAAAATAGATTTGGCTTGGACCATGGAACTATGAAAAGGATCCTCCTCGGCTTGGACAAATATGACGTCATAAATAAAATATGTATTTTCAAATATTCGTAATAATACAAGGAGCATAAATATCAATCTATAATGAAAGTAGATAGATAATGGACGTAATATTTAAGATGAAAAACTAAAATATTTTTTATCGATACTGATTAATAATTAGCTTGAATACCAGTTACATACAAATGTGAGTTCCCTCTAAAATTTACGTCCTGATTGCCCGGAAAAGAAAATAAACAAGAATTATGCCATTAAAAAGAGATTTCTCTGAGGAAAAAGTGACGTCATATTTAAAATAAAACGGGAATTTTCAAATGTGTTTACAAGGAGCGGGAATCAATTCCTTACATTAATAATACAAGGATCGATAAGTTTAGAAAGTAGATGAGTTTCACGCCATAATTAAAACGTATTTTTTTTTTTATCTATACTGATTATTAAGCATGAATATCAGTTACATACAGATGAGAGTTTTTTGCCAAAAACCACACCATGAATATTAGAAAAAGAAAAATAAATACGAATATATTATATTAAAATCTGACCGCCTGTTTGTATATCGCAACTACTCCTTTCAGATTGTCAAACGCAATGCGATTTACTTAACACCGGTTATCATTGATCCGAGGATGTCATAAACTCTCAGAATTTAAAAAAAAATGATTTAAATTCCGAGATATTATTATTATTATTATTATTATTATTATTGTAAATTTTTAACGTAGTTTCTCTAAAAATGGCAACTAAATTATTCCAATTTTGAGCGCGTTCAGAGACCGAAACGCGGGTTACTCGTATAGTTGGGGAATGACGTCATCTGATTTTCTCAGGGTAAAGTTGGGTTAAAACAGCTGTGAACGCTTTTGGGTAAAGTTAGGGGTATATTTACAATCAAACACTTCCGTCAACCAATCTACCATTACATTTTGATTGTACGAACATTTCAAGAACCATCCTAGCCGATGTTGGCCAATTATATCATAGTAATGTTAAAGGTAGACCAATCAAATGTTCAGGACTCAAGCGTACAGTCAGAGTCATAAAGAACAACAGTTAACAATTGCAGTTAGCTATAAAGCAAACAAACAAATCAGATTTCCAACCATGTGATCACTTTACCCAACAAAATTCTCCAGGTAATGTGGGTTACCCGAAGTCTGAGTAATTTCACGCTCTGAACGCTACGGGTAACTCACAAAAAGTCACGTGATATCGCTCTCTGAACGCTTCAGATTACCCATGTGTTACCCTATGTAGCTTGGGGTTCGGTCTGTGAACGCGTCCTTTGTGAATAAAAAAGAAGAAATAAAACGGATTAATATATTTTTTTTTATTAAAACTGAAAAAAAGAATTTATTTTCAATTTGAATAGATGGTGAAAGAAAAAAAAATCTTGATTACAGTAAAATTTTTGAAAAATAAAAACGTATTTTCACACATTCAAACTTCATGAATCAATTTATTATAAAGAACAAAAATCGTCTGTCAACATATTTTCATTTAGAAATAAAGATTTTTTCAGTTATAGATTAAATCAAGGAGGCAAATTTAAGCTTCTTGCATTTAGGTCTAGAATAATTGGTCCCTATTCACAAGAATTGAATTTAATGAAAAAGAATATACTATTTCCATTATCTTTGAAGGATGGCTATTAAAACGTTTCACAAGGCTTTAAAATCGAAATGGTTTACCAGGTAAACTTGGCATATGTTTTTACACAATTCGCCGATTTCCACGATTTTATTTGGCCCGCCTTTTTTCATTGGTTGCAGTTTCCTTTTCGTGATTATTTGTCACAAAATTTCACTTTTTTAAAACTTAGTTATGTGAAGGTCTCTATAACATAGAAATAATGTATTGTCTCTTATATAATGTGATAAAGTGTTAGTTAATTATTTACGTTTCTAATTATCGGGAATGAAATATTTTGCTTAATTAATGCATTTATTCTTCTTTTAATGATACGTGAACGAAGTCACGGGTAACAGCTAGTAGTTTACTAATTTACTTTTGTCATCAACAGTAATGCAACAAAAGAAACACGTGCAGCAAAAATATTAGGTGCACAAATGCTAACTTGAAAGTTTCCATTAACCAGACATGTCCATTTGATTCATGTAATTTTGACCAGACTGTAAGATGATAATGGGGTGAAATAAATTTCATTAAAATAAATGACCACCAGTCTCTTATTATTTATTATTGTCTTATTAGTATTTTTAGTATCTTGACTGTCAGTGTGATTAATAATGTTAATGTTATTGCTATAATTAGTATTATTAATAAGTAGTTATTTTAAATAATACAACTGGCTTCAAACATTATTTAATTATAATATATTTTACATGTAATTTCAATTTTGAATACTCAGTGTCATTTACCAGGATGTCATATTGGTATGAGAATTTTTTTTTATCATACTGCCATTATTCTAGATGGGTTCCAATTTTAAATGCTGTTAGTAGTATCAAAACAGTTTAGATCCTAATTCATAATCAATTTAAATTTTTCATATATCTTGAAAATAAAAAGTACAACACACCAAGGTTTTTTATTTTAAAATTATTCTATTCTACTTCAACAATTTTATTAAATTATTTAGAAATTCGAGCATTTTAAGTTGATGTATGTAACGGTAAATCTGGATTTTCAATTTGAGCTTGTAAAAAAAGGTATATACAAAATTAATCATGTTTAAGAAAACAAAAATATGTTGTCTACATTAACAACATATTCAAATTTCGAATTAGATAGATTAGAATAATTATTTTGGTCTTATAAAATAATATATAACTATGATGACCACTTACAAAATACGAAATGCCGCTTTTCATTTAAACAAGAAATTGAAATTTCATAATAGTTAGAATATTTTTATATTACTTAGAGTATAAACAGACAAAGTCTTATTGGAACTAAAATATTGTTTTGATACATACATGCTGCAGTAAGCTGCAAGCAGGAATATGTTATAAATTTGTGAGAATTAAATGGCTATTCCACGGAAGCAAAGAAATTGGATCTTTTTTGTCACTTTATCAATAACTCGATATTTTATATTTGATCACATTGTTAAAGGTGCGTCTAGACAAATTACTTTATGTTAAACAGTCTGGTTGAAACAGTACTTAAATGTTTTTCCTGAAAATAAATGGTGCCTTTTTGTCTTCTTTATATTAATTGTGATTATCCTGATTTGTCTTTTACTCTTTTGAATGTTGTCAGAAGTATTTTTATACTTTCTTAATTTGATAGAAAAATTATGTATTAATTGGTCAAAGGGTAGATACTATTGAGAAGTTAGAACATAGATATTTTTCTTTTCTTGTAAGCTACTATATTTTTTGTCTTCTCTTCCTCTACCTTTTTTTTAATGCTCACAGTTATAACATTAACAGCAGACAAAATTAGATTACAAATCTTAACACTTTTTAAAATCAATGTAAACCTTGTGGCATTTTTTAAGCAATGGAATATGAATGTGATACATTTATGTATAATTATGATAAATTACTACTAAGTATTTGAAGGATTAAGAGGTATTACAAATTTTGTAGATGATATGTTTTGATACAAAATGTGCCTGATAGTGTGCTAAAAACTGAATCCCATGTCTGAAAATAGCTAAAAATTTTTACCTTTAATAAAATCTTGTGCTAAGTTTGTGTACTTTATTGCATTATATATTATTTTCAAATTTGGAAGTTAAAATTGATTTTTTTTTACGTCTATGGAATATTATACTCCTATGGAATATTAAATATTTCATAGGCCATTTTGTGCAACACCCTTTATATATGTACTCTAAATTACAAAAATGTTTTAAATCAAGTAAAGCTTTATTTTATTAGCCATTTAAATCAATAAATACATTGAAAAAAAAAAAGATTGCAGCATACTTAATAGTTTTTTTTAGTCTTCCCATTTCTTAAATTATATCTATTAAACAGTTCCTACACTAACACAGTGTTTTTCAATATATATATTTTTATTTTGTTGCACACTAATATTATGATGGGGGAGATAAAAGTTATACATTCGAAATTTAAATATAAAATTTAAAGAAAAAAGTTTTTTGAAACTACTTAAGAGTATATCTAATTCTGACCATCTTGAACATATTTAACCTAAAAAGTATTTGAAATATCTAAACAAGATTCTACCAACTTTACAAAATTTATAAATCTTAAAGTATTAGAAAAGAAATGGGTAAATATCTATGGCTTTAATGCAGGTATCCTACACAGTTAATAAATATGACCTTATACATTTTAAATTGCAAAATCCGATAAAACTGGGCGATCAATTAATAGAAGGGTAACAGAGAAATCTGTTCTAATGGAGAATAATGGCTACTTAAAATTGATAAAGATGCAGTGGCGTAGCTAGGATGGGTGACACCTGGGGCAGATGTAAATAAGGTTCCCCCCCCCCCCCTCCCACACACACACACACATCACCATCACCAATACGAGTAGAAAGAAAATAATTATTTTTTATTTTTAAAATTTCAAATACAGTAAAAATGTATCTGTTATACATTAGCTTTACAATAATTAATACTACATAGTAATGTAACTATTTATAACAAAAAAAATATACCTTTTTGTTTTATTAATGTAAATATTTATAACAAAAATAAAAGTAAAACTTTTTGTTTTATTAATGTAAATATTTATAATAAAATAAAAGTAAACCTTTTTGTTTTATTAATGTAAATATTTATTTATAACAAAAATAAAAGTAAACCTAAACTTTACAATTTTTGTTTATGTTTACTTTCCCTTTACACAAATAATCAAATTAACAGCAGTAAATACAGTTTTACTAAACTTAGATAAAAAATAATTAACTGTACACAACTTAATATATTTTAAAATTTCACTTTCATAGTTTTCATAGAAACAAAGTCTGATATTACGTCATCGAAGTCTGTATTTTCTGTGGCCTCATGCTCTATGATCAACATAGCAAGGTTACTCGATGCTCAACCGGCTATCACTCATTTTTGACTGCAAATAGTTTTTAATTAGCTTCATTTTACTAAAACTCGTCTCACAAAATGCGACTGACACACAAACCATTAAAAATAACTTTAACGTTAAAACTAAGTTTGGAAGAGATTCTATGAAATCCCATTCAACAATAAAAAGTCCTTCCGGCCTGTACCTGGTGGAAAAAGTAGCTTCCATATTACATGTTTTTAAAAATTCAACTCATTTTACTTAAACACCCAAAGCTAAAATGCTTGGAACCTGTTATAGAAGATTCAATCTCGGTTTTCGTTAATACAGAATTTGAATGCGAACTTCAGCATGAGAGTTACAGCATAACAAAACTCAGATTGTTTCAAAATGTCAGACACCCTAGAATTTCAAACTGTCATATCTCAGCCATTTTTTAAAAGAAAGCCAAAACAAAAAAATGTTCCAGAATCCTTGCATCAAGGTCTAACGCTTAACAGAAACAACTTTTTTAATATATATATTTTTTGTACATCCTTTTGAATTTTTAAAAAATTTAACTGGCCGCCATTTTTTAACAAGATGGCAGATTAAGCTGTCCAACGAACTCGGTTGAGACCTTGGTATGTCCGGTACTTATGATCAGTTACATGCATATCGGTTTATACATACAAAAGTTACAGCATAACAAAAATCAGATTGTTTCAAAATGTCAGCCACCCTAGAATTTCAAACTGCCATATCTCAGCCATTTTTTAAGATAAAGCCAAATCAAAAAAATTTACGGAATCCTTGTATCACAGTCTAACACTTAACGGAAACATTTTTTTTAATTTATAATTTTTTGTACATCTTTTTGAATTTTTAAAAATTTAAATTTTTTTAACTGCCGTCATTTTGAAACAA
Organism: Maratus michaelseni; assembly: GCA_963931845.1. Taxonomy (NCBI): domain Eukaryota; kingdom Metazoa; phylum Arthropoda; class Arachnida; order Araneae; family Salticidae; genus Maratus; species Maratus michaelseni. The sequence goes on along the minus strand of OZ007590.1, from coordinate 250,811,429 downwards.
GATGGCAGATGAAGCTGGCCAATGAACTCGGTCGAGACCCTGGTGTGTTCTGTAAACATGATTAGTCTCATTCATATCAGTTTATAAATACGAGAGTTACAGTACTACATATAACAGATTGTTTCAAAATCTCATCTACCCTAGAATTTCAAATTGCCATATTTCAGCCTTTTTTTAAGATAAAGCCAAAACAAAAATGTTCCGAAAACCTTGTATCACAGTCTAACACGTAACAGAAACAACTCTTTTTATTTATAAATTTTTTGTACATCTTATTGATTTTTTAAAAATTAAAAATGTACACTGCCGAAGACAGTGAGGCCTTCAACATTAGGTTCGTTTGGACAGATTTTCGTTTAAAAATATAAAAGCATTAAGCAGGTAGGTATATTTAAGGTTTGTATCACTAACCCAGGCAACGCTGTGCGGTCAGCTAGTTCAATATATTTATTCATACGAACTAATCACTGTTCATCCAAACTTTACAGCTTCTTCTTGGATTCTTTTTCACTGTCGGTATCTATGGCATTTACAGTACACTTGTTTTCTAAACTTAAAATTATGAAAAAAAGAAAAATAAATAAAAGAATAAATATGCTTCATATTGACATACTTTATGTATTGCATTATTTTCTCTGCGGCAATGAAATGTTTACGATTAATGCAGGATTCCGATACAGAAAGGTTCCGTTTTCAAAGGTTTTACTGTATTTCAAATTTTATTTACATAACTGCCAACCTTCCTTATTTTTCAACTTAAAAATTTTTGAACCAAAAATTTGATTTAATAAATGTAATCAAATAAGAACCCTATAGAAACAAGATACATTTTATTAAATACATTTTCTAGTTTAAAATATGTTTATTTGACCTGCAAAATAAATAAATAATAATAATAAATAAAATAAATAAATAAAACGGTCAAAACTATTTATATTTATTGAAAAAAAAAAAAGATCTGTCCGTGGGGGGAAGGGGAACATAGGGCGCCAACTGAAGTTATGCACACAGGCGTCCGATACTGCTAGCGCGCCCCAGATCTGAGTTGTGATTGTTTGATACAGATGTTGTTTTTAAAACTTTCCAACATAGTTGAAAGGTGTTTATGAATTCAGTTTGTCGAATGCACATAAATATACTCATACTTCCATGAACTGTATGTAGTTTATTGAGGTTTACTATATTATGTTTAGCATTGAGAATGAAGTGTGAAGCATTTATAGTCAGTTTTAGGATCAATTAAAAGAATTCTGTTACATTACAATCTATCGGTAAAAATCATTTGCGGTGTGTTTTAATGATGCCACACTATTTCAAACACATTAATATATATATATATCTAACTATAATAAAGAAGGACGTTTGTGTATCTGTGTGTGTGTATTTGTCGACTATGTTCTGATAAGACTGCTGCACACAGAGCTACAAAATTTGGTGGGAAGGTACTTCTATCTTCACTGTATTTAGTTTTGCACCTCGAAGCCCGATTTTAGAATTTTTGAACAGATTTTTTTTAATTTAATTTTTTATGCGATTTTTAGCATTTTTTCCCGTTTTGCAGTGATTTTTCCACATTAGTAACAGGAATCCGGTTCCAATCTTTTAGCCCAATATAGTAAATTTTGTCCCCTTTTCAATAAAGTTTATTCGAAGGTCGTACAGCGATTTTTGAATTTTTGACGATTTTTTTTCCTTTGACACTAAGAAAATTTTACCCAGAATGTTTGATTGGTTGCTTTCATTTCGACCTTAGTTTTGCTCAAAATCGTTATCTTGTTTTCAATTTTTAGCTTGGAGAGAGTTTATAATTCTTTACAGACAAAAAATCATGATTTTAAAAGGGAAGGGCCGGTTATTAATTCTCCCGATTTGGATTTTGTTATTAAATTTTTTTAATTTCATTTTTTATGAGTTTTTTAATGTTTTGCAGCATTTTTTTCTTACAAATGATATCACAAATCGCATATTGTAAGTCAAACAACGTTGGAAGGTAGCTGAGAGACGATTGTAAGCACAGCTGGAAGTCAACCGGGTAATTGTGATTGGCGGATGAAAAGGCCATCAGCTGATTAAAATTCAAACAGCGATTTGTGAATTTTTTGAGATTTTCATGTACGTGACGTCATTTATGTATTTCATTTCCGAAACTGGCAGCGATAACTTACTATATTGTATGTCAAAACAAAACAAAGAGTCATTTAGTTTCTGTTTTAAAAGCTAACGATAATTCCTAATTTTAGTTTCTTTAAATTTTGAGGGGGGAAGGGAGTGTCCGATAGTAATTGAAGGAGGAGTTCGATATCACTGATCGAGCGCTGATGTTATCTCAAGAAGATTAGAAAGGATAAGATAAATTTTCTTACCTTTTCTGAAGGTGCATCTCATGATTTAATCTCCAATTGTGTATCCATTAAAGTGTAAGATAATCCACGTAAATTCAAGGGATCGGTAAATCGATCCTATGGAACACTTCACTGAAAAACTAAGTATTTAATTAGGCTTTGACTGCAAATAATTAAACTTCTTTTAAAACACATTCTTGATTATTTAATTCACTAAATTAGAACAGATGGACATTACAATAACGTTAACATTTAACAATTAGGTTTAGATTATATTCATATGACATTTTAGAGCTTATTCGCTCTAGTTGTTTACGCGTTTACATTTTGGAGAGGACTGCTAAATTAAAGTCATAAAGAATGAGTTCATAGTTCATGATTGCATCATTGGAATTACTCATACGTCAGAAGAAAAAAACACATATTGCAGGGTCTGAACGTAAGAGTGTAATCAGTATAGCAATGTTTATAATTATTGTACAAATGTGTTTTAGTCTATTTCACATAATAACAGTTTATTAATTTAGTAGATCTCTTGAAACATTTATCTAGAGTTGAGTAGGGTCATAAATCTCACTAAGCAATTTATTATGAGTCGAAAGAAATGTTGATCACTTTGAAAGCTATTTTCTTTCAAGGTCGTTCCTTGTTTCCACTTTGCAAAAAGGAAATGAAAGTGGTTTTTCTGGTGATAAATTAGTCGGATGAGGTTAATATTTCTAATAGTAATTTAAATATTGCACTAATGCTTTGATCAAAACTTCCTCCTTCCCCCTGCCTCCCAAATCACAACTTTTTTATTTTTAGTCCCATACGAATAAAAGTTTGCAGAGTTAAACGTTAGAAAGATCGACTTTATTTATAATTTTATAGGTATCTCTGCCCTTATTACATGAGTCCCAAATGGCTTGCCAATCAGAGATGGTTTTCTTTTTAGAATACAGTTTTGCTATTGAAATGGGGAACAACAGATCTTTTCTTGATTGATATTGGTCTTGTAAGATGGCTTGCTTTGCTAGGAGATCAGCTCTCTCGTTGCCAGTGTCACCCATGTTAGATTTAGTCCATGTTATTATAATGGATTTATCAGGAATTTGAAGTAATTGATTGTAAATGTTTTTAATAATGTAGTTTCTAGGAAAAGCAACTTTTAATACTTCCATAGAAGAGTAACTATCTGTAATAATTAGTAGTTTATTGTAGTCAGAGGTAGAGAACCATTTTATTGCTTTATAAATTGCCATTAATTCTGCTTGATATATGTTATTCATTGGATGATGTCGTATTGCTTGATCATGTATATTATTTCCATCTTTATATATGGTAAAAGCACTAGCTACACCCACTGGCATGACAGAACCATCTGTGTAGGCTTCCACATCATTTTCTTTTGGATGGATGGATTTTCTATCTTCTATAATTCTGATATTTTGGACTCTGTAGTAATTGAGGAATCGATACGATTTTTCTTTCTGCATTATATTGTTAATGTTTAGCTGTATGTTATTGATTAACAAATTTCTATTTCCTATTTTCAGTTGGTAGTACTGAAATTCATTCTGTATTTTTGTTAGAATTGGTGGAGTTCTTGTAAGAAGATATAGAGCTTCGTGAGAGATAGTCCTATAGGTCCATATTATGTTTAATAATGCCAAATGCTGAGTTGAACGTAGTAATTTGCAGCCATCAGTATTCAAGTTTGGATACCAAATTTCGTAGGCATATAGTATTTGGCGTTCTATGACTGTTTGATACCATATTTTCAGGATGTCTGGTTAGATACCTTTATTAAAGAATCGAAATCCTCTAAATCCGTTTACAAAGTTTGCAATCTTTGTTCGAAGGTCTTTCATGTGATCTGTAAAATTGAATTTAGAATCTAACAATACGCCAAGATATTTAATATTTTTTACCACTTTTATTTTTATATTTTCTAATTTAAATATCGGATGTCTTAGATTCGAGGAGGTTGCTACCGAAAAGCATTGATTGCGTTTTCTGAGTTGAGCTTTTTAAACCGAGTTCATCACAGATATTCTTAAAATGGACTATTTTGTTGTTGGTTGTAACTTCCAGGTCTCTTACGGTATTTCCCTCTACTGGTAACAAAAAATCATCTGTGTAAACAATAATATCTTCATATAGAATTTTATAATTTTTAATTATGTAGTTAGCTATAAGAAGCCATAACAGTGGTTCAAGACAGGATCCCTGAGAGCATCCTTTAAATACCCTGAACCACTCTATATATTCATATTGATTTAAGCCTGTACTCCTTTTGCTTATATAATTTTTTAGTAAGGTTTTGAGGTATCTGGGTAACGGTGAGTCATCAATTATTTCTGATAATTGGTGCCAGTTTATTGAATCGAAGGCACCTGTAATATCAAATGATATGATGCCCACATAAGTATGTTTTTGTAATAATTGTGCGATTTTCTCTTTAAGTCTCTCCAGAGCTGATATAGTGCTTCTGTTTTCACGGAAACCAAACTGTTCATCTTCTAGATAGTTTATTGCTTCAAGATAAGTTAAAGTGCTATTTTTTATTAATCTTTCTAGGATTTTACCAATCATGGGTAGTAGTGTAATTGGGCGGTATGATTCAGGTTTCGATGGATCTTTGTTTTTCTTTCTAAAATAGATGACTACTCCTTTTTTCCACGTTTCAGGAAAGTGTCCAAGGTACAGACATTTGTTATATAATAACTTTATAAGCTTCATATTATTTTTTACCAAATTTTCTAAAATTCTGCCATCTACCCGATCATATCCTGGGGCTTTCTTTTTATTTTGTTGGTTAATTGCATATTGAATTTCCTATGGGTAAATTTAAAATTGTTATATTCTTTTATTGATAGTGTATTTGTGTTTTGAAATGATGATTCGAATTCTGGGCTTGTATTGTAATGGTAATGAAGTAACATTTCTTGAATCTCTTTGTATGTATCATTTTGAGTCGAAGATTCCATGACAGAGTGGATGAGATCTGTATTTTTTAAATATTTCTGCTTTAGAATTTTAAAAGCAGTACCATACTTACTGTTTGTTTCTGAACAAAATGTTATCCAAGAATCAATTTTAGCTTTTTTAATATCTAATTTGTATTTTGCTTTGGCTTTTTTATATTTAATCTTGAGTTCTACAGAATCAGGATTTCTTTTATGTAGTTTATATATAGCATTTAGGTGGCTTCGCTGTACTTTAAGTTTGTCAGTATACCAGGATACATTAATTTCATGAAACAACTTTTTCTTTTTAAGTGATTTTTGCATGATGTTTAAAAGGATAACATTAAATTCCTCTGTCCACTTCTCTAACTCTGGAACAGAATTGACTGCTTTAAGTGTTGAAAGTAATGTTTCTTCATGTTTTTGAAACAGTTTATTGAATTTTTTAAATTTTTCATATTTAGTTTTGTAACAGTATAAATTTCTTAATGTGGGTGTGACATTCAGAGTAAAAGTAATATATCGATGGTCACTTAGTGATTTAAATGTCGAGTCTATTTTCCATGAATCTATAATATTTTTTGAATGTTCACCGCAGAGGGTCAAATCTGGTTTGCCTTTTAACTTGTCTCGTGTAAAAGAACATTCTGAATCAGGATCATTAATAATAGTTAATCTGCTCATTGCTAGATAGTCAAGTAGGATATCTCCTCTGGCATTATTTCTTTTATAACCCCACGCCTGGAGGTGTGCATTGAAATCACCCCCAAGGATAAGATTCGATGTATCTTCTATGACTCTGGTCCATTCTCGGAAGTCTTCATAAAGATTTCCTTTCGGTTTTGAATATTGTGATCCGACTTTAATGAATTTTGATGACAGTGATAGGTTTATAAATACACTGTTATTTGTTTGTAGAGTCTGAATATGAATTAATAAAGGATTGGATACGAGTATTCCCAACGTCTGATTTATTGAATGGTAGGAGGAACATGAAATTGGGATACTCGTGAAGGTGTTACTACTTTTGTGATAATCCTGAACTAAAGCTAAATCTACTTTATTTTCATGTATGTACTTCAGCAATTGGAGATTTGCAGCCTTACAATTATTAAGGTTTATTTGAACTATTTTTAAATGATTTGGTGGGGTCGTGGATTCTCCGAAATAATATCTATTGTCCGATGGGATAGTCTGATTTATTACATATGTAGCATTGGTTGGAGGTTCTACAGTCGAATCTTCTATACGAGTCATTAGAGATATTGAGTGATTTTAGTTCTGAGAACATACTTTTGAAGGATCATAGGAGATAGTAATATTTTGTTTTCGTTGCAACAATCTTTGAAAAATTGGTAGAATCTAGAATTTGCACTATGCCTTTCAATCTTTTCAGGTTTTTCTGAGGTTTTATATTCTCTTTCACAGTTTATGCAACGATGACGTCCATAATTTTCCTTTATTTTGCATGTGTCTGTGTTGTGGTTACCTGTGCAATATGCACATGTTAAATAATAACTTCTACAATTATCAACTGTATGGCCATAATGTTGACATTTATTACACCTAACCACTGGATTGTAATATTCTATACGACATAAATTAAAATGAATAGGTAATTTTCTTCTTGAATATAATGCCTTCGCGTAATGTTCTTCTGCATCAAGTACTATATGATATGTTTTCATTTTTTGTTTTTTGAGTACTTTTGCTATTCCTAGAGGAAAATTCTGTCCCAGTTCTTGATGTATCTTATCAATTACTTCAGTTTCAGTAACATTTACTGGAATTCCCAGTATAATGACTTTTTTTCTTTTAGCATCTCTAAGATCTGCTTCGGCCAAGTCTCTGAAACCTTCTATTTGATTTATAAAATCAATTAATACCGCTGTTTTTACGTCCGATTCAGTTTGGACTATGAGCGAGTTTTTATCTCTTCCTAACGAACATGAGATGTATTTAAATTTTGGATTCCCTTTTATTTTGTCATTTAACATGTTTCGTATTACATTAATGGGAATATTCATTGATTGACTTCTTATTATTATTGCTGATTTAGAGTACTTAAAGCAAGGTGTTTTTATAGGTTGATCGGATGTAATTGCAGCAGCATAACTCTTGAGTTGTGCTCTTTTCGATATTTCGGAATCGACTCCATCTTTCAGATGGTCTTGATTATAAACTAAGTTTTGTTGATTTTTTTATGGTATGAAACATTTCTTCTATAAGTGATGTTTGTTTTATGTTTTCGGTTATTTCAATCGCTTTACTCTGAAGTTTTTTTTCCATTTTGTCAATTATTTTCGATTGTTGAGTGATTTGAGTTTTCATTTCCTCTATTTGATGCTCTTGTTCTTTTGTCGTAGTTTTCAGGATGTTATTTTCTTCTTCAAAGTATAGATATTCTTTTATCTGCTGTATTGAGTTCGCTATTTGTGTTCGGATGTCTTCATCATAAATTTTTGAATTACTTTCAATTTGATTTAGGATATCTTCCAACTGATGTAGCGGAGATTTCTCTTGTGTTAAGCTCGTTAGTTCTTGCAATGTCATTGGTATATTAAGTGTGGAACTCTCTCCAGGAAGTATTTGTAAATTCAGATGGGCTGTTTCCAACTCTTCCTGAATCATTTCTTTTCCACAGTCTTCCTTACTTAAAACATTTTTATCACCACCTTCATTTCCTTTGTCTTTATCTTGTATGGATTTTCCACTGTGTATCAGTTTTTCATCTTCAATATGCATTAGACTGTAAGAGACATTTTGTAATTCAGTTATATTTAATGCCATTTTTGGGGATATCTCTGAGGACGGTGCCTTTAGTATATAGATATTGGTGAAATCTGTCTGTATTAGTTTAAGTCGTCTATTTAATTCGTCTAAGTATAGTTGGACTATTGTAGATGTTCCTTTAGTATGTTTACTTACACCTCTTGTCAACTGCGTAATTAGATCGATAACATCTTGTGAACAACTTGCCTCTTGGCTGTCATATTCTTGAAATTCTCCTTTGTCGGTAATTTCATCGATTATCATGTTGACTATACCTTTTGACAGTTGGTCGTCCTCTGTGGCATAATGTTTTGAAATTGATTTTAGGTCTATTTCTAGGCATGAGAGTTTGTTTTTGATTTCTTTTGAGTTGGTGTAGTAGCTTATATAGCTTGTATATTTTTCTAGTTTTACTATAAACCATTCCAAAAATGCCATTGGTTGGTTAACACATTTTTTGCTTTTCTTTATATGAAGATAGTATTGTTGTGCTATATCGCTAAGATTTAAATTCTTAGTGAATGCATCATTGAAAGTCAACTTTTCAGTCTGATTTTTGTCTACAGTTCTAGGGATTGAACTGATTGGGACGACATCAACATACGCATAAGTATGAGAGGTATCGACGTATGAGTTCATTTTTAAAAGTATTAATCAAAATAATGAAATATATATTTATCAAAATAAGGGAAAGGGCATTGCCAGAGCCGTCTATACAAATTTGAAGAAAAGGTAGGATAGATAGGAGAAAGCAAAAACCGGTAGTCATGACTACTGAAAATGACTAAGAGTAAATAAAATAAAAGGGGAAAAATTTGAAAAGAAAAAAAAAACTAAAAAGGAAGTGAAAGAATTAAAATGCCAAAAAGAGAGGGGGGAAGGGCAAGGGGGAAAATAGAAAATAGTATTAATAAAATAATAAGGCAGCGGGGACACGTGCTGGATTTTAATTTAGAACAAAGTGCGCCCCCTAGCGATGGGAAGTGGAACTAAAGGATTTTGCATTTCAAATTGGTCAGATTCGAACAAAATCTTTTCTAGCATTCTTCCCAGGTATCCCAAGTAATAAGTAGTAAACTTGGGTATAATTTTTTTAGTCCTTGGTTACCATCATTTATTATTAAATTTCATAGTTGGGAATTTATTTTTTCGGGTTCTATGGATCCGATTTCAACGAGAATTAGCTCATTCAACCTAACATTAACTAATTTAGGTACAGGTTTGACGCCCCCTACCGGTAGAAAGCGGAACTAAAAGATTTTGCAAGCGCGCCTGCTATACGGTATCGCAAGCAGCGGGAACAAAAAAAGTAGAATAGAAGCTTCCATTTCTTTGGCGGGGACGCGTGCCGGAGTTTCGTTCAGAAAGATTTTCTTTTAGAACAGAGCGCACCCCCTAGCGATGGGAAGTGGAACTAAAAGATTTTGCATTTAAAATTGGTCCGATTCAAACAGTCTTTTCTAACATTCTCACCAGGTACCAAATAAACTTCAGTATCATGTTTTCAGCCCTTGATTACCACCATTTATGAATATTAATCTCCAGGGGTGTGATTTATTTTATCGTGTTCTATCTATGGACCTGATTTCAACCGGAATTGATTCATTCAACTTAACATGAACTAATTAAGATATAGATTTGGTACCCCTGGTGGTGAAAAGTGGAACTAACATATAACCGCGCTTGCACAGCAGGCCTTCTACAGAGGGTGTTTATATTGGGAACATGGGAACGATTTTGACAACAAAAATAAAATACATAAATCACAACAATTATTTTTTAATATGTTCTATCTGGTAGCCCTTATTGTGGACTATCATATTGCAGCGGAATTTCCAAGAGAGTAGGGCTTTTTGTAAAACTGAAAGTGGAATTTTGTTCCATCCCTCCACCATACATTTCCAGAGTCCACTCGACGTAGTTGATCGTCGTTTCGTAAGAGCTTGTTTTAATAGTCCAAAGGCGCAGTAATCAGGGTCGTACTGGCCCACCGGGCAACGCGGCAGATGCCCGGTGCGCCCTCCGTCGATTTTTTTTTTTTTTTTTTTTTTTTTTTTTTAGAAGCACGTTTACAGTTATGCATTTTGAATGGCATAAAATAATTTCAGATATTTTCATTTGACAATTAAAACTGTATGTTTTGATGGATTTTTTATTGACAATCAGATAACTCAATTTCGAGATAATGTAAGTTATGAACAATCAGATATGGTACTGGTATACATGATACAACTAGACCAGATATCTGTTTTAGCGTCTGTAAGAATAATAAATTCTAAAGAAACTAATGTTATGTATTCAGTTATTTAACGTGTTTTCTGCCTTTTAGTAATTGGCGCTCGTGGTATTGCCCGGTATTGGTATTTTCGTATTTCTGTCTCTTGTGGCAATATAACAAAGAAAAATGGTGTTAATTAACACCATTTTCACCCACTGTCTTAAGACAGTTTAAGAAAAACAGATATTTGTTTTAATTAAACTCATTGACAGAGACTTTGATAGTAATAATACTTTGGTCCAGATGTTTTTTTCAGCACTCACTTCTATGAATATTTTCCAAAGAAACTAATATTAAGTATTAATCACATATATAGCATATTTTCTGCCAAATATTTAGCGCTCTGGGTAGATGCCCGGTACTTTAGTAATCTACTTCAATAGTAATGACGCCGTGATCCAGATTTGTTTTCAGCACTTCTAAGAATAATAATTTCCAAAGACACAAATATCAAATATTAATCTCTTAGTTAGCATATTTTCTGCCCAAATATTTAGAGCCCTGGGTAGCCCCCCGGTACTTAGGTATTTCTTCTTTGATAGTAATTTTCAACAACTCTACAAATAATAATTTCCAAAGACATAAATATTAAGCATTAATCACGTTTTTAGCTTATTTTCTGCCAAATATTTAGCGATTTGGATGGTTGCCCGATATTTTTGTATTTCCGTTTTGATAGTAATGACGCCCTGGCTCAGGTTTTTTTTTTCAGCACCTCTACAAATAATATCTTGTAAAAAAGAAACTAATATTACGTATTAATCACATATTTAGCATATTTTCTACCAGATATTAGCGCCTTCGGATGCTGCCCGATTTTTTTTTTCTGATTTGATATTAATGGCGCCCTGATCTAGATTTTTGTTTGACACCTCTACGAATAATAATTTCCAAAGAAACTAATATTAAGTATTAATCACATATTTAGCTTATTTTCAACCAGATAGTAGGGCCTTGGTATGCTGCCCGGTATTTTTGTATTTCTGCTTTGATAATAATGGCGCCCTGGTCTAGATTTTTGTTCAACACCTCTACAAATATTAATTTCCAAAGAAACTAATATTTAGTATTAATCACATATTTAGCTTATTTTCTACCAAATATTAGCACCCTAGGAGGCTGCCCTGTATTTTCATATTTCTGCTTTGATAAGCATGGTAATTCATATTTAATAATAATCTCATTTAGGCATATAGGCGCAGACGACAAAACCTATTTTGCAATAACCTCACACCAACGGCTTTAGGTATATTTTGGCTTCGAAATTAGCAACTCCCCCCCCCCCTTTCCCACAAATGCATACTTAAATTGACGTCTTAATTCAAATGAGCTGGGTATTCCATAATTCCTTAATGATAATGCAAGTTATAATGCCAAGACTCTAATTTTTTGCAAGATTTGCTATAAAAACTTTGTGCAAATTTTGCCTTTGAAAGAAAATTTGAAAAGTAGATAATTTCTTAGCCCCCGAAATTGCGAATATCTAAAAACTCTTTTGTAAATTGAATCTGTTTCAGCGTTTTAAACAGCTTCTGATTTACAAGTTGAAAATACTCATGTGTCATGTAATTAAAATAAATAGATAACTCATAAATCACTGAAAATTCTACAGGTCGTTTCACAAAAAGAACTGGTGGAAATAAGAAGTAATGAGAAGTCCAGATGTGTTTGTGTTCAATTTTTCAGTACTGCTAGTCAATAGCTTAGGCGTTTCTAAGAAGACAAATTACTATTTCAGAGCGGTTTCAAGTTACTTATATGGATTCGTTAGTTTCCTATGACTGGTTTCTTTGGTGATACCAGATTGCGAGACTTTTTATTGATTGTACCGTATTCTGAAGTCTTATTCTAAAGTGATCTATGCTTTCTTCAGGCTTCAGGATGAAATAGAAATCGGATGTGAAAGAATTTTTCATGATATGCTAATTAATATACACTCTGTTTCGGCGTACGGGCGTCTATCAAGCAAAAATTGTTAAAAATTTGTTTATTGCAAATAAGTGTTAACGGAGGAAAAGTGCGAAAACAATTCACTGCACTTAAATCAACTTTTCGTTTAACTGTGTTCTTTCCATATTGAAAGATGAGAAAAAATATTTTTATTTTATTCCAAGATGCAGAATGTAACTAGTGTGAATTTAAATTTCGTCAGAGAAAACATAACTTTGCCAATAAATTTGATCTTTTTTCCCTTTTTTCAAGATTTCGTTTAAGAAAGAATGCCTATCTGCACAAGGCGCATGCGGTTTAAAAAAAAAAGTGTATACTAAAAAACTAGCATATGTATTTTTTTTCCGTTCATCAGGTAGTTAACTATTTCTATTATCTTTGACTTTCTTTTTTATTTTATAATACAATGCTTAAAGATAATTTTGATATATTTTATTGTTTTATATATATATATAAATGTTATATATATATATTAGGAGGTAAATATATTTATATATAAATATATGACAGCTCTTTTGGTGAGACCCCCCCCCCTCTCTCTCTCTCTCTGCGTATGTGTGAGAGAGTTGCCGTGCTTAAATTTGGCTTATCTGAAATTAAAATAATTCGTAGTTTTTAATTAAGTAAGATTTATCTTAGTAACGGATGAAACAAATTTAATTTCTCAAAATGTAATTTCTTTTTTTTTTCTTTTTTTTTCAAAACACTGGCTGTTTGAAGAGAATATTTAATTTTTATGTTTAAAAAAAAACTGTTCTTTGATAATAAAAAAAAAAGTATTCTTCATACAAGTACGGCATAATATAGAAGGAAAAAAGCTGACAAAATTATAAGGGAAACAATTCAGTAGTTTTAGAATAATCGTGGTCACCTTGTTTAAAAATTCAGTTTTGCAAAAAATTAGATTTTTTTTTGTGTGTTATAATTATAGTACGAATAGAATTATTATTATTATTATTATTTTACTGACACATCGAATCGTCTGTACCAGGTGCTGGCATCATAAAGAAATCTTATTTCAATTGAGAAAACCTTTTATAAATAAATTTGCTTTTTCGAAATTTATGAGTTATGATTACGTTTAAACCATGGTGGGGTTCTTGAAAAAATGGTTTTTGATGTTCCATAATGCGAAACTTTCCGACTATTTTTTAGACTTAAAAGCACGAGACTAGCAGGTATGATTATTGAAGTTACTTGTAATTCAATAATTGCTTTTTTTTTTTTTTAAATATATATAATTACATCTTGCGTTATAAGCGATTGTTGTCTCGTGACAAAAGTTTTTAGGTACTTCCTAATTATATAAATACGTAGGACCTATTGTCGTCATTTAGTTCATCCGTCCATCTGTCCGCATATAACACGCAAAATCTACCCAACCGAATGGTTTGAAATTTAATATATATTATCTTTGTATAATTTTGGTTAGTCATTTAAAATTTTACGAAAATCGAATAAAAACTTAAAAAGATATTAATAAAAATTTTTATTAATAATTTGAATTTTCTTTTAAATCGGTCCTTTCTTGTAATAGGAGCTTACGAGGATGAATCGTCAAGCGACCGAAATGCTTATTTTATTACGAAAATATAGCAAACCGTAATAACAGACGATATAATTCATTTCAATGAAATAAAGATCATTAAGATCTGAATATTTATAAAACTAGTTATAGTACGAACGCACCTCATTTCTCACGTTTGACGTACAGTTTCCAACTTGTTTCTTTCCCCCATCGTCGCGTACGGAAATCCGGCTCAAAATGCCACCTTTGGCAGCATTTTTGAAAGTTGCTCTGCTTTTACCAAAAACTGCAAAAACAGTTCGATTACAAAGTTTCTGAGGGACAATAAAAATAGTTGATAATTTCGGCTGCGTAAAACAGTCATCAGTTACAATAAAATTTAATCATGCATTGCAGTAACGAGTTCAATAACATTTAGGAAAAAAATATATATATATTTCTTAATTCTCAAAAAAAAAAAAAAAATAATAATAATAATTGCAAAGATTTAAAAGAGGGGACGTTGTCCTCTCCTGCCCCCTTCTGCGTACACCCATGAATGACAGTACAAAAGAAAAGATCTTTGAGAAACAGCTTCCCTCTTGGGCGGGCACAATATTCACAAGATCACAAGTTTGTTCATTTGAAAGAAAGCTGGAATACAGTATATCAATGAGAATAGAGAGTACCGATATCAGTCATCTATTGTCCACAGAAGCTGGAAATACATGTGTTTCCAATTTAAAGCCGGTAGCCGTTGGTAGCCGTTATAAATAAAGAGCTCCTGATGCGAAATCCGAAATCTGTGTCATTTGTCTGAATTTACTCAGTGTTCTAAGCTATTTAATAATTTTAGAATAATTTTGCTTGTGCTTCATACTTTTTTTGAAAAATAGTGCACAGTATTATGCACGGTTATGTTGATCTTGGATAACAAGAGCTGTCCATGATATGGAAAAACCATATAAGGTAAGATTGTAAGATTATTTTAATTATATCAGATATCACTTTTACAAGAAAGTTTATTTTGAATTTTTACGAATTCTTCCAGATTTGTCTGTTATACTTCCCTTTTTCTCCTAATAACTGTTGAAAATTTTTTTAAAAAATAAATCTAGATTGAAAATTAAATTATATTTTTAATATTACCCAAAATATGCTTTTTATTTGTTGCTACGAACAACTAAGTTAAATAATAATGATAACTGTAGTAATAAAGAATAGCTGGGTTGAAACCAAACACCTGTGTATTAATTACATTCTAAATCTTACATATAGATTATTTTATAAGGTACCGATGTCTTTTTATTAGTGAAACCAAAAATAGAAAAAATTAAATAACCTTTTTAAAAATAACTCATATAAAACATACGTTATTCTTCTCCACGTCCAGACAGGCCGGCGTACTGCTTTAAGGAATAAGCCACATGCCCCCGAAATGCATAGGAATAATAACACCTACCCTATAGGTTATATTTTGTTGTTTTCAAATTTCACTTTATCTTAATCTCAATCTATAAGAAGATGCGGTAATAAAAGAAATATCCTAAAATAGTAAATAGATATTTACTTCAGATTGTTTATTTCCTTACAATGCTCTAGAACAGGGGTTCTCAAACTATGGTACGCGTACCAGTACTGGTACGTGAAGCTCTGGTTACTGGTACGCAGAAGTCCGTTACTGGTACGTGAAATAAAATGCAAAATGCAGCATATTATTATGGAATCGAAAACGGCTTGTCTTTATTAACTTGGATATTTTCAAAAAAATTTCGAACGCGATTTAGGATCTGTAAACGTTTTTCTATTTTTTTTTTTTTTGGTTACCAGAAATGTTTGTTATAGTAGGCTTGCTGAAATTCGCACACAACGATTATGAGTTTTCCAGAATTAAAAACACAATTATTAGATTTATATAGATCAAAGTTGAATTTTGTATAATAAAGACCTAATTTTAAAATTAATGAAGGAATGAAGTATTTTTAATTAGCGGAAGAACTGTAGGTAAAGTCTGAATGCTTGCAAGTAGGTGGAGCTTGTGTGAGTAGGAGGAATTAAAACAAAATAACGTTCCAAAGTGTAATTTATAACCCATTGTTCTTTTTGCACAAGAAGAGCTTCTAGGTGGTGTTGAAATAAAAGTCTTATTTCAATCATAATTCATAAATTGATTCATTGTGTTGATCGAAATATTTTTCTTCTCTTGTACAAAAAGTGCTATAGTTTCCTCCTATTTCATGAAAATCAGTTTTTAAGAGAGTAAAGTTATTAAAAATGGTCAAGAGAGTAAGATTATTTAAATCAAACATGGAAGATCAGGACTGTTTACCTCAGGCACGGCGGTCTCTATGTCGTTGTCTTTAGCAACCCTTGCATTCTCTAGAGGGTCTGAAGAATGTTTGGGTGAAACTGCTCCAGAGTCAACATGTGGTGGATCCAGAGGTTGCCTGTCGAACCAGACTGAGGAATCTCCTTTGGGTGCCAAATGTCTAATGGAGACACTTGACTCACGTCCATCAGGGAGCTTTACATATGCATAGTCAGGATTAGCCTCAATTAATTCAACTTCTTGAACAACTGGATCGTATTTGCTATGCCGTGAATGATTTTTCATTAAAACAGGACCGGGTTGGGTTAGCCATGTAGGCAAAGAACGACCATTAAACGATCTTCTAGGATGAGTGAACATGCGTTCATGAGGGGTGGCATTTGTAGCAGTGCACAGCAGTGATCTAATAGAGTGTAGTGCTGGCTGAAGTACCTCTTCCCATCGTTCTGTTCTAATATCTTTCGATTTCAGGGCTAAAAGTATTGTCTTCCATATAATCCCATTGTACCTCTCAACCTGGCCATTTCCTTGCGGATTGTATGCAGTGGTTCTACTGGTAGCAACACCTAAGGAGGTGAGAAATGATTTCAGTTCATGTGACATAAAGGAAGGTCCTCTATCTGAATGGATATATGCTGGTGTCCCAAAGAGGGAGAACACATTGGTCAATACTTTTACTACAGTGGGAGCAGAAATATCTGTACAAGGAAATGCAAAAGGGAATCTTGAGAATTCATCAACTATGGTGAGAAGGAAACGGTTCTTGGATGAAGTAGGTAGAGGCCCCTTGAAGTCTAAGTTTAATCTCTCAAATGGTGAAGTAGCCTTTATTAGCTGCCCTTCATTCCTATGAAAACGAGGTTTTAACTCATTGCAGCAGGGGCAAGAATTAGTCACCTTTTTAATGTCATCCATTGTGAATGGCAAGTTTTTAGCCCTCACCCAGTGGTACATCCGAGTTATGCCAGGGTGACATAAAGCATAATGCAATTCTTTGAGGTTTGTTTCTGTTCCTGGATAGATAGTTGCTGTAATTCTGGACATTGTGTCTGCAGTTGTGTTTCGGTTGCCTGGGCGGTAAATGATATCGAATTTGAAGTTAGCTAATTCAAGTCGCCATCTCATAATCTTCTCGTTTTTTATTTTGCTTGAATGGTACTGGTCGAACATAAAAGACACAGATCTCTGGTCAGTGAGGACCTCAAAATGTCTTCCAATCAGGTAGTGCCTCCAATTTCGCAGGGATTCTACAATTGCATAAGCCTCTTTCTCTACAGCAGAGTGTCTTTGCTCAGATGCATTAAGTGTTCTCGAAAAGAAAGCTATGGGACGTTCTGCTTGACTGAGAGTTGCCCCAATGGCAAACTCTGAGGCATCAGTTTCTACTCTGAAGGGGGTATCATTTTCAATTGCAGAGAATGAGGCTTTTGCTACATCTTTCTTGATTGAATTGAATGCTTTTACAGCCTCTTCAGAGAGTGGGAATGCTCTTTTTGTCAGAAGAGGGCGATCAAAGACGACTACTGCCTGCGGTTGGTATTTTGACTGTACATACTGAACATATTTGTCGCACATTGTTGAAAAAGACTGATTCTTAGGCCAAACACCATGAATGACGAATTGATTCCTGAAACTGAACCACTTTTTTGTTAGGGGTTTGAATACCTTGTAGAGAGTAGATTTGGTTCCTATTCTTAAGCCATAGTTAAATAGGGATAAGGAATAAGGGCCTAGATCGTATGTCAAAAACTCTTGAAGGTCTTCATCCGAATGCTTTGCAACCGACATTCGTTGGAACAAAGTTGTGGGATTAATAGGAACCAACTCGTCATCTTCTAAGTAGTGATCAATAATGAGTCGTCGTCTTTATTATCAAACAACTTCATTGTAAAATGTAGTCAGTCACATAGATTTAGAATCTTTAATAGTCAAGGTTTGCTTAAAATACATAATTTTCATATTACATAGACGTACAGGGCCGTAATCTCCGTTTTTTAGAGTTTTTGTTTTTTACCCTTCCCAATTTTATATTCTCTTAGAGTATGAGCTCTCCGGAGGAGGAGCACCCTCGTCTCATGACTGGAGGTGGAGCTGCTCCACTGCTTCTATCTTCCTCTGGCGCCGGATCGGCACTTTTCCTCTACTTCAAACCCATAAAATATTGTCAATCATATAATTGTTAGTATCATTAATGGTTAACGTTTGCGTAAAATGGTTAGTTTCATGTTACATCGACGTACAGTGCCGTAATTCCCGTTTTTTTTTTTTACTTTTTTTTGTTTTTAACACTCATTTTTGCGGCACTCTCGCGGCTAAACCATTGATCAGAGAAAAAAACTTTCGGTACATAAAATGTAGAAAATTTCATTCTCTTTAATTCATATATTGTTGACTTTCAAGCAAAATGCATAGTTTTGAAGTTATTGTGAAAAAAACTGAGAAAAGTCCGTTTTTATACACGTTTTTTAAAAAACGTATTCCCTGGAAAAAATTTGGTTGGAAAACCTCGGATTCGTGTTCAGCGACCCCAAAAACATAAAGGAACCAAATATCAAAGCTACACCAAAACTTTCCTTTATTTTCTACCAAATGACTGGACTAGTAAAGTATTGTGATCGTTTTAAAAATCGAAAAAAACAATTGACAGAAAAAACGTATTTCCTGGAAAAAACTTTGTTCGAAAACTTCGGATTCGTGTTCACCGACCTAAAAAACATAAAGGAACCAAATGTCAAAACTACGCCAAAACTTTCCTTTATTTTCTACCAAATGACTGGACTAGTAAAGTATTGTGATCGTTTTAAGAATCGATTTTTTTTTTGACGGATTTACATGTTTCAGACATTGAAGATTACGAAAAACATATTTTTAGAAAAAAAAATTCCCGTCCGTCTGTCTGTGTGTATGTGTGTGTGTCTGTAAGCGCTCTATCTCCCGAACAAATTGAGATAGAAACTTAAAATCTGGTATGTACTTAGTATGTAATAATGAGCAGAAGCTTATTGAATTTCAGTAACCTCGATTATCCGGAACTATTTGTTTTCGGACTCTCGAAATATTCGTTCTGATAAAAGGTACATAAAAATTTTCGAAATTGCTTATTTTAAGGAGTGCATATAAAAGACAATAAAAAAACAATTTTTACACAAAGAAAGAAGTCGATCGGGCAATTAGTTGCCGAGATATTTGTAATCATATTTTCCACACTTCGATTTTTCATGACCTTGTATTTCATTCAAATTTTAATTCAAAGATATATTTTAATTGGAAATGAGATTCTTAACACGAAGCAGTAAACTGTTAGTTAATATGATTATAATTTTTGGAGTTATAAGGATGTTTCTTTTACTCAATTCAGTAATAGAGCATTTAAAGTTTATGACGTCAGCAAGCCACGATTTTATTCGAATCGCAATGCATTTTATAGTTTACAAATGTTTTGTTTTCAAATTTTATATTATACATATCCATGATGGGTAAGTATTACGGTTGCCCCCAACGACAAGTTTATTTAGCATCGAAATCGTTAAAACTATATGTAAACACCCAGGGCTCGCTTATGACTTAAAAGTTGTGTAAGCCCAAAATCGCACTGGAGCGTTGCCATTCAATTGCTTTATCATTTACTAAATCCATCCAAGTACTAAAACTAACTACATATATACATAAGACAATTTATTTTATTATATATATAATTATACATAACAAATTACTTTTGTAAATGAATTCACAAATATGGACCTACAGTTGCGAATATTTAAACTTCAATGCTTTACAAATTGCAGCTTCTGTCAATGCTAAGAACAGTGCAGAGGTAACAAATATTTGAAAACTAAATTTGAAAGACCCTTTGTATTTCAGAAGGTAAGCACGGGCTTCATGAGCCTATTCGGTAAACACCCTCTGTATACGGTGCCGTAAGCAGCGGGGACAAGGGCCGGAGTTTCGTTCGGAAAGAGGTTTATTTAGAACAGAATGTTCCACCTGGGGGTGGAAACTAGAACTAAAACATTTTGCAGTGCGTGTGCGTGTCTGAAATTTGTTTAGAACAGAATGCACCCCCTGATGGTGGAACTAAAAGATTTTCCTGCGCGTGTGCCGAAAATGGCTATTTATATCGAAACCACAAAAGAAAGTTACCGATTTGATAATACTAGACGACAAAATATTCTTATTTTCGCTCAATCTCGAGTTTTAAGAAAAGTACTGGAGGTGTCGATTCGATACTCACAGAATGTATGTAGTTTATTTTTCTGATTCCGAAAATGCAAATTTTGTGAAAATCACACGGTAAGTTTTTTAATTTTGACCAAAAACTGACCCGTTTTGAATCAAATGATCCAAACATTTGAGGGAGTGGTATTGAATTTCTTTTCGCTTTGGCGCCCATCGCACTTTGACTTTAAACTTTGAAAGGGGGGGGGGGGCATGAGACCTATAGCTACTTGGCTGTTGTCCCTAATTATCCAAAATCAAGAGCCAAACATCACAAAGAACAGAACAACCACTTAAAAGCGATCAATACTACGGAAAAATTGCAGAGTAGCTGCACGAAAGTCTTTAGAAGAACAGAAATTGTTAATAAAACACACCATCGAACGAAAGGACACACTATTCAGAGTATCATTATTCCAACAACAAC
The DNA here is from genome assembly GCA_963931845.1 of Maratus michaelseni. Classification (NCBI taxonomy): domain Eukaryota; kingdom Metazoa; phylum Arthropoda; class Arachnida; order Araneae; family Salticidae; genus Maratus; species Maratus michaelseni. The sequence goes on along the minus strand of OZ007590.1, from coordinate 250,790,658 downwards.
GACGCTGGGACTGATATTTAGTACACCAAAATAAAATATGCTCCAAGGAGTCAGCTACTCCACAGGTGCGGCAACTGCCGTCCGATAACAGATTAAAACGAGCCAACATCGCAGGGGTTACCAGCATACCAGCATACTTTGAAATTAAAACATCATCCCGTCTATTGCGGGACCAACTGAACGTCTGTTTAGCACTGGGAATATTCCCGTGTGAGTACCGATATTTGCCGGTGCTATATGTGAGCCAAAACTGACTCTTTATCTTTTTCTTTTGTGCACAGATCAAATCTTCTGGTGAGATCCATTCAATCATAGTGTCAAAATCAGACACACTCTTGGCCAGGTTGTCCGCTTTTTCATTTAAAGGGGTGCCCCGGTACCCAGTACAGGAAGAGTTGCGGAATATGGGCAGAAACCCGAAGAATTTTATTACAGAGCCAGATAACAACTTTAGGAGACTTCAAGTGCGTCGATTGGAGCGCTGATAGAACAGAAAGGCTATCAGTGAGGATTACAACCGGAAGCGACGATGACACCAGCTCATCCAAAGCCATGCCCATCGCCAGAGCCTCTGCAGAAAAAATAGTGTTGACCTGTTGGATTCTATAACCAAACTGACCTGTTGATGAGCAGCCAGCTATTAAAGTAAGAGAGGACGACTTTGATGCATCGGTGGCAATGATGTTCCAGGACCCCGGAAACTCTTGAATAAAATCTGCAAAAAGGGGAGCTATAATGCTCGAATCCAGCTCTGTATTTTGGAAAGGTAGGCCCGAACTTTATCTGTATTCATTGGCAGAGGAACTTGGAAACACAGCAGATGATCCGGCCTGCAGCCGAACTCATTCCAATTCTCAGAAACACATGGTAAACTTTCCACAAAAGCGACCAAACCATTTGTGCGAAAATCCCAAAAAGATGACCAGCTGCCCAGAGATAGCTGTTTAATCCAGAACCGGAAAGCTAGATCCCTGATCCTGTCTACAATAGAGAGTGCATCAGCATGTTTACGCAATAGCAAATTCGGGGTCCACCCCGGAAGCTCCAGAGCCACCCTTATTGCACAAGTCTGCAGAACCTCCAATTTAGAAAAATGGTCTTGCATGCTGAGACTAATATGGCTGCCCCATATTCAAATACGCTCCGAATTGCGGAGGAGGCTAACGTCAGGAGTGATCTTTCCCCATAACTCCTCTGGGCCAGGGCCTTAAGAATGTTAATTCTTTTGAACACTGTTTCCCGTATGTACTCTGCATGATTGCGAAATCCACCCCGGCGAGAAAAGACGAAACCAAGAAACTTAATTTCTGAGCACCAGTCAATCAGACCACCGTTAATAGTAAATTGGAACTCGCAATCCTCCAACCTCCTTGATAGATTTATGGCATGGCATTTGTCGGCTCTGATCGATAGCTTCCAGTAGGAGCACCATTGCACAATGAGCCAGAGCGCATCTTGGATTTTTTCTCTGCAGGACTCCAAAGAGGCGGCAGCGCAATATACAGGGTGTTTCAGTTAAACGTTTCAGAACTTCTAAGAGGTGTAGGGTACATCCTGACAACTCGAAATCATATAGCAATGTGGGGTCGTAAATGCTTTCCTGAAGCGGTGTTGTACACAAAAGCACCATAAATAAAAGAGACTGTAAGTGAGAAATCGTTTTAATAATACATGAAAAGAAACAAAAGGTACATGGATTAAAGTAAGTGTTCGAAGTTGCTTCCATGGGCTACAATGCATGCCTCACATCTCCGACGCATGGACATCCGAACATTCTGCAATACTCCAGGCGAATTTCGAATTTCTCCGGCAGCTACTGCGATTCTTGCAACCAGCTCCTTAGCATTGTCAACAGGGGTGTCATAAACTAGCGATTTCATATGACCCCAGAAATAAAAATCAAGACATGATAGGTCGGGTGACCGAGCAGGCCAATGCACGGGACCACCACGTCCGATCCACTGTTGACCAAATGTGACATCCAGGTAGTTACGAACAGCTCCGCTATAATGGGCAGGGGCTCCATCGTATTGGAACCACATTGTCTGTTGCGTCGATGCAGAAATCTGTTCATCTCTCAAAAGTTGTGGCAATACTTGCTGCAGAAAGAGCAAGTAGTTATCTCCGGTTAGACGACACGGTAACAGGTAAGGTCCGATGAGGTGATCTCCCATAATACCGGCCCATACATTGACCGAAAATCGAATCTGTGCTGCACGACGTCGTATTGCATGCGGGTTCTCGACCGCCCAGATATGGTCGTTATGTGAGTTGAAAATTCCTTCCCTTGTGAAGGATGCCTCATCGGAAAACAACACTTCAGCAGGAAAAGTGGGATTTGTAGCACATTTTCCAAGGTACCACTGTGCGAAAGCAATACGAGGTGCATAATCCTCCGGTTGCTGTGCCTGGACACGCTGCACGTGAAACGGATACATGTCTTGTTCTCAGAGAATCCTCCAGACGCTGCAAGGGGAAACCCCGACTACGTTTGCTAGACGTCGTGTACTCGTTCTTGGATTCCTCTGTACATGCTGCAGCACATTCTGTTCGACGGCTGGAGTCCGTGCTGTTCTTACCCTGACCCTGTCAGCTCTTTCAAATGAACCTGTCTCAGCTAACCTCTGGTGCAGTCTTGCAAATAAATTATGACTGGGAATACACCTCGTCGGATATCGTTCCGCGTACAAACGCTGTGCGGCTTGCCCACTACAATTTGCAGCCCCATACACCAAATGCATATCGGCTAATTCTGCGTTCGTGTAATCATCCATCCTACTAACTTGGCGTTCTTGTGCGAAATTAAGATTCCCTGCACGAAAGCTCGGAACTTTCGCACAACGCCATCTACCGCGTCAGGAAAGCATTTCTGACTGTCCATTGGTATATGATTTTGGTTCGTCAGGATGTACCCTACCCCTCTTGGAAGTTCTGAAACGTTTAACTGAAACACCCTGTATAAAAATATCATATGCATATACGAGAAACTTAATGCCGAGACCCTGCAATACTTCATAAAAGTCCGCCAAATAGATTGTGAACAAGATCGGGCTCAAAACCGAGCCCTGAGGCACCCCTTTACCGATACCGTGGGCTGTCGAAAGAACACTTCTCCAGGAGACCTTGATCCTGCTAGTGGAAAGAAAGCGATGCAGCCATCGAAGAATCGAGCCCGTAATGCCCAGTTGTGCACATTTATACATAAGGCAATCTATATAGACAGAGTCATACGTAGCCTGAAGATCTAAGGATACACCCAATATGAATTTTCTCTCCTTCTTTGCAAGTAAGGGATCCTGATGGAGAATGGCGAGGGCAGAATGGCAGTCACGGAACGGTTGGAAACCCAACTGTCTTTGGTCAATTATTTTATTTCTAAGCAGATGGAGATTAATACGGGAAGATATAATTTTCTCACAGATTTTGCCCATAACGGAGGTCAAAGCAATCGGACGGTAGGAGGAAACATGGGATTTAGATTTACCAGGCTTTAAAATAGGAAGAATAACCACAGAGGTCCTAGCAGCCAGGATATCACCTGAGATCCAGCTGTTGTTAAAAATCTGCAGCAGACATTGGAGAGAGTGGTCATTTAAGGCCTTAAAAAAGGCAGCGCTCAATTTATCCTCACCCGGAGTGGTAATTCTTGTCCGATTGATGGCATCTTTCAATTCTTGCACAGTAAAAGGGGAGTTAAGCTGGCTGTTCACTTCATTACCATATGTGAAAGGGAGAGGTTGATGGTCACATTCCTGACTGAACTGGTTAGCAAAGGCTTCGGCTTACGCCGCTGCATCAGAGTTGAAGGAATCAGCAATTTGGATACAAAAATGTGAATCTGGGGACAGGCTTGATCGATTTCTGATTTTACGGAAGATCTTGAATAATATATGCGGGTCATTTGCTTTGCGGCACTCCGCATCCCAGAATCTTTGCTTCGCCGTTCTCACCACCTGACGGAGCTTTGCCGGTCCGTTTGTACTTAACCCAGTATTCAGTAGACACCAGGCGACGGGCTCTTTTAAGGAGAAATTGGTTCTGCTTGCTCAGGTTGCTGCACCTTGCCGTCCACCAAGCTGGCAGGCACTTCGCGGGCTTGGACCTAGAGAAACTGTGTTTATTCATGGCCAGGAGAACTATGATGAAAGGAATGATAATCGATGTCAGAAATCGTCTGCAGGTTTGCATTGACCTCTTTACCTATGCGCGACCAGTTGAACCGGAGTGCGGAGATCCACTGCAATATTAATTGGGAAGTGATCGCTATCATATAATTCTTCTTCGACATGGATCGTAGAACGGGGGAGAAGATCAGGGGTGCAAAGCGATAAATCTATCAGAGCGCATGCTCCATTTGGAGCAACATGGGTAGGAGCAGTAGAGTTCATAAGGCAAAACGTACTTGCTGACATCCATTCAACGAGGCTTTCACTAGCCCGCGAAGACACCGGAGAACTCCAAAGATGGTGGTGAAGGTTGAAATCACCAAGGTTGAGAGATGAGCCAGCAAGCCTATCACAGATCTTAGTGAGGTCGGACACAATCAGGTCAGAGGAGGAGTAAACGTTGATTATATTTAAGTGCACCGATCCGTAGTCAAGATGAATTCCCATGATCTCATTTGTTAATAGAAGATTGTTCAAGTTAAGTTGAAGTTAAGTTGAACCAAGCTGAATTTACGGCAATCGCCAGCCCGCCACCTGGACGGGCGATCCTATCTAGATGATAGACGACTTCACCTGGGATAACCAAAGATTTTTCTGGCGTGAGAAACGTTTCCTGCAACACAAGCACGTCCGCTATAGTAAACAGAGGGCACTTAAGCCAGGATTATTTGTTTATTATGCTCCTACAGTTTCATTGAAGCACACTGAAATCCATTAAAAATGAATAAAAAAGTCCCCCCAAAAAGCGGAGCAAAACTGGATTAGTAAAATACTGGGAGACTGACACTTGCAAACACCCAAAAGCAAAGGATTTTTTTTTTAAGTGACTCCCGCCAGATTTATTCGCTCGCTTACGCTCAGGAGAAGCCTCACTCAGCTTAGCTAAGCAGTTCATCAACATAATGCTGAGGGCATTAATCACTTCGATGATTTTATCCGAGTGTTTTGAAGAGAAATCAACCAATACTTTGAGCATATTGTTGGTTCTGGCCTCGATGAATTTTTGCATTTCTTCAAAGTCCGATGTCTTAACACTGGCTACCTGAGCATACCTGCCAGGAGTAGCCTTTATGGAGTATTTTCTGCGCGCGTCAACGAAGGAGAGAAAATTGCTGCTCTTGAATTTTAAAAATTCTAATTCAGATATCCGGGAAGGACACTGATTGAAGTTTAACCGATGTTCCCCCTCACAATTTATACATTTCACAGGAGTAGAGCATTGGCCAGTATGTTGTAAACCGCAGGTGGCGCAGAGCTGTGGCGATTTACATTTACCAGAAGGGTGGTTAAATTTGAAACAGACCGAACATTGGCGAGGTCTGTCGATTAATTGACGTATTTTCTGAATTGTGAACCACATTTTTATCTCTGTCGGAATGGATGTACCAATAACAGTCACAAAAACAGGAGACACTGAATTTTTCGAGTCTTTACGGAGGAACCGGCGAAGTTCCAAAATTTGTACATTATTACTCTCTGTGATTTCTTGGCCGACCTCATTCAACGGAATATCCACCGGAATGTTAAACAGCAGAAATCTGTTTGATATATTTTCCCAGACGACACGAATTTTAACCGCCACACCCAAAAACTCAGACAGGCCGCAAACCTCCTTAGCACAATCCACTTGTATTGTACTTATTATTATACAACCAGCCCTAGTATACCGGATATTATCTATGTCCACAGCATGAGCAACTTTAGCTTTAAATTCAGTCTGCACGACACGAGGGTCACGAGTAGGTATAGCGCGTGAGTCCACACTTTGCAAAAAAATATCAAAAAACTTTCCATCATTCTCCGCAGCCATATCTAATAGAGAGGACACCGGTGCAGATGACCGAGCAACATTTGGATAGTTAGAGTCACTAATTAAGACATAGTTGTCAACTTCCCCCATTTCTATACTAATTGCCGGAACTTGTTCAGCAATAGCATCATTAACAATATTAAAAGTCGAGTTGGCCATACCCGACATGCAAAACCCAAGTTACATAGTCAAAACAAGGAAAATAAAACTCTACTTACAGCTACAGCTCAATACTATAGACGAACACCCAGTAAATATTAGACCAATACCGAGAAAAAGCAGAAACGATACACTTACTTTATTACAATAACCGCAAGAGCCGCAATAATAGACAGGAGAAGACAGAATACAGACATACAAAACAAAATAAGAAAATCAAACAACAAATTGAAAATTAATTGGGTTAAGGCACACATTGGCATCCAAGGAAACGAGGATGCCGACGAATTAGCAAAGGAAGCGGCTAAAAATAAAAAAAAAATGATAGACCCTACCACATAGAAAGATCAATATAAAACCTTAAACGTATATTAAAAGAGCTAACAATGAAACAATGGCAGTTCGAGTGGGACTACGGGGACACGGGTAGGACAACCCATGGATACTTCTCAAAGGTAGACACAAAAAGACTTATAAGCTCTAAATTACTGAGCCAAATCTACACAGAACATGGAGCATTCCCACAATACCTACATAGATTTACCAAATTTAGCTCTCCAGAATGCATATGCGGGGAATTAGGGTCCCCAAAACACTTCCTCACGTCCTGCCCGCTCACACAGCCACACCATCTGGTCAACATCACAGTTAATAACGAAAAACTATGGCACAGAAAACTTGCAAACAACAAACATTTACAAAGTAAAGGTAGAGCAGTGATCAGATGGCTAATGAACAATGTAGAAGACATGAAACAGACAAACATAGATTAATACAACAGAAACAAGCAAAAACATAAAAGTCTCAGCAACCACCATATTTCTATATTCAAAGTGTATATAACCTCTGCCTTATTTACCTTCTCTTTCAGAAAAAAAATTATATATGTATATATGTATGTATGTGTATGTGTATATATAACAAAAATAGCAGTGTAAAGGACACCTCTTTCCTGCGACAAAAAATCGATCTTTCAGCGTCTAAGAGGGTGGAAGTTAATGCTAATTAACGGACTAATGACCGAGGAACATGCCCCACCCCACAGCGCACCAAGTCTTCAAATAGCTTCATCGAGTTCATGATAACAGCCATAAGGTATCTATGGACTGATCGCCATTAGAGCGCATTCATGAAAACAAATTCAGCGGTTACCAGTGATGCAACAGAGTATAAAATCAACAGCGAAAAATGAGAAATCCAAATCACAATGAGAAACCAAAATAAATGCAACAAATGAGAAACCAGAAACAACTGCAACAAATGAGAAACCAAAAAGCAATGAGAGAAACCTAAACACGAAACAAAATGCAACAGAAATCAAGCAGCAAAAGAAAAACAACAGGTAACCGTAAGTACAGTCGGAAAAAGGGAAAAGGAAAGGGGAGAAACTCCAACACAGGTAAAAGTAATCAATTTTTTTACTTTTTTTTATGTAAAGTTAAATAAACATGTATTAACCCCCTTCTCTTACAGGTTTTTCTTTTTTTTCTCATAATGTGCACTAATGGCGTCCGGTGCATGTAAAATCTGTCGTGGGAGCAAAGTCCTCTAAGTTACCTGTGAATTATACCTCTAGAGGTGCCTAGTCAGGTGAAGGTCTCGTCACCGGATCAAGGTTCTAAATTACGAGACCAACTTGCATAGCGATGGCATGACGTATGGGTGTGATGCCAAACCCTGGTCCATACAAAAAGAATCAGATCAATTAGCAGCAAAACAAAAATGGGAACAAAACTAAGACCTCCACATAGCCGTCCTACCAGCAATGGCCAGCCGATAAGTGGCATCTCTTCAGTGGCGCTTCGCGCCCCGGTGCCAGGCACTAAACCCGTTTAAGCTAGGGAAACCTGGCAGGTAGGGGCCTGGTCGCCGGTCTCAAAAAAAAAAAAGAAAAAGGTAGAGGTAAAACAAAAATTGTTCCGGAATCCTTGGATCAAGGCTGAACATTTAATTGAAAAAAACTTTTAGGATTTCTAATATTTTTAACTACTTAATTGTACATCTTTTTGAATTTGAAATCTGTAAGTGAATTTGCTTCCAAACAAATTAAGATTGACAAATTAAGATTGTCCTCCTTCTTACCGAATATCCACAAATTTAACTGAGACCTGCAGGCCATAGTAAAACATTTACAAAAAATTCGGTTCAATACTCTGGATAACTTCATACACTTTTCGATGATACAATAACTAAAATGGAACAAAAATCGCTATCACAGCGCCCGCTTCTGGCAGAATATTCCCGAATTCAAGTGGGGTCTGCTGGCCATAGCCAAAAACCTATAAATGAAATTTGGTTCAATTCTAGGTTGCTTTATAACTTTATACACTTTTCTGTGATACAAACAGGATACACAGACGGACGGACAGATATTTTGTAAAAACATGTTTTTCGGAATCTCTGACGCTTAAAACACATAAATCCGTCGAAAACCGGAAGTAGAAAAAAAATTTCGATTACAATACTTTCTTCTAGTACAGATAGAAGAAAGTGAAAAAAGGAGGATGTTAATAATTTGACCCTATGTACGTATGTATGTTTTAGTCTTGATCACGCATAACTTTCGTAAATGTGCAACGATTTTGATATTTTTTTTGTTTGAAAGTGTAAGACATCCTGGTGGTTCCATTTGAATTTCGTCAAACTCTGATGATTAGAACAAATTTGTTTTTACAAAAATTTCAAAATTAAATCTTTAACTCAAAGTGAGATTTTAATAACTTGTGATCGTGTGGTCTATTTAGAATTTTGTTTGGTTCCAAATCACACAAAGCTAATTATTTTAAGCTCTTAGCTCGATTTAAAGCACATAATCTCGTCCTTTCGAAAAAAACATTTTTTTTTTACTGGAAAGAACTTTTTTTTTAAACTGAAGCTAAAAGGCATGGAACCTGATTACAGAAGTTTCATTCCCAGTTCTCGTCAACTTGAATGAGAATTTCTTCAAATTAGTCAACTATAGCCATGTTGGCTTCATTTATGGCAACCTATTTTTATCGCCAAATTTGGCGATATTTACCCAATTGTCGTCCAGATTGACGAGAATTTGATTCTGTCAAAGATTTTATTAAATATTTATTTAACGAATAATTTTCGTAAATTATAATTTCTATTACAAATTACTTATTCATTCAGCAGATGTTGAAATCAAGATAATTGTGTATTACTGTATTAATAACTAAAAAGTAGTAAATAAAATAAACTTTTACAAAAATAAATATTAACCGACTTAAAAAAGTACTAAAAAGTATTAAATACTAATTCTTTAAAATTCTCTAATGACAAAATGTTATCCATTAACCATAAATCCGATATCATATGTCGGAATAAAAACGATAAATTTAATATGTTCAGTTTAATACCCACCAAACATGGATTTACGAAAGAATATATTTTACAAGAGATGAATTTACAGACTTATGATTTAGTTTACGAATATATACATCTGAAAAGCAGTCAATTACTTTTTGAAGTCGGTGCCAAACAACCCCAATCGATAAATTAGTAGATACTAGGTACGATATATTCACAATTCTTGAAGTCTGTACCAAACTACCTTAAGTATAGTAAGAATTGTGAATATATTGTACCTAGTATCTACTAATTTATCGATTGGGGTAGTTTGGTACAGACTTCAAAAAGTAATTGATTGCTTTTCATATGTACATATTCGTAAATTAAACCATAAATCTGTAAATTCATTTTTTGTAAAATATATTCTCTCGAAAATCCATGTTTAATGGGTATTAAACTGTACATATTAATTTTATCGTTTTTATTCCGACACATGATATCGTATTTGTGGTTAATGGATAACATTTTGTCATTAGAGAATTTTAAAGAGTTATTTAATACTTTTTAATGCTTTTTTGTGGGTCGGTTAATATATTTTTTTGGCAAAAGTGTATTTTATTATTCTGCGTTTTCGAAAGTTTAATGCGTGTATAATGTTTATCCGCAAATATGTTATTAAGTTAATAACGGATGAATGATACAGTGTTCGCCATTAAAAAAAAAATGGCACTCCTATTTGCACCACTGCATTTATTTATAAGTTTCATTCATTCGCGTTTTGTTTTTTTCTTTGTGAGTCTCAGATTAATTAAGAGTAAGTTTAGGATAAACTCAGCACATAATTGATATTATTGTGCCGTTGATGAAATATTTTACAAGAATTGTAAGTGGATATTCAAAACTAAATCCCTTTTATATATGTAATGATAAACATTTACTGCGCAATTCCCATTTTTCCCTCGCTGTATCTTGCGTTTTTAATATATTAGAATGTTTTTGCCATTAGAATATTTATGGAAAATGATATCGCCAAACTTGTATATTCAAGTAAACATGCATAAAGAAACAAATCTCAAAATCCCAGATCTTCATGAAACTAAACTTAAAAGTAGACGAAAATCGATATCTCCTTCAGAGTTTTGATAAAACCACATAAAAAATATTGTGATTTCTTTCCCCTTTTCTCTCCAATCCACGAGCAGATAATTTTCTCTTTTGCACCCGAGGTGTTTGAGCAAGGAAGGGTTCTGATGTTTGAATTCTTCGGCCTCAGCGGAATTAGAATAAATATAAAAGGAAGCAAAGAAAATTCATTGCGAATCGAGATGAAAGGAGAAAAAACGGGAATGAAATTCAGAGTTACGGGAGCGGAAATTCAGAGGTGAGAGACATCTTAATGCAGGGAAAAATTCAGGAAATGAACGAAGCAACAGCATTCCAGAAAAATGAAACTGGTTTCTCTTTTTCAATTTGAAGCATGTTCTGCCACATTTAAAAGGTTACTTTTTTGAAAGATTAAAAGAGTGGAGTTTGGAATATATTTGATTAAAAGGCATGACATCTTCTTAGGATTACGTTTCAGCTATACGATGCTGAGGAAATTTTGTTCGGACTTTCTTAAGTTATAAAATTTAAGAAAAATGATGTCGAGAAAAGTTATATGTAAAATGTACTCAGCCGGGAATTAGTTGAATTATATTTATTTTGTAAAAGGAAAAAATATTGCAAAGACGCGTTTACACTGTGGTTTAACTTTGCTAAACATCTTGAAATGAATGGGGTTTCTGACAAACCAAGCGAGAAACCATCGTTTACATCAGTTGTATTCGGTGGGCAAGTTAACTAATCTGTGAGAGGTTTCATTGATTATTCGTAACAAGGCCACTATAAGTTCACATTGATTGATTAACCTCGTGGATCGAGTGCAATTTATTTAGATGGGTGTAATGCTATTATTTTTGCTTAAATACAGGGTGGTCACACATTTGTTTTTACAATTCCATAGTTTAATAATTTGAGAAACATTATTTGTAAGGTATCAGTTCAAAAGCAATTTAGTAGTATTGCATCCTAAGTTTTTATCCATTCCTCTTTGCTGAACTCTTAAAGGAAATGGATACTTAGACTAGCTTCAGATTTACTATAAGCCAATAAGTGTAGGTATCATTCTCTGGCCATTACAAAGGCCAGACTTTTACATTGCACGAGATTTTATTTAATCTAAATAAGAATATATTACGTTGGGAAAAAACATCCAAATAAGAAGCTGTCGATTAAATATGTTGAACACAAGATATACCAATCAGCACTAACTTTAGTAAACGTGGTGATTAATGTTACCAGGTTCAATATGGCAAGAAGCGGGATGATTGTTTCTCAATTGGGACATATGCAGATATAACTCAGTTTTCTTTCATCTTATTAAATTTATGTGGATTAAGCAATCCCAAAAGGAAACAATAAGAAGTTAGTTCAATAAAGATACTCTCGTGAGGTAATTGACAAATACTTTTAATGTCAATCGTTTTTAACAAATGATATTTATTGAATAAACTTATAAGAACAAAGCATTCTGTTAACTCAAATGAGTAGCCAACATTCAAACTAAGCTATTGAAAAGTCTTCCTACTAATTAACCGCAGTATATTAAATGAAATTTATAATTCTTATTTGAATTTTAAACTGTGCAAATAATTAATTTTTAAATGTTAAAACTGCAAATACTTTTTAGGTGCGCTCGTAAATATATAAATACGTAGCACCTATAGTCGTCGTCTGGTCCGTCTGTCCGCATATGACCGAATGATTTGAAATTTAATATATATAATCGTTGCAGAATTTTGTCGAGTCATTTCAATGATATATATTTTATGAAAATCGAATCAAAACTTAAAAAGTTATTAAGGAAAGTTTTCTTTATTCTGTTAAATCCTATCATACGTAATCTATATAATAAAAGCGCAAATCATGTGACTGAGGAAAACAAATACCAGCTAACCACATCTTTTTTCATATGCCAAGTGGCCATTTTTATTCAAAATTATTTTTTCAAATAAAATTGCATAAAAGTTACATTTTTAGAAAGATCGTTCAAAAAATTGTTTGGTTGAGAGATGAGTTACATTCAACAATGTATAGATTCTGAGATAACTTCAGTGGAAATTAGGTTAACCGAATAACTCAATCCATTAGAGTAAATAAACACACGAGATTCATTCATTATGAGCCATAAAAACATTAAACCATGGAGGTAATTATTCGCAAAGCAACATCTCCATGGGGAAAAATAATTCGCATTTGTAAAAGTGGCATACGTAATAATAATAATAATAAAAAAAAGGCATGCTCATTTCGCTCCTAGCAGACGACATAATTCATTTCAGTGAAATAATGAGGATGATTTTTTTTACATTGTGAACTAGTAATAAAACGAACGCACCTCATATGTCACGTTTAACGTACAATTTCCAACATTTTTTATTCTGCGGATTTCATGCCACTTTGTAAAAGATTCATCTGATATACAGAATGCCTGTTTTGTAAATAAGAAACAATTTGTCATAAAAATTTCCCATTAAAACCTACGCAGATCAAATCTCTATATAAAAAAAGATATTTTTCCTAAAATTTTTGATATTTTAAAAACTAAACACAGAGCAAGGAGTAGTATGATACGTGCAAAAATTAAAAAACAAATTGTGCATTGTGAAAAACTGGGACATTTGATGTCCCGCCAGCATTCCCAACCGCTAGATGGCGCTATTTTCAACTTGCGAAAAGTTTCCCATTTATCTGACTGGGCTTATTATTTAATGGCTTTGCTTTATACGGCGATGGTGACGGTTAAAAGATTTCCAGCCTCCATCTCTGAAAAGGAAAATATAAACTTTAATGCACGAATTTAGACGCAGTAAGGATTTACTGTTCACTTCACCACAACAAAAATTCACAGAGTCTATAGTTTAAAAACACACCTAGGACAGGTGGATTACACTTTTTTACCAGTCGTCGGAAGCGAACTCTTTTCTCAGAGACTGGATCTTAATACACTATGGGGGGATGGGGGGGGGGTAAAGACTATCCGCGAGAGAAACCAACGTTCATAGCGCCCTCTGGCAAAGCGCAGAAGACGGTGGAAGTAAATACGCGTTACAATCTCCCCCTCTGGACCTCTGGTTCTGGTTCCGAAAACTTCCGATGAGTAACCAGAAATCTTTTGAAGTCTACCAGGCTTCTGTTACAGTTGCACGGACAGCTCATTAGCACCTCTATATTGACTATACTCTATGTAATTTTAATTGGCTGCTGAAGGACATCAGTTCTTCTTTTTTTTTTATCCCTACGTTGTCATGGCACTACGAGACGCGAGGCTCTAGTTTCGTTTTTCCAATGCTATAATCGGACAAAGGACGCTGCTTTCTATTAATCTCAAGTAGGATGGGACAAAAAGAACTGCCAGTCAGCCAAATACGGTTTTACCATAGTTACCGACCTGAGATATGGACCGAAAAACCAACCTTGAGAAGTCAATTAAAATTACATGTAATATAAGTGCGGATGTGCGGTACGTGCCTATGCCTACCGAAATGTTGGGATAATTTTTAATGAGCTATCTCATATGTTGTTAACGAACTTTGAGATAGGACGGTATACGGACCATCTCGGTGTGGCAATAATTTGGTACTCCATTTTTGTTTGGATTTGCTAAGTGGAAGTAAAGTCACCCACACCTGATCTCCAGGACTATGATCTGGATCTGGTCGACGTTTCTTACCCGCACAGAATTTACGTTTATCTTGCTTTTCTTCGACTAGCTCATGTACTCCAGATGAAAAATTTGCAAACTTTGTAAGGTACGAGATAATTTCTAGAACCAAATTATCGTTATTTATCACAGTCCTTAAATAATGCGTAACATCGTCAAGTGTACGACGCAGTGTGACATGTGGTCTCACATTTTGTTGAATTCATTGCAAACCTAAGTTGGTAAACATTATTCCCAGGAGCATGCACATTTCCTACTAAAATGGCAAGCTGAGGTTTTAAATCGTGAAATTTACGCTCAACAGGGTTTGCTTGAGGATGGTAAGCAGGTATTTGACTTTGCTTAATGTACAACAGATGACATAACTGTTGCATGACCTCGCTCACAAATGGGGGTCCATTAGCACTAAGTATTCTCCTAGGTAACCCATCATTAAGGAGTGTCAATGCACATTCCCATAAGCGGTAGCCTGTGATAATGCAAACAATTCCTTACACCGTGTTGCACAATTTTCAACACTGAATATCTATAATTTTCCAATTTGGCTTTCGGAAAAAAATCCAAACAAATCTATAGAAAGACTTTCCAGTCTTTGAGCATAAGTTGAAGTTTGCAACACTTCAGCTAGTTTTTGATTGATGCTTTATATCGGTTGCAATCAGGACAAGCTTTAACATAGTCTGATATAAATTTTCTCGTACTTGTCCGGTAATATCTTTTAACAATCCGCGGGAATGTTCCTTCGGCGCCATAATTCCCAGCGGTTGGGGCATCATGGTATTCTTTTAGGATCCTTTCACGGTCATGAGTTGGAGCTACCAACTGAGTTTCTTCGACTTCAGGGACATATCAGTACAGTACATCCTGATTTATTAGATAGCCTATTTCGGTCCAGTTAACTAAATCCGTAGCAGGGGGGTTACTCTCAAAACATTCCTTAATTTTTTCCAGCTCTGGGTCTTTCCTCTGTTCTTCTCGAATGTCTTTAGAGCTTTTAGTGGGGAAGTCCACCATAAAAGTAGTCATCACACATGAATCTTATGAACAATCTGTTCGACCATGTTCTTGTAAAATTTCCAATTATTTCTTTAATAATTATTTTTTCATAGATGACATTTGATAAGGCGGACCAGCTACTGATGCACGGTCCCCAATAGGAATATGATGTTGTATAAAAGAAGTGGGCTTTCCCCCTGGTTTGAACACATCTTCATATTCTCGTATCAATTTGCTTAATTCTTTCCTTTGGTCTTCAGGTAGATGATTCCTTCTTTGCGTAACACGCATGAATTAAACACGTTCGGCAGTTTCTACGAAAGCAGTGGGTCATCATCAGAAATAATATCAAAGACTTGATGAGGAATATTGTGAAAATAATACTGCCAGTTCTTTACGCCAAGGACAATTCCTGCTTTTTGTAAAAAGTCTATTCCTAACAAAGTACGATCTTCTTTTCCTTTGGGTAAAACAATTACAGTAAACCCTCGATTTAACGGACTAATTGGGACTAAGATGTGTCCGTTAAATCGAAAGTCCGTTAAATCGCAAAGTACTATTTATAATATTATTTTGTTATAATTATAGTACATATATATATTATTACGTACTTGTAATTACATATATTAGTACAGTACAAATTACATATATATAATATATATATATATATACCATATATACAGTGTATATACATGTATTGTATCTATACAATATATGTATATACATAAATATATATTGTATATACATATATACTGTATATACATATATATTACTGTATATATATATACATATATAAACACGACACATTACTTTTAATAATACAATATTAGTAATGAAATACAAACGAATTACCACCTATGAAATTTTTATGGGATTGAAACACTTTTTGCACAGAAATAATAATTAATGAACAGGCAATAAAAAAATGGAAAAAAATTACAATGCCCCAAAAAGAACAGGCATCATTTTATGTTATTAACATCACATTAAGGTTGCTCCTTTTTTTACTTTAATTTTTATTTAATTTTTAATTTTCTTTTATTTTTGAAGAATCGGATTCAACGTCCGTTGAATCCGAAGTCCGTTATACCGAGATCCGTTAAATCGAGGGTTTACTGTAATTCAGTTTTAAGATATTTTCCTTTTACTTGGATATTTACTTGGAGGTTTTCTTTTTTCGCACTAAAAGTGTTATCTTTAAACCTTTCATGTTTTTCTTAAATCTTATCCTTAACTGGGAGTTTCTTTTTTGGGTTACTGCTACATGTTTTTTTCCCAGCATCTTTCCGAATACAGTAAAATCTCGTTACAACGAATCTCTGGAGACCACTGATTAAATTCGCTATAACGAAATATTCGTTAAAGTGAAAATATTTTTGTACTGAAATAGAATAATATGACTTTTTTACAATCCAAATTATATTCGTTAAATTGAAAAATTCGTTAAATCGAGGTTCGTTGTAACGAGATTCTACTGTACTATCGTAACTATCTAACTTCTCCACTAGTTTCTCTGGAGTTATTATATGACCCCATTGGTCTAAAAAACGTTCCATAGAGTCTGTCGGGGCCCTCTGTTTTTGATCTGATCAGATATCATATGAGATCTCTTAACCCTTTGACTGTCCAGCAAAAGTCCAAAATAGTAATGTTTTCCTTATTAAAAAAAAAAAAAAACGCTAAAAAAATAGATGATTTTTCAAACATGATATATAAAAAAATAATTTCGTATATGAACATAATCCTTGAAAGTATTAGCCATTACTCAATGTTTTAAAACTGCATTATATCTGTAGAAGTATATTAATTTAAATAAAGCTCCTATTGCAGTGAGATATCTACAGCTTAGGGAACGGATATATCAGTTCACGACACTGAGAAGATTAATTGTTCAAAAGTACTAATATTGAGGCCTGAAACCTACCCACTGAAATAATTTTTCCTATGTTTGCTAAACAACTGTTTAAACCTTTCCGGACTTTAAATCTTTTTAAGAGCATTGATTTTACATGCGTCTAACTTTGAGCAGTTTCTTCAGTTTCTAGTAGGAGAGCTGTTAAATATTTTAAGGTAGGTATTTGAGGCACTGTGAAAATTTGTATAGCCCCTTTTTTATAATGACTGAATATTAAATCAAGGATCGTGGAGCTTAGCCAAAAACTTTAAACATTTTATTTGCAAAAGAAAAAAAAATCCTTGAGACCTTTGGAAATTAAATTCTAATACCTTCAAATTTAGTGTTTAAGGAAATAAAAAATAAAAAAGATGGATAATTTAGTCGGGTTTAAAATTTTGAAAGGCAGTTTCAAAAGTATTTCATAAATGTCGAAAAAAATATTTGAGACATGCTGACATTTAGACAGAATAATATTTATACCCAGAAAAAAATATTTTGAAAAAAAAAAATAGGCCATTTTGGAGGCACTTTCTACCTGCCAGCTGATAAGAAATGTTATACGTGAATGCGAGTAAGCAGCGCTATGGGTAAGTTGAATTGTGAGAGAGTGTATATCGGCGGCCGGTTGAGTTGAATCTTACTGCGGTGTGATAGGCTCTCGCCAGACCACGTGACTTATAGCAAGCGTGCAGTTGTTAGAAAATTTTTGGAGTGTTAAAAGTTTCTCTACATCTTTAATTAATGATTATTTTGTGACTTGGCAATTACGCAGTACGAGAATGTGACTTGGCAATTACGCAGCACGAGAATGTGACTGTTGTATATAATTAGCCTTAACCTCTTGGGGACGAGCGACACGTATACGTGACGCAGAAAATGCTCAGAATCCTCGATCATTCCCACCAGTAACTTTTTATTGTAAACTTTGCCTTATTTAATGACAGCATTTCTGCGATTCAGTTAGGCGAAAATTTCTGTTTTGAGAAACCGGCGGTAAAAGATTAAAAATTCTGTAAAGGACGCTCGTTGCGAAGGGGTTAATCAAATAATCCCATCCCATCCCGTAACATAGTAAGATGTAATAACTTCTCTGTACTGCGTAATTGCCAAGTCACAAAATAATCATTAACTAAAGATATACAGACTAGGAGTGATTTACGAAGGAAAATTTCAGAGTTAATAACATATCTAAACTTGGCACTACATGATCTTAGAACTTTTTACGGTAAAAGAGTCACGAGACTTGGCTACATTTGTTACATGTGACTTTTTTTTATGAAATTTCACTTCTTTTTGTATGCAATCCTCCTTTTCTTGATTTTGGGCTCTTTTTGGACATCATCTAGTGGTTTTCGTCAAGCTCACACCCTGTCCTTATTATTTGAAGGTACGAAAAAATTGAGCTTTAGTTCCGTTTACAAAGTCCTCTAGATAAAAATAAGTTTCCAAGGCAAGCACTGAGTTATGGGGGGGGGGGGGGGGAGTCAAAAGTACTCTCAATTGCTTCCAGGAAAGGTGCTATCGATCTGAGGTATTACTCGCTGTCTCAGATACTTGTTATTTGGCATACAAAGTACTGTTTACTATACAAAGAAAGATAAAATTAAAAATTCTGGAAAATTCCAACAAATCGAACTATTTTTGATTTTTTGATTTTTTTTTTTCTAATTTTTCGATTTTTTTTCAAAATTTTAGCGATAATTTACATCTTAAAAGTATCCACAATGCCAAATGCCAGGCTGGTAAATTCTATACCAACTGTATCACACAAATCGCAATTTTAGAAAAGTTTTTGCTCCTGCACCCTTTTAAATTTAGAATTTTTAGAAAACTGTTCTGGGTAGCATTTGCGTCTTAAAAGTAGTAGCTATGTCAAATTTCAAGTTTCTATCTTTGACAATTCCATAGAAATCGTAATTCAGAACGTTTTTAGGACGCTTTTCGCGCATTTCACCCTTTTAAATTTCGAATATTTTAGAAACCCTTCTTACCAAGCATTTGTATTTTAAAAGTAACCGCCATGCCAAATTTCTTGTTTCTAGCCCCTTCAGGATCACAAAAATCGTAATTTAGAATTTTTTTCTAAACAGTACTTTGTATACTAAACTACCCTTTTAAATTTCGATTTTTTTAAAACTGTCCTGTGTGTACCTTTGCATCTTAAAGGTAGCAGCTATGTCAAAATTCAAGTTTCTATCCTTAACAATGCCACAGAAATCGTAATTTAGAAAGTTTATAGAACTCTATTTCCTCATTTCACCCTTTTAAATTTCGATTTTTTTAGAAACTGTTCTTAGAGAGCATTCGCACGTTATATGTAACTACCATGCCAAATTTAAAGTTTCTAGCCCATTCAGTATAACAAAAATTGCAATTTTAGAACATTTTTCGGTCCTGCACACCCTTGGCAGTAATTACACTGCTATAAAATATAGCATATGATAGAGCAAAAACCTCCCACCATCAATTTGCCACTATTACTTTTGAAATCTGTTCGGTTGTTCCAGAGATTACCTCCTACAAACAAACAAACGTTAGTTTTTTATAATATTAAGTATAGATTTATAATTTTTATTACATACTTTAACATAGAAACATAACAGTTTTTTAAATATAAATAATTAAATTCCAATGAATAAAAAAAAAAGTCTAATGGATAATTATAAGCAGTCTTCGATTTTCTAACACATTTCAGGAACCAATTACATTAAAAAATCACCGTTTGTACTTGTAAAATAGCTTACATAAATCATAAAAAAATGTAATCGTATGTAATAGAACCCAGCTAATACGTTCCCGGTTAAGTCGAAGTATCTTATAAATCGATAATTTTACCTTGTTTTTTAACCCACTTAAATAAATATACTACAAAATTTCGTTATCGCGTATAAAAAAGATTTGTATAAAAACTTTATCAGTAAAAATGTTTCCTGGGAAATCTATTTACATACTGATGAATCGCTCTTATCTGAAGAGTAATTCATATACCGGTATCGAAATGATCGATCGATTAACAATTATCCCCTAAAAACAAGCAAATAAACGTAACTTTTTTATAATATTAGTATAGATGATTCCAGTGCTTAATTATTCTGAATATCTTTATTAATTGACAGTTAAAGGTAGAATATGTGCAAAGTTTTAAAAAATATTTTAAAAGGGGTTTTTTAAGTATTCGGTTTGGCCGAATATCGCAATAATCAGCCAAATGGAATATTTTGATATTCCATTGGCCGAAGTATGGCCGAATACCGTAAAAATACCAAATATTCTGCGTATCCCTAATCCAAATATTCTAAAATATCACAAGATCTTCTTGTTATCCGAGCAACTATGGATAATAAGCATTTTCTTTCTTTTTTTTTACATTGACTAACTTCTTTAAAAGTTAAAACATTTTCAGGCTCAAGTGATTAATATTTACGTTAACTCTAATATTTATTTCATTTTAATTTTAACTCATTAATTCGTCTACTGTATTTTTTTATACTTTCATATCATTACATTAAAAGGAAGCAAACTTTGTTTCAGATAATAACATTAGAACTGAAATTTTAATCCTACTGCTAATTGCTTTATATACATGACAACTTGTTCCCGATTCTGCTTTAAACTGTACGTAATCTTTTTTATTTACTTTACATTTTCTTTTTAATTTTCCTTTAATACACCATAGGAGAAAAATACTTACAGATACAAAGAAAAACAAATTTTAAATTATATGTTGATATTCATTTATTTACAAAAGTTAAGTAAGTTAATTTCAATGCAAGAAAATCAGCTCAAAAGTAATTGATGAGATTAAGACAATTGTTGGTACCCTGACGATAATAACAAACACAGGCTTTGGTTTAAAAATCAATACTCATCTTCTAGATCAATAAGACTTAAACACAACTTGCAACGAAAACAGCAAAATTTTCACTCGCCCACATGCGATGAATCATTAGATAGGATTATACTCGTCAGAAAACCATTTTAACACGAACATATAGGGTCAAAAGAAACCCTCCAAATCACTATTAGATATGTGCGGACATGTGTGTATTTTACTGTATTTGATCTGGAAAAGTTTTTAATTATTGTGAGAATCTGGTGGGAACGTTTCGAATGATTAATTTCTCCGAGAGGATGGAGGAATGAACATTGCTGATAAAATCATGGACTTGTCATTCACACAACCGTCTTTCAGATCTGTTTTTCTATTCGTCTCTCATAAAGAACTTATTTGTTCAGGAGGGGGGATTTCACTATTTTTGGAATCGTAGAGTGTTCTCATACATTCTAAGAGCACGTCGAAGAATATTTATCTTTCTGTCCACGCATCGAAAAATGCTTGTCCAGTATTCAGTTAGGTTTTCTCTTACCGGGTACGGCTACTCACTTTGTATTTAACAACGGAGTGGCAAAATTGGGATCTACATACTTTTAGAATAAAACAAATATTCCATAAAAATACATATCTTACTATTCCTCGCTACAAAGCTTCCCACACCACGCTATACTCTTTCCAGTGGCTTTCTTTTTCTTTTTTCGTGCCCCGTAGAATAATCAAATCTCCCGAACATGAAGTCACTCACAATAACCTCCCTCTTTGGTTGATTTCACTTTTTCTATCCCACTGAACCAAGTATTTTCTAAAGTTTGCGTACGTTCCTTGACACTGCCATCTGATTATTTCAAGGGTAGTGTGTTGATTCAAACATTTTTCTCTACCGAAAGCTTCTGTACCCTTCAAAAATTCTAAGAAAAATTACCTGTTTATCAAAGTTAGAAGCTCAGGAAACTCGAAACAGTTGTCCAGTGGGAGGGGGGGGGGGGCGAATATTAATTTGGAAAAGAACATATTAATGGACGTGTGATGGATTTTTATCTCAATATTCATTGTAAACTAGAGGACAAATGGGGTTGTTTCACAAAACGGCCTTGGCTCAAATATACATGAAGAAAATTTATAATTGCTTCTTAACAAGGGACAAGATACTGTTTCCCCATTAAAGGTGACATAGAACTGATTTTAAGTCATGGGAGAATGTCAAAATATATAAATTTACGATTTTCACGCATTTGCTTACTTAAAATAAAACGGTGGGAATAATTTTGGAAAAAGAGATGCTTTTACTTTTCCAGGCTATAAAAAAGATAATTAAGCGACACATATGGGAAAATGCCAATGGATGTAAAAAGCAAAGAAAGGGAGGAGAGTTATAAAGAATTACAGAGTCTAACAGAGGGGAAATAATAATACTTACATAAGAAATAAAACTGAAATACACATGATTCTAACAAAATTAAAATTCATTAAACAAAAGGAACTAGGTGATTAAAAAAGAACTAGGTTAGCATTAGTTTTAGAAAAAAGAGGAATTTATTCACTTTTGAAAAGAATTAACAGATCTACCCAATATAATAAAAATTTATGCGTAGACATACTAGCAAAAAATGTGCAAACGAATTGTATAACCTCTTTTGCTGGTAGTCGGTTAAAAATATAAAATTAACAGAATATTAAAGACTGACAAGCAGGGGCAAATAAAACTCATAATCCTGATAGGCAAGGGCACTTGCACTCTCCACCCATTAATTAGTGAAAGAAAATTAATGTTTTTGAAAGATTAGATATCAAGCGTAGCACAAGCTTTTTTGTTACATTTTTTATGGAAATCTATATTATTTGTTGAGTAGGTTGTCAATTAAGAAATAGAATAAGGTATCAGTTATAATAAGCCAATTCCTGTCCAGACGCCGTAACCTCTTAAAACAGGTTAATTTTATCTGTTATAAAAACATTATTCGTTTACGGAATATTAAATGACATTTTCACGACCAGTGGCGATCTTCAGTAATCAGGTTGCCAATCATTTCCCTTTGACTGGGGTATTTTTCTATGCCCATCTACGTTATTGCGACAGCTGACGGCTGTTTTCATGATTGATTAAAAAAGATCAATTAAATATTTGAAAATCAGCTTTGTAAAATGGTAAGTAAATAATGTCGCTAACTGATAGATTTGTGTAAAATTTAGAAGAAAAGTTTTCTTTTAGATGCTATAAGAAAATCGTTTTAAATTATGACATTATATATATATATATATATATATATATATATATATATATATATATATATCGTTTTAAATATGACTCACTTTTCCCCATTAAATGCTTTTCGCATGTAATAATTTAATTATTTAAGTGTTTTATTTTTTTCAATATTCACGTGTAAATAAATATTTCATTTAAAAGTACAGTGTTTGGAAACGCTATAAGGGAATAGTTAATGTGACGTTTTAAATATAACGCAATTTTCACCATTAAATGCTTTTCCCACGTAATAACTAACTAACTTAATTATTTTAAAGTTTTCTTTCTTTTTTAAAATTCCCGTCTAAATATATTTTTCGATTAAAACGTGTCTATAAATATTATTTGGGCCTTTTCAAAATCTTTCAAAAGTAGGTAAAAATAGGCTATTTCAAGCTATGAATTAAATCTCCATTCGAATAATGAAATTTTGAATAAAAAAAATTGGAAGAAAAAAACTTTAAAAATTAGCCAGATTTAAAAAATGATTCGACACATACCAGAATCTAGTTAAGTATATGCCTGAAAAAAAAAGGTTAAATTGCTATACATATTTTTTCATACCATAAAACTTTTTTAACTGAACTATTGTGGCCGATTTTAACATTAAATATCGCTTAAAATAATTCTTCGATTTAAAAACTGCCTGCTTGATCGTATTTATTAGACATTTCTCTATAAAACTACCAACTGTCATGTATTTATATGTAATAGGTTTTTATTATAGGTTGAGAAAGTCCAAAGATCAAAATAAATTCAATTACTGCTACAGCTGCGGTTGTATTAGTTACCTTTTTTTTAAGAATAGAGAGATATAACTTGTAGGACTCAGGGACTGTGCATGTGCATATTAAAATACTTCAGGAAATTAAACAGAATTTTATAATATGACACATTCCAAATTTCTTTTCAGAATGTGAATTTCTCTATACGTTAAGATATGTTGGTTGGATAACTTCGTAAATCCAAATATTTTGGATAAAAATAAATACATGAAAGAGAAACAGTGCAAAGAAAGTAAGATGTTTGACATTTTGAATTTTGTGCTATTAAAATTAAATGTATTGACTGTACAGTAATACTACACTATATTTTCTTCTCTCGCATGCATCTCCCCCTTTCCTAAACGTGTCTGTGATAGGCAGTATAACTTCGTAAATCCAAATATTTTGGATAAAAATAAATACATGAAAGAGAAACAGTGTAAAGAAAGTAAGATGTTTGACATTTCTGAATTTTGTGCTATTAAAATTAAATGTATTGACTGTACAGTAATACTACACTATATTTTCTTCTCTCGCATGCATCTCCCCCTTTCCTAAACGTGTCTGTGATAGGCAGTAAATTTCCTTTCTTTTGTTAATATTTCTTTGTTAATATTTTTGATCTCTCGCAATACTAAAGAATTCAATCTTCTCTCTGGTTTCCGTTTACGAGCACCCTCAGATGGAAAAGGAAATTATAAGCTGAACGTTGGAGATAATTAAAAAATATTCTCGTTTTTTCTCCCAATATTTTTTTGCTATTAGCGAAATGCCAGGCACAACTGAACCGAAAGAACAGGGATGCCATTTGAGGGAGGCTAGGGAGGCAGTAGCACTCCCCTAGAGGAATTTGATATTTCAGAGTCTATCAGTTAACATAGGGCAGACTCAATATTTTTTTCAAAAACTGCACAAAAGCTTAAAAAAAAGAAAACTTGTCAGATTTGAATAAAATAGAAATATTAACATTAAATAAATACTTTAAGCACAGAAATGAATAATTATCAATAATATTTGCTAAAGCCTTGCTGTTCAAACATAGAGTGAGATACATTATCATTAATGAGTACTTTGAATAATTTAAAAAATACATGTAAGAATAAAATTATATCTATTGCTTTTCAGCTATGCGCAATAGGATCCAGAGAAATTTCACATTCATCAAAGAAAACTTTTCCCCACTCCCATCAATAAAGTTTTGAAATGGCGTCCATGCGTGAGAAAAATGAAAAATCACCCCCTCCCCCATTTCCCCGTATTATACACCGAAGAGCCATTACATTATGACCATCTGTTTAATACGACGTAGGGCCAAATTTCACCCTCAAAACCATCCACACCCGGCATGGCATTGAGTCGACAAGGTGCTGATAGGTAGTCTGAGGTATCTTGTATCAAGCGCTCACCAACTGGTCCTGGAATTTCCGCACATTGCGAGGTGGTAGCGTGGCAGCACGAATTCGGTTTTCCAGGTGTAACCACAAATGCGAATTTGGATTCATGTCATGCGAATTTGGAGGCGAAGACATGACTTGAAAGTCACTAGAACGTTCCTCGAACCACCTGACGATTTGACCCGTATGACATGGTGCATTATCTTGTTGGTAAACGTCATCACTCGCCGGAAACACTGTTGTCATGAATGGGTGCATCTAGTCGGCAACGATGTTCAGGTAGCGCACAGACGTCAGGGACTGTTCTATGGGGATTATGGGTCCTAATGTGCTCCATGAAACATCGACCACACCATAAGCTAAAGAGGCTCGCCATTTCCTATTATGTCACTAACCCCACTTTGTTTGAAATATACTTAGCGCGTATACATATATATATATATATATATATATATATATATATATGTATATATCATGTATATATATACATGGGCGCTTTATATACTCCAACATCAGCCGCGCGCGCGCGCCGTGGTTTCTGGGCGAGCTCATTGTTATAGATCAGTTTCAAGCACGTGATCAGCTGCCCACCAAGCGTTTTCCAACCAATCATAATCGTCGATTTGTAGCCTGTATTACGAGCCAACCAATCACAATCCACCATTTTTGGCGTGAAAACAAAAAACAAAGCTAGTTGCTAGGGTATGATGTCAGTTGAAACTGATCTATAGATGGAGGGAGGTCATAATGTAATGGCTCGTTGGTATATAAACTAGGTGATCCAATCGGGGTTCTCGAGATACAGAACATATTGCCCGGTGCACAGAACATAGGTGAGAACCATTTTCAACACTTTCCAAAGAAGTTGAAAAATGTTTATGACTTAGGTTTGTAGCTGGCCATCTGTCTGTCTGTCCGTGCTCTAACTCTTGTAAATATACTCTGATTGCCATGTAATTTTTGTATGTTATTAACGTTTACTATAGCACGATCGCTACAGGATATGAAGTGTGTAGCGTTTATAGTTCTTTTACAGAGGCAGTCAAAAGTATTCCGTTACATTACGGTCAATTGTAATAAATCGTTCTAAGTGCATTTTAATGGTGTTACACCATTTCAAACATAATGAAATTTATATGTATTTATGAAAAGCCCTAAAACATGAATTCTGTAGAATATGGGATGCAAAGCATTTATTATTCATTTACAGGGCCATACAAAAGAATTCCGTTGGTTTACTAATTCTAATCACACCGAAACTCTTATTCTAACTCAGGGCGCGAAATTTCCGCTCGCCAACTCGCCATTGACGAGTAGATATTTAAGGTTGGCGAGTAAGTCTCATCTTTTAAAATGTTGTGCTTCAAATCAAATTATATAAGCTCAAAATATCGTGCCTCAATCCAACGATACGTGGAAATGTTTTAAAATCAAGCGATAGTATTTATCTTCCAAAAGAGGAAAAAATGTAGCGTCATTTACTTTCATTTCCCCCATCTGCATTCGTCCCCCCGCTTTTCGCAACGCGCAAGCGCCAAGACTGCTTTTTTTTTGCTTCGGAGGCCGAATCAGATCGCTCTGCACTCCTGCGCCAAGTGACTCAGGTTTCGTCATCTAAGCGCAGTTGCTAGAAACACGGTAAAAATTATTATTTTCTTCCAAAATCTTTTTTCTTTCGGTTTAGCGTTTTTCTTGGTTCTGTGGTAGTTGGCGGTAATTTAAGTGGCCTTTTTTAGTTTATATTTCATTTATTGTCATGAAGAAAAGACAAAGCAATAATATAGAGTCCTTTTTTTACTAAAGGTAATTCATCAAATGAAAAATGCGATAAAGATGCAATCACAAATGTTGAAATTGAGCACGTGCATTCTCAAGTGAAGTAAAGTGAGATTGGATCT
Organism: Maratus michaelseni; assembly: GCA_963931845.1. Taxonomy (NCBI): domain Eukaryota; kingdom Metazoa; phylum Arthropoda; class Arachnida; order Araneae; family Salticidae; genus Maratus; species Maratus michaelseni. The sequence goes on along the minus strand of OZ007590.1, from coordinate 250,763,435 downwards.
GCTAGCAGCAATAATCCACTTTTTTCACATTTCAGTTCTGCTACAACTGGTAAAAGGAAATGTAACAGTGATTTCCAGTCGCCACTTCCAGTTAAAAGAAAATTTAACAAAGAGTGGCGAAGCCATTTTGAATGGCTTTTGTATGATGATAAAACTAGTCTTGCTATGTGCAAAATTTGTCAGCAAGTGCCTTCCAGTAATGTTGATAAAAAGTGGACCAATGGTACTTTTAAAAAAGAGTCCTTTTTTTTTCACAACCAAAGCAAAATCCACTGTGAAAATGTTGCCATTTTAGAGGCTAAATTACACCAATCAGAAACACCAATGGCTAAATGTGTGAAGTAAATAGACCAACACATGTTTTCTCATTTGAAAAATATATTCAACGTGGCGTACTATGTTGCAAAGCATGAGAAACCATTTAAAGACTTTGTAGATCTTTTGTGCATAGCTGAGAAATTAAATGTGGATATTTTAACAAAGTATGGCAATGAAAAACAATGCAGATATTTTATCCATTTTATTGCTGAAACTTTGAAGCTAGATTTAGTGGAAAAATTAAAAAAAGTGTACATATATCAGCATTCTGGTTGATGGCTCCACAGATAGATCAAGTGTTGAGCATGCAAATGTGTATGTTCGATACGTTGATGCAAAAGATAATCATATTAAAGAGGACATATTAGGAGTAATAGAGATACCAAATTCTACTTCATCCAGTTATTTCACAGCCATAACTGATTTTCTAGATACGATTATAGGTCCAAATGACTATAGAAACAGGTGTTATATTGTAGGCTTGGGTACTGATGGTGCTTCAAATATGGTTGGATACAAATCAGGATTGGCTATGAAAATAAAATCTATTTGTCCTAAATTGATAAACATTCACTGCCTTGCACACCGTCTGCAGTTAGCTGTTTTGGATGCATGTGATGAAGTTGAATATCTTAAAACATTTGATTCAGTGGTTAAGAGTATTTTTAAATTTTACCATGCCTCTGCTAAAAGACTTCATATGTTAAAAGAGACAACAGAAAATCTAGGAGAAGAAATTTTGAAACTGAGTGATATTCACACTATTAGATTGTTATCCAGCAAGGAAAGTGCTGTTAAAGCTCTCTTGCAATCTTGGAATAGTGTTGTAAGCCATCTGGAACAGGTGGCCCATGGGAAAGACAATGATAGTGCTAAAGCTAAAGGTTTGCTGAAAAGTTTGAAGGATAATAAATTTCTTAAAGTTCTGTACTTCCTCTTGGATTTCTAGAGGAAATTGAATCCTTTAAGTGTGGCATTACAAAACAAGGAACTTTTCATTTCATCTTTGAAAATATAAAATTGAACATTGCATCTCAGTTCTGACAGATCTCGAATCTAGTGTTGGACCAACCGAACAGGAGTTTTTGGACCAAATATCCATCTCAGGGATAATAAAGGATGCGCAGCTGACAAATATTATAAATGGGGAGCAAGAGTTTCAGACTTTAAGAGGGAGATTAATTAAACATGCAAAGATACACATCACAGAAAGACTGCAATCTATGTCAAGAGATGTGTTAACATCTCTGCATGTTTTTGACGCTTTGGGTTGGCCTCCCAAATAAAAAAATTCTTCAATTTGGGATAGAAGAAATAAAGAAGCTCTACATGTATTTGAACCCAAATCTCTTTAATGAAAAAGTAGATATTGTATTGGCAGAGTGGGCAGAATTAAAGTTTATGTTCTTTTCACTAACACTGAGAGATATGCTGAAGAAGTTTTGCAGTGAAAAGTGTTCAGCAAGCTTCCCCAATTTGCTCCAGATTCTAACATTTTGTGCTTGTCTACCAGTGAGAACAGCTTCGTGTGAGAGAGGCTTCAGCTGTCACAACAGACTGAAGACTGCATACAGAAACTCTCTGAAGACTGAGACACTGGATGATTTGCTCAGAATTTCTCTCAATGGACCCACCGTTTCAGAGTTTGACCCTACAGCTGCGATTGACAAGTAGTATTTCAGTTCAGAAAGGCAGCGCTACACAAAAATGAAGTGCTAAAAGTTCAGGAACTTTTTCTTTCATGACTTTTTAGTGGTATATGACAATTTCTGTAATCATTGAACCCTTATGGTAACCTTATTTTAAGTTAATAATAATAATACTATTATTTTTTTTGCACAGTATAAATATGCTTCAATTTTTTAATTTCTACATTCTTTTACGATTTCGGTCACTAGAAAGTTTTCCATACTACATCTGTTAACATTTTAAAAATTGTTCATATTTTTCATGAATGTAAAATATTATGGATTTAACAGATAGCTTCTTCTAACAATGGTCTATTTAAATTCAGTTTGTCATAAATAATTAATTCATTTTCTGGGCAAGTGTGGTGGCCGATGTTGCTGTCAGAATGAATGTAAAATAGTGGCGAGCAAAATTTTTAGTCTGGCGAGTACCTTTTAAACTGAAATTTCATGCCCTGTATAGTAAATCCTCTTCAGACGCCCTTAAAATTCCATTCCCCCGTAACTATATAATCCAAAACGTTTTTTCAACTTTGCTAACTATACCAACAAAATTTATAACTATAACATGGGTGTTCAGTACAATTATTTTTTGATTTTATGATTTAGTTGCTCTGTTTGACAACAGATGGCGCCACTATGCAATTTAAAAAATATTTTTATTCAGAATTCTGATAGATCAGTTTAGTTTGAGTTGGACGGTAGAAATGCTTGCAGGGCATAAATTGTTATTGTTTTTCTTCTTATTACGTTGTACTGCGTTTCGCCCGTATCTGCTGGCTGGGGACTTTACAATTTATTTTATAATTTAGTTTAAAGCTTTCATGTAAGACGAAAGTCATTTGAAATAGGTTTATTCCTGAGAATATTTTTGAATTAGTGAATAGATGTGAAACCAGAACTTCCATTGTATTTATTTGTGGCTGTCAGCTGTGAAGTTTTTGTTTTGTCAAGTTCATGTTTTTTTTGTGTTTGTGAAAATAAATAAGAAAAACAAGAAAGATTCCTTTCTTTTAAAAATTCTCTACAATGGGTTAAATCCCATATTGGTATAAAAGGCAACGAAAGAGCAGACCAACTTGCTAAATAAGCAGTTTCGATTTGAATATACCCTTAAGAGACCAATTGTAAAACTTTGTTTACTTCCTTTGCATCAAGAAAACTTCTTGATGGGTGGAAGTATGTTCAGTACAATTATTTTTCCCCTATATGATTCAGTTGCTCTGTTTGACAACAGATGGCGCCACTATGCAATTTAAAGAATAGTTTGATTCAGAATTCTCACAGATCAGTTTAGTTTCAGTTGGATGGTAGAAATTGCTTGCAGGGCATAAATTGTCCTTCTTTTCTTTATTATTATGTTGTACTGTGTTTCGCTCGTGTCTGTTGGCTGGGGATTTTACAATTTATTTTATAATTTAGTTTAAAGCTTTCATGTAAGACGAAAGTAATTTGAGATAGGTTTATTCCTAAGAGTATTTTTGAATTAGTGAATAGATGTGAAACCAGAACTTCCTTTGTATTTGTTTGTAGCTGTCAACTGTGAAGTTTTTGTTTTGTCAAGTTCATGTTTTTTTTTGTGTTTGTGAAAATAAATAAGAAAAACAAGAAAGATTCCTTTCGTTTAAAATTTCTCTACATAAGAATTTTAGAGGCACTACGGCGAGATATGATGTGAGTACTTTTGTTTTTACTGTTCTTTGATTCTGGAATTTGGTTTGCAAATACAGTTTAATATGAAAGGGTAAATATATTCTGGAAATATTATTTTGCAATAAGAGAACAATTAAGTTTTGTTTTATTGAAAACAATAGAATAAGAAGGTGTTCTAGAATTATATATTGTTTGGATAACTGTTCTTGAAAAGAAAATTGTTCTCAAGAACATTATAATTTTTTTTACTTATTGTTCTCAAGAATTTTATGAATTATTTAATTGAAAAGTTTGAATATTTAATTATTATTGTGGATTATTTTCATATTGAAGAATTTTAAAGATCATTTTAAAAATTCAAGCACATATTAGAATTGAATATTTGATTATTCTATTTAATATTACTTCTGTTTTTTAAATTAATTTGATTAGTTCTGTTTTGAAATTATTCTGAATAGTTTTGTTTTGAAGTTTTGTTAAACAGATTGGAAAATTGTTTTGATAATGTGAATAGCAAAAATGAAGTTTTGATCAGGTTACAAAGATTGGATGGTTTGCTTAAAGATTTCTTAAGATTAGATTCATGTTTATCCGATGAGGATTCTGAGCTAGCAGAATTTGAAGATAGATATTTTCAGTTGAAATCAAAATATCAAAACAAATTAGATACCTTGAATTCGATAGAAGTTGTTTCTGCTATAAAACAAAATCCTGTTCAAGGTTCTCCTGTTGTTGTTCCAAATCAGTGTAATATTAGATTAGGCAAATTAAATATTCCAGTATTTTCTGGAAAATTTTCTATACCGGGAGGCGGCAGCACAGATAATCACCTCATCGAGTTCACGGCTGAAATTTCAGAATTAGTTAAAACTTGATTGGCATATTAAAACGCAATCGGTCTGCCAAGTCATATCTTGGTGGAAAACACCCGAAAACCCGATTTTAGCGGATGGCTCGTAGGTTTACCATTGTGTATTCCTACTCCCAGTCCTGCAACCTACCAGTCAACCGCTAAAATTCGGTTTTAAGGTGTTTTACACCAAGATATGACTTGGCAGACCGATTGCGTTTCAATATGCGAATCGAGTTTTAACTAATTCTGGAATTTCAGCCGTGAACTCGATGAGGTGATTGTCTGTGTTGTCGCCTCCCGGTCTATTCAGAATAGACAAATTTTAAGGATATGTTTGTTTCCACTGTCCATTCCCTTTGGGTGGTATTTGGCTTTGAGTGGTATTCAGAAATTCCAGAACCATAAAGGTATACTTTCTGAAAAACCAGCTTCATTTATTAAGCACATTACCCTTTCTAATGAATCGTACCAAGAAGCTTGGGAAAAATTGTTACACCTGTATGATAAAAATAAACAGATTGCCAATTCTTTTATTAAATTATTTTTAGACCAGAAATCAGTTCTTCAACCTAATAGCATATATATAAGAAATTTGCTTAATACTACTAGTGATGAAGTTATTAGGGGTTTGAAAGCTGTTGGTGATGAAGCTACAAATAGAGATCTATGGTTAATATATTTTTTATTACAAAAACTTGATCCTGAAAGTAGAAGACTTTGTCTATAGAAAGTACAGAATCTGAATTTCCTACTTTGAAAGAATTTTTTGATTTTTTAAGTGTAAGATGTTCATCATCAGAACTTATTTCGAATAATGAAAATGATATGAAACATTCAAAAAATTCTAATTTTGTTGGTTCTAAGAAGACTTCAAATAATAAACAATCAAAGGTGTGCTTAAAATGTCAAGGAACGCATTCACTGTACAAATGTGTGAAGTTTAAATCTGTGGATGTTGTTGCCCGAAAAAAACTTTGTTAAACGTAATAACCCTAGGGGTTACCTAATTAACCTAGGGTTAATTGTTGTTCTTAGTGTTGAAATTATCATAAGGTTAAGGAATGTCCCAATTCTCATTTAAAATGTTTTAAGTATGAAAGAAAACACAATGTGCTCTTACATGAAGAGAGTAAGGGTAATAATGTTTGCACGATTCAGAGTGAAAATAAATTATTTCCTCATTCATCTGAGAATAAAAACCATCTTTCAAATAAGGAAGCTGTACACGAGTCACCATCTCATGAATTACAAATTAATTCTAGTGCTTTTTTCAATAATTCCAAATGTGTTTCTTTTCTTCCTACTGCTAGAGTTCTGTTATATAATAATGAAAATAAAGCTTATTCTTTCAGAGCTTTGCTGGGTTCTGTTTCAGAATGTACTTTTGTAAGTGAAAATGTCATAAGAACTTTAGGATTAAAAAGGAAAAAATGACAGAATTGTTCTAAATGGAATTGCCGGAGTATCAGCTGGACAAACTCAAGGTTAAGGGATTCTTACAGTTGTGTCAAAGCTTTCTAATGAGATCTTAAAGGTTCAGGCGTACATACTGCCTAAAGTAACATCTCAGTTACCAGCTGAATTACTTGATACGAAAAATATAGAGTATCTTAAATATATTAAATTAGCAGATGAGGATTTCATGAAACTTCAAGAATGTGATGTTATTTTAGGATCTGACTGTTTCTTTACTATTTTAAGTAATGATAGAATTGTGAGTACTGAGAATGAGCCACTTGCCCAAAATACTATGTTTGGCTGGGTGGTAGCTGGAAAATTGGAGCTTAAATGTAAATATTCTTCTACTATTAAATCACATTTCCTTAGTGTTGAAAATGAATTAAATGTTGATATGTTATTGCAAAAATTTTAGCAAGCTGAAGAAATAAATGTTAAAAAATCACATTTGTCTGAGGAAGAAGAGTTTTGTGAACATCATTTTTGTTCAACTTATCAGATTAATCCAGAGGGTAGATTTGAAGTTAAGTTGCCTGTTTACAAACATGTGATCTCATTAGGCGATTCTAAAGCTATGGCAGTATCGCGTTTGTTTACCATGGAAAGAAAATTTCAGTTTGACGAAAACTTTGAAAAGGAATATAGGAATTTTATGAAACAGTATGAAGAACTTGGTCATATGACACCTATTGAAGAAACTTTAAATTCCACCAGCAACAAAGTATATTATCTTTCTCATCATTCTGTTATAAAAAGTGATTATATTTCTACAATGTTACGAGTGGTATTTGACGGTTCATGCAAGCCTCCTAATGCTAATTCTTTAAATTCTGTTTTAGCAGTTGGTCAAATTCCACAACCAAGTCTTTTCACCATTCTGACAAGATTCAGAATAAATCCTATTGCTTTTACGGCATATATTCAGCAAATGTATAGACAAATTTTAGTTGCTTCAGAAGACCAAGATTTGCAGCGTATTGTTTGAAGAGAGTCTGTATACTCTGCTATATGGGAATACTGGCTGAAAACTGTTACTTATGGTACATCTTCAGCTCCATTCTTGGCTACTCACTGCTTATATCAAGTTGGTAAGGACATAGAGAAAAATGATTCTGCAATAGCTGCAATAATTAAAGAGAGCTTCTATGTTGATGATTGCATGTCAGGTTCAATCTTAAGTGAAGAGGCTATTAGAATGATTAGAAAACTTTCAATGACTTTGGAAAATAGAGGTTTTTATTTAAGGAAGTGGATATCTAATTCTTCCGATGTTATGACTCATTTATCTTTAAATTCTCTTGAGTCAACAAATTTAGAAATTCATCCAGATGATTGTTCCAAAGCCTTAGGACTTACCTGCGATTCTACAAATGATGCTTTTATTTTTAAAGTTAATTTGAAATTTGATGATAACGTAACTAAAAGAACATTTCTTTCCCAATCTGCCAAGTTATTTGATCCGTTAGGACTTTTGGCTCCATGCACCATATCTATAAAAAAATTTTATCAACAATTGTGATGGATGAAATTGGATTGGAATACTGCTCTTCCTGAAAAATTTCAAGCAAATTGAAAAAAAAATTTCAAAAGAAATTTGAACAAGTTTGTCTTATTCGAATTCCTCGATGGGTCCAAGTTTCCAGTAAAGAGCTTATATTTCATGGATTTAGTGATGCTTCAGAATTAGCTTATGCTGCAGTCATATATGTGGTACAAGCCCATGAAATGAAATCAAAGGTGACCATTTTAGTTGCTAAAAGCAAGGTAGAACCACTGAATCCAATTTCGATTACAAGGCTTCAACTGAATGGTGCTCCACTGCTTTCTAGATTGTATGCTACATTAGTGACTGTTTTGAATACATTTGTTATTAAGTTCTATGCATGGACTGATTCACAAGTAGTTCTATCATGGCTGTCATTTCATCCTAGATGTTGGAAACATTATGTGGCCAATAGAAAATCTGAAATTTTAGACCCTGTTCCATCCGACTGCTGGAGATATGTCCCAGGCAAGGAAAATCCAGCTGATATTGCTTCTAGAGGGCTATCGCCTAAAGATCTTCCTGATTGCTCCCTTTGGTGGGAGTGTCCTAAATGGCTTTCTTTAAGTCAAGAACATTGGCCTGAACAACATCAAATTAAGACTAATTTAGACACTGTTAATAAAGAAAAAAACTAAATTTTATTTTCCAGTAACTGTTAATAAGTCTTTAACTTATTTATTTTTGAGAAATATTCTTCATTTACTAAAATTGTTGATGTTTTAGCTTTTTGTATTAGGTTTGGGAAAAATTGTAAGGAGAGATTTGGCAAAATGAACATCAGCCCTATGAGTAAAAGTAAGTTTTACCCATTCTCTAACAAACAAAAGAAGGCATGCAGATAATTTAATTATTTCTTATATTCAGCAGCTATATTTCACAGATGAAATTATTTGTATTAAATCAAATAGTCCAATCTCTAAAAAAAGTTCTCTTTTCTCACTTTGTCATTTTATTGGTAGTGACGTTTTGCTAAGGGTCGGAGGTAGACTGCGAAATTCACCCCTCCAGTACAATGCAAAACACCCTGTCATCTTGTCAACTCAACATAAATTAGGTGTGTTAATTGTTAAATAGTTTCATGTTTTGCATTTCCATTCTGGGTTAAATTTATTATTAGGTATTATTAGACAGAGTTATTGAATAATACGTGCCAAGATGTTAATTAAAAACCTTATTCATAAATGTGTTACCTGCTGTAGATATAGAGCAGCCTCTTCCAAACAGTTAATGGGAGATTTTCCTCTTAGCAGAGTTACTCCTAACAGGTCATTTTCTGCATGTGGAATCGATTACACAGGGCCTATTAATATTTTAAAATATCGAGGTAGAGGTGCTAAAACTACTAAAAGCCATATTGTCTTATTTGTTTGTTTTGCAACTAAAGCTCTACATTTAGAGTTGGTGAGTGATTTAACCTCTGAGGCGTTCTTTGCTTCATTAAACCGATTTTGCTCTCGAAGAGGTGCTCCACAGCATACTTATAGTAATAATGCTACAACATTTGTAGGTGCTAAAAGGCAACTTTCCGATTTGTATAAATTTATTTGTTCAATTGAGAGAAATGAAAAAAATAGCTATCTTTTGTCTCAAAGAAATATTCAGTGGCATATGATTTCTACAGTAAGTCCGCTTTTGGTGGACTGTGGGAAGCCGCAGTTCGTTCTGTAAAATTTCATATTAAAAATGTAATTGGAATTACAAATTTAACATTTGAAGAACTTTATACCTTTTTGACTCAAATTGAAGCTATCTGGAATTCTAGACCATTAGTTGCAATTGATGGTGGTAACAATTCAGATAGTACAAATATATTGACTCCATCTTATTTTTTAACTGGTGATGTTATTACTTTTCCAGCTGAATCTTTAAATGAGGAAAAATTATCTTTACGGTCTCGTTGGGATATTGTGCAAAAATTAAAGTTATGTTTTTGGAGAAGGTGGAGTATTGATTATTTGAGTTCTTTGCAAAATAGGAAAAAATGGAGAGTACACACTGAAAATTTTAAAGTAAATGATGTAGTAATTTTGAAAGAGGATAATGTTCCTCCATCTGTTTGGCCATTGGGCAAAATTATTGAAATTCATCCAGGTAAGAATGGAATAGTCCGAGTAGTGACTGTTAAAACTTCTAGGAGTGTCTTTAAGGCGGTATTAAAAAAAAAAATATTTTTCCACGCTCAACAACTCAAAATTTTGAGACTCATTTTCAGACTCATTTTTAAAAGTAAAAACATGAAACTTTGTGGCGTGATTTATGAAGAGATTTATAAGGGACCTATGTTTTTATTTTTCGTTCAATTAATTAGAAATTGATTTACAAACAATTAATTTCACAGTACGATATTTTATTTTTGCTTCCAGGTCTATCGCTTCGGGAAATTCGGTTCAAAACGTCCACTTTGACAGCATTTTTTGAAATATATTCTGTCTTTATCAAAAAATCGAGACAATACGGACATTAATGGCCGTATTTACTTTATAATTATAAAGTTTCTGAATAAGAGAACCTGCCAATTAGATGCATTTTAAAGCAAATAATGAATTTAAAAATGTGTCTCTTAATAAGCAGTTTGGATTTGAATATACCCTTAAGAGACCAATTGTAAAACTTTGTTTACTTCCTTTGCATCAAGAAAACTTCTTGATGGGTGGGAGTATGTTCAGTACAATTATTTTTCCCCTACATGATTCAGTTGCTCTGTTTTACAACAGATGGCGCCACTATGCAATTTAAAGAATAGTTTGATTCAGAATTCTCACAGATCAGTTTAGTTTCAGTTGGATGGTAGAAATGCTTGCAGGGCATAAATTGTCCTTGTTTTCTTTATTATTATGTTGTACTGTGTTTCGCCCGTGTCTGTTGGCTGGGGACTTTAAAATTTATTTTATAATTTAGTTTAAAGCTTTCATGTAAGACGAAAGTAATTTGAAATAGGTTTATTCCTGAGAATATTTTTGAATTAGTCAATAAATGTGAAACCAGAACTTCCATTGTATTTATTTGTGGTTGTCAGCTGTGAAGTTTTTGTTTTGTCAAGTTCATGTTTTTTTTAGTGTTTGTGAAAATAAATAAGAAAAACAAGAAAGATTCCTTTCTTTTAAAAATTCTCTACAATGGGTTAAATCCCATATTGGTATAAAAGGCAACGAAAGAGCATACCAATTTGCTAAAAATGCTGTAGAATTAAAGCATTATGACGAAAAAATCAGTCTTAAATTTCCAACAAGTAAGAATAAAAACTTTTTCAAAAAGAAAACATTAACTGATTGGAAATTCTGTTGGAATGTTTCTTCCAAAGGAAAAGATACAAAATTAATATTTCAAGCAGTCAACCCTAACTTTATCTGTACTACAATTACAATGGTATATTATCTGAGTGGTCATGGTAGCTTGCCAGCCTTCTTATTAAAAATAAATAAAAGATCTTCTCCAAACTGTCCTTGTAACAAGGGCTCAGGTAATGTTACACACTATATATTCGGCAAATGTCCATTAATGCCATATATTTTAAATTTAATAAAAATAAAACTTTAAGATCAAATCTCAAGAGTATCATCCTAGATTTATCAAATAATAAAAAACTTACTGAAAACTATAATAAACTAAATGAATAATTATCATTTATAAACAAATGATTATAATGTCTGAAAATATTTCTTTTCCAAGTGATTATATTTCTGTCAAATCTATGGTTACTGCGTAACCATAGGGTACATTTTTGCCCATTTATCTGTAAATGTATTATTTAATCAAGAAATGTTTGTTTTGTTCATATTTGTATTTTATATATCATGGATAACTAAGAAATAAGCCAAAGAGGCTCGCCTGAATGCGGGCAGTCGAATGTGACTCATTGTAAATAACACCATCGTTCTTTTTGAATAAACTTTCGCCGACGGTCGGAGGGCTGACCGCTTACTTTTCATAATGTTCACGGGCCTTGACGGGATTTTGCTTGGGGGTTTTCTGGCCTCTCCCATTGCTTTCTGGGCTTGGTCCTTGGCTGTGGCCTAGCTGGTAGTGGATTTGGTCTTTACCCTCTGGACATTCATAGCTCAAAGCCTAAAGGTGGGTTATCCAGAGTGGGAGATTATCTGTTTCACACCATAATACCACAGACTCCGGCTTGTCTCCGGCCAATTGTGTATCCGGGAGCCATGGTGTCCGCTGCACTGTGTGTTGAGAAACACTGCCTGGTTCGCCACTTTTGTAACTGCTGGTGATTTCGGCTGTTGCAGCTCTTTGGTCACGGCGAATAATGCATAATAATTTCCGCTTTCCTCTGGTATCAATGCGCCACTGGCGACACACCGCTGGCCGGCGACTTGTCGTTTCACCATCAATACATCAGTGTCGATACGTGCTCACAACGACCGCATGTAAACAACCCACCAAACGCGTCGTTTCTGATAGCGATGTTTCCAATCGCCGAGCCATAACAATTTGACCTTTATCAAAGTCTGATAAATCTGCTGCTTTTCCCATTATGCCGCTAATCCCACTATGTTTGAAATATAATGCATGGGCGCTTTATATACTCCAACATCAGCCTTTCGCGCGCCGTGGTTTCTGGTCGAGCTCATTGTTATAGATTAGGCGTGTCAAACTCGTTTACCGCTGCAGGCCAAATTAAGCATTATATTACAAAGCCGCGGGCCACATAAAAAAAGTAGATAATATTATTTCCAATGAACAGAATAAAATTTGTACGTACAAAACACAGCCATGTGAAAGAACTATTCACGCAGCAAATTTCCAATTTATTACTATACATATTTTATTTTATCTTAGTTTACGGAAGAATTCTCAAAATTACTTTTCATCAACCATGGCTATAAAATTTAACTGAACTTTCTAAATTCTCTTTATTTTAAAAATTGATTGTGCACGCTAATCTGTTAATCTTAATCTAGCAAAGGCATAGCTGTCAGTCTTCCGTGTTTCTTCAAGTGAAAAAGAGAATATAAATATTTTTGATTCAGGAAATTTATTTAATAAAATGTGTTGTATTTATGCGCTACTGATGTCGTATAAAAGTGCGCATCGAACTTAGCTGAAATATGCCTCATTGCATATTATACTTTAAAAAATTGGTCAATTGGTGAATAATTACAGAAATTTGGAAACATCATATATTCATATATTTGCGCTGTAATGTGAAATCGTACTGAAATTTAATTAACTGCAGTAATAAATTCTGAAGAATAATTTCAACATCAATCATTAGAGATGATAATAGTAAATAGATTACTGATTTTCATATTTCTTGAAATTCAAAACTTTGCTTTTGAGCTCCTTTTTGATATATTCTAAAAATTCCTACTCCGATGATTTTTGTAATAATGCTTGGCAACATTTAAAATGAAATACATTTTCTTTTTGAAAACGTTAATACTATTAAATAACAAGAAAAACAATACTAAATTTTCCTTGCAATTGAAATTTACTCATGTTCTTTGTAATTAAAAATGAAAATTCCAAGTACACTGTCTATTAATAATACACATTTATAACTTCTTGATTTAACATGAAAATTGTAGCCTTGTTTAACAGTTCAAAATTAACAGTCAAATCTTAATGATGGAAAGACGTGAAATATCTGTATTAGATGGTAGATCTGTTTATTTTCACTATACATATTTCCAAGATATTTTCTAGATTGACAATGATTAATCATGTATGTACAAATACAATATAAGTTTATAAGCACTATAAGTTTTAAAGCACATATCCGGCTTTTATAAATCTATCTGGCTAAATATAATTCTTTCTAACAATGGTACTTATGATTAGTATTTTGAAATTTCTTTAACTGCTTTAGACATCATTTCTTCAATTTCGTAGTGAATGATTTCTACTCGCGGGGCATTTAATGTAATAAAAACAGTAATTAGACATTTTCAAAGCAAATGTATTTTCTTCAATAGGTTTGGTGAAAGCATTTTGATTCTCTATTAAGAAGTATCAGTTTTAATTCTGACAGTTTATCTTTCCGATGTGTAACAAGATTTTTTTGTGTGTTTTCTTTATACTTTGTGTTGTATCACTTCTTAATGTTACATTCTTTCCAAACTCCAACAGTGTCCACATATCAAACATAAAATTTCAGTTTTCCTTTGAATATAATTCATCATAATATAACTCATATCATCATAATATATTTCATATAATTCATCATAATATAATTCATCGTAAATCATCTTTAAAAAAATCTGCGATGTTTAACTTCAGATTATCATATTTATTCCTAGTGGTAAAGAGTATATACAGTGATCTCTCACTTATACGCGAAACACGGAAAGCATTTTTTCGCACCAGTTTTTTTTATAAGGTAATGTTCGACTTCTTTAATCGCAGAATTTATTAATCGAATTTTACTGTTTTAAAATAGTGGTATGAAAAAGTAATTATTGAACATCGCGTATAAGTGAGAGATCACTGTATTTTTTTTTTTTATAAACCCTGGAATGTATGAGAGTATGTTAAAAATATGTGTGTAAACCAATAAAAAATGAATGAAAAGAAAGAACGATCATGCAGGATTCTAGAAATATCACACGAAATTACTAACCGAAGTAATGAAAATAATTAAAGTGCTTAAATCCAAAATCCTTGTGTTCGACGAAAGTCCAAGTGATAGTCAATGATATATTCGGGGGTTTTGTGTCAAGCACAAAAGAGATAATTTGTGTCACTTTCAAAGTTATTTAATTTTATCTTTTGATTTTTTAAAAATTTGTCTGCTTTAAATTAGCGCCGAATTTAAATTTTTTTTACAATGCATTTCTTAGATTTTAATAAATGCATTATATTATTTTGTAAAGTGGTGTAAAATCGAAGAGAGAAAAGTAAGTATTAGTTTAGACATAAAATAAATAAAATTATAAGTAAAATAATTTAAAAATTTTACGAATCTTTAAATTTTCAGACTCAAGATTCCGCGCTTTGCTACGTTCCGAGTGATTATCTGTGTATCCTCATTTTTTTGTGCTAAAATATAAAACAGAGTTATATCTGCCCATCTATATATTTAAAACACTAAGCGTTTTCTTTCGACAATCCGTGAGAACAAACTACTGCATCAAATTACACCATTATTTTTTTTAATGAAAGATATTTGAACACAGATTTGTTATCGTGCATTCATTTGTTCAAATATTTAATTAATTAGCCGTAATTTTCAATTAAACTTTTACAATCTGATAACGCCCACTGTTGCGAGGTACAGAGTTTATTCCCTAAACTCTGTGGTTCGCCAATCTTTTGACATTAGCTAATATCAACTAGGTAATATTTTAAAATTGCAATATAAAATCTTAAAAAACTTACTTAAAATTAGCTAAAATATAATCATAATACAATATCTAAACACAAACATATCAATATGAATAACAAATCTCACGTAAAATGTTGCAATTTAAATTATTCCTATTGAAACAAGATGTGGCGAGTTATCACTGACACCCAGCTAACATTAAAGTACCTATTTTATTTTATTTATTTACACACATATTCAATTTTATTATAGGAAAGATGGTTAAATTACTATGCATTGTTTTGGTGCTATAAAACTTCTTTTAACTGGACTATTTTGACCTATTTTAACATTAAATATCTCTTAAAATAATTCTTTTATTTAAAAATTGTCTACTTCAGCATGTTTATTACAATTTTTTCATAAAATTCCCAGTACGAGTGTTTTTTATGCAATTATTATTATTATGAAAAAGGGAGATTAAAAGGTCACAATAAATTCCAATGCGGCGGCGGTAGCAGCATTAGTAACTTTTTTTTTAGAATAGAGAGATAACTTAAAAATTAATTTGAGGAATAAGCAGCAATTTTCGGTTCGCATATTTAAAGCTTCTAGAAAGCGATGTATGTTAAAATTTTTTATAGGTTGAATATATATATATATATATATATAGAATATTACTTTCTTAATTTACATATTTTTTTCATGTTATTTTTCAAAAACATAAAACTTTGCCATTTTTCAAATCTTTATATAGATTTGTTCAAATAGTGCAAGGAATCGGATTACATATATATACGATATATGTTAAACTGTAGTATTTTTATCTACACTACGACTTTTACTGTTGATCATTATTTGAAAATTACAGAAATATTTACACTGCTATATCTCTAGATAAGGTAAAGCCAGGAAAGATGGCGCGATCGGAGAGATTGCGCACATAGAGTTTCGGGGGGAAGGAGTAGAGTGAGAGCGCAGCGACTCCAGGCAGTTATACAACAACAGTAGTGGAGTGTCTACTTGAAAGTGCACGTTAATTGCTTTGAGCGTCTAAGATAAAGTATTGCTATTTTGTTTTGTTTTCCCAAAGTAAGTGCTTGAATTTTCATAGCTATTCATCAGAATTTCTATACAATGTCAATAGTACAAAATATCTTAAACTTAAACGATTTCTCATAAGCTACTAATCTAGACTAACAATATGAACATCAACGGTTCGTTTTAGAAGAGGTCATGTTTAAATAAAAGGCCACGCAATCTCTCCTACCGAAATTGGAGAGATTGCGCATCTGCTACTTAGGAGAGATTGCGCATCTGCTACTTAGGAGAAATGGCGCAGTGTTCCCATTAGTTTCCATGCTAGGAGAGATTACGCATCTTATTGGTAAATTTGCATATAAAAATGAAAAATGAAAATGGACTAATTTTAAGTTAGTGTTTTTAAGTAACATAATTTTATTTTGTAATCTTATCTGGACTTGCTTTTTCTGATTCTTCAATTTTTTTTCCTTTAATTAAAATTTTTTAATCGTTTTTAAAATTATTTCCTTTTTCTGATTCTTTAATCATTAGGTTGAAATATTCACTCCTAATACAATAATATTTGTCCACAAAAACCTTACAGCAATGTCATTTAAGTGTAATTATTTTTGTTAACAATTTAATTGTAGTTATTATTAGTAACAATCTCTCCTATCCATGTGCGCAATCACACCAACCCTGTAAGGACAGATTGCGCAAAATAACTTTTTTTGGTTTTATTACAACTTTTCTATTAAATTGCAACATAACAACAAAATAGCAATGGAAATTCATAAATAACAAATGAAGTAAAAATTATTCATGAATAATTTAGCAAAAAATTAATATATAGATTTTTTATTGCTATTCTTTTGAATTGTGAGCAGACTATCGTAGCTTTACCTTATATTAAGAGGTAAATGAAGACTACTTTTTTAAAACTAATAAGTTTATACGTGAATAAACTTATCAGCAGATCTTTCACCTCAAGTAGTCAAGTTTCATTTGTAATTTTTTGTATTTAATATCGACTTATTCAATTCTTTACGGACAGTTACACTTACTTTCAATGTAATATAAATAATCAAATAATTATCTATATTTATGTTATTTAAATTATATGTCGTTCATATGATTTTTTTTTCTATTAAAGGTGGGATAAGTGCTCCAATAACACTGATAAACAAGAAATTTTTTCTTTGAAAATTTTAACAGATTTAAGTAACCATACCCTTGGGAATTTAGGAAATATTCACAAAAAGGTGAAGTTGGTTTCCGGTTCAGAGATATATCTCATTATGTTATTTTATTGCCTTTTAAAGTACTTTGTTTCTACAGTCTAATGACCCTGAAAGTGAACAAATATCTGCTACTTATAATACATCTAGGCACCAATAAGATGTATTTCGACAGACATTGTGGTGCCTTGAAGATTTTTTCTTTTGTAAAAAAATTATCATTATATCATTTAATTAGCTAACAAGCGGGTGCTTTTAAAATTCCTCGTAAGTGTGTTCATTCCATTGATAGTTTTTGTTATATTTGTGGCGAATTTATGAGCACTACTCGCAGAAGAAACATTACTTCTTTAACTAAAATTGCCTATAAACATTATTGTGGATGCAAAATTGGCGGTCAGGATAAGCCATGGTCACCACACTTTTGTTGTTTGCGCTGTTCTACCCGACTTCGATAGTGAATTAACGGGCAGGGGACTTCAATGCCTTTCTCCATACCAATGATCTAAAGAGAACCTAGAGATCATATAGAAGACTGCTACTTTTGTAGGACTTCAAAAGCAAAAGGAATCAATTTTAAGAAGCAGAAGCATATTCAGTATCCCAACATCGATTCTTGTACGCAGCCAGTACCTCATAGTTACGTACTTCTTGTGCCACAGCCGCCAGTAAGCTACAGTCTTTCAGCTGATGAAGAATGCATGTCATCTTGTAGTCATGAAAGTGAAACAGAAATGGATTACATTCCACCACAGAAATATTTGAAGCCTCATATGATAACGCAATTAGAGTTGAATGATCTTATTCATGATTAGAAGTTAAGCAAGAAAAAAGCCTAATTTCTATGATTAAGACTTCAGGAGTGGGATTTGTTGGCTAGTGATGTACGTATTTCTATATACCATGACAGACATAAAGACTGCATGCGTTTTTATGAAAAATATGGTCAAATATGCTTTTGCAACGACATTCCAATCCTTATGGCATCTTTAGATCTATGTCATAAACCAGAGAAATGTTGAATTTTTATTGATGCGTCTAAGGTGAGTCGAAAAGCAGTACTCCTTCACATTGGAAATAAATATAACTCCATTCCTGTAGGCTATTCTTCACTGAGAAAATAAACATATGATACCTTGAAGAAACTGTTACTTGTGTTGAAGTACAATGATTTTAAGTGGAAAATCTGTGCTGACCTAAAAGTCATTTCTATTCTGCTGGGAATGCAACAAGGTTACACGAAACATTCATGCTTTATCTGCGAATGGGACAGTCGTGCAAAAGATAAAAATTATTGTGTACAAACGTGTCCTTCTCGGAAGTCTCTAGAACCTGGTGATAAAAATGTAATTAACCAATCTCTTGTAGCATCAGCGGACATATTACTTCCACCACTCCATGTCAAGTTGGGATTGATAAAAATTTTCGTAAAGTCTCTTAATTAGACAGTAAAGCATTTGCGTTTATCCGAAACGTGTTCCCATCAATATTGGATGCTAAAATAAAAGAAGGCATATTTGTAGGTCCAGACATCTGGAAAATTATGAAAAATGACCAGTTTGAAAGTATTCTTACGACGGTAGAAAAAGACGCATGGCTTTCATTCAAGGACGTTGTGCATAATTTCTTAGGAAATAACAACGCTACAAATTACAAGTGTATAAGTTCAAAATATGGTAAACAATTTTAAAAAGCTAAATTGCCATATGTCATTAAAGCTTCATTTCTTGCACTCTCACATTGACTTTTTCCCAGATAATATGGGAGAAATTAGAAACGAGCATGGTGAACGATTTCACTAACACATTTCTGCTATGGAATCTCGTTATGGATTACAATGTAATGCAGTAATACTTGCCGATTACTGTTGGTTCATCAAGAGAGAAGGTACTGAACATAAATATAAACACAAAAATAGGTAGTACTAATGTACTCAAATTAATACACTCAAATTGCATTCAACTGCGTAAAATGTGTGTAAAATATGTGGAAAGCGTGTATAAACAGTGTACACGTATACTGCTGGTAAATTTAACATTTATGTATTATTATTATGCATTATTGTACGATATCCTAAATTGTGATACATTGTAATAACCTATAAATACAGATCCTTCGTTTAAAAAAAAATAAGAACCAAGTAAAAATTTCTAATATCATTTTTATTTACTCAAGAGTGTATATAATTGGAATATTAGCTTTAAATTTGAGAAAAAAATAAAAAGTCAATTTTTGTTTATCAGTGTAATTGGCCAATCGTCAGTAGTCATCCACAATGAGATAAAATGCTTTATAAATAGTTTGTGTTTTGTTTCAAATGAAATATTAGAATTTTCCCATGTGCAGCCACCTTTCATACGTCATTAGCAATAAGAAAAGAATTGTTGGTAATTTTATTTGTATTAGTAACCAGTCATTTTTTCTGGTATAACTGGCCGTATAACTGGTGAAGTTGCTCTATATGATACTCACAATTTATGATCTTAAATTCATGAAAAAAAAAATGAAACAGATAGCATTAAAAGATGCCATTTGGAAGATCAATATTTTATCGCTTAATGTAACGCGAGATTTATAATTAACGCTTCAATTTCTGAAAAGAAAAATGTAGCTAACAATCACAGGAATAAAAATAATCAGCTAAAATGTAACTCATCCAAAATTTCTTCTTTCAGCTCAAAATTGAAAATGAATAAAAATTACCATTCAGATATTGTATTTGAAAAGAGAATTTTAAAATTCTAGAAATTATTTCTTCTCCTTATAAAAAATCACTTAAGTATTCATCTTGCTATTTTCAAATGTGCTTTGGGGAAAGAAATAAGACCTCGAAAAATAAAATATCTCAAGATCTCATTTCATTTTCACCCCTTCGAATTTGACATTCGTTCGACGTCTTAAGGATGAAAAAAGAAAAAAAATCTCAATTTTCTTTCTTCCTTCTGTTATGCCCACAGGTCCAAGGCATCTATATTTATTTCGGTTTTGTTTTTCCCACGTCAGGACTTTTCTGATTTTAGCGGAATTTCATTTTCAGTCTCTCGTTGGTCTGTCGGTTACAGTTACTGGCAAGGTGCCAATGTATCTCTATTGTGAATTGTAAATATGACAAGACAAGAGCTCAATAAATTCCAATATATGTGCAAACATGTAACATTTTCGTCTTACATAACACAATTCAGTCGTATGTTCTCTCTAAATTCAATCATTTCTCCGAAACACCCAGTCTTCCAATTCTGACTATTCAAAGAATGACATTCCATTATTCGTTTGTAAAGTAACTAGCATGGCAATAAAAGTGAGTAGCATTCATTTTTTTGTTTGTTTTTCTATAGGAAGCTAGTATTTAAAATTCCTGAAAGCACAATATGAAGAATTTTTTTTTTAAAATTATACCACATATTTAGTTTTTAAATCATCCTTTCCACAGCTCTTGAAAATTCAAAATAGTTTTTTTTTAATATCATGAGACAATTCTTTCAAGACATCATCAGTAACGTTATTTTATTAATAAAGATGGCATGAAATAAAATTATTATCACTAAGTAATTTCGCTTAAAGTTCCTTATGTATTGAAATTTGAAAGCTTAGAATAAATAGGTCTTTGCCCCTTCTCTAAGACCAAAAATACCGTTGTGGCTTGTAGTTATTGACTATTTCTCAAAGTTGTTAGAATTTTATACTTCTTTGTACGGCACCTGTCTAAGACAGGTGAATCGCGCTATGACTCAAATGCTCCCTTCTTTACATTGGCAAACATCGCGATACTTGAAATGTCTTATTATAAGATTTTGCGTTTGTCCTTCGCTCCTGGGGTCTGCTGTAAAATCTCTGCAGAATTGATTTTGGGCAGATAAATTATAATTTTTTACAGCAGTTATTCATAGTATTCTAGACAGAAAATCGTTATAGAATGAAGTCTATATTTAATTAACTTCCATTTAGCGAATTTTGCTAAATAATGATTTTTTTTCAGAACTTTGAACAGGGAAGTGTTTTTAATTAAATATAGCTTCCATTTAACAAACCTTCATTCTAGTTAGGGAACATTTTCTGCTCAGGATCTCTATAATAAATTATTTTTCCGGAATTCTCCGAAAGTTCCCAGATGCTTTAGCATACAAATTACTCACTTTGAGGTGAAATAAGAATTCTTAATTTGTTTTACTACCAGTGGGCAGCCCTCCTACTATGTATAAGTGGATTAATATGTGTGTGCTTGACGAAATGTGTATGTCAGCAGCAAATAACAGTAAATTGAAAAAATATTCTGAGATTTAAAATAATAGTGAAAAGGTTTCCTTTTTAGTTCTAATCATATCCAAAGATGTTTGTAGTAGAAAATGTTTGTCGATACAACAGAAATTAGAAATTCTAAAAGAAGTTGACTAAGATTTCAGGAAAAAGAATATAGTTTGGGATTCACTGTAACGAATTGTCGTCATCATATAAAGCAGAGCTAGAATTTCAAATCAAAGCGTCCAAATCTAACTAGGCATTTTAATCTTATGACATATCTAAATAAATATGAAGTGGAATAAAATTATAACGTATATTTTCTTTAGTAGGTATATTTTATAAAGAATTTTATTGACCGAATTTTCTATATATAGAAAATTTGAAAGAAAAAACCCAAACCGTTCTCAAAATTTGGGAATAAGTTTGAGTGTTCCTATAAAGTAGTTCCTATAAAGATAGTTGAAAAAAGTGTTAAAATAATTATAAAAATAAAAACTTATAACGCTTTAAGGAATGTATTAAAGAAAATATTAAACTAATGTATAAAGTGCGAAACATGGAATTGGCAAAAGCAAACCGTTTTACTTTTGATATTCAGGAGAAACTTATCACAGTTAACATGGACCAGGTCTGAGTTTATAAAATATGAGAAAGCGTGGACAACTGCCTTCACTCGTCGCGTACAGTTTCTAGGGACACAGCATCATTTTTTTATAGTATTCCGCATCAAAGCTTAAAGCCTGCTACCTCTAAAGATGTTTTTGACTTTTTTTGAAAAAAATGGGTATTTTAAAAGTAGGTGGTGACCTGACCTGGGTGGTACGAAAAAGATAGTACGTTTCACCTTTGTGACATGCCAATTCGAAAGTTATAATAATATTCAGCCTGTCGGCAAATTATTTCTGATTAAAGTTTCTTACTTGCTGAAAATCCTAGGATTAAATTTAATAAGTTCTAAGTTCTCCAGAAAAGAGGAGAATCCATCTCATCATTGATTATTGCTCCTTTTATAAATGTGTGCCTCGTCATTTTTAGAGAAAAATTTAGCGATTTTTTTTTTTACAATTTTTTTAAATGTTTTTATAACCTTTTAGAGATACGTAGAAACATTGTATAAGGTGCCCGCATACCCCTAACCGAAATCCAAGTTTTATACAGAGTGGCCAAGATAAAAGAGACCCGGTATACAGAAGTACAAATACTTACTAATTTTTATTTAAAAGTAGTAAATACAGAATATTATGAATAACAACATACTGAACATTCAATAGTTCACAGGAGGTGTTGTTATTCATAATATTCTGTATTTACTACTTTTAAAGAAAAATGAGTAAGTATTTGTACTTCTGTAAACCGGGCCTCTTTTATCTTGGCCACTCTGTAGCTTTACAAGCTTACTGTCCTCCTTTTATTTTTCCAATTAAACTTCATTTCTCATAATCCATCAAATGACTCAACGACATGTTTTACTTTCCACACGCAAAATTTTTATCGAATTTGCGCATTACTGTGTACAGAAGGTGAATAATTTTTGACTACGTGAGAACGTTGACTTTAAATTACCAACCTACTATCTTTAATTGGACTTCATTTAATAGAATTAACAATAAGTACATTTTTATCGCTGATTCTTTAATTTTTCCCGCTAGTGTATTAATTTAAATAGCACTGTTACACACCAACCATTACGAAGTAGAGTGCATTTCTTTGAATTTAACTCGGATTTAAATTCAGTTAACAAAAAGATAAGCGAATAAAAAGGCACAGTTCAACAGCGCCCCCCGTTGGGTATTAAAATAAAAAAATGGGCCAACATACACATTTTCAATTAATAACTTCAAATATAAAATTTGATGCATTTCTACCCAATAGAAACTGGTATATCGCTATATATTCATCGTAAAAGTATAGCATAGCAGCTTCCCCTGTTTAATGAACAAATACAAAATTAAATCAACATAATTTTTAATAATTTTAATCTTACATATTATATTTAGTAAAATTCCTTCTCATAGATGCCAAGATATAGCTATTACAGAAATCGTTAAAACACAACTCAGCAGCGCCATCTAGTGAGAAACTTAATCAGTACCAACTTATGTCAAGGTCTGACTGAATACCAAGTTCAATGAAATTCCCTCTCATAGGTGCTGAGATATAGATATAATAGATATCCTGGAAAAAACGCACAGCAGCTCCACCTGTCTGGCTATATACATCGAAACCTCATCAGTAATTTACTTAAATCAAGAAAATCGAATATAAATTTCGATAAAATTCCATCCCATATATGCTGAGATTGAATGCCTATGATGAAAATCGTGCAAAACACAGCATAGAAGCACCATCTGTTGGGCTATATATACTCAAACTTAATGAATACCAGTTAATGTTAAGATCTAAAAAAATATAAAGTTTTATGAAATTTCTAGCATTAGTTCTTGAGATAGAGTGACCATACAAATTGTGAAACATTGTGACTAATAGTCAGACAGACATACATTTTCCAATTGTAGCCAAATTGTGTTCAGGACATACCAAAACGTGTAAATGCATCAAAAAACGAAAGTCTAAAATTTTTGCAATCCCAATACTTTCCCATGTATATAGATGAAAGTAAAAATGAAACAAATGCCAATCCTTGGGAAATTTAATAATTTTTACTTTCTTCTATCTATAATAGAAGAAAGTATTGTAATCGGAATTTTTTTCGACTTCCGGTTTTCGACGGATATACACGTTTTAGGGGTCATAGATTCCGAAAAACATGTTTTTACAAAAAGTCTGTCTGTCCGTCCTCATTGTATCATCGAAAAGTGTATGAAGTTATGCTTCAAATTGAACCACATTTTTTTTCTATGTTTTTGGCTATGGCAAGCAGGTTCTATTAGAATTTGGGGATATTTCGACGACTGTGATAGCCATTTAAAGATTTCAAATTCAAAAAGATGTGCAAATTAAAAAAAATTAGAAATCCTAAAAGTTTTTTCGTTAAATGTTTGGCCTTGATCCGGAGATCCGGAGCAATTTTTGTTTTGATTCTATCTTAAAAAATGTCTGAGATGTAGCGGTTTGAAATTTTAGGGTGGCTGACATTTTCAAACAAGACAGCAGGATTCATCCATAAACGGGTTTAATTTATGAGTTTTAGTTAACACGGTTTCGGCAAATTTTCTTTCATTGTTGTAACCATTAATCCTATTATATACTTCTCACTATATATTTATACTAGGGAGCTCTGCCCCCTGCTCGCTACGCTCACCAACCCCCGTTCTGATTTCACAGCCTCTTAAAACCTGGTAATGTATCCTGTTTTAAAAAGATGATGATGATGATATCACGAACGGGGACTTTCTTCTGTAATCAGGTTATAATGCTTTTTCATTTAACTGGTTATAATACTTTTTCAATTAATTCATCATTTTTATTTTTAATATTCATGTGTAAACACAATTTTTATGACGTAATTTTCTTTATTTCCTGCTTTCAACTCGTGATCATTTAATTATTATTTTAAATTTTCAATATTGTTTTTAATAGTCTCGCGCAAATACATTTTTTATTTGAGATAAAACATAATCCTTTGCGCTTATTTAGAAATTGGCAACAATATAAAAAAATGACTTTTTCAATAAAAGATTTTTTACTCGATTTTTAAGGATTTTTTGAGTTTTTATTGTCCGACCGTGATAATTTTTTTAATTTCTGAAAGCTTGTTATATTTTGCGTCTGGTGGTATAATTTTCGAATCCGTAGGATGGCTAGGAAAAAAGTAATAGCTCCTCAAAAAAGTCCCTAGTAAAAAAACGATGAGAATAACCCGGAATATCTACGCAGAATTTGATTGGTCCATTTCGTTTTTGGCTCAGTTCCAGATTACTTTTTTTTAATATAGAAGGATTCGCCAACGTCAAATTCTCGCCAAACTTGGCGACAGTTGGCGGAGTATCGCCAAATTTGGCGACCAAATAGGTTGCCATAAATGAAGCCAACATGGCTGTAGAGGACTAATTTGGCGATATTCTTATTCAAATTCAATGTTGACGAGAACTGGGTTTGAATCTTCTTTAATTAGGTTGCACGCATTTTAGCTTCATGTTTTCCAGTAAAATTAGCTAAAATCGTAAAACCAAGGAATAGGGAGGCTATCTGTTCCTGTCGGTTCAGGCCAGAAGGACTTTTCGTAGTTTAGTATACATCAGTTGATCGCATCCCGGTAACCCGACGATTCGCAAGCAGCTGACGTACAACAGAATGACGAAAAATATTGATTTTATTGGCGATGTGATAGCGAATTTTGAAGTATTAACATGACTGAGATATCAGAAAGTTTTGGGATTGGCACATCCGACTAGTTTTTTCTTGAAATTATTCTAATTTCTAAATCTAAAAACTTCTATTTTGTTCATAATAAAAATATACCTACCAAAAATTTACAGTGTAGATCAATGTAGACTTTTGATACAAAAAAGATTCATTAAAATTGAAAAACAAGCTCATTTTTTGAAAAATTAAATTTGAAAAGCTCTCTGCCGCGTGTCTTATTAGATTGCTTAAAAAATCCACTCAAAACGAAAAAAGCAGTAAAAACCACTTTTTCGAAATCCCCCAAAATGTTTCCTCATAGAACATAAACAAATTTTTAAATCCATCTTTAACTCAGCGATGAACATACTGCTGTCACATTGCAATTACCAAATTCTATTTAATTCGAAACAAATATAGTATCGTTTCAAAGTTTTTAAGAATTATGTTATGTTTACGGAAAATACTTTCAATAAAATTTTCAAGAGAAAAGTTGTTTTTTGCAAATTGAGCACAATTTTAATTTTTCGATATTATCTTCTGGTGGACTGAATCAATTTGAACCCGTAGTAATATCCACAATAAAGTATTCTAATTTTTCCAGAAACTTTTTAAACGGTATTTAATTGTTCTCAAATTTTGCCATTTTACGAATTTCAGTTTTACAGTAGCACATTCAGAGTTAAGTATATTTGCATTGAATGGGCTGTTTACGTTTTATGTTGAAATATAGTTGACATTTCCAAAATAGTTTATGTATCTTCTTTATAAGACTCCAGAAATAGGAGGTACTCAGTTCGTCTGTTATTTATTTATTTCTATTGTAAATTATTGCATAATTTTTGAATAAATGAATCAGTTTTCATATATATATATATATATATATATATATATCAATGGTTAATTTTTGCAATAAGTTTATATATATATATATATATATATATATATATATATATATATATATATATATTAAAGCATTTGTTTCCCAAGTGATCCTATTTAATTTTTTAAAAGGAATTAACTGTTGGTACATCTATGCGTCCATTTTTATGGCCATATACCTGCTAACAACTGCAAAAATGTGCTCACTGATTTCTCGATATTTGAATATATCATTGATGTAGAGCACAATATTTTCCTTTCTAAGAACAGTCACAATATCATACATAGTTTTTTAAAAGGTCACATGAAATGTTTAGAAGCATTGCATTATCTTAAAATCCTTCTAGCCACTCCCAAGATGTTCAAATTTAAACGTTATTTAAATTTATTATTGAGGTTAAACATAATATTTTTTCCCATTGGGTGATTAAGACAAGCCCTTACGAAGCTATGTTTGTATCACCTCAAAAAAGCAGACTTGCAGATTCACCTCTTTCTAGTGACGTGTAAGCTTCCATAGAAATTGAAGAGGAATTCGAACTGCTTCTTATTCTGAACTGCTTCTTATTCGAATGATGATCAGGAAAATAATGTTGATAAAGAAGACAAAGAACAAATCAGTCTAGTTGTATATAATCAAAATAAACAAGAACGAAAAATCATACATCAAGGTATAAATCATGAAACACTTTCCAACACTATCGTAATATTTTTAAGAAATTTCATTTTTGATCATACAGTGAAATGAGATATCTAAATTATCATTAAAAAATCGCAAAGCAGTAAAAATGCATTGTCAGCAGTTGCATCATCATAATTGTTGTTCATAGCCTGTAATGAGTGCAAATCATTTCGTGCAGCCCTGTATATGTTCTACGCACTGCGTAATACACTAAAAAATAGTTAAGTTTTAAAATGCATATCACAGCTGAAAACGCACATCCAGCAGTTATGCTTATAGCCATCACTGTAACCAAATTCTTTTGAGTGTCTCTGTAAATAAACGATAAACTCTATGTACTCAATAATCTATAGAAAACATGCTGTAGTGCACCTCAGTATTGGATATCAATTTTATAAAAAATAGTGTAACATCATTAAAATACACTACAAACGATTTTTTTCCCGTAGATCATAATGTAATGGAATTCTTCTGTGGGTCTCTGTAAACAAACTAATTGCTATTTACTCTATACTTTATATAAAACATGTCGTAATCCACCTCAGTGATGCATATCAATTTCATTATGTTTCAAATAATGGAATATGCTTAAAATATACTGAAAACTATTTTTCCCCGTTGACTTTCATGTAATAGAATACTTTCGAGTGTCCCTGTAAACGAACTATAATTGCTACTTAATCAATATTTAATAGAAAACATGTTTTCGTTCACCTAAGTGATGATGTAATCTCAATTTCATTAAATTTGAAATAGAACATCATTAAATTGCACTGAAAACGATTTTTTCTCATTGACTGTAATATAACAGAAAAATTTTGAGTGCTCCGGTAAACTAATCATAAATGGTGCGCAATTCATTATCGATACCGAACATACCATGCTAAACCCCAATAACATCAATTCAGATCACATCAATTCACATCAATAACAGAGTTTTCGTTTTCACTTACATGGCAACCCCCGTATATTTACGCGAGTTAGAACACGGCCAGACAAACCGCATTTATAAACACTTTCTAACTATGTTAGAAAATATTAATAAAAATGAAAAATATACACGAGAAACAGAAATTAAAGTAGAAGAAGTTATACAATACTCAGAAAGTAAAAATGAAGAAATTGCAGGAGAATCAGAAAATGGAATTGATAGAAAAAATTGTGTGATTTGTGAAAATGGAACCTTACTTTTTTATTCTTGCTCAGGGTGTCCTGAATATGTTCTTTTTTTTATACCGCTAACCAGGCCCCTACTTGCCTGGCATGAATGCCTAGCTTGACGGGTTAGTACCTGGGTGCGGGGCGTAAATTGCCTGATCACAGCATGGCTGTGATCCACCTGACTATAGATTTGTTGACATCGCTGCTGTGTTTGCTCTCTTGTGGTTTGCTACAGTTATCTTTGTTTGCCGGTTCAAGGTTTCTGTTTAACTTTGTTGAATTGACAGATTTAATAGGTCTCGTAATTTAGAACCTTGATCAGGTGACGAGACCCTCACCTGACTAGGCACCCCCAGAGGTATAATTCACAGGTAACTTGGAGGGCTTTGCACCCACGACGGATTTTACATGCACCAGGCGCCATTAGCGTACATAGATTTTCATATTTGTCGTCTCTGTTGACTTGCCACGTTCATGGTGGATTGTCGCTGTAGTGTTTATCGCCTTTTTTTAGGGGGCTGATTTCACTTTTCGTTTTTATTTGTCTCTGACAGAGTTTTTTGCCGTTTTTATGGGCTCACCCCTGTTGTGGGTTGTATCTGTCTGTTATAATTCGTTGGATTATGTCTCTTTCTTGATATATTGTTACCTCTACCTTGTGCTAGATCTGGTTGTCACATTTTGGAACTTGGTCTTATTTCGAGATTTTCAATGGTTATTATGTCACTATCGTGGGTTTTGTCACGTTGTAACTTTTGTTACTGGTGGTTGTCCCATTGTAACTTTTGTTACTGGTGGTTGTCACATTGTAACTTTTGTTACTGGTGGTTGTCACATTGTAACTTTTGTTACTGGTGGTTGTCACATTGTAACTTTTGTTACTTGTGGTTGTCACATTGTAACTTTTGTTACTGGCGGTTGTCACATTTCTGGATGTTGCACACTCAGTCATGAATATGTTCATGTTATCTACAGAGAAAGTTATGAGAATGAGGACGTCGTCGGTGCGAATGTTATTTGCAATCTGTGTATGAGAAAGAGCAGTATCAACGCTGAGAGATAATGTGCTAAATTTGGCCTAGAAAGACAGACACAAAAAATTATGTCTTTATACAGCTCAAAAATTTCAAAAGTTGATATTGGTACCAATGGTTAGTGTAGCACCTGATGTGGATATAAAATGTGCAGCTTCCAGAAATATTTTAGCTGCTGTAACGGGAATCTATTCATCAGTACTTTATCAATTAGGAACCGAAGAAGGTCTTATTATCTGACGTTATGAGCTTACAATTATTGAGAGTAACTTCATTAAACTGCAAGACTTACCCTAAACTTCATTAACATTTCGCTTAGCTTCTTGGTTACAATCTCGAAGCAAGCAAGCTTTTATAATTTGTCACTGCAAAAGATACTGCGTTGATAAGAATTGTAAATATCGTTCTAAAAACATGAAGTGCAGTTTTAAACGTCCCAATAATAATTCTTGCAAAAATAAATAATTGTGAAACATTTTTAATTTTCATGAAGTAAGTTTTAATACTATTATTATTTTAAGTAGTTTAGATTAAAAAGTCATAATATAAAATTTAACATTCTTTTTCTCCCACCAAAATTGGATTACTTAAGTAATTAAAAAAATTTCTGATAAATATTAAAAACAAAAAAAGTTGCTTACCAACATAAAGATAATAAAAAGTGATTAATTTCGATTTTCAGTAGTTTATTAAGATATGTTGACGAATTCTTGAAAAACTGTTTTCAGTATAGCAAAATTTTATTGTAACAATTTAATTTCGGGAGGTCCCCAAAATTTGTTATAGTGTCTATCATAAATATAATGAATTATTATTACATTTTTTTTCTTTTTTTTTTTTTTATCCCGTCTTTATCACCCACCGTCCAGAACGTGTTGTGACATTTCATCATTACCACAACAAGTAGTGGTTGAATATTGAAAGAACCACAGCACCATTTTTGCTTTGTGGCTTTTTTGAGTTAGCCAAAACGCGCTGTGTTTGTTTTTGCAAGTGCCACAATATGATGATTATGGATGAACCCGAGAAGCTAGCCATAACGCATTTTAGTCCATTTTTTTTCGCTCAATGGACGTTTTGGTCTTTGAGCCTAACATCGTACTAATAATTATCCTACTTTTCCTCTTATCTAATCGATATTATTATTTTTTGTCTTTAAATTCCTGTTGAAGTAACTTAGATCTTGTAATACCAGAAAATAAACGAATTCTTGAAAAACTGTTTTCAGTATAGCAAAATTTTATTGTAACAATTTAATTTCGGAAGGTCCCCAAAATTTGTTATAGTGGTATTTTACTGCATTAAAGATCCAAAATTAATAGACTGTTATGATTTTTTTTTTTTTTTTTTTTTTTTTTTTTCCCAGCTTTGTTTTCAGATATAGAAATAAAAATCCTCATTATATGAAAAATACCATTTATTTATGTTTTCAAGTGATGATATATTGAAATTTATTAACATTTACAATTTTAAGAGAAATAAAAAGTAATCCATTAATTATTCTCATTACTAAGTTTTAAAGGAATTATTCCAGCTATTTTGACGTCATTGTTCTAAACATGCTTTCACATTTATAATATTTTTAGGATAAATTAATTTAATTACCGATATTGTGAATGAATCTACACGATCAGAGGAGGTACAATTGCTTTGATAGTTTTTTTTTTTTTAATAGAAAAGCGTAAAAATGTTCGCATATATTATGGATTGAAGTGTATTTTTGTTACATTATAATTTTCAAAGTATATAATGAATTTTTCTTTTCGTAAAAAATAAGCAAATTCTAATAAAAAGATAAAAGAAGCTTCTTTTTGCTCCACAGTAAACAGATGTCAATAAAGCATAGTTCTAAAAGATTTGCATAAGCTTGTATCTGTATACGAACGGAATGAAAAATGATTTGAATTTTGAGTCAATTTAATGCAATTAACTCAACTCTTGAGTTTTAGGAATGGAAACAAGTTATGTGTGGCTTTTGACTCTTTTGAGAAATGAAAGAATTTTTATAAGTATTCAAATCAAGCTATTAAAGCATTGGTAAAAAAATTTCGAAATTCAAATTAATTGAAACTTCCATACATTATTGTTTTAAAATATCCCAAAAATATACTAAAAGTGTAGAATATGTCATGTTAAAAAATGTAATATATCAAAATGTAGCAAGCCGATACAAATAGAAAATTTGCATGTCGGTTGGATGAAAAAAGTCATCATGTAACTATCTAAATATGGCTTCCTTTTGCGAGAAATATAAAGATTGAAAAACATATTGAACACATTTACAAATCCTGAGTAATTTCGTAGGAATGAAAACCTGAATCCCGAAGGAAAATAGAGGAAATGAAAATATAAATTCGAACAGAATTTTTATCCCTTTCATTTCTCATTGAAAGATTTTATGCGTTCCATCCAGAAACACACAGAAATAAAGATTGTCGGAAAATTATTCTGTCAAACCTTTCAAATAATTAACAAAGTACAGCAAAAATTCTAAAACACTTTATCAATGAATTGAGAATTTCAGTATTGAGTTTAATCAGAAAATATTAATAAGCAAATATGTTGGCATTTTATTAGAGTGGATTTTTTAAATAATAATTTCTTAAAGAGTCAGGTACCCTTTTAAATAAAAAAATTCCACTTTTTTTCCATTTATTCTTATTGAAATAGTTAGTTTGTGATGTTTTAAACAAAACCAAGTTCCATTTTTTACTGCAGAATAAAAAAAGAACTTCATATATTGCCACATACGGCATAAAGGACGTCCTTTTTTAAAGCCAGTTTACTCTAAACGGTTATTTACAGTTTGCGTGCACGATTTTGAGGAACCGGCTTGCTTTACTTTCATAAAATTTTAATATATTGTTTAGTAATTGAATGTGTATAAAATGACCTAAAATTTTGGTCTTTCTTCAAATATTTAAAAAACATGTTTTTTTTTTAATATTTTCAAAAAGTTTCCAACATTCTGACTTTTATTAAATTTTAATGCTTTATTATTAAAAGAATACGAGTTTTATATTTGTCAGTTCAATTAAACACTATATTGTTTAATACGTAATTAAATACGTAGGCTATATATAGCCTACGTACTTAAAAAACATAGCTCATATGACTAAGCTATGTGCACTGTTAAAACTGGTTCGTATAGCTGTGGTATAATTACTTATTTTCGAGCACATCGTGTACTCAAAATCAGAATAGCTCCGATACAAAATCACTTACATTTGAAATACTCGTTCTTATTTTTGAAACATACTTTCTTCTCAAAAGTAATTAATTCAACATGTGTTCATTTTTAATTTTTATTTTTTACCGTTCAAAGTTTGGCGTAAATTTTGTGAAAACCTAGAAATAATCTGTAATAATGTGAAAAATCACCTGAACTATGTCAACAAAGATTATGCTTTTTATTACAAACAGTTAAAATTTCTCTAAAACAAATGCTTGTAACTTACTAGAACCTTTAACTATTGACAAAAGAAGGTGACACTTGCTCAAAAGCTAAAAATACGTGATAAAAACAGCTACAAACCGGGAAAAACAGTTCAATTTAAAATGACTTGATTATATTGAAGATGTTCATGTAGGGGATCGAAATCGATATAAGTGCACGGTAATTTTAATAGTAATTAGTAATTTAATAATTTTTAATGTAAATAAGCAACACTATTTGTTAAATATATTTTGATATTTTCTGTTTCTGTAACTATGTAAGTTTTAAGTACGTGTCAGTATTTTAAACTGGGAACAGCGAATACTCATTTTCGTGTCAAAATTACTTGGGGGAAAAAAAGGCAAGTTCAAGTTCTCATTTTCTAAGACATTTATTTAACAGTCTGAGTGTTACCTTGCGCTGTGCATGAATTCTTTGAAAAGCATGCATTTATTTATGACATAAAATTATTAAAAAAATATATAAAGGTATTTAATTTCTTAAAAAGCAAAATTCAAAAGAGCAAAGAGCTTTTAAGCTTTTAACATGTATGTCTGATAATTTTAAATTAACACAAGCTTTAAATCTTTTGCTGATATTGACATTTAAAGCTACCTAGCACCTTAAATGTCCTAAATTCTTATAAAATGAATAACCAAATTTTAGTTAACAAAAGTTGTTACAAATTTTACTGTCACAATTTAGTTGAAACCATTGAGGCATGATTAACACGTTCGCGCCGAACAATAAACCCCCTCACAACTGGCGTGTTTTTAATTTAAAACACTTTTTTTAAATTTTTTGGCACCGGTTGGATTTTTTTACAGAGTTTTTCTTCTTATTTAATCGCTTAAAATCTGTAATTAGATAAGGCAAAAATTTCTGCTCAAAAAAACATATTCAAATTGAAGGATTTCGTGCACCTTATATGCGTGTATTACCGGTGGTACACGTCGGTCGGCGCGAACGTGTTAAAAATGTAGGTCAATATTGTTGGAAATAGCTTTATCTAAGGGCCTTATATGGTTGTGAATGATTTTTGAGAAATATAAATTAAAATGATAAGCTAAATTCTAATTATTGTAAATATCTTTTCTTTTCTAAAAAGCTTTTGAAAATTTGACTGTAATATCAAATCAATGAATTTTCAATTTCTAAAGATTTAGCTAAATTGAGAAACATCACCGAGAGTAGCAAATCGAATTACTTATGAATCCGAAAAGGGATACAATTATCATGAAAGAGAAATTTTATATTTCTTTTTCAAATGAAATTCGTGGAATATAGCTTTACATTTAAACCGTCTTGATAATTGGCCTCTGTTGTACAGTTACACAGCCAGTATTTCTTCAGGCAACTATGCCCTCGAGGACATAACTTCCTATGCAGAACGCGAAATGATATTATTGCTCTATCACATTATGCATTAACATTTCGCTGGAAATATCTAATCTGTATATATCTCATTGCTATTGTCTCATCAAACGACTGACTCAGTTCCTTCAATTTTTTTCCCTTCAATAAATTTTCATTGTGCGTTTTTAAACATTATCAGATTGGTAGAGGAGCTACTGAAATTGTCCTTTTTAGCTTCACTTTCTCAGCCTTAAAGCATGGGGAGCAAAACATAAGTCATTTCAAGTAGGGCTTTCTCCCCGAGGCGTTCACGACAGCACTTGCATTAAAATCGTTCTGATTATGGGTTGCCTCCATTCAGAGGGCTATATTTCCAGAAGAAACTATACCGTAGGGAGGATATCTCTTTGTCTCGGTGTCTCGACAGATATTTGATAGTGTTCCTTCATTTATTTTAACAAGCTTTATCCCGTTTATATTTATGGCTTAATGATCCGACATGAAGATAAAGAAATGTGATGACTGGTTCTTAATTTTAAATGATAATTTTCGAAATCCTCAAAATTGCTTAAAATGGTTTCCTATTCAATTTAAGAATGGATTTCCAAAGCTTTTTTCCCTTTTGATTGAACACCTGGATGGTTGAAGTGCTGACTTAAAGATATTTATTTCAAATATTCTATATTTAGCTACGCGTATTATGAGAGCAGTAAAAAGTCTATTATTACATGCGATATTTTAGCCTGAAATATTTTGATATAAATTTCATTTACATTATCATTATAATATTGAAACTTTGTGTTATAACAGAAAATGAAACATTAAGTAAGAACATACTTTCTTGTGAAATTATAACACAATAATGCAATTATTTCATAATTATAATAATGATTTAATTCCTTTGTCTAGTTGTCTTAACAGTATGTGATAATGTTCCTCCATTTATTTTAACAATTTTATCCCGTTTATTCTTATAGCACGAATATAAATAGGGTCTCGTCACCTGATCAAGGTTCTAAATTATGAGACCTATTAAATCTGTCATTTCAACAAAGTTAAACAGAAACCTTGAACCGGCAAACAAAGATAACTGTAGCAAACCACAAGAGATCAAGCACAACAGCGAAGTCAACAAATATATAGTCAGGTGGATCACAGTCATGCTGTGATCAGGCGATTTCCGCCCCGCACCCAGGTACTAACCCGTCAAGCTAGGCATTCATGCCGGGCAGGTAGGGGCCTGGTTAGCGGTATATATATATATATAAAACTAGTCGATCCCGCACAGAGCATCTGCGCTCTAGTGTCTACTCTTTTAAATATATGCATATTAGAATACACGATTTTCAGCATTATATGTATAAATACTGCATAAAAACTTCTCCACTTAGAACTGGGTACTTTGAAATAAAAAAATATATAGACATCATAAGATATAGACACCATTTAGAAATATGAAAACGGAGGTATATTTTCAGCATCATGCATATAATAACATATGCATGTACACAATATTTACTGGATACTCTTCGAAATTCAAAAAAGTGTGTACATATTATATTGAAAGTATCCACACCATTAACAATTATCAAAATGTTTTTATCTCTTTTTTAATTTTTAGTATCGAAAACTTCTTTATATACACAATTGTAAATTTCAGAGCTCAGAGATACTACAATAACTGAATCAAAAGATCTAACTTTTGAAAGAGTCACATACAACCGACCATATAGCTAAAAATTGGTTTTGATAAATCTAAGCAAATTTTTTCAAAAGTTTGACTCTTGGTATTATTTACAATCATTGAAAAAGCTGATTGGATAGGAAATTGTATACGCTTAAATGTAAAAGGCATATTATTGCCTGATGGAATAAGTGGTATTCGCTGGATAAGAAAAGTTTCGTTAATATTGGAATATTTCTTTTTGTTTCAATAACATTATTCTTCAAGTTACTAACTATAAGTCTTATACCATTGTACAGACATTTAGAAGGTAGGTACTAAATTTCTTAGTAACATTATGATAGCTCCTGGCTTTAATTTCAGTTTATGAGATGACATTCCAGTTGGTGTTAAACTGTTTAAAAAGTCTTCAGTATATGCAAGTTGATCTTGTGGATCATCTCTTATGATGGTGTCAATGCTTTCGTAAACCCTTTCAGTTCCTGGGATACATAGTAAAACACGATTATTAATTTCGATTGACAAATTGTTTGTCACCGTATGGCTCGTCCTTTAAGCTATTCAGGTTTCACTGTCTGAAAATCAATGTCGCTGAAAAGTTGCTGCACTGTATCTTGTATATCTGGATGGCAAATTGGGGACAACTTAATAGTTTCCCCCTTTGATATTCGCCAACCTGTAACAGACAACTTGCTTACTCTATCTCTGTTTGAAGGTCACGGATATTTTCTGTAAGTTTCATAATCTAAAATTCAGACCAAAGTAAATGCTTCTTTATGCAACTTGAAATTGTTACCGATCTTGAACTTCTAAAATTGACAGGTAGGACTTGACGGAAATCTCAATCCAGTAAGATTATTTTATTCACTAGCCGCCACTGGCGACCAGTTTGGTCTCCCTTAAATGTATGTTAAACATTGCAACACGTTACATTTATTCATAATTTAATTTTCCCTTAATCCTTCGCCAAATCGGAAGATTCTAATAGACAAATCATCAACTTTTGCGATCATGGTAGCATTTCGCATATTTTTTGGGCACAAATGTCACATACGCACGTTGGCGCGATTCCCCCCCCCTCCCCCGCCAATTTGGCGAAAACTTTGTTATGGAAATTGTTGTTTATTTACTTTTATTTTTTATTTTAATTCTATAAATTATTTTTGATATGTATATCAATATTTATTTACAACAAACTATCATTTATTTATTTTTATTCTTTTTTTTAATTATGAGTATTTTTGTTAGCCGGGAGCAGATGATAATTCGCCAAATATCGTTCCCATCACCGTCATTCATACTACAATTAATTTAATTTTAAATTATAAACCTGTCACTCATTTCATTTAAAATACTTAACTTTAATCTAAAATGCTTATATTACATAAATTTAAAATACTTCACACTTTTCATTTAAAAGAGAAAATAAATAAATAAATAAGAAATAATATCATAAATCAAAACATTTGATTTCAAAATCAAAGTATCATTTCTAATTTGTACACGCGATAAATAAAAGCTGTATTAGCGATTTTAAAAATGCTAAAAATATGATTCATTAAATATTATTACATGAGTTCAATTTACGTCAAGAAAAGGTCCGAAAGTTGAGTTGTATAGCACATAATTATGGTAAACTTTGATTGTCTCACTGGTGCGAATTATTTTTTTGACGCGAGGCAGCGGTCCAAAAATTCATTCGCGGAGAACTTGCTTTGCGAATGATTACCTCCATGATTTAATATTTTAAATGTTCACGACGAATCAATCTTTTTTTTGTTTACTTTTATGAATAGAGAATTTGAACTGCGAATCTTTCGACTGAAGTTATTGCAGAATATATACATAATTGAACGCAAGTCATCTCTCAAATATTAATTTATTTTGAACGATCTTTCTTAAAATGTAACTTTTATGCAGTTTATTCGAAAAAATAATTTTGAATAAAAATGGCCGCTTGGCATATGAAAAAGCGATGCGGCATCCCGGAACTGTTGAGGACAGTCACATGACTTACAGTTTTATTATAGAGATTTATTATTATTTATTATTATTATTTATTTATTATTATTTATTTATTATTATTTAATCTATATTATAAATCACAAATATGTGCATCAGTAACATTGACGTCTTAACGATGCGGACAACAATGAGGTTAAACTACGTAAGGTGCAACAATGGAGCTACTGTTCCAATTAATAACGAAATGACGCGTTATTTGGTTTGACTTCGCACTTTATTTTCTTTCCTTTTTTGAAAGTAGCTAGTTTTTTTTTTTTGCAAAAAATAAGAAACGATATTGACCGATTTTTAGAAAAAATACATTTTCGGATGCAGAAAATTTTTCTACGTATGTATGGTGAGTTTTAAAATCGACCTCTCAAATACTTTTCTTAATATTCGCAAATTAGTGAAAACAAACTACTCGTTGCCATCGGCAAAAGAGAAATGATCGCTTTTTTGCCGCTATGTACTTTAGACTTTTATATATATAGATGCAATAACTGGATATTAATTTTAAAGGATAATTTTTGAAATCATCAAAATTACATAAAATGGTTTCATATTCAATGTACACTGAGAAAATTGACACTTACAAATCTGAGTAAATCGATGTTTTCATTTTGTTATGAAACTTTTTTTTTTCAAATAGTACAACCCAAAGCTTTCAATTCTGAAATACCAGAAATACTCAGAATATTGAAAATTGGACATACTGAAACTGAGCACATAGAAGTCAGTTTATACTCATTTTTGAAACATGGATATACTCAAATATGAGCACATAATGTTTTATTCTTGAGTGTGTGCATGTTTTCAGAAATGAGTATACATAATACATGTTTCAAACTTGAGTCATTTTGATTCGGAGCCATTTAGACTATGTGACATACTCAGATTTGAGTATTTTTTGCTCAGTTTTGAAAATGTCGTTTTAGAGTGTAAGAATGGCTTTTGAGAGCTTTTTTTCCCTTTTAATTGGACATATGATTGGACGAGATAATGTCTTAAAGATATTTATTTCAAGTATTCTTTATTTAGTTAGTGTATTATGAGAGTATTCTAAAAGGTATATAGCGCATGTTATTTTTAAGCCTGATACATTTTGTTATAAATTTCAATTATACGAGGGTCAGTCGGAAAATAAGTTTCCCCTGGCGACTGTGGAAAGAGGTGTGTATGAAAGACAAAAAATATAATGAGACATTAAAGATAAAACATAACTTTATTTTTCCACGTAAGTACCAAGTACATTGAGACATTTGTCATACCGCTTTATAAGCTTCAAAAAGCCCTCCAGGAAAAAATCAAGGCTTTGCATACGGACGAAGCCTTGAACGGCTATGGGCGAAAGACGACACAGCAGGTGAACGCGAACGTGCAAGACACCGATACACCATTGGGTAGAGGTCAACCACGATCAAGCAGATGGCGCTGTTGCAGTGCCTGCGCAGATGGCGCTGTTGCAGTGCCTGCGCAGATGGCGCCATGTTCGCGTTCACCTGTTGTGTCGTCTTTCCCCCATAGCCGTTCAACGCTTCGTCCGTATGCAAAGCCCTGATTTTTTCCTGGATGACTTTTTGAAGCTTATAAAGCGGTATGACAAATGTCTCAATGTACTTGGTACTCGAATTTCAGAATCATTGCTTTCAATACATTAACGGATAAAGGTCCTTTGCGCAGTTTATGGCGTGTTCTAAGTAAGCGGGTGGTGCATTGCTCTGGTTGCAATAATAGAACTTCACAAGTAACGCGCGCTGCGGTAACGTGAGATTCATTTTCAATTTGAGCTGAAATTGTTTCTCTGTGTTTTTCGCATGCATTTATAACTTAAACTATTGGTGCTACTGTCGCTTCCGTAAGTAAAAATTTGCATTTTCATTTATTGCTCGTATTTTATGCTAATTGTCAGTTGCATAAATTACCACAGCGCCACATTTCCCCCTATCGCTGGTGATTGGAACTAAT
This sequence comes from Maratus michaelseni, assembly GCA_963931845.1. NCBI lineage: Eukaryota > Metazoa > Arthropoda > Arachnida > Araneae > Salticidae > Maratus > Maratus michaelseni. Next base: position 250,723,649 of record OZ007590.1, on the reverse strand, counting down.
TTTTTTTTTTGTTGGAATCTTTTTTCCCATGGTTTTCTTAGTCCATTCACAAAATTTTGTATCAATCCAGTTATTAGAATGAGCTACAGGCGGCTCTGAATAGCGTCAGTTAAAAAAAAAACACCCTGTACATTGCTCTGTTATGCGCCGATCTTGTTTTAAATACATTTTTACAATAGCGCATAAGAATGATGGCACTGTATTAAAATGATCAAAAACATCGATAACAAATTAAATATCTTCAGCATTTAAGTGTAACAAGGACGAAAAATCATGCGTCAAGCATAGATTATGAAACACTTTCCAACACTTCCAGAATACTTTAACAAAACTTCACCATTTAATAAGATGAATGATGATGTCTAAGTAAACAATTCGGAAAACGCATAAAACATTTGAAATCCGATTTCAAGAATTACCATCAGTAGTCAGAAAAATATCCGAATTCTTTTGTGCAGTCCTGTATATGATCTATAGATTTGTATATATACTACATAGTATGGCTAAAATTTAATTCCGTTAGAAAACGCATAGAACAGGTGTAAACCCCCCTTCAGCCATTTCCGTTAATATATACGGAAATGTACTAGAGATCTTTTGTGCTGACCTGTATAGGATCTATAGAATTTATATACACTAAGTAATAGTCAAAAAATTAGTTTAATTTAAAAGCACGTACCACTATTTAAAACGCACTTCCAGAAATTATTGTTAAAAGACAGCACTGTTACTGAATTCTTTTGTGTGACACTGTAAATGAGCGATGAATGGTATACACACCATATTCTATAGTAAGTCTCTTGTGATACATGTTATTTTTTTGTGATATACATTAATTTCAATTTGTTTGAAACAGTGTAAAATCATTAAAATGCACCTAAAACTATTTTCCCCTATAGACCGTAATGTAACAGAATTCTTTTGTGTGTCCCTGTAAATGAACTATAAATGCTACACACTTCATTTTCAATACTGAACATGCTATAGTAAACCTCATTAACATATATCAAATGAATGGAAATCCGCTAGTTACAGCACGGACAGAGAAACAAACCGAATTCATAACCACTTTTCAACTATGCTGGAAAGTGTTGAAAATGGATAATAAAAATTATACGTATATTCTTTAAATTCTACTTAAGTAATAATAATTAAAATTGAAAATATCCCCCCTCCCCCTTTTCGTAATATGTTCTATTACACTCTTAAAACAGCATATTTTAAATACTTCTTTTCCATCAAGATAAAAGTTTGAGGATTAAGCAGTTTGAGAGTATTTATGCTTGCATTTTACAGTATGAATAGCTATAAAATTAATAATAAATAAGTGCCTCAAATGTTTGGTTATGAAAGTTTTAAATTTAATTATTAAATAATATTTTTGCTTCTATTTTAAACAAACACATTCGCATTCACGCATATGCATGAGTAAAAGTATCTCTGTAGATAAATAAGTGTGTTTATGAATAATTAATTAATCATATTTTTGCACGTTTGCATAAATTAATAACTTAAAATTTCATTTGTGAGAATTTCGTTTTTGGCTGAGAAAGGACCGAAATTCGGTTTAGGCCTGAATATCTGATTGCGGTCGTTCACTTACTATACACTGTGGAAAAAAAAAAAACAAAAAAAAAACAGACAAATATTTATTAATTTAGGTAAATATAATATAATTTCGAACGAAAATATACGATAACCTTTTTCGAGATACCCACGATTTCGAAACGCGTTCTTTATCTTTAGAAACCTCAGAAACCAACATTTTTTCGAGATTTAAAGCAGCATTTATATAAAAAAAAGTGTTTCTGCTATCACTGACTTTTAAAGACGTTTCCGAGTAGTTTTTATACTGTATTAATCAGTTTTCTCAACCTGGAATATCAATTTTTCGGATGCTATCAATTCTCAAATGAGCATTTTCGTGTTCAACAAACATGTTTTGCAGACAGACAAGGTAAATTACCAGCATTAACATTAAAATTAATATTATTTTGTAACTCTTGCATGTATAAACTCAAGTGCGCAGCTGAAAATGTTCAATTGAGAATTGATAGCATCCTAAAAAATCCCTGACGGCTCGGCCTACAGGCACAGGTAAATTTTGAAGACGAAGACCGTGGGGTGCCTGTTTGCTGGGAATTGCATACGAAATGACCTGAAATGACCTTTTTGCCATGATGCGGCAGTTGGGACCACCCACTTCGACCACCCACTTGTCTGTAGGCGGAGCCAGCAGGGACTTTTTTGCTTTTAATTTTTTTTGTTATAAGGGTTGGTTCTATAAAACAACTTGTCAATATAAAAGTTTTAGATAATTTTAAGAGGATTTATAATAAATTTAAGCGGATTTGATATCTTGTAAATTGACGAAGTTATGATTTTTTTCTACTGAAACCCATCTTTCTCCCCCCCTCCCTTGGGGCCATTTTTAATTACATCAAACATCTGTCATACATAAGTTTTTGGCCCTTTTTCTAGAAGTAATAATAACTTTAAACGGATTCGATACGCATCATAATTAAGAAGTTATGGTTTTTTTTTCACAAAAAGCCCTCAATTTTCACCCCCCCCCCTTAGTTCGATTGTGCACATTAACTAACTTGACCGAGATTTTATGCCCCTTGATTTTATGTATCAGTTTAGAAGAGATTTGCGCAGAATTATTGAAGTTATCGTGTCCATAAAAAAGTGACATGTATATATATATATAATTTTTGAACTGGGGGTGGTTTTGGGTTCTGGGAGTCATGATCGCCGTAGATCTGCAAAAATAGGGGATAGGTAGTATTTCTTACGAAATCTACCTAAAACCGAAATTGCGGTTTGAGAAAACTCATTAATACACTATAAAAACTACTCGCACAAGTTTCCGAAAATCTGTGGCATCAAAAGACGTTTTGTTTTTATAAATGATTCTTTAAATCTCGAAAATATATTGGTTTCTAAGGATGAAAAACACTTTTCGGAGAAGTTATTGTGAGTTTTCGTTCGTTGTTATATCATATTTTTCTAGATTAACGTCGTAGTATTATGTATGTCTTTACTTACATTGTAGAGATGTTAAAAAAAACATTTCTATTAAAAAAAAAAAAAATCGAAAACGATGTTAGCCATGCAATATAGTTTATCCTATCCTAATAATATTATAAATCTGATTGTGTGCAAATGTTAGGCTGAAGCCAGCGTCAAAATGGAGCAATTAATGATCCTGTATCTTTGCATATAGGTTGATTATAACCCTCAAATGAACATAGGCTGGTTTTTGTTTATTTTATTCAAATATTTTTCTTAATAATTCAAAATTTCGTTATTTTCATAGAGAATAAATAGACATTTTTTTCGTATAATATTTTAAAAGGGTTAAATTTACTTGACCGTTGCTAATACTTTATCGTTGACAATACTAAATCAAATCCCGGAATAATAATGTTTACTCAACAATTTAGTTTTAATTGAAAAATTTTCAGGTGAAAAATGAAAATGAGATAAAAAAATTTAAGAATTAAATAGAAGATTAAATAACATTATTAGAAATAAAACGTACTTTTTTTATTTTTTGATAATAATACAAGGTTTCAATATGCGTAACTATGGGAAACAGGCGAGTATGACGGCATACATCGAAAATAAAGCGGATATGCTTTGATGTTGAAATAAAATGATCTTGCGTTTTTTCTTTACTTTTTTTCTTCTTTTGTATGGTAACAATACTTGGCGTTTTACCGTTTGTACACGGCTAATACAACTATATCGTATTTTTAATTTAATTTTAAGAAAGTAAAAAGAAGTTTGAAAAGAAAATGGATAGCAAATATCAATAATATGCTCCGCAAAATTATCCATGTCGAAAATAACGTCATGGATAGCGAGAAATAGTTATTTTCATTCTTAAAACTAGAAAAAAAAAAATAACTCGATTACCCGAAAAAAAAATGACGAATGTTAATAGTTCCATTTTTGTTGATAAAACCTAAAGATTTAATATTATTTCGTTAAAGTAAAATAATTTCCCCTATGCCAGTATTGAAATTAAGGCTCCAGAGCGTGAAGTATATTGTTACAATCAAGACACGTTGTAAATCGTGGTTTGGCATTTGCATTTTATTTTCGCATCATTTCTTTTAGTTTTAGAAGAGTAAACGTTTGTTGTCATTTTAAAAGATAACTTTTTTGAATGTTCATCCTAATAATATTATAAATCTGATTTTGCGTGTAAATATTCGGCTGAAGTAAACGTCAAAACGGAGGATTAATGACCCTGTATCTTTGCATATAGATGATAGCTGGGATTATAACCCAAAAATGAACATAAACATGATTTTATTTTTATTATTTTTTTCAAATATTTTTCTTAATAATTAATAATTTCATTATTTTCATAACGAATCAATGAATATTTTTTCTGTAAAATTTAATTAATCCTTTTACGTTGCTAAGCATTATCGTTGGCAATAAATACAAAACCTGGAATAATAATTTTTTTTCAACAATTATTTTTCAACTGAACTATTTCCACGTAAAAAATGAAAATTAAAAATAATTCAAAAGAAGAGGAATTTCCATGATATTTGAAATGAAAATATGGAGTATTTGTTATTATAAATGAAGTATGAATATCGGTTACGTTGAGAAGACATTTTCTGCCAGACTGTGTTATAATTAGAAGGAAAAATTAACAATAATTATTTTATTAAGAAAATATTTCGCTTGGACCATGGAACTATCAAAAAGATCGTCCTTGGCTTCGACAAGTATAACGTCATAAATAAAACATGTATTTCAAATATTCGTAATAATACAAGGAGCATGAATATCAGTTTATAATGAAAGTAGATAGATAATGAACGTCATATTTAAGATGAAAAACAGAAATATTTTTTATCGATACTGATTAATAATAAGCTTAAATATCAGTTACATACAGATGGGAGTTTTCTACTAAAATTTACGTCATGATTGCCTGGAAAAGAAAATTAACAAGAATTATGTCATTAAAAAGGGATTTCTCTGGGGAAAAAGTGATGTCATATTTGAAATAAAACGAGAATTTTCCAATATGTTTTAAAAGAAGTGTGAATCAATTCTGTACATTAATAATAAAAAGATCAGTAAGTATAGAAAGTAGATGAGTTTAACGCCATATTTAAAACGAAAAATTTAATTTTTTTATCGATACTGATTATTAAAGCATAAGTATCCATTACATACATATGAGAGTTTTCTGCTAAAATTCACATCATAATTTTAAGAAAAGGAAACTGAACACGAATCCATTATATTAAAATTTGACCGTGTGTTTGTATTTCGCAACTACTCCTAGACTATCGAACGCAACGCGATTCACTTAACACCGGTTATCATTGATCCGAGGATGTCACACAAACTCTCAGAATTATAAAAAAATGAGTTAGATGCCGATATATATACCAAAGAGGCAGAACTGAATTTAAAGAAAAAGCATATACTATTTCCAATTAAATATTTTTGAAGGATGACTGTTAAAACGTTTCACAAAGGCGGTAAAAGTAAAATGGTTTATCAAGTAAAATTTACATTTGTTTTTGCCCAATTTGTCTATTTCCACGATTTTATTTGGATCTCCTTTTTGCATTGGTTGTAATTTCATTTTCGCGATTATTTGGCACAAAATTTCACCTTTTTAAGCCTGAGTTATGTCAAGGTCCCTATAACAAAAAATACCTTATTGTCTCCTATGAAATGTTATAAAGAGTTAATTATTTACCTTTTTAATTATCGGGAGGGAAATATTTTGCTTAATTAATGTATTTCTGCTTCTTTTATTGTTGCATGAACGAAGTCACGGGTAACAGCTAGTTTTTAAATAAAAATTATTTACAAGCAAAATCCTAAGATATAACAAATCTAAGCTTCTTTGATGAAAGGATTTTTAAACTTAAAGCAAAAAATCACGAAAAAGAGCTGAATCACTTCTTTGGAGTGTGAAAGATTTCAAAAATATATTATTTTCATTCAAAAATTATTTGATAAAAACTTATCACTTCTTAAATTTCATACATCTACATTATGTTTATGTATTATTGGGCATCTATACATGTAGACCATAAAAAAATTATCCTTTGGGACACTGTTTCAGACTTTAAGGACGTGTAATGTCGTTTAAAACGGGAAAAATATCTTACATCATCATCAAAATATTCGCCTTTTTATGTGTTTAAGACGTTTCCCTAATTTTTCTTACAACAAGATGAGCATGTAGCATTCAGTTTGAAATATAGTTCTCCGGAGAAAGAATTTTTAAGTTTGTCACGTTTTCATAACTTGAAATTTAGCTAAAAATCACGTTATGGATGAATACTTATCTTTTATGCTTAAATTCATCTTTTAAATGTAAAAGAATGTTGAAAAGCATTACAAAATTGTAAAGGTTTTTTTATTATTTATAAATTCTAAAGAGATTTTAGGAGCAACAAATTGCAGTTTCTGTGAAAGTAAATAAAAAACGTAATTTTCGATCAGTGTAAAATAAATGATGCGTTTTCATTTTATGTTAGTAGTTTTATGTTGCAAGTAAAGCGGATTAATGACCCACCCGATGCAGGAATCTAATATCAAACTACATAGTACACGAAATACTGTAGAGAGAGATTTATTCGCACTTCAGATTGAATTTTGAAAAAAAAAAGAGCGAAAAATATGATTAGTAAAAAACAGTTTTAATAATAATTATAAAACAACAACACAACAACAACAACAAAATACCCTTACTACAGCTTACACATTGTAGAGAATAATTTTAAGTATATTAAACAAAATAAGCTAAAATTTTTTTTATCATGATATTAGAAAACCCAAATGCGTTATATAGAGTGTTTCAGAATTTATCATTCAAACTTTCAGGGCTGGTAAAGCATATAGTCTAGGGAGGCATATAGATTTTTTACTTAACCATTTTATCCAAGCTGATCTTCAAATATATATTTGATCATACTTAATCAACCACGAAAACAGTCGTCAGCTCTCGAGACAGTGGTGGATGAGGCCCCGGGTGTAGCAACATCCTCCAGTCAAACGGAATTGAATGATGATCTCATTAGAGAATATCACCACTGCTGGTGGTAATATCTGTTAATCTTCTGTAATTGGAGTAAAAATGTCGCTATCTCTTGGAATATATGCTGTACTACCTCTGAAAGTTTAAACGATGTGACGTAATACTGCAAGAAACAATTATTCTAGGGGAAACCACAATTCGTAATGCATTTTTTTAGCCATAAAAAAATCTTCAATTTGAATCCGAACTTTTTATCATAACTTTAACAATAATGAAGGTATTTTAGCAAAATTTTCATCATACTTACTTTGCTTTGTATGAAATCCAATGACATCGCGAAAAATGCTCGGACTGTACAGTATTTCGTCAGTTAGACCATAAGTAATGTTAATTGCATTCGAAAATATGAAGTGTCTAATTCAGTGCTATTTGCTCGTAGACGATGGATACTTTTAATGATAACGCCAAAAAAAGGTAACTCTTCAGCAAAAAAGATAACTCTTTTGAAAATTTCGTTAAAATATCTTCATTATTGTTAAAGATATGAACGAAAATTCGTGTTAGGATTGGAATGAGACGCCCTGTATCTTTTTCTGAATAAAAGAATAGCGTCACTGGTTTCCAATACAAAAATTGTTTATTGTAGTGTGCTCCACCACCCCTTAAAGTTTGAACGATCAATTCTGAGTTACCTGTATGCTCATCTAGAAAGTTATTGTACGATGTTCGTCGATTGTTCTATTTTATTAGGTTGGTGCAAAAGTTCTGTCGTATTTCAATACCTAATTTTAATACCTTTAATACCGGTAAAATTTTAATACCTAATAATTTTATTATACCTGCTTGCTTTGAACGGATAAGTAAAATTATTAGGTATTAAAATTTTACCGGTATTAAAGGTATTAAAAATAGGTATTAAAATACGACAGAACTTGTGCACCAACCTAATACATTCGAATTTCTGAATATCCATAAATAGATTCCGATTTATATGACGTTCAAATTCTGTTAATTAACATTCCAAAAACATGAAAAATGAAATGAGATAGTTTAATTAATAATAAGTAATATATTAATTAGTATTTTTCTTTGAAATTTATAAAATGTACCCTGATCGACTAGACCTACAATCGAACAACTGTGAACATTTCTCTAAAATTGATAGTTTTTTTATTTTTGTGTTTCCTCAACATTTACATCAGCTGGAATAATATCCTTTAATGTTATCTTATAATGATGTCTTTTAACAATAAAACAATTTAATTACAATATTTACAATATCATTTCAGTTTATTCATTTCACATGGCAAACGTCAAGTCTATCGAACAAATCCTACATAACAGCTACAACTTCCTACTAAAGTATAAAATATTACGTAATCGGAAGAGGGGGGGGGGGAAGAGAAAGACAGGTAGACCTATCTATAGACAAAAATAATCATACAGAGTTAAACAGCTATACTACTGACATTTTAAGTAATTTTTATTAATAATTTGTTGTAAACTTTTAAATATTAGTTAGAACAATGAGAATCTGAACAGACTACATTATTTTTTTATATATTTTTTCCTCTTAAAAATGAAATTCCTTCAAATGATCCAGATGTTATTTACGCACTATGCCATCAAATTTAAATGTTTAGTGCTACTAAAATGGGATGTTTGTGGGGGATATGGTAAAGTAGAGAATGTATATTGTAGAGAGCAATAGGGACCATAGCTTCACAAATTGTCACAGCCATGGTATAAATTTAGTTTATTTTCACTTTTTCATAAATTGTCCGAAAATATGATACCCAATTTAGTTTATTGTTTTCTGAATAAATTTAAGATTTCCACACCGTTAGTTGATATACAAAGTCCCATTACTGCACTTACATCCTTATGTTTTACAGTAGCTTGAAGATTTCCTGTATTTAAAATGTTGCTGAATTTTCGTACACAAAGAGAGGGTCTTTTGTCTGATAAACGAATTCAGCACTCTTTTTAGGCAAAAAAAGAACAGGACAAGTGCGAGTAGGACACGCACCCTGAGGGTTTCGGACCGTTATGTCATATTACTGCAAAGCTTAGTAAATACCTTGTTTCTTTACAAATATACCAAAATAAGAACTGCCTGATTATACCTAGCTGCTTCTTGTAATTTTTGTATCGTAAAATTGTAATTTATTTAATTATCTAGTAAATCTTAAACTGATTTCTTTTTGAGGACTGAAGAAATAATGGATTACACCACATTGTAAAAAGTACCCACAGTAGCAATAAATCATTGTCTACAACTCTATTGCTCGTAGTAGTACTTTTGCTTATTAATGGATGCATGCCTATCGAAGAGAAATATAAAAAAAATTCATCTACAATACGTGAATTTGGCGTCGGTACGGATTATGTGAAATTCAAATATTGGAAAACGTTGTTTAAGGCCATAAATTTTATTGCATTGAGTTAGAAGATCAACATTTTTACAAAACTATGGGGTTGTGGGCCTTATTATTTGATATTATTTCCAACATACTTCCAGCCACACCTGAAAAAAAATAAAACGATCTTGACAGACAGATGGTAAGATGACCTCGTAATCAAGACACCTCGTAAAAAGTCAACATAGAATTATAAATTAATAAATTTAAATTTTTTTACTTTACACATGCTATAAGATCCTCCTTCGCGCCAAATTTCAAGTTCCTAGGTCAACGGGAAGTACCCTATATGTTTTGAAAGTGAGTTTATATGAAAAAAAAAACCCCGTTGTTTTGAGGTCGTAACTGTTTATAGCTTTAAATCAGAAGCTCGAAATTTTTAGAAAACAGCGGGGCCGTGGACCTTATTATTTGATATTAATTTCAACTTGATACTTTCAGCCGTTCTAAAGCAACTGTCTTGACAGACATACAGACAAAAACAGGATCCTTTAAGGGTTTTTCCGTTTTTTTCCTGTTGAGGTACGGGACACTAAAAAACATAAAAATCTGAATTTGCATTGAAAGTTTTGAGTGTTTGAATTTTCATTTACCAATTTTCATTTATTCTATTTATTTATTTTTAACACTCCTTGTCTATAAAACTGTCCTTCCGCCCACCAAAATCAGAAGATTATATTCTTGGCATTAGTGTGAATTAAACTGAATTCATTTAAATCTGAAAACATTACTTTTGCCTAAAGTATGCTCAACTGCTTCAAACGTTCTTCTGCGGAAACACGTATATTTTTTTAGATTAATTTTGTTGATTATGGTTTCTTTGTATCTACTCTCAATTTGTAATCAGTGCAATGATCATGATTCCGTGGCTTGTTTTTCAAGAACATATTTCATAAATATTTTTATAATTTTATTGCAATTTTGTTTAATGAAATATTTGAATTTTTCTTTGTTTTCGACAGTGAAATGCACAATTTCCTGTTGCCTCTGAAGACCAATTTAAGAGGACAACATCTTGATTAATCTCTTAAACTATGAATTAATTCCAAATGTATAATTATAAGTTAAGTAACTCGACTCTTATTTATTATCTTTTCGATTTCTGAATATAATATGTTATGTTGAAGAGAGGCAAGATTATTTATACTGCTACGTTGTTGTTTAAACATCTTTATAAACAATATAAATATAATAGATTTTAACAAATAAAACCGTAAAACTTTTTCATACTTATGAAGAATAAATGAAATTTTAAAATTCATACAAGATTAAACGAAACTTCATGTAGCCCTACGTATTGAGTTACACCTTAAGTCTTCAAATCCTAAGAACATTTTAAGTATATTTTCATTTAGATTCTGTCTTCTAAACAATTAACGAACATTTTATTGGACTACAAATAACTTTCGCATTATATTTATTTAACCCTTTTACTACGTCGCTGTCGAAACCTACAGTAGTTTCAATGTCTTCAATCACGTACGAGGCTGTAGTTACGGGGTTAAAAAGGTCCACGTGCTGCATAGGTGGCAATATTTTTTTTCAGCCTATGAAAATATTTGTTAGTTAATGCATCCAAGTCTGATGGATTGCTGAACACGACTAAAAGTTAAAAAATCTTGGATTATTCACCCAAACAGTAAAAAATAAAACAAAGACGAACTGCAAAAGATTCAATGATGAGCCGCAGAGGATCATATTCTGCCGTATATAAGTGTATCAGTCGTATAAAAACTCTTTTTTTTTTTTTTTTTTTTTGCTCTGATTCTATTTTGGATAAATCTCTCGCGTGCACATTTTGATACGGACCAACCACCAAATCTGTATAGATGACGGAATCGAAGTCAATCCCGAACATGAATACTCTTGTCTGCACTTGGATGTTTCATATTCTTCTATATCTTTAAAATTTTCAGTACTATTTTTCACTACTTTGCGTTGTCTGATGTCATGTTTCTCTGGAAGCATCCCATCCATGTTTTATTTTCTACAAAATAAATTGTTTAAAATAAATTCAGAGTAAATTAATGAATGCAGGGTAATTCTGCATTCATTATGTGATGTGTGTTTTTGTTTTAAACAACAACAACAAAACAAGTGGGTAGGTCTGATCGAAGATTGCTCAAAGGGTTTCGTTTAATATTCCTTTCAAAACACTTTATCCTTTCTTTAATAAATCCAAATAAATTTCATTTAGCAAAAAAAAAAAAAAAAAAGTAATGTTTTTTATAAAGTAAAAAATTACCGGTCAATTTTTTCTTTTTTTCGATTATCTAAACCAGCCCGATAGCGGGTCTGCAACAAGTATCTGTCTGATAGCAACAAGTATCTGTCATGCGGACTAAATGCGATATTAAAAAAAATAATTTCAAAATTAAACATGTTGTACACCTTCAAAATGTTAAAATATACGAATATTTCCATAATCGGATTTTTATCACGATTCAATATGTTTCTCAAACTCATATATTTACTGTTCTCTATTATTCATACTGATACGCGCTTTGTATTATTCTCAAACATTGGAAAATCCGTTAAACTTCCAATATAACGTCAGATTTTCTTTTCAATTCTCTAATGACGTGATATTAATCTGCTTTGTGTACATACACATACTCATACTCCTTGTATTATTGAGAAATCTTTGAAAATTTCGTTTTATTACCACTATGGCGCCAATCATTTTTATTTCAAATTAATATATTTTTCAATTGGTGAAACTTTTTATTTCATTTTCATTTTTCACGTGGAAATCGTCTGATAGAAAATTAATTATTGTAGAAAGAATTTCATCGTGGATTTTTAATTTTTGGCATCTGCTATAACGAAAAATGTTTAAATTTAATAGGAAAAGGCTGTTAGAATTTTGGTTTTTTATCTCTCTATATTAAAATAATACGAATTTTTCAAATTTTAATATTTTGAGCTCTTCATAGCTGATATTTCAGCTATATACACCAAGTTTCAACTCTGTAAGTTACATAGTTTCTGAGAATAGCTCTGTGACAGACAGACAACGGAGCGGGAGTAATAGGGTTTCGTGAGATGAACGAAACCCTAAAAATAACAAAGTCAAATAACATCTTGCTAGAAAGATATTAATATTTAAGAGACAGCCAAGTCTATACGTAGGATATTAAAAAAATTACACTTTTCAATAAAATATCTGTTTGCCATAAAGTAAGGAGCATTTTTTTTTTATTTTAGTGGATGCTGAAAAAGAATACGCCATTGAAAAGTTTTCATCACCGACAGATTTTGAAAAAAAATAAATAATTTGTATTGGGTAATATCTGGGATGAAAGCATTTAGCAAAAGTAGACAGATTGCCACTGCTAAACAGAAAAACCCTACACTGTACGAAATTTTCTTTTGTGATCACATAAGAACTATTTTTGTAAGAAAATGATGGTTTGAAAAAGTGATGCTGCTGCATTCATATAAATAAAAGTGTGTTGAATTAAAAAAATATCTAATTTAAAAGTTTGAGCTTTAAATCGTTTCACTACAAAGCTAATTAAATGTATAGGTGGTGAAAATTTAAATATGTATCACTGCGCAGTGCAGGATTAATGGTATTCTTTGCCTTATTTAATGACAGAAATAAGGCGACAGATACTATTAAAATTTAGCGGTGTAAATCGGCCTTTTGTGGCACAGCAATATCATTCCTGATTCAATATAACATATGAATTTTGTCTTTTGAGTTTAATAATAAAATAAATGAGCAAATGAAACTTATATAGTTGAAAAGTAAGATGGCAATATTGAAAAATTATAATGTTAATTATTTTTTAGAAAACATTAAAGAGAAATTTTATGAACATAAGTGAAACTCAAAATGAAAATTCATGAAGGTCTTATAAACAAATTTACCAAAATAATATTTGTCTTGTCTCTACTCTCTTGCTACATGTTCAATTCCGGAAACAGGCCAAAATATGTGTTTGTTGATTAAATGAAATTAAAATGATAATGTAATGTAATTCAAATTTACAACGTATTACAATTATTTTCAAAGTATTACAACATTTGCTAAATGGTACATACATTAAAATCGTGAATTTACAATCACAATTAAACATCAACGTTTCATTTTGCTTCTGCGAACGTCATCAGGATGTTACAAACAAGTCGAAAATGTCAAAATGAGCATACACGTCAGAGTTCTGGAGAAAACATGATCGGAGAGTGCGCAAACGTCATCAAGTTCCCATGGTAACCAAGTGGATCATACCACCGTAGTGAAAAGAGGGGTTGGAAGACAAAATGAGCATATTGTATTAATGGATTATAACATATTATGCCAGATTTTATGAATGTTATAGGATAAATTATCATTACATGTATACTGTCCAAGCTTAATAATCGTAAGGGACTCTAAAATTTTATTAACATAAGAATTCTTGCATGGGATTATGATTCTAGCCTCTTCAAAAATGATAATGTAATGTTTTCACAATTGATATATATGCAAACGCACATACAGCACTCAAATTGAAAGTAAAATTTCTTAAAATTGGAGGGAGATAGTAAATGTTTAACACTATCTAAAACCATTTTAATGCTGCACATTTGTAAGACTGATACTCTTTTAAAAATATTTAATAAATAATAACGTGAGAAAAGTAGCGAATTTATATGCAGGAAACGAAAGTTTAAAATACGAAGATTTATTTTATACTCAATTTTGCCTGGTCCTATTCTCTTGAATCTAAAATCTTTTCTACGATTTATCTATGAGATGCAACCTCTCTGTTAACTTAAATTTCATTTGAATCCGCTTAAAGAGGAACTCTTCAACCGTATTTTCCGCCTTAACGTTATACATCATTGTTATGACTTCCCGTAAAAATCTTTTCAAAATCTTAAAGTAACGACAGTTCATATTAATGCAGTGCGTTAAGTTTCGAAAATACTCCAAAAGTGCTATTGACAATGCGGGAGGCCGGCCACGAGAGAACATCATTCACATAAATTCTTCTTAATATTAGAACATTGGAGCCGGATTTTGACTCCATTGCTCAGAATGAGTTTAATATGAACTCTCTCCAAAGAATAATGCCTGTGAAGTTACGGCCCTTCCTTCTCCTACGTTGGAACTAAAATTGTTCAATAATCTCTCCTTTCCGTTTACGTTCATTTGAATGTTGTGCGAGCGGATGGACTGAAAACAGCGAATATAGACCCAGAATGCGTAGCAGAAAAGTTATTTCCATCAAAATTTGTTTGCATTTATATCACTCAGCAGATCCTTGAAAAATATATTGCATGACTTTATCGAATGTATACATAAGTGATATGGAGTTTAAAGTTCTTCGTGAAAACCGCCTTGTGTTATCAAGAATATAAACAAAAAATTACGCAGTATATATAATGCTAAATTTTCTAAACATCCTAAAATTTCTTCGATGTAATGTAAATATGGACCATATTCTTTTATTTTTTCTATTTTATATTCTTAATAGAAAAGTTTTGCATATCTCAAAGAAGTTGAATGTTTTAAAATTTAACATTTCGAAATTCGAGCATAGAAAATATCATTTTATGTTAGCTACGATGCAAATACTAAATAGAACAAATAAATAGCATCAAGATTTGTTAAACATGACATGTTAGGAAGAAAAATAAACAATTTATTTGTATAACTGTAGATAGCGCTAATTTGTAGATTTCGTGACTTAATTTTGTTTTTATGTGATTCTTATCATCTTAATTCAGTATTTCAAAATACTGAATGTCTAAAATCTTTTTATGTTTCAATAATCTTTTATAAAGATAATGGTTTATAATCTTCCTCTGACAATCTTTTATAATGAGTTAATAAGCAATAACATGAGAAAAGAGATATATATATATAGGCAGGAAACGAAAATTTAAAATATGAAAATTTACTTTATACTCAATTTTGCCCGGTCTTATTCCCTTGAATCTAAAATCTTTTCTATAAGTTTTCTATGAAATTTAACCTCTCTGTTAATTTAAATGTTATTTGAATACGCTTGTAAAAGAGAAATTCTTCAATTGCTTTCTTTCAACTGCACTTCCACCTTTCGTTATACATCATCGTTATGATTTTCCATTAGTGGCGCAAAGAAGTTCGTACAAGTGGAGAAAAATTCCTGGACCTCAATAAATTGGGGCCCCACGCTATCATAAATTTTATACAATTTATCACTGTAAAAAAAGTGTTGATTTTACAGTATAATACTAGCATTCCAGCTGCCAGTATTATACTGTAAAATTAACAGTAATAAACAGTAAAATAAGCAGGAATAGGCTACCGCGCATGCGCGGCAGCGTATTACTGCTTATTTTACTGTTTAATACTGGCAGCTGGGATGCCAGTATTGTACTGTAAAATCAACACTTTTTTTTGCCGTGTATGGTATTAATATATATATATTTTGAAGTTTTAAAGTTTAAATCCTGTTTTCGTGTAGAATGGAAATGAAACAAATACACGGCTCAAACCAAATTTATAAGTTTATTCTGATTTAAAACTGTTCGTTTAGGATTTATGGTTGATGCAGATCTCTCGTGAAAACATACCCCAGGGGTTTATTTCCATTAAAATAGTACCAGAGCCCTAATATTTTGCATTACTAACAACCGTAGCGTATCCTCTGTCCCCTCTATCCACATATTTGGATTTCTTACATTATTTGAAAAAAAAAAATAAAGTATAATTTTTCTTCAGCAAAATAATTCCTTTTTAAAGCTTTAATTATATCTATATGCATATACATAGCTGTCAACTATTCCACTTTTTGTCATCACTATTTCCGAATAGAAATCTTTGCCTAATCGTGATGTGATTTAATAGCGAAATTTTGCGATTATATAAGATCAATATTACTATTCGGAAATAGTGGTGACAGGAAAAAAGGAATAGTTGGCAGCTATGTATATATACATATATATATATATATAATAAAATCTAATGAATGAACAGTTAGCAAGTTACAATAATTAGAAAATTTTACTCGCCAAGGATTTTTTTTTTTACCAACTTGCAATACACAACAATGTTCTGGAAGGTACTGATGCACAATATGTGTATGCCCAGGTGAGCTCCTGCTAGTATTAAAATATTTACTGAAAATAAAGAAGTATCGGAGTTGAGCTTCGACGCAAATTAAGCATGACATAACCTATAAAAACAACGTGACGTGACATATACAATACCTTTGTCCAAATTAGAATGAAAATTTGCATCCAATTTCCTTCTATCTAATATAGTTTAAAAATAGTTCATAAATACAGTTATACGTACACGTTATTATGTGAATAGTATTTTGCCCAGAAATTTCAAATTGTACATAATTTAATACATAAAAATGAAAATTTGTCTGTATTTATATACAAATTCACAGTTTAGAAGCCAGAATTATGAAATGTTACGTACAAGTGTATTAAAACACCACCGAGACAACTAAAGTAATCCGGAATCGAAAAAAAATTTAGTTAATTTTTAATTAGTAAAAAACCAAAAATCTAACAGCAAATTCCAATCAAATTTAAACATTTTTCGTTATAGCAATTGCCAACAATTAAAAATCCACAATAAAATTTTTTCCACAACAATTAATTTTCTATTGAAAGATTTCCACGAGAAAAATGAAAGTGAAATAAAAAATTTCAACAATGAGAAAAAAAGATGAATGTGACGTCCTATTTAAAGTATAATGGACATTTTCAAACATTTCTCAATAATACAAGGAGTATGAGCATGAGTAAGTACAGAAAACAGGTTAATATGACGTCATTGGAAAATTAAAAATAAAATGAATATGTCGTCATATTCGAAGTTTAATGAATTTTTTCAAATATTTGACAATCATGCAAAGAGAGTATCAATATGAGTAAGTACGGAAAGTAAGTGACTATGACATCAGCAGGTGAATATAATGACATCATCAGGTGAAATTTGAGGAACGTATTGAATCATGATAAAAACCGATTAAGGAAATATCGGCATATTTTTACATTTTGAGGTTCTCTGAATTCGTCTTCGCTATTCTTAAATGTATTCCATATGTATATGTGTGTGTATGTGTATATATTAGAATTTCCACAAATTATTAGGTCCCTCGAGCCCATTCTTAGTGAAGAACTGAAGTAAAAATTTCAAATTGTTTTAAAAATAAAATGTCAGGGTATGGGATGAATGCACCATGAAACACAAGATTAGTTTTCAGACAATCCAATTTTTAAAAGGCAATGATTTACTATTAGATGAAGTCACTGTTGGATTGCCTGGAGATTTCCAACAAAAGTTGTCTGTCGTTCTAAAAGGAATAATGGAGGATGAAATTAACGCATGTCTTAACTCGTTACATCTTTAGAGGCATGTTCGCAGTTTGCGACTAACTAAATATATGAGAGTTCATCTGGATAGAAATATATTGGATCGTCAATTTTCTGACAATTTGACAATAATATATAATATATGGAGAAATATGGGGATCGGATTAATATTGCTTCATCCAGCAACTGGTTTGTTCAAAATCAGAAAAGCATTTTGTGACGTCTCAAGGCGAAAGTATTTCCAAATATTCGATGTTTTACAGATCATAAATGGCTTTGCGAACTTACGGTTCTTGCACTAAAAAATGATAGTGTAAACAACATCAACTTCAAGATTCAAGAAGAGTTACCTGGAGAAGCTGTATTGTAGAAATCAATAGATAACTTTTTTTGAAGAAAATGAGCTTTGAAGTAATTGTTGTTCAGTTCGTTCCATCATGTATAATTCTAGACAGTTTGACATTTTTTCTTTTTAGCTTCATTTGCTCCAATGATGAATGGGAGCAAGCTGATTTAGCTGATTTAGCGAGCTGATTCTGATTAGTTTATTATATAAATTCATATATTTTCAGATTGGGTTTTCATTAGATTAATTTATATAACATTTCGACTGCTTTCTTTTATTATGTTTTTTATACAATATGTTTAATTTTGAAATTGATTTTCCTAAACAAACTTTTTTAAAATCCTGGAAAACGACGAGTATTTCAGCTAGTTATTAATTAAACCCTAATTTCAGTTACAAGTGAAAATAATTAAAAATTGAAATTGAAATTATGTAATTAAAATAATTATTTTAAACATATAAATTAATCGAAATTTAATTCAATTTAAAACCAAAGAATTTAATAAGAAAATAATTTTGAAATTTCTCTTCTTTTATGTAAATACGTATGTGGGGACTCTAGGTAAGTTTATCCCCGGGGACAATATTGACTCACTGTGTCTGTGCTTACCATAAAAATCTTTTAAAAATCTTAAAGTAATGACAGTTCATAATAATGCAGTACCTTACAATTCGTAAATGCTCCGAAAGTGCTATTGGCAATGCACGAGGCCGGCCACGAGAGAACATCATTCACATAAATTCTTCTTAATATTAGAACATCGAAGCCGGATTTTGACTCCATTGCTCTGAATGAGTTTAACATGTCCTCTCTCCAGAGAATAATTCCTCTGAAGTTAGTCTTTCCTTCTCCTACGCTCGAAGTAAAATTTTTCAATAATCTCTCTTTTCCATTTACGTTAATTTGAATGTCATGCGAGCGGGTGGACGGCAAACAGAGAGTATAAACGCAGGATGCGTGGTAGTAAAGTTATTTTCATCAAAATTTGTTTGCATTTATATCACTAAGCAGATCCTTAAAGTATATTGCATGATTTTATTGAATGGTACACAGGTGATATAGATATTAAAGTTCTTTATGAAAAGCGTCGATGTTATCAAGAATCAATGAAAAATTTTGTGTAATATACATTGGGGTAAATGTTCTAAACATGCTAAATTATTTCTGACCCAATGTAAGTATGGACCGTACTCCCTTATTTTTTATATGTTATATCCTATCTTATCCTATACTGAGTTAAGGAATTAAAAAAAAATCCTTAACTTATTAAGCTCGAAAATTTAAAAATTTTGCATTTCGAAATTCAAGCATCGAAAGCATCATTTTATATTAACCACGATGGGAAAACTAAATAAAACGAATAAAACGTCATCATGATTTTTTAAACACGACACGTTACAAAGAGAAAGAAGCAGTTAATTTATTTGTATAAATAAAGGTAGCGCTAATATGTAGATTTATTAACTTAATTATTTTATTGTCTGATTCTTATCAAATTAATTTAGCATTTCAAGTACTGAATGCCTAAAATGTTTTTAATGTTGCAATTTCATAAAGCTGATAAACTTTTATACAGGCGATATGGAACTTAACCCCTTCAGAATGAGTGTCACGTATACGTTCCATATAGTGTGTGTATGGTTTACATGTGTATGGTCGTAATCTTTGCCTTGTCTAATCGTACAGTTCTTGGATTAAAATAGGTGAAAAATACTGTACGGAATTACTGATATTAAAAATTAAAATGTTTTTAGATGATGCTGAAGGTTGATAACCTGAAGGGGTTTAGGGGATTGTGCATTTTGAAGATGAGCAAAATTAAATGTTTTTTAATTAAATTGAAAAATAACAAAAATCAGTGATAGATTACATTTGTTTTTTTATATATTAAATTCTGATTTATATATAGATTACACTGATATCATAAGAATTCCTCAATCCCGCTTTCATTAAATTCTTTGTTTATCTCTTTATATACGGTATTCAAATTTTATAGATACCAATCTAATGAAAAGCGACAGTTCATAGGTCGGCAATGAAAAGAACTTTTTGATGCTTTTAGCTGTTCTTAATGTAAATTTAGGTGTTGAATTAAAAAATTACATTTTAATTGAGGTACATTATTTTTGCACATACTTGATTTTATAATATATAAGAAATGTTGCAATCTGCTTATTGCAGTTAGAACACCTAATTTAAATTAAATACTAAAGCATTTTTTTAAACAGAACGTTTTTATTCCATAAAGTTAAATATGTTTAGTGTTGCACATTCCATTAAAAATTTTTATTGCACTTATTTTGGAGTGAAACTTGGGAATACATAGGATCAGGATCCACACAAAGTTTAATATCTCTTCTCTCCAGATAATAATGCCGGTGAAGTTACAGTCCTTCCCTCTCCTATGCTTGAAATAAAATTGCTCAATAATCTCTCTTTTCCGTTTACGTTCATTTGAATGTTTTGTGAGCGGATATACTACAAATAGCAAATATAAACCCAGAATACGTGGTAGAAAGATAATTTCCATCAAATTTGTTTGCATTTAAATCACTCAGCCGGTCCTTAAATAAATTTATTGCATGACTTTAGTGAATGGTATTCAGGTGACATTTTGCTGATAGTTCTTTAAGAAAACTGTCGACGTTATCAAGTTGTCATTTACGTTTAAAATGTCATTTATTTTCATTTGTTCTTTGTGCGAGCAGAGGGACTACAAACAGCGAATATAAAACCCAGAATGCGTGGTAGAAAAGTGATTTCCGTTAAAGTTGTTTGCATTTATATCACTAAGCAGATCCTTAAAAATATATATTGCCTGCCTTTATTGAATGGTATACAGGTGTACACAAGCGATATAGAACTTTTTTTTTTATGAAAACTGTCGAAGTTATCAAGTTATTATTTGCGTTCATATTATCACTTATTTTCATTTGTTCCTAGTGCGAGCGGATGGACTACAAACAGCGAATATAAACCCAGAAATCTTTGTAGAAAAGTTATTATAATCAAGATTTGTTTGCAGTTATATTATATTACAAAGCAGATCCTTAAATTATATTGCATGACTTTATTGAATGATATACAGGTGAGATGGAGATTAAAGTTCTTTATGAAAACTGTCGAAAGCTATCAATATTCAATGTAAAATTTGGTGCAATATACATTAGGCTAAACGTTCTAAACATATTACATTTCCTCTGACGTAATGTATATATGGACTATATTCCCTTATTTATTTCTATGTAATATTCTTAATTAAAAAAGTTTTCCTGAACTCAATAAGCTCGAAAATTTTAAAATTTTACATTTCGAAATTATTATTTTATATTAACTATGATGCGAAAACTAAATAAAACGAATAAGAAAGCATCATGATTTGTCAAAGATGACACGTTAAAAAGGTATATAACAATTTATTTGTATAACTATAAAATATATAGCGCTAATTTGTAGATTTATCAATTTAATTAGTTCTTGTCGGATTTATATGAACTTTATTCAGCATTTCAAATACTGAATACCTAAAATCTTTTTAATGCTGCAGTTTCATAAAGATGATAATCTTTTATGAAAAGTTAATAAGAAATAACGCGAGAAAAGTATTGAATTCATATGCAGGAAATGAAAATGTAAAATATTAATATTTACGTTATACTCAATTTTCTCGGGTCTTATTCCATAGAATCTTTTCGATGATTTTTCTATGAAATGTAACCTCTCTGCTAACTTAAATGTTATTTGATTGTGTTTTCGAAACAGAAACTCATCAACTGCTTTCAGCTCTGCTTCTGCCTTTACGTTATACATCATGGTTATGATTTCCCATCAGTGGTGTAGCAAAGAGGGTACAGATGGAAAAACGTCTCGAGGCCTCGTTAAAAAGGGGGCCCCACGCGTAATCATAAATTTTTCACAATTCTATGGAAATAATTTTTTTTTAACTTTTAGGTAGCTTTCATTACAAAAAGTAAAGTATTGGAAGCCTTCCGCAGGAAAGCAGTTTCGAAAAATTTCGGTATATTTTTATCGATTATGCCCCTCAGACCCCCCCCCTCCCCCTGTCCCTCGTTAAAATGTTGATTTATATATATTTATATACATATCTGATTTTTTTTTTGCTGTAGCACTCGTATATATGAACTGATTTGGATGTGACTGAGCATGTGTACCGGACTTACCAAGGCCTCAACCGAGTTCATTGGTTTTGTCCAGTTTCATCCACCGTCTTGTCTCAAAACGGCGACCACTTAAAATTTCAAATTCAAAAAGATGTACAAAAAAATTAGAAATTCAAAAAGTTTTTTTTCTTTAAGCGATCGGCCTTGATGCAAGAAATCCGGAGGATTTTTGTTTCGTCTCTCTCTTAAAAATGTCTTTCCGGCCCGTGCCGGGAAGAAAAGGTATTTTCCCTAGACCTTGGTTTTAAGATTTTAGGTAATTTTACTGGAAAACATGAAGCTTAAATACGTGGAACCCGATTATAGAACATTCATACCCAGTTCTAGTCAAAAAATCCCGTTAAAGTTCTCGTTTAAAATTTTACATTTTGAAATTCTAGCATCGAAAGTATAATTTTATATGAGCCACGATGCGAAAACTATATAAAACGAATAAAACACCATCATGATTTGTTAACATGATATGTTACAAACAGAAAGAAACAATTTATTTGCATAACTGTAGATAGCACTAATTTGAAAATTTATTAACTTAATCATGTTCTTGTCTGATTCTTATAAACTTAATTTATCATTTCAAAATACTGAATGTCCAAAATCTTTTTAATGTTGCATTTTCATAAGAATGATAATATTTTATAAAGACTAATAAGTAATAACGTGAGAAAAGAAGTGAATTCATATGCAGGAAACGAAAATTAAAAATATGAATACTTATGTTATACTCAATTTTGCCGGGTCTTATTCTCTTGAATCTGCAACCTTTTCTGAGATTTTTCTATGAAATTCAATCTCTCTGTTAACTTAAATATCATTTGAATGCACTTGTAAGAGAGAGACTCTTCAACCGTATTTTCAGCCTTTACGTTGTACATCATCGTTACGATTTCAAATAAAAATCTTATCAAAATCTTAAAGTAACGACAGTTCAACCTAATGCAGTACGTTAAGTTTCTAAAATACTCTAAAAGTGCTATTGACAATGCATGAGGCCGGCCACGAGAGAACATCATTCACATAAATTTTTCTTAATATTAGAATATTGGAGCCGGATTTTGACTCCATTGTTCAGAATGAGTTTAATATGTTCCCCTCCAGGGAATAATTCCTGTGAAGTTAGAGCCATTCTTTCTCCTACGCTCGAAATAAAATCGTACAATAATCTCTCTTTTCCGTTTACGTTCATTTAAATGTCGTGCAAGAGGATGGACAGCGAATATAAATCCGGAATGCTTTAGTAGAAAAGTTATTTCCATTAAAATTTGTTTGCATTTATACCATCAAGCAGATCCTTGAAAAATATATTACGGGACTTCATTGAGTGATATAGAGGGAATACGGAACTTAAAAGGATGGTGGACTTTGAAGATGAACGAAGTTAAATATTTTAAAATTAATTAGAAAACAACAGAAATCAATTATTGATTAAATTTTTTCTTTGATAAATTGTCCGGATTCACTTTAAAGGAAAAGTTATTTCTGATTATACAGGGTATTCCAAAAAAAAAAATATATATATATATACATACACTGTTTAACGGGGTCATAACTTTCTGAGTTTTCTTTCTTTTGAGGGTGTAATTAATTGGAAATAATGAGTGAAGCAAGATTAACTTTTGAAAAAAGAAAATTTATTTTATAATACTATTGTAAGTAGGAAAATGTATCAGAAGTACAAATACAATATCGCAGGGAGTTTCAGGAATATCCACCTACGCGACTTATAATTAATATAATAAAATATAAGTTTGAAACGAATGGATGTTTATAGACAACGTGCCGGAACCGCAAATGAGCAAAAATGCGCCGCAATACCAAATGAAATGTTTGTTGAAGTTTGTGAATCAATAGCCCACCGTTATAAGCAGTGTATTAAGCAGAACGGTAATAATTTTGAACATATGGGGTACGAGGAAGAACTATACATTTTATGTAGGTAATTTTGCAATTTAAATATTAATTGTATGTGAATAAAATCTGCAGTATAATCATTCAATCTGTGCACACATTTTTTGGGCACCCTGTATTTCGATTACACCGATATCATAAGAACTCCCCAAACCCCAATCTCACTCTTCTTGTTTATCTATTCGTGTACAGTACAGTATTTAAATTTTACAGATGTCAATGTAATGAAAAACAGGAATTCTGCATGTGCAGGGTGTAATATTATACATATTAAAAAGGTTAAAAGATGATAATGCACTTGTTGAGATAAACAATTTTTTATACAAAGTCGCAATCTTCTTATTAAGTCAAAAATACAGTTCTTATTTCTCCATATGGCAAACCTGGATTTCCGTTCATAACTTTAATAATAACAATGTTCATGTAATGATATTTTCAACATGAAACAACAGGAGCAGAGTCTTTTTAAACGAAAAATATTTAAAAAATTTTGCTTTTTGAAATTGAAGTTTAATGCACAACTTTATTTTTTTAACATGTCCAATTTTTCCGATATGAAACCGTAATATGACGGTCGATAAAAATCTTGTCTTTTCTAGACAAAGTAGGATTATCTGACAATAATTATAGCCAAACATTTTCGCCGCACAACTAAAAATGTTTTTTCCATTAATCCCTCAGAAAACATGCTACAGGTATAAAACCACGAACTGCCCGCTAGAATGTATTATTTATTTATATTTATCCTTTCCAGAAATCTTGCATAAATGTAGCAGAATTAGAGACCATTATGAAGTCAAAAGAACGTAGGCAACATCACTGTGTGAATCATTGTGTCAAATGACAAAAAACATCTATCTTTTTTTCCTCCTGGAAGCATTCTATTAAGTTATGCTAAACTACTTTTTTTTTTCAGTATTGTTCTAATGCACTTCCCAAATACAAAGGTCCTTTCAGTCACAAGGTGGTCAATAGTACCTTACATACGCTTAACTGTAGTTTTTCCAAAGTGATTCTTATTTATTTATTTTTATATCTATTTAGTATTTCTAACAATTTGCTTCATGATATTCAAGTTTAATGCATGACTTTATTTTTTTTTAATATGTTCCATTTTTTTCCGATATGAAACCGCAATATGTTAATCGATAAAAATCTTGTCTTTCCCAGACAAAGTATTAATGCCAGACAACAATTATAGCCAAAAATTTTCGCCTCACGAAAAAAAAAATTTCTTTTTCACTAATCCCCTAGAAAACATGCCACAGGTATTAAACCACGAACTACCCACTAGAATGTATTATTCATTTATGTTTATCCTTTCCAGAAATCTTGCATAAATGTAGCAGAATTAGAGACCATTATGAAGTCAAAAGCTATTACGTAGGCAATATCATGCGGAAGAAACTTAGGACGATCATAATTTTTGTTTTATGTATTCTTAAAGGGTAAAAGTTCTATTATAATGCATCTAAAACGTGCCCTATGTATATCTTTTATCATTAGAGTTTAAAGCTCCGTTGATCATCATCCGGTTCCAAATCATTCGTTGCAAATCCCTTAAGATAGAGAAATTCGTGCCTGTTCGGAAAAGCCCTGATGAAGCGATAGCACTTAAGCTGATACGTGCCTTTGGCAGGAGTACTACTGGAGTCATTAACAAACAAGATGGGAGATTGGGCAGATAACGGCAAAGCATCGAATTAAGATCCTTATTTACTATATTGCGAGATCTTTACTTACTGATACTTTGGGAATATATAAGGAGGAAAATATCGGATATCGCCGTGCGCCGAGTATTACAATTCTTTTTTAAGTTATTGTGATGGTTATTTACATAGAGGAGAAGGGAGTACTATTAATCCCGGTGTGTGATATGGATTTGTTTTCTAAGGCGAAGATCTAAAGAGATCGTTTAATTATTTATTTTCCCCCCTTCTTTTTAAAGTTCAATAAAATATTAATTCTAAGTATCAGAGCTTAGCAATATATTAATCTCAGAACTGCGTGCATTGAGAAATTTAATTTTAAGCCCGTCGCCCATAAGTGTTTATTTATTTTATTGTTATTTTTTTAATGTAGTAATTGCCATAAAATGTAGTTGAGATATTTTTGAGAAAATATTAACTTTTTTTTTATAAACTATTAATGTTATTTATGTATTTCATCCAACTAAAAATAAAAGCAAACAGTTTTTTAATTTGATTTTTGTTTTTAAAAATCCACCTACTTTCTTTCAAATTGCAGTAAAGACATTAGAAAGTAATTGTCCAGATATCATTGATGAAGTTGTTCTTTTCAGTTTATTATATGCATTTATTGAATTAAAAACGAGGCTATCAAATATTAAATCATAAAAATTTTGGTATATTTTTCTAAATTTATGAAATAAACATGGAAAAAATAAGCTTAGATAAATTTCATTGAGTATCCTTATCCATTAGTACGCTCAGTTTAAAAAATAAAAAATTATCAGTTTTACTTATTTTGAGAAATCTCTCCTGAAAATACTTTGTTTGTTCAATTACTAAATGATTTTTAATATTAGAACATTCAATGTAAAACAAACATTGATATATATATATAGAAGGAAGTCCCCACTAGGGTAGGCCGAAATAAGCTAAAAATTTTTGTTTTTCGAAATTGATTTTGGCATAGTACGCAAAAGTTGTGTCATGGGACAGTTAGAACTGACAATTTTTTTTCAATATTGCTCAATATTTAGCCGCGCCCGCTCTGACATTGAAAAAACCGAAACATAAGAGAAAAATAGTTTTTTTGTGAAAAAATATATTTTAAAAAATATTCCAAAATTTTTACTGGTATACAATGAAAATGTTACACAATGGGTCAGATATAACCCACAAAACATTTTATCAATTTCTCTCAATATTTACCCGTGCCACTTTGACATCAAAATTGGAGAAAAATAAAAATATATCGGATATTCTAAAAAACTGTACTAGGAAAATTGCTTTTCGAAATTAGTATTGACATTAATTGATTAATTAAATAGTACTATAAATAATAATAATTCTGTAATTATTACGTAAGTTAACTTTTTATTCTTTTTTTTTCTACGAAATTAATACTAGCATATATATATAAATATTAATTACACGCAGACAGAAAACAGATTAGAACAAAAATCTACAAATTTGAAATGTATTTAATAATACCTGATGCAAATTGAATATTAGGTGATAGAATAATATTGTCCTTTGTTGTCAAATGTTGGAAGTTCTTTCCTTGCTTGAAGCTTGGCACGAATATATCCATCCTTTTCAGTCTCACCACAAACTTTCATTGCAGCTTCAGATATTAGTTTAACACATCGTCCAACAGATTGCGTGCGACATGGAAATTCCTCAAAAGTTATTACTGGAAACTGTTTTTCTTTGCACATTTCTTTCAAGCCTTTGTCCTTTATATGCATTGTAAGAGGTGGCTCTGTTACAACAGTATTTGACCAATCAATTAAATCAATATAATCGACTGCTTCAAAATTGAGTTTGGGAAGCTTGAAATAACGCAATCCACCCAAGTTCCTCGTCTTCCTATCTCGGGCGCTGAGAATACGCCTAACTGCTAATTCCCGGATGTGTTTTCTAGAATCATGTAGCATTGCTAATAATAGGTGTTCAGGATGCGCAAAATATGCATTGTTTGAGAACACTTTGTAAATAATTTGCTTAACATTATCCGGAAGCTGCCTTGCAAGGGAAATCATTTTCCAGAAATGTTGGGCACCATACAGGCAATTCGATTTCATTTTTATCTCAAACCACATAGCATTACATACTTCACGAGTATTATAATATTTTGTGACGGTCTTGGAGTGCTAAAGTATAACCGTAACAAACAGTTTGCAGTGGTCATCCATCGTGCGTGACTGAGTTTACCTGGGTTATTGTCAGTCACGTTAGAAAGGCAAGTACCATATTTTATGGCAAGACAGATACGATACAAATATTGTCTTAGCTTTTGGATATCTTTCAGATCCATAGGCTGGAGAGTACAATGAATTTGATCAAATTTAATCACTGGATTTTTTTTTGCAATCTTTTAGAAGCAATCCAATAGGTCCAGAATATGAGTACGGTTCTTTTGTGCAACCGTACCTTTCCAGAATAAGGTGCCTTAGTGGCAACTCATTAATATGTAACATACATAAATTCCATTGTAATGGTCTTCCAATGTATGTCTCAAGCAAACGTATTACTCCGCCTTTCCATCCCGTATTCACATTTGTTCCGTCACATACGATAACAGATAGGTTTTGCAAACTCATATACGTTTTAGTAAATGTGACAATACCTTGGGCTATTTCTTTTTCACTTTCACCTGCAGTTAACGGTATATGACTTTTATACTTGCTACCTGGTTCTTCTATTAATGCTACATGCGCTTCTGATGTTAATTTTCGATGACCAGATATTTGTTGAAAAGTTATATTTGTGTGCATGCGTACGATATTATTAAATGCACTTCAAATTTATAGATTTTGTTCTGATCTGTATTCTGTCTATGTGCAATTCAATAAAAATATGCTTAATTAAAATTAATAGGAAAAATGTTAATGTCAATACCAATTTCAAAAAATAATTTTCAAAATAGTTTAAAAAAAAATCCAATATATTTTTCATTTTTCTCCAATTTTTGATATTAGAGGGGCGTGGTTAAATATCGATAGAAATTGATAAAATTTTTTGTAGGTTATAACTGACCCATTATGTAACATTTTCAATGTATGCTAATAAAAATGTTGGAAATTTTTTCAAAATATACTTTTTTACAAAAAACGATTTTTCCTTTTTTTCTGTTTTTCAATGTTAGAGGGGCGCGGTTAAATATTAAGCAATATTGATGAAAATTTTTGGTGAGTTCTAACTGACCCGTTACACAACTTTTGCGAAGTATGCCAAAATAAATTTCTAAAATTTTTTTTTTCGGTCCACCCTAGTCCCTACTTCCATAGATAGAATGCTCATTTTACTGTACTTTCCTTTACTATTAAAATTATTTACTTTAGGCGCTTAAAGAGCTTAAAGTCAAAGTTTTCAGGATAGATCCTTCGCGGTTTAAAAGAAGGTGCAATGTAAGATTGTTAGAATTCCCTTAGATGAAAACGATTGACTGTTTTGTCTAATAAATTAGAGTCTTTCCACAACTTGTTATGCATTGATGCAAATCTTGGCTTTAGCTGGAATGTAAGTCGTAATTCCAGATTCTTTTAAAATTCTAAGCTCTGATTTGTTTAAATTCAGAGTATTAAAAAAGCCCCCCCCCCCTCAAAAAAAAAAAAAAAAAAAAAAAAAAAAAAAAAAAAAAAAAAAAAAAACCCGCCGTAATTCCGGTTTTAATAAACTTTCTTATTTTCCATTTGAAGAAGCCTATAAGTAAAGTGCCTCTGTAAGAGAATGGTGAAAATACAATAATGGAAGTATCCAGATCCACGAGGCAGAGTGGTTGCCTCCAGCCAATTGATCCTGACCGTTTCGTCTGGTGAATCTAAGCTCAGACTGTAGTTTTTAAACAAACTACCGCTGCCAAGTACTCAGGAAGCCACTCTCTTATAGAGGTATAATTAATGTTGGCTAAGTTGGAGAAATCAGTTATTAACCCTCTGAGCGTTTTGAAAAAAGGTAAAATTGTAATATTGTTTTCTCTGCATTTTGTTTTAAATTCTAACAAAATATGATTCTTTCAGCATTATAAATAAAACTTAATTACAAATATGAATGTAACCCTTGAGAGTATTAATCATTCTTCAATGTTTCGAAAATTCATTAAAGAATTATATTATTTTAAACATTGCATATATTGCAGTGAAACCTGGAGCTTAGTGAACGGAATATTACGTTCCAAACGCTTAGAGGGTTAAGTGAATTTTGTTTTTTCTAAAAAAAGTACGTTTCATAAATTTAACATGATAAACGAAAAACACGTGCCTCATTTTTATCGAAAGATTGTGGTTAAAAATTTCAGTTGTGTCGAGGGTAGTAAGTTTAGCAATTAATTCGTCGATTCTTTGGAATCCGGTTATATTTACATTTGAAATATTGAGAGAGAGAGAGAGAGAGTAAGAGCGAATTCAGCTATTTACTGACACAGAAATGGCGGTTGTCATAGGCGATTTTTTTCAGCGTTTGTACGGTCCCTTGAATTTGAATACCAGTATTTTCTAAATGTATTTTTAGCCTTCGTTTCTTGGTATTAAATTCTATTTTCTGGTGGTATGGTGAGATCTTATTTACAATTTATTACCAAAAGTTTATGAAGACTGCCTGTTGTACCACAGGAATTTATATTTGTTAGCAACTAATCTCGGGTTCTTTTCACATTATTTATTCAAATTTAATAGAACTGTATTTCCACTTTGTGAATGTGAGCATATGCCAATTTCTCTGCATCAGTTATTGAAATGTCCTCTAACGTGCGTATTCCATGTAACTAAGCCATCATATCAGAGATTACCATATTGTTTTCCATATGTATTAAAAAGAAATGATCTAATAGATAAAATAATTACCTATATCAATGTAATAGAAAATAGCAAACATAATTTTCATAATGTATCTCCATTTTCAATAGATACTTTAAATGATGTTAAGTCCTTCCAGAGACTGAACTTTAACCTTACTGGACTAATACTATATGGCTTATACGCTTATATGTTATTTATATGTTTATATTTCAAGTTTAAAAATTTATTTGAAAAGTTGTAACCTTTAAAAAATAAATAAATACCAGTGGAGCTCAGAAGCTATAAACTACATAGGTTAGTAGCTCTACTAGGTCTGACTCTGACTCTCTCTCTCTCTCTCTCTCTCTCTCTCTCTCTCTGTGTGTGTGTGTGTGTGTGTGTGCTATTAAATAAGGTGAAAAATACTTTTAGAAAAAACTGTTATTAAAATTCAAGGAACTGTAAAAACGCTGACAAAAGTCCACCTACGACAGCCGCCATTTTTGTGTCAGCGCGTAGGCCTAGTATTCAGAGTGCCGTGTGTTGGTAAAAATATGGATTCTCCTATGTGACAATGTATTGCCTCAGCTTTAAGTGTTTTTGAAATCGTCAACATTTTTCCTTATACAGACAAATCTTTAGTTAATGATTAGATTAGGCTTATAAGCCCATGCATATATGATTTTTTAAAAAATAGTACATGATTTTAATTAAAACATACTCGTGCTAAAATATAGATTTAGTCTGTTGTCATCGAAAATTTTCTTTTAATAATTTCTCTGCATTTTTACATCGCACATTTGAGAATGGTAATGATTGGAGAACATAGAGGGTGTCAAATAATTCTAGTATCTATTCAATTATGATTCCGTCTGTATAACTGGATATCTTCTCTTGCAAAAAACAACATAATCCCACATACAATAAAACTAGAAAAAAAATAATGCATCCAGCAAAGATTACGAAACACTTTCCAATTAGAAATTGCATAACACATTTGAAAACATATTTTCAGCTATTACCATCTAAGGCCAGAAAAATATGCAAATTTTTGGTACAGCCCTGTATATGATGTATAGACTTTTATATACAACATAGTATGCAAACATTTAGTTCAGTTAGGGAATGCATAATACAGTTGAAAATACTCCTTCAGCAATTTCCGTCAATAAATGGAAATGTATTCGAATTCTTTTGTATAGCCCTGTGTACGATCTATAGAATTTATACACACCAATTATTATGCAAAAATTATTAATTGTAGTATATACGCATACTACAATTGAAAACGTCCTTTTCCAGCAAATATTGCTCGTAGACAGTACTGTAACTGAATAATTTTTTGTGTCTCTGTAAATGAACGATAAATGCTATGCACACTATATTCTGTACTAAGCATCTTCTAGTGTACCTCAGTGATGTATATCATTTTAAAGATATTTGAAATAGTGTAACTTTATTCAAATACACTACAAACATTTTTCCCTATAGGCCATAATGCAACGGAATTCTTTTGAGTGCCCCTGTAAACGAAATATAAATGATACATATTTGATTTTAAATATCGAACATGGCATGGTAAACGTCAATAACATATATCTGAATACATTTACGCAAGTTAGATCACGGATAGACAGACTGGAGACGGCAGAAAGAGAAACCGAAGTCATAAATACTTTTCGACTATGTTGAAAAGTGTTAAAAAGAGATTTGATGCATTAAAAATTACTTTGTTTTTTATCATAAAAGTCTTTAATTTTTTAAATATATGATGAGTTTATTTCTAAATTTCATATAGTTTTGATATTAAGAAAAGAAGGAAATTGTAAAATAACGTAACAATCTTATTCCAAGAAATTTAACAATGCGTTAATTTATACATGAAAGTGGTAAACATTTTGTTGAGATATATGATTTAAAAGTTAGTAAAAAAAAAAATGAACAGGCATTCTTTTTCGTCTGAATTTTATAGAAGAGAGGGATTTTGAATTGAACTTATTTTAGTATTCACTTGTCTGGTGAATAGCAGGTGTTTATTTATCTACTACATTTTATCTTTATCATACTACTTATCTTTGTGTTAATTTAATGCATGGAATAATCGTAATCATTAAATCTCTGCAAAATAAGAGAAAACATTATACTTTGATTACAAAAATTAAGATAATTATGTATGTAAGACTTTGTGACGTTTATTAAATAAAATGTACCAAAAACAACAATGATTTTGATATGATGTGCATATTTATTTTATTATTCTGTTCATGTAAAATTGGATACCAACATTTCATGTTAATACAGCAAACAAAATGAAATTGCCTTAACAAGATAAAGCATTCGGTTTGAAGATGCAATATAACAGGACAGAATGTTATGCTTATTTATTTAACAAAACTTTATTAAAAGAAACTTTGTGATAAGCTGATACGAAACAGGCATCATTAAAAGTTTCCGAAAATCTTCGTTATCAACTGAAGTCGCACAATCTTTTTTTCTTTTAATTCTTTCATCTTCTATAGAATGTCTCACGTATGCGTGGCGTAAATAATGTACCAAAATCTTCTTTTCTTTCTTCTTACATTTCAGGTATGTCCGTATATCATCTTTAATGAAATCTTTTTGATTCACAGAGTTAACGAAAAGAAAATAATTTTCAGTAAAAGTAATCCTTTTATTTTTAGTTTGTTATTTTGTTTTATTCATTATAAATATGCACTAAATCTTAGTAGTTAAAAAGGTATATTAAAAATAAAAATAAAAATTTAGTTTAATACGATATTATCATATATTGTAATACAAGCAAATCTTGTGTGTGTGTATGTATATACGCAAATTTTATCTAAAAAACGGCTCTAACGATTTTGACTAAATTTTGTATCCTTCCATTTTGGGGTACGAGAGACCACTGGGCTACGTCACATGTTCGAGAAAATTTGATTAGTGGGTCATTTTGGGTCATTATGGATCAGGTCAAGCTAATTTTATCTAAAAAAACGGCTCTAACGGTTTTGACAAAATTCTGTATTATACAGTTTTGTTTTACGAGAAGACCATTGGGCTAGGTCACATGTTCGAGAAAATTTGATTAGTGGGTCATTTTTGGGTCACTACGTGCTTAATTTTATCTAAAAAATCGTTCTCACGATTTTGACTAAAATTTGTATCTTATCGTTTTGGGATACGAGAAGTCCATTGGACTGGGTTACATGCTCGAGAAAATTCAATTAGTGGGTTATTTTTGGCTCACCACGGGTCAAGCTAATTTTACCTAAAAATGGCTGAAATTATTTTGACTAAAATTTGTATCCTACAGTTTTGGATACCAGAAGACCATTCGACTGGGCCACATGTTCGTGAAAATTTAATTATTGGGTAATTTTGCGGTCATTACGTATCAACGCATTTCAATGAGAATAAAAGTTGAAACAGTTATTAAGTTGCTGAACAGTTGGCAATAAACAAAGTCGTAAAATTGCCACAATTTCGCCAAAGCTGGCGATATTTGACAAAATGGTGGCGTCTTTGGCGGGAAAATCGACTTTCACCAATGCCAAAACGCATGCTTCGCGCCAAATGAAACAATGTTGCCAAATTTTACGACATTTGGCGAAAATATTGGCTTTTAGAATCTGAAGGAATTTTCTAGAAATTCTCAATAAGAGCCAAGATTCATGATTCAACCTATCACAGTCCATAATACGTTCTCGAAAACATAATTCAACCAATCAGGATACACAGAACTTTCTTATAATCAATCCCACACCTATATAAGGAATTGCTTCGGTTGAAGCCTAAAGTCTGTAAAGTTGGACAGTGAATCTTGCGATCTGCAAAAGACTTTTGCAAAAGTTTCGTCTAAGAAACGATTGAAGTTTGGGCTGAAATTTTGAACTTCCTACTATACATTGCAGACTGCTCTGAACTACCAGAATCATATTTCTGTTGTATTGTGAAGACTGCTCTTCACTACCAGAATTATGTCCGCTGGACGTCCTACGAAGCGGAAAAAATTTAACTTCCAATAGCAAGGAAGAAAGGGAGTTTCTACTGCGAAACTTGAAGAGGATCATGATGAGCCTTCAACATCTACTGGGCTAATACAAGCAACCAGAGCAAGATTTATGAAAAATATAACTGAAGCTGTTGCAATTGTGTATACGATTTGCGTGCAACTCGACGGTTGGAGAACGAAACTAAAGAATGCCGTTCCAAGGGTCTGGAACAAAAACGGCAGCACCGAGCCTGACGTCGTGCCAATGAAACAGAAGAACGCCGATCCCAGAGACTGCAGTAGAACCGGTAGCACGAAGCCTGTCGAAGAACATCAGAATTGATAGAGCGACGAGACGAACGTCTTGAAGAGCAACGACGAAGTGATTCTAGACAAAAAAAGAAAAACTTTAGAACAGAATCCCTTAGTGACGTACAAGTGCGCAGTTAATGCAGACGCATCGTACCAAAGCTTGGGAAATTTCGATGTCATATGTAGTCATTGGAGCCCTTCACTATGGAGTCCTACATTTTCCCGAAGAACGAGTTTTCAACGGAATTGGACGAGATTCATTTGGTGATTGCTGCTTGCATGGTCGCATTGAGCCAGACCAACCAACATTTCCAATTGAACTGGTACGTCTCTTTTTGAGACTAATACTCCTCTCAGATGAATTTCACAAAAGAGTACGGAATTTAAATGCATGCTTTGCACTTGTTTCTTTTAACATGGACGATGACAGAAAACAGAACTATAAACAGACACAGCATTTATACTTTCGTAGCTGCTGGTCAAGTCTACCATAACATGACCATGGTCGTTCATCCCACCCAGAACGCTGAAGGTGAATTCGAACGACCGCAGTATGGAAAAATGTATTTTCTAGAAATCGATGATGCAGTTACAGAACGAATCAAACATCTTCTCAATCATGGTATCAACAGAACCTTAACAGAATTTCTAGAGAGAATCGTACGCACCCTATAATCGTTTCGTACAAGGTTTTATGATGATGCGAGAAGTGGAAGAAGAAATCAATGAACACGCATCTACAAAAGGAATCGCACCTGCGCATGTTGGACTGCTATTTAGAATGCCCAAAGGTACCGCCTACAGGAGATTTATTATTCCTGTCTGGTTAATTAACGAAGTGTGCGCAGTCATCACACTTAATGTCGATCAAAGCTTTCTTGAGAACGAAGTGGTTTTACATCAACGTGGCAAAGAGTTCATCACATTGAAAACACCTTTCTCGTATTCTCTTTTTTATCCTTTTTTTATCTTTTTGGAGGAACACGGGTATGGTCCCGGCATATGCCACTATGGACACCGTATCCAATCCGCCAGCATCTTACGAGACATGAATTGGCTCAGTACTGGATCGCTTTTAGACCTAGGCTGACCAGACACCTACCTCATGAAAATGCTACGAGTGATGTTGATCTGCGTTAAACCATGTTCATCGCCTTGCATTTTGGCAGTCTATTGTTTCAACAATACCTCGTGGACATTTATGTTCGAGTGGAATGGGACAACATTCAATGGATCAAGGCCAACTAAAAGAAGATACTAACTGATAATTACACTGGAGTTATTCACTTCATAAACAATCTCTTTTTTAAAAAAAGAACGCTTTTTTTGGCGGGAAAATAATTTTACCTTTTTCGTTTCCTGGGTCAACACGCTTTTTTACAGAGTATTTTGAAAATGCAATGGCAATTATTCGAAGTAAAGGTTCGCCGCATTTCTTCGTCACTGCGACTTTCAATCCGGGATGTCAAGAAATAACAGAATCGTGCAAAACAGCTCTTGTAGATGGTACAGTTCGACAACAGCAGCCCCAACACCGCCCGGACCTCGTTGCTAGATTGGCCAAGTTTAAAATTGACGAACTCATTAAAGACTTTGAAAATAACCAGATCTTCGGAAAGTTGGCTACTTATGTGTAGGCCATCGAATTTCAGAAATGTGGTATTTCATACATGTACGTGTCATCCGAAGCCAAAAGTCGGAGCGCAGAAAAACTGGACAATATCATTTCGGCAAAAATTCCAGAAGATTACGAAGACCCAGAACTGAGAGAGTTAGTCATCAAATGGATGATTCAGAATCTATGTGGAGAGTTTAATCCCGAATCACCCTGCCTGGCTAACAAGAACGAAAAAATGAAATGCCGTTTCCGATTCCCGAAGTATTTCCAGCAACACACGTCCATAGCCAGACGACGAAAAACCAAAGTATAGACGGCGATACGATTCAAGACTGGACGAGCGCAGTCCAGATTTCTGTCACGAACTCGCAGTCTACCGTAAGGTGGCCACCGTTAGACAAGAGACAACAGGTACGTTGTTCCGTATAATGCATACTTGCTGAAGAAATACAACTCTCACATCAACGTCGAGTACGTCGGAAGCATTCGTGTCTTTAAATATCTATATAAATGCATTTATAAGGGACACCACTGTACGTCACGTCGATCAAAATGACAGAAAAACACCAAAAACTAATCTAAAACGAAGCGTTTACGTACATCGAAGGAAGATGCATCATCACCCCTTCCCCGGAAACTTGCTGGAGACTTTTCGGAAACGAAATTCAAAAGAAGAGCCACGTTGTTCAACGTCTCGACATTCATCTGTCGGGACAATACAGAGTCGAAAACATTGACCAAACACATGAAGATCTCGCAGATATCGGTCAAAAAGGTTTGACGCTAGAAGTTCATTTTCGACTTAGCCAAGTCTTGAAACAAGAAGAAAATACTGGTCAGTCGGATACTTCCCATGATGAAGTCGTCTACAGCTATTACTGGCAAATGCCTGAATACTTTTTGTGGGTAGGGAAATCCAGTGAGTGGCTGCAACGGGCTAGGTAAATGCGTGTTATCGGCCGCATTCACAACGTCAACTTTGTTTCCCAGCCAGAATCGTACCATCTCAAACTATCCTGTTAAGGATGCAACTAGTTTTGACGACCTTCTGACAGTCGAAGGCGTTCGCTACTCAGCCTACAAGCACGCTTGTCTAGCTCGAGGTCTGGCTTACGATGACCGACAGTGGGTGGAAGGAATACGCGAATTGGCGATTTCTAAAATACCGAGAGCAACGAGACCTTTTTTCCATAATTCTAATACCGGGATCTCCGGAAAACCCAATGAGAAATGTTTCAAGAAGAGTTGGCCCTATATTTCATCTGGGAAGCGAGAAGAACCGGTTGCTCTGACGAAGACGAGGTAAAACAGGCATATAAGATAATCGCCGACGAATTAAATAGAGAAGCGACAGAGGACATACATTTCCGTTACTAGGTAGATAAATTTGGAATGGCTGACATCGACGGCTACCACAGCGAAATCAATCAAGGAATTTTTACAGCCAATGAATCAACTGTTCTTGGACAAAGCATGTACTGTCTTCGTGAAGGAAGACAAATTGAGATCGTGGACGTCATCCTTCGACCAGCTGATGAATCGAAACCTGACACGAGATGCTTTTTCCTCGATGGACCCGGTGGTATTGGCAAGACTTTCGTCTACAAAACTTTGTACCACATACTTCGAGGTCGACATCGTAAAGTAAAATGTATAGCCTTCACCAGTATAGTTTCGATTCTGCTTCCGGAAGGCCGTACTTCACATAGAACTTTTGGCCTTCGAGTACCTCTGACCCCGTAAGTGGTTTCAAGCATAAAACTCGGAGCAGTAAAAGCCACAGAGCACGCAAAAGTTGACATTTTTCTGCTGGACGAAGCACTCCTGCTTCCTAAGTATTGATTGGACGACGATTTTTCAATCTATACTTAGGAACAACGGTTGATCAGCTGCTACTTGCCATCGGAAATAAGAGATTGCATTTTGGCGGAGAGATCGTGGTCTTCGGCGGGCGGAGACTTCCGACAGTGCCTACCTGTCCAGCCCGAGCCAACAAGGGCAAGCTTTTGAACCTGTGCTTTACGAAAAGTGACGTGGCGCCATTTCAAAACTTTTTCACGAACGATGAACATCCGTGTTGACTAAGAAGAGCCAAAATTCGCGGAATACCTCTTGCGGCTAGGGAACGGACGACTTCCTACGAGTTTAATGGACGAAATCGAACTCTCCGGAAATATCCTTTCAGACGGAAATTTAATAGAAGAGGTATTTGAAATTGCATAGCTGCTCAAAACTACGAAGCAATGAAAGACAGAGCCATCCTCACACCTCTGAATGCAAACGTAAGTAAAATAAATTTGAAGATCATTCAAAGACTTCCGGGAGAATCTATAGTTTACAACAGCTTTGACTCAGTAAAAGATCAACTGGAGGGCGCATTATAGTTCACCTCGGAATTTTTCAATACCCTGAATATCGCGAATCTGTTGTCGCATGAACTGAAACTCAAAACTAACACCATAATCATGTTGCTGTGGAACCTCGACGTATCAGAAGGGTTTTGCAACGGTACACGTCTTATTTTAACGGATCTTCACAGTAACATCATCAAGGCAAATATAATTACCGGCGAGCAATTCGGTCGCATGGTGCACATACCCAGAATAACACTGGACTCAAGCAAGGGCCAGCTGGGTTGCACTATGCAACGCCATTAGTTTCATGTGCGATCGGCGTTCGCCATTACTGTCCACAAGGTTCAGGGCAAACATTCGACGTTGTAGGTGCGGATTCAATTATCTTTGTCTTTATGTACTGAATGCTATACGTTGCATTCTCACGTGTAAAAAGGAGTTCAAGTCTAATAGTCTTGCTTCCAAAAGGAAGTGCGTGACGAACTAAAAATATAGTTTGAAAAGAAGCACTTCTGTTGAAAATATGTGAATAATATAAACTTTAGAAATATGTACATAGTTTTAATATTTATTATTTCTGAAAATAATACTGTTATAAAATAGCTTTATAGCAATAATACATTGAGAATTTATTGTTATATCGAGTGGAACACAATGCTACTTTTAACACAGCGTAGCTTCGTCTTCTCGGATGGTATATTATAATATGAGCAAATATTGTGTGTGTATATATATGCAAATTTTAGCTAAAAAAGTGCTCTAACGCTTTAGATAAAATTTTGTATCCTACCGTTTTGCTGTACGACAGAACCATTGGGCTAGGTCACATGTTCTAGAAAATTCGATTAGTGGGTCAGTTTAGGGTCACTAGGGGTCAATGCATTTCAATGAGAGTGAAGGTTGAAGCAGTTATTAATTTGTTGAACAATCGGCAGTAAAGAAAGTCGCAAAGTTGACACCATTTCGCTAAATTGGGCGAAATGTTGGTGATATTGGCGAGATTTGGCGGGGAAATCGACTTTTAAAAATTTCAATGCCAAAACGTATGTTTGGCACGAAATAAAAAAAAATCTCTCCAAGTTTACGACTTTTCGCCAAATTTTGGCGACATTTGGCGAAAATATTGTCTTTCAGAATCTGAAGGAATTTTCTAGACATTCCCAATAATAGCCAAGATACATGGTTCAACCAATCAGAGTCCATAGAACGCTCTCGAAAACAAAAATCAACAAATAAATTATTATAAAATAAAATGCTTTATAGCAATAATACAGCGAGAATTCATTGTTACATCGAGTTGAACACAAAGCTAATTTTAACTGATCGTATCTCGGTTAAAATTAATCGGTTTTACTAATGTTAAACCTATGGGAATGAAATGCATTCTTATTTTAAAAATATTTCATAAAATATTACTATTTTTCACTTCTTTTTCTGTGAACTCTTATTAAAGTATGTCTTTTTTTTAGGTGTCAAAATATTTCTAAAATATATGCTTAATTTTATCTGAAGCATTATCTTACTGACAGCTCGTACGATTTAACACATAAAATATTAAATTAAACACATATGTTAGAAATGTTTTGACAACTACGGAAAAAGAGACATTCTTTAAGAAGTGTACACAGAAAAAAAAGTTAAAAATATTAATTTCTCCAGGAAATATTTTAAAAATAAGAATGCATTCCACTCCCATAGGTTTAACATTAGTGAGAGGAATTTGAGATCTGACAGACCAACCCCCTTAATATTTAATCTCATAAGCACTCTCACTGTACCTGGAAATAATCTTGGATATTTTCCTCTGCTGGATTACCTTGCTGGATTTACTGCTGGATCCCTTACCTGCGGAATATATTTCAGAAAACTTTGTAAAAAATGGAAATTTGTTTCCTCTTTAATTTTGTGCATTATAACAATAAAAAAGTGAGAAATAGTTTATTTTCTAAAAAAGCAAAATTTTAAAAGAAATAATTACTATATTTAATATTTTCCCATGCATGAGAAATATTTATATATAGTCATATTTTACTTAACCATTGTCATATAATGTAAAAATAGTAAATTAAGTTATATTATACATTTGCAAAAGAAAAACGAACTCAACAGAATCACTAATTTTTCTCATGTCCGAATTCAGTTCGGGCAGTCCAGATATTTCTGCTATAATTTTTCGTGAAAATTGCATCTATTTCTCCTCCGCATAAAACTTTTCAGGACTACATAAACACTGCTCCATATAAAATCATTACACATACGTACTCCGTCAAGTACACTGTTGTAGTCGCTTATCCTCTTTTCTATTCTGTATTCTATTGTTGATTTTCTAGCCTGCTGTTAGGCAAAGTCACTTGCATTTCTATCATTTTCCAATTTCATGAAATATATTTATCTTTAAACTTAACGGGAAGCTTAAATTTTATTTTATTCCATTTCCAAAATTTCCCCCGAGTGTGTTATTTGGTTATACTTCAGAGTATACACTGTGGAGCTCGACAACGAATATTCTGAAGATTTTTACACTAGCAATTTTATTCAGCATTTTAAATATTTGGAACTTGAAAATTTATTTCTGACTTGAGGTTTTTGATATTTTTGAGGATGACCCATGTTTTGAAATTATGTTTAACAAACTATGTGATGCTTTAAACATATTTTGCGTAAAAAAAGGAGGCATAACTATGAACATATATATATTTTTTTCATGCAATATTTTCTATTTCGTTCTTAACTATAAAATTATGCATTATATACTATTCATAATCACTAGCGAACTTGTTTTTAAGCTTTAGATAATTTTTATGCATTTTTGCCAAAAGAAATGAAGAACTATGTTTTATAAGGGAGAAAAAATGTGTTAATTTTTTTATTGATTTTCTGTGTTATTTCAGTCATTATAAAATCACTAAAAAAAAATATTGTTACTACTATGGATTTATGGATATTTGCTTTATGATTTTATATTTCTTTTAAAGAGTGCAATAAAGTTATGCAAGAAAAAAAAAATAAATTAACTATAAAATTGTGCTTATCCTTTCAATTAGAAAATGGGTCAAACGAAAAATATTAAAGCGGACTGAGCGTCAACAGTCTATGTTTTATAAAACACTATCAAAACCAGCGGCTTTGCACGCTTGATTCTTGAAATATGCCAAGTGGTATTTGTTTGTCTTGTAACATTATGGGAAATTTAAATATTACTAATAAAGTCACATTTCGATCAAACTTCATCCTTGAACCGCATTAGATTAACTTGAAATTTGAATTAATCAGAAAATATGCATTCAAACCCATTTTCAGCTACCTCCTTAAAAAAGGCAATTACAATCCAGTCTGCTTGGGAACTCTAACAGTTATTGTACAATGAAAGAATTTAAAAATGGGTTTGATAGTTTCAGAGTGTATTTCCTAAAAACAGACAAATGTTTCTTTTTTCACAGTATTAGTATACATTGATACACCATAAAGGCTAAGTATCATTAAGTAATAAGTTGGAAAACATTGGTATAGTATGTTTAAAAATAATTTTTGTACGGCGAAAGGCAAAATATGAAGTACTTCCTTAGTTAGTTGGCAATCATGTTTCTTTATTACTATGATTGCAATTAATTATAGCAGTTACTGGTGCTTCGTTTTATCCCATTTGCTCAGAAAAGTTGTATCTAACACTAGCATGACAAATAATTTATTTTTCTTCTCTTTTTAATTTTTAAAATTTAAATAAAACAAAAGCATTGTTTGTGCGCATTTAAATTAGAAGTTATCTATTAGAAGTAGTCTATCTAAATTTATAGTTTCTAGACTGACAGTTTCAGAGAAATCGTAGTAAAAACATAACTCTAAAATGTTTTCCTCCCATTTCAATCATTTGAAATTCGAAAAAAAAAACTTTACTTTTCTTTGGGAGCCTCACGTTCTAATAGAAACCGATATGTCAAATTTAAACTTTTTAGCCACCTTAGTTTCAGAGTAAAATCGTGATTGTAGAGCGTTTTCCAAACATTTCTCCTTTTAAATTTCGAATATTTTAACAAAAGTTCTTAACGGGCATTTGCGTCTTAAAAGTAACCACCATATCAAATTTCATGTTTTTAGACTCTACAGATTAAATAAAAATTAAAATTTTAGAATGTTTATCGCTCTTGAACACGCTTGAGGGCAGTATAGAGATAAAATGTAGCCAATTTTTATGCAGAGACTGTCATGATTATTATCCTGAGAGAAGACATTAAATCGGTTCAGATGTTCCAAAGTAATCGTGATTTTAGAACGATTTTTCACTCATTTTATACTTTTAAATTTTGAAAAAAAAAAAAAAAAAAAAACTGTTTTGAGTGAGCATGTAC
Source organism: Maratus michaelseni (assembly GCA_963931845.1). Classification (NCBI taxonomy): domain Eukaryota; kingdom Metazoa; phylum Arthropoda; class Arachnida; order Araneae; family Salticidae; genus Maratus; species Maratus michaelseni. The sequence continues at coordinate 250,680,360 of OZ007590.1, read as the reverse complement.
ATTCTCTGCACCCCCCACCCCCTACCAAAAAATGAGAACGGCCTATAAATTTTAATCACCAAATTGTCCCAGAAAAAAAACGGAAATAGCCATTCAACAGGAGATTATGTATTATTTCAATTCATGTTAAATAAAAAGCTTAGGAAGTCGCCTTCATGCTGAAATTGCGACCAAACTCTGAAATTTTCAATACAAACATCTAATTTTGACATCATATTTGAAATTTTGGTAAAATGGTTATTTTTTAGGATGCAAAATGGAAAATCATTCGGTGAAGAAATTTCGAAAGTAAACACATTTAAAGTTTTCAACTACCAATGTTAAATTCATTAGTAATAGTTGCAAACGAACTGCAATATCTGTAGTTCTTTTAAGTATAACTCAAAACTACTTGGCGGAGTTGGATATTTTAGATACGCATATTTGAAGTATCTAGAAATCGGTTTCTGTTAAAATATTTATATTATTTTCAAAATTTTTTTTCAAAATGTATATTTTAGAATATAGTTTTCAATAAAAATATATAAATTGAAATCTGTAATTTTTTTAAACAGAAATCGTTTTCTAGAAGCTTCAAATATGTGAATCTAAAAATTACAGCTCATTCCGCTAAGTAGTTTTGGATTTATGCTTAAAAATCAACACTCATTGTAATTTGTTTTGCAACGATTACAAATAAATTTAACATTAGGAGTTCCAAACTTCCAACCTGCAAAACTCCTAAACAACTTAACCGAATTACTTCGCATTTAGTATCATAAGGTAAAATTTACAGAAAATACCAAGTATGGTGTAAAAATTAGATATTCGCATTTAAAATTTCGGAGTTTCTTTATGAAGATGAACCCAAAGCCTATTTTTTAAACGCAAATTGATAGAAGACATAATTTCCAGTCGAATTGGCTATTTCCTTTGTTTTCTGTGACATTTAGAGATAAAAAATATATATGGGTGCTCTCTTACTCTCTCTCTCTCTCTTTTTATTTTTTTATTTGCCGATTATACGTTTTAAAAGTAACTATCATGTCGAATTTCACTTTTCTAGCCCTAACATTTCCAAAGAAATAGTAATTTAGAAAGATGTTAGAGCATTTTCGGTTCTTTTCACAATTTTAAATTTGATTTTTTATAAAACCTCTCTTAGCAAGCATTTAGATCTTAAATTTATCACAATGCCAAATTTCTGTTTCTAGCCTCAACATATACAAAGAAATCGTAATTTTAGAATGGTTGTCGCACTCTTCCCTCTTTGAGGGAACTTTCACAGAGATAAAAAGTAGCGTAGTTTTAAGCAGAGCCTGTCAACAATATTATACCGAAAAAAGGTTTGAAATCTGCCCCGTAGTTCCACAGTAATCGTGATTTTAGAAGGTTTTGCTGATCATTTAGCCATTTAAATTTCGATTTTTTTAGAAACTTGTTTTACGAGCATTTATGTTTTAAAAATAACAACTATGTCAAGTTTCAAGTTTCTAGCCCTAGCAATTCCAAAATAAATCGTAATTTAGAACGATTTTAGAAGGCTTTCTCCCTTTTAAAATTCAAAATTTTAAAATACCGTTTCCGGTGAACATTTACATCTTAAAAGTAACTACCATGCTAAAAAATCAATTTTTCTGTCCCAGCGTATCCCAGAAATCACAATTTTAGAGTACATTTTACTTATACACCTCTTTTAGAAAGTACACTACATGCGAGTATTTGCGTCTTAAAAGTAACAACAATGTCAAATTTCATGTTTCTAGCCTTAACAATTCTAAATAAATCGTAATTTAGAAAGTTTTTTAAACGTCTTTCCGCTCATTTTACCCTTTTAAATTTCGATCTTTTTAGAAACTGTTCTTAGTATCATTTACATCTTAAAAGTAACCACCATGCCAAATTTCAAGTTTCTAGTTTCAACAAAATCATAGAAATCAAAACTTTAGAAAGCTTTTGCTTCGGCACCCCCTTCGGGATAGAGTTACCGACACAAAATTTAGCTTATGTTGGAGCAGAGACTGTCACCATCATTTTGCTACCATTGTTTTTGAAATCGGTTTGGTAGTTCCTGAGATTAACCTCTACAAACAAACAAATAAACGTTTCTTCTATGTAATTTTAGTACAGATTATGCAAAATAAAGAGATATTTAACATGAAAAAAAAAAAGATAAAATAGAAAAGACACATTAATTGCCATCTGTATAGTTATCTATATTCACAGTCAACCACCATGCGTTTCTTTTAGAGTTATACTTCCGATTGCAAAAATATTTCGGTTATCCGGTCTATTTAAAGCAATTAATGTCAAAATAGTTATTTTTGTAAAAATTACAAAATTACAAATTTTATACGCTCCCTCAGTCCTACAAGTTATATTTGGAAAATTATTCTCCTAGCTCTAAAAAAGAATAAAACTCATTTTTTTACAAATAAAACTTTCCGAGTTACGATACTTAGAATTTTACAAATTTTCAGTGTTTTTTGGCATTAAAAATAGAAAGACGTGCTTTTAGTGTCGGAAAACTCTGAAAACTATAATAAAATTCAAAGTATCACAACTCAGTACGTTTTGGAAGTACAAAAACAACTTTTTTGTTTTACTTGTTAGAGCATAGATAATGTTTTTCAAACTAAGATATAGGGGCATAGATAAGATATAAGGTGCACAAAAACTTCTTATAAAGTATGAGGACCATATAAACATTAAATTTAATAACGTTTACAAAAACAACTTTATTGGCGTAAATGACTTTTAATATGATAGAGAATAACATTTGAAACGTTTATGCAGTTGGAAGTATAGGGTAGTCATAAAGTTTTACCCTGATTACAAAAATTATTACGAAATAACCATTGAATGTAATACTGTAAAATTTGTATTATGGAAAAGTCATGTTCTTAAGTTTTTTTTTTCATTTGAATGGATGATTTCCTAGACATACGGCTTGGTCAGTCTAAGGTCCCTTTGAAAAGCAAACTGAACACAGTTTACGCAAAAATCCTTCACCTGACACACTGTAATAAATCCAATTATTATGGTTTTCATATTTTTGAATATTCAGGGGATATCCACTCAAGGTCAGGATCACAGATGCTGTGTCTAGTGCGACAGCCCAAATGTTGGGCAATACTTGGCGAGAAATGGAATACCGCCTTGACATTCTTCGAGCTACCAAGGGTGCTCACATCGAAATTTACTGACGCAAGTACTTGTATTAAAAACTTCGTAAATGTCTTTACAATATATTGAAATAAATATATGCCATCCAAAATCACCTAATCTGCAAAATGTAATTTTAACAATTTCTATTTACCATACATTGTAAATATGATTTCTTACTTGAAATTTTGTATTTAAAAACAATGTTATTATTTTTTTTTCTCAATTGTACAATAATATTGAATTTCGAAATCGAAAGATCTCATGCAATGCAAATACAACATATTGGGCTGCTCCGCAGCTAGTATAGTCATAAATTGTAACCTATAAGATCATAAACGCATAAATAATATTAATAATAAAACATAGATGAGAAGTGAATGAACGATACTCTGCTCCCCTTTACTATTTAATTCTGTTAAAAAGTGACTTGGGGATTCTATGTATTATCTTTTTCTTAAAATATTAGATTAAACATTAAGCTACTTCCATTAAATATAAAAATATATTTGGTATTACTGAAACTTAAGAGTTTCGCTTTAGAAATAAGTTTTACCCAAATCTCTTCCAATCCGGAAGAGTGACATTAAGTACATACTAAGTAACAGAAGGAGCTCAGATTTATACATTGCGAGTGGAGAGATTATTAGGCACTGAATATAAATTTCAACAAACTGGTATTAAATTCCAGTCTAACTTTAGAAATTCCTGCTTCCAAGTCGTTAGAATGCACTCTCTAATAAAGTCTTCTGTACCTGAGTGATTAATCTTTCGAAGTTTTGAATTTGTTCAGTTTTGTCGGTACCTGTGAGCACTAGATATCTGGAAACGTTGATAGATAAAGTGAAAATATTTTTAAATAATTTAATTAAAACGGAGGTAAAATGGTAAAGCAGAAGAATTACGTCATACGAATGTATTTGAATTCTTGGTAAGGTTTAAAGATTTATTTTTTAAAGCGTTTTTTTTTTTTAATTTTTAGAATATGTAAGAAACTGGATACACTAAATCAAACTAGATTATAAAATTGTTTTAAAATCTTGAATATTTTGTAGTATGAAATCCTGTGTTGCTACAAGAAAAAAAATTAAGAAACGGACACTTAAAAAAAAGAATATGTCGGTGAAATATATAATTTTTTGAAAAATAATACTTCATACATATATAGGTCTGGAAAATAACAGATATATGTCACTTTCACTAACACTTTATTCCCCAAATTACGAATAAAAAAAATATTTTCTCAAAACTTCTTTATATAACATTATAAAAGCAGATTAGAAGATTTATAAGTACTTTTCTGTTAGTCGGGCACCACTGTATACATAGATATATATATATATACATATAGATACACATACACACACACACACACACACACACATATATATAAATATATTTTTATATATATACACACAAACACACACATATATGTGGGTGTGTATATGTATATACACTATATTTCCAATGATGACTGGTCACTTGCGATTTTAGACGTTTTGTTAAATATCTGAAAAGCTACATGAGGAATTATCATGAAACTTCAGCAGTGTAAACAATATGATAGACGTCATATATTTCCGCGAAGATTTTTTCCCGAAACCCGATAAGGGGCCGTCAACAAATTGAAGAAAAAGGAATATATTTTGGATAACCCTGTAAAAACTAATATTGCAAAAGCATTCAAACTGTAGATTATGATTAAATAGATTATTGTAATAATTTGGGTTCATTTTTATGAAGATAGCATGTATACTCGAAGAGAAATTCAGGTTTTTATAAAAACAGTCCCAAATTTTATCAAGTTTTTTTCTTATAATTTGCAGAGTTTGTAATATAAAAACAAGTTATTTTCAGAAAATATGACAATCAAAATTGTACACAACACCCTGCAATCAGAATTAAGAAATAATAAAAATTGTATGAAAAATGAGCAGATTTACTAAATATTGTTTCACTACGCATGCGCGAATTCAATCAAAATATACTGTGCATAATATATTAGCTAATTGTATAGACCAACTTTTATGAAAGTCTCAAAAACATAGCTTGAAAATTCTGATAGTAATCGTCGATAGAATAAGCTCGAAATTCGCTGTTTCCAAAAGGAAGCAAAAATATGAGGGGTTGTATCAAATATAGAATGAGAGACACTTCATTCTTATTATGTCAACTTTCATAAGCTAGTATATTTGGATACAACCCCTCATCTTTTTGCTTCCTTTTGGGAACAGCGAAATTCGAGCTTATTCTATCGACGATTACTATGAGAATTTTCAAGCTATGTTTTTGAGACTTTCATAAAAGTTGGTCTATACATTTAGCTAATGTATTATGCACAGTATATTTTGATTGAATTCGCGCATGCGCAGTGAAACAATATTTAGTAAACCTGCTCATTTTTCATACAATTTTTATTATTTTTAATTCTGATTGTAAGGTATTGTGTACAATTTTGTTTGTCATATTTTCTGAAAATAACTTGTTTTTATATTAAAAACTCTGCAAAATCTTCGCGGAAATATATGACGTTTATCATGTTGTTTACACTCCTGAAGTTAAAGGATAATTCCTCATGTATCTTTCCAGATATTTAACAAAACGTCTAAAATCGCAAGTGACCGATCATCATTGGAAATATAGTGTATATCGCTGGCGCCCGGCTAACAGAAATGTACCGATTTATACAATAATAATACATAATTAAAAAAACCATTCGTTAATTAGAGATAATAAACTGAAGCGGCACTTTTAAGTATCGTTGGGTTAATAAATCTGGAACTTATTTCAAACCTTTTAGAAAAACGGAAATTATGCAACGTTTCATTGCTCTTTTTTATATCATATATAACAAGATCCATTTTTGATGAAAACACAAAACTAAATTTTCTTTTCATTTAAACATAAAAACACATTGCACATCAACTTGATTTTTGTAAGTCACAGGCCTGAAAAATAATGCTTTATAATTTTTTTCTGGTATCATTTGTCATAGTTTCCGCAAGGTTAAAGATCATTACAATATATTTTCTTCCTCTCGAAGAAAGATGTCTACCCCCCCCCCCCCCCCCCACACACACATTATTTTTGTCTTATGCGCTGTGTGCAGATGTTTCCTATGCAGCAACCAACATTAGTCCGAATAATGTTTATTAATGTCTGGTTAAAATTTACAACTTGTCATTTGAAATATTGGCGTTTTAAAAATAAATATACTATAATTTGCCATATAGGTGTACATTTTAGATTTTTGTCAAATGTACGTAATGGAAGTTTTTGAGTATTTTCTTTGAAATGAGCATAAAAAATACACAAGAAATACTTTTCGTACTGAAGAAAAAAAATACATCGCAGGCATGTATTATTCTTATATTCCTAAGCTAAAAGCAAACATTGCTTTGTAGTCCCGACGGTACTTAAAAATACCACTGAATAAAACACGTTAAAAATAAAGTAAAAAAGAAACTTTAGTTTTTAATTTAACAAATAATATCATTTCTCAGACTTTAAAAAATATGAAAAAAAAAAACACAATTATCTTACTTAAAAATGCTCAGATGTTTCACAGCAGAAACTTAATATCGCACATCAAACTACATGATTGAAGTTAGAATGTGGTACAGTCGCACAGTGGAGTATTTGATGCAAAATCTTAACCAAAAGGCAGAAATTAAAAGTTTACTCAACAACTGTAAAAAGCATATTTTACAATAGCTGACTAACTGGTGTGTCGATCTATGTCAATTTTAAGAGTATGAGTCATATCCGGTGGCTCCTAGCCTCAGTTGAAATGAAAGTTTCTTTGTAAGAAGACGTGATTTTTTTATGATTCAGCTTTGTTATTGTGTTTAAATGTATACTTTGACATGTGCATTTATTAATATTACATGTGTAAATAATTTTACTTTTCATATAAAAAAAAAATATTAAAATTGAAAATGGGTTATTTTTAAACCTTTTTAGATTTAACTACATGAAACCCGTGAAAACTTGACAAAAAAAAACTTTAACAATATCAGTAAAATAAGCGCCTTTATAATTTAAGAGGAGGAGAGTATAAAACAGTGTTTAAAAATGTTGATTTAACAAGTTTTTACCTCCACTGAAATACAGTGCTATTTTCGATGCAAACTCCAAACAAAGAATCCGTAAACAACTGTGTAATCAGTTTAAAACTACCGCCAAATTCACCACTGCAAGAAACAAAATTTTATGGACCTATGAAGTATCATACAAATAGTATATTCCTACGTCCATATCATACTCAGTAAATAAAAGAACATAGTAAATAAAGCACACACCTCTTCCCCTGTGATAATGCAACTGAGTGAGCTCCTATGCGCATATGCATTGCATCTGCCCAAAGGCACCGTCGAAATTCGACGTTAAAATGTTTTTAAATGTTTAAATAAAAAGTTTTCAAATGTCCTCCTTAATCATTGCTCGTTTTAAATTCATATCTTCGAAAATGCATCCATTTTTTAAGGTAATCAATTTTTATTTAAAGATTGAGAATTTTTTTACAATACTATACAATCTGCAGATAAGGCAGATTTATCATGTTTTCAAGTTGTAATTTATTTATATGATTTCTTCGATCCCTTTCCATAATCAGGAAATTATTCCTCTTCCACAATCAGGAATCTTTTCCCTCTTATACAGTGAAATATCCAATGAATCTTTAAAAAAATAATAAAATAAAATTTCTATAGCATATTCTGATGCAACGCATACATCAAAGAATTCAATATGATATCAATCTTATGCTCAACATAAACTGAAAATAGTTTTTTTTTTTTTTTTTTTGTTGACAGATTTCAGTTTAACGCGAAAATGCTCTACCTAATGGATAATCTGATCTTATGAGCTATCAAGGTCTTTTTCACTTTTTATGTTTATTAGAGCAATCAATTTCCAACTGTGCCAACTTTCCCAGGGACTATTTTAGATTATTGAAGCAAACTGATGTCCATTGTTGAGATAGATTTGAAAAATAATTCATGCTTGAAAATATTTAAAAAGTCGTAAAATTAAGCGGCAATTTTCAAATAAATTTCATTCAAAAGTTAAAATTTTTGTAATTGATGACGTGAGAATTGAAATTGTACGATGTTTAGAAGTGATGTAAGCGCGATAAATGCGAAAGCGGTAGCGCCGTTTGTTGTCACAATCGTTATACATTTTTAAAAATTACACTGGTTTTGGCTGGCGTCAAAAAACAGACTACCATTTTTTGACGTCGACACATAAATCCACAATGAAAGAAATGGGACTTTGCTGCTAATAAGGAACTGTTAAATGAACTTATAATCATTATTTGAAGCTTTTTTCCTTACCGTAACACAATTTTTAATAATTTTAATTTTCCTGGAATCCTTTACTGTTGTGATTTTTTTTATTAAGAAATGAAATCCTCTAACCTATAATTAAAAGAAAAGTAATTGGTAACATGTAATCAAGATATGCAATCAAGATGAAGTAAATCAATATCCAATTCTAATCTTTATAATTATGAATTGAAAAATCAGTTAAAATTACGTCATGTTGACGCTGTCATATAATTTTTTCTCTTTATTTTTATCAATCAAAAATGAATTCAAGCTAAGCATAACGTTATTTTCACCGGCGCCAAATTTTCACACGTACTTTATGTACGTTACTTTTATGCTTAACCCCCATATATACAAATAAATGTTTTTTTACGATTTTGCGATTTTGCCATTAAAGATATAACTCCATAGAAAATCGGGTAAAATATATAAAATAATACAAATTTGGGGTTTATTTAAGGTTTTATCACGGGCCCGGGCAACGCTGGGCGGGTCAGCTAGTAGTGTATAATGTAAGTTATTCCAAAGTAATATAATTTACAAAGTTATGATCCCAGTTGAAACGTTTACGCGGAAATTTCTAAATCTATGCTGTACTACAAACTGTACTACAGAGTATGAATAGTTACCCTGTTTCCCTTTCATACTCTCTTCCCACACTCCAACTATTTTTCATTCACACTAACATGTTCTTTTATTTAAAACTAGCAAACCCGACCAGTGTTGCCCAAGCCGAGGATAATAGCCTTAAATATACATAATATTACCTTATCGTTTCCCAGGATTACTTTGTTTAGATATTACTCGCACGCATCGAATGGAAAAAAAGCTCCCAACAGTGAGGTCACCTGCGCCGTCATACATAATCACGTCTTTGGGCGATGAAGCGCCTTGCTTACTAAAGCTATGGCTGGAATTTTCCGTTGACATCTCATACAATTATATCAGATGTCAATGGAATTTCCCCCTTTCTCTTTCTTCTTCAGGTTTCAGAAAAATATCGATAGCCTTACTCCCTTCAATAATTAATTAGAAAAAAAAAACTCTTTTGTATACATATATATATATATATATATATATAGTATATATATATATATATAACCATTAAAATATCACAGAAAAATCATAAAACATGTGGAGATAAAAATATATTAAATATGAAAAAGGAACACGTACCTGTTTGAACAATATCCATAAATAAGTAGAGGAAAAACAATGAATAGAATTTAAAACAAAGAGAATATAATATAGATTAGAGAGAAAAATGAAAATAAAATTAAAAACCTGAAAGTTGAAGCAAAAATCTGTAATGGACTATATCCAAAATTAACAATAAAAAAAAAGTAAAATTTGAAAAAAAAAAAACGGATTTTTTTTTTTAAAAATTTTTCTGGAACCATGGCAGAATAATGAAGCTCAAATTACCATAAATTCCACAAAAAATGTATGATTTCTTCTTTGTACGAAGTATTAAGTTAAAATTGTACAAAATTTGGGCGATCATAAATAAAAAAAAACCCCCAGAAATAAGATATTAGAAATGAAAAATATAAAAATAAGTATATAAGTAAGGATAATTTTCTCATATTTAAACTGGAAGAGACGTGGTTAAACGAAAAACGTTGTGAATTATGATTCAGCAAAACTTCACCTGTTGCCATATAATAGTTACTAATTCATTAGATGAATAACAAGAGGTGTGCAATATGAATGCTAATACAAGCGGTTATACTAGAATTAAGTAACATTATGGAACAATGTTGCCACATATTGGCTGTTCAAGAAAAAGTATATATATATATATATATATATATATATATATACAGGGTGTCTCAAAATGTCGTTGCCAAACTTAACATGATGGTCTGTCATACCATGACAAACAAGGTTTTACACAGCAATTTGCGTCCAAAAATGCTTGGATAGTGCAAGCAGCGGCACATGTCCGTAACACACCTGCCCATTTAAACAGGTCCGTGAATCCATGTGTCGACGTTGTAAAGCATGACGACGTTGTGGCGAATGGGTGGACTTTCGAACATTTTCTGTAAATTAAACCATGTTCTTTGATAAAAGTCCTATTAACACCTCTCTCGACATTCTTTCTTTCTCCCCCTCTACGCCTACGAACAATGCTCTCTAGCGGTCGCAGCTTGCATTTTAGGACACAAGTTCCTATGTAAATCTTGTTTGTTATGGTATGATAGACCAGCATGTTAAGTTTGGCAACAACCTTTCAAGACACCCTGTATATACAGGGTGACAATTATTGAACTATATGAAATTAAACCGTCATAACTTCTGAACGGTTTGCGTGATGAAGTTCAAACTTCGTGGTTGGCCACAGGGCATGATGGGAATTAGTATGCGCATGAGCACGTAACTTGCGGTTGTCGGCCATTTGCAAATGAAAATGTCACGGTACAGCGTGTCCGAGCGTATATCGTTTGTGAAGGCCTACTACGCGAGCAATAATAGACCGATTGCGGCTTAAAGGCATTTTGCGACCGAGTACAAGCTGAAGCCAACCGGTCCAAGTGTGTTAACAATCAAGAATTTGATTCGCAAGTTTGAGAGAACTGGTTGTGTTTGTGATGACAGTACCGGCAATGTCAGTTCGACCCTATCGAACTAAGAAAGTGTTTTATGTCCTGGAGGATCACTTTGGGATCACTTTGGGGACCGCATTGTTCCCAAAGTGGTCTCTCAAGTGGCTTCTGAGGTACCCAGAAGCCACTTGAATGGGACTAGCTTGGCCACCATATTCTCCGGATTCGAACACATGTGACTCATTTTTGCGGGGCTACATTATAGACAATGTGCATAGAATTAACCCCAAAACCATTGCTGAGCTGAAAACCATCATTCAAGAGGTCATCGACAGCATCGATGCTACGACATTTCAGCGGGTCACACAGAATTTTGCTATTCGTCTGCGCCACATCATAGCCAATGATGGCAGCTGTTTCGAACATGTCATAACTTAAATCCGAATATCTGTAGTGACGTTTACGTGTTGAATAAAGTTTATGCACTCGGTAGTTTTTAAATAATTTACGTTTTACTTCATATAGTTCAATAATTGTCACCCTGTATATATATGAAATGTTAATCGATTCCCGAATTCTGCTCTTTAGAGTGGTATAAAATATTTGATTGGATGGATAAGGTATCAAATAGATATTGGGGATAAAAAAAATCTCCTTTTCAGCAAAATGAGTACTTTTATTAAAAAATCATGAAAAATTAAAAAAAATGCTATACGAATACCGAATAAATTTTATTGGAAAGAGGATAAAATTTACTATAGAGAGATAAAAAAAAATTATTTGGATTGTTTTTAAGGATGGCTCAAAATCGCTGGCGAACTTGGAAAATCTCGGAAGTACGCGAATTGCCTAGTTCAACAAAAAAGTATAAAAAACAATATCGGAGTCTCAAGTGTATTCGGACGTGTCTTCGTTTATCTGGAACCAAATTGGTAGACCTGTATGTGCGGTGGATTTACCTGGCCATTGCGCACAAACATCTTTCTTTTATTAGTATATATGACAAAATTAACTGATATATAGAGATATTTTAAAATTTGTTACAAAACACGTTTTTTATTAAAACTCTTTCTGAACAAAATAATTTGTTCTAATCGAAGGAAGTTATCTAAGAGGTTTTATTGATATAAAATAATTGGTTTTATTGAATTTTTTCTGCTTCCTTATTAAGCAGTTTACTTTATAAATGAAAAATAAAATCAGTGAAAAATCTCGCCATCTTTAATTATTGCCAATTAAAAATTAACCACTTATAATTTTTGGAAAAGCAATCATCATTATCAAAGGATATATATTAAAATATTTATCTAAATTTTAATTTCCTTTCAGATAAGAACTGGGAGTAATTATAAAGTTCATGATTTTTATCAATGCACTATATATGATATATTAAAACAACACAATCCTCTTGGAATCTACATATGAAATTGGGTCGTATGAGATAGGATAATTAAAATTAAATAAATTGATTAATTTTTAAATAAAAATACATGTTTATAGTCTTTCTCTTGCGACAAATTTATATTTTAGATAGAAGATAGAACTAAATAATTAGAATTTAAACCGCTCGTGAATATTTTGAAATTAATTACTCGAATTTATTTGCAACATTTTGTTATCTTTGAATTTTCCTAATTTCAACTATCTGTTGAAGAAATGAAATTCACTTAACTAACTAATGTTTATATGGAAATGATAGATAACGTTTGGAGATGGATAATTTCATATTTCATTAAAATTTTATTGGTGTTTTAAAATATAATTGTGAAATAAATTAGCTATAATTAATGGATTAAGAAGATACTGCTTGAAAAAACAGCTTTTTACCGCATTGAATATTAAATACTACTGTTTAATAATTTGGGAATTAGAGAGTACCATTTTGCAGCTATTTATTATATCGCTTATTACTTGCCACATATACGAGATGTAATTTCCAGAGAAAAAGGAATAAGCAATAGAATCTATATTTATGCAGTTTATCATAAGACATTTAAACTAATGATTTCTTGTTGTAATGGTTCGGGACACACTAATATAATTTTTTTAATTATGAAAGTTTTTTACTCATTTTTATTCCTTAAGTGTGTTTGTAGATATATGCATTCTTTTTTGTACTCAAAATCTTTACGAAAAATAAAAATTTTATTTCTTAAAATTAAAAATGTTAAATTTTGGCTATGGTAAAAATTTGATATATCATTTAAAATTTGACATATTTAAAATTAATTGCCAAATTTCAATATTATTCATTTCAAATATCATTTTTTGTAATTTTTTTTCCCTTTTGAGTACAAAAAAGAATAAATATTAATTTAGCACCAAGAATTACAAAATATTTATTTCAAAAATACTTTTGAAAAGAAATAAAATGACACTTTTTAAACTACTACGAGAATCATAATTTCAAAATTTTATTTCCAAACAAAAAATTCCAAAAATAATTTAAAAAAAAGGTGTAACTATAAAACACTGTACAACGTTTCGTAGTTTTATTTTTCATAGAAATGTACATATATCGATTTAAATATGTGGAAACTTTAGAAAAATCACATTCACAGGTAAGAGGGTTTAAATCTCTGGAAAGAAGGCGCGAAAACCACAAACAGTACAAAATAGTTATATCTTTTTACCAAATTATCATATTTTATATGCGGTTTGCGCCAGTTTATTCTTAAAAAATAATCTGGTATGATTCCACTCCATTTTCCGAACAATTTGCAGAATACTATGACTTCATAAATTATTATGTGAAAATAAATACAAAGCTAGATTCCAATTTTACAAAATTAAAATGAAAAATGTATTAAACACTCTTGTGAAAATGACCGCATATTCTAAACAAATATCGCTTTCATTCATAAAACTGAAATTTTATTAAAAAAATTATGACGTAATTTTTACTGAATTTTTATTCCACCTAAGATAGAATTGAGACCTGTTAAATAAAATAAATATTGAAATTGAATTTACATAATTATGCTAATGAGAGTTTTGTTTGTTTTAAAAGATTTGTTCGTATTGTTTTTAACAACGTACGATACTTAACCCTCTCGGCACCGATTTTATTTTCCAATTTTGAGAAAAATTACTTTTACGATAGCAAAATTAAAAATAGCTATCGAAATCACAGAAGTTACAGTTTACTGAAATTTAACGAATGCGTTCTTTACAGAACTCTAACGAATGTAGTTATGTTGCGTGTTTTTCCTATGAAAATAGTCTAAGGAAGATTTTTTTAAGACGTTTGGAAAATGTCGTCTTACAACCAGATTAAACAAACATAAAAAAATTAGTAGTAATTAGTAAAAATTAGTATCTTTTATCACAAATTACTAATTCGGAAAAGGAGTCCCTAATTTAAATTTAAAGAGTGAAACATATGTTTAAATTAAAAGAAATGCCAATGGTTTACTAATAATTAATAAAACTTTTATTAATATTATTCGAAGTAGGAATATGAGGCCCAGGATGACGAGAGGGTTAAATTTCTCCAATGTTTTCATCAGATTAATAAAACTAGTTCTATGTTTTTTCTTTGCTTTTTAAGGGGAAAAAAATGTGTTACTAAATTAAGTTATTACTTCTAGTAAAATACGGCTGTTGTGTCAAAATAAGATGAGCTGAACAATAAAATTATTTAATTCAATAATTGACTAAAAAAAATACTTATCAGTTTATTTTTTCCACAAAATTGTTTAAAAATGATTTGGATATCAAACCTGCTTACCGATTTTTACGAAAATAAACACAGTCTTTGTGACAATGGCCTGTAACATATTTACCAAATGGGAACTCAATCCAAAGCACATTCTGGGCGCTATCGTGTTCACTCATACGCTTACATACATAGTGATATCATCGTAAATACACCAAAAAACGAGCTATGGTGCCCAGAAACGTATACCTCAACATTACACATATACACACATACTAATACATATAAAACAGGCTTAAATATAGTGAAAATGGATTCAGGGAACATTAAATATACCAATATTTCCCAAATCGGGTTTTTAACATGATTACAATACTTTCCTTACACTATACGTGTACGAAAAATCAAAATAGAGCAGTTTATAAGACAAAAAATAAATAAAAATAAAAATAAATAAAATAATAAAACTCATTATTTTTTCTAGATTTAAGCGTCTTGGAAACATTTTAAAGAAAATTAGGTTTCACATTAAACCTATATTTGTCTTCTACAAATGTTTTTTTTTTTTTTTTTTTTTTTTTTGCACATGCTATGTATTTTGCAAGTAAGAACTTTCAAATTAATTAACCTGTAACTGTGCAAAATAATTACGACTGAAAGTGTTTTTTTTTTCTTTTTAAAAGCTGAAGAATATGTATCTTGATGAAAAAGACGTCGAAAGAAAATGTCCACATAAAGAGTATACATGTTTAAAATTTGATCAAAATCGCAAAATAAAAATTCTGACTAAAATTTAAACAGAATTAATATGAAATTTCTTCTATATAGCACAAGCTTATTTAAGAATAATGTATCTGAAAAAAAGCAAATGAGTATGCTGGAAGTATGACACACATAAAAAGAAACACTGATTTTGGTACATTAGGCTTTTTAGATACTTTGATTGTGGAATCTTGTTTCGTACTTCTAAAATGAAACAAATTTAGGGACATTAAAAATGTTTAGGAATTTTATAAAGGGTGCAATTATTAGCAGAAAATTACATATAAATTTATTTATCTCATGGATGTGTCATTGATAATATTCTTCTTTTTTTCTTTTCTTTTTTTTAAGTTCATTCAAAAAGTCTTTTATTTCTGTTTTTCTTTTAATCGTTACGTTTTTTCTTCTTCATTATTCACTGTTCTTGTTCGTAATTTAATTATTATTTCTTTCCTCTTATCTTGGTTTTTGGAAGGGGGGGGGGGGCTCTTTAACTTTTTTGCTAGACAAATTTATAAATGAGGATTTTTCTGATTATTTTCTTAAATGGAACGCTCTTTTCCTTGATTGTATTAAATAATTGTAAAAAAAATCTTGTGCATGCGCTTTTGCTTTTGAGATGAATATTTGTTTTGCTCACCACAGGCTAAAAATATTTATTTTCCACAGTATTAAAAATAAAAGAAATAATTATACGCCCCCGCCCCTTTAATTTTGTATTTATAAAGAAATATTTACCGCAATTAACTGAAGCCTTATTTTATGACAAACCTCTTAAAATTAGTTTTCCTTTAATATTAAACAGCTTATATTTTAAATAAAGATATATTAAACACACTGATGTTTAATGTTAGATTTAGTTATAGAAAAACTCTTTTTTATTTATTTATTTTTTAAGATATAATTATATGTATAAAATCAATAAGCATATTTGTGGAGAACAAAGTATTGTATTGTGTTTATAGGACTTCTACAGCATTATAGCAATATTATTTGATAAATAATCCATAATAATGTTTTTTACTTTTATCTTTTTAATATACCATATTTTTAAAAAACAATCAGTCAAAAGAAGTTTGTTATTTTCAGAAAAACTTTTGGCAATGGATTAGATCGGAAATAAGTAATTATTCATTTGAATTAATTTAGGTATTATCTAAAATTTCAGTGTATCTTCAATTAACTTTATATTGCACTTTGGCAGATAAAACAATTTTATGGTTTCTTTTTCTATTTAGTACAATTTATTTATCAAGAAAATTAAACTTTGAATTAAAAAAAAAAAAAAAGTTACAAACGAACGTTTCACTGCAAAGAAGTTTTACGATTATTTTATTTTATGAATTTGTATCATGATCAAAAGCTATTGCGATGATGTTTACGTTACATTAAATGGTTTATTTTTATTTTCATTATATATTTAAGTAGTGTCCGTTCATTTTATAACTACGTCTGGATAAGACACCAAGATGATTAAATCTACTGCTTTTTCCCGTTTTATTGGTCATTAAAGGGAAATAAAACTAAAAAATCTTGGATGAAAGACAAATAGAAATACCATAAAACTTAAACCTTATCTTTCACGATTGTCATCGCAACATTCGACGGTATTTGATGGCTATTTTTATTGCAAAAGCAGACGGCGGGACGGACTTCCTACAGGAATGAGATGGTTTTGAAAAATCTTGAAATCGCAGTATAAAAGTTTTTTTGAGTTTTAGATATGACTGAATCTACAAATGTTTATTCAAAGAATATATTTTTAACAGCTGAATTAAATAAAAAAACAGGACTTTTTATTTGTAAAAGTAGTTTTATTATGGTAATTTCAAATATCAGTGAATATAAATTTTAATCGGTATTTGGTACATAAAAAAAATGTTTATGGATATGGATAGGATTAAATTTTTTATACTTTTTCTTATGTATATTTTTATACATGAACAGACGTATACACTCATACACCCATAGGCATATCAAGCAGTATAGAATGAAATGACCTCAAAGAGATAGGTAGTGACATACAACATGAGTATACGATTTAAGATATGTTTTATATATTTTTAGAAATAAAAAGATAACTTAAATCCGACAGATGCTATAAGTTCAAGCAACATTATTTAAAGGACAACAATGCTGATGTTGAAATATGTCTTTTCTAAGAAAGTATTGGTGGTGACCATGTTAACTCATTCTCTGCCGCAATAACTTTTTATTGAAATTTCTGATTAAGCTAATATTTTGTGATAAACTAGCCGGTCTTTGCCCGTCTTGCCGGTCGCTTCCGAGTGGAGCCCAGATACCTTCTGCAGCGTACAGCCCTGACTTTGCTTGGCGCCCCGAAAGTGCATTTTACATGTAAACAAAATAATGTAAATAAAAAACTTTATTTTAAACTGCATGAAAATAACTAATAAGAATATAAAAAAACACGTAAATAAAGATTTCGCGACATATATATATATATATATATTTGCATGAACCCCCAGACAAAGTACTGTTCGTCCTTGCCC
The DNA here is from genome assembly GCA_963931845.1 of Maratus michaelseni. Classification (NCBI taxonomy): domain Eukaryota; kingdom Metazoa; phylum Arthropoda; class Arachnida; order Araneae; family Salticidae; genus Maratus; species Maratus michaelseni. The sequence continues at coordinate 250,662,404 of OZ007590.1, read as the reverse complement.
GTGATTATCTAAGCGCAGCGCTTCCCAACCTTTTTTCCGTCACGTACCCCTTGCTTAGACTGTTCCCTTCAGCGTACCCCCTTTATCAGAAACATGCCCCCACCTTTCCCATCACTCATATAACGCAAACACGCTTTTTAAAAATTAGTAATATACTCATTAGTACATACTCATTAAAAAGAAGGAAGCTTTCCTATTAATGTACATAAGTTAGTGACATAACCTATTCGACAACGAAAATAAGTTCTTGCTTTTCAACGCGTTTCAAAGCAAAGCATTAACAATAGAAGCCCTGACGTAATTCAGGCATTCTGCAATTATTATTAAAAACGGAACAACAAGATAAATGTGGTGGAAAAGTAACATTGTATAAATATCAATGGTAGTTTTCGTGAAGATTGGGTAAATATATAAGTACTCATGCAATATGTTTATCGGTGGGCGGAGCTAGTGACATTGAATTATCAATGAATTATTATGTCGAGTGCGCCTTTCCCCTCATTTTGAGTGTAGCATAATGGAATTACACATAAGACTAACTTTGTAATCCAAAAAGTGCCAACTTTCTTTAAGTGTTTTCAGTGAAACCATTTTTGTGATTACCGCCATTACCGATTTTATTTTTACGTACCCTCAGCAGACCCGCCACATACCTCCAGGGGTACGCGTACCCCAGGTTGGGAACCGCTGATCTAAGGGGAAAGGAGAGCTTTTAGATAATATAAAGAAAAATGGGATTGCCTAAGATTGCCACTATGGTTTCACGCACATAAATAATTGTTAATGCCGTGATCAAAATAACGGGGTCCAATGTATTTCTCAGCCATATATCATTAATACAGCGGCTATTATAACGGGGTTTAGTTATTTTACGTGCATAAATCGTTAAAATGAAATTATTTTAAGAGAGCCCTTTGGGTTACACGCCTGTAAACTTTTTATACGGCAATCACTATAACGCAGCCTTGTGCATACCCGAGCATATATATGGCAATCAGTATTTAAATTCCAAATTTTTAAATCCAAAAATGTATTTTGAACAGAAGAGGAATTCGTCTAATCTTCCATGATCGGGTACACAGCCGATGTTTGCGACAAACTCGCTAGCTCTTAAATAGCTTAAATACGTGTTTAACTATTTTTTAGTAGATTTGTAATGCTGAATTTCACGCTAGTACTTAAAGCTACTGCTGAGAAATGGCGAAAGGACCTAAAACTTTCGATCCCTGTTTAACGCCTTTGGTGGATGAATATTTAAAATCGCTCAAATACGTGTTTAACTGTTTTCTTTGTAGATTTGTTATCCCGAATTTCACGCACCTAGCTAAATCTGCTGCCATAGCGAAAGGCCGAAATCACCTAAAACTTTCGACACCCCCATTTAACCCCCTTAGTGGTTAAATTTCTAAAATTGCTGAAATATGTGTAACTATTTTTCAATAGGTTTATTATCCTGAATATCACGCTCTTACCGAAAACTACTGTTGAGATATGGAGAAAAGGTGAAATGACCTAAAAATTTCGACCCCTCATTTAACGCCTTTAGTGGTTGAATTTATAAAATTTTGGTATAGTATAAAATATTTTATTTATATTTTTCTGTTTGCATGTAAAATGCACGTTCTTGGCACACAAGCAATTTCCGGGATATACACTGCAGAAGGCATCTATCTGGGCACCACATCAATTATTAACATGGTAAGAAAAATTATATAATTTATATTAGCATATATAAATATATTTATTTTAATTTCCGTTATAGTGATTGCCGTATAATCAGTTTACAGACGTGGAACCTAATAGGCCATGTTAAAATGATTTCATATTAGCGATTTATGCACGCAAAATAACTGAACCACGTTATAGTGATCGCTGCATCAAAGATATATGGCCGATAAATACACATGGTCCCGTTATTTTGATCACCGCATTAACAATTTATGGGCGTGAAACCACAGTGCCCATTTTCTGTTGTGTAATTTCTTGTATTAGGGATTGAAAATGATTAATGTCGAATCCCGCTTCTTTGTTTCGACGCGTCTTCTTTTCTTGGCGAAAGAAAATGTGAAATCCGAAAAGTGTGTATTATTTATTGATGTAAATTTTTAGACAACTAAGAACGAAATATTTTTTATTTTTTTATACATGTGTAAATCACTTTTATGATATCATTTTTTCAATATTTTAAAATGATTTACATATAAAACTCAGCTTATAATATAACACTTATAATATAACTTATAATATAAAGCGAGCATTTATGTCTAAAAAATAACAGACGTGTCAAATTTTAAGTTTCTGTCCTTAAAAATTCTGAATAATCCATAATTTAGACAGTTTTTCGCTCATTTTACACCTTTAAATTTCGAATTTTTAATAAATGTTTACACCGAGCGTCTGCATCTTAAAAGTTACCACTATACTAAATGTCAAGTTGCTAACCCAGATAAATCCAATTAAATCCAAGTTTAGAACATTTTTATAACGTTTTCCGCTTATTTCACCCTTTTAAATTTCGAATTTTTTAGAAACAGTTCTTAATAAGCATTTGCATTTTAAAAATTGCTGATAACCACCATGTCAAATACCAAGCTTTTAGCAACTGTACCAAATAAATCGCAACTTTAGAACTTTTTTTAGGGTTTCGTTCATCTCACGAAAACATATTCGTCCTACTTCTCTGTTTGTCCGTCACAGAGCCGGTTCTCAGAAACTGTATAAGTTACAGACTTAAAATTTTGTGTACTTACAGCTGAATACCTACTGTGACGTTGAAAATTATAAAATTTTGAAAATGTCTTCTTTAACGCAAAATATTAATTAAAACCTTAAAAACCCACTCATTAATGGATAAAAATATTTAACTAGAGCACAGAATTTATTTGAATTGTTACCAATTTCTAAAACAGCGCATATAATAACATTTCCTTTCAATTAAAAAAATATATTTACGCGCGACTATCAAAAACAGAAATAAAACTTAAAAAAAAAAAAATTAAATGATCACGTGTTAAAAGCAGTAATTGTAGAAAATTACGTAATATAAAGTATACTTGCGCGTGAATATTAAAAAGAGAAATAATTAAATTATTACGCGTTCAAAGCATTAAATAGGGAAACTTATGTCATATTTAAAATGCTCAAATAACAATATTTTCAAACAGTTTCAATATAAAAATATATTTACGCAAGGTATTAATTTATTTCGTTAAAATATTAGTGTTTATGACGTCAGTTGAAATGGATCTGTTGTATAATATAATAATAATACACAATAATAAATAATAATACACAATTACATAAATAATAATAAAAAAAGCCCGAAAACTGGCATTATTCAGATTTTATCTAATCAAAATATGAGGTACACTTTTTCTTATCCAGTCGCAAATAATAAATCGCCAAGTATTGTTTGATCTTTAATAATGACGGATGTATTTTAGAAATTATCATTTGTAATGTTATAATTTTGAGGTTTTGGCACCAAAGACATCGCAAAATTAAAAGAAATATACAATATCTCACGAACTATCGGACTTAGAAGAATGTACTTGGTACCATTCGATTCAGCATATAAAAGTACATTAAAATAAGTTATAATTTGTCACATAACTATAATAAGTGATTTTTAAGGAATTTGTTTAAAGTTTGTTCTCTCCTTTATCCCCCTTAGGGGTGGAGTTTTAGAAAATTCTTTCTTAGTGTAGCCTATGTCCTATGAAGTATTTTACCCCCAATTTCCATGTTTCTAGGTTCAGATGTTCGGCTGTGCGTTGATTACACTATGTAACAAATTTTCATTCAAGTTCTGTTTCTGGTTTGACAGTATTGGTTTCTGTCTATTTAAGCAGCATATATGTAGAAAAGAGTAGTTATATCCGTGAAACTTCACTTTTGTAGCTCTCACAGTAATATTTACATAGCTGCCAATTTTACATTTTTTTTTATTCTTTTGGTACCACTTTTTTTAATAGCTTTTTTTCTAATCCTGGAAAAGTCTTATTTGACTACAAACAACTGTTTGTGTTATAAGTCTGATGCTAATATATGTTTCTTTTCAATTTTCAAAGCCCCCACAGTCAGTGAGATATTTCCAAAAACTGTTTGACTGTTGATTAAACTCAGATATGGCTTCAAGAAGTTGCAAGCATCCAGCAGATGCTTTCTGTTTTATTTGTGGGGAATTTATTAAAACGAGAGGAAAAAAAATCCCCATTTCATCATTAGTTAAGATGTGTGAAGCGTACAAGGCTTACTTCGGGATGCCTGTTGGAGACCAGAATAAATCCTGGGCTCCAGTTGTAACTTGTGCGACCTATAAGAACACTCTGGAAGGATGGTACCGAGGGTAAAAGAGGGCTATGAAGTTTGGTGTTCCATGAATTTGGCAAGAACCCATTGACCATTCTACGAACTGTTACTTCTGCATGGTGGACTCTTCTAAACGACGGACTGGTAAGAAAGACCTGCAGTTATTTATCCCAACATACCATCATCCATTGCTTCTATGCCACATGGTCCTGAACTTCCTGTTCCTAATACTCCACAGGGAGTGCGGTAAGTGCGGAAGATTTTGATGACCCTAATTACAGTGCTGAAGGTGGAACCAATGAAAAGAAACCATACTACCCCAAACAAAAGGATTTTAATGATTTGATCAGGGAACTTGATGTTACAAAGTCCAGTGCTGAGCTCTTAACATACAGACTGAAGTAGTGGAACTTATTAGATGAAACTGTGAAAGTGTCGAATCAGAAAAAGCAACCTAGCAATTTTTCCACATTTTTCACCAAAGAAGGTGAACTCTGCTATTTTCATGATGTAACTGGTTTGTTTGAGAATATTGGAATTCCTGTTCATCCTATAGAGTGGTGGCTCATTATAGACAGTTCATCAGAGAATCTGAAAGCAGTATTACTCCATAACGGTAATAAGTTTCCGTCTATTCCCCTTACCCATTCAGCACAGCTTAAAGAAGAGTACCGCAATGTGAAGAAGTAGCTAAATGTATTAAAATATGAAGAATATGGTTGGGAAGTTATTGGAGACTTCAAAATGATTGCCTTCTTGATAGGTCTTCAAGGAAGGTTTATTAAGTTTCCATGCTATCTCTGTCTGTGGCTACCATAAACGCCCACCATACACTATGATAAACGATACTGGCCTAAACGTACTGAGTTCACTGTGGGGAAGAAAAACATTAAATGGGAGTCACTTGTAGACCCTCGAAAGGTACTAATGCCACCTTTGCTAATAAAACTGGAACTGATGAAGCAATTTGAGACAGCATTGGACAAGGAATCTGCAGCATTCAAGAATCTACAACATCTGTTCCCAAAGCTTTCCGAAGCAAAAGTTAAAGCTGGCGTTTTCGTTGGACCTGAAATCAAGAAAGTTATTGAGTGTCAAGTGTTTCCTAAGCTTCTCGGAACAAAAGAGAATGAAGCATGGATCAGTTTTGTTAAAATAGATAAAGGCTTCCTTGGAAATTATACAGCTGAGAACTATGTTGAATTGATTGAGGCTCTGGTTAAAAAGTACAGCAAAATGGGCTGCAGGATGTCACTCAAAGTACATATCCTTGATGCCCACCTTGATAGCTTCAAAGAGAACATGGGTGCCTATTCCAAGGAGCAAGGAGAGCACTTTCATCAGGACATTCAACATTTTGAACGTCGCTACCAGGGAACCTACAATGAACACATGATAGGAGACTACATTTGGAGACTTATTCGTGAAAGTGATATACCATACACTCGCAAAACGGCACATTTCTAGGTTATTTGTCATCAATTTGTAGAATTCTGGTTGAAATATACTATTGATTTGAAATATAATGTTCCTTTATTGTCTTTAAATAAAGATAAACCCGAAAATTTGTACGTTTCCTTAATGACAGTACGCAAATTTAAACTTTTCGTTGTCTGACCACAAAAGCAAAGTTTTTGCAGGAAAGTAAAGTTTTTTCATGTTTTTATGATAGATCCAATTAGAAAATGATATTGATTACCCAGAAACAAAAATTGTGTTACATGGTGTTATGAGTCAATCAGGACATACTCTTTTATAAGTATAAACTAGCACTAGCTGGTCTTCGCCCGTCTAGTCGGTCGCTTCAGAGTGGGGCCCAGATACACTCTGCAGCGTACTGCCTTGACTTCGATGACCGTGAATTTCTATCATATAACTTCTTTTTCGTTTTATACTCATAGTAGATGATGATATAATTTTCTTCGGCAATAGGATTCATGGTGAAGGTTTCGCTTCAAACATAAATGATGCTTTCAACATTGTAGTTAATACGGCAATTAGCGAGGCTTCCGATTACGGAAGATTTGCCCGAAATCGTATGAATAACTAATTAATGTGTTATAACTTTCCCATCAGCTCTAGAATAATATTAAATACATGTGGCCTAATTTTTACCTGATGAAACCTGATGCCTTGCCGATTAGTTAGCTTTTAAGCATTTTAAGAATCCTTTCTTCCTAATTACGAAGATTACGCACCTAAAGTAAAAAAAAATACCGAAAACAACCCCGTCAAATATCAAATAAGTTCAATTTGCAACTGTAGTACATTAAACAGAAATAAAATTAGACGTACGGTCCTGGAAAGAAAAAGCGATCACTCCCTACTAATTTTGTTGCAAATAATCATATAAGAAAGATATATGTATCAATCAAATGAGAATAATGTCTATTAATTAATGGTATGCATAAGTTTCGAGTGCGAGCCACATAATAAAAATTGTACCTTTTTTTTTTTGAAATAGTAACACCCACTATTGACACTACATTTGAGTTCCTTGGATCACATCAGCACAGAAAAGGTCATTGTTTATGCATTCTTTCTTAAATTTTCATGCAATGGGTCAAAATTCGCGGATGTTAATCTTAAATCCACATGAAAAGCTTTAAAATATATCTTCTCTAAAATTATTTGATTGAAATATTTTTTTTAATTACACACAATGAATAAACCCAAACATATTTTACGTTTTTCCAAAAATTAAAAGCATATTTTTAAGTATGAAAATCATTTATATATTCACATTAAAAATTATGATTTATGACCTACATTCATTTTAAACAAAAAGAAGAAGAATCATATAAAACATAACTATGTGAATTTCCAACTCATTCCTATCAATAATTTTTGATATATTGAGAAATGTTACTTTTCGACTGTCTAAGCGTCTGTCTCATTTTAATATGGTTTCATAGAAAAGAAACGCTTAGAGAGTTACCGGAAAAGCTTTACAATTAAAAAAAATAATTTAGCTTATTTTTATTTAGATTTTTTTTATAAACTTTTACTGGTGACTAATTGAATAATACCGATATTCTTCTCTGTAAGATCTTAATTTTATTTTCTAAATTTATTGATAAACCTTCAACAAATTTTCTTTTATAACTCAATGCATATTTAAGAAAAAATACTTAAACTATATATATTTTCGGGCTGATTTGATCAAAGGAGCTCAAACTAAAGTGCACAAATTAGGTGTTGTTATTTGAAAAATGAAACATTGTTCAATTTGTAATATGGAGGCGACCTCGAAGCATAATGTATGAATAACATTTAACAGTAGACATAACTCTCAGTTGATTGGTATCTACACTGCAAAAAAAAAAGTGTTGATTATACTGTAAAATCAACACTTTTTTTGCAGTGTATACATTTTTTATACAATTATTTGCAGCAGAATTAATGGAAGGTGGTCATTTCTCCCTCTTCAGGATCGTACATTTTCTAAACGACAATTATAACAATCTACCATCAAGTAAAAGTACACTGTTAAAATTTTTGTGCTCTGTTGGACTAAGTTTTGGTGTTGCAGTAGCTGCAACCATAGGATGGTGAAATGTCTTTCCAACATTTATAACTCCGGTTAAACCACAGCTCCAAATGTTGGAAAAGATTTCACCCATCTTAAGGTTGAAATGACTGCAGCAACAAAAGTTGGCTCCATCCGCTACAAAAATTTTAAAAGTGTATATGTCGGTCGGCAAGGTGCAAGTCACTTATGATGTCAGTTATAAATTTTTTCGTGTTTTAAAGGTTTTCAAGTTTTGTTAATTTCCAATATGGGACTCACTATACTCAAGCTGCTCAATCTCAGCAATCTTTGTAAAATTTTATATTGTTTTCATTTTAAAAACAATTTGCCTGAAATAATTCTGTCAAATTTTAACGGTATTAACCTTTCAATGTATGGCGTAGCTGATCAGCTACATACGCGATTTTTTTTACATGTATCACATGGAGTTTATTATGTTTTTTTCTATAAATTAATTTTATATTAATTTGTATTCTTTCTTATATCACCACCTAAAATAAGGGAAGGTTACACATTGCCACAAAACTCAGGTGTGGTCGATATTTCGAGTAACTGCATCAATGAAAACTTTTGTATGTTCAATAAAAAAAAAAAAAAAAAACGAATTTAGGAGGCAATATATTTAGAAAACTATTATCGTAAACGTTACAGTTGATTCTCAAATCTTAGCGTAAATATTCAACTGATGGAACTTTTGAGTTGTTACGATATAAAAAATATATATTTTAAGAAATGCATATTCAAGATATTTTAATCCTATAATGAAAGAATATATAACTGTCAGAATCCTCGCTTTTTTGCTTTAAATTAAATTTCATGTTACTGTTTTATACCTTTTCCACGTTTATAAATCTTTCAAAAACCTCGATTTGGAACTCTATTATCCTTATATTTAAAGAACTTTTTTAAAAATTATCTAGTTCCGTCATTCGTTCTTGACGACTGTCTTGAAATTTTATTAAGATAACGCTATCTCCGCAAAAATATTTTCATTTTCTTCTCAAAACGCAATGATAGTGAATTTCTCCACCATTCCTTTTTAAAAGAAGAGATACCATACATTTTCTAGAAAAGGAAATGTCCACTGTAAAAAGAAATCAAGAAGATACTGAATCCCACGAGAGTACGATTCGAATGAGGTTAGAAGGAAAAATTTAGAATTTAAGTATATACGCTTAAGTTCTGCCTCTGCATTACATAAATATACGAATATTTTCTGGAATACGTATTAAATAAGGAAGCTGTTATGGAAAGAGTAAAAGAAATTCTGATAACAAAATTCATACACCCGAGGTTATAATAATAATAATAAAAATAATAAAAATACCACTTTTAAGGAAAATGATTTCGATTATTTTTTAGTATTTAGTTTGTTTACTGACGTTTTTTACGTAAATATCACTTGTCAGACAACAAATATTTTTGTCATAGGGATTACTTTTCCCCAGGAGTCTATGTGAATAATGAACTAAATTTCATAGCATTTAAAAGTTATGACGTTGTAAAAAAAAGGAGAAAAATAATAGAAGTTACATATTCAAGTTATTTATTGTAATTGAGTAAATATAATGATTAATTCCATTATGATTTAGGAAAATAATAGTGTCCATCTCTGTTGCCTTTTACATTTTGACTATATTCATGATTTGAAAAACATGTTAAAAGAAAAGAGAAAGATAAATGAGCAAATACACAAACTATCTATCTCTCTCTCTATCTATATATATATTATATGTATATATATATATATATATATATATATATATATTATGCTATCGTGCGTGGCACTGAAATCGTGATTATTTGTTAATTGTTTAATGGCAACACCCGAATGAAACGCATCTCATTGGTTGATGCTGCCATCTACAGGAATAAAAGCGAAACAAACAATGATTTCTTGATTATTTATAATTTGTCAACATTAACAATTAAATATATATTTTTTTATACATTTTCATTTGGGATAATGATTTTTGTAAGCATTTAATATTTATGATTTAAAAAATACAATTAGCAATATAAAATTTAAAATGTAAACAAAGGAATTATTTTTAAAAAGGGATTTTTATAAAAAGGGAAAAGTAAGTGTAATAATATTCCTTGACCGTTTCATTTTTTAAACGTAACTGATATACTTTTGAAATTTTAGCTCTTATTTAATTTTTTTACAAGCTTTTAGTATAAATATACATTATTCAGTCTTTTTTTTATGACAGTCTGCCCGAGCAATGCCGGGCGGGTCAGCTGGTATTATAAAAAATATGCTAAAACGGATGAAATATTATTATCATTAATATAGACAAAAACACAAGAAAGGAAGTAAATTTTATTTAGAACAAGCCAATAGTTTTTTTTTTTTTCAAAATATGAATACGTTATAGGAACACGTTTTAAATATGAACATTTTTTAAACTTCTCAAAACAAGGATACGCGAAGTGTGAAAGTCTAAAATTTCAATTTAACTGAAGGGTTGCATGTATAGTTGAAACATATTTTGCCTAAAATTTCATGGTTTACGAAGTTAAATTTTCAGAAATGAGTTCAATAAACTTCCAGAATAAGTTACAATTATTAAACTCTCTTCTTCAAAGGTAACAGTCATCAAGGTAGATGTCGAAACTGTTTTGAATAAGTGGTTTTTTTCCAAGATGGGGTGAAGTCTCACTCAACTAGTGCCGTTTTCACTTTCCAGGAGTAATATATTTTGATAAGAAAGCCAGTAGACTGTACTTCCTCTACCCAACCGTCAATGATGTGGATTTCTCATTATAATGATTGGATCTCGGTCCAAGTAATTTCTCCCTTTGTGAGAAATTTAAAGGATGAGGTTCAACAAAAAACAGCCCACAATGTTTGCGGAATTGGGAAAATCCATCAGACATGAGTGTGAAGCAATTCCAATAGTGACGTTGCAGAATTATCTGCTAATTTTGCTCATTGAATTACGACATCTGACTGTTCCAGATTATTGTCCTTTAGAGAATATTGTCATGCAATTTCCAAAAGTAATTCAATGATTGAAAGGTTCAGAAAAGAAAGCGCCACATATCGGTATACATTTGGTACTGACACAAGGAAAAACCATACTAAAAACAATCCTGACCACACACATTAATCTTTCGCAAAAATAAGTTTAATAACAATCATACTTTGCTTGCTATTCCATTTTTAAATTCTTCAATCATTTTTAGGGCACCCTGTAGGTGAGTTGCTATTGCGTAATTGGTTTTATAAACAGTCTTGATTTATTAAACTTTGGGAACATCTGTCTTGAAGGATTTTTTTTTTCAATTCTTCTACTAGCTTATAATTGTTTGTTCAAACTTCAATAATTGTGAAGTAGAAAGTTTTTATGAAGAAGAAAAATGCGTTTTGGGCTCATGTAAGAGTATTTTTTTCTATTTCAACACAAAAGGAGCGTATTTAAAAACATTCTTTATTTGAATAAAAAAAAATCATTGAAAGCATTGCAGTGATAATTTTGCAATCGAAAATGCATAGCAATATAAACACTTCGCCTGCATGTCTATCAATTGCTGTTTTTTCCTATGAAGTAATGGAGAAAATACAGAGAGAACGACATGCTAATTTCAAGGAAATAGAGTTTTCTCAATTGAATTTAAGTTGTTTTCCACTCAAATATTCAGCGATGGTTGATATTCGTATTGCGTTTACCAAGCAATTTATCTTCTTTTTGCTAAGAAAAAGAGAAAGAAATGTAAAAAAAAAAGTTTTGTATAAGAAATCAAGTATTCTAAATCCCACGAGATCTTTAATTTAAATGAAGACTTTTGTGCTTGAATTCGATTTTAAGTACACACAGAAAGTAATGTATCAATTTTAAGAGTATCAAGGTGATTTTAAAAGCAAAGCAAACAGCAAATAAAAAAGATTTTTATGCACTTTTTTATTCCTTAAAAAAAACTTGAATTTTATCAAGTTTCTCAGGATTTTAATTTTCAATTCCATATGCTATTAGAATATCTAAATTCTTCTTTCAATTAAATGCTAATCAGTTTATTGTAATACTGATTATTCTACTTATTTAAAAAATGTCGAATTTTATTAAGGAGTTTTAAAGTAAATAATAATACTGATAAATAACTTACCACTTTTAAGAATTAAATCACTCAGAAAAAGAAACTGATTAAAACTACAAAACATGTTTTTGAGTACATTTTGGTTGTTTTAACAAAATTCAAGTAAAATTGAACCATTTTACTTCAATTAACAAAACATTTTTGCTGGCGATACAAAATTTTTTTTTGGAATTGCAAAAAAAAAAAAAAAAAAAAAAAAAAAAAAAAAAAAAAAAAAAATGTTGATTTAAACAAAATTTTATTGACCTATATTTAAACAAAAATTTTGTTTAAATATAGGTCAATGGAAATTTTGTTTGAATCAACAAAAAAAATTTTTTTTGTTAAAAACCATTTTTTTTTTTGCAATTCCAAAAACATTTTTGTATCGCCAGCCAAAAATGTTTTGTTAATTGAAGTAAAATGGTTCAATTTTACTTGAATTTTGCTAAAACAACCAAAATGTACTCAACAAAAATGTTTTGTAGTTTTAATCAATTCCTTTTTCTGAGTGATGCAACCAATTTTTGAGTAAAATGCAATATATATCCCAATAAATAGTGCAATAAATTTTTAACATGGTTTAGAACATGCAAAAAGAAAATATGCAAAAAAATATGCAAAATTTATCTGATAATTTTTATGAACTAAATAGAGTTTCACGAAAAAATAAACAAAACAAAAATTTAGGAATAAATTAGAAATAAAAAATAATAATAAGCGTCTTTTAAAAATCTGGCTGAAACATTTTTATTCAGTTGCAAAAATGTAAAACATTGTCATTTATAATCAATGGATAAATCAGGAAAAAAAATTAAATTATATTTCACACATGGTACAGCAATGGAAACATTTCTCTTGAATATTTTAAATAAGTATATAAAATTGAATTTTGTGAAATTTATCAGCATTTTCTAAAACGAAATTTGCATTTTATATTCGTGATACAAAATGTGATTTCAAGCCATTTAATGCGGCCGAAATACTGAATTCCAAATTCAATTACTTTGTTATAAAAACTTCTAGAAGAGATCATCCAGATTTCTTATTCGTCTTTGATGGTCGTTCTTTATATCTTTTTTTTTCATAAAGAATGCCGTCTTGTAAAAATGTTTTCATTTCCTTTACAAATATGCAAAGATGTTAAATTCTTTTCGTTCTTGTTTAAATATAAACAGACTCTTTTCTTTTCTCGTTTTTAACCAAAAAAAAAAGTGAAATATTCATTTAAAAACGGAATCACACAAGCGTTGTGTGATTCCGTGTGGGTTTAGATTCTAAAACCGACGAGAATTCGCTTCAAATAAAATTACAAGAAAATCCTCTTGTTCATGAAGTATACAAGAGTAGGGTTTACAGTGCTAAAATTTTAAACCGATAAATTGAAATATTCGTGAATTTTCAATGTGTCTTTTTGTTGCGACATTCTATTACAAGATCTTTAAAGAAATAAGATTATATGTAAAAGATGTGCCAATAGAAATTATTTTTAGAGAAATATCATACTTTTTAGTGAGTTATTTTACATTCATTTTACGTTGTCAGATTTCATTATTTTCGAAAGGGATTTTGAAATTCCCTATTTCAATTTACTCTGATGTTATGAATATAATGTACAGCCAGTTGAGTTTGTCATAGCTTTGCAAAATATCCAAGACCATGTTTTATATAAAATAATGGAAATAAAAAGTAACCACTGAGTTGCTTTTGAAATATACGATTATTTTACACAAAAAATTGAAAAACTATCATAAGTAAATTATTTCCGGTGATTCAAGATACATTATGAATATTTTTATTAAATTCCTACTATTAGCTCACACTCTCTCTATATATATCTTGTTGGAATTTTCAATCGTTAATAAAATATTTTCTATTCATCCATTCAAGTTCAAATAATTTTTTTAAAACTTGTACTGGATGACAATTGATGTTAATACAGTTTTTTCAAATATTAATTCATTAATTAAATTTAATTAATTAATTTTAATTTTTATATGGGAGAAAAAAATTCTCCCATTGTTTTCATAAATGAAATGAAAGATTTATTTCAAATGAGTGATGCCAACAAAAAATAAAATACCGCAACGATGATTATAAAATAATGTTCAATAAAGATAACGTGGGACATTAATGCTGTACGGGTTTATTTTATATATTTATGATTAAAAAGTAGGAATTGACTTTTTAAAAAAAATTATATTACTTGTTTTTATGTGAAACTGACATCACTATTTAAAAAAAAAAAAAAAAATAATAAAATAAAAAAATTCTCTATAGGATTGTTATTTGTATTTTAAACTTTTTTTTTTTTTTTTTTTTTTTTTTTTTTAAATTTAGAATACTTTCATATCTTTTTACTCGTGATTATATTCTAGCAATAATTTTCTTTCAATAGATTACTATGCATTTGTTTGATATTCCGAAGCTTTAAAGATAAAATGTTTTTCCCAGCATCATCTTCTGCTCATCTTCTTAGTCGATGCAATGTCATCTTGACATTGCAAAGATCACAAATGATCATCACAATCACAACGTTGATCAAATGGTGACTTCTTTAATTCGTCGTATATGAATCTCAGGTGTGTGAAAGATGCCATTACCGATTTTTTACTAATTTTTTACCCATCACAAAATGGAATATATCGATGTCACAGTGACTTGGGTACCATTCATGGTCCACGTCATGTGATGGCAGTAAGACTTGCATTTTGGTCACAGTCTTTTTGAAATATTAGGTTGGTGGATAAAATCCTTTTCTTTGGTGTGGCACATGGAAAAATTCGCAGGTAATTTCGTACGGAGAAAAGGCATAAGTAAAACAATAACCAAATTAATGAAATACCTTCTTCTTTTTGGTTGAACAAGATTTGAGTGAGTTAAGGTCTTAAATAACTTTTAATTCCACCTAAAGTATCACCAGATAATTAACAAGGTGAGATATTCTCCCACAATTTAGTATTTAATTTAGAACTCTCAACTTTCTCTTAATATAACTTAATGTACCTTGGCAAATTTATTATTAAATTTTAAAACGTGCTCTGGACGTGCGTTTTAATTTGTGGTACGTGTTTCTAAATTAAACTTCTTTTTTGCCTATTACTTGGAGTGTATAAATTTTACACATGATGTAAAGGGCAGCACAAAAGATCTCGAGTACATTTCTATTTAATGACGGAAATTGCTGAAGTGGAATTTACAACTGTGCTATGCGTTTCCTAACTGAACTAATCTTTAGCATATGATATATACATATCTATAGATCATATATAGGGCTCCTAAAAATAAATCTGATATTTTACAGACTATTGATGGTAATTCTTGAATTGGGTTTTCGAAAGTGTTATGCGTTTTCCAAATTGTTTACTTAGACTTGGGCGGGATTAGTTGAGCTTAAGCCTTCCGCCCGGTTTGACTTCGACTTTGCTTACTTAGACGTTTCTTTCACCCTATTAAACGGTGAAGTGTTGTTAAAGTATTGGCAAGTGTTTCATATTCATGCTTGATGCATCATTTTTCGTTCTTGTTCAGACATGATCTTATGCAAGAATATATTTATAGATACTTAGGATGGATAGTACAAGATGTAGATGCCCTTTTTTCTTCACGGCCACGGTTACAACCAATATGAACACTCGATTAAATATGCCTTTCCTTGCTTTAGGGTCATTATTTATTTATTTATTTTTATTTTCCGCTGAAGCAGCTATTTGAGATGGAAATTTGTTTTTTTTTAACCTTATAACTTATGAAACTTTGGAGATACACAATAAAATGTAATACGCAATTATTTTCTGTTGCCCAAATCTACTTTAACGAGGTAAATTTTATACCGGAGTATTTTTTAACCTTATGTTTTTATTCATTAATGGTGAAATATAGAGAAAAAAAATTCTTCTTTTTATTAGTTTTGTCAAAAACTAACAAAATTATTCTTTGTTAATCACATTTAAAAACTTTGTTTAGTAAGAATTAAAAAAAAATATAATATACATTTTGTAGACAACCAGCAATTCTTATTTTGCTGCAAGTAAAACCTCTAATTTTCACTCCCTTTTAAAAATTACCATCATCATTCTAAAAACTTCGTGCATTCACAATTGACGACAAGGAAAACCTCACATTTCTACTACCGATTAAGTAGTAAATTTCAAAACTTCACTACCTATGAGTAAAAAACTTCGTTGATCAAGATCGACGAAAAAAAAAAACAAAAAAAACCCTTGAAAACTCACAAAAGTATTAAAAATTTTACTAAACGCCACTCTTATATTACTATACATTACTTATTACTGTTAATACCAAAAGTCTGTTCTCTGTTACTTCGATAGCGATCGGTGTTTTTTTATTATTGAAAATGAATTGAGAAAGAAAAAAAATGGGATCATATCAACTAACTTTTACAAATTGCAGAACCACCCGGCTTAGCCCGAGTTAACTTCGTAAGCAATTCCGTGTAAAATAAATAAAAATGCAATATCCAAAAAATATGGCGATCACAATAACGCAGCTCTATGCATTTGCGCTTATAAATCGTTAAAAATTGTTTACAAAACGACGTTACTTTGAGGCAATAATACGAAATATTATAAATAGGATCTAATGAAAATAGCTTTATAAATAAGAATGCCGGTATTCTTTGGTAAGTAAAACAGAAAACTGCAATTTTCCGGACAAAAGGGGAATGAAATGCAAAAAATATAACCAAAATACATAAATTTCTCTTACATTTAGAGAATTTCTATTTAGTATGGCTAGACAATAAAGCTTTTATTTTATAGATAATGAACGTTAATCTAAGAAGTTCAAGTGACCTCAACTGATGATAAAACGTTATTACTTTCCGAACATTATATAGTGTAAGTACTGTAATTGTAATAAACATACGAATTGGGAAATTTCGTTATATTTTACATTTTGAGGTTCCCCGAATCTATTTTCATTACTTTTAAACCTATTCAATATGAATGTGTGTATCTATGCACATATTTTGATGTTTGGTTATGTTTTAGTGTCCCCAGAGTATGTTTTTCGTATTTTTGTGAATATGTTGGTATATATGTATGTGACTAAACACGATAGCGTCCAAACTATACCTTCAATTGAGCTTCCATTTACTAAATATGTTACAGGCAATTGTCGCAAAAAATTTATAAATTTTCGAAAAAATTGGCCGAAGGATTTGGTATCTAAACCACATTTCAACCATTCTGCAACGATAACTGATAAACACTTTCTCTTACATCTCAATCATTCAGTTAAATTATTTTTATTGCTCACGTTTGTCTTATGTCAATTCAACAATTATTTTTCATCTGATCCTGATTTAATTTTTAAAAATCTGTTTTCCTTAAAAACAAAATCAAAGGAAAAAAGTGAGTTTTATTTATCTGAAAAAAGGGCTGGAAATTTCTGTAATGCATATTTTAGAGGGAAAATGGCGAAATAGTTACATTTAAAACAACTTAAAATTACGAAACACGATTTTTTAAAAATTAAATAAGATTAAATATTAAAATATTTAATATTGAATAATAAATTAATAATAATAATTAATAATAATAATTAATTAATATAACTTTATTTGTTACTTAATATTACCTCATAGCAAGGAAACATCTATATTTAACTATATATATTTATTACTTTATGTACAAGAGCGGTAAAAACAACCTACTTCATAGAACATCCATTTCTACACTGACTTTTGGTATTACTCGCTCGAATGCAAAGCCATTATACGATTTATACTGGGACATTATACTGGGGATGAAACCTGGGTATGCCATTTCACACCCGAGACCAAACGCAAGTCCACGGAGTGGCATCATCCACGATCTCCAACAATGACGCATACAGTGAAACAATTCTGAAGCTGCGCAGGGCCATTGGAAACAAGAGGCGAGGAATTCTGACACGTGGCATTGTTATTCTGCATGACAATGCTCGTCTCCACACGGCTCGACCAATGATTTTCTTCGTAAGGTGGGAGGTTTTTGATCACTCTCCCTATAGCCCTGACTTGGCTCAAGTGACTTTCATTTGTTCATACCCAAGAATTTCTTCTCAGGAGGAAGTTTTCAAAGTTATGATGACTTAAAAAAGGGTGTACAGCATTGGCTGGCTACTTTGGCGCAGAGGAAGGTATAAACAAACTAATTTCAAGACACGACAGATGTCTCAACAACGGCGGAGACTACATTGAAAAAATGAGTAAATGCATTACTTTCATTTAAATAAAATCATTATTTGTTTTCCTTCATTTTTCTTTTAATTATATGTAAACGGGTACTACTTCTGGACTAGCCTCGTATAATGGCTTTGATCGTAAACAAAGAGCTTACAGAGAGTCTGTTCAGTGGCCCCATCTCTGATTACAAATTAATACTAATCTTTCATTGTGATATGACATTAATAATAATAAAATAATAAAATATATAATATTTAATATTAAAATATAATATTTAATATTAAAAAATAATGTTTAATATTAAAATATAATATTTAATATTAAAATATAATATTTAATATTAAAATATGAAACATTTTCATATGGTCCCTGGGCCCTATACTGTGGGACTGAGATAAGACTCTGGAACCGGGCTTGGTTCAGTTCTGTTGCCAGGGTAACTGGTCAGTCGACTTTATTTTAGGGACGTCCGGACGTTTCCTTTTCTTGCAATTTTTCTCCCGTTCAATCGGTTATTCCGAGAATTATCGAAGTATTTTGTCTTTCCGCTCCTACAGTCGAAGTTCCCTTCCTACAAGTTTTGGAACCTTCGAAAACAAGAAACCTACTCAGAGTTTTCCTAATCTGAGCCACACAGTAAGTTACATTCAGAAGCATTTTCTTCATGCTCCGGCAAGTAAAACAGTATCAATTCCATTCTTCTACGATCCAAACTCACCGAGTTATGACACTTTAAACTTTTTTAAATTTCGTAGCTTTTTGGTGCTAAAAATAGACGGACGATTTTTAATGCCGGAAAGTCACGCAATTTCTTAAACTTGAAAACAACATAACTTTTTGGTCGCTGGATAAAGGAATTTTTAATGTATTATTTGGCTAAGCACGGAGAAAATATTTCTAAATATTACTTACAGAACCCAGAAACTGTAAAAAACAATTTCATATTTTAATAAATATACCCTTTGTAAAATAAATGCCAAATCTAAAAGCTAAGTACTTCATTTCTATACTTTTTGGAATTGGAAGTATCTTTCTATCATCAACAATTATAGCAATAGATATAATAGCTATAACATCTATTTTTAATCATCCCGTATATAATAATATAAAGTCATGATATATATAATTTAGAAGCTTATCATATATCTATATTATAAAGGACAAACGTACGCTGCGTAACGCTGACGTCATTTTGACATTGGCAACACCAAACGATTTAATTTCGCGTATATTGAAATTTTTTAAACTTCTAAACATCGCACATTTAAAATTTATGCACCGTCGAATAGGGGAAAAATCACAGTTTAAAATGCGATATGTTTGAAAACCGTACCGTAATTTGTTTGAAAACTGTATAGAAATTTAATATTTTTTTATTGTTTTTAAAATAATTTTCAAGCATGATTTTTAAAAAATCTCTCTCTATCGGGTGCAGACGATTACGAAAGATAAATATAAATCCGTTTGCACTTAAATTAATATAAATAGTTCAGCATTTGTGTCCGACTTATATTTCATAACGAAATTAAAACTGCATCACTAAATACATAGAATAATAAAATAATATAAATAAAAAAAAGTTTTTTTGGCATTGTTAGTGGGCAATCTAAAAGAATATAACAAATGTAAAAAAAATATATCTGTATAATTTTTTAATTAATTTTCCAATAACTTTTGAGCAGTGAAATTACGTCCGAAATTATTGAAAATTAAATAAGTGCATTTTCAGAATGCTAACTAGCATTGGGGCGTTATTCCAAGGATCCGGGTTCGATTTCCGGCTTGGGCATTTTTCACTCTGTTTGTTATATGCTATATTAGCAATGTGAAAATTCACATATTTAATATGTGAATTATCTATTAGAGTTCTCAGTTTTAAAAAAAGGGTTTTGATGCCCGGGTTGTATCCCTACTTATAATAAGAGCAATCTTTTGTGTCTGTGTGTTTGTATGCAAATTTTATCTAAAAAAAGCTCGATTTTGACTAAATTTTGTATCCTACCGTTTTGGATTACGGGAAGACCTTTGGGCTAGGTTACGTGTTCCAGATAATTAGATAAATGGGTCATTTTGGGGTCACTATGGGTCAAGCTAATTTTATATAAAAAGCGGCTCTAACGATTTTGAAAAATTGTGTATTCTACCGTTTTCGGGTACGAGAAGACCATTGAGCTGGGTCACATGTTCGAGAAAATTTGATTAGTGGTTCATTTTGGGTCACTACGGGTCAGGACCAAGCTAATTTTATGTAAAAAACGACTGAAACGATTTTGACCAGATTTTTTTTATCCTGCCGTATTTGGGTACAAGACGACCATTGAGCTAGGTCACATGTTCGAGAAAATTCATGTAATGGATTCTTTTGTGGTCACTAGGGGTCAAGCTAATTTTATCTAAAAGACTGCTCTAATGATTTTGACTCAATTTTGTATCCTACCGTTTTGTAATGAAGGTTGAAACAGTTGTTGAACAGTTGGTAGTAAACAAAATCGCAAAGTTGGCAACATTTCAACAGATTTGGCAAGATTTGGCGAGAAATTTGACTTTCAAGATTACCAATGCCAAATTGCATGCTTGGCGCCAAATGAAATTATGTCGCCAAGTTTGCGTATTTTCGCCAATTGTTGGCGACATTTAGTGACAAAATTGACTTTCAGAATCTGAAGGAATTATTATATTTTTCACAGATAATGTATTGTCATATTGAGTTGAACACAAAGCTATTTTTTACCGATTGCTATCTCTTCCCCGCTGATAAAGAACTTAAAGCAATATTAAATGTATACTTAAATTTCTTTCAATTTGTGTTTTAAGTTTTATATATGTGATAGATTTTTTGATTTACTCTATAGTTTAAATCATACTTGATGTACTTTGGGTCATTCTGGAAAACGTTACTTTTTGAGCATAAAAATTTCAATAAATAAGTTTAACCCCCAAAAATGTATACTAATATCAATAGTTCATAATTCAACTTTTAAGATTTGTGTAGGTGGTCATGTAGTATTTTAATCATTTGGTGCTTATTTTATTTTATAAGGAATTAGGAAATAATTTCTTTAATAATATTGTAATCAAGCAAGGCTGTCGCTCTGCCAAGCCAAGCTTAAAAAAAAACGCCACACAAACAACGCCAAGAACTTGACTAAAGACCGCTGCTTACTTACAGAAAGCAACTTCGTAATGTTAAATCGACAAAACATACCAGATTAAAATATCAGATATGAAATAAACCAAGCGTCGCAGAAAAAAAAAACGAAAAGTAGAAGAATCTAATGAAGAATTTCTTCAATTTAAGACCAAACTCATCTTCATAAGTGATTTATAAACAGAGATATAGATTTTTTTTAAAAAAAACGTCGAGTTACTTAAAATGATCACTTTTTCTTCGTAAAACTTTTTTTTTTTTCAAACAACCTACAGGCCTTAAATATTGGTTAGAATAGAAAATAGATTGCATTTTTGGACAAGTAATTACGTAATCTATGTGCTTTTATAAAATCCAGTGTAAAAAAAAATATTTTCTATCCTCAATTAGCAAAAAACTGTTAATTAACTTGGCGATTAAAAAATTATGCCAAAACAGAGATAAAACCCGCCAACGACTGTGTACCATCTGTATTATAATAGCACAAATCAGTTACAGGTTATAATCACATCAAATGTCATCTGCAAGTCAGCAATTTTCTTCTGAAGATATTAAAAAAAAATAAAACTTCATAATTATAAGAACACACATTTTATCAGACAATTAAATATGACTGCAAACTGTGGCAGATGACTGTTTCCAACATGAATAAGTATGAGAAATTGCCTGTTAAGGATATCGATTTCGGTGGCTCAGTCGCAGCGCGTCAGCATGGTACGCGTAAGGTCCCAGGTTCGAGTCCTGGCCCAGGTCAATTTTTCACTCATGTTTGTTTAGTGTATTTAATTGTCTGATAAAATGCGTGTTCTTATATTATTGTAAAATAAAGTAATCAGACGTAGTGTTTATGCTTTAAAAAATATTTTAAATATATAATTTACTTTTTTAGAAAGATCTTTAAAAATAATTAGTTTTTGAAGGAAGATGTACCTTTTAAAATGTAAAGAGTTAAATCGTGAACATTAAGAGTTATTGGCATTTAAAATTTCTTTCCAAACGTAAACAAAATTTTTTAAATAAATTAAATGTGATTCATGTATTTCTAAAAAAAAAAAAAAAAAAAAAAAAAAAAAACTTTAAAGGACAGGCATTTCGTTCGCAGGAATACCTTTCACGTCATTTTCCTATAAATTAATGAAATCCAGTTGTTAAATTATTTTTGTTTTAGAAGTGAAGTTTCCATTTAAATTTATTGTAACAGTACAATGTTTAATTGATAAAAATAATGTAAATCTAAGAAATTGCTAAGAAATTCCAAACATGCACAGGGCAACGCAAATAAATAAATAAATAAATAAATAAATAAACAATAAATAAATAAATAAACAAAAAAAAATAAAATAAAAATCAGCTTTCTTTAATTCTAAAATTGTTCATATATCTTAATTACAAGCTAAAGGAGGGTTTATTTCTATATTATTTTATATATAATAGTAATTTCTGCAAATATATTAAATTCCAATGCGATCTGTTTTAAACCTTAAGATAGTTTATAACACATGATAAAAAAATTATAAAAAAGAATGGCGCGTTACATTTCGGGGAGGGGATGGAGAGGGGCGTGAACAAAATTAAGAAGTATAATACGGCTATCTGTTTGAAACTTTACGATATTTTATAACACATAACATAAATTTAAAAAATAAAGCCGCGTCAAAAATTATAGGGAGGGGCGGAGCGCGTTTTGCCCACACAAGGGGGGGGCACTTTTCTAAATTTTAACGATATCCGTCATGTCACATATCGTTACAAAGGGCTGTGACCACTTATTCATGTTATGCACCACAGGTGTCACCCCTACATTTTGCGCCCCCCCCGACACTACCCATGTGATATATTGTTCAACAGGCCTGTGACCGCTTATTCATATTATGTATCTTCGGGGTCCATCCCCCCACTTTCACCCCCCCCCCCAAAAGGGGCACTTTTCTAAATTTTTGCCGACACCTCTCATGTGATATATCGTTGGAAAGGTCTGTGAACGCTTAATCATATTATGCAGGAGGGGAGGGGGAGGGGTATTTTCTAAATTTTGCACATACGTCTCATGTGATACATCGTTGGAAAGGTATGCGACCGCTTAATCCTATTATGCATCTCCGGTGTTCATCCCCCCACTTTGCCCCCCAAACGCGATTAGCTTTCACCACCAGGGGGCGCTTTCCTATCTCTGTTTCTATGGGTCGGATCACGCCGGGGTAAGACTCATTCGACTCGACATCGATAGAGCTTTCCGATTTTAGTTCGTTTTTTCAGCCCCAGGGGGCACTTTCCTATCTCTGGTTCTATGGGCTGGATCACGACGGGGTGTAGTTCATTCGACTCGACATCTATAGCCTTAACGATTTCAGTGCCCGAGAGTCATATAGAACAGATTACGCTACCTGGTGGTGGAAGATGGAACTTGAGTGTGCGCAGCACGACTGCTATACGGTGTCGAAGGCAGCGGGGACCCGTGTCGGAGGTTCGTTTGGTTAGAGTTTTATACTATTCGATGTGCAAATTAAGGGATTATCCGGTGCCGAAGGCAGCGGGGAACCAGGTCGGAGGTTCTTTCGGTTCAAGGTTTATCTTATTCGAGGTTTTACAAGATTCGAGGCCCCGATGTAAATTAGGAGCCTGCTAGCGGGCAATGCCAGCTAGTGCTAATAATAAAAGAGCGTGATATCACGTTTGATTTCAAATGCAGCGCTGACACGCTATGTACGTATTCCATTTTTATTCATTTCATGGATAAGTTCAGTGATATTTTTTAACGGATGATAACAAGTATTATAACAAGCCACATTTAGTATGTTGTTTTTAAGAGTGTAATTAGTTTAACTGAAAAATCTACTGGTATTTCTAGTTAACCCTTTAAACAATGACTGAAAGTAAAATGAAATTTTAAATTATTTCTCATGTTTAGATTATTTAAATTATGTTTAATCCATTTAAAAAAAAAGAAATGATATCTACAAAAACAACTTTTCAAAAGTAAATGAAAGCCAAGCGTAAAAAAAAAAAAAAAAAAAAAAAAAAAAAAAAAAAAAAAGTTGTGCCAAAAAAATGGTGTGATATCAAATTTCCAAGCTGTTATATTACATATTTAACTTTTTTCCATTAAATAAGTTATCATATATATAAGTCGAGTACCTACGTATATGTTAATAGAAATCGTTTTCTCCTCTACTAAATACATCCAATAACTAAACTAATATATAACTAACTAAATACATAACAAGTTTCTGAAAATTCAACTTTTTTCAAATTATGCATGATGGGCTTGGCGGCCATCTTTCCATATTTCTAAGCACCCAAATTTCTAAGCACCAAAGTAAAAGCGTAATATGTTTGCAATGTAATATGTTTATAACAATTTCGAACTTCAGATTTTAACTACGGACAGATAAATTAGATAAGACTGATATTTTGAGTAATTGATTTTTACTAGTTTGAAGTTATTAATTACTCTGAAAAATAAATCATAAGATGAATCTTTAAGATAAGTCATCATTATCTTAAGACACAATTTTCAGAGCATACAAGTCTATAAATGAAACGCTTAAAATATTTGCTTAAATAACAATTTTGAACTTCGGATTTTAACTACGGATTTGGGTGCTTAGAATTTTGTGAATAATATGCAAAAATGGCCGCCAAGCCCATCATGCATAATTTGAAAAAAATTGAAATTTCAGAAACTCGTTAGGATGCATTTAGTACAGGAGAAAACGATTTCTATTTGATATACGTAGGTACTCGACTTATATATATGATAACTTATTTAATGGAAAAAAGTTAAATAAGTAATATAATAGCTTGGAAATTTGATATCACACCATTTTTTAGCCACAACTTTCTTTTTCTTTTTCTTTTTCTTTTTTTTTTTACTTTTGAAAAGTTGTTTTTGTCGATAGAAAATACAACTACGGAGGGCACAAAAACACAATGTTTTATTTCACAATTCCCTCCTTATTTAGTGAAGGGTATAAAACTTGAAGTATCTCCACAAAACCTGTCCATATATGAATTAAAGAGTTATTTTTATTAAATAAATGATGTTTGCCTTTTAAATCAAGACCGGAAGATACATAAAGATCACGACCATTTCTAGCGGAATGAGAATACTTTAAAATTAATGATGAGCGACAATGTGCACATTAACGGCTAACAATTGAAATGGAAAACGGATGCCTTCAAACTCTGATTATTTTTAATAGGTGATGAATGCCACTATATTTTTTGAAAATTAATGCATGAATTTTATTCTAGAGGGGAATACAAAAAAGGCTTGTAACAGATATCCAAATATATTTTTTTGAATTTTTATTTCTCGACAAAATTTAATTGCGTATAAAGGAATTTCCATAGAAAAAAATGCCTTATTGGATGAATAATATATTAATGGCATTTACGAAATAAATGAAGATGCTAATAGAGAAAATTAGGTGTAACGCATAATGTAGGCTTACACGTATACTTCTGCTCATAAAAAAATCCACAAGCCAACAATTTGCATCAAATACATATTTTAAATGTGTTATATTATGAAAAAAGCTCTAAAAGAAATTTAAAAAATATTCTGACAAAAAATAACTACCATGTACTAAAAAAAGTTTTTTGTAGAATATGATCCACCTATCATGAAAGACACTACATGAAGGATTGGAGTTGTGGACATACCAGACTAAAAAATTATTATAAATTTCATTCACTGTTTGTATGGAGTATAGAATGCTGAAGGAACAATTGAAATGGAAAACAGAGGCCTTCAGCCTCTGAATATTTTTATTAGGTGTGCTAACACATGTGCTAACACGTGTTGGGGTAACATGTGCTAACACTTGTTACAAATGTTGTACATATATGCTAACGCATGTTACGCATGTTAGGTGGGCTAATACATGTTGTTTATTGTCATAAAGCTATTGATGATTGAGCTATGACTGTCCGTGTAGTTGTATCTAAATTCTTTAAATTGAATATTAAAAATCTTCTAGAAGATGAATTTGGCCCATGTTAGTGATGTATGGAGTCCAACCTTTTGAAGCTCGAGATTTACATGACAAAATAGACAGATAGGCGTACACTTTCATGCAATAAATGGGAAAATCAAATTTTTTTTAGTTGCGCCACAGGTAGTTACGCGAAAAGATACACAAGTTAAATTTAGTAATTTTTCATATTTAATAACAGTCTAAATCTACATAATTGTGAAATATTTTTACGACAAGAGTTAAATACAGGAAATATGATTTTCAAGTTCTAGTCATGTTTTAATGATTAGGATATTTTAACATTTAAATCTGCTTTTGGATTCAAAATTCTATAAATTTGGCATAGGAAATTTTTGAATAGTATATTAAAGGAAAAGCGCCATTTATATTTGACGACGCTTTTTAAATCGTCTGAAATTTCATCCATATAATACTTATCTTGCAAAAATGTTTTCTTTTTCTAAGAAAAAAATGCGGAGATGGTGAGTTCCTCCTATCACATACCTTTTAAAAGAAGATAAACACTTCTTTTCTAAAAAAAAGTCCATTGTAAAGAGAAATCAAAAATATTCTAAATCCCAAAAGATTTTGATTCGAAGTAAGTTCCAAAAAATTTTCAAGTTGAGTTTGAGTATGAAGTGTATGGAAAAGTAAAAAAAAAAGTAAATAGAAAGTTTTTATGAACGGAAATGAATTGAAGTTTGTTTTTTGAAACACATGTAGAGAATTTTTTTTTACTTCTTTCTGAAATACAAAGTAATTGAAGGAAATAGGGACTAGAAATGAAAAAACATGGGGAAATACAGTTTTGCATCTACAGAAGATTCTATTTAAGTGGTTATTGCGGAGCTTTAAATCGTTGTTAACACTTTTTAAGATACTTTATTTGTCTTGAGAGATTTGCAATGTTCTGAGCTCAAAATGAAAAGAAAGAAAATCAGCAGGTCGAAAAATTAACATACAGTTAAAGTAAATTAAAGCTTTTAATCTATTTTTGAAATAATAACAAGAAAGTTATTAGTGTATTTAAAAGAAAATATGTTTTTGAAATATTGTTTATTAAACTATGATAATCATAATAACCCTTTAATATTTTCTACAATAATCAATTTGTTACATCAGCTGAAAATTTGACAATATTAATTGATGACTTGTTGAGGTAGATGATCAAATTTGGCAAAAAAAAAAAAATAAATAAAAAATAAAAAATAGAGAGGTCAAACGTTAGGGATGATAAGTATTTTTCTTTTGATATGTATAATCCACACTAATTTATAGAAAATGACAAGAAAAGCCTAGATTTTCTTGAAATTTTGAAATTTGGTTTCGCAGCTAACCGAGAAAATTACACAGTGCCAATTAATGTTTAATTATTCAAATAACATCTGAAATATCAATAGATGCGAATATATCTCCTTAATTTAAAATTTATTTCTCACTTTCAAATATGCATTCGTGATGCATTTGTACATATAATATAAGTATGTTTCGTAATGATATATATCAGGATCGACTACATAAGGCTCTGAGGCAAAGATTCAATTGTGGCGCCGCACCACCATGAAAATTTTCTAGATGCTATTTGTGTAGAAGAGAAATTATCCATTTTTTTAAATTTGTGTGCTCATGTTAGAAGTGCAGATCCATTTAAGCTTCCTGTTTGATCTTGCGTCAATCAGATGCTAGTATCTATCCCACGTGAATTCTGCCTTTTGCACGTGAAAAGTGTGCGATTTAAGTAGAACGTAAATGAAACTTACATTAATTGATTTAGGCATGCTTATAAAATAGACAGCTATTTAATACCTCATGAAAAGAATTTTAGGAAAAATAGTTTTTCATGTAAAACATAGAACAGATCTTTGAAATTCCAGTAAAATTTCAGTTTTAAATTTCATTGACATTCAGTTTGACAGAGCATCTGAACAGATGAAATTCAGTGAAAATCTGCAATAAAGTAAATATAGGATAGATACTTTTCAAGCAACTGGGGAGATTTTTTTCAAATGACAGTCAATCTCATCAAGTATATCTTCGAAATATTATTAGCTTAGCGAAATAAACATAATTTTGAAAAGTTATTTTTTCTTTCAAAAAACCGTTTGCTCGAATTACCTGAAAATGAAAGAAGCTGCTATCGGCAGAGCTTATATTCAAGGCAAATAATAGACTGCGGACATAAAAAGAACGCTTACTTTATTTCTCTACATAACCAACAAATACACTGATATATTTGTCATAATGCTTACCAAAGTATAAAAACTTTGATGAAAGAGTGGATGTCCTGCATACAGAAGAACTCCTTTGCGACTGTCTTTACTTCTTATTTATTGGTTCCAAAATGCCTTCCTCTAAGAACTTTCTTGAATTCCAGAAGGAGGTGGAAGTGCCAGGTCGGGGCTGTAGGACGAATGAGCAATGCTCTCCCAAAAGAGGGTGTCAACGACATCTGGTTCATACATTTCCACAAGCCCTTTAAGGATTTCAGCACACTTTATCACACATGTCCATTCATACAGCTAAAAAGTTCTCACTTGCAAAAGAGTTCTCTTCACCACAACTGCCGGTCACAGACTAGACTGCTGACCCGAGTTTCTGCTAGTAGTACTCCAGTGCCTTCTGCAGGATCTCGGTTGTCCATCACCAAATGACATATGGATGTTTCTCGCATTAAACTGATATTTCGTTTGCCCCCTTCATTGCAAAAAAAAAAAAAATAATAATTAAATAAATAAAAAAATAAATAAAAGAACAGAAAAGAAAATAAATAAAATAAATGTTGATTTTACGGTATAATGCTAGCGTCCTTATTTTATTGTTTTTTACTGTTAATTTTACGTTATAATACTGGCAGCTTTAATGCTAGTATTATACCATAAAATCAACAATTTTGATTTGCAGTGTTGTTTTACGATTTTTCAGGAGATAAAGGATGGGAACTTATTTTCCGACTTCTCTTCGTACAAAAATCTAAAAATTAGTAATTTTTAAAATTATTTTTTGGAGGAATGACATACGATATATAATCTATGTGACGTAAATTGAGATAAATGGATCTTGAAAACTAGAATTTTTTTACGCATCGCTAACTTCGATCATGTCGTTATAAGTTGAATACCTTCCTTGAAGGCATTCATACAGAAAATGAACACCCTTCTGCTTTCTTTTTTTATGATTAGGAAGAATTGAAAGCTAGCCTAATTAGATAGTCCGAATTCGGGTACTTAGGTGACAAGATTCCCATCTTCGTGGAAGAGAAAAAGAGATCTTCCGGGCTGGATTTAAATCTGAATATCACATTTAATATTTGACTAGGCTGAATTCAAATCCAGGTATACTTTTAATTATTTATTTGTACATTTCACCTTCTTATGCTTTAGTTTAAAAATATAATTCAATAAAATGAGAGGAAAAGAAATTATGTACGATTTTTATGATATTCCGAAATGGGAACATCGGACATTTCTAACTATACACTGGATTCGAAAATGGAATATAGCGACGAGTAGATAAAAAATAAGCAACCGAGTAAGACATTATGAAAGATTAATTTTTAAATTTAAGCAAGGATGTGAATTAAGTAAAAATTTTCAAATAAATAAAAAAAAAAGGCTTTTAAACAATAAATCATAAAATGCATATTTATACCTTTTATATACTTATGCATATGGTACACAGAAAAGTAACCTCTTAATGTGATATGTTTTTGGATTCATTATAAACTAATAATCCGTTTACAGGCCAATGTTTCTAGTCGATAGTATTAAAGTTTAACAGAAGGATACATTACAGGAAAGGCATTTCTTACATATTATATTTTCTTGATAGTGTGAATAATTTAAAAAAAGTATACCAATTTTCAAGTATATTGTTTTTCAGTTTTATATGAATTTTTAAATTGTGCACTGTAAAAAATCGTAAAAGGGTATTTTAATATATTTTAATTCTTACGACTGAAACATAATTTTTGTCTGAAAAAAATTAAGTCATCTTTGCTAATTTTTTTGAGGCGATATGAATTAAATTAATTTTTTTTTTCCATTTGATGTTTCCAATTGGGAACAATAGTGTGTAAAAAGTTACTGTATCCAATTAATATGTTTGTATAAAGTACTTATAATACAAGCTCTATCATGATGAAACTACGTTTAAAAACTGCGGATTTTGGTATACAGGATTTCCCTCCTTAACAAAGATCAACAACTAATTTTAAAAACTTTATCCATACTTTAATAAGTAAAATAATAAAAAAAATATTCTTCTACAAACAAAACTTATCGAGTTATGGTACTTTAAATTTAATGAATTTTTGGTGAAATTTAAAATGAAAAAATGCGTTTTAAGTGCCAGAAAACACTAAAAATTCACTACATCATAACTTGGCAAGTTTTTTTTCGTACGTATGTGGAATTTGTACTGTTTTATTTATTAGAGCATGGAGAATGTTTTTTTTTAAATACAACTTATCGGGCCCAGGGCCTGTGTAAAAATTTAAATTTCATAACTTTTTAAAGAGGAACTATTTCGACATAAACGAATTTTCATATAATGATGAAGAACATGCGAAAAATTTTTGGAATTGGAACCATACATCTAAAACAAACAGTTTAGAAAGTAGCTAAGGTCAACGATAAGAAGGGACACCCTGTGTACTTCATTCCAAAAGCAAATTTTATGCGTTAGCTTGTGGATGACTTATTAAATTATCTACTAAGATATTGTGGAAAATGAACAGTTGAAAATGATAAAAACCTTTAAATATGTTGCAGAATTTCGACAATTATGAGTGGCTGCACCATTTTAAATTTTCCTCTTATTTTGTATGTGGAACTTTATATAGAAAATAAGCTAACATCAATTTGCAAAACGTTTCTATCTTATAAATATTTTTAATTAAAAGGTATTGATAGCTGAGATTTTACAAAATTCAAAGGTTTATAAAATCTTGCATGTTTTCTGAACTAGTAGAAATAAACGAAAAATTCAAAAAGATCTGAAATCCGCACAATTTTGTTCTATTAGATCGTGTAACTGTCGAGGATTTATATGTACTTTCTAAAATCATGAGTACGTTTTCGAAAAATTATATCTCATGAAGGCAAATAAAAGCAATTTTTATATGTGTTATTACTACCTACGAGACCAGAGAAAAAGTAGACTTTTAATATTTTCCCTCCTCCATTATAGTAATTTAAATCTTTAAAATTTTCAAAAATCAGCATTTTCAACAAACTGTAACTCAAAAGGGGGAAGTGGTATTCATATGTGATTTAGAAAGGAAGGATCTCTCTATATATTGTCTGTAATCCGTACGTCGTTTTCTGTTTTTCAAACTGGTCTATGACATACGGAGTCTTAAAATTGGAGAAATGCCATGAAGATGGACAGCAACAAATAAAAAGGATTTTTAGAACTAAGAAACATTTTATTGATTAAATTTTCTGAGTTTAACTAGAAAAATATTTCTGGAAGTTACTGTACTTTTAACTAATTAAACCCAGAAAATTAATAATAAAATGTTTATTGCTTCTAAATCTCCTTTTAATTTGTGACTGGCTGTCTTTTTTCAATTTCAGGGCTCCGTATCTCATAGAACAATTATTATCTATACTTATAAAAGAGTAGCTTCATTTTCTCATAATCAACGCCGAGCCTCAACCGTTTGTCCTCGAACATTGAAATTTGGAAGACATGTTTTTTACACAATGTAGGTACCCGCTAAGAAAGGATTTTTGAAAATTCACACCCTAAGGGAGTTAAATGGAGGGTCTAAAGTTTTAGATAATTTCGTCTTTTGGGCATATACCAGCAGGAGTTTTAAGTAGGAGCGTGAAATTCGGAATAACAATTCTACTAAAGAATAGTTAAACATGTATTTCAGGTAATTTTACAAATTCAACCACTAAGTGGGTTAAATGGGGGTTCGAAAATTTTCGGTGATTTCACATTTTCACCATATCTCATCAGCAGTTTTAGGTAAGAGCGTGAAGTTGAAGATAACAAATCTACTAAAAAAATAACTAAGCACGTATTTCAGCGATTTTAGAAATTCAACCACTGAGGAGGTTAAATGAGGGGTCTAAAGTTTTAGGTCATTTTGGCTTTTCGCCATATCTCAACAACAGTTTGAGTTAAAAGCGCGAAATTCAGGCTAACAAATGTACTAAAAGTTAGTTAAACACATATCTCAGCGATTTTAAAATTTCAACCTCTAAGAGGGTTAAATGGGGGTTCGAAAGTATTTAGTCATTTCGGGTTTCGCTATATCTCAGCAGCAGTTTTAGGTAGAAACGTGAATTTCAGGCTAACAAATCTACTAAAAAAGTAATTAAACACATATTTCTGTGATTTTAGAAATCCATTCATTAAGGGGGCTAAATGGGGGGTCTAAAATTTTAGGTCATTTTGCCTGTTAGCCTTATTTCAGCAGCATTTTTAGATAGGAGATCGTAATTCGGGATAACAAATCTATAAAAAATATAGATAACCATGTATTTCAGCAATTTTAGAAATTCAGCAACTAAAGGGGATTAAATAGGAGGTCAAATATTTTAGGTCATTTTGCCATATCTCAGTAGAAATTAAAGGTAGAATCATGAAACTCAGGATAACAAATCTACTAAAAAAATAGTTAATCACGTATTTCAGCGATTTTAGAAATTCAGATACTAACAGAGTTAAATAGGGTTTGAATGTTTTACGCCATTTTGCCATATCTCAGTAGAAGTTATAGTTAGGAGTGTGAAATTCGGGATAACAAATCTACTAAAGAATAGTTAAACATGCATTTCAGGCGATTTTAGAAATTCAACTACAAAGGGAGTTAAATGGGGGATCGAAAATTTTCGGTGATTTCACCTTTTCACCATATTTTATCAGCAGTTTTAGGAAAAAGCGTGAAATTCAGGATAACAAATCACCTTAACAAATAGTTAAACAAGTATTTTAGTAATTTTAGAAATTCGGCCACTAAGAGGAGTTGAATAGTGGGTCGAATGTTTTATGTCATTTTGCCATTTCTCAACAGATTTATAGGTAGGAGCGTGAATTTCGGGATAATAAATTTACTAAAGAATAGTTAAACATGTATTTTAGGCGATTTTAGAAATTCAACTACTAACGGGGTTAAATGGGAGGTTGATAATTTTCAATGATTTCACCTTTTCACCATATCTCATCAGTAGTTTTGGATAAGAGCATGAAATTCAGGATAACAAATCTGCTATAAAAATAATTAAACACATATTTCTGCGATTTTAGAAATTCACCCATTAAAGGGGCTAAATGGAGGTAGAAAATTTTAGGTCATTTCGAATGTTCGCCATATCTCAGCAGCATTTTTAGTTAGGAGCTTGAAATCACAAATTCAGGATAACAAATCTACTAAAATATAGTTAAACATGTATTTCTGTGATATTGGAAATTCTGCCACTAAAGGGGGTTAAAAGGGGGTCGAATTTTTTTTGTCATTTTGCCATATCTCAGTAATAGGTAGGAGCATGAAATTTAGGATAACAAATGTACTAAAAAATAGTTAAATATGTAACATTTCAGCAATTTTAGATAATAATCCATCAAGGGAGTCACACTGTGTGTCGAAAGTTTTAGGTAATTGTTTCATATCTCAGCTGCAGTTTTAAGTAAGAATGTGAAACTCCGCTTTACAAATCTACAAAAAAGTAGTTAATCATGTATTTCCCAGCGATTTTAGAGCTAGCAAGTTAGTGGGCAACATCGGTTGTGAACCCGATTGGGGAAGATTAGACGAAAAAGAGAACTATTGCTGATTTTTTATTATATATTTTGTGTGAAATTTTTTCCAAGGAATATATTTTTTTTACTTCCCATTTAAAAAAATTTTCTTCCGATTTTCGTCTTTTAGCGATTGGATTTAAAATTTAAACAAAATATTACACTTTCATCTTTTTTCAAAATACATTTTTTGAAAGTACAAAATTGCGATTTAAATACTGATTGCCATATTTATGGGCTAGGGCATGCACAGGGATGCCTTATGGTGATTACCGTATAGTCAGATTACAAGCGTTCAACCGAATGGGTACTGTTAAAATTCTTTTATTTTAATGATTTATGCACGCAAAATAACTGAACAACGTTATAATGATCGCTACATTAACGATGTATGGCTGAAAAATACACAGGGTCCCCTTATTTTGATCACTTCATTAATAATTTATGGGCGTGACAGTACCCATTTACAATGATCGCCATTTATCCTTGGGAATCCCATTTTTATTTATTTCATCTGAAAGCTCCCGCTCATCTTAGATAAATACTCACAGGGCCAGTAGTATTTTGTCAGAGGGATTGTGGAAAAAATATTATTAATGTCACGAAATAGTTATTTACGTGCTTATATATATATATATATATGTGTGTGGTCGCAGTAGTTATTCATCTGAACTTCGGACTCCAAACCAAAGCACATATTTTATTGAGGCTTGTGAAGTAAATGACAGTTCGATGCCTCGCGGACAATAGAATATTGATGATGTACATTTTTCATCGTGAGAACAAAGTAGATGTGCCACAGTTTTCGTCCCGATCAGACGGATCGAGCGATTGTCTCTTTGTAATTCAATGCCGGTCGGTGGAACCGCGCATTTAACTAATATTTAAGCCCGAAAGACGGTCGGATCAATTCTAAATGTATACCAGTTTAAATTAATATTGTAAATAGTTTATATGTTAATCAAGATATTAAAAGTATAACGTTAAATCACTTTGAAAAACGTCTGGACTATTACTCATTCCCCTAGACGCCATCCAAAATTCCCCCCCCCCATATATATATACAGGGTGTTTCACAAAGGACCCCTACCTTTAAAAATCAATAACCCGTAAACGGTGATAGATAAAAACATGAAACCAGTGGTATATTTATTTAAAAAATCGTAAAATTCTTATACATAAATCTCAAAATTTAGTTAAAAATTGCACCGATAGATGGTGCTGAGAGCGTTAAGAATCCTTCTAAAGAGAGTTCAGAAGCATAGAAAGACTAGCCTTTCAAGATTTCGCCATTTTAATCTGACCGCTACTAGCGTATAGTGAAAATAATTCCGAAAGTGATGTATACCGTGGAGGAACGTGTGTTTATTGTGTTGGAGTACCACCGATTAAATCAGAGTCCTACTGCCTCAAGGAGAAGTTTTCAAAAGGTATTTCAAGTCGCAAAAAGCCCAGATGGGAAAACAATTCGTGAGTTTTACAAAAAAATTCAACAGACAGGCCGGTGACATACAGCAGAGAGTCACTGACAATTTCATTCTTCGTTTGCGACATGTCTGTCGTGTAAAAGGTGCACATTTTGAATCACTTTTAATGTGATACGCCTATTTATCGCAGCGCCATCTATCGGCGCAATTTATAACTAATTTTTGAGATTTATGTATAAGATTCTTACGATTTTTTTAAATAAACATACCACTGGTTTCATGTTTTTATCTATCACCGTTTCCGGGTTATTAATTTTTAAAGTTAGGGGTCCTTTGTGAAACACCCTGTATATACATTATTTAGTTATTTTCGTATAGTTTAAAATAAAGTATTTTATTTAAATTTCTCTGTTTGCATGTAAAATGCAATTTCTGGGTCCCAAGGGAAGCCAAGACAGTACGCTGCAGAATCTATTTGGGCCCCATTCAAAAGCGATCGGCTAGACGGGCGAAGACCGGCTAGTTGGAAATATAGAAAACGACTTTCGGATTACATACAGTACATAGAGAGATCCTTCCTTGTCAATTCGCATAATAATACCACTTGTCCCTTTTCAGTTACACGCTGTCGAAAATTCTACTATTTTAAAATTTTCAGCATTTAAATTGTTATAATTCCGGAGAAAAAATGATAACGGCCTGCTTTTTTTTTCTAAACTTGTTTGGAGATAGTAATAACACATGTAAAAATGCATATTGTTATCTCTCGTAAGTCCATAAAATATAAATTTAAAAAAAAAAACAAACAAAAAACAAACAAAAAAAACCAGGCATTTTGACTAATATTTCAGTATATCTTAAAAGTACTTAATAAAAAAAAATGATGCATTTTAATTTAGTAATTTTTTGTTTATATCTATTAGTTCAAAAAATATGTAAGATTTTATAAATATTGAATTTCGTAAAATCGCAGATTTCGACCGACTCTAATAAAACAAAATAAGATAGAATTTTTTTGCAAATTGATTTTAGCTTCTTTCTTGTACAGACTTCCACATACAATGTATGGAATAATGAAAATAGTGAAAAAAACAATAGTAAATAAATAAATAATTAAAATGAAATTCGTCAAAATTCTGTTAAATGTATATACCCAATTTTGAAAAAAATAAATAAAAATCTAAATCTTTAAAAAAAATTAACTTTACTAAACAGAAACGAATTTTACAGAAAAAAAAACCGATCAAAATGTTGCAAAGACAAAAAAGTTATTGAAATATATTCAGTGGTTGCTAAGAAAATGGAACATAAATATCGGCTGTATTTCCTTGAATTGCAACTTATTCGACCCTTTAAATACTAAAATGAAACTATAAGTTGGCAATTATACAGGGAGCAGATGATAGTAATTTATTCTACAAATGCCATTTTGTTAATAGTAAAGATCTATATATAAAAAAAGAGAGAAATTCAAAAATTACTATTTAAGATATTATAGAATATAAACCATTGAATTTAAATTTGATTTCATAATAAGCTGCGTGGCAACCCGATGTGTTGCATTTACATTGTATAAGATATTCGGATTTCCCGAGGGAAAGAAATACAATATTATTGTACATTTAGAAAATTTTAAACAGTAATTTGATTAAATATTAAATTTGAGTAAGAAATCATATTTGCAATGTAAGTGTAACAGAAATTGCGAAAATTACATTTTGCAGATTACGTGACATTTTGATGCAAAATTTTATTTGTCAAAAGAATGTCAGAGTTCTTGTACGATTTGTTTTTTTAATTTCGGAGTAGATGGAATGAAAATGAGATCATTTTGGGAACTTATAAAAATATTTCAGCTCTTTCAAGTAAAGTAAATGCTTTACAAAGGAAAAAAAGTGACATTTTCCCCAGAAAAACCATTTTACTTTTAGCGTGTCACCGTCTTTGTGACCGCCATCTTTCAAGCCACCCTCTTTAAAAAATAATTATTTAAAATCAGGATATGTTTTTTCTTTATATTCAATTATTGTTAGTAGGGGTCAATAATTGTTCACCTAAATGCAAGGTGTTTAAATTTTCCTTCTTTGTTGAATGTAATAAAAAAAAAATCTACGATTTCTAAACGTCAATAGACGATTTAATTAAATTGATTCTTGAAACATGAATATGTGAAAGTATGGTTTTTTTCCTTGGTTCGAATTTCCTTGGAAAATTTAATTTAATAAAAATTTTGCACCGTATGTTTAAATTCAAAATAATTTCGCATTCAATTTTAATGAGAAAATGACATGGTAAAAACCCAATAACACGTATCGTTTCCCCTTTTCTTTCCCTTATCCACAAAAATGTTGTAATTAAATTATCACCATTATAGGAACGCCATCAGAAAGTGCAAAAAAATTAATAGCTGGGAAACTAATTCATAATTAAAAATTCTGAGATCTTATATGACATCTTCAGATCCATGCGGATTTCTGGTGTTAATCTCATCTCGCTGTGTTCCATATTCTTGGAGGAATAGTTGTGAAATATAAACACACAGTTAAATTTTAATATAATAGATCCAAGTAATGGAATTCGAATTTAAGATATCTTTAAAGATATATTTAAATATATTCTTTCTAGATATGATTAAAAGGAGTAATGTTAATATACTATATCTACTACTGAAAAATCAATTCTTTGAGGACATCTTTATTTCCAATTTCTTTAAAACAAACACGGTTTCCTAAACAAAGGATAAAAAACCTTTTAAGGACTGAAAAAAGTTAAAAAAATCTAAAATCTCAAAGCTTTATTCATTTCATCGCAGACAAACATTGTACTTTAAAAAAATCTTTCACTTTCTTTTTGGACTCCATAAACATACAAGAGTGTGCACTCAAACTCACTTTGAAATTTCTTGGAACTTGAAATGAATCTGAAACTCAGGGGAATTCCGTATCATTTGTTTAAAAAAAATCGGCATATTTATAAGTAAAAAAACTGTTTATCTTGTTTTAAAAACCTTTATCGAACGAGCACTACAATATTACACATGAAGACAATATTACACAGGTTATAAAAAGAAAATATGTGAAAGAAAATATAATGTTGGTGTGTAATGGATGTCTCATACAACAGAATATGCACAAGGGTTAATTTCTAACAAAAAAGTACCGGAGCTTTAATATTCTGCAGTAATAACAACTGTAGTGTATCTCCCCGTCTCCTCTATCGCATATTCATATTTCATACATTATTTGAAAAATTTAAAACAATTTCATCTTTAGTAAACGGAAAATTTTAGTATATTTTGACTATATATGCATTTATGTGTAATAAAATCTAATAAATTATGATGTGTCGACTACTCTGATTATGAGAGTAGGCGAAGTTGTGATTGTGAACGTACTTTTTGTCCAATAATTGTCAATGTGCGTAAAAGTTATCAAGGCTATCTTTCTCTAACTTTCGATGAATGAATGTGAAAACCTCGGAACTTGTGATTTTTCTCTTCGAATCGATATTTATGCAAATTTCTACGTTTTGTCAATCGATATGGCAGTATTTAAGCACTAGCATGCGATGGGAAAGTGGAACTTTGGATCAAGTTCTTATCCCAGTGATGTGCTCTTAGATCCGACTAGTGAAATCAACTATCCGCAGCTGAGAAGGAAGCGTAAATTACGTTCTTTTGTGCTAATTGAAATAAAGACGTTTTGGTGCTCACGGAATGCTGCTTTCAGTATTATCTTAGGCTGACATCTTGACGTCGGAATTTGACTAGCTTGCATAGTGGACATTCGATTTTGTTGAAGGTATCTCGTCTTGCCGCCTCGTCCAAAGTTGTAAGTAACATTTTGAGTTATCTTTAATTGATATTTGTGAGTGAATTATTTTTCTGAGTGAAGTTTTGTGGAAACTGATTTCTTTCTGGCCTGAGGAAAATTTGTAGAGCTTTTCTCAAAACCCCTGCCCTTTAAAATATTTAAATAAAAGTGACTTTGACTTTAGACATCTTGTGCTCATTTCCGACTAGCTAGTATTCCTCACTGTCATTAACAGCGACATGGCTGTTATAAAATGCACAGAGCAAAAATTTTAAATCAAGAGTGGTAAAATTTCAGAAAATCCTACTCGCTAAGGGTTTTTTCGTATCAACTAGCAAGACACAAAACATAGATCTGTTCCAGTGGGCTTCGAGGCGCAATATATATGAGCTTTGGCGAATTTCGACCAATATTTAAATATTCACTAAAATAAAAAAAAGTACCGGAGCTGAGCTCCGGTGCAAATTAAGCACTAAATATGCAGAATATAATTTATTATTAATATCATTTACAACATTCGTGTTGTTTCTAAAACTTAATAAAAAATGGTGCATATACCGGATGCATTGTGAAAGCAGAACATCCGTGTAAGTATGCAAATATAGTACATGCGCGTACTGCGCTTACACATCATATGGCCAAAAATCACTGGACATTATCGATTTTAGACATCTTATCGAATATCTAGAGACATACTTTAAGAATTCATTTAGAACTTCGGTAATGTAAAGAGCATGTTTGCTCTCATATGTTTCATCGAAGATTTTACCACGAATGCAATAAGGGGACCAACAACAAATTGTAAATAATAATATTTGGGATCGCCTTGGTAAAATAAAATAAAAAAAATGATCTGTCGCACACGACTGCAGTACATGACCATGTGAATATATTGTACAACATTTGTGTTCCTTTGTCGAAGAATGGCACGTATATTCAGGACAATATAGCAATTTCTTTAAAAAAAAGAAGAAATTTTTGACTGTTTTTTGATTTCAGCAGGATTTTTCACCAAATTTAACACCAGTTTCAGAAAATTTTACAAAATTCAGTAGAAACAAGATAGTACAATTAGAATATAAATTTATTAAATGTTTAATGAAATATGAGCAATTGTATAAAATAATTTTTAATTGTGCATGCGCGAAATATACTAAAGATTTTTTTTTTCAGGATTTGGAAGTCAACTTTGTAGAGCAACTAATTAAGAAGACCAGTCTAATATCTTGACAATTCATAAAGATGTCGTCGATATAGTGGGCTGATTCACGGCTTACTATAATATTATAGTTGCCGTGGCTGCATTTTTTTTTTGCCTTCGAAAAGTAGGTAGATGATAAGGGATTTTCACTAATTGTCATTTTATATTAACTGACTTGCAACAAAAAAGTTAGTATTTAATGAATGTCAACGAGCTTCTTTTGATTTTGATAATTCTTTTTATATTGAAATAGGCTCGTTCAGGTGGTTTCCCAAGAAAAACTAAAGCATCAATGAAACAAAACAAAAAAAAATCAATTTAAATTTGTAGAAAATCCCTTAGCATCCAGCTACTTTTAGAAAGCAACTAAAATTCAGATAATTCTATGTCCAACATCTTTCTGAATTTTTATGATATTCGGCTGGCCTTTTCTTATGAGTTTTTTTTTATAGAGTAGACTACCAAATCATGAAAAATGAACTTTGGTATACAGTTCGTGCATGCGCAGTTAAAATTATTTTATATAAATGCTCGTATTTCAACAAATATTTAATATGTTTGTATTCAAATTGCAGTATATTGCTTTTACTGTACTTTGTCAAGTTTTCTGAAAGAGGCGTTAAATTTGGTTGAAAAAGCTGTAAACAGAATGCGGAAATTTCTTCCATTTAAAAAAAAAAAGAAACCTTTATATCCCCATGAATATACATGCGATTCTTATACAAATGTTGTACAATATATCCATATAGTGATGTGCTGCAGCAACAGATCGTTTCGAACATTTTATTTTACAAGGTGATTCCAAATATTATTTTTTTCTCCAATTTGTTGTTGTCTCCTAATTGCCCTCGTGATCAAACCTTCGATGAAAAATATGAAGTCAAACATTTACTTTATATTCCCGAAGTTTCAGAAAAATTCGTGAAGTAAGTCTCTAAATATTCGACAAAATGTGTAAAATTGAAAGCGTCTGGTGATTTTTGACAACATGGTGTATATGTGTCTGAGCATGTAGATGTGTAAACCTACGTTTGCGCATGTATATGTGTGTACGTATACATATGTATGCATAATATGCAGTGGTGTAATTGTAAGGTGACTGAGGCAGCAAATGTCGCGGTTCCAGAGACTTAAGGGCATCCAAAATCAATATTTTTATTTTGCGTGCATTC
Source organism: Maratus michaelseni (assembly GCA_963931845.1). Taxonomy (NCBI): domain Eukaryota; kingdom Metazoa; phylum Arthropoda; class Arachnida; order Araneae; family Salticidae; genus Maratus; species Maratus michaelseni. The sequence goes on along the minus strand of OZ007590.1, from coordinate 250,620,800 downwards.
ACAAATAGGACAGAGGGTGTAAAACGAAGCTTTATGCAGGATTTTCATTACAGTAGTAACGTCATTGGTGATATGCGTAGAAATATATATTGCCAGTCACAAAAAATTAAACAAACAATTATAAATAAGCAAATAAATAAAACCTCGTGCTATTTTATTACCAGTTTATCACAGAGATATGAAAAAAATCCCTCGACTACGAATTCTGTTCTCTATAACTTTGCATGAATATAATAAGCTTAGGGTTCGTCTCCATATTTAATTAAATATAACCGTTACAATTTCGAATACTAACACCCAAAGTCGACACCATATTTCGATTCTACGGTAAATTTTAACTTCCGATATCAAATTTTAATCCATTTGGTGAAGAAGTTTAGAAATTTTAAACTTCTTTCAAAGTTTTAAACTTCTAATGCCAAATTCATTTTTACTACTTTTATTCATATCTTCTGTAATATTTATTTTTCCAAGCTGATCTTTCTTGTGGTGTTAAAATTAAATATCCCAAACACAATCGTGTAATTATTATGCATTTTTCTAATTTTTATGCCTAAATAAGAAATTATGAAATTAATATTAGAACAAAATTATGAATTACAATTTGTAAATATTTTAACAAAACTCTATTTATTGGGACATCTAATATACGTACACAAAATTTCCGCTTATTCAGCCAAGTAGTATTTTATTTATGCTAAAGAAACCACATGCATTGGAGTTTGAGAGATCATACAGTGGTCTCCAAAAAAGTTGAAACACTCTTTACTCGTTGGCGATAAGTATGTAATGTAAATGATAAAAGCATTTAAAATAAAGTAGGGAATACGATTATGGTAATGATATAGACTTCCTGTTAATTTTCAAACAATTAGCTTCTCAAAATTTTATATGGCCGCCATAGACAAAATTGGTCAATTAGATTTTTTTTTCTTTTTTGATGCAAAAAATTGATAATAAAAAAGTTGAATATTCGTATCTTTACATTTGAACGAGTTATGCTTAGTTAAAAAAATGACCAATGCAAATGGAGATCATATATCAAATTAGAAATGTAAATCTATGAGAAATATTAAAAAAAAACTTAAGATGAAACTAAAAGTTGATATTTATACATGGATCAATTGATAGTAATTTTTTCTAGGAATGTCCTTTTGTTAACAGTAAAACTCGAAGGAAAAAAAAATTCAAAAACTGTAATTTTTATAAATATGGAATATAAACCATTAATTTTACAATTCAAGTTACCGAACTCTTATTTAGGATCTTTGAAGAAATATTAAAATATGTATTTTCTACAAATGATTAGAAGCAGTGATGTTAATATATCTTTAATACTGAAAAATCAATTCTTTGCGGATATCTTTATTTTCATTTTTTTTTAAAACAAACATTGTTTTCTAAACAAAGGATAAAAAATCTTTCATGGACTGAAAAAAGTTCAAATAATGTAAAATCTCAAATTTTTATTCAGTTCATTTCAGAAAAAAAACATTCTACTTAAAAAAAAAATTACTTTCTTTTTAGATTCCACAAGCATACAAGAGTGTGCACTCAGACTAACTTTGAAATTTCTTGGAACTTGCTATGAATCTAAATCTCAGGGGAATTCCGTATCATTTGTTTAAAAAAATTGACATATTTATATGTACAAAAACTGTTTATCTTGTTTTAAAAAACATTTATTGAACGAGCACCACAATATTGTTGCTGAAGTACAGGATATAAAAAGAAAATATATGAAAGAAAATATAACGTTGGTATGAAATGGATGTCTCATACAACAGAATATGCTGAATGTAATTTATCTTTAATAGAATTTATAACATTCCTGTTGTTTCTAAAAGCGAAAACCAAACCAAGAAAAAAAAATTGGTGCAAGTTCGGGACACACTGTAAAAGCGGAAAATCCAAGCAAGTATGTAAATGTCGGTGTGCGTAATGAGCTTATATGTGTGTAAGAATATGTATATGTGTAAACATATGTTTGTGTATGCATATGTGTGTACGTATACGTATGTATGTATAATATGCAGTGGCGCAATTGTAGGTTGAATGATGTAGCAAATGTCGCTGTTCCAGAGACTTAAAGGCATCCAAAACTCACTGTATGTCATTCACAAATAGGACAGTGTGCAAAATGCAGTTTTATGGAGGATTTTCATTACAGCAGTAACGCCACCGGTAATATGCGTAAAAATATACACAGTCAGTCACAAAAAATTAAATAATTTAAATAAATAAGTAAATAAATAAAACCTCATACTACCAATTATTACCAATTTATCACAGAGAAATGGAAAAAAAATCATTCTTCGACTTCTGTACTCTATAATTTTGCATGAGTATAATAAGCTTAGGGTTCGTTTCCATATTGAATAAAGATAACCTTTAAAATTTCGAATACTATGATCCAAAGTCGACACCATATTTCTATTCTAAGGTAAATTTTAACTTTAGGTACCAAATTTTAATTGATTCGGTGAGGAAGTTTAAGACTTGCATAAAAGAAAGTTTTTAATTTGTAATCTCAAATTAATTTTTTTAAATTTCATTCATATCTTTTGCAATATCTATTTTTTTTTCGTTAAAATTAATCCAAGAAAAGTATCCAAGAAAATATCCAAGAATAATTATCCAAGAAAAACAAACAAACTATCACGTGATTTTGATGCATTTTTATAATTTTTTTGCTTTCATAATAAATTATGCAATTAAGATTAGAAAAAATATGCATTATAATTTGTAACTATTTTAACAAAACTCTATTTATTTGGACATTCAATATACGTACTCAAAATATCCACCTATTCAGCAAAGTAGTTTTCGATTTATTCGAAAGAAATCAGATGCGTTGGAGTTTGAAAGGTAATACAGTTATGAATATTCCAAAAAAGTGTGTTTCAAAAAAGTTGAAACGCAGTTTAATATTTTACTCATCGTAGATAAGTATGTAATGTTTTTGGATAAAAGCATTTAAAATAGGCAGAGAATACGATTTTGTTAGTGAAATAGACCTCTTGTTAATTTTCAAATAGTTACGCTTCTCAAAATCTTATATGGCCATCGTAGACAAAATTAGCACAAGATTCTTCTTTCTTTTGCTGCAACAAAATCATTACAAAAAAGTTGGACATCCATATCTTTAAAATTGAATGAGTTAAGCTTAATTTAAAAAAGACCATGGGGATCATATATCAAATTAGACATATAAATCTATGAACAATAATATTGCAAGGAAATGGAAACATGGCGATGATACATATGCAGTAACAGCAACTTAAACAAACTGTAATAGTTGGTTGCAACAATGTTAGTGGCGAAGAACTGCAAAATATTTACAGAAGCATTATTAGAAAAGGTCAATTATGTACTGAAGATAAAAGAAAACACTTTGAGAAAGCTTCATGGATTTTTTTTTTTTTAATAATGTTTCTTGAATTTAAAACTACATTGATCTTTTAAATGATCTTAGCCTATATAATGCTCTATTTAGATGTATTTGTGATGTAGTTTTACACACGTGTTAACAAATTTTAGATATAAAGAACACCATCACTCATTTGTGAATGTTCCATATTTCTTCTGATGAAATTGTCTCTCCCCCTCTCCCCCCTTCAATAGCCCTTTCAAGACAGAGACTGTTGGGCACGATGTAGCCTCGAGCACGGAAGATCCGAAAGAAAAAATAAACGATTTTCGTTAAATTAAAGACCAGTGGGTAGAAAACACTTGGGGTCACTTATGTAATACCGTTTTGCCATCGGTTTTACACTTTAAATAATATGGAAACGTGGTATAAGCTAGATTATTCCCTTCATCATAATTCAGTTAATTTTAAAGATACGGGTAGGTAGTTTTTTGTAATGATCTTATAGGAGTAAAAAGGGAATTTTCTATTAGACTAAGTTTGCGAAAATTTGGCTGATTCAGCAAATTTAGCAAATTGCACTATACGTTGTGAAGTTTTACGTTGTGAACAATTAGTCTTTATAATCTAAGGTGATATGCGCAATTAAATGGATTTCTTATTTCGAATTTTGAACCTTCTAAAGTTGTGAATAAGGTCGGTGAAATTGGGGCGTTATTTGTTATTTACGAAATATGATAATGAGATTCACACATAGTCGTTTAGGTACTATAATGTGTGAAGGTTTAGCTTAGTTAGATTATTAGCAACGTGCCACGTCCTGAATTGCATACCTGTGTTGTTGAATTTTTTTTAAGCTGGTTACATTGAGTTATCTCGTTACTTTCTTTTATCTTTACAAGAAGAATGTATTGGATTCGTGAAAAAATTTGACTTCCGGCTTCTGATGTATTTATATGCTCTAGAAAGTTCTGAATACGATTTGAATTTAAGAAAATGTCTGTCCATGAGTGTCTGTCTGTGTGTTTGCCTGCGTCACTATACATTATGCAGTTTGAGAAAAGTTACTTTTATGGAGCTAAAGAACAAAATACCCTTCTTTATGATTGTTATTCTCGACTCAAAATGCAAGACATTTCTCACATCTCTCGTTTTAAACTGTCTGTGTGTCTGTCTGTCTGTATGTGACACAAATTTTGTTGGCACTTTATCTTAAGAAATAAAACACGGAATTTAATTAAACTTCAAATTCGATTAGATCTTGACATAAATTGGGGCTGATTAGGTTCTGGTGTAAATCTCCCGTGGCGATGCTGTTGCTTTTGCTTCCGAGGACTATGCTACATTTTGCAATATTTCTGCGATAGCTATATCTCAAGACCTAATGCACGGAACTTCGTCAAACTACATATTCTGTTAGACTTTGACCGAAATAAACGCTGATTAGGTTTTGGTGTATATTGCCTAAAAGGTGGCACTGCTATGCTGCATTTTTCACGATTTCTGCGATATCTATACCTCAAGAACTAATGTACGTAATTTGACGAAACTTCATATTCTGTTAGACCTTGCCATAAATAAATCTTTATTAGGTTTGGTTGTATACCACACAATAGATGACACTTCTATTCTCCGGTTTTTACGATAACTATATATTTCAAGAACGATCAGATTGCCATTTAAGTTTGGTTGCAACCGATTTGATTTATATAGAAGAAAGTTGTGCGATGACTACAACATTCTAGTTTAGACTTGGAGTAGTATCGAAGTTGCTTTAACCGAGTCTACTAAGTGATAAGGGTTGAAATTGTAAGTACTTCAAATAAAGGTTTCATGGCAGAACTTCGTTCGTTTCAGGTACTGAAGTGAAGTTTATATTGTTTCGCTTGTTTAGTGCAGCTGAGTTTCAATATTTTATTAAACCGTAATTGACTGTCAGAACAGTTTTGAACAGTGATTTTGAAGTGGTTATAGAAATTGAGAAGTATTATTTGTTTTGTTTTTTTCCCTCAAGGTTTAGTGTAGTGAAGTTAAATTACATTATCCACGCCACTGGCTTACTGATGTACTATTTTGATCCCAATGACATTATTTTTTTTTTACTCTGCTAAAACTTTGAATACTTATTTTGTCTAAAAACATGGATGGTGTCAAATGACACGCCACAAACCAACCGTAAAGAAAATGCATAATAATGTGTTTAATAAAATTTTATGAATAATTTTTTAACCTTTTATAAGTATCGGCATAATGAATTTTGTAAATAAAAAAGTATTATTCTATTCCTCTACGTGATTCCACTGTAAAATATGAATTAATGCATTTACTTTTATCAAATTAATATGTTTTTTTAAATATATTGCATCCCATATTATAAATATAACATAACACAAAGCTAAATCTTTTCAAAATTAACTATTTTCACGTTTTCAAGATATCCGTTTTAACTCTAAAAACATTTTATTGATATAAACGACATTCATAATTGCGTTAAATAAAATAAAAAAAACGTATAATTAAATATACTGTCTATATACTTCTGCCTACAAAGATTTTATTCCATAAGATTCTTCTAATATACGAAATATTAGTGTATAAAATATTCCATATACAAAATTTAGTATATTAATACACAAAATAGAGTAAAATATGTTACTTGTTAGAATTTAATAAATTGCAAAAAGTATTATGAAACTTGAATATCTTTTTCTGGCAGTTTTGATATTGAATTTCATCGAAAAGCCGAAATATATGTAAAATCAACTCTCAGTGTTATTTCAAAATTTTTAATAAAGACATTTTTTATAAACATTTATTTAATTTAGCGGAAGGCGTATGCAGAGAGAAAGTTGAGTTCAAAAGAAATTTAATTAAATCGGCTGAAAATATTTGCAAATGAAGGCCCATAAAAAAGTTTAAGCGCAAAAACCTCAGATAAACACATAACCTGAAAGCGAAGAAATTTTTAAGTTAGAATTCATTATGGATTTTGCTAGTTTTTATGGGCTTTCCTTTATTGAATAAGTTCTTTTGTGAAATGAAAAAGTGTTTTGAACTCTACTCAAAAAGTTATTTTTTTTTCACATCTTAAAATATTTTTTTAGATGGAGAAAAAAAATCTCCTCAGAGGAATATATAAAAGAGAAAAGGTTTTTTTAATGCTATATTTTTAAAAAGATAATCTGAGGTTTTAATTGTAATAACGATGTTGGAAATGTTTTATTTTGAAAAAAAGAAATGGTGTGATATTGATGATACGTTTTTTCTTATTTTTGAGAGAATTTTATTGTTAAAAAAGAATGTATAATGCTGAATCAGAGGATATTTAATTACATTTCATTTTCTTAAGCAGTGAAAAAAAAGAGACGAGTTTTAATTACAAAACGAGTGTAATTTATCAAATATGCAGTATGGAAACAAAGATAAGGCAAAAATATTTTATTGTTATTAATAAATAGTATTGCACGATATAATCCAGTTGTATTAGCTTTTTTCAGATGTGGCAAAATAATCGGGTATTAATTGTAACACACTTTAACTTTGACTGTGTAGTATCGAAAAGAATATCATGAAGAAGTTGTTTAACTATTTATCTTTGTTACATAAATGGTGCACTCTAGATCATTTTTATCTTTCCAGAAGAAGAGAATGTATGAAGAAGCTTCAGGGTATTTTGAAGGTGACACAGGCACGCGCGCAAGTGACTAGTAGCAGTTTAATTTATTAGTTTTTTTCTATCTTAGCTGTTTCATATTTAGAATTTAGACTGTGATGCCTTTGACGTTTCTGTCTTACATACTTACTTATTTTGTAGATGACCAACCAACAAAGGCAGATGACAGATGTTTTTCTTCAATTTACGTAATTAACTATCCTATATCCAAAAGTACTTTCAGTTGAACTTTTAATTTTTACACGTGCAGTTGACGTTAACATCCCATGATCAATTCCTGGTGTTTTTAGACACTTTAAAATACAAATACCGTATTTATTCGTGTATAATGCGCAACTCCCTCCCCTCAAAAAAAAAAAAAAATTAGGGCAAAAACGTAGAGTGCGCATTATAGACGAAATATTTCTGATAACCATAAGAAACCATACATGCTTACACTGTCATTTAATATTGCACATAGATATTGCAATAAAATTATACGAATATAGATGTAATAGTTAAAAGAATTCAAATAATTTCCCTTTTATGTGCTGTCATTTGTTATTATGAACAAATACACAGTAACTACTTACTTCTGCATTAAAAATATATCTCCATAAGATTAGCATTTAACAACTAAAACAGTAGAAAATTAAAAATACGCACATTTTCAAATTTTCGTATGTGCAGTTCACAATTAACCAACGTTGTCACAATCACACCAGTCATTACCATGTTACTGTTGCCGGCAACGTCACTAGCAAGGTGTACATCTTCATTATATCCTATTATCACCATTTCTGTCCATACCATTTGACAATCCTGTCGCCTTGAAACTTTTAATGATTGCATTCAGCTCCACGCTTCGAGAAGACACACACAGACGGCCGCAAGTGGTCCATGCTTGATTATTACACTTGGTATTCCTTCGTGTGGTGTGGTATCAGACATATACTATAGACATGTCGAACTGCAACCTTGAATGGGTGATTAATGACGCTATCTAATTTCTCCAGTAGTAGTTTCGTCATTCTTCCAAGTGTTACTATCAAATCTGATGAACAACGAATTATTACTTTAAGTAGTCTGTCAACGGAAACTGTCTAAAAAGATTGACGATTGTCGCTATAAAGCACCTAGTTGCCGATACTAGTCGACATAAACTTAGTTCTTCAGGAGTTCTTCTGTAATCCACCTTTTTTCTGGAACCCTTAAGACGTTTCTCAAAAAAAGAAAAAATATTTTTTCCGCTCAAAAACGCAAAACTTTTTGGCAGATATTTTGTATTATTTTTAAACGTAAAAGCATGATACTTACAGGTATAATATTGAAATGATTTGTAATCAAGCGGCTTTTTTCATTTTCGATTAAAAAATTGCATCTTGAGTTATAAATGATTTTTCTCTCATGCCTGCAGTTTTTACGCTTCTCTGCGTTGTCGCGTTTGAAAATTCTGTTCAGAACGACAATTTTGACAGTACTTTTTTTAAAAATCTTCTGCCTTCACTGTAAAATGAACCCCCCCCCCCCAAAAAAAAAAACAAACAAACAAACAAACAAACAAACAAACAAACAAACAAAAAAAAAACAGTTCGATTATAAAGTTTCTTAATAAGAGCACTTGCCAATCTGACACATTTGCGAACAAAAACGAATGAAAAATATGTATATTAGCCAGTTTGGATTTGATTACAATTTAAAAAAGACATCGGTTGGAAGTTGTTCTTTTGGGACATTTTGTCCTTTAAATATTACATACGGAGGATGCTTCCATAGCTGTTTCAAAAATCTATGTATTTAAAATATACTTCAAGCTAGTTTTTTCGTCATCTGGCCTGGTGTTTCGATTGAAGCAATTTTGTTAATTTATGTCAAAATGATGTTCAACAACTTGTCATTTCTCTGGTATTGAGATTAAAATCGCAAATCCTTAAACTTGTACAGGAGAAATAAAAAAACTAGTGAAAAATTGTGCCCTTTTGACGCGATCACAGCAATATTTTTCAGTTCTATGAGCGAAAATGCAAGTTTAGGACATAATTTTCCATTGATGAAAGCGTTCTGCGTTTAAGGCCCTTGATTTCGGAAAAGGTCAAAATGCTCCAGCGTGTGAAAATGACATCATATTTAACTAGAAGGACGCATTTTCAATGATAAAACAGAAATATTCTAGAACGAATTCATATAAATACCTACATTTTTGCTTATTATTCTACCGGTACTGAGATTAGGACATAAAGGTGCTCATGGAGTGCCCATTTCATTCGCAAAATTTTCGCTGGAAAACATAACGTCAATTGTTTCTGGAAATTTATTTATTAATAATCTATTTCGCATTAAAATGTGCATGGAACAAAAATATAAAAAGTACTTATGAAAAGTTTTTGCCGGTGAAAATGACATTATGTTAAATTTTAAATACATTTTTTCACTGATAATACTAAAAACTTAAGATTGTGTGAAAGTTAAATAATTTGTGTAATTAAAAATATTAGAATTAGAGCCTTAATTGGTTACTTTATCTTGATCATTAACCTTGATTACAGATCAGAGTACATTATTTTGAAATCAACTATAGATGAAAGAAATCAAGTTTTTTCTTCAATTATGTGAAAAGTTTAAATTAATAGAAATAGTGACGAATAATGTGTAGTAACTATAGTTTAAAATAATATATTTTTTTTATTTTGATTATCCAGAAAAATCTTTATTTTTATTAATTTACTTTTCTTTTATGTTTTATATTACAAGTTCATCTAACAGTTCTTTATTATTTTTTTATTGAGTCGAATTTTGACGGGCAATCTCCTCGTATTATATTACATTTCGAAAATTTAGGTTCGAGATTTTTTTTTTTTTGCAGAATTTCTACATAGCCCAGTCAAATAAGGATATAACCTCGGAATGAAAGATAACAAGCTGAAAATTTGCAAAAATCTTTGTTTTGACATTCTAAAAGTAAGCTAAAAAGTCTCATATAATCTCGTGTACGCGTCTCGAGATATTCAAGGTCAAAGGTCAAGAAAATCAAGAAAGGTCAAGTTTTTTGCTTATGACTCAAAAACTGTGCATTTTATTAAAAAAATCCAACTGCAAAATTAAAGTAGACAAAATTTCCTATAAAATACATATATTATCTTTAATTTTCTGACAAAGGGTTTAGACGCTAGAGCGCGCTGAAGAAAGACAACTTTTTGACCTTCAGACCAAAACGAGAGAAACTTCATCTTTCACCCTCGATTTCTCAAAAACTATGCATTTTATCGAGAAAACATCTGTTACAAAATTAAAGTAGGCAATATATTCTACAAAATTCATAAATTAACTTTAATTTCTGACGGAATGTTTAGACCTTAAATAGCGCTGAAAAAAAAGCGACGTTTTGACCTTTGAGCCAAAAAACTAGAGAAACCCGTTTTCTACCCTCAATTACCCAAAAACTAGGCATTTTATTGAATAACACCAGCTGCAAAATTAATGTAGATAACATTTTCTGCAAAGTCCCTATATTAACTTTAATTAGTTTTTGGCCCTCTGGCCTAAAAGGGAAAAAAACCCACTAAAGATTTTTTCTTATATTTCAAATGAGAATAAAATTATCTACAAATTTAGTCTTAATTAGTTACATTATTTACTTATTAATAAATATTAATTATAAATAAGAATTAATTACAAATAAATTTGATAATATTTTGTTAAATTATGTATAAATAATAACATATTGAAATGAGTTTTTATGTATTGTAATTACATTTTTATTTATCATAAGATTATCAAATCTATTATATTTTGTTTAAGTTAAATTATAAGGCGATTATTACCTCTGATTATCAATAGTACGCATACAGCTAACGTTTCCTCTTGTTCGTCGTCATCTCCTTCTTCTGGTCGCCCATATAAAATTTCCAGATCGTTATCATCATCCTCGTTGACCGTAATACTTGGCTCTAAAACCTCAAGAATCTCAGGTACATATCCACTTTCTTCATCAAGATCATTTGGATATGATGAAGCGTTGAGACATACTTGTCCGTTACACTGGCCACAAACTGAGGAGCATGGCAACCCTACTTTTCTGCATCCACAGTTCACGCCACAACCTTTCTTGCAATTGCAGAAGATCGTACTGAGTAGCTCTTCTGGGGCTGAAGGTAATAATGTTGTTGTGGGTTCCAGGATCTCGTTTTGTATTACCCACCCCCATTCTCTGGGTTCTAAATCTTTCCCTAACCAAGTTTGGATCTGAATGTAGACATGATAAAAATGCTGTCGAGCTGCTGCACTTGTTGGTGGAAGAGATGATAATTGCACCGGTTTATTGAGTCTTGTTGATTTAATGAATTGTGTGTACCTAAAATTGTCAATACTATGTTCTGATTTTGGAGCATTATACATTGCTAAAAGAACACGTATTCCATTTTCAAATAATGTGTTTGGTGGGCAGTTGTCTTCCTGAAGCAATTGAGCTAATTCGTGCAAATTGGAATGTTTCTCGAACATTTTTATAATTGTCAGTTTTCCTTTTTTAAACAGCGCAGATGTTTTGTCACATCCACTGATAGCGTGCAAAAATAAAATATGTTCTTTAGAACGAGGATATTTGTCGAAGCTTTTAGAGGAATACATTCGTGTTTCCACATTGCCTTTACCCATTTTTAAAAGAAGGATTTCTCGCTGATGTGACTGTGTTCGTCCTATCAAAATAACTAACAGATCAACATCTTCTCCAACTATGACGGCGGTCTTTTGATGTTTCGATTCTTCAATGGCTGTTTTGATGATGAGGTATCAGCAGCATCTCTGGCTTGTTTTGTAGTGATGTTAACAGTTTTTAACTGCTCAATAAGCATTTCAATAAAGTTTTTTTTATTGCACCGGTTCGATAAAAACTTTTCCTGGCTTATTGGCACAATCATTGTCTCATCAAAACGAACTTCGTAAGATGTTGAAACAGCAACAGTTCTTCTGGGTTGTTCCATTGCTTTTATATTTTTACTGGTCTATTTATCTGAATAACCTGGTTTTATCTGGTTTTATCTGAATAACCGTCGAGTACAACAACAATATTTGAACCAAAATGTATTTGCAAATATTTGACGTATTTTTGAAGAATAATTGAGAAAGTAAGCGCCTGAACCCTTTGTCAGAAAATTAAAGTTACTTTTGCAATATTTAGATAATGTTGTGGACTTTAATTTTGTAATTAATGTTCTTTGATAAAACGAACAGTTTTCGAGTAATCGAAGGTAGGAAAGGGCCGTTATTCTTGTATTGGCTCAAAGGTCAAAAAGTCGCTTTTTTTCAGCGCTATTTAGGGCCTAAACATTCCGTCAGAAATTAAAGTTAATTTATGAATTTTGTAGAAAATATTGCTTACTTTAATTTTGTAACAGATGTTTTCTCGATAAAATGCATAGTTTTTGAGAAATCGAGGGTGAAAGATGAAGTTTCTCTCATTTTGGTCTGAAGGTCAAAAAGTTGTCTTCCTTCAGCGCGCTCTAGCGCCTAAACCCTTTGTCAGAAAATTAAAGATAATATATGTATTTTATAGGAAATTTTGTCTACTTTAATTTTGTAATTGGATTTTTTTTAATAAAATGCACAGTTTTTGAGTTATAAGCAAAAAACTTGACCTTTCTTGATTTTCTTGACCTTTGACCTTGAATATCTCGAGACGCGGACACGAGATTATATGAGACTTTTTAGCTTACTTTTAGAATGTCAAAACAAAGATTTTTTCAAATTTTCAGCTTGTTATCTTTCATTCCGAGGTTTACCCCTTTTTTCACCTTATTTGACTGGGCTAACAGAAATATTTTCAATTTCCAAAATTCTTTGCCGGGAACCCATTATCAGAATCAATGGTAAAAGTGTACGTCACGCACCTGGTCTGAAGCTCTTGAGCATCGTGGTAGATAGCACCTTAATTGATTTGCTCAGATAAATTACTTAAAATTAAAACTTCTTAATTACCACCATAAACCTATAAAACATATATCAAATCCTGGGCATAAACAATAAAAGGTTAAAAACATAGTTTTTAGTCATCATAGAAAAACATATTACTTATGGTGTAAGGATTTGGGGAGGCAACTTAACGTTAGCTGCTTGTGACAAATTAACGTCCCTTCACGTATGTTTCTGCTACAGATGTCCAGGAGCTACAGAACCATTTATACAGATGCTTTAAACATAATTACAGGTATTACTTCTATAACACTTACTCTACAATATAAATACAGTAAAAGTAACATTTTACATCTGCAAAACAATGTTGTCATACAACAATATTTTCCAAATTCTAATATTCAAACCAAGTCTCCAAGCTAGTAGATACATCCACCCAAAGAATCATCCCATTTTCAGGTTAACTCTGCTTTGAACTCTCTCTCATTTTCTAATATTCTCACAATTTTCACTGATGGATCACGCACTGAGACCAGCGTAGGTGCGGCTTTCTGCGCTACGGAAGATAATGTTCATGAGTGGGCCTGCAGACTCAATTACAAGAACTCAGTCTTTCAGCCTGAGTTATACGCAATTTATAAAGCCCTCCTATGGATTTCACACCTCTCTTTCTGGAAATCAATTCCCATTTTTAGCGACAGCTTATCTATGCTCGTAATCACCATCTGCGGTTAAACACGAATACCTCAGTCCAACGCTCAAATGGTGTTCATTATTAATTTGATTGGACTCGACTGCAATAAGGTTCAATCAGGTATGAATAACGTTTGAGCTGTCGTTCGAGGTTCTTGCGCTTGACCGGGAGTTTAGATAAATGGCGAATACGAGCGTAATTCTGCAAGCTATTAATGCCTGCCTCTAAATCATCTAACTCCAAATAAATGAAATTAAATTTCTACTATTAACTTTTATTCATAAAACTTCATTAAGAGATTGTTTCGGCACATAACGAAACCTTTGGAAGCAGATAAGCTATCCAAAGGTGTCACCACAGTCCCTAATATCGACATTGTTCTCCCTGTGTAGCAATCATTTGTTAAGAGAATCCTCCTTTCAAGACTTCTTCAACAGTGGCAGGACCACTAGGACTACTCTGATAAAGGTAGATGTACCTACAGCTTAAGTACTAAAGGTCTCCTTAGACCTTTCATCGCTTACTCTTTCTGTTATCATCTTTCTAATAGGACATGGCCCGTTTGGGGCCTATCTACATTATTTTAAAAGATACCTCACTTCAACTTGTGAGTGCGGTTCTCTAGCCACAGCAAATCATTATTATTTAGACTGTCAACTTACCTCTAGATGGCATCTAAAATGTCTTGTTCCTCTTCCCACTGGATGGTTGAAAATTATATTTTCACAACCTCTTTTGTTTTCCAAATTAAGACAATTTTGATTTTCTGACAGAATTAATTTATAACTTTAGTACATTTTAAGTTTTACCTTGCACTGGGTACCTGGACTCTGCCTGCTCCTATTTCTTAGTTCACTGTCGCGGGGGAGATAAATGCATATATCTCCGGCAACATCAACGTTCATTTCAATCCTTCACAAGTGATATTAGCTGCCCTATGCTCGCGTTTCTGGCAATTTGGTTGTTTAGACACAGTTTGTAATACGTTTACTCTTTCTCCCCAGTCGCCCAGTGTAACTCTATTGGCGGGCCAAGTCTTCTGACTTAAGTATGTACTTTTAATAAACGTCTGGGGTTGTGCGTGTCCTAAAGGCGACGGCGTGGGAAGCGCAATACCTCTAGCCTGGGCTAGGTCTCTCCAAGTGAGCCCCCGGTGTCAGGGATCCTTCGGGGAAGGCAATTAGGGTCTACACCAGATCCTTAATCTTTGATTCTTGTCCCCCTCAGACAATCAAAATTTTCTGTCGTTAAAACAGTATGGTGAGCATTATACACGAGACATAATTTTTTTTTCCTGTTTTCCGAATCAAAAACAGGGGTGAGCATTATATACGAATGCGTAACATACATGAGTAATTACGTACGGTGTTATCAGTTTATTTTTAATTTTTTTTTCTTATTTTTGAAAGTCCTACCCTCACCCCCATCCCAAAGATGGTGCTCCAGCTAACGGACAATTTATTTATCTGTGCCATATAATTAGCACTATGCATACAAAAATCAGCAATGTTACCACTGGTTCTAAAACTGTGATTCTGCCTTTTGGATTATCAATTCTAGCATAAATCGCTACCAGGAAATGCACCATAATAACTTTTTGAAAGTGGCAGTTTGCGGTTTATAGAATAAGTATTTCTGGTAACCTACTCCATGTCATGCGATTTTTTATAAACCGAGTGTCTGCTGGGGACGAATTTAGTTTTTGTCCACAGTACAATCATCCAAATTCGACATTGTTCTTTCCTCTTTAGCTGTGTGTTTTGAAAGATAGAACCGTTTAATTTTGTATCTAGAGCAAATGAAGCATGGCAAACTAAATGAAAGAATTAAAATATGGGGAGAGTTGTTAAAAATTTCAGAGTTCGAATAACAATAAATATCTAGGCAACTAACTACTCAAGAAGGGAAGTTTCAGTGAAATAGATAAAGTTATAACGACGCAAACAGCTTTATTATGCGAATTTTAAGAACTTTAAATATGTCATGTTCGAATATATTTTTCATGCTGTGTGTAGTCTGTAAACACAATATGCGTAAAATTTTTAAAAAAGATAGTCATAAACCAAGTTTGTGCAGATGAGAGATATAACAAATATAGTGAAATTTTTAACGGTAAACATTTGTACCTAACAATTATTTTTCTAGCTCTCTATGAGTGAAATATAAATAGAGTTGCATTCTTTTATGCTCATGTTAATACATATTAGACAGATTGGTCAAAGATGCAGCACAATTTTATTATCAGTGCACAATTTAAAATTAGAAGATGCACGAAAAATATAATTTTTATTCTGCATTTCACAAAAGATTCATTGTTTTGAAAGTTCCTTGATCTCTTTCTTGAGCTTCGTGAGACGAAGCGTAACAGAAAAAGCTTTTCAAACTTGTTAAGTATTCTTTCATTAACTCAGTGTAGTTCCGTTATTCAAATTCTTTATGCATTTTGGATTCATTGTAGAAATTTACTTTTGTATGAATGAATTACATTTTAATTTAATTTTTATTCTTAAATGTAAAAAATTATTCAAATTGTCAATTAAGATATTTGTTGAATTCAGACATTTTTCTCAGGGTGGAATTTCTGCAGTTCTTGGGGGTGGGTGTTACACTTCTAGACCACTAAAAATCCTAAAATTGCAAATCTTCTGAATGGGGGATGTTACCTCCATGCCACCCCCTAGGTTCATCACTGAATATTACTCTTTTAGATTACCAAAAAAAAAAAACTGTTTGTGTAAATTTGTTTGAAAAGTATTAAATACTTATTTTTGTAGAATTTTAAATTTCTTCTTTTTTTAGCTTTTTTAAATCATTAATCGAGGTTCTCATGATAACATCTATTGAAGGAATGTTTAATTCACCGATTTATAAAACTGTCAAACGTTCTCATTGTTAGTGGTTAAATCGTAAAAACTTAAAAAGAAAGTAAGTTATTTGCGATATTCTGGAGTTTTAGTTCCACAAAAGACGGGTGAAAATTTATATTTTAATAATGACGACCTAAGGTTGCATAATTAACTTTTGTGTGACCGTATAAAATCTGTTGCCTATAAAATATGTAAAATGATAGTAAGATTATAGTGTCTTTGGAAAGTTTTTGCCGATTTTTTTTGTTGTTAACGTTTGGGTCGAAAACATTACGCAGTATACATATTGAGTGTGGTTATTTGTTCGTGATGTCTTACCTGAAAGATTATCAAATCATCGCAATTTTAAAAAGTTAAAGGGCATGAAAAACATTTAACAGACTTTAAGGTTTTTAATGATATTGAAATAGATATGATTGCTATTAATGCATTATATCGTTGTTGTCGACCAACGACATAACAGATTTCATAATGGTTCATCCAAAATGCAAAATATTCCAGTTTCGACTTCTTACTGATGATATGTAACAGTTCACGAGATGTTCGTAAACACTGTTTTTTCCGTAGATAAAAATTTCAGTGAGAGTTGTTACATATGTTTTTAATCCATTGGTATTTTTTTTGTTTGATCCATGAAACATATGCAATGACAACTGACAATAAAATTATGTTGTCTCTTGAAAATTTTCGGCTATGATGCCATACACTCACGCACAGTTTTTTTTAAATCGGTTATAAAAAGGAAAAAGTCGCCAAATTTAGGGGATTTTTTCCTTTAATGGCAGCCTAGCCATTGTTTTACGTTCTTGGTTTGGCGCGGACTAAAAAACGCGCCAACCAAAAAGTCGCTAAACATCTCTGCGTGAGTGTAAAGCATCTGTTCCAAATTTTCATTTAAAAATATTTTTTTTCTATCCTTATAAATGAATATGTATAAAGAGCATGATTATTTATAAAATTTTATAAAAGTTCAGATGACACAATTTAATACACATCTTGAAGAAATAGTTGGAGAGAAAAAGGATAAAATGGGCTGTTTCTTCAAAACAGTTTTCCAAAGATTGTAGTTACGTACAGTCGAAAAAAAAATACATTTTAATTATCAACCCCATACATTTTAATCATTAAATTTTTACATGAGAAAACGGAGACAGTCATTCGACTGGAAATATTGTCTTCTTTGAATTTGTGTTAGAAAAAAAAATTAGTGGATCGTCTTCAGGCTTAAATTGTACCAAACTCTGAAATTGTTAATACGAACACTTAATTTTGATATACTTAGCTTTTTTAGCAAATTTTACCTTATGATACCAAACGGGGAGTCATTTGGTCGAGTAGTTTAGAATTTATAAAAGTTCAAAGTTTGGACTCCTAATGTTAAACTTCATATATTAAGCTCAATTAAAATCATTTATAGGTCTTCAAAATCATGTCTATTAATTCTGTGTAAAAACAAAATGGTCAAATTTGATCAACTTTAATAATAATAATAATTAAAATGAAGTATGATATATGCATAAATTTTAAATCATCCACAACACTTTTCTTTATTTGAAAATTTAATATGAAACACAGTAGTTTAGAATTTATAAAAGTTTAAAGTTTGGACGCCTAATATTAAATTCATTTGTAATCTTTTCAAAGCAAATAGCAATGCGGGTAGTTTTTAATCCTAACTCAAGAATTACTTGGCGGAATGACCTGCGGAACAACTGGATTTTTATTTATTTATTTTTTTTGCCATTTAGATATTGGAATCCCAGGGACTCTACTGATTTTTTTTTTTAAAGTCTGGTTTTAAAAATATTTTGCTTTTGTCCTAAACGGTACTATCAAGTAAACATTTGACGCTTTTAGTACTTTAGAATCATTCAGAGTACCTTTGTAGAATTTTGATAATGAATGAATGAACGAATGTCAAAATAGGTAATTTTATGCTTCACTTGTCTGGACTGCACAAGTGATGGAATATGCAATTCAATCATTTTATTTATCTAGCATACATCTACGCTGGAATCTTTGCCATCGTCATCTAAACCTTTCCAAAGTAAGGGCGGGCGGCATGCTGCTTTGAGAAAAACCCTAAGTTAATTATATAAAAGGGTAATATGGCATGATGCGTTTTCGCCCAGCACGTGCTTAAGAATGATTGATAGACTGATAATGAGATAATAATGATTAGTTTACCCCTTGGAATAACTGACTGAAGTATGAAAAAGCAATTTTTTTTAAAATAATTTTTACTTATTTAATATATGGAAAGTTCTTTGACCAATTTTATTCTCATCTGTACATGGTTTTATAACATTTTAATAATTATTTTCTAAGATTTTCAATTAAGATTATATTAAAAAAAACTAGATTTATCCATTTTATATATAATGCTACATGTCTTTGTATTATGGACATTCTTGCATTAGAGAACCGCTTCTACAAAAAACGTTACTTTTTGAACTTAAAAATTTCAGTTCCCCAAAAATTTTATATTGATATCCATAGTTCATCGTTCACCTGTTTTATGATTTATATAGGTGGTCGTATAGTCTTTTAATTATTTGAAGTTTAATTTATTTTATAAAGATTTAGGGGGTAATTTCCTTAATAATATTGCATCGTAGGATACAAAAGCACAATGTTTTGTTTCATAATGCCATGCTTATTTATGGTATAATATGAGACTTCAAGTAAATATCCCATAACGAGCTTTAAATATATGTATGAAAAAATTATTTTTATTAAATAAATTATGCTTACCATTTAAATCAAGAACGGAGGATATATAAAGTTCAGGACCTCTTCTATTTCAGAGAGAGAGTACTTCCAAAATTAATGACACACGGTAACGTACAAACTCACCGCTAAGAAATGAAATTAGAAAGGAAGGGCTTCTGCCTCTGAATAGTTTTATTAGGGGATGAATATTACTACATTTTAGAAAATGACGCTAATTTATTGCTATTGGCGATACAAGAAAGGCTTGTAACAGTAATCCAAACATATTTTTGAAAGTATTTTTTTTTTCATGACAAAAGTTTATTTACATATAAATAAACTTTCACAGAAAAAAATACATTTTTGAATGAATGACATATTTATTATATTCACTAAATAAGTGAAGATACTAACAGAAACAAGTTGGGAATTGTATTTCAAACATGACAAATGAGGTCTGTTCGTACTGTCATTATTTCAGTGAAATGAATTATATCGTCTGTTATTATGATATGATTAATTTTCGTAATAAAATAAGGGCATTTTAAGATGGCAATATTACATCATTTGTTAACATTTACGGAAAATTTTAATGGGAAACTTAAGCCTACACTGTTAAAAATTTGCAGCAAACTGTCCAGTCATTTGACCGTTTTTGTAAATAACGGTTATATAACCATAAATTAAATATAGTCTGACCATATTATTGCTCATTTTATGGTCAGACTATAGTTAAATTACGGTTATGTAACCGTTTTCTACAAAAACGGTGAAATGACTGGACAGTTTGCTGCAAATTTTTAACAGTGTAGCTTTGAAAATTTATGAACTTGAAATCCATAATTAGACTCTTTTTCCATTTAATATCTATTTCTCAGGAAATATCTATCCAAAAAACTGTCGGTAGATTATATGATTGCTATAATTAAAGAATTTTAGTATACAAATTCGGTTTTTTAAATTCAGTAACACGGAAATAATATGACTCCATCTTAAATATGACGTAATCACCATGGCAACCTAGAATTATTACCTATTATGGGATATCATTGAATTAATTACGTATGTTAAGATTTAATAGAATGAAGAATGTGACTACACCTTGGTCATAGAGGTTATAAAATTTCATAAACGTCATATATGACTTTAACTTCATACATGTCAGATAACTTGGAGGTACATCTCAGTCGCTTCACGATTAATCCGCGGAAACTGCTACAACAAAGAAGTACCGATTTTTAAAAAAATTCAAATTACTTAATAAATATTTTTATTAAAAGTTTTGATTTAATTTTCATAAAATTTGAAATGATTCGGAAAAATTCTGCAACGATTATATATATTAAATTTCAAACTATTCGGTTGGGTATAATATGTAAAATGATAGTAAGATTATAGTGTCTTTGGAAAGTTTTTGCCGATTTTTTTTGTTGTTAACGTTTGGGTCGAAAACATTACGCAGTATACATATTGAGTGTGGTTATTTGTTCGTGATGTCTTACCTGAAAGATTATCAAATCATCGCAATTTTAAAAAGTTAAAGGGCATCAAAACATTTAACAGACTTTAAGGTTTTTAATGATATTGAAATAGATATGATTGCTATTAATGCATTATATCGTTGTTGTCGACCAACGACATAACAGATTTCATAATGGTTCATCCAAAATGCAAAATTTTCCAGTTTCGACTTCTTACTGATGATATGTAACAGTTCACGAGATGTTCGTAAACACTGTTTTTTCCGTAGATAAAAATTTCAGTGAGAGTTGTTACATATGTTTTTAATCCATTGGTATTTTTTTTGTTTGATCCATGAAACATATGCAATGACAACTGACAATAAAATTATGTTGTCTCTTGAAAATTTTCGGCTATGATGTCATACACTCACGCACAGTTTTTTTTTAAATCGGTTATAAAAAGGAAAAAGTCGCCAAATTTAGGGGATTTTTTCCTTTAATGGCAGCCTAGCCATTGTTTTACGTTCTTGGTTTGGCGCGGACTAAAAAACGCGCCAACCAAAAAGTCGCCAAACATCTCTGCGTGAGTGTAAAGCATCTGTTCCAAATTTTCATTTAAAAATATTTTTTTTCTATCCTTATAAATGAATATGTATAAAGAGCATGATTATTTATAAAATTTTATAAAAGTTCAGATGACACAATTTAATACACATCTTGAAGAAATAGTTGGAGAGAAAAAGGATAAAATGGGCTGTTTCTTCAAAACAGTTTTCCAAAGATTGTAGTTACGTACAGTCGAAAAAAAATACATTTTAATTATCAACCTCATACATTTTAATCATTAAATTTTTACATGAGAAAACGGAGACAGTCATTCGACTGGAAATATTGTCTTCTTTGAATTTGTGTTAGAAAAAAAAATTAGTGGATCGTCTTCAGGCTTAAATTGTACCAAACTCTGAAATTGTTAATACGAACACTTAATTTTGATATACTTAGCTTTTTTAGCAAATTTTACCTTATGATACCAAACGGGGAGTCATTTGGTCGAGTAGTTTAGAATTTATAAAAGTTCAAAGTTTGGACTCCTAATGTTAAACTTCATATATTAAGCTCAATTAAAATCATTTATAGGTCTTCAAAATCATGTCTATTAATTCTGTGTAAAAACAAAATGGTCAAATTTGATCAACTTTAATAATAATAATAATAAAAATGAAGTATGATATATGCATAAATTTTAAATCATCCACAACACTTTTCTTTATTTGAAAATTTAATATGAAACACAGTAGTTTAGAATTTATAAAAGTTTAAAGTTTGGACGCCTAATATTAAATTCATTTGTAATCTTTTCAAAGCAAATAGCAATGCGGGTAGTTTTTAATCCTAACTCAAGAATTACTTGGCGGAATGACCTGCGGAACAACTGGATTTTTATTTATTTATTTTTTTTTGCCATTTAGATATTGGAATCCCAGGGACTCTACTGATTTTTTTTTTTAAGTCTGGTTTTAAAAATATTTTGCTTTTGTCCTAAACGGTACTGTCAAGTAAACATTTGACGCTTTTAGTACTTTAGAATCATTCAGAGTACCTTTGTAGAATTTTGATAATGAATGAATGAACGAATGTCAAAATAGGTAATTTTATGCTTCACTTGTCTGGACTGCACAAGTGATGGAATATGCAATTCAATCATTTTATTTATCTAGCATACATCTACGCTGGAATCTTTGCCATCGTCATCTAAACCTTTCCAAAGTAATGGCGGGCGGCATGCTGCTTTGAGAAAAACCCTAAGTTAATTATATAAAAGGGTAATATGGCATGATGCGTTTTCGCCCAGCACGTGCTTAAGAATGATTGATAGACCGATTTTTTTTGGGCTGTTATATGCGGACAGACGGACCAGACAACGACTATATGTGCTACGTATTTATATAATTACGAACGTACCTAAAAAGTAGTTGTTACGCGTATAAAAGAAAAATAAATAGTCACAAATTATCAATTTTTATTAAATACATATTGTTAATATGCTATAGTATGTAAAACTTCTAAAACATTCTTAAAAAATATTTTGTAAAAAATTAATTACCATGTACCGAAAACTTAAACGTTTTCTGTAGCATGACCCAGATGTAGTCGTGGCTAATGCAAAGAAGAAATGAAAACTGACTGTTATAACTGCAGTTGTAAGATCAGATGCTTGTGGGTTGTAGTTGTAGAGAAGCTCATGAGGTGGTAAGCGAAGTTTAGAAAAATTTGCTGCAATGGCTGAACAGTCAAAATATGCATAGGAGTTAGTTGTGTGTCTAGACAATTTCTGCAATTACTAGAGGATACTGTGTTTTCAGGGTGGAGTTTCATGCGTTTGGAGTGGTTTGTTCCATGTCTTTCTATTGTAGGTGCATTTTCTTTTTAAATATATAAAGTAATTAGCTCTTATAACCCCAAGTGCACAGTTATTTCTCATATTTTTATAAAGAGTGCACAATTATATACATAATTAAATGTATTGATATACACTCATGCCCAAAATTAAGGTCATAAATATAAAATCCGTGAAAACTGATGAACTATTCACTGTGTTGCCACGAAATTTGGCACAGAGGTATATTACAATGGGAGAAAGAATATAGCAACATAACAATATGGAAAACATTTTAATTGAGAATTAAGATACAGGGTACATTAAAAAGTGTTAAATCATGTATCATAAAGCATTTATCTCGGGAAAAGTATGTCTAATATAGAGTATGACAACTGTGCACTGCTATACAGGCCTCACAACGAGCTCTCATACTGTTTATGCGGGTGTCAATAAATGTTTGTGGCAAGAAAGCCCATTCTTCCAAAAGCGCGGCTTTTAACACCTGGCGGGTCATGGAAGGGGGATTACGCTGTGCAATGTCTCTTCCTAGACCATCCCAATGGCACCAGGAAGGCTGGCCAAGACCGCCACAGAGCAACGACAATTGCACAGAATAGCTACTTGGCAATACGCGCACGACGACATAGGCTGTCAACTACTCCTCAGCTTGCTCGTGACCTTACTGCTGCGTCTGGAATAAGAATTTTCAGGCAAACAGTATATAGACGCCTAGAAGAGAGGGCCCTTTACGCCCGGCGTCCAGTCGTGTGTATCCCTTTCACTGCATCGAACAGGAGAGCCCGGTTGTTGTGGAGATGAAGACATCAGTCTTGGACACAACAAAAATATGGGCGTGTTCTTTTCAGTTTTGAGTCGCGATTCACCACGCAAAGTTATTCGCGTCGAAACCTCATCTGGAGAGAACGTGGAGCTCGCTATCATCCCTCCTACGTAAAAGAAATTGACAGATATGGTGGCAAAGGAATCCTTGTCTGGGGCGGCATAATGTTGGGCAGCCGTACCCCACTGCACGTCTTCGATGTGGGTACTGTCAACGCACATCGCTATAGGGATGAGGTCCTTGAAGCCTATGTGAGGTTGTTACGGGGTGCTGTAGGTTCAGACTTCATTTTTATGGACGATAATGCGAGGCCACACAGAGCTTACATTGTTGATGATTTTCTTGAAGAAGAGGATATTCGCCGTATGAATTGGCCCTCGAGGTCTCTAGAGCTCAATCCAATTGAACATGTTTGAGATGGTCTACGTAGAGCCATTGCACAGCGTAACCCCACCCCCAGGACCCGCCAGGAGTTAAAAGCCGCGCTTTTGGAAGAATAGCTTTGTTGTCACAAACATTTATTGATACCCTCATAAACAGTATGAGAGCTCGTTGTGAAACTTATATAGCCGTGCACGGTGGTTACATTCCATATTAGACAGACTTTTCTCGAGATAAATGCTTTATCTCTGATTCATGATTTAACACTTTTTTATATGCCCTGTATCTTGATTCACAATTAAAATCTTTTCCGTATTGTTATGTTGCTATATTCTTTCTCCTATTGTAATGTACCTCTCTGCCAAATTTTGTGGCAACACAGTGAGTAGTTCATCAGTTTTCAGAGATTTCATGTTTATGACCTTAATTTTAGACATGAGTATATTTCAAATAGAAATTACATTTTGTAACTTAAGCATGTCTGGGACTAAAAAAAACCCCACTTTATTAGATAAAAGAAATTATACAGTTTTCAGCTTGAGATAAACACACTGTTTATCTCTACGATAGTTACACCAGGAGTTATTACATCTTCTGTGTTGCTCTTTTTCTATTCGTTCAAACTCGCAAATCTGGGATATCTTAAGAGCTATTATCTCAGAACCATTTTTTCTTTTATTATTTATCAATTTTAAAGTGATATGTATTAAATTTTTTCTAAGATTAATGTATGATAAAAAAAATTATTATAAAATGTATTTTCTAAGGTATGAATCTTGCACAGAATTAATTTTCTATTTTAAATAAATTGTCTTCGGGATTTTTCATTTCGAGCAAAATTTACGAGAATCTTTTGTTAGAAGCAAAGACCGCCCCTACCGTTTTTTTCATTTATATTTGCTTAAAACGTTATGCAATATTTTCAGAAAATCTAAAGATAAATTATTAAAAAACTTTAAACCTCCCCCCACCCCCCCAAAAAAAAGTCTATTTAGCAGTTATACACACAAAAATGTATATATATAACTACAATTGAAATAAAAAATAATTTTAAACTTTACAAGAATTTCCTACGTGTGTAATGTTTTTGAAATAAAGAGAAAAAAAATCCTTATGCAATATTTATAAAAAGAAAAAAAATAATAATTTTCTGTCCGAACCACTTTATAAGAAAATAACAGACAAACAGTTAAAACAATTGCTACCTAATTTCCTTTAAAACAATCAAATATAGACTGAAGACATCAAGATATATAGCCAAATATTTGTCTATTGAATAATTCTGCACAAAAGTATATAAATACCATCGTAAGTATGAAAAGTATCGAATGTTAAAAATAATTTTTAAGCTATATGAAACGAAACGACCAATTCTACCACAATGAGTAGGTTGGAGTATTTAGAAAAAATGGTTAGAAATTGCTGGAATTAAGCTTACAGAGAGAGCTTTCTCACATCTAGATTTGCATTGCATATGCGTAAAGACTTTAAAAAGGATCACAAGTGTCGTAATAAAAGTTTCTCTTCTACGCATAAACTGATAAGAAATTTATGGCATTTGCAGCTTATCTGCATTTTTTTAAATTACAATCTCGCTAAATTTATAAGTATTAATAAACAAAAATTTTTTCATAATTATAAATTTTATTATTTATTTTCTAATTTGCTGTTACTTTCTTCTATCTATAATAGAAGAATGTATTGCAATCGAATTTTTTTTCTATTTCTGGTTTTGACGGATTTACACGTTTTAGGGGTCAGAGATTCCGAAAAACATGTTTTTACAAAATGTCTGTCTGTCCATGTGTCCGTGTGTATGTTCGCTTTGTATCATCGAAAAGTATATGAAGTTATGCTTCAAATTGAACCAAATTTCATTTATAGGTTTTTGGTTATGGCCAGCAGGTCCCACTTGAGTTTTGGGATATTTCGACGAAAGGGGTCTGAAAATTTGGCGACAAAACTACGTTCCCATATATGAAGCCAACTTGACTTTGTCTGTCTAATTTGGCGATATTCTTATTCAAATTCAATATTGACGAGAACTGGGAATGACTTTTCTCTAATCGGGTTCCACGCATTTTATGTTCGTGTTTTCCAGTAAAATTAGCTAAAATCTCAGAACCAAGCGATACGGAGACTATCTTTTCCTGCCCGTACAGGCCAGAAGGACTTTTCGTAGCTTAGTAATACATCGGCTGCTCGCATCCAGGTAACCAGACGATTCGTAAGCAGTTGACGTACAGCAGAATTACGAAAAATATTGATTTTTTGGCGGTGTGATAGCTAATTTTGAAGGATTAACAAGCGTGAGATAGAAGAAATTTTGGAATTGGCATATCCGACTAGTTTTTAAGACACGATATGATATTTCTCAGAATACTAAACTTCGAAATTGTAAAATTATTGTATATATTCAGTTTATTCATGAATATTATTTTGGGAAATAAATAAAAAAGTTTAAAGCATAATTTTTCTAAAAAAAGAAGTATTTTAAGGGTTTTTTCTTTTTTTGAGTGAAACCAACAGCAATTTTAAAATTGTAAATTTTTGCAACTAAGTTTTTTCAAAAACTAATTATAAAAGGTGATGTTGTTTATTTTCTGTCTTTGTGTACTGAAGTAAACATTAATGTAGAGTGTTATTTTCATTTAGAATAGATTGTTTAACAAAATACGTAGTTAAACATCTATAAAAAAGAATTTTTTAAACCTAAAAATATTCACAACCGAAAACTGAAAAAAAAATATCCCGAAACAAAAAACATTTTATAGTAGAAATAGAAAACTTCTGCACTACCTATTTCTAAATGATCTAAAAAAACTTTCAGTTTTCTATCTGCGTTTGAGAAATAACTTTGATACTTGGTGCAATTTTAAAAATGAGGATGCTAAAAGTATACTTTTTATTACGTAGAAAATTTTAAGATTTCTATCTTTTGAAAAACTAGAAGTAAAATGCTTTAGCTTTTGAAAAAAAAGATACACTATAGTTGAAGAGTTTTCCTCCAATTTAAAAATATGACGTCTCAATAGAGTAAGTTCGTTTTTCAACATATTCTAAAAGTCGGTACAATTTCAAACCCAGACAGAATGAGCATTTTTGCGATGTTAGTAGCATAAAAATAATACTCTACATAAACCTGGAAAATAAATACTACTCAGTCCACTCAAAATAGATATTGAGTGTATTTATATTACATCCACAAAAAATTGTTAAAATTTTTGCATAAAATGGAGGGGATTGTGCATCTGTATCATTTATTACATATCATTAAGGAAATTATCCCCTAAATCTTTATAAAATAAATTAAACTTCAAATAATGAGAAGTCTATACGACCTTCTATATAAATATTAAAAGAGGTTAAAGTTGAACATTGGTATCAATATATTTTTTTGGGGAGTTACATATTTATTGAAATTTTTGAGTTCAAAAAGTAACGTTTTATGTAGAATGAGCCACCTACAAACACAGACAGAAAAAACAATCATGTTTTAAATCTAAAAAGAAAAGCACAAGTTTTGTTGCTTTTTGCGTAGTCAGCAACTTTAGGTAAGAATTCAGCTGTGTGTACATTTGAACACACGCACACACGTTCTTAAGTACAAACATGGAAAAAAAATGTGATCACCTCCAATTAATTCTGCTGAAAATAAGAGTATGAAAAATAGACATATACCAATCGGACTGGAAATAATGTCTACTCTTTGTGGCATTCATAAAGTAGGCTTCTGGGATCGCCTGTACTGACTGCCTTTTTCAAATAGCAATATCAACTTTTGACACTTTGAGTTCCTTGGATCAAATCAGCAGGGAAAAAATATATAGTTTATGCCACTTTTTCTTAAATCTGCATTGAGTTATAATAACAGAAAATGTGTTAGGGTTTTAACCAGATAGATAGAAAAAGAAAGTTAAGATCCTGCAGGAAGAAAGGTACCGGAACTATTCAATTAGTACAAATATTAAAAATCAGATATATATTAAATTTAAATATATAGTTAGAATTTTTTTTAGTTTAAATAGTTCAACAGCTGAACATTTTAGGTATTTCCTAAGCTTCCTAGTTTGACGTCAGCTTTACGTCCTGTCTAAGAGTAGCTGTATTTCTAAAACTTAAGCTGATATCACACGGACTACCATACGATATGAAGTATATGCTATTACCTCTCGCTTGCTTGGAGCTACACTTTCACGCTGCAACTAGGGTTATTTTCCATATGGAAAGTTATCTGCTAATGTAAGGAGAGGGCGTACTTTTTGGCGAGTAATTGCAGCAGGTGTTTTAATATTTAGTGTAGAGCTCGGTTGATAAACAGGAAGCATTATCGCGTACAAACATTTTATATATTGCAGTTTCTTTTCGTGTCTGTTCTTATATTTATATATATATATAATATTATGATCATTTTACATAAAATTCCAAGATTATAAAAACAATACTCTTGCTAATATAACATTAAAATTCTAAATTATAGAGTCCATAGAAACTGAATCTTCACTTTACGTATTTCATTACCTGTAAATATTAAGAATTCTCAGCTATTAGTATTAAGTGGTTTAGAAAAAAATAGTATATTAAAACTAGTTTTTTGTCACATGTATTAGAACCGCACTTTATCGCTAATCCGAAATCTGTAACGCAAAGAAAGATTTTAAATCAAGTTTTATTTCTTTGGCAAAAAGCACTATTATGACATTTTTAGTTAATATATTTTACATATTTTAAATGCAATTCATGTTACATATTGAATGTAATGTAAAATTGAAATACGTAATATAATTTAGATATAGTTCCCCCTTCTTTGCAGTGTTTTCTTCCTTGGTTGTGATGATTTTAATAATTTTTCGAAAGTTTAAATGATTTTTTGATATTTTTCGTTTAAAAAACACAATCTTTATTTTTATACATATTGTGTACAGTGCTGAGGGAAAATTATACCCTCTACTAACTCTGCCGCAAATCACCGTAAAAAAATGTCACAAGTAACAGCAGATTAGTAATAACATCTAATAATAATGCTGTACATAAATTTTCTAGGGGGGGGGAGGAAGTAACTTATAGCAATTGTAACATATTATAAAACTTTTAGTACTAAACCCTAATTTCGACATCATATTTTTCGGTAAATTTTATTGTGGAAAATAGGATTACAAATATCTCGGCAACTAACTATCCAATCGAATTAATTCTTTATGCAAAATTTGTTTTTTTTGTCTTTTATATTCACTCCTTAAAATAAACAATTTCGAAAATTTTTATATACCTTTTATCAGAACGAATATTTCGAGAGTCCGAAAAAAATAGTTCTGGATAATCGAGATTACTGAAATTCAATAAGCTTCTTACCATTATTACATACTAAGTACATACCAAATTTTAAGGCTCTATCTCAATTTGTTCGGGAGATAGAGCGTTTACAGACACACACACAGACACACACAGACGGACTGCAAATTTTTTTTTCTAAAAATATGGTTTTCGGAATCTCCTAAGTCTGAAACGTGTAAATCCGTCAATTTTTGTTTTTCGATTTTCAAAACGATTACAAGATTTACCCTATACTACGTATGATGGGTAAGTAATAAAAAGAAAAGCGTTTACGGAAGGGTTAGGAAAGAGAAATATAATTACATTTCAAAAACAAATATAGCAATTTTCATTGAAAAAAGAAAAAAGAAAAGAAAAATGTGGAAACTCTAAAATGTTCATATGCTCAAAACAGTCGAGATGAAGGAGAGATTAATACAAAGAAACTTTTCAGTGATTGCCAAACATTTTATTTGTTACTAAGTGATACTACAGATAACAAAATGAAAAATAAAGTGTAAATATTTTTTTTTAATATAAAGATTATTAAGAATTTTAAGTTATATGTAATTAAATATAAACAAAAAAACAAAACAGAAAAATAGGTATTATTTTCAATCAATGTTGAATAATGTAGTCTTTTTACTTACCCATCATACGTAGTATAGGGTAAGTCTTGTAATCGTTTTAAAAATCGAAGAATTTTTTTGACGGATTTACAAGTTTCAGACACTGGAGATTCCGAAATTCATATTTTTAGAAAAAAAAATTGGCGTCCGTCTGTGTGTGTGTGTCTGTAAACACTCTATCTCCCAAACAAATTGAGATAGAGACTTGAAATTAGGTGTGTACTTAGTATGTAATAATGGGAAGAAGATTATTGAATTTCAGTAGCCTCGATTATCCGGAACTATTTTTTTCGGACTCCCGAAATATTCGTTCTGATAAAAGGTATATAAAAATTTTCGAAATTGTTTATTTTTAGGAGTGAATATAAAAGACAATAAAAAAGACAATTTTGCCTAAAGAATGAAGTCGATCGGATAATGAGTTGCCGAGATATTTGGAATCATATTTTCCATACTTTTCGATTTTTCATGCCCTGTATTTCACTGAAATTTCAATTCAAAGATATATTTTAATTGGAAATGAGACTCTTAATCCGACGCAGCAAACCGTTAGTTAATTGGATTATCAGTTTTGGAGTTATAAGAATGGTTCTTCTACGCAATTCAGTAATAGAGCATTTAAAGTTTATGACGTCTTCAAGCCACGATTTTATTCGAATTGCAATGCATTTTATAAATAGTTTACATGTTTTATTTTCATATTTTATATTGTGCATACCCATGATGGGTAAGTATAGTGATCTCTCACTTATACGCGATACACGGAAACCAATTTTCAGCATCAGTTTTTTTTAGGGTAATTTTCGTCTTCTTAAATCGTAGAATTTATAAATCGAATTTTACTGTTTTAAAATAGTGGTATGAAAAAGTAATTACTGAACATCGCGTATAAGTGAGAGATCACTGTATTACCGTGCCCCCCAACGACTAGTTTATTGTTGGTTTAGGTGACATCGTAGTCCGGCAGTTCAGCAATAATCTCATTAGAAATATTACAGATATTTATTAGACCCTTTTAGAAATTTTATTCACCAGTTGAATAAAGGAGCAAATATTTAAGTCATGTTTAATAGTGGTATTACGAAGGTATCAGCACCCATTTCAGATGGTTCCTAAGTTTAGACATTTTTTCGATACTCGATTTGCATCTGAAACCCTAGATCGGAGAGGAATAAGTCATAATAGAGAGAATTCCAGCTTTATATAATAGTGTTTCACTGTAAATAGACAGAGTAGGACTTTTAAGGGGATAATTAAGAGATTTGAAAGCTCCAGTGACATCACCTCTGTTGGTACGAATATGTTTTCTGAAGGAAAGTTTTTTTTTATCAAGGATACCTCCCAAGAAGTGTGTTATGGGTGTTTAGGCAAAGGTGTTGTTGTTAAGGGGCTACTTCACTCACGAAAAAAAACTACCGCTCGTTAATGTTAAACCAATAGGAGAGTTCTTTCAAAATATTTCATTCGCATTTCAATATTTTTAAATGCTTTTTAGGGCTTCGTACTTAAAAAGTTAAAACGGAACCATTATAAGATAACTCGTGTGTCTATTTGTCTGTCCCTCTGTCACATCCGTTTTCCTGGAAAACATTGGGACGTGGAAAGTTGAAACTTGGCAGAGTTATAAAGGCTATTGATCCATATATTTATAGATTATAAACTATTCACAAATATTTTTAGAAAAAATATTAATAAAAATGTCTAATTAAATTACTTGAAAAACAAAATATTTTTTGTATATCGTGTGGGGGTATATCTTTCATAATATATATATATATTGTCTATCTTTCATAATATCTTCCGGAAGATCTCGTAACACCGAACTCAAAAATATATTTGTTTTAATTTTAGATATTATATTTTCCGAGATATCCTGGAAAACGTACTGCAAAAATATGCCCCCGCCCCCTATTTCTAAATCTACTAGAATTATGAAAAAAGAAATAAAGGTAGTAGGAGGAAAACTATATCGATTATCCTAGGTCACATAGTTTTTGAGTAAA
The DNA here is from genome assembly GCA_963931845.1 of Maratus michaelseni. NCBI lineage: Eukaryota > Metazoa > Arthropoda > Arachnida > Araneae > Salticidae > Maratus > Maratus michaelseni. Next base: position 250,588,588 of record OZ007590.1, on the reverse strand, counting down.
TCGCGTTTTTCTATTGCACACAAACTTTACTTTGCGGGGAGTTGGGCTCAGCGGGAGAGTTGGCGGACGCTCCAGGTATCTATCAAAGGATTGTAGGAACCATCCAAGGAACCATCCAAGGATTGTAGATAAGGATTTTCTAAAAAAAGAAATGTCAGTAATTAGCCGAGTTATTAATTAGAAACTTATCTAAAAAACGCAGCACGGACCAAGGTGACGTTGCAACTTTGAAAAATAATTCATAGAATAATTCCAAGACATTAAAAGTCAGTAGTTTTGAGAAACAATCGCTTATAACTCAGTGTAATTCATTTATAATGAAAAACGTCTCGATTACAAATCACTTCAATAATCATGCTTGTATGTATCATGCTTTTATGTTTAAAAATGAGTCAGCAAATTTCGCGTTGTTGAACGTTTTTTATTTTTTTAATTGCTTAATGTTATATCAAATATGATTGATAGGTGACTTCTCGTGAACAACTCTGCTATCTCTTTCCGATGCGTGGTGTACAAGATCTTTGTTTTAGGGTTTGAAATATTCATCGTTTTTCATTCCAATAGAATTCAGTTATGACATGCTGGTATTGTTTTACATATACGAGTATATTGTCTTTGAACAATTTTGATACTCGTATTTTGTTTAAATGTCGACTTTATTTATTAAGATTCTTTTCTTTTTATTTAAATGCATTGCGTTCTACCAATTCCTAATGGAAAAGTTTTTATGACTTTGGATTGTCTGCGTGGCCTATTTGTTTGTTGGCACTCCAATTTCCGCAAATTTGCCTGAGTTACTACGAAATTAAAATATTTTATTATGGTTTTCTGTAGCATATTTCCTGATTTCCTATTGAAACTTGTGTGAGAATGAATCATAATTCTTTTTCCGAGACAGTCAAAATTATTCGGATGCATTACAATCTATGAGCGGTAGTTGTATGTTTAAATAATATTAGTGTAATTGAACAGAAAAAATCGATATATGCCTATTGGCTTACTACAGGAAGTCCTTTACTGAAAATGCTATGTGAAACATTGAAGGTGGACGAATGTACGTGAAAATATTCGTACACATTACAGTCTATGGTCAAACAATTGTTTGAAGTGTATTGTAATGATGTTTAACTATTTCAAAAGAATGAAACTAATACTTGGTTTTGATGTTCACGACAGCATGTTGTCTATGAAAATAGCGCGTTTAACATTTATAGTTATTTTACAAAAACTTTTTGCTATTTTTTTATAGTAGTATTAAAAAGGAAATTTAGTAAATCAAAATCTAGGATTTAAATCTTCCTAAAATGAAAAATATTTCGAATTTTTAATGCTCAGATAAATTATTAATACTTTAATATACCCTTTGTTCTAACAAATCTTTAGAACAATTCACATATAACTTTCATTAATTTAATTTTTTTTATGAAAATAGTTCTGGTGTATATGTCACATTTTATAATTTTATTATTAACTCCAGGTCACGCATATATATTTCATAAATTTCGAAAAATAACTTTGTTGTCTCACAGTAAGTTAAAGTATTCTGTTGTATCAAGAATGTATATACCAAAGTAAAATGAAGTAAGTTTATGAATCTTTTATTAACAAATTCTGACTTCAAAATATTAAACTTTTCATCGAATTTGCTTACAGTAGTCAATCGAAACGTTGCAGTCACAAAAGTCTTAAGACGTATAGAAGCAATTAAATTAGACTTACAAAGCATGTTCCAATATAGTTCAAAACTAGAAAGTTAATTTTCAGTTCGAGAAATTTTCATCTTCTAACTTTTAAATCAAATTACAAATTCTATCCAAAAGAACACAGAGAGTATATGAGATAATTTTATTAAAGCAACGGTGTAAATTTTTGTCGCTCTTACTTATTTAATAAGTCACATGCACAAAACTTAGGACTAGAACAAAAAATATGTATATAAACAAAATAAGATAAGTAGTGAACAATTAAAAGTTCTTTCCAACACTGAAAAGTTTTGAAAATCAACTAATTAGAACACTTAAAAGTTCTTTGCAATCAACTACTTCAAAATAGGATAAAACTAAGAATTGGGGAGATCTTTAATTTAATAGAGCAGACTGCTTAGCATACAATTTATGCATGCATTAATTTTGAAATGAATAGATAGTTACAGCTATCACGTAGGTTGACGCCTTACGTGTTTATTGTGATGCTATATAGCTATAAGTAAAGCCGATAATACATGTAGTGTTAAGGCCGCCGCCTGGATTATCTATAGTGCGTGTGTAAAATAGTTTAGCTCATTTTCAAGAAGACAGAAAGAAAAGTTTTTTCCTATTACGCATGAATTATTGAACATTTTCAAATCTTACGTTATCTTATAAAACTTCCTCCCATAGCTCTATAACTAAGAATGTAGAACGATGTACACTGATGTCCATAAATTAAGGGGCAGTGACTGATTTCAGACGTTTTTTCGAATAGCTAATGCAATTCGTGAGGAAATGCCCGAAATGACCTTGAACATTGAGGATGTAAAGAACATGTTTTACTTCATGTGTTTCAGTGAAGATTTTGTCGAGAGGACAATTAGGGGGGGGGGGTGCAATAATATTTTAATAATAAAAATAATATTTTAGATCACCCAAGTAACAGAAAATGCTAAAACTGGTCTGTCACTGTAGTAAATGACTATGTAGGTTCTGTTCAACATTTGTGTGCATTTGTGTAAGCATAACACATATATTCGTGAAGATGTTAACGTTTCTGTAAAAAATGCAAAGTTTTTTTTTTTTTTTTTTTTTTTTTTTTTTTTTTTTTTTAGCGCGCAAAGTTTTCAACCGAACTTAACATCACTTTTAAAAAAATTGTAGAAATAGTATACTGCAACTAAAATATTAATATAACGAATATTTGATGAGATATGGGTATTTGTATGAAATAAATGATTGACCTTGAACTACTTGAAAAGAGTTGTTCTAAGCAATATCATAATAATTTCACTCGGCAAATACGAACCTTTTAGGGACAGTTCCGATAGTCAGCCGAAGTTAATCAAATATCATTTGCTGTTAAACGCGTTCAAGACAGTCACTTTTAGATAACTCTTTAAATAATTTCATGTGAAAATGTTTTTTCGTGTTGCATGTTGCGCAGCGAATAGAATTAAAAAGCCCATTCAATTAATAATGGGCAGAATGAATTATTTCGATATTCGAATGAATCATTCAGTCATGCGCCAAAGCATAGTTGCTTACATTTATATATTTTTTAATCAATTACTACCAGAATTTTTTGTGAAAAAGAGATTTTTTTTATATTTTAATTAGAATTCATTTAAGAGCCACGTAAAAATTATTATTATTATTGTTATTTTAATTTCTGGAGTTAATTGATTAAAAAAATACAAAAATCGACAACTATGTTTTAGGTTCCCTTTTTTCTACAAAATTTCTGGTGGTAATTGATTAAAAAAATACAAAGCTTGGCAACTATGCTTTTGTGCATACCCTAATGATTAATTCGAATGACAAAATCATTCATCCCATCACTACATTGAATAAATAATAATAATAAAAAAAAACTGTGTAAAATTGTGAAATATGAAAATAACCAGAAAAATTACAAATAAATGTTAAAGATGATAAAAGGTGTTTCATTATTTTTATTGCATTTTTGAATGAAAAAAAATTTAGAATTTAATAAAAAAAGCATTTTTAATTTTACTTTTGAAATTTGCGTGTATATTTTTTAAATTAAAACCTACATCATTACTTTTCAACAACAACAACAAAAAAAAAGTCGTAAGAAATCGGTTAATAGGAAATCTGGAATTGCCCCCCCCCCCTTAAAAATCAAATTTTACCGCTGTGGGGCGTACGCCCACACGTTGGGAACCATTGCACTAGGTGATCCCCTTAGACCACACATGTTAAATTCATTTAACAAAACTTTATGAGTCAAAACTGTCAAATTTCTGCATAATAAGAAAGATGTTTATGTCAGCTATCCATACTAAAAATATTTATTAGGCTGACGATAATTAAACCCGTTCGTATAATTGACGACTTCATATCACTTTTTAAACACATATCTGGTATTTAAAAATTAAAAATTCAATCAAACTGATGCAAAAATCTCTATTACTCTGATATTTGCATTTTTCTTTAAATCGATAATTGCTCCTTCTTATAAAAATATTCATGGCAGGAACACTATTATTGTTAATGTATTATTTTCAACAACAATGTAAATTTTCTTTTAAATGACGAACTGCATTCAGTCAAAATATTCACAAGTAAGTAAAAAAAAAAAAAAAACGCCTCACATTTTTTTTTTGTAATTCACACCATATATTTGAGTAAAAACAATCTGCTGAGTAGATTTCCTTGCACCTGTATGTACCTTCATTAATTATAATAAATAGGCATAAAATTATGTAATTCTGTTGATTTCTAAAATTCACTGTCTATATTAGTCATTCTGGCAATGATGCTTAAGCTTATAAATTTCTTTAACTGCTCTGGATATCATTCCTTTCACTTCGTTAGGGAATGATTTCGACTTATGAGTAATTGAACGTAATAAAGCAACAAATTAGTTATTTTAAGCAGCTGCATTATCATAGGTGCCAACCTCTCATTAATATTCCGTAAGATGCGAGTTAATTTGACCCAGGTTTAACACGTTTTGCACCAGATTTTTTTTAAAGAAATGAAATTAAATAAATTCCTTATCGAAATCTGAAATTGAACAAATAAAGATTCATCCAATAATTTTTCTTGTTTGAAGCGTTGTTAAACTGGGTCAAATTAACCCGCATATTACGGAATATTAATGAGAGGTTGGCACCTATGCATTATCTTCAATAGTCTTAAAACGTCCTGTTCTTTGCTACGTTCCGATTGATTATCTTTGAATCTACAATCTCTAGGAGATGAAATTTAGAATCGAGTTAGATCTGTCTACATATATGTGCTATACTTTCTTACGTTTGACACCTATAGATCACGATTAGTGCAAGTGTGTTCCTGCGATATACATTTTCTTCATGCATGTACGAACAACCGAATTAAACATCGGTAAAATGCTAAAGGCTTGGAGGGCCACAGATAAGTGTCGGTGGGCCACACCTTTGACATACATTTTTAGACCATCAAAAAGTGAAAATTCTCTATATCTCGAAAACTAATTATTCAAATTAGCTGTAAATCTACATACCCATATTTTTGACGATTGTGTACCGTTTCATTTAAAAATTAATGTAAGCCATAATTCACATTTTTTTAATATGAACTTATTAATAATTTTCATAATTAAAAATGTTTTGGAATATATTTGGGTCTGTTAATTTTATCTCATTAAAATAAGAGAATTTAATATGCTGAATTTTTGGGAAGATATAAATTGAAGTTTGTAACGTGTATTTAATATTTGTATCCTCAAGTTCTTACATCTTGAAATTCTATGAAAAATTAAGAAATCTAATTCATATACAGGGTGTATCTGAACTGATGGTCTGTAAGAGGTAATAACATGGCAAGACACGCAATGTTTTGTTTAGAAAATCAGTGTTACAATCTATATATTCAATCAAAAATACAGGGTGTCTCACACAAAACCGAACCCTTCCGTTGAAAACTGCAACAGTTATGAAGATTATTTTAGGATTTTGTTTTGATAGAATAACATTTGCTTTTTATAAAATATATGACATCAAGAGCACGGCTGGAATTCCATTGGAATTCAGTCAGAGACACTGTAGCACTGTTATTCATATGCCTTCCGAATTTTAATAGGCATATGTCAATGTTATTTGGAAATGGATGATATAATGTTCAAAGTTCATGTAACTTCTGAACTAGAAAAGATAGAAACATGAAATTTGAAAATTTGGTCCCGTTTGCAACGTACTCTAGATTAACGAAGTTTCAGGTTTTTTGGAAACTCCAGTGCAAAGATATGGGGGCGGGGGGTCAAAAGTACCCTGAGTTGCTCCCAGAAAAGGATGATTACAGCTGTGCTTTCTCGACTTGGTGGAGACACTGCCATACTTCCAGGTACAAAGAATCATTTAAGGAACGGGACATTAATGGCAGCGCAGTTGCTGCAACTCTCGCGTGATTTGATGGAAATGCAACTTAGATTAGATAATTTTTTGTGATTTGAGGAGAAAAGGTAAAATACAAAAATTCCGTTTCAGAAACGGAACATTGATGGCAGCACAGTTGTTGAAACTCCCGCGTGATTTCACGGAAGCACAACTTTAGATTGGAGAATTTTGGATCATTTTCAGCATAGATTTTTTAGATTTTTTTAGATGTGTCTCTGTGTTTTGAAGGAAGATGGGAAATCAAAACTGAAAATGTTCAATTATCATGATCAGAAAAATACATGCCTATTGACGGTTTTTTAGATTGTAAAACGACCTAACATTGCTTTCATCTGGAATAATTTAGCTTGCAGATATATAATTAATATAATATAAAGTTTATTTAAAATGCATTTTAATTATATAAAAAATCACAAGTGATGATTTTTGAGTTACGACGTTATTAAATTTAACGAGCAATTTGTGTATCATGTGATATTTTCTTTAAGATACTAAATACAGAAAAATACTGAGTTAATTCCTAAACAGTTAGAAATAAAAACAAAATAATTTGTAAAGTTGAAGACTCTAAATTTCATATTTTTTGTTAAGTCAAGAAAATACCTTCCATCATTTGCAAATTTAAAAAGAAATTAAACTACCTTTCCATATTTTGCCACGAAAAAAAAAGTTCCAAGTCTCACTTTTCAAGTAAATGACATCCTTGATTAATCTCAGGGACTCTTCTTGATTAATTTCGAGAATATAAAAGCAGTTTTTAAAAATTTATTTTTTTTAAATTGTCATTTTCTTTTGAGAACATTGTCGGATAGAATAAAAATGAAGTGACAGATTAAAATATTTTATCATTTTTTTACAGAACTTATATGGTAGAAAAGATTTAAAGTTAAGTAAAAAGTATTTCATTTCTCGTGAAATCCGGATATTTAATTAAGTTAAAACTTGTAAGTTTAAAACGGAAGTAAAATTTTAATTAGAGTATTAAGCTGCAATATTTGTTCTTCTTTGATTGTGACAAAATAATTAAATCCTGGATACGTACTTTAAAAAGTATAGCTATACTTTACTTGTTTATTCATTAGGATTTATTTTATTTAAAAATATTAAGCGAGAGCGAGTTTGAGAAACGTATTTTGTTTAAAAAGTACTGATTCTGCAAATAAGTTTATACAAAATAATGAGATCATGAAGACTGTTTCTTGCTTGCGTGTCAGTAATTAATTTTTTCGCCTAAGCATCGACTTCAAAGGTGGTTTAGCAAAATAAATCTTTTACGCGGTTATTATTTTTGAAAAGAATTTTTTAACGTTTTCAGAAGAACTTAATTTTAGAGTTTCAACGTCTGAACTTAGTTTTGAAATTACAGTATAACAATTTGTAAACCATTATAATCCGCAGTTTTCGTTATAATTCTGTAAAAAAGCAAGCTGGTATAAGTTTAATTTTTTATCAGCATGAAATGAAAACACTTTTTGAAACAATAACTATTTGTGTTTAAAGAAAAATGTAAGTATGTTTAAAAGCATGAAAATTTTAATTGTTATTGCCCCATAATTTAATTCGTGAAGGGTTTCAATTTTACACTACAGTAATTTTTCTTCAAGGAAAAATTTATATTTTATCCTACAAACCCATTTTTAAAACGATGACACTGTTTGTTCTGCGAATATTTTAACAATGTTTGAAGACGTGGACATTTGTATGATATTTCTTTGTAACATATGTTGTTAAGGGTTTAAGGTTTTTTATCCGTACTGTAAACCCGTTTCTGAGTTTCATAAGAAAGAGAAAATTCTATTATCAAAAATCATTATTATTCAAAAATCATTTTCGAAAAAAAAAAAAAATAAATCACAGCTTTTCGAATAATACAGTTACCTAACATATATTGTTAAGGATTTAAGATTTGTATTTAAGTATATAATTCGATACATCATAGCATGAATTAAAAAATCTTTTCAGAAACAATAATACATTTTAAAATAAAGTTTTAACTTTATTAAAAACACTAATAATAAACGTTATCTCGTAATGTTCATTCATCAAGGGTTTTACATTTGTGTTTCATTAAGAGAAGGTATGTAGGGTTAAGTATGCAGGGACTGATTACATGAAAGTCAGATGAAGCATGAGCTTTCCCATCTAAAATTTAAGAAGGGCTTCAAAACGATTCTAAAGCTAGACCTCTAATTCCCAGATTTCGTTTATTTATTTATTTTTCACATTGCATTTTTTAAAGGGGGAAGTTTGCCTAGAGAATAGTCACAGTATTTCAGGAAACTTTCTAATAGGAAAATGTAAATGTGGCATGTATTTGTATGTGATCAATAGGCTGTTAACCAACCATAACCCGTGTTAAGTCATTGCATCCTATGTGCTGATTATAGAAACCACCCACGTAACTGAACATAGAAGAATTAATTGCATATACTATAAATATACTCTATCTAAAGTATATATAAGGCACATGAAAAACTGTTTAATGAAATATCTGTAAACTCGGCTACGTAACTCCCGGTAAAGAATATTTGTAGAATTGAGGATTTTCTATGCATGTAGAATTAAAAAAAAATCATAAAGGAAAGGGGCCCCCAAAATGATACTGTGCGTTCTCTAATTTCAGAGGGGATGGTACCCTATGTGCATGCTGGTGAACGACCGTTAAATAAGGTTGTTGTTGTAGGGTTTTTTTTGGGGGGGAGGGGAGGAATGACAATTTATTTAAAAATGGAAATCGCCGTTAGATTAAACAAACTTTATATATATAAACAGCAAATTAAATAAAAATAAAATTAATCCGATTATAAATAAGTTCAGAACAAGAAAATGATTCGTAGTCTTCCTTCTAATTGAAAGGCACTGATGCTTGGTAAAGGTGGTTGTGGAAAAAAAAAGGTTATGTTTTTTAACATTTTCCAGCAAAGTTGAAAAGTGTTTATGAATTCTGTCTGTCTCTACTCTAACTCTCGTAAATATATTCGGATTGCTATGTAATTTTTGTGTTATTGAGGTTATTATAGAGTGTTCGGTATTGAAAATGAAGTGTGTAGTATTTATAGTTCATTTACAGGCACACACAAAATAATTTCGTTACATTATGGTCGTTCTGAAGAATCGTATATGGGGAATTTTATTGGTGTTACGATATTTCAAACATAATCAGATGGATTTGCATCACTGAGATTGACTACAACATGCTATTTGTTCATAAAATTTGTTCTTAAATTTTATTGTTTATTATTTCAATAACAATTCTCAGTAGACTAATTCCATCGTTTTTGGTCCATATTCTATACGAACTATTATGTACAGCAAGTCAACATATATACTTCTTCGCTTTCAATGGAAAATATGTTTAATTTTTCAGAACAAATCAAAGAATGTTTTCATTTAAAATACATATCTTCATAGGCTCATAGGATTCAAGCCTTCGCCATTGGAATAAAGTTCCTTTTTACGTTTTTTCCAAAATAGTTGAAAAGTGTTTGCGAATTTGGTTTGTTTGTCAGTCTGCTGTCTCTCCGTGCTCTAACTCACGTATATATAGTCTAATTGCATTCTATTGATTTATGTTAGTCAGGTTTACCATGGCATGTTTGGTATTGAAAATAAAGTGTGTAATGGTAATAAGTGTGAAGTTTATTTATAGTTCGTTTACAGGGACACACAAATAATTCCGTTACATTATGGTCGTTCTGGAAAAACTTATATGGTGCATTTTATTGATGTTGCGATATTTCAAACGTAATAAGATTGATTTGCATCACTGAGATTGACTACAACATGCTGTTTCAGGAGTATAGAATAAGTAGCATTTATAGTTCGTTTACAGGGATGCATAAAATAATTCCATTACATTATGATGTATGGGGAAAATCGGTTATGGTGCATTTAAATGATATTATGATACATCAAACATAATGAAATAAAAAAGGATCTCTTTGGTGTACTACAAGATATTTTCTATAGATTATGGATTGTGCAGCATTTATCGTTCATTTTTCAGAGGCGCACAAAAGAATGTAGTCACAGGACTGAGTATGATCGATAATTTCTGGAAGTGCGTTTTCTGTTGTGGTATACATTATTTTTGAATTGATCTAATTTTTAGAGTATTACGTGGTGCGTATAAATTCGGTAGATAATATAAAGGATGCACGACAAAATTCGCTTCTATTACCGCATATGGACAGCAATTGCTGAAAATAGATTTTTACTGAGTTATGTGTTTTTTTTTTTTTAAATTGCTTAGTTAGATATCTTATTTCAGTGTATGAAAAAATTGAAATTTCTTAATAATATTCTATTAGTATTGGAAAATGTTCTATAATCTATGCATGATTATGGACGCATGATTTTTCGTTCTTGTTTAACTTTAAATGGAAATTTTGAGAGAAAAAGTAAGATTTTTTTAGAAGCCACGTTTCTAAAAAATAGAAAGAAAAAAAATAAAAAGACAACTTTGAAGGTTCACCAGATATGTTCTAGTTTAATACTTTCATTACATGTTTGAAGTAGATAGCTTAATTACTTACTTTTCCACTATAACAACCAGTTCAAGAAGCAGCATTTTGAGAAAAGCGCATTAAATAGCTTTAGAAGAGGTATTGTCGATTCTTCGCCAGATGACGTAAACAAAAACCTGATGTAGCGCTGTTTTTTAACCCTTTCCACTCTTTGAAAATTACCGTTTCGAAATAGCGATCACCCTTTTGCTACCACTATTTCTATACTATAATATTTATAGTATTATTCCTATTACAAATGTTGTATACCCATGTTACGCTAATTGTTAATTATTTGAAGCTTGTTTCATCATAAACTTATTAGGTATATAAGGTACACTTTGTGTGGTTATTAATACGTAAAAGCTAAAAACGACGTTGAAGCACACAAATTACAAAACTTTAAAACACATACGGCCGTTTCAAGGATATAAAGATCCCCTTCATCAGTGTAAGGTTGGGAAAAAAAAACAAAAAATTGAAAAAAAAATTAAAAAAAATTAAAAGGGTTTAAAAGGTTACTTGGCTATAGCCCCGATTACTGGCTGTAATCTGACCAAAATTGCAAAGCAAGTGTAACCAGAAGAGCAGAAGTGACGCAACTGACAGGAAATCACCGAAAACAGGCATCACTGCGCAGGCTCTCTCCAAACGGGAGAAAGGAAAGGGGTGCTGGGCATGTCATTCACCAATGAATCTGTATATTTATAAATATAATGTGCCTCGTAAATATATATATATAAACTTATCTCTCAATTTTCTATAAAAAATTGCTTTTGAAAACTACTTTTGAAAATCATAATGCATTTCATTTTATCACAATTTAAAGTTTAAAAACATGAGTATTTTGAATGATATATTAAATTACACTCTGTGAGGAATATATTAAATTACACTCTGTGAGGTATATATTAATTTACACTCCGTAAGGTTAGTGTGTCCTAAATGCGATGCTATTTCTCATGTCACATTTTAGGTATATTTCGTATTTTATTAACTATAAAATGCTAAATATAAGTAAAAAGATTTTAAAAGAGATGGATTATTATGCTCTTAAGGCAAAAGTAGTTTGTTTTGAAAAAAAAATATTTGCAGCAAAAATATATAATTGTCACAATTAGAGTAATTAAAACCTAAATGACATAGCTAAAATACCTAAATGTGACAATGCATTTTATACATTTCAGTCTATCTTAAATTTATTAATTTAATTGCTATCAGTTTTTTAACTACTTAATATACTGTAATAAGTAAATAATGAATCATTTAACATTTAAACTTTAAACCCTTTAATTTTGACAGTTAATAAAACAGAAGTAACAAATGAATGACCAATACAAAATTAATTTTACCAAAACAATGTTTATTACTGTAAGTTCTCCACAACTATTTCCTAAACTATTTTTTTTATTCTTAGAAATTTCTGGAACACTGTAGTTGTTTCTGGAATTTAAAAATTTTGGTAAGGTCATAGGTGCCAACCTTCTCTTTTCGAACCAGAAAAATTACACTAGTGAAATGTTTCTTGTTTCACGTGGTTATTTATTAACTTCTTTATTTTATAAAATTTCTGGTTTTAATTAATTAAAAAAACTGAAAGATTGGCAGATAATTTAATTTTATTCAATTCATAAAATATTTTATCACACGGTTCTGACCACTTCTAAAATTTGGAAATACTCATTACGCTTGAGTGGCCATCATGTGCTTACCTCGATTTCTTTATCTTAATCGTAATAATAGTATCTTGAAAAATTCCCCCTAATAATCAACAATTATCACCAGACTCTCCAACTAGCATTTTATTATATAAGTAGATTGACTGCCCCAAAAGTCCATCCTTTTACGTGACCCTGTATTTACGTGACGATTTCTGGTTTTAATTAAAAAGAAAAAAAAAACTGAAATATTGGTTGATATGTCTAATTTTATTCAATTCATAAAAGGTTTTATCACACGGTTCTGGCCACTTCTAAATTTAGGGAATACTCATTACATACCTTTGAGTGGCAATTATGTGCTTACTACGATTTCTTTATCTATCTTAATCGTAATAATAGGATCTTGAAAAATTGCCCCTCATACTCAAAAATAATTATATAGCTCCTAAACATATTATCATTAGCCTCTCCAATTAGCCATTTTATTATATACGCTAGATTGACTGCCCCAAAAATCCACCCTTTTCCGCGACCCTGTAATGTCGAGTGAGGGATGTTATACTTCCTATGGGCTTGACATTATGTCAGTCAACCAACTTCAACATCCTATACAGCTTGTTTAACTAGATGCTCCCTTAAGAATTTTCTTATCTAGAAATAGAGAAGGAAAATTAAAAATGGTAATGGAATTGCATTAAATAATCAATATGTTTATTCCATAATAAAAATATCTTAAAAAATTAATGGAATGTAACGGGAGACAATAATTCTGACCGTTTACCTCCAGCCCCATGTTTCTAGAAAAATTGGGAAAGGACACTTTTGCTTTGCCCCCTATTTCTTGTATTCAAACTTGATCCATTCATTGTATTTATTTGTTCTTTGATTAAATATACACCGTTATTATTTCATTTTTCATTTATTAATTATAGTTTGCCGACATTACTGCCAATTTTTTAATAAATTTTTACAAAAGCATAAATTTTTTAATTTTAGATTTTTGAAATACGGTAACTAAGTACTCAGCCAAAGAAAAACATTAATATTATATCACTATGAAAATTCCTAAATAAATGAAATAAATGAAGTTCAATAATTCATAATTTCTGCTTTTATTCATAATTTTAAAATAACATATGGAAATATCACATGCAAGTTTGTACCAAGCGACTATTTATATTCAAGTCGTACCACTATTACAAAAATATTCTTTGTGAACGATTTTTTTCAGTTGTTGTAAAAATATATGGCAAGGATTATAGTATGGAAAAAGTGGTACGAACCGTTTGAAATAAAGTAAAAAAAAAAAAAAAAATCGTCGTCTATGGCCTGTGCATTAGGGTGGAACGAAAAAACTGTTTTTTTTTAAATTTCAAAATGCTATAGTTTTCAAAAGTTGTCTTTGATCGAAATAAAGACGGAAATTAAATATTAGCGTAATTGGATTATGTTTTCAGGTGCCGCAGAAAGGGTAAACTTTAGGTTTTTATTAAAATTTTGACAATTTTCGCAGTTATGTAAATAATAATAATAATAATAATTTCAATATGCTATAGTTTTCAAAAGTTGCTTTTGATTAAAATAAAGACAGAAATTAAATATCAGCTTAATTGGATTATTTTAGAGGTGCCGCAAGTAGGGCAAACTTTAGGTTTTTATTAAAATTTTGACAAATTTCGCAATTATGTTTAATTTTTTTTCAATAGGCTATATTTTTCATAAGTTAACTTTTAAACCAGTTTTAATCAGTTTTAAATCTTTTTAATCAGAAAACATAGTAAATTTACTGCGTAATACATTTTAATTACAAAAATAATGAAACATAAATAGTATACAATGAGGTAGAAACAGAACAATGTTCAGAAGAGAACACTATACTATCCCAATTTTTTTATTGCCTCTACGTCCAGTATCTCTGAAACCTGAAGTAATCAAAATCATAGTCAGATGCGCATGAAACTGCGATTTGTGGCTTCTACTTGCGATCGAACTTGAGTATCAGATAAAATTGCTGCAACAATTCCAAGCGCCGCTCTGCAGGATATTGGTCTGATTAGAGATGAAGAAAGATGACAGAAATATATTGACAGAATGAAAATTAGATGAGAACAAATAAAGAACAGAAAAAGATATGTAGAAGAAACTGTAAAACTAGTTGCAGAAAGTAATTGTTTTTTTTATGTAAGAAAAGACAAGACTATTGTGCAAGAGAAGAAAGGAACTAAGTATTACAAAATAACTGTTATCGAAGAACATATATCACTTGTTCCAGAACTTGGATCAAAATTTTCAAGACACGTAAAACTGATTTCTGGCACTGGCAAAGGTATAAAAGACAACATAATGACATTTTTAAATGGCAACAACCAATACTTAAACATTACTGCAATTGGATATGATGGAACTGTTTCGAACACTAGATTGAATAATGGTGCGATTGCTTTATTGGAAAAAGAATTATGAAAGCCACTGCAGTGCTTGATTTGTCTGTTTCACGCAAATGAACTACCCGTTCGTCATCTATTTTCTTTCCTAGATGGAAAAACTAAAAATCCAAATGAATTTGGAGTGAAAATAAGGAAACAACCGGAAAAGTGTTATGAACTTCCAGTGACTGAGTTTTCACCTATTGAAAATAACATGCCATTGCTAAAATTTAAGGATAATTTAAGTATGGATCAAATATATTTCTTAGAAATGTGTAACACAATCTCCGTTAGAAGTTGCTCTTCTGATTTGTCTATGAAGAAACCAGAAAAAAATTGTCATTCACCACGGTTTACCGTAGCAAACAGAATAATTCGCTTGTACGTGGGAACAGAATATCCATCACAAAATCTCCAAATGCTGACTGAGTACACTTTGAAAGTGTATGCAACTGTTTGGTTTAATATAAAGTTGAAACCATCTATCTATGGACGAAGCAGTTGTGAAAACGTATCAGCTATTTATGTTACCTCAATTCACTCCTAAAAATGTAATTGATCCAATCAGCCAAAGCAATGTATACTTTGCTGCACATGAAAATGTACTCCGTTGTATGCTATCAGGTGATAGAAGTCATTAAGGAGTTTGAATTAAGCCGAATTGTAAAAGCAGGGACTGTAAATGAAGTTGGCATCAGAATTTTTTTAATTCCTGTATGCATAAACTTTGATGTCACGGATTATATTGATATGATTCAATGACATGATGTTAAAGTAACATAATCTCCTATGACGACGTATATTGCTGACGACAAACTAAAGCAGTAAATAAAGCAAGCAGAAGAACCTGATCATGAGAGTCAACTTCAATTTTTCCCTATGTCACACACAAGCAGTTAAAAGGATTGTTAAATTAGTTACCGAGTCATCCTTGTCAGTTTGCATCACTAAAATAAATTTTCAAAATATCATGCCAAGATTTAAAAAAAATAAAAATAAAAATCCAATGTATCAGTGTGATTATTATGGACCATGTGTGATTACTATGGACATTAGAGAATGTTAACTTTAATGTTTCTTAAAAATAACGTTTTGCCTTTTAACGGACACCCTTATATACGGTCACGCCTCTCTTACGGCCAAATTAAAATTTTTCAGCGAACATTAACCTCTCGTTATAACTAACAACCAATCTCCTGCAGTCACCTCGTTTGTATTCTTCATTCTAATCCCAAAAGGCAACTTTTGCCGCCTATAGCAAATTTCTAACTGAAAAAAAAAATAATTAACCATAATTTTCGTTCCACCCTACTGTGCATAAACTTATCTTAGCATATCTGATCAAAACCTCGCCGCATTTGAAGATTCTAATTCGTCGCTAATATGTTTATCAATAACTCAGCAACCAAAATGCGCTGAAAACTTTATAACAATTCTAGTTGAAAACAACTCTAGAATTAAAACTCTAAACAACTGTAGAATAACTCTAGTTAATCTTTTCTCGCTTTTTCTTCCGGTAGATGAAATAGATCTACAATGCCGTGACTTCGATGGAGTTATTTGACATTCTAAGACAAAAAAAAAATGGTAAACTCGATTTCGGAATTATTCCCTGAATTTATGAACTGTTATCGGAGTATGATAATTAACGATGTATATTGCAATGAAAAATATTTCTAGAAGAAACGCTTTAAATTCAGTAACATATTTTGTGTTTTGTTACTGACATGCAGATATTCGATTATATTACATTTATATACGATTCATGAGTTAGGATTTTAGATATAAGAACTTTGTCGCATGTATGGGTCATCACATTTAGGCACATTAACCTTATTACATATAACAAAATATTTAACAAAAATAATGAATTATTTGAAAATTAATAAAGGCAAAGTATTAATTTATCAGTATTTAAAATGTTTTAATTTCATAGTATCATTTTGCGAAAGCCAAAAATAGTGGTTTCCTGTACTTGCTGTATTTTCTAGTAGTTTACTGAAGCATTATAGAAGTTATACTCTCTTTCATAGCTGTTTATCAGTGTTCATACCTGCATTATTAATATATTAGCATTTTTGTTTCAATCCAATATTTTTAATCTAATCCAAATGCATCAAAACATGTGTTCAAACATAAGAAGTTTCTTTTGTTCCGTTTAGAGAGCCTCGGAACATAGGAAAGAAAATCTTATTTGGGTAAATATATCATCGTGATAATTCAGAGAATAATCTCCTAGATACGTTTTAATATTAGTTGAAAAACATGTGTGGTTTCGGATTATACGTTTGATTATTTGCGCTGAAATGCTCAGATACATTCTAAAAAAAATTGCGTCAAAAATCGTAAAAAGTACAGACAGGAAGTTGCAGGAACACCCCTGCGATTGGAAGAGTTTTTTTCTGTCATTTGAAGAAATTTCCGTCTGTTGAATGAAGAATTTCAGGAAATTTTGAGCTTCGGTTCCCAATTGTTTCGTGTTTTGAGGGGGAAATACATACGTAAAAATTCCGTTTCTAATACGTAAAAGTAAAAGGCAGAGCAGTTTCAAGAACACTTCTGTGATTTGACGAAAATGCAGCTTTAGATTAGAGGATTTCTGATAATTTTTACGTTATACTGGGGAATTTTCTGTATTATGGGGAAAATTGTGAAATTATAGTGGAAATTTTCGTGTTTTAACGAAGAGAAACACCAACGAAAATATCCACTTTAATTCACGAAATTTTGGAGAGTGTAGATATGAAAGTTAATGTGTTGTCGCGGTCGACTGTAGCATGTTCTATGTTGAAAACTGTTAGTATAAATTTTATATTTCATTTACAAGATCATACCGGAGAATTCAGACAGGTCGTTTATGAGCGGTTTATCCGCGTTTCACATTTGTGAGCTTAATGAAATTTAATTGGGCAACTTCAAAAATTTTTATGGGTTAATTACCTTAGTATATGTGTATGTCTGTCTATCTGGCCATGCTCTGTCTAGTTAAAAATTTCCAACATTATAAGTGTGCAATTTAATTTTCACCTTTTGCGTTAGTTTTTACGTAAAAATATGCTTTCAGAAAAAAAATATTTTTTATTAAAATATACTAATATGAAAAAAAAATTAACTGGTATTTACGAAACTATTTCAGTAATAGTTATCAGTACAAAAACCCTTAACGGGTTAAAAGTTGTGACGCAGCACTTTCTTTTGGCTCTAAGAATTTCAAATATGGGTCTTAAAAGTAATGATATCAAATTTGAGTGACGCTATGTTAATTTTTTTTAAATCATCATTTTCTTTTTAGTTTTATTTATATTCACAGGTGCAATTATTATCTTAACATGAAAATAATATAAAATTTATTCGCTAAAGCTTTTTCATTCAGATCTCTCAGGATTTCAAAATATGGGTTTTAAAAGAAATTATATCAAAATTTGAGTGACACCTTGACGGGAATATAATAGGATTGTTTTAAATTTAAATTTAAATTATTTTTCGTTTGTCTTCTAAAGTATATTTACACATACAAACAATACTTTTAATTTTTCAATACACTGTTAAATATATTACTTTCACTGAGCCTATATTATGTATTGAAATGTATTTATTTCAATAGACTGATTCATGTTTTGTGCCACGGTATCCAAAATCATAAGTAAAATTTATGTAAATGATTAATTTGCGTCATAGTATCCACTTGCATACATTTTCCTTTGTTTGGATACTATGACGCAAATTAATCATTTACATAAATTTTACTTATGATTTTGGATACCGTGGCACAAAACATGAATCAGTCTATTGAAATAAATACATTTCAATACCGTTTGTTGAAATAAAACCATTTCAATCTGCCGTGCTGAATAATAAGATTAAGTGGTCACAGACCTTTTAAACAATATATCACATGAGGGGTGTGTGCAAAATTTTAAAAAGTACCCCCCTTGTGGGAGGGGCAATGTGGGGGGGATGGATACTGGAGATGCATAATATGACTAAGTGGTCACAGACCTTTCCAACAATATATCACGAGGAGTGTCAGCAAAATTTAAAAAGTGCCCCCCTGGAGGGGGCAAAGTGGGGGGATGGACACCGGAGGTGCATAATCTAACTAAGTGGACACAGACCTTTCCAACGATATATCACATGAGGGGTTGTGCAAAATTTAAAAAAGTACCCCGTTGGGGAGGGGGGCAAAGTGGGGGTACGGACACAGGAGATGCATAATATGATTAAACAGTCACAGACCTTTCCAACAATATATCACATGAAGGGAGTGTGCAAAATTTTAAAAAGTACCCGCCTTGGGGGGCAAAGTGGGGGGATGGACACCAGAGATGCATAATATGACTAAGCAGTCACAGACCTTTCCAACGATATATCACATGAGGGGTTGTGCAAAATTTGAGAAAGTACCCCCTTGTGGTGACAAATTGGGGGTGTGGACACAGAAGATGCATAATATGATTAAACAGTCTCGGACATTTCCAACAATATATCACATGAAGGGTGTGTGCAAAATTTTAAAAAGTACCCGCCTTGGGGGGGGCAAATTGGGGGGATGGACACCAGAGATGCATAATATGACTAAGCGGTCACAGACCTTTCCAACGATATATCACATGAAGGGTTGTGTAAAATTTCAAAAAGTACCCTCTTGGGGGGGCAAAGTGGGGGTGTGAACACAGGACATGCAGAATATGATTAAACAGTCTCAGACCTTTCCAACAATATATCACATGAAAGGTGTGTGCAAAATTTTAAAAAGTACCCGCCTTGGGGGGGGGCAAAGTGGGGGGATGGACACCAGAGATGCATAATATGACTAAGCGGTCACAGACCTTTCCAACGATATATCACATGAGGGGTTGTGCAAAATATCAGAAAGTACCCCCTTGGGGGGGCAAAGTGGGGGTGTGGACACAGGAGATGCATAATATGATTAAACAGTCTCGGACATTTCCAACAGTATATCACATGAAGGGTTGTGCAAAATTTTAAAAAGTACCCCCCTTGAGAGGGGGGGCAAAGTGGGGGGATGGACACCAGAGATGCATAATATGACTAAGCGGTCACAGACCTTTCCAACGATATATCACATGAGGGGTTGTGCAAAATTTCAAAAAGTACCCTCTTGGGGGGGGGCAAAGTGGGGGTGTGAACACAGGAGATGCAGAATATGATTAAACAGTCTCAGACCTTTCCAACAATATATCACATGAAGGGTGTGTGCAAAATTTTAAAAAGTACCCGCCTTGGTGGGGCAAAGTGGGGGGATGGACACCAGAGATGCATAATATGACTAAGCGGTCACAGACCTTTCCCACGATATATCATATGAGGGGTTGTGCAAAATATCAGAAAGTACCCCCTTGGGGGGGCAAAGTGGGGGTGTGGACACAGGAGATGCATAATATGATTAAACAGTCACAGACCTTTCCAACAATATATCACATGAAGGGTTGTGCAAAATTTCAAAAAGTACCCTCTTGGGGGGGCAAAGTGGGGGGATGGACACCAGAGATGCATAACATGACTAAGCAGTCACAGACCTTTCCAACGATATATCACATGAGGGGTTGTGCAAAATTTCAAAAAGTACCCTCTTGGGGGGGCAAAGTGGGGGTGTGAACACAGGAGATGCAGAATATGATTAAACAGTCTCAGACCTTTCCAACAATATATCACATGAAGGGTGTGTGCAAAATTTTAAAAAGTACCCGCCTTGGGGGGGCAAAGTGGGGCATGGACACCAGAGATGCATAATATGACTAAGCGGTCACAGACCTTTCCAACGATATATCACATGAGGGGTTGTGCAAAATATCAGAAAGTACCCCCTTGGGGGGGCAAAGTGGGGGTGTGGACACAGGAGATGCATAATATGATTAAACAGTCACAGACCTTTCCAACGATATATCACATGAGGGGTTGTGCAAAATATCAGAAAGTACCCCCTTGGGGGGGCAAAGTGGGGGTGTGGACACAGGAGATGCATAATATGATTAAACAGTCTCGGACATTTCCAACAGTATATCACATGAAGGGTTGTGCAAAATTTTAAAAAGTACCCCCCATGAGAGGGGGGGGTCAAAGTGGGGGGATGGACACCAGAGATGCATAATATGACTAAGCGGTCACAGACCTTTCCAACAATATATCACATGAGGGGTTGTGCAAAATTTCAAAAAGTACCCTCTTGGGGGGGCAAAGTGGGGGTGTGAACACAGGAGATGCAGAATATGATTAAACAGTCTCAGACCTTTCCAACAATACATCACATGAAGGGTGTGTGCAAAATTTTAAAAAGTACCCGCCTTGAGGGGGCAAAGTGGGGGGATGGACACCAGAGATGCATAATATGACTAAGCGGTCACAGACCTTTCCAACGATATATCACA
The DNA here is from genome assembly GCA_963931845.1 of Maratus michaelseni. Taxonomy (NCBI): domain Eukaryota; kingdom Metazoa; phylum Arthropoda; class Arachnida; order Araneae; family Salticidae; genus Maratus; species Maratus michaelseni. Next base: position 250,567,516 of record OZ007590.1, on the reverse strand, counting down.
TGAGGGGTTGTGCAAAATATCAGAAAGTACCCCCTTGGGTGGGCAAAGTGGGGGTGTGGACACGGGAGATGCATAATATGATTAAACAGTCACAGACCTTTCCAACAATATATCACATGAAGGGTTGTGCAAAATTTCAAAAAGTACCCTCTTGGGGGGGCAAAGTGGGGGGATGGACACCAGAGATGCATAATATGACTAAGCGGTCACAGACCTTTCCAACGATATATCATATGAGGGGTTGTGCAAAATATCAGAAAGTACCCCCTTGGGTGGGCAAAGTGGGGGTGTGGACACGGGAGATGCATAATATGATTAAACAGTCACAGACCTTTCCAACAATATATCACATGAAGGGTTGTGCAAAATTTCAAAAAGTACCCTCTTGGGGGGGCAAAGTGGGGGGATGGACACCAGAGATGCATAATATGACTAAGCGGTCACAGACCTTTCCAACGATATATCATATGAGGGGTTGTGCAAAATATCAGAAAGTACCCCCTTGGGGGGGCAAAGTGGGGGTGTGGACACAGGAGATGCATAATATGATTGAACAGTCTCGGACATTTCCAACAATATATCACATGAAGGGTGTGTGCAAAATTTTAAAAAGTACCCGCCTTGGGGGGGGCAATGTGGGGGGATGGACACCAGAGATGCATAATATGACTAAGCGGTCACAGACCTTTCCAACGATATATCATATGAGGGGTTGTGCAAAATATCAGAAAGTACCCCCTTGGGGGGGGCAAAGTGGGGGTGTGGACACAGGAGATGCATAATATGATTAAACAGTCTCGGACATTTCCAACAATATATCACATGAAGGGTGTGTGCAAAATTTTAAAAAGTACCCGCCTTGGGGGGGTCAAATTGGGGCATGGACATTATCATTAATTTCGTCAATCGGGCATGAAAAAATCATGAATTTCGTTGATAGTGTATTTAAAAATCATGATTTCGTTGATCGGGTATGTAAAAATCTGTGACTTTCATCAATCGAGCACAGAAAAAACATGACTTTTTTCGATCGGGGGAGGGGGGATCATATATTTTTTCAATTGGGCACGTAAAAATCTTGAATTTTGTTTATCGATCGCATAAAAATCATGTATTTCAGCAAATAGATACATAAAAACGAAGAAATTCCTTGATCGGCACATGAAAATCATTAATTTCATCAAACGGATGCATAAAAATCAAGAAATTTATGAATCAGGCACATAAAAATCATCAATCGGTGCGTAAAAATTATGAATTTCATCGATTAGGTACGAAAAAATCAAGAATTTTGTAGAACGGACGCATAAAAATTACCAATTCGTAGAGTAGTCGCATAGAAATCACGAATTCATCAAGTGGGTGGTTAAAAATCACAAGTTCATCAAGTAGGTGCATAAAATTCACAAATTTCATCAAACGTTTGCATAAAAATCAATAATTTCATCGATCAGGTTCAGAAAAATGAAATTTCGTCGATTGAACATGAAAAAAATCATGAATTTCGGTGATCAAGTGCATAAAAATCTTGAACTTCGTTGATCGGTGTGTAAAAATCATGAATTTTGTCGATCGGGTGTGTAAAAATGATGAGTTTCAATAATCAGGCACAGCAAAAACATGAATTTTGTGGATCAGGGAGGTGGAGATCATAAATTTTGTCAATCGGGAACGTAAAAATCTTGAATTTTGTTTATCGATCGCATAAAAATCACGTATTTCATCAAATAGATACATAAAAACCAAGAAATTCCTTGATCGGCACATGAAAATCATTAATTTCATCATACGGATGCATAAAAATCAAGAAATTTATGAATCAGGCACATAAAAATCATCAATCGGTGCATAAAAATTATGAATTTCATCGATTAGGCACGAAAAAATCATGAATTTTGTAGAACGGACGCATAAAAATTACCAATTCGTAGAGTAGTCGCATAGAAATCTCGAATTCATCAAGTGGGTGGTTAAAAATCACAAGTTCATCAAGTAGGTGCATAAAATTCACAAATTTCATCAAACGTTTGCATAAAAATCAATAATTTCATCGATCAGGTTCAGAAAAATGAAATTTCATCAATCGAGCATGAAAAAAATCATGAATTTCGGCGATCAAGTGCATAAAAATCTTGAACTTCGTTGATCGGTGTGTAAAAATCATGAATTTTGTCGATCGGGTGTGTAAAAATGATGAGTTTCAATAATCAGGCACAACAAAAACATGAATTTTGTGGATCAGGGAGGGGGAGATCATAAATTTTGTCGAACACAGATGTAAAAATCATGAATTTTGTTTATCGGTGCATGAAAATCATGAATTTTGTCAAACAGGCACATAAAGATCAAGAAATTCATTGATCAGCATGTAAAAATCATTAATTTCATCCATCGGGCATATAAAAATGATGAATTTAGTCGATCAGGCATGTAAAAATCACAAATTTTGTCAACGGGGCACATAAAGATAAAAAAATTTGTTGAACGGCATGTAAAAATCAGAAATTTTGCTGAACGGGCACATAAAAATCACGAATTTCTTTAATTGGCGCATAAAAATCATAAATTTCGCCAATCTAGTGCAGTAAAATCATTAATTTCATCGATCTGGTGCAGAAAAATCACTATTTTCGTCGATCTGGCGAGGAAAATCATGAATTTTGTCAAACGAACATGGGAAAAAAAGAAAATCAGAAAATCCTGCATTTGGTCGGTTTTCTCCATATTTTTCAAGTCAGTTTTTCAAGTTTTATTGCCGAGTGGTGATTGGCGAGTGCCTATTTTCACCTTTACCCAAAAACGAATAACATCGAATTAAAAGGAGAAAGTTATTAACTATTTACAGGAAAAAAACTTTAACGGCCATGTACTTAGCTGTACAAGGTCTTAACTCGAGCGTAAAAATGAGGAAACGTGTTTCCTTACGGATGCTCAACTACTGTATAAAGCGTCGACAAAAAGGGGTGACAATCCCATGCAAATGAACTACGAAAACTTCCAAAAATGAGTGTTGGAAAAACTTCTTCCAAATTTGCAATCGAATAGTGCCCTATATATGGCCAATGCTCAACATCACATGCCTGTTGAAAACCGCACTCCTGCAAAGAATTCTATAGACTGGCTGAAAAACAACAAAATATACTGTGGCGAACAAATACAAAAAGTAGAACTTTTCTCTCATAGAGAGTAATCGTCCAAAGAAAATCATCTATAAAATTGATAATAAAATTCTAGTTTAGAAGGTATTATTTTTTTTAATATTTTAAATGATAAAATTTTATCCGCCCTTCCAAATTATTTGAAAATACAAGCTGCAATTTATAATAGATAAAATACTCCCCCCCCCTCCCCCAGGTATTTTGTTTATTTATTTATTGTTTTTTATTTATTTTGAATTGATGGTTCTCCATTTCAAAATTTTCATTTTATTTGATACTTTGATGGTCTATAGCTGTTTGTGAAGCTTCATGCATGTTTTGCTGTTACTGTATATTAATTTTTCAAATTCATTTTTAATAAACTTATGCAAGTAAATAGTTTTAGAGCCCTATGTTGTTTTCAACATATTCAGACAATTTCAAACTTTGCACTCACCAACACTTAATTTATAAGATCTGACTATTAAAAATCATTGCGAAAAAATTAACAGCGGTTTTCTCTAAAAAAAAATTTTTCTTTCTTCTATATGTTTTCAAAATACATCTCTGTACAAGAAACCCTATGTAAAATATGGATATTTATGTAAGTTGTAATCAAAAAATTAAATGTATTAGCAGCAGTTGAAATTTAATAATTTTTCAGAATTTACTTTGAAGAACAAACACTTATTACAGTCAACAGTAAACAGTATTTTATACAAAAATTGGGAAATGTTTAAGATGATTAAATTTGTGAAGAGTTAATTTTTGGTAGGAAAAAGTTTTGTGAAGTGTCCTGTTTTAATATGAAAAGAAATGTGAAATAACCTGTTTTAAAATGAAAAAAAAAATGTGAAGGATACTGTTTTAAGATTTAAAAAAAATTGTGAAGGATCCTTTAAAGGTGTTCTTAATTCTTCTTAAACAGAGCCCTGCAATATAATTACTAAAGTTGTATTTTTTCTGTGATTTAAGCACATATAAGGTATTTCATACCTCTAAATTAGTAATTTTAAATGATTTTTAAAGTCACAGGTAAATGATAGAAAAATTGAAAGATAAAATAGCTATTTGTTTACTTTTTAAACTCTGAATTTAAAGTAAATAAGAACTTATTTATTCATTGTATAGTAATATTTTAGAGCTAAAAAAATCTATGTGGGTTAAAATGATTATATTCTTAAGTTTCGCGAGCAAATAGCAATTTTTTTACTGTATTTTTTAACAATTTTTAATGTAACATTTGACATTGAAACAATATAGTGCTTGAAAACTATTTAACAAGCTTATTAAAAAATGAATGTGAAAAATTAATATAAAGTAAATGCAAAACATTCATGAAGATAGAAGTTTGTCACACAACTGTTTGTAAATGTAATGAGAAAAAAAAATGATAACAATGTAATAATACTGGCAATATGAATGCAATAAGGTAATGCCAGGGGTCGATCCAGGAAAAATTTGGGGCCTATTTAGGGTCCCTTCACAAAAATCTATTTAATAAAATGGGCCCCTTCACAAAAATCAATTTGATAAAATGGGCCACTTCACAAAATTCTATTCCATAAAAACTTACTATTTATTATTTTGTGATGTTTTAAAATGTGTAATTTGTAAACAAACAAGTTTGCCAGAGAGGAAAACTTCCGCAAAAGGATTTAAAACAGGTTTTGTTTATAAATGCTTGGTTCGAATTTGATTAAGTCGATTTCAACTTTCGTTACAAAATGTTATTTTTCACAAAAATATAATAAATTTCACAAAAACAACCTTTACTTTTCACAAAATGGGCCCCAAGAAAAAAAACCTGCATCGACCCCTGAATGCAATAAGAAAAAGAAAAAAAAAACTATTTGTTTACTTTTCAAACTCTGGATTTAAAGTAATTAAGAACTTATTTATCCATTGTATAACATAAAACACTTAATTCAGAACTAACTTTCTGCATTTTCTTTTACAAAATAACATAAAAGTAATATTTTAAAGCCATAAAAACATGTAATTGGCAGTTGCTCTGACAAAGACAAACTAAGCACCATACCAAAACGAAATTTTTAAAAAGAACCATCAAGTCATATAAAATAAAAAACAATGAATAAATAAACAAAATACCTAATAGTAAGTATAATATCTTTGATTTTCTGTGCCTATCTTTTCCCCAAATGCCTCTCGCTAATTTGTGCTTCGCGCATTGATACGATAATAGTTGGTTGGTTGTCTTCGTTGCGAAAGAAACAAAGAAATGAAAAATATTTTATCATTAGAAAATGAAAGATTTATTATATTTAGCAGTAAAATTGAATACATGTAATTAAAAAATATTTCCTCATTTTGAAAAAGGAATCTAAATAATTTTTCGAATATATGCATGTTTAAAATCTGAAATTATTTCTTTGTAACAAAAAGAGAAAACATATAAACCCCAATTGAATTTAATACATATGTTTTACATGTTTAGAGTAAATAATTCATTGTTTTTGCATTTAAAAAAATATAAATAATTAGCCCGGTCACAAGCTTTATTGATAACGGCAACCGTACATCAAATTTTAACTGTAATTCCCGGCGGAAGAAGGTAGTGAATACTCTATTGCATTTGTACAGCTTGGCTTAAGAAAATAGTCCCATTTTTTTAAATCGGATTATATAAAAAACTAGAGTTTTCCTATTTAAGCGGATAGGTGGATTCACTTCATATAAAACCGATTAGTATCATATATTAATTTTAAAAAAATCCTTCGGGCGGTTTTCGAGATACGCTGTCTTACACCATGACACCATTACATGCAGAGCGAAAAACTTCCCATTTTACTTAAAAATGGATTTCCAGATCTTAAAATCTACTGCATGTAGAAATCTATAAATTTCAGGATAGAGTTAGACCGGAGATATAAGACAGCTGTCAAAAAATCAAAACGATGTACCTCATATTTGCTGAGATATTAAATGTCGGCTTTTCGCTTTTCCTTTGAACTCAAACTAGCTGTATATATGGAGTGACGGAAATCTTCGGTATTAAGCATTCGGTTTTCGTTTTTTTGCTGCGTCACTCGAGAAACTACCGTCTCTCATGATCATTTTTAAAAAGGATAGCAATCATAAAGCGCATGCGTGGTAGCGTATTACTGTTTATTTTACTGTTTATAACTGTTAATTTTACGGTATAATACTGGCAGTTGGGGTACCAGTATTATACCGTAAAACCAACAACTTTTTTTGCAGTGTATCCAATTTTTATTATACTTAGATAACATCTTCATGGCTATAGCTAACTTGGTGCATGGGTTATTTGAGGCGAAACAGAATTCAAGAATTATTCTGTATATAGATATGCAGGGTGAACCAAAAGTCTTGCCCTGATTATAATAATTCATTACAAAATAACCGTTTGTATAATAATGTAACTTGTTGTATCATTGTATAGGTTAGTTTTTGTAGTTTTTTTGTGCAATAGATGGCGCGAATTGGATTGTAAGGGATGGACCAACACCCTGGCCTCTGCGTTCTCCAGATATTACTTCTCTGTATATTTTCATTTGAGGCTATATCAAGGACAGAGTTTTTGCCCCACCAATTACTGACGTCGAAGAACTGAAGACTAGGATAGAAGCTGCTGTGAGTTTTGTAACAGAAGATATGTTAAAGAACACTTGGCGGGAACTAGAATACAGTTTAGACATTTTCCGAGCTACCAATTATGCACACGTTGAAATTTACTGAGGTACGTGGTCTTATAAAGAAATTTATAACAGTACTTACATGGTATACAAACAAACATGCATCTAACTATAATAGTTTGAGCAGAATAAATATTTATAATCAGGGCAACACTTTTAGTTCATCCTATAGTATAAATGCAGTGATTGCAATAGGTCGATTTTCAAGAAATCAACCAACATGATGAATCTTAATTTTCTAAAATAAGCATCTACCCGCTGTTTTCTCATTTTGTTATACTTACTTATAATGAAATCTTTTTTATATACCAAATTAAAATTTATTTTGTTTATATTTAAAACATTCATTTAAAAATAAATTATAGTAAGATTTATTGCGATTAATTTAATTTAAGTTTATGTAAAATGAATACAAATATGTAAATATTTCAAGTAAGATATATAATCCTATTAAATTTGCTTACTTAAAGAATATATATTAGTAGCTTAAAGCTAAAATATAACATGAAGAATTAATTGAAATAAATTTAAAATGAATGTTGTTATGATATGCTTCTCATAAATACGCTTTAATTTAATATTTTAAGATAGCATGAAAATAATAATGCTATGTTCGATTTTGTAACTTCTGATGTCTCGCAAAGCTTTTGTTTTGTCATATCTCTCGAGAAAATTAAAGTTATATTAAGTCTTATCACTATAATTACTTCTGAATATCCCAATTAGCATCTATTTTTCAAGTCAACATTGCAATTTAATTACACTTTTCTTTCACTGTTTTATTAGCACAAACATTTTCTTGCAGACGCTTCGCAGTAATTCCATACAATAAACTTAATGTTTTCTTACGTATGTAAAAAACAATACTTTGAGTAAAATACAAAATTTTAATTAAAACATCAAGTTTGAATAGCACCCAGGTTTAATAAAAAACTAATTTTCGAAATTAATATTTGACTTTTATAAGCAGATAACAGCGCTGTCTTTATTTAATTAGAATATCTGCTCAAAACATTTGATTAAAGAAGTCGCATAAATATATGTATTTTATTAAAGTTTTTCAATTTTTTTCCTGTGGTCCGGCGAAATACTAGGAAAATAATTATGGGATGTCAGTGTATACCAACAAAGTAATTGTAATACTTTTTTTTTTCGTTTTTTATTAAACTGTTATAATTGTTTCTTGAATTTCTTCATTACATTTTAATGTCTCAAGGCTGAATTTATGATGCGTTAATCACAGAACCTGCGCATGTTTAAATGTGATTACATGGTAAACATGTCAGTAAGAGCTTGTAAATTAACGTTGAAAAGATGATAATAAATCCCGAAATAATTCCAGATGAATAATATTTTTGGAAGAAAAATTAATGAACTGTTATTTTTTTTCCTTGTTTTGTATATTCAAATTGTTTTAAATATTTTTTAAGCCAAAAAGTAATTACGATTTTTCGTTAACTTTGATTGTTTTGATATTACATAAAAGAATATGAGGAATTCTTATTGCGGTATGTATAAAAAGATTGAAAAAGCTTGATAAAAGTTTAGAAACCTTTATTAAAAATAGAGGCAAGCTCAGAATTCATTATTATAAAGTTTCATTAATATTTCTTTTCTTGAGAAGTGAAGCAGTATAGCATATTCGCTTTTATTACAGTCTAGAAATTTCGTTTCTTTTTAGGCATATGAACTGAAATTGAGCTTCAATTTTAACGAAATGTAAACAAAGGAGATTGTAAAATTCGTTCGTATTTTTTATAATGACTTTTGAAAGGTCGCTCTGATTTTGATAATTCTTTTTATGATGGAAAGGACTCGTCTCGATGGTGGTCCGTATAAATTCCATCAGAATCCAAAAATAATATTCTTGTCTGTCCATCTTTTGTTTTTGTCTAACTGGATTCTAATTTTCCTAAAAATTGGTCAACCGCCACGAAATTTGAAAAGGTGCATAGTACTACTATAATAAAAAAAATTATAATGGGGCTCCTTGTCTACCAATACCAAATAGTGAAGAAGAAATCACTTAAAATTGCATAGTATACTCGTCAAAATCTGTTTAAAAAAGTGTTCTAACTATGGCAATTTAACCCATATTTGAGGTAAGTTGGTATGCTATAACAGAATTTGTGCAATAAAGTTAGTCACTTCAAAATGTGTATTTTATTACAAAAAAAATCAAATAAAAGTAGAAATTACATTATATTTTTAGGTGGTAAACAAACATCATAATAGATAAGAGCTGCTAATGCTTTAGGAATAGTACAAAAATAATCAAAAAAGAAGGGATTTGCAAACCTTACATGTCCACAAAGAAAGTAGAGCGATCACCAAGTAGAAATGCTGTGGTTAGCGGGCTGTAAGTTTTCGCGCGTTTATATCAATTTATGTCTTCGATGACTGGTGGTTTTAAAATTTGCATTTTTTTCACCATTGTGGATACATATAATTCTTTGCCGTCATTGGAAAATTATCTTTCCTGAATATTGCTGGGAACAACGTTTTAACACTACAAAGTCATCCACCTAATATATCGATTGGAATGATCCCCCTGATTTAACTTCTTATTCCTTTCATCTGGAGGTGTTGGGTGCACTGTAGATTTGGAAAGCCCGAGCTCATATTTTTCTCCAGTGTCTAGAGGGAAGTCTAAGCTATCCTTGCTATCTGCATAGCTAATTACATCTGACATGACATCTTCAAATGTCGCGCTTTTCAACCCGCACCCAACTAACCCTACATGGGACCCAGGGTACAGTTTCTAAGAGGGGACAGCATTTTTATAGCTAAAATTCTTACATATTTTAAGAAATTAATCTGATTTTTTGACTTTGGGGACCTCCTTAGAAAAGGGGGGGGGGACGTGGCAGCTGCCCCATTTGCCTTTTGTGGAAATCAGATCCAGCTTTCAATATCCTTTTCCTTTAAACGTTCTTTGTTCTTATTCTTGTGAGTTGCAGCTCCCTACAAGTCATGTAATTTATGCTAACATGCCGCAGAAACTGAATGTCAACTTATCCCACTAGACCATTATTCCGCATAGGTTTTACAAATAATTTAAGCACATAAATAGAATCGGTTTTAACCCTCATATATAATACAATCATTGAAAACGTCTCATAATTTAAGGCTTCCCAAAATAATAAAAACTTAGAGCGAAAAATAATACTTTCATTGGTAAAACATAAATAAAATAAGACCAACGAATTAACCAACCAAACAAAAAATTAGTCGTCCTCCTTCTTTAGGATATTTCATCATACTAAAATTACAGTAGATGATAAACATACAGTACTTACAATAATTGGTTGCTCGGTAGCGACAGCAGCACGCTGACATCATTGTGTTAGAAAATAGAAGCTGTATGCTAACTTACCCTTTATGCCAACTAGCCTCGGTCTCCAATATACATTTTCTATTAGTTTTAAATATGAACTGTTATAACGCCATATTACTCGAAGACTTTCCTTATAAAAATGTATCTAAATTTTTAAAAATGACGGATAAGTTTCCTGACTCGCATCAGACAATTAATTTCACCTTGAAATTTGAAGTATTTTTAACACTGACGATATATAGGAAAAAGAATTGTTGTTTCTGAAATAGTGATTTTCTAAGTCTGTGGAAAACTATGATGAGGTATGAATGCTCTTTTATAATGGTTAAATATATTTGTGTGTGACTGTTTTAAGAGTGCAATTTTTATTGTATTTTTCACGCTTTCTATGTATTACGTATCGATTTCACCAGGTGAAAATTAATAAAATTTTGATTAATCTGAAAATATTCCTCAGTACCAATCATTAATAGTGCGATTAAAAAAAATTCTTACCAATTTCAGTCTTTTTTAAATCATTGTCTGTCTAAAGTGCTTTTTTACAGGTTTTGTAGCTCTTAATCCTGTTTTAGTTAAATGTTGAGGCACTGTTTTTGCAGAAATTACGATTTCCGAAGATTTTTGTAAGTCTTTTTTCTGTGGAGAACGTATATCAAATCGATTTCATAAACAAAACTTCGTTATAATGCAATCACATGATTTAGCCAAACAACAGGGCCTTTCTAAACCACACTTCCTGTCTAAAGTCTTATAAATTTAAAATTTTGTTAAAATTCGTTTGACGAAAAACTTCATTACATTAAGTTTCTTTTTAACTATTACTGTAAACGAAATATGTCTTTTCTCCAATCGTCAATTTTGTTTATCAAGCCATATTTAAAATTGCATTTTTAAAATAATCTGTTTTTCTCACTGAAGACTTTGAATGTTTCAATTGCCTATCTAAAAATTGTGTCAAGAGCTCAAATACATAATTTGCATATTTAAATATAAAAAAGGCGAAAATTAAAAAAAAAAATTCAAATGTTCCTTTTTTTTTTGGTCCTACTTACAATTAGTAGATATCACTCGAATGGTTTACCTACGTTGACAAGCTTACCTACCAGACCTTACTCAACCGAACGAGCATGTGTGAGATACCTTAGACAGCCGTAAGCTCCAGAGCTTGAAAAAGTGCACATTCAGAAGAGTGATGTGCACTTCCATAAAACCTTCATCTATACTTTGGTAAGTTCTTTGAACAAGATGCGAACTTTTAATTTCTGTCAGAGGTGACCATGCATAATAATAAAAATAGATTTATTACAAAACAGATTGTATCATTTCCCTATCGTTTTTTATTCACAAGGCAGTCGTCTTAAACACCTTATTATATAGATATTATATAGATGAGAAATCTTTCACCTTGCGTTGATCTTATTTGTAAATAGCGTCACACTTTTGTACACGTTTGTATATATTTATTACAATAATTAACGTCACAAATATTTATTACTAGTGGACTCGTGCGAGGATTTCGCACTGCAGTCTAATAATTTTTAGCAATATCCAATATTTTTTAGATGTAGGTTTAAACTTCTAAAGAAAAATTAAGGATAAAAATATCTGCAAACAACATCAGTCAAGCCAGAATATCGTCTCATTTATTCCATCAAAATTACAGTAAAAACTGATTGAAGATAGCGAAAGGCACGCGCAAGAAAAAAATTAACAATCATGTTTTAACTGCATTAAAAGATGACGTCATCCTCTTCTTGAAAAACACGAAATAAAGAAAAATAAAATGAATACATTTAAAATATAGTTTAATCTAATATAACAAAGCATGCCTTGTCTACACTTGAAATACCACTGCTTTGATCGATCGATGGTGTCTTTTTCTTCTAAACATTTCAATTTCAATTTTGCTCTTTAACCATAAATACATATTAAACTCGTGCGGAAAAAAACATACTTTACCTTTTATGTACTATTTATTTTTTATAATCATTGTTGAGCATCATATAATGCTGTATTATATTTTTGTGGCAACACTAATTTGAGAAAATCCTTTCATGTAATCTGTGAAAACAAAGCTGATTTAATGTTTAATTAAAAACAATTTTTAATCAAAAAAGTATATTTTAACGAAATGTGAGTGCACTATGTCAGAAGCCACTTCAAAAACTGTTCGAATGATACCTCAGTCGTCGTTGTGCGTTTCAAAAATTTATAGGAAAAAGGATGTTGACAACAGAAATAATATATATATGATTATTTTGTAGAATATAATACAAACAAATTATCTTATACTGCTCCTTTTAACATAATACACATTTAAAATACAATTACTAAAATTTAATATGAACTTAATAATAATTCCGTCTTAAAACAATGTTTATGCTATTATTAAGAATGAAAATGTAGAGTTCCAGTAAAAACAACAATCTCTAAAAATGAGCATTTTAAAACTAAAAATATATATTTTGGATTGACAAAATTTAATTAATCTATTTTCTTTTTCTGATCTGTCTCTTTCTCCTCAAATTTATATAGCTTTTCTTTAATTATGACAAAATCTGAAAATTTTGCTGTTTTCATATAAAAGAGGATCTAAAGTGTTCGAGTACTCAAATTTAATTAAATGAAAGATTCACAAAATCCTTAACTTTTATCAAATAAAGTTAAAACGTTTCAGTTCAAATGGTTTTCTTTATGATAATCTACTGAAAAGAAAGAAAAAAAATGCTGAATTTGAAGAAAAATGTCATTGCAAAAATGTATTGTTATTTGAGTAAATCTTGAAGCACTTTAACTGACAGTTCTAACGACCGGTATATTAAATTAGAGCGAAATATTTCGAACCTTCTGAAATGAAAAGAATGATTTCAAACAAATATATTTTTTCAGAGCACATATTTTTTTACATTTTTCATATTTAATTTGACAGTGAAAGTTAATCAGAGGTAAAGTTTTTTTCAGATAAAAGAACCAAAATTAACATAAATAATGAATTCGCACGGTGTAAGTATTATGACTTCCAAAAGGAATATGAATTAAGAACGTAAAAAAGACATGGGATAAAACTAAAAGAAAAAATGTCAAAGAAAAACAAAATCGAATTTCAAATTTATATTTTGTATTTTTGCTTTTATCTTTTACATTCTCTAGAGCAAAATTCTGTTGTCGAGTAAAAATTTAATGTATTAGCTTTAATTAAAAATAAATGAACAAATAGCACAAATAAAAATATATAAATTGGCAAATAGCTGTGTCGGAGCCCCTAAAGCTCCATCATCAGTGCCAATTCAAAAGATTAAAACCAATTTAAAAATTTAAGCCATGTAAAATATGCATGCGTCTTTCGCACGCGCCAAGATTGAATGGCGGCGACTTTTTCAAAAACAACAGCAGAGTCAGGAACCACATGTGACGCAGAGACCAATAGGAGCGCCCTGCCAGACCGGGCAATTTTAAGTACAGAGGAGAAAATAAAGGGGGGGGGGGCGAAGAGAATGAATTAAGTGAAAGGTAGCCAGGCATTTGAAAAATTTGGTACGGAGGAGATAAAGGGGGGGGGGGACGAAGAGAATGAACTTATTGAAAGGTAGCCAGACATTTGAAAAAATTGGTGTACTGGACATATCATTAACTAAGCTGCCTGAATTCTTCCAGCCTAAAAAAAATCAAGGTAGAAAATAGATGAAATTCATTTATTTTTAATATACGGCACAAAATTAAATCCACCTTTTTAGATTAGCTTTAATAATGGAAAGTATATTACATATATTAATCATATCTATTACTAGTCCTTATATTACGATTCATCATATTTTATATGGTAATAGAAATATATATTTTATTTCAGATAGACAGTAATGTTTTTGAAAATTCTTAGTTTTCACTGGAATGAATGACGAATAATATATGAACATGTAGATAGATTTTTGTGAAAAGAATGCACCTCTCCGTCACAAGTTCTCCGCAGTACACCTACCGCGATACATTGTTAAAGTATCAATCCGACATCTACACTTAAAAAAAAGTGTTTATTTTACAGTATAATACTGGCATCCCAGCTGTCAGTATTATACCGTAAGATTAACAGTAATAAACAGTAAAATAAGCAGTAATACGCTACAGCGCATGGGCGGCAACGTATTACTGCTTATTTTACTGTTTATTACTGTTAATCTTACGATATAATACTGGCAGCTGGGATTCCAGTATTAGACTGTAAAATCAACACTTTTTATTTGAAGTGTAGACATTCGTTTTTGGTATGTAGAAGTTTAATGTTTATTATGTTTTCCTTTTTGAGTAAAGGTATTAGAATAGAATACAGAAAGGGGTTTTCTTATTTGGGATTGCCTTAGTCGGTGAACATTTTGAAAAGAAAAGTTATCGAAAGAGTCCCATTCGCCAACCATGCATTTATTCAAGACTGCGATTTTAGGTAGCTTTCATTACAAAAAGCTACCTATTGCAGCCGTTCGGAGGAAAGCAATTCCAAAATGTTTTGGTATATTTTCACCGATCATGATCCCCAGACCCCCAAACCACCCTCCGTTCAAATGCTGATTTATATATATATATATATATATATATATATATATATATATATATATATATATATATATATATATATCCTACAAATGCTATGCTGTAATTCTCTTATTTATGAACCGATTTGGATGTCACTGAGTATATGTATAGGACATATCAAGGTATCGACCGAGTTCGTTTGGCCAGCTTCATCCGCTATATTGTTTCAAAATGGCGGTCAGTTAAATTTTTTAAATTTTTTAAAAAATCAAAAAATTATAAATTGAAAAAATTGTTTCTGTTAAGTGTTAAAACGTGATATAAGGATTCTGGGACATTTTTTGTTTTTACTATATCTTAAAAACGGCTGAGGTATGGCAGTTGGAAATTCTTGGGTGGCTGAGATATTGAAACAATCAAATATTTGTTATACTGTAACTCTCGTATTTATGGACCGATATGAATGTGACTGATCATGTGTACAGAACATACCAAGGTATCGACCGTGTTCGTTGCCCAGCTTCATGCTACATCTTGTTTCAAAATAGCGGCTGTATGATTTTAAGTATTGATATAAATTTTTGTATAGCCCACTTCATCATCCACGATTTCGCATGCTTTGTGAAAGCTCAGATTAGGGATTCATCATTATAATTTTCGTTGCCCGAAGATACATCATTTTATAGGTCACATGTTCGAGAAATTTCGAGTAGTGGGTCATTTTGGTCATGGGTCACTATGGGTCAAGTTATTATTTTCTTAAAAACGGCTCAGACGATTTGCACAAAAATTTTGTATCGTACGGTTTTGGGGCACGAGAAAAGGACTAGGTCACATGCTCGAGAAAATCTGATTAGTGGGTCATCATGGGTCAGGGTCAAGCTAATTGTATCTAAAAATCGACTCAGACTATTTTGACTAAATTTTATATCTTACGAGTTTCGGGCACGAGAAAACAATTGGGATTGTAGTGGGTCATGATATTTGAACTCAAAGCTAATTTTGACCGAGCATAGCTCGGTCTTCTCTGCTCATTGGAAATTAAATATATTCCACATACGCTCTGTTTCTGACTTTGAGGGAGGAAAATAAAGCCTGAAAGTTTCTTTCAAGTGCTTCAGGTGTACAACAAAATGTTCAATAATATCAGGTAAAATTGTATTGTGAGAAGTTTGTAAGATATCGAATAATGTTGTATATGAGTCAAAAATATTATTTTCAAATCGATAACTTGCAAATACTTTTTTAATGTGGTTTCTACTTTTTCTTGGACTTTGAAAATGTGTATTATTGAGGAAATTTAAAATAATTGTCAAATACGCCACCTTGACCAGTCAGGAGAAATAATTGAAATAATCTTTCAAATGGAATTTAGAGTCCTTTAAAACAATCTTACTTCCTCCCGCAGTGCAAAAATTCAAGTTTTTAAATCGCATTATTTCTCGTGACAGCCACCTAATGCATGTACTCGTATAAATAGCTGCTTGTATTTACTCCCAATTTCTTATCACAAAATGTTGGTGTATAATTCAAGTTAATTTAGTTATTTTAGTTGTAAATTATATCAAAGCTAGTTTGTTTAGATATAATTTATCACTGAAACAACTTCGTTGAATGTAGTCGTCAAATCTTCAAGAATTTTCAGGCAAACATTGGCTCACGGTTAATACAATAGTGTGTTCAAATTACATGTGGTGTTTTATCTTCAACGAAGCTGATCAAACATCAAATCAATAACAGTTCCATTTATAACTCAAGCCCCTTCTACACTTATTGCATTACATCTTGACCTGGTTTATTTCTGTTTCTTGTATGAAACAATAGTACAGCATTTGTGCAAATTGGAAGGCGTTTGCCGAAATCCTCACATATCTTAGTACCAAATTCATAACAAGCTAAAACTTTCAAATTAACATTATTTGAAATATCTAAACTCTCGTCTAGTTGCAATGTGAAAAAAGGACTAATTTTTAAACGTTCATTCTATTTGTTCTCAAAATTGTCACAACAAGTCTGTGATTCTGATTTTAACAGTATCACTAGATAATGAAATGAAATTTAAATCCTTTGCTGTTTTTTCTTCTATCATTGTTGTGATTATTGCTTTACCAGCAGATAGAATTCAATTCGCTGAAGTCGTATGAAGTTTTACAGAATTTGCTACCATCAGAGATACCTGATATGAAGTAAAAACGGCATTCACATTATTGGAACCAGTTACCACTTGTGGTCTTTTCATTTCATTTTTAACTTGATTACAGTTCTTTTAACTTGCTTTTAATAAAAAAAAGTCATTTGGTTTGTTTGCATTTGTCTTTAGTTTGTCTTCGGAGTTTTGCTGGTCTCATACACTGATTTGTCAGTATATCGTTACAAATAATAGACTGACTGTTCCTCGTTATTGATATAGGTGTTTGGAAATCCAAATGTTAAATATTATTCAGAGAACTAACACTTTTTCTTTGGTGATATTTTCTTCTGTGTTGAATTTTGAAGTGTTGAATCATCATCGTCTAACTACTTCTTATCTTTATATTTTAATGTACCAGCCTTTTTGATCACTCATCCATATCTTAAATAAAACATATTCTCGAACTATGTAAATATGTAACAAGATAGACTAAAATACGAGCAGAGCATTTAAAAATGACAGTGGCTGTAATAAAAATATTGCATTTTTTTCAAATGATTTTGAAAAATTTGAACCGGTTTCTATTACCTCTTAAAAACAAATTTCTCAACCGTGCATCCTATTTTTTTAAAAATAAAGATTATTGCACATTTAGAAAGAAAAAAAATATCATGATTTTTTGTAAAGCTTCTTTTAAGTCTAAAATTATTTCCTAATTTTGGGAGAAACTACACTTTTTGTAGATAATAAAATTCACAAGTTAATAGCTTCTATTTTTTGTTTTTTTTAGAAATTTAAAAATAAATGTTTCTCTTTCGTTTAAATCTCAAATAATTGTAAAACATTGCTTAGGTGAATTTTTAGAATTTCTTTTTAATGGAGAATCTTTATTAATCCTCTGACTTCTTATTTTTTTTTTCAAAATACTTTCGACCAATATGTATCTTATTAAATATTTCAAATCCCCATGTAGTTAAACTATGTAGGATACTTATCATTTGCATTTTTACACTTTGACTGCGTAATTTTTAAAACAAAATTGCTCCAAAAATTGTGTATTATATAAATTTTACTACAAATGTCTTGCCTGTGGAAATCGTGGAATAAGAGGTCAGAGTGTTAAAAACAAAATTGCTTTCTTTTTTTGCAGCAATAAACAGACTGTATGGTCATGCGATTGCTGCTATGACAGCTCGAAACATTATGAGTTTTAAAACAAACTGGGGAACGGAGAAAAATGTTCTGTAAAAATTTTGGCTGGCGTAGTGATGGATTCAAAGTGTTGTCCAGGAATGGGAGGGGCATTCCTTCTCTGGTTCACTGACATGTCTCCCTCGGAAAATTTGGTGTTTTATGCTTATTAATGGTCTAGACTGGAAGTTCTTGTCCTGCAAAACACCCCCTAACAGAACTACAGAAATTACTTCAGGAGGACAAAAATTGAATTTAGCACTGAGCTTGAGGACCCCCGGCCGTCAGCTCACGGACACACAGAGGACCGCGGACCACAGTTTAAAAACCGCTGTTCTAGATGAATTTTCTTAAAAGTATTATTTTTTCTCAATTGAAGTAAGTATTGTTATCTTCGTACGTAATTAATTTTTATGCATTTCTAATAAAGTGTAATTTTAAAAAAAAATCTATTTTCTGTTATTTTTTTTCATTTTCCGAATTACGTTGGAATATAATACGTAAACGAATTATCTTGCAAAAAGGTGCGATATATCATAAAAAACAACTGATTGTAAATGGTATACTTAAAACGTAAAGACGTGATATCTCATGTGAGAGCCTTATGAAAATCTATCACTCTTCATAGTTGTTGCAAATGCGTCAGTGTGTGGTACAGTATATGAAAATTTGCTTGGCAACCTGCAAGCATGTGTAAGGCATGAAAGTTTCAGATAATGATTTAGATATTTTGGCTTTATCATGTGTTTTAAAGTGCCAAAATTTCTCTTTTAACCCATGCGGATTTGGCGTCCTATTAATAGAACATGTCTTTACAATAATTATTATGTGGCTTTAACAGCTATTTTTTTGTTATAATTTATATAGAATAATGACAGTATATGTCTATAACTTTCTTATTATGACTTCATTTATGTTTTAGCATTTAGTAGTAAAACAACAAAAACAGTAACAACAAAAGGAGGGTTGAGATGAAGTTCTCTTAAATCGCTTTGAACAGTTGGCGATTCTTTTATTTATATGTTTACATATGTTTCGCTCTTTAAATTTAAAGTTGTTGGCTGCTTTTACAAAGGAATAATTTGATAAAAACTACTAGAAAGTTTTCATATATGCTTAATCCTGTTGTAATACGACATTTTCCAAACGTCTTGAAAAATTCTTTCTTAGGTGATACGCAAAATAACTATATTTGTCAGATTTCAAAAAGTGAAATATTTGTTAAATTTCAATAAACAGCGTTTAGATTTGAATAGCTATTTATAATTTTTGAAACGTAAAAGGAATTTTCCACAAAAAAATAGGACTCTGAAGAATCCATTAAAATTAATTATACGAGAAAAATCAGTAAATAAAGCATAACGCACTGTAAACTGATACACAAAATCGGATGCAACCGCCGTACATACTCGTTGTAAAAATTGCATTCCTAATTATTTCTAAATAAAATCTTCAATAATATATTTACTGCTTCATCACTAGATCATATGTTGCAGTTTAAATGTCCACTGAATTGTAATCTACACATGTTATTTATAATTGTTTTCATTTTTACAAGCACAAAATGCATATTAAAAGATTTTTGCCGTACAAATTGACGTCTCCGTTTCATTTGATGAGCATAATTAAATAAACTAATCGATTGTTCAAGTAAATAATTTACAGTGGGCATTCGCCAACTTTAGGAATATTCATGGAGAAGTTTAAAATGCAGTTAAGAAGAGCAGGCATACGAACGGACTAAACATGCAGTCATATCGACTCATATACGCTACACATGCCTGCTGGTCGCCAAGCAGTTGTAATATACTGTACCACACTATAAGACATTTGCAACAATTGTGAATAGGAATAAATTTTAACACGGCACTCGCATGGGGTATCACTTCTTTTATGGCTGACGCACAGTGGAGTATATGAGGCAAAATCCTGGGCAAAGTTTATTTTTCATGTGTTTTAATGTTAAGACCATTGCTGTTGATTTACTATTAGTAAATACACTTAATTAATGTCATATACACATAAATATATGCATTTAATTAAAAATAAATAAATATAAAATACAAAGTTTACTTAACTGTTTACTGTTTACAAGCGGGAAGTAATTGGTGATAGATTTGTTTTATTTACAAGTAATGTTTATTTAAATGTGGTTAATTTTACGATATATGAAATTTTAATTATTTATATAAACCAATGTATATAAAATATATATTTTTTCTATTGTATAAAGATGCTGGTTTTTGAGTGTCTTTAGTAGATTACTAGTCCACCCAAAAAAAACATTTACATATAAAAATGACAACTATTAGCGGAACACTAAAAAAAAAAAAATTGGCCTTCAAAATTATAACCAATACGATTATAATTTAAAAATGATTAGACAAACCCTGACACACGTTTAAAAAGCTTTTAAATTAAAAAGCTTTCAATTAGAGCTAAAAAGGCTTAAAAATAACCCAACCCATTTTTAATTTTTTTTATTATATTAAAAATAAAACTATTTAAATACACATATAAAAA
Organism: Maratus michaelseni; assembly: GCA_963931845.1. Classification (NCBI taxonomy): domain Eukaryota; kingdom Metazoa; phylum Arthropoda; class Arachnida; order Araneae; family Salticidae; genus Maratus; species Maratus michaelseni. The sequence goes on along the minus strand of OZ007590.1, from coordinate 250,546,996 downwards.
AATATATTTAAACAATAATAACAAAGCTAAAACGTAACAAAAAAGCACGTCTCCTCACAAAGAAATCTTTCCTTCAACCGAGTCTAGGAGCCACCGGGTATGACTCATGCTCCTGAAATTGACATAGATAGACGCACCAGTTAGATAATTATAATACTATTATAAAATATACTTTTTACAATTGTTGATCAAATTTAAATTTTTTCACTTTTGTCGAGGTTTTTGCGTCAAATACTTTCTATGTGACAAGTTTTGAGTTTATGGCTTGTTTGATGTGATCATCTTATGGCCAGCTTCACGAGAGAACGAAGAACTGTGTGTGGGTAAATGAAATTTCATCAAATTTTCTTTAGCCAAAGATTCCGCTTTCTTGAAAAGGTTAAAAAAAAATTTGAACACCAATCTCCTGTTTCTTATTTACTAATTGGCGCAAACTAAAGTTAACTAAACATAAAGTTAAAATGACATCACCAGCATGTTCTTGAACGAAAGACAAATCACATTTGGGTTTTTGCAGGTATTATCAAAGTGGTAGTGAAGTATTGAAAAAAATATAACAAATAACTAGTCCAACAATAAAGTTACTTTTTTCAATGCCAGCCAGCAGATTTAAAGCAGTTAATGGTATTTATCGATAAAAAATTGTACAATAAAAAAAGATGAGATCCGCCAAACTGTGATAAATGCGCATTTGTTACATTCATTTAAGATCATCTTTTCCCGTCAGTGTTAGTAACAATTTGTCCCATCGCAGTCTCCGTTGAAGAAGTTTTACGCTTTATCTAGTTACAGTAAAATTTGTGAAAACGGAATCGTTAGAAACCGAAAAAATATTCCATTTTAGACAACGTTTTGTCTTAGCAGGTATAAATGTATGGTGTTCTTTTCGTCGAATATTGATTTTTTTTCTGTTTAAAATAGGATTCCGTTATAGACAGGTTCCGTTATCACAGGTATTACGGTAAGAAGTTTATGGCCTGTATAAGTGTACTATAGAGTGGATAAGTTTTAACAGTTTTGGAGGATATCTGTGAGAACGGTATCTGATTGTAACAGAAATCTGTTTTAAAAGAAAAAAAAATCATTGTCCCGGCAAAAGAAATACGTTGAATTTATATCTGCTAAGTAGGAAATCTTCACCGGTCCCTTACAGTTCAGTTTTATCAGTTTGTTTCTGTATCCTTGATTCAGTGAACAAGTTCCTAATTCAAAGGGGAAGGGGTCCAGACACCCCTACCTCTCTCTCACCTATGCCACTGATCTAAAAGTAAAATCAATAATTTTTAGATTAAGGTCCTGTCAGGCTTTCACTGACAGCTGCGGTTTAAGAACTATTGTTATGTGATATTATCTTTTTGTGTGCTTATCTACTGGGTACTGTAAAGTTTTAAACTAATATTCCTTTCCTATCGGGAAATCTTAATCTGAGTAGGTGAGTGACATGATCAGAGTTGAAAGAAGGTTTAGTATAGTAGAAGGAGTTTTTCAATTGCAAGTCCATAGATAAGACAGATTTCACCCATTCTCTAAGAAGAAAAATCCATCATAAGGGGAATACGCTCTGTCAAGGAAACGGAACACGTGGGAACAGGGGACGAGCCCCGTTTACAAAGAATGCTCTGGTGTAACCGGAGAGAAAGTTTAGTTTTTAACGTGGGAGTGAAGCGTGTAGGTTGTTGAGAGAGTGAGCTCTGGGACACGTGTGTTGAAATAGATAAAGTGTTGGTGAGATTAATAGTAATCTCTGGTAGCTGAGTTAATTAGCGTAGTTTAGCAGTACACAGAACGTATTTTCTGTATTTTATTTAATGTGGAACCGGATCAACTATATCCGAGTTTGTAATTGTAAATATTGTCTTGTTATTTGTAAAGACTGTGTAAATAAATTATTCGTTTAAGTTTAATTGAAAGAGGTCGTCTTTTTCTCAATATACCTCTCATAACATGACCGATATCACGTAATCATATCGGTGGTGGCAGCATACTAAAAAAATACCGGATTATTCTTCAAAGCTGGGTGAACTCAGAAGGAATCCGACAGGTCCTATCACCGCTATATTAAAAATAATAAAAATGATTTTTTTTTATATTCATGAGACTGGGAAGAATTAGCTCAAAACATTTTAACGTTTTTTTTGTTACTATAAACGTGATATACTAAACCTCAATAGCATACTCAATTTCGTGGAAATCCAAATGTATTTACTATACTTAGAGCCAGACTGACAAATCGAATCCCTAAACACTTTCCAACATAGTTGGAAAGTGATAAAAAACAATAATGTTAAATTCTCTAATTATGTGACATTTAGTGCAAGTGTCTATATAAATCACTATTTAATGCATACAATACGAAATAACATAAATACCACAAATATGAATTTTAATAATCAACTTTTATTTGTTTACAATAGTTTACATTCAAAATAACCAAGTACTTGTAGAAAGCTGATTAACTATGATTAGTTTTCAATGAGGATGAAAAAATGTTTAGTTTCAAAGTCAAATAAGAAGATTTTGAAATGTACAAGTTTTTTACTTGTTAATTAAAAATTAAAAAAATACTAAAATTAAAAAATAAATACCACGTAATAACAAACTGTAAAAATGTTAATTTTTTTCTTCAAGCAAGTATTATCTGTGGATATCGATTCTGTCTTTAACGCACTCCTTCTAAAATCTTATCCGCTTCTAATGATGACAATTCAAAATTTGACTCTTTCCCTGCGGGAGTAGGTTCTAAATTTTCGAAGACTCGGATTTAATTAAATTCGCAAAAACGCTCAGCTTTTATCGAATGAAGTATTTTGGGAGATGCGTTTCCAATGATATTTCTTTCCAAAAAAAGACTCGTTAAGTAGTGAAACGCCGCAGGAGAAATGTATTGTTATTTGAGTAAACCTCGAAGCGCTATCTTTTTAATGGAAATTAATGAAACTTTTAAAGACTAGTGTATCGGATTAGAGGACGAAGTCATTTGCAAATTGGAAGTTAATAAGAAAGTGCTAGAAAATTGATTCCTTCGTAACGGTGTATCTTTGGAAGTGTGTAATTTTCATTAGGAGGACTGATACATCAGAAATATGGCATTGGTTGTATTTAATTTTACATCAAAAATCTGATGTTGATAGAAAATGGCATGCTCCAGAAGGAAAATCAAGTGCATTGGCATAAAGTTGTGAAATATTTTACGAAATTCTTATATTAATTCATTTGTAACAAACTGATGTAATAATTCAATGCGAAAGCCCACACTGTAAGCGGAACCTCCTTTAGTTTTGTAATTTTACGTATGTTCGATTTACCATTGACACGTTTAATGAGTGAATTACTGTTTTCCCTTCGTGCTAAATAGCCATAATAATGTAATGATACAGTATTGTATATATTTGTGTATAAGTCGAGTAATTTAGGATAAAAATGTACCAAGAAATGAACCGACTTATACGAAAGACAAAAACTCAAATTTGAAATGCTTATTTTGCCAAACGTAACCAATTCCAATGTGTATAAAGAATTTTAAGAACACCAATATTAAGTACAATATTCCAAATCTGTAGCGTGTATACTTAATTGTATGTCTTTTAATGTCGCTATCTGAATATTTAAACTTTTGCCTTTGCTGACTATAATCTTCGCCTTCAGTAACAATTTTAAGCGAAATATTCTTCTAAAATGTTCTGAATTCCAATATTATGGTATTGTTCGTGCCACAAAAAAATTTAGATGAACGGGACCGATTCTAAGGGTTAGCTAAACAATATCTGGAACAAAAGGACGTTTGCAAATTTCAATATATTTTAGCTTTTGTGGCGAGATCTCATATTCTCTTCAGCACCGTGATGCAGTAAAAAAATAATCCAACTCTTGATATTTTTACTGAGGGTTATTCATTATTTAGATTTCTGCTTCTTAACTGTTGACATCCAGTCTTTGAAAATACTGGGCCAACTGAATAATCAGCTCAAGCTTGCCACCAGAAAATAAAGTTTAAAAACTGTAGAAACCAGACATTACTTCTGTTGCATGATAAATGAAAAATGCACGAGTCTGCTGTATGAACAGAAAAACATTATCAGTCGATTAAAAAAAATGTAGTATTAGCAACAAACTTCACGGTATAGAGGACAATTCATTCTTCTAACTGACAATGAAAGTGATCATATATATTATTTCTCCTGTCAACATCCCTTTTTCTCAGAGAATACGAAACGCAGAACGACGAATGAGATACCATATGAAAGGATTTGGAACAGGCTTCTGACATAGCATACTTACATTTTCCTAAAACATGTTTTTTGATTAAAATTTGCTGATAACTAAAAATTAAATTGGCATTGTTTTCATAAAAGAAATGAAAGGTTTTCCTCAAATTACTGTTGCCAAAAAAAGTAAAATACCACATTATATGATGCTCAGATTATAAAAAACACCGCATGGGTTTATTTTATATTTATGATTAAAAAGCGAAATTGAAATGTTTAGATTTATATTTCTATGTCCTGTGCTTTCCCGAAGCGGACGACGTCATCCTCTAATGCAGTTAAAATATGACTGTTAATTTTTTTTCTCGCGCCTGCCTTTTGAAATCTTGAATCAATTTTTACTCTAACTTTGATGGAATAAATTAGATGATATTCTGGCTTGACTAAACACTAAATGTTGCTGCAGATATTTTCATCCTTAATTTTTCTTTAGAAGTTTAAACCTGCATCTAATAAATATTACATATTGATAAAAATATTAGATTGCAGTGCGATATCCTCGCACGGGCCCACTGGTTTACACATAATGGTCATTGACGAAATTGAGGATATATAGTGTGATCAGAAACTATCTGGCAAAATTTTAAGGAAAGGTAAAGGTAACCAAAATAAAAAAAAATTCACTGAATGTGTGATGGCGCTTATACGCGTCACATTTTTCTTCGTCACCAGCGCTGAAACGCGCCATTTCTGGACACACATTAAATGACAACAATTTTCTGTTTAAGTTCCCTCTACCACCCTTTAAAATTATACCAGTTATTTTCTGATCACACTGTATTTGATGACGTTCCGATGACGTAAAAAGACATTGTTGAATTGTTTGACAAGTATGATGCAGGATTCTAATGACTACATTTTTATGTTGATTGAATTTATTATTTTATGTATATTTATGTTTTGTTTCCAAATCATTTTGGAAAGGTTATTAATTTCCTTTCTTTTCAAAATCGATGAATACATTTATGTTTCTAAAAGTGTTTATGAAGAGGAAAATTGGACGATTTTTTGATTTTTTCCCCCACGAAGTAGGAATGTTGACCTATACGCGAATATATATGGTATACAAATTTGTTTCTTAGTGTTTAATTTTAAAATTTGATATACAAATATTACTTTGTCATTGCAAATAAAATGTTTCTTTTTCGTGTTTTTACGTTAAGTTAATGATATATTTTGTCTACATGTAATACAATGTTTAAATAAGAAAGTGAAATGTATAGCATTCATTTATTACTATGTTCAGGTCTACTGTTTCAGGTTCGATAAGAATTGGTTTTAAGGTTCATTCGCCGATGACTGACTGCAAATTACCATTAGCAGAAATTATGCAAATTATGAAAATGAGTTGTGTTGTTTATTTATTTTTTATAACACATGATTTGACCAGACTAATTTGGCCAACATATCATTTTGTTAAAAGTACTTATATTTTATGTAAAAATGCATAAAAAAATATAATTAAAATCATTTATCGGTTTTATAGTTTACTGGCATTATGTATCGGTCTCGCCTGTGGTTCCTTATAAATCTTATTTCTCCCCTTTAAGTACTTGGTCTACATTAGGGGGATCCAACTTTTCGCGTCCGAAGGCCACATCTCCAAATTCTTAAAATTCCGCATTTCACCCATTAAACAGTTAAATTACGTAAGCAAGAAAGGCTTAAGTTACAAGACAAGAGGCGAGTTGTTTATAAGCGCTTCGGAACTGTAGAGTTCTCATTTTCTTCCTGATTTATAAAAAACATTTTACTTATTTATATTTGCACATAATATTAATTTTATCACCAAAAATTCTATATAATTGTTAAATTTATTAGTAATTGATAAGTTAAATTTAATAGTAGTAGTACGTAAAAATAATCAGTCAGCGAAAGTAAAGCGAAAGATTCTAACAATATTGTGTTTTGCACAGTACCATACGGATGCATTAAAAAGCTACATTTAGGCCATCGAATGATTAGCGTATAGCGTTACTATCCCACTTGCAAAGTTTAACCTTTAAACTGTACGAAAGAAGCAAACTCAGTTCGCCTACTTTTGTGTTGATTTAGAGAAGCATTTTCGAGTGTACTGAGTGGCTGTTCCTATGCTTTCTTCGTCGTTTTTTATCTAAAGAAAGGATTTGTCCTAGTAATGCTCTCCGAAAGTCTTTTTTCCGATACCTCGAAAACTTTAATTCTTGAAATAATACGGCGGTCTACTTAAATGCTTCTGACGGACTATCCGTGGACTTCAGGACAGGGGTTGAAGACTTTAGTCTTTCTCCTTTTTATACACGCCAGTATACACTTTTGTGTATCTTATGCTTTATCTCGCTTACGCACGTATACACCTCTGGATCACTATCTGCTAACAATAAAGGATGTTTCAAAATTTATGGTATATACATTAGAGAGTAATAGAAAACAACTACAGAACATAAATCACACCATACAATTCATGCTTGGAGTGCTTCCCAGCGAACGCAATTGAAAAACATGAATTTTATACATTTATAAACATTCGATAATTAAAACTCTCTTTTTTATGCATTCAATAAATTAATATTTTTATTTTATTTAACAAATAAAAGAATCGAATTTTTTATTTATTAATTAAAACATATCAAAATTAGATGATTCAATTAATATTATTGGGTTATTAATTTTATTGTCTATCATTAAAAGAGGGTCAAATGATCAATTAAACATAATGATGATTTCTACAATGTAATGTTTTGTATATTTCTCTTATCTTTAAGAGTACAAAAATTTATTAACCTCTTTTCAGACATTCATCTGCTTCCAATCAGATTCGAATTGACAAACCTGTAATTCATCCAACTAAAAATAATAAATTTCATAAAATTGTTTTCCACTAAAATGAAAATACATGTATACTTACGTTCAGCGTGTCTTTCGGAAGCAATATAAACCGATTTTACTATGATTATTAGATCGAAAAAAGTCAAATACTGATGAAATTGTACTTCGTTCTATGGCGATCCGTCGAATATCGAACTGAGATGTCGGACATTTCACCAATGTCCAGTATCTCTCTTTTCAGTCACTAAAAGCAATAAACGCTCTTTTCACAGTAGCAGTCGTCATATGTGCTGTAGTTCACCAACGGGATGGATGCATACACGAACGGGACTGCTGACGGGAAAACCTAAAGATCCTGGCAATAATTTTTTGAATTGGAGAAGCAAGAGGATTGGAGCGATTGGTTTTATGATCAACATAATTACAGAAAATTTGAGGGGATATCCAATAGGAATATAGATAGGGAAAAGAAACTGGTAATATGAAAAAGTATGCAGACATTAAGAAGAGGAGAATTTAATGCAAGACTTCTGATGATCATACGATGGGGACAGCGTAGTCACAATTAACATTTTTATATATATGATAAAAAAAAGTCAATTTAAATAAAGAAAATTTCAGCAGAATTGAAGTCGGAGGTGTTGTTTATTTTCCAGAAACGCTTTGCAATCACCGATTTAATATATTTTTTTTTTGCTTGCTAATATGACTGACCAGCCCTATTTGCAATGATTAACTAAAATACGATTACATGCAGAAACCTAAGTGGACTGCCTTTAGTGGTGGCATAATTTAAAAAAAAAGAAAAAGTTTATTCCTATTCAAGTGAAATGAGAAACAATTTTATATACACAAGGAAAAAGAAAGTTGAAGTGTTAAAACACTTTGAGGTACATTACATTTAGAATAAGTGGTTCGACATATTGTTATTAGAAGGGCTATGAAAGTAAAGAAAAATAATAAATACTAGTTTAGGTAATTGTTTTTCATCTTAAAATTAATATTTATATTTTTAAGAAGTTTGCGCTTAGGTTAACAATGTATTTTTAAAGTATTTTGTATACTAACTTTTCAATCAAGTAAAATTTTCTTTTGAGCAACAAAAATTTAGCTAAGATCATTTTTATACCGATACGGAATAAATGCATCGGGAGTTACTACGACAACTTTAGCCGAAATTGGAATTTGAGTTTGTTACCTATCTACTAAGATTGCCGCTAATCACTAGATAAGAGGGTGAGCGTATATATCATAATTTAGTCTTTTAATACTTTTTAGAAAATAAAATGAAAACTGCAATTTGGCCAAGCAAAATAATTTTAAATCTTTAAAAAATTTCAAAAGACGAGTTAAAAAATATTTATTTACCAGAATCGTGTTTTGCCCTGCAGATGAATTTAGTCGTTCAAATTTTTCTAGAAACTAATTTAAATTATTGATTTATATTTTATTCTTATCTAGAAATAAGTGCTTTTTGAGTAGATTTTCATTATAAATGAAAATCTAAAGTAAAAATTAAAAGTATATTTATCAATCATTGCAATGTCAAAGTATTCCACAGATTTTTAAAAAATACTTTTTTGTTGTAATAATTTAATTAACTGTTATTGAAATATAGAAAAAAAGTATTTTCACTGTCATTTTTTTTTCAGACAACGATATTTAAAAGGAATTTTCCTTCTTTCACATCATACTTCAGTTAAACCCTCTTTTTTTTTCTCTTCTGAAAAGCTCAGCTTACTTATAAAATATCTTTATATATATATATATATATTATCGGATCAAGTGTTAATAATTTAATTATATCTTTCCTTTAGAAGAATGCAATTGAGCGGAATCTCGATCCTTCATTAATTAGAGTTCTCAGATTTGGGGTTCTTCTCAGCAGCAGATGGTTCTTGAACGATCTTTGTATGCAAATGTGGTTTTGATAGGAATTGGTTATGAAATATTTTATTATTCATTTATGTCAACATCCGAATCCTGTCGCTTAAATAACAGTAGGATAAGGTTGTAACAATAAAAATTTTTAGCTTTTAATTCCGATGTAGAATTTAAGTTAATCTGTTTAACTTTGCATATTTTATATACAAATATAATATGATACGTTAGACAAACATTCATGCGTTCATATGTTACTTTCATTGATTGAAAAAAAATATATATATAAGTCGTTAACTCTCTCTCTGTTTGAAGGTTTGAAGGGAACGCATATTTTCTGTAAGTTTCATAACGTAAAATTCAGACCAAAGTCTATGCTTCTTTATGCAACTTGAAACTGTTAGCAATCTTGAACTTCTAAGAATGACAGGTAGGACTTGATGGAAATATCCGTACAATAGGATTATTTTATTTGTTTATTATTTGTTATTATATATATATATATATATATGGCTTTGAAAATAAATAACTCGGAAACTGTGATAGATAGAAGCATGAAAAAAGTGGTATGTTTATCAAAAACCCGTAAATATCTGATACAGAAACCTCAAAATTTTAGTTAAAAATAGCGCCGATAGATGGCACTGCAGATGGCATAATGATACATAGGCTATATCACGTCAAAAGCGATTCAAAATGTGCACCTTTCGTACAACACACAAGTCACAAACGAAGAATGAAATTGTCAGTGACTCTGTGTAGTATGTCATCAGAAATCAACACACAAGCCTGACAAATAGCCTACAGCTCGTCGAGTGTTAAAGGATTGCTGCGGTAAACAATGTCCTTCAGTGTCACTTCCGGAATTTCTTTCCTTGTACGCAAATAGCGATCACGTTTTAACGGCGAAATCTTCAATGACTGATCATTCTTGGCGTCTGAGCTCTCTTTATAGTGACATGTAAAGCTGCCTGCAGCGCCATCTATCGGCGCTACTTTTAACTAAATTTTTGAGGTTTCTGAATCAGATTATTACGGGTATTTTAATAAACATACCACTGGTTTCATGCTTCTATCTATCACTGTTTCCGAGTTATTTATTTTCAAAGTTAGGGGTCCTTCGTGAAACACCCTGTTTATATATATACAGTAGAATCTCGTTACAACGAATGTCATTTTAACGAATTTTTCAGTTTAACGAATTTTATTTAGATTAGAAAAAAATCCCCTATAGTTTGTCATTACAAATATATTCACTTTAACGAATTTCAGATTAACGAATTTTTCAAATTAACGAATTTATTGAAGTCTTAAAAAGAATGCTCATTTCAGTTTAACGAACGCTGAGTTGACAAGGAAAAAAAACAATCTTTATAAAAAAAATACAATACTGAAAGAGAACTTTTTTAAAATTTTCAATACCCCACAATTTTTGAATTTTCAGCGTATCTCGTAGCTGTTTTTCGAGAGACGGGGAGAATTGCTGCCCTATGCGCATCTGTGAAATTAAAAAAATTCTTTCTTTCTATTTATATCTAATAACTTTTCTTTATAGTTACTTTGGTTTGCCTTTACACTCGCTTTAAGAAAATGTAGCAAATACAAAGATTTTACTTTCGAATATTTCCCTTACATTCGAATTTGGCAATAAATAGCTGTCCCTATCAGTAAATTTCTAATCTGCAATAATTCACATTCGGAATTAGATTTCTTTCTTTTTTAATCGTACAGAAATGAAAAAGTTAGCAATTTTCATTGAAAATATAAGCAATCAGTTCTGAATAAAGGCCAGTAGATGCCGTGAAAGAAACGTCGGCATTGGCTATCATTTTAAAAGAAAATGAAAACCTTTTGAAGCTTTCTGAAAGATATACACTGTCATCCAAAAGTTAAGGTACAACCGGTTTTTTGCGTCTAATTTGCAAATGAATGAATATAGAAACAACAAATTTGGAGGAAATGTGCGCTAAACTGTTATTTATTAAATGCGACACAGAAATTTACTTAAGTTAAACGTATAAATGAAATTACAACAAAAAATCACTCATGGTGGAAAATTCTATTCTTGGAGAAATCAGTACATCGCAGTATTATGCAGTAAAATGTGACAGGAACATTAAAAAAAATGGTTCTAATACGGAATATGTCCACCCCGGACTTGAATGCATTGGCGGCATGGACTTTCCATGCTCTCAATTAAATTGTCGGACACCGAAATAGGTAACGCTGACCAGACATGGAGTAAGCCTTGTTCCAGCTCATTTAATGACCTTGGAGGAGGACTTAAAGCCACAACCTGTCTTCCAAGATAGTCCCAAAGATGTTCTATCGGATTCAAGTCTGGAGAGTGAGCTGGCCATTCCATTCTCTCCAAACCGTGATTCTCAAGATAATCTTCAACAACCACAGCTCGGTGTGGTCTCGCATTATCATCCATTAGAATGAAACCATTGCCAATAGCACCGGCATATGGGCGCATATATGAATCAAGGATCTCATCCCGATATCTCGCACCGCAGTCACAGTTCCTCCATGGAACGAAAGCTTCGTAATTGCATAATTTTTGCGTAATTTTTTTAAAGCTTATTATTGTCATTCATATAAACTATGAAGTTTAATCTGACTGCCATTTTTTGTCTGGTGAGCTTCGAAAAACATGTTGTACCTTAACTTTTGGAGGCCAGTGTAATATGTGCCCAAACAGAAAATCAATATGACTTCGGGACTATCAATCGATTTATGAAAAGGTATACACTTGGTTTAAAGATATAAAACTAAAACTTTGCCCATTTCATGACCCATATTTTATTGTAAAGCCAAAAAAGTTACACAGAACATGAAAATCGAGAAATTTGAAGCGAGTTCAGGTTGGCTGTTTTGTTTTCGTCATAAACATAAAAACAAATTTCTGGATAAGAAAAAAGGGCCTATATATCGTGAGAAGTTTTCAATGCCGACGAAATGGCCTTTGTATCAACTTCTACTAAATGGAATTCGCACTACATCAATAAAAGTTAAAAAATTTTAAAGGCAGAAAAAAATCTAAAGCGCGGATTTCGGTTTTGTTTCACCAGCACAAAAAAGCTAAAATCCTTTAAAACCACTTAAAGCTCTTTTTCGACATCTGCAAGCCATGCTGCTTAAAAATTGGGAAGAAACTTCCACTTTTTCAAGTGGCCGAGTAGTTTGATAGAACAAATGAGCAAAATCAAAAGAAAAATAAATTTTTCTTAGATAATAGTGTTGTACATCAAATTAATCTAACATAAAAGTAAAATTTTGAACTCCTAATCTTACTTCGATTTTGCAGCCCACACATCAAGGCATTGTGAAAAAATTCCAAATTTAATTTAGGTGCCGACTAATAGAAAGGGCCTTTTGTGAAATAAAAAATAAATTTCTGTAACGGTGAATGTGAGATAGGCAATTGTGTTCATCCAATAGGCTGCCTGGCAAAGTGTATCCTCTACCACAATTAAAAACTCTTAAAGAAGCTCAAGCTTTATACATTTGACAAATGAAGTATAAAAGGCTGCAGAAGAGAGTACTTATTGTATTAAATTTCCTTCAGATCTCTTGACTACAGTTACAGAATGTTTTTAACTTACATCATATGCTAATAGTTACATTGAATGGATGAAGGAGTCGTCACATGCCCTGACATACAAATAACGCTGCCGAAATTTTAATAAAAGAAGAAAAAGCAAACGACAGTGAAAGTTAAGATAGCGATTGCTCATCCAATACTAAAAACTGTGTTCTACAATCAAAAGAAACTCTGTCGAACATTGCAACTTTTAAAAAGCAAAACATTATGCCGGTCTCATTTTATACAACTTTAAATAATATTGAAGATTTTGCTTAGAAAAAAAAATTGTTAATTTGAAAAAGGAGGAAATGTTCCGACTTTTTTGTAAAAATAATTAATCCATAGTTACATTAATGGAATATATCAGTGTGAATTTTTCAACAGTCAGGTATATGGAATAAATTACAATTTTTGTATAGCCATGAAATTACGACTAAAATCTTCAAAATTATTTAAATTAATTTTTATCTTATAACAAAAATGTGCACAATAATATACTGTATATAAACTCTTTATTGACATTTTTACAGAAATTTAATACAAATTTACTAATAATACGTAATTTTAGTTAATGTGTATCGAAATTTAATTTTTTAAATCCGCCATATTGGAATTTCACATTAACAAATTTTTCAGAATAACGAACTTCAACGGTGGTCTCTACAAATTCGTTGTAACGAGATTTTACTGTATATGTAACATATACACATATTGTATGTAAGTATGTATGTTATAAGATATTTGTAGGTATGTAAGATGGGTATGTACATGCGTAAGATGCAGTGGTCGGAAAAAATACTTTTATTTTGTAGAGAACTACAGCTACTTTATCGAAAATGTTGTTAACTACAAGTACTTTTTCGAAAATATTAACAATAACTATTTGTTTTAAAAAGTACAAATCAGTTTTCAAAAGTAGTCACCACTTCGCTGCTTTTAAATTTTGTCAAATGATATAATCTACACTCGAAATTGAGGACACTGCTTCAGTGGTCCTCGTTATATCGCATCTGTCGGTGTACAATCAAATGCGATATAACAGAGTGCATTAAAAAATTAAAATTAAAACTGATAACATACAAGAAAATGTTTTGAATTTTACTCCACAACTACCCGATTCCGCGCACAGCATATGCCCTCTAGTATCTATTCTTTTAAATATATGCATATTAGAAACACGAATTTCAGCATTATATGTATAAGTACTATGGATAAAAACTTCTGCACTTAGGATTGTGTACTTTGAAATAAAATATATATACACATCATAAGATATGGACATCATTTATAAATATGAAAACGGGGGTATTTTTCAGCATCACGCATGTAAAAACATTTGCATGCATACAACAGTTACTGGATACTCTTTAAAATTAAAAAAAGTATGCATATTATATTGAAAGTATCTACATCATTCACAATTACCAAAAATGTCTTAATTTTTTTTTAATTTTTAATTTAATTTTTTTCTTTTTTTAATTATCAGCATCAAAATCGTCTTTATATACACAATTGTAAATTTCAGAGCTCGTAGATACTACAGTAACTGAATCAATACACACATAAAACTGACCATAGCTAAAAACTGGTTTTGACAAACCTAAGCAATTTGTTTTAAAAAGTTTGACCCGGGGCTTTATTTATAGTCATTGAAAAAGCTAATCGGATAGAAAATGAACATTATTCTTCAAGTTGCTAACTATAAATCTTGTACCATTGCACAGATCTTTAGAAGGTACTAAATGTTTTAATAATATTATGATAGCTACGAGGTATACGAAATCAGAATGATATATCTATACGCTGTTACATATTTATTCAATCCCGCCATCACTGCCGAACACAACTTCAGTAAGAATTTAAAAGGCATAAATCATTAACAATCAATGACAGATGTACTATAGGTTTGAAAGAATTAGTGGGTTAATTTGCCTATTTATGTATTTGTTTTACAAATAGGTAATTTGTACATTTTGTGGCTAATTTAATTTCAGTTAAATAAGATACCAATTACATTTCCGCTTTCAGTTTTCTCACTGTTAAAAATGAAGGATTCTTGCAAGTTGTAAGATTTAAATGACTTGTTTTAATAATTTTTGATTTTTTTAGATCTGAAAGGCTTTAAATTTACGTGTCAGAATGTATTTCTTTGTAAAGTAAAAAATGACTAATCTGTCCTTTTATCGTAGTTTGGATGATTTATGAAGATTTATCTTCAAAGTATTTAAGACATGGTATTGTGCGAAGTCACACAGACAGAATGACACATAAAAAAGAGAATATCGAAAATATAGAATAGACAAGTAATAATGAAGTAGAGAAAAAGCTGGAGTTAGATTCTTCAAATGCAGAAACCGACTTTGAGATAGAATGTGACACTAAAATTGAAGATCTGGAGAACAGGGAGAGAGTTTTCTAATGAAATTCAGTAAACGAATCGAGAAACATTTGTTTTAAATGTAAACAAGCAGAGAATCAGAGGAGCAGTACTCTCGAAACCATAGCTTGCACCCCCCTTTCCTCCTACCCACCTCCCAAAAAATAACAGAAATTGTGAAGAGAGGAAAAGTTAAACAAAAAAATTCCCTGAATTACATTTAAATTTTAACTATTTTAATGCAATGAAACATTACGTTTTGGGGGGTTGAGGAGGGTTGACGCTTGTGATACACGACATTACTCTTATGACACACAATCCTTTTTCATCCAATTCATGTACTTTATTGTAAATTGACTTTACCTAAAGAAACAAAATGCAACATCGACATATTGAAATACATTAGATCCAATGTAAGAGATAAAAACAGTAATCAAACAAACCAACCTACTAAATTTCATTAAAATTTTACAATTTGACTCATTGCAATTCTCTTATCCCAGTAGGCACATCGGAGCAGTGATCTTTTTTCCTCTCGAAAGAATTTGTATAGGATATATTTAAAAGAAACACATTGTAGCTAAAAATCTATAATGATTGCACCCCCCCCCTCTCCCCTACACACAAAAAAAGAAAAAAAATCTGGCTTGGACTTGCATGTTTAATTTATTTTCTGTTTAAAATCATTCGCTAAATAAAATGAAGCCAATGGAAATGTATATAGTAATAAGCTTAAGTGAATTAAAAGGGTCAAACTAATATAAAATTACAGTTTACACTTATAATGAAATATAACAGAAACCTTTAAAACAAAATTATCAAAAATGAAATTGCTTAAAATGAATTGGTTATTCAACTAACTTCAGCTACTTTATTGATTTTTTCGATAATATATGATATATTAGTACCATTCGTACGCTCTTGCGTTACTTTTATTTGCTGAAAACAGGTTGTTAAATATATGGTATGTATTTAAATTTTTGTATGCAAATATGTATGTTTTAAAACATTTGCGAGTACAGAATTATTATTAAAAAACAAAAAAACTTTGCCGACATATGACCTCCTATCGACCGTACCGCTCAAGGTAACGAAATGCCATTTGACATGTAGGTCTTATATGGCAAGGGCTCGAGAATGAGGTAAGACGAGTTGTGTACCGCACGCGTCCAATACTGGGAATGACACAAATTAAAACAGAAATCCGGAAGCCGTGATAGAACGCCAGTCAATACACTGAGAGCGTCAGGGAGGAGATCCGGTCTCCAAGCAATGACCCGACGTATCATCGCTTCCGAGTACCACGTGAAAGCTCACAAGAGTAACCAAACCTCAGAGACTAGCGTGAAGCCAATGCCCGAGAACTGCTTTACCGCCATCTCAGATCGTGGAGAACCTACAGAGGCACCCACTAGCTCCTTACCAACAGACAAAACAAAAATCCCTGGTGACTAGGCATTATGCGTCAGGGCTACGGAGTAGGGAATAAAAACAAAATGGAGGTACGGCCAGACCCAGTATCGCCTGTACTGCGTTCTCTCATCCGAGCCACTGACAACTACCTGCTTTCGCTACTACGGCAAGATGCGTCCCACAGCTGTCGCCTCTTGTAGGATAAATTAGGGTCTGCATGATGCTGCCGTTGAAACTGAATCACCGGAGACACTTGATCTCGGTGACATAGTCAAGAGACTGGAAGTGGAGTTCCATCGACTCTTGCCCCCGTCTGGGACCTCGCTTAAGCAACACTCCAAAAATGATTGTTGCCCCTAAGGCATTCTGGTCATCCTCCTACGTCGAAGTCAGATTGATTCGGGATTGATTCGTGGCCAAGAATGAAATAAAGCAAATGACAATCGAGGTCTCACAATTAGGGGTACTGTGACAAAATTTCAAAAATTTCAAATAGCAACACACATTGTTCTTTTTTTTTAATTGCAAATGATCTTTACAGTGAAAAACTACAAATAGTGTTAAAAACTAATTTTAATTGTAGAAATTGCTGCGCAAAACAAACGCAGAGAAGATAATTTCGGGCTCTTCTTTTGCTGCAAGACCAAATTGGTGACATTGACATCTACCGTCATTTCGCGTTTCCGTGGTTGGCAGGATCATTCGAATATACCTCAATCCGCTTTTGTTTGTTGGGGCATTTAATATCTAGTTATACACGTCAAATCCACTAAGTTTGACGTGAAAAACGCGATTAAACGTGAGATTTTGAATTGTCTTCATGTCGTGGTTTACTGTTGCCCATGCAATGTTTCATCATCTGTGAATGTAAACACTTAAACATTTTATAACATACGAGTAAATCTATTTGTTTTTTGTTGCCTGTGTGGGCGCATTTGTTCATATCACTGCTTTTATTTGAGTTTGTTTTATGTGGTCACTTCCAGAGCTAAAATTAGTTATTTAAAACTTGTTCAAACTAGTTATGATTTTTTACTGTGAAGATAATTTAACAATGAAAAAATTAGGTATTGCTTAATAAAATATTCAAAGTTTTGTCACTGTGACTAACTGTGAGACCTTGATCGTTGTTCTTTACCTCATTCTCGAGCATCTGCCAAATGACATATCGGTTCTTTGAATGGTACGATTGCTAGGGGCTCAAGCATCGGAAAAGTTTTCTTTTTAAATCACCTTATATGATGGATGCAAGTGGGAAAGATGGACGCAAGTGCGTTAATGGATGCCATTGCAAAAAATGGATGAGAGTGCGAAAGATGGATGCAAGGGCAAAAAATGGATGCAAGTGGAATAGTCAGTGTTACCAATTTAGCGATTTTTTTCTAAAATCTACCATTATTTATCAATAGTAATACTCGCCTTATTTATTATATATCGTTAAATACAGCGAATATTACTATTCAGAAACAATGATAGATATCTGAATTAAGAAATTCACTAAATTGGCAACATTCGTAAATGAAGATAACTAAGAGAAATAAAAATATTTATTAATCTTAACCACTCTGGTGCATATATAAAGTCTGACAATAAGGCAATTGCCTTAATTCTTGCTTTTTTCTGTTTGTAAAGAACATTAGATAATTAATATTGTTTAAATAAGTTTGCATTACTAATAAAAATAAAAATAAAAATAAAAATTCCAAGTCTACGAATGAGTGTTTGTATTAAACGTTTTTCACATATTGTCATTAATATTTTTGCTATAATATATATTTTAATTATCATTTCAATGAAATAAAAAATAATTAACAAAAGTATCTTCACAGTCATTTTTTTCAGACAATGGCATTTAAAATGAATTACCCTTTTTTTTTACATTGCATTTCTGTTAAACAGCGGTTAAGCTCAGCTGTACTTATAAAATACTTTTTTATAAATATTTTATCGGACCGAGCGTTAATAATTTAATTATATCTTTCCTTTAGAATAATGCATTTGAGCGGATCCTCGACCCTTAATTAATTCGAGTTCGCAGATTTGGAGTTCTTCTCAGCAGCAGATGGTTCTTGAACGATCTTTGTATGCAAATGTGGTTTTGATAGGAATTAGTTATGAGGTATTTGATTACTAATTTATGTCAACATCTGAAACCTGTCGCTTCAATAACAGTAGGATAGGGTTGTAAAAGTAATGTAATTGGGTTTCGAGTTTCGATGTAAAATCTAGGTTTATGCGTTTTAGCTTTGTTTATTCCCATCCAAATATGATATGATATATTAGAAAAACATTCAAGCGTTCTGTCATTATTTTTATTTCTTAAAAAAGGTTTGATATATATACTATATTCTATGAATTGAAAGTTGTATGAAAATATGTAAATAATAACATTATCAAATGTTTGTATGTATATAACATAGATGAAAGTTCGAAAGATGGATGTAAGTAGTAGGTATGTATGAATGTAAGAAAGGTTGTATGTCAGTATGAAGGCAATGCATTAAGGAGATTTGGTAACTTTTGAAGTAAATTTTTATTGGAGTATTTTATAATACCTGTGACATATTATTAAAATGGTTTTATGAAGGAAAATGATTTAATCAAGAAAAATAAAGTTCTTATGATATTAAAATTTTTTGAAGAAAATTAAGAAAATTTTAAAATCCTATTTCTCCTACAATTTTGCACTTACTTTTTCAAAAAATAATTTCTTTTTACATGCTTTTCTTACACGTGTGTTCTGTATCGGTAGGGATCAATTTTCCAAAAAGTGCTTAGTTTAAGAAAATAAATAAAATGTTTTGACACATGTAAAAATATAATAAAAATTACTATTTACTTAGCATTTTTATTTTTTTAGAAATAAACTATATTACTAAAAATCCGACCCCAATTATATGAAATGCACCTTAAGAATCTATTTCCCTCCCCCCAACTCCCGAAAAAAAAGCGATTGATTTGAAATGTGTATGCTAAAGTTTTAGCATTTTGATCATACTAATATATTGAAAAAACAAAACTTTGAAAATTGAATTTAATAGTTGTAACTCTGAAACATTTAAAGAGAAATGGATACACTAAAAAGCCTTTTTCAAATTTATAATTATCGGATTTTTACATTACTTCGCCAGAATATACGAGGGATATCTAAAAACATTTTAAGCAAACAATTGGAAAAATTGATATTTTCGTCATTTTTCGCCAATTGAAGTGTCTCCTTATACAACCAAGTCGCCTTATGAATGGAGTATTCAGCGCGAAGGGAATTTAAAAAAAAATATATATTTATTAATCTAATGGCTGTTCGTCAGTGAACTTGCCGATTCCCCACGCTAATGTTAAACCTATGGGCTTAGGATGCATTTGTATATTTAAAATATCTCCACAGGAAATTAATATTTTTAACTTCTGTTTTCTGTGTACACTTCTTAAAAGACGCTTCTTTTTTTCTTAGTTGTCAAAATTTTTATAAAATATATACTTAGTTTTATGTGAAGCCTCAAAATCTTATTCAGTTTCGCTAAGATATTAACACATAAAATTATAAATTAAGCACATATTTTAGAAATATTTTGATAACTAAGAAAAAAAGAGATATCCTTTAAGAATAGTACACAGAATAAGGAAGTTAAAAATAACAATTTCCTCAGGAGATATTTGAAATATACGAATGCATCCAACGCCCATAGGTTTAAGATTAGCGAGGGGAATCAAGAAGTTCACTGACGAAAAGCCTTAACCATACTGGCGCGTAATTTCCCAAAAAACAGTTGTTTTAATTCTTTTTTCTTTGGTTTTCAGAACATTAGTGATAAATATTGCTTAAATAATTTTGTATTACCAAAGAAAATAAAAATAAAAATTCCCAATTCACGAATCAATAATTGTACTGAAATCTTTTCCCGTATTTCTAAAATAGATTTATGTAACATTTTAATCATCATTTCACCGAATTATAAAAATGAAAAATAAAAGGTATTTTCATAACAGTTTTTAAGACAATAACATTTGAGTGAAATGCCCTTGTTTCATATCATACCTCAGTTTCATGATACTTTATAATTTATATTTCCTTTAGAATAATGTAACTGAGCGGATTCTCGACCCTTAATTTATTAGAGTTCGCTGATTTGGGGTTCCTTTCAGCAGCAGATGGTTCTTGAACGATCTTTGTATGAAAATGTGGTTTTCATGAGAATTAGTTATGAAATAGAATTGATTATTAAATTATGTCAACATCCGAAGCCTATCGCTTCAGTAGCGATAGGATAGGATTGTAACAATAATATATTTTAGTTTTAAATTACGATGCAGGATTTAAGTTTATTTGTTTAGCTTTATGGCATTTCCAAGTCATTAAGATATCTTAGCAAACATTTATGGATTCTTGTATGTACAATAAAAGTATACACATGACAGAATATGATAAAAAGAATTGTAAAACTCTTCGAGGCTTGTAAAAGCTTTTTTTTTTGAAGAAGAAGAAGAAGAAAAAATAAAATGTATCGAATATTTGTAAAATTGTTTCAGTTTCCACGGTAGACTTTATTAGTTTTGCGATATTTGTTCTTTATATCAGCATACGAGCGTCTATACTATTGTTGTTTCTAAGACCTCATGAGCGACAAAGTTGTAAAATCAGGTCCTGAAAGCATTGCGCAAGCGGGGTCGCTGTTTTTATTTACAAGCACCATAAAGAAGATTCTTTTACAATAAAAACTTTTGGAGGATTTCTTCAATATAACTTTTATTTTTTTTTTCTAAAATTATTTAACTGCGAGAAAGTATACCATTTTAAAGTTATAAAATGGAATCTCTTGTTTCTAATATTCTCGTGTAACACAGTTGATATTATTAACATATAGAAACAATTAAAAAAAGAAAGAAAAAACATGTACAAGGCGTAGGCTATGAAACACTTTCCAACACTTCCAGGGTATTGTTACGAAACTGCATGTTTTTATACAATGACAGGGGCTATCTAAATAAATTAGAAAGCATATGATACAGCTGAAAAGGCACTTTCAGCCTTTTCCGCTCATTGATGATAATGTATTCGACGGTAGTGTAATTCTGTTATGCATCCCTACATATGTTATATAAATTTTAATGCACACCACATGCCGCACTAAAACTTAATTCAGCTAGATAATGCATAATGGAACTTAAAATGCACTTCCGAATATTACCATCTATAGACGGCAATGTTTCGAAATTCTTTTGTGCAGTCCTGTATATGAATTTACTTATATTTTACACATTCCACTCAGTGTTTTAAAATTTAATTTTACTGAAAACCGCACAATACAGTTGAAAACACCCTACCAGCATTTCCTGCCCGTAGAAGGTAAAGTTTTCGAATTGTTTTGTGCAGCCCTGTATATGGCCTCTAGAATTTATGACATAATATACCAAATCACACCACAAAATATATTAAACCACACCACATAATAAACCAAATTTTGTTAAATTTGAAATTGCATAGCACAATTTAAATATGCTTTCAATTATTATTGTTGGCAGGCGATAATATATCTGAATCCTTTTGTGTGGTAAATAACATTAAATATTACATGTAAGATTTTCTATAGGGAAGCTGTTATCATGCATCTCTATAACATATGTTAATTTTATTATATTAGAAATAGAATAGCCTTTTAGACATAATATTATCTAATTATTTTGTGTGTCCCTGTAATTGAACGATAAATGCTACACACGCTTTTTTCTATAGGATACATGTTGCAGTGCATACTATCATTAAAATGTATTCCAAGCATTTATCACCCAAATATATCCTAATTCTTTTGAGTGCCTTGTAAACGAATTATATACATTGCAAACTCTATTTTGAATAGCGAACATGATACAACAAATTTCAATAATATATATATAAGAAAATCAAGAGTATTTACAGATAGAGACACAAAGCGGACACACACTTTCAACTATGTTAGACAGTATTATTACAAATATATACTTTAGATATTAACTAGATTAGCACATAATGGCAAATCAACTAAATTCGTAAGTTTTAGTTAATATGCGATAGGAAATTACGACACTTAACGCAATAGCAAGTATAACTTCATACAGCTTACAAAAAATTAGTTACAGTACATTGCGATTTTCCTGCAGTCTAAAAGAAATGTTATTTAAAAAATAGAATAGGCATTTTATAGACCAGAGTCTTAATTTAGGATTCTGGACGCATTAAATTCGAATGAAAAACACTCATGAATAGTGCTAAATTTTCTCTTTAAAAGGAATATTAAAAGGTTACTAAAAAATTTTCAAATTCATCAATTCAATTAGAAAAGAAATATATGATATCTGATTTAATGTCAAGATCTGAAGTTGTGCGGTTCAAAAACAACAATGTAAGGATATAATGAGTTTTAATTTGTGTTTCGTTTATGGGACAAAGGTGAAATTTAAATATCTTGTGTTTTCGAAACAAGTAAAATGGCTTATAAAAGAATATATTTACTTTTGAATTTCAATGTGAAAAATATAAAAAAAAGTATATGAAAACTATATGAAAAATAAAAAAGAATTCGTGTATGAATAACTTATTATAGATGTATACATATTTTAAAATGTTGATTTAATAATTTAACACGTTCGCTGACGGTGACACATACGTGGCGTTGCTTTGTCTCTCATTTGACATTGCATTTGTAATCCAAAATTACGATTTCATACCGGAAATTTTGACAGAATTTTTTTAATTTTATTTAATGACGAAATGTTTGTCATTAAATAAATCAAATATTGCTATTAGTATTTTCTGGTATGAATTCGGAATTTCTGAATAAAATGAAATTGCGTTAATATTAACCCGGTAGTGAACGTGTTAATTAACATTTCATTGAAATAGAAAGAGAGGAAAGATATTTTCACAATGAAATATTTTCTTTTTCTTTTTTCAAACAATAGCTTTTGAAATAAATTACTTTCAATTCACATTACATCTTTGGTTGTTCCATATGATTTTTTTAAAATTATTAATCTGGAAGAGCTCAGCGGTACCTACAAAACAATATTTTTTTAAATATCTTATTTGACCAAGCGTTAATTATTTAATTATATATTTCCCGTAGAATAATGCAATTAAGCGGATTCTCAACCCTTAATTAATTCGAAATTG
This sequence comes from Maratus michaelseni, assembly GCA_963931845.1. Lineage (NCBI taxonomy): Eukaryota > Metazoa > Arthropoda > Arachnida > Araneae > Salticidae > Maratus > Maratus michaelseni. The sequence goes on along the minus strand of OZ007590.1, from coordinate 250,523,513 downwards.
CAGATTTGGGGTTCCTCTCAAGAGCAGATGGATCTTGAACAAACTTTGTATGCAAAATGTGGCTTTTTTTTAATAGAAATTAGTTATGAAATATTTGATCACTAATTCTTGTCAACAACCGAAGATCGCTGCAGTAACGATAAAATATGTTTATTATCATAAGAAATTTTAGTATTCAATTTCTATGTTGTGTGAAGTTTGGGTTTTAGCTAAGTATTTTTTCATGAAGCTAAGTTAACAAATTAGAAAAACATTTATGTGATTCAAAGAAATAAAAATATTTTCAAGATAAATAATGAGAAAGAGTCTCTAAAAATATTTCTAATTATTGTCAATATTTCGTTTTAGAAGAAATTTAACGTATCTAATATTCGTAAAAATACTTCTAGTTTCACGGTAGAATCTTAAAGTTATGCGGTATTTGATTACTTACTTATGTCAACATTTGAATAGCGCCACCGCAGTAATAATAAGATTAAGGTGGTAAGCTCAATACATTTCATTTTTGAATTTTCATGTACATTTGAAATTTTGTACTGTGCAAATAATATGACATGTCAGAGAAACATTCATTCATTCTTATATTCTAAAGATACAAAAAAATATACAAGAGTGCTGTAAATATTTGCTGCAAAAACTTTCTGTGATTACAAGAAAATTTTAAATTGAATTAGTGTTTGTAAATTAATAAAAAATACTTCCAATAAGATTATTAACTATTTAATTGTTGATTTATATCAACATCCGAAACCAGCTATTTCAATAACATTGGGATAGTGTTATAGTAATATTAATTTTTAACTTTGCATATGGATTTAAAAATAAAATTTATTTCTTTTAATTTTCGTTTTTTTTTCTAACTAAGATAACATGTTATAACATCATTTATGTTTTCTTGTATGTCAATCACATTGTACACTTTTAATCTTTCTACAAATTACGCTAATTAGTTAACAACTATTAACTGTAGATTAGAACTTGTTTGTTTTGCTATACATTTTTCGAAATAATTTTAGTTTTTCTTTTTTCTTTAAACCAACAAATGGAACATCCAAAATGTTTTAAAATGAAACATTAATGAAAATCATAGGACTTATTTAATGATTTTTAAAAAATAAATTATCTTTGTTTTATTTTTTATTTTTGTTTTCTTTTACAATTATTTTTTTAAATTTTTTTATTAAAGATCGATAGACTGATTTTAATCGGAAATTAGACAGTCAGCTGGCGACGAAGGATATAAAGAATAATGGTTATTTAAATGTTTAACTCCCCAACACCACACCTCACAATTAGCGAGGTTGTATGCAGTTGACATTCTATAACCTCTGTATATATTCTGATTTTGATTTCTGAAATGTATATTTCATATTTAGACCCCTATAAAAATCAGAGGGAATCAGATTCACAATCTTCTCGAATTACCCCCACTGAACCTTTACAATTCAAATTACCTCCATGAGGGAGTGCGACAAATGTCTGAAAATCACGAGGCAAAAATGTTTTACTAACTCTAATGATGCAAGATATGAAAATTTACTCGTTGGTAATGATATGCAAAAATTGCGAATTCAAATTACGTAAATTCAAATATTTAATCACCTATTATTGTGCATTTAATATTTTTCAATACTGAAAAACTGCTGGTTTGTGAAAAATTGGGGTAGACTTGGTAATTTGTTTTCTTGTTGATTGATTATTCTATCAGATGTGGTCTATAACCAATTTCGAAGGCTTTTATCATTCATCATTACAAAGAATTCTAATTTATTAGATTTTTTTTGTCAAGAAAATACATTTCCTTAACACAATCGTACATTAATAAACTCCGTAATTTCCGAGATAGATTCTTTCAATAATTTAAGGAAAGTATGACTCTGCTAGAAAAATTTGCGACTAAAAAGTTCTGAAGAAAGATTTGTGCAGTACTCTGGAAGAAAAAGATAAAATGATGCTGCGATGAAAAAAATTTCTCGTTTTTACTGTACATCGTGTCGATAAACATCTAATAAATGCCAATGTACAATCTCATAACATTTTTTACCCATTTTGGAGAAATGTTAGGGATTTAAAAGAGGCTCAAGCAATCTGTGTATTCAAAATAACAATGTTAACAGTCAGAAATCATGTTATCAGCATCTATATCTGAAACCGTTTCAAATTTTGTACAATAAAGTTAAATCGTTATGAACCAAAGAAAACAATATTAATTAAAAAATTGATTCACACACTCTAAATGGAACTAAATGATATCAATAAATAAGTGAAGGTTTAAAGCATCACTCTGACATAGATGTAGTTCTCTAGCACATAGACGTAGACTCTACAAAAAAAAAAAAAATCCTTAAGCTTTATTTTTTAACAAAAAGTTTCTTTTTGAAATAAGTTTGCTTGAGATAGAAGTAAATAATATTTTATGTAAAATATTTTGATTTTCTTTAATAATGAAGCATAAAAATTGACAAAAGGACCATTAAAGCTCAAGTACAAAAGAAAGAAAACGGAAGACTTCATTGCATTATATTCTCCAAATTGGTACCAATAGCTTCTTTTTGCTACCAAAAATATTTTATGAGAGAATTTCTTAGTCTTTTGATTTGTTATATTATGCAAAAAAAAAAATTTAAAAAAATGAAAAATAAATAAAGCGCTATACAAAAAACATAAAATATATTGATATCGAATTTTGTTCGAATTTAAAGTCATACGTCTTTTTGAAGCAAAAATTTCTGATACGATGCTAACGAGTTAGAAAAATATTTGACATAGAAATAAAAATACGTTAAAAAATTAATGAAACGTAAGCAAAGGACCAAGCTGAAAAAATCGTTTATTTTTTGGCCATTCAGAGGTATATGCCAAGGAGTCCTATGACCTATCAACGGAGATTACGGATTAATCTTGATTAAATATTTAGAGGAGCAGTAACGTTAGAACTTTTCAGAAAGAAGGTTAAATGTGCGTGATAAAATTCACATTTACTTAGGATTTTGTAGCCGTTAGTTTTAAAGCAAGAATGAGGCAACATTTAATTCAACAAGAATTTACTGACGTAAGAAGTATCCAGATTAGATTCAGCAGCGGAAATAATATTTAACAATGCTCTACATGTTACAAAGGAAATTTGGCTACAACAGAACTTTTGCGTTGATTGTTTTTTGCGTGTGGCATACCGTTTGAACAGTTTAGGCACTTCAAAAGAGCCCACGAGCTTTATACACGGTCTGAAAGTTAGTGTTTTGCAGATTCTTAGGAAGGTAAGAAGTTAAGTCTAACCGTAATTATAAAAGAAAAAGTTGAAACAGTGAGACAAAAAATAAAATTAAAAAATAAAGTAGATTTTAAGTATAAGTTACTAATTTAAATATAGTTGTAAAGCATGAGAAATATGAGAAAGTAAAACTATGCACTTATTCATTAAATAAAAAAAAGTGCGACAGTAAATTAGTATTTCAAATCATAATAAGCAGTGTAAAAATATTGGTACCAAAATATTCATTTTTCAACTAAGCAATTTATATTGCAAAAGTCAATAAAGTTAATCGTACAGATACTGAAACTCATACCGTCGTAATATCTGATTGAAAAGATAATAATGTTCCTATTTTTTATTTTTTTTACATGGAATTTGTTGGAGTATTACAAAAGTATGCTACATGAAAACAACATTAATTTAACCAACTGTGTGACATACAATGCTCTTAAATTCCCAGTACTGCAGAAAGAGAGTCCTTCACGTAGAATGTACACAGCTAATTAAGGAAAACAAACAGTAAGGGAGCCGAATGTCGCGAACAGGCCCTAATGGATGAGTCCGGGCGGCATGCATTATCCGGAAATCGTTCGTTAATTTAGGCGAAGTGAAACTGAGTGGAGAGCATCATTTAACAGATCTGGGAATCTAAAGGGACGGAGAATTTTAATTTGATTTGGAAGAGGCGAGCGAGTCTCCTGGCTTATTTTATTAAGTTCAATAACAAATGCAAGTAAATGGAGACTATTTATTTGGAAAGATTTTGCATAAGTAGCAACTGTTAAACTACATAACAGAAAATAAAAATTTACTATTATTATTTTTTAAATAACTTGAAAATTTTAAACTGGCATGAACTGCAAAGATTTCGTTATGTTAAGAAGTGAAATATACTTATCTTCTTTAATAAAAAGCTACGCGTTGCTGACGACTGGCTTTTTGGCTAATCGTTGCCACAGATTAATCTCGGAAAATGAAACATTTGAAGTTACTGAAAAAATTAATAGCTCGAAAAGTATTTGTTTGAAAATTGTTATACAAACTGCGTCAGAAAGATAAAAAATTGTATTTTTCTTCATATAAATTTCAAATCTAATGACTATGCCGTTTTTCAAATATTGAATTTCAAAAATTACTAAATTTCGCAATAGAGTACCATAGCGATACCTTCACGCGTAAAAAGATAATGATAACGGCAATGTGTTCTGACGTGTATACTGGCTGTAGCACGAGTCACAAATTATAGTAGCCTTATTACTTGTTAAAATATAAAAGTGAATTATGATGTCACGAGTACATGATTTTTATTTAATTTCATAAAAAAATGATTTTTGGTATTGTTAGTGGACAATCATATGTATATATTAAATGTAAAAAATCTGTTACAGTTTTCAATTAAAAGAATGGCTTTCATCTATATTTTGTAATCCGGGAAGCCCGGGTTGGATCCTCTGGTACTATATATAAAGTATGGACTGATAAAAAAGCTAACTCAAGTTCTCTAAATTTTTTTTAGAAATATAGAAAACTGAATTAAGAACATCTGCATCAAATGCTTTATATATCAAGTACAGTGAGTTTAAATTAATCTACAACTTTGAACTAAAATATCATCTCTGAGGCTAAGTAGATGTCGCACGAATGCGTGGAATGAGAAATGACATAACAGGAAATTCTTGAACGTCCCTACCACTCTTTTAAAAATGTCTTCCAAACTGTCATTTTTCGATGGCCGTATTTATATTTTTAAAATTGCTATTTATGTGGTGAAAATGCAACGCTATTTCTACGGAAGTCTTTACGACACCATTAACCCTTTAATTATGTCCAGGAATGAATATTTTTATATTCAATTGTACCGCAATTTGCAAAAAAAAAAAATCTTTCTGGTAGATTTCTCTTGAAAATATACTATTATAAGTGTATGACAGAGATTAGTTTTCAAATAGTGGTGTAAATAGAAAAAAAAATATTTCACTGGGATTTATTAAACAAATCCACAAATTTGCAGGTTTTAGAACATTTCAGAAAAAGATAATTAAACTGATTTATTTTTCATTTCGCATAAGATATTATTTAAAAGATATATATTTTTTTAGACTTAGTATATGTTTAGAATGCATTTATATACTCGTATATAGTATATATGCTCGATAAAAGTTTGGAGCATTTCAGAAAAAGAAAATTAAACTGATTTTTGTTTTGTAAAATGACTTTTTTTGCATTTTGCGCAACATATTATTTAGAAGATTACTTAGAACTTGTTTCAAAAATGCTTCTTTAAAACTCTGAAATCAGTTGATTTCTGGAGATGAAGGAACGCTTTTCGGAATCGTTGGTAATTAGGAAGTGGTTATATTACATAGTACATTTTCGAAAACCTCAGGAAAGATAAAAGCGAGATTATGAAACACTTGTCTTCTTTTACAGTGTGCAATGACAATATCTATTATAAAATATGTGCAGTGACGGCTCGTGATTGGCTTTATTTGAGGCACTAAATGCATGGCTGTTAAATTTATTCTTTTTTACCACTATTATTAAAAAGGAATAATTTATTTAATTTACTGTCAGAAAGTTGCGCCATTAAACTGCTGTCTATTTCTCTAGAAAACTAACCTATCCCAATAGAATTACTATTAATAATACCACAATACCCTGGTCTAATGAAGTTAAGTACCTGGGGTCACCCTTGACCAAAGACTAACTTTCAAGAAACATATTCTTAACATCAGGGGGAAAGTCGCTGGAGCCACGATTGCACTTAAACCTCTACTTAATAGCAATACCCTGGCTATCCACAAGAAACTTCTCTTTTAGAACACTTTTTTTTACCAATAATCACCTACGCCTGTCCAGTCTGGGGCTATATCTGTAAAACCTCTATGAACAACCTCAGTCAACTCCACAACAAAAATCTTCGTATTGTCAGAAATGCTTCCCGTTACCTACGAAATAGCACTATTCATAGAGACCTCAAAACTACTACATTAACAAAAAAAATCAACCACCTTTCTAAAAAAAATCATGAAAAACTCTATGATCTCCCTAATGAAATAATCGCGGAATTGCGGGATTATGACGCCTTCGAACCACATCATCGTAAAAGACCAAAATATTCAACCATTATAGACTGTGAGAATTAGTGCTCACCATAACTGTAACTGTTTCTCTTTTTATTTTTTACTTAGTAATTTATTCCACATTATAAATACCTAATTTCTTACTGATAACTTAACATCTAAGATATAGAAAAAAAAAAATGTATGGCTCTTTTGAGTTCTTTTTTGTTTATGCTTTGCCCGCCTTTTCATCACCTGGAATTTATGTGAGGTTTCACGAACATGTTCCAAACCCTATTTTTTACTTTTCCAACTTCCTTACTAGTAGTTAGTTATAACTACAGCTATATCATTTTACCTTCTTCCCAATATTTAGACTCTATCCTTAATCTCTTTCGCTTTATTTTATTATTCCAAATTTATTATAATCTCTTTTCTTAATTTGACATCTATCCTTTTTATTGTAATTGTTCCTTTATCTTGTAGTTAATACGACATCTTAACTTTTTCCAATGGCTCAATGCAATACAAGACACTCTATTCACAAAAGACTAGGCGTAAGTTGTTTGCAATTCGGAAGCCCCTTAACCGACATCAACTGTTCGGCAACTGTTCTGTCATTAAACAAGGAAAAAATAAAAAAAATAATGGTATGAAAATAATATAGGTTTCAAGCATGCATTTAGTGCCCCAAGAAAAAGACAATCACGATCCGTCACTGAATATATGCATCGTGTTACAACATGTAAGAGAATACTAGCACTAAAAACATAGGAGGTGATGCGGACATTATGTCTGAATTAGAAAAAAAGGTAGATTTATTTTTCAACACTTTCAAACATAGTTGACGAGTGTTTATGTATTCTGTTTGTATGGTCGTCTGTCTGTCCCTGCTCTAACTCGCGTAGGATTGCCAAGTAATTAATACACTTTATTGAGGTATACCATGGCATGTTCAGTATTGAAAATGAAGTGTGTAGCCGATGTAGTTCATTTACAGGGGCTCTCAAAAGAATGCCGTTACATTAGGGTCTATGGAGGAAAATCCTTTGCAGTGTCTTTTAATGATGTCCCTTTATTTCAAACATTGAAATTGATATGCATTACTAAAGTGCACTACAACATGCTTATTTTAAAATACAGGTGTATTCTATCCTTATTTTTGTGTAGCACTTATGGTTGGTCTACAGAAGCATTCAAAACAATTAGGTTATATTATGGTATATGGGGAAAAGTCGTTTACGGTGTATTTAAATCATCTGACACAATCAAAAACATAATGAAATTTATATGAATTTCTGAGGTGCACTTAAACATGCTTTCTGTACAATATGGAGTATAAAGCATTTATCATTTATTTAAAAGGGCTAGACAAAACAATTCGGATAAATGATGATATACGGGGGAAAACTGTTTGCAACGTATTTGTCTTACACTATTTCAGATATAACGAAATGGATATATATTATTCAAATAATAAGACAGTGATATACATAACTGAAGTTTACTACAAGATAATTGCTGTAGAATATGATGTGCAGTGCATAGCAATTATCATTCATTTATAGGGACACACAAAAGATTTTGGATATAGTACTGTATCCGAAGTATTGTCTATTAGTGATAACTGCTAGACGTGCGCTAGACGTGCATTTTTTAAAAAAATTAATTAAATTTTTGCATACTACGGTGTGCGTATGAATGCTATAGATCATATTCAGGGCTACACAAAAGAATACGAAAGCATTACTAAGCATGAGCGTAAAATGCTTGAATTTAGTTTTAAATTGAGATAAGCATTTTCAAGCTAAGCTATATTTCGTATACTTAGTTTTCAGAATATGTATAAAATCATACACAAGTCCACGCAAAGAATTCGATGCATGGTCGTCTAAGGATGGTAATTTTTGGAAATGTGATTTCAGTAGTTTTAAATGCGTTTTTGACTGAATTAAGTATTTATTTATTATGTGGCGTATATAAAACTCTGTAGGTAATATACATGGCTGTATAAAAGAATTCAAGCATGTTTCTGATTATTGGTAGAAATTGTCGAAGGGGAATTTTCACTTGTGTTATGCACTTTTTAATGTACTAAATTGTAGCATACTATTTAGAATATATACAAATATATAGATCATATACAGGGCCACACAAAATAATTGTATGACTTTTCAGGCTATTGACGGTGTTTTATAAAATCTGATTTTCAAAAGTGATATACGTTTTCTAAAATTTATGCTTAAGTATCTTATTTACATTATTATGCAGCGAAGTTTTGTTAAAATATTCTGGAATGTTGGACAGTGTTTCACATGATCTGTGCTTGACGCATGATTTTTATTCTTGTTAAACATAACATGGAAGATTGTAGTAACTGATGCAATTTCTTACAAGAGTCCAGTTCGGCTCTAATATTTTGACCTTTGCTTTAGAATACAAACTGACGATAATGACAAATGCGTATTTTAAACCGATGTTTCTTTAAAATTGTGTTTTGCGAGCTCTCGCGTATCCGCAGTGCTTTATATGTTAAATTTGATAAAATTTGGTTTTCAAAAGTGATATGCGTTTTCTAAAATGTATGCTTAAGTATCTTATTTACATTATTAAGCAGCGAAATTTTGTTAAAATATTCTGGAATGTTGGAAAGTGTTTCATGATCTGTGCTTAACGCATGATTTTTATTCTTGTTAAACATAACATGGAAGATTGGTGTAACTGATGAAATCTCTTACAAGAGTCCAGTTCAGTTCTAATATTTTGACCTTTGCTTTAGAATACAAACTGACGATAATGACAAATGCGTATTTTAAACCGATGTTTACAATTGTGTTTTGCGAGTTCTCGCGTATCCGCAACGTTTTATATGTTAAATTTGATGAAACCGATACAACCGTTAAGGAGATTTTGTTCTTTTTAAACTATATTTTTACTATTATTTGAGTATTTTATAATATTGATTTAACATATTATTAAATTACTTTATTAAGAAATGATTTAACCGAGAAAAAGAAATGTAAATATGGTAAAATTGAAAAACAAATTAGAAAATTTTAATACTACACTTTTACAATTTTAAACTTGTCATTAATTCTTTCCATATTTTACTTAGAAAAGTACTCTATATCCCTAAGGATTAGATTTCCACAATGTCTATTAGTTTAAAGAGAAAACAAAATGTCAGGACACATGTAAAACTACAGCAAAATATACTGTTTTATTTAACAACAACAAAAAAAATGATTTATATTCTTGCAAATCTGATCCTTAATTTCATAAAACACACCATAAGAACGCCAAAAATAAATATAAAAATGAGGCATATATGCTGAAGTTTAGTCAGTTTACACATAGTGATATAAACTGAAAAAACACAAACTGGGAAAAATGAATTTAAAGATTGTAATTTTGAACCATTTAAAGGACAATTGATGCAGTAAAAGCCTTTTTCACATATTTTTATTTTCTTCTATCTATAATAGAAGAACGTATTACAATCGAGCATTTTCGACTTCTGAATTTCGACGGATTTACACGTTTTAGGGGTCAGAAATCCCAAAAAATACAGGGTGTATCAAAAAACCTTGACACACTTAAAAAAATTATAAAACAAAATATATACAAGATAGAAACTAGAAATTCACGTATGTGTTGCCTGAGATATCAGAGGGTTTTTTTTTAATCTAGAAAATAAATTTCAACATGTGCACGCACTTTTCGTGGCACGGAGAACATCTAGTCGATAATCTATCTCGGCCCATGTGCATTCCAACATCGATTGTGTGACACAGATTCCCAAATTCTGCCACTGTGGCGGTTTACTTCGCCAGAAACATAGTACACTACAACGAGCTTTTTTTTTTTTCATCGGACTATTAATCAGCCTTAATCAGTATGTGTACAATTAATCAGTTTTCTTAAACCCGAATATCGATTTTTAGTGTGCTATCAGTTCTCGATTAAACATTTTCAGCTGCGTAACTGAATTTATACTTGCAAGATTAACAAAATAATATAAATTTCAATGTTGTTAATTTATCATTTTTGTTTGTAAAACATGTGTTTGTTGAACATTAAAATATTTACTTGAGGATTGATAACATCCGAAATAACCTATATTTCGTCTAGAGAAAACTAACGAACACGCTATAAAAACTACTCGGAAACGTTTCCGAAAATCATTGGCAGCAAAAGAAACTGTTTTTATAAATGCTTCTTTAAATTTCAAAAATATATTCGTTTCTGTTATTTATAAAGATAATATTTTCGGAATTGTGGGTAACTCGGAAGTGGTTATTGTATGTTTTCTTTCGTGGTTACATTATATTTTCATTGATTAAGAAACATCTGTCTTTTAGAATATGATAAATATATATCGACCCAATATAAATATTTTGTTAGCACTATAGAATATATTTTATTTAAGCATTTTAATGAAATATTTATGCATTTGCCGTAATTCATTTTATAGATAAGGTGAACGATTAATGAACGAAACAATGGTTTAATGAATCTGTAGATAACTTAGCAGCGTATTCTGCAATGCTGGCGTTCATGTTTAAGAAAGATAATATTCTAAGAATGAAATTGATAAAATTGATGGGATTTCATAACAACAAATTCATCCATAAACCTTATCTATACACGTTTATTTCAGCAAACACTTCAAATTAATGTGAAATTGATGTCGACACGAGTAATACATTAATTTATAGTAATTATAAAATTGTTTGGGGGTAAATGTTTATTTTACAGTCGTTTTAATATATCATTCTTTTATTAAAACTTTTCAAAATTTATCTAATGTGCGCTTTGTCCATATTTTACGTTGTCTAACCTAAGTTTGCATGGTAATGTGAGGACATGAGGTGTTCTGCTACACATTTTGCCTTGGAAATTAATATGCAGAAACACGCATTGAATGTTATAAATATTAGAAATTATGTATCTCGAAAATGAGCTGTCATCCTTATGAATTGATATTCATGGAAATTTTCAATAAATTCTGATTTTAAATAACTTGAACAGGAACAACAGACATTTTACATATTTTTATAATGCATTTTATTTGATAACCATAATGAGAATACATAAATTGAAATAATAGAATATGACATGATTTGTAATGATAATTATTATACAGAGAAATCTCGTTAAACCGTCACTCTTTGGGATCGATGATTGCGACGCTGAAAGCGGGGGGCGGTACAAGCGAATTAATTAATTTAGGCAGTTAAATTGGTTATATTCATTGTTTATCGAGCATGATATTCAAACTTATTTATGAGCTTTAACATTAATTTAGTTTATAATAGATAAAATTCTCTTTTACAATACATTTACTTAGAAAAGTAACATTAAGGAGAGAGACTTCATCTAGAATTCGCATTCAAAAAACATTTATTTTACAACTGTTTTAAATGGAAAATTATACTATTATTAAAATGTATTACAATTCATAAGAATTTAGCAAATAAAAGAAGCATTACCTGAAAGAAGCCTGCCAAAGAATGTTTTTACTTATTGATTTGTTTCTTCCTAAATTCAATTTTATTTTCTAATTTCATCAGCATTGCTAAATTCTTTTACTGTTTCTAGAATCAATAAAAAAAATTACGTAATGGACGGACGGCCAAAATACACCCAATGCATTTTAATCACCAATTTTTCCAAGGAAAAAAGGAAAAAAAAAACTAGAAACAGCTATTCGACTAAAAATTATGCCTTTTTTCAATTTATGTAAAAAAAATAAGTGGTAATCTTTATATTGAAAATGTAAGAAACTTTGAAAATTTCATTACGAATACCTTTTTTTATCCTTAGGATATCAGCCGGAAGTCATTCGGTCAATTAGTTTAGGGATTGTGAAGATTTAAATTTTAAATTCTAAGTTAAATTCATTTCTGTTCTTTGCAAAACAGATTACGATGCGGGTAGCTTTCTATGACTAGCTCAAAAACTACTTGGCGGAATGATCTGTAATTTTGTTTTCGTATAGAAGCTTCTAGAAATAGATTTCTATTAAAAGATTTATAGGTTACAATTTATAAAATTTTGAAAAATATTATAAATTATTTAGTATGCTCTTGTTACTTCTAGTACTTTGCTTCTGTGGAAGGACCGATTTATTTTTGCACCCCCCCCCCCCCCAATATACAGTGGAACTCCAGATATACGTTACCTGAGTTGTACGTTTCCCTCAGTTATACGTTTCAACTCAGCGGTCCCGGCCGCTTGCCATTAAAACTTAACTGAGTTATACGTTTTGAGTTGTACATTTCCCTCAGTTATACGTTACGTTTTTGCGTCCCCGGCCTAAATTTTTTCTCATTTATGCATTTTGTAACCGGAAACACTGACGACGCGTCGGATGAATATGATTTGAAAGATCTCACTCTAACTTCACAGCTGCTCTAAGGGCTTTTGACGTTGTAAAACGGTTCGTCAGTAGTAAAAGCAGTAACGGTAAGGCGGCTGCATTATTTACAGAAATGCAAAGGTTGCTGTTGAATGTCGGCACTGTCGAAAAGAAACAATCGAGTATTAGTGATTAATTCTACAAGATTCAGTAAACTACTTAAATGTCTTTTGATAAATGATTTACATGCCAAGACAATTCCAATAATTTCTTTTAAGTACACGATGCGTATTGAAAATATTTTTAATAAAGCTTTTATGATAAAATAACTTCATGTATACTTTTCTTATGTACTTGTTTCTACTCTGTTCCATTTCCGAAACTTTATGTCATGGGTGCAATAATAATTAGGAAATTTCCTTTTTCGATATAAAAGGTAACTGGAACTCCTCAGCGGAACAAAGTTTTTAGGATATATTTAAAAAATGGTTCCGGTAGACCATTAATTGAGTTGTACGTTTTACTGAGTTATAAGTTTTGCTTTACCGGTCCCGAGCAAAACGTATAACTGTAGTTCCACTGTATTTTCTTTGTTTAAAATGTCATTACTTATACTTTTAATTTAATTTTTTCTTTCCATCATTTCAGGTATAGTATTTATCTTAGTCATTTTGGAAGTCTTGGCTTCTTGTTTTTGCTTTTACCTTTCCTGTATTATTCCACTCTTTCTTTCATTGAGATTTTTTTGGGCGCTTGCCTCTTCTGCTTTTCCATCTGATCTCATATTATAGTAATCTGATATTCTATTTAGTCTCCTTAATGATATATATTGTGCTTTTACTTGACATACTTATATTTATATTATATTTGATAAAATTAATTTTTAATTTATACGGTTATCTGATTTTGTATACTAGTTTGATTAATATATCAATTGCTTATACTTATTTCTTTAAAAATGACGGAATCTTGTTCATCAGATTTTGAATCGGCAGATGAAATAAAGAAAATGAATACTTATCGAAAAGCCCATAAAGGAACTGAAGGCCAAACTAGGCAAAGGGTACAAAAAAGCTAATTATATGCTCCCAAACTATGCTTGATCTAACCAATTCTTCTAGAACAAATTAATACTCGCCATCAATATTAGATATCATTGATGATACCATTAATACTTTTAAACATGTCTGTTCGCGCTATTCTTATATACCTAAAGACGTAACCCAAAGCTTAGTATCACCAAAATTAAGCTAGCACAGGTCGACACTTCAATTCAGAGTAGATTGCAGTCCCCAGAGTTGGAGCTTGACAACCTCAAGTAACAACAACAAGCAAAACAGGCTCTCTACTTTACAGATAACAGTATTTCAAAAAAGCTCATTAACATCAATTCAGTGATTGCACAGACCTTATAGACAAAGATAGATAATTTAACCAAAGTTGGGGCTGCAGTTGTGGAGACGTTCAGATAAAGATAGATAATTTAACCATTGTGGAGGGCTGCGTTTGAAGATGCATTGCTGACCAACACAAATATCTTGTTACAGTTGGATAACATTCCACATTTAATTAAGGATATATCTCATCGTATTTCAAAAATAGTAGAAGCAATAAACAATAGTAATGTATCTGACCATCATCACATGGACTTCAACTCCTCCCCTCTTCCTTCAAACGATCTGTATCATTCTTCACAATATCAAAAAGCCATTCGCTTAAATGCTCCATCTTCATTATCCTTAAACAATATTAAGGCTACCATCACTAAGAGTTACTTCTTCAATCCAGATGATTTCCGCATCATTCGGTCTCACTCTTTGGCACTTCCAAATTATAATAATTGGTTCATTCTCATTTCCTGATCTATTTTAAAAATGGTTATAGATTTTGGGTGTTTTTTCTTAGAACTTACACAACATTGGATTAGACACCACACAACAATTTACAGATGTTTCAACTGCCAGGAACGCGGCCGTTTTCTAGTAAAAACCTGCCGAAATAATACTTGCTGTGTCACTTGTGGCCTAGAACATATGGACAAGGACTGTTCAAAAACACCTTCGTGCATCAACCGTATTACCTCGAACTATTTACAAGAGACCTGCTGCACATAAATCTTCGGATAAAAATGCCCTTTCTTTAGACAAACCTACTCCAAGGAAAGATCTTGCCTGAATAATTAGCTTCAGTATTCAAACAATCAAAATTTCAATCAGTATCCAGGCTCTGATTTTTGGTGTCGCTCTTCTTTGGAACAATTTATTTTCCCTCCTGCACCATGGCTCCCCAGGTGGCATCATCATCACCCATCATGGCTGGTACAGGAGTGATAATTGAATGTCAATAGTCGACTCTACATGCTGCAGCGTATTAGCTTCAAACTGCAGATGTGCGTTTGTTTTTCTGCCGTGAGAGTGCATCTTTCGCTCAATGCTTTTGTGTGAATGCTTGCTATCAACCTCAATCTTTAAATTGTCATCACTCGTATTCAACTGTCGTATTCAACTATTTAAGTGTGTATTTGTCATTTTTGTGATTGGAGGTTCTTGTGTTCTTAGAAGTTATTCTTCTGCGTTTCAGTCTTTTACTACTGAAATTCGTTCGGATTTTCTGCCTTAAATGTAATGTTGCCCATTGCTGCGTTGTTGTCAGCCCTCTTGTACATAATTTTATTTAATACGCAATCTTTCATTCCCCATTACCGCCCTTTGTCGGCTTTTCGGCAGTCTAGTTCTTGAAGAATTATAGATTTAAATCACTTATCCTAGATTTTAAACAAACGTTTGGGGTCTTACGTGCCTAGGAGGCATCGGCGTGCCCCTCCCCTTGAGACTAGGCTGGGTCTCACTTAAACGAACCCTGCGTGTTAAGGTGTCTCAAAGGGAGACAAATTAGATTTACAATTGGATTTAGGTTTTCGGTGATACTCTCTCCCTTAGGCAGTAAAAATGCTACGATTTATGATATTATAACTTCTAATGGGTCGTATTAATTACAAAACTTTAAAACTATTAATTATCATAACGAGTTTTGTAGAAATTAATGAGAATACTTCTGCAGCACAAATTTTTTTATTTTGATGGTGCGTAGTGTGTTTTCAAATCATTATTTAGCTGTTAGATTCTATTAGAGTGTTGTTTTATTTAGACAACGATAAAAAAATTATTAAAAATATATAATGTACTCATTGTAGGACATCAATTTAAGTTTACAATCAATTATAGAAAATAGTTTATGTATAAATTATGCAAAAATTAGTATTACAATTTATACAAAATTTCTAGACTTCTTGTGCAAACGTGTTAACATTTTTTATCCGGAGATTTCAAATATAAACATATTTAATCTGCCTTGCGCATACTCAAATCAAAAGCGTCTTTCAAACATGTGTTTTTCTGGGAATGAGTTGCATTTCTAAATATGGATTATTTAAATACATCCACGAGCCCTGTGTTCACCTGGCTTTCGGGATCCTCTTTAAAATTAACCAGTATTCATTTAATTATCTTTCCAAAATTATTCAGATGTGTAGAGATATAACTATCTTGTAGTTAAACATGAAAGCAAAATCATACATCAAGCATAGATTATGAAACACTTTCCAACACTTCCAGAATACTTTAACAAACCTTCGCTGTTTAATTAGGTAAATAAGATATCTACGTAAACAGTTTAGAAAACGCAAAACACGTTTGAAAACCAGATTTCAGCTAGTGTAGGCCATAGTCAGAAAAGCACTCCAATTGTTTTGTGCAGCCTTGTATATAATATATACATTTGTATCTATTTTATATAGTATGCTATAATATAATTTAGTAAGAATACATATAACATAGTTGAAAATTCCCCTTCAGCAGTTTCTACAAATAGACGGAAACATATTTCAATATTTTGTTTAGAGCTATGTATATTACCTTAATATGTTTATACATGCCACATATTAAGGTAAAGTTTAATTCAGACAAAAAGACGCTGTAAATTATTGAAATCACACTTTCCTAAATTATCATACATAAGCGGCTATATAGTCAGTTCTTTGGGTGGCCCTGTATGTGACTCTATATTATATTCAACAAAAATCTTTTAGTATACTAAATATATTTCGCGTTGAAAATGCACAGCTCGATTAAAAAACACATTTAAGCAATTTACACTGATATACAGTAATGCTTACGAATTCTTTTGTGTAGCTCTGTATATGATCTATAGCATTTATACGTTTCACATAGTACATAAAAATTTAGGTAAACGCACACCTAACTAAAAGAGAACTTCTAGCAATCATCGCCTATAGATAGTTCTTCGGATACAGTACTGCATCCGCAATCTTTTGGTTGTCCCTGAACATGAACGATATGTTATGCACAACATATACAACAGGTATCTTGTAGTAAAACTCAGTAATGTATATGAATTTCATTATATTTGAAATAGTCTAACATAATTAAAATACGTTGCAGACAGTTTTTTCCCTATAGATAATTATGTAACCGAATACTTTTCTGTGGCCATGTAAATGAATGATAAATGCTTTACTCTCCATATTATACAGAATAGTGCACCTGATTATGTTTGTAATAGTCTAACCATGACTAAAATGCAGCGCAAACGATTTTTCCCAATAGACGTAATACAACGGAATTCTTTTGAGTTTCCCTGTAAAGTAATTATAAGTACTACATGACCATATTCTATAGTAAGTATCTTATAGGGAACTTCAGTGATGTATATCAATTTCAATATATTTGAAATAATGTAAATCATTAAAATACCCTGCAAAGGATTTTCCCCCATAGATTGTAATGTAGCGGCATTCTTTTGAGTTGCCCTGCAAATGAAGTATAAGTGCTACATACTTCGTTTTCAATACCGAATATTTCATCGCTTATATCAATAACATATATAAATTGCATGGCAATCCGAGTATATTTACGTAAGTTAGAGCACGGCCAGGCGACCAGGCAGACGGACAGAGAAACAGAATTCATAAACAATTTTCAATTATGTTGGAAAGTGTTACAAAAGTAATGTTTATATTCTTTCCTTATTAACTCATAGCAAAATTATTGCTAAATACTAAATTACAGCAATAAATGATAGTAAAATAGGATATTAAAACACAATTCTGAGAATACTTTTTTTCAACTGAAAAATAATGAAAATAATAAGAATAATAATAAAATAAGTTTTAGTTAATGCTTATTCGTTATCGTTATTCTGTATATATACACACAGGGTGACTGTAAAAAAAAAACTAATGAGCCCCTAGCTATCATAGTGTTCACGGAAACTGAATGAAATTTTGGTTTAAAGTATTTTGAGGTATGCACTCAAGAATCATATAAAAAACAACTCTAACAGTTACGGTTACAGTGACAACATATCAAAAATTTCAAATGGCAACATCTACTTTTTTTTATTGGAATGTGATCTTCATAGTGAAAAAACAGAACAAGAACGAAAAATCATGCGTCAAGCATAGATTATGTAACACTTTCCAACGCTTCCAAAATAATTTTACAAATCATACCGTTTAATAATCTAAAATATAATATCTAAGTAAACAATTTGGAAAACGCATAACCTATTTAAAAACATAATTTCAGGAATTTACAACATATACAATATTCGGAAAAATATCCGAATACTTTTATTCAGCCCTGTATAGGATCTATAGATTTGTATATATACTACATAGGATGCTCAATTTTAGTTCAGTTAGGAAACGCATAGCACAGTTTAAAATTCTCCGTCTGGAGATTCTGTCAATATACGGAAATGTGTCCGCGAACTTTTGTGCTTCCCTGTATAGGATCTACAGAATTTATACACACCATGTAATAGACAAAAAGCGAGTTAAAATTAAAATCGCGTTCAGTAACTTAAAACGCACTTCCACGAATTATTGTTAACAGAAAGTAGAGAATTCTTTTGTGTGTCCCTGTGAATGAACGATGACTGCTATACACACACTATTCTGTTGTAAGTCTCGTGTAATGCACCTTAGTGATCGATATAAATTTCAATGCGTTTAAAATAGTGAAACATTATTTAAATAAACCGCAGACGATTTTTCTCCATAGACGTAATGTAACGGAATTCTTTTGATCGTCCCTGTAAAGTAACTCTAAGTGCTATGCACACCCTATTCCATATTAAGCTTCTTCTAATGAACCTTAGTGATATATATAAATTTCAATGCGTATAAAATAGTGAAACATTATTTAAATAAACCGCAAATGATTTTTCCCCATAGACCGCAATGTAACGGAATTCTTTTGAGTGTCCCTGTAAAAAAACTATAAGTGCTACACACTTCCGTTGAAATAGGGAACGTGCTATAGATAACGACAATAACATATAAAAATTGCAGAGCAATCCGAGCATATTTACGGGAGTTAGAGCACGGACAGACGGCCATACGGCAGACGGCAGACGGCCATACGGCAGACGGCCATTCGTCCAGACAAACCGAAGTCATAAACACTTTTCAACTAGGTTGGAAAGTGTTAAAAAGCGTCGAGATGGTACTTGTAGTGAACACGGTACCGGCGTTGCCATTTGAAAATTTCGAAAATTTGCCACTGCAATCTTAATTGTGAGAGGTTAGCTGTTGTTTTCCTATGATTCTTCAGCGTATACCTTAAAAAACTTTCAACGAAAATTTCATTCGGTTTCTGTGAACGGTATGATTTCTAGAGGCTCATATATCCGGATAGTTACACACACACACACACATATATATATATAACCAAAAATGAAACATTACCATAACACCAACTTAAACAATGAAATAATGATTAAGTATGTAATAATTAGTTGTCAATGAAAGTATTCCCCCAACAAACTGAATATGGATACCAAAAACTTATTTAAAAGAATAAGAAATTAAACTAAAAATTGAATAAATGAAATTGAATGAATGAAATGAAATTTGTGGAATTTAGACAGAAAGTCCCAAATGCCTAAATTCCATAAATAAAATGAGTGGTTTCATCATCATATTAGCCATAACATTGCTAAAGAATATGATTTTGGGACTACCTACTCATAAACATTGAATCAAACCTGTGATAAAATAAAAAATAAATACAATATTAAAAAGGAAAGAAGCCATGCCTATAATATACAGATAAAACATGAAATAGAGTCAGAAAGTCTATAATCCATTTGGATTAAAATAGATACCTGTGCACCACATGAACCACACATGAACACAACCAAAACGAGGGAATGAATTGCAAAAAATCATTACATGTTGCCAAATTTAGATTTAGAAAATGATTTACAATGTTGCCAGAAAAGATTTTAGAATAATATTAATATTATTGTAAAGCAACAGGAACATTGGGCTGCCATCTATAATGGTAAAAAGTGAATATACGCTGAATAAAAATAGTATTGGATGAAAATTAATATTTAAAAATTAAACCATATACTATCTAAAGATGATAGCAATTAGTTAAATAATAAATAAATGAAATTAGTTAATAAATAGAATATCCAATTACATTAAAGTAATGGGTGTATTAATGAATAATTCTATGTTAAAAATAAGATGGAAGATGGAAAAATTAATAATAAAAGCAACATAAAAATATATGTACCATGAAATGACATAGCAACTATTAAATAGCTGCGCCAAAAATGCAACATCACATAAATTAAATTAAAATAAAATACTAAATATTTGAATTAAGATACAAAGGATTTAAAATTAATATTAATTAAACATTGAAATTAATTAGTAACATATAATGTTTCTTTATACAAAGTTAAAAAATTATATACACTTAATATAAGTGGTAAGGGAAGAACGTTTAATAAAAATTAAAACATATATTATATTAACACTTTAGAAAAGTATACATTATATTAGAAGTTAATATGATATTGTCCTCCGTAGGCATTAATCCAAATGCATTAGATCAAAAACATTCTTAATATTAATGAATATAAATTCATTTAAATTAATTAAATAATGAATATGTAAATATAACTAAATTAATATACAAAATATCACATCACAGTCCATTATAAAATGTGTAAATCAAAATGCCCCCCCCCTTTTTTATCATATAAATTAACCATGCGTTTTTACCATACAACTCCGCCACACACCTCCTCAATCCAACATCTACCCAACAAACCGCCCTATTATAATTTTTTTTAATTACTATTTTCTAAGATTATATGATTTTTTTATACATTTTTTAACGCATGTGTTAATTTGGTTGCAAAGATCATTTAAGAACTAACTATATTAAAGAATATATGAATTTTTTTGGAAAACCATGTTGTAATGCATCATAGATAAGTTTTTTAATATTGTTGTTAATTAGTTGAGAAGAACATAAACTTTTTATTCTATAAATATGATTAAGGAGCATATTACGATATACAGAATTATGAAGACATGATTTAAAATTAGTAAATGAATTAACTTTAAATTTAAATTCTTTACGTTTATCAAATAGATCAATTATTGTTTTGTTTTCTGTAAGTGTAATTTTAAGGTCTAAAAAGTTAATAGTATTGTTAGAAAGGAGGTTTTCCGTTAATTCTAAATTAGTAGGATAATCAACTGGAAATATAGAAATATTAGTGTCATCAGTGGCAATTAAAATTATGTCTTCAATATAACGATATAAATGTATATTACTGTTAATAAAAGTACGTTCATAATGATACAAGTATAAGTCTGAAAGTATACTAGATGTACATCCCCCTTGTGGTATACCGACTTTCTGTAAATATAACGTGTTATCATGCATTAAATAATTATTATATATAATGAAATTTGTTAAAGTTTTAAAATAAGCTGTATCTATATGAATTGGTAAATTAAGTGAATGATGGTACTTATTAAATAATGCATTTATAATATTATGTAGATCTGATAAATCTATATTATTAAATAGATCTTTGAAATATATATATATATAACCGGTAACAGACAACGCAGAAAAATCATACAACAATCGGTGAATAAAAATAAATGTGAAAAATGAAAACATACCTTTTTGAAAATTATCCAGAGAAAAAAATCGAAGAAAAATAAATATAGAATATAACCGAGATAATATAAAACATTATGCGGAGAAAAAAAGGAAAATATAAAGAATGACTTAATGAAATATTTGTGGCACTATACGGCAGAATCTTCAGGCGGCGAATTACTACAGATACCACAAAAAATGTATGATTTCATTCATGTATAAACTTTAATTACCTAAAATAATATGTGATTCGGGCACTATCCACATTACAAAATAAGAAAATGAATTTAAATAACAGAATAAAAATTTGAATTGATGAAACATCCTCACCAAATCCCAGTAATACAGGCATGATTTGCAAAAATGCAATTGTTTCCGAAACGTATTTACAAATATAACAGATGAATCAAAAAGGAGATGAAAGAATCACAAATATTCAGTCTCCCAGATAAAGTCCATGTAATCTCAGGAAGCTAAACATCATGATAAAAAGGACGAAATAGAACATTGTTGCCATCTATTAACATAACAAAATGGTAAAACAGATTTACTCAATACCGATGCAAAAAATGCTTCAATTCAAATTATATACATACATTAAGATAATAATTAATAAAGTTAATGTATGTATTGAAGAAAAGTTAAGAGGTAAGAGAAAAAGTTTAATTAAATGAATTATTAATAAAATTATGTATTAAAATAATAACAGAGAATTAAAAAAATTAATTAAGACTATGCATTGCAGAATTATATGCACATATTTAAAAAATAAATAAATATGTAAAAGAAAAATAATGATTAAACAAAAAAAAATAGATAAGAAAAATAATTAATGGGGAGAAAATAATTAAATAAGACAAATTTAGTTATATTAAAGTACGATGATTGATTGAGTGATTAAAATGACTTTGCCCCACCCAATTTAAAGAAGTTAATGAAATGAAATGCTGCATAAAGTAAATGCATGAAATGACTTTGTTAAAAAAATGAAGTGTGCAGATTCAGCTAAAGAATAACATGCAATGAAAGAATGCAGTATAAACCAATAACCCACTCTCTCTTTTTTAAATTAACCATTGCGCATTTAACTTTCCATACAACATCGCCACCCCTCCATATTCTAATATCTACCCTCCCAACCGTCCTATTGCATTATTTTATTTTATTTTATATTTTTTCAATAATTCTGTGTCACGAATCACACACCATCCACTCTCCTATATCTTCAGCACTAACTTCTGAACATACAGGAATTTTCAAAAGAATGTTTCCGAATTTCTCAAGTGGCACGTCATCCTCATATTCTTCTGTCTCTCCCCTTTCCTTTTCTTGATTTTCTTTTTCCTTTTTATCCTTTACCTTCTCTTCGTCAGTTGATATGCCTTTCAACTTGTTCCACGCGCGTTTTAATGTGAATGCCTTAACTAAGCTCCAAGCTTTCGCCACCATGTAAGCTCAATCTTTCAAATTTATTATTATATTTTTTTTTATTAGTCAACACACTTTCTTTGTCTTCGCGCTCTACCAAAACTTTTATTAAAAGTTGCCTTCTGTAATGAGGTTTCATGGTTCGCCTACACTGGCTTCGCGGAGGGAAGGACAATAGCGCGTGTAGACAGAATCATTATTTTGCGAATCGAAGTACGTTTCCGTCTTAATTTTTTTTCTGAAATTCTGAAATCGATTCGGATAATCAGCGATTCGGACAGTCGGAGTTCGGATAATTGGAGTTCTACTATATATATAAAGGAAACATGCGATGCTTGACACAATGCCTCTATTTTATTTAAAAAAATTGCTGACTAGAGCAAGAGGGAAGCATAATAATAGCCTTTTTTAGCACTTTCCAACCTAGTTGAAAAGTGCTTATGACTTCGGTTTGTCTGACGGTATGGCCGAATGGCCGTCTGGCCGTCTGCCCGTGCTCTAACTCCCGTAAATATGCTCGGATTGATCTGCAAATTTTATATGTTATTGTCGTTATCTATGGCACGTTCCGTATTTCAACTGAAGTGTGTAGCACTTATAGTTTTCTTACAGGGACACTCAAAAGAATTCCGTTACATTGCGGTCTATGGGGAAAAATCATTTGCGGTTTATTTTAAAAATGTTTCACTATTGTAAACGCATTGAAATTTATATAGATCACTAAGATGCATTAGAAGAAGCTTAATATGGAATAGTAGGTGTATAGCACTTAGAGTTACTTTACAGGGACAGTCAAAATAATTCCGTTACATTACGTCTATGGAGAAAAATCGTCTGCGGCTTATTTAAATAATGTTCCACTATTTTAAACGCATTGAAGTTTATATATATTACTAAGGTGCATTACAAGAGGCTTACTACAGAATAGTGTGTGTATAGCAGTCATCGTTCATTTACAGGGACACACAAAAGAATTCTCTACTGTCTGTTAACAATAATTCCTGAAAGTGCGTTTTAAGTTACTAAACGCGATTTTAATCTTAACTAGCTTTTTGTCTATTACGTGGTGTGTATAAATTCTGCAGATCCTATACAGGGCAGCACAAAAGTTCGCGAACACATTTCCGTTTATTGACAGAAACTCCAGTAGGAGAATTTAAACGGTGCTACGCGTTTCCTAACTAAACTAAAATTTAGCATCCTATGTATATATACAAATCTATAAATCATATACAGGGCTACATAAAAGTATTCGGATATTTTTCCGAATATTGTATATATTGAAAATTCCTGAAATTACGTTTTTAAATATGTTATGCGTTTTCCAAATTGTTTACTTAGATGTCATCTTTCAGCTTATTAAACGGTAATGATTTGTAAAATTATTTTAGAAGCGTTGAAAAGTGCTACATAATCTATGCTTGACGCATGATTTTCCGTTCTTGTTAAGTATTTGATGTTATTTTTCAGTCAATTGCTGTTATAATAAAAAAGGAATGTGTAATTTTGAAATACGCTTCCTCCCCCACACCCTCAATAAAAAGAAGTTTTCCAATTGTCAATTGTAACTCTTTTTTTCAGCTCTAAATAAAGTTGATGAAGGTATTTTTGTTTTAAACTACATCTTACTTAAGGATTTAAAAGATAATATAGTTAATTGGAATTTGATATTGATATTGCTGTGTCATTTTATAACTTTTCTTTTATTTTCAAAATAGAAGTTGTGGATAATTTGACCAATGCCGTTTGCCAAAACTCCCATTTTTTCACTGGGTGTAATTGATCACATTTTAAACTTTTAATAATTAGATATAAATTTATTAAAGGAAAACTTATTTCAGTAATTAAAAGCGTAATTCAGATATATATTTTTTAAAAATATTAACTATAATACAACATATGATTCAAACTGAATGCAAAAAATGCCAATTAATAATTGATGTGAAAGATAAATTCTACTCTCTGTTACTGTTCACCTGACGAAGAGAACCTATAATAATTAATTGTGAAATTATAACTGTGTTCTTTACACATTAATGGAATAAAAAGATATTGTTCTACATATCTTACAAAAAACTTTTAAAGTTCTGAACAAATTATTCAGAACATAGCTTTAGAATATTAAATGTGTGTATCGAATGTATAATATACATAATCAGATCTTGAGATAAAGATATTGTGTTAGTTTCTCAAGAGGATCTTCTAAATTACTACATCAATTCGCAAACAGTGGTTAAGAAACAGTAAGTTTAAAAATGAAATTCGACGTTCCTTGGGTATGAAAAATTTCATCGATTCGTAAAAATTTAAATTTGAGATATTGATATTAAAGATCCAAACACACATGATTCGATCCAGAAATTTAGTTGAAAACGAAATTAAATAAATGCTATTAAAAACAAGTCGCATATTATTAAATAAAATTTCTAGCAGAAATATATTTATATGAGTCAAATCTCTCTCACTGTAGCTCAAAAATCCATTCAGTGAAGAATTTTTGTGCCAGTTTACAGCATTATATATAAAGTAATTTCTTTTAAAATTATTTAGTATCTTTTAAGAATTATGATGCCGTAAAAAATACAACATATAATAAGCTATTTATATGAGACAAACTGAGGTGTTATTGTCAAACACAAACTATGAGAATTTTAGTTAAATGTAGGTCAAACATCCCAAGTCTTCTTATACGATAACTGATATTTTGCTAAACCGAGGTCTCTGACTGAATTGGGGCTTTGGACCAGATCCCGCTAGCTCATCCGAACGGATGAGTCGGTACTGATTGTCAATGAAGAATCATTTCTGATTCATTTAGATTCAGCTCAATGTCTCAAAAAAACAAATATTAAAATTAAAAAAATGACACAATATTTAAACATTTTTTTCATCGAAGTTTAATCACCTCTTGCTATAACAGAGAATTAGAATATTAAATGATTGACTTCAGAGGAAATAAGGTATTTGGTAATAAAAGAATATTTTCCAATGGTAACAATGTGTTTAGTAAAAAAAAATTAAAGTAAACATTTTAAAGAACATACTGGCATAAACACATATATAGATAGTTATACATACATATATAGATAGTTTTCCTTTTTGGTTATCCCTACACAGAAAAAAATAAAACCCAATTTGGGTCGAAAGATTCTAAGGTATGTGCCCAAATTGGGTCATGCCTGTTTTGGTTATCACTGTGTGTCCATTTTGGGCACTGTTAAATACCCATTTTCATTTTTTTTTAAATGGGTATTTAACAGTGCCCAAAATGGATACCCAGTGGTAACCAAAACAGTTATGGCCCAATTTGGGTACATACCTAAGAATCTTTCGACCCAAAATGGGTTTTATTTTATTCTGTGTATTTAAAATCAAGTGCAAAACAATATAATTTTGATAGTTTTAAATTTTGAGAGAAGGATTTATAATTTAAATCTCGTACATATAAGTCTAAATCGGTAATTGTAATTTCGAGGCATCAATTTACAATTTGGTTATTCTTTTTAACAGTTCAAAAATTCATAAGAAAATCCATATTTCATAAAACGTCATATGTACAGTTACAGTTTCATACATTAATGCGTACAGTATTTCTAATTTAAATGAAGTACATAAAGTTATGATAGAACATTTGTATTTATTTGGATTACCCGTAACGCCGATAGCGGTTTGAGCATTCCACAGACAGACACAGCGTTGACTTTATCCATTAGTGGACACTGTCAAAACTACTGGGATAAATTATAGCCCTAGGGAACTCATTGTCCAGTTCCAGTGCTTTAATTTATGCTAAAAGCAAGTCTTTTAACAACATTTTGAATATAAAGTGCCAATGTATGTAAATTTGATTATGCTAAGTGTTCGAGTTGAATCGTAGATTGCGTTTGTGCACGAGAAAGTTAGTAATTTTATAGATATTACAAGATAACATCTATTCGTAAAATATATTTTGAATAACATTGAATCATTTAAATAGAATTTAATAAAAACAAACTTCGTTAGAAAAATCCAAGATTAATAGCAAAGTTCTGTAAATTACAAGTGTTTTCTGTTTTCAAATATTTTTGTGTTTCCTGGATTGCAATTTATTCCCTAGTGGTTTTTTAATAATAAGCTGGATATATATGACGGCATTAAAATTAATTTTCAACAGTTAAATTATTACGTTTCCATTATAATGGTATTCATATAAACATTATCTGTTATAATCATACCAATGATGCCATTATACTCGAATTATTTTCGTTGAGAATATGAGTGTAATTTTTGAAATAAGAGTCGTCTACATAATAAAATTTGCACCATGTTTTTTTTTTATAAATGGTATCACCCGCTTTTGACACCTTATTTGAGTTCCTTGGGTCAAGACAGGTAGGAAAAATGCATAGATTATTTATATTATTGAATATTTATAAAGTTATAAAAGAAAATTTATTTAGGATATATCCATATAGAAAAATTTCCAGATTGGCACCAGTAAAATTATACAGACATACATATTCAGTAATGGCCAGAATTGTGGAAACCTTTTAGGAAAAATGTCTTTTGAAGTTTGATGGCTCATAGCACATACCATAAAAGCTATATACGAATGGAAAAATAATTTATTCAAAAATATCATGCAATACAGTTGGTTCAATTATAGTATATTTTATCAAAAATTATAGCGAAATAATCAGAAAAGTGCATTAAAAGCTGTTTAGGTTGATGTGAAGAACTTTTCATTTTCTGGAAGCCAATGCATATGAATGTTTGGAGTGACAGTCAGATTCCGTTTTATTTGGTAATGTGTCCATCAAAGCTAGGGTAAGATTTCAAAGGAAAAAAAAGCCATATTTTGGTACTTACAGGAGGACTTTTATCGCTATTTGTATGATTTCTATCAAGTTGCTGAAATTCTTTGCCACCTTTCAATTTTTGAGCTAGTAAAGCATAATCAAATCAAGAAAACATCATAACGAGTTGATTAGTAGGAATCTCAGTTTACTACCACCAATTGCACTCCTGCTCCTTTTCCTGCCTTAACCAGTCTTGTTTTGCGTGACTTTGGCATTCCTTTGTTAATTTTCTTCCAAGTTTACTTCAAAATTTTTCATAACCACAGCTTTCCACACTTAACAATATTGTTATACATTGATTTCTGGGAAACTAATCAACTCTTTATGATGTTTTCTAAATTTTATTATGCTTTACTAGGTCAAAAATTGAAAGGTTGCAAAGAACTTTAGCAACTTGATAGGAATCATGAAAAATAGCGATAAAAGTCCTCCTATAAGTACCAAAATATGACATTTTGAAATCCTACCCTAGCTTTGATTGACACATTACCAAATAAAATTGAATATGTCTCTCACTCCAAACATTCATATGCATTGGCTACATTCAAGAAGAAGAAAAGTACTTCACATTACCCTAAACAGCTTTTAATGCCCTTTTCTAATTATTTGTCTATAACTATTAATAAAATAATTATAATTGAACAAACTGTATTGCATAATATTCTTGTTTAAAATATCTTTCCAGTGGTATATAGCTTTTATGATATGCCTAAGAAATGTTTGGTGTTATGAGCCATCAAACTTCAGAAAAGCATTCATCCCAAAAGTTTTTCACAATTTTGATCACAGCTATACATACATATATATGAAAGGAAATTAATCTTTCAACTTAATTAATAAATTTTTTAATAAATTTTCTGGTTGAAATTTTAAATTTTAAATTTTCATATGTGTTGTTTAACGCTAGCAGAATACAAGTATGGTCCCTATTGACCAGGCATGTCAAACTCGTTCCCCACCGAGGGCCAAATTAAGCATTGTATACAAAGCAGTTGGCCACATTGCAAAAAAATGAACAAATTTATCTTATTACTTTCGCACATATAATGAAATTTGTACCGACAAAATAATACCTTGTTAAAAAAATGAAAATTTTATCTCACTGAAAACAAAAAACTGAAATCGGAAGATTGTTTGGGAGGATATAAATTAAAGATCATCACGTGAATTTAACATTAGCATCTTCAAATTTTGTCTTTTTTTAACTCCATGAAGGTAATAAAAAAAAAAAAAAAACTAAGAATTTTTCCGGGCTGATTAGATTCAAGAAACTCAAATAAAGTGTCAAAAGTGGGTGTTATCATTTGAAAAATCGAAGTTGATGCAGTTTTTAATATCTAGACGACCACCTATTTAAAAAATATATCCATATTCTGAAAAAAGACAATATTCCAAGACTAATGACACTTTTGTCGTGATTTTATCGCAAAGATTCTGCGAATAAATGCAGGTGTATCGTTTCTGTTTATACTGACTGTACATATAGTGCAAAACTTGCTAAGACAGAATCGCAAAGGACAGGAGAAAAATTCCGTTTCAGAAATTTTCCTTTTTAGCAGGAATTTTTGTGTGGTATTATTTTTGTCGTGATCATGAAATATTTTGGTTTCTATTATAGAGAGATCCCGTTTTCATAGTTTATCTTACTCATTAAAATTAATTTAAGATTATCTTTTTTTGTACATTTTCATTTTCACTGAAGTCCAAGAAATAGTTAAATATTAATGAGTCATAAAATGAAGTTTAAAATAACATTTCTTTTATGAAAAAAAGCATTTATAAAAGTTTTCTACTTTATTTCTGTTTTACTTTTGAAAATTTTAAATAGTAATGCATAAACAAGGCAATTAGAACGGATGAAACAGACATTTTGTTGGTTGACTTATTGATCAATTCAATGCCAATGAAAATTAAAGAAGAATTCTTCTGTAATCTAAAAGTTATTTAAAAATGAAAATGTTTTTATCTTCAAAATCATTCTAATAAATGTTTTGTTCAGCAAAAGAAATAGATAAATCCTTTGTCAGAAAGTTTTATATTACTTTTAAACTATAAAAAGTTTTTAAATTAGTTTTTTGATTTAAGGATGTTTCGAAAAAAAATAATAACAGAGTATAAAAATTAAATTGTGCTTGAAAATAACGAAATTGGCTTAAGTGGATTGTTTTAAATTTTGATATTCTATTATCTTTGTTTCCAATAAGTACATATTAAAAATTGGAGAATTTTTAAAATATACAAGGTTATTCAAAAAGAATCATCCGATTTCAAAATTCCATATTTTAAAAAATAAATGACACAAATGAACACAATGAAATGACACAAATGAAAAATATGCAAGTTTTATATTGTGAACATTAGGTGTGTTCTTCTGTGGTCTTCGTGAAGCTATTTCACGAAAGCTGTATTAGAAGCTTTTCAGTGGCAGAAATGGTAATGTTGTCCGCGGAGCAGAAAACTTTTTGTGTGCTGACGTTTGCATGATATGAATCTGTAATCACTGTTCAGCGTGAATTTCGTAAAAAGTACCGAATTAATCCACCTACGGCTAAGTGTATTCGAAGGTGGTATCATCAGTTTTGAGAGCAGTGGATGTCTTTGTAAAGGGATAAGTGCAGGGTGATCAGGCATATCTGCGGAAAATGTTGCAAGAATGAGAGACACTTTTCTACGAAGCCCAAGAAATGGACTGTTTGTGCCAGTGTAAAACTGGGCATTCCTACGTGACACTTTTCAACGTGTTTGATAGGAAATTACGTACCGTCTTGACGTTATACGGGTAACTAAAGGATGTTATATCGAACACTTGTAAAAAAAAACATCAATATTTTCCCTTTGTAGCCATGTATTACTTATCAAACTGTGTCGTCCATTTTTGAAAATATAGCATTTGGAAACCGGATGATTCATTTTATATGTAACAGAAAGTTTCATAAAAATTCAATGTCATACTTACACGGGATTTCGATTTTATACTTTATCTTATCTTCGGTAGATATATACAGAAAATTAATCAAAGCCATCAGAACAGAAGACATCAGAGTTTCCGAGGTTAGGGAAAGAATTTTTGAAATAGATATATTGTTTTGTTGCTTGCAACTTTTGTAGAAAACATTTCTATAAATTTTGAAAACCTTTTGGTTTCTCCGATTG
This sequence comes from Maratus michaelseni, assembly GCA_963931845.1. Classification (NCBI taxonomy): domain Eukaryota; kingdom Metazoa; phylum Arthropoda; class Arachnida; order Araneae; family Salticidae; genus Maratus; species Maratus michaelseni. The sequence goes on along the minus strand of OZ007590.1, from coordinate 250,492,419 downwards.
TTGAAGGGTTCTTTTCCTATAAGTTCCTTAATTCTAAGGAAAGCTTTCAAGAATAATGGGTAACTAAGAGGTAACACCCGATTGATCATTTTTTTAAACATATATGTAAACAGAGTTCTGATGTTAGTGAAAGTGTTTTTGAAATAGAAAGATCGATTTGTTGTCTGCAACTTTTGTAGAAAACGTTTCTTCAAATTTTGAAAACCTATTGGTTTCTACGATTTGCGAATGGTTCATTTGCTATAAGTTCTGTAATTCAAAGGAACGCTTTCAAGAATCGTGGGTAACCAAAATGTAACGTAACACCTAATTAACCTAATTTTTTTAAACGTTTCAGAGTTTGTGTTTTTTTATAATGTAGTAAACATTTTTATTAGTACAAGTATGTTGATATGTCAGCATACCACTAAAACCTCTTTCTTAGAAAAATGAAATATATTTTATGCTAATAATTATTCAACGTATAAAAATCAACAAATAGAAAACGGAAATAAGTAAAAAAAAAATTAGCAGATAGTTGTTGAAAGACTTTCCTAATCGATTTATCCTTTTTTGGATACAAAAAGTTTTCAGTTTGCCACTTTCTTTTTCCTTCGAATTTTTCTATGAATAAAGAGGTATCGATTTCGCGATACAACTGCCACGTTGTGTGCACTAGGGATAATTCGACTTAAACATCTAATTAATAGTACATTCAAAACTACTAGGAACATACATATCTGAACTGGGAATCGAACGGGACACTTTCGGCTAGTAATCAGCGCATTAACTATTTAAAATGGTCCAAAGTGCTTGAGATTAAATGAGGGTTTTATTTAGAGAAACATTTAAAGAGCTGTATACTAAATGTATCCTGCATTATTGTTCTTCTTAGCACAATTTTTTTACATGTCATGTAAGCATTTCAAGTACGTGTTTAAACAATTATTATTATAAAAAAAACGATGCCCTAAAGCTAGAAATAAGTTTTGTACAAAATGATTTCCTATAGAAAAAAATTTAATATCAATATTTGGGAATTAGAGGTATAAAATGTGTGTATTACAAAATTTCATTGTACTGTATTTATTTTATTTTATTTTCCTTCTACTATTTAAAATATAACAACAAGTTAAATAACATTTAAAATTAAATTAAAAATATCTTGTTATAATAAATACTTTTAATGTTTGTTTAAATAAATAAAAGCTTATATGTTAAACTATAAACAAGCTCATGTTAAATGGCTTTCTAAAAATTACATGTTTAAATTAATTAAACAAAATAGTCCTCAAAAATTAACATACAGATTTCATCGAATCTTGAAAAATAGTTCATTAACCTTCATATTTTAAGTTAATCCTGTAAAATTGTGACTTGAGCCGCTATAAGCCTATAAAGGTATTAGCAAACTTTAGAATTCATCAATAATAAAAATTTGATTCTAAATTTAACCTTTTTTTGAAGCAGTAAATTAATGACATGCTTTTGCAAAAAGTTTAGAATTCGAGCAAGTTTTATAATAGGATTTTCTTCTGAAAGCTACATTTTTCTAAAAGAGCAATTTTTTGTTTAATATGTTAGGTTTTACATAATACCATTTGTCGTTTTTATTTGTTTATGTTTAACGCTGCATTCAAAATCGTTGTTCTGTTTATCAAGAGAACGTTATATTTAAAATTTAGCGACGTAATATTATCTTACGTAATATTTTCTTAAAATGAAAAAAATAAATATAAGGAGAAATATAATTTTATAGTTTATATTTTAGCTATATTTTTATATTTCAGTTACTTTCAGATGAGATGCAAAATAAATCAAAAGAGACATTCTGTTTAAAAAATGTAAAAGTCAATTTTCGGTATAAAGTCATGGAAGGGATAATTTCATACACTGCAAAAAAATAATTGTTGATTTTACAGTATAAAACTGGCATCCCAGCTCAGCTGCCAGTATTATACCGTAAAATTAACAGTATTAAACAGTAAAATAAGCAGTAATACGCTCCCGCGCGGTAGCGTATTACTGCTTGCACGGCAGCGTATTACTGCTTATTTTACTGCTTAATACTGTTAATTTTACGGTATAATACTGGCAGCTGAGGTGCCAGTTTTATACTGTAAAATCAACAATTATTTTTTGCAGTGTAGCAGTATTAATAAAGAGAATGAACTAAATATTACGCATGCAATTTTGCCTGCAGTCAACTTGTAGCATAAATGCCTAGCTGCTCTAGGGTCAAATGGATTTTTGAGTTTTGTGTGTGAACGCGTTGTCCTGATTCTAACATTTGTGCGTGAAAGAGTAATCTACTATATCATTTCTTTTGCGTTCGCAAATTGTGCCTAAATCTCCCTGAATCTGATTGTCGCGGTTACTTCAATTAATAATATGAAAATTTGGTAAATATAGAAGAATAGAATAGGAGGAGTAAACATAAATGACATCACTTGAAACCGTTCCGAGGCTAACGAAAAAAACAGGCTACCGCGGTACATTCCACTTTTTTTTTTTTTTACAGACCGCTAGAGTGACGTGATGCTCTTTTCGTGCACCTTCATTGGTGCATTTGAGCATCACGTGACTCCCGCGGTCTGTAAAAAAATATATGAATAAAGCACCGCGGCAGCCTTTCTTTTTCGTTAGCCTCGAAACCGTTCCTAGCCCCCCCCCCTTCGTCCGCCACGTTCTCAGAGTAACCATATGCTTACTCTGAGGCCACGTTTGACGCGCCGTGTTTATCACTGGAGACCTCTGACTGCTATCCGTGAAAGTCAAATATGGCGGATGGAGGAGAGGGCGAAAAAACACGTTTGTTGGCTGGTCCATGATTACGCCCAGGAATTAATATTTTTATGACTCATAATGAACAAATCTCCTGTGTTTATTTACTCTAATGGATTGAGATATTCGCATGTTAACGTAATTTCTACTGAAGTTATCTCAGAATCTATACATTTTAGAATGCAACTCATCTCTTAAACAAACAATTTTTTTAAAAATAGCCGCCTGGCATATAAAAAAAGAAGTGGTTTGCCCGTATTTGTTTTCCTCAGTCACATGACTTGCACTTTTATTATATAGATTACGTACGATAGGATTTAATAGAATAAAGAAAACTTTTATTAATACCTTTAAGTTTTGATTCGACCTTAATAAAATTTGAAATGACTTGACAAAATTCTACAACGATAATATATATTAAATTTCAAACCATTCGATTTGGTAGTTTTGCGATGTCATATGCGGACGGACGGACAGACGGACGGACCAGATGACGACTATAGGTGTTACGCATTTATATAATAACGAATGCACCTAAAAAGATGTCTTTAAATTTTGTCAAGAAAGCATCTGCTAAACATACTTTTTAAACTAAAATAAATCATAAAATTGAGTTCACCTATTTCATGGTTATGCGTGAAAGTAATAGAATTTAATTTTTCATTTCGAGTATTTGTAAAATTTGAAAAAAAAAATCTTGAGAAAACAATTCTTGTATCTTGACATAAGTATAATATGCTAATTATTTTTAACGATTATTGTAAGCAGGTATTTAATAGGTAGCCACACGAAGTGCTTAAATTTACATGCATGGAATGAAATGTTAAAAAGTATGTCATAATGTATGTATAATATAAAAATTTTCTTTTTCTCTCATTTGACTTGTATACGTATTAAAATCAATCGTATAATGAATTCTGAGTATGTATTATGTTTCTTTTTTTTCTTAGAATCAAAAGAAACTTCTGATATGATTTAAAATATGTATTGCCACAAAAGTTTTATATATTATATTTTATAATAGTAACGTACGTAAACAGTTCAAAATATCTAAACCTTAAACAAAAGTATAAATTTTCTAATTTTTAGAGGGAATGAATATATTTATTTATTATTAATATTATTATTTTTTTTTTACATTTGTATATGTTTATTAACTTTTGTGTGCATTCGTTTTGGATTTCTGTTGTTTTTTATAGTCACATGAACAAAAATAACGCTTTCAACCAACAACAAAATGGACTAATGATTGAATGTTACACAAAAGAAGTCCGAACACAAGAAAATTTCATATTTTGTTTTATGTGCTCTAAATTTTACTATTAAAAAAATATGTTTGACACTTTCTAGACAAACTTTCCCATGGGACATGTTTTATCATTCCTGGTTTTCAGTCTTTCAACACACACACACACATATACATATACAGTTGAACTTTTTAACACTTTCTAACATAGTTGAAAAGTGTTTATGAATTCGGTTTGTCTGTCTGTCTGTCTCTCCATGCTCTAAATCGCGTAAATATATTCGGATTGCCATGCAATTGATATATGTTATTGAAGTTTACTATCACATGTTTGGTATTGAAAATGAAGTGTGTAGCACTTATAGTTTTTTTTACAGAGACACTCAAAAGAATTCCGTTACATTACGTTCTATGAGGCAAAATAATTTGCGGTTTATTTTAATGATGTTACACAACTTCGAACATATTGAAATTGATATGTGTCATTGAGGTGTACTACAAGATACTTGCTATAGAATATGGTGTCCTTAGCACTTATAGTTACTTTACAGGGACACTCAAAATAATTTCGTTACATTACGGTTTATGGAGAAAAATCATTTGAGGTTTATTTTAATAATGTTTTACTATTTCAAACACATTGAAATTGATATAAATATCACTAAGGTGCATTACAAGGCTTACTATAGAATACTGTGTGTATAGCATTCATCGTTCATTTACAGAGACACACAAAAGAATTCGGTACTCTCTGTTAACAATTGCTGGAAGTGCGTTTTCAGTTGCTGGACACGTTTTTAAATCTAACTCATTTCTTGTGTATTACTTCGTGTGTATATATTTTATATATCATATACAAGGCAGCACAACAGTTCTCAAGTACATTTCCGTTTATTGAGGGAAATTACAGAAGAATTTTAAAATATGCTACGCGTTTCCTAACTGAACTAAAAACTAGCATTCTATGTAGTATATATACAAATGTACAGATCATATACAGGGCTGCACAAAATAGTTCGGATATTTTTCCGAATATTGTTGGTAATTTCTGAAATTGTTTTTTTAATGTGTTATGAGTTTTTCAAAATATTTACTTAGATATCTTTCACCTTATTAAAAGAAAAATATATGTAAAATTATTTTGGAAGTTTTGGAAAGTGTTACATAATCTATGATTTTTCGTTCTTGCTTAAAATGAATAGGGTTAAAACGAGCTATTTGCATGCTATTGAATTTCCCCGTACAAAAACAGAATAATGGCTACTACGACCAAAACATTTGTTCATCTCAATGGGATTTTCGTCAAAAATTCAGTTAAAATAGCGAAAGAATTTTTTTTATTATCGAACACTGTTTTGTATGAGGATAATTTTTCTGTACTAACTGTATTTCTATATTAAAATGTTGTAGTTTATCCGTTTTACCCGAGATAGAATTTAAACATTCAAGGGGATTCCTTCCCCCTATCCTAGAAAATGCACAGAAATGTCTTTAGATGTTCAAAAATGAAAGAAGGAAGAAATATAAGGGCATTTCAAATACCATCTTTTTGTAAGATTTGCATCTAAGCCACGGAAAATAAGGAGCACAGAATAAAACCTTTATTTATTTAATTCCGGACTTCGGGCCATATTAACCAGCATTTTCATGCCATTTATTGCATTATTAAAATGTAAATGGTATGTGAAATCAATAACTCGAAAATTGCAGTGATTATTCGAATGTTAGGTGAGTTTTTTCTGGGAAAAAGGAAGTGACCACTTGCATTATTGTACGTCGTTCATGTCTTTTTCAATTACTAGTTGTTTAGAGGTTTTGCCTTCCGTACTGTGATTTTGTTTTTATAAAAGACCCATCTAAAAAAAAGAATGCGCACAAAGCACAGAGCTTCATCATAATTACTTATCTTGATTACATGTTGCTGATTACTTATACTAACAAAGTTTAATTTTACAACAATTTGAAAAGTTCAAGTTAATGGAAATAGTATTTTAGTAACTTGTGTAACTAAAGTGTAGTACTTTAGTAACTAAAATGTTGGATTTATTTAAGACTTTATTATTTTTATCTCAATCAAAGGAATTGGTAAGGATATCATACGAACACCATCAAACAAACTTTTACTTAGTTAAAAAATCTTCAATTCGTATGATATTTGTTTTAAGAATTAGACTAGTCTATGTAAGATTCAGTTTTTATTGTAATTTTTTTGTAGGTTTACTATAAAACTAATCTAACAGTTCCTTTTTAAACGTATTCATGTTGTACTTTTTTACAAATTATTATTGATACAACAAAAAGTTGACGCAAAACAACTTGCCACCTTTTATGTTTTTTTTTTTTTTGGGGGGGGGGGGGACATGCTGTAGTTTACTCGCATATAATATTCAAAATTTACTGTTATTCAAGCCTTTTTATTGTGTCAAAAAGTGAAAAAACAAACATATATGATTTTTTTTTTCGCACAAATCGAGACAAAGAACCGAGCTGAGGAAACCGATTGAAAAATTAATAGATTATATTAGGAAATTTATGGGGGGGGGGGGGGGGAGTTCATCGTGCATTTCATTAAGTTATATGGTTCTAATCCTTTCGTTCTTTTATGAGAAAAATTAAAGGAAAAAAACTGTTATTATGAATTTAGTATATCGATATATCAGAGGTATACCATTTACACCACTTAATCAAAATTTTTCCTGAATTTTTTAATAAAATTTTACTTTTACTTCATTTCTTTATTTTCAAATGACATTTTTCGAAATTTCTGGTGTGTATTCAACATTACAGCAAAACAATTACTTGTTTTCAAAGGGTTAACAGCTCTTGTTGTGACTATTTACATAATGAATAGATCTTGTAATAGTTTCCAAATTTGACAAATTATACTTTTTTTTAATGCTAGTTTTGTATTTCTTTTCTATATTTCCGATTATGATCAAATATATTACAGCATGCATCTTTGTTACTGATTTTTTGTAAATTATTATTTTCCTTAATGATTTATATGAAAGATTATAGCTATTTTGGCTTATGATATACATATAGTACTTTATTTCATTTTATTATCTGAAATTCCCACCCCACCTCCATTTTTTTTTACAGAAATAAAAATCATACAATTTTCAGCAATTTAAAGCAACAACAACAACAATAAAAAAAGCTTGCTTATTATTATTGTTTTAAATTACAGTTACGCGCATTGTTTTATTATTATTACACAGTTAAATCAATTGATATAATATATAGAAAGTAAATTCTGGTTTATTTGAAAATGGAAAATTTGAACAAAATAAAATAAAGAGAGAGTAAAACAAAACATTGAGCATAAATCTTACATTTTCAAACTTAAATTTTTCGAAATGTTGCTTATACTTTTTGTACTAAGTTCACCGTGTTTTAAAAGAGATACATTCTTAACAAATTATGCCCTTAACTTAAAAAAATAATCCTTAACGACAGCTATTTAATTAACACATTAAAAATAATCGAAATATAAACACATAAATAATAAAAATTGCGATAAATATCAAGATTTCACCGAAGATAGTGAATACAGTCCATTTAAAAAAAAATTATGAAATTCATAGTTGCTAATGTTTTTGTCAGAATTTATCTTGAAGTGTTAAAATATTACTCACAGCTCGTCAGTTTTTAACACATAAAATATTAAATTAAGCAGATATTTCAGAAATATCTTGATAACAAAGAAAAAAAAATACATTTTTTAAGAAGAAAGAAGTACAAAGAAAAATAAAGTTAAAATTTTTAATTTTCTGGTGAGATTTTTGAAATGTATGATGCATTCTTCCATGCCCATATGTTCAATATTAGCAAGGGGAATTAGGGACCTTAGGACTGTTCTCTAATCCAAACTGGTTAATTTATGACATATTTTTTAATTCATTTTTGTTCGGAAACGCAAGAAATTGGCAAGTGTTCTTAATGCAGAAACATCGTAATTGAAAGGCGTTTTCAATATTTTGGTAAAGGCAAAAGATCTTTATAAAAATACAGAAAAAGTCGACGTTTTGAACCGAATTTCCGACGCCGCAGCACAATACACGTGTTATCACATGACACGAATCGCATATAACTCGGTAAGTACTTTATTTATCACACAATGGGAAACTGATTTCGATTCTAAATCGTTTCAATAGTCAGGCCTGCCAATTTTAAGCCTTATCGTTTAAAAAATGAATCACAATATGTGTCAGAAAGTTTCATGTTGTTGAGCATGTCATTTGAGAACCACCTTAATGGAATCTTGGGATATCATTGACGAGGAAATAAATAAACAAAATGTTTGTACAAATATATTTTTTACATAATACATTTCATATTTTTTTAGGCCACACAAAATGTATTATGTTTTTGGTAACGCTACAAAAAGCTGTATTTTTTAGTTTTATTTCAGTTGAAAATTTTATATGCAAAATGATTTTTTTTATTGATTTGTAGGGTAGAATGGGTGAAGATGCCGTAGTTTTTTATTTATTTTTTTATAAAATTGCCTGTTGTTTTTATTTGTTATTTATTAATTTCGTGTTAAAATTGATATATTTATGCATGATTTAAAAATGTATTTCATTTTAGAAATGTCGTAGAAATCATAATAAATTTTGCTTTTGTAAATGCTTGCATTTTGGTATCTTACCACAATCTTGGGGTAAGATGGCCATCTACATAGGAATTACATAAACAAAGAGCGTAGAAAATTTTGACACTTACCAATGGTGTTAAGACGAAATATCACTAGAAAATCACTATTTAAAATTTAAATAAAATAACGCAACTGGAATTAAAGTATCAGTAGGGAAGCCCCTTCCACACGACTGAGTGGCATTTCCCTACAGCGCCTGCGCATAGGAAAACCACACGGCATCTTGTCCAATACGGCATATCACCCCAAGTTACACTATTATGAAAACTGTACAGGATGTCGAAATTCTTTACAAAGTGTAACCGAACATGCCATTGAAGAATATAGAATCAGTGGGAGGGATGGGATACAGATGTCTAATGAGCAAAAATGTTTCTTCGATTTATCTCCCTCCAGGGCCAGTGTATCAAAGATTGTTTCTTGAGGAAGTAGTGAGTAAGGCATGAATATGGCTACCTCTCTTAATTACAAGTCATCAAGCTGTTATCTGTTATTCTTTACCCTGATTTCCATGACGTAAAATTACGTATGGGGGCACATATCAAGAGGGCAGATATCCAGTTTTCGACGAAAGTAAAATGCTTTAGCACTGGGTATGTGCCCCCATCTACGGTGACGTCAAAATGACGTATAAGGGCATATATGATGGGGAAATATATCTAGTTTTCGACGACAGTACAATGCTCTAGCACTGGATATGTGCCCCAATCTGCAGCAATGTGAAAAAGACGTATAGGGCACATATCATGGGAGCGGATATCCAGCTCTCAACGAAAAGAAAATTCTCCAGTATGGTAATATAACAACGTGCTACGCAGAAAGATGAGTGGCTATCTGTCTATCATTAAGCTTCATCCAATGTACAGCTTTTTAAATAGCGAAATAAAACTAATAGCAAGAGGAGAAAATGCATATAAATTCAACCAAGTAAATAATTACATTTTTGACGGGGATTCGCATATTGATGGGCAAGTTCATGCTAGTATGAAGGATAGAGTGTACACTGTGGAAGTAAGATCGATTTATACTTCTTATTAAAGCTTATCTACGCATCATGAGAAGTGTAATAGAAATAAATTTCTATGCGCTTTACTATTAAACATCAGGTAGAAAGACAGCGGTTAGTATGGATTCAGTTTACGGTTGCTACGCAGAGTTGAAGAGCAAGCAACAGCCTAAGACGTCACACTGATGGGTCCATAGGATACAAAATGTATTTTCTGACTTACACTACGTTTAACATATAGTAAAATAATTTAGTCCTTGTGAAATGGAAAGTGTGTGGAAATTACGTCAATTTAACGGCATCATAATAACATTATTAAGTTTTATTAATTTAAAATCTCATTTCGTTTTAACATTTATAAAATATATACACGTTTTATAAATAAACATGACATCACTTTTGCATTTAAAAACCATATGTTAATTATTCAAAATTTATTGAAGTATTTTTTTCATTGCTTACTTTCTTTTTAAGATATTCCATCTTTCTAAGACAGAATTATTTAAAAAACGTTTTATATGAAAGATATTGCTTATTCTGCATTTAAATAACACAATTTTGAATTTAATACATATCTACTCGCTTAAATGGGATAAAAAGCAGAATATATTGTTTTCTTGATTATAATTCACTATAAAGTTTAAAATTAATGAATTTTGCCATTTTGATGACTTAAGTTGATCACGGAATGTATGGCGCCAATTGAGCAAATCGATGCTATAGGTTGTGCCTGAGGTTTTTCAAAATTTTCCTTTACAGTTCTATATTTATAAGAATTTTTAATTAACTACAATATCTTAATATAACAACGTGTTTCAGCGAATTATGAGTGTACTGTGTCAAAATTCTGCTCAAAAGCCTTTCGAATGTTGTGCGTTTTGTATGTGCATAGAAATAGGGATGTTAACAACAGAGATAATACGATGACTTTGTAGAAACTGCTCATACGCATATCTGTATTAATCTTTCGGCGGGCGCATGATCTATTTTTCTAGAAGTGTGGTTATGCTATAAAAAATGTAGGATTTTTTAAAACAATAATAAGAGACATGATAGAAGAGCGATTATACACATCAATAGCAAAAGTTGAATATTAATTTCGGCACTATTTTTGAAAGCAAACTTTCGAAAAAAAAACCACGTTTGTCGTAAAATTTGTGAGATTAAGCCCGTTGGCAGGTTAAACAAGAGTATTATTCTGCACCTCTAGAGGTGGTAAAGTTCATTGGGAGAAAATCTGAATGTGTAATATTTTCATGTGTGAAACGACAATAGTAAACGTTATTAAAACTTCATTAACTAAAACAATTCTTGAGTTGTGTTTTCCAGAAAATTGGATGCTTATTGTATCGTGACCTACATCACTATCGTCGTCCTACGTTATCGTGAGCAAGATATAAAAAATGTGTTAGTTAAATACAGCATGACTGATTAGAAATATACAGAAGCTTACGCAGCCGTTTGGAACGCTGTTAAAGTGTTGCAAATTTAGCGCAATTTTTAAGCAAAATATCTACCAGAAATTTCGAATAGTAATCTCCATTTTATTCAATCACGAAATATCTGCTATTAAATAATGCGGACATTGCTGTTCGGAAGTTCTGGTACAGGTTTTGAATTAATAAAAAGGTGCTAAATTGGAAATACTGCCCAGTGGCACCCTGATAATTTGAGTTAACATAAATTGCATAAATTGCAAATCAATGTTTTGCGAAGAAAACTTGAAGAAATTAAAGAGAGAGAGAAAAAAAAGAAACGTAGCATGAGACTTATACATTATATTTTATTCCCGTTTCTCATAACTGAAAACACAATAAAATAATGTAATAATAATTTTTTTTCAATTTTTGCATTTCTAATTAAAGCGGTTGAACATATAAAAATTCTTTCTAAAAAATTGTTTTAACCACATTTCGTAAAATTATACATGTGCTATGGATTTAAAATTAGTTTCATTTCAACTTAGTTCATTACCGATATTCCCAACGAATAAAAAGTATGATTAGGTTAAGAAACGCATGATCTTATTTGCAATTAAAAAAAGCGGAGTCTGAAGAATTCAGAGAAAGAATTTAATTAAATACCTAATTTTCAGTGGGAAATGTGCCACATACTGAGCTTCATGGCGCAGTTTTTGATAAAAGTATTTTTACTTCAGTTGCAAAACGCAATTATTTAATTAATTTGATTAAGACTAAAGTTTAGATTTTTTCGAAGGAAAAATATACTTTATTTTAATTTACCTTCTTTTTTTTTTAATTATAAAGTAAATTAATTTTGGAGCTAAAACTTTTTTGGCCACGTTCTTAAGATGTATTTTTTTTTTAAATTCTTTATCTTTTTTTTAATGCAATTAATTTCATTATAAGATACAACCAAATATTTTGCTTCAGAAATATGATTTAAAGCTTTTCTCATATATTGAAATAAATTAAAAATTAATGCTAGAACACAAACGTATTGCAGCATATTAATCTCTAAATTTCATATTTATGATGTTATTCTTTTAAAAATCTTGTTTATAAAATATTTTAGTTTTTAATTATACTTCAACGACTCGTACGCACTTGGATGTTGTATTTTGAAAAGCGGAAAAAGAATTTTCAGACTTTAAAAAATAGTATAGAAATAGTAGATTAAAAATATATATTTTTATGAGAATTATAAAGCATACAATAAGTATAAATTATAGAAATTTTTAATCTTAAGTTAACGAAACGAAAAAAATATTAATACAAACATAGAAAACTTTACGTGTCAAAACAACGTAAAGTAAAAAATATCAGAAGCAATTCAGTATGCAGCGATTTTAAAAAAGAGCAAAAATAAAGGAATTAAGCCTCTTATTCAATGCAAAATACAAAAGAAAAAAAAACAGTGAATGAGAAAACAGCAATCACAACAATACGCCATTGCTGCAAAGGTCGAAATGGCCTATTTATCAAATTAAAAGATTTTTAATTAATGTTTTTGTTTCGCATTTATCATAGTTGAAAAAAAAATTGTATTCAACTTAAGATTTTGAATTATTCAATCACAATGGACAATTACAAGTGAATTGTTACTATAATACATTCCATGGAGGTAAAAATGCACCGAAATCAAACTAATTTAGCTATTTCTGGAGCTTCAGTATGTTATTCAATTTCGCTTAGTGAAAAATCTGCATAGTAACTGACAATGTATTTTCGAAAGCTGAGAATTTTTTTTTTTTAATTTGTAATTATATAAAACAATATTTACTACATAAAAAATAAAGTACATCCTTTTTCATCTAAATTTAGCGAAGCTTTCTTAAGTGGGAAAATGTGACAATAAAATACGTCATTATAAATGAATAAGTTGCGATAAGGTAAGAAATAATTCTTTCTATTTTCGCATATGAAGGCTTTCAATTAGATTTTTTTTAATTGAAAAAAATCTGCTTGATCTACAAATTTTATTGACACATCAGACTGGAAAAATGCATCTTTTAAAATGAAAATAAAATAGCACTTATTATTATTAGACACTGTGCTACGTAAATAGAATCCAGCAATAAGGGTGTTTTTTTCTTGCTTCTTTTTCTTTTTCAAAAAAAAATATTTTACAATACAATTGTGTTTTCTTATTATTCAAGTAGAACCACATAAAAAAAAAAAAAAAAAAAAAAAAAAAAACAATATTCGAAAATTAGAAGTGTTGTGGAATAAAATGAATGAGCACTGATAGAGAAATACTCATTGCTAGAAATATATAAATTTCCTACATTTTTAAGTATCTTATTGTGTAAAGAATTTAATCTCTTTTGTCTCATAAAATTTTATTATTACACCCAGAGAAAAGTTTTGTTGAATCAACAAAAATTTGGTTGGCCAAACAAAACTTTCCGTTTAAATATGGGTCAATGGAAATTTTGTTTGAATCAACAAGAAAAATATTGTTGATTTTTTTTTGCAGTTCCATCAAAAAATTTTGTATCATCAATAAAAAAATGTTTTGTTAATTCAAGTAAAAATGGTTCAATTTTACTTGAATTAACAAAATTCTTTTGTTGAAAGTTTTCTCAAAATAAATATAATTATCTGTTACTTTAAGAGTTCTTTTCAGTTTCGGCAACAAAAACTTTTGTTTAAAGAACAATTGTTTTGTGTAATTTTAAGAATTTTCTTTGTTTTAACAACAAAAGGTTTTTGTTACAGAAACAATAATAATAATTATTTAAAATTATTCTTTGTATTAGAACCAATCTAAACTTAATTATTTTTCAGCCTACAAGCCTTGAATAATAACAAATGAATTTTTATCCTGCCTTTTTTCAAGCGCAAACCAAGAGATTGAACAAAGTCCCTAGCCGGGACTTGATCCCGGGCCCTCAGAACAGAGCGCTGAGTCTCTACCACTGAGCTACAAGGAACTACATCCAAACTCGAAATTTCTCACTCTTATATATGTCGGACCGGCTGCAACCGTAGCACAAGATGGAAATGTCATCATGAGCACAAGGCTCTCTTAAGACATAAAAGTAGGGGAAGCCCGACGTTACTCTGAGGTCCCTCTTTACCAGTTGCTTTGTTATTTACTAAATACATTTTTGGTATGCTGCATGTTTTACCCTGATATATATATATATATATATATATATTGTAAAAAGTTATTATGAAAAATAAAGTTGGGTGTACCTTTGTATTTCTTTGGGTAAGCACGGGCTTTTCGGGCATATTCCGTAAACAGGCCCTGCATGAGCATGCAAATTTCTGCGGCAAACATGAGACGAAAATACAAAGCCCAGCATATGGCAACATATAGTTAATTTTAATTCATTTTCAGCAGTGAATTACGCCTGTAAAAAGCAGGATAAAAATTCACTGGTTATTATTCAAGGATTACAGGCATAATTCACTGCAGAAAATTAATTAAAAATTAACTGTGTTGCCGTATGCTGGGGCCTCAGAGCGCTATTCTGAGGACTCGGGTACGATTCCCGGCTTGGGACATATTTCACTCTGTCGGTTTACGCTTGAAAAAAGTAGGATAAAAGTTCACTGGTTATTATTTAAGAATTACAGGCGTAAATGACTGCTGAAAATGAATTAAAAATTAATCCGTGCATTAGTTCTTGAGATTTATTTATAGTGAAAATCATGAAAAAAGTAGCATAGCAGCGCCACCTGTTGGGCTATTCACACCAAAACGTAATCAGCTTCTATTTATGTCAAGGTCTAACTGAATCTGTAGTTTGATATAAATAAGTGCATTAGTTCTTGAGAAATCGCGAATCGATTGCAGAATTCGCGAAAATTGTCACATAGCAGCGGCACTTTTTTGCGCTATTTACGCCAAAACTAATCAGCACCAATTTATATCGGGAAGTAACTGAATATAAAGTTTTATTAAATTCCGTGCATTAGTTCTTGAAACAGAGCACCCACAAAATTTTTGTCACATACAGACAGACTGAACCATAGACAGTAATTTTCTAAAAACAGTCAAAGTGTGTTCAGGAACTTCTAAAATCCCTCGAAAAACAGAAGTTGAAGAATTTCATGACGCCAATACTTTCTTCTTGTAAAGATAGAAGAAAGTAATAAATGGGATAAGGGGATTTTTAAAACTATCTTGGTCCGTGCCAATTAAAAAAGTTTTAATTATCCAAAAATTATATTAATCCTTTAATTATATAGCTATATAAGTCAAATGAACCAAGTTACGGGAGAGAGTGGCTACTACACAACAATTTAAATTTTGTATAAATTACAAATTTAAATTACAAAATTATGGTAAAATTAAAAAAACAGATTTTGTTAACTCAAGTAAAATGGATGAAATTTTGTTCAAACTTTGTAACAGTGTTAAAAATATTTTTTTGTCAATGCAACAAAACCGCAACTTTCTACTTCAACTGAAAATTTTGCTTGAAACAACCAATATGTCCTCAACAAAACGTGTTTTGTTGTTTTAATCAATTCCTTTTTCTGGGTGTAAGTTTTGATGTATTTAAAGCTGTTTTAAATAAAAACAATATTGTATTTGAGATACAAATTCTAACAGACACCTTCACCATATACTTTAAAGGTTGGTATGTATCAAGATCAAGCAACACTTCTATTATTCATATGGCAATTACATGATTTACGATTCCATGAATTTAATGTATTGTACGTTACTGAGGATTAAGGCCTGATTAAAACAGGGCGAACTGGACTATGATCTTGAGCCCTCTGATATTAGGGCTTCAAATTTGTCATGCAGATTATTAAAACTTAAATGATTTAATTTTATTTTGGTTTATTCTTAAGACAGTACTTTATGAACATCTTACTTGTAAACGCAAACGAAAACAATCATAAATTTTATTAATTCGCTGAACGTACATTCCAACGTATGATATGTATTATTTCTGTTATCAACATCCCTTTTTCGATGTACATACAAAACGCATAAAGATGAATGAGGTATCATTTGAAAGGTTTTGAACAGGGTTTTGACATAGTACAGTTCCACTTCGTTAAAACACGTTGTTTAAAAAATTGCAGTTAATTAAAAATTCCCATGAATAAAACTGTAAGGGAAAAATGGAATGAGTTCAGGCACAGCCAACAGCATCGATTTGATCAAATGACGTCGTATATTGCGTGGATGAATTACTTTTAAACTGTGTTTAGAAGTGTATGATAACCAAGAAAAAAACATACTTCTTTTTATCCCAGTTAAGTGGATTATTATTAGTTGTATTAAATAGAGGTGGAAAACGAATTGAAGGATGTTCCTCCGTATCATATAATTAATTATGATGAGATTAACCTCAGCGACGATCCAGGTAAACAAAAACTCACTTTCAGATGAGATTGTAAATGCCCCGAAATAGTTATGGAGTCCTCCAAGGCGTCGACGTCAGTTATGTTCGCTGCGACTGCAGAAGGGAAGATATTGCCACCTTATATGGTACATAAAGCACAATGTATTTATGACAGCTGGAGAAAAAATAGCCCGAAAAACTCAAGGTGTAACTGGACCAAGTCTGGTTGGTTCGACAGATTTTGTTTTTTCGACTGTATAGAATCAACAACTATGCTCTCTTTAAAGAATCTTGAAGGGCCCAAGTTTCTCATTGCGGAAAATTTGTCGTCACATTTGTCAGTAGACGTGATTAAACTCTGCATAGATAACCTAATTAGGTTCAAATTCCTGTGCATTAATTCTACCCACTTAACCCAACCCCTTAATTTTGACTTCTTCCGACCGATGAAGGTGGCTTGGCATCAGATATTAAAGGAGTGAGAAAAAGAAAGTGGAAAAGGGGAGGCCTAAGCAAGTTTCCTGCCTTACTTAAAAAAGCGGTGTGACACATTTGATGAGAAAAATGTGCAATAAGTTTTTAAAAATGTGGGATTGTGACGTCAAAAAAGTCTGGATATGCTGTCTGGAACTGATGAGATTATTAATTCTGGTGACAACAGTATTCGGTCTTTGGTACAGACACCGGTTCTTTGTAAAATGTATAGAGGCCATACATGATACGTTTAAGCAACTTTTGATGTCCTTATAAGATACTTCTAGAAAATGAAGAAGATAATAAAAAATGATGTAAAACCTGAAAAAAGTGTTGATATCTAAAAACTGGTCTAAACTAGAAGTAACCTTATAGAAGGAGGAAGACAGAGTGTATTGACAGCAGAAGAAGAAGCGATACACGTGGATTTTCCTTAAATATGTAGTGATTGGGGCTGCTCCATAGATTATATTACCCTACTCTCAGATTTTTAATGAAAGATTTTCTAGAGAACAGGATAAGTAAGTGCGCAAATTCAAAAACAACACACCAGGTCTTGACTTTATGGCATCCTTTTTAAAACGCCATAAAGGGTTTCTGCCAACTAGAATGTGTCAAAATATCAAGAGGTTGCGGGCAGCCGTATCTCCTGAGATAATAAATACTTATTTTGATGAGCTGGAAAAGGGATTGAAGGATATTTCTCCATGTCATTAATTAATTAGGATGAGATTAACCTCTTCGAAGATGTTGGTAAAATAACACTGATTTTCAGACGAGATTGTAAATACCCCGAAAGAGAGATGAACTCCTTTAAGGCGTCAACGTTTTTTATGTTCATTAAAACTGCAGAATGGAAGACATTGCCTTTGCTTTATGTACCTTATTAGGTATATAAAGCACAACATATTTATGACAGCTGGAAGGAAAGGGGCCCGAAAAATTCAAAGTATAACAGGACCAAGTCTGGGTGGTTCAATAGTGTTTGTTTTCCCGACTGTGTAGAATTAAAAGCTACATCCTGTTTAAAGAATCTTGAAGGCCCAGTTTCTCATTGGAGACAATTTGTCACCACATTTGTCCGTAGACATGATAAAACTCTTCATTGATAACCAGATTAGGTACCTCTTACTGTCCAGCAATTCTGCCCATTTAGCCCAGCTTCTTGATATTGTCTTCTTTCTACCGATGAAGGTGACTTGGCATCAGATATTGGAGGAGTGGACAAAAGAAAGTGGAAGAAAGGAGGCAGGCATCTGTGCCTAAAAACAAGTTTCCCGCCTTACTAAAAATCTGTGTGATATATTTTATAAGAAAAATGTGCAATCAAATTTTAAAGAATGTGGGATTCTTTCGTTGCGTCGCGTCGTCAGAAAGTCCTCAACATGTTGCCTGGAAATGATGAGACTACAAGTGCTGGTGAAAACAATAACATCGGTTTCAAGACTCTACGCAGGTATCACGCATAGTAGCCCGCATAAAAGACATAGATGATACTTTCAGGAAAATCTTGATGTTCTTAAAATGATACGATACTCCTCAGGTATAAAAGTTGAAAATAAAAGTAAGTAAAACACCAGGAAAAATGTTCTCCGGGGAAGGACTTTGATGGATCTGTAACAGCAGACCCTGATCAACCAGAACCCTTAACAATTAGGATACTGATTAACCGGAACCCTAAAAACTCTATAAAGACAATAAAGAAAAGTAAAAAAAAAAGAATTGTAAAATAATTTATCATCAGAAGAGGACTCATATTATTCTATACTTGACAGTGATAAAGAGTTTAGACCGTGTACAACTTCTGAGGACTTTGAGTTTGGAGATCCGGAAAGCCGTCAAATTTATAATACTTTTTCCCAGGAAGACTTCCTTGTGGCTAAAGTATACGGCAAAAAGGAGAACACATACATACTCTATGTCACCAAAATTTTGTACCCAGAAGATGAGCGATATGTCTGAGTTTTCTACGAAAGGGTCCCTCAAACATGGAAATTAACTGAGACAGATGAAGAGGCATTTTTCCTTACTCAAGGCGTTGTGACAAAATTACAGCCTTTTCAGAACATCAAGCTATCTTTTTGTTTGAAACATATGATAAGTTTTAAGATTGACATGACTGATTTGAAATTAGTTAAAGAGTTATAATTTTTTTGATAAAAAAGGTTTTGGGATTCAAATAAATGCTTTTTTATACTTATTGTGAGATCTGATTTACTGCCCTATTATTACTACTTGTTCCCATACGCCCATTTTATTTTTGAACCGAAACAACCAAGGATTTTAACTGGTGTTCCGATTCACCTCCATCTGCGCGGTTGACTGGAAACACCATGGAAAAGAATACAAAAAGTGACTAAACAGCTATTCCTTCACTCAATATCTACATCAAGACTACATCAGAAAAAAGAAAAGCTCAAGTTTTTGGTCCGAATTCATAATTAAAAATAAAATACTTTCAACTCTTTTCCACCTTAGAAATTCAAAAGGGCTCCAATTCATTGTGTTTTACGGTAATATGTATGATGATAACAAGCAAAATTATTAAAATCATAGCTTCACAATTGAAATTTCATTACCGTTTGTAAGTCTGTCGATGAGAGAAGCATTTCCTTCTTTATTTTGCCGAGAATATATTGAAATATTATCGAATTATCTGGCACACTAGGCATGATCTAGGGTGCATCTCTACGGTTCTAACAAAGTAATATTTTTCGATAATTTTTTTATAGATAAAAAATGTAGGGACGTCATTGAAAGTGCATATGAGCGTCATATACTCTCGAGCCGTTCCTGATTATATCATTGTTATATGTTGCATGTGTTTGTAATAATTAGTATTTTGCTTCATCATCTTCCACTGAGAAACTGAATGTTGAAAGAGCTGAATTTTTTTAATAAGTTTTTGAATCTGTACTGATTATAATAAATTTTCTTATCTTTACAGTACGGTGGCTTTAAAGATATATGAATTTAACTGTCTATACATAAAAAGGAAATGTTTAATTTTTTTCCGACAGTATACGAAGAACGGGCCCCAATCAGACAACGTTCGGGCTGTCAATTTGTTTTCATCGAGCACTATATATAACAATAGCGGGTCGGACCCGAACGGAGCCTCTTTTGCCTTGTATCCATGCATTGTTGCTCGTATGAAATGATGTTTATAAACTGGAGTTCGAATAATTTTTTTTTTGTTTATATTATCCAGCCTTCAGATATTTAACGTTATAATCAGCTTAGAAAATACATTAGAAGCACAGATATAGAGGCCATTTCTATATAACATATTCAAAAGAACATTTTTATGAACAGTACAAATCATTAAAAATAGGTGGATTGAACTTTGTGCCGTTATATTCAAATAAATCATCAACGTAAAATAGCACAAATAAAAATATATAAAATGACAAACAGCTGTTTCGGAGCCCCTAAAGCTCCATCAAGTGCTAAATTTAAAAGATTAAAAACTGATCCAAATGTTTAAGCCATGTAGGTATGCTTGTGTCTCCGCACGCGACCCCAATATTTTTTTTAATCTATTAAATTTGGCACTGATGATGGAGCTTTAGGGGCTCCGAAACAATATTTTTCCATTTTATATATTTTTATTTGTGCTATTTTACGTTGATCATTTATTTTAGTACAAATCATATTTGCTCTTATTGTTTATTTAATATGATTATTCATATACAGGTCACCTATGCAAGAGTACAATTTATATTAATTATTGAGCATGTGTATGTTTAAAAATTATAATTACTTAATGAATGGATGGATGTATTTAACGTTGCTTTTATTTTTTATGCTGTCTCTAAATAAATGTCTTTTCATTTTGCATAAAAAAACTGTTCGAATTTTAATCTTTTTTGTTTCTGTTATAAAAAAAGAATATATTGCACAGCCATAAAATTCATCACCCATACTGAAGTGAGGTTTTAAAGTTCAATGGTGTAGAATTATTGATGATAAAGTGAGAAAACGAATACTTAGTATTCATTTTTAAGCACCATTTGCTTTTTTAAAAATATTGCTCTGTGAAAATTAAAGGTTTAAAAAGAGAACGAAAAGTTAAAAAATATATGGAGCTTAAAATATGTTTCAGTGGTTTCTTTGATACCATTTTATCAAAGTATTTTTTAAAACTAACAGCAGGAACTTTTAAATACTTTCGTAACAGTATAGAGAATAAGCAGCTTACGAAAATATTTTTTTTATTCGTTAGTTACTTTATTCTGACTTAAAAAAATTTAAAAGAGGAATCTTTTCAAAGAATTTAATTTTTAAAGAATGTCTTTTTTACGATTACACCTCCTAATTCACTTAGATGGATTACATGTAATAAATTATACTGCAATTTTCTTTTAATTATGTATTTAACTAAAATCTATAACATTTACAGATTACTTTATAACTATATCTATCTATATTATGATCTAGGAAGCAATTAAATACGATGCAATATTAATTATATTCAAACTATGGAATCTTTATTTATGTAACATATATGTACAAAGTATGTGCTCGTTCAATCAATTTAAGGAAAAAATATTAATGATTTATTATGTCATTACAAGCATTATTAAATACGTTGTTTGAAAATTATTTATAAAAATACACTATATATGCTATACACAGTGAATACAATTGATACGTAGATTTTTACATATGTGTTAAAGCATAAATACTACGCATGATCACTTTATTTTACAATATTATAAGAACACACATTTTATCAGACAATTAAATTACTTATTCCAACATGAATAAGTGAGAGAAATTGCCAGGCTAGGATGTCGAGCTGGGTGGCTTAGTGACAGAGCGTCAACTCGGTACGCTGAAGGTCCCAGTTTCGAGTCCTGGCCCAGGTCAATTTTTCACTTATGTTGGTTTAGTGCATTTAATTGTCTGATAAAATGTGTGTTCTTTTAATAATGATACGTAGATGTTTGAAACTATCCGTTGTAATGTCATGAATAGGTGCAACGTTCTCCTTGTTTACATACATACGCATGACGTATATTTATGCATATTTAATGAAATTGTCAAAGTTTCATTAAATCAGAAAAGGTTCTATAAAACATATTATTAAATATAAAAATATTTATTCTATACATTTTCTTCTAAGAGATCGTGCTAAAAGACGAGACTGTTTCCATTTAGGCAGAAATTTCAACACTACCACACATTCAGGATTTAAACAAGAGTACAACAGTCAGCAAGCTAGATGCGGGGAATTTAGATAGGGTGTGTTTTAAAAAGTGTTAAAAAAAGTATTATTTTTAAAGTGACGGCTGATAGTTTAAGGCTGATAACTGACTTATGCGGGTATGAATTATAAGTTAATATAATCAGAAATAGAACGATTGCTTTTTACCGCAACAAATATTTGATAAAACTGATTAAAACTGTTTTGATCAGTGTCTTTTTAATATTAGGGAAAAAATGTCATATTTTGTCTGTTTCAAAAACTATATTTAAATATTAAAATAAATAGGAAATGTAGCTACTTAGCTCCATAAATGAAAATAACCAGTTTAAATTTGATTTTGCATTGCAATTAAGTTATTTAAGAAAGAATTTATTGTATCAAAAGGCGGGAGTTTTTAAAAGACAATGTTTTTTAGAACTGTTTTATACATAGTCGAATTTTAATAGCGTTAGACCATTTTTTTAAATAAAATATGATGTAAGATGTACTACACGAAAAATGTGTAAAAATTTGAAAACTGAATCTTTTATTTAGATTTTTCTCAGTACATTACACCATAATATGCATTAACACATTTAAACTATCTGATATAAAATTTAAAACTACTTTGCGTTATTCATTCCAAGTATGAATTTCTTTAGAATATTTTATTAGTACGAAAATATAAATAATAATCAGATAACTAAACAAATCTAACTATTAAATTCTTAGTTTGATTCTTATAATTTTGTTAAAGTTATAAGCCTGATAAAAAAAATTAAAAGAACAACATATACAATAATGCAAAGCACCTGCAAGTTATTTCATGCTTTACACCAACTGGAATCACAGCAAATCTATTTATATAATTTATTGCTGTACTAATGTTTTTTTTAAATGAAAATGTTATATAAAGTTCATGCAAATTATTAAATAAAAACATCCAAACTGTTATGTTGAATAATTATACTGTTAAATTTTCCACTGTGTTATGAACTGAAATTAGGATAACATTTTACGGGCCTTCTGTTGGTATATACAATTAAAGCTTACAGTCAGAAAGAAAGGAGTTTATCAAATTAAATATGAAACAGGGATTTTAATGAAAGACACTGGGTAAAATTTAATTTTATAAACTGAAGATACAACAAAATTTATTACATAAATGCTTTGTTAATAAAAAGAAACACCTTCTAAATTAACTAAAATATTCCTTCACATGACTAAAATGGCTATTGACTAAAATTTGAAAATAAAAGCAATCTATATTCTCAATTCTTTCTTTTTTTACAGTAAGTAACTTTCGAAATATATCCCGAAATATATACAGAATTTCACTTAGATCACCACAAACTAAAACTTTAATTAAATAATTAGTTATTCTAACTTTGTTAGTTCTTTAAAAATCTTTGTTTAATTCAAATTCATTACAGTTCAACAATTGGAAACACACTTTGAGACTACTTCTTAGCCCAAAAATCAAACAGAAAACATAGTTTAATTTCTTTTTCCCGTAGATATCCATTAAATTAATATATTTTCACTTTAAAATATTCAAAATTGCAGAAGCTAAAAGTTTTAGATTGAGAGTACCATAATTTAATCAGGATTCATTAAGAAAGCTATCATTAATTTTCAACAAATTTCACGAAATCCCAAACACTGATTAGCCTTAATTTTATTTTGAAGTTTCCAGGTTCAGTTTCAGTTAATTTCAGAAACTTTCCCTTCCTTTCATTCTAAAGGAATAGTCTTAGAAATTCCCTCTCCTCTTTTCTATTTAAATGTCCATTAATTGAAGTGTATATATAATGATTTCTTTATTTGAATAATCCTGCGGGATCTTTGCGCTTGATGTGTTGAAATGTTTAAGAAGAATGTAAATTAGAAACTTTCTTATCCTGAAACTAAGAAAAAGCAATTTTAGATTATATGAGACGGATAGACTTTGGCACGAAAATTGTAGATTGCTTTTAATTTCAGCATTAAAAACTGTAAACATTTAGTTTCTCTGTCAAGTACTTTGTATTTCGTAGTAAACGTCGAAAGTTATAATTTTACAAGTATGTGGAATCAGCGGAATATTTTTAGAAAACGGTGGTAGTATTGGAAAGACATCGACTTATTACAGTATTACATAAGGCAAATGATGAAGCTTATTGCTTCTTGAACGAACATTTCATTTATGTAAAGAATGAAATACCACTAGGAAAAAATTACATTCAGAAAATTATCTTAGTTGCCAAAAAAACTAATAAATAATTTAAGAAGCGATAGTTTAAAATTTTGAAATCAACAAAATTTACATGAAATTATACGAGAAGAAAAATTTGTTTTATAATATTGAAAGAATAATAAAGGTAGAAAACCTTTAAAAAATTATTTTTAGTTATACATTTTTAAAAGAATTTTTATTTGTAATATTTTCAAGCATATGAAATATGTAGAATAATTTACACTGTGCTTTTAAATATTGTGATATTGAAAAACATTAAAACTGACAGCGATAAGAGGGAAAAAAGCATCAGATCTCATTTTATGATGTAGTGGGAAATTTGCGATAGTAATACAGAAACACTTCGAACAGATCGAGAACGCGGAATTTGTCCGCTATTAGGAAGTGACAGCTTTTCAGAGATAAAATATAACCGTATGAGGTATTCAGAACCAGTGTGATTTCGAGGAAAATGTTTTCCAAAATTTGTACAAATTTTCATCAAACTCTTTTAGGCTAATTCTGCCAGTGCCTGAGTAGACCAGAGTTCTCCATCAAGCATATGGTGATTGAGGTGTCAGTTCCAGAGTGGACCAGGCCACTTGGTACAATCTTGCACAGGTAACTTAATATCCAAAATGTGTTGGACCATCTGTTGAACTGTCTCTATCTCTTGAATAGTTTCGAAATTAATAAAATTCATTGAACAGACAATAGATAGCATGACATACAATGCTTTGACACTCTAAGATCTTTTTTCACAAAAATGTGGTGAGAGTCCACCTTGGTTCTCAACGCCTCATGTAATAAACTGACTTTCTATATATAGCCCACTCGAAACGATAAATTCACCTTTGTTTACAGTATAAAATATGAAAACATTCATAAAAAGGATTCATTAGAATTTATTATTATAATAGGTGTTCTTGAAATATATACAAAAGATTTTAAAGAATTTAAAAACTCCGGATGTATAAAGCTCTCCGAGTAAATAAAGTATATAAAGCTCTCCGAGAGCTTTCAGCTAAAGCTAAGCCATTATCAAGGAGGAAATTAGAGTTGAAAAAACTCAATGCTGAGTGACATTTATATTATATTTCATTAGGATTTATTTTAACTTTTAGTATAAGTGAGGTATATAATCTATGTCAGTCTTTTTCATATGCTTAAATTTATAAATCGATTTATCAATAAATCTACTGGAAAAACCATTACTATTAGCGATTAACTTAATTTTATTTAACTCATCGTGTAAGTGAATATCCAAGCAAACTTCAAATGCATGCTTAATGTAAAAGAAGTAAGCGGTAGCTTTATAATGGAATGGTGAATGGCTGTTATAAGGAATGGTACTGCTTGAACGACAGGATTTCCTGTAAACCGTCTTATCGATGCAATGAGTTAGTTCATTTCTGCTTAGGTAAACATCCAAAAAAAAAAAAAAGATTTATTTGCTTCCAATGTGCAGTTCTAATTCAAAAGTGAATTTTATCTTACTGTCATGTTGTGTGGATAGAAAAGTACTGAATTTAAACAAAACATCTGTAATATTTCGTTTTTACGGTCAATTAAAATACCATAAGAGGGATTTCCCAATCATACCAATTGTCTCGAAGTGCACCGCTCTAACGAATTTTCTAGAAAAGACATTTGTACCATTCTTCAGAGTATGTAATTAAATCTAAAATTGAACTTATTCAATTCAGATAATTAAAAATTTATAGCTTGGTGACAATAGTGTTCTAGCCAGCCTCGACATCATATCATTTTACCCTTCTATAGATATACAGGAAGTGTAAGACTGTATTATAAATTCAAGCAATGATAATCAATAATTCAGTGACAATATGAAGAATAACATTATATCAGTCTTAAACCTAATTACCATTAATATTGTATTTGTTTTTAACAATATCTACTATAAGCAAACAGAACCCTCGGGGTCAGCAATTTTTGGTTTGTTGGCTGAGCTGAAACTTAGATCTTTGGAGAGCAAGTTTATTTTAACTTCCACTCTTAAATCAAGTTTATGGGTCAGATTTGTCGACGATATTAAAATTATATGGAATTATGGCATTCTAGCCCTCATGAATTTTCTTGAACAAGCAAACAACAGTGATAAAATTTGCTTTAGAATTAGAGGAAAATAAATCTTTAGCTTTTTTGGATATTTACCTAAGCAGAAATGAACTAACTCATTGCATCGATCCGATCTCCGTTTCATTATAAAGCTACAGCTTACCGCTTTTACATTAAGCGTGCATTTGAAATTTGCTCGGATATTCACCTACACGATGAGTTAAATAAAATTAAGTTAATCGCTAACAATAATGGTTTTTCCAGTAGATATATTGATAAATTGATTTATAAATTTACGCATACGGAAACGACCGAAATAAGAGAAAATTAGTAAAAAAGAAGTTAAATTTATAGCAATGGTTTATATCCCTCACTTATACGAAAAGTTAAAATACATCCTAGGGAAATATAATACAAAAAAGAAAAATTATGTGTCAAGAATAGATTATGAAACACTTTCCAACTCTTCCAGAATACATTAACAAAACTTCGTCGTTTGGTACGGTAAAGAAGATACCTAAGCAAATATTTTAAAAAACGCATAACACATTTGAAAACCAGATTTCAACAATTATCACGTATAACCGTAAAAGTACTCCAATGTTTTTGTACAGTTCTGTATATGACCTATGGATTTGTATGTGTTCTATAGTATGTAAAATTAGTTCAGTAAGAAAACGCATAACAAAGTTGAAAATTCACTTTCCTCAATTTCTACCAATAAGCAGAAACGTAATTGAATTCTTTTGTGCAACCCGACATATTACCTACAGATTTTTATGTATTCCACATATTAAGCTTAAATTTATTTCAGGCAAAAACACGCTTAAAACTATTGAAATCCCACTTCGGGAAATTATCATCCATATGCTGTCATGTATACAGTTCTTTGTGAGGCCCTATATATGATTTTATTTATATTTTACAAACATCTTTTAAATAATAAACATGTGAATTTTCATCTTGCAAACTAAGCGTTAACCATCAGAGTGAAATATGTCCAAACCAAGAATTGAACCCGAACCCTTGGAATAACACTCCAATGCTCTACCACTGAGCTCACCCAGCTTGGCACCTCTCACTTATATATGTCGGTAAGGCTGCAATTGCAGCACAAGATGAAAATGTCACCATGAGCGCGCGAATTCTACGGAAAACCTGAGACGACATTCAAAGCCAAGCATACGACAACATATAAATAATTTTAATTAATTTTTCAATTTTCAGCATTGAAATTCGCCCTAAATCATTGAATAATAAACATGGGAATTTTTAACTTGCTAACTAAGCGTAAACCGACAGAATGAAAGATGTCCAAACAGGGAGTCGAATCCGGTCCCTTATAACGCTCCAAGGCTCTACCACTGAACTATGAGGACGATATCCAATTTGGCATCTCTTACTCACATATGTCGGTAAGGCTCCAACCGCAGCGGAAGATGGAACTGTCATCATGAGCACACAAACAACTTTTTTCCCTCTGTCGGTTTACGCTTAGTCAGCAAGGTAAAAATTCACATGTTTATTATTCAATGACTTCGGACGAATTTCACTGCTGAAAATTAATTGAAAAAATTATTAAAATTACTTATGTGTTGTCGTATGCTGGGCTTTGTGTGGCTTGGTATGTCGTCTCAAGTTTGTTTCAGAATTTGCGCGCTCATGATGACATTTCCATCTTGTGTTGCGATTGCAGCCTTACCGACATATATAAGTGACAGATGCCAACCTGGGTATCGTTCTCGTAGATCAGTGGTAGAGCCTTCGAGCATTATTACAAGGGCCCGGGTTCTATTCGAGGATTGGATAGTTTTCACTCTGTCGATTTACTCTTAGTTAGCAAGGTAAAAATCACATGTTTATTATAAAATGATTTCGGGCGAACTTCACTGCTGCAAATTAATTGAAAAAATAATTAAAATTACTTAAACATCTTTTAGTATGCTAAATGTAGTTCTGCTTGAAAATGCATAACTCAAATTAAAAAACACTTTTAAGCAATTTTCGTTCATCCCCAGTAATGCTTACTATTTCTTTTGTGTACCCTGTATATGATTTATAGAATTTATACATACTACGTAGTATGCAAACATTCAGTTAAACTTAAAAATACATAACATAACTCAAAAGGCACTGCAGAAATTGTCCTTAACAGACAATACTTCGGTTACAGTATTTTATCCGATTTTTTTTATGTGTCCCTGTAAATTAACTATTAATACGATATGCATTATATTCTACTGCAAGCGTCTTATAGTAAACCTCAGTAATCTGTATTAATTTCCTCATATTTGAAATAGTGCAACATAATTTAAATACACCGCAAAAAGCTTTTCCCCGTAGACTATTATATAACATATCTCTTTTGTTTGACCCTGTAAATGAATGATAAATACTTTCTATCCCATATTCTGCAGAAAGTATGGTTTAGTGCACCTAAGGAATCCATATTAATTTTATTATGTTTGAAACAGAGTAATATTGTAAAATACGCCGCAAACGATTTTCCCCGTAGACCGTAATATAAAGGAATACTTTTGAGCTCCCCTGTAAACATGCTCTAAGTGCTATACATAACATATTCTATAGTAACCTTCTTCTAGTGAAACTTACTAATGAGTATAAATTTCATTATGTTTAAAATAGTGCAACACTATTAAAATACAACACGAATGATTTTCCCCCATACACTTAATTTTACAGAATAATTTTGAGTGCCCCTGTAAATTAACTATAAATGTTACACACTTAATTTTCAATACCAAACACGCTATGAAAAACTTCAATAACGTATATCAATTACATGCCAATATGAGTATATTTACGCGAGTTAGAGCACGGACAGACAGACGGCCAGCCAAACCAAATCCATAAACAGTTTTCAACTATGATGGAAAGTCTTACTAATATTAATAACCACATACGACGCCAAATTAATTGATCATGTACAGAAAAGAATTGATGTTATTGGTTTGCACAATAAATCAGGGGATTATATGATCCCCTACAGAGATAAAGTAAGAAACAAATATTAAATTATATTGGTATGGTAATTAGAAGATGCCAAATAAGAATTAAGGATCATATACAGGATGTTAGTTAAAACAGACCTGCTACTGCCCTCTCCAGACTGTTCTATACCAATGACATTGAAATACTCTTTTAATAGAGCTAAAATCATTATGCGGGATTCTGATTTTAACAGTTGTACAATTCTGGAATCTTTAGAAATATTGGCACAAACTAACACCTATTGGTTAATGAATAGAAAGTTATGTATATTTGAACGTGCTTACTTTACAAATATTGGATCCGTGTAAAATTTCGAGTTCTAATTTTCGATGGAATTATAAGTTTTAGAAGGTCCTGATCACTATTTGACTGTTTTTAGAAAATGTCTGTCCGTGAGTCAGTGTGTCTGTCTGTCTGTATGTGATACAAATTTGTCAGGCGCTGTAACTCACGAACTACTACGTAGAATTTGATGAAATATCATGGGAAATTATATCCTCATGTGAATTGGTCCTAATGAACATAACAAAAGATGTGAATTATCACTTACTACACAGCGTATAACCAACAGATTGAAAAAATGTCCGGGCCGCGGATGCGGAACCCAATACTCTGTGTAACAAAGTGAAAATTCACACCCTTTGTTAGTATTAATTGACGGCGTAGCATTATACAGAGTACCCTGTTGAAAATTTAATTAGATATTAATATTTTTTTATTATTATTATAATTACTATAATCGGGAAATATTTGTAGTTTTATTATTATATATTATACAGGGTGTCCCGAAAAAGGATGAAAAGCACTTTGCCTTTTTACCTATTGGATATATGTAGGCAATATAAATTGCAAAAGGGTTCAGAAGAATGTAGGATTTAAGATTATGTGAAAGAAATAGTACTGCCATTAATTATTAAACAGTTACACTTTTAAAAATTTTATACGGTCCCTGAATCCTATCAGTTATAGCTAGAAAATTTATCTGCATGCTCTGAAAAGTACAACAGTAAAAATTCCATTCTTCTACGACCAAAACTCACTGAGTTATGAAACTTTAATTTCAACAAATTTTGGAGCTTTTAGGCACTAAAAAATCGTCTGTCTGTTTTTAGTGCTGGAAAGCTCCGCAATTTCATACAATTCAAAATATCATAACTCGTTGAATTTTGGTCGCAGAAAAATAATTTCTTTTTTTTACCGTTTTACTTGTCAGAGCACGGAAAAAAAAATTTCTATCTATAAATAAAACCGCATAAAATTAAAAAGTGTAACTTTAAAAAAAAATTAATGGCAGGATTATTTCATAAACATAATCCAAATTTGAACACTTTCGGCAATTTTCATTGTCTGCCTATCTCCAACACTTAAAAAGGTTAAAGTATGTTTCAATCTTTTTGGCAAACCATGTATTATTAATAGAGTAATAATTCTAAGAGTATTTATTTCAGATTTTCTATTCCCATCATAGATTGCTTCCAGTTCGTTTTAACACGCTTACTTGTTTTTTCTCCCTCATCCCGATTCGTTTTACTTTTCTTGTAACCAATAGATTAACCAGTGACTTCAAGAAATTTTTATTTTTCCAACCGATTTCATATGTTAGCATGTATTTTAAAAATATATTTGTTTTAAAGCCTAACTTCGTATTTATATTGGAAATGAAAGAGGACAGCTATATTTAATATTTAAGTCAAATCCGTTATTGACGGAAGACGATAATGATTAAGTGAAAAATCCGGAACAGATGATTGGGAAAATGGAGCAGCATCATAGAGTAAGGATAATTTTATTTGTGAAGTCATATGCATGTTAAAATAAAATAAAATAAAACAAAACTAATAAATAATGTTCAAAAAATTTTTTATTACAGTTTTCTTGAATAATAATTTTAAAATGAAGTCTTTCTAATTTGTGCTTGACATTAAATATAATCGAACTATCAATAAATATAATAATGGTATAATATTAGGAAAACTTTGTATGAAATATTATTGGCTACGATTATACTTGGACGGTTATACTACAATTATACTACAATATTATACGTGACTATTGGATACAATTTAATTAACTCTAGATTAACATTTACATTTAATAACATGGATTTACAAATTATGTATAAGATTAAAAAAGGGGAATTAGAGCATCTTTGCTTCAACATAGCAGCCGTCGGTTTTCCGACTACGAGCATACTTCGGGCCGTCAGCTCAAAAATGTGTTTTACCTAGACCAAGACTCAATGTGCTCTGCCTTTTTTGAGAACTACTTCTCGTGCTGAAGGTTATAGAATGTGCAAGTCTTTGCCTTTCGATCTCGGCTAAGCATCTACGTCACAAGTTAAAGTACTTACGCTAGTTGTTACCATAGCTCTTGACCGTGTGAAAGTGCTGTATCACCTGTTGCCAGGGTTTCCGGCGTGTGCAGTTATAACCTAATAAATACCTACATAATAAATATCTATTAATAAATATCTAAAATGAATTAAAATTTAACTATGAAATATTTAGATATGCAACCTGGCAATAAATGTCTCTTTCATAGTTTATCCATCCAAAGTATATTAGACTTCTATAAAAATTTTAAATTATTAAATCACAAACTTGAAAAAAGTACTAAAAAGGGAAATAAAAAGAATTTATAAGTCTATATCTTGCGTCGTACAAGATTTGAATTGAAATAGTATGGAAAATCTCGCGGTTCTAAACATTACAATTTCCATAAAAATGTAGTCAAATTTATGACTTGTACAAAGTCTGTTAAACTGAATACCCAGTGTATAGTTTGATTTTTTTTTGTAAAACCATTAAAAGAGTAGAAATCATTTTGAAAAACATCAAACATTTGTTTCATCTTGAACGACATTAT
This sequence comes from Maratus michaelseni, assembly GCA_963931845.1. NCBI lineage: Eukaryota > Metazoa > Arthropoda > Arachnida > Araneae > Salticidae > Maratus > Maratus michaelseni. Next base: position 250,460,130 of record OZ007590.1, on the reverse strand, counting down.
ATAAAACATTAAAAATCCTGTTCCCTAATCAGGATTTGCAAAACACAATTTGTTTGTGAAGAAACATATCTCATACTGTGTACTTACGCAATGCAAAGTCTGTAAAAAAATATTTTATTTTGTTATAATTGTATTAAACATTATTTGAAATAAATATTTTCTGTTAACCATAACTTTATTCTCTGTAGCGAAAACTCCCAGATTTGTGATTCTTTTTTAATTTGCAAATATTTTAATGAACAAGAATATATAGGGATAATACTTACACGAAAACCATAAGTTAACACTACATTCGAAAAAGTGTACCTAAAAATGTGAATAAAGTTTTTGCGTATAACTCCACGAATTCTATGTCAAATTGCAAAAAAGATATACAGAATATCTGTTATAATCATCAAAATATCTATATAAAAATCACTGAGATGAGCTTTGATTTTCGAACATTGCAGCAGGTTTTTCTAAAAATATATCTATTGGTATTATTAGAAAGCGTTATCGTAGACAACACAAGCATGAAAATCTAACAATATCTCTGCATCAAGCTCCGCTGACGTTTAAGTAATTTCGGATGTAAAATACAATAATTCAAGTTATTTAATTTTTAAATTACATAATCGTTTTTTATTCCATAGGCACAAATCTAATGCTAAAGCTGTGATATGTTTTAGTAATATTATTATGAATATGAAAATCTTTTACACTGAATGTTAAAAGTTTGGCATTTATATTTTTTGAAAAAACAAATACATTTTCTATTCTGTTTTAGTGTTTTCTTGAGAAGCAAGCAAATTAATAATCCATAATAAATTATATTTACAAAATATACTAGATCAAAAATGTTGTATTATGTAATAGATTTTCTCTCTTCAAACAGAACTCAATTTTGTAAACTTCATAAAATTCTCCTGAACGTAAAAAAAGCATTCCTTTTTCTTTTTATATGTTTTTTTTTCCTGAAAAGATTCTTTTAGCTTTCTTTACGTCAAAATATATAGATATGTACTTCAAAACTTTCTTCAACTAAATAACCTAATTAATTATGGGTAGATTTAATATGAGGTGCACATTTGTGAATCATATTTGAGTTTCTTATTATAAGGAAAATTAATTAAAATTATGTTCCAATCTTACTGCAAAGCAAGAAAAACTGAATGTTTGGTATGTGTTATTGAACACTTTCATTTTACAGACGGACATTTTAGTGGAATTTAAATAAAGTTATCAATGAAATTTTATGAGCTTTGTTTCGAAATCATGTTTCAGTTTTAGAAGACGTGATCTGATAAAATGTCAAAAAATCTCTAATTTCATGAGATAAACTGACAGTGTTATCCCTTAGCTTTTTTTGCCCTTCGCCTTTTTAAAAACGGGTTTACATATTTAACGTTTAATGTTTTATATGAAAAATTAGTGCATTTTCAGGAAGAGCATTATGAATATAAAAATATTCATTCTTGAGATCTTCACTTGTCATTTATTAGTACTATTGTCACGGCTGTTAAAACTTCTCTTTTTTATTTGCAAGTGTCCAATTTAATTTTTTTAACCTGTTTACATTATAATAGTTATGATATTGAGTTACGAATGTATCTATTTTTTTTTAAAGCTCTAAAATTAAAAAAGCAAAGAAATTTGTATTCTTATTCTGAAATAACTAATGAACTGCATCTTATATAATACATACTAACATTAAATCTTACGTTTACATTTAATTTTATAATTGAAGGTTAGAGAGGAGGGAAGGGATTCACCATTTTTATCCTTTTACATCTAAATATAATTTAAATAAAAGAATTTCATAGAAAATTCTGAAAATATTTTCTCTCGTTTAAATTTATTAAATACGAAAGAAATACATTAAGTTTTAAATACATAATTTCTTTGAGACAGCATCCGTTCCCATCGATAAGACATACAAGCTGAATTTTTTAATGGCTTGTATTTTATCTAATACTCTCACAGAAAGATAAAAAACTCTCTAATATAAATACATTTTAATTAGCAATGGAATCCTTTAAATTATGCTATTTCCTTTTTTTAGTAATATAAATCAAAACTTTATGAACATAACTTTCCCCATACAACTGCAAACCGGACTGATTTTGCTACATGCATCAGAATAATTTTCTATGATACCACACGAATGAACAAAACAAGCTGACATTGTCTATATTTCATCTTGAATAAAATAACCATACTTTTAACTCTGCAGTACTCTTATTTTGTAAATCCTTTAATTCAAAATACATTTTACTTTGCTATTCACGTATAACGAAGATTTCGCCGCATCAAAGAATTTTTACATATTTTAATCAGTCTGCCAAACTTTTGGATAAATATCTGTCTCTTTTGATATATTTTGAACATTTTAAATCCTTTGAGAAGCTTATAACGTTAATTATAGGATCCTTTGATCAATGACTTATCGGATTAATTTCGAAATGCAACTATATTTAAAGATACATATCATTATGTGGGCGAAAAGTTGTCTTATTGTGTACCAGTAAATCTTGCTTTTGTCATAAATTTAACTGTAAATAAGCTTCATATTTTTCTTTTATGCGGCCCTGTTTATTAATTCAGATTTGAGAATTTTTAAACTGTCTTTCAGTATTTTAAGTTTATTTTAAGGTGTTTCAATTATTCCTTCATCATTATAAATGAAGCTCACCAACCGAGTATGCTATTAATCATTAATCAGACTTTAATGAGCTCATTTAAATCTTATTAGGTTATCTAATTATTGACATGCATAACTTTAGAAGCTTTAGAAAGGTAATTTAGATCAAAACTGTTTAAAAAAATTCGAATGCTTGAGATAGTTCTATTAACTTTAAATGTTAATATCAAAAATTGGTGATGAATGGATTTTCTCCCACTTTTCAAAGCATGGATATATTCATGATTAGAAAAATGCGAGAATTAATAGCACAAGCGGGCAAAACAAAAAAAAAAAAACAAAAAAAAAACAAAAAAAAGAAAAAAAAAGTTATCAATTATCTTACTTTATTAGCAAACAGACGCATAAAAATAGTCATTCATTGGGAATGATAATCTATCTTTTTAAAATATATGTTTTTTTTTTTAGGTGTGTTTGTAATTATATAAATACCTAGCACCTATAGTCGTCGTCTGGTCTATCCGTCTGCATATAACAGCGCAAATACTACCCAACCGATTGGTTTGACAGATAATATATATAATCGTTGCAGAATTTTGTCGAGTCATTTCAAGTTTTATGAAAATCGAATCAAGATTTAAAAATATATTAATAAAAGTTTTCTTCATTCTATTAAACCCTATCATACGTAATTAAATCAATACAAGCGCAAGTCATGTTACTGAGGAAAACAAAACAGCGTCAAACAAATTAAGAACGTTAAATAGTTGTTAAAATGCAGGTATTTGAAATTTTATAAACATAATAAATTTTGCATGATTTTCAGATTTTCGAACCTGAATATTATTTCTCTCATTTCATTTTTCATATGCCAGGAGGCCATTTTTATTCAAAATTATTTTTTCGAATAAAATTGCATAAAAGTTACACTTTTAGAAAGATCGTTTAAAAAAGTTGTTTGTTTGAGAGATGAGTTGCATTCAAATGTGTATAGATTCTGCGATAACTTTAGTTGAAATTAGGTTGACAGCCGATATCTCAATCCATTAATTTAAATAAACACAAGAGATTCGTTCATCATGAGTCAAAAGTATCAAAGTCATCATTCGTAAAGCAAGGTCTCCATGGTGAAAATTTCAGTGCTGTCTGGTGTCGAAAAAAGTATTTGCATCTGTAAACGTGGCATACATAATAAGAGAAAAGCCATGCTCATTTCGGTGATTTTTTTTTTTACATTGTAAACTTGGTTATAGTACGAACGAATTCATTTGACACGTTCAACGTACAATTCCCAACGTTTTTTCCATTTTTTTAAAGCTTAGGGAGGAATTGTGTGATACTGGGATATTTCAAACAAGAACATCAAAATTTGACAGCTTACTTGGATGTTTTGAAAATTTTACCTCCGGATACCAAATGGGAAGTAATTAATTCGGTCAAGTAATTTAGGAATTATGCAGATGAAAAGTTTTGAACACCTAATGTTAATTTTTTTAGTCGCAAAACAATATATAATGCCGGTATCTTTTCAGAATAACTCAAGACTATTTAGCGGAATAAAATGAAATTTTGAATTCACATATTAGAAACTTTTAGTAATAATTTTTTTTCATCTTTTTATAGGTTACAATACTATTGTTTTCTAATATTAATTTAAAAAAAAAAACCCTTAAATTATGAAATTAATATTTGAAATATATCTACTATAACCTAGAAGTATTGTATAAAACAGCACATCAGAAACGTGTTTGTCAGCCAGAATGAGTATAGTTTTAATCCCAAACCTCTACATATTTACCGAGATGCATAAAGGTAATATGTTAAAATCATAAAAATATTAAATATACTACAATTGCAAAAATCTTCATAACATCTACGTTCATAATCATCTACGTTGAATTCTTTTTATTAAAACAATGTAATATTTTGCTATTCGGATCATTTTTGTATTACACTGAATATACTTATACTTATAGATAGATAAAAAAAAAAACAACACTTTTTTACATTTTTTGGTGCTTTCTAAAGTGTAGTGACAAGTTTGATAATAAATTCCAAACAGTGCAACAGTATGTGAGTGACAATTTTATTTACAATAACTTTTAAGAACAGGAAAGATAAGAAACTAAGTTCCCGTAGAGATGTTGATGGAGGACATTGGACCACAAAACAGACTACTGTGGATCATAGTAAAGTCAGGGTACTACGAGTACCAAATGAAACGTTCTTTCAACCACGGCTTGATAGATATACAGCGGATTCTTGTTATAGCGTCTTATATGATATTAATACAAAAAGAATGCTGTCTCATTCATATGAAATTTCCTTTTTTATAAGAATACGATGCACGTGCATGTTTTTTCAGTACTATTTTTTAATTTTATTTATATAAAAGGCCAGTATTTAATTATCTCTCATTTAGAATATAAAACTTTTCATGATATAGCATTTTCTGTAAGTATGCAAAGTTAGACAAATTGAACAAAAAAAGCATCTACATTTTAATTCTTATATATGTATGTTTTAAAGCATAAACATATCTTTATATATTAACATAGCTTGGATTGAACTAAAAAATATATAACTGAAAATATTTTTAAAAAATCTAATCTGATTTTATTATAAAAGTTATACTAATTATTATTAGCTTTCTCCACTCTATCAAATTCGTTCGAATTATAGGTAGAAAAGTGAGATTCTTAGAGTCCAAACACAATTTTCGAGAATGTTCTACTTCAAAGTTATGATCCAGTCCCTGAAGCAGAAGTAAGTTACGACGAGAAAAGGGTCATGAGATATTTTGTTTATTTTCAGTTTTTATTTTCTAAATGTTTTGAAAGCATTTGCGTTTACTCCAGCTTGAAATAAAGTAGAAGCACATTAAATCTTTGTATTTTAAAATGCGATTTCCCAGCTTTTGCGACGTGACGTAGAAAAGGAATTTTCTTATTGCAAGAAACAGTTACACTAAAAATGCTTTAGAGATTTTAATTCATTTGAATTTAAAATATAGTAAATCACGAATGTCATTTTATACTTCACCCCCCGCCCTATATATCAGGATTACTTAATTAAGGCTAAAACTTTAAAAATTTGTAGTCCTGTCAAAAATTTGAAAATAATTTTACATTGTGTACATTAGCATTTTCGGAAACGATTTAAGTTTATCATCGTTGTATTACTGTCTTTATTAATTAGTTTCTCTTAAAGGATAATTAGCAACCATTTGTTAGAAGGTAAATGTTTCAGACACTGTAAGGAAAGTATACTTATAACTAGTAAATCTGCAGATCAGGGGCCTCAACGTCAGCTCTAAAAGTCATTGTTTTTTAATCTCATTTTTCATATTATTTAGCATCTTACAATCCGCAATTTAATTTTTTTTATATAACATACATATTTATAGACATATAAAATACTTCGGAGGTTTCAGAAATTAGAAGCGTTAAATTAAACACGGTTTATGCAACGATATTCTGAAATTCTTATGAACTTCTATAAAGCTTATATCCTTCTAATATATTCATGTAACTTTTTAGAAAAAAAATACTTATATTAAAATAAATTCTTCATTTATGTCAATAGAATAGAAAAATAATTTATTTTGATAATAAAATATCGCAGCAAAATAGTGCGAGTTACTTGAATTTTATTATTTTGATATTCTTTGAAATATGGTTGCTAAGCAACTAAGAAATTAAAGAGCAAAGTAAAAAGAAATGCGTTTTAAATTTTGTAAAAAAAAATGAAAATAAAATGTTTTATATTTCCTGAAAAGATGAAAAAAATTTCAAATAATTTAATTAATTAATTTCTAAATTCTAATGAATGTATCTGCAAATTTTCGAAGCTATTGGATATATTTGCCGAAACGTCAGTTGAAGCTCACTGTGGGGACCCGAAAAGTTTTGGTTTCCGTCTGTTTGCTTGTTTGTTTGTCTGTTTGTTTGTCTGTCTGTCTGTTCCGCGATAACTGCCGTAAAAACATTCGATTAGGTTGATTTTTGGTGAGTGTGCTGGTGAGATACCCGGAATTAGCTGTGTAGTTCTTGGTTACATTTGGTTCATTCGTTCGAAAAATATAGAACATTTCTTTTTAGGTCATAATGCTTTCCTATGGGAACACAGACAATTTTCAAATTTCTATTTTAACTGAAATGAAAATCACATATTTGAATAATAGATTTAAACGTAAAATTACGCATACCAAATTTTCGATATGGAAGTCTTAAGTATATGCAATAGCTTTGAAAATTTGCTGATACATCTATTAGAATTTATAACTTAATTGCTTAAATTATTGGAAATTTTTTTGCAACTGTTCGGGAAATATAAAACATTTTATTTTCCTATTTTTTACAAATTTTAAAATGCATTTCTTTTCGTTCCTCTTTATTTTATTAGTTGCTTGGCAACCATATTTCAAAGAATATCAAAATAAGAAATGCATTTTTTAATCTAAAAAATTACAAGAATAAGAATTTCATAAGAATTTCAAAATATCACTGCATAAATCGTGTTTAATTTGACGCTTCTTATTTCTGAAACCTCCGAAGTATTTTATATGCCTTTAAATATGGAACTGCGGATTGTAAGATGCTAAATAATCTGAAAAGTGAGATTAACGAACAATGACTTTCAGAGCTGACGTTGAGGCCCCTTATCTGCAGATTTAGTAGTTAAACCCTCCATATTGAAAATTCAGCATTAGTAATTTTACGTTTAAATCCATTATTCTAATATGTGATTTTCATTTCAGTTAAAAATGAAATTTGAAAATCGTCTGCATTCCCATAGGAAAGCATTATGACCTAAGAAGAAATGTTCTATATTTTTCGAAAGAATTAACTAAACGTAACTAAAAACTATACAGCTAATTCTGGATACCTCACCAACATACCCACCAAAAATCAAAATAATAGGACGATTTTTTCGGCAGTTATCGCGGAACAGACAGACAGACAGACAAACAAACAGAGAGACAGACGGAAACCAAAAACTTTTCGCGTCTCCACAGTGAGCGAGTGAGCCTCAACTGACGTTTCGGCAATTATTATGCAATATATTAATACATATAATGACATATGATACGTAATCTGTACTGCGTATTAGTAGAATAAATGTAATATGAGAGCTGGAATTAGGAGAACAGCAGGCAAAAAGTTAGTGAGCTCATGATTTAGAATTGGTACACTAGGAAAACTACATATTCAGTGACGTTGAAAAAGGAAATACTCGCCTACAGATATCTGATGTGTAGACAGATACTGTGTAGTCAGATTAATGGACAGTCGAGTGGAATACACAGGTTTTAACGGACATCGACAAAATCCCATGACATTTTCTCATAAGAATAATCAAACAAATTGATATCATCGTTTTATTGACAACTTCTTCACAAACCTATGGGGCATTCTTAAAATGAATCCGCACTACATTCTAATAAAACATTAAAAAGACAAAATTCTGTGACAAATCAGCACGTTAGCACTTCACTGAAGGCCACATAAGCAGACGAAAACACAAGAAAATGCTTTCTGACCTCGCGCAGACGGCTTTATAACCAGCGCGGAGGTATAGTATAAAATACTCAATGCAGATAGAGAATTCACCCAATCAGACACTTTGCCGTGTAGCTACGTCGCGGAAGCATAAAATCTGAGTAAAATGGTCCTAAGAAGGCGAGAAAAAAATGTGGGACCCGTTTTTCGAAAAAGAATAAAATAAGGTTTAATCAAATATAATATTTTTGAAATCTAATAAATTTGAGACGGGAGTGTGAAAAAAAAAGTACAATGCTTAAAAACTATTGTAATTTTGAAATATAGAAACGGAAGAAAAAGTACTTTAACACAAAATATAGTAAATTTAATTTGGAAAAAACTAGAAATATGTATTAAAAATATGTTATATTTATATTTATTTTTTTTTGTTTTATTAAGAACCCACACAACTGTTAATCATCAACACGTAACAGTTGATGATTACAATGTGGTATGCCATGATAGATAAAATTGTAAAATAGGATGTGATTTTTTTTTTCATTTTATTTATTTCTATTTTATTTTCTGAATGCTTTAAAAGCATTTGATTTTACTCAGCATGAAATCAAGCACAACCACATTAAGTGTCCATATTTTTTACTGTCATTACGCTGCTTAGAATACGAATATTGTTTTATAGATATATACTTATGTAGCGCTATATAGATATACACAAAATGATTTCATGTGGCACACATTTCTTATTTAATAGTACTTTAAAACAAATGTGAAACAATAGGGCATTTTTTTTTCAACCCCAGAAAACTGGATTCCATGACATTGTATCCGCTTACTATTTAAAGGGCACTAAGCACTTTAACTTTCTAAAGGAATAAGGAAAATGTACGACCCTTTTCTTCTTTTCTGAAATGGAAGCAAACCATAAAACTGCATTTAAAGAAATGAAAGTTTAATAAAAAATTCAAAATACATCTAAAGTTATCGCTAAAACAATTTGCTATTATATAACTGACTAGGCGGTACTTTCCATATATTTTCTATTATTTTTTAATACAATCAATATTTATCTAAAGTGTAATTAAGATTAAAAAATGTTTGGTGAATAAGCGTATTTTTTTTGTATAGATGAAACAATATAGAGTCCTTATTTTGTTACTTAAGACATTATTTTTCCGTATAAAGTAACAAACAAAGCAAACAATTGCCATGCTTGTTTTTACTTTCATTAATTCCAGGAAATTCAACCAGGCAAAGCAAGTTACAGGCCATTCTTCCCATATACAAAACATAGGTAAAAATCGTATTTACCTGAAAACTATAATACTTTTTTAACATTTAATATGTATTGTTTAGTTTGACCACCCTACTATACCAAAAAGTACGGAAATTTATTGCAAGCTACATGTTTAAGTGAAACATGAAATCTGTGTCCTAATTTTGTTTATAATTTTTCTTTGTAAGCAATTTCAAAGGAATTGGTTCAGCCATTCCCCCCCCCATTTTACGGAAGGAAATATAGTTTTTCATTGGTTAAGCGAGGAAAAAAAAGATTAGCTGTCACCAAGCTTGATTAACTTAATTACCAATTGTGGTAAAAGTGCCATTTTCTCGTTAATTTTACATATATATTTACTTTACTGAAAATGTTACTTAACATCATTGTAGTAAACAATTGAGGCGTTGGGGATATTACGGGCAAACTCGATATAGGTCGGGTTTTTTTCTTTATTCCTTTATTTTAAGAAAATGTGGAAGACTGCCAGTAACTGATGCAATCTCTTACCAGATCCAATTCGCCTGTAAGACTTTGAATGCTGTTTAAGACAAACTAACAATAATGACAGATGTTTATATTTAAACTGCTGATTCTTGAATGTTGTGTTTTGCAAGTTCATCCTTAAATATCTACAACGTCTCAATCAATGATAATAATTAACGTAAAGTCGAAATACGCGGTAATAAATGTTGAAAAATTCATACTTGGAAATTACTTAAAAAATTTAAAAAAAATCAATAAAAGTTATTGTGTTTAAACAAATTTTATTTATTTTTGTTAGATTCGATGGTGAAAATTTGAAAATATTGATATTGGGTTGAGGAAAAAGTAATTTCGTTTTTTCCCAATAGATGACTTTAAAGACTCATATCTGTGGTAATGCTTATTCAATGAAGCCATACTATAGACCGTTTGAAAGGTAACTGTTCATAGAACATTCTAGATATAAAGGTAGCGTTATCTGTTTACTCAGTCAAAAGTTATTGCGCTTTGAAAATGGAGATTCCAGAAGGTCATTTTCGTCATATTTTGCTTTTCTATATCCGAAAAGGAAAACATGTAGCGCAGGCTCATCGAAAATTGTGTGGTGCTTAGGTGATGAGTGCTTAAGTCAACGCCAGTGTCAGAATTAGTTTGCTCGTTTTCGTTCCGGAAATTTCGATGTTAAAAATGTTCCTCGCCCTGGTCGGCCAATCATTGAAAAAGTCGACGAAATTCTTCACAAAATCGAGGTAGACCAACATATTTCACCTCGCGATCTATCAAATATTGATCAAAAAACAGTTTTGAACCATTTACATAAGATTGGATACCAAAAGATGTTCGATACTTGGGTTCCGCATGAATTAACAGCGAAAAATTTAATGGATCGAGTTTCCATTTGTAAATCGTTGCTAAATTTTGAGCCATTTTTGAAACGAATGATTACGGGCGATGAAAAGTGGATCACGTACGACAATAATGTGCGAAACAGATCTTGGTCGAAGCCCGGAAAAACTTCACAAACGGTGGCAAAGCCCGGATTGACGCCAAGGAAGGTAATGCTGAGTGTTTGGTGGGATTGGAAAGGCGTTTTTCATCACGATCTGCTAGATCATTAATTCGACTCTCTATTGTCAACAGCTAATTTGATTGAAGCAGGTGATTTAAAAAACGGCCAGAATTGATCAATAGAAAAAGCGTTGTCTTCCATCCCGAAAACGCCAGACCACACACATGATTCGGCAAAAATTCAGAGAGCTTGACTGGGAAGTTTTGATGCATCCACCCTATAGCCCGGACCTTGCCCCGTCCGACTACCATTTGTTTCGATCACAGCAGAACTCTCTTATAGGTGTAAAGCTGGCTTCAAAAGAGGCTTGTGAAAATCAATTGGTTCAGTTTTTCGACCAGAAATCTCAGAAGTTCTATAGTGCCGGAATTATGGTTTTACCGGAAAAGTGGCAAAAGGTCATCGATCAAAACTGAACATATATCATTGATTAGTGTTTGAAATTTATATGAATAAATTCTCTTTGAAAAACAGAAAAAAATGCGAAATTACTTTTCCCTCAACCCAATATTTAAAAGCTGATATATGTGCAGCATAATTAACTTCATTATTGTAACTCTCATGCAGTTGTAACCATCATGTTGTTATCGCTATCGTTATGACGTCAGATTTACTGACGTGTCCGTCAATTTTTGCTTCATAAAATAGATATCAACATATTATGGATTTGAAGGAATCTGAGAAAGTTTCAAATGTATGATTCTTTCATAATAAGAAAAAATAACATAATATCTATGTGCTAAATATTCAAGTTATAATTATTTTACGTTCCAAGATATTTTTTCTATAATCAATACTCGACGTGTGAAAACCAGTTCAAAGAAAAGCGCTAATAGCCCTTCATTTAAAGCATTCTAGTTTCCATCGCTCACCACATATATTGTATAATTGTTTTTTTACTCTGTTTCTTTTGCATTGAAGAAGAAGCTTTTATTAAGTCATTATGCTACTTGTGTTAAATTTGTTACGCTTATTTGGGTTTTTTCATGTTTGCTTTCAAACATAATGTATAACGGCTCAGCGTAAAACTAAACTTACATTTCAAAGATTACTTTTAATTTTGTCAAACTTTCCAAATATTAACAGTAATGCTTTATTATATTTCATACAGTGTAGTAGAAATATTTTGGTTTTATTTATACTTTTGTTCGTGTTTTCTTCTTTTACTTCTGTAATTTTTACCATGATCGTTTTTTATGCAGATTTCACTATAATACAGAAATTTAAACAAGCCAAACCATAAAAATCAGCACTTTTGGAAAGTATCGGAATTTGTTTGTTTCAAAAATCTTCAAAATGACATTATAACAGTTGAATTTATGTGGAAAGGTATGCAATTATCGGTAAATTATCTTATAATTTATTATTTATTATTATTTAAAAAGCTATGTTTCAATATTAATATAAATTACAGCAAAACAAAATGCTGTACTTTAAAAGAATTTACCCGCAGAATTTCTCTCCATAAAATAGCACTTATTTCTTTTCTAGCATAAATTTACAGCGACTTCCCCACAGCGCTTTGAAATGAAAGTGACCATTGGAAATGAAATATTCCAGCTCAATGTATAAATTTACAGGACGACAGCAAATAAAAAATAATGTCCGAAATGCATTAATAAAATTGTTGGGTTTAGCAATTTTCCCTAGTAGCTTAGACTTTAGGCGCTTTCTAAGTGCTCTATATATTTTCAGCTCACGCAGTCCAAAGAAACTGTGACCATGGTCTTTAAAGTAGAGAATCCATCCATTAACAGTTATAAAATTGCAAGAAAGTGAGTTGAGCTGCCAATTTTATTATGTAGTTACTTTTACCAAGCACCCGTGTTTCTCTTAAACTTTATAAGAGAGTGTAAACATGTTTATAACTTATTCGGAGAAATTGTCGAGATTTAATCAAGCATTTTATATTCTTCTCTGTTACAATGATGTACAATTGGTCCCGAAAAAGAGAACACCCCATAAATTTTAATAAAACTTTGACCCAGGAAAACGGAAACTTTTGACTAGAAATTATGTCTTCCTCCAATTTATGTTTCTTTAAAAATAGCTTAGGGGGCTGTCTTCATGGTTGCTAGTGGCAACCTGGCGACCGCACTTGTCCAGACCTGAGCTGTCGTCATACTGAAATTGTATCGAACTCTGAAATTTTCAAAACGAAAACCTAAATTTGACATCATATTTGACTTTTTAGGCAACTTTTACCTTAGGAAACCAAACGGGAAATCATTCCGTCAAGTAGTTTAGGAATTATGAAGGTTTGAAACTCATAATGTTAAATTCGCGATGTGGGTAGTTTTTTTAAGCATAACTTAAAAACTGCATGATGCGAATAAGTTGTAATTTTAGATTCGCATACATGAATCTTTTAGGAAGTTATTTCCGTTAAAAAATTCATAGCTGAAAATTTTATATTTTTTCGAAAATATGATTTGAAAATATCTATTTTTTGAAATTAATGTTCGAAATTAAAAAGAAATGTAATCAATACATTGTCAATATAAATTGTGCTATTTTCTTTCATAGGTAGAGTATTATTTACCATCTCTAAACTATACATGTAAACAGACTATTGGAACAGCATATTTTAAAATAAATTCTCAGAATTAACCAACATGTGTTATGGTTTACATGGCTTATAGTATAAAGTGGAATCCAGGATATTGTCCATGCACTATGAGTACATAAAACCGAGTTTCAACATATGATTACGTATGTGCGGAAAGCAATATTTAATTCTAAATTGACGCAAATCAATAAGAAATTACGTTTACAAAACTAAGTTTGGCATATGTATAGAATCAAATCTTTCACTTATGATCAAAGTGAATTGCATTGATGCAGAAGCTTTCCATTATGAACTGTCGAAATAATAGGTCTTGCGTTTTAAGTATGCGTAGAAGTTTAACAATCTATCAATTCTTTGGTTTCTATTCTTCGACTTTTTAAAATGAGTAAATTTTACAAGGATTTAGCTGTAAAGTCTTTCTCACTCCTATTTTAAATTAACTAACTATATCAATTTCATTACCATTTCCAGTTCAAAAAAGAACATTAAATAATTAAAAAATATATATTTTGGAGATAATTTATAGGTTTAACGATAATTTTCGATACATCTGAGAGTATCGCGTAATTTAAGAACAAAGTTTATCAGGAATATGCACTACTTCTGGATGAACATATTTTTATAAAAGATTTCAAATGTAGGCACACACCTGAATCCAGATTACATTCTATCCATTGGAGAAAGTAAAAACTCAAATATAATTATACTTTCAATTATAGTATATTTTGTATATCTATATAGTTATATTTTCCTATTCTTATACCAATTATTCTGTGAATTATTTTTTTGAAATTATTTGAAATTTAAACATGCAACACTTTACTTTGTCATAATGCCTGAGGATATAATTGGCAGTTATTGCTGAAATATTGGTTGTTTTTTGTTCGGAAGTCAAACTTGCCATTGCAGAAACTGTACAGTCAAATTAATTGATAGGTCGTGGGACAATATAAAATTTAGTAACTAGACTTTAGTCAGAAAACAAAAACAAATGTAACAGTGGATAACTCTAAATAAATGTCTAAATGAATTGGTGTTCCTTTTGCATTCTGTACATATCACATAAACTCATACACTATATGACCAAATGTCACCGAACACATTCGATTTTAGACGTTTTTCGAAAATCTAGAGATCTACTTCGGTATACAAAAATATGTTTTACCACATATTTTTCAACAAAGGTTTAGTCACGAGGGGAATTATGGGGCCAACAACAAACGTAATAAAAAAATAATATTTGCAATCCCCCTGTAAAATAAAATGCTCGAAATGATCTGTAGCTGTAGCACATAATTATGTAAGAATAGCAAGTATATTCATGCAGATATAAACGTTTCCTTAAAAATGTTAAGAAATTTCTGCCTGTTTTTGCAGGGTTTTTAACCAAATTTAACACTACTTTCAGAAAAAATAACAAAGTACAGTAGAAACCATATACTGAAATTAGAATAGAAATATAATAAATATGTGTCGAAAAATAAGTAGTTGTATGAAATAATTTTTAAGTACTCATGCGTGAAGGATATAAGATAGTAGTAAATGTAAAGTGCAAATTTTATAAAAAGGCCAGTTTAATATCGTGAAAATTCAAAAACATATCGGCAATATAATGAGCTGAATTTCAGTTGCTTTCTAAAAATAGCTGAATAATAAGAGATTTTACACAAATTAAAATTTTTTATTAATGCTTTATTTCTCCTTCGAAAAAAGTAACTCGAACGAGCCCATTCCAAAAAATAAAAAAATAAAAATAAAAATCGAAGCATCTTTTCAAAAATTACGCATAGACATACTTTAAATACATACCACTATTTTGGAAGTCAGTTAATAAAAAATGGCAATTTGTAAAAATTGCCTCATCATTCCGCTACTTTGAGAAAACATTTGAAATTAAGTCCACTTTATCGCCGACATCTATTGAATTTTCACGGCATTCGACTGGTCTTTTTGTATGAGTTACGCTATATATAAATCTAACTAATAAATTATTAAAAAATATACTATATATTTAACGTTCGCGCATGCGCAGTTAAAAATACTTTCATTCAAATTCTCATATTTCATTAAATTTTTAATATATTTATATTGTAATTACATCATATTGGATATACTGTATTTTGCCAAGCTTTTTAAAAGTGTCATTAAATTTGGACGAAAACCCTACAAGCTATAAAAAGGAACATCTGGAAATTTCATGAAATTTTTGAAGAAACCTTTATATTTCCTTGAATATACGTGATATTCGTACACAAATGTTATACATGATACGCATAGTTATGTGCTGCAGCTACAGAGCATTTTTACATAAATGTATGTCATTAAATAGGCAGAATTAAGAAAATAGTCAACTCTGAAAATGAATGTTTGCAAGAAACTCTGCTATAAGAATTAAATGAACTAAAAAATAAAATTAATATAAAGTAACAAATATCTGGGGATATATATAATTGTTTTAACTGGACACATTCAGTATAAAAACACATGGTTTGTTAATGGTACGAATGTTTTTTCATTCCTTATGAACCATATATATACTTACAAAAAATATTTACAGAAAAACTTATATATTTTCTGTGTATAGATAATACCCTTTTTCAAGCGTGCAAAGTGGAAAACTTCTCTTTATTTCTCACCTAAGCCTCTGAGAAAATGCATTTTCTTTTGAACATATACCGTGAAGAAAATCCTATAGTTTTTGCAAATGATGTTGAAAGAGACATATATGTTCTCCAAGTGATAAAAAATAGGTTCCAAAGTTTAAGGAATTGTTCTAAGAATATTCACCGGATTTAGGAAAAGTATAAATCTTCAGAAATAAACAGCGAAATGCTTTTTAAAATATAAAATATATAGGTTACAATAAAAAAAATCTATACCTTAGACAGGATATATGAAATGAAATATCTAAACAATATTTCGAAATAATATTTTCTTTCATAAATTTAATACTGAAAATGTGACCGGAAATGGAAGTTTTTGTATTAATACTAACTAGAAAAAGACTTGTGTTGGGCTAATTAACCAATATCAGACACATCAAAGCCGACCTACACACAGGTTGGCTTACATGATTTTTTGAAGCGGGTCGGGTAAAACGCGAGACAAATTTGAAAATTATATTTCGGGTCAACCTGAAAACGACACAAACCTTCCAAAACAGTTTTTCATTGACCCGAAACCCTACCCCTATCCGAAATATTTAAACACGAACCGTATCCAAACTGAAAAAAAAAAAAACTAATCCATATTCTAATGCATTTATGGTAACGTAGTCGACAATTATATTGTTAATATCAAAGAGAAGGGAACATATATATCTATATACACTCATTAATATTCAAATATATAGTTTTTTAACTTAAAAAAATATTCTGAACGGTTTTTTGAAAATTCGGGTCAATCTAAACCCAAACCGTAAGTATAAAAGCATAATTAGAACCTGAAAAAATTAAAGTAAACCGACCAAAATCCAACCCACAGAAAAATTTAAAAAAATGAAAACGTCTACACGGCCCGACGCCGTGCACTTGCGACAAAAAAATTATTGCCAACCGACTTGATATACGAACCGCGTTTTGAGTTAGTTTCAGGTAAATCTTTTTTCCTTGATGAGCAGTCTCTTATAGGCAATCAAATCAAATCAAATGAGAAGATGTTAATATGATAGGTAAAAATTCAATAAGATAGCATCATTATGTAAGTTACAGTTCTGAACAGCACAATAAATGATGTAAAAACTTGAATTAGAAGCTGGAAATTTTGAATTAAATAAAACCATTTTAAAAATAAAATTAATTAAAAGTATTTTAGATTATTGTCTCGGTTATTCTAAAACAATATTTCTTAGATTTCATATATTTTCTCTATTCATTTTTCAAAGTTAGTAATAATATTTTTTAAAGTATTGCAACTTTAGAATTAAACTTGAAATCATATCTGAACTTTATATTTATAATTCTTATATAAGCTTTCAATAGTATAAAATATATTGTTTTGGATGGTAGACAGTTTTACGTTTTATTATATAATTACTTGCATTTGCTTATTTTATGAAACATACATAAAGAATTTTCCATTTACATATAGAATTCTCTATTATGCTTTTCAGGCATTGTCAATTTAAGTTTTCCTGTAAAAATTTCACACATCTACAATATTATGATAAATTAAAACATAAAAAATATTAACATTTTTCTAATCAAGTATCAAGCACAGTTGCAAATCAAAGAATTATGTTTTTTAAATATATAATTAGACGTGTAATTAGACGTGTATGTAATTAGTTATAATTAGACGTGTAATTAGACGTGTATGTAATTAGTTATAATTAGACGTGTTATTCAAAATTTTATACATCGAATAATATTTAAAATTAGAAAATTGAGTAGCATTTCAGAAACTGTTTTAATAGCCATCGTATTTACATTTGCATTATTTGATTATATGTATTTATACGCTCCAAATTTTTAAAATTCTATTGGGAAAAATTTTACCGAAAATTCTTTTTAGGAAAATCCTTTGAAGATTGTTGTTTCCCATATTTATTACATCATGCAGTAATTTATCCATTTTTTGACAATAGTAATTCAGAGTAACTAAGTTTAATAAAATAACGCTATTTACATTACATTAACATTACATTACATAAACATTACCGATCATATAATCAAATATTAACAACATAAATGACAAATAACACATAATATCTAATATTTCGAGTAGGTTAACCCATTTTCGGCCAAAGGTGCGTAAACGCACCATTTTAATAAATATTTTTTTATTAACACTGTGACGTATATTTTTCGCTAATTTTATTATTCCGCTACTTTTTAAGGGTTCTGAAGACATCTATAAAATATTAGTAATTCAATTGAAGTGATCACTTTCTGTTGAGAAATTTTCAAAATACGCTGGTTTTTTTACTTGAAATGGTTATTGACAAATTCGACTTTTTGATGTATAATTATTCCACTTGAGATTAATCATATGTTTTTATAATGGAGTAAAGTTGCAAGTTCTGTAAATAAAATAAAAATAAAATAAATGCCATAAGGAAAACTTAAAATTTTTATTTAAATTTAATGGTAAATTATTAATTGTAAATCAAGGATGGTAACGTCAAATTGAATAAAATATTATTTTTCATGCACGAAACTTTTTTGATGTCTTAATGAATGTAATTTAAGCAAATTTCTATGCAAATAATACCACATTTTATAAAATTTCTATGCTTGGCCGAAAATGGGTTAATATTTAACAACAACACTTTTATAGTTAAAAAATAATAAATTCAGGTAGTATTTGCGAGTAATTTTGATTTATTTTTTAATTTACTTCATTTATATTCAAAATTACTTCATTTATTTATTCATATATATAAAACAAAAACTATTCAAATAATATAACCGCCTCAGCTGATTTGTTGAACCTATTTTTTCAAAGCTTATAATCAGATAGCGGATTATATGCACTTAAAAACTGCCATTATATAAAAAAAAAACTCTCCAAATATGCCGTTAAGATCCAAAATATTGATTTATTTCTTTTAATAAAAAATACAACCTATAAATGCAATTCTGTTAGCCTTAATTTTTTTTTATATCTGAGCGCAATTGATTGTCAAATAAATATTATACTTGAAAAAAAAATGTATTACTTTAAAAAAAATCATAAAAATATGCACATTTTCAGAAATTTGTTATCTTATCGCGAGAAATTTTTGTTGTAAACAACTACATATCTACCCTATATATATAAAATCCTAATGAAACGAATTTGTGAAACGATTTTATGAAACGAATTTATGAAACGATTTTATGAAACGACTGATTAAACGACTGATTATGTTTCAGGGCTATTTTTAATAAAATATTAAACGCTTGATGGTGAAATCAGTACCAATTGTCCATAAAAATCCGCGGATGTCAAAACTGGTAATAGAATTTGGAAATTGGAATTAGTTTTCGAGATATTAATTTTTTTCTAATTTTAATGACATTTCTGTAATGATGGCAACTAATTACTTAGTTTTTTTGTAACAAAAAAGGGGAAAAAATCAAAAAGGATCCCGATAGGGATTATTGATTTCTTTTTATTAGTCATTTTCAAATTGAAATTGAATTTATCTTTTATTTCAATTGATAATGAAGACAAGATTGTGATTAAATTATGTTTTTCCGGAAAATTTGAAAAAAAAAAATCACATTTCTATCGTCAGGATTCAATCGTCTGTCAGCATTTAATTTCATTTATAAACTGAAAATATTTTGAATAAATTCGTCCAAATGACGTCATTTATGTAAATACGTCATTTATGTTTATACAATTTGTTTAATATAAAGAAGCCATTTATCTATTTTTATCTACAAAAAGAGGTAAATTGAAAGACAATTATAAATAAATTGTATATATACATATAAATACATGTATAAACAAGCATAAAAGTTCGGTGCTTTTCCAGTATATGGGGCCTTGACGAAACAGAGAAAATAGTCTTGGCGGAAAAGGAAATTTGTTGTAACCTATTGTTTCTATACTTTCTGTCAACCTATTCACTTTGTCATTTCGTATACAGAAGCATTTTTCAATATTTATACAATTTGTTTAGCGTAAAATGTCATTTATCCTATTTTATATATAATCAGAAGTAATTTGTATAGAAAAAACAATAATAATATATGTATAATTAAAATACGCATATAAACAAAAAAAATCGTCGAATTTGTTTCCATGGCTGTTTATGTCATTTGGCACCAAATCTCACTTTCTGATGCCCGAATTGCGCCAAGCTTTTTTAAAAAGCGTCAAGACTCCTATAATAGAAAAGAACCAACAGTTCATTGGGTTTGCTTTCATAACTTTTGGCAACAAATATATGTATATTAACGAATCTATCCCTTTTTGAAACTCGAATTACGACAAACCTAAAAGCAAAGGATCCTATACTGGAAAAGTACCCGATTTTCTTATGGACAATATTCAAGTGACATAACATGGTGTAAAATTATCGCGGATAGCAAAAAATATCTCATCAATTGATGCTGAATAAATGCAGGCATGCATGCACAAAATATTTAATTAATTTTGTATGATAAATAATTATTAGAAAATTCGTATATACATATTAATTAAAATAAATAATTTACATATTTAAAATAACATGAAAATATGCATGATGGTGCACTAAAATAGAGAGAAAATTAAAACCTGTTACTGAAAATGTCTATAACATAGTACTTTTCAATACCGTGGTTCTTAATGTTATTCACAAGCAGATGGAATTTTTCTCATCCTTAAAGGCAAAGGAAGAATAGAATACAGATCGTTGTTATAAAAGTCCGAAAGGTAGCCACAATTTAAACCTAACCATTTTATACAAGCTGGTTTTCAAGGTGTAATTGATTTTACTTATCAATCCCTAAAACAGTCGCCAGTTGTCGCAACAGCTGTGTATGAGGCCATGATAATAAAAAAATGCCCCATTAAAACGTTAAAAGCATGGCAACCCAATTACAGATTTACCAATATTTTTAAAACGAAGCACGCTGTCATGCTTTTAGAGGCCTTGAAGTCTGAGCGGGGGTTGGCGAGCGTAGCTCGCAGGGGGTAGGCCCCCTAGTATATATATATATTTTCAACAATCGGAATTTGTTTTTTATCATGTAAAACAGTGGTTATTAAACTGCATTCCGCATACAAAATTAAAAAGAGTTCTATCATAAGAAAGATTTTTCTGAAGAGACTATCATTTAGTATGTATTTAGTAGAAGAAATAGCTGGAGAATAAAAGACTAGCAAAAGTATTAACGTTTCTTATTAATCGAGTTCCAACGAAGAAGGTTATATAATTCATTGTTTCTTTTATTCTATGTATGTTCACGCCTAGCTTTTGAACGGATAGTACAATTTTTACCCGTTTGTGTTGGAATGATCTCTTACGTAGCACAAAAACGAAAGACTCTCGAAGTAAAACCTGAATAGAAACCCGAATAATTTATCATTCTATATAACAATGGTTATTCAAATTCGGGGGGTGTCATATCCCCTTCACTCTGAACGACATAGCACCATTATTCTGAAGCAAAACTGAAACTAATTAGAACAGATCTCTAATCTCAAATTTTTATATAATAACAACTTAGCATTTTATCTAGATTTGTTTGCAGGGTGGCGTCACCTTTTATTACAATAGTAACTTAAAACATATATTTTATCGCCCCTCTTACCATATTGTCATTGAAAAAATACCTCTACAACTCTTCTTAATAACCATTTAGAAGGTGAAACATGATCTTCCTTTATTAGAACTATATCTGCAATTTTAGGGATATTTTTTGCTTTCACCCACTTATTTCTTTGCTGTAGTGTATTCAAGTAATTATTTTTCCACATTTTCAGATAGTTTGAATTATTTTAGTTGTTTTGACTGTCGCTAGCTATGCAAGAAAGACACTCTGTATGGTAGAAAAGACAGCTTAGAGTACAGTTATATAACATCTTGATGCCAGTGTGAAGTTGGTGAAGGTTCCATGTTCCCACTAGTAAGAAACAGAAGATTGTGACCACATTTTGTTGACGTGAACACTAGAGAAAACATAATAAAATTGCATAAGTTGGCCTATAAAAAATTCTCCTCGCCCACCTTCGATGACATGCACCGGTATGCCTTTTAAAAGGCTTTAATTAGAGACATGGATCCCGTCTTTCCATCAGGTAACAGGCATGCTTTAACTTAACTAATAACACCTGTGACATCTGCGAAACACCCCCTTTCATTGTGTATACCTGGTGTTGGAAACACCCGTGCTTCAGCCATTTCTATTCAGAAATGCACTACCATTCGTGAAGTTATTTTTTCTACCAAGCATAAAATGTCTTCTCTGTAATCTTGGTAATCCATCAACTCTTTTTTTTACCACACATAGTGACTTTCCTGCATAGCAAGCGACCTGTAGAAATCAATAAATGACAGAAATACATCGGCCTATAACTCTTCACCAGTTGCATTCGGACGGGTAGTTGTATACATTTCCTTGATCCTCATGGTAAGAGCTTTCCAACTACACCACTCTCGACAAAATCCCGATCTGGCAGTTGGGGACCTTCCCTAGTTAGTGATTCTAGGAATTGTAACCAATCATCAAGTTCGGCTTTAGGTAGTGTTTCATCTCAATAAACTTGTAGTCTCCACAGTCTTTGTAGAAGGAGGCCCAATGAATTAAATATTCGAACTATATTTGAGACCATATTTCTCTTAGTTACTTTGGTTTTCCCACTGAATGATACATTAAAGGTAAAAATATTATCATGTGCCTTCCAACAAGGTCCTAGGTCCTTGGTTTCATTCATTTTATCAAAAGTGGATTATCAGGTTTAGTCAATGACTCCATGAAAACTGGATGGTTACTGCACCATATATGTAACTGCACGTTTTTAACAATTGAATAAGCTCAGATTAAAATCTCTTAGCCAATTTTAAATCAGCAGCACCAGTCAGGCTATCGTCCATGTTAAAGTCGGATTTCACAAAATCTGACGCATACGGAAATTGGAAATTGGGATTGACCATCTATACTTACTTGTTTAAAACATTTCATGGCTAGGTACGGTGCACTGGTTATTCCATACGTCATCGTACAGAGTTTGTACAGCTTTACTTCATCATTTACACTATCTTTACACACTATACGTTGTAAATAATGTTGAATTTTATCAATAAGTATCTTTATGTACATCATTTTCACATCTGCCGTAAATGTATAATAGTGTGTTCATAATCTTAATATTATAATGAATAGATTATCTTGAATGACGCATCCATTTAACTGTATGGAAATGTAGGTGTTTAAGAATTTTTCGGATGAAGTTATATGTGATCTATTAAACAGAACTCTTAGTTTTGTGGAACTTTTATCTGGGCGAAGAACAGCATGGTGAGGAACGTAATTTTTATTTGTTGCTTCATTTGTTTCCTACACTTCCTCCATATGACCTAACTGTCTTCTCTGACATAAATTCACAATACAACTCTGACAGATTTGGATTTCTAATTCATTTAAACTTTAACCTATTCACTCATTCTTTAATCTATTCGGAAGTGATTATAGTCTATTTACAGCGAATTGTTTTGACTCACTGAATGAATTGGGATCTTTTTTCCAAGGTATTTGTACTATAAACTTGCCTGATTTGTCTCTCTGGTGTGTCTTTATAAAGTGTGTGTCACATGCTATTTCTTCAGCATTTCTCAAGGGTGCAGTCTCCCCTACATCTTCAATTTCTCCAAATTTTCTCATTCCAAAATTTAAATATGTTTCATTAACTCGAATCAATGCTCATTCTATAATAATAATATTTATTCCTATCGGGGGTTTCACATCTCCTTTTCTTCTGAGCTACAAGGTACCACAGATCTCAAGCGAAACTGAACAAACTAGAACACATCTCTAATCTCGAACTCACAGAATTTTTACATAATAACAAAATAACTTTTTATCTACACTTGCTTGCATGATGGCGCCATCTTTTATTACAATAGGAAATTAAAAAGTATATTTTATCACACACTCTTACTCCACCACACAGTAATCGCTACAACAATGTTTTTCCACGTCGGAGAAATTAGCACGACGTTTTTTCGGTTGCTCAAAGCAATAAACATCTCTGTCACTTAATAAATTGTTAATTAACCCAACATTATTACAATTAATATACCTTGTTAGTAAATAATATAAGATTCTGAAGGCTTCTGTATATAATTAAAAAATCTCCAATAACCTAAAAATCTTTTACTTAAATGCAAAGAATCTCTAAAATTTCCAACAGAGATGTTTTCAATATTTCAAATAAATAAAAAAGAAACAATGCAGCATTTTTATGCTAAAGTTTTATTCTAAACAAGGCTGTGAAATTTTATGTATCTCAGTTTATACTTTGATGTAAATTTTTTATCGAATTTTTGAAATGAAATTCATTGAAGTAAACTTAATTTCAGTGAATACGCCTACACCGTAGTAATACGGTTTGTTTTCTTTTCGAAAACATCTTTGATCCCATAAATATATGAAAACATTCTTTTGTAGCGTATAAAATCGCCATAAATTTTGTTTCAAACTATGTGCAAAATGCTTCACAATGCAAGGATTTCGGGATATATGACATTTTTATAAAAGGTGAAAAGACTGAATAAAAGAATCAGTGACAAAGAATTTATGTTACTTAATTTCATAAAAGAAATTCTAGGTATTTTGATAAAATAAATTCTATATTCAGGTAACAAAATTTTTATTAAAAAAGAAGTACGGATATAAAATGTGTTAAAATTCCGATACAAAACCGTAAATTTTAAATAATTGAAGATATTTTCTTCTTACTTAGAAACAATTTGGGTTGGATAATTATTGTATCTCATGTACTTGAAAAAAAGAAGGAGGTATATATGAATTTAAAATATTCAATTGGGATTAAAGCATTTAAATGATATTCAATGACATAGAGACTATCACTTTATTAAGTTAAGTAAAAAAGTTGTTGATTGAAAAAAATATATAAATATATTTATTAAAAACTGTGATATATCACTTATTTTAACTGTATCCTGAAATCATATTTTATTCTGAACTGTAATCAGCAGATTGCAATTAAACTGCTGTGTTCAGTACGAGCGTATCTCGCACGCACGTTTGGTTTGTTATGTGAAACGCTGTTAAATAAAATATCACTATTTCAGAGAATTTCTGAATATATTAGTATAAAATATAACAGTTTATCATAATGGCGACGAGGAAGTAACGAACTCGTAGTAATGTAAGCTGTATTTTTTTTTTTTGTAAAGTAAAAAAGTAAAACTGCTACTTTAGCGGCATGGCGCAGTTAGGCCTAGTGGGTCAACTTACGGTGTTCGACGAATCGAACGAGGACTTTTCAATATTTTATTGCTAATGATGTGGATGAAACGAAAAAGCTTCCTGTTTTAATATCTGTATTAGGACCAAAAACTTACAAACTTTTAAAAAATTTACTTACTCCGAAACTGCCAAAGGACTGTACATTTGCGGAGGTAAACAAATGTTTGGAAGAGCATTTTCGCCCAGCGCCGATTTTGATTGCAGAAAGATTTCGCTTACATAGGCGAAACCAAGAGAGCAACGAATCCATTGCATCATATATGGTCGAGCTAAAACATTTATCTGCCAGCTGTGAATTTGGTGTGTTTTTAGACGAAGCTCTGCGAGATCGTTTTGTGTGTGGTCTGCGTTGCGAAGCCACACAGAAGCGTCTCCTTGCTAAGAAAGATCTCAAGTTCGCGGAAGCGTATGACATAGCGTTAGCGATGGAACTGGCCAATTTGGATGCATCAGTATTGAAGACCAATCCAAGTGTCAACAAAGTGCACAGTACGACTAAAAACAGTGTGACTCATCAAAACGTAAACAAAAAGTACGGCGCGAACAAGAAGTGTTTTCGTTGTGGTGCCATGCATGCATCAAAAACATGTAAATATTTAAATGCTAAATGCCATTCTTGTGGAAAAATTGGTCACATATCTCCAGTTTGCAGATCCAAAGCTTAGAAACATTCTTCTGCCAAAATTGTCCATGCTGATGTGGATAATGGTTCTACATATGAATGTGATTTATTTTCTATTCAATCAGTTAACAAAGTGTCTCAGAAGTATATTGTTTCAGTACAAATTTGTGGAAAACATTTAGAAATGGAAGTAGACACCGGTGCTGATGTAAGCATAATCTCCGAGAAGTTTGTTAGTGACAACCTGCCATCTCTGGAGGTAAGAAAATCAAATCTCATTCTTAAAGATTATAATCAGAAGTGTATTGATGTGGTTGGTGAAGCTAGCATTCTCCTTTCATATGAAAATCAGACTGTAAATGTGCAAGCAATCATTGTTAAAGGAAATCAACCATCATTGTTTGGACGAAATTGGATGTCACAAGTAAAATTAGATTGGAAGAAAATATTTAATGTGCACAAAATAAATAAGGTTGCAAATTATACAGTTAGTGAATTGAAAACAAAATTCAGCAATTTATTCACTGATAGCACAGAACCAATCAAGCATTTGGAAGCAACTTTAAAAATTAAAGAAAATTGAATGCCAAAATTTTGTAAAGCACGTCCTGTACCTTACTCACTAAAACCTAAAGTTGAAGAAGAAATTTTAAAATCTAAAGCTCGGGGAATATAGGACTTTCAATATAATCGGGGAATATAGGAAGCAGCATTCAATCTGGGCAACTCCAGTCGTCATAGTTCCAAAGAAAAACAATGACATTAGACTATGTGGTGATTTCAAAGTCACGGTTAACAGGTGTTTAGAACAAACCCAGTACCCCCTTCCAACACAGCAAGATTTATTCTCGACTTTAAGTGGTGGAAAATACTTCACTAAGCTGGACTTAAGCCATGCATACCAGCAAGTGGAATTGGATGAAAATTCACAAGAATACCTAACTCTGAACCTCATTTAGGGTTAGTACGTCCACGTAGATTATTGTATGGTATAAATAGTGCTCAATTTTTCAATCTATCATAGAGCAAATATTGCAAGGTCTGCAAGGTGTCATATGTTTTCAAGATGATATATTGATCACTGGTTCTAATGAAGCTGAACATTATCAAAACCTCGAGAAAGTATTTACTCGACTTTCAGATTATAATGTTAAACTGAACTTGCAAAAATGTACATTTCTCCAACCTAGTGTAGAATTTTTAGGTCACAGAATAGATGTGCAGGGAATTCACCCTACGAATGAAAAAATTAAGTGTATAAAAGAAATCAAGGCTCCCACAAATATAACGGAGCTCAAATCATTCTTAGGCATTATAAATTATTATTCAAAATTTATTCACAATAGTGCAATGCTGTTTGCACCTCTGTATAGTTTACTTCACAAGGACACACCATGGAAATGGTCTCCAGAATGTGAGGAAGCATTTAAAACCAGTAAGAGCCTGTTATCTTGAGAGTCAGTATTGGTTCACTATAATGAGAAACTGCCTTTGAGGTTAGCATGTGATGCATCTCCTTTTGGAGTTGGTGTTGTTTTATCGCATATAAGTAACAATGATGAACGCTCTATTGTCTTTGCCTCCAGGACTTTAACAAAAACAGAACAGGGATACTCACAAATTGAAAAGGAGGCGTTAGCAATACTTTTCAGAATTAAAAAGTTCCATCAGTATCTATATGGCAGAAATTTTGTATTAGTAACTGACCACAAGCCATTAATCACAATTTTTGCTCCAGATAAAGCAATACCTCCCATCGCAGCTGCACGTCTACAGAGATGGGCTATTCTTCTGTCCAGTTTTGACTATTCAATTGAATACAAGAAAGGAACTAAACACACAAATGCTGATGCACTGTCACGATCACCTGTTGAAAGTGAGTATGAAGTATATCCTGATGTTTACAAAATATCTTATTGTGAAGACCTCCCAGTAACAAGTTCGGATATTGCTGCTGCAACTAGAACGGATGCAGTTTTGGGATTAGTTCTCAAATTTGTGCAAAATGGCTGGCCTTCTAAAATGGTCAGTGATGACCTCAAACCATTTTTTGACCGAAAAAGTCAATTATCAGTTGATAACAATTGTGTTTTGTGGGGGATGAGGGTTATTATACCTGAAAAATTTCGAAGTCAATTGTTGGAAATGATCCATGACACCCATCCTGGGATGACCAAAATGAAAGCTATAGCACGTAGCCATATTTGGTGGCCACACCTGGATGAGCATATTGAAGAGATGGTGCGTAAATGTTCAGCATGTCAACAAAATGCCCGAACACCTCCTGCAGCTCCATTACATCCTTGGACTTGGGCAAAATCTCCCTGGGAGAGAGTCCACATTGACTTTGCTCTGAAAGATGGCAAAAATTATTTGCTCGTTGTAGATAGTCATTCTAAATGGCTTGAGGTAATTTTAATGTCTTCAATTACTGCTTCAAATACTATTGATGCCCTGCAACGACTTTGTTCTAGATATGGTCTACCATTGGAAGTAGTCTCGGAGAATGGTCGTCAGCTAACGTCTGACGAATTTGAACATTTTTAAAAAGAATATGGAGTGAAACATACCTTAACTCCAACGTATAGGCCCCAGGCGAATGGTTTGACAGAGAGATTTGTACAAACATTTAAAAACGCACTAAACAAGATGAACTCGGACAAGTTTGACAGGTCAACGTTACGTCAGAAAATTAATAGATTTTTAATGACGTACAGGTCTACACCAAATGCGACAGCGAATTATACTCCAGCAGAGTTATTTCTAAAACGTCAAATACGGACACCTATTTCTCTTGTTCACCCTAGTGCTTCAGTGTACGTTCAAGGTAAACAAATGGCTCAAAAGCACTATTACGACAGATCTCACAAAATAATTAGAAATTTTGTGCCTAAGCAAAAAGTATTTGTGCGATCTCATAGGGACCAGCGATGGTGCAAGGGGGTCTTGTTAAATATAAAAGGTAGTGCTACATGGTATGTCGATGTGAGTGGCAAGACATATCTCGCTCACATCGACCAATTAAGACCTGATTACACTGATTATTCACCAGTAAACATAGCCACCCAGATTGATGATACAACCCAGATTGGTGATACTTGTTCAACTGATAGAGCCGATGATCCAGGACCAGATCCACAACCAACTCTTCCAGTGGATGCCGAACAGCTGACTGAGTCCTCAGATCCGTACGTACCAGAGCCTGATGTTCCGAACAGTGCTCCTATTAAGAACTCAGAAACTGTACGTCGGTACCCCTCGCGTATTCATAGGAAGCCTCAACATTACTGTGAATAAAAATTAAAAAGGGGAATAATGTGATATATTCACATATTTTAACTGTATCCTGAAATCATATTTTATTCTGAACTGCAATCAGCAGATTGCAACTAAACTTCTGTGCTCAGTACGAGCGTATCTCGCACGCACGTTTGGTTTGTTATGTAAAACGCTGTTAAATAAAATATCACTATTTCAGAGTATTTCTGAGTATATTATTATAAACTGTAACAGTTTATCATAAAAACCAAAAAACAAAATAAACAAAGCAAAAAAATATTTGTATTGCGATTTACAATATATATATACGGTATTACAAAACACTATTCAAAATTTTGTTTTCGTGTAAATTTGACATTATTCATAGGGAATCGCATGTACTCGCGTATAAGTCCAGAAATGTTGGAGAAAAATAAAATCTACAAAGTTGAGTGTTGACATATACGCGAGATAAAAAAAATCCTAAATTTAAAATACTTATTTTCGTTAATACAATCAATATAAATAAAAATGTTTATATGAAATGTTTATTTTCAATTGAAATAAAAATAAAAATGTTTAAGAATACGAATATTAAGATATTATGTAAAATAGTGTAAAGATATTGAGATAATACGTAATCATATGTCTTTTATTGTCGCGATCTATTTCAACTTTCGCCTTTGCAAAAAAGTTCTTAAATGATCAGTAACATATTTAGATGAAATATTCTTTAAAAAAAAAAATGCTGAATTACAATATTGTGATATTGTTTTTGTCCAAAAAACAGTTTGGATAACGGAAACTGGTAATAAGGATTTCTTAAAAAGTATCTGGATCAAAAGGCCAGATGAAATACATAAAAAAAATTCTTGACTTTTGTTGTGGGATTCATCTGCTGATTACCAAGTAACTCAGTAAAAGTGCAAGATAAAGCAACAATAACAACTCCTGCTGTCACCCCAGGGGTTAAGCATTATTGCTTCAGCCTTTAGAAGTTTGCCTATTCAAATGGTTGAAATGCAGTGTCCAAAAATTCTGGGGCAACTGTATCAGCTCAATCTTGCTCTCTGAAAGCAAAGTACAAGTTTGAAGAAGTTAGATATTACATTGGTTGCATGATGGATGCAAAATGCAAGGGACCGGTATGTGAACAGAAAACGTCATCAGGTCATTCAAAAATGATCAGTCAGCATCAAACTGGGTGGCATAGAGGACATTACTATTAACTGGTTGAGCAAGTAATTTACACAAAATGCACATTACTGAAACCGACAATATATACAGGGTGATTAAAAAATGAGTATACATTTGAAAAATAATAATTAACGGAATAATGTAGGTAGAGAGGTAAAAACTGTCACACATGCTTGGAATGACATGGGGTTTTATTGTAACCACGCAAAAAAAAGTTGAAAAAATGGTCGACAGATGGCACTGTACAGAAAAACGTCAGTGACGTTTCCTGAGAATCGTATATAAAAGGAGCTGTATTGAGAGAGAGTATCAGATGCACTAGCAATCGCAGCATGTTAACGTTACCAGAAAAGGCAATGTTAGTGAAGCTCTACTATCAAAATGGGGAATCTGCTACTGCAGCTTTACGATCTTATCATCATAGGAAGTATATTCGAACGGATAAAGGTCCTATGACAGCAGCTGTATCCCTGCAGCTATGAAGAGAATGATTTCGAAGTTCGAAGCTATGGGTTGTTTAAACGATAGGCTCCGTAGTGGCCGACCAAGCACAAGTGCTAATGTTATTCAGACTGTTCAAGGAGAAATCGATATTGTAGCGGCTTCGTCTACGCATGAGGAAGTGAGCGCTCGTGAAGTTGCACGTTGGACTGGCATTCCATACACTACTGTTTGGGTAGCTCTAAGGCGTACCCTCCGATGATATCCATACAAAATCCAGCGTCATCATGAACAGTTACCTGGCGATTTTGTAATGCGGAGAGCATTTGCGGTGTGGGCGTTTCAAAAGATGGCTGAAGATGATGATTGGTTGTCTAACGTGTTGTGGACTGACGAAGCCCATTTCGCACTCCGAGGGTCTGTCAACACCCAGAACTGCAGAATTTGGGCTACCGAAAATCCTAGAACTTTCGTGAAAACTCCATTGCACGACGAGAAAGTCACGGTGTGGTGTGAAAATTACCACATCTACCGTTATCGGGCCTTTTTTCTTCCAGTAAATGCGTGATTCTGGTTTTGTAACTGATAGTGTGACGAGTGAGAGGTATGCAGATATGTTACAGAATCACATCATCCCTAGCCTGGCTGATAAATACCTGCTGGAAAATACGATTTTTATGCAGGATGGCGCTTCATCCCATATTGCTAGACTTGCGAAAGATCTCTTGCGCACGTCGTTTGGTGATGATTGCGTGCTTAGTCGCCATTTTCCTCATGCATGGCCCCCCGGTTCCCAGATCTCAGTCCATGTGATTTTTGGCTCTGGGGTTACATGAAGTCGCGTCTACCGCGATCAACCTTTATCGAATTAATTTTGAGAATTACTCAGGAGTATATTGAAATATCATTTATTAAAGAAGGTGTATCAAAGAATTATTATATTGGTATTACAAGCAGGAAATTTAGTTACAGAAAAAAAGAGTGGAGTATATAGCTAATATTAAGTATAATAGAAAAATCACAGCCCTGGCAAGATTATATCAAGAAGAAACCATGCAAATAAATTTCAATGAAAGTAAAATAATTTTCCTCTGCAATTTATACTATCAGTCCATTATAAGAGAAACCATAGAGATTGTAAAACGTAAAAATACAATATGCAACGATACAGAATCATTTATTTTACCAAAATTGCGGATCGAGGTACTTCATGGTTAGATATATTGAAATAAACATCTAAGTAAAAAATAAAATAACGTGCGTAATTTTATTTTACTTTATTTTTTTTAAGTACGCAAAAAATTAAATGATTGTGTTTCAAATATCTTCATAGACCGTGCATTTATAGAATATTTTTGTTTGTTTTGATAATGGATCAGATTGAGCTGAAACACATATCAACAGTCTAATAAAACCTATTTTACAGTTTATAATCTTTTTATTTTACACCTTTTAGCAATTAAAAAGAAGTATATTATTTGCGATTCAAAACGAATGATGACATATGAAACGAAATATGCAGACTAATCAGTTCCAATTGTCAGCCCGCGACATATCTTTTTGTAGCTCACTCTTTAGCTCATAGGAGTCAAAAAACATTTTATTCAAAACATAAAAATAATAAATAATATAAAATGATGAAGTACAGGGTGTGTTCACAAAGTTTCAAGACTGGTTTGAGAATACAAAATTTATTAAACATTTTTGTACAGCGAACTAAAATTCTTCGAAATATGACCCTTGGGCACACACCGCTCCCAGCGTTTTTTCCATTGTTCAAAGGCTCCCTGGAAGTCTTTGCGCGCAAGGCTGTCATGTCGAATCGCTTCCCTTTCAGGTCTTTACCTATATTGTGCACTTTTAGTACATTGAGTAATGATTAATAACCTAAAGGATTACATTCATGTATATAATTAAGTTTTTTATGTAACGTTGGAATTATCATATTTTTTTAGCAATTATTTTTATTATTTTATTTATATTATTTTTAGCAATATTTTTTTAGCAACCTGCTTTCAAACGATGCACTTGCAAAAATCAAGTTTTCACGTGTCATACGAGGTGTGAGCAATTATGATTAAAAGCAAAGGTCATTAAGATCCGATAGAGTAATTAAGTTGAATGTAATTAAATGGCAAACCTGCTTGGTGATTATATAAGGGCCTACTCAGCCCAGTAGTTAGAATGCTAGCCACAAAATGAAGAGCTCACGTGCATATTTTTAATGAAAGTATTCAAATTCCACATGTATGTCAGTTATTAATTTTCGTAACGACGTTGACGATCAATTTTACTTCAGAGCAAAATTTCTTGATTTAGTTCATTTCCCTTCTAGCTAAAAAAGTTCAGATATTCATAATGATCTTACATCTGTTGTGGACAGGTATACTGGACATTCCTGACTTTCTTGCATAATGAAAAAACACATTTAGTTGGGTTGCTAAGGAAAACTGATGCTAACAATCTTTTGCTACACTGCATTATTTATAAGGAAATTCTCTTCAGAAATTTTGCTCAAGTGAACAATGTGGCAATGAAGGATACTGCCAGATGAGTTAACCTGATCTCTGAGCAATCTGATGTCGCCCAGAGATGGCAATCGAGTTCAAAGCCACTGGAAACTAACTCGTGATATTTCTCCAACAAATTTTTGTAGAATTCTATGCTATGCAGTTAAAACTCAGCATTTTTTTTTTTAACAAACGCTTTTTGTGTGGTGTGAAGCTAATACAAAAGAATTTTGACAACCGAGAAAAACTTAAAAATAAATAGCGTCTCTGTCCATTACTCTTTTTAAAGATAGTTGTTCAAAATGAGTTTCTTTAGAACATCTGGACAAACTCAACTTAAAGCTTCAATGGAAGGATCATAATATCTGTCAGCTTATGAGCCGTATGGAAGTATTTAGAAAAAAAATATATCCGACAATTTTTAAGGAAAATCTAAAAAACAAAATCAGATTTGAAATACTTTACATTTTGTGAGGAAATCAAAAATGGTTTGAATTCCTCCAATTTCATATAATCTGTTGAATGTATCACTAAACTGAGGGAAGAAGTCAATGAACGGTTTTTGGAAGTTTAAAAGTTTTAAGTTCATGTTCAAACATTTTTTTAAATCTGTGGTAACCAAAACTGAGGATCAAGATCCCGAATTTTATGTGTAACACTGTGACATTCAAAGCGATATTCAATTTTCTACAAAATGCAATTTGTAATTTGAACAATTATGGAAAATTAGGCGTTTGATAAGCATTCCATTTCCAGCCTTCATAATTTCGGCTTGAAAATTCCTCGTATTCTAGGAAGCCCGTAAATATATGAATGTAGCTGATTCTAAAGCTGTAATAAAAACTGAGGAATAGGTCATTTCAAAAACTTTTTACGTCCAGTCTGAGTCTACAAATTGTGACGAAAGTGTTATAATCAGACATTTCTGACCATCGTCAATCACCACACCACCCATTACTTTTTTTATACCAATTGTAAAAACAGAACAAAAGCAATAATTATTGATGAAACCAATATAAAGGGCTTGTTCTAAATATTAATTAATAAATATGGATGTTTTTTTAATGTATGCTAAATTTATTCTAATATTTTACAACTATAATAATAATAATAATAATAATAATAATAATAATAATAACAAAATTTGTTCCGCCGCTGAAACAAATTAAATACATTGGACCCTGAGTTGAAAATAGGTGTATTACTTTGCACTAGACCAAAACTATAACGATTAAAATGAATATAGTTGTATATAAAACATTCTCTATTATTTATTTAAATCACAGCCAAACATTTAGGCCACATTAAAAATGGATAACTTAATTTAAAATTCATAGCAAGAAGAAAATGACATTATATTTTAAACATTTAACGTAGAAACCAGAAATTGTTACTGTTACAAAAATCTTTATGTGGAATATGCTATGAATCATTTCAACAACACGTTCAAACTTTAATTTCAAGAAGTATTTCTAGGTAAGTATTACATAGGTGGAAAGAGGCAAGAAATAAATCAACGGATATATATTGATAAAAATTGTCTGAACTTATAACCTATAAAGCACATGCTTATGTGAAACTGCGTTAAAAAATTTCATAAAATAACATGTATTAGTCTTCTAAATATTATATCTTAATAGGTTATATCTATAAAAGTCTTCTAAAAGATATTCACTATTCTTCTAAACATTATTCTTTTAAAGCTATATTAAACATTGCGACGAAACTACTAGTTTCATTTCCAAATAAATTCCTGAACGCAATGAAATATTTCAAGATGAAGTAAATTGCAGTGACAACATACATTATTAAATATGAAAACTCAGAATCAATATTTGTTTTAAATGTGAAATTATCATTTCTTCAATAAAAATTTTCAGAGAATAATTATTTAAAAAATTGTTTCCAGAATTATTTGTCTTGACAAGTGCTCTTATGTTCTATAATGATTTAACTTTCGAACAAATTAAACATAAAAGTACGTTCTAAATTCTCAGCACATTAAATATACATTTATTGTATTTGTCTAAAATATATATTTAAATTAAATATTGAAAAGCATAATATAAAGTGATTTTATTTGAGCAAAATTTAAGAATTTTTAAATTTTATACACCGTTGTTTAAAGAACTAGAAAGTATTAGATTTCTCTATGTATTTGAAGTGTTACGAATAAAATGTTTCAAGGAAAATATTTTAAATTTTAATTAAATTTAAATAGTCTAATAATATGCATAAATCCTACGCAAACTTATAAAATAAATTATTTTTCAATAGCATGTTAAGTTTAGCAAAATTGAAGTAATTCGTTAAAAAAACTCTTTAAATTTAAAATGTTCACTGATTAATATTCATTTGTTTAATATTTTATATAATGCTTAATAGATGTTTAGAATTAATATTTCTTATATAATATATATCTTCAAAATATATTATCTTTAAAAAATACATATTTCAATTTACTAGATGTCTTCAAAAAAAAAAAAAAAAAAAAAAAAAAAAAACATTCTAAAAGTTTTTAAAAAAATGTTCCGTACCGTCTTAACATATGAGCAATCGCGTCCTCCAGTCAGTTAGGGGACTCGAACTAACATATTTTGCATTAAGAAATATTCTCTCTCTTTTTATTTATGAACTAGTATATAACCCCGTCAAAAATGACGGATTGTTGATCTGCGTTTCATTTTCATAAGACTTCATACAAACAAACAGCATGGAGATTTATTATTGAAAGGTTTGTAATGTAGAAAAATACATTTTAAAAAGGACAAATGATTTCTACAAATAAAAATAATAAGGATATATATATATATATATATATATATATATATATATATATATATATATATATATATATATATATATATATATATATATATATATATATATATATTTTTAACTTAGTATTAAATTTCTGGAATAGTTCAACGATTGGACAAAATCAAATATTAACAAATAATCCATGTGCGAAAGTTTTTGTAAAAAAGTGTTATCAATGAGTTTTTAAACAGCTTGACTTACCATATAACTCATTGTTTGATTACATAAGCAAAATTAAATGGAAATTACGCAGTACTATGCATTTCTTATATTTTAATTACGTTTGATAAGAAAGAATCATTTTACAGTATATGACCCATTATCCGAAAATCCAAAATCCGGAAAAACCCGAAGTCCGGAAAGAAAAATTCGAAAATTTTCTAAATTTGTAAATTTTTACTAAAATTTTAGATTTTCTGAAATTTTTCGAAAATTTTACCGATTCCTAATTTTTTTTTCAGTCCATTGTGTTTCAATGTTTAATCACTAAAATATTGTTACTTGAGTGGCGGGTGAACACGGTCCCCCCCCCCTTCTCTTCCCGAAATTAAAAACAAATCATTTTTCTCCCAAATTTTAGTTTAAAATTAATTTATATTACGATTCGTTAGAAACAAAAAATAGTTATGTATTTATTTCATCAGGGGTGATTCTGTTCAAGTTTTCCTAAAAATTTAAGACATTCGATTTCGAAAATTTAAGTCTTCAGTCCAAAATTTCGAACATAAATATCTCGAATTTTGAACGATAGTCGCCGAAAAAAATCAATTATGTCTATCGTTCGCAGAAAAAATAGAAAATTTCATCAAAGGATTGTGGAAACAACGTGAATTTCGTCAAAGTACCGAAAATAAAAACGCAAATTTCGTTGCAGGATTGCAAAAAAAAAAGAAAAAAACCCGCTAATTTTGTTAACAAATTGCAGAAAAACGTGATTTCCGTCAAAGGCTTACGAAGAAGACACAAATTTCTTCCAAGGACTCCGAAAAAAAATGTAAAATTTCATCAAGGGATCACAAATAATAAAAAAATTGGTTAAAGGATCGCAAAAAAAAAAACTGCGAATTTCGTCAAATAATCGCGGAAAAATATGAATTTCTTCAAAGGGTCTAGAAAAAAAAACACAAATTTCTTCAAAGCACTGCGAAAAAATGTCTAATTTCGTTAAGCGATCGCGAAAAAAGTGAAATTTCGTCAAAGGATCGAAAAAAACAACCGCTAATTTCGTCAATCTCAGAAAAAACTCGAATTTTGTCAAAGGATCGTGAATAAAAGGCAAATTTCGTCAAAGAATAGCAAAAAACGCAAATTTCCTCGAAGGATCGCAAAAAGAAAACGCAAATTCCTTCAAAGGACTACGAAAAAATGAAATTTTGTCAAAGAACAGCAGAAAAAATGCAAATTTTGTCAAAGAATCACGAAAAAAAACATGAATTTTGTGAAACAATCGTGAATTTCGGGAGGACCCGAAATCCGGTACGATGGAAGTAAATTTCAAAATCCGCCAGTAGATGGCGACACTATACTGAATCAACCTCAAATCTCTCCCAAGGAAATAAATCACCGCATTCTGAAAAAAAAGTGCTTACAGATTTTTTTTTTTTACAGAAATGTTAATACACATTTTATTTATGAAATAGTGTTTTAAGGTTTTAAACAAAATTAAAAGATTTAAAAGCTTGAATATGCTTTTACAAATATTTAAACGACGAAAGTAGATAATATAACTTCTTTTTCAGTAAGCCTAACATGGCGTTTAACTACGGTCGAATCGCAGAGTGGTACAACCCGGTACCGTTGCAGACACTTTCTCGCCTTTGGATTTTATTATAAGTAAGATTGGGTTTGTCGGATCCTTTATCTGTTTATCTGTCTGACCATCTGTCAGTATATCTGGCCATTCTGTTTGTCTGGGCCCAGCTCCAACTCTCGTAAATATACTCGGATTGGCATGAAAATTTTATAGGGTAAGTACGGAAGAGAAGGACCACAGGGTGAGATGAACCAGTCAAATATTTCGTTAATGCGGCATCCACAGATGGCGCAATTATCTCAGTCAGACACTTAAAGTTACGAGCGTCGATCTAGAAATAAGGTTCCCAATGAGTTCCAGCCGCTCGGGAAGGTGCGAGGTGAAATACGGCAACAGCGCTGTGCGCGGCTGTTCCCGTACTCGCGATTCCTCCGGCCGCGCTTCGCTGCGCCGCTCGTTCTTGGCTCAGCAGCCGTCCGAGATGGAGGTTCCCATTGTTGATCCCGTCAAGTGCGAGATTCGTTCCGTAATTCGCTTTTTGCTTGCAAAAGGGACTCCACCCGTCCAGAACCGCCGGCGAGGACGACTGACAGCCGGTGTAACGTTGCTTCACGACAACGCCCGACCTCACGTCTCCATTAAAAGCCAGGAACTTTTGACACAATTTGGGTGGACTGTCATGCTCCCCCCCAATCTTACCTCCCGGACCTCACACCTATTGATTATCACTTGTTTCCCAAGTTAAATGAACACTTGGTGGACTTGGGGGCAACGCTTCCGGAGCGACGATGATGTCAAAGAAGAGGCAAAACGCTTCCTCAACGGGTTGGCGCCGGAATTCTATGACATTGGGATACATAAATTGGAGCACCTTCTACAAAAATGCGTAGAAAAAGATGGCGATTATGTAGAGAAATCGAGCAAACTTTCTTCTTTCCAACGATGTAAATTTCTGTGAGAATAAACAATGTTGTCTATTTGTAAATTGGATGGGAACCATATTTCTGGATCGACCCTCGTATTTTGTACGATGTGCAACTTTTTGCTTCTCAAAAAACAAAATATTTTTTTCAGTTAAAAATTATTATTCCATTTGCTAAGTCACATAAATTTTTCACATGGTTATAGTTATGCATTTAAAAGTTTTGATTTGTATGTGATATATCTAGTTTCAATGATGTAATCTCAGGAAAGATTCAGGCTTCTAAATAACTTAAAATGGCGACGTAATATCTACAGTGTAGAGTTTGTGTGGGTTATACTTCTCACCTAGGCGATCGGGAGTGATGGGCCAGGTTTTCTGTCGGGAGAAATTGATCATACAATCTTGAATTTCAAATTTAGCTTTTTAAAGACCTGAATTTAAAATACTAAGGGGTTGTATATTTCTGTTTTCAGAAAATTCCGACGACTGCCTATATTAGAAAAGGTTCGTCTACACGCGGGGAATGGCCTGAAGATAATTTGAAAAATTCAATTAAAGCCATTGAAGAAAAGAATATGGTTGTCAGTCAAGCAGTAAATACTTTTAGTATTACTAAAATTGCTTTTAAAGAGAAGAATTAAAACACATAACTTTACCAAGGGTTTAGACCCTTCGCCAATATTGGTTACGAAAACGAAAACAAATTTTTTGCTGATATAAATAAACTATAGAACCGAGGTTTTACACCGTGTTCAGACTCTGTAAGGTCTATGGTACACGAACTAGCGGAATAACATAAGAAATCTCATACTTTTAATAAAGAGGCCAAAAAGGCTGGTTATGACTGGTTACAATCATTCGTTGCTCGAAATCCAATACTCTCAATAAGGAAAGCAGAAGGCGTGCCAGTCGCTCGTGCAAAGGGAATGAACAGAAAAACTGTATATGAATATTTTAAATTGGTGGAAGGTATACTTAAGGAATATGATCTTTTTGAAAAGCTCCATTGTATTTTTAATATGGACGAAACTGGTTTGCAGCTGAATAATAAGCCTGGTGAAGGTGGCTTGGTGGCAATTAAAGGTTCTAACAATGTGACATCAGTCAAGTCGGGAGAAAAGGGATAAACTATTTCAGTTTTGTCATGTTGTAATGCCGAAGGGACATTTCTTCCTCCATATTGTATTATTGAAAGAAAAAACATAAAAAAAAATGAATTTTTAGATGGAATGCCATCTGGAGCAAAAACTAAAATCTCATCAAAATCTGCTTATGTTAATTCTGATATATGTTTGTATTGGTCAACCATTTCACTCCTAAAAAACCGACAGGCAACGTTTTGCTTATTCTTGACGGCTGTTAAGAATAAGCAAAACACACAAGCTGTTTTGGCTGGCACACAAAAGGCTGGCAAAACACACAAGCTGTTTTGAAATATTAAAGTATGCTGAACAGAACGACATAATTCTATTATGCGTACCGCCTCATACTACTCAATGCCTCTTGACAGTTCTTTTTTCATGTCCCTAAATACAAACTACTATTCTGCGTGCAATAATATTCTGAAGGTTCATCCTTCTAAAAAAATAAATAGGCTTCAGTTTGGTAATTTTCTTAGTTCTACTTGGGTAAAATCGGCAAATGTTGAAAGTGGCATCAAAGGTTTTTAGTCATATGGAATAATCCCCTTTGACATTGATGCGATACCACATTATGCTTATTTATCAGAAGTTGAAACTGAAGTTAATATTTACCTACCTGCAGTAAACAATGGGAAAACTAGTTAACGGAATCTCGTTCTGCATTAAAAAATGTTGCTGCTGCAGTCGCTCCTGCTGTTCCAAGTACATCAAAGCAAAACACTTGTGAAACGCCTACAAAACTTTTGGATCAAATATCTCTCATACCAAATGTGAACTGAGTAAAGACACTGAAGAGAAAGTCCCAAAATGTTGCTACCATTTTAAATACTCCAGAAAACATTTTGAAAGGAAAGAAGAGGAAGAAACTAAAACTGACAAAAAAAAGGACGAAACAAAGAAGAAACTTGGAAAGAAACAAACCAACATAAAGAAAGGAATAAGAAAGTTTCAATATTCGCCCTCATAGGACTCTGACTTGGATATAAACATTCAAGAAATGTGTGGTGACGGGGATGACTATTTAGATATTTAGAAGATTGGAACGTAAACGAATGTGCGGGATGCGGCAAAAATTAAAATGAGAGGAAACAAAAAGAAGATTGGATACAATGTGTATCTTGTTTTCGTTGTGTTCAGGAAGGATGTCCACGGTTTGAAGTAACACGCGACAATTGTGGGAAGAAATTAAATATCAAGGAAGAAGTTATTGCAAAATAATCGTAACTCATAGTGTATAAAACATTGTCATAAATATTGTTTTGATCTGCTAAGATAATAAGATTTCAAGAAACAAATTTAATTTTTATAGGTATATATTAAAACGTAAAATAATAATTCATGTAAACTTAATGCTGAGTAATTTAATTGTAAGTTCGTTTAATTTTCATGTAATGAAAATAAATTTTTATAAATTTAATGTATGTATACTTATTTCAATATTTTATTGTGGTCCATCTCTCACATTCATATGATCCATCTCACCGAATTAAAAAAGTATATAAAAGAAATTCCTTTAGAGATATGAACTTCTGCAGTCAGACTTTTTTTAAGAAACATCATACACTATACATATATACTGTGAAAAGTAAAATATATGTAAATGTATGATTTTTAGAGCGTAAAGAAAAAAACGTGGTCCATCTCTCCCGTAATTAAACTATATTATTGAGGTTTATCATAGAATTTTCGCTATTGAAAATGACGTTTGAAGCCTTTATATTTCGTTTACAGGGACACACAAAAGAGTTCCGTTACGTTATGGTCTATGGGGAAAAATAGTTTGCGGTGCGTTTAAAGCATGTTAAGATAATTAAACGTACATTGATATGCATCACTTAGGTGGACTGCATTATTCTTTCAGTACGGTACATAGAACAAGTGGGTAAGTGTGATCGAAGATCGCACAAAGGGTTTCGTTTAATATTCTTTTCAAAACACTTTATACTTTCTTAAATAAATCCAAATAAATTTCATTTAGCAACAAAAAAGACGTTTTTTATAAAGTAAAAAGTTACTGGTCTATTTTTTTCGTTTTTTCGAATATCTAAACCGGCCCGATAGCGGGCGAAGCCCGCTATTATACTCTGTCATAATAATATCTGTCATATGGATTAAATGCGATATAAAAAAATAATTTCAAAATTAAACATGTTGTATACCTTCAAAATGGTAAAATAAGCGGATATTTCCATAATCGGGTTTTTATAATGATTCAATACGTTCCTCAAACTCATGTATTTACTATTCTCTATTACTCATATTGATACTCGTTTTGTATTGTTCTCAAACATTTGTTAAATTCGTTAAACTTCCAATATGACGTAGGATGGATTCAATGGATCCAAAATTATAATCCGCACAAGTAATCACCAGGAAGCTATCATAAGAGAGTCTCTGGAAATAATACCTAAAAAAAAAAATAGTCTGTAATGATGTATTATCATATGATATCCACGCAGTCTGGAATGAATTAATACATGATTGATTAACCTGTACTTATTTTTGAAATGCTGAATGACCTTTCCCATCCCACTTTATATTCCATACCATAAAATGGTTTGTTCCGGGCAAGCTAGAAAACGCGAAGAAACAACTCAACTTAACTATTAGTTTTTCACTGATGATGACCAAGCAGTTCGGTTGAAAACGTTTTGAATTTTTAAAAGGACTTTAATGTGCTTTTAAATGTCTTATGTAAGTTTTTACGCACCTTCAAGCAATATATTTACAATTAGTTGTATCTTTATGAATTCCAATATGACGTCAGATTAATTTTCTTTTTAATTCTCTAATGACGTGATATTATAATGCTTTCTGTACATACACATACTCATACTCATTGTATTATTGAGAAATGTTTGAAAATTTCCGTTTTATTACCAATATGACGTCATATTAATGTTTTTTCAATTGATGAAACTTTTTATTTCATTTTCATTTTTCACGTGGAAATCTTTCAATAGAAATTATGTATTGTAGAAAGAATTTCATTGTGGATATTTATCCCTTAATTGCATAGTGATGTAAATTTCCATCACTTTTTATTTAACTTTTAATAAATAAATCAACTTCTACGCCACCACTATATTTATATAGAAATATTAATCCAGTAAATTTCCGTGAACCATGTTGCTGAACAAAGTTAAAAATCTATCTTAAAATTTCTGGTGTCTAATATTTAATATATGTATAAAAAAACACAATTGTAAAAGAAAAACTCATGCAAAGAAGGGTTGATTGTTGTCAATTGCTATAACGAAAAATGTTTAAATTTAATAGGAAAAGGCTATTAGAATTTTGGTATTTTATCTCTCTATATTAAAATAATGCGATTTTTTCAAATTTTAATATTTTGAGCATAGTAGGTATTTAGCTATAAGTATACAAATTTTCATGCCTGTAAGTTATATAGTTTCTGAGAACGGCTCTGTGACGGACAAACAACGGAGTGGGAGTAATAGGGTTTCGTGAGATAAACGAAACCCTAAAAAGTACCATTTATAGTTAGTTTATAGGAACGGACAAGAAAATTCCGTTACATTAGGGTCTACACTGTAAAAAATGACCAATGTTTTTTTTATTTTATGAAAATATGCTATAACCACGAACGAAAATATAATATAATCTTCTGAGTTATCCGAAATTTCAAATAGCATGTTACATTGTCTTTTGAATCCCCAGAAACGAATACATTTTCAAAATTTAAAGAATAATTCATAAAAACAAATTATTTTTAGCTGCCCGAATTTTTCAGAAACGTTTCCGAAGGGTTTTTATAGTGTATTAATTAGTGTCCACAGGCTGGAATACCTGTTTTTCGAATGTTATCCATTCTCAAGTACACATTTTCAGCCGCATAAGTTAATTTATACATGAAAGAGTAAAGAAATAATCTTAATTTTAATGTTATTGTTAACGCTCTTAATTTTGCATGTTTGTCTGTGAAACATTTTTTTTGAGCATGAAAATGTATACTTCAGAATGGATAACATTCGAAAAACAGGTATTCCAGGCTGAGGACACTAATTAATACACTATAAAATCCCTTCGGAA
The DNA here is from genome assembly GCA_963931845.1 of Maratus michaelseni. Taxonomy (NCBI): domain Eukaryota; kingdom Metazoa; phylum Arthropoda; class Arachnida; order Araneae; family Salticidae; genus Maratus; species Maratus michaelseni. The sequence goes on along the minus strand of OZ007590.1, from coordinate 250,415,979 downwards.
ACGTTTCTGAAAAATTCGGGCAGCTAAAAATAATTTGTTTTTATAAATTGTTCTTTAAATTTTGAAAATGTATTCGTTTCTGGGGATTCAAAAGACAGTGTAACATGCTATTTGAAATTTCGGATAACTCAGAAGATTATATTATATTTTCGTTCGTGGTTATAGCATATTTTCATAAAATAAGAAACATTGGTCATTTTTTACAGTGTATGGAGAAAATGAGTTTTCGGTGCAGTTTAATGATGTTACGTGCTTCTATATAGATCACTGAGGTGTAGTACAACACGTTTTTTATTTATTAAAGAGTGCACATAATTTATCGTTCATCTACTGAGATGGAAGTTTTTTTTCAATTGTGGTGTGTATTTTTTTAAACTTAACTAATTTATAGTACATTATGTGCTGTGTATAAATGCTATAAATCCCACACAGCGCTGCACGAAAGAATTCGTACGCATTACCGGAAAGAAATTACAGAAAATGAATTTTTACTGTGTTACGAAGTAATTTCAGTCGTTACGGTGTTTTATAAATAATCAGTCGTTACGGTGTTTTTTAAATTGTTTATTTAGGTAGCTCATTTTATTGTATGAAAAAATGAATTTTTTTAAACAAAATTATGTTAGTTTTGGAAACGGTTGCATGATCTGCCGAATGCACGATTTATTGTTATTGTTTTCAGTTTAAAATAAAAACATACTTAGAATCGAAAGTTATCATAATGAATTTTAATAATTGAAGTAATTTTTCAACACTATGGAGTTATTTTCATCATTATGTTAAATATGATATTTTCTAATTGTATATTAGCTAAAATTTAAGTGACAAATGGTGGTATAAGACGACCGACCTATACTCTGGCTTTGATAAGAAGGCATGTAACAGTCAAAGAGTTCTTTCTTTCTAACTGCTAACCAGCCCCCTACCAACCGGGGCTATGATGCAGTTTTACGGGTTTGAGTGCCTAGAATCGGGACGAAATCATCTGATCGCCACATGGCGGCGGTCTGCTGTACTAGCACTTATACCGTCTTATAAGCAGTTCGGTTTTATTTTGCTTGGTTCTATGTTGGCCGGTAACTTAAAGTTGGTTTGCATGTTTAATTTCACGGCCATAGCTACGCTAGTTGGTCTCGTAATTTAAAACTTTGTTCAGGTGACGAGACCTTCACCTGACTATGCACTTCCAGAGAAACACAGGGAACTTGGAGGACTTTGCAGCCACGACTCGATTTTACATGCACCGGGCGCCATTAGTGCACATGGCTCACATTTAGCTGCCGGCGAGTCTGGAGATTCTCTGCAAACTGGGTCACCGTTGCATTGGATGTAGAACCGTGTTTCCCAACTTTTTTGCTCCTTATTTTTTATATATATCTAGCAGCACACTCAATTGAACGGTTATGTTTTCGAGGCACACTAAACGCATGATGATTAAACATCCAATGGCGATTCTTTGCATAGATGTTGTCTCTATCGATGTTGATGTCATATTAGTTATGTAGACTCTGCCGTGGGAGTTGTTCTGTTGGTTTCTAGCTTAGAGAATACTTAATTTCATACTCTTTCGAGTTTGGTTACTTTGACTCTATCGTGGAATGCATTCTCGCTATGAAAAACATATCACATTTCCTTAATCTACGATTACATATGAGGTAAATAAGGCCTTTATAAAATATATCAAGTAAAAAGTATAAAAAATCCTTATAAATTACGGAAATCTAAAATTTAAATTTGGTACTCTTATAACTTAATACTTTTATGGTTCTACTCCAATACCCTTCCTATAAAATGTGATATAACTAAAAAAAATATCGACATTTTACAAATAGTTATTAGTATTAACGAATGTTTAAGCAGACATTTTAATTACATTTAATTTAGATAAATTTGTACCGTATATCTGCCAGTTAAGTTCTAAAGATTGATAATTATTATTGAAATTAATTTATTAATAACTTATGATTTTTCTCTCAGGTCGAAAAAAAATATGTAAAGTTATTTTTCCACAAGTAAATTAAACTTGCCATACTTTCTATAGCCGCATTGTTTTTAGGCATCTTTTACGTGAGAAATTTTATTCTGAAAATGACAACCTAAAGAAAATCTGAAAATTTTTGAGAAGATAATTTTGTGAAAGTTTCGAAATTGGTTTTGTTGCCTTAGGTCTTTTGAAAGCGAAAGCTGAAAGAAAATGATCTAGTTTATTTGAATAATAGTATATTTTGAACTTAAAAAACAAGGTTGAAAATAAAAATTTTGTTTTCTAATTATTTATAAACTTACCTTTTCATGTGGTTAATTTACTATAAAGTATAATTCACCTCTATGGTTTAATTGTATAAAATAATTTAATGAAAAAAAATCACAATATTTAGGTGTAGTTAGCTTAAAATACGATACAAATCTTGAGATTTATGCGTTTCTTGGACTTCAAAATGTTAATTTAGGACTTTTTTTAATTAATGTGATTTTTTTTTTTTAATTTATGAGATTTTTTTTAATTTATGTGATTTTCGATAGATAACCCAATTCGGGTTAACCAAGATCGGGTAACCCAATTTCACTTTCGGGTTGGGTTACATCTGATGTGGATTGGGTTCGTGTTAACCCAATTTTTGAATAGAAAATCCAGCAATTATTTTGTATGAAGAAATATATACTAAATTTTGGGTGAGCCTGTATATATTTATTTTCCCAGCATAAAGTTAAATTTACTATTAGAGGTAAAATTATACACTTTTTTTTCTATAATTGTATTAAAAAAAAAAAGTTTACTTTTTTATTGTTTTGGGTTTTAGGTTGAAGTGTGTTGAGTTTCTGGTAGACGAAAATTGTTTTATCGTGTTCAGGTCGGGTTTTGATTTTAAAATCGAATTTTCGGATTCTGTCGGATATAACCAGATCCTTGAAGGACTCTACTTTAAAGCGGTTCTCTAAATAATAATAATAATAATAATAATAATAATAATAATAATAATAATAATAATAATAATAATAATATTTTTCTCCACTAAACAATACGAATTTTTTTTACACACTTTCTGACCCAGTTTTAAACATAAAAGCATGATACTTGAAGGAATGATTATTGAAGTGATTTGTAATGGAACAGTTTTTTCATTTAAATTATTAATAAATGAGTAAATAAATTGCATATATAAATTAATTACGCTTTGAGTAATAAGTGGTTATTGTCTCGAGACGGCAGTTTTTTTCCTTTCCTGCACTGCCCCGTACGGAAATCCTGTTCAAAACGTCAACTTTGACAACATTTTCTGAGAAACATTCTGTTTTTACAAAAGAAAAAAACAGTTTGATTACATAGTTTCTTAATAAAAGCAATTGCCAATTTGATACGTTTCCGAACAAAAATGAATTATAAGATGTGTCAGGCAGTAACAAGTCTGAATTGAGAACGTCCTTAAGTATACACGAAATTGAGCTTTATCAGTGTACTTTACAATGAAGAAGAATCTAATTTTTAAAGGATCCGCAAATAGTAAAAGAAGAAAATATTTGAAAATGAATTCAATAATTACATGGTATTTCAACTTAAATGTTTAAAAAATATATTTTCGTTCATTTTATTGAATTATTGTTTCTATTTTCGTGCTGAATCTTGGTATGTTATAAACAATAACAAAATAAATTCACTCATGAATCTTAATTACTTTTTATCAAATGTGTTCACCTTTAAAAGATTTTTCGTTAGAATAAATTAATCTAAAGTTGTTTAGCTGCTTTTCGATGTGTTATCACAAGATGGAATTCTTTAATTGCAACATGCGTGAAAACTGTTCGGGCGGGAATTAATATAATGTAAATTATTGATGATGAGAAACCTTAATTTTCTTTCCCCTGAGATAAATATTTAATTTTAAGCAGAGGAAGAGATGAGTTATTCACGTATTTCCATGTTTTGAAGGAATATTAATTAAAAGTGTAATTAGAAAATTTTTACTGTCCCAGTTTGTTAAGATAAAATGTTCTGCTTTGAGCCGGTGATTGAAATTTCATATCTCTTGCTTTAAAGGCATTTTGAAATATTAACAAGCAAGTAAATTTAAATTAATATTTTCATTTCAGTTACTCATAATTTTTATTTTTCACAGTGGTTAATCCGTAGCAGAAAACGCTTGTTAGGGGAGGAAATATATTTTAAGGAGATTTTTGCGTTTACGATACAGATAATAGAAATATAAATCCAAAGAGAATTACGAGAAATTCGCTAAGAATGTTGCAAATTGACATGCTGTTCCATTAACGAAGATTAAAGTTGTCAATCATAACGTACACTAAATCAATTTTAATGTAAATTGGTCAATTAAAACTGCAATTTTGATTCATGCAAAGTTCTTTTGAACTGAAAATATTGATTTACTCGAACAATAAACATATTTTCAATGAAGATAAAGATAGTCTTTAAAAATTGTGACAACCTGTCGCTTTTGGGGGAATTTAAAATTATAAAGATAGAATACATGTATCTATTTTCAAGTTATTTCACACAAATCTGCTTTAGAAAGAACTCTTTATATGTAAACCACTTCTGTGGTGATGAAAAGGAAGGTTTGTTAGTTTATAGTACGAAGAATATATTTAAAAAATATATATATTTTTAAAATAACAAGAAGATACAACTGAATGATCACAGACATGAGTCGTTGTTTTTAAATTAAATAAATATTTTTAAATATTTTTTTTCAAAACTAGATTTTTTTCATATGTTGCACGTTTTATTTAAAAATAATAAATAATTTGAAAACTATAAAAAGGGAAAATGGAATTTGTTTAACTTGTATCCACACACTGTAATTTAGATTTCCATAAAGTTCCTGTGAACTAAAAATATTAATTTTGTGAAAAAAAAGTATTTTCTAGCATTGAACATGAACATATGGATGTTTGGCTCATTTGATACGACAACCCCAATGCATATCGATCTCAAAGCCACTCCTCGATTTGTCAATTTGTCAAATTAAGCCATTATATAGCTTTTAAAAATAATATTTACCACTTACCATTGGACAAATTATTCAATGATAAAGATAGAATTACTCTAGTCCCTAAAAGTTATTCCACATTAATATGTGTTTTCGAAAAAGCTCTTAAAAGACTCCTTACCCTTTGAATTTTTTAAATTTAAGTATTTTATATATTATTGACATATTATTAAATGGTTTCATGTAGAAAAATGATTTAATCAAGCAATAAATGTAACTTTTGTAATAAAATTTGAAAAATTATTATTTTCTAAATATTAATAAAATTTCAAAACCACACTTCTCTTACAATTTTTAACCTTTTGAAATATCTTTTATTGCATACTTTTCTTAGGAGTGTGCGCTATAAATGAAAAGATCTGATTTCCAAAAAGTTAATTATTTTAAGGGGAAAACAATATCAGGATATTTCTAAAACATATGGTAAAAATGATTATTTACTTAACATTTTTATTAAAAAAAATTATATTGACATTAAAACATGTTTATATTAGTAAAAATCCTTTCTTTAATTTTATTAAATGCAACTTAAGGATCGTTCCAAAATAATAGCGAGTGAATTAAAAAATATTTGTTGACGTTCTGTCTCTTAAAATACAGATATATTGAAAAAACGCAAACTGTAAAAAATGAATTTAAAGATTGTAACTCATTCAAAGGGAAATTAACGAAGTAAAAAGCCTTTCTTCATAAACTTTTAATTATCGGGTCTTTGTGGCACTTCGTGGGAATATATTAAGGATGTCTAAACTCATTTTTAACAAAATGTTAAAAAATTGGGCAACTATTGAATATTTAGAAAATTAGTTTAGTTTTTAATGCTACTTTTCGTCATTTTTCGCAAAATGAAGGGTTCCAAGTTTCTTTAATAGGTAAATTATTTTTGTAATTCAAGAAAAAAAAGACATTTTAAAAATTTCTATAGATGTGTAAAATATAAAGTTTAAAAATAATAGATTAAAAAAAAACTTTTTTTAGAAATTATGTGTGGGATAAAAGCACAATAATTGCTTTTAAACTAAATAAATATATTTAAATTTATTATTATTTTTTTTTTTACAATAGTATGCTTTTTAGATGTTATGTCCATTCCATTTTAAAAGGTTACGATTTGAGAGCTAGAAAGTTTACAGATGTAATCAGTTTTACTTGGTAGTTACATTCTTAACCTAATGTTTTGTATTGTATTTTTTTTAATTATTAAAAAAAAGGTTAGAAACTATATATATATGTACATATATTTATTTATACAGTAGAGCGCCGACTATCCGGACCCCAAATAATCAAACGCCCCCCTCCCCCTTTTTTTTTGTCTGATTTTTTTTCAGAACGGCCCACGAAATCGAAAACGTTTTTTTTTCAAATCGTTGGGAGCAAAGTCCAATTCATGCAACTTTACGCGCCAATTTATCTCGAAATTTTGTACGTCGGGCCGAACCTATTTAAGAAATTCATTCGTGATGTGGCAGCATTGAAAGGAATATCTTCTTTAAAGCAAAAAACAATACACGGATTGTATGTTTAAATTTAAAATTTTGCAGTTGAGAAAATGATTAAATGATAATAATAATAACAAATAAATAAAATGATAAAAAAATGACAAAATAAATAAATAAATAAATAAATAATATGGTAAAAAAATGACAAAATAAATAAATAAATAAAATGATAAAAAATGAAAAATAAATAAATAAAATGATAAAAAAATGACAAAATAAATAAATAAATAAATAAATAATATGGTAAAAAATGACAAAATAAATAAATAAATAAAATGATAAAAAATGAAAAATAAATAAATAAAATGATAAAAAAATGACAAAATAAATAAATAAATAAATAAATAAAATGATAAAAAAATGACAAAATAAATAAATAAATAAATAAATAATATGGTAAAAAATGACAAAATAAATAAATAAATAAAATGATAAAAAATGAAAAATAAATAAATAAAATGATAAAAAAATGACAAAATAAATAAATAAATAAATAAATAAAATGATAAAAAAATGACAATAAATAAATAAATAAATAAAACATCCAACACTAACAGCTGTCAGTCCGAAGCCTGGTTAAATATGAAGGAAAATTGTGTACATACAAAATAATATTTTTAATCTACCTATCCACTACTAAATTTTTAAAAACATACATTTGTTACCTAAAAAAATTGTTACACGTAAAAAATGCTTAAACCATTTTGAGCATGGTTTGGTACATCCCTAAAATTGTCTATCCAATGATTCGAAATTTTGCTTATCCGAATTATTGCCGGTTCCAACCGGTTCGTTATAGTCGTCGCTCTCCTGTACACATACTTATTTTACATATTCTTTATTCATATATACTAACTGGGCTTCGCCGGCATAGCCGATTGAATCTTTGAAACAAAACTCAGTGATGGGGACCTCGCTGCCTTCGGTAACGTCGATTCTCAAATTGGAGCATTCACCACCATTCTCTAAACAATAATATGGAGGAAGAAATTTTCTCCAATAACATTATTAAATAATGAAACAAATATTAAAGGATATAAAGGTATAATTTCTGAAAATTTATTGCCAGAAGCATCTTTTATTACATATTGATAATAAATTTTTTTTTCAACAGGATAATGCACCAATTCATGTTAAATCGTCATCCAATTTATGGTTTAAAGCACATAAGGCCTCATCGCTGAACTGAGCATTCCAGAGTAATTACTTAAATCCTGTAGAAAACCAGTGGGGAATCATAGTGTGAGATATTTATGGAAAAAGCAAGTGTTACACCATTAAAGACGAAGAAAATATTATACAAAATAAAATCTGACATATTCTAAAACATTCTAGATGGTAAAATTGGAAGAAAATAATGATATATTTAAAAAAATTACTAGTTTTAATTTGGCTAAGTTCTATACTGTCCCTGTCATTTTTTCCAATTTCTCCCCTTTACAAATGGAATTAAAACAATATAAAAATAAAACTTTTTTTTTTTTTTTTTTTTTTTTTTTTAAAGTTATCAGAATAGTTAACAGAATACAAATTGTTAAGTGTATTTCCTTTCGTAAAAAGAAAATAGAGTACATCAAATGCTGCAATACTTTTAGATTTAGCAATAATTTGTGCCTATCTCTTTTTTCCAATACGGTATTTTATATTTTATAGGTATATAGTGTTACCTCATGAACAAAATATCAGCAAATATATAGGTTAAAATTACATAAATGAAAATAATTAATCCTTAGTTATTCTCAAAATTTAAAACGTTTGCCTTTTCAATTTTATGAAATTATATAAATGACTATAATTTACCCTTAAATATAATACGAGTATTTTTACAATTATAAACCTTTACTTTTTATGAAATTGTACTACAGATTATTTGATAAGGTTTCAGTTTTATCATTTTATTTCCGATGCAAGCAATTATTTAACGATAAATTTATGTGTGGTGATGGATCACAATTCACGCTTAACCCCTTGGGGACGAGCGATACGTATACGTGACGCATAAGATGCTCAGAATCCTCGATTATTCCCACCAGTTATTTTTTATTGTAAGCTTTGCCTTAGTAAATGTCAGCATTTTTGCGATTTAATTAGACGAAAATTTCGGTTTTAAAAAACCGGTGGTAAAAGATTAAAAATTCTGTAAAAGACGCTCGTCGCGAAGGGGTTAAAATAAAACTAGTCGGATGTTCCAATCCCAAAAGTTTCTTTTATCTCACACAGATTTTGCATACACTAAAAAGTATCAGCACCAATTTATATCAAGGTCTAACTGAATCTAAAGTTTTATTAAATTCCGTGCATTACTTCTTGAGATATGACTCTTGCTAAAATCGTGTGAATCCGACAAAATGCAGCATAGCAGTGCCACCTGTTGGTGGATTTAGACCAAAACCTAATCAACAACAACTTATGTCAACATCTAACTGAATCTGAAGTTTGATGAAAATCCGTGCATTAGTTCTTGAGATATATTTATCGTGATAATAATGAAAAAAGTAGCATAGCAGCGCCACCTGTTGAGCAATTTACACCAAAACGTAAGTAGCATCTATTTATGTCAAAGTCTAACTGAATCTGAAGTTTGATGAAATTCCGCGCATTCGTTCTTGAGATATAGCTATCGTAAAAATTGAGTACAAAGTAGTATAGCAGCGCCACCTGTCTGGATATCTACACCAAAACGTAACCAGCGTCTATTTATGTCAAGGTCTAACTGAACCTGAAGTTTGATGAAAATAAGTGCATTAGTTCTTCAGATAGAGCTATTGCGGAAATCGCAAAAAAAATGCAGCATAGCAGCGCCACCAGTCGGGCGTTTTTCACCAAAACCTAATCAGCACCAATTTATATCAGGGACTAACTGAATATAAAGTTTTATTACATTTCGTGCATTAGTTCTTGAGATAGAGCGCTCACAAAATTTTTGTCACATACAGACAGACAAACAGACAGACAGACACAGGCAGACATTTTCTAAAAACAGTCAAATCGTGTTCAGGACCTTCTAAAACGTATAAATCCGTCGAAAATCGGAAGTCGAAAATTTTCATGAATCCAATACTTTCTTCTTGTAAAGATAGAAGAAAGTAAAAATATTTAACTTAATCTTTTATCTTTATTCTGTGCTGATACTTTTGACACATTTCAATATAAAAACATCCTTACTTTTTAAATGAGAACAGAAAGTGAATTCGCATTTTTATATGACGCTACATTTAGAATGCCTGTTACAAAAATGTAGCATTCTAAGATATATAAAAGTTTAGGAAGGAAACTTTTTAAAGAAAAAGTAGTTTTTGTATATTCTCCTTCATGCAGAAATTCAAATATTACTTCTAAAACTCGTGTTGCTTACAGCTACTTTTTCGTTTCTGGGAAACCTTTCATGTTACATCCTCAGGCTGGAAGTCTAATATGGCTCCTACAAGTAGAAATAAAATCGTTAGGTGTCTTCGTGTATTTTACGAAGAAATTATTTCCTACCTTGTATCTAGATTTCTTGTTTTGTCTGATATTTTGCCTTTTTGTGAAGTTTGCTGTTCTATTGTAAAAAAAAAAAATCATACTCAACATAACAGAATTATATTTAAAAAAATGTGCTTTAGTTTAGAGATATACCATATCTCATAGGAAATAAACAAATAGAGAATAACTATATCGACTAAATTCTCCGACATCGAACGGAAGTAATTTATAATGTTTTCGTGACAGACTATCGAGAAAAATTTTATATTTTATTTACTATACAGGGTGTTTGAAAAAAAACGATAGGCGGAGATATAAGAGGTAGTGGAGTACACTGAAGCATTCATATTTTGTATAAGAAGCCGAGGTGGCCATCCACTTATTCAGTCAAAAATACAGGGTGTCACTCTCCAAGTGAAACTAGGGTTGCCATTCATAACTTTAACAATAATGAAAATATTGTAACAATATTTTTAATAGACTTACTTTTATTTTTGGGAATTATGATCCCATCATAAAATGTGCTGGATGTGGCTACCATTCAGGTCAAACAACACAAAACTAGACGCTTGGTAATTCAGATGTAACTGACGATATTAATTTTGGAATTACAGAACATATAAAGAAATAAAATACAATTTCTAGAATATTCTGATGTAACGTAAAGATTCTAATTTAGTTTCAAAATGTGACATCTCACACGAATAATCTGCATTTAAAAAATATTTAACTGGCTCTAGGTAATCAATTTCCATTTGTAATAACTTTGAAAACTAACTGTATTACATAATTGTAGCAAACATATACTCATTGTTGAGGTAGATTTAAAAAAAAATGCATGCTTGAAAATTATTATTAAAAAGTCACTAATTTGAGCTACGGTTATTAAACAAATTTCATTCGAAAGTACATTTCTTTACTATTCGACAATGTCAGCCGTCGAAAAGTGGACAACACATTTCTGAAAAGTTCGCAGTGGGAGAAATAGGACTTTGTTGGTAAAATTTTAACATTACATCTTACATTTAAAAAAAACCATACAGCCTAAAAAGTACCATTTGTTTTTATTTTGTGCTTTTCATTTATTTATCCATAAGCTTATTTTTAAAAAATAAACGTTAAGACAAATGTTTCTCGTTGGAAAATATAAAATGTTTATAAAACTTTTCTGAGCATTGCATTTTTATAAATTTTGAGTCTGACTTAAAAACCTGAGAAATCAAAAAGCTTAGATTTCTTTCTGAAAGATTTTCAAATGTGCATCTAAGGCTTGGTTCTCAGAACTATCTGATGGGGGAAACTCAATATTTGAATTTGTTGAGGCTCTTGAAACCTTTTTCAATTTTTATCCTGGGTTTTCCCATATTTGCTGCTTCCTGACCTAGAACACTATTTGAACTTGCGATTTCAAAAACTCCAATATTCTTTTATTTATTTGCATTTTTTTCTTTCAGCTTCGAATAAGTATTATTGAAGTTGTAATAGCTATATATAAAAAATAAGTTAAAGGAATTTCTTCTTTATTACGTAAAATTTAAATCAATAGTTTTTGTTTTAATTTCGTTATTAGATAACCACATGTGTATTGCGCCCCACTAAGGAGAAGGTTAAATGCTTATTGAGTGATATTAAAAGATAAAAAAAAATTGATAAGAGGAAGGATAATAATATTTCTGTAACACTATATTGATTTAAAAAATATATCTGTCAAATTTGAAAGGTATTTTAGGAAGCATTCACAACGAAAAAAGTATAAAATTCCGTCACTCTTTTAATCGTTAGTGTCTGTTATCCGTCAGCATGGGTGCCTGCAAGGGGGTAAGGTAGGCCTCTCCCTGGATTTTCAAATTTAACTAAATTTTCTTATTATCTCATGATTTAGAAAACAAAAATTAGCAAAATTTATTATTATCAAAAGATTAAAAGCAAAGATATATTTAGAAAAAGTTCCACAACACCCCATGGAAGACAAATTTTAGTTATGTTTTTCTTTTTACTCTTTAAGATATGTATTAAAATATATCATAAATGTTTGTATTCAGAGGGCGGAGATCCTTTATGAAAAATATTAAAATAAACTGTTTGGATGTTTCATTTAAAACAAATCGGTAGAGGCTTATTTTTGTATTTTTAAAATTTCTTATTTGTTAAATTTCTGAAATGTTCTTATATTGATATCTTTAAAAATTATCTTGCAATTAGCGCCTGTGTCTGAACTCTTTATTCGTGTATGGGAAAGGCATACGTAATAAGGTGTTGGAAACGGCGCGAAAAATCTTAAAAAGCGTTCTTTATAAAATAAAAATAGACTTGTGGAAAAAAAAAAAAACATGATATTCTAAAATGGAATCAAATATTAATATGGAAAAGCTAAGACACCAGACGTAAAAATAGTGGAACTTTGAGACAGAGAAAAAAAGAAAAAGTTGTTTAAGATAGAATTAAGTAAATTAAATGAGAAAAATATTGAAATTAAAAATATATTAAACTCCCCCCCCCCCCCTCACAAAAATACCATAAAACTGGGAGATCCTGAGGTCTACAAGCTCAAAAATTCCTTCATTAAATTAGAATATTGGCAGTAGAGTTGCAAAAATCCGGTTTATTCCCGGGTTTATTTCCAATAGACCCGGTTTATTCCCAGGTTTATTCCCAAAAGACCTGTTTTATTCCCAAAAAACCCGGTTTATGCCTAAAAACCCCGGTTTATTCCCAAGTTTAAACCGGGTTTCTTCTAGCCTTTGCAACTCTAATTGGCAGACATCAAGATATTGAACACTATTTAATAGTTTAATAAATGTTACCTGTTTAACATACACTACAATGCCTTCTTAAATTTTAAATAAAACTATAATTAACTCTTAAATGATTGAGAATCCATTCATAAATAATAATACAATAGATATTTATAATAATAACAATAATAAACGATAGTAAATAACAAAAATAATGAAATAATAGCTGATAATAAATAATAGAACAAAACTAAATAACACAAAAAACTTTTTTCAGGAGAAGCATGAGTTCATTTTTTAATATATGACCATTTATGAATCTTTAGAGAGTATATCAGCGTCCACAGTAAATATAGAATGTCCATAACATTAATTGTAGTTATAGTAGTTGTAGCAATTGTAGCAGTTTCAGTATATCTAGTACCAGTTAGTATGAATATACCAGTGAGTACCTATAGCAGTTGTAGTAATTGTTAGTACCACTTTTTTCTTCGATATTATTTTCACTTTATATTTCAACAATTACTCTTAATTCCTAAATACTCTTACTTTTCAACATTTTGTCAATATTTGTTTAATACTCTTAATTTATAGCATACTCAAATTTTCTCAATTCATAATATTCTTATATTGTCTTAATAATGGTTTTAATTCGTAGCATTCTTAAATTTTCTTATTTTTCAATATAAAAATAACAGATTTTTCCTCTCAATAATCTTGGATGGACAAAAATTATTATATAGCATTGAAAATCTTTTATTAAACTTTGCTTTATATAATAAATTGTAATACTAAGCCGAAATAAAAAGAAAACTTCTACTACATCCATCCAATTCATTATAGCAAAATATCTTCTACATAACTTCAATAAATAATTTATCATATTCCTGAAAATGAACTGTCTTAGTTGATTAGTACGTATCCACATAATTTATGTAATTCAAGAAAGATACACCTAGTAGAATGAGTTAAAGAAATTCTAATTCAACATTAACAGAAAATTTTCCTAGAGCTAACCTAATTACGCTTGCATAAAAACGTCAACTTCTGAAATATTTTTTCTAATGAATAGATATCCCGTTGTGCATCAAAGATACATATGTACCGTTAAATATAATATAATAAATTTAATTTAAGTATTTTAATGGAATTAATTATTATTATTATTATTATTATTATTATTATTATTTGCATTTCTTAAAAGAAATCCTTACTCACTTATATTATTTTTTACTTTAGTTTCATGAGATTAAATAAGATCATATTTCATGATATTCTTAAATTTATCAGGATAGTTCTAAGGATGTAACTTAGAAATATGGAGAATTATTTCCTGTAGTATAATTAGGGCTATCGATTTCATAATTCCCATCAGATAACTTACCAATAATATTATAAGGACCATCAAAATAAGGAGTTATATTCCTAGTATTCGGATATGTAAATTCTTCAGAAATAACTAGGTCTTCTACTTCAAATTTTGGTTCCGCACAATGCTGGTCATACAGCCTTTTATTTTTAAAATGATACGCTTTTTTGTTAATTTAAGAGCTTCATATACAGGAGGGTGACAATTTTGACTAAGATGAGAATCCATAAGTTAATTGTCCAAAAAGTAGGTAATGACAAGCTACTCCTGCCGAAGGCAGGTGTACTTCTCCGCTGATTCTAGATTCTCGTGAATCCATAAGAGGTCACCACCAGGGACGGTCGGTTTACCCGGGGACCTCCACAGGTTAGCTCTTTGGCCCTGGGGAGAGACGGGGGCATACTGCACCTGCGCCTCTCTACCCCTGTCCCAAATGAATTGACGACAGAGGTCGATGCAACATGCGGTGGAGCCCAAAGGTTGAGGGCACCACCCACAAAAAACTTGGGAAGACGATGGAGTCCTTCGACGGCTTCGTAGCCGGAACCCCAAAGAGGGAAGCGGGTCCTAGGCCAATGCCGAACTTTCCCACCAACCCTTGCTGTACCGCAACTTCCGATCATAGAGTCCTAGGGAGGGGAGAAACGACTTGTCCATCGGCTGAGGCGAGGAGGAGGAGTCTTTCGCCTGCCCGGGACTTCAAGGAAAAGGCACCCTGACGCATAGACACGCCCTGGCTAAGATTGTCCCCCCCAGAAGCTTTGTTTCCGGCTAACCCTGCAGCGAAATGCTGGGGATATCCGATTGACTAAACTGGGGGATAATTCACATACGAATAGTAAAGAAACACAAACCAAATAAAACACAACAAATGTTAGACAACAACGGAAATTATGTTTAGAACCACTATCGGACTCTGAAGGGCATGACAAAAATCCTTCAAAAACACCAAAGAGGCTGTCCCGATCGAGATTAGTAGAGTGAAAGTTATTTCTAAGGCTCCTGCTAGTCCCAACCGTCAGGCACAGAATATTCTGACTACGCATAGACGCACTGGACTGGTTTCGACCCAAGGTCCGACTTACGTCTGGACGCCGTCACTTGATTGACGAGCCACCGGCCCGGTTCCTCGCAATCGCTCAGTCGAAGAAGAGGCACAGCTCCCTTCCAGAAAAGGTTATACAAGCCGCAGACCTCGGACCCGAGGGGCCCTCCGCGGCTCAAACCACTCTTGGTCAAACGGGGCAACTTCTCTTTCCTACCGAAAATTGAGAGCGGCACACAATTATTCCAGCTACAGGGCGAGTCTAAAGGAACAATCGGGAAGGAGATCTTGATTGGGTGCTTCTACTTACCCACACCTTCCGTCTCGTTACGTTCCGCCACCTGCCAGTACTTAGGGATGCTGCATGCCGCCTCACACACTGACCAGACGTCACAACGGAACCGCATGCGCTCCTTGTCCTACAGAGTCGGTCCTCACATTCGTCTCGCCTTAGATAAATTTGGAAGCTGTCCTACCACCGTTAGCTAACCGTTGCCCTCGTGTCACCATCTTTAACACAGTATACCTAGGCGCGAGTGATTGGCCTACGTGATGGCCTTTCACTACCCGGTCTTCCCGAAGTCCCGCGGAGACGTCAGCCAGAATACCACGTTGGCAGGCGATACCGACCACGGACCATAGGTGAAGCTCTGCACAGGGGTCCTCAAGGGCCAACCTGAAGCCGCAAACCTCCTGCAGCTGAGAACCGGCCCAAAGGAGCGGATAGTCCAGACCCCAGTGGGGAGTAACCCCCATATCCGGCACTAACGGCTAAGCAGACACGACTTTAACACTGGCGCACCACCACGTTGAGGTGGTGGTTTGTCAGCTTACCTGCTCCCATCGTGTTGGAGAACATCTCGCAAAGCCGGGCTTCCGGTCATCTTCCCCACTTAAGGGGCCGAGTCAGGACCACCCGGAGAGGCCCGTTGGCCAAAAAGTAGGTAAGAAGAAGGGAATTTAACAACAGCATGAGGGATATTATTATAATAACATGATCTAATAATGTAGTTCAAGGATATTTTGAAGTACTAGAATTAACTTTACACTTTCAAATGTTGATAAAAAAATGTTCTAAATTGGAATGAAATTTTGTTATAGAAAAGCAAAGCTATCAGGCGTAAAAATACTGGAATTTTGAGATAGGGAAAGTAAAGAATAAGCATTTTAAGGTGGAAATAATAAATTAAATGGTTTGTGTATATATATATATATATATATATATATATATATATATATACAGAGAGAGAGCGAGAGAGAGACAGAGATAATGTGGCTTTAACAGAGTACTACAATCACATATGTTCTAAAATATTACCTCTTCTTGGGTTTTGACTTGTGAGCACCCATGTCCGTCATCACTAAAAATAATAATTAGAAAACACATATAAATCCTTTCATCGCTGTTTATCGGTTTTCACCTGATGTTTGTATTTGTAAACTGGAAAAGACTCTGTAAATATATTCTCGTCTTATTAACATATTCACGTAATTACTTTAACGCACTGTGAAAGCAAAATATATTTTATATTTATAACGTTTTAGCTCGTTCTTTTTTAATTTTAAATTTACATTATAAACACAATAATACATTATAAACAAAGTAATTGTATATTTCCTACAGTATCATATGTATTATTTTGGGAGCTCCGGAGCTAAAACAATATAATCAATATCCAATTATATTCTTGATTTTTATTTCATACGATGCAAAGTCTGATCCTAAAAAAATCTGCGTTGTCCATCACCGTCATAAGTTGTGTATGTGAGTGTGGGAAATGGGCATTGTTTCTATTGTATGTCTATTCCCTTATTCGTCACAACGACGGTCAGTCCCATGACTAAACGGGTAATCGAAATTTTACTGTATCATATATTCTAATACGAGCAAATCTTGTGTGTGGTTATATATAAATACGTACGCTCGTATATATATATATATATATATATATATATATATATATATATATATATATATATATATATATATATATATATATATATGCACATTTTATCTTAAAAACGGCTCTAACGATTTTGACGAAATTTCGTATCCTACCGTTTTGGGGCACCAGAAAACCATTGGGCTAGGTCACATGTTCGAGAAAATTCGATTAGTGGGTCATTTTGGGTCATTTTGGGTCATGGACTAGCTAATTGTATCTAAAAAACGGTTTAAACGATTTTGACGAAATTTTGTATCCGACCATTTTCGGGCACGAGAAGACTATTGGGCTGGGTCACATGTTAGAGAACTTTCGATTAGTGGGTCATTTTTGGGTCAACGCGGGTCAAATTATATTTATCTAAAAAACGGCTCTAACGATTTTGCTTAAATTTTGTGTCCTACGAGTTTCGAGCACGATAAAATCATTGGGCTAGGTCACATGTCCGAGAAAATTCGATTAGTGGGTAATTTCTGTGTCATTGTGGGTCAAGATCTAAAAAGCGGCTCAATTTACACTAAATTTTGCGTCCAATGGTTTTCGGGCACGAGAAGACTGTTGGGTTAGGTCACATGTTCGAGAAAATTCAATTAGTGGTTCATTTTGGATTATTTTGGGTCATGGTCAAGCTAATTGTATCTAAAAAACGGTTCAAACGATTTTGACAAAATTTTGTATCCGACTATTTTCGGGCACGAGAAGTCTATTGGGCTGCGTCACATGTTCGACAACTTTCGATTAGTGGGTCATTTTTGGGTCAAAGCGGGTCAAATTAATTTTATCTAAAAAACGGCTCTAACGATTTTGATTAAATTTTGTATTCTACGAGTTTCGGGCACGCGAAAATCATTGGGCTAGGTCACATGTTCGAGAAAATTCGATTAGTGGGTCATTTCTGGGTCAAGATCTAAAAAGCGGCTCAATTTAAACTAAATTTTGCATCCAATGGTTTTCGAGCACGAGAAGACTATTGGGCTGGGTCACATATTCTAGAACTTTCGATTAGTGGGTCATTTTTTTGTCAACGCGGGTCAAATTAATTTTATCTAAAAAACGGCTCTAACGATTTTGATTAAATTTTGTATCCTACAAGTTTTGAGCACGATAAAATCAGTGGGCTAGGTCACATCTCCGAGAAAATTCGATTAGTGGGTCATTTCTGGGTCATTGTGGGTTAAGATCTAAAAAGCGGCTCAATTTACACTAAATTTTGCATCCAATGGTTTTAGGGCACGAGAAGACTGTTGGGCTAGGTCGCATGTTCGAGAAAATTCAATTAGTGGATCATTTTGGTCATGGGTCATTATGAGTCAAGCTATTTTATCTTAAAATGGTTCAGAGGATTTGAAATAAATTTAGCAACCTACAGGTTTAGGGAACAAGAAGACTATTAGGCTAGGTCACATGTTCGAGAAATTTTGATTAGTGGGTCATTTTGGTCATGTGTCCTTATGGGTCAAGCTATTTTATCTTAAAAACGGCTCAGACCATTTACACTAAATTTTGCATCCTATGGTTTTCGGGCACGAGAAGACTGTTGGGTTAAGTCACATGTTCGAGAAAATTCAATTAGTGGGTCGTTTTGGTCATGGACAATGTTATTTGAACTCAAATTTAATTTTGACCGAGCATAGCTCGGTCTTCCCTGCTCTTTTATTTTTAATAAAATAACTGGAATTATGAAATAAATTTTTTTCTTGTCTTATGGCTAATATAATAATTTTTGTATAAAGAATTTTTCTATTTGTTTACATAAAATAAAAATTAAACTGTTATAATGTTATTTAATTAAATATCCAAATAAATTATAGATAAAACTTTGCTCACGCAACAATAATTGCTAGATTTTAGGCCATCATCAAAGAAATGGTTCTATTCATTCTACTTTTCAGATGAAATATTCAAATGGTTTGATATAGAAATTAATTAGCATATTCTATTTCAAATATAAGTTAATGTAAAATATAATAACCGATCTGTGGTTTCTGTTGATTTGTTATGTGCAGCTTTTAATTCTCGGTACATAAAAGACAATGGGAATAAGTACAGAATCATTGATTTTAGAGTCAGTTACTCGCGACGAATTTTCATTTTAATGTTTATTTTGAAATTCTTGTCGTAAAAAGGCCTACCTAAAGGTCTACACGCTAAATTGTAAGCGTATATCTTTATCTATTTATTAAGAATATATACATTTTTTTTAAATCATTAGATATATCGGTATGTTTATGGAATAAGAAAAATATCTGTTATACAGATAATTTTTTAAGCAATTTAAATTCTAGATTGCGTTTCTATAAGTTATCAGACCAAGTATTTAAAAATAAACGACATTCTCTTCAGTAAAGCAAATAACAAATTGGCTTTATTCACATGTTAAATAATTTGATTAAACCCTTTCGCTTACAAAGAGAGCGAGCGAGGGCCAAAGAGAGCTCCTTCACGCTCTAGCTACACTATATTTCCAATGATGACCGGTCACTTGCGATTTTAGACGTTTTGTTAAATATTTGGAAAGATACATGAGGAATTATCCCGAACCTTCAGGAGTATAAACAACATGATAAACGTCATATATTTCCGTGAAGATTTTTTCCCGAAACCCCATAAGGGGACGTCAACAAATTGAAGAAAAACGAATACCTTTTGGATAACTCTGTAAAAACTAATATTGCAAAAGCATTCAAACTGTAGATTAAGATTAGGTGGCTTATTGCAATAATTTGGATTCATTAAGATGAAGATAGCAAGTATACTCGATGAGAAATTCAGGTTTTTATAAAAACAGTCTCAAATTTTACCAAGTTGTTTGCTTATAATTTGCAGAGTTTCTAATATAAAAACAAGTTATTTTCAGAAAATATGACAAACAAAATTATACACAATACCCAGCAATCAGAATTAAAAAATAATAAAAATTGTATGAGAAATGGGCAGGTTTACTAAATATTATTTCAATGCGCATGCGCGAATTCAATCAAAATATACTGTGCATAATATATTAGCTAAATGTATGGACCAACTATTATGAAAGTCTCAAAAACATAGCTTGAAAATTCTGATAGTAATCGTCGATAGAATAAGCTCGAAATTCGCTGTTCCCAAAAGGGAGCAAAATGATGAGGGGTTTTGTCAAATATAGAATGAGAGACGCTTCATTCTTATTATGTCAACTTTCATAAGCTAGTATATTTGGATACAACCCCTCATCTTTTTGCTTCCTTTTGGGGACAGCGAATTTCGAGCTTATTCTATCGACGATTAATGTCAGAATTTTCAAGCTATGTTTTTGAGACTTTTACAAAAGTTGGTCTATACATTTAGCTAATATATTATGCACAGAATATTTTGATTGAATTCGTGCATGCGCAATGAAAAATATTTAGTAAACCTGCTCATTTCTCATACAATTTTTATTATTTTTTAATTCTGATTGCAGGGTATTGTGTATAATTTTGTTTGCCATATTTTCTGAAAATAACTTGTTTTTATATTAAAAACTCTGCAAATTATAAGCAAAAAACTAGGTAAAATTTGGGACTGTTTTTATAAAAACCTAATTTTTCTTCGAGTATACATGCTATCTTCATCTTATTGAACCCAAATTATTACAATAAGCCACTTAATCATAATCTACAGTTTGAATTCTTTTGCAATATTAGTTTTTACAGGGTTATCCAAAAGATATTCGTTTTTCTTCAATTTGTTGACGGCCCCTTATGGGGTTTCGGGAAAAAATCTTCACGGAAATATATACGTTTATCATGTTGTTTACACTCCTGAAGGTTCAGGATAATTCCTCATGTATATTTCTAGATATTTAACAAAACGTCTAAAATCGCAAGTGACCGGTCATCATTGGAAATATAGTGTATTGTAGAATGTTACACACTGTCGACTACGACATTAACCCTTTGAGGGGCAAGCAATTGTGTTCCTGTAACATCGAATTCACATCGGTATTTACGAAAGAATTTAGTTCAAATTAAGGAAAAGCAATTTTTCAACTTTTTCTGTCAAAGTTAAAAAAGTAAAATTTAATTAAAAGTTTCTGGTTCGAATCTGATTAAAATTAGGTGGTATATAATATATACCACCGCCCCTTAAAGGGTTAAAGTGGGCTGTAAATTAAACAAATATCGATAAAATTTCAACTTTGTTTACATCAACGAACCATTTTTTTATTTACGACGTATTGGTTTTCGGAGCTCACCATGGAGACAACCGAACGAAACGAGGAACAAACGACTTCTGATCTACATTTATCGCCAAGCGATATTAGAAGCCAAGAGTAGCGCCAACATACCGGCCACCACTGAAACATTTATTTCAGCAACATATCTTAATGTCCTTCGTTGTAAACAATTAATTTTTTTTTCTTTTTAACAATAAATCTTCAATTATACTGAAGTTTCAGTTCAATCAATAATACAAATATTCAATTCAATTCAATTATAATATTAAAATACAAAGTTACTGCAAAAAATTTTCAAATATAAATGCACAGAAATATAAGAAAAATAAATATTTACATTATAATAAAGGATCATTTATGGGCAAAATACTAATATTAGAAATTGCTCGTCTGAATATACCATTTGGAGTTTTTACAAGCACAACCCTAATTTTACCATCGCTCCCATAAATAACGTCTTGAATGCGACCTACTGCCCAGGTTCACATGGACAAATTACTATTTTTTAATAAAACCATAGTTCCAATTTAAATATTTTCTTTTTCAAATAACCATTTTGTTCGCTGTTGTAGATTATTTAAATAATCTCTACTCCATTTTTCCAAATTAATTGATTAATTTTTGTAATTTGCTGCCAATGACTAAGTTTATTATTGGCAAGGTCAGTCAAGTTTGGTTCACAGATGCTATTTATAGGGCGGCCGATTAAAAAATGTTCTGGGGTTAACGTTTCGTAATCGTTTGGATCCGAAGATAAAGGTATTAGAGGCCTACTGTTTAAAATACCTTCGATTTGATTAACGACAGTTAAAAATTCCTCAAAAGTTAGTTTTAAATCTCCAATGGTTCTTTTTAAATGGTGCTTAAAGGATTTTACTCCTGCCTCTCACAAGCCACTAAAATTAGGGGATCTAGGAGGAAGGAATTTCCAAGAAATTGAATTAGCCAATAAATAAGCAGCCAATTCCTCGGATTGATTTTTTACAATTTTATGCAATTTTTTCAATTCTGAATTCGCACCAACAAAATTAGAGGCATTATCGGAAAAGATGGTGGAACAAATTCCGCACCTAGCTACAAATCTTTTTAAGGTAGCTATTAAGGCTTCAGAAGTTAAATCTGTTATTATTTCTAAATGAATTGCACGAGTAGCAAAACAGACGAAAATTGCGACATAAATTTTACTAAAAACTCCCTTACGTTGGTTTTTGTATTTTATATAAAATGGGCCACATAAATCAATGCCTGAATATGTAAAAGGGGGATTTATATTTACCCTTTCTTTAGGTAACGAGGCCATGATTTGTTCTGCAATTTTAGGTTTGTTTTTAAAACAAACAATGCAGTTATGCACGTTTTTTCTGGCTATGTTTCTGCCATTTAAAGGCCAGAATTCTTGTCTAACTACATGAAGCAAGGTTTGAGCACCAACATGCAAATTTTTTAAGTGAAAATACTGGAAAATTAAACGTGTAAGCCTATGATCTTTCGGTAAAAGAATAGGATGTTTTTTATCATAAGATAAATTTGATTGATCTAAACGACCACCAACCCTAATTATTTCATCCCTATCAAGAAAAGAGGATTTAAATTACTTACACTCGACTATCCTTTAGTTTCTCACCTTTCTTGAGCGCCTTCATTTCCCTGGTGAAGTACATTACCTGAGCCAATTTGACTAATTTAATCTTTGCTTGGTGAAATTCCTCTTTTGTAATAGGCCCTACAATCCTTTCTTTGTGCTTGCAATTATAAATAAATTTATAAATATAAACTAAAATACAAATTAACTTAAAAGAACTGTTACTTAAGTCACAAAAATTGTTCAGAAAATTATTAAAGTCCTGATTAATTAGATGCAAATTAATATTACAATTTGATTTAAGTTCGTTTAAATATGCATCATCATTTGGAAAGTCAGTTTTTTTCCCTTTTCTGTCAAGTCCAAGATACTATTAGTCAATAATGGATCTTTCCACCATAGTTTCATATCTGAGAGTTCCTGAGGAAATGTTCCACGAGATATTATATCAGCTGGATTATCTCTAGAAGGAATGTGTTTCCAATAAAATTGTTCCGTGAGAGACTGAATCTTTGAGACTCTAATTGCGATGAAAGTTTTTAATAGATGAGCAGAGGTTTTTATCCATGCCAATGCTATAGTTGAGTCTGAGAATAAAAATTACTCCTTGAATGTCTAGTTGTAAGGAAGGGAGAATTTTGGTGACAAGTTGAGAAAGAAGCAAACAGGAACATAGTTCCAGTCTTGGCACAAAAATGGTCTTTAGAGGTGACACTCTTGATTTACTCGCAATGAGGTTTGATGTGGTCGAGTTGGATGAATTTAAACAATATACATAAACTGCAGCACCAAAAGCTGTTATGGAAGCGTCAGCGAAACCATAAACAAATATTGCTTCTGTGGAAGGAGTTAAAATGTAGCGGCTAATTGTTATATTTTCTATATTCTTTAGTTGACTTACGAAGTTACACCAATCACTAGCAAGAGGTTCCGGAATGTTTTCCTCCCATCCTATTTTACACAACCACAATTTCTGAAGATAACACTTGGCCTTGGAAATAATTGGGCCAATGAGCCCAAAAGGATGATACAATTTTGCTATGACAGAAAGAACCTGTCTTTTGGTGTTTGATTCTTGTTAGTTCACCGAAACTCTAAACACAAATTGGTCTTTATTGGATTACCAAACCATACCTAAAGTTTTAGCTGAAGTGTCAGACTTAGTGCAAAAGGAAATGTCTTCGATTTCATCATGACTTAAAAGCTCATTCAAATTTGAATTCCATTTGTGCAAAGCCATTCCACAAGAACGAAATATGTTAATTAATTGATTTTTCAGGGCTATTGCCGACTCTGAATCTGGGGTTCCAGTCACGATGTCGTCCATGTAGCTATCAGATAGGATAGCTTTTGCCGCAAGAGGAAATTTATCCTTCTCATCTAAAGCCAATTGTTTGATGCACCTTATGGCCAAAAAAGGGGCGCATTTAGTTTCATAGGTGACCGTGTTCAATTTAAAGGCAATTGTGGAATTATTTTCGTAATCCTTCCAAAGAATGCGTAGAAGGTCCCTTTGCGAAGGAACTATCAAAATCTGCCGAAACATTTTTTTAATGTCCGCAGTTAAAGCAACCTTATATTTTCGAAATCTTAACAAAATATAAAAAAGATCTTCCTTAACTTCACCGGAAAGCAAAATATCATTCAAGCTTTTTCCGGTTGTGGTAGGGGCAGAGGCATTAAAGACAATCCTTAATTTAGTAGAGGATTTAAAAATGCCATGATGAGGCATGTAATAAACTACTGAGCGAGAATATTCGACTGAAATTCTTTCCATATGCTCCAATGCTTCATATTCGTTTAAAAATTCGCAATAAAGTTTTTTCATAGCACTATTATTTTCCAATCTCTTTACTGTTTGTTGTAAACGCCTTTCTGCTAAATTTCTTGAATTTCCCAATGAATTTAATTGATCAGTTTGAATCGGCATTTCGACAATAAACCTTCCGGTATCATCTCTTTTATGGGATTTTTGAAAATGAGATTCACAGAATTCTTCTTCTTTACTTAGAAAACGGTCAGGTGAAATATTTTCTATTTCCCAAAATTTTTTTAAGATTAGATTCAATGTTCTCGATTTCGGAATTAAATGTCAATCCGCAATATGAGTTAGAAATCTTGATTTTAACAGTTCCAGTAGCAATAAGGTCAAACACCAAATTTTGAAACATTTAATTTGGTGAAATGCGATTTTTTTCCTTCTTTTATTATCTCATAAAAGAGTTTTGCCCCAATTATTAAATGAATTTTTCCCGGTATGTCAAAAGTAGGATCAGCTAGCAAAACCCTATTTGGTATCAATGCCTTATCAATTTTAATATTTGAAGAAGGTACACAGTCAGTAATTTTCGAAACAACAAAAAAGTCGCTAGGTGAAGAGAATGAAGAATTCTTATTACGAATTATCGTATTAACTTTCCCTTTAACATTAAATGCATTTCCACCTAATCCACAAACGGAAACATTTATTCTTTCTTTTTTCAAGCCCAAATAGGAGGCCATTTCTTTCGTAATATAGTTAGCTTGGCTCGCGCTGTCGAGGATTCCCCTGGCCTGGACGAAACATTTATGTAACGGACTATAAATATAAATATATGCCGTAGACAAAAGAACTGCTTTTTTACTTTCATTATTATGTGATGAAAAACTCTGAGATATTTCCAATAAATTTTGTTTATTTGATTCATCATTTTCTTTACCCGAACGAAGCCCGTCTGGCGCCGATGTAAATATTTCTATTTCAGAATTGGGGTCTTTTTAATGATGTTTTATTTTAAAATGATTTATTTTTATCTCGATGAAGTAGTACGTTATGCCTGAGATTGCACAGCTGACAGTTACATTTTGAACCGCATTTCAAAAGCAGATGCGAGTCATTTAAACAATTTATACAAAGTTTATTCTTTTTTACTTCATCAATTCTTTGAATTGGAGTCATTTTTAGAAAAACAGGGCACTGGTGTAATGCAAGTAATTTTTTACAAACAAGGCAGGAATTAGATTTCAGAATAAAAGTTTTTTGTTTGTTCTGGGTTTTAAATTTTTGCGAATTTATTTGTGTTCCTTGAAGGTTTCCTAATATTTTAACACGATTTTGCAAGAATTCGATAAAGGTATCCCATCGAGGTAAATCTGTCGTTGTTAATGTCATTTCGAATTCCTTACATGTTGTTCCATCCAATTTTGTCAAAATAATATTAATCAATAAATTTTCACTAAAATTGCTCATTTCGACATTTAACACCTTTAAAGCTCTTACATGCTTTAAAATAACATCAAACAGCATTCTTAATTTTTTAGCTGATTCAGTACAAATATTATCTAACATTAATAAAGATTTAATATGACTGTTAACTATTAATCTTTTATTGTCAAATCTTTTTTTAAGTGCTTCAAATAATGACTCATATGTGTCATCAGTACTTTGGATTTGTTTCGCTGTCCCCACAAGAGAGGATTGCAAATAAAAAAGTTTCTGACCATTAGTTAACAATTCGTTCGAATCAATTATACTATTAAATTGAGTCTTAAAGTTATTCCAATTTTCATACGAACCATCGAATTTCGGCAATGGAATTTCCGGTAATTTAACCTTTAAATTTTTGGAATTATTACCACCATTATTTTCATTTATTAGATCAACATTTTTAGTTTTAGAAATCTCAATAAGTCTTTTTAATCTTACCTTGATATTTTGGAGATCTTGCTCGAGTTCTTCAAATTCGGCTTCACACTTATCTATTTCTTCATCTTTCAAAATTTTATAATACTCCATCTTTAAATCGTCTAATTTATCTTCTAATATGTTCAAATTTTCGATTTTGTTTAAAATATCCACTGAGTCTATTTCTTGTGCCTCATCGGCTATAAAGTTTGATAATTTTGTCAATTGGGCTTTTATATTGCCCCTTCTTCGATTCAGCACTTTTACATCCATTGTTATTGTTCCGACTTTTTTTCTTTTTAAACAAAACGCAATGTAATTCAACGATCACTGGTTTTTCTCCGGCTCGACGGACCATAGTGTCGACTACGACATTAAAGTGGACTGTAAATTAAACAACTATCGATAAAATTTCAACTCTGTTTACATCAACGAACCATTTTTTTTATTTACGACGTATTGGTTTTCGGAGCTCACCATGGAGACAACCGAACGAAACGAAGAACAAACGACTTCTGATCTACATTTATCGCCAATTGATATTAGAAGCCAAGAGTGGGGCCAACACACACTGCCCAGGTGTTTTTTCTTATTAAGCCTAATTTCAACGCTTTCAGGTGCAAGTAATTATGTTTCATATAATGTTAAATTCACAACAAAATTTCCGAAAAAAAACCCTGCAATTTTACAGTATTTGTTTTCACCAAATTCAAAGAAATAAAAAGTTGTTAAAAAATTCAGGTATAAATCATGATTAAAATTAAATGGTATAAAAATATCCCTCAACCATTCAAGTGCTTAGATAAAAGTCCATATAAATGATACAGTTGGTATATATGTCATTTAAATTACACTACTTTAATATAAACAGCATTGCAAACATTACAAATTAATTTTATTTAGTTAATGAATTATAATATAAATTCAAATAACTAGGATTGATTAAAAAAAAGATATTTGAAACCAAAAGATATAATCCGAAAAACACTTTTCAAAATATTAAATTTATATCCATAACATAAATAAAAAAATATTCTTTTTATGTTTAATAATTCTCAAAACACTCAATACATAATCCATTGTCACATGTTTTGAATTCATTCCGAGTAAGTTTCTAACATTTTGCATATTTTAGAACAAACGCACACTTTCTACTTTTTATCCTTTGTATCGTTAAGGTTTGGTTTAGGAAAATACTTAGGAATTCTTTTTCCATATAATTTTCTTCAGATTGACGGATCAGCTCCCTTTAAAAATTGAACGAAGACATTTTTTTAAAATAACAAATATCTGAATTTTTCACATTTCTAACGGATAAATGTATAACCAACAGAGTGAAAAATGTCCAAGCTGGGAATGGAACCCGGATCCTTGGAATAACGCTCTAATGCTCTACCATTGAGCTACGAGCCTGGCATCTCTCACTCAACTTACTTAATTGCTGGTAATGCTGCAACAACAGCACAGAATGGAAAAGTCTTGATGAGCATACAAACATCAGACGAAATAAAGGCCATTATAGAGATACGGGATATAAGGACCCGGGTTCGATTCTCGCCTTTGATATTTTTCACTCTGTTGGCTATACGCTTAGAAATGTAAAATATTCACGTGTTTATTATTCAATAATTTTCTTGCGAAATTTCA
The DNA here is from genome assembly GCA_963931845.1 of Maratus michaelseni. NCBI lineage: Eukaryota > Metazoa > Arthropoda > Arachnida > Araneae > Salticidae > Maratus > Maratus michaelseni. The sequence continues at coordinate 250,387,826 of OZ007590.1, read as the reverse complement.
CCGTTGAAAATTAATTGAAATATTATTTTAAATTACACAGTTTTTTTATCTTTACCATTTTCATATAGAATTTTCGCATTAAGATCGTCATATCTACAAATAAAAAAACACCCTTATGTACCATTTCACAGTCTTTCCAAAAACAGCATCAAGACGTTCTTTTCAAGTGGTGTATCAACAGAGATACGCTTGGTCGTGAAGATAGCCCTCTGCGCGTTGCAAATAAGATACGTCGGGCACAGGAGAGACTTCACTTAGCGTATCAAATAAGATACTTAGGAGCAAAGGGGTTAATACTACAAATCATGCGAGTGTGCATACTACGTTTAATGTTTTATGTTTTACTTATAATTAACTCGGAAATATTAGTTTGGATTTAGAATTTCCAGGGGATCCAACTCGAGCTACCTAGGTTAGGTATCAAAACATACTGTGACGTATTGTGAAGATATGTCCGGATTCCGATGGTCTTTTAAATATTTTTTATTTCACGATCACAGTCACATAACAAACAAATTCAGATTTTGGATTATTACAGAACTTTATCAAAAGACTAAATAAGTTAGTCAGTCAGCAGCATAGGGCTGCTCGTGGGTCATGCGATTAAATGAGAGACTTCGGAATACAATTCTTGTATTCAACATAACTTAACCAAGTCAAAGGTGTCCAGAGTCTTAAACCCTGACAGATAAAAGTTGTTTCTACACCGGACTGTCTTTCGATTCAAGCAGCGAAGCCTGAAAGTGCTCACAGTAAGAGATCAGAAGTTGAAATCACGGAAATCGCCTCTTGTCGGAAAGTATTTAAGCATAGCAACTTTTGAGAGGATTTTGAAGAGCTCAGAGACTTACTATTTCTGTAAAGTCAGATAAAAGATTTCGCAATACAAGTAACAAGTCGGGGGTATTTTAGCGGTTTTTGAGAGGATTTTGAAGAAACACATCTGGACTTCGAGTACTCTCTAGGAGTTATTGCACATAACTGTCGGATATTACGTCAAGAATGAAAGAGCTCAGAGACTTACAATTTCTGTAAAGTCAGAACAAAAGATTTTGCAGTACAAGTAATGGAGCTTATGAGAGCGATAGAAATTTTATGAATTGTCTTCTGTACAGAATGTAGGTAATATTCGCTTATATTTTTATCGCTTATTTCAAACATCTATTCGAATTTTTACATTTTAAATATTTTTTGAATTGGTCTACAACTATACAAAAATATCATTTTTATGCAAAAAATATCAATTATGTAATCAAATAATAAAATGGGGAAATTTATTAAAACCATATGTTTAAAAAGTAACCTATATACTAATCTCTATTATAACCTAATAAGAAGTTTCAAAGGAATTTTTTCAGTCATTTTTCCATTTTTTGGAAGAAAATACTTTCTATAATTTTTCTCTCTTTTTTTTTGTGAGCAGTTTGAAAAACTAGAGCAGTCCATTGCAATTGTGGTAACACTTTCTCCTCGGTTTTGAATGCTTATTTATGTTATTGCAAATATTACTTTACATTATTGTAGAAAACAAATATTCATTGTTGAGATAGATTTAAAATAATAAATATATGCTTGAAGTTTTTTTTAAAGTTATACAAAACAGTAAATTGAGTCTCAGCTTTCAAACAAATTTAATTTAAAATACCTGTTTCTTTTACCTATTCAATGGTGTAAAATTTGAAAATATACGAATTTTAGCACAGACTATAAGAGCATAAATGTGAAAACGATGACATAAAAATGGTGGCTATCGTAGGCCGCCATTTTTATCTCATAAAAATTTACGATTGTTTGTCGGGGATTGTTGAAATCTAGATATAAAAACACCTTAAGAGGACGGCTATTGATGAATAATCCAAAATATGTTATTAAATTTATAAAAAACAGTAAATTGAGTCTCAGCTTTCAAACAAATTTAATATAAAATAACATTTTCTTTTACCTATTCGATGGTGTAAAATTTGAAAATATGCGAATTTTAGTACAGACTATAAGAACGATAAATGTGAAAACGATGTCATAAAAATAGCGGCTATTGTAGGCCGCCATTTTTATCTCAAAATAATTTACGATTGTTTGTCGGGGATTGTTGAAATCTAGATATAAAAACACCTTAAGAGGACGGCTATTGATGAATAATCCAATATTGTTTAAAGCGATGTAAAACATATAGCGCTTCATAATTTAAGCTAGGTCATATTAATGTAATTTGGCTCACCCCATGCCTATAGAAAAATTTCACTATTTTTTTTCAATTTCTTTTCCTTTCTTTCTTCTAATTCTTTTCTCCAAATTTTTTAATTATATTTTAAATATATCCATTTTTTTGTCATATAATATAAATAAATATGTAAATGAATACAGGTAAAATCAAAGATTACTGTCTTGTAAACTAAATTTATGTCGAATAAAAAAAAAGAGTTTTTGAATAATAAACGATACTTTATACAATATCTTTTATTCAAGAATGGACACTAATTACTCGGTACGGATATGATGATCCTTGCATGTATTCGTGCTCAAGTTAAAAAAAAAATACACGTAGAAATATCCCGTAAATGTCTAGTTAAATTTAATTCTATAAAGCATCTTTTATTTTTATACTGTTACAAAAAAAAAAAAAAAAAAAAAAACTATTTTTGTTCAATGAAAGTTTATAAAGGGACATCTTTCAACATTTTCTCCAAAACCATAACTAAGCTAGGTGACGTACACCTGCAAATGATTTATTACCGTAACCTTCTACTTCAGTAAGTACCTTTTTCATTTTTTTTTAAATGAATGAATTTTTTTGTCTGATTTACTTTATTTTATTTTTATTTTAATTTTTTACAGTTAATTTTGTTTTTGCTACACTTGATAATGGCATTGGAAAACTTTATATTTTTAAAATGTTTGACTAATTGCACATTTACTATTTATACCTCATCAAAGGAAGTGTTTTACCAATATAAAAAACATAAAAATATATAATCGATTAAAATGGATAAAGAAAAATAAGAATAACAAAGAATACGTATTTTACGAATGATGTAAGACAAATGCTTCGTTTAAACGACTAAGTGAAAAGTAAAGGATCGTAAATATCATCGTACTGCTTCATTGAGCACTATTTCTATGCACCTCCAGAAGTCTACAAAAACAATCCCCCCTCTACATATGCATAACTACCTTTTACTCTTCAAACATACGACCCTATTTGAAGTGTGATCGATAAAATCTTGGAATTTATTTCCTAAGACGGATGTTAACGTCTTACGCTTTGGAGGTAACCACTAAGCCGAAAAAAGAATTTTCTCCAGATAGCAGTTTCTTCAGCGCAGAAGATCTGCAATAACCCGAAAGTTGTTGAATGACGCTTTTTTATATAACTTTCTTCTTTCCGCACTTCAGGAATCGAAGTTGAAGTCGCTTCCCCGCTGTTACTTTTTCCTTGGATCGGTTGGATATTTATTTCGGAGGTTTGCCTGGCAGAAGTGCCTCCTGGGAGGCAGACGGAATCGAGTTCGACGATGTTTCTGTATTTTACGAGTTTTTCTCCTTCTAAGTCAGATTCATTTCTTCTCATATCATCCGGGATCTTTGGAGTGCAGTAGTATTTCACCTTTTGTGTTGCCACAGTAAATTTCATATAGTAGATACTTTTTTTTTTGAGGAAAACGTTTGTGGAAGTAAGGAGCAAAGTTTAGATTAAATTTATCTATTGCAGTCATCGATAGATATTAAAAGTTTAACTACACAGATGTGTTGCTTGAAGAATTTTCAGAGAACTATTTCTATGTACTTTGTAAAATATATATCTTTTTATAAAGTATCAGTGAAACATAAAAGGCAGTAAAATACGAGTAAAAAGAGCAGTTAACATTTATTAAAATTATTATATTTCTAATAACATTTTATATTTACGAATACCTGTGATGACACAGATATATTTATTACAAAAGATTATCAAAAAATGTAAAATGAATTTTCTTAAGCTAGTATTCTAGATTAAAAAAAAAAAAAAAAAAAAAAAAAAAAAACTATGCGTATTAAGATTCTATCAAGTAAGTCTATAAGAAATTTTATAATAAGAAATGATTTTTCAAATTAAATTTTTTTATTTTGATAGGAAAATGAAGCAATCAAATTGAGGCTGCACAAAAACTTTCATTAAATATTCATAATAATTTTTATGCAAATATATTTTACTATTAGTTTCAGAAATGTTATGCCACACACAACAAAAAATAAATAAATAAAGTTTTATTTAAATTTAACTGGATCGTGAAAATATTTTCATATGTCATGTCAAAATTGCTTGACTTCGGCATTTTGTAAGAACATATGCCCCGAAAATTATTTCGCCAGTGCTGTATTTTATTCGAAATCAAACAGTTAAATATGGCAAAATATCATCAGCGTTATGCATAATCAGATAATACTTTTTAAGTACTCTTTTATTGGAAAACGTTGTACACTATTGATTTCATTTTTCTCTGGCATACAGCTTAAGTATAATCAAGTCGATAGGTATAATCACGTCGAGAAGATTAATGGTCTGTGTGAATACCGTACTCTCTTCTTTTGTTCTTTTGTCCTTAATTTTTTCTTTTTGTTCCCAGCATTATAAAGGATTATTCGCAACCCTCGAAGTAAAATTTAATAATTCGTAAAATTGAACTAAGCAAACATTTATTTTACCAGAAAATTGGTGGTTTAAAGGGGAATTCTATGGCACTAGAAGGAGTTTTCTGACTGAAGAAAATTGCGTGTTTCCTTTACAACAGGGTTAATATAATATAGGCTAGCTCATCAAGCATTTATCGCCCACTTACAATTTGTTGTCAATTGTTGCGTAAGTCGAGATGCTTTCGAAGGATTACCATGTTATAAAACAGTTAAAAATGGCTAGTTGTTAGACAGAAATTTTTTCTAACTAATCAAGGAATGGGTTTAGGATATTTAGATTCCACAAAAATGAAGAAAGGTGTAATAAAGTGTCTATAAATTTCTAGTAGAATAGATCGGCATTGAATAATTTCGCCAAATACTGCCAACCTGATTAAATGAAAATAACAAACCGGTTCTTCTAATCAGATATATTTTGTACCATTCTATCTCATGAAGGAAAAAAGTCTAACTGCAAAAGAGAAGAAAAAATGTTGCTGTAGGTTCCCATGTCTAGAAGGCCCCTCTTATTCTGGGAGACGGGACGGATTTAGATGGTTCATTGTTTATTTACTGTTTCTAAAAAGTAACAAATAGGATAGTTTGTTTTGATAAAATTTTAAAGATTGGGAAATTTGTGCATAACCGGACACTTTCAATTTCAGGCGTTTTATCGAATATCTAAATGAATACTTGACTGATTCTTTTAGAATTTTCGAAATATAAAGCCCATGTTTGACTTCATATTTTTTCACGAAGATTTTATTACAAGGATAATTAGGGGACGTTTAAATTGAAAAAAAAAAAATTTGGGATAACCATGTAAAACAAAATGCCCGAAATGATCTGTCGCTGCAGCTCATGAGCATGTAAATATTGTTTAAAATTTCTATTCATTTGTGTAAGAGTAACACGTTTATTAATGGAGACATAACGATTTCTTTAAAAATTTTAAGAAATTTTCATCTGTTTTTTGTTTATAACATGCAAAATTTTGAACAAAATTTAACGCCAGTTTCAGATAATTTGACAAGATAAATAAGAAACAACATGGTACAAATGGAATATAAATATATTAAACATTGAATGAAATATGAGTAGTTGTATGAAATAATTTTTAACTACGAATGCGCGAAAGATACCAAATTATTTTTTTATAAATTTTAAGTTAACGCGAGAGAGAGAGAGAGAGAGAGAGTAATATTAAAAGATCAGCCGAATATCTTAAAAATTCATGAAGATATCGGCGATATAGTGAGCTACATTTCGGTTGTCTTCGAAAAGTAGCCGGATGATAAGGAATTTTTAACATATTGTCATTTTTTTATTACATGACTTTCAACAACGAAGTTACTATTTAACGAATGTCATGTGATTTTCCAAGAAGAACTAAAGCATAAAAAAAATACCCGATTAAAAATGGAAAATCCCTTATCATCCAGCTACTTATTAAAAGCAATTGAAATTCAGCCCTCACTATCACCGATATCTTTCTGAATTTTCCCTAAATATTCGACTGTTCTTTTTATATGAGTTGCTCTATAGAGCCAACTACCAAATCGTGAAAAAAATATTTGGTATCATTCGAACATGTGCAGTTAAAATTATTTCATACAAATACTCTTATTTCATCCAATATTTAATGTATTATATAGGATATTTCGCAACCCTCGAAGTAAAATTGACCTAGGCAAACATTTATTTTAATTTTATTCTAATTGTATCATGTTGTTTCTACTGCACTTTGTCAACTTTCTGAAAGTGGCGTTAAATTTGGTTGAAAACCCTCTTTGCTATATACAAAGACATGCAGAAATTTCTCGAATTTTTTAATGAAATCTTTTTTTACCTCCTTTTTTTTATCTCCTTTTATTCTAAATATGCATGCTATTCTTATGCAAGTGTTGTACAATATCCACATAGTTATGTGCAGTAACTTCAGATCATTTCAAGCAATTTATTTTACATATTGATTGCAAATATTAATTTTTTAATTCAGATTTGTTTTTTTAATTTGTTACTGGTCCTCTAAATAGCCCTCGTGATCAAACATTCGCTGAATAATAGGTAGTCACACATTTTGTTTATATTTCCAAAGTTCCAGAAAAATTCGTCAAGTATTTCTCTAAATATTCAACCAAATGTGTAAAATCGTAAGCATCCCATATTTTTTGGCAATATAGTGTATGTTTTTGTTATAATAATAACAAAAACATTAGAAAATTGAAAATAGATAGGTAAAAAGCTTTGAAGATTTTAAACTTTTTCAACTGTGGGAAAAGGCAGAGAAGCAGAATTTGTTTTTGGGGGTGGAGGTGGGGGTGAAGGGATCATTTTGGCGATTCATCAGTTATTTATTGTTACTAGAGAATTACAAAAAGGGCTGAAAGAATTTTGTTTACCAGTTTTAAACTTTAAGTGCTCGGTTAGGGAAGGGGGGGGGAAGTGGGGAAAAGGAGGGAGAGTTTAGATAATTGATTATTTATTGTTGCAATAAAGCATTAAATGAGCAGAAAAGTTAAAAATAAAATAGAAAGCTTTACAGATTTTAATTTTTTTGTTCTGGGAAGAACAATTATTATTATTATTATTATTTTGGAGACGGGTTCAATTAAAAAATAATAATCTTTCCTGTAAGGTAATTACTCTTTGACGACTCTTGTGATTGAAAAGTCAGTTTATTTTTATTATTTTGTTATATTATATTAGGTAGCTTTCATTACAAAAAGCTACATATTGCAGCCGTTCGGAGGAAAGCAATTCCAAAAAATTTTGGTATATTTTCACAGATCATGACCCCCAGACCTCCAAACCACTCTCCGTACAAATGTTGATCTATCTATCTATCTATATATATATATATATGTATATATGTTACGGTCAATATGATTAATACGGTCATTATTAATAATAACCAGATTAATCATATTGACCGTAACATAATATATATATATATATATATATATATCTGATATATGTCATGCTGTAACTCTCTTATTTATGAACCGAGTTGGATGTGACTAAGTATGTGTATAGAACATACCTAGGTCACGGCCGAATTCGTTGTCCAGCTTCATCCGCTATCTTGTTTCAAAATGGCGGGCAGTTAAAAAAATTAAAAAAATTACAAATTACAAAAAAAATACAAAAAATTTTAAATTGAAAAATATGTTTGCGTTAATTGTTAGAACGTGATTCAAGAATTCTAGAACATTTTTTGTTTTAGCTATATTTTAAAAATGGCTGAGATATGGCGGTTTGTAATACTAAGGGTGGCTGAGATTTTCAAACAATCTAATATTTGTTATGCTGTAACTGTCGCATTTATGAACCGATATCAATGTGACTGATCATGTGTAGATAATATACCAAGGTATCGACCTAGTTCGTTGGCCAGCTTCATGCGCTATCTTGTTTCAAATTTGGCCGCCAGTTAAATATTTTTATATATTTTTTTAGTTCAAAAAATGTACAAAAAATTATAAATTGAAAAAAATGTTTGAGTTAAGTGTTAGATTGTGATACAAAGATTTCAGAACATTTTTTGTTTTGGCTTTATCTTACAAAATGGCTGAGATATGGCAGTTTTAAATTCTAGGGTGGCGGACATTTTGAAACAATCTGATTTTTGTTAGGCTGAAATTCGAATTCAAATTCAGTATTGATAAAAATCGGGATTAAATCTTCTATAATCGGGTTCCAAGTATTTTAGCTTCGGGTATTTGAATAAAATGATTTGAATTTTTAAAAACATCGACTATAAAAGTTACCTTTTCCTCACGGTACAGGCCGGAAGGACTCGCGAATTGCTCTGCGAATTGTTTCGCAAATTGCTCTGAATATCCAAATTCGCCAGCGAATTTGATCCAGTCATAAAAGTAGTCCAACTTCAAACTTTTAATCCACTATAGTAGGTTTTGTTCTCTTTTCCGTAAAGTTTATTTGGATTTCTTAAAGCGATTTTTTAACTTTTCGCAATTTCTCTTTTCTGCCGAGGACTTTTGGATTACTTTTGAATGGAAGAGAGCCATATTGGTAGTCTATAAATTTATACAACAACTAGAAGGGTTTGCCCGCTACGCTGGTTGGTATCTCTAAACAATCCTTGAATCAAACGAAATATACCGTGAATTTGATCTTGTTTTTAAAAGCAATATGCACCTTTACCTTAAATGTCCTTTCAAATTGACGTAAAACAATACGAACGCCATCGCGCTGTTATATTTTCTAATGTATTACACAAAATTTAGGCTGTTAAAGACCAACTCGAAGTTCCATCAAAATCCATTCAGCAAAATTTTTTAAAAAGGCTAATGTTTCAAAATCGGGTTCAACTCTGATTATAGAAATTTCTCTCCTAATTCTATAACTAAGCAACGTAGAACGATATTTATACACTAAAACTTTCCTTAAAAATATCTAACAAACAGTGAAAGTCTCATCAAAATCCATTCAGCAGAATTCAAGTTATAAGCGGCCGGAACAAAATGCCCCTTTACATTATATGTATGTATAGTGCACAGTTAAATGTATGTTTTATAATAATCTTCACCTAATTATAGAACTTTCAGAGAGTATACGCTGGTATGCGCCGTCTACCTACTGAAATTTTTAAGAAACTCTGCACACCCTACGTAACTCTAATTTATACTCTCTAGTATTTGCCCTCTGCCTATAGCGCATACCCTCTGGTTTTTTACGACTACACCGCTGACAACTTTCTCCTATAGCTCCATAACTAAACAATGTAGAAGATCAATCCCTTAAGTAATATCTAACTGTGAAACTCCCATCAAAATCCGTTCAGTAGAACTTTAAAAAAGGCAATCTTTCATAATCGGGATAGCTTAATTTTCTACAAATTCTCTACAAATACGCAATGTAGAACAATGTGCTTTATTTTAAAACCTTTCTAAAACAAATTACCTAACTAACAGTGAAATTCTATAAAAAACTGTTCGGTAGAACCTCAGTTATAACCGATCGGAATGAAATACGGATTTACGTTTTATAAATATAGTAGATGATGATGACACGATTTGTGTACTCGGATTCGTTATCAAGCTTTTGCTTCAGAAAAACAACGCAAAAGAAAACTCTAGTACAGAGACGTACCATCTATCCCCTAAAAAAACAGTGTAAGTCCCACCAAAATCTGCCTAGCAGCAGAACTCAAATTATATACGGCAGGAATGAAATAGAAATTCGCATAGCCAGGTGCAAATGATAAATCGCCAAATATCGTTTAATTTTTAACAATTAAAACTCTTTAAGCCGCACAAACATTACTTTCATATTGAAATTAAATATTTTTGTTTTAAAATATTGTTTCTCTTAAAAAATCTTTTCTTTGTATTTTAAATACAATCAGTGACAGTTTTTTTCCCAGGTGTTTTATATATTTTTTAAAACTGACATAGTAATTTCAATTATTTAGCCAAAAGAATTAAATAACAAAAATATCTAATTGGAATTTCTTCCGTTGCTATTGTAACGACTGTATTTTTAGAAATTATTACTTGTATTGTTATTTTTTTTTTAGATTTTAGTGCCAAAGGCGTCGCCAAATTAGAAAATGTGCAATATTTCACGAACTATTTGACTTAAAAGAATGTGATTGGTACCATTCGATTCAGCATGAACAAAATATATTAAAATATGTTATTATTTGACACATAATTGTAATATCAGATTTTTAAGGAATTTCTTTAGTGTCTGTTTCTTTTTTTACCCCCTTTAGGTGTGGAATTGTAAAAAATCCTTTATGAGTGCGCCTCTATATCCTAAGAATTATTTTTCTGCCAATTTTCATGTTTCTAGGTTCAACAGTTTGCGCTGTGCGTTGATAATCTCCCCAGTCAGGACTTTCATTTATATATAGATGATTTCATTTGTTCAGTCGTGAAAACGCAGAGTGAGAAACAATTAGTTCAGCTGATTTTTCAGCTGATTGATAGAATATTTATATCGATATTTTAGTTTCGTTTCACGCTGTTTGATTGTAGATGCCTAGCTATGAGTTTGAGGCATTTGCCTGTTTTTTAAATAGTGTTTTGCTACTGCTGTGAATTTCTGTCTTCTCTAGAATAGTTTCAGCAAATAAAGTGTGACACCCACGGACTGTTTTCTTATCAACTTTCAATGATACAAACCAAAATTTTAGAACATTATGACACATAAATATTATTAGCTGTCTTATTAGCTGTAAGTAATATTAGTATTAGTAGTACTATTATTAGCTGTATCATTAGTCTTATTAGTTGTACAAGAAAAAACTGCAGTCTCGTCAGTCAAAGCTTTAATGTACTTCTAAATAATGGGGGAAGTTTAATTATTTTACATTTTAAAATGTTAACATTAATGGAATTTTCTACCTAAAGTTTCATGTGTACCATTTATTGTTCTGTTTAGTAAAGTTCTTAATTTAAAATAAGCTAGAACTTCGTGTTTTGAGTAATTATTTCTAAGATTGTTAGAGAATCCATATTGTATTAATCCACATATCCATTTTTATTTTGTTTTCTAATATCTATATTATAACGGACAAACGTATCCGTGTGTAATGCTGACGTCCTTTAGCGAATGGCAACACTTTTCGATGAAATTTCGGTTTTGCGAATTTTGCTACTGCCACTTTTTTAAATTTCTAAACATCGCACATTTTCAATTTTTACCACGTTATATAGGGGAAAAATCTACTTTAAAATGCAGTTTGTTTGAAAAACTTATCGCAATCTACTAATTTATTATACCATTTAAATTAAATTTCAAGCAGGATTTAAAAAAAAATCTATCTCTCTCGCTTGCAGATGATTACAAAATATTAATCCGTTTGCACTTTAAACAATATAAAAAGCTCAACATTTGCTTCCAGCTGATATTCGATAACGAAATTGAAACTTCATTAAGCAATAAATAAAACAGTATAAATAAAACACAAATTTAAGATATATAATCGAAATAAGCGCTTAAAACCGCTGAAAGTATCAGAATAATAATAATAATAATAATAATAATAAACTTCTGCAGATAACACATTTCTTAGCGATTTCTTCGGCTATTAACTTCTGGCACGATGCCAATACAAAAATACCGCTTTTAATAAATTTCAAAATTTTATTTTAATATATAATTGACATATTTCATAAAAAAATGCCCTTTGGTGTTGTTAGGAGGCAAACTAAAAAAATTTATTAAATGTAAAAAATCTATTAGAGTTTTCAATAAAAAATAAATGGTTTTCACCTATATTCCTATACCCGGAAACCCGGTTGGATGCCCTAGTATAAGTAATGAGCACTTTTTTTGTTTTAATCAAAAGGTTTACTTGATGTGTAGGGAATACATATAATAAATAAAAGAAAATTGACTGATAATTAAAAATATGAAATGTACAAAATTTTAAATGGTAATTTTTGTCTTCTAAGAATTCCAAATTTTTTATTTTTTCAAATATATTTAATTAAAATTTCGTGAAAGTTTAAGAAAAAACGAGTTTATTTTGAAACTGCTTTTCAAACGTGAACAAAACTTCTCTGTTTAAAAATATTAATTAGCATAATTGAAACACCATTGTTTAATTCAACGAATCTCAAAATTTCACAATTGAGAGCTTATAATGCCTCAGGCTTTCAGCCGTTCTTTTTAACCCTCTGAGAGAGACAAATTTTTCCAAAGATGCTAAATGTTGAATAAAAAAGTGCAGATTTTCAAAATACGGTAATGAGAATTTTCAGAAGCTTCAGGGATTCAGATAATTAATACACCTCCTTAGCTGGCGAAAAAAATTAAAAAGCAACTTTGATTTCACAATAACAGCAGCAATAACATCTTTTTTGTTATGAGAATATTTTTTATATTTACAGAATTTGTATGCGTTTTTTAACTATCTGAAAATTATTGTCATGTAATAATATTTTTAATCCCATATCTTCCAGAAATAATCGTCTATTGTAGAAAACATTCGGAGCTCATTTATGATTAATAAAAGAAACAATGCTTTTATGAAAACAATTGAATTCATTAATTCTTTTGAAAGATTATAAAAATACTAAATAGTAATCGTAAATATCTACTATATGGCATTGTGTTGTATAAAAAACTTGTAATAACAAAAAAAAAATTCTCGTCTCAATTGTGTTATTTAATATTTTAAAATATAAATGATTTTCTCAGGATCGAAAAACTATTTTCGGAATATTAATTTTTTTAGGTAGCTTTCAATACAAAAAAGTCCTTCCGGCCTGTACCGGGAGGAAAAGGTAGCTTTCCTATATCTTCGTTTTAAAATTTTAGCTAATGTTACACGAAAACAGCAAGTTAAAATGCAAAGAAACGTTTATAAATGATTCGTTAATACTGAATTTTAATAAGAATTTTGCCAAATTATTGAGCAATAGCCAAATTGGCTTCATTTATAAAGACTTATTTTGGTCGCCAAATTTGGCGATATTTCGCCAAATGTCACAAATTTTGCCAATTTTGTCGCCAACGTCGCCAATTTTGGCGCTAACGGATATGAATATATAGTTTTATGCGTATGATTGGGAAAATTATTACAACAATGAAAGAAAATAATTTGCGAGTAATCGCGTTAATGTGCTGTTTTGTTTCAAAATGTCAGCCACCCTAGAATTTCAAACTGCTCTATCTCAGCCATTTTTAAAGATAGAGGTAAACCAAAAAATGCTCTGGAATCCTTGTATCAAGGCCTAACACGTAATTAAAAAATAAATTTGATTTTTTAATTTTTTGTATATTTATTTTAGTTTTAAACTTTTAAATGGCCGCCATCTTGAAACAAAATGGCGGACCAAGGTGGCCAACAAACTCGGTCGAGACATTGGTGACCTTAATACACACAATCACAATTAGTTTCATCAAAATCGATTTATAAATACGAGCGTTATCGCATGACATAGGTCAGATATATATATATATATATATATATATATATATATATATATATATATATATATATATATATATATATATATATATATATAAATCAACATTTGAACGGAGGGTGGTTTTGGGGTCTGGGGGTCAAGATCTGTAAAAATAGATCGAAATTTTCCGGAACTGCTTTCCTCCGAACGGCTGCAATAGGTAGCTTTATACTTTTAGGTAGCTTTCAATACTAAAAAGTATAAAGCTACCTATTGAAGCCGTTTTTAGGTAGCTTTCAATACTAAAAAGTATAAAGCTACCTATTGCAGCCGTTTGGAGGAAAGCAGTTCCGGAAAATTTCGATATATTTTCACTGATCATGACCCCCAGACCCCAAAACCACCCTCCATTCAAATGTTGATTTATATATATAGATATATCCATATATATATATATATATCTGACTTATGTCATACGATAACGCTCGTATTTATAAATCGATTTTGATGAAACTAATTGCGTGTATTAAGCTCATCAATGTCTCGACCGAGTTCGTTGGCCAGCTTGGTCCGCCATTTTGTTTCAAGATGGCGGCCATTTAAAAATTTAAAACTAAAATAAATATACAAAAAAATTAAAAATTCAAATTTATTTTTTAATTACGTGTTAGGCGTTGATACAAGGATTCCAGAGCATTTTTTGGTTTACCTCTATCTTAAAAAATGGCTGAGATAGAGCAGTTTGAAATTCTAGGGTGGCTGACATTTTGAAACAAAACAGCACATTAACGCGATTACTCGCAAATTATTTTCTTTGATTGTTGTAATAATTTTCCCAATCATACGAATAAAACTATATATTCATATCCGTTAGCGCCAAATTATCGCCAAAATTGGCGACATTTAGCGAAATATCGCCAAATTTGGCGACCAAAATAAGTCTTCATAAATGAAGCCAATTTGGCTATTGCTCACTAATTTGGCGAATTTCTTATTCAAATTCAGTATTAACGAATCTTTTGTAAACGTTTCTTTGCATTTTAACTTGCTGTTTTCGTGTAACATTAGCTAAAATTTTAAAACGACGATATGGGAAAGCTACCTTTTCCTCCCGGTACAGGCCGGAAGGACTTTTTTGTATTGAAAGCTACCTAAAAGTGTAAAGCTACCTATTGCAGCCGTTCGGAGGAAAGCAGTTCCGGAAAATTTCGATATATTTTCACCGATCATGACCCCCAGACCCCAAAACCACCCTCCGTTCAAATGTTGATTTATATATATAGATATATCCATATATATATATATATATATGTTATATAAAAATTTATTTCCTTCGTATCCTTCCATTTTATTCGCATTAATATTTTAAAATTAATCTAACTTCAGTCATAGTCAGTATTTCCTTAATTCTTAATAATATCTATTCCTATTTAAAGTCTTTTTAAAAGTAAATATCCGTATATTAATAATTATTTTATTCCAAATCTTAATCTAAATTTTAAGATCATTCGTAGCATTTTATCAGTTCCCCAATCTATAAAATTCTGAGACGCGTTCTCATTTCGAATGTTTTTTAAAAGCCATTTTCTTCTTCTTCTTCTTATTATTATTGCTCTGAATTTTTCGCGCGCTTGGGATTTTAACTTCAAAATTGGTCCGCACCCAAGTAAGGGATTCTTTACTGTTTTAGCCTCGCCCTCTAGCCTCATTCGTTGGGCTGGAGCTAGCTTCTCACTCATTGGGTTGTGCGCTCGTGACGTAATTCTGTGTATGTTTCCGCGGAGAGAACTAAACTCGCCCGCACCGGTCGGAGCACGAGATTTTTGACGTTTCAGAAGCTAAACAAATATGTGTCTGGTGTGTTTATGTCCGTAGAATATTCCTCTGGCCCAGTGACATCTTAATTCAATGAAGTGAAGCAACGTTAGCCCGAGGCTATAAGTTTTAAACCTTTTGGGAATTGCTTCTGTGTTGTTCGTCTTCTAATAAAATTATTTGTCTGGAGATTGGCTGGATTTATTGGAAAACTTTGGTGGACTCATTTCATTGCCTTCTACTTCGCCATACTCGCTAATATCGACTGCAACTTGCTATATCGTTGAAGGACTACCATCTTTTCATCGAATATTATTCATCGTAATATCTCAACCTCGTCAAAATGCTACATATATATATATATATATATATATATATCTGACATTTGTCATACGATAACGCTCGTATTTATAAATCAATTTTGATGAAACTAATTATGTGTATTAAGCTAACCAATATCTCGACCGAGTTCGTTGGCCAGCTTGGTCCGCCATTTTGTTTCAAGATGACGGCCATTTAAAAATTTAAAACTAAAATAAATATACAAAAAAATTAAAAAATCAAATTTATTTTTTAATTACGTGTTAGGCGTTGATACAAGGATTCCAGAGCATTTTTTGGTTTACCTCTATCTTAAAAAATGGCTGAGATAGAGCAGTTTGAAATTCTAGGGTGGCTGACATTTTGAAACAAAACAGCACATTAACGCGATTACTCGCAAATTATTTTCTTTTATTGTTGTAATAATTTTCCCAATCATACGAATAAAACTATATATTCATATCCGTTAGCGCCAAATTATCGCCAAAATTGGCGACATTTAGCGAAATATCGCCAAATTTGGCGACCAAAATAAGTCTTCATAAATGAAGCCAATTTGGCTATTGCTCACTAATTTGGCGAATTTCTTATTCAAATTCAGTATTAACGAATCTTTTGTAAACGTTTCTTTGCATTTTAACTTGCTGTTTTCGTGTAACATTAGCTAAAATTTTAAAACGACGATATGGGAAAGCTACCTTTTCCTCCCGGTACAGGCCGGAAGGACTTTTTTGTATTGAAAGCTACCTAAAAGTGTAAAGCTACCTATTGCAGCCGTTCGGAGGAAAGCAGTTCCGGAAAATTTCGATATATTTTCACCGATCATGACCCCCAGACCCCAAAACCACCCTCCGTTCAAATGTTGATTTATATATATAGATATATCCATATATATATATATATATATGTTATATAAAAATTTATTTCCTTCGTATCCTTCCATTTTATTCGCATTAATATTTTAAAATTAATCTAACTTCAGTCATAGTCAGTATTTCCTTAATTCTTAATAATATCTATTCCTATTTAAAGTCTTTTTAAAAGTAAATATCCGTATATTAATAATTATTTTATTCCAAATCTTAATCTAAATTTTAAGATCATTCGTAGCTTTTATCAGTTCCCCAATCTATAAAATTCTGAGACGCGTTCTCATTTCGAATGTTTTTTAAAAGCCATTTTCTTCTTCTTATTATTATTATTATTGCTCTGAATTTTTCGCGCGCTTGGGATTTTAACTTCAAAATTGGTCCGCACCCAAGTAAGGGATTCTTTACTGTTTTAGCCTCGCCCTCTAGCCTCATTCGTTGGGCTGGAGCTAGCTTCTCACTCATTGGGTTGTGCGCTCGTGACGTAATTCTGTGTATGTTTCCGCGGAGAGAACTAAACTCGCCCGCACCGGTCGGAGCACGAGATTTTTGACGTTTCAGAAGCTAAACAAATATGTGTCTGGTGTGTTTATGTCCGTAGAATATTCCTCTGGCCCAGTAACATCTTAATTCAATGAAGTGAAGCAACGTTAGCCCGAGGCTATAAGTTTTAAACCTTTTGGGAATTGTTTCTGTGTTGTTCGTCTTCTAATAAAATTATTTGTCTGGAGATTGGCTGGATTTATTGGAAAACTTCGGTGGACTCATTTCATTGCCTTCTACTTCGCCATACTCGCTAATATGGACTGCAACTTGCTATATCGTTGAAGGACTGCCATCTTTTCATCGAATATTATTCATCGTAATATCTCAACCTCGTCAAAATGCTACAAAACGCCCGTTAGGATTCCATGAACTTGCGCTGAGCTATGCCAATGTTCTGATGGACGGATGAGCTGCGAATGTATTGCCGGCTACTGTTGTACATCTTCATAGCGAAGAGTGTGCGTCTAGTTCTCGCTAAGAGTATGTCGATTAGTTGTTCTTCTGATCGTCTGATAAACGGAGAAGCTGTGATATGTTGCTGAATGCGGATGCTGTATATTTTCCATTGTGGTGTGTGCAACTGATTCTCACCAAAATATGCATCGAATTTTTCAAAAAGTGTTGGAATAATTTTTCCCTGGAAATACCAGATGCAGACCAGTGTGAATGTACTACAAAACAACTTCTCAATCATGACGGAATGATCTAAATAATATTTTCTTTTACAGAAAAAAAAAATGAAAAAGTATTATTATACAAAAAAATAAATAAATTGATCGGTCTCAAAAATTTCAAAATGTAAACAGGCAGACAACTTGTGAACGGAATTACGTAAGTTTGAAAAAAGTTATTATTGTATGTATTATTTATTATTTTATTTATTTTTATGTTATTTAAGTTTCGCTCAGACTTTCTTATTTGTTGTATTATTATTATTACTATCATTATTTATTAGAGATGGAGGTATTTACATTTGTTATTTAATTTAAATTTTATTTTACATGTGTTGTGTTAATTCTCTTTAATTTTTATATTAATGTTATTGCGATCTGGACTTGTAAAAGTCCTTGGTGATCACAAAATGAGTGAAAACGAAATAAACATCATTCCTTTTTATTTCGAATCTGGAATGAACATTCAATCTTGGTTAAACCATTTTGACAAAACATGCCTTTCTGAAAAGAAAGATGAAAATTGGAAGATTAAAAATATTTCAAAATATTTGAAAGGAGAGGCTCTGAAGGTATTTATCAATGAATGTTTAGAATGTAAAGATTTTGACAAAATAACTGATATTCTTACTGAAAAATTCATAACTGTTCATGTTCCTCGATTTTCAGAATTTGCTTCTATGAAATTAAATGATCTCAATGATTTGGATAAGTACTTTCGAAAAAAGGTTGAAATAGGTAGACAACTTTGTTTATGTGAAACTATAATAGTACAGGGGTTAACAGACGGTCTCAAACCTGAGTACCAGAATTATATGATTAGTAATCCTCCAAAAAATACAATAGACTGGTACCTAATGGCTAAACAGTTAGTAGTAATTCCTACTTCCCATGTCAACAATAGTAATTCTAGGAGTAATTTTCAGAATTATAGATCATTGCCACAATATGATCAGGCACCTAGACATTGGGTTCGCCCAAGTCGAAATTTTCATATGCCAAATTCCAATTTTCATTCACAGAGCAATTTTAATGCTCCAAATTCTAGATTTATCAATCCTAGGTTGCCTACTACACATTTTCAGAGCAAATACCCAAGTAGACCATGTCGAATGTGTTTAAATAGAGGTATCCAAAATGCTTATCACTGGGAGAGGAATTGTGTATTCAATGTGAGCACTTTGCAATCTTCTGCACCCCCTCTTAGTCAACCACAACCATCTACTGATAATATATGACAGTTAATTGTATCAGGATATGTAAATAACAGGGAACTTCCTTGTGTGATTAACTCTGGCTCAACCATAAGTATTTTACCTTTTAAAATTGTTAAATTGTTAAATGCTAAAGTTATAAATAATCCACCTGTTATTATTGGCCAAGCCAAAGGAACTGTTGTAATAGATAAAGCTTGTAAATTATTGTTTAAATTAGGTAATGTGCAACAAAATATTAGATTTTTGATATGTAATACAAATTTAGATTATGCTATATTAGGTTTAAAAGAATGCTGTAAGTTTAATTTAATTATTGACTGTGCTACATGTCGAGTATTACAAGGAGACCTTGTTTTAAATGAATATAAGAGCATATCCAGTGATAAATTAAGATTACTTCATTTTAATGTTAACTGTGATTATCAGAGAGTGCAACCCGATTATGGAAAGATCATATCTCCTCAATCCTTTGTTCCATCTAATGTTGATAATTCTAAATTAATTGGGGAAATAAATTCTATAGAAAATGAAACTTTAAGGGAAAGTATAAGGGATTATTTAGACATTTTTTCTAAAAATAAATTTGATGTCGAGAGAATTAATATTGAACCGCAACGTATTTTTCTTAATTCTGACCTACCAATATCTCTGAGGCCATACAGAACTTCCCCTTTAGAAGAAAAAGAGATTCGGATCAAATTCAATCACTATTAGATGCTGGTTTAATTAAAGAGAGCAATAGTCCCTATTCTGCCCCTGTTACATTAGTAATGAAAAGAGAAGAAGGTAAGAAAACTAGATTATGTGTTGACTATAGAAAATTAAATGCAATAATGAAAAATGACGCCGAACCCCTACCTCGTATCGATGGAATTTTAGCTAAACTGAGTAGTGCACAGTATTTTTCAACTTTAGATTTAGCCTCTGGCTACTGGCACATACCCATACATCCATCCGATACTGAACAATTGGCTTTTGCTACCAACTTTGGGCTCTTTAAATGGTTAGTTCTGCCCTTCGGGATTAAATTAGGCCCCCGATATTTAATAGAACCCTTAGAAGAATACTTACTAAATACAAAATAGACTTTGCTTGCCATTATTTTGATGATATCATTATTTTTTCTTCCTCATTAGAAGAACACATGCAACATTTAAACCAAATATTTGAATTATGTAGACGTGAAAACATTAAACTTAAACTATCTAAATGCAATTTTGTTCAAAGTAAAATTAACTTCTTAGGATATACCATCCAGAATGGCACATTAACTCCTGCTAATGCTAATATTGAAGTAATAAAAAAAACTAAAACCCCCTTCAAATATAAAAGAACTTCAGAGATTCTTAGGATCTATCAATGTTTATCACAAGTTTATAGATAAATATGCCGAAATTCGAGTCCCTCTTAACAGATTACTCAGGAAAAATACATTATGGGAATGGAATACAGATTGTCAAAATTCTTTTCAAAAATTAAAAGATGCCTTAATAGCCAAACCTATCTTAAAAATTTATGACCCGAAGTTACCCCTCCATATGTTTGTTGATGCCTCACAGGTGGCAGTAGGTGCAGTCTTAAAACAACCTGATAGTAATAATTTTTTACATCCAATTGCTTATTACTCTAGAGGATTGAGAAGTTATGAGAAGAATTATTTTATTACCGAGTTAGAGTGTCTTGCCATCATTGACACGTTAGACAAATTCTATCATTATTTTCATGGTGTAAATTTTACCATTCATACTGATCATGCATCTCTTGTATGGTTAAAAAATACTAAACATCTGAGAGGCAGGTTATTTAGATGGTCTTTGAAGTTGAGCATGTTTGAATACAATATAGTTTACGAAAAGGGATCCACAAATGTCGAAGCCGACATGTTGTCGAGAAACCCAGTTTCACATTTTATTCAACCACTTACTTTTCTTCTGGACGTTAAAGAAATTATAGAGAGGCAGGAAAAAGATAATGTGTGTGGTAAAAATTATCTAAATGAAAATGGACTTATGATTATTAAAAGGAAAAGATTTCAAAAAATAGTAGTCCCCATGTCTTTAAGGAGAAAAATACTAAATGTTGCTCATGAAAAATTTGGTCATCCTGGTATCCAAAAAATGTTAAATTTAATCTCCCCTAATTATTATTGGTCTGACATGACGCAAGATATAACCAATTTTGTAAAACATTGTGATATTTGTCAAAAGAATAAAAAACTCAGACAGAAAAAAATTGGCTTATTACAAGCTATGCCCACCACAGATCAACCTTTTGAATGTCTTTCTATTGATACTGTGGGAAGATTCAATTATTATAACTCCACCAAAAAATATCTACACATCATCATCGACCATGCAACCAGATATGTTTGGGCATTTCCTTCCAAAAGTGTTACCACAGAAACATACACAAATTGCTTAAAACAAGTCTTCAATATTCAATTCCCTCAACAATTATTCTGTTTCAACAAAATTTTCGATATACAGGGTCCTCAAAAGGTATTAAGTGATAGGAATGCAGCCTTTACTTCACCTAGATTTAAAAAAAATTTGCGGAATCACAATATTAAGCAACGTTTAACCACATCACATCACCCTCAAACGAATGGCAAATGTGAGAGAGTGAATCAATCAATAGTTACAAGATTAAAGTGTAAAGTTAATTCTACTACCTCCAAAATTCCTTGGACCAAACTTCTGACTGAAGTAGTTAATGAATACAATAATACACCCCATTCCATAACCAAATTCCCTCCTGCTTATTTACTTTTTGGCAAATTACCCTATGATTCCCCTCTTAAGCAAAATTATTACCCTCCCGTCCAGGAAGCCCTCAACATTGCTAAAAAACGCACGGATGAATTTTACTGGAAAAGTAAAAAATATTATGATAGAAACTATGTGGAGCCAAAATTTGAGATAGGAGATCTTGTTATCTATGAAGAATTCCATTATCCCAATACCAGAAAGCTGTCACAAGTTTTTAGTGGTCCCTATCAAATCCTTAAAAAATTATCTGATGTAAATGTTGAAATTAATAGACAGACTCAAAATAAATTTACGGAAATAGTCCATGTATCAAAATTACGCCCTTATTACCCTCCTGACAAATTAAAGTTATCCCATGAGCAACAACAAACTAATGTAAATAAATAGCTTAATATTAAATTTAGTAAAGCAAAAACTAACTAAATTTAATGAAATCAAATTATAATTGACTAATCAATTCTCTTCTGTATAACAGTATGTTCTTGAATATAGGAATTCCCAAGAATATTACTGCCAATATTTTTGTTTGAGTTAACTTTTTATGCAGGCGTAAATTAGTTGATTTGAGTTAAAAGGTTTTTATATTGGATTTAATTGAATTAGAACAATAAAGTAAATTGGAATTGCAAATTAGATTAGAATACTACATTAAATTAAAATAAATTGAATAAAAATTCACTGGATTAAATTAAATTATAATAATAGAATAAAACTCTCTACTAATAGTAATAGTCAAACTTATTATCCACCGTTCACTTCAAGGTCTTATTTTCATTGAACAGCTTATGTTTCTCTTGTTTGACTGAAAACAGAGAGCACATTATCTTACTGAATTGTTGATAATTTTTCACAGATATTTCTTAGTTTACTATTTATTTATTTTGTTTCCTTTTGTTAAGTATATTTTCATTCCTCACTGATATTGAAAAAAAAATGAGGAATTAAATTATATACAGATGAATTACTGATTTAGTATTATTTTGAAGTTGTTTGTTATTGTTGATATTATTATGTTGTTATTATAATTGTTATTGTTATTTATTATGTGATAAGATTATAAAAGAGAATATTCTTGAGAATTGTGATAAAAGAGAACCACTGATAGTATATTAGTTGAGGATAAAAAGTCACATCTTGTTAGCAAAATATCTAATACTCATATCTAATTGACTGAACTTTATTAAATTACTGGACTTTATTTGATAAGTGTACTTATCAAGGCACAAAACTTATCAAGCTATACCTACTTATCAAGGCACAAAACTTATCAAGCATCACAAACCAGTACTTTAATTGTTTATTGAACTTAGTGGGGATGAAACTTTCTTATGTTTTTGAACTTTATGATTAACTGGAATTATCCTACTACAGAATCAATACACTGTATTGCCGTAAACTGTATTACTGGCTAATACTTGACATATCTGTGCCTTCATATCCATACCAAGAAACTTTTTTTGGAAATGAGAGGTCTATAACTCAGACTGTTACTGATTAAGAGGACTATTAGACATTATTACTTTTCACTGCTTAGACAAAAATGCTTTGTTTACTTCATTTTCATCCTTTTCACTATTTATGTTTGAAGAGTGAAAAAAACAAAACAAATTATTTGTTACTAACTTATTTATATTGTAATTGTATGTATTTCTGTATTTAAACAATTCCCACAGGTTCGCGTTTACAAAAATAACTATTGAATTAACTTTAATAAAATCAAAGAATTTTTGGCATTAAATAGAATACCAGATAAATATTTTGTAATCCAAATTCTTGCTTGCCTTAATGAACTTGTAGATCATCGGATCTACCCGTCATTCGGATTTTTAGGGGGGGGATAATGTTATATAAAAATTTATTTCCTTCGTATCCTTCCATTTTATTCGCATTAATATTTTAAAATTAATCTAACTTCTGTCATAGTCAGTATTTCCTTAATTCTTAATAATATCTATTCCTATTTAAAGTCCTTTTAAAAGTAAATATCCGTATATTAATAATTATTTTATTCCAAATCTTAATCTAAATTTTAAGATCATTCGTAGATTTATCAGTTCCCCAATCTATAAAATTCTGAGACGCGTTCTCATTTCGAATGTTTTTTAAAAGCCATTTTCTTTTTATTATTATTATTATTATTGCTCTGAATTTTTCGCGCGCTTGGGATTTTAACTTCAAAATTGGTCCGCAACGAAGTAAGGGATTCTTTACTGTTTTAGCCTCGCCCTCTAGCCTCATTCATTGGGCTGGAGCTAGCTTCTCACTCATTGGGTTGTGCGCTCGTGACGTAATTCTGTGTATGTTTCCGCGGAGAGAACAAAACTCGCCCGCACCGGTCGGAGCACGAGATTTTTGACGTTTTCGGAAGCTAAACAAATATGTGTCTGGTGTGTTTATGTCCGTAGAATATTCCTCTGGCCCAGTAACATCTTAATTCAATGAAGTGAAGTAACGTTAGCCCGAGGCTATAAGTTTTAAACCTTTTGGGAATTGCTTCTGTGTTGTTCGTCTTCTAATAAAATTATTTGTCTGGAGATTGGCTGGATTTATTGGAAAACTTCGGTGGACTCATTTCATTGCCTTCTACTTCGCCATACTCGCTAATATCGACTGCAACTTGCTATATCGTTGAAGGACTGCCATCTTTTCATCGAATATTATTCATCGTAATATCTCAACCTCGTCAAAATGCTACATATATATATATATATATATATATCTGACATTTGTCATACGATAACGCTCGTATTTATAAATCAATTTTGATGAAACTAATTATGTGTATTAAGCTAACCAATATCTCGACCGAGTTCGTTGGCCAGCTTGGTCCGCCATTTTGTTTCAAGATGACGGCCATTTAAAAATTTAAAACTAAAATAAATATACAAAAAAATTAAAAAATCAAATTTATTTTTTAATTACGTGTTAGGCCTTGATACAAGGATTCCAGAGCATTTTTTGGTTTACCTCTATCTCATAAAATGGCTGAGATAGAGCAGTTTGGAATTCTATGGTGGCTGACATTTTGAAACAAAACAGCACATTAACGCGATTACTCGCAAATTATTTTCTTTCATTGCTGTAATAATTTTCCCAATCATACGCATAAAACTATATATTCATATCCGTTATCGCCAAAATTGGCGACATTGGCGGCAAAATTGGCAAAATTGGCGACATTTGGCGACCAAAATAAGTCTTCATAAATGAAGCCAATTTGGCTATTGCTCAATAATTTGGCGAATTTCTTATTCAAATTCCGTATTAACGAATCTTTTGTAAACGTTTCTTTGCATTTTAACTTGCTGTTTTCGTGTAACATTAGCTAAAATTTTAAAACGAAGATATAGGAAAGCTATCTTTTCCTCCCGGAACAGGCCTGAAGGACTATTTTAATTTAATGTTAAAAGCCAGATTTACGGAGACAAATTTATTTCTGAATGTACTATTTATTTAAAATTTCAGCTTGATTAAAAATATTCAGGCCATAATTATACTTATTTATTATAAAATATGATACAAAAAGTAACAAAAATTCTTAAACTAAGGAAAAATTATTTAAAAAGATGAGCTGTAATTAAGCTGTAAGTCAGCGTGGAATGCAGGAAATCGCGTCAGAAAATTTACTGTGCATCTACATAGCAAACTTTGAGGAAAAGTACACAAAGTATTGAAATGATTTTTTATTTACTGAAGTTATGCAGTTCCATCGAATTATTGTTTTAAATATTGTACTTATTTAAAATCGACTTTTTCTGTGTTAAATTCAGAACATAATTTTACGGAGCTGCTAATAAAGATAATTCTGCTTACTACTACGGTCATTCGAAATTTAAAGTTCTTGTGTTGTTTTGTTTGGTAGCTATTTAGGTCTGATAAGAGTCCGAAAAAACTAGTGTGCCTACACTGGAAAAAAATCCTATAAAACTGATATAAAAAACTCTAAACTGCTACATTAAAGAATTGAGAAATTTTCTTCTTTCAGTGTCTATATGAATCATCAATTTACGATGATGACGCTTTTTTTAAGTATAATTAAAAACGCACTTAATGAAATA
Organism: Maratus michaelseni; assembly: GCA_963931845.1. Classification (NCBI taxonomy): domain Eukaryota; kingdom Metazoa; phylum Arthropoda; class Arachnida; order Araneae; family Salticidae; genus Maratus; species Maratus michaelseni. The sequence goes on along the minus strand of OZ007590.1, from coordinate 250,362,023 downwards.
AGCTTAAAATCTGTATACATACATAAAAAGCTTCTAGAAATTGATTTATGCCAAAATATTTACTGGATACAGGAGGTAGTTTTTTCGAACAATTATTTCCTAATTCGTATTTTATACTTAAAAATTATAATATATAAAAATGTATGCAAAATCAAATAATTATGGAGTGGATTATTAACGACAGTAATAATCCATTATTATATAACGGAAACAAAGAAAAAAAATAATCGGTGTGAAAAATAATTTATTGCAGGAAACACAAATGGAAGTGTTCAAATTATTGATATAGAACGGCCATATTTTATGTGACCTTGGGCACATCTGCGCATGTGCCGAATTAAAGAGTCTAACATTAAACTAGAAGTGGTGGGATAAATGACGAAAAGGCAGAGTTTTTATGTTGCGCGAGGTTTCGTTTTTGCAAAATTATTTGTTATACAAATGAACAAATGGTTATAATTATAAATTTTTGTGCTGATTAATTTCAAATATATTTGACATGCTTTTTAAAAATTAAATAGAGGTTTTAAAAATATATATATCAGGGGGAAATATTTGTTCTACGGCCAGTAGGCATATTTTAACCAACGTGGTTTGGCCCATTATTAACTTAATGTTTGTAAGCATTTTTGTTTTTTTATAAATCTCATACTCCTAAAAGGACATTGTTGGCAGAATTGCTGTTGTTTGACGCCAACTTTAGATATGAACTATTTTGGTTTTTGGCACTTGCTGTCTGGTTTTATTGTCGGAAAGCTAAGAAATCTTACAAAACATAACGTATTATAATCCTATCAGTTTTAATTGTCACACACAGAAAAAAGTTTTATTAAATCAACAAAAATCTGTTTGCCCCAACGAAACTTTTTGTTTAAATATGGGTCAATGGAAATTTCGTTTGAATCAACAAAAAAAAATATTGTTGATTTTTTTTGCAATTCCAAAAAAAAAAAATTGTATCATCAGCAAAAAAATGTTTTGTTAATTCAAGTAAAATGGTTCAATTTTACTTGAATTAACAAAATTATTTTTGTTACATAGATATATGCTATGTGTTTTTTAACAATCTATTTTCTTTTTTCAACAAACTATATTTTGTTTGTTTAATCAATAAAATATGTTATATTACGAACTTGTTTTGTTTATACTACAAAAACATTTGTTAAATGCACCAATCTACATATGCAATTTTAACTATTTTTTTAATTCATTTTCAACAGTGAATTACATTTGTAAACATTGAACAATAACAAGTGAATTTTATCCGGCCTTTTTTTCAAGCGCAAACCGAGAGAATGAAAATTGCCCATGCCGGGAGCCGATCCCGGGTCCTCAGAACAGCAGCCTGACGCTTTACCACTGCGCTACCAGGAACGATATCTGAATTCGGCATTTCTCACTCTTATATATGTCGGAACGGCTGCAATCGCAGCACAAGATGGAATGTCATAAGGAGCACCCAAATTTCTGCGGCAAACATGAGACGACAGTACAAAGCACAGCATACGGCAACACATAGTTAATTTTTTATTCATTTTCAGCAGTGAATTACGCCTGTAAAAAGCAGGATAAAAATTTCCTTGTTATTATTCAAAGATTACAGGCGTATTTGACTGCTGAAAATGAGATAGAGCTATTGCAGAAATCACGAAAACTGCAACATAGCAGCGCCACCTGTTGCGCGATTTAAAGTAAAAAGTAATCAGCAACAATTTATATCAGAAAGTAACTGAATAAAAGGTTTTATTAAATTCCGTGCATTAGTTCTTGAGATAAAAACAGCGAAATCGCGTTCAGGACAACCGGAAATCGAAAATTTTCATGAATCCAATTCTTTCTTCTTGCAAAGATAGAAGACGGTAATAAATGGGACAGGGGGATTTTTAAAACTACCTTTGTCCATCCCAGTGAAAAAAAGTTTTAATTACCCCAAAATTATGTTAATCATGTAATTATATAGCTATATAATTCAAATAAATCAAGTTACGTAAGAGAGGTATGGCTACTACACAAGAATTTAAATTTTTCAAAAATAACAAAATTTTGCTGGAATTACAAAAATATTGTAAAATTAAAAGAAACAAATTTTGTTAGTTCAAGTAAAATTGGTGAAATTTTGTTAAAATTTTGTACGAGTGTTAACAATATTTTTTTTGTCCAAGCAACAAAACCAACTTTTTTACTTGAACTAAAATTTTGACTAAAACAACCAAAATGTACTAAAAAAAAACAGGTTTTGTTGTTTTAATCAATTCCTTTTTCTGGGTGCAGAACATCGAGAACATTTTTCTAAACATAATTTATAGGACACAGACCGCTTAAAAATCAATGATATAACTATTTGATCAAATTAATATTAAATTCTGCCTTATTTTGAACATTTTTGTAATTTACATTGCCCACGTATCTCCAACAGATAAAAATTTAAAGCGTGCTTCAATCTTTTTGGGGTAGTTGTATTGTTTTTAGTTTTAAATTTAAGTAGATAAATACAGCGGCGTTCTCAAATAGTTAAAGATGACTTTCATCATAAAATAATTTTTTAATAGCGGTCATTGTTCCCTTTTTCGTTCTATAGATGTTTTAGGTTTTGCTTTATTTAAGTGCAATGAACATAATTCAAATTGTTGCAATTCGTTGAAATAGCTATTGTCTTTTATTTGTTCTGATTCTGTATGCTCGTCATTTGCCGTTTTAACATAAAAGTGTTAATGAAATAGGAATATCTGATTAAAAAAGAGTTGCTGTTTCTGTAGCTTTAATAACAGCTGAAACCTGAGGAGATTTAGGTTCGCCGAGTATGCAAATGTAATTCGGAATTATGACATGTTAATTATACACTAAAATTGCTCGCAAATTAATTTAGAAAGCTAGTGTACGTCAGTTTGACGTACATTTCACACTGAAATAGAATGTAGGTGTGGAGAGTGAAAGAGTTAAAGACGTTAATGGGGGATGACGTGCTTGTACAACGTTGTCGAAAGTAATTGAAAGGTATTCAGTGGAAATTAAATCTGTGTGTTTATGGCCATTTCGGCAGGGAGAAAATAGTGGAATGCTTCTTGAATTGATCAGGAATTGTAACAAGAGCATTCATTCTGGTGGTGCACTCCATTTCAATCCTGGTAGCAAAAAAGCTGAAGGAAGAATATAAGAGGCTTCCAGCAGATCTACATTTACAGAGAGTGCGTGGGAATTAAATGTCTATTGAACTCATTTTTTCAGTTTTTAAGGTCTTAATCAATTATTTTAACAGATAGAATTTTGCTCCTTTTAATAGTAGATTTTGTTACATGATATCTCATTTACATCATTACAGGTAGCAGTAGTGGACCATAATCCAAGTCTAAGTTTGAGCCAGTGGACTCAGCTTGAATTCCGATCCTAGCGAATCCTTGTATAGGCACTTTGTGGAAGGTCCCACCTGTATTTCCATTTTCAACTTGTTAAAATTAAACTTATTAATTTTCGTAAAATAATAGGCTAGTGTGGACTTAAGACCATGAAGCTGGACATTAGGAAAAAAAATACCTATCTGTTGTATCCTTTAAGGGCCTCTTCGAGAGCGTTGTGGTCCGGAAGTCGTAAATCCTTCACTGATGACTGACCACTTATTCTCACGGTATTGAAGGCTTGGGAGTCAATTCCCTTTGTCGCGCATAGTCTTTAGCATCGTGCGTACGACTTTTCTCATAGCTGCACATCTTGGGTCATTCCTGGGTTTCATAACCAAACATTATTAGAAATGTCTTTAATAGACATTTCTAATTATGTTTGATTAATTTACTTGACCCGTATGGGACAATACTTATGTTTGTTTATAAACATGTTAACCCCTAAGAATCCTCGACATGATTGGCGAGTACTATGAATGTAAATAAGATTTTTTTTATCCCTCTGAGCGTTTTGAGAAAGGGTAAAATTGCAATGTTGTTTTCTCTGCATTTTGTTTTAAATGCTAAAAAATTATGATTCTTTCAGCATTATAAATAAAACTTAATTACAAATATGAATGTAACCCTTGAGAGTATTAATCATTCTTCAATGTTTTGAAAATTCATTAAATCTATAGAATTATATTATCTTAAACATTGCATATATTGCTGTGAAACCTGGAGCTTAGTGAACGGAATATTACGTTCCACACGCTTAGAGGGTTAATTGCATGTTTTATTCTTCTTGTTGTTAATATTGATAAAAATATTTGTACTTTTTTGGTGAATTTAATTCTTTGAACCTTTCTAAAAAATAATCATTCTTAGCTGAATTAACTTTTAATTTTATATAGAAAGTACATTTTTTCTTGCATGCTGATTTTTTTCTTGAACTAGGTTTCGATTGAAAAGAAATCATCTAAAAATTCTTATGTAATTTAATCGTTGATTTGATTTAAAATATAGAGGTGCAATTTGATTTATGAATATGAAATTACATATTTTAAGTCTGTTAAGACTTTTCCATTTACAAGATAATTATGGCCAGAATCGACATAATAAAGTGATAGAAATAATCGAATTATTATGTAATTTTTATTTAATTGAAGATAATTTTCTCTAAATAAAGAATTATTTTTGAATAGTTTTATAACGAATAATTTGTAAGCAAATAGTGGTTAACTAAAAAAATACAGATTTTTTTATTGTGAGTTTTTACACAAAATTTAAAAAATCTAGAGGTGCATTTTATATAAGGATTTATGGTTTTACACCGTAATTTTTTTTGTATAAATGATCGTTGGTAACTACACGAAATCATTGAGTGCAATTATATATTTAAATTTCCCCAAAAATACAAAAAAAAGTATAAATTTAATAAAAATTGTTATATTTTAATAGAATAATATCTGTTTGAAATGTTTTTTTTTTTTAACGATTTTTCTTCCCAAATTAGGTAGGTATTAACACTCTGACTGCTTATCCCGTGATTTCCACAAGCACGACATTTGTAGAAAAATTTATGTAATTTACAATTTTTGAAGCAATTTTGTATTAATAATTACGCAGTCAAAGGTTGAAAATGAAAATGAAAAATTTATTACATTTTTCATATACAGGATGATTTGAAATATGTGATAGTATAGGAGATAAAGGTCGATACATTGGTCGAAAGGATTTTGAAAAAAAAATTGAGCAGTCAGAGGGTTAAAAATTCGCGTGTTATACGAGAGGGCGGCATAGACAGAAAAATACGGTAATTTTAAATTGGATTTGAAACAATTAAAATAAATTATTACTTTAATTAAATATACATTAGTAATACTAATTGTTTTACTTGATTAATTTTAATAATAGCTTTAAATTAAATATGAGGAATGTACATTATTTACAGAAAGACATGCTTGTCGGGCAACATACACATTCCACATTGTTACTGTACTGCGATATGTCGGTATTCTATAACAAGTCTTATACAAATATTAATATCGCATTTTCTTTCAGAAGATTTGTCCGTTTCATAAAATTTAAAAACTGATAGTAATTTTAACAATTTTTTTTTGTGTTAAAAAAAAAAAAAAAAAACTTTTTTTTATGTGTGACAACTTTATTGCTGGACGCAATACCTCAAATTCTAATTTATCTTCCTTTAGTTTAAAAATCATAAATCTATAACTTTTTAGAGTGTGAAAAAGGTTGCTTTCTAAAGGTTTTCCCATAATGTAAAATGCAAAATAAATAATCACGATAATTTTGATAAAATTTCAAATGTACTTCCTTTTCGAAATTTATTTGCTTCGTTTCAGTGCAAATCTTGTTTTTTTGTACACGCAGTACCATCCGCGTTATAGTCGAAAATATATTATACATATATATATGACTTATATTTGCAATATATATATATACACTATATTGCCAAAGGTGACCGGTCACTCGCGATTTTAGACGTTTTGTTTACTATCTAGAAAAATACATGAGGAATTAAACTGAAACTGCAGGTGTGTAAACAGTATAGTATAGGTTATACATTTCCGTGAAGATTTTTTCACGAAACCCCATAGGAGACTGTCAACAAATTGAAAAAAACGAATATGTTTTGGATAACCCTGTAAAAACTAATGTAGCAAAGGCGTTCAAACTCGAGATTATTAATAAGTGCCTTATTGTAATATACTGTGTTCATTTTTATGAGGATAGAATGCATACTCGTAGAGAAATTAAGGTTTTTATAAAAACAGTCCCAAATTTCGCCTAGTTTTTTGCTTATAATTTGCAGAGTTCTTAATATAAAAAAAAGTTCTTTTAAGAAAATATGACAAACAACATCGTGCATAATACACTGCAATAAAAATGAAAAAATAATAAAAATTGATTGAAAAATGAGCAGGTTTACTAAAAAAGGTTTCACTGCGCATGCGCGAATGCAATCAAAATATAATATGCATAATGTATTAGCTAAGTATATAGAGCAACTTTTGTGAAAGTCTCAAAATCATAGCTTGAAATTTCTGAAAATTATCGTCGATAGAATAAGCTCGAAATCCGTTGTTCCCCCAAAAAAGGAAAAATATGAGGGGTTGTATCCAAACATAGTAGTACGTGCAATATTGTGTGCGCTATCTTGGCACTAATCAACAGATATTTGATACAACCCCTCATCTTTTTGCTTCTTTTTGGGAACAACGGATTTTGAACTTATTCTATCGACGATAATTTTCAGAATTTTCAAGCTATGACTTTCACAAAAGTTGCTCTATATACTTAGCTAATACATTATGCATATTATATTTTGATTGCATTCGCGCATGCGCAGTGAAACATTTTTTAGTAAACCTGCTGATTTTTCATCCAATTTTTATTATTTTTTATTTCTGATTGCAGAGTATTATGTACAATGTTGTTTGTCATATTTTCAGAAAAGATTTTTTTTATATTAAGAACTCTGCAAATTATAAGCAAAAAACTTGGCGAAATTTGGGACTGTTTTTATAAAAACCTTAATTTTTCTACGAGTATACATGCTATCCTCATTAAAAAGAACACAATATATTAAAATAAGCCACTTATTAATAATTTCGAGTTTGAACGCCTTTGCTACATTAGTTTTTACAGGGTTATCCAAAAGATATTCGTTCTTTTTCAATTTGTTGAGAGTCCCCTATGGGTTTCGTAAAAAAATCTTAGCGTAAATATATAACCGACACTATACTTTTACACATCTGCAGTTTCAGGTTAATTCCTCCATATTTTTCTAGATAGTTAACAAAACGTCTAAAATTGCAAGTGACCGGTCACCTTTGGCAATATAGTTTACATGAGGGGTCTTGGCATATAACGTCAGGGTAGAATAACGACATAAATAGAAAAATGCGTTACATCGTGTTTTGCTCCATATAATGAGGCATAAATATCTACAATTTCATCCAAAATCTATCATTTGTGTAGTTACGCAACTATCCTGGTCTACGTACCAGGCACACTAACAGGTCTGATCCCACATGGATCACAATATACCGCCAAAGCATTTCTATTTGTGGCGTCATTCAACTATGACGATATATTCCGAGACCCCACATAGAGACATATCACTATACCCTTCTCGATGTTCGCTATCATAATACTCTGAAATCTGATAGCCGACGAACTAGTCGTAACCTTTGTAGGAGCTCGATGATCGAAGGCTGCGGTAAAGCACGAGTGTTCGGGGGAATCCGGCTTAAGGCCTAGGGCCCGGATTTCTCTCTTGGTTTTCGGCTCCAAAGCTGTCGTGCGAGCTAAGACTCCTATAATAGGAGCTGACGTATATCCATTTTGTTTCGGATTATTAGTACCCAGTTCAGCATCAATCTACCGCAGCCGAAGTTGGACTCGGTTCTGATTGGCTGAACCAGTTCTGCTTAGCTTTTTTTTTCGACTATGTTCCAATTCGGGTGCCAAATCTGCGAGGATGCGTCAGCCTCTATTATAGGAGTTCTAACACAGAGTATATAAGTAGAGATGGAGTCCTCAGAGTGTAGGATTCACCACATATCGCAGCGAACTCTGTCGTCAATATGTTTGGGTGCAGGGGAGTGATATGCAAGTGGCGTAACCCTTGACCGAAGTGCCCGCCTGTGGAGGTGTCCGGGTAAACCGACCCTCCCTGGCGTATCCTCGTGTGGGTTCACGAGAACCTGGAATCGGCGTTGGAGTACGTCCGCAGTCGGAGGCGTAGCTTGTCTTATACCCATTGGGACACCCTGTATAAGTTGAAAATTCATTTTTGCAGTTATAAAATTAATTATAGCAAAGTACGTCTATCAAATAATGCCATGCTCTTAATAAGGCCATCAGCCTATATCTTATAGGGAACGGTTTTGGGCCGAATCTATGGAATCTATCAAATCGGTGGTAAAGAGAGTGCATTGAGAGAAGGACAATTGGAATCAGCAGTTTTGGCTGCTCGAAACGACATGCTCGTAAATAGAGCAGCCAAATAATATTGTATTAAATGGAGAACTCTTTATTTTGTTCTATTTTGGTGTAATACCTGCAAAATATCTGTTAATTATAGTTAAATCATGTATCAGAAAATAATGGCCTTATTTAAAACTAGAGATCGACCGAAATTTCGGTTTCGGTTTCGTTGCAAAATTGGAGTTTCGCCGAATATTCGTTTTCGGCGAAACTGCTGCCAAAATTTCGGCCTAACCGAAACTCGACCGAAACTATCTGTATTTCAAAATCTCGTTCCTTCTTTCGGAAATTTTCAACTTTACTCATTGATATGAGTTGTATCGGCTCAAATGATACACTGTTTGTTGCTGTGAACTCCACTGTTTATCATTATCGGTCATGACTGATCCATGATGCGAGTGTAAATTATAAAGCAAGCAATGCATATATGACTAAACTTAAAAGACGCTTATCACGTGATCTTTAAAAGCTGAAAATTTAACAGTAATTGAAAATTTTTACTTTAAAACTCCAGATTGTTTCGAATGCTTTATGAGAAAGGTGTTGTTAAAAGACATGCAGATTTCCGAAATTTATTACAAAAGAGATATCGAGGTATGTATACTCAAAATATTTTTTATTAGATGAAATTCGTGTAATTGGAAACTAATTCTGTCTTATTGCTAATTAATTACGTTTTATTTTATTTTATATGAACAAAAAATAGTTTTGGATAGAGGCACAGAGAGTCAACTTGGCACCGGAGATAAAATTTTCAAACAGGGGTGCCATTTCAATACTTTCTTAGGGAGGCAGGGAGTGGCAAAGCCTTTTTTTTTCGGGGGGTGGGGGGGGGGTGAGTGAGCAAAGATTTATTTTGATCTTATTGTGCACATCCTAAAAGAAAATTGACAACTGTTACATTTTTATCCTTATATATATATATATATGTTATATAAAAATTTTATTTCCTTCGCATTTATTTCTCATTATTCCTTTAAATTAATTTAACTTCTGACATAGTCAGTATTTCCTTAATTCTTAATAATATTTATTCCTATTTAATGTCCTTTTAAAAGTAATCACCCGTATATTAATAATTATTTTATTCCAAATCTTAATCTAAAACTTTAAGTCATTCGTAGCTTTTATCAACTCCCCAATCTATAAAATTCTGAAAGACGCTTTTGTCATTTCGAATGTTTTTAAAAGCCATTTCTTTTTATTCCATGCTTTGCTTCGCGCGCTTGGTATTTTTCACTTCAAAATCAACGCACCGTTGTGTTGGGGATTCTTTCGTGTTAAATCTTCTCCCTCGCGCCTAATTCGCTTGGCTTGAACTCGCCTCTCACTCATTGGTTTGTCCGCTCGTGACGTCGTATTCAGTAACTCTACGCGTCGTGAACAAAACTAGCTTGCAAGATTTTGACATCAGATTTTTGTCGTGTTTGGGAGTACTAACAAAATGGTTATCTGGTGTTGAAGTCACTTTTTTTTCTCTGGAGTTTTTACGAAGATGATTTTTTATTTCACGAAAAATGGCAGTTTGTTCAAGATGGTGAATGAATGCTCCGTAGTCATATTCGAGATGATGCATTGTAGAGTTTCACACAGCATGTTATCCGGTGTTGTCGAGCTATAAAAGATTCCATAACTTTTTTGAAATATTTGATGCACATTTCGTGAGAATCAGACGCACACACCGCAAGGAAGATGTACAGCAGCACTCAGCAACATATTCGCAGCTCCTCTGTATATTAGAAGATTGGCGTGGCTTGGCGTAAGTTCATTGCAACCTACCCGGCTTTCTGTGTAGTTTTTACGAAGATGATTTTTTATTCCACGAAAAATGACAGTTTGTTCAAGATGGAGAATGACTGCAGCCGATATCAAGAATCATGGCGAAGAGGTGAGGCAATGATGAGGCACCACTAGAGTTTCGTCAATAAAGAGCAGCCGATTTCCAGACAAATCGTTTATTAATAAACAGGAGCGATGCCAGGAACAGTTCCCACAGTATCCGGTATAAACTTATAGCCCTCAGGCTTGACAATGGCTCACTACATCGTTTAATAGATGTTAAAGAGCTGTATGAAATTCTAAGTGACTGCAACACCAGATAACCATTTGGTTAGTACTCCCAAACACGACAAAAATCTGCTCTCCAAATCTTGCAAGCGAGTTTTGTTCACGACGCGTAGAGTTACTGAATACGACATCACGAGCGCACAAACCAATGAGTGAGAGGCGAGTTCAAGCCAAGCGAATTAGGCGCGAGGGAGAAGATTTAACACGAAAGAATTCCAAACACAACGGCGCATTGATTTTGAAGTGAAAAATACCCAGCGCGCGAAGCAAAGCATGGAATAAAATAAAATAAAAAAAGACTTTTAAAAACATTCGAAATGACAAAAGCGTCTCTCAGAATTTTATAGATTGGGGAGTTGATAAAAGCTACGAATGACTTAAAGTTTTAGATTAAGATTTGGAATAAGATAATTATTAATATACTCGTGATTACTTTTAAAAGGGCATTAAATAGGAATAAATATTATTAAAAATTAAGGAAATACTGACTATGTCAGAAGTTAAATTAATTTAAAGGAATAATGCGAAATAAATACGAAGGAAATAAAATTTTTATATAACATATATATATATATATTTAAAATTAGCTAAAGTACAAAATAGTGTTAAACATGTCTCACTTTGAGAATACTGAAATGGGAAATGGAAAATAAAGTTTATAATTAATAATTTCTAAGCTTAAAATGTTGTCTTAATGCTTTTTTTTTAAAGTCAAATTGAACAAATTATTTTAGCTTTTCTGCCCTTTACTTAAACTTTTACTTAAACAATTACTTTGACTTAACCAATATTTAACTCTATACTTAAACAATTTAAATGCAAAATATTAACGAACTGAAAGTATGAATATAGTTAAAAATTAAATATTCATTATTGAATTTGTTTTACATTATTTAACTACATTGTTAATTAATTATTGATAAATGTCTATAATTATTGGTTGTTATAAAATAATAAAATACAAAAGTTGTATTATTCATGTTTCATTTTTGTTTGAAACTTATACACATACATATATATGTACGTTTGTTTGTTATAAATGTGGTTCAATACACGTATAATTAATAAATTTTATTAATTAATTAATTAATTAATAATTATATGCAGTTATGTATGTATTAATCAGCTTTTAACTTTTTTGACACTTTCGGTTTCAGTTTCGGTTTCGGCCGAAAGTGGGAAGATCACCGAAATTCGGTTTAGGTTTCGGTTTCGGTCTTATAACCTGTTTCGGTCGATCTCTATTTAAAACACATATTTCTAATAGAGCCACTTTAGAGTATCTTTTATTTTGAACTGTCCTGGCCACAATTAAACAGCGACAAGAGTATGCATGATTTAATAATGTAAAATATTGACTAAAAATTACATTCACTAGCACTTAAAATACTAATTGTTGCATAACACAGTTTATTTTGATCTGAAGCTTTAACGTGACTTTATTTGGTACAGTTATCTTATTTGTTCTGTTGTATTATCTTTTTAATTCGAAATTGTAAAATAAAAGTTTATAGGGTGAAACCACCAGTTATTGACATCTAACCAGTAATTGACACTTGAGCAAAAATCTAACTGAAATAAGCATTTTGTTGTAAAATTCTGCAAAGTAATGTCATCTAGTGGTAAATGAGACTTTTTTTAAGTCAATTTATTCACCACTAGAATGCCAAGAACATATTGAATGAGGGAGAAACTTTTTTGAGAATACAAGAAGTGCCATTTTGAAGCAACCATCCTATTTCTAAAATTAAGGAAGTATTCTTCTAATCTATTTGTAATGCAACTATACTAAACATTTTTTCTTAAAGTTATGCTAGTAGAAATTAGTTTAAAGATGCATATGATATATTAGGGCCATGATTTAGGATTTATAGTTATTTAATTTAGCTTAATTTGGAGTGCCAGTATTTGGTTCCTAGAATTTCATTTCACCAGTCTCTGACAGAGGTGTTAGTTATTGGTGATATTAAAGAAAGTTGAAATCGATTATTTGAACTGTTTTAAAATGCATAATAATAAATTAAATTTATCTCGTAGTAAACACCATTAAAATTTAAGTTGTTTTACCAGTGTCTGATACCAGATGCCAGTTAATGGTTCATAAATGTCAGTTATTGGATATCTGATTACTAATAATGCAGTACTTAATATTACTGTTATATACTCTTACTATATACTCTGCTTGCATTGCTAATAATGCAGTAAAGCTTACTAAATCACACTTTTTATAATAAATATTAATATACTTTGTCATTATAATAACGAGTAAAGTTTTTTTTTTTTTAAATCACTTTAATCTTTTAAAATAAAGTGTCAGTCACTGGTTCACTTTGTGTCAGTTATTGGTGTTTCAAAATTGGGATGGTGCCAGTTATTGAAGTTTTTGAACATATTTATGAATAAAATTAAATTTTAATAATAAAATGTATAATTTTTCAAAATGTTGCCAACAATAATTCTTAATATATCTCTACTATCCTTTCAAAAACAAAGGTAAGTATAAAATAGATTTAAATTTTTGTAATAGTGATTTGAACAAGAAAGAATCCTTAAAATGTCAGTTACTTGGGGTTTCACCCTATATGAAAAATAATCTTTCGTTATGTGTAAACGCATACAGATAGAATGGCATCTGTATTTTTATTATGATATTAATATGGAAAGACTGTGAAGTTTCTGCCCATTTTTCGCAACTACTCATGACATCAACTTTGGCAGTAAAATCATGTCAACATACTATGAAACATATTATAGCATAACAAAACACATACCACGCATCATTTTACAATGATATATGTAATATTCAATTTCTCAGAATCGCTTATCTCAGAAAAATAAACCTGGAATGTCAACAAGTAACACACAAATTTTTGTATTTAGTAATAAAAACACCGTGGTCGTAAAAATTTCTTTACATCAAACAAAATTACTTTTCAATATTTGCTGATGTAAAAGTTCCCTAAAATTCAATTATCATAAAAAACTCGGTTGCGACATGTTTTACAACAAAGTTAACAAAGTTTCACAATCATATAAAAAACTATTTAATAAAATCCCGCAATTTTAGATAAGATAAAAATTTTCAGAAAAGTGTTGTTATATTTTATCACGTTTTTGCCAGAAATACATCATACAATAAATTATTACAAGAAAATAAATCGTTATTAAGTATTAGCACTTTTTACATTCAAAAGTACGCATTATTTAACTTTTTAAGATACTGAATAAAAAAAATTCATAAACAAAGATAATTTTACAAACAATTAGTATATATTAAATTGACATATTTTGAAAATATTTACAAATTACGTACAATTAACGTTTTTAAAAAAATTGAATCAATAAATTAAAAGAATTTTGCTGTGATAATTCAGTAGAATGTTTTACCTGTTACTCAAGAAACTTATGCAAAAACAATGCTTCATTCTGATTATTTTTAAGGGTGTATTCAAATCCAAACTGCTTATTTTAATACACATTTTTAAATTCATTTTAATGCATCCAATGAATGCATGCAATGCATCCGATGAATGCATCTAAAATGCATCCAATTAGCAGGTTCTCTTATTCAGAAACTGTATAATGTCCGTATTGTCTCGATTTTTTGATAAATGCAGAATATATTTACAGAAATGCTGTCAAAGTGGACGCTTTGAACCGAATTTTACGAAGCGATAGCCCTGAAAACAAAAAAAAATTACCGTACTGTGAAAATAATTGTTTGTAAATCAATTTCTAATTAATTGAACGAAAAATAAAAACATAGGTCCCTTATAAATCTCTTCATAAATCACGCCGCCAAGTTTCATGTTTTTACTTTTAAAAATGAGTCTGAAAATGTGTCTCAAAATTTTGAGTTGTTGAGCGAGAAAAAATATTTTTTTGAATACCACCTTAAATTTATTTTTAAAACACGTACCTGTTTCTGACTAAAGAGAACCGAAATTAAACAACTTGATTCCTGTAATTAAATATATTCCTATTAGAATATTTAATTTTAGAAATGTTTAACGATGTTATTGTGTTTAATGTCTTATTATAACTGACACAGTTGGAAAAAAATTAGAGGAACGAAAAGGTCAAAGATCAAAAACAGAGAGCACGCGTTGACTATAAAAATACTTAAATTTATTTCACAATCAAATTCGTTATATCACAGTTATTAATATCTTCGAAACTTTTAATATTGTTTTAAAAGCATACTTTATTTTAATCATATTAAAAAATGATGATATTTGGTAAATATTTTGATGATGAATGTAATGAATGAATCGGAAAGATTTACATAAACGCTAAAAAGTAGTTTGAAATTGCTTTAAAAAATGGAATGATCTTATAAGTAGAGAAGAATATTTTTCGATGTTTAAAGAATTCGCATTCATTATCCATAATCATCATATATTTGAGAACACAATTTTTAGCAGCCATAGGTGGCTCACATTGTGTCGATGTATTTCATCTTTTTCGATTCACAAGTAATCTTCAGATAGAAAATAAGAGGAAAATACATGCTCTTCTTGATAATTTAGCTATCCGCCAGGTGGTGGAGGAGGGGGTGAGCGTTAGAGATGGAATATATTTATGTTTCCTTCGAAAATCAGAAAAAAGTCTCCTGGATATAAGCAGAAATGTTGCAAATGTGGCTAAATGAAAAAAAAAAACTTCTCAAACTTCGAGAGTTGCAAAGTATTATAAAAAATATTTCCAAATCAATAAAAGACATTGCCAATAATCTCAATATGCTTGATAGGAATGTTTATGATGTTTGGGAACATTGGTAAAAGTTGGTAATGGTATTAATCCTTAAATTGAAAAGTGGCCGTATATATTTCCACAAGACTGATTCTGCTTCCTGTTACACAGTCTGTAAGATTCAAGAGTAGCTACCCGAATTTTTCCATAATATCATTATTTTTACCATTTGTTCTCTTAGCTCGCCTAATTTAATCACCTAGATTATTATATTTGGAGCATCGTTCAGAAAAAAAGCCAACAACAAAAACAGTTAATAAAGTATTTGATAAAAGCCCTGAATAAGATAGTATTACCATAAATAAAACTTACTACCAGCGACTGTTAACATAAATAGAAATCTTTGAAAAAGAGCTGGTGAACAAGTTTACTTACGTATTTGAAAAAGGTTCAAACCTTTATAAAACATTTTTTTTTTGCTTACCTGAAATGGGTATGGATGACCCGGCAGGTTTCCAGCGATTTAAAAGTAGACTTAGCAACATCGAACAGCCTGCTGCAAATCAAAATGAATTACATCCCGTTTTTGGATATTACCTCAGCTACGTTGGCAATCATCACTAACCAGTATTAATTGCATACCATTCATTTAGTTTTCAGCGGGCTGTGTGATCTTTCTAAGTGTATTAAGATAAGTGTTTTGCTAAGTTTAAACCGCTGGAAATTTGCCAGGTCATCAACACTACCTATTTCAGATAAACAAGAAAAGTTGCACTATAAAAGTTACAACCTTTACAAAATACTTCAATAAATTTATTCACCTGTTTTCCATCTATCATCTGATCAACGCATGTAATCGTTTTAGAAACCTCATTGAGGCTGAGAGATATTATATGAAAGATTCTTTTAATGCAGATTTGTATAAGCTTATGTAAAAAGTTATATGAACATGTAGAATATCCGAAAATTATATTTAAAGATTTAAGCTATAATTAAACGTAATAAAAGTAGCAGTTGCAAAAAGTTTTTTCTTACGTATTGATTAAAAACATTTAATGTGTCCAATGTTGCACTCAACATATTAAGAGTTTTCTAATCAAATTCTGTGAAGCATCATAAAATCGATAGTTTTTAGGGCCACTCTAATTTAACTTCCCATTACATCCATTAAAATTAGTTATTTGTAAACAATATTTTTCACTTATCTCTATTAAAAAAAAAAAAAAGCAAATACGTGATATCCTGTGACCTAAGCACATATGGCATTAGATTTCTTTTTTCATTCCAACATTTTGAAAATATTTCATCTAGAACATTAAGCATTTCCAAATTTCAGTATACTGGTGACCCATCTGACAGGGAAATAATATTGGGTTGTAAATCCTCTGTTTGAGAAAATAAGAAAAACTCAAGAATACCATTTCGGAACGAACAGATCTTAAATTAGAACGCTCTCCATAACTCTATTATGCTATAAAATACCCCCATAGTACATATTTTATAGCGGACTTTCATTCTGGATTTTCCAATCACAAAGTGTAACTCTTTTACCGAATGTACAATGAGAATTTCGGAATAATGATTCCTTCAGTTTGATTTTAACTAATTATGCACACAATAAATGTCAGGCCTTTTTTCTGTTGTTGAATATAAACAAGAAAAATAATTCATGCATTAAGCATCGATTATAAAAAACTTTTTAACTCTTCATTTTAACATTCAAAATATTGTTACGGAGCTGCATTTTTAAAAAGATGAACGGAGATATCTAAATAAAATACTTACAAAATACATAACACAATTAAAACAGATGTGGGGCATTTACTGTCGACAGACAGTAATCTATAGATATTTATTTGTGTGGCCTGTTTATGATGTATATATGTTTATGCATCTCACATAGCGAAACTATAACTTAATTCTGCTAAAAAACGATAAAACAACTAAAAACATTTTGTCTGGCAATTATTATTCATTAGCGGCTATGTTTCAATAGCCTTTCGTACAGTCCTTTATATTAATTTATTTACATTATACTTACCCCATAGTACAGTGAAATTTAATTCAGCTGAAAAAAGCGCAAACATAGTTGAAAGCGCAGTTTCAGGAAATACCGTTCATAAAAGTTAATTAATTCTAATTCTTTTGGATAGCCTGTATATGATTTTTAGAATTTATACTCACCAGATTATAGATTTAAATTTAGCTAAGCGTAAAAACACATAACACAACTGTAAACGCACATCCAATAATTATTTTTCATAGATTATAATGTATCTGAATCCTTTAGATATTCTTGTTAATATGATGGTTGCATGGTTAATTACAAGAACGCTGAACAGTCTTTAAAAAATTATTAGAATGCTCAATTGTTCACATTATTGCCACTAAAATATTGCCACAAAAAAAACCCCTGAACTTCAGATAAATTAATGCACAATAGATCATATTGGAGTCAGCGAAGATCATCTATTGTTTTTTGCAAAAGTGAGTTATTGCCATTATACTGTCGCCGACAGTAATATAACTCCATTTGGTAAGCAGAACAAAATATCCTGTTTCCTTATTTCTTCGTAAAATAATATCTTGCATTGTAACAACCGAGAAATGTTTCTTGATCTAGCAAGAAGATTTACTAAACTATAATACAACCTCTTTCAAATTACTAACGATTCCAAAAAACATTGTTTCATTTTCAGAATTCTGAGAAATCCATGGGTACCCGAGATTTAAATAAGCACTTCTGAAACTAAAGCTTCTTTTGCTGCTCATAATTTATTGAAACGCTTCTGAGTAATTTTTGCAGTGTATTAAACAGTTTTGTCAAACCAGTATTAGCATAAAATATCGATTTTTTGGATACTATCATTTTTCAAGTAAACATTTTAAGCTGCGTAACAGAATTTATCTATGCAAGTGTAACATAATAATGTACATTTTACGCTGTTAATTAAGGATATTTGTCTGTTGAACATGTATGTTAAACTTGAAAAAATTTACGCCGGTACCATGAAAATATCGGTTTGAAAAAAATTATTAATATACAGTAAAATTATCTTGGAAACGTTTTAATACGTAGTCAATAATACAGTAGTTTTTGGGTACAATGACCATGAAAAAAAATATTTTTGGTGCCTTGGATTTTGGGGCTGTTTTAGGTGTTATTTGAGGTACTAATTCAGAAACTAGCATTGGATTTATCATATCAGCTCTATTTTTTTGATATGGTTAAATAATATAAAGTCAAACAAGAAGATATCGAGCAAGAAAAAATTGACCTGGAAAGGAACGTATAATGGTTGGAGTACAAAGTGTGATCAGTGAACCTTTAGTAGCACGGGATATAATCATACTTCCACCACTAAATATAATGCTAGACCTGAAAAAACAATTTGTAAAAGCTTTAAATAAGGACAATTCGTGCTTTGAATACATAGCGCATAAGTTATCTGGACTTAGCATGGAAAAACTTAAAGCAGGAATTTTTTTATGGTTCACAGATCAAAAAACGTATAAATGACCCCATTTTATACCATCAATGAATGAAATAGAATCATGTGCCTGGACTTTATTTGTTCTTTTTGTGAAAACCTTTCTTGGCAACAAAAATGTCGACAACTACAGACAATTAGTAGATGATATGCTATTTAATTTCAACAAACACAGCTGTAATAGGAGTGTTAAAACACACTATCTGCACAGTCAGTTATATCGCTGCCTAGAGAACCTTGATGACTTAAGCAAAGAGCGAGGTGGAAGAGTTCACCTAAATATAAAAACTATGGAAACCAGATATCAAGGAAGATGGGATGAACACATGATCGCGTATTGTTGGAATGTAATGCTGGATTGCCTTGGGAGAGCACATTCTCAAAAATTTTACAAAAGTAACTTTTTGTGTATAAACTGGGAAATTTTTATCCAAAATCCATGTTTTTGATATGAAATAAGTATATTTTCATCTAGCGCACCTTTCATTTAATATTTGATGTTTCATGTCACAATTTTCTTTTAAAATTTCATGATTACAATATACACTATATTGTCAAAGGTGACCGGTCACTTGCGATTTTAGACGTTTTGTTAACTATCTAGAAAAATACACGAAGAATTAACCTGAAACTGCAGGTGTGTAAACAGTATAGTATAGGTTATATATTTCCGCGAAGAGTTTTTCCCGAAACCCCATAGGGGACGGTCAACAAATTGAAAAAGAACGAATATCTTTTGAATTACCCTGTAAAAACTAATGTAGCAAAAGCATTCAAACTCGAGATTATTAATAAGTGGCTTAATGTAATATACTGTGTTCATTTTTATGAGGATAGCATGTATACTTGAAGAGAAATGAAGATTTTTATAAAAACAGTCCCAAATTTCACCAAGTTTTTTGCTTATAATTTGCAGAGTTCTTAATATAAAAAAAAGTTATTTTGAGAAAATATGTCAAACAACATTGTACATAACATTCTGCAATCGGAATTAAAAAATAATAAAAATTGGATGAAAAATGAGCAGGTTTACTAAAAAATTTTCACTGCGCATGCGCGAATGCAATCAAAATATAATAATCATAATGTATTAGCTAAGTATATAGAGCAACTTTGTGAAAGTCTCAAAATCCTAGCTTGAAAATTCTGAAAATTATCGTCGATTGAATAAGCTCGAAATCCGTTGTTCCCAAAAAGATGAGGGGTTGTATCAAATATCTGTTCATTAGTGCCAAGATAGCGTACACAATATTGCACGTACTACTATATTTGTATACAACCCCTCATCTTTTTGCTTCCTTTTGGGAACAACGGATTTCGAGCTTATTCTATCGACGATAATTTTCAGAATTTTCAAGCTATGATTTTGAGACTTTCACAAAAGTTGCTCTATATACTTAGCTAATACATTATGCACATTATATTTTGATTGCATTCGCGCATGCGCAGTGAAACATTTTTTATTAAACCTGCTCATTTTTCATCATTATTATTTTTTAATTCCGATTGCAGAGTATTATGTACAATGTCGTTTGACATATTTTATCAAAATAACTTTTTTTTATATTAAGAACTCTGCAAATTATAAACAAAAAACTTGGCGAAATTTGGGACTGTTTTTATAAAAACCTTAATTTCTCTTCGAGTATACATGCTATTCTCATAAAAATGAACACAGTATATTACAATAAGCCACTTATTAATAATCTCGAGTTTGAACGCTTTTGCTACATTAGTTTTTACAGGGTAATCCAAAAGATATTCGTTCTTTTTCAATTTATTGACAGTCCCCTATGGGGTTTCGGGAAAAAATCTTCGCGGAAATATATAACCTATACTATACTGTTTACACACCTTTAGTTTCAGGTTAATTCCTCGTGTATTTTTCTAGATAGTTAACAAAACGTCTAAAATCGCAAGTGACCGGTCACCTTTGGCAATATAGTGTATTAATTTAAACATTACACTAAACTACCCTGTTCTTCAATGGGCAAAAATAGGAAAGCATGGTATATGGCTTATTATGTATATCACAGAAACTAGAGTTTTTAAAGTAAAACTAGTGCCATTTTGTATTCAGCGAGTGAAATGTACCCAAAAACAGGTCTAATATTCGAGACGCCAAAATGAGTGTCGGGCTCAGTTATTTTTTCTTTAAAGTTATTATATTCTAGTTTTAAAAATGAAAAATAGAGGAAAGGAAAAAAGAAAGGAAAACAGGTAGAGAATTGAGATAGTACATAATTTAAAACTAAAATCTAATTTGACATAAATGCTTAGATTTCCAAGAAATATTTTTCAGTAATTATGTATATATATATATATATATATATCACTTCTCTGTGAAAATCTGACTAACCTAATAATATTGACTCATATAATAGATATGCGATCGATATAAGATTTCGCTATAGCTAAGAATTCTGAAATTACATTCAGCTTAACAGAAATTAAAATAAAGTTTATCATCAACGAAACATGTTCACTTTAAAACTACATAACATAGATAAATATGTCAAGTTTCGTTTTTCTAAGTAACATTTAAATAAATTTTTACTTTAAAAAATGAAAAAATACACTATTATAATCTTAGCAACATTTATCTACAAGTTTTTCGAAATTTGACACTTTGGTTGGAAGACAGTTCTGAGATCTTTTATAGTTCCTTTTAAAATCCCATCTCTTTATTTTTTTATCCGCGAGGTTGAGGAAATCCCAACGAAGTGTAGTAGTATTGGGAGTTCTTTTTAGAATGTAAAACGTAAGGCATCACGTTTTATCTACAGAGAGGGTATTTTTTGTTCAGAGCACTTAAAGATTCAGTCGTCTCTAGGGATATTATTGGATGGGACAGCTTAGTTTAGAGATTAAACTTTGCATTTAAAAGTGGATTGTATTCGTACACTGTAGAGTGTCTTATAGTGCTATTTTAATCTTGAAATTAAAATCATTATAGATATCTACTTATTTGCATCTTTTTCAAATATAACCCGAAATAATATGTTATTATGAAGCCTTTTCTCTACAGAATTATTTATAAATTTTATTCAATTTTCATATATGTTTCGGACATAATGTATTATTACCAAGATAAATACTTTCTAGCTTTAAAAAAATATGTTACGAAACAAATAAAATACAGTCTTGGTGAAAAATAGGTTAACTATTTCACAGGGCTATGGAGTACGCTCTACCTCTTTGAATCTGGCGAAACTTAAACTATAGATAATTTAAATAATGTTAGAGTCAAATGTTACATAAAACATTTGTATTCAAAAAGTTAATTCAATACATGTATCAGTGGTAACTGCTGAAGAAAGCATTCGCCAAAATTAAATAAATTCAATGTTGTAAAATTCGTGAACTAAGAATGGATTTTTTTTTACAGCGCATTGTTAATTTTATTTTTATCGCATATTTTGCTACTGAACTTGTTCAACAGTAAATTTATCAGCGAGATGCAAACTAGGTTGAAAAGAAGGGATAAATAAGAAACAATAACAAGTATAACAAAGCCCCTGTAGCACGCAATATTTATAAACGTTTTAAACACAAAAATCAATTTAAGGATTGGAAGCTTCCTAAATAAAGTAGACCCATACAAAAAAAAAAAAAAAATTGAGGATATCATCTGTATGGCCCAAGCCGATAAGAGATGACAGAGTTTTTTGAAGTAAATGCTACCTACAAACTGACGTACGAGCTAATTAATAATTTCTTAATCGTAATAAGTTCTTAATAATTATGTTTTAGTAATTGGTCGTTTATGTAAATTGTATCAATGTGATAGAACAGTGTTCCAAAATCAATACTTAGAGTACGACCATCACATATGTGTTTGATATGCACCTTTTTAGACTCCCTGTCTCAATTGTTAATACGATATCTTGGCAAATTTTATAGCGATAGGTATTTATATGTAACTAACACATCTTAGTTGTATGGAACAGAAATAGTGATTATTATTACAAGAATAATTTAGACTGATGTCTAATTTGTATAAGCGTCTCAAAATGCGTAAGATTTTATCCATTTCAAGAAAGGATCCTCTCTTTTTTGTATTTGCTCACGTTGTGAAAACATAAACCTGCAGTATCTTCAGATGTTTAGGCATGTTATACCACAATGTAAATGAGTTCTTAGTGATACCCTCGCAGAAAAATACAGCTTGAATGAGATGATACTAGATATATTTCTCAAATAAAAAAAAAAAGAGTGTTGTGTGCTATACAGTATTTTAATACATAACTTTAGCAATTTCGTCGTAGAGTTATTAAAGGATCTTCAAATGACACTTGGTAAAACAATGCATCATTAAAAACAAGCAAGTAAAGCAACCATTTAAACAAGATTTAAAATCTGAAATTTTTCAAGATACAAGATCGGTAAAAGATAAATATAAACTAATTCCCAGCTTTTGTTGGGTCAGTAAATGCTTGGAATTTGCTATTCCATTAGAAGTCGTAAATACCAACGTAAAGTGATAGGCAATTGACATTTTTGTATAATTTGACAAAACCTGCAATTGGAATATGCACTCGACTTTAGAACTGCGGTCGTGGTACAGTGGGCACAGTTCGGTATCACTGTAATACTTTCTATAATGTGCGCCCATGAATAAAGATGACCTTTTAGATACGATAACGTATGAGTTCATAGAGCTGCTATATTCACATATATTACTTAGAATTAGAAAGGCTAACGAGATTTCTTAATTTGATTCTCAAATGAGCATAAATATTATATGCTAACTACATATATTTTTTCTCATTACGATGTTATTCTGAATCTTTATAAGACAATAACATGTCTGAGGGCATGTCGATTTTATTGATACACTTATTATTATACATGGTTAAAAAATAAATTATTTAGTATTAGAAAGTCATTTAAAAAAATATCCCTTCCACAGTTCTAAGATAGTGAACTTTACAAATATTCTAGTACAGGTAAAATAGATCAAAAATTGATTAACAAAAAATTGGGGAAGAACTTCGTTTTGGCACTAAAAATGAAAATCTGACGAGTCCTCAAAACTAAAGTTGTTTCACCATGTTTTAGGGGGTAAAAGGGGGCGGGGTATTTTAACTCATGGTGGTGGGGGATAACTCAACGTTTTTTAAATAATTAAAATGGGGTGTCATTTTTATGTATTTTTAAATTCTGAATCAAATGACGCCATTCGCAAGCCGATACGATTATTTATTACAAAGTTACGGCAGATTTTATCAATAAAAAGTCGAAAATTATATTTTGCTACAAGTAAAATATTGTTTTACAGTAATAACTGGTGGTCATTCACGAAAATTTGGGAAGAACTTCGTTTTGGCAGAAGCAATGTAAATCCGATGAGTCCCCCCAAAATAAAATTGTTTTAATATGATTTGGGGGAAAAGGCGGCATTTTAACTCAGTGGGAGGAGGAAGAAACTGAACTGTTTAAAATAGGTCGAGTGGGGGTATTATTTACCAAGTATGTTTTAATTTTGATTTAAATGGCACTATTCGCCAGTCCATACAATAACTTGTCATCACAATTATGACAGACAGGTTTTGTGAATATAAATCCAAAATTATACTTTATGAGAGAGCACAACTTTATTACAATTATTTTGCGTTCAAAACATGTTCTTTATATCATACTGAATAATCTTAAACTTATTAAATGTCCTCAAAATAGCAATAATCATAATCAGGGTCATATGAGTGTTTTTTCATGGTCATCGAATATGTGGACGTAAAATAAGTGTAATAAAGTTGTGCTCTCACATAAAGTATAATTTTGGACTATTATTCAGAAAACCTGCCGTAACTTTGTGACAAGTGATTGTATCGACTTGCAAATGGTGTCATTTGATTCAGAATTAAAAAATACATGGAAAATAATATCTCCTTTGACCTATTTTAAAAAGTTGACCCACCCCTTCCCCTCTGAGTTAAAACAGCCCCTTTTTGTCCTTCAAACCATAGTAAAACATCTTTATTTTTGGGGACTGATGGTATCTTCATTTCTAGTGCCAAAACAAAGTTCCTCTCAAATTTTCGTTAATGGCCACCAGTTGTTGCTGTAAAATCCTATTTTACCTGCACAAAAGTATAATTTTCAACTTTTCATTACTAAAACTTGCCGTAACGTTGTGACAAATGGTCGTATCGACTTTCAGATGGTGTCATTTTACTCAGAATTTACAAATACATAATAAACGATATCCCAATTGACTTACTTAAAAAAAATTGAGTTTCTCTCTCCCTGCTTGAGTTTAAATTCCTCCCTTTTGTCCCCACACCCACCCAAAAAAAAACATGTTAAAACAACTTTACTTTTTGGGGAGTCATCAGATTTTGATTACGAGGACCAAAACGAAATTCTTCCCAAATTTTGGTGAATGCCCATCAGTTGTCTCAGAAAAATCCTATTTTACCTGTACTATTAAATCATTAGCACTTTCTGTTGTAAAAGTTTCAAGTAATTATATTTTACTCGTAATCTAACAGAAAACTAGCTCTATCAATCAATTATTCCTTCTATCTGCATTGTGTGATAAAAACTACATAATTAAAGAAAAAAATAATTACTAAATATTATTATTTCTTATTTACTTTGATTTCCGAAAACAATTCATTTGTATAATAATCTTAATTCGATTTGTATTCACAGTTCCTCTCCACATTTTTTAAAGCATCATATTTGTGCATAAAAACGTAGAATGCAAGATTTAATGCGAAGAAAGATTAATTAAATATGGAATTTTAAAAAGTAAATGTGCTATGGATTTTTTAAAAAGTTAATTACTTCCAAGAAGGTAATTTTAAAACACTTGTGATAGAATTTTATATCTGAAAAGAAATAATTACGTGATACACATGATTAGGAAATGATATTTCTTTTTCTTTAAATAACCTATCAACATTATTTCAAAAGAGAAAAATTTATACATAAATAGAACAGCTTAAAAACAAACAAACAAAAGAACAGAAATAAAATATGAAAGAAAGATGATCTTAAGAATAAAATTATTCAGCAACGCAGCATTGCCAAAGTAAAGGATAAAGCCTTAGGGCGCAATTGTCATTCAATTCTTTTTTAAAAAAAAAGAAATATTCAAAGCGAATTTCCTAATATTTAAATTATTTTTCAAGTCGTTAAAAAGCGCACATCAAAATATATTCTAAGCGTAAAAAGAATATATCTGTCGGGAGTAAAAATGCAAATAACACAAATGGAGTTTTTCTGTATTAAATATTCAAATTGCAGGTCTCTCGAAGCGCTCAAATTTACGATCTATATGCATGTAGATGTGCCATCATTATAATGGTGCAAAAGTGAAGGCTGTATAATGATTTTTAAGACTGTTGCCATAAAAAAATAAATAAATTGATCTATAAAAATAAAGTGTTTCACAAAATGGCGGAGAAACGTCAGAGCCTGTTTTTAACATTTAAGAATGCCTCGTAAAAGTTTCTAGAAATTTATTAATAATTTATGTGAAATATAAAAAAAAAACTTTAATGAATAACTTGGAACATTTTGAGAAAAAGGCCACTGAAGGGTTTGTACGTAATTTCTCCTTTTTGTTTAATAAATAGCTAATACGTAATTTATTATAACAATGAAAGAACGCATTTTCAAAAAGCATATTTCTGGTATTTCCATGATAATTAGTACTATACTGATCTTTTTTCATATATATTAGAATACAGTTTAATTGAAATATTTATAATTATACATATTTATGATTATCTACATTATTATAGCAGAAAAAAATATTGTTTGTTTTTAATCTCTATAAAGAAAGCTCAATTTCGATAGAAATTCAAAATGAAACTTCAGATTTTTTTTCATGAGTGATTTTTAAGGTTTTATTTTGGAATCGTGAAAGTAATCTTTATTTCTAAGCTTTCGAACACAGGTCAAAGTTATTAGTTGTTTTCTTTCAAGATGAATTTTGTATCCGTTGTTCATATAGAACATATAACATTTAAATTTTGCTTAAAACTGCAATACATTAAAAAAAAGATACTGAAGCATATTTGAGCCTATCTGTATTTGTTTTTAATTTTATTATGAGCCACCTAAAAAATTAGCAATAAATTAGCTATTTTCTACATGAAGTTTAGCGTAAGTTTGACCAAATTTCATAAATGTTTTCAACTTTACGGCTATCATAACTAAAATAATTATAGCTTTTCAAGCTTTAACCACTCTTATCTTTATAAATTATTCAACTTTTTAAAACACAATAGGCTTTGTAAATCAAAAAGCTGAGGTTGACCCTCTAACTGAGATCTGCATCTCTAAAAATTCGCGACGTTTGGTCACCTTATTTAAATATTAATACTCAGAAGCGTCTAAATGTTCATTTTAATGCATATTAAATTGCAGGAAATAAAAACATTAATAAAAATTTTACATATTATATTTCAAATAATTTTGTATGATTTTTTTAACCAATTTAATTAAACAAACAAACAAACAAAAAAAAATTCTTTAATTTACTATTTAAATACGAATTATAGAAGGAAAATTATACTAGTTTCATTTAATTTATTTAATCCAATTCTTATTAACTTTATAGCAAGCTGAAACAAGTTGGGTTTATACTCGGGGGAGGAACTAACGTTCTTGAGCGGCGCACATTGCAGCAGCTGCTTGGCACATAAAACTCTATCGTGATCATAAAACTGGTACTTCGATCCTTTCGACGGTTTACAGCGGGTCGTTCAAAACACAGACTACAACATAGGTGTTTGAAAATATACTTTATTTATCGATCTCGTACGTTTTCCAATATTTAAGGGAATAACTTTTGAATTTAAAGTGAAAATTCCAAACGATTGCAACAGAAAAAATGCTTTGTCACGTTTTCAATTGTTTCAACCGGTATAATTTTTCTTTTATACAATTGACACATAAAATAAAAGAGAGCAAAAGATCCAGGCTAAACTTTAATTGTAGAAATATTACATAGAAAATTCGTTAGTTTCTCGGAAATTTATGAATGTGTTTAATTTTGCTTTAAGTTAGTTTAATCAATATATAATTATAAGTTTTTACTTTAATAAACATTTGAATTTGTAGGCTGATTGTAACCGGCAGATTCAGACGATTTATTTTAATTGTCGGCTGTTTCTAACAAACAGATTCAGATGATCCATTTTGTTTAGAGGATGTTTGAAACCATATGAATTGTAATTTTCCAACTTGGCAAAAAATGTCCATGCCAGGAACCGAACCATGGACCTCTTGGCTGAAGCTGACAATGCTCTGCCAATTGAGCTATAATGGACGAATCTGGAAAACCTAATTCACCCAGATAACAACTTTATTGATCATTGCATCTGGTCTGATATCTGAGTCAGTCGACAGTATAAATCACAGGTAATGGAAGTCCAGTAAACGCTAGATACATTTTAACACAATTATTCTAATTGGTAAATAAATCATATGAGATGTAATTTTCCAACTGGGCAAAAAATTTCCAGTCCAGGATTCGAATCAGGGACTTCTTGGCTGAAGCTGCTAAAGCTCTGCCAATTGAACTACCCTGGACGAATCTTAGGAATCTAGGTTGACAGAGCATTGGCAGCTTTAGCCAAGAGTTACCTGGTTCGAATCCTGGCATGGGCATTTTTCGGCCAGTTGGAAAATTACAACTCATATGATTTATTTACCAATTAGAATAATTGTATTAAAATTAATCTAGTGTTTGAAACCGTCAGATTCAGATGATTTATATTATATAATAAGGTGTTCAAAAATGAACTAAACGTTTTCAAAATTCAACTAGTGCGTTGTGGCATACACAAAACTTTCTTCTATATTTTGAGTAAATCAGCAAATTTCGGCATACCTACTTAGGTGACCGCAACCAAAATTAAATAGCAATCTATTCTATATGAGGACTTTAAATTTGATGTTTCGTCGAGCCATGCGCGCATACACTGGAGATATAAGCATCACATAAATCAAACAAATCACTGATTTGTGGCATCCCCTCTTGGGGTATTTTGCCCAAAAAACTAATCAGAACCAGTTCATATAAGAATAGAACTTCATATGAAATTCCTTCTCATTGCACGCTGTAAGTTTGTGAATTAGAGCGCCAACAAAATTTGTGTCCCATATATACAGAGATACAGACATACATGCAGACAGATAAATATATTCACGGACAGACATTTCCTTATAAAAACCAGTCAAATAGTGTTCAAAGACCTTCTAAAACGTACAAATCTATCGAAAAACGTAAGTCGAAATATTCACGAACCCAATACTTTCTTCTTTTATAGCTAGAATAAAGTAATAAGTGGTAAACGGTAATAAATAGTGAAGATATACTTAGGGGAGAGTAATGTGTAAATCCAGGAATTTTTTTATAAACTTCCTTGATTTAATTCCAAATGTTGCCGATAGATGTCGTTGAACTTACAAAAGTTAATTGCTACTTAAAATAACGTTGAAATTTCAAAACGTAAAACATTTTTGTTTTCGCATTTCAACAGCTAAACAGAATGAAAATTAAAACCTAAGTGAACTTTGATCCCTTTTTATATGTTATTAGAAGTTACATTATTTTACTAACAGTTTAAAATAGCGGTAAAAGCTGAATGAAAAGTAATCCATCTTTATGCGTTAGTTTAAGCATTTTAACAGTTGGAGACATCAAAGCACCATCCATCGGTAATATTTGCAATTAAAATAAGGAAGCGTATTAAATAAATTTCCGACTTTACTAATTAATCTTCTTGCAGGTATAGTTTCAATAGCTGTCGCCGTTTACTTGTGATAATTTTTTAAAATTTTCAGCCCACTTTAGAACACCTGTATTTGTGAGTTGTATTCAAATATACGAAATGTTTGTGTTTCAAGGATTTTGAATTCATGAATTATAGCGCTTACTATATCGGATTCTAATATTTTGTACCTCTAGGCATTAACACACATAATCGCGATGTAGTTTTCAGTAAGAAAATTCCAATATCACCAGCTGTCTTCCAGTATTCAACAAATTCCTTTACTTCTGTATAGGTTTCTGTGAATATTCCATAAATTTATTTATCTGATGACAACCAATATGATGATACTATAGAAAGGTAAACCGTTTCAGCAAACGTCATAAGCTATAAGTGTTGTATATTTCAGAGATTTGAAACATATAAACAAAACTCTTTATAGACCATTAAAAGATCCGGGAAAACGGAGATTAAGAAAGGGTTTTTACGTCTGAAATAAATGCAGGCATTTTCAGTATAAAATTGTTATTAACGAAATTTGAATAAAAATAAAATACAGATTTTTATCAAAGATTTATACTTAAGATTTATACTTATCACTATTGGCATGATCAGTGAACAATTAGAAAGAAAGCAAAAGAAAAGAGCATTTGCAGTACAGATTAAAAATTTCCGAAACTTTCAGTGCATGTAAAAGTATAACTAAACAAGTATTATCGTTTTTAGATGATCAATATATTTTAATCAATATCGTTGCAAAGGATGAAAAAAAACTGGGTTAATTCCCGAGAATAAACGAGAATAAGCATAGAATTTTATTTTATTTTCAGAGGTTATGCCACTTTAATAGGTCCGATTTCAGAATTGTTTGCGTGTTATGAAACTTTGTGATTCACTGCATAAAATTATTTACGATAACAAATGTAAACATAACCAATAACATAAATATAGAAAATTAGACAGTTTACATGAAAACTAACGAAATACACGCTTAAGCTGCAGAAATATCAAGTAAGAGAAATTAAAATATGAAGTTACTTATAAGTAAAAAGTGACAGAGACAGATGACAGCTTCATCTTGCCTGACATGAATGTAAAATTCACCCCTGTTCTCCGAATCAACCACTGTAAACAAAAAAGTAAATGAATAAAAGAATTCAATGCAAAAACACAATGCTATAATGCAAAAATACAACTCGCAAAAAATTAATATAGAGTTTGCCTGAATAGTAGTTATGAAGGCTAACAGAAATTAAACATTTTAAACTGTTAAATAAACATTCATATCCTCACTCTTTCACAATCACAATTGTTGTAAAGCTAATACGTTTTAATAAATTATAAAAACTTGAAAAATGACAAGTTTTGGGAATTCATAATGAAAAATCTTTATTAAACTTTTCAGAGCAGTGCCTGAAATTTCAAAATAAAAAAATACTGGTTTTGTTTACCTTCAAAACTCTTTCCAAATTTCGAATATTCACCAAAATTTCGGGTTTATTACCCAAAATTTCTGGGTTTATTCTCGTCTCTCAAAATCTGTAGATTTTTTGCAACTCTAATTTTAATTGTGAAGCATTATGCAATATGCCACTATGTCTAGCAACTTCTGAACGAATAGATTTGATGAAATAACTTAAACAAGACATCTTCATATAATGAAAATTGAAAATTAATGTTTCATATTTAAAAAAAATACTAATTTTTTCTTTGAAAATGCAAATAATAAATAAAGCTATTTTACGATAAACAGCAAAAATATAACTGAAACTAAATATTATCGGAACATAAATTTAGTGTTTAAAAAAAATGTATATAATTTTTATAATTTAAATCAGCAGTTCCCAACCTTTTTGATTTTGAAGTATTCTTTAGAGTCAATTTCTGTGGCATAGGTCTTCACACCTGCCGTCCCCATTGTCTTATTAATGGTGGTTAGAAGTAATGTTACGGAACGCATAAAGACGAGATAGGTTGTAATAAGATGAAAAAAGTAAATATATATTTAAATAGTTCCAAAATCTCCATACAATGAAATTACATTATAGAAATATTGAAATTTACCATAATATTCAAATTATTCTGAAGCATAAAATATGCACATGATTTTTTCAAAAGTGGCCATGCATAAAAGTTTGCTCAAAATTCGATAAATCTGCAACAGATTTTATATTGATGGTGAGAGAAACAATAATGCGTATATTGAATATAACACAGTATTTACTGCATAATTTAGGTATTTTGGAATTCGCTCAGTTTTTTTTTTTTTGTGCGTATGACCCGGCATAGTCTGGGTTTTAGTTATTGATGAAATAACGAATAACACTTGTATTCACACGTCTTTTGAAATCCACACAGAGCCATTCTTTTTTCCCTTTATACCGACATTAAAAATATCCTCATCGAAAGATAGTTTTACACAACATTATTTTTTAATCATGTATTACCTATAACGGACCTCATTGAAACTTTCACAAAAGTGCTAGTTGCACATAATGCTTACTTCACTCATGGACACTTACATACCTTACTGTAACACATTACTTAAGTGGACTAATTAGTTAAGATACATCTAAGTTACATATGGTGGGACTTATGATGTAAACAAAGCCTTACAAATGCCTTTCCTTGGTTTACTTCAACGATGTAGCATTTTCAGATATTTAGACAAGATATGCACTGGGTGTGGGAAAAATTCTTGAACAAATTTTAGATAAAAATTCTATGTAGTAAATTAGATAATATTAATACATTTTTATGCCTATTTATTAAACACAACATTTTTTAATGATAATATACTATTTGTTGCTATAGATCCTGATGTATAAATTAAATAAATACAAATCATTGTCTCAGATTAGAGAATTACACGAAACTGTAGGGAACTTCTCTAAAATTCAAAAACTTCCTCCTTAAACTATTTGCCATGCAATGAAATGTTATCTTGAAGTCGGCAACACAAATGATCATTCTAGGAGTGGAAGGTCTCGAATTGCAAATAAATCACGAATCCGTACAGTTATTCGGAGAATAATCTTTCTGAATTCTTGTTGCTCAATGAGAAATATGACTTCTGATCTTAAGGTCAACACAGGAGAAATGCAAAATATAATTAAAATAAATTAAAATATAATCCTTACAAACTTTGAAACGCCCATTATCTAAATAACAAAATACCAAAGAATTCGTAACTTCCTTCCCTGCATAGCTCCGAAATGTTCGCAAAAACATTCTTCATTTCAAGTGAGTCTTTTAACAGAAGAACAGCTTTTGGGTAAGGAAAACGAGAGGATTCTAACAGCAAATATGCAAACATTACCAGTACTGATCAAGAGAGACTATTAATTTAGTATAGTTTATCTATTTTTCTGGATAAAAGGAGAAAAAATAGGGTAACGGAAACCAGTGGTGACACTCTACCAGTAACGGACACTTTAAAGTTTGAACTTTAAAAAATATGATTTAATAGAGGTTCGCACTCTCTACAGGGTTGCTCATTCAACCCTCCAGTGTTAACGCTTCTAACTACAGAAATTTAAAGCCATCAGTTTCGGAACTAGGTGATTTCAAGTCAAACAATGCGACCTTCTATTCATCTTATCGTAATTTCGTATAGTTTGAAATAGGAAAATTTTATTTTTGATTTTTATTTGTGCATTTTGTTACACATTTGGCTTTAACATGACTATAATGGGTCTGAAGATATGCTATATTGTGCTTATTTTTGAATTTTGAATCAACTTGATGCATTTCTTTCAGGTGACTACTACTGGTACCGCAACATATCACCATAATCAATAGTGGACAGCTCTGTCAAAAAGTGGAATCCTGGTGAAAGCGAAGACTGCTGCGAACAGTGCGCCAGGGCGTAAATAGCGTAATTATATTTTGCAAAGGAATTCAACAATTTCGCCTCAATAACGCAGAATGTAACACCAACAAGAGCTGTATCAGTGGAAATAAGTTGTTGAAATGGTTCGAGAAGTCCACAGCTAGCTGACAGAAAAGGATCTTCACTCAATGTTTAAAGATTCTAGCAGAGAGCATTACACCAAAGAAACAGCAATATTTTCTAAATCATGAAGTTATCGCTTTTAAAGTGGGAAAATCCGTTTACTTCAGTTTATTATAGTAATCGTCGCTATAATTAATCGAAGAAAAATCTGGTAGCCAAATCCAAAGGACCGCTTGAATGCTGAGTAAAATTCGCTTACGACAACCGCCATTTTTTGAGTCAGCGACTAGGCTTAGTATTCAGGAGCTGTGATTAGGTTAGGCCTTTTTAAGATTACTACAGAATGCTGTAATTAAAATTCCATCTACGCGTTAGGACTTAATTGCAATAAAATGCTGTGATTAAAGCATTGTTATTGAAATGTGCTATGCAACAAAGTTGTTAAAGTTTTTAGAGACCCTTTTTGAAGCATTGGATAAAAGTTTTTTTTTCACTGTATTAACTCATTAACATAACACTCTTTTTTTTAATAATAAATATATTTTTAGCCGTTTCTGGAAGAATGCAAACATGTCCATTACTGGGATAGATAGCTGACCACAACGGGATTTTGTATGTTCACTAGTAGCGACAATTTTAGTTCTCCGAAAAAAAAATCGATTTTGTGAGGAAAAATGCTTAAAGCAGATATTTTTGCAGCACAGTCGTGTACAGAAAACCATAATTGAGATATCGAACAATAGACCAGATAACACGCAAAGTTCCGAAAAGGTCATTTTTGCTTTTCTTCGGATTGTAGTGCAAATTACATGTATTACACGACCATATATCATGGTCGCTGAAATGTTATGAATACTAGGTTTTTCGGATAACCGTCAGGAAACCAATATTATTTAATATTTAGGTATTCATTTTCCACGCATGCGCACCTTGTTTCTCCATCAGCAAATTTGTTCTGAGATTAGTCATTCGTGGAAGGTGATAAAATTGAGTAAAGAGGTTGAGTAAATGTCACGTAGCATAGTTTTCCCGGTCCTGATTATACAGGCTTTTCACATGTAATATAATCTAAATGAATCTAATGTAAGTTAAGGTAGTTTGTATTGATTTAATTTCGTAAATAATGATTCTAATTCAAGAACTACATACACAATCATATTTTTGTTTTAGTTCTTGAATTAAATTACCAAAAAGCCAAAAAAAAAATCCATTTATTGTATGTTTTTATTATATAAATTTGTATAATAGCATATTTATATGTTGTGCGAGTTCTTTAAACATGCTTTGATTGTAAAATACAATAGATACAGAGTGAGATTTGTCTATCTTTTAAATTACATTATTATCACCGATGCTCCCCAATTTAAAAATATTCATCTTATGGTTCATGTGCTTAAAAAGACACCGCCAAAAGTCGAAGTTAATTTTTTTCATTACTTCTTACGAAATGTTTTATTTTGTTATATTTTAGTAATTTATCTTGTTTAAATTTTCATTTAAAAATACCATTCAATAACAGATGATTTTATACATGTGCGTTTAAGACATAAAATTTTTGTTGTATGCGTTGCTAGAATATTTTATGTATTATTATTATTATTATTATTCATACTTTGTTTAATAAATTTTCTTTTCATATTTAAAAAGAATGAATTTCAATGAAATCAAACTATTTAAATATCAGATGTTTCAATATACATATTAATAATTATGAAAGATTTGAAAATGAAGGTTTATATATAAAAGAAAAAAAAAGGAAAAGAAAAAAGTCTTAATAATGTTAACTGATAATTACAAAAAAATTACGAAGCATCAATAAACTTAATTCAGAGATAAATCATTCTGAAAAACTATTGTCTTTCTGTATTAAGTAGAATGATAACATGCTGAAAGAAAATACTAAAAATAAACAAATATATAACATGCATATTGTATAAAATTATTATAAATGGAAACTACCTATTTTTTTTATTTTTTCTCAGTAATTATATAAACACCAAATTTTGTTTCTATATAATTCTTAAATGGAGATTACTCCTTACGAAATTAAATTATGCAGTAATACTTATCTTACTTCAGTTCGTCATAACAATAATTGATAGTGGACTGACCATTATCAGTTTCCAAATATAAAAACACAAAACTAAAGACAACATAGGAAACGAAAACATAAACAATCTCCAACCGAAAAATTAAAAATATTATGAAATTTTGAAGATATCTAGGCCTCATGCAAAAATATAATATGCAAATTTTCTTGTTGCCCGAATTCACTTTAAAAGGAAGATTTTATCTCAGGTATATGTTCGACTTTATTTTATAACTTATTAATGGTAAGGTATAGATCAAAAGCTTTAAGATGAAAGTTATCTATTTTAATTAGTTCTATCAAATTTAAACAAAAGTGAGAAAACTTCTTTAAAACAAACAATTCTTAATGTTCATTCTAACAAAATGTATATTACATTTTAATTTTTTTTAATGTTATCAACAACTAATATTTCATTAGCATTCGATAGAACTAATAAAAAAACAACTTCTAATCCTTAAAAAAAATCTATCTCTTACTGTTAATGAATTATTATAAAATAAAGTTGAAAAATATTCTGAGAGTGAAATTTGCTCATTAAGGTGAATTTGGACAAAAAAAGAAAAAACAAAATCCGCAGATCTTCTTACAAGGTTAATATAAAACCCTGAAACTATCCTTGCATTTCTACCTTTTGGTACGATTGTCCTAAAACATTTAAATACAATCTACATCGGATTGTATCAACTAGCAAACTTTTAAAATCATTGCCGCAATATTTGCATCCGTTGAGCTAAAACACTTTAAAAATCATTTAATTATTTACATGTTGGGGTTAGAAAAAGGTTTTAAAAATGAAAAACTGTTATCTGGGCGCTGTGTTCACAGTCACGAAAACTAAGAGCGGTACACAAAAATAGGCGAAATATTTTATTAAAGTGTCCATTACTGGTACAATTATCTTAACCTTTTGAGAGGGGCTTTTTCAAGAATGCATGTTAAAACGTGACAAATGTTGTCCTGCCCCCATGTGCAATGGAATTTCAATCATTTTGGTGGTTGTCGGTAATAACTTGTGGAGATTATTTGCGGTCTTTGAGCTCTTGCACTCTTTCAATGACCATCCAGTGAGTTTAAAAAATATTCTGCTAGGGCCCAGAAGGCGAGAAACAATTAACAATTCTGCGTCGATCATTTTCCTGATTTTGTATAGGGCAGTTGCAATTGACGTCATGCTGGAGGTCACACACTACAAATAGGCAGTTGTGATTGGTGGAACTACCCTGACCTCCAGTTGAAGTACAATGGTTTATCAGCTGATTGCAACTTCCCTATTAACAAAAGAATAGCCCCAGAGCTCGGTGGATTTAAATTGAATGGGTATTTACCTGGTCTGCTATAAAGCATAAAGCTTGCTGTATATGTCACAGCAGTTTGTAGAACAGAAACATATGCATTACGTTAACTCCAGACCCATCTGCTTGAATCCCCACAAAGCGTTTGAAATCACACTATCATTCATTCAAATAATCACGTCTTCTTCTCTCGTTTATTAATATAAATATCTGAATTTTATGCTTCATTTTTAAACTTTCATTTTCATATTCAGCGTATAACGCGCGCCTGTAAAATTTGACAAATTTTCTTGTTTCAAAAGTGCGCATTTTTTAAAAATTATTAAGCCATTGATAAATATTTGAAATTTTGTTTTTGGATTTTAATGTAGTTAAATTCAATTTTGTTTTATAATTTCATGCATCTTTCATATTAAAAAAATTGCTTTTAAATTGCCTTTATTTGATTAGAAACTATGTAGAAAATGGTATCAAAATATTTCTACCCAGTTACGAATAAGAATAAAATATTTGTTATAAAGAGATGAAAAAGGAAAGTTGCTCAGACAAACGTGAGTTTTCCTCAAGATGTTCAATGCAAGGACGTGACTGTGTATGTAAAATATACACTAGAGACGTTATAGGACACTATACAGTCCAGTACTTTCCAACAAAATGTTTCAAAATGAGAGTGGATTTATTTTATGGGATTTGAATTCTCGACCATCTGTGTTCTCCGATGCCTACAGATTTCCATCTTTTCTGAAATTCCAAGTTATTGACCGCAAAAGTATTTTAGGGAATATTAATATACTTCTTTGTCATAGATACTTATTTACCATTTCTTATATATAAGAAGAATAAGGCAATAAGAATAAGATCCAGAGATTAATCTTTCCATGGCATTAAACTTTAAACAGATAAAATTGAATAATGATAGATCGTGAGATTTAATAATTTTGCTTATATGTTTTCATGATATAGGATGTGTTACAAATACTTAAAATTGGTGATATAAGAGTGATATATGTCTTTCAAGTTTGAATATTTTCTTTTTCTGAGAAATAATTCTTTTCAATATAAAAAGTCAAAATTAGTTGTCAGAAAGCAAAAATTCAGTTTTACTGCAACCTGACAAACAGCTTAGAAGTTATCTCGTGTACTGTTACCGGGACGATGGACTATGGGAGAAACAATTATTGTATTCAAAATATTCTGTTATTTGTACAACATAAATGGATTGTATAACTTTTCACATTCATGTATAATCCTTGACTCTCTTATCTTAAGCACACTGGTTTTGACAAATGAAAGACAAATTACGCTAATAGTAGTCCAGCATCGATAATTGAATAAATCTAATTTTAATGCTTGGAAACTTTTCCATAGAAAATTTCACACGCCTTACATTCATAATATTCAAATTTTAATTGCTTAAAAGGCGTATAGCCAAAATAGTGAAAAATTATCCAAGCCGGGACTCGAACCCGGGTCATCAGAAATTTTCTGTGAAAAAATTTCCAAGCATTAAAATTAGATTTATTGATGCTGGATTCCCTTTGGTTTCGTGTTTGCCCCAGGGTTGGTGGCTCACGGAAAAATATTCCATCTTGTGCTGCGTTTGCAGCTTTGCCAACATGTTATAGTGAGAAGTGCCAAGCTGGGTGTCTATCTAAGTGGTTCAATTGGTAGAACGTCAGTTCACTATACTGATGACTCGGGTTCGAGTCCCGGCTTGGATACTTTTTTACTATGTTGGCTATACGCCTTTTAAGCAATTAAAATATGAATATTATGAATGCAAGGCATGGAAAAATTTCCAAGTGTTAAAATTAGTTTTAACATGTTTTTCATCATGTATATATACAAAATGGTTATTTTGAGTACTCTGATTCTGAAAACACCAACGTAAGATAGAAAATGCTTTAACCCTCTGAGCGTTTTGAAAAAGGGTAAAATTGTAATGTTGTTTTCACTGCATTTTGTTTTAAATGCTAAAAAAATATGATTTTTTAAGCATTATAAATA
The DNA here is from genome assembly GCA_963931845.1 of Maratus michaelseni. Taxonomy (NCBI): domain Eukaryota; kingdom Metazoa; phylum Arthropoda; class Arachnida; order Araneae; family Salticidae; genus Maratus; species Maratus michaelseni. Next base: position 250,323,304 of record OZ007590.1, on the reverse strand, counting down.
AAACTTAATTACAAATATGAATGTAACCCTTGAGAGTATTAATCATTCTTCAATGTTTTGAAAATTCATTAAATCTATAGAGTTATATTATCTTAAACATTGCATATATTGCAGTGAAACCTGGAGCTTAGTGAACGGAATATTACGTTCCACACGCTTAGAGGGTTAAAGAGTCCAAAATTCGAAGATACGAATTAAATAAATAGAATTTAATAACAAATACTCTTGCAAAACATATTTCAGGAAATTATGAGAAATTTTTCATGAGGAAGGGGGATTTTCACGGATACTCATTCTGCTGAAAAAAAACACCACACTGCCAAATAGAGATTATTTCTTTAGTTCTCAAGAACAAAATGAAATAAAATATAAATTTTTACTGCTTACCAGATTCATCTACGATGTATTAAAATAAATATGTTTTGCATCTAATATAATACATAAAAAATGTGATAAATCCTTTCAAATTAATGACATATTCAGAACATGATATAAGAAACAGTTTCCATCCAATCAAAAAGTTTCGAAAAAGAAGCTTAAAAATTGCGGAGTGATGTTGCTATCTCATTCAACTTGTTTATCTGCTATCTTTATCTGGATGCAGGGGGTGAAGTTACTTGTAATGTCAGCTCTGAACGGCAGAATTTGAAAAGCTTTTTTTGAAACATGTCAAAGATTTTTCAAAACACATTTTTACGTTTTAACAAAAGGTTTATTCATGTTTACCTAAATGTCACTGAATTCTATACAACTTTGTTTGAAAGACAAGTCTGAAGAGAAGTACAAAGAACAGTCTTTTCAAAACATAGTGGAAAAAACCTTCTTTAGTACATGAAAATAAAGTTGCACTTTTTCATCTATAGTAAGATACATATCTATTAATAGTCGTTACGATTTTTTTGAAACTATCAATCCTTTTTCATAAAGCGTATTATTTTTTTTAGTCTTTTAAACGAAAGAAAAAATCGTAACATTGTTAAGTAGTTAAACATCCATTTTCTCAGTCATAAGACAGCTGTGTTTGACATTTTCATAAATCATGCTTCAACTATTTATTTCAGTTACACATTACCCTGCAAATAACTTTTATAAAGTTCTGTTCATAGACTGTGATTACTTGAACAAATAGATACAATTTACGGTAGATTAAATGCACTATTATTTGCGAGAAATTTCATGAAGCCGTTCTTAGCAATAATACATTATGGAGAAAGACTAGCTCTTTAAAAATCTTAACCAAAATATAGGGTGTCCACAAATTATTTTCAAGGTTTCCTTAACTCATTACTTTTAATTTAAGAACATGGCGAAACATATTACAACATATTTGTAAAGTACAGTGCAAAAAGTTTTCTTAATAACACTAAAAAGTTGCATATGCGTAAAGTTGCACCTCAAAACGTTATTAATCAACTAACGATTGCAAACAAATATTAATTAATATTAAAATTTTAGGAAATTCATCAAAAAGGTTCTTTCCTGTATGTAATCCTTACGACTCCGCAAGGGTTGACGCATAAATTGGTGGAACATACTTAACTTTATTTGTGTTATTAAAAACATTTTTTGAGTTGCTTTACGAATATGTAATATTATTTTTCGTCATGTTCTTAAATCAAAAATTATGAGGTAAAGAAACCCCCACAATAATTTATGGGCATCCTGTATAATTCTCAATTAATACACAAATTGTTATGGGTGTTGATCTGATGGGTTTTTGATTATTTGAATCAAATTCATTCCTATATAATGCTAAACATTTGTTTAAGATCAAAGGCAACAATATACAGTTATTATTAATTGCTAAATTGTGACACTATAAACTATACATTTTATTTTCTTGGAATATTTTTTATGTTTTAAAAATACCCCTTTCATGTTGATGTAAGCCGTGTTGTTGATGTTAAGTCGATATACTATACACTTTTGGGAATGATAAAAATGAAATATATTTTTTAAAGATTACATCAAGTGCTACATCAACTTCATCATCAAATGATACATTATACTTTCAAATATATTTTACATTTTATTTAGTCATATCACTTATTATTTTACATCATTACAGGGTGATATACAACTTACCTACCAAGATTAAGCCTCAATTTGTCAGAGGGTACTAAGTGTAATTCTTCGAAAATTTTGTGATATAAACTTGGCGTAAAGGTATTTTGTTTAAAGTACTTTTATATCGCTTAGTAGTATTTAAAATATTAGTTTTCCTTACAACTAAGCACATTATTTTTATTATCAAAGTCTAAATTCGGACAAGCTAAAGTCAAAAGTGAGAAAGAAGAGAATTCAAAATGAAGTTTGGATTCACATTTGTCTCCAATATACAATAACCAAAGTGCTTGCAAAGGTATCCAGAACTTTTCCAACATCCCATATCACCTCGATGTGGACGTCCTTCTTCCGTAGTGGTGTTCATCCAGAATGGAAGATATCGTTCTCAATTTGTTCACTAAAATAGTTATTAGGCGACACGGACATGTGACGTAATTTTTAAATAATTAAATTTAATACTAGATGAAATATTAGCGTTTAATCTTGGTAGGTAGGTTTTGGGTCAATCTGTACGTTTCCACATTTTTTTTAGTAGTAAAATTCAATTTTGAAGATAATTATTCTTTTCAATGAGGATATTTCTATTATAATCTTCGATATCACCAGGATGTTCAGTATCCTTATTTCGAATGTTGGGGCGCGACACCAATAGAGAACTTGATGACTGATTCATAACAGCAAAGGGGTATTTTTAAAGCATAAAGACCAGCAAGAGCATTTTTGGAATTGCATTTGCTTTCATTGCATTTGTAGTATCATGTGTAGATTTTATGGGATGTCATAATTTTTTTTATCCTCTCGAATGCAACAGAATAAAATCTTAAAACCTCTAAAATGATAGGAAAGAATCTCTCTTTCAAGAAGATATTTTGATTGATTCACTTAGTGAGTCATATAAACAGTCGCTAAAATCCGCAGAGGTAAAATCTGAAATGACAGAGAGATGTGGTTAAAACATTTGCCAAAGCTTGAACTCAAAAACACGAGCGGTGCAAATAAAACGTCTAGTATTTTTAATCTTTTCAAGAATTCTCCGAATAAAAAAAACATAGCACATCAATCGGAAACAATTGCTACATTGGAAGACAAAATAGATAAAATTAGAAGATTTAAAATAAAAATTTTAAAAATCAAGAAAAACGGAAAAAAAGTTACCAAAATCTGAAGTATTGAGCACGTGTATTATTTTTACAAACAAAAGTTGAAGACAGAAGTCCTAAACATTTTAATGGACAGTATCAAAGAAGAAGTTAAAAGAAAACTCCAATATCAACAAATAAACAGCCAAAACCATGAACTATTGAGGTATGGAAAGTCCATATTCAGTCCATTTCTTCTAATATGAGAAATTGCTTAGCAAGAAAATAACCTTCTTGCATCTTCCCCGCACTGTTCCGATACTGTTCTATCTACTCCTAACATACGCAACGTTCAACAGCACTGATATTTTTCTGCTTAAGGAATAACACACCTTTACAAATTTGGTAAAAAAAAGTCATTATTTTTCGCTGCGATTATACAAAATAATATAAAATATGAAGATTTAGATGCAATATGTAGTATATTACAGTAACAATTTTGCATTGGAAGATAAAATAGGTCAGATTAGAAGCTTTAAAGTGATATTTAAAAAATCAAGAAATAGAGAAGAAAAGGTGCCAAAATCTGAAGTATTCAGCATCTGTATTATTTTTACAAACAAAAATTGAAGACGGAAATCCTAAGCATTTTAATGGACAGTAGCCATGCGAAGTTGAAAGAAGTGTGTATTATCTACAAATATATAGCAAAATCATAAAGTATTGCGGTATGGGATGTCCATATTCACTCACAGTTTAAAGAGAGGCCATTCTTTTAATATGAGACACTGCTTGACTAGAAAATCAACTTCTTGATGCCTCTTGACGTATTTCCCGTTTTATACTGTTCTCGCTACTCCAAAGATAAACATTGTTCAACAGTGCTGATACTTTTCGGCTTAAAGAATAACACATCTTTAAAATTTTGGTAAAGGAAAGTAATTTCTTTTCGGTGCGACGATATAAGATAATATATAATATGAAGATTTAAATGCAATATGTAGTATATTATAGTAATAATTTCTCCATTGGAAGACAAAATAGATCTGATTACCAAAAATTACATATGTACATATAGTCATATGTAAATTTAGATATAACTTAGATTACATTTGTAGATTTAACAATAATATGTAAATTTCTGTGATATGAATAGTCTTTACAAGACCATTCATATTACAGATTATTGCTTAAAAGAACTCTTACTCTTAATTTTTTTGTGATACATTAATATATTTGTGATAAATGTATTAAAATGTTTTCAGAAATACTAAAGAGAAAAAAAGGCAGTATTTATGTGCATGAATTTAGAGTTCAATGTGAACAAAAATATGAGGTAATACCACCAATCATCCACCAATAAACATTTCAGATTTTTTTAATTGAATTTAAAGTAGCTCATCTAAACTTTAGTATATCTTCGAAAATAATACATTTTTTTTCGAAATATTACTGAAAAGACGCGTTTTAGGCGCCGGAAAAAGCTGAAAATTCATAAAATTCAAAGCATCATAACTTGGTATATTTTTGTTTTACTTGTTAGAGAAAAGAGTGCGGTTTTCTAAATATAAATCATAGAACCCAGGGATTGTAGAAATTTAAATCTAATAACTTTTACAAAATTATCTATTTTGATTTAAATATCTTCTAAGATATAAAGAATATTAATTAGAACTTTTTCCGTTGAATGCATCCCTCTAAAATTACCGGTTCAGGAATTAGCTACTCTGCAGAGATGAGAGAGGACACCCCCTGTATATAAAATACAACCAGGAGCGATTTTTGTAGAAAACATTAACATCCAATCTTTTACTGGCTTATAATTTTTTTTATTTCAGTTGTTTTCTGTTTCTTATTTTTTCGATGTCACATACTATGGCAATCTTAACAGACATCAGTTATGTCCATTACCAAACCTGGGCGTAAATTCTGATTACAGAAATTTAAAATAAAAAAATTGTGATTTCTTTTTTTTTAATATTCGGATTTAATGTATAAATTTTAAAATAAAGAAATCCACAATAAATTAAGGGGGGATGATCCGTCTTTCCCCTCTTATAATTAACCAATGAACTCGCATAGCTAATCCTAGAAGCGCCTTATTACAATGAACATATACACAAAATATGAAGAAAATCGGATATTTCAGCATAAAAAACCCATTTATCTAAATTAAGGGGGGTTAGCCCCCGCCCCTACTCCCTTTACACTTAACCAATTAACCCCCAAAACTAATCAAAAAGCACCTTATCACAATGAACCTATATACAAAATTTGAAGAAAATCGGATAATTCTGCATGAAAAACCCATTTATCAAAATTAAGGGGGGTTAGCCCCCCCGTTCCCCCCTTTATACTTAACCAATCAATCCCACTAATCAGAGAAGCGCCTTATCAAAATGAACCTATATACAAAATTTGAAGAAAATCGGATAATTCTGCATGAAAAACCAATTTATCAAAATTAAGGGGGTTAGCACCCCGTTCTCCCTTTTATACTTAACCAATCAACCCCTAAAACTAATCAGGGAAGCGCCTTATCACAATGAACCTATAAACAAATTTGGAAGCAAAACGGATATTTCTATCAAGAGTTATCGCGTTACGTACATACATACATACATACATACAGAACGGGCGGGCACATTAGCTCTCAGGCTTTGATAGCCTGTGAGCTAAAAAACAATAATTAATAAATAAACATTCTAAAATATTAAAAATTGTAAAAGAAGATAGACGACATTTAATTAAAACAACAAGGCACAAAAACTCGAAAGTAAAACAATGGATTTGAAAGAATCTTTAATTTTTTTAAATAACAACGTTGAAAAGTTTTTTTTCGCTCGGAAGTATTTTATTATAAAAAAGGAGAAAATTTTGCTGTTAACTTTAAAACTCTTGATAGTAAAGAGAAAAAAAAATGTTATTTTAGGACACATAAGCAGTGAAAGCTTTTTGCTTGTTTCTTGGGGCAACTATAAAGAGAAAATAATAATAAAAAAGGGAACAGCGAAAAACTATTAATAAACTATCCTGTAGCTCTTAAAAATGAAAGCTACAAAGTTAAAGGTTTCAGAGAACTTTCTCTTTTTTATGCAGCTAATTTGCTTTTGGATAATTAAATTACAAAATCGTGTGGTCTGGTAATATATGGAACAGGTTGTGTACATTAATCCATTTATGTAATATAAAATTAATATTTTATAAAAGCATTTATACATTATAAATAAAAATATTTACAATTATTACACATATTACCTTTTTATTTTTTTAAAATACGAATCTTTATGCTTTTCATATTGTTGTTCGCGTTATTATTCAACAATATGGCGCAGTGTACGTACAAGATTTAAAAAAAAAACTAAATACCAAATGAAAAATTATTTGAATCTTTAATTTTCAATAATGAAAATAAATATTAAATCCCTTAAATTTATTTTATGTTTTTTCATTTTTAAAATATTGAAATTAAAACACAAAAATTATCACATAACCCCATTTTAGGCAGCAGGGGGCGGAGTATACGATCCATGACCTTTTTAGGGTTTCGTTCATTTCACAAAACCCTATTACTCCCAATCCGTTGTCTGTCCGTCACAGAGCCGTTCTCAGAACCTATTACATACTATTACTCTTCTCTTACAGAGTTGAAACTTTGTGTATATATAACTGAATATCTGCTATGAAGCTCAAAATATTAAAATTTGAAAAAATCGTATTATTTTAATAAATAGAGATAAAAAACCAAAATTCTAACAGCCTTTTCCTATAAAATTTAAACATTTTTCGTTATAGTATTTGCCAACAATTAAAAATCCACAATAAAATTCTTTCTACAATAATTAATTTTCTATTGAAAGATTTCCACGTAAAATAAAAAGTTTCACCAATTGAAAAAAAAAAAGATTATAACGTCATATGGGTATTAAAATGGAAAATTTCAAAGATTTCTCAATAATACAAGGAGTAGGAGTATGTGTATGTACAGAAAGCAGATTAATATCACGTCATTAGAGAATTAAAAAGAAAATTAATCTGACGTCATATCGAAAGTTTAACGGATTTCTCAAATGTTTGAGAATAATACAAAACGAGTATCAATATGAGTAATAGAGAATAGTAAATATATGAGTTTGAGGAACGTATTGAATCATGATAAAAACCCGATCATGGAAATTGTCGCATATTTTAACATTTTGAAGGTGTACTACATGTTTAATTTTGATTTTTTTTTAATATCGCATTTAGTCCACATGACAGATATTATTGTGACAGAGTATAATAGTGGGCTTCGCCCGCTATAGGGCTGGTTCAGATATTCGAAAATACGAAAAAATAGACCGGTAAATTTTTACTTTATAAAAAACATGACTTTCTTTCCTTCTTTTTTTTTTTTTTTTTTTTTGCTAAATGAAATTTTTTGGATTTATTAAAGAAAGGATAAAGTGTTTTGAAAGGAATATTAAACGAAACCCTTTGTGCTATCTTCGATCACACTTACCCACTTGTTTTTTCTTTTCTTCGTTATATTGTTCTATTTGTGTAATACCTGTCTTTTAAAGGCGTGTTGAGAAAAACGAGAAAAAATGTCTTTATAAACTTTACTACAGTACTCAATATACAGGAATGCAACAAATAAAGGTTTTTTTTCCCCCACAGCCTCAATGTCTTCTTCAGCTAGATTCAAAACATTGGTCACTTAAACCCTTTGTATCACCGCGTTGCATATATGCAACATACGCAAAAGTCAATGTTAGTTACACAGTTCGCTTTAAAAGACTATTATATTTATTGCTGCAATCTTTCAAAATAAAAATTGTCCATAGACTTCTCAACAGACGGAGATACTGAGTTAATTTTTGATATCAATTTTTTTAATCTTTTGCGTGGTTTTACATCCGTAATGCGGAAATGTACTTTGTAAGCTTTGTCGTATACTTCACAATTTTGTATTAGAAAATTGACAATATTTATGAGAATTGTGTAATTTTCTGTTTATTTCCGATTTGAAAAAAGTGCATTTTCAGTAATAATTTTTTATTTTTATGTTCTAATTTTTTTTAATCATTTTTTACATGGTTAAAATGATGTATTCTAACACCTGAGTAAATATTTTTTAAATCGAAGTTGTGGAGTCACAAAGGATTAATCATAAAATACGATTCTGACAAACGAAATCGATATAAAGTATATGAAAATAACACATTATATTTATGTAAAAAATGTTAAGAGAATCGGCATTTAGAGTGTTAAAACTTATCACTCAAGGTAGTGTATAGGGCCAGAGATTCGTATAGGATCCATACCATATTTTGATTAATATTAAATATAATTCACAAAAATCCTGAATGTATTCGCAGAGACCTGCTAAATAAAAAGTAACTAAGGGGAAAAAAATGTGTTTTTTAATTTTTCATGACCTTGGTCTAAAATGGTTGCGATTTCCCAAATTCTATACTTATTAATGAACAGAAGATGGCAAAGAATTTTTTTAATGTTTATAATTATAATTATACTACATTGTTTTTCCAAAATATTTCATAATTTGAAACTTTTTGCGTCTGTATTAAATAATGGCCTTTTATTGCATTCTAAAACAAATAATTTTCAAATCTGAAATATAGGATACTCCAAAAAGGATATGCATGTTAAAATTCTATTCGTATATATTGATGTAAATTTCATTAAATCATCTTATTTTAATATTCACTAATCCCGGACTGAACTACATTAAAGTTCCCAAAAGGAAGGCAATTAGGAAGGCAATTAGGGGACCAACAATAAATTAAAAAAAATAATAATATTTGTGATAAACCTGTGTCATAAAAACTTGAAATGCTCTGCAGCTATAAGAAATGATTAAATAAGTCCTGTACAATGTGTGTATACATTTGTGTAAGGTTAGCATTTATAATTCATGATGATATAAAAGTTTCGTTGAAGAATTCAAGCATATTTCGCATGTTTTTTGTTTACAATATACATTGTTTTAACCAATTTTAACATTTTCTCTGAGACATCTAGACAAAAGGTAGAAAGAAACATTATACCGAATTTAGAAAATGAATATTTGATAAAATATGAACATTTGTATGAAATAATTTCTAAATGTGCATGAGCAAATGACAGCATAATATATTTTTTCATAATTTACCAATCAAATATATAGAGCAATATAGAGAAACCTACATAAAAAGATCATACAAATAGCTAGAAAATTCAGGAAGTTATCGGCGATGAAGTAGGTTATCGTTGAGTTACTTTCTAAAAATGACTACATGATAAGGGATTTTCCACAAATTGTCATTTTCATAATACGTTACGGGACACTTAAAAGTTGGGTACATTGGGTTACTTAAAAGTTATTAACGCTCAAAATACTCGTATACTTATAAAGAAAAATAAATCACATATATTGTACTAAATTGCATTTGATAAATTATAATATTGTATATTATACTAGCAAACTATGTCCAACGCGCTGCTCCATTTACCAAATGAATCTTAAACTAAACAAAATGATTAATTCAACCTTGTATTTTAAAATAATTCGGACTTTCATCGGAAGAGTCATTCCGCATTGCTGAATACAATGTGAACGCCATTGCGCTATTATATTATCTTATGTGTTAGACAAAATTCAGGCTATTAAGCAACTCTTTTATTTCATCATCTATAGTTGCATTTTATAGAGAAATGTGACCGTTGTGACCAACAGAAATTAAAATGTTCTCTAGTCACAACACTACTAAAAAAGAGAATCAGAATCAATTCAGAGATTGATCATTGAACTTAAATAATGTTCGGGTTATTCATTTTCGTTTGCTAGTTCTGGAACTTCGGGCTTCTCAGGTTGGTTCTATGTGTGGTTTTGGTATCTTTAATAAAATCTCACTCTACGTTACATTATATTTCGTAATATACATCATCTTCTCGCAGGTCTACTACAGTTTTCTATCTTCAGGGTCCATCAGAGTAAAAAATGTAATGAATTATTTGCACACAAAAAACAGTGTTTACATTCATATTTAAAACAAAATGTGATAGTTAATAGATTTTTAAAGATGAATTGTTTGAATAAAATTAAAATAACGTCGTTTTCACTCCCTTTTCATTTTATATACCATTTGCAATCTTGTAACAATTAATTTGGAAAAACCTCGATAATTGATTCTGGTAGAAAAATAATCTTCTAGTTTGCATTACATAAAGTCTTCCTTATCTTCCGTAATCGAGAACATAACCAGTTTGAAGTGAAACAGGAAACGTGTCTGTAACGACATGCATACAAATGTACCAGAGTTATGTACAAAACGAAGGTAATTAAATAACGCGGCAAACTACGCTGCATTAAATATAATGTCAAATTGCTGTTGACTGAAATATACATCTTTCACCATTAAAACACCTTGATAATGATAAAGTTAGTCATGTGAAATTTTTAGTGATAATCTTTTTGGTGAATATTGTAATCGAAGATTTTTTTTTTAATTTCTCTAATGAGCATAATAACATGGATAAATTTTTGTGTGTGTGGTTATTGTGATGTTGCTATATTTCTCTTATTTTCAAGATTACACTGTTCTTCAGAGCTTTGTCTAAATAAACCCCATAATACTTATAATCGTTAATTTGTCACTAAGTTCAGTGGCTAGTGCTGTGCGTCTGCCGAAATTGTTTCATAATGATAGAAATTTTATCAAATCTGAATTCCAGGTACTTTTTTCCTTATCTAAGCTAAAATACAAATAGTGTTTCTTGGCCACCATTGGCATTTCAAATTTTGTTTTTTCGTACATTGCAAGGATTGCTTTTTTAGTGATAGTAAAATAATTGTAGATGAAAATTATATAATAGTAAGTCTTCTTTTGTCCGTTTGCTTCATATTGAAAAAACATAAATTTACTAATCGCTGAGTACAAATTTCGTGTAATCTTCTGCAATCGGATTCACAGTCCACATTTCACAGTATAAAAGCAATTTCCAACAATATAGTAAATACGGCAATTGACGGGTGACACAATTACAAAAGATTAGTCCAATAAATTTTTAAAACCTTCAAGAAGAAGAGAAGAAAACTAAAATGAAATGAATGGTGTTTTATTTTAATGTGCGTTAATAATTGTGTGTGGCAGACATTTGCACTAAAATTTAAATATTTGACTCCCTTTTTTATAATATTGACAGTTATTTATGTAATTTACATTTCTATAAAAAGAAAATACTCCAAACGTGCTTTCGTACACTTGAAAAAACACCACTATTTTGCACAACTCTCGAACCAATGTTACGCTTGTGCCTTTTTGGTTTAAAATTAAAATATTTGGCGACAAAATTAAAATCAAAATCGTAAATAAGGAAATAACATTAACTCACAAATACAGTAATTTTTGTAATTGCATCTGCTATTTTTTTCTTAAGTCATAGCATGGTGGAGTTAAATAAAAATAAAAAATTAATTTTAAAAAATGAACAAGTTAGAAACAAAATTGTTACTCACATTTTATCTAATCAAATTTTAAGATGCATTTTTCCTAACTTGACGCAAACGATAAATCGCCAAATATGGTTTCAATTGCAATATTTCACATTAAATTTTTTAAGCATTGTGGACATTCTCTTTCACGTTTAAATAAAATATTTTCGTTTTATAACATTATCTCTCATCGTTTTTCGGTGTATTTCCTTTTTCATTTTAAGTGAAAATAGTAAGTTTTTATTTTATTTTTCAAAGTGTTTGTATTATTTTTTAAATGATATGGCCGTTTCAATTCCTTCTCCAATGATAATCGTAGCTAAAAAATGAACAATGGTAACCTCTTCGTCCAAAATAACAGAACTTTCCATCTTAATTCTATAACTAATCTACGTACAACGATATGCTATGTATTAAAACCTTCCCTGATAAATTATCTATCGAACAGTGTAAGTTAAACAAAATCCATTCAGCAGAACTCTAGATATAAGAAGTCGGAACGACATTTCCGTTTGTATTTTATATATATAATAGATAAATTCGAGCTTGTGAACACGTGACGTCAACTGTTGAACCTAATTGACGATGTGGCGTCATTATGACGTCACAGATAGTAAAAAATGTCAGAGTAACAACGGTTACTAAAATAAGATCTCTTTTCATTATGATGATTCTCGGGTAACCGCCATTTCACGTTTCCAGTGTGAAGTCGCCGTGACCGACAGTTGGATGATTTGTAACTCGTTACAAAATGGGACTAATCCACGTCGCAATCATCTTTACGACACGGGACTACAAATGAGGAAATTAAGAGTCGCAATTTTGATCACGGTGCATTCATATTTTGGTTATATTTTTGGTACTATTATGCTAATTGAGTGATATGCACGAACGCTATTTTTCTTCCAACTTTCGAAGGTGCATAAAAACAAAACAAGTATGAGTGCCATAATTGTTGTATTTTTATAGAAGTTAAGTACAATATGAAATATTTTTCATCATAATCACCAGTAAATGCTAAAACATCGTTCATACAGCACTGTTAAAAATTTGCAGCAAACTGTCTAGTCATTTGACCGTTTTTATAGAAAACGGTTACATAACAGTAATTTAACTCTATTCTGACCATATTATTGCTCATATTATGGTCAGAATAGAGTTAAATCACGGTTTTGTAACCGTTTTTTAAGAAAACGGTCAAATGACAGGACAGTTTGCTGCAAATTTTTAACAGTGAGGTCTATGAGACTGCCTTTATCACTTTCAAAATCGTTTCCCACCCGCAGTTTGAGCCAGGTTGCACGTTTGATTGAAGATATTTGTACAGTTATACTGTCCACACGGCTCCATCTCTCTAAAAAAGATGAAAGTTACTCGAACTGTAAACAAGGTGATCAAACGCTTCCCATTTTAAGTTTGAAAGAAGTTGGTAGGTGGAAGCAGTACAAGGCAGATTTGTATTGTTCTGGAGTAAGACAATTCTTCTTTGTTTTATATCGCTCTTCGTAGTCTTTGCACTGTACACATTTGCAGTGATTGTTGCCGCTTAGTAACTTGTACTTGGCTGAAGAGGAGAACATGCTAGAAATATTAATGCACTCCAAGCTGTATTGCAATTGATGTTTTGGCCTTAGTAGTGGTAAGTGTTATGACGAAGGTGCGTAATCATGCTGGGTGCAACACCAGTTCCTACACTTATCGTTCCCTTTAACGTAAAATAGTTTAAACTTGGGAAAAAAATCTCTCTCCATACTTGCCAAGTCTACTCTTTTTAACAGGCAAAAAAATACATACATGGAATAATTATATTCATGTAATAAAATTGTTTAAGACAATAAAGAATAAACAAATTAGTTATTGTATTGTTTCCATATAATACTTATTTTATTTAATTTATTAAATAAAATTTCTTATTCAGAGTATGATTATTAAAAAAAATTGTGAGTTCGGCAAATATGTTCTCATATTTTGTAAACAGATAACAAAATATATTGAAATGCATTTCGTAGAAATATATTTTAAATACTGAATGGTATGATTGTTGTTAAAATTTATAAAATCAATTTTTCTTACCAAAAAAATTTAAATGACAGATATTTAAAAATAAAAATATATATTCGATTGAAAATGGCCGAATTCATTATTATTCCTTACAAATATCTAGGTAACATTTTATACAATAAGAAATATTTATCTCTTTACAAAATTTCAACTTTTATTTATTCATTTTAAAAGCAAAAGCAGCACGTAAATTTAATCCAAAATATGAAACTTTTGAGCAATCTAAAAAGTTCGAGATTTTATGTCGAAAAAAATATTCAAATGAAAATCGCAGCCTTTTTTATTAAGTAAAGCTGAAATAAATAATACTTTTATATCTCAAGTAAAAGTGTGAGAAGAAAAATTGCACTTATAAAATTTCGGAGAGGAATACTGAATTGCAGAAAAAGGGAAAAAAATCATGACTTTTCGTCATAAATTGGGAAAATGCTTTTTCTTTGAAAGCAGCTCTAGAACTCAAATAAAATCAAAGAAAGAACTTATATATCGACTATTCTTTTACAGATGGGAGACAAAACGTATTATATTTCACGGTTTTATGTATTTTTTCGATGTAAGAAAAATGAATGAATAAATATATATTTCTGTTCCAATTGAGTTTTGTCGAGTTTTGATTTTTAAGTGTCAGTATTTGGATCAATATCGCAATGCCTATCCCAAGTCACATTGTTATTTTCGTATATGGTAATGTAGCATCGACGTGAATGAAACTAATATTTTGAAGGGATATCTGTGAAAATAACTTGTCAAAATAAAACTCTTTAAGTGTTGTAAATATAATATTTAATTTAGCATTTGAAACTGGCATATTAAGTATAAAATGAATGAATTTTACAATAAATTTTTACAATAGACAATCAATAAAAATGCATTTTTACAGAAACCAAATGTAAGAAGTGTTGGAAAATAAGGAGTTTAGATTAATAAGGTGAAAGATAATATCTAAGTAAACAAAGTCAAAGTAAAACCGTGCGGTCAGGCCTACTTTTCGGCTTAAGTTCAACTATCCCCACCCAGCAGAGGTGTTTACTATTACAAAATTGTACAGGAGGTTGCCCACATTTGGGCAATTCTATTACTAAATTTAATAAAATTATGTGTTTCTGAATATAACAATAATGCTGGACTACAAATCAATTCTTTCACGTTACAAATTACGGTTCAATATTCTGTACAATTGAAATGCAATACTTAATAGACTATTTGATACTTAATACTTGGTGATATTTAACCTTAAATGAAGATGTTAAATTGAATACTAATTACAATATATAAGTTATGAAAACCATTGTACTGAGATTTAAGACCGAATTGCTTATAGATAAAGTACGTATGAGATATTGCGTAATTACAAGTCAATGAAAACATAATTAAATAATTGCTGATTTTCTTAAATGAGTGAATTACTAAATTAAATACAATACATAGTTATACTAAAATAAGTAAACACAAATACAGATTCAATGATAGTTCTGTGCAGACATTATTATAAAAAATTACAAGTAAACAAATAAAACAATTAACTAGTATTAAATAAAATAAAATAATATGAGATAATAAAATAATATGAGATACTAAAATATAAAAATGTGAAATGCCACATCTGAAATCTTAAAATTTTTACATTTTAAATTGTTTATAGTTAACACTTGTGGAAATGTGCTGTACCTTGGACAGACCCAAAGATGTAGAGACACAATAGTTGTAAAATTGCAAATTAGATATAAAGCCCTAATGGAAAAGGAAAAGTGCATTAAGTTCAAGTTAAGCAAGAATAGAACAGCGAAAAGTGGGCTAACCATAATAAAACAAAATAATTCAAGATAAAACTGAAATTTTTTTCAACAAAAGAAAATTAATGTTCTCCAAGATATACAGGGTGGTTATAATTAAAGTTACCCTGTTTAGACCTACGTAGAGTCCACTCTTGTTGACAGATATCAATGAAACGTGGAATATAAGTTATATGGATCATGGGGAAATGAAAGTTGCAATACAAAAATTAGTTCAAATTTCGACCGATAGATGGCGGTTTTCATCTACGAGAAAGGACTTTATGCAAATTTGGAGCGGTTTAAAAAGCCAGTAATCGCTGCCGTAAAGGCATTCTGCACCACGCCGTTAGAGAAGAAGGAACGAGCGATACTGGTGAAATTGATTTATCAGAACGGCAGTAATTTGTCAATTGCACTGCGAGAATATCGATCCTGGAAAGGCTTAGGAAAAGGACCAATGTCGAGGCAGGCTTTGAAAACGATGATGTCTAAATTCGAAGAGACTTGGGAGCTGGGTGTGATGCAAGAAAGAGGATGGAAACGGATCTCAAATGAAACTGACGAAGAAGTCGCAATTGCCGTGGTCAAAAGAGCATTCGGTACCCAATATTCTTTGACAAGTACTCGAGCGGTGTCACGTGATTTGTCTCATCCTTGGTCTACTGTACTAAAGGTTCTTCGATCCATTATAAATTAGTATCCATACAACCGATACATGGCGGTTTTCATCTACGAGAAAGGACTTTATGCAAATTTGGAGCGGTTTAAAAAGCCAGTAGACGTTGCCGTAAAGGCATTCTGCACCATGCCGTTAGAGAAGAAGGAACGAGCGTTACTGGTGAAGTTGGTTTATCAGAACGGCAGTCATTTGTCAATTGCACTAAGAGAATATCGATGCTTGAAAAGCTTATGAAAAGGACCACTGTTGAGGCAGGTTTTGAAAACGATGATGTCTAAATTCGAAGAGGTTGGGGAGCTGGGTGTGCTGCAAGGAAGAGGACGGAAACAGATTTCAAATGAAACTGTCGAAGAACTCGCACTTGCCGTGGTCAAAAGAGCGTCCGGTTCCGAATGTTCTTTGACAAGTGCTCAAGCGGTGTCACGTGATTTGTCTCTCCCTTGGTCTACAGTACGAAAGGTTCTTCGATCCATTATAAAGTAGTATCCATACAAGATTCACGTTGTGCAAGTGCTGAACCCTGGAGATACGGATACATGAACTCAATTAGTGAGGATTTTTTTGGCCAGAATAGCCGTTGACAAAGCATGCCCTTGGAACATTTTGTAGTCGGACGAGGCGCATTTTACCCTAGATGGAGCAGTGAATACTCAGAACTGTCGCGTACGGGATATTGCAAGTCCTAATATTGTGCATGAACAGTCTTTGTATCCTGATTACATTACTGTATGGTGTGGCTTTAGGGCTGATTTCATTCTTGGTCCATTTGTTTTGAAGAGAACACTTCTCAAGGTCCTAA
The DNA here is from genome assembly GCA_963931845.1 of Maratus michaelseni. Classification (NCBI taxonomy): domain Eukaryota; kingdom Metazoa; phylum Arthropoda; class Arachnida; order Araneae; family Salticidae; genus Maratus; species Maratus michaelseni. The sequence goes on along the minus strand of OZ007590.1, from coordinate 250,306,368 downwards.
AAGGTGTTCCATTACGAGTACCCGTTACTGCGACCTCCTTCAGAAGCAGGTCATTCCATCCTTACAAGAGCAAGAGTGTTTAGATACTACCGAATTCATGCAAGATTGTGCACCACCTCACATAGCCCGAGCAGTGACGGCACTGCTTCGTGCCCACTTTGGAGATGATCGGGTAATTTCGTGAAGTTTTCCGACAACCTCAGCTCCTCGTTCTCCGGACTTTAATCCCTGTGACTTCTGGGTGTGGGAATTCCTGAAAGATCGTGTGTATGGAGGAAGCATGCGAACTCTGCCTGATTTGAAAGCAAGCATAACTCGTCATGTTGCTGCAATTGATTGAGAAACCCTTCATACTACTGTTGAACACGCTATAATGCGCTTTGAACATGTGCTGGACGCAAATGGAATACATATTGAACATATCCTGTAAATAAAAAAAGTTTTGTGTTCCCAGTGTGAGATATTTGGTCTTCATGTGTCTCCTTCTCACCTGGTGGTCGAAATTTTTGAACTATTTTTTTATTGCAAATTCCATTTCCCCATGGTCCATATAACTTATATTCCAAGTTTCATCGATATATGTCAATCAGAGCGGACTCTACGTAGGTCTAAACAGGGTAACTTTAATTATAACCACCCTGTAGTAGTGAGGACAAATACGAAAATACCAATATACTTTATGTATCGCCCCAGTGTAGACAGAGAGACGAGACAAAAGTAAATGAATGAGAAATGTAAACATTTTACAGTAAATACAGAATTGAAATTTATAATGAAATAAAAGTTACTCTCGGTCGATAAACATGAAAATAGACCAAAATGCATTTTTACACTTGATGAACATTCACGAAGTTACCAGAGAATAATGTTCTAATAAAGTTTTTCTCTTTTTTTTTGTCAAATTACTGTGTTTTACCATACAAATTCGAAAACGGTATTTTGTAACAATATTATCACCGAAGCACCTAATGTATTAATTGATGCCTTGTTGAGGTGAATAACTCCTCAATTTGAAGATTTAATAACTCAAGAGACTTCACATTTAGAGTTGAAGGACTGGTGGTCGATTGGTAACCGTTGAAAATCTCTTTCTGCTGAATGCAAATTATTGTATCTTATACAGTTAATACACTGATAACTGTCAGAGTTATGTTGAGGTTTACCTTGATTTGTTTCAAGAGTTTCTGCACAATGTGCACATCTGAATGAATTATCTGAGGGGTATCTAGATATCATGTGGCCATAGCTCTGACAGCTGAAGCATCTTTGTAGATAAAGTTTTTTTTAACGAAGCTATAGCGGAAGTTATATTGAATTTTTCCTTGTTTTAACAAGGAGTTTTCAGATGATGTATCAATTTATAGGATTTGATTGTAGAAATTACCTTTAGGGAGCTTTTAAATAAATGTAGTTCTGTTAAATTTGGAACTTTCTTTTGTAATATAGAGGTTAGAACTTCATCTGTTATACTGATGGGTAATTTAAATATTATTAATTTTTTTTTGAATATTTAGTTCTATTTGATTTTTCATTTCAAAGTTGTTTATTGTGTTCTTTAGATTTTTGTATTCTCCTGTACTGTTTAACTGTAAATATAAATTGCCATTTGGAAATTTTCTGATGGGTTTATTTGCCAATTCTTTTAATTCATGTAAATTGACCTGTTGTAATAAATCTTCTATTGGTTGAGTTGGATTTTTATCCAACATATATATTTTACTTAATATTTTATTGAATTTATTGTTATTTAACTGTTTTGAATCGCTTACCTCATTTAAATTAGTCTTTAACATATTTATAGTCTTAATTGTGTCTTGGTGTAATTTTTTAAATTTATTCCAAATTCCATCTTCTGCTGACTGTTGAGTTAAGAGAGTATTAATTACTACTTGGTTCGATGAACTTCCTCTTCCAACTCTCTTAATTATGCTCTGTATAATCAATTACTTTTTCTTTTTCTTTCAAATTTTCTGTCAATTTTTGTATTGCAATCATTTTTCATCCCTTAATTCACCCAATTCATCATATTTATCATTTAACAATCTTTTTTCCCCCAATTGTGAATATTATCAAAATATCCTAAAAATTGCGCTTTTGGCTCCCTTAGACGAGCACAATATTTCACTAATTCTTCGTGACTATTTTTTTTTAAATCTATGGAGTTATCTTCTTTCAGTTGTTTTGTTTTTTCCCTTACTATGAGCTCCGGTTTTTCATTTTCACATTTTAATTGCGTTATTTGAAGTTAGAGATCATCTATTAGATCTTCTTTTTTCTTTAAGCCGTTCTTCATATCAAGAGCTATTACTAGATCATGTTTTAGATCCTTTATAGTCTGATCTTTATCAGTTATTACTTTCTTCAACTTGTATACAGCCATTGCCTTTTCTTCTTCTAATTGGAAAATACATTTATCCTTGTTATTTTCCATTAACTCTGCCATCGATTCATTGCATTTATTTGATTTGTCTGATTCGCTGTTATGTTCCTGTAATTGCTTACAATAATTTGGTACATCATCCATATCAATGTTATCTTCATCGAGGTCTAATGAGGCTGTTTCAACTTCTACTTCTTCTGGAGAATTCTCATTTTCTTCTTTATGTAATGATTCTTTATCTTCAATACTAATTAAATCTTCAGATTGTTTATTATGTGACAATTTTTCGAGTAGCACTATATTACCCTGAGATTGTTTAGGTTCATTTTGAGATGGTGATTTTTCCAAGTTTAGATTCCGTTTTGATTGTAATTTTTGTGTTGAAGATATTTCTTCATTAGTGGCCGATGTTGGAGGAGAATTCATAACAGGATTTTCTTCCAAACCTAATTTATGTTTCAAAATTGATTCTTTGTCAATACTTGTTTCAACCATAGTTATTTGGCTTGTTACTCTAATCAATTGAGTATTTTCTTTATCCAATTGTTCACCTGACTGTTTAATTCCTAGATTTCCAAGTTGAACTTTTAAGTTATCCTTTAGCTTATCTTCTAGGATTTTAGTTATGCGAGATTGGTATTTCTCTGCTACCTTATTGTTTTCGTTTGTGTATTTCTTCATGCGTTGTGTCATCTGTTGAAGCAAATATATAATATTATTATTTTCTTTCGCATTTTTGTTATCTTGTTGTGTCTTTAAACTATTTATTTCATTTGTCAGTTTTTGTATGCCTCTGCTCTATTGCAATATTTAAGTTGATATTTAGTGTGAATTTCAGGTACTTTTTATTATTTAATAGTATTTTTAACAACAGCAGCAAGAATTTTCCTGCTTGTGGTGAACCCTGTTTGTCACGTTTCTTTACATGTATTGCATAATGTTGTAGGATTTATAATACTGTTATTGGACCAGATATGGCCTCTTCACATGTTTGGACTACTGATCCTTTTGGTGTTGAGGTGTATGGATGTTTGACCACTGCCTTTATCTATGTATTTATATCAGTGTAATATATTTAATCTTTAGTCAAAATCAGGTAGTAGTTCCGCAGAATAGTAATCGTTAACTATTTAAGATATATTATACTATTTATAAGATACTGGTAGCATGTTTCAAAACTTTAAGAAGGTAGGGAGCCGTCTATATGTCTTGGAAGAAAAATGATATAGAAAGGTAAAAGCAAAAACCAGTAGTCGTAACTACCAAAAATGACAAAGATAAAATAATTTTGGGTTAATGGGACGTTTTTGATAAATAAAACACAATAAAACTTTTATGATAGAGATAGATAAAAACAGCCAAATTAGCAGATGGAACTGAAGGACGTCTAAACCCTCCGTGTAGACAGTACACACTGTTTAAGAATAATATACATTACATGACAATATTGAATAATATACAAAATCTACTCATAATTAAAAAATGCATGTGAATTAATAAAGTTATTTACAAACAATGTGTCAAAGTAATTTTATAGATAAAGAAATAATATGTACAAAAATAAATGTAATAATACTAAATTCAAATAAAAATTGATTATTTAAATGCACACAGAAATATGTATTCAAAAATGGTTTCAGGCAAGTCAAGGAAATATAAAATGCAGAAAACACAGAAGCTTAATATGTTCTTATAAAATGCTATTAATAATTAGAATGCATCCCTTGAGAAAACAAGTTAAATAAACCGGTTGAAAATAAACTAAAAATAAAAATTTAACAGGCTTACCTGTAGATACCACTGTATCAAGAAACCAAGCAGCACTTGAAATTGCAGGTGTGAGTTTGTGGAAACTTGTGTAATATGGAAGCTGAGTACTCGGGCAATGATAAGGCAATGTAGCGATGAGCGAGGCAACAACCGAGGCATGGTGAAGAAAAATTTATATGAAGAGTACGAAGGGGAAGAATGAAAAAATAAGAGAGAAAATAAAAGAAAACACTTCACAAAAGATGAAAGAAAAGAAAATGCGACAATTGGGGTGGGGGATGGGAGATGGGAAGTAAATCAAACTAGTCGTTGGGGGCCACCGTAATACTTACCCATCATGTATATGTATAATGTAAAATATTAAAATAAAAATGTGTAAACTACTTATAAAATGCATTGCAATTCAAATAAAATCGTGGCTTGATGACGTCATAAAAAGGCTCGATTACTGAATTGCTTGAAAGAGGTTTTTCCTTATAACTCCAAAAATAATACTCCTATTAACTAGCGGTTTATTGCATCTGATTAAGCGTCAAATTTCTAATTAAAATATATATTTGAAGTGAAATTTGGATGAAATACAGGGCTATGAAAAATCGAAGAGTGTGGAAAATAGGATTACAAATATCTCGGCAACTCATTATCCGATCGACTTCATGTTTTATGCAAAATTTATGTTTTTTTATTGTTTTTTATATTTACTACGTAAAATAAACAATTTCGAAAATTTTTATATACCTTTCATCAGAACGAATATTTCGAGAGTCCGAAAAAAAATGTTCCGGTTAATCGAGGTTATTGAAATGAAATAGGCTTCTTCTCCTTATTACATACTAAGTACATACCAAATTGCAAGTCTCTATCTCAATTTGTTCGGGAGATAGAGCGTTTACAGACACACAGACACACACACAGACGGACGGCAATTTTTTTTTTCTAAAAATATGTGTTTTGGAATCTCCAGTGTCTGAAACGTGTAAATCCGTCAAAAAAAAAAAATTCGATTTTCAAAACGATTACAAGACTTACCCTATACTACGTATGATGGGTAAGTAAAAAGAAGGGGAGAGCAAGAACTAATAATAGACATATTAAAATGGGGTCCAAAAAGAAAAATACAGAAAACGCCCCATAGAGGGGAAGAGGGGGAAGGAGGGGGGGAACAACCATACACCAGGAGCAAAATCAGAGGGATACCTATCCATAGATATATGACAATTATGAGTTAAAATTTCAAAAATTTTGTACCCCCCTCCCCCACCCGGGGACAAAAATCCCCCTTGATTGACGCAAGTGAAAATGGACCCCAGGAGCATGTTAGACACTATGAGTTTCCCTTTTATGTAGATTTTTTTTGTGGGGGGGGGGGGGTCTACGCTGACTGAGAGTTAATTTTAAGCAAATTAAAGGCATCATAACTCGGAATTAGAAGCAATGAACCGGTAATCAAATTTAACATTAGGAATAGGTTGTCATTGAATACAATATTGTATAATATTGTTTATTATAATATCAATTATAATAACAAGATATTTATAATAACAATATTTATAAAGTTAAGGTAAATAATGGCATTAACCTCTGAAAATAAGTACACGGATAAGCTTAATACGGATAAGCTTACCAAATAGTTAAAAGAAATTATAAACTTATAGAAAACGTACACTTAAATAATACCAACACTTTGGTCATAAAGTAATTAATAAAAATAATTATAATTCAAGGGGAGTTAAACACGTTAATCCTATTGGCCAGCATCATGTATCTATTCACACATTGCACCAAGATACCTCCTGAAATGGATTTCAATGGCTAAAATTTTGAAAACGGATAACATATTTAAAAATGCAAATGTAGGAATTACCAAGATTATTCAGAAAAATATCTGAAATCTTTTGTGCAGTCCTGTATATTATCTATACATTTGTATATATACTATATAGAATGCTAAATTTTAGTTAAGTTAGGAAACGCGTAGCACAGTTCAGTAAACGGAATTGTACTCGAGAACTTTTGTGCTGCTCTGTATATGACTATAGAATTTATACACACCAAGCAATACGCAACAAATGAGTTAAATTCAAAAAGGCTTTCAGCAACTGAAAACACATTTTCAGCAATTATTGTTAACAGACAGTACTGAATTATTTTGTGTGTTCCTCTAAATGAACGATGAATGCTATATACACAATATTCTATAGTAAGCCTCTTGTAGTATACATCAGTGATATATATCAATTTCAATCTGTTTGAAATTGTGTAACACCATTAAAACAAACCGCAAATGATTTGTCCCTATAGATATATATATAATATAACGGAATTATTTTGAGTGTCCTTTTAGAAAAACTATAAGTGCTACACACTTCATTTTCAGTGCCATAGTAAACCTCAATAATATATATCAATTGCATGACAATCCGAATATATTTCTGTGACTGAGTTAGAGCACGGACAGTCAGCCGGCAGACAGAAAAACCGAATTCATAAACACTTTTCAACTATGTGGGAAAGTGTTAAAAATTACTGTAGGGACAATCAATGATTCTGAACACTTTATGCTTCATGCATTCGTCACGAAAGGGCTAATTCGTCACGAAGGGGTTAACTAAAAAATTTTATACTCTTTTTCTTTAGTAAAACCTTAAACGTGTTTTTTCTTGAAACTACATATTTAGTATGCCACGTAAAGTGCAGGTTAAATAGATCAACCAATCAAATTTTCTTTTTTTTTCGAAAGTAAATAATATTTATTTTGTAGGGTCATAAACCTTTAAAATATAAAATAAAAAAATTATTTAAAAGACAAATATTTTTTAAGCCATATTGAAGTTAGAGAAAAAAACTAAAAAAAATGACACTTTTTTCAAACGACTACCATTTAATCAAATTTGTTCAATTTCACTAAAAATAGGTTCATGCCACTACCCAACCTACAAATTCAGTATGTTTTCTGAAAAAAAAAAAGATTTTGTTTGCTTCAAATAACTTTCACAGGCTGTGCACTACACAGCGCAGGGTGATGCACGCATAGCATACCCGTAAGCGACTGACAATATCTCCATCAATTTGAATAATTCATTCATAATACAAATAATTTGTGTAGTAAAAACTATGATTAATAAATGGATAAGCCCAGTTTTTGTGTTACTTTATTTTTTCTATGAAAAACCGAATCCTTCATTGACCTATTTTTTCGGGCAGATGAACGGTAACCTCTTCTTAAGAGCCTACACCAGTCTCGGGAAGAAACGCTCAAGCTAATGTTAAGTCTATTGGAAGGTTCTAACGCGATTTCTCGCTCGCATTTTAATATTTCTAAATGCCTTTTTTGCATAGGATAGCTGAGGGCAATCTCCAACGTTGTTAGTTTTTACTTTTTCAATTTTTGTTGCAAATTTTTTATATATTTTTTTTAAATATTAAAATGCGAGCGAGAAATCGCGCTAGAATCTTCCCATAGACTTAACATTAGCTTGAGCATTTTTTCGGGTGACTGATGTAGGCTCTTAAGCCGTTTCATACCATTATTTATCTACGGAACTTACACGGGAACTGGCAAACATGATGCACACAGATTTTGATGATTTTAAAGTATGTTGTAGGAGTCGTACCCTTAACTATTCAAGCTGTGGCGCAGCCAAGGGGGGGGGTTAACCTCCCCCAGAGCTAAAAGAAATTACTATAATTGCCGCTTATATGAATCAAAACTAAAGTTAAAATTAAATTTTTTGGCCTTTCCGCCTTGGCAGAATCCGCCGCTTTGTTAATTCAAATTCTATTCAACAATGTGATTCAATTAAACGGCGAAAATTCTACTTAAAACTGTGAAAGCGCATATTGCATGCATCGGTTAAGTCAAAGTCAAAACTGGTTATTTGGACTGCGTCACTTTGTCGAGAAGTCATATAGTAAAAGAGGGGTCATATATAAATGGTACTAGGAAAGTTTTGCAATATGGATTTATTTATCAAACTTTTTCAAAGTAATTTCCGTTACAAGCAATAGAGTTCTCCATCCTCCAAAACCAGTCCTTAAACTAGCTCTGGCAAGTTTCACTAGGGAGTAAGGCAAACTCGTTGTCCCACGTCCTCAAAAGTGCCTCATCACTGGAAAACCGAATCGCTTTCAACTTCATTTTCACATACGGGAACAGTACGAAGTCACAGGGAGAAAGATCTGGATGTAAGGAGGGTTTTCAAGAAGTTTCAGTCCTGTAGTGGCCAAATATTCAGTGCAGGCTTTGGCCCGGTGAGCTGGAGCGTTGTCATGATGGAGGAAACAGGTGTTCATTCGTGACTTTGGTCGTAGGTTCTTTAAAGATTCCATGACTTTAGGGAGGCACTGTTCAGTGTACCACATAGCTGTAACTGTCTTCTGTGTGTCCAAAACGATACGCTCAACAATTCCACTTGATTTGAAAAATACAGCTATCATTTTCTTCACAGACAGATCGGGATTTTCTGACAGCTACCGGTGTGTCCTCATCATCAAAGACCCAAACTTTGTTCTGAGACTTAGTCGGCACATCATAATAGTATAGTCAGGTTTCGTCACCACTGCCACACGACGCTTTGAGTTATATAGTATACAATGGGCCATTTCTTAATTGCATTTCTGTCTTTGTTCCATGTTCGAAACAATAACAGGCCATCAAATTCCAGGGAGAAAAATAAAACATACACTTTGTAAGTCTCCCTCAGTTTCAAACGGCTTTTTCTTTTCTTTCTTTTTTGCGTTTTTTGCTTACTAAGACCAAGCTATGTGAAAACCCAGGAAAAAATCTTTGCAAAAGTAAGAATTAATAAAAAATACTTTAAAGTTATAAAAAGCTATTTTGCGATTGTGAACAGATTTTTGCAATCAGTGTTTCTTTCGAATCATTTCTTTCCTAGGGGGTTTGTACACAAATAAAGACTATACTTCATTTGTCAAACTCTTTATGCCGAGTATTTGCATCTTAAAAGTAATCTCTATACTAAATTTCAAGTTTCTAACACTAACAGTTTCAACTAAATCATAATTTAAAACGCGTTTAGAAAGTTTTCCGCTCATTTCATCCTTTTAAATTTTGAATTAAAAAAAAGTGTTATAAGGAAGCATTTACTACATAAAAGTAATCATCATGCCAAATTTCAAGTTTCCATACCAATTGTATCACATAAATAGCAATTTTAGGATGCTTCTTACTCTTGCAATCTTTCAAATTTCGAATTAAAAAAATAAATCCTGGGCGAGCATTTACGTCTCTTAAGTTACATCCATATAAAATTTCAAGACTCTAAGCCCTAAAAGTTCTAATTATATTATAATTTAGAACATTTTTGCTCATTTCACATTTTTAAATTTCGAATTTTTTAAAAACCGTTTTGAACGAGTATTTATATTCTAAAAGTAACCACTATGTCAAAAAATAAGCATTTTTACCAACTGTATCACACAAATCGCAATTTTAGAACTTTTTTGTCCTTGATTCTTTTACATTTCGAATTTTTAGAAAACTGTTCTGGATGATCATTTACATTTCTAGAGTAACAGCCGTGCCAAATTTCACATATACAAACAATTCCTAATTAAATGTTTTTAGATCACTTTCAGACCGTTTTCCGCTCATTTCATTCTTTTAAAATTTACAATTTTCCTAGAAATCCTTCTTAGAAAGCATTTATATCCCAAAAGTTACCAGCATGCCAAATTCCAAGTTTCTATACCAACTGTATCACACAAATCGCAATTTTAGAACGCTTTTTTGCTCCTGCAAACTGTTCTGGGCTAGCATTTAAGTCTCTAAAGTAACAACCATGCCAAATTTTATGTTTCTTGCCCTAACTGTACAAATAAATTGTAATTTCGAACGTTTCCTGCTCCTTTTCCCTTTTTAATTTTGAACTTTTTAGAAGCCATTTTAGTGAGCATTTACATTTTTTTTAAAGTAACCACAAGACCAAATTTCTAGAATCAACAATATCGTAGAAAGTGCAATTTTAGAATGTTTTTTGTTCTTGCACTCCTTTGAAACTTGATGTACCGAAAAAATTGTTTGGAAGTTGTTGTATAAAATATAGCCTATGTTAGAAAGGAGATGGTTAACAGAATTTTGACACCATTATTAAGGTTCCATACTTAAAAAGTAAAAACGGAACTATTATAAGATCATTCATGTGTCTTATTCTTCTGGCGCTCAGCGGGGATTTAAGTGTTATCGACGCTGAATCATCTAAGGATTGTTGGTAATGATTTTCGAAAAAATGTCTGTAAGTAACTGAGATATTAATTAAAAACCCATCTAGAAAACAACGGCATGGATCAAAACAATGTTGCTACTTTGCGACCTACTTTTGAAGCGCGCTTGACACACTGCTAAGATTAAACTTTGTACAAGATACTATTTGCTTTAGGTAAGACGAATCATGATATTCATTTTTCATACCAACTGAATTCAATTATTGAGGGCAAATCTTGAAAAATAATTCTTAGAATAATTCTAAGACATTAAGAGTAAGTAATTTTGAGGCAACAATCGCTTATAATTCAATATAGGTATAATTCATTTATAATGAAAAATCTTTTCGTTAACAAATCACTTGAATTATCACGCCTGCATATGTTTTCATTTTTGAAAATGAATTGGAAAGTTTCGCGTTGTTCAGAATACTTTTTAAATGCTTGAAAATTATCTACTATTACGTCAAATATGATTGACAAGTAACTTTTCGTGTGAAACTCAGCGACTTCTTCCGAAGCGTGATTGGTTCTCTGCCAAGTTTAAACTTTGTACAAGGTCTTTGTTTTAGAGAGAGATATATTCATTGTTTTTCATTCCAATACCAATAAAATTAAATTATGGCATATAATATTAATTTAGGTATGTGACTATGTGAGCATATTGTTATTGAACAGTTCCGATATTTTGTGTGGAACCCTTTGTACGCGAATAAAACTCGCATATGACCCATTACCTTTTAAATCCATTCTGTAGTTCCAGAATTTACCCCTGCAAAAAGAACAAATGTTGCTGTTTTATAATATTGGCATAGATACGACTTCAATTCAAACTCGGATATTTTTAGAGAACTTTAACAATAATAAATATATTTTAACGAAATTTTCATCAGATTTATATTAGATAATGCAAAATTCGATGTCATGTAAAGTACTGTAAGGGCACAGTAATTTAGTCTACAATACCGTGTTTAATATCAACTACATTTCGAAACATCGATTACCTTAATTGAGTTGTTATATTTGGCAAAAAGCAAGGTAAGTAAGTCTATTGAAAATTTTGTTAAAATTGCTTCATTATTATTAAAGTTAGGAATAAGAATTCTCTTGTAATGAAACCTTGTGGATTTTTGATTGAACAAATGGATTGCAACTCTGTTATTTTCTATGTAAAAATTATTTGCCGTACTGTGCTCTTCCATCTTAAAATTTGCCCTTCATCATTTTTAAACACTTTATAAATCTAATCTAGTTTTGTGTTATTTCATTGGTGCATTTTATAGTCTGAAACTCTAATATTGTAAACACTGTTTAAATGAACCATAACCAACGTAATTGCAGAAAAAAGCATTATGATTTCATTCATTTAAAAGAGTGATTCCATTAACCGGTGATTGATATAACCGGCGACCAACTTTATCAGAAACTTAAAACCGCCCCTAGAACCGAATTCTGGCTGCGCCACTGATTCAGGTCAAAGATTTCCTTCAAATGGGCCTTAATTTTTGAGAAATGTTGGGTTAAAGTTTAGCATGCATTTCAAATATCTATTATATTTTTTAATTCATTTTATATATTCGACGCGTTACAAGTTTTATGCAGAATTATGAATTCTGCATCTTTGAACTTTTTGATATTTTCCTAATAAATTCCATTTACATTTTCAAATTTTTCGTAAAAATATACAATTTTTTTTTCGCAATTTTGAAGATAATATTTATAATGACAAACTACAAACTAGTTTATGTACTATTTAAAAAATAAGATTACTTTTAATACAGTCACGTTTTCTAATTAAAATAGACACATACAAAAAAACATTAAAACGTTTACAATGGTTTGTAAACGTTTCGGGCGAAAATTCCACCCCTCTTCAATACAATTTACTCACAATCACTAAAGATGTCAAAAACCAAACTTACTCGTTTGAAACCAGCATCAAAACAACTATTACAGTTAAACGTAAAGTTAACATTTTAAAAGTACTGGATAATTAGCTGGAATATTTCCAGCTTTATTTATTGGATTAGCTGCTGAATTCGTGTGTCAGGATTCAAGGAAAATTCGACCTCTGTAGACATTAAAGAGGCATTGGGAATAGTGATGAACTTCAAACCTCTTATCTGTGCAATGTCCTCTCTCTTCTCTCTTCCGCATCATTTCTCTTTTATCAGTGATTCATCAGTTGCGAACATGCATAGGCCAAATTTATGCAAATCACGCTTCACAACCTATACAGCAACATCTTCCGCGCAACTTCTTTTGTAATTAAAAAGATGGCGTATAGTTTGAAGTGTGTTCTCTAAATATTATATTATTATTTGGAGAAGTTTAATTTCAACAACCTTGTATTTTACACTAAATAATATTTTTTTCATTACATTTATGTACAATAGAGTAATTTATAGTATATATTTTACTCCAAAAATTCAGTAATTTCTACCCGGTATTTGTCCCTTAATTAATTTTCTGTTCTACCCCATTCGCAATCTTTAGTGATAAAGCTGCTTCAGATTTGAATAGCCGTAATTTGAATAGCTAATTCAGGCAATTTTTGTAGTAAAACTATGAAAAATGTGGATTTTCATCTTTTTGCACGTTATTGCATGAAATATTGTTTACTAAATATACCTCATATACCAATAAATGTATTACAGTGAGAATTGTATACCTAAAACTAATGGATTTGAAAATAGCTAAATAGCCATTAGATAATTGGTAACTTGGTGATATATATGCATGTTTGCTACATATATGTATTTAACAATCCTGTGTGTAAGCATAATCCTATTATGGCTTCAAATGAATTTAAAGGTACGGTCTAATACAAATTTCTTATTGATGTAGAGAATTTACATCACACCATTCGAAATGCGAATTAAAAACTATCCCGTCAATAAAACGAAACGTTGTACAAATAAAGACTATTATTCATGTTTCAGGTTCTATGCAACATAAAGCCCAACACTTACTACATATAATATAACAATAACATAATGAAAATATAATATATTATTTAATTTAATTTAACGAAAATGTAAATGGAATTTTTAAAAAACCAAAACTAAAAAATGTTTTAGGTAGAACATATTTTGATAGTTAAAATTGCTTCCCAAGGACATTTTTAATATCGGATCTTGATTAGATGTTTAAAGACTTAAATAATAAAATGATCGCTATATATACAAAGCATTTTCTTTTATATCATTTATTTATATTAATAGGCTAAAAAAGACAACTGAATTTATCGCTCGAAAAATCACAAGATGAAGTAGTTAAAACTTATTGCACAGTAATTTAAGGTAGTTTGTACATTGAAAGGTCGTTATCTACCGCTTCATAGCTTGAACATATGTTGTTATTTTATTGATGTGAGCAACATAATCTCATAAAATTGATCTTGAGGATCCACACAAGATAAAAACGAATGAAGAAAACACTAAACTCCTATCACTCACAGACACCTGCTGCAGAGTTGTAGACTGCGTCCAATTTCAGCCATAAAATATACACGAAGAAGGCGTCTGGTTGTTTTTACGATCCAGAGAAGAGTTTGGTGGATTATGGCTCCTTTTCCCCCATTCTCAGAATTTGCGAAAATAATATCATATGTGTGATGTACTATGTAGGAAAAACTTTTCTAAAAAAATTAATTAATATTTTCCTTTAAAATAAAATGTGTTTTTTTTAATTAAAGTTTTCAATTTTATTTTGAATGAACCGTTTTGAACCTATATTTTCATCAAGCTTTATTTGAAATATTGCATATTAAGAACATTGTTTTATATTGATTTTATAGCTTTTTAATTTTAACTTTTAATTTTTTGCAAATAGTGTTGTAACATTTCTTTATTTCTGTCGTAAACTGAAATTATTTATTATTTCCATTATTTTCATATATATATATATATATAATATACATTTCATATATATAATTATTTCCATAATTATTTATTTCCATTATTAATTATTTTATGATAGGGGTGTCACAATATTCCTGGTACACATTCATTTCTTAGACGCAAGTCAAAACACCGATAACATCCGATTGATCGAATCCTGAAGTGAAAGATTTAATAATTAATATCATAGATGATTTTAAATTATTAATTATACGTTCCGTTATTCAAAGAAAATCAGATAAATTTTGAAAATGGATATAATAGTATAACATTTTGTATTTCTAATTCAAACATACTAATTGGTAATGGTAAATTTAGGCCCAGTGTCGTACAGGTAGCTCAGGTGGTAAAGCATCGGCAATTTCAGCCAGAGGTTCTGGATTCAACTCTTGGTCTTCATGCTTTTTCACTCAGTTGAAAAACAACTCGTATAAATATATAATTTATATAGTTATTGCACTTTGATATGTTCTCAAACTTTTTATTTTCTCCACTCAACTACGTAAAACTGACACATTCAGGAACTCAAGTTTGTATGTAAGTGCTTTAAATTTATGGACATTACATTTAAAGCGTGTATAGCTCTCTCTATTTAGTCATAAATGGAATAAAGGTATAATCAATTGCTTCCTAAATGATGGCTGTCTAGAACTGTGGCATCCCGAAAATTGGCGTAAAATGTCAACGTTGTCGGAGATTCTCAAAGATCCTTTGCCTTATATAGGAAAAAGGAAAACGTTATTCGATTGCTAGGTATCTGATTACTCGCAAAATTTATGCATTTACGAACGAAAACGACTTTCTGATTATGCTGTAAAGTAGTTAGCTTAAATTAGAGACTATACTTTTAAATAAGGGAACGATTTTTTATGTAGATTTTTCTTCACTTCTACACGATTTTATCATATTTTAGCTATCGAAGTAATTAACATAGAGGGTGTCCACCAAAGCTTAAAACGTGTTTTCCTTTTTTTCCCTGGTCTAGATAAGTAAGCAATGTAAATTGAAAAAATATTCAAAATAAGGTGGGAAAAAAGAATGTGTTATTAAAGTAGTCCTGCCATAAACTTTCAAAAAGTTACACCATTGAATTTTTTATACAGCTTTTCTAGACAAAAATTGTCACTGTTAGAATTTGTTAACATTTGGCTGCAACTAGATCCTTATAAAAAATTCCATATCAGTATCCTTAAAATTCAATGAGTTACGCTTAATTGAAAATTGACAATTGTGAATGGGGAAAGTATGACAAATTAGAAAATGTAACTATTTGAGGCGTTTAAAAAGGAGCCACTCACAAGATAATTTATTCCGTTCCGTCCGTTGCGTAAAGTACGCAAATGCTATTGGAAAAGCATAATTGCGTACTGGAGTTCTGTAAGAAGAACGTTTTATGGATTGCATTTTTTAAAATTATATTCCAAAGATTTGAACTACATTTGTCATTTTACATTATCTCCGCCAGTGTACCAATCATTTAGATTTATTTTTCATGCGTTTTTTCACACATGTATCTATCATGTTTCACACATGTCTCTATCATGTTTCACACATGCGTTTTTTCAGACATATTTTTGATTTAAAGAATGCCATCGTGAACTTGTATGTGGTCTCTATTTTCGCTAAAGAAATACCATTTTAAATGGTATGAAAAAGTGGTTTAAATCGGCTTTTTTCCTTTTTGATAATTCAGTTAAATATTCGGGTTTAGAGTGTTTTTGTGATGATATTATTGAAGACAAGTTTCAAATTGTTTAATTGTGTTTTAGAAGTTTGGTATAAAAATTTAAAAAGTGCAACTTTTTGAAAATTAATGAGAGGACTATTTCATTACCGTAATATTATTTTTTTACCACATTTTGAACACTTTTGCCATTTGTATTGCCAATTTATCTTTATTACCTTACACTGCCTATTTATCTTCATATTCTGCCTTCTAGGTGCACCTTGTAACGGGAGACCACGAAGTCCCTATATATCACAAAAAATAGTAATAATAAATAGTGATTGTACACAACAAGACAATTATTATTTGCCACATAATCAAGAATCTCAAACCAATATTTCTCATTTCAGCTCATTCAGCCAAAAATATAGGGTATCCTACTTAAAGCCAAACCAGGAGTCCCGTTATTAAATTTAACATGAATGAAGTTTTCTTGCCTAAATTTCAACAGAATCAGATTGCTTTGTGTTAAATGTGAGTATATCACAAACAGTGTTAAAAATGCTCAGTAAGTTGACCAGCGACACACTGTTTTCATTCTACAACATTCCAATATATGAAGCGTAAAGAGTAGTTAGGATGCGCCGATGGTGAGCACTTCTAGCAATTTTCGTAAAGTTAAAACATTTTACACAAAGCAAACCCAATAGATCTCTTTATTTTTTTGATACAAAAAGGCATTAACAAGTGAATGCAAAAATAAACGAGAAAGAAAAATCATACGCTAAGCATACATTATAAAACACTTTCCTATACAATTAGAATACTGTAACAAAACTTCACCGTTTAATAAGGTGAAAGATGATGTTTAAGTAAACAATTTTGAAAACATAATTATTATTTTTTAACCATCTATAGTCAGAACAATATCCGAATTCTATTGCGCAGCCTGTATATGAGCTATATATATATATATATACTACAAAGTATGCAAAAACTTAGTTCACTGAAGATAACACGTAACACAGTTAAAACTCCCCCTTCATCAAATTCCGCCAATAAGCGGAAATGTACCCAAATACTTGTATGCATTTTTGTATAAGACCTATAGAATTTATAAACACAAAATGATATGAAAAATTCGTTAAATTTAAAAACGCATACCACAATTGAAAACGCACTTCGGCAATTATTGTTCATAGACAGTACTGTTGTCGAATACTTTTGTGTGCCCCTATAAATAAACGATAAATTCTATGCACACCCTATTCTATGGTAAGAATCATGTAATGCACCTCACAGATGTATATCAATTTCAACGTAATTAAATAGTGTAACATCATTTCACTGCAAACGATTTTTCTCCATAGAACCTAACGTGACGAATTCTTTTGAGTGCCCCTGTAAACGAACTGTAAATGCTACACACTTCATCTTAAATACCGAGCATGCGATAGTAAACCTCGAAAACATATATCGGTTATACGGCAATCCGAGTATATTCACGCGATTTAGAGTACGAACAGACAGACGGCCAGACAAACCGAGCACATGATCACTTTTCAACTGTGTTGGAAAACTACTCGTTGGGGACCTCCGTGATACTTACCCATCATGGATATCCATAATATAAAATATGAAAATAAATTATGTGTAAACTATTTAAAAAATGTATTGCAATTCGAATAAAATCGTGACTTGATGACGTCATAAACTTTAAATGCTCTATTACTGAATTGCGCAAAAGAAACATATTTATAACTCCAAAATTGATAATCATATTAACTAACGGTTTACTGCGTCGGATTAAGCGTCTCATTTCCAATTAAAATATATCTTTCACTTGAAATTTGAATGAAATACAGGGTCATGAAAATTTGAAGAGTGTGGAAATATGATTACAATTCTCTCGGCAACTAATTATCCGATCGACTTCATTCTTTATGAAAAATTTATGTTTTTTATTGTCTTTCAAATTCACACCTTAAAATAAACAATTTTGAAAATTTTTATATACCTTTTATCAGAACAAGTATTTCGAGAGTCCAAAAAAAATAGTTCCGGATAATCGAGGTTACTGAAATTCAGTAAGCTTCTTCCCATTATTACAAACTAAGTACACACCAAATTTCAAATCTCTATCTCAATTTGTTCGGGAGATAGAGTGTTTACAGTCACACACACAGACACAAAGACAGACGGACGGCAAACTTTTTTTCTAAAAATATGTTTTTTTGGAATCTCCAGTGTCTGAAACGTGTAAATCCGTCAAAAAAAAAAAAAAAAAAAAAAAGGATTTTCAAAACGATTACAAGACTTACCCTATACTACGTATGATGGGTAAGTAATATTAAAAAATATTTAATAATATTAACCTTTTTATATTCTCGTCTATATATAATCTCGTTTATTTTCAATAAATAAATATTTTTCATTTAGCAAATAAAATTAATTTTTACTCTTATTCGTGGATTGCTTCCTTTGAGAGTACATAAAAAAAAAACTGACAGTGTATTCGTCAACAATCTATTTTAAAATTTTATTCATATGGGAGAAGTACTAAAATGTGATAGTTTTCAAATATACATATATATTTTTTAATTTAGTGTAGTTAGTTCTCTTATTTCTTTCAAAAAATAATATATTAAGACTATCTCTTACAATAAAAGTAAACAAAAAGCACAGAAACAGAATATCTAATTGCGTTTATGCTTTTTTGTTGTAAAACGCATGCTTTATCTTAACCTTCTTGGTATCTAAATGTCGGACAGAGACTTTTTTCAATTCAAACAATAAAATACAAAAAAATACGAGCATTTCAGTTTTATGAACTTAAAAGAAATGTAAATCCCATTGTATTTCTTTTCGTGTTATTCAAATTATCTCCTCTGGCGAAGCTTTTTAACGTCTTGAAGACTTAAAATAATATATAATAAACACAAATATATAATCGCCTTTTCGAAAATTAAAACCTACAGAAGTTGCTTCGTACATTTCCCTAGATTGTATTTAAGCTATTTTTTTATTTGTTTATATCTCTTATTGCGAAGGCTGAACTTAATTGGCTCTCAGAAGAATTTCATCTAACATATTTTATGAAAAGTATGTACGACAGTAGTTAGTTTATTTTGTATAAAATAATCCCAAATTTTAAAACACTCCAAAATTTTCTATGAATTTAACAGCGCTAGAAAGAAAAATTTTAAAAAGAATATTTCAAAAACACATTCCAAATGACAGGTTACTTATTATAAAAGAAAATATGAAAGCATAATTGCTACATTTATACACATTTTCAAAAATAAGAAGGAGAAACTGCCGCCGTATATAAGATTTCGAATCTATAAGTAATTATATACTTTGTTCGGTTTTTTGATCTAAATCCATTGAGATTTATGCGATATCAATACTTTTTCGCTACAAAGTATACCTCAGAGGATTGTATTGTTTTATTTTATTAAACTAACGTATAACTTATGTGATTTTGACATTTGTTCTATAATAAAGAAGGTTTATATATTGGATAAGCTTAAAAATATAACTTTTATATATTATATATTTTTTTGCATTAAAGAAAGTAAATGGAGTTTATCTTTGGCTGAAAACTTAACATATTACACTTGCTACGTAAATCAATATACCTACTACATTAAAAAGATTGTTCATAAAAGTATAGTTTTAAGACAAAATACATTTTTTAATTGCAAATGAATTCTTTGTTTTCTGTGTTATTGTACATATACTGCTTTACTCTTAATCTTTTGATTACGGACTAGAACTGTCGAATTTTATTATATTCATTCGTACTATATTTTACAAAAAAATTTCTTTAAGGAAGATTTCTATTGATATTCATAGTATAACAGACATCAGACCTAGTATAACAGACATCATAGTTCAGACATCATAGATGTCTGAATTTAAGACACCTAAGTTTCTTACAATGCTCAGGGCATAAAAGAACTCAGAAAAATATCTGAACAATGGTGATGTGTCTTAATTTAAGACATATAGAAATTCAGACACTTAAGTGTCTGAATTTAATATAATTGTGACACATGCGCAGTGACTGTTACAATCGTGTCACTGTATATGCAAGCAATATCAGAGAATGTTTCCGAACAGCGGAATGTTGTTTAAAATATTTTTTCATCCACTAAATTTTGATTAGACCCAAGGACGGCACAGTGTCGCGCGGGAAACTGGAAAATCGCTTAGCAGGGCCCAATATCTCTGACTGCAGTATTCGACTAATAAAAATCCTCTCTTAATTTGTATATATCATAGAATAGTTTTTAATATGAAGAATAAAGTGTATGAAGAAATAGGGTGCAGTTTCTTTCGCATATAATGTGTATAACTATTTTTAATTTCTAAAAATCTTCTATCTTTTAGAATATTTTAAATATTTATTTTTAGTGTTTAAGGTTACTCTTAGGATCTTCACAACTATACATTCCCTTATTATTTAATCAACTTTGGCTGTAAGAAATAAAGTTAATTTTAACTTTTTTCAACGAAAAAACAATTAAAGACAAATTGATATTATTTTATACAGGGTAACGTTATTTCAAATTGTATAGAGAGGCTCGGGGACCTCTAACATGGCTCAACTGGCGCGAGTTCTTTAGCAGTCACCCTAATTGAACCATAGATCGAATGTCAAAATTGTGCACCAAATCACAGAGCTAATTAAAAACAAATTATGCAAAAATTGATAAAAGATGACGTTATTTCACTTGAAAGAGAGAAAAGATAATGAACCAGTAATTATTATTAAGGCTGTTCTCAAATCCAGAAGAGGTACTTTCTGAAAAAAAAATTTAATTCATTTCTGTTCCGAAAAACATGAAAAGGGCAGGTTTTGTTTTACAGAAACTGTGTAAGCGAGGAGCATTTTCCATCTTTGGTAAAGGCAGAAGATCTTTCAGAAAATACTATCAAAGTTGACGTTTTGAACCGAATTTCTAGAGCGACAACGCGAGAAGAGGGAAAAATTGGTCGTCAGGTGATAACTTTTCACTTATAACTCGATAAGTAATTTATTTATAAAAAAATATATAAAACTCATTTCGATCTTAAATCTTTTAAATAGTCATGCCTGCTAATCTTATGTCTTTGAGTTTAAAAATATGTTTCAGAAAGTTTCACTTTGTTGAGCAGGGAATTTGAAAACCACCTTAAATAATTTATTTTTGGTGTAATAAGTAAGAAAACAATTGCTTTTCAGAAAAGTATAAAGTCCTTCAAATATTACGTAAGTAGAAAAAAGTACCCCCTATCTTTTTAATAATCAGATTTAAATTTCAAAATTCGGTTAGGAGAGGAGAGATCTCCACGACGGGCCACCGCCGCCTGAATTTGAAACTGCCTTGAACCACCCATTTGCTATAATTTTTAAAACATATACATAAAAAAGAACTAAAAAATTAATTCTATAGTGGATTTACGGATGAAAGCTCCCCCCACCCCCTCAATCAACAGAAAATTCTTAGCTGTACTTTCTCTTAGTATTCAATTATTTTAAGTTACTCGAAAAGAATAATTTTACTGTGTTTTAAAATCGGTCAAAAAGAAAATTTAGTCAGTTAAATTTCAATATCCAAGGAGTGCTTTTTCAATTAAGAAATGTATTGATAACAATCGAATTGAAAATATGTATAATTCATACCTACTTCCCCCATATAAGTAATAATGTAGTACAATCTTAATCACCTGCTCAAAATAAACCAAATCTCCCAAAAAACTCGTTCAAAATTTCCAATTTTCTCAGCAACAAATAAAATAATCCTATAAAAATATCAACACGCATCCGAATCAGTCCATTACTTGCACCAAAATAGCCCATTCATGTGATCCCAATGGCGTAATGGATAAAGGCGCTAGATTTGTAACCAGTACAACTCGAGTTCGATACTGAGATGGGTAAAAAGGTAAACTTATCCTCCGGCAATCAAAAGTAATTATTCTTCCATAGATGGCAGCACTGACGCTTTTTTGCAAGGTTTTTCCTAGCTGCTTCCCCGGGTAAGAAAATGGCTATGTTTCAGACATTTCAAGTGTCTAGAATTAAGACACTTACAATTATCTTAAAAATTAATACATTGTAAAGGAACCACCCGTTTCAGACACTTAAGTATCTTAATTTTAGACATTTTAGTTTACAGTGTTCAAATTCAAGGTTTTCATGCACCTTACCAGCACGTAAACCAGCCGCTCGTCGCGAAGTGTTAAAAGAATATCAGATTAAAAATGTATTTAAGGTTTTCGAATGCATTGAAATGGCCAATTTTCGCAAAATATGACATTGTCAGTTTTGAATTTATTAAATAGAGCATTTATTAACTTTACAAAACAGTTTTAATTTTGTATCTACGTTTATAAGAAGCCATGCTATTAAAGCAATTGTAAAGTTCCACAAACCCAAAGTGATCTGTAAAATAGCCAGAAGTAAGCCTATAAATTTGTCAAATGAAATTAAAGCACCATATTTTTAGAAATGTAATTTTAAAACGTTTTTTCTTCATATTTTAAATAATTAACATTTTGTGTGAGTATCGAGAAACAAAGTATTTAATTTACATCTGTCATTACTTTTTTTGTCATGATAATTAAAAATGCATTTTTCTCAAGATCACTTTTTTCACATCATGTCGTTTAAAACAATAACTAAATAAAAGATAATTCAATCTCTTGTCATTCAAGTTTTTTCAAACTTGGTATGTTTATTCTTCATAATGTTTCCTAGGACATAAACAAAAAGAATGTTTAAAATCAGAATATTTTTTTTTCAAATTATGATACAATATTTGAATAACGATGATGTAAACATACCAAACATCTAGTAGTGATTCCTCCACTGTAAAATTTTTATTTATAAAAATAGACTTTTATTATTTGATTTATTATTGTTATTAATATTTTTATTAAACTTTTATAGACGTTCATGCCCTACATAAGTGCGTGAGAGTTATTTTGATACTTAATTTATTTGATTTGGATGATTATATTTGCATGTACCATTTTTGAAGTTTTTCTAAAATGTCTACAGAATTTTCTGTATATTTACCAGTTTTCTAAAATTAATGTAATTTAATGGAAGTATAAACTTAACATATTTAATTGATACATAAACAAAAATTAAAAAGAGGTTAATTTGTTTCCATCTCGTGTTTTTTTTTTTTTTAAGAAAAGTGCCTCGAACATGTTCCAATAACTTAAAAAGCATAATAATAATAATAATAAAAGCTGGTAGCAATTGGCGGGAACTATCTATCACGTGTGAAGCGAGATAGACGAGAATGTCGCAGCCTGTCTCTTTTTCGTTGGCTGCTGTAAAAGTACAAAAACTACTATTTTATACATGCATTATTATTATTATTGATCAATATTTATATATATATATATATTATTATTATTGTAAATCAAATTTTAGTTTAACCATTTTGAGACATTATAACATTGATCCATGAAAGTTGGTTGCTGGTTTGTTTCATGTAGAATTTGGACAAAAGTAGAAAATTTCAAAGAGTGGGTGCTTCTTAAACTGTTATGAACATAAAACATTATTCCTGACCTGTATTTTAAACATCCCATTTTCGAGTTTGAATTTTCTGTGTTATCAGCATCTGACGAATGGAAATTTTAAGTGTCAGCATTTATTATCAAAACCACACTATAGGTTAACATTTTTAGACAACTTGCACATACAATGGTTATATTTCTCAATAAAGTCAGTTAAATGAAATTTTAATTTAAATTGCAAAATAATCGATAAAAGAATTTGGTAAAAATTTCTGAACTTTTTATTTGAAGTTGAATTATCTACGAATTGTAAAATAAATCAGAAAATAGAATGTAAATTTGGTTGCTAGAGATAATGTAAATATTTACAAGAATTATTCAATTAGAGAAAGAATTACTTTGGATAACATAAAAAATTACTCAAATAGCTGTAAAAAAATAAAAGGCGTGTTAGAAATAATAAAAAAAACTTTTGCATTACATTGGTAATAACACAAATTATTTTTGTAAACCTTTTTAAAATCAAATTATACTATACACGATTAACTGAAACAGATTATTTACTAGTAATTAATTTTCCACAAAGTCTTGAATTAATGAGATACAGTTTGAATTTAGCGAAAGATAAACAGAATCTATGATGAAATTTGTTACCATTAATTCAATACCCATGGGACTAAATAATGATATGATAATTTAGACCTTTAATTCCTAAACTATACATTTGAAAAATGTTTTGTTTTAGTTTCAAACAAATTGAAATCATTAATTAATTCATACTGCTAAAAGTTTACAAGCAAAATATTTAAAAATAAAATTACATTTATGCTAATCTTAGTCAAGAATCTGTGGTACTGTTTCAAATCGATGTTTTTTTTAAAGAATACATTAATCTGATGAGGGATAATTTAAAGAACACTTTTTTAAGATACTCTTAAAAAGATACACTTAATAAAAACTTCGTTATTTAGTTTAAAAAAAAGTGCGTGAAATACTTCTCAAATCAAATATGGAGTTGTCTAAGAGATTTTGCCCTTTACCGTTGTTCATTATTTGAAATCGGAAATTTGCTGTTTCTTATTCGGTCTTTAACATCTGTAAAGTAGTTTATATATAGTTAGTATTTTATATATAGTTAGTAGTTTATATATAGTTAGTAGTTTATGTATAGTACTTTATAGTCAATAACATACAACGATACCGTGATCACATTTTTGCGATATTTATAAAAATATTCCAAATTCTATGATAATTAAGTATATAAGTAAGCTATAGGAAATTTTCAGTTTTAGTGTAAACACAAAAGCATCATAAAAATGATTACACAACTAAATTAGAGATTTCAGATAGCATCGGAGTTGTCTAAAGATCTGTAACAAGTTACTTAATGAGTGTGCAAATGCGAAGTGAGAGTTAGAAGCATCAAAAGTATGTCAAGCATATAATTTAGCGAAAGCGAATTTGGACTGAGCAAGGAATAAGATTGGCGGTTAGACATAAATGTTTCTGTTGGCTTAAGAGAAAGAATGTACTACATCTGTTAACCCTTTCCGGCACAGTGGTCCCACTCTGGGCACACCTAATTTTAATACCAAATCTGCATAAGGCACCAAGAATATTTTAATAACATTTTGTTTCTACAATGAAATCTTAAAATTAGGACTTCTTATTTTGTAAAAAAGTCGTTTGTAAATTCTGGTGTCAGTCAGTAGTTTCTCATTTTACGAACAGAATTTGTCGGTGCCGGAAAGGGTTAATCCTCTATTCTCGCCAAGAGCTATTACTGTGAGAATATGGAATTTAAGAAAAAACTCTTTCTGATCTGAAAATCACAACTTTTGAACATCTGTAATAAAAAGTAGATTTTGGAAAATATTTCTTTGTAGTTAAGACTGTTGTCAAATCAAAAGAAAGTACTTTCGGTTTCTGGCACATTTCTGAATTCATTCTTGTTCAGAAAAGTATAAAATGGGCATGTGTTCATATTCAGGAACTGCGTTATCGAATGGCGATTTCTATTTTTAACAAAGACAAAAGATCTTTCAGAAAATACCATCAAAGTTGGCGTTTTGAATCCAATTCGCCGACGCGATAGCACGCGAAAGGACAAAACCCGTCGTAACGTGACAAGACTCACTTAGAACTCAATATGTAGTTTATTTATCAGAAAATGGAAAACGCTATACGTTTATAAATTGCTTCAATAGTCCGGCGTGTCAATTTTATGCCTTTCGCGTTGTTGAACAGGGAATTTGTGAGCCACTTTAAGATATGTTTCCAATGATTCCGTTAACAAAGGTTTATTACGCTTATAACTATTTTTATAAAACATATTGCCTACCCAACACGTACTGGGAGAAATTAAGTCCAGTTTCGACCCAGCTCGACTATGTGGGGAAAAATGCAAGCTTGATGTTCGGCGGTATACTAGAAACAGCTGACTGAAAATTTTTAGACGTATAGCGAGATTTCGATGGATCACGTGTTATTGCATACCAATTTGGCTAAAGAAGTAAGTTGACTATTTAAGGTTTTTCGTTTAGTAAGTAGCAGTATAACTAGTACCATTGTGTTATTTGAACTAAATGAATGTTTTAAATTCATAAATCAGTATTGAAATTGCTCTGGTCACATAAGATTTGGAGGTTAGGCCCCTGTTGGCATCAGGAAACCTAATATCAAGTTGGCTCATAATGCCGACAATCTTGAAAAATTCCTCTGTTTTGAAAAATTCCTCTGTTTTGAAATATTCTTCTGTTGTACAAGATGCTCCTGGTGTTGAGAACCAACTAAATGATTTGATCAAAGTTGGTGATTTTGTGGTTGCTTTGATTAGTAATAGTAGGAAGAAATTAGATAATACGAGCAGAAAGCAGGCATGTCAAATTTTACAAATATTTTCTGACGTTAAAGCAGAAGTGCTGCCCTTACATGCCTGCAACAGGCTTAAAACAGTATTTTCGAATGAAAGAAAAACTCTGGTCATGATATTCATTGACCATCTGATATGTAAACTCATCCCTTTTTTTGCTTTTGGGGGTAGTGTTAAGAGGTACCAATTTCCGAATTCATTGTCAGTATATTTAAATGTAGTCATTGTATTGTCAGTATATATTTAGTTATTTTTATTTTTCTTATATATGGCTTTATTACACATGCGATGTGCCAAACGTTTTTTAATAAAGAGCTTTCAACGAATTTTTCAATTTTTTTTCCGAGTGTCGGCATTAGATACGTTATGTGTCGGTATTAGTCTTACCGATATCGGAATTAGGGGGGAAAACACCCTTTTGAATTTTAAGTATTAAAATTTGAAACTCTGTAAATTTTGAAAATATTACGAGTGCATTTTGCAGAGGAGATCTTGTTGAACATTTTGAGCTAACATTAGAGTCTCGTTTTGTTGGATTTGTTTAATTATTACACTGGAAGAAAAAAATATCCATAAAAATACGGTAATTGTATTGGCAAAATATGAAAACTCTTTTTAGAGAATATAAATATAAAAAAAATCACAAAGGCTTAGCGAAAAAGACAAATTAACTAGATTTTTACCAGTTTCATATTGTCAAGGATATTCTTAAATTCACATTAACTAATTTTTTAAACATTCAAGAGATAAATTTCACCAGAGAAAAAAAATCCCTAAAAATACAGAAATTGTAATGACTATCAAACAATTTTTTCACAATGTTGGATCAGATGGATTGATAATAAATAAATTTCAGAACTATATTTCTTATTAGCGATTTACCATAATTTATTAGAGGAAATACATTTTACAGATTTAATTTCTTTACTATCACGATCGTGGAATTTTGTATTAATAAGTTACTTTCAAAAGGTACGACGAGAGAAGATTCTTAGATTCAGCATTTTGTGTATATTTAGACATATATTATTTTAATTGATTTGATTATGATACCGAGTACAAACAAGCAAAATATATGTGCCTTTTTAAAAACCATGTAGCATTTTCCTTCGTTTTTAATAGTATTTGCCAGCCCCTGCCTAAAAGCTAGTTGCGCTCATGAAATATAGTTCATTTACATAATCACAAAAACAAAATTACCAATGGTAAGTGTTTAAAACAAGAAGAACGTATTGATGTAAGTTATGATATCAATGAAATCTTAACATTCTACAGGAAAATTATTCATTTTTTCATTTTGTCAAATCTTGTGTTCGTCCGAATTTTAATGTTTTTAAAAATAGTTCATCAAACAGATATTTTAAGAATATGATTGAATTTAATTGCAGTGATTTACTTACTGAAAATAGTCGTTTATAACCTGTATATATTTCTAGAGGTCCTTCGAAAGAATTTCATTTTACAATGCATAAATTACTACTGTATAAATTTCTTCTTATTGATGAACTTTTCAAAGTTCTATTAAAAGTTGATCATTTTATAAAGGTTGTTTTTATGAATTTAGTTTGTCAGTCTGTTCTACAGTCAATCTGTCTGATCACGAGTATTCTAAAACTTTTTTGGATCTCAACAATTGAATATATTCTAATAACTAGCGACCCGTCCCGGCTTTGCACGGGTAGACAATGTGTTGACTACAATGTAGGGTAGAGAAGTGTAGGTACTTTAAAAAAGTTGTTCTAAATTGGATAAAAGTGGGAGTGAGACAAACTTGCAGTACTTTGAAATTTTTAACTTTAATTAAAAGCTTGTAAAAATGCGATAAATAAATTTTTCTGTTTATGCACATATTGAAACTAATAAATTAATTTTAATACTCCTGAATATAGAACATTTTTTGTTTTCCGGAATTTCGCGCACCTACATAAAACAGCTGCTGAGATATGGCGAAATGTCCTAAAATTTTCGGAACCAGCCCCTTTAAAACCCTTCGGGGGGAATTTCTAAAATCACTGAAATTCGTGTTTATCCATTTTTTAGTAGATGTGTTTTCCTGAATTTCACGCTCCTACCTAAATCTGCTGTTGAGATATAGCGAAATGACCCAAAACGTTTGAATACCCCTTTAACCACCTTCTGGGGGAATTTCCAAAATCGCCGAAATACGTGTTTAACTAATTTTTTTGTAGATTTCTTTTAATTAATTTCGCCCTCCTACATAAAAGTTGAGATATGGCGAAATGACCTAAAAAATTCGACCCCCCCCTTTACCCACCTTCTGGGGGGGGATATCCAAAATTGCTGAATTACGTGTTTTATACATTTTTTAGTAGATTTGTTTTCCTGATTTTCGTGCTCCTAACTAAAACTGCTGCTGAGGTATGACGAAATGATCTAAAACATTCGACCCCCTTTTAAGCCCCTTTGGGTGGAAATTTCTAAAATATCTGAAATACGTGTTTAACCAATTTTTAGTAGATTTGTTTTCCTTAATTACGCGCTCCCACATAAAACTGCTGCTGAGATATGGCGAAATGACCTAAAACATTCGACCACCCCCTTTAACCACCTTCAGGGGAGAATTTCTAAAATCGTTGAAATACGTGTTTAATCCTTTTTTTAGTAGATTTGTTTTCCTGATTTTCCCGCTCCTACCTATAACTGCTGCTGAAGTATGGCGAAATGACCTAAAACATTCGACCACCCCCCTTTAACCACCTTCTGAGGGGAATTTCTAAAATCGCTGAAAGAGGTGTTTAATCATTTTTTAGTAGATTTGCTTTCCGGATTTTCGCGCTTCTACCTATAACTGCTGCTGAGATATGGCGAAATGACCTAAAAGATTCGACCACCCCCTTTTTATCCCTTCGGCGGGGGATTTCCAAAATCACTGAAATACATGGGTTAGCTCGACTGGTTCACTTTAAACTCAATAAGAAAAACACTGATTAAAACAAACAATGTAAAAATGTGAACTGTAAACTTTAATTAAAACGTTAAAACCCTATTGGTTACACATTCGACAGCGACCGCCATCCAACACACTTGAGCTCTGTGCTCTGAACTGAAAACTTACATAAACAATCACTTTAACAGTTAACAAAAAGAAAGAATAAACCAACCATTCAGACTGCGAAATGTTCTTGGATGCAAGTAAACCCAAGATCACTTGCGAAGTCTGGTTCGATGCACAAGTATGCGGAAGCACATAATCTCTCATCGAGGTATCGTTTTCTCTATCGAAAATGCTCTATCGAACGTGTGTCGGAAAACATTGTCCAAAAACATTGTCGGAAAATATTGTCCGAACATACACCCCCGGCCTTGAAACCTTCAAGGGCTATAATTAACTCTTCTCATTCAAAAGGTAAAGGACAAAATTTGTGAATAGGACGCTTGAGCTCTCCCGTAGCAGTTCTCACTATCGCCACCCTAACATGACCATCACTACCTGAAAAGGTTTCAATGATTCTTCCCAGTTTCCATTGAAGCGCCATCACAAGTTCATTTTTAATGAGCACTAAGTCCCCAATCTTTAAATTTGCTATTGGACGTAACCACTTGGGGCGTTGTTGCAACTGTGACAAATACTCTGCACTCCATCGTTTCCAAAAGTGCTGGAATACTCTCTGTGTCAGGTGCCAACGACGAAGTCGTGAAGGCGGAACCCCAGAAACATCAAGCTCTGGAATATCTGTTAAAGAAGCACCCGTCAAAAAATGACCCGGTGTTAAAACTTCTAGATCATTTGGATCACTTGACAACGGACACAAAGGTCTCCAGTTCAAACAAGCTTCAATTTGTGACAATAATGTTGAGAACTCTTCAATTGTAAATAGCGAATTTCCCATTGTTCTACGCAAATGATATTTCACAGACTTTATGTTAGCCCCCCACAGCCCACCAAAATGTGCAGCCGATGGAGGGTTAAATTTCCAAACGATGCCCTCATTAGCAACATAATTCTGTAAGGATTGATCTTTAATGGTGGAGGATATAAATTCATATAATTCCCTCAATTCCTTACTTGCACCCTTAAAATTTGTAGCACAGTCACTTACTAATTCGGCTGGCTTGCCTCTACGAGAAACAAATCTCTTAAGAGCAGCCAAAAACGTTTGAGTGGACAAATCTGACACCAATTCAAGATGAATAGCACGAGGCGAAAAACAAATAAAAATAGCTATGTAACTCTTAAATGCCTTGATACCTCTACGATTTCTCTCTTTACACATAAAAGGACCGGCATAATCACATCCAGTCTTCGAAAATGGGCGACTAGTAAAACACGCATAGCGGGCAAGTCACCCATTAATTGTGTACCAATAGCTGGGGAAGCACGAAAACACTTTATGCATGCCTTTACAATTTTTCTTACTGCATCTCGACCACTTAAAATCCAAAATTTTGTTCTAAGGACAGCTAAAAGAAGCTGAGGACCAGCATGCAAGTAAGTTATATGATAATGAAGCAATGCAGTAATATGATAAGACTTAGGCAAAACTATTGGGTATTTCTGATCTTCAGAAACATTAGCATGTCTCAACCTTCCACCAACCCACAAAATACAGCTTGAATCCAGAAATGGATTTAATGTTAAAAGTTTGCTCGAACGTCTTAACAATTTATGATTTCCTAAAGCAAGGATCTCATCAGAAAAACACTGGTGTTGTACTAATTTCACTATCCTCGTTCTGGTTCTAAAAAGCTCTGATGTCAAGAGTAACCCATTTATTCGCTGAGATACCTTTTTTGCATTGTTCACAAATCTCAAGCACCACGCGACGATTCGTACCAGTCTATTTCAAGTGGAATATCTGAAAATCACATGATCATCACTAAGATCAAACACATTTACAACACAGTTTCGCTTTTCTTCCTCTAAAACAATCTCCTGGATATCTCTACCGTTAACTGGATCATTATGTTGATTGTTGTTCAATGGCTCTCTTAACCATTG
The DNA here is from genome assembly GCA_963931845.1 of Maratus michaelseni. NCBI lineage: Eukaryota > Metazoa > Arthropoda > Arachnida > Araneae > Salticidae > Maratus > Maratus michaelseni. The sequence goes on along the minus strand of OZ007590.1, from coordinate 250,275,072 downwards.
AGGACCACGAAACCATAATTCACAACTTACTAATTCCGACGACAACATACCCCTTGTTCCGCAGTCAGCAGGATTTTCAATTCCAGAAACATGATTCCACGGAACATTAGGAATTGTCTCTTGGATTTTTGAAACACGGTTAGCTACAAAGGTTTACCAACGATGAGGCTCTGAAGAAACCCATGCCAACGCCACACTAGAGTCAGCCCAGGCAAATACTTCAGTCTCTGTAAAATTTAAATGCTGTAAAACCATTTTTAGCAAATTTGCCAAAAGAAGAGCCGAACACAATTTAAGTCGTGGAATGTACCGAGTCTTAATTGGTGCTACCTTAGTCTTAGATGTCAAAAGATTTACCGTTATTTTTTCATCTTGAGAAATTGAACGCATATATATTACCGCACAATACGCCTTTTCGGACGCATCACAAAAGGCATGAATTTGAAGTCCCATTTTATCTACAGCCAAGACAAATCGAGAATCTTCAATTGAGAAATTACACTTAAGTCATTTCTAAACGATGTCCACCGTTTACTAAAGTCTTCATTAATTAGGTCGTCCCAGGTAAGTGGAATTTTCCATAAATCCTGCAACAATATCTTAATGAAAACGACACAAGGAGATAGCAACCCCAACGGATCAAACACCTTTGCGACCTCTGACAAGATATCTCTCTTCGAATATCTATTCTTTATGTCATGGTCTGAAACAGTGAAACAAAAGAAATCACCCATAAAATTCCACTGGATTCCCAAAATTTTTATACCACTATCATTCTTTAAGAACAACGAATCTGCATTTTCTCTACATTCTTCCGAAATGTTTTTCAACACTATGGGAAAAATTAGAAATCCATTTTCGCAATTTAAAACCACCTTGCTTCATTAACAATGTCAATTGATCAATTAATTCCACAACTTCCTCTTCATTCTGACCCCTGACAATAAATCATCTACATAAAAATCCCTTAACACTGCTGCAGATGCCAGCGGAAATTCACTCTTCTCATCTAAGGCAAGCTGATGAAGAGATGTAGTAGACTGAAACGGGGCAGATGCGGTACCGTAAGTAACTGTTTTTAAACGGTAATCCGCTATAGTATCTTGGGAATTTTCTCTCCAAAGAATCCTCATAAAGTTTCTATCTTCAGGATTAATCAAAACCTGTCTAAACATTTTCTCTATGTATGCGCATACAACTATAGGTAAAGTTCTAAATCTCAACAGTATTGGAAAAAGCTCCTGCTGTATACGTGGACCGACCATAAGAATGTCGTTCAAAGATACACCCGAAGTAGACTTAGCTGAAGCGTCAAAAACAACTCTCAGTTTTGTCGTTGTGCTTGATTCCCAAATTACCGCATGATCTGGTAAATAACAAACACTTGAAGGAACACTCTCCGACTTGGATACACATTTCATGTGACCCAATTCAAAATATTCCCTCATAAACTTTCGATAGTCTTCATAAATAGACGGCTGTTTTGAAGGTCTGCGTTCTAACGAACGAAATCTCTGGATAGCCATTTCTCTGGTATCACCTAATCGAGTTGGGGAATCTTTAAATGGAAGTTTCACGACAAATCCTCCAGACATATCTCGAAAATAAGTGCGTTTAAAATGATCCTCACTTTCCCTCTCCTCCTTAGAAATCTGAATTAATTCTGGAACAGAATCCAAGGACCAAAATTGTTGCACCAAGCCATCTAATTTTAATTGAATATTATTAACGGCAAATGTACGTAGACCTGTATAGAGTGAGGTAGGCCTCGTAATTATCCATCCTAGTTTAGAACTTACAGCAAAGGGCAGAGCTTCCCCTCTTTTCTCAATTTTCCCATTTAACAATGTAAAAAATACGTTAACTCCAAGTAGAATATCTACTGATCTTGACTCAAAAAATAGTGGGTCTGCTAGAACTAAATCATTAAACTTATTCACAACATTTGAAGGAATAGAACTACATGGCACATTTGATGTTCTTTTTTTTTATCACAAATGCTTTAGTAGCAAATTTTATTTCAGGATTAAAATGAGAAGTAAAATTCAAATTTATCTCTCCATTTGTTTCAGCACTATAAGAACCTAAACATGTAACCTGTACTCTAGTTCTTCGCCTTGGCAAATACAATTTTCGCATACAATTTTCACTTTTAAAAAGGCCTCACTTCCACTGTCCAGCAACGCGCGGCAATTTACAAGATTACCCACTGAATCAAGAACCCTAATCATGGCTGTACAAAGTAGAGTCTGTCCCATATTCATCAACTGTATTCCCGACCCAGAATTGTTTCGAAACTCAAAGGTGCCAGTGCAAGAAGTTTGACTTAACTCATTTTGTCTCGGCCGAAACTCCGTTGCATTCGGGGAAAGAGGAACCACCGGAGTTTCTGTCGCACTCTTTACATGAGGGCCAGTATCCCGTGAAATATGCAAGACACTATGATGAGGCTTGTGGCACACTCTACATCTACCCACACTCACACACTTTTTCGCATAGTGTTTATCTAAAAGACAGTTAAAACACAAACCGTTCTAGCTATTTCTATTCTTTTCTGCACATTTAATTTCAAATATCACGGGTATCTGTAAAGTGGATGAGATTCTTTGCATAAAACACAAATATTATTAGCAGACACTAATGTAGTGAATTTAGGTTTTCGAATTTCTTTAAGTGATGATTTACTATTTTGAAGGGTTCTCGCATGGTCATTTAAAAAAAGATAATAAATTTTCAAGTGTACCTAATTCCTCTTTTTTGAGTGTTCTTTCCCACCAATATCTTGTATTTCTATCCAATTTCTCTGCAATTAAATAAACAATCAATACTTCTGAAAAGCCGTTAACCTCTTGTTTAAGTACACTCAATGAACGGACACATTCATTTATAACGTCTACACTTTCTAAAAGAGACTGTGCAGTATCCGAAATACAAGGCATTCTAATAAATTTCTTAATCAATGCGTTAATTAATTCTCGTTTATTTGAATATCGCTCTTTCAACAGCTCTAACGCTGTCTTATAATTCGAATCAGAGATTGGAAGGCATTGAATTATTTTAAGTGCATTGCCTTTGCATGCCGATTTTAAATATTGTAACTTTTGACAGTCTGATAAACCATCATTACAATCCACACTAGCACTAAATAAATCATAAAAGGGCAGCCAGTCCTCCAGATTACCACTGAACGTGGGAAGTGTGAGTTTCGGTAGTTTAACCTCTGAGGTTTGAGATTTTAAAAACCCCGCACTCTCATTACTTTCGTTTAAAGTAATTCCCGATTTTTTTCGGTTAACACTAAGCCACATACTGTCAATTCGATCCTGTTCAGTGTGCTGCTTCTCAATGTACGCATCAACCTCATTTCATCACATTTAGCCAAAATCCTCTTAAATGTTTCACTCAATTCATCATTTAACTTTCCTATTTTAATCTCAAACAAAGTTAATTCACTTGAAACCGCTTCATTAATACACCCGATTATCTTATTTTCCAATTTTGTAATAGCAGACTTTAATCCCCTCTTCTTAACTAAAACATCCTTTAACTCTTCCATAATAAATAAAAATTTAAGTACAAGAACGAACTCACCAAATCTTTAAAACGTCTAAATCAACAATGCAGGGGCATTGACATCCAACCAACCATGCACTTGAACTCTACCAATGAACACCAGACATCCACCTTTCAAAGTCCAAATCACTTTCCAACTTAGCTTAATCAGCTATTTTCCCCATTAAAAGAAATGTCGGGCGACGGACCATTATGATAGCTCGACTGGTTCACTTTAAACTCAATAAGAAAAACACTAATTAAAACAAACAATGTAAAAATGTGAACTGTAAACTTTAATTAAAACGTTAAAACCCTCTTGGTTACACATTCGACAGCGACCGCCATCCAACACACATGAGCTCTGTGCTCTGAACTGAAAACTTACATAAACAATCACTTTAACAGTTAACAAAAAGAAAGAATAAACCAACCATTCAGACTGCGAAATGTTCTTGGATGCAAGTAAACCCAAGATCACTTGCGAAGTCTGGTTCGATGCACAAGTATGCGGAAGCACATAATCTCTCATCGAGGTATCGTTCTCTCTATCGAAAATGCTCTATCGAACGTGTTTCGGAAAACATTGTCCAAAAACATTGTCGGAAAATATTGTCCGAACATACACCCCCGTCCTTGAAACCTTCAAGGGCTTCTATTCTCAAATCATCAGTGGTTTAAAAATATATATGTTGTTTTATTAAAAAGAAATTAGAATAGGAAGAGTTGTAGATGATAATGAATTAGAAATAGCTTGTACTAGTTGGAAAAAAAAAATTAAAAGAACATTTCAAATAAGAACAATAAAATTGTTGAGGAATTTTGATTGGCTGCTTGACTGTTTTTAACACTTTTCATGACTGCGGTTTGTCTGTCCATCTGCCCGTGCTCTAACTCTCATAAATATAGCCTGCTTTCCCTGAAATCTCTGAAAATATTATTAAAGTTTACTACAGCTCGTTCGCTAATTAAAAAGAAGTGTGTAGCAGTTATACAGTTCGTTTACAGTGACAGCCAAAAGTATTCCGTTACATATGGTCTATGGGGAAAACTCGTTTGCGGTACATTTTAATAATGTTAAAATATTTTAAAACATAATGAAATTGATATGCATTTATGAAGTGCACTAAAACATGTTTTCTGTATAATATGGAGTGCAAAGCATTTATGATACATTTACAGGGTCAGAAAAGAATTCTGTTAGATAATGGTATAGGGGTATTTTAATGTTCTTACACTGCTTCACACATAATTAAATTTATATGCATTACTGAGGTGCACTATAAGTTTCTTACGGAAAAGTATGGTGTTCATTGTGTTTCTCGTTCATTTACAGAGACACACACACAAAAAAAATAGTTACAGTACTATCTATGAGCAATAAATGTTGAAAATGCGTTGTCAAATTTTGTTTCTATTTTTAAGTTTAACTAAATTTTTGCATAGTACGTTGTGTATAGTAATTCTGTTGTTCATGGACAAGGTTATACAAAGGAATTCGTAAGTATTAATGACAATGAGGGGGAATTGTTTAAGGGTTGTTTTCAATTGTTTTATGCATTTTTCTGCAGAACTATATATTTAGTATACTAATAGAAGTTTGTGTAATATAATTAAATTTATATACAAGACTACTCAAAAAACAAGATACATTGCCGTTTATGCTTGGTAATTGCTGGAAGTGCGTTTAAAATTTTATTATAAGTTTTTTACCTACATTAAATTTTAGCTTAATATGTGGTGTGTAGAAAAGTTTTAGAAACATACAGGGCTGTACAAAAGAATTCGAGTGTATTTCCATCTATTAGCGAAAATTGCTAAAAGTGAATTTTCTAACTGAACTAAATTTTACCATGCTGTGTAGTATATATGCAAATCTATAGATCATATACAGGATTACACAAAATAATGAGATTACTTTTTGACTATAGAATTGTAACTATTAAAACTGGATTTTTAAATGTGTTATATATTTTCTAATTTGTTTACTTACATGTTTTGTTATATATTATTTAACAATGAAGTTTTGTTACAGTTTACTAAGTGTGTTGGAAAGTGTTTCATAATCTATGTTCAACGCCTGATTTTTCGTTCTATTTCCTCTAAACTTTCGGAAAATAGGTAATCATAAATAAACATTATTAAAGAAAAATATAGTATTTTTCTCTTTGAAAATTGATTTATTACATTATTAATTGATTGGTTGATTTTGTTATATTAACTTTTCGTCGTAATATTATTAGTTTAAATAATTTTAATGTGTAAATTTTTTCTCACGAATCGAACTGAAAATGTGTCAGCGTATAAGTGTAATTTATTGGTAAGTATATATTTTCCAGAACTTTATTACTGATCTTTCTTTTTTTAATGTATTTTAACTAAAAATATGTTTGCAAAGCTCTGTAAAACAAGAGAAATCAATTTAATCAATTCAATCCATCAATGGTGAAACACTATCAGAGATCTTTGTATGATTGCACGATTAATCGGTTTACTGTGCAGCACAAATGTATTACATTTCATAGCTTATTAAAGTTTTTCCAAGTAAATTTTCATTATTTTTATATTTATTTTACACTATTGACGCAAGTAAAACACCAATAGGAAAAATTCAAAATTATAGAAAATTCATTAATGTAAGAGGCTGTAGAAGAAAATAATATAATATGGAATAAAATAACGCAATTTAATATTTTATATTTGAAAGTTTTTAGTACTATGAAGTTCTGCAAATTCTCATTAAAAGGGTAATAAAAATAACTTTTCACAATTTAGAACAGCAATTTTCACCCAGTACCTTTGGTCATAAAAATTTATGTATCTCTTCGAACGGTCATATTTTTATTCTCTTCTACTCGCGTGATTCGAAGAACCATTAATTGCGTTATATTATGAAATATGCAAAAATATAACAGGGAAAATACACGTTTGTATTGTGCACTGTGCTTATAATCAAAAAGCTAAAAAGTAGGAGATATTTAGAATAAATAATATTTTATTAAAATGGGTCTGATAAATAATTTACACAGTAATATAAAACATAATAATATATTATTTACCCATCTACTTATAAGAAAATCCCCATGTAGGGGAATGTTGGTAACCATGTCGGGTGCGACCACTTCGCTTTTCATATGCCAGGCAGCCATTTTTACTCAAAATTATTTTTTTTTTCATTAAAACTGCATAGAAGTTACATTTTTAGAAAGATCGTTCAAAAGAAAAAAATGTTTGTGAGATTAGTGACATTCAAACATATATATATATATTCTGAGATAATTTCAGTTGAAATTTGGTTGACAGCCCAATATCTCATTCCATCAAAGCAAACAAAAACAAGAGATTCGTTCATCGTGAACGATAAAAATATCAAACCATGAAGGTAATCATTCGCAAAGCAAGTTCTCCAGTGATGAATATATTTGACGTCATTTGCCTATCAATCAATTAAATCAGTTTTAGAAGTATGCAAAACATTGTTATTCCGAATTTAATGAACGTTAATCCATTTATTATTATTATTATTATTATTATTCTTTAATCATAGCCACGTGAAACATTTTAATTGGCTATTTTTTGAATTACAAATACATTTTAGGTTATAAATTACATATTTTATTGACTCTGAGATGGATTTACCCCTTTAGCAGTTATGTGATGATGAGAAATTTCAATAATATTGTTTCAGGGCTATAGAATTCTACAAAAATAAAGTTTATTTGCGAGATGCGGTCTACGACATTTGTAATTCCATGCCTGCAGTTTAAACTGGGGTTTATTTTATTATTTTATTGCATAATATTTATTTGTTCTGTCATTTTAAGTATATGTTTGAATTGAGTTAATAAAATAGTTCGTGAAAGTATGTAATTTTCCTGATAATTTTTTTAACTATTCACTTTCGCACAAACAATGATATATAAATTTTTTTTTCAAATGTTTCATTTAACGCCAACTATTATGTTTGGCACAATGGTGTTGGTGTAACATAAAAGTGTCAAATTGGAGAATAAATGTAGAGAATATTTCAATTCACTACTGTCTGGAATTAACGGAAATAATTTTTCCGCGGAATTGAAGCAATAATCCTTTTTATAGCAATATATTATGTATATATCTACATAAAAAAAAGTTTTGTCCTGACTGATTCATCGAAACTAATGAAGCTGGAAATTTGACCTCCGGAGTATATATATTCCTAACAGGGATTTATTAAGAAAGGGTTTCTTTGAAATTCAATTCTTAGGGTTGATAAAGGGTGTGTCGATAGTTCTTTTAGTCATTTCTGCATATCTCAGCAGCAGTTGTACGTAGGAGCGTGAAATGCATCATACAAAATCTACGAAAATAATGTTTGATCTATATTTCAGCGATTTAGGAAATTGAACCTCCAAGAGGCTGAAAAAGAATATTGCAGATCCAAAAAAAATAATTTTTCGGAATAGAGTCTATAACCAACTTGTGCATTATAGCTTACGTGGTTTACGCAAAACTAATTTTATTGTTGTAACCATTATTATTACTCTCAAAATTTTAAAACTACATTGTTGCCAGCATCGTTCAAATTTGTCGCCAACTTTGGATATGTACCCAATTATGGAAGATTAGACTAATAAGACAAGATATGCGCAAGACATTTTTCCAAGGAAAATTTAAGAACTTTTCCGTTATAACAACATCATTGTCACCAAGAGTAATACTTGGCGCAAAATAAAACATTTGAAAAAAAAAACTTTGTCGGTAAAAAAGTAGTCATTAAAATAAATAAAACATTTCAAAATTACAGACTTTTACGAAATATTTTATTATATCAATACTTAATACAATTTTATTATATACTTAAAAAAGAAGAACAAATAATTATTAAACAATAAAAAAAAAAAAAAAAAAAAAAAAAAAAATGGTACTTTTTCATTATGCCAACACCATTGTCGACTAGCATAATAATTGGCGCAAAATTAAATTCACGTAAAATAAATCATTTCAAAAATACCATTTTTGGCACGAAATTGAACATTTAAAAGTATAACATTTGAAAATTACAGACTTTCACGAACTATTTTATTTAATCAATAGAAATATATACTTAAAATAAAATAACAAATAAATATTATACAATTAAGTAATAAAATAAAACTCAATTTAAGCTGCGGGCATAAAATTGTAAATATCTCTTAGCAATGCAGTTCATGGTTGTTTTTTATTAAAAAAAAGTTTTATGTATTCAAAATCCTGAAATAATTTTATTGCAGCTTCCTCATCATCACGTGACTGACAAATGGTAAGATTTATCTCATAGTCAGCAAAAGTTTCGCTTTTTGATTAGAAAATATCGGTGTTTAAGACTTCATTTTGTACCACAGTATTTCACTCAAATGATGACGGGAACCAAGACTTATGTTTATTTTATTGCTCGTTACCTAAACTTGTAGCTATTGTAAGGAAGAACTATCTTTACATTATATTTTGTTATTTTTAATTTAGTATATTTATCTATCTTAATGTATGTATTTTTCTGTTTAAATACCTGAATATGGTTTTAAATACAAACATTTATTTTTATATTTTTTTAGGATGCCCAGTAATAAAATTTTAATGACCATTGCTGAATTTTAAAATATTTTGATTTATTTCTATTTCCACAGTCATCTTTCAATTCATAATGGCAAATATTATTGTAAAAATAATTAAAGAGAATAATGTAATATGAATACAATTGAAAAATCATAATTATAACTATTAATTAATAAACTATTTTCATGAAAAATTTCTAAAGAAAATATTATTTGTTATGTTAATATAGTTTAGATAGATCGATGTCGAAAGGCAGCAGTGTGATAAAACTGAAAACAAGCAGTATTAATAAAAATCTTCCTTTATATGAGAGAAAAGACTGGCAACCCTATAGTCAAAACTAATTTTTCATCTAAGGAGAAAGGGGTGGAGGGTTATTTTCAAGAAGTAGTATGTGGATTATATTATCACCTCTTTGTTTTGCAGAATCAGTGAAATCCATTTCATTAAACTTCAGCTCAATTCTTGTCTTCTATACCAAGAGAAGAAACACATGATTAAGGGTAATAAGACAACACATTCTTTCATTTTTTATTAACTGATTATTGAAGATTTACTATCCCAAATATTTGTTTCTTTATATAGATTTAAAATTCGGGATGTACTAATTAAAGCATTCTAATTGAAATTATTCTTTAAATATAAAGTTAAACTTTACTTTTAGAAAAACTGATAACATTATTGAAAACTAGAAAATCTAAAAGTATATAAACAAAGTAATTTTGCATCAATTTATCAATTTAGACCTAATTGAAGTACATTGTGTATGTTTTTAAACGGACAAAAATATTTATAAATAAAAATAAAAAGTAAATAAATGTGAATATGAGAATAATTTATATGAACATTCTAGTATTTGCCATCACATATAACTAGCAAATAAAATAAGAAAATATCTGAATAATTAGACAACAAAATACTGCTAATTAATAGAAGGCAATAATTAAAACATTTAAAGGAATTCTATTAAGTTAGATATATCTAATAAAACAAAACTAAAAATTGACTATTTAAATCCAATTTTTATTTGTAAATAACAGAGACACAAAATTTTAGAAAATATTATTTTTACTTTTCAAAACGGTCATAAAATGTCTTAAAACATTTTAAAACTAATTAAATTTTTGCTATATGACTAAAGGATTAAAATTTAATTTGTTTAATCAGCCTATAACATTATAAAACAACAACAATAAAAAGAAGGCTTGGAAAATCCGCAAAACCATAAAAAGAAAAAAACACTGGAAAAATACTAACAACCTGAAAAAACCTGATAAAACCCTCCAAAACCCGATAAAATCCTGAAAAAACCTTAATTAAACCTACTGGGTTAGAGTTTTCTGAAAAAAAAACACTGGTTTTTGCCAACACTGATTTAAAGTTCGACCTGTCTGTCCTTACTTTATTAGGAGTGTGTGCTATTCGATAGAAGCCTCTGTCGATTCTGGTCATAGGAATCACTGCAAACCTTTTTCCCTCTGTGTTCGAGCCCTCAACTGTGGACTGCGAGGTTATCAAGCGTACCATGTATAACATCTTTGCATGGATTTTATTTTCTCATTATCTTGTTTAAGCAATTGCCTATCGTATGTCAAAGTGAACAGTTTCTTTTGACGAGACAGTCATTCAATTTGTGCTAGAGCAATTAATGCACTCTGCTCAGAATAAATATTATGTTAAATAATAAAAGTAAGCGATATGAAAATTGCAATAATGTTAATGAACAATATTAATAACTTGCCAATTAATTATGACAAGGTGTATTCCTTACAGCTAAGCTCATAAGGAATAATCACAAATTAGCAAATATTTCGATCTGCCGATCCGCAATGATAGCTACATAGTAACGAAATTTGATCCAATGTTTTCTTAATTATGATTATATATTTTTGTAAATAAATATTGATATTTTTTATTTAAATTTTTGTCTATTCAATTACTGAATCATGATTAATGTTTCTTATTATAAGGTAAATATTACAGTATCGTAGTTCATATTAATAGCACGTATGCTTGTTTCATTTAACCCTTTCAGGGGCAAGCAATTTTGTTCCTGGAACGTCGAACTCACACCGGTATTTAAGAAAAAATTTAGTTCAAAATAAGGAAAACCAATTTTTCAACTTTCCCCGTCAAAGTTAAAAAAGTAAAATTTAATTAAAAGTTTCTGGTTCGAATCGGATTAAAATTAGGTGGTATATAATATATACCACCGCTCCTCAAAGGGTTAACTACCAGTTCATACGCAGGTATTCAACGAAACGATACAACGGAAATTTTATTTATTAGTACTTTAATGTTAAATTAATTTTAATTACTTAATTACATTAATTTTGGGTAATTTAATCATTTTTTTATTATTACCGTTTATCCCACCAGAACGTGCTGCGATTATTTATTTTATATACTGCAAATATTTACCGCCAATCGTAAATGGTCGGTTGTGTATGTTTGGGATTGATTTCCTAAAACGTAATCTATAGATTCAGCTTGTACAAATCATTCCAAGTCTGTACAAAACTGCATTACAATATCTTTATTATTATTAAAGTTGTGAACAAAGATCTGGGTTCAGAATAAAATAAGATATCCTGATTTTTTTAAAATCAATAAATGGATTGGGACCCAGGTTTCCTGTACAAAAATTGTTTCTTCTAGTGTGCTCTACCACCTATTAAATTCAGTAAACCTGGTACTGAAACTTCCTGTATGGCGTTAAATATTCATTATACAGATAGGAAATTTGGAATATACCTTCAAGAAGGGATGGAAAAGACTTCAAGAACTAGCTACAATATTTTCACCAGGGGACATTTTATAGAAAACTTTATAATATATACAAATTTTAACAACAGCATGACATATCTACTAGCTAAAAATGGAAATGGAACAACTATATGTCCAAAAGACTCCGTACACATTCGATTTTAGACGCTTTGTTGAATATCTAGAGAAATAAATAATGATTTCTTCTGGAACTACAGATATGTCAAGCTTATGTAAAACATCATTATTTTTCAATAAAGCTTTAGGCACGAGGTAAATTCGGGAATTAAAAAAAACTGAATAAAAAAGGATATTTGAGTTTTTCCTGTAAAATAAATTGCTAGAAATAATTCGTAGCTGTAGGCAGAGACGGATCCAGCCTTCCATTTAGAGTAGGGGGCGGGGTCAGGTTTCTTTTTTTTTATAAGGCGGTGTGGAAGGGAGTCATAACTGTAATAGCAATTTTTATATATTAAGTTCGTCGACAACTCCAATCTGGCTGTTTTGTGGTGCATTAACAAAGTTATATTTCTATTTCCAAATGCATAAAATTTGCAGATATATTCGTAAATGTATATAATTTTCAAGTTCTGTTCAGATACTAAGATATCACCCATTTTCTTATACAGGCGAAGTATGTCTCAGAAAAAGTTCGTTGTCAAAGATGTAATTTTTAGTTGATTTTCCGACTTGACAGTCACAAGAAAATGGAAAACATTGTTCGAATTTTTAACTCTTAAAAGGTAATATCTGTAAATTGAATGCATTTCCGTTTTAATTATTTTTTGCGTGTCGGAAATATTCACGGCGTTGAGCAGAATTTTTTTTTTCGAAAACAACCTTCATATCTATTTACATTATATAATGTATTTTGTATAGAAACTGTTTTCGTTTAGTGAAGGGGAAGGGGATAATCATGACCCCCATGACCTCCACCTTGGAACTGCCCTTGGTTCACACAGGACTTGTTTTCAACATTTATGTTTATTTGTGATTGGTCTGTTTATTGAATATAAATATATTAAATATTTGATGAAATGTGAGCATTTGTATGAAATAATTTTTAATTGCCCATGCCCGAACAATAACATTATACATTTTTTCATATTTTAGTAGTCAACTATATAGGGAAATCCATATAAAAAGACCAGTCGAAAATCCTGCAAATTCAGAAAGATATCGGCGATATGGTGAGTTGAATTTCAGTTTATTTCTAAAAGTAGCTGGAGATGATGAAGCATTATCCATAAATTTGCATTTTTTATTGACTTCCAACAAGGGAGTAGCCATTAACGTATCTCCAAGCGTAGCTTTTAAACGGATGCTTCGATTTTGGTCATTATTATTATGTTTTTTTTGTTGTTCGAATGGGCTCGTTTTGATTACTCTTCCAAGAAGCACAGAAACATAAAGAAAAAATGACAATAAAAAAATTAAAAATTAAAAATGATTGATGAAAAATGACAAATTGTGGAAAATTCCTTATCATCCAGCTACTTTTAGTAGGAAAAGTGAAATTCAACTTACTTTATTACAGTTATCTTTTTGAATATTAACGATATTTGACTTGTCTTTGTATATAAGTTATCCTATATACTGGACTACTAAATTATCCAAACAACATTTTGCTATCATTTGCCATATGCAGTTGAAAATGTTTTCATACAAATACTTATATTTTAGAAAATACTTAATATATTTACATTCTAATTGCAGTATATTGTTTCTACTGTACTTTTTCAACTTTCCGTAAAGTGGTTTTAAATTTAATTGGAAACCCTAAACACTAAAAACAAAAAACATGCGGAAATTTTTTCAATTTTTTTAAAGGTGCTTTATATATCCATGAATATATGGGCTATTTTAAAAAAGGAATACAAATGTTTTACAGTAGCTTTATAGTCATGTGCTATAGCTACTGATCACTTTCAACATTTTATTTTACAGGGTAATTGCAAAAATATTTTTTTATTCAACTTTTTGGTGATACCCTAATGGATCTCGTGCACAAACTTTCGCCGAAAAATATGAGACAGAACATATTCTTTATATTCCAAAAGTTTCAGAAGAATCTGTCAGGTTTGTCAATGGATATTTGACAAAATGTTTAAAATCGAAAACGTCTAGTGACTTTTGGCCATATAGTGAACACTAGCAGGTCTTCGCCCGTCTAGCCGGTTGTTTCTGAGTAGGGTCCAGATACATAGTACAGCGTGGGACCAGAAAGTACATTTTATATGCAACCAGAAAAATTTAAATAAAATACTTTAAATTAAAAATATACGAAAATAACAAATAAGGATATAAAAAAAGCACTTGAATAAAGATTTCGCGACATAAATATTTTTTTTTCATTAGCCCCCTGACGAAATACTACTGGGCCCTACCCGTGATTATCTAGGGGTGGGGCCCAGGTAGTACTTTGTATCTTGGCCCCACTTGGAAGCGACTGGTTAGTATATAATAACAAATCAGCAATAGTTTTGTTTTTCGTCTAATCTTCCGCAATTGGGTTCATAGCCGATGTTGCCCACAAACTCACTAGCTCTAAAATCGCTGAAATACATGATTAACTACTTTTTTTTTGTAGATTTGTAAAGCGTAGTTTCACATGCTTACTTAAAACTGTTGCTGAGATATGGCACAACTACCTAACATTTTCGACACAGTGTGATCCCCTTGATGGATTATTATCTAAAATTGCTGAAATACATAGTTACCTATTTTCTAGTACATTTGTTATCCTAAATTTCCTGCACCTACCTATTACTGAGATATCGCAAAATAACATAAGAAATCCGACCCCCATCTCCTCCATCCTCTTTGTTAGTTGAATTTCTAAAATCGCGGAAATACATGTTTAACTATTTTTAGTAGATTTGTTATCCTGAATCTGTGATTTCAAGCTCATAACTAAAAATGCTGCTGAGATCTGGCGAACATTCGAAATGATCTAAAATTTTCTACCCCCATTTAGCCCCCCTTAATGGGTTAATTTCTAAAAACGCTGAAACATGTGTTAAATTATTTTTATAGCAGATTTGTTATCCTGAATTTCACGCTCGTATCCAAAATTACTAATAAGGTATGGTGAAAAGGTGAAATCATCGAAAATTATCTACCCCCCCCTCCTAATTTAACCCCCTTAGTAGTTGAAATTCGAAAATCGCCTAAAATACATGTTTAACTATTCCTTAGTAGATTTGTTATCCCGAAATTCGCGCTTCTAACTATAACTTCCACTGAGATATGGCAAAATGGCGTAAAACATTCGACCCCCATTTAACGCCCCTTAGTGTCTGAATTTCTAAAATCGCTGAAATACATGTTTAACTATTTTTTTAGTAGATTTGTTATCCTGAGTTTCATGATTCTACCTTAATTTCTACTGAGATATGGCAAAATGACCTAAAATATTTGACCCCCTATTTAACACCCCTTAGTTGCTGAATTTCTAAAATTACTGAAATATATGTTTAGCTATATTTTTTGTAGATTTGTTATCCCGAATTCCGAGCTCCAAACTAAAAATGCTGCTGAGATATAGCGAACAAGGCAAAATGACCTAAAACGTTCGACCCCCATTTAAACCCCTTAATTGATGAATTTGTAAAATCGCTGAAATATGTGTTTAATTATTTTTTTAGTAGATTTGTTATCCTGAATTTTTCGTTCCTATCTAAAACTGCTGCTGAGATATGGCGAAAACGCGAAATGACAAAAAACTTTCTACCCCCAATTTAACCCCCTTAGGGGTTGAATTTTTAAAATCGCTGAAATATGTGTTTAACTAACTTTTAGTACATTTGTTATCTTGAATTTCGCGCTTTTAACTAAAACTGTTGTTGAGATATGGTGAAAAGGCAATATGACCTAAAACTTTAGACCCCCCATTTAACACCCTTAGTGGTTGAATTTCTAAAATCGCTGAAACACATGTTAAATTATTTTTTTAGCAGATTTGTTATCTTGAAGCTCACGCTCTTACCTAAAACTGCTGATGAGATATGGTGAAAATGTGAGATCACCGAAAATTTTCGACCCCCCATTTAACCCACTTAGTGGTTGAATTTCTAAAATCGCCTGAAATACATATTTAACAATTCTTTAGTAGAATTGTGATCCCGAATTTCACACTCCTATTTAAAACTCCTGCTGAGATATGCCGAAAAGACGAAATTATCTAAAACTTTCGACCCCCCATTTGACCCAATTATACTGTGAATTTTTAAAAATCCTTTCTTAGTACGCGCCTACATTGTGTAAAGAACATGTGTTCCAAATTTCATTATTCTAGGACAAACGGCTGAAGCTCGGCGTTGATTATGAGAAAATCAAGCTACTCCTTTATAAGTATATAGATAGATAGATAGATAGATAGATTAGTCAATGTCTGTAAATACATGTACTTTCTTCTTATTAAATAATTTTCCTATCTCTTCCTTATAATACATCCTAAGTTTCATAAATTTCTAATGAATAGCTGTGGTTATAGACAGCTCAGAATATATGAGATTTTGGTAGATCTTATATATTTATTAGAAAAATAAATCATGTAGAAGGAAATTTCGCATCCAAATATATTAAATTCTTCAGATTTATTTGAACATTTTTTTAAATATTTTGCTATTGTTGTTTTACTTTCATTTTAATAAAATATCTAAAACTTACACACCTATCTAATATCTATATTGTAAAACAAAATAAAGGGCGTGAGTAACGCTGGTGTTATATCGTCAGTGGCAAGAACCTGAGCAATCGATTTCGTTTTTATCACAAAACTATTTATTTTTAAACATCACACAACTTTAATTTTTACACTATCGAATGGAAAAAAAAAACTTATTTAGATGCTATTTATTTGAAAACTGTGAAATTTCATGATTAATATTTTTCAAGAATAATTTTTTAATCCATCCGGTTATGTTAACCCGACTGCAGAAAATTAACACGTTTGCACTCGAAACAATGTAAATAATTCAGCATTGTTTCCTACTAATATTCCGTAACAAAATTAAAACTTCAAAACATAAAATAAAATAAAATAAAACACACGAATAACATATGTGTAATCGAACTACGCGCTTAAACACTTAAATAATCAGAATAAAGTAAAGTTGCTTTAAATAGTTAAATCATTGTTAATTTATTTGGCTATTAATTGCTGACATGCGGCTAATACAAAAGAAATGCCGTTTTCAGTAAATTTAAAAACTTTATTATTCGAATGCATAAATGATATTTTTCATATGAAATTTCTAAATGGTCTAACTGGTGGTTAATCTGAAAAGTCTATATTAAATCTAAAGAATCTATTAGCGTCTTCAATTATAAATTATTTTCATCTATATTCTGTACACCGGGTAGTATATCCTATAATCAGTAAAAGCCAAGTAAGGTCCCCCTTTTTTTTAAAAGGAAATTGAACTTATCTTTAATGTATTATAGTTAAGGAATTAAAAGAGCTTTAATGTATTATATTTAAGGAATTAAAAGAATTGGGAAAGTAAACTTAAAATTTAGATAAATGAAATAAGAAGTCAAAGGCCAAATTCTGAAATAAATTGAGAAAATAATCGTAGTAAAGTGTCTTGTCTTCACATTGTTTACTTTTAATTCCGACTTTTACAACAAAATTGACCGCCGTCAGCTGTTCAATAACTTTTGCAATTTTTTTTCGTAATTGTTATGCTTAAAAGACATGTTTTTGTTTTGTGCAGGAGACTAATTTTATATGTTTCATAAATCCCTTATCATTGTAAAACAAATTCCAAAATTATTACTAGTGATTATAGAAAACTCTGATGATAATCACCAGCACGATTAATTTTAGAATTAACCCACTAACTAGAATAGCAAGAGGCCTTAGAGGACCTTAACTTCATTAACGTATATAAACACAAAAAGAGTTAATACAAAATACAGTAATTAAAAATATATGTATAATTTTATCTGTAAAAATATACTAAAAATGTAAGATAGCAAGAGAGTTCCACAAATTACTTTCAACCTCGTAACTTAGTCTTGCTTAGAATAAAACAAACAGAGTTAAATGCTTTAGAACAGCCATACTCTACTCAACCTGCGGCCCGTGGACCGCATGTGACTCGGCAACCTTTTATATGCGGCCCAAGACACATACACATTAATACATATTTTAAAAATTAATTGAGATGTTCATAAGCAATATTTAAGGACTTCACTGTTTATATATATTAATTGGAATATATATACACAGTTGAATTCTATATTTATCCTAGCTAATTGTGTTACGTTGGTTTTTATGCATCACATGTTGACGATGGCCAAAATGTTTCGTATTTTCTTTATCTGTTTTTTATGATCCCGTTTTAACCCCTAAATTCCTCTATTCACTAAGCTTGAAATATTCATTCAAATAATTATACATGTACGCCGTTGTCTACACCAGATAATCTCTTAATCTATATTTCAATCCATTTATTTATTATTCTACATATATACATGTTCATATAGTCTTGTAACAGGCATAGTCCATGTTTTAACATTTTGAGCTCAGAGACTTTTGGCTATAAAGTATTATAAATTCTCATCAAAAGAGTAATAAAATAACTTTCCACAATTTTACGGCGGTAATTTTCGCGAAACTCGATGGCCATAAAAACTTTTACAAGTTCTGCCGAATGAATCAAATATCATTCGTCAACCATCGGAACAGTGAGCCTGAAAGATTTTGGGCGATCGTAAAAAGTACAATATATAAGGTAGCTACTGGATAAGTCTTACGGAATATCATTATGAGAATTGGTAGCGTTTATTTGTTTACGATCAGACACTGGGGGACACATTACGGGCTATAGATCTTGTGAATTGGTAAAATGTTTTCTATTTTAAAGCTTTTTGCTTCGTTTCAAGGATTTATGTTGCGATTAAAGCGTGTTCATTTTCAATAGGTTTTTAAGATGCATGTTCGTCACAATTCATTAGTCTTAGACTTGCAATAAATGTTATTTATATTATTTTTTGATAGATTTTTCTATTTATTTCCTATTCGAAATAAAAATAAAATCTTCTTTATATTACCATCTAACTTGCGAAATCATGATATATAAATGGATAATAAATGTGTCTTAATGAGCCACTATGATAATTATGTAATACTGTCGGAAAATTAGTCTTGAAATACAAATAAAATAGACGAGAAAGGCATAAGTAATAAAAAAAAAAAGATGTTCTAAAGAAAGTATTCCTAGAATACTGGAGATCATTTGATATATATTCTTTATTTATTAAGCTTTTTAAAGTCGGCTCGTTTATTCTTTTGCAATTTTCGTATTGTTTATTTCTTCGATTTTAATGCTCTTTTTTGACAAAATACGAGGGTGACTCCGAAAGTTTTTCAAAACCAAAAATCTACAGCATATAAAAATTTCATTTTTATTAAAATAATTAGCTTTGCACTTAATACATTTATTGAGTCTTTGAATCCAGATTTAAAAAAAAATCCACTCATCCAGGCTGATTTCTTCATGGAGGGTCAAAGTGTTGCAGTGCAAAATTCACACTTATAAATTTTATGCCCCGAAGACTTTTCTTGATTTTGGAAAACAAATTGAAATCACATGGAGCAAGATCAAGTACATACAATCGATGTACAGTCGTGGAAAAAAAAACGGAACACCCCCCACTAACTCTGCAACAAATTATAGTAGAAGGACGTGACTGGTACCAAACGATTGGAAATAAAGTCTACTTTTAAGTGATGTATCTAAAATTTGCTTAAGGGGCCATCTACATATTAAAACCAGCCTAAACTTTAATTTTTTCAAAGGCAACACCCACTTTTGACATGATATTTTAAATCTTCGGTTCAAACTATGCCTAGATACAAAATTTTAAGTCATTTGGATGATAAGTTTTTGAGTTATAAACATTCGAATTTTAGAGCTTCTAATGTTAAATTACATTTTCATATTTTTATTAATATCTCCTGAAATTATAATCCTAATGTGCTAACGTTTTGTTTGGTTATAAAACTCAAAAACCCAAACATAACTAAGTCAAATTTGTAATTTTTAAAATTTTATAATATGAATTATGAAATTAATATTCGAAAAAATTATGAATTGCAACCTACAATTTTTTTGATGGATTTATATTTATTATGTCCTGCTTTATGTGTATTCATAATTTCAATTTTTTTTTCCAAGTAGTTTTCAAATTATGCTTAAAAAACGACAAAATGCTCCTTTAAGGGGCCGTCTATGATGTGCATTAAAGCATAGTTTGAATAGGGATGGGAGCGCTCCGACTCGAAATCCCGATTGACACCACTAAATTTTAATAGTATTTGTTACCTTATTCAAGGACAAAATTTCTGAAATTCTTTACGTTGGAGAATACTATTAAAATTTAGTGGTAAGAATCGATATTCGGGTCGGAGAGCTCTCATTCCTCTTTGAGAAAATATTATACTCATAGGCTGGGATTATAGTGACTTGATAAACTTAGAGATTAAGTCTGTCTTACACTATAAACAATGCGTAAACCGTATTTCAATGCTTCGTGATCTTACGTTAAACAACTCTGACAACGACCTGTGATTATAGTAAGATATAAGATAGCGAGTCACCAGAACCCCAGCCTTTATTAGTATATATATATATATATATATATATATATATATATATATATATATATATATATATATATATATATTTCTTTTACTTTTTCAATGTCTGCTTTAAAATTTTTCATTAAAATTACGTAACACGTATTTGCATGAGATATATGTTTTCATTTATGGAAAATAGTTTCGCTTTTATTTTTAAATTAATAAAGCTCATTTTTGAAAAATATGATCAGTTCTACCTTAGAAAAAACTTAATCATTTTTGTTACCTTTAAATGGATTTATAGCTTCTTTTCCTGTCTAATAAAGCTATATTGTTTTTTCTGCAGTATATATGTTTGAAGTGAAGTTTATTATAAATGCATATGTGTAGAGTATTTGCTGAAACAAAATGGCCCCACAATTAACTGAAGCAACGAAAGGCCAAATGATTGGCATGTGGCAAGCTGGAAGAAGTTTTCGTTATATAGCTGGGCATTTTCAAGTGTCTCTTCAAACCGTTTCAACATGGATTAATAGGTAAGGTTTATATTGGTAGTTTATTGCGAAGAAAAAATTGCAATATTTCTTCTATAACTTTCGTATTTAAATCTATTCGATTAAACAGGCTAATTGAAAAAAATTACAAGTTATTTTTATGGTTTTCTGATAGGCAAGATTATTTCCCAATCGCTAGCAGTGTGCAAAAAAATCTAATAATAATAATAATAATACAAAATAATAAATGTCATATGGCAAGTTTTCTTGCCAGGAGGCATTAATGAGTTAATTGTAAAATTTCAAATGAACTACCAGAATAGGTTTAATCATAGAATTATTACCCCTATTCCGAAGGAGAATAACGGATGTAAAGTTATTCAGATGTCTTTATAACATATATTTAGTTTTAGGTCTTCAAATAAATCGGAATGTAAATTCTGCGAACATATCTCAAAACAAGACAACCCCACCCCCCCTCTCGCTACTAAAAAAAAAGCAATGTCTGGATTTATTTTCAGACTAAAAAACAATTTATCTGCGTTTTTTTTTGTTATTTTTACTTTGTTTCATTACGCTGCTTTATACTATTTTTTTTTATTCTAAATTTTGTATCTGTCAATATTATTCACGTTTCTGCCAATAAACTAAAGAAAAGGCGAGTTAAATAGATGCAAAATCTGAGAAAAAGCATTATAAAAGCACCTGTAAAATTCCAATAACATTTACATATTCTAAGACTATTTTAATTACAAATAATCTTATGGTTTTTTAATCCCTTCGTGACGAGAGTCTATTACAGAATTTTTAATAATTTACCACCGGTTTTTCAAAACAGAAATTTTCGTTTAATTGAATTGTGGAAATGCTAAGATATAATAAGGCAAAGCTTGCAATAAAAAATAACTGGTGGGAAAAATCGAGGATTCTGAGCATCTTATGCGTCACGCATACGTGTCGCTCGTCCCCAAGGGGTTAAAATCGGATAATTCAACACTTGTAAACATTATCTTACAGCATATAACAATAACCGAAACTTATTAAGTGAGTAAAATGGTCATATCGGTAAAACATAATACATTAAAAGGTGACATTCTGCAGCATTTCAACAATCGAGTACCGAACTTCAATTTGGATACAGCCCCTTAAATATGCTCATTATAAAGTAATTAAATTCTCAGAAACTAATCGTAGGAATTTAATGAAATTTGGTATCTAGGCATAGTTTGAACTGAAGATTTCAAATATGTTGCCAAATTTGGGTCTTGCTATTGAAAAAAACAAAGTTTGGGTGTGTTTTTATATGTATATGGCCCCCTAAGCAAATTTTACATACATCACTTAAAAGTAGACTTTATTTCCAATCGTTTGGTACCAGTCACTTCCTTCTACTATAATTTGTTGCAGAGTTAGTGGGGGGTGTTCCTTTTTTTCCACGACTGTACAACCAACTGGATCTTATTTGCTTTTAAAAAGTCGTTTGTTTTTGAAGCAGAATGAGCTGAGGCTCTTTCATGGTGAAGAAGAATGCCTCTTGTTCCTCTTTTTGGTAACGCATTTCGTCCAAGTTTTTAATGACCTCTGGCAGGCACATCGCTGCAAACCAGTTGGCAGTAACTCTTTTTCGCTCTTTGAAAGATACTGAGGCAATATGGCTAATTTTTGGAAAACATTTGACCACCATTTGGGCCGCTTGACTTTTGTTTGCGGTTCTTCATTTTCAAACACCAAAACTAAAGTTTGTAATTTAGTTTGTGAATCAAAGTGGTACATACATGTTTCATCTCCTGTAACAACTTCATAAAGACATTTTGAGTATACAGAATAAAATTTTACCAACATCTCTTTTGTGTCATTACACACTTGTCTACTTCTGTCCTCGGTCAGCTCATAAGGCATCAATCTGCTACAAAGCTTCTTCACTTTGAAATCTTTATTCAGCTTCTTAAATATTGCTGTCGATCTAATATTCAGCATCTAGTTCTGAATAGAGTGATATGTAATATGTGGGTTAGATGTTTAAATTATCTTTAGTTTTTCAGCGTTTTTATTTCAGGATGCTGAATCCAATTTTTGAGGATGCTGATCCAATTAACCCATCATCTTTGAAACGAGACTTTCCATGTTTAAATCATCAAAACCATCTAAATATGGTTGAATATTAAGTATCAAAAGTTTGAAAAACCTTTGATATTCTTTTAAAACTATTTTATCCATTTAAACCTATTGTAAGACCATAAAACAATTATGTGGAAATGTTCTCGCGAGATCGACATCCTGAATGTGACTGACTCTGTATAGGGACTGGTTTCAAGTCACCCTAGCAGCCACTTGATAAGGAGTTGGAAAACATTTGACATGCCACCTAGTGAAAGATCATATTAAATGAAACGGCCGCCGTTAATTTCCTTCCGCCTGAGGATATTTACTATTGCCAAATTTTCAGAGTGACCCTCGTACAATAATATAACCTCAAAAATCTATCATTGTGACTTTCGTTATATCATATAAAAGGTGGATCTGAAGCTATCGTCCAAAAAGTACATCCATGGGGACAATTAAGACAAGGAAACTGTGATGGAAACAGTGTCGTAATCCGTTTGCAAATTTTTACATAGAAACAGAAAGAAACAAAAAAACACGTAAAAAGGTCTGACATTCAATGAATGAAAAATGCAAATTAGGTCAAAAGCTGGAGTAGATTACAAGTAAATAAATAAAAATGTCAGTATACTTGATGTTTTGCCATTAGCATGGCAACATAACTTACATAATCAACAAAGTAATATTAACCTGTCGAATGAAAAATCTAGTGAGTAAGAATCAGATACCTGGGAAATGTGGATGGAGCTAATGAACGTGGAGCTATGTATCTTTTCAAATTTATGAAACTAGCAGGTGGGCTATCCCAGTGGAGGATTTTATACTTTGGAAAAGTGAAGAGACACCGTAAATGGAAGTACGACTTTAAATGTGGAAGAATCTCCACCTATAGATTCATGAGTGATGACATTTCAAATTGACCTTAATACGAAAATGTGGCAAGTATAGAATGGAGTAAAAATGTATCTTAATCAAATACAAAATGTCCAAATTTGTATAAGTATGACTATTCATGGCTGGTAGATTTGAAAAATGGATGTTCCTGATAAAAAATGATAATTTATAATTTCCCGTAGTACTGATATTCAATGGTGAGAGCTTATATAGTATGT
This sequence comes from Maratus michaelseni, assembly GCA_963931845.1. Classification (NCBI taxonomy): domain Eukaryota; kingdom Metazoa; phylum Arthropoda; class Arachnida; order Araneae; family Salticidae; genus Maratus; species Maratus michaelseni. The sequence goes on along the minus strand of OZ007590.1, from coordinate 250,250,878 downwards.
GAAACTGCATTTTCAACATTCAGAACTAGCATACTTAGACTAATAAAAATTTACACGTCACTAACACATATAAAAAGTAATGGAGATTTCAGGAGAACTTATGGAAAGCATGGTAATTGTCTGATAGGACCCTACCTCATTCCAAATCACCTGACTTTTCTGCAGCAATTTATTTCTGCACATTATGTTTCTCTCAGTATTCGAAGCACATGTAGTTTGGATGTGATGAAGTCCCTGCATTAGGTGAAATGAAAAGCTTTTGCAATCATACAATGCGACCGTACGATGGTCTAGTCTTGCTACATCTGCCGTTTGTTCTTCTTTATAACTTAATACATTACACTCTGCTTCTGGGGCCCTCTCAAAGCAACTGTGGACTATCTTCGGGATCTAATTTCAAGAACCGCTATTATTCCAGAGAATATGATGTAAGTAGATCAAAAAATGCTGGTTTAATTGGTATCAGCTGCGCAACAATAGTCTCAGGTGCTATTTTAAGAAGTTCTGAAAACAATTTATAAATAATTAACTGTCTTTCTTTTGTCTATTAAACAAGAATCATGGACATGGGCTTCTTTATTTTTCTGACTAAATAAGTGAACTGCGAGTCCCTGTTACATAGCAAAAAGCATGAATTAAACCTGATTATGAAAGAATCCTTTATTTTCATTCCGCTGTTTCATTACAAAATATCTATCACCCTAGAACTCAAACTGCTATACCTCAGCTATATTTTACGATAGAAGCGAAACAACACACGTTCTGGAACCCTTATATGCCTAACACTTGAGGGGGGAAAGTTTGAATTGCTAATTTTTTGTACATTTTCAAGCGTTTGAAATTTTTTGTGGTCGCCATTTGAAACAAGATGGCGGATCAAATTCTCAACAAACTTGGTCTAGACTTTGATAAGCTCTGTACACATGCCCGTTTACATACAAATCGGCTTATAAATAAGAGGGTTGTCGCATGATAAAAATAAGATATATATATGTACATATAAATTCACATTTGAACGGAGAGTCGTTTAGGGCCTGGGGGAGGGGGGGGGGGTCTTGATCGATGAAAATGTACCGAAATTTTCCGAAATTACTTTCCTCTTGACGGCTGTAATAGACAGCTTCTTACTTTTTACAATCAAAGCTACCTAAAACCATTTTTCAAACGTGATTTTTAACATTTTCCAACATAGTTGAAAAATATTTATGACTTCGCTTCGTCTGTCTGTCTATCTGTCCAAGCTATAACTGTTGTACTTGGATTTCTACTTAATTGATACATATTATTGAAGTTTACTATGGTATGTTAGCTATTGAAAATAGTGTATAACATTTATAGTTCGTTTACAGTGACACCAAAAAGAATGCATGATCTATGGATGAAAATTGTTTGAAGTACATTTTAATGATGTTGCACGACACCAAATATTACGGAATTTATATAAGATATTTATACACACTACATGTTTCCTATACAAAATAGTGTGTATAGCATTTACCACTCATTTATAGAAACACACAATTAACTAGATTGTGTAATTCTCTGTAGACAGTGATTGATTGAACTGCGCTTTGTGAAACTAGCATGCGTATTGAAGTGTATGATAACATCATCCACAGGTTAAATAACGTCATATAATATCTAATGTTCTTTTACAGAGCCGCACATAAAAGACAATTCATATACTTAATCGTCTATAAGCAGTAATTTCGAGAAGTGTGTTTTTAGTTGTGTTATGTGGTTTTAAAGTTATTTAAACATTTGTATATTATATGGCATGCATAAATTCCAAAATAGATATTCAGAGGGAAAACTGGAATCTAAAGAAATGGAATTATATAGCTTGTATGTGCTCGATTTTTTAAAATGGCATTTTTAAATATGCTATTTCTTTTTCATGCATAAAGTTCATACATAAGGTTGTTTTAAATGTTATACATACTTTGCCATTTATGAATAGAAATTGACAGGAAAACTTTTAAAACTTGTTTATGTGTATTCTAGCTGAAATAAGTTTGTTCCATTACATGGTATTTAAAAAATATATAGAGCATATACAGGTCTGCACAAAAGAATTCGCCTATATTTCTACCTATGGAAAGTAATTAAAGTAAAAATTTATCTCTTACTGTTTTAGGTGTTTTCCAAATTGTTTAGTTAGATATCTTATTTCACTGTCGGGTTTTGTTACAATATTCAGACAGTGTTGAAAAGTGTTTCATAATTTATGGTTAATGCATAATTTTTCATTGTTGTTAGTTATATAACTTCTTTTAAATCACACCATTTTCACTGACTTTTCTTGTACCAGCACCGAAATTAGTGGTCCAAATCTTGAAAAGGTGGAATTTTTTTTTCCTTTAAAAATGACATTAGTTTTAAAAGACATACAAATGAAAACATGGCTTCCCATTTAGAAAGCTGAAACATTTTCTATTATTGCAAGCAAATGATATAGTTTTAATTCCTCTGATGCGGAAATTAGAACCACAGGGATACTATTTAACCATGGTATTCTAATTATAGAAAGGCACAGCACTTCTACTGGTGGAAATGATGCTATGTTTAAAGAAAACATGCATTTAAAAAAATAAAACTAACACGCGTTAAAAGTAATGTGATTTTCATCACTTTTATTTCAACTAGTATTGAAATTTGATGGCCTAATCTCATTAGGATACTGAAAACGTACAGTCAAAATGGCATAATATTTTTTAAAAAAGCGTGGCATTTCATTCAAAGATGACACATTTACTATATTACATCTGATTGACGTACGAGAGCCCTTAGCGTTAGTCTTAATTGCAGGAAATTAATTCGAAACACTTAAAAATTTGCAGCAAACTGTCCAGTCATTTGACCGTTTTTATAGAAAACGGTTACATAACCGTAATTTAATTCTAATCTAACCATATTATTGCCCATATTATGGTCAGAATAGAGTTAAATTACGGTTATGTAACCATTCTCTATAAAAATGGTTAAATGACTGGACAGTTTGCTGCAAATTTTTAACAGTGAAGTTTAATAGAGGAATGTTTTAGTGTCTATGAATGGAATATTTTAATTATGAATTAATTAGGAACTTTTTCTAATTATAAGCATGAGATAATTTAAAACAAAAAGTAATGGACGGAAATTTCTTATTTGACTTATTTTGAATTTTTTTTTCAACAGTCCTTCCTGACCAGAGTTCACCTAATGCTATTAATTATTAATTTTATCTCAAGGTCAAATCTTGCAAATATTTTTTAACCCATTTACAACAAACCACTTTAATATTATTTTAAAGAATATTTTGTCTTCATAACAATATATTATATTTCACAATAAAGCACAATCTGAATTCAAGCCAATTTCGATAATATAATATAAGTAAAGCTACAAAACAAACCTAAATGCAGCCACAAAGTATACCTAACAAAACAAAAAATTATTTTTATTCTTCATGTTTTTCACAAATTAAGTATGTTTATTTAGTTATTATTATTATTAATTTTGTTGTCGTTGTTTATTATTATTAATCACTGAATGAAATTATATTTCATATTAATCTTAATTTCGACGTTTAGAAGTATTTGTTAATGATGAATTTTACCCTCAATGGCATTCCATTTTATAGGTTTTAACATTACGAATTAACCTTTATAATTCCTTATATAATAAAAAGACATATATTTCTCCCAATGAAATACTATGGTTAAATAATGTTAGAATATTGAAATGAATTTGTTACAATAAATCCAGAAGTGTATCATAACCTGATAACTGCAGATTTTGCATACATTCAACTACAATGGGTAGTATCTTTCCTTTAATAATAAATATGCTTAGTTTGTAAGATCCATTCTGGTGGGAGCTTAAAGCCGTTCATTTACTTATATTTTAAGCCCAAAATAGGCGCATTTCTGTTCTTAGCATTCTAAGAAGACTAGACTCAGCTCAAATGGATTTATCCATAAGTAAAGATGAAATGCGAAAGGGAGAAGTTCCTTTCCTATAAGTCACGTAGTATTCAGTTTGGCATTTAGTTGAGTAGCTAACGTTGATGAAAATAGTTAAGCGTGGATTCACACCATTCTTACGCGGAAACGAAATTTATTATGAACTGTGATTTAAGTTTTAGTATTTCCATAATACTGATTTTGCTTTTGAAATATGTTTTGTTTTTCGTTTATTTCACTTAAGTTTTAAGATATTACGCCTTTTTGATTTATTTCTTCTTCTTCTTTTTCCTTTCTTTTCTTTTTTTTTCTTTTCTTTTTACAGCTATAAATGGAATACAATTTGATGGGTATAATAAAACAGACTGAGAATCCTTGTTCCTAGATGAAAACATAATAAAATAACGTAACAATCGTAAATAAAGTAGTATAATATTAGTAGGGCAATTGATAAATAAGTAATAAATAATACTAGCACAGTATATACAGCAAATAATGTAGTACAGTAATAATAAATAAAATAATGTAATAACACCTTCAGATCTGTTTTTCTACTTTTGGCAAGCACACGCGAGTTATTCTCAGAATAAGACAGCAGTAAAACTGTTTTTTCTCGAAACTAGTCGTTTCTTAATGGTGCTTGTAAATTCTGTCCTGGGTGTAAAATCCTCCAAGTTCCCTATGAATTATATCTCTGGAGTTGCCTATTCAGGTGAAGGTCTCGTCACCTGATCAAGACTCTATATTACGAGACCACCTCGCGACAAGCAAATCCACTGTAAGTAACCGGCCAATATAGCAAACAAAGAAAACTGTAACAAACCCCAAAAGAGCACTGCAGGGATGGCAACAAGACTCTTGACAGGTTTGACATACATGCTTGACAGGCTTGACAAGTACAGCCATGCTGTGATCAGGCGAATATCACCCGGTGTCCAGGTACTAACTCGTCAAGCTAGGCACAAGCTTAGAAGGTAGGGGCCTGGTTAGCGGTATTAAAAAAAGCATTTTGAGCACAAAACAGATTTATTTTGCTTTTTATTTTACCTACAATTCTTAGCATTACATTTATGTATCACAGTACAGTCAAAGTAATTAACTAAAGTACACAAAGTAATTAAATGAAGTTGCACAATGTAATATCAGGTAAATAGAATGATATTAACGAATGATTATTTATCTGCTATCAGTAATTATCAAATTAATTCCTCTGGAACCATATCTGATCAAATTTATTAACTTATAACGCTACAACGTTGAACCAGGTAGTTTAGAAGCAAATAATTTAATGATGTAAATGAATGCTGTGTAAAAATATTATCGCCACAAAATAAAATTTGCTTTTTCAAATGTTACAGAAAAACTCTGTAATTTATAAATTATTATGTAACTAGTGTAAATACCCGGAAACGTTAAATTAAGGAACTGATTAATGCATGGGCCTCATAGATTTTAATAACAAGATTTATAATCTGATGCAAATAAGATGGCAAAACAGAGGAGAAATTGCAGATCAATCTTAATTAGTAAAAGGACACACACACACACACACACACACACACACACATATATATATATATATATATATATATATATATATATATATATATATATATATATATATATATATATATATATATATATATATATATATAATGCAATATCAGTACAAATAGCTTTTACTGACTGATTTCTACTCTAAGCAATATAAATATGTTTACAGACTATTCATCGACAATAAAGGAAAACTTACCTGAAACGTTAAGTTCATCTCCTCTGGAGTTTTAACAATAAATTTTTAATCTTATGTCAACGAGGTGACAGTACACAGGCTATATCACATACCTTTCTTAATTAGTAAAAGGAAACAGATATAGATATAGTTCTGATTTGTGGTTTATTATGAAGTCTTAATTTTGTTATGGCATATTAAACGGAAACAAACGCTGAACTATTTATATTGTTTTAAGTGTAAACGTGTTAATGTTCCGTAATCGTTTCAAGCTTTTTTTTTTTTTACCGCAACTTTAATCTTAATAATTTTATTTTTCCTAAATGCCTCCACTTTTCTGAATTCTTTATTAAAAAATTAATTCATCTTACATATGATTTAGTTTTTTTTAAAGAGCAATCGCTAACATGCAATCAAGGTATACAGTCAAGATGAAGCAATCAATATAGGTTCCAATTCTAATTTTTATAATTAACAAATGCATAATCAGTGAAAATTACGTCATTTTGGCACAGTCATACATATATATATATATATATATATATATATATATATATATACATACATATATATTATTTTTATCAAAGTAAAAATGCATTTTAAGTTAATCATAACGTCATTTTCTCCGGCGCAAACATTTGACACGTACTTTATATACGTACTTTTAAGCTTAACCACCATGAATTCAAATAAAAATCTATTTTCTATTTAATTCTAATAAAAAGAAGTGACAAAATTAAATTTACGATGCATAAATATAAAATAAACCCAATAGACGCTATTCTCGTGACGTAGTATCATAAATATCAATTTTTATTCACTTATAAAAACGTGCACGTGCAGAAATATTGTTACCGAAATTTAACCTGCAAATTAAAAAATATACGTCCAGACAGCTACGTGTCTGAATAATTTTCAGTATTTTCCTTTTCTCTGCAACAATGGAAGTAATCCATTGTTTTCATTTGTTCGCACCGGAATCAACGCACTGTGTTTTATTATCTACAAAAACAACTTTTCAAAAGTAAAAAAAGGCCAAGCGTAAAAAAAAAAAAAAAAAAAAAAAAAAAAAAAAAAAAAAAAAAAAAAAGTTGTGGCTAAAAGATGGTGTGATATCAAATTTCCAAGCTATTATATTGCTTATTTAACTTTTTTCCATTAAATAAGTTATCATATATATAAGTCGAGTGCCTACGTATATGTTAATAGAAATCGTTTTCTTCTGTACTAAATAAATCCTAACGAGTTTCTGAAAATTCAATTTTTTTCAAATTATGCATGATGGGCTTGGCGGCCATCTTTGCATATTATTCACAAAATTCTAACCACCCAAATCCGTAGTTCAAAATTGTTATTTAAGCAAATATTTAAGAGTTTCATTTATAGACTTGTATGCTCTGAAAATTGTGTCTTAAGATAATGATGACTTATCTTAAAGATTCATCTTATGATTTATTTTTTAGAGTAATTATTAATTTCAAACTAGTAAAAATCAATTTATCAAAATATCAGTATTATCTAATTTATCTGTCCGTAGTTAGAATCTGAAGTTCGAAATTTTTATAAAAATATTACATTGCAAACATATTACGCTTTTATTTTAGAAATTTGGGTGCTTAGAAATATGGAAAGATGGTCGCCAAGCCCATCATGCATAATTTGAAAAAAATTGAATTTTCAGAAACTCGTTAGGATTTATTTAGTACAGAAGAAAACGATTTCTATTAACATATACGTAGGCACTCGACTTATATATATGATAACTTATTTAATGGAAAAAAGTTAAATAAGCAATATAATAGCTTGGAAATTTGATATCACACCATTTTTTAGCCACAACTTTTTTTTTTTTTTTTTTTTTTTTTTTTTACGCTTGGCCTTTTTTTACTTTTGAAAAGTTGTTTTTGTAGATATCATTTCTTTTTTTTTAAATATATTGAACATAATTTAAATAATCTAAACATGAGAAATAATTTAAAATTACATTTTACTTTCAGTCATTGTTTAAAGGGTTAACTAGAAATAGCAGTAGATTTTTCAATTAAATTAATTACACTCTTAAAAACAACATACTAAATGTGGCTTGTTATAATACTTGTTATCCTCCGTTAAAAAATATCACTGACTAATCCATTAAATGAATAAAAATGGAATACGTACATAGCGTGTCAGCGCTGCATTTGAAATCAAACGTGATATCACGCTCTTTTATTATTAGCACTAGCTGGCTTCGCCCGCTAGCGGGCCCCTAATTTACACCGGGGCCTCAATCCTTTTAAAACCTCGAATAAGATAAACCACGAACCTCCGACCTGGTTCCACGCTGCTTTCGGCACCGGATAATCCCTTAATTTGCACATCGAATTGTATAAACATCTAAACAAACGAACTTCCGACACGGGTCCCGGCTGCCTTCGGCACCGTATAGCAGTCGTGCTGCGCACGCTCAAGTTCTATCTTCCACCACCAGGTAGCGCAATCTGTTCTATACAAACCTCGGGCACTGAAATCGTTAAGGCTATAGATGTCGAGTCGAATGAGCTATACCCCGTCGTGATCTAGCCCATTGAACCAGAGATAGGAAAATGCGTTCACAGACCTTTCCAACGATATATCACATGAGAGGTGCCGGCAAAATTTAGAAAAGTGCCCCCTTTGGGGGGGGGGTGAAAGTGGGAGGTTGGACCCCGAAGATACATTATATGAATAAGCGGTCACAGGCCTTTCGAACAATATATCACATGATTAGTGTCGGGGGGGGGCGCAAAATGTGGGGGTTTAACCTGTGGTGCATAACATGAGTAAGTGGTCACAGTCCTTTGTAACGATATGTGATATGACGGATATCGTTAAAATTTAGAAAAGTGTCACCCCCCCCCCCCTTGTGTAGGCAAAACGCGCTCCGCCCCTCCCTATAATTTTTGACGCAGCTTCATTTTTAAAATTCATGTTATGTGTTATAAAATATCGTAAAGTTTCAAACAGATAGCCTTATTATACTTCCTAATTTTGTTCACGCTCCTCCCCATCCTCTCCCCGAACTGTGACGCGCCATTCTTTTTTATAAATTTTTTATCATGTGTTATAAACTATCTTAAAGTTTAAAACAGATCGCATTGGAATTTAATATATTTGCTGAAATTACTACTAGGACTTCCCTCAAAGGGATTAGTCTGAGTGATATTGTTGAGAACATATGGATAACAATTATAATATTAAGAAAAAGAGTAAATTAAATGATAGAATTACAAAATATCATATATAAATTCATATACACTGTTAAAAAAATAGAAAAGAAATTTGTAAAATTATTTTGGAAGCGTTGGAAAGTGTTACATAATCTATGCTTGACGCATGATTTTTCGTTCTTGTTAGTTTATGCATTTGCGTAAATAATGACTGAAAGACATAGATAGACGGCAAAAAAATTGTTTTAAATGTTAACTGATTTTATTATTATTTTATGACAAACGCCAGTTTTGTTTTGTTTTTTTTAATAGCTTTGAAATTAATTTCTAAGTTGCCATAATATAACCATCGGCATTTTTACTAATGTCTCATCAAATCTATGCTTGACGCATGTTACATAATCTAAAAAAGACAATATGAGCAGTAAAAAAAAAGTTTTTATACACATTTCATCGATATTACATAAAAGTTAGCAAAAAAATACAGCAACCTCGTCGTATCGGAATCCCCAAAACACACAAAAAATGTTAATTCCGCGATCACTGTACCGCACGTATGATCGCTTCGCGAATATGAAACCGAAAAAAAGCATCACTGGATACAGCAACCTCGTCGCATCGGAATCCCCAAAAATACACGAAATTCGTTAATGCCGCAATCAGTGTACCACACGTATGATCGCTTCGCGAACATGAAACCGAAAGAAAAAACATCACTGGATACATCCACCTCGTCGTATCGGAATCCCAAAAAATACACAAAATTCGTTAATGTGGCGATCACTGTGCCGCACGTATGATCACTTCGCCAACATGAAACTGGAAAATAAACATCTCTGGATGCAGCAACCTCGTTGTATAGAGATCACAAAAATACACGAAATTTGGTGAATCTCTTCCCAATATTTAAACAATTTATTTAATATGCAGAAGCCGTTTATCAGTTATTAAATGCAAACAGATGTAATTTATCTAATAAGTGTAATCAGATGCAATTTTTTTAAATACATACATAAACCTGAATAATAATTCATCAGTTTTGTGTTCATAAGTTGTTTATATCATTTGACAGTAAATCTCAACTTCTTAAACATGAATTGTCTCAAGCTTTTTAAAAAAACTACAAGGTCTGTATAACTGCAACGTACCGTGAGGGCTATATTAGCTACATATTATTAAGTTAAGTTAAAGTTTCGTTATCGCGTTTGCAGCCAATTGCTTATGTCAGAAAGCGTGGCTTAACGCCATTTAAAATTCATTACTGTAATTCTTTTTTTTTGGGGGGGGGGGACGGGTTGCAAATATATACATTTAAAATAAAACTTTTGCCTCCATGCCATTAGTGTTGTTTGTATTATTAACTAATACCTTGTAGACCGAGCTTCATTTGAAACATATGTAAAAGATTTCTTCTACAGTTTTTTTAGGAGAAACTTTCGTAATTGGGCCCAAAGCCAATCGGAGCATTTAATATCATTAATGTAACTCTTATAGAGTTAAAACAATATTGTTGCTAGCTTTACTCTTGTTTGAGACCAGCCTTGCATGTGTATCTGAATGGGGAAAAGTTTCGTATCCTATGTCGTGAAAAAGTGAAACGGACATCCCGGAACTGTTGATGACAGTCACATGACTTACGGTTTTATTATATAGACTAGCCGCCACTGGCGACCAGTTTGGTCTCCCTTAAATGTATGTTAAACAGTGCAACACGTTACATTTATTCATAATTTAATTTTCCCTTAATCCTTCGCCAAATCGGAAGATTCTAATAGACAAATCATGAACTTTTGCGATCATGGTAGCATTTCGCATATTTTTTGGGCACAAATGTCACATACGCACGTTGGCGCGATCCCCCCCCCCCCCCTCACCCGCCAATTTGGCGAAAACTTTGTTATGGAAATTGTTGTTTATTTACTTTTATTTTTTATTTTAATTCTATAATTTTTTTTTGATATGTATATCAATATTTATTTACAACAAACTATCATTTATTTATTTTTATTCTTTTTTTTAATTATGAGTATTTTTGTTAGCCGGGAGCAGATGATAATTCGCCAAATATCGTTCCCATCACCGTCATTCAAACTACAATTAATTTAATTTTAAATTATAAACCTGTCACTCATTTCATTTAAAATACTTAACTCTAATCTAAAATGCTTATATTACATAAATTTAAAATACTTCACACTTTTCATTTAAAAGAGAAAATAAATAAATAAATAAGAAATAATATCATAAATCAAAACATTTGATTTCAAAATCAAAGTATCATTTCTAATTTGTACACGCGATAAATAAAAGCTGTATTAGCGATTTTAAAAATGCTAAAAATCTGATTCATTAAATATTATTACATGAGTTCAATTTACGTCAAGAAAAGGTCCGAAAGTTGAGTTGTATAGCACATAATTATGGTAAACTTTGATTGTCTCACTGGTGCGAATTATTTTTTTGACGCGAGGCAGCGGTCCAAAAATTCATTCGCGGAGAACTTGCTTTGCGAATGATTACCTCCATGATTTAATATTTTAAATGTTCACGACGAATCAATCTTTTTTTTGTTTACTTTTATGAATAGAGAATTTGAACTGCGAATCTTTCGACTGAAGTTATTGCAGAATATATACATAATTGAACGCAAGTCATCTCTCAAATATTAATTTATTTTGAACGATCTTTCTTAAAATGTAACTTTTATGCAGTTTATTCGAAAAAATAATTTTGAATAAAAATGGCCGCTTGGCATATGAAAAAGTGAAACGGACATCCCGGAACTGTTGAGGACAGTCACATGACTTACGGTTTTATTTTAGAGGATGGTACATGGTCGTTGGCGGGTTTTGTATCTGTTTTGGCATAATTTTTTAATCGCCAAGTTAATTAACAGTTTTTTGCTAATTAAGGATAGAAAATAATATTTTTTTACACTGAATTTTATAAAAGCACACAGATTACGTAATTACTTGTCCAAAAATGCAATTCTTTTTTTATTCTGCCGAATATTAAGGTCTGTAGGTTGTTTGAAAAAAAAAGTTTGACGAAGAAAAAAGTGATCATTTTAAGTAACTCGACGTTTTTAAAAAAAATCTATATCTCTGTTTATAAATCACTTATGAAGATGAGTTTGGTCTTAAATTGAAGAAATTCTTCATTAGATTCTTCTAGTTTTCGTTTTTTATTTCTGCGACGCTTGGTTTATTATATATCTGATATTTTAATCTGGTATGTTTTGTCGATTTAACATTGCGAAGTTGATTCCTGTAAATAAGCAGTAGCGGTCTAGTTCAGTTCTTGGCGTTGTTTGTGTGGCATTTTTTTTTTAAAGCTTGGCTTGGCAGAGCGCCCGCCCTGCTTGATATTTAGATTTTTTTTTAAATATTTTCCACGATAGTATTGTCAATTTTAAGTACAGGTTATCCCAGAAGGTCACCCGAATTTTAAAATTAACTATTTTAATAACTGTATTAAATGTAAAAATGAAATATGGAATATATTTATAAAGGTGGGTCATAAATGTGTAGTTAAATACAGTATTTCTAAAAATAATTCAAGTTTTTGTCAATAAATGGCGTTTCGATGATCGGGTGGTTTAAGGAAAAATACAAGGTGATTATAATTAAAGTCTCACTTTCAAAATGCTGTAAAAAGGAACTACTGGTCAGAATGACTTCAAATTTGAAATGAATATACTGGAACAAGGGGGAAACGATATGGCACAAGAAAAAAAGTTCCAAAGTGTATCAATAGATGGTAAGTGGCATACTATGCAAAATAAAGACAAGATGCGCAAATAAAAGCCGAATCATTATGTGCTTTTTATGCGGTTTTTGGCCCAAGGACAATTAAAAACAGATTTTTCTCATCCAATGTGGTACGACCTTGCCGTGGTGGATAGGCTTTCTACTAACAGTACCACAACTGTTGACTGATTTGGAAGTCATTTTTTCCGTCAAACAACCGAAACACTCATGCACATTGAATATTATGGTTGGTTTACTGTGCAACTCATGCCAAAGCCGTCGTATTTCAATTAAAAGTGTCGCTTGTAGCCGAATCCACTTTCGTTATGCCGCTTACAGCGCCATCTATTGATACACTTTGGAATTTTTTCTTTCTTATGCCATACCGTTTCCCCCTTTTTCCAGTATATTCCGTTCAAATTTGAATCTGGCCAGTGGTTCTTTTTTTCAGCATTTTGAAAGTGGCACTTTAATTATAATCACCCTGTATATTTATTTCATATGCATAATAATTTTTATATCTTGATATGTATAATATTGATATAATTGCATTCCATATTACAATATGGCAGAAATAGGCGCTGCAAATGATCCGTTATTTTAACTATTTCTTAAGTTTTTCAATTCAGCATTTAATTTCTGCGTACTCATATAAACTCACATTAAAGTATTTCGTGATTTATTTTACGCGAAGTACGTGTCGGTCACATCTGAGAAATTTCTCTAGAAAAATCAATAAAAAACACCTTTGGTAATCTACTTGAGTTTTCTTGAAAAACTGAGTAAATTCCGTTTTCAGTTTTTGCATCACAAAATCATCTTCTCCGCATTTTTCATAATGCATTATAGTTAATGAAAAAAGGTGCATCTGTTGAAATATTTTGTATATTTTTACCTGTTTCATAGAAATGTATGCGAACAGTATTTTCTCTTCTTCCTTACATATTTAATGCTTATCTCAGTGAACTCAAGAATTTTCATATGTGTATATGTTTCTTATTGATATTTACTACCATATATATATTTCTTTTTTTACCCAGTTGAACAGAAGTTCCCCAAAAATAGGGATTCCTGTTTCAGCTATAAAAGATATTCGGAATGTGTATAGTATGCATTTTATGACAGATGCAGGCTCATATAACCGGACACTTAGAGCTGTATGACGCAGATAAAGGTTCTTCTGTCTTTTTTTCTGAAACACACATTTTGCTTCATGTTACGACTTCAGGAAGACGCAAAAATGGTAATAAGAAATCTTCCTAAGAAATTTGCGTTATCTTAAAATGTATATCTATCTACTGAGTGTATCTTCACTGCCACAGTTTGATAATAATAAAGTAACATGCGCGCTATTTCTTACTAATAAATGTTAGAAAGTTGAAGCAATTTTGATTGGAATGCATAGATTTAAAAATATCTCAATATGTGTCTTTTTTTTTGGTAGAATTATTTCATGTTTGTTATTTTATTGTTATGTTACTGGTTCAAAACCTGCCAAATATGGCGAGTGAAAAAAACTTTAAAAATAAATTAAATAAAAAAAAAATATTCTCATTGATTTTAGTGAAAAGATCTAGAAAGTTTTTACAGGATGAGCCAAAAATTTTGAAATTTTCTTTAACAATTAAAGAAAAGTAGGCAATATATTCAAAATTGTACAAAATAAGATGGAAAAAGGTTTATGTTAATGAAACAGTCCTCCTATAAATTTTTAAAAAGTTACATTTTTTAAATTTTTATACGACCCCATAAGAAAGAAAATTTTCTATTAGAATACTATCTATTCTATTTGCTTCAATAAGATCATTACAAGCCCCCCTCCCCCCTCCATATCTGTATCTTTAAAATTAATTAATTTATAATAAAGGGAAAAAGTTGATTTATACTTTCATTTTTGCACTATTTGAAATGCTATTTCATCAGTATGTTTATAAACTGACAATTGACTATTGCATCCTTTATTTGAAAAATATGTTTACAAGTGTGACAAAAAATGCATCGGAAATACATCCGAATAAAGCACTACACCGGCAGCGATCATGCAAAGACATAAATGTAGTTTTAAACTCCAGAAACATAGTTAAAAATTTACCTTTATTAGAAAAAAAATTACGTAATTATATGCTCCCGTGATTTTTAAATCCAAATTTTTTATCTGATTTAGCATAATTAACTTTCAATGATTATGGATATTACTTTTACAAAACTCAATTGTGTTAAAGAAAAGGAATGACTAAAGACTAGCGCTGTGTTTTAATACAATTTTAGGGCCAATGAGATAAATTTTGGCACTACAGAATTTGATAATAAAAATTCAGAAATGTTATTTTGCGTTCAAGACTTAGAATAAAGATGCACTAAATAGTCAATATTAAAGGTCTTTGCTATGCTGTATTCAGTATTCACATGCAATATTATAAATTCTATATTTATAGTAGAAGATTTTAAGATGAAAGTTATTTTATTTCAGTTAACGTGAAGTTCTACATCACGTACATGTATATGATTTTAGAAGTAACATAACTTCACAATCCACAGGAAACATTAAACGGCACGTTTATGTATAATGTTTCTAGTAATTTTAAAGCATATTATGTTCAAATATCGATACTGTTCTGAAAAGTAACATTAAAAAACGTATTACGCTTAAAATATAAATAAAATATTTACACTTAGTATCAAAACTTACTTTTAAGACTTAAGTTAAATCCGATTTTCTCATATATGTTGCTATAACGACAGTCTGAAAAGTGTTATGAACGCATTTGACTTTTTCATGATTTCGAAACATGCAAGTAAAATTTTTCTCACGTTTCAAAGGTTAAGTATCAACAGTTAAACGGAAATCACCTGCTTTTATTTATTCACATAACCATCGTTTACATTGATGTGATTTTTCAGAGTGCTTACTTTAACGATTGCTTAAAATTGCCTTCATAATCATAAAATATAAGATTTATAAGATAAAATAAGTAGTCAAACAAAAACACTTTCATTAAAATAAAGAACTGAAACTTTCACTGAATTATTGAGTAATAAATTATTTAAATTCGTTTAACGGATTTTCAACATGATTGCATTTCATAAGAAATGTGAAACTTGTGTATATATTTATTCTTTCCTTTTATTTGGTTAAATATGCATATGACAGATATAGAACTATATTTTTATGTTTATACATATGCATAATATGGATATTACTATTCATATTTTGTGGTTAAAAAAGTCCTTACCAATTTTTCTCCAATCAAATAGTTTGCGAGATGTACGATAAACAATAAAATTTAAATCTGAAATCCTTTCATTGTGAAATGACTGTTGAATGTTATATGCGTGCTTCGGAAAATTATAAACAGTGATATAAATTTTTGCATCATTTTATGTGCAGTAATGATTTCACTATAATAAAACACGTTAAGTGATATAAAAGTTTAATACAGTGCGTTTTAAAACAAATAAATCTGTTCTCTTATTGTGTATAAATATTAAATGTATTTAATAATGTTTTTTGATTTCCAGCTTCAAATGTAAATTTGGTTCGAGATAGCTGGATACTTTCAAACAGTGACATATCAATTAAAACATTGTTTGAGAATCTTAGGTAATCACTTTTAAATAATTAAACTACTACGATTTTCAGTAAGGAATAAAATATTTATGAGCATAATTAATTATTGAAACAAAATATTTCCATTATCTCAAAATGAGTATTTTAATTTTTCTACGTAACAGATTTAAAATGACTTATAGAGTTTAGATTATCAAATTAATAAGACAATGGGGTTTCGGGGGGGAGGGGGGAATTCTGCCTGTATGATACAATAAGAAGTTTTAAGGGAAAATAAACAGCCATGTAGTACACTATATTGCCAAAGGTGACCGGTCACTTGCGATTTTAGACGTTTTGTTAACTGTCTAGAAAAATACATGAGGAATTAACCTGAAACTGTAGGTGTGTAAACAATATACACTGCTCAAAACAATTAAAGGATATTGCAGTTTTAGGTGGATTTTGTATCTGGGAAACTTTTTAGCTGATTGATACATGGTCGACAGACATAGTAGGTTATATGAGAATAAATTACACATATTTGGCAGAAAAAAATGCGTTTTATTGCGCATTTGTGTACAAAAGGAAAAAAACACAATTTGTGCATATGAGAAAAAAAGAATAAGAAAAGGTGTTTTCTTCAAAGAAAATCATTTTCAGTAGGGGGTATGGTTTCCACGGGTGGCCAGCAACGTTGAACACCTTTGAGGTATGGACTCAATGAGGCTATTAATGACGAGTTGGGGTATTCTGCCCCACTCTTCCAGAAGAGCTCTTTCCAGTTCTTGGAGAGTTTGTGGGGGTTGTTGGCGGCCAGAAACTCGTCTTCCTAGAGCGTCCCAAACGTGCTCGATTGGATTCATGTCTGGAGAACACGCTGGCCATTCCATTCGAACGATTCCTTCCTCGAAAAGGAAATCCTCCACCAGGTTTGCACGATGTGGCCTGCAGTTATCGTCCATTAAAATGAAGTTATCTCCGATTGCTGCAGCGTAAGGGACTACAATAGGTCTGAGGATCTCATCCCTATATCGGCGACCAGTCAGAGCTCCATCTCGAATGATGTAGAGGTCAGTGCGCCCGTCAATGGAGATGCCACCATACACCAACACTCCTCCACCGCCAAATCTGACACTTTCGTGCACGAACGCAGGATTATTCCTACTGCCACGGTCCCTCCAGATGAAAATACGCTTATTATCCGGATGCACAGAAAAACGGGACTCGTCAGAAAACAGAATATTGCTCCATTCATTTCTCCTCCAGTTGACATGCTCGGTTGCCCACTCCCTGCGATCGCGACGATGCCTTGATGTTAATCTAACACATACCATCGGTCGGCGAGCATACAGACCTACAGCATGGAGCCGGTTTCGGACAGTCTGAGTTAAAATTGTGGTGCCTGTAGCCGAGCGAAGGTGTTGTTGGAGAAGAGTAGCGTTCATGTTTCGGTGTCTCCGAGCTGTTAACGCTAAATACCGATCTTCATTGGGCGTTGTTGCCCGTCTACGACCTTGCCCTGGTCTTCGGCCTGCACATCCACTCTCCAAAAAACGGTTCCAGATCCTAGAAATGACACTTTGTGACACTCCAATGGCTTGCGCTACTTCGGCTTGAGTTTGGCCCCCTTCTAACCTACCAACAATTCTCCAAGCTTCTGAATCTGTCAAATGACTTCGCTGAGACATCGTACTCATCGAAACAAAGCAATCACTGAATGCCGATCATCCTTGTCTTCATTCTCTTTTATCGAGTTGAAAGTCAAATTTCATTCGCTGCCGCTGAAGCGACGTTTTTGACGTCGAACTCAAAATTTGCATACTCCACAGTTTGAAAACCAGAAAAATTTGCATTTGTGATTCTCTTCTTCTATTTTCGGCAAAAAAAATTTCGTTTATATCTTTATTTTATATAAAACTTCAAATATCCTTTAATTGTTTTGAGCAGTGTAGTATAGGTTATATATTTCCGCGAAGATTTTTTTTCCCGAAACCCCATTGGGGACTGTCAACAAATTGAAAAAGAACGAATATCTTTTGGATTACCCTGTAAAAACTAATGTAGCAAAAGCGTTCAAACTCGAGATTATTAATAAGTGGCTTATTGTAATACACTGTGTTCATTTTTATGAGGCTAGCATGTATACACGAAGAGAAATTAAGGTTTTTATAAAAACAATCCCAAATTTCGCCAAGTTTTTTGCTTGTAATTTGCAGAGTTCTTAATATTAAAAAAAAGTTATTTTGAGAAAGTATGTCAAAGAACATTGTACATAATTCTCTGCAATCGGAATTAAAAAATAATAAAAATTGGATGAAAAATGAGCAGGTTTACTAAAAATGTTTCACTGCGCATGTGCGAATGCAATCAAAATATAATGTGCATAATGTATTAGCTAAGTATATAGAGCAACTTTTGTGAAAGTCTCAAAATCATAGCTTGAAAATTCTGAAAATTATCGTTGATAGAATAAGCTCGAAATCCGTTGTTCCCAAAAGGAAGCAAAAAGATGAGGGGTTATATCCAAATATGTGCAATATTGTGTACGCTATCTTGGCACTAATCAACAGATTTGGCAATATAGTGTATATCAGTGCATGAATTGTATTTTGCATTACAATCCGCAGTAGTTAAGCATCTCAAACTACTTAATAGTTCTTATATAAAACTGCGTTATAAAAGTTTGAAATATTAAAAAACACGGGTTTGTTATAGCCCTGCAATTTACACAACTGACGTTGATGTCCATGTCTACTAATTTACATGGGAAAAATATAAATAATAGATATGGTGCTTCCTATATGTCACTGTAAACGAACCATATAACTAGTTACTTATATAGCACATTGTATAAACGTTTAATACAATGTGTTTTAAAAGAAATAAACCTATTTTATTTTTGCTTTTAACTATTTAATATATTTCATAATGTTTTTAATTTCTATCTTCGTATGTAAATTTGGTTCAAGATAATTGGATACTTTCAAACAGTGACGTAGCAATTTAAAAATTGTGTGAGGTGCATAGATAATCATTTTTAAATAATTCAACTACTGCGATTATCATAGTTATCAGAATAATTAATCATTGGAGAAAATTATTTCCATTATCTCAAAATAAATATTTAAATTTTTTTTAGGTAAAAGATCTAAAATACTGATGACTAATAGTGTTTTGATTATCAAATAAGTAAACCAACGGGAGGAAATGTTCTGCCTTTCTGATATAATAAAAAAGTTTTAAAAGAAAATAAAGAATCCTGTAGTATCAGTGCATATAGAACTTGTATTTCGCAATAGTTAAATCCTCGCAAACTGCTGAATAATTCTAATATAAAACTGTTTAATAAAATTTTCAAATATTAAATAAAACAAATTCAATATAATAATGCAATTTCCGCAACTGACGGTGATATCCCTGATCTGCAGATCTACATGCTAAAAATATAAATAATAGATATGCTGCTTATGTACATTTTGTGAATCGTTTATTAGCGATAGACAATGGGGTGGCTCAGAGAACTTTAAACAAGAACGAAAAATCATGCGTCAAGCATAGATTATGTAACACTTTCCAACGCTTCCAAAATAATTTTACAAATCATTACCGTTTAATAAGCTGAAAGATAATATCTAAGTAAACAATTTGGAAAACGCTTAACATATTTAAAAACGTAATTTCAGGAATTTTCAACATATACAATATTCGGAAAAATATCCGAATGCTTTTATTCAGCCCTGTATAGGATCTATAGATTTGTATATATACTACATAGGATGCTAAATTTTAGTTTAGTTAGGAAACGCGTAGCACAGTTTAAAATTCTCCTTCTGGAGTTTCTGTCAATAAACGGAAATGTGTTCGCAAACTTTTGTGCTGCCCTGTATATGATCTACAGAATTTATACACACCAAGTAATAGACAAAAAGTGAGTTAAATTTAAAATCGCGTTCAGCAACTTAAAATGCCCTTCCAGGAGTTATTGTAGAGAATTCTTTTGTGTGTCCCTGTAAATGAACGATGACTGCTATACACACAATATTCTGTAGTAAGCCTCTTGTAATGCACCTTAGTGATATATACAAATTTCATTGCGCTTAAAAAAGTGAAACATTATTTAATTAAACCGCAAACGATTTTTCTCCATAGACGTAATGTAACGGAATTCTTTTGACTGTCCCTGTAAAGTAACTATAAGTGCTATGCACACCCTATTCCATGTTAAGCTTCTTGTAATGTACCTTAGTGATATATATCAATTAAAATGTGTTTGAAATTGTGTAACACCATTAAAATAAACCGCAAATTATTTTTCCCCATAGACCGTAATGTAACGGAATTCTTTTGAGTGTCCCTGTAGAAAAACTATAAATGCTACACACTTCAGTTGAAATAGGGAACATGCTATAGATAAAGACAATATAAAAATCGCAGGGTAATACGAGCATATTTACGGGAGTTAGAGCACGGACAGACGGCAGACGGCCATACGGCCAGACAAACTAAAGTCAAACACTTTTCAACTAGGTTGGAAAGTGTTAAAAAGGAACTTTATTTGAATGGGGAATGTTTGAGTCCTATGCCCCACCCAATTTCCCACGCCCCTGCCTCCAAAGCAGTATAAAGGTATGTATTTTCAATTAAAACATCCTTTGATTTGTTCTGAAAAATTGCACATATTTTCAAAAAGAAGTTTAGATGTTGACTTGCAGTACAAAAGAGTGCAAACAGAATATGGACCACGCACAATGGATTTAGTCTACTGAAAAATATTATTCCAATTATAAACAATAAAATTTAAGAACACAGGTTCTTTATTTCATTAATCATGCGACTTTTCAACCCCATCATTGTTAAGGTAAAATTTTTAATTCGACTTTAATGCATTGAAGTGATTTAAAAAAACTGTTTCAAAATTAAAATGATGCCGATTTTAAAAGCTGCAAAAAAGCGAAAACTTATGCGTCAAGCCTAGATTATCAATCACTTTCCAACACATTTAGAATAACAACGATGTTTAATAAGGTGAAAGAAACAAGCGATGACAACGGATAAGCGGAGCGCCCCGGGAACCCAACCTTCGCTTTTCAGAATAAGTGCAATCCCGAAGCAAAGACACAAACCCACTGTTTACTTTTACATACACGATTACAAAATTCCAAGTATAAATTGTAATTATTAAATGATTATAATGATAAATAATAATAAATATTTTAAAGTAATTATCAAAAGAAAAAAAGGTTAAACAAAGTTTGGGCAAAATTTGCGGAATAATGTCTTGATGTACCATTAATAATATTAATAAAAAAAAGGTAAAAGAAAAATATTGTGAATAAAATACTTAAGCAACAACAAAATAAACCCGGAAAATGATTAATAACTTTAATTTCCAGTACTAAAAAGAAAGGAAAACACTCATAAATAATATAGTAAGAAAAAAGAGACTAACCAGGTGATGCCTTACTTATGTAACAATAATGCTAAATTATTTAAAAAATCGGTACTTTTCGGTTAGCCGGGCGCCAGTGAAATTTATATATCTATGTATACATATATATACATATATCTATACATACACACATTTATATATGCATGTATGTATATATACATATATATATACACATACATATATGTGTGTATGTATACATAGATATGTATATATAGATATATACATTTCACTGGCGCCCGGCTAACCGAAAAGTACCAAAAAATCATGATCAACACTGATCTAACTTAATTATGCAATTAAAAATAAATTATTAATTTTAAAAATGTAAAGAAAAATTGCTTAAATACCTTACTAAAACGGCTTAAAAGATATTTTACAAACTAAAACTTTAAATCAAATTGAAAAAAAGAAAGAATGAAATTACGATGGAAGATTTTAGCAATTTTATGTATACTATAACGCAAAGTGATAATGTTGTTATAAACTTATTAATAATTAAAATAAACATAAGTTAGAACAGTTAATAAAATATTAAATTAAATTAGAATAAAGTTGTTTAAAACTTATAAACATATTAAAACAATTATTTTTTAAATTTAAATAAATGACATAATTATAACAGTTATTTAATGAAATGAGTATACAGATTTTATAGTCGGTTTTAATTATAATCGACTGCTTTTTGTGATATACGAATATTGTCAGAATTTTGAACAGTCACTGATGTTCTTTCAAACTTCTCTGTAGTGCCCCCATGATATTGAGGGCATCTTGTATCATATGTCGCGTGATCTCATGATAAGTCTCCTCCTACTACTACGCAATTATTATAACTTTTTCAACTTCTTTCAGTCCCCTGTTTGAGGAAGTCCTGCACAATAGCCACCAATTTGGGTCGGCTCTTGACAATTTATGGCGACAAGTTTATCTAATTTCTGACATCGAAAACACCTTTTTACTTGTATGTATATTTTTAAACAGTACACTTGTTCACACCCACGATGAATTAGGTTGACATTAAGATTTTTACCGCCCATTGCGGGACTTGTAGCTTTAAATGTGAAATGGTTTTTTGAGATCTATCTTGTTGCACTCTTAATAGTTCCATTCCGTGTGTTGTTCCTAGGTTATGTTGTAAGGCTAGATTAAGTGTCATTTTTATATATTCTTCAAAGTCTTTTATTTCGTCTGTGTCGCAATACCTGTTTCTCATTTCTTCATCAAATGTCTTTGATGGTTTGAATGATGCACGGGATGCGGCCAGTATTTTTTTTCTGGGGTTTTGTTCTTATAATCTTATTTTCATTTTTTTTATTAGCTGCTTGAATTGATTATGATTTATCTTTGAATTCCTCTGCTGCACTCTGACTTTCGAAGGTCAGGCTTCATATATGTTTGTTGTGAAACTTTTACCTATTTTCGGTAACATTTGCATATTCAGCAGATTTATCTCATTCTTTTCTTTATTTATTGTTATGTTGTCTTCTGCTGTTTCTATCAAGAGGGTCGCTGGTGTTAACTGCGCTTTAATTTTCTCTTTTTGTTTTTGTTGTATCAATTATCTTACAACTTCCTTTATATTCGTCATTTTACTTTCTAGTATCGCTGTAATCTTCTTTAGTGGTATATCCACATCATCTAAAGAGACCTGAATGTTCTTTATTTCTTCATCTTTCAACCTTATTTCTTCCTTTAAGTTATTTTCAGCTTGTTTCAGTTGCTGATTTTCTGCCTTTAACTTTTCGATTTAACTGTCTACTTCTTTCAGTTTTTGTACTTGTTGTTCTTCATTTCTTTTCCATTTTTCTTTTTCTTCTTGTTCCTCTCTCGATGAAGCCTTCAGACTTATCTATAACTTCTTGAAGTTTAAGTTTTTCTTGTTTCTCTGTTTTGTATTTAATGAGCAATGTAATTTTTGAACTGTTAATATCTTCAATTTCTGAATGGTTGACTTCTAGTTATGCTTCTTGGTCTTCTATCAAACTCTGTAACTGTGACTGGATTTTTGCCGCTTCGTTGTTATTGAGTTAGTTTTACCAATTGATCGAGGAGAATAGACGCTTACATATCCTCATATTGATGTTGTTTCCGGGGCGTGTAAGCACTTGAACTATACATGTGAATATCGTTTAACGTATAAGGAGTATACTTATGACTATCTTTTCAAATTTTTATTTATGTTGTTATATAATTGCAACATTTTTAATGATTTTCCTGAATTATCTGATAAAACGAAAAACAATAATAAAAATAAAATTTAAATGCTATATTTAATTATCAGGCTATGTGACCAGGAATCACTAGAGTCCGAATATATCTCAGTGAAGGAAAAACCGGTAGCCTTGGCTGAGGTGAAAGAAATAATTTAGAAACTTATAACACATTCGAAAACCCATTGCAGAAATTATCATCTATAGTCGGAAAAATATCCAATTATTTTTTGTGCAGCCATATATAAGTTCTATAGATTTGTATATACAGGGTGTCCATAATTAAACGACCCTACTTTTAAGTTGTCTACAGACGAAACTATTGGTCAGAAGTTCTGAAATTTGGTGAAGGACATAATGAAGGAATGGGAATTTGTTTAAGCGAAAAAAAGTAGTTCAAAATTTCGACGCCAGAGGGCGTTTTTAAATTAATTACACATTTAGCATACATTTACGATAGGTTACAAATTTTATTACAACAAAACATGTTGAACAAAAAAAATTTTCGCAACATGTTTTTAGCTTTTCCCAGAACACACCGCGGTCAACTATGGAACATGCTATCTTACGATTCCAGATGGTAGTTGAAAATGATGGCCGTCATGTGGAACATGTTTTGTTGCAATAAAATATGTAAACTATCGCGAATGTTTGCTAAATGTGTAATTCATTAAAAACGCCATCTGGTGGTGAATATTTTAACTATTTTTTTTTCGCTTAAACAAATTCCCATACCTTCATTTTGTCCTTCACAAAATTTCACAACTTTCTGACCAATAGTTTCGTCTGTAGGCAACTTTAAAGTAGGGTCGTTTAATTATGGACATCCTGTATACAACATAGTATGCAAAATTTTGTTCAGTTTGGGACACGCATAACACAATTAAAAATTCCCGTTTCAGCAATTTCCTTCAACAATTGAAAATTCCCCCAAATTCTTTTGTGCACCCTTGCATATGATCTATATAATTTATACACACCAAGTAATATGCAAAAAAAATAGTTAAATTTAAAAACGTATACCACAATTGAAAATGCATTTCCAGCAATTAACAAAGACAGTACTTTAAGTTAATTATTCTGTGTGCCCCTGTAACTGAACGATAAATGCTACGAATGCCATATTCTACATGAAGCAACGATTTTATAGTTTCACTAAAAGGACTATTTTTTCCAAAATTTTAAGAAAAACCTTACTTTTCAGATGCTATAGCAAATAATAATTTTAACAGTATTTTTTACTCTTTCTCAACGCGGTATCAGAAGGTTTAAAGAAAAATATACGTTTTTCCTCCTCAAAAAAGTTTACGGTTAAAATACTTTTGCAAATTCAGTCACTTTTCTTCAATTTTCTCTGAAAACAGTAGTAAACTTTTTTGCTTTCTCTTCCATTTTTGTTTTTCTTTTCTTTTCTTTTTTTTTTATCCTTCCGACCAAATGGACAGAAGGAAATGAAATTTGATTTTTTTCCCCCGTTATCCTTTCCACAGTTCGAATTCCTTCGTTTCCCTAGGGGTGTTTGTCGAGGCATTCTGGCTAGAGGATTGAATTTACATCATAAATAGCTAAAAAACAAATGTCAAAACTGTAGAAATCTTTTTTCTGTATGCGTATTAAAATAGCAAAGTAAAAATAAAGCATTTTTCTTAGATCTTTGGGGAAATATCTTGAAAAAGAGTGAATTTTACCTTTAGAAATATTACAAAAACAGATATATTTTTCTCTTTTCCTTTTTCTAAGGTTTGTCTTCTTCATTCACATATTACATCTCTGTTATTGAAATTACAGTAAAGTATGAGCAAAGGAGATGTAATATCAGCCACTAGTGTGTAAATAGTGTAAACAATTTTTTTAAAAATATGGAAATACATTGAATCGTAGTAGTAGCATCTTTTGCTTATATCAGTTTTTACTTCCGTAATGACTGGAGCTCGCATTTATTTTCTTAACGGGCTTTCTTTTTCATGGAAAAGATTTTGAATAATGGAATCTGGAGACTCTGAATATATACGGACATTTGTAATATTTAATAACCACGATAACACCCAGTTTTAACTCCTGCTTTTATTGAATTCAGCCCTGTGCTGAGGAAAAAAAATAGTTGAACTTAATTTCCTAAAATGCAGTGTTTCGAATACATAAGATTAAAAAAAAAATTTCTAATGTACGTGAATTAAGGTAGAAGGTAGTGGGGTAATACCACATACTACTATTAATTGTTTCTTGAAGCTACAATTTCCGACAGAATTTAATGTACCTTTGCGTACATACTCTGCACTTAACCTTGTACCGCAATATCATTTTAAA
Source organism: Maratus michaelseni (assembly GCA_963931845.1). NCBI lineage: Eukaryota > Metazoa > Arthropoda > Arachnida > Araneae > Salticidae > Maratus > Maratus michaelseni. The sequence continues at coordinate 250,224,749 of OZ007590.1, read as the reverse complement.
TATAGGATTAGTTCATAACATTTTTATTAATAGATGATTATTTATAAAAAGTAAAATCCATCCTGTCTCGCGCCGCCGGAAAGATAAAACCACATGGAAATGTTAATTTTACAAGAAACGAAAAATCTTGGACTTTCTTTTAAAAAGGAACAAAATACCTTATTTTATAACTTTAACTAAAGAACTTAACTAATAATATTCCAATTCCCAGTCTAAATAGTTAATGTTTAAAGACAAAGGGATAATTATTTTCATTACAATTTGAGAGATTCCAGAAAAGTGGTTCACCTCTTTAACAGTTTGAAAAAATTATAATCGGTCTTTTTCATGTCATTTTGACTACCTTTTCTTCATATATAGTTTACGGTCTTTCAATTATTGTTTCCCAATATATTTGTTCCACGTAGGATATATGGTTTTACCCCAAGAGAATGGTGTTCGAAAAGCAAGTCATAAAATTGCACCAATAAAATCTTACAGCAGTTTAATTTTGGAAAACCATTCCTTATTAAATATAATAAACACAATAATATAAAAGTTCTAATAACTTTAAATGTGTTCGTTTTTAAGAATTTCGAAAACTAGCCAGCATTAATATACAAAATGGCAAAATAAACTCACAGATACACAAACTACACAAATGTCAGTATGGGTATACAGTAATGGCTATTTCTTCTTCATCTTACCTAAATCTAAGTATTTCAACTATTAGCTACTAGAAGGTTTTAAATTATGTCAAACTGAGATATCCCGTTTCATCCGACTATACGGATTTACCCTACTTTCTCCAAAATCGAAATCAATTACAATGAATTATACATAATTTATTTATGCATTTATACATGCTAATTATTTTTGCTGCATTTAAACGAAGTTCATATGACAATAGCGTTGGAAAATTTATAATATTTCAACTTTTCTCCCATTTTTTACACTCTTTTATTTAACATAACTTGGTGTTTGTATATGTAAAGAGGGACTATTACAATCGGTTTTGCACTCACTTCCTGATATGCTATAATTATAAACATCATGTACACAGGTGTGTTTTCGATGACAGTATAACATTTTAATATTTTTAGAATTGAATTATAAACTAAAGACATTTTTTGTTTATCAGGCTGTGTGTTATAAATCACTAAATATTATTTATGGTTGTAACTATATACGAGTTACAAAAACAATGGGGTTCATTATGTGAAAAACCATGTTCGGCAAAATATATCAAATGGCTGTAAACGAGATATTTTAAGCACTAAAAAGTAGAAAATATAGAAAAAATTAAGAATGTCATGTTTTTCAAATACGCTTTAATCAATTACAAGTTTAATATGAAGTTATGAGAAAGCAATTTAGAAAATCTGAATGAATAGTTTAAATAATGTTTTTCGTTTATTTCCTATTGCTTATCTTAAAAATGAAACAGAGCAAATATCATATATGTTTTAATAAATTCATTAGTTTGAGCTTTCTACCAAGCGTACATGAAAGCGGTGATTTTTTTTTCATACTCGGGACCAACCCAGATTGACAGTGTAACAAAATTTTGTTGAAACAGCATGAATTTCAGTCATGTAATTAAGTGTTATTTTTAAGATAAATATTTTATGCTTATAAATGAGTGGGGCTTTTTAAAACTATTTTTATTTTTATTTTTATTTAAAATATAGTAGATAATTGGAAAATGCAATCTATCTAAAAAGTAACCAAAACAATTCATCTTAATTAAGACATAGTTGCGACTCAAAATTCAGCGGCAAAATGTTCATTACTGAATATTTTTGCCCTTTATTTAGGTTAATGATATTAATAAAAAAAGTTTTTAAAATGATGAAAAGTTTTTTAGACTATTTGTTTTATTTAATCGACATCCAACAAAGGATGTTAACCCTTTCCGGCACAGACAAATTCTGTTCGTAAAACGAGAAATTACTGACTGACACCGGAATTTACAAACGACTTATTTAGAAAATATGAATATGTTCATTATAGAAACAAAATTCCATTAACATATTCTTGGTGTCGTATGCAAGTTTGCAATTAAAATTAGGTGTGCCCGGAGTGGCACTGTGCTGGAAAGGGTTAAACAGTTCATTTGTATTTTGTCATTTTTGTTTAGGTATGTGAGGCCATAACGTTTTTAATGAATGCTCCGATCTTCCTATTTTTCTTAATTGGTAAGGTCTCTTTCTGCCGACGACAGTCCCGTTGCAATTTCATTAGGATCTGAAAATGATGTTTGTCTGTCTGCCTGTGTTCTTGTCATCTTTTGACTTTATGGACTCTTACTTTAGCAACGATTGATCAATCTTCGTGATTTTTTAATATACAGTTAAGGTTCACAGTTTTACTTTTAATTTTAAAAATAGCAGTCGTATCTAATATGTTTTTTTTACAGGGACACCTCAAAAAAATTATATATATCATTCTCTAATGCGCGTCAAAGCCATATTGGTAACACTGAAATTTAAAATAAATGTGGATTAGAGCCCTTCATCAGGTGGGGTAACCCAATTTTATTCCGACCTGAGAGTCAGGTCAGGTAGGATTATCAATAATATATTTCGTTTTGGATCGGGTTAAATCTAATTGTTTCGGTTTCCGAATGGGTTTGGACGCTTGCGGATCGGTTTTGGTAATCTGTTTTTTCTAACGACGAAAAACTAAATATTTGAAGAAAAATGAGTAAATATAATTTTTTTTCTGTGTAAAAGATAAAAATGAATTGCAGTCATGTAATTAAGTGTTATTTTTAACATAAATATTTTATACCTATAAATGAGTGGAGATTTTAAAACTATTTTTATTTTTATATTTATTTTAAAAATCGTAGATAGTTGGAAAATGCAATCTATTTATAAAATAACCAAAACAATTAATCGTAATTAAGACATAGTTGCGAGTCAAAACTCAGCGGCAAAATGTTTATTACTGAGTATTTTTGCACTTTATTTAGTTCAATAATATTAATAATTATTAATATGATATTAGAGATGCAATTACAGAGTATCTTTTTTTTATAATTGCATTAAAATGTGGATTAATTTAATTTATATTCGGGCTTTGGGTAGGTTTTGTGTTATAATTATAATACAACATGATAAACATGATATCCATTTTAGAAAATCTAAAATAAAATAAGTTGGGAATATTTTAATTAAGTACAGTTTCCCATTCTCTGAAAATCTTCAGGTACTTGATTATTTCAAGTTATTTAAGTTACGTCATTAACATTGTAACGAAAATTACATTACAACAGCCATGACATAGTCGAAATTCTAAAGATGCTTAATGTTGTAGAAGTCTGATTATGTTAGTTGAAAGTGAAATCATTAAAGAGAGATAATGCATATGAATATATTTCTTCCCTCAGGATTTCATCGATTGCTTGTTTTAAAACATTTCGAGAGAATGTTTGATAGATGTATTTTTAATTATTGAATTTTTAAAAAATCTGTGTAAATATATAAAACTATTTAATTTATTTAAGGCGAGTTTTATACTTGATATTTTGTTTTTCATATACTTTTAAATGTTTATACAATTCTGATTTAAACTAAACAAGAAGATATTGAAATTAGAATTGGTTTAATTTTAAATTTATAATCTGAACTTTAATTTATTTTTTACTTTTGCATGCGTTTTTTCTCAAAACATTAATTTTGTTACTTGAGTACACTGTAAAAATTAAAATCATTTCCAGACAGATAATTTATTTTGCACAGGTATGTATGAAATTATTATACCTACAACTTCTACTAACTGTTTTACCAATTAAAAGATGAAAATTTCAGTTGTTGTGATTAAAATGTGGTTTTGAATGTGATATTTATATGGTTTGAAATATAAAATCTAAATTATTTTTAATATTATTTTATAAAGTTAAGTGTATGTTTATGTTTTACCTAATGTAATTACTTAACTAAAAACCAAAGATTAAAGTTAAAAATTCGTTTTGGGGGTTGTTGGACTGTGCTCAATAATTGTACTAAAGTTTTATTGTTTCAATACATGTTCGGATATTTTCCGTACCTTTAATAAAGTTGTCATTTTTTGATATTAAAATTAATAGTGCAATAGTATATAATAGTATATAATTCAGCTTGTAAAAAATTAATTTTGAAGAGTATATTTTAATCGAATGAATCTGAAAATAATGCTGTCACATGAAATGTAGTTTAAAAATCTTGAAATTCCAGTATCATAAAACTGATAACGCCTTTTAAAAAAATTTTGTTGCTCATCTCACATCAAATGAGAGACGGAAATGTATTTTACTTTTTTATATATTTACAAGGAATCAGCAAAGCAAGTATGAATAACATATTAATATGCATATTATCTTTCATTTTTTGGACGATCGAATAAATTGTCACAAAATTTTGAGCTTCTGAAATAGCATCCTCAATAATCTCATAAGGTCTAAATACTAATCTGTAGCTTATACATGTAATCAGAAAAGGTCTGTTAAAATCTTTCTATGATACATCTTTATATAACCTTAATTCAATTTTATTTTATAATTCTTTTTCACTTTCGTTTTTTTTTTCTATCAATCCCTTTTTTTTTCACTTACAGAGCTGCAAAGTCTCCGGCTTTTTAAATACCACTATACAGAAAATTTTGTTTTATTTAACCCATTTTAGGCGAAGCATAGAAATTTTATAAAATGTGGTATTATTTGCATTGAAATTTGCTTAAATTACATTCATTAAGACCACAAAAAAGTTTCGTGCAGGAAAAATAATATTTTATTTAATTTGACGTTACCATTATTTATTTACCATTAATAAATTACCATTAAATTTAATTTAAAAAATTTAATTTTTCTTATGGAATTTGTTTTATTTTTATTTTATTTACAGAACTTGCAACTTTACTCCATTATAAAAACATATGATTAATCTCAAGTGGAATAATTATACATTTTCAAAAAGTCAAAATTGTCAATAACCGTTTCAAGTAAAAAACCAGCGTATTTTGAAAATTTCTCAACAGAAAGTGATTACTTCAATTGAATTACTAATATCTTATATATGTCTCCAGAACCCTTAAAAATAGCAGAAAAATAAAATTAGTGAAAAATATACATCACAGTGTTAATAAAAACATATTTATTGAAATGGTGCGTTTACGCCCCTTTGGCCGAAAATGGGTTAATCTGAGAATTCATCAATTCAAAGGAACAACATTTTCTATAATAAAATACTGGTAAACAAAAAGCCGGAGACTTGGCAACTCTGCACTTAAATCAAATATTTTTCATAAAATAAAAATACCATATATATTACTTCTATTGTCAAAATCTTTTTTTTTTTTCTGTGTATTTACAAAACACACAACAATGAATGAGGTATCATTCGAAAGGTTTTTGAACCGGCTTTTGACATAGTACTCTCACATTTCGTTAAAACATGTATTTTGATTAAAAATTGCAATCAATTAAAATTTTAATCAGCGTTGTTTTGTTTTCATAATTGAAGTGAAAGTTTTCTCTCAAATCAATGTTTTCACAAAAATAAAATACCGCCTTATACCATGCTCAGCAATGATTATAAAAAAATAAATAATACAAAAAGATAGTGTGATGTCTCTGCGTGGGTTTATTTTATATTTATGATTAAAAAGCAAGATTGATATTAAAATTTTTAGAAGAAAAAGACACAATTGATAAGACGATGGAAGCAGCGGTATTTCATGTGTAGCGTTAAGGGTATGTTTTTTTTTTTTTTTTTAAATATTATATTAAAGTGAATTTTATATGTGCTCAATTTATTTTTCTTTGTCCCATGTTTTTCTCGAAGCGGATGACGTCATCCTCCAATGCACTTAAAATACGATTGTTAGTTTTTTCTAAAGCTTGCCTTTTGCTATCTTTAATTAGTTTTTAATGTAACTTGGATGGAATAAATGAGATGATATTCTGGCTTGACTAATGTTGTTGGCATATATTTTTATCCTTAATTTTTCTTTAGATGTTTAAACCTCCATCTAAAAATTATTAGATATTGCTATAAAATATTAGACTGCGCAGTGCAAAATCCCCGCACAAGTTCACCTGCTATGAGTTATTCCTGAAAAATGAAATAATGTCCAATAATTTTTTTTAATATATTTAAGATAACATTTTTATTTTTCATAGATTTATATAAGTGTACTAAGCCCAACACAAAAATTGTCGGATACCTAAAGAAACTTCACAATATATTTAAATAAGTTCAATGAATTTAAACGTGCATATTACACTGTAAAAAGAAAAAAAGAGAAAAATGTTTCTTAATCTACGAAAATACAATATAACCAAGATTGAAAATATACAATAACCTCTTCCAAATTACCCATGATTCCAAAAAAAAGTTCTTTTTCTTTAGAAAACCACAGAAACCAATATATTTTCGAGATTTAAAGAAGCATTTAAAAGAGAAAATGTTTCTTTGTCTGCCACTGATTTTCGGAAACATTTCAGAACTGTTTTTATCGTGTATTAATCAGTTTTCCCAAACTGGAATATCGCTTTTCGGAATGCTATTAATTGTCATTTAAACATGTTCATCTGCGTAATTCACTTTTATACATTCTAGAGTACCAAAATAATATTAACTAGGGAGCCAGCCCCCTTGAATTTCGAAGCAATTCGCATTAAGACCGCGACGCAGTCCCAGTTCGCTTCGCTCGCTCGCCCTTTTTTGTTTTTGCAGCAATTCTAGTCGGAATGAGTATCACTACAAATCATTTTAACATATGAAATTGACAATTTTTAATGCAAAAAAGTAATTGAAAACGTCGTTGTAAACACAGTTAAAAATGCATTTATGTTGGTGCTAAAAATGGGTATAAATCATTTAAATTCTATGAAAAAGGATCTTCGAAACACAATTATTTTAAAACTCATTGCACCTATAATATTGTACAGTGCGGCTTAAATTCACTAAAAAAACACTACGTGATAGGAAGATAATTTATATATATCATCAATCATTATTTAAATTTCGTTCGACATTTTACTGTTCTAATTGATTACAGATATATTACTTTTAAATGCTAAAGGTGTAAACTTAACAACTATAATATAAATTAAAATAACTTTTATTAGTTGTTTTACATGTTTCGACTCTTCTGAGTCATTTTCAAAAACAAAATGAGAATATTCTAAGAATATTCTCATTTTGTTTTTGAAAATGACTCAGAAGAGTCGAAACATGTAAAACAACTAATAAAAGTTATTTTAATTTATATTATAGTTGTTAAGTTTACACCTTTAGCATTTAAAAGTAATATACTATTACAAGGTGTTAAATTTTTTATATTGATTACAGATATTTGCAAATATATATATATATATATATTGGAATATAATATATATATATAAATATATATTGGAATAAATAAATAAATATATATATATATATATTGGCTACTGGAAGATAAAATTTATATTTCTATTCAGTAAGAAATTTCTTTAAAATATTTTGATAGCATTTAAATCACAGCAAAATTAATATTAAGGAATTATATTACAATTACATTATGGCATAAATATATTTCTAACAGAAATTTATCTATACAAATATTTACGTTCTTGGTATAAAAATTTACCAAAACTACTAATAACTAGACTACTAATAAAGAGAACTACTAATAGCAGCACTACTATTTTCTATAACAAAATAATACATTATTATTCAAATAAGTACCTGGAATTTCTTATACGGCTAATGCAATCAAATTGGGATATATAACTAATTAAATAATTTAACAAAACAACAACAAATGTTTGAAAAATCGCGTAATTTTATTTCCGCTATTATGGAATAAAACAATTTCATTTAAGCTCATTCAACATGTTTACTACAAATGTTAAGGGAAATTTTGAATTTAAAAAAATGTTTAAGAAGATTAACTTTAAGTAAATATATGAAATAAAAAGAAAAGGTACTGACTAGATATAAAAGAAAGAACCTTCTTCTGTCAGCAGTCTATCTCAGAAAAAAAAAGTCTACTTCCTCTTAATCAGTTGTTATGGAAAGTACTTGTAGTATAGAACTGAACATCCTTCTTACTTTTTCTTTTGATTTAGAGTTATATAAAGTATAACGTCTATAATTTACATGATTGATGATTGTTGGGAGAATTTTAAATCGATTTTTCATTTGTTATATTGAAGCTTACAATATTAGGCCATTTTATACAAAGGTATTTACTCTATTGAGCTGCAAATAGTATAAGAATATTTCCTTGGGGTTTTATATCTTAGAACCACTATTACTCACGCGAAAAGCTCATTTTTCATCCAAAGACAGCTAGTAAAGTATAGATATTGTGTTATAAATTTTGATTTTTCAAACTATTATACGCTAGAAGAAAAATAAATAAAAACACTTTGACGCTTTCACATGATTGATTTAGTTTGAAAAGTTTTGTTTTCTGTTATCAAATAAGAGGTGTGGTACAGATCAGAAAAATATATTATGTATTACGAAAGCTTTTAAAATAATTTAGTTTTAATTTGTAGGTATTGTTTAGATATTATTATTAATAATAGTATTGTTCCAAAATGTATAATATGAAGCAAGATAACATTCACAAATGATTCATTCTTGAAAATATATTAAAAATATATTATGAAAAAATTTAAATTGATGTATCATCAAATAAATATTGACACAATAATGAAATAATTTTACGCAATATTCTACGCTCTCCCCCCCCCCCCATTGGAATGCTTAAAATTAAGATATTAAAAATGTTTGTAATTTAAAATCCTTATTCCTGCAACCATTTACTCAGTGTCGGAAATGTGTTAACATAATATTAAAATTATTTTCAATTAAATACCAAAGTTAGAAAAATATTCATATTTAGCTGAACATATTTACTCATAAAGGAAATACAAGTAAGTTACAAAAACTATTCATATGATCCTTTTTAAAGTTCTTCGAATCAATGTTTTCGATATATTGATATGTCATATTTAAATGGTTCAAACTTTCAAAATTACGCTTGCCTTGTAAACTCCAATCAATAATTAACCTGCGTCAATTAACGCCCATACCAGTAATCTATAATAATAATAAAAAGGATTTGTGGGTGAGTGTGTCTGCCCGCTTGAAAAGACTGCAGGACTCACAGTTACAAGATTTGGCAGGAAGGTACAGCGAATTTTTGCGTTTTTTCGCATTTTGCGGCGAATTTTTGACATTTGTAAAAATTACTTGGGTTTCAAATTTTTAGCTTAATATAGTAAATTTTGTCCTCCGAAATTTAAAATTTTTTAGCGATTTTTAAAGCGTATTTTACCGTTTTCATGCGTTCCGCGGCGATTTTTAACACTTTTCAACCTAGTTGAAAAGTATTTATATGACTTTGTTATGGTTTGTCTGGCCGTCTGCCGTCTGTCCGTGCTCTAACTCACGTAAATATGCGCAGATTGCCTTGAAATATTTTTATGTTATTGTTCCCTAATGCATGTTCCCTATTTCAACAGAAGTATGTAGCACTTTTTTTTTTACAGGGACACTCAAAAGAATTCCGTTACATTAGTGTCTATGGGGAAAAATCATTTGCGGTTTATTTTAATGATGTTACACAATTTCAAACACATTGTAATTGATATATTTCACTAAGGTGCATTACAAGAAGCTTAACATGGAATAGGGTGTGCATAGCACTTATAGTTACTTTACAGGGACAGTCAAAAGAATTCTGTTACATTTCGTCTATGGAGAAAAATCGTTTGCAGTTTATTTCAATAATGTTTCACTATTTTAAGCGCATTGACATTTATATATATCACTGAGGTGCATTACAAGCGGCTTACTACAGAATATTGTGTGTATAGCAGTCATCTTTCATTTACAGTAACACACAAAAGAATTCTCTACTGTCTGCTAACAATAATTCCTGGAAGTGCGTTTTAAGTTACTGAACGCGATTTTAAATTTAACTCACTTTTTGTCTATTACGTGGTGTGTATGAATACTGTAGATCATATACAGGGAAGCACAAAACTTCGCGAACAAATTTCCGTTTATTGACAGAAACTCCAGAAGGAGAATTTTAAACTGTGCTACGCATTTCCTAACTGAACTAAACTTTAGCATCCTATGTAGTATATATACAAATCTATAGATCATATACAGGGCTGACTAAAAGTATTCGGATATTTTTCCAAATATTGTATATGTTGGAAATTTCTGAAATTATGTTTTTAAATATGTTATGCGTTTTCCAAATTGTTTACTTAGATGTTATCTTTCAGCTTATTAAACGGTAGGATTTGTAAAATTATTTTGGAAGCGTTCGAAAGTGTTCCATAATCTATGCTTGACGCATGATTTTTCGTTCTTGTTTATATTTGTAAAAGGACGGAAAGACCGAATGGAAAAAGAACTAAATGAGGATTTTTTGAATTCGCCTGTTTCAAACTTTTAGCTGTACCAAACTTATATAATAAACTTTAGTGCCAAACTTATACATTTTGATCTCCGCAATTTTTGCTGTTTTAGCGATTGTAGTACAATTTTTAGTAATTTTTTTGCGTTTTTTCGAGTTTTGCGGCGATTTTTTGACATTTCTTAAAGGAATTCGGTTTCTAACTTTCATCTTAATGTAGTATGTCCTTCACAAATTTTGAATTTTTAGCAATTTTTAATGCAAATTGCATTGCGATTATTGGCATTTTTTGTTCGTTTTCCGTAGCGACTTTTTGACATTCGTGAAAGATTTTAAATATTCCAAAGATTTTAGACTACTATAGTAAATTTTGTTCTCTGCGACTTTTGAATTTTTTTGCGATTTTAGCGGGTTTTGTAATGTTTTGCGTTGATTTTTTTCTATTTGTAAAAGGAACCCGATTTTATTCTTTTAGCTCAGTATAGGTAATCGTGTCCTATTTTCAATAAAGTGTATTCGGAATTTGTACGGCGATTTTTGAATTTTTTTCGATTTTTTAAAAGATTTTCAAATTTTTACAGCGATTTTTCCACATTCATAAAACAAATCGATATCAAACGCTTAGCTTAATATAATAAATTTTTTTCATTTTCTCATTTTTTTTTTTTTTAGCGATTTTGAATGGGATTTTCAATGCTATTCTCAGCATTTTTACTTACCCATCATACGTAGTTTAGGGTAAGTCTTGTAATCGTTTTGAAAATCGAAAAAATTTTTTTGACGGATTTACACGTTTCAGACACTGGAGATTCCGAAAAACATATTTTTAGAAAAAAAATGTTGCCGTCCGTCTGTGTGTCTGTAAACGCTCTATCTCCCGACAAAATTTAGATAGAGACTTGCAATTTGGTATGTACTTAGTATGTAATAATGGGAAGAAGCCTATTTTCATTTCAATAACCTCGATTAACCGGAACAATTTTTTTCGGACTCTCGAAATATTCGTTCTGATGAAAGGTATATAAAAATTTTCGAAATTGTTTATTTTAAGAAATGAATATAAAAGACAATAAAAAAACATAAATTTTGCATAAAGCATGAAGTCGATCGGATAATGAGTTGCCGAGATATTTGGAATCCTATTTTCCACAGTCTTCGATTTTTCATGACTCTGTATTTCATTCAAATTTCACTTCAAAGATATATTTGAATTGTAAATTTGACGCTTAATCAGATGCAATAAACCGCTAGTTCATAGGATTATTATTTTTGGAGTTATAAGGATGTTTCTTTCAAACAAGTCAGTAATCGAGCCTTTAAAGTTTGTGACGTCATCAAGCCACGATTTTATTTGAATTGCAATGCACTTTATAAGTAGTTTACACATTTTTATTTTAATATTTTACATTATGCATATTCATGATGGGTAAGTATTACGGTGGCCCCCAACGGCTAGTTTCGTGTTCCGTGGCGATTTTTTTTACTGTCGTAAAAGGAATTTGGTTTCGCACTTTTAGCTTAATATAGTAAATTTTGTGTTCTTTTCAATAAAGTTTTTTTTTTAAATTCGCGCTGAGATTTGTTTCGCAATTTTTCGAGTTTTTTCGAGTTTTTTCGAGTTTTGTGCGATTTTTTGACGGGTTCGGGTAACGCCGAGTGGGTCAGATAGTGTAAAAAGTAAACACGATTCAATGTAAAACATCATCTGTAGTAAATATCTTAGGATAAAATAAAAGCATTGCTTCGAAGATTAAAGTAGATTTAGTATATATATATATATATAATACCTTTGAATCATTGACAATGAACAAGTTCTTTTACTATATCTGACGAAATCTTTATATATATATATAGTATATAGTATATACATGTATGCATATGAAAATTACAGCCACTTAATTGTATATTGAATACAACAAAGTTTGCTTTTAAAGAACAGCTAGTTTGCCAAGATAGTAATATTACCAACTAGGATCACACTGTATATCGTTACACCTTTTTAGAATAATTTATACTATTGGAGAGTAAAATGTTAATTTAAATCACTTTTATATGCATTATTTATATATTATAGAATGTAGAAATGCGAATAATTAATTTTGGGCAACAGTAATATTAGTAAAGTGGGTAAAAATATTTTTATCGTAATATTTTATAACAAGCAAGACCGGCGCGTAACTTGTGCGATTGGTGCGATGCACACAAGCGCCTCGGGCCAACAAATTATCACAAAGGGTGCCTTTGGATTTTTAATAAAAATGAAGACAAATAAGCTGAGGAAAAGTGTAGTTTAATAAGATTTAAAATCTTAGGCGGTATCATATGTAATATATAAGGTTACATTAAAGATCTGAACACCAAACGTAATATTTAGTTCTGAAGAAATTCTATAAATATTGATGCATGAATCTTATTATCGAAGGGTCTTCTCTTCCGGAGCATTTAAGTAAATTTAGGTAATTTATAATTACGAAATATGGATACAGAATTCTTTTATTTTGGTATAAATTATTGTGTAGTGAAAAATTTGGTTTTGGAAATAGGAACAAATCATGGATAACATCTGAGAGGTTTCAAGGGATATTATATAAGTATTGAACTTTTTATTAGAAAAAATTTAAGCGCCGATTTTATAGAAAAACAATATTGCTTAAAATAGCTAAACATTTTTAACGTCTGATGAATAAATTTTAATTAAATTATCACATTTAATCAGACATAAACATTACATAAATACACTAAAAACATTAAATTACTGCATGCAAACGTTTCGGGCTATAACTTAGCCCCTCCTCAGTGCAATTACATACGTTGTTGTTGTTGTTGTTGAAATGACCCAAAGGGCCCAGTTTTGCAGCTTTCTATTTCTATATAGCTGTCATAATCCACTACGCTAATTCCATAATCCTGACACCTAAATCTCCTAATTTTGAACCAATTCCAGATGAGAGATTTGCATCTGGATTGGCACCCCCAGAGGTAGCGCTTATATAGAACTTGGAGGACTTTGGAGCCACGAACAGATTTAACGTGCACCAGCTCCCATTAACGTACACGGTCCCACAGCAGTGACAGACGAGAGAGGATAGACGATGCACCCTCCCAAGCACTGACCTTGGTCGATGCTGCTTGGCTTTCGGCGATCTTACGAGAGCCGAGCTTTTACCGTCCGCGCCACTGCGGGACAATTACATACGTTGACCGGAGAGTTTTCAACCATGTGTACAGTTACTAAAATAAACCAGTTAAAACTTAAAAATTCTTGAACAACCTCCATTAAAGCAAAATCGTGTATTCAGGTGGAACAGCACAAGACTCACTGATTGGCGAAATCTGTTTACGAGTGAACCAACCCTCAAGAAATTCTCTACTCTTAACATTATTGCAGCTGGATCTGATTACTGCGATACTTGCGAAATCCGGAATATGATCTGTATTCAAAGAATGCTGTACTAATTTTGATTGAAGGCTACCAGATTTATAGGCACGTTTATGTTCGGCAAGCTTTCAGGCCACAGAATGTTTTAAAAGAATTGCTTTGTAATTTTAAACCTAGAATCTCTCCCCTACTTAAAACCGGCGCAGTCTACAGTATCCCTTGTGGGGTCTGTGACTCTGTTTATATGGGTGAAACGGGTTGTACTTGCGCCATTCGTCTTGCCGAACATAAACGTGTCTATAAATCTGTAGCCTTCAATCAAAATTAGTACAGCATTCTTTGGATACAGATCATATTCCGGATTTCGCAAGTATCGCAGTAATCAGATCCACCTGCAATAATGTTAAGAGTAGAGTATTTCTTGAGGGTTGGTTCACTCGTAAACAGACTTCACCAATCAATGAGTCTTGTGCTGTTCCACCTGAATACACGATTTTGCTTTAATGGAGGTTGTTCAAAAATTTTTAAGTTTTAACTGGTTTATTTTAGTAAGTGTACACATGATTGAAAACTCTCCAGTCAACGTATGTCATTGCACTAAGGAGGGGCTAAGTTATAGCCCGAAACGTTTGCATGCAGTAATTTAATGTTTTAGTGTATTTATGTAATGTTTATGTCTGATTAAATGTGATAATTTAATTACAATATTGCTTGTTTAAAAATATGGTATACTTGAGTAAAATTAACCATCGCCGTTATTTCGCCTACAAAAACCCTACGCTTTGGTAAAAAAAAACACGCCAAATAAACGTCCATTGGTTCAAAGGCCGCAAATTGGTCACATGTTCATTGCGATGCACTGAATTGAAAACTAGTTTCGAGAGTTCACCGTGTTCTGGAGGGAATTGAGGCAAGGCTATTTCTGATAAATTTTTAGCGCGTTATACCTTTTCAATGATTTCAATGGTTATAGTGACTTTCAAAACATTATTCAGTTGGACAATGAAAATTTCTCTATAGAATAAATATTGTGAAAAATACATATGTTATTTGAGATTGCAAAAACAATTGAAGTATCAGAAAACGTTAATTGCAATAGTTTTAATTTGGAATGTAAAGACGTGCTACACCTACATAGGCAATTATATAGACGTGTTCGTCTATGTGGGTATTTATCTACCTTTGATGATTTTATGGTACTATGCTAACGCAATATATTAGGTATTTCTTCTATTAAAAAAAAGTAGTAAAAAATTAAAAGTATTAAAAATGCACATCAATGACATTTTTTCCCTTTTATATAAAACTGCTGTTTTCTTTATTTAAAGAGGAGCTCCATAAACTCTATAATGCTTAAGCTATTACAGAATGTGTGAAAATTGCTATATACCACGAGTAACTTCTTTAACAATATTTTTAATAAAGTAAACATGTTGCAAATTTAATGAAATTTTGATGTAAAGTTGAAATAAAATGTAAATAAACATAAAGTGTATGCGCTTAAAAAGTGTTTCACAACAGATGCAAAACATGAGAAATAGTTCTTTTCTTCTTCAAAAGACGCCAAAATGTTTTTAACACACACTTCAAAAAATTAAAACAGCTTACCAACATCAGAATCAACATCAGATTTGAGAACGTGGTAAACCATGTGTTAATAAGATACCTTAGGCGGGAGATGATTGTGAAAAATTTTAACATTCACGCCCCATTCCTGAAACACGGTCTAAAAGCAGAGAATTTCAATGTAGTTTGATATATTAATATAAATATGAATAATAATGTAATTATTCATTTATATATGCATACATATATATATATGATTGAATATTAAAGTTTTCATGTTCATAACGAACTGAATAAATTGTATAGTTTCTGATGCAAAATCTGTCATATTATCACAAGTGTTCTAAAGTTATAATTAAACGTTTACGGAAAAAACTATGATACGATGTACGTGCTCGTCTGTGTAGATGTTTATCTACCCTTAATGATTTTATGTTACGATGCTAACACAATATATTAAGTTTTTAAATCAATAACATGTTCTTAGCGAGCATCAGGGTATGCTTTTATTACTTTTTAATTTTTAACTAACTCCTGTTTATGTAATATAATCTCCAAGAGAAAAATTTATCTGGATTTATCTAAAAGAAACTCTTTCTTAAAAACTTTTAACGACTTAAATGTAATTAAGTTTTAGAATAAAAGATTTTTATTACTTAGCAACTTAGCGAATTTAAACAAAATCAGCAAATTAATTACTTGTAAATAATGAATCAGGAATTCCATTATTTTAAGTTAAAAGTATTTCAAGAATTAGAGAGTGAATTAAATAGTCTGTTTTATAATTTACATTCGGAATTAAATTTCAAGTAATTAAGTTTATTTCCCTTCGCTTAAAAAGATTAAGCCCGAATATAGCTACGTTCATTTACATTAAGTCAGTACATTAGAGTTAATTGTTCAATTGACAAATTCGGTTGGTGTGTAAAGACGATAGGACATAAGCCTGGTCTAGTGTAAGTAATATTTTATTTGACATGAGGATAATTTATAATTTAATGGGCCGTACTTTTACAATTTGTTGCTAGGCTTAAACGAACCTGATGTATGTTAATTATAAAAGTTTTAGATATTTATTTAAAATATTACATCTCTTAAATACGTAAATAGATTAGAAACACTGTGTTTTAATTAAATTAGTATTGTCAATTACCAAAACAAACGCATAGTTACTTGAATTCCCGAAACTTTGTTTTTTTTATATATTTTAATGGATTTAAATAATTATTCTTATTTGACTTTAAGACTAAATCCCTTTTGGTTCTGATCAAATGATACAATATATAAGCGAAGTTAGATGTAGAACATTCTATGCGATTAGATAAAAACTGTGGATTTCTATAGCATGAATTATAGAAAAAAAATTTTCTTCAAATACAATTCGTATTTACATTTTATATAGACGCATAAGATAGTGATTTTTATGAGTTACTGTAAAATAAACAAAACTGTTTTTATAGCTATAGATTACGTTTAACGAATGACTTTCCACAGTAAAAAATCCGGAATCATGTCAACATTGTTAATTTTGTATTTAAAAAAATTACTTTTTAATATAATACGTGTTATAGATAAACCGAAAAAAAGTGCCTTAAGTGGAAGGTGTTCAAAAGGATTTTACAAACTGCTCTATAAAAGCATAATTTTCACTCATATTTAAATGAATTAGGGTCAGTCGGGACTATTATGAGAAACAATTCTAAACTTTTTATATTTACTTTCAATCTGTTGACTGTAGTACCAAATAAAAAATTTTGATATTTTTTGTTAACATTACCTATTTATGGGTAAAAAATATTGCACTTTATAAAAGTTAATTTAAGAAATTTAAAATCCTTTCTCATATTAACCCTAAGGAATGGCTTATGAGACGGCTATGGGGCTAAAGTGAGACAACTTTACTTTTAAGTGGTTGTAAACATTGAGAAAATTAGAGACCTATAACAAAGTTGCCCCGGACCTAATATTTCAGCTGTAGTATTCAATTTTTTTAATCTTTCATTTTGACTGAATTTCGGAACATCTTTTATCTGTCCACTGGAGTGGAGTATTGATAAAAACTGACTGCATAAACGCCTTCCGTAATATATTAAATGATAATACAGGGTAGATTATCATACACCCTAATTAGTAGAAATTATCTAAAACACTTAAACTATGTTTTTATGAGTTTTAGAAGTAAACTGTAATGGTGTATGCAAGCAGGAAAACCACAACATAATTTTAATATCTAGCACCTATTTCGCTTAGCGTAAAGTTCGCGAAAAGCAATGTTTAAAATTTTATGTTTACAGAATGGGACTACACACACATATATAATATTATTATAATGAAGTACATTGTGTGTTCATTACTGTGCATACTTAATTTTTATGTAATTTTATAAATTATAACTACGTGTTTAGTATTTTTCCAGGTTCCCCATGGGGAAACATTGTTAAAGAAAAATAAATCCAAATATTTATTGCGCCCACAGCTCCCCAATATCTTATTAGAAGAATACATTTGGAAGGTTTTAAGACCTGTGACTTTATGGTAGAGCAAAGATCGTAAGAGCCCAGAGACAAGGAGGAGAACACCCGGTATTTGAGGCTCAACCTACTTCCAATAGCAGCACGTTGTTTCACAGATTGACCAGCATTCAAATAATGGGGAAGCCAATGTGGACCGCTGGATGAAGAGTGTAGTGTATTTTTAGCATTATATTAGCCTCCATCCCAAAAAAATTACATTGTATTACATTGTAAAAATTACCTTTTATATTGTATTAGCCTCCACCCCAAAATATATATATAACACCATATCACAGACTTTTGGGAACACTAAACATTTTGACTTTTAAGAAATGACTTAACACTCATGACTGACACTTCCTCTTGTCTCGTTCTCTACATTTGTCTATCGACTCGTGAGTGGTCTTTGAGTTTTGACGTTGCGTATTTCTCTTATGTGTTGAGACTTAATTTTACCGAGATTGTTTTCACTAGACATCTCTTGTTGCATTATGTCTTAGACATCAATTCTCTTTAAATTAATATCTCGTCATTGTGACTCAGAGTTGCTTATCTCCTGTATTAAGTTGGTTTACGACCAGCCTTTACACTATAGTAATGGAGTTATTCGCAGGAAAGTTTGACCGCCGGGCTTTATCATATATTCTAATACGAGCAAATCTTGTGGGTGGTTATATATATATATATATATATATATATATATATATATATGCAAAAATTATCTTAAAAACTGCTCTAACGATTTTGACGAAATTTCGTATCCTACCGTTTCGGGGCACCAGAAAATCATTGGGCTAGGTCACATGCTCGAGAAAATTTGATTAGTGGGTCATTTTGGGTCATTTTGGGTCATGGTGTAGCTAATTGTATCTAAAAAACGGTTCAAACGATTTCAACGAAATTTTGTATCCGACCGTTTTCGGGCATGAGAAGTCAATTGGGCTGGGTCACACGTTCGAGAACTTTCGATTAGTGGGTCATTTTTGGGTCAACGCGGGTCAAATTAATTTTATCTAAAAAACGGCTCTAACGATTTTGATTAAATTTTGTGTCCTACGAGTTTCGAGCACGATAAAAGCATTGGGCTAGGTCGCATGTCCGAGAAAATTCGATTAGTGGGTCATTTCTGGGTCATTGTGGGTCAAGATCTAAAAAGCGGCTCAATTTACACTAAATTTTGCATTCAATGTTTTTCGGGCACGAGAAGACTGTTGGGCTAGGTCACATGTTCGAGAAAATTCAATTAGTGCGTTATTTTGGGTCATTTTGGGTCATGGTCAAGCTAATTGTATCTAAAAAACGGTACAAACGATTTTGACGAAATTTTGTATCCTACTATTTTCGGGCACGAGAAGAGTATTGGGCTGGGTCACATGTTCGAAAACTTTCGATTAGGGGGTCATTTTTGGGTCAAAGCGAGTCAAATTAATTTTATCTAAAAAACGGCTCTAACGATTTTGATTAAATTTTGTATTTTACGAGTTTCGGGCACGCGAAAATCATTAGACTAGGTCACATGTTCGAGAAAATTCGATTAGTGGGTCATTTCTGGGTCATTGTGGGTCAATATCTAAAAAGCGGCTCAATTTACACTAAATTTTGCATCCTAAGGTTTTCCGGCACGAGAAGACTGTTGGGCTAAGTCACATGTTCGAGAAAATTCAATTAGTGGGTCATTTTGGTCATGGGTCATGATATTTGAACTCAAACTTAATTTTGACCGAGCATAGCTCGGTCTTCCCTGCTCGTGTTAATAATATTTTGTTGGTTTGCTTTCGACATTCTGAAGTTCAGGCATCTCTGGACCAGAAGACAACAGTGATGCCTGCTCCAGCCCCATCTTTCAATCTGATGGTTCAGGTACTCCTACAGTGTTATTTGGTTTAGATATTACGGAATCTGAATTACGGAACGTCATTAGAGAGTACTGAGTTTGAGCAAGGAATGTTGAGTTACTGTTTTAATGTTAATATAATTTAGTAATGAATCTAATTTTAAATCATATATTTGTTTCAATTATAATTGTAAGTGTACAAACAAACATTTGGTAGTATGTTAATGATTGATACTAGATTAAAACTGCAGTGTTTGCATAAAAACATCCAAATGGAAATTTAATATTATTAAAAAGTTTAGGATCTAATGATTATGTACTTTGTTACATAGTAGCTAATTAATTTTCATGTTAATTCTTTTTTCTTTAGTTTCCTTGTAAATTGTGTATAAATTGTAAATAAATGTATCATTTACTAATTTGAATTCTGTGTTGACTTTTATTTTAAGCATCATGTTTACTGAATTACTTATTCCTGTTATGTTTAGTGCGGTTTTGGAGTTGGTGTAATTTAAGTAGTCAATTAACAAACGAACGGTCCATAGACGGGAATTTCCTCGAATATATAGAACACCTAATTAGTAATAATAATTATTATTATCAGAGTAATTTGTTTAATGTTTATTTATTATAAAAAATTCCAACTACAGGGTGATCAATTTAAAAGAGTATCCGTTTGTTTTTTGTATTACCCACATCTATAATATATGTAGTGAAACTTTCAACATCATTGCTTACTTAATATGTCTATATTTAATGTGCGGGTATCGTTTTTTCACTTTCTAAATGCGAAAACTCGATTTTTAAACATAAATTCGCGTGAATATCATTAGTAACTTTTAATCCGAATCTGCATTTAATTTCAATAGGCATCTGGCCAAGTTAAAAAATCAGCCGATTTAATCAAATCATTTGCGCAGAATCGGATTAAAAATTACTAATGATGTTCATGTGAATTTATGTTTAAAAATCGAATTTTCGCATTTAGAAAATAAAATAAACGATACCCGCACATTAAATATAGACATATTAAATAAGTAATGATTTTGAAAGTTTCGCTACATATATTATAGATGTGGATAACACAAAAAACAAACGGGTACTCTTTTAAATTGATCACCCTATAGAACCAACGATCACGTCTTATTTAATTGTTAAAACTAATCCTAAAGATAACTGGGACGTCTAGATGTCTGCGTGGATTTTTATTAAAAGCTTACAACCGATTTATTTTTAATTAAATTTAACATGAATAATATAGTTTGTTTAGATCTTGCCAGCAGTATAACATTAGTTGTTGACAAATAAAAAGTAAAACAAATTAGCCTACGATCTTGACTGAATGAATTAATTTATTGTTCATTAAAATTAATATAGCCAGGAAAAGTACGAGTATTTTTCCTTACCTTTAATGTTGTTTGAGGTAAAGGCAGGACAATAACAGCATCTATAAAGTTCGCTGCACACTCAAAAAAACTTCTTTATACACGAGATCAATCCTCAATTTGATCGATCGTTAGAACACCTCAAATCTTAGACTGTTACCTCTCCTCCGTCTTCATCTATTTCGTTTATATAACAAACATATGTATAGTGAGTAGATCTTCAAAGTCCATGTTTAACGTCAGCTAAAACAAAAGTTCCGTTTTTTAAATTATAACTTGACATATTTGTGTGTTGTAGACAACTGAAGCAATTTCTTCCAATGTGGCATTTGCAATGAAATCTGGGAAAGATTCTTCATTACTACTATGCAATTTTACGCTGTATGTGCTGTCTTCTTTGAACAATTTATTAATCAATTTCTTTTTTATATTTTTTGACTATGTTTTTGTATTTTTATCACTCTTTCATATTCAGTTCAGTCTACCGGAATCTCACCTTCTATTTGGGTAATGACTTTTGTGCTTGTACAATCGTCTGCATCTTAAATTTCTCTTGTATAGTTTTCAACAGCTGTGTATACTTTTCTTCTTATATTATCATGATTTTTATTGTCTTTCAGCTGAGTGTTATTGTGTTACTATAGTTACTTTGGATTTTCTTTTACTGCATTTGCTAAAGGACTAAAGTTCTTTTGATTTTGATTTTTCTTCCTCAATTTCTATTCCTAATTTTTATGTCACGTATATATTCTTTCCTTGTAATCGCTTTCGAACTAGCATCAATTATTTTCCTTTTATTCTTTGCAGTAACGTTTTATTTTATTATCTGTAAAAGCAACATCTTAAAAGAACTTGGAGAAATTGATAAATCTTTGCTTACACGAGTTACGATAAGAGATGCAGAATGTGAGCTAGTTTACATCTGCATAGTTAAACGGCACAAAAACGATCTATCTACATATGTTACGATTTTTAAATAAACGACGTAATTATTCACCATTGAATACCTTCTTTTTGGCTTCATCTAAAATTCTTTGTGGATGAACTCACCTACTTCATTTCGGTTTGTGATTAAAACCACTATTTTTTTAGTCTTCATTTTTGGCCTATAACTACCTAAAGGTTTGTCCACAACATTGACTCATCCCATACCTTTGTTGTATTTCTTAATAATGTGAGGCTGAGTAACATCGATTTTTCATTTATATTTGCAT
Source organism: Maratus michaelseni (assembly GCA_963931845.1). Taxonomy (NCBI): domain Eukaryota; kingdom Metazoa; phylum Arthropoda; class Arachnida; order Araneae; family Salticidae; genus Maratus; species Maratus michaelseni. Next base: position 250,202,466 of record OZ007590.1, on the reverse strand, counting down.
TTGAATATCTCTAGACTGTTTCAGGGTTCGTACGCTTTTACCACAATTTTTTTAAATAATTTTTCGCTGTATTCAAATGCAGAAAGTATTACAAATCCTACAATTAAAGGAGGCATCTACAATTTCTTCTGATTAAATGTTAAATAGAAAAATTCTATTAAAAAACTGTGTCTTATCCAAAACTACTGATGAGATATGGTGAAAAGGTGAAATCATCGAAAGTTATCGACCCCCATTTTAACCCCCTTAGTAGTTGAATTTATAAAATCGCCTAAAATACATGATTAACTATTCTTCAGTACATTTGTTATTCCGAAATTCATGCTCTTACCTATAACTTCTATTGAGAAATGGCAAAATGACATAAAACATTCGACCCACCATTTAACCCCCCCTTAGTGGCCGAATTTCTAAAATCACTGAAATACTTGTTTAACTATGTTTTAAGGAGATTTGTTGTCCTGAATCTCACACTTTTTTCTAAAACTGTTGATAAAATATGGTGAAAAGATGAAATCACCGAAAATTTTCGACCCTTCATTTAACCCCCTTTGTAGTTGAATTTCTAAAATCGCCTGACATTCATGTTTAAATATTCTTTAGTAGATTTTTTATCCCGAATTTCACGCTCCTAACTATACCTTCTACTGATATATGGCAAAATGGCGTAAAACATTCGACCCCCATTTAACCCCCTTAGTGTCCGAATTTCTAAAATCGCTGAAATAGGTGTTTAACTATTTTTTAGTAGATTTGTTATCCTGAGTTTCATGATTCTACTCATAATTTCTACTGAGATAGGGCAAAATGACCTAATATATTTGACCTCCTATTTAACCCCCTTAGTTGCTAAATTTCTAAAATTGCTGAAATACATGTTTATCTATATTTTTTGTAGATTTGTTATCCCGAATTCCGAGCTGCTAACTAAAAATGCTGCTGAGATATGGCGAACAGGCAAAATGACCTAAAACTTTCAGGATAACAAAACTTAAAGATTTGTTATCCTGAATTTCACGTTTCTACCTAAAACTACTGCTGAGATATGGCGAAATCGCGAAATGACTAAAAACTTTCGACCCCCCATTTAACCCCCTTAGTGATTGAATTTTTTAAATCGCTGAAATATGTGTTTAAATAACATTTAGTACATTTGTTATCCTAAATTTCACGCTTTTAACTAAAACTGTTGTTGAAATATGGCGAAAAGGTAAAATGACCTAAAATTTTAGATCCCCATTTCACCCCTTTAGTGGTTGAATTTCTAAAATCACTGAAACACGTGTTTAATTATTTTTTTAGTAGATTTGTTATCTTGAATTTCACGCTCTTTACCTAAAGCTGCTGATAAGATATAGTGAAAATGTGAAATCACCGAAAATTTTTGACCCCCCCCCATTTAACCCACTTAGTGGTTGAATTTCTAAAATCGCCTGAAATACATGTTTAACTATTCTTTAGTAGAATTGTTATCCCGAATTTCACGCTCCTACTTAAAACTCCTGCTGAGATATGCCGAAAAGACGAAATTATCTAACACTTTCGACCCCCCATTTAACCTCCTTAGGGTGTGAATTTTCAAAAATCCTTTCTTAATGGGTGCCTAGATTTTGTAAAGAAGATGTCTTCTAAATTTCATTGTTAAAGGACAAACGGTTGAGGATCGGCGTTGATTATGAGAAAATCAAGCTACTCTTTTATAAGTATAGATGCGCTCGACGTCCAAATCTTAATTGCTGAAACGTCAGTGAGGCTTACTGTTGATTCCCGAAACGTTTTTGGTTTCCGCCTGTTTGGTTGTCTGTCTGTTCCGCGATAACTGCCGAAAAAATTGTCAAATTTCGTTGATATTTTGTAAGTATGTTGGTGAGGTACTTGGATTTAACTGTACAGTTTTTGTTAAATTTGGTTGATTCGTTCAATGCTTTACTATGGCAATTCAGGCAATTTTCAATTTTCCATTTGTTGAAAGAAATTAGTGAATTTGATTAATGGGTAAATTACGGATGCTAAAAGTTCCCAATAAGGGTCTTAAATTAATCCTATTAGTTTGAAATTTCGTCAATACATTTGTCATGTTTTTTAAATTAGGTATATAACTGTTGGAGGAATTTTATATAACCGTTTGAATAATATAAAATATTTTATTGTACTGTACCACTTAACTTATTTGAGATGATACATATTTCATTTTTTATCAACATCCTAGCAACTGTATTTCATAGCCTATAAAAAAATCATTCAAATAATCCGGATTCCGAAAGATTAAGTAGAAAGTCTGCCTGAGAGATAATAAAAGGTTTGTTAATCTTTCGTGGTCTGGTCTGCAACATAAGTTTGCGTCAAATATGAACGATGTTAGTACCATTACGGTTTAAATTGAATATGAATACTATTAAAAGGCTATCGTAAAAGCCTTTTTACAGCGCCAAATCACATTTGTTGTTTAGTCAATTGGTAATTGACACGATGACGATAGATTACCCTAATAGGTTTAAAAGTCTTCAAATATGCCTATTTTTGGGTGATTTTAATATGCTACTGCTATTGAGTAGATTAGGATGTATTTAGATAAGATCTTGCATCTAAATATAACAGAATAACCATCAAAACTGTTTTTCCGAAACAAAAATTGTAAAAACATTAGATTTCTAAATTAGTCATAATTAGATAGAATAAATTCAGTTTACATAAGATTTTATCAATCTTATCCACGTTTTTGCACGTTTTTGGTTGGCAGGTAAGTATGTAATGATATTTGGATACTAGCCTAACGCCATAAATGCTTGTCAAAAGTGTTGCTTATCCTAATAAAATCACAGTGTAAAACAAAATCCAATATATGGTATAATCATTCGAACAAACAATAGGAAATTACTAATGTGAATTTAATGAAACTACGGGCAGTTCAGGGGGTCAGAGCATCCCTCGAGAAATGTAATTTTTTTATCTAAAAATTTACAAGAATAAGCAGTTCATCAGAATTTCAGAAAATCACTGTATAACACCTTGTTTAATTTAACGCTTCTAATTTTCGAAATCTTCGAAGTATTTTATGTGCTTATAAATATTTATGTAATTTAACCCTTAATTGCATAGTGATGTAAATTTCCATCACTTTTTATTTAACTTTTAATAAATAAATCAACTTCTTCGCCACCACTATATTTATATAGAAATATTAATCCAGTGAATTTCCTCATGAACTATGTTGCTAAACAAAGTTAAAAATCTATCTTAAAATTTCTGGTGTCTAATATTTAATATATGTATAAAAAAACACAATTGTAAAAGAAAAACTCATGCAAAGAAGAGTTAAAAACTCTAAATTGCGGTTTGTAGGATGTTGAATATTACTCTAAGTACGTTAAAAAACAGTGACTTTCAGAGTTTACGTTGAGGCTCCTGATCTACAGATTTACTAGTCTTTAAATACTTACTTAAAAGATTGAGCGATATTTAACTAAAATGAGTACGATATTCATTGTCTGGCGACACTTGAACAAAGTTTTTTTTTATTTAGGCATAACCTTTATTTTTTGACTGCAGTTTATTGTAGTGAAATTAGTACTCCGCTTAGTGTAGACACATGTTTAATTTTAACGAGAAATAGAACTATGACTGATTACCTCTTTCTCCATTTTAGAAAATTCTGAACGTTCAGGACTAAAGATTTTTAAAAAAATGAAACTTTGGTAGATCAAATTTGTCTACAAAATCTGGTCCAGCATATTCCGGTAGTGACATTCTGGACCAGAATTTCGCTATACTTTTTTTTTATAATTACATAGGTTGTTAACAAAGTAATGGCAAAATTATCGACAAACTGGCAATTCCAATCCGAAGGTGGTACTAATCGCAACACGTGATGAGGTAAGCCGGAACTTTTCTTCGCACCCAATATAGTCAGCTGTACATTTAAATTCATGTTAAGACGAAACAGCAACTGTGAAGTGTTGTCGTCAGCGTGAACTATTCTAAAAGGATGTTTTCCAGAATGGTGCATGTGCATGGAGGAGTTTGGGGGACGTTTGTTGCAGAATTTTAGAGAAAGTCTTGTGGTACACAAAAAAGCGTTTGGCCATGGAGCATTAACAATAACTGCATGATAATACACGTTGCCAGTATGCAGCTCTTGTTATCAACAAACTCCAAAGGTGGAAGAGCGGAAATGTGAAGAAGGGGGGGTGTCCTGTAAACAACCCTAAGACTCCTATAATAGGAGATGACGCATATCCATTTTGTTTCGGATTATTGGTACCCAGTTCAGCATCAATCTACCGCAGCCGGAGTTGGAGTTGCCTAAGACTAGGCTCTGATTGGCTGAACCGGTTCTGATTAGCTTGGTTTTACGACTGGTCTTCAATTCGTGTGCCAAATCTGCGAGGATGCGTCAGCCTCTATTATAGGAGCTCTAAACAACCCTATGTACCTCCAGTTACGCTCCTCTAATCTGACCCACTTCTCAAACTGAATAAACAGTTCTCCGAAAGTACAGTGCTCTCCTACCAGAGACATTTCAAAGCGACAGGATGCTCATTCACGAATCTTCTTAAAAATAAAACTGTTACTGGCATCCAGCGTCCTCCAGAAGTGTGGAAGAGATGCACAAATATGGCTGGAAATTACACTGAAGGATTGTAAAAGTTTGTTCCTTGTGTAATAAATAATTGTAAGATATGACAATGTTGCCATGACTTTCTTTCCAACCCATATGTATCGAGGTAATTACTACTTCTCTTTTTAATTAAGTTTCAACTTATAAGCAAAAACAGTAAAAAGGATTTAAATAATAAATTGCCATTTTTACATATGTGGATAAATATAATTTAAAAAAATCTGAGACGAGGAAATAAAATCTGACTCTCCTCAGAAAGAAAATTAAATCATTTGCAAGTAAAATAATGGGAGATATATTTAGGTCATTTATACTTATTTATATCATATTGAAAAAAAAACGGCTATTGCTGTTTTCAATTTCTCAGTAAAATTAATGTGATATCTTCAGATTGGAAGCAACTTCTATAAATACCATTTGACGACTGATCTTTTTTCAGAGAAACAAAATAACTTTATTCGATAAAAATACTGTCTCAATTTTCTTTTAAATCAAAGAGATTGAACAGTAACATTTTTATCTACAAAGAAAGAGATACCTCTGGTCATCTATTCGTGTTTTGATTTTTATTTTCCTCTTAATACAATAGGGTAAATATTTCACTTTATTAAATATTAAATTATAACCCTTATCAAACATACATATATACAGATTAAACTTTCTTTTAACCCCCAAGCAGTAGCAAAATACTCTGATTCAGAAAAAAATATATATCCAGCTTAATGCAATATTTCAAGATCATTTTATTTCAAGAGTGGACTTATCCCCTCTCGGGACGATTTCTTCTGGATATATGAGCTTCAAACGTCGATGACTGGAGACCAATAGTTCTTTGGTGATTTTAACGCTATCGCATTTTAGTCAAAGGATGGCCTTCATTCCCGGTGAATTATGGTCCCTCGGCTGTCACAAAGGGTATGCGTTTCCCACCGGTATTCTTTAAAAATCTAGTGAGAATCGATACTTTTCTCAAATGGCCCGAAAACTGGCTTTATGTAGTGTTGGAAGTTTTAAGACGCATTAAGAGTCTTAAATTCTCATAAAATATACTGTGTAACGTAATTTTAAAAATTCCATAAAATTTCTGGAAAATGATAATAATAATAAAAAAAGAAACTCATTTACTATTTTAAGGTACACAAAATAGTACTTTTTATAATCGACTTATACATATCATTATATTGATATTTTATAATAGTTTTATTTTTAGCAACAGTGTAGCCATTATATTCGTTTGTTGATACAGTATTGTTATAAAAATATATAGGACACTTGGATTGTGGAAGATTCCTCGACTGATTTCCGAGATTAGTGACAAAGTGACCACTATTACATCTATTTATTGAAATATAATATTGTTACTAAGTAATATTGTATGTACCGAGTGCGTCATAAATTCGTTAAAAATTTAAAAATTCATTAAAAATAAACAGATGATGTTAAAAAATTGCTGTTTACAGGAATGGGATTACAGGGAGTTCGGATTTTTTTAATAACAAAAAAAAGGTTAAAAAATTACGATAGATGACGCTGCATGCATAATATGAATAAGATTTTTGCAAATCGGGGTGTCGATAAAACCCCTCAATGCAAACAGATTTTTCATTCAATGTCAGCAGTATGATATCATTTCCAGATCAAGCGCTGTTGGATTAACTCTTATACAAGAACGGGGAATCAGCAACTGGCACATTGCCAAAATTCTGCACGGCAAAATGACTGTAGACGAGATGAGGGCTTGTTTCATGTTCTGGGGTACTGAAGCTTGTCAGACGCTTCGTATAAATGAGTCTTTTACAATAAGCTTAATTTACATACCGCTTCATATTATGCATGCCAGCGCCATCTTTTAACCTTAACTTTTTTTTGTTATTAAAAAATAAAATCCGATCTCTCTCTAATCCTATTCCTGCAAACCACAATATTTTAGCATTATTTGTTTCTTTTTAATCATTTTTAAAAATTTTAACGAACTTATGACGCACCCGGTATTGTATGTAATATACAGGGTGTCCGAAAAGTCTGGAAACGGTCAAATAAGTCGATAAATATACATCGGATTGAAAAACGGCAAAATGCATGTTCAATAATTTTGAAAAATCTATTTAGGGATATGAAAGTTGCCGCCCCAACTTTGCCCCCCGGGAGAAAGGGGGGCAACTTTGAAATCTTAAATGATGACCCCCATTTTTTATTTCAGATTCGGATTTTACGGGAAAAAATACGTAACTTTTGTATTGAACATTTTCTTCGAAACATTGTAGATGGCTCTGTAATCGAGTGCAATGCTGTGAGAATCGTTACCATTTGCAATGTCTGGAAACTCTCGAATAACTCGAGAAATATACATCGCATTGAAAACGGAAAAATGCATGTTCAATAGTTTTGAAAAACCTATTTTGGGATATCAAAGTTGCCATTTTTCTAAATTATTAAACACGAATTTTTCCGTTTTTTAATCTGATGTATATTTCTCGAGTTATTTGAGCGTTTCCAGACATTGCAAATGGTAACGATTCTCATAGCATTGCACTCGATTACAGCGCCATCTACAATGTTTCGAAGAAAATGTTTAATACAAAAGTTACGTATTTTTTCCCGTAGAATCCGAATCTCTAATAAAAAATGGGGGTCATCATTTGAGATTTCAAAGTTGCCCCACTTTCCCCCCCCGGGGGGGCAAAGTTGGGGCGCAACTTTCATTTCCCTAAATAGATTTTTCAAAAATATTGAGCATGCATTTTGCCGTTTTTCAATCTGATGTATATTTCTCGAGTTATTTGACCGTTTCCAGACTTTTCGGACACCCTGTATATATTGCGTGTTATAAATGAATTGTATGTGTTGCATGCTTTCTAATTTGTGCTTATTGTCAGGATATTGTAGGTAAGATATATGTACACTTTAAAGAAACTCCGTAAAAATGTATAAATTGTACTGCCAGCAGAATTTTCGCATTTTTGCGGAGTGTATTTTTTTTTTTTTTTTTTTTTTTTTTTTTTAAAATATTGATAAACTGACAATCTGTTGTCTATAAAGGATATTCTTAAATCTACATTCGAAAATTTTTGACACATTCATCGAAAATAAAAACTTTTCATAAAGGGAAAGACAAAAAAGGGAAGACAGTTCGATTACCAGTACAATTGCTGTATTTTTATTGATTATTATTATTTTATTTATTTATTTATTTATTTATTTATTTATTTATTTTACAGATTTCACATAACTTTTGGGAGGATTCCTATATTTTGATATTTTTCTTTTGATTAAAAGAAAAAAGATCTCTCTTTCAGAATTTTTTTTTATTTATTTTATCAAAAAATGCTCTATTTGTTTGTCTGAGCTCCAAACTTTCAGAAAAAGAAACTAATCGCAAAATGACAAAATATGTATATTATTTTAAAGGTACAGTATTATTATACATATTAAAAGTAATTATTATTAGATCGCATGTAGGTGTTTTTTCTAAGGTAAAATATTTCTTAACAACAGCAGACGGTGATAGTAATGTACAATCTATACTGATAACATCCAATAGATTGAACCGTATACCAATTAAATGTGGACTGCTAATCATTTAAGTATATAATATTTTAAAGGGAATTAAAGTCACTTATTTTGTTTTGTTATACAGTGCCCATCAAAAGAAATCATACACGGTTTTTGCGCGTATGGGCGGACACTAGGGCAGTGTGAGAGTCAGTGTTAATTTTAAACGTAAACTCAAAGTATGCATACCTAAAGAAAGCAAAAGTTTGAGCAAAAATCGTTGTTGCATTTCAGTCTTGTCTTTGTTTTTTAAACACTCCCAGTAATTGTTTCCGTGACTCTAAAAAGGTGAACCATGGTTTATGGTTAAACTTAATATGGTTAAACATGGTTACATTGTAACAACAAAATCATCAATGATTAAAACAGGGTTAATAATTAATAATTTTATTAATATATTCTTTATTTCATCGAGTATTTATTTCCAAAATTCTTTTTTTTTTCAAAGACGAAAAATTCATTAAAAAAAATTTTAAATTATTTTTCTGGTTAAAAATATTTATTACGAGAAATGTTGATACGTTACATTTAAAATAACAATATATCAATAAATATCAACAACAAAACACCTATGTCCATATACTGTTTTTGTACATAAAGATATTTTCACCAGACCAATATATTTCCATCCCTATTCCCATATGAGATGTTTCCAAAAGCATTCCTGGTAATATTTAATGAAAACAATATTTATTATACTTACTTTTATACTTTATTTGCTTCACTACTTTTTATTAAATGTTATTCGCGGAGCATTATGAAAAATACTCAAACATAAAAGTATTCTGTTTAATACCAGGGCTATTTTATCCTAACAATTCGACTATGTTTCCATACACTTTCCTATCTTACTGCTCTCTTTGGGAAAGGTCGTAAAAAGTTTGTCCTACAGAAACAGTAAAATTACGATTAAACAATAAAACTGAAGGAACGTTTTCAAACGGGCAAATTTATGTATCAACAATATGTATATATATATATTCATTTTTTTTAGAGAGGGATTAAAATCCAGTGAAGGGAAAATAAGTTATCGAAAAGTTAAATTTTATAGATGAAAATAATGTATAAAATGAAAGGCTTGATATATTCCTAATCCTGCATGTTGTACCAGTTTTATGTGCCAAATTCGGATAATCCAAATAAAATCCAGTGAATAAAAAATAATTTATAGAAATGTTATATTTTTTAGATGACAATAATATATAATGTGTCAGACTGGATATTGTCCTAAGCCTGTATGTTGTTCCAGTTTTATATACCAACTGTAGATAATCCAAATAAAATCCAATGAAGGGAAAACAAGTTATGGAAAAGTTAAATTTTATAGGTGAAAATAATGTATAACGTGTGAGACTTGATATCTTTTTAGCCTGCATGTTGTGTCAGTTTTATGTACCAAATTCTGATAAAAATAATGAAATATAAAATAATAACTTAAGGAAGACATTTAAGAAAAATAAATACTTTAATATTTTATTATTGTTTTATTTGCTTCATTACTTTTATTTAATATTATTCGTGGAGCATTAGGAAAAATACTTAAATATAAAAGTATTCGGTTTGAGATCATTATTATTTTACCCTAACAGTTTGCCTATACTCCAATATAGTGTGTTATCTTGCTGCCTTACTGCTCTCTTTGGGAAAGGTCGTAAACAGTTTGTCCAAAAGAAGCAGTAAGATTACGATACAGGTAATAAAACTGAAAGAACTTTCACAAACCGACAAATTTATGACTGAAGATTTTTCTTTCCTTTTTGACAGAGGGGATATTATCCAGCGAAGGAGAAGTAATTTATAGAAAGATTAAAATTTTATAAGTGAAAATAATATATAATGTGTTGATCTTTATATCTTTTTAAGCTTGAATGTTGTACCAATCTTACATGCCATATTTTGATCAAAATAATAAATTAAAAAAACTTTTAAAATGACATTAATTAAATAAAATAAATATTTCTATATTTTATAGTTACAATAGCAAATCGTGAAGGGGATTTGTTTTTTAAACAATTTTTGAAAATGGGGGAAAAATGTTATGGCTTTGGAATGTCTATTTGGGAAATTTTCTTCGCCTGAGCATCTAAAACATCATTTGATATTCTTACCTTCCAAAATAAAACAAACAATGGTACCGAAACTATTTTAAAATTCAAATCAAAAAGTTTGAATTTTTATATCTTCATTTGAAACATTACTGAAAAAAAAAGTATTTTAATGAGTTCTATAAGCAAAATTATCTTTATTTTAATGCATATCTTTAGAAGCAATATTTAGTAATATTTTCTCAAAATAGAAATCGTGCAAAAATTATTTCTTGGCAAAAATATTTATTACAATAATTGTTGATATATCGTTTTCAAAATACTCATAAATCAAAAAATATCGACAGTAAAACATTGATGATGAGTTCGTTCGCTGCAGGTCGTATCGGCAGTTCTATCACATTTATATGTTTTCATTCCTATTCCAATATGAAATGCTTCCAAAAGAATTCAGAGTAACGTGTAATAAAATCAATATTTATAAGGCTTATTCTTATGCTTGCTTCATTATTTTGTATTAAAAGCTATTTGTGGAGTATTATGAAAAGTTCTTAAATATAAGAGTATTAGATTTGATATCAGGCTTCGATGTGTGCTCCTTGTGAAAGGGCGTTAAATGTTTGTACTACAGAAACAGTAAGGATACGATAAAGGTAATAAAACTGAAGAAACATTCACAAACCGATGAATTTACGACTCAAGCCTTTCTTTTCTTTCTTTACTTTACTATTCTTTTTCCATCTTTCTTTCTTCCTTTCCCTTTTTTTTTCCTTGAAAGAAACGATTAGTTCCCGCAAAAGGAAAACAATTTATCGAAAGGTGAAATTTTTATATGTAAGTGAAAATAAAATAAAATAGTAATGTTATCTAGTCAATGATAACAGTATTGATGTCTTCTTAAGCCTTCATGTTGAACCAGTTTTAAATGCCAGATTCAAATGTAATAAAAATACATAAGAAAGATATTTATGCAAAATTTTATATTTTTGCCCTTTATTGTTAAAATATTAAATTCTGATGGTGCATAATTTTTATTTTTGAAAGCTTTCAAATGAGATAAAAGCTGTTATTTTTTGGAATACCGTTCATAAAAATTTATCCTTCTCCTGTGCGTTTTAAAATCATCTCCTGATATTTTTACTCACCAAACGAAAAAGAAAGGATAAGAAAAAGAAAGGAAAAAGAGAAAGAAACAGGGGTACAAAAAACGGCTTTAAATTATGTTACTTGAAATTATGTTTTTGATTTGAATATTATAATACTTTATAAGTTGATATATTATAATACATAATACTAATTGAAATAATATTTCCAAAAAATGTCTGTTATGGAGTTCTATGAGGAAAATTATATTTTTATTTGTATGTGTTTCTATTACTTTAAAAAAAGCAACATTTAGTATTTTTTCCCAAAAAATGTTTATTATATTAAAATGTTAAAAATTGTATTACATTAAATTATAGTATATCGTGTTCAAAATACCCTTACGTCCATAAATATCGAACGTAATATTTTTCTGTCAGTTCTTCTTCAGTTGTCTTCAGTTGAAACAATATTAAATATGTCTTTTATCGAGTTCTAATAAAGTAAATGATTTTTATTTTAATGCACAATTTTTCAGAAGCAATGTTTAATAGTATTTTCTCAAAATACAAATAGTGTAAAAAATATTTTTGGTAAAAATATTTATTACAATAAATGGTGATATAACGGGTTCTAAATACTCATAAATCGAAAAATATTGACAGTAAAACATCGATGATGAGATTGTTCTCTGTAAGACATATAGGCAGTCGTATCAGGCCTATATACTTTCAACCCAATTTCGAAATGAAATTCTTCCAAAAGAATTCATAGTAACGTTTAATAAAAACGATATTTATTGGGTTTATTTTTATGCTTGCTACATTATTTTGTATTAAAAGCTATTTGGGGAACACTATTAAAAATCCTTAAACATGAAAGTACTCGGTTTGATATCATTTTTATTTTACCTTAACAGTTCATCCATCCTCCCATATGCTTCGATATCTCACTGCTCCCCTTGTGAAAGGTCGTTAAAGGTTTGTCCTACAGAAACAGTAACGTTACGAGAAAGGTAATAAAACTGAAGAAACATTCACAAACCGATGAATTTATGACTCAAGCCTTTCTTTTTCTTTTCTTTTCTTACTTTTCTTTCTTTCTTTTTTTTTTCTTTTTTTGTTTGTTTATTTGAAGGAAAGGATGAGATTTAGCGAAAGTGAATTAATTTATCAAAAGTCAAATATTTATAAGTAAGTTAAAATAATATATAATAGATAGGGCTTGATATATTTTAATGCCTTCATGTTGAACCAGTCTTATATGCTAGATTCAAATGTATATATAATGAAAAAAAGTATATAAGGAAGGCATTTAAACAAAGTTTAATGCTTTTGAGCTTTATTGTTGAAATAGAAAATCTGAAAGGTGCATATTTTTCTTTTTGAAAGCTCTCAAAAACAATAAAAAGCTGATATTCTTTTGGAATACCGGTTCATAAAGATTTCTTCTGCTCCTGTGCGTTTAAAAATCATCTCTTGATGTTTTTGTTCACAATTTTTTAAAAAAAAGGTAAAAAAAAGGTAAATAAACTACTTTGAATTTAAAATTAAGTCTTTGGTTTGAATTATATTATCTTTTAGTTGAAATAATATTTAAAAAAATGTTTTATAGAGTTTTAAAAGAAATATAATTTTTATTTTTATGTATTTCCAATACTTTTCAAAAGTAATATTAAGTTTTTTTTAAATGTTTATTACATTAAAATAGTAAAAATATTACTACAATAAATAATTGTATATCAAGTTTAAAATACCCATACATCCCTAAATATCAAATGTAAAATATTGCTTTCGACGTACTGTTCGTTCTAGAACATATCGACAGTTGTATCAGATTGATATGGTTCCATCCCTTTTCCTAAACCAAATGCTTTTAAAACAGTTCATAGCAACGTTTAATTAAAACGATATTTTTTACGTTTATTTTTATGCTTGATTCATTATTTTTTACTTAAATTATTACATAAGTAACATAGGTTATTTGTGGAGTGTTATGAAAAATACTTAAACATAAACGTATTCGGTATAATATCATTGTTATTTTACCCTAATTTTTTATGTATTTTTCCAACCCCTTTGCTATCTTATTGCTCTTCTTGGGAAAGATCGTAAAAAGTGTCCTACAGAAAGAGCAAGATTACAATGAAGGGAATAAAATTGAAGGAGCATTCGCAAACCTGCAAATTTATGACTCAAGACAATTTTTTTTATATCCAACTAAAGGGAAATAATTTATCGAAAGGATAAAATTTCATAAACAATTTAAATTAATATAAAATGAACTCTGTGATATATTTCTAAGACTTCCGGTTATGCCCATCTTATAGACCAAATTAAAATTAAAGTTATGAAATATTATGTAAGAAATAAATTTAAACAAACTTTAAACAATTAATGTTCTATTTTTAACATTTCAGCGGGCAGACTAAAATTTTTCTCACTAGCGCGGGCGTGCGTAGCATTTTTTAAGACACAAGTGTTTCGATGTGTTACGCTTGCAAATGCAAGATATTCCATAACACTAGAAAAATAGGTAAATTAGGTAACCAATTCTACATATCAATAGAGAAAATGAAATTTCAATAATATTTACACACAGAAAAAAAAATATTCAGATATACGTATATGTTGAAAAATGGAAGTACCAATTATCTAATATAATAAGGAAACAAGTTAAACCATTTTCATGCTGCTCCATTATATTCAAATTTATACACGTTCTTTCCGTGTTTATTTGAATTTACTTATCTAGATTCATCGTATGTATATTCATGTTATAACATTCATTCATCTTTAATACAACAAACGTATCTTACGTAACAATTTTATTAATATACTAGTATATAACCCCCGTCGAAAATGACAGATAGTTGATCTGCGCTGCATTTTCATACGACTTCAACAAACAAGCAGCATGAAGATTTTATTATTGAAAGGTATGTATTGTAGAAAAGTACATTTTAAAAATGACAAATGATTTCAACAAATACAAATGATGAGGATTTTTTTTTTTACTCAATATTAAATTTTTGAAATAGTTCAACGATTGGACAAAGCATTCAAATTAAATATTTAAAAAAAAAATCATGTGAGAAATTTTTTTGTAAAAAAGTGTTATCAATGAGCTTCTAAAGAGCTTGACTCACCACATAGCTCATTTTTTTATTATATAAGCTAACTTTAATGGGAATTACTCGGTACTATTTATTCCTTACATTTTAATTACGTTTCATAAAAAAAACATTTTTTTACGATAGAAACAAAATTTCAAAATTTGTTTGTATTATCTGCCGGTAGATGACGCCAAAATATTTAAAAAAGAAGCGTAATATAATACTGGATCGATCACCGCAAAGCCTCCCTGTGAAAGCTGTCACCGCTATTTCTGAAAAAAGTGTTTACAGAAAAAAATTGATTACAGAAATGTTGATATAGATGTTTTATATGAAAATATACTGAACAGACATGATTTGAGGCAGAACAAATTATCGTTTAGTTGTCATATGTTAGCATATGCTTTTCATTAAGCTAACATGGCATTTCGCTACCCTCGGGTTCGCCATGGAAGTAGGTTCGCATCTCCGACTCGGTTCGCTCTGGAATAATTGATTATCTACAATATACTTTCTACACTTGGATTTGTCAATAGATGACTGCTAAAATAGTTTTTGAAGGTTTCAAACAAAATTAAAATATTTAAAAGCTTTAATATGCTTTTACAAATATTTTAAGAGCAGAATCGGATGTGAAGCTTTCAAAGAGTCGTTCATTTGTAATTCATTTGAATTTGTGATGCTGAATGGCAACAGTGTTTGTTTGTTTATATCTGGTATTCTTATGTTTAATCTGGATTTTTAATTAAGAACTTAAAACGTTATAATAGGATATGATATACATGTTTTATAGGAAAATATGCTGAACAGACATGATTTCAAATAGAAGATATTATCATTTAGCTGTCATATGTTAGCATAGGTTTTTCATTAAGCCTAACATGGTGTTTAACTACGGTCGATTCGCAGACAAGACTGTTCGCTCCCGGAATGGTTACCGACACTTTCTTGCCTTCGGATTTTATTATAAATAGATGTGTATGTAATTTTCCCCCAACGTTATGCAATAGCAACAAAGAGGTTCAGTAGATATTGTTAACATCAAGTGCTGAACCGCGCCTTTTGTATATCTGTGTTATATCTGCATAATTTTTTCAGACATTACTGGAGATGCATTTTGTTGCAGTTTAATTTTTAACTATATAACCAAACAATTTCAGAAGACATTTTTATTAGATTAAATGTTAAAGCAGGGGTCGGCAACCTTTTATCACTTTTGTGCCGGACTTATTTTAAAAAATACCTTCGCGTGGCAATTCATTTCTATTAAATTATTGTATTGGTATAAAAACGCATTACATTCGCACTTTTAATAATTCAATATTATACTATATTAACTAGCATTATATAATCATTACAAAATTTTTAAGAATACATGTATTATACCGTTAATTATATATAATAACGAGAAGACATTATAAGTTTTATAACTGAAACATATTCGATGAATACAAAACAGTTTTAATTTAACAAGAAAGAAAAATCATGCGTGAAGCATAGGTTATGAAACACTTTCCAAAATATTAAAATATTCCAGCAAAACTTTTCCATTTAATAATATGAAAAATTATATCTTACAAACGATTTGGAAAACACATTTGAAAACCCAACTTCAGCTATTAATGTCCATACTCTAAAAAGTATTCAAATTAAATTGTGATGTCCTGTATATGATGTATATATTTGTATATATACTGCATAGTATGCTAAAATTTAGTTCAGTTAGGAAACGTATAACACAGTTAAAAATTTCCTCTCAGGAATTTCCGCGAACAGAAGGAAATGGTATTCGAATTCTTTTGTGAAACCCTGTATATGATCTGTAAAATTTATACAGACCAAGTAATATCCGGCAAACATCAATTACATGGCAATCTTAGTATATTTATACGAGTTAGAGCACGGACAGACAGACGGCCAGATAAACCGAATCCATGTTTTGAAATGTTCAAAACGATGTAAAATGTAACGAACAAGCAATAATTTAATTTTTAATTTAAATTATTTAAGATTGCATTACGAAGTACTAATAATATATTTGCAATTATAAAATAATACAGAATATTGATCAAAGAATAACAGAAAACAAAACAAAAAAAAATCTTACATATTTATCAATTGACGGTACCTTTGTCTACTTTTTTTGCCTACACTGCAAATGAAAAAAAAATCCATGAAAAAGCGGTAAATGTACAGGCAGCAAATTTGCCTTCTATTCTCGTCTTTTCACAAAATTTCCGTTTAGGTATTCCCCCGTTTTCAAGATGCGAAATTTTTGGTATTCAAGACCAGAAATTTTTGTTTAAAAAAAAAAATCTGAGCAATGGAGAAAAAAAATCTAAATAATAATGAAATATACTGAAGTATTTACACGGAACAAGAATTTGTATTGCGTAGTATCGCACCCGTTTTTTGTAGCCTTGCCTTCCTCCGAATACCAACCTGGGTACTCACCATTAGATGATGAATGCTCTGTCCCCTGCACCAACTGGACACATCTAACGACTTGGTTATAAGCCAAAAATTTCAATTAAAAAAATTTAACTGGAAGTTTTCTATTCTCTCTAAACAGAAAAGAAACATTTCCCTTTGTCTGTCTTAGAAGGAACATTTCCATTTTTAACATTCAACGAATAATGATAAAAAACAAAATTTCCGTTTATACTGAGAAATGTTACGATTTCTCCTCAAAATAGAAAGATTACGTTAAAAAATACATATTTCCCATAAACTCATTCGTATATATTCATCGATCTTTTCTTTTTTACAGTGTAGCTAAAAAAAGAAAAATTGAAAGGAAAAAAAATCAGTCTACGTGCCTCTAAAGATATTTATGAGTATCAAGTGTGTCACACGTGCGGTAATTTGCTGATCATATTAAAGCATGCATGCAACAAACATATTGCCAAACTCTAAAAAAATTAATTATTATAAGTTAATTGCATTGATTACATATCATAGTTAACCATCCAATAAAATAAGCATCATACAACTTATAGTCCAACCTTTGTAAAAATTCATATGAAATATTTGAGAAATTTTATAATTAGATTTAGACTTAAAACAAAGAGAATCACTCATTAGCAATTATTTGTAAACACGAATTTTTAACGAACAGATAAAAGTTTTAATAAAGTACTGTACAACTTTTTAAAATCTATATCTACATAAAAATTCCCAGGATTATCAAACTTTATTTTGCTACAACTTTTTTTTTTTCTTTTCTGATAGAATGGGAATAAACATAGTTTTAGCCGATACTTTTATTGCATTACGTACTAAAGGGTGAATTTATTGGTTAGTGGCGGTAGAAAAGAACTAACAATATTGTAGAAAGTTTTATTGAATATATCAGACTTTTTTTTTTGAATGTTTCACTAGAAATATGTATCGCAAAACGTTTTTCTTTTATGTCAGCAAATGGAAAACTATGGATGAAAAATGAGTTTTTCGCGTGCATAAATATTTAAAAGTTCAGAAATTTTCGAAGAAGGATTGCAGCTTTTTCATGAATATATATGGAAAAAAGAAAATAAGGTGTGTTAAACTGCGTTACAGAAATCTCAAATCTGATAATATTGTAAAATTATGATTGATCTTTATACATATGTAGGAATGAGATAATTTAATAATTCTCAGTCTGCAGATTAATGCCTTAACTTGTTCTAAAAGTATGTAAATTGAAGTTTCAGGATTGAATATGGTATGTCCTTATGCATAATGCAGAATTTTTTTTAATCACTTTGATATATTCAATCTATAACGTTCCGGTGTTTAATGTCATAAAATAGCTAAATTTTCAAGCGTATTGAATTCCTAATGCTTATAGTGCTCATAGTGTTTTCAAGCGTTATTAAATTATATTACATTTAAGAAAATTAAGGAATAAATTTAGTTTTTTTATGCTGATGAAGACCGGACTAAAATGTTGTGTTGCGGGAATCGTATCCCCGGAGAACTCAGCCGAAAAGCGTTAAAATGTAAACTTTCGCCCTAATATTTCTTTAGAATTATAGGGGGCCATACGTAAAAAATCATTCACCGGACCCGTGATTTCTCCGAACTGATCTGACTATATGGAGAAAACGGTGATGTATCACTCTGTGAGTGCCATATTTCACACGAGGCATTATTAGCGCCAGAATGCATTTGTTTACTTATTACGATTTTTATAACACTTAAAAAACACTTATAATCAACATTCATGAAGCGTATGTGTTTAACGATACTTTTAAATGACTAAAGGGTAGCATAAGTTATCCATCTGTGGAAAACTTATAAAATTAAAAAAATAATTTAATAAATAAATAAATAATAATAATAACAATCCTTCATATCTTCTACGGTTATGCAGCGTGCATGATAAATTGAAATAATTAAAAAGATTTGATGTGTAAAATGACTGTCGATGGTTAACTTATTAAACTATTAAAGAATAAATGGGACCAGTACAGCTAAAAAGTATAATATAAAAATAAACGGTTTATGTAGAGGTATTTTATAAACATAAAAAATTCTATATGATACAGAGTTAATCAGAAGGTTAAAAAATGCTAAATTCATTTCATTAGTAATGACAGGGCTTTTAATGTAAAATTGATCTAAAAGTACTAGGTGATTAATAAAATTATACTAATTCGGAGTGAATTAATTTGAACTCTAAAATATACAAGGTTATTCAAGGTTATATAATTGGTTGCTCATCCTGAATTCTGATTAACACTTATTCTACAATTCTATCTTTATCCGTTCAAACATAATTAGAATGTTTCCGAAAACTAATTTGCAACCTGTATATGATGGTCTCCTCGGAGTATGTCATCCCTGTGTAGTCTGGTGCTTTATTAACTAACAACTAACAACTAATAACTATATAAATAATCTATTAAAATAAAAGTCTTGCTGAAATACCTTAAATGAGTACTTCTATTTGGTTCTTAAGGGCTTCGGGCTAAAAGCTTTCGTCCCGTATATGAGGTCTATTTAGTGTATATCTCCGTTGCTTCGTCTGGCGCTTTGTTAACTAACATATAATAACTATCTAAAATATATATATAAAAATTCGCCAAGTTGAAATTTCTCATATGTGTACTTATTTTATCCTTAAGGACGACATGTTTTGCAACCTGTATATAACGATATGCCTGGAGTATGTCTTCTTATATATCATCTCTGATCTTACATATAGCACCTACCTGAATAAAATATTAAAAAATCAACTTTGTTGAAATATCTTACATGCATAATGTTTTTTTTAAGACTAAAGAACTATTAACGTTGCCTCTTGTGTATCGTAGACGCATAATTTCATATTTACCACAATTTTTAGCCTATCTCAACAAAGTTTCAGTTTTGTTGAAATACCTTAAAAAACTCACTAGCTCTTCTTCTAACATATTTACTAAAATAAAGTTAAAATTATTTAAGAAGAAAAAAAAATGAAAATGATTTAAAGAAATACGAATTGAAGATTGCGATCTTATGAAACTAAACTTGGACATAATACCTAGCATAATAAAATGTTCGCCACACGCTTTTAAAACAATGAAAAGAAGCAGTAAAAATAATCAGCAGTTGGTATCTTACAGTTTCGTTAGTTGTTTAAATTTGAACAATTCAATTTTATCAGAATTTATTTGAGAGTATTACCTGAATAGCTTTTTGCATTAATAACGAATACAATTCCATGCTATTTTTTTTTCCATTGTGAATGTCGAATTATTAATATCTCCACAATTATTTACATAAATTATTTATTTGAATGTGATTTTCTGTTATTTCAATTATTATTCCACTTATTTAGCTTTAATGAAAGCAATTGAAAATGTAACATTGTCCGCATTAATTCGTTGATAATTTTACATATTATACAATGAAGTTAGATTAAAAGTACTGAGATCAAAAGACAAAACCTTACGAGGTGATCACTAGTTTTGACTGCTTATTTATTAGACTCTTTGAACGTGGTCTTTGTGGCATAGAGGCAGCATGCTCGTTCGCGGGACAAAAGGCGAGATTCTCTGCTATCGTGTTATATTTTATATTTTTTAATGAATTTTATATTTCTGGACACATTACAGGTTTTAAGCAGGATTATGAATTATTATGAATTGCTGCAGCTTTGATTTTTTTCTATCTTTTCCCAAAAAATTAAATTTACGTGTTTAAATGTTTAAAGAAAATTTATATTTTTTCTAAAATTTTTAAATTAACATTTCTGTTGACGAAAGTCCAACCTAATTTATGTCTAGATATCTCATCTTTTGAAAATTTCTGTTATTGTTTCAATTTATATATGTATTTTATTTTAATCTCAACGGAATCTCTTTGTCAAAATCTAGCAATCTCATCTATTATTTTTTTATAGGTTGAGAAGCACATATATTGTGTGACAGACATCACACTGCATTTCATTGCATGCAAACGCATTCTAACTCTCTCAGGTCCTATGCTGGATACATTAGATTTAGTCTTTAGCTGAGAAGTTGTCGTAAAAAAATCTCGCTTAATCTTTCATACTTGTAAATAATTTCTGTATATTATAAAACAGAATACTCATTAAAATAATCAAAAGCAAAGACTTCTCATTAAATCTCCTCAACTTCTATTGCTGTGTGATGAAACAGCAATAACATGGGGGCACCGGCCGGGTCTACACTAAAGACCGACAGGGCACTGGCCGAGTCTACCCAAAAGACCCCCTCACAATGACGACGATCCGACAAGCGGGTGTGAGCCTAGTGACCGCAGCTTAGCCAATAACTATGGACATCCACCTGGTTTGAGCCTAGAGACCTCAGCTTCACCAACGATTAGCTGGATACTAGCCCAGTCTGAGCCTAGAAACCTCAGCTTCACCGACTGGACACTCGCCCGGTCTGAGCCTAGAGACCGCAGCTTCACCAAGACGACGACCGCCTGAGATGTATACCCTAAGAGTCAGCGTACCGGCGGAGAGAGTCCACTGCTTCACCAAGACGAAGACCACTCTGAGATGCCTATCCTAGGAGATCGCTCTGAGATACTCTACAGACCACATCATCGACAGAGAGAAACCTAACAGACAGCCAGAAGTACGAAATCATGCTACATCACCCTAGACAGAGCAAAATGTTTCCCCCTCAAACAAATAAGCGGACGCAAGAAACAATCTCTTTCCAAAGTATTAAAGTTGACGCTTCATATTTACGACGTGCAAAGACAGTGAAAGAGTAGTACAAAGGAAGAAAGAAACAGAAAGAAAATTTGACCTGTATTTCAAGCGCTCTTATTTCGAGAGAGGAAAATAAGATATATTTTTTTTCCGTCCTCACTGGTTTATCAAAACGTTTGGTTCATCCCATTCGTTCACATGTGTGTGTACCTCCACGTAAGCATTCAGAACAAATTAGTATCCCGAATAGAGTGAGTACAAAACATTTTTTTTTATTTACGTGTTTTATCTTTCGGCTTCAAAATGTTATGCTTAGAGCTGCGTTAAAACTTGCGAAATCGGATATAATAAAATTACTTCACCAATTGATTTTTAACAGATATAAAGTTAGGCAAAATCGCAAAAATACACGGAATTTTGCAGGTTTTCAATTCCAGATAGACAGTGACGATTTTAACACTAAATTACACGAGTCAATCTTTTGGCTATTGATATTGATGGAGATGCAGAGGCTGTAAGTCATACGATTTTGAGTGTATTAACGGATCTCGAGACATTTTCTAATTCAATTCAGATTGCCACGAAATTTGAACAAGACGACTTAAATTTTGAATCTACGAACACTAGCCACGAAAGGGATGCGAACGTACTGGCATCGGTTATGCCAAATAACGTACAATTTACACCGAAACCAATGATTTTGTTATTGAACTTCGAAAATTTAATCCGTCCATTTCGCGAGCTAAAAACAGACAACATAATTAATTGGTTTTCTCGCTTCGAAAATTTAGCGACACCATTTCACCTTTCAGAAGTGCAATTATTAATATTTATCGAACGTGCTCTAAAAGACCTAGCATCGTTATTCGTTCAAAGTGAACCACACATACATACATATGAAAAAATTAAGAAAGCACTAATCTTACAATTTGGACAATATTCATCACCAGTCCATATTTACTAATTATTGGCAAACCGTACCCATCGCTCAGGTTAGAATTTATTACAGTAGTTTTTACATATGCGCGAAATCGCAAATAGCGGAAATATCGACGACTGCTCGCTGATGCATTATGTAATTTAGGGAATTGATGACTTACCCAGAAACAAGCCTATCCATTCAAACAGAAACTATTAATTTATTATGAGATTTGTTGCTCCACCCGCGGAACAAAAGCAAACATGCAAAATTACACCTCGAACGTTGCACACGCGTTTCCGCCCGACAAACCGGACAAAAGTATTTGTTACGCCTGCAGACAAGTCGGACACATATCAACTTTTTGCGCAGACAAAAATAAAGGCCCTAAATGCTTTACGTACTCGTGACATGGACATAAATAATTTGAGTGTCGGGAATTTAATTACCAATTATAGTCTTCAGTGTTACGTAGTTTGCCGTATTCTTTTTATGTAACTTGAAAAACTTGTTTTCTAGCAAAACCATAAACGTATACACTGATGTATAAAATATTCACTTCACATTTTCGTTTCTGGTATCGTAAAAAAATCTAATTCAATTATATACGTACAGAATGAAATTAAAAAGGTAGTTTTTTTTCTGATCTAATATACCTAAAAATATATTTTATTGTTTCAAAGGAAATTGGCTTCCTCATTACTTTTGTATCTGTTATTTTAGATTAAAATATAAATGTCTTCTCTTAAAATATTTAAGTAATATTTGTAGAAAAGTTATATTAGTTAATTAGATTTTATTCTGGATACTCCCACTTAACTTTTTCTAGTGCATTAAAGGTTCATTGTCCTCAAATTAAATGAAATGTAAGAGCAAAATTTTTAATCAAGACTTCCGTCTTTTTAAATTAGATTATATACTTAAAATTCTAGAAGTTTGTTCAAGTTTCAAGATAATATATATAAGTATTTCAAATTAACGATTTAAGGAAAGTATTAACATTCTAAAACGATAAAAAAAAAGACTAATAATAATTAATTTATTTTATTTTGTATTTTATAAAAAGTGTAATAAAATATTTCACAAATGTTAAAAGATATTGCAGACACCCAGAAAATATTTGATAGTTTCAAATGCATGCAAGAAATGTATAAAAATAAATTTATGAAAAATTGAAATATCTGTAAAAAATATTTTTTCGTTTTGACAGATTTTTATATAATTTTCATAACACAAAAGAATTCAATAAGAATATTATTTTAAGAATCGTGAAAGTAGATTAAACATCTATCATGAAAGTTTATAAGATGGGGAAGTCTATATTTTACAATAAAAAAATCTAAAATATTATTTTGTGTAAGACAATAATAAATCAAAATGAGATTGTTGCCAGAAACCTTTGCTAGGTTACATAACGTGCATAAATAAGCATAAAAAATAAAAAACAAGAAAAAGTTAATTTATTTAAGCTACAAGTTTCTGGTAAATCCAAAACTTTTTATATGTCTTGTAAATTTATAATTTAAAACTATTTGAATTTGCTTTTAAATGAAGAAATCTGACAACCCCTTACATTTTGTTTAATACAAATTTGACAATTTTTAAAGAAAGTACAAACTTAATGTGTCGTCGAACTACTGCTATTAGTGGGAAATTAATCCAGCCGTGTGATATGCAAGCATTCTGCTGCTGGACCCCTATATATTGGACAGAATGATCAATTTAGATGGACAAAATTCATATCAAAAGTCTTGCATTTCGTTCACTAAACATAGTCTAATGTGGAATGACAGTCCCAAAAGTCTAAATACAGTAGGCTTCCGACTATCCTGCTTGCGACTATTCGGGCTCCGTACTATCTTCCTAGTTAGAAAAAAATATCAATAATAAAATTAGAAATAACTTTGGGAAGGCGTTGGACCATGCCTACTTTAGTACCAACCGAGGAAGCTAGTCCAATAGCTTAGGACTGAGTTCATGACGTCAGATCACGTGATCTCAGCTGACCCAATCGATCGAAAAATCCGTCCTACAAAGCGGTAAAATAAACAAGAGCCTTCTTAGCCGATTGAGTCAGCTGAAGATCACATGATCTGACGTCATGAACTTCGTCCTAAGGTGGGAGAAACAAACAAGAGCTTTCTTGCCGGTACTGAAGTTGGACGCGGGTGTTTGCCACGATCTACGATTCTTCTTAATACCGTGTGTTGTCCCAAAAGACAGCTAAAAGGAAAAAGCACTCATCCATGAAAAAAATTTTAAAAACGAAAAACTGTAAATTTTGAATTTTATCCCAGATCGCATTTTTCACATTTGTGTAATCATTTATCAATTAACAGCAAAATAAGTTTAAATTATTATTTTTTAAATTAGGCTTACGTTTTACATTAATGTTTTGTTGAATTTAACCCATACTTCTTCATCGTCCTAAAAATAGGACAGCACGCATAAGCGGACTGTATATAAATTCTTTTGTATATTATTATTCCAATTAAAGTCTATTTATTATTCAAGACTCATTTAAAGATACATTTGTCTTTATCCCAAATTTAAATTAATGTTGGATATTTTTATTAAATTTA
Source organism: Maratus michaelseni (assembly GCA_963931845.1). Classification (NCBI taxonomy): domain Eukaryota; kingdom Metazoa; phylum Arthropoda; class Arachnida; order Araneae; family Salticidae; genus Maratus; species Maratus michaelseni. The sequence continues at coordinate 250,177,399 of OZ007590.1, read as the reverse complement.
TAAAATGAAGATTTTGGCAGATTATTTTTTTACTTTTTTAACATTACAATGTTTTTAAAGTATTTAGCTCCAAGAAATTCACACATATAAATTTATTGAGGGATTATTCCATACTTTTATCAGCAAACAAACATTGGCAAAAAACTAATCTAGGAGATAAATGTTTCTTGCATTTTCGATTGTTCTGAAAATAGGACGATGGTGCAATTCAATATTACCTAACCCCCATCACTTAGTAATGGAGATAGTCCTTTCTTTCTCTGTTACATTCCAACCATTGCTACTCTACCACTAATGCAAGTGCCTAACAACCTGTTTTCAAATTTATTAATCTTTTTCCCGTTTTTTAACATCTTCCAACATAGTTAAAAAGTGTGTAGGATTTCGGCTTGTCTATCTGCCGTATGTCTGCGTCTGTCCGTGCTCTAACTCGCGTAAATATACTCGGATTGCCATGAAATTTATATATGTTAATCAGGTTGACTGTGACATGTTCAGTATTGAAAATGAAATATGTAGCTTTTATAGCTCATTTACATGGACAGTCAAAAGAATTCAGTTACATTGTGGTCTGTCGGGAAAAATCATTTCCGATGAAATTTAATGATGTTACACTATTTCAAACATATTTAAATTTATATGTATCACTCAGGTATACTACAAGAGCATTACTACAGAATATGGTGTGCACAGCATTCAACATTCATTTACAGGCACACACAAAATTATTCGTTTAGAGTACTGTCCAAGAACGATAATTCCTGGAAGTGCATTTAAGTTGTACGTTTTTTAATTAAACTAATTTTTTGTCTATTTCTGTGTATGTATAAATTGCACAGAGGATATACAGGGCAGCACAAAATATCTCGAGTGCATTTCCGTTTATTGATGGAAATTAATTTTGCTTTGATGTGCGTTTATTTTTAATATTATTTGTTAATGCATTTGAAACAGCATTAGTTGCTTCATGGAAGCTCATTCAGCTATTTAGTGATGATAGTCTGAGCTTGCTTGATTTTGGAAGACATATAACAGTCACCTATTTGGTATTTTCTATTCCAAGGAAACCATCTGGTAGAAAATTGGGTGTTTAACAGGTTAATGAATATTTTCTAAAGCTTAAAAATAAATGAACATTTTATTTAAAAAACTCCAGAAATTCCACAAAGAAGATGCCAGCTAAAAACCTGTACAGCAAAACCAACAAATATTTGTAAAAAAAGTAACGTTGAACTATGCCTAAGATACTTTCTCCTATTCCACCTAAGTAACAATGAATAGCAACGAATTGTACCATTATACTATTTTAGGACAGCCTGTACCGATCAAACTAATAAAAGTTCTGTAAGTTTTTTGATTTTATGTGTATACATATCCTTAGAGAAACACATATTTAATTTTTTTCAATGCTGGGTACGATATGGGTACAAACTGTATATACTGTATTCACATTGTACAGGATACATGATTTTATGTTTTTTGCAATTTTTTTTATTCTTGTATTCACTTTTTTATAGATAATTCTTAAAACGCGCAGTACAGTAATATTTCTAAATTACCGTCATATACTAATTGGTCAGAAAACATAAATAAAGACGGGTTTTTATTTTAAAAAGTGTGTTTTAAATAATATGGGTTGACAGGATATTGGTATTTATGGAACTTCGGTTTGTCCGGCTTATCCGGCCTGGATTTCCGCCAAATTGAGCCGGATAATCAGGAGTCTACTGTATTTATTTTCTTGTGTTTTTCATATGTAGTGGTGAGAATTCGTATTTGAACAAGCGTTATATATATATATATATAGGGTAGATTTAATAAACATCTACTATCATATAATATTGAGTCATGATCACGAACATACAATTAATAGCTTCTAAAAATTCAAAAGATGACAGACAAAAAACAAACAAATTTGGTGTGAAAGACAAGCTTGTTAATCATTTTCAACTTAGCAAACGGTTGCAAGTATTATCTATGTAAAATATTTTTTAATACGTTGGAAAACATCACGAACTTAAAGATCATATCATAAGTTCCGTGGACAAGATAAAAATGGGCTAGGTTTATAAAATAACATTAATAAGAAAACATGTAATATTAACTGCAGAAAATCGTATTCAGCAACATCGTTCAATTTAATCTAACCAATTCATCGTTCAATTTAATCTATTCAGTCTATTTGTATTCAGTGTGTTACATATAATGTACATAAGAAAAAACTTAGGTATGTTGACATCATGGTGCGAACATAGGATAAAAGTAGTGTAAAAATGCAATTTCAGAAATATATTTCTTATGAACTGGAGAAAAATACCAGCATGATGTTAAATAAGCCCAAAACAATACAAAAACATTTTTTTTTTTTTACTCTTAATTTTTTTTCAGAAATTTTTTTTAGCATTAAAAATGTGCGTTTCTGGAAGAATGAAACGTATATATTAGATTTATGCTGAATTCAATTTAAATAAAGATTAAAGTTCTATTAAATTCGGGGAAAATAGTTGCGGTAATTTTCTGATAGCATATTGTAAACATAAACATTACGAATCATGTGTTTTTCAGTCTTGAAGTTGCAAAATAAAATATATTTTAATTAAAGAGTTTTCGTTATGTCTATTAACAGTATGATGTACATTATGTCTAACTGCATAATCACAAAAAGTATTCCTTTTTTTATCCTTTTAACAATATCGATTCAGAAATGAGAAAATATTACATATATAAGAGGATATTGTTTTACATTGGGGATGTCATTCAAATCAAATGATTGCCAATTAAATTTCACTTTTTGAAATTTAAAAATTTCATGTTTTATAATAATAGTTAGTCATTTTACTCCATTTTGACATTTATTAATATTTATATTATAAAATAATAATTTCATTTTTTTTTGTATTTATAACTCTATTTTTAAAATGAAGGGCTAAAACTTCAAATATGCTAATTTAAACGCATAGAAACCTGTTGCTGAAATAGGAAATAGCTACATCTTTCATTTTTAATAACTTTTTCAGGTACTTTTAATATCTATCTATCGACCTATCTATATTATAAAAAACAACCATGTCCGTGTATAACGCTGACGTTATTTTGCGATTGGCAACACTTGACGATGAAATTTCGGTTTTGCGATTTTTGCTACTGCAATTTTTTTAATTTCTAAATATCGCACATTTTCAATTTTTACACCGTTATATATACGGGAAAAAATCTACTTTGAAATGCAATTTGTTTGAAAACTGTATCGCAATTTATTCATTTATTATAGCATTTAAATTAAATTTCAAGTATGATTTTAAAAAAAAATTATCTCTATCGCTTGCAGACGTTTAATAATTTAATTCGTTTACACTTTAAATTATATAAAAAGTTTAGCATTTGCTTCCAGCTAGTATTCCAGAACGAAATTAAAACTTCATAAAGCTGTAAATAAACACAAATTTAACAGATATGTAATCTAAACAAGCGCTTAATACCGCTGAAATTATCGGAATAAGAAAAACTGCTGTATATAACAAAATTTTTACTAGCGATTATTTCAGCTATTAACTTCTGTCACGAGGCTAATACGAAATTACTGCTTTTAATAAATTTCAAAATTCTATTTGAAAATATAATTGACATATTTCATATAAAAATGCTCTTTAGAGTTGTTCGGGAGCAATCTAAAAAAATATTAAATGTAAACAATCTATTAGAGTTTTCAATAAAAAAAAAAAATATATGGTTTTTACGTATATTCTCTATCCCGGGAAGCATGGGTTGGACGCCCTATTACTGTTAAAATTTGAATTTATGTATGCCTATATGTATTTTATACTTACTTATCTGAGAACATGTTGCACTATACGAACTGAATCAAATATCAAATATATGCAAAGATTGGAGTACCTTCTAACAACTTCCGAAATTTCAAAATTTAAATTAATTTTTAATTTTAATGTAATTTCTATTTTAAATTCAATTGGTGAGTATAAGTTTTTTTTTCTTGTTTTTTTTTAAAGATAAAGAAAAAAAAAGAAAGAAAATAACATGGATAATTATATTTTTATTGATGCTACTTTCTTATTAAAAAAAAAATAATAATAATTTTCATAGAGTTTATTCAAGTCTATTATTAAGGGTTCTAAAAATGAAATGTTTACCGTGTTAAAAAAGGCATGCATTTTAATTCATAAAACTGAAATAATTTTCTGTAATTGCATTAAAACGCTGTCACTTTTTAGAGATTTTTCATTTCAGCATGTACAAAATTAGAAACCGAATTTTTAAATGACAAAATGTTTTAAACTATGAGAATGATATCATTTAAATTATACATTTCCATGGAGAAAACTGTAACATTTTACTAAATTTGCATCAAAACCACGTAATTTTTATTTAATATACTATACATTGTAAATATGATTTCCTATTAATCTTATAAGAAATTTTATAAAAATAACATTATAAATCTTTTCTGAATGTAGAATGACATTATATATATATATATATATATATATATATATATATATATATATGTTAGGTTTTAGCTATATGAATTAAAAATTCACGAGAAACTGGCAGCTTGTTAAAGTTGGTGAATAAGTGCAGTCGATAGATCGAGAGTCATGGCGAGGAGTGTAGGCAATGAATGTACCCTTTGGGTAATTTCTCTATAAATACTAAGCCAGTTTTCCAAATGAGCGTTTATTCAGGCACAGGAGATATGAAGAAACAATTTCCACAGGACGAAGATGTTTTCTAAAGCCGTCGGACTTGAATATAAATCATTACATAATTTAGTTGATCTTAAATAGCTGGTTTAGAAATTCCGAATCATAAAAACACCAGGTAACTGTTTGATCAGCACTTAAAAACAAGACTTATGAGCTCCGAAGTCTTGCAATTGCTTTTTTTTAGATGCGCGGAAAACTACACAATCGACGTAATACGTACACGAACCAATCAGTGAGAGGCGAAATTTAAGAATTGAGCGGCTAAGCGAATGACGCGAGATGAAGATGTTTTAATAAGAAAGAATCCCAGATCTAGTGGCGCATTGTTTTTGAAGTAAAAAAAATCTAGCGCGCGAATCCAGCCCCGTGGAATAAAAATAACAAAATGCCTTTTAAAAACATTCGAAATGAAAAACTAGCTTCTCTCAGAATATTATAAATTGGATAGTTGATAAAAGTTACGAATTGACTTAAAGTTTTAGATTAAGATTTTGAATAAGATAATTATTAATATACCCGTTTTTAATTTTAAAAGGAAATTAAATAGAAATAAATATTATTAAGAAATAGGGAAATAATGAATATGTCAGAATTTAGAATAATTTAAAGGAATATTGCAAAAAAAAATATATATATATATTATTACTCCCAAAAAGCGAATGACTTCAAACAATTCAAATACAACGTATCGTGTGGACACGTAGCTAGTTATAACAATAATTTGCGTTTACTCAACAAAACATATTAACGCGATGTTGAATCATTTTTAATATGAATTAATCATTTTTTATCATAAATAATTCCTCGCAACTATTCTTCTTTTTACAAGGTTAAATATAATAGAATTTTACTTAGACTTTGCCAATACTATATTCAAATGGATAAAAAGACTCAATATTCTGAAAAAAAAAAAGAAGTTGCAATTCTTCTGATTATGTCTTAACTATGTAGACTACAGTTTTCGCTGAAAAAGCATTATCGCATTTTATATCTGTTTTATCGATTTATATATCGTTAGAAAAGATTCCTTGCATTGAAAATATGCTCTGTTGTTTAGTCAAAAAAGAACTCGATATATCGGTTTCAGAAGTTTATATTGTTTTGCAGTATAAACTAAAATGTTTTTAACCAAAAATATTTCTAAGCAAATTAAATCTGAAGAATTTAGTCAGCGCTTTTCTTTCAAAAACTGTTTTCTTTTTCTTTTGTCATATTTTTCATAAATGCTAAAAGGGATGTAACTGTTCTATACTATTTTAAGTGCTGGAACTGACATAGTTTTTCTATTATTATTTATTATATATATAGAGAGAGAGAAAGAAAGAAAATGAAACTGCATTAAAATAATGATTTAAGTAAAGCTAATTTTTAGATCATTAAAAATAGCGTGAATATTCTTTTCTTTCTTTCTTTTTTTTTCCGTTAAAAAATATTCTGAAAGTATAAAAGTATAAAATATATTTTATGAGATAGTAAAGAAGAAAAATTCAATGATTTTTTTTTTCTAGCAGCCACTAGCCTAAAAGTTCTTTCGTTAGTAATAATTATGTTTATTGCTGTTGGTTGATGATATTCCGTTTTGATTTGCTAGCATACACCCCCTCCCCTTTTTTCAGACTTTCCTCTCTTTTCCTCATACAGCACATCCATTTATAGAATTAATTCTCAGTGTGTGTTACGATACAGTAGCTAAGGTATTTTCTTAGCTATATTAGCTAAGCACATTGGCAAAACATTAAACTGGCCATCTCTAAACACTGTTTGTACACAAACCGCAATCTTGTTCCTTCTATTGTATTTATGTTTTACTCTAATTTTATTACACATAAACTTGTGCCATACCGAAGTGCAACTGATGTGTTGTAACTTGCTTGCAATCTAAGACATAAAGTTGGGGGTAAATATGTGACATGTCAACCAAAAATCAATTATCCAATAAAATATTTCTTTGTTCCTATATTTAAATCTGAAATTTAAATTAATTTCCAATTAAATATTTCCTAACTTTTAATTTCTAATTCTGAATCTGCCCCTGGAAATTTGTTTTCTTGGCGTAATAAATATTAATTTTAAATATTAAATTCTTTCCTACTTTAAGCTTCAAAAGCGCTATTTGCAAGAGTCTGTGGTTTGAACTGCACTCAGGCTCGGCCAGCCTTTACTCGCAGTCACGAGCCCAGGTTTCATTGAAAAGCTATTAAACAAATTAAGTTAAAGATTCTTCCCAATTGACACCTTTGCTCCGTGCTGGAAAATATTAAAAGTGCTGGATCAAAAAACGAGAGTACGTGTGAAGCAGAGAGATTTCTTTTGTAGATTTTGAGCTATTTTACTTACATGATGTCCATGCAAGTCGCTAAGTAATATGGTTCTCGGGGATTCCTCCGAACATGATCGGACTCCAACGACTATGATAATATTGTAGCACTAATAATAAAAAGATCGGTCTACAACGAGGTTTCGAGTAAAATGATTTTCACTTGTCATTTCGTTAAACACAACATGTTAAACACACGTCTTCAGGACAACGAAAAGTCTGATTAGCAGTTTCACAAAGGATCACAAATATTTATTTAGATAATATGTTTAAATTTAAATTTGTGTTTATTTGCTGCCCGGAGTTAATATTCTAGAGATAATTAGAAGGAATCACTTGTATGGTGACTTTGATTTATATGCATATTTTTACTCGGTAATTTGAGCTTTATTATGTATTTAGCCGTGTTAGACAACACTGTTAGAATTGGGTTTCTCTAGTTTTCAATGCATTTTATTGTAGTTATTACCAGAATTATTAATATTTTATAAGATGAGATCAATGTTAATATAAATGCTGGACGATCACACAGTACTACATTAAAGACGTGAGTATAAAATATTACAAATTTACTAAATGGTGTATACAAATATCAAATTTAAAACCTATACATACATTTAAAACTTATACATACATTAAGTGTTTCATGATGCTGGCATCCCAGCTGCTAGTATTATACCGTAAAATTAATAGTAATAAACAGTAAAATAAGCAGTAATACACTGACACGCATGCGCGGTTGCGTATTGCTGTTTATTTTACTGTTTTTTACTGTTAATTTTACGGTATAATACTGGAAGCTGGGATGCTAGTATTATACTGTAAAATCAACAATTTCTTTTGCAGTGTACTTATTTATTCTAAAGCATTTAAAATATTTCAGTTATTTTAATGATATATCCAAAAATTATATGACATTACATTTCCAGGGATATGTTTAATCTTTTATAATTTTCTTATAAATAATAACTGTGAAGTAAATTTCTGCCATTAAGTTAAAACCTATTAGAATCATCAGTAGGAAAATTTTCACATTAAGCTCAATTTCATTAGACAGATAATTTTATACGCAGTTTAATCCCAGTTTAGAATTTGGAAATTAGTTATAAATGGGAAGGGGGAGGCGGTGTCACATTGCAATACCAATAATATTGTTAATTTACTTAGCACATTAGCATAAACTACCACCTGCGACCGGCAGGACGATTCAATGCAAATTAAATTTCGTTGCTAGCAGGACTTATATCCATTAGAAAGTTTGGTTGGGTAATGAAGCATCGTTAATATAATAAAGTAGATTATTTGTTTATTTTTACGAAGTTAGTAATATTTTTATCTGACTATATCGAAATCGGATGATATTACGTAAGAAAATAATTTGAAGAAAATATTTGTTTATTGCGAATAAAGTAAAACACGCAAAATAAATATAAATGTTTCCTTAAAATTATGCTATTAAAATACGATTATCAGCTTTTTTTTCTTTTAAACATACATAAAATTGATAATGATAATATTCGAGTTAAAATAATTCACAGTGAGATAAAACTTGATTAATAAGAAAAAAGTATAAGGCTAATATTTATACACTTAAAAAAACAATTAATAAATGTGGCAATACAAAACGTCAGCTGGGATACAATAAAAAATGTTTATTTTATGAAAAAAGTGTATTTTGTACTGAAATATATGCTATTATATCCTTAAAAATTTCTTATTGTCATTCCAGTTTACAGTTTTGTTCTGCTAATTTATAAATTATTTTATTATCCTTTATATACACAGGTATTTTTTTTGTCAAAATCAAGTTTTATTATCTTTGTTAAAATAAATAGAATTAATTTAATTTTTTATTATCATTACATAGATGCCAAGATTACTTTTTCTTTCTTTCTTTTTTTTTTTTTTTTTTAAGCCAGAGATAAACACGCACTGAACCAGAAATATTTTTTTCAGAAACGGAACAAAATAAGTATTACATAGAAACAACTCAATCTATTGAATAATTTTAGTAAATAATATTTACGGTCAAATGAATATATTTTTTTTACTTGAAAAAAAAATGGAAGGTTGTCAACTATGTCATTACATATTTTCTATATATACAAATTAAAAAAATGTTTTTATAGTAGTATTTTAATAGTACTATTTTTTATGCACAGTATTATTTTTGTTTGTTTTACTTTACACATAAGAAATAATTATTATCTTAAAATGTTTATCTTTCTTATTCCAATATGTATATACTCCAATTTAAATATATGATTAGATAAAAATATTGCTAACATCGGATTTGAAAAAACTAAATAAATTATCCACGTTTATTTTTTAAATGTAAAAAAAAAATTAAAAAATTTTTTCATTAAAAAATATATGTATATATATATATATATATATATATATATTTAAAAATAAGAATCAACTTTTGGCTGTAAGAAACCAGGAAATTTAACAGAATTTTTCGTAAAATAATCAGGTATCTTTGCCAGCGTCTGAGCTAACCGCTTCCGTCTCTGAAGGTTTTGGAATTTGTTTTACCCAAATGCAGATATAAATATGAACCTGATGGTGAAACTAAATGAGTAAAATTAAAATATTATAGGAAATGAAATGCCATGTAAAAGAAATTTGTTGGAAACTTTGACACTTTCATTACTCTCGCAGTTTGGAAACAGTGCACGTAAATATTAATATATATCAATCAAAAATAGTCTATCAAAAATGCAAACCACATCTGATCTGCAACTACTATATAATATGGAGGCTCTGAAAATTATTTTATACCCGTCCAGTTTTGTTCCGCGTTGGATCAATCAATTTTGCGACCCCCCCCCCCCCTATCACCACCACAACCACCCGAGCTTTCTGAGAAAATGTAAATTCAGAATTATATTATTTCTGCTCATGTCGTCTTTTTTTTTTTTTTTTTTTTTTTTTTTTTTTTTTTTTTATTAAATTAATTTTTTGTTTAAAAAAAAATTAACACGTTTGCAACCAGAGTCTCAATAGAAAATTGACCACTAGAGTTCAGAAGTTTTATTATTCTAGAAATATAACTAGTCTCATTATTTTTTGAAGAATACATTTATAACATTCTAACTGAATTAAATAAGCAGTTTTAAAATTTGTCACACATATGTGACACTTAACTACAGATGACAATTTTCTTTTGTAGTCTGCGCGTCGTTCGAGTGACACATTTTAATGACACCAACAAATAAATAACTCTTGTTCATTTTCTGTGAAAAACTACGCAATATAAAATATTTTCATTATGCACATTTATCCACTCATATAAAAATAAACAAAACTTTTGATTTTTTCCCCTTTTTAGTGGAAATTGAGATTACTTTATTTTACTTTTTATCAGTTAAAGATATTACCTAACTGACTAGTTCAGCTTTTATTTATTTTTTTTAATGGTGATTATCTTAAGATTAAAGAAACACTACATATAATAATATTATTGTGTAACTAAAGTTCTTTAAATACTATTTCCTACATTTAATTGATATTAAGACATAAGGAAAACATATTGCATATTTGTAAAATCAGGAATCAGAGCAATGCCACATACATATACCGCTGATAGCAAACATGTTATGTTGATATAAAAGTTTTTGCACGCAAAAAAAAAAAAAAAAAAAAAAAAAAAAAAAGAATTTTGTTTTTACATTTTCTGAATGTCTGAAATTTTATAAATGCTTTAAAGGAACTTTTTAAAAAAAGAAAACATATATAGAAGGTATAGCGATTCTAACCACACTGTGTACGAGTGATCTGTATATTTGTTACAAAACTTTAAACGTGATAATCTTGGAGAATGTTTTTTAAACCGGTTCTCATATAATATAATCTCGGATGAATTGATTTTTCTTGCTTTTATTAAATGAAGCAGTCCTTAAGCGAAGAGTTTTTTAAATATACAATAATTTGTTTTTTATTTTATAAACAAAACAAAATTAGATTTGTTGTGTAAAACCGATACATTAAATTTGATAGTCTGTTAAAAGTACTAAAAAAAACGTCGGTCAAAATTGGACTATTGTGCACATATTAACGTGCTTTTTGTTACATTGATTTCAAGTAAAATCACCCAGAGAAATCTTCAAAATTTCCCATATTTTTAAAGTTTAAAATATGCATTTCCTTATGGAAAAGTCTACATATTTGTACCTCGTCCCTAGACCTCAAAACAACTTCATAGAATAGGCTTATTTTTCAAATCGAACCCCTCCCCTCCCCCCCCCTCCATCAACCCTTAATATTCTTGAATAAGTAACTATTACCAAATCTAAAATTATTCGAGCAGTATTGATGCTTATTCCTATGAAACACATTTTTGAAACTCTAAACTACTTCAAGCAAAATGTATAAGTATAAAAGTTAAAAGAGTTTGTTTTAAACACTTTTTTATACGCTTTTCAACTATTTTTCTTAAAAATCACATCTATTGTTGTGACTGTAATTTCTGCTGTTTTTATTTTTTAAAAAAAGAAAAAAAGAAAAAAAAAAAAAAGAAAAGAAAAAGAAAAATTGTTACAATTTGTTAATTTGACTTTGGCTCTAATTCGGGAAAATTCAGCGTTTTGATTTACGCTTGGTAAAGAGTGCGAAGAAGTGAATATATATATATATATATATATATATATATATATAATTTTAGCACTGTTTATTTTTAAGATACGGCAACAGGAACGATTCGGAATTTTTAAATTTTTTTTTCAACGTATAATCATAATTAAGAAATTTAATTGATAAAATCATATTAAAAAAATAAGCTCTTTATTTTTTATTTATATTTTCTATTTTTTACTGTTTAAAATATTTCGTAGTTTCAGTTTCAGATCCAGTTAGTTTAGTTTGGCGAGCGTGGTGGGGAACAGCATTAACTCTATTGTTTTGTAACTGGTATACGGTTGTAACCATAATATAAAATTTAATCCACTTACGAAACGCATAAAACAGTTGAAAATATCCCTTCAGCAATTTCCGTCAATAAACGTAAATATACTCAGATACTTTTGTGCATCCCAGCATATGATCTATAAAATTTATACGCACACCAAGTAATATGCAGAAAATTAGTTAAATTTTAAAAAGCTTACCACAATGGAAAACGCACTTCCAACATTTAGCGCTCATACTAGTACGGTCAACATACTACTGCAACCAAATTTGTCTGTGTGTCTCTGAAAATGATCGATAAATGTTATGCGCTTCATATTCTACAGTAAGCATTTTGTAGTGTACCTCAGTAGTGTGTATCAAGTATCAATTACAATATGTTTGAAACAATGTAACATCATTAAAATACATTAGAAAGAATTTTCCCCCATAGAGCATAATGTAATGTTATTCTTTGGAGTGTCCCTGTAAGCGAACTATAAATGCTACGCACTTCATTTTAAATAGAGAATATCCCATAATAAACCTCAATAACATATCAATTATATGTCCACCGGGTATATTTAAGCGAGTCAGAGTACGGACAGATAGACTGACGGCCAGACAAACCAAAGTCATGAACACTTTTCAACTGTGTTAGAAAGTATTAAAAAATAGTTTTAAATAATACAAAAGTGAGTTTTTAATATTTTCCTTATAAAAATAGCATGTGAGCTGGCACGTCCTTTTTTAATACTAGCTTTTGTAACTGTGAAAGAACGGATAGAAAATTAATAAATAAGTTAATAATAAACAGATGGCGTTGATGCCTTTTTTATCATATGATCTACGTATGGATAGTATTTAATGAACTTCAAATAATTAGATTATTTAGTCTTTTATTGTAGCGATGGGCAGTTTTCGATATTTTCACAATCGAAAACAATTGTCATCGTAAAAAATAACAATCGAAACAGATATCGGTTTGTTCTCAAACTTTACATTCGAATATTTTCAATCCATCGTTTCATCGAGAGGATAAAAACACCAAATGCAAAACTTAGCAAATATTCCAACAGAAAATTTGATCGCAGTGACGGGCAATTGCTCGATAATTCTGCAATAGCAATAATTTGTTTCTGATTGAGGTTTGAGAGACGTTGAAAAGAAATAAGTTACGGCAAGTCAGCCTCAATGTCTACTGCTTCTCATCAAAAGGCACAGATAAGGAACGAAGTTAGTAGACTTTTCGTCGCGTAGACCGATTACAGCCACACATGTGCTTTTTGGTTCTATTAATTTCTTTTTTAATCATTGCTGAGGTTAGAGCTTGGACTGATGAATCACATTAAAAGTTTATTTGTTTTAATGTGATTCATCACACACACACACACATTTAATTTTAATTAATTTTTATCTATTTATTTATTTATTTATTTATTTATTTATTTTATTTATTTATTTATTTATTTATATATTTTATTTATTTATTTACTTTTTTTTGCGCTGATAGGGAAACGTAAAGTAGTTGGTAAATTTATGCTTTTGTAGGGAGAAAAAGAGGGCTTATTTTTATTTATATATTTTTTTTTATTGAAGACTCTTAGATTTTTTTTCTGTAGATTCGGGATAGGCCTGGCATTCATTCTTGCCGGATCGGCATTTTTTTTCTTTCTTTCTTTTCTTTCTTACTTTTTTTTGTGTGTGTGAAAATAAGTTCTTAGGTATACTTGTTTAAAGGAACCTTTAGAAATTGATTTTATTTTACTATCATAGAGAATTATATATTTTAAATCTCCTTCTTTTTAGAACTTTTTTTTTAACTGTCTTTTTCTTTTCTTTTATTTAAAAATATGTTTTTTTTAATACTACCATTTCAGATGAACATTATTCACCTTATTTTTTGGCAGAATTGTGCCATTAAATGAAGGGATTATTCGGAAATAGTGAAATTCAAAAGTAAGTACCCGTACGAATCCTGCGTTAATATTTCTCATGAATCAGCATTTTCCTAAGTCATAAACAATGTTATTATTTGTTATTTCGTTTTTTGAAAACATAACTGAAAAATATACATTTTGCATGAAATATGTATGAGATATTCTTTTAAAAGAAATTTAGTTGCAGGATAATGTTGGTTAAGATATAATTTTTCCATGTAAAAAATTGCGTTGGATCTTATTTCATTGATTTTTGTTTGGGGGGGGGGGGCATGAAGGCTGAGTCCTGGACTAAAACTTTGCACCCATGCAAACCTCTACGGAGAAACCTCTTTGTCTAACACAGGCATAGTTTATATTAAAAAAGAATAAACGTATGTACATTATCGGCCTTATTAAAATTTAATTATAAAAATTAATTATTAAGATTTTATGCTTAATGATACTATTAACATTTAAACATTCATTTTAATTTAATAGCTTATAGGAAAAACTGCTTATAACGAACCTTAAGGAAGCGTGAAAATTTTTCGTTATGTACGGGTTTCGTTATAATCAGTTTCCTTACCACATTACATACATAACTTTGAGTAGAAATTTAGACATATCTCTGTTAACACATCTGGCACATTTCAAAGTTCTAAATGTACATAAAAAGTTTTGAATAATATATAATAAAGAAAACAATCGCTTATAGGAAAAACTGCTTATTACTAACCAAGGAAGGGTGAAAATTTTTCGTTATGTACGGGTTTCGTTATAATCGGTTTCCTTACCACATTACATACATAACTTTGAGTAGAAATTTAGACACATCTCTGTTAACACATCTGGCACATTTCAAAGTTCTAAATGTACATAAAAAGTTTTGAATAATATATAATAAAGAAAACAATCTCTTATAGGAAAAACTGCTTATTACTAACCTTAAGGAAAGGGAAAAATTTTCGTTATGTACGGGTTTCGTTATAATCAGTTTCCTTACCACATTACATACATAACTTTGGGTAGAAAATTAGACACATCTCTGTTAACACATCTGGCACATTTCAAAGTTCTAAATGTACATAAAAAGTTTTGAATAATATATAATAAAGAAAACAATCTCTTATAGGAAAAACTGCTTATTACTAACCTTAAGGAAGCGTGAAAATTTTTCGTTATGTACGGGTTTCGTTATAATCAGTTTCCTTACCACATTACATACATAACTTTGAGTAGAAAATTAGACACATCTCTGTTAACACATCTGGCACATCTCAAAGTTCTAAATGTACATAAAAAGTTTTGAATAATATATAATAAAGAAAACAACTATTTACTTTTGAAAATGATTATCTTTAGAATTAAATTTCCTTTAGTTAAAATATAACTTATATTAATTAATATTAGTTATACACATCATTGTAACCGATTGAATATATGATATTTTCCAGTTAGTCCTGGATTTTCCTTTGATACTAAACATCAGCTCATCCGCATGAAATAGAAATATTATAGTACTATTTTATAGAAAATAGGTACTTAATAGTGTAATTTCTTTACAACTCATTACAGATTGGTATAATATATAGAAACGTTTTCCGACATAAAATAAACACTATAGCTGATGTTTTCAGACAATTGAAAAACATTGTGAATGAGCGTGCTTCTGTGTTTGCCTTTTTATCAATAGAAAGATAACTAAGAGATAGAATGATCAAATTATCACCTAAAACTCATTATCATACTTTTAAAAGTAAATTTAAAGCAGATTTCAGCTAATCATGATTTAAATTATAAAAGTTTGATAGTCACAGTCCGTCATTAATATACAATCATTAAATTCATTAATCACAATTTAAAAAAATCTTTAAAAGAGGTCCCCTTAAAAAAAAAAAAAAAATATATATATATATATATATATAGATTTTAAAATAAAAATCATTTTAGAACATCTAGGGAGTTGGGGCTCGAAACCCCTCTTCCTGCCCTCCTTTATGGGCACCCTTGGATATAAATAGCAACTCACTGACTCAGCCTCTCACTTGAAAAGAAGCATCGAGTTAACAATCGAAAGTGGTTTAAATGATAGAAAACAATATTGAAACGTCCAAATAACCGAGGCAATCAATTAAAACATCTTACAAGGGGGCCGCCAAACATGATGCGCACAGATTTTGATGATTTTAAAGTATGTTGTAGGGGTCATACCTTTAACTATTCAGGTCAAAGGTTTCCTTCAAATGGGCTTTAGTTCTCGAGAAATTTCTAGTTAAAATTCATGCATTTCAAATACCTATTAGTTCGCGTTCTCGAACAAGATCTCCGTGGTGCAGAGCCAGCGCTCGCGGTTTGAGATCCGGAGATGAGGGTTATGTCCTCTCATGCGGATTTTTACCTTTTTTAATAAATTTTATATATTTGTCACGTTATAAGTTTTATGCGGAATTATGAATTCTGCATCTTTGAACTTTTTGATATTTTCCTAATAAATTCCATTTACATTTTCGAATTTTTCGTGAAAATTTTGTAGTTTTTGCGCACTTTTTATTCTAATATTTCTGTTGACGAAAATCCAAACTAATTTATGTCTTGATATCTCGTCTTTTTAAAATGATTATTGTTTACATTTATGTATATTTACTTATTTATTTATCGTATTTATGAAATAATGCATTTTTTTATTCACATTTTCTATTTAAAAAATTTTAAATTATTAAGAAAAAATTAACAAAATAATATATCCTTTTAATATTTGATTTGTTCTAAATATATTGAAATATGCTAACTGCTGAAATATTAAAATATTTATCATCACCGACATCGACATTTTTAGTTTATTAAATATGGAACTAATTGTGTGATACATATCGCAAAAATATTCTAAACAAATTGCGCATTAAAAATCGCCTTCAAATATATTCTTTACGTAAATTGTTTTAACAATATTGGAAGAATGTATAAATTAGCATATTATATATTCTTTAAATACTTAAATTGTGATAAATATATTTAAAAATGCATTAAATTTGAAAAAAGAAATTATTTCAAACGGGGTAATTTTCTGCAAAGGAAGATAAACGAAATGGATAAAAAGAAAATTTTATTTATTCTGATATTACCGCAAAAGTCCTTGTAGACGATTTTTTCAGATATTTTTATATGTATTGTAATTTTGCAAACGATTTTTCATTTCTAGTTGAATTTTTCTGTATGGCATCGACTTGTTAGAATGAAAAAAAATAGTAATACATTATTTTTTATTTGTGCAAATCAAAAATGATGTTGAGTTTGAACTTTACAGTTAAATGTATTTAAATAACATAATATATATATATATATATATATATATAACTGGCTAAAACTTGGATATAAGCGTTATTGCTTTTATATTTTATTACTCCTTTCCAGATATGTTGTTGGAATTACCTAATCATACATACCTTTAGAAGATTTGAGATAAAAAATATTTTGTATAAATTATAAAAAAATATATATTTTCATTTAAAGTTTCATAAAGTTAAAAAAAGTATTATTTTAGAACAGTTATTAAAATATAAAGGGTAAATAATAATAACAAAAAATAAACAAAATCTATGCATAAATTATAGTTTGGAATTTCGTCAATAGAAATATTAATTTCAAAACTACACAAAATAAATAAATAAATAAATAAATAAATAAATTGTAAATTTTCACGAAAAAATCAAAAATGTAAATGGAATTTATTAGGAAAATGTCAAAAAGTTCAAAGGAGCAGAATTCATAATTCTGCATAAAATTTGTAACGTGACAAATATATAAAATTTATTAAAAAGGGTAAAAAGTCGCATGAGAGGACAGAACCCTCATCTCTGAATCTCAAATCGCGAGCGCTGGCTCTGCACCACGGATACCTTGTTGAAAATGGTGAACTAATGGGTATTTGAAACGTTTGCTGAACTTTAACCCGAAATTTCTCGAAAACTAAAGCCCATTTGAAGGAAACCTTTGACCTGAATAGTTAGGGGTATGATCCCTACAACATACTTTAAAATCATCAAAATCTGTGCGCATCGTGTTTGGCGGTCCCCTTGTTAGAATTGCCCACGAAGCTTATATCCATCGCATGACAGATGTATGATATTATTGATTTGAATACTAGTCAAAGAAAATTTTTTAAGAATTCTGAAATATTAAAAAAAATGGTTGCAATTAATCAGTACATATATTTATTTTTTTTAACATTATATCATAAATTAAAATTTTAAATAAAAAAAACTGTTCCTCTCAAAATTAATCATTTTTTTAAATGTTCCTTTACATTTAAAAATTTTATTAATTACAGATACAACAATCTAATTAACACATTTTTTTATTATCTTTTGTCGAAATATTTTAGTCTAAGAAATTGTTGATATCAGCATTAGTCGGTCAAGAAATGAAATAAAAAAAGTAAAAGTTAGTATTTTTCACAGTATAAGCTTCTTTCTAAAACCTTGTGTTGGTAGATTAAAAATTTTAGCTTAAAAAATAAATTTATTTATTCTTCACTCAATTTATTGTTTTACAACATTTTTTTTCTGTGTTTTATCGATGCCTATTTCTGAAATTTCAAATCAAATTTGTTTGACAAATCGCCACAAACAACATATTCTTTTTACTGTAAAATTTGACGTTGAACTTTTATGAGAATTGAAATGTTTTGTTCTCTTATCACCAGGACATCTTGTGAAATATTACAACTCCAAAGAAAACCCTGAGGCACATTCCTTCAGATTTTAAAAATCGTTGACAAAAGCAATTTTTTGAATTTCTTTTCTTGTAATTCAATAGAAGCCTTTCTTACGATATTATTTCTTTTTGGCAATTTTTTTAAAAATTGAGTTTATCTATGTATTTTTTTCATTATTCTATTGATTTAAGCATCATAAGTACAATATGATTTCAAAAGTTTTTTTAATAATTCATTTACGCATTCTTCACACATAACTTTTTTTATTACATGTTTTATGAATGTGAGTTTATGAAATTCGTAGTAGTAGTAGTAGTAGTAGTAGTATATATATATATGTATATATATAATTAAATAATGAATATAATATATATAAGCTAATAATTGTATGTATATATAATTAAATTGTAGTGGATTGGCGACTCCTCATAAAGGCAGCCGTTTGTTTTGATTGAGATCGCATTGTCAAAATAAAATCTGTGTGCACGCAGCGACATCTATACTCTCCTTTACTTTAAATTTCAACGAATACATGTTTCCTTCGAAATTTGTGGGTTTTCTGCGTTTCGCAGCTGTTTTATGCACATTTTGGCTTCTCTGGTCAGTTAGCAATGTATTTAAGCAAGTGAAAGTGTTTGTGTCGGTGGATTTGGTCGCATCTCGCCGTAAGGGGAAGCCCAGACTGATTTTGTTACCAGAAGGAAATTGAATTGGGAATTCAAGTTCTCAAATGCGCCCTCTGGTGGAGAAAAGATACAACTTCTCGCTTCAGAAAAATCCCTTGCAAGCCCATTGCACTACAAGCATTTTAAAATTGTTCATAATGATTATTTTTTGCACAATTTCAGATTCCATATGATGTTTGTGTTCTGTGTTTATATGGCAAGGTAAAAATTATCCAAATCGGAGTATCTAACACTTTCAAACGCGTTTACAATAAATAATGGTTTCAATGGCACTTTAGCACTAGTTAAAGAGACAATTTTCCTGTTCCCCCTGCTGCGATCAGCGCCTCTATAGGCCGTTTTAAGTCCCAATATCAGTGCTGATGTTTATTAAGAGCTGCAATCTGGAGTTGGTAAGAGAATTTAAGTTGTTAAGTTCAATAAAGCTATTTTTGTGGCGACGGGCTTCTTTAGTTAGCTAGTTTGACAGCTCGTACAGGAAGCTTTGGAAGGCTTGGGACAGGAAGCTTTGTGCGTTCTGAAGTAGGAAAGTCAGGCCTCGTTTACATGTAAGTTAAAGCTTCATTTAATCCACTTATTGAAGTGATATATATTATAGTGTAGTACGTGCATTGCTTGAGTGGGATTATTCAGCTAACAGTGTTTAATCAGAGTTCAAATATTAGTAAAGGAGACTCACCCCTCATCCTCTTCTTGAGACTTCAAATAAAAGTTGATTTTAACCCTTTATATCCGGAATTAATTTTCCAGCTACTTTTTAATTGTATTTTTGCATCATTGGATAAGTTTTGGTGCAGAATAAACATAGGAAAGAGGAAAATATTTTTTTTTGTGTTTTAGTGGTTAATTATGCAACTGTAACCACCATAAATTTTTTACCCTATGATATAAAATAAAATAGTAAATTTCAAATAGTAAACTTCAAATAAAATATAGGAAATGTTCACCTATAGAGTATAGAAAACAATAGAAAATAATAGTACTAAATAACCGGTAATAAACCACTAAAATTACTAAAATGAAGAACAACATGCACATCAATTCTATTGCAAAATGGATTTCGAATGTAGCGTGGGAAATGTAAAATCCCTACAATGCAAAGAAAGAGGATATGTGCTTGAATTTGCCATCTCCTGCCTGCTGTCAGAAATACACTCTTTGTGCCATTGTGAATACCGTTAGGAAAAACGGTCATATTACGAATATATAGGTGTTTTATTAACCCCTTGGGGCCGAGCGACACGAATACGTGACGCATAAGATGCTCAGAATCCTCGATTATTCCCACCAGTTATTATTATTATTATTTTGTAAAGTTTTCCTTATCTAATCATAGCATTTTTGCGATTCAATTAGGTGAAAATTTCTCATTTGAAAAACCGGTGGTAAAAGATTAAAAAGTTCTGTAAAAGACGCTCGTCGCGAAGGGGTTAAAATGGTACTTATAAGTACCGTCAGGATAAAAAGGGTTAAATTACTTCCTGTCTTATCGCTGTGCTAGCTAGCGTAAACTATGCAATGGTCCGTCACAAAATAATATTAGAATCCTTAAAAATAATATCGAACAACGTTTTCTAAAATAATAATATCGCATTTATTGACAACAATTTATTTTCTAAGGCAATATTCTGAATTCAATTTCTCAAAATATGTCTAATACTATGAATTTAATTTTTCTCACATTTTATTCACGTAAAAGTAAAAGAAAAAAAATTAATTAAACAAAATATTTACGTTCAATACGAGAAAAAAAAATCTAATATTTCTTTAAAATATTTCATTATAACAAAAAGAATCATCTTTCAGCAAATCATTCTTTATTATGATTTCTGTTACGAGATTTTTTAAAATTGAGTTTATACATGTATTTTTTTTTATTACTAGCAAAATTACAATATGGTTTTAGAAGTATCTTTTAAAAATTAAATAATTCATTTGTGAAATTCTTTCACATAATATTTTTTTTAATTTCGCAATTTATAAGTCTGTTTTTTCAAACTAATATACCATACAATAAAATAACAAAAGAGTGTATAAAAAACATACAACAACGATTTAGAAAAATATTCAATAATAATCCAGTAGCAAGAAAACCATTTTTTAGACAATTGTCAGATTTCAATTTTTTAAAATATTTGTTAAGTAATGCGTGTATGGTTTTCTTACAACTTTATTCATACAATTAAAACAAATAGTAAAAAGATGAAAATATTTGCATTAAGTATATTAAAAAAATTATTATCGGAATAATTGAATTATAACGAAAAATTGAATAGCTGCAAGTCATATTTTAATTCTGTTTTCGTTTTCATTATTTAAAATATATAAATTCTTATTCATATAACTAAAAGAATAACTTTTGAAATTTTTACACAGCTCTGAATTTATTAAATTGAATACGTTATTAAAATTTATATTTATGTTTAGGCATTTAGTTAGTAATTTCAGTATATGATGATTACAGAAATATGAAAAAAAAATTACTTTTAATATAAAAAAAACACACTTTGATATAGTAGAGCTATAACTCATAAGCTTGGTGAAAAATTGTTATTGTTATTAATTTTTGGATATATTTCTAATCACAAAAATTAATTAGAAAATAAAAATAAAAATAAAATAATAAATAACCATAGTGTACCGTTTGTATCATATATCGTAATACGAGCAAATGTTGTGTGTTTATGTGTGTGCGGTTATTCAAATTTTATCTAAAAAACGGCTCTAACGATTTGGACTAAATTTTGTATCTTACCTTTTTGGGGTACGAGAAAACGATTGGGCTGGGTCACATGTTCGAGAAAATTTGATTAGTGGGTCATTTTGGGGTCACTGCTTGTCAAGCTAATTTTATCTAAAAAACGGCTCAAACGATTTTGACTAAATTTTGTATCCTACCATTTTGAATTACGAGTAAACAATTGGGTTAAGTCACATGTTCGAGAAAATTCTATTAGTTGATCATTTTTGGGTCGCTATGAGTCACGATAATTATATCTAAAAAAAAATGGCTCTAATGATTTTGACTAAATTTTGTATCTTACAGTTTTGGATTACGAGAAGACCATTCGGCTAAGTCACGTGTTCAAGAAAATTTGATTAATGGGTCTTTTTTGGATCACTACTGGTCAAGCTAATTTTATCTAAAAAACAGTTCTAACAATTTTGACTAAATTTTGTATCCTACAATTTTGGAGAACGAGAAGACCGTTGGTATGGGCCACCGTTGCTCTTATGTTCCAGAAAGTTTGATTAGTGGATCATTTTGGTTCACTACGAGTCAGGGTCAAGCCAATTTTATTTAAAAAACGGCTCAAACGATTTTCACTAAATTTTGTTTCCTACCATTTTGTATTACGAGAAGACCATTGGGCTAAGTCACATGTTCTAAAAAATTAGATTAGTGGATCACTACGGGAATCTTTTGAGTCAATACGGGTCAGGGTCAAGCAAATTTTATCTGAAAAACTGCTCTAATGATTCTGACTAATTTTTATATCCTACCGTTTTAGAGTACGATAAGACCATTGTGCTAGGACGCATGTTCAAAAAAATCGATTAGTGGATCATTTTTGGTCACTACAAGTCAATGCATTTCAATGTGAATGAAAGTTGAAATAGTTATTAAGTTTTTGTACAGTATTTCTTATTCGTTGGCGATTTGGCGAGAAAATAGACTTTCAAGATTACAAATACCAAAGCGCATGCCAAATGAAAGAATGTCGCAAAGTTTGCTACTTTTCGCCAAATGCTGGCGACATTTTGCAAAGAAAATGGCTTTCAGAATCTGAAGGAATTTTCAGAAATTCCCAATAGGAGCCGAGATACAGGATTCAACCAATCAGAGTCCATAGTCCTTTATGGAAGGAATACTGTAGTTTGCTTTCTAACATATAAACAGGCGTTCGGGCCTAAAAAGTCCTGCTACCAAAAGAAAGTGTGCAACGAGCTAAGAATGTAGTTTAGAAGGATGGCCTTTCGTTGTAAATATGCAAGCAACGTAAAATTTAGAAATATGTACATAGTTTTTAGATTGATTGTTTCTGTAAATAATACTTATAAAATAAAATGCTTTATTAGTAATAATACAGTGAGAATTTATTATTATATAGAGTTGAACACAAGGGTGATTTTAACCGAGCGTAGCTCGGTCTTCCCCGCTGATGTATTTTTATTCTTGAAAAATGCGCACCATTATCGTAGAGTGACTTCCATTTAATTAGCAATTGCATTGCTGCTTTTTTCTTTTATCTATAACTATTTTACCTAAATAAGGAGTCATGGGACTTTTAAACATTCAACCATTCAATATTTAAATATATATATATATATATATATATATATATATACATGTATGTATGTATGTATTAAAGTATAATCCTTTCTGAATGCTTAAAACAAAATGAATGACACTCTTAATATGGTAATTGCTAAATATAGAATATTTTCAAAGAGAGAATTTTAAAGTCATTTTTCTCAATATGTGGTTTTTGGGCATTGCGCGTCAGGTAGTTAGAATTCTTTTTGATATCATTCAATAAATTTTCCGGATATAGTATAGTGTATGGTGGGCTCTTTTCATGTATTTCTTTTATTACCAGCAAAATTACAATAGGGTTTTAGAAGTGTCTTTTAAAATTTAAATAATTCATTTGAGAAATTCTTTTACATAACATTTTTTTAAATTTCGTAATTTATAAGTCTGTTATTTAATTTAAAGTAAACCAAAATTTTCATCTCTTTCTTTTTTTTTTTTGTTGAAAACATATTTTTTCTTGGTGTTATATGGCTAAACTTTTGAAAGTTTTACATAAGCAAGATACAGTTTTGTGTTTTTAAAACATAAAAATGCTATAAATAAACAACTTTTTTAGGTTCTGTCAGCACAAAACTCTCAAGTATAATTATATACAAAAAAGTTTGTTTTACATGCAGAAATTCTTTGTAATCATGCGCGTAACCTGTGATTCCAATTTTTTGCTCGACAAGTTTAAGAACCTCTATAACAACTAATTTTCCTCATTATGATCTGAAAACAATACGAAATGAAACAAGAAACATATATCTATTACCACCTTAAAAATTTACCAAATCGATCTTAATTGGTATTGGAGTCACCACGCAGACTACTAACCAGAGACTATCTAAGTAGGAATAGTAACTGGAAGGAAGACAAGTCTGTTTTACACAGGATCTTCCATGCTGTCTGTTTGCCACCGAATCTTTTTATTTAGAACTTGCTACCGAAACTAATTCCAAGCAGTCCAGTAGCAGTACGCGTGAAATTCCAAGCAGCCAATAGCAGTAGGGTTGCAAGAGAGTTACTCTAGCGACCTTCCCATCAGCCCCCGCGCGCGTTCTTCTTAATTCTATGGCTTGGACTATAGTTCCTAAGTCTTGGAGTAAAAAGCCAATTACTACCAGCCCCCCCCCCTCCAAAAAAAAATATATCTATAGAAAAAAAGTGGTTTTTTAGACGTATAAGAAGTGTATCCTGAAAAACATCCCGCATGGAAAACCCGATTATTAAAGAAAACGGTAACAGACTATTTACAAATGAACACAATTACAATACAGTAGAACCTCGGTTATTCGACGTAATTGGGACCGATCTTACATCGGATAATCGAAGTTTCCTGATAATCGAGAATATATATCAGTAATCATCTAGTTTAATAAGTAACATCTTCATCGAACTGCCATTATAACTATTTAAACTGCTAAATATATCTAAATTCAAATTATACATGAAAATAATTTTATTTTGAAACAAAAAAGTTCTGGAGTTGAATTGTCCAGGAAGGGTAGGCGAGCCAATCGTAAACGAATAGTAAGAGAATGCGCAGCCAAACTATGACATTGATTTATCCTCCCCCTTTTGAAATTCTGAAGCTGTGAAAATTTCTGCTCATGAAAAGATGACAAAGGGGGTTTTGTTCCCTGCGCTTGCTTAGAATCAGAGGGTTCAATAACATTTAAAACAGTTTCGCACATTCTTAAATCATACAAGGCAACAAAAAGTTAATAAAAGGTTTGGTCTCACCTAATTTTCTGATTCTTGTGTGTGTAGCTTCTTTTCATGTAGAAACATCTTTATCTAATAGAGATTATTTATTCGTGAGACACACTTATGATGAAGATTACAGAACGAATACACAAACAAGCTATATACAAACGTAAAAGTAAACAACAGTCAGTCAGTCAATAAGGTTCTACGCACTTAGCATCATCTGGTGGTTTTTTCTCGTTTTGCAACAACTTCCGCCGAGCGAAGTTTGTCGGGAGACGAAAGTGTTGAAAGTTGAAGGGGGCAAAGAAGCTGCACCGGTCTTCTGATGATGGCTCCGTTGGGCAACGTCACTGTGCATGCTGTTGTCCAACCATCACGTCCAGGATGAGTCTGGAATATTACACACATTTTCCATATGAGGCGTGGGGTGTTTTCCTTTATAAGAACGACGGTGTTTTCTTTAATTTCGCTTGGTCGATCAACCTGTTGTTGCTGGTGAGCTGAATTTAATTCTAGCAGATAATTGGATTTCTATCGTTTCCAAACTTGAGTCAAAATATTTTCTCGATATTTTCTCATTTTTATTTTTTGGTATTCATTTAACTGGGAACTGTTATCTTTGATTGAGGTACAATTAGTCAGTAGCCTCATGTAAAAGTAAATTGCACAAAAAACATAAATTATAGTAAGATTAGCATCACATTTTTTAAGTTGGAGGTGCAATTATTAAGTGTTTGAAGGCAAGGCAGTTAGAAACCTTAATACTGTTTTTATTAATAAAGAATACACATATTAATGATTCTAAAATAAAGCATATTTTTAAATGGATTTAAAAAAAAGTAGCCACAAAGATCAATCGAAGGCATAGCAAGTGAAATTACAAAGGGCAGCATGTTGGACAACCCTGGCTAAAAGAGTCTTTTAAATAGTTGGTTCCTCCATATGTAATTTTGCATGTATAAAATGTTGGTAACATTTTTTTCGGAAAGCATATACACTTAAATAAAATATTTGGGTATATCTTATTGCACTGTAAAAATTTTATAATAAATTCATATACTTTCAGGTACATACTGATGCATAAACGTGAAAAAACTACTCAGCGAACCAGTGTACACTGCAAATAAAATGTGTTGATTTTACAGTATAATACTGCGACCCCAGCTGCCAGTATTATACCGTAAAATTAACAGTAATAAACAGTAAAATAAGCAGTAATACGCTACCGCGCATGCGCGACAGCGTATTACTGCTTATTACTGCGTACTACTTGCAGCGTATTACTGCCGGTATTATACTGTAAAATCAACACTTTTTTTTTTTTTTTTTTTTTTTTTTTTTGCAGTGTACCAAACACGTTCAGAAAAGGGCAGGGTTTCTATTCTTTCAAAACTCAGTTTTCACATTAAATTGATGGCATAAAATGTGTTACATTTCGAAAACAATTTTAAAATAACAATAAATTTCCCATCAAATTCTTAAAAGTCAGCTTCAGTGTTTACGTTTAAAATCTCGCACTAAAGTCTTGCTATTTGTCACTCTACACTTTTGATACTATAAAATTCTCTATTTTTTAACAGAGTTTGAGGAATATTGCACATCATTTTTCTTAGTGACATCCTTTATTAAACTCCTTGTTTCAAAGAAAAGTTTGTCAAAAGGGGGAAGATGAGAATGAATTTTTTTGCCACCACGCAAACGAAGTAAAATCCATTTACGCTCTTTAGACGGAGCTTATTAAAGCAGTAAATTTCTTTTTGACACCGAAGACAAAAAAATATATTAATTTTAAAGAGTGTGCAATCAAAATAATAAGAGTATTAAAATGACAGGTAACAAAATTGAAAATTTATTATTTTTAAGCAACTTGTCTTTCAAAGTGGAGTTTTGATAAGGTTAGAATAGAAGTATTTTCTTTATTAGCTTTATTAGAAAATATTATTCTCTCATCTAAATTCTTTTTTGTCTTTCACATTTTTGACGTGCGAAGAATAGAATAAAGCGTGAAATGTTTTAAAATTTGTTTTTACAAAGTTCATTCATTATAATAGAATGTCTCTTGAGGGTTCAATATAATAAAGTCTTTGTTATCGTCAAAGTGCTTTTTCAGTATAGCAATTAGTTGTATACATGTTCACTTATCATTCAATTTAAACATAGTACTTTATTGAGCTAATTTCTCATTATGATCTTTTGAGGGTTCTCATCTCTTTAAATTACGGATGATCTATATAAGTGTAATTTTCTTCTTTTAATAGTAATTATCATCTAAATGAAATATTTCATAAGTAGTGAGACATAATATGAAATGTTTACATAATGTTATTTATCATAAGTATTTACCTAATCATTTTCTGTCAAGTTAGTTTTTGAAATAAAATTTTATTTTTTTTTTCTGTATATTTCAAAATAAATTACTTTACTCATTTAATGAGTAATTAAAAATTAAAGCATAGAAATTTACAAGCAAAATATACCTTAAAATGAAAACGCCATCCATTAAACTTTAAATTAGAAATTATGTAAATAAAACATTTTGTATTTTATTTTATTTGTTGTCGACTATGAGTCTAATGATAAATTTTGGTTAAAAATAATGAGTTTAAAGAATATTTTATCGTATTTAATTATATTCATCGATTTTTAATATATAGTGCACTTTAAATACCATTGAGGTACTACTCCATATTTATAAATAGGGATTATCAAAAAAGTAACAGAGATGACAGTATAAATATTTAAATAAATTTAACGCGACTATGTATGCAGCTTTTATGATGAAAATTCATATTTTTAATGAAATCCAAACAGATTATTTAAAAATATTCAAATGGTTATTTTTGAAAGTGATTGTTTTGGCATATCAGCTCTTATAAAAAAGTGAATATCAGATATTTATTTCATCTCCAATTAAAATATTAATAAATTCATAAAATTAATAAATTTATATAACTATACTGAAGAGTCAAATGCACTTTTAAATGAAATCTTAGAAGCTAAGATTAAAATTTATTATGATGAGTTACAATATTTGTTCAGTATATGAGTCTATTTTTTTGTGTTATTATTAACTGTTAAATTTTGTCGAAAGCAAATGAATAATACAGCAAAAATTTGGAATAGATAATTTGAAATAACATCAGTTGTACGTTTCTTATAACCATAATCAAATATGATTATATCATGTTGGAGACTTTTTCGAAATTCTTAAAATCCGTACTTGGTATTCAGTGCGAAATCTTCTGCAACATGAAGCAAAACTTCATCAGGGGTATCAAACATTTAATAAATTATAACATATAAAAACTGCTAAAAATAGTTAATTTTGGCATTCATTCGCTGACTAATTTATTATCTATAAATATTATATATAAGATATATATGCATACTGATATAACCGAATAGTTAGATATAATGTTTTTGCAGGTAAGAACTTTAATCGTTTACTCTATAAGAATTAAGAATGTAACAAATTTCTGATGCAGTAACATTTTTATTACAATGAACCTTTTTCCCAGGTGTTCTTTTATACGAAAGATTGCATCATATGCACCGAATTACGCGCACTAACTCACATCATTTCTTTCGTTGCCAGGAAATTAGTCAGGAGTAGTGAGGCAAACACTGAATTCTTTCTGCACATCTAAATTACGATCGCAAAAAGGGGGATTTTTTTTATTCGTATGACTCATTTTGCATTGTAATGCGGAAGAATGGAAGCAGACTGCTGAGTGTTTTTGTGTTTTTGCATTAATTTTCAGCAATATGCAGTGAATTCATCAAGGATTTTTTTCTTTTGCCTGCTGTTAATTAAATTGTTTGATTCTTTTTTCATTTCCTACGAATTAAGGCACCATATATTTTTTTTCATCATTACAAGAAATATTTTCGTTTCGTTATGAATTAATTAAGTTTGCACGACTACACATTGAACGGTGCATTAAAAATAATCAGATTCCTGTAAGAGCTAACGCAGAAGGTTCTTTATACCAGCAAAAATATTAGTTTTACGCAATAGAACACCGAAAGAATTATTATTTTTTTATCTTACATATTGTGTATTTTAATTAGAATATTTTCTTTCTTATAAATATCAGAATCAAAAATACATTTTTTTCTGTCACAGTAATATTCATCAGGTTATCACAAATAAATGTTTACTTAAAAAATAAAGTAACATCTATACACAAGTGAGAAAACAATTTCTTTTATATAATTTAGTAGTTTTGTAAAATATAGTATAGGGAAGATGAGGGTAAGATAGCGAGTTTCCAAGATTTTACCTGAACTCAGTAAGAGAATTTAAAAAGCTGTTATTCAGGAGAAACACTTCTTTCAATTCAATCTTCTTTTTAACAGAAAATGTTTTAAATGTTATCTGCCCTCGAAATATGTGATAAAATTAAGTTTTCTGAAAGAAAGCCTTATTCTGGGGAATGAAGAACTATTTATTAAACGTAACATGTTCTAGTTTAATTAAAAAAGGTTGTAAATTGGAAATTTAAAAGAAAACATCATATCTTCAAGGTCTGTGCCTGGTTAGATCTACATCCCAACAAAAAAAATCGGCATCAACCCAAGGTTTAAACGTGAAACATTAGAGCTAAAGTCATCCTTTTCCTGTTCTCCATAGATAATGCAGTCTCTTCTGTCATAACCTTCTATATTGTTGCCAACCTCTTCATCGTGTTTCACCCCGCCATATTTCTTTGAACTACATTTATCAATAATTCTCCATAGTAAACCACCTATATTTTGTATGAGTTTTATTGTTTTGAGTTGTATTGTGAGAATATTTTAATAAAAAATTGAAATAATTTATTACAAATGAGTAATTCCATGCACTATGAAGCCCAAAAAATTCAATAACACACTTGAAATACGATCTTCGGCTCAGAACTACTCACTGGTTGTTCTGGTGCTCTCACTGGTGCTGCTAGATATGACTGAACGAGAGAAAAACTTTGTCATTTTACCCATTTTGTCATCTTGCACTACTTTCCCCACAATTTTTATTTGTTTTGCTATGTGTAGTTTAAATCTAAAAACACTTATAAACTTTGATCAATTGCACTGTTCCAACTAACCTATAATAATTGATTATACAAAATTTCCAAAAATTAGTAGCATTTAAAAATGAATTTATTCTACTGTCAAAATAAACGGCCATAAATTATTAATAAGAAAAAAGATTTAATTTTTAAATGTTTAATGATGCTAAATAATTTTTTAATTAAATAATAAAGAAAATCCACACTGTAAAAAATGACAAATGTTTCTTTTTTTTACGTATAATATAACCACGCAAATATACAATAACCTCTTCTGAGCTAGCCATCATACCGACAAGTGTTAATTAATCATTTAATTAATTTGATTTATACAGGAAAAAAGTTTTGTGATGGCTACAGCATACTAGTTTCATTTTTTTTCTTTTAACATTTGTAAAAAAAGAACACTTTATATATTGTAATTCCCAAATTGTCGAAGAGAGGCGCAAAAAGTATCTTTCGACTGGTACCGCTAATTTGTTTAATGAATAAAATAAGTTTAGGGTGGGACGATTGCATCCGTATTGAAATAATAAACAATTTTATTTTATAAAAATACCCAAGTTAAACTTATTATTTCCATTCTGGGGTAAATTTTCGTTTGAGTTATCCAATTTAATGTTATTCGGGGAAAATGTTTAAGCATAAATATGTCAAATTTTGACCTTCTAATGTTAAATTAATTTTAAATATTTTCATTCATACTTCTTTAATTCTTTTCCACATCGATTTTTCCGATTAGTTAGTAGTAAATAGTCCATGCATTTTTGAATCTGAATTATAAAATCAGTAATTGAAAAAAATATATATGAATTACAATATTTTAATATTTTAATAGAAAACAATTTCTTCAGGTTCCTAATATGGGTATACAAACTTTTAGTTCATTTCACAAAGACAACTTCTAAATATTATTGAAAAATAATAATAATAACTATGCAGTTTGAAGTATTGTATAGTCATTGAAAAAAAAAATATTTCATAAAAAATATTAATAAATCTAATAGAGTTCCCTGTTATGGAGCTATTTAAATGATTTATTCAGAATTTTTCAAACTATAATGACATTTCCTGTTATTAAAATATTAATAATATGTTTATTAAGGTGCGTTTTACTTTAAGAAAAATTTTAGGTAACCCTTAAAATTAGCTGGATGTTTAATATAAATATCAATGGAACTAAACATAGAAACTTCGTGAAAAAATGTAATTAGGCTACTTCAGGTCTAAATTCTCACCCTAATGTCAAACTTAGGTATTGGCGTTGAACGCATTGTCCATCGAAGAATGCGTTATAGGAATTCAATAATTCAGAGAATCCGAATTCATACCAGAAAATTTAAATAATAAATTAAGTAATTTAAATAATTTAAATAAAGCAAATATTACTATTTTAAATTTCTGTTATGAATTCGTAATCTATACTAATAAAATAAAGTTTCGCTCTGTGTGTGTGTCTGTTGGCGATGGCTAGGAAAATTTAGCGCACCTAGAAGTCTGTAAATTTAGATTTAGATAGTCCAAACCCTCTCTTGGTGCACCTGACACTCAGAATTTTAATATTTTGATAATTAGTCTAGATATTAATTAGATTCTTATTAACCATCGCTTCTTAATGACATCTTTTAAATCAAAATAGCAAAAGAAACGAATCGGCGCATTGCATTTGAAAGCGGAAATGAACTAATTCGAAATTATTTTGCTAATTAGCGAATTTTAAGAAAACTAATTAAGATATTAATTTGAAAATTTCTGAGCATATGTAAAAAAAAAAATTGCATCCGTCTATGCAATTTTTGAAAAAATTCGGCCGGTATTTTTTCTTAATTTATGCAAAAAACTGCTAAAAATCTGCTGGCGCCAGTGAAATAAATCCGAGAAAGTTTCAGACAGGGATCTGCTTTCATTAAAAACTGAACTACAAAGAGATCTGTTTCTCTGGCCGATCCCTCCATTTAGTTTGCGAAAATGAAAGGAAATAATTGCCAATTTTTACTAATGAACAAAAATTTAGATAACTAAGATATAATAGATTTGAAATTGAGGATGGGAAGATAAGTGTTGTCATCTGCCGGCGATTTTAGCGTAGTGTCTTCGTTGTGTTCTAATTATCAGAAAAAAATAATTATTTTTTTAATGATCGCGTTAATGTAGATTCAGGTGGTTTTCTTGAACAAATTATTCCTTATATTTGCGGGTATGGGGAGGGAGGGGTTTAACGCCTTGCATTGAGATTGTTATTATCTTGGGCCCGGGCAACGCCGGGCGGATAACTAGTATCTGAATTTAAAAAAATACAGTTAATTTGGAACACTGGTGGTAGCACAAATGCTACATGGGCAATAGGGGGTTAAAGCACGTTTGTCTTTCAATATGGTGATGGTCCTCTAAATATTTGCTTTAATATAAATTTAAAGCAGACTTAATTCCAATTAAGCACCTTTTTTCGTTTTTGTGTGTGGCAATTTAATGATTAAAACGTGTGAAGTGTTGTCTTTTTCGATTATATTATTCTTTTACTTTGTATATAATTCTTAAAGAGTTGTATATTTCATTGTAGTTTATGATTGTTAATGTGTCAGTGTATTACTTCATAAAATTATTCTTTTAAATGATTAAAATAAATTTTGTAAAAACTGTGAAATATTTTCTCCATTAAATTAATTACCTAGGATTCATTGACATTATTTGATACGAAATATGTAAAAAGATAATGATACTTTTCCAAAAGTTAAAAATATACATAATATGTGTACTTAATATGTTCCTGCTCTTCAGAAAAATATAATTAAATAAGTTTTTTACGTGCTTGCTTCTCGTTAAACTTTCCCACTCATTATAAAAATTGGTGCTGATCTCCAAAGCCTATTAAAGAACTTTTCTTTGGTACGACATGCCTTCTTTCGGATAATGTTTCTAATTAAAATGTAATTAGAACGTATTAAATATATATTTTTCTTTATAAATTTTTTTAAGTCAAGGAATCTCAAAAATCCCAAAATATATCACTTAACGCTTTGAGTAGGGGGTTTTTATTAAAAAATTAATATAAAACGAACTCCGAAAGAACTCTGACATTTTAACAGGCTTCGGTGATCATCTTTAGGAAAGAAAAGAGTTCCTTATTAAAGCATTAAATCTAGTTTCAGATTAAAAGAGATTTTTATTTAATTTTAGAGCAATCAGGATGAAAAAGAAACGTGAAGCTGACATACAAAGTAATTAATTTTTTTAACAACATATTGTGTTTGCATCTTTAAGTTAGAGTTCTTTGTTAAAAAGTTGTTTTTTCCTTCCTTTAAAGCGACATCTAACGTTATTATTATTTTTATGTGTTGTGTTAAAGAAATTACTGGCAAAAAAATAATTTACGTAGTTCTTAATAAGAACATGTAAATGAGGATCTTAAAATGTTGTTTATAACATCTTATTTTTGATCTGATAACTTTATAAATTTTTATTTCTTTTTGCTTTGTTTTTCAAAATATTATAAAATATGTCAATAACTTTAAGATTACTCTTTCTTAGAGTTGTTTGCTGAGTAAAAATTAAAAAAATATATTATGTTAAATTGGTGTAAAAGATTTTTTTTCTTACATTAAGTTATTTTGAAAAATGTTATCCTGCAAAAAATAATGTGTATATGTTTATAATAAATTTTGTTAATATGTAAAAATATAATAAAACTAGTAAACATTATTAGAAAATAAATAAAATGAAAGTGGAAAAAAAATTGACGTTTAATATTTGTGGATTTTGTAAACTAACACTCTTCTAATATTGAAGTCTATGAAGAAACACTTTTATGTTATGGTTTTCTACGGAATCTGAAAAATTAGTGAATTAGTGCAAGAAAAAAGTACCACCAAACATCTACTACTTTTAGAAAATCCTTAGTCAATATCCATAAAAAACAATATACGGCCAATATTTATTGTATTTGCTATAACTTGAAAAAATAATTAAATTAAATTGCAAATATTTGCTATATTTTGGCTACTATTGGAAATATTGGGGTGTTAAAATTTTGCTAATATTTCGCCAGTATTTACAAGAAATATTTCTCATTTTCATTGTCAATATTTCCAAGGTAAAGCCAATATTTCTGCGTCATGATGTCTGAATGAAGTATTTGCGCACTACTGTCAACAATATAACCAGTATATCCATATTAGTTTATTATGAGGCCAGAACAGATGAGTTCCTAATTCTTCAGAAAACCTATTACAAAAATTGCATTCATACATAAGAAGACACAATTCCTAGATAAATGGTATCTCTTGCATATCTCTGCGACAATTTTGTGATAAAACAGCAAGAGGTAGTGCTTTTTTTTTCTTTTTTTCACGGCTGCACTAATGCATGTAAGTAGTACGTATTAGATAAATTGCTTGTAAGTATGTAGGATGTATTAAGTATGTAAGATGTATGTACAGGGTGTTCTAGAAAGGACTCCCCAACTTTGAAATGACATAACTTCGAAACAGTGAGAGATAGAAATGTGAAAGAAGTTGAATGTTAGACAGATAGGTCTGGAATTTTTTATACATCAATTTAAAAAAATAGTTCCAATATTGGACACGAGAGGGCGCTGCAATCACAAAGCTGTGTCTTTGAAATAGTTCCTGAAAGTGAGCTGTTTGAACTGAAATAAAAATCACATTACAATGGTTTCGATATGGTTACCTTTTTCAGCAACAACATGACGCAACCCAAAGGTAAAGTTCGAAATCACTTGTTGCAATACTTCTATTGAAATAGATGCACATGCCTCACAGATAAATTGTTCAAGCTGTTCCAACGTTTGGGGATTCTTAGAATAAACAGCGTCCTTCAAGTAACCCCACAAAAAGAAGTCGCATGGATTCAGATCCGGGGAATATGGTGGCCAATCCATACCAATACCTATCACTTTGAGATAATTTAAAGCAATGACTCTCTCACTGAAGTATTCCTCGAGGAACTCAAACACTGCAGTAGTACGGCGCGGTCGGGCCCCATCCAGCATAAACCATGAAATCTCTGGTGCATCCTCTAGAGCTTGAAATGTTCCAATAAACTGCTGTAAAATTTCAATATATCGAGTTGTGTTAATCGTTTCCCTCCTGAAAAAGGGCCCGATGATTCCTTTACTGGACAATCCTGCTCACACTGTAATTTTTGCTGAGTGCAGTGGTTTTGAAAGACACACAAACGGGTTTTCAGTGCCCCATATTCGCCAGTTTTGTTTGTTCACATATCCCTCTAAATGAAAATGGGCCTCATCGGTGAACCATACATGACCGACATCAATTTTATTTTCATCAATCATCTGCAGTAACTCATTTGCAAAAACTTCTCTTTGTTGTAGAGCTGTATTTGTTATCACTTGATGGCACTGTATTTTATAGGGAAACAGCTTCAGGCCTTTTCGCATTATACTGTGCGTAGTGGTGTTTGACAATCCTGCTTCAGCAGCGACTCGCCTTATGGATTTTCTAGGACAACGTCTAACAATTTCTTCGACTGCTTGCACATTTTCAG
The DNA here is from genome assembly GCA_963931845.1 of Maratus michaelseni. Lineage (NCBI taxonomy): Eukaryota > Metazoa > Arthropoda > Arachnida > Araneae > Salticidae > Maratus > Maratus michaelseni. Next base: position 250,141,568 of record OZ007590.1, on the reverse strand, counting down.
ATGTCATGACTGATCGACTGCATCCCACATTTCCGCCTAAATCATCGGCCACACTGCCCGTCCGTTCAAACTTGTTGAATAAATAGCGAATTGTTTTCAAATCTGGACCTTTTTTAACATTTTTTTAAAACTTCGCTTTGTCATCGTCGGACTTCGATTTAATCGATGGTATTCAAGTACAATAAAAATTCGCTATTCCAAGGAATACGGCATGATATTCTTGAATTCCGAATTATTCTCTAATTCTATACAACTTTTTTACACGTGTCAGCAATGAAACAGACGCACAAATGAAATTTCTGTACTTCTGAGTACCATTTAAGGTTCCATGTGCTTGTGCTGCCACCTATTATCCAGTATTGGAACTATTTTTTCAAATTCGTGTATAACAAATTCCAGACATATCCGTTTAACATTCAACTTGTTTCACATTTCTATCGCTCACTGTTTCGAAGTTGTGTTATTTCAAAGTTGGGGAGTCCTTTCTAGAACACCCTGTATATATATGTAAGTAACATGGAAGATCTTCATAAGATCTACTGGAAGATCTACTCTTAAAATTTTGAAAAAGAAAATTGAAATATTCTTTTTACCTGTTTATATATATATATAACAAAATATGCAATCTCATAATTACTTCCGTAAAAAATACTTAAAATTTCGTTGTTTCGTGATTTATCTCAACTTGGCGATATAATATAAATTTAAAAATACAGTTTTATGATAATTGACTTTCCATTTCACGTTTAAATAAAATATACCCAAGAACTTTTGTACTCAACAAGCTGAACCAGTTTAAAAACGTTTAACTTAAATAATTGCGTTTTGAAATCTTTAGTTATGATAACCATATAGGATGTCCCTTTTCTTATCGGTGACCAATAGCTAATTCGTTAACCATTAGTTTTAGAGATGTATAGTTCCTATTTCAAAAATGTTTAAAATGTTTATGAAAATTCTCATCATATGGAAACCCATTTACTTCAAAATATTTATTTATTTTTTTAAGTTACGGAAGTTAAATTTTTATATGGTGCCTCGAATCTTTTAAATTATATTTAGAAAATTCTTTGCCATGCTTAGCAAGTAAAACAGTAAAAATTCCGTTCTTCTACGACCAAAACAAACTAAATTATGTTACTCTCAATGTTGTGAATTTTTGGCAATTTCTCGTACTAAACATGAAAAAAAAAGGCTTTTTTTTAGTGCCGGAAAATGCTGAAAGTTCATAAAATTCAAAGTATCATAACTTGGTAAGTATTGGTTGCAGAAAAATAGAATTTTTAATGCTTTACTTGTTAGAGCACAGACAAATGTGTTTTTTCTACTCTAATTATAAAATATAAGACCCAAAGACCGTACAATAGTTTAAATTTTGTAACTTAGAAAAAAAACTATTTTACAGTAAATAGATTTTCATCTGATGAATAACAACATTTGAAACATTTTTGCAATTGGAACTACACCTTTAAACTAACGGTTAAGGAATTAGCCATTGGTTAATTATAAGGAAAGACACCCTGTATATATGTCAGAAATGAAGTTTTAAAATAAAGTTAAACCTTTTTAAACTTGTTCAGCGTGTAAAGTAGGAAAGGTTCGGATGTACATTTTATCTAAACATGGAATGGAATGTCAATAATCATAATAGAGAATTTTTTAAATTTTTCATTGTGTCGCCAATCAGCGATAAATGACCAAACATATATATATTTTTTTTTTCATCGAGTATGCGTTTATGGTGAAACTTCCTTCTAAATAATGATGTATGTAAGTATGCATGAGATATACTAAATATGGAATAAAAAATAATGACAATAAAAATGATTAGAATATGGAAGTATCTTTAAATATATATAAAGCTTACTTATTAACCTTAATTTAACCAATTCTGCCAAATAACTTAATTCTGGCAGAAAGGCAATTTTCTCTCTTATTAATTTTTTTTTATTTATTTCTAAATATTTCTAAATTCTGATGAAATATTTCAAATAAAATGTTATTTCGGATATTCCGTAGGTATTTACATGTCGTTATAAATTTCTATTTTTTTTTTCAAATATTATTTAATAGTAGCATTTTCAACCGATATTACCTTGAAATACAGTAGAACTCGCGTAAGAAAAGCTCGATTAAGTAAATGTATAGGATAAATCAAACTTTTTAAAATTTATTGAAATTCGCAAAATTTCTCAAGCAACACACCTACACTGTAAAAAGAGACAAATGTTTCTTAAATTACGAAAATGTAATATAAACCCCGAACAAAAATATACAATAACCTCCTTCGAGTTACCCATGCTTTCGAAAAGCGATCTTTATATATAGAAACCTCAGAAACCAATACATCTGGGAGATTTAAAAAAGCATTTATAAAAGCAAAATATCTTTTGCTGCCACAGATTTTCAAAAACTTTTTCCAGTAGTAATTATAGTGTATTAATATTTTTTTTTCAAACAGGAATACCGGTTTTTATGATGTTATCAATTCTTAATTACGCATTTTCAGCTGCGCAATTGAACTTATACATGCAAGAGTAACAAAATTATATCAATTTTAATATTATGTTAATGCTGTTGTTTTATAATCTTGTCTGTAAAACACGTTTATTGAACATAAAAATGCTTAATTGAGAATTGATAGTATCCGAAAAAACTATATTCCGGTTTGATAAAACTGATTAATATATACTAGGAAAACAACTAGGACACGCTTCAGAAAATCAGCGGCAGCAAAAGTAATTTTGTTTTTATAAATGATTTTCTAAATCTCAAAAATATGTTGGTTTCTGAGATTTCGGAAGATAAAGCAACGGTTTTCTGAATACTGGGAAACTCGGAAGAGGTTAATGTTTATTTTCTTTCGTATTTATATGATATTTTCCTAGATTCAGAAACAGCTGTCTTTTTTCACAGTGTATAAAGAATAGTGCAAAACCGCAATATTGCATAGGGACTTTAATTTGTTGATTTTGTTAGTCTAAACTTTGTATGTACGAATAATTGTGTGTAGTTCTGCGTTAGAAAAAGAGATCTAAAGTTTAAAGAAAGAAATTTATTATTATTGTATATAATTCGGTTATACAGAAGATGAACTTTTACACTGCCTTTTTTGTGAGCTGTTTTCACTGCACTTTTTAGAAATATTTAGCAGCACCTACATTATAAAGCGAAAACATGTGTCTCACTAACGCTGAGGTTATCAGGACGGTGATAATGATTTATCCAATCACTTTCTTTTTTATTTCACAGGCTTCTAAATATCCCTTAATTTCAATTTTTCACCATTGAATATATATATATATATGTTTTATCATGAAAATTTTGTTTTAAGATTTTTTAAACAACTTTTTAATTTATTTTTTAAAATAATGTTCAAGCATGATATTTTTAATGATTTTTTAAATACTTTTAAAGCATGAAACATTTTTTTTAAAACTGTCTCAACAATGAAGGCTTCTTTGTTACAATAATAATGTAAAGTAACATTCACCGCAATATAACAAAAATATCTAAAACTAAAGAGAAAGTGACAGCGGTGTCTCAACTGTCAATGGATTTCCAAAGCTTGGCAACGGCAATTTTTTCAACCTTTCTCACATAACCAAAAGAGTGTATTATTTTTCATAAAACGGAAAAATGGCTGAAATAATTCCCGTAAAACTTTATATATATACAAATATTTAAAGCAAGATTAGGACACAAGCTGTTGTTTACATGTAGGTTTTATTAAATTCCAAAATTTTATTATTTGAAGAAATAATTTATATATTTCATATAAAAGTGCTTTTTATGGGGAAGTTGACGTTCCATCTAAAAATATATATTAAATTTAAAAAAATCTATTACAGTTTTCAATAAAAAATTATTTTCACCTATGCTCTGTGCAACGAACAAAGCACTGTTAGACTCCCCCGTAATTATTAAATATTCCCATTACACTGTAAAAAAAAGTATGTTTTTTAATCTAGGAAAATATAATATGACCACAAACGAAAATATACAATACGCTTTTCCGAGTTACCCAAGATTCCAAAAAGTGTTCTTTGTCTTTAGAAAGCTCAGAAACTAATAGATTTTAGATATTTAAAGAAACATTTAAGAAAAGTTTCTTTTGCTCTCACTTGTTTTCGGGAACGTTTCCGAGTTGTTTGTATAGAGTTCAAATTAGTTTTCTCAAACTTGAATATAGTTTTTTCACATGCTATCAATTGTTAAGTAAATATTTTCATGTTCAACAAACATATTTTATAAATAAACATGATAAATTAACAGTATTAGCATTAACATTAATATTATTTTGTCCCTCTTGCAGGTATAAATTCAGTTATGCAGCTGAAAATATTAAATTGAGAAATGATAGGAACTTAAAAACCTATATTTCGGTTTGAGAAAACTGATTAGCACACTACAATATAAAAAAATGACAAATGTTTCTTAATCTACGAAAATATAATAAAATCACAAATAAATTTATAATATAAACTCATCCTTTTTAACCATGATTCTGAAAAGTGTTTCTTTATCTTTAGAAACCTCAGGCATCAATGGCGTTTCGAGATTTAAAGAATAATTTATAAAAACAAAATTTCTCTTGCTGGCCGTAATTTTCGAAACGTTTACGAGTAGCTTTTAAAGTGTATTAATCAGTTTTCTAAGCCCGGAATATAGTTTTTTCCGATGCTATCAATTTTCAAGTAAACATTTTTATGTTCAACAAATATGTTTAACACACAAATATACAAAATTAACAGCGTTAACATTAAAATTAAGATTATTTCTTTACCCTTTCATGCATGAATTCACCTATGCATCTGAAAACGTTTACTTGAGAATTGATAACATTCGAAAAACAGGTATTCCAGACTGAAGTAACTGATTAATACGCTATAAAAACTATTCGGAAACGTTTATGAAAAGTACGGGCAGCAAAAAATACTTTGCTTTTTAATATAATTCTTTAAATTTTGGAAATGTAATGGTTTCTGGGGATTCAAATGACAATGGAAGACGCTTTTCAGAATTTCGGATAACTCAGAATGTTATATTATATTTTCGTTCGTGGTTATAGTATATTTTCATAAAATAAGAAACATTGGTCCTTTTTTTTACAGTGTATAAAAACTACTCGGAAAAGTTTCCGAAAATCCGTGGCAGCGAAAGAAATTTTGTTTTTATAAATGCTTCTTTAAATCTCAAACATCTATTGGCTTCTGAGATTTCTAAAGCCAAAGAACATTTTTTGAAATCGTGGGTAACACGGAAAAGGTTATTGTATATTTTCGTACGTGTTTATATTATATATTCGTAGATTAAGAAGTATTTGTCTTTTTTTATAGTTTATGAGTAAAAAAAAATTAAAACTTTTTATAATTTACATCAAAGTTGTCTTTATAAAGCTTAATTTAAGCTTCAAAACTTCTATAAAATTGTCCAGAATTATTTTGAAAGGGTAAGAAAATACTTAATACCTTTTTCTGAAATGCGCTGAACTGTATTCTTCATAAATTTCTTATGAAGATAAATTTCCTGTTATTTTATCTTTCTTCAAGTACGGAATTATTCAAATAGAGGTGAGGGTCTTGGGAGATTTCCACCTAAGCCGTATTCCTTTGAAAATTAAAATTTAATGTATTATCAAACATGCTAAACTGTTCTGAAACTTTCTGTGTTTTATCATTCAATGTAATACCACACACGCGAAGTAGTCATTTTTCATCGTAGGAAGCATTCTGGCAGGATAAAAAAAGAAACAAACTTCAAAGAAGTAATCTCCGGTTAGAAAAGGTGAAAAAAATGTTCAGAATTTTAAAGGGGAATAAAAAATGGGGATATATATTTTTTTCTTTCCTTCTCTTTTTTGATTAATGCCAAAAATATCCAAACATTATGTCAATTTACATTTTTCATCAACTTGATTTTTAATTCATTCGCAGTTCAAATTGTTTCCGAATATTTTTTGGGCATGCATTTAAATATAAAAGCACGTGATAATTAATTTTAGCTATTTCCACAATATTTAAGCTTTATCAAAAAAAAAAAAAAACTTTACTACGGAAAGTTGAATAAAATATTTTAGAAATAATTAGAAGTTAAAGAGTATTATTTTTAATATTAAACTTCTTATTTTTAATTCATATTTTTTTCACATTTTAGTGTTTAAATGTTTCATTTGTTGCAGTTTCACAGCCAGTTGGCATATTTTAGCGAGTGTGTTTTAGCACATAATTAACCCCAATGTTGTAACTGGAATACAGTACTAACTATAAAGATTATTTGGCGATTTATTGCCTGCAGAAGGTTAACTGAAAAATGCCTTAAAATAATTTCATTAATTTAAAACTAAGTTTTAAAAAATATTAAAGTGTTGTATTGTCATCAGAAACACATCTATGTACATAATTTTTATACTTCTAGCATATCAGGAAGCGAGTAAAAAATTGATTACAAAATTACATCCTTACATACAAACACCAAGGTGTTAAATAAAAGTTTGCAAAAATCACAACAGATTTGTATGACTATGCATTTGATTTTCACAGTACTAAAGCTTTATATTTCTGAAAATAAACAATATTTATTTTCATCAGATTAAAAAAAATATGTAACGCTTCATATTTAAACTCATGTTTTTAAATGTGAGCTGATGTTACATTAAAATAAATTCAGGTCGTGCTTTAAAAACATCTCCTTTAAGCAGATTATTTTCAATCATTAAACATAAACATTTAATTTTTATCAAATTTAATGCGGGCATATGACGCAATTCAAAAAGTCATTAACTTTGCACTGCTGATATTTTATTTTGTAATTACCTTTAAAACCAAAAAAAAAAAAAAAAAGAACGAAAAAGCAAACAAACAACTTTTGAATTGTTCATATTTTTATTTAAAAAGTTAAGTTCCCATCACTTCAAAATTTAATTAAATGAACCCCCTCTTATCTAAACATTTCTAAGAATCTTCAAAACACATTTTTTCTCCCTCCTACAGAAAATCAATTTTCCCTCGAAGGCTGCCCCCCCCCCCCCACCCCCCCCTCTCTCTCTCTCTTTTCTTTTTTTAAATATTAAAAGAAATGTTAAACAGGTTATACACATTTCCCCACTTATATTATTCAATGTTTAATCTCGCACGCAAAACGGACATTTTTCATCAAAAGACGTGTTCAAATTTTATTTATCTCTGGTGTTTTTTTTTCTTCTTTTTATTATTATTATTCACTATTTTCCATAAAAATGTAAAAATATTGTGACAAAGTTCTGCCACGACTCGTGCGATAAGTTTTTAAATTATATTTCAACGAGCAAAGAATTTTTCGAATTTCTTTTTTCTTTTTCATTTCTGGAAAGAAAGATTAAAAAGTTCGAATAATTACTTCTCGGTGGTCTATCAGAGCGTTTTACATTCTATACATTTTTTGAAATTAAATTGAGGAACTAGATCCAGTGCAGCTGAAATCATTGATTAAAGCATGCCATGGATTTTTTGAAGTTTGGAAAACTTCTGAATGTAAAATCAGAAATGGTCTGTTTTCTCATTATTTATAAACGGAAAAAAAAATAAGATTTAAGAAATAATGCATAAATTAATGTGTTTATTTATTTATTTTTAATACATTTTTTACGTTTTTATTATTTCCTTTAGAAATTGTTTTCATATGAGAATGTGCTTGAAGTTAAATTGGAGAAGACTTTTGAAATTTACAAAAAAATTTCAATCTATTCGTGTTTCTAATCAAGGTCATTTTACACTTTCCGCTTTTTCTTTATACTGTGATGCGGTACTCCTGATTAATCTTTATCAAAGATATTTCTTGTTATGAATTTTCTGATCTAGAAAGCAGAGTTGTTTTTAACTTTGTCGCACTCCTTGATCGGTTTGATATGATAAATACTGATTGCTCAAAAGTTACTAGTATTTCATTTCTAAAGTAATAACTTTCGGCTTCTTTATTTTTAATAGACTTCAAGCAAAATAAGTTTGCCAGTTCTTTTATGTTTTTTAATGAATGCTCATTCTTAAACAAATATTTCTTTTTTACAGTCTTTCTTTCTATCAGTTTCTTTTTAACATTTTCGAGCATAGTTGAAAAGTGTTTATGAATTCGGTTTGTCTGTCTTGTCTGCCATCTGTCTGTCTGTCTGTCCGTGTTCTAGCTCGCGTAAATGTATTCGGGGTTTCATGCAGTTGATATGTTATTGAGGTTTACTATGTTCGGTATTGAAAATGAAGTATGTAGCACTTATACTTTTTTTACAGGGGCACTCAAAAGAATTCCATTACATTACGTTCTATCGGGGAAAATCATTTGCGGTTTATTTTAATGCGGTTACACAACTTCAAACTTATTGAAATTGATATATATCACAGAAGTGCACTACAAGAGGCTTACTATAGAATATGCTGTGCATAGCACTTATAGTTCCTTTACAGGGATACTCAGAAGAATTCCGCTACATTATGGTCTATGGAGAAAAATCGCTTGAGGTTAATTTTAATAATGTTTCACTATTTCAAACATATTCAAATTGATAGTACAAATCCACAATGAACAATCTTTATACCAATGAAAAGAGGAAGCTTAAAAAAAAAAAAAGTTAAGACATTATAAATGTTCAATGTGTCCACCGTTTGCTGCACGGCAAACATCTACGCGATAGCCAAACTCGTCCCACACACGAGAAAGCGCATCTGCAGCCTCACGCACAACTGACAATGAAACGAAATCGCGGCCTATTGCCGCGCGACCGCTTCTGGAACCATCACCGCTTTGAAAGCCGTGCACTCAGTAACAGCCAGATACGCTTTCTCGTGTGTGGGTGGGACGAGTTTGGCTATCGCGTAGATGTTTGCCGTGCAGCAAACGGTGGACACATTGAACATTTATAATGTCTTTAAAAAAAACTTTAAAACTTGCTCTTTTCATTGGTATAAAGAGTGTTCATTTTGGATTTCTACTTTAATAAATACATTTTTTTGAAAATGGGTCCATCATTTAGAATAACCCTGTATATCTTTATTACGTTTGAATGCCTACCGCGTAATAAATGTCGCTGCTATCCTCTGTTTTTCACGATTTCTGCGATAACTATATCTCAAGAACGAACAGATTGTCATTTAATTTTGATTGCAGTCGATTTGATTTATATACAAGAAAGTTTTGTGATGGCCATAACATACTAGTTTTACTTTCGGGGCTCTAACTTTCGTAAAATTCAGCTAATCACCACGAAATTTGAATATGCTGTGACGGTGCGCCGTACTACATTACATGTTAAAAATTGCCCTCGTTTCGTGTATAGTTTTTATGCAGATGTATGTCAATTTTGTTTTTGTTACAATCAATAAAATTGTCTTTAACATATCAAGACTATTATATACGAAGCATTTATTTTTATATGAATTAACACAGATTATGACATTGCTCAATACTGTTTTTTTATCAGAACATTTTACATAACTATTTTGTCTTTCTTTATGAATTTAAGAACTTTATTTCGTCAAATGAATTTAACAAGGTATTAACGAAATATCAACAAGGTGTCAAACACATTAAAAATATACTTTTAATATGGTCTATTTTTAAGCGAAATGAATTATTCTAGCGTAGGAGTTGCGCTTATGATACATAGAAATTTATTTCAACAAAACTTTGTAAAATTATGTTCTTCATGTACCATTTGAATAAATTGGCTTTGTTTGATTGAATTAAATATTTGATCCTAATATATCACTTAGTCATTTAATGCATAAGAGCGGCTAATTTAATTAATCAGTAATACGTAAGTGGCATATGCTGTAACATTTTTTTAAAGAAAAAGCCTGGCACGTCATGACTATATTAATTATTTTTATTGAACTCTTGACATGTACACATATAATGTCTCGCCTGAATTGTTCTACCACTTATATTTTTCTTTCAACTACGTATCTCTGCATCAAAATACTCTAAAATATCCAGATTCTAATCTAAATAGAAAAGAACAAAATATATTAAGTGAAAAGTTATTCATTTTTTAAATCCTCTATTGATTTTCGGGTCACTCTATACTTATTCCAAAAACACTCTAAGAACGACATTTTCAAAACTGAGAAAAAAATACTCAAATCTGAGTATGTCGCATAGTCAAAAAGGCTCCGAATCAAAATTACTCAAGTTTAAAACATGTATATACTCATTTCTGAAAACATGCACATACTCAAGAATAAAACTTCATGTGCTCATATTTGAGAATGTCCATGTTTCAAAAATGAGTATGAACTGACTTCTATGTGCTCATTTTTGAGTATTTCCATGTTTCAAAAATGAGTTTGAACTGATTCTAATCATTTTTGAGTATGTCCATGTTTCAAAAATGAGTATGAACTAACCTTTATGTGCTCAGTTTTCAGTATATTCGTGTTTCAGTATTTTGAGTATTTCTGGTTTTTCAGAATTGAAAGCAATGGGTCGTCATATTTGAAACAAAAATTTCATAACAAAATGAAAACATCGATTTACTGAGATTTGAAAGTGTCATTTTTCTCAGTGAAGTTGAATTTTTATGGTATTTTTGCATTATAAAAATAAACCACAATAAGAAATGAAACTACAACATTTTGTTTATCGTTGAAGAACAAACACACAACTTTCAAAAACTAAATTACTTTATCATTTGATCAAATTCATCAAATAGATATTTTGATGTTATTAAAAGGACGGTGGTTATAAAACAATTTTCCCTGTTTGGATGCATCTATAGCCAAATCTAAAGAACAAAATGAGACCAGACTTTATATTTGGACTTTTGAAGGCATGAGAAGATAAATTCCACTTACAAAAATTAGTATAATATTAATACAAATGTGGCCTAAATGGAAAATTTGGCCCTTTCAGTGTCGAAAACAATCAATAATTACATAATCCATAGAAAAGTGGATTGTGTAATTTTTGTGTGTGTGTGACAATAGCATCCCTAATTTATCTTGAAAAGGTGTTGAGAATGTTCAGTTGAACAATTCATTTGAAAGATTGTCGATTTGAGATGAGTAAGCGTCCGTCCTTGATATGATTGCAAGTACAGCTACTAAATATATAGAAGCGTCAATTGCAAGGGTGAGCAAGCCTGAATGTATACTCAGCTCAAATCGTTAGTCATCAAATCGTTAGTTTACCTGAACGTTCCCAACACCTTTTTAAGTCAAATTAATGACGCTGTTATCACACACAAAAATACATAATCCATTTTTCTAAGGATTAATGCAATTATTCCTTGATTAATTTTCCTTGTTGTACGAAAGTACAGCAAGGTTTTGGTACTTGACATAAATGGTATTTTTTTTTTCTTTTTAGTGGAATTCATCTCCTTATGCCTTCAAAACTCTAAAAGTGAATGTGGTCTCATAACGTTCATTACTTTTAGCTACAGAAGACTTCAAACGTGATTTTTTAAAACTACATTGTATTTTGTTACGTTTTAAATATTAGTAAATTTTATTATTTTAAATATTCTAAAAAGTGCTCTCAAAATTTTATGAGCAAGGATTCGTTGTAAAATAATTTTTTTTGGTAAATACTATACAAACAATTATTGATAACCGTATAATTAAGTTATCCTAGAACAATTGTATTCAATAAAGGTAATTTTCATATTTTATATTAAAAAAAGAAACAATTTTCATTTTAACTCACAAACTGAGAAATTGCATTCTATAAAGAAGTGCCTTTTTACTGCCTCTTAGAAGAACTCTACTCGGTTATTGAAAATGAAAAAGTGATGTCAAAACCAAGATTCTATTGTATCTTAACTCTTCATATATTTCCATTGTCGTCATATCTAACAAAGAAAACTTATCTGCTCCGAACCATAAACTTGTCACCTGTAGCACCTTAGGTTACATTGTGTTGCTTAAAGTAAAATCTCAGTTCAAAACTAATTATTTGTAAGGCATTGAAAGGAAGCACTAAGATATTTCAAATCGAACATTTTTCTAGATTTGCTGCTATTTATAGAAAATTAAAATAAATCTTACAAAAACTTAGTTCATAAATATCTTATTCTCTTTGAAGTTTTGTTTTTAGAATTAACTGTTATTTAACTCAAGAAAATTTCTGCATAGAAAAGTACAAATGATTTTCTTTATTAATTAGTATAAAACATTTTCAAATACAAAATCAAATACGGATTTCCGTAAATATATTTAAGAATTAAATTTGTATTTTCATTATATATTCAATAAAATAATTGATCTTTTTAAACGTTTATTATTATTATTATTATTTATATAAAATGAATAAAAGCTTTTCATTGGTAGTTGATAGCTAATAATTTCTCAGAAAATAATTGGATTATGAACACTTTATGGATACTTTATAAAATAAATTGTGGTTGATATTTGAGAATAATTATCCTCAACAATATCTTAGAAATTTAAGTAAAACTATATTTTCCGAAATCTTTGGATTTAAAAAAATCTATGATATTAATGTACAATAATACATAAAATAAATAAATCAAAACGATAATGACTTGTGAATGATTTTCTGTACTTCTAATACACGTTTATTGTCTTGACAGATTGTCTACATATTTATTTTTGTTCAAAGTGTTTATACTATTTTATAATTTACGTGTCATTTATCATAAATATAAATTTGCAGTATCTTATCATGAGAAGCGCGTTAAGTATAAACTGAAACGAGTTTAGTTCTGTGTCTGTAATGAGAAAATTATTTTCAAAGTTCGATGGAACTGTTGCTATAAGTATACAGGGTGATTCTGAACAGCTCTTCAATAATTTGCATGGAGGTACTGGTTTTTTAGAGGAGAGCACACTACAACAAACACTTATTGAATATGAAACTAGAGTCGTAATGCCTTTATTCAGTCGTATCAATTATTATATCGTGTTCATTTTTTCATACTGGACGTCGCACTCCAGTCTGAACCGATATTTTTGTTCATAAATTTCACAATAAAGAGAGCATTTTCAAAGAAATTTTTAATAGACATACTCTGCTTTGGGTGAAATGCGATGACATTACAAAGAGAACACGGTAATTTGGTAAGTGACAGTAGGTAATGTGAAATACATTCTAAAACGTGACGCGTCCAGTTTAACGCTTTATGGAAGCGGGTGAAAATCATTTCCACCACCATCAGCGGTATCGTTAAATTTAACATTAAAAAAGGCAAGCTCCTGTTAATTTTGTTAAAATATCTTCATTATTGTTAAGGTTATAGACGGGCTTCAAATTGGAGTGAGACACCCTGTATTTTTGACTGAATATATAGATTGCGACCCTAATCTCCTAAGAAAATGTTGTTTGTTGTAGTGTGTTCTACTTCTATGAAAATTATTGAACATTTTTTTTTCTGAATCACTTTGTAAATATGACCATTATTATTTAATCGGAAATAAAGTTGCTTACACCCAGAAAATGGAATTGATTAAAACTACAAAACATAGTTTGTTGAGTACATTTTGGTTGTTTCAAGCAAAATATTTAGTTGAAGGAAAAAATTGGTTTTGTTGCATGGACAAAAAATATTGTTAAAACAAAATTTCATCAATTTTACTTGAATTAACAAAATCTGTTTTTGTAATTTTACAATAATTTTGTAATATAAATTTGTAATTCCAGCAAAATTTTGTTGTTTTTACAAAATTTAAATTGTTGTGTAGTAGCTATAACTCTCTCACGTAACTTGGTTTATTTGACTTATATAGCTATATAATTAAAGGATTAACATAATTTTTGGATTATTAAAAGTTATTATTATTTGGACGGACCAAGGTAGTTTTAAAAATAACCCTCTCCCATTTAATATTTTCTTCTATCTTTACAAAGAAGAAAGTATTGGATTCATGAAAATTTTCGACTTCCGGTTTTAGATGGATTTTAGAAGTTCCTGAACACGATTTGACTGTTTTTAGAAAATGACTGCCTATGACTCTGTCTTTCTGTCTGTATGTGACAAAAATTTTGTGGCCGCTCTATTTCAAGAACTAATGCACGGAATTTAATAAAACTTTATATTCAGTTACTTCCTGATATAAATTGGTGCTGATTAGTTTTTGGCGTAAATCTCGCAACAGGTGGCGCTACTATGTTGTATTTTTCGCGATTTCTGCAATAGCTCTATCTCAAGAACTAATGCACTGATTTACATCAAACTACAGATTGAGTTAGACCTTCACATAAATAGAAGCTGATTAATGTAGCACAGTTATTTTTTAATTCATTTTCTGCAGTGAATTACTCCTGTAATCCTTGAATACTTTATACCAGTGTATTTTTATCCTGCTTTTTACAGGCGTAACTCAGTGCTTAAAATGAATTAAAAATTAACTATGTTTTGCCGTATGCTGGGCTTTGTATTGTCGTCTCATGTTTGCCGCAGAAATTTTCATGCTCATGAAGACATTTCCATCTTGTGCTGTGGTTGCAGTCGGTTCGACATATATAATAGTGAGAAATGCCGAGTTAGGATATCGTTCCTCGTAGCTCAGTGGTAGAGCCTCAGAACACTATTCTGAGAACCCGGGTTCTATTCCCAGCTTGGGACATTGTTCAATCTGTAGGTTTACGCTTGAAAAAAAGCAGAATAAAAATTCACTTGTTATTGTTCAAGGCTTGCAGGCGTAATTGACTGTTAAAAATTACCTAAAAAATAGTTAAGTTTAGATTGGTTCTAATACAAAAATAATTTTAAAGTAAATATTATAATTGTTTATGTAACAAAAATCTTTTGTTGTTAAAACAAAGAAAATTCTTAAAATTACACAAAACAATGGTTCTTTAAACAAAAGTTTTTTTTGCCGAAACTAAAAAGAACTCTTAAAGTAACAGATAATTATATTTATTTTGAGAAAACTTTTAACAAAAGAATTTTATTAATTCAAGTAAAATTGGACCATTTTACTTGGATTAACAAAACATTTTTTTTTTTTTTGTTGGAATTGCAAAAAAATATCAGCAATATTTTTTTGTTGATTCAAACAAAGTCTCCATTGACCCATATTTAAACGAAAAGTTTTGTTGGGCGAACCAAATTTTTGTTGATACAACAAAACTTTTCTCTGGGTGTATATATAAATCCATAAATATACTGTTGAAAGTTAAATTTTTCAAAATCCATTAACTTTTATTTTACCAACCACCTATTTAAAAACAATAAAAATTATATTCCCATGTTTCCTTGGGACTTTTTACATGTACTGAAATATATGGATGCATAATCCCTGGAAATTTATATATTGATGTAAGTGATCGTACATTAAAAAAAAGAAAGAATTCGAATGGGCAAATCAAAATATCGGCTCTCTTCTAAATTCAATGTTAATAATATTGTAAAACAGTTTACATATGATATTGATTTATTTATACATAAAATTGAGATATCGTACAATATACCTGTTGAATATTTTAATCAGTGGAAAATATTCGTTATTGATCAATTAACTATTGCTCTAAAGAACAACATTTCAGCTCTTGTTACTATCAATATGAAGCATCTCTTCCAACAAATTACTAATTTTTAAAATAACTTTGTAATTACATATGTAGATAAATCTCCAAATAACTAAGCCATCATATTCAAATTATATTATCATCAACTTCTTACATCCACTATTTCTTCTAACAGTTCTTTTAAAAAAACTAATGATATTACACTGATAAACAATCGTAAAATTCATAGTTATTATGAACTACTTGATATTCCCTCTACTAATTTTAAGTATCCATATTTGTTTCTTATACCCAAATTTCATAAAACACCCACTAAATGCAGAACTGTTGCTATTGGATGCAATACATATAATAATAAAGCTCACAAAATGCTATTAAAAATACTCAGTCAATTATACACACATACACTACAATAGATAACACATGATGATTGTTTCTGTGTTGTATATATATAATGTCATTGCTATTGAACTTTAAAAGTTAGGATCACTTTTATTATATATATGACACTTTATTACCAAAATATACAATATAATTTAAAGAAAAAACTTTTAGAAATTAGACTAATACTTTTCCTTTTTTCCTTGCTTTGTCATTTTCTTGCTTGTTAGAACTGAAGTTACATCCCGCTTTTAAAGTCGTGAAACATTTATTTCTATGAATGTAGCTAATTTCTGTATTTTTTTGTAATGCATTCTAAATGAAAGTCTATTTCAATGGAAATTATTTTAACATTTATCTTGAGAGAATATCTAATTGACACAAATTGAAATGCGTTTATATCTGTCTAATAAAATGATAGAGAGTAAATTTTTTCTGTTTAAGGATGCTTTTTTAAATATTCTTCCCTTTTTTCCGAAAAATTGTAAAGCTAATTTTCAGAACATTAATCGTTGAAAGAACTTTCAAAACAGACAGAATAATGATCAAGTATGAATTATTAATATTGATAGGTGCAAATGCTGGGAAGATTTTCGAATGATTTCTGGCTTTTGAAAATAATCATTTTTGTATATCCACTGTTTCAACATTCACAATTTCTATTATGTTCTAATTTTCGTATGATTATATTTAAAAATAAATATGCGTATAAAATAAGAATATTTTTTTTAAATATAGAAGTGAGGTGCAGAAAACTGTATATTTTCAAATAAACTGTTTATAGTTCAAAAGCAATCATTATTTTATTATTAAAAGCTTACCAAAACAAATTTCATCATCATTTTTGTTTATTTGTCTGTTTAATTCTTATAAATTTCAATGTTGGACGGCAATATATGATATTAATGTTTACTGTTTTAACAATATAGACCATAACTAGTTTTTAAAATATTTTAAAACATAATCGTTAAACTTTGTTTCTTATAAAGGATTATTATTGCAGAGATATCTTCTTCCTAAAAGTTCTCAATTCATACTACATTTCCTTTTAAAGTCTACATTTTTAACTGTATATTTTTAATCTCTGTCCACGGATAACGTTTGGACAAATGCTCCGATTTTATTTATTTATCTATTTATTTGAAAAAGACTTTGATGTTGTTCTTACACAAATATCAACAGGATCCAAAATTTTTATTTTAACATGTCTCTTTTTGATTGTATCGGCTAAAAATTTTGGAAAAATTGGCCAATCACCAAGAAATTTCAATATGTTATTCAGGTTGACTAGGTTTTAAAAGTAGACAGTGCATCGTCTTTAAGTATGTATTTGTTCTAGAGGACAGCGTTATTTGATGAGCAGTAACTCTGTTGAACAATTGGTGTAATATTCAGTGATTTTATGGACCTTAACTACTCATTAATGCGAACCATTAAAAATTTGAGCTCTATTTGTAAAGTTTTTTTGAACTTCCAGAATTTACATTTTGTTAAATTTTCAATCGAAGTAGTATAATTTATGATAATTCATGCTCAGTGAATGTGTACAATTATATTATTGGCATTATTGTTATTATTTATATTATTATTATTATTGTTTATGCTGTTCTATGCCTTATTATATACTTACAAATTGTAAGTATTTGATGTATAGTTATACTCTTGTATTATCTCTAAATCATTCTCCACCGCTTCGCTTTTTAGGGGATAATTAAATGTTTTAACGGTAATTTTTTTTTAACTTTGCTAGATTTGTTAGTTAATTAAGCAGATCTTAAAGATAACTTTTATTCACTTCTTGACACCAATCTTGTAACATGAACTCATGTTTCTCTTACCTTTTATGAACTTGTAGGTGATAGGATCTCCAAGATTCATCCATCTTTGGGAGGGAGGATATATTACAAAATTTAAATGTTCGCGCTTCATTAAATTTATTCATTAAAAAAAATTTCCTTCTAAATTTTTTACAACCCTAATTATTCAATTATTTCTTATCTTAAATAATATTCCTTTCATTTTATTTATCTAAATCTCTTTCTATTTAAAATGCATAATTTAATATTTTATTCTCCTTCAAAATATCCTAAAAAACACTTCTCGTAATTATTTTTCTTCAAAAACCTTTTTATTTCTCAATTCTTAAATGCCGATATTTTATTCTATTTAGAATTATCATGTTGTACCATTTTTCTTTTTTATTTCGTTCTAAAAATCTATTCGCGCGCTTTTTCCTGGGAATCGTGTATATCATTCCAAATTCCTGCCGAGACTAAAACAGAGTCCGGAACTGTTTCGCCACTCTCATTGGCTGCTTCATTGCTGCATTGCTGTAGAAACACTTGCGCCGTTCTGATATTTAACCGAGAGACACGAGTCAGGAGCCCATATTTGTGTGTGTTTTCGGCGGTCTACAAAAACCGTGCTTGTGTGAAGTGATATTGCTAGATATATTCGAATGTGCGATATTGCTTGTCTTAGTAATACAATGTAGTTAAGAGAGTAAATCGGTGTTTTTCTAAAGTGGTGAATGCTTTATTCTGTACGATATTCAAGCTTCATAATAAACTATGTGATCTAGTAACAAGCAGCTGATATATTTTGAGTTGGGAATCTCCAATACTTTGAAAACCATTACACACGGTTCAATATTTACGACTGCTAATTTACTATCATAATATGGTGATATTCAATTATCGCCGAGTTGGAGTTCAGTACTGGAAAATCGTCACACACACATATATATATATTCACAAAATTATTTAAAATAAAAATAAACAAAGTCAGCATCATATTCTATTTCATTGCGACTATTTTGGAGGTGGAAGGAGGCTTTATCCCCATCACACCCCGTTACCTATCTGTGTCCTTATGGCATGGTAGAATGGTATGGAAAATTAAGCTTATGGTATGGAAAATTAAGCTTATGGTATGGAAAATTAAAGTTAAATTGCCTTTTACAGTCATCTCTTCCGCACCGATACAGTGCTTATTTCCGATTTATCCAAAATCGCAATGAAATCATCTGTGGTGTCATTGTGCACTAATTACCGCCTCAGTCTTGGAGTCGCCTGTGAGAGACATTAAACAACTCCTTAAATTAAATAAGCTGCTTCAAGCTTTGTTAAAATTACTTCTAGATCTTGTCAATTTGTGGTAGTATATTATACGCATTTATTTCTCCATTAAAACAGGATTGAAGTTGTTTTACAGTAATTTGAAAATGGATTATATGATCTCAAGTAATTTTGGTGTCAGTTCTAAGGAAGGTATGAGATTAATGAGAAAAACAAGTTCGTTGCATGGCAGACAGTAATGACGGTTAAATACTGCACTTATCCAATACTGGATACAGGACTCTTAACCGATTTCAGATAACGCAATCGAACCCAACAAAAGGCACTGAGAGGAGGCGAAGCAGGTCCGGTCCCCAACCTAGGCCCAACACACTTTCGCCCCCAAGAAGCGTGTGCGAGTCCATAGGAATGGACCACACCTTGGAGACTAGCGTAAAGCCAGTAACCTGAGAGTTGTTCTAACGCCAGCTTGGATTATGGAAAGCTTACAGAAACGACAACTAGCTCCTTGCCAGTGGACAAAACAAAACATATAAAATATTAGTAAAAATACATAAAAAGACAGCATAAAAATAGACAAATTAGTCCCCCGCATCCTCTGTACCCCCGGATGACAAGGCCTGTGGCGTCAGGGCTATGAAGTGGGAAATAACATAAAAAATTTGGTCCGGCCAGATCGGGTGGGGCCGTTTGTTTTCCGTTTGCTCATCCGATCTTAAATAGCCACCTGATTCCCTCTACAGCGTAGTGGGTCTTAACATGCACTGATTTGATAAAATAGAGTTCCGCCTGATGCTGTCATGGAGACGGAATCGACACACGTGATCCTGATGATGTAGTCATGAGACCAGAGGAGAGATCGATCAACACCTGCCCCCGTCAGGGACACTTAAGCAATTCTCCGAAAATGGATGGTGCCGCTACGGCATCGTCGGCTGAGTTCTCGGTCATCCCACTGCGCCGAAGACGAATTGACTCGAGATTCGAGACTACTCAAAGAAGCTCGTAGCCTGACAGAAAGTAAAACAATTTTATCTCAAAAAGAAACAAACAAAATCAACCTTTTTTTCATATCACTGCGACCATTTCGAAGGGGAAAGGGGGTTGTGAGTCCAACATCCGCCTCCATTTCGGGTCTTGCTGTCGTGTCACCGTGCATTAATTTGGGACGAGTATATGCAATATGTTGTATCACAGAAAAAAATATCTCAAAAAGAAAGAAAACACAAGTTCTTTTCATTACACTGCAGTTATTTCGCAGGGGGGAAGCGGGATGTTAAGTCTTCAACCCACTCTTTTTTGGGATGTGCTACACCAAGCAGCAAATAATCCCTGGCCGAACCTTCGCCAAATGTTCTATCCCAACTACTTTTTCGTCCAGACGACCTCACTCCCTGAGGTCGGCAGAAAACCGTAGGATTCTGAAAAGTTGTGCAAACGTTATGAACGTACTGCCGACCTCTCTTTTCGACCAGTGAGTTGCAGGCTATTTTCTCGTTATCCCCCCCCCCCCAGCAAACGTTTGTTGCCCTCTTGTGCTTGTGGTTTTCTAGCTGTGAAAACCCTTCCCTTTAAAACTTCTCTTTGTATTAAAGATAATATATAAAGAAATACATTTCTTTTGATGTGAAATATTAATCTATATTTGTTTTAAAATTAATTAATCCTTTTAAAATAAAATACACAGAAGTGATTTTTTCGTGAATATAAATTGCTTAGTAAATTTTCTTTGGAATTAATAAACACTCATCTCTAAAAAAAAATTTAAATAACCTGACAAATATTGTATAAAATGTTTTGAAATCAGGAGAAATTTGGGTATTTATTTTATAGAATTACGAATAGACATTCATACACATATGATCATAATGGATTTAACTGCTTTACTCGTGTTTAAAATACTTGGGTTTAAAGAGTAGATTGGTTTTGATAATTTAAATGAATAAATTGAAAATAAGGAATGTTAAGTAATAGCAAAAATTTTTAATATTAAGGCGGTCCTTAAAATAATTTTGTTTTTCCAAAATAATTTTCCCAAATATTTTTCTCAAAAATATATTTTAACAACAAAAAATTATCTGACACATTTTCTGACTCGTTTTAAAACATACCAGCATTATATTTCCATGCATGATTTCTTGAATTGATTTGTAATTAAACAATTTTTCTCCTCATTTTCCTATAAATCGTTTATATCTAAAATTATAAGTGATTATTGTCTCAGAACGGCAGTATTTTTTCCTTTATCGTCCTGTCGCGTTCGGAAATTCTGTTCAAAACGCCTACTTGACAGAATTTTCTTAAAGATGTTCTGCCTTTACCGAAACACGGAAAAAAAGTTCAATTGCATAGTTTCTTGATAAGAGCGGCTGAAATTTTAAAATGTTTGCGAACAAAAATTAATTAAAAGGTGCGTCGGATTTGAGAACAGCCTTAAAACAACTTTTTGTGCTAAATGCGTTTTTTAAAATAAGAACAATTTTAAAAAGTATTTCTAAACTAATTGGGTAAATTTTGAGAATAGAGAAAATACCAGACTAGAAATATAAAGGAATTTTACATCGCAATTTTAAGAAAAAATGGAAAGATTAATAAGAAAATTAATTATAATAATTTATAACATAGATTTTGTAGAATCTACCTCGGACCTTTCTGACGCATTCATGAAGTCGTTTACAATGTAAAATGTTTTTTTAGTTCTCTCTTTCTTTTCTTTCTTTCTTTCTTTTTTTAGACTAATTTAAAACCTGTAACAGATAAAAAATATTTTTTATTTAATTTTAAACTTTAAATAAACTTATATTTTTAAATGACCTGAAAAGCGTGTAGAAAATGTATGTTCGAAGGATATTGAAGGACATTTATAATAAATATTTTCTATTCAAAACATGTTATTTTTTTTAACACATGTTTCATCTTTTCTGCAATACATAAAATTGATATAAAAAGCATTTCATTATTTTACGTTCTTCGATGCATCGAAATTTGTTGTTAATAAATGGAATTTTCATAAATTCAGATTGTTCCTCAGATGAAATTTGCAGTTTCTAGGCTTTCCATATTTTTAACCGTTTGGCAAGGTTTTCAGTATTTGTATCTCAGGCGTGTAAAATTCGCGGTCTATCAAAAAAGTTATTTCTTATAGCAGTATATCCGCGCTTTTATCTACTCCCTAAATTTTACTTTAAACGAATGCAAATATTTTCTTACTATTCTAAATTTATTATCTGGTCTTTTTATATTTTTCCTTTATTGATTTAAATCCCCAAAAGAATTGTCTTCAGTCCAAAGTATTTGAAATACATAACATTTTTGTT
The DNA here is from genome assembly GCA_963931845.1 of Maratus michaelseni. Lineage (NCBI taxonomy): Eukaryota > Metazoa > Arthropoda > Arachnida > Araneae > Salticidae > Maratus > Maratus michaelseni. The sequence continues at coordinate 250,119,337 of OZ007590.1, read as the reverse complement.
CTATTTAATAAAGCAAGTTTTTAAGTATGAATAAGTATTCGCATTTCCATAAAAAGTGTACATAAGTCCCTTCTAATTTCTAGATTTTTTTTTACGATAATTAACGAGTGATATTTTTTTTAAGAGATGGAAAATTACTTATTTTTTAAGGAAATAGCTAAAAAATTTATACGTTCTATGACAACTTTGCACGTCCTGTTACTTCATTGAGTATCTGTATGGGTTAAAAATGACTTTGCTTGGAAGATAACACTAGAGGGGGGACAAAAGATGACCTCGAGGGAGAGACCATGGTTACGTGTTTCAGGAAGAGATGGAAATTACAGGGGTATATTAGTCGGGGAACAAATTGTCGGGTATTAGTTCGCCTTATGATGTCGGCTAATATTATTTTTTGAATAAATATCTACCAGTTAATATCTACGGTTAATGTAATTACCTGCCGATATCATCACTAAACTACGAAGATGGTCTATTGAAAGAGCACGATCTATTGATATTATATAATGTTACTGTGCAATTACCAACTTTCTGCCGGCAACTCGGATAAACGGCTAAAGTGATTTCGATTTCTTTTGCTGCCTGGGATGGTGTCATTGTGCACTAATATGTGACTAATGAGAATATCTAATTCTTTGTTTGACAGAAAAATAATTGTAAATTTAACTCATAAAGAAAGAAAGGAATCAGCACTTCTTTTTCCATTTCACTGATACTATTTCGGGGAGTGCGTGTGGAAGGGGGTTATAGCCTAATCCACCCTCACCCCTTTGCATTACATTTGTACAGCCCATGTTTTAATAAGAATAAAAAATAATTTTCCTAATAATCATCATTTGTACAGCCTATGCTTAAAACAATGTTCAGCATTTGTTTCCGGCTAAAATTCCATAACAAAATTAAAACTGTACAAAAAAAAAAAAAAAAAAAAAAAAAAAAAAGGAAAAGAAAAAAAAAAACAGATTTATAAATATATATTCGAACAACGCGCTTAAACGCTGAAATAATAAAAATGAAATAGGCTTCTGCAATAGTTGAAATCTTTGGCGATTTTGATTTGCTATTAACCCCTGGCATTGCATTAATACAAAAGTACAGTTTTAATAAACTTCAAAATTTTATTTTTATACATAATTGATATTTTTCATATAAAATACGTTTTGGTGTTGTTAGTGGACAAGCTATCTTTCTATTTAAGTATATATTAAATGTAAGTATATATTAAAGTATATATGTAAGTATATATTAAGTATATATTAAGTATATATTAAATGTAAAAAAAAAAATTTAGAGTTTTAAATTACAAATAGTTTTAACCATGTTTGGTTGATCGTGCAGTGTAGTATGTTCTGTAACTAGGGAAACCCGGGTTGTTTTCCTGGTTTTAATAATTTTCCAAATAATCAACATTTGTACAGTAACAAATATTGAAAAAAGAATGCTACATTAAGGCACGAGAATATGTCAAATGTGTAAAAGTTAAAACAATTGTATTAATAAAAAAAAATGAAATCATGTTAAATGTTTAGTATTGCCTGCTCTATTTTAAGGGGGGAAAGTCAAACAGCTCTTTTATTTTCTTGGGGGTCAAAGTTACTATGCACGCACATCTTGCTCCTTTGTGTTTACCTTGAATAATGACAACAAAGTAGAAGTTTGCGTGATAAACTTTGTTGTATATAACTACGCTTGAAATGCATACTCGTGAAAAAGTTGATAAGTTAGGTATTATCTTAACTTGTGCGCAAAATGCAAACATTTCACATGAAACAGATTAGAACGTAAACTCTACGTTCTATAAACTCAACGTCAAATTGCCTTTTTGTGAACAGAAAAAAATACTTACAAAATACTTTTTCTTAAATTTCTTTAACAAAAAATCCGACTTTTTGAAGATAAAAAAAAACTAGATATTTCTATAAACTTCTAAAATTGTTGAATGTTTTGTCTTAAAAGAAAATGAGACTTTTTCTTTTTAGTTTTCAGTGTTTGAGGGTATTTTTTAAGACTTGTTTTACTTGGTGAGGCGTTATTTGAGAACGAAAAAAAAATCCACCCATCATGATGTAAAACAAAGGAAAATAATATCCAGAAGAGGAAAAAATTGCAATTCAGCAAGCAATTATAAAACAGTATATGAATGAAAAAACGCAGATTAAATAAAAACCTACATTTGAAACAAATAATGGGTAGCCTGGAGATTATTTGCCTCTGTTATTATATAAAAAACTTCTCTTTTTTTAGAGGTGTTTCGTAATTATTGATTTTTTTTTCCTAAACAAAAAATAGTCATCTGAAAACGGCACATAATTCTCAATGAAATTATAAGGCTTTAAATTCTCTTGCGTAGTTACAAACATCTTATAAAACAATAGTTCTTAGCTCACAGGCTATCAAAGCCTGAGAGCTAATGTGCCCGCCGGTTCTGTAAGTACGTATGTATGTAACGCGATAACTCTTGACAGATACAACCGTTTTGCTTCAAATTTTGTTTATAGGTTCATTGTGAAAAGGCGCTTCCCTGATTAGATTTGGAGGTTCATTGGTTAAGTATAAAGGGGTGAACGGGGAGCTAACCCCCTCCTTAATTTAGATAAATGGGTTTTTCATGCAGAATTATCCGATTTTCTTGAAATTTTGTATATAGGTTCATTGTTATAAAGCGCTTGCCTGATTAGTTTTGGGGTTCATTGGTTAATTATAAAGGGTTACGGGGGCTAACTCCCCCTTAGTTTAGACAAATGGGTTCTTCATGCAGAAATATCCGATTTTCTTCAAATTTTGTATATAGGTTAATTGTGATAAGGCGCTTCCCTGATTAGTTTTGGGGGTTCATTGGTTAATTATAAAGGGGGGACGGGGGCTAACTCCCCCTTAGTTTAGAAAAATGGGTTTTTCATGCAGAAATATCCGATTTTCTTCAAATTTTGTATATAGGTTAATTGTGATAAGGAGCTTCCCTGATTAGTTTTGGGGGTTCATAGGTTAATTATTGTGAAGAGGAATTATCTTCACATATTACACTTCTAATTAATTTACACCTTAGCCCCCCCCCCCTAAAATAATTTTTTTTTCAAAATTACCATCCTAAATCTATTTTATTTTTCTACGCTGTAAATGTATTTAGTCCCAGCCTTTTGTTCCTTTTATTATAACTCCTTTTCAATTCATTTGTAATTCTTTCGCTCTGCGTTCTCTTATAAAAAAAAAGAAGAAAAGAAATTATTTAGCTCGCCTAGCAACTGTGAATTTATCTCTATCCCACGCTCAGTCAAATTTACCAGATGCCCTCTGCTACCCTTTCTCGTTTAACATTTTTGTTCCTCTATCTTCTGAAATTGTATTATCATTGTAACGTACATGTCTATTTTTAATTTTTAGTAACACTCCTTAATATAACCCTATGTGAACCAGACTCTTGTGGTTTGCAAGCCTACTATATTCATTCCTCACTGTTGGCATCTAAAAATTCATATTTGATCGTCATCAATCTCCCATTGACTTAACATTTAACGGAAAACAACACCTGCGTTTCTATCACATTCCTCTCGCCAAATGTACGTTAATCTGGCTACTTGGCTTTATGTAACTCTGTCATCACTGATCGGTATCCACCGAAGAAATTATTCTAATTAATAATCTTTCTCTCTCGAACCTTGTGATTGATAACAACATGTAAAAGCTGTATTAAGTGTACGTTTGGAGTCCCGGGTACCATTGCCTTCGGCAGCTGTACCTATTCGACGATGTACCTGTGCTTTATCTGAACCTGGATTAAACCTGCATATATATATTTAATTTTCGACTCTTTCTTCAAGATGTCTCTCCTGTGTCTTCTTTTATTTTTTTTAATAACTTACGATCACGACGCACGAAACTCCAGTACACAGATAAACGGGATACGGGGGGCTGATCCCCCCCTTAATTTAGATAAATGGGTTTATTGCTCAGAATTATCCGATTTTCTTCAAATTTTGTATATATGTTCATTGTAAAAAAGCGCTTCTCTGATTAGCTATGGGAGTTCATTGGTTAATTATAAGGAGGGAACGGGTCGATTTGTTTATTTTTCAAAGGGCTTATTTCAAATTCTTTGAAATACGAGTATAATATGCAATTAGTGTGAATAGCCTGTGAGATCAATGCCCTCAATTTAACTGGGCAGTTTTCTTTTTATTAACACTTTCCAACCTAGTTAAAAAGTGTTTCTGACTTCGGTTTGTCTGGCCGTATGGCCGTCTGCCGTCTGCCGTCTGTCCGTGCTCTAATTCCCGTAAATATGCTCGGATTGCCCTGCAATTTTTATATGTTATTGTCGTTATCTCTAGCATGTTCCCTATTTCAACGGAAGTCTGTAGCACCTATAGTTTTTTTACAGGGACACTCAAAAGAATTCCGTTACATTACGGTCTATGGGGAAAAATCATTTGCGGTTTATTTTAATGATGTTACACAATTTCAAGTACATTGTAATTGATATATATCACTAAAGTGCATTACAAGAAGCTTAATATGGAATATGATGTGCATAGCTCTTATAGTTTCTTTACAGGGACAGTCAAAAGAATTCCGTTACATTACATCTATGGAGAAAAATCGTTTGCGGTTTAATTAAATAATGTTTCTCTATTTTAAACGCATTGAAATTTATATATATCACTAATGTGTATTACAAAAGGCTCACTGTAGAATATTGTGTGTATAGCAGTCATCGTTCATTTACAGGGACACACGAAATAATTCTCTACTGTCTGTTAACAATAATTCCTGGAAGTGCGTTTTAAGTTGCTGAACGCGATTTTAAATTGAACTCACTTTTTGTCTATTACTTGGTGTGTATAAATTCTGTAGATCCTATACAGGGTAGCACAAAAGTTCGCAAACACATTTCCGTTTATTGACAGAAACTCCAGAAGGAGAATTTTAAATTGTGCTACGCGTTTCCTAATTAAACTCAAATTTAGTATCCTATGTAGTATATATACAAATCTATAGATCATATACAAGGCAGAATAAAAGTATTCGGATATTTTTCCGAGTATTCTTGGTAATTCCTGAAATGGGTTTTTTAAGTATGTTATGCGTTTTTCAAAATTGTTTAGTTAGATATCATCTTACACCTTAGTGTATAGATTTTCAAAATTATTTTGGAAGTGTTGGAAAGTGTTACATTATCTATGCTTGACGCATGATTTTTTGTTCTTGTTTTAGCTACTCTGAGCACAGATCTTAAAAGCAATTTTTAACAATTCAAATTAAATAATAGAAATTAATTATAGCTAAACATAAATAATACACATTATGTTTCATGTAAAAATTAAAGAATATATGTATATTTTGAATATGGGATATTTAGAAATTTTATGCTTTTAATCCATTTAACTACGATAATATAAAATAATGTTTATGAACCTTGATGGCGGTAATTTTCACTTTACTATCTTGCAATGACGTACATTGCCGCACACTACCAGAATATCCTAAAATGCTGGCGAAAACGCGGAAACAAAAGCTAAAATATTCCCACGCTCAACCTTGTAAAATTGTATCTCTGATGTAGAATGTATGTGTAGATCAACTTTATTGCGTATAGTAAAATCATTACGCTTTATTTTAGCTCATACGATCGTGATGTTGAATATTTCGAAAAACAATGATCGTTATTGTTCAAACTATACACTGAAAATTATTTTTTTCTGGCGATAATTTTCAGTACTTTATATGGACTGTGTTTCAGGAGAGATGTTTCAATAGGTTTTGATGGTAAGCGTTACAAACTTCGAAAAGCCTATGCAGAATGAGCAGTTACATATGTCCTTGCTTATCTTGATGATATTGTTTCAGAGCCATCCAAATCCAATCGAAATAATATATCTGAGAAACAGTTTGTAATAATTTATCTTTACAACATGGTTGACTTTAATTGCTACTTTTTCTATTTTGAGAAATAATACTGTATTATTATTTTATTATTGCACCCGATAAATGCTCGAAAATTCTTGAATTTTTCTCGGAAGTTCACAAAATTATATTATATGGTACTTGTGAACTCTACATTTCATAAAATGCAGACACTCCAGTTATTTTGCAACTTGTTTTCGAATAAAATTCAGAAAAGCAAAAAAAAATTCTAATTTTGGCCAAGATTTCAGGAAAATATGATGTTGTGTGCTGGATAATCAAATAGGAAACGTAAGCTACTGCCTATGGACCCGACAACTTTTGAAGCCTCCTCCCCATCCCTCTCTTGGCATGAGATATTTAAACATACCTTATTTCCCACTCATGTCAGTGGCGGCCGAAGAACAAATAAGCACGAAGGCTAAAATCGACAATTTCTCTCCGCCACCACCTTTCCCTCCCGAACCTCGATTTACTTTTCGAAACTAGCAGTTGTAATTTAAAGGCATTTGTTATTGAAATAATATATTATGTTATGTATGCAATATACATGGTTTATTTGTGAAACATATTTTATAATAATTAAAAAACAAAAAGGATTATGAATAAGGAAACTGACTGTATATTGCATTGTTCTTTTTAATAAAACATATAATGAAAATATCATCTAGAAAGATGCGACGAATTGATACATTTGTACAATAAATCCATTCGAATTAAAACTTTTAATTATAAAATCTAGTAAATGACAATTTTGCATCTGAACATATCAAATACATTCAAATTATGGAATTTACAAAGATGTACTCAATATAAAACAAGAACGAAAAATCATGCGCCAAGCATAGATTATGAAACACATTCCAACACATCCAGAAAACTGTAACGAAACTTCACCGTTAAATAATGTAAAGGAAGATATGTAGTAAAAGGTTTAGGAACCATATAACACATTTAAAAATCTACTTTTAGAAATTATCTTCTATAAGCAAAAAAAAGTCAAATTATTTTGTGCAGCCCTGTATAGATTTAGGTACGTACTAGATAGCATCAAAAAATTTAGTTCAGTTAGAAAATTCATATTTAGCAATTTACGCCAGTTGATGGAACTGTACTCGTATACTTTTCTACAGCCCTGTATATTATCTAAAGACTTTTGTACGCATCCCATAATAAGCTGAAATTTAATTCAGGTAAAAAAGGCATAAGGCAACTTAAAATTCACTTCCAGTGATTAACAACAATAAATGACAATGTATCTTGTTCTTTGCGTAGACCTGCATATTTCAGCAGGAAAATTCATATTGCAATTAAAAACTACCCTTAATTAATTCACTTTTATAGTCAGTAATACTTACGAATTTCTTTGTGTAGCCCTGTATATGATCAACAGAATTTATACACACCACGTACTATACAAAAATTTAGTTAAATTTAAGAACGCAAACCAAAATTGAAAACGCACTTATCATACATAGACTGTAATTATGGCACTAAGACTGTAACCGAATTCCTTTGTGTGTCTCCGTAAATGAACGATGAACGCAATGCACACTATACTTTTCAGCGAGCAATTTATAGTGCACCTCAGTAATGCTTATAAATTTAATTATGCTTGAAATAATGAAACATCATTAAATTACACTGCAAACGATTTTTCCCCGTAGAACATTGTGTAACAGAATTATTTTGTGTCATTCTGTAAATGAATAATAAATGCTTTGAACCCACCCAATATTTTACAAAAAGCATGTTTTAGTATACTTTATAATTGTATATCAATTTCATCATGTTTCAAAAGGCGTAACATCGTCAAAATGCACTTGAAACGATTTTTTCCCATTGGCAGTAACGTAAAGGAGTACTTTTGACTGTTTCTGTAAATAAACTATAAATACTACAAACTTCATTCTCAGTAGGGATCAAGCTGTAGTAAACATCAATGACATTCAAAAATTTCAGGGCAATCCGAGTATATTTACGAGAGTTGTAGCAGGAACGGACGGACAGACAAACCGAAGTCACAAACACTTTTCAACTAGGTTGGGAAGTGGTAAAAATGGGGCGAGAATGAGAGGAATATAAAATTTAGTAAGAACAACTTATTAAGATTTCAGGCTACGGAAAGGCACAAAAATATGCCATTGAAAAATAGATGAAGTTAAATTCTTTAAATGAATATTACAGTTTTGAGAAAAGCAATTCCATGTAAATATCAATAATTTAAGTTTTTTTACAAACCGATCGCAGTACCGCAGATTTGTTTGTAGAGTAAGAAATTTTCAAATAAGGAAATCGTCTGCATCTTATTGAAAGCTTGAAAAGTTATAGTCCGTTTCATACTTTACACTTATCAACATTCACCTACATTTAGAACTTTAAAAGGAAAACATTACAAAATGAAATCAGTACTTTAAATCTCGTGCACTTTATAGTTAATTAATTTACAAATGTTAAAGCACTTTTTAAATACATACCTGACTTATTCTTTGAAAATCTAACATTTAAAACTATAAAAATTTAGGGGGAAATAACATAGATGCATCCTACCATTTCTTTATATAGTGAGGCTAAATAACTTATCTCCAGACTTCATTGACAAATAACAATTTTCCTCCTCTCACTCCTTTCCTCGACGAATTTGATTACTTGTTATCAGAATTACAGGCGGCTAAGACATTTTCAGCATCCATCTCCGAAAAAAGATATATGAATAATTCTGTGATTCACGATGGAAAATTTTAAAAGTACTGTAATGATGAGCAGTTTGAAATTGTGATCTTAAATTTGATTTATATTAGAATTATTTTAATTTGGCTTTTGTTTATTTTAAAGAAATTTGCAAAGGAAGCTTAACCTCCCTTGTTTCCTCTAAAGAGCCGCCCCTGACAGGTGCTATGCTTTATAAAAGAAAAAAATTCGTAACAGTAAAGTATGTGTATAAGTAAAAAATTAAGATATATTATTTAACGCCTCAACGTTTTGAAATCCAAGAAATTTCTCCAGAATATTTGTATATGGTTGATAGAAATGTGTGTAAAAACTTGTTATTCTCCATAACGATATCTTCAAAAAGTCGTAATTTATAATAGACTTATGAATGTCCAAAAAGTATAGAATTTTTTAAGGTATAGTATATATTATTTATGAACATGATACAAAAATATTAAATTAAATTAATTTCAAATTAAAATCTGGTTTTTGAAGTGGAAAACAAGAATGAAAACACCAATAATTGAATTGCCTAAGTGTCTTTAGACTGAATAAGGAGATATTCCCCTTTGTTGAGTCCAAAAAATCGGTTTTCTGTTTCGCATTTTTGGTATCTCTGAAGTGTGTAAAATATGTACCTAAAACGATTTTAGATTATTCAAATTACGAAATTGCGGTCGTTTTAATGGTACCGTGCTCAAGCTGAAAATCAGGTAATTTGTTTTTCTTCACGTATTTTTCTCAAAACCATGTATTTCTACACGCGATACAGCATAGAGTTCAAACAGACCAAATGATTATCAAACAAACATTTGGTTTTGAACGATCGTCGCTTTTTAGAGGCCATGAAACTATTTAATAATAAAAAATTAACTGTCAAATATTTTTTCTAACCCTTTAAAGTTGAAAAACAAACACGCCAAATGAGTAGGTCGATTTCCAAACAAACGCCATTCTGTTTTCTGGGAATCGGTTTTAATTAAAATGAGTTCATTGCTCTGACAATTTAACTGGTTTTCATAAACCATATTATTTCTGTGTTTCATATATATCTACGAGGCACAATCCTACATCGCACAAGGTTGCGCCAGTTGGGCAGACGCATTTTAAAACAACAAAGGTGCCACCAGTTTTATATATTTTTACACACAAAAAATTTCTTTAAATTGACAAAAATATACTTGTTTAGTGAGGAAAAATCTGGTTTTGTTTTTTCAATCCTTCATTTAGAAAAAAAAAACACCCATTTTTGGCCTTACAAACTGAAATTTCTCCTTAATCCAGCAATAATGACAAGTTTATAGCAGTTTCGATTACTCATTTGAGAAAAGTAAGATGAAAGTTAATTTTTTCTAAAAACGAATTGTACTTAGAACCTTGCCAAAAACGCTAACTGTCTAAATATTTACTTCATCCTTATAAAATAAATAATCCTAAATCAAAAGGTGTTTAAAAAAAAACACCCATTTTTGGCCTTACAAACTGAAATTTCTCCTTAATCCAGCAATAATGACAAGTTTATAGCAGTTTCGATTACTCATTTGAGAAAAGTAAGATGAAAGTTAATTTTTTCTAAAAACGAATTGTACTTAGAACCTTGCCAAAAACGCTAACTGTCTAAATATTTACTTCATCCTTATAAAATAAATAATCCTAAATCAAAAGGTGTTTAAAAAAAAAACACCCATTTTTGGCCTTACAAACTGAAATTTCTCCTTAATCCAGCAATAATGACAAGTTTATAGCAGTTTCGATTACTCATTTGAGAAAAGTAAGATGAAAGTTAATTTTTTCTAAAAACGAATTGTACTTAGAACCTTGCCAAAAACGCTAACTGTCTAAATATTTACTTCATCCTTATAAAATAAATAATCCTAAATCAAAAGGTGTTTAAAAAAAAAACACCCATTTTTGGCCTTACAAACTGAAATTTCTCCTTAATCCAGCAATAATGACAAGTTTATAGCAGTTTCGATTACTCATTTCAGAAAAGTAAGATGAAAGTTAATTTTTTCTAAAAACGAATTGTACTTAGAACCTTGCCAAAAACGCTAACTGTCTAAATATTTACTTCAAGTTCAAGTTGTAGATAAAATTAAAGACACTCGGTAACTGAAAGCATCTGATTCTGGTCATTCCCAGACATGACTTGACCCGGTGTAGTTCACCAAATTTTTGGTAATTACTAAACGTGGAGGATTTACCTACATCTGTCTATATCGCTCTTTTATTAACATCCATCAGTACATAAAACATTCATTATCGCACATTTAAATTCCATATTTGAAGTTTCTAAGTGGTTGTGACTTGGAGCTCTTTGTTTATAAGTAAGTGACCAAGTATTTTCCCGTAATTGTAAAATACATATTAATGTGTAAATTATACTAAGCGGCTACATATATTATTAGATTGAGCAAGCTATATTGCCATTTATTTTATTTTTAATTTTTTATAAAATGTAAATTATTAAATATTATATACGGGATTGTCGTGCACAGTGAAACACGGGCGCTTTTAATACAAAGCTTGTATCAGCAGATGTTAAGTTGCTCAATGACGCTGTATTTGGAGTATTCGCCGGATACAATTCAAGTGTGGATGTTGTTTCGCTTGGAAGTTACAGAAATAAAGTAATTTTTTGAACCTGAATGTTACTCATAACTTTATTACAAATCATACATCTTCATCTAATTGTATGTGGTATTTCAGTTCAACGGCCGGGACCGTTTTTGATGGTGAGGTTGAAGCAATTAAAGTAACACTGGTTCAACTAAATGCTCGTTGTTCAATTTTCAATCAGGATGTCATTTTCTCAGATTCACAAGCTGCGATTCCGGCGGTTGCCAACTGCTATCAAGACCCTCGCTCTATGTCTGTGGTGCAGTGTAGATCTTTAATAAGACAGATGCATGATAAACATAAGACAATTGTCTTACAATGAATCCCCTCACACTGTGGTATTCCCGGTAACGAAAAGGCGGGCGAATTGGCCAAAAAAGGTTCTTCTGTTAATCAGGCTTCATGTCACTTAATTAACTATAAACTCTTCAATGGTTAATCAAATAATTAAGTATTCACATATATCACTACTAAAGGAACGAACAAAAGAAAAATCGTGGAGAAATACCATCTCTAACCTCCCCGATTGTCCAAGAAGCAGTGCTGTAGCTGCCTTTCGTCTCGCGACCAAGCATGATTGTTTATGTGTTCATCTTTTTCGTCTCCAGATAGTGGATAGTCCTGCCTGCCCCCTCTGCCGCAGTGGTGCGGCGATGACTGCTGACCACCTCTCTGACTGTTCAGCACTCACGAAGAACTGCATTTACTCCCGTTACTCGGAGGCCAGAGACTCTTTACACATTTTAACTTCTTGATTTTATGTGGTTCTCATGTTAATTACCCTTTACTTTGTTCCTGTGTTTGGTATTATCTTTTTACATATATTTCTGTTTTTCTTTTCATGATCTCTGTTTGGCGAAAGGATAATGTCTGTTCGCCTGCTGCATTGAAAAAAAATCAGTTCAAATACCACATATATGCTGAAAGATTTCTCCACTGTATACCAAGGATTTAATGCTAATAAATCCGAAGGAAGATGTACGCAACCATTTTTTTTCCACACATGAACATAGTAAACTTTGAATTATAAAACGCTGGTACACAGGTAAACAGTATATAACTGTGTATCAGAAAATTATATTTATTTTATAATGAATATGCTACATTATATGCTATTTTAACACGCTTTTATGTCTTTGAGAGATGAGTGCCCATAGATAGGGGGCATGTTTCTCGCCTTACTAAACTAAAAAACTTCAATACCTCAGCTTATTACTTTTTGGACAATTTAAAGCTTTCTTCAATGTGGTCATTTACACATTGATGCTCAGGCACAACCATGTCGTATATCAGATTACTGAATACGTCGGGACGCATATAAAAAATCCGCACTGCCACAGTATACTAGGTGTGGTATACAAAGAGATAAATGCTAATATTAATTTAAACTGATTTTATCCTGTTAATATTCGTATGTATTAGTAATTTCGTTATGCAAAAAGCTCCCAATAAGCAGAATTATATATGCAATGACTGAATTTTTTTCAGTCGAATATATGCTGGAATGAGAGTAAAAGTGGATTAACTCACATTTTTACATTTTTATGTTTCTGATACACAATTACGTATTCGGCACATATTGGAAGAGCAAAAACGTTCTATCCGACATTCTTCTGTTATTACTCTCAATAGCCTTTTTTTCTTTAAACATACGTCGAACACATTACAAATGTGACAAAAAACAGAGAAGTGTAAAAATGTGGGTTAGTCCAATTTAGTTCTCATTGTCGTACATGTATATATAAGTAACTCTTATTTAACGTTTTATAAGAATCTGACACACTGTGCACTACTCTCTCCTATGTTTTTAAGACCTTAAATTTTTTATAAATACAATGTTAGAATTATTTTTCCGTATTTAAAAATTAAAAGTAAATGAAAAAAATCTTGAGTAGAGTGTTTCTGCAAATTTTGCAACCTTTTCATCCTTTTTCTCTACTCTTTTTTCATAAAAAAAAAACACAGCTGAACTTTCCCAATTCAGCTGTCTTTCTATATAAACACAATGTTTTGGCAATCTTTTCACCCTTCCAGTCGAAAGACTTTCAGTTTAGAATATCGCTCTCGAATGCAGATTCGCAATTATAAAATTCTGCATTTTTAGAACAACATTTATGTTTAAAAAGGAAAGAAACGAAGTTCATGAAAATTTATAACTTTATTTTTAGTTACATTATTACCCATTGTTTTACTGAATAATATAATTCAATCATTTTTATGTCCAAACATTTCTAATTTGATAGAAACTTTTTCCCCATTCACTTATTATTTAAATATAGTTCCTGTTTTTACTAAGCGACTTAAAAAAAAAACAGCTTCTGTCTTTGGCCTGTATATATGTGTGTTTATCAATAACCATGAGATGGATTTGAACTTTTTACACTACAATGCTAATATACCAGGGAGGTTTTAAGCTAAAACTTGTATATTGTATCGTGTATAGTTTTCTATAGGAATAGGTCAAAAATTTTAATATGATTGCCTCCTGCGTTTTAAACGTGAATAATGCTGTGAACTAGAGTGCCGTTATGAATAAGAGTGTTGGAGTTCGAAGAAGAAAACTAGAGTTTTCGAGAGGATTTTGGACAAAAACTAGTCCAGATTTCTATTACCTTGTGCTTTACAAGCCTGCCATTATCAGCAAGCTAATGTCTGTTGGCTACTCTCACTCGTCTAATCGAACTTGGCATGTCAAGCATTGCTAAAGATTGTATTCACTATCTATCTCAACTAATGGTTAAGCGCGAAAATCTCGTCGAAAGCTCAAATGTTATTCACGATTAATCTGATTGGACTTCAGCCGCAATCATGTCTAATCATATTAATGCTGAATACCATTTGAGCGTTCGACCGAGATTTAGTGTAAGGTTTGGAAATGTAAGTTGTGATAGTTTGAGCAAACATTTTCAATCTCATCATGCACAATGTGTTTATGTAGACACTTTTTAACTTATAAAGGCACTCTACTTGAAATAAAATAGATTAAATTAAATGCGAATAACAATAAAAATTGTCAGAAAAACATTCTGTTATGCCACACCGCTTTCTCTAAAATACGTCAACTTTCGCACAATAAGTAAATAAATAAAACATTAATGACGTTAATAACATGAGTATTTCAGCAAAATTGCAAGCAAGTCGTGTATTAAGAAACAATCATTTGAAGTCACTTTTATTAATTGTTTAAAAATTACAAGTGTCTACTCTTTTTAACCTAAAAATAAATAATATATGAACTTTTCCAATTTAGTACAAAAAGAACGTTGCTGTATTTTTTTTCATCTCTCATTTCGACAATTTTATTCCAGTCAAAAGGCTTTTATTTTAAAACCATAGTTGGATGCAGATTTACAGTTTATAAAAAACTGTGCTTTCAGAACAGAATTTTTGTTTGCAAAGCAAAAAAGCGTAGTTCATTAAAATTTATGTCTGTTTTCAAACAAAATAATTCTCGTCGTTTTATTGAATAATACAATTTAATAAATTTTATGTTCTAGAATTTCTAATTCGATAAAAAAACATTTTCCCCATTGGCTTATTATTTAATTATTATTTCTATTTTGAAAAATACATTACATTTTTCATTAATATTACAAGTTTTTCAAGATTTCCAAAAGTAGTTTTTTTCAGTGAACATAAGAAAGCTTTTCTTTTAATTCTTATTCAGTCCTTTACTTTATATTTTTATTAGTAGTTTAATTAGAAATTAATTAATTTAACTTTTCAATTTTATTAAAATTTATTTATTTATTTGTTTTGAATTTACTTCTCCGCTATCTCTTTTTTTCTGAATTTAAATTAGTGTGTTTACAGCGTTCAGTAAAAAATTTTGGTCCACAGTAGCGGATGTAAAAAGTTTCTGCGTATAGTCTAACATTATTTGCACTATAACACTAACACTATTAAAATTATTTACACGTTTCTGTTTATTAAGCCTCTATAATTACACTAGGTTCTTTAGTATATCTTATATTACGTGATTCGTACATCACAGCCGCCAACTCGTGACCGATTAAACAAGAAAGAAAAATCATGCTTCACGAGTAGATTATGGAACAATTTTCATCCCTCGCAGAATACTGTAACGGAACATCACTATTTAATAATGTAAAACAAAATCTAGATAAATAATTAAGAAACGCATAACACAAGTGAACACTCGATTTCAGTAATTAGCGCCCTTAGACCCTTAAGATATTAGAATTCTTTTCAGAAGCTCTATATATAATCTATAAATTTGTATACACACCGCATGGTTTTATAAAATTTAATTCAGCTGTAAAACGCATAACACATTTGAAAATTAATTTTCAGCATTTATTGCCCATAAGAGATAACTTGATTTCTTTTGTACAACCCTGTATATGCTCTACAGATTTTTATACATACCACATATAAGGATAACGTTTAATTCAGCTAACAAATGCATAACAATACTAAAATCGCACTTCCAGAAATTTCCATCCAGAGATGACACTATAAAAAGTTTTTTTGTACCCTTCATGCATAGGAATTTATTTGTATTCTACAAAAATATCTCAGTAAACTAAGTAGAGTTAAGATAGAAAATCCATAAAATAATTACATAAACACGGCTAAGCAATAAACAAAACACCCATAACCAGTAATACTTACGAATTTTTTGCATAGTCCTATATATAATCTATAGTTTTTATACACACCGAGTAAAGTACTAAAATTTATTTAAGTAAAATGAAAATGCACACCTCACATCCAGCGATTATAGTTCATAGACACTATTTTAACCAATATCTTTTTGTGACCTTGTAAATGAACAAATAAATGCCATGCACTCCATAAAATACAGTGAGCATGTTTTAGTGCACCTGAGCAATACACATCGATTTCATCATATTTAATATCGTGTAATAATTTAAAAATACACTACTAATTTTTTCCCATATTTCATAATGTAACGGAATTCTTTTATGTGTTCCTGTATATGTATTATAAATGCTATGCCTCCATATTCCACAGGAAGAAGGTTCTATTACGCTTCAATAAAGCATATTATTTCCATTTTGTTTTAAATATAGGTTAACTTTATTAAAATGCACTGCAAATAATTTTCCCCCATAGACCATAATGTAACGAATAATTTTTTGTGTCCTTGTAAACGAATTATAAATGCTATACACTCCATTTTTAATAGGGAATGTCTTATGGTAAACCTCAATAACATATACTCAGCTAATGGAATCCATGTATATTTTCTCGAGTTGGAGCACCGCCAGACAGGCGGTCAGACAAACCGAAGTCCTGAGTACGTTTCAACTATGTTGGAAAATGTTAGATAGTAGTGACGTGATTTTATTAGTGTCTAGCTCTACGTAATAAAGTATACAAACGTCTTACTGTTTACTCGAAGATATTTCTAATGATATTGATTCTAAAATTTGCCACCTAAGGCCATTGCTATTGGTAAATCCCCTTACTGGTTTAGCGTGCTGGCCATAAAAATGCGTCAAATAAATATTCATTTCCGTTCTAGTCTTCTTTACCACATCCGCATGGTCTGACTGAAGATACTGTGTAACATTCTCGCGATTTTCCTCTAATTTTGAAAACATTTTCATAAACGTTGAATTGTTTGTGGTCTTCAAAGGAGTACTTAAATACTTAATTCGATTTATCTCAGAATGTATTTGTTGAAGATTATTTAAATTAATTCTTATTTAAATTAATACATCCAAATTTCTATAAAAGATAAAGTTATGAGACTTCGTACAATTATTTTCAGTTACATAATAATTAAATTGTCTTCAAGGTGTTTCGTTTCAGAGAAATTTTCGAAAATATGGTATTCATATTTTCGAAAATCATTATTTTAAAATTATTTTTTTATGTTTTTACATATCATAATTGTTATATATACAAATGTCTATATATTACAAAAATTGCAACTTATACTTCTTAAAATTTGAGGGTGATAGAAAATTTTTAACAAAATTGTCTTTTTTAGCGCCCTAAAATCTATAGGAATCACGCAATATGTATCGACAAACAGAAAGTTCTGTTATGTAATGTTTTCATAATTGCTATATAAATGTCCATAAAATCCTAAAAGGAAAACTAAAATTTCTAAAATTTGAGGGTGATAGAAAATGTTTAACAAAATTTCTTTTTTAACTCCAAAAATCTGTAGAAAACGCGCTATGTTTATCGACAAACAGAAATCGGTGTCATGCAATGTTTTCCTAATTTCTATAATGCCCATACAATCGAAAAATTGAAAGTAAAATTTCTTAAAACTAGGAAGTGATTGAAACTTTTTAACAAAATTTTCTTTTTTACCGCCCTAAAATCTATAGGAAGCATGCAATGTATATCGACAAACAGCAATCTATGTTATGTAATGTTTTCTTAATTGCTGTATAAATGCCAATATAGTCCGAAAATGGAAAGTAAAATTTCTTAAAACTGGAAGGTGAAAGAAACTTTTTAACAAAATTTTCTTTTTTAGTGCCCTAAAATCTATAGTAAACACGCAATGTAGCACAAACACGCAGAAAGTTATGTTATGTAATGTTTCATAATTTCTTTATAAATGCCGAAATAGTCCCAAAATTGAAAGTAAAATTTCTTCAAACTGGCTGGTGCTAGAAAAATTTTAACAAAATTTTCATTTATAGCGCAGTAAAATCTACAGGAAACGCGCGATGCATATCGACAAACAGCAAGCTATGTTACGTAATGTTTTGATAAGTTCTATATAAATGCTGAAATAGTCCAAAATCGAAAGTAATATTTCTTAGAACTTGAAGGTGATAAAAAATTTTAACAACATTTTCTATTTTAGTGTCCTAAAATATATGGGAAACACATAATGTATATCGACAAACAACAAGCTATGTTATGTAATGGTTTCATAATTTCGATATAAGTGTCCATATAGTCCAAAAATTGAAAGTAAAATTTCTTAAAACTAGGAAGAGTTAGCATTTTTTTCCACAAACTTTTCTTTTTTAGCTCCCTAAAATCTATAGGAAAAAGGTAATGGATATCCAGAAACAGAAAGTTCCTTACAATTTGTTGAAAGTGTAATTAAAGTTTAGCTCAACCACAGATTTTTCTAGCGTGAAATTGCGTGAAATTGCGCCTTTTTAATTGTTGCGTGTTGACAGCACAAAAACTTTGATATTACTACACACTTACTCATACAGTAAGTGCATGAAAAATCCTAATTCAAAATATTCAATTGATCCAAACAAATTATTGGAAAATTCGAAAAACATAAGATTTTTAACACTTTTTATAATACAATTTTCAAGAGGAAGGATAAGTTCGAATTAAAAAGTGTGTTGAATTATTCATGTTCGATTTAAAGAGTACCGACTATATATTGCATGGCGCTCCATAACAGAGAAATGAAAGTCACGCGTACCCCCGATTTCGAAAAGAAGACTAAGGAAAAAAATAAAATCTGCAAAATAACCAGTTAAAGATATAAGTATAAATATAATTCCCCCCCCCCCTGATTTTATTGAAGCCCTCAAACGAAGGATGTGGGGTGGAAGGGGAAGCAAAATATATCTTTTAAAATAAAAATTAAAAAATATTTATTAATCTTACTCCTTCTGCAACAGCGTAAATGAAATACGTTAATTAGGCAGTATTCTTATATTTTATTAAGAAGTTATATTTATTTATTTTCATTTTTAAAATAATATATTGATGCAGCTGCCGTTACAAATAAAATTTCAGAAACGTTTATGCAAATGAACAAATGCCTCGCTATAATTCTTCTGTAACAACATCCTAAAGATACAATTAACATTTAGATTTACGTGAGACTAAGATTCTATGCAATCGTAAAAATCTTTATGGATCAATAAATTAAAGTTTTCATTTCAAGCGTTTCATTTCGGTAATGAAATTCGGTAATAAAATCACAGAATGTAGCCAATCTTTAAGATTAACTACGTATATATAATTAAAATTTGCTTAATCCTAAATTCGAATTATGTGTAAATATATCTCAATTGAAAACAAATAAAATTTTGATAAATGAAGACAACAATTAAAACAGATTATTGCATTCTAATAAATTCAAATCTGCTCATATAAAGAATAAAACCATTGAATATATCAAGCATTTAATAGGTTTCATTAATTACCATATCTGTTTTAACTTTTCATAAATAATTTAATGTTAGAAAATGTGTCTGGAAATAAATGCATTTTGGTAAATATTTATTAAGATTAGCTTAATAATAATGCAATATTTCTTATTAAATCTTTTTAAAAAGATAAAGTTGCGCATAGAACGTCAGTGAATTTTTCTCGAAGACTTAAAGTGTGTTTAATAGTGTTAACAAAATTTTCACATTATAAAGAACGAGAATAATGGTTAAGAAAAATTATTTATACATTTATAAATACTGGCATCTGTCAGGCCGAAATATCAGAACATTGAAACGCGTACTTAAAATATAACATTTTAAAATAAAAAATGTTTTATTTTTATGTTTACTGTTCGGTAGTGTAAAAGTAAGTTTGCAATAACAACTATTGAATCTTCATTTTCAAGTGTTTATTCAGTCGTCAATTGCCTCAAGTAGCGCTGAAGTACTAATGTATCAGCAAGTGCACCCATGTTTCCAATTTGCTCGTGTCCATCCTTTGCGAAAGGCACATCAATGAGAACATACTCCAAATGACGAACTCTACTAAAAGTGTCATCAGTGTTCCAATTGACAACTCATTTGGACCAATGTCCACAGCAATTTTTGACAAAGCTAAACCCTGGAATTTGTTTATGGTGACAGCGTATGCAACTGTAAAAGACAACTGAGTTCATGAGTATGAGACACCTTTTTTCCAAGATTTAGAAATAACGGTGGCACGCAAAAGACCCATGGTAATCATTAAAATCAACCCTTTTAGCTTGTAGCAAGCCTGGATGCCGAAATCCTGGGCCATAAAAAATATATTTTACTGTACGAAATGTACCGTTTAACAATCCTCCCTTTGACCACAGATTAGTACGATAACATAACTCTGTATCCAATTGCTAAGAAAAGTTCAGCCTGAAGTCCAAATGAGTGATCATCTTCACTCTATCTTGCCATTTGATTATTGTGTTCTACTAATATTCTTGCTACTGTCCATGTTGATTTACGAAATATTTCTTGATTATGTTCTGCAACTTTATTATTTGTTGGAAAAAGGCGTATGTCATCTTGAAACCTTTGATGTTCAGAAGAAGGCAGTGTAGCTTTGTCGTTACACATAGGATGAGTATCGGTCACCTGTATCTTGGAAAATATTGTTCTTGTATCACGGAAAACTAATCAAGAGTCTCTCGAAACTAATCAAGAGTCTCTGTCTTTGCTAATCGACCTTTGTCTCATTGAATTTGTTAGGTGAAACAATTTTCAGAAGTCTTAAGCACTATTTCTCCGCGCAAAGCCAAAATGTCTTTTATAGAATATTTCTTATATAGAGGGATGTCTTTTACAAGCTGTAGCTGCCTAATATCTTCAATGAGGTAAACAAATAAGCCTCCAAAAGGTTCAATGCTATCTGGTTTACCTTTGCGACATCTTTGTTGAAGGGCAGCCATCAGACGATATTCGATCATTGCAAATTGATCAATAATGATAAATGACACTGGATCAATGGCGAGCTGTCGATTTCTTTCTGCTTAACTTCCTACATCAGGGAACAATTTCTACTGCAGAAACTTAAGCCATTGGCTTGCCTTTTTAGTCATAAATCTGCACCATTTTACAACGACTGTGTTTTATTTTATAAAATTTTTACTCCTTTTTAATTTAATTCGAACGACGGATTACCTACTTACTTAGTAAAAATTTGATGTCTGTATATTTGAGTTCTTCATATGTTCCGAATGAACTCCGGGGACCTAAAAAATGTGGAAATTCTAATATGCACGCATACACACACATATATACATGTGGAATGGATTAAAAAAATCAGAGAACCTCAAAATGTTAAAATATGCTAATATTGCCATACTTCGGTGTTTAGCATGATTAAAATACATTCCTTACACTGTATATATACAGAAAGAAAACAAAATAAATGCAAAAAAATAGTATTTGCGCCAGGCTCGCGTCAAATTTTGCTCACTAAAATACGCCAACTGTCTGCAAACCCGATTACGGAAATTTTTATCATACAAACGTTCATATATGTGAACACAAATATACATACATAATAAAACATATATACATATAAGGAATATATATGCATGGCATTATATTTTTTCTTGATTTTTTTTTACTTTCCGTTGGCATGCGACGAATACAGAAGTACCCAAATTCGTAACTCTGAATTCGTATTCGATTTCTTTTCTTTTTTAAATATAAAATCCAAACCACATAATTACATCGATTTGGAAGTTACAAATAAATGCAATGTCCGAAATAACAAAAAAAAAAAAAAAAAAAAAAAAAAACACGTGGTTGTTAACTACATCAGATATAAAACTTCTAAAAGTGAATCTATATCATAAATCACAAGTGTGTAATGAGGTGAAAATGCGTAAGTTACAACAATGGAGCTAATGTTTTAATTAATTGTGGGAGCACAGCACCGACTTCCAGTGAACAATTACATTATTGTAGCGCCCAAAATATTAATAGCACTTACACCAAAATTGGACTGGAAATCGGTAGTGCCAAAATCTCGCCGGATATTGAAAATCAAAAATATGCATCAACCGAAACGTCAGCCCAAAACTTTTCAATTTAACCGTAACGATAGCATTGCGATTGTTTAAATTATATTAATTAAAACATTAGCTTCGTTGTTGTAACTATCGCAATGCTATATCTATTGTAAAAATGAAAAATTTTGGGGCGAAGTATCGGGGCGTTAGGGTTGACGAATATTTTTGATTTTCGATCTCCGGAGAGATTTTGTCACTTGCGATTTCCAATCTAATTTTGGTGGCAGTGTGATTAATATTTTGGGCACTATCGTGTTCACAATAGTGTAATTTGTCATGGGAAGGCGGAGTTGTGCCCCGACAAGTAGGAGATTCAACCCGGGCTGTCCGGGTTGCTGAACATAAGTGAAAACCATTTTTTTTTAAAACTTTAATATAATTTTTACAACTGTATTAGCGTTTATTTTTCTTTTGCTGATGGTAACGAGTGGTTTGTTTTTACGAATTTTCGAATATTAAGAAAAGTATTTGAGGCATTAATTTAAAACTCACTACACATATGTATATAGTTTTTCTGCATCCGAAAATGCAATTTTTGTAAAAATTAACCGGTAATTTTTCTTATTTTTTTGCAAAAATTAGCTATTTTTTAAAAAGGAAAAAATATAAAGTGCGAAGTCAAACCAAAAAACGCACCATTTTGTTATTAATTAAAACGTTAGCTCCATTTTTGTACCTTATGCAGTTTAACCCTTTAACGGGCGGTGTCCACAAAAAAAGGACACCTAATTTTAATTCCAAAACTGACAAACGACACCAAGAATATTTAATTAAAATTTTCCTTTTATTAAGTATCGGAAAATAAGCAACTTTTTATTTTAAAATGAATTCGTTTTTAAATTCTGATGTCAGTCCAATATTTCATCAGTTTACAAACAGACTTACTCCGCGCCGGAAAGGGTTAACCTCATTGGTGTCCGCTTTGTTATGACGTCAATATTACTGATGCATATATTTGTGATTTATAATATAGATTGAATAATAATAAATGAATAATAGTAATAAATAATAATAAATGAATAATAGTAATAAATAATAATAAATGAATAATAGTAATAAATAATAATAAATGAATAATAGTAATAAATAATAATAAATGAATAAAATAATCGTATTGGGTGAAGATTTACGTCAAGTCCTACCTATCATTGTTAGATGTTCAAGATTGCTAACAGTTTCACGTTGTATAAAGAAGCATAGACTTTGCTCTGAATTTTACGTTATGACACTTGCAGAAAATATGCGTACCGTTCAAATAGAGAGAGAGTTAGCAAGGTGGCTGTTACAGGTTGGCGGATGTCAAACTGGGAAAACTAATAAGTAGCCAGCAATTTGCTATCCAGATATACAAGATTCAGTGCAGTAAATTTTCAGTGACATCGATCTTAAGTCAGTGACACCTCAAAAGCTTAAAGTTGATGAGTTAAAGTTGATAAAGTTGATCCATACTAACAGCGACAAATAATTTCACAATTAAAATTAATATTCGTGTTTTACAATATATGCCAGGAACTGATAATGTTTATGAAAGCATTGACACCATCATAAGTGATGATCTACAAGATCAATTTGCATATACTGAAGAATTTTTAAACAGTTTAACACCAATTGTTGCCACCTCTTAAATTGATATCAAAGCCAGGACCTATCATAATGTTAATAAGAAATTTAGTACCTTCTAAAGGTCTGTGCAATGGTACAAGACTTATAGTTAGTAACTTGCAGAATAATCTCATTGAAGCAAAAAAATTTATTCCAATATTGATGCAAATTTTCTCATTCCTCGAATACCACTTATTCTATCAGACAATAATATGCCTTTTAGATTTATGCGCATGCAATATTATATCCGATTGGCTTTTTCAGTGATTATAAATAAACCACAGGCCAAACATTTGAAAAAAATTGCTTAGTTTGTCAAATTATGTTTTTAGCTACGGTCAGTTGTATGTGGGTCTTTCAAGAGTTAGATCTTTTGATTCAGTTACTGTAGTATCTCCGATCACTGAAATGTACAATTGTGTATATAAATAAGTTTTCGATGCTGAAAATGGAAAAAAAAAGATAAAAATATTTTGATAATTGTGAATGGTGTAGATACTTTCAATATAATATGTATATATTTTTTTTTATTTCACCAGTAAATATTGTGTGAAAGCAAAGGTTTTTATATGCATGATGCTGGAAAAATACCTCTGTTATCATATTTCTAAATGGTGTCCATATCTAATGATATGTATATATATTTTAATTCAAAGTACCCAGTCCTAAGTGGAGAAGTTTTATGCATAGTATTTATATACACTGCTCAAAACAATTAAAGGATATTTGAAGTTTTATATAAAATAAAGATATAAACGAAATTTTTTTTGCCGAAAATAGAAGAAGAGAATCACAAATGCAAATTTTTCTGGTTTTCAAACTGTGGAGTATGCAAATTTTGAGTTCGACGTCAAAAACGTCGCTTCAGCGGCAGCGAATGAAATTTGACTTTCAACTGGATAAAAGAGAATGAAGACAAGGATGATCGGCATTCAGTGATTGCTTTGTTTCGATGATTACGATGTCTCAGCGAAGTCATTTGACAGATTCAGAAGCTTGGAGAATTGTTGATAGGTTAGAAGGGGGCCAAACTCAAGCCGAAGTAGCGCAAGCCATTGGAGTGTCACAAAGTGTCATTTCCAGGATCTGGAACCGTTTTTTGGAGAGTGGATGTGCAGGCCGAAGACCAGGGCAAAGTCGTAGACGGGCAACAACGCCCAATGAAGATCGGTATTTAGCGTTAAGAGCTCGGAGACACCGAAACATGAACGCTACTCTTCTCCAACAACACCTTCGCTCGGCTACAGGCACCACGATTTCAACTCAGACTGTCCGAAACCGGCTCCATGCTGTAGGTCTAGGTCTGTATGCTCGCCGACCGATGGTATGTGTTAGATTAACATCAAGGCATCGTCGCGACCGCAGGGAGTGGGCAACCGAGCATGTCAACTGGAGGAGAAATGAATGGAGCAATATTCTGTTTTCTGACGAGTCCCGTTTTTCTGTGCATTCGGATAATAGGCGTATTTTCATCTGGAGGGACCGTGGCAGTAGGAATAATCCTGCGTTCGTGCACGAAAGTGTCAGATTTGGCGGTGGAGGAGTGTTGGTGTATGGTGGCATCTCCATTGACGGGCGCACTGACCTCTACATCATTCGAGATGGAGCTCTGACTGATCGCCGATATAGGAATGAGATCCTCAGACCTATTGTAGTCCCTTACGCTGCAGCAATCGGAGATAACTTCATTTTAATGGACTATAACTGTAGGCCACATCGTGCAAACCTGGTGGAGGATTTCTTTTCGAGGAAGGAATCGTTCGAATGGAATGGCCAGCGTGTTCTCCAGACATGAATCCAATCGAGCACGTTTGGGACGCTCTAGGAAGACGAGTTTCTGGCCGCCAACAACCCCGACAAACTCTCCAAGAACTGGAAAGAGCTCTTCTGGAAGAGTGGGGCAGAATACCCCAACTCGTCATTAATAGCCTCATTGAGTCCATGCCTCAAAGGTGTTCAACGTTGCTGGCCGCCCGTGGAAACCATACCCCCTACTGAAAATGATTTTCTTTGAAGAAAACACCTTTTCTTATTCTTTTTTTCTCATATGCACAAATTGTGTTTTTTTCCTTTTGTACACAAATGCGCAATAAAATGCATTTTTTTCTGCCAAACATGTGTAATTTATTCTCATATAACCTACTATGTCTGTCGACCATGTATCAATCAGCTAAAAAGTTTCCCAGATACAAAATCCACCTAAAACTGCAATATCCTTTAATTGTTTTGAGCAGTGTATATATAATGCTGAAATTCTTATTCTAATATGCATATATTTAAAAGAGTAGACACTAGAGCGCAGATGCTCTGTACGGGATCGACTAGTTTAATATTAGATTGCCCACTAACAGCAAAAAAAAATCACTTTTATATGAAAAATATCAATTATGAATTCAAATAAAAGTTTGAAATTTATTAGATGCGATACGAAATTAGTGGTAATATTAGCTGCTTGCGAGAAGTTAATAGCCAAAGAAATCGCCAAAGATTTTGCTACTGGCTGCAGCCTTTTTGATTATGATAATTTCAGTGTTTAAAGCGTGTAATTATGTTGCATCTTTGTTAAATTTGTGTTATTTTATTTATTTATTGATGACGTTTTAATTTCGTTATGGACTGTTAACCAGAAACAAATCCTGTAAAATTTATATGATTTCAAGCGAAAACTGTTTGATATTTCATAATCGGACTGCATGCGATTTAGATACATTTAAATGAAATTCTTGCTTAAAAATTATTTTAAAAACAATAAAAAAACAAAAGATTGACATACAGTTTTCAAACAGAATGCATGTGAAAGAAGGTCGTTAATTTTCCTATTCGATGGTGTAAAAATTAAAATTGTGCGATGTGTAGAAGTAAAACATTGCAGTATAAGAGAAATGTATTGGTCAGGTGATGCCACTATCAATATGACATTAGCGTATTTCGCGGACGTGTTTTTGCTTTATAATATACTAGCAAGCTACGACCGCCACGCTGGTCAATTTCTCTTAACGAACTTTTAATCAAACAAAATATTGACATTTCATAATTCACTTTTATATTTTAACAGAATAATAAGGCTACTATAATTTGTGACTCGTGAAATAGCCAATATACACGTCTGCACACGTCGCCCTTATCATTATCTTTTTACGCATGAAGTTTCCCTATGGTACTCCAAAGAAATTGTGAAATTTGGTAACTTTTGAAATTCAATATTTGAAAAACGGCATAATCATTAGATTTGAAATTTATATCAAGAAAAATACAATTTTTTACTTTTCAATCAGAGTTTGTCTAACAATTTTCTGACAAATACTTTTCGAGCTTTTATTTTTTTCAGTAACTTCAAATGTTTCATTTTCCAAGATTAATCTGTGGCAACAATTAGCGAAATATCCAGTCGTCAGCAACGCATAGCTCTTTAGATATTAAAGAGGCTGTTGCAGCAGGGATTGTTACCATCACTTTTGAAATCGGTCCTGTAGTTCCAGAGATTCCATACAAATTGCAATTTAGAATGATTTTAGAACGCTTTTCGCTCATTTCACCCTTTTAAATTTCGATTTTTTTAAAAATTTATTCTTAGAGAGCATTTACATCTTAAAAATAACTTCAATGCCAAATTTGAAATTTCTTGCTCCTTCAGTATAAAAAAGTCGCAATTTTAGAGCGTTTTTCGCTCCTGCACCCACCTGGGATTAGTGGCACCGACATAAAATATAGCCTATGTTGGAGCAGGGATTGTCACCATCAATTTTGAAATCGGTTCTGTAGTTCCAGAGATTCCATAGGAATTGTAATTTAGAGTGTTTTTAGAACGCTTTCCGCTCATTTCACCCTTTTAAATTTCGAATTTTTTTTTATTTTGTTCTTAGAGAGCATTTACATCTTATAAGTAACTACAATGCCAAATTTCAAATTTCTAGCTCTTTCAACATAAAAAAAATCGCAATTTTAGAACGTTTTTCACTCCTGCACCCCCCTGGGGTTAGTGGCACCGACATAAAATATAGCCTATGTTCAAGCAGGGGTTGTCACCATCAATTTGCCAAAATCACTTTTGAAATCGGTTCGGTAGTTCCAGCGATTCCATAGAAATTGTAATTTAGAATGATTTTAGAACGCTTTTCGCTCATTTCACCCTTTTAAATTTCGATTTAAAAAAAAATTTATTCTTCGAGAGCATTTACATCTTATAAGTAACTACAATGCCAAATTTCAAATTTCTAGCTCCTTCAGTATAAAAAAGTCGCAATTTTAGAACGTTTTTCGCTCCTGCACCCCCTGATATTAGTGGCACTGACATAAAATATAGCCTATGTTGGAGAAGGGATTGTCACCATCAATTTCCCTCCATCACTTTTGAAATCGGTTCTGTAGTTCCAGAGATTCCATAGAAATTGTAATTTAGAATGTTTTTAGAACGCTTTTTTGCTCATTTCACCCTTTTAAATTTCGATTTTTTTTTATTTTGTTCTTAAAGAGCATTTACATCTTATAAGTAACTACAATGCCGAATTTCAAATTTCTAGCTCCTTCAGTATAAAAAAAATCGCAATTTTAGAAAGTTTTTCGCTCCTGCACCCCCCTGGGATTAGTGGCACCGACATAAAATATAGCCTATGTTGGAGCAGGGGTTGTCACCATCAATTTGCCACCATGACTTTTGAAATCGGTTCGGTAGTTCCAGAGATTACCTCCTACAAAAAAACAATCTTTACTCCTTTATAATATTAGTATAGATATGTGTAATTTGTAAAAATTGGGGAAAAATGAAAATATTTTTTTTCAAAATTCCATAAGAATTTTATATATATATATATATATATATATTATATATATATATATATGTTCTCACCTTGCAATTTTACTACGATAACAGCTTCAGAAATAATGCCTTCGATTTTTTCAGGCAAAAGACAGCAGAAAGAAAGGATCACATATCCATTGAATAAAGCACAATTTCTTCTACAAGGCACTATCTTTCTAGATAATCATAGCTTTTCACTGCACATTTTTACCATTGATGAATGAAAGGTTGTACGCAATGCTCGTTAAAACGACCAACAGCCTATCTAAATGAAAATGTGATTAGACTTGGTGCGGAATTGGTAGTATAGTATAAATCACAACATTTGGAAACTTCAGCTGAAAGTGTATGCGAATCACTTGACTTGACCTAGACTTTCTAGTAGCTTTTCGTGTGCACTAAAATTATAAAAATGTTGTTAATTATGATTTTGTTTATCCTCCATTTTAACATTGTTGGAAAACTTTCTCAAAATCCTTCTTTTCTTAATTAGCACTTGTTGCTATTGTAATGGCTGTTTCTTTTCCCTTTACTGCATTTCTATTGGCCAATACTTTTTTTTACTTTATATTTGAGCAGAATTTCACTACTATTTTTGCAGTGATGAAGGTACCTTAAATATAGCGGAAACAATCTGCAGTTTTAGAAGATTTTCCGGTTCCATTCTCTCATATTCTTCTTAGAAGTTATTCGAAAAGTTCAAATTGCTATTTTATATACCACCAACAACGTGTTTAGACCATTGTTTCTCAGTTGAAAAGACCCTGTGATTGTCATTATTATGGCCATGCAATGCAGTTTTTTTAATAGTTATTCACCGATACGAATAGTTAAGACCCTATGCTAGTCATGCAATAACGCTCGCAAGCTAACATTAAACCTATGGGAGCTTTATTTATTTATTTATTTTTAGAGAGATTTCTTGTTTGCATTTGAAAATTTTTAAATGACTCTTTCTGTATAAAATATCTGAGGTCAATCTGCAACCTGGTACATTATTACTTTCGGTTGCAGTTTTTTTAATTTAGATACTTTAAGTTTCGGAAAAGGTTCCAAAATCTCCTGCTTTTTGTGTAAATATTTCGATTGTACACAAATAGAGTGCTTGATTTGCTTGTCTTTTGTTTAAAAGGCTTTTGTCAATAATGTATATCAAGTTTATATGTAAATCAATGTAATGTATATACGTATGTGTTAGTTGTCTTTTGGATGTGATGTTAATCCTTAAAATAAAATGCTTTTATTTTAAACTTAGTAATTTTTTTTCTTCTCAAGCTAGCATTGAAACTGATTTTTAAATGATTATTTTCTTTGACTTTTTTATACTGCATATTTTATTAACTCTGATATAGTGAATGCGCTTTGATGTAATGCTGCAAATTGATCTTCATTCCTTCTAAGGAGGAAATATATTTTAGAAAATTTCATTAGGATACGGACATCAGGACAGAAACATTTTTATAATTATCTAAACTTACTGTTTATTTGTTATTTATTACTTCTACTATTGACATATTTATCAACTTAAATAAAAATCTATATACATGTAAAGATTATTTTTATTTTACTTTTTTATTTTATTAAAATGTTAAATGTTTTACATAGAAATGTTTTTTTAAATGTTATTTTATTTTACAATATAAAGTCTAAAAGTAAAAGAAAATTAGAATTCGATAAAATTTATAAACGAAATTTTTGGGAAATATATTTTAAAATAGTCTTATTTTTTTTAAATAAAATTTTGTAAATGTTGGGAAACTATCGAATCATATCTCATGATAAATATTTAAATAGTGTTTTAATAATTAGATTTATCTAGATTTTATCTAGATTAGATTTTATTGCATATTTGAGGAAAGATTGTGCAAGTAGTTTTCTAGAGCAGCGGTTTACAAATTATGGGTCACGTTCGCGTCCAACCGTTGTGTCGCGGTGATATTTTGGTGGGTCATGAGCACGACAAATCAAAAACGTACAAAATAAATAAATACATAAAAGATTATTTCACGATAACTCTCAGAAAATTCATCCTATAAAAATGTGACTCATACTAATCGATTAGAAATAGCGTCTACTAATTAGTGCTAAAAAACTCGCTAAAACGTGTTTAGAAATCTGTTTACTTATAGAAATTGTACAAAACACGCAAACTGTCAGTATTAAAACCTGAATTTGACATCATATTTGGATTCATCGGTAAATTTTACATAAGGATATCAAATGGGAAGTCATTCGTTTAAGTAGTTTAGAAATTATTTAGGTTTAAAATTTGGAACTCCTAATGTTAAATTAATTTTTAATCGATTCAAAACAGATTGCAATGCTGATAGTTTTTTAATCATAACTCAAACACTACGCGGCGGAATGCGCTGAAATTTTTGATTAACATATTTGAAGCTTCTAGAAATCGATTTATGTTAAAAAATTTATAGGTTACAATTTATATATTTTTTTTTTCAAAACATAAATTGAAACTACATATACTTTCAAAATTATTTAAAAAAACGAATCGTAATCAATGAATTCTAGAGTTTGAAATCTGTGAATCCAAAATTGCAGCTCATTCTGAAAACTAATTTTTTAATTATTCTGTAAAACTTACCCGCATTGCAGTCTGTTTTGCAACGATTAAAAATTAACTTAACATTAAGGGTTCCAAACTTTAGGACTGTATAGTTCCTAAACTATTTGACTTGCCATTTGGTATCTTAAGGTAAAATTTACTGGAAAATTCAAATATAATGTCACAATTTGGTATTAGTATTGAAAAGTTTTTAGTTTAGCGCAATTTTTGTATCTAGGCAATCCCCTAAGCAAATTTTAAATATAGCATTAAATAGTAGACATTATTTACTAATCTATTGGTAACACTCACATCTTTATATGATGATTTGCGACAGAGTTAGTATGGGGTGTTTTTTTTTTTTTTTTTGCCGATTGTATATTTAATTTTATCTGCGGACCATATATATTATTTCTGTTGTCAACATCCCTTTTACTATGAATTTACGAAACGCACAACAACGAATTAGAAAGGTTTTTGAAGAGGCTTTTCACATAGTACCCTCACATTCCGTTAAAACATGTTTTAATTATTTTTTTTATTAAAAATTGCTGTTAATTAAATATTAAATCGGCATTGTTTTCATAAATGAAATGTAAGGTTTTCCTCAAATTAGTGTAGCCACAAAAATAAAATACCGCATTATATTGCTCAACAATGATTATAAAAAAAAAGTATGATTTCAACGGACGGTTTATTTTATATTTTTGATTAAAAAGCAAAATTTATTTTTATTTGTTTCACGTTTTTAAAGAAGCGGATGACGTCATATTCTAATGTAGTTAAAATACGATTGTTATTTTTTTTCGTGCGCGTGCTTTTTTCTGTCTTCAATCAGTTTTTACCGTAACTGTGATGGAATAAATGAGACAATATTCTGGCTTGACTAATGTTGTATGCAGATATTTTTATTCTACATTTTTCTTTAGAAGTTTAAACCTGCATCTAAAAAATATTAGATATTACTAAAAATTATTAGATTGCAGTGTGAAATCCCCGTACGGCTCCACTGGTTAATATAATTAATATAATAAAAACAATAGGTTACAATTTTTAATTAAAATACCATGAAAGGATAGAGATTAATAAATTTGTGAAAATACATTGTTTTATTAAACTCTGTGTCAGAGAGCGTTTTGAAGCTAAAATTAAAACAGTTTTAATCCCGACACTTGTGCTGTCATTGATGTGACATAAATAGATTGAAATGCATTAACTTTTAAACGATATTTTTCTAATGCAAACTTTAATTTATTTTTAATAAGTAAAATATTTGGATAACTCTACTTTCACATTTGTATTACCTGTCAAAAATTTGCAGTTAACTGTCTAGTCATTCAACCATTATTTGACCATATTTTGAAACGTTTTCATTGGTCAGGATGGATTAAAATTACGATTCAGTAATCGTTATCTATAAAACTTGTCGAATGACCAGACAGTTTTCTGAATTTTTTTAACAGTGTAACTATTACTGTTGTCGTGTGCATGATTTGTGCGATAGGTCATCTTTTCCTTAGGTTTGATTATACAAAAAAGGTACCTACATATTAGTGCACATTGGGTGTAAGGTGGATCTAGAGAAATGTTTAAACTTTAAGGTGACTTGTGTAATAATAATGATTGGGAACCGTTGGTCTAGAGCAGCGGTTCCGAACTTGCAGTAAACGTATCCCTGGGGGTACGTGCTAATCTTGTTGGAGATACGTGAAAATTACATTGATATTTGCAGAATTTAATAAAAAATAGTTAAAATGAAAACAGATAAACAAAACTGTAAATTTGTCCTTTACAAAAGGAGGACTTGTGGTAAAAGTAAAATAGGCTATTCGCATTAAATGAGGAAAGTGAGAAAACTCCACTCATAATCTCCACATCTCATAAAATTGGTTTGATGCCATTATATGCGCCCACTCCTAATAAAATCTTGCATGTAACACCCCTCATCCTTTCCTTTTAAGTATTTAGATAAAACATGAATCCTATCGGAACTTCTTTCAACACATTTGAAAGCAGGCCATCAATTTAGTGTTTACAGGGCAATATTACCATAAACTCATTAATGTGTATCAATGGAAATAGTTTCTTCGTGAGTGCTTAATTTGAAATCTTTAAGTAATATGTATTGTTTTGAGTGACTTTAGGTTGATACCGTATTGTGATTCAAAATGGATAAGTGGTTGAAATCTGAAATTCCAAAGATAACCGTATCTGACATTGGTAATGAGCATAAGAACATTACTAACGAACGAAGACAAAAATATTTTGGACCGGTTTATGTGAGAAGGGGTACGTATAAATGAAAAGTTAAGCAAGGGGTACTTGAGAGAAAAAAGATTGGGAATCACTGATCTAGAGAATGATACAACGAATGAATAAAGTCGATAGTAAAGTGCATCTAGTACTATATTGAAAGAGAACAATAAAATACCAGACAAAAAATCGGACATTTTGGGGTGAAATGCTTAAAATGCTGAATATGAAAAACAAAAGAAAAAAATTAGTTTTAATCATCGGAAAGTGCTTCTTAATACTATGAAATATAACAAAAAAATATAGTAAGGATATTTCTTTTCTACTAATGATGTTATATAAAAAAAGTTAACATATAAACAAATATTCTCGTATGAAAATGAGAGAGCCTAAAATAAAAAAAAAAATCCATTTGGCTAAAAAAATTTGGTGATTAAAAAAATCCATTTGCTTTTCGATACATCTCATATAAAAAATCTCGTGAGTTGTTTCTGGATAAATATATTAAACGTTCATGCTACATTCAATGATATAGGCCAATAAAATATGCAATATGTATATTAAAATGAGATAAATGACTATCTAGAGTAATGAGTTTTATTTGTTTTTTTTTTATTTGGTTTATCCTTTTTGTATTAAAAATTCATTATTGTTTGAAAAAAAGTGTGTTGGCAGTTTCAATAAACGCTTGAGATTTAATGATGTTTATCGAGGTTTTTCATGTTACAGCTTCGTAATTACAAAATGTATTTTTTTCTTCATAGCATGTTCTTCAATATTTAGACATTTTTTCAATAGCTACAGGAATTTGGGAATTTTTATTAAAAAAAAGCAACCTCTCCCCCCCCCCCTTTTTTTTCTTTTTCAGATTGAAAAGCAAAGGTAAACTCAACCCATCATTTCTCTAGTTTTTTTTTTTTTTTTTTTTTTTTTTTTTTTTTGGATTAAAAAAAAATAAAATTTATTTAATTTTATATTCCATGTAAACTCCAAATAAAATAAACACCAATAAAAAAGTTATAAGTGCGATACAAAAGTTTTGTTCTTTGTAAAACAGTTTTTTTTTCCAAAATAAGACCTAATTAGAAAATAAGTCCTAACATGATTTTTTAGAATGCTTGTAAATTCTCTAACCGAAAATAAGTCCTACTCCAAAAATAAGCTCGTCTCTCTTAAAACTGTGAATTTGTAAGATAAATTATAGACTTTTAAAATGCACCAAATAATAATGAGACATTTAACAAATATATATTTAGTTTAAAGTAACTATTTAAAAATCTAATTAAATTTTTTACATGATATAGCATGAATACAAACAGCAAAATCTCTTTTCATCCTTATTCACATATGTTTTGTGTTATAATTGAAAATGCCCAATTCCTTTAAAGGCTGCAACATCCATGCTTCTGAGATTAAGGCCCATATCCGGACCAACCGTATAAGGTAGAAAATTGAAAATTACGTCATTTTGATACATTCGTATTAAATGTGAAAGTTTAATGAATGAATGAAAAAGACATGACGATGTTTGATAAAATATAAGTGTTTGTGTATGCAGATTATTATACATAAATGTAAGAATACATGTTGGGATTGTAAAGTTTGCAAGAAAAAAAAAGGTATTCCGGAAAATAAGTCTTATCATGTCTTCAATCTTATCATGTTTTCAATACTTAAACACAATCGGAGAACTCTGTTGGCCGTTGTTAACCACCTTGAGTGGGAAAAGTGTGCCAGACTCACGAACGGATAAATCTTTAAAACAGCTGTCTGATTTTATAGCAGACCTTATGTCCAACAAGTACTGCTGATCTGTGTAGGTTGGTCATGTTTCACTTTTTTCAGGTTCTACTCAGAACATTGACAGTAGCATTTTTTCTTATTTGAATGAAGCCGGATTTTCACTTCATGAACTGGACTTAATTGGATGTGATGGCACCGTTACTAATACTGGGTGGAAAACTGGTGTTATTCGCACAATTGAAGAACAAGTTAAAAGACCACTACAGTCGATGGTGTGTCTCTTACATTTCAATGAATTGCCATTCCGGTATTTGTTTCAAATTGTAGATGGTGAAACGAGTGGGCCAAAATCATTTCGTGGTCCGATTGGCACACAGCTCAGTAAATGTGAGAAACTCTCAGTGGTAAATTTTGACAGTGTTGAGAGTGAGATTCCAGAAAAAGATAGACAAATTTTAAGCAAAGATTAGCTGTACCTGATGGACATAAGATCTGCTGGAAAATCAGGTAGCTGTCCACAAGATTTATCTATTCGTGAGCCTGGCATACTTTCCCACTCAAGGTTATTAACCGAGGGGGCGTCACAAAAAGTCTTTGGCTCCAATTCTAGAGATGGTTTTATAAGAACTACACTTATCTCAAGATCGCCAATGCCTAGTTTTTTAATCAAATCTTATTTCAAACTACCAAAATAAAGTAAAGACAAGTAAAGGACTATATTTCA
Source organism: Maratus michaelseni (assembly GCA_963931845.1). Classification (NCBI taxonomy): domain Eukaryota; kingdom Metazoa; phylum Arthropoda; class Arachnida; order Araneae; family Salticidae; genus Maratus; species Maratus michaelseni. The sequence goes on along the minus strand of OZ007590.1, from coordinate 250,083,705 downwards.
TTTCAAACGAAAATTTTACACAATCAGAAAAATTATTTTTGGTTTCAATGGAAAATTGTCAATAAAAAAATATTTTTAAACGTAATATGCTACTAATAAATTGTAAAATGTACTATTTTTTTCATTTATTTGCCATTCCTGCACTTTATGTTTCTAAAATATGTCCATATCTACTTGTTATAGAAGTTATTTAATTTATTTCTATTTATTAGAAAAATGATAAAAATCATATATTTTCTCCAATTTTAGGGCCGATGCCCTACCGCCAGACTCAAAAATTTATGTATTTTGTTTTTGAATTTTACTAATCTACTCTAGAGGCACGCTTTACGCGGTATAGCGAATCTAAAGCAAAAAAATATATACCCCCCCCCCCACCCCCAGAAAAATGATAAAAATCGTATATTTTCTCAAATTTTAATGCCGATGCGCTACCGCCAGATGTAAAAATTTATTTATTTTGTTTTCCATTTTACTAAGCTACCCCAGAGGCAAGTTTTCTGCGGTATAGCAAAACAAAACAAAAGAAATTTCGGTCCGCTTTAATAGTCACAGCACATTTACATTACCATGTGTTGAGTGACTGTTGTCTTCCTCTTCTTCTCCTCTTCTTCTGATTCTACGCTAGCACTGTTGAGTCATTTTCTTATCTACCTGTTAGAATGCTAAGATAAAATATGTCTACATTTCAATTGAATTTACACTACTTTCACCATCTGTATAGAATATGCGGCAGCGGATCTTAAGTGCTTATAGTGAAGCAAATTTTTTCCACAATCAATTTTTCAGAGCTATAATAGTTACAATTGATGAGACATATAAAAAGTGAAAACTGTAAGTATAACTATTCCCATCACAGGTATGATATTGTGTGCTTTCAAGTTTTGACACGACTACTTTGTTGTTCTACTTCTCACCCCTATCTATTTTGAACTTATGGTCACACCCAACTCTATTAATATGCATATTTCTCGCTGCATTTTTGGACGCGTTCCGCTTCATTTTATTACAAATTTGGTTACCTACGCCATCAATCTGAACGTCATATTTCACAATACTTAGTCCTTCTGATGGTTACACGAATGACAGACATCACCATCATGGTTTAAGAATTTAGCTATCATAACCAATCTTGGCTGTTAAAGTTTGTGGGAAATTTGAACAACAGCCACTAGATCCGGTAAATTGCAGAGTTGGTGTCATGCTCTTTCGGAACACAGATCTGGTGTACATAAATAATATCCAGGAAAACAATTCTAGACCATATGTTGCTAGAAATTTTGTTCAGGTGTTCTTCAGAAATGTAGTACTATTCCCATTACCTGCGCCGTATGCCACCTATTGAATATATTTAGTAAATTGTGGCTTATAAATTAACTCGTTACAGAAGAAGTTTGGCAGGATGAGAATACAAATCAGAACACACACGAGAGCCGTTTGCTTCAAAGCCATTTTGAATTGAAGCTGTTATTGTTATTTGTTGAATGATTAGAAAATACAGAGTTTTGTAAGCATTATATCAGGAGTAACCGTAATGATCAAAATTATCGGGAAGCTTGAAGTTCGATGAGTTCGTTTCATGACGAAAAATCATCTATATTTCTGGATATATTTATAGGGTTCAAAACTTTTATTCATAAACACTGTTATGTCTTCAAAAGTCTGCGTATCTTCCGTTTGACCTATGTATTTTCTAAACCGGGATTATATTGGTTGGAAATACCTTCTATCAAAAAGGATTTCTGATCAAAATAAACTTTTATGTCTCAGGTCTCGCTCATAAGTGTTCTATACAAGCCATACACCTGGGTTTGATTGTTCCGTTAGATTGGACGTTTGTTGTTGAAATCGGTGCAATCTTTAGTAACTTCCGCACATCACAATTGCATAATAATTTAATTTTATTATTATTAATGGGTCATGGTGTTTAAATTCTTATGAAAGCATTTCACCTTAACTGGTAAAGATAAATATTCTAATTACTTCTAGTTTTTATAAGTTACATATTATAACATATTATAACATATTTTAATATTACTATCATAGTAATAATTGTAAACATTTCTAGAGAAAATAAAAAAATCAAATATCGCGAGTTATAAGAAAATCAATGAGAACATCCTTTAAATAAAACGGAAAAATGGGTGAACATTTCAATTTTGATAATAATAAGCTCAATTCAAATAAATTTCTTTCTGCAACAATGATTTTGTATTCTAACAAATAATCATTTTTAAAAACTGCTTCTGTATTTTACGTGTAAAAGAAACATCACAGAAATAAAAAAAAGAAAAGATTTAAGTACATTTTACAAAGAAAAATATAAAGTAATAACCTATTGGATGAAAACTAAATATTTCATACGGTATTTGTTTTGGTTGTTAAGAGACCTTGCCCTTCAATCTTCATCATTCTTTTAATTATTCAAGAAAATCCGTCTCCAGAATAATCACTTGAAAAACCATCTATACATCGTAAGTTGAATCTTAGAACAAAACCATCAATTTATTTGCCATCAAGGCATTTATCAAAGTCGCATTTATTGAATGATTTATCAAGTGGAAATTTATTGCGATCAGATAGCATAAACACTGGAACAAGAGTGCTGCTCTTCGAGGCCCAGGTGTAAAACTAAATAGTTCGTTTATCTTTTCACAGTTTATGGTCGTTGCATATCTCACTCAGTTTCTACAAAACATGCCAATATTTCTTAGTTACCATTATGCTGCTATTAAAATTCTTTTAAAAGGTCATTGCATGTATATCTATGTAAACACGTTAAAGTATAAAGCTCTACAGATTATGTGACCACAATTCAAGGAATACTGAATAATAATATTAATGTTCACTTAGACAAATACATGCATGAGCTTTTTTTAAAAAATATGTAAATTGGAATGAAAGAAAAAGACATTCAAAAAAAAATATTAAAGCATTATAAAAATAAAGAATTACGATTTAAAAAAAAATATATTTCTCTGTAACTTATGAAACCAAATTAAATTTCTAAGATTTTGTTAAACGAATGAACAATATAAGTATTACTTAAAAAAGAAAGAAAGAAAGAAAGAAAGAAAGACATATAATAATAATAATAATGTCAACCCGAAACGGGCTCGGACTAATTTTCTTTCATTAGATTCAATATGGGCCGAGCTTGGAAAGAATGAATTCCCAGGCCGGGCTCAGGTTTGGAGTCAGACCCTGTCCCATGTAGACCTCTAGGTAAAATAATTACTTAAGGGCTGTCCAATATTTTTACTTAAAATCCATTAATTACATTTTTCCGAATAAAAAGCTTTAAATCTTTATTAATCGCAAACTTTCTGTGCTTAAATGAATATAATTAATCTAGATTGGACACCCCTGATTTACTGATTACTGAACGACCCATAACTGGAATGCTGCCTTAAAATACGAAAATAAAGCAAGAAAGTATACTTAAAAAAGGGCGATAATTTTATGGAATCTAAATTTTTTTAAATCTCCGTTGTGTTACATAATACGTATCCTGTATAGGAAGAATTTTGTTGAACAGAATTACGTTATGATATTTTTTTCACTGCACTTTTTAGGGTGGGGGGTCGCAATTTTTATCCAATTTGTAATTTAGAAAGTTTGCATTCTAATGAAAATTCTTGGTACAAATAATGTACAATAAGGAGTAAAATTTAGAAATTAATTATGAATTTCAATTTATTCCACAGAACTTCTACATCCAAAATATATTGCTAAAAACATGGAAATTTGATTCCCTTTTTATGTAATTACAGACGCTAAATACAATTTGCTATTTATTGTCAATCAAGATAAATTAACATTAGATTTTATGACACAAAATTTCGTGCCTAACACGCATTACAGCTTAGAAACATTTAATATATAACGTATATTATCACTGATGCAATTACATTGAAAGAAAATACCTTTTCAAAGGAAATGAGAAAAAATAAATATTAATAAATCAAGAGAAAAAATCTGTTCCATTCATGGATGGAAATAGTTCTGTGATATATTAAGAAATATAACACAAAAATGTATCACTTAATTTTTGTAAGAGTACCTAAATGTAATTAGAACGTCAGCAACATAATAATACCTTATATATGTGAAGCTGAACAGCCGAAGTAAGTGCAACGTGTCGAAAGAAAAGAAGGATAAATTGATAAAAAAAATTATATTTATGAGAGACAAACGAAAGAAAAAGTAATGAAAGAAACTATTCTTTTGATTATCCGAGAAAAAAAGTTGCTTCAAATAAACGCTTTTTCTAAGCGAAATAGCTTTAGAAAAAAATGTTCTATCCTTTGAGAAAATTAATTTTTTCGTTGCTGTTCAACATCTTACAGATTAAAATGAAAGGTGATCATAAACAACAGCAAAAATATATATTTATAGTTACAAACAAAGGAATTCAAGTAAGAAATTATTTAAGATAAGAAGTAAAGTAAAACTGGCGAAAATAAAATCACTAGAAATCTTTTAACTTGAAAAAAAAATGGTATGAAACCGAAGAAAGATTGTAAGATCTCACAGAGAAAGGAAAAATGATGCATTTAAAAATAAAAACTTTAAAAATGAATTAAATGTCAAAAATATTTTTAAGCCATTATTAAATGGGAATAAGGTCATTTCTTGAACAATAATACAAAATAGATAAGCATGGTCTGTCTAAAAAGATAAATGAATGGGTAAAACTTCTATGTTTAATTTCCAGTTACTTGCTTAGCTACTGAAGCGATCTAAGAAGTTCTGTAAAAAAGTATGTTTTAAAAAAAACTGTTAACCAGTATGTCAATGTTTAAAATATAATTGACTCTTAAACTTTCTGAAAAGTATTTAGATGGAATCTTTCATGATTTTCGAACGGACTGCTAGATGTATTTTGTAAAGTGTTATCTATATATACATTTTCTCCACAGGACAAAATAAAGTAAATAAATGCTCTGTTTCTCAATACACAATACAAAAATCTGTTGATTTTACAGAAAAATAATGTCAGCCAAGACGCCAGTAAGAAACTGTTTATTTTACGAAAACAATCAGCATTTATTAAGAACTTATTGTAACTTTAACAGATGTTGCCCGTAAAATAAAGTTTACAGATTTCATCCGAAATAAAATCTGTATTTTTTACGAACTTTCAGTTATTTTAACAGATTTGGAGTAAAATAATTTTTTTTTAACTGCTGTCCTAGCTGACAGTTTTTTACTGTAATCTGAACAGTTTTTTTAGTATGGAAACTATTAAGAAGTTAAAATATAAGCTCAAAATATTGAATAATATTTTTCTCTTTCTCGTTCATACCATGGACCCACCAGTGGCTGAGAGGTTCTGCTCTTAAAGCTAGTAAATGGGGAATGTATGCTATGTCAGAACAAGTGTTGTGCAGGAGCGAAATGATTGAGTTGAGAATTGCGAGTTTGGCTCACTTTCTGTGCGTTTAATCTGTGAGTTTGATACACAGTTTCAAAAGCGAGAATTAGTTGAGTAAGATTAAATAATTTGTGAGTTTGAGTCAAAATTACAACTCAAACTCATTCAATTTATTTTCACAATTTGCTGAAAATTTTTTATCGCCGTTAAAAACATGTATTTTCCTTAATATTCCATTTCCCACAAAATATGGGAACTCCAGGGTGGAATTGTGAGAAACATGTGTGGTAAACTTGTGTGCGGTGATGTGTTATAGTCTCTCACAGTCAGTGTATATAGTGGTAATCTGCCCCCCTCTGAGCACCTTAAAAAATTTTTATAAGACGCCTTCTTTGCAATCGATAGTACTAATGAAAGCCAACTGTAATTTTTTTCTTAACAAAATGCTTGTGAGTTCCGAAATTCCATTTGAATTCTGAAATTCAGTTTTAAGAAATTAAGATTAATTGACCGAAATGAATGATATTAATTACAATATTTTAATTACATCGGAGTGTTTTTTCTCGTTACAACACTAAATTTATTAAAGAGATCTTGATATCATTATAGTAAGTTCATAAAATTAAGCAAAATATTTTTTTTTCTTTTTCTCCTAATTTTTGTTTTGTGATTTTTAAAAAATTTTTAAAGGAAATCTTAGTGATTTATTTTTTAGAAATACGTTTGAATTAAGTGGATACGTTTTATAAATTTTGAATTTGAATGAGAACTTAGCTCACTTCTTCATTTCTCAGAAGGTGAATTTGAGTTTGAATCGGTTTCTTTTTTCGTGAGTTTACACCCACTCTAGTTCGAACACATGTCGCGCTCATCTGCCTTACCATTCGGAGTTCCCGTCCGCCCCTCCAAGTTTTTCCCGAATCGGCCTCTTCAGTGGGAAAGAAGACCGGGAGCCCGGCATTGCGAGATGTTCTTCGACACGACGGGGGCAGGTAATCCAAAACCTCAAAGTGAAGGACGGGTGTTAAAGTTGTGTCCGATTAGCCGGTAGTGCCGGAGGCTGGGTGATGGCTGCCCACACGTCTTTGGACTATCCCCTCCTTTGAGTCGGTTCTCGACTGCAGGAGGTTTGCGGCCCAAGGCTGATCAGGGCAGAGCTCTTCATATGATCCGTGGTCGGTAACGCCCGCCGACGTGGGGTTAAGGTTGGTGTCTCTTGCGGCGACTTCGGGACGGCTGGGTGGTAAAAGGACATCACGTAGGCCTCGCGTCTAGGTGCTCTGCGCCAAGGATGGTGACACGAGAGCAACGGCTAGCGAACGGTAGTAGGACAGCTTCCAAATTTATCTACGGTGAGAAGAAAGCGAGCACGGACTCCGTAGGACAAGGAGCGCTTGTGGTTCCGTAGTGGCGTCTGGTCAGTGCGTGAGGCGACGTGCAGCAACTTTCGGTACTGGCAGGCGGCCGAACGTAGACAGTGAAGTGCGGAAAGAGGCTGGTGAAAGCCAGGTCTTAAAGCTCGCCGCACTATCGCTCACCTGTTGTGGCACCCTCTGTAGCTGGAGTAGTTGTGTGCCGCTCGGAAAGAGAAGATGCCCGTTTGACCACGAGTGGTTCGAGTTACGGAGAGCCCTTCAGGTCCGTGGTCTGCGGCTCGTATCACCTTCTCTGGGAGGGGGATGGATCCTCTTCTTGGACCGACTGATTACGAGGAAACGGGCCGATGGCTCGTCAGCCAAGTGACGGCGTCCAGACCTAAGTCAAACCTTGGGTCGAAACCAGTCTAGCGCGCCTATGCGTAGTCAGTTTTCTGTGCCTGACGGTTGGGGCTAGCAAGAGTCTTAGAAATAACTTTCACGCTACTAATCTCGATTGGGACCACCTCCCTGGCGCTTTTGAAGTGAGTTTCCACGTCCTTCAGAGTCCGATAGTGGTATCTTACACAACTTTCAGTTTTTGATCTATCATTTGTTGTGTTTTTATTTGTTTGTGTTTGGTTTATATGTCATGTGTCTCCGAATGACCCCCTATTGAGTCGACCGTGCTACGCCGGCGTTCTGACGTCAGGGTTTGCCGGAAGGAAAACTCTCGGGGATCACGCGGAGACAACCTAAACTAGGACGTGTCTATGCGTTCAGGGACGATTTTCGGCGACGTCCCGGGCTTGCGAGAGGCCTCTACTCTTCTCCGCGAAAGATGAGACCAGTCATTACCTTTATAGGTTTTCGATGATCGGACGCTGTGGTAAAGCAAGAGTTTGTCGGGGGGAACTCGGCTTAAGTCCTAGCGCCCAGTTTCCTCTTTTGGATTCCGGCTCCGAAACTGTCGGGTGACTCAGGCGGACTCCCCATGTGTTTTGTGGTGGTGTTCTTTACGTTTAGACTTCACCGCATGTTGCAACGATCTTTGTCGTCAATTCATTTGTGGTAGGGGAGTGATATGCAGGTGGCGTATGCTCCCCAGGCCGAAAAGCTCACCTGCGGAGGTGCCCGCGTAAACCGGCCCTCCAATAGCGGACCACTCGTATAGGTTCATGAGAACCTGGACTCGGCGGTAAGTAAGTCCGCCTTCGGTAGCGTAACTTGTCCTACCATTCGGAGTTTTTCGTGGTTTTCTTAGAACTTTGCTTAGCTTATGTAAATGCTGGTCCGCTTCCGTTATAAAGACCTTCCACGCAAAAAAATGTCCTACCTCGGCCTATATCTCCGCAGATAATCTGCCGTAACAAAAACACCAACACACACCTCTCTCACATCATCTATTTCATATCATCCCTCTCATAGGCGAATTCTTCTTAAGTTTTTTTCATTATTTAATTCTTTATTAAATAGTGGCTGCTGAAGATTGAAAATTACAATTTTGTAAAGCTTTCCAAAACATCTTATTTACTTTTGTCCTTCCTTGACATTTTCCAAAATTTTGATTTATTTTGTACAACTTATTTTTTTTTCAACACAATCGAATTATAAATTACTCACTATATATAAATAATCATCTTTTTGAAAAATCAAATTGCCTTACAATTTAACAATATATAAGAACACGTATATTGTTTGCATCACGTTAGTAATATTCTAATGGATATTGTAGGAGAGGAACTATTATCCATCTCTTTGTTTAGGTATACAGGGTGGTTATAATTAAAGTCTTACTTTCAAAATGCTGTAAAAAAGGAACCAGTGGTCAGAATGACTTCAAATTTGAACTGAATATACTGGAAGAAAGGGAAAACGGTATGGCATAAGAAAAAAGCTCCAAAGTGCATCAATAGATGGCGCTGTAAGCGGCATACTATGCAAATTAAAAGACACCCATGCGCAATTAAAAACTGAATCATTATGTGCTTTTTATTCGGTTTTTGGCCCAAGCACAATTAAAAGCCGAATTTTCCCATCCAATGTGGTACGACCTTTCCATGGTGGATGGGCTTTCCACTAACAGTGCCACAACTGTTGACTGATTTGGAAGTCATTTTTCCGTCAAACAACCGAAATACTCATGCACATTGAACAGTACGGTTGGTTTACTGTGCAAATCCTACCAAAACCGTCGTATTTCGATTAAAAATGTCACTTGTAGCTGAATCTACTGTCATTATACCGCTTCCAGTGCCATCTATTGATACACTTTGGAATTTTTTCATTCTTATGCCATGCCATTTCCTCCTTCTCCCGTTATATTCAGTTCAAATTTGAAGTCATTCTGACCAGTGGTTCCTTTTTTATAGCATTTTGAAAATGGGACTTTAATTATAATCACCCTGTATTTATCTATCTGTTTGCTTAATGACGAGTTTATCCGTCTGTTTATCTACCGAAACTCTTCACGTTCGGAAGTATACCTCTATGAAAATATTCTGCATTATGTGGAAATATTTTAGTAGAAGGATTTTTTCTGCTATTTCTACTTATATGCAGTATCAGATTTGAAGTCAAAGTTGTGATTACTTTTTATTTAATAAAAAAAAACTATCTTCATATGGTTTTGCTTTTAATATATTTTGTAAAGAACACAACATGTTCCAATAGATAAAATATCAAAGCAATTAGCACAATTCGAAATGTATTAAATAGTCTTGGTTTAAATTTCCTGACTAAGAAATCAATAAAGTATAACTCGGAAGACTGATTTCACCATTCTGAAAGGAAGATATTTCAATTACCAAGTTATCTGTTGCCACATAAAAGTTTTAAAAACATTTAAAAACTTTTAGATTAAATAGAGTATTAACAATTCTCTATTTACTTTATTTATTCAGAAATTTGGATCAAACGGGGTACATTTCGTATAAATCAATATTGGCGAAGTACTAGCTCAATCAGTATACAGATACTTACGCTTTGAATATATCAAACAAACATTTTCTAACGGAACTTATTAAATATCTTTTATATATTGATAAGATTTGAAACATATTCTATAAAATGATACTAATGTGAAAATATCGAGACTTGCAAATGTCAATATTGCATAAATATCTCCATCCTAATATTTGAGTAATATAGAAATTACGCTGTAAACATTTCCAATGTCAAGCTAATCAAAACCATATTCTACTAATATCGTCCTGGTAATAGTTTTCTAAGGCAGTTTGAAAATAACAACTTTTGATAAATAAAATTTCTTTAAGTTTTATCATTGATGACTATCTAAGGCAAAGAAATTTGAATAACAGAATTATAATAACTTCGTTTTTTAGCGCTATTAAATACTCTTTTATGTATTTATTATTTTTTTATGTAAAACGATTCTTAATTAACATTCTGCAATAGACACAGAAGTGAAAACAATAGAATGCAAAGCTAAAATTTTATTTTGAAACTCCAATTAATAAATGTTATTTCATAAATTATTTATCAAATGTTTTGTGGAGGAATTCCGATATAATCTATATATTTAAAACAAAAATCGCATTCTGTCAGATTTACATTCTCTTTTCCACACGAAAATCGTCTCATTGAGCATGATTCAAAGTTTTTTTTTAAGGTTTTCCCCCTCAAAAACTGGAAACGTGTTTAGCCCTCATCTGTTTAGCACAGGGGGGTGGAAAATGATTTATTGAAAATGGATGGCGTATTATGGCCATTGTGTTGAAAACATTTTTTTAAGAACCCATGCTTTCACTACTAAACATGTGTATTTTTTTGCAAAATTTTAACGAGAGCTTGGATACAGTTATATTTATAACCGATTGAAATTTTAGAGAGTTCGGAAGATGAGAACTATTTTTTTTTTATTGCTATGTTAAAGGTGTCGACGCAAAAACAAACAAAAAACAAAAAATCGAGAAAAAAACATTTCTTTTACAACTCGATAAAAATATTTTTTCACGAAATTTTTACTGGGTTGTAAAAGAGTTTTATTTATAACTAATAAAGATTTCAAAGAGTTTGGACGAAAAGAACTTTTAATTTTAAAACTATGGACCCTACGTTTAAAAAACAAGAAAATGAGCGCTTTTATCATTAAACATCAATATTTTTTCGCGAATATTTCATTTTAAAATATAATTTCATACAAAATCGGGTTAAAGATATAAAATAATAATTAAAAAAATGTTTTTTTTTTAAATTTATTATCACGGGCCCGTGCAACACCGGGCGGGTCAGCTAGTTTTCGTTAAACTGAAAAGTCCTTTTGGAGATTTTTGTGAATAAATAGCAAATTTAGTTTCAAACGGAAACCCCTCCCCCATAAGATTAGACAAAATTTTAAGTACAAATTGGATAAAATCGGATCATTAGGATGACCAGTACAAGAAAACTATTCACAGTCTTTATCAGAGGGCACTTCTGACAGATGGGCGCTGTTGCTTGGTAATTGTGGGTCTGAAACAAACAAGCTAAGTTTAAAAACATTTAAACTGAATGTAGAGATTTGGCAAACCCTTAATTTTAACGAAACTATTATATTAGTATTACTGTTGTAAACCATTGGGAAAATGGTTGTTATTTTCGGTCGAGAATGGACCTCTTGACGTCGTCACTTTATCTGACGTCGTCATTTTATTTGACGTCGTCACTTTTTTTTGACGTCTTCACTTTATTTTTTAAACGTTTTTAAGCGTTTTTAACAAAATTCTGTAACTTTAGAAGGTTTTTTTTAACGAAATTCTGTAACTTTAGAAGCTTTTTTAACGAAATTCGGTAACTTTAGAAGAATTTTTAACGAACTTCTGTAACTTTAGAGGATTTTTTCTTTGAATAGGCAATAGAAATGCATAAAATCGTTACCAAAATGATAAAGTTACAAAAAGGATAGATGCAAATTATCAGATATGAAAAAAAGCCAAATTCAAAATTGACGTTGGATGAGAAATCGTCTTATAAAGCAAAAAACGTGGTCTTCAACTTTAATTTCCTCAAAATACCTTTAGCTCAGACATCAGTTTAAACAACAGTTAAAGTTATTCTAGGATGGACCCGATAAAATATTTTTGTTTCTATTTTCATTAATATACTGTAAATTTGGTACTTTCATGTTATAGCGGCCCCCAAGGATGAATCGCCAAGCGACCAAGATTCATCGCCAAATTATAAAGAAAGTATGACATTATAATAATATATGATATATATATAACATTTCTTGACGTATGTGGCCAAGTTATAGTCATATATGATGCATATATGATGCTTATATTATGTATATATATGACATGTGTGTATGATGTATATACGACATATAAAACGTAAATAATATGTTTATAATGACGTATATGGCACATATAGGAGTGTTTGGAATATATATATATGAGTATATAGGATGCATATATAAGCTTTGCGATGATCTTGGGGGAAATCATAACTGCAACCTTGGCATAATCATAATTGTGGGAGCCGCTATAACACGAAAGCGCGGTAATTTTTTTTAAGCTTTCGGAACATTTTCCCAATGGTTATTGTAGATTGTTAAATTATAAGGGTTTTTTTTTTACTGTTGTTTTTTTTAATTTAAAGTGAAATTTTGAAACAAAAATTATAAAAAATAAATTTAATAGTTCTCCAAGAATTATATGCCACATATCTCTTCACTCCAAGTCACTCCAAGTCTTCTCTCAAACATCTTGCAGTTGATAGCTTAATTACTAATTGCCGATAATGCCCATTAGCTCAAAACAACCATTTTGAGATAAATGCATTTTAAGTTTTGAAAGAAGTATTGGCGCTTTACCAGACGACGCAAACAAAACATTGTAGATACAGATTTTTTTAAATGAGCGCAGGGTAAAGCGGCGTTCAAAACGGAAAAAATTTTTTGGCTCAAAAAAAAGGAGAGAGAGAGATTTTTGGCAAAACCAGCATCCCATAACTGAGAAAATGGCTGGTTTTACTCCGGAATCCCTCTTAAATATGTATTTAAATAAAAACAATTACTAATAATTAGAAAATATTTCTAGCTCATATGCTATGGTCTTATCAAAATGTATTTTTAAATTATTGTAGATAAGTCAATAAACCAAGCTACAATCTGTTCTATCAACACAAATGAAAGAATTCTTTGTATATTAAGATAATCACAAAAAAAATTCGATTAATTCTTATAAAAGTAAATAATGCAATTACAGCTTCAACAAAATAATCTCTCCTGTTTGTGAAACTGAACGGAGAGAATAAATAGTTCTTTGTAAATAAAAGAACGGATAATTGGATGATAAATGTTTTTGATGTAAGAGATGATAAAAAAAATGTAACAAAATGAAAAAGAAGCTAAGTAAAGGAGAATCATCTCATAGTATTTCGGAAAAATACTCAAAGAGTAAAATGAAAAAACATTTGATAAATATATTTCTTTTTGTTTCATCATTCGTATTTATTTCATTTTTCTTTTGCAGCTTTTAAATGCTGAATTTCTGTAAAAATGTGCTTAAATTTGTTAAACTTATTCAAATTGCTAATGAGATTTTCAAAGTTACTTTAGTTGTAAATAATATTAATTGTGTGCATCAATAATATGTAATATATTGTTACAATTTTTTTCTCTTGCTATTGCATATGCTTTGGATAAAAACACGAAACGATATATTTGAGGGAAGTTGTACTCAGTTCTTATGCATATCTCTTATGTATGTCCTTATGTATTTATTCTTCGTGTAATGGAAGAATAAAATTTTACCAATACATATTTAATAAGAATTAAATGCTAAAACATTACTGAATTCTACTCTACGGAATTTGACAAGCAAAAAATGTTTATATAATTATAATTATCTAAAAATAATTTGCATTGTTAAAACTTTTTTATATAAAAGCATATTTACACATCAATAAATTTATTAAATAAAGAATTAAACATTAATCTCATAGCTACTCTATAACTTTTTATGATATGAAAACAATGCTTAAAAATCTCCATAAATCTGTTTTTTTTTTTTTTACTGCAAGTAAATATACAGAACGTATACAAACTCCTTTCTAGATTAAACATTTCATTATAGCACATTTTTACAATGTATGGGGAAACAATTTATATTAATTTATTCGTTAGCTAAAAAAAAATTTGTTGTGGGGTGACGCGATAGCGGAATGTTGTTTATATTTTCGTTTACAAGAAAAATGCTGTTATCTAGTAAAAAAAAAAAAAGAAAGAAAAAGAAAAAAAAAATACTTTCTTTGACAATGGGAAATCAAATGATCAATAACAGTTCAAAGTCGATTCAGTTTCATAAAAATTCACAAACTTAACAATAAAAATTGTTAAAACAACTTCAAAAGAACGGACATATGGTGCAGCAAAATGGTATAGGAAGGCCTAGTCTCTAGTGTGACTGAAAAAGGGGTTGATTTTGGCACACACAAAAAAAAACATTAGCTGCAATCCGTTTGTGATGTATTCTTCACCTAGAGATCATGTAAAATAGAAATTTTACATGAAGCAGTTCATGAATACAGTGCCTGACTGATTCATAGGGAAGCCGAGGCAAAGTAGGCTAAAAAGTGTCCCCAAAACTAAACTCAAAGATATTTTGTTAGTCGGGGAGTATATACTCTTTTTGAAAGTACTAATATACAATATAAGTATGAATAAGTATGTAGTACACAATACAAGTATGTTTAATGTGATTGCAACAGATAAGATAAAATATCAAAATATCAATATGTTTCAATGAATAGAATGAAAAAAAGAGTACTATCACAGGGATTCATTTATCAGAGAGCAATAGTAAACGTCAATACATTTTATAACTCAAAATATTTTATTTTCTATTTCTCACTATCGTCTTAGCAAAAATCCAATCATCAAAGATTTTTTTTTCTCATTATCAAACATATTATACAACTCAAGTTGTTGCCCAGTACTTAAGGTACATTATCCAACCAGAAAGAAGAATTAAGAGGTGGGACAAAAATAAAAGCCATTTGATTTGTAGAGTTAGAAGTTTATTGCAGTAGACATTTTACAAAAAAAAATGCGTATTTTAATGAAACATTTTTTATAAAATAAATATTTTATAAAATTTATGAAAATGTGATATTTAAGATTCGATAGTGATGAAAAATTTGTGTAACGTTAGAAATATTTCCGACGCTTTAACAATCTTGTAAAAACGATGATGAAAAACTTATATAAATTCAACAGAGTGGGTTGTGATTAAAAATGAAGAAATGACATTTACTAAAAGTTATAGAGGTAGAAGCAAAGAGGGAAAATCGATTATGTATAAAATATTGGATCAGAAAGAAATAAGAGGTCGGACAGTGCTGCACTCTTCCGTAATTTATAGTACTAGAAATTTCTAGTGTGACAGGAGACATGAATGGAATAATTTTTATTAAAACATATCTTACTCAACGTATTCTTCTAAGTTGTGGATAAAATTTCACTGCAAAAATTTTTAGCGTTAGCTGAAATTTAAAAAAAATAATTAGAAGGTAGGTCAAAATATTTAAAAATTTGAATTTCCAGACTACTTCAAAATTTCAATAATTTATTCCACTCTTCCCTCTTGCATGGGGAGAGTGGGATGCACATGTAAAGCAGAATACAAATATAAGGAAGTTACATTTTAACGAATATCATACTTTGAAAGCACTAAGTTAAATGAAATGTATGATTTTGATTCAGTTATTACTATGTGGGCTGCAAAATTTACAACTGCAAAATTAAAAACATTCACAATTAAAAAATATGAGCAAAACCGAACACTTTTACAAAAGGTTTCAATGCGTATACATTATTCGTTGATATAAATGTTAAAAAGTTTGAGGAATACTTATACCTTGAATGTAACATTTATCAGAATGTGTAATGCCAAAGAGATACAGCGAAAGAATAGGAGAAGGCAGAAATGCAAATAAATAAATAAATAAATAAATAAATAAATAAAAATAAAAAAATAGCTATGATGAATTCTGTTTTGCTGAGCACTGATATCCTTCCCAAAACAAAACGGCAAACATAAATGCAAGTATGCAAAGTGTTATTCTGTATGGCTCGGAGACATAAAATTTAGGTGCCTCCCATTAAGAAAAAGAAACTTTTTTCTACTGAAATGGGCTTTTTGTCAAAGAGCAGCAAGAAAATCAAAACTACAAAATAAAAAAAAGAAAGTGCTGGGAAGATGTAGACGTTAATTAAAAAAGACTGGTTACGAATTAAATTCTTCTCAAATATCTCCTGGTAGTGTGATATCTTTTTGGCTAAATATAGCTGCTTAATCGCAATCGTAAAGCTCTGGTCGAGATATGTACATTTTCATAATACATAAAGTTAACCTGAAATTAACATTAATTAATTTATCGCGATGATTTTGTCACTGAAACAACAACGTATATGCTGGTAATAATTAATCGATTTTCTGACTGAATTATCAATAACTTAAACTGTAGAAATATTTTAGCCTATAATTACACCTAAATAAGTACACATGATGCATAAAGAATTAGGAGACAGTAAATAAAATTAATATTTACATTTATTTATTTTACATTTATTTTTATTAGACATATATATACAAGAAATTCCACACTAACAAAATTTAAAAGCTAGATTCTTTACTTTGGATTTCAAATATCCCATTACTTTTAACGTTCATTGACTTAGGACTGATCCTTCTTGTTACAGTCCTTTATCATTTAATTTTTTTAATTAAATTTTTAATCTCACAATAATTATTTCATTCGAATCAACATTTCTTATAACATAAATCTTGAGATTAATCAAAAATTAGCTTTACTTCTTTGAGTGTGTTACAAAATTACCATTCGATTAAATATCTTAACAATTTAACCATGAGAGCCATACCAAAAATAATCGAACCAATAATTAGAATAAAAATACCTGAATTACAGAAGAGGTCAGGCACTCACGTTTTGACAATCAGAGAGGCTTCTTCTTCAGGTGGGCTTGCACATAATTATTATGGCACTCACTCCTTATAACTTGATGGTAAGCAGGGGTAAATTCGATCAAACGTTCGTTATTTTTTAATAAACACTTAATATGGGTGTATAAAACACTACGCTCTAACAGCATCAGATGAAGCCAGAAATTAACCACCTGGCAAAGTCTAAAGGTAATATTCTGTCCAAGATTAAAAACATTATAACTCTCTATATTAAAAATCACAAGCGAAAAACTCAAGCCATAGCGATAGAGACCAGAAAGCTCATAGTGATCTCCATGATAGCATCATCCAGGGTAAAACAATAAATAATTCTTGGACTCATACTAAATCTGATAGTCTAAAACTTCAATAATCATAATAAAACTCAAGTCAAAATTTAGTTTTTCCATATATATGATAATTTCGGGGCATTCCAGACTTACTCTATTTCTTGGCAATTGGTCCTTAGCTTTGCGCCCTGTGATTAGGCTCGAACGGGCAACCTTGGGATCGCCCTTTACCTTATTGGTGGATCCGTTGCATCATCTTCCAGAGCGGCCTACTAGACACCAGAGAAACTTTACACGGTGCTATAAATCCGAGAGTCATAAAACTACCAATTTGCATTATGTTTAAGGAAACATTTCTAGTCTGACTGGCCTCTAGTAAAAGAATAATAACTACCTCATGACTACCCATGCATTTGAAAAATGCATACATTTCTTAAATATATGGCGAGTATATGAGAAACATATAAAAATTCAAAAGCTTACCCATAAAATTTACCAAATAATACAGAAATCAATACACAAGTAGAACTAACTGTCCTCTACAATTATATACAAAGATCATTAGAATATCTATATTTGTTTTCAAGATAATAGTCGTTGAAATCTGGATTGCGCTAAAATCTTGTTTTTGTTAAAAAGATGTGAAGAGAATGAGATAAATCTATTTCTCATCACCAGAAAAAAAGAAAAGAATTAGATGAATCATTAGTGATATCACGGAAAAACAGAGTGTCATACATACGTTCGAACATGATAGATAAAAATGGTATAGGCATGTCGATTTTCAAATGAAAATGAGCTTCTTTATAAAGCTTTGAAACAACATTATGCTATTTATATATATAATGAAAGAAATCTTGTGTGGATAAATATACTAAAAATACCAACGTTTGACACACAATAACATCGTGTAATAAACAGACGCACGTTTCATGAGTATCATGGACTCACTTCCTCAGTGTAAATAAACCTAAACCCTATTGTAACCCCCAAAGACATGAAAATGAATCTAAAAACCCAAATGAAAAACAACAACACACCGAGAAACTCCTCCAATCTGATTAAGTCGGTTGGTTGGTTGTAGAGGATTCACTATGACAAAGTAACTCAACCCAGAAAGGTGAGATGTACGGTACACTTGAAAAATCATTAACCAGGGAGTTACCAACTTTATGAATATAAACTGCCTCAAAGAAGTCTAAATCTAATGGAGTGTTACATTTCTTAATAATAGTGGCTGAGTCGAAGTTAAAATTATGTCCCTCACTCCAACAGTGACAGGCAATAGAGGACTTTTGTAATTCTTTTTTCTTAATGTAATTTCTGTGTTCATTGAGTCTGAAACGGAGTTGTCGTTTAGTCTGTCCTATATAGGACAAACCACATTGACATTGGATATTGTAAATGCCCCAAAAGTTTTGATGTGAAATTTTATCCTTTAACTGTGAAAACTTAATTTATTAACTGGCTTAAAAACAACCTTAAAATCATATTGCCTTAAAATATTAGCTATTTTATAGCTAATGCTATTATGAAATGGTAAAATAATGAGGTTAGAAAAAGATTCTGGGACATCAGAAGGAACAAGATTACTATTTTTATTTAGACAACGAAAAATTAAACGGTTGATATACGTCAAACTAAAACCACGATTAATAGCAACAGATCTAATATAATTCAATTCTGTACCAAGGGAAACATTATCAGAACAAATGGAAATTGCTCTATTAATAAAGAAATGAAAAGCCGAGGCTTTCTGAGAAGGGGGGTGACACGAATTAAAATGAGGAGGGAGTGAGACTGCAAAAGGTTTCCGGTATACACAGGTATCAAATGTATTAGGCTGACGTTGACTAACACATCAAGAAAGGACAATTTATTTTCAACTTCAACTTCATATGTAAACTGAATAACAGGATCTATTGAGTTTAGAATAGTTAAGACGTTATCAATGGATGAAATAGACAGGTCCAAGAGTGCAAAAGAATCATCAACATATCTGCAATAAAATGGAAAATTTATAAAATTAAATAATTTATCCTCAAAATAATGCATATACAAATCTGCAAGGAAAGGACTTAAAGGATTACCCATCGCTAAACCATCTGACATAGAATAAAATTGATTTAAAAAGTGGAATGCATTTTGAGTTAAACAAATACTGAATAACTCAATAATGTGGTTTATCTCATAATCTGGGTAATGGAATTCTTTTAATCTTAAAGTGAGACACTGGAGTGCCCCTTGGACAGGAACATGGGTAAACAGTGAAATAACATCAAAGGACACCATGCGTATTGAGGGGGAGGGGGGGAAGTTCCTAATACGGTTTACAAAAGCACTTGAATTATGAATAGTATATAAATTGGAAACTGAAAGAAAAGAAAACCGTTTAACCAAATATTTAGCAAGTGGGTAAGAAGCAGAACCAATATTTGATACAATAGGACGGAGGGGGACACCAATTTTGTGTACTTTTGGAAGAGCATAAAAACGACTGCAGTTAGCTATGGAAGGAGTTAAAGAATTTATAGTATTTTCATCAATACATGGAGAAGTTTTAATGAGTTTTCTAGTACTCAGAAGATAACTGTTAGATGGATCCCGGTGTAATTTAACTAAAAAACACCCCCGGTTAAATTACACCGGGATCCATCTAACAGTTATCTTCTGAGTACTAGAAAACTCATTAAAACTTCTCCATGTATTGATGAAAATACTATAAATTCTTTAACTCCTTCCATAGCTAACTGCAGTCGTTTTTATGCTCTTCCAAAAGTACACAAAATTGGTGTCCCCCTCCGTCCTATTGTATCAAATATTGGTTCTGCTTCTTACCCACTTGCTAAATATTTGGTTAAACGGTTTTCTTTTCTTTCAGTTTCCAATTTATATACTATTCATAATTCAAGTGCTTTTGTAAACCGTATTAGGAACTTCCCCCCCTCCCCCTCATTACGCATGGTGTCCTTTGATGTTATTTCACTGTTTACCCATGTTCCTGTCCAAGGGGCACTCCAGTGTCTCACTTTAAGATTAAAAGAATTCCATTACTCAGATTATGAGATAAACCACATTATTGAGTTATTCAGTATTTGTTTAACGCAAAATGCATTCCAGTTTTTAAATCAATTTTATTCTATGTCAGATGGTTTAGCGATGGGTAATCCTTTAAGTCCTTTCCTTGCAGATTTGTATATGCATTATTTTGAGGATAAATTATTTAATTTTATAAATTTTCCATTTTATTGCAGATATGTTGATGATTCTTTTGCACTCTTGGACCTGTCTATTTCATCCATTGATAACGTCTTAACTATTCTAAACTCAATAGATCCTGTTATTCAGTTTACATATGAAGTTGAAGTTGAAAATAAATTGTCCTTTCTTGATGTGTTAGTCACACGTCAGCCTAATACATTTGATACCTGTGTATACCGGAAACCTTTTGCAGTCTCACTCCCTCCTCATTTTAATTCGTGTCACCCCCCTTCTCAGAAAGCCTCGGCTTTTCATTTCTTTATTAATAGAGCAATTTCCATTTGTTCTGATAATGTTTCCCTTGGTACAGAATTGAATTATATTAGATCTTTTGCTATTAATCGTGGTTTTAGTTTGACGTATATCAACCGTTTAATTTTTCGTTGTATAAATAAAAATAGTAATCTTGTTCCTTCTGATGTCCCAGAATCTTTTTCTAACCTCATTATTTTACCATTTCACAATAGCATTAGCTATAAAATAGCTAATATTTTAAGGCAATATGATTTTAAGGTTGTTTTTAAGCCAGTTAATAAACTAAAGTTTTCACAGTTAAAGGATAAAATTTCACATCAAAACTTTTGGGGCATTTACAATATCCAATGTCAATGTGGTTTGTCCTATATAGGACAGACTAAACGACAACTCCGTTTCAGACTCAATGAACACAGAAATTACATTAAGAAAAAAGAATTACAAAAGTCCTCTATTGCCTGTCACTGTTGGAGTGAGGGACATAATTTTAACTTCGACTCAGCCACTATTATTAAGAAATGTAACACTCCATTAGATTTAGACTTCTTTGAGGCAGTTTATAATTCATAAATTTGGTAACTCCCTGGTTAATGATTTTTCAAGTGTACCGTACATCTCACCTTTCTGGGTTGAGTTACTTTGTCATAGTGAATCCTCTACAACCAACCAACCGACTTAATCAGATTGGAGGAGTTTCTCGGTGTGTTGTTGTTTTTCATTTGGGTTTTTAGATTCATTTTCATGTCTTTGGGGGTTACAATAGGGTTTAGGTTTATTTACACTGAGGAAGTGAGTCCATGATACTCATGAAACGTGCGTCTGTTTATTACACGATGTTATTGTGTGTCAAACGTTGGTATTTTTAGTATATTTATATATATGTCTGTGTTTTTATTTGTCGGTTTGTATACACAACGTAAATAATTTAAAATAAATATTTTGTACTTATTTTATTATTAAAAATTAATGAATAAATAATTGTCCTTGAAATTAAGTAAAATACTTTTCATAAAAAAAAAAAGAAAATGACTTTTTATATTGAAAATATTTGCATATAAGATTTTCTTTCTTTAATTTTTCTCTTGTTTTTTTTTTATATTTTAGGTATACTTTTTAAAATATTGTATTTCTTTTTTTCAGGTATGTCTTTAACTGAAAAATAACTGAATTCGAAAGTCTTCATTCTTTTTTTTTACGTTCAGTAGAAATACGATCAACATATGGTAATTTTTCTTCAAAGCAGGCAGGGTTTTCACTGCAAATTAATATCATAACTGCAGACAAAAGTATGGAGCGACAATTTTGTAAGTAAATTCAATCAGACGTATTCCAGCACTTTAAAGTTTCGCAAATAAATCTTATAACAGTCCAACTCATCTCACTCGAAAACTTAATTCTACACGGATTTTATGACAGTACCTCCGACATTATGCAAAATAAGTAAAAAAATAACATGCGTATACAACTTTTTTTACTTCGCTTATATTTACTTCCGTAAAATTCACTCTACCTTTTCCATTACATTCCTATCATATTATTCCATCATTTAGTAAAAAAAAATTGTGAAGTATTTTGAGGGATATTATAATTAAATTTTGCTCTTTTCGTGTACTTATACGCTTGACAGTGATTTAAAAAAGTAAACTCAATCGTAATGTTATTTTTTTGTGTGCACTAGTTCTGTGTTTCTCATTTTAAAATTACAGCTACTTTTCATTTCGAAATAAGAGGAGGGTTATTTTTAATAAGACTCGAGTTTTTTTAAATGACATTTGACGTAACATTAAAAATAATCGGAGTAAATTTTAGGAGATGTTCGTAATTATAGGCATTTATTTTCGAAATATTTCAAAACTGTTAAATAGCAACTCGCACAAAATATTTTAAGACAGCAAAACAATCAGATTTTAATATAATAATTTGAGGTATAGGATGTAAAAAATGTTAAAGTAGAGTGATATCGGATACATTATCATTATTAGTTGCTCTTTGATGCTTGAATTTCTAACAGAAGGTTGATGGAATTGCGTGTAAATACTTTTCATGTACACTTGTACAGTAATGCCATTATAAATATATAACTAATTTATCTTCTTTTTGCTAATTGCTTTTCTAGAGAAAGTCAAATCCTCCAGTTTTGCTCCCACCGATAGGATAAGATCGCATTGCCATGTTAATCTAATAGGAAATGAGAAGATTTTAGACTTTCGCCAGAAAAGCATTATAATTTTCTTTTTACAACTTTAACTAAGTAATTTCACAAAAATTATATTAACAATAATTCTAATGATGTAATCTTAAAAGTCAAAATGAGTATTTTATCTTCATTACTCATAAGAGAAACAATTAAAGAATTTACAGAAAAGAAGTTTACCTCTTCATCAACTTCAGAAAAACTATACTCATTCATGATCTTTTAGTTTGGCCTTCTTTTTTTTTTCCTTTATCAAACATTGTTTTTATGTTTTTTTTTTCTTTTGTTTCAGACTGCTTTTATTTTTTACAGTTTTCCCCTTCATATAGCACTCGGTTCTTACCCCGATCTAGGGCCACTAGAGATACGAGCCGAAGCATCCGCCATTGATGTGCCTTTGGGTTTGCCACATGTACCCAGCGCCCAATAGCTTCTATGTAAACTCGGAGCAACGGTGCTACATTTTGACAGTTATTTTTTATTAATTACACGTTATAATTAGTTACGAAGTTTATGATGGGAGGTTGCTTAGCGACGAATTGTTCACACTATTTTAGAAAAGGACACAGAAAGTTCAAATTTCCCGAAGAAAACACAAAAAGAACAAAGTGGAACAAATTGTCGTCGAGATAAATGGCGGGATTTATGAAAGCGCCAAATTTAAAAGTCTGTTCAAACGTGTAAAAATGATTGATGATTATGATTCTTTTTAAATTTAATTATTTATGTTTATAATATTTGCATAAGTGTATAAATATGCATAAGAGACAACGATTATTTATACTCTTTTAATTTTTTTCAAACTTTTGAAAGTTATTAATCAATATTTATGAGATTTTGAATTATTTATTTTCTTATTAATCTCATGAATTATTTATTTATTGTCACTACAAAGTCCCAAATAGAGAAAAAGAAAATCTGAACTTCATGTATTGGAGAGAAACAGATTTTTCTTACTTTTGTTTGCGTAGGGGGAGGGGGAGGGGGGTTAGGTAACTTGCTATTTAACATGTAGGACATATATTATTTAAATTACAGTTTTAAATATCAAACTGTTTAATGAGTCGAAGGGGGAAAATCTGGAAGCCGAATTTTATGAGAATTGTTTTTATTTAAGTGATGCTTTATAACTTTAAATCTTTCTGCACCTTTTTAATTCTCTAAAAAATTCATAAATAGGTTAAACAATATATATTATTATTACTATTATTTTACAGATTTAGAAATTTATAATAATACAGAATATTGCTTTTTTTTATATTTAAAATATTTTAGGGGGTTTCATAAATTAATCAATTATTAATATAAACAGCGAGTTAATGTATAAAGGTAAAGGAGAGATGGAGAGATATAAATGGCAAATTTCACTTAACAGCGGGGGGGGGGGGGGAGAGAGAAAGAGGTTGATTAGTTATTTATCGACTCAGAAAGAAAATTTACAGTTTTGAAGACTAAGTTTTGCATAGTAGGAAAGACCGGGGGAGAAGTAATTTCAGGTGGTGGGAAGATGTTAAATGATTATTTAATGTTAATGTTACAATAACGTAATAAATAGAGCAAAGAAAGTTTTAAAAATTAAAAACGTTTGAAGATTTTAATTTTGTGAGTAGGGGGTGCCAAATGAAGAGAGAAGCAGAATTTTATGTGTGTGTGTGTGGGGGGGGGGGGTTAGTAAGTTCATTAGATGACTTATTAATTATAGTTACTAAAGATTTAAAATTATACAGAAAAAAAAATAATTAAACAGTTTAAAGACTTAATTTTTTGTGTGCTAGGAATAAGAGGGTTGACTAAAGGGGAAGCGGCCATATCAGATGGAGGGAGGGTTGGGTTGGGTTGGGTGGATTTATGTCGACCAATTATCAACACGCGGGATATAGGCCCTGGGGGGGTGCCTTCCCTGGGGGTCTTTTTAAGGGATCCTAACCCGTATTTACGGGAAGGTTCGAAGAAAACCACGGAAAACTCCGAACGGTTACAGATGGAGGAAGGAATTTAGGTGATTAATTACTTATTATTACAATAAAAGGACAAATAGCAGAAAAAAATACTTTTAAATATTTTAAACTTTACGAACAGGGAGGGGCAAAGGGGAAGAAGCAGATATTTTTTTGAAAGGGGCGGGGAGATAATTAGATGACTTGAAATTTATTTACTTTACTAAACATTTTCACATAGAACAAAAAAAGTAAGATATTTAAAGATTTTAAATTTTGTGTGCTTGGTATCGGGGGGGGGAGGGGGGAGGGGAGGGAAAACGTGAATTTTGGTGGAGAGGGAGGAAAATATTATATGATCGGTTATTTATTTATTGTTTTAATAAAGTGACAGATAGAGCAAAAACAAAGTTATAAAAAATTACAGTTTTAAAAATTTTAAACTGTACTGGGTTTTGTGATAAGGGGGAGGGGGTAGAGAGGGAAGCAAAATTTTGGGATAGAGGAAAGATAGATTAAAGGAATTAAAGAAGAGGATAGATTAAATTTTAACGAAATTTGTATGATCATATTGTTACAATGAAATAATAAATAGAGTTGAAAAGTTTAAAAAATTAAGGAATTTTAAGAATTTTTATACTTTGGGTACTGTTTGACCAGGGGCGAAGAAAATTTCGAAAAGAGAGGGATTTAGCTGATTATTTTTTTTATCGGAAATTCACTGAAATGCAGAAGAGTTTCACATTTGATTAAGAAATAAGAGTTTAAAATTAAGGACTGTTTGCAGATTTTTCATAAAAATAAGGACTTTTAAGGACGAAAAAATATTTTTGAAAAATGTAAAGATTTTCAAGGACAGTACGATCTTTATAATGGGAAAACTTTTCTTCTTGTGCATACTTGCATGATGCATCGACTTAGTTCAAATAATATATGATAAACAAATTTCTTCAAATCGCCAATAAGGCGCTAAAGTCGCCAAGAAGCAGGGGTGTACCCAAAGTGTACCTAGATATGGCGGTGATGCTCCGGCCCGTAACTTTAGAGGCTCTACCCCGATCGAATGAGGATCAGAAATCAAGCAGTAGAAACGCGCCTATAAACACTAGCAACAGATTCGTTGTGGGAAATAAATCCTAATTAAACTAGTCGTTGGGGGCCACCGTAATACTTACCCATCATGAATATGCATAATGTAAAATATTAAAATAAAAATGTGTAAACTACTTATAAAATGCATTGCAATTCAAATAAAATCGTGACTTGATGACGTCATAAACTTTAAAGGCTCGATTACTGAATTGCTTGAAAGAGGTTTTTCCTTATAACTCCAAAAATAATAATCCTATTAACTAGCGGTTTATTGCATCTGATTAAGCATGAAATTTCCAATTAAAGAATATCTTTGAAGTGAAATGTAGATGAAATACAGGGTCATGAAAAATCGAAAAGTGTGGAAAATAGGATTCCAAATATCTCGGCAACTAATTATCCGATCGACTTCATGCTTTATGCAAAATTCATGTTTTTTTTTTTATTACTTTCTTCTATCTATAATAGAAGAAAGTATTGTAATCGAAATTTTTTTCGACTTCCGGTTTTCGACGGATTTACACGTTTTAGGGGTCAGAGATTCCGAAAAACACGTTTTTACAAAATGTCTGTTTGTCCGTCTGTCCGTCTGTCCGTCCGTCCGTCTGTCCGTCTGTCCGTCTGTCCGTCTTCATTGTATCATCAAAAAGTGTATGAAGGTATGCTTCAAATTGAACCTAATTTTTTTCTATGTTTTTGGCTATGGCAAGCAGGTTCTATTAGAATTTGAGGATATTTCGACGAAAGGGGTCGCTGTGATCGATATTTTTGTTCCATTTTCATTATTGTACCATCTAAAAGTGTATGAAGTTATGCTTCAAATTGAACCAAATTTTTTCTATGTTTTTGGCTATGGCAAGCAGATTCTATCAGAATTTGGGGATATTTCGACGAAAGGGGGCGCTGTGATCGATATTTTTGTTCCATTTTCACTATTGTACCATCTAAAAGTGTATGAAGTTATGCTTCAAATTGAACCTAATATTTTTTCTAAGTTTTTGGCTATGGCAAGCAAGTTCTATTAGAATTTGGGGATATTTCGACGAAAGGGGGCGCTGTGATCGATATTTTTGTTCCATTTTCACTATTGTATCATCGAAAAGTGTATGAAGTTATGCAGATAATTGAACCAATTTTTTTTTCTGTGTTTTTGACCATAGCCTGCAGGTCCAGGTTGAATTCGGGGATATTTCGACGAAAGGGGGCGCTGCCATCGCGATTTTTGTTCGATTTTCACTATTGTATCCTCAAAAAGTGTATGATGTTATGCAGATAATTAAACCAAAATTTTTTAATATGCTTTTGGCTGTAGCCAGCAGGTCCTACTAGAATGTGGGGATATTCCGCCGGAAGGGGGCGCTGTGATAGCCATTTAAAGATTTCAAATTCAAAAAGATGTATAAAAAAATTAGAAATCCTAAAAGTTTTTTCCATTAAATGTTTGGCCTTGATCCGGCGAATCCGGAGCAGTTTTTGTTTTGTCTCTATATTAAAAAATGGCGGAGATATAGCGGTTTGAAATTTTAGGGTGGTTGACATTTTCAAATAAGACTGCAGAATTCATCCATAAACGGGTTTAATTTATGAGTTTTAGTTAACAGGGTTTCAGCAAATTTTCTTTCATTGTTGTAACCATTGTTCCTATTTTTAAATGCTTAACACTATATATTTATATTCGCCAACATAAAATTCTCGCCAAGCTTGGCGACAATTGACGAAATATCGCCAAATTTGGCGACAAAAATAGGTTGCCACAAATGAAGCCAACTTGGCTGTACAAGACTAATTTGGCGATATTCTCATTCAAATTCAATGTTGACGAGAACTGGGAATGAATCTTCTTTAATTGGGTTCCACGCATTTTAGCTTCGTGTTTTCCAGTAAAATTAGCCAAAATCGTAAAACCAAGGCATAGGGAGGCTATCTGTTCCGGTCGGTACAGGCCAAAAGAACTTTTCGTAGTTTAGTATACATCAGTTGATTGCATCCCGGTAACCCGATGATTCCCAAGCAGCTGACGTACAACAGAATGGCGAAAAATATTGATTTTATTGACGATGTGAGGACGAAATTAGAAGTATTAACATGATTGAGATAGAAGAAAGTTTTGGGATTGGCACATCCGACTAGTTGTCTTTTATATTCATTTCTTAAAATAAACAATTTCGAAAAAAATTTTATACCTTTTATCAGAACGAATATTTCGAGAGTCCGAAAAAATATTTCCGGTTAGTCGAGGTTATTGGAATGAAATAGGCTTCTTCTCATTATTACATACTAAGTACATACCAAATTACAAGTCTCTATCTCAATTTTTTCGGGAGATAGAGCGTTTACAGACACACAGACACACAGACGGACGGCAACATTTTTTTTCTAAAAATATGTTTTTCGGAATCTCCAGTGTCTGAAACGTGTAAATCCGTCAAAAAAAATTTTTCGATTTTCAAAATGATTACAAGACTTACCCTATACTACGTATGATGGGTAAGTAATATGTTACAGGCAATAGTAAATGGTTTTGATAACTTCAAATTTGTCCATATGTAAGTATTTTGAAAACTAGTAAACACTAAAACAAAAATATAATAAATTAAACCTACCAACACAGAAGTTACAGAAATACCGGTATCAAGGTACTGTAATGACCACTTTTTCATTTTGCCTAGAACTGAGTATGCCAGCCTTTATCTGTTAGAGGAATGTTCAATTCGAGACAAAACTGAGATATCCGGTTTTGCCTGATTAAACTGTCTTACCCTACTTTCCCCTATACAATCTTTATATATTTATTTTTCTATATACTTATTAAGAATCTAGTTGATCCTCCCGGCGGCGTTGCCCGGTCCCGTCAAAAAATAGTACGAAATGCGAAAACACTCTAAAAATCGCTGCAAGAAACTTTTCATCTGTCAACTATTTTGCGTGTCAGAAAGTAAATAGAGAGGTGGACTCCGAAGTAGAAGAAAATTCAATACGACTTCCTGAAATGTCTGGGTCATTTGGCGGGTTAGTTTTTGGCCAAAATTAAGAAAAGTTACTATCCGATTTTCCCAAAATTTGCATTTTCGGAATCAGAAAAATAAACTACGAATATACTGTGAGTTTGGAGCCCATCTCCAGAGGGCACATTCTGTTCTAAACGAACATCCTAACCCTTTTAAAAATTTATATTTCTGACGTTTAGATATTAAAAATAAATTAATTCTCATTTTTAATTATGATTATTGGAAATATTTAATCACTCTGGAATTATTATACACCATTAAATTTTTATTTTACATTTCAAATCAGCTAACAGACATTGACTCGGCTATATTAAAATATTTTGGTTCATTTTGTATTATTATAAACAAATTTCACGGTATAACTATATTTATATCTATAACTATCAATCTATATATACTAACAAACCAAAACATTGTAACTACATTGCTAATAATTTGCAGATACTCCTTTGCCATGCAAAATAGCTGCAACCCAATGTGGTATTGATTCCACTTGTTTATGGTTGAATGTCCGGAGGAAGATTTTAGTAGATATGAAAACAGTGGATACGGACATTTTCTTAGATTACGAAAGAATGGTTGGTAAGCTGGGAGTTACTGCTACATAATATTTCCAATGTATTTGCAGCTTGAATTCACCGGCATATATCTCAGGCCAAGGTTGACAATACGTGCCTTGTGGAAAAACTCGTTACCCTCTTGAAGATTTCATCTCTTGTAAGTAAGATGAAAACTGTCAGAAAGTACACATGATCGTTAATGATTTTCTGATTGTCCGCAGCTTCCATCGTGTATCAAGGCCTCTAATACACTGTAAAAAAGACAAATATTTCTTAATCTACAAAAGTATAACATAACCACGAATGAAAATATACAATAACCTCTTCCGATTTACTTACGATTTGAAAAATTGTTTTTTATCTTTAGCAACCTGAGAAACAAGTATCTTTTCAATATTTAAAAAAGCATTTATCAAACCAAAGTTTCCTTTGCTGCTACTGATTTTCTAAAACTTGACTTGTAGTTACATAAATTTATCTTAAAATTTCGGGTGTCTAATATTTAATATATGTATTAAAAAACACAATTGTAAAAGAAAAACTCATGCAAAGAAGGGTTAAACAGCTTACATTTCGGAGGTTACAGAATTTTTTTCATTTCCACCCTTTGATGATGGCCAGGTTCTGATCGAAAGCGCTCGGGATTCCGACGAATGTTTTTAATATCTTAAAATGGTTTTAATATTTTAGAACCTTTTCATTTTTACAACTATTTTAGTAATCCACAAATTGTGATCCATTTTAAATGATTTCATATTTTAATTAATTATTTATGTTTGATAGTTTAAATGCCAGAAATTTTTCTGTAGGAGGAGGGGGGTCTTAGTGATTACATTCAATAAACAAAAATCTTTAAATAGAAGCAGAAAATATAACTAAACTTGTGGGAAAACAAAATATATATATATTCATGATTTAAATTAGTAGGTATTTTCAAATAGAAATAAATGGATATACAAAGTCCTGTATGGAAATACTGTATAATAAATTAAATTGATTAAAGTTTAGATAAACAAATAAAATCTACCTTTGTTATAATTTTTTGAAAAATACTTTTTTCTCTAAGCAAATAACTAAAATTATATCCGTGATATACATGACCAAAAAATGGAATTTGTACCTTACATATATATGACAGATTTGATTGTATAATAATGATGTTAAAACAGTGATATAAGTCAACAAAAAGATAATACTTAGTGCCCAAAGTCTTTAAAATATGTCCCAAAAAAAGATAAACATTACATGGAGAAGATGAGTTGGAGGGGGGGGGGGAAGTAGAGACACCAATATTTCCTGCATTTTTAGCTGTAAAAATACTGTTTTTTTTTTCAGTGTAAAAATGCCGATAAATATGTTAGTTTTGGATATTGACCAGGAAAAAATGTTTTTTGAAAGTACTTAAAGAAGATTGTAACTTTTTAAAAATAATTTTAATTTCTAGAAGTATAGGATATGAATACCCTTCGCAGATTGGGTCCTTTCTAAAGAATAATGTGCTACTATAGATATGTAAGAATCAAAATAGATTCATTTAAAATTGTAATTTTGAAAAAAATTCTTTGCTTAATTGGTAATGTTCTCATAATTAAAAATTAATATAAAAGGTTAACAGTATTTAAAAAATATACTTCGGAATATTGCACATGGCTTGCTGCAATAGAAAATAAGTTATGACAGTATAATGCAGACTGTTGTAATAGTCTTCCATAATTGGCAACCATTTATTTTGCTTTGTAGCTTAATTGTAAGTCTAAGTTTTAGCCTGCTGTCAATCATCCAGTGTAAATAAGAGAAAAAAAAATCATATAAGGTGTTTCGAGTGCCTTAAAAATGACAGCATTTTAGATGTTTCAAATGTCTAAAAAATGGCGGCTTTTTAAGACTTTTCAGATGTCTTAAAAATGGTAGCATTTTAGATGTTTTGAATGTCTAAAAAATGGCGGCTTTTTAAGACATTTGAAGTGTTTTAAAAATGGCGTCTTTTTAAGACATATCAAGTGTTTTAAAAATGGCGGCGTTTTAAGACATATCAAGTGTTTTAAAAATGGCGGCGTTTTAAGACGTTTCCAATGTCTTAACTTCAGATTCAAAAAGGTGTCTTAAAAACTAAGACACTTTTTTTTTCACTTAAAATGTGACCATCTATTTAAGACACTTTTTAAACTGAATTTCAGACGTTTGTGTTTACAGTGTAAATATTTCGAATTTCAACTAACCGTTCTAGCGGCTTACTCTAAACACTATAACAATTTGAAAAATATATATTTAAAAAAATGATTTTTTATTCGTGAGCGGTAACCTTTTCTTAAAAATTATTTATTACTTTCATAGGTTTTTAATAATTATAAGCATCGTGTGTCGCGGAAGTGAAATCATGTGTTCGAGTATTCCGTGAAATAAAAAAGATGGAGAAACACTAGTGGAACACTGCTCATAGTACATGAGTGAAGATTGTGCTGCGTATTCAGAAAAGGTTACATATAATTATGACTTCTGAATAGCAAAACATAGAAATGCTTATTTGTATTTTCCTAAATTGCATGTGTTTTACTATTCTCACTCGTGCTTTTTTTATTGAATTAAATCTTCTGTTGTGTAGTTTTTCAGTAATTTTGTTTTTCAAAAAAGCATATAGAAATTAGAACTGCAAAACATAGAAATGCTTATTTGTATTTTCCTAAATTGCATATATTTTACCGTTCTTACTCGTGCTTTTTCATAGAATCTTCTGTTGAGTAGTTTTTCAGTATTTTTTTTTTTTTTTAATCACATAGAAATTAGAATTGTTAAAAAAGGTTTTTGAGGAAACATTACTCATAGTTTTCTTTTGTATGAGAATTTATACGGATTTAAAAGATATCTGCCTCATACGTGTTTCAACGTGCGATAGAGAGGCGGATATCCACCAAATATTTAAATAGAAAATATTTAACAAATATTGCACGAAAAATGTTTAATCTTTGAAACTAGCTGATCAAAAGTAAAAATGATTTTGAAAAATGATTTTAAATGAGCCTACTTATTATTTTTTTGTTCAGTTTTAATTTATGGAATACAACTTAGTCAAAATTTAATCAATATATTGAGTTAATATTTGACGTTTTAAATTACACAAAAGTTAAAGGGTTTATTGTCGAAAAATGAAACATCCAAGTCTTATATTGATATAAAATATTTCTTCTTTTTCTTGCGTTGAAAAAAAAATGAAAAAACTCCTGTGATGCATAAAAAATGGCGTTTCATTCTTTTAAAACTGACATTCTGAAAGCAAAAAGTTTTTAGAATCAAAAAACTGTGTCACAAAAATATGACATAAACATATAAACAACTGTTTTATAAAACAATAAAAATATTTCTCCTGCAAAAGTACTTTTTCCTCGTGGATATTTTCAGTTCTTTTGATTGCTTCTTTGAGAGCAAGTAAGAACTTAAGCACGGTTGAAAAGAACTTAAAGTGTTTGTGAGAAGGAACGGGATCAAGAAATGTCCTTTGTTGTTTCCAGTCGGGAAATGAAAATTGGTTATTAACTCCAACTTTTACTCCGATGGAAGAGATTTGGAAGAGGACCAAATATCCCGAAAATTGAAGAATCGATAGGAAGACGAGAAAATACATGGAACTTTATATAAAGAAGAATATATTCTTTGAAAAGAGATGTTATTGTGTAAGTACTGAGATTTATGGTAGAAAAATTACAAAGAAGTGATTGATTTTTTTTTTCGTTGTACTTTTATAATTGAGTCACCTCTTTCATAAGCATAATAATAATAATAATAATGATAATAATAATAATGTCTCCTAACATAAAATTGCCAATCATTTAGAGGGGGGGGGCAGGGTTCAAATATTTAAAAAGAAATTGCTAATAAACTGCATATTTTATTACCAATATCTTTCTACATATATAGATGTGCAATTTATTACGACTTGCCAAAACGCATTTTTTTTGCCGATAAGATTTTTGCATAGATAACAGTTAATACAATATCCCTGATGTAAAGTAATTATATGGTTATATTATTATCGTTAGAGTAAATGTGCCTCGTCAATAGCAGATTGTCACCTTCTTCAAAATATTATTAATAATAATAACATTTCTATTAATAATTTTAAAGTGAATTATTATTGTTATTTTAACAACAAAAGAAATCCTTCTACATTTCAAAACATTTTCCCTAATAAAAAATAGAAATGAAATATTTGTATATGCATTGTATGTTATAAATATTTTTTTTTTCAAAAACCGATAATTAAAAAAAAAATGTGTAAATAAAGTCACATATCCTTCAGTATTTATCGATTTTTACAAGTACAGTAAAAACCTTCATAAAGAAGATCGAATAGTGCACATCTCCGAATAGCGGACAGATTGCGTGATCTCAAGGTGCCCGCTATTCAGAGGTAGGTTTTACTGTAGTATACTTTGCTTTTTATATTGAAAAATAAATTTTTTGACGTTTTGCGAATTTTCAAAAAAATTAATTTAACTAAAGGAATATTTTCCTAGAATTATTTTTATAGATTTATGCATAAATAAAAAAACAATCAGAAATAGTGATGAGCAGGTAATTTCTCAGCAAATTTGCATGAAATATTCCCAATGTAGGAATCATATAAAATAAAATCTTATCAAATCATGCTTCTAAAAAATTGTTTTAATGAAAAGTTAGCACACTTAAGAAAATAACGAAGGAGAAATGGTTATTTCAAATTAAGGTATACCTGTCTTATGAAATGAAATTTCTCCAACATACAGTATAATTAAATGAACCTAAACTCAGTGTACCTGCGTGTTATTCCATGCATTACACATTATAACTCGGGTAAATACTTTTGAATTCACATTGCTACTACAATCGTATTATGTGGAGGGTAATCAAGAATTCCAATATGAATTTTCCTATTAATGTGGACTCTAATATTGAGACTTAACCCTTTTTCTACCGATGGTACTTTAAAGTACCATTAAAATAAACTTGTTATAAAATTCATTTAATACATCTATTGTCAGTAATTCAAGTTAGCATGAATTCTAGACACTTTATCATGTTCCAAAAGCATTATTTGCTGTACAAAGCAAAAATATTTTTAAATGGATATTTTCTTTTTCTAATTGTAACTGCGTATTTTAATAATTATATTAATTGCGTAATTTAATAATTATAGAATTAAAAACAAATTAGTCTAATCAAGTGACAGTACTGTAATATGAAGAATTACGAAAGGAAATACTGACATATATTTTCTTAAAGGTTCGTTACGCATATGCATAGTATATCTTTTTTGTAGGTTGACATCTACGTATTAAAAATAGAAATATTGGTAAAATGCCATTGTAAAGCATGTCTAGAAATATTGTCAAACACCCACTGTAAAGTACGTCTAAGAAATTCAAACGATTCCTTTAACTTCAGTTCAATTAATTCAAAAATAAACAAGAATGAAAAATTATGCATCAGGTATTCGTTTATGAAACTTCCAACACTAACAGAATATTATTAGGACATTGCTTTTTTTCATAAAATGAAATGAGATATCTATTAAGCTATTTAAATAAAATGCACCGCAAACGACTTTTCCACGTGGACTATAATGCAATGGAATTGTTTGTGTGTCCCTGTAAAATAACTATAAATGTTGCACAGTTCATTTTTAACAGCGAGTATTCTATAGTGAACCTCATTAACATATAAAAATTATATGTCAATTCGACTATATTTACGCGAGTTAGAGCATGGACAGATAGACAGACAAACTGAATTGATAAAAACTTTTCAACTGTGTTAAAAGTGTTAAAAATGCACCGTTTTAATTCATATAAAATTATTTATAATATTGCATGTGGTTTACTTTGTCATAAATGGTCGTCTATGTATTAAACATAATTCAGAGGACAAACTTTCATTTTTTAAATGTTAACTCCCACTTTTGACGTTTTATTTGTGTTCTCTGGGTCAACGAAACCCGATAAAGTATATAAATTATGATTTTCTTAATTTTTTCCAGAGTTAGATGGGATTAAAGTTTAAGGATACCAATGTTAAATCAACGTCGGAAACTGTAATATATATCTTCCCAAAAAATAATCCGATTGAAGCGTACAATATTTTACAATTTTCATTCATTTAATTTAGAATTGTCATACAATTGTTTCGGTTACTAACTGACTTATCCCGGTAGTTTTCCCTATTAGATAATTTTATTTTTCTAAGTTTAGGGCTGAATCCGCAAAGCATTTTATTTCAAAAGTCATGAAAATTTAAGAAAAAGTACATAAACTATATACTTTTCGGGCTGCTTTGATCCAAGAAACTCAAATAAAGTATCAACAGTGGATGTTACCATTTGAAAAATAAAAGTCAGCTCATTTTTTAATGTTTAAACGATCGTTTTCGGCTAAATAAACCACTTATAATTATAAAGAAAATTACACGAATTAAAACTTTTTTTTACATTATTTTTTTCGTTAATCAGACCTCAAATTACTGGTTACGTTGTTATTTTTTAACGTACTGTACATATCATTAACTTCTTACCTATCTTAAAACAAAATTTAGATTTTACTGAGCAATTATTATACAGGGTTAGCATGAATGAATGACTGGATTAAAAAAAATTGTATTTTTAAAATTATTACACATATCATTAAAAAATAATATATAAAAAGACCTCACCCGACCATATTATCGTATATATGGTTGATATTACATTATATTATATAACATATTAACATAGTGATATTATAATTAAATATAAATATATATTACCGTATATATATTAAATATAGACAAACATAGAGCTAGAAACCGCAGCGGTCGCCCGAAGATCTCAGAGCCCCGAGGTTAACACTTCCGCCTTTTCGGTTCGCGATCGTCCCAACGTCTCCATGCCCATTCCTCGACACGCTTAACCGGGCTCTTTAAAAGCCGAATTTCACCACCGGAAAAATGTAAACGAAAAATTCCACAAATTTAATTCACCAAAAAAAGAGAAGGGTTAGGTCCGGGGCTCTGAGAACTTCGGACGACCGCTGCGGCTTCGAGCTATCTATCTATATTATATATATATATATATATAAATATATATATATGTGTGTGTGTGTATATATATATATATGTTACATTATTAAATCTTCCTTCGCGATGTTTCTATGTTTTATTATAAATTATCACCAGTTTCACTATTTCCTAATTCCTTAATAATATCTATCATTAATTCTATTTAATTCTATTAAATTCCCCTTAAATTCATTATTATTTTGCCCAATTTACTGAAATATAAAGCTCTCAGTTACTCTTAAATTATATCATAAATTCTGATCATTTCTGTGAATTCGAATGTTTGTTCGAAAGCCATTTTATTTTATTTTTCCTTTTCTTATTTCCGAGTTTCCCGCCCTCGTCCTGTTCACTGTAAAATGCGTCCGCTTAGAATATGTTAGAACTATTTACTTTATCATCCTCATTGGTCATGACGTAGATTGTACACGTATTCCAAATTATCTCATTGGTTAGAACACGCGTTACGTCATGATCTGGTACCTTTCCGCTTATTCACAAAAAGCGAGTGTAACCCTGCTTCCCTCAGTTTTTTTGGCCGTTTTGCAGTTGTTAACAGTCCCCTGGCTGCGTCTTTTAGTCATCCTGTATTCTAAATAATTCTAACAGTAGTATTATTCTAATAGTTGTCGAGAAGTATGTTCATATTCGATGTATTTTAACAACAACTTGTGACAACTATTTCAGTGAGAGACGGCACTGCACATTTGAATCATGTGAGAACTGCTTCCATGTCGATTTTTGAAATAAAACATGGAACTCTGAATCGAATGTCTTTTTCTTCATACTGGAGAAACACCCACGAATGCCTGGATCCGCTACGACGACTGCCACTATATTTATTCTTCGGATAATCGACAACTGCGTCCAGTTTTATTCATAGAAAGAACAACCCGCTTCACTTATATAATTAAACTGCAATTCCGTACACCTCATCGCCAATCTTCATCAACGATTATATATATATATATATACCGTACATTAATAACATATTAACTATATGACATTCGTATGTAGTATTACTATTACCGTAGTTATATACGTACAATACGTCATAGGTCCTATTATACGTTGTTGTATTACATTTACTGTAACTTGTAGAAATGAAATATGGACGTCGTCCATAGTTTATGTCTATGGGTTCATCGCCTTTATATGAAAAAAAAAATTACAAGATTTTTTTTTATGGGGGGGGGGGGAGATTTCGACATGCTGGTAACGATGATTTGTTTACTCTTGTTCACATGACCATCAAGATCCCCATATCGCACGTCATGTGATTTCTTTTTGTGTGGTTACATCAAAGATCTTCTTGTTTAAGACTACATCTTAACATCTTGCTTAAGAACCAGAATTGCCGACAACCCTCAAAGAACTTTCGAAAAAGGAAATCAGTGCATTATTGAGAACAGTGACAGTGTGACAGTGTAAAATTGCAAAATGTGTAGAACGAACTTGATTACAGATGTGTGTGCGAATCATGTTACAAAAGGTTACACATCAAACATTTGTAACTGAAAAAAAAAGAAACTTGAATGTTTTTCTTTTATTTTTATATCATTTATTATAATGTGAGTAATAGTTTTGAAAATATAAACTTTTAAAATCTGGTGATTCAAGCAACAGAAACTTCAATATATCTATTTTCTATTTTGTTTCCCAAGGGACTATTATAGATAAGCATTTAAAAATGGCCACTACGACATTTATGAAAATTTTAAAGTACAGGGTGATTATAATTAAAGTTTGACTTTCAAAAGGCTGTAAAAAAAAAAGAAAAAAAAAAAAAAAACATTGGTTAGAATGACCTCATATTTCATCTGAGTATACGTGAAGCAATGGGAATTTGCTTTGCGAAAGAAAAGAAAAGTTCAAACATTGATTGATAGATGGCGCTGTGCTCGTCATAAGATGCTAATCAAAAGACGTGACATTGGCACATTACATGCCATTACGGCATGTCACGTCTTTTAATTAGCATCTTATGACGAGCACAACACCATCTATCAATCAACTTTTGAACTTTTTTTTCTTTCGCAAAACAAATCCCCATTGCTTCACGTATACTCAGATGAAATATCAGGTCATTCTGACCAGTGGTTCTTTTTTTTATAACCTTTTGAAAGTGCAAGTTTAAGTATAATCACACTGTATATCATAAAATAACTGTTAACGAACGGTACGCAATCAAAAATTATTCAAGCAAACAATAAATAATATTAAAATTAATTTATTTGAAATTGATACTCTAAATTGATTTGCTCTAAAGTAATTTATTTAGTGATACGACAGAAATATAATTTATTTATTGATATTACATAAATATAATTTTACATAAATATATGAAAATACAATGAAATAAATATATAAAAATATATGAAATAAATATATATAATATATTAAGTAAATGTATAAAAATATAATATAATAAATTTTGGCATAAGTATAACTTACCTAGGCATCAATTCAGCATTGGCTAGAACGATAAATGAAGGCGGGCGATAAATGACAGATAGTGGACAACCATTGTAGGAAGTTTTCACTTCTTACAGAGGTTGTGAAGTTAAAAGCAATTAGCCGTCATAAAATGTCATAGAGGGGTCATTTACCGTACATAGTGGTTTAAGCAAAGAATTTCTTTGGTTTAAGTATAGATTCCTATTTCGCCACGTCCCATTTGACATTCTATTATTTCTTATTATCCCTTAATTTCATGGGGTATATTTCTGTTTAAAAGAAAATTTTAAGGTGTAACTATCTAGATATACTTATAAATAATGTAAAATCCGTGTAAATGGTTTCGGCAGGAGCATGCATATTATATACATATTATAAAAATCATCAATTGTTACAGAATATTTAAAAAAATAAGCTATTGTCACATCAAAAATATAATTTTTTGTGATATTTGCAGAAATATATTTTTTATTTCCATATATAATCAAATATTTATTTGGTAAATCACGGTAAAATTCACGGTAAAATTAATGTTGAGATATACTTGAATTAGCACTACTTTCATAGCCTTACCTTAAACAAGCATATAGTTATCACCTTGATAATTATCAAGTTTTAACATGTGTTCTTACGAAATATTTATTATTAAATAATGCGCAATTGCATCTGCAAAAATAATAATAATAATAATAATAATAATAATAATTTTTACACCTTGGCTATTTAAGTGAACTAATATGGGTAAATATTGTCCCTCTTTTTTTTTTACCAATAGCAAACAACTTTTTTTTAAAACTTGTAAGCAAAAATGTTTTTTTCCAAGTATGAGCGAATTCTTGTACCAATTTTATCTCAATATTTTATATATTCCTATACCTACAACATAAACATTTATCAAAATTAAAATGGTATCATCATTCGTTTTTTGTGAAAAATGTAGATAACACGGGAAAGTCAAATAAAAAGAAAATAGCGCAAAATTATAAGAAATATCACAGTTTGTCTATCATGGATGATATATTTAACACTAGCAGTGATCCTAAATGTTATATAAAATTGAATTACATATAGCAAGCAATAAAAAAGTTATAATAAGAAAATTATAAGAAACTTTCATTTTCATTTTCCAAAGGGTCCATTTTTATATGATTATCGATGTTAGTCCTTTAACCCTTTGAAGGGCGGTGGAATATAATATATCCCACTTAATTAAAATTAAGTGGGATATATTATATTCCATATTATATGTGAATTAAAATTCACAAACATCACAATGACACCGGAACTTTTGAATCAAATTTTGCTTTTTTATAATATAAATAAGAAACGCTTTTACTTAATTAGAAATTAAT
The DNA here is from genome assembly GCA_963931845.1 of Maratus michaelseni. NCBI lineage: Eukaryota > Metazoa > Arthropoda > Arachnida > Araneae > Salticidae > Maratus > Maratus michaelseni. Next base: position 250,043,537 of record OZ007590.1, on the reverse strand, counting down.
TTATTGTTAAATCCCGGTGTGATTCAATGATTTCAACATTTTAGAAACATAAGTACTTTGTCCCTGAAAGGGTTAAATAGTAAAGTGAAACGAATTCTCTTACACCATCTGCGGAACTGTAAGACATAATCAATTATAAATGGTGATAAAACGCCGATATTTGAGATTGTTTATTAGATTGAATTTAATATTGCAAGAGCCAACACCAACGAAGGAGTGATTTGCATTAGCAGACACTACTCAATTTACCAATCAATATCTGGTTTTCACGTCGTCATGAGAACACCAGGAACACAGAGCTATAGTATATATATTACCTAACTTGTTATCACAGATTATAGATTAATTAATTCATATCCATTATATTTCTCTTCCGCTCTACTAAAAAGAAAATTTTAATATTTATTTAATTTTGTAGAAATGATATATAATAATAATAATAATAATAATAATTTATAATTTTTCTTTCATTTTCATTCTGAATGAACTAATTAAAGATTTTTAGACATTTTTTTTTTTCAATAAAAGAGAAAACAATATATTAAGAACAGAGAAATATATTTAGAACCAGTATATTTGAATGATAAGGCATCACATTCTAAAATTTGATATGAATTGTTGTAAAGTATACAAAGATAAGCATTTGTTATTTTTTTTAATTCTCAATATAATTTCGGAATCGCTAGATATCGAAAACTTCTGAAACGATCATTTTAAAATTTATTTTCCTCGTTCACCTAGATGACAAGATGTTCCTGTAGGTACAAAATTTCAATTTATCATCATATTATGTACCAAAAAATATACTACATTTAATTTTCATTTTTATTTGACTTTTTTAGATTGTTTGTTATAAATATTATTATATCCTGCTTATTATTATGTAAATTTGTCTCTATTTACAGTTATGGATATCAAAATAATTCGTTACCCATTCATATTTCTTATTTCAAATAACATATCTTAAAGCAAATCGTTTTGCTTCTTGAACCTTTTTTGGAACCACTGTAAAAATATTTTGAATTTTCTAAAATCATTTTATTAATGAAGAGAGGAAAGTTTTTTCAACTAGGTGTAATCATATACAGGGTGATTATAAAAAAACTATCCCGACATTTGGGCCCCTAACTATCATACCATTCACAGAAACTGAATGAAATTTTGGCTAAAGGTATTTTGAGGTATGCGCTCAAGAATGATATGGAAAACAACAGTGGCACTGAAACAGTTACGGTTACAGTGAGAAAATTTCAAAAAAATCAAATGGCAACCCCCAGTTTTTTGTATTGGAATGTGATCTCCATTGTGAAAAACCCTAAATAGCGTTGGAACGGCAACTGTAGCATGAAAATCACCGGCGGTACAGAGGCTAAAAGTGAGGGCAACCAATAAGGACAGAGAAGCAGCATAAAATGAAGCATTTTATTGTGTTTCACAAATTTTCCAAATGACCTCCTTCACACACGATTACACTTTGCATGCAGCTGATGGTGGATAGCACTACAGCACGTATCATAGCAATATGAATCAATTGAATCGCAGTTCTGATGGCATATTTCAAATCAGATGCAGTTTAAGGACGAAACTGATACACTTTGGATTTGAGATATCCTCACAGACAGAAATCCATTCGTGTCAGATCAGGAGACCTTGGTGGCCACGGAAACGGGAAACGACGGGAGATAACTCTGTCACCAAACTGTTGAGTTAAGACACATTTGACTGAAGACCCGACATGTGGAGGAGCTCCATCTTGCATCCACACAACTTCAGATACAGCATTTTGCCGTTGCAATGCGGGAATCGCGTAATGAGTTAACATGTCCAGATAGCGAGCACTCATTACTGTACACGTTTGCAGATCACCGGCCGTAACCTCTTCAAAAAAGTAAGGACCGAGGATGAACGTACTCGTTATACCACACCACACAGTCACTTTTTCCTCGTGTATTGGACTTGCATGCACATCATGTGGATTATTCTCTGCCCAGTGCACACAATTTTTCGAATTCACGTTACCAGTTAACGAGAAATGCGCCTCATCTGTCCAGAGAATGTGTAAAGGCCAGCTGCTATCTTCATCGTACCGGATAAGGAATTGATTTGCAAAATCCAGCCGTAATTGATAGTCTCCCGCTTCCAATATCTGGACACGCTGGAATCAATACGGAAACATGTTTAGATCAGACGCAGAATCTTGCGTACAGTTGAATTCGGTAGATCTAGAACACGTGAAACACCGCGGGCAGTTGCGGGACGAACTGTACTTATCGTCTGATGGACTTCTGCAACAGCTTCCACAGGAACGGAAGGTCGTCCAGACCGAGGTCGATCGCTTGTGCAACCAGTTTCTTCAAATTTATGAATCAAGTCCCGTACAGCTTTGACAGTGCACGGGCCTCGCCGTAATACATGGTTTCTGTGGTAAACACGCAATGTCTCTGCGGCATTTTGTACATTCAGGTAATAAATCTTTACGATTTCCCCACGTTCTTTCCCTGAAAGCGGCATCTTGTTTGGAATGGCAGAAAGGAACATACGCGGCTCGCATTTCACAGTGCCTTTTCTTTCACCTAGCGTGACGACGTCAGTCATGACTGTGTCTTACGTAGAACCCGAAATCTGCGTTTCTTGGTTTCTTCTTCTCGTTTTGTGGAGAACTAATCAGGCTGGGATATCAGCCAAAGAAACGGTGTGACGTGTGACGTAAATGAAACGAAAATTAATGCTCTGGTGTATGGCAAAGTCCTTTTTACTTTTCCCTTGCCTAGTTCCGGTGATTTTCATGCTATAGTTGCCGTTCCAACGCTATTTAGGGTTTTTCACAATGGAGATCACATTCCAATACAAAAAACTGGGTCCATTTGAATTTTTCGAAATTTTCTCACTGTAACCGTAACTGTTTGAGTGACACTAATGTTTTCCATATCATTCTTGAGCGCATACCTCAAAATACCTTTTGCCAAAATTTCATTCAGTTTCTGTGAATGGTATGATAGTTAGGGGCCCAAATGTCGGGATATTTTTTTTATAATCACCCTGTACAATGGTTGGTGTATCATAGTTGAGATTTATTCCAGCAGTATTCCTCCAACAGTACTACCCCAGTCAAAGTACCCAGGTTCGAGTCCTGGTCCCGGCATTTTTCGCTCTGTTGGAATAAATCTCAACTATGATACTCCAATCATTGTATATGATTTCAATATTTTCTTACCAAAAATGTAATAAATTAAAAAAATATATTTTTTGGTTAAACTTTGAATATGTACCTTTAACAAACGACAAATAAGATCTTGTACTGAAATTTTTGGCCAAATTTAATATATACATACGATCAAAATCAATAATAAATTAAACAGAAGCTATATGTACGTTCGAAACAAAAAAAAAACAGGTTTTGTACGAAAAATCATGCGTTATACTTTTCATTTCTGTTTGCTTTCTTCCTGTTAGTGACCAGCTTTACAAGCATGAACTTTGTACAATTCTACGTTAGTTTGCGCTTGCAGGAATACGATTATAACTAAAAATAATGTGGGTTTTCTCTTCAGGAAAGTGGCGCACACAGGGATAAGTGGCTTTTTTGCAGATATTGGCCGCATATGATGTGCAAAAGGCCACACTTTTGTTTCAATACTCTTTGTTATGTATTTTTTTACATGGAAGCGATAGGTGCCATTAAAAATTATAAAATTTTCATTATAATGCTTTTTAAAGTCTCATTCAAATATTAAAAGATATTTTTTTTATAAGGTTGGTGCAGAAGGGTGTTTTATTTGCGTGGACTTTCGTTTAATCAAACACCGTTATCTGCCAAAGTCACACCTGGGTGCACTGAATTCAAAGGTGTCTCACTCCTCAAATGCCTACAGAAGAAGAATGTACCAACGATTTTGCGGAATATAGAGGAATCATTACTTTACAATACAAAAATCTTGAAATTTATTTCAAAAATCATACATAGGTATCAAAACACAATAAATTTAAAAAAATAGGTTCAGAATATTGCTCACAAGATGAAAAAGAAATAATTTACAAAAATATAAAAAATTGGACTTTCATCACAAATTTTTTAACAGTTTACTCATTCTAGATTTTCACCTGTTTTTCCTACTTTTCTGATACATTTCCTTCTAGAAACGGGGCTAGACGGTATATAAGGTAAAAAATATGTATGGTTTTTAATGTTGTGGGACTTATAGAATAAATCTACATAGTTGACAAACCTTGGTAAAATACATACAATTTATAACTATATCGTGGAAATTTGTAGTTTCGGCACAGTGTGGGCGAAAAATTCAGATTTTTGCACGCTTAGTCGAGGCAAGACTTTGTGTTTTTTGTACAATTCATGAAACTCATTTCATAATGAATTCAGCAAATTCATTTAAAAAAAAGAAGATATGGTTTATCTGAATTTTAGAATAGAATTTTATAACGTTAAAACTACAGGAAGATGAATAGTCTCGAACAGGTACAGCATAGAGAAGACAGATTTTTGTACGCAGACAGAAGAAGATTCAAAGCAATATATTTCCCCAAACATAATAGTAGAAAATCAAATGCGGTTAGAAGAACATAGAGTGATAATTCCTATTAACACTACGAATAATTTACAGGCTTCAAAATCTAGTTTCTAGTGAGTTTTTAAATTTGGAGAAAAGAACAAAGCTATATTTAAAAAACTAAGCTGATTCAATTTTGGTTTCTATCGTTCAAGAAAAGACGCTGATGTGCTATTTTTCCAATGCACTGCCGTGCAAGCAGTAATACGCTATCGCGCATGCGCGGTAGCGTATTACTGCTTGCACGGCAGCGTATTACTGCTTATTTTACTGTTTAATACTGTTAATTTTACGGTATAATACTGGCAGCTGGGGTGCCAGTTTTATACTGTAAAATCAACAATTATTTTTTGCAGTGTATAACTGTGCTGTTTAAATTCAGAAATTAGAATGCTATAAAAGACATTTTGTGACGTCCATAGAATAATAGTTTATTAAAATGACACACCCGAATGTAGGCACTAGAACCATTGATAGACAACTCGAAATATGTATGTAATCAGTGTCATTCATTACTTTGTTTATCCCTCACCCATGTACATTTTCAAGAGATATTTCACTAATTGCGCTCTCAACAGACATGTAATTGCCCTGACTGGATAGTAATTTTTTCTTTAATAATGGATCTTTTTTAAGATAGTCCCAACGGATAGTACAGTCAAGTCTGGATACATCCAGAACAATGTTTTTCACTTGCTTTACGTGACACTAGACACATAGGTCGCCATTTAAGGAAATAAAGCTGTCTTGAGTGCCAAATCACATGAAATTTGAATACCTATAATAAACATTCCTGACACGTTACAACACACAGGTACGATGCTGAAATTCTACGACCCATGGTATTTACATTCCTTTTTGCTCAATAATGTTCTTATTTTCCATGAAAATATTAAACATCCCTATTCACCCATTCAGTCATCTTCATGTGCTAATTCATTTAATCAAAATTAACAAATAGTCTTAGAACATAAATTTCAGTCGTCAGTCATAAGAAGTGATATCCTATAAGTATGCAATGCAAAACTTTATTGCAACAGTTCCAAACACTTCGGAATAAAGTACAGTACGTGAAAATTGCTTCGCTATCTGCGAGAATTTACAGCATCTGAACGTTTTAGATAACAATTTTGGACAGCTACATTGCTTGAAAATGCGTTAACAATATTAATGTAATTGTCTAAAATATGTTTTACACATTTTTTTTTTATTGGCCTTATTTTCTGAGCTATACGATTATGTTGGATATTTTTGTGTTTCTGTTTACCGATCCTTAATTTTCCTGTTCCATTGATAAAACGTTATTTATATGAAGTCTTGAAACTGATGCTAAACTTATTCTGGGTATTTGTACTTTTAGTGCTGTCCTTTGTGTTCTCCCTTGCGTCTCTTGTGTTTATTTTAAATGTCTATTTTATGGCAGCAGGTTAAAATTATATGTTGCAAAAATTTCTTACATGCATTTGCTAAAATTTTCAACTTTTTTTTAAAATCTTACATTAATTAATTGTATATGCAAGTCTATCAGCTTGTATCTGGAATTCTACGAATGCTAATTGCAAGTCTTCTAAGATGTAGTCAGAATATTTGCATTTAAGTCTGTTATTAAAAAAACTACAGAGTAAAATAAATTTTGAATAAATTTTAAATTTGCGCATATTAATTTTATTATACTAAATTTTACTTTAGTGATGTACTTATTTTAAATTTTTCTTGCAATATCGTACAAGGAAACAATGAAATTATATATTTATGTATAAAGACAAATCATTTGTAAACAATCAAATACTTTCGCTCTCTAGAACTTATTTTCCTTAAGACATCCTCACTTTTGATTATATCTTCAAGTAGGAATTTGAACTTAAACGTTACAAAGACGGATTTAAAGTATTTGTGAGAAAGAACACGATAAAGAAAATTCATTTGCTTGACGTGGCTAGGAAATGAAAATTGGTTATTAACTCCAACTTTAATATCGATGAAAGAGATTCGAAAGTGGATTTAATATTGCGGAAATGGAGAGTCGGATAAAAAAGGAAGTGATGTTAAACTTCAGAAAAGAAATTCTCTTTCTCTTTTTCGGCAATGGTCTTAATCTTCATAAGAGCTGTATTTTATGTGTTAGAAAATAGCTTAAAAACATTTTAGTTAGAATCGTGATATTTGTTTCAATTAGTTAATACATTTATTTTTCGACTGTTTCTGCTATAAAAAACTTCGAGGTTTGAAATATTTGAATTTTCTATTTTAAAAAACTCTTAATATTATAAAGGGATGCCATAAAAAACTTTGCCGATATATAAACCCCGAGCGATCGTACCGTTCATGAAAATGGAATACAGGTATTTTAAGGTATGCTCTCCAGAGTATAAATAACATGATTAATTCTGCTTTCCCAATTGCGGTTACAGTGACAAAATTTCGAAAATTTCAGATGCAAATATCCACTTTTTAACATGGCATAACAGGTGTGAAAACAGTAAAAACAAAAAATGTACGCTAAAAACAACGCGTTAGAGAAATGCAAAGAAAAGCAATTTGTGCTTTACGTGTGCCGCAGGAATATATTGGTGGCATTGTCATCAATCGCCATTTCGGCTTTTCGTGGTCTCCATTTCACCCGAACACACTCTAATAGGTTTTAACTCTTGGACTATATAAAATCCAAGGCATACTCAACGAATCCACTAATTATGTCTAACAATCAAAACATGTTTAAAAGTGAGATTATGCCTAGTCTTCATGCCTGGATTTATTCTTCTCTACAATCTCCCACATTCGATGTGTCATCGTCTCTGAAGTCAGATACTTGAAGATTTTGTAGTCTGATTAAAATATTTTGTTTTTTGTCTCACTGTTGGGCTCATTTTCTGTTCCCTGATCTTCTTTGCGTTTGTTTTTAATCGCCGTTTTTTAGTCCTACAGCAATTTATATATTTTTTTAATGTAAAGATCATTTTGAGATGATAAAAAATGGGCATTGGCTATTGCAATAATCGAAATTTTGTCACTCAAACAACAATTGTGAGATTTGAAATGTCTTTTTTACATTTTACTACTTAGGGAAAAGGTGTTTATGAATTCGGTTTCTCTATCTGTCCTTCTGTCTGTCTGTCTGACCCTCTGTCCGTACTCTAACTCTCGTAATTATATTCGGAATACCATGAAATTTTATACGTTATTAAATTTTATTACATAATGTTCAGTATCGAAAATGAAGTGTGTAACATTAATAGTTTATTTACAAGAACACACAAAAAAATTCCAGTACATCATGGTCTACGGGGAAAAAACGTTTGCGGCGCATTTTATTGATGTTACAATATTTCAAACATAATGAAATTAATATGCATTACTAAGGTGAACTACACCATGCTTAGGTTCATTACAACGTGTTTTTTATAGATTATGAAGTACGTGGTATTTATCGTTCGTGTACAGAGACGCAAAAATGATTTCGGTTGAAGAACTGACTATGATCGGTAATTGCTGGAAGTTCTTTTTCCGTTGTAGTATGCAATTTTATCTAATTCTTAGGGTATTGCATGTTCTGTATGAATTCTATAGATCATATACAGGGTTGCATGAAAGACTTTGGATATATGGACAGCAATTTTTCAAAATGGATTTTTACTGAGTTATGTCTTTTTTAAATTGCTTACTTAAATATCTCATTTCATGGTATGAAAAAATTAAATTAATATTCGGTTAGTGTTGGGAAGTATCTCATAATCTATGCCGAATGCTTGATTTTTCGTTCTTGTTCATCTCATTCTGGAGCACATGCGTTAAAATACATGCTTCTAATATTTCATCTTGTTTCTTTGAATGTCATAATCGCTTGGGGCTCACATATCGGCAATGATTTATCATAATCATTCTGTATAAAATATCAAACAATTTTACGTATGTACTAAAGATAAAATGCATAAGTACAGTACAATAATTTCTAAATATTCTATTCTGATTGTTTTGCAATACTAGTTTAAAAAATGTATTAATCTTAGTGTTTATGTATAACTTCATAGAAAAAAAATCAAGAAATATAACAATAAACATTTCTTTTACCTTTTAGTTAATTAAAAAATATGTTTCAATGATCTAACTTGATACGGTAAAAAAAGTCTTTCCAGCCTGCACCGGATGGAAAAGGTAGCTTTCCTATATCTTTGTTTTATAATTTTAGCTAATGTAACTCGAAAGCAGTAAGCTAAAATGCAAAGAATCCGATTACATAAGATTCGCTAATACTGAATTTGAATAAAAGATTCAACAAAGTAGTCAACTAGAGCCAAGATGGCTTCATTTATGGCGACTTATTTTTGATCGCCAAATTTTGTGATATTTCGCTAGATGTCGGCAAGTTTGGAGAGAATTTGATGCTAATGCATATGAATATAGTTTTATGCGTATGATTGGGAAAATTATTACAACAATGAAAGATAATAATTTGCGAGAAATCTCGTTCATTAAAACTCATAAATTAATCCCTGATTTGTTTAATCTTCTGTCTTGTATCAAAATATTAGCCACTCGAGAGTTTCAAACTACTATATCTTAGCCATTTTTTAAGATAGAGGCAAAACAAAAAATGCTCCGGAATCCTTGTATCAAGGCTTAATACTTAAGCAAAAAATAAATTTTAATTTAGAATTTTTTTGTATATTTCTTTTAATTTTAAATCTTTTAGTGGCCGCCGTTTTGAAACAAGAGGGCGGAGCAAGCTGGTCAACGAACTCGGTCGAGATATTGGTGAGGTTAATACACACGCTTAGTATCATCCAAAACGGCTTATAAATACGAGTGCTATCGTATGATATATAGATCTCGTATATATATGTATAAATCAACATTTGAGCGGAGGGTGGTTTGTCTGTGTGTCATGATCAGTAAAAATATACCGAACTTTTCCAGATTTGCTTTCCTCCGAACGGCTGCAATATATAGCTTTTTACTTTTTGTAATGAAATCTACCTAAAAGGGCTTAAAACAAAATCTAGAATTGATAGTTTAACAGCTGAAAACAATTCAAAATTTATTTGCATACTCTCAAAATCTTTTATTTTTAAATTTGCTTTATATATGTCTATATTTTTATGGCGAATTAATAGTTGAGATTAAGTTTTTTCATTTATTTTATAATCATTATAAGTTTAAAATATCATGATTCCAAGTATCTGTTATGAGAAATTAAACGCTTCTTTTTCTACATACCTGGACTACAATTATTTTCGTAAGGAATTTTCATAAATATCTTTAAATGGGTTTATTAACATCCTTCATTATTTACTGTATTCCTGAAAAATCATCCATTTCCATTGAATTTTTCTTCACCGGAGAATAATTTAAAATTTTCTACTAGTCAATATATAGACACAATTATTTTCATACATTAAATTCGAATTGTCATAGGATATAGAAGATGGCTATACATTGGCATCGCTGAGTTTTTATCTTGCAACAATGAAATGCGGTGTTAGTAGTATGATAAACTAATCAGATACGGTACTGCTTGCTCCTTAGAGAGTAGCATCAGCATTAAAGATGGGTTAATTCTCTTTGACCCACCGTCATATTACTGTTGAAGAGCTGCAACAAGAGTACTTTACTTTATCAGAGTGACGACATACACACAAGGCGGATGCTCTCATTAAAACATTTTGTCCAAAATCTGGCTACTTACATTACTTGGCGATATTCGGCTGGTTGAGTTCGCTTAAACGAGTTCGGTGTGTGCACAAACATTAGCTTAATGATAATGTCAGTAAATAGATATTTCACCAAAATTCGCTTGACAAATAAGTCTTTACTACCCATATATCATCATTCTGATAAATTAAAGCACTCCTGTGGCAAGCAATATCAGCCAACTTGCTGAAAGGTGCTTAGACTTGAATTGGAAACCTCATGTCTTTGAAATACATTGGAAAAAATGCAGTCTGACCTAACATTATAGTACCGCAATACCCCCCCCCCCTAAATATGACCAAAAGACGGGTTGATGCTTGATAAAATATCATCCTCTCCGCTTCTTTCCTATGTTTGTAAATCGTTAAATATACAATGAAATTTTAAAATAAAATTCTAAGGAATATTTCTTTATTTTTTTTTCAAAAAAAAAAAATCTTACGTGTTGACATAATTTGCATAATATATTTCTAAATTTACATTTTTTTTTTGTTTTTTGTTTAATCATGTTATATTATTTATAATCCAGGATCTTGCTTTTAACTAGCAGTATCACACTACATTGATTAGAGCAAGTAAGTCCGTGTATTCTAATCTGACTCAGGGTTGCCAGTTTGACCTTTTTTTTAAATTCATAATTTCCGAATTCATACCAGAAATTTCGAAAAAAATTTTACCTTAAAAAGTTAGAAAAGGTCTCTCATTAAATAACACAAAATTTACACCTATTAACTTTTGGTGTGAATTCAAAATTCTGAATTTTTAAAAAAGGCCAAACTGGCAACCCTGATCTGACGAGCAGATTTTAAAAGTTATAACGAAGATAATATAAAGTATATTTTGTGTACTTTTTCATAATTATTAAAAATAAATCTGAAGAAGTGTCGCAGTTTTACAAATGCAATTTTTGTAAGGTTTTAATTTTAACAAAACTGAGTAGAAAATTGATTTTCAAGGTGGAAAAAAACTTCCCAATCATTTTTTTTTATATTAAAGTGTATATATTTTACTTTATATTTTTCGCAACGATGGAAAATAATTATCTGCCAACTCCAGCCTACAGAAAAAAAACCCATTTTTTCTCTATTTTAAGAATCTAAGAAGTACATGTTATTATTTTGTTTTCGGAGAAATAATTGCAGCTCGGTTATAGATAGATTCTTAAAATTTTTCTTTCTTGGCATTTTCATTTTTTTTCTATGTCTTTTCATATAAATCAATAAATTTCTTTCATCGTTTTCAACAGAACTTTGTTTGTTTTCTTACGAAGACAATTTCACTGGTATTTCGTACCTAACTCCGCCTACCAAAAATTAGAAGTTACAAATGATACCAAATAATAATAAAGAAGAAAACGACAGAGTTAACAACATTTTATGTCTGGAACACGTTCTTTCATTCCTTTAGTTTTGCGTTCAGAGAACTATTAGTATCCCTGTTATTGCTTTAACAAAGAAATCAAATGATAAATTGCTTTGTAAATTGTGAAAGAATATCGAAATGAAAGCGAAAGATATTTGGATGCTTTTTAATAATTTTATTTTCAGAAAGTCGTTGATAAATAGAAGGCTTTGTCATAGAAACTATTTGGGTTTAAAAGTACAGGATGATACAATCCAACCGAAAAAGGGAAAATTCAACAATTTGAAAAATATATAAACTAGAACAACTTAATCTTCTTAATCTTGGAAACTACAATATAATCACGAACCAAAATATTCAATAACCTCTTCCAAGTTACCCACGATTCTATAGTACGTTTTTTATATTTGAAAATCTCAGAATATAATATATTTTCGATATTTAAAGATGCAGATAGGAAAAGAAACAATGTTTCTTTTCCTGTCACTGACTTTCAAAATCAAAAGAAGCGTTTCCGAGTAATTTTTATAATGCACTAATTACTTTTTTTCAACCTAGAATATAGGATTTTTGGATGCTATGTATTATCAAGTAAACGTTTTCGCGTTGAACAAACATGTTTTACAGCCAAACATGATAAATTAACAGCATTAACAAACATTAACATTAAAATGAATATTATTTTGTTACTCTTGCATATATAAATCACGTTATGCAGCTGAAAATGTTTAATTGAGAATAGAAAGCATTTTAAAAATCGATATTCCGATTTGTGAAAACGGATTAATACATTATAAAACTACTCGGAAACGCTTCTGAAAGTGATTCTAGGTCGGATGTTTTCCAGTGTTTTTCGTCAGAAAGAATTTTGAATTTCGAGACCACATTAGTTACTCAAGAATATTTTATAATTATCTGTCTTTAGTGTTTGGATTATCATCTGCAATAAATGGAAATAATAATAAAAAAAACATTCATTGCACTTCCGAATAATATGTTTTTTTTGTTGCAGTTTTTTTTTTCTCTCAAATTCTTAGTGTAGATTGTTGAATCAAAATAAAGCTCTCTCCCCAACCCCCCCACCCCCAAGACGGCTGATAAACCGACTACATAGTACCAGTGCGGAAGAATAGTTTATTTTAGCAATGCATAATACATAATAAGTAAAAAGTTATTTCTGTAGAAATCGAGTGAAAAGCATTTATCATGCATTTACAGGGTCACACAAAGTCATTCCGTTATATAATGGTCTATTGAGAAAAATCGTTTGCAGTGTATTTTAATGGCATTACGCTATTTCAAACATTATATTTACATCATTTGATGTAATCATTTAATGCATCTCAATGATGTACACGCTATTTAACATAAGGAAATCGATACACATTACTAATGTGCACTACAAGATGCTTAATGTAAAATATGGCGTGCAAAGCCTTTATTGTTCATTTACAGATACACACAAAATAATTCGATTAGAGTACTGCATGTGAGCGATAATTGCTGAAAATGCACTTTCAATTGTGGTTATACGGTTTTAAGTTTAACTACATTTTTGCATATTACGTGGTGTATATAAATTCTATAGACCATCTACAAGTCTGCACAAAATAATTTATAAGTATTGAATCTGTCCCTTTCTATAAAATTCTGTCTTCAATATTATTTATATTGATATTTAATTATCAATATTCATTTCAACATTAAAATATCATATAACTAGAACATGCAAATGGGTTAGGCTTACCTAAAAGGTCCTCTTTCGGGAGATAAAAGCAATCTTAGATACTTCTGTATTTTCGAAAATAAATGTTCATACTATTTAAGTAGTAATTGAGTCCACAAAATGTAAACACACAAAACATATATATTAACGATCACAAAACAAGTACATAACGTTTTCGCGACTTCATATCTTTTTTCTTAAATATTACATCTTACTATATTTCGTAGTTACATTTCCAGTTCATAAAGTTCTAACAAAGAAGGTCTCCTTAAAGCGCATACTCAGAAAATTTTGAAAAAAATTCTAATGAAGCTACTCATGTATGTAATAAAGGTATACAGTGAAATTTAGCTGCGGAATCCCAGTAGAAAAACTGCAAAAAATAAATTATTTTCGAGTATTTCTCGCAAAAAGACGTGATTTGGCTAGCAACATTTTTACCTCGCCAAACGCAAACGATTTTAATGCATTTTGAAATTGCATGTAAAATGATTATTCGAATGCGCAATACTTAATGAATTTAAACTTAAACTATGAAATAGTTTATTATAATTTTTTGTATAATATACAGGGTGTTCCGTTAAAGGGGTCCAATATTAATAGGGGTAATAGAGGAGATCACACGGAGCATAAATCAGTATATAATGCCTGGCCGGATCTCAATAATTTTCAAGTTACAGCAAATAGAATGAAAAATCGGAAATTTGTAAAAAAACCCTCATTGCTAAACTATCGATAATGCTACATAAAAACGAAGCACATATTTAGAAAGAGCAGAAAAAATTCTACGAAATGACATAAGTTGTTTTAGAATATTGAGAATTAATGGCGAGTTACAAGCTCTGAAACAGTGAAAAAATACAAAATCAAATATTTAGCAAAATAGTTAATCGTTAATTCCAAAAATGCAACTCTACCTACATCAAGGAAAATGTTATAAAATTTGGTCCGTTCCGAAAGCTTTCGAAGAAGCTGACAATAAACCATATCAGTTTAATTGTATGGGAGAAATCAAGCAGTTCCCTAGTTACAACTCTGTACTGTTGCACGCTCGGAAAGAGCGAAACTCCACCCATGACGATTGTAAACATCCCGTTTTAATATCTTTCAATTATACATTTCTGATCAACCTCTATCAATACCCTTTCATTATTCAGTCTGGTCAAGTGAATGACATATTGTGCAGCTCTCGCCTTGTCTTAAAGCAAACTCCGTGACTGCTGCGTTTCCTCCATGAACTTTCAGGATGATGAAGAAGAAGTACTTTTTATGCAAATTTTCTATGTGTATAGGAAGAAAAGTGTAATAAAACAGCAGTCATCAGTGGGCGTTATGTTAAAGGGAGGCTGTTGTAAGTGGGATTGTAGTAAGTTGATGTATAATAATTATGCCGGAATACTCTAACGAAGAATATGCGGACATGCATCTGATGTACGGGCAAGCTCATGGAAATGCATGTCTAGCACAGCGCATGTACCGTGAGCAATTTCCAAGGAGGCGTTGCCCAAGTTCGAAACTCTTCATAAAAATCGATAGACGATTACGGGAGACTGGATCGTTTAATACAGCAAGCATTGATGCAGGGAAACCTCGACATGTACGAACACCTGCAATGGAAGAAGATGTACTGAATATTTTTAAAGATAACCCCTCCACGAGTACACGAGCTGCTGCGTCTGAAGTCGGTGTTTCTCACCAAAGTGTGTGACGTGTTCTGCGTGCAGAAAACATGCACCCCTTTCATGTGCAGCGGGTACAACTGTTATCAGTAACAGATTGTGCTCAGCGGACAGAATTCGTACGCTGGTTGCTTAATGTAACAGAAAATAATCCACAATTTCTGGAAAATATTTTATTTACTGATGAAGCAACATTTACGAGAGAGGGCGTGGTAAACACGCACAATATTCACACATGGTCATATACAAATCCGCACACTGTTTTCCCGTCGAACGCACAACAAAAGTTCAGTGTGAACATATGGGCAGGTGTCCTCGGCGATTATCTCATAGGACCATATTTACTCCCAGATGTACTCAATGGCAGTACGTACTTGGTTTTCCTACGGGATATCTTACCGCAGTTACTGCAAAATGTGCCAGCAACATTGCGCCACAATATGTGGTTTATGCACGATGGCGCACCGGCACATTTTTTCATAGGTGTTCGCAATCACCTCAATTCAACATATCCTGGGAAATGGATTGGACGCAGTGGACCTGTTGCTTGGCCTGCACGCTCTCCAGACCTCAATCCGTTAGACTTTTTTGTTTGGGGACACCTTAAATCGCTGGTGTATGAAACGCCTGTGGATTACACCGGAGGATTTACTAGCGCGAATCGTTGTCGCTGCAGGAGACATTCCCAACTCCGTCGGAGTTTTTCGGCGTGTTCGCCAATCTTTACGACGTCGCTGTCGGCTGTGCGATTCTGTTAATGGGCGCAACTTCGAACACCTATTATAATAATGTCCGTTCGTCTGCCTTCCGACATTGAACTGTGCAGCGCAGGCCAGAAGACTATGCTTCACATATGTCATAAAGTACGTGGAATGTAATTCTTTATTTGTCATTTTTCTTTTATTTTCAACACTTTTTGGCACAGTATTGTGTAAGTCACAGACTGTGGTGTACTCAAATTGTAAATTACAAAGTTTGTATGAATTAATTTAAAATTTAGTGTCTTTTTTAAATTTATAATTAATAAAATTATTATGCTATCTGTTATTATTATTTCCTATCATAAATTATGATGCACATATACATACAATAATTGTCCATGTAAAACATGTACTGAAACTTCTTGCATAGTTACAAATCGCAATATTTTTAATTATTTCCGAATTTTCACCACCAGTTTAATTTTAAGGAATTTAACTTAAGCTTTATATCAATAAAAGACCACTTTAAAATGTAGACTATTATTGTAAAGTTATTTTGGTTCATTCAACTCTTGAATAATTAAAAATGTTGCATCTCAGAAGAAGCATTATCGAAAATGTATAGTTGAGAGTAATTAAAAAGGCGGTGTTTCCAATCGTGATGGGCGGAGTTTAACCTTTGCTAGTGTCAAAGAAAGCGGAGTTGTAACTAAGAAACTGATTAATTTCTCTCACACAATTAAACCGATATGGTTCATTGTAAGCTTTTTCGAAAGTTTTCGGAATGGACCAAATTTTACTACATTTTCCTTGTTGTAGCTAGAGTTGTCTTTTTGGAATTAACGATTAACTATTTTGATATATATTGGATTTCGTACTTTTTTCACTGTTTCAGGGCTTGTAACTCGTCAATAAATATTGCTATTTTAATACAATTGATGTCATTTTGTAGGTTTTTTTCTGCTCTTTCTAAATATGTGCTTCGTTTTTATGTAGCATTATCGATAGTTTAGCAATGAGGGTTCTTTTACAATTTTCCGAATTTTCATTCTATTTGCTGTAAATTGAAAACTATTGAGATCCGACCAGGCTTTATATACTGATTTATGCTCCATGTGATCTCCTCTATTACCCCTATTAATATTGGACCCCTTTAACGGAACACCCTGTATATAAGCTGCTTCATGTTGCAGTTATTTAATTTTATCACTGAAAAAATATGTTCTATGTTTTGGAAGCTGCAAATATCTATTTTATGTTATAGCGAAGCTGATATTTAAGTTATGTGTATTATTGAATTATTAAATCTGTTTTTTTTTTGTTTTTTTTAAGTTTCAAATGTTTATTTTCCCTTTTAGTTAACAATCGAAATTAAAAAAAATATATGAATGTGTAGGGCATATTAAAGTAAACGAAGAGTTTGAAGGAATTCTTGTTATGAGACCTATGAGATTTTTGTAAAATTAGAAAGCATAAAATTGTCATTAGCTTAAAAAAAATTATACGAATGGATTAATCCTAGGGCTCATGATACCATACCAATTTGTTCAGAATCGTTTGCATTTTGCGTCCAACATTTTCAACTCTCTGTACATTTGCAGTAATATTAATTAAAAATATTCTTTAAATCAGATTAAATAAATCACTCACGTTTTTTTCTCTATTTATTACCGATTGAATGAAATTTTGCTATTGTTTTATCCTCCATTCCACAATTTTTTTCTAATTTAAAAGGCTTTACCGGTTATACAAGTAATTTTTAAATGTATTTTAAAAGGAAAAGCCCGATGACAAACGGATTCGTTTTACATTTCATATCGAAGAAGTCATTGTTTCCATTGTTTCCATAGCAACGATACTTTTTTCTTGAATTGACAATGTTCAGAATCGAGCTTATTTTTGACCTTGAAACAATTTTAATCAATTTAAATTTTGTTTTAAATCGTAAAATACAATCGTTAAATTCCATTATATGTACATATAAGTGTGTACACAAAATTGTAGTTATAAAAATGTATTTATTATGTAAGTTAAATTTACATAAACAAGTTCAGCATTAAAAAGTTTTTTGTTAACCCATTACCACCCAGCGATCTATTTCTATATCATCTACAATCGAACAAAACTTTTAAATTCCAATACCAGTATTTTAGTACGGAAATTTTCTCATTTTCTAATTTCAAATTTTAAGTCATTAAATAACTCAGAATTACTACATGGGAAAAACTGGTGTCAAAGAATTAAAAGAAGTGTTAAATCAGTTGGGCGTTAACGGGTTAACCCTTTCAAGGGCAAAGTATTTCATTTACTAAAATGTTGAAATATTTGAATAACACCAGAATTTAACAACAAATCTATTTCAAAATAATTAAAAGCTTTTCTTTGCGTATATTATAAAAGCAAAATTTTATTAAAAATTTCTGGGTGCCACTTGGCAGTTTGGAATTAAAATTAAGCGTTCGCGCCTTGCAAACACAGCCCTTGAAAGAGTTAAAGAGTATTTGTCATAAAAGCATTTTTTTTTCATTCCGTCGCCAACCGGTGATAAATCGCCAAATAAACGAAATTTTCATATTTTTTACAGACGTTATATCGAAGTTCCGCAGAAATTTTTTTTATAAACGTATATATCCTCATCAGAAGAACATTCTGCAATTTTTTCAAAAATTTCTGAGTATGCGCTTATGGAGACCTTCCTCGTAAGATACATTCATTAGTCAACAAAAAAATATCGTTTGCGCGAGGCGCAAAATAAAAACGATAAAATTAAAACCATGGATAAAACGCAACAATAAGTATTACTGTCTATGATCGCGAATTGCTTAAGGTTGGTTTTTAATTATATTATGCATTTTTCTGCTGAACTATATTTAATATAATAAGAGATGTTTGTATAATATAAATAAATTGCCGGGCTGCGCACATAACTGAGTACATTGCCGTGTATAGAAAGTAGCTGCTGGAAGTACGCTTTTAGTTGTGTTATGCGTTTTTTACCTGAATTAAATATTCGCTTAATATTTGGTGTGTATAAAAATCTGTGGATAATAATCTGTGGCTGTACAAAACAATTCCGGCTCATTTTCTTCTATTGACAGATATTGCTAAAGGTGAATTTTCAAATGTTTTATTCTTTTTTCAAACTGAACGAAATTTTGCACACTATGTGGTATATTTACAAATCTAGTTATCATATAAATGATAGCCAAAATGAATTCGACTACTTTTACAACTATATACTGTAATAGCTGAAATTGTGTTTTTAAACGGGTTATCGTTTTCTAAACTGTTTACTCCCATAGCTTCTTCTACCTTAGTTAACTGTGAAGTTTCTTTTTACTATTCTGAATGCATTGAAAAGTGTTTCATAATTTACGCTTGATGCATCATTTTTCTTTCTTGTTTCCATATCATTCAGATATTAATTTTAATTTAACTACAAGAAATGAAAAATGTTCATTTGGGAGACCTTTTCGTTCCGAATATAAAATAAAATTTAAGCTAAAAATACAACTATCAATTAAAATGTTAACTTCTAAGAAATAGAAGTATTATAAAAATTGAATATTCAACCCCAACAAATACAAAAGTCGGCGCAGTCACTTTTCTGGTTACCACTATTTCCAAACAATAATCTTCGAGGTAGATTTCTACAACACTATAAGAAACTATCACTATGTGGATTTCTGCCACATTTGTAAGAGAAATCTGAAACTAAAATTATTGTTTGTAAATACTGGTAGCCAAAACAGTGACCTCACCGACAACTGCGAATGCAGAAAAGCAAGTGAAAATTTTATTACTCCATCTATTTTTCAAATGATACGTAGTTATTAAAACATTGTCGAACGACAATGTAATATGAAATGCGTGTTTTGAAACAATAGAAGCTCCACCCTTTTCTGAACACCTTTGGTAGTTTAGAGCAGATTTTTAAGTTTATGCATCAGTAAATATCTCAGACTATATGTATGTAATAAAAATTTATATATATTCAATTTAAATATAATTTAAAATGAGTGTATATAAATTCAGTCTATCAAAATATACCCAAATGTATGATATAAATATACTTTTTACTGTTAAAACTTAGCAATATTTTACGCAAAAATTTCATACGGGATAGTTAATAAATTCAGAACACGCCCTTAGTCAGTGAGATAACACGAGTATATTCATCACCGATCACATTTCATTTTGTCTTGATTTTTAATCATTTTGTACTTTATTTTTCTTCTTGCCTTAATTTAACTCATTGTTTACCCCCAAACTCACTTGAATACTATTACGTACAATCTATCTTATTAAACCTTCCTTGAACTTTGCACTTTCTTTTATATCATTCACATATTCAATTTTAATTTAACTCCCACAAAAAAAAAAAAAAAAAAAACATTCGGAATCCTCTAGGGAACCATATCGGTTCCAAATATAAAAGAAAAATTAAGTTAAAAATACTCGGAAATGAAAAGTCTCAGAGGAGCTTTCAATTTTCTTTCTTTTCCTGCAACTTCTCTCTCTCTCTGTCTCTCTTTTTCTTTTTCTCTCATTCGCTCTGCCTCTTTTTCTTTCTTTTTCTTCTTTTGTTTTTCACCGGTCTCAGGACTTATTCCTCCTAGAAATCCAGGAATGGATGACGTAAGCTACTGTCAGAAAAGAAGATATCTCTTTTGTTGTGCTAAAGAAGACCATACTTCTTTGTTTTTGAGATATTGTGAAATATGGTTTCATTCATCAAATGTGTTTTAAACTTATCAGTTTATTTTCTTTTTTATCGGAAAACATACATTTTTCTATTCTTAGTTAAATATTTCAAACACTGTGGATTGTTTGTTCTTTTTATTGTTTATCTATTTATTTAAAAAATCAGCTGCAGTAGCAATTATTGAAAAATAATATAAGGCACACTTATCAGCATAAGCCAGTTGTTGTGTTGTTATGTGTACGCATTACTATGTTTGTGCATCATGTTGACACTGTTATTTTTGAAAATTGTAGACTCGGAAAATATCCCAAACTAGATTCTGTGTTTAGATTAGATGGTTAAAAAAAAAGATTAAATAATACATTTTGCGTTTCAAGACGCATAATTGACAAAAATAAAATATTGCGTTTCCTCCTAAAAATGTGCAACACTATGTAAGTAATAGCTCCTGAATTGAACTTTTGTTTGCCTGAATCCGCAGCCATATGTATTCTATACAATGCGAGCTCCAACAGAGTATGTTATAACTAATACATAACAATGTAATAGTAATAGTAATAGTAATATAAAAAGACAGAAATAGCGATTTTAAAAAAAATAACTATTGTTGTTATTGAAGTTTAGAAAAACTTGATTATTTACCCAAAAGAAATTTATAATTGCAATTTGCAATGCGAGAACAAAAATACGAACTTCTGTTCCAACTGATGAAAAAATAAAAAATAAAAGGAATCTACAGTTTTAATTCGTAAAAAGTCATTTATAAGTAGTTTATTTTAGAAATAGAGGTTATCTACATACTAAAATTTAATCCAACATTAAACCGTTCATTAGCAAGACCGAAAATTTAATGTATGTCCAAGTTCATCATGCCGAAAACCGTAAAAATGCAAATTTGCATTAAGTTTTAATAATTAGTTAGTGAGAATTTATATTAATGAAAAATGAACCAGTAAGTGTTAAAGAAAAATGTTCGTTAGTAAGACAAAACTCTAATAATAATTTATATTATTTCATCATTTTTATGTGACATTTTGTAAAAACCCAAACATAACGTATTTATATTAAATTATTTTAAAGAAATAAATTATTAATTTTCAATACGATTATTAAAAATTCTTAAATCAAAACATATTTTTGTTAGTCACCATTAGAAAATCCAGGATCTAATCTTCTTCTCTCCTCCTTCCTCCAACCAAATTTTTTCAGGCTTCTCACTAATGATTGACAATCTACTATCTACTATATTATAAAGGACAAACGTGTCCGTGCGTAACGCTGTAGTCATTTTGCGAATGGCAACACTTGAAGATGAAATTTAGGTTTTGCGATGTTTGCTACTTTTTTTAATTTCTAATGCAATTTTTTTAATTTCTAAACATCGCTTATTTTTAATTTTTAACACCGTTATATAGGGAAAAACTTTTCTTTCAAATGCAATTTGTTGGAAAATTGTATCGCAATTTATTCATTTATTATAGCATTTAAATTAAATTTCTAGCATGATTTTTTTTAAAGTCTATCTCTGTTGCTTGCAGACGATTGCAAAATATTAATTCGTTTGCACTTTAAACAGTATAAAATGTTTAGCATTTGTTTCAAGCTAATATTACATGACGAAATTAAAACATAATTAAGCAATAAATAGAATAGTATAAATAAAACACAAATTCAACAGACATGTAATTGAAATAAGCGCTTAAAACCACTAAAATTATCGGAATTAAAAAAAAAAGCTGCTGTAGATAACGAAATTCTTAGCTATTTCTTCGGCTATTAACTTCTGACACGAGACCAATACGACATTACCGCTTTCAGTAAATTTCAAAATATTAATTAAATACACAGTTGACATATTTCGTATAAAAATGCTCTTTGGTGTTATTAGAGGGCTATTTGGAAAAAAAATATTAAACGTAAAAAACCTACTAGAGTCTTCAATAGAAAAATAAATGGTTTTCAAATATATTCTCTATCCCGGGCAGTCCGGGTTGGATGCCCTAGTTTATGTAAAATTCGTAGAAATATTCCTTTACTTAGATTTATCCTCTACTTTTGTGAATGCAATTACTTTATGTTTTTTTTTTTTTCAATTCTAATAGAATATTTGATAACTAACATTTTTCGTATCTAGTTTTAGTCAAACAATCAAGGATATACAGTCCTCCCCCTACTTACGTAAGTAATGCGTTCCGTAAATTTTTACGTAACTTGAATTTTACTTAAGTCGAATTTGTAAATTGCTTGGGTTTAATTTCGTAAGAAACTGCTATATTTATTTGGCAACCCTGGTGAAGAATACAAAATTTAGTGGTGACAATCGGCCCTTTTTAAAAAGTAATGAAAAATGTATCTTTTCACATTCGATAGTTTGACATGGTAGCGATGATATATATAAAACCATTAAAAGGCAAATCAGAAATATCACACAACAACTGGGGAATAAAAATAAATTTGAAAAATGAACACATACCTGTTTGAATAATATCCAGAAAAATGTTGAATAAAAATGAAAATAGAATATAGAACCAAAGCAATATAAAAATATTTGAGGGAAAAAAAATAAAAGATAAAAAGATAAAGTAATGAAATATTTGTGGCACTGTAGCAGAACCTTCAGGTCCAAATTACTAAAAAATACCACAAAAATGTACGATTTCATACATGTATAAGCTATAATTAGCTAAAATAATACATGACTCGGGCTATCGTACATTACAAATGAAGAAAATGAATTTAATTAACAGAATAAAAATTTGAAGTGAGAAAGATATCCTTACATAATTCCTATATATTATTTACACAGAATTATTTTTTAAATAAAGAACCATACAGCAGTACTTACTCGGATAAAAAATATAAAAATAAGGAAAAAAAACTGAAATAACATTTTTCAAATAAAAAATATGTTATGGAATACGGGATTTATATATAATTAATAAAATAATTAGTAATATAATACAGTAATTGTTAAAAGTATGCAAACGCGTATCAAACATGCTAGTATGTTCACAAATCTAATTTGTGAGATTTATTACGTAACTGCGAATTTAACGTAAGTTGCATAATACGTAAGTCGAGGGATGCCGGTATTGTATTGAGTTTCTTATGAAATGTTTGCTAATACCGAATAGCTATGCTGAAATACAAATATGTCAATGAATTTTTTTTCAGATAAAAGTCTTATGAAAACCCTAGTAATGTGCAGAGAAAAAGACAATTCCAGCTAGTGTTATAAATGAAAATACCATTTTCATTCTTGGGAAGTTCTTTATGTAAGTTTATGGCATCTTTTATGATAAGAAATCGTCCTTATAATATTAATATTGAACCAAACTTTTAAACATTTACTACAGATATAAATGAATACATTTTACTACACGGTATAAAAACCCAATGGTTGGTGAGACTCTGAAAATGTCCCCTGTGACATTCATGGAAATTTTAAGGCATATGATCGAATAATTATTAACTAACATACACACTCAAAAATATTAAAAAAAGGTAAGTAAATAATATATAATGTGCATTACACATGACTTAAATTAACTTGATACTACAGTAAAATAAATTATTTATGGAACACTACAGTAGTATAATTATATATAAATATTTAAAAATATTTAAAATAAATATATAGAAATATATAAAATAAATATATAGCAATATATAAAATAAATATATAGCAATATATAAAATAGATATACAAAATTATAATATAAAATTCAGTATTACTCCTGGAAATGAAAAAGTTTATTCAAGATTGGGCGAATCAAAGCAATATCGTGGGGAAAAAAAGCATAACCCTCTAATAAACTGGGCCGCCATTTTAGGGACGCAAGGGGTGGTAGTCATCTCCCCTCAAGAAATTTGATATTAAGCGAAATGCATTAGTCATCACAGGTCAGACTAAAAAATAAATAAATAAAAATCATAAATTGCACAAAAAGTAAAATAACTTTTCATATTTGATTAATATAGAAATATTAGCAATACAGAATAAGCATTTTAAATACAGAATATGATAATGAACAATAAGATTTGTTAAAGCTTTGGTAAGATTTGGTATTGCATGAATTTCAAAATATGTACATTATGAAATTAATATTCGAAAAAAATATATATGTAGCATAATCTATAGCAATTTTAACAGAAACTGATTTCTAGAAGCTTCAAATATGCAATTCCAAAATTACAGCTCATTCCGCCCGGTAGTTTTTGAGCTATGCATAAAAAACTACCCGCATTGCAATCTGTTTTGCATCAATTAAAAATGAATTCAACATTAGAAGTTCAAAACTTTATATCTTCATAATATCTAATCTATTTAATTGAATGACTTCCCGTTTGGTATCAGAAGGTAAAAATAAACGTAAATCAAATTATGATGCCAAAATTAGATGTTATTATTGAAAATTTTATCGTTTGATACAATTTTAATATGTAGATGATCCCTGAAGCGTAATTTAAGCAAAAGGTTAATTAGTAGACGTTATTACTCATCGGATGTACCAACCATATTTTTATACCACTACTTGCTTTTTGTATTATCACAATTATTGTTATTATTGCTTTTTTATTATCACACTTTTTGGTAATTTAGGACTCCCCACCCCCACCCTTCTCTTACAATATCATACGTTATCATTTCTCGAACCCCCTTCCCGCCGCTTCTAAATGACATCGTTATTCAATGTCTTTTAATTTAATTTATTTTATTTTTTTACTTTTTTTGCCGGATTATCAGTTAAGGCTTACTGGAAACCCGAAAAGGTTTTGGTTTCTGTTAGTTATTTGGCATGCTCGATGTTAACTGCAGCAAAAAGCATTCGGTTAGCTTTTTAAAACTTTCCAACTTAGTTGAAAAGTGTTTATTACTTCGGTTTGTCTGCCGTATTGCCGTCTGGCCGTGCTCTAACTCCCGTAAATATGCTCGGATTGCTCTGCAATTTTTATATGTTATCGTCGTTATCTATAGCATGTTCCCTATTTCAACTGAAGTGTGTAGCACTTATAGTTTTTTTTATAGGGACACTCAAAAGAATTCCGTTACATTACGGTCTATAGGGAAAAATCATTTGTGGTTTATTTCAATGATGTTACACATTTTCAAATACATTGTCATTGATATATATATATCACTAAGGTACATTACAAGAAGTTAATATGGAATAGGGTGTGCATAGCACTTATAGTTACTTTACAGGGACAGTCATAAGAATTCCGTTACATTACGTCTATGGAGAAAAATCGTTTGCGGTTTAATTAAATAATTCTTCACTATTTTAAGCGCATTGAAATTTATATATATCACTAAGGTGCATTACAAGAGGCTTACTAAAGAATATTGTGCGTATAGCAGTCATCGTTCATATACAGGGACACACAAAAGAATTCTCTACTGTCTGTTAACAATAATTCCTGGAAGTGCGTTTTAACTTGCTGAACGCGATTTTAAATTTAACTCTCTTTTTGTCTATTACTTGGTGTGTATAAATTCTGTATTTCATATACAGGGCAGCACAAAAGTTCGCGAACACATTTCCGTTTATTGACAGAAACTCCAGAAGGAGAATTTTAAACTGTGCTACGCGTTTCTTAACTAAACTAAAATTTAGCATCTTATGTAGTATATAAACAAATCTATAGATCCTATACTGGGCTGAATAAAAGTATTCGGATATTTTTTCGAATATTGTATATGTTGGAAATTACTGAAATTACGTTTTTAAATATGTTATGCGTTTTCCAAATTGTTTACTTAGATGTTATATTTCTGCTTATTAAACGGTAATGATTTGTAAAATTATTTTGGAAGCGTTGGAAAGTGTTACATAATCTATGCTTGACGCATGATTTTTCGTTCTTGTTAATTGATTGTTTTTAAGCAGGTATGGTGATGAGATATACGGAATTAGCTGTATAGTTTTTGTTAGATATGGTTGATTCGTTCGAAAAATATAGAGCATTTATGTTGATGTCATAATGCTAAGGGAATAGACGATTTTAAAATTTCATTATTGACTAAAAAAAAATGGCACATTTTAATAATTGGTTTAAACTCTAAATTATGGAAGTTAAATGTTCGATATAGAGATCTAAAATCATTCTAAAATTATTGTAACACATGCTGGTGTTTCGTGGTTGAAAATTAAGTTTTACTTTAAGGCTGTATTCAAAAAAGAATATTTTTCCACGCTCAACAACTCAAAATTTTGAGACACATTCTGAAACTCATTTTTAAAAATAAAAATCAGAAACTTGGCGGCGTTATTTATGATAAGGGACCCATGTTTTTATTTTTCGTTCAATTAATTAGAAATTGATTTACAAACAATTATTTTCACAGTACGATAATTTTTTTTTTGTTTCCGGCGCAATCGCTTCGGGAAATTCGGTTCAAAATGTCCACTTTGACAGCATTTTTTGAAATATATTCTGCCTTTATCAAAAAATTGAGACAATACGGACATTATAAAGTTTCTGAATAAGAGAACCTGCCAATTGGATGCATTTTAGAGCAAAAATGAATTAAAAATGTGTCTCAAAATAAGCAGTTTGGATTTGGAAACCCCCTTAAGAATAGAATAACATTTGTTGTGCTATTTAATGGTTAATCCAACGAAATTACAGTAGATAACGCATAAATACATGTTCTCTAATCCTGAAAATAGCACAGTTTCTAAAATTAAGAACATAAAATTAAAGTGACAACGGGAACGGGGGGGGGGGGGGGGTTGAGAGGGCAGATCCCTCGTGAAGAAATGTACATTTCATTCTGAAAAAAAATAGAAAAATTCATACAGTTCATCAGAATATAATTGCATAAAACCCTTTTTAATGTGACACTTCGAAAATTTCCAGAAGATTCAAGAAATCTTATATGCTTATAAATATATATAAAACTTTAAAAAATTAAATTGCGGATTCTAGGCTATTAAATATTATGCAAAATGAGATTAATGAACAATGACTTGTAGAACTGACTTTCAGGCCACTGATCTGAAGATTTACTAGGTTTAATTTATATATGTTTTCGCTGATATACAGATATGGTTATACATTTATTATTCGCATACTTTGCTGATTCAAATGAAGAGAAAAAGGCAAAACAATATCAATATTATACATGAAACAGCATTATATCAAATAACACCTAAAAGAAATAGTTACTATTTAAAAGTATTTAAAAATAGCTACTTGTTACATAATGCATTCAATAGTAATATGAAAAAATGGGAAAGTAGGTTTCACAAAATATCTTTTCATGCAGGAACTATCTCAATGATGGAGGCCCTTTCTGTCTATTTTATTCGGTAATTTAATTATTATGTCGATAATCATTCAATGGCTTTAATAATAACTTTGTATTGTCATAAAAATAGATAACAGAATTTTTGAAAAAAGACAACAGATTTAAAAAAAAAAAAGAAAGATAACAGACTATTTTAATCTAAAGAAAAAGTTTAAAAAAAGAGGAAATTTTAATTTGAACAAAAGGTGATAACTATATTAAAAGACACCCCCCCCCCCCTAAAATTATAAAGTTATATATCCAAAGACCCATGTTTTAACTCCCACCTTCCCCTGCCATACTTTGTCATTCTTTATGGATTCCCTCACTCCTTCCCTCCTAAAATGTGACGCAATTAATGAATGGCACCTTATTAACAAATTTTTAAAATCTTGTGTATTAAATTACACATTAATTTATAACTATAAAATATTACAATGAGTGTAAGACATCACCGAGTATTCTTTAAAAAATTAATTTTAAGTTTAACTTTATTGTTTATGTGTATGTATGTATCCTATGTTTCAGAAGTGAGCTTTTCATATTTGCTACATTCCTATCGAATCAGATAATTCAGCTTGAATTATCAAAATTGTATAATTCAATGGGGAAACATGCAGTTCAAGCTAAGTTCAATAGATGGCGATACTTGTCATTTTTCGTTGCTAAGATGAGATTTTTGTCGCGAGAAAATATCAATTAATCAACCCCTTAAAAAGTTTGTATAATAATACAATATGTCAAAAATTCATTTGGATTAAAGAAACTGTAAAAGCAAACAATGTGAGAAAGTAAAGAGTAGAAAGTTTCGGTAAAGAGTAGAAAGTTTAAAGAATAATTTAGCTTACAGAAAATTTACTGAAAATTAAAAAATGCTAAAAGATTAACGCAAATGACTCAAATTACAATTTTCTTTAAAACTTTAGTGGGACGTTATGAACCCCGACGAACATCCTTTACAGGAATTTTAATCTTTTAACTCCATTTTTTTTAATAGAATTTTTTATCTAATTCAATCGCAGAAATGCTTTGATTAAATGAGGAAAAAATTTCAATTAAAAATTACTGGTAGGAATAATCAAGGATCCTGAGCACTTTATGCGTCACGTATATGTGACGCTCGTCGCCAATGGATGAAATGACTGTACTAAACTTTAATTGAACAGGATGCTATAAATTTCACCTTGTATGCCGCGTAAAAATATCTATCATATCTAAATTTCAAAAATCATATCTCTAAAATTCATGGTCATACACTAGAGGATCCAGTGTACGACCCTTCTTCCCTTCCTAAATCTTTTAAAAGAGGGAGAATTAATCCTATGAGCGTCCAGGGTTTTTCTGTATTTTCATAAGGATGTTTGTAAATCTCAAGATATTTATATATATATCACCATCATCATCAACCGTTGGATGTAGGTCTCCCCCAGATTGTTCCATTGTTGCCTGTCTAGTGCTTTAGTCATCCAGTTAACACCAGCCACTTTTCTGATTTCGTCACTCCATCTTACTTGAGGTCATCTTCTTGGTCGTTTTACATCTCTGGGATACCACTGTAGGGTGTTTGTGCTCCATCTATTGTCTTGTCTTCTTGCAATGTGCCCAGACTGCACTAACTTAATGGACGCTAACAAAATGGGTGGTACAAAGATTACAAACAACCCAGCGAAGTACGGAAAGATGTATGCTAGGCATAACCAAAAGAGACAGAAAGAGAATAACTTGAATAAAAAGTCAGACGAAAGTTTTTTGACATCATGGAAAATGGATATATATATAATGGCGGTTTGATGTTATAATATCTTCCATATTCTTTCATTCAATATAATTTTCGAAGCATAATTTTGTTAAAAATATTTTTGTCTGCAGCCATTTTAATGTTTTTGCTGGAAACAGAAAAATACCGGCCAATCACTTTTGGTGATTTTTAATTATAACAGTCCTGTTATATACATACAGTTTAGTGCAGAAACAGTATCCTATGAGTTAATTGGGCCTTTTATTCATCTTTCGATCAAGCGGTCTCAGAGACAGCTCACAGTAGCGTATTTTTTTTATCAAAACTCTACCGCTTTTCAGAGTAATAATATTCATTTTAATTAATGGCAAATAAAATAAAAATATTTGAAAATAGCATTCTCAAAAAAGCATTCTCAATTTGAAAAAAAAAAAAAAAACGCTCAATTGTCAACGCTGGTTATGAAATATATGTTTTCAAGTTTATTAATGAAAATTATAAAAATGTTTATTAGATGATCTTATACGATTTTTGTTTTATTTCATTGTTCTGCACTATTCAGGGTGATTCAAAATAACTGTTCAATATTTTTCAAATAAATAAAGAACACAAAACTGAGTAAGAAACAAGGGATCGTAATCCATTTACTCAGTCAGAATTACAGTGCATTCTACACTATCCAACGTCGAGTTTCTGGAAATTATTCTTTTAAAAATATCGCAATACAAATTTGAAAAGCACTGTTTTAAATGTGATAATATCTCGAAAAGCTGGAAGTGTGCAGTAAGTTGATCAGTGATATCATTATGCACTGAGAATTATATTCTAAATAGCACCGCAGCAACTATTGTTTGCGCCTGATGGGAAAAAAAATATTTTCTTTTCTAATAGTCGCATGTGTACAGCAGTAGCAATGACAGATGGCAACTCTGAAGCGCCTGCGTGGCTTGGCACCGCCCAAACCACCTATACTGCAGCTCTGATTACATTATTTCTATTGTGTAATTTAAAAAAATGTTGGAAAATTCTGTAAATAGAAAGTCTGTTTAAAATTAATTTGCAAACAGTAAGATACTTTTGATATAATTTCCAGATTCTTCTTTCGCCAGTATCTATCTAATGTCTTCATATAAACTCAGTTCAACTTGAGAATGACACAAAAAACTTTTAAAGTGACTGAAAGGATTCCCTTTGAAAATTTTCAATAAGCTGTAAAGAATTTTATAATTGTATTTCACAATTGCAAAGGGATTTGCCCTTCAGCACAACGTCAAAGCACTTCATACGCCAATTTCTTACCTCTGTAAAACTGCTGTCAAAACCAGTTAAGCGGAAAGAGAAAAATCTACACATGCAGTACTTGAAATTCTTTTAGTAATTATTTTCTCGAATTTTAATATTTCTTGATTAAACGCAATTATATTTTGCGAGTTTCAAAAAATTTCTCGACTACTTGAGAAAGCTACATTTTATTTAAAATCCCTAGGTAATTGAAAATTGTAAAGAAATTCATTCCAAAGTTTTACGTTCATATGTCAAAAAAAAAGTTTTTTTTTTTTTTTTGTATGCGTTCAAGAGAATTTTTGTTTTATTATTTTTTTTCTTCAAATTGTTTTCTCAAATTTGACTTTCTATTTAATGAGAGATTCAAAATTATGCAAAATAAATTAATATAATAAAATTATGTAAATTTTTACCTGCACAAATAAGATAAATTAAAATTTTAGAATTATATTTTGTTCGTATTCATTAATTTTGCTGGAAACATTGTTAACAAACTGACTTTCTTTCCTGATTTTTGAAATATTATTTGTTTCTTTATTGTATAAAGCGTGTACTGTTATTTTATTTAGAATGCACATTTATTAAATTTCATGCATGAATTAGGATGAAAATACAGTACGATAGTGAAAATAGAAATAACTTCATTATACGTCCGGTAGTTAGCTCTTAGATAGGATTTCAAAATCAAAATATTATGAGCACCAAGTATGCACAGAATATTTAAACAAGATAAGTATTTTTTTTTTTAATTTTTGTTATTTTTATCTTGTAATTCAGAACATTGGTGTATATCAAAAGCATATTACAATTAAATAAAATATATTATGCTTGTCATGTATGATTG
This sequence comes from Maratus michaelseni, assembly GCA_963931845.1. Taxonomy (NCBI): domain Eukaryota; kingdom Metazoa; phylum Arthropoda; class Arachnida; order Araneae; family Salticidae; genus Maratus; species Maratus michaelseni. Next base: position 250,011,951 of record OZ007590.1, on the reverse strand, counting down.
TATAATGCATTACATATAGTCACACATGACAATAATATATAACATAACAATATACTTTTCAAATAATAATAATGTGCTCTTAAATTGATACAGAATTACTTTATCATAGAAATATTTGTCTATTATTTTGAATTTTATATTTAACTATCATATTTAACTAAATGGCAGTATTTTCTGAATAATTATTCTGTATGCTAAAAATCATACAAAATCAATATATCACAGAAATATTTATTCCCGTTACTTAGAATTAGTAGAATTGAATACTTTTCTGTAGAAGAAATTCGAAACCAAGCAGACAAATCGTTCCTCATTGTTCAGAAGTCAGCTCAAGGGAAGTGTTTTAGGAGAACCTAAGTAAAGCAAATTTCGCAATCTTTTTCAATGAACGTAAGCAAAAATTTAGTATAATATAAACAAAATAAATTGAAATTATTTTGACTATTATGGAGATAATAGAAATAAATCATTTCAGAGTGATTACTTCAAGCTAAATATAGCGTACTTGAAATACAAACTAATTTTATTTTTATTAATCAATTCCTATCGAGTTCAATCATACGTAATAAAAGTCTAATGATATGTAGTACAACATTTCTTTTTACTCCATGTAGTGAGTAGAGTGCGAGTCAGATGCAGAGTGAAGCTGCAAAACGAGTTCTCTGAATCATTTGTAAAAGAGCGTGATTTACGCCACCCACGCCGGTTATGAATTATGAAGATCGGCTGTGGTCTACGCCAGATTGACGTTCTAGTATGCTTGCTATTCAACATTAAACTGGAAAAACCAATCAGAGATGCCGGACTTGAAAGTAGAGGTATTATCTTCAATACGTCACTGCAGGTGCTGGCATTTTCAGATGATCTTGACATAATTGGAAGATCTCAAAGAGAAGTTAGGGAGGCTTTTGTCCACCTCGAAATTGTCGCCTAGGAGATTAGCTTGACCATAAACGAACATAAAACTAAGTACATGGAAATTTCAGGCACGCTGTCAAACAACAAACCACTATATATTAATGGATATACTCTTGAAGCAGTAGACCAATTCAAATATCTCTGAATCGTTGTCAATGCACGAGTTCACGAAACAAAAATTTTGAATAAGAAATTTCAAATATATAAATCAAAGTCAGGAAGCTGGGAGACCAAATTAAGTTAAATATAGTTTGTTGAACAGCACACAGTCACACATAAAAACGTTTTTAATTTTCATTATATCTCCATAAGGAACCATGCTATTTACGAAACAAAACTTCAGGATCGAATTATTTTGAAATAAAAACAGTGTCATTCAAGAATGCATTGCTATTAAAATAATTTAACATTTCAAAATTCTATTCTCCATTTGAGCAACGATAATAGAAAAAATTCTATTTTATATTCAAGAGTAAGAAACCACGTCGTAATTATTCCATGACAACTACAAAACTGACATATTTCCTGTTTAACAAGATATAATTTTTGTCAGGAGTCATAAAAGAATAAACAAACAAATAATCATCGTGCCGTAGTGGCGCGTCAAGATAACTGCCGTTACCCCAACACAATAGTCTTAAATTAGAAATCAAGAATAGCCTAACAATAGGGAATATATGTTACTTTGGCCTGAAAAAGCACTTTAAATCTAACTTTCTGAGCACTAAAACAGAAATAGGTATGTAGAAATATATATAAAATCATCCTCCATTCTATTATTTTATATGCAGTGAAATGTGGATATTTAACAAATTCACAGGGAATCACTTATTAGTATTTGAGATAAAAATCCTGCGGGTAATTTTCGGATCAGTTTGTGAAAACGGAATATGGAGAACAAGATATAACTTCAAGCTTTATAAAATATATAAAGAACACGATATTCTAAAAACAATCAGAATAGGTAAGAGTGGAGGGTTTGGACATTTATAGAAATCTAAAGACACCAATCGTGTTAAGAAGTTGATCTTCGTATCGTACGACCAGAAGATACCAAAAAGAGAGGAAACCACCCCTCAAACCAGATGTGTTGACGATGTAAGAAGGGACCATGTTGTTTTTAGTGTAAGGGCGGACGCTGGCTCTTTATAGAGAATGCTAGAGGAACGTTATTGAGGTGATCAGGGCTAATAAAAAGCTGTTGAGACAAAAAGTAGAATGAGTAAAGAACACACCTATAGTTTCAAGAGCAATTAATTATCATCGGCTCTCTTCATCGGCGGATTAGTTGCAGAGAGTAGATAACCAGACAAGGGGAAAACAAGTTCTGCAATGAGATTTTTAATTATTTGATCTAAAAAGTGCGAAAAAAGTTTTTGTAGAAGGGAATGAATTTTACTGGTAGGTTTAAAAATAAATTTAAAGTTGAAACGGCGAAGGACTTTGGTAAATTTATGTGTTAAATGTGGATAAAATGAAAAAATTAATGATTTTATCACAAATATGGTTTTTTATGGGGACAAGAGTGGAGATATCAGAAGGCTTTCCAAACTTTTTCCAAACTTTGTCAATTTGAAAACTCTATTTATTGCTTCTAATTTTAAATCATTTAAATATTAGAGAATGCTTTAATATCAGAACTATATTCAGACTAATATTCAGCGCGTGGTCTATATTTTATTTCGGGTCACTGTTCCAGAAATTTCTTCGGAATTTGTACTGCTTTTCTTGTGTTTATATGTATGGGCGACTACGCTCCTCCCCTTCCCCATACATAGAGCATACAAAATGGTGCGTAAGTTAGCACGCTTGGGGACAAGTTCTATGTGTACGCATAGTAAAATATACGGAGGGTGGTGTCCTGCAAGGAAGTGCTACGAGAGGAATTAGCTCTAAATACAGAGATTCAAGCACTAAAATTAAAACAATAATACCATAGAAGAAAACACCACAAATATGAGGAAAATTAAAGATTCAAAGATACTATCCAAAATGACAAATCACAACAAAATGCCTTAAAATCAGAAATTCATCTACTAAACCAGAATTTAAGCGATCTGAATTCCGAGATCCTCTTATAGCAGCAGATGGCAGATAATCTACTTATAGAAAATAATCAAAAAGATAAATCTGTGATGGAACTCAGACAAAAATTTTATAACATCACAAAATAATATAAATCAATGGAGAAAGTTTCAATGAACAACAAGATAATCTAGAATCGCAAAAATTACTTAAGTCAGAATCGCAACTGGAGATTTAAAGACTGTCAAATGAAAAGATTCAATGAGAAAAAGACCTGATGAAACGGAATAAAACGCATGGGAAAACTTGAAAAACGTGAGTCGGTTCAAGTAATTCATAATGAAAAAATTCATTCTCTTAATCAGAAGTTATAAAATTATTCATTACTACAGGAAAAATTTTATAAATAGAAAAAAGACCTATTGACTACACAGGAGCAGCTTTAGCACTTACAGCAGTCACTGAATGAAATGGAGGTCTCTATTTCTGCAGTTCAGTCCCTTTTAGACAAGAAATTAGATTATTCGACTACTAAAATAGAGAAAAAGCTTCCTGAATCACCGGAAAAATTATTAACACATAGACCCTCCAACAGTGCCTTTTTGCCAGTCTTATTACTTCGGCCAATGTATCCGGAATCAACCTTGGCAGAAATTCGAAAAGGTCTTAACATACTCAATATGGTCACTTTTCGACAAGCGGTTCACCTCTCAAAAATAGAGACTTCCGACTTTGTTTCAAAGACAGAGAGGAATTGATGATCCTCAAGAGTTAAACTACATTCTTCTGATGTGCTCACCCATTTGGCAACCATACTTGAAGAGCAACCAAAAACGTCTCGAATCATAATCTTTGGGGTCCCAAAAGTATGTTCTTCATATGTTGTTGGCGGCGAAGGGGCTCTACAAGAATATCTTAACAAGATTGTTACTCCAGCTCTGAGGGGTTAAGTCAGCTTTTCTACTAATTATAAGATTATTAAGGTTCTGTCAAAATGCAACAAGAAGTACAAATCCCATTTGATCACTCAGCTACCGGCTGTTGTCACATCAAACCCCGTGTCACAAAGTTCTTGTTTAGGCGTAAATCGCTACCGGATTATAAAATACTTTGCCATAATTAGATGCTTCCATTACCAGCGGCTGAGCGACATGGCGCATCCGTGTAAATTTACCCTTGCATGTGGTTGTTGCACTGGTGATCACAATGGTGATAACTGCTCAGGACCAGATAGTGAGCGTTGCTGTTGTTATTGTCTCGATGAACTGACTTCAAAGGATGGCCCCTATAGCACTCTAGATCCAACAATTAAATACACCTCTTACGTTAGTAGCTGTCCGGCTTATAGTTCCAAGTTTGGAAAGGCTCGGTCTTCATGAAGCAACCATTAATAGTTAGTGCTCCAAAATGTGCATAGCTTTCTTCAAATGTATTTCATTAAGGAAACTTGTCCGTGTTCCTCTAAATAGTATGTGTCATATCGTCTGTTATGCAACATATTTCATATATCTTGTACATTGTGATCTCCAACATTTACTTCTATTCTACTGAGTTTTGTTCATAAGAACTTTTAAGCCTGTTTTCATATGTACAGCTGTGTTTTCGTCATTGTTCTTAATTTTCTTTGCGCAGTGTCGCGTCATCATGCATTTTCCACCATATACTCCTTGTCCTCTGAGTTTTACTCATATTCATCATTGTGTAGCCATGCTACAGTATTTTAAGCTTTATATGTCTTTAGTTCAAGCCACCAACCCCATCTTTTGATAAATGTTTATAATGCATCATCTTATGTTCTAGTGCTAGAAACACACGGACCGTCATTTGCCGTTGTATTATCTTCATTATTTTTAATCATCATTTGCCCAGTGTTTATCCACTGTTCATCTTCCCGCCCCTGCTTATCGGCGACGGAATTTTGTAATTTTTTAACATCTCAATAAAGGGGGATCAGAAGGGCCATAATACAGACTTGGTTTTCTATTCTAAGAAGTCCAACTAGGGCAGTAAAAGTAAAAAGGAGGTACGAGGGACTCAGCGTGGTGACTTGGACTCAGTGCTGTAGACATTTGATGTAACATTAGTGGGATCGGAACCTGGCGGGACGCACACATGCCCTTCCATTTATAGTTATTTATTTAATGTAAAGTTGGCGTGTTCGGGTCCTGTCCTGTAAGTCCACAGTCTGGAATACCTTGGGACGAGATACCAGCGTGGAATACTAGGTAAGATTAATGCAAGGTAAAGTTGGTAAGGTAAACATAGTGGATTAGAGGCTTCGTATTCAAACCCCAGCTTTAATAAGGGCGTGCGTCCAGGAAGTAGCTTTCCGCGCTCTTGCTGTTCTTGCTAGAGGAGCCTTAACATATCATCCGTTGTCAAAGAGTGAATCTTTTCTCCTATAAAAGTCCATGTTCTGAGACTTTGGTAAAGCAAGAACATCCTGGGATCGTTCAGGACGGCCTCGGGCCCGGCGCTTTTGTGAGTGTCCGGTTTACTCGGAGCTCCTTGTGGAGAGGAACCGAAGATGTAGAGATGTAATCAGAATCCTGCGCGGTAATATCCTTTAGTCCATGGTCTTACTCTTGGAGACACAAAACTTTCAAAGGTCCAATTTTCAAAGGTTTCAGGATTCAGCGAGTGTTACTGCAAAGTTGGATGTGACAGCTTCATACTTGCTTGGCCGGAAGCAGTGTTCTTACGTAAGCAGTGTTCTTACTAGGTAAACCCGGTCCCTAAACTTCCGTATTAAAGGGCTGTCGACAGCCTAGATCCGATGAGGCGGAATACTAGATTTATCATCTATCCACGTATAGTTTTAAAGAGAATTGTTTAGCTAGAATACGCTAATCGAAATTGCCCATAGGATTTACATTAGAACTTTGACTTTTAATTACTCATGCCACAGATTGAACTTCTTGAATCGGGCTACGTTATTGCTTCTTTTTTAGTAAGACCTATGGTTGTGGTAAATTACATTGCAATTAATGTAGCCATTGCCAAGAAGTCGTGTCCATTTCATTGGAATGGACGCATAGGAATAATTGTTAAATTGGAATATTTTCAATACATACTTTTAATAGAACAACCGCTTATAAGTATTTTTCAGATATATGGTTATTACAGAAAGCATAGGACATTTTACTATAGTTTATTACACTCGGAGAGCGACGATAAACATTTTGGTAAAATATTTGTTAAAACCCTTTCAACCGTTCCCATTCAATCAAGGAATAACGCATCCGTCATTGTCCATGTTCAAAAACGCTAAAATTTTTTCGAGGAAAATGGGTAAAACAATGGTTGTACTGCATGTATACAAATCAACCAGTTATGATAAAAAATATTAAACATGTACCATTGTTATTCTCAAAGTTATATACTATATTATTGAATATATGTTATTGAGCAAGATGTGTTTTCAAACAAATGATATTAATATTTTGTTGCACATTTATGAGTACTTTATTACATTTAAAACTCCTTCTTTGAAAATTAACACAATAAAAAAAAAGTGGGCTTAAATTCATGGTATCAAGTTAATTTTTCTACGATACCTGTATTGGGTGTTTTCGATATGGCACAATAACAATAAAAAATATCGATTTCGACTAAGAGAGATAATAAAGTTAAGCAAAATATTGTATAAGAAACATGTCCTTATATTACTAATATTTTATTATTTGTGCATAGAATCTTTAAAACTACTTCAACAGTTAGGATAAAAGAATTATCCTAGCTGTTGAAAATAGAACAATAATATATATATCAGGGTACAAAGTAAATAAAAACATGTCTTGAAATATGTATTTTCAGGGAAAAGCCTATAAGACAAAAATTTTCATTTCCTATATAATATAAGTTTTCGTGTACAGAAAATTTCTTTTTTCAAATATAATATCGTAGTGACAGGAGCATAAAATACTAGAAAGAATATTGGAAGTATGACAAAACATCTCCATTTCGGTAAAATTCTCAGAAACGGAATTTTTGAAATCATTTTTATTATATTGTGCTACACAGAATGTATGGTTAAAAAAAAAAAAACTTTTTTTTTGCAATATTATCCTTAAAACATATAACATTTAAACTTCGCATTATTCTTTTTCTTATTTCCATCGAATACTAACATTTTAATGTGATACTGAAGTATGAAACCTTCCAAATATTTTCCTTTAGTATAAAATTCCGAATACGTTTTCAAGCGATTGAATATTTTCGTTACAGCGAAATGTAATAATAATAATAATAAAAAAAATTCAAAATAGAAGTCATCACTATATTATATCAAAAGCTACGACACCAATTTATAGTTCAGGAAGTAGCATCGTATTTCGGTAATAAATTTTAGCGTTGATGATTTTTGTATATATGATTGATTAGATGGTACAGATAATGAAACTGTCAGTCAGCTGGCGCACTAGCAGGAGTATTACCATAGCAGGGGGGAGGGTCCATAGCTTACTACAATGTGAGGGAATGGGAGAGAGTCCCAATGACCACCCGATTATTGATGTAACCCCTACTCATAGTCATCATCAGTAATAGGGTTGCCATTCATTTTACATGGTAGCGGGGGTGTGTCATGTTGCTATGGATTCTCCGTTGCTGGTGCGCCAGCTGACAAGCAATCTCGTCATCTATACCATCTAAAGTACCATATATACCAAAATCATCGACGATGTAACTAGTTGCAAAATGTGATGCTGCCTCCCGATAAGCCTACGATGCTACTTCAATTTATAAGCAAAAAACGGACATTTTGCACATACACTCTCTGGACAAAAGCATCCGGACACTCTCGATTTCAGACGTTTTGTCGACAAAGTACAGACATATTTGATGAATGGGGAACTTACTGAACGTTGGGGATGAAAAAACATGTTAAACATCATATTTATGCGGGTAAAGAGTTAGTGGGGAAGGCAATTAAGGGTCCAACAACAATTTGAATAAAAAATGATATTTTCGATCGCTCCGAATATCATAATTAGCTTGACATGATCTGTAGCTCCAAGAAAAGATTAAGTGGATGCTGTACAACAGGTGTATGCTTTTGTGTACGAACAGAATGCATATTAATGAAAATATAAAGGTTTCTTTGAAAAATTCAAAAAATTTCCTCATGTTTTTTACTTATATCATGCAGATTTTCCAACCCATGTTAACGCCACTTTTAGAAAATTTGACAATATGCAAGAGAAATAATATATTGCAATTAGAAAATGAATATACTGAAAATTCGATAAAATATGAGTATTTGTATGAAATAATTTTAACTGCGCATGCGCAAATGATAGCACAGTTTTTCTTTCATAATTGAATAGTCAACTATAGGGCAACTTATATGCAAAGGTCAGTCAAATATCGTCAAAATTCAAGAAGTTATACATGAGCTATATTTCAGTTACGTTCTGAAGCGATTGGACGATAAGGATTGGTTGGTTTATTATGCGCGATACCGTTATCTTTTCCACATGAGAATTAAACAGACCGGGGCCACCTCCGTTTAAATTGGAATCCGACCTACAACAAACATTCATGCATGAAATGGGATTCAACCCCAGCAGCTTTTATCAGGTAGCCAGCGCTCTATCCACTAAAACTAGACAAACAGGTGGGCTGGACGGTAAGGGATTTTCCATAAATTGCAATTTACAATATAAAACACTGGATCACTGAATTACATAAAAATTATTAATACTCTGAATGCACATACATACTCATATATAAAGAAAAAATATATCACATATATTGTACTTATTTACATTTCTTCAGTCACATTATTTTATATTATATAAATTACAGCTTGTGAACAATTCTTTATTAGGAAGATTTACATAATAAATAACCGAAATTCAGCTCAATACATCGCCGATATATACCTAAATTTTCATGATATTTGACTGAGCTTTTCATATAAGCATTATATATTTTACTTATAAATTATGAAAACAAAAATATGCCATCGTTTCGCTTGCGAAACTAAAAAATATTTCATACAAATGTTCATATTTTATCAAATTTTTGATAGAGTCATTTTCTATTTCCAGTACAGTGATTATTCTGCATTGAGTAAAATTTTCTCAAAATGGTGTTAATTTTCGTTGAAAACTATATATGTTATAGACAAAAAAATATGCGAATTTTTGTGATTTATTTTTTAAGGAAACGTTTACATATTCATTAATATGCATACATTATGTGTACTATTCTTGCACAAATGCATACATGTTTAGCACAGAGTCCATTTAATCACATCTTAAGCTACAGATGATTACAAGCTTTTTATGATACAGGGATTATTTTAATTTATTTATTTTATTGTTGGCTCCCTCATTGCCCTCCTTTCTAAATCTTCATTGCAAATTTGAGATGAAACATACATTACATTCCCGAAGTTCGAGAACAATTCATCAAGCATATCTCAAAAATTCCTACAAAACGTCTAAAACCGAAAGTGTCTAGATACTTTTTGACCAGATAGTGTATTTTTCGATGAACATTCGTCATTTATTTAACTGCATTGTTAAAAAAAATCTCCAAAATCACAGAAAAGACAGAGAGATTCTGTTTAAATTTACACAGTTCTTGATTTAATCCATTCTATCAAGATTCTTGATCATAAATTCTCACTTTTGATTAAACTTGGTGAAAAATGTTAGTACTTGTACAGGAAATTGCTTTGTACAGTGAAACACGAGATTTGTAATTCACTTCAATTTGAAGCTATAGTACAGTAGTTTTCAATTTATTGCAAAATTTTATAACAATATTTTTTCGCATATTTTTGAAAAAATGTCCTTTTATGTCATAATGCGGATACACGAAACACTTTTATGCTATGTGTTATAATCTTTCACAGCATGAACATGAACACCGAAACGTCCATCGCCACCGATTTTTTTATGTAAAGTTAGGAAGTCTTTAGTCTATTTATGCATGTAAATTTACAGAGTCTTTGGTATTTTTACAAGCTTTTATACTTGCTTTGTCTGTCCATTTGGCTCAAATCTTGCAATACAACTTTAACACACTTCTTATGCTACAGTTGACGTAGTTTTTGCTAGTATGATACATTTTTGCGTGACCATAGAATATTCTGTAGAAAACATATTTGAAAATCGCCTCCGCCACGGGTAAAACATCTGTCCAATAAGGATACGTAAATGTCATCGATAATGTGATGACGTAAATGTCATTAGATGCTTCAGAAATAGGCTGATGTTCTTCGATTAAACCTTAACATGGTTGGTAAATACGCCATCTTTCAGTTTCGCACAGGTTAGGAATGAATGTGGGTTTGATTCCAAAGAGAACATAGATCAATATTTCTTGCCAGGAAGCTGAATTTATATTTGTATATTCATTTTATTTTTTTAAGAAACAAACTGATAAAAAAATCCCTCGCAATTTAATTTATTTCTTTTAAAAAGGGTATTTAGTTAAATCAGTTGCCTTTCGACTTTGTTTTCCTTTTTAATACGCTAGAATAAAAACTTGTCTTTATTTATTTTATTATAATTTATTAGAGATGTAAATTTAGAAAGTCTTAATAATTAAAAATTTACTCTATAAAATTTCTCTTATAAATTTATAAATCGGTTTCTCTGTTTTTAAACAGAACCTCTGTTTTCATCTATGTGTAAATTTGTGTAAGATTTAGGGCAAAAAAATTATCAATAGTTTCTCCGTTATTTTGCAAAAAAAGATTCTACAATATTCAGCATTTATAAGTGTAGATTAATAAAACAGAGACGAATATGAAATCATCCATTTGATATCGATTTCTTTTTTCATATCTGCAGTATTTAGTTTCATTGTTTTTCACCATGTTCTTGATCATTATACTGCTATAGATGTAACTGTTTAAATCGGGTAACTGTAATATCCGATTTGTTTGTATAATAAGTGACTTTAGATATTTCTTGCTGCAATTACCATTTTTTATTCATAAGACGTTCGTCTTAATATTTACATATATTACGTATAACATGGTTTTCGGGACGCTGTCAGACTAATTTCGAAAGAGTTCATTGTCTTGGCTGTTTTCATTAACATATCGTCAAAATAAAAATGCGTTTCCAAAATATTTATTCTTGGTTCTAATAAAGAAATGCTACGCTATAAAAAAGCAATTTCTTATTCGAATAAAAAAAATGTATTTTTTTATGCATTAAATAACTGTAGATTTACTATTATACATTTTTTATAATTATTTTCATCAACATTCTAATTAAATGATATTCTAATGCATGATAATATATATATATATATAAACATTGATATTCAGTAAGCCAGATTTCTATTAAATGGTGGTCTGAATAAAATATGACATTAAACAATTTAATTTCTTTTAAAAATTTCTTTCGCTTTATATCTTGGCAACGAAAATGTTTCTTTTTACCAAAACTTCTCGAGAAATAATATTTTTTTTTTCGCTCTAGATTTCATATATTTTATTTAAAAATATTTTGGACGATATACCACTCGATAGGGGTGTGGATCGTAAAATGTAAGATCGACTCATCTTTTATTTTTTCAGAAAATAAATTCTTCTATTAAAAAATAAATAAATAAACATGTGGGAAAAAAATCATATGAAGCAATATGTTTCAAAATATTTTCGCCAAAAGTTATTTATTGAAGAGATATGGCTTACGTTTATTTGCTTCATTTTTATTTTTCTTCGTTATTTTAGGGATTAAATGTAATTTATTTTCTAAATTCTTGATATTAGATGGCTTGTATCGTTAAATTTAATTAATTTCACAGCATGGACTAAAATATCCCATGAAATATTACTTCCATTATATATCACAAAAATTAATAGATAATGTGAATAAAAAAGACATTCCTGTAATAAATTCTTCTAACTTTTAAACTACGGATTTTTAAAAAAACATTTTATTAATCATAATTATTTTAACAAAAATTACAAAAATAAGAGAATTATTTCGATATTTGACTATTATAATTAAACTTCGCGTATTTTGTAGTCACTAGCGATGGTATTAGGGCTCCAAACTTTAAAAAAATTTAATAGTATCTATAGTTATACTCAAAATAACAATTTAAACTGTGAAGCAGAAATTAGATAAATCCACAATAGCAAGGTGTTGTTGGAATTCCAACATTCAGTTTAACTTTTCCGATGCTAAAAATATTCAAAAATGCAATTAGTTTGTGAAATCATGAATTTAATATTAAACTACGAAAACGAGATCAATCTTTTTCTATAAAACATAAATACTATTTAACTCATATTCATAAGATACAAAATATACAGAGATAGAACGTTTAACTTAAATAAGACTTACTCTTTTCGTTCCATATATAATCATCGTAATAATATCCATTTCTTTTAATCCTAACAATGGCGGGATCAAATTTAATCATCTCATAAAATAGACATATACATCCGCAAAAATCAGTGCGTTGATTGCACCCAGAAAAGGGAATTGATTAAAACTACAAAACATGTCTTGTTGAGTAGATTTTGGTTGTTTTAGCAAAATTCAAGTAAAATTGAACCATTTTACTTGAATTAACAAAACATTTTTTTGCTGACGATACAAAAAAATTTTTTGGAATTGCAAAAAAAAAATTTTTTTGTTGATTCAAACAAAATTTCCATTGACCTATATTTAAACAAAAAGTTTTGTTGGGTCAACCAAATTTTTGTTGATTCAACAAAACTTTTTTCTGGGTGTGGCTGTTGAATGGTACCAAAACTTGATTAAACTAAGCACATTTTCCCAGGTTACACCATGAAATGGTGTTTTTGAAATTTAAGAAGTGCCATATTTTAGTACTTCTCATTATTTTACTCCATATATTGGTTCAACGCTGAACGGAAATTTTTAACAGTGTAAGGCTATGCGTAAATATATACCTATTATCATAAAAAAATAGTCATAATTCTTTTTTTTTCATAATTTTATAAATGTAGTGAAAAGTAACCCATAGAAGAGAGTTACTTCGCACCACGTAATATATTTACTAATTATTTTAAAACAAAACAATATCTTAGAGAAATTTAACACCACTTAAAATTTATTGTATTATCTTAATGGCACGAATGGAAACTGCCACAAAGTAGAATTTTTTGATATTAAAAAGAAAAAAAATGCAAAACACAAAAATGTAATTCATTGTATTTAACTTATAGAAATAGCAATTAACACAATTGATTTTTTTTTATTATTTTGTTTACAAATAGAAAGGACATATTCGATCCTTCATATAAAACTGTGTGAAACGATCAATGACTATAAAATATATATATATATATATATATATATATATATATTTACCCATGTAGTAAAACCTGTTTAGAGGGAATCTCAAAGGACTGGAAAATAATTTTGTTTTAGACAGGTTTTTATTCTATTATAAAGAGGTTCTGTTTACACTATTTATTTTCTATTTGCTTGATTAAATTAGATACAAATAAGATTGATTTGACGAAAATTAAGTTTAAAATGAAGTAAAAACTAAGTTTGTTTCAATCCGTGTTTTATGTGGTGCAAAGTTGCCCCTGTTTTGATCAAGACAGTATCTCTAAATTATTATTAATCACATAAAATAAATAATCGGTTAATTATACATGTATAATTTAAAATTCAATTTCTACAAGTAAATAAACGACTCTTACTTTGTAATTAAATAGCTTATTAATAGCAGACTATAAATTTTTCGAGGGAACATTTTCAGCGGAAAATCATCCAGCAGATGTATGTTTAAAACATGGTATCAGGAATAACGATTGCATCAGTGATTCACACACATACATTTACATATAGTTTAACTTACTGATCATAATCAAAACTGTTTGAAAGTGTTTATTATAGTAAGCTCCTAGCAGTGTCGAATCTTGTTAGTGGAGTTACCCTGTAATTGCAAAGTAACCGTTCATTACAGTACCGGCAAAATTATGCAATACTCATATTTTAAAATGATCACATTGTATTATCAGATATAAATTACTAAGGAAAAAAAGAGATAGTTTCTAACAGATGATAAAAATCAAGTTAAAATTTCTTTCATTTATTCCGCTTTTCCATAATTTCTTTGATAAAAGACTGTGAATCCATAAGGCAGTGTATATTATTTTCATCTATTATAATTCAGTCTAAACGATTACTGATGAAATCTTTCTTGTTAGGTAAAAAGGCATACAAATCTCTTAAACCTTGTTTTAAGAATATGTATAATTAATTGTTAATAAAATACTAATTTTAACTTCATAAATGTAGCACTCGAAAAATCTCTAATTTTATCATTTGTTTTAATATAACTTTTGTAAAATTTCTTGAAACTTTCACTAAACAATATATAAGGATAAAGTAGGATAAAACCATATATCTCAGTTTTGACTAAATTTGAGCAACCCCCTAGCAAGTAATGGGTGAAATACTCAGCTTTAGACCAATTGAAGTGGCCAATACAATATCTCGATATTGGCGTTCATGTGGTTTCTGAGTTTATAAGATATTTTTCTTTAAAAAAAATAAAATAAAAAAAAATTCTAGCATTCCAAATTCTGAAATATGAGCATATTTAAAGTTACTGAAACTTTTTATATTGTTATGTGTGGCATGTTTAATAAAGATTTATTTCCCACAATGAAACTGTTGTAATATAAAAAGGTATTTTTATGGCTTGCTTTCCAATTTAGATTATCTTAGGATAAAATCTTATATCCTAAGTTAGATAAAAAAAGGTATTCGAAATCAAAAATTGAACAACCCGTAAACAATATTTGAAAGAAAAAGGGCAATCAAATTTACAAGGACAAGAGTGATTATGACTTTTATAAAGCTGATAAATGATTTATTTGAACTTCTTTTCTGCAATTTCTCAAATTGTAACAAAGAAAATTAATCTTTTGTCTTTAAACATTAAATCATTAGACTTATAATTGAAATTTATTTCCGAAGTTAAAGGGGTAGCATAAAGTACAGTATTTCTTTATAAAAAAAAATCTAAACTTTTTCATACCATGTATGATTAACATATCCATGTGGTTTCACTCCAACCGGTGAGTAAGACCGGATAATTTGACTTTTTTTTATAAATAATCATTTTTAATACAAATGTGGTGAACTAATTATATATTAAAATGATATAACGGTACAAGAATAAGGGCAAAGTATGTATTCAGAGTTACATTAAATTCTGTTAGAAATTCTAGCTTCAAGAGGCAACTAATAATAAGGTATGCGGTTTTACCCTACGTTGTTTCTTTAAAATGTTACGCTTAAGTTATACAAAATCAAAATACTGTCCTCTTAATATTTCGCTGGCAAACCGCAATCTAATCTAATGTCTTCTACTGTGCGCAATGCCAAGATAAAAATAAGAAAGAGGAAATTGAAGCAAAATGTTTCCACGAAATGCTTCTTTAACACAATAACAACTCTAAAGTCACTTGTTTCGTTCAATTCACTTGCATCTTCCTGAGAAATGTTTGTTTCCAGCATTGTCATCAAGTATGAATAACAATGATGTGTGTGGGTTTAATATCACGCATGTTAAACTAAACAGCTTTTTTTATGTTTTAACTCAAGCTTGTAAGTCTATATTTTATTACAAAAAAATGTAATATATCTTAAGAATATTTTTTAATATAATAGAATTTCCTATTTTGGTATAGTAAAAAATTGTTTATTTTTTTTTAACTATTTCACAATATCAAATTAAACAAGAAAGAAAAATCATGCTTGAAGCATACATTATAGAATACTTTCCTACACTCTACAAGGAATAATGTAATGAAATTTCACAGAATGATAATTAAGTAAACAATTTAGAAAACGTATAAAACATTTGAAAATCCAAATTCAACAATTGTCATTCATAGATGAAAAGTTAGTCAAACTGTTTTGTGCAGCCTTGTATATTGTCTATGTATTTGTATATATACTACATAGTATGGAAAAACTTTGTTCATTTTGAAAATGCATAACATTTTGAAAATTCACCTTCTTTCATCAATTTCCGTTAATAGACGGAAATGTATTTAATTTATTTTGTATATATTATATATAGATTTTATACACATCACATATTAAGTTCAAATTTAATTCAAGTAAAAAACGCAGACAACAACTAAAAACGCACTTACAGCAATTACCATTTATAGATGACAATGTATCCAGTTCTTTATTTATAGTCTACAAACATTTCTTAGTATCGAGACTATAAACACATATTTGTATATATACCGGTGATTTTATGTGAAATTTTAACGCAATCTTTTAAGGGAAAATTTTTGTTTTGAGTGCAAATCGTACATTTTTTCCGAAATAAACGGGAAATTTCCTTTTTGTGCTTACCCGTTGAATGTTAAAAACAAAAATGTTCCTTCCCAGACAGACTAACGGAAATGTTCCTTTTCAATTGAGAGAAAATAGAAAATATCCAGTTAAATTCTCGTAATTCATGTTTTGATCTATAGCCATGTATAGTGTACGGGGCAGAGCATTCATCCTTTTATGGTGAGTACCGAAGTTCGAATCCTGAGGAAAGTAAAGCGATAAAAAACGTCTGTGTTAATACAAATACCTAGGTACAGCTGTCACAGACGCACCGGGGTTTGTTTTTGGCGCTAAAATGGCGAGGTTTTGCCTGGCGTGATGATATTGGCGAGATTTTGCTTCTTATCGCAACTTGGTAGAAAAGTTTTCCTTTTTTTTTTTTTTTTTTTTTTTTTTTTTTTTTTTTTTTTTTTTTTGCGCATTTAAAAATTGCATGATGGAGTTATAAAAACACAAAAAAATACCTACGTTTAAATGGTGCGGGGAGTATCTTTCATTTAAAAAATTTGAATATTTACTATTTCAAAAAAATATTTTCTGCCTGTCGTTCTTTCCGTTTTTGTGCATTTTTAAATCGCTATTGTCCGGTCTACAATGGATTAAAAAATAAAATAAATAAAATAAATACCTACTTATAGTCGTTGCTTTTTTGGAGTACTGATACTAACTTTTGTTTAAAAAAAAATATGATTATTTTTTTTTTCTGGAGGTTGTTTTCATATTCTCCGTTTTTTCTGCAGTTTTAAATTTCCATCACCGTAGCTTCAATAGAAATACGAGTACAAAAAGGGTACTTTTTTGCTCTAAACAGTACATTTTATTAACAAAAATATTAATCTTTACTATTTAAAAAATATTATTTTCAATTGGTTATTGACATATTTTTCGGTTTCTTTGCAATTGAAGTAAGCCCAGGCTTAATTTATCTCGGCAGACTCGGGCGGGGCCGGGCAATAAATCGGAAATTACGTCATAAAGCAGAAAACTGGTAATAGAAATCTTACCGCTGTTATAGAAATCTTATGTGAAACGACAACTTAGATTGGAATATTTTCTATGAATTGAGGAAAGTTAGACAAATTATAAAAGAAAATGCTGGATAACTAATGGAAATATGTTTGCCTAATTACAGTATATTTAGAGTGCCTTTAAAATTAAAAGATATGACTACAAAAGACTCACATTTGGAAATTTTCAATAACTTAACTAAAACGCATACTATATGTTTATAATTTAAATATAATAACTAATTTCATTATATAGCTAAATCTTCATTTTGCAAAATACTCAAAATCTAATGAAGTAAAATGTTTTAAAATTAATATTACCTATTATTTAATATATATATATAGTGATTCTAAATTTTGTGACTATAGATACATTACTGGATTAAAATTTAAATTAGATTTCCTCTGAGTGCAGAAATTCAAATATTTATCCGAAATATTGGAAAAAAGAGCTTATTACATTTTAAGAAAAAATTACATATGAAACATTATAATAAAATTTTTCTCGGACTGGCGATATAAATTTTGGTATAGATTTTTCAGTTTTATCCTCCATAAATAAGATTTTGCTGAATTTCCTCCGGCGTTGAATTTATTTTCTTATCAGTAGTAAATTCTTAAGATTTTTTAAGATTTTTCTCTGGGTAAGAATGAGTTGTTATAATGTGTATTCATTGTAAAATGTATATTCAATTATCTTGAATGTTTCAATTTATAAACTATAAATTATTTTCTAAGAAAGAATAGTACATGTGAAAAGATTTTTGAAATGCACCTTGTGTTTAACAGAAGATTTAAAAGAAAGGTATTCCTCAATTTTCTTAGGCTAAATTCCAAAATGTTTTTGTTACAAAAATAGTTCTAAATGTTAAAATACCGGTTTTACCTTCCAATATATGTGAATTGTAAACTATATATATATATATAGAAACTAGTAGAATGGGAAGGCAAAATTTCAGCTCATTCTTCCAAGTAGTTTTTGAGTAAAGATGAAAACACCACCATTGCTATAATTTTAGGGATCATAGAGTCGTTGAAAAAATTATTAATTTCATCAAAGCTATTAATTTCCCCCAAATAGTTTTTGAGTTAAGATTAAGTACCATTACTGCTATAGTTTTAGAGACCATATAGTCGTTGAAAAGATTATTAATTTCATACAAATTATTGATTTCCGCCAAGTAGTTTTTTAATTAAGATTAAAACAGCATAATTGTAATAGTTTTAGGACCATATAGTCGTTGAAAAAAGGATTAATTTCATCAAAACTAATGATTTCATCTATATAATTTTTGAATTAAGACTAAAACACCATATTGCTATAGTTTTAGAATCCATATAATCGTTGAAAAAATTGTTAATTTCATCAAAATTATTGATATATGTAACAATTACCCCAATTATTCAGTGGATAATTTTAATGAATTATATAGCATTTTTTATATTACTAATAATATTTTCTGTTTGCCAGCTTTAATAAAAAAATTTATTAAATCACAACCTTACGGATTTAAATTTTGGAACTGCCTTCAAAATGAGCCTGATTTTAAATATTAAATAACTGCGGTACTATTCATAGAAATTTCTTCAAAATTTATAATTTTTATTAAATTGAGGTGTAAATTCATGATCTGAACCGTCCGAAATGTTCAGGCTCCGCCCATGCAAAAATCAATGAAAATTCTGACTGACTCAACACAATTTCTAAAAAAAAAAAAAAAAAAAAAAAAAAAAAGCCAATATTTCCTAACAGACATTTTCATGCAATTTTATAGGTCAATCCACCAGAGCTACATATTTAAATGTAGAACACTGCCGGTGATAAAGACTACTAGCAGCAATACAATTTATTGACAATTAATTAATAAAAGGAATATTGCATACATATTTATACAAAATTTTTAAAAGTGCAGCATTTTTTAGATTATTTGTATGCACAAGCCATACAATACGTACTAAAACATTAATGATCATTTGAAAAATTAACATTCAAATGAAGACTCATTAAAAAATTATGTAGTTTAAAAAGAAATTAAAAAATATATTAAAAACATTTATTTTGAGACTCTATAAAGAAATAAGAAGTATATTTAAAAAAAAAAAAAAAATCTGTTCTTTATTAAACCGAAATAAATTTCTAAAGATTCCGTTGGTCAAATTTACAATTTCACAATTACCAAAATAAATAAATAAATAAATAAATAAATAAATAAAACAATAATAGTAGTAATAAAATTTGGCTCTAATTTGTAGATTACAAAATAAGCCCACGTCTGGCAGGGCCAAAATTGAGGAAGTAATATTAGCCAGAGCTCGTGCACACATCTAGTTATTTTTTATTTGTGCGTGCCAAAATTAGACCTTAGCTTTCAAAGTTTTAAAGTTTGTTCATGTTCAAGATGAAGACTGCTTCCTAAACTTATTTTATTTATATAGGTTTTAAAAAGACACAATCTCCAATCGAATTTTTTTTTTTATTTTACTCTGAAGTAATTTGGTGTTAGACCTATAGGAAAAGACTTCAAAATTTTATTATCGTTTATAATGCAATGATTTTTTTTTTCATATAAACGTACATATATTTTCATTAGCTATATATATGAACAGGGTTTTTTTTTCCTTACAAATATGTTATATCTCATGTATCTGTAGTGTATTTTTAAACTGATTTTCAGAAGTTACTTTCAGAACTGATTTTCAGAAGTTTAATACTAGCTGACCCGGGCTCGTTGCCGGGGCTCGTGATACGAACTTAAATGAACCCCAAATTTCTAATTTTTTTCTTTAAACCAATTTTGTATCAATTTATATTTTTAATCACCAAACCGTAAAAAAATACTGATAATTAGTGATAAAAATGCTTGTAAGTAAACATTTTCTTCTTTTTTCACATTAGGTCGTTTCATAGTTTTAAAAAAATAGCATTTGTTGTCCAAACCCTTTGAAATTTTTAATGTTTATAAATATAAAGGTTTTACTGCCCGTGTAAAAATTACGACAGAAATATTGTTATCTGGTTGTAAAATAAATATGTTTTCTTCTCGCTTTTTTTGGTTTTCGTGTCGGGTTTGTTAATATGAAAAAAATAGTTTTGTCGTCCGAACTCTCTGAATTTTTTGTCATTTATATATATAACTGTTTCTAAGTCCTATATAAATTTATGTGAAAATATATTCATATAAAATAATGAAAACGTTGCCCGAAGCAGAGCATGACTTCGCAGACACACCCCGTTATTATGGGTTTTTGTCGAAATTTTTTCAAATTTTATTTAAAAAAAAATTATTTTTGCCCGAACGTTTGAAATTGTTGTAGGTTTTTTTGTCAGGTACATTATTGTTGTAGGAATGTAAATCACGTCTATCGAGATGCTCTAAAAAGATTGTGTTGAAATGCGAACGTTTAGCAACTTTTAGCATAAGGAAAAAAAATCGTCTCATGAGGCGCGAATTGACCTGCGTTCGCGATTGACATTCGACAAAGGAGTGTAAAAGGTTAAATTGTTAAATCATATTGTAGTGGAATAAATGTTTAAAGGATATCTGCAGTTTCTTGGGAATAAAACACAAGATTAGCCGAATTTTATGGAAACACATGGCCATATTTAAGTTATTCTTAAAAGAGTAATTACTAAACTAAGAAAAGTAAATGTTTTTTTTTTTTTTTTTTTTTCAATTTCAAGGAAATGAAACGCTTTTATTCACATGCTTTCAAAAGTTGAGCTAATCCTTCTTGATACAAAATAGTTCGTTAAAAAGTTCAATGATTCGTAAAATTTAAATTAAAAACTCTTTAACTTTTACTAATGGACAACTTATACAATTTTTTTTTTGTTAAAATGGCAGTTAACCCTGTCGGGTTTAGAATACTACTTAGAATACACGTTTTACTTTAACATCATTTAGCAATAAAAAAAAGAAAAGTATTTTTCAAGCCTTATGTTCCATTATTGAAAGTTTCATTTCAAACATGTGTTTCAGTATTTTAATTAAAAGTAGGTGCTACTTTTTCGAAACATTTTAAAGAAACGTGTAGAAGATTATACTTTAATAAAAATGTTATTTTATTAAAAACAGAACACTTTACAGGATTTTTTTTTTTTAATTTTAGAAGCTAGATTATATTTACAATAAAAATGGCAAAATGTGCAAGGAAGTATGTCCTAAAATGCGTTAAAATATGCACAAATATATGCCCTTATAATTTTCCATTTGTCTGTAATTTTTATAAAAGGTTATCGATACATAACTGCCAATCTGTTTTTTTTTTTTCAAATTAAATAAACTAAGAAAATGTATTTAATAAAATGAGTTTCGTATCTGTGTAACACATTTTTAATTATAATTATTAAGTAAAATTTGCAGTTAAAAATGTGTTTTTTATTATTATTATTATTTGAAAAAAAACGAGAAGTGCAGCCATGACTATTTGATGAATACCACTATTTCCCATTATCAGAAATCACTTTAATTACACTAAATCATAATATATGTTTCCAATTTGGATATATGATAGTGATATTTCACCTCTGATGATCAATAATGTTCTTTATCGTTTAGTTTTTTAATTGTTATAACGCTCTTTGTTACTGCTTCTAATAAATCCAATACAATTTACTTTAACTTTGTAGTTACATTTTTCTCATTAACTAATAGCGGTAAGCCTATTAGTTAAGGCGTTTAAGCCTATTAGTAGACGTTTGAATCAAAGTCTGGCAGTTACATTTTTGATAAATAACTAATTTTATAGTTTTAATCCTGGTGGAATTTCCTTTCGTAAAGAAAGTCCCCACACATAACACTGTATATATTATTTCACAATCAGTGTCAAATATTTTACCGTATTTCTTAATATATTTTTGAATTTAAAAAAACAAAATGTTTTTGCTAGATTTTCCTTTAGGTATATTTTAAATACCACAAGAAATTTTAAGAAGTTAATTCTGATATAAATCAATGACACACGGTTGACCAATGCCAGATAATGAGAGAACATTTTTCATGTCTTCCAAAGATACGCACACTGTCAGCTACCCCAGTTCGGTTAGAATCTTCAAGCACTGCTGTCAACTGAGCCCCCTTTTATACATACGTAAAAAAATATCATCCTACCAAAATATTTGTCTAATATTTATTCTTTTATTTTGTCATGGAATTTCGTTTGTTAAATTAAATATAATATTAAAAGTACTATAGTGAAATTCTTGTTGGATAGTGTTTTTTTTTTTTTTTTTTTTTTTTTTTTTTTTACTTAAAGGCTAAGTTGGCAACGCTGCCTTCAAGCTGCTGCTTTGTATAGACCAAAAATGACTCTATTTTTCCAAATCAAAGTGTGTAAGTTCTCGAAAAGAATGACACCAAAGGTCTTCAGATAGAATAGCTATCTCTTAAATGCTATTTCATAGGATTCCAGACAATCACAAATTTTTGTATACTCAAGGTTTATGACAATTTTATAAGGTGCTAGCAGAATCACTTCGCTTTGCCCATGTTAATCGTGATATGGACTTACAAGTAAAATAAATAAAAATGCAATAATAGGGTGATCACAATAACGGAGCTCTGTTCATTGCCGTACATAAATCGTTAAATGACAATCAGGAATAAATGAAGTTATTTTGATGCAATGATAGAAAGGAAGCTCGGTTTTATAAATGAGGTAGCGCATTTTCGTTGGTGCATTAATAGAGAAATAAACGATTTCCCTGACAATACGAAAAAACAATCAACTAAATGGCGTTTTAGCAACCAGCATTTAACGAAACTCTATTTCGTATGGCATCTATATAATATATTACAAAAATTAAAAAAAAAAAAAAGAAAAAAAATTTTTTTTTGGAAAAATGTTTTACGCAAAATAACTAATCAAAATCAGCAATAGTTTCCTTATTCGTCAAATCTTCTATAATCGGATTCATAGCCGATATTGGCAACGAAATCGCTAAAATAATTATGAAATCTCTGAAATACGTGTTTAACTATTTCTTAAAAGATTGGTTTAGCTGTATTTTATGTTCCTACCTTAAACTGCTGCTGAGATATGGCTAAATGACCTAAAACATTTGACCCCCCCCCCTTAGTGGGTGAATTTCTAAAATCTCTGAAATACGCGTTTAACTATTTTTTAGTAGATGTGTTATGCTGCATTTTAAGCTCCTACCTTAAACTGCTGCTGAGATATGGAGAAATGATCTAAAACTTTCGACCCTCCATTTAACCCCCGTAGGGGATGAATCTTCAAAAATCCTTTCTTATTGCTTGCCTATGGTCATAACAGTAATCTATTGTCCAAATTTCGTGATCATGACTTCAGTCGTTTCAGCTCTGCAATGATGAGTCAGTCAATTAGTCCGAAGTTCTTTCTTTATTGTATTTGTATAGATAAAAATTTTGGAAAATTTATTTCCATTCCAAAAGACAGCCTCTTTTTGATATTTCTCTACAAAACAACATTCACTAGATAAATGATCTATTTTCTTCAGTTAAATAAGCACTTCATACACTCGGCTTTAGTGCAGAAAATACGATGTAATTCCAATGAAATGAGGGCTTTTTTTTTTTTTTTTTTTTTTTCCCTTTTAAGAAAGGTATTTTGTATTCATTTTTAAAAAAATACTAAGATATCCCAATACGTGTGGCACGCATTTTTTTTATATATAATGCAATATACTGAATAGCATAATACTGAATGTTTCAAGTAAATTGGTTTATTAAAAGACAATTTCATTAGTTAAATAAATAGTTTTGATGCAATTTCTTTTTTTATAATAATGCAATATTTGATACTTACCAAAAATATTCTCACGAGAAGAAAAATAATGATAGTTTAGTAATTTTTAACCATAAATATAGAATTTGATTTAATAAGAATCAAGCCCTATTTACTACAATCGAGCCCTAAAATAAAACTTTGAGAGATATATCCATTCAAATTACCACTTTGATGTTTTTTCTTATTTTTTATGTTAATTTACAGAAATAACAATATAACAAATATGTAACAGCCCAGAGATAACATACTTCATTAATTGATAAAAGGTGTTAAATAAAAACCCTAGAAATAGTAAAAAAGTTTTTTATAAATAAACTGTGATATGTTTCGGCTTCACCAAAGCCTTTATCAAGAAAAATGAAAATTTTCTACAGTTGCATTATCTATATGCAATGATTTGAAACGCCATCATTCACATTTTTCACGTTCTCTCTCACATTACTCATGTTATTTTATTTTATTTTTACTTTGATGTATGTTTCCATACTTATAACCCTGGAGTAACTCAACGCATAATTTTGGTAAGTTAAATGCTGCTGTATTGATACATATTGAATTTTCACGTGTTACAACTTCAATGATTTTTCTGATAATGGATGGGTGGTATAGATTGGAGAGAAAAAGGACTTTGCTTTTATTGAAATTTATTTGAATGACTTCTTCTTGATATAAACTTGCAAGGGCTGTGGTTTTTCTGCTATGCTTTATATCAGCTGTATATTCCCCTTTTCTACAACTAAATTTCCTGATATTCATGCCAATATAATATATCTTGGATTCTTCGGTTTTAATAAATTGGATTTTATATACTCCGGAATAATTTTCAAAATGAGTTGGGTCAATTTTAGTGAAAATGATACTCTTTATTCGGACGGAAATTGCCTATTAAGCAGATATTGAAGAGTTTAAGACTATAATTTTAATTTCTCAAATAAAGCTTGGAAAATATTGGAGAACATAAAGTTTGTGTGTTTTCGAATTAAATTAGTCTTCAGAATTCTTATTATGGACAATATCCAGTATTAATTTATTAATATGCTGTACCTTAAAATCCTTAATAAAAGCAATATAAAATTATAATAGTATATATGTAGTATACATTAGTATTAGCAATTTTTTTAAGCATTTGTGTTTTTAAATACCTGTAAAAATTCCTTAAATAATCAAATATTTAAACGGATAGTTAATTGCACTCACAACATCGCATAAATTGTAGGCTATCAGTTTTATATAAAATAATCATTTTGCATTTTTACTTATCTGCACCATCGCTTAGGAGTGTTATAAACACAAAATTTCAGTAAAACTAACAATAACAACAAAAAATTATTACAAATAACTATATACCCTCCATTTCTTCTGTTTGCTAAGAGACGTTTTGAAAATTGAGAAACAAAACTTTTTTTTTCGGGACTTTTTATATCAAAAGCTTAATACATATATATAACTTGTTCAAACATCACTGAAACAGGTAGTATTTCATGTAAACTTAAACAAAGTAATTCAAGGCTTATAAACAAGTACTTATCCCCAGCCTTAATCCTTTTTCTCCGGACAAGAAATATATTACCGTGAGAAAAAAAAAAGATGCGTGTAAATTTTGAAAAGAATTCTTTATATTTTCAAAACCTGATGTCAATTTAAAACAGCTTTCACACTATAATAGTTTTAAAGATTTTATAAAGAAAGTTTTAGCTCTTTCTCAAAGGAAGAAATGCTAGTACAAAAACTAAATAATTCGTTCATGGGAATAAATGTGTACATATTATTTTAGATGACATTTAAAAAATCACCTGCTTATAAATTATGCTGTAATGACGTACAAAACTTAACGAATGTTAAACAAGAAAATAAAAATAAAATGAAATTTACATCAAACGAATTTTGTTATACATATTCTATTTTATAAGGGAAAACATTTATATTCAATTCGATAATAAGTTATTTTCGTATTGGAACAAAAAGTAAACATTTTTATTTTCTAATATTTTACTTTTCTTTAAGCGCATGCAATTTGAAAATGTATTGTTTCAATTGCAATATTATAAGATTTGTTGCAGTCCTTTTCTCATTCATATATAACAGTTGATTTACCCTCGAACGCCCATAAGTAAACTTATTATACAGGGTGTCCCAGGATTTTTGGGACAAACTTTAAGGGGAGGTAGGGGACATCACAAGGATTCAGATTTGCATAGCAACCCATAGTCGGAAACGGCTTCGTTCGCCGTTAGATGGTGTTGTTCACAAGAGCATTGGAGGATTAGCATCTACAGATTATCGCATATTTTTGCAAGAAGTGCTACCAAGCTTACTTGACACTATGCCACTACCTGTCAGACGCCATACGTGCTTTCAACATGCTGTGGCATCTCCCTATTATAACAGATGTGTTCGTAAACAGTTGTATCAGGTGTTTGGTCACCGATGGATCGGCCGTGGTGTACCGGTTCCCTGGCCACCATGCTCTCCTGATATAAGCAGCATAGATTTCTTTCTTTGGGGTGCACTGAAAAGTGCTGTGTACGCAACGCCTGTGGGTTCCGATATGTATCTGGTTGCATGACTTGTCTTTCTGCTGCGGATATCCAATAAAATCCAGGTGTATTTGCGCGAGTCCGCTAATCCATGGTCCGACGGTTTAAAGCATGCATCGCTAGCAATGATGGAAACTTTGAACATCTTTTGTGACATTTTCACCTATCATCTACCGCAGCACATGTAATATCTTTGACCAATAAATTATTTCAGATGATCTCAGTCTTGTGTCTCTTTGTTTCTTGTACCTGTCATACTACTTTCCCATGACGTTTCGGACCATGGGTTGCTATGCAAGTCTGAATCCTTGTGATGTCCCCGACCTCCCCTTAAAGCTTGTCACAATAATCCTGGGGCACCCTGTATATTGTTTTAATTTCTAGAGTGCATTGTAAATTTTCACTAAAAAAGAGTAATAACAAACAAATTCATCAAAAAGTACATATCAAGTAAGTGACATACAAATCCAAGATCGCGTCACAATAACAAAAAAAATAAATAAATAAATAAATAAATAAAATCAAGCATTCGAAATTTTACAAATATCAGTTCACCATTTAGTTAAGTTTAACATTCAGGCAAAAACAAACGTGAAACTTACTTTTATCCCAAAGTATTGTTTTTATCCCAAAGAAGAAGACCAACTCAAGTCTTTGCTTGTTTGGAGTAGGTACAAAACATCGGAAGGTTATGGTATCATATAATAAAATCCGAGATATATGGAACTGTTTTTTTCTATGAAAATTCTTCTAGATCCCAAAGTCTCCATGGTACATATTCACTTAAAATCCAAGCCTAGAGGTCCTTTCAAAGACGTGTCACCTGGCGGTGACAAACGATGTTGGCTGGGTAAAAGAATGATACAAATATACATTATAAACCCTTTTAATGAGCACTTCACGAGTGATGTAAGGGAATTGACTTTAGCATTTCTTCCACATCCTTCTCGTCAGTAAAGCGATTTCAACGAGATGCAGACTTTAAAGAATAATATCTCAAGAAATAATAAAGATATTGAAACAATTTTTGGATAGAAATGTTCAGAACATTTAATTATATAAGTGTATTATTTTTTGTATTGTTTACTTCAGTGTACATAGATGTTTGGTATTTTATTCATGTTTTAGATAGACTTACCATGTATTGGCAAAAAGCATGTTCTTATAAAGGCGCTAAGAAGTCAGCGAAGATTTGATAAGTACAATGCAAGTGTCACTTTCTATTTATGGTAGAAGTAGCAGGAATCTCTTCTAGAGGCCAGGATGTCACAACTAAATGACGCGAGGGCCTCTCCTATGGCTATTTGTAGGAGTTGTAGGAGCCTTACGCGCGTATTCCGACCAAACACTCACAAAGTTGTGGGAGTCGATCCGCAAAAAGGGGGGGGGGAGGTTACGAGAGAAGAGGGAAAGGCACTTGTGGAAGCGATTCCAGGCAAACATTTTTCGTCTTCCGCAAGTGATGTAAGATTTGCGGATAAGAGAATCGAATTTTAATCGAAGATCAATCTGTATTAACCAATGAGAATGCATCTACAACTTTTGAAGGAACAGAAATGAATGTTTTAAATAATTTTTGTCATATATATATTTTTTTATTGTTGCAAATATTTTACAATAAGGCCTATAAACTACCGATTTTATCAGTCAAATTTGATGAGAGAAATATTTTTAAATATTGTATTATTTTTTTTTAATTTTCTAATGCATTTTTAGGTATTAAAATTAACTTATTCAGATGGAATTCTAAATTCATGATTTTGGACGTAAAGGGATCAAAAGTACACAAGAAATAACAATATTGCAGCTTCTGGGTAACACTCGAACCTCGAAAAGTCGAGATCGAATTAGCAACTGGCTTTGAGGAATTTACAAAACCTTTTATACAAAAGTCAATCTATTACATATTTGCATAAAAACTCGCAGGTTTTTATGGAAATCTTAAAATAACTAAACCGTCTTAATCTGCTAATAAATTTCATGCGTGAATGTTTATTAGAAAATAAAACTGCAAATTAAAATGTCTGTCAAAGCAAATGGAAAAAACCTCATACTCACAATATGCGACTTTTTTCAAATACTTCGTGATTTAATTGTACATTCTTTAGAAGACATATAGATATACGTATACATATATGTGTGTGTGTATGTGTAATCGAAAGAATTTAACGAGAAAAATGAAAATAATGTGCTGTGAACATTGCAGAAAAAGACAAGACAATAATAGATGGAGTACAAACAAGCTACAATGTATCCCAAAGATGTAAATGACCAAGAAGCAGACCTCAGGTAAGATGGAGTGATGAAATCAAAAAAAGTCTGGAGTCAATTAGATGACAAAAGAACTAGACAGGAAATAATGGGAAAATCTGGGGGAGATCTATATCCTGCAGTGGATTGAAACGGCTGCTGTTGTTGTTGATGATGATATATAATAAAACTTTTTGCAAATAAAAACTATTAAATCACAGAAAAATCGATTATATATTACAAAATAACATAATTTACAACCCAGTTCTAGCAATTACCAACCATAAACGGCAACGTATATTGTTCTTTGCGTATCCCTGTATATGAATTTATTTATATATTCCTCAAACTTATATTAATATACTAAATATAGTTCAGACGGAAAATACATAACACAATTAAAACTACCTTTAAGCTGTTCACTCTCATAGTCAGTAATATTTACGAATTGTTTTGTGTAGCCCTGCATACGATTAACAGAACTTATACACACCACGTACTGTGCGAAAATTTAGTTAAACGTAAAAACTTAAACAAAAGTTGAAGACGCACTTCCCGCAATTATCGCTCACAGACAGTATTGTAACCGAATTCTTTTGTGTGGTCCTGTAAATGAATGAAAAATGCAATGCACATTACACTTTTAAATAATAAATTTGTAGTGTACCTCAGTAATGCATATAAATTTCATAATGTTTGAAACAGTGTTACAGCAAATACAGAAAATATAATGCAAACGACTTTCCTCGTAGACCAATATGTAATAGAACTCTTCTGTGTGACTCTGTAAATGAATATTAAATGCTTTACACGCGATATTCTACAGAAAGCATGTTTTAGTGCACTTTATAAATGCATACAGATTTCATTATGTTTGAATTTGTGTAACAGCATCAAAATTCAATTGAAACGACTTTTTAGGGTTTCGTTCAGCTCACGAAACCCTATTACTCCCGCTCCGTTGTCTGTCTGTCACAGAGCCAATCTCAAAAACAATGTAACTTACAGAGTTAAAACTTTGCGTATAAATCTGAATATCAGCTATGAAGAGCTCAAAATATTAAAATTTGAAAAATTCGTATTATTTTAATAAATAGAGATAAAAAACCAAAATTCTAACAGCCTTTTCTTATTAAATTTAAACATTTTTCGTTATAGCAGATACCAAAAATTAAAAATCCATGATGAAATTTTTTCTACAATAATTAATTTTCTATCAGATGATTTCCACGTGAAAAATAAAAATGAAATAAAAAGTTTCACCAATTGAAAAAAAGATTAATATGAAATAAAAATGATTGACGTCATAGTGGTAATAAAACAGAAAGCTTTCTCAATAATACAAGGAGTATAAGTATGTGTGTATGTACACAAAGCAGATTAATATCACGTCATTAGAGAATTAAAAAGAAAATCTGACGTCATATCGCAAGTTTAACGGATTTTTCAAATGTTTCAGAATAGTACAAAGCGAGTATGAATATGAGTAATAGAGAATAGTAAATATATGAGTTTGAGGAACGTATTGAATCATGATAAAAACCCGATTATGGAAATATTCGCCTATTTTAACATTTTGAAAGTGTACAACATGTTTAATTTTGAAATTATTATTTTTTAAATATCGCATTTAGTCCACATGACAGATATTATTATGACAGAATATATTAGCGGCTTCGCCTGCTATCGGGCTGAATTAGAAATTCGAAAAAACGAGAAAAATAGACCGGTAAATTTTTACTTTATAAAAAACATGACTTTTTTTTTTTTTGGTTGCTAAATGAAATTTATTTGGATTTATTAAAGAAAGGATAAAGTGTTTTGAAAGGAATATTAAACGAAACCCTTTGAGCGATCTTCGATCACACTTACCCACTTTTTTTCTTATTGACCGTAATGCAACGAAAGAATTTTGACTGCCCCTGTCAAAAAAAAAAAAAAAAAAAAAAAAAAAAACTATAAATGCTACACACTTCATTTTCAATATCGATCGTGCAATGGTAAAGGTCAGTAATATATAAGAATTTTAAGGAAACTCGACTATATTTACGAGAGTTAGAGAACAACCAGACTGACAGACAAACCGAAGTCATAAACACTTAACATGTATATATATATATATATATATATATATATATATATATATATATATATTTAAATTTATAAATTAACTTATACAATAACAAATTAAATTATACAATGATAACATTGGTGATTATAACTCATATATATATATCTATATGCAATATATATAAAAATAAATATATATAGTTTTTATTTTTGTCTATGAATAATTAAAATTAACAAGTATTTTAATTACTGCATTGCATTAATTTGATTGAAAAACAGTAGTAATACTATTAATTATCAACATTATAAATTTTGAGATATTTTGAATTGTTTATGAATTATTTAATTAGATATTTAAATTAATCTATAAATATAAAATATATTTACAATGTAGTATAAATTAAACATTAATTATTTAAAAACAAGTCTAATATATATTTAAGTAGTAGTAAAAATAAAACATTAATTATTTAATAAATGTCTATAATATCAGTGGATTAACACAGCTGGCAGCAAAAATAATTTGAATTAAAATAATATCTCTTTTACATAATATATTCTTGTTAAGAATATCTGAAATGCTGTGCAAGTTGAATTAATTCTGTGTAGATTTATTCATATAGTAGTATTATATTTTATTTGAATTTTAAGTAAAACTA
Organism: Maratus michaelseni; assembly: GCA_963931845.1. Classification (NCBI taxonomy): domain Eukaryota; kingdom Metazoa; phylum Arthropoda; class Arachnida; order Araneae; family Salticidae; genus Maratus; species Maratus michaelseni. The sequence goes on along the minus strand of OZ007590.1, from coordinate 249,980,392 downwards.
CAAGTTAGTATTGTTTTTTAAAGTTTATTTATATAAATAAATCTAATGAAGTGAGTATGTAACTAATAAAGTGGATATTTAACTAAATATTAATTATGAACTATTATAATACCAATAGATGGCGACACTTTACCTTTCAGGTAGTTGTAGATAATATTGTTAATATTATATTTAATTTAACTATAGAGGGAGCTATTGATTGTATATTAATTTTACTTTCAGGAATTTAAATTGGATGGAGTAATATATATTCACGGATATAAATTTGTTATAAGTGTATTAAAACCAGAATTATTTTGAGTGTTTTTGAATCATTTTGTGATTGGGTGTCATTTATGGGGTTGTGTTTTAAAAAAAAGTGTGCTCTCAACTTGTCTTACAAATCATTTCTCTCAACTCGACTTAGTTAACATGTATGATGCATTGCCATGTGGATGTGAATATTATGTAGACGTTGTGACATTTTAAGATTCTGTATAATTATTGTGAGTAAAATATTTTATCTACACTTTACGCGTTCATATTTCCAATTTTATTATTTCAAAATTGTTATCTCGTGGTAATTTAGTGAGGTGTTAATTACAGTTTTTTGGATAATCGATGTGAGTGAAATATATTGTATTTTCTTAATGGTTTTTTATTTCCTATTTAAATATTTCCAAATTTTAATATTTCCAATTGTTGTCTGGTAATAATTCAGTGTACCTGGATGATTCTACTGATCTTAGCATTATGCCAGTAGAATTATGAAACACTGAATTATTATTTAAAACACATGTGGGTGCATCCAGGCTGATGAGTACATGTGCATGTGTTTTTCCATGTCCAATTCATATTTAATTCTCATGTGGTCCAATTTTCCATTGTGTATGGTTCATATTTAATTTCTTAATCCATTTGTGTTTACTTAATTGCAACTCCAATTTATATTTTTTTTTTCCCCTTTCTCTCTATTTCTTTTTTCAATATTCTTTTGGTATGAGTAAAATTTGGCCAATTACCATTGAAGCATCAGCTATGGTAATATTATGTTTGCACATGTTAATTATTAGCTATGTGGTATTCTGTATACACAGTATCATTGATTATCTCTTTGGAGATTTATGTAGAATAGAACTTGATATGTTTTTTGAAATTCATAGATATTATAATTATATATATATATATATATATATATATATATATATATATATATATATATATATATATATATACACTACACTCATACATATATTAACAGAAACAGAGAGAGATGAGATACAGATATAAAAATTTTATAGTTATATAACAAACAAATTCTAGATCCAAATGTAGCCTGTCCCACCCTCTTTTATCCCCCCCCCCCCCCAAAAAAAAAAAAAAAAAAAAAAAAATTCCCAGTTTATTACAAAGCAATCTTTCAAGATCAAAGTATCTCTGAAATAAATTTCTACAGCTGCATATATATATATTTATTATTTATTCAGAGTCGGGCGCTATCGCGTGCATACGTCTTTCGCAATTTATTAGTGTTATTCTTCCGTTATTATTTTTTCGAATTTCAATCTCTACATCTATTTTGAAGCAAAATAAAACTCAAGCTTTTCTTTCCCAATCTTACAAGCAAAGTGTTTTCTTTCATTTTTTTTTTTTTTTTTTTTTCTGGTGAACAATCACTTTCCATTCACTGTTCTCCCGCATAAAATAAGTTGTTTTATATTTTCTAATAAGATTTCTGTAGATTTTTTTTTCTTAAAGCTTTAAGTTTATTTTGTGTTATTTAATCAGTTTAGAGCACTATACTGTAATCCTACCTGATTATGAAAATATTGCAGGAACGAACATCATTGTTGCGTTTTACGTTTGCATCTACCTCTCAGTTATTACAGTATTAAAATTTAGTCACTGCAATCCACGAAAAGAACAGAAAATACATTTAATTTGAATAAAACTCGAGTAATATGGATGTTTTCGATTAAGATTTCATGAATAAAAAATATCGTCTTTTATATAATGCATTCTCACTGACAAGTGTATTTATTATTTAAAGTATGAAAAGCTTTTTTTCTTTATAAATACTTTATGAAACGACTATGCTCAGATCTCTACAAATTTCAAAATATCTAGTAGCAAGCAAAAATTTCTAGTCGCCACACAGCGGAGTATTTGATACAAACTTCTGGCCAAAAAAGCAGAAATTAAAATTTTCTTAAGAATTGTAAAAAGCATATTATATAACAGCTGACTAACTGGTGTCTCGATCTAGGTCTATTTCAGGAGTATGAGTCATATCCGTCGGCTCAGTTGAAGCGAAAGTTTCTTTGTGAGAAGACTTACTTTTGTGTCATGTTTCGGCTTTATTATTGTGTTTAAATATATACTTTGAGGTGTGCATTTAAATAGTTTTATTTTTCATATAATAAACAAATAAATAAAACTGAAAATGAGTGATTTTTAAGTTTATTAGATCTAATTTATTGAAATATATTATCTAATATATTCAAAGGATTTTAAAACTGTGTCGGGGTTTGTCAGACCAATTTTTATTAATTACAATAGAATTGGTTATAATTTTGAAGGCAAAGTTTTTGATAGAAATATTCCGCATATTGTGGCCATTTTTAGATATCAATGTTTTTTGGGAGGACTACAAATCTATTAAAAACATTCAAAAACCAGCATCTCTATACTATAAAGACTCAACTTTACTAAATACTAAATGCAAGTAATAGATATATTATATACATTGGTTTATAGAAATAAATATTTATGTGTAGTAAAATTAACCACTTTTAAATAAATATTACTTGTAAATAAAACAAACCTATCAACAATTACTTCCCCTTATAAACAGGAAACAGTTCAGTCAATGTTGTATTATATATTTATTTTTTACATAAATACATACACTTATGTATGTATAACATTAATTGTAAGTCAACAGCAATGGTTTTAATTTAAAATAAATCAAATGTAATTTTGGCCAAGATTTTGCCTCAAATACTGCACTGTGCGCCAGTAAAAAATATTTACTTCCCACACCCGCCAGCGTCGTCATTCCCCCCCCCCCCCCATATGTTAAGATCCTACGCTAGGCACGCGAAGAAACACTCAAGCTAATGTTAAGTCTATGAGAAGTTTTTTGGCAGATTTCTCACTCGCATTTTAATATTTTTAAATAATGTTTTTTGCATAGGATAGCTGAGGTCGATTTCTAACGTTGTTAGTTTTTACTATTTTGATTTTGGTTACAGTTTTTTTTATAAGCGGACATTTTAAATTTTGGAACCGGTTGGAATCGGTTCTGAAAGTGAAAGTACCCTTTTATAAAAAAAAATGGAACCAAAATCGAAAAAGTAAAAACTAATAACGTTAGAGATCGAACTCGACTATCCTAGGCAAAAAACATCATTTAAAAATATTAAAATGCGAGCGAGAAATCTGCCAAAAACCATCCCATAGACTTAACATTAGCTTGCGCGTTTTTTCGCATGACTGAGTAGGCTCTTAAATTTAATAATTGATTTGCAAAATGCACAAAAGTTTTTTTTTATTAATCGAGAAATAATAGAACGTATAGTTTAGAATAGTACATAATTTCAAAAGATATTAGAAACTAAATTTATAATTAAACTTATCAAAATTATATAACTTTAAAAATAATCAATAAAAGTTTAACTAACTGGCATTTTGAGAAAGGCTGATTGCCGAATATTTCATATATCCAGATAGTTGAACACTACAAAATGTTGTTTTTCAAAATATGATAGTATATTCTTTTGTGTTTTATGTTTCCATAATGAAAAATACTTCCCCAGAAAGCAGTATACTATACTTACACTAAAGAAGGTAGAAGCGGAAATAAATTTAACTTGGAATTAAAATTTATTAACTTATAAACTCTCTATTTCTTCAAAATATAACGTAATTAAAAAATATAAGAGTCAATGAAATTCTTACCTGTGTTATTCCAAGGAAAGGATTATCGGTCTTCAAATAAATATTTCAGGAGCTCAATTCTGACCATTTTTTTTAACATAGTGACTATTTTAGCTAGCATAAATTAATATTAATGAATTAAATGCAATGTCTAAAAATCGTCAAGATTTCTAGTAATTCTGGGATCGCATTACTATATTATTTTTTTTTTTTTTGCTCATCATAAATCGCATTGTCAAAAAAATGTATTTTGGGGGTAAAATACCGTAAATCGTGCAAAACTTTTTTTTTGTTTTTGTATGCAAAATCTTCTCATTTATTTTATTGTAAAAATAAAAGTTCTTTAAAAGTATAAAATTTTGTGATAGTGCTTTGCACCGTAAAAGAATATCGAGTCTGTGTCTAGCTTGTATGTATATCTTCATTCTTATGTATAACTTTCTGTAGATCTTTCAAAAAAGTATCGTGAGTAATCTTGACAATTTACAGAATTTTCGTAAACTTTTCTTCTATATCATTTCCGTAACATTTTACAGTGTTGGGATATTAAAATGTGAAAAGAGATGGTATTTAAATGTAAAAATCAATAAGCATCTATCTGCAAATTCAGACTGCATAATATTATCGTGAAAAAAAAAAGACAATTTTCTAAATATTGAGAGCAATTCGAAAACATTTCAAAAAATAGAAAGTTTTAGCTCAGTGAGACTAAAAATGTTAAGCAGAAATTTTCCAATTAGATAAATGGGAGTGCAATGAAATCTGTGCAAATTAGTTGAAAAAATTGAAAAAGTTAAAAAGAAGATGGAAATAGAGATTGACAGAAAGCTAAAGCAGAGATAAAGGAGGGTTGAGTAAAGGGAACTAAATTTGGTATTGTTTAAAGAATAAAAAAAAGTATTAAGAATTAAAAAGGCGGAGGAGATTTCCAATCCCATATTAATGGAGGAAGACATATTTAATAATTTATGACGGTACGCAGTAACCTTATAAATAAATTGAGTAGAATGGTTTAACCACTGGTAGACCATTAAATGTAAAAAAAAAATTAAATAAGATAACTTTTAAATATGTAATTGATTTTTCAAAATAACATCTATACTAACATCAAATCAAATTAAAACTGATACCAAATCAAAACTAAATTAATATTTAATTTTTTAATTTTTTTAAGTAGAAATTAACCATAGATGAAATCGTATTCGTACTTTTTTAAGTCGTCCTTTTACACATTCGTATATATACAAGACGATGACATTTTTATAAAAAATGAAAATTCCTTACTTTATGTATACAACATTACGCAGCAATCTGATTGTTTTTATATTGACCGTAGGTTACAGTGCATTCAAATTTATGGCGCGATCCTTTAAAAAATCCGTACGATATGATCAACATTTTCTAGAGATAAATGAACGAATTAAAAAGATGAATGAAATTAAATAATTACAATGAACGTCCAGGAAACATGTTTTAGCAAGCAAACTAAGAATTATAAATATTAATTTCTCAATGAAAAATTATGTGCGAACATACAAGAAAATACAAAAATCTATTTAGATGTCAAATGTATTTTTTACAAATTTAGAACAGTATAATTCCATCTTATCCTAATACATTTTTCACAAGATCAGTTAGAAAATCCTTTTGTAAAAATCAAAAAAGTAATAACAATAATTGTTAAAATTGGTGTCATCATTCTGAAGAAAAAAAGAGATTGTTCTAAGAAATCTTCTCTTAGTAAAAATCGAATAAATAGCAGAGGCAGTACTTTCAAAGATTAAATCTTTTCGGTTACATCACTTTTACGCTAGTGAAAAAGATTTATGATGGAAGAAGATAATTATTACTATAAAAATATAATTTTAAGGTTAGTTCCTGGTAACAAATAATTACAATGATTTTCCTTTTAGAATGTGTAAATAAAATGCATCAGAGGACTATTGATGGACATTTATTAAAAAATTTCAAAAATCTCCCGGAAAGTAAACCTTTTCAAGACTTAAAAGCAATAGAAAAAAACACTTTTAAATTATTTCGGCTGAAAAATTTAGTTTTATTTCCTATTAATGATTTTTTTTTTTTACTTTCTCAAACAGAATTAAATCCATGTTAGAGAAGTTGTACACGTTTTGTTTCTCCATCAGAACAAAGAATTTAACAAGCACATTAGCAAAGTGTGTTTACTGAGCAAATCAGAACAGTGAAATGCTCTTCAAAAGGGGAAAAAATCAAAATACGGAATAATTTGGCAGGAAGTAATTTACTTCTGGGTGCTGGTTATCTCGCGATGTAAAAAATCAGTCGCTCCAGAGTATTGAGAGGCAAAACTTGTAATAACGTACAAAATGACAATAAAGGAAAAAAAGTATATAATATAAAATGAAACTTAGGGTATTAAATAACACTGTACATATATCGTTGTATTATGATGTACATATGTCAAAATTTTCATTGCCATGATCAGAAAGTGTCCTGTAGTACTTCGCCGCTTGAATTACGACCATTCATCATTGCATGGTAATTTGTGCTTGTCTAGTGCGATTTCCTTAAATGTGCGTACTAAAATTTCTAGACTTCAATATATTTAAACGTCAAATATCTTTTTCCAAAATTTAGAGTGTGGGTGGCCCAAACATATATGTCATCACTTCATTAACCTAATTTCAACGAAGAAGGTAAGGCAATTTGTTTCTTTTTTTTATGTTTGTTCACACCAGTGTTGTAACTAAGCATACTCATTGAATCAAAATTCAGGAATCTTACTCAATTGTGATGAGTTTTGAACCGAATCAGACTCAATTGAGAAATTTTAAGCGCGAAACGAACTAACTATTTTTTTCCCGTGAATTGAGTTTAACTTACAATTACAACTCAAATTCATTTATATTTATTTTTCTGTCGGAAAATATTCCCATTGTCAAAACTGTTTTTGCTTTTTTACAAGCGCTATTCGGAAGTACATTGAATAATTTTCGGGATAGAAGGAAATGGGTGGGGAGCATTTCGGATAGGCAGGGGAGCAGATACCCCCTCCCCCAAGGTACTTTATTTTCCAGACTGCATGAGTCTTCACACGAAAGACTCAAAAACAGATTTTTAGAAATTACATAAAAGCTAAACTCACTTCTCAGATTTGACTTTTTTATTATCATTAAATAAATACTTTAACCACAGAAAGTAGTTATTATCAGTAATGTTCGTTAACATATTGCTACTGCAGCACTCACTGCAGTGTCTCACTTTAAGACATTTTTATTATTAAATAGCTGACCCGCATGGCGTTGCCCGGACCCGTGATAATAGCCTTAAGTATACCTAAAATAAGTGTTGAATGATTTATATTTTTAAATGAAAGTTTAAGCAAAAAGGGCTTGCTAAGATCTTCTTTTCTTTCTTTCTTTCTCTCTTTCTTCCTTTCTCTTTCTCTTTCTTTCTTTCTTTCTTTTTTTTTTTTTTTGATCGACTACCATTAAATACATTTAAACTTTAAAAAATATTTCTTATTGTTCAAACTCTTTGAAATTTGTATAGGTTATAAATTTAATGTTTTCGAAGCCTGTGTAAATGTTCGTGCCAAAATACTGATGCTTAGTCATAAAAAACAATATGTTTCTTCTTACATTTTTTTAACGTCGAAATCCTATGCGAAAAAAAGACATTCGCCAAAAGTGGCTTTCAGAAATGAATTCTTTTCAAAGGGTTAATATTTGTATTGTTTGAAACCGGTTGCACCGTTGGAAAGTACGTACATGTGGTTTGGTATTTTTCTTTTTTTTCAATGCGTAATTCTGATGTATGCTCAAAAGAAAGCATGGAAGTAGGATGTCTGTCTGTCTGTCTATCTGCCAGTTTGTCTGCCTGTCGTCCTGTATGCGACAAAAATTTTGTGGGCGCTTTATCTCAAGGACTAATGAACGGAATTTAAAAAACTTTAGATTCAATTAGACCTTGATATAAGTTAGTGCTGATTAGTTTTTGGTGTAAATCGCCTAACAAGTTGCGCTGCTATGCTGCATTTTTCACGATTTTCACAATAGCTATATCTCAAAAAATAATGCACAGAATTCCGTCAAACTTCAGAATCAATTATATGTGACATAAGTTGTTGTTGATCAGGTTTTGGTGTAAATCTCCCAACGGTTGGCGCTGCTATGCTTCCTTTTTCAGGATTTGCACGATTTTAGCGATAGTCATATCTCAAGAACTAATGCACGAATTTAATAAAACTTTATATTATGTTAGACCTTGCTATAAACTGGTGCAGATTCGTTTTTTGGTGTAAATCTCACAACAGGTGGCGCAGCTACGCTGCATTTTTCACGTTTTCCTTAATTGCTCTATCTGAAAACTTCAGATTCAGTTTGACACTGACATAGGTTGTTACTGTTAGGTTTTGGTGTAAATATTACAACAGGTGGCACTGATATGCTGCATTTTTCAGGATTTACATAATTTTAGCGATAATCAAATCTCTTTATATTCTGTTAGACCTTGACATAAGTTGGTGCTGTTTAGGTTTACGTGTAAATTCTATAACAGGTGGTGGTGGCATGCTGCATTTTTGGATTCTAAAATGCCCAATTTAAAAAATTTCTCTTTTTGAAGCATTAAAATTTATGAGATAGAAGAAAGTTTTGGAATTGGAACATCCGACTAGTTTTTGATAAATCAATAAAGTTAACTATCCACCAACAACCGGCAAAAGCAGAAAACTAAAGTATGTCACTAAAGAACCCTGCAGCATTGTCGACAATGTGCTTGTATGGTGGATAGAGTTGCAAAAGGTGGAAAAAACCGGGTTTATTCCCGGGAATAAACCGGGTTTTTTGGGAGGGAAATATTGAACATTCCCGGGAGTTTTCAGAAAGTTTTAGCCATGGAATTTTTTAATCTGTAAACAAAATGTTTTTTTTACAAATGTAAACAAAATCAATAACATAAATACAGAAAAATAGCACAGTTTACATGAAAACCAGTGAAATACATGCTTACGCTGCAGAAATATTAAGTAAGAGAAATTAAAATATCATACGTAAGTTGATATTTTAGTCGTGGATAGGTAAAAAGTGCGAGAGGAAGATGACAGATTCATCTTGCCTGACATGAATATAAACATCACCCCTGTTCTCCAATTCAGACAATGAAAACAAAAAAGAAAACCAATAAAACTAAAAGAAATCAATGCAAAAATGCAGTAACTCACAAGAAAATTAATATAGATTATTCCTGAATAGCTAATATGCCAACTAACAGAAATTAAACAATTTTAATTTTTAAAGAAACATTCAAATCTTTACTAACTCACAGTCGTTAATGTTGTAAAGCAAATGAGTTATAATGAATTATAAAAATTTAGAGCGCAAAAGCCTAAGTTTTGTGAATTCATAATGAAAAACCTATTTTAAACTTTTCAGAACAGTGCCTGAAATTTCTTTAAAAATAAATAAATAAATGGAAAATGACTAGTTTTGTTTACTTTCAAAACTCCTTCAAAATTTCCAATATTCCCCAAAATTCCGGGTTTATTCCCAAAAATTCCCGGGTCAAAAACTGAGGGTTTTTTGTAACTCTAATGGTGGATCAACGCCATGCGGCGATCCGGTGAATTTTGCCCTGCTGACAGGTACATAACCCGTTATAACAGGCATTCCACCAGGCAGGTAGGGGCCTGGTAAGAGGTAAAGAAAAAATCCATAGCTCCACCTACATTAACACTGCTTTTACCAGTTTTGATTTGTGTTTACTTTACTTGTAATTTTTAAAGCCATTAAGTATAAAAATAAACTTTCAATGTATTAAAATTTATTTGTGATTTATTTTAATCGAAAAATTATAAAATAACTATAAATTGAAATTATTTGAAAGATGTTATTTGACACCAGTGGAAATAGTGTTAATGATATAATATACGCGGTGCTCCGTCACTATCTCTATAATAATAATAGTAAATAAAGAATCAGCTGTATTGTGTATTTATCTTATGTAACATAGGTAATTTCATCTCCCTATCAGACAATTCAATTATAAAAATAAGACTTATTTTGTTTAGCAAAATGCTTAATAAAAATCAAATAAATGTGAAAAACCTGATTTCTACAACCATGGAATTTATTAAAAATCCTCTGGCCACAATTTCCTCCCTAATTCTAGAGGGGGGGAGGAGCCCCAAATTTGCAGCGCTGCAAGTTTGGTTCCTCCATCTTAAAAAACACATTATCTGAGTTTGTTTACTGAATCAATCAAAACAATGAAAGGCTCTTGAAATGGGAAAAATCAAAATAGGTAATTACTTGGCAGGAAGTCATTTACTTCTGCGGACTTAATTATCTAGTGATATAAAAATCAGTCGCTCGAGAGCATTGAAAAACAAAACTTAAAACGACCAATAAAACGACATGAACGAAAAAAAAAATACAAAAAGGAAGTTTAGAGACTAAATAACATGTTATAAGATATTATAACCTTTTGCGCAAAGTTACATAATTATCTACTATTATCTGACTACTATATATTAGAAGTTAAGTTAGAAATCATGTCATTTTTTCATGAATACATATTTCTCAGAATTATTTAGAAATTTAAGGGCGTCGAGCTTGAGTAAATTGTCTGTTCTCTGCTAATTCAGAAAAAAAAATACCTGGAGTATTTTCATAAATGAAACGTGTTCATTTATATCACTTGTACGATAAGGGAAAAAAGTTTTATATTTGAAGAGGATAGTTATAATTGAAAAATATAATTTTTAAGCGAGTTTTTAGCAAATAATTATAACCATTCGCTTGAAAGACTGTGTAAATAATATACATGGCAAAGAACTATCAAACATATACTGAAAAAGTCAAAACGTCCAAAGAAATTACGTTTCAAGATTCAAAAGCAGGAGCAGAAAAAAACAAACTGTTGTAAACTATTTCGACTGAAAAATTGAATTTTATTTCCTGTTAGTGTAATTTTTACTTCTTCAAACAAAATTAAATCTATCATAAGAGAAACTGTACACGTTCCATTCCTCCACCTGAATAAAGCACTTAACAAACACATTAGCAATGTGTGTTTGCTGAACCAATCAGAACAATGAAAGGCTCTTGAAAAGGGGGAAAAAATAAAAATTGGGAATAATTTGGCAGGAAGTGATTTACTTTTGCGGACTGAATTATTTCGCGATGTAAAAATCAGTCGCTCCAGAGTATTGAAAAACAAAACTTGGAACGACCAACAAAACGACAAGAACAGAAAAAAAAAATAAACACAAAACTTAGAGACTAAATAACACGGTAGAGACATCGGACTTCGTAATTATACATACACGCTCGAGGAGAGCGTCACCACCGGGTAAGTAGATTAAATGGAGCTCTTCTTTTTGGTCCATTTTTTTTTTCTCTCCCAACTCTCTTTTCTCTTTCAATTTCTGTTCGCATTTAATCCTTTCCGTATTTCAAAGTCGAACGAATGCAAAACTCAATTAATGGAAGCAGACGGGTAACAGAAATCTGTTCCTTGCGGAGGATGCCATATTATTAATTTGAGAAATGCGCTCATGTTTACGGTTGGCCGAATTCTTCGCTCTCCCTCCAGAGCTTATATTTATTTAGGTTTTTATTTTATTTTTTTAATTATCTTTATTTCATTGTTATTACTTATTTGCTTTTTCCTGTACAAAGGTTATTGAAAAAATGAGATTCTTTTGGTAAATATGGAATAGTTTTTGGCATTTTTCCCTGAAGGAGGAACAAATTAATACAAAAATTTCAGTGTTTCGGGAAGTTCAAAATTCTTTATAAAATGGTTTTCTTAAGAGAAAAAAAAACAAAATACAATTTAAAAAAAAAACCCGTTTGGAAAATAAAACGTCTGTACAAGTAAACAAATTATGTAACCAGAGAGCGTAACTGTTAGGATTTCATGTGCAATTTTTACAATACGTTTAACTGCAAATTCTTTTGCTTCCATATTTATTAGCGTCTTTCTTTTATTTCCTTACATTTCTTTAGAAATAATGCAATTATAATATTTTCATAACAAATATTTTTTCCCCTTGAATGTATTTTACGGTACTTAAAATAAATATTTTATAATGGTAATGTTTAATGGACGATTGTATGCCCATCTATATTTATCATACTTCAAAACTGATTTTCTTAACTTAAATGAAATATTTCTAAAATGCTTATTTTATTTATCGTTTATCGTTTTATGAAGATTTGTTTTGTGTTTTAAGGCATCTATAGGGTTAAAGTATTGGTACATTGATAAGTTTATAAAGGGTGTGATGTAGAGGCACACCGTTTTAATGTTAGAAAGATTTTTTTTTAAATAAAATTTTCTGCATATAAAGTGTCTGTTTATTGAATTGTATTCAGGTGTATTTTTTTATTAAAGGAATTGAGCTATATTAATATCGAATGCTGAACATATTGGATACAGCATAATAATGTTAAGATATTATTTTCCTGTTTTAGTAAAATTATAAACTAACTCATTCTCTAGAAGATGCCAGGTCCCATTCAATTGAAAATACTTTGTATTTTTAATTATGTAAATCCAAGGTACGTGTACCTGTAATGAGCCATATACCTATAATAGTCCACATGATTCTATAAATGAAAATATATGTATATGTATCACACTTACTGTGAAAGGTGATTGTCACCATTTAAACCAATCACCACCTACTGTAGTTGCATATGTGTGTGATTATATTTTACTTTTTTTCTTTTGTCATAGCAGGTGGTTCAATATAGGTTTTATATGATCCTATTATAGTACCCAGCGCCAAACTTTTGATATCGGTGGTCCTAGTTGTTTCAACGCCTTTAACCCCATCCCTGTACTGTTTGAAAAATGCAATGTAATTTAACTTGTCAAACGTGAATATAAACTACAAGATCTTAATCTTACATAATTGAGCGCACAACTTTTATGTTAAAAATATGAGGTACAACGAAATATAACAATTTATTCTATAACCAATTTCCTTAATCCTACACTGAAGATAGATACTATCTAAGCTTTTTAATTTGACATAGATCTTGGTTAATGAATGGATCTCAAAACTAAGCCATTAAAATAATTTATATTTTTAAAAACACAATAAACATATTCTAGCATAGTTCCATTTTTTGTCTTTTCTCTGAAAAACTACGTAGAAACAAGGCCCTAAATTTCATGTAGGTAACCATATTTTAGAAATCCGGACAGATGTAATCAAACTCTAATTATCATAAAAAAAAAGAGTAGACATAAAAATAGCTTTACTATTAGAAGTAAGGAATTAATAAAATCGAGAACATCAACAGTACCAAGAGAAGAGATGTTCCCAAATGCTAGGCGTCTTTTCTGATAGTTCATTATAATTTTTAATCATACCATTAATATGATTCACATAGGGTTCATAAAATACATAAATTGCCCTAGACCAATGCTCTTTATCCGGTTGTTCTGGAGAGTCCAGCTACCATCTAAAACGCATATGCATAAGTGTCTGATAATATAAATACATGCATTTACTGAAATTACAGTTGATAGTAAATGTGCACCATAAATTCAGACAAAGAATCATTTTGAAATGTATCCCTTTTTTTTATCAGAAGTCATATATCCGGAAGTTATCCAAAAAATAAGTTTTCCACACTACTAACAGATGGCAGACCATTACATCGATAGGAAATTGCAAATACCTGAGAAATTTAATACGTGGCTATTATACAGGACAGTTAGTACTTCCTGATCGCACGCAATATCATTATAGTAGAGGCTGAAACTTCAGCTCCCCCACCCTCTCTCTCTCTCCCGTTTGTTTTGTGAAATGCATTTAGAATTAGTCCTATATTATGATTTATTTCTAATTCATGCCTATAATTGTGAAAAATTTAAAACTATACTCTATATTTCTAGTACCTAATTTTTCTTTTCAATTGGTCTATTTATTGACATACACATATTTTTCTAATGTTAAAATGATTGGTAAATTATTTCATAATAAAAATACTATTACCGTCAATACTATTTGTCTCATTCTTTGCCTCTTGTTGTCTTTAAAGATCCAAAAATTATTGAAATTTTCATTTAAACATTTTCTAAGTATTTTCTTCTTTTTTCCAGAAATCAGTTGTCAATTTTAAAATTCACATTCAGTATTTTTAATTTTTTTTTTTTTAAGTGCGACAAAGTCCATCTTGAGGTGACTTTGTCTCATAACTAAAAAATCGTCATTGAATAAGCCTTAAAACCTTGTAAGACAATGCAAATCCATTATTATGTTAGAATAATAAAACATAATAATAATTAAAAAAAATTTACGTCATTTCGTCATTAAAAAACACAAATTTTGAATGAAAATGAATAGAAAACGAAATTATTCAAAAATGACCACTATACAAGACAAGAATAACAATTAACAATTAAGATTTGGTAAGATTAATGTTTTTTAAGAAAACGAAATTTTAAGTATAGTCATTTATTTCAGGCATTAAAAAAACATTTCTTTTAGAAGAAATAGGTCTTCGAGGGTTAATATTTTTTAAGATATTTCAGTTTATTCTTTAAAATATTGATTGGAATTGAATATTTTTCAGTTGCTTTTGCTTGGTTTAATATGGAGGTACGTCAGTACCTCCGCCAAGTCAAGAAAGCACAGCTGTAAGTATCCTTTTCTGGAAGCAACTCAGGGCCCTTTTGACCGCCCTACCCCTACCATACCTTTGCACTGGAGCTTCACAAAAACCTTTAACTTCGTTTATATAGAATGCGTTGCAAATGGGGCCAAATTTTCAAATTTCACGGTTCTATCTTTTCTATTTCCGAAGATACATAAACTGAAAGTTTCAATTTTTTGACACTCACTCACCGATCATCAAAAAGATAAGGTATATCCCGTAGCTCTAGAAACTTGAAATTTGGAATAAAAGTTGTGTTTAGGATACAAAAAAAAAAGGAAAAATTCAAAAATCCGAAAAATTTAAAAAATTTGAAAGAAATTGAAACATTGAAAATTATTCGATCTCGTAGGCTTAGAAACTTAAAATTTTGCGTAAAGGTAGTGTTTAGGATTCAGAAAAAGAAAAATTAAAAACACAATAAAATCAAAAAATCAAAAAAATCGAAAATTTAAAAATAATTTTATTTTGTAGCGCTAGAAACTTAAAATTTGGTAAAAAGGAAGTATTTAGGATACAAAATAAGAAAAAATTAAAAAAGCCTGAAAATTCGAAGAAAACATTTTCGAAAATTCGAAAAATTTGGAAAAAATAAAAAAAATAAAATAATTTGATCCTGTAAGCTTAGAAACTTAAAATTTGGTGTAAAGGTAGTGTTTAGGATTAAAAAAAGGTAAAATTAAAAAATTCGGAAAATTCGAAAATAAAATCGAAAAATCGAAATACTTGTAAAAAATCGAAAAATCGAAAATAATTCGATTTTGTACTCCTAGAAACTTGAAATTTGGCATAAAGGTTGGGTTTAGGGTACAAAGAAAAGAAAAATTAAAAAATCCGAAAATTTCCAAGAAAATAATCCAAAAATCCAAAAACTCGGGAAAAAAAATCGAAAAACTAATTCGATTTGTTGTAATTTCCTGACTTTTTAATTTTGACTTTCTTTGTATAAACAGTACTTTTATGGCAAATATCAATTATCTGAGGCTGAAGGTAATACCTCAGATCGGTAGCATTTTTCCTGGAAACAATTGAGAGTACTTTTGATCACCCCTCTATATTTTTCTGTTGTAGTCACCCAAAAACCTGAAACATTTTCTAATTCATAAACTATATAAATTTAGAGTAATCAAATGTATCAATCAACTTACTATTATTTTGTCTTTTTTTTTAAATCTTAAACGGTACTTTTATGCCAAATATTAAGTATCTAGGTCTGCGAGTAATATCTCAGATGGATAACACCTTTCCTGGAAGCAATTGAGAGTACTTTTGACTCTTTCCCCTACCATAACGTAGTGCTTACCTAGGAACCTAAAATTCCTTTTTATCTACAGGATTTTCCAAACGGAACTAAAGCTCCAAATTTTTGGTACCTTCAAATAGTAGAGATATAGTGTGCGCATAGCGAAAACCAGTGGATTATGTCCAAAAAGAGCCCAAAGTCAAGAAAAGGAGGATTACTTACAATCAGAAGTGAAATCCCATCAAAAACGTCACGTGTAAAAAATGCAGGCAAGTCTCGTGACTCTTCTACCGTAAAAAAATTCTGATATCGTTTGCCAAGTCACAAAATAAACATTAACTAAAGGTCTAGAGACTAAGAGTGATTTGTGATGAAAACTTCAGACTTAATAAGAAAGCTAAACTTGGCTTTACACAATCTCAGAACTTTTTACGTTAAAAGAGTGACAAGACTTGGCTGCATTTTTTACATGTGACGTTTTTGATTGGATATATGTTTTAGAACAACATCTACTACTTTCTCCAACATTCCATCAATATCATTTTTTTAATTACGACTACTTACAGGAGATTTATACACTGTTGAAAATAAATACGTAAATTCACAGTAAAACTACTGGCAATAAAGTTGCCGGACTTTTTCCGTTCCATTAGTAGATTACCCATTAGTCGCGTTGAGAGGTAAAAGAAGGAAAAACTCCGTTTTTAAGTTCCATTACTAGGTCTTCCGTTTTGAGAGGTAAAAGAAGGAAAAACTTCGTTTGAAGAAGTGGTAACTTTCCGTTACGCGCTCAGAAATACTTCAGTCAAATCACGGAAATATTCCTGGCAGCACTGACAGGAAGGGGAATATTTTCCGTTATGAATAAACTCGGTTTTAAAAAGTTATATCTCTCCCTGTGCTGCTATCTATGTGGACTATTGCGGGAGTATTTATTAACTGATATACTTCAAGAATATTTTCTGGCCGACCTGGAGATGTCAGCGCCTCGAGTCGAGCACCTTGCCGATAAGACCAGTGGGTGCTTGCTAGAATTACAGTTTGAAACGATGATATAAAATTTCTTAAAATGGCGGCTTAGAATTTAAACAATTTGGGGTTTAGAAACCTGGTAATTTTGAAGTTAATTGCGGGGAGATTTCGTTATGAGGTGTTATGCCGGTTTTAAAACTGTAGTATTAATTGATTATAAAAACATGAATTATATATATTCTTAATTTGATTGTTAGATGTCAAATATGATTATATTTTGAATTAAATTCGATGAAAAAATATTTGCTTTTTTAGAAAATCGATTTTTTTTTTCAACTATTATATATTTTTTAAATGTGTTCAGTTAGAATATATTTTCAGTGCGAGTTCTTTTTATAGCTTGAAAAAATTAATTGCGAATAATTTTAAAGGAATGAGAAAATTCTTCTTATTATTATTATTATATAATTCGAAAGCATTATTTTTGTTTGTTGCTTTTTTCAGTTAAATGGATTTTTTTCACTTAATTTAACTATTATATATATATTATCTAATTTTAACTTATTAAATTTTAGTTTTTCTGTGCAGCAACAAGTCAGTTTTTTAAACATAGAAAATAACAGCAGATAACTGATTATTTCCGTTGTCCCCTTTCGTCTCCGTCCGTTCCGTTGTTTTCAGGAAATATGAGGAAATTTTCTTTTTTTTAACGGAAAATACCCTTTTGTCATGAAAAGGGACTTTTTCTGTGAAATTCAGGAAAAAATTACCTGTGAATTTTAGATTATTTTTAACAGTGTACGTAAGAAGCATTATTACACCAGCAATTGTGCAAAAAAATAATAAATATATATTAGTACAATGTTTACATTTACAGTAAATGTTTGCATGTTTATATTATCAGAAAAATTAAATATAATAAATAAACTAAATTTGTTGTGATATTTACGCAGATAATCTCACTTCAAATTGGAATTCAAAATGCCGGTTGTGAATAAAGTCAATGTAAAAGCTAAAATATCAAATTAATATACATAAATTTCATTGATTTGTAAAGAAAATATATTAATTAAATAAAATAATGCATTTACCACTTTATAGCATTAAGTAGGAGAAGGCCGGGCTAAGTGGTCACCCTAAGATTTTGTGATTTTTTGTTACCCCTTAAAATACATATACATAACTGACAATTTGCATAGAACTAGAGTGACTACTTAGAAGTATAAGGGTATTTATAATTTTTACGAAATAATAAAGTGGAAGTGAGAATTTGTTTTTTTCCAAAGAAGGTCAAAATGACCACTTTTCCCGACCTAAATGGGCAAAGCGGTCACTCCATGGCCACTTTGATGTACAGATGTAAAAAGATTGAAAACACTATTTAAATGATTAGGACATTTTTATTGTCATAACAAATCGTATGAAACATAATGAAAGATTGAAAATGGTATGAAAATCCAATAAGAGTTTGACAAACCCAATAAAAAATTATAAATCAGAATCAAACACAGCATTTTTCGCAAATGAACTCCACGTCACCTTCTTTGCGGAATGAACAGGCCTCAGCAGCCCAGATGTGACAAACATTGCACCTGATCCAACCTTCATCACTTGATCCAATCAAACGGCCACTACCCTGACCACTTTTACGTTTGGGAGCCATGACAGACAATGCGTTCTACAGTAGAAAGTAATGAACAGTCAGCTACCACTCACCCACAAATGTGAAGCTGAAAACATGCTCTTTCCTCACGCATTCAATAAATCAATGCAAGTACAACAGGTTATTGTTAATTGTATGTAATATAAGTCACTTACATAAGATCACAAACTTCAAAAACTGGAAAACCCGCTCTAAAATTATAAAACATGGAACCACCTTGTTCAGCTATTGTCTGGTTATTCACTGCCATCAAACGAAATAGTTTGACCACAAACCACACAATGTCAGCACTCTAGTGACGTCATTATATTGAGTGACCATTTTTCCCACCCTGCCCACTTTGCCCGGCCTTCCCCTATAAATAACTTTACCGATCAAAAGTTCACCCCAGTAAAATCTTGCACGAAAACGTAAACAAAACAACAACAGAAGTGATACCAAACTCAATATGTAAAATGCTGAATTAAATAATTTATGTTTAAACTACTGCTGCAATCTATCAGAATTCGGAATTAGTGATTAGTTTTATTGTTACAAATTTTATTTATTATATGTTTTGTCTTTATCCGCGGGTTGAAACAAAGTCACCCCGGTTGACGGTATTTTAAAACATTCTTAGATCAATGTCTAGTATGAAAAGATAATTTTCTATTATCCTAGTAAATCTGACGTTTATAAATAATTTGAAAAAACTTTTACATTAATAAATTATGCAATAATATCTTACTTTAAGTATAATTTTACCCTGAAAATAACACTCACTCATAATAATGCCATTAAATATAACAGAAAATTTATGTTATTTTTCCAGACATTATATAGGTATTGGGAATAATTCTCAGGCTTATTATAAAATTACACAGCTTAATAAATATGCTTATTTAATATAGTATATGCAGGCATTGAGATTAGAACTAATATGTCTACAGACTTTGGAATTACGAGAGAAACTGCAGATGAGGAGAAATAAAAGATCCAAAAACGATCTGTCCCTGGTTTCATCTTCCCAAAATTCTCGGTCCATTTAACACAAATTATCAAGAACGAAAATAAGGAAATTAAATTTGTAAACTTACATTAGGTTTCGAGTGAAATAAAATAATCTTATATACTACATTGAAAGTATTATGCTAACCATAAGCCAAAAACTTAACATTTGATTTTTTGCGATAATATAGGAATTTTTACGCATATTTTAAGCTCACAGAATATAGGTTGATTATTTTTTTCATACTGTGGAAATGTGAAATATTTTTTTATTTAATACATTAAAAAGATGTTTGTGTTAAGAGAAATAGCATGAAATTTTATACATAAACTCAAAAATACAAATTATCAAACACATGTATTTCATGTTTATAATTATACGCGCAAGAGAGTATCAAAATGTTTAACAAAAATTCAATGTTTAAAAGTCTTTGTTTCGATTTTTGTGAATTTTAATATTGATGCTGATAAAAGTATCAATTAATTCACATTGTTATATTCAGTGTCATGATATTCTTGTCGGCAAGATGGAAGACTGTAATATCTAGTTCAATCTTTTACAAAATCCAGTTCGTCCATAATACTCTGAAATTTGCATTATAAAACAGACTGAAGACAATGATTGTGTATACTTAAACTGTTGATTCTCAAAACTTGTATTTTGTGCGTTTGACTTTAATATTCGCAATACTTCGTATGTCTAAGTACTCTGGAACTCTTTCAAGTAAAATCGTTTAATTTTCTAGAATTAAAAATCTGATGGAGTTAATTTACATGGTATTGAAGTGCCAAGTTAAAAGTTTTGTGACTGAAGCATAAGGTAAATGCTGAAACTGTTTTCACTGATTAAAAACTCGACCCAATACGTGCCATTTAACTACTATTTTTCATTATTTCTTGGCAAATAACCGTCCAAATCTTAATAGGTAGCTTTGGCTGATTAAATTTTTTATCGGTTTTCATCTCTATAACTAAGCAAATACCATATTCTCTTGCAATATTTTCACTCAATAAATTCCTCTTTAAATCAGATTACCCATCTATAGATCTGCCAAGATCAAACCACCAATTCAAAATATAAAATTACTGTTATTTTTTCTTTTAACAAAAATAGTTTCAGTAATTCAATACTTTCGTATTTTTCTTCACCTGAGTTATCCTTTTTATACATTTTAAAGTAGGTATAGATTACAAGAAGTAACTCAATAAAAATTTCATGAATCTTTTTAAGATAGAAGTATGTCTTCTTTTAAAGCAGACTCGCATTCACGTGAGTTGCTCTTAAGTTATGCTTCAATTATTTAACAGACAAAGTACAGCAGATACTATGATACACCACTGAATTAAGCACGGTTGCAGCCACAGAAGGATATTTTTTCTATACAATCACAACTTTTCTTTGCACATCTCAACTGCGAGGAAAGAGCGCTTGCATGTCACGCTTGTAAAATTAACACCAACCAATGTAGACAAATGTGTTGCAGCTGTGATGATACTATGATGACACGCCAAAGCCAACAATTAATTTTTTATTTTAGCTTCTTGATCGTTTTTTCCTAATTCGAATGCATAAGTTCCAGAAAACTTGACAAAAATGCAGTGTATGAGAGCTGTGCATAACCATTCATATCGTGGTGAGTGTTTCCTTTTACTTTCTCTATTACCAAAGCAAGCTCATGAAATGCATTTAAGACTTTACAAATGAATGTTTACGGTTGTTGGGGTTTTCTATTAGCTTGGAATGAAAGCTTTCGTTCATCGCAACTAATAATGTGGGAAAAAGTGATGATTTCTCATAAAATACGTGTCTTACAAATATTTCTTTAAAAAAAAACAATATTGTTTGATAATACATTTTCAATAAAAAATTACTTTAAGGAAATTTAATGAATGTATATCACAATGGGTAGAATTGGACATAACTGTTCATAAAGAATTTTCACTGGAACACTGAACATGCATTTATTTTTCATATGGTATTTTAAACAATTGAGAGAACAAAAAGCATATTATTGATTTAATTTTTCTTATTGAAATATGTTGTTTAATATAGTACAATATATATCTATATTGAGCCTGTTACTGATCGCTACCACGGCTACACATTTCTTTCATTGTAACTTCAATACTAAAGATGGCAGGAATGCTTGGATTACCAATGCTTGGTATTTATTTCAGCGCACAGCTTGTGATATTTTAAGAGCATATATTTCAATATTCCTTGTTTATTAAAGAGCTATAATATTGTCTTTAATATCCTACTTTTCATCTATAAGAGAACAGGAATTTAATTTTTTACTTGTATGTAAATGCCATTATATGCATTTATTTTTTTTCTTTTCATAATTTTACATTTCTTTCGTCTTAATGAAATAGAAGAATAGAATAACTTTTTGGTTTGTCATTAAATGTTCAGCAGTGGGCTTGCATGATATTTTTGTACGACATATGTGTTTCGTTCTGTTACGCTGTTACAAATACAAGCTATTTCATGATACTAATATAATAGGTGAATTAGATAAGCAATTATACATATCAATAGAGAAAATTAAATCTATGACCCCTTTATATTTTGTTACTATATCTCTCTATATAATTTCGTAAGGAAAGAAAGTTATTTCAAATTGAGAGAGCACTATTGGGCTAATCTGCACGTTTTATAGCTTAATAGAACGGGATTGATTCACTGAGGTCGGAAAAAATAGATAAATTATCACCTCTGACCGCACTAATATTTTGTGTGGTTAATTTTCAATGTAAACGAAAATTTCGATTATTTAAATGGTAAATGGTTTTTCGGTTATTCACGTGAAAAAAAAATTCTGATACAATCGTTATAAAATAGTATGAATAAATATGTAAAGTTTTCTTTTTTTTTCTTTGAGATGGGGTTTTTGGTGACGTATTAAAAACTATTTTGTGTTCATCTTTAACTGATGATAAGAGCAGGAATGAAGAACGTTTGGAATTAATTGTCTGGATGTACTAAAGCTATCCGTTGTTGCCTGTTAACTTTTACCTAGTCTTCGTGTACAAATAATTGCTGACAATTTATGTTTTCTGGGCTATTGTGTAATCTACTGCTATTACATTTTTGACTGCATTTGCTCGGCTGGAATCTAAAGATGGAAAACCATGTTAGAGCTGCAAGAAGAGGACATGAATTACAACATATAACAGAACGTAGGGTGGGATTGCACTTAAACTAGCAGAACCACACATGGCGCCAAGTTGAGAGTCCCAGAGTTGAAGAACTAACGAACGAGAATTAATTACCCGAACATTCTTGAGGTGCAAATGACAATCTCTGCAATCAGTGTAATGTTCTCAATTTCAGTAGTGAAGCGGACTAGAGAACATTTTAATTCCTGTTGTTATAACGACCTCATTTCTCTACCAAATCCTACTGTAAACGATCAACTAAAGGAATTGGTTCTTAAAATCAAAATCTGCCCAACACAATAGAAAATATAATATCGCAATAAAGTTTGCATCCTTTTCAGCAATGTGGAAGGAGATTCTTGATAAAGATCTATATTGTTTAAAATACAACATCAAATTCAACAATACATTTCGGATTTACTTCCATGCAATGGTGAAGATTGTTCGTTCAGACAGTTGTATTTTGTAGATTCGATGGCAGCAACTTATACTCGACTTGGCGCCAATAAACTTATGAACTAACAAAAAGGCTTTACAGAATATCTTGGCTCATAACCTATATGCTAGAGCCTATCAGACTGCCGCCAAAGCTAGATGCTCCTTATTGGTGGGAGAAGAACTGGACCTTCGATTCGTCGACAACTTGTCAATGGACAAGTGCGTGTATAACAAGCCCACCGCTGATGAAATTGCCGGAGATTTCAGGTCTACCGGGTCATCGGCACATTGTTGTTCACTACAATCAAAATGACCCAAAGTTACTGTTCATTCTAAGTCTTCATTGTGATTCAATGATTTATCCTTTACTATTCTCAAATTGTGAGTCTGAGGGGAACCCAAAAATGACCTACAAAGTTCCGAGAAGAGAAATTAAATGTGACCGTTTAACTATGTTATATTTCGCATACTATGGAGTAGCAGTCAGAGGGTAATTTTTAAGCCTTCGTCAATCTAAGAAACTATTTTAACAATACATTGATGATATTCTGGTCAGAGTTGCGAGTGAACGTCTAAAATTATGTTCGACAGCATCAGTCTGATCTTCGCGTTGAGCATTACGAAGGACCGCAGAATTCCGTTATTCAACAGGCACAAATAAATGAATGAACAGGATTCCGTTCTCTTTTAAAGCAGTCCGCGAAATATGGCTCAACGCTGACAAGACGCTACGGCAAATTGTCCAAAAATTCGGAAAACATGATTTTTTTATGGTGACATGTAATCCACATTGGCAAGAAATCACTAACTCTCTCCAAGAGAAAGAAAAGCCTCCTAATTGTCCCTATATATTTTCACGAGTTTTCCACTCGAATCTGGACGATGACATATTAAAGAAAAGTGTGTTGGATGTCATTGTCACTCACGTTTACATCATCGAATTCCAAAAACGAGCTTTATTGGAAAATTATTTCCTATTGCCCGCTGCTATTGATTTTAGAAAATAATTTCAAATTAAAAGAAGCATCAGACATTGACAGATGCATCTGAACAGAATTGCTAGACTGAGATTGCTAGCCTAGGCTTTTAAGCATCGATTGTTAAACTTGTTTTTGTACATTTAGGCAAATAATTCAAAAGGCCCCTAGTTGTAAAATTTACATGCAGAAAAGAATATGCAGACATACATTTAAAGAAAATAAGTCTTAATCATTAATCATGAAACAATAAGATTATTTCATAAAAATATATATCAAGCATGATTTAATGCAAGAAGACAAAGATAACAAAATGTATTATATTTAAAAAGTTTTTTTTTAATTATCTTGTTTTTATCTTTTATATTTTTCGCACATATTTTCTGCCAGAAAGAACTTTGACTGTGTATAACATTTTCGTTTTTGACCTCGTGGTGTATTCTATTTTACTTCATTTTGTTTTATTCGTACATATGTATATATTTTTATCTTCCATTTATTCTTTTGGATCGTCGTGAAATATATACTTAATATCTTCCCATTGTTGAAGTTTTGGTAAAAATTCTATTAAATAGTTTTTGTTTAACTATATAAAATAAAATAACTTTGCGTAAAACATAACAATTACATTATTGCAGAAATAAATCTTTAAAGCGTGAAATATTTAATATATCTATTTGCTGCAGCAGCCGCGCGAAAAACATTTATTAAAGATTCATTGGAAATCAATGAAACTGCTTTTAATTTAAAGGCAAAAGTTCAATTGAGGAATAAGAATGACTATCAAACGGTTTTAGAGCTGTATTTTAGAACAATTTTAGAAGTATTACTTTTGTCATGAAATTTGTGCACGCCCGCTTGCTCGAAGGTTCAGCTTCTAGTCGTTATAAAAGTACGTTAGACAAATGTAATTATCTTTTCAGATACTTCCCTCTTCTAAATGCCACTACTACCGGTGGTGTCAGCCACATATGCTGTCAACAGTTTTGTTTGTATTTAGCATTGCAACATACTATAAAATATCGCTTGTTTTCGGGTGCTCCCGGGCTATCTGTTACTTGTATTTTTCCTCCATAAAATACTATTTCCCGGCGAACCTAGAATTTATAGTAATAAATAAGTATATAGTGTGTTAGCAAAGATTCGTCTGTTATCTGAGCAATACGTCTCGGCCACTTGGCATTTTACTTGATAATTTTTACATCTGGCAACCTATTTAAAATTTCTATAGTTCAAAACTTACCAGTCGGTTTGTATTTTTTAATAACCTACATGCTGTTAGAATGAACGACAATTCGTAATTGGTTGGTGATGTGATTTAATCTTTATAAATATTTTCTTACTGTTCGTCGTACTATAAAATATCACTTCTCACATGGTGCCCTGAGCTATCTGTTACTTCTCTTTTTCCTGCATAAAGTACTACTTCGCAACGAACCTAGAATTTACCGTAATAAATAAGTATATAGTGTGTTAGCAAAGATTCGTCTGTTATCTAAGCATTGCATACACGTCAGGAATAATTTATTATTTATACCATCGCCAATACAATAAAAATCGTTCTTGTCCGAGTTCGAGCTGACATATTCTTATAGCTAGTCAAATCGGTAGTAATCTATTTGTAACTACCTTATAATAAAAAATTAGAAATTATGTTCATTAGAATGGACATAAGTTTTGTAAGGGTTAAAAAAGTACAGATATTATTTATTGAAAAGATTAATAATAATTATATTATTAGCAATATTTATCATTATAAAACTGTTTTTTTCTGGGTATTCTCTCTCAGAAATGATATTTATTTAAAATATACTGAAAAGAGTCTTAAAATATTTGACACTAGGTTCTTCAATATGCTTTATCAATGTTAAAATAGAATCTGCGTGGGATATAATGTATTCCAAAATGCTAATGGTGATCGAGTTAACATACTACCCATGAGAATACGATCTAAATTGCTCAAACACCACTAAAATTATACTCATTAACTAAAATTAGCTTAATCATATCTAAAAAAATACACTATGCCTGTTTACTCAAATTCCAAGGAAGAGAAGAAATTATTCTGAAATTTGACTTACCAAGAATCATGTGTGTAATTTTCATTAACGATTACTTTTTGCACTTTCATTATACTAAGTTTAATATGATATTTTGAAAAATAAATATTTTTTTCAATTTATCTCAAAGAATCGCATATTCGCAATATTATTTTATTTAAAAATTTTTAAACTTCTCATACAGGCTAGCGTCGTGTCATATGAGATATGAGGTTGTATTAAAAATCAACTCATTGCATATAACCTCATATGAATATTAAAATGACACATGATATAAATTAACGTCTGAATTCATTAAAGGTACAATTAAAAAACACGTAATTTCAGACAAACTTACAAATACAGGAAACCCAACACAAGCAAAAAATTAGCCGAAGCCAGGGCTCGAACCTGGGCCTACAGATTAACGTGCTGTTGCTGTAACCATTGAGCTAACCTGGCTGAAATCCTAGCTCATCTCTCACTTTTAATCCATGTTGAGGAACGTCACCGGCCAGCAAACAGACAGCACAGGATGACTGAACAATAATGAATTAATTACTATTCCATCAGTACACAGTTTATATATACAGGGTGCAAAATGTTATCTATTGCTGACCTTTAATTTCTCAACCGTTGGTTGTAGACATAAAATTCCAATTACAAAAGCGTTTAAAATGAGGTAAATATTCATGTTGTGGCGTTAATTAAAGTAAAAAATCAATTTTATAAAAATTACGAAATCTAACTTTTTATACGGTCCCCCGGTCCCTATAGTTATATTTAGTAAATGTTTCCACATATCATAACAAATACAACACAAAAAGCTTGACTTCTGTACGACAAAAATTGACACAGTTATTAAATATTAAAGTTTGAGATTTTTTCACATGATTTTGTCTTTCATTCAGGGATCAGTTAAAAAATGAATTAGAGTAATTCGAGATCAAAATCAGGGTACATTGTCCTTTTTACGGCAAAACTACCTTTATCCGGCATCGCTAAATCGGTGTATCACCAAAGAGAGTTATTTCATAGCAAGTGTAACTGCGACAAGCAAGGATGATGCGCTGCTTCAGATCCGGAGGGGGGACATTATAGACTTCCGGGGCGAAATTGTACTTTTTAACTATTGAAATCACAAAATCTCACATGTTCCGGGAGGGACATTTTATTGCTCCGGGAGGAAGAGGGGAATGTCCCTAAGGGGCCACCCCCTGAATTCAACACTGCCTAATTTGACTTTTGAATGTTGTTTGACCCCCTAAAAGTTAGCCTTTTTAGATGAAAAAAACCTCTTTGGTGATACCCGGTTTTAGCGATACCGGTTAAAGGTGGTTTCGCCTGCTATGCTCCAACGTGTCCAGGACTCAGTACTGTCACGCATTAAATTGTGCATTGTCACCAATGGAGAACACTTTCAGCAGTATCTCTAGTAGATTCCGGTATTTGATGTATTCACTTTTTATAGTAGACAGTTTTCTAATATGACAATAAATTGATATTTATTTTTCTGTTTAATTTCAATATTTCATTCTTCGCTTTGTATACGACCCCTCAAAGTCAGCTCAAATTTTTAGATGAAATAACCCTTTTTGGTGATACACCAATTTAGCGATACCGGCTAAAGTTAGTTTTGCCGTAAAAAGGACATTGCACCCTGATTTCGATCTCAAATTACTCTAATTCATTTTTTAACTGATCCCTGAATGAAAGACAAAATCATGTGAAAAAAATCTCAAATTTTGAAATGTAATAACTGTGTCAATTTTTGTTGTACAGAAGTCAAACTTTTTGTGTTGTATTTGTTATGATATGTGCAAACATTTACTAAATATAACTATAGGGATTGGGGAACCGTATAAAAAGTTAGATTTCGTAATTTTCATAAAATATATTTTTTACTTTAATTAACGCCACAACATAAATATTTATCTCATTTTAAGCGCTTTTGTAATTGGAACTATATCTCTACAACTAACGGTTGAGAAATTAAAGGTCGGCGATAGATAACATTTTGCACCCTGTATATTAAAAAAACGCTAAAATACGTTTCGGCGAAAAAGTGGTTATTTCTCTTTTGCCGATGACAACGAGTGGGTTTTTTCCCTAATTTGCGAATATTAAGAAAAGTATTTGAGGTACCGATTTAAAACTCCCCACACGTATGTAGAAAATATATCTGCGTCCGAAAATCCAATTTTTGTAAAAATCGGCCTGTAATTGTTCTTAATTTCTTCCGAAAACTAAAAAGGAAAATAAAAATAAAGTGCAAAGTCAAAACAAAAAACATGCCATTTTGTTTCTGTTTCAAAAGTTACGGATATTTGTTAGTGTTAAAGGTCACTAGATAAATTTTGAGAGACGGTGAGTTCGGTCATAAATTAAATATCTTGTTAATGTTAAAGGTATAAAGATCTGGTGCCCCCTGGCGGTGGAAGGTGGAACTAATTTATTTTTGCAGAGCTTGCACAGCACGCCAGCTATTCGGTGCTGCAGGGAGACGGGACCTGTGCCGGAGGTTAGTTTAGAGTAGAATGCGTATTCTGGCGGTGAAAGGTGGTAGTAAAAGATTTTTCGGAGCGTGTGCAGCACGCCTGCTATATGGTGCAGCGGGGACCCGTTCAGGATGTTCGTTAGGAAATAGGTTTGTTTAGAACAGAATGATCCCCTTGGCGGTGGAAGATGGAACTAAAAGATGTTTTAATTGTTCGAATTTCGTTTGGTAAAATTGACCAGCGAAGCGGGTGTAACCTGCTAGTATATATTAAAGCACATAAATTATTTTTTTTAATTCATTAGAGGTACAATTAAGGAACACGTTATTTCAGACTTACTTACAGTGTAAAAAAAAATCCTGAGGTTACTAAAATTTTTTTAGTATATTTGTATTCCACAGATTTTTTTAGTAACCAGTACTATAAACCTGAATCGTTGCTAGCTGTTTTCTAGTAATGTTGCTAGCTGTTTTCTAGTAATTCTTGCAGATTTTCTTGTAACTGAGTAAGAATACAAAAAAAATTTTAGTAATTGCAAAGATCAGTGAGAAAAACTAAAATTGTTTTAGTAGATTGACCCATTTTTTTTTACAGTGTAGCATGTATTTAACTACGGGATGAGTAGTGGGCTTATTTGTATGTAAGTCTGGAATAAAGTGTTCTTTAATTGTACCTTTAATGAATTCAGTCGTTAATTTATGTGCTTTAATATACAGTATGCCCACTAAAGTCCCTTGCCACCCTCTTAACTTCGGAACGGCTGATGCTATATTCATGAAAGTAGTGTCTAGGTATAGTAAAGTAGCCATGCGCTACTCAATGAAACCACCTACGGCGCCACCTGGTGTAATGCTGCGGAGTTAGCATTCCTATCTCGAAAACGGAAAGAGATAGTTATTTACAAAGAAGATAGAGAAAAGGTATTTACAAAGTTGCAGAGTCTCATCGATTTAGTACGAAAAGACACATTGTGGACATTAATGCGAAGTATAGAACGTTTAAAATGCGCATTTGTTTTTTCGTGATTTATTACATTGTGACGTGACAAAACGATCTTAGAAAGAAAAAAATAACTAGTTATAATAATAAACTTTTTTTTAGATGGTCAAACTTCTCAGCGTCAGCTGCAATGCATTTTAGGATACTTGTTTGAATTTCACGTCGCAGCCGTTGGAGCATAGATGGTGACACATTGGTACAAGCGTCCGTAATTCGTCGTTTAAGGTCCTGAAATGTTTATGGAGGGGTCGCATACACCTGCTGTTTCATAACTGGTTGTTTCTTTCTTTCTAAGATCGTTTTGTCACGCCACAATGTAGGAAATCCCGAAAAAACAAATGCGCGTTTTAACCGTTCTATTCTTCGCATTAATGTCCAAAAAGGGTCTTTTCGTACTAAATGGATGATGCTCTACAACTTTGTAAATCACTTGTTTCGTCTATCTCTTTCCGTTTTCAAGATAGGAATGCTAACTCTGCAGTTTTTCACCAGGTAGCGCCGTAGGTGGTTTCATTCAGAAGCGCATGGCTACTTTGCTATACCTAGACACCACTTTTATGAATATAGCAGCAGCCGTTCCGAAGTTAAGAGGGTGGCAAGGGACTTTAGTGGACATACTGTATATATTGTGTGCCGATGGAATAGTAATCTATTCGTCGTTGTTTCGCCATTTTGTGCTGCCTGTTTGCTGGTCGGTGAAGTTCTCCAACATGGATTAATAGAGAGAAATAGCCGAGCTAAGATATCGACCGAGTTAGCTCAGTGTTTAGAGCAACAGTACGTTACGCTGTTGTGATCCCAGGTTCGAGTTCTGGCTCCGGTTAATTTTTCACTAGTGATAGGTTTATTGTTTTTGTAAGTAAGTCTTCTTTAATTGTATCTCATATGAAGTTCAATAATGCTTGTGAAATACAGCAGCGAATAGCAGAATCATTTTCTTTTCAAAAATTCAGTTGAAAAATCTGTCTTTTTACAAAATTGCTTCTACTTTGGGTGAGAAAAAATTTTCTGAAAAACTTTCGGCTTTTGGATCTAATCAAGGTTTATGACCAAAAATGTTTTTTACTTTCTATGTCCTGGTAATGTATCTAAAGTTTAAATTAGCATAAAAGCTTTTTAATAACTATTATTAATGCTTTTTTATTGCTTGTAAACCTCATATAACATTCGATTTCTTATTTTGTAATAAATGTGAGATTTCTTTTTAACACGTTCCAACAAAATTAAAAAGTGTTTATGAATTAGGTTTGTCTGTCTATCTTTCTGTACTCTAATTTGAATAAAATGCAATCCCGGATTCTCTGATTATTTTTCAAATCGAAACGACCTTCATGGTTTTAACTACGACTTTGCAGCGCGTGCGCAGCACGCCTGCTATACTTTGCCGGAGGCAGCGGGGACACGTGTCGGAGTTTCGTTCGGAAGGTGTTTTGTTTGGAACAGAGTGCGCCCCCTGACGGCGAAATGTGGAAATAAAGAATCTTCCGTCGCGTGTGCAGCACTTTTAAATAAATCATTTCATACAAAATTGGGTTAAAGATATAATCATACAAGCTTTAGGTTTGTTTTATTTTATTATTACGGGCCCGGACAATGCCCGCCGGGCGGGTCACCTAGTATAATAAGAAATAAAAATAAATTCAGATTTTTTTTCAGCTAAGGCGACGAACTGTCTATAAATAATTCTTATAGAAGAATCACTAATATAGTTATATGATCTATAAAATTATGGCAATCCATATGTTATGGGGACCGTAGACGAGGGCCCGTAGACGAAGAAGGGACGCGATCCCTACTTTGGTCACACATCCTCCTTCCTAGTGAATTCTCGTAAATTTCTAGATTGGCTACATATAGTTATTGGAGAGCCAATGTTGGCGTCCGAATAACGGGACAAGGTAATTGTGAGGTATTACACGCAAGAGCTATGCAAGAAATGCATTAAATTATGCATTATGTAT
This sequence comes from Maratus michaelseni, assembly GCA_963931845.1. NCBI lineage: Eukaryota > Metazoa > Arthropoda > Arachnida > Araneae > Salticidae > Maratus > Maratus michaelseni. The sequence continues at coordinate 249,948,877 of OZ007590.1, read as the reverse complement.
TATGCAAGAAATAGTTTTACACTTCTCATTTTTGCATTTGGATTTCTGACTTCTGACATCTGACTTGATTCTTGCAGTTCGCTCTTGACTGATTTTTTTTCGTAATGAAGTCATTTGCATAATCATATTCATAGATATTTTTTATTTGATTTCAGAACACTTAGATAACATTTAGTAGTTTTTTAAACATTAAAGCTTTGTTTCTTGTCAAAAGTTTAGCGTCACATCCTTGAAATCTTGATTACTGACGGAAATTGACCGCCTTTGTTAGTACTCCATTACTTTATGCTTTTTTGTTGTTGTTGTTCTTATCCCTGAAATTCAATGTTAGAGAATAAAAATAGAAATATTTAAAATGCAGCATGTTTCCAAAATGAATGTGAACAACTTAAAATTATAACATTTTTTTTCATAAATTGTCAAAATAAGATATAACTTCACACGTATATAATGGAACTGCCCTAGTTTAATTAACAATCGTGAAATGAACTCACAAAGGCTTTATTTAAACCTTCTATGTTCTTCAGCACATGTCAACTAAATTCAAACTGATGCCAGCATACTTTCACCGAGGCAGACGGAAAAGAAAGGCTGCCTCAATGTGTCACGCGTTCTCTTCCCTTTGGATCCCTTGAGTCACGTGATGCTCTTTCTATGCGCTTTCATTCGTGCATTTGTCACACCTGCATAAAAAAAGAGTATCACGTGACTCAAGGAGTCCGAACGAAGACGAACACGCAGCCTGTGACGCGCAGATGCAGTTGCCTGTCTTTTTCGCCTGACTCGATGTACACGATGGGATCTCATATTATATGATTTTCTTCCTGCGGTGGGTATGTAAGACACATTATCTACAAACCACCTCTTTTCCAATATGTGCGTGAACTTAAATCTTATTTTGACAATTTAAAAATAAAGTGAAATCGTTCACATAAAATTGAAACACTGTGTGTTTAAAAATAAATGTAAATGTAGCAAAAGTGCTAGGAACTAGTTATAATTTCATTCATATTATTTGAAATTGTTTTAACCCTCTCATGCATGGAAGCTTCATATGAGGTTGTATTAAAAATCAACTTCCAGCGAATTTCTCTTATTTTAATTTTATTACTCTGTCTAAAATCATATAAATCACATACGATGTTCAGTTTAATGATTCTTGAGAAATACAGCAACAGAACGTGCACTGTAAAATAATAAATATTTCTTATTATAGGTAAATATAATATAACCACGCACTAAAATATTCAATAACCTCTTTCGAGTTACCCAGGATTCTTTATCTTTAGAAACATATCAGAAACCAATATCTTTTTTGAAATTTTCAGAAGCATTTATAAAATTAAAGTTTATTATGCGCCCACTGATTTTCGAAACATTTCCGAGAAGTTTTTCTAGTGTATTAATCTATTTTCTCAAACCGAAATATCAGTTTTTAGGATATTATGAATTCTCAATGAAACATTTCAGCGTAACTCAATTTATACATGCAAGATTAACAAAATAATATTAATTTTAACGTTAATTTTAATTCTGTTAATTTATTATGTTAGACTATTAAACATGTTTGTTGAACATGAAAATGTTCATTTAAAAATTGATAGCATCTGAAAACCCTAAATTCTGGGTTGAGAAAACCGATTTATTACGCTGTGAAAACTATTTGGAAACGTTTCCGAAAATCAATGGAAGCAAAAAAAACTTTCTTTTTACAAATGCTTCTTTAAATATCGAAAATACATTATTTTCTGAGACTTTAAAAAAATAAAGAATGTTTTTCGGAATCGTGGGTAACTCGGAAGATATTATTGTATATTTCTGTTTATAGTTATATTTTACATGATTACAAAACTTTTTTTTTTTACAGTATACAGCCATTTTTCTTTTCAAATATTCAGTTGGAAAATATTTGTTGAATATTTATAAACTATATACGACTGTCGATTTGTAATTTTGTATTAAATATAAGATTTAAAAAATAATCAGCATTATATTTTCTGAAGAATCAATTTTAAATACATTTTAAGTGCCAAATATGTGTTGTATCCATTTTAAAATAATTCATGCAGAAGAAGGTTAAATAAATCTAAATATTGCCTTTTAAAACGTAAAAAAATCCACACAGTGCTAAATAGATTATGTAAATTGCAGCTGAAATATGTCTAATAAATCAAACAGAATGCGTTAAAATGCATTCCTTTCAGCATCGAAATTTAATTCAAAATAATCCCCGTAGAGAAATATATGTCTTTCAATAATTACTTTGTTAATACATAGATACCTGATGAATGATATTTATATACAGCCAATCATACTAATCTTACACCAGTGAAATACCTTGGGATTATAGCATTACTGAAAATGCAGGACAATAGAGTTTCCGTAAACCTTCTTAAAGGTTTAAACCCTGCATTTTGTTTAACATGTTACGAGAATAGTTTGGCATTTTCAGCGTGCACTAAATAAATGAAATTGTTTAAGCGAAATTAGATAATTATTTTCACTTAAAATGTAATGTATTTATGTGTATATGTTTTTAAAAAGCGTTATTCGGAAAAAGCTTAAAACTTTTAATAATAGGATAAAAATGAATTTTATTTTTCATTTCGTTTTCCCATAACTGGCATAATGGAAAACCGTACACTGTTAAAAATGTGCAGCAAACTATCCAGTCATTTGACCGTTTTTTTTTTAGAAAACGGTTACATGACTGAATTTGTACAATATTCTGACAGTATTATTGCTCATTTTATGGTCAGAATATAGTTATATTACGACTATATGACCGTTTTCAAAACGGTCAAATGACTGGACAGTTTGCTGCAAATTTTTAACAGTGTATATAAGATTGCGGTGCAATATATTTGGGATTTGAAAGTTTAAGTTATTTTTAAAATATGGCTGTTAAAATTTTTAATGAAAAGGAAAAGTAAAAAACGTACAATAAAAAAAGGTTTTAAATCTTTCTAAAAGGTTCCAAAACAAAAAGACAAATATTTCTTTCCGGTTCTTTTTAATGATGATACAGCTGTAATGCAACTTCGCAACGCACGACAACATGAGCAGAGCAGAGTTTTTACAATTTTGTTTTTCGTATGGACAAAAAACGTATATATTTATAAAAAAAATTGTATACTTATGAAATAAAAAAATTAAAAAAACGTATACTTAAGTAAATTATGTGTATAAACTAAGAATAGTAGCACTCTTTTATTTATTTATTTTCATCAACATAGTTTGAATGCGTGTAAAAATGTCGTAATATATGATCGTAAAATGTGTTTATTGTGTTATCAGGAAAGAATCCTCCGATTACAAAATTTATTAATTTCCATAATTACAAACTGAAAATTATAATTAATATGTCATTGTAAAGAAAGAATATTAAATTTGTTTTAACAAATATTCGATATGACTTTCGTTACTCACCCGTATATTATCATTCCGATATGCCTATTCTTACCAAACACGTTGTAATGTTTCACTATTAAGAGCCTGCACTAGTCCTGCAAAGAAACGCTCAAGCTACTGTTAAACCTATGGGCAGATTCTTAGCAGATTTCTCGCTCGCATTTTAATATTTTTAAATGATTGTTTTCCATAGGAAAGCTGAGTCCGATCCCTAACGTTGTTAGTTTTTATTTTTTTGATTTTAGATACAGTTTTTTTATAAGCGGACATTTTCCATTTCAGAACCGGTTGGAACCGGTTCTGAAAGTGAAAGTACCCTTATATAAAAAAAAACTGGAACCAAAATCGAAAAAGTAAAAACTAACAACGTTAGGGATCGGCTTCAGCTATCCTATGCAAAAAAATCATTTAAAAATAATAAAATGCGAGCGAGAAATCTGTCAAGAACCTGCCCATAGACTTAACATTAGCGTTCGTGTTTCTTTGCGTGACTAGCGTAGGCTCTTAACTGTTTGTAAAGCATCACAAATACGTTGTTTAACCCTTTATATCCAGAATTAATTTTCCAGCTACTTTTAATTGAGTTTTTGCATCATTGATTAAGTTTTGGTGCAGAATAAACATAGGAAAGAGGAAAATAATTTTTATAGTGGTTTAGTGGTTAATTATGCAACTGTAACCACCATAAATGTTTTACCCTATGATATAAAATAAAATAGTAAATTTCAAATAGTAAACTTCAAATAAAATATAGGAAATGTTCACCTGTAGAGTATAGAAAACAATAGAAAATAATAGTACTAAATAACCGGTAATAAACCACTAAAATTACTCAAATGAAGAACAACATGCATGTCAATTCTATTTAAAAATGGATTTCGAATGCAGCGTGGCAAATGTAAAATCCCTACAATGCAAAGAAAGAGAATATGGGCTTGAATTTGCCATCTCCTGCCTGCTGTCAGAAATACACTCTTTGTGCCATTGTGAATACCGTTAGGAAAAACGGTCATATTACGAATATATAGGTGTTCCACTTGGGGACGAGAGACACGAAAACGTGACGCATAAGATTCTCAGAATCCTCGATTATTCCCACCAGTTATTATTTTTTTTGTAAAGTTTTCCTTATCTAATCATAGCATTTTTGCGATTCAATTAGGTGAAAATTTCGCATATGAAAAACCGGTGGTAACAGATAAAAAATTCTGTAAAAGACGCTCGTCGCGAATGTGTTAAAGTGGTACTTATAAGTACCGTCAGGATAAAAAGGGTTAAGTTCGGGCAAACTTGTAGGAAAAGGCGGTATGAACACAAAATCTTTAACATATCCCCAATTGAAGAAGTCGCAAGGGGTTAAGTCAGGTGACCTAGGAGTGTAGCTGTGTAGGACGAAATTATCGGCTGCACTGCGACCAATCCAATGGTGTGGTAGTTCTCTGATTAGACATTTACGAACCTCCAAATGCCAATGGGGTGGTGCACCATCTTGTTGAAAAATGAAATTTTGCATATCTTACTTCAACGAAGTGAAAGCCAAATTTCCAACATATCGAGGTAGGTAATACCACTCACTGATTTTTTGGAAAAAAAAGTGCACTCCATAAACCTTTGATGAAGATACAATATTACAAACTGAAAATTTAACATTTTCCCTTTATAATGTTATTTTTTCTGTTTGTAATTATGGAAAATATTAAATTTTGCAATCGAATGATTCTTTCCTGACAACCCTGTATATAAAAGGCTGATAAACTATGTCTTAGACCTTTACAAAAATCATAGGTAGAGATCGTTAATCATTTTTTATCTCATCACTATCAGAGCCTTTCGGTGTTGCCCGGGTCGACGATAATACCCTTAAATTTATTTAAAATTGTCTTGACGTTCCTCGGGATTACTTTAAATATATCTAGCAAGGCTCGTTGTTCTTTCCAAAAGAACCTTTTTTCATGCTCTGATTTAAAAAATGTTCCCGACCGCGAAGTCACGTGAGTCGCCATAGCAAATAATTTTAGCAATAAAGCGATTACTTAGGAAACCAACACTGGAACTTATTCTCGTTTGAAATTCGCTTTATGTTGCTGCGTTTCAGAAAAAATCGATGGCCTAAATTTATTTAATAGTTATTAAAAAAAGTATTTCATATATATATATATATATATGTTATATAAAAAATTTATTTCCTTCCTATCCTTCCATTTTATTCTCATTAATCTTTTAAAATTAATCTAAACTCTGTCATAGTCAGTATTTCCTTAATTCTTAATAATATCTATTCCTATTTAAAGTCCTTTTAAAAGTAAATATCCGTATATTAATAATTATTTAATCTAAAATTTAAGATCATTCGTAGCTTTTATCAGTTCCCCAATCTATAAAATTCTGAGACGCGTTCTCATTTCGAATGTTTTTTAAAAGCCATTTTCTTTTTATTATTATTATTATGCTAAATTTTTCGCGCGCTGAGGTAGTTTCACTCCAAAATTAATCCGCTACCAGGTTCGGAATTCTTTACCGTCTTAGCTCCTCCTTCGCACCTCATTTGCTGGGCTGGAGCTAGCCTCTCACTCATTGGTTTGTACGTTCGTGACGTAAATTACTGTATGTCTCCGCTGAAGGAACAAAACCAGGTCGCATCGGTCGGAGCACTAGGATTTTTGACGTTTTCGGAAGCATAAACAAATATGTATCGGTGTTTTCATGTCCGTAGAATATTCAACTGGCCCAGTAACATCTTAATTCAATGAAGTGAAGCAACGTTAGCCCGAGGGCTATAAGTTTTAGACCTTTGGGAATTGTTTCTGTGTTGTTCGTTTTCTAATAAAATTATTTGCCTGGAGATTGGCTGGATTTATTGGAAAACTTTGGTGGACTCATTTCATTGCCTTCTACTTCGCCATACTCGCTAATATCGACTGCAACTTGCTATATCGTTGAAGGACTGCCATCTTTTCATCGTATATTATTCATCGTAATATCTCAACCTCGTCAAAATGCTACATATATATATATATATATATATATATATATATTAACGATTACCGGGTTTAAAAAAATTCATTAACATAATGTAAGTGTGCCTCGTAAGTTTAATTATAGTTCCTAATGTGTCGTAATCAGGATTCTGCCTGGCTTTTGGTTAACCTTAAGCAATTTTGCTAATCATAAAAGAAAAACTATAGCCAAATGAAAATAAAGTTAGCAATAGATTTTTGGTGAAACACTGATTCTAAAATAGTTCTTAAATTGTTCTTATGTGTTCTAATTTATTGTAATTATTTTTAGAGAAATTATTGATGTATGTTGAACTATCGGCGGAAGAATCTAATAAAATAAGTATATTATGGATTCTTTTCAAAGTCGATGAAAAAATTCTACCCCGATTTACTTCTAAAAAATGTTGTTTGATACAAAATTTCATTTAACTCTAGATTCGTGATACAATATTTGTGAGTTAAACGAAAACGAATAAATATATATATATTTTTTTTCAAATGAGTTGTGAAAAAACAGGATACAAATAATAATTTACACGGAAAATATTTCGATCATCTAATAACATCATATGAGTGTCGCTCTAACGCAGCGGTTCCCAACCTTTTTCTTCTCACGTACCCCTTCTTTAAGCTTTCCATTTATGCCTACCCCTTCTCACATAAACCCGTTCCCAATATTTTGCTTTTGTTCATTTGTAATGTTCTTATTCTAGTTACCAATGTTAGATGCAGCTCTCTTCAGAATCCAATTTTCAACCATTTATCCATTTTGAACTACAACAGAATATCAACATAAAGTCACTCAAAACATGAAATATTAGCTAAAGATTTCAAATTTAGTGCACATAAAGTAGGGATGAAGCTACTCGTATATTAATACACGTTAAGGAGTTTATGCTAATGCTGACGTCGAATACTAAAATGATGACCTGCTTTCAAAGGGTTTTTAAATGAAATTGTCGAAATGATTAACCAATTACTAAGTTTAGGGGCACTTTCCTTCATTTTAACCGAAAATCCTATTTTACCTTTACAAAAATCTCTCTTTGTAAACGAAAAATTTACAGTTTTGTTTTTCTGTTTTCATTTTAAGTTTTATTTTTGCTTTATCCGCCATTACCAATGTAATTTTCACGTACCCCAAATACTTCACCACGTGGTACGCGTACTCCAGGTTGGGAACCGCTACCGTAACATAATAAAATTCAACTCTCGCAATTTGGCTATTTCTCTCTCTCGAGTTTTCCTTTGTTTTCTCATCAAATTAAACATTTTTCGTGATCTAGCGCAGTGGCGATCGGCATCTAGAACCCTGGTCGTAATGTATAGAAGGTGGAAAAACTCTGTCTTAGATCTTTACAAATGGCTTAGCGCTCTGTCTTAGATCTTTACAGTCTGCTCCATTAAAGGGTATAAAATATAAGATTGGATGGATAAAGTAGCAAATAGATATTGGTGATGAAAGGCAAAATTCTCATTTTCGGTAAAATTAAAATTAAAAAATTTTTTCACAAATCGCTATACGAATTCCGAATAAACTTTATTGAAAAGTAGGCACAATTTACTACATTGAACTAAAAGATTTAATTTGGATTGTTTTTATGAGTCAGTCAAAATCTCTGGCGACCTTGGAAAATCTTTTGGAATACGACTCAACCTCAAGTGCATTCGAACCTGTCTTCTTCTATACCAAAAAAAAATGTGCAGACCTGTACGTGCTGTAGATTTTACTAGACATTGCCAACAAACAAACAAACAGATTGATGGACGCATACACACGCGTACAAATACCGTCTTTTAATTATATACGTTTAAAACAATGGTTTGTGTGCAGCCTTGTGATCCTGATTTGAGTGAACATTTGTTACATTTTAGCTAACAGTGCAGTATTTTTAAAATCAAATTCATTCGGCCACAAGTAAGCCAACTTTACACGTAAGATGTTCTTCATTTTTAGAAGTTTCGTTATTTTATTTTTGAAAATAAAAAAGTATACCAGGCTCCCAGAGAGAAGTTTTATTAAATCAACAAAAATTTTGTTGGCCCAACAAAACTTTCCGTTTAAATATGGGTCAATGAAAACTTTGTTTAAATCAACAATTTTTTTTTTTTTTTTCAATTGCAACAAAAAAATTTTGTATCGTCAGCAAAAAAAAGTTTTGTTAATTCAAGTAAAGTGGTTTAATTTTACTTGGATTAACAAAATTCTTTTGTTGAAAGTTTTCTCAATATAAATATAATTATCTGTTACTTTAAGAGTTTTTTTTAGTTTCGGCAACAAAAACATTTGTTTAAAGAACAATTGTTTTGTGTAATTTTAAGAAATTTATTTGTTTTAACAACAAAAGGTTTTTGTTAAAGGAGCAATTATAATATTTACTTTAAGTTTTGATAACTTAACTTTTTTTAAGAAATTTTCAGCAGTGAATTACGTCTGTAATCCTTGAATAATAGCAAGTGAATTGTTGTCCTACTTTTTTCTAAGCGTAAACCGACAGATTGAACAATGTCCCAGGCCGGGAATCGAACCCGGGTCCTCAGGATAGCGCTCTGAGGCTCTACCACTGAGCTATAAGGAACTATATCCCAACGCGGGATTTCTCACTCTTATATATGTCGGACCGGCTGCAACCACAGCACAAGTTGGAAATGTGATCATGAGTATGCAAATTTCTGCGGCAAACATGAGACGACAATACAAAGCCCAGCATACGGCAACATATAGTAAATGTTTAATTCATTTTCAGCAGTGAATTACGCCTGTAAAAAGCAGGATAAAAATTCACTGGTTATTATTAAAGTATTACAGGCGTAATTCACTGCAGAAAATGAATTAAAAATTAACTGTGTAATCATAAACAGCTTCTATTTATGTGAAGGTCTAATTCAATCTGAAGTTTCATGTAAACCAGTGTATTAGTTTTTGAGATAGAGCTATTGCAGAAATCGCGAAAAATGCAACATAGCAGCGCCACCTGTTGCGCGATTTACGCCAAAAACTAATCAGTACCAATTTATATTAGGAAGTAACTGAATATAAAGTTTTATTAAATTCCGTGCATTAGTTCTTGAAAAAAAAGCGCTAACAATATTTGTGTCACATACAGACAAACAGACGGAGTCATAGACAGTCATTTTCTATAAACAGTCAAATCATGTTCAGGACCTTCTAAAATCCGTCAAAAACCGGAAGTCGAAAATTTTCATGAATCCAATTCTTTCTTCTTGTAAAGTAATAAATGGGAGAGAGGGATTTTCAAAACTACCTTGGTCCGTCCCAATTAAAAAAATTTTAATTATCCAAAAATTACGTTAATCCTTTAATCATATAGCTATATATGTCAAATAAACCAAGTTACGTGAGAGAGTTATGGTTACTACACAACAATTTAAATTTTGCAAAAACAACAGAATTTTGTTGGAATTACAAATTTAAAGTACAAAATTATTGTAAAATTAAACAAGAACGAAAATTCATGCGTCAAGCATAGATTATGTAACACTTTCCACCGCTTCCAAAATAATTTTACAAATCATACCGTTTAATAAGCTGACAGATAACATAGAAGTAAACAATTTGGAAAACGCAGCACATATTTAAAAACGTAATTTCAGGAATTTCCAACATATACAATATTCGGAAAAATATCCGAATACTTTTATTCAGCCCTGTATAGGATCTATAGATTTGTATATGTACTACATAGGATGCTAAATTTTAGTTCAGTTAGGAAACGCGTAGCACAGTTTAAAATTCTCCTTCTGGAGTTTCTGCCAATAAACGGAAATATGTTCGCGAACTTTTGTTCTTCCCTGAGCATGATCTATATGATCTATAGAATTTATACACACCACGTAATAGACAAAAAGTGAGTTAAATTTAAAATCGCGTTCAGCTACTTAAACGCACTTCCAGGAATTATTGTTAACAGACATTAGAGAATTATTTTGTGTGTCCCTGTAAATGAACGATGACTGCTATGCACACAATATTCTGTAGTAAGCCTCTTATAATGCACCTTAGTGATATATATAAATTTCAATGCGTTTAAAATAGTGAAACGTTATTTAAATAAACCACAGACGATTTTTTTCATGTAACGGAATTCTTTTGACTGTTCCTGTAAAGTAACTATAAGTGCTATGCACACCTTATTCCATATTAAGCTTCTTGTAATGCACCTTAGCGATATATATCAATTACAATGTGTTTGAAATTGTGTAACATCATTAAAATAAACCGCAAATGATTTTTCCCCATAGACCGTAATGTAACGGAATTCTTTTGAGTGTCCCTGTAGAAAAACTATAAGTGCTATACACTTCCGTTAAAATAGGAAACATGCTATAGATAACGACAATAACATATAAAAATTGCAGAGCAATCCGAGCATATTTACGGGAGTTAGAGTACAGACAGACGGCCAGACGGCAGACGGCAGACGGCAGACGGCCAGACGGCCAGACGGCAGACAAACCGAAGTCATAAACACTTTTCAACTAGGTTGGAAAGTGTTAAAAAGCAGGTTTTGTTAATTCAAGAGTGTTAACAATATTTTTTTTGTCCATGCAACAAAACCAATTTTTTACTTCAACAAAAAATTTTGCTTGAAACAACCAAAATGTACTCAACAAAACATGTTTTGTAGTTTTAATCAATTCCTTTTTCTGGGTGTTCCTATTATGTTTAAAAAGACAATGATTTATAAAAAGAAATATGCTAAATAACTGACTTTTTTTTACCCCGAAACGAGAAATAAATTTAGCCGGAAGGCTTTAAATACTAGATCCAAAATTTTCCCTGTGAAAATTCTCAATATCATGGTGGACTGTTTGTGCTGGGTCCGGTTTCTTAGATGTGCCCTCGCGATAATGCATATTTTATCATTGAGGCAGCTATATTAAAAACTGAACGGTTGGCAGCTTCACTTGGTTAAAGCTGTAAAATGCCACGCTGGACTAAATCAATTAGTCAGTTAGAAATAATTAGCAAATTTCTAATCGTTTTTAAATTAGTAATGATCTTCCAAGCTTAAGTCTCTTCAAAACAGTAAACAAAAACAAACAATCATGAAGAAGGCAAATATTATGAAACACTTTCCAACATTATCGGCATATTTTTAAGAAATTTGTTTTCTCATACAATAAAATGGGATATCTAAACAAACAATTTAAAAATCATAACACAGTAAAAATTCGTTTTCAGCAATTGTTCACCATAGCCGGTAATGTGTGCATGTTCTTTCTTGCCGCCTTGTATATGATCTATAGTATTTACACGCACTACGTAATATACTACAAATAAGTCAATTTTTATGTAAATTTTAAAATGCATACCTCAGCTGAAACCGCACTTCCAGCTCTTATTGAAGAAATTATCGTTCATAGTCAATACTGTAAATGAATTATTTTATGTGTCTCTGTAAATTAACGATAAATAGTACTCACTCCAAGAAAACATGTAGTGATGCACCTCAGTGATGCATATAAATTTCATTATGCGCTTGAAGTTGTCTAACGTCATTGAAATACTCTGCAAACAATTTTTTCTCTTAGATCGTAATGTAATGGTATTCTTTTGTGCGTCCTTGTAAAGGAACTATAAATGTTACTTATTTATATTCTATAAAAAGCATGTTGTAGTCCATCTCAGTGATGCATACCAATTTCAATATGTTTGAAGTATCACAAAATTATTAAAATGCATTACAAACGATATTTATCCATACAGGTACATCATAATGTAACCGAATTATTTTGTGCGTTTCTCTGAAGGAACTATAAATGCTGCACATATCATTTTCAATAGCGAACATGCTATAGTAAACCTCACTAACATTTATATATCATACGGCAATCCGAGTATATTTACGAGAGTTATAGTACGGACAGACTGACAGTATATAGTCAGACAGACAGATAAACACTTTTCAACCATGTTGGAAAGTGTTAAAAATAATCAAAATTGTTGAAAATTAGGTCTTATTTTCTGAAGACAATAATTGCAAGGTGAGATTCCTTTAAGCACCTACATCGTTGTAATTTATCTACTTATTTATTTAGCTCCATACTCTTTCTATTTTGTACAATAATGCCACCATCTATAATGAAAATTATTTCACTTTTATATGGTTAAAAAAACGTTTACTTTTATATAGTCATGTTATCTTTATTTGGGGAACAAGAAATCCAGTCTTTAACGTCTTTACTTTTTTTTAAATACTTTCCAACCTGATAAACTTTAGCTCTTTATATAGATTTGGTGAAAAGATTTTGACTATAATCATTTATTGAATTTTTAAGAAATCTTTATGCTATTTAATCTTAAAATATAGAAAATTTTCTATGCACCAAACTGTGTTTCTTTAAAAGAAACTTTGATAGACTAAACGTCTAACAAGGAGAAGACCAAGCTTGGTAATCACAGATTTTGATTATTTTTATATATGTTGTAGGGTAGAAGCCCCTTAGTCTCAGGTTCAACGGATTTCATACAAAGCTCCTTAGTTCTCGAGAAATAGGGGGTCTAATATTTTAAATCAACTTAAATACTTACTTTGTAATAAAATTACTACATTGGTCGTAGCTCAGTTGTTATGGCGTCTGACCGCGGGCCCGGGTTCGAGACCGAGACGAGCTACGTTTGTTTCTCTCATTTTTTGTTTTATAAATGTACTTGTAATTATTATTTAATAATCCTAATTAAAAATTATAATATTGTACATTAATTATAATGTTAAGCTATTTATTTTTTATTTGCAACCAAATCGTTGTACAAAACATCATTAAACAGTTTTTTTAATCATTTATAAAATGTATTTCATATATGCTTTATCGATGCAATGATATTGAACAATTGTGTCAATTCGTGATTTTAAAGAAACATCATTCATATATTGCCTTAACAAAAAAAGTCAATGCGATGATAATACTACTCTGTTTTTAAAGTAAGAAGCAAAACTATATTAAAATTTAGCATAAGAATTAAATTACAACATTTTTTTTTTTTTTTTGCATATTACAGCTTTTTAAATTTGTAATATGTATGCTTAAGCTTTGAATTATTTTATAAATAATACATTAAGGTATGATATTGTAACGATTTTTGATTTTTACTAGTCAATAATGGATCCATTGAAAAAGAAAACTCTTTAAATGATGAGAAATGTTTAATAATGGCTAAAAATCAAATAAATTACATTTAAATTTAAATATGTTAACATTATAATTAATGTACGATTATAAAAATTTTAATTGAGATTATTAAATTATAATTACAGGTATATTTATAAAACAAAAAATGAGAAAAACAAACGTAGCTCGTTCCGATCTCGAATCCGAGCCCGCGGATCAACGAGTAGACTTTATAACAACTGAGCTACGACCAACGAAGTAATTTTGTTACAAAGTAAGTATTTAAGTTGTGTTAATATATTAGACCCCCTATTTCTAGAGAACTAAGGAGCGTTGTATAAAATCCTTTGAATCTTAGACTAAGGGGCTTCTATCCTACAAAACATATAAAAATAATCAAAATCTGTGATTACCAAGCTTGGTCCTCTCCTTGCATGTTCTGCTAACATACAGCATGCAAACTGCAGCAAATTTACTAATTTAGCAATTTTTCTAAATGTTTTCCTTTATTTTCCCGTTAAAATTGATACAGCCATTAAAAAAAATAGGGAGGGGGGATGTACTTAAAATTTTAAGTAATTTTCCAGGGGGTGAAACTAAATGCAAATGCATATGATTCTTTTCAGAAGTGTTACGTTTTGTTTTGTAAAGTTATAGAATGATAACAGAGCAGCTATCAATGGTTAAATTGCTAAGCACTATTTGAATGTTTAAACATCTATTTCAAGTTACTTTATTTCAGAATGTAATTTTATTGAATTATTTTGACATCGCAAAACTGAAAAAAAAAAAAAAAAAAAAAAAAAAAAACGTAATCTAAGCGTATTTTTATTCTCTATCTTTTGATTAAAAACTACACACATCTTAAAGATTACATGTAACCAAGAATACTTAATATCATTTTTCATGTATTTTGGATGATCGATAGTTGAAAAAACTTCTTATTGTCTCTCAAAATTGACTCTAATTCTAAAATCTTCGAATTTCGGAAACTCGCAGGAAGATTAGTTTAATCCTGTCGTTAGGAGACAGGCTTTTAAGATTGTTTATCGCTGGTAAGTTAATTTTATCTTTCGACGGGAATATTCTTGTGAAGAGGTAGTCTGATTAAATATTTTATAATTCCTTTATAGAAAATGTATGGCGGTTTTTTACTTTTCGCTTATTTTCGTGAATAGTTCATGTATTATTATGAGCATTAACTTGGCATAATTAACGTAATTATTAAAATAACTTTTTGAAAGCAGGAAAATCTTGAAAATTATGTTTGACAGCACATCTATCAAAGTCACTTGTATAAAGGTGAGTCAGTTTTCGTAAATGTTAAAGATTAAAATGCGTTAGTCGCAATGTCAGTTATAATTTAAGATAAATTGTGCGTAAAAAGTTTGTAGAAAAATTATTTTGACAAATTTGTGACAAAATTCAAGTAAATGAAATCGTGTTTTAAAATTTAAAATTTAATTTTAAAAAAACCTCAAAACATTCTGAATGTAGAATTAAATAAAATAAGAATAAGAATAAAATAAATATTAATTTAATCGCAATTAAAAAAAATTATCCAGATATAATTTTTAAACCTATTAAAGTTGATAGAAAACAAGAATGAAAAATCATGCGCCAAGAATAGATTATGAAACACTTTCCAAAATTTCAAGAATACTTTAACAAAACTTTGCTGTTTATTAAGCTAAATAAGATACCTAAATAAACATTTAAGAAAACGCATAACATAATTGAAAACTAGATTTCAGCAATTACTGTCCATAGCTAGAAAGGTACTTCATTTCTTTTGTGTAGCCCTGTACATGATCTATAGATTTATATAGATTATACATAGTATGCTAAAATTTAGTTTAGTAAAGAAAACACATAATAAGTTGAAAATTTACCTTCAGCAATTTCTACCAATATGAATAGAAGGTCACATACTTGAATTCTTTTGTACTTCCCTGTATATTAACTATAGATTTTTATACAAGACACATATTAAGCTAAAACACGCTTAAAACTACTGAAATCACACTTCCAGAAATTGTCATCCATAGGCGGTTATGTACCCAAGTACATCGCTTAGTGTACTAAATATAATTCAGCAGAACTCAAGTAAAATCCACCTTTAAGCAATTCATCCTCATAATTAGTAATCCTTACAAATTCTTTTGTGTAGCCCTGTATATAATCTACAGCATTTATACACACCTCATAGTATGCAAAAATTTACTTAAAAACGCATACCAGAACTGTAAACGCACTTCCAGCAATTATCGCCAATAGACAGTACTAAATATTTTGTGTATCCGTGTAAATGAACGATAAATGCTATGCACATCATATTCTATTGGAAGTATCTTGTAGTAAATCTCACTAATGTATATCAATTTCATTTATATTCGGAATAGTGTAACATAATTAAAATACGCCGCAAACTGTTTTTTCACTTAGGCTATTATGTAACGGAATTCTTTTGTGTAGCCTTGTAAATAAATATTAAATGCTTTGAACCTCATATTCTACAGAAAGCATGTTTTAGTGCTCTCCATAAATACATATAAATTTCATTATGCTTCAAATGGTGTCACTAAAACGTCACTAAAATGCATTTGAAACTATTTCTTCCCATTGATCCTAATGTAACGGAATACTTTTGACTGTCCATGTAAAACAACTATCAATGCTACACATTGCATTTTCAATAAGGATTGTGGTATGATAAACGTCAATCACATATAAAAATTACAGGGCAATCCAAGTATATTTACGAGAATTAGAGCACGGACAGACTGACGGAAGACAGTCAGACAGACAGAGGAACACTTTTCAAATATGTAGGAAAATGTTTAAAATGTAGTAGTTCGAATAGTAATTCAGTAATTCAAAAAATATTCCTTAAAACGAATTTCATTTTAATTGCAATTGATTGCATTGAAATTAGTTGAGTCATTTGAAAAAAAAAATATTTTTTTTACAATAATATTTTAATTACTAGAATGTACTTAGCCTGAAAATGCTTAATATATGAAGAAATTTAAAACTGATTTAAAATATTTTATATAGAAAATGAATTGCAAATATTTTCTTATCTATTGTAACCCTAGAATGCATAACGTGGGTGTTTTGTTCCAGACAGCAAATATATCTTAATCCTTGTCTGCTGTTAGTGGTCTCAGATAACGTTGCTTTTTTTTTTTCAATTTTCAAAGTTTACCCTGTAACTTTCAGTTTAACTACAGATAATAGTGAAATTTTATTTCATTTTGAGATTTAGTACTATCGCTAGAAAAGTTCTTAATCTAGCGTTCTTAAAGTTCTTAAAGAACTTCTCAATAGATGAATTTTTATTATAAAAATCCTGTACAACAATTTCTGTGGGAGTAGTTAAAGGTTAATATGAAGATGAATCCTAGGATATAATGTGTTTGATATTAAAATTTTAAATTATTTTGAAAGCCTCTCAAGAAAAGTAAAAAGTAGCGGCATAAATCGCAAGGGAAATACATATCGTAAAATTTGGGTGGGTTGAGATACGTTTTATCAAACTTTGTCTTAAAAACATTCAGATACTTTATTAATGAAATTCAAAAATATTTTAAGCTTTTAATTGAAATTAAAAACAGATAAGATTTTTCCAACTACAGATAATAGTGAAATTTTGTTTCATTTGGAGCTTTAGTATTATCGCTTGATACTTCTGAATAGGTGAATTTTTAGTGTAAAAATCCTGTACAACAATTTCTGTGGGAGTAGTTAAAGGTTACTATGATGATAAATCCTAGGATTCAATGTTTTTTATATTAAAATTTTAATTTTTTTCGAAAGCCTTTTAAAAAAAAGTAAAATAGACAGACCAGCGGCATATATCGCAAAGAAAATACATATCCTCAAAATTGGTCGCATTGAAGTTTTAATAAACTTTGTCTTAAAAACATTCAGATACTTTATTAATGAAAATCAAAGATATTTTAAACATTTAATTGAAGTAGAAAAAAGATTAGATTTTTGTTACATCCCAATTCGAAGAAAATGGGCGTTTCTGATATTTATTACGCTCATATTAGTGTTCAAGCATAGTCTTTCAGATGTTTCGCTCGTACATTAAATATTATTAACATTCGAATCACAAACATGCAAGGATTTTTTTTAATATATTGTGTTTCTTATGTATTTTTTAACGCTGATTTCGAAACAGGTGTTTAAAAATTTCCATCACGTACAGTTTTGACAAAAATCAAGATTTCTATCTCGCATGGAAAATTATGTATTTAGCCACAAATACACCTAAATTTCCAATTGTTTAATTGTTAATGTAATCATAAAGATACGACTTTATTGTTTTGACACCAACATACTGATTAATAAAGAAATCATATGACTTGAAAATTTTCCATCAAAGGAAAAGTTCTCCAAGCCAGGAGTAAAATATCCTGATGTCCACTCCCATGGAAAATTTTCAAATCATAAAGATACTAATCACCAATAAGCGGCAGCTTCAGCTGTGGTTTTTAAAGACCTTAATAAAGGGACCGGGAGGGATACAATGCTCTACAGATTTGGTTTCCTAGTCTGAGTAGTCCCTTTTAGGCAATCAAATCATCAATAAGCATGCTGCCGTAAATAGTGTGCAGGAATTTGTCACAAACAGTGTTTAAGACAAAAAGTTCTAAAAAGTTGGGGGGAGGATATCTTTCTTCGAGGGGAAGGAAAGTTAATGATAAACGTAAAAAGTTAATGAAAAACCTAAAAAATTGATAAAAATATAATATAACGCTTAATACTCTCTTTTATTTAATTTAGCTTGATTTTTTTTTAATTAAAGATGAATACATAATTTTATAAGAAAAATACTGTACTGTAGAAAGTTACTTTACTGTAAAGATGGAATTTTTTAACCGATTTTACTCTCGCTTCCTGATGTGCCAGAATTATAAAAATTATGTACACCGGCATGTTTCCGATTACAATACAACTGTTTAAAATTTATAGCACTAAACTGTAAATTGATAAATTAATTTTAAGTCATTTTTCCGTTAGTGAAGGTGATACATCGCCAATTAGTCTTTATGGTTACAACTATATACGAGTTACAAAAACAATGGAGTTCATGATGCGCTAAACCCCGCTCGCCCAAATAAGCCAATTGGATGTAAAACTGCAACAATGAAATATTTTAAACGCTAAAATGTAGAAAATATAAATAAAAAAATTAAAGAGTATATTTAAAAATATATACGCTTTAATCAACTAATAGTTTAATATTAATTAAATTGTGAATATACTTTGAGAAACAAATTTAGAAATCTAGGATAGATAGTTTAAATAGTGCTTTTTATCTTTCCTGTTGCAATCCCTTAAAAAGGTAACAAAGTAAAAAATATAGTTTTTTAAATACATTTACCTGTTCATGCTCTCTACTAAACGGAAATCAAAGCGGAGAATTTCCATAATCTGGCTTCCATAATTAAGCTCACGCCAAATGAACGTATTGTAGTGGAAGTTTTTTGGAACAACATGAATTGTAGTCATGGAATGAGGTGTGCTTTCTATGATAATCATTGAATACTTTTTTTAAAAAATGTTTTTGTTTTAACTATTTTTACTTTTATACTTATTTTTAAGTATTTTTTCAATAAAGTTTTTTCACTCGGCTAATTCTTCGACGACATTTACCCGGATCTCCATCCAGGAAAATAACCGCTGTCTCCAGAAATCTCAAGTGATAAAGGTAAAAGTTCGGCACATTTTCTTTTTAATTCTGCGTATAGAAGCCTTTAGAAACACCTACAGTGGTGCAAAAATAATGCAATAAATATTCTGAAGTATCAGACGCATTGAAACAAATAATATTTGCTAAGAAAACTATGATCGAACTTGGATCATTAAGTTGAATTTAGAAAGGAGGAAAGACTTGTTCACTCTACAGTATTATTTAAATAATCACTGATTTATTTTAAATTATAAATAAAAAACATTTTATAAATAAAAAAACATTTAAATAGCAAAACGGAACACTGGAAATATCTTTAATTTTTTTTTTCTATGCTCAATTTGACTTAGCGTTTCTCACAGATAAAAAAAGCTGAAACATACCATATTTACCCATGCACAGTTCTCTCTCGTACATATTGCTCAGGCCATTTTCTGCTTGAGAAAGACGAAAAAAAAATTATCTTTCGTATATAATGCGCAACGCTTTTTTTTTTTTTTTTTTGATTGAGAAAGCTGATTAAAGTTATTTATTGTGTATAATACGCAGCATTTTTTCTCATTGAGAAAAACATAAAAACAAGAACGAAAAATCATGCGTCAAGCATAAATTATGTAACACTTTCCAACGCTTCCAAAATAATTTTACAAATCATTACCGTTTAATAAGCTGAAAGATAACATCTAAGTAAACAATTTGGAAAACGCATAACATATTTAAAAACGTAATTTCAGGAATTTCCAACATATATTTTCAACATATGCAATATTCGGGAAAATATCCGAATACTTTCATTCAGCCCTGTATATGATCTATAGATTTGTATATATACTACATAAGGATGCAAAATTTTAGTTTAGTTGGGAAACGCGTAGCACAGTTTCAAATTCTCCTTCTGGAGTTTCTGTCAATAAACGGAAATGTGTTCGCGAACTTTTGTACTGCCCTATATATAATCTACAGAATTTTTACACACCAAGTAATAGACAAAAGGTGAGTTAAATTTAAAATCGTGTTCAGCAACTTAAAACGCACTTTCAGGAATTATTGTTAACAGACAGTAGAGAATTCTTTTGTGTGTCCCTGTAAATGAACGATGACTGTTATACACACAATATTCTGTAGTAAGCGTCTTGTAATGCACCTTAGTGATATATATAAATTTCAATGCGTTTAAAATAGTGAAACATTATTTAATTAAACCGCAAACGATTTTTCTCCATAGACGTAATGTAACAGAATTCTTTTGAGTGCCCCTGTAAAACAACTATAAGTGCTACACACTTCAGTTGAAATAGAGAACATGCTATAGATAACGACAATAACATATAAAAATTGCAGGGCAATCCGAGCTTATTTACGGGAGTTACAGCACGGACAGACGGCAGACGGCCATACGGTAGACAAACCGAAGTCATAAACACTTTTCAACTAGGTTGGAAAGTGTTAAAAAGAGACGTGTCACTTGTATGAAATGCACCATACTATTTTAACGACAAAAAAAAAGTTTTTTTCAATAAAATTCTGTAAAAATCCTGTCTCACAAGAATAGAAAACCACGACCATAAATTTCCAAATTTACACTTGTATATTTATCATACCTTAAAATACCATAAAATGAAGTTTTCCGCAATAGACACTTTTCACACAAGACATTTTGTATTAAAATATTTATCGACAACTAAAATATTATACTACTAGTAATTTGTAGAAATTGTAGTAGGTACACTCTTAAAAAAATTACTTATCGTAACCATATAATCATTAATAACATTACCACCTTTTGGACTAACAGTATAAGTATAAACTCGATCTTATTTACAATGCTTGCATTCGATTTTTACTTATGCTTGTGTGATTGCATTTGATCGTAATACTAATCTTAAGTATCTCTATAGAACGCTTAATAAAAATCTACGGACTATTAGAAATGGTCGTCATTACTTAAGAATTACTACTATGCGTAGACATATTCGTATTTCCTCTCTAAAAACGAATTAACCATCTTTCTAAATAGTTTTACAAAAGAGTTTATATATTTCGTAATAAGATTATTTTCTGAGCTACCAGATTGCGACTTCTTTGACGTCTAATCGTAAGTTATCACGAAACTTGAATTGTTTCTCTCTCTTAAACATAAACTTAAATTATCTTATCATATTTTTTATTTATTTTTTATATACATTTTATATATATTTTCTTTTGTACATTTTTAATTTAAAAACATACTGTTAAATATACATATATATACATATATAATAATAGGAAATCGCATGTGCTAAAATAACGTAAAAATAAAAGATAAAAAAAATATCAAAGGAGAAAATGAAAAAAAAAACTATATATATATATATATAGTACAAAAATAAGAGGCTATATATATATGTGTGTGAAACGAAGCGGGACTCCGTCGGTGGTTGGGGTTTTCGATCGTGGCTTCGCTGGGCGCCGGGCCGGTGGCTGCGCGGACTGATGGCGGCTCCGTACTTACGTCAAAGTGCTCATTCGGATTCCCTTGCATGTTCTTGTAGTCCTGGGCCGTGAGCGGGATTCGGTTAAATTCCGAGTGAATGTATTTCTGTTTAAATGAAGACACCGTCTATTACGGAACCTGGTTTATTTCTTTTTCTTATATGAGTCCTTTTAAACCAGGCCCATATTGGCGTGAGAGCTGCTTTTTAAGTCTATCTGGACATCGAAGGTTCGTCCATCGCGAGGCAATTCCGAGAGAGCAGATTGGCGTGGATTGGTTAGATGAGGGAAATCGTAAAAAGTTCCTCCTGATCGCCGTGCAATGGTATAAATATGAGATTTTGCATTATTTCTGCTAGAGGTCGTCGAAGTCAAAAGAGGCGTATTTTTAATTTTAATTGGCCGCGAGCTGAGTGATTGATTGTGCGGAATAAAGGCGTTGGCTCCATCGGCCGATGGGATGCAGCAAGATTTTAAAATTGCGTTAGCGTCAGCACAAATATTCTTATGAAGAGTCAGAAAACGATCTCTGAAAGTTATAAGATGCGATACAGGAAAACTAATTTAACAGGGGCAACGCGAATTTCAATCAATTGAAACACAATTATTAAAGCATTTAAAAAGTTTTGATTTAAATTTCTATTTTTTTAAAACGGTAATTTAAAATTTTAAAAGGGGCAAAAAGGGATTTTGCATTTTAAAAAGGGGTTTAGCTTTTATCCTTTCATATATATATATATATATATATATATATAGCCTCTTACTTTTGTAACCAAAAATAACAATTCATGTTTTTGAAAAAAACTTTTTTTTTTCATGGGTAGAGCAAGTTTCCAGTGGCTTTTGGCTACCATTTTTTATTTTTTTAGCTTAGGAACTGATGAAATGTATATATATATATTTTTTACTTTGGCTCTATTTCTGTACTTTAAATTTAACTTTAATTAATTTATTTATTCTGATAAATTATTTTGAATCTTTCTTATTCTTTTATATATTTTTATTTTAAATTTAATTATTTATCATGTAGTTTTATAGTGCAGTTAAACTGAATTTTTCAATAGCTCTCTAATGTCTCGGCCAGTCGCTTACACATGTCTTGAATGTAAAGATGCATCGCAACTAGCAAGTTTATCAAAGAGCTTATATATTGTTCCTTTTGTCCAGAAAAAAGATTGGTTTTGAACTGCGCACGTTTATTCTTCTTTCAAAGTGTGTGCGAATACGAACAGTAAAAGACCACCACTTTTAAACCGCAAGAAAATATTTCTTTCAAACTGAAAGTTTCACATTATGATAAAACAAATAGCAACATAGATACAAGTCGAAAATTAGATGTTGGCAAGACTTTCGTACGTCTATGGAATAAAGAAGAAGAAAAACCGTAAAATCTCTTTTCCAGAAATAATGATCCAGTTAAACATGCATGATTTTATGTTTACGGAAATATTCCATGTATAACACGCATCCTGCTTTTTATCTCAAATATTTTCTTTTCTTTTTTTTTTTAAATCGCATTATGCATTGCAAATATGATCTATTTTTTATATATGAAATTGTTATTACAAACTTTTTATTTTTACATTAATTACTTTTTAATAAATCTTTATACAATATAAGTTTAGAATGAACTCGTAAACTATATTATTTATTTTCAACAAAAATTTTTTTTAACACTAATCTAAATAAATAACATTTCTTTTATTTCAATCACTTTAACATGGTCCAAAATCATAAAAAAGGGAATATGCTTTTATTGCAATTTTTAGTATAGTATATTATATGTACGAGGGTCAGTTGGAAAATAAGTTTCCCCTGTCGACTGTGAACAGAGGTGTGTTTGAAAGACAAAAAATGTAATGAGACATTAAAGATAAAACATAACTTTATTTTTCCACATAAGTACCAAGTACATTGAGACATTTGTCATACCGCTTTATAAGCTTCAAAAAGACCTCCATGAAAAAATCAGGGTTTTGCATACGGACGAAGCGTTGAACGGCTATGGGCGAAAGACGACACAGCAGGTGAACGCGAACGTGCAAGACACCGATCCATGGGGTAGAGGTCGACCGCGATCAAGTAGATGGCGCTGTTGACGTCAACAGCGCCATCTGCGCAGGACTGCAATAGCGCTATCTGCTTGATCGCAGTCTACCTCTACCCAATGGTGTATCTGTGTCTTGCACGTTCGCGTTCACCTGCTGTGTCGTCTTTTGCCCATAGCCGTCCAGCGCTTCGTGTGATATTAGTGGGTCCTTTTGGCCATGGGCCATGATATTTGAACTCAAAGCTAATTTTAACCGAGCATAGCTCGGTATGCCCTTCTCGTATATATATACATATATTATATATATTTATATACAGGGTGATTATAAAAAAAACTATCCCGACATTTGGGCCCCACTGGACATTTGGGCCACTGAAATTTTGGCAAAAGGTATTTTCAGGTATGCGCTCAAGAATGATATGGAAAACAACAGTGTCACTGAAACAGTTACGGTTACAGTGAGAAAATTTCGAAAAAATCAAATAGCAACACCCAGTTTTTTGTATTGGAATGTGATCTCCATTGTGAAAAATCCTAAATAGCGTTAGAACGGCAACTGTAGCATGAAAATCACCGGAACTAGGCCAGGGAAATGTAAAAAGGACTTTGCCGTGCACCAGAGCATTAATTTTCTTTTCATTTACGTCACACGTCACACCGTTTCATTAGCTGATATGCCAGCCTGATTAGTTCTCCACAAAACGAGAAGAAGAAAGAAAGAAACGCAAATTTAGGGTTCAACGTAAGACACAGTCATGACTAACATCGTCACGCTAGGTGAAAGAAAAGGCACTGCGAAATGCTAGCCGCGTATGTTCCTTTCTGCCATTCCGAAAAAGATGCCGCTTTCAGGGAAAGAACGTGGGGAAATCGTAAAGATTTATTACCTGAATGGACAAAATGCCGCAGAGGCATTGCGAGTTTACAGCAGAAACCATGGATTACGGGGAGGCCCTTGCACTGTCAAAGCTGTATGGGACTTGATTCATAAATTTGAAGAAACTGGTTGCAAATTCGATCGACCTCGGTCTGGACAACCTTCTGTTCCTGTGGAAGCTGCTGCAGAAGTCCATCAGACGATAAGCACAGTTCGTCCCGCAACTGCACGTGGTGTTTCACGTGTTCTAGATCTACCGAATTCAACTGTACGCAAGATTCTGTGCTCTGTTCTAAACATGTTTCCGTATCGATTCCAGCGTGTCCAGATGTTGGAAGCGGGAGACTATCAATTACGGCTGGATTTTGCAAATCAATTCCTTATCCGGTACGATGAAGATAGCAGCTGGCCTTTACGGATTCTGTGGACAGATGAGGTGCATTTCTCGTTAACTGGTAACGTGAATTCGAAAAATTAAACACTGGCAGAGAATAATCCACATGATGTGCATGCACGTCCATTACACGAGGAAAAAGTGACTGTGTGGTGTGGTATAACGAGTACGTTCATCCTCGGCCCTTACGTTTTTGAAGAGGTTACTGCCGGTGATCTGCAAACGTGTACAGTAACGAGTGCTCGCTATCTGGACATGTTAACTCATTACGCGATTCCCGCATTGCAACGGCAAAATGCTCTATCTGAAGTTGTGTGGATGCAAGATGTCGCTCCTCCACATGTCGGGTCTTCAGTCAAACGTGTCTTAACTCAACAGTTTGGTGACAGAGTTATCTCGTGCTATATTTCTGGTTTCTGGATAGGATTTCTGGCTGTGGGGATATCTGAAATCCAAAGTGTATCAGATTCGTCCTCAAACTGCATCTGATTTGAAAGATGCCATCAGAACTGCGATTCAAGAGATTCTATTGCCATGATACGTGCTGTAGTGCTATCCACCATCAACCGCATGCAAACTGTCATCGTGTGTGAAGGAGGTCATGTGGAAAATTTGTGAAACACAATAAAATGCTTTATTTTATGGTGCTTCTCTGTCCTTATTGGGTGTCCTCACTTTTAGCCTATCTACCGCCGGTGATTTTCATGCTACAGTTGCTTTTCCAACGCTATTTAGGGTTTTTCACAATGGAGATCACATTCCAATACAAAAAACTGGGTGTTGCTATTTGATTTGTTTTTAAATTTTCTCACTGTAACCGTAATTGTTTGAGTGACACTGTTGTTTTCCATATCATTCTTGAGCGCATACCTCAAAATACCTTTTGCCAAAATTTCATTCAGTTTCTGTGAATGGTATGATAGTTAGGGGCACAAATGTCGGGATAGTTTTTTTACAATCACCCTGTATATGTAACACCTTTGAATACAAAATACATTAAACAAGTTCTTGCAACAAATCTAACCAAATCTCGGATTTAAAGGTAGGTAATTATAAAGTGTACACAGAATACAATTACGTTAATATTTACCAAAAAACCCCTAAGCAAAATAAATCATCATCAAAATTAATAATGGTAAATAATCCACTAAATCTACTTGAAAGTAGATTTTATAAAATTGCATTGCGAAAATACAAAGTATGAGCAAATGATACCAAGAACCAATACTAATTATTGTATAAAAAATAATAAATACACAGTAAAATGTGCGATGCAGCTATATAAACTATGTATTT
Source organism: Maratus michaelseni (assembly GCA_963931845.1). Classification (NCBI taxonomy): domain Eukaryota; kingdom Metazoa; phylum Arthropoda; class Arachnida; order Araneae; family Salticidae; genus Maratus; species Maratus michaelseni. Next base: position 249,922,540 of record OZ007590.1, on the reverse strand, counting down.
CCAACAGAAAATTCAATGATAATAATCAGAGATAAATATTGAAAATCTATATCTATATATATATCTGTGTGTGTTATGTCGTATATAATGTACGATAATTAACCTAAGTATATTATATAATGTATAATAGTCAGTGCTATGGTTTTGTGATGAAAATAAATGAAATCTACACTATACATTTCTTTAATTTTTTTCCAATTCTTTAAAATTTTTAATAATAATATAATTTTATACTAAAACAATTCTGTAAAATATATAACATACCTACAGAAAACAAAAATTAAACTTTCAGTAGATAATGCTTCTAATTTATTGTGTGCATATCAACTGAGACAAAAAAAAATATATTAGAAACTTTTCCGTTTAAAATTAAATAAAAAATAAAATTATTTAAGTTGTGTAATTCTTAACTTCATTAAATGCAGAAGATAATTTCATTAAGATCTGCAAAAGCAGTCCTACATATGAAGTTTTATTACTTTATTATTTATCTTAGTCTTAATTAGTATAAAAATATTGTTTTAGCAAACATTACTGTAAAGCAAAATGAATTCAAAATAATTATAAGACACAACAAACACATCTTTCTTTGAGATTAAACATATATGAATTACAATATAAAGTTAATTAGGAAAAATCTTCTCTAACTATTAACTACTATTTTTCTAAATTATAAATAATTAGATTCTAACAAGCTTAGCTGTTTGTTTATAATAATATTTTAGAAAATGCTTCAAAGTTTGTAGATCCTAAGGGAAATCAGATTCTTATTTCTAATTTACGAAAAATTGTAAATGTTTAAACTGACTTCAGAGCAAAAATAAACAAATTGTTGTCGTCAGCATTTTCCAAAGAAGAAACATCTTAAAACTCTAATGTACACGGAAATTTGTTTAACCATTTCAAAGGAATTTTAAAAGCTTATTTAATTATTTGAATATCTTTAACCGTGTGGCAGGGTTTGGATAGACTGTTCTGCAATAGTGTAAGCAAAAACATGTCCATGAGTAACGCGGACGTCATATCGAAGGGGGAAACAACCTAGACAGATATTTTTACTTTTTCGCCAATTAATTTACTTTTAAACATCACACAATTTGAATTCTAACATAGTTGAATAGGGAAATAAAATGCACTTTCATATGCAGTTTCTTTGAAAACTGTATTTACTGTTTTTATGGATTTTTAAAATAATTTTCAAGCATGATGTTTTGAAAAGCTATTTCAAAAATAACCGTACAGCACGATTACGAAAGATGAACCCATTTGCACTTAAAACAATGTAAATAATTCCTCATTCTTTTTGTTTTTCTTTCATTATTCCGTAATTACAAATTGCTAGACGAAATTAAAACTTCATAAGAAAACAAACAAAACACGAAATTAACAGACACGTAATCGAGTTACGTGCTTAAATACACTAATAATCAAAAATAAAAATGTTTGGTTGTATGTTTATTTGTTTGCTTGTTTGTTTGTTTGTTTGTACATTAGTGTGTTTGTGTGTTTGTTTGTTTGGGCATTTGTACTTTTGTACATTTGTACTTTTTTTACGTTTGTGCATTTGTACATTTATTTGTACATTTATTTGTACATCGATTACAAAATTCCATCTTTACTTACAATAAATAGACCAAATGCGAGTATAATTTCCGCTCAAAGGGAATACCGCTTCCGTACATTGAATTTATTAATTACAATTTATTAATTAATAAACTACTATTACCCCGAATTTTTTTCATAATTTTAGTTTCAGTAGCTTCGTAAATAGAAGGGGGGCATATTTTTGCAGTGCATTTTCGACGATATCTCTTCAAATATAATACCTAAAATTAATACAAATATATTTTTTAGTTCGATTTCACGAGATTTTTCGAATGATACCTTACACGATACTTAAAAAGTAAATCTATTTTTCAAGTAACTTAATTATATCTCGGCTTATTACAGACAATCTTTTTCGAAAATCATTATCAAATATCCTCGGATGATTCTGCGTCGATAGATCCCTCGAGCGCCCGTTAACTCTCTCGCTGACCGCGCGAAAAGTAAAGTTTGTTTGTAACGGAAAAATGCGTTTTTCTCAAAAACTATATTACTTAGGAAAATCGCTATACTTTTCCTACAAGGTTTAAATAAACTTCTATTTCCCCTAATTTTTTCATATTTTTAGTTTCAGTAGATTCGGAAATAGAGGGGTGGGGGACATCTTTTTGCAGCACATTTTCGATGATATCTCTGAAAATATAATGCATAAATTAAAACAATTATATTTTTGAGTTCGGTATTACGAGATCTTTCACTCGATAGACAAAATAAAACATCTTTTTTCAAGTAACTTAGTTAGCCTCCTAAATTTGTATTTAAACATATTTGTGAATGGCTAATAATCTGAAAATATGTGGGTAAAAAGACTTGTGGGTCAATTTTCCCAACTTTGAAGTTTCCATGTCCCATAGTTTACGAGAAAAAGGGCTCTGACAGACGGAACCACAGGCACAGGAGTGATCTTGTAATGGTTCCATTTTTACTTTTTAAGTACGGAACTCTAAAAACCAAGTTGAGTTAAATAAAAGAGTTTAAAATTTAACAAATATGTGACTCCACATCACAAGGATTCCCAGCAAAATGCCACAATTTAATTTTGAATAGCACACTTTTATATATTCGTCTTATTTATCGAAGATTTCTATAATTAAAAAAGGGAAATATATATATATTTTTTTTTTGGAAATAGTAATTTTGTGGGAACCTTGTAATGTACCCTGCATTTGGCTTTAATATTTCTTTTCGTTTCGAAAGTACATCCCTTGCTCTCATTATGGTAAAAATTATATGCAGGCTGATAGTTCTTCATTCCTTTGGCTTCCAATTAGTACTTCAATCGTTTTATCTTGTTGGCTTTGTAATGTATGCTGTTCACCTGAAATATTAAAAACGAAAGAAGATCACATTTTCTGTACCCCCTTCAACTCAGCTCAATAAAACTTACTGAGACGTGACTTTTGGCTGCTGTGGCAAACTTCACGTGACGAACCACATCTGTGTTATAGTATCAGAACTCCACAATACATTTTAAGGTATGCATTTCGTATTCAAATAAATATAGTAAAACCTATGTGAAACAAAATCCACTTTAAATAGTTTTTTTCACTTATCTACTATGTATATAAATGCAAATGGGAATTTCAGTCCGGCTGCTTATAACGTAAGTTTTAACGAATACATTCTGATGGGACTTGCACTGTTAGTTAGATAATTTTTCAGGGAATGTTTTAGCATGTAACATATCGTTCTACATTGCTTAGTTCTAAAATTATGGAGGAAAGTTCTATAATCAGGTGAACCCGATTATGAAGGATTAGCCTTTAGAAAGTAAAGGCTAATCCTTCATAATCAGGTGTTATACTGGTTGAAAGTTATACTGGTGGGATTTTGTTAGTTAGTTTGTTTGTATTATTAGTTAAGTAACTTTTTAGGGATGGTTTTACTATATTGCATATCGTTATACCTCTCTTTACCAAATCCTACTGTAAATCAACTAAAAGAGTTGGTCCTTAACAGCTCGAATTTTGTCTACACATTAGAAAAAATATAATAGCACAATGGCGTTCGTATCGTTTTTCAGTAATACGGAAGAACACTCCAGGTAAAGGTACATATTGCTTTAAAACACAAGGTCAAATTCACCAATATGTTTTGTTAGATTCAAGGTTCTTTTAGAGAAAGACGACCAGCGTAGCAGGCGAATCCTGCTAGTAAGGTATTATTAAATGGTATATTTCTGACAGGACCATGAGATATTTTCATTTAAAATGGGATTACAATATAGGTTCCGTTTTCACAGCTTTTAGTTAACTATTGTTTTATGTATCAGAATAAAGTGATATATATTAAATCAATGGGAAATTTTCGATTTCAAGACCATTTAATGCAGTGTCAAAAACATTTGAGATTTAATAAATTTCAATGGTTATTAACAAAAAAAATCAAATGATCTTACAGCTTCAAAAATGTCTGTCATTTTTCTGTCAATAAATGAATACCAGGTGTGCAAAAGGCACTGTTTTTCGATGGAAAAAAATGGATAAATTCATATGAACTTCTTCAGTGTTGTCAAATCTTCGATTATGCAAATATTGCGGCTATTTGAATGAATGATAATTCGAGGACGACAAATTTAAAGAAGCAAACTGGTTCTTGAGGCATCCCCATCACATTTCACGCTATTTGGCTTGAATTCAGCGGATGATACATTGATTTTGCATTGGTTTGAAGCAAAATGACCTTTTTCGGCGACAATTACCAGGAACACAACAGCAAATTTTCTATTCCTCGCAGTAGACCTTGGCATACATGGTGCGCTCAATTAAGTCCCAATGGGTGAAGCCGTTTCAATTCCAGAAACAGAACATCAGATTTCACTTACAAAATTTACGGTGCATTTGAACTGCTTTATAACTAGGTTAAAGACACTAGTACGGTTTGGCACACGAAAAACAGTACTTATTCATATTTACGATACTGTTCAAACAATGAAGATGCGCGTGACTTTTCAAATAGAGGCGGGAAATCGAACTTGTTTCGCTTTTATTTTTTGAGCCAATGACTCTTGGGACAATTTTTTCTTCTACTTTCAAAACCTTTGAAATGTTTCATAACCGCAAAAGAAATTCTCGGTCAATATCGGGTTATTAAAATCGGACTCAAATCGATTGATTCGAGTACTGAATTTTGATCAACTTCTGATTATCGTACGGATTTTGTCTGATTGTTCAAATTGGTGTCTCCTTTTCGGAAGTGCCGTACCATCTAAGAAGTGTATTTCTTGATGCAATTTGCAGAAACTTTTGTGTGTTTAATGCTTTTAACGCCAGTTTTAGTATCATGATACAGTTGAAACTTTTAAAGAAGCTATTTGCAATATGACCCTCTAGTCGGCTTCATAAATAGAGAAACAAGTGCAGGACTCAGTCAATACACCAAAATATACTTATATATTCTGCATGGTTATTCTTTAAATCACAATTCAATAAGCGGTTGAATTATTTTTTATTTAAAAATATTTTTAATTGATTTCTTGATTGCGTCTCAAACCTTTGCCACAATCTTAATACTTTGAAATATTTCCTACTTTATATTAGTCATAAGTAAATAGCATGTTTTTTTTTATCATCATTTATTTCTACTTTTATTACCTTTAATCAATTTTTTCAACATATTTCAAAGAACATCCTTCCCAGAATATATTAATGAAAATATACTCTAAATTTTTCTTTTAATTTTTAAATGTTACTTTATTTACGTTCTTTTGACAATAAAATCTCAGAAACAGCAGTTTTGAGTTTTGTCTAATTTTATGGCCCTCCAAATGCAACAAAACAAACACGGCTTAGTTAACGTGAAAAAATTGCTTATCTTTATCTTAAAAATGTATCTTTTTTGTCTGGATATTTTATTATAGTTCTTTTAAATTGTATACAGGAGAGTATTAACTTTTATTGTTTCAAGCATATTACCCAAAGCAATTCTTTAGAATCCAATATAACGTATGACTTTTTGTTATTTTCTAGCATAAATGTAAAGGGTCATATAACGACAAATATTTTCTGAATTGTATATAAAGTAAGATTTACGATTAATTAAAAAATACTATTTAAAAGCCTACTAAATTCATGCACCATTCAATGAGTGACTTTTCTAGGTCACAGTTCAATAGGCATAATGCAGTAAAACCTTTAAAAATATGACGTTAATTAACGACTTAATTAAGACAAATGAAAGAATGCATTTAGATGCACCTTTTATTTCATTTGCTTGTATTGAGATTTTGGCGGAAGTTTAAATAATACACTTAAAATTAAATACTAAATAATTTGCAATTATAAATGACTTAATAATAAACATCATTAAATGTTTATGTTTAGAGTACAAATATGAATTTAAAGTAGTGTTTAAAGCACTGTACTGAACTGCGTCATATTTTCTGAAATAAATTATAATCTATAAATAATCTATAAAGTGTTAATAATACACTGCTAACCGTACATTAATCCTTTGGTTACAGGACAAGACTGGTGTCTAATTTTATATTCAATCGTACCACAATTTGCGATTTTTTCTCTTTCTGGCAGATTGCTCTTGCAAATATTCTAGTATATGTGAATGGTAGAGATTAGTTTTCAAAAAGGTGGTATGAATATAATACAAAATAATCCACTGGGATGAAGATATCCCAAACCATAATCAAAGAGTTAAGGAAAAATCCAATGAATAGCAATAATCCCTCCTTCAGTATCAATGAAAACCCTGCTATAAAGCACCGGTTCCCATTCAAACACCGAAGTTTAGCAGCATGGAATGTCGTAAATACCTGTGAACATAACCTCCTGGGAACACAATAGTGCTGATGGCATCACGTGAATTCCCCACACCAGTTCGTAAAACCAATGGTGTAGAATGGTGGTCCCTAACTTTTTATCACATGCGGCACACTTTTCACAATCAATTTCCATTTTTGAGCCTATCAGGCTTAACATGATCTTGTGGAAAAGGGGGAGGGTGTAAGTTGTTAAGAAAAATAAAATAAACTTATTTCTAAACAATTCTGCAATATTCATACAATAAATTTATATTTTAAAACTTTGAATAATGTTCCATTTATCAGAATTTGAACAAACATGTTTGCCACAAACCTAATAAAACCAAAACTTGCTCATTTAACTTGGAAAATTCTCGTTCAGAATGAAATTTCAAGTTTCCTTATTTTAATTTTTTTGTTGTTTTTCAATATTTAATTTCATTGGGTTTATTTATTTATTTTTCTGGGTCGTCCATGAAACTTCAGGAAAGCGTACACGAAGCGCCGGTTAAGAACCGTTAATGCATAGAGTCTTTTAGCTGAGATAGCGATAGTTGGGAGAGAGATACAGAGCTGGGTGAACCGCCTTCCTCAGGAAAGGATCGAAATTGTGGAAAAAATATGCTGTGCCCAAGTCAGACTTTCGCCCCTGCGATGCCTATTAAAATGAAAACTGCACCTCACGTGCTCTGCTTCTTTGGAACTTAATATTCTGTCTCTGTTGGCGATAGACCTTTAAAAAGAAAATAAATAAAATATTTACTTCAAAAAAAAGGTAAATTTATGTGAAATTTCAGAAGGTTGTTAATAAGGTGCAAAACAAAAATGAAATATAAGTAATAATGGCGCCAAATCGGAACATATTTGTGCACAATAAAATATTTTATTATTTCATTATAAAGCGATTTTGTTAATATTCTAAAACTATTGAAGTTGTTTTGTAAAATAAGCAAATATACAGAGGGTCCATAAATTATTGTTAGGGTCTTCTTTCCTCATAACTTTTGATTTAAGTACATTACGACAAATATTATCACATATTCGTAAAGTACATCTGAAAAAATTTAATAACACAAACAAAGTTAAGTTAGCTTTGATAATTTATGCAGCAACCCTAGTGGCGCCCAATTACGGAAAACTGAGACCTTAGAATTCAAAATGGCGAGTGCATAAGAGAAAGTAATGTTCGTATTGTGGTTCTTCGAAACAAAATCATTCAACACTACATAACGTCGTTATTCAATTAATAATTTTTGATAAATTTTATAAAATTTTAATATTAATTATTATTTTATTGTAATCGCTATTAGATTAATAAGGTTTCGACATGCAACTTTACGTATATGTAACTTTGTTTATATTATGAAAAACACTTTTAAGTTGTCTTTCACGAAAGTGTAATAATATTTTTCATCATGTTCTTAAATCAAACGTTATGATGTAATTAAACCCCGACAATAATTTACGGTCACTCTGTATATATGTATATTTACTTTGGAAAAAAACTGTTTAATTACAAAAAGTATATTTTTTTATGTTAGTCAAAAGATATTTTCAGTGGCATGCATACATTGCGTGGGGCGCAACATGCCACGATCTTAAAAATATTTATTTTATTTTATTTATTTTTTATTTATTTTTATTTTATTACCATCATCGTTAATTACTTGGTTAATTTTCAACCGAAACTTTTGTCGTTTAATTTTCTATTTTTGGTGTATCCTAACAAAGGTACTTCCACTTACTTAATTTTTTCTTTAAACTTAATTTTAAAAAATACAGCTTTACAGCCTAGGCGTTAAGTTTTTTCGTTGCAACTAGGCATCCCCTTCAGCATTTTACATTGCTTTACCACAACAAAAACTATGAATGCATATACACGAATTCTTTTAAAGATTCCAGGTATTCAAAATTGTTGCCATTTAAGAGTCCCTATAATATTTAATAAATTATGCAATCAAATTAGGAAAAAATTTATAAAATGTTAAGAAACAAAATCCGTAAGCACTATAGAACGTCATTAATTAATTAGTAACTCTTTAATACATTTGATGGAAATTTTAATTATTATTATTATTTTATTATAATCGCTATTAGATTAATAAGGTTTCGACTTGGAACTTTGTTTGCATTACTAAAAAAAGCTTTTTAAATTGTACTTCACGAATGTGTAATAATATTTTTTATCATGTGTTTAAATCAAACGTTACGATGTAATTAAACCCCGACAATAATTTATGAACACTCTGTATATATTTATATTTATTTATTTTGGAAAAAAATTATTCAATTAGAAAAAGTATAATTTTTTTATGTTAGTCAATGGATATTTTCAATGGCATACATTGCGTGAGGCGCAACATGCCGCAATCTCAAAATATTTTATTTATTTATTTATTTATTTACTTATTTATTTATTTTTTACCAACACTGTTAATTACTCGGATAATTTTCAACAGAAACACCTGTCGTTTAATTTTCTATTTTTGGTGTATCCTAACAAAGGTACTTCCACTTTCTTCATTTTTTTCTTTAGACTTCATTTAAAAAAATATACAGCTTTATAGCTTAGGCGTTAAGTTTTTCCGTTGCAGCTAGGCAGCCCCTTCAGCATTTTACATTGTTTTACAACAGCAAAAAATATGAATGCACATACGCGAATTCTTTTAAAGATTCTAGGTGTTCAAATTGTTGCCACTTAAAAGTCCTTATAACATTTAATAAATGAAAAATCAAATTAGGAAAAATTTATAAAATGTTAAGAAACAGGCAAATTTTCATATAAAATTCAACATCCCAGTTATTTATTAGAATAGATCTTTTTCTACGATTAAATATTTTTTATTACCATACATACAGTAAAAAGGAATTAAAATTCAGATATTAAAATAAAAGATTTTTAAGTTTATGTACCTTTTTAAATCATCCTAGAATATAATAATTTACAATGATTTTACAAAAAAAAAATTGTTTTTTCTCTATGAAAAAAATATATTTTAAGCACAGATAATTATATTTCTTTCTCTAATATAAATATGAAGAAGATGCATTGCACGGTATATTTTCCCTTAAAAATTAAAATTTATTTGCTTTTAAATAATTTTTGGAATTACATCTCGTGGAACATTTTTCAGATAAAAATGAGAAATAAATGCTCATTCAATGTTTTGTTTTCTAGCTATTATATTTTAATTTAAAAATCATGCTTCAAGTAGTATATTGTGATTTATCCTTCAAAATGAGCTTAATATATTTTTTTTAATTTCTGTATTGTATTTATATATTAAATCTACAGTATCATAAAATGAAAATGCTTGCACAATAAGGAAATATACATATTCTTTGTTTGCAATGCTCGTTCTATTTTTAAATACATGGTGAAAATAAAAGATATAAATTACTTGAAAATTATAAGAATATTATATAAAATTTCAAAATAAAATTTTGTTAATGGTATTCCATGTGATTAATTAATGTTTTATTTTATTTATTCTATTGTGTTGCTTCATATTTTTCACAAATATTTGATATATAAGCAAAAGTAAATATATGTGGGAAATTTTGGTTGTAGTGTCCATAAAATATAACAGTATCTTAAGATAAAATTAATCTCTTGGTGTCTAGGGATCAATAATTGATAGTGTACAATGTTTTCAAAGTTAGGTTATGGAGAATTTTTAAAAAAAGTACATAAAACTGCAAATAGATTGACAATTGAAAGCATTAAAAATTTACTTCGTTTGCAGGTTTTATTGACAAAAATGTGGAAAAGCAGTATCCTTTTTTTTGTAATTGAAGAATATTTATGAATCGTAGGTATTCGAGCATCAAAAATAGAAGAAAACATTGTTATCATTTTTATATGTATTATTTATTATTTTGCATTTTCTTTCTTTTTTTTAATGCTAGCTAATCAGCCCGGTGTCGCCCGGTAGTGAATCTCGGTGGAATTCGCCGCCATCAGCATCAGCGCGTCATTTTGTGATTTTAATTATGATTATTAATTAATATCTGGGTTAATTAACAAAAACTGATAAATCTAAGTCTCATGTGCATCGTATTTTTAAGTATATTTATCTTAACTTTATTTTATTCTAATGTATGACGATTTACTTATTAATTTGGAAACACTGGTTTAGGCAATGTTTTGAAGTGTCAGAAGCATTTCCTGTAACAATACATAATGCACATTTCTATATCTAGAATCGTATCTTTTACAAAAAGTATACTTTTTACAAATTACCTGTTTTTAAACTGAATTTTCATGTTTTTGAAAACGAGTACTATAATTGAATGTGGCTTTATCAAAATCTTTCAAAACAAACTACTCAAATAAATTCAAAACATTTTAACCGTTTTTATTTTGTTTTCTTGCATAACAGTTAAAATCTAAACAATATATATATGTATATGCAACACATGCATTTCAAGATTTTTAAGATTAAATTTAAATTAAATTTCGCATACACGTATAATCCACTTTTGTTACCAAAAAAAAAAAAAAAAAAAAAAACAGTGGCTTCCTGAAATTTATTACAAAAACAGTCTATCATGATCGAAAAAATAAATCTCATACTTGTAGTTTTTAAAACAGTTTTTGGGATTAGAATTCAACAGCAATAAGCAATATATATACTATTTTCTCAATTTATTATGTTTCCATTATTATTATTTTCGAAGCTTCATCTCCACTTTAAAATAAAATAAAGCTTTTTTTTAATTTTATTTTTTTAGTCCCATATGCAAAGTCATTTTATTTATTTTGCTGAAATTTTGTTTTTACTTTTGTTTATTGTGCTCTAATATAATGTAATATATTTTGTAACTTCTAATGAAATTTTCTGATTTCTTTTTATTATATTCGTAACTTTATACTTATTTGGCGACCATTAATAAATATAACTCATACTGAAAACTTGATCGGTTTTTAAAAATTGCGTAAGCGGATGACTTCACTTTTTTATAACTTAAAGTTACCTTCCAAGATAAACGCAACAATTGCCAAAAAAAAAAAAAATTAATGCATTAGAGAATTTTTTTTTAATACGTGCAAATAAAATTTAAAGTATAATTCTGTTTGTTTTTTAAATGATAAAAAATCACCTTTAGTTTAATGTTAAGCAGCTAACAATTTATGTAATTTAAAAAATGTGAATGCTAATTCACCTTAAGAGCCTACGCTAGTCACGCGAAGAAACGCTCAAGCCGTTGTTAGTTTTTAGTTTTTTGATTTTGGTTACAGTTTTTTTATAAGCGGACATTTTCAATTTTAGAACCGGTTGGAACCGGTTCTGAAAGTGAAAGTACCTTTATATGAAAAAACGGGAACCAAAATCGAAAAAGTAAAAACTAACAACGTTAGAGATCGACGTCAGCTATGCTATGCAAAAAAAATCATTTCAAAATATCAAAATGCGAGCGAAAAATCGCGCAAGAACCTTCCCATAGACTTAACATTAGCTTGCGCGATTTTTAGCGTGACTGATGTAGGCTCTTAATACTAGTCACACAAAAATATCGGGAATCATTTTCTAGCAGTACAAATCATTTTCGTAATTTAATTATTTTTTAATCGTGAAGGGATTATATAAAATAATGTTAATAATAATTATTAAAATTAGTTCATTAAAAAGTAATGATGCATTTTCTTTACTCATGATGCATTTTCTTTGGCGTATTTTGCCAGATCAAAGTTTGATGGGGAATTATAAAGTTAAATGAAAGATTGCCGTTGCCACAATATTATTACACAAACATCGTAGAACATGTTAACAAAAATACTTTAATTTATTATGAATAAAAAATCTTCCAAGGGCATAACTGGAGATCGTGCCTATAGTATATGCAAAAGTGGGTTACTTCACGATAACTCATAGTATCGACTGTAGCTGCAGTAGAAGTCCGATCTTATTCCTTCTCACAGCAACTCCACAAACTCAGACAATTACGTTTTCCAGTACCATAATAATTTACATAACACAAAGGTATATGCTACTGATTGAAACAAAGGTTTGCACTAATTGACGCTTAATCATATGCAGTAGTGGAACATGCTAATAGTACATAAAGGGATACTTTGTATTTAGTCATTAGAAAAAAAATGGTAATTTTCAGTTTCCCATATAGACCGGGAGACGGCAGCACAGACAATCACCTCATCGAGTTCACGGCTGAAATTCCAGAATTAGTTAAAACTTGATTCGCATATTAAAACGCAATCGGTCTGCCAAGTCATATCTTGGTGGAAAATACCCGAAAACCCGATTTTAGCGGTTGGCTCGTAGGTTTACCATTGTGTGTTCCTGCTCCCAGTTCTCCATGTTTTCATACCTTTAGGTGCAGGAAAACGCAATGGTAAACCTACGAGTCCACCGCTGAAATCGGGTTTTAAGGTGTTTTCCACCAAGATATAACTTGGCAGACCGATTGCGTTTTAATATGCGAATCGAATTTTAACTAATTCTGGAATTTTAGCCGTGAACTCGATGAGGTGATTGTCTGTGCTGCCGCCTCCCGGTCTATTAGTTAAATATAACATGTAAATTAAGAAAAGTAACAAAAAAGTAAAATCGAATTGCTATTCGTATTCGTAGTGTAAATACTAAATTAATTAATGAGATTAGATATCAGTTAGTAGATGAAAATATAAATGTTACTGTCAAGGATGTAAGCATGTCAAAAATGGAAATAGAGGCTCACGCAGAATAATGTTTAACATGCAGGCCAGAAAATGAGGAGCTTGGGCCGATGCGTGAGTTCAATACTAGCGCGATCAAGCAGGCCAAAAGTGTGCAAGGTTTTCAGAGTTTTCCTTGTTCGAAAACGATAATTTGGGTCACTTTTCCTTCAAAAGTTCTACCTAAAGATAGTCTTCCCTTACAGCAATATGGTCAAATTTTAGTGATGTTTAACCAAATATATGCATCCATCTCAAACTGATATTAATAAAAAATATCAATCTATTTACAAAGATTATCCAGAAAATATTTCATAAACAGCCAGTGGATGGCAGGCCATGCATTACGGAAAGCGTGTGCGCATGTCTGGAAGATGCAGGTTGGGACTATCATATGTGATAATTGACATTTCATAGTACCGACTATAAAAGTCGGCTCTTATTCTTTCTGCTGCTGAATGCGAAGTACTGATAATTACTATCCAGCACTGCTGAAACTGTGACGAATCATTCAGAACTTGAGGCGTCGAATGCCCAGTACAAGTTTTCTGTCAATTAACCATAAGCTCGCCCACATACAGCTCATCACACAACACAGCTTCTGCAAGAGTTTCGCCAGTAGGAGCTTTACTATTCATACAATAGTCATGATCTCACCTCCACTGCTTACCATGTTTTCTCCTACTTCAGGAAATTTCCTATTTGGTAAGCACTTTCAAAAGTTGCAGAGATGCAGACTATTTTCACACACTTCCTATCCCATACGTAAGTCTTCTGCGACACAGGTATACAAAAATTGAACTCACTATATGAATAATGTTTCAATTCTGGTAAAGAATACATTGAGAAAATAACTCATCGATTCCGGTATTGCTCCAGTGTATGTTTTCATATAACAATGTTTTATTTCTGTTCACGGTTTTAGAAAAACTTTATTTCTGGGTAAGAATCATAAAACGTATATATAATAATGGCAAAGCCTCATATGGATAAGACCAACCAATATTATGTTCTTTAAAGGTCTACGGAATATACTTGATTGCTGTGAAGAATCACTCCGTTCCTTGAATTCTTTATTATTTGAACTTATTAAATTATTCGAAACATTCATTGAGCACTTCAAAAGTTGCACACAGGTATACAAAAATTGAACTCACTATATGAATAATGTTTCAATTCTGGTAAAGAATACATTGAGAAAATAACTCATCGATTCCGGTATTGCTCCACTGTATGTTTTCATATAACAATGTTTTATTTCTGTTCACGGTTTTAGAAAAACTTTATTTCTAGGTAAGAATCATAAAACGTATATATAATAATGGCAAAGCCATTATCATAGTATTTTAATGAAAACATTCGTATTCACTTGTTTCATTTATCTATATGTACAGGATATCTCTTATTATCGTTGGTTCTTAAACTGTTAGTTTTAGAAGTACATAGTTTTAATTTCAAAAATGTTTTAAATATTGTTTTTCTTCATATGAAAAGTCATTTACGTCAAAAAAATTATTGTTTTTTAAAGTTACGAAATTGAAATTTTTGCACGGTTCCTGCGTTCTATGATTTATATTTTTTTTAAAAAACTTTGTCCATGCTAACAAGTAAACCAATAACAATATCATTTTTCTACAACCAAAATTAATTGAGGTGTGATACTTTTAATTTTATGAATTCTCAATTTTTTCCAACACTAAATACGCCATTTCTGTTTTTCGTGGCAGAAAGAGCCAAAATTCATAAAGATCACAACTCGTCAAATTTCGGTCATAAAAGAATGGAATTTTTATTGTTTTACTTATTAGAGCATAGATAAAGATTTTTTAAATATAAATTACAGAACCCAGGAAACGTGAAAAAGTTTTAATTTTGCATTTTTTTTAAATATAACTATTTTCACGTAAATAGATGAATGTTATGAAGAACAACATTTGACGCATTTTTTTCAATTGGAAATATACATTTAAAACAAAAAGCTTAGAAATTAGTTCTTTATCAATGATAAGCAGGGATAGATATTTGTTCTAAAAATGGGTCCGTTTGAAGAATTCGGTACCTCAAGAAAATACAAACATTTGATACAAATATTGAGTTCGAGAGGTTCTACAATAACAAATTCCATAAGTATACATTGCAGCTAAGATTCGGATTCATAGTCGCATTTGAACATAACCACTGCAGCCATTTATTTGACTGCATGGAATCTTCAAACTTCCAGATATCTCAGTATGTGTGTTTTTAAATACGAGGGAAAGTCATTAAGTAAGTCACAAAAGATAATTAAATAATAACTTACAAAGATATTCACTTAAAAACTATTTTTATTTCTCAATATGTTCTCCACCAATATTTATGAACTTATATCACCGTTTTATCAGTGCCCCAACACCAGCTGCATAACATTTTTTGGGTTGCTGTCTCCGCCACATTAGGACTTCAAGTTGAACCTTTTCATCATCTGTGAACATCATCTTGCTTCTAAGATGGCTTTTAGTGGACTAAACAGGTGAAAATCGCTTGGGGCTAAGTCAAAACTGTATGGTGGATGTTAAAGAAGTTGCAAGATTATGATGAAAAGGTTCAACTTGAAGTCCTAATGTGGCTGAGACAGCAACCCAAAGAATGTTATTCAGCTGTTGTTGGGGCCCTGATAGAACGGTGATATATGTGCATAAATACTGGTGAAAAATATGTTGAGAAATAAAAATAGTTTTGATGTGAATACCATTGTAAGTTATTATTTAATTATCTTTTGTGACTTACTTAATGTCTTACCCTCGTACTTGTTACCTCGGAATCACTAAGGTTTATTTTGAATTAATGGAATTGTTTGATTTTTAACCAGTGGACTTTATATTATTAGCAATATATTGTTGAATTGAATTTGGAATACACTGAAAACTCGTTTCAAAAAATAAATAAATAAATAAACATTTTCTCCTTTTTCACACATGATTGTAGTTTAAGTAGTTTGTTTTTTTTTTAAACCGATGACATTAAACAAAGTAGACGATTTTTAAAATTTATATATTATTATTTGACTATTGATAACATACATGAAATTAAAAGAAAATAAATTAAACAGAATGGGAATGAAAATTAAATTTGAAACATAAAAGGTTTAATTTTTATCGTTTTGAAGACAAAATTTAAATTTAAATCAATTTTGTTAGCATTCATGTAATAACAGCCAAACATGTGAGAAAGATAAAGAAAACAAAATGCTAAGATACTCGTTTTTTAAGTAGTGATTACCCGTAAATGGAGTAATTAATACAGTTTGCAAATGAATTTTAAAACTTCTCTTCAATACTTAATTAACATAAAACGTAGTTTTCTTATCTACTTTTCAAATTAAAGCACCCAGAAATGACTTCACAAATTCAATACAAGAATAATTTCTTAAATTATTTGCTTGACTAACTATTAAAAAACTAAATCTCATTCATCATAAAACGCGTACTAATAAAAAAAATATATGAATTATGTCACTACATACATGTTTAATGAATGTTTTTCAAAGCCAGATAGCGAAATTACATCGCTTGATAAATATGCTTATTTAATATGCACGTAGACAAGGCGGTTAAAATTAATCTGTCCGTAGACTTTGAAAATTAGGATAGAAATTCAATATACGAAGAAATATAGGAATATGGGATACTTTGATCCGACTTGATATCGTCTTTCGTAAATATTCGGTCCATTTAACACAAATTATCAATTAAGGAGATAAGAATATTTAATTTGTAAAAGCACATTACGACTCGTGTGGTCCGAAATGATTGACGCAACTATGCAAATTCTAAATTAACTATTTATCTAATGAAATTCTTTTTAATATTTTTTCTTTGCTAAAAATATTTTCCACATCTATGCATTTATAATATAAAAATCGGATGGGAGTGATAGTGATAATCATTTAGTAACATGAAGAAATATATGAAATGTAAAAAAGAAATTTTTTTTAAATTATATTAAAGTTCTTTCTACATTTAAAAAATAATCGCAGATTTTTTTTTATAATATTAAATGAAAAATATGAATCAATCATAGCATATGTGTAAATATACAGGGTGTCTATAATTAAAGATGATATGTCTATTATGCCTTTATTTAAAAACGATTGGGTTTAACTTAATCATGTTTAACATACATGAGAATTAGATAAGAGGAAATTAATATTTTATCTATATATTCCTTTCTGGTCTCACAAAAATAGTTATTGTAGGGTCCTAAAAAAATCCTTGTGTCCAGATGTATATCTGAAGTATATCTGAACGTGGTACCTGTAAGAAACATGGTCATTTTAATCATATTTTTGAATTATTTTTTCAAAAAGGGTAATAATATTTATGTATTTGTGAATCACGTTTTGTCTGGTATTCTTATGGAGCATTCCACATACTGTTAGGTTAATTTATTCAAAATACTTACAAACCACATATGTAATTTTTAAATGTAGTACACAATCTGAATTTTATGTATTTAAAATATATAATTATATTGCACCAGTCACGTATGAATTTAGAAACTTCCATAAAAATTACCATTGAATTTGGAACATTGTATATAGAAAGTAAAAATTTAATCTTATCAGATTTTATATTTTTATCGCATAACAGATATGCTTACATAGAAACTATTTATTTAAGAAATACAGAATGAAGAAACAACGGAAAAAAATAAGATTGCTTTCATGATAAGTTTTTTATTTTACTGAAAAACAATCATAATAAAATTTCTTTCTCTGTGAAATGTTTGATAAGTTTCACTCATTCAATTCATATTAGAGATTTCAAATTATATGTTTGAAAATTGGATCGGATTGAAAATTTTCATTCGTTGCGCTCCATGTTTTTATTGATATAAACTCTAGAAATAATAATTTTAATAAATTTCTCAATTTTATTACAACATGATTTTTCATATATGTTATAAATCCTAACAGAAGTGCTGTACATAAAATAGAACTGACGTCGAACAATTAGTGTCAAAATTGTGAACTATTGTATGTCAAACTAGTTGAACTATTGCTTGATTGAACAAGCAATATGGAAAAAAGTTTGAAATTAGCAACCCTGTCGAGTGCGTGTATCTCAGATATAAAAGGTGGCCATAGTTAAAATGACAGTACTTAGCGTGTTCTGTAGAGCGATTTATTGCGGTAATGGAGCCAAATTTTGTAGGATGATTAAACAAGATGGGGATGAAAGATTCCGCGAAAAAACAGCACCACATATTTCCCTAGTGATGACTTTTGGAACTATTCTTTTCGCGGAATCCTTTGTACCTCATCTGTTTAATCATCTTACAAAATTTGGCTACATTCTCTCAATTAGATCACGCTACAGAACAAGTTGAATACTGTCAGTTCAAATATGGTCACCTTGTATAATTGAGATACATCAATTGACTGCGTTGCTAATTTCAAAGTTTGTCCATATTGATTATTTAATTTAAAGACTTAGTTGTTCAATCTCTGTATTTTATGTACAACACTTCTAAAAGGATTTATGACGTATATGAAAAAACATGTTTTAATAAAATTAAGAAATTCATTAAAATTATTATTTGTAGAATTATACCGATAAAAACATGAGGCGCAACCAATGAAAAATTTCAATGCGATCCAATTTTTGAAAATATAATTTGAAATCTCTAGTATAAATTGAAAGAGTGAAACTCATCAAACATTTCACAAAGAAAGAAGTTTTATTATGATTGTTTTTCAATAAAATAAAAAACTTATCATAAAAGCAATCTTATTTTTTGCGTTGTTTCTTCATTCCGTATTTCTTATATAAACAGTTTCTGTGTAAACATATCTGTTATGCAATAAAAATATAAAATCTGATAAGATTAAATTTTTACTTTCTATCTACAATGTTCCAAATTCATTGGTAATTTTTATAGTAATCCCTAAATTCATACATGACGGATGCAATGTAATTATACATTTTAAATAAATAAAATTCAGATTAAGTGCTATACTTAATTATTACATGCGTATTTTGAATAAATTAATCCAAGAGTATATCGAATGCGCCATAAGTATAACAGATAAACCGTGATTCACAAATGCATAAATATTATTAGCTTTTTTAGAAAAATAAATCGAAAATATGATTAAAACGAGCATGTATCTCGCAGATATCACGCACTTGGTGGATTTGTTAATGTGATTGAACTTTTCTGGTAGCTGTATTTTCCTGGTGTGTTCATATTCAAGCGTGGTAATATGAATCTACAAAAACAACTTTTCAAAAGTTAAAAAAAAAAGTTGTGGCTAAAAAATGGGGTGTTATCAAATTTCCAAGCTATTATATTACTTATTTAACTTTTTTCCATAAAATAAGTTATCATATATAAATGTCGAGTGCCTACGTATACGTTAATAGAAATCGTTTTTTGCTGTACTAAATACATCCTAACGTGTTTCTGAAAATTCAATTTTTTTCAAATTATGCATGATGGGCTTGGCGGCCATCTTTCCATATTTCTACGCACCCAAATTTCTAAAGTAAAAGCGTAATATGTTTGCAATGTAATATGTTTATAACAATGTCGAACTTCAGATTTTAACTACGGACAGATAAATTGAGGAAGACTGATATTTTGATAAATTCCCAACACTTACAAAATACGTTAAAAATATTTCGCCATTTAATAAAGTAAAGGCGATAACTAAGTAAACATTTTAGAAAACGCATAATACATTTAAAAACCAAATATAAAAAATTACTGCCCATAGTCGGAAAGGAACTCCAAATGTTTTGTGCAGCTCTGCATATGATCTATAGCGTTGTATATATTATACATAGTATGCTAAAATTTAGCATAATAAGAAAATGCATAACACAGTTGAAAATTCACCTTCAGCAATTCCTATCAATACACAAAAATGTACTTGAATTATTTCGTACAGTCCTGTATATTACTTTCAGATTTTCATACACGCCGCATATGAAGCTAAAATTTAACTGATGCAAAAACACTCTTAAATCTACTGAAATAACACTTCCAGAAATTATCATCCATAGTCGGACATGTATCCAGTTTAGTTCTTCCCATAGACCTGTATATGATTTTATTTATATTCTACAAACATCTCTTAGTATACTAACTGTATTTCAACTTGAAAATGCATAATTCAGATTAAAAAACACCTTTAACCTCTTCATACCTGAGGTACACAAATGTGGATCTCTATTCTCTTCTCCTCATAGAAACTAAACTGCTTGATTTGTTTTTAAAATTTTCACTTCGCTTCTATATAGCCGAATGTTTTTTTGTTTTTTAACGAAACAAATAAATGGCAGCAATGATGCTTATTTCCTCATAAAATAAATGTTATTTTCCTCCAAGTTTGCAAAATGCCTTCAAAGCAGTGTGGTCAAAAAAGTAAGAAATTTTCATAGTTATTTAAATTATTAAACCATTTACATTAGTTTTTTTTAAAAGATTTGTAAAATATTTACTTCTTTAACCCCTTCGCGACGAGCGTCCTTTACAGAATTTTAAATCTTTTGCCACCGGTTTTTCAAAACAGAAATTTTCGCCTAAGTGAATCTCAGAAATGCTGTCATTAAATAAGGCAAAGTTTACAATAAAAAGTTACTGGTGAGAATGATCGAGGATTCTGAGCACCTTATGCGTTACGTATACGTGTCGCTCGTCCCCAAGGGGTTAACCCCTTGAGGGACACCGGTATATAATATATACCACTTTCTAATATATAACTTTGCCACCAGTATTATTAAATAAAAATATTTAGTATTGTTTTTTTTCCGATTGCGAAGGTAAAAATTCATTATTAAAATTTACTGGTGTCGAAACATCGCAAAATTTAGCATTTTGAGACCACGTGCTTGCCCTCCAAGGGGTTAAAGCCCTTCAATTTGTTATCGCGTGAATTTAGGTTATTGATAATTAAATTGATATTTTAAGGGGACTGGTAATTTTATAACCATATTTGTGAACCTAAAGTACCAGTCCACTAAAGTATCAGTTTCAGAAAAAGGGTTCTTTTTGTTATCTATGATGTCATTTTATTCGTGCAAAAACAATGAATGTGTATTTGTAGTGTTATTTTAACTTCAGCTCTCAAGACGTTTAGCAATTCATACTCATTCTAAGTAATGCTTAGGAATTCTTTTGTGTAGCCCTGTACTTGGTCTATAGAATTTAAGCACACCGCATTGTATACAAAAATTTAACTAAATTTAAAAACGCATATCATAATTGAAAATGCACTTTCCGTTATATTTTACGTGTTCTTGTAAATGAACGATAATTGCTTTGAAGCTGTGGCTAAAAAATGGTGTGATATCAAATTTCCAAGCTATTATATTACTTTTTTAACTCTTTTCCATTAAATAAGTTATCATATATATAAGTCGAGTGCCTACGTATATGTTAATAGAAATCGTTTTCTCCTGTACTAAATACATCCTAACGAGTTTCTGAAAATTCAATTTTTTTCAAATTATGCATGATGGGCTTGGCGGCCATCTTTGCATATTATTCACAAAATTCTAAGCACCCAAATCCGTAGTTAAAATCCGAAGTTCAAAATTGTTATTTAAGCAAATATTTTAAGCGTTTCATTTATAGACTTGTGTGCTCTGAAAATTGTGTCTTAAGATAATGATGACTTATCTTACAGATTCATCTTATGATTTATTTTTTAGAGTAATTAATAATTTCAAACTAGTAAAAATCAATTTCTCAAAATATCAGTCTTATCTAATTTATCTGTCCGTAGTTAAAATCTTAAGTTCGAAATTGTTATAAACATATTACATTGCAAACATATTACGCTTTTACTTTAGAAATTTGGGTGCTTAGAAATATGGAAAGATGGCCGCCAAGCCCATCATGCATAATTTGAAAAAAATTGAATTTTCAGAAACTCGTTAGGATGTATTTAGTGCAGGAGAAAACGATTTCTATTAACATATACGTAGGCACTCGACATATATATATGATAACTTATTTAATGGAAAAAAGTTAAATAAGTAATATAATTTGCAAAATATATACATTTTAACGTCTGAATGTGAAAAATATTAAAAACACCAATTAAAATAATTTAAGACAGACATGAGTACACATAAAATAAAAATTTCCTTGATTTCAAACCTTTTCTTTTTCCTTGTTCTGTGGTTTGTTATGCAATAGATTGTTTTTGTACTGATGATGCCTTGCGTGTCGCTTGGCGAAACGTCTACTATTTTGTATTTTTAACTGTTTTTAAGTATATATATTTTTATAAATTTTTATTTTATGTGTACTCATGTCTGTCTTAAATTATTTTAATTGGTGTTTTTAAAGTAATATAATAGCTTGGAAATTTAATAACACACCATTTTTTAGCCACAACTTTTTTTTTTTTTTTTTTTTTTTTTTTTTTTAACTTTTGAAAAGTTGTTTTTGTAGATATCATTTCTTTTTTTAAATAGATTAAACATAATTTAAATAATCTAAACATGAGAAATAATTTAAAATTACATTTTACTTTCAGTCATTGTTTAAAGGGTTAACTAGAAATACCAGTAGATTTTCCAATTAAACTAATTACACTATAAAAACAACATACTAAATGTGGCTTGTTATAATACTTGTTATCCTCCGTTAAAAAACATCACTGACTTATCCAAGAAATGAATAAAAATGGAATACGTACATAGCGTGTCAGTGAAGCATTTGAAATCAAACGTGATATCACGCTCTTTTATTATTAGCACTAGTTGGCTTCGCCCGCTAGCGGGCCCCTAATTTACATCGGGGCTTCGAATCTTGTAAAACCTCGAATAAGATAAACCTCGAACCGAACGAACCTCCGACCTGGTTCCTCGCTGCCTTCGGCACCGGATAATCCCTTAATTTACACTTCGAATAGTATAAACCTCGAACCAAACGAACCTCCGACACGGGTCCCCGCTGCCTACGGTACCATATAGCAGTCGTTCTGCGCACGCTCAAGTTCCATCTTCCACCACCAGGTAGCGCAATCTGTTCTATATGAACCTCGGGCACTGAAATCGTTAAGGCTATGTCGAGTCGAATGAGCTATACCCCGTCGTGATCCAGCCCATAGAACCAGAGATACAAAAGTGCCCCCTGGTAGTGAAAACCGAATTAAAATCAGAAATCTCTAACGATGTCGAGTCGAATGATCCCTACCCCGTCGTGATTCGACCCATAGAAACAGAGATAGGAAAGCGCCCCCTGGTGGTAAAAGCTAATCGCGTTTGGGGGGCAAAGTGGGGGATGAACACCAGAGATGCATAACAGGATTAAGCGGTCACAGACCTTTCCAACGATGTATCACATGAG
Source organism: Maratus michaelseni (assembly GCA_963931845.1). NCBI lineage: Eukaryota > Metazoa > Arthropoda > Arachnida > Araneae > Salticidae > Maratus > Maratus michaelseni. The sequence continues at coordinate 249,899,159 of OZ007590.1, read as the reverse complement.
GGGTATGTGCAAAATTTAGAAAATACCCCCCCCCCTGCATAATATTATTAAGCTTTCACAGACCTTTCCAACGATATATCACATGAGAGGTGTCGGCAAAATTTAGAAAAGTGCCCCCTTTAGGGGGGGGGGTGAAAGTGGGAGGATGGACCCCGAAGATACATAATATGAATAAGCGGTCACAGTTCTTTCGAACAATATATCACATGAGTAGTATCGGGGGGGGGGCGCAAAATGTGGGGGTGACACCTCTGGTGCATAACATGAATGTGGTCACAGCCCTTTGTAACGATATGTGACATGACGGATATCGTTAAAATTTAGAAAATTGTCCCCCCCTCCTTGTGTAGGCAAAACGCGCTCCACCTCTCCCCATAACTTTTGACGCGACTTTATTTTTAACACTTTCCAACCTAGTTGAAAAGTGTTTATGACTTCGGTTTGTCTGGCCGTCTGCCGTCTGGCCGTCTGGCCGTCTGCCGTCTGGTCGTCTGCCGTGTGTCCGTGCTCTAACTCCCGTAAATATGCTCGGATTGCCCTGCAATTTTTATATGTTATAATCGTTATCTATAGCATGTTCTCTATTTCAACGGAAGTGTGTAGCACTTATAGTTTTTTTACAGGGACACTCAAAAGAATTCCGTTACATTGCGGTCTATGGGGAAAAATCATTTGCGGTTTATTTAAATAATGTTTCACTATTTTAAACGCATTGAAATTTATATATATCACTAAGGTGCATTAGAAGAAGCTTAATATGGAATAGGGTGTGCATAGCACTTATACTTACTTTACAGGGACAGTCAAAAGAATTCCGTTACATTACGTCTATGGAGAAAAATCGTCTGCGGTTTATTTAAATAATGTTTCCCTATTTTAAACGCATTGAAATTTATATAAGGTTCATTACAAGAGACTTACTACAGAATATTGTGTGTATAGCAGTCATCGTTCATTTACAGGGACACACAAAAGAATTCTCTACTGTATGTTAACAATAATTCCTGGAAGTGCGTTTTAAGTTACTGAATGCGATTTTAATTTTAAATCGCTTTTTAGCACTTTCCAACCTAGTTGAAAAGTGCTTATGACTTCGGTTTGTCTGGCCGTCTGGCCGTCTGGCCGTCTGGCCGTCTGGCCGTCTGCCGTCTGCCGTCTGCCGTCTGTCCGTGCTCTAACTCCCGTAAATATGCTCGGATTGCTCTGCAATTTTTATATGTTATTGTCGTTATCTATAGCATGTTCCCTATTTCAACGGAAGTGTGTAGCACTTATAGTTTTTTTACAGGGATACTCAAAAGAATTCCTTTACATTGCGGTCTATGGGGAAAAATCATTTGCGGTTTATTTAAATAATGTTTCACTACTTTAAACGCATTGAAATTTATATATATCACTAAGGTGCATTAGAAGATGCTTAATATGGAACAGGGTGTGCATAGCACTTATAGTTACTTTACAGGGACAGTCAAAAGAATTCCGTTACATTACGTCTATGGAGAAAAATCGTCTGCGGTTTATTTAAATAATGTTTCACTATTTTAAACGCATTGAAATTGATATAGATCAATAAGGTGCATTACAAGAGACTTACTACGGAATATTGTGTGTATAGCAGTCATCGTTCAGTTACAGGGACACGCAAAAGAATTATCTACTGTCTGTTAACAATAATTCCTGGAAGTGCGTTTTAAGTTATTGAACGCGATTTTAATTTTAACTTGCTTTTTGTCTATTACGTGGTGTGTATAAATTCTGTAGATCCTATACAGGGCAGCACAAAAGTTCGCAACACATTTCTGTTTATTGACAAACTCCAGACGGAGAATTTTAAACTGTGCTACGCGTTTCCTAACTGAACTAAAATTATCATCCTATGTAGTATATATACAAATCTATAGATCCTATACAGCGCTGAATAAAAGTATTCGGATATTTTTCCGAATATTGTATATGTTGGAAATTTCTGAAATTATGTTTTTAAATATGTTATGCGTTTTCTAAATTGTTTACTTAGATGTTAGCTTTTAGCTTATTAAACGGTATGATTTGTAAAATTATTTTGAAAGCGTTGGAAAGTGCTATATAATCTATGCTTGACGCATGATTTTTCGTTCTTGTTGTATATTACGTGGTGTGTATAAATTCTGTAGATCCTATACAGGGAAGCACAAAAGTTCGGGAACACATTTCCGTATTATTTAACTCCAGACGGAGAATTTTAAACTGTGCTACATATTTCCTAACTGAACTAAAATTTAGCATCCTATGTAGTATATATACAAATCTATAGATCCTATACAGGGCTGAATAAAAGTATTCGGATTACTTAGATGTTATCTTTTAGCTTATTAAAGAGTATGATTCGTAAAATTATTTTGGAAGTGTTGAAAAGTGTTACATAATCTATGCTTGACGCATGATTTTTCGTTCTTGTTAATATTTATGTTATGTGTTATAAAATATCGTAAAGTTTCAAACAGATAGCCTTATTATACTTCCTAATTTTGTTCACGCCCATCCCCATCCCCTTCTCGAAATGTGACGCGCCATTATTTTTGTATAAATTTTTTATCTTAATGTTTAAAACAGATCGCATTGGAATTTAATATATTTGCTGAAATTACTATTATATATAGAATAATATAGAAATAAACCCTCCTTTAGCTTGTAATTAAGATATACGAACAAGTTTTAGAATTTCTGAAAGCTGATTTATATTTATTTATTTATTTATCTATTTATTTATTTATTTATTTATTTATTTATTTTGCGTTACCCTGTGCATGTTTAGGATTTCTTAGCAATTTATTAGATTTACATTATTTTATTCAATTAAACATTTTACTGTTACAATAAATTTAAATGGAAACGTCACTTCTAAAACAAAAATAATTTAACAACTGGATTTCATTAATTTATAGGAAAATGACGTGAAAGGTATTCCTGCGAACAAAATGCCTGTCCTTTACCTTTTTTTTTTTTTTTTTTTTTTAGAAATAAATGAATCACATTTAATTCATTTCAAAAATTTTGTTTACATTTGGAAAGAAATGTTAAAGGCCGATAACTCTTAATGTATACATTTTAGAAGGTACATCTTCCCTCAAAAACTAATTTATTTTTAAAGATTTTTCTAAAAACATAAGTTATATATTTAAAATATTTTTTAAAGCATAAACACTACCCCTGATTACTTTATTTTACAATATTATAAGAACATACATTTTATCCGACAATTAATTACACTAAACAAACATGAGTGAAAAATTGACCTGGGCCAGGACTCGAACCTGGGACCTTACGCGTACCGTGCTGACACTCTGCGACTGAGCCACCCAGATCAACATCCTTGATTGGCAATTTCGCATACTTATTCATGTTGGAAACAGTCATCTGCTACAGTTTGCAGTCATATTTAATTGTCTGATAAACTGTGTGTTCTTATAATTATGAAGTTATATATATTTTTTAATATCTTCAGAAGAAAATGACTGTCTTGCAGATGAAATTTGATGTGGTTATAACCTGTAACTGATTTGTGCTATTATAATACAGATGGTACATGGTCGTTGACGGGTTTTATCTCTGTTTTGGCTTAATTTTTTAATCGCCAAGTTAATTAACAGTTTTTTGCTAATTAAGGATAGAAAATAATTTTTTTTACACTGAATTTTATAAAAGCACATAGATTATGTAATTATTTGTCCAAAAATGCAATCCTTTTTTTATTCTGCCCAATATGAAGGCCTGTAGGTTGTTGGAACAAAAAAGTTTGACGAAGAAAAAAGTGTTAAGTAACATTTTAAGTAACTCGACGTTTTTTTTTAAAATCTATATCTCTCTTTATAAATCACTTATGAAGATGAGTTTGGTCTTAAATTGAAGAAATTCTTCATTAGATTCTTCTAGTTTTCGTTTTTTTTTCTGCGACGCTTGGTTTATTTGAAATCTGATATTTTAATCTGGCATGTTTTGTCGATTTAACATTGCGAAGTTGCTTTCTGTAAGTAAGCAGTAGCGGTGTTTCCAGTTCTTGGCGTTGTTTGTATGGCGTTTTTTTTAAGCTTGGCTTGGCAGAGCGACTGCCCTGCTTGATGGATAACTCTCACAAATATGCATCACGTATACATATTAATAATCGTCCTATTACATTCACTTTTAACCAATTTCTAGTACGTGAAACTTTATAACGTTTTAAATATAACATTGTAAATTTCATTTGTAGTATAATTATAAATTATTTTAACCATAGAGCAAAATTTCTTCTAACTCTAAAAAAGTTTGCCCTAAAATTTTGTGTTTTGAAGAACATTTGTTTTACTGATGTTTTTACATAAATAACTTCTAACATCACATAACTCATTTTGTTCTTAAAAAGTTGTAGAGTTTTCAACATTTTCTAACATAGTTGAAAATTTAGATTTTTATTATGATAGATTTCGTAAAAATTCTATCTCTCTTGTGTATGTAGTTATTTCTCTACTATTTATTTATCGTTTACTTCTATGAAATTCCAGTAAATACTTTATAAGCGCGGATACATTTATTCTTGTTTTAAACATGTTAGTGAATTTTTGCATGCATATTCTGTCCCATTTAACCCAAAAGTATATCGAATGCGCCATAAACATAACAGATTAAACGGGATTCACAAATGCATAAATATTATTAGCTTTTTAAGAAAATAAATCGAAAATATGATTAAAATGACCATGTATCTCACAGATACCACGCGCTTGATTAATTTGTTAATATAAAACTTTTCTGATGCTGTATACACCCTGAACCAGTGGGAAAGACCAAGCTATGTTCGGTTAAAATTAGCTTAGTGTTCAACTCGGATCTCCGACTGAATTATGTATCTCGGCTCCTGTTGCGAATTTCTAGAAAATTCCTTCGAATTCTAAAAAACATTTTTTTTGCCAAATGTCGTCAAAATTTTCCGAAAAGTGGCAAACTTGGCGGCATTCTTTCATTTGGTGCCAAGCTTGTGTTTTAGCATTGATAATCTAGAAAGTCAATTTTCCCGCCAAATTTTGCCACCTTTGCGACTTTGTTTATTGCCAAGTGTTCAACAACTTAATGTTTCAACCTTTTTTCACATTGAAATTCATTGACCCGTAATGACCCAAAAATGACACACAAATCGAATTTTCTCGAACATGTGACCTAACCCAATGGTCTTCTAGTAAACCAAACCGGCAGGATACAAAATTTAGTAAAAATCTTTTGAGCCGTTTTTTATCTAACATTAACTTGACCCAAAGTGATCCAAAAATGACCCACTAGTCAAGTTTCCTCGACCCAGCCCAATGGTCCTCTCATAATTCAAACCGGTAGAATACAAAATTTAGTCAAGAATGATCAGAGCCCTTTTTAGATAAAGTAAACTTGACCCGTACTGACCCAAAAATGATCCACTAATAAAATTTTCTCGAATATCTGACTTATAATCAATCTCGTTATAAAATTTGGTAGGATACAAAATTTAGTCAAAATCGTTTGAACAGCTTTTTTAGATAAAATTAGCTTGATCCTGATCCATAGTGATACAAAATGACCCTCTAATATTTTTTTCTAGATCATGTGACCTAACCCGGTGGTCTTCTCGTGCCCAAAAACAGTAGGATGCAAAATTTAGTCAAAAATCGTTTGAGCCATTTTGTACATAAAATTAGCTTGACTCGTAGAAACCCACTAATCAAATTTTCTCGAACATGTGATCAAACCCAATGGTCATCTCGTAATCCAGAACGGTAGGATACAAAATTTAATCAAAATCGTTAAAGCCGTTTTTCAGATAAAATTAGCTTGACCCGTAGCAGAGTTGCCAAGTCTCCAGATTTTTGCACACCAGTAATTTTTTAAAGAAGATGTTGTTCTTTTAAATCGCAAAATGCTCCGATTAAATAAAACAACATTTTCTGTATTAAATTACTGGTATCCAAAAAACCGGAGACTTGGCAAGTCTGCCGTAGTGACCCAAAAATGATCCATTAATAGTATTTTCTCGAACATGTGACTTAGACCAATGGTCTTCTCGTAATCCAAAATGATAGGATACAAAATTTAATCAAAATCGTTTGAGTTGTTTTTGAGATAAAATTAGCTAGACCCTGACTCGTAGTGACCCAAAAGGACCTACTAATTGATTTTCTCGAACAAGGGACCTATCCCAATGGTCTTCTCATAATCCAAATCGGTAGGATACAAAATTTAGTCAAAATCATTAGAGCTGTTTTTTAGATAAAGTTAGCTTGACCCGCATTGACCCAAAAATGACCCACTAATCGAACTTTCTCGAACATGTGATCTAGTTCAATGGTCTTCTCATGCCTGAAAACGGAAAATGCAAAATGTAATCAAAATCGTATGAGCCATTTTTAGACAAAATTAGCTTGACCCTGACCCGTAGTGATACAAAATAACCCACTAATCGAATTTTCTCGAACATATTACCTAGCCCAATGGTCTTCTCGAGCCCAAAAACAGTAGGATACAAAATTTAGTCAAAATCGTTAGAGCCTTTTTTAGATAAAATTTGCATATATACACACATAGACACACACACACACACACACACACACATATAGACACACAAGAATTGATCATATTATAATATATGATTATGGAGTATAATTATATCATAATGCTTAAATTCGGTTTTCTCCAGTGATGCGACATCTGTTAAAATCTCTTGCTCCATCATCGTTATAAATTCTTTTTAACTTACATAACATGTTTTTTTCTCTTGAAGAAATATAAATGTTTATTTAAAATGTTGCGTTCGAAATTTTCATAGATGGAAAAATTTATAATTTTTATTTCATAACTTTCACTTTGAAAGAAATCTCGTAATTAATTATACTCTGTAGAAAATAAATTAGTCAATATATAATAAAGTTTTACTAAAAACGTTGATTTCACAAAATTTTCATATTTCCTTTTTTCGTGAATATCAAAATACAAACGAATTTGAAAATGAAAATATTTAATTCAAATATTACCATTCCGAATCCACTATATCGATGTATGTTATAAGTATTTTATAAATAAACAAGCTTTGCGAATGATTACTTCCATGGTTTGATATTTTTATCACTTACGATGAACAAATCTGTTGTGTTTATTTACTTTAATGATTGGGATATTGGGCTGTTAACGTAATTTTCACTGAAGTTATCTCAGAATCTATACATATTTCAATGTAGCTCGTCTCTCAAATAAACAATTTTTTTGAACGTTCTTTCTAAAAATGTTATTTTTATGTCAATTTTATTCGAAAAAAGTATTTTTAATAGAAATGGCATATGAAAAAAGAAGTGGTCATTTGTTTCCTCAGTCACATGACTTGCGCTTTTATTACATAGATTACACATGATAGGACTTAAAAGAATGAAGAAAACTTTTATTAGACTTTTTTAAAGTTTTGATTCGATATTCATAAAAATTTTAATGACTCGACAAAGTTCTGCAGTTATTATATAAGCTAAATCTAGGAGAGTCTGCGCACAACTCAACAAAATAATAAAAAAATATCTAAATATTAATTTTTTGCTAAACTACCCATGAATAATTTTGACTTCATTTTTTTTTATGCAATTCCATTGCTATTTTGCTGTTATTCTGTAATTTAATAGAACAGTTGTAATAAAATCAAGAAAGCTATTTTGCGCAATTTGTCGTTACAGGGTTGCTGTGATTGTGCACATGGGTAGGAGAGATTGTTATTAAAAATAACTACAGTTAAATTGTTAACAATAATAATTATAATTAAATGACATTGTTGTAAGAATCAAGAAATAAAATATTTTAATTAAAGAAAAGAATCAAAGAATCAGAAACAAAATAAGCCCATATAAGATTACAAAATAACATTAAGTTACTTGACAACACGTTTAACTTAAAATTAGTCCATTTTCATTTCCACAGTTTCAAAATTTCTTGTTTGTAGGCCGAAGTTGTTGTCGTCCACAATCAATGCACTTATTGCTGTAAATGGTACAGCTTTCTTCATGCAACCATCTGCCACAAGTAATACACTAAATCCAGTCACTGTTATCTTCTGGTACAGTTCGAGACACTCAGTGCACTCATCCTCATTGCCCAGTATTTTTAGAAAATTAATTTATTGGCAAATTTATTTTCGATAATTATGTGTTTTTCAAAAATTATTTCAAAATTGATTCATTTATATGTTTTACATGTAATTTGCAATTTATGCAAATTTACCAATCAGCTGTTCAACCTCTCCTAGCATGGAAACAAATGGGAACAATGCGCCATCTCTCCTAAGTAGCAGATGCGCAATCTCTCCAATTTCGGTAGAAGATATTGTGCGGCATTTTATTTAATCATGGCCGCTTCTAAAACGAGCCTGTGGTGTTCGCAGAGTTAGTCTAGGTTAGTAGCTTATGAAAAATCGTTTAAGTTTAAAATATTTTGCAATACTGACATTATATAGAAATTCTGAAGAATAGTTATTAAAATTCAAGCACTTACTTTGGGAAAACTAAACAAAATAGCAACGCCTATCCTAGACGCTCAAAACAATCAACGTGAACATTCATGTAGACACTCTACTATTGCTGTTGAACAACCTGGAGTCACTGCGCGCAGACTCTACTCCTTCCCCCGATCCTCTTTGTGCGCAATCTCTCCGACCGCGCAATTGCTCCTGGCTTTACCTTATATTAAATTAAAACCATTCGGTTGAGTAGTTTTTGCGCTGTTATATGCGGACGGACGGAGCAGACGACGACTATAGGTGCTACGTATTTATATAATTACAAACACTCCCAAAAATTGTATGCATACCTAAAATTTTTTGTAATATAAATTAATGAGTGTGTGCTTTGGACCGGACATGAAAGGTCGACGTAACACATACAGCCCGTGGGTCGCACATTGAGTATGGCTTCGTTAGACAATAGCTTCATTATTACTTGTGTTCAAATTAAATTTCTGCTATTCATTTAAAATTAGTTTATTCATATCTCATTGAAATGTATCTTACTTAACGTTTGCTTACAACTTAATGTACAGAATAAATTCTGCTTAGGTATAATACAATTGAAGTTGTGTGTGCGTATTATTATCAAATTTTTATACATACTTAGAACTTAACATTTTCTCTTTCAACAATTTGTTGTTATTTGTAAAAAAAAAAAAAAAAAAAAAAAAAAAAAAAAAAAAAAAAAAAAACATTTTTTTTTTTTTTAATATATAATATTTTATACCTTCTGTAAGAAAAATAATGCGATTTGTCATGGTAATTTGACATAAAGAAAAGAAATTTTATTTATAAAAATTATGCTTGGAAAAATTTTCTTTTCAAAATCATAATTTCTTTTCAGTGCATATAAATAAATGTTATTTTTATTCACTAAATGTATAAAAATAATATCTAGTGAATTGTGATTTTAAAAAAAAATTAGTGAATATAATTTAATGATTGCACAATTTCCATCTTTTGTTTTTAACATGTTTAGAAAACATATCCATTTCCATATTTAGAAAACGTAATTTTTTTCTGTGAATAAAAATAAGCAATTTTTTATTCATTAAATGAGTGAAAATAATATTTAATGAATAGTGAATCAAATTAATAGTTTTTAGTGAATATAAATTTTGATTTTGCAAATTTTACATATTTTACTTCTTCGTGAATGCTAAAATGCTAAACAATTATGTAAATAAAGATATTTTATTTATTTATTATCTTTTTTAATCTCCTTTACCAATGTACGTTATACGTCTTTTATAAATGAACTTTTTAAAGATAGTAAGCTTTTATACAATCTTCTCTTTCATCAAATGCTTTATATTTCCCATTGTGCAGTAAATTATTTGAATTACTAAAACATACTAAAGTGTATACAAAGTTATAAATTTAAATAAGAACTTTAGCATTCCAAATTGCGAAACAACTTTACAAACAATATCGAATCTCCAGACAATAGCTTCAAAATTACTTGAATTGAATGGAAATTGCTCCCATTAATTTAAAATTAGTTTAATCAAATATCAGTGAAAGTTATGATAATTATTTACTTGTATCATAATGTACCCAGTAAATTCTGTTTAGATCTAAGACAATTGAAGTTACATGTACCTATTATTATCAAATTATTATACATAAAATTTAACTATTTGCTTTTCCAGTATAAAATTATTTCCAACAAGATATTTTTAAATTCTTTTTTATGTAAAATTTTTATTTTTCTTAATATAAAAAATATAATTTAATTTTTGCCGTGAGCAAATCAAATATCCTTTATCAAAATTATGTTTAAAAAAATCTTTTTGAAAACATAATTTATTGTTAGTCTTTTTCAAAATATTTCATATTTAACCTGAAATACTCCGTACCATGATTTAATAAAAGTAAATATTATTGAACTATTTGAAAAAGGAATATTTGCATATTAATGCCGTAGATTTGTATCACGTTAATTTTAAAAATTAATGTTAAGAATAGTGATATTAATGGCACTATTAAAAAGTATAAAACTTGTGATGTTTTAAAAGTTAAATAGACGTTCATTGTTTCATATTATTTCATTTATTTATTTATTTGTTTTTGAAAAAACTCTTATATGACACTTTCATATTACTACTTTTAAAAGTCATTATTATACTTATTTAGAACCAGCTCTTTTATCTCTTTAAAAGGGCTTGAATCAACTTAATTCATGAAAGTTAATTCAGCATTCAGTATATTTGGCATACAACTGTTTGTATATTTTCCTGCTTCTTCAAGCTTATTTTTTTCTTATATGCAGAAATTTCGTATGTGTAAAAATCAAAGATGCCTTTTATGTTTTTTGTTTATTTCTATTTTTTAAATTTTTGTTTATAATTCCACTCTGATAATAACAACTTGATCTTTGGTCTCAAAATTGTACTTCTTGTTAATCTTTAATGAAGGCGACACTATAAATTTCAATACCTACTAAACAAGGAAAAGTCTTATGTTTAAAATTATTTAAAGATGTCCAGTCTGAGACCCGCTTTTTAGATGTCTAGCGGCATAGCATACTCGCCATTGCTGTGACACCAAAGGCAATTGAGGCATCCAGAACTAAAGCGAATCAAGTCCATTCTTTCGTTCAACCGAGCTTTAGTTGAATTCTTGCTCTATAAACAATATTATATTCTGTATATAAACAAACCAAGCCTTAGGTTGAAAATGTGAGCAATGCATTGCGCTAGTCTCTTATGATTCCGAATTGAATGTACTAGAGCCCATTAACCTTCAAATATCCCCGGATAATTTTTAATGGACATGATCCACTTTGATTCTAAACCTCTCAGTTATACGAACAGGGAATTCTGTTTTCACGACTGTGAACAATTCTTTAGGTCTCATAGAAAATCACTCTAATAAGAAGTATGTTATTCCGCTTGTTCTGTGCCTAATCCTGGCAAAACATTTTTTCTCGTCAGGGAAAACACAGTTTGGTTCTAGAGCAGACAAACTCGGGCCGCATGCGTCTCGTCATCCTTTTATGTGTAGCCTAAGAAACACACTCATTAATCCACATTAGTACAATTGTTAGGTATTCATAATAATTGATTAAGTGTGTTTCGGTTGCAATATCTAACTTTATGTTGAAAACTTACTGACCCTTTATTAATGCAATATTTGTGCATTATTCTTTTATTATTAATAGTTTGTCTTCATTAGTTAAAAATTATATTAGTGTTTTCCATGTAAAAGTTAAAATCTCCCTCATATTGATAATTAATTAAAAATTATATTAAATATCCTAAATATAAATTTCTTCGACAAAAGTTCTTTTTACATGCCGTCCTATTTGATTTACAGTGGTATATACATTTCTTAATATTCAAAATTAATCAAACATTACGTACAATTATAATAAAATTTGAACTATATATTTTTACATTAAAACATTTAAAGTTTTCTTACATTAAGAGAAAGCCTGATTCGTTAAATAAAATCTTCTAACTTTTCTATATTTAGATCTTGGAAAATCTATGTCATTATATTGCATTTTATACTTATTAAATAACTAGTATTAATGATATTAACTTTGTTATATTTATTTTTTATACTACTTTGCTATTTTAATCATCTTTGCGATTATATTAGAAATTCAGGATTTTCTGTACTTGCTTGAGAAAACAGTAAATTTAATATTTAAATAATTTTAAAATAATATAAATAAAATATAAATGAAATAATGTTCTAATAGGCCCATAATTTTTGAGACACCTGATAAGTATAATATACTGCGGTCCACCTAACATAGCATACATATGTTTCTTGCCCGCGAGCAAAAATAGTTGAGTATGGCTATTTATTGACCACTAAATCTCATTTCTAGCAAAAAGAACATAAATCTTTTTTTTTTTTTTTAATTTGAACTACCATGAAATAAACAACTGATTAATGAATACGAAAGTTTAAGATTTTAAAAAATATAAAGAGCACAAAAATGTTCTTAAAAATTTTGTGTTAAATGTTCTAATTAAATTAATTATGTTAAATGTTCGTAATTAAATGTTCTTAAAATGTCTTCTCATTTGTGTGCAGCCCAAAAAAAAAAAAAAAAATCTGAAAAAAAAATTGGATCTTTGAATTGAAAAGTTTCTCAAATGACTATTTTTTTTTTCTATTTGGTATTCATATTCAGTAAAATTGTTACTATCGCCTTCAAATCAATATTTTGTGAGTCGTTAAATGCTTTCTTTCTGCACTGAAAAAAAAAATGTTGATTTTACGGTATAATACTGGTATTCCACCTGTCAGTACTTACCAACAGAATGAAGATAAAACCTCATTCAAAAATTAAATAATTCTTTTTGTCTTTATTATTATCTTTTTGTTTCTAATCAACAAGTTTACTTGTTGATTAGAAATTGTGTATCCATATTTTGGTAACAGATTTTCTAAGAACTTAAATGAGGAGGGAAGACCGAGTTATGCTCGGTCAAAATTAGCTTTGAGTTCAAATATGACCAAAATGACCCACTAATCAAATTTTCTCGAACATGTGACCAAGCCCAATTGTCTTCTCGTGCCCGAAACTTGCAAGATATAAAATTCAGTCAAAATAGTCTGAGCCGTTTATTAGATAAAATTAGCTTGACACACAGTGACCCAAAAATGACCCATTAATCGGATTTTCTAGAGCATGTGACCTAGCCCAATGATTTTCTCGTGCCCAAAAACCATAGGATACAAAATTTAGTCCAAATCCTCTGAGCCGTTTTTAAGATAAAGATAGTTTGACCCATAATGACTCATGACCAAAATGACCCACTAATCGAAATTTCTGAAACATGTGACCTAGCCCAACAGTCTTCTCATGCCCGAAAACCATAGGATGCAAAATTTAGTCTGAATAGTCTGAACCATTTTTTAGATAAAATTAGCTTGACCCACGGTGATTCAAAAATGACCCACTAATCGAATTTTCTAGGACATGTGTCCTAGTCCCAATAATTTTGTCGTGCCCGAAACTCGTAGGATGCAAAATTTAATCAAAATCATTAGAGACGTTTTTTAGTTAAAATTAACTTAACCCTCGTTGACCCAAAAATGACCCATTAATTCAAAGTTCTCTAACATGTGACCCATCCCAATAGTCTTTTCGTGCCCGAAAATGGTAGGATACAGAATTTAGTCAAAATTGTTTGAATGGTTTTTTAGATACAATTAGCTTGACCCTGACCCATGGTGACCCAAAATGATCCACTAATCTAATTATCTCGAACATGTGACCCAGCCCAATGGTTTTCTGGTGCCCCAAAACGGTAGGATACAAAATTTCGTCAAAATCGTTAGAGCCTTTTTTTTAAGATAAAATTTGCATATATATATATATATATATCCACACACACATACACACACACACACAAGATTTGCTCGTATTAGAATATATGATAAAACGTAGAAATATTTATAACAAGCACTGTAAAATAATCCAGGAATTTTCTTGGAAAATAATGGGAAGCTGGTTGCCCCAAAACAATTTTCTGGGAAATTCTAATTTTCTATTCTGAAGCATTACTCATAAAAATTGGCGACAACAGTACGTGAATGGATTTTTCAAGAAGTTTCTGATGCTACGATTTTTATCTTCTGATGATACTTTCAAGAAACATCTTTTTATTTTAAAAAACGTTCCAGGATTTTGTAATAGTGTATGTTGAAATAGTAAATCTCAAACTTATTATTTATTTTTTAAACGAATTTTTGAATGTAATGAGTAATGAATCTGTAGATTTTCATTGCGAATATGTATGTAGTTTACGTACTATTTATTACTAATGTACGTTTCCAATTTTTTCAATAACACATGTAAATAGGAATATTTTTTAATTACAATAAACATTCTGGATATTTTACAAAATAAAAAAGAGAAAGTCATTTAAGAACAAATGCCGTTTTTCAGTAGGAGTGTTATTTTCTTTACAAATGCATTATCGTTCTTTAAAACTGGGGTGGCTTCCTTCCTTCCTTGAAACCTTCTAAGTCACCTCGTACAAAGAAAAATGTTTGGTGAAAAAGACTTCATCTAGAATCTTTTAAGATGTTTGTTAAAACAAGAAGTTGTCTTTCTTTTACTGTTGTTTAAGTAGACCGTTATTTCAAAAGAATGAGTCACTTATTATCGCTTATATAAACAACTCTCAAAAAGTATTGCATTTAAAAATAATTTAATGGTTTCTTAAACTTATTAATCAAATTTCTAGTAGAAGTACACTGTAAAAAATTTGCAGCAAAGTGTCCGGTCATTCGACCGTTTTTATAGAAAACGGTTACATAACCGTAATTTAACAGCATTCAGACCATAATATGGGCAATATTATGGTCAGAATAGCGTTAAATTATGGTTATATAACCGTTTTCTATAAAAACGGTCGAATGGTCAGACACTTTGCTAAAAGTTTTTTAAAACTGTATGTGAGTGCATACATTCATACATATATATATATATATATATATATATACATCGTGTATAATGCGCACCATTGTATTTCGACGGCAAAAATTCAAAAAAAAATCCGTAGAATCCTGACAAACTTGACGTACTTTATAACGAAAATTACCGTTAAACTCAAATATATTTTGCCTACTTATTAAAATATCATAAAATCAAGGTTTTTGTAATGTGTACTTTTCTTACACTGGAAACTGTCTAATATATTTATAGATACCGGACATCGACATAGCATATTTGCACATAATACTCAAAACTAAATTGCAAATTTAGTAAAACTAAAAGTGTAACTATTTTTATTTTCTTCAATCTGTACAAGGAAAAAAGTAATGGATTCGCGAAAATTTTTGACTTCCGATTTTCGACGGATTTATACGTTTTAGGAGGTCCTGACTATGATTTGATTGTATTTAGAAAATGTCTGTCCGTGAGCCTATGTACGTTTCTATCTGTATGTGACACAAATTTTGTGTGCTCTCTATTTCAAGAACTAATATATGGAATGTAATCAAACTTCAGATTCAAATAAACCGTGACATAAATTGGTGCTGATTAAGATTTGGTGCAAAAAACTGGCAACAGGTGGAGCAGCTGTGCTGCATTTTTAACGATTTTTGGGATAGCTATATCTTAAGAACTAGTGCATGGAGTTTCCTCAAACTTCATATATTGAGTTAAACCTTGAAATAAATAGACGCTGATTGAGTTTGGGCCTAAATCGCCCAACAGGTACTGCTTCTATGCTGCATTTTACACGATTTTACGCGATAGTTATATCTCAAGAACTAATGCACCAAATTTCATCAAGCTTTATATATTCTGTTGTACTTTGACAGAAATAGATCCTTATTAGGTATGGGTGTATACCGCTCAATAGATTTCGCTGCTAAACTGGATTTATCCCGTTTTCTGCGATAGCTATATCTCAAGAACATATAGATTGTCATTTAATTTTAGTTTCAGACTGTTTTATTTATATAGAAGAACGTTTTGGGACTAGTTTTTACTAGTTACCCGACAGCCAGGAAGGGTAATGTGTTTGACGCGTATCTAGGTATTATGTGGTTATGTGGATTTCTTCATACCCTGGAAACAACCCAACAGCTGGATGGATTTTAATGAATGTTGTCTCTATTGATTCGCCTTAACCGGCCGATGGTTATAAGCTAGGTTTTGTTTTCATAAATTCAAAATGGAGGCCATAAAATACAAAATGGTGGTAGAGACGAAAAAAAATAGTTCGCTTTTTACGCAGTCGGGTTATTTTTTTAAATTACTTGTTTTATTATTTTATTTTACCTATTACTTCTATATTCGCAGAATTATATCATAATATTTACGTGTTGTATTCAGTGACTTAGTGAACTCATGTGTGTTGTCATGTTCCTGACCGATATATTCTTTGTCCGGCTTACAGAACATAGATGAATATCGTCTTTAACTGAAAACTTTAATGGGTTTTTTACATTTAGTACATTTTCTTAGATTGTATTTTTAGTACTTTCGTATTAGCCGCATGCCGTCGGGTATAACCTTATCCGCGCAAGACTGTACCTGAAACCTGTGTATTGTCTCATTTCCTACAATATTGACACGTGCCAAGTTTGTAAAAGTAATAAAATTTCAGAGACAAAACAATTTTGAACATAAACCATTTTCTAAATTAATGTCTGGAAGTCAGCTCTTAAAGCGGTTTTAATAATTTAATACTACCTACCTAAAATAGAATATGGTTAATGCTGTCAGAAAGCTGCACTTTTAATTTATACTACGCAAAATACATAAAACTTTTAAGGATTATTTAAAACTATATAATCTATTATAATATATATAAAATTATAATATATAATTATAAATAAAATATTTAAAACTATTAAGGTTAACTATATAAAACTATATAATATATAACTATATTAGGTTAACTATATAAAACCTATATGAAACAATGTTTCTTGTAAAATTGTGTATATTTAAGTCAAAGTATTTTAATTTGAAATATACATTAAATGAAAACAATTTAAAATTTATTTACACGAAAGTCTGATTTATAAACTACTGTTATCATAGTTTAATGTCAGTAGAAGGTTTATTTGTATCAAAACAAATCCAAACATTGGAGCATTAAAAAAAATAAGATATCTGCTTCGCATATCCATTACAAATCTTCTTTTTCTAGTGCCCACATGTTTATCTAGGAGTTAGGGCACTGCTTTAGTAGACAAAACACTGCCGTGTTTGAATATCAAATCAGGCATAGATGTTTTTAGGGGTTCGGATTCCACTTTAAACGGTGGTCCCGATTTGTTTATACCTCATGTGCAAAAGATGACCGTAGTGTCCTCAACTTCTCTATCTTGAAATTAATTCTTATGAAAGGTTATAAATAATTATATTCACAGATATTTCTTTATGTAAATATTTTTCTAAAAATGAATATTTTTTGAAAACTATACAAGTTTTAAGAAATATAGAATTTATTACTCGAAGCGCATAAATCATACAAATAATTAAATTACTTGCATATTTTGTAAAATTACATTCATAACTAATCGTATTATTTTCAACTACACTAAGAAAACAACAGAAAAATCATAATAATTGCAAAAAAAAAGATTCTTTACAAAGTTAATAAATATACAGAGATATGATTAATACATTTCTATTATAACAGAGTTCTAATGGAATTTAACAAATGCATCTTTTTCACAAGTGGCAGACGAGAAATATATTTCCTTAAAAATATTTTTAAAATAAAATATCAGGTTTGCAGAAAATAATGATTTACGATTCATTATGTTTCCAATTCCTATATACTTATTTTTCTAAAAGAAAATTCAACAAATGTTATAACTTGAATTTTCATATTTATAAATGTACGTTTAAAGAGATTTCGTTATATTAACTTGAAAAAGAATAAGATCTTCAGACTTTATAACAATCAACATTTTGTTTTCTCATAACATAGGTAATTAAACTGAATTAAACCTTGGTAACAGAATACTTTACAGAAATTTTCAATTATACGAAAGAATAAAAGATTTTATATCCGTCTTACATTCCTTGTTTTTCGAATATGCTTGTTTTCTTTTTCGAATATAAAGTTAGTATCCTTCCCTATTAGCCTTCACTCTCAATCATAAAAATTTTTCTTTCTTTTTCTTTCTTTCTTTCTTTTATTATTGTTCTTTTTTCCAGTCTTTAAGGAGTATTTGCGAAACCCGTCAAAAGAAATGTTTAAAGCGAATTGATTCTAAAGAATTGATTCTATTCTTAGTTACACGCTATATCACCGTTCAAAATAAGCATTATTTAATAGATGTGTATCTATCTTCTATATTAATTGAGGGGGTTAGAATGACAGTGAAGTAAGTCAAAAAATTGAAAAATCTAGATAACCATATTTTCACTGAACGTATATTAATTTCTGTTCAGTCAAATGAGTCATACACTATATTGCCAAAGGTGACCGATCACTTGCGATTTTAGACGTTTGTTAACAATCTAGAAAAATACATTAGGAATTAACATGAAACTGTAGGTGTGTAAACAATATAGTATAGGTTATATATTTCCGCGAAGATTTTTTTTCACGAAACCCCATAGGGGACTGTCAACAAATTGAAAAAGAACGAATATCTTTTGGATTACCCTGTAAAAACTAATGTAGCAAAAGCGTTCAAACTCGAGATCCTTAATAAGTGGCTTATTGTAATATATTGTGTTCATTTTTATGAGGATAGCATGTATACTCGAAGAGAAATTAAAGTTTTTATAAAAACAGTCCCAAATTTCGCCAAGTTTTTTGCTTATAATTTGCAGAGTTCTTAATATACAAAAAAAAGTTATTTTAAGAAAATATGTCAAACAACATTGTACATAATACTCTGCAATCGAAATTAAAAAATATTAAAATATGGATGAAAAATGAGCAGGTTTACTAAAAAATGTTTCACTGCGCATGCGCGAATGCAATCAAAATATAATGTGCATAATGTATTAGCAGAGTATATAGAGCAACTTTTGTGAAAGTCTCAAAATCATAGCTTGAAAATTCTGAAAATTATCGTCGATAGAATAAGCTCGAAATACGCTGTTCCCAAAATTAAGCAAAAAGATGAGGGGTTGTATCCAAATATAGTAGTACGTGCAATATTGTGTACGCTATCTTGGCACTAATCAACAGATATTTGATATATTTGAACTTCAGTCATATATATCAATTTCAATATGTTTGAAATAGCATAACACTGTTAAAGTACACCGCAAACGATTTTGTTTCGTAGACCGTAATGTAACGGTATTCCTTTGAATGTCCCTGTAAATGCACGATGAATGTTAGACGCACCATATTCTATACTAAACATCATGTAGTGCGCCTCAGTAACATATATCACTTTTAATATATTTGAGATAGTCTAACATCATTAAAATACACCGCAAACGATTTTTCACCATAGACCGTAATGTAACGAAATTCTTGCGAGTGTCCTTGTAAATAAACTATAAATGCTACCCACTTCATTTTCAGTACTGAACAAACCATAGTAAACATCAATATCATATATCAATTGCAGGGCAATCCCAGTATATTTACGCGAGTTAGAGACCAGACAGACGACAGACAAACCGAATTCATAAACACTTTTCAACTATGTTGAAAAGAGTTAAAAAAGCATATCGGAACAGCTCCACCTGTTAGGTATCCAAATCTAAAACCAATATTTATATTAATAACCTCAAATATAAAATTTGGTATTTTTCTACCCTATAAAACAGACATACAGGTATAATGTTGATTTGAAAAAAAGAAATAACGTAGCAGCCTCCCTGCTCAGTGATAAAACGAAAATTGAATTATCATAGTTTTATAATAAATATTTCATATATTAAATATAGTGCATTTCGTTGTATATAGGCTCAGATATTAGTTATCACGCAAATGAAGGACAACACATCACAACAATACCACCTGCTGGGTGATATACGCCAAAATCTAATGGGCATTAATCTATGGAAAGGCTTAACTTAATGTCAAGTTTCATGAAATTTTGTGCATTAGTTTTTGAGTCAAAAATTTCTTTAACACACGCAGAGACTTGTAAAAAAAAAACAGTCGACCCATAGAAGAATATCGCGAACCGTGTAAATTCATCAGAAATAGGAAGTCGAACGAAAGTTTTCGCGAATCCAATACTTTCTTTTTATGGATATAATAGAAAGTAAAAATTGTAAAATGAATTTGTATCTAAAACATTTTTGACTTTTACGAATTAATTATTTTTTCCAATATTTAATATTAGTTTTAATGTGTGCGAGTGACATGGCACTTATAACTAAAACATGAAGATTTGTAAGTGAAATGGCACTCATAACTAAAATATCAGTCTATATATATCCGCCGAAAATATAAGCCATTTTATTTTCAGTAACATGTGATCTTTGCCTAAGAAAATTAAGTTCTTGTTCTTTTTTCTTAATTCCACCATTTATTTTTCTGAAAGCGAACTTATAGCCCTCCTTTAACCGGAAGAATTGAACTATGTTTACACCTCCAACTACGAATACAATATCATCCTTTGTCCAAAATTCTAACATTAAATAAAGAGAAAGCTCTATATTTGTTTCATAAAGCCGTCGTATTTTGGTATTTAGAGCATTTTGAGAATTTTGTTGTCATTTTATTTGCAAGCAAGCTTATAGTTCATTAAATAAAGTTCAAAATCTGCAAAGACGGTTTTACTAAATTACAAAACAAAATAAAATGTTTTATTTTAATTTTCATACAACTTTCTTAAATAATCTTTTACCGTCTGTACTGAAAGTATTTGTAAGGTATAAAAAGTTGTGCCATAACTTTTGAAAAAGAAAATGCATACAAAAAAAAATAGAAAAAGTTTGTTTGTATAATATATTTTACAAGAAAAGCTAAGTCAAAAATTTTTATTTTCAATATATCTAAGTTTTTACGTGTACAACTTTATTTGAAAAAACATGAAATCTCAGTGACGTAAACATAAAATGCATGATACCAGATTCAGAGTATGACAAAATGACCTCATTTTGTTAAAACTTTCGTAAAGGAGTTTTGTTTTAAGTTTTACTACACTGTGTATCTCAATATGTATAAATTAAAACATTTCTTTTCAATATTATACTTAAAAACATCCAGCGTTTAGACTGAATATTTATTTTCATTTCTAAGCATAAAATTTTTATGTTTTATAAATGTATGCTTAAAATTACAATCGTAAATTTTTTCTTCATTAAAAATAGCTTGTGCGGAAATCTAATAATATTTTAAAAACGAGGATTTTAATATTGAATGAACGTGAATTACAGAAATCTATAAACTATAATTTCACACAACTATATACTCCCAGTTATTCAAATTAAAATATTGATATATATTATAGAACATTACTTTTTCATTTCATTAACATTTAACAAATTTTTTGGAGAATTAACGCTTACAGGGACAAATAAATAATTATGTTACAGTAATGTTGATTTCACACCAGAAATTTCGAAAAAAATTATTTGAAAATAAGGAAATCACATTTTACAACTTTTTTTTTGACCAAAATTATAAAAGTAAAATTTTATTAAAAAATTCTTATACAAATCTTGATAAAAATTAAATGTGATAGAATATATTCCGCCGCTCTTCAAGGAGTTAAGCCGGGTGTGCACATTTATAAAGTTATATTATACTTATGCAATTGATCTACACGTGTATATTTTTTCTCCTCTGAAGAAATCCTAAAGAATATATTTTATAGAACATCTTTTATTTTTCCATTAACATTTAACATAATTTTTTGGAGCATAAAGACAGATAAGCACATTCATAAAGTTATATTATACTTATATCATTAATCTAGTTTTTAATCATATAATTAGAGATTATTTACTGTAATTAGTGTGCAATTCTGTTATTGATTTATTTCCTGTTTCTGTTTCTCACACCCATATCTATTTGAAAAAAGAAATATCCTAGTCTCGCTCCCAGATATTTTTTTTAATGTTTAATTACTTCATGCAGATAATATATCTATTAAAAAAAAAGTTTTGTAACTCTGACAGCTATATATTTTTGGTAATCCAGATTAAAATGTCTTCTAAATATCATGCTTTAAATAATTATCTACCATATATATATAAAATCCTAATGAAACGAATTTGTGAAACGATTTTATGAAACGAATTTATGAAACGATTTTATCAAACGACTGATTATGTTTCAGGGCTATTTTTAATAAAATATTAAACGCTTGATGGTGAAATTAATACCAATTGTCCATAAAAATCTGCGGATGTCAAAACTGATAATAGAATTTTGAAATCGGAATTAGTTTTCGAGATATTAATTTTTTTCTAATTTTAATGACATTTCTGTAATGATGGCAACTAATTACTCAGGTTTTTTTTGTGACAAAAAAGGGAAAAAAATTGAAAAGGATCCCGATAGGGATTATTGATTTCTTTTTATTCGTCATTTTCAAATTGAAATTGAATTTATCTTTTATTTCAATCGATAATGAAGACAAGATTGTGATTAAATTATGTTTTTCAGGAAAAAAAAAATCACATTTCTATCGTCAGGATTCAATCGTCTATCAGCATTTAATTTAATTTATAAACTGAAAATATTTGGAATAAATTCGTCCAAATGACGTCATTTGTGTAAACGCAAAAGAAAGGGGGGAAAAGGAATTAACAGTAATTATTATTTATTGATATCATTTTGTTATTTTTTTGTAAAATTTAATTAAACGAATTTATAAAATCACTAATTCGGATATTTGAAACGAATATATAAAATAATAATTGCCCAACTGAACGAAAGGAGAATGAAATATCCTGCTTGGTTTTTTCCGCCAAGCTTTTTAAAAAAGCGTCAAGACCCCTATAATAGAAAACCACCAAAAGTTCATTGGGTTTGTTTTCATAACTTTTGGCAGCAAATCTATGTATATTAAAGAATCTATCCCTTTTTGAAGCTCGAATTACGCCAAACCTAAAAGCAAAGGATCTTATACTGGAAAACTACCCGATTTTCTTATGGACAATATTCAAGTGACATAAAAAGGTGTAAAATTATCGCGGATAGCAAATTTGTTTAAATATCTCATCAATTGATGCCGAATAAATGCAGGCATGCATGCATAAAATATTTAATTAATTTTGTTTGATAAATAATTATTAGAAAATTCGTATATACATATTAATTAAAATAAATAATTTACATATTTAAAATAACATGAAAATATGCATGATGGTGCACTAAAATAGAGAGAAAATTAAAACCTGTTACTGAAAATGTCTATAACATAGTACTTTTCAATACCGCGGTTCTTAATGTTATTCACAAGCAGATGGAATTTTTCTCATCCTTAAACGCAAAGGAAGAATAGAATACAGATCGTTGTTATAAAAGTCCGAGAGGTAGCCACAATTTAAACCTAACCATTTTATACAAGCTGGTTTTCAAGTTGTAATTGATTTTACTTATCAATCCCGAAAACAGTCGTCAGTTGTCGCAACAGCTGTGTATGAGGCCATGATAATCAAAAAATGCCCCATTAAAACGTTAAAAGCATGGCAACCTAATTACAGATTTACCAATATTTTTAGAATAAAGCACGCTGTCATGTTTTTAGAGGCCTCGAAGTCTGAGTGTGGGTTGGCGAGCGTAGCTCGCAGGGGGTGCGCCCCCTAGTTACAGAATAAAATAATTTTTTTATCTACTCAGACGTAAAAATGCTGATGAATGTGATTATACTTTTTCTTCTATGCGTTTACTAGTCCCGTCAAAATTAAATTTGGCTGTATGTCGTATCTTTCGAAAAAAGTATTATTCTGATTGGTTGATTTTTCAAATGAAAAATAACCTTGAAGCAAATGTTTTTGTTTCGATTGGATAAAGACCTAGGCATCTCGAGATTTTCAGGCAAGTTGGACCACGCTGTAGCTGTATCCTTAAGGTAATAGAAACCAGATATAAACGAGACATTACTTTCAAAACAACTTTCTATGGTTCACTAATCCATATTCGTAACTTTTTATCATTACATTTTATAATATTCAATCTGAAAATACAATACTCTTCAGGAAATGTTTTACTCACAGAATGATTTATTACAAAAAAAATATTTCCTCGTCTTTTAAATGTAACCTTATCAAATATCGAACTTTCATTTAGACAATAAAATCTCCGAATCAGAAGCTTAAAGTATTATCGTTTTCGTGTTATGGTTCTCTGAATACAGTAAAACAAACACTCCTGCGCTAAATCGGAGAAATTGTTTATCCTTATCGAAGAATTCATCTTCTTTGTGTCCCAATTTTATTGTACTTTATTTGGGTTATTTATAGACAAATACTGCATTTTATTAACTCAAACATATTACAAAGAATAATTTATTAGTTCCAAATACGAAGCGAGATTTTTTTTTTTAATCAGAAAGATAAAAGTTTGTAAAATTACCAATGCAAATGTTTTTATACTAGATTGATATAAAAGATTTCAAATTTATATCGGAGACTAAGAAACTCATAGACAAAATCTCATCTAAAAAAATATAGCAAATAACTTCTCGCATCAATCAAATCTGTTAGATATAGGGGTATACTTAAATTGTCTGAATGTACAATGGTTATAATAAAATTACTAAAAATCGTTTTAATCAAATAAAATATATATAAAAAATAAAAAGTGTCTTTTTCAAATGTTTCAATTTACATTGTACATCTTTCTGGCGCAAAATCGCTTTCATTCTTATATAAGGTAAGTGCAGGTAATATTAATAAAAGGATAAAAAAAAATTGGCGATAGTAGTAACTGATTTAAAAATATATATAAATTGTCTAAAAGAGCAGACTCTTTTTAGTACTGGCAAAAAATTAATTTAAATTAATCAACTAGTAGGAATTTTTTTAAGTCTAGTTGATGAAGGTAATACGCCCATATGAATGTAATATGCACATAGGTGTAATATAATGAAAAGATTCGTATTTAACACATGAAAAGCATCAATTATTACAAAACAAAATTTAATTTTTGAAAATTAGGAAAAAATAACGAAAAATTAAGCAAGGAGAAAATTTAAAAAATAATGTTAAGTAATTTTAAACAATTTTAAACATTTTACTGTAAAAAATGTTTTTAATTTTTTTTACTTCACATGTAGGACAAGTAAAAACTTCCTTATCTTTCTTAATAAGTCCGACACATTCCTCGTGCACATAATTACTACGCACAACACGTAATCTCATATACACATCTTTTTTTTGTTGCAAATACCGCAAAACCAACTGTTTTTATCACTTTTCTTTTCTCAGAACCCTTTTTCCGCTATTCTTCACAGACTGACGTTTTTTTTTTTTTCCTTTTAATCGTTGTTGTGATGTTTGAGTGTCTTCAGTATTACTTTGAGAAGGTTTGGGAAAGAGGTATTTTTTCAAAATTAGAGCACGATAGTTCATTGCAAGTTTTATGACACGAGTTGTTTTATGGTTTTTCTATGGTGATAGCAGTAATTCTTGAAGTCATGAATCATGAATGGAGGTGTCATTTATGTCATAGTCTGAAGAAGAGCCGGGAGTACTTGAAGGAAGAGGAGTATGACGACCCTATTTTTCACAATTTGTCCCTGGGGTAGACATTTCTTTTCCACATTTGGCACTATTTTTTGTTGGAGGTGGGTTTTCAGAAACAGAACTTGGAGCAAAAGCTTCCTTGGGGATTACATTTGGGTTGAAATGATAGATACCTGTCCCTTTGCAGCCACCTTTAACGTTGGCAGGTGTCATAGCTTTCTCCGAAACTGGAGAATATATTCTTACAAATCGACGCTTTGTAATGTTTCCATGGTTGGTTTGTTCTAAAAACAAAAGAACTTGGAACCAAAATTACTCAAATGGCCCGAAATAGGATTTATCCAATGGCTGCAGCTCGTAGGTTGTATTAGAAGGTAAACAAAGTAGAAGTATGTAATTTATTTCGGTCAAATCCACAAATCAGTTATTTAGGTAGGACTTGACCCCATCAAAGATGAGAAGACAGCGTCCTTGTGGTTTAAATTTTGAAAAATTACTGATCCACTTAACAAAGGTCTGTGTTGTCATGCTTCCTTTTGGTGTCATTTCACATGCAGAACCTACAGGCAAATTATCTACCCACTCTGGTTTAATTCTTTTACCTTTACACAAAACCATAGGGGGGGGGGGGGGGAATAGCTCCAGTTGCGCTGCCGCAAGCCATAACTGTTACACTTTCACCATGCTCTTTAGCAACCAAATGCACTCTTTTTGAGACTTTTTCAGCATAAACAGTTAGATCTTTATGCAAACTGAGGCAACACTCTTTTTCGTCCATATTAAATATTTATTCTAGGGAGGTCATGAGAATATTTTCAATTAGAACCTTTCGTAATTTACTAAACAAATCATCAACAATGTATTTATTGAGCTTTGCTGCTCTGGAAGGATTCATCCGTTGACTTTTCCTCCTGGAAACATTCGGCTTTTTTGCTAAAAATGTTTTCCACCAGTACAGGCCAGCCATGCCTTTTCTAAATGAAGGTTAGATTAGAAGGCTAGAAGGTTAGAAGACAGAGGGTTATTTCATTTTCATCGCAAAATTTTAAAATGCAAAGTTTAATGATTTTTGACGTAACAGAATAATCGACATCAGCAAGCCTAAAAATTCTTGTGGCGAGATCGTTTTCTTGGTTTTGTGTCAGAACTGGTTTTTTACCCAATAATGATTTATAAGTCTTATTATTAACAATATAACGAAAAACAGTTCGTCTAGGAATTCCATACCTTATTGAAGCAACATTTTGCGATAATTTACCCTCTTTTATTGCTCTCAAACACTCATTTAGTCTTTCCTGGTTCCAAAGACCTCTTTTCTTTTCAGGAATTCATAGTCTAAAACGAAAACGAGAGAGGATTTTAGAGAACGAATTAATTTTAGCTAAACTGAATTCGATTTTATGTAACCTAATTTATTTAACATTATTATATTTGATTTCTATTGAGTTTACTTGGTACAGGGTGTTTCACGAAGGATCCCTAACTTTGAAAATAAATAATTCGTAAACGGTGATATATAGAAGCATGAAACAAGTGGTATGTTTATTTAAAAAAAACCCGTAATAATCTGTTACAGAAACCTCAAAATTTTTGTTTAAAATAGCGCTGATAGATGGCGCTGTAGGCAGCATTACGGATCCCTGTAAAGCGAGCTCAGACTCCAAGAATGATCAGTCATAGAAGATTTCGCCGTTGAAACGTGACCGCTATTAGCGTATAACAAAAGAATTTCCAGCGACAATTCCAGAAGTGATGTATGCCGTGGTGGTACATGTGTTTATTGTGTTGGAGTACCGCCGATTAAATCGTAGTCCAACTACCACAAGGAGAAAAGTCACTGACAATTTCTTTCTTCGTTTGCGACATGTGTGTTGTGTGAAAAGTGCACATTTTGAATCGCTTTTCATGTGATACAGCCTACTTTTTACGTACCACTGTTTTCATGCTTCTATCTATCACCGTTTCCGAGTTATTTTCAAAGTTAGAGTTCCTTCGCGAAACACCCCGTATGCAATATATATTTTCAAAAGTTTATTGATTTGTTATTTAATTCCAGTAGTGTAATTACTTTTAAAACTGTATATGTACATAAATAAATAAATAAATAAAATAGACAAATTTGTTTATATGAATGTAATATGGCCATACGTACACATAATATGTCCACCTGCTTAGGCATATTGCCAACAATACTGAGCTTTAAAACAGCGTTCGTAATTCTGTCTGAACACTCACATATTGAAATTCATTTATACTGTTAAAAAGACCATTAAACCAGCTAAAACATTATGTATAATAATAAATACAAATACTTTGTTTAAATAAGGAAAGCAACAAACTTTCCCGAGACAAATTTATAATATGTCAACGCAACTAACATCAAATAAACAATGACTGCCCTCCCGTGTACATGATCAAGGATTGCGGATTGCGGGCAAAGCGTTACTAAACAATGTTCTTCTGACTTCCAGCAACTAGAATCAAGTGCCATCTTTCGGATTTCACTGAAATTAATTACATTCTTGCGTGTTGACCATATTACTAGCTTTGGAAACATTATCATCACTTACATACAGTTTTCATATAGTTTTATTCATGTTCTAAAAAATTAATTAGCCTTTCTCTCCCTCCCCTTCTCCCTCCTCTTGAAGTGATTTTTAGATTACAGCCGATTGCTACCTGTTTGCTGCCTTTTGGTTCTAACAGAAACGAAAAAAAAATATTCGATTACGTTTAACCTGAGTAAAAATATGCGCAAATTTAAGTACTGAAAACAGTAAAACCTCTGAATAACGAACACCTTGGGCTAAGAATTTGTCCGCTATTTGGGGGTGCCTGCTAGTTAGAGGTTAAAAAATTTTTAAAAATTACGAGTATCATCGAAAAAGTGTCCTCTAAATACAAGTGTCCGTTATTGAGGTTTTACTGTACGTATCATGCATTATATATATATACACACATATTTTTAATCTGATTTTGAAACTTCTTTCAAAAAATGTGTATATTGCTTAGTCTTATTAGTAAATGTGCATCTACCATATAATGCCACAATTGTGTTTGCAATCAGTGCCGTATTTAAGCTGTCTACTGAATATAAAAATTGCGTATGAGTGCTACTACTACTGAGTACAACGTTAGAAAGGGTGCGAATTTGAAATGAAATAGCCCATAGAACGTAACAAATATTACCATTTTGAACCCATTTCTGTTATGTTAGGATTCAAAAGGTAATCTTCATTTTTTTAAGCATATCATGAGCTTATTGAACTTTATGCTTATGCAATATTGTTAATGTCAGATTTTTCTTTCATTTGATTTTTTAAGTATACATAAGAGGAAAAATTGTGATTTTGTATTTTTTTTTTAAGTTTCTAAGGTATTTTGAAAATGAAGAAAATAAATGGAAACTTCCAAATTTGAGAAATTTGGTTTTCATATGTAACACTACATCAGACATCAATTTCACATATGTTTTTAAATTCCTTTGATTTTTATAACGCTTTTAATTTTCTCAAAATTGACATATTTTCATTTTTTACAACCAGTTTAAGGTTGTATATATCGACAATTTCGTAACCATGGTGTTACGAAATTATTATTACTAAATATGATACTAAAATGATAATAATTTTTCATGGGTTACAATATTATGAAAAATTTGTATTTATGTTAAATAGTGTTCAAGATACGGAACTTTAAACTTGCAACTTTGAACAATTCCATACATGCCATTCTATGTCACAAGTTTTTTAAATGTCCAGAACTTCCAAAATATTTTATTTTTTGTCAAGATATTTTGAATAGCTCTATTTAAATATAAATTGAATCTGTCTACCAAATTTTATTAAAATCGGTTACTATGTGGCCACGACTTTTTTTAAATTTTTGCTGATTTTGCATGGAATGACCCATTAAGGATATCTTAGAGAAATTTTCAACAGACTAGCTTTGTTTCGTGTGAAATGGGATGACATTACAAGAAGCGCTGGCTGGTTAGTTTACAATAAGCTTAATTCTGAATTATGGAACGACTATTTCAGTATTGTATGGTCTCGAATGTGGCCCATTTGTCGTAATTTTACTTCGTTTCTTGTAAATCGAAGTTATTCCGCAAGACATATCGTTACAATAACTTCATTATTGTTAAATGAATTATTGTTAAACGAATTATTATCAACAACAATACGGATTGAACTTTCGGTGAGACACCCTGTATTTTTGACAAAATAAATGATTTGTGACCCTGGTTTTCTATTCAGAAATGCCTTGATGAATACTAATCACCCCTCTTATTTTGTAAAAACAGTTTTTGAATAAGATGTATCTAAATTTGTTAAATATTTATTTTAGAAATGTGATTCTAAAATATTCTATAAATGAAAGATTTCGATTAAGTTATAATCTAAATACAGTTTTATTTCGACTAAGGAAATTTAAGCTATCTCACATTTTAGTTAGAGATTTATTTTAAAATATGCGTTACTTGAAACACATTAATAAAAATGCTTCTTCATTCCCTGATCAAATAAATTCTGTTGTGCATTTTCGTGCGTTATTTGTGTAAACGTGATTTCACAAAGTGGCTTGTTGGCTTTGAATTTATTTTTCTTTTGGGTAAATTTGTCAGATTTTTGAAATTCTCCCCTGGGTAAGAATAAATTGATACAGTCCGTTGTCGCGCCTCTATTTTTCATTTTTTAAAGGTAAGATTTGTAAATTTAGAAATATTTATGTGTTACTATCTATATTCAATGGGTAATTTTGAACGAATCTCTTTTAACTTTTGTCAGTTGAATACTGGGGAACCTTTTAAGCAAAAGTGTTTATAAGTTTCATAAAGCACCGGTTTTATGTTATAAAATTCTAAGCAAAGAACGCATTAAACTTTCTAAGATATTTGATTTCTAAGATATATCTCAATTCCATAAAACGCAATTTGAAATTCTAATATTTTCCAGGTAGTGTATATTTTGCGTGTTATGATGTTACTCGTTATATGTTGGAATTTTCTTGTTATGTTTTCTCAGACTCTGAGAAATATCATATTATCCTGCATATATCCTGCTTATTTTATTTTTTGTCATTCGTTTTTATGCACAAAAAGGAAGACTATTTCAAAAGAATATATTCTTAGAAAAATACGTAAAATATATTTTTCTGTCGTGTTAAACTTAAATATTAATGTATATTTTATTTTTCAGTTTTCTAAAATTACTAAAAATGTTGAGTGATAAATTATGTTTTTGATTTTGAAATATTGGTTTTCGAATTTATTAACTGTTTATAGCACTAGATAGAGATATACCAAATAATGTATTACGTGATTATTCGTTTATATCTGCTTTTTTATTATCTCTTTAACACTTTTCCACATAAAGTATTTATGAATTAGGTTTGTCTGTCCGTCTGTCTGTCTATCCGCCTGACTGTCCTCTAACTCGCGTAAACATATTTGAATTTCTGTGCAGTTGATATACGTTATTGGGTTTTAACATGGCATGTTCGGTATTGAAAATGAAGCGTGTAACATTTATAGTTCATTTAAAGGCAGCTTAAAAGTATTCCGTTACATAACGCTGTATGAGGAAAAATCATCTGCGGTGTATTTTAATGGTGTTACATTATTTTAAACATAATGGAATTTAAATGCATTTTTAAGGTGCACTAGAGGATGATTACTTTAAAATATGTTAAGTGTAGCACTTACAGTCCATGTACAGGAGAACTCAAAAGTATTCCATTATATTATGGTCTACTAACAGAAAATGTTTGCGGCGTATTTTAATTAGGTTTCTCTGTTACAAACAAAAGGAAATAGGTATGAATTTCTCCAGTGGCACTAAAACATGCATTCTGTAGAATATGGGGTTCAAAGCAATTATCGTTCATTTACAAGAACACGTAAAATATTACGGAAAGCGCATTTTCAATTATGGTATGCGTTTTTAAATTTAGTTAAATTTTTGTATACAACGCGGTGTGCTTAAATTCTATAGACCAAGTACAGGGCTACACAAAAGAATTCCTAAGCATTACTTAGAATGAGTATGAATTGCTAAACGTCTTGAGAGCTGAAGTTAAAATAACACTACAAATACACATTCATTGTTTTTGCACGAATAAAATGACATCATAGATAACAAAAAGAACCCTTTTTCTGAAACTGATACTTTAGTGGACTGGTACTTTAGGTTCACAAATATGGTTATAAAACTACTAGTCCCCTTAAAATATCAATTTAATTATCAATAACCTAAATTCACGCGATAACAAATTGAAGGGCTTTAACCCCTTGGAGGGCAAGCACGTGGTCTCAAAATGCTAAATTTTGCGATGTTTCGACACCAGTAAATTTTAATAATGAATTTTTACCTTCGCAATCGGCAAAAAACAATACTAAATATTTTTATTTAATAATACTGGTGGCATAATAAAAGTTATATATTAGAAAGTGGTATATATTATATACCGGTGTCCCTCAAGGGGTTAACCCCTTGGGAACGAGCGACACGTATACGCAACGCATAAGGTGCTCAGAATCCTCGATCATTCTCACCAG
The DNA here is from genome assembly GCA_963931845.1 of Maratus michaelseni. Classification (NCBI taxonomy): domain Eukaryota; kingdom Metazoa; phylum Arthropoda; class Arachnida; order Araneae; family Salticidae; genus Maratus; species Maratus michaelseni. The sequence continues at coordinate 249,867,023 of OZ007590.1, read as the reverse complement.
TAACTTTTTATTGTAAACTTTGCCTTATTTAATGACAGCATTTCTGAGATTCAATTAGGCGAAAATTTCTGTTTTGAAAAAGCGGTGGCAAAAGATTAAAAATTCTGTAAAGGACGCTCGTCCCGAAGGGGTTAAAGAAGTAAATATTTTACAAATCTTTAAAAAAAACTAATGTAAATGGTTTAATAAGTTAAGTAACTATGAAAATTTCTTACTTTTTTTACCACACTGCTTTGAAGGCATTTTGCAAACTCGGAGGAAAATAACATTTATTTTATGAGGAAATAAGCATCATTGCTGCCATTTATTTGTTTTGTTAAAAAACAAAAAAACATTCGGCTATATAGAAGCGAAGTGAAAATTAAAAAAAAAAATCAAGCAGTTTAGTTTCTATGAGGAAAAGAGAATAGAGATCCACATTTGTGTACCTCAGGTATGAAGAGGTTAAAGGTGTTTTTTAATCTGAATTATGCATTTTCAAGTTGAAATACATTTAGTATACTAAGAGATGTTTGTAGAATATAAATAAAATCATATACAGGTCTATGGGAAGAACTAAACTGGATACATGTCCGACTATGGATGATAATTTCTGGAAGTGTTATTTCAGTAGATTTAAGAGTGTTTTTGCCTCCGTTAAATTTTAGCTTCATATGCGGCGTGTATGAAGTAAGCGTGTATGACATATTGAATCTGAAAGTAATATACAGGACTGTACGAAATAATTCAAGTACATTTTTGTGTATTGATAGAAATCGCTGAAGGTGAATTTTCAACTGTGTTATGTATTTTCTTATTATGCTAAATTTTAGCATACTATGTATAATATATACAACGCTATAGATCATATGCAGAGCTGCACAAAACATTTGGAGTTCCTTTCCGACTATGGGCAGTAATTTTTTATATTTGGTTTTTAAATGTATTATGCGTTTTCTAAAATGTTTACTTAGTTATCGCCTTTACTTTATTAAATGGCGAAATTTTTTTAGCGTATTTTGTAAGTGTTGGGAAGTGTTTCATAATCTATGCTTAACGCATGATTTTCCTTTCTAGTTTAGAATAATAATGGCGATACAAAATAATAAATCCGATCTTCCTCTCAGCATTTTTTAACATTTTAAAACTATACAAAATATTTTTACTGATTAGTTTTCACGTGTACTACATGGTAGAAGACAGACGATAGGATAACATCGAATCCTTTTAAATTTACATGCGAAACCTAGAAATTTCATACTTACCACACCAACAACAATAATGATAGTAATAAATGATTTCTATGTATCATCATGCATATATAGACATACACATATGTGTTATGGTTCGGTAAAGACGAGTGCGTGGCGGCAGGGCAAGGTTAGTAGAACGGTAAAATTCAATTAATTCAAAACCAATATAATGGTGAAATATTTTCGGTTAATTTTTTTAATTTCTACGGTAGGATTATTGTAAAACAAATTGATACTTAATACATGTTTTAATTTATGTTGCATTCTATAAAATTTTGGGAGGGCCTCTCCGCCCCGTGGTTACCATGCTGGTCAGAAAATGAGGAGCTTGGGCCAATGTTCGGGGTTCAAAACCAGCGCGGTTTTGTCGGGGTGACTGTGCAATGTTTTTCAAGGGTTTACTTGTACGAGAACGATCATTTGGATCACTTTATGTTCAAAAGTCCTTAAAAGGTACCCTCCTATAGATATATGGCCAAAAGTGTATGATGTATCGGCTACTCTGGTCATAAGAGTAGGCGAAGTTTTGATTGTGAACGTATTTTTTGTCCACTGATTGTCAATGTGCGTAAACGTATCAAGGCAATCTTTCTTTAACTTTCGATGAATGAGTGTGAAAACCTCGGAACTTGTGAGTGTTTGTTTCGTATCGATATTTAGGCAAATTTTTACGTCTAGCCAATCGATGTGTTAGTATTTAAGCATTGGCATGTGTTGGGAAAGCGGAACTTGGATCGAGTTTCTCCGCCCTGTGAGTTGATGTTAGATCCGGCTATTGTGCTCAACTATCCGAAGCTGAGAAAGGAGAGTAGCAGTTCGTAAGCGTATATTACGTTATTTCCTGCTAATTGAAATAAAGTTAATTCGGTGCTCACGGAGTGTCATTTTCAGTAATAGCGTAGGCGAACATCTTGCCATCGGAGTTCGACTAGCTTGTATAAGCGGACATTAAATCTTTGCTGAAGGTATCCTGACTTACTGCATCTCCAAAGTGTCGTTTTGAGTTTTTTGTAATTGATATTTGAAGTTGTAATAGTTTCGTGGGATCTAATTTCTTTTGACCTAAGGAAAATTAGTGGAGTCCTTTCTCAAAATCCTTGCCCACTTAAGATTTTAATAAACTTGACTTTGAATTCTGTACGTCTTGTGCTCTATTTTTGACTGACTTGCATGTTCACTATCACTAACAGCGACATGGCTGTTACAAGTGGTCCATGCTTAACTAAACCCGTCCCTATATATTTTTGTGCTACTATTTTTTTTTAAACAGTGATTTATAAGTAAAGCCTAATACGAAAATAATTATGGTCATCATCAATACCATTAATTTTTTGCACATAGTAGTGGAATAGTTAGATGGAAATCTATTGTTTTCAAAAAGAAAACTCAAAATATCTCAAGCAATTAATTGTTAGGTTATTTAATTTATAAAAATTGTTTAAACAATTAACATTTATATCAATAATATTAACAGAATTTTTTTTAAGTGTCATTTTACACTTTTCCTAAAAACAATTCCTGCTACTTTAAAAAATCTGTTTGCAGCGTTTTTTAATTTTGTTGCTCTGTTTTAAACATAATGAAATTGTGACTGAGGTTTACAACAGGAATATACAGAATATGCTGTTCATAGCATTCATCGTTCACGTACAGGGACACACAAAATATTTTGGATACAGTAGTGTATTCGAAGTATTGTATTAGGGATATTGTATTATTGTCTATTAGGGATAATTGCTGAAAGTGTGTTTTCAGTTATGGCTGTATTTTTAAGTTTAACTTAATTTTGGCATACTACGTGGTGTTTATAAGTACTATAGATCATATACATGGATACGCAAAAGAGGTCGTAAGCATTACTGAGTATGAGAGTGAATAGTTTAAAGGTGTTTTTAAATTGAGTTATACATTTTCAAGTTCAACTTTATTTTGTATAAAAAGAGATGTTTGTATAATATAAATAAAATCATATACCGGGCTATGCAAAGAGCTGAATACATGGCCGCCTATGAATAGTAATTCCTGGAAGTGTGATTTAACTAGTTTTAAGATTTTTTTTTGTCTGAATTAAATTTTAGAATTCAAGTACATTTCCCTTTTTTTTGGAAAAAAATACTGAGAGTGAATTTTAATTGTGTTATGCGTTTTCTTAGTAAAAATTTTGTTTAGCATACATATGAAATTACCTTATGAAGAATACATATAAACTATAGATCATATGCAGAGCTTCATAAAAGAGTTGGAGTACCTTTCCGTCTATGGGCAGTAATTGATGAAATATGGTTTACTAATGTTTTATGCATTTTCTAAAATGGTATCTTAGGTATCTTCTGTAGCTTATTAAACGGCGAAGTTTTGTTAAAATATTCCGGAAGTGTTGGAAAGTGTTTCATAATCTATGCTTGACGTATAATTTTTCTTAAAATTAAAATTATTAAAATTTAAGAAAATTCGCATTTAAAATTTTGATTGCAGGTTTTCTGTATGGGGTGACTTACTAGTTCGGAACTGGTTTCGAAAGTGGTCTTTATTAAAATAAAATCTCCAACGAAAGTCGAAAAAGTACGAAAAGAGTCCGGTTAGAGATTGATCTCCGCTATTCTATGCAAAAAACGTTTATAAAATCTATTGAAATACAAACGAGAAATTTGAAAAGAATGCTCCCATATAATTAACATTAGCTTGCGAGTTTTGTTGTTTGATTAGCGTATGCTCTTAAACCTCTCCCACACCCAATCATCATACTTTCATCTACCCATAATCTCTCGTTTAATATAGCTAAAAGCTTGAAAATTTCATCATCCACACATCCACCTACTTTCAATTTTCATATCATTCCTGTTTTTTTTTCTTTATTTTTGCAATTTCACTTTTGACGATCTGATTACTGTATCTCACCTATAGTTGTTTAAAACAGATTTCAATAATCTACATAGTTATTTATCACGACTTTATATTGATTTCTATGTGACTGAAAATAATTACATTCCATTAGGCTTTTTGGTGACTTAGTGTCTCCCAGATTTTTCTGATTAAAACTAGAAGACTTATTATTTAATTATTCGCGTATTTATTCCCCACCATTCCTTCAATTTTTACAGTATTGCAATTTTCTTTTTTGTGTGTATTGTAATACGACATTTAACAAGCGCATTCCCATCTCTGAGACTACATTTCAATGATGTCATACAATTATTTGTCAGCAATTAAATAATTTCAATTTGCTCTCTTTGTTCTGAACACAATTGAGCCTTTTATCTAAAGTTTAAGTTATGTAGAATTATTATTAGAAAGAATGCCATAATCTGTACGTGATAGTATAATTTCTCTTTCTCTGCTTTTTTTTTATTTGATACACAATTTGATGAAAAATATTACGCTTGCTTATCAATGGTGTCATACAATTTCACTTCAGCTTTGCACTTCAATGATGGCATACATTGTCAACAATGAAATGATTTCAGTTTGCTCTCTATGTTTCTCAACACATCTGAACCTTATATATAAAGTTTAAATTATGTATAGTTAGTAGTAGAAAGTATGCCAAAATCTGTAGATAATTTTTCTTTCCTTTTTCTTTTTTTTAAATTTGATGCACAACGTGACAAAAAATAGTACTATACCTTCTCAATGATGTCAGTCATACAATTGCAATTCAATGATGTCAAACAATTCTTTGTCAACAATGAAATGATTTCAATTTAATCTGTACGTTTCTGATCACCTGTGAACCTTATCTCTAAAATTTAAATTATGTATAATTAGTATTAGAAAGTATGTCATAATCTATACGTGATGCCTCATTTCTCATTCTTGTTTTTTTTTTATCTTATCAATGAAATTACCTTATTCTAACATCAACACAGTTAATAATAACACAGGTAAAAAATAAATAAACAGCAAGGTAAAAGGCTGATATTTGTCATGTTACTTTCAGAAGAAATGTCTTTTTACATTTAAGAATGAAAATATATTCTTTTTCACAAAAGGCCGCTCTTCCAACGAAAATTAAAAGTTTATATATGTAATATGTTCAAACGTCACTCAAGCAAGTAAAATTTCATGTAAATTTAAACAAAGTCGCTGAATACTTATAAACTAAAAGTTTTTCCTCTCCTTAATCCTCTTTCTAAGAACAAGAAATATATTACTGCAAGAAAAAAAATAACTCACATGTAAATTTCGAAAAGAATTTTTGCAAATTTGCAAAAACTATTGTCAATTTAAAACAGCTTTCACACTGTAATAGTTTGTAAGGATTTTACGAAAAACTTTTTGCTCTTTTCGGATAGGAAAAACATTGCGAACGCAAAATAATCATATTTCCTTCATGGAAGTAAATAAGTATAAGATATTTGCATGGCGTGTTTTTCCGTAAAAGTTTAAAAGTCACCTGTCCTTAAAACATTTTTTATAATTATGTACAAAACTTTCAAATACTAAAGTGTCAAGCAAATTCTGATACAAGATTTTGTTTTCTGTCGATTTTACTTTAATATTTAAAAACAAAATCAAACTGTAAAGCTACAAAGAATTGTTTGCAAAAGTAAGGTTGAAAAAAAATTATATTTTTGATTAATGTTGTGTTATTCGAAAGGTAAAATATTTAAGTTGAAATATAATTAATCATTTATCATTTATGAACAATATAAAAGTTGTTTTTAAAAATAATCAGGATGTAAGTAACTAAAATACTGCTGTGTTAAATTAAATATTTTTCATCACTTAAGTGTTTAATTTGCGGTTCTCTTTGTTAACTTCGACCAAAAATTAGAATATCTCTTTATGCTTTCTTTTACCTTACAAGTATGTACAGTAGAACTCCAATTATCCGAACTCCGACTATCCGAATCGCTGATTATCGGAATCGCTTTCAGAACTTTAGAAAAAAAATTAAGACGGAAACGTACTGCTATTCGAAAAATAATGATTCTGTCTACGCGCGCTATATTGTCCTTCCCTCCGCGAATCTAGTGTAGGCGCAGCGCGAACATTATTGGGATTATGAGTCACCGTTTCATAGTGCAGTTCGATTATTGGTTGTCGTCCGTCGCCAGGTGGGCCGGGCGACCCACCTGGGGTTCAGATTCTAAATGACGAACTTATTGAAAGTGTGAGAGAAGAAAGTGTCGAGGAAGAAGATGACCTTAATGTCGAAGTTGAAGACCACACGGGACCATCAGCTAGTGCAGCATTTGCCGGCCTTGAAACTGCGTTGAAGTGGATGTAGCGTCAGCCTGAGTGTGACCACATGCAACTTCTCACTGTCAAGCGGATGTGCGACTTGGCTACCCGAAAACGGATGGACACTGTCAAACAGCTTACTTTGATCGAGAAGTTCAGCAAGCAATATGACTTTCATTTACAGTACGATACGTACATACTGTACAGCACTTGTAAGTATGATTAACATGTAATAGTGTTGCCTTTTCGTTTAATTAATTAAAATATATTTTTCTTTAAAAATAGTTTTTTCTCCCCTTTTCAACATACATACAGTAATTAATTAAAATAGACCGTTTTTTCGGAAAAAATCCAATTATCCGAATTTTTGATTATCCGAATGGGGTCCGGTCCCAATTGATTCGGATAATTGGAGTTCTACTGTATATATATGGCAGTCAAATCTTGTCAATCATTTTTTAACCACTTCCTGTTGATATAAAGCTTTGAAATTTGGAATATATATATGTAGTCTTGAGGGCAATACATGAATTGGACATTGATTTTTTTAAAATTCGATCCCTAAGAAGGGAGGGGGGGGCAACGTCGGTCCAAAACTTGTATTTTCCAGATAGAAATAACTTTGCAATTGTTTAATATTGAAAAAATTAGCTCCATTGTTGCAACATTCATCCATTTTAATCACATCGTTGCCGGCATCATTACGACGTTAGCATTTATATGAAATATATAGGGAAGTTGCAGTCAGCTTACCATCCATTGAACTTTAACTGGAGGTCAGGGTAGTTCTACCAATCAGAACTGCCTATTTGTAGTGTGTGACCTCCAGCATGATGTCAATTGCAACAGCCCTATATGAATGAGTATGTATTGATCAATGCGTATGCATACAATGAGTATTTGTTGAAAAGTACCAATGACAGGGTTATCACAATAGCGCAAACTTTTGGTCAACGTGGCAAAATATCGCCAGATTTGGTGACAGAAATAAGTTGCCATATATGAAGCTAACTTAGCGATAGCTGGCTAATTTGGCGAAGAAATGATTTTCCATTTCATAGTGAATTATATCAACATGTTAATTTTTGTAAGCGATGATTTTCTAGAATAACATAGGTTTTGCAGGTTTTTACAACCAAGTCTTTTTTTACAAATGAGTGTAGCTTTTAACAGATTAAGATTTTTAGAATAAGAACTAAAAGAACATGTTGATTAAAGTTATGGATTTTTAAAACATAATTTATATTTAAGATATTATTAAAAGACAGGGAAAAAGTAGAATTGTAAGAATTTGGAATAAATAAAGTAAGGAAAAATGGCGAATTTTTTTTATTATTACATATCCCTCCAACCAAAAAGACGGATGAACTGGTAGGTCATATGACTTGCAAGTTCATAGTATGGAAATGTTACACAGACCTGGGTTACAATTTTGTCACTTGGAGTAGGCTAAATAAATAAACTTTTTTTTTGTATAAATGTCAATTTAAATTTAAAGTTAATAGTTATAACGCGAGCTAGTGGAATTGTTAATTAAATACAATGACAAGATATTAATCTTGTTTACAAATTACAAAGATAGTTTTGAGTAATATAAACATATAATAAGAAAAATATTGTAAATTTTGAGAGTAAACAGCTAACAAAGCTTTTATCTTGTTTACAAAATCCGAAATTGACTTATTGAAAATGTGTATTTAGCTTATACACGTTCATTTTTGAAAATTCACATTTTTCAAAAAAATATTTTCTAAGAAGTTGTCTCAGTTCTTTCATAATGATAGTTCAAGTAAAGAAAATCTTCTTGCATACTTCACAAATAAGAAGGAAATGAACTGGGTAATTTACAATATTAAGTCTGCTAGTGGAATTACTTTGAAAAATTACCGCAAAATTACTTATCAAAGTCCACTTTCATCTAAAAAATTGTATCTTTATACTAGCAACGTAATTTTTCAACCTACTCTCAATCTCAGTTATAAAATATTTAAAATATATCACCAATAATAACAATACTCAATTAATAATATCAAATTTAATAACAAGAATAATAATAACAATAAAATTAAAACAATAATACTTATTATTGATGATGTTCAAGAAAAACTACAAGTTCAAACATCATACTTGGAAAGCTAAGAAAGTTCCCAATAAATCAGGTAATAATAGGTAATAATATTCTTTCTCTCTTCCTCAATAACAATAGCCATAAGTTGTTGAACAACTTATCTAAACTTACCTATACAACTTATCTATACTTTACAACTTATTTATTGAACAACTTACGAAAAACTCTTAAGAGAATGTTTTTTGTCATGTTATGGTATAGCCGGTCAAATGGTAATAAAATTGCAATTACCTACTTACATTCTCGTATTAGATATCTAGTGAGTCTAGAAAAATCATAGCATAGATATTCAAATTCATTTTCAGAACTAGATTTTCACTTTAATAACATCAACTTCTAGCAATAAAATTTATATATCTCAACATATTCAATCTCAAGTAATATTCAAACTCAAGTATTCAATTCATCTCGTTTATCACAGTGATCCATAATATTCTTCATTATGAATTTTCTCTCAGTATTAAATAATAGTTAGTATAATTAACAATAATAATCAACAATAATTTCAACAATAACAAGCAGTACAATTTAAAAAAATCACAGTATTTCTTCAAATACTTTCTTAAGTACATAATTAATATCTCATCCATATAAGCAATGAATGAGGTATGAGAATTATGCTCAATAAAAAGATATAAAATAAATAAATAAGAAATGTTTGTGAAAAAAAACCATCATCAATTCAGCATGATTATGTGACTATCTTGCTTTCAATCAAACAAGAAAAACATAAGTTGTTGAATGAAAAAATGAGACCTTGTAGCATTTTTTAAGAAAGGTTGATAAATATTCAATTATTATTAAAATATTAGATTATAGTCATTGACTTTAATCTATAATTTAATGGTTTATTTTATTTATTTAGTTAATGTAGTTCAATTTATTGTTCTAATCTAATTCAATTTAATATAAGAAATTCCTAACTCAAATCAACCAATTAACACTTGCATAAAAAGTTAATTCAAGTAAAAATCTCAATCTTGTCAGCGCCCTTTTCAATAACACACTGCTATACAGAAGAGAATTGATTAGTCAATTATAATTTGATTTCATTAATTTTAGTTAATTTTTGACTACTATAAATTTAATATTAAGCTATGGATTTAGCGTTAGTTTGTTGCTGCTCATGTGATAACTTTAGTTTGTCAGGAGGGTAATAAGGGCGTAATTTTGATACATGGACTATTTGAGTAATTTTATTTTGCGTCTGTCTATTAATTTCGACATTTACATCAAATATTTTTTTTAAGAATTTTATAGGGATCACTAAAAACTTGTGAGAGCTTTCTGGTATTGGAATAATGGAACTCTTCATAAATAACAAAATCTCCTACCTCAAATTTTGAATCCACATAATTTCTATCATGATATTTTTTACTTCTCCAATAAAATTCATCTGCGCATTTTTTAGCAATTTTAAGGGCTTCTTGAACAGGAGAGTAATAATCTTGTTGAAGGGGGAAATCATAAGGTAATTGGCCAAAAAGTAGGGGGGAATTTAGTTATGGAATGGGGTGTATTATTGTACTCATTAATTACTTCTATCAAAAGTTTTCTCCAAAGAACATTGGAGCTGGTAGAATTAACCTTACACTTTAAACTAGTAACTATTGTCTGATTCACACTTTCACATTTTCCAATCGTTTGTGGATGGTGTGATGTCGTTAAACGTTGTTTAATATTATGATTCCGCAGAAATTTTTTGAATCTAGATGAAGTTAAAGCTGTATTTCTATCACTTAATACTTTTTTTTGGGGGGGAGGGGGGTGTCTATTGAGAATTTTATTAAAACAGAACAATTTCTGGGGAGTTTGAATATTAAAGACTTGTTTTAGACAGTTAGTATAAGTTTCTGTGGTAACACTTTTTGAGGGAAAAGCCTAGACATACCTAGTAGCATGGTCTATTATGATATGTAAATATATTTTGGGGAAGTTATAGTTATTAAATCCTCCCACAGTATCAACAGAAACACATTCAAAAGGTTGATCTGTGGTTGGCATAACTTGTAGTAGTAAGCCAAATTTCTTCTGTCTGGGGTTTTTTTTTTTTTAATTTTTCACATATATCACAGTGTTTTACAAATTTAGTTATAGCTTGAGTCATATCAGGCCAATAATAATTAGGGAAGATTAGATAAAAATTTTTGGATACCAGGTTGACCAAATTTCTCATGAGCAACATTAAGTAGTTTTCTTCTTAAGGACATGGGTACTACTATTTTTCGAAAACTTTTCTTTTTCACTATCATAAGCCCACTTTCATTTAGATAGTTTTTACCACACACATTTTCCTTTTCCTGCATCTCTATTACTTCTCTAATATCCAAGATAAAGGTAAATGGTTGAATAAGATATGCAAGAGGATTTCTAGGCAACATGTCGGCTTCGACATTTGTGGAATCTTTTAAATATACAATATCATACTCGAACATACTTAACTTTAAGGACAATATGAATAATCTTCCTCTTAAATGTTTAACATTTTTTAACTATACAAGAGACGCATGATCGGTGTGAATGGTAAATTTAACACCATGAAAATATTAACCAATAAAATTTGTCTAATGTGTCAATGATGGCAAGACACTCTAATTCTGTAATAAAATAGTTCTTTTCATAGCTTCCCAATCCTCTAGAATAGTATGCAATGGGATGTAAAAAGCTATTACCATTTGGTTGTTTAAGTACTGGACCTAAGGCCACCTGTGAGGCATCATCAAACATATGTAGGGATAATTTAGGGTCATAAATTTTCAAAACATGTTTAGCAATTAATGCATCTTTTAGTTTTTGGAAAGAATTTTGACAATCTAAGTTCCATTCCCATATAGTATTTGTTTTAAGTAATTTACTGAGGGGTGTCTGATTTCTGAATATTTATTTATAAATTTAGGATAGACATTAATGGATCCTGGGAATCTTTGGAGTTCTTTAACATTCGAGTGTGGTTTTAATTTTTTGATAGCTTCTACATTAATATTAGCAGTAGTTAATGTACCATTTTTTTTATTTCATAACCTAAGAAATTAATTTTATTTTGGACAAAGTTACATTTAGATAGTTTAAGTTTGATATTTTCACTCTGCATAATTAAAAAAAAAATTAAGATGTTGTAGATGTTCTTCCAAAGTTGAAGTGAAAATAATTATGTCATCAAAATAATAGCAAGTAAAGTTGATTTTATGTTTAGTAAGAATTCTTTTAATAGTTCTATTAAATATTTGGGGGGCTACCTTTACATCGAAGGGGAGAACATTCCATTCCCAGAGTCCACAATTGGTGATAAAGGCTAATTTTTCAGTATCTGCTAGATGTACAGGGTTTCCAGTGAATAAGATCCATATTTCAAAATTAAATATCTCAAAAACAAAGATCAATATAATTATGCGGTAAACGGTTTCTCTATCAGCTAAGCTATAAAAATGTTATAGAGAAGTTTCGAAAATTTAGTTTTAAAAACCGTTAAGAGATGGCGCTGTAATCGCAATACCTATAAGTTGTGCTTCGAAGTCCAGAGCGATCAGTTCGACTGTTGAATCGTGAAAGGAGGTTAGCGTAGAGGTTAAAATCATGTATCCCATTGAACAACGTGTTTTTCTCAGACTTGGAGTATTACAGATTAGAACGCAGTCCTACGACAACAAGGCGCAGCTTTCAAAAAAGATTTAATGTTCGGAAAGGACCCGATGCGAAAGTCATTCGCAAGCTCTTTGCCAAATTCGAACGAACCGGCAACGTGGATGATAATCAAGTGGTAAACGTTTGACCCAGGCAAACTGTAGTCACTCCTGGAAATGTCACCAAAGTTTCTGGATTTGTTCAGCGAAATACAAGGAATGGTGTGCTAAGAATTGCATCAGAGACTGGTTTAAAGCTTTCCAGTACGCAAAAAATATTGGAAAACAGCCTACGAATATTTCCATACAAAATCCAAAGTCATCAGATTATACCCACAAGAGCTTTGGGACAAAGGGTTGATTTTGCGAACCAGATTCTCGCAATGATTGATAAAGAAGGGTTTGATGTTGGCCGCATCTGGTTCAAAGATGAAGCACATTTCCACTTGAATGGAATCGTGAATAAACAAAACTGGAGATTTTGGGGTTCCAAAAATCCTCATTTGTGCGAAGAGAAACCACTGCATTCGCCTAAAGTTACTGCTTGGGCTGCGGTATGCACCAGAGGCATTATCGGCCTTTTTTCATACGACAAACGATCACTAGTGAACGTTACCTTACAATTTTGAAACAATTTGTCAGCACACAGCTAGCGTTTTAGGATCGACCAGGTATCGATTGGTTCATGCAAGATGGGGCTCGACCACATCGTACAGAAAAGGTGTTTCGCCTTCTTGATGAGTACTTCAGAAATAGAATAATTGCATTGGATTATCCCAAATTTACTGGCACAGGAATGGATTGGACTCCATATTCGCCCGATCTGACTTCTTGTGACTATTTTCTGTGGAGCGCATTGAAAGGCACTGTCTACCGAAACCATCTCACTACGCTGGATGAGCTTGAATCGTCGATTTGTGTGGCAACGTTTCTATTTCCGATGAGGTATTGCAGGATGTGATGTCAAATTTCATTATTCGTTTACGCCACCTCATTGTTTCGAACGGCGCACCCAGAAAAAGGAATTGATTAAAACTACAAAACATGTTTTGTTGAGTACATTTTGGTTGTTTTAGCAAAATTCAAGTAAAATTGAACCATTTTACTTGAATTAACAAAATATTTTTTGCTGACGATACAAAAAAATTTTTTGCAATTGCAAAAAAAAAAATTTTTTTTTGTTGATTCAAACAAAATTTCCATTGACCTATATTTAAACAAAAAGTTTTGTTGGGTCAACCAAATTTTTGTTGATTCAACAAAACTTTTTTCTGGGTGCGAACATTTTGAAAAGATTGTGTTCTGATTGAAAAGAATGCTACTACTCAAAAGGCACTACTCAATCTATCTAAAATTCCATCAATACGGGGTAATGGTTTAGCATCGTTTATCATTATTAAATTAAGTTTTCTAAAATCTACACATAATCTAGTTTTTTTTTTTTACCTTCATGGCATTTTTCTACCAAAGTAACAGGAGAAGAATAAGAGTTATTACATTCTTTAATTAATCCACCAGCTAATAATGGAATTAAAATATAATTTATATTTCAGAAATTATTAAAAGACAGTAGAAAAGGTAGAGTTGTAAGAATTTGGGATAAATTAATTAAGGAAAAACGACGAATTTTTTTTTATTATTATTACATATATAAATATTATGTTTTGAAAATTAGCATGTCTACGTACTCTGAAAGGAAAACAAAGGTTCTAAATCGACTTCTGGGTTGCTAAAAATAGTTATTACGTTGCCAGTTATTATTGCTGCAAAATCAAGAAGCATCACAAGAAAAATCACAATCAAAATTCAAAATGAAACTTTTAAAAAGTCATTTTTTTAAATTATTTTCATAACTGGGTTAAAATAATTAAAATGGCTTTTATCAGTTTTATATAAAGTATTTTAATTTATTTCGCGGCGAAAAATATGAGTTATTTGTGAAAATAACTTAATTTTTTTTTAAAAAAACATCAACATTTTGTGCTCAGTTGAAATACAAATTGCGTGCATTTTTTTTCCTTTTACTTTTCTATAATTCTGTATAAATATATAATTTCATACTTAAAACTGTATATATATAAATATAAAAACATATTTTAGTTATATTTTTCATAAATTAAAATTGTTGTGTATATTTTTTCAATCGTTGCTCGAAAATAATTGATGATTATTTTTGTGGGTAAAATAGGAGATTATTCAGGACTAGAATTTAGAACCAGAAAAATTATTAAGAAAGCTGGCACACTGCTGGTGCGCTTGCTAAATAGAATAATTTATCGGACTATAAATTTTTAAGTAAATTTTGAGGCTTGTTTATTCAAGATTTTCTGGCTTTTGCACTTTATTGCTTCCATGCGTTTATCTACTGACTACACGTTATCGATACACAAAGATTCACCACATTCTCCGTTTCTGATCGCAAAACTTCCTATTGTTAGAGTAGTTACAGGAAACAAGTCGTTTTTTAATATTATCAGTAAAGGATTCGTGATCTAACACGTTTATCACACGTAAATGTTTACTTCATTTCTAATATTTTTGTATTTTTTCTTCAGAGAAGGATGGAATTTTCCTCACCATTTTCTATTTGAGATCCTGAGTCTACTTCAGATCTTGATCTTCGTAAGTCCTGAGTTATTTATAATACATTGGTTCGGCATAATCCTATTTCACTCCACCATTTGGTGCTTTTTTAAAAATGATGCCACATTAGCGATTTCTAAATTGTTTACTTACATTTATCATATTGTAAACCCCAATAAGCAAGTGGTAAAATGTTGTCATTCTTAATTTTTAAATAGTTACACATAGGAAGAGTAATGGATTTAGTGGTAAAAACTTCACTGAAAAAATGGATTTCATTTATACGAGAGTAACAACGAACCGAATATAAAATTTGATTCGTTCAAAAAAATTTGGACAAAAGAATGATAGTTTAAATACAGAATTATTAAATTAAACCATAAACACGCAGTTGATTTGTTTTTTTAGATACTGCATTTATAAGTGAAATAAAATATTTCATTTAACAAATTTAATAAGATAGATATAAAAAAGACAATCTGAGCTGTAAAAAACAACGTTTTTATACACATTTCATCGATATTACATAAAAGTTAACGGTTAATGTGAAGTTGAAAAAACGAAAATACACGAAATTCGTTAATGCCGTAATCACTGTACCACATAGCAACCTTGTTGAATCGGAATCCTAAAAATACACGAAAATCATTAATACCACCATCACTGTACCTCATGTATGATAGCTTCGCGAACATGAAACCGAAAAAAAAAAACATCACTGGATACAGCAACTTCGTTGTATTGGAATCCCAAAAAATACACGAAATTAATGAATGACGCGATCACTGTACCGCACGTTTGATCGCTTCGTGAACATGAAACAAAAAAAAAAAAAAAAAAACATCACTGGATACAGCAACCGCGTTGTATCGGAATCTCCAAAAATACACGGAATTCTTTAATGCCGCGATCACTGTACGGCATGTATGATCGTTTAACGAACATGAAACCGAAAAAAAAATCACTGGATACAGCAATCTCGTTGTATCGGAATACCCCAAATACACGAAATTACTTAATGCGGCGATCACTGTACCGCATGTATGATCGCTTCGCGAGCGTGAAACTGAAAAAAAAACACCACTGGATACAACAACCTCGCTGTATCGGAATCCCCAAAAATACACGAAAGTCGTTAATGCGGCGATCACTATACCGCATGTATTACTATACCGCATGTATAACCGCATGTATGATCGCTTCGCGAACATGAGACTTCCATGAAAACTTCTGTCAAATGAATTTTACTGTTCTAAAGTAACATGAGTAGCCACTCACATACATAAAAAAAAAGAAAAATAATAAAATAAATAAAGCTTTAAATAAACAAGCAGATTTTTTCAGTGTTTTTTTTGCTTTTAATATCATTACGTAAGTGTTATTTAATTGTATAAAAAAAGAAAAAAAACATATTTTAAATAACTAATAAATCATTAAACATCATTAAAAATACAGATAAACGTCGAATAAAGAATCACTTGATGACGTAACAAATATGTCATACGTAACAAACGTGTCATTACAAAAAATATCATTGCTCAGCCTTTCCAACAATAAAAGTGCTACATCTGGCTGACTATCGACGATATGGCAAGATTTCGCCAATGGTGGAGTCAAATAGGAACCAACCCATTGGTTCTGTTTCAAATCTAAGGTTTTATTTCAACATTATTTACTATATTATAATATTATATATTTTAATATTATATATATAATATTATTCAAAACTGCATTACTTTTTCAGCATAAAAAGACATCCCAAAATCTTTAATTTTGAGAATCAAAATGCATTTTTACATTTTATTCGTTAAATTGATTTGTAAAATGTATACATTTTAACGTCTGAATGGGAAAAATATTAAAAACACCAATTAAAATAATTTAAGACAGACATGAGTACACATAAAATAAAAATTTATAAAAAAATATATACTTAAAAACAGTTAAAAATACAAAATAGTAGACGTTTCGCCAAGCGACACGCAAGGCATCATCAGTACAAAAACAATCTATTGCATAACAAACCACAGAACAAGGAAAAAGAAAAGGTTTGAAATCAAGGAAAGTCGAAGTTATTTTAAAAACAGATAATATTCATTAGGGACAGAACGAGCTTCATTCAACGTCTGCGATCGCAATTGAGTGAACCAACTCTCAAGGAGTAATCGACCATGGTAGCTGTTACAACCTGATTTCAAAATACTGGCGTTCGCAATTAGCGGGATGTGATTCGTTTGAAGTGAATGCTGGACAATTTTTGAATTCAAATTACTATTTTTTAAAGCACTAGTATGTTCTTTTAGGCGAATTTCCAATGATCTACCTGTTTCACCAATGTAGACACTATTGCAATCTTTTGAATTCAAATTACTATTTTTTAAAGCACTAGTATGTTCTTTTAGGCGAATTTCCAATGATCTACCTGTTTCACCAATGTAGACACTATTGCAATCAATAATAAATAAAGTGAGTTCCTTTTTCACTAAGCATAAATTTCAATATGATAAGTCTAAATTACCCGGTGTTGTTTATATTATTCCCTGTAAAGATTGCAATAGTGTCTACATTGGTGAAACAGGTAGATCATTGGAAATTCGCCTAAAAGAACATACTAGTGCTTTAAAAAATAGTAATTTGAATTCAAAAATTGTCCAGCATTCACTTCAAAGGAATCACATCCCGCTAATTGCGAACGCCAGTATTTTGAAATCAGGTTGTAACAGCTACCATGGTCGATTACTCCTTGAGAGTTGGTTCACTCAATTGCGATCGCAGACGTTGAATGAAGCTCGTTCTGTCCCTAATGAATATTATCTGTTTTTAAAATAACTTCAACTTTCTTTGATTTCAAACCTTTTCTTTTTCCTTGTTCTGTGGTTTGTTATGCAATAGATTGTTTTTGTACTGATGATGCCTTGCGTGTCGCTTGGCGAAACGTCTACTATTTTGTATTTTTAACTGTTTTTAAGTATATATTTTTTTATAAATTTTTATTTTATGTGTACTCATGTCTGTCTTAAATTATTTTAATTGGTGTTTTTAAAATTGATTTGTGTCAGTATATTTAAAGAAAAAGATTTTTCAGACAATTTTTTTTGTGTGTGTGTATATTTTAAACATTTTGTTTTTCTTTTCTTCAGTTTCTGCCACAGGATCAAATAAATTTCATTAAGATGCGCTGTCAAGTGACTTACGTAAGAAGCCGCTTGCTTTGATATAATATTTTTTTTAATTTATTTTCCCGCAATTCCCAATAAAAAGAAAATAATTATGCGGGGGGAAGGGGAGGGGTTGGAAGAAAATGTTCGGAAATGTTCAAAGAGAAAAACTGTTCAAAGTTAAATATAAGAAGGAATTATTTTACCAACAGATCACTTATAATTTTAAAAAATTGAGCATTTTGCATTTAGTGAATCTTTTTTTGCTTTGGAAAATGTTTAAACACGACAAGTTTGTTTGCCTTTAAGTAAATATTTTATTCTTTTACATGAAATAAACAATGAAGAACAGCATGCTTTATAGAGTTCAAAACCTGATAAATACAAAAAAAAGTTGTAAACATCCGAAAAATCTTATTTTTGTATTGTCAAAGAAGGAAAAATATCGTATCTTCATACGATATGTTTTTACAGTGTTGTTTTGTTGACATTCATGAACAAAACCACTAAAAATGTTTGAATATTTATATGGCCTTTAGTAGATAAATAATATTAACGCATTATATTTTATTTTGTTAAAATTGTGCATTTTTTACTTTTTAATCGATTTCAAACGAAGGAGGTTGTCCAATTTGTTTGTATATGTGTAATGTATGCCCACACATAACTTTTGGACGAATGCTCCGATTTTCATTTTTATTTATATATATATATATATATTTAAGTTCTTTTTTGAGAGGTCTCATTTTGCTGGTTCCATTTCAATATAATCAGGATATAACAATATTTCTTTGTCTGTCTCTCTTTTTTTAATCTTTTTTATTTTCACTTATGTAAAAATTGACCAATCGTGACGAAATTTTAATATGGTGTTAAAGTATACAGTACTGCTTTACGTTTTTAAAATAGTCGTCATATCGCATAAGCCAGAAATTTTAATATTAGTCCAGTCAATCTAGACTTCTGCCTGGAAAGTTTTGGAGAAGTTTTTTCTCTTTCTTCCTTTATGTTTTTGGGTGTGCTGAACTCGAATTTCAACTTTGCCACCTCGTATCTAGTCTGCTTAAAAAATTATAAGCGAAAAACCATGAAAAAATCGGAACTTTTTCGGTTTTTCCCTTGTATTTCGGAAAGGGTTAATTTTTTTTTTGAAAAAATTATTGCACCAAATTAAACTAGAGAACATTTCCTACATTTTTCATGCACAATGTTTTTTTCTAAGATGAATAGTTTTTGCATACGAGTAAAAGAAATTTTAGCGATATAATTGAAATTCCATCATCGGAGGGCGAAAACGCGATCCAATCACTATGCATCCACTTCAAACACCAATTTGAAACTGTTTAGTTATTTCTGGTTGCATTTCAAATTTTTCTTCATTTTCTTACCAAGTTTTAAATCTTTTATAGCACTAAGAAAATAAATTGGAATCAGGTGATTAGGTGACACAATCACTCTTCATAGATGAGAGAACCCATTTTTATTTCTCTAGTAATCTGATTTAAGTACAATTATAAGTATTGTAAGTTTAATATAATAATAACTTACGTGGAAGATTATAAACAGGAAAAAATAGGAATGCAATGTTGTTCTCCAATTAATATCGTTTTGGTCGCTTTAAAGGGCCTGGTTGATGTTCTTCAACAGGAGGTTCATCAGTATCTTCTTCTTCATCATCATCACTTTATGGCTCAGGTTGTGTCTCCACTTGACTTAAAATATAGTGTATTGGAATGTCAACTTCTGCTTCCAAGTCATCTTCCGCGATCAAGGAGCTGACATTGTCACAATGGCCATAGCAGTTCAGGCAGAGGAGCGAACAAAATAAACATGCTTTCCTACAACCACACGTTCCATTGAAGTTTTTTTTTTTTTTTTGCATTTGCAGAATAATTTCTGGTAGGGAGGTTTGGCAGTTGTTATGGGTATGATGTCTCTCTTGGTTTTATTCCAGCCCCATTCCTCAGCATTTTTACAGTTACCTAGCCATAGCTGTACTTGGTGATAAACTCGCAGACAGTGATACCGAGCTGCATCTTCTGTTGGAGAGAGCGATGCAATATTTGCAGCGGTCTTAAAAGCTGATTTTATGTAGCACCTGTACCTGCAAAGACCATCTCCATAAAAGAACTCCACCCAGGAATTCCAGCTATCTCTTGTGACTTTCTATACAGCCATAACAGGTCGCATACCGAAGGGACTATTCTTGATTTTGAATACCTCTCACCAATATTTTCGATCTTGACTGATTTCAAGCCTGAACCCACACTGTGAAAATGTTTGAGCTGTACACTCCAAAACTTCCAACCACTTGTGCAACATGTATCTTCTTAACTCGAGGTATAACTCGGTTTGATGTTATTGCATTCTTTGGGGTGATACACTCAATACCACCCATGACATGGAAAGTATTGTGACCGTCCAAAGTGTGTGTGTTGAAATCGGCGTTGTCATATACAAATTGAGAGAATACCTCTGATTCTATCTCGATTCTATCTGTAATTAAATGCATACTACACATACTTTAAGGCAATACAAGTAATTCATTATTGACCGACGAAACGTCAAAAACAAACAGAGAGCTGAGCTTTCAAATTCAACACGTGCCAAAAAAGCCCTGAAGGACAGGGGGAGGGGGTAAAGGGAAAGATGAGCCTTGTTATATCACGTGCGTGGTGCCATGGGGGTGTTTCAAGAACACCCTCCCACGCGTTTTGCATTCACAAAAATATTACATTCAGCGTTTTCGGCCTGGGATGATGGAATTTCAAATATATCGTTAAAATTCATTTTACTCGTATGCCAAAACTATTAATCATAGAAAAAAAACTGTACATGAAAAATGTAGGAAATTTTCTTTAGTTTAATTTGATGCAATATTTTTTTCAAAACAATTTAACCCTCTACCGAGTACAACGGAAAAACCGAAAAAACTCCATTTTTCTCATGGTTTTTCGCTTATAATTTTTTAAGCAGACCAGATACGAGGTGGCAAAGTTGAAATTCGTGTTCAGCACCCCCATAAACATAAGGAAGAAAGAAAAAAAAATTCACCAAAACTTTCCAGGATAAAGCCTTTTTTGGTCTAAATTTACTGGACTATATATCATTGTCTACTGCACATCGACATGAGCAACATCTACAACAAATGAAATCAAAATGAATGTGGATCCTGCGAATGTCCTGCGTCTAGTCTAGTATGATTCGGGTTAACTCTAATTATTTCGGGTTCAGGTCGGTTTGAGATTGGATTTTGACTCTCGTGGGTGATGTTCCTAATCCACTTTTCAAATGTCCACAAGAAAAATTATTATATATGTGGGAAATGTTCTTACATTTCTGTAACTTTTTTGGAAAAATAAATATATAAACAAAGATAAGAATTTTATTTTCTAATATGTTCAATCTGATAGCCCCTTTTGATAAACTATTATAGTACATCTTGACTTCCAAGATAAAAGAGCTTTTCTTAAATTATTAAGGTTGATTTTGTTCCACTCCACGACCACAATCTTCCAGAATCCATCGAATGTTTTTGGGGTGGTCCATAGTCTAAATGCACAATAATGCGTAGACTTGACGGGATACTTGTTTGGGATATATTTAAATGGAATAGCCTCAATCCCGATTTCATTTCTCATTCTTTCTAAAAATATAGCATTACTTTACTTGGGAACTGAACACAATGACGATCGTTTAGTAAAGTTATTGAATGTCTTCCTCAAAAACAAATGTTAAACCATTTTTTATAGTAATCTGAGTTTATTTTGACATTGTTTTGTACTTTCTTTATTTTAAGAGAATCCAGCAATAACCATAAACCCTTTAGCAAAACTTTCCTTGTTTTTTATGAACCAATATTTTAGATCATTTTTTCTTCTTTTTCGGTAGTAAATGGATCTTTTTCTATTGCAAACAGATAAATATAACCAAACCTAATCAATTGTAATTACACATTTTCAGGGCTTGACAAATGCGGTTGCCAGGTGGCCACCTGCATGCAATTTTTTTTTTCTGGTGATTAAATTATTGAATCTAGCGTGGATTTACTTTTTTCTTTACAGAATTATAAATAGCATATTTCTCTCCCCTCCCCCTTTTCATGCGCGGCAAGCAGTGATCTTCCTCTTATCTCGTACTTTTAATCGACTAACAAAAATTAAAAGGCATTTCCCATCTCATTCACAGAAAACTCCATTCTTTGCCGTTGTAGCTAGCTAGCATATCACTTGATTAGAATTTGAGAGGGACGGTCAATCTATCTTTTATACTAATAAAAGAAAGTTTTGCTCTCTGTGTGTGTCTGTGTGTGTGTCTGTTGGCGATGGCTAGCAAAATCTAGCTCACCTAGAAGCCCGCAAATTTAGATTTAGGTAGTCCAAACCCTCTCCTGGTGCACCTGAACCTCAGATTTTTAATATTTTGAAAATTAGAGAAGTTATTAACTAAAAACTGATCAAAGATCGCAAATAAAAAATCACTTTTTCAAAAAAAGTTCGCGCATGCCCAGAAGGCATTTATTCGTTCCTCCGTTAAAAGATGAAACAAAGCGTGGATCATTCTATTTCTTTTTAAGTTTTTCTAAATTCGCCATGGGCGAACCGCTCGAAATACCTGAAAAACCGTCTACATATTCTGAAAGAACATACTTTTACGTCTCGAACGATCTGGTTGGTTTGAAAAATTTTTACATTTAACCCTTTCAAAAAAATCAAAAACATCGAATTCATGTTTTTTATTTTCTCCTGTTTTCCGAACCTTGCATCCACCGGAATACAAAAGATACGGAAAAACTATGGTCACCAAATTAAAGATCTAAGTTTGCCCTTTTCAAAGCCACTATTGTTTTTTAAAAATATAAAAATTAACCCTTCAAAAAAGTATATTTTCTGTATGCCGTTTTGCAGTTTCTGCGATTTTAGTAATTTTTAAAAATTCGCATCGGCGGTTCAGAGAAAGGTACAAAAAATTAAAAATACCAGACAATATCTACATTTATTCCTTTTTCGATATCTGTATTTGTTTTAGAAAAATACGAATATTAACCCTTCGAAAAAAATTCGCGCGCAGGACTCACTTTTGCGAATTCCGATTTTCTGCGATATATAAAATCTGGCATCGGCTCTCTAAAATTACCAAACAAAAAACAAACACACCTAAAGACATCTACATTCTATCGGGTTCAAGCAGAAACCTTTAATTTAAAAAAAATACACGTTAACCTTTTCGAAAATGTTTTTTACCGTAAGTCAATTCTGCTTTTTAACTATTTCTCCTATCTTTAAAAAAACGAATCGGCGTTTATAACAAGATACGAAACACTAAAAATAACGCGCCTAATCTATATCCCTTTGTTTTTTAAAATCTGGTATCCGTTTTGAAAAATTTTAATTTTAACCCTCAGAAAAGAAATCCTTTCCAAAACTCACTCACGCGATTTTCGTTTTTCGGTCCAGGTTTAAAAATCAGCATCGACTCAGGAAATATGAGTACGGACAAACAGTAGACTCTTTTCTTAAAAAATATCTACATTAACCCCTTAGAAACCGATCGATTACGTAACCCACTTTCGCGATTTCCGCTATTTTGGCAATGTTTACCCGTGGTTAAATTTCAATTCTACTAGGAAATTTGGTTGGGTCGAGTGTTCTGAAACGGCCTCTTCCATAACAGACTGCGCCCCCTGGCGGTGGAAGGTGGAACTATAAGAGTATATCGTGTTCTATGGACCTGATTACGACGGGGGTTTGGTTTAAGTTTCGTATAGAACAGATTATTAATATTTTTGGCCCGTGCAACGCCGGGCAATATATAATAAGAGATAGTGTCCATCCAGCATCTGTGGCATCTAAAAATTGATACAATGCTAAAAACATGTTTATATATATATAATATCTATGAATTTCAAAAAACATCCACATGGCAATGCATCATACATGTTGACTAAGTCGAGTTGAGAGAAATGATTTGAAAGACAAGTTGAGAGCACACTTTTTTTAAAACACAACCCCATCGTTGACACCCAAACACAAAATGATTCAAAAACACACAAAATAATTCTGGTTTTAATACACTTATAACAAAATTATATCCATGAATATATATTACTCCATCCAATTTTAATTCCTGAAAGTAAAATTAATATACAATCAATAGCTCCCTCTATAGTTAAATTAAATATAATATTAACAATATTATCAACAACTACCTGAAAGGTAAAGTGTCGCCATCTATTGGTATTATAATAATTCATAGTTAATATTTAGTTAGATATCCACTTTATTAGTTACATACTCACTTCATTATATTTAATTATATAAATAAACTTTAAAAAACAATACTAACTTGTAGTTTTACTTTAAATTCATATAAAATATAATACTACTATATGAATAAATCTACACAGAATTAATTCAACTTGCACAGCATTACAGATATTCTTAACAAGAATATATTATGTAAAAGAGATATTATTTTAATCCAAATTGTTTTTGCTGCCAGCTGTGTTAATCCACTGATATTATAGACATATTATTAAATAATTAATGTTTTATTTTTACTACTACTTAAATATATATTAGACTTGTTATTAAATAATTAATGTTTATATATATAAGTTTAAAACCCTATTTTTGTGTTCAGAAATAAACTGATTAATATATCACATTCAGTTTAATGAATAATAACATATATAGCTATATGAGTAATTCATTTGAAGTAAATCTATAAAACTAAATTACATATTAATCTAATCTATATAACTAATAATTTTAAGCTATGCTTGTTATTATTTTTTCTCAATTAATTCATAAAAAATTTTGTGGTTTCTGAAAATTAATGACGGGGGAGGGGGGTGGGGCGTAAATACTTTTTAATGGCGGCTAGAATTTTTGCTGGCTACCAGATTTTATGAAATTTGTAAAGCCCTACACATTTTAATTTTTCCCCAGCCAACTAATTTTCATACAGCAATCTGCACATAGTCTTACGCTGATAAACATGTTTTCGCATTAGGCGATGAACATTTTTTTTTTGTTTTGATTAGATTTAAATCAGATTTAAAATTTTGTTTACAGTTCCTATAGTTTAAAGATTTTGCGATATTTATTTTCGGCGGTTGGATTTCTTTTACAACAGAGATGTGACTTTAGATATAATAAGAAATGAACGTACCTTTGTTGGGTATGCATTTTTTACTGTTTTTCCAGTCAAATGTAAACTTTGATGTTACTTTCCTTATTTATTAATTATTTCACTTATTTCATGTATATAACTGTTAAAACATGCTTTTTACACATTTTATTATTAATCGAATAAGAGTATTTATTTTCGTAAAGCGCAAAAACTTTTGATCCACTCTGTATTTTCCAGCAAATAATATATTTGATGATGCAAACGATAATGGAATTCTATTGCGATACCATCTAGGTTTCATTATTTTAACACTTTCCAAACTAGTTGAAAAGTGTTTATGACTTCGGTTTGTCTGGCCGTGCTCTAACTGCCGTAAATATGCTCGGATTGCCCTGAAATTTTTGTATGTTGTTATCGTTTACTATACCATGTTCCCTATTTCAACTGAAGTGTGTAGCACTTATAGTTTCTTTACAGGGACAGTCAAAAGTCTTCCGTTACATTACACTCAATGGGAAATAATCGTTTCAATTACATTTTGATGACGCTACGTCATTTAAAACATAATGAAATTGATATATAATTATAAAGCACATTAAAACATGCATTTTATAAAATATGGGGTGCAAAGCATTTATTATTCATTTACAGGGGCAAACAAAAGAATTCTGTTAAACATTGTTCTATGGGGAAGAATCTCACTATTGATTTAATTTTAATTTTTTGAAAAACATTTCACAGTAACTTATTCGAACTATTTGATAATTAGCGATCCGATTTTAAATTGTGTTTCTTAAATTTTGCTATTTCAAAACGTTCATAAATATCAGACAAGAATCGCGCATGAAGCAATTGAGTAACATTAGTCATACATTTCAAAGAGTATTTTATAAATTACTCTAAATTGTTGACTTTTTCATATTTCCTTTCTCTAACTTAAGCACGTACAAACATTCCACAAAGGAAAATAGCTGTTGTTTGGTAGGAAAACATGCGATTTTATTTACAAGATATTTTATTATGACTAGGTCAAAATGACATAAATCTCATTAACTTATTTCGTTCTCTCTGAGACAATCATTACTTACTGTGAGTAAGTAATATGTGCTCTGAAAAGGTTTTGAGATTAATACTGAAAAATACTGTAGTACAAATGTGTTCAAAACTTTCGTAAATCTTTACTTATAAGGGGATGACCAATCTTTGGGATCACCGATTTGCCTACCATAATATATGTCAGTAGAAGATCAAAGGTAAAAAATTGTCTTGATGAATTAGCTGTTAAGTCTCAAAAAGGAAAAAGAAAAATTCATTTAAAAATCTTGCAGGTATTGTTGCATTTAGTTAAATGGTTTTGTGGCGCCAAAGACATGAGCGCTGTGTGACAGGTGGTCAGAGAGTTTGATTTCAGTCTGGACATATGGATTTAAAACCAGTGTTCTTTTATCTTTCAGAATTTTCTTTTGTATTTTTATTTATTAAACAACGTTTCATTCAAATAATGTTCAGTTACTTTATATTTTGCATGATAAATAGAATTAATTTGAAAAAACTAAATTTTTATATTAATAAGATCGATCAACTTTAATTTTATTATTAAAATAAAGTAAGGGAGAGAATGCAGGTGTGATATGGCAGAAATAGTGAGACAGTATTATTTTTTCTTAACACTATTTCTTCTGGTGTCAAAAAACATTTTTTTAATATTTTGATTTATTATTTTATACGTAATTTGTTAATTAAAATAATAACAAATCCTTTTTAATACATCGCATGCTTAATTTATTATTGTCTTAGTTTAAAAATTAAAATAATAGTAAGTAATTAATTAAAATTTTAAATCGTGTCATTTGATACAGGTAGAAATAGTGTTAAATGAAACCCTATATTAGTTATTTTCATTTCTACACAAGATGGAATACTTATGCATTTTATTTAAATATGCTATAAATTTTACAGTCGCGAGATTTTAAATATTTTTAGTCTGGTTTTCACATGTCAAAAGTGCATATTCAAATCTATTTTTAAATTGATTTTGATGCTTATAAAATTTATAAAAAGAAATAACGAATAATTACATTAATTCCATATATTCTGTGCTTGCAAATCCCTAATTAAGTTAAGCTTAAAAAGCAGCATGATTAACGTGATAAGGTATATACTAAATATACTACCTGGAGAAAGAAAAGAAATTAAAAAAAAAGGCTATGGGAAAGTTCCATTTCCTACCTTCTATGATCCGACACAGCCGCACATATTTAGTCATTTTAAATCTGTTTTAAATTTGCGCATTTTAAATCTGTTTTATAATATCAATCAATTCTTGTATTATTTATTTTGTACTAAATTCTAAAATCAATTTTGAAATAGAATTTCCTACTTACTTTTGATCTATATAAAACTATTCAAGTATAAATGTTTTCTATATTTAAGCTGTAAACTTTGTTGTAATAAATTAAAGCCAAATCATGATTCCCATTTTGTAACATAGATATGTGAAGGTATGGTATTCGTTAAAATGTAAATTCCTCATATTTTTCTCTATCTTATATCTGTGTAAACCCTCCCCCACCCTCTTCCACACTTAAGGGAATAGTGTGATAAAATGTTTGTAATTTTCAAATTGTCTGTAAATTGAAATTTTCAAATATTATGACCTATCTGATAGTTTTTAGTTTCAGATAACACTAAACTAGATGTAGAGTAATTGTATCCAAAACTGAGTAGAATATCGTATAAGTATATTTTTATGAAAATTATCCCATTCTTGTGCCATCTCCCCTAATTATGTAAATACGATTATATGAACTTTAAAAATTCGATTCAAATTTTACAACATACCGCCTTTTAATACATAAAGTTTAATTTCAACGCAGCATTATCAAATATATTTAATATTTATAGCACATGAAAAAAAAAGCATTTTGCAAAAATATTCGTTGACGATTATTTCATTGCCTATCTTCTTACCTACATGACGCCGATGATATTCGCGGTCGTAGATGTGTTAATTAAAAAAAAAATGCCGGTTGAAATTCCACACAAGTACACATTCAGTCAGCACTTTTCACTATAAAAGACTTTACAAAACTATTCCATACTGTAAAAAAAGTCAAATGCCTGGTGACGCGATAATTTTAACAATCTAAGAACACACAAAAATCTGTTTCCGAAGCTCAAGCACGTCAATAAATACTGTCGGCGCATATTTTTTTCTGAAATACGCAAAGGGGTTTTGGACAATGAGAAAGCGTAAAATGATGGATTATATTTTCTAGCAGAGTAGTCAAAATAGACATGCAAAGGCACTCCCGATAAAGCGCGCGAATTTTTTAGAATACGTAAAGAAAAAGAAGAGAAAAAATTGGCAATAATGGCAATATTATTCGCCAAAAAAAAAATTGTCAGAATTCATATTGGTGTTTACAAAAAAGGGAAAAGGCCTTGAAACTAACAGACGGGCTTCGAAAGAAAAACATATTAATTCGTGAATTGTTCTTTTTAAAGTAGGATTTTAAAAAGAGAAATAAAATATTAATGTACGCAGTTAGATGAATTTGGAAGAAATGTAAAATGAATGATTGAAATATTTTTAAGACAGGGCAGGGTTAAATAAACTGGAGTCGTAAATTATACTAGATTGAAAACATTAGAAGTCTTTAAGATAGGACGGGATTTTAAATTTCGTAATATATACCTATGTATGTGGAAATAAGATAAACAATACGATGTTAACCACAATATATACTACACTCTGAATGTAAATACAAACAAACATTTACTAAGACTTGAAATACATAGAAATTATTATAAAAATATTTGTATAGTTGACTAACAAACTTTTCTATTTAACATCAGTAATATAATGGAAACGCATTTATGCTTTCTTTCCTTAAATACGGCTAGAAAACCCAACCGCTTCCTTCGGCTAAAATCTTAAGAACTCTTTTCTTCTTCATCCTCGTGGACAAACTCATGCATCGGGAATCTACCTAAATTGAGTAACATTTCACTTCATTGAATTGTTGTACAAGATACTTGCTCATAACTGCTCTCTTACCACATACATAATTATATAATTACAATAAATAATGCAAGTTGCATCCAAAAATTAATAAAATTAAAATGCAAAGATTAATTTTATTGCCTTTTTAATTAAAATCTTAATTAAAAAATTATTTTGAGACCTTAATTCTGCTAATTAGCTACTTATGTTTTAGGAATGTTGTTACGGAAAATATTTTTAATAAAACTTTTAGAGGCTCTTTTTATTAC
The DNA here is from genome assembly GCA_963931845.1 of Maratus michaelseni. NCBI lineage: Eukaryota > Metazoa > Arthropoda > Arachnida > Araneae > Salticidae > Maratus > Maratus michaelseni. Next base: position 249,837,709 of record OZ007590.1, on the reverse strand, counting down.
ATTAACTTTTTTATTTTATTTTAATTATAGAAATAAATATCATAAGTGTTATTACATATCACATTTTAGTTTTATTAATAGTCTTCCATTTATCATGAAAAATAAAAAGTAAACTGATAAAATATTATTAAAAAATATAAAAACAGAAATAAATTCTGAATTGTATTGAGAGCGAAATCTATACCATCCGATAAAACAATTTAAGTATAATTAACAGTATTTTCAAGATTTATGAAATGTTTTTTTCCCTTTTAGACAGATAGCAGATAATTACTCCAAGGATGTTTTATACCTTTGGTCTTCAACTAACCTACATTGTATTAAACAAACCAGTGTTCTTCTCCCTGGTAGTGAAACAGGTTTTGAAATTCTGCATTTTTAAAAGTTATAAAAAAATGTTTTTTTTTAATAAAAATCTATTTTCTTTATAAAATATCATAAAATATCATCATAATCATATAAAATATCATATTCGTTTTTAAATTTTACTCTACGTTTGCGTTGGGTATTTTTATTAAGATTTTTAATTTGAGATGAGTTTTTATGTTATCTTGATCTAGAAAGAAAAATAATTAAATATGATCGACTGAACAAACTGAATAATAGTTTATTTTGAAGTTTTTTAATTGCAAAAATTCGTAATTATCTCTTATAAAATATGACAAACTGCTAACAAGAACACGCAAGGCTTTCAAATTCCTGAAATAGTTTAGAAATATTTCAGACTTTCTTTCTGCAATTTATCTGTTAAAAACATGAACGTCGGGAAAAACAAGTAATTTAAGAAAAACTTCAAGTGATTGTTTTAATAATTGTTACACTGATATATACTTAAGTATACTTAGTTCGCGTTATTTAGCGATAATTGTTTTGCACAAGCGTTTATTTTTTGTGGCTAACTTTATTGTTGTCTGCATTGATTTTTAATCACATTGTTTAAAATACCGCTTCTTTTGATACGTAATTGATGATCATGTTTTATTATTTTTAACATTTTTAGTGAAAAAAACTATACACGATATGATTACTATTTTAAAAACGTAACTCTGTTCTGTGTAATTTAACTGCTAAGTGTTAATTAAGTGCTGTGTAATTTATTAATCAATTATTAACATACAGAAATTTAATTTTTTTTATAGAAGTTAAAGTTTAAATTGTCGAAAAAAGACAATAAACAGTCAGACAGATAAGCATAAAAATTTTTGCTTCTGATGGAATTCAGCCCTTTCCAACAAAAACAACATCAAAATTCGAGCATTTATTTAAAATTTATGCGTACATGCATTAAAAAATATATGTACAAACGAAATCTATAACCGCTTTCGCTGCAAGACGATTAAAAATAGAAATTACTAATTAGTTATTTTAATTTAAATTCGCGAATCAAAGCCTAAAATATTGAAAAAAAGACAATAAAGAGTGAGTCTGACAAGCATAACATTTTTGAATCGTGATGAAATCAGGCATTTCGAACAAAAAGACATGAAAATCTCAACACGCGTTCAAAAATCATGTGTGTACATGCATTAAAAATTATATAGAAATACAAACGAATTGTATTTCATATGATCATTTCATATATGATCCTTTGTTGGAAAATGGTTAAAAATAAAAATTATTATTCAATTACTTTTGTTTCAGGGCACTCGTTCAAAAACCATGCGTGTACATACACTAAAAAATATGTAAACAAACTAATTAGATATCCTCTTTTGTTGGAGACGGTTGAAAACAAAAATTATTATTCAATTATTTTGATTTAAATTCATGAATCAAAGCCTAAAATGTCGAAAAAAAGAAGACGATAAGCAGTCATGCAGACAGACATAACATTTTTGGATCGTGAAGAAATTCAGCTCTTAACAACAAAAAAGACACCAAAATCCGAACACGCGTTCAGAAACCATGGGCGTACATACATTAAATAAATAAATATATATATATTATATATATATTCAAACAAATTGTATAACCTCTTCCCATGGAGGACGATTAAAAATAGAAATTACTATTTAATTATTTTGATTTAAATTCACGAATTAAAGCCTAAAATATCGAAAAAAGACAATAAACTGTCAGGCAGACAGGCATAACATTTTTGGATGCTGATGAAATTCAACCCTTTCGAACAACAACAACAACAAAAATACATCAAAATCGAAGCATCCGTTCAAAAACCCTTCGTGTACTGTACATACATGAAAAAATACATATACAAACAAATTGTATAACCTCCTTTGTTGGAAGACGGTTAAAAGTAGAAATTACTATTCAATTATTTTGTTTTAAATTCATGAATTCGAGGGCAAATTAATCAAAAAGGAACGGAACACAATTCTTTCATGCTGTTTGCTTGTACTTGAGGTGGCTTCTTTCCTTCCTTAAAACTACTACTAGGTCATCACGGAAAGTACTTTATCTGAAAACACAGAGCATCTTTGTTATAATGTAACAAAAGAGAAAATTTTTCCAATTGCTTCTAAAGGTTTTCAAACACATCAAATGAAGAATAGTGTTTCTAACATTTCCGTGAAATTTCATTATAATTATATCATGCTATATATAAATAAAATGGTTTTATACCTTTTAAATATTTCTTAAATGATTTCTTTTTAAAATAATTTTTTTAAGAATATACCCAGAGAAAAGTTTTGTTGGATCAACAAAACTTTCCGTTTAAATATGGGTCAATAAAAATTTTGTTTGAATCAACATTTTTTTTTTTTTTTCAATTCCAACCAAAAAAAATTTGTATCGTCCGCAAAAAAATGTTTTGTTAATTCAAGTAAAATGATCCAATTTTACTTAAATTAACAAAATTCTTTTGTTAAAAGTTTTCTCTAAATAAATATAATTATCTGTTACTTTAAGAGTTTTTTTAGTTTCGGCAACAAAAACTTTTGCTTAAAGAGCAATTGCTTTGTGTAATTTTAAGAATTTTCTTTATTTTAACAACAAAAGGTTTTTGTTAAAGAAACAATTATAATATTTACTTCAAAATTGTTTTGATAACTTAACTATTTTTTAAAGTAATTTTTAATTAATTTTCAGTTGTGAATTACGCCTGTAATCCTCGAATAACAAGAAGTGGATTTTTGTCCTGCTTTTTTTCAAGCGTAAACCGACAGATTGAACAATGTCCCACGATGGGAAATGAACCCAGGTCCTCAGAATAGCGCTCTGAGGTTCTACCACTGAGCTACAAGTAACGATATCCCAACTCCGCATTTCTCCCTCTTATATATGTCGGACCGGCTGCAACCGCAGCACAAGATGATATCGTTCCTTGCAGTTCAGCGGTAGAGCCTCAGGGCCCTATTCTGAGGACCCGGGTTCGATTCCCAGCTTGGGACATTTTTCACTCTCTCGGTTTACGCTTGAAAAAAAGCAGCATAAAAATTCACTGGTTATTATTCAAGAATTACAGGCATAATTCAGTGCTGAAAATGAATTAAAAATTAATCCGTGTATTAGTTCCTGTGATATAGTTATAATGAAAATCATGAAAAAAGTAGCATAGCAGTGCCACCTGTTGGGCTATTTACAGCAAAACGTAATCAGCATCTAGGTTTGTTAAGGTCTAACAGAATCTGAAGTTTTATAAAATTTTGTGCACTAGTTCTTGAGATATAACTATCGTAAAATTCATGAAAAAAGTAGCATAGCAGCCCAATTGTTGGAATATCTACACCAAAACATAATCAGCTTCTATATATGTGAAGGTCTAACTCAATCTGTAGTTTGATGTAAATCAGTGCATTAGTTCTTGAGATAGAGCTATTGCAGAAATCGCGAAAAATAAAACATGGCAGCGCCACCTGTTGCGTGATTGACGCCAAAAACTAATCAGCACCAATTTATATCAGGAAGTAACTGAATATCAAGTTTTTTTTTAATTCCGTGCATTAGTTCTTGAAATAGAGTGCCCACAAAAATTTTGTCACACACAGATAGACAGACAGAGTCATAGACAGTCATTTTCTAAAAACAGTCAAATCATGTTCAGGACCTTCTAAAATCCGCCGAAAACCGGAAATCGAAATTTTTCATAAATCCAAATCTTTCTTCTTGTAAAAATATAAGAAAGTAATAAATGAGAGAGGGGGATTTTTAAAACTACCTTGGTCCGTCCCAATTAAAAAAGTTTTAATGATCCAAAAATTATGTTAATTCTTTAATCATATAGCTATATACGTCAAATAAACCAAGTTACGTGCGATAGTTATGGCTACTACACAACAATTTATTTTTGCAAAAACAACAAAATTTTGCTGGAATTACAAATTTAAATTACAAATTATTGTAAAATTAACAAAACAGATTTTGTTTATTCAAGTAAAATTGATGATTTTTTTTTATTATTTTGTAAGAGTGTTAAGAATATTTTTTTATCCATGTAACAAACACAATTTTTTATTTCAACTAAAAATTTTTCTTGAAACAACCAAAATGTACTCAACAAAACATGTTTTATAGTTTTAATCAATTCCTTTTTCTGGGTGTATAATAAGATAAATTAGCTACAATTTTTATACGAATTTATTGATATGTAAGAAATTGTCGCAAGTGTAAGATCCATTTTTGAGACATGCAGTTAGATAGGCATACAGTTGAATTCTCGGTTGAGTTGCAAAAGCTTTTAAAATTAGAAATCGCTTTCATTAATTATCGAAAAGTTGAGATAGCTCACAGTTGAAAAAAGAACATTTTCCTACAAAAATTATACTGAAAATTTCAATTCTGTTTCACCAACTTCTTGTTGTGAATTAAATGTATAATGATTTAACTATTTCAGAATCCAGAAAGATCCTAAAATGTTTCTACGATTGTAACAATATTACGTTCTATTCTTCAATTTACCACAAGAGTTGCTTGCAACTATAACATTTTTAGTCTTTTCATTTAGTCTTCATAATTTTCTAAGAATCCTATATTTTATACCATTTTATATATTATTATGATTAAAATTTGCTACAATTTTAAACAAACCAATCAAACGTTAAAAGTATGCAAAAAATAGGATAAGGATAAAACAGAAAGAAAAAAGACAATAAATAACGATGGCAAAAAAAGAATCAATGAAATAGTTCAGAAGAAAGGCCCAAAAAATAACAATCATAATTGTGGGTAATACGGCCAGTGCTGCTAATATGGCCACTTGGTGGTTTCAGCGTTTACCACAAAAAATTGCTCTACTAGCTCGAAATGGGAGCTAAAGTTAAGCTACAGTCGTGTGCTGGGTGGGATTTTTTGAATAACCTTTCCTGTGGAAGGGACTATCTGTATTTGCTTGTGTTCCAGGGCGGTAGTTCTTATTTTAATACGGTAAGTTGACCTTGTTTGCGGGTAATTACTGAATTGAAAAATATTGAATTGTTAAATCTTTTAGGTTTTTACAGCTCTTCAACGATACTAGTATGTGATATATATATATACTAGATGGAACCCGTCAAAATTTGACGGCAAACAACTTGATAGTACCATAAAAATAAAATTTATAGTTGCTTTAACTTGACAAATTTCATAGTGGGGAGCATAATATGATTAAGCGGTCACTGACCTTTCCATTGATATATCACATGAGGGGTGTGTGCAAAGTTTAGAAAAGTACCCCCTTGGGGGGTCAAAGTGGGGGATGGACATGGGAGATGCATAATATGATTAAGTGGTCACAGACCTTTCCAATGATATATAACATGAGGGTTGTGTGCAAAATTTAGAAAGTACCCCTTGGGGGGGGGGGCAAAGTGGGGAGATGGGCATCGGAGATGCATAATATGATATAAGTGGTCACAGGCCTTTCCAATGATATATAACATGAAGGTTGTGTGCAAAATTTAGAAAGTACCCCTTGGGGAGGGGGGGGGGAAGTGGGGAGATGGACATCGGAGATGCATAATATGATTAAGCAGTCACAGACCTTTCCAACAATATATGACATGAGGGGTGTCAACAAAATTTAGAAAAGTATCCCTTGGGGGGGTGGGGGGCAAAGTGGGGAGATGGACATTGGAGATGCATAATATGATTAAGTGGTCACAGACCTTTCCAATGATATATAACATGAGGGTTGTGTGCAAAATTTATAAAGTACCCATTGGGGGGGGGGGGGGAGATGGACATCAGAGATGCATAATATGATTATGCAGTCACAGACCTTTCCAATGATATATAACATGAGGGTTGTGTGCAAAATTTATAAAGTACCCTTTGGGGGGGGGGGGGGGGGGGGGAAGTGGGGAGATGGACATCGGAGATGCATAATATGATTAAGCAGTCACAGACCTTTCCAACAATATATGACATGAGGGGTGTCAACAAAATTTATAAAAGTGCCTCCCTTAGGAGGGGGAGGGGAGGGGGTGGCGGGATGGACTCCGGAGATGCATAACATGAATAAGCAGTCAAAGACTTTTCCAGCGATATATCACATGAGAGGTGTCTGCAAAATTTAGAAAAGTGTCCCACTTGGGGGGGGGGAGTGGGGGGATACACCCGAGATGCATAACATGAAAAAGAGGTCACAGGTGTTTCAACTTGCAACTTTTTTCTCGAAGGCATTTGATAATATTAAATTTATTTTACCCAAGACAATTTAACGATATTCTTAATTTTTTTGCATAATTCGTCAAATGTTCATGGAAAAAATCATGAAATTCGCTAATCAATAGTTGATAAATTATAAAATTCAACAATCGATAGCAGTAAAATTGGTCAATCGATAATGGAAAAATCACAAAATTCATCAAATGGTCTCCTGTAAAAAAATTGTCCTGCACACTGATGATATGATCAAAAGGATTTTGAAGTATAGGACAAAATTAACACTTGCCAGCGAGTAATGCTGAAAATTTGGCAATGGACTTTATTGCCACCACTGGTCAAACATAATAGTCACACTCACCAATTGCGATGATTGAATGGAAAAAGATTTTTTTCTCTGCTGTCGCTCGACAAATTTCTAAACCATTTGGCGAATTTCACGATTTTTTCCCCGAAATTGACGGATTGTGATTTTTTTTTCTCGAAGCCATTCGACGATATTCGAAAACTTTTCCCCCCGAAACCAGTTGATCAATTTTGCGATTTTTCCACTGTCGATTAATGAATTTTGCGATTTTTCCGCTATCGATTGAAGAATTTCGCAATTTATCAACTATCGATTAATGAATTTCATGATTTTATCCATGAACGAACAAACTGCGCACTTTCTTTCCGCTAATGTTTGACACATTTCGCCCTTTACAATTCAGCCAATGAGTTGAACGTTGTTTCTTTCCAGAAATGTCAAGAATGAAACAATGATTCTTTAGGATGAATTTCCTTCGTTCGATGTCACATGGAAGAATGTGTGCAATGCAGCAACGGGCGTCACAGACTTTTTAGGGCACCTGCAGACTAAAAACATCTAACCAATCTTCGCGGGGGGGGAAAAATCACAGATTTCGTCAAATGATTGAGGAAAAAACACTAAATTCATTAAAGGATCATGGGGAAACATGACTTTCGTTAAAAGACAACAAAAAAAACATTAATTATGCAAAAGGATCGTGAAAGATAAGCCAATTTTGTCAAAGAATCGCAAAAAAGGAAAGTTCACCAAAAGATCACGCTTTTTTACTAAATTTCGTCTAAAATTTGCGGAATAAAATGTATTTTATCAAAGAATCGCTGGAAAATGCGAATTTCGTTAAGGATCACGAGAAAAATGCGAAATTCTTCAAAGGATCGCTGTAAAAACACGAATTTCATCAAAGAATTGCTGAAAAAACATGAATCTTGCCCAATAATAGAAAAATCATGGTTCATAATCATTATGTCTAGTAGTATATGTAAATACAATTTGTGATATAAGACAAAATTAACACTCACCAATCGGCGAGTAATACTAAAAATTGGTAATTGATGTTATTGCCAGTACTGGCTAAACTTAATAGTCACACTCGCCAATTGCGATGATTGAATGTAAAATGAAATTTTTTTCCCGCTGTCAATCAAAGAATTTTGAAACCATTTGGTGAAGTTTTTCCCGAAACCATTTTGTGAATTTCCCGATTTTTTCTTCAAAATAATTTTTCAACAATATTCGACCCAATACGCATGCGTAAAAAAAATCACCAGCCAATGAGGTGAGGGTCTATTACTGTCTCTAGAAACGTGTTTGGGATCATCTCCTGTTTGTTTTTTTCTTGCACATTGCATTAAACCTAGGAAGGTATTTATATAGAACTCACTGTGGAGTGTTTAGAAGGTATTTATTTTATTTATTATAATTTGTATGAATACTTAGGTGTCCATTTCGGATTTACTGTTTAAAAATGAATTTAGGCTCATTTAACATTTGCGAAATCAATCCGATGGAAATTGTGTTTTTAGATCTCTATCATTTTGTATATATAGTACAGAAAATAATTATTCAAACGTACGTAAAAATATCGTAGAACACGTAATACAAAATTGGATCACTTATAGTCCGTTTATTATCAGGGATGAATCTTATGGTGTTCCGATTGCTAATGAAAACGATTATGTAAATATATGGTTCTTCATAGAAGTATGTGCTTCTTCACACTTCAATAGAAGCATTGTTTAAATTAATATAATTCTACAAATATGATGCAGTTTTAAAATATTGAGTAATGATTAATACTGTCAAGGAATCTACTCATATACGTAATTAAGTTTTGGTACTTCTCTATTATCTCATCGACCACTTTTCATAACAAAAAACTGTCGCCAAACTGTAACGCCAAATAAACGGGAGAACGTTGTAATTAATACGCGCAAATGTTGAATTAAAAACCACTTGACGACATAACAAACACGTATAATGCTTCCGACATCAAGTAAATGGGACTGCATTTTTGGCATTTATTCATACAGTTTGGCGATAGTATTTTGTTATGAAAAGTGGACGATGGGATAATAGAGAAATACCTAAGTTTTTTATACCAAGTTTGAAAATTTATCTTTTTTTGACATTTAAAAAAAAATAACAGAAAAAACATTACAAATTTGCCCATTTGCTCAGCGGTCAAAGGATTAAGTAAATATTAATGATTAAGCGGAACTGGTTCTAGTTATGAAGTAATATTATTTTGCTCAAAAACCCCCAACAAAAAAAGAATTACAAAGAATAAGTAATCGTCTTTAAATATACAAAAAACAATGTGATTAATGACCAGGATTTTTTTACATATAACATTTTTTATATACAAAATAAAAACGGAAATAACCTCATTCATTTCACCAGATGTCAAAAATAGTTTTTTTTTTCCACATTCCTGGGCAAAGCACTAAATCAATAAAATCACCAATTTGTGACAAATTATGAGTTTCTTATGAATCGCCAATGAACGGACATGCAAACTGGTAAAAAATGAATGTAATAAATTAAAACATTCAAGATTTGTATACATACAAACAATGTAAATATTAATATTGTTATATGATACATTGTTTGTATATATACTTGTTTGTATACATACAAACAAATATAATGTAAACATTATTACTCAAATATTAAGAGTTTGCAAATCAAAACATTCTAAAGATTTGTATACATACAAACAATATAATGCATACATACTCTTTACAAATAAAATATCACACTTATGTAATGACAAAACTTTTAAATCGAATAGAGATAATATATTTCTGTTAAAAAATAATGCTAAAGTTCAGACTTATATATATTATACATTCACATAAAGCTAGTCACATTCCTGCATATTTATTAAATATTTAGTTGCTAAATACAGAAATAATATTTTATAATTTATATTCAGACGCTCAGATTCGCTTTTTTTGAACATATAAAAATAAAAATATTACTACCGTGCGTACTGTCTTTTGACATTATATTTACATAACAGTTTTAATTAGCAATCAGAACACCATAAGATTCATACCCGATCATAAACGGAATATAAGTGGTCCAATTTTGTATTACATGTTCTACTATATTTTTATTTACGATTGAATAATTATTTTCTGTACTATATAAACAAAATGATTTGATTTCGCGAACGTTAAATGAACCTAAATTCATGATACACAGTAAATCCGAAATGGATACCTAAGTATTCATACAAATTACAATAAATACAACAATAAATAAAATAAATACCTTCTAAACACTCCACAGTTTTTTTATATAAATATCTTCCTAGGTTTAACACAACGTGAAAGAAGCCATCAAAACAACATGATTTGATCTTGATCCCAAATACGTTTGGAGACAGGAATAGACCCTCGCCTCATTGGCCGGTCCTTTTTTGACGCATGCGTACTCGGTCGAAATTCGATGGAAATTTGACAAAATTACCAAACTGCTTTAAATAGATGGATATATTAATCTATTTTGTTTTGTGCATGAATCACAAAAGTTTTCAGAAGCCTGTCATCACAGAGAAAAATGTCCACCGCGAACGAAGCAAAACAGAACTATTATCAGATATGTTAAGACTGCAAATTTTGAACAGCCATTACAGTATTTTGTCACTTTTATTCGGAATTCAGATTTTGGTTTTAAGCTTTTTGTGTTTTTAAATTTTGTCAACATTTTTTAAAGCTGAATTTCATTTTTTTGAATTATTTACATTCGATCATTTCAAATAGAAGTACTGTTCTGCTCACAAAAATAATAAATTTGTGTATTTTATTCCATTGCACTTTTAGCTTAAATTAAGTAAAACTTAATACAAATGGATTTACTGAAAAACAAAAATAAGAAAGATGAATTACCTTCACTGGCTATATTATTTTTTTTTAAAAGATCTTTTGCAAAATTCTAAATTTGGAAGTGAAAATCCAAAGTGAAAGAAAATTTGTTTTCAATACCCAAAGGGAACTAATTACTTCGTGTTTTTAAATTATTGTAATTATTTAACTCGACCACAATCATCCCAATTTTCATTTGAAATATGACTGGCCTATAACTAATTCAACGATTAAAATCTCTTTATGTATGTCACTACTGTTTATCGTTCTTTCGCTTTATCTCATTTTTTCACATCTGCTAAAAGAAAGTTTTCAAAAGGGAAACACCCTAAAATTTAAGGCATTTTCTTGAATTTTCTCTAAATTATTATACGTAAGTATTAAAATAGAAAACTGTGTTTTACTTAATTGACATATTATATAATAGCGGCTCGACAGCTGATGGGTGCTTTTTGTAAAAAGAGAGTCAATCGACGGACACGATATCTCAAAGTAAACTTAACCTAGAACAATTAAACAAACAAAAATAGATTTTTTGTCCAAAAGCTACTTAAATAAGTAGCCGTTTTCAATAATAAGTATATTTATTGAAATGGCATCAATTAAAAATAAATTGTAAATTTTCAGCCGAAAATTTTGTTATATACAGCTGCACAGAAAAGCGAGATATCAAAATTTAAAAAGAAAATTCTGTGTATTTCATTAAAAGAAATATGTGACAATTAATTTTCAAAAATATTAAGTTTATTAATTGAAAATTGGCAGAGCTAGAGTGCCCACCGATTTCGAAAATGCTGTTCTGAAAAAAACCTCACTTAGTGTTTGCACGCTCTAATTCTATGGCTCTAAAATTGCCTTTACACTTTCGATATCCATTTCTAACCACTAAAATATGATTTGCATATTTATAAAGAGTATTTTAAGAAGCAACAAAAAAAATCGAAATGTTCAATCATTCAAAGTGGTCTTAGTTCCTTATAAAAGCTTGAAACATGCTTTAGTTTTTAACACTTCCCAACATACTTTAAAAGGGTTTAGGAATTTGGTTTGTCTATCTGCCGTCTAGTGCCTGTTTGTCTGTTTGTCCGTCCGTACTCTAACTCGTGTAAATATGCTTGAATTGCCATGTACCTGATATATGTTATTGAAGTTTACTTTGGCATATTCGGTGATGAAAGCACGCTGTGTGTAACAACTATTCTTTGTTTACAGTGGTACTCAAAATAATTCCGTTACATTATGGTCTATGGGGTAAAATCGTTTGCAGTGTAATGATGTTACACTATTTTAAACATAATAAAATTGACATACATTAATGAGATACACCGCAATATACATACTGTAGAATATGGTGTACATAGTTGATAAAAAATGATGATAAATTTGGCTGATGGAAAAAGGCTTCATGGTGCAAAATAAAAATAAACTAAAGGGGGACACGATTAAATGTTCAAAAGGGAACACAAGTTAAAATCTTAAACCTGATCGAAATAGTGATTTCGTACCAATAAATGTTGGCCACAATAACAAACCACCTTAGCATCCCGAGCAACAACCTGAAATAGCTGAAAACTAAAAGTACATATTATAAAACACTTCATGCTAATTAAAAATAACAACACTTTAGAGATTATTCTCGATTAATTTATTTATATATAAAACATATTTTAAGGTTACACAATTAATTTAATATTTATATTTTAAAAGATGCATTCGAATTAATATATTTCACGGTTGTTCACACATCATACATGTGGGCTAAATAACTGCGTTTAAATTATGAATATTTGAATCTTATATCATCCATGGACAATTAATTTTAATTAAAAAACATAGATACTTAATATCGGTACTGAAGAAAAGCTTGTTCTAGCAGAAAGCACATTTTTACACTGAACATCATCTTACACTGACGAACAGAAGATTTCTTTTGAAGACTCACAATTCTTACACTTTCACTATTTTTTAGATGTCGATCACATACTTAAAATTTGTAGACAGATTTTTCACACACAATCTAAATACACCTCTATTTCTTCACCTTATCACATATTAAAGTAAAACACAGAACTAACTAGGGTGGCTCCTCACACGAGAAAAAATCTCGAATGAATGGGATACCACCCTTCTTTCGCTTGAGACTTTATACCATCCAACACACCGCTCGTTGAAAAAAACACTAGTCATTCAGATGCGATGCCATTCCGAGTGAAGGAAGCTTGGTCGAAAAATATCCGGTATTACCACTACCTCGCGCGCCGATGGAAGAAGATACAGCGAGAGAAATTCTTCGTATGCAGGCGTTCGCCAGCTGCTGCGAGTTTAGTAGCGATGTTGCGAGATGTTTGTTGGTGCGTTCGCTGATTTATAAAGGCAGATGCGCTGACACGGAAAAACAGTTCTTTTTGCATATTGCGCTGAACTTTAAAGGTTTTTTTGATGACTTGGCTGAGTTGTGAAAGGGGTTTTTTAACATCTCCCCCCACCAACAGCAAAAAAAGAGGCGAACACTGTTCTGAAGAATAGTTGATAATTGTTGAAAATTGATGTGAAAAGTCCTGGAGTATGCGAAAAAGTCAAAGTTTCACAAATGCATACAGATGAAGAAATGTTCGTGAAAAAATTTTGCAAAAAGTCACTGAAAGTTTCACAAATGCACACAGATGAAGAAATGATGAAGAAATGTTCGTGAGAATTTTGCGAAAAAGTCACTGAAATTTTCACAGCTGCATACAGACTTAAAGAAATGTTCGTGAAAAAAATAAAAATTTTTATACACAATGCTACTGTAATCATTACAATTGTATACACCACACATTATATGATACAAAAATTCAATAATTATATTTAACCAGCATGAATATGAAAATATTTACAAAAATACACACACACCAATAAATATAAACTACAGAAATACCTAGATTGCTTTAACTTTCTGCAATATATTTTGAGTTGTCACATTCAACATTTTCATTTTCAAACTACTTTTTATTGTACCATATATTATTCAATTTCCTGAATTAAGTTCAATGAATATTGAAATTTACTTTGTAACTTAAAAAAGATTTCACAGATATTCTAAACAATTATGAAAATACATATGAGGAAATCATTCACATATTTTCCTTTTTGACTCAAATACAAAATTAAAAAGGTAAAGTTTAAAAAAAAATATTTCAATAAATGTTATTCACTAGCAAAGTGATCAATTCTACCAGTATATTGAAAACAAACATTGAGAGAGAAGAAATAGAAAAAAAAATTTTAAAAATAGAATTTTGACTTGAGCATAGTATATATATACTTTGAAGTTTCCGAACATACACATATTTCACAAAAATATTAGAATCACTACTCAATTCTTATTTTCCTCAGTTTTGTTACAAATATTATCATTTAATGGTACTTTTGGGAAAATTTTACTGACATGAACTTTTTTTATATATTCATGACCATCTTCATTAATTTTTATCAAATAATTATCATTTCTCAATTTTTTGTCAATTACATGTGGTCCATTATATCTAGGTTGTAATGCAGTATGATGTTTAAAATCTACAAGAAAAACTTCATCACCAGTATTTAAGGAAGGTTTACTTCTGTCCTTCACATATTGTTGGTGATAATTAAAATAACTAGTTTCATTTTCCTTAACTAATTTTCTAGTTTCCTGAAAATGACTTTGTAATTTTGTTAGATATTTACTATATTCTTCAGCAACTTTTGGTTTTTCAAAAATATTTAGAGGTATATTGAGTTCTCTGCCCAAGAATAGTTCAGCCGGTGAAAATTGAGTTACTGCATGCTTAGAGGAATTATAATGAAGTTTAAAAAATAATAGTCTATCTGACCACTCGAATACTTGATCAGAAAGTGCTGCTATGCTGTTTTTCATAGAAAGATGAATTTTCTCGATTAAACCATTACTCTGCGGATAATAGACTGAACTCTTTCTATGCTTAATATCCATAGTCTTAAGATAATCTTCAAATTCATCTGAACGGAAATATGGTCCATTATCAGTCAAAACAGTCCTAGCGATCCCGAATTTGGAAAAATATATATTAAGTTGATTAATTATAGTTTCAGAAGTGGTATTGCTTAATGGGATAGCCTCAAGATACCTGGAATAATGATCAACTATTGTTAAAATAAAAAATTTGTTGTCATGAGATCTAGGAAGTTTTCCTACAATATCTAAAGCTATTATCTCACCTGGAGCTAAATCAGCTTTTGGAATCATTTTAGTGACAGTATTTTTAGGTTTAGGTTTAACTTTTAAACATCTTTCACAATTGCTACAAAAATTTTTAGTGTCCTTAAACATTCCTTTCCAAGAATAGATTTTGCGAACAAAATTGTAGGTTTTTTGAGTGCCAAAATGAGGAGCATGAGCAACTTCCAAACAATCCTTAATTAAAGATTTTGGAATTAAAATTCTACTGAGATACTTTTTTTTCTTTAACGGCTTCTTGGGGAAAATTTTTATCATTACAATTTTAGTTTCTGAATCAATATAATAGTTATTTGCAGTTTCCTCATCATTATCATTTAATTTTTGAATAATTTTCTTAATAAATTCATCATTTTGTTGATTATTTACAATATTATTATGATCTAAATTTGAATTACTTTGAAAAATATTTATATTATTTACATTTAAGGTTTCATCTTTATATGCTCTAGATAAATAATCAGCAGGGTTAATAACACCAGGAATGTGATCTATCTCATAATGAAATTGATCCAGATACAGAAGCCACCTAGCTACAATCTCACTCTGATTGTCCAGTTCCATGTGATATGTTAATGATTTTGCATCGGTATATATGGTAAATTTTTTTCCATATAATTCTTCACGAAAATGCTTGACAGATGCAAATATTGCGTACAATTCTCTTTGGATGGAAGGATATCTAGACTGAGCTGGATTGAATTGTTTTGAAAAAAATTCAACAGGATAAAATTTCTCATTGTATTTTTGCATTAAAATTCCACAAAATGCAACTTTAGAAGCATCAGTTACTAAATACAATGGAAGATCAAAATTAATGTTTTTAAGAAGGGGTTTATTTAGAATTTGATCTTGTAAAATATCAAAAGCTTTCTGACACTCTGAAGTCCAGACAAATGGAACATTTTTACGGGTTAAATTAATAATTGGCTTAGCAATTTCAGCATATTTATAAACCATGTGCCTAAAATAATTTAAACAACCAATATACTGTTGAACTTGCTTTACATTTTTGGGTATGGGAAATTTTGAAACTTTGTTTACATTATCCTCTGAAGGAGAAAAACCATCAGCACTGACATTAAATCCTAAATAAGTTATTTCTTTCTGACAAATCTGAAGCTTTGCAGGGTCTAAAGTTAAGTTGAATTGGATGAGCTTATCGAATACCTTCTGTAACCAGGCTTTAATTTCAGATATGCTGTCTGCAGCGACAATAATGTCATCAAGAAAGAATTGTAAATTTGGTCCTTTTAAGCTAGATAAACATTTAGAAATTAGTGTATGAAAATATGAAGTTGAGTTGCGACTTCCAAAAGGTAGGACTTTTGGCTGGTAGTTACCAATCTCGCAGCAAAATGCTAATTTTTCCCTATCTTTTTCCTGCAATCTTATCTGAAAAAATGCAGACTTCAAAGCAAGCACACAATAATACCTTTTGCCAGCAATACTGTGCAGAATTTCTGAAATTTTTGGCAAACATATAGTGTAAGATTCAGTGATGCTATTTAACAGTCTATAATCCACTACCATGCGAAATTTGATTTCTTCAGGAGAGGTGCCTGGAATTGGTTTCTTTTTGACAAATATAACAGGGAAATTATAACTGGAGGAAGAATGTTCAATTAAACCAGCATCTAACAATTTTTTAATCTCTTCTTGTGCAAACTGTTTGGCAATTTTTGGAATAGGGTATGGTTTAGTTTGAATTGGGAAATTGTGCATTAATTTAAATTCGGGTTTGACTGCATCAGTTGAACCAAGAGTTTTATAACTTTTAGAAAATACTTTAAAGTTGTTCATTAATAATTCCAAAATCTCCTTTCTCTCTTTTTCATCTAAATGTTTAAGATTAAAATCAGATTCTGAAAGTTCTGCCTGTCTCAAATTACTAATCTCTTCTAAATTTAAACTATTGATTTGAAGAATTTGGTCCTCAGTAGGTTGGATTTCCTCGTCATCTTCAAACATTTCTACATTTCCTAGTCTTTGACCTTTACGTATATATGATGCAACATTAGTTTTATTCTCAACAATTGTCAAAATATATTTGTTGTCCTCAACAGTATGCAAAGAATTTTCAATATGGCACTTCTGCGAGACTTTTAATGGGGTTAACATGACTCTTTTAGAATTATGAATACCCTGTGGAAATTCCAATTTAATTATCTCAAATAAATTAGGTTTAATTTTAATGTTATTTATAGCTTTAGCAATTACATTAATTTGAGGTTTATCATTATCATTAATTACAGTATTTTCTTTAATCTGCGGAGAAGTTTCTTCAAATTCAAAATGGGTTTTGTTGATGGAAAGTCTTTTATTGAATGTGTCAATTAGAATTTTGTTTCTCTGAATGAATTCATACCCTAAAATTATTTGGTAGTTACAATTCCAGTTACTCTGAGTGACAAAAAATATGTTATGAAACCAACGAGTTTTCATTTTGAACTTTATATTGACTGCTGACAAATATGGGATAGTGGTATTATTAAGGGTCTTAATTTTGACTGCTCTAGAAATATGCTCAACTTTCGCTTGTTGCTTAATTTCTGCTAAGATGCCTGGTTGCACCAGCGAGAGATTTGCACCGGTATCGAGAAGAGCGGGTACCTCTAAATTACCAAATTTAAGCTTAATAATAGGAAGGTGATTTGTATTATTATCAAAATTACACGACATTACATGGAGATTTTCAAGATCTTCACAATTATTTTGAATTGTTACATTATCAAAATTTTGAATTTCATTTACAGAGTTTAAGTTTTCATTTAAATTTGAATTTTCTTCTACAGATTTTAAATTATCATTTACTTCTAAATTTTCCTCACTAGAATTTGAATCTGAATTGTTACTAGATTTTGAATTTTCAATTGATTCTGAATTATTTACAGATTCCAATAGATTTTCATCCCTAACAATTTTATAATTATTGGTCTTTGTAAAATGGGATCTATTTTTACTACAAGAACCATCTATAAGTTTAAATGATTTCTACGCCTATATGGGTGATTTCTACGGTTATTTCTATAATTGCCAAAATTCCTTCCACTGCTGTTACCTCTAGAAATAGGAATATGGTTGGGGTTATGATTGAAATTATTGCTGCGGGAATTTCTACCCTGTGGAAAATACCAACATTTTGTTGTCACATGACTTTTTCCACATATATGACATTGGACTCTTTCATTGTGACTTTGTCGAAAAGAATTGCTAGCATTATTTTCAGATTTTACTCTTTCCAATTCTTCCTTTAACTGTTGAATTTGTTTGTTACCCTCTAACTGGCTTTGCATTATTGAATTTAGTTCAAAGTTTTGACACATATTGTTGTTAATAATGACTTCTTGAGCCTCAAGAGCCTTTTCTACATTAATTGCATGTTTACATGCCTCTAATTTAGTTTTTGGACCTAATTTAAGAATTTCGACCTTAATTTCAGGCCTAACAGCATCCAAAATTTTGTTCAATTTGATGGAATCAATGAATTCATTTGAATCCCTAGTTTGTATATCTATCTTTGATAAATATTTTACTGCATAAGAGTTTATTTCATCAATTAAGCTCTGAATTGACTGATTTGGTTTTTGCCTGATGTTATTAAATTTTGATTGTATCTCATCAAATGGTTGACATCTTTTGAATTTTTTAATTAATAATTCGGCCAATTCATCAAAATTTTGAATATTAGCTACCTGCGGGGAGTCAATTAGAAATTTTTGGGCAGCATCTCTACAATTTAATTTTAGAATTAAAATTCTTTTATTTACGGGCCAATTTTCTAACACTGCTACATCTCTAACCTGTCCGACAAAATATTCAACATTTTCATCAGAAGTTCCGCTAAAAGTGGGAATGGATGAAGCCAAACTTAAATCTATGATCCCTTTACGAGCCATAGTAAATAACAGAAATAAATGTCAAAATATAGACTTTTAAGGGGGAGGAGGGGGGGGGGGGGAACTTAAAATTTACACATTCCTAACATGCAATTACACAATATCAATATTACAATACATATATAAAATCATAAATAGCTTAAGATATATAAATCATGCATTTAAAAAAATCACAGATAAAATATAATAAATGGTGTGTATATTTTTGTAAAAATATACTCAGGAAGCTATTGTGGAGACCAAATTCTCAACCTATTAAATTTTACTTTTGCACGCGGCACCAAATGATAAAAAATGATGATAAATTTGGCTGATGGAAAAAGGCTTCATGGTGCAAAATAAAAATAAACTAAAGGGGGACACGATTAAATGTTCAAAAGGGAACACAAGTTAAAATCTTAAACCTGATCGAAATAGTGATTTCGTACCAATAAATGTTGGCCACAATAACAAACCACCTTAGCATCCCGAGCAACAACCTGAAATAGCTGAAAACTAAAAGTACATATTATAAAACACTTCATGCTAATTAAACAAAAAATAATAACACTTTAGAGATTATTCTCGATTAATTTATTTATATATAAAACATATTTTAAGGTTACACAATTAATTTAATATTTATATTTTAAAAGATGCATTCGAATTAATATATTTCACGGTTGTTCACACATCATACATGTGGGCTAAATAACTGCGTTTAAATTATGAATATTTGAATCTTATATCATCCATGGACAATTAATTTTAATTAAAAAACATAGATACTTAATATCGGTACTGAAGAAAAGCTTGTTCTAGCAGAAAGCACATTTTTACACTGAACATCATCTTACACTGACGAACAGAAGATTTCTTTTGAAGACTCACAATTCTTACACTTTCACTATTTTTTAGATGTCGATCACATACTTAAAATTTGTAGACAGATTTTTCACACACAATCTAAATACACCTCTATTTCTTCACCTTATCACATATTAAAGTAAAACACAGAACTAACTAGGGTGGCTCCTCACACGAGAAAAAATCTCGAATGAATGGGATACCACCCTTCTTTCGCTTGAGACTTTATACCATCCAACACACCGCTCGTTGAAAAAAACACTAGTCATTCAGATGCGATGCCATTCCGAGTGAAGGAAGCTTGGTCGAAAAATATCCGGTATTACCACTACCTCGCGCGCCGATGGAAGAAGATACAGCGAGAGAAATTCTTCGTATGCAGGCGTTCGCCAGCTGCTGCGAGTTTAGTAGCGATGTTGCGAGATGTTTGTTGGTGCGTTCGCTGATTTATAAAGGCAGATGCGCTGACACGGAAAAACAGTTCTTTTTGCATATTGCGCTGAACTTTAAAGGTTTTTTTGATGACTTGGCTGAGTTGTGAAAGGGGTTTTTTAACATCTCCCCCCACCAACAGCAAAAAAAGAGGCGAACACTGTTCTGAAGAATAGTTGATAATTGTTGAAAATTGATGTGAAAAGTCCTGGAGTATGCGAAAAAGTCAAAGTTTCACAAATGCATACAGATGAAGAAATGTTCGTGAAAAAATTTTGCAAAAAGTCACTGAAAGTTTCACAAATGCACACAGATGAAGAAATGATGAAGAAATGTTCGTGAGAATTTTGCGAAAAAGTCACTGAAATTTTGACAGCTGCATACAGACTTAAAGAAATGTTCGTGAAAAAAATAAAAATTTTTATACACAATGCTACTGTAATCATTACAATTGTATACACCACACATTATATGATACAAAAATTCAATAATTATATTTAACCAGCATGAATATGAAAATATTTACAAAAATACACACACACCAATAAATATAAACTACAGAAATACCTAGATTGCTTTAACTTTCTGCAATATATTTTGAGTTGTCACATTCAACATTTTCATTTTCAAACTACTTTTTATTGTACCATATATTATTCAATTTCCTGAATTAAGTTCAATGAATATTGAAATTTACTTTGTAACTTAAAAAAGATTTCACAGATATTCTAAACAATTATGAAAATACATATGAGGAAATCATTCACATATTTTCCTTTTTGACTCAAATACAAAATTAAAAAGGTAAAGTTTAAAAAAAAATATTTCAATAAATGTTATTCACTAGCAAAGTGATCAATTCTACCAGTATATTGAAAACAAACATTGAGAGAGAAGAAATAGAAAAAAAAAATTTAAAAATAGAATTTTGACTTGAGCATAGTATATATATACTTTGAAGTTTCCGAACATACACATATTTCACAAAAATATTAGAATCACTACTCAATTCTTATTTTCCTCAGTTTTGTTACAAATATTATCATTTAATGGTACTTTTGGGAAAATTTTACTGACATGAACTTTTTTTATATATTCATGACCATCTTCATTAATTTTTATCAAATAATTATCATTTCTCAATTTTTTGTCAATTACATGTGGTCCATTATATTTAGGTTGGAATGCAGTATGATGTTTAAAATCTACAAGAAAAACTTCATCACCAGTATTTAAGGAAGGTTTACTTCTGTCCTTCACATATTGTTGGTGATAATTAAAATAACTAGTTTCATTTTCCTTAACTAATTTTCTAGTTTCCTGAAAATGACTTTGTAATTTTGTTAGATATTTACTATATTCTTCAGCAACTTTTGGTTTTTCAAAAATATTTAGAGGTATATTGAGTTCTCTGCCCAAGAATAGTTCAGCCGGTGAAAATTGAGTTACTGCATGCTTAGAGGAATTATAATGAAGTTTAAAAAATAATAGTCTATCTGACCACTCGAATACTTGATCAGAAAGTGCTGCTATGCTGTTTTTCATAGAAAGATGAATTTTCTCGATTAAACCATTACTCTGCGGATAATAGATTGAACTCTTTCTATGCTTAATATCCATAGTATATCCTAACGGATTAAAAAACCTGACTGACATTTACCGCTAGCATAACTTTATTTCCTTACAAAAGAATCGGATTTTTTTTCTGCACTGAAGTTGACAATGCATTTTTAAAAATAAAATGTTTTAGAAAAAATATTTTGCTGAGATAATTACAAGAGTTTTCGATGTTCTATAGAACTCCTTTTTCTAGTACATCACGGTACTTGGTGGACAATCATCATCAGCTTCATTTTCACTGTCGTTTACCACCCCTTCATTTAGTTTCTTCAAAGTTTTCTTCCAATTTTTAGTTTTAGGTAGCTTTCAATACAAAAAGCTACCTGTTGCAGCCGTTCGGAGGAAAGCAATTCCAAAAAACTTTGGTATATTTTCACCCACCATGACCCCCAGACCCCCGAACCACCCTCCATTTAAATGTTGATTTATATATATATATATGACATATGTCATGCTGTAACTCTCTTATTTATGAGCCGATTTGAATGTGACTGAGTATGTGTATAGGACATACCAAGATCTCGACCGAGTTCGTTGGCCAGCTTCATCCGCCATCTTGTTTCAAAATGGCGGCCAGTTTAAAGAAAAATTTAATTTTACAAAATTCAAAAAACGTGTACAACAAATTCTAAATTGAAAAATTGTTTCTTTTTAAGTGTTAGACCGTGATACAAGAATTCTGGAACATTTTTTGTTTTTGTTATATCTTTAAAAACGGCTGAGATATGGCAGTTTGAAATTCTAGGGTGGCTGAGATTTTGAAGTAATCTGATATTTGTTATGCTGTAGCTCTCGTATTTATGAACCGAAGTGAATGTGACTGATCATGTATACAGAACATACCAAGGTCTCGACCGAGTTCGTTGGACAGCTTCATGCGCCATCTTGATTCAAAATGGCAACAAGTTAATTTTTTTTTTAATTTTTTTAAAAATTCAAAATTATGCATAAAATTTATAAATTGAAAAAGTTGTTTCCGTTAAGTGTTAAATCGTGATACAAGGATTCCGGAACATTTTTTGTTTTGGCTTTATCTTAAAAATTGGCAGAGATGTGGCAGTTTGAAATTCTAGGTTGGCTGACATTTTGTAACAATCTGATTTTTGTTATGCTGCAACTCTCCTGCAGAAATGCACATTCAAATTCTGTATTAACGAAAACCGGGATTGATTCTTCGATAGTCGGGTTCCAAGAATTTAGCTTTGGGTGTTTGAGTAAAATGAGTTGAATTTTTAAAAACATGGACTGTGAAAGCTACCTATTCCACCCTGTACAGGCCTGAAGGACTTTTTTAATAGAGATACCCTTTCTTGCCTACTCAACTTTCGTAAATCTGAAATGACTATTCGTTTTAATCCTTCAATAAATTCGTTAGTTTGAAAATTTCGTTAATATGAAATTTGTTAAAGTGAATATTTTAATAATATGAAAGCATAGGACGTTTTTTAAAAATCCGTTTTTTAAAAAGTTATTTGTTAAACTGAAAAATTCGTTAAAGTAACATTCGTTGTAATAAGGTTCTAATGTAATATTTTACAAAGAATATGAGCCGTCTTGTTTACGTGTAAGAGAATTCATGTGTTTCCATAATATAAATTCTGCTTTAACTATTCCGCTTGTTATACGCAGGTAGAAAATCCTGAATAAATCTGAAACGCACAACTACTCAACAATAATGATCTGCAACTGGAAATTAATAGTAAAGTAAGTCTTAATCTTACTGGCAGTGTATCACATGGGAATAGCATTTCTATTATAGAAGTCTCAGATATAATTATATTGCTCCTCCTTTTCTAATCAAAAGGTAAATTTACAAAATAATTCTGAAAGTTAATCGTTATTGTTCTTAAAGCATATATTATGAAAGTGTTTCGTAATATATGCTTGACGGATGGTTTTTCTTTCTTCTTTTCATTTATCTTTCATATATTTGTTTGCAAAGTATATGAGCTGTCTTGTTTACGTGGAAGAGAATTCATGTGTTTCCGTAATATAATTTCTGCTTTAACTATTCCGCTTGTTACCCCGCATGTAGAAAAATCCTTAATAAATCTGAAATGCACAAATACTCAACAATAATTATCTGCAACTGGAAATTAATAGTAAAGTAAGTCTTAATCTTACTGGCAGAGTATCACATAGGAATAGAAATTTTATTATAGAAGTCTCAGATATAACTATATTACTCCTTTTCTGATCAAAAGGAAAATTTTCGAAATCTTTCCGAAAGTTAATCGTCATTCTTCTTAAAGCATATACACTAGCGGAAAAAAAATCCCAACACCAAGAAAGACTTGTGTTAAATAAACGAAAATTGGTAGGCGTGTTTATACATCTGAAAGATGACATCGATTCAAATTTCGCGCTTCGCGCATAAGTGTGGTGGTAGTAGCGCCACTCAGAACTTGCAAATTAGGTTTGCTTTAAATGCGTGCTGTAAAGTTAGTGAGCGTTATTTATCTTCGAAATTTGACGTATTGAATTGATGTTAGCCGAAATTGCCTTTAAGAAGACGAAGAAGCCATTATCAACAACTCACCGAAGTTGAACGAGGTCGTATAATAGGGCTACGAGAAGCTGGATTTTTTTTCCGCGATATTGCAGAAAGACTTGGCCGGAATGTATTCACTGTGCATGATTGTTGAGAGTAGTGGTCAAGGGATGGTACAGACTCAAGAAGACCGGGTTCCGGGAGGCCACGTGGCACTACTGAGAGGGAAGACTGCCGTATTCGGCGTACGGCAGTGGCGCATCTTACTGCGTCTGCGGAAGAAATTCGAGCTGCAGTTGGTACCACAATGACACAACGAACTGTTAGAAACCGGTTACTTCAAGGGAAGCTCCGAGTCAGGCGTTCTGTAGCGTGCATTCCACTGACTCCAAGTCATTGTCATTTGCGTCGCCAGTGGTGTCAAGCCAGAGCTCATTGGAGGACGGAGTGGAGATCTGTTGTGTTTTCTGATGAAAGTAGGTTCTGCCTTGGTGCCAGTGATGGTCGTGTGTTGGTCAGAAGGAGGTCAGGGGAACGCCTACAACCAAATTGTCTGTGGCCTAGACACACTAGACCTACACCTGGAGTCATATTCTGGGGAGCAATTTCCTATGACAGCAGGAGCACTCTAGTGGTTATCCCAAATACACTGAATGCAAAATTGTACGTCAGTCTGGTAATTCAACCTGTAGTGCTGCCATTCATGAACAGCATTCAAGGGGGAGTTTTCTAACATAATAACGCTCACCCTCATACCGCTGTTGTAACGCAACGTGCTCTACAGAGTGTCGACATGTTACCTTGGCCTGCGAGATCACCAGATCTGTCTCCAATTGAGCACGTATGGGATATCATTGGACGACAACTCCAGCATCATCCACAGCCAGCACTAACCGTCCCAGTATTGACACAACAAGTACAACAAACATGGAACAAGCATATCACAAAGTGACATTCGGCACCTGTATGACACAATGCATGCACGTTTGCAGGTTTGCATTCAAAATTCTGGAGGTTACACCGGTTATTAATGTAACAGTATTTCGCATTTGAAATGCATTTTCTTGAGCTTAAATTAACCTGTGATATTGAAAATCTAATCAATTAAACATGTTAACTAGACAAATGCATTGTCTAAATTTCATTACTCTACAATAATTTTTTCTTGGTGTTTGGATTTTTTTTCCGTCAGTGTATTATAAAAGTGTTTCATAATATATGCTTGAAGTATGTTTTTTTTTCATTTATCTTTCAAATAATCGTGTACAAAGAGTAGTAGCCGTCTTGTTTACATGGAAGAGAATATATGTGTTTCAGTAATATAAATTCTGCTTTAACGATTCTGCTTGTTACCACGGGTGTAGAAAAATCCTTAATAAATCTGAAACGCACAAATACTCAACAATAATTATCTGCAACTGAAAATTAATTGTAAAGTCGGTCTTAATCTTCCTGGCAGAATATCGCATGGGAGTATCATTTTTATTATAGAAGTCTCAGATATAATTATATTGCTACTCTTTTTCTGGTCGAAAGGAAATTTTTCGAAATCATTCTGAAAGTCAATCATGATTGTTCTTATGTATTTTAAATGTTTCATTATCCGACTCAAAAAAAAGGCGATAAACATAAGTTTTTTTTTTTTTTGATAATTTGGTGAAGATACTGATTGTAATTATCCCATGATCAATGAAAATCAGCATATAATACAGTAAATCGGCATATTTTCTGAATCTCATGCAAATTTTTAATAAAAAAGAAGGTATTCCATGCTATGATTTTTACATTTCTATCATTGCTAAAATATATTTTGGCCGAATTCTAATTATGTACATTTTTTGATATTCCAATCATTTGAGTTGTAATTTTCCATCTGGGTGAAAAATGTCTGGCCCAGGATTCGAACCTGGCATTTCTCTTGACTGAAACTGTCAATGCTCTATCAACTGAGCTACCCCAGTTGAATCTGGAGAACCTAATTCACCCAGTTAACTTTATTGATCATAGCATCTAGTCTGATATCTGAATCAGCTCAACAGAATAAATAGTAAGTAACGCAACTCCAATAAACGATACGTGATTACACTGGATTCATTTTAACCGAATTATTCAAATTGGTAAAGAAATAATATGAGTTGTAATTTTTGCGCTGGGCGAAAAATGTCCGGGCCAGGATTCGAACCTGATATCTCTTGGCCCTCTCTTTAACTGGGTGAATTAGGTGCTCCAGATTCGACCAGGATGGCTCAGGTGGTGGAGCATTGGCAGTTTTAGCCAAGACATCCCAGATTTGAATCCTGGCCCGGACATTTTTCGCCCACCTGGAAAATTACAACTCATATGATTTATTTACCAATTTGAATAATTCTGTTAAAATTAATCTATAATTCAAATCATTGTTTGTGGTAAAGAAACAAAGCTTTGCGTTCTTTATAAAAATGAAATCTTTCTCCATTCTTGTTTAAAAGTTAATTGTAAGTATAATAAATCTTTTAATTAAACTTTTTTTTCTCTCTTTTTAAATAGAAATTTCCCAATATGTTTCCTGAAATAAGAATGATCGGAGTCCAGTTGAATATTGTAATAAAAGACACCTAATTAAATGGAAAAGAAAGAAAATACAAACGTTAAAAAAAGAAACGAGTTGTTTCTAAAATTAAAAATTTTGCTAGGATTTTTTTTTTAACATTTGATTTACTTCTCTTTACCTAATGTGTTTTCGTAATTTGAAAGACTGGGGTGATATTGTCTGTTAAATCACGTTATTAAAATACCGGGTGCGCCATATAATCGTTAAAACTTTAAAAAATCATTAAAAAGGAAGAAATGATGCTAAAAAAATGCGGTTTGTACGAATGGAATTAGAAGGAGATCAGATTTGTTTTAATAACAAAAAAAGCTGTGGTTAAAAAATTACCAATAGATGGCGCTGGCATGCATAATATGATAGGGATCCTACATCAGAGAGAGATTGGACATTGCGTCGCCGGCAGATTTGACAAATCCGCCATTTTAGTTACGTCGTATGTATACGCTGGTATTGCTTTCTAAAGAAAATTTGGATTTTAAAGATTCAACATTTTAAATATTGTATCAAGACTTAGTACACTATTAATAGATAATTTTCTTTTGTTGTTTATAGTTACTTTTTAATATTTAGTAATGTTTATTTATTTTGTAACATATTTTAAATTGTCAGAGTTCAATTGTTGAGTATGCGGTCAACTTTAAACAGTTTCATTAAATAATAACTATCGAAATGAGTAACACAAACAAAGCAATTTCGTTTTTGCGTCTCTTGTTTTACATTTTAAAACTAATTTTGATTTAAATCTTTTTGTAGTGAGTGAGCAAAACGTGTAAATAATTTGGAGTTTCGAAGTTTGACACAGTTGGCGGTAATTGACAAACGTTATTGGCGATGAATTTCTGTTTACATTTTGAAACATTTATTTTAAGAACGTAATACAGAATAAAATTGTATATACTGCACTCTTTTTAAAATATGAAATTGTTTATAAATTATAAGCAATAATTGAATAAATTGTTAAACTGTTCATTTTTTAATAATATCTTTTTTACATATCCGCGGAATTTGAGAGCACAAGACGTAAGCATTTAAATTTTCCGCATAAAAAAATATCTATGTATAAAAGCTCTGACTCTGACAATTGCAAAAATATATAAATTTACAATATATAAACCTCTATATAAATAATTACTAAGCATATGTGTGTAAATTTTTTTATTCAGTTTCTCGGAATGTATTTTTTTTTTTTTTTTTTTTTTTTGCATATTTAGATATACTTAGTATTATAAAGTGTATTTTCTAGAAAATTGAAGCTTTTTAATTTCATACAACCAATTAGTTTCTTTAAAACTATCTAAATTTATTAATGTAAATACATTAATAAAGAAGGTATATTAGGAATGAGTTTAAAAAAATTATACTTTTCTGAATATTTCAGTATTTTTTTTTTAATTTCTTATTGCTATTAAATGATATATTTTTAACCTTATAAAATTAAAATAGTTCCCTCTAAGAAATTTTATTTATTTACTTAAAAAAGTAACCTAACTAATCTATATCATGAGTCATGACCATTTAAACAGAGGAAAGTAAAAAATAAATACCCACGCTACAAAAAATTACATTATGTAGCATTTCTTGTGTTATGCATAAATTAAAATGTTTATTTTAAGTGAAAAAAAAAACCCAAAAAACTTGAATATTTGTTTTTAATAAAATTCGAATATTTTAAGCATAATGTAAAGTCCCGAAATGTTAACCCTGCAATTCAGCCGAATAAAAGAAAAAGCATTTTCTGAGAATTCTTATTCATTAAAACGGAATTGTGCTTATGTTTATGTTCTGAATGACTCTGTGAAGGCATATGAAATGAATTTCTGGTGATTTTAATAGAATAAAAAGTGTTGGACGCGGATGAAAATGCATTGCGTTCTATAGCGTTCCACCTGCTTTGTAACTAATATGGCGGACTTTCCGTCAATGTCCAATCTCTCTCTAATGTAGGATCCCTATAATATGAAGCATATTAGTCCAAATCAAGCTGCTAATGGAATACCTCTACACACATAGATTCTTCATTCGATGCCAGCAATACGCTATCGTTACCACATACAAGCTTTGTTGGTTAAGTTTGCGAAAAATCCGCATGGCGAAAGAACTCAAGACGAGAAATGGACCCGTTTCATATTCTGAGATACTAAAGCTTGTCAGATGCTTTGAAAAAACGGGCATTTTACTATAAGCCTAATTTGCATACATCTACTTCATATTATGCATGCCTCTATCGGTAATTTTTTGAACCACAACTTTTTTTGTTATAAAAAAAAATCCGATCTCCCTCTAAGACCATTCGTGCAAACCGCAATCTTTTAGTATAATTTGCTCCTTTTTAATGAAATTTTAAATTTTTAACGAATTTGTGTCGCACCCGTTATATCATATCTTTTGGGATATCCGTTGTTTTTCTAACTGACTCTTGAAGAGAACTGTTCTATTCACCCATATTAAAAACTTGTTTAATTTGCAATATATTAATCAAAGCCGCATTCAGAACTTTGGGTTTGATCAAAAGTTGGTAAAAGAAACTTTAGCACAACATACGGCATAAGTAATATTCCTTTTTAAAGTGATTTTACTCAAAACATTTATTTTGCAGATAGCTGATACGATTTCATGAAAATGGTTAACCAGATTTTTGTGAAATTTCAACGTCTTGTATAGTAAATCATTGCATACGAAATGGCGTAAAATTTCAGTGCTTCGGATAATAAATACACTGTAAAAAATGACCAATGTTTCTTATTTTATGAAAATATACTATAACCACGAACGAAAATATAATATAATCTTCTGAGTTATCCAAAATTCCAAATCGCGTGTTCCATTGTCTTTTGAATCCCCAGAAACCAATACATTTCCAAAATTTAAAGAATTATTTATAAAACAAAGTATTTTTCGCTGCCCGTATTTTTCAGAAACGTTTCCGAAGGGTTTTTATAGTGTATTAATTAGTGTCCTCAGCTTGGAATACCTGATTTTCGAATGCTATCAATTCTCAAGTAAACATTTTCATGTTCAAAAAATATGTTTAACAGACAAACATGCAAAATTAACAGCGTTAACAATAACATTAAAATTAAAATTATTTCTTCACTCTTTCATATATAAATTAACTTATGCGGCTGAAACGTTTACTTGAGAATGGATGACATTCGAAAAACAGGTATTCCAGGCTGAGGACACTAATTAATACACTATAAAAACCCTTCGGAAACGTTTCTGAAAAATACCGGTATCAAAAAATACTTTGCTTTTATAAATAATTCTTTATATTTTGGAAATGTATTGGTTTCTGGGGATTCAAAAGACAATGGACCGCGCTTTTCGGAATTTTGGATAACTCAGAAGATTATATTATATTTTCGTTCGTGGTTATAGTATATTTTCATAAAATAAGAAACATTGGTCATTTTTTACAGTGTATAATTATGCTTGTTTCAGTTTTTAAAATGTTCAACTTTTAAGAATATGTATTTTTTATTATTGAAAGGATACGGGCCTTTTTTTAATAACAGGTCATTTTAATAAAGCACTATTTGCCTAAGTATTTAAAATATTTCAAACGGTTAAATTACGCGAGTGTTATCATGTGCGCAGTGGAAAAATAAGCACCTTATTTATAATTTTATAAGTGTAAAAGTTCCTTTAAAGTTTTATACAAGTGGAGCTAATAATTTTAATATAACAATATATAAATATTCACTAACTTTCAAAGGACATTTTAAAGGTACTTGACCCTTTAAATTCAAGTATGTCAGAAAATATTGCATTTATCTGCAATATAAATTTCTAACCTTTTTATCTACTATCCTTTAGTTAACATATGTTAAAATTAAATGAAAAGAGGCATGTAACCCCAAAAGTACTAAAGAAGAGCTAAAAAGCTTAATAATGCACTGATATTTATTAGCTTTTGTAGATCGTTTTTTTATCTCATCACTTGTTAACCCGCTCATCGCTGCCTGTTACCGGGATAATAACATTATATATACATAAATTCAGTGTTGAATTCAGACATTTTTTCTTAGGAAAGGATTTCTGCAACTCCTGTAGGAGGAGGAGGCTCCGTGAAGTTCCGGGAGAGGGTGATAGTATTGCACTTCTAGACTATTAATAAGCATAAAATCCGACATCTTTCAGAGAGACATTTTGATGCTCTGGGGGAAAGCTTCCGTGCTCTCCCTCGTCCACTCCCTGAACTCAACTCTGACTAAAATATCCTTACCGTTTCTGGGGTTACTTTAAATAGAACTTGATCTCGCTACGCTAGTTTGATATTTAAAATAAGCTCCCGACCGCGAGGTCACCTGCGTAGTCATGGGAACGTATTTAGGCGATAAAAAAGTTGTTTGATTTTTTTTTCCTCTTTGTCTTTCCTAAATGTCTTTCTTCTTTGTATCTAAGAGAAAAAAAATATGCCCTTACTTTCTTTAAAAATTAATTAAAACGAAAACTACTTTATATGATTTGAATCAATCTATTCTTGAAAATTTTCTTCATAAATTATAATATTGGATGGATAAAGTATCAAATAGAAATTGGTTGATGAAAAACAAACTTCTTATTTTCAGCGAAATGAAGACTTAGAAATAAAAATCGCGAAAAATTCAAAAATTGATGTACGAATTCTGTATAGTATTTATTGAAAAGAAAACACAATTTACTATAACAAGCAAAAATTTTGAATTGGGATTTCTATTATGAGTGGCTCAAAATTGCCGGCAAACTTGTGAAATCGGGAAAATACGCACATTTTTTTCATTCATGAAAAAATAACAAAAAATCTAATTTAAGAAATTCCAGAATCTGATTATTATATGCATTCGTATCTGTCTTCGTCTATCCGAAACTAAATTTGTACTCCTCTACATGCGATAGACTTACCTAGCGATCGCCAACAAACAAGCACACAGACATACGCACAAAAACTTTTTTTCCGAATATAAATGAATCACTTAAAAATTCTTTGTTTAGATTTCCCCGACGCCGTTTATCTGAGACTGCGTGTTTGCAGTATGAATTCTGCTGATTTTTAATAAACGTTAGACTGTTTTTTGAGCGCAAAGTGCTCAAATGTCAAATATTTGATACATGTACAGGAGTAGGGCCGTTGGGCCTTTGTCCCCTGCCCAGCCCTTAAAGACTCTTCGACAAATTCTCTATAGTCACTCAGCTAGTTATATAGTCAGTCAGCTAGCTATTAGTCCCTCAGCTAGCTAAATAGTCCCTCAGCTAGCTATATAGTCCCTCCAACTGGAATGTTGATACTTTTTTAAACTCAAACACTACTTATCAGAATGACGAAATTTTGTATGTGCATGTTAGAAGATGCTAGAAATCGGCTTCAGTTTAAATATTCCCAGGCTACTGTCAAATTAAACTGGCCTCATAAACTGTTATTATTAAGATCGTATTTGCAGACATTTTTCGCTGTTTTAAATAAACAAGAACAAATATATGTATACATTACTGCAAAAACCCAAACATTGCTCAATCTTATGTTTTACCGGTAAGTCTCTGCAATCATAAAATGCCGAAAAATTCTTCCCGAAAAATTCAAAATCGGACTTTTTCCAAACCAATTTGGTAACCGCTGATGTTTGTCGTACCTATTGATAAATGTCTTAAATGAGTGATAAACATGCTATTGGCTGTGCAGTCGAGGGATGCGTGGTCAGCGCATCAGAATCCTTGAGTATTTTTTACATTTAACGCGACTTGCCTTATTAGTAACGTGGCCTTTTAATACCACATCTACCTCAGACTTTATGAACAGTGATAAATGACCCGCTTTTGAATAAACATAATCAATGCATTATAAGATACTGAAGAAAAAATATATCAAATGTTTATATTTCGAAACATGCCAATAATAATATTAGTAATGATAAACGTAGTTTCATAGATAACGTCAGAAAAAGAGTGTCACCAGCATTTGGCATCTTAATAATAATAAATAATAGAGTGTTACCGACGTTATGAGACTTTGTTATAATTAGGCATAGGAATTTTATTGTAGTTTTTAAAAGATACCATCTGAAATTTAACACTTACTTGAAGTCGGTTAAAAAGATAGATTCATACCTTTGTAGCAACATAATATATACAACGTATGTATTTAATATGTCGCATTTTAAAAATTCAAATTTTGTATTCGTTTTTATTAAATAACATACAATTACCATATATTTTCTTTGACCAAAACTTTGCAAGATAAAAGTGACGTTTTTAAACTTTATAACCATTTCTATTTCAAAGTGCCACAATGTTCAGTTTTAAAATGTTTGCGAAAAGATTTCTCTTAAAATATTTGTTGAATACAAACTGTATTACAGTAAATATTTTGAAATTTACAATTCTTACGATAAAGAAATAAAGGTGTGACAACTCACTGTCGCAATTTATTCTTCCCTAAGGGAGCATTTCAAAAATCTGAGGAAATTATTAAGAAAAAATATATATATTCAAAGCCTTAGGAAATGCAGTGGAATCTTGCTTATGCAAAATAAAACGAGAATACGTACAACATGTTTTACCCGATTAGGAAAAATGTTTACTGATGTGTTTAAAATAAAATGTATTTTCTTCTAAAAATAATATTTGTTTCCGATATCTAGTATAAAATTTTGATTTCCTTGTTCAAAAAAAAAAAAAAAAACATAATTTTACATTTTAATTGAGTAACTGTCCTTCCTTTGGCAAACTTCTAGTATTGCTAACTAAAACTATTTTAGTTACCCGTGTTAATAGATAAAAATTCATGTGTTTGAGGTGGTCGCATTACCAAAATATGTTCTATCACGAACTTTCATACACTTTCACATTACATATACTTATAATAAGATTATAAACATCCAGAGAGGTAATTGAGCCATTTAAAGACAGAGGGAAGACGCTCAGAAACAAGGATTTTCTCGACGCACTACAATTATTTCCTATAGAATTAAATATCACCGGGTGCTATTTACAGTCAAATTTCGCGAAATTATCACTTATACTGATAGTCCTGTGTATAAATTGTTATGTCGATATCTTCCATGCAATTAATGTATTTCTTTTATCAAAACCAATGACTTACACTACTCTGCTTTTAAACGGCTCAATTATTAGACGTTTTATTTAACAACGTGAGTAACAATATGAAATCTGTGAATTATACAATTTTGTAACATTAAACTGAGCATATTGCTAAGAAAACATAATCTCACAATATAAAATTCCCAGTTAACAATTTCAATTGAGTTAACAGTTATTTTAAAAGTTTAACGTTCATACTTATTATTTTATGGCTGCGAAGATGCTTCACACTCATTTTCGGACTAACTCTGTTGACAAAAATGTACATTAAATACCTATGTTTAAACAGTATCTTTTTCATCTCCTGCAGTAATGTATCATTCTTAGAATTCCTATCGCTGCTGTAATGCAGTCTGGAACTCATTTTGAATAGGCCAATCCATAACCTTCTGATATTGTGCTCGGTATTAGCAACAATGTGAAAAAGGCAACATTTTTGCTGCATCTTTACTGTTTCTTCGAGAAAAAAGAAAAAAGAAAAAAGTAGGAAGGGGCTAATTCGCAAGATTAGGAAGCAATAAAATGTTAGGGTTTATGAGAAACACATGAATTACTCGGTAAGAAAGCACACTGTTGTTGAGAATCCATTTTTTCACCCTTTACCGATTCGGTCGCATATTCAACGTCACTGTGGCCGTTTTTACATGCATTTCGTAACGTACGTCAGTTTTACTCAAACTTACGTTGTTTTCAACTTTTTTGTTCATGATCTAATCGCAAACTATCTGATATCATGGCCTGATAAAAACACTACTCTTGGTACTTTATCAAGTTTACAGACCACTAAGGCTGAAACGGTAACCTTGAGCTGCCATCTATTGAGGCACTTCAAAGTTACTCTGATAAATTTTTGATACACCCTTGTATAATAGAAAATATTAATAATACTTTAATTTTTTTATAAATATCTATAATCTTTTATTGTAATAAAGTTATCGTACACCTGTTTTAATATGAATTTATGGCTGAACCGTTCCTTTCCTTTTGAAGAAATCAACCTAATATGTTTCTAACAATCAATGAAAACATTTTCATCAAATATTTTATGAGCTCTTATATTTGTGGTAAAAAAACATGTGCCATATTGGAAATCGTATGGGATAATATGTTTGAAACAATAAAATATAATATCTTCCTATATGTAACCCAAAAACGATCCTAAAATATAGACACAAAGAAGATGAATTCCTAAGATAAGGATAAGCAATTTCTCCAAGTTAGTAAAAGAGTGTTTGTTTTCCTGTAGTTGGAGAAACATAACACTAGAACGATAATATTATAAGCTTCTGATTCTGAGATTTTATTGCCCCGAAAAGACGGTCGATATTTGAAGAGTAATTTTTTTTTATAGATAGAAGATATATCAACATATTTTTTAGGAAAATATTATTCTAAATAAAATATTTTTGATGTATATTATAGTTGTAGGTAAAATTTAATCAAAAATTTATGAAGTATGATTACGAGTCTTATTCGTGGTAATTTTCATTTCATCTGTAAAGTAAAAATGCATTGTAATTTTCAAGAAAATATTTCACTCGGGTGATAGAAAAATAATCTCATATTTTAGTTAAGAAATAAATTAGGTCAGAGTATAAATTAAAAGTTAAAGTCTAAGATTTGGATTGAAGTATGCTTCTGCAAGAATATGTTTTCTTCTTGTTGTTTGTTTCCAACAAAATTAAAAAAATTACCTTTTATCTCTGATCATATTTTATTTTTTAGCTTTAGTTGTGTGATACAAAATTTAACTATGATTTAGATGTGGTCATTAAGATCTTTCCTGCTGAAATCGATCCCTGTGATCAGTAATTCCCTAGGAGCATCAAAAGGTCTTCCCCGTACTTTTTAATGGTCTAAAAGTGTAAACCCCCTCCCTGCCCCCATGAAATCCATGATGTCACAAATGAAGCTGCAAAATGCCTTCCAACAACCATACTAAGGTAAAATGTCTGAATTGAACACTGCTTGTGTTCGCAAATTTTTTTATCTTGAATTATATGATTATACAATTATACGTATAAAAAAGTCTCTTGCAGCATCTGCACAGTTTAATCCATATATTTTAATGGGATTTTCACTTGAATTAAGCTTTATCCTCACTTTATAAAATTAGTTATTTTGGAACGGTTTGGTGCAGAATTTGAGAAAATAGAATGGAAAAGCTGCAGTTTTCGCATTTTTTGATAAATGAAATTCCTCTATTACCATTTCAACTCGAAAGAGGCCGAAAAATATATGGGTAATTTTGATGAAATTGCTAGAAAATATTTATCGTTCGTGAATCAAAATGCACATTTTGTTTTTAACATCATACCGTTTACACAGATAAGCACATTTTTTCTGACATTTATTCAAGTTATGATGTTTCATGCATCTATACTTATAAAAGAACATGCCCTGACTGACTCATGATCAACTCAACTCCGAGCCTCAATCGTCGCTCTTACGACAATGAAATTTGGAAGAAATAATTCCATTTTAACGATTTATGCACGAAAAATAACTGAACGATATAAAGATCGCTATATTAACGATATATGGATGAGAAACACACAGGAAACCAGTTATTTTAGTCACGACATTAACAATTTATGGA
This sequence comes from Maratus michaelseni, assembly GCA_963931845.1. Lineage (NCBI taxonomy): Eukaryota > Metazoa > Arthropoda > Arachnida > Araneae > Salticidae > Maratus > Maratus michaelseni. Next base: position 249,801,199 of record OZ007590.1, on the reverse strand, counting down.
CGTGAAACCACAGTGCCATGTATCATGGCAATCCTATTTTTCTTTATTTTATCTAAAAGCTCTCCCTTCCCGCTAGATAATCACGGGCTGGGCTAGGCAGAGCAGTACTTTGTCAGGAGGCTCATGGGAAAAAAATATATTATTTATGTCGCGAAATCTTTATTTATGTCCTTTTTGATAATCTTATTAGTTATTTTCATATAGTTTAAAATAAAGTATTTTATTTGTACTTTTCTGTTTGCATGTAAAAAGCACTCTCTGCTCTCCAAACAAAGTCAGGGTTGCACGCTGCAGAAGGTATCTGGGCCCCACTCGGAAGCGACCAGTTAGACGGGCGAAGACGGCTAGTCCCATATATAACTATGTCTTCATCTATCTTTTCAAACGCAATTTAAACTCACTTCCTTTCCCACGAAGAAATTCTGCTCTAATCTTCATAATCGGCTTTTTTTTATGCTCAATTTTATGTTTTGAGGAAAAAAAGATACATGTTCGAATATTTTATGCTAGTAGCGTTCCTAGTGGGAAATTGCATAACTACTCAAATAAAACTCACTTTCCACAAACGAATTGCACTTAAATCTTCATAATAAGCTTCTGTCATTTTATGTTAGCTTCGGTCAATTTTATGTTATGATAAAAAAATTCACGTGATAGACTTTTTTATGCCAGTAGCGCCCTTGGTGAGAAATTGCATAAACACGCAACTTAAATTTAAACTTAAATTTAAACTTAATTTCCACGAGCGAATTTCTCTCAGATCTTCAGGAAACGCTTCTGATATAATCAAATTTACTTAAAAAACACTAAAATACTTACAGAATGATAAAAATGAATAAGAACACTACATAATATAATAGTAAACACGAATGCAATATACACTGCTCAAAACAATTAAAGGATATTGCAGTTTTAGGTGGATTTTGTATCTGGGAAACTTTTTAGCTGATTGATACATGGTCGACAGACATAGTAGGTTATATGAGAATAAATTACACATGTTAGGCAGAAAAAAATGCATTTTATTGCGCATTTGTGTACAAAAGGAAAAAAACACAATTTGTGCATATGAGAAAAAAAGAATAAGAAAAGGTGTTTTCTTCAAAGAAAATCATTTTCAGTAGGGGGTATGGTTTCCACGGGCGGCCAGCAACGTTGAACACCTTTGAGGCATGGACTCAATGAGGCTATTAATGACGAGTTGGAGTATTCTGCCCCACTCTTCCAGAAGAGCTCTTTCCAGTTCTTGGAGAGTTTGTGGGGGTTGTTGGCGGCCAGAAACTCGTACTCCTAGAGCGTCCCAAACGTGCTCGATTGGATTCATGTCTGGAGAACACGTTGGCCATTCCATTCGAACGATTCCTTCCTCGAAAAGGAAATCCTCCACCAGGTTTGCACGATGTGGCCTGCAGTTATCGTCCATTAAAATGAAGTTATCTCCGATTGCTGCAGCGTAAGGGACTACAATAGGTCTGAGGATCTCATCCCTATACCGGCGACCAGTCAGAGCTCCATCTCGAATGATGTAGAGGTCAGTGCGCCCGTCAATAGAGATGCCACCATACACCAACACTCCTCCACCGCCAAATCTGACACTTTCGTGCACGAACGCAGGATTATTCCTACTGCCACGGTCCCTCCAGATGAAAATACGCCTATTATCCGGATGCACAGAAAAACGGGACTCGTCAGAAAACAGAATATTGCTCCATTCATTTCTCCTCCAGTTGACATGCTCGGTTGCCCACTTCCTGCGGTCGCGACGATGCCTTGATGTTAATCTAACACATACCATCGGTCGGCCAGCATACAGACCTACAGCATGGAGCCGGTTTCGGACAGTCTGAGTTGAAATCGTGGTACCTGTAGCCGAGCGAAGGTGTTGTTGGAGAAGAGTAGCGTTCATGTTTCGGTGTCTCCGAGCTGTTAACGCTAAATACCGATCTTCATTGGGCGTTGTTGCCCGTCTACGACCTTGCCCTGGTCTTCGGCCTGCACATCCACTCTCCAAAAAACGGTTCCAGATCCTGGAAATGACACTTTGTGACACTCCAATGGCTTGCGCTACTTCGGCTTGAGTTTGGCCCCCTTCTAACCTACCACAATTCTCCAAGCTTCTGAATCTGTCAAATGACTTCGCTGAGACATCGTACTCATCGAAACAAAGCAATCACTGAATGCCGATCATCCTTGTCTTCATTCTCTTTTATCCAGTTGAAAGTCAGATTTCATTCGCTGCCGCTGAAGCGACGTTTTTGACGTCGAACTCAAAATTTGCATACTCCACAGTTTGAAAACCAGAAAAATTTGCAATTGTGATTCTCTTCTTCTATTTTCGGCAAAAAAAATTTCGTTTATATCTTTATTTTATATAAAACTTCAAATATCCTTTAATTGTTTTGAGCAGTGTATCTCTCATTCTAAGGAAGAATTCATCGTACTTGGGCCAAATTAACTTTTAAAAGGTGTTTTAACTTCTTCTTTTAGAGTTTGGCTATAGCAGGAGCAGTATGAAAAGTTGTTAACACCCTTCGCTTCAGCATTTCCATAGCTGAATATTTTCAATGTATAAAATTTTTTTATAAATTATTTTAGTAAGTATTTTTATTTATCACAACAGTAATAATAAATAAACAATAAATAATACAATGATAAGACATTATACTTTGCTCCCAATAATTTTTGAAGGATAAATTCTCTTATATAGCATTGAGAATATCTTATTAAATATTGTTTAAAAAGAAATTATTGTACTAAACAAAAATAATTATTTTTACTAATTCCATCCAAACAATTGCTGCAAAAGGTTTTAACAGAACTTAATAAATCTATAATATAACATAAACTTAATATCTCAACAATACTACTTAAACAAAATTCAGTATCCTGTTATTATACGCAAATGTCTAAATGGTTGCATTTCCCCTTAAAAATATCCAATATGAATTAATAGGTACTTTCATAATATTGATTCATCTCTCATTATTATATCCTTTATTCCAATTTATCTCATAGCAACTTATAGTTTTTTTTATTTATCAATTCATAAATAACATTTAGTAGTGACAAACTTGAATGCAAATAGGTATGACTCATATATTTAGAAGAAATGCCACGGTGAGGTGTTGTGCCTTCGAAAATTTATATCAAGTCTTAACTGAAACGGGTTATGAACTATCATCTTGAATATGACAATATGGTACGTAATTTTCCTAATAGGTATTCTCATCTAGGCTTTAATTAAAATTCATCCCTGGTTCAAAAATATAATAAATTTTAAATTATATAAGACATAATAAACGAACATCTATTCCCTATGTTTCTAGATTTTTACTTCTTTTTCCTACTCTAAACCTCTCTCTAAACTCTTTCCTACTAAGACTTATCAAAATTGAGATATTAGATTTCCTTCAAGGGTACTTGCTAAAAAAAAATTTTCAATGGTAATAAATAAGTGCAGCGCATATAAAGCCAAAATTAAATATATTAAAAATAAATATCTTAAAATAGGAACACAATAACTACAACAATAATAAAGAACATATTTACAATATTTATACCATTATGCATTGTTACTAGTGAGGTAGAAGATTATTATATGCTAGGGAAATAATTATAAAAGAATATTTTAGAAAAAAAATAACTATGATAATTCATTATCCTAATGTAATCATACCAACAGGCTAAGATCATAAATTAAGCTTGTAAAACTAAGTATAGAAGTATTCCAAAACAATTAGCTATTAAATTATTATGATATTTTTTTTATATACAACAGATTCTAAAATTAAACACACATTATCTGCATGAATCAAATTTGTCCTACGCCAGCATAAGAGAAGATATACACACAATGTTTCTACAAAAAATGTTCAAACAAAACATGTTTCTACAAATTCAATAAACTAATAATTAATTCCAGTGCGCCCTTAGAAAAATCCGTAAAGCATTGTGTAAAAGGCGAGAAGTTTAAGGGGTAGAGAGGACACTGAACAGTTCAATATTACATGATTTTACACCAAAATTCCAAATTTTATGGATCTGCAAATATTTCACCAAAGTAAACGTTTTTTTATATAAAATTGTACAACTGTTTGTTAGTCCATTCCAATAAAAAGATTTAATGAAATTCAAATATAACTAATTTTAATTAATATTAACTAATTAAGAATTTTTCTACGTGATATTTGACGTACATGTCTTGAGCGCAAGATTATTACATTGACAGCATCGGAAAAGCCTATACAGTAATCCCTCAACGTTCGCGAGGGTTACGTTCCAGGACAAGATCGTGAATGTCAAATCCGCGAATGTTGAGTCTATCTCTCTGCACTAAAAAAGCAGTTACGTTCTATAAAATTTTAATTAGAGTGGCACAGCATTTCAAAGAACTAAAGGATACATGTATTAACAATACGTTACGCAGAACATATATGTAGAAGTTAAATGAACGCACATATTCATAAACATGAAATTTATTTACTAAAGATAATTGAAATTAATTGACTACGGAAATAATTACAGCTAGAAACGCATGTGTTTTGTATAAAGTAATTTCGATTCTCTGTATTCGCAAGGAGACGATAATGTGTAAATGGGTCAGTATGCGATAAAATATTAAAATACGGTACTTAAATACATCGAGATGCTTCAGAAATGCTGTTATTTTCTATCTAAGTGCAGTTTCAGCTCCATCACTTCGAGAACTTGAACGTGTTAAATTAATAGATTAGAGATGCTCTTACCTTACCACTTCTAATATCTCCATTGCAATGAATATTCTGTTATTATTTGCTTTCCTACAACACTCGTTCCTTTTTCAGCTGACAACTGAAAATTGATTTGTAAATAGATGCTAAGAAAACACTGAGGAAATAATCTTTAACCACTATAAATTCTGAAAAGAAAGAGATAAAAAAAAAATCGCGAATAATCAAGTCAGATTCTCGCGAATGTTACGTTTTTGCGCATTTTCATATTCGCGAATAATCAAAACTCGCGAATGCTAAAACCGCGAATGTTGAGGGATTACTGTATTCCGGGATGAGAAAACTGATTAATACACTATAAAAACTACTCGAAAAGGTTTCTGAAAATTAGTGGCAGCAAAAGAAACTTTGTTTTTATGAATGCTTCTTTAAATCTTGAAAATATATTGGTTTCTAGGTTTCTAAAGATAAAGAACGTTTTTAGAAATCATGGGTAACTCGAAAGAGGATATTGTATATTTTCGTAGTGGTTATATTATATTTTCCTAGACTAAGGCTGTTCGTCAGTAAACTTCCCTCACTAATGTTAATCCTATGGGCGTAGGATACATTCATATTTTTAAAATATCTCCTCGAAAAATTAATATTTTTAACTACTGTTCTTAAAGAAAGTTTCTTTTTTTTTTCTTAGTTGTCAATTTTTTTCTAAAATATATAGTACATAATTTTATATGAAATGTTAAAATCTTATTCAGTTTCGCTAAGATTTTAACACATAAATATATAAATTAAGCACATAGTTTAGAAATATTTTGATAACTAAGAAAATAAGAGACATTCTTTAAGAGATATTTTAAAAATATGAATGCATGCTACGCCACAGGATTAACATTAGTAAGGGGAATCGGGAAATTTACTAACGAGCAGCCTTAAGCAACATTTGTCTTTTTTCACAGTGTATGCTTTTGGTGTATGGTACTTTCTCCTATACTCATAAACGATTCTGGCTTCTATAGTGAATATACGTTTTTCTAACGGTTTTTTCTGAAACTCCTTTAAAAGAAAAAAAATTCAGTAAAAAAAAAAAGTTCTTGATAAAGCATTAAAAGAGTTTAATACTATAGGTGTTCTGTTTACACGTATTTTTCTTAAAGACAGGTTTCTACAAAATATATCATATAATAATGCTGGAACGCGAGTCATAATCTAAGCGAAATTTGTAATCTTTCTTTCTTGTTTTATTATTATTGCAGTCAGTCATAAAAACTATCTCATTTCATTGGAAAGTCAGTTGTATTCGTTTTCATATGTAAAATTTGAAAAACTTTAAGATTCAGTTTCTCATAAAAAATGTCAGTATACTTAATAAAAATATATACAGAGATATTCTTCGTTGTCCAAAAAACAATAAGCTTTAAACTTGTCATAAAAAAGGTTTTTTGAACCATACCATTGTGAAGCACAATATAATAAAAGTGATTGCAAAACACTTTTACGAGAACTTTAACAAAATGGAAATGTTTTGTCATACTTCCAATCTTGTACCTTTTTTTTTTTTATATATATATATGTTCCTGTCGCAGAGGTTTCTTCGTTTCTTTTCTTTTTAGATTTTTTTTTTTTTTAAGGAGTTGATATACATGGAAACTTAGATGCATGGGAAATAAAAATTTGTGATTTATAGTTTTCTCCGTAAAATAAATTTACAAGCCAACTTTTTATATACTTTGTCTCTTGATAGATATATTGACTTTTCCTGAAAAAATATGATATTTTGTTTTGTATCTTCTGAAGTTTTTAAAGTATAAACTGTAAAAGAATATTTAACAAAGCTAGAATAAATTTTATGAGTATCATTTTATATAACTCTGTCATTGAAAGATAGTTTGTGTGCAGATTTCTTGCTTTATTTGATACATTCTAGAAATTTTAGCTTTTTTGTGCGTGATTCTTCTAAATTTTCTCTGAAGAATATTACAATTAGCATATTGTAAAATTGCTTAAAATACAAAATATATTTACTTTTTAAAGAAATACGATGGTCAAAGAATTAACCTATTAAGTTTATTATTGGTCGACTCAAGATTCCACAGTTAATTATCTCCGTTAACTATTCCACAGCTAACTATCTCCGTAGTAATACACTGCCGCGCATGCGCGGTAGCGTATTACTGCTTATTTTACTGTTTATTACTGTAAAATCAGCATTTTTTTTTTGCAGTGTACACGTGATAAACATGCATGTTAAGGTTGTTGGCCAATGATATTTCAAATTCCACTCGCTAATGTTAAACATTTGGGCGTGTAATGAATTCGTATTTGTAAATACCTCCTCATGAAATTAATATATTTATTCTTTTTTTCTATACTGTTCTTAAAGCATGTTTTATTTTCATAAATTGTCAAAATATTTCTAAAATATATTTTAATTTAAAATTCTATGTGTTAAAATCTTAGCGAAATTCAATAAGATTTTAACATTTTAAATGAAATTAAGTATATATTTTAGAAATACTTTGGCAACTAAGAAAAACAAAAGATACATCCTTTAAGAGCAGTACACAGAAAAAAGAAATTAAAAATATGAATCTCTTGCAGAGATATTTTAAAAATACGAACGCATATGTCCATAGGTTTAACATTAGCAAGGGGAATTTGGTATCTCACTGACCAATAGCCTTAACTCTCCGAAGTTCATTATTTAAAGCGCAGACTTAAATCTTTTAATCCCTAAAGATTGCCCACCACAAATGTTCCTGTGAGTGGACAATCTTTAGGGAGGTCCTTTAAAGAGAGAATTCTCGGTTTTGTACCTTGTTTCGTTCACACACAATTGATTCTTGAACTTTAGTTTCAAGTTTCTATCAGTCGTTAACCCTTTGAACGTCGGTGGTATATAATATACTATATATAGCACTTAATTTTAATTCTCAAACGCGACAATGTCAACGGAATTTTGGAATCAAATTTTGCTTTTATAATATACGTGAAGAAAAGCTTTTACTTATCTTGAAATAAATTTGTTGTTAAATCCCGGTATGTTTCAATGATTTCAATGAAGTATTTTGCCCTTGAAAGGGTTAAACGTGAAATCTTTGGAAATATTTACGATCTGGCTAAGACGCAAATGCTGGGCAGTTTAATGTCGAGATGTTACAAATTTTCTCCAAAATGCTGAAAATTTCATGCAATTATGTGGATGAGGTAGATTAACTGGTACGTTTTACTCATTAACTGGTAAGTTGTATACTCATTAAATGGTAAATATGTACTCATTGCAACAATAATTAGCACACAAAAAAAGAGAGATAGTAATCGAGCGATATTTTACGCGTATAATTATACCGTTGACAATGTTATTATTATTTTTTTTTTCAGAAGAACTCTACTTTTGTAAGAACTTTATTTACCAACATTTCAGAATACTAATTTTCGTATCATTAAATCTTAGAATTTCTGCTATTATTTCAGGCGAAGCTTCGTATTCGAAAATTCTTGTAGTAAAGTACTTTGAAAAGTAGTAACATATAGCGCCCTAAAAAGTCAGTCATGAGCACTGAGCTCCATATATAACAGGAGATCTGTCTTCCTATTTCTCAACATGATTTCCAGATGTGAACGCGGAAAGACAATTGACGATAATTTTAATTCACATTCATAGCAAAACATGCTGTGTATCACATTACCTTACATGATTAGATAAATCATTTATTAATTAGATAAGCATGCCTTAATCAGAAACGAATAAATTAGGATAATAAGAAATGAGAATACTAATATCTAACATTGACTATCATATCTGCTCATGTTTCTGTATAAACCATGTTTGTTAATATGATAATGTGCACTTGAGAACTGGTAGCATCCGAAAAAACTATATTCCAGGTTGAGAAAACTGATCAATGCACTATAAAAACTACTCGGAAACGTTTCCGAAAACCAGTGACAGTGAAAAAAACTGTTTTTTATAAATAAGTCTATATATCTCGAAAATATATTAGTTTATGAGTTAATTTTAGTTCACATTCATAGCAAAACATGCTGTTTATCACATTGCCTTACATGATTAGATAAATCATTTATTAATTAGATAAGCATATCTTAATCAGAAACGAATAAATTAGGATAATAGGAAATGAGAACACTAATATCTAACATCGACTATCATATCTGCTCATGTTTCTGTATAAACCATGTTTGTTAATATGATAATATGCACCTGAGAACTGATAGCATCCGAAAAACCTATATTCCAGGTTTAGAAAATTGATCAATGCACTATAAAAAACTACTCGGAAACATTTCTTAAAACCAGTGACAGTGAAATAAACTATTTTTTTTTAAATAATTCTTTAAATCTCGAAAATATATTAGTTTATGAGTTTTCTAAAGATAAAGAACGCCTTTCGGAATCGTGAGTAACTCGTAAGAGGTTATTGTATATTTTCGTTCGTGGTTATATTATATTTTCATTGATTAAGAAACACCTATATTTTTTACAGTGTAAAACGCCTTCCGGATACCTCTGAATGTGTAACTTATTTTCCGTTAATCCTGTAGATTAAATCGATTTTTTGTTTAATTTTTTTAATGTTTGTTTAATTTATTATGTATTTCAGAATCGAAAGAATGCGAAACTCAATTATTCGTGGCAGACGAGTAACAGAAATCCGTTTCTGCAGACGATGCCATATTGCTAATTTGGGAAATGCACTTTCGTTCACGGATGGCCGAATTCGTCGCTGCCGCTCTAAAGCTTGTATTTATTTATGCTTTCATTATTTATCTCATTGTTATGACATATTTGCTTTTTTTTCCTTCAACAAAATTGAAATTTCTTTGGTAAATAAGAGATGTCTTTTTGGCATTCGTCCTTAAAAAGGGAATAAATTAAAGATGACTTTTCTATATTCCGCGAAATTCAAATCATTCTTCTAAACATAATGTTTAAACAAAAACAAAACCTTATATTTTAAAAACTGCTTAAAGAATAAAACATCCATGTAAGTAAACATGTTTCGTAACCAACGAGCATAACTGTTGCGATTTCATGTGCAAATTTTCCAGTACATTTAACTGAAAATTCTTTTACTGCATTATTTATCGGTTCTGTTTTCTTCTTGTTTATGTTTCTTTAAAAATAATGCAATAATAAGAATTCATCATAAATTGGGTTTTTTTACTTGAATAAATTTGCTAAAAAGAAGATCTTAAAATAAATATTTTTAAGTTTAAAACAATATTATATTTCACTAATATCGCAACTTTAAAACCAATTTCATTTAAAAACTCTTTCTATATGAATATATTTAAAACTGCATGTGATTTATTTTTTTCCTGTACATTTTATTTTACATAACTTTATCATAGTTTTAAAAATAAATGTATATTATCTGGTATGTTTTTTTTTTGTTTTTTGTTTTTTTAGGAAATCTACTTGAAGAATTATCCATTGATAGTTTATTATCATTTTTTTTAACAAAAGTTCAAATTTTGAGTAAACATATCTATTTGAGTTATATATCTATTAAGTCAGACATAATCAAATTGCTCTTAGCTGAAAGAGACTTCTACTATATATATAAAATACAAATGGAAATTTTGCTCCGACTGCTGTTCACATCATTGCATGCTTTTCACAGATCATTAATGGCCAATAGTAGTATAATAATATAATTTTCACCAAATCCATAGAAAAAGTATCTGTTGCAAGAATCTCTATAACAAAATCTCTGCTCTTTTCGGTTCTTTTTTTATTTTTTTTAATGAATATAATAAATTTTGTAATTCGAATTAACAAACACTTTTTTAACATTTGTTCCCATACCAAGTTTTCGGCACTTTGTGTTTAGGTTATTATTAAAATTCCGCTGTATTTCTATATTCTCAACACGCAGTTTCATTTCTTTACTATTAATATCACTGAGTAGTGTCTGTAGATATAAATCTTGCTAATTGCAACACGAAGTACGATTGCATGCACTGATATTCTAGAATTGTTTATTTTCTGTAAAAGCCCATTATTATATCATACTTTTTAGTACATTATATTATTCAATCTAAAATATTTGAAATTTTGATTTTGTGCTCAAGACATTAACATTTAATTTGAACAATCAATCATTCTAATAAATATTTTATAAACTATTAATAATACTAATTGTGCAATTTGTTTGAAAATGTCTACTTCAGCCCCGACCGTAACTTCAGAATTACGACGCCACTGTTTTGTATTAAATTTTAAATATAATCGAAACCATACCCTTAGTCTACGATGTTCGCTGAAGTGTACATAATGCAGTTAACTTCATTCCTGATTTTGCAAAGGGATTCGTGTGGAAAGACCGAATGTACAGAAAGCGTCCAAGAATACAATGATGTAGTAGAATGAATGGACGCGGTACCAGAAATGAGTTAACATTCCTCATCATACACGTCGGAAAGCATCGCAGAATACGGTGTTACGGAATCTATTGTATTTAGCAGGATTGTGGAAGATAATTTCAAATGCTCCAACGCTACACAATAATTTTCTCGCATTTGCTGGATATTTAATAACCGAAATGTGATACTAGTTATGAACTTTATAAATTTATTATTGATAAGTATATATAAATATATGTGTGTTTCATTATATATGTGTGTGTGTGGGAGTGTGATTAAATATGCATGTATAAGACATTTTAAGTCCTCAGTAACAAATATTTGAAAATAATTGTGCATATTAATAAATGAGTTGCTCTATAAAATAAATGCATTGACATAAAGTTAATACCGCATTATAAACGTAATTATTAAAGTAAAAAAGAGAAAAAAAAGAGCATAATATATCGAAAAAAAATCAACATACGGAGATAAGTTTATGAAAACTCTGCGTGTTGAACATTTTTAAGATATTCTCGCCCATAACTATGTGTACTATGTCGAAAATAAGATCTAAATAGTCAGGCATGGGCTTTTAAGTTTGAGGCCAGGATCAATTTTACCATTTAGTTTTCGTTACATGAGTTTTGTGTATTAGTATATTGAATACACCTTTGTCGATCAATTCAATTACCGCTAATATTATTTAAATCTATTAACATTTACCACGACATAAACTTCTCTGAAAGGGTATGGTGGTGTTCCCACACGGTTTACATATAACTGAAAAATAATAAAAATTACAAAAATCAAATTAAAAAATGAAAATTACATTGAATTAACACTGTGTAATTTCATGCTTTAAAATTCCCTGTATACCGTCACATATTTGTGAATTAGTGCTACATGTTTATTATCGTAAATTGGATAGAATAAAATTAATTAAGGGAGACTAGGGATGTTTGACCACTTTTGACTAAAATGCTCGTAGTTCGTTTTTCACGCATAATATCATCTCAGTTTGTTTCATATAAATCACTCGTCATATATTGCTCATTTTATGGTGTCATAATCACAAAAAGGTACTAATTGATTTTTTAACTTATTTTATATAACTCTATGACTGTTTTTTTTTTTACTCTTAAGGAATAGTTTTGAAATGAATAAAATAAACAACAGTTTTGAAGGTCAATAGTAGAAAGAGAAAACATTTGAAAAAATTTCTTGCATCATGAAAAATTCACGTAACAAAAGCCGCTTTTCAATAAAATACAAGGTATCAGTAGAATCAATAAAGCTTTAAAAATAAAAATTATTTTGTTTTCGTAGCTACTAATATAAAAACTTCTGTTCATTCTTCTATCGCATCATCTATCAAAGTATGTTTAATTTTTCATCGTGACTGTCTGTTGTATTGCTATACATTTATTTCGAAATTTATGGCATTAACCGGAAATGATAAATGCACCAAATGTAAATGTTTTAATAAACAAATAAAAAATATAAACTAAACAATAAATACATACCATGAAAGCGAATTTTGTATCCCATAAATAAATTTAAATATTTAGAAAGGACGCCGCATAAGTCATTAAAAAATAAAATTTTGAAATATTTGCTTGTTCCAAAAATTAAAAAATTACCATTTTTCCCTCAAAAATTGCATCTCTCGCCATAAAGCTATAAGATATAAAGACATTAAATATAAAGGAAAATTTATGTTACTTCCCAATCTCCATATATGTATTATTGAATAACTCCCAAGCGAGATTATGAAATTACATCGCTTGATAAATATGCTTATTTAATATGCATGCAGACACCGGGATTAGAATTAATCTGTCCATAGGCTTTGGAAATAAGGGGAGAAATTGAATACGGAGGGAAAGATAGGGCCTGAAGAGATTTTGATCTGGCCTTGGTATCATCTTTCGTAAATATTCGGTCCATTTAACACAAATTATCCATTAAAGCGATAAGAAAATTTAATTTGTAAAAGTACATTACGAGTCGTATGGCACAAAATGACCTTACATGTTATTACTTTGAAACTTCTAAATTAATTATTTAGCCAAATGTATACAAGTTTTGTTATACATATATTTTTTTCATTCTTAAAGAAATGGTAATTGCATTCATGATGCATTTATAATGTGCATATACACATTCATGATGCGTAAACTATTCGTTTATTTTGTATGACCCAGAATTATAAAAATCGTTTTATTAAAGACATTATTTCATTAGATTGAGACAGATTATTAATATTTTCTATAATTAAATATGAAATGTAAATAATCGCATCATATATGTAAATAAACTTGTGTTTCCTTACAAAGTGCGTTGAGAGAAAAGTTAAGACCAAAAATCAGTACGTTTCCGATAACATATTCTTTTTATTTGATTTTCACTTACTCAACCAGGGCTTGACAAATGCGGTCGCTAAATCGCCAGTGACGACCAAGTTTTTTTTTATAGTGCGACCAAATTACTTAATCTGGCGTTTCTTTTTGCTTGAGAATAACTATTGTTTGTTTTTTTGTTTGTTTGTTTGTTTGTTTTGTGCAAAAGTTGAACTAAGCGATGAGCACAAATGGCATTTCCCATCCCCCTTACTAGTGCGCTGTAAGCAGTGATATGTCTCTTCTCTTGTACTTTTAATGGAAGAAAAAAGTTTACAAGGCATTTTCCATCCCAGACATAGAAAATGTCATTCTTTTCCGCTCTTTCCAGCTAGCATGTCATGTAATTAGAAAGCGGGGGTAGGTCAGGTTTCATTTAAATAGCAATAAATAATTTTAATACAGCTTTTGTGGTACTTAAAATTGAATACAATGCGTAAAATTACACATCATCAGATATAGATTTTTGTAGCACTCAACTACCCGGACATTTGTAGTTTTCGCAATAACCATTTCCCGAACATGCGGGTCGATTCAGCCTTTACAGTATTTCTTTTTTTTTTCTAGTGTTATATAAATTTACAATTTTTCATTACGAAACTTAGTTTATATTAAACTCTGTACTATTCTAAACTATGTATCTAATAATTCTAAACTATGCCTGTTAATTTTTTTTCTCCATTAATTCTTTTTTTTTTTTTTTTTTTGTGCTTTTTGAAAATCAATGACGGCGGGGAAGAGTTAATATTTTTACTGGCGACTAGAATTTTTTGCTGGCTACCATATTTTATCAAATTTGTAAAGCTCTGTAATACAACACTTGATATTTATTTTACTGTCGTACTGCTCTTTATCATTTTCAAATCTCTTATATGCGTTCGGAAAAACTCAGAGCTTGAAAATTGTCGACATATTAACTTAACTTTTACTTATGTTATAAGTATTTTAAGATTTGTCTTTATTTTCTTAGTAATTTACTCAACACTTGGTCTACATTTTACTGTCGTACTATTCTTTACTATTTGCAAATCTCTAATAAGCTTTCAGACTTGGAAAATAGAAAGCCAGAAAAATTATTGACAATTTCTTGTTAACACTAAAAACAATTGCAAAAATGGTTCCTTATACACTAGAAACTTTTACGAAAATAAAATGCAACCTCTTAGTTGTTCATTCTTTCATAAAGCTTTCTTGTGTTTTGTAAAACATTTACGAGAAGAATCAGTAGCAAACCACAAAAAAACCTTTACGATTCCGTGCTTTACGGCAATGTCTCTGACAGAAAATGTTCCCTTTGCTACCATTAATTTTTGGAAAAATGTGTTTATTTCGGTAACCTATTAGTTTCTAACTTTTTTTATTTGTTCTTTCCAAAAAAGCATAACGAAATAAAAGAAAGGCTTCTAAAATTGGGGGTAATAGTGAGATTACACTGAATTTTCATAACCACTTCGTCTGTATAAGAAAACTTTTTTTTTTTTTTTTTTTTTTTTTTACACAGAAAGCTTTTCTCGCAATTTTTATACTGGGGATTTTGAAAAATATTTTGGATTTGTAAGTACAACAATAAAAATCAATACACTAGTCTATAGCATTTTAATCAGAGATTAGGTTGATAAAATTATGTTTGTTCCAAATAAACCCTTTTTTTGTCAAATTTTCATTTTCTTTAAAACATGGAAAGTCTTAAACTACCTCACATGATAGTACACACTATCATCTTATACTACTGAAATAATGTTATCCAATCCCTCATTGGCGAGATGCATTATTAACATGTTGCTACGAACATAACATTATATATGAAGTTATCAATTTAAATACTAAGTGTAAAATGTTCATAGTATAAATGTAATTACTTTTTGTTTAGTTTTTAATTGATCAGTTTTTGAAGTGCGAATGCTGAAAAATTGCAGTATAATTTAGCTAAAGTCAAAAATCATTTTTATTTTATGCGAGTACCTAGATGAATGTAATAGGAATTATTATTACAATGTAAAGTTTTTTACAAAACATAACACTTGAATCTCATTTAATTATGTCACACTTGATTCGCGGGTTATTTTTTTTTTGTCTAGTTGTCTTTTGTGGCAGTTTGTAAAACTACCTATTTTTTTTAATTAGACTGTTGGAAATACGTTCTTGAAAAATTAATGAGTATCGCTGTCCTATTAGAACGGTAAGACATCTCGGCTCTCAAAATATGTTTTCTCTTAGTAGTTAGGATTGATTCAAAACTGTTTTCAATCCTTAGATTTATATCTCATTTTAATAAATCATTGCTTTGTTGAGATGTGTACTCGAAAATGGTCTTTAAATTATATATTAATTCCCTAAAATTTTATTTTTATTCACTGAGTGATAAAACACTTCCTTTTAGGATATTTAATTGAATATTGTAGTTGACTCACTCGCAAACACTATTTTTTTTGTAAAAAATAATTTAAAATAAAATTTCTATCGCATTCCGGCCTCTTATAATTTGGGTTTTGCTGAATTGACTTTGATGGGACTTGTACTGTCAGATAATTTTTCAGGAAAGGTTTTAATATGCAACACATGTTGCTTAGTAGCATAATTAAAGGGAAAAGATCTATAATCAGATGAACCCGATTATGAAAGGTTAGCCTTTTTTAAAAGATTTTAGAAATATTAAAAGGTTTTAATGGAACTTGCACTGTTAGATAATTTTTTAGGAACTGTTTTGTTAGATAACACTTAGTTCTACGTTGCTTAGTTATAGAAGTATGGGGAAAAGTTCTATAATCGGAGGAACTCGATTATGAAAGATTAGCCTTCTATGAAAAGTTCTACTGAATGGATTTTGATGGGATTTACACTGTTAATTAGATAGTATTTCAGAGATGGTTTTAGTATATTGCATATCGTTCTATCGTTCTTTAACAAATCCTACTATAATTGATCCCCTTAAAGAATTGATCTTTAACAGCCCAAATTTATTCTGACTCATTACAAAATACCAGCTGGAAAGACCGAGCTACGCTCGGTTAAAATTAGCTTTGCGTTTAACTCGATATAATAATAAATTATTTGTACAATATATAACAATTACTTCTATGTACCCTGGTTCATTGAATTCTGTGTTTGAAAACGTTCTATGTACTCTGGTTGAATCCATAGACATCTAATACAATAGACCACGGACTAGTAACCTTTTCTTGAATCAAACATCTCCTCCCCACCGTCACATGACGGTGGGGAGATACTGCGCCAAACCGGCTTTTTCCCGTATTAGAATTCCCGCTCCCACCGAGATCTGTATTCATTTCACCTGCGCTTGCATTGATCGTGAAAGGAGAAGTTGCCAAGAAAGGGATTAACGCCAAAAAATAACACCTTTTGGCGATGAAAGCAGGAAGATGTATGCTTCAACTTTCTGCCGATGGAACAATGGAATCCGTACTCTACTTATAAATCCCTCCTCTATAGTTGAATCGTGTATCTCGGCTCCTATTGGGAATTTCTAGAAAATTCCTTCAGATTCTAAAAGCTAATAATTTTTTCGCCAAAAGTTGGCAAAAAATCTGATTCAACCAAGCAGGGAGGCCTACCATATGGCTTTAGCCTCTGCAAGCCCTGCTTTGCAAGTTTATTTTTAAAAAATTACATATTTGACAAAGCAGCCCAGCTTAATTTGCAGAAAAGTCATACTCAAAAAGTCATACTCAAAAGTCATACTCAGCAGAAAAGTCACAATTAATGAGAGTATAAAAGTTATTTGAAATTGACAGATTTTTAGCGTAAAATATTTTAAACGTAGACAAAGTGGATTTTTTCAATAAACTTCTTCGTCATCAGGAAAAGCATCATCATCATCATCACCACCAATGATGTGTACTGATGGCATTTGGAATAACAATTGGTTTTTTTTCTATTAGGGACATTCAGCTAATTATCTTTTGAAGCAATGAGGAATTTGCCGAGATTGATTTGAACCAATTCGACAGAGAGATGGTGTCTGTTTTCCTCAAATGTAGAGTAGCTGTGAATGGGCATGTGAGAACGTAATGTAGCGAATCCCCTCTTGCACCACAATTGCATCTTGAAGACAAAACTTTATTAAATTTAATTAAATAATCCGGGAAAGGGCCATGATTGATAGCGAATATATATAGGTATCGATAACTTAGAAGATAGACTTCTGAAACTTTTGGCTTCAATGCATAATAGAGTTGCAAAGGCTAGAAAAAACCCGGTTTAAACCCGGGAATAATCCTGGTTTTTTGGGAATAAACCGGGTTTTTTGGGAATAAACCAGGTCTTTTGGGAATAAACCTGGGAATAAACCGGGTCTATTAGAAATAAACCCGGGAATAAACCGGTTCTTTGCAACTCTAATGCATAGGTATATCGCCCAGTAGGACATAAGTCCCAATCACGTTGCCATGAGTTATGTAAAGTTTGCTTTAATATTCTCTTAAGATATGAGGATGTATATGGTATAAATTTTTCTGGTATTAATGAATTTGGGTCAGTTGCTTCATTTGCTAACCGATCCACTAATTTATTACCTGTTATGCCTGAATGTCTTTTGACCCATTGTAGATAATTTTTTTGTGTTCCATTTGGCTGATTATTATATTTTTTGTAGATATATCTTTTAGTGCTGATATTGTAGATTGGCTATCTGATTTTATAACTATTGTGCGATATTTTGATTGTTTTGACCATTGTATTGAATCGAAGATTGCCAGCTGTTCCGCTTAATACGTTGAGTTTTCGTTCTGTATTCTTTGCTGATATGTAAACATTATTTCTTCTTCTTTAAGTACACAGTAGGCATAACCCGTGCCGATTTCAGTTCTTGAGCCATCCGTGTATATTTGCACATCTGTCTCTATTTCATTTTGTGCATCCAGTACATTAAGATATTCTTTTGAGGTATCTATATATTTTTTGCAAGCTTTGTTTTGAAATGTATCAGAGTGATGTAGGTGTGATGGCACTGCGAGTCTCAGTATCATTCCTTGGTCTGCTATCTGTTTCAGTTTTAAAGGTAGTAGAGCAACTCCTGTCAAGGCATTTAGAGCCGATGTGGGAGATTTTTTTATATGCTCCAGAGATTAGTACCAGACAACGACAAACTTGGCACATTTTTTCATTTTTTGCCAAGCATGTGTTTTGGCATTGGTAATCTTAAAAGTCGATTTTCCAGCAAAATCTCACCAATATCTCCAACATATTCCAATATTTAGGGAAATGTTGCTAACTTCCGGACGTTGTTTACTGTCCACCGTTCAACAACTTAATAACTGTTTTAATAGATTTAAATGCATTGACCCGTAGTGACTTCAAAATGATCCACTAATCAAATTTTCTCCAACATGTGACTCAGCCCAATGGTGTTCTCGTACCCCAAAATGGTAGAATACAAAATTTAGTCAAAAGCATTAGAGCCGTTTTTTAAATAAAATTAGCTTGATCCGTAGTAACCCCAAAATGGCCCACTAATCGAATTTTTCTTGAACATGTGACCCAGTCTAATGGTTTTCTCGTACCAAAACATTTTAAAATACAACATTTAATCAAAATCGTTACAGCCGTTTTTAAGATGAAATTTGCTATATGCACAAGATTTTCACATATTATCATATATGATAATATCAGTGAATTTCGTATCTTTCAGCAATGCAAAAGGACATTCCAAGTAAAGGTGCATATTGCTTGAAAACTCAAAGTGAAATTCACTCATATATTTCTTTTGATTTAAGATTCGTTGTGGGAAACCGTCCAGCGTAGCAGACGATGCCTGCTGGTATTTAAATAATACATTCTATTAAATAGCACTAAAATATGTGTCGTAATAAGATTACGCTTCAGGCGACTATTTTACTCTTTATCATGATATTGTCCTCAAATGGCGGCATTTGACGCCAAACGTAAAAATTGGATGCGAGCGTATATATGTATATCGATACACACGTATATACAAGCATTTATAAATGCATAAATACCTGCATCCGCGCGCACGTACATACACACATGTGTGTATACGTAAAAAGTAACGAAAAAATCTTAAAAAGTATCGGTCAAGAAAAAAGGGTTATATAGTTTATTTAATTCTTCTGTGCAATTCGAATTCCGTAAATTTGACAGGTCCCGAAAATCTGACATTAAAATTCAAAATGATACATAAAGTACCACGGAAATTAACATTCTGAATTGGTTTTAATATATTAAATGTTCTGTATTTAGATGCATTTTACTCAGAATCGAAACTTGATTTAAGATAATCTCCACTGAGAAATGTGCGATTTCAGTAATCACATTGTTAATACACAGATATACCTGATGAATGGCATTTATATACAGCCTATCATACTAATCTTAGACCAGTGAAATCTCTTAAAATCGTGGTATTACTGAAAATGTACGACAATGAAACTTCCGCGAATCTTTCTCAAAGGATTAAATTTGCATTTTGTTTAATTTGTTTAGAGGATACTTTGGCAGTTTCAGAATACGCCTTCATTGAATAAAATTATCTAAGGAAATTTTCTTAATGAATTTAATGATATTTGAAATATGTGCGGATATATATAAGTTATATATACGTTTGAAATGAAAAGAACGTGTAATTATAATAATAAACTTGAGAATTAAACAGGGAATTATGTTTATCAGAAATGAAGTTATGATAAAATGCTCCAAATAAAGGAATAAAAATAAACGAAAGGCGCAAAAATGTAAATAAAATAAATAATATAAAGCAGAAAGGAAATTTAACAAAAGAAACTACACTTATGCTTATAAATTAAGGATAATGACGGAACGCATTCAATTTTAGACGATTTATCAAATATCTACAGAAATACTTAGCGAATCATCCGTGAACTTCGTTAATTTAATGAACATGTTTGACCTCATATTTTATAATGAATATTTAGTCACATATTTTATAATGAATATTTAGATGGCAGTTATAAGGCCAACAATAAATAGAATTAAAATATAAATATGAAAAATATTTAAAAAAAAAACAAGATTTTATTCAATTTAAAGTTTACTAAAAAGTAAAAAATATTTTTTTTCTTAGCCAGAATAGGAAAAGTATTTATGGATTTGACATATGTCTAAGAATAAAAGCTAATTTTACTCGAAAATGTGAAGCTTAAATGCGAGGAACTCGATTATAGAATTTCATTCCCAGTTTTCGTGAAGCCTTAATTTTAAAGAGAATTTAGCCAGTTATAAGCAAGTCGGTTTCATTTATAGAAATTTTTGTCGACAAATTTGGCGATATTTTGCCCAGTGTCGCCAAGCTTTGGAAGAATTTGACACTAGCGGATATGAATATATAGTTTAAACCTATGACAGTTGGAACAGTGGTGGCAACCAACGTACGTTAGAAGTGAAACTTATAAAAGTCAACCTATATTATAAAGCACAAATGTGTGCGTCTAAAAAAAATACGTCATAATGATGCGCGCAACAATGTGGTTAAAATGTATGATAGTTGCAACAATGTAGCTATTTTTTTTCCAATTAAAATTAAACAACCACAATGTCATTCCTATGGAGGAAATGCAAATTTTAGGCCGATGTTTTGTGTGTTCTAATGCGCGGAACCGGCCATTATTTTTATTGCATTCTCAAGCAAGATCTGTACGTGTGCCAAATTTCAGTTCAATAGCTTATTCGGAAATGGGTAAAATTAACGTTGCAAGATTTGTGTCATACATACAAAGCCAGTTAAATAAAACCTTGTAATAATAATATTTGCGATCTCCCTGTAATATAAAACTAGCAGGCTAGACCCACCCGTTTCGCGCTGGTCTATTTTTCCAAACAAACCTCGAATGATTAAAATATTTTTTAGTTCCACCTTCCACCGCCATGGGGGCTCATTTGGTTCTAAACAAACCTCTTTCCGAACGACTCTCTGGAACGAGTTCCAGCTGCTTATGGCAGTGTAAAGCAGTTGAGATGCACACGCGCTGCAGAAATAAATTACTTCACATTCCACCAGCCAGAGGGCGCCAGATCTATATACCTTTAAGATTAACGCAATATTTAAATTATTACCAATCCCTCCCCCCTCAAAATTTAACCAATGAAATTAAAAATTAACAAATATCGGTAACTTTTGAAAAATAAGAAAAATGGCACGTTTTTTGGTTTGACTTCGCATTTTATTTACTTTCCTTTTCAGAAAATAGCCAGTTTTTTGCAAAAATTAAGAAAAATTACCGGCCGATTTTTACAAAAGTTGATTTTTTTAATACAGAATTTTTCTCTACATTTGTGTGGTGAGTTTTATATGGATACCTCAAATACTTTTCTTATTATTTGAAAATTAGTGAAAACAATAACAAGAGAAATATCCAGTTTTTCGCCACCATGTACCTTTCTTTTTTATATATGCAGATACCACAAATAGTCTAATACTGTAGCAAATGTCTGTGTGGGCATTATACAAAGTCTGTGTGCATTTGTGTATGAATATCCTGCATATTCGTAAGATGTAAACGTTTCTCTAAAAAAGAGCATTTTTACGTAAAAAAAGCATTTTCCCCTAACTCGTATAGCTAGAAACAGAGTTTTCAAACAAATTTAATGGTGCATTTCGAAAACCTGACAAAGTGCATTAAAAACACTATAATGTAATTAGAAATTGAATATATTGAATATTTAATGAGATATGAGCCTGTGTACGAAAAGTTTTTATTTCGCATGCGCGAGCTATATATATATATATAATTATAATATCTATGAATTTCAAAAAACATATCAAGTTCTTGTATCATTCTACTTAAATCTCCAAAGAGATAATTAATGATAATGTGTAGACAGAATACCACATAGCTAATAGCTTAACAAGTGCAATCATAATACAGGGTCATTCATAATTCCCTCCGGGGTTTCGAAACGTTATAGTAAAAAAACGAAGACGAATATGAAAAAAAAAGAAACATATGAAATTATTCCGAAACTATTCAAGTTTTACTTACATATATTACAGGTGTTCTATGTGTGAACCCTTGGCCGCACGGCATACATCCATGCGATAGTCCAGTTCCTGCCATACTCCGTTTCTTTAAATCTGAATCAGTGGTGTCAGTTCAACGGGCCTTTCGTAATAAATATCGAAAACAGGGACCAACTGACAAAACAATTCATGTGTGGTACCGGAAATTTAAAGAAACGGAGTATGGCAGAAACTGGACTATCGCATGGATGTATGCCGTGTGACCAAGGGTTCACACATAGAACACCTGTAATGTATGTAAGTAAAACTTGAATAGTTTCGGAATAATTTCATATGTTTCTTTTTTTCATATTCGTCTTCGTTTTTTTACTATAACGTTTCGAAACCCCGGAGGGAATTATGAATGACCCTGTATTACCATAGCTTGTGCTTCAATGGTAATTGGCCAAAAATACTGAAAACATGAAGAAAATTTAAAAAGAGAGAGAGAAAAAAAAATAATAATTTGGAGTTGCTATTAAGTGAATACAAATGGATTAAGAAATGAAATATGAACCATATACAATGGAAAATTGGACAACAAGAGATTTAAATCAGAATTGGATATGAAAAAACACATGTAGATGTAATCATCAGCCTGGATGTACCCACATGTGTTTTAAAAAATACATATATATATATATATATATATATATATATATATATATATATATATATTTATAAGTTGGTTGAGAAGTCAACTTATATAAAAGACGAGATGAATATCGTGTAAAATCAGAACGATATCGGTGATATAGTGAGCTGAATTTCAGTTGCTTTCTAAAAGTATGATGATAAGAGAGTTTTCACAAATTAAAATTCAGTTCACTGTACCGCCGATATCTTTCCGATTTTATACGATATTCCACTAGCCTTTTCATGTAAGTTTCGGTATATAGTTGAATACAACAGTATTAAAATTTAGTGTCCTTCATGAATACGCATTTAAAAATTCATACAAATGCTCAAAATATTCATTTTCAAATTGCAGTATAATGTTTGTCAATTTGCGGAAATTGGCGTTAAAGTTGTTTGAAAACTCTGCATGCTATAAACAAAAAATTATGTATATATATATATATATATATATATATATATATATTTACAGACTAGGGGGCCTTGTCCCCTACGATCTACGCTCACTAACCCCCGTTCAGACCCAGCAGGATCTAATGATACGCTAATTTGCTCTGTTTTCAAAAGATTACATGGTAACGGAAGATTAACCCATCAGCACACGCGCTGGGATAAAATCTACCCCAGCTTACAACTATTACTTAAAAATGTGCGAAAATAGTTCGTGATCATTCTGAGCTTTATAGTACCTTTCAAGCTGAATGATATCAAGATGTGGCCAAAATGAATTTACCTCCAGTTGTGTCCATTCTTTTGTTATAAAAATGTCACGTGGGAAGAAGTTTACCCCACGCGTGTTATAACGTAACCCATAATGATAGGAAAATGTTAATGCAAATGTTTATGTAAAAAATATAGTGTGCAAATAATAATATAATTTTTCTTTTAAATGTTAACAACTCTTGCACATACAGTTTCTATATATCAGTTTTATACTTTTTTGTATTTTCATGGCTAAATTTGGATTGTATGTAATGATATGCAGAAAAAATCTTTTAATTTATATATTTTTATTTATTTTATTTTATGGGTTTTTTTTTCCTTTAAATATAAAAGAACTTTTTATTTTAAGTTAAATTATGTCCTTTATTGATTTACAGTTTATTTCAAAGTATAAATTTTTGTTTATAATTTAACCGGGGGGCAATTGACACAAGAAAACCATTGGGGTAAAATTTATCCCGCGCGTGTAGTAACGTAATGGAAAGGGGCGCGTGTGCTGACGGGTTAAATGATATTATCACGACCAATGATAATCTTATGTAATCGGGTTGCCATATATTTCCCTTTGACTGCGGAATTTTCGGTCCCCGAGGCTACATCTACAATTACGCGACAGCTGATGACTGTTTTCGTGATTTATTAAGAAAGATTAATAACACATTTGAAAATCAGCTCGTGGTTAAGTAAAAAGTCGTGCTGCCTTCCGGACAATTTAAATGCTTAGAGGAAACTTTTTCTTCCAGATGCTATAAGAAAATCGTTTAAATATTTTAAATATGACGTAATTTTTACCATTTAATGCTTTTCGAACAAAACAGCTTAATTATTTTAAAGGTTCCTTTCTTTTTTTTAAATTCACGTGGATATTCATGTCATATTTTTCAACTGAAAAATGTTTGTAAATAATATTATTTGGGCTTTTTAAAATCAGGCAACAGTAGGTAAGAACTGGCTATTACAAACTATGAAATAAATCTCTATTCAAATAATGATATTTTGAACTGGAAAAATTTTTTTAAAAATTGGACAAATTTTAAAAAAATGACTGCACACTGCACACTACAAATTTGTCAAGTATGTGTCTGCTAAATATAGTTAAATTGCTATGTATAGTTTTGGATCCCATAAAACTTTTTTAAATGAGCTATTTTGATTGAATTTAATATAACATAGCTCTTAAAATGTTGCTTGCGATTTATAAACTGTCTCCTTCAGCGTGTTAACCATACATTTCTTTATAAAACTACCAGTTTTCATATGTTTATATTCAATAGGTTTTATTATTATTATTATGAGCTAAGAAAGTCAAAAGGTCACAATAAATTCAATTACAGCAGTGACGGTGGAGGTGGCAAAAGTATTAGTTACTCTTTTTAGAATAGAGAGAAACGTTTATATCTTCACAATAGGCGTGCTATATTTACACAAATGTATACAAATGTTGTACATGATCCCCATAGTCATTTATTACAATGACAGACTATTTTGAACATTTCATGTTGCAGCCTGATCGCAAATGAGATATTTTTTTATTCAAATTATTATTGGCCCTCCAATTGTCCTCGTGACAAAATCTTCACTGAAAAATATGAAGTCAAACATGCCCTTGACAAACTAGAAGTTCAAGGCAAATCGTCAAACAATTCTGTGAATATTGAACAAAAAGTCCAAAATTGGAAGTTTCTGGTTATTATTCTTAATAATTTAGGAGTGTAGGTGCATAATGAAAGCAAACTCATGCGCAAATACTGCATTATAGAGAATTATATATACACATATGCACACTCACACACACATATGTGAGTGCGTGTGTTTATTTGTTTGTATACGCAACTGATTCTATAGTTAATTTTGAGTTATAAAAACTAAAATAATGCGATCATTATAAATAAACAAAATCCTTTTCATTTTTTAAATGTAATTTTAGCATTCATTTCGACAACTTCAGCACTTAAGAAAAATTATCCTCAACAATTAATATCAAAATGGATTAAAGAAGTAATTTCCAAGAAACATTGCAAAAACATTTGAAATTCAGCTTTATAGAAAAAATACTGTATCAATGTTCATTTCTGAAAAAGTAAGAAAAAATTCCTTTGGTAAACATACAAGAAAATTTGTCTAATTTTTCCCTTTTTGACAAACAAATGACAATAGCAACTCGCCAAACCTGATCCGATCTAGTTCACTAACGAAATTCACTTTAATTTTCATAGAATGTATAAAAAGGCACAATTATATGTCACTAAAAAGTACTTATGTATGAATCGCATACCATTAGCGAATTTTGGAGTTCTTTACTATCAACAAATACTTTTTATTTCAGATGGTAAATATTTAACATTATTATCGTTTGTTCTTTTTATTTTCATTGTAGTTATTCTTTTTTTTTTATTGTTGTATAGAGTACCCTTAATTTTTTGCAATATTGATGGTTAAGCTTCCGTAATCGTGTTGCGTTCCAAGTATAAGGGCGCAAAACATGAATGTTGCTACCAACTATGCTATCAACTAACTACATTGTTTAAAATTGCTGAAAATATATAGACACACTCTAATTTGGTTACGTTTTAAAACGAATCAATCCAACATCTAACACCTAATTTTACATTTTGTTGTTATCTTTAGAAAATTATTAAAATAATCAGACGTGATCGAGGACCGTAATTTAGAAGAGTAAGTTAACATTACAACAATTACTTTAAAATTAAATACATAAA
Source organism: Maratus michaelseni (assembly GCA_963931845.1). NCBI lineage: Eukaryota > Metazoa > Arthropoda > Arachnida > Araneae > Salticidae > Maratus > Maratus michaelseni. The sequence continues at coordinate 249,774,657 of OZ007590.1, read as the reverse complement.
TTAGTACGTATTACGCTTTCTAATTATTTACGTAGAAATTCCCGCCTACGAATCCTGGATTGATTATTCAAAAAATTAAACAATATCAATCCATAAAATTACTCTAAATCAGATCTACATTATCTCAGGCACATGATGCATAAATTATAAATCCGACACATAATTACCTTTAACAAAAGTAAAGATTATTTACATATACAGTCAAATTACAAAAGAAATAAAGAAAAATGCTAAGCATTAAAATAAGAACGCTACCACGTAGCAAATTTTAGAAACTTTCTATTCAAAAAATTTCTAACATATTAAATTTTCCTGTGGGATTGTATACGAATATTGCATATTTAATTCAGTATTAAGTCTTAAAATATCCATAACTGTTTGTTCCGATTTACTTAAAATCACACTTAAAACAATTTTATTATTTGAATTAAGTAAATTAATAGATCAAATTACATTGCATTATTGGATCAATATTTCATAGATATTTAAGCATTTCATGTTCCACACTAGGTACGCCCTAATGGCAAATATACATACAATACCAGAACAAAATATATAAAGGAAGGGATACTTGGGACCTCCTGAAGAACATTATGGAGGTCTCATGGAGCAGAGATGCTACTTATCGGAACATCTATGACACAGATTATAATATTTACATAAGAACCACTCACTCAAACTTATACGAAAACAGTTTCCTAATTAACAGCGTACTAGCTGATTAGACATTAACTCCATTTGGAGATAATCATCAATAACTAGTGATGCAGAAAAGCGACTTTTAAGACAAATCATGTCTAAGCTAAAGTCTAGAGTACAAGACTCCAATTAAATACGTAGAGCATCCTAAGACGCATGTAGCTAGTTGCAAGACTTCCTTATGAAAAAAAATTCTCAGTCAAGAGTGAACTGCAAGAGTAATGTCAGAAATCAGAAATCAGAATGCATATACCAGAAATGTAAAATACTCTCTTCCATGATACTAATATTCTTCGGGGTAAACAGCACAGTACCCCACAATGGGCTTTATTGGGAATCTGGGTTCGAGATTGTAAAATACCACCAACACGTGACGTTGGTGGTATTTTACCATCGGAATTCCTAATTGAATGTATGCATGCGATACATAGACAAACAAATATAAACACAGCAGGGAGGTCACATGATGGTGGTTTATAACGTCACGCCAATAAAGCCCATTACCTTGCCCCCACATTATCTCTAAAATAACTATATGTTAGCAAATCTAGAAACTTACGAGAATCCACTAACAAGGGGTATGGGTAACCAATGCCGGAGTGCGCCTCACGTTCATCTACGGCCCCTCGTCTACGGGTCCCCATAACCTATGACCTGTCAGAAATTTATTGGTCATATAACCATCCAAGTTATTCTTCTGAAAGGATTACCTACATCACGTCTCCTTTGCTGAAAAAAAACTCTGTAATTCTTTTTCCTTTACATTATATCTCTAAGAGAGACACAAAAAACTAGTAACTTATAGTAAATATTAATGTAATTATACAAATAATACATATGTTGTGTAACTCATAATGACCTTCATTGTGATACTAATTAAGTCTATAAGTATTTCCATTGTCTAGATCAGCCATACTCAACCACATGCGGCCACATGCGGCCCGCGGGCCGCATGTGGCCCGGCGATCTTGTATGTGCGGCCCGAGACACAATCATTAATCTATACTTATAAAATTAATTAAGATGTTCTTGAAAAGTACTTAAGACCTTCACTGTTCTTTTATATATTTTCATGGGAAGACAAAATATGTCCTGTTATTGATAATTAATTTAAAATTATGTTAAAACATTTTAAATGTCGCTTCCTTAGTCAAAAGTTATTTTCACATGTAGTTTTATTTGTGCTATAGTGGTGTATACCGAATACGCTTCTTAATTAACGAAGCTAATTCCATTATTATAAATTATTTATATTTACTCTTTATATTGCTTTGTCATATTATCTTTCTACTTTAATTGCACTTTTATAAGTGTGCTGTGGCCAACCTAATGTTAAAAATATATGTTTGCGGCCCGAGAGAAAAAAAGGTTGAGTATGGCTTGTCTAGATGATGTTCATTAAACATTGGTTTTCGCTCTAATTACGCAAATCCAAATCGATGCTAGTCAGGGAAGATCTGATATGCCTTTTCATGCAGCAAAAATAAATTTATTTGCCATAAAAGGTGTCATGTTGCACTCGCTAAATTGTGCCAATTGGCTGTAAACTCGTTTACGGAACATTTCTCTATACTATACTTAATACATACCTTATGAATACATAGATACATAATTAATACTTACTTACAAACATGAATATATGTGAATACATGCATACATGAATATGTGTGAATGAATACGTACATGAATATATACATACATACATGAATAATATATACATACATACATGAATACATAAATATAATGAATACATACGTGAAGTGAAATCTTTGTCGATTTCATTGGCAGTCAGTACGTAAATACGAAAAACATTGGAATATGGCGAAAACACAGCCACTCAGTGCATAAAACAAATATTATTAAATACGTATGTATATATTTCCTTTATACAGAACTCTTCTGAAATATTTACAATTGACTAAGACTAACGAATAAATAATTTATTTTATAATTTATGCCTTAAGATATGAAAATGAGATTTTCAAAAAAGCATTGAATATTTTTAGAAGAATACATGATTTATAGCCAAGTATAGCGAAACGCAGTGCGATATGCGAGGTGTGGATCAAGTGCAAAGTGGATAAATTGAACCAAAGTGGATCAAATCCGTTTTCCGATCAACTTAACTTAAGGTGAATTCTGATTCTGTAGACAATAAGTTGTTAAGGGCAGTGAAACTCAAGTCCTAGATTGAAAATATGAGCAAAAATTATTCTGATTGAAATGAAAGAGAAATCATTAAATTCGTCAACAAATTATCAGGAAAATGTTTCATGGACGGGGTCCATTTTCAGTTTGAACGCCTCACATAGCCAAATTAAGGGGTTTTTCTTTTAAAACAATGATAAGAATGAATGTTTAAACCTGAAAACATTAAGGTTTTATAGCTACATTGTTACAATGGATCGGGAAAAACATCATAATTTCTTTTAATTGTATGATTGTATGATTGTAAAAAAAATTATTTTTTTATTGGAAAACAGAAATTTTCGGAAGTAAATCAGTGTAATATTAATGTAAATCTACTATAGTAATAATTTTTCGAAGTGACAAATTCTAGTGAAAACGAAGTACAAATTGCACGTTCTGTACGTGTCTCCTACCATTAGAAGATATAAAAAAATATTTTCTGTAATCCAAAACTTCTGCAATTGATTTGACTTTAGAAGAGCAAATTTAGACGCAAATTGTCTATGTAATATATACTACAAGTTAGAATTATCTTTGTTATCTCGTAGAAGGATAATAAATTTCCAGATAAAAGTTATCCAACCTACTTCTAAGTGCATGTAATGATTATGCAGAAGAAAGTAATTTACTATTTGCATTATTAAGTACATTTTTTAAATTTTCGTCATAGATTTATATTCGAATGTATTCTTATTAGATGATTCTTAATTTATAAAATATTTCAAAATAAATATAAATAATCAGTGTGCCATTTTATTCATTTAAATTTAATATTAAACGACTACATATGATCAGAAATGTTTACCATCAATATTCATGTCTCCTAGAAATCGATGATCGAATAAAAGCCGCTTATTGTCTCCCATAATTGACCCTCCTTCTATATTCTTCGAATTTCTGAAACTTTCGGGAAGATTAGTTCTAATCCTTTTGGTAGGATAAAGGCCTTTAAAAGCCTGTTTATTACTCAAAGGTAATTTCATCTTCGGGGTACATGTTAAAAGGTGAGAAGTCTGCTAAATATTTAAAAATTCCTAATAGATAATTTGATTTATTTTGTTTGCTCTATTTTAATACTAAGCGATTACGTGTGATCAAAAACTTTTAATATTAGTTTTAATGTCTCTTAGAAAATCGATTAGTCGAATAAAGGTTGCTTATTGTGTTTCACAATTGATCATTTTTTCTAGAATTGGGAATCTTAAATAAATGTGAAGAATATAGAAATTTCCTTGAATAAAGGAGAATTTTTTTAATATCAACAATTTTTTTTTGTATTTCTTGTCATGGCAATCATGATAAGTTGTTAAAGGTCTTGGTATTGTTTTATTCTTTATTTCATTTATTCAGTCGCTAGCATTATGAATAAACACAAAGAATATAATGCCGTTGCACAAAGTAAAAAATTGTAAAATATACAATTTGAAAATGTCAAACTATTGAAATTTGGCACGGATTGAATGCACCATTCAAAAATGACCCCCTAATGGGCTCTCAAGTACGTAAATTCCCCAAGTGTTTAAAAAAGGCGTGAATGAGATGAAATAAGGCGATCCAGTATGGAATGACACACAAAAAGTGAACCTACAATGAATCAAAAACTGACAAACTTCTCACTAATGCTTTTTCGGATTTACGAGATTTTTTGTACGTCTTCTTCATGAACGACGTATATATAATGCAGTATAGTAATGTTAATGTCTGTAGAAGATTATACATGTCCTAAAAACTTTCCATTTCGATCCGAAAATTCATCGTATAGGGCTTGGAGTCTTTTTCACTCTGCCTTCACGCCTGATTTAGCAAAAATTCAACGATTATAAATTCGTCTTTTAAAAGATGTTTTTTGATGTTTCTTGTTTTCTCATTTATTTTATTTTGAAATATGGGTATTATCATAAACATTTGTCGTCAACGACTAATATAATTATCGAAAACTAACATGATGCAGTAAGCTTTTGACCATCATATTTGTTCATATACTTGGCATAAATAGAAAGTTTAAATTCTAGCAAAACTTTCATTCAAAATCGTCATTTATCTTAAACAAGTTAAGATAATACCTTTATTTTTATAATATTTTTGTTCTAAAGCATGAGTTGTGAGATACCATAAAAAACTGCAAAGTTGCTCCGAATTTTAAATTGAGAAAAAACTAAACGTTTAGGCATAAGCATTCGATATTTAACCTAAAGGTCACACTTAATATCATGACAGCAATTCATTTTGACTCTTTAGTATTTACCCAACGAACTTCTAACTGATAAGAAGTGAAGCTACTACTGCTTTACCCCATGAATTGTTTCGTTGGCTGGTGGGGATTTACATTATATCTATGGAGCCTTCCCTTCTTTACGCTAGAAGTTTTTGGCCTTGACCACGTGATCGTGACATAGATGGAATATCCTCCGTTGATAGATCATAATTTTCCATTTCGTAGACAAAACTCTTAATTACCTTTATATGTCAGAGTAGCCCTCACAGATTCTACTGTTGTTTAAAAAACGATGTCGAAGCTAATTTTCGATACAGGTATCAACTCAGAGCACACATACCGTACAATCGCGACCTACGTTATGCACGGCCGGTGCATGACGTTTAAAACGTCATATGTAGTGGATCAAAGCTAACGAAAAAGAAAGGCTACCGCGGTGCTTTACGCATATCTTTTTTTACAGACCGTGGGAGTCACGTGATGCTCGAATGCACCAATGGAGGTGTACGAAAAGAGCATCACGTCACGCTAGCGGTCTGTAAAAAAAGATAAGCGGAACGCACCACGGTAGCCTGTCTTTTTCGTTAGCCTCGTAGTGGATCAAGGCTAACGAAAAAGACAGGCTACCGCGGTGCATTCCACTTATCTTTTTTTACAGACCGCTAGAGTGACGTATTGCTCTTTTCGTACATTTATATTGGTGCATTCGAGCATCACGTGACTCCCGCGGTCTGTAAAAAAAGATTTGCGTAAAGCACCGCGGTAGCCTTTCTTTTTCGTTAGCCTCGTAGTGGATTGCATAGCGATTGGTTCAAAACTGTGGGCGCGCCGCTTTGCACCAATCAACGTGTAAAAATTATCCACTTTATGGGACGTTTTAAACGTCCTGCACCGGCCGTGTATAACGTAGGTCACGGTACAATGCATCTCTTTGAGTTGAACGTGGAGTTCATTGCTTATATATAAAAATATATAACACAACCATTTGACTTTGATATATCCAAAGCCGAAATTAGACCAACATATATATTTTTAATTAATGACCTCTATTAAGTAGAAACTATCAAATAGAAAGTCAAATAGCTATAATTTTTCATCGCAAAATGCCTAAATACCAGCGCTTCTTTCGAATTAATAAAGCCAAAATTGAATCAGTTTAGTTTTTAATAATAAGGATGTTACATATTAAATTTGGTACAATTCCATCTCATAAATGCGGAGATATAGCTATCACGCAAATCATAAAACATGTCACAACAGCGCCACCTGTTGAATGATATAAACCGAAATCTCATTCGAATATCAAGCATATCATCAAATCAGCTTATAATTCATATCAAGTTTTAACTAAATATGAAACTTCATTGAGTTCGTCATAATATTTCTTGATTTAGAGCATCCACATTTTTTTTTTCATTTTCAGAAAACTAGTTAAATTCAAGACATTCTCAAAACGTGTAAATCCATAATCCAAGTCTATAATTTTCAGAAGTCCAATATTTTCTTATGACTATAGAAAAAAGTAAAAACCGAAGTCAAGCATCAAATGCAAGACTTTTAAGTGACATCTAATATTAAGAAGTAAAATATTTGTTTTAATCTGTAAATGTAAATTAAAAACTCCTAATTAGTTATTAAGTACTTCTTGTGAAAATTATAAATAATTAAGTTCTGAAATGTTTAATTATTCATTTTCGTATCTTAAAATATGCGTGAAAGTTACTAGATCCGTAGGGAAATTATATTCTGATTCGAAGAATAAATTGTAAATATCTAAAATATCTTCTACGCATATGTAATGAAATTTTTATTTTGTGGACAATATTTACTTCATCCGCGAACATATTCCTTTGAGATGTAATATGCTAGCAAACATATATATTTTTTTTAATCGTAGAATTAGGATTCTAATATTTACTCGATTATTTCATTTTATCAGTTAAAAAATATTTTGGTGGTAAATTTAATTATCAGCGCGTTTCAACGATATCAAATATTTAAATGTTAAAAGAGTTAGTCACACATTTGTTCTTCATTTGATTAAAAAGAACATTTGTTATTGTTTTACACATAAGCTTTTGGAAATATTCTAAATTTAATTAAAATTAAATAACACTTTAAAATTAAATAATGTGTATGTTTTTCAAGTGATACAAATATTTTAATACTAATAAAAGACAATTTTATGAAATCTCAAATCGACAAATACCATACGATAAGCATAAAATAAAATTGCAGTGCATAGAAAAAAGAATCCTTTTTAAAAATAAATAAATATATATTTTTAATATTTATGACTTTTATACTTTTGTTAAAAACATGTTATATCTTTGAAATTTTTATATCACTACAATATACTATTACAAATATTTCAAATAATTCTCTTTCAAAGTCTCTCAATTGGAAAATTTGGTTCACTGGAAAACATACTATCTGCTATTAGGAAATATAAGTTGCCTGGCACTTTATGGTACTTGCGTTGGGAACATTGCCCTTGGCCGCCATTTTTTTTCCGTTGAACCAAAACACCTTTGCTAGTATAGGGGTTGTATCTGTAGGCAAAGTGTTATAGTACGTTCGTAATTCATAATAAAAAGACGTATCACATTACGGAAGAAGAATACTACGGAAGCTTTTTCGTGATCTGATTGTAGTTGTGTTACTGTACGATTGAGATACCCTGAAATCGTGCTGTTGGAATTATTTCATGTTATTACCAGACATTTCCATGTACAGATAAGTTAGAATTGGCCAGCTGATTTTTAACATGCTCTTGAGTACGAAGCTGTTTATTTTAGACTTTTCAAGTCTATTCTGGAATAATAATCCAATAAGTTCTAGCGTTCTGCGCTGTTCTGATTGTCATTGCCAAGCAGAACGTTTATCACATTTGGCTGTTTATGTTTATTCATCTTTGTGAATTCCTGATTCTTATGAGATATTCGTCAAGTAAATATAGTGTGACATCTAAAGCACTATTTTTCTACTGGCTATCAATTACACGAACCTGATTTATATAACAATCTATATGATGTTTACATAAATTTCCATAATATTTAAGTAAAGAATAAAACTCTTTAAGCATTTTAAATTTCCTTTTTAACCAATTCTTTAGCTGGGTGAAATAGAGTTATCAGAAAAAAATATGCAGAATATAATAAAAAAAAACAATTACCGTATAAACTCGTATTTAAGTCGAAGAATTTTAGACAAAATTTGGGAGTTGAAAATGGGGGTGTCGACTTATACACGAGTTAGTAAAAAAATAAATAATAATAATAATAATAATACTTACCCAATTGCCAATATTCAGGATATTTAAAGACAGAAAATAATACATATCTAGGAATCATGAATCTAAAAACCTTTATTGTTTTCATTTAAAAATTAAATTTTTTCAATGAAACTTATGAAAATGTATAAGTTATTGTTCAGAATCTGAATATTCATACAGCTCAGGTAATTGGGAATCCGCTATTTCATTGTACCTATCTCCAGATTCGTATTCCATGCTTATCAACGACTCATCGGAATCTGAAAAAAATATATATATGATCCGTCCATATCGTTGCTAATGCAGCATTTTTTTTATTTTTTTTAATCCTCGATTACAAATCATTTTTCAACATACTACCAGAAATGTGGTTCGACTTATACACGAAAATTAATTTTTTTTTCAAAATTTTTCGTAAGAATTTGGGAGGTCGACTTATACACGAGTATATACGGTAATTGATTAAATTTATAACGTTGGTACGTCGAAGTAACGACGCTTCTATCCATACAAAAGTTGGACAGCTGAGTAAAAAAGAAAAGAAGAAGAGATATAGAAGTATTATATGAGTTAGACCATGGGTCACGGCTTGAAAAAACCAGAAGAGAAAATTTTTAAAAAGTACTCCATTGATATGAACATGAGTAGATAGGTCGTTTAGCGGAAATACAATTTTAAAAAAATCATAACTCATCATTGCAGTTAATTATTTTTTTTATCTACAAATTGTAATTATACAACAGTCCGAATATAAATTTATTGCAGAAATATGTATATTATATTGACATTTCAGAGTGAAAATGAGACAAACATAAAATCCTGTTGATAAATAATTTTTAAAATTATCAGTAAAAACAAAACTGATTTTTTTCATTTTTGCTAGCATAAAATTCGTGGAACCCTTTTGACTAATTTTTCTATTTGAGTGTGTTATAATACCTTTTTGCCATATTATTAAATAGTTTTATGAAGAAAAATTATTTAATAAAAAAAAATGCAATTTGCTTGGTAAAATTTGAAAATTACTTTTTTTTTTTTTTTTTTTTTTTTTTTGTAAATTAAGAAAATTTTTATACCACACTTCACCCACTATTTTAAACTTTTTTGGAACGATTTTTTTTCCCTGCATTTCTTGCAAGTGTGCTCCATAGTTATAAGAACTAGATTTCTAAAAACTTCTAGTTTAAGAAAAATTAAATAAAATGACATGGCATACATAAAAATACAGTCATAATGAATATTTACCTAACATATTTATTTTGAAAGAAATAAACTGTTAATATTACAGAAAATTCTATTTTTAATTTTATGAAATGTACCATAAGGATCATCCATTAAAAATTTGAGTCAGTTAAAAAGTATGCTTTGAAGTTTCTGCATCGTGATCATACGAATACAGAACTCATATATTGAAAAAACACAAATTGAGAAAAAAGAATTTACAGATTGCAAATCTGAATCATTTAAAGGGAAATGTTAAAAGCCTTTTTTCGCACAATTTTGACACTTCTTCAGAATATACTATGGATATCTAAATTCATTTTAAGCAAAACAAGATTGAACTAGTCGGATGTGCCAATCCCAAAACTTTCTTTATCTCATACAGATTTCGCATACACTAAAAATAATCAGCACCAATTTATATCAAGGTCTAACTGAATCTAAAGTTTTATTATATTCGTGCATTAGTTCTTGAGATAAGACTATTGCTAAAATCGTATAAGTCCTTCAAAATGTAGCATAGCAGCGCCACCTGTTGGGAGTTTTAAGCCAAAACCTAATCAACAACAACTTATGTCAACGTCTAAATGAATCTGAAGTTTGATGAAAATCCGTGCATTAGTTCTTGAGATATAGTAATCGTAAAAATCGAGAAAAAAGTGGTATAGCAGCGCCACCTGTTGGAATATCTACACCAAAACGTAATCAGCGTCTATTTATGTCAAGGTCTAACTAAATCTGAAGTTTTATGAAAATAAGTGCATTAGTTCTTGAGATAGAGCTATTGCAAAAATCACGAAAAATGCAGCATAACAGCATCACCCATTGGACGATTTTCACCAAAAACTAATCAGCACCAATTTATATCAGGGACTAACTGAATATAAAGTTTTATTAAATTCCGAACATTAGTTCGTGAGATAGAGCGCCCACAAAATTTTTGTCACATACAGACAGACAGAAAAAGTCACAGGCTCACAGACAGATATTTTTAAAAACAGTCAAATCGTGTTCAAGACCTTCAAACGTATAAATCCGTCGAAAGCCGGAAGTCAAAAATTTTCATGAATCCAATACTTTCTTCTTGTAAAGATAGAAGAAAGTAAAAAGTCCTGCATTACACAGAAAAAACGATTTAGTTGAAAGAACAAAAATATAGTTGTGCCAACCAAATTTTTTGATCACTATAGCTCCATCTAAATATTTGGTTGGAGGGACCAAATTATTTGGTTAGCTTTATTTAGTTGACGTAACCAAATAATTTGGTTACAACAACCAAATCGATTTGGTTAATAGTTATCTAACTAAATAGATTTGGTTGTAAGAACCAAATAGTTTGGTTCTTGCAACCAAATCTATTTAGTTAGATAACTATTAACCAAATCGATTTGGTTGAAAGAACCAAATCAGTTTGGTTCTTACAACCAAATCTATTTGGTTACAATAACTATTAACCAAATAGATTTGGTTACAAGTACCAAACGGATTTGGTTGTTATAACCAAATCAATTTGGTTACAAGTACCAAACAGATTTGGTTCTTACAACCAAATCCATTTAGTTACGTCGACTATTAACCAAATCGATTTTGTTCTTGTAACCAAATTATTAGGTTACAACAACCAAATAAAGCTAACCAAATAATTTAGTCCCTCCAACCAAACATTTAGATGGAGCTATAGTGCCAAAAAAATTTGGTTGCGAAATGAAGAGTTATGTTGCGAAACGAAGAGTACCGAATCTCTTTAATCGACAGTTATGTGTAGTTGTGAACGGAAAGAGTGAATCATTCATTTCGGGATTTTGGGCAGCATTTTGGGAAATTTCACTATCATGCGATGTAGTATTAGAGGGTTCTGTCTGATTGCAAAGAGAGATCTGCTCTTTAACAGTAACGATTAAATTATTGTTGGATTTAATTCACTGGCACCAACAAGGGTGAGGGGACGAATCATTGGAGGCCATTTCCCTTCTCTAGATTTTGAAATTTAATTAACTATAATTGTTATTGTCTCTAATAATTTTGAAATATATAGTAAAATTCATTCTTCACAAATGAGTTAAAAAAATAAACATTGAGAGAAAGAGAAACTTAAAATTTTTCGTGAAAAAAGACATTATTGTTCCAATTTTTATTTTAGAAACATACTGATAGAAACTTATTTTTGAATGTCTAATATTTTATAATTGTTAAATGTCTGTATTGCTTCTTATGTTGATGTATGAATAGTGTCTTGCAGGGGGAGTTCTGACAAAAACAATTTCTTAATTTAGCTTATTTCATGTATATATTCTCCATTTTAAAAAACACGACCAGGTTTCCTGGACACAAGCACATCTATTTAAAAATTATTTCCTTATCTGTATTTCATTCTGCCAATGCCCATGTTTTGTTTATACATAATATTTTTTCCAATCAAATTCTAATAAGGATTTAAATTAAGAGAATAAGTTGAAAAAATCAATATAAGGTCTATTTATTCTATGAGCAAATGTGTTAAAAGATATTTAGGTTAGTGAAGGTTACTTTTTATATGTTACATTTGTTTTTCTTCCGGTGCGCGGTGGTGCAAATTAAACAGCTATTTGAAGAGACGAAATTTGACCGAAAAACAATTTCACAATAAATGCGGTTAGTTACAAAAGTAAATCGCAGAAGGCTTCCTATTGATTTTTCTAAACGAAATTGTGAAACGATGTAATTTTGCTTTGCATACTATATATTCATACTAGATGGAAATTTACAATTGAGTGAAAAAGTGCTCAGGGCAGGAGTCGAATCCAAGACATCAAGATTTAACATGTCAACGCTCTACTAACTAAGTCATGTTGGACGACTCTTGCAGGCCAGCGTTGCCTGGAATTTTTTTTTACTCATTTAAAAAAGCTGGTATAAATTCTTCAGAATAATTGAAATAAAATAATAAAGTAATAAATATTAATTTAGCTTGGTATTTTTTTCAAAAATATACTAAAAGGTTAAGCATTGGCTGAATTATTTATATTATTACTTCTACAGAATGAATAATTTTATTACCTTCGTGAGATTTTTCTTAGAAAAAGTGTTTTATTATTTGATTATGTCACAAAATTAATGGCTTAAATTTTGCACCGAGATTCATAAAATTACACAATGGTACCCGTGAATAAAAACCCCCTAGAGATGTGCACGGGCTCGGGCCGGGCCAGGCTGGCAGGGCCTAATTTTTTTTTCCGGGTCAAGCTATGACTGTATTTCATTCTTCCTAGAGGTCTGTCTTCATGGGTCGAAATTTTCAGGCCCGGTCTCGACCCAGCCACTATGAAAATTATTGTCTCGGCATTGCCTTGCCCGCGCAAAAATCAGTAAAATTTGGACCGGCCTTACATTTTTTGCAAAACATGCATATAGTATTTCTAAATCGTCATTATTTTACAATTTAAATTTAAAATTTATTCGTTTTAAAGAACAGTAGATATATTTCTAGGCAATAAAATTAAAATACAGTAAAACTTGTGAAAAAAAAACCTGCCTATGATAGAATCCTGTCTTAAACGGAAAAATTCGTCGATCCATGCAAAATGAATTTAATAATATGCCAGAAAAGAATATAATACATTTATAACAAGCGATTTGCCTGCTAAGAAGGGAATTTGTCTACAACGGTTTTTTTTTTCCTATGCGATTCTGTCCTAGAAGATTTTACTGTACAGTCTCCAATCCATAGAATATGGATTAACGATATTAATGATAACTGAAAAAATTACATACAAATAGAGATTCATTAAAAAAATTTACATCGCAACCCAAGGTGCTTTTTTCTAAATAAAGATTATAAAACAGAGAGGAGGCTAAAATATGTAATTTTTGTCAGAATTTTCTACATATCGATGTAAAAATACATGTTTTGTAGAAATTACGTCGGGCCAGTCGAGGCCAGCTAAGTTTTTGTGTGGGCCGGGCTAAACTTTTAGCCATTATACCGGACCTGTCCGGGCTCGACTCAGGCCGAGCTTTTAACTTTATACCGGGCCAAAATTTCTTTTCTATGGGTCGGGCCAGGCCCGGGACTTGTTGTCCAACCCAATTCCTCATTTTGACTACTAGTTTGTTTTTGAAAAAGTTTCGGTAAAGTAGGGAAATATTCGAGTTTTGGTCACTGTACACACACTGTAAAAAAGGCAAATGTTTCTTAATATAGGAAATTTATAAAATATAATAAATATACAACAACCTCTTCCGAGTTACTAACGATTTCCGAAAAGCGCTCTTTATCTTTAGAAATCTCACAAACCAATATGTTTTCGAGATTTAAAAAAGCATTTATAAAAACAAAGTTTTTTTTCCTGTTATTGATTTTTAGAAACGTTTCCGAGTAGTTCTTATAGTGTATTAATCAGTTTTCTCAACGCGGAATATAAGTTTGTATAATGCTATCAGTTCTCAAGTAAACATTTTCATGTTCAACAAAGATGTTTTACAGACAAACATTTTTAACTATTTTAATATTATTGTGTTACTCTTGCCTTTATAAATTCAATTACGCAACAGAAAATGTTTAATTAAGAATTATAGCATTCTGAAAACCGATATTTCTGATTAAGAAAACTGATTAATCCACTATGAAAACTACTGGAAAACGTTTCCGAAAATCAGTGGCATCAAAAAAAAAAAAAGAAGAAAACTTTGTTTTTATAAATGATTTATTAAATGTCGAAGATGCATTGGTTCCTGAGGTTTGTAATGATAAAGAATGCTTGTTGGAAACATGGGATACGTGGAACAATTTATAATTACATTATTTTCGTTCGTGGTTATATTATATTTTTCTAGATTAAGAAACATTTGTCTTTTGTCACAGTGCTGTAAAAAATAAGACAAACGTTTCTTAATCTAGCTTTTATCTTTCTCGAGGTTTACGAAAATCTACTATAACCTCTTCCAAGTTACCCACGATTCCGAAAAGCGTTCCTTTATCTTTAGAAGCCTCTGAATCCAATATATTTCGGAAATTTAAAACAACATTTCGGAAATAAAAGTTTCTTCTGCTAATCGTGATTTTTGGAAAAGTTTCCGAGTAGTTTTTAATATATTAATCAGTTTTCTCAAACCAAAATATCAGATTTTCGGATGCTATAATTTCTTAGGTAAACATCTTCATGTTTAACACACATTATAAATTAACAGCATTTACATTAATATTAAAATTAATAACGCTAATATTAACATTAAAATTACCGTTATTTTGTTACGCTTGCATGTAAAAATTCTGTTACGCAGTTGAAAATGTTTAGAATTGATAGCATTCGAAAAAAAATGTTAATACAATGAGAAAACGGATTAATACAATGTAAAAACTACTCGGAAAAATACCCGAAAATTACAGGCTGCAAAAGAACCTCTTCTTTCAGATATGCTTCTTTAAATCTCAGATATCTAATGGACTCAAAGTCTTCCAAAGATAAAGGAACGCTTTTTGGAATCACGGGTAACTCTGAAGAAGTTATATTTTTGTGAACTTTAAAAAGATAAAATCTTGATTAAGAAACATTTGTCTTTATTTACAGTGTATGTTGACTTAGACTTATATAGGTTTATTTTGTTGCCATCGTTTAAAGCATACACCGAGATTTTTAATTATCTTGTATTTTATTGCAGACATGAGCCTTCTCTGGCGTTTTCAATCTGAGTTTTTTTTTTTTTTTAATAGTTTAAAACTACATAAGACACATACTGCCAAAAATAACGTAGATAAAATATGTAAAACAATAAATATTAATTTGCTTATAATTTTGTCTGCAGTATGTAAAATTTATGATGCATAAATAAGTTTTAAAAATATTAGTATTTTTAAGAATTTTTGCTTTTAGAAATTCTAATTTTTTGTAGCACCTCTTAATTACGGTACATAAAAAGTTACTTTAAAAAAATAAAAATAAAAACAAAAAGCTGAATTTCGGCAGAAAGTTGTTAATATTATGAAAACTAATGTAATTTAATGCAAATGAATTTATTAGACATACCTTAATGAAAATTGCCGTAAATATTCTTAAAAGCTATATGACGTCAATAACTGTGATTTCCTTCGACTACTTTTTCCTTGAGCGGCGAAATTGTTCTGCAGAAGTTTTAGAAACATGTTTCATCTGGGAAAAAAAAAGGATTTTTTTTTTTATCTTGTATGTTATAAAAATAAGGGCTTCAGAGAATATAGATTTTTTTTTATATGTGCAATTAAAAAAAGGGTAATTTCCTCTTCAGAATATCGTTATGAAAAGTTGTCATCTTTATGAAATTATATATTTAATGTAAATGTTTCATATCAAACGGCTTAAAATTTAAAATTTAAGCGGAACGCTTAATTATAAAACAGTATTTTATTTTAATACAAGGTATTTAAAATTTTAAGCCTTGAATATTTTTTTCTATTAAGTATTCATCGTTAGATGTTTTTTTATATCCTATTATTGCCTATTTTCTATAAAGCACGATATTTACATGCTCATGTAAGCTCGTGGTCACTAGAATGAGGGAAGGTTTTCGCACTTTTAAGCTCTATGAAGTTTAATGAGTTGTAATTTTCCAATTGGACTAATAATGTCCGGGTCAGGATTCGAACCTGGCATGTCTTGGCTGAAACTACCAGTGCTCTACCAACTGAGCCATCATATGAGTTGAAATTTTCCAACTGGAATTTTTCCAAACAAAATTTTTCGTCCACTTGGAAAATTACAACTCATATGATTTCTTTATCAATTTGAATAATTGTGTTAAAAATTATTCTAGTGTAATCACGTATCCAGCGTTTACTGGAGTTCCAAATTACCTGCGATTTATTCTGTTGAGCTGATTCAGACATCAGACCAGATGCTGCGATCAATAAGGTTAACTGGATGAATTAGGTCCTCCAGATTCGACCGGGACGGCTAAGTTGGTAGAGCACCGGCAGATTCAGCCAAAAGATCCCAGTTTCGAATCCTGGCCCGGACATTTTTCGTCCAATTGAAAAATTACAACTCATATGATTTCTATACCAATTTGAATATTTGTGTTAGCCATTAATCTAGTAGTCTCTATGAAGTTTCTCGAAATTTTCGAAACAGTTGATTGTGAGCATGAGAGCATCTTTGTTACGTTTCCCTACGATTTTCCTAGTTTTGGTAGCTTGAAGATCGCCTCTTTGGTGTTTAAATCCAGCTCTCTTTGCCGTTTCATCCACTAGTTTGACCTAAGTAAAAGAAAAAAAAGGTCTAATAACCACCTAAAATGGAATTGCACAAATCCATTATGTAACAGTAAGAGCTCATCATCAAGCATTAAAATATACATAAACTGCATTTTTTTTTTCCTTTATAACTTGCAAGCTTTTGTCCTCGATTCTACGTGATTTCAAACATTTTACCAAAACAAATTTTAGAAAAAAAAAACGAAATAATTAATGAGTGGAGATCAGTAGTAGGATAGTGGGGGTTCAACGGCCACAGGTGCAATCGTGCAATGTGAAGCTCCAAATCAGATGTGGAGCGGACTCCTACGTCATAGTATCTTTACAAGGTTCTGATTTTCTGATCTCTTTATACCACTAGTTTTATTTTTCCAATGCTACGTTTGATATTATCTTGGCAAAGCAGATTTATTTATCTCTCTCTATATATACGTGTCTGATATTATCATGACAAAGCTCATTTATATATCTCTCTATATATACGCGTCTAATATTATAGAGCAAAGCGGATTTATTTATCTCTCTGTATATATGTATGGTACTATCCTGGCAAAGCAGATTTATTTATCTCTCTATATATATGTGTGTTTGTTTGATATTATCTTGGCAAAGCAGATTTATTTATCTCTATATATATTCGTGTATGTCTGGTACTATCCTGGCAAAGAGAGTGATATAAGCTCTGAGCCAATTTTTAGCCTATGCTGGTTTTGAATGGTGTGAAACTAGTCATATCACAGAAGAGTGGGTGTATGATTTTTAAGTAACTATTCTCAACGATAGATGGCAGCACTATGAAATGGCAGCTATTTAAAAGGACTTTACAAACTGAGATTATTACATCATAAAATGACTAAAAAACATTCTAAAAACTTTATTAAATTTCCACAACCTTATTATTATTGTGCTTTAAATATTTTGTTATTATTTGTTAGATATGTTATTAATTCTCTTTCATTCTTTTTTTATTAGATTTTTGTATTTAGTGCGAGTCTGCGATTCTGCAGGATGTCATGTAAACATTCTATTTGATTCGATGGTGTTATTCTGAACGTAAAGGTTCTATTTCTGTTTTAGATTCTTAATTCAAAGTGTGTAGTAATTTAATTCAATTCAAAGTCGTATTCTGTTATTAAAATGTGAAAAAATATCAACTTCTCAAGTATTAATTTATCGTGAAATTATTCTTCAATAATTACGATTTAATTTACAGCATTATTCATAGAAAATTCTACTGGGCCTTTTTAAAGGAAAATCTTCTGGTCTTCAATTCGAGCTTCTAAACAAGAACTTAAGTTTCGATCAATGAAATATAATTTCATAGAATTTCATCTAAGTGAATCTTAAAAAATTCAACGTGTACTAGCAGTCAACACCCCCCTTTGTGTTAATTCGTGATTATACTATTCAATGGAGGGAGAAAGAAATTCAGGAATGGAATCTGAGCATGACAAATCAAGGTACGTAGATATTCTTATTTATTGATTGATTTAAATCTCAACTGTAATAATTCTGGAATCTAAATATTCTACATAAAAGTTGTTGGTCCGTCGAGATCTCGGAGTTCGGCTGGTGATTAATCCATTACATCTTATTCAAAATTATAATAATGACGAAAACGAAAACGGAAATCGCTTCGGAATCCAAATTTAATTTTACCGTAAAAGAAATAAAAAGATATAGGGATCAGGTATCCGATGCGATTGAAAAAGATAATTTGCAGTTATTGGAGAAATTGAAATCGGAACTTAATAATTTAGAAAGTGATTTGAAAAAATCATATTTTGGTATAGCTGAAGAAACAATTGAAACTCTTTACGATTCATTTACTTCTGCTAAAGACTTAGTTGTTGAAGATATAGTGAAAATTGATCAGTTTATTGCAGCTAAAAACGAAAGTAAAAAAACCCGATGTGATGCAGATGAGAATAGTTCTATTAGGGAAAATTCAATAAAATTACCTAAATTCCAATTGCCCATATTTTATGGTGATATGAGTCATTGGATTACATTTAAAGAGACATTTTTGACTTCTATCCATAAAAATGAAGCTCTTTCCGATCAATTAAAATTTTCGTATTTAATTGCGAGTGTCAAAAATTATCCTGCTAAATTAATTTCAGGATTTTCTATTTCAGGTGAGAATTATAAAGAAGCATGGGAAGCGCTAGTTAACAGATATGATAACCGTAGAAATTTAGCATATTCGCTATTGTCAAAATTTAGTAATGCTAAACCATTAAAATCGCCCACGCAGAAAACAATTCTAGAGTTATTGGATAATTGCAATGAAGTGATTAGAAATTTGAAATCTCTAAAATTTGAATTTAACGAATTTGTTGATTTAATTTTGGTTTATATTGTTCAAACTAAATTCGATGACTCATTAAGAAAGCAATGGGAGTTATCATTAAATAAGGATATTTTTCCCACATATGATATGTTAGTGACGTTTTTGGAAAGACATGCACGCAGTTTGCAAGGTTGTAATGCTGAATTTATTAAGTATGAAACTAAACCTAATTATAAATTTGATTTTAAATCTCAACAAGGCCCAAAGAAATCTCTTTCAAATGCAGTTGTTATGGACAATATGAACAAATCTTTAAAGCCCTTATGCCCAAAATGCAATGAAGGGCATGCACTTTACAAATGCCCAGAAATTCAAAATTTAACGGTTGATCAACGATGGCAGTTAGTAAAAGCAAAAAAACTATGTACGAACTGTTTAAGAGCTAATCATTTTGTTGCTAATTGTCTGATTAGCACTACTTGTAAATATTGTAAGGCTAAGCATCATTCAATTCTGCATCACGAACAGTCTAATTCTGCATCACAGAATTCCTTTAGACCGCAAGAGCGGGTTACAAATCAAAATAGCGGAAGTAATTCAAATGCACAAGTGGATGAATCCAATTGTTTAAGCAGTCAAACTTTGACTGAAAATTCCCAAACATTACTGGCTACTGCCATTATACATGTGAAATCCAAAACAGGAAAATTTATTCCTTGTAGGGCTATGATTGACAGCGCTTCTCAAAAGAGTTTGATTTTAAAATCGTGTTGTAGAAAGCTAGGCCTTCCCTTGAGATCTACAATTCATAAAATATCAGGAATAAACAATTTGGTCGCAGAGACAGCTCTTCAGGAAGTTTCTTTAACATTTTCTCCGCATTTTAATAACAAAACTTTTCAGTTAGATGCTTTAGTTGTTAATCAGATTACAACAAATTTGCCGAACTTTCTGATTACTAATAAGTATTGGCCTCATATTGAAGGATTAAATCTGGCGGATCCAAATTTCCATGTGTCCGATTCCATTGATGTACTCATAGGTGCAGATTTTTTTGCTAACATAATAATCGGAGAGTCCATTCTAGGTCCTAAGGGAACACCGAGTGCTGTTAATACGAAACTAGGTTGGATATTATCTGGAGTAATTTATTCGAATCATTCTAATCATAATTCTTCTGTTAGTTGTCATGTTACGACGCAAATAAATTCTCAATTGCAAAAATTTTGGGAACTCGAATCAATTCCTAGTTATGATCCAGTTTCACTAGTAGAAGATAATTATATAAAAACAGTATCACGCACGGAATCAGGAAGATATATCGTGGATCTTCCATTTAAATCTAAACCTGCTCTCGGAAATTCTAAATCTCAAGCTTTAAAGCGTTTCAATTCCTTAGAAAATAAACTTCAAGGAAATTCCGTGCTTAAGGAACAATATTCTTCATTCATGAAAGAGTATATTGATTTGGGACACATGGAACTCGTTCCCGCCGCAGAAATTTCAAATCCAGATCATTTTTATCTCCCCCACCACGGGGTAATAAAAGAGGATAGTTGTACAACTCGACTTCGGGTAGTATTCGATGCATCCGCAATTGGTTCAGAAGGTCGCTCGTTAAATGATTATTTGGAGATAGGGCCGAAATTACAACCGGATATTTTTCAGTTATTATTAAAATTCAGAATGCATCCAATAGGCTTTAGTGCGGACATCGAAAAAATGTTCAGGCAAATTCTTATCAATCCAAAACATGTAGATTATCAACGTATTGTATGGCGGTTCGATCCTAAAGAAAACATTCAAACCTATCGGTTGTTAACAGTAACCTATGGCACTGCTTGTGCGCCATTTTTGGCAATTAGAACTTTAAATCAGTTAGCAATAGATAACGAACAAACTTTTGAAAAGGCTTCTAAAATTATTCGCGACAATATCTACGTCGATGATTTGTTGTCGGGTTCAGATTCCAAAGAAAATGCTCAATTGTGAATTACGGAACTCATTAATGTCATGAAAGGCGGAGGTTTTAATTTACGAAAGTGGACTTCAAATAATCCTGAAGTACTCGCTCATTTACCAGATGAACTTAAAGCTTCAGCTCAGACTGTAATCAAAGAAGATGAAGCTGTTAAAATTCTGGGCTTATTCTGGGATTCATCTAATGATATGCTCAAAGTAAAACTTAGTAAATTCAAAGACATTAAAACTAAACGAGATCTTCTATCCGTGATCTCCACAATATTCGATCCTCTAGGTTTTCTCTCCCCCATAACGATTAGTTTAAAAATAATTCTACAAAACCTCTGGAAGGAAAAAATCTCTTGGGATGAGGAATTCCCAAATTCAATCTTAGTGAGTTGGAATCAATTTTTGGCAGAAATTAATTATTTAGAAAATATTGAAATTCCCCGCTATACTAATTCATACCGTGACAAGGAGTGTGAAATTCAGTTACATGGGTATTGTGATGGTTCCGGAAAAGCTTACGCTGCTGTCGCTTACTTACGGGTTATAACTCCTAACGAAATATTTGTAAATTTACTGGCTGCTAAAACAAAATTAAATCCCATAAAGCAACAAACTCTGCCACGCATCGAACTTTGTGCAGCTCTGTTATTAGCAAAACTTTGCTCAACTATCGTCGATACTTTATCCACGAGCATAAATAGTGTATTTTTATGGTCAGATTCGCAAATTGTGCTCTGCTGGCTAAAATCGCCTCCTTTAAAAGGTAATCAGTTCGTACTAAATAGAGTACGTCAAGTGCAAACATTATTGCCTTCAGCCGAATGGAACCATGTTCCAGGAACACTAAATCCTGCAGATGTAGCCTCGAGGGGTATTCCACCGAGAAAACTCCTTTATCATAAGATGTGGTGGCATGGGCCTCCATGGCTGTCGTCAAAAGAGCCAATTCCAATCCCCTTATACAGTCCTATCGTTGAATTAGATCAACAAGCTAACTCTGTCAGTAACATAACAAAAATAAATGTTTTACCAGACTTTATTCTAAAATTCTCAAGCTTTAATAGATTAGTACGCGTAATAGGATGGTGTTTGCGATTTATTCATAATGCAAGACAGAATTCTACAAGAAAGATCGGAAATCTAAGTGTACAAGAAATATCTAGTTCTATCATTTCTATAGTGAGATTAATTCAAAATTATGAATTTCATGCAGAAATTAAATTCTTAAAAGAAAATAAATCCTTGCCAAGCAATAGCAAATTGCTATCGTTAAATGTCTTCTTAGATTCAGCTGACATATTAAGAGTGGGTGGTCGTTTATCGCAACATGAAACATTCAATTTTGACAGAAAGTATCCTATTCTTCTTCCTAAAAACAGTCTTATAACTAAATTGTTAATAAAGGATGTCCACGAAAGAAATTTACATGCAGGTACACAGTTAGTGCTTTCTACAATTCGCCAGAACTACTGGTTTGTAGATGGTCGTTCAACAGTCCGACAAGAGCTCCATAAATGTGTACTTTGTAAACGCCTTAAGGCACAAGCCTGCCAACAAATGATGGGAAACCTTCCCGTTGAAAGAATAACTCCAATTCTTTCATTTCTCAAGGTGGGCTTAGACTTTGCTGGTCCTTTTTTGACAAAACCAAATATGCCAAGAACCAAAATAAAACTAAAATCTTATATCGCAGTTTTCGTTTGCATGTGCACAAAAGCGGTTCATCTCGAACTTGTATCTGACTTATCTGTACAAGCCTTGCTAATAGCATTCAAACGCTTCATTGCACGCAGAGGTTTGCCCTCTGATATATTCTCTGATAATGCAAAAAATTTTATTGGGCTGTCCAATCAATTAAAACACCTTTTTAAATACTTGAGGGAAAAAGACTTTCAAGAATTTCTCTCCACCCAAAAAATTAATTGGAATTTCATACCTCCATATGCACCACACTTTGGTGGTCTATGGGAAGCAGCTGTGAAACTAACTAAAACTCATCTTGTGAGAGCTTGTAAATCAAGCGTACTCAATTTTGAAGAGCTCACTACTTTACTTTGCCAGATAGAAAGCTGCATAAATTCCAGACCATTAACCCCGATGTCTTCAGATCCTTCTGATCCTCGTGCCTTAACGCCGGGTCATTTTCTAATCGGAGCACCTCTTCTTGATATTCCAGAATCGTCAGATCATCCAAAAATATCTTTAAATGCTCGCTGGCGTTTAATAGAGAAAGCAAAAAATCAATTTTGGGACAGGTGGTCCAGCGAATATTTGCAACATCTTCAACAACGTCCAAAATGGACTACTCCACGTGCAAATCTTCGAGAAGGTGATTTGGTAATAGTTCACGAACGTTTACAGCCCATGAAATGGAAATTGGGTCGAATTCTAAAGACTTATCCTGGAACAGATAATCTTGTGCGGGTTGTCCTGATTAAGACAGTTGACGGTGACATCAAGCGTCCTATATCAAAGGTGTCCCCTCTCCTGCCGGGGGCGGAGGATGTATGATTTTTAAGTAACTATTCTTAACGATAGATGGCAGCACTATGAAATGGCAGCTATTTAAAAGGACTTTACAAACTGAGATTATTACATCATAAAATGACTAAAAAACATTCTAAAAACTTTATTAAATTTCCACAACCTTATTATTATTGTGCTTTAAATATTTTGTTATTATTTGTTAGATATGTTATTAATTCTCTTTCATTCTTTTTTTATTAGATTTTTGTATTTAGTGCGAGTCTGCGATTCTGCAGGATGTCATGTAAACATTCAATTTGATTCGATGGTGTTATTCTGAACGTAAAGGTTCTATTTCTGTTTTAGATTCTTAATTCAAAGTGTGTAGTAATTTAATTCAATTCAAAGTCGTATTCTGTTATTAAAATGTGAAAAAATATCAACTTCTCAAGTATTAATTTATCGTGAAATTATTCTTCAATAATTACGATTTAATTTACAGCATTATTCATAGAAAATTCTACTGGGCCTTTTTAAAGGAAAATCTTCTGGTCTTCAATTCGAGCTTCTAAACAAGAACTTAAGTTTCGATCAATGAAATATAATTTCATAGAATTTCATCTAAGTGAATCTTAAAAAATTCAACGTGTACTAGCAGTCAACACCCCCCTTTGTGTTAATTCGTGATTATACTATCCAATGGAGGGAGAAAGAAATTCAGGAATGGAATCTGAGCATGACAAATCAAGGTACGTAGATATTCTTATTTATTGATTGATTTAAATCTCAACTGTAATAATTCTGGAATCTAAATATTCTACAGTGGGTTCTATCGCTATCTGATAGCTCTGAAATAGGGTATCTCTTCGAGGTGGACCTCGATTATCCAAAACATTTACATCCTTTGCACAATGAATACCCTGTCGCCCCTGAGAGAGTAACTGTGGAGGAACAAATGCTATCTCCCTATGCACGAAACTTGGTGAATAATAATAGAAAATTCATAGGAACCCCTAAACTTATTCCAAATTTGAATAATAAAAAGAATTATATAACCCATTATCGTAATCTTAAATTGTATTTAGAACTTGGTTTAAAAATTACAGCTGTGCACAAAGCTTTAAAATTTAAACAGGCTCCATGGTTGCAGAAATATATTAATTTTAATACCGAAAAAAGGAAAGAAGCAAAATCTTCTTTTGAACAGGATTTTTTTAAATTATTAAATAATTATGTTTTTGGTAAAACCATGGAAAATCTTCAAAACAGAAGAAATATTGTGCTTTGTAAAGCTGAAAAAAGAGCCAAAAAATTAGTAGCTTCGCCTACTTTTAAATCATTCAAGATATATGATGAAGATTTAACCGCTGTAGAACGACTAAAAACTAGCATTTTAATGAACCGACCCATCTATGTTGGATTTTCTATTTTAGAATTATCTAAATTAGTTATGTATGATTTTCATTATAACTTCATAAAGAAAACATACAAAGATCGGGCAACCCTATTATTCACTGACACAGATTCCTTAACTTATCTTATTCAAACAAACAATATTTATAAAGATCTGGAGCAGCATCATGATTTTTTCGACTTCTCCGAGTACCCGAAATCTCATCGTCTATACTCTGAAGACAATAAGAAGGTTCTCGGCAAGTTAAAGGATGAACTTAATGGCGAATTAGCCCTAGAGTTTGTTGGACTGAAGTCGAAAATGTACTCTCTAAAATCTGTTAAAGACGAGAAGAAGCGTGCAAAAGGTGTGTCTACGCAGATTGTTCGGCAGAAAATTAGACATGAAGACTACTTGGAGTGCCTCCAACAACAAAAAACAAGTATGGAGAAACAGATAAGGATTGCCCAAGATGATCATCACCTATATACATTAACTCAAAATAAAATTAGCTTAAGTCCCTTTGACGACAAGCGTTACTTGATGGATGATGGGATAAGCAGCTTGGCATAGGGACATTATGACATTAATCACGTTTGTAATAAAGAAGAAAATGCTGATTTGTATTGATAATGCAAAATCGAGATGTAAATACTTTACTGTAAATAAAACTTTCTGTATTTTTTGTTTTAATAAAAAAATGTTTATTTTAAATATGTGTACTTATTAAAAACTTCTACACAAACATTTCTCGTAGAATGCTATGTATGTGAACTTTATTGAAACCTATTCTACCCATACGTACAATCACCCACATACACAAACATGCGTATTTTTATCATCATATAAAGTTTTTCAACTTTCTTTTTTTTTTACTACTTTGTAATACTCTGTAATTTTCTAAATCTTTTTTTTTTTTTTTTTTTTTTTTTTTTTTTATGCATTCTTTTTTTAAATGTTTTTAATATTTTTTTCCAGTTTATGAATGATATATATATTTACTCATGTACATACATACATAGAGAGAGAGAAATAAATCCGCTTTGTTAGGTTAATATCAGACACGTATATATAGAGATATATATATATCTGCTTTGCTAGGATAGTACCAGACATACACGAATATATAGAGAGAGATAAATAAATCTGCTTTGCCAGGATAGTATCAGACATACATGAATATATCGAGAGATAAATAAATCTGTTTTGTCAGGATAATATCAAACACACATATATATATAGAGAGAGATAAATAAATCTGCTTTGCCAGGATAGTACCAGACATACACGAATATATATAGAGATAAATAAATCTGCTTTGCCAAGATAATATCAAACAAACACATATATATAGAGAGAGATAAATAAATCTGCTTTGCCAGGATAGTACCAGACATATACATATATAGAGAGAGATAAATAAATCCGCTTTGCTCTATAATATTAGACGCGTATATATAGAGAGATATATAAATCAGCATTGTCATGATAATATCAGACACGTATATATAGAGAGAGATAAATAAATCTGCTTTGCCAAGATAATATCAAACGTAGCATTGGAAAAATAAAACTAGTGGTATAAAGAGATCAGAAAATCAGAACCTTGTAAAGATACTATGACGTAGGAGTCCGCTCCACATCGGATTTGGAGCTCCACATTGCACTATTGCACCTGTGGCCGTTGAACCCCCACTATCCTACTACTGTGATCTTGTAATTTCCTTTGTGTCTGTTTATCGTTCTAATGCTCCTGATTGTTCATTAAAAGGAAAAGATTACAGGTTTTTAATTATGAATAAAATGTTTATATTTTACTGATGAAATCGTATAGAGAGTGTTGATTCCAGACATTTTTCCACGGGTAATAAATACATTAATTTTTTATTCATGAACTATTGACATATAGGAAGCGAATATGCAAGCAGAATAATTATACGTTTATTTAAAAAAAAAAGTACATGCATAATCAACTCCTTACAGCTTTAGTCAGTAAAACAAACAAATAAATAAATAAAAACAAAAAGTATCAAAATTAACTTGAATGATTAGATGAGGAAATTTTCCTAGGAAAGATGCTCAATCAGATCTCAAATTCCCCTCGCTAGTTTTAAACCTATGGGTGTTGAACACATTCTTAGTTTTAAAATATCTAATAAAAAAATTAATACTTTTGACTTATTGTTTCTGTGTACTCTTCTTAAAAGTTGTCTCTTTTTTCAATTGTCAAAATATTCCTAAAATATAAGCTTAATTTTATCTGAAGTGTTAATATCTTACTCACAGATCGTACGATTTTAACATATAAAATATTAAATTAAGTATATATATATTTTAGAAATATTTTGACAGCTAAAATAGAGAGAGAGAGAGACATCTTTAAAGAAAAGGATACAGAATAAAAGTA
The DNA here is from genome assembly GCA_963931845.1 of Maratus michaelseni. NCBI lineage: Eukaryota > Metazoa > Arthropoda > Arachnida > Araneae > Salticidae > Maratus > Maratus michaelseni. The sequence goes on along the minus strand of OZ007590.1, from coordinate 249,747,324 downwards.
TAAATTAACTAATGAGATATTTTAAAAATAAGAATGCATTTCACTCCCGTAGGTTTAAAATTAGCAAGCGAACTGACCAATCCCCTAAAGCCTTAAGTATTAATATAAACTTATTAGATGGATTTCATTCTAATCAAAATCTTCCACACATCATGATATTTGTGATAACAAAAATCAATTTTGTGAAAACTTTGTACATCAAAAAAAAAAAAAAAAATATTTTCAAGATTATCAGTTATGATAGGCATCAGTAGTATATTGTAAGGAAGGAAATGAATCGGACTATCGAATAGATATTTGCCGTGCATCCCGAGGAAATATATTGAGCATTTGTAACAATTATAAGTCAATCTTAGTGTATACGCATAATTTTCCCTTTACTGCAAGTTTGACATTTGACATTTGAAGAAGATTGCTTTGAGACTTATAAGCTACAAGGCTGTTGTCTCGAATGATCCATATTTTTTTGTATTGTTAATATTATTATTCACAGAAATACACACAGGACTTTGACAAATTACATAAATCTTCTTCTTGAGGATAAGATAGACAGCACTGAAGACATCACACAATGACATCCATGCCTTACCGGGATTCGAACCATAGACCCTCACCGTGGTGGTCGCCTTCGCTATCAACCACGCTGCCGGGCCGTTTTTGCGACAAGTTATATGTTGTTTTTATTTTATTTAAAAATGTTGTATTTGAAAACGAATAAACTTTGATGCCAACAGATGGCGTTCTTGGTCCACTATCTTGAAAATTACACCAGTTGGTATCTAAGCATGTCGGTATTTTTTAAAACTTTTTAACGACTTTTATTTTCACTTTTTAACACATTAAAGTTTATTTGTAAAAATAGACGGTGATTTTGATGTAGTTTTAAACTGATGAACGCTGTTATACTTTTTATTACCAACAAAATAACAATAAAAAGTAGCACAATATTTAATATATTGGGCTAATACTGATGTACTTCAATACCCATACTTATAATTTTAAAATTTTACCCACTAACCGTACTATTTAAAGACTAAATTGAAGTTTTTGTTTTTAAAATATCTTGAAATGTCATACACAAAGTCGTGTAGGTCTACTATCAAAGATATCAAATATATGTCCGTCATGTGTTTGAAGGTAAAATATAAAGCATTTGTAGCAAGTATAATTAAAACATTACAATCAGTCATATAACTTAAAAATGAAGGCCAAAAGTTCTTATATATCCCCTCCCCTCCCCCTCCCCTTTGTTCAAAAGTATAGTCTTTTAAAATCGGATGAAAGTTTTTATTTCACACACTGTTGCTTATGTCAAATCAATAAATATATAATACTAGGCAATATAGCAATGCAATATTGAGCCAATATCGTTTTGTATCTATCTCAAAATTTGCCTGAAACCGCAATCTTCAGTGTTCCAAATTTTGAAATGTAGTTTAACTTTGGCTGTGTTACATGGTGAAATTCCGCACACGTAAAGTCGTGTAGGACTTTCAATATCTATATTTTAATGGCGAAAAAGACTTTAATTTTAAAACATAACTGCCATTTAAAGCAGTAATTACGATCAAAGCAGTCAGAAAAACGTCCTCCCATTTTTTTGCTTAACATGTATAATTAAACGGAGAAAAAAAGCATGATAAATTAAGTCATTAACAAATCATGACATTTACGTTATTTATGAAAAATATCGATCATGTTTTTTCATTATTGCATGCTATCTTAATTATAGCTTGAAAATTTTTAGTTTTCCTTTATTTCCATAAAGTGGTTGCTAATAGCATTAATAATGGAGTAAAAAACATAATGTTAAAAATTTATGAGTTAGCAATATTTTTATTTATAAATTTAATCGTAGGTTCATAGTTGATAGGCAATCTTATATTCATAACAAAAAATGGATTTTAGCAATTTTTTTTTTCAGAAATATTATACTTCTTCTTCTTGTTAGATAATTCTGGTTATTACACTTTCCTTTATTGCTCTAAAATGATTACTTATTATAATTTTGAAGTGATTAATAATTTATGATAGCATCCGTAAATGTTTTTAGTGCAGTTAAAATATGCTTAGAAAGATTTAGTTCATTATTTAATAAAATAATGCATTCTGGGTATCTAAAAAATTAACAGTGCAAAGAAGTATCTATTTATATTATAAAGCAAAAACATGTTCGTGAGTAACGGTGACGTCAGATCGACGGTGGCAACGATCTGAACAGTCAATTTCGTTTAATTGCAATTGTTTTAACTTCTAAACATAGCAAAATTTTAAATTTTACACCATCAAATAGGAAACAAAATGCATTTTCAAATGCATTTTTCTTTTGAAAACGGTATCTCAATTTTTTTATTTTTTGTGTTTTTTTAAAATACTTTCAAGCATGATTTTTTAAAAATCTATTTCAGAAAATAGCGTGCAACCTGATTACGTAATATTAACCCGATTGCACTTAAAACAATGTAAATAATTCAGAATTTGTTTGTTTCTGTGTAATATTCTGCAACACAAATTACCAAAGAAAATTAAATCTTAACAAGTATACAAATAAATAAAAAGCGCACGAATTTAGCAGACGTTTAATCGAATAACGCGCTTGAACACTAAAACAATCAAAATCAAAAATGTTGCTATATACAGGATTAACCGCTAGCATGCGGCAAACACGAAAGTACCAAAAAGAATTTTTTGTATAGTTTAGTTGGTGATATCTAAGAAAATATACTGATTGTAAAAAATCTATTGGAGTTTCCAATTAAAAATTATTTTTATTCTACGCTCTGTACATCATGCAGTATATTTGACCCTTATTAGTGATGAAATTCTATACTTCTACGTGTAAAAATCTGTGGTGTATCTTTGAATCTTAATAATCTTTGATCCGGGTAGCTCTGGTTGGATCGCCTGAGCGCCTATCAAGAATAAGAGTAGAATATTTAAGATGTTTTACTGTAGTGAGAATAATATAAAACGCACCCTTTCAAATGCTTCTAATGGTGTATTTTATTTATATAAATTAAATAAAACAATAAATAAAATACACCTGTATTTTATTTTAAGTATTTTATCTGAACGACGTATTTTATCTGAACTACGAAAAGGAAGTTGAAAAAAAAGTATTATGTTAAGGATATACGTTTTTCGCTTAAAAAGTACAACAAAAAAACTTTTAAAACCACCATTGAAAAACAGATGTTTTCATGGAAGATTTTTACAACTTTTGCAATAGTTATCTACAACAAAGATTTTTGTTTGCAAATAGTGCTCTTAAAAGTTTTTGGTGCCACTTATTCTTCGATAAACGTTTAATTGTAGTTTATTGTAGTGCTCCCTATTAAACGTTTGTACGAGTATACGTATTTTACGTATTATACGGGGTGCAGATTTTGGATACGTATGATACGACCAAGGCGGTTACACATATTATACGACACAGCATATACGGTACATCGTATATACGGATCTTACACCAGCGGTTTAACGTATAAACGTTTAAACGGTTTTCGTTCATTTCTTAAAAAAGTATGCCTTTCTCCTGCTGGTCTGCGGATCAGAGACTTTGAAAAACAGCCGCTGTGTCCTGTGCAGTCGGTACTTGCAAAAAAAAAAAATCGGAATATTTTTTTCTCAGTTTAGATTTTGTTACACCCCCCCCCCCCTCAAATCTAAACTATTAATTATGAAATGATTTACTTTTCGCATATCTGTAACACACGCACATAGCTTATTTTGATGTATAGCGTGGACATTTCGCCCGAAACATTAGTATTGCAGAACACAAACTTACATTGGCTTCATATTTTATACTGGCATTGATCAATCAAAACTCCTGGGAAGTTTCATAATCTTATTTTTATTTTAAAGCACCCCACGGAGGGCACTCCCCCCACTGGCCTATATCCCTAGTACAGATAATCGGCCATAAAAAATAACTAACTAAACATACTTTTATTTTATTTAAGAATACATTTTTCTATATTAAAAATATTTTGAAAATACGTTTTACAGCAAAAAAGAAAAGAGAAGGCAAGTCATTTTAAGCTTGTGTGATTGCGTTCTGAAAACTGAAGTGGCGATTATTTGTCAGGCTATAAGTAATCGAAATTTTTAGGTACTAACACAAAAAAGAAATTTGTCAAGATTAACAACAATTCTTAAAAATCAATATATTGTAATGCACATACACTTTGTATAAAAAATACCACGAGTGTCATGGTTAAAAAATGAAATTGCGTTATACATTAACACAGAGTAGAAAACATTAGCACCGTGGAAAGAACAACATTTGACCTCCCGGCGCAATTTGATTATACGCACACAAAAATAAATATATATTTTTTAAATTACGAAAGAATATGCTTAATAAGGATTAAAAGTAAATCTGAAAGGTGTATATTCTCCTTATCTGCACAAAAAGTCTTTTTATTTTCGTTATATATTTACAATAATCGTTTATAGGGAAAAATAACAAGATTCTATGTATGAAACATATTATACAGATTGCTAAAGTAACGCCACCGATTTCCCACTTGTTCTCCGTTCAGTGACCTAACACTGATGAGATCCATTGGCATTAAAAGTAAATACGATGCTTGAAATATACGTATACTTGAATTAAACGTATACTTGAATTATACGTTTAACCGATATACGCTTTTACGTATCTGGATACGTTTAAACGTATATTTTAAGGCAGGGGTTCTCAAACTATGTTACGCGTACCAGTACTATTACGTGAAGCTCTGGTTACTGGTACGCAGAAGTCCGTTACTGGTACGTGAAATAAAATACAAAATGCAGCATATTATTAAGAAATCGAAAACGGCTTGTCTTTATTAACTTGGAAATTTTCAAAAAAATTTCGAACGCGATTTAGGATCTGTAAACGCTTTTTCTATTTTTTTTTTTTTTTTTTGTTACCATAAATGTTTGTTATAGTAGACTTGCTGAAATTCGCACACAACCCTTATGATACAATACGTTTTCCAGAATTAAAAACACAATTATTCAGGGCTCCCACTCGGACCGTTTTTTGAACACCACTTTTTTTTAAAGAAAAATCTTCTTTATAAATTTTGTAGAAACTAGCTTCGAAGCCCGTTTTCGTTGCAATTGTTGCAAATACCTACTGCAATTTTCTTTCTAAAAAAATACTGGTTTTCAAAAAACGGACCAGTGGGAGCCCTGAATTATTAGATTTATATAGATCAAAGTTGAATTTTGTAATAAAGACCTAATTTTAAAATTAATGAATGTATGAAGTATTTTTAATTAGCGGAAGAACTGTTTTTAAACATGCTTTTTAAATTGAATTATCCGAAGGTAAAGTCTGAATGCTTGCAAGTAGGAGGAGCTTGTGTGAGTAGGAGGAATTAAAACAAAATAACATTCCAAGTGTAATTTATAATCCATTGTTCTCTTTGCATTAGAAGAGCTTCTAGGAGGTGTTGAAATAAAAGTCTTATTTCAAACATAATCCATAAATTGATTCATTGTGTTGATTGAAATATTTTTCTTCGCTTGTGCAAAAAGTGTTATAGTTTCCTCCTATTTCATGAAAATTAGTTTTTAAGAGAGTATATTTATTTAAAGTGGTCAAGAGAGTAAGATTATGTAAATCAAACAAAAACTGTATCATATGCAGTGCGGTTTTGAGGTAAAGCATTGTACATATGTATTGAGATGGTATGTACATAAATGTATGAAGAAACTTGTAAGTGTTTGCCTACTGAGCGACATTATTGTCGCATTTAAAGATATGCAGATTATTAATATGATTGTATTGAACCCATGTTAAATGCGCTAACTAAGTTTTGGTTAAGAAATTCGAAGTGCCGGATTAATGCAGAGTCCGACTAGGCCGTGGGCTAGGTCCCGCCACTGATGGGGGCCCCAAAGTAAATAAAATTGCTTGCAAAATGTTTCTTAAAAATGCAGTTTTTTGCAATTATTTCCCCCAACACCAAAAAAAAATTGATTAACTTGGTAACCATATCACAATATCTAAGGTTAACCACCGAACACTCTCCCAAAATATTTATAGCTATTATCTTGGTTTGAGACTGGCTCTGAAAAGGTACTGGGCCTTGGGCTCCACATGACCTTAATCAGGCTCTGGAAATTAGTTTCTCATTTGAGACACCCTTCCACTGTATCTCACGAGAGAGGAAATAAGTAAACTTATTCAACTCTCATCTCCTGTGATGGATTACTGGAGTCCACATTCAAAAGGATGAATGTAACAGACTTTTCGCTGACGAGAATATCAGAGTACCGTCTAATATTGTCAAAGTCTGTTTGTGTTTAGCACAACATATCTCTGTGAATATTCTTTTCTGCCCTTTGTTATATGAAAAACAGGTACAGGAATAAACTAAACATCGAATCTGACTTATGACTAAAACTTCTTAATATTGAGCCAGATATGAGGAAGTTGTTCTTGATGAAACAAGCCCACCCTTTTCTTTGGCCTACTACAACAGTATATGAATATGTATATGCCAATATGCCATTAAGTATTGTGGATTTTTTACTATACCAAAATACTGTATTTTGATATTGTATGCATTATTAATATTTAATGATGATACTACATTTTACTTGAATGTTTATTATAAAGCAGTCAATTTAGTAATGCAATCATTCATTTTTAAATGCAGTAAAATCTGCTATGAAGGAAACACAAAAGACCAGAGAGATATTTCGTTTTAGACAGGTTTTATTTTTATGAGCTTTACGTTTGTTACCTGGTGGTACGCGAAAGTGTGAACTTCGATTTAGTGGTACGTCGGTCTAAAAGTTTGAGAACCCCTGTTTTAAGGTATACGTATTTCTTAAATACGTATTATACGTATACACGTATATCGGTTAAACGTATAACTGAAATATGTATCGCATCGGGAGCACTAGTTTATTGTTACCTACTTTTTGTATAGGGATGTATGGAAAATATTTCTTCCTCGCACAAATGAAATTCTACACTTCTACGTGTAGAAGTGTCCGTGGTGGTAAAAATCTTGTATAACGTGGTGTATCTTTGAATCTTAATATTCTTTGACCCGGGTAACTCTGGTTGGATCGCACGTTTGCGCTCTTACAGAAAAATGTCTTTTTTTATACTATCAAGAATAAAAGTTTTTTCACAATTCGTCAATTTTTCGTACTTCACGCCATATTTGAAATTACCTTAAACTTTCCAGAAATCTGTTTTCTCCGCTAAAATCTTCACAGCGCTACAACCGCCTGTGTAATGATTGTGTCAAGAACTCGAATAAAATATCTGCATATTCAAAAATAAAAATGGTAAAATTCATAGAGAAATTAAAGATTTTCAAATGAAGCATTTTTTTTGTCCCTGAATGTATTGCATTTTTTTTTTCTAAAATGTGAATACTAAATGCCGATCTGTAATCAATCTGAAATAATAATGAGGGATGTTTTTGTGCTTTTGTGAGTGTATGTATACCACAACACGCAGAGCTACACTATTTAGCATAAAGGTACCAACAATGGCTGTAATTATTGACCTCGAAAGCAGTTTTCTGGTTTTTAATTAGTTCTTTTTAGTTAATTAATTAAATTATTGAAACGGGCCACTTCTATTGATTTGATATTTACAATATTTGCCGATAGATAGCACAACATACCCAATCACAAAAAGATTCAAGAAGAGTCAGCCATTTTTTTTCTTTCTTAATTGCGATTTTATTTTCTCAAGAAATAAAATAAGCCTTACAAAATAACTATTTAAAGGAAATCTACTAACGCAGAATTAAATGTAAGCAGTAAAGTAGTTTAGTTAAGTACTACGTACTACTTATCAATATTTATATCCAGCCTCAAATTATTCAATATATAATTACTCAGTAACATCATCCTGACATGCAATAACGTAGTGTCATTATTTTATACGCAGAATAAAAGAACTGATGTTCGTTACAAAAAACATTTGTATCGAAATAGTGCATGTATATGTAGTGCATCTATGTAATAGTATGCATGTATGTAATAGTGCATGTAGGTATAATGAAAGTGTGATCTACCACTCCTTAAAATTTATCCCATTAATTCTGAACCTCCCTGTATATTAACGTTATTATTATTTTATGCGCCAAATAAGAGGATTAATGTCCGATAAAAAAAAAATTGTATTGGAATATTGTGTGCATGTGTAGTGCACGTATGTAATACTGCATGTACGTATAATGACAGTGTGCTCTGCACTCCTTAATATTTGTCCCATAAATTCTGAATCACTCTTATTACCTTATTACCTTATTTACTATCTTCCATCGTATGATTTAATATAATGCACCTTACCTAATCAATATCCAAATCAATCGTATTCTAAGGGAAAACAATATTTAAAATTATGACATTAAAGATTTTGACCAAGAAATAAAAATTACTACAAATAATAAATTTTCATTTGATATACGGCAATAAAAAAATGCAACTAATTCATCTCAAAGTAAACATTTGAACACATTATAACTGTTGTTTACACAATTCATCAAACAAAAATGTATGACTAAACTATTTGCATAGAATTCAAATTTTCTACTCGGGAAAATAGTTAAATCAATACACATCTCTTTCTAAACAGGTAAAATTATATGTTTATTAAAATTACATTTTAAGATCAACATTACATCTTTCATAGTGTAAACATGATGGGTATTTTACATATCAGAGGAGGCTTTGATTAGTGTTGGGCGATTCCGAAATATTTTAATCGATTCTCTGGCTTTTTTAAATACCTGGATTGTTTTAGATTGTGTCAATTGTTTCTTGATTTATCCAGTCAACCAATTTCTATTGGTTCAAGTTCCATTGCTATTGATTATTTCAGATTGTATCAAGAATCATCTGCGATGGACAATTCGACACAATCTTAGAAGGCGTCTGAGATCAGACAGACACTTACACCAGACCTTTTTACTTTCGTTTCTCCTGTGGTGGTGATTCATTGGTGAGAAATTGGGCTCATTATTATTATTATTATTATTAAACCGCAGACCAGGCCCCTAGTTGCCGGGCATTATGCCTAGCTTAACGAGTTTGTGTATCTGGCCGTGGGGTGAAATTCACCTATCTCCTCATAGTGGAGATCTACCTGACTCCTTGGGTGTCATTGGCTGCAACGCTATTTCGTAAGAGTCACTATTGTTATTGTGTTGGCTAGAATACAGCAAACAACCGTCGTGAAATATACAGTATTTAATCTTTTGTGTATATATGCTAAATATTTAAAAACAAAACGGAAATCATGTTATCTCCGTTGCGTAAGAATTCATTTGTTTTATCACATAAAATTAGGCTGCGCATGTGAGATGTATTTAACCGTTTCGGATTATTATATTTTTATATTTGAAAAATAAAACAGTTTTAGGTTTAAAAAATATTAAAAGTAGCTATTCAAATGAAGAAAATTAAGGTTTATTGAAATTTAAGAAATATATATATGATTTACTAAAATCTAACAAGTGCTATACAAGAAAGAAAAATCCTGCATCAAGCATAGATTGTGAAACGCTTTCCATCACTTACAGAATACTTTAACAAAACTTTGCTGTTTAATAAGGTAAATAAAATACATAAAAAAAAAAAAAAACATTTTTGAAAACGCTTAATACGTTTGAAACCAGATTTCAGCAATTTCCGCCCATAGCTGGAAAAGTACTCCAATTCTTTTCTGCAGCCTTGTGTTTCATCAATAGGTTTGCATATATTGTACATAGTATTGCTAAAATTTAGTTTAGTAAGAAAACGCATAATAGGTTGAAAATTCACCTTCAGCATTTTCTATCAATAGACGAAAACATACTTGAATTCTTTTGTACAGCCCTGTATATTACCTACAGATATTTATAAACGCTACATATTAAGCTAAAATTTAATTCAGGCTAAAACAAACTTAAAACTATTGAAATCACACTTCCAAAAATTATCATCCATAAGCAGCCATGCATCAAGTTATTTCTGTGGCCCTGTACATGATTTTATTTATTTTCTACAAACATCTCTTAGTATACTAAAGACAGTTCAACTTGAAGATGAATAACTTGATTAAGAACCACCTTTAAGCAATTCGCGCTCATACTCCGACACTGTTAAAAATGTTTCTGTGAAATTATAGAGAATCTACTGGTAATCTGTTATCTTAAGTCTTGTGTAAAATTACAGAGATTACAAAAACAGAGATTCTGTTTAATAACAGAGAAATTATTCGGTAAATTTACAGACTGTACTGTAAATTTTTCTGTTAAAAAAATCTATATTATTATTTTACGCCGGTTCTACGCCAGCTGTGGATGCTGTTAGAATTATTCGAATGAATTTTATCTGTGTAACGCAGCATTAAATTCTTACAAAAATCGCCTCTACCATAGCCGTGATTTGAACCCAAGTTGTCTGGGGAAGATAAACATCATAACCAGTATACCAAGTGGGCAGTTGCTGCTTTCTGCAAAGTATGTCTTTTATAATTTAGTCTGAAAATATCTATTGTACTTACAAAGTTTACCATTGTTTTTCGACGATTTTGTTTAATGCGATGATTAGTCATAAGTATGGGAGCTTAAAAGAGCTTTTATTTTTCTAGTATTTAAATTTATTTAACTAATATTTAATGCTGCCAGCTTTCGGATTGATAAACATTTAACTTAAGGTATGTTTCCTTTTCATATGAAAATACTTTAACGGATTATGCTTTGTAAAAATTGTAGCTACTTTAAAAATATTATCATTTTTTGTTATATTATCATCTTTGGAATTGGCACTGATGATGGAGATTTAGGGGCTCCGAACAGCTGTTTGTCCTTTTATATATTTTTATTTGTGCTATTTCATGTTGTTCATTTATTTTTAATATAACGGCACAAAGTTAAAGCCACCTTTTTAAAATAATAATCTAGTTTAAAAAAAAAGAAAAAGATGGTTTAAAAAATCATAGGTTTGAAGCTCTATGCAGAAAGTAATATGTTTTTCAGTTTATTTTCAATTTTTTCAATCAAAATTAAATTATTAAAAATGTCATTAATAACTGCATACAATATCACTATTATTTCTACAAGGAACAATAAACTGGCTCGACACAGTCGGAATAGAATAAAGTCAGACGTTCCGTCCGAGTCTGGTGAAAAAGAAAGTAAACACGAGAACCTCCAATAGTCCGTGGAGTTAGCGACAAATTTCACCAAAATATTTCACTTCCGGATACCAGTATGATATTTGGTCCAAAGCTTATATACATACTAAGAAACAAAAAATCACCGGGAGGAAATTGATCAGATGTCAAGATCCCCCCCGGGGGGGGGGGTAACGTGGTTGAATGTCGTATGACATATATTGAGCTCATTTTATTTTTTTAATACTTATTTTTGTGTACTAAAGCTTTAAAAAGTTTGTATATTATATAAAATATATATCCACTGACCGTGTAATATTTTATTGAAGAAATATTGATATTTTAGGGTATAAATAGCCTTTTTGAAGAAAAGAAAATCTCAAAAATTTTTCTGTATTTTTCGATAATCTTTTTTTTTCAATAATTTCAAAGTATATTAAAGCTTTGAAACTTTTATATATTAAGTAAACCATTCTTATGTTCGCAATGTTAAATTTTGGTGTATTTCTAATGATTTCTAGGTTATAAAGGCATAAGTTTAATATTTCCGCTTTTGACAAATTACATCAGCTTACAAATTATTTCCTTTAATATTCAGAGAAGCTCTGTTCCCTACGAGCTACGCTCGCGAACCTCTGTCTAGATCCCACAGCTTCTAAACAAACTACATTTGCATAGATTTAAAAAAGATTATCCGATTACGCAAGTGTTGCGAACTCGCACTCTTTGCTGATCACAGCTGACCAACCTGCTTACGCCTTGCTGAAATCCCTTCAGTGGGCTATGCCATATAAATATAGGGAAGATAAAATCATAATGATGTTAGGTGGTCTCCATATAGAAATGGCCGTTGCATCTGCGATAGGTATATGGCTTGAAGGAAGTGGATAGGCTGATAACCTTGTAGAAGAACATCAGGAAGAGCGGAAGGATTATTGAAAGTGTCACGCGTGAAGAGATGTCGATACGCTCACGAGGTTTCGATTATGACTCTACAAGTCCTGTTGGAGAAAGCCTATCGAAATCGGACAGAAGAAGAAGTTGATGAAACATTTGAAGATTGGATTCAGTGAAGATCAGAAAAGTCGCCTCAGTTTAAGTATTGCCATATCACAAAATCGTTAGAATCTTTGCTGTTAGATCTGGTGCGGAGTATTCGTCAGGGCAATTTGACAGATTTTATTTTCACTTTGGAGGAAATTTGTCCATGGATGTTTGCTCTTGATAGAACTAACTATGCTCGATGGCTGCCAGGGTTTTTTACAATTTAAAGCAACTACCAGAGATCCATCCCGCTATTTTCTGCGAGTTTAAAAAAGGAAAGATGTTTGGATCCAAAACTAACAGGAAATTCTCCATGATGGCACATGATCAATTGCACGAACAAAACAACAAATTATTGAAAAACACTTCATATAATTTATCACGTCTAAGTGAAGAGAAGGGACTGATACAGCGGATGGTTGCGGGGCCCGAGGTTGTACGAAATGATTGAAGAATTCGAAGAAAATCATAACCTGAGGTCAGACATCACTTCTGAAAAGCATCATGAAGACACTGCAAGTTTTAAAAATAGATTTTAGACTCATGTTTCTGCTCTTGTTGAAGTATTTCAAAAACACGGCAATCCCTTCGAAGACCGAAAGTTGACTACCGTCAACAGTAGTAGCATTGTCCTCCCGTGTATGAAGCAAGAAGAATGTGCAAGATCTGTTATATTATCGAATTTAATAGAAAAAAAGAGTTTGAAGAATTTGTTGAATATCGCTTGTTACTAAGAAAGGTATCAATCCATAACGTCATTTAAAAAAAGAACTTGCCCCTGATAAGTGGAAAGAAAGTTTCTATTAAGTCCAAAGACAAGCAAAAGATTCTTGACCTGAGAAAATACAATACACTTTTTTCCAAGCTATATGTTGCTTGCCAAGCAAGACAAATGGATGTCAAAGATTTTTTCGCACATGAAAACAGTTCTTGTCCACCTTTCATATCTGATCTCGGCAAACTTCGAAAACCCAGCAACAAGTCCGATGTAGTATGTTGTATCTTAAAGTCAAGTGGAGTTTCTGAGACGATTGTCATTGAACCTAATGTTTCTTGCGTCATTATCGATGGAGCGGCTTTGGTCCATATGCTTATCCCTCAATTCAGTCTAACTTTTCAGCAATGCTGTGATCAGATTGTTGGAATATATGTTTTAATTAGGCTAAAAAAACTGCAGATAGAGTCGATTTGGTTTTCGACCGCCATCTAGATGGAAGCCTTAAAAATGACACAAGAAAGGTGAGGGGATCTGGTCCAAGAGTAAATTGTGAAATCCAATGTTGTCATACCTAAATCATTTAGTAAGTTCCTTGCTCACAGTAAAAACAAAGTAGATCTCTTCGGATTTTTAGCAGAAAATCTCGTCAAGATGGATCTGCCCCTTGGGAAACAAGTGATTTGTACCTACAGAGACACGGTAATTGGATCGCATAACGGCACTTTTGAAGCCATTTCTCCCGTCTCCCATGAAGATGCGGATGCCCGTCTTTTGCTTCATGTTCGGCATGCTTTTGAATACTCGGGTCCTTCAAAGATTATAGTAAAAACTTTTGACAGTGATTTTGTAGTGATTGCCATGTATGCTTTCTCCTAGGCTACCAAATCTAGAAGAATTGTGGTTGGAGTATGGAAGTGGAAAACATCTCCAATACCTTCCATTCCACAAGTTGCACAGAAAAGTCCCACGAGATGTTCCAGATCTTCTACTTTTTTTCATGCCTTTACAGAAGCTGATACAGTATCTAGCTTTTCAGGTATAGGAAAATCTACTTTCTGGAAAATATGGATAACATTTCGAGACGTAGACAAGGCTTTTTTGGCCTATTCCAAAGTTCCTGACAATATCACAGAAGATGAAGAGTATTTCTTACTTATTCAGCGGTTTGTCGTCCTTTCATATCATGCATAAAGTTCAGTGGATACCGTAAACGAAGCCAGGAGAATATTGTTTACACAGCAGAACAGACCTATTGAAAATATTCCACCAACGAGCAACGTTCTCCTACATCGCCTGAAGAGGGCTATCCTGCAATGTTCTTTATGGGTAAACTGCCTTCAACGCAGTTTTCCGCGTTTGAATCCGTGTCAATGGGGATGGAAAAAGGTGGACAATGGGTACGAGCTCCTCTGGTCTTCAAACTCAGAAATCACCATGGAAAAGCTACAAGAACTAATTGCATGCAAGTGCAAAGAAATGTACACATGTTGTTGATGTGTAAAATCAAATATAAGTTGCACTTTACTTTGTAGCTGTGAGGGACAATGCAGTGAATAAAACACTTTTATTTTTCAAATTTGTAAAAATTTTACATCATAACAATGAATTTGTTTTAAATATAAGTTTTGTTTAAGCTCAGAATCATGGATATGCTTTTGTTTTTTTTTCATTTTTACTCCTTCTTATGGGAATTTGATTTACAGGCAACATATTCATACGAATAATTGTATAAACACACATTCTAAGATATATTTAGGAAGGGGTACGGAGGAGAGTTTAGAAGTGAAAAAAGTGAAAAATAATTGCATAAGTGGCACCCAGTGCAAAATGAATACTGGAAAGCATCACAACAATGTAAGAGTTGGCTGAGTATTACGCTGTCGTTACAAAACACCTGAACCATTTGTCGCAGAACGAATTTGTGAGAACCTTTTTGTAGCTTATTTCAAGAGCTTTCAAATGATATATCACAATATCATAATATTATAATTGTGAATGGAGATGTGAGCATTTAAATGAACCTATGTCCATCGTCACGGCGGCCATTTTAATGACGTCATTATGGAGGGTTTTGACCTCTGATTGATTTCCTCCCGGCGGTTCTCTATCTCTTAACATGTGTATAAGCACTGCTCCAAATCTGATACTGGTATCCGGAAGTAAAATATTTTTACACTAACTCCACGGACTACAATCCGGAGTCTAATAAGAGAAAATCGGCCCGACCCCGTGCAGAAATAAACAGCCTTAAAAAACGAAACTGTGGTCCTAACCATAGTTTCCCTTCAAACCTCAATCAGCAGTAAATTGTTGCGATCGTAGAATAATCCTGCAATCGCCCGTCACTACGATAACATTTCCTGGTGGGATAATTTCTAAATTTTGCAATTGCTGTTTTAAGCTTCTTGGTAAAACAATAAATTTTAGAACATCTCGATTGTAGAATTTGGGATTTTATCGATGACTGTCTGGATTGTTATTTTCTACGATAGTGATTGTTCTCCGGTTGTTGAATTATCGAGCAATCGCTCATTTCTAACTTTGATATAGAATGTTGGCTTATTATTTATTTTTCTAAACATATATTCGTTTTTTACATACTATATTTATTATTATAATAAATAATAAATATATATATATATATATATATATTCATATGCGTTTGTACAATTGCGAGGAAAAACTACTTCGTTTATGGAAAACGAAAAAGTAAAGGCATCAATCAATAGGGAATAATGTTTGCTATTAACTCTGAAGTCTGAATTAAGCTTTAAGATCTGTATAAATAATAAAATTTGAACTATTTTTTAAATTTTCAATTGAAACGCCCAACTTTGACAAAATATTTTTAATATGTGTTGAAATTTAGACCCAGATACCAAAATTTAAATCATTTGGAAAAAAGATTTATAATTTCAGTTATTGAAAGTTTCGCCCTCTAAAAATAAATTAATCCTACATAATTTTATAATTTTTTTCTAAAATAATAAACTTGTCACACCATTTTTTATCTATATACTGCTTAAAAATCTAGACATAAATGTCTGATTTCTGTAATTGCCATAATTTTGCGATATGAAATATGATTTATTAAATGAATTAAAAATGTTTAGCTCAGTATTTTTGGAAATTTATTTATGCGTATAAAATAGTCATGATACAGGATTAGAGGTTGATGTTTTTATAGTCGATATAAGTACCAAATTTTATTTTGCAGAAAACACCTAAACGCTCTATATAAAATAGTTAAAATCTCTGTAACTAATGTAGGAACAACGTGAGAATGTGTATTTAAGTTAGTTCAAAGTTGTAGTTTTTTAAAACTTTTCAACCTGGTTGAAAAGTGTTTATGAATTCGGTTTGTACGGTTGTTTGTCTGGATCTCTGTCTGTCCATACACTAACTGGCGTAAATATACTCGAATGGCCATGTAATTCATATATGTTACTGAGGTTTGGTATTGAAAATGAAGTGTGTAGCACTTATAGCTCTTTACAGAGACAATCAAAAGAATTCCGTTACAATACGGTATAGGAGATTTTGATTTCGAATCTGGAATGAATATACAGTCTTGATTAAACCATTTTGACAAAACATGCCTTTCTGATAAGAAAGATGAAAACTGGAAGATTAAAAATATTTCTAAATTTATAAAAGGAGAGGCTCTAAAGGTATTTATAAATGAATGTTTAGAATGTAATGCCTTTGATAAAATTACTGATATTCTTACTGAGAAATTTATTACTGTTCATGTTTCTCGATTTTCAGAGTTTGCTTCTATGAAATTAAATGATCTCAATGATTTGGAAAAGTATTTTTTAAAAAATGGCTTTTTAAAAACATTCGAAATGACAACACGCGTCTCTCAGAATTTTATAGATTGAGGAGTTGATAAAAGTTACGAATGAACTTAAAGTTTCAGATTAAGATTTGGAATAAGATAATTATTAATATACGTGTTATTACTTTTAAAAGGACATTAAATAGGAATAAATATTATTAAGAATTAAGGAAATAATGATTATGTCAGAAGTTAAATTAATTTAAATGAATAATGCGAAATAAATGCGAATGATATGCGAAGGAAATAAAATGTTTATATAACATATATATATATATATATATATATATTGTTATGATTATTTAAACAACGAGTGAGTGCAATTTAGTAAAGTTTATGTAGTAAGAGGATTCCTCACCCTACCTATTTATAATTTACAAATATTTACCTAAATTATTTTACTTTAAAATAAATTACACTCTCAAAATAAATTTCGTCAAAAACCGTAAAAAATACAGACAAGTTGCCGGAACACCCCTGTGATTGGAAGAGATTTTTCTGTTATTTGAAGAAATTTCTGTCTTGTAACTGGAGAATTTCAGGAAAAATTGACCTTCTTTTCTTGAATTTTCCGTGTTTTGAAGGAAAAAATCATATGTACAAATTCCGTTTCTATTACGGAAAAGTAACACGCAGCAAAGTTGCCGGTACACCCCTGTGATTAGAAGAAATTGCAGACTTAGATTGGAGAATTTCAGGTATATTTTATGTTATATTGGTGGGTTATCCGTAATTTTGAGGAATCGAAGCAGAAATTTTCGTGCTTTAACGAATAAAGGCTACGGAAAAATTTGCTCAATTCACGGATTTTTTTGAGAGTGTACTGAATGTCGTGTTATAAAATTATTGATTTTAATATAGTTGAAAGAACAAATCAGTACAAATTGGGTTTATAGTGATTAATTTTATTATATAATTAAATACTTGAAATATGAGAAAACAATTTAGCTTAAGTCAACATATGGAAAGCTTCCAACCTGTGGAATTAAAATTTTATTATAACTCGCATATGATTTTTTTTTTCTATTGTAGTTTAATGTTATTTTTGTTATTATTTATATAATGAGAATTCTACAAGCACTAGCTTTTTACAAACATACCAAAAAACATACCAAGCAACATTACAAGCAAGTGTTTTTACAATAAAATGAAAAAATACAAAAATAATCTAGTTGAACATTATTTTTACCATCTTTTTTTCTGATTTCGATAGTATCAAACATTTAAACTATAAATTCATGCAACCAAAATGACCAAAAGCTGATTAAAAGCACACAAGATAAAAATCTAGATTATAAATAAAAAATGTGTCCGTGAGTAACTCTGGCGTTATATCGACGGTTCCAAAAACTTCAACAATCAATTTCGTTTTATCGCAATTTTTTTAACTTCTAAATATCGCACAACTTCAATTTTTACTTCGTCAAATAGAAAATAAAATGTTCTTTCAAAATCAATTTTTTTGAAAACTGGATCTCTATTTACTATTTTTTATGTTTTAAAAGTAACTTTGAAGCATGAATTTTTAAAAAAATCTATAAATCTGTATTAATTTGTAGACTACGCTCAATACTTAAACATTACATTTCTAATAAATTGCCAACCGTATCTTTCTTATACGATGATTTTCATGAAAATTGGTGGTTGTAGTTGTGAAGGGGGGGGGGAGGTTATATTTTTAAACACGTTTACAAGGTTGAGAAGGTTCTACGTGTAATGCAGTTATCTATTGTAATTTGATAACATTCCATATGTATAACGTATATAGTATAATGCGCACCTACGAACTGGGGCTGTATTTTTTTATGTGCATTTGCCATTTTACGCACATTTCCTGTTTTGAAAAGAAACTTTCTTGTTATATGTAAAAATACAATAGAAAGATATGAGAAAATAGACATGAGATAGGGGAAAAAACAATAAAGATCATTAAAAACTACAATAACCAGTTTCCTTTAAAAAACCCGCAAAAACAAAATTGTAAAAGTAAATAATTTTTGCAATAGTTACTCTTATAATATTTATTAAATACTAAAGCAAAATATACTTGATAAAATACAAATTTTTTTAACCACTAGAAAGTCACACAAAAATAACATAATAATTTTAAAGATGTAGTATTTGAATATATATATATCTATCTATATATATATATATATATATATATATATAGATAGATAGATATATTCAAAATATAAATATATATACATATATATAGAAAGATAGATAGAGAGAGAGAGAGAGAGAGAGAGAGACCAAATTTGACAGTATTTTCTGAAAAATTCTTTCTCTTTATCGAATAATGGAAAAGTCTGTCTGATTTCTCAGTTTCTAAGTAAGAACGCTTGACAACTTTATGCATTTATCAAAAAGAATAAATTTTGGAATTATTCAGAAATTGGCCAGTGTGAATTTGAATAAAAATGGTCCTTAAAAAAGTGTTACTGACGCGCCCGATGTATAACTTTACTTTCCCTGCATAGAAAGTCTTTGAGTCATAAAAAAAGATTTACAGATATGTAAGTGTGGGTCGTGTCCGCAAGCTTTTTTTAGCAGTACCCATCCCAAAACGAAACTTCGAGCAGTAGGTATAAGATGGGGGTCAATCAATGCATAATTTTGATTATTTTGAAAGAATAACATTTTAAATAGTTATGTTTATGCACATGAAATATCTAACAATAAAATTAGCTTATAATTTTAAAAATGACAGAAAGTTGAAAGATTCTGCGTATTTTAATCTGCGAGAAAATGTCACTGATGCGCCCGATAAATAACTTTACTTTCCCTGCAGGAAAAGTCTTTGAATCATAAAAACAGTTTTACAGGCATGTAAATGCCGACCATTTCAGCTAGCTTTTGTAGTTTGCTCCCGCAAAAAATGAAGTTCAGGTCAGTGGATTTAAGATGGGGAGAGGGTGGGTCAAATAATGCATTATTTTGCTTATCTAATAGAATAATATTTCAGATAGTTTTGCTTATCTTAATAGAATAATGTTTCAAATAGTTTTGCTTATGCACACAAAATACCTATTAAAAATCAGCGTATCATTTTTAAAGTGACAGAAAGTTCAAAGATTCTGCGTATTTTACTATGAGAAAAAATGTCACTGATGCGCCAGATATATAACTTTACTTTCCCTCCATGGAAATTGTTGGAATCATAAAAACAGTTTCACAGGCATGTAAGTGCCAGTATTTCAGCCAGCTTTTTTAATTTCGCTCATGCGAAAACGAAGCTCTGGGCAGTGGATTTCAGATTGGGGGGGAGGGAGGTCACAAACAATGAACTATTTTGCTTATCTTTCGCGTGCTTATGCACACGAAACACTTATTAAAAGTCAACCTTTGATTTTTAAAGTGACAAAAAGTTGTAAGATTTTGCGAAAAAATGTTCCTTAAAGAACGTTTCTGACGCGCCCGATATATAACTTTACTTTCCCTGCATGGAAATTGTCGGAATCATAAAAACAGTTTTACAGACATGTATGTGCCGAACCGACTATTTCAGCCAACTTTTTTCGCTTATGCGAAAACGAAGCTCTGGGCAGTGTATTTCAGATAGAGGGTGGGGGGGGTGGTCACAAACGATGGATTATTTTGGATATCTTTCGAGTGCTTATGCACACGAAATACTTATTAAAAATCAACGTTTGATTTTTAAAGTGACAAAAAGTTGTAAGATTTTGCGAAAAAATGTTCCTTAAAAAACGTTTCTGACACGCCCGATATATAACTTTACTTTCCCTGCATGGAAAGTCTTAGAATCATAAAAACAGTTTTACAGGCATGTAAGTGCGGACAATTTCAGCCAGCTTTTTCAGTTTTGCTCTTCTAATCAATACGTTATTTTACATATTTTGAAGTAATAGTATATCCAATAGGTATGATTATGCACACGAAATAATTAAAAAAAAATCAGCTTATCACTTTTAAAGTGAGAGAAAGTTGACAAATTCTGCGTATTTTAATACTTGAGAAAACTTTAAAAAGAAAAATAATTTCAAAAAAAAATAATTGTTAACCAATTGAATTGGACTTCAGAAACATATTTTAATAAATAAGTACTTACTAATTTTTATTAATTTAAATTTAAAATTGATTTTCTTTTTAATTAATTTGTAATTTAGTTTTTAATATTATAATTTTTAAATTTACTTAATGGTTTAAAGTGAAATTAAAAGTTTATTTTTTATTCAAAATATTTTATTTTAAAAGTAATACAAAGTTAATAATTAAATATGCGTAAATTTCTTTTGTTACATGAGCTTAGATATTTAAAAAAATTCAATTTGAAATTGCAAACCTTATTTTTAGAGAAATAACATTAATAATTTTTTAATGCGTACGATAAAATTATGTAATTTCTTTATCTTCAGATAATAATGCATTTAATGTAAATGTATTAATTAATTTTGGTATTTCTATAATTAAAAATTGTTAAGACAGCAGTACTCTAATTTTGATTTAATGCAATTTCTGAATAAAAAATAGCAATATTTTTAGAAACATGTAAATTTTTATTTGAATACCAACTTTTCAAGCATAAAACAATTTTTTTTCAGTCATGTTTATATTAATGCAATATGATTTGTCTTCTAATCCTGTTGGGATTTATGACGTTTTTACTTCATTTTCTTATTTTTAAGCAAACAAGTCTTTATTTATGAACTTCATTTATTTTTAGATGTTCTTTACATTATATAATAGAGTGATTTCACCATAAGTTGAATGACCCTAAGTAGAACCGGAGTGCTTTCAGATTGCGAGAATAATTGTCTAAAAATATCAGAATCGGATGAAATCACTAGTCTTGAGATAAAGTATCAACTACTCGATCCCAATTTATCCAACAGCCAGCAGTCGGAGATCAACCATTAGCAAAACTTGACCTTTTATAGAACAGAATTTCAAGTTAAAAACAGTGATACTTTGGCTAACGAAGTTAATTCGTTTCGGAATCAGATTCGTTAGACAAAATTATCGTTAAAAATGTTATTTACTATCCAATTAAAATGCAAAAAGCCTGCGTTATGTTAGCATGCATCCAATAAGACATGCGTTATCTGAGTTAAAAAAATAGCAAAAAATATCTTCTTTAGTTGAAAAATTATTCAATAATGTATTACAGCCCTAGTTTAAGTTGACATTTGTTCCTAAAGCAAATGATTGTGGAATAAATCATTTTGCTGACGATTGAAGTATAGCCTCAAGTTTCCAAAAAATTAACATGAAACGAAAATATCAAGTGTCTTTTTTTTAACCTTTGGCGTTTTTGCTCTGCATATGGCACTTGGTCGTTTTATATTAGGACTCGCGAATAAACGTATAATACATATAAAACGTATTGTAACCAATAACGATTTTGGATAGGAATAATATAGAAAAAAGTCTTAACTACGCATACGTTTAAACGTATATAAACGTATATTCGCGAGCACTATTTTATATTTTAATTTAAGCAATTTTTTATCCGCAGAATTTTATAAAATCCACTAAGTTAATTATTCGAAACCTTGTTTCATTCTTAGGTCACTTTACAGTTTGGTAAGAATTTTTTCAAACAGTTAACAGATCTTAAGCGGGAAAGGTAAAAACACGTCTTTTGTATATATGTAATTCCGCCTTTCTTGATTGTCACTAGTTTTTTCAGAAAGTAAAATTCGCTTTATGTTTTGAACATTTGAAGGAGTGTTGCTTTGTGACTTATAGCTACACAGGCTGTTGTTTTGAATGATCCATGTATTTTTATTCGGTTCCCACCGGCATTATTTCTCGAAAAACATATTCGTTTTTTTACAATTAGACTACTATTCATATAAATACTTTGATTAGAAACAATGCCTTATTATAAACATTCATGTATAATATAAACACGAACAAAAAACATTTTTTTTTTATATAATGGAACATGTTGGAGTAACGCCCACAAGCGGAGCTTCCAGTTTAAAATATTAATACTACCCACCCATTTTAAATTCGTTTTATCTACAATTTTCTGTAAATTTCTTTTATCAGAAACCATATAGTTCAACAACCCAAAATAAAAGTAGTGAATATTCTCAATTTTTTTCAATAGAATCGAAAATAATAACTAATCTCATTTTACAGATGACGATCCGACACTTTGTTTAGCTCTTAGTTAGACTTTTGTAGAAACTTTAAAAGCTTCACTAAACAACACGAATTTATGAAATAGTTAAATTAACTTTATCTGTATTTATTTGTAAAATACCTTCAGAGACAGCAACCGAACAATTAAAATACAAGGTGAATATCCTGAAAGTTTTTGGAAAAGAGTACAAAACAATGAATCTGTTTTACCGTTTGGTTGCATGTCCTGGTAAATCAAGAGGCGTGATAATAAAATGCTCTCAGTCTTTTAACTTATCAAAAATACTAATTACGCTAAAAGTGGCTGAGGTAAATTGCTGTCAAAATGTACTGACCTGAAAAATGTTTTCAACTTATATAACTCTTAGATTAGAGAATATTTATGATATTTATATATTTTTAACCTATTTAAAAGTTTTTATTTAAAAAGCCTTCTATTTTTTAACTAAAGAATAATCTCTTTAAAATATTTTTCAGTAAATCAGGTTCGTGTAGATTGATATTCGAAGAAAAATAGTCTTTTAGCCGACACACTATATTTATTTTACAAAGAAAAATAGTCTTTTAGCCGACACACTATATTTATTTAACAAATATTACATAAGAACCAGAAAGTCACAAATACACTGACCTCCAAAAGTTAAGGTACAACCAGTTTTTTGACGCTCACTATATTAAGAATGAAAATAAACGTACAAAATATGGTTTATATGAATGACCATAAGTAACTTCATTAAAATCTTATGAAAAAATCATACCCATCTCAATTATTTTAATGTATTAGATGCGTATCAGGAGGAACTGCGAATATCCCACTTTGAGAATTTTTGTGAAATTTATTTTATGGTTTATGATATTGATTTGTCGGTACTAAAATAGTGTTGTCCATGTCTAGGAGATGTCGTTTACTTGATTCGTTAAAATGGCAGGCAATCTGATGAATGGAAATGAGGTTATCACAGGCTGGTGCTGCTAGACATCTTAATGTGTCTCATAGTGTGATCCAAAGGATCTGAGATTAACTTGAATCCAAAAATTCAGTATCAAGAAGACCAGACCGCTCATGGGTTATAACCCCTGTACGAGATCGGTTTCTGGCTCTTTTGGCCCGAAGGAAGAGCATTACTAACTGTGGCTCAGCTCATTTCAGATTATTGTAAAGCAACAGGGATGACAATACCTGCGATTACGATGCATAGACGTCTTCACAATTAAGGACTCTATGCAAGATGACCCATTGTGTGTGGCCCTCTTAATCGACAACACAGAAGTGCCCATTTATGTTGGCCAAGAGAGCACGTTACCTGGAACACACAACAATGGGGTTCCACATTGTGCAAAGATCGAGTCCCGGTTTTCTTTGTAGAGTGATTCAGTTCGTGTGCTGATCTGGGGAGAACAAGGCATCAGATTCTCCCATATAATATTGTTGAAAGACACAGTTACAGAGAAGGTGGAATCGTTGTTTGGGCTAGAATCTGTCTTTTGGTCACAGTAAATTCCATGTGTGCCATGGAGGAATTTTAACTGCTGTGAAATATCGGGACGAGATCCTTGCTCCGTTTGTCACACCGTATGGTGGTGCTATTGGTGATGAATTAATCTCAATGGTTGATAATGCCCAATCGAACTGAGTTAGAGTCGTTGATGAATATCTAGAGGATCGAGGTTTAGAGCGAATGTAATGGCCAGCACAGTCTTCGGACTTTGATCCTATAGAGCATCTTTGGCACTATCTCAGAAGACAGGTGGCTGCCGTAAGTCCTCCCCCAAAGTCGTTAAATGAGCTGAAACAAGCGTTGCTCCATGTATGGGAGTTTTTTCTCTTTTCAGTGTCCGAAAACTTAATTGACAGTATAGAAAGTCGATGCCACGAATTCTTTACAAGTACGGTCGGACACATGCCTTATTAAAATCCGTTTATTTAATTTTTTTCCACAAAAAACTACTATTTTTTTTTTTAATCAAACAGTGGACTTTTGCAAAAAATGCAATTTTTTATTTGTAAATCATGTTTGATGTTAAAATTAAGTAAAATTCGATAAATAACTGTTTAAAGCCCAATTCTTCTAAATTTCATGTTTTTATCTTCATTTGTTTTCAAATTAGACACAAAAGACTGGTTATACCTTAACTTTTGGAGGCCAGTGTATAAACAAATACTAACTGCCGAATGTGTTCAAGCACAGCTAAGCAGTAACAATCAGACAATAATCCAATTATTAATCGAAACACGTCAAAAATCGCAAAACATTGCTACATACAGAATAGGATATTACGCAACAAAATTGAAGTTTCTAACTTGATCGAGCGTAAATAATATCGCTTCAAATTTCTGATCTATCTCTTATCTCAGAGCCTGCTTTTTTCATAAGTTATATTTATACCCTCTACTAATGATCGTGAAACATCTGCAAAAGTCTACCCGGCTGCCAATCAGAACGAAACAGTCGAGTTCTAACATACCCCCCTCAAATCATAATTAGGCTTCTTCCGAAAAAACTGCTCACAGTCTGTGCACACTAACAGAACCAATAAGATACGCTCAATCAAAATTTCGTATTTCGTACCTTTTCCTCCTCCCAAGGACTGCGCATCCCAGGAAGTACAATCCCTGGAGAGGAAAGCCACAAAATAAAATTCACAAACACATACGCATTACAAAACAAATAACAAGTACTTAAAACAACTATTTTCAAGAAATATGCTGCTATTTACACTACATAAAATAACATAAGAAAAGACCATGATTTAAATAAATTAACTTACACCATAATGTGGGGATAGCTTATTATGTCTACCTTCGGTTTTGAGGAAGATGATTTCCTAATTCGATTCACGACGTCATTCAGTCTTAAAAACACTGATTGAATGCCGATTGATTGATTTTCACTTGGAAGAAGTCCTTTACGTTGAATCGGATTCCATATCCAAACTTTATCATCATCGTGAAATTTTTGACTCGCTGATTTCGTGTCGTAGCTTGTCTTTATCTTTTCTGAGGTTTTATGGATCCGCTCCTGAGCAAAGCTGTGCACATCTTCAAACCTTGCCGGGAAATTTCGCATATTTTCCTCTGTAAATGAAAGCGTATCTGGAGTACGACCAAACAGGAGATCAGAGCAGACGATGTTCACGATCAAAATACAACTTTGATGGAAAACAGACGGTAGTCTCATGGATAGCAGCACTGCGATACGCAAGAAAGAACGTGGGTAGTTTCTGGTCTCAATCATGTTGTTTGCTTCATTTTATTGACTTTAATAGAAGACTGTTTACTGATATTAGTAGAAAACTCAACTTTAAAACAAGTTTTTAATTTAAATATACTTTAATTTACACTTATATGGTAATTATTTTGATATTTTCAAATTGTTTCTGTTTTGTATTTGTTTATATTTGTATAAATAGTTTAAAGATGGGTCGGCTTTCTTCGGGGGTTTGGCCGGGCCCTGCCTCTTGGTTAGGGTCCTTGGATAGTTGATATCCCCGCTGAAAGCCGCTTGTAGAGATTTAGCCAATCGGTAGGCTACCCCGCTCATCTGAACCTTAACCTGTATTAACACCCCAGATATTATAGAAGTCGCTTGGCCAGGCATAGTCTATGCTTCTAGACACTTCGTGAGATAAGACATAACTACCAGGATGTATTTATTTTCTCTCTGAGTCTTTAGAGCAGAACCCAATATATCAAGGGCGATCCGCTGGAATAACGTTTCTACCTTATATCGCTGAATTGTCCCGCTATGTGTATTTGGATCATTTCAAGAAACAGAGTCATCAGAAGATCACCATCATTTCTCCACATTTTCTCTTGCCTTGTTCCAGTAGAAGCGCTGCCTAGCATTCTTCATCACTCCGACGTGCCTCAGGTTAGAATATTATGCAGTTCCTCAACATGTCTGGAATCCTAGATCTTGGAAGACGAAGCTGCTACTTTAAACTTTGCCCTTCATCGGACTCACATTTTCTGTACAGCACTCCATTTCTTACATACAGCGAGCCCCAAAGTGCCCCATACCGCTTAGTATTTTAACTAAGAGTTGAAATGCCTTGTCAGGCAAGTATGTGCTGGACTTTTTTTCAATTCGCTTATAGGTTTGATATCCTAATCGTCTAAATGGACATGTCGATTTAAATTCGCCACTCCGTTATAGGACCTTAACGACTGCGAGTAATTTTTACCACGTGGTACAGTAATTTAGCTCAGGCTTGGATAGGCATTTACTCCAGCAAGCAATGACCGTCGATATGCTGTGATAAAACATCGGCGAGTCTTTCATTACTTGCATCTGTGTCTAAAATAAAGAATTTGTTGGGATGATGATACATGAGGACATGTGCTGTTGGTAAGCTGTATTTTAGCTTTTCAAAGGCACCTTTGCTCTCTTTCGTCTGCATGAACGTTTGATTAGTTTCACTCAATTTATGAAGGTATAACAATGCTTAAAAAACCCTTCACAAATCGTCTATAGTAGGTGCATAAACCTAGTAAACTTCGTAATCGATGATCTTTGGTGCGATTCCAGTTCGCAACTGCAGATATTTTCTCAGTTTCTGTACGCACACTTTCAGAAGAGATGACATGTCCGAGATAATACACTTCGCAAACAAGTTACATTTGGAAGATTTTAACTACAGATTAACCATCTTCAGCTTCTCCAGAACCTTCCGGATGTTTCTCAAATGCTCTTCCTACATTCGTCGCACGATGATGTTGTCATCTAAATACACCAGACAGCTTCAGAACTTCGAAGCACTGTCTCCATCAGAGGTTTCAACATTGAAGGAGCATTATAAAATCCAAATGGAATAGTCTTGAACTACCAAAGTCCTTGTCCCGTTTTAAACGCAGTTTTCTTACGGCCATAGATTACTTGCCAGTAACCGCTCTTCATATCCAAAGTAGAGAACTACTGATATCCAGATAAAATGCCTAAAGTGTCATCTGTTCTAGAAAGAGGGTAGCTGTTTTTTGTGATGTCATTCAGACGGTGATAGTCTTAACAGCGTCTTGTCGACCCGTCTTTCTTCCGCACTATGACTATAGGAAACGCCCAAGTGCTAGTCCATGATCGATGATGTCGGTTTGTCGCATTTCTTACAGCAGTTTATCCATCCCGTCCTGCTTAGCAAATTAGAGTATTCTTGGATGTTATTTGATGGGCGGATGATTTCCTTTGTCAGTTCTGTGCTGTGTACTTTTAGTTTTTCCGACATCAGGTGTTCGGGAAAATAGATCTTACAATTCGGTAATTAATTTCTCTCCAGCACACTTCTGTTCATCTTTTAATTCCGCACCCTGGAGTAGATAGTTCTTTAAAACGTCATACGACTCATCTGTAATTGATTGATATTTTGCTAAAGCAGGTTGCTTTTAACTCACTTTTCTTCATAGCCTTCGTCTTTTCGCTAACATTGGCAACTTTCACAGGAATGACATTCTCGAAAGGTTGACGACAGAAGAAGCTACCACTACTCCTTTTATGCTATTATTTGTCTTTGGATATTCAATGAGGCCGAAGCTGAAACTATTATTTTTATTAAGGCTTCCAAGAATTAAAATATCAGGCATTATGATTTCAGTTCCTGTTTTTACATGTTGCCCAGATTTAATTTCTGGATTTTTGTGTATAAACAATATGCCACTTCTTCTGACCTCGAGTGCATCTCATTATTTTTTACATCCAATTTAAAATTATCCACTTTCAAAAAATTCAGTCCGAGAATAAAAATGTCACTTATGCAAGCTACATATACCAATGGCTACATACCCAAACGTAATGTTAAATTTTATTTTTCCGTAAACATGAATTTTAACACCAAACGCAGTTTGAAACGTAATGCAGGGTGGCGTGCAGATAAGTGTTTCTTCCAAATCTCGAACCATATCTGTCCTAATGATCACAATATTCGCTCTTTTATCGATGATCATATGGCAGGAAATTATATTCTCATGACCCATAACATAAAACCGATTATCGTCGCTACTCATCCTAGAAATTCGAAACACATTCAGATGAGGCTTTTTAATTTCTGACAACCTCCACCCCACAAGATGGTCACTTTATAATTTTCCTTTTGTAAATACCAATTTCAAAAGGAATTTCCGTCACATCTATATTCTGGGCAGTTCTTTTTCACATAATGCTCTCCTACTGCAGTTCCAACATTCAATTTTTATGTTCCTTTCTCGTTCTTTCAAACTGTGGAGATAATGAAGTTTTAGAGATTTTTCTCGAACTTTGTACAAGCTCTAATATTTTGACAATATCTTTGTCGGGTCTTCCTAAAACTCTAAAGCATATACTAGGGCATATTTTATGACTTTAATTGACGTACTATTTAGATTTCTAAATCTCGAACAATGTCGACAAAACACTGGAGAACTACAATATCTCAAACGTCAGCTTCATAGCCGGGGTAAGCTAAGTGAGAGAGTCGTTCGACACCTGTAGCCAATTCTTAAAGGATTTCACCTGCTTTTTCGAAGGAGAACTTAAGCCGCAGACGACTGAAATTATTCAGATACTTTTCTCCAAAGCGTAGTTTCAAAGCATTCGGCAGGGCATTAAAACTGCACTGTTGTTCATTCTAAAGCGTCGGAAGGATATTGGCAGCGTCACCCTGAAAAGATTCTGCTAAATGATAGGCCATGGCTGTCGAGCCTCGTCCGCAAGCTTCCGCTATGATCGACAGTTGGGTCTTCTGCACTGGCCTCCAAAAGTTAAGGTACAACCAGTCTTTTGTGCTTAATTTAAAAACAAATGAACATCAAAACATGAAAAGAATTGTGCTTTAAACAGTTATTTATCGAATTTTACTTAATTTTAACATCAAGTAAGATTTACAAATACAAAATTTCACTTTTCCAAAAGTCCACTGTTTAATATAAAACAAAATGGCAGTTTTTGTGAAAAAAGATGAAATAAACGGATTTTAATAAGGCATGTGTCCGATCCTACTTGTAATTAGAGTTGCAAAGACTAGAATAAACCCCGTTTAAACCTGGGAATAAACTGGGTTTTTTGGGAATAAAACAGGTCTTTTGGGAATAAACCTGGGAATAAACCGGGTCTATTGGAAATAAACCTGAGAATAAATCGATTCTTTGCAACTCTACTTGTAATGCATTTGTGGCATCGACTTTCCATACTGTGAATTAAGTTATCGAACACTGGAATGGGAAACAACGCTCATACACGGAGCAATGCTTGTTCCAGCTCATTTAATGGCTTCGAAGGAAGAATTACGGCAGCCACCTGTCTGCCGAAATAGTCCCAGAGATGCTCTATCGCAGGGGTTCTCAAACTTTTAGACCGACGTACCACTAAATCGAAGTTCATATTTCCGCGTACCACCAGGTAACAAACGTAAAGATAATAAAAATAAAACCTGTCTAAAACGAAATATCTCTCCGGTCTTTTGTGTTTCCTTCATAGCAGATTTTACTGCATTTAAAAATGAATGATTACATTACTAAATTGACTGCTTTATAATAAACATTCGAGTAAAATGTAGTATCATCATTAAATATTAATAATGCATACAATATCAAAATACAGTATTTTGGTACAGTAAAAAATCCACAATACTTAATGACATATTGGCATATACATATTCATATACTGTTGTAGTAGGCCAAAGAAAAGGGTGGGCTTGTTTCATCAAGAACAACTTCCTCATATCTGGCTCAATATTAAGACGTTTTAGTCATAAGTCAGATTCGATGTTTAGTTTATTCCTGTACCTGTTTTTCATATAACAAAGGGCAGGAAAGAATATTCACAGAGATATGTTGTGCTAAACACAAACAGACTTTGACAATATTAGACGGTACTCTGATATTCTCGTCAGCGAAAAGTCTATTACATTCATCCTTTTGAATGTGGACTCCAGTAATCCATCACAGGAGATGAGAGTTGAATAAGTTTACTTATTTCCTCTCTCGTGAGATACAGTGGAAGGGTGTCTCAAATGAGAAACTAATTTCCAGAGCCTGATTAAGGTCATGTGGAGCCCAAGACCCAGTACCTTTTCAGAGCCAGTCGCAAACCAAGATAATAGCTATAAATATTTTGGGGGAGTGTTCGGTGGTTAACCTTAGATATTATGATATGGTTACCAAGTTAATCAAAATATTTTTTGGTGTTGGGGGAAATAATTGCAAAAAACTGCATTTTTAAGAAACTTTTTGCAAACAATTTTATTTACTTTGGGGCCCCCATCAGTGGTGGGCCCTAGCCCACGGCCTAGTCGGACTCTGCATTAATCCGGCACTTCGAATTTCTTAACCAAAACTTAGTTAGCGCATTTAACATGGGTTCAATACAATCATATTAATAATCTGCATATCTTTAAATGCGACAATAATGTCGCTCAGTAGGCAAACACTTACAAGTTTCTTCATACATTTATGTACATACCATCTCAATACATATGTACAATGCTTTACCTCAAAACCGCACTCCATATGATACAGTTTTTGTTTGATTTACATAATCTTACTCTCTTGACCACTTTAAATAAATATACTCTCTTAAAAACTAATTTTCATGAAATAGGAGGAAACTATAACACTTTTTGCACAAGCGAAGAAAAATATTTCAATCAACACAATGAATCAATTTATGGATTATGTTTGAAATAAGACTTTTATTTCAACACCTCCTAGAAGCTCTTCTAATGCAAAGAGAACAATGGATTATAAATTACACTTGGAATGTTATTTTGTTTTAATTCCTCCTACTCACACAAGCTCCTCCTACTTGCAAGCATTCAGACTTTACCTTCGGATAATTCAATTTATAAAGCATGTTTAAAAACAGCTCTTCCGCTAATTAAAAATACTTCATACATTCATTAATTTTAAAATTAGGTCTTTATTACAAAATTCAACTTTGATCTATATAAATCTAATAATTGTGTTTTTAACTCTGGAAAACGTATTGTATCATGAGGGTTGTGTGCGAATTTCAGCAAGTCTACTATAACAAACATTTCTGGTTACAAAAAAAAATTGAAAAAGCGTTTACAGATCCTAAATCGCGTTCGAAATTTTTTTTAAATTTCCAAGTTAATAAAGACAAGCCGTTTTCGATTTCTTAATAATATGCTGCATTTTGTATTTTATTTCACGTACCAGTAACGGACTTCTGCGTACCAGTAACCAGAGCTTCACGTACCAGTACTGGTACGCGTACCATAGTTTGAGAACCCCTGCTCTATCGGATTAAGGCCCGAAGATTGAGCGGACCATTCCATTCGCAACAAACCTTGATCCTAATTACTATATGACAGTGTTGAATTATACCTTCTAATTTTTTCTTATATAATAGCATCACACATTCCAAAGGATCTGCTAAAAAGGGAACTTGTGTAAATATTTTTTTTCATTTGGAATTATCAGTTGATCTTCAGGTTGAATCAGATATGCAACTTTCGGAGAAAGAAAAATCACCTTGATAAAATCTAATGTCTCTGGTATTTCTTCTTTTATGCCCGTTGGTTGGCCAAGCGGTTAAAATATATATTAGAGAGCAGACTGTTTTGCTCAAGATAGACTTTGACAGTTGGTTCAAACACTTCGCGAATCCAATCACTAAATTTTATTCTTGTGACCCAGACTTTGCTGTTAAACTTACATAAAACTCCGGGATTGATTTGGAGATATTGAACTTTTTGAATGCTCGAAGATTCTCTGAGAGGTAAATATTAACATTGATTTTACCTTGCAATCTCCCATTATACTTGCTTTTGTTGTTATAAATGTCCTGTTGGGCATGTTCTACCAAAATAACCTAGTCTTATCAGTTATCACGATGGTTGACTTGTTGAGGAGTGTATTAGCTTTCTTCTATAATTCTTGAACAGCTAATAACAAATTTATGTGCTGCTACTTTGTCATCCCTAACTGTCTCTCTGTGATTCATTTTATTAAAGTTGTGCCATCGAATAATGAAGAGTCGTTAACCAAAGTATGTGTCATTATCCGTGAGATTTTATTTTTCGTACAACATTCGCCGTTAACCAAGGTACCACTGTATATATATGTGTGTCTGTGTGTGTGTGTGTGTGTGTGTGTGTGTTTTAAGCATATGTGCCCCTTTTCCAAAAAAGAAAACTGCTGGTCACGCTACGCCTATGACTACAACCACGGGTTTAGTATATATCTAATCGTGCCATACATTATGGAGCCATACTAGGAAATTAAGCCGAGAGGAAACTTTCAAATTTCAGAAAAAAATTATCATAAACGTAATTCTAGTCTCACAAACCGATTACTGATTTACAATTCTCCAATATGGATTACTATGGATGCTATTACTATGGATATTATTGGACATAAAAATTCACTAGTGAAAATAATTTTAAAGAATATCTCGTGAAAGTATGGGAGACGACAGACAATTATTTCTTAAAGGGGTGGGGACTACGGAAGAACGTGCAAGGCCGCGTTAAAAATAAATTACAGTTTATAGTCACCCCCTCTAAAATCTCTGTAGCTAATGTTTTAATTTTTCTCAAATGTTGCTCCTAATCCCCCCTCCCCAATGGCCACTTTTGATGAAAATTTAAAATGTATAAGAAGCTTTGCTTATATTTAAAGTATCTAACCTATGTATCCAGTTTAAAGATCTATAGACTGTACTATCTTTTTAACACGGCATTGTCTCCGCTCGAAGGCACTTTCACTTGATGAATTATTATTTTTTCCTAGTAAAATGTCAAAATTGTGTGTTTATGTGCAAAATCTAAAAATTCTACCTTATATATTTTTTTCTGTTACTGCCTTACCCTCTACCCACCTTACTGTGAAAGATTAAGCAACAAAAAATCTTCAGTTTTAAAATTTTCCCTACATTCGTCTTTATTTTATCTCTCTTAAAATCTCTGTATTTAATGTTTTAATTTTTTAATCCCCTCCCCCCACGTCTTCTCCCTAAACATCAATCTTGCTAAAAATTAAAAAACATATTATCCTTTGCTTAAGGTATCTGTGTATCGAGTTTAAAGACAATATTTTCTGTAAATTGCCCTTACCCTCCCTTTCTTTTCTGAAGGCTTACTGTTGAAGAAATAAAGCATTATATTTTTCCTCAGCAAAATATCAAAATTGGATGTTGGGGAATCAAATCTGAAAAATGTATCTCATATTTTTTTTCTGTTACTGCCTTTCCTGTACTCCCTCTCCTCATTATCTTGAAAAGGCCTTAAATATCTTCACATTTTTTTAAATTGGATAACAAGTGCTATTATTGCATCCTAAGTGTTAAGATTCCCTTACACTGAAGTAAACTCCCAACTCCGCTACCCATAAGAAAAAAAAAATTATATATGGCGGTCAAACACAACCCACAATTACTCAGAATAATATGAATAATGTGCAGTTTCGAAAACAGCAGAGCCATTTTTTCGTGGCCTTATTCCAGTTACCATTTTTTTTCCGGATGCCATTTTTACCTATATGCCATTCTTTCCTTGCCCACTTTTTTGCCTCCCGCCTCAACACCTTGCAGTAATTATTAAAACCAAAAAACATCAAACGATATATTAACTTGTTTTATTGTAATTCAACTTATGTAAATAATTGCATGTTAAAAATGTGTACAAATATACTTTTTGCATTATTTTTTTTTAACTTTGTCTTTTAAAACTATTAAAAATCACTTAATGCGGTTTGTTTTGATATTCATGTAATAAAAATGAATTAAAATGTTGCATTACAATTCCTTAAATTTAACTCTCTTATTTCGTGTTGTTAAAAATGCAAAACATTGAGGTGCACAAATAATTATTTTGTCGACTATATTATGTTTCACGTGCTTTTATTTAACTTGTTTGTTGTAATCAATTCTTGCAGTCGATTTTGCTCAAATTTTGCACACAAATTCATTGTTGATGACAATGCCATGCAGTGCCATGATTCATGCAATTTCACAGGCAGGCTCCAAGGACAAAAGTATTTTTTACATTTTTGATTGAAATTACATATCTAACGAACCGACTTTGCTCAAACTTTGCTCACATTGTTGGTGACAATACATATTCATGTTCCTCCAGAGCCGTATCTAATCAGGTGCAAGGTCCAGGAGCAAAATTCTCTGTTACGTTTTTGATTGAAATCACATATCTAACGAACCAATTTTATTCGAATTTTGCATACACGTTCACTGTAATTGACAATGAGCCTATCTTTTTTTTCTTTTTTACTTTGTTTGAAATTAAAGTTTGGATTAAAAGCGTGTACCTTATTTTTTTTTAATTATATATCTTGACTAGTTTTAATAATGCAACTTTCAACTAGTATAAACATTATCACGTTACTTCGCAAATGTATATTAATTTTATTTCAGTATATTGATTTTATTTCAATCAAAAAATATCGTTTTTGTATTGAAACTATTCAATGGAAAAAACATTTTCGCTTGTTTATTTACTTTTTGTATATTTCTAAAATGTTATTGAAATAATTTCTTTTCTCATGTATTCTTAATATAATATTTAATTACATCTTTTAATTTATTTATTACTTTGTTACTTCGACTCAGTTTTTCTCTAAACATTTCATAAATAAAAAAGTTATGAGTCTCTCTATTTTTAATTTAATTTTGATTCGAAAGTAAATTTTAATTACATTCTACTTTCAGCAGTTTTAATTATATTTTTGTCTGCAAAAAAATCTTTACGCAAGAAATATTTAACAATACGAATTCGTTGTACACCTGATTTTTTTTTTTTTCACGACAGTTTTTTTTTTTCAATCTTGAAAGCATAAAAATGCATTAGTGGCATTTCATTTACATTTAAATAACTCAATGGTATTTTTATTATTATGTTAATTTAAACTGTTGAAAGTTTTTTATCTCACTATTAAAAATAAAATACTTTTTCCATCTCTAAAATAAATGAAAAGGAATGTTTGTTTCAAGTAATCAAATACCACTTAGAAATAATATATGCAATTTTGTTTACACAACTCTTATGACATTCCAAAAATGAAAGACGGGAAAGTGTAATTAAAAATGTACATTTAAAAAAATATATGGACGAAAAAAAATATTGATAATACTAAAATTCTTTTATGCTATTTGCTTTTTTCCACATTTTTTTTTACTTTTAATATTCATTTTGTTGCTTTTAAAGTGCAAATTGATGGTATCGAAAAGGGCGTAAATGAATTATTCATATTTGTGAATTAGTAAATCTCACTTATATTTTCTTTAGAAATAAATTGATTTCGTCAGAGAATTATTTTCAAGATCTAATAACAGATGGCGCTATGCATCCTGTTGGCCACATTTCTACAGAGAAGGAAATGCATTCTGTTTCTGCAGAGAATCCACATGTTTATATTGAGGATATGCATTACCTATTAATTTAATTTCAAACTTCAAACTACAACATCAGACAGTTTAAAGAGTTTTTTTTTCTTATGGGATCACACGAAACCGTTAATCAATTTTTCATTCCAATTGTTAATAAACAACTATATAAACTTCCATGGAATACTTTTGTAATGCAAGTTAAAAACATGAAATTTCCAATTTAAAAAATAAATTATTGGACAGAAAATTAATTTCTAGTTATTATAATAAAATCCGAAATCTATACGTTTTGATTTTTACTATACATGTTATTTTATGTACTATACATGTTATTTTATTAGCCAGAAATAATTTTTGCGTTGTGAACTGTGAAATAGATTAATTTAATTTTTTTCCTGAATTTTATAAAAAACACTCGACTTTGGTATAAAAAATTACATTTCTGAATTTCATTTGGGTGATTTCGTACGATATAAATCGTTAAAAATATAAAGATTGAGAAATTTAATTTTCGTAACCAAGATTTTTATTTTTATTTTATTTTATTTTTATTTTAGTTTTAATATTACAAATTGCATTGAACATTTCATATTCAGCTAATTCAATCTCGAATTTTCGAATTCAATTTTAACTTTCAATTTTAATAAAACTTGCCGCAAATAATGCACCTGTTTTAAACATTCCGCAAATTGTCTATTTACATTTACTATTAATGTTACTTTCATTACGATAATTTAATTGTCAGATAAAATTACTTTGAACTCAAACATATGAAATTACTTCAAAGAATTTTAATAACTTCAAGTACGTGAAAGACAATTTAAAAGATTCTGACTACAAAAAAATTTTAAGTGATTCTCCACTGAAAAAGATTAAATAATTCTTATTGAATAACTTTTTAAAATATGCATAGTTCATAATTTTATGTTGTTTAATGTAAATATCTTTGTAATTTTTACGAAGTATCATTAAATAACTAAAAATAATAGTGATAACTTTATCCACTCTAGCATTTTTTTTTCTCGTGATGGTTTCATGTTATATTACTAAAGTTGTGTTTAATGAAGACTTTAATGATTTAAAGAATATACATTTAATGAAGACATTTATTTTCATGTTTGTGAGTTAAATAAGGCTTCTAGGTGCTCTAAACAGGCTCTTAAACAAAATCTTCTATATCTTATAGTAAATGGTTAGCATGACTATGATAATTTTCATTGGAAATTTATTTGTAAAATCAAATTGCCATTTTTTAATTTTTTTTTTTTTTTTTTTTTTTTTTAAGAAAAATATCTTTAATGAAAATAACAACAACAACAACAAAAAATTCAAATACAGTAAATTTTAATATCTAATATGTTTACTAGGAAATAAACTAGCGAGAACTATGGTCGATAAGACTATGAAAGTGGTCTTTTTCAGTGGTTAACATAAAAGTTTCTGAAAAGGGTCTTAAAACAAATCTTCCATATGCAGTAAATGGTAGCATGGCTACGATAATTTGGAGATTTATTTACAAAATCAAGTTTCCTCGTAATATGATTTATTTCTTTAACGAAAATTTCTTTATGAAAATAACAAAGATTCAAATACAATAAATCTTAAACTCTTATATGTTTACTAGGAAATGAACAAAGTGGCCCTTTTCAATGGTGAACATAAAAGTTTCTAAAAAGGATCTCCCATACACTACAATAAATGATAGCATGACTGTGATAATTTTCATTGGCGATTTATTTACAAAATCAAGTTGCTGTAGAGCCTGATTTATCTCTTTTAAAAAATATTTCCTTAATGAAAATAACAAAAAAATACAGTAAATCTTAAAGTCTTATATGCTTACTAGGAAATGAACTAGAAATATCTCTATGATCGATAAGACTATGAAAGTGACACTTTTCAACGGTGAACATAAAAGTATCTAAAACGCTACAGTAAATGGCAGCATGAAAATGATAATTTGGAGATTTATTTGCAAAATCAGGTTTCTTTGGAATATGATTTATTTCTTTAACAAAAATTTCTTTATAAAAATTAAAAAAAATTCAAATACAATAAATCCTAAAGTCTTATATGTTTACTAGGAAATGAACTATAAAAGACCATGGTCCATAAGACTATAACCATAGAAAATACCATAACTGGCCCTTTTGAATGGTGAACGTAAAAGTTTCTGAAAAAGGTCTTAACCTAAATCTTCCATAAGCTATAATAAATAGTAGCATGACTATGATCACTGTCATTGGATATTTATTTATAAAATCGAGTTGTCTTGCAGCATGATTTATTTCTTAAATAAAAATTTCTTTAATAAAAATAACAAAAAAAAAAAATTCAAATACAGTAAATCTTATATGTTTAATATGAAATGAACTGGCAAGGACTATGGTCATTAAGACTATGAAAGTGGCCTTTTCAATGGTGAAGACCCATAACAATTTCTTCTTTTTTTTTCTTATAATTTTGAAATATGTTTATTATATCTGTTCAATGTCATATAATATGTTATATACTAAAACTAAGTACAGCTATTAAACAGAGCATATTTGATGGCCAAACTTTGCTTTTTACATTGTACTACTTTTAAAAAATATATTTTATTTATTTATTGCACAGAGAGAAAATGAAGGTATTTTGATTTTTATATATGTTTATATCAGAGGAATAAGGATTTAAACATTAGAAAAAATAACTCGTACCTCAATTCGCTCATAATTAACAAAAAAAAAAAAAAATTCGTTTACAAGTTAAATAAAATTTGTTATATTGGTTTTTTTTTCATATATTTTTACACATTATATAAAATTATAATTCTGCAATACCAATAAATAAATTATATTTATATAGTGTCAATAAATAAATTATATTTATATATTGTCAATAATTAAATTATTTTTTTTTATATTATATCATTTTAAATAAGCATTTTATATTATATACTTAGCGTATTTTTTGTATTATGATTTTAAAATTTTCCGGGCGCCACATATAGTCTTATTGATTCTAGTCATTTTAGTGACCTTTCACATCTAAAGCGTTACCCCAATAAATCAATGAATCTAAGAAAAACCTAATAACTCAAAACATAACTAAAACATAACATAACTCAAAATATAACTAAAGTTTGAAGTCAAAAACTAGTTCATGGTGATAATCTCCAAAATTTTTTACAGAGCGTTACGAAATTAATGAAAATGTGTTTTACACTATTTCTTCACTTTGAAAATGCACATTCAGCCATAAACTGCTGAATGGATCTCAAAACAGCTGGATTATAATTAGATAATAATTACAAAATAGATAAATATTAAAACAAAGAAAATTATTCCTCATAAAAATAGTTCAGTCAATAAAATTTTTAATTTACAAGCATCACCCAATAGTAATAGTAAACTGAAATCTTTAAAATATTGCATAAGATTGACAACTAATATATTTTATTCCTAATCTACTGCAGTAAAACATGTTCGATGCCTCACTCCCTCCTGAATGCATCCTGTTCTTTATTTCAAAAATCTATTGAAAAACTGCCATTGTTAAATGTTTTGAACTTCTACAATCGATTATTAAATTAAAGAATTTTTTTTTCAGAGAATTTGTTTTAAATAAATATGTATAATTAAAAAACATTAGTGTTATGATGAATACGTGCGAAAACTTAAGTATGGAATAGCACGTACCACCAGAATAAATTTAGATGAACAATTTTCTCAAGACTTCATAAAGGAGTGCTTTTTTCAGTCCAATATATACATATATATATAGTCGAACCTCGTTAACGCGAACACTCAAGGGGAAACTTGTTTTGTTCGTGTTAAAAGTAGTTCATGTTATCCGAACTTAAGCACATTACCTATGCAACTGGACGAGGCAATCAGAAACAGTTCGTGCTAAAAGTAATTCGTGTTAACGAGGTTTGACTGTATATATATATATATATTAAAATAGTAGTATTAGCATACGTGCTTATTAAGGAGTCTATGATCTTCTTCTTGGAAAAGGAAGAGAAGCAATACCTGTGCTTCTACAGAAGTTATTCTGCTCTTTATTATAAACACGTACATTTTAATAGATTAGTGCTTTATGAGCGACTGCTTTTCGTCCCAACTTTGAATTACAATTTTAAAAATGCAAAATTGATGTGCGGTTTTAAGGGTGGGTTTGGAAAAGATATGTTAATATTTAGAAAGACAATATACGGACTCACATCATAAGGACCGGCCGTAGATTTCAAAATTAAAGATAAACGAATTTGCATGAAATGGTGTTACGTGTTTTTGCGCTAAGTGAAATTGTAGTATACTATATTCTCTGTGTAACATCTGCCTAGAGTCCTGCACGAACCCGAAAATTCTGCTGAAAGTCAACAGGAAACCGACAAAAAAAAATTGTCAACCCGAAACCAACCCGAACCTGAAATATTGCGACCTAAACTCACAATGGAAGAAAATTAATCTATATGTCGATACAATTATGGAAAAGTAGTCTACAATTATATCTCTATTATCAATTTTTTTTTTTTTATAATAAAAATGAACATATATACACTCATTAATATTTATATATATATAGTATATAGTTCTATTTTTTTATTCAATTGAAAAAATATTCAAGACTTTCTTTAAAAAATAGGGTAACCCAAAACCAACATGAACCTGTAATGTAAAGTCAACCCGATCTGAATCCGACCCACAATGAATAAAATTAGCGTTACAGGACTCTACACCCATCTGCCTTTTATAGGAACAAAAAAAATCGAATAAGATGTGAAACCTGAACCTTAACAATTATTTTAACAATGTTACTAATGTTGACATTACTAGGATGATTAAAACATGCCCATATCAGAAGAAATTAAAAGTGCATTCTCATACAAAAATCTACATATCAATTTCGTTATGGTTCAAATATTAAAACGATATTAAAATACGTTTAAACAATCACTGACCATGCGCGGTAATATAGACCAAATCATCGGTATAGGCTATAAAACCACTATTTAATGGATATCCAATCACGTTTATGTAAGTTAAAACAGATATTTACAGAGGTTTAAATGAAGCTTAAAATACTTAACCGAAGTCATAAATATTTTTCAGCTATGTCAGAAAATGTTAAAAATGCATAACTAAAAATAAAGTTTAGCATTATTATCACTATACACAATAAATAGTTTTTCTCAAAATTTATCATGTTATGTTCATTCAGCTTATCATGTTACGTTGAAATTAACAATTGTTTTAACAATGTTACAAAGTACCCTATGAAGTTATTATGATGATTTAAACATACTTTTTACAGAAGAATTTGAAACTGCATTCTCATATAAAAACACTTCACGCATTGATTTATTTTGGAAATAAAATATTTTATTAACATTTTTTTTTTCGAGAATACTTATTTTACTATTCATATTTCACTCAAAAAATTAATTTGTTGAAATAAAAATTGTAAAATTGTGTTTGGATATTTCTTGGAAAAATTGTAGAAAAAAAACGAATATGAAAATATAATTAAGGCAGATATTTTTAAAAAGTATCAAAAAGTAATTAAGAGTTCGAAATTTTATTCTTTTACTGAGAAATCCGGCACAAAAAAAAATATTTTTTATTGCTGTATTTTTCGGAATGTAATTCCTTTTCCTGCAGTGTTGTGCTTATATAACAGTTGCTATGAGCATAGAAAATATTTCTACAATTTCAATTTTTACAGAAAGATTAAAATTTCAAACTATTCTTAATTTTTTTCAAACAATATCTCAATTTACATAATGATTTAATTTTGACTTTAAAAAGGATTTCTTGACAATTTATATATATATATATATATATATATATATATATATATATTTTAAAGCAGATATATGATATTTTAAAGCAGATATATGATATAACGCTAAAACATAATAACCAACATTGCCTAAAAAATAGTTTTCAACTCATTAATAAAATACATAATATCAATCCGGTAAAATTCATAAAAACATTGGATTTTAATGATTTATTTAATAACATTGATATAAAAGACTTACATAAAACAATGTGTATATTATTTAAAGAATTTAAATCTCAATTAAAATTAAAAGAACATATTTCAGTAAATTTTTTTAAAACTTTACTAAATTTTACATTGCATAATAATTACATTATATATGACAATATTATCTATAAACAATGCCAGGGAATTCCGCAGGGCGGAACCGCATCTAGTATTCTCTCTGACCTTTACTTATATTATTATGAAAGAAATATAAGTCCGAACAATGATTATGTATTTTATCGCTATATTGATGACATTATCATATTTTATTTCAATGAAAAAAATTGCACATCACCACTCATTTTTTATCCTACTCAGCTTAAATTAAGCGAAAATGATTTAATTAATAATAATATAAACTTTCTTGACTTAAAAATTAATATTACTAATAATTATAAATTAATTTTTGATATTTATGATAAGAGATTTGATTTCCCATTTAAAGTAAATATTTTTACCAATTATGCTTCATGTTTACATAAATCTGTTTATAAAAATATAATTATCAATTATCTACATCGTATAAAATACTTATGCTCAGATATAAATAAAAACAAAAATATTAGATATATTCGAGATCAAGCAAAAATATATGGATATCCTATTTTTATGATAAATTCAATCATCAACTCTTTTAAATAACATTTATTATATAATTTAAATATAAACATGGTATGTAATAAATTATTGTTTTAGTGTGCGATAACATATAACAAAAGATATAGAAAATAATAATTATAACATACATTATTACAATTATAACATATTAGGAAATTTAATATTTAATATTTGTTTGAACATTATATACACTTTATGTAGAAAATTACAAATATAACATACATAATTACAATTATAACATATTAGGAAATTTAATATTTGATTGAACATTATTTATACTTTGTATAGTTGTGATTGTGCGTTGCCGATCACCTCTGTTTAAGGTATTATTGATGTGCAGTTTTCATACATTTATAAATTAACTTATACAATAACAAATTAAATTATACAATGATAACATTGGTGATTATAACTCATATATATATATCTATTTGCAATATATATAAAAATAAATATATATAGTTTTTATTTTTGTCTATGAATAATTAAAATTAACAAGTATTTTAATTACTGCATTGCATTAATTTGATTGAAAAACAGTAGTAATACTATTAATTATCAACATTATAAATTTTGAGATATTTTGAATTGTTTATGAATTATTTAATTAGATATTTAAATTAATCTATAAATATAAAATATATTTACAGTGTAGTATAAATTAAACATTAATTATTTAAAAACAAGTCTAATATATATTTAAGTAGTAGTAAAAATAAAACATTAATTATTTAATAAATGTCTATAATATCAGTGGATTAACACAGCTGGCAGCAAAAATAATTTGAATTAAAATAATATTTCTTTTACATAATATATTCTTGTTAAGAATATCTGAAATGCTGTGCAAGTTGAATTAATTCTGTGTAGATTTATTCATATAGTAGTATTATATTTTATTTGAATTTTAAGTAAAACTACTAGTTAGTATTGTTCTTTAAAGTTTATTTATATAAATAAATCTAATGAAGTGAGTATGTAACTAATAAAGTGGATATTTAACTAAATATTAATTATGAACTATTATAATACCAATAGATGGCGACACTTTACCTTTCAGGTAGTTGTAGATAATACTGTTAATATTATATTTAATTTAACTATAGAGGGAGCTATTGATTGTATATTAATTTTACTTTCAGGAATTAAAATTGGATGGAGTAATATATATTCACGGATATAAATTTGTTATAAGTGTATTAAAACCAGAATTATTTTGAGTGTTTTTGAATCATTTTGTGATTGGGTGTCATTTATGGGGTTGTATTTTAAAAAAAGTGTGCTCTCAACTTGTCTTACAAATCATTTCTCTCAACTCGACTTAGTTAACATGTATGATGCATTGCCATGTGGATGTGAATATTATGTAGACGTTGTGACATTTTAAGGATTCTGTATAAT
The DNA here is from genome assembly GCA_963931845.1 of Maratus michaelseni. Classification (NCBI taxonomy): domain Eukaryota; kingdom Metazoa; phylum Arthropoda; class Arachnida; order Araneae; family Salticidae; genus Maratus; species Maratus michaelseni. The sequence continues at coordinate 249,703,093 of OZ007590.1, read as the reverse complement.
TATTGTGAGTAAAATATTTTATCTACACTTTACGCGTTCATATTTCCAATTTTATTATTTCAAAACTGTTATCTCGTGGTAATTTAGTGAGGTGTTAATTACAGTTTTTTGGATAATCGATGTGAGTGAAATATATTGTATTTTCTTAATGGTTTTTTATTTCCTATTTAAATATTTCCAAATTTTAATATTTCCAATTGTTGTCTGGTAATAATTCAGTGTACCTGGATGATTCTACTGATCTTAGCATTATGCCAGTAGAATTATGAAACACTGAATTATTATTTAAAACACATGTGGGTGCATCCAGGCTGATGAGTACATGTGCATGTGTTTTTTCCATGTCCAATTCATATTTAATTCTCATGTGGTCCAATTTTCCATTGTGTATGGTTCATATTTAATTTGTTAATCCATTTGTGTTTACTTAATTGCAACTCCAATTTATAATTTTTTTTCCCCCTTTCTCTCTATTTCTTTTTTCAATATTCTTTTGGTATGAGTAAAATTTGGCCAATTACCATTGAAGCATCAGCTATGGTAATATTATGTTTGCACATGTTAATTATTAGCTATGTGGTATTCTGTATACACAGTATCATTGATTATCTCTTTGGAGATTTATGTAGAATAGAACTTGATATGTTTTTTGAAATTCATAGATATTATAATTATTTAACATTCTATAAAATTATGCTGCATTGCGCAAATTGGTATGGAATGGTTTTTACATATTCTTTTCAATATTCTTTTCAACAATTAGCTAGTTAAAATATTGATTTTTATATGATACCATAATTTAGCCTAATTGGCTCACAAATCACTTTGATTAACTTCTGTTTGAAATACATAGTTATTATAGCTGCATTGCGCTTTTAATGGTGTATTTAATAATAATTTAATAATAATAATATTTTAGTATTACTATTATTTCCTGGTATCATTTGTTTATCTATTGAATTTTCAAGGGCATCTTTATAAAATCTTATTCAGGTTCTAATGATTTTTTTTTTTTTTTTTTTTTTTACCAACATTAATTTTGTACTGACTTATGACTGCTAGGGGTTTTTATATTGTTGTCTTTTGATGTTAGTTTGCTTAATGGGACTTTATGTATATATGTAAATAGTTTTATTATATAGCTTTATTATATTTAATCAAGTATTAAACAGTCAATCTTAATATTTTTTTTTTTATTTTTTTTTTTATTTTTTTTTTTTTTTTTTATGGATATTCAAGTAATATTAAGATTGATTCATAACAATTTTTTTTTTTAAATATGTTATAGATATATTTAATATGTATTTCTTGCAATTTTTATTGCTATCAAACAAATATGGCAGTTATTAGTAAAATGTTAGATACTGGCAATTTAGGCCTTGGTGGATCCAGGACTAATGCTCGGTACAGGAAGATTATTAGGGATCTTCCTGGATCGTTATCAGATAACCTATTCTATTGTCCCAAGCCTGTACTATGTTTTCGAGAGTGTGAATCTAAGCGTTGTCTTACATGTCCATTAGCTGATAAGTCACAGATTTCAAATAATAACAATCTTAATTTGGTAAAATTTTGTAAAGCATACAATGTAATCTATTCATTGAAATGCAATTCGTGTAACATGGAATATATTGGACAGTCTTGTCAAAAATTACATAAGCGGCTAAATTTACATCGTTCTCATATTGATAAATAAAAATTCTAAATTTCAAACAACTCATAATATTGAATATACTCATTTCAAAAATCATGATTTTAAAAATATTACTATTAAAATACTTAAAATACAAAAAAATTTTACTGAACGACTTTTTCTAGAATCTAAATATATAAGACATTTTAATACTACATATCCTTATGGATTAAATCAATTAGTATACAAAAAATCACATCCTGTATTTTCAGATTTAACTAAATATGAAAATTATAAAAATCTTTATTCCGGATTAAATTTTTCAAACTTAAAAAAAACTTCTAGATCTGGTAGAGGTAAACATAATAACAAAAAATTCACTGATGATATTGTGATTCAACAGGAGCTTGATAATCTTGAGGCACAATTTTGTAATGATTATTGTTGGCTTGCTATAAGAAAACATGTTTTTAGTATAAAAAAGAAATATATAAACCAATATTTCAAGGTATTTAAAAAGAATCAATATTCTCCACATTTTTGTGATATCTTTTATGATATTCTACATTATAGAGCAAACCTATTAAATACAAGTCTTTCCAATAAACCTAAATATAAAACTAATAATACACAATTAATTATAAATTTTTCCAATCATGTATTTAATAATATAAATTTACACAATATAATAAACAACATTAATAATAATTTTCCAATAAAAAATTTTACCATTCACAAGACATATAAATATAATCGCACACTTGGACGTAAAATTTTTAATTACAATTCTTTTGCAAAAAATTTGGTCTCTTCAAAGAATTACCCATGTTATTGTAATGACCCAAAATATCAAAAGTATATAAATACAACACATGGTCATATCATTACTGGTGATCTTAATATTGTAGAACAACCTATTTTACAAAACTTAATGCATAATGGCACTAAATTTCGTCTTCCATATAAGTGTAATATCAAATCCATAATATTGCAGTTTATTCAAGATATTGATTTGTTTATATATAAAATTGCTGTTGATTACAATAAACCAATCGAATATTTCAGTGAATGGAGATTTTCTGTAATTGATAAATTAAAAAATGAAATTATAAAAAATTATCATCATATTACACATGCAGCTTTTAAAAACATAAATAAACATATATCAGAATTACAAAACAAATTTATAATTACTTATGTAGATAAATCTCCAAATAATTATGCTATCATTTGTAAAGAATACTATAAAGTGTTAATTCACAATGCAATCAACACAAGTAATATTTTTAATAAAACTAAATTAAATATTGAAATAAATAACAGAAAATTATTAAATTATCACAAATTACTAAAAATCAAATGTAATAATTTTAATTATCCTTATCTTGTTATAATTCCAAAATTTCATAAAAATCCTATTAAATTTCGCACTGTTACCATCGGTTGTAACACATATAATAAAAATGCAAGCAATTTACTACTTAATATTTTAAAGCAGATATATGATATAACGCTAAAACATAATAACCAACATTGCCTAAAAAATAGTTTTCAACTCATTAATAAAATACATAATATCAATCCGGTAAAATTCATAAAAACATTGGATTTTAATGATTTATTTAATAACATTGATATAAAAGACTTACATAAAACAATGTGTATATTATTTAAAGAATTTAAATCTCAATTAAAATTAAAAGAACATATTTCAGTAAATTTTTTTAAAACTTTACTAAATTTTACATTGCATAATAATTACATTATATATGACAATATTATCTATAAACAATGCCAGGGAATTCCGCAGGGCGGAACCGCATCTAGTATTCTCTCTGACCTTTACTTATATTATTATGAAAGAAATATAAGTCCGAACAATGATTATGTAATTTATCGCTATATTGATGACATTATCATATTTTATTTCAATGAAAAAAATTGCACATCACCACTCATTTTTTATCCTACTCAGCTTAAATTAAGCGAAAATGATTTAATTAATAATAATATAAACTTTCTTGACTTAAAAATTAATATTACTAATAATTATAAATTAATTTTTGATATTTATGATAAGAGATTTGATTTCCCATTTAAAGTAAATATTTTTACCAATTATGCTTCATGTTTACATAAATCTGTTTATAAAAATATAATTATCAATTATCTACATCGTATAAAATACTTATGCTCAGATATAAATAAAAACAAAAATATTAGATATATTCGAGATCAAGCAAAAATATATGGATATCCTATTTTTATGATAAATTCAATCATCAACTCTTTTAAATAACATTTATTATATAATTTAAATATAAACATGGTATGTAATAAATTATTGTTTTAGTGTGCGATAACATATAACAAAAGATATAGAAAATAATAATTATAACATACATTATTACAATTATAACATATTAGGAAATTTAATATTTAATATTTGTTTGAACATTATATACACTTTATGTAGAAAATTACAAATATAACATACATAATTACAATTATAACATATTAGGAAATTTAATATTTGATTGAACATTATTTATACTTTGTATAGTTGTGATTGTGCGTTGCCGATCACCTCTGTTTAAGGTATTATTGATGTGCAGTTTTCATACATTTATAAATTAACTTATACAATAACAAATTAAATTATACAATGATAACATTGGTGATTATAACTCATATATATATATCTATTTGCAATATATATAAAAATAAATATATATAGTTTTTATTTTTGTCTATGAATAATTAAAATTAACAAGTATTTTAATTACTGCATTGCATTAATTTGATTGAAAAACAGTAGTAATACTATTAATTATCAACATTATAAATTTTGAGATATTTTGAATTGTTTATGAATTATTCAATTAGATATTTAAATTAATCTATAAATATAAAATATATTTACAATGTAGTATAAATTAAACATTAATTATTTAAAAACAAGTCTAATATATATTTAAGTAGTAGTAAAAATAAAACATTAATTATTTAATAAATGTCTATAATATCAGTGGATTAACACAGCTGGCAGCAAAAATAATTTGAATTAAAATAATATTTCTTTTACATAATATATTCTTGTTAAGAATATCTGAAATGCTGTGCAAGTTGAATTAATTCTGTGTAGATTTATTCATATAGTAGTATTATATTTTATTTGAATTTTAAGTAAAACTACTAGTTAGTATTGTTCTTTAAAGTTTATTTATATAAATAAATCTAATGAAGTGAGTATGTAACTAATAAAGTGGATATTTAACTAAATATTAATTATGAACTATTATAATACCAATAGATGGCGACACTTTACCTTTCAGGTAGTTGTAGATAATACTGTTAATATTATATTTAATTTAACTATAGAGGGAGCTATTGATTGTATATTAATTTTACTTTCAGGAATTAAAATTGGATGGAGTAATATATATTCACGGATATAAATTTGTTATAAGTGTATTAAAACCAGAATTATTTTGAGTGTTTTTGAATCATTTTGTGATTGGGTGTCATTTATGGGGTTGTATTTTAAAAAAAGTGTGCTCTCAACTTGTCTTACAAATCATTTCTCTCAACTCGACTTAGTTAACATGTATGATGCATTGCCATGTGGATGTGAATATTATGTAGACGTTGTGACATTTTAAGGATTCTGTATAATTATTGTGAGTAAAATATTTTATCTACACTTTACGCGTTCATATTTCCAATTTTATTATTTCAAAACTGTTATCTCGTGGTAATTTAGTGAGGTGTTAATTACAGTTTTTTGGATAATCGATGTGAGTGAAATATATTGTATTTTCTTAATGGTTTTTTATTTCCTATTTAAATATTTCCAAATTTTAATATTTCCAATTGTTGTCTGGTAATAATTCAGTGTACCTGGATGATTCTACTGATCTTAGCATTATGCCAGTAGAATTATGAAACACTGAATTATTATTTAAAACACATGTGGGTGCATCCAGGCTGATGAGTACATGTGCATGTGTTTTTTCCATGTCCAATTCATATTTAATTCTCATGTGGTCCAATTTTCCATTGTGTATGGTTCATATTTAATTTGTTAATCCATTTGTGTTTACTTAATTGCAACTCCAATTTATAATTTTTTTTTCCCCCTTTCTCTCTATTTCTTTTTTCAATATTCTTTTGGTATGAGTAAAATTTGGCCAATTACCATTGAAGCATCAGCTATGGTAATATTATGTTTGCACATGTTAATTATTAGCTATGTGGTATTCTGTATACACAGTATCATTGATTATCTCTTTGGAGATTTATGTAGAATAGAACTTGATATGTTTTTTGAAATTCATAGATATTATAATTATTTAACATTCTATAAAATTATGCTGCATTGCGCAAATTGGTATGGAATGGTTTTTACATATTCTTTTCAATATTCTTTTCAACAATTAGCTAGTTAAAATATTGATTTTTATATGATACCATAATTTAGCCTAATTGGCTCACAAATCACTTTGATTAACTTCTGTTTGAAATACATAGTTATTATAGCTGCATTGCGCTTTTAATGGTGTATTTAATAATAATTTAATAATAATAATATTTTAGTATTACTATTATTTCCTGGTATCATTTGTTTATCTATTGAATTTTCAAGGGCATCTTTATAAAATCTTATTCAGGTTCTAATGATTTTTTTTTTTTTTTTTTTTTTTTTTTTTTACCAACATTAATTTTGTACTGACTTAAGACTGCTAGGGGTTTTTATATTGTTGTCTTTTGATGTTAGTTTGCTTAATGGGACTTTATGTATATATGTAAATAGTTTTATTATATAGCTTTATTATATTTAATCAAGTATTAAACAGTCAATCTTAATATTTTTTTTTTTTTTTTATTTTTTTTTTTTTTATTTTTTTTTTTTTTATGGATATTCAAGTAATATTAAGATTGATTCATAACAATTTTTTTTTTTAAATATGTTATAGATATATTTAATATGTATTTCTTGCAATTTTTATTGCTATCAAACAAATATGGCAGTTATTAGTAAAATGTTAGATACTGGCAATTTAGGCCTTGGTGGATCCAGGACTAATGCTCGGTACAGGAAGATTATTAGGGATCTTCCTGGATCGTTATCAGATAACCTATTCTATTGTCCCAAGCCTGTACTATGTTTTCGAGAGTGTGAATCTAAGCGTTGTCTTACATGTCCATTAGCTGATAAGTCACAGATTTCAAATAATAACAATCTTAATTTGGTAAAATTTTGCAAAGCATACAATGTAATCTATTCATTGAAATGCAATTCGTGTAACATGGAATATATTGGACAGTCTTGTCAAAAATTACATAAGCGGCTAAATTTACATCGTTCTCATATTGATAAATAAAAATTCTAAATTTCAAACAACTCATAATATTGAATATACTCATTTCAAAAATCATGATTTTAAAAATATTACTATTAAAATACTTAAAATACAAAAAAATTTTACTGAACGACTTTTTCTAGAATCTAAATATATAAGACATTTTAATACTACATATCCTTATGGATTAAATCAATTAGTATACAAAAAATCACATCCTGTATTTTCAGATTTAACTAAATATGAAAATTATAAAAATCTTTATTCCGGATTAAATTTTTCAAACTTAAAAAAAACTTCTAGATCTGGTAGAGGTAAACATAATAACAAAAAATTCACTGATGATATTGTGATTCAACAGGAGCTTGATAATCTTGAGGCACAATTTTGTAATGATTATTGTTGGCTTGCTATAAGAAAACATGTTTTTAGTATAAAAAAGAAATATATAAACCAATATTTCAAGGTATTTAAAAAGAATCAATATTCTCCACATTTTTGTGATATCTTTTATGATATTCTACATTATAGAGCAAACCTATTAAATACAAGTCTTTCCAATAAACCTAAATATAAAACTAATAATACACAATTAATTATAAATTTTTCCAATCATGTATTTAATAATATAAATTTACACAATATAATAAACAACATTAATAATAATTTTCCAATAAAAAATTTTACCATTCACAAGACATATAAATATAATCGCACACTTGGACGTAAAATTTTTAATTACAATTCTTTTGCAAAAAATTTGGTCTCTTCAAAGAATTACCCATGTTATTGTAATGACCCAAAATATCAAAAGTATATAAATACAACACATGGTCATATCATTACTGGTGATCTTAATATTGTAGAACAACCTATTTTACAAAACTTAATGCATAATGGCACTAAATTTCGTCTTCCATATAAGTGTAATATCAAATCCATAATATTGCAGTTTATTCAAGATATTGATTTGTTTATATATAAAATTGCTGTTGATTACAATAAACCGATCGAATATTTCAGTGAATGGAGATTTTCTGTAATTGATAAATTAAAAAATGAAATTATAAAAAATTATCATCATATTACACATGCAGCTTTTAAAAACATAAATAAACATATATCAGAATTACAAAACAAATTTATAATTACTTATGTAGATAAATCTCCAAATAATTATGCTATCATTTGTAAAGAATACTATAAAGTGTTAATTCACAATGCAATCAACACAAGTAATATTTTTAATAAAACTAAATTAAATATTGAAATAAATAACAGAAAATTATTAAATTATCACAAATTACTAAAAATCAAATGTAATAATTTTAATTATCCTTATCTTGTTATAATTCCAAAATTTCATAAAAATCCTATTAAATTTCGCACTGTTACCATCGGTTGTAACACATATAATAAAAATGCAAGCAATTTACTACTTAATATTTTAAAGCAGATATATGATATAACGCTAAAACATAATAACCAACATTGCCTAAAAAATAGTTTTCAACTCATTAATAAAATACATAATATCAATCCGGTAAAATTCATAAAAACATTGGATTTTAATGATTTATTTAATAACATTGATATAAAAGACTTACATAAAACAATGTGTATATTATTTAAAGAATTTAAATCTCAATTAAAATTAAAAGAACATATTTCAGTAAATTTTTTTAAAACTTTACTAAATTTTACATTGCATAATAATTACATTATATATGACAATATTATCTATAAACAATGCCAGGGAATTCCGCAGGGCGGAACCGCATCTAGTATTCTCTCTGACCTTTACTTATATTATTATGAAAGAAATATAAGTCCGAACAATGATTATGTATTTTATCGCTATATTGATGACATTATCATATTTTATTTCAATGAAAAAAATTGCACATCACCACTCATTTTTTATCCTACTCAGCTTAAATTAAGCGAAAATGATTTAATTAATAATAATATAAACTTTCTTGACTTAAAAATTAATATTACTAATAATTATAAATTAATTTTTGATATTTATGATAAGAGATTTGATTTCCCATTTAAAGTAAATATTTTTACCAATTATGCTTCATGTTTACATAAATCTGTTTATAAAAATATAATTATCAATTATCTACATCGTATAAAATACTTATGCTCAGATATAAATAAAAACAAAAATATTAGATATATTCGAGATCAAGCAAAAATATATGGATATCCTATTTTTATGATAAATTCAATCATCAACTCTTTTAAATAACATTTATTATATAATTTAAATATAAACATGGTATGTAATAAATTATTGTTTTAGTGTGCGATAACATATAACAAAAGATATAGAAAATAATAATTATAACATACATTATTACAATTATAACATATTAGGAAATTTAATATTTAATATTTGTTTGAACATTATATACACTTTATGTAGAAAATTACAAATATAACATACATAATTACAATTATAACATATTAGGAAATTTAATATTTGATTGAACATTATTTATACTTTGTATAGTTGTGATTGTGCGTTGCCGATCACCTCTGTTTAAGGTATTATTGATGTGCAGTTTTCATACATTTATAAATTAACTTATACAATAACAAATTAAATTATACAATGATAACATTGGTGATTATAACTCATATATATATATCTATTTGCAATATATATAAAAATAAATATATATAGTTTTTATTTTTGTCTATGAATAATTAAAATTAACAAGTATTTTAATTACTGCATTGCATTAATTTGATTGAAAAACAGTAGTAATACTATTAATTATCAACATTATAAATTTTGAGATATTTTGAATTGTTTATGAATTATTCAATTAGATATTTAAATTAATCTATAAATATAAAATATATTTACAATGTAGTATAAATTAAACATTAATTATTTAAAAACAAGTCTAATATATATTTAAGTAGTAGTAAAAATAAAACATTAATTATTTAATAAATGTCTATAATATCAGTGGATTAACACAGCTGGCAGCAAAAATAATTTGAATTAAAATAATATTTCTTTTACATAATATATTCTTGTTAAGAATATCTGAAATGCTGTGCAAGTTGAATTAATTCTGTGTAGATTTATTCATATAGTAGTATTATATTTTATTTGAATTTTAAGTAAAACTACTAGTTAGTATTGTTCTTTAAAGTTTATTTATATAAATAAATCTAATGAAGTGAGTATGTAACTAATAAAGTGGATATTTAACTAAATATTAATTATGAACTATTATAATACCAATAGATGGCGACACTTTACCTTTCAGGTAGTTGTAGATAATACTGTTAATATTATATTTAATTTAACTATAGAGGGAGCTATTGATTGTATATTAATTTTACTTTCAGGAATTAAAATTGGATGGAGTAATATATATTCACGGATATAAATTTGTTATAAGTGTATTAAAACCAGAATTATTTTGAGTGTTTTTGAATCATTTTGTGATTGGGTGTCATTTATGGGGTTGTATTTTAAAAAAAGTGTGCTCTCAACTTGTCTTACAAATCATTTCTCTCAACTCGACTTAGTTAACATGTATGATGCATTGCCATGTGGATGTGAATATTATGTAGACGTTGTGACATTTTAAGGATTCTGTATAATTATTGTGAGTAAAATATTTTATCTACACTTTACGCGTTCATATTTCCAATTTTATTATTTCAAAACTGTTATCTCGTGGTAATTTAGTGAGGTGTTAATTACAGTTTTTTGGATAATCGATGTGAGTGAAATATATTGTATTTTCTTAATGGTTTTTTATTTCCTATTTAAATATTTCCAAATTTTAATATTTCCAATTGTTGTCTGGTAATAATTCAGTGTACCTGGATGATTCTACTGATCTTAGCATTATGCCAGTAGAATTATGAAACACTGAATTATTATTTAAAACACATGTGGGTGCATCCAGGCTGATGAGTACATGTGCATGTGTTTTTTCCATGTCCAATTCATATTTAATTCTCATGTGGTCCAATTTTCCATTGTGTATGGTTCATATTTAATTTGTTAATCCATTTGTGTTTACTTAATTGCAACTCCAATTTATAATTTTTTTTTCCCCCTTTCTCTCTATTTCTTTTTTCAATATTCTTTTGGTATGAGTAAAATTTGGCCAATTACCATTGAAGCATCAGCTATGGTAATATTATGTTTGCACATGTTAATTATTAGCTATGTGGTATTCTGTATACACAGTATCATTGATTATCTCTTTGGAGATTTATGTAGAATAGAACTTGATATGTTTTTTGAAATTCATAGATATTATAATTATATATATATATATATATATATATATAAATTACATTATAAGCTTGCATTTGTGTTTTTTTTTTTTTTTTTTTTTTTTTTACTTATGTTTCACTTTTTGAATAAATACTTCATTTGTTAGGACTATGTTTTATAATGTGTAATTTGACATAGCTATTTGGGATAATAATTTCATTGCATTTGGTCAGTTATTTCTGTTTCAATGGTTAATTTTTGCAATAAGTTTTTATATATATATATATATATATATATATATAATATGCCTAGTGAAAAAATATTGAAAAATAAATTAATGATTTTTTTTTCATTAAATTGAATAGGAAAATGATATCAAAACTATCAAAAACATGTAATGGAAATGAAATCGCAAATTAGAAATTGCGTATATATATTTTTTAATATGACATCATTTTTATCGGTGAAAAATTTTTGTATATACATAAATTCGAATACTTGGTATATGAAAAATGTAGTTTAAATATATTTTGCCGTTTCTAACATTAATTACATTTAATACAAAAAGCATGTTTGATGTTAAGCTCTGCTTAAAATCTAAAAAATTCCAAAGTCGTTTTGCGATTAAGTGTAAAGTAGGATCACTTTAAGTATTTTTTTAAACAAAATAGTAGCTTAGTAATAGGTTATAGCAATAGTAGTTAGTTATAGGTAATAGTAGCTTAGAATAGTAAAACACTTTACTTTTATTTAAACTGTATTAATTTTTATGAATGTTAGTGAATCAAGTTATAAAAGCTGTGATTCAAGTAAAAGTAATAATAACAATATTTTTCAAGTTTAAATCAGTAAAGAAAATAATAATACGTCAAGTAATAAAAAAAATCTGTTTTTTCTTATTTTATAAACCACCAGTTATTACATAAACCCCAACACTTGCGACTTTATTACAATATATTTTTATGATAAAGTAAATAATAAAGTTTGACTATGGTGAGGCTATAAGGCTTCTATAAAAGTATGTTGTGAATCAAAAAGCGAAAATTTATTCAGAACATAATTTTATTTTCAACTTAAACAAGAACGTAAAATAATACATCAGGCATAGATTATGAAACACTTTCCAACATCAGTAGAATAGTATTAAGATTTTTTTTTCATACAATGACAAGAAATATCTAAGTAAGCAATTTAAAAAAACATAATTCAGTAAAAATCCATTTTCATCAATTGCTGTCCATATCCGGCACTGTTAAAAATTTGCAGTAAACTGTCCAGTCATTCGACCGTTTTTTTTAAATGGTTACATAACCGTTATTTAACTCTATTTTGACCATAATATAAGCAATTATATGGTCAGAATATAAGTGCATTGCGGTTATAAAACCGTTTTCTATAAAAACGGTCAAATGACTGGACAGTTTGCTGCAAATTTTTAACAGTGGGTGATGTGTGCGAATTCTTTCGTGCAGCCATGTATATGATCTATAGAATTTATGCATACCACGTAATACACTAAAAATTAGATAAGTTGGCAAATGCATACCACAGTGGAAGACGCACTTCCAGCAATTATCGAGCACAATCGGTCCTATAACCGAATTTTTTTTATGCGTCTCTGTAAATGAACGATAACCATTACGCACTCCATAATTTATAGAAAACATGTTGTAGTACACATGTAGTACACATGTAAAGGTACACGGTTAGTGATCCTTTTTAACATCATTATGTTTGAAGTATCATAACATCATTAAAATGCACGGCGAACGGTTTTTCTCCATAGATCATAATGTAGTGGAATTCTTTTGTACTTCTCTGCATACGAACTATAAATTCTACTTATTCTATACTCCTCAGAAAGCACGTTGTAGCCTGCCTCAGTGGTTTATATCAATTTCATTGTGTTCGAAATGTTGTAATATCAATATTTATTACGAAAGCGATTTTTCCCCATAGACCATAATCTAACGGAAAATTTTTGTGTGTCCCTGTATATGAACTGTAAATGCTACACACTTCATTTTCAATACCAAAGATTCTATAGTAAATATAAATAACATATAAAAATTTCATGACAATCCGACTATATTTGGTTAGAACCCGGACAGACGGCTAGATGACCAGACAGACAACGCGAATTCATAAACACTTTTTAACTGTGTAGGAAAATGTTAATAAAAACAGCCTTGTCGGTTGCCAAGCGACTTATCCTAATTGCTGCGCCTTTATTATAAACATTGATAAAGATTGAGCAGAGTTGTAAAGCACAGTGGTTAAGGTCTGTGGTGTGACTAAGTATATAGCACATTGAAGAAACAGTTTATGTAGAAATCAGAATTATATTTATTCATTCAACTTGAATGTTAAACTTAAATAAAGATATATACATAGACCTCCAGCCATTGCTGGGAACTTTGGTATCACATTATAGCAAATAAACATTCAGAAAGGGGGTTAACTGTCCTTCCATCACATCACCACACCTTCCATGGAGTTGTTTCACCCTAGATATATACTTACTCCGTACCTCAAACTAGAATAAAATATGCATACAGTTACAGTTAAAAGAGAGTGCCTTTACGACCGAAATGCAAAAAGAAAAACCGGTTCGGAACGATTTTACTCCCGAACAAACCACTTGACAGAGAAAGGGGAACAAGATTTTGTCCAGATTTCCAACATGCGGCCCCATCGGTCGTAAAAACTTCCTCTTTCTTTTCATAGTCAAAATCAAAAATGTTACAGATGGCTCTCTGAAATTTTATATACAGTAGAGGTTTTGTTAGAAAATCAGCCTTATTAACTTTAGAACTTACATGTTTTAACTCAAAAACATTTTCATTTATTAATTGACGAATAAATTGACACTTTATGTCAATATGCTTAGTTTTAAAGTTTTCTTGACTATTTTTAGAAAAATAAATAGCAGATTCATTATCACAGTACTGAACTGGTTTTATTTTATCACATAAATTAAGTTCATTTAAGACATTTGCATACCACGTTAGTTCTTTTACACTTTCAGTTAATGAGATAAACTCTGACTCCATAGAACTAAGTGCAATGCATTTCTGCTTTGATGATTTCCAAGCAAACGGAACGTTACTAAAGTAAATTATATAACCACTACTTGAGTGTCTTTTAGTAAGGTTACATCCCCAGTTAGCATCAGAATATGCATATAAACTTGAGGATTTTACATTAGACAGGTTTATTTTATAACTTTTTGTAGCAAAAACGTAATTCATTATATCTGCCAATATCAACCAATGGTTATATGTATAACCATTACAAAATTGTGACATTATATTTACAGAAAAACTAATATCAGGTCTCGATCTATTTGATAAAAATGACAAACAACCGATTAATGATCGGTATGGATATTTTTTCATCAATTCATTTTCCACAATTTCATTTTCGTTAACCTTATCTGGTAAGATACAGCCAATTTTAAAGGGTAATTTAACATAACTTTTAGGTAAACCTTTATATTTTAATTCTAATCTTTCAATGTAAGTTTTTTGATGAATAAATAATGAATCAGCAATAAGTTCAAAGTTAACACCAAACAAATATTTCGTTAAACCTATTTCAGTAATTTCTAAGCTATTTTTTAACATATTAGTTACAAATTGCAGTATATTTTCATTTTCAGCAAACAAAACTAAATCATCTACATAGACAACTAAAATTGCATTACTTTTTATTTTATATACACAGTTACACCATTTTAACTTACAAAATCCTAAATTATGTAGTATATTGTCCAATTCAAAATTCCATTCTCGGCCACTTTGCCGTAAACCATAAATAGATTTATTTAACAAACAAACTTTATTTTCGGCACCTTTCATGACAAATCCTGGTGGTTGTTTCATAAATACAGTTTCTTTTAAAGACCCATATAAGTAAGCTGATTTTACATCTAATTGAATATGATACCAATTTAACATAGAAACTAATAAAATAAACATTAGTTTTATAATTGAAAAATTTACAACTGGTGAAAATATATCATTAAAATCGATACCTTGTTTCTGTTTAAAACCTTGAGCTACGAGACGTGCTTTGTACTTTTTCCCATTTTTTTCTGTGTTTTTAATATTATAAACCCATCTGCTTCCTACTATTGTGGCGTTTTTGGGTGGATCAACCAACCGCCAGACCTTTCTTTTACTCATGATTTCAAGTTCTTCCCTCATCGCGGCGTTCCATTTCCCTCTTTCTGTGTTAACTTGTGCATCCTCAAACGATTTAGGGATTTCAGTATTGTAAGTTTCATGTTGGAATATCTCACTTAAATATGAATCATCCGAATCGCTAGTTGAAGGTTCATTTAAAGTTTCTAGATTGGGATGAGTAGTTTTAGGTTTAAAGTCAAATTTATCCGGTTCATAAGCGATTTTATTTTCTTGACAATATTTTTTAACATCATTTAATGATCTCAGTCTCTTATTTGTTATCGGGGTATAATAATACACGTCAATCCTGTTACTTTTAGTTCTAGGTTTTTCGATTCTTTTCCATTCTGAAATATTTATAGAAGTTAAAGTTATTTTACTCCCCCTTTTCTCTTCGTCTTCATTTAAACTTACTCCTGGTAGTTTATGATTAAGATCTAGAGTTGCGTTACTTAAGCCATTTGATTCAATTTGAGATTCATTAAAATTCAATACAATATCCTTATACTTATTTACTCCAAATAATGTTTCTACCCCCTTTTTGGATTCATCTATACGCACATGAATAGTTTCTACAATTCGCCTTTCTTTTGGCATATACATCCTATATCCTTTTGTTTTCATGGCATAACCAACTAAAATACCGGGTAAAGCTTTAGGTTGTAGTTTATTTCGTTTAACTTTAGGAACATTAACAAATGCTAAAGAACCAAAAATTCTTAAATGTTTTACCGAAGGTTTGAATCCTGTCCATAATTCTTGGGGTGTAAGACCTTGGGTTAAACTGTGTTCGGTTCTATTTTTTGTATGAACAAACGCTAAAAGAGCTTCCCCCCAGAATGATGGTTTTAATCCGCTATCATGTAACATTGCTCGAACTGCATTCATTGCTACTTTATTGAAATTTTCAGCAACACCCACCTGTTCTGGCGTATAAATGGAGGATCTTTCTATTTGTATACCCAAATCAGTTAACAATTTCTCAAATAATTTATGAATAAATTCTAACCCATTATCAGTTCGTACACTCTTTAATTTTTTACCAGTTTGTCTCTCAGCTTTCGCTAAAAACCTTTTAAAGTATTCAAAAACTTCCGTTTTATCCTTAAGTATATACACTTCAGTCCTTCTAGAATAATCGTCAATTATTGACAAAAAGTATTTCCCCCCTCCTAACGAGTTAACTGGGCTAGGACCCCACAAATCCATATACACTCTATCAAGAATTTGACTAGAAATGCGTTTATACTGATAATTCCTTTTAAACGAATGTCTATTAGATTTTGCAATTACACAAGATTCACACATCTTATTTTTGTTTTTACAGTTAATATTTTCAATACCTTTAACACAATTATTTTTACTCATTTTTTCAAGTAAAGGCAAATTTGTATGACAAAATCTACGATGTATAATTTCTGCATTTAAACTAGTCGAAAAGGCAAAATTTTCACATTTTGAAGCATAACCTTTAACAATATACAATTTATCTACTCTGGGTACAGTAAAACAATATCGATTAAATTTATCATACACAATCGTTTTATTATTTCCCCATTGAATGTGGTTTCCTGCAATATCGATGTTGGATCCACCAATTAAATTTCTTCTCATATTTGGAGCATATAAAACATTTTTTAAAGTTATTTCTACATTACCTTTTACATCTTGTATGGTGAAGTCAATATCACCTATACCCAATACTTCCGACGAACAGTCCTTGTCTCCAATCAGCACTTGTTGGGGGGGGGAGGTCCTTGTAGGTTACAAATAAACTCCTGTCATTCGTAAAGTGAGAAGTAGCTGCTGAGTCCAGAAGAAATTCAACAATTTTCTCATTTGAAGACATTAGGGCGGATTCCGATTGCCTTGTAGTTTCACTGTAGAAAACTTGCTTCTTCCCTCTATAGTTTCTCTTTTTGAAACACCTTGTATCTGTGTGACCAGGTCGTTTGCAGTAACTGCATATTAAACTCGGCCCCATACGAGTAGCTGGTGAAGTACTAGAGCATCGAGAGGGTTCCAGGTCGCTTCCACTACTTGAAAACCATGGCTTTTTACTGGTTACGAAATTCTTCTTTGGAATGGTTGGTCTATCGGTAGGATTCTTAAACTTGGTTGTATAAGCATCACCTACACTGATAACCTCTTTACTTTCGTCCTTACGCTTTAAACAAATTCTTCCATATTCACTAATTAACTGTTTAGAAACATCTTCCAATTTAAATTCTGTATCATCTAACCTGTATAACATTTGAACGAGATTATCATATTCTTCGGGTAAACGACGGATTAACTGGAAGCATACTAACAATTCTGGCATATCAAAACCTGCATCTTTGATTTGAAACCTTTTTTCTTCAATTCTCTTGCAAAATAAACCGATGGTTTCCTCTTGCGAGTTTAACTTCATTTCAAAAAAATCATCCACTAATCCAGCTAAACGTGCCCGTGACGTTGGTTCGAAGTTTAACTTTAGGATATCCCAGGCAACTTTTCCGCTTTCGGTCTGAGCGATTAATATCTGGAATTTCCTTTCAATGGATTGATAAATCGTGGTATAAGCTCTGCGTTTACGCCATCCAAAATCACTTTTCTCTCTATCAGATGCATCCTCTTTACATGCAATATCGGGATTCGTAATAAACTCCCAGCAATTCCGATCTATCAGTACACATTTGACGTCGAGCTTCCAAGAAGAGTAGTTATAATCCGACAATTTCGGGAAAGAATAAGTTAACTCTGGAACTTGCGCCATTATACTTTTTAAGCTATATATATTTCATCTAAAACACACCACACTGCATCTATTTGACCTTTAGCATAACATGGCCCATAACCATGATAAAGATTGAGCAGAGTTGTAAAGCACAGTGGTTAAGGTCTGTGGTGTGCCTAAGTATATAGCACATTGAAGAAACAGTTTATGTAGAAATCAGAATTACATTTATTCATTCAACTTGAATGTTAAACTTAAATAAAGATATATACATAGACCTCCAGCCATTGCTGGGAACTTTGGTATCACATTATAGCAAATAAACATTCAGAAAGGGGGTTAACTGTCCTTCCATCACATCACCACACCTTCCATGGAGTTGTTTCACCCTAGATATATACTTACTCCGTACCTCAAACTAGAATAAAATATGCATACAGTTACAGTTAAAAGAGAGTGCCTTTACGACCGAAATGCAAAAAGAAAAACCGGTTCGGAACGATTTTACTCCCGAACAAACCACTTGACAGAGAAAGGGGAACAAGATTTTGTCCAGATTTCCAACAAACATGATTTTAAAGATAGCAATGATTTTAAAGAAAACAAAATTCGCTATGAAGAACATAAAATACGATTATGAAATATTTTACGAAAATAATCCTCCCAAGATATGAACTAAATTAGTATTTTGTCACATCTCTATTATGACTGCACCAAAAATTCTAAAACACATCAATATTGTATTATAAATAAAAAAAACTTGTATTTCTTTTCGTAGTGGTAGCACGCGTATCTGAAGAAGGAAGCATATTCTTTCGAAAGCTGCTGTGTTTCCTTTCGTATTATTTCTTATATTAGTATTCCTCTAAAAATTTGTAAAAATGTGTAAACCCAAGTGTCCGACTACTTTTGGCTACATTGTGTGTAGCAGGGCCGCAGCAATTCTGTTTGACGTCTGGTACGAGAAATTTTGTTGATTCTTCTATCGATTATTGGTGAATCTTTACTGGCTCCCCCGCTGAAGCGCTCATCCAACTCGGCGCCTAACATCAGATTATATCTTGCACTCCACTTGCTCTAACTCCGATGTAAAAAAGTAGACTGGAAGAAAACCCAAATGTCCGGTGACTTTTGGCTGCATTGTGTGTAGCAGTGCCGCAGCAATTCTGCTTGACGTCTGGTGCGAGAAATTTTGTTGATTCTTCTACCGATTCTTGGTGAATCTTTACTGGCTCCCACTGCTAAAGCGCTTATCCAACTTAACGCCTAACATCGGAGTATATCTTGCACTCCACTTGTTCTGACTCCAATGTAAGAAACTTGACTGGAAGATTCTGATTTCCTTAAAAAAGAGAGTTTTCACATATTTCATGAATTTAGAAACTAGTTTGCAGATTTTCTTCTTTAACCCCTTCGCGACGAGCATCCTTTACAGAATTTTTAATCTTTTATCACCGGTTTTTAAAAATAGAAATTTTTGACCAATTTAAGCGTTGAAACTGTTTTATTAAATTAGGAAATTTTTTCGGTGCTTACGTATTATCCGGGCCAGGCGATAGATCGTCAAAAATAGTTCCGAATTGCCAACCTTGTTTATCGATGCCAGTCATGTTCAAAACAGTAATTTATCATTATTAAATACATAATATTGTTAAAAATGATAAATAATATAAAATAAATATATATATAAAATATAATAAAGAAATAAATAATATATAATAAAGAAAAACTATAAATTATAATAAAAAAGTAAACTATAAATAAAATATAATAAATGAACAATTATAAATGAATAACAAAAATCTATAAACTATAATAAACGAAACTATAAATTATAATATAACAAATAAACTATGAACTATAATAAATAAATAAACCATGTACTTGTCAAAAAATAAGGGTTACTGTAATTAGTATAATCGGGGGCCATGCTTGGCAAGGTTGCATCTGATCCGGCCCGGATAATACGTAAGTATCAAATTTTCATTTAAAAATTACTGATAGGAATAATCGAGGATTCCTATATATTCCTATACGCATATATATTCCTATATAAGCGTAATGTATAAGCGACGGTCGTCGCGAAGGGTTAACCCTTTCGCGGGTTAAATACATGTTCTGATCTACCTAACTGAGTTGGCGTATATTTCATAAACTTAGAAATTAAACTGGAATATTTATTTTTTCTGATTTAATATTATGACAGCAAGTTATGATCTACTTGATGAAGACAGTTGACGTATATGTCAAAAATATAGAAACTTGTCTGCATATTTTTTTTTTCCTGTTGTGAAATACGCATTCTGATCTAACTCACGAATAGAGTTGAAATTTAATTATTCTAGAAACTATAATCGTGTTTCTCTGTTGGTTTTTTTTTTTTTTTTTTCTTATTTCATTCTCTTTCCATGGAATCAAAGCATTTTTGATTCCAAAATCAAACAGATTACTGTTTTTAAAAAATATATATTAATAAAATTTATACACTCTTCCATCGCTTTTCGTTATTTGTTTATTTTGGAACTGTCCAAATGATTAAACGACAATAGAATAAATACACTCAAGAGGCAAAAGAGGCAAAAAACTACAAACTGAATGCTAGCCTCAATTACTTATATGTCATAAACTAATACACAAAAGTGCGTCTCCTAGTGCGTTCTGTCAAAGCAATTACATTATTAGATTCCCCAAAAATAATTTTTGGACTTGTATCAACTTTTTTACCGCAGACAATCATCATAGGATCCTTCCTACTCAATCTAAAAAATACATATTTTTTCTCCTTCCCTCCCTCTTGCATTATATGCTCTGACCATGTTCGTTATATTCCCATCGAGAGCGAAAGTACTGAATAACAAATCCCTTCTCTTCTGAATGCAATGTTATTTCTAATCCAGCCTCATCCATCATAGGAATCAGAGCAAGTCACCATGCTTTCTATCCCATACACACATAAAAATGTCGACAGATAGATAGATTAATTCTGTCATGCTCATTCCTATGGACGAACGTGTCTCGATCGAGAAGAAATACATCATTCACTTGCATGATTATGCGCGCTTATTCACACAGGAAAAAAAAATAAAACCCAATTTGGGTCGAAAGATTCTTAGGTATGTGCCCAAATTGGGCCATGCCTGTTTCGGTTACCACTGTGTATCCATTTTGGGCACTGTTAAATACCCATTTAAAATAATAATTATTATTATTATTTATTTATTTATTTATTTTCTTAAATGGGTATATAACAGTGCCCAAAATGTATACACAGTGGTAACCAAAACAGGCATGGCCCAATTTGGGCACATACCTAAGAATCTTTCGACCCAAATTGGGTTTTATTTTTTTCTGTGCAGGTCCATTTATACATGTTTTCATACATTGCATCTATTCCTTACGTATAATACTTGATTTTTACTTTTTTAGCGACAAAATAACTATTATTTTTATGTTTTGTAAAAAGCATTGCTATACTAGGCTATTGGTCAGTAAAAACTCCCCGATTCCTATCGCTAATGTTAAACCTATAGGCGTTGGATACATTCGTATATTTAAAATTATCTTCTCAGGAAATTAATATTTTTAACTTCGTTTTTCTGTGTTGTCAAAGTATTTCTAAAATATATACTTAATTTTATTTGAAACGCAGTTTACTTGAAAGTGTTCTTACTCAGTTTCGCTAAGATTTTAACACATAAAATATTAAATTATTTATATATTTTAGAAATATTTTGACAACTAAGAAAAAAAGGAGACATCCTTTAAGAAGAGTACACATGAAAAAGAAGTCAAAAATATTAATTTCTTGAAAAGATAATTTAAATATACGAATGCATCCTACGCCCATAGGTTTAACATTAGCGAGGGGGATTGAGGATTTCACTGACTAACAGCCTTAGCGGTGTGTTAGGTACCCGAGCCGAGAGTCCTGGCTTAATAGGGGCCCATCATAACATAATTTGTGTTATCTTATATATTTTTAAGATATTTTATTAATTAAATACATGTTCACGTTCAAGAATATGACATTTAAAAGTATTAAATGATCAGGGAGTATATGCGTCACAGTAGGACCAGATATTCTGGTGAAATTGTACACGCTTCGTTTAAGAGAGATTTCTGTAATCTTGTAAACCACAATTTAAAAAAAAAAAAAATCTACTTTTAAAATTATTGCAGTTGGATTCACTGGGGATTTAACATTTTTACGTATTTTGTACGTATCTTTGCTTCTAAATATTGCAGAATTGCAATCATTACTCTATAGAACATTTTAAAAAAAAATACTTTTAACTAAAATTGGTTTTAGATTTTGAACCTATTTTAACATTTTTAATTAAAATAAAGAAAGAAACTTGTATATGTCATTATCTTTCTACATTTTCTAAAATATAGATTAGGAAACATTTTTTTCTTTTCACTATTATTATTTTTAAGACGCACTTTAACACGTTTAGCACCAGATGTTTGTATCCAAAATGTTTATTTCATGATTTTTTTTTTCAAATTGTCATATATTATTATTTTTACATATGAAATGAACAATACCCTTTTTTTCTTGAACACCACACACTTCAATATCACACATAAATGACGTACAGGTAATACTTCAGGAGTGTACGATGAAATCGTGACGTGCACAGTGTACGTCTGTTGCTGAAGGAATTTTAATAATTTCACACGAATCGTACCAAAATTTTAATTTACTTACAATTTATTAATTTTCTGTGTAAAAAATGCATTAAATTTCAAGTTAAAATATTAATTGTCTATGCATTACAATCGTTACCCTGCTCTTTTGTTGTCTAAATTTATAAAATTTAAAAATTAATCCCATCAAAATATTTTTTTTTTTTTTGAAAAGGTATTTGTTAAATATGACAGGTTTATGAGCATGACAGACGTAGTTTTGAATTCTCCCAACAGATGGCAGGTTTATACTGATATTAGATATTTTGATTTGAATTCCGCAGCAAAAAAAAAGGGGGATTAAATATATATATATATATATATTATTCCTACTATATCAACAGGTAAAGAGGTGGAATAAAGGTGCTTTCCACAGAAATACAGAAGCATTTTTTTTTTTTTTTATGGTATTATGTTTTTCAAAAAGTAAAAAGGTTGTTTTGTGAGAGTCACAAAGTTTTCTTTTATATAAAGGTGCATGCAATAATCACATCATTAAAAAACTCTTATTCGTTTTAAATATGTTTGATATATGTTTTAAATATGTCGGTATTAAATATGTTTGATAAATGGACAAAAGAGTTATCACTACAGAAATGAAATTCAAAGCTACTATTCATTAAGTTTCTTCTGAAGATTCTGTAAAAATATTTGACAAATTTAAATTTATTGTAAAACAGGTTAATATGTAATTCTACAATAGACGAAAACGATTTGGATGAAAAAGTGTTATAAAATAAATGAGACCAGACAAAAAAGAAAGATTTTTTTTAAATTATTATTAATTTATCCAATCAGTCATAATATGTTATTCATTTATTTATAGTGATTATATTATTTAAACAGTAAGTATTGAATTAGCCAATATATTAATTAAAAAGCCATAAATATATTAGCACAAATTTCAACAAATCAGGGGTTCTTAAACTGTAATCCGCGGACCCCAAGGTGGGGGATCCTGGAAGGTGTCACCAAAATTGCTCACTTATCTAGAATTTCAGATCAGTCTTACGAAATGAAAAGCTAAAATTACTGTTTAAATGTACTGTATAATTATTTTATATTTTTCTATAAGTTTACACATCTTGTATTTGATGTTCAGTGCGAGTTCGGTCTTTACTTTGGCCATTATTTCCGAATAGTAATTATTTCCTTTTCTAATAATAGAAAATTGCTACAAATTCGTTGGTTAAATGAGGTGAAGATTCGTAAACAGCGGTGATCGAAAATATGCCCACTGGATGTATTAAAGAATATCAGTAACTTCAGTTTAAAATCGTTGGGTTACACAAAAGCACAGGAAATTCGAAAAAAGGTCCGTGGCAACCAAGAGTTTAAGAACCGCTGCAATAAATCGATAATAATAAATAATCAGAGGATTATTTTACACTACTTGATAATTTTAAACATACTACTTGGTAATTGACTTTGATATTCTAAAATGATTAGGTAAACGAAAGAAAACCAATTATTAATAAGGGTATTATTTTCATCTTTTTCACACAATGCGTGAGCAGGCCATAATAATAATAATAATAATCATAGGCGTAGAATTCTATGCGGGGCCGGCGCAACGTGGCGCGGGGCCCCTGCACAGCAGTTAGTGAAGCCTAATGTATACTGCAATATTGGACTAATAAAATTTACTTTTAAATTGTATATATTATAGACTAATATGTAATAAAGAAAGTAAAATGTATGAAAAATACCACTATTTTCACGTTTAATGTGCATAATAATTTTTATTATTATTATTTTTTTTTTGTAACTCTTTTGTCTTTTACGATAATTTAAATATTTATTTATTATTATTATTTATTTTATTTATTTATTTATTTTTATTTTATTATTATTTTTTTTATCTATTTATTTATTTATTTATTTATTTATTTATTTTGGGAGGGAGGATTCACGGTTACTTTACGGATCATCAAATCTAAACAGTCACTGACAATTATACGAACTTTACCTGTAAGAAATACCGTTAATACTCACTTTTTCCTCACGAAGGAACATTTAAAAACAAATATAGAGCTAATATATTATTATTTTAAACAGAAAAAACGTTATTTCGATTTGTATATAGAGATTTAGGGTCCCTGACAAAGATCAGAATTGGCGCGGGGCCTGGGAAGCCGCTCCCGTTTGTTCGAAAGTTGCGCCGTCCCTGATCCTGTAGAATAATTCATATAATTTAAAGCTATTATTCATGAAATTTCTTCTGGAGATTCTGTAAATATATTTCGCAAATTTAAATTGATTATGAAATATGTTAATAGGTATTAACTGTACGATAAACGAAAATAATTTTCATGAAAAAGTGTTAAGAAATGAGTGAGACCTTACAAAAAAAAAAGAAAAAGAAAGAAAGAAAGAATTTTTTCGATTTATGATTAGTTTATTCAATTAGTGATGATTTGTTAAGGAATGAGTTTCTTAAGTAAAATATTGAATATGGGCTTCCCCCCCCCCCCCTATAACTGATAAATACATTTCTCAGATCTTTGACTTTCTCCCATTTTAATTAAAAAAATTAATCTCTCTCTCTCTCTATTTTTTTTTTTTTTTGGGGGGGGGGCAGATAAATTTTCTTTTTAATTTTTTTTCCATTATCTTCTGTCAGAGTAAAAAATGAGATAGTATTTTTTCCTCTTTGGGTTCTTATTTCGTAGTTCAAAATACTAAAAGTATTAATTCTTGTAGCCGAGTTTTAATAATCCTCATTTTAAAAAAGAAAAAAAAAGGGGATGAAAAAAGAAAAAAATATATATTTTTAAAGTTATTTTAAGTCAACTTTCTCTGTAATTTCATCATAAACGATTCGTGAATAATAACAGCAAGTGTATCAATGTTTGTAAACGAGCTACACATTTGAATTTTTACATTATCTTAAAATTTCACCTACTACTTACATGTATACGACTTCGCTGAATTTCAGTAAAAGAGAGTAAAAATCAACATTAAACAGGTTATCTCTATTACATACACATATATACACAGTGACACCACATATACGTATTTGTGTGTAAAACAGTTATATTCCAGTCAACTGCCCACCAATAACTTTGAAAATTCTTTGCCTATGATGATAAAAAGTCGGAAATTGTATGTCAAACTTGACATATGAGGTGCGTTCATACTATAACTAGTTTCGATGAAATTAATTATATCGTCTATTATTATGATATGATTAATTTCCGTAATAAAATAAGTACATTTTAAGTAGGAAAAATTTTATCTTTTGTTGACATTTACTAAAAAGTCCAAGGGGAAACTTAAGTCTAGCTTTGAAAATTTCATAGCTTGAGATCCATATTTAAACTCTTTTTCCATTTAATATCTATTTCTCCGGAAATATCTATCCAAAAAACTGTCGGTAGGTTATAGGATTGCTATAATTAAACAATTATAGTATACAAGATCGGTTTTTAAATTCAGTAACACGGAAATAATATGACTCCATCTTACATAGGACGTAATCACGATGGCAACCAAGAATCATTACCTATGATGGAATATCATTGAATTAATTACGTATGATTAGGATTTAATAGAATGAAGAAATGTGACTGTAACTTGGTCATAGAGGTTGTAAAATGTCTTATACGTCATATATGACTATAACGTCATGCATGTCAGATAACTTGGCGATACATCTCGGTCGCTTGACGGTTAATCTTCAGAAGCCGGTAGAACAAGGAAGTGCCGATTTTTAAAACATTCAAATTACTTAATAAATATTTTTATTAATACCTTTGTAAGTTTTGGTTCGATTTTCATAAAATTTGAAATGACTCGACAAAATTCTGCAACGATTATATAAATTAAATTTGAAACCATTCGGTTGGGTAGTTTTTGCGCTGTTATATGCAGACGGACGGACCAGACGACGACTATAGGTGCTACGTATTTATATAATTACGACCGCGCCTAAGAATTGTATGCATACCTAAAATTTTTAGTAATGTAGATTAATGATTGTGTGTCTTGGGCCGGATATAAAAGACCGTTTGGACACATACAGCCCGCGGGTCCCAAGATCTTGCTTTGAGAATGATTACCTCCATGATTTAATATTTCTATGACTCACGATGAACGAATCTCTTTTGTTTATTTACTTTAATGGATTGGGATATTGGGCTGTCAATCTAATTTCAAATGAAGTTATATCAGAATCTATACATATTTGAACGTAACTCATTTCTCAAATACACAATTATTTTTAACGATCTTTCTAAAAATGTAATTTTTATGTCAATTTTATTCGAAAAAATAATTTTGAATAAAAATGGTCGCCTGGCATATGAAAAAAGAAGTGGTCAACCCGTATCTATTTTCTTCAGTCACATGACTTGCGCTTTTATCATTATAGATTATGTATGACAGAGGTTTTAATAGAATAAAGAAAACTTCCATTTTCTTTTTGAGTTTTGATTCAATTTTCATAAAATTTTAAATGACTCGACCAAATTCTGCAACTATTTTATATATTACATTTCAAACCATTCGGTTGGGTAGTGTTCGCGCTGTTATATGTGGACAGACAGATGGACCGACCAGGCAACGACTATAGATGCTACGTATTTATATAATTACAAACGCACTTAATAATAATGCCAGAATATAAAAAGATAAAAATAAAATAAAATGTTTATTGAATTTAAAATGCCACATTTCCTAACCCTATTCGTTGTTATAATTAATTCTTAAATTAAAAAATAAAGTTCATGCAGGTGCATTATATATATTTCGAAAATCTAGCTCGAAAGTATCGAACATACCAAGTGCTTAATTAACATTTTAAAATATTCAAACAGATTTTTATAAAGAAAAAAGTTTCACATGTTGAATAATAAAAAAGTAAAAAGTTATTAATTAAAAAGTTTACTTATTCACTTTTATGCGATATAGAAGTACTGCATACTTCGATGATACTTTAACACAGAATCCTCCCATTCATATTCATTGTAATGAATATGAATGAGAAAGAGTAACAATTGTAATGGGTAACATTGTTACATGAAACAAGCTATTAAATGTTTATCATGTTATCATGTATGTTTAATATGTAGTCTACGAAAATAAATATTTGCGTAAGGTGCTTTGGATAATTAGTACAAGTATGTTATTGTATTCGGTCTTAAAAATATCTAGCGTAATATAAAATAATTCACTTTATGGTCAGCCGTGTTCTTACTTCAGTGGCATAGCAAGTTATAAATTATGAATGAGACTCAAGTAGTGATTCTCAAATAAATTAAACAATTATGATTATCAATAATTAATAATATATTTATGAATCTTTCAAACTAATTATTAAGGTCATTATCACAAAATCAATATTTTAAATTCTTTAGATAGCAGACTTAGGATACTGAAATCTAGAGATTTTGTGATTATCAAATTAATGAGACAACGAGGGGGAATCAAGGGTGCAGAATACTTCTGATATAATAAACAAGAAAGAAAAATTATTCTTCAAACATAGGTTATGAAACACCTTCCAACAAATTCAGAATATTGTAACAAAACTTACTGTAAGATGATGCTTAAGTAAACAATTTGAAAAAAGCGTACATATTTTTAAAAAAAACCATTTCAGAAATTACCATTAATAGACAGAATAATATCCGAATTCTTTTGTGCAGTCTTGCACATGATCATGGTCATGATGATGATTTGCATGTATTATATATTCTAATACGAGCAAATCTTGTGTGTGTGTGGTTATATATATATATATATATAAAGGCTCTAACGATTTTTACGAAATTTTGTAGCCTACCGTTTTGGGGCACCAGAAAACCATTGCGGGCTAAGTCATATGTTCGAGAAAATTCGATTAGTGGGTCATTTTGGGTCACCATGGGTCAGGGTCAAGCTAATTGTATCTAAAAAACGGTTCAACGATTTTGACTAAATTTTGTATCCTATCATTTTCGGGCACGAGAAGACTATTGGGCTGGGTCACATGTTCGAGAACTTTCGATTAGTGGGTCATTTTTGGGTCACTGTGGGTCAAGCTAATTTTATCTAAAAAAAGGCTCAGACTATTTAGACTAAATTTTGCATCCTATGTTTTTCGGGCACGAGAAGACTGTTGGGCTAGGTCACATGTTCGAGAAAATTCAATTAGTGGGTCATTTTGGGTCATGGTCAAGCTAATTTTATCTAAAAAACGGCTCAGACTATTTAGACTAAATTTTGCATCCTATGGTTTTCGGGCACGAGAAGACTTGGGCTAGGTCACATGTTGAAGAAAATTCGATTAGTGGGTCATTATGGGCCAAGCTATTTTTATCTTTAAAACGGTTTAGAGGATTTGAACTAAATTTAGTATCCTACAGTTTTCGGGAACAAGTAAAAAAAAAAATTATGAAAATTTCGTGTTTTTGGAGATTTATTGCCGGTTGGTGATACAATGAAATAAAATATATACGCTTTTAGGATAAATACTCTTTTAAGGAAAAATTTTTCTACTCTTTTTACTGAACTAGTTTAAGTATTACTGTATTACTGGGGGGGGGGGGGGGCTCGAAAGCCAAGCACCGCGACCAGAGGTCTATTGTACTGTCCCCCCAGGTCTCCTAATTTTGAACCAATTCCATATGAGAGACCTGCATCTGGATTGGCACCCCCAGAGGTAACGCTTATATAGAACTTGGAGGACTTTGGAGCCACGAACAGATTTAACGTGCACCAGCTCCCATTAACGTACACGGTCCCACAGCAGAGGCAGACGAGAGAGGATTGACGATGCATACCACTTATCCCTAGTGGAAATTTTGTATGCAAGCATGCATATGGTAATATTACGAATCAATCTTATCTACAGATTTAAGACTCACGTCATTTTTTCATGCTATGGGTGATTTTATCCTAAATCTTCCGCCATTTTTTCGGTAATCTAAAGTAATATTTATTCGATCTCTAATTTAAATAAGAAATGAGTTGTTCTAATTCATTAAACCTTCATGTTCTCATCAGGAAAATTCACAAAAATCACATATGAAAAAAGATTCCTTCAAAATTGCCTGTAAAATGTTAGTTACAATTCTCTAAATCTAAAAAACAAATTATCATTAAGTAATTTTACTGAATTATATTTATTTTTATCATAATAGCCTTCAAAGACGTTTTCGCTGCGACGAATTGACGTCGCGACGAATTGACGCCGCGACGAATTGACGCCGCGATGAATTGACGCTGCGACGAATTGTGCGCGATGAATTGTTCCGTGATAAATTGTGCGTTTTCGCTGCGACGAATTGACGTCGTGACGAATTGAGCCGCGACGAATTGAGCTCGCGACGAACTGACGCTGCGACGAATTGTCGCCGCGATGAATTGACGCTGCGACGAATTGTGCGCGATGAATTGATCCGCGATGAATTGTGCGCGACGAATTGACGCAGAACCGTAAATGCTACACATTTCATTTTCAATACCGGCGAACATGTCATACCGAACCTCAATAACATATATCGATTGCATGGTAATCCAAGTACATTTACGCGAGTCAAAGAACGAACAGACAAACCGAATGCATAAGCGCTCTTCAACTGTGTTAAAAATGTTTCACAGAAAATAAATAGTCCTGGAGCATCAGCGCATGTAATCGTATGTCGCGTTACTATTCGCAAGAATTAAATTTTGTGAAATTACGAAGTAAATAACTACCAACTACCAAGTATGAATTAAATGAAACTGCGAATTTTGAGCTTCAAATATTAAATAAAATGAGTTTAAAAAAATACGACTTGCATATATGAGGTTGAGACCTCTGATCTATAAATTTACACATTAGAAATATGATCAATATTTACGGTGATTATGTACAGACTTGTTTTTTACAGAGATGAATTATCAAACACTAAAAACAAAAAATAATCGAACAGAAAATGTCTTAAAGACGACTCATGTGATTTTTAAAAAAATTTCTTCAGATGAATAGAAAGAGTCACAATAGGTGCCAGTAGGAAGATAGGTTCCCTCATTTTCTTATAGCTCGCCGCTGTCTTACTTCTAATTATCTTTAATCTTCTCGCTTACCTAAGCCTCATATTAGGCTCTCAACTTAAATCATAGAAACAGTGGTTTGAAAACTTGAAATTCTATGTGCTCACTTTGATCTTCTTATTAATAAGCTTTTGCTGAGCAGCGTTTTAAATGAATAAATAAATAATTATATTTTTTTATTACTCAAATTAAAATTACTTGTTTCTTCATTAATTCAACATGCAGTTGAGCCTCATTATATAATAATAAATTTAATATATAAAGGTGAAAATTATTATGTATATACATATTTTTCTGTAAATGCAGGGAAATGTATATTTTGGACTACTGTATGTATTGTAACAACTAGGATCCTATATTGCGTTATATAACCAGATTTTACTCAAATATACTGACCGTTGGCTCTAAATTCTTTGCTCTGGATCTGGTTGACTCTATTATCATTTTCAGATCGTGTCAGATTAAGGTTTTGTTTCATAAGATACGGGTTAAGATATGACTAATTTTTCAAGAGAAAGGGTCTAAAATATAGCTTCAAAAATTAAATGAAAATTAATATGAATGAGTATATATGTCTATATATGTGATTGTGATTAGAGATTCCCGGGGCACACACTTGGCAACAAGATTAGTTATGCAGGTTTCCAAGGCAGAGCTCTGACGTAAAGATCCAACCCAAACGGATATACTGATGCATAGTTTTTGAGGAGCGCTGGCCTGAGAACTAATTGTAAAAATTCACAGCAGAGTGCGGATAGAAGTTGGCCTAGACAGATAGGTCATGCTCTTCTATTTCCGACGTTAAGATGGCTGATATATTTCAGCAAAAGCCCCCCACTTTGTAAATAGTGTAATTAGATTGTCTTTTATTGAAGTTTAATATTAATCTAGAAACATTAAACTCTTGTTATCCCGTATTTATTGAGGTTTACTATTATTATATATGTATATATTTTTTCTTCTCAAAAAGTAAAATTTATATTGAACATTAGGGCAACATTATACAACATTCTACGCTAGAGAGTATATGATTTAACTTGATTTAACTTAACAGATTTAACTTGAGAAACAGAAGAAAACTTTAGAAAAAACATGAGAAACTTGAACACACAAAAATGAACAAAAACTTGAAAAAAAATATTAAAAACTTGAACACTTGAGAAACACTTCAGAAGATATACGGTGTACACCTCCGTAAACTCTCTACTACAGCCCTGATGGAGATATGAATGTAGACAAATTTTACTATAACTGCTTTACATTATGGATTAATTTTTTCCCCTTATTACATACCATTCATATAAGTACACGAAAGCTTTCATTTTCATTATTTATTGCTTTATTCCTGCATTTAACACGATGAAATGAAACTGCTTAATACAATAAATCTGTTGTGACGGAAAAATAAGTGAACTTAAAAAAGTCCGTTTTAAACAGCTTTCAGTCTTAACAGATACACTGTTCATTCTAATTCTATACCAGTGTTTTAGGCGGGATTATTAAAATTTTCCTCTTAAACCACAATTCCGTTTTACACAGGTTACGTTTTCCTGGGTATTTCTGCAGTACCTCATTTGTCTGGATTTTGAAGAACTTCTCTGCATTTTTTTTTATCTTCCTGTCCCCCTTTTTTTTTATTCTAGACCTGACAACACTATTTATACGAATGAGCTTTCTCTCCTATTTTTTTTTTTTTAATTTAGAAACAGAAACAGAAACAGAAGATTGTTTTGATGGGATTCCCAGTTGTTAACAACTCCACTCCCTGTATATGAGTATTTGTGTATCACATCCTAAAGGAGCCATGAAAAAATGAGTATAAAAGTAGCAAAAATGCACTGCAAAATGAAAGGAAAGCAGAGGATTTCACCATCAACTTCATCAGCCAATCCGAAATAAGTAAGATAGCCAATCAAAATTAGCTTGCGTAAAACGGCCAATCAGATTTCATTTTAAGAGTGGAAGGAGGAGGGGAAAAATAGAAAAATGAGTAGAAAAACTAAATAAGAATAATTTCGTAAAAAAATAAGTAAATAGATGATGAGAAAATATGCTTAACTGTTTCTAAAGGAGAATCGTTCGCAATAAAGGCAAAGTAAAGCAGGAGTAAAAAGAAAGAAGCCTTTTTTATAAGGTCTTAAAACAATTCTGCTTTTTTTCTTTATGTTGTTTTTTACACACTGCATACATATCATAGCGAAAAGCTTTTGCATTTAAGTATACATGATTTTTCTCATACCCTCATTTATTTTATTTTAACATTAAATTTGCCCAAATTCATTACATTATGCAACATTTTATGCCACAAGTAGAATAGTTGAATCATTATATTTATTCAATTATTTCACTTGTAAATATACACATTGCGTTACTCCATGACACATATTAATACGGCATTAAACCAAACTACACGCATTAATGAATAAAAACATAAGCGGAATAATATTCATACAAGTATTTTTTTTCCGCCTCGGAAAAACAAGAATTAAAATGAATAAAGAATGAAAAAACTTTTATCCAACCATAAAAAAAAAAACCTCATCCTTCTAAACATGAATTTCAAGGAAAAGGGAAATAACTAGAATAATGTTTACGTCTGTATTGATCCAGTTTCATAAAAGAGGAATCAAAGAAAACAAGAAAAGGTAAAATCCCCAAGTACACATTCGCATCGAAAATTTGTTTCTGTAAGAACTAAAAAAAAAAAAGAAAAGAAAAAAAATACATGAGAACTACTTCTCTTTCAGAGAAATGAATGCTTACACAAGCGAAATTTGAAATTTAAAAATTACATGCTAACTCACGTTTTTTAACTTTGCTTTTAAACTTTTTTTTTTTACTTTTACTTTAGCAGTGTTGAAGTAATCTCTTTTTAAAAAGAAACGTGAATTTAAAGTAATTCAATAAATACTGTAAAATATGATTTAAATTATCTTATAATACCTTATAATAGCCTATAAATATAGGTTATGCCATGATTGATTGTATTGTTTGTGAATATTAAAGAAATGTAAAGAATATAGTATAGGCTCCATTGCCCCTACCTGAATTTATTAATTTAATTTATTAAACTCTCTTTATTTTTGATATTTTGGAAATAAAATAGTAAAATTTATTATTTTGAAGTGACTTAAAATAATTAAACACAATGAGAAACGGAAACTAAGGATTTTTTTGGCTGGGGATGCTGCTCCACCCATGAGCTCCTTTGAATTTTTAGTTTTGTTGAATTTTTAGTTTTGTTTTCCTTTTACTTTGTTTAAAAATTACTTTAAATGAGGGGGAGGGGAGTCAGGGAAACAGAGCCCCTTTGACAAACTAAAAAAAAAAAGGAGAAATTTACAATTCTCCATTTTGAAAAAGGTTGAGCAGAAGCATACTTTTAAATTTTTAATATTTGTTTTTTGTTATATTTCTGTATAGCGTTTTATGTTGCTATTTTTAAAAATTGCCTCCCACGGTATGTTTTGACAGAAAAGGCCTATTTTAGTTTATTTGACGATCAGAAAAAAAAGTGGCTTTAATAGTGGACTACAGGTACATCTGTTGCAAAATGTTGCACCTTCCATCCTTGAATTTCGTTCTTGGCACGCGTAGATTATATATCGTTGCAACAAGTAATTGTTATTCCTTAATGATAAAAGGAATTTAAAAAATAAACACGGAAGATTATCATATTTACTAGCAAAAAAAGCAACATAAAAATATCTATAAAGATCTCGCTTCCTGCGTCCCACTCTTGAAAGATTCCTAAAAACGCGTCTGATGCAGCAGTGGCAAGACAACTGGGATCACTCAGAAAAGGGTAAATATACCTATGATATATTCCGAGTGGTATTTCGCAATCTCCTAATATTAACACCTTCAACCCAACCACTGCCTTCTTAATGGGACACGCATAAATTTAAAAGGGCTCGCACCCCAATTTCAACTGTGGCGCACAGGTATCTGCCTCACACTTATATTGTAATTGCCCCCTAACAGCTCTTCATATCCGCCGTCCCTCTTCTAACCGTAGCGGTTGATTCTATGATATCCTCTCCCGCCCAGCACTTCTTAACAAACTTTAAAATATATTTATGTTCCTAATGGATCTCTCTAATCTCATCCGCTCTTGAACTACGGATTTGACACCTAATTACAAGCATTAATCATTCATGAAGCATCATCTTCACTGCCCAGTGTCACGTGGGTGCATGTCTCCGGCAGCGAACTCGAACCTGATATGTAATTTAAGGAAGTTTGATTGTAATATATCTCTTTCCACATCGTCCCCTATAGCGTTTTCCGGCGGGTTCAGCTCCGGCCTAAACTATGTTTGGTTTTTATTTAGATCTTAATAAAGGAAGCGATAGTGACATGTATGCTCTACAGATCCGGTTTCCCAGTCTCAGCAGTCCCTCCTAGGCATTCAATTGTAAAATGTACTTTATTCGGAAACGATCATAAAGTATGGACACTCTCTCCTATAAAAAATCTGAAAATAGTCTAATACATTAAGCAAAACAAAAACAGTTGTTCATACTGAAAGTTCAAACTCTAAACTTGTAAGCAAGTAGCTAGCAACAAAACTTTCTATACCTGGAAAAATGTTCCAACGACGGGATCACTTAGTCTGAAATCGGATACATACAGTTCTCTGAATGATACATAATTTGTTTCGAGAATATTTTAGAAAGAACAGGATTTTATAGAAGCAGATAAACACTGTTATGTGATTAATCACAGTGTAATGCAAGAGAATTGTCAAGAACAGATATTCAAAAGTAGAGACCTCAAACGTCTCAGGCTTACAGCTTCGGAGCTATAGTCAAAACTGAGATTAAACTCAATCGACTAATGCTTAAATTCAACTGATCTCTCCCTCGTGAATGTCTTGGAGAGGCTGCTCAGACTGGGAAACCAGATTTGTAGAGCATTTATTTAGGTCTTAATTAAGGTCTTAAAAAAAAGAAACCGAATAAAAAAATTACAATATACAGCCGGAGCTGAACCCACCGAAAAAAGAGCCAGGGTGGATAGAGGACTGGAAGGAAAGGACTATGGTCAAACTTCCCTAAATTACATATCAGGTTTGAGTTCTCTGCCGGAGACATACTTTCCACGCGTCATTGGGCAGTGAAGAGGATGCTTGATAAATGATTAATGCTTGGAACCAGGAGTCAAATCTTTAGCTCAGGAGCGGGTGAGGTTAGAAAGATCCATTAGGAATATAAAGATAATTTTATGTTTGTTAAAGAAGTGCGGGACGAGTGAGGATATTATCCAGTCAATGACTATGGGCAGAAGAGAGGCGACGGATATGCCAGCGTACTGTTAGGGGGCAATTCTAAAACAGAAGTGTGAGGCATGTGCCTCTGCTGCAGATCTAGCATGTTATACACGGAGCAGATCTCACCCGCAATCTCATCCATAGATTGCGGGAAGCTTGTCAACCCGGAATATTCCACTGAAATTCGCCTTGCAAGAGGCGTGTCCTCCTTTAGTGCCATATACTTATTCACATATACTTGGTCTCGCCACGTAGTCTTCGCTCCGCCCCTAATCTCAGATAATTTTGGTCATGCAGCTTCTAAGCACAATATTATTCAATTGGCTTTCCTTCTCTCGCGAGCGATAAAAATAAGTTTAGAAAACTTAAAAAATATAATATGTATGTTTTGCAAAGATTCAAAGAGCAGTCTCTTGCTTTGGAGCAAAAAGTCTATCGCTGGCCATGCAAATGATTTGAAGTCTTTCATTTATGAAGCCCTTAACAGGGCGAGAAAAATCTATTGACATCCAAGTTTTCTGAAACATTCTGGGTATTTCTTTTAATATTGGTCTTATAACTTCGAATATTGAAAATTTCCAAGCAAGCGATTGACAGTTGACGCCATATTTGATCGTCAAAATCGAACCCTGTACTGATTAAAATATTATGCTCATTATTCAAATTATGACTGTAAAACTAACTTTACAGCAACAGCAGTGTTTGTGATGAGTAACAACTGAAGACAAGAGCATAAAAAGGTGTTTTGTCACAAAAATTTAATTTCAAAAAAATTAAAATGAAAGCTCTTTTGTTGTAATTTTTGTGGTTTACTTTCTTCTTCGTAACATATTATCAAAATGTTAAGATGTGGTACAAAACACCTAATAACATTTAATTATTAAATATTAAAACATTTAATAATTGAATTTACTGTTATTATAGTTATTAAATATTATTATTATTATTATTGTTAGTTAAATTATTAAATATAAATTATTAAAAATTAAAAATAAAATAAAATCGGTCATCCTCAAGAATAATTAAAATAGTAGTATTCAGGCTTTACAGTGTGATAGATTACTTTATAACTCCTTCATCTATGAAATAGAATAATTTTGAGCAAAGTATGGACACAACATCTTATTCTACTCCTGTCTTCAATTTATAAATCTACTTATATCTCAAATCAATATTAGCCATATATTTTTGAAATATATAAATACTTTAATACTAAAAAAAATATTAAATAATTTTCTTATACATTTTTCGCAATGATAGTTTTAGTGTTCGTTAAATATTTTTTCACATGTGGAACTTTTTCATTTATATAATTGACAACTTTAAATTAAAAAAGTATCAAAGTGTTACATTTATTATACTTTTATTAATACGAATAAAATATTATTTTATATTTAACAATTCGTTAGCCAGAATGATTGTATGCAAAGAACTAGCATTTCCTACAACCATTAAACTATTTGAAAAATTTTATTACGCGTCTTATTCTAGTCTTTTTTTTTTTGTGCTTCAAAGCTTGATTATAATATCGACGTCAGTGGACAAATTGGAAGCATTTATTTGTTAACATCATCTTAAAAATTTATGAGCTGTAAAAATGGTATTGTAATCGGAGAATAATTTAAAAGAAACTCAAAATTAAAAAGCATTTCATAATAACAAGCTCGTATTAAATGTTATTAATATGATAGCTAAAATTTTTATCAAGGACAAAATAAAATAAAATTCTTCAGCCTGAATAAATTTGAAAAAAAAAAAAAAAAAAAAAAAACTGGAGCTGTTTAATTTTTGTTATGTGAAAGAATACGTAAATGAAAAAGCAAGACGAAAAAAATTTTGTAATAAGGTAAAATAAATCCTAATTCAGTCGCATAGATTCAATTACAAATCTGCATACAATACAATCAGTTTGCCTTTAACTAGCGTAATTTTAATTAAAAATCATGATTCGTTTTATGGAAAAAGCAGAATAGAAAAAGCAGTTTCAAATTCCCAATTAAAACTCTTTGTTATCAATTTAGACTAAAGAGAATAAAATACAAAAATAAATCCAATTAAATTTCACAAGAATATAAAATAAGTATTTATTATATTTTAAGCTGCAGTAGTAACCTTGATACAGTATCGTGTCTAATTTCAGTCTATTATCGTGCAGCGGGAAATCGTTCATTAAAATTCCATCATCTGTTTATAGCTTTCAATTTAATATTATTTAGTTAAACTAAAATAATAGGATTGAATAGGATATTATTAGAAATAACAAAGGAAATGGATCTAACAAAGGAAATAAATTCGTTTGTGTAGCAGAATATTTTTCGGTTTAGAATACAATTGAGCGTGATATTAATCACAATACATCAAAGTCAAAGGGAAAAAAAAAGTATTGCTTTAAAAATCTCACCAGTTAACTAATAAGATTGAAACTGTATAATTAGATTTTGAAGCTAAATATATCATAATTGAAATTAGAGTTATGTATCATTAATAAATTAAACGAATCCAGACAAAAGGCATCTGAAAAATTACCCTTGATTTATAAAATTCTCTGTTTCCACGGTTGCAATTGCTAATCAATCCTTTTCTCTTCCAGATTTATTTTTTATAAGTACGCATGATTAGATTACTTATGCTGTATTCATTTTCTTTCCTTTTCGAAATTATAGAAATGATTACAAATAGATTAGAGAGAAAAAAATGTGTAAACATAAAATCCAGTAAAATACAGTTTTTAATGTACGACACTTTTAATAAATATATGTACTGTTTTATTTTAAGACACAAATTATATGATTAAATTGTTTGCACTATGTTCATTTTCTTCCGATTTCGAAATTATAGAAATGATTAGAAGATTGATTAGAAAGAAGAAAATATGCAAACATAAAATTTAGCTGAGCATTTTTTTAAATTTAATTAAAATTATCTTTTTTAACGTACATCACTGTTATAAATGTACTATGTTATTTTAAGGCGCAAATCATTTCTGCTTTATTTATTTTCTTTCTTACTCGCAATTATAGACGTGATTTCAGTTTGACTACATTAAATATAGCGAACCTTTTTACGCAAGCGTGCTAAAGTTTCAGAAGCAAAATCTATCAATTTTGTAATGTGCTAAGCCTTTACATAAAAATATATTACGGCATATGCTGTTTTTACAAAACACTGGTTACTAGAATCAGTCGCTCTAATACATTATATAACAAAGAACAAAAATTCGGTTTTCCCGTATATTGGAATCAACCGTTATTTTATTGAAATTTTGATTCAAAATTTTGATTTATGTAAATGGCATATAATGTAATAAGGAAAAAAAAATTTTTTTTTATTATTTTATTAATTTTTAACGTATCCTTAATTCAACATTCAACTTATACTAATCTAAATTTCATATAAAAATATATCAATAACTTATTAATGTGATTTTGCAGTTCTTCCTTCAATGGAGAAAGTTTTATATCAGGTTTGTATTTTATTATTTTTAGTAATATACATAGCGAAATTGTGTACTTTTGTCAACTCGTTGCAATGATTATCTTATGAAATGCATTTGAAGAAATAAGGCTTTTTACATTTCTGCAAGAGCAAATTTATGCTTTATAATTGTGTTTTAAAAAATGTGCAACAAAAACTGCTTTTTTGTGGTAGTTATAAAGGTAGTTTAAATTTTGCAGTTATATATGGTAGTTTAAATAAAATGTTATCAATAAAATTGTTATCAAATTAAAAATTTTCGAGTGCCAGGGAAAATGTCACACATGTCAACTCGTGCATGCGTGTCATAAGGTTAGATTATTAAAAATATACAAACATAAAAGTAATACAAAATGTTTGTTAAATTCACTAAAATTCACTTTTTTTAACGTACCACACTCTTAATTAAATGTACTATATTATTTTAAGACACAAATTATATGATTAAATTACATGTGCTGTATTTATTTTCTTTCTAATTTGCAATTAAAGAAATGATTACAGATAGACAAGAAAGAAAAAACATGTAAACAATATTTTAGTTCAGTAAAATTCAGTTTTTAACGTACAACACTGTTAGTAAATATACTACAGTAAAACTTGCAAAAACAGAATCACTAAAGACTATGAAAAATCTTCCACTTACATAGGTTTCCGTCTTAGTAGGTGTAATTTTATGGTGTTCTTTCGGTGAGAATAGAGTTGCCAGGTTTACAAAAAGCGGGACATAGAGACAAAAAAGGAGGGACAGCACTTCAAAATCAAGACAAAATATAATAAATTCTATTTAAACGTAAGCTGTCTACAAACGTAAACAATTTACTGTCCCTGAAGAAAAAATCACATGCAATTATACCTGCTAAGATGAAACCCTGTTTAAAATAAAAATATTCCCCAGTCACTATATTCCGTTTTAGTAGGGTTTATTGTATTAAATAAACACAATAAACTTCTACAGTAAAACCTGTGAAAGCGGAATAGTGAGAGAACAAAACCAAAACAATATTCCGTTTTGGAGGTTTCCGATTGAACAGTTATAATTGCATAATATCTTCCATAGAGGATATAGATTTTTT
The DNA here is from genome assembly GCA_963931845.1 of Maratus michaelseni. Classification (NCBI taxonomy): domain Eukaryota; kingdom Metazoa; phylum Arthropoda; class Arachnida; order Araneae; family Salticidae; genus Maratus; species Maratus michaelseni. The sequence goes on along the minus strand of OZ007590.1, from coordinate 249,662,400 downwards.
ACGTTTAAGACAAGATTCCGTTTTAGACAGATTCCGTTTTTACTGCTTTTATTGAACAAAGTACAGTTAAACCTAAAAAGACAAAATCGCTAGGAGCCTAGAAAATATTTCGCTTTAGACAGGTTTCCCTCTTAGCAGCTGAGATTTGTATTTTGTACAGTATTTCGTACGGCGGGACGATAAAAATTTTTAGTTAGAGATAAGCTCTATTTTCTCAAGTTTTACGCGCGGGACGAGTCTTGGAGCCCCTGAATAAAAGACGTCCCGCGTAATTCGGGACACCTGGCAACGCTAGTTAGAACTACACTGTAAAAAAAATCCTGAGGTTACTAAAATTTTGTTAGTATATTTGAATTCCACAGAATTTTTTAGTAACTGGTATTATAAACCGGAATCGTTGCTAGCTGTTTTCTAATAATGCTGCTAGCTGCTTTCTAGTAATTCTTACAGATTTTCTTGTAACTGAGTAAGAATACAAAAAAAAAATTAGTAATTGTAAAGATCAATGAGAAAACCTAAAATTTTTTTAGTAGATCAACCCTTTTTTACAGTGCATGCTTTCCGGTGCATGTTTTCCGTTTTGACAGGTTTTCCTGTATAACGGTTTTCCTGTTAATAAACGACCGAAACGACGATTAATGTGATTAGATTGTTTGTGTTGCTTTTATTTTCTTTCTAATTCACACTTATAAAAATTGCAGACTGGCAAGAAAGAAAAATGTAAACATAAAATTAAGCTAAACATTTTTGTTAAATTTATTAAAATTAAGTTTTTAACGTATAACACTGTTAATAAATGTACTATCTTATTTAAGACACGAAATTTAATAAAAGACAGCAAGTAATTAAATATTTTTTATCTTGAAATAGAATGTTCTAATTAATATCGAAATAATTACTAATTTATTAACACAGTAAAGCACCAGAAATGGATTTTTTGTCTCAATGTATATTATGTCAGAATAATTCCATTAACATAAAAGCATGCATTGATTTTAAAGAGTATTTATCCAACTGAGAAATTTTTCTTGGAGATTTTATTTAGGTTTCATTAAAACTGAGAGAGCCAGATCACGTTCGAAATGACAAGCGATTATTCATAAATATTTTTTTAAAAGAAGAAAAAAGAAACATATAAGGTAATAAAAAAATGTTTAGAACAAGAACGTCTTGCATAGACAATAAATTGCGCGAAAAACAAAATATTATATCGCTCTTTTAAGGAATATATCTTAAGCTTAAAGAACATATATATTTTTGGCATTTAATATGCGCGTGTCAAATGTTTTGAAAGTCTAAAACCCTTTTTAGCATTACTATTTTGTTCATTTTTTAGCTATGACAAGAGTTACTATTTGAATATACTGTAGTGTACAGAAATTTTATATCATGCTCGCTTGAATGAAAAAAACAAGAACGAAAAATCCTGCATCAGGCATAGATTATGAAACACTTTCCAACAGTAACAGAGTATTATTTCAATTTTTCATCCAATGAATTGAGATATCTAAATCGACATTTTAAATAACACATAACTCATTAAAATTCCACTTTCAGCAATTGCTGCCCATATGCGATAATGTGTATATAATCTGTATAATCTGCGATAATGTGTAGTAATGTATATGTTCTGTATATAATCTATAGAATTTATACACACAACGTAATAATCAAACAAGTGGGTAAGTGTGATCGAAGATCGCACAAAAGGTTTAATATTCCTTTCAAAACACTTTATCCTTCCTTTAATAAATCCAAATAAATTTCATTTAAAAAAAAAAAAAAGTCATGTTTTTTATAAAGTAAAAATTTACCGGTCTTTTTTCTCCCTTTTTCGAAAATCTGAACCGGTCCGATAGCGGGCGAAGCCCGCTATTATACTCTGTCATAATAATATCTGTTATGTGGACTAAATGCGATATTAAAAAGAATCAATTTCAAAATTAAACATGTTATATAGAGACCTTCAAAATGTTAGACGTCAGATTAATTTTCTTTTTAATTCTCTAATGAAGTCATATTAAGCTGCTTTCTGTATTTACACATACTCATACTTCTTGTATTATTGAGAAATATTTGAAAATTTCCGTTTTATTACCAATATGACGTCATATTAATCTTTTTTTTCAATTGGTGAAACTTTTTATTTCATTTTCATTTTTCACGTGGAAATCTTTCAATAGAAAATTAATTATTGTAGAAAGAATTTTATTGTGGATTTTTAATTGTTGGCAACTGCTATAACGAAAAATGTTTAAATTTAATAGGAAAAGGCTGTTACATTTTTGGTTTTTTATTTCTTTATATTAAAATAATATTTTTTCAAATTTATGATTTTGAGCTCCAGAATAGGTATATAGTTATAAGTACACAAAATTTCATGACTGTAAGTTACATAGTTTCTGAGAACTGGCTCTGTGACGGACAGACAACGAAGCGGGAGTAATAGAGTTTCGTGAGATGAACGAAACCCTAAAAAAATTAAATAAGTTAAAAATGCATACCACTGCAGACAACTCACTTCCAGCAAATATCGATCATAGTCAGTCCTGTAACCGAATTCTTTCGTTCGTGTCTGTAAATGAACGATAAATACGGACGTAATAATAAGAGATTTTAGACAGCTTTTAGATAGAGATTGAGAATCAGCTTGATTCAGATTCAGAGGTTTAGCTCTGAGAAAATCTTGGTGGATATTTATTTCTTTAGGGATCACCAGGATCTCGGTATAAAAGGTTATTGGCGAGTCGGACAAGACTCGTGCTCCGAGGTTGTCGATATCAACCGGTAACGAAGAGTGACTCACTACATAATCTATAGAAAACATGTTGCAGTGCACCTCAGTTATCACGTCTAATTTCATTATGTTTGGAGTATCATAAAATCATTAAAATGCCTCACGACTAATTTTTCTCCATATATCATAATGTAATAGAATTATTTTGTGCGCGTCCCTGAAAAATAACTATAAATGCTACTTATTTTATACTCCTGAGAAAAAGTTGTAATCTATCTCGTTGTGTTTAAAAATTTATTATATAGATTATGTATGACAGGAGTTAATAGAATGAAGAAAACTTCCATTAATATATTTTAAAGTTTTGATTCGATTTTCATACAATTTGAAATGACTCGACAAAATTCTGCAACGATTTTATATATTGCATTTCAAACCATTCGGTTGGGTGGTTTTTGCGCTGTTATATGCGGACAGGCGGACAGACGGACGGACAGACGAACCAGACTACGACTATAGGTGCTACGCATTTATATAATTACGAACGCACCTGAAAAGGAAGTTTCTAAATGTTTTTCCATATTAATCGATTTAAATATTGTGAATCGATATTTAGATTATGTTAATCACTGACATATTTTCAAACCCAAGTTATAAGAAATGCTTATTCTTACTATAACAATATTTTATTATCAGGGAATATATATTTAAATTAAATTCATCCAACTAATTATGTTAAAATATAAATTCTTATTAAAGATATTAAACGAAAACGGAATAATATTTCTACGAACCTAAACTCATTTATTAAAACATTGTTCGAAAACATTTGAAAATGTTACAGGATTTGAGTATTATTAAAACTATTAGAGACAAAGAGACGCAAAATATAATTGATTTGGGAGACGAATAGTGTTGCCAGGTGTCCCTATTTTCAGGAGTTTCAAGACTTGTCCCGCGGGACACCAAAAGTCCCGATTTTTCATGATGCATAAATTCATGATCACAGACATTTTTCGTTATAGACAGGTTCTGTTTTCACAAATGTTACCGTATTAAGTTACCACTGTATTCAGACTAACAAATAGCATGGTACTAAAAGAAATTTGAAGGAATTTATGCATTGTGAAAAATCGGGACTTTTGGTGTCCCGCGGGACTCCTAGCATCCTTAAATACTCTAATGAAAAATAATTAATGGATGAAATTAATGTTTTAATTATTTTTAATTTAGATGGATCTTTCAGTAAATAAAGAACTATATGAAATATGTATATTCGAATTCGAAAGATTCGACTGAAAATAGAAATAACAATTTACAACAAATATCAGTTGCTCGACTTTCGAAAAAAATGGTTATTTTTTAATTAAAATTTTTAGTTCATATTATATTTAATTTTTTCTACTTTATTTCTGTTATTATGCATTTGTTTATGATAAAGATAATACATTTTTTACTTTTAATATGCCTCTAATAATTTTCATTTTAGACTGCAAAATATATATTTTTTTAATATAAATGAATATGTTTAAAACAATTCGAATTGCAGAAAATGTACATTTTTCTCACGTTCGACCAGTATTTAATGATAGCATGAAAATTAATTTTCTTTTTCTGATAAATTCAATATTGGAATAATCCGAATGTTTTTCTAAGGTCCGCGAGAGTTCGAATAAACGAGCTTAATCACCGTCATGGGTTTTATAATCCAAATCCAAGTATAAGAAATGCAAATACTGCTTATAACAATATTTAAAGTCAATAAATAATTGTTTAAAATAAATTTATTTAAGTAATTATGTTAATGTATTAAAATGTAAATTCTAATTAAAGATGGCAAATGCATAGCTACCAATCTTCCATTAAAAAATTATATATATATATATATATATCATCAACAACAACAACTGTTTTCAATCCACTGCTGGATGTAGGTCCCCCCCCCCCCCCGAGTTTTCCATTGTTTCCTGTCTAGTACTTTAGTCATCCAATTAACACAGGCCACTTTTCTGATTTCGTCACTCTATCTTAGTAGAGGTCGTTTTACATCTCTGGGATACCACTGTAGAGTGTTTGTGCTCCATCTGTTATTGTCTTGTCTTCTTGCAATGTGCCCAGCCCATTTCCATTTTAGCCGTTTAATTCTCTCAATGATGTCAAAAACTTTTGTCTGACTTCTTATCCAAGTTATTATTGGCATACATCTTTCCATACTTCGCTGTGTTGTTTGTAATATTTGTACCATCCGTTTTGTTAGCGTCCATGTTTCTGCTCCATAAGTTTGTGCAGGCAAAACACATTGGTTAAACACCTTTCTTTTCAAACAAAGGGGCGTGTTACTCTTCAGAATAATATTGTTCTTCCCAAAAGCAATCCATCCATTTCTTATTCTTCGATTGATTTCATTCATGATATTGTTTTCCGATGATATTCCTGTCGAAGGTACACATAACTTTGCACTTCTTTAATCTCAGTGTTGTTAAAGACGATTTTCTTTTTTGATGCAAATGAATTAAACATCACCTTAGTCTTTTCCAAATTTATTTTTAATCCCACATTAATGCTAGCTTCTGCCAAATCTTTTAGCATATTTCCAATTCTTCAGGGCTGTTACTGAAATTTAAAATGTCATCAGCAAACCGGAGATGGCTTAAATATTCCCCATTTATTCTAATCCCTTTGTTTTCGCATTCCAGCTTCTTGAAAATATTTTCTAAGACAGCAGTAAAAAGCTTAGGCGAAAAGGTATATCCTTGTCTTACTCCTCTTCCAAGCTTGATCTTCGCTGTTCCTTTGTCCAAACGGATGGCGACTGTTGCTTTCTTGTAAATCTTCTTTGTGACATTGATAGGTTTGTCTATACCAATGTCCTTCAGATAATCAACTACTGCAGATGTGTAGACTGAATCAAATGCTTTTTCATAATCAATATATGCAAGGCATTTAGGTAAATTATATTCTTTATGTTTTTTTATAAGTTCCCTTACTGTTTGAATATGATCCGTTGTGCTAAATCCACTTCGGAATCCTGCTTGTTCTCTAGGTTGAGCTGAATCCAGAGCTGATTCAAGTCTTGTTGTTAAAACTTTGGTGAAAATTTCATAAATCACTAACAGTAAGCTGATTGGACGGTAGCTTTTAATGTTTTCCTTCCCCCCTTTCTTGTAAATTAGCACCATCACAGCATTGTTCCAATCTTCTGGTACATCTGATTTCTCGAGACATTTAGAAAACAGTAAGGCTAGTATTTTTGCAAAATTTTCTCCTGCTTCTTTGATAAGGTCAATTGTAATTCCATCTGCGCCAGTGCATTTACCTTTTTTCATGCAACTAATGGCTTGTACAACTTCATCTGTCACCCTTGGTGTCACCCCCACTCTTCAGTTTCTGTTATGTTTACTTATAGATCGCGAAGGTTGATTTATTTTTTATCTTCACATTTATATAGATCGTTATAGAATTTTTCGACAATGTGTACTATTTCATTATTGATTTTGGTGATTGTTCCATCTCCCCTCTTCAGTGCAAAAAATACCTTTTCTTCCAACACACAGTTTGCGCTTAGTTGATTTTAAACTTTTGTTATCTTCTAGAACTTTCTTTACAAGATGACAGTTAAATTTTCTGATATCTTCTGTAACACATTTTCATATCGTTTTACACAATTCTGCATATTTAATTCTTGATGTAGGATAGTGTTTCTTCCGTTTATAATCTCTGTGTTTCTTCATCAATTTTCATGTTTCTTCTGTATTTTCTTTGTCTGCTTTGCTGGTGCTTCACTAGGTATCATCCTTGCAATTTCTTGTAGAGTATTTGTTATTTTCTTGTTCACTAATATAACATCTTGCTCTTCTTCTAAAATTTATTGAATTACTTGGAAATGATTTTTAAGTTCCAAATTAAATATTTCTTTATGTTTCTGGAGATTTATAATATTGACTGATCTCTTTGAGTGTTGCAAAAGCTTCATTCTTTCCACTTTATTATTTCAAAGCAGTTTACATCTAACAAACCTGTGATCGCTTCCTGTATTGAAGTTATTGAGAACGCTGCATTACTGAATAAGATGCTTTTTTTGTCAAGATGTAGTCGATTTCACTTGTTGAGCCATGTGCATCACGCCATGTCCATTTTCGTTGTGGCTTTTTCTTGAAAAATGAATTCATGATATACATCTGTTCACATTCTGCAAACTTAATCAATCTGTTTCCTCTTTCATTACGCATCCCATATCCATGATTTCCGACTGAAAACTCACCTTTCTTTTTTCCCCAATTCTAGCATTCCAGTCTCCCATTATTAATTTTATGTACCATTTTCCCTTTTGATGCATTGAAGCTACTTCTTCATAGAAATCCTCAATTTCTTCATCAGTATAGCTAATTGTTGGTGCATAAACTTGAGTAATTTTCAGCTTGTATCTGCTTGACACTTGTATAACTACCCTTGCAACTCTATCTGATGCACTATCATATTCTACGATGTGATTCTTTTTCCTTTTATGAATCAGAAATCCTACGCCACTTGTTTTCCACTTGTTACGCCACTTGTTTTTCCACTTGTTACGCCACTTGTTTGTTGTCCTGTAAATGACTTTCCGAAGATAGGGATCGTCCATTATATGTAGCCAAGATCATCAACGTATGGCAGCCAAGCCGAGCCCGGTGATTCTTAGCACCCTTTTTCTTCATGTCTTTCTGATCGCTGCCGTAATTAGGAACATGCAGACTGCCGGGAAATGAGGGCCGTGATTTGTTTTGTGAATTCATGGTAAAATAAGGGCGAGGTGGCTGAATTCCTCCACGCAGGCCAAGCGGGTTGGGGGAAGCCCATCCGCGTTCGTTCCCCATGCAATAGGCAAGAGTATTAACAAGCTGCACCGGTGGGAGGTGCGGATTGGACATTAAGGCTCTGCTCCCAGTCGATTCCTTTAAGTCCTCGGAGGCATTTAAAGGGTCTTCTCCTAGTTAAGACACTTTAAATGCCTCCGAAGGGGACTTAAATATTTATTTACTTATTTATTTATTTATATTCTTTGAACCAGATTTTTTTTTAAAGTGAAATGCTGCCTTTCCTCTAGGTCAGCGGTTTCCAAACTTTTTTCTCCCACGTACCCCTTGCTTAGACTTTTCATCCATGCGTACCCCTTCTGGCATAAACCCATTCCAAATATTTTTGTTTTAGTTCATTAGTAATGTTCTTTTGCTAGTTACCAATGTTAGAAGCAGTTATATTCAGGATTCCAATTTTCAACCATTTTTCCATTTTGTACCATATCAATATAAAGTCACTCAAAACACAAAATAGTAGCTAAAGATTTCAAATTAATCATTCACAAAGCAGGGATGAAGCTATACCTATTATTATCATGCGAAATCGCAAGATGTTATTAATAATGGCAACAAATGATCAACCAATTACTAGATTTAGGTATTTTCCTTCATTTTATGGAAATAGTCTACTTTACTTTTACACAAGTCTCTCTTTGTAAACGAAAAGTTTGCAGTTTTGTTTTTCTGTTTTCATTTTAAGTTTTATTTTTGCGCTATCCGCCATTACCAATGTAATTTTTATGTACCTCCAAATATTTCACCACGTACCACCAGGGATAACGCACCCCGTGTTGAGAACCGCTGCTCTCGGTAATAGATATATCTGTTCATTCATTAAAAACAATTTCTGGTTGAAATATGTTTATTTTACATGAAAAAAGAAACTGAAAGCTAGAAGCTATGCAAACAGAAACGGGATACTAATTTTAAGGATGGAAGCAGATTCAATTGAACATTGTTCGAAAATATTTAAAAATATAACAATGATAATATGGTAATATTTTACACTTGTAATAATTATTTTACGTTCTCTTACGCTTTTCATGCATTCCACGTGAATATACAGTGGTGGCCAAAAGTTTAGACATTTTTTGAAAGTTTCATGTTTTTCAACTTTGTGTGCTTGTAGAATATATTAATTTTAACTTAAATACAAACGTTTATATATCAAATTGAAGGTAATTTAATGTAAAATTTAATAATAAAAGCAGTATTACAATATCTGTATTACAAAAACAGTTATGCTCATTTTAGTAGAACAAACAAACACACATCGTTTTGAATAAGGACGTGTTTTGTAATAAAAGCGTACTAGCCAATCACAAACACTGTTCTGAGGACCAATCAAATGTCTGTAACTATAGTTTAGGTTATTTGGATGGTAAAAGAGTTATTGTTGTGGAAATATTTTGCGGAATGATGCATACTAGTACAATTAAATAGAGTATTGCTGTTTTTGAATATTTAAAGTCCTTTTTTTAATTAAACTAATTTAAAACAATGTCATCAACAAGAAGAACTAATTGGACAAGCCGAATTGTCATTTTGAGAGAAAATGGCCTCTCTTATAATGAAATTTCAAGACAAGTTGGTGGTTCAGTGACTTGTTCTGGTGTACGAAAGTTCTGTTTACGTTATGAAAAAACGAAATCAGTGGAAAATGAAGCCAAATCATTCCGAAAAAAAATGCACAAGTGCTACTGCCGATAGAAAAATTAAACGGCTATGCCGTCAGATGCTATTAGATGTGAAATAAATGCAGCGGGTATTGCAGTAAGTTCAAGAACAATAAGAAGAAGGTTATCAGTATTTGGACTACAAGCTAGAATTCCAAGGAAAAAAACATATTTAAATCAAAAGCAACGCGAAAAACGAGTTAAGTGGGCAAAAGAACACATTAAATGGTCAGAAAATCAATGGAAGCAAGTAATCTGGAGCGATGAGAGTAAAATATCGCTCTTTTGTAGTGACGGTAGCAAATACGTGAGACGTAGAATAGGAGAAGCACTTCATCCTGATTGCATTGAAGCAACTACAAAAAACCCAACAAATGTCATGATTTGGGCATGTATGTCTGCAGATGGTGTGGGCCGAATTCAAGTGATTGATGGCATCTTGAATGCCAAAAAATACATCGAAACTGTCCTGGAACCAAAATTGATACCTTCCATCAGGGATCTCTTCCCCAACAACGCACCATTTATTTTTCAGCAGGATTCATCTCCATGCCACACAGCAAAAGTATGCAAAGCATGGTTTCAAAATAAACGCATAGATATATTACCATGGCCAGGAAACAGCCCTGATCTCAATCCAATTGAAAATTTGTGGCGACGTTTGAAAATTCTTGTACGAAAAAAACGTCCATCCAATAAAAGACAACTTATTGAAGCTATAATTGATTCTTGGCACCATGTGATTACGAAAGATGAACTCCAAACACTCGTTCATTCGATGAAAAGACGCTGTGAAGCTGTCTTAAAAAATAAGGGTTATCCTACTAAGTATTGATTGTGTAAGTATCACTTTAAAAAAATGCAAATCTAAGGTAGATCTTACTATTAGTTGCATAACTTTTTTTGTAATACAGATATTGTAATACTGTTTTATTATTAAATTCTACATTAAATTACCTTCAATTTGATATATAAACGTTTGTATTTAAGTGAAAATTAATATATTCTACAAGCACACAAAGTTGAAAAACATGAAACTTTCAAAAAATGTCCACACTTTTGGCCACCACTGTATATGTTTTAATTGAAAAAATATACATATGTGGTAGCAGTAGTTCTTCATCTGAACTTCGGACTGCAAATCAAAGCACATATTTTATTGAGGCTTGTGAAGTGGAACCCAAGTTCGATGCTTCGCGCACAATAGAAAATTGGTGATGTGAATTTTTCATCGTGAGAAAAGTAGATGTGCCATAGCTTTCGTCTCGATCAGACGGGTCGCGATAATTGTCTCTTTATTAATTCCATACCGGTTGGAGAACCGCGCATTTAACTAATATTTAAGCCCTACAGACGGTCGGATCAATTCCAAATGTATACCAGTTTAAATTAATATTATAAATATTTTATATTATAATAAAGATATTAAAAGTATAACGTTAATAACTTTGAAAAACGTCTGGACTATTACTCATTGCTCCTAGACACCAGCCAAAATCCTACATATATTGTTCGCATGATAACTAGAATTTATTTATTTAATTCATCAAACGTTTTTATTCAAGTTAGATTAATAAAATAACATTATTATTATTTCTGTTTTTATAGAAAAATATGTTTTCCTGTTAGAATTGTTTGTAATTAATAAAAACTACTTAAATATATTTTGGATAGAAATAATGATTGTTTACTGAGCAAATATAAATTTTAAATTCCATTCTATATTAATACGCTCTTTGATAAAATTACAGATAAATGTTAGAATTCTGCGAAGTTCATTAAAAATTTTTTTAGACTGAAAAAATAATTAATGGTGATTGCAATTAATGTTTTACAAGAAAATCGTAATTTAAAATTCATTTTATAATCTTATGACGGTTTAAAATGTTATTTTATTTAATATGTTTTAATGTAATGTTAAACTGTAAAGTTAAATCTTTAAATTTAGGTAAATTATTTTTAAAAATATAATAAATAGAAAATTATAGGAAAATTTTAAAAGTTGTAAAATCAATTTTTTTTTATAATTTTTTTTTTCGAATCTAATGTTTTATCTTAACCTATATAAATTCGTGTTTTCATTATTATTTTTATTGTTGTTATTCACAAATCGGAAGATATTCTAAAAAATTTACATTTTTTTTTTTAATTCACATAAAAATGTAATAAAATACTAAAGTGTGAAAAAATTAAAAATATATATATTACAAATTAATTGATTATATATATTTTTTTAACTTGTAATATTACTTTTTTTTTTTAATAGCGAAGTTTTAAGTTAGAGAGATAGAAGTAGAAAAAAAAAAGTTTTCCTATTAAAAGTGTATGTAATTAATAAGAAAACTATTATTAAATAGTTTTTTATGGTAGAGATAGCGATTGTTTCATGAACAAATAATAAATTTTAAATTCCATTTTGATTTCGGATGGTGTTATCTCAAATTACAGATAAATGTAAGAATTAGATGCAATTTATTATAATTTTCTTACACGGTAAAAACAATCGATGGCGATTAAATTTACCAAATAAATTCGAAATTTAAAATTAATTTTAGAATGTCTTATGCTATTAGAATTTTTGCTGTTGATGATGATGTTTGTTTTTAATGTTTCTAAACTTAAAAGTTAAATATTTAATTTTAGGCAAATTATTAATTAATATATGTAATATTAAATAATTAATATTAATATGTTATTAAATAATAATGTGAGAAATTTTTTTTAAACCTTAAGTAAAATTAATTTTAATATTTAACTTTTCTAAACTATATTTTACTCTGAATAAAACCTGTTTTCATTATTATTATCTTTTTTTATTTGTCTATTTATTTGTTTATGTATGTATTTATCTACTGTACTGAAAATATTATATGAATTTAGACTATTTTTTAAAATTTTATTTGTTATTTTAAAACTCAATTTAACATTTTCAAATCACAATTTTTTTTAATGAATTATCAATGCTTAAAAAATTATATTAAATTAATTTAATATGGTTTTTTTAACCAGAGTAGAATCTGATTTTTAATATCTATATTACTTATTTACAACAATAGTGTTCCCAAAACACTGAATATAGATTCCATATACATAAAAAAAGGAAGAAGAAGAAATTAAATTAAAAATTGAAAAAATGAAATTTGTGGAATTTAGACAGAATCTTCAGGTCCCAAATGCCTAAATACCACAAATAAAATGTGTGGTTTCATCATCATATTAGCCATAACATTGCTAAAGAATATGATTTTGGGACTACCACACCAAAATAGAGAAATAAACTGTGAGAAAATCATAAATTTCAAAAAATAAAAACAATATTAAAAAGTAAAGAAACCTTACCGATAAAAAAGAAAAAAAAACTGTGAAATATAATCATAAATTTCAAAATACAACAAGATTAAAAAGGATATAGGGAAAAGAAAACAACAGTTACCAGATAGAATGCATGATCCAGACAGGAGTCAACACATAACACAGGCAATGAATTGGAGAAAATCATTACATGTTGCCAAAATAAGTTCTAAAAGATGATTGACCAAGGAATATTATTGTACAGCAAAGCCAAATACAAACCAATATAGAATCAGCTCCCTCTGTAAAAAATTTAAAATGGAACACCAAACATGTTTTCAAATGAATTAATAAGGTGCTGCCATCCATGGAAAATTAGTGAATATTCTATGATTTAATAAAAGCATTTGATTACTACTATTAGTTAAAGATTAAAACAAATACTGCCTAAAGAATGATAACTGATAGTTAAATAATAAATAAAATTATGTTGATTATATAATTTCTGTTTCAATGGTTAATTTTTGCAATAAGTTTTTATATATTGAACTTCCATAATGACCTGCTGCATTTGCGCAATCATTTGTGGATAGTTTTACTTATTTACTTTTTTTTTTTTTACTATTAATTTTTATATTCGTAAGAATATCGATCACTTGCAGCCCAATTAGATATTCATCTAATTACAGCCCAAATTTTGGCAAAATATATATATTTTCATAATTATTAAATACATTATTTTAATGCTGCTTATGCGCAAAATTTGATGTATTTCTTGTAGTTCAAATTAATTTTACCTTGCTGCATTATAACTTTTTGTAATGTTGCTATTGAAATAACATATTAATATGGCCGTTTGCATTGTTTTTGTTTGTGTCCTACTGATATGGTCATCTTGCATTTTGAATAATTTGTATAGGTTATTCTGTATGGGCTTATATAGTTAAAATATTTTAAATGTATGAACTATGGTATTTTTATACCAGTTATGATGAGATTATCTTTTTTCTATGTAAATATTGTAATTTATTAAAATTTATGTAATCAAGGTTTATTATTATTATTATTATTTATATTATTATTTTTCTTTATATAACTAATTTAGTGATTTTAGGTATAAATTAAACTAGAAATCAAATTAGTCTAGAAATCAAATGACAAATTTGTTTTGATTATTGATACTTATTAACCTAGCAATCAAATAAATTGTAGTACTAATTTTATAATATATTATTTTATATTATTTACAACTTTATGTTCATTTATATTTAAAAATTGTCTTATATTTTATAATATACAATTCTCATTATGGCAAGTACTAAAAAAGTTTTAGAGACTGGCAATTTAGGCTTTAATAATAATATTAGGCCTAATGCTCGGTACATGGAAATTGACAGGGATTTCTTTGGATCGTCAAACAGTTACCTGTCTTATTGTCCCACAGTAAATCTCAAATTTAAAAAATGTTCATCACCACGCTGCTTAACTTGCCCACATGCAGATCCACTACAAATTGTTAATAGTTCTAACTCGAAAATTAATGTATTCTTTTGTAAAGCATACAATATTATTTATTCGATTAATTGCAATATGTGTAAGATGGAATATATTGGTCAATCATGTAATCCACTGCACTTCAGAATCAATCAACATAGACAGGATATTATAAAAAATAATTCTATAAATGTTGAGCATATGCACTTTAGACAACATGACTTTAAAGATATTACTATTAAAATCCTGAGTATGCACAAAAATTTCAGTGATAGACTACTTTATGAATCCATTTATATCAAATCCCGTAACTCTTTATATCCTTATGGTCTAAATTATAAGTTATTTAATCGCACAAACATTGTTTATACAAATACTAATAAACATGAACATTATACTAGCACTTATGCTAATTTAAATCATAAAGTAAATACAAAAACTACACGTACAAAAAGGGGTAAATATGTTACTAATACACAGTATATTTCTAGTAATGATATTATACAGCAATTATCTAATATGGAAAATGAATTCACTAATACTTTCAATTGGTTTGATATAAGGAAACATATTTTTTCGATCAAAAAGAAAAATCTTAATAATTATTATAAAGTATTTTTAACATTAAATTTATCACCACATTTTAGTGATGTATATTTTGATCTTCTATTATATAGAATTAATCAACTTAATGTAAAAATTTCAAAAAATACTTATAAAAAAACTAACAATACTCAACTTATAATCACTTTTTCCAATATAGTACTTAATAAAATTAATATACACAATGTAATTAATAACAATAACAAATTCCCCATAAAAAATTTTACAATACATAAATCATACAAATACAATGTTACACTTGGACGTAGAATTTTCAATTACAATAATTTTGCAAAATTTCTTACATCAAATGATAAACCTCCGTGCTTATGTAATAATCCTAGTTTTAGTAATTATGTAGATAAGGTACATGGTCACATTATTACAGGGGATATTAATATTGTCGAGAATGATTATCTGCGCAGTTTTATGACTAATGGGACTAAATTTCGAACACCATCATGTTATAATATTTTTTCTATATTAAAACAATTTAATCTGGATCTTGACCTTTTTATATATAAAATTTCAATAGATTATAATAAACCCATTGAATTTTTTAAAGAATGGAAATTAAATGTATTAAGTAATTTAAATGTTGAACTTTTCAGAAATATGGAAAATTTTAATTTTAATGTTAAACAACTAAATAGTGAAATAAAGAATTTACAAAACAAATTTATTATTACTTATGTTGATAAATCACCAAACAACTATGCTTTCATCTGCAAAAAATATTATTCACAGCTAATATCTAATGCAATAAATACAAGTTTAAATTTTAAAAAAACTAATCTTAATACAATTATTAATAATCGACATATATTTCAATATTATAAATTGCTAAAAATTAAAAATTACAACTTTAATTATCCATACATTGTTGTTATACCTAAATTTCATAAAACACCTATAAAATTTAGAACTGTAACTATAGGCTGTAATACGTATAATAATAATGCAAGTAAATTTCTATTAACTATTCTCACTAAATTGTTTGAACTTACAAAACTAAAAGATAATTTGTTTAGCATAAAAAATAGTTTTCAACTTGTCAATAATATAAAAAAATTAAATAACATAACTTACATGAAGACGTTTGACTTTAATGACTTATTTAATAATATTGATATCAAGGATATGTTCAGGATTGTCAATTTATTATACAAAGAATACAAGGATTCCATAAAATTAAAAAATAACATTTCTTTAAATTACTTTAAAACTTTAACTAGATTTATTCTACATCATAATTATATTGTTTTTAATGAGAATATATATATTCAATGCTGTGGATTACCACAGGGTGGTATTGTTTCTTCAATTCTTGCAGAATTATATTTATATTATTATGAACGTAATTCACATATTGCTAATTGTAAAATGTACCGTTATATAGATGATATAATTGTCTTCTATTTTAATAATAATTCAAATTATTTACTACTAATAAAATATCATAAAAATTTAAATTATAGTTTCAACCTTATGGTAAATAATGAAATTAATTTTCTTGATCTTAAGATAATTCTTAAAGATAATAAAATTTTGTTTGACATTTATGACAAAAGAAATGATTTTACATTTAAAGTTAACTTATTTACTAATTATAAGTCTTGTATACATAAATCAGTATTTGTAAATATTTTACTAAATTTTGCACATAGAATAAACAATCTTTGTTCTAATAATTTTAAAACTCAAAATTTAAAACTTATTCTTCAACATGCAGTAGAGTATGGCTATCCCTTTTATTTAGTTAAGTCAATTTTACGAATATAAATTTTGCTTTCATTGGGGTTTATATGTTTGCACATTCTATCTGTTAAAACACTTACATTTTGATTACTGATATATTTGGCTAAAGAATGAATTCCTTTATGTGAGAGCTGAGTGGGAATATTTTGGTTAAATATCTTTTATTAATTAAAAAATTTAAATAGTAAATTCTAATTTTTTTTTCTTTTCTAGGGAGAGAACTTTAAATATAATATTGTTCCAATAAGTGCGTTGCCATATTGGAGATTTAATGTTTTTTTTTTCCCTTGCCAGGTAGAGAACTTTTAACAATTTAGTTAAATGCTTTTTTATTTTTTATTTTTTGCAAGATATTAGATTCAATACGTGAGGTTAACATATTGGAAATGTTTGGTTATTTTTAGCTATCAGTGTGTGAAATCTAATTTTATTTTTCAGAATAAATAATATTTAGCAAGATGTTAGTTCCATTAAGTGTGTGTAGCCATTTTGGTATTTCTTTTAAACTTGCATTGTTATTTATAAAATGAAAATCTAATTTTATTTTTCAGGGTTAATAAAATTTTGCAAGATGTTAGTTCCAATAAGTGCATGTAGTCATATTGGTAAATCTTTTAAGCTTGCATATAATTATTTATAAAATGAAAATTTAATTTGACTTCTACAATAATATTTTAGATTTTATGGGTTTATTTATGTTTTGAAATTATTTAAATGTTGACATATGTAAAAATAAATAGATAAAATAATTTTATACTGAAAATTTACTTAATCAAAATAATTAATAGTTATTTAGATATTGTTTTAATCTTTAACTAGATGGCAGCACCATATAATGATTTTTAAAAAACTATTACTATTATTCTTTAGTATTATTTTTTAGTTATTGTTTATTATAAAACCAGATGGCAGCACCATATAAATTTTCACAATTTTTTTTTTCTCTTTTAACTGAAAACTTGGAATACAAGTGAAATTTTTAAATATTCCAATAATATAATATATATATTAAAATTATTTAAATTAAAAAATATTTTTAGTAAATGAATTTATAGTTTTTATATTATTTATTTGTATTTTTATATTTTAAATTAGAAATAGTTAAAATCACAATGGTTAAATTAATAACTGCTACTTTTAGAAAATTAACTGTAATTTTAACTTGTACGTTTGAATTCACTTATTCACTTTACCATGTGCTTAGCACAAAACATTTTTGGCTTCGGATTCTGGACAAATTTATGTTGTAATGTATAGATTTTCTTTGTCTTCCTTTGTATTTATTTGTTTATAAATGGATTTATTTTCTTCCGTTTGATTTGTAGTGTTCTATTTTCAAAGGTATCCTTTTTTTTTTTTTTTTTTTTTTTTTTTCAATTTTTTTCCAATGATTGTTAGGGCTTGGAATTGTCACAAAATTTTGGCTTTAAGCTTGTGACAGTTACAGAAAACAATCATTCTTTGCTTATAATGTGGTTTCCCAGCCCTTGAAAAAGTAAATTACATTATAAGCTTGCATTTGTGTTTTTTTTTTTTTTTTACTTATGTTTCACTTTTTGAATAAATACTTCATTTGTTAGGACTATGTTTTATAATGTGTAATTTGACATAGCTATTTGGGATAATAATTTCATTGCATTTGGTCAGTTATTTCTGTTTCAATGGTTAATTTTTGCAATAAGTTTATATATATATATATATATATATATATATATATATATATATATATATATATATATATATAACAAGTGAAATCTGAACATACATATTTTTTGTTATTATTTATATTATGTTAATCACTGTCATTTTTCTCATAATTTAAAATATAAGAAATGGAGATCTTATTTATAAAATAACAATATATCATTATCAATAAATAATGATTTAAACTAAATTCATTCAGCTAGCAATGTTTAAATACAAATTCTAATTAAAGATACCAAACGGAAATGGAATGCTAATTTTACGAACATAAACACATTCATTAGAACATTTGTTCGAAAATATTTGAAAATATTACAGTAATGATATCCTAGATTTTACACTTTTAATCATTAAGTATTTCGCGTTCTCCAGTGCTTTTCTTTCATTTCATATGCATATAAATGCTCTAATTAATAGAAAAAGATATTATTGACACGAGAGGCTCGAATTTATTTCCTTAATTCATCAATTTAATTCAAACTAGGCAATATAAAACAACATTATTTTTATTTTTATCGAGAAAGAACGAGAAGAAAAAAAAGGTTTCTTATTAGAATTCTGTGTAATTAATAAACACAACTTAAGTGTACTTAAATATTTTTTAGGATAGAGGTAACAATTGTTTAATGGGCAAATATAAATTTTAATTTTCATTCTGGATTAGGATGCACTTTTATAAAATTACAGATAAAGATTAGAATTACACGAAGTTCATTAAAATTTTCTTAGACTGTGAAAACAATTAATTGCGATTACAGTAATGTACCACAAGAAATCATAATTTAAAATTCACTTTATAATGTCTTATGCGGGTTTAAAAATGCTCTTTTATTTGATCTTTCTAAACTTTAAAGTGAAATTTTTAAATGTAATTAAATTATTAAATAAAATTATCATAGGAAAAATTTTTAATTTTAATATTTATTTATATACTTATTTTTATTTTATTTTATTTTATTGTTTGAGATTTATACTTTCTAATCCAATTTTTTATCTTAACCTAATCCTGTTATTATTATTATTTATTTATTTATTTACTTATTTATTCACAAATCCAATCCAAAAATATTCTATGAATTTGCATTTACTTTTTATTTTATTTATTTATTTATTTATTTTGTTTAATTTTCGTCTAAATTTAAGATTTTATATTCTCCAAATATTTTAGTAAAATATTAAAGCATACAATTTTTTTCAAAATAATAAAATTAATAACAAATTAATTTATTGCATATATATACAAAACCTTTAGATGTCAATTTTTTAATTTCCTAAGCTTAAAATTAATCTGAAAATCTTTTTAGGGTTTTGGTGAAATTTGGTTTTATAATAAATGCAATCTGAACTTCATCTTTCTCCCACCTCCTATTATTTAGATTATTTTAATCGCGGTCAATCTTTTCATAATCCAGTATATAAGACGTACGTTATACTTATAACAATAATTCATTATCAATAAATATTGAATTAAACTAAATTAATTCAGCTAACAATGTTTAAATATAAATTCTAATTAAAGATACCAAACGGAAACGGAATACTAATTTCAGGAACGTAAACACATTCATTATAACGTTGTTCGAAAATATTTGAAAATATTACAGTGATAATATCTTAGATTTTACACCTTTAATCGTTAAGTATTTTGCACTCCCCGATGCTTTTCATGTATTTCACATGAATATAAATATTCTAATTAATGGGAAAATATATTATTGGCACGATTGTTAGAATTTAATTAATTTTTAGTCTTAATTCATCAAAAGCTTTAAATTAAGCTAGATTAATAAAATAACATTACTGTTATTATTTTTATTTTTATGAAGTCGGTTGGGGAAAAAAATATGTATTTCTATTAGAATTCTGTGTAATTAATAATTATTAAAAATAAAAATAATTGTAATTAATAACTGTTCTTAACTATTTTTTATGATAGAGATAGCGATTTTTAATGGGTAAATATAAATTTTAAATTCTGTTCTTAGTTAAAAAGCTATTTGATACAATTACATATAAATATTTGAATTGGTACACAATCGTTAATTATAATTTTCATAGACTGTAGAAACCATCAAATGTATTTTCTGTTAATGAACATGTACAACATTTAATTCGGAAGTAAAAATTAATTATTTGATTTCTTTTACGATATACTGAAGATTTTTTTTTTTTTTTAATAAGCAGAATTCCATTTTTAATTTACAAATTAATAATAATAATAATAATAATAATAATAATAATAATAATAATAATGTTATTATTATTCTGTGACCAATTTTTAATAACTATAAATGTAAACAATACGTTTATTATTACTATTGTTTATTTACCTAAGACTTAAAAATTAAATTTTAAATTTACGTAAAAAAATAGTAAATGAAAATTTAAAGATATATAAAAAATTAAATTTCTTTTATATGCAAACTTAATTTTTTTTTCTTGTCCTCAACAAAATTTTTTCTTTTATTTAATTGTTTATTTATTTATTTTAGAAATCTTAAAATATTCTACAAATTTCATCTTTTATTAATTAAACTTTTAAATGTTTAATTATTTTTTTTATTTGAATTTAAAATTTAAATGTATCTTAAAAATTAGAATGTACAAAATTTAAAAAATAAAATTTTATATTAAATTAGTTTAATATTATTATTTATTATTACTATTATTTAAGTTGAATTCGATTTTTAGTTTCTAAGTTAAAACCGATAGTTTAAATGTAATTTTTTAAATGTTTTTTGTTTCATTTTTAAATCAAAGCTTAAATTTTAAATTAAAAAAAATGAATAGAGGAAAGTATATTCAACTAAGTAAATTATATCCAATGGTTGGAGTATCATAGTTGAGATTTTTTCCAACAGAGTGAAAATATGCCTCGACCAGGACTCGAACCTAGGTACTATGGTTTGCCGTACCAACGCTCTCCCTACTGAGCGGTGGTTATATATATATATATATATATATATATATATATATATATATATATATATATATATGTTAAAAATCCATTTTTCAACGCAATTTATGATTTCCGGATACTTTCATTATAATATCTAAATTTAGATCTGTCATATTTAAGCAATTTATGCCTTTTAGACTAACTTTCTCAGTTTTTTTTTTTTTTTTCTTGTTGCACTGCAGTAAGTGAAATCGTATGAACACGCAATTTCATTCGGAAATATGGAGAGTCTAGTTCACCTCTATTTGGATAAGGATGGTAGTCATTTCTCGTAATATTCTTACATTTCACAAAAAAAAAAAAAAAAAAAAAAAAAAAACATTTTTTCAACTTTTTTTAAAATATCTCCATTTTTATTAAAGTTATGAAAAATATCTATATATGAATTTGAATTCGAGGGAGGTATTCTATATTTCTGACTAAATTAATGGACTGTGACCCTATACAAAAATTATTTATCATTGCCATCTCTTAAAATTTAACGAATCTTTTTTTAATCATCTTTTATGTTTAAATATCTTATCGGTTCTATTTGATTAAAAAAAAACTATTAATTAAAAAACAAGGCATTTCAGAGCATTTAATAGAAAATTGAATTGCCAAATTCAATTTTCTGTAATTTAGTAAATCGTGTCTTTTGGCACTAAAATTATCTTTTATAAATTTTAGAAAAAATTATACATAAAAAAAGAAAGATCATTTTGAGATATATATATTTTTTTTTCATCAAAATCTTTTAATTATTATTATTTTATTTTATTTAATAAACTATGCTTCTTGGTACTAAAACCCTCTAAAAAGAATTAAGAAATATCTGTAAATGGAACTAGGTGTTGTGGAATAAATTTTCGAATGATGTTGATATTTAGTCTTTCATATTTCAGTAAATTATGTCTTTTGGTGTTAACACTGTCAGACTATTTTTTCAAAAGATTGCACTAGACAAAAAAGACATTAACCCTTCTTTGCATGAGTTTTTCTTATACAATTGTGTTTTTTTATACATATATTAAATATTATACACCAGAAATTTTAAGATAGATTTTTAACTTTGTTCAGCAACATAGTTCACGGGAAATTTACTGGAGTAATATTTCTATATAAATATAGTGGTGGCAAAGAAGCTGATTTATTTATTAAAAGTTGAATAAAAAGTGATGGAAATTTACATCACTATGCAATTAAGGGTTAAAGAATTGGGCATTTCAACACATTTCACGATAAATCATTCGCGGCGAGTGTCCTTTACAGAATTTTTAATATTTTATCACCGGTTTTTAAAAATAGAAATTTTTTGCCGATTTGAATCGTAGAAATGCTTTGATTGAAAAAGGCAAAATATTCAATTCACAATTACTGGTAGGAATAAATAATCAAGAATACTGAGCACTTTATGCGTCTTCCTATACATCAACTCGTTGCGAACGAAGTGAGGGAAAACGAGTATTTTAGAATCGGAAAAAAAACTTTTAATTCTTCTCTTTAGATTGAAATCTAAATTTCCTATTCCTTAAATAAATTTTCTACGTACTTATATTTCATCAAGTTCTATGCGCGATTTAAAAAAAAAAAATCTATGTAAAAAACGAGGCATTTCAAAGCAGTTATCAATACTGCCACATTTTTACATAATTTAGTAAATTGTGTCTTTTTGCACTAAAATTATCTTTTATAATTCTTTTTTTTTTTTAAGAAAGATCATTTTGAGACATTTTACATTAACACGAAAATCTAGTATTTCGTAATTCAGTAAATTATGCTTTTTGATACGAAAATTTTTTCAAAAAAAGTTAGATTTTTATTTTAGAATTTTTTCCTAATAATGTCAAAATTTAGGCTGTCATGTTTCAGTATGTTGTGCCTTTTGACACTAACCCTGTCTGGTCCCCTCACCCCCCAAGTATTAAAGATCTGGGCATTTCAACACATTTTCATGATAACGTCAAAATTCAATCTCATTCGAGGTGAGGGAGACCGAACATTTTAGAAGTAGAAAAAAAAAAGTTTTTCATTCTAGTCTTTAGATTGAAATTTAAATCTCCGAATCCTTAAATCAATTTCCTTGATAACCCCAAATGTGTCATTCAGTCTTTCACCCACCGCATAATAAACGCGCCTTCAAAATCCTTCATTCTAATCGCAATTCTGCTCCCCTCTAATCCCAGGTTCTCTAAACTGGCAACTAACAGGAAGAAAACTCGGGGATACCCCGGCCAAGTTCATTCTCCCGCGGTTGCAGAGAAAACCCTCCTGTTTCACTCTATCCTACCTCCAAGCTGTCTGAACAGCACACACACATTGCTACTCCACAACCTACGAGCAGCGTTGGCAGTTTGCCAAGAACACGCTCTCGCTCACTCTACCTTTGGAGCTAGCTACATCAGGGCCTTTTAAATTCGAGGCTTTTATTTTTTGAAGTATTCTTTTAACTAGTTAGTTATTTTCTGCTTCGACTAACTGCGAATTCTGGTTAGTTGAACGGCTGTGGGTAATGCAGGTGTGCTTGTCGTCTCCGCGTATTCTAATTTGGCTCAGGGAATAGTAAATTGCTAGCTAATAAAAAGCCGCGTTTTCTGTTACTGCATTAGGTTTTACATTAGTGTGTTTAAGACAGCGAATCAAGAAAATTAATATGTTTTTGTTGTTTTTATTATCATTCTGGAAAAATTGATTTAAAGTTGGGTCAAATTGTTTCAGTGGAAAAGAAACATTGATTTATTTTAATGCGATGATTAATTAGTTTTTAAAACGTCACTGACAAGGATGTTTAGATTAAGTAAGTCTAGAGTTCTTTTCTTTAATTCATTAAGAGTTGATAAAAATAGGCAGATGGTGAAAGACATTTCACACGACTGCTTCATATCTAGACTTGTCAAAACATCCTGTATAGACAGGAATGGGGCTCAAGGCTTTTCCTCTAAAGGTTATTTTTGATATCGATTGCTGACTTAGCTTCAGATGGCTTTTATCTAAAATACGCTTTCTGAAACAAAAATTTGTTTAACAAATCAGTAAATCAAAATAAAATATATATTTTTTAAACTGTTTAAACATTCTTGCCAATTATTGGAAAATACGCCGATTTTTGTTGCTTTAAGACTTGTTGAAATCGTGTCAAAAATTTATGATGACTTCATCGCCAACAATTTATATTTTTCTTCTTATAACAATTAAAACGTAAGATATGTTTTAATTAAGGACATGACGTTAAATGAAGAATACGTAGACTTGACTTTTCTTTCTGATATCGTAGAATTAAAAATATATATATACATTACGAAATTCTCTCAATTTCTTTTTTTAATCTGAAGTTCTTTGGTAATATCTAGTTGTAATTGTTTTTGACATGTTTTACAGGAGTCCTGTTTTAGACAAGGCTAGTTTTAGAACCTTAGTTTAGCACTTTTCTTTTCCTTTATACCAGTTTACAGATTCTTTGAAAAAATAGAAAGAAAATATTTTTTCTTGTCGACAATTTAACATTGCAGGCTATCACAATCAGAGCCGGATTACCACATGGAAAAAATTCTATCACTACACATGAATAGTAATCGTTGCTATATTTAAACGCAGAATTTATGCCATAAATAACGCGAAAACTAATATTTTGAAAATGTGGTGGAAGTTTGCCTCTGAGGTAATCAGGCTCAGCCTCAGATCATAATACAATACTGATAATGTTTTAGCATCTACTGTGAGTGAAACAGTCGCATTTATAGAATAACAATTCTAGATTTCTCTTGGATTGTTTTCTGAACAACACTTACACAACGAATGCACTCACGCATGAACTAGACAAGCTGCAGCTTGCGGCGGCAGTTTGGAAGGACCTTACCAAATTCGACAGTATTAATTTATGTTTTCAAATTTATAACAACAGAGACGTCCAAAATATTTTTTATCTTGCCTTAAATCTTGCTGTTCCTCAAACATACAAAAAGCTAATATTTTGAAGTAAACTTTATTATCTATCAAATGAAGATGTTCATATAAATTGTGTTACAAATTAATAACTATGTAAAATTTAGCAGAGCTCATCATGTTTGCACAAGAGTATACGCTATCTCTAACAAAACTCGATGAAATCTGACAACCTTCCTATAGTGTAGCATAAAAATTCGAATTTTTGATACTTTAGAACAGGCCTGTGCAATCTTTTAGTAAGCAAGGGCGCACCTTAGCTTGTGACACGCAATGAAGGGCGCCATAAATCACATGATTCGAAAAATGCAAGAATATTATCTCCCTTTAGCAGTGATAGCGATGACTACTACACGTCTGCAGGATACACATGTATCTAACAGTGGTAATAATTGGCTCCCTACGATGGAGATGGCACATCTAAAAAAATTAACGAAAAACATATCATAGTAAATTTAACATTATATTTTCTTGAGGTTTGGGCAGGGGGGAGGGGATCTGAGGGGTTTTGCAGGTAAAGGGGCCAAAAACTTTAACATCTGAAATAATAATGATAAAAAAAAAAAAAAAAAACATGCAATTATTTTAAGGGAAAGTAACTTTGGAGATGGATTTTTGTTTTAAAGAAATACAGAAAAATGAAACATTCAAAGGGGCACAAAGAGAATATTCAAAAGGCGCCGCTTTGCACAGATCTGCTTTAGAACACATATGGATATCTAAATTCATATTTATGTAAATATACATTTTGTCATTAACCTCATAGTGCTCAACCATACAAATACCATACTTAGCCAAAAGAAAAAAAAGACAGACTCCCTCCACCTCCTATCACCCCCCAAAAAAGAGAACATCCATACATTTTAATCTCGAAAATGTCCTAGAGAAAACAAAAATATGCGTTCGACTAAAAATTACGGGTTTTTTTCAATTTATTTTTAAAAAAATAAGCTTAAAGGGTCGTCTTCACATTGAAATTGTACCAAATTCCAAATTTTTTAATACGAGCACCTACTTTTGACATCATATTTGACTATCTCTTTAAATTTTTCCTTAGGATACGAAACGGGAAGTCAAATAGCTTAGGAAATATGAAGTCTAAATTTTGGATGTCCTAATGTAAAATTCGTTTGTAATCGTTGAAAAACGGTTTTCGGGTAGTTTTTTAAGCATAACTCAAAAACTATTTGGCTGAATGAGTTGTAATTTTGGATCCGCATATTTGAAACTTGTAGAAATCGATTTATGTTTAAAATTTCATAGGTTACAATTCCCAATTTTTCCGAAAATTAAGTAAAAAAATATATTTTTTTTAATTTATGACTTGTTAGCAATGCATTTTTAAACAGAAATCGATGTCTAGAAACTTCAAATATGCGAATCCGAAATTACAGTTCATTCCGTCAAGTAGTATTTGAGTTATGTTTTAAAAACTACCCTCATTCCAATATGTTTTGCAACGATTGTAAATTAATTTAACATTGGGATTTTCAATGTTTAAATCTTCATAATTCCTAATTTACTTCACCAAACGACTTCTTCCTGTTTGGTATCCTAAGGTAAAATTTACCGAAAAATCCAAATATGATCTCCAAATAGGTATTCATATTCAAAATTTCAGAGTTTGGTATAATTTCAGTATGAAGACGATTCCCAATCTTATTATTATTATTATTTTTTTTTTAACATAAAATAAAAATAGACATAATTTCCAGATGAATAGCTATTTTCGTTTTTTCGTTTTGTTTTGTTTTTCTGGGGACAACTTTAAAATATATTAATAAAAGTTTTCTTCATTCTATTAAATCACACGTAATGAATTCAATGATATCCCATGATAGATAATGATTCTAAGTTGCCATGGTGATGACGTCCTATTTAAGATGGAGTCATATTATTTCCGTATTACTGAATTAAAAAAAACGAATTTGTATACTAAATTTGTTTAATTATAGCAATCATATAATCTTCGGACAGCTTTTTGGATAGATGCTTCCGGGGAAATGGGAAAAAGTATCTAAACATGGATTTCAAGTTCTGAAATTTTCAAAGCTAGGCTTAAGTTTCCCATTGGAATTTTCAGTAAATGTCAACAAAAGATAAAATGTTGCCAACTTAAAATGTACTTGTTTTATTACGGAAATTAATCATATCATATAACAACAGACGATATAATCGTTTGACGTACAATTTTCATTTTTTTTCCGAGTATACAAATTACTTATAGAAATAAAATTCTCAGATTATTTTTTTGTATTAATCCCCCCCCCCCCTCCATAAAAAAAATCCTTAAATTTGATGTTTTTAAAATGGGCCAGCCAGCCCAGGGCCGCTTACCGTGTTTTAAGCAGATACTTAATTAGAGATTGTCTAATTTATTTAGGTTCTTGGAATCACGTGCGTGGTAATTTGAAATCTCTCTCCCCGTATGTTCTGCCGACTCGTATGTCTGTCACCCCGTACGCTACATCCCTTACGTATTCTAAAAAGCAGGTATGAGGTGAGGAAAACAAATTACAGAACACTATTCCTTTTTTTAATTCGATTTCATACAATTATAATAATAATCATAATCATGATGATAAAATTGGCTGTTCGGAAAACAATCGAACCGTTGGGAAGTATTGCACGATTATATATACATTTTATTTATTTTTCTTGGGAATCAATGAATATTTTTTACGTTGATAATAAATTTCACAAGAAATCTTTTCTTAATTTTAGCGTAATTTGGGAATATTTACAAGATTATCAATACATTACTTAACGACAATTTAATATGAAATTTGGGTTTTGAAACAATAAAAGCCCTTCCCTTTTCTGAAAATTTTGTTACACCAGTTGCTTAGGGTGGTTTTTCAAATCTGTGCATCAAAAATTATCTTAGAATTTATAAATTTGTAAAACTTTCTTACAATATAATAAAATATGCAGAAATATATGATATAAATACATATTTTTCTGTTAAAAACTTAACGACATTTTATGGAAAAAAAAGTATACAGGTGTAGCTAATAGATTCAGAGCACGTCCTAAGTTAATGACATTTGGCTACATGGAAACAAGTATATTCGTGGCGGCTCAACAATGTGTTATTATTAAAGAGATTTTTAAAAGCCATTTATGACTATAAAAAGAAATGCCATGTGTTGAAGTTAATTACTTATTGATAATTCTAATTAAAACTTCTTAAATATCAATATTATTGCAAAATATTTGTTAATTATCTTCTTTTAGTATTTAGATTTTAAATGAGGAAATCATTTATTTTAATTATTAATATAATAGTATAAACGGGGAAAAAAACACGAATACTTTTTTTTACAAAGAAACGGGCCCGGCGCTGCTATTTTACTTACTGTATTGTCAGCGGTATATTTTTTAACATAAATTTGTTTAAAGTTTCAATATAGGTGCCATTTCTTGAACGCAAAATGTGCATGAGAATCTGCGGCAGGCAGTACTGCAACAACTCCATTTGGAGCGTGGTGTGCAAAACCTTATTACAACCGTCGGCGCATCAGTAATAACTGATGGCGCCGATGAAGCCTGCTCGCTCCTACCTAATTGATGGCACCTGGTACGGGGGCATCATTCGCAACACCCTTGCTGTGGCAGGCTTCTACAGTAAGCAGGTATGTTACTAATGAGTCTCTCTCTCTCTCTCTCTCTCTCTCTCTCTCTCTCTCTCTCTCTCTCTCTCTCTCTCTCTCTCTCTCTCTTTCCAGGGGTCTGCTTTATGAGTCCTTGAAACAGTTGCATGCTAAATTCATTCTTTATTTTTGCTAGATTTTTAAGAATCAGCATCTGAGTTTTTGCTACGTATAAGAAAATTCTAATATTTATATTCTCATGACTATACAAACGCATGCATGAAGAATCGAAAATGCGAAATATCGATTTAGAACTTGTTCTGTCACGGCAGAAGGAGATCTTCAAAATGAATGTCAAATATTACTTTCACTTGTAATAGATGTTAAAAAAATAATAACCAATTAAATTTAGTAAATAATAAAAATACTCCAGATTGTTGATAAAATATATATTTACTTAATTACCTAGCGCTAATTCTTTGGATTGTAATTAAAAAGCGAATTTACAGTAAGATAAAATATCATGCTTAACCCATTTTAGGCCAAGCATAGAAATTTTATAAAATGTGGTATTATTTGCATCGAAATTTGCTTAAATTACATTCATTAAGACACCAAAAAAGTTTCGTGCATGAAAAATAATATTTTATTTAATTTGACGTTGCCATTATTAATTTACCATTAATAATTTACCATTAAATTTAAATAAAAAAATTTAAGTTTTCTTATGGTATTTGTTTTATTTTTATTTTATTTACAGAACTTGCAACTTTACTCCATTATAAAAACATATGATTAATCTCAAGTGGAATAATTATACATTTTCAAAAAGTCGAATTTGTCAATAACCGTTTCAAGTAAAAAACCAGCGTATTTTAAAATTTTCTCAACAGAAAGTGATTACTTCAATTGAATTACTAATATTTTATAGATGTCTCCACAACCCTTAAAAATAGTAGAAAATAAAATTAGTGAAAAATATACGTCACAGTGTTAATAAAAATATATTTATTGAAATGGTGCGTTTACGCACCTTTGGCCGAAAATGGGTTAATAAAATCGCGTTTTTTCTTTAGGTCTCTTGATTCAAGTAAACAACTGATTCTCATACGCAACAAAGTAACTTTATGATTGTCAAAATAATTGATTTCATAATAAACCCCCTTCCCTTCCCATTTCAACCATTTGATTTATAAAAGTCTCTGATTATATTAACCAGTAATTTGTTTAAGCAGTACCTACCGATAGTTGCTAACTTTTATGGGGGTTTTTTCCCCTTAAGTCAAATAAACATATTTTAAACCACAAATTTTACTTAATGAATGAAAAGAAATAAGTACAGAAATAAGAAACATTTTACGAAATAAATTTTCTGGTTCAAAACATGTTTATTTGACTTGGAAAAAAGCGTAAAAATCTATCATATTAGATGATTTACCTTTGAACTTCATTTGTGCGATAAAATTTGTAACAGTCATAATATTATTTTTTAATAAAAAAAAAAAAAAAGAAGAAAAGAAAACAGTCTTCATTTAAATCAAATATATTATTACAAAATACTAAAAGTGGAAAAATATTTGAAAAGACGTGATTTTCTTAATCTTTCTTGTTCATTTAATTTTCTTCATCTGATAAATCAACTAATTTCCATAAATTCGTTGAAGTAGAAGAATGGTTATCAAACACGATAAAGCGTGACGTCATGTGTGTTTATCAGATACGTCTTATTGCATAATCTTTCTTTTTGTGGCATAATATGATAATGTTATCCTTCACAAAGTCATGTTTAAAAATGTTCTCTACGAAATTTAAAGATTAATAAATATTTTATTTATAGAATTTTTTCAGTTACTCATACAAGGGCAACCCAAGGCTCAACTTTTTACGTACATCCATCGGAACGAATTCTTATTATTCATCGGAAAGCAAATATACATTTATTTTATTGCATTTAACACTGCTGTTTTATTTTAATTTAAAGTGTATTGGTAATACAATGTTATTATTATTTTTTTTAATTTTTAAAAAGTCTGCAATATAATTCTGCTTTAGATTTATTTCTGTTGCTATATTTTCACTCTCATTTTTTAGATTTTGTATAAGGGTGCTTTTTTATGAAGCTAAGAATACATGGCCGGTATATGCGGCATAGAACATAAAGTGACGCAGCAGCCTCCTCCGAATAGCAGTTAACTGATAGATTGTAACATAGTGTAAAAATATGACATTAAAGGAGCAGCAAAAATGTTTAACACCGGCTTTGCTTGAAATTATGCGCACAATTTACTCTCTTTTTTAGGTAGATTTCGTAAGAAATACTACCTATTACATTCACACCTAAGTTGGAAATTTTGAAAATATTGTGCAGATCTACGCCGATCATGACTCCCAGAACCCAAAACCACCCCCAGTTCAACACTTTATCTATCTGTCTATCTATCTATCTATCTATGTCACTTTTTTATAGACACGATAACTGCAATAATTCTGCACAAATCTCTTCCAAACTGATACATAAAATCAACGGGCATAAAATCTCGATCAAGTTCGTTAATGGGCAAAATCGAACCAAAGGGGGGGATGGGGGGGAGTGCTTTTTGTGAAAACAGAAAAAAAAGCATAATTTCTTAATTATGATACGTATAGAATCGGTTTAAAGTTATTAGTACTTCTAGAAAAAGGGCCGAAAATTTATGTATGATAGATTTTTTATATCGTTAAAAATGCCCCCAAGGGGGGGAAAAAAGGGGGGGGGGTTGGGTTTTAGAAGAAAAAAATTCATACCTTCGTCAATTCAAAAGATATCAAATCCGCTTAAATTTTTTATAAATCCTCTTAATATTATCTAAAACTTTTATATTGACAAGTTTTTTGTAAGATCAACCCTTATCGCAAAAAAAAAAAAAAAAAAAAAAAAAAAAAAAAAAAAAATCCCCGTTGGCTCCGCTTGCAAACAAGTTAGGTTTTGAAGTGGGCGGTTTCTACCGCATCATGGCAAAAAGGTCATTTCTTCCGCAATTCCCAAACAGGCGCCCCACGGTCTGCGTCTTCGAAATCTACCTGTGCCTGTAAACCGAACCGTCAGGATTTTTTTTTTTTTTTTTTTTTTTTTTTTTTTTTTTTTTTTTTTTGAAGTTGTAATTTTGGATTTGCATGTTTGAAGCTTCTAGAAATCTATTTCTGTTAAAAAATCCATAGGTTACATTTTTTTTTCTGAAAATTAATTTCAAAGTATATATATATTTAAAATTAATTTTCGAAAAAATATTAATGATAATCTATGTCATATTTAAAGAGACATCGATTAATCGATTTCTAGAAGCTTCAAATATGTGAGTCCAAAATTGCAGCTCATTCCGCCGAGTAATTTTTGAGCATGCTTTAAACAAATATCAGCATTGCAGTCTGTTTTGCAACGATTAAAAATGAATTTAACGCTGGGATTTCTAAACTTTAAACCAGGCTAGTTCCGAAACTACTTGACCGAATGACTTTTCGTTTGGTATCCAATTGTGAAATTTACCGCAGAATATAAATATGATGTCAAAATTAGGTGTTAATATTGAAAATTTTAAAGTTTGATACAATTTATATACAGTAGAACTCCAATTATCCGAACTCCGACTATCCGAATCGCTGATTATCCGAATCGCTTTCAGAATTTCAGAAAAAAAAATAAGACAGAAACTTACTGCGAATCGCAAAATAATGTTACTGTTTACGCGCACTATTGTCCTTCCCTCTGCGAAGCTAGTGTAGGCGAACCATGAAACTTCATTACAGAAGGCAGCTTTTAAAGAAACTTTTGGTAGAGGGCGAAGACGAAGAAGGTGTGTTGGCTAGCCACAAAAAAATAAATTTGAAAGATTGCGCTTACAGTGTGGCGGAATCTTGAAGCTTGGTTAAGGCAGTCACATTAAACGTGCGTGGAACAAGTTGAAAGGCATATCAACTGACGAAGAGAAGGAAAAGGAAAAAAAAGAAAAAAGAAGATCAAGAAAAGAAAAGGGAAGAGACAGAAGAAGATGAGGATGACGTGCCACTTGAGGAATTCAGGAACATTCTTTTGAAAATTCCTGGATGTTCATAAGTTAGTGCTGAAGATATAGGAGAGTGGATGATGTGTGATTCGTCAGCCCCTGTGTTTCAAATTCTAAATGATGATGAACTTATTGAAAGTGTGAGAGAAGAAAGTGTCGAAGAAGAAGATGACCTTAATGTCGAAGTTGAAGCAGACACTGGACCATCAGCTAGTGAAGCATTTGCCGGCCTTGAAACTGCGTTGAAGTGGCTGGAGCATCAGCCCGAGTGTGACCACATGCAACTTCTCACTGTTAAGCGGATGACCGAATGGAGCACTGACCGAAAACGGATAAAGACTGTCAAACAGCTTACTTTGACCAAGATGTTCAGCAAGCAATGACTTCCATTTACAGTACGGTGCATACATACTGTACTAAGGAACAGCACTTGTAAGTACGCTTAACATGTAAAAGTGCTGCCTTTTCATTTAATTAATTAACCCTTTCAAGGGCGGTGGTATGTTTATGAAACCACTTAATTTTAATTCCCAAATGACCCAATTGCACCAGAATTTTAGTATACAATTTTCTGTTTATTATGTAAGGGAAATATAGCTTTTTCTAATTTCCAAATAAATCTGTACCTAAATTCCGGTACCATTCAATCATTTCAACATTTTAGGAGGGAAAGTTCTTTGCCCCTCAAAGTGTTAAAATCTCTTTCTGTTTACAAATAGTTTTTTCTCCCATTTTCAACATACATACAGTAATTAATTAAAATAGACCCTTTTTTGGAAAAAATTCAATTATCCGAATTTTTGATTATCCGAATGGGCTCCGGTCCCAATTGATTCGGATAATTGGAGTTCTACTGTATGTAAACAATCTCCTAAGCAAAATTTAAGTATAACAATTATTAGTACACGTTATTACTAATCGATTGGAACACAATTTTACACTTTGATTTGCGGCAGAGTTAGAAATGGTGACGCATTATTTATTTATTATTATTATTGTTAATTTTAATAAGTGTGCAAATATTTTTGTTATTAGAATAAGTGAATTTGGTGAATCGTTGTTAAAAAGCACCAGAACATTATATTTGTGAATTTAAAAATACCTCAAATTTAGAGGCTTTTTTAAAGTTGGGGAAACTATCTTGGCATTACTGACGGGATAGTTTCCATCTTTTAAGCACGAAGCTCAGCCTATGATAGTTTTTCTTGTATTATTTAACAAACATTATTTAGCAAAATAATAATAATCATAAACATTCTTTATTCGTATTTATATTACTAATGGATATATATATATATATATATAATAATGGTACTGTTTCTACTCAGAGTATCTATTTGCATAATTGCATAAATGCGAATATTGCGTGTGTTTTTAAGAAATGAAATAACATATAATATTTCATGTGGATATTTCCTGCCACCATATTGCAAAGTAGTATTTATCTCTTCATTTCCATGTACTCAAAAACCACACATACATCTCTTTCTCAGAATCACTGAAAGCAGTATAACTAATAAGGTACATTTCTAGGAGTTATTAAAGACTACAATTTAGTAACAATGAAAACAATTATATTGAAAACACCTAAGTTTTTCCTTCGAAGCTATGCATACACTCCTGGTCATTTGCGAAATCTGATTTTTATATTTGAGTACTCCATTATTATTATTATTACTGCTATTATTTTATTTTAAACGAAGAAAATGGGGATTGTCAAAATCTTTTGAATTTTAACGGTGTTTTCTTTTAGGAGAGTTATTGTTTCCCTTAATCCTTGTTACGCCTACGCTCCAAAGTCTAGCTAAGTGAGAGCTAATGCAGATCTGACATTTCTCTCGCGTTTTGAGTACTCTTTTATGATGACTTATTTTATTTAGGACTGGATGGTATTTTTTAATTGAAAAAATTATTTTTGTAAAGCTAAAGTACGAGAGGGCAATTCCTTTGACCCAATATTAAGTATTATATTTTAGACATTTTTCAAAAATATGTGAAGATTTTAATTATTTTGATCAAGGGTAAGTATTCTTATTCTGCAATTGTTGCAATAATAATTAGGAAGCCAGAAAAGTTTCGAGTTTGAGTAAAATAATAATAATAATAATAATAATAATAATGCAAATAATAATAATAGTAATAATAACAATAGTGCTAATAATGCGTGATAATTTTGAAAAAGCAGTAAAAGAAAGTAAAATGTATTTCTTTCAAAAAGTAAAAATGAAAACAATTACATTGAAAACAACTAAGTTTTTCCTTCAGAAACTTATCTTTCATTCGAAGCTATGCATACACTCCTGGTCATTTGCGAAAACTGATTTCTAAAATTGAGAACATTATTATTATTACTACTATTATTTTATTTTAAACGAAAAAAATGAGGATTGTCAAAATCTTTTGTATTTTAACAGTGTTTTCTTTTAGGAGAGTTATTGTTTCCCTTAATCCTTGCTACACCTACACTCCAAAGTCTAGCTCAGTGAGAGCTAATGAAGATCTATGTGCGACATTTAACTCGCGTTTTGAGTACTCTTTTATGATGATTTATTTTATTTAGGACTGGATGGTATGTATTTTTTAATTGAAAAAATTATTTATGTAAAGCTAAAGTACGAGAGGACAATTCCTTTGACCCAATATTAAGTATTCTATTTTAGACATTTTTCAAAAATATGCAAAGATTTTAATTATTTTGATCAAGGGTAGTATTCTTATTCTGCAATTGTTGCAATAATAATTAAGAAGCGAGAAAAGTTTTGAGTTTGAGTAAAATAATAATAATAATAATAATAATGCAAATAATAATAATAGTAATAATAACAATAGTACTAATAATGCGTGATAATTTTGAAAAAGAAGTAAAAGAAAGTAAAATATATTTCTTTCAAAAAGTAAAAATGAAAACAATTACATTGAAAACACCTAAGTTTTTCCTTCAGAAACTTATCTTTCATTCGAAGCTATGCATACACTCCTGGTCATTTGTGAAATCTGATTTCTAAATTTGAGTACTCCATTATTATTATTATTACTGCTATTATTTTATTTTAAACGAAGAAAATGGGGATTGTCAAAATCTTTTGTATTTTAACGGTGTTTTCTTTTAGGAGAGTTATTGTTTCCCTTAATACTTGATCCGCCTACACTCCAAAGTCTAGCTCAGTGAGAGCTAATGAAGATCTATGTGTGACATTTAACTCGCGTTTTGAGTACTCTTTTATGATGATTTATTTTATTTAGGACTGGATGGTATGTATTTTTTAATTGAAAAAACATTTTTGTAAAGCTAAAGTAAGAGAAGACAGTTCCTTTGACCCAAGTATTCTAGTTCAGACATTTTTCAAAATTATGTATAGATTTTAATTATTTTGATCAAGGGCAGCATTCTTATTCTGCAATTGTTGCAATAATAATTAGGAAGCGAGAGAAGTTTTGAGTTTGAGTCAAAAAAATAATGCAAGTAATCATAATAATAATAATAATAATAATAATAATAGTAAATTTGTGATGATTTTGAAAAAGCAGTAAAAAAAAGTAACATCTATTTCTTTCAAATGACTAACAATAATCAAACCCATTAATAAAATAGAATATTTTTTGAGTTAAAAAAGTATTGGTACCAATCGATTTTTTTTTTTTTTTTTTTACTCAAAACTTTTGCATTATAAATATTTTTAGCAGAGATTCAAGATTCGATATTCTACTTTCAACGTACTTATATACTTCGAAAACAAATCTGATAATAATAATAATAATAATAAGTTATTGTTATTATTAGTATCATCTTTATTCTAAAATTATTATATTAATTCGTTTTCTGCTAAAAAAAAAAAAAAAAAAAAAATCTGAAATATAATCACTTATATTCTTGTTAATATAATCACTATTTATGCAATTTAAAATATATACATTTTATATATACATAAAAAATGTCGTTTATCTTCTCACATCCTGCTATATACAAAGACCTTTGCCATTGTAACCATTAATAACTAACTCATCTTACGAAAATGTATTTATGAACCAAGCCATCTGACCTCAAAGAAATTTCTTCACAACGCTATTTTTTGGGCCACAAAATTATATCGTTATGCGAATATAAAACGGGATTAATTGAAGGATAATTTTTCAACCATATCGATTTACATTTTCCATCGTGCAGAGTTTCCAGAGAACCACCAGCAGATACGTCCGCATCTGTTAGCAGTTTGCTTATAAGGATTCGAGAAGTGTTATACCCGAGGATAAAGCGAATATTTTCGAGGGGGTCTTAAAATAAATGGCAGGTGCCCTGTTTTGCCTTGCATGTCAGAGTAGCTTCAAGTAACCACCCCAGGGAAACCATGATCGACCTTCTGTACATCTACTTCACGGGGGGATAAGATCTGATTTCTCTGCTAGCTTAGAATGTTCCCCTATCTGCTGAATAGTAGAGAGAAGAAGAAGAAAAAAATGAAGAATAAATATATTCACATTTTCATAGGCGCCGGCAAGGGAGGGCTATTACCCCTACCTGGATTTTGAAATTTTATTAACATTATTTTATTATTCTCTAATAATTTTGGGGAAAAAAAAAAGGTAATTTTTTTCCCTTTCAAATGACTAAGAATAATTAAACACAAAGAGAAAGAGGAGCTATCCATTTTCCATCAAGGGGCCCCCACCTAAAGCCACCGTTAACGCTTTCAGGGGCAAGCAATTGTGTTCCTGTAACGTCGAATTCACACCGGCATTTACGAAAGAATTTAGTTCAAAATAAGGAAAAGCAATTTTTCCCGTCAAAGTTAAAAAAGTAAAATTTAATTAAAAGTTTCTGGTTCGAATCGGATTAAAATTAGGTGGGATGTAATATATCCCACCACCCCTCAAAGGGTTAAAAAAAATTTTAGCTTTATTCTCCATTTTCCGTTCACATGTGTAAAATTTGTCTTAAATGGGGATTTAGAAGAGGGAGGGGGCAGTGCTTCCCTAACGGAAGAAAAAAAAAGAAAATTTTGTTTCAATTCTCCATTTTGAAAAATGCTGGTAGAAATTTATTTTAAATATTTAATATTTCTCAATTGATAAATCCCTATATTGTGCTGATGTGTTTTAAAAACTGTGTTGTACTATGGAATTCTTAAAAAAAAAAAAAAAAAAAGACAATTTAGCTTATATTCTGTATTTTTAAAGATGCATTTTAGGCTGCGGATCACAATCACATCTATGCGAAAATCTTACTCTTCCCTGGATTTCGTCCTGTGGGCGTGCACACATATTTTTATATTCATATCGGTGGTGTATATTTTGTTATTAATATATGCGTAATCAGTGATGTAATTAGATCTTTTTAAAAATATTCCCCTTTTTTAGAGAAGAGACAGAAATTGTAAAATAATATTTTACCAGTTGAATATTTGTTTCCATGAAATTATTTCAGTGTCGTTTGAGGTCCTAGAAAAGAAGGCTTACTTCCTGTTTGATGGTTAAATATGCCTAATTATCACCAAAATTTCATCAGCTCTGAGTGATTGTTTTTAGGTAATATTTTCTAAGATGGATGCTAATAAATAAATAAATAAATAATTCAAACTCTTGTTAAATCTCAGGTGGCTAATTGTATCAGGGTGCTTTAAAAAAATGCTGAATTCAATTCTCAGTGAAATACTTTCTCCAGAGTGTTAGTTCCTAAGGCAATCATCGACATGGTAGAAGTCTCTATGACTTTTGAATTAACTTTTCAAACTTTGATTATGAGTCTAATTTATCTGTTGCATAATTTTTTAGGGTAATTCAAAATCTTCGTACATCCATTGTTCATGTATAATACTCCAATAACTTATTCTTCTAGCGCAGAGTAAGTTATTCCAGCGCCGCAGCAGCTCTATTTGATAATCGGGTGTGAAAATATTTTCCTGGTTTTCTATAGATCACATATCCATTGGTAATGATAACTGGCAGAGCTGATGTAGCGCCTAGTGCCGAGGCACCGACCGCATCACCATTTCTGTGGCTTTGATTTATTCTTAATAATGGTCGAAATCTTGGAAGTTCATAATGAACTCGCTCTCTACAACTCCAATACAATTCACTGCTTAAATAATAATAATAATAATAATAAAAAAAATATATATATATATATATATATATATATATATATATATATATATAGATAGATAGATAGATAGATAGATAGATAGATAGATATGTATATTTATAAAAGCACATATCAAAGGATTAACGCCTAGGCAGTGCAATTCCTAAAATAAATTGTGAGCATTGAAACTAACATAGAAAATTCTTGAAAGCCTGATGCTTTCATCCAAAGACATGAGCACGAAATTTAAAATTTAGTCACTGATTTTTTCTTTCTTTCTATTTTAAATTATGCTCTCTCTAAAAGAAAAAAAATATATTTTCCAAAAAATGAAAAAGAAAATGAAGTCTAGCAACTGGTTTATTAGATTTAATTTTCTAATAGAAAATTTTAAAATATCATTTCGTCATATATATTTTTTTTTCCTACTCAGAATTTGTTCAGAATAATTCATTAATCACGATATTTTCTTAATTTATTTAATTTAAGTGAATTTTACTCGTAGAAAAGTATCAATTTGTAGCGAGCTCTCTTGGCCAATGAAACATTTTATACCCTGAAACCAGTGAGTGCTACAAAGCGCATGGTAAATGGAAGAGTCCCTCCATCCCTACGATTGCAGTGGCGCCGCCCGTTAGACTTCCGCTCGTGACGTCACCTGCCGGTCGAGTAGTCGGTTTCAGTATCAGTCTCTCTTCAGATGGACGTGAAACACGGTCGCGAATGCAGCTCGGAATCGTTCGCTCCGTGAGTCGCTCGCGTGAACTGCTCTATGGTACTGATATATGGTGTGATCGTAGTTAAAATTCCGCCACAATAATTTTGCTCTCCGCCAGCGCGAGATGGTGCTCTCCCCGAGGATCTTTTAATGTTGAAGAAGTGCTACCTGCTAACGTCGAAACCACTGCTTCGTAGTGGTTACCCAAAACACTCATTCTGGTTTGGGTAGTGAGATGCTCAGATATTTAACGCACAAACTTCGCACACAGTCTCTTAATGAAACAGAAACGTACCATGTCAAGGTAAGTCATCGTTTCGTTGGTACGAAGTTTGTAACTTTGTTTAAAGCATGCGAATGTACCGTTTTCGTGCACCGATACTCGAATTCAATAACGTAGCACACTGTCATTAAAGTGACACTACAAACCGTATACCTATAACCGCTTTAAAAGAATACCGGTTTTACCACTTACTGTCACCGACGGCTTCATTATCGGAAAAGTTTATTTATGTGTTTCGGAAAAGCATAATTTCCATTCATTAGTAACTTCTGATATAATAAAAAGATAAATTATAAACTTAACATTTTTTTAACAAAATGTTTTACAATATATAAAAGCAAAAGGTACGCATATCTACCTCTTTGAAAAATTCAACGAATCAATATGCACCAATCTTATATTTTAATATCACTAGAGAACTTTTTGTAGGAATTAAACTATTAATTTCTTTCCGCTACAA
Source organism: Maratus michaelseni (assembly GCA_963931845.1). Lineage (NCBI taxonomy): Eukaryota > Metazoa > Arthropoda > Arachnida > Araneae > Salticidae > Maratus > Maratus michaelseni. The sequence continues at coordinate 249,622,249 of OZ007590.1, read as the reverse complement.
GTTTGAAAGACTTAATTCACTTCATAAAAAAACTTCTACTCTTCGAATTTTTTCTCTCAATAAAAATCGTTTTCTCTGAACGCGAGAGAAACAACTTTTTCATCTATACATATAACAAAACATTTGATCAAAGTTAGCTTTAACAATATTTTAGTGCTCTCTCCCGAAAGAAAATTTATTCTTTTACTTCAGGAGTTTCAATTTTGATTCCAAGATACGGCAAGCAACATACTTATATCATTTATCATTTTTTAATTCATTTTAATTTTATTTACCAGTAATAAATTTTTGTTTTGCAGTTGAGGAAATGTTAGTGCAATACATATGTTGCAGTTTTCCTGAAACTAACTATTTTAACTTTTTTATAACATTGGTCGTAACTTTGTATCTGATTGTATTAAATTTGCATTGTACAATCACTTTTTGTGTAGCACTTTGTTGGAAAAATATCCTTTTCTATAGTGCAGGGAAATTTCCGTTGTTATTTTAGATTGCATTGATAATATGATGTTTCACCATTGTTGGTTTACTTTTCTCTAATAATTTCAGATAACTTGAGAATTAAATCTTTTATTTAATACCATAAAAGCGTGGACTTCATTTTTCTCTCTGAACAATTTTGAAGAAAAATTTTAGTCATTTCATTTTATTTATTTTATTTTTTGTCCTTTAGTGATACATTAGAGTATTAAGATTTTTATCGAATTTCTTGCTCTGCCATTAACATATTTACTATTCCACTTCTAATGCTGATTTAAAATAAGACCTTTAAAAAATTGGACCGTCAGACTTTGCAAGGAGAGCGCAGAAGCAGAAGTGCATATTTTAGAGTTACGGGATCGCGCGATCCGCATAGTTTTTAAAGGTCTCTCTTAAAATAAATCCAGTTTTCAAAAATCCCGCGTAAAATTTTAGTTGTGATGGGAAAATCGCAATTTTTTTTTTTGCCTAGTTGGAACATGGTTCAAAACTGCAACATATCGTTAGGTTTCTTATCGAAATTTGCGATATATTCAGTCGGTCTGTTTTCAGATTTGATTTGAGCGTACATTATAGACACAAATATATGTGCATATTTTCTCGGGCAGAAATTTTCATTTTTAGTACATCGCTATTTATGCAGCTTTTTATTTTCTATGTTCAGGATTCGTACGGACTCCTGGAACTTTCAGGGAAATAACCAGTATTTTCTTAAAAAAAAAAAAAAAAAAAAACTCACCTTATATAATCGCGCGATTACATAAAGCGAATTTTTCTATAAGAAAATACTATTACTTTCCTTACTTTCCATGAAAATTCCAGGTGTCCGTACGAACCCTGTATGTTTAACTTCGCGTGTAGCTAAGCATCAGAATAACATGCTCTGCTTAGGGAGAAAAAACATTTTTTGGGAAACAAGTTTTAAGATTAAAATAATAATAATAATATAGCAGACTGATCAGAATATGTTTATTCATAAATATGTGCTTCACAAGCAACTTTTTATCATAAGTATAATTCTTATTCATATTGTAATTTTTTTTTTTTTTTTTTTTTTTTTTTTTTACTGTAGCTACATTCTTGCTATCTATTAATTTTATTTTAGTATTTTTATGCATCAAAAACTATGCTCCGCTAGGAACGAATTATCGACATAAGGTTTTTCTGAATTCGCCCATTAATACTTAAATTCATCTTTCTCCTTTTGAAACATTTTTTCTTTCCTTACAGAAACGCCTATACACGTCAAGTCAAAATGATGAATGTTTTCTTTTAAAAACCTTTAGCGTCTGCAAGAGTTGGAAAAGCAGCTATTGTACAAATATATTCAAAACTGCCATCGATGCATTGTCGTTTCTTCGTTATTTTACATACTAGCTAAAGAAAAGCACTGTCATAGTTTTAACAATCATTGTTGCATGATAGCCACTTTATTCCATTAAAAAGTTTTCTAATTTCGATTTTTTTTTTTTTTTTTTACATTAATTATTTAAAGCGCAATATAATTTTATTCCGAAAATATGCAGGCGGCTCGGGACAATTTTGTTATTAATGAATATGCGCATTTAATTCGCTGTATTCATTTGTAATTGATGTCTAAAATGTGTATAATATTTTAAAATTTCTTGCAATTAAGACATTCTTAACCTTTCAATATATGACGTAGTGAGTTAACAACTGTCTCAACATTCTTGTAACTTTAGCTTGTAGATTTAAACTCGTACGGTTATTTTATTTGTTACAATATTTATAAAAATTCGCGGTATTTGTTGAAATACGTAGTATCTCTCTGCTCATTAGCACTAAAAAAAAAAAAAAAAAAAAAAAAAAACCCAGCAAATTAATCATCAAATGAATTAATAGCTAAACAAAATATTTTCGGTGAATTTTATTAAATCTCCGATAATTATGGGGAGAGAATATAATTAACCTTTTTTTTTTTTTACTATGTTAGTTTTCTTTCATATAAATTATTATATTTTTATCGTATAAATACGACTAAACAAAATGTCATCTGAACGAGATTTGTTTTTTTGTATCTTGCTCTTTATCTGTGTAATTTTACTGATCATGTCAGTATAGTATGAAGCAATCTGAATTACGAAATGATCTGAAAGAAACAGTCATTGAGTGAAATACTCGAACTCTGTTTTCAGATTTAAAACAATTAATAATTGTTCATTCACGGATCTGCAAAGTAAACTTCCTTTCATCTAGTCAGTTTTATACTAGTAAATGTTGGCATTTTATATTTTCATAAATCAACCAATGTTCCAAAATTTACGGGGGACGATGCAGTTATACTGAATATTTTTAGCATTTGCCATAATTGAAGAAAAAAGCTTCATTCAGATGTATGATATTCATTTTGAAGTGATTAAAAGCATGTATGAAGAAGGTATGTAAATTTGTATTATAGGTACTAAAAGTTTTAAATTGACATAAAATAAATTTTTTTGAAGTTTTATTGCCAGTTGTGCAAAATGTAGATACAAAAGGGGAAAAAAATATATTGGTATTTCTTTCTCTGTTGTTGGTGAGGTCTTATTTTTCTTTTCTTTTTTTGAATATTTTAGTTTGTTACGATTTTCATATGCTAATGAACTCTAATTAAAATCATTCCTAAACTTTCGAAATATGACGTAGTAAGTGTAAGTTATCTACTGGCTCAACATTCTTGTAACTTTAGCTTGTAGATTTAAACTCGTACGGTTATTTTTTTATTTGTTACATGCAATATTTATAAAAATTCGCGACATTTGTTGAAATACTTAGTATTTCTCTCAGCTCATTAGCACTAAAACGCACGCACACACACACACTAGCAAATTAATCATATTTAATTATAGAAGCTAAACAAAATATTTTCGAGGATTTTTATTAAATCTTCGATAATTATGCGGAGAGAATATAACTAACCCCCCTTTTTTTACTATGTTATTTTTTTTTAATGTGCTGTTAAGAATATATACATATATTTGGATAATGATTTTAATATGTGCAAGAGCAGTATAACATTCACTTGTGTCTTTGAATAGATGACTTAGAAAGTATTTCTGTTTTACGTATCAAAATAATTCCCAAAATATTTGGCCGAAAGCTTGGAAAAATTAAGCATTATTACCTGATATTACATCCGTAAAAATATTTTCAACAAATCTTACTCAACACAATAGAATATCGCGGTTTTCGTCCAAGTTCTAGAACATACTGCTCGGCGTACACATAATAGGTGAAGGTGAAAATCATTTTTAATTGAAAACTCTTAATAGATTTTTTAGATTTAATTTTAATTTTAATTTTAATTTTTTTTTCTTTAGATATCAGTATCTCTAACAGCACCAGAAAGCCTTTTTATATGGAAAACATAAGTTATGTATTTAAATAAAGTTTATAAATTTATTAAAAACGTACTTTCGTATTAGCCGCATGCCAGCGGTTTATAGCAAAGCGATCGGCAAAGGTTTCACTATTTGAAGGAACCTTTTTGATTCCCATTCTTTCAGTGTTTAAACGCGTAGTTAGATTACATATATATTAAATTTGTGTTTTATTTATTGATTGATACAGTTTTAATTTCCTTATGGAATATTAGCCGGAAACAAGTATTGAACTATATATATTATTTTAAGTGCAAAATTCCGTAAGCGGGCTGCACGTGATAGATTTAAACAAAAAAATCATGTTTGAAAATTATTTTATAAGCAATAAAATATAAGCATATTGAGATACAGTTTTCAAATAAATTGCATTTGACAGTACATTCACCCCCCCCCCCCTTTTTTTTTGACGGTGTAAGTATTAAAATTGGGCGGTATAGAAGTTAATGCTTTTACAAAAAAGCAAAATTTACTATTCAGATCGTTGGCATCGTCAATATGACGTCAGCGTTACTCACCGGACATGTTTTTGCTTTTTTATATAGATTTAATTAGATGTCTGTACAACATCTGATAAAGTTTTTTGTTTTTCATACGTTTCCGCATGTTTCCCCTGCATAAAATTGGTTGTTGTGCTACCAAACGGAATTCTCAGTTTACTATTTATCTCAGCATTATCTGTTGATTATTAATAAATGAGTAGTATTCCTCCTCATCTTGCTTCTATGCTACCAAAAATAAATTGTGATGCGAAATTCTGCACAAAAATCTGTGTTGTATACCTTGGGCTCCGAACGAACATTTAATCTAAAAGAAGTTCTTTTAAAATTTCGATTCAAGGCTTACATAAGCGTACCATGAAAAATGTTGAAGTTAAAACCAGTGAGAATTTCCTGGCATGGAGAAAGGGGAGAGAAATTTCTTTTACCGAAGATGGTATTTTGCCTTTAGCAGTTAACCCCGTTGAATAATAGCAAGTGGGGAGAGCCGAGAGAAATTTCCGGGTGCTTAACTTTTTTTTATTCGTAGTTTATCAATTAACATGTAAGCAACAAGAGAATTTCCTGGGTCTTTGGATTCGTTCTGCGGTTTTGTAAGCCTTCGTGCGTTGCATATGCACTCTATCAAAAGCCCATTCTATTTTTAATTTATAAATCGTCGTAATGCCTTTTTCGCATATTTCAAAGCACTGATGCCTTAACAAAAGAAAGGGAAAAAAAGTTAATGTATAAGTAATAATTTATTTTAATAATACAAAATATGAAATTTATACGCTTCCATTATTAGTATTTTCTTGTTTGCAAAATGTCGGTATATGCGATTTTCAAAAACCTTTTTGTTTTCAAAATATTTAACAAGTTTTAAATTTAAAGATTTAAAAATAAACTACTATTAAGAGAAATATTTCTTACGTGCTTCAAAATGCACACATTTGATGTAGTGCAGTTTGTAAAACTCAACACATTTTTAGTAAGTTGCAATTAAAAAAGAATTACAAATTTATTATTCTATAAATTATTATCGTGTTTACTAGACCTATATTTTGAAAATAATATGAAAGAGGGTGCAATAAATTAACGTTTAAATAACTCTTTCAGTATCAAATACATTTCAAATTAACATAAAGTTTTTGTTTTAATTATACAATTATTAATTTTATTCATGGTAATATATTAGTCATTTCATTTCAAAACATCAGAATATATATATTTTTTTTTTCGGCAGATAATTATTTTGATGATAACCATCACATGCAAAGTATTTTAAAATCTGGATGAAATATATAATAGAATAAATTTACATTTATAAAAAAATATTCAAAAACTTCTTTGTGGTTAAAATAAAATCTGTTAAAAAAGTTCAGTAGATACGAAAAAGATAGTGTTTCGTATCGCTTCGTTATGCATGGAAAATGAACATCTGAATATCAATTAAAATTTTTGTTCCTTTTTTGTTTAATAATTTATTCTTGAGATTTAATGCTGGCGTTTAATTATTCCATTTTGGCATTCTGCTCAAACTTTTTTTCCCCCCCTCCACCATGTCATTAACGTCATTACGATTCGCAAAGCTTGTAACCATAATGACATTCGCTGGCCATTACGGGGTTATATGTATTGAATTCAGATCTTAGACTGGAACTTACAATAATATCAATGAAGAGAGAAACGATTAAAAATGATTCATTAATATCGAATTATCATTACAGCAAACCATGCAACTTGTTTTAACTGAATTTGCATTTTGCTTGCTTTTTATTGGAATAATAGAAGCAGTTTCGTGTGCTTCTTTGAATCTGGAATCAATAAATTAAAATCTAAAGTTTAGTTATCACAAAATAACAGAAAACTTCGATCCTTTTCGAGATGCGAAGGATTATAGCACTGATGCGTAGCGCCCCCTAGCATCGAATTCCTAATTATAGTCACTGTAACTTTGCATTATGGTTGATAATTTTCTGTAGATTTTCTCTTCATACATTTTACAATATATCTTCTCTTAGTCCACTATGTTTCTTGCAGGGTTTTTTTTTACTTCAGAAAGTAAACGCCAATATATTTTTAAGGTGTGTTTTGCTATAATTTTCTTTCAACGCAACGTAAAATTATAACACCAATCTATATTAAATTTTCATTTCGAGTTCTCAGTTTTTTGGGAATTATTGAATGCATATTTATATTATCCGCTATTGTATTTTTTATACATTATTTTTTTAGTGCTTACATTTCTATCAAATTATTTTTAATTTGAAAATATTTTGCATGTCTCACATATGCATTCTTACATCAACATCTATAATACTTAAGAGAAAAAATACTTCACTTGCAACATTTCAACATTCTCTTTGATTAGTTGGAAATGTAAAATGCATTTCCAAAGATCACTTTTGCTTGTTTTGTAGTTATTGTATCATGTAGTGTGTACATTCATAGACGTAATTTTTTGCACATTGAATGTATTATCATTAGAATGTTTTACGTTTAATTTTTGCAATTTGTATATCTCAATTTTCATGTGATGCTGTTTTGAATTTAGTTTGAATTTATCGATATATTGTACTATTTTCCAGAAAAAAAAAAATCAAGTGGTGTTTTGTATCTAATGCAAACATTTCTGGGTTTTTTTAAAGCCTATTTAAGCTTTTATTAAAAGTTTTTACTGATTGAAAATTTTATATTCTGAAAAGCATTGTAAGTATTTTACATAGTACGAGTATTAAAAAGCACTAAAGAATGCACATGTACGTTTTTAATTAAATATTTATAAACATATTCTTTCCAAAGATATTGACAGATTTCTTATTTCACAGTTATTAGAATGAATGATTAATACTATTAGTATCTACTAAAACAGTAGCATAAATGATTGATATTATTAGTATTGGGTGGTTAAAGGGGGAAAAAATGTATATGAGATCATAGCATCAGTCTTATAGGTGACAAATTATATCTTTCAATACTTAATTTTATATATACTAGCTTTTCAATTTATTGGTATTTTATCGAATTTCGTATTTTATCGACTCTGCACTATTGAGTAAACCTAGGCCCACTTGCCCAAAAAATAAATTATCGTAGCTCATAAAAATATTCGAAAAAGAAGTTACAGTATAGATGTTACCACGCGTACCGGAGACAAGGAAAAAGCGCGATATAATAACCGTAGGCATTTAGAAATCAAGAAAGATAATATCCAATATGTAATTGTTTCACATTTAACTTGGTTTATATGCATATTAGAATTTCCCTAATAAAATTTACAGTACACGTATTTATTGTACACTTCGACTTTTATATGTTACTTCAAAAGTTCGAACAGGCAGAACTTATTTTTACGCGGGGCTCTTAAAAAATAACGGGTAGCTACTATATTTAATGACTTTTTAATAACCATGATTTGATATCGCTACTCTGCTGTGAGAGCTAGATTTCTTTTTCGCGACTTCCTGCTTCAATCCATGTTCTTTTGGGGCAGCTTAAAGGGGCAAACTAGCGACTGGGTATTGACCCTGTGTTCCAAGCTGCACTTCACTATTTTCATCATTCATTGTGCACTTGTCTCCATAACAGAGCACATTTGTAAAATTAAACTGAAGAAGGTTTAACGAGAAACTAAACTATTTATCTCATTTATTCGTAAACTGATAAAACTCAAAGTGATTTTTTTTTTCTTTTCAGAAAAGGCGGAAAATGTTTTCATGAATGAAATAAACTTATTCTTTACGTAAGTGGATCCGGAATTAATTTTAAATGCTTGTATCCAAGGTCAAAAGTAATATTCTTTTTATATGCGCCAGCACCCACGTTACAGCCGATTACCTGAAGGTTTGAGTAGTTAACAGTTGGGGTTGTGTAACGCCAGATGAGAAATCTTAAAGATGAAAAAATTACAGTAGCTTTATCAAGATATTTAAAAGTGGCTTTAATGACAGTTTGAGAAGTATCTTTGTAATAAACTCATACTGATATCTTAAAAAGTAGTATTTTTAGGTGCGTTCGTAATTGTATAAATACGTAGCACCTATTGTCGTCATCTAGTCCGTCCGTCTGTCTGTCCGTCCGTCCGCATATAACAACGCAAAAACTACCCAACCGAATGATTTGAAATTTAAGATATATCATCTTTGCAGAATTTTGTCGAGACATTTCAAATTTTATGAAAATCGAATTCAAAACTTTTGAAAATATTAGTAAAAACATTTATTAAGAAATTTGAATAATAATTTTAAAAAAATCTGTGCTTTCTTGTTATAGGAGCCTCCGAGGTTTAATTATCAAGCGACCGAGATACTTTTTTTATTACAGAAATTAATCTGCAGACGATATAATTCATTTCACAGAATTAAAAATCATCAAGATCTGGATATTTAAATAGCTAGCTATAGTACGAACGCACCTCATTTGTCACGTTTGACGTAAGATTTCCAACTTGTTTTTTGTAGTTGTCAATGTCACATCACTCGTATTTCGGCAATTTTATGGTTTTAGAATAATTTGGTAGTGGACGTGATGAAAATTGTCAAGTTTGAAATAGTATTTATTTAAAAATAAAGTTTTAATATCGATACCAGTTCTCTCTCCCTTGCAATTGTTTTCCTAAAATTTAATTGGAAATACTTTAATGTTGATGTTTTCCGCCATAAAACGATTGTATAAAAATAAAAATGGGAAATTATTGTGTATTGGGATTCAGCAAAATTTTTCCATAGGTATTCTGTTTCTTGTTACTTGAGTGACCTGTTCATTTGACGAAAATGTATTAAAACGGCCCAATCTCTTTCTTTCACAATAATAAAATATATATCTGCTTCTTATATAAGAATTGCCGAAACTTTGTTAGTTGCTGCATTTATTCTGGCTGCAAGGCCTTCGATAATAATGATGCGGCGAGCGCAATGCACCCGAGCCTCGTGCTTCTAGCTGGCCCTCAGACAGAATATGACTTTTTTTTAATTTCCGAAACAGAATATTAGATGCCCATACATGTTTTCATTCTTGTCTCTACGCTTATAAGAGTCTTAAAGACCTTTTTTACCCCCCCCTTTTTTTTTTCTTTAAAGAGATAGTCCGCCTTGCAGTTATGGATAATTTAAATACGTAATGGAATATCAAAGATATATTTAAAAAGTTTTGAAATAGCCACAGCGAATATTGTCCAAATTAAATAAATAAATAAATAAAAGTAGAAACGTCTGTAAAGCAATAATAAATGATTATTTAAAAAAAAAAATAATAAAAGCTCAACACTTCTCGATCCTTTCCGAACGTTTTCGAACGAAGACATATTCTAAGATTTTCAATTCACAATAACTTTTCCTTGATCCAATTATTCTACTGCTAAGTATTGAAAATCTTTCACAATCAAGTTAAATTTTTTAAACTTCATTCAACATGCCGAATTTTTATTTCTTTCGAAAAGAAAAAAAAAAAAATCATTAAAATCTTCTATTACATAAAAATAAACTATATAATCTTACGAAAGATGAAAAATTCAAGTTCTTGGGTAGAAAAGAAATTTTATCTGCGTTCATAGCAAATCCAATTTTATCGAATCCACTTTAGTTTCTTTTTTGAAATTTATAACAACAAGATTTCGTAATGTAATAAGATTGCTATGATAGTAAGGGAAAAAATTTTCATATGTGTGAGAAGTTTTCTGCTGTTATTTTTTATTTTTTTTTTTTTCAAATCAATTTATTATTATGTTATATCGATGCTCGCTCGGATATATCACTCTTGTTTTCGTGTTTCGGAAGAGTGTTAAATACGCTTCTTATTTTATGCATATGTCGATTGCAAAATTGTTTCTTTAATTAAGACATTTTTAGTACTGGTATAAGCTAAGGTTTCGGAGGCATGCATACGACATTTATTTAATCGTTAAAATTTTCCATGCTTTCGGTTATACGGGTCCTTTGGATATAAAGCTTATTTTTGTTATATCCGTGCGTGTGCAATATAACAAAGGGGTTATTTTATAATTATCTTTAAATATATCATTCGTGCATGCCAAATTAAAGTATTTCTATTATATTTCATTGTATTGTGTGAATTTGTATGAATGTGACAGTGCATTATCGGATACTAGCTTTGTACTTTTCTAGTATATATGTATATATGTATATGTATATATATATACAGCACAGTGGTCGACGCAGGTGCTTTTCGCGAATATGAGGAGCTCTAAGCCAGAGTGTATAGGTTCGATTTCTCATGGCCCAATCAGGATGGCCGTCCGCTTTTCCTGGCAAGAAAGGTAACATGTCTCTGTAACACCTCAGAGAAAAGAAGGATTACCGGATTTCAAAATTTTACGTGAAAACAGTTCGGTGTACTCTAAAAACATGTTACATACTAAAATTTATATAATGCACTTGAAAAATGATACCACGCTACGACGGGGGTAAATCTCAGACATTTTATGTTCAATAGATTTTTGACCTCAAGAATAGTTGATCCGGAATCGCTATGAACATCCAGATTATAATCTATAATGGGCGTATTCATTCCAGGGTTGTAAAATACCCAGCCCGGGCGGATAGCTGGGCGGGTACCCGGGCAGCTACCCACTACAACCCTTATTTATATTTGTAAAAAACCCGGGTTAAAAAAAAACCCGGGTGGGTACCCGGGCATTTACCCACTACAACCCTGATTCATTCTGTCATTAGTTATCGTTGACCAATAGCTATTTTTTAAAATCTGAAATAAATTCGGCAGTAAAGTTAATTTCCAATTTAAAATGTACCACTCAGATAAAATTTTTTCAACCACTGAAACTGATGGATGTAAATCAGACATTGTGTAATAATGTCAATGATCTTTTTATTCACGTGAAAGGGGAGAAAAAATGTTGCCCCCGAACCAGACAAAACATTTTTTGTCGACCCGAACCCGATGTACTTCAATCCGAACTCGACAACAAAGAAAATTAATTTATAATTTAATACAATTATGACAAAATAGTCTACAATCATATATCTAATATCTTTTATGAAGAAAAATAAGCATGCAAAGATTCATTCAGATCAGGGTTGTAGTGGGTAGCTGCCCGGGTACCCACCCAGCTACCCGCCTGGGCTGGGTTAAAAAAAAACAAGTTTTTTACAACCATAAGGATTGTAGTGGGTAGCTGCCCGGGCTGTCTTTTTTTTTTTTTTTTTTTTTTTTTAACGGGTTTTTTACAACCCTGATTCAAATACAGTTTTCATCTGAAAGTCTGTTTTGGACCACTTTTGAAAAATTGGGTTAACTTGAACACGACCCATAAGTATTAAAACTCAACGCCAAACAATTGCAGTCAACCTGACCCGCAGGGCCGTAGCTAGGGGGGTGCCAGGGGGGGGGGGGGCTCAGCACCCCCTGAAAATTTTTGAGCCCCCCCCCCCCCTGGGAAAGTTGACAAGGCCACCAAATGAAATTCTGTTTGAAAAATCCAAATGAAACTCTGTTCAAAAATTTAACTTAGTTTTGGGGGCTCTTTACAGTTTTGCATAAATACTAAATTGTAGTATTTATTTAAAAACTGTAAATAAGTGCTTCAATAGGCCTATCTCCACATACTCAGAATTAGCAACCTTTTGCTGATGCAAACATTGACTTTTGCATTGGTTATATACTGAAATTTTTCATTTTGCAGCGTTTTCCATTATTAGCATAAAACAAAGTTATTCTATTGAGTTATAGCCAATTTAAATACAAGTAGTTTTAGCTTTTGACTAGACACAAAAAAAATTTTAAATGCAAAACACGCCCTTGATTTTTCTAATATATTTTATTATATAAAAATACAACTTTAGAATTCGTAAGGGCAGGGAATATTCTGAAAAAAATTAAAGGTTGCAACTCTTTTGAAACAGGTGAACTGTCAGCTTTTTATTTACTTATTGACATCATCACTTATTATTTCACTAGTATAACTGTGCATTGAAAATTTTCATTCTGCAGCCAGTGATGTAGTAGTAAAAAACCCAGAGGGCGTACGTTTTAGGCAGAGGGTATACCCTAAAAAGTGTATGCTATAGTGTTTTTGAGAAGAGGGTATACGGTATTCCTTAAAATAATCCAGAAGGTATACGGTGTATCCACCGTATATCCTCCATTACATCCCTGTCTGCAGCTTTACTATTCTTAGCATCAAATAAAGTTATTATAAACAATTTAATAAGAAACATAGTGCCTACAATATGAATATGCACTAATTTGCCTTTCTATATAATACTTTGATCATATATATCTGTGTTTGTGCGTGTATGTGTCAGAAAGAGAGATAAATAGTATGAGCCCCCCCCCCCCCCCTACATTTTCTTGAGCACCCCCTATTGTTTACTTCCAGAGCCGTCCTTAGGGGTGTGCGACAGGTGCGGCCGCACAGGGCCTCGCGCCTAGGAAGGCCTCGCGCCGGAAAAAAAAAATTAATACAGATAGCTAAATACTTATTATTACCTTTGTTGTGAATATTTATTTTATAATAAAATTTGTATGTGTAAACATGCTTATTTATAAAACGTATATATTTTATCATTAAAATGTTCGGGCAAGTAGTGGACGCTCGAGAAGCGAATACTTTTTTGTACCTTACATTCAATCTACAGGCATTAATTTTCTCTAGCCTAGGCAGTAACCGTACAATAAATCTAGACAAGCGTATCGACGGAATGTGAATTGTTACGTGATCGGTGCTGATGATGACAATTCAGTCAAACTGCTCGCTATTATTTTAAGGACTGTTTGTAATGTAACAGCACTCGTTTGCTTTCCTTCTTGCACAGGAAGTTTATTATATACGAATATGATGAATATGATGTTCCGTAGCCCACGCATATGTCGACGTCGAGTAAACACGTCGGTGAGGCAAGGAAAATGAAACCCCTTCCCCCAGACCACAAGACAAACAGAAGATTTAAATTCTCTAAAAGTTATGAAAGGTTAAGTTTTTAAAGATTCTTAGAGAAAGTTCTTAGAAAGTTTGGGAAATTTTGATTTTGACTCAGATTTTCCCCTATTTTGAAATTCTTTTATTAAATTGAAAATATTAACATGTTTAATATTTGCTAATTAAATGAAAAACGTTAAACAGGTTACGATGATTGATCGAGTAATTTAATAGATTAATCCTTTCACTACAAATTAAATTTTTTAATGGAAATTTCACCACTGGCGGCTATTTTTTTTTTATTTTACTCGTAGCACTTTCTTTAAAAAAAAAAAAAAAAAAAAAAAAAAAAAAAACCTTTTTCGTACACGTCTATGACATTTTTTAAAAAAAATCTACCACTTTTTGTAAATAGTAGTACAAATCAAATTTAAAAATATTCAATAGTGGCAGCCCTGCTATCGGTCCGTGGAACGTATATGTCTCTGCGCATTCAAATACATGCATATTTTAGCCATTATTTTTTATTTATGCTTATGTTTAAATCATCAGAAACGAATTAACTTTTATCTCCATCAAATTGTTTTAATAATTGCTTGATTTTTGCATAATGTCCAATGGCATTTGGTTGATCACTGATCCCCTGCTCACAAATGCGATGTTAGGTCTTGCTGTGGACCTCTTGTTAGAGGTCTGCATGGGCCGAAACTTTCAGACCGAGATCCGCCCCGGTTCAGAGGAAACTATCCTGACCCGGTATAAAAATTAACAGCTCGGTCCTGGTCTGAGATGAGAGCAAAAATCATTAAAATCAGACCCGACCCAACCCAATACCTACAAATATTTCTGATATTTGTTAGCCAGTATTATCCTACAATTAAAATTCTTTAAAATAATATTGCATACATATTTAAGCAAACATTTTAAAGTATAGAATTTTTTAGATTATATGTCCGACAGCCATGTTATACGGAATTACAATATTAATGATCACATAAGACTTTCAATTGAAGACTCATTTTAAATTAAATAGTTTAGAAGGAAGGAAAAGGATGATTAAATAAGTCATAATTTTGAAGCGCTTTATGAAGGAAAGCTCTATATTCCTAAAAGAAAAAAAATAGATTAAAAAATATATTTCTTTTTAATTTATTAAGTCAAAATAAATTTCTACAGATTTCGTTAACAAATGTACAAAAAAAAAAAAAAAGTGAGAGAGAGAGAGCATACATTTTAATGGCCAAATTTCGGAGAACAGTTGAGAGGGGTATCTTCCGATTCAGAATTTTGTCTACTTTCCGAATAGGAAAATAAATAATGAATTAAAGACCGCGTCTACATATTAAAATGTGCGTCAACTTTAAATTTTCAAATGATAACACCCACTTTTTATATAATATTTTTTTTAATTAAGGCAGCCCGAAATAAAGTATTGTTTATATACTTTTTCTTAATTCTTCATAGAATTATTAAAAAAAACGAGTTATGAGATTATCCCTAAATTTAGAAAAATAAAAATATCTTACAAGGAGATGTTTTGAGAACACTCAATTAGTTCCCAGAAAAATTATACAAAATTTTTTAGCGTACACCAAAATCAATTTATATGTAATAAAATACCATAATATATATTTTTTTTCCGGTTAATATCTATTTTGTGTGTGTGTGTGTGAATGGTTTGATGATAACAGGAGCCAGTCTCATTAGGCCACCAAAAAGAAAAAATTATCTATATCTCGAAAATTAATGATTGGAATGAGTTGTAAATACCCATGTTTTTTGCAATTATGGTTCGTTTTCTGTGCAAATTAATGTCGATCATAATTCAAGATTTTTTTAATATGATTTTATTCCAATCCGAGTATTATGAAAGAAAATTGGCCCGAGTCTGTATAAATCTCTACTCTACTAAAACATACTATCCTCCTTCCCCAAAAATGCATAATCCTTGGTGCGCAACTGTGTGTGTATGTCATGGAAGCTTTATCAAATGGCGATTGCGTTGTGGCAAGAAGTGTTGCCAATTTAGGGAATTGTTTTATTCGACATATTTACCAGAATTTCCGAATAGTTACCTTTACTTTATTTAATCACGGATGGTCGGCCATTAAATAAAGAAATATGAATTAAAAAAGAGCTAAATGTTGGTATGGGAGTTTGAGAGATTAACTATAAGGAAAGGGCAACTGACGTCACTGTTGGTTAAATTACTGTTGGTTTGGGAGAAAAACCTGTCCGTTCTTTACGACTCCTACAGTACACATGAGATGGAACGATTTGATTGGTCTACGTTAAACTGGTCTATGATATGATTGGCCTGCGTCGTCATGATGATTCCTGCAATGATAGCTGCGACAAAAATGCAGTGGTAGATTGGTTGATGGAACTGTTTGTTTGTAAACATGCCCTTTCCTTATAGTTTGGAAGTGAAGGGCCTCGCAAAAGTTCTTGCACCCGGCCTCGCTTTCGCTAAGGACGGCTCTGTTTACTTCTAGCTACAGCCGTGCTGACCCGCCACCAAAAAATTAGCACCAAAATTAGTTTCGGGTAAAATATACTCTCTATGCAGGACTCTAGAAGAAGGTACAAATGTACAAAGCGTTCCTTCTTATCGTTGACTAATAACCAATTCTTAAATGGTTAGTTTGGACGTTTAGAGGTATATTTCCAGTTGTAAAAATGTTTCACAAGCTTGTTCTTCATGACATAAAAATTAATTTACCTCAATTTACCATTATTTTTTGAAAAGTTATGAAGTTAAAATTTTTATTCTGTCCTTGGGTCTTATATTTAGAAATACATTTTCTCTGTTCTGACATGCAAAACAATAAAAATTCCATTCTTCTACGATTAAAAGTTACCGAATTAATTTGCATTTTATGAATTTTCGGCATTTTCTGTCGCTAAAAAGAGGAAAAACTTGTCTTTAATATGCCAGTAAACGCTTATTTACAGATTTAAAAAAAAAAAAAACCACGAATCTCTATTTTGAGTTTTTGTCTTATACTGTATATTATGCCAAGTTGTTTTCCTTTTTGTTATTGAATATTCGATTTTCAAAATTCATTTTCTTTTTTCTGTTAAATTCACCCCCCCCCCCTGCTCCGTCGAAAAACAAAACTCAGTCAATTAAAGTCATATTTTGTCTAAAATATTAGAAATATAGGACCATTATATATTAATTACTTCTGAAAAGAATGTGTATATTTTCGTTCTGCGCTCATTATTACACATTCTTTAAATGGAAGTCTGCTGAATATGTCTGTTATGAAACAGTTATCTCGGAAAAGCAGCCTCTAATTCTATTCTTGCTGCAGAGTATAGGCCATAAATCCATTGTTGTAGCAACATTTGTTTCTCCATTGTTATTGCTTTGCAGAGACAAATTGCTGGAGATTGGACCATCTATCCATTTAATCTACGTTCTACGATTTGCCATCGAATAACATCTGTAAACGAAGAGAGCCGCCCTCCCCACCTCACTTTTCTGTCTGAAAAACCTCTTTTTGTTTTCAAGAGAAATAATTGGTAGATTGCGTAGTAAATATTTTAGATTAATTTTACCCATTCTTGCTTTTCCATATTTTTAAATGGATTGAATACATGTACTTTTTGAAGTTCAATTTCAATTTTAGACTTAAATGCGAATTCTGATTCATCCAAACATATTGTGCCAATTTTTATGTGATATTGTGTTAAAGACATGCTTTATTGCTTTAAATGTTTCTTCCGCCTTAATCATTTAGTCTTCAATAGTACATTGCTTAAATCATGGTAAATTTTACATTCAGAGCCAAAAAGATAAGGCAACACATACTAGTAGATCATGTAGTTTGTGAGTAGAAATAAAAGTGTATTATAAAAGAGAAGAAAAAATTACCATTTAACTTGTTACTTGGAAGATACTTTCCCTAATGGCAGGTTGTCACTAAGGCATTTCATTCACCTTCATTATTATCATCATCGTTGCCCTCTTTAATTATACCTTAGAGAATAGATTAACAATATACATATAGGTGGAAACATCTGGGAATATTTCTTTTTGGTATTTAAATCTGTGCACACGCTGTATAAGGAACTTGTTACAGCTATTCAATTGCACCGTTATTTACCACAAAAAATATAATTATTACTTGAGATTATGGTTAGCTATTGCACATTATTTTACTTCTGTTTAAAGATATTCAGATTTTAAGTTTATACTTTATCTTTTCACGGAAGATTAATTCCAGTAATAACCCTCTTTTAATTTAGCTTTATACAAGTGAGACCTGTTTCCTGGTTTGAAATGTAATCAACATCATGTATTTTGCAACAATCTCGAGAGTGATTTTTTTTTTTTTTTTTTTTAAAATAAAGAAAGAGAACATGTTGGAAATTGTACGTCAAACGTGTCGAATGAGGTGCGTTCGTACTATAGCTAGTTATATAAATATTCAGATCTTGAGGATTTTTAATTCTGTAAAATGAATTATATAGTCTGCAGATTAATTTCTGTAATAAAATAAGTATCTCGGTCGCTTGACGATTAAACTTCGGAAGCTCCTATAACAAGAAAGTACCGATTTCTTTTTAAAAAATTCAAATTTCTTAAATATTTTTATTAATATCTCCTAAAGTTTTGATTCAATTTTCATAAAATTTGAAATGTCTCAACAAAATTCTGCAAAGATAATATATCTTAAATTTCAAACCATTCGATTGGGTAGTTTTATAAACTATGTTATATGCGGACGGACGGACAGACAGACAGACCGCACCAGACGACGACAATAGGTTCTCCGTACTTATATAATTACGAACGCACCTAAAAAGTTTTTTCTTTTTCACAGTAGCAAGAACTTATAAAAGAATTTAGCAGAAGGGTTCCTTTTAAAATACATTTTATAGCTGTAATACATTCACTGTAAACATTTATAAAGGCGAATAATGTCGGTAAGTAAGTTAATGATTTTATAAAATAATTTCGAACATCTTTATACCTAAAGAAGATATCCATTTATATTTATTTTTCTCTTTACTTATAATAGTATTTGTATGTTACAATACTCTACAAATTGAGAAAATTATGGTATCCAGCAAAAAAATATAAATAATATACACCCTCTCCCTCCATACACACACCTTTGTCAGTTTTTTACTGAAGTTTATGATTAAAAAAAAAAAAAAAAAAAAAAAAAAAAAACCAGATTTTACGGAATGGCATCCCAGTTGCCAGTATAAAAACGTAAAATTAACAGTAATAAACAGTAAAATAAGCAGTAATACGCTTCCGCGTAGTGGATATTTAATTCTCGATTCATAAAATTAGCTGAAAAATATTAATACGATTTTCTACTTCATATTCATTTACTGCATCATTTACTTCCATACATTTAACGTCCAAGCACATTTTTTTTTCTTTCTTTTTCATCTGCTTATTTTGAACAGGAATCGTATATATATTAAAGAAATATATATATATATATATATACCTCTACTCCTCTTCTATCCTCAATTTGCTATTTAAACTTCCAGGGTACTAATTTGTTCTTAACAGTATTTTCCTTTCATTAGTTTTTATTTATTAGCGCATTTCTTTGCACACTTCCCCACATATTTAAAAAAAAAAAAAAAAAAACTATAATATTCTTGCCGCTAAAAATAGATTACCCTTTGATCTCCCTTAAATTGCGTTTCTTTGCAAGCTTTTTTTTTTTTTTTTCTTGTTTTTGTTTCTGAATGTGTCATTTCTTTTCTTTTTCGTAACGATTCTTCATTACCTAGACTTTTTTTTCCCCCGCTCCTTCTACGAGATCTTGAGTCAAGTTTAGCCATGCGTGGCACACAGAGCGGTCCTTTTTCCGGTTTTAGCCTTGATAGTTTTTGTTCAAATTCACTATTTTTTTTTCTCTTTTAACCAGATTATCTAGTTTTTCAAATAGCATTTGGTTATGCATTTGCGCGAAGTAAAAGATAAAAAGCGATCTTGCAAATATATTTTCAATTCTTTTTCTTCGCATTTTTTTTTTATGCATAATTTTCAAAAAATCTTATTTACCGAAAGGTTAAAAGATTCAACATCTCCCTAGATTTCTCAAAGAAGTTTTTATTGTATGATTCATTAGGTTCTGAATGTGAGAAGAATTTGATATTTTAATGGTGAAAATTCTTTTAGTTTGATTTTCTCAGAGAATTAAAAACATACTTGAAAAAATCTATATTAAAAATAAGATGAAAAAAAATAAACTATATTTCATTTCACCTTTCTTTATTTCATTAAATTTTATTTTATAAAAATCTTAAGTCGATTGGGGAATGAAAACAGTTTAAAAAATCACAAGATAAAATGTTCTTCAAATGATCCATAAAGCTAACGTTTGCTTTAAAGATATTTTTTTTTCGAATGTATATTTAAATTTATAATGAAATATTTCAATGAAGGCAACTGAAATGCAGCATCTTCTCTTATGATAGATCAGTACCGCAGTAGCTCTAATTCGCCTGGTGCTAAAAACTTCCCTAGTTTTTCTACCGATTATCGGAGCATCAGTAGTGATACGTGTCGGCGCATATGAAGTCTATTAGCACCTATTCTAACAAACGACGCCTGGTGCGGGGACACCATCCGCACCCCCTTTGCTGCGGCTATGTAAAAAATATCAAAACAGGCACACGTTCGCAACACCAAGAAAAAGTAATAAAAATTGTCTTTATATAAAAATAGCTTAAAACTAAACAATACGTTTATTCATCATCGTAGTAAACTAAAGTCGTAAAGGACTTAAATGATTTAATCAAATCAATTTTTATTTCTCTTCATTTCAATAATTATACTTTGTTCACCTAGAATCCCGATAGGTTTGCTAATACATTAAACATAGAAAATATAACAGCCAATACCACAGGGGCCTGTTTAGTACTGTTTCTCCAAGCCTGTCTACACGCTCAATTTTCCTCAAATACTTTACAAACATTTTTTGAAAATTTGAAATTACCTGCAGATAGGAGCTACGCTAACCCAAAGGACCTAAGCAACCAGATTTTTATTAAAATATTTCACCATTATTTTCAATACATATTATATTTGATGTTGCATCCTTTTTTAAAATCGGAACAGAATGTTTAAAATGCATTTGAAAAAGAATTAAAACACTTGGGAACATATTATAACTGAACCCAACAGCATACCTTAAAGCGAAGTGATGCATATCGTTTTGAATGAAATATTAGAAAATGCATTTTTATTTGAAATGAGCTTTTGAGGAACAATAATTATATTTTCTTTGGTTCAATCAAAACCTAAAAGTATTTAAAAATGCTGTTTAACTAAGTTGATACTCCGAGGAATACTAATTTTAAAAAGTATGGTGAACCTTTATTTACTAAAGAATTTAAAGATTACGGTCTTATTTGGCGAATTTAAAGGAAAAGAAATAAAAATAAGGCGAAATCTTTATTCAAGCTACGCGTTTACACGAGTAACAGATTAAAGTAAAATACTTGACTTCTACTCGATACTTTTAAATCTAAAGCTTTCTCTTTAAGAACTTAACAAATGTTCTAAAATGTTTGTAATCCGTTTTGAAAAAGAACATATACTCTTGGGAACACATTAAGTATAAAAATCACAGCCTTACATAAACCGGTTCCAGTGATGTATCGAAAAAGATTTTTATATTTTGCAATGCCATTTTAGAGGAAAGTTCCATGTACCTTATTTTCAGTCTAAACAGCGTTCATGTTCAGCGCTTTTCGCGATAGCTACAGCATACTTTAAGATTAAGAAAATAAATTCAATTGTCATTGTCAACAGTTTCTACTTCTAGATTAGTTAATTGTTAATTAAATATAGTGTAACACCACTACAGTGAAGCTTAACCCTTTGAAGGGCGGTGGGATATTATTTATAACACTTAATTATAATATTCAAGGTTGTAGTAGCATAGTTGAGATTTATTCCAACAGAGCGGAAAATTAATAAACCTCAACTATGCTTCTCCAACCTTGAAGATGATTTATCTTTGAAAAAATTTCCTTCTCTTGATTATGATTTATTTTTAATCTCCAAATGCCGCAATTTTCCGAAATTTTGGAATAAAATTTTGATTTAATAATGTAGTGAAGACAAGGGATTCGCTATATAGCGGGTTATGCTGCATATAATTAAAATGCAAACACAGCTCTGAAAACTCAAAGTTCTTCTGATATTTCTAATTTGTATTAGTTATTATTTTGAGTAGTGTTTTTTTACAAATGTTTTTTCTTTATGGTACACTTGAATGTATTATTAAATATTCGCGGCACCATAGAAAAACAAGAAAGTAAAGAAGAATGTATTTTTGTGATTCATTTATTAACAGTAACAAAATGCATACATTGTGATTAAAAAATGGAACAAAACAATTTATTATAATTTGTAATAAATGAACATTACGATAAAAAAAATGAAACAAAACAATTTATTGTAATTTATTTGTAATAAATGAAATCGTAATAAAATATGCATCTATTTTTTCCCCGTTTATTACAAATTTAACATTTTAGAGCAATAGCAGAGTTTGGCATTAAAATTAATAATAATAAAATAAAATAAAATAAAATAAAATAAAATACAAATTTTCTTTGTAAAGATGAAATTGTGATCGACTGTTTTTTCAGTGATTGTAGTTCTGCTTGATAGATTTACTGCAGAAAAGTTTACTTCACACAAATCGGACGTTGAAAACAAAATAAGTACTTTCTGTTTTTTTTTTTTTTTTTTTTTTTTGACGTTTTTAGAATATTTTGAAAATTTACTCGAGAGAAATAACCAAAGGTAACAATTTAATTATTATTTAAATTACGCTGCACACGAGATCCTCTCACGGCGCACCCAGTTTTCCGCGGCACAGGGATTGAAAATCATTGGTTTAGAGCAGAATTTTTCTTACACTTGTGTGCATAGTTATAATTCCGTATATCACGTAATGCGATTATAAAAAAGTATTGATGGAGTATACAGGTGTCCCATCAAGACCGCCCAAGTTCTGCACAACCGGATACCTTGCTTGAAGTACATAAAAAATGCCTACCAAAGAACTACACCTCTGCTACCCATAGTTTTCGAGAAAATGCGAAAGAAAAGTCTGATGTCATATTCGTTGCAAGAAAAAAAAACTTTATTGGAAACATGAACATCGGTATTTGCATATGTTTGCCGACGAAGATGCGCAAAATACCCACAGCGCATATCGAGGCATGCATGCGCACCTGGAATGGCTGACTGCACCACATTGCAGCAGCGTGGTGTCCACGAAAGTGAGCCTACGCTAGTCATCCGAAGAAACTCGAACGCTAATGTTAAGTCTATGGGAAGGTTCTTGACAGATTTCTCGCTCGCATTTCAATATTTGTAAATGATTTTTTTTTTTTTTTTTTTTTTTTTTTTGCATAGGATAGCTGAGGCCTATCCCTAACGTTGTTAGTTTTTACTTTTCGATTTTGGTTCCAGTTTTATATATATATATATATAAGGGTACTTTCGCTTTCAGAACCGGTTTGAAATGTCTGAAATTGAAAATGTCCGCTTATAAAAAAAAACTAACTAAAATGAAAAAAGTAAACTAACAACGTTAGGGATCGGCCTCAACTATCTGATGGAAAAAAAAAAATCATTTAAAAATATTAAAATGCGAGCGAGAACTCTGTCAAGAATCTTCCCATTGACTTAGCATTAGCGTTCGAGTTTCTTCGGAAGACTAGTGTGTAGGCTCTTAAAGAATCATCTCCGAAGTCCCTCAACCCCTTCGCTTCCAGATGGGGTTACTTTAGCACATGCTTCAATCCCAGATTTGTCCTAGATTATAGATCGTACAAGAGGATGTATGGGTTGTAGTCCTTTGCATAGCATGTATCCCTCAGTGGATACATGAGAGCAAAGTGGATATAAGATGCTTTCCTAAAAACAATGTGTATTTCATTTAGACCTAGTGGTTGGACCTTAGTAGTGGTTGGTAGTTGTCTTTTCTTGAACGTGATAAGGCTTGATGACTCCACACAACCCCGGAAGGTGTGAGATGTAAAGTTTCTTGGATGGAAACGAGACTTCGAGTCGCTTTCTCTTCGAAATATTTTCAAAAAAGTAGAAGAATAAAAGTATATTAAGATCAAAAACCTTCCCGTTAGTATATGTCTGTGGATTTTTTTTTCTTCAGAGAATGAGCAAAAAACAGCTCTCTACATCGAATGAATAATAGAGTAGTTACTCGGACAAGGGTCAAATTGATATGTACACAATCTTATACCAATGACTCATTTTGCTAAAACTGATTAAGATCAAGATACCAATATTTTAACTATTTGTATTAAGGCCAGCAACCAATTTCGTGACTAACTTAAAAAGCGGTTATTTATTTTATTTTTTACTTTCACCATACTATTATCGAAGCTTTAAAATTTGTATTATATGCATACGTAATGGTGCCATACGTCGTTTATTCGAGCTTTGCTTGTATCCCACCATATCCTGCCCATTCACCTTAACAGCAGGCTTAGCACCTGCATAGTTCCTTGTTCTACGGTTGGGGGGAGAATGAAAAACTAAATTTTTAAGTTTGCGTGTTCAAAATGAGTTCATGTGCTTAGAAAAGTGCTTTGTTAAAGTGTTCTCGGGAGAGAAATTATTTGCCAAGGGCCTGTTGGAAGGATATGGGAAATTCCCGCAGTAAAATTTTTGGAGCGTCTGAATATATGCGTCAATTTAAACGCTTTTCTCTTTTTAAAGTCTCCCCCCACCCCGCCAACTCAAAAAAAAAAAAAAAAAAAAAAATCAGATATTTAAATTAGTTTCATCAGGTTGATGATTTTTGTCTCGCAACCGTTTTACACTTTGACATATGGTCACATTTCGAACTAATTGTGTTAAATGTGCATTATCTCCTGCGTGATCAATTTGTGCACATTGGCATATTAATGTTTTAAATATTTAAGGTGACGGTGCACTATGAAATGAGCAAAAATCGGCTAAAAACACGAATTTTTCTTATGTGGTGCAATTTAATATAAATGTGTGTGTGTATATATATACACGCACACACACACACACACATTTATATTAAATTGCAACACATAAGAATTTGTGAAGAACAATACTATTCGGAAGAGTAACATGCCTCTTTGTTTGAAAAGAAGGGTGTTTAACCGATGTGTTTTGAATGAACTAACTTTTGGAGCAGAAACATGGACGCTAACAATACGGATAGTACAAAGATTACAAACAACACAACGAAGTATGGAAAGATGTATGCTAGGCATAACCAGAAGAGACAGAAAGAGAATAACTTGGATAAGAAGTCAAACGAAAGTTTTTGACATCATTGAGAGAATTAAACGGCTAAAATGGAAATGGGTTGGGCACATTGCAAGAAGACAAGACAATAACAGATGGAGCACAAACACCCTACAGTGGTATCGCAGAGATGTAAAACGACCAAGAAGACGACCTCAAGTAAGATGGAGTGACGAAATCAGAAAAGTGGCCGGTGTTAATTGGATGACTAAAGCACTAGACAGGAAACAATGGAAAAATCTGGGGAGACCTACATCCAGCAGTGGATTGAAAACGGTTGTTGATGATGATGATATATATATATATGTTGCCATATTCTTGGCAGAAAAGTACATTTTGAAATTTCTTAAAGGTGTGTAATGAAAATAATACGTCAAAATGTGTTGCAAGTGCATTTTTCTTAAAACAAATTTTTAGCAGTTGGCTTTTTAATTTTTAGTAAAAATTTTGAATTAATCTAAGAGACAATCTTGATACATCTATGACAAATACCGGTTGCGCCAAATGTTTGTTAAAACCTTTAAAAAATCATTAAAAAGAAGCAAAAGATGCTAAAAATTGCGGTTTTCAGGAATGGGATTAGAGGTAGATCGGATTTTTTTATTAACAAAAAAATTTGTGGTTAAAAAATTAACGATAGATGGCGCTGACATGCATAATTTGAAGCAGATGTATGCAAATTAGTTTTTATAGTAAAAGACACATCTCTGCTAAGCGTCTGACAAACTTCAGTTTCTCAGCACATGAAGCGGGCTTTTTTCTCGTCTTTAGTCATTTTGACGTGCAGAATTTTCGCAATGCGCCAATCGCCGATTCCCCGTTCTTGGAAAAGAGTTTAAGGGCTATTCTCAGATTAAGGGAAAATTTCTGTCCTTAGCTAAAAAACGTGGAATAATCAAGTCAACTGTGAATGTTTAAATGTTTCGTGAACATTACTTTTCAAGCACTAAATTGTGCACTAGTTTAAATATGAAAAAAAAAATAATAATCTCAATACATGAAAAAAAAAAAAAATTGAACTTGTAAATGTCATTACTAATGCTTGTTCCGAACTTTAAAATATTTAATTGAAACTCTTATTTTTAAGATCTGGAAAGCTTTAGAATAAATGCAATAATTACATGGGTATATTTCATGTCTCTTATTTATACATTTAACACTTTAGGCAAAACAGAAAACATTTCTATTAGTTATACTTATTTAAAGTTTGTCACTGGCATTAGTTGTCATTACCGTGCTCCACAGTAATCTTTGATTCTGTTCTTCAATAGATGTTGTTTTGATATAGAAACGCTCTTAGCATGTACAGTTCCGCATGTTCTTACGAGCAGCAGTGTCTATTTTTGATAAACTAAGCAAGAACTGCTTCAATTTGTGCTTTTTGTTCCGAATTTACAGTCAATGTATTTAATATGCGTCATTACCAAGTTCCTTATTGCTTAAATACATATTTAATAAGTTAACTTTGCAGAATCGGTGTATAAAGAAGGTTTAGGACTGTTTTCAGAATAAGTACTGCATACGCTTTTAATTGTTATAGTTTATCTCTAACATAGGTTTAACGTTAAAAATGTCATTACTGTAGTCGTTATCAAGACATATTAAATTTATGATTTTAGGGACATAGTAATAATAAAAATTTTAGACATTTTAAAAAATTCATTGCTATTCGTTAGCAAAAGTTCTTATTATTTTAATGTGTGACGGAATTTCATCAACAAATCAGGAATTAAAATAAATATAATTCAATCATTTTTTCAAAGCAAAAATTTCCCTAAGTGGAGTCTTTACTCACTTGAAAACATCTGCTTGCTAATCACTTTCAAAACCGTTCCGAAAGTGAAAGTACCGTTATTAAAAAAATCTGCAACTGAAATCGAAAAAGTAAAAAATAGCCATATTAGGGATCGGCGTCAGCTATCTTATGCAAAAAAAAAAAACCGCTCAAAAATATTCAATTTTAAACGAGAAATTCGAAAACAACCTGGCCATATGTTTAACATTAGCGAGCAGGTGTTTTCAAGTGAGTGAAGACTCCCCTTAACCAACAGCGCTTGATCTGGTAACGATTGCCATCGAATGAAGAATCTGTGTGCATTGAGGGGTTTTATTGACACCTGATTCGCATAAATCTGCTTCATGTTATGCATGCAGTGCCATCTATCGGTAATTTTTGAAGCAAAACTTATCGTTATTAAAAAAAAATTCGATCTCCCTCTAATCCCATTCCTGCAAACCGCATCCAGCATTTGTTTTCTTTTTAATGATTTTTTTTAAAGTTTTAATGAACTTTTGGTGTGCATTTGTTTTGGAATGTTGGTTCATTAAGCTCCTCATTGATTTTATTTTTCATATATCGGTTGAGTTCATGATACAGAATAATTCTTTGAAGAATTTCTTGTTGGAATAACATAAATAATGAAAATAAAATTTTAAAGTTCACCGTCTTCTTAAAGTGTGAATCAGCAATGACACTTGCGAAAAATTATGGGTATTAAATTATATAGTTATTTAATAGAATCGAACATTTGGAGTGAAATTTTTGGATACTAATCCAATTATGCGTTTCAGTTCTTATACAATAAGACTGTCTGCGTTTCCAGTGATAACTTTTGTTTTCCTGCTGAGTGTCACGTTATTGATTCATTATCAAAAAGTATAAATTTAATACCTATAATATTCAAAAATTGAAATCTCAAATCATTACTCTTTAACCAAGTGAAAGATGCTGCCTCTGTCATATATTCTTTTCAGATATTTGAGAAATTTCATTTCATGGCCGCTTTTTCGTCTTCCTCAGTGCAATTCAAGACACAATAAACAACTACAAACTTTAGCAGCTGGTCGCTGTGCTGAAAATTTTCTTGAAAAATGAGATCTACAAAATTCTACTGATTTAAATTTTGTTTACGAGAATGATTTAAACTTCCATTGAATGATATAACATGGATATTAAGGCAGCATACGTATTATTTGGTGTGAATCTATAAGGGAGTTTTTTTGCGCTAGTTCTCTAAAATTTTCTTTGTTTATAAATATTTAAATTACCATTACACAATTTCCCTGTAGTGTTTTTCACTAAATGCCCACATTTAAACACTGTGAAAGAACAGTGTTATCCACGTTTCATAATTTTCTGTTAAATTCCAAGCACATAATTTTATTCCGCTTTATAAAGTCAATTTGATATTGATCCCTAGAGTGATTCTATATGGAGGTGTGACTATACTATTTTAATAAATTTATCCATCTGTCTGACTTTTATTCAATGTTGTTTTGCATACATCGCTAAGTCCGAAATTAAAATGCTTTTATCTGAACATCATAATTTCGACATCCCCCCCCCCCTTTTCCCATCCAAAAGAAAAAAATATATATATTCGCAGAAAGGAAATGGAAAGATTGCGTTTCCAAATGATTTGGTTTACAGCTTCTCAAACCGCACAGTTCTCAATCAATATGCAAATTAATTCGTGAAATGGAAGTTCAATAGTTTCTATTGATAGCTGGCTACTAATCAATAACTAAATCTAATGCCGTTTTGTAAGCTGGTGGAGCTTAATGGCGTTCCTCAGTGCATTTAAAGAGAAATACGAAGACAAAATTTAATGTATTACTGCTAAAACGTAACTCATATATTCAAAATTTAACAATACGTCAGTATTTAATGTCACGAACAATAAATTTGAGACCTTATTAATTTTCCTCCGAAATCAAACTAGTACATGATTAGATAAAAATAAAAAGCCTATATTCTGAAGCAAGTATATTCAGATAAGGTTGAAAGAAGTGAAGAATTTGTATTTTATTCACGTCTTCTCAATGGCGACTAGGGTTGCCAGGCCTAGTGCCACAGATAGCAGGAAAACTTCTGAATCGGAACATAAAATATAAAGCAATTTTTTTTTATCATATTAAATTTATGTAAATTCACTCTGAATTCTCGTCATTGGGTCCCACAAGAATCCAAGATCTCTTGGAATTAATATTGCATGCTAACTATTCAATGTTCACTAATGAAACTTAATCAATATTATATTTAATAACAATATCACACCGATGCCTGATATATATATATATATATATATATATATATATATACGTATATATAGATATAAAATTAAACGTTTTACAATTCAAGCATTAAAAAGTTTTCTACTAATTACAACATTGTAATTAACGGAGTTCAATATTGATTCATTATGGATTTTAAATAATAAAATCCAATAAGGATAGTTAGTTTTACTCCAGGATTTTTTTTCTCATTCAAATTCACTACATTCTAGCCCCTTTTTTTTTTTTTTTTGTGAAAGACATTCATTGTTCCGAACATACTATCAAAATTTAAACTGATTTTCGGCATTTGTTAATCCCAAAAAGTGTGACATAAGTTAGCAGTCAACATTAGCTAAAGATGTAAAGATGTAGCATATTTACAAGGAAAAAACCCGGTTTTTGAATGCGAATACGGGAAAATTTTGACATAATTTTTAACAAAGAAATTGAAAAAAATTGAACATGTTATAGCATAACTCATACTTCTAAGTCTTTAAAATTTTATTTTAAACTATTTAGCAAATATATTCTTAGTGAAAAATCTGTCATAAAAATTCTACCCTAAAATATAATGAAATAAATTAATGACTATTCTCTATTTTTTCTAATATTTTTAGTCTTTAAAAACTGCTCAGAGATAAAAGCATGGCTCAGCTTAAAAAAAAAAAAAAAGTTATTTTGAAAATTCATCATTCTCGTTATGAAAAATATATTTACTGGCTGGGATTTTTGGTATCTCGTATAAATCGGAACATCTGGGAGAACTTTTGTAACGTCACCTAGTTACTCGTCACAAAGCAACAGTCACAGCGACTTGTTACTGGAGTCGCCAAATGACGATCACTTGACAGTAATAATAAGACGAATGACAGATATCACATTTTGGTTCAATGTAATGGCTGTGGCACTTTGACTTGTGTCCATTTAGGACGCTTAAATGACGCCAGATCGACTGGTTGTGCTGTGGGGATAGTTAGAGTTCCTATAGTACTTATAGGCCTTAGGGATAGTACCTATTTGCTACACCTAATAATTATCACTTTTTTTTAGTACTCACAATTAACTTTATTGTTCGAAAATTAGCATTTTGTGTTAGTTCCTAAATTTTTTTATACCAGTACAGATAGTCCGGCATCGGTTTAGGTATTCCGGCTTTACCACGACCCGACCCCGCGGTTAGTGTTGGGTCGGGCTGGAGCCCGGCGGATGGTTTTACGTTGAGGGTCAAGTTGACTCTTATTTTATTGCTGCTGGTCGGGGTTGGGTCTGTTTCAGGTTGATTTTGACTCTTGCGACTCGACTTCGAGGGATCCGATTTTTCAAAAGAGTGTCCAAAATATTGTTTCTGGTGAAAACTATACATTTTAATATGATTATACATATAATTTTACTACATAAAAGACAAAATTCTTATTAGAGCTATAATTGTAGATTAGTAAAAGCACCAGTAGTCCGCCATTTATAGCAGAAAAAATGGTTGATTACTAATTCAAAAACAACACCACCACCAACAAAAAAAATCCATTTAACTCTTTGCTGTTGTCTGATTAGTAAAGAGATTTTGAGCATTGGAAAATTATAACATTTCATCTGCAACTAAAATAAACTATTTATAAAGCATTTTATCACATTGTGGCCGACTATTGTAGCATTTTCTCTATTTTATCACAACTCTATTAAAATTATGATTAATTTTCTTTCCTTTCTTGTTTCGGATCGGGTTCTGGTCTGTGAGTGACAACAAAAATGGGTTCGGGTTGCGGATTAACCTCAGACAAAATGTTTGGGTTGGGTATAACCCGACCTGCGCAGGACTCATACTTCCAGATTGAATTCCGGACGTGAAAGTCGTGTGTTTTGATCTTTCTATAAAGTGTGTTCAAAATTACTCAGAAAATCAGCAACATCAGAAAGTTATTTGGCCACTTAAGACAAGTGGTCAGTGTCATTACTTATGAGAAATATGAGCAGATAGAAGCTGAAGTTCGCAGGTTCGATTAGGCTGGTTATATAAATGATATAATTGCTATAATCTCTTTTGTACATAAATGAAAATGATTATTTTCCCGCAAAGCTTCTTCAGCGGAGATATAATTAAAAGTTGTCAGAATCTATTAACACATTCCATATAAGAAAGTTCTCTTATCAGAATTGATTTTTTAGAAGAACCTCCCTATAATTTTTTTACACAATTTTATTTTACACATCATTATAAACTGCGCTAAATCTAAATGCGTCTGTATTGAAGTTTGCATCAACAATTTTTAACATTTTATTATAACAATTACTAGGGATTTATATGTATTTCTCCCTTTTACGCACTATCGAATTTGTTCTGTATTTCGAGCTCGCTGGTTAGCCTGTCGTGGTTTGTACACATTTTGTAAGCCAACCACATAGCTCTAGTATACATTTGTATTTTGTGGTTAATTAATTTGATGCAATCCATGGTTCATTAGTTTAATGGAATTCAGTTAAGAATTCGAACGCCCCTATAATGGTGCAACATACTCGACTGACTAACCCTTAGGAGGTGTATTGGAAATGGCAGTAATGTGCAAACGCTATCTCAAGCAAAGCACTAACTGTAATGTTTATCGAAATATTCAAGTTATTGTTTAAAAGCTGTGTTGAGTTATGAACTGCAGTGGCATATATCACTTAACTTGGGAACATTCCGTAATTTAATTGGAATTTAATCCAAATAAAGACAGCCGAATGGAAAGTTTAATGAGGAAAAGGAATTAGCTTTCAATATTTAATTTTATTTGTCTAGTTTTCAGGTAACCTTTAAAAAAAATTTTTTTTTTTTGCTCTAGTTTTTGCCTTCCCCGCTTGATGGACCAGGCTGGAGATTACATGTTTTACATGTTATTTACTCTGTTGTGATGCATTATTAAGTAAAGAAGGATTTCGTAAAGCGATATATCATAATAAAACTCACCAGTCATTCAACATTAAATAATTAAAGAAGAAATTTAAAATATTTATGAAGGCATTGCTAATTATCATAATTCAGCAATTTATACTAATAGTTACTTGTTGTCTTATTTTATATTCATAATTGAATGTTAATTGCGTTTTAGGTGCGTACTAAAATAATAAAAATAATAATCTTGAGCACCTTACTTTATGTATAACTTGCCCCATTACTAACAGTGTCCCAACCTGACCACTTCCTGTCTGCGTTTTTTGGTAAATCTGACCCAGGCCGATTTTTTGATTCGTTGAAATTTTTTCGGATAATTTATTTATACTTAAAATGTTTGTATATTTTATAATTTTTTTTTCTTCAGATTTTACAATGACTTTTACCAAGTTTTTAAAGCGCATGATCAATTATATCCCCACCTTCTTTTCAGTTTAAAGGAGTTAAAAAAAGAAAGAAAAAAAAGAAAAAAAATCAGGATAGTGCTAATGTTCGAAATAGACTCGAGAAGGACTAGCATCATGTTGCAGTTAAGTTTTACATAATCTAATCGCCAAATTGCCTTAATTTATATTTTATCATGGTACCGCCGTGTAAAATACAACAATTTCCTGAAAATAATTTTCATATATCTCATTTTACATCATTTCACGTTCTTATTCTCTATCCAGCCTTGAAGACCATCCTATCACGTACACCAGAGACCCATACATCAACTGTTTCGTGACGTTGAAAAAAAAAAAAAAAAAAAAAAAAAAAGTGCCACCTTGGTTCGTAAAATGTGATCCTTTTTTATTTTATTTTATTTATTTTTTTTTTTTTTTCAGATAATACTTTTACCTTAACGCTCCTTGATTGGCCGATGAATAAACATGAAGCACTTATCAATACCTCATTAAATCACTTTGTTTACCAACGTTCGTTAAGTCTTCAAAATAAGATTTAATTTCACATTACATCTTCCTTTTTCTCCTAAAAATTTGACATTGGCAAATTTCAATGTTCCATTGTCAGCGTAAGGCATTTTCTTTTACTGTTTTCTGCCTCTCTCTTTTTCTACCCGGAATCCCTTTTTTTATTGAAGTATTTTCAATTGTTCTGGGCATGGACGTACGTAAGATTTTCGTTAAGAGGGGATGGATATGTCTACTAAAATGTACATTCACTTAGTACAGGCGCCGGCAACGGCCATTGCTTGTCCCTCCAAGGTTTTTGAAATTTAATTAACTAAATTTTCTTTCTTTCTGATTGTTTAAAAAAATTAAATTTATATTTTCCTAGTGAATAAACACAAACATACACGCACAGAAATAAAAAAACTAAGAAATTGATTAATCGTCTTACTTCCACCCCCCCACCCCCTTTCTCCTCCCGCCTCCGAGAAAGACAATTTTTATTTTATTTAAAAAAAGGTGGGGGGGGGGGGGGAGAGTTCGGAGACAAAAGAGAATGAACTGTTTCAACTCTTCATTTTTGAAAAAATTGTTGGTAGAAATTTTTTTAATATTTAATGTTTCTTAATTGGTAAATTTTTACATTGCTTTTTATGTTTTGTTTAAAAAATGGCCTTCAGCGGGAAGTTCTGAAAATAAATTCTTAGTTTAGCTTATTTCATATTTATAAACCGTATGTTTATGAAATCGGACTAGTCTCCGGATATCAGGCATGTTTCAAAATCTTGTCCCTCCCTAGATTTCTTTCTGCCGGCCATTTTTCTTAGTATTTGAAGTTATAAATTAATATTTTCAAAGATTTAGGGGTGGGGGTGGCCCTCACTTGCACCCCTTTACGTACTTTTTTTTTTCTCTCTCTCTCTGCTAGAAGTCGTCTTTTTTTTTTTTAAATAGAAGTCTTTTCAATTGTTCTGGCTATGCACTTTTTTACTGTTCACGTTCATAGATTTTATACACTCGCCGGAGATTGAACGCTCTGCTACGTGCATATCGAGGGCCGACAAGTAATTGCCATTCACTGATTTTATGCTCTATTAGTTTCCTAGAAAATCTATTCCTTTCCGTTGCTGGCAGTTTTTATGGTTTAGTAAAAGTGAAGTTTTCGCAGAAGCCATTACGACATAGGAAATTACTCTTACGGCTTGCGTTTTTGATCGCTGTCCAGGTTGATGCCGGTCGTTCGATTATATTCCATTATAGTCTCGTTTCGACCACAAAGATTAATAAGTGATGTGAAGTTATAGTTTTGTTCAGAATTCAATTTATTCACTCAACTTCTTAAAGGACCATTATGAAAATTGTTTTTAATGTGTAAGAGTTAATGTGAAAAAAGTTAATTATATATATGTAAAATTTTATGATGAAAGTAAAATGGAAAAATGATTATTTTTTTGTTAAATAATACTTTACCCCTTTCAGGGGCAAGTAATTCTGTTGCTACAATGTTGAGAACTCGCCAGAATTCATGAACACAATTTTATATAAAAATAAACAAATGTAATTTTCAATTAAATTTTTCACGTAAATTATAAGCGCAAAATTATATTGCAAATTCTGGTACAATTTTTTTATTAAAATCAAGTGATTTAGCCACCGCTCTTTAAAGGTTTAAATAGATTTTGAATTTGTATGTGCAATTATATTAAGTATCCAATTGTAACTTGTGAAAAAACTCATTTTCTCTTTTCATCTTTTTGATGGAAAGATGGCGATTAGGAAATATTTCTCAAACTATAAATTGTATCAGTACAGCTGTTATACAGCTATGAGCTCAGCAGCGTTGATATAGGAATTGTATATTTGCATAGTATAATTTCCTCATCTGATTTATTAAAACACACACACACACACACACACACAAACTTGTGAAAAAACTCATTTTCTCTTTTCATCTGTTTGATGGAAAGATGGCGAGTAGGAAATATTTCTCAAACTATAAATTGTATCAGTACAGCTGTTATACAGCTATGAGCTCAGCAGCATTGATATAGGAATTGTATATTTGCATAGTTATAATTTCCTCTTCTGATTTATTAAAACACACACACACACACACAAACTTGTGAAAAACCTCATTTTCTCTTTTCATCTGTTTGATGGAAAGATGGCGATTAGGAAATATTTCTCAAACTATAAATTGTATCAGTACAGCTGTTATACAGCTATGAGCTCAGCAGCGTTGATATAGGAATTGTATATTTGCATAGTATAATTTCCTTTTCTGATTTATTAAAACACACACAGACACACACAAACTTGTGAAAAAACTCATTTTTTCTTTTCATCTGTTTGATGGAAAGATGGCGATTAGGAAATATTTCTCAAACTATAAATTGTATCAGTACAGCTGTTATACAGCTATGAGCTTAGCAGCGTTGATATAGGAATTGTATATTTGCATAGTATAATTTCCTCTTCTGATTTATTAAAACACACACACACACACACACACACACACACAAATAAATAAATAAATAAATTTAACGAAGGGGCGGGAGAAACTGTTTTCACTCCCGAACCATCACTTTATTTCATCAACGAAGATTAGCATTTTCATTACATATTTTCCATCTAAATAGTCAATCTTTAGTACCACTTTTAAAGTAAAGGATGTGTATTAAAAAACGTTTTTATTTTAAATAATATTTTAATCCTTTTAATCATGGCGGATGAATCAGGAGATTACTTAGTATGACTTGATCATGCGAAACACTACACAATTTTGATGCTTAATATTTTTCCAGAAAAAAAAATGCTCAACGCCTTTTTCTATTTTTTTTTCTGATCAGATAAACAATTTTTCTGGAAAGCCTCTAAGCATTTTTAAGAATATAGCTTTGAAAAATCCTTTCACAAAATAGCGTTTTGTAAATATCTTTGATAAATTGCGATGCAGTTTTGAAAAAATAAAAAATAGACGAAAAAAAAAAAAAGAAAAAAAAAATCCATCTGTATTAAAGCAATCGTAATTATAGTATTTTCCGCATTGGAATTTTTTAGAGGCCATTTATTGAATCGTATGTTATTTCAGTATTTTTAGACCATTAAAATTATATTGGATATTGGTCAGTGAATTATTACTAATTACACTATTATTATTAACGATTACTACGGATTAAACTTCTAATATCAATCACTAAACGGAAAATTCTGCATCCACTAGAAAATATTCCAATTAAATGTATATCAGTTTAAAAAAAAACAGTTTAATTCCTTCTTAACTTTGTAAGTATTGAAACTGAAAATGGTATTTGTAAAAGTCTTTTTCCTATTTTAAATTATGCGTAATTGCGTGATAGTTACGTTTGGGCTAGCGTGATGTTTGTAGTTATTTCGAATTGATTGTGGCTTTAATGTTCTAAGGCCTATTCGATGCAAAGGCACCATGCAAGATATTGATCCTAAACCCAAGCAGAAATGATAATGCAATTTTTTACACTACTTTTTGCCCCTGTAGTGTAATACAATCATTTATTCAGAGTGTTTTCCTGTTCAATCTTTTTATTTTAATTCACTTCAATACTATTTCCAATAATATCGTCTGCTACTATGTAATTTTTCCCACAAGAATGTTTCCCAAAACTGAGATTTTGTTCGAGCAATAAACGCAGTGCAGTATTTTATTTTTTGCAATATTTTTCTAAGTATATTGATTGAAATGCGCTTAGTATTTCATGATTCATTCGTGTTGCCAAAGTTTTAAGTTATCGATAATAGAATAGTCTTGGATAAATTGTTATAGATTTCTCTTTAGAGTTGGAAGAAAATTTCTACTGAAATAATATTTGCAATATGATCAACCGTTAAAACGAATTGAGTGAAGTTTACATTGAAAAATCAGATATTTTGAACATGCAATATTTTTTCACGTTATAAAACAATCTTATTGGCAAGGTAAATACAAGAAAATTCTTGAGCTACAAGAATATGGTGGTTTCAGTAAAATTTTACCGATGATTTGGAGATGTCCCGTCTACACTATGCCTTTTCCTTAGCCAGTCTGCAGTCTATTAGGTGTGTTTTTTTTTTCCCTTTCTTTTGCTGAGTTTTCTTTTTGGTGTGTATAAGCGAAATGTTTGTTTTCCAGTGAGGTAGCTATACTAAAAAACTTAACGATTGTTAGCCCCATCTATACGATTCTAATAAAATTCTGAAAATAATGATAAATTTATCTTAACTATTTTTGCTTTCTGTGATGTTTTTGCATGGCAGGTATTCCAGTGAAATATTTTCCTGTGTTTAGGAAGTATATAATTATGCTCATAAGGCTGCGTAGACGTTGCCCCGTTGCATCTCTCTATTAAACAGCTATGCGAATTTTGTACATGCTATACGTGTTTGGGTATATTTGTTGTTACATCATGCTGACAGTGCTGTTAACTGTATTATAATTAGCCAATTGGTAATAATATTTAAAATAATATTTATGTAGCTAAATTACCAATTCAGCTTGTCATATTCCCTAATCACAATGCGGTTTTAAAATTAGATAAACCAATATTTATTTACTTTTTTTACCGGTTGTTATGCCAATTTTTAATATTTTCGTGGGCTCCAAAATGCATATAATACCAGAAATCTCTTTTCATTTACAACTTATTTTCATAATGCTGTGCTTCTGCCAATAATTTAAAATTATTCTGTTGTAATATTTTAAATTACAATGATAAGTAGGCGTGAAAAGCCACTTCGAGCTCTTGAAATAAATGAAAGCAGGAAATGACCTTCTTAAAAGTTTACACCCCTGGCGTGTCCTTTCCGCACCACAGGTATGATTTATTTAAAAACCCACGCTTTAATAGAAAAGAATTGAAAAAAGCATTTCTCTACATCAAATATATGTCTAAGGTATCTTGTCACTTTCTTGAATTCATCATTTTCGTTTGCTGTTAGATTTAAGTTTCTCTATAAAAAAAAGAAAATTTTATGTTCGTTATTTCAAGGACCATGTCGCCGTGCCTGTTAAAAATCTGAAAGGAAACTGCTACAACATTCCCACATCTTCATGTATTATCATGGGTGGGTTAATTCTTTTGCTCTTGTATGTATATTTGGTTTTGGGCAAAAATTGGAAAACTTTTTATTTAAAAAAAAAAAAAAAAAAAAAAAAAAAAGCCTGTTCGATCTAGAGTCCTGCATAGGGCCGGATAACCCGATTCTACCCTAACCCGACCCGACACGCGTTTCGGGTAGGGTGGGGTTAAAACTTTTTTTTTTTTATTGGAGGTCGCATTATGGCCGGATTGACTAATTGTTTTGGGCTTGGGTCTGTTTCGTGTTGGGCTCTCTTACTGGTAGGATTCGGGGGTTGACCCCGTTTTTCAAGAAAAGCCTAGAATATTTTTTCAGATGAAAAAACTACATATTTGAACATTAATGAATAGGTATATGTTCATTTTCCAACATAAAAGATAAAATTTATATTAGAGATATAATTGTAAAGTATTTTTCCATAATTTTGATGGATTTTTGATGGAAAATATGGATTAATTTTATTTTATTCCATTATGGAAACACGAACTGGGTTTGGTTCGGGTGCGATGGTGCAGTAAATTAGAATTTTTGGCATCTTTTCTCGGAAAAATACCCTGAAATTACACTTTTTACAAGATAAGTTCAAAATTGGACATTTTCGTTATTTTCGTCTAAAACTTTTATTAATTTTTGTAATATTTTCTAAAATGGTCTTTTATTTTCTTTTGAGTCATTTGACTTTTTTAATCTCTTGCCTATAATGATTGACTCTATTATTTGATTCCAGTTTTAATCCTAGTTGGAAATTAGTAGGAATTTATGGTTTTCTAGGCCCTTCGCTCTTACTGTAATCCGTGTTGAAAGAAATGTCAGTTTCGTGGCTTTAACGTGCACATTTATGAATAAGAAATGCAAAATAAATGCTACATGGAAACATCAAATACACATTCGAGTTCAGCTGCAGGTCGTTATTGAAACTGATATATTGTATATATTTGATACATTTTTCAGTGAAATGTCTTAACTGTTTAAAAAAGAGGCAGATAATAGGGGATAATTAAATAATCTAGTCTTTTTAACAGAGTTTTGATCATCCCTTTAAACTCAAATCTAAGAAGACTGTTAAGCCCATCATTTCATCATAGCTCTGGCCAGCTGAGATGCATTTGGGTCGAATCCCGGTTCTAGAATTTGTACTTTCGTAAACCGCTCAAGGTTTCCGGTGTAATTTTAGCTTTTTTAACCAGAATATAAAAATATACTCGCCAAATCAAATGATTGATAGAGCGATAAAGGTTATAAAATCTATTAAGCTAAAAAGTATCTTTATAAGTTAATGATTTGTAATGGATTTAAGAAATGGAATTCTGCTTTTACGATTACAAACGTTTCATTGAGGGAAAATCTGTATAATCAGCGGCATGCTTCTTCACTGTATCATTATGATAAATCCACTACAGGCCACTGAAATTATACAGAAAGAGTCTCTATTCTGTGAACATTTCTCGAACATTCTTCCCAGTAATCAAATGCGGAAAGAAAATTTTGCCCTCTATGGCGCACGCACTGGAGATAAGGACCTTCTTTGAGGAAACGGCAGGACTATCAAAATGGAAATCAGCTGCAGTAAACTCTGAAAGATTCGGTGTTTCTTTATTTTTTGTAGCCTTTCTTTTGTTGAATTTGTTTCTGAAAGCTGTGACAGCCGAAGAAGGCGGAATTCAAAATGTCTTCTCCGATTTTTTTTCCTTTTATTTTTGCATATTGCGGAGATACATACAATTCTTTGCGAGCGAATTAGAATATTATTGGTATTTCACTTGAGATGTAGCTTTAATCGTTTGAATGTTTATCAAAAAATTGTCTTAAGTATAATTGCAAACATTTCTATTCATTAATTGTTATGGAAATTGACAATTGCTATGAAAGATTTCTTTGCTACATTTTATTTAATTCATCTTTTTTCTCTCACCCCACCAGTGGCTGAAATGTTCTGCTCTCAAAGCTGGTAGACGGTAGGTGCTGGGTTCAAACTCCTGTCGCGCCCGTCGACCTAACCGTTCGGATTTTTCCGTGGTTTTCTGCGAACCTTGCCGTAAATACGGGTTAGGATCCCTTAGAAAGACCCCCCACGGAGGGCACCCCCCCCCCCCTTATGGCCTATATCCCTCGAGTAGATAACCGGCCGTCATAAATCAATCAACCAACCATCTTTTTTCTCTTACAAAAGATTGAAAGTTCAGAGGTTCGATTCAGTGCGGTGCAAGTGTGGTGGCCGTATAAGATTTTTGGAGATATCTTTGCATGAAACCTACCTCTATCTTGTCTACGCTGGCCGCTACTCGAGAGGTGTTAGTTTGTGCTTCTGGCTTTGGAGTTATTAGAGATTCGAAATCCACTTCAAATGAGAGGTCACGATTAAAGTCCTGCACGGATTAGGACCTGACTCAGATCCACAGCACTTTAACCTGAATCTGACCCGAACCCAAAACTTTTAAACCAAAATATATATTCTTAAATTATTGAGATAAAATAGTAAAATATGTAATGCAATATTCCAAAGAGAAAAAATAGAAGTAAACCGCGAAATCAAAATGTAGTATATTTTTCGACCCGTTAAATGTGAATTCGTTCCAATGAATGTCAATTCATCTATCCTTCAGATGAGTCAAATTCTACAAATATATACGTAACTAATTTCGAAAATGTACCGAAGACTTATATTTTATAGCTACACTAGGATATCAAGGTTTCTTCTCTTAGAGAACTGCTCTGACCATTGAAGTACCTGGGCAATGAGCTGAATTCTTCTGAGTATTCAACAGCCCAAATATATACCAATATAATATACCATTCGCGAAATTTCAAAGCGTTCAGACTATTCTTGTCATTTTCGCCTTGTGTTGCAAAAAATTAAAACTCCATAATTAAAAAAAAAATAATAATAAAAATAGAAATGCAGGCCCTTTTTTTTTTCTTTTTTTTTTCTTGTTCTAATGAATTATTTATAAAATTTTAATATTGTCTGTATTTCCCAAATACAGATGCGGAACCACAGAAAACTATAATCATATGAAAGGAATGTGTTTTATACTTTTAGAATGAATCAAACAAATTACCGCAAAAACTAAACTCCTAATTTCGTTGATCTCATAAACATAGCCACCAAATTTCAAGTTCATCGCGAGATAGATATAAGACAGACAGGTAGATAAGAAAATGTGATCCAGTCTCCAAAGCAGGCTTTAACTGATGTTTCGGCAACTACTTCTACTGGTTACACTTTAATGATAACGAAAGAATGTGATAAGAGCGTTATTTATTTTGGGATGCATTTAAATGACCCTATATTTTTAAAAATTCTTCATTGCTTTATTACTCAACAATTAATAAAAATTGCATCAAAAATCAATGAAGTTAATGCTTTTGATATATACAGTCGAACCCGGTTAAGACGCGTTTCAAGGGACTGGACAAAAGTCGCGTATTAAGCGGGATCGCGTATTAACCGTGATTTGCATAATGTTGCAGGAACTGAGTTTATTTACGCATCTAACTGGTTTAAATGAACTTTAGAGCTTTCATTTATATGTTTATGGTCGAAAATGATGTCTTATGCAGAATTAAATTACAGTTTAACTGTATTATTACTTAACTGACTGAAGAAAACTCGTGGTGAAAGTAACTCACCGTCCATGAATAAATCAGGAGCAGGCTGGAATCAACAGAAAATACTGAAGAAATAGAATGGAAAACGAAAGAACGTTTCAAACCTTTTCAAATGCGTCTAAAAGCACACAGTTCTAGAGACGCTTTATATTTTCTATCTTGTACGAGAGTGAAAAAAATCGAAAGCATACACTGCGCAAAGAAAGAAGAATAAGTAACAAAAAGTGACGAAAATTTGCCTATCTCTAAACATGCACGAAGCAAAAGACAAAGAATGTTAGGACGTGGGATCAAAGAAAAGTTAATTTAGAGGGATTAGATTTTTAAATTCAAATAGCTACCACTATTTCCAGTTAGTATTATTAACCTGTAGTAATTTGTCATTAAATAAGGCGAATATTATTAAAGAGAAACAGTGGTTTATATCGGGAAAAAATCCGCTAAATTTACAAGTACTGGAGAAAGAATTCACATCTTGGTCTACGAATTTGCGTCTTAAATGAGATTTTTTGCCTCTAAAGACCGAAGTTCTATCGCGTAATAACCGTTCACGTATTTATCTGAAAAAATCCGCGTATCTTCTTAACCGGGTCCGACTTTATATATAAAAATGCAGCGAACTCCCGTTAGTACGGATTTCAAAGGGTGGGCGGGCGGGCGGGTTGTTATTCTGATCCATCTAAACATAGAGGAATGTAAGATACTTTTACTATTTTTCGTTGTCTAATATTTAAAATTCTTAAAAAGTTAAGTTTCATCGGTCGAGTAATAATATGGAACATCAGAAAAATATGTTGTTCAGTAGATTTTTTTTTCCAGAAAAAAAGAGAACGTGTTTAAGCTAAAAGGAAGATACATGGAGGGCAACGAAAAACCGGCCCAGCCGAAATATCCTGTGTAACCTATGTAAGAAAGCGCAGATAAATTGCGATGCGA
Source organism: Maratus michaelseni (assembly GCA_963931845.1). Lineage (NCBI taxonomy): Eukaryota > Metazoa > Arthropoda > Arachnida > Araneae > Salticidae > Maratus > Maratus michaelseni. The sequence goes on along the minus strand of OZ007590.1, from coordinate 249,580,189 downwards.
TTAAATAAGATGACGATTACTATTAAAAAATGATGATAAAATCGTAGAAGCTGTTACTTAGATCACGACTTTTTGGTGGGGTCTGTTTTTCGTGGCCTATCCTGTACTAGATTGTAAACGTTTATAATTTATCTAATAAAAATGCTGTATATTATTATTAAAAAAAAAAAATCTTAAGTTTCGAAATTGAAGAAATGCAACAAAAATTATGTTGTTAAAAATCTAAAATAATCGCCTCTTTTGTTAACAATTACAGCTGTTATTCTACTCGGAACATTGTATCTAGAGCGAATGAAATCTCAGTGGCATTCTTAACTAACATAATGCGCGCGCGAGGAGGAAGTAATGGAAATAAGCAACATTGTTGAGACACCTCATAACACTGGCAGTATCTCAAACTAGACTGACCCTTTCATAATTTTTTTTTCATTATTTATTTATTTTGTGCAGACTCACGATAGACTTGTAAAACATTTATTATTTAAACAAAGGATGGAGAAGGGATCAAATCCACGGCTGGCTGGGTATGAGCCGTAAATCTGTGTGACGTGAATGTAAAGAGACTTTGATCCATTGAGAAAACGTGTATAACTCGCGATTTTCCCCTAACACTTCCTCTTACCATTCGTTCGATTCAGAAAAAGATTAAAAGAAAGCAAAAATTGTGTTTTTTCGTATCTTACTGAGTCTATAACTGCTGATTAGCATTTAGATAGACCGCCTACTACCTTCCGCACTGCTGTGATTATGTGTTTTCTGTATTGTAAAAAGTCTCGTTCATTGCGTATTGGGTACATACATATGCGTCGAAATGCATCGGTATTTATTTGAACGTCGAAGACAGGGAGGAAGCAGTGTTAAAAGGATGCAAAAATAATAATAAAAACACAGAATATTTAATAAAATTTTGGCAATGTGTATTATATTGCGTTGCAAGTGAAGACTTATTCCTCTTGAATAGTTTTAGGATTAATGATATCCATATCCACACTGATAAAATATAATGTACACAACGAGAACATGCCACTTTTTCGAAATTAGGAATTCAGTTGAATGATCTATCCTGAAGATTAAATCCTAAAGATCAATTGTTATCAAATAACCGAATGCTAATTAAAAATCTACAGAAATTAAAATTTCATTTATAATCACAAAAACATTATCGCATTCTTCTACATTTTTTCCCCTTTCAATTCACAAAGCGAGCAAATTACTATTAATCTAATCTATGTCTCTATTCATTAATATCTATCGTGCCAAACACTGTTACCAAAGCTTAAATAGTCGGATTACCGCTCTGATATTTCTGATGTAGAATATTTACTCCCATGCTCGATCCATGTATTACTCTAAATTAAGGTCATCCCTCTGTTCAAAACTTACCGATACATTTCTACGCCACGAATGCTATTAATGTATGTACTCTCGTATTACACGCTCCCATAACCATAGATTTTAATTTCAGCCGTTTTCATTGAAACACAGAGCGCAGTTTCGTTCCCTATAATACATACCGGTTGTTTTGAATGAGAATTCGTGTTCTGTTTCACCGATATTTGGCTTAAACTTCTAAATAAAGCTTTATTCTAAAGCATCATACGGTCGGTTCTTCACAGAGTGACCACATCTGTTACACGGTATCCGGTTTTAGTTGGGATTGATATAACGTTAATGCTTCGAAATGACAGAGATTTTCGATCTATTTTCGTGTCACGTGGATTGTCATTGAAATGCATAATTTGTGTATTAGGTTTTACGTGATCCATTGGAGGTCGCTTCAAGCTTTGAATCAGTCAACATATTGGGACGGCGGATTACAGAATTAACTATCTCTTATAGTAACTGGTGAAGAGAATCGGCGACTTTTTAATATGTAACTGGATTTAATAACATGTTTAAGGTTAATATTACAATTCTTAAAACGTAGTGCAAAGTTTACATTTCGCACACACTTATTCGTAAAATGACGCAACTCGAAAAATGTGATTTATGAGATATTAATACAAGTAAATCACAAATACATCCTAGCCTGTCATCAAAAACACGTTTAAAGATCTTTTAAAATGGGCGAATTAGAGAGTTTATATCAAGGGTATAATTTATAGCATAATTTATATCATGTTATTTTATATTTCTCTTTAAAATGTTGCAGCAGATGAGGACTGGTTCATGTAATATCGACTGCACGCCATCTTCGCCAAGCTTTCAAAATGCTGTAGACTTAAATATTAAAAATTTTAGCTGATAAATAGATCAACATGAAAATGTTGTAGTCGCACAAGTCTTCTGAGTGCTCCAGTCGATAGGTCGAGTGGCCTGGTTCTTTTGCGAGCATTATAAATTATCTTTAAAAAAATATTGAGATATTCGCAATTTGTAAAATCAGTTCTGTTGACAGCCAATCTTAATTTCCAGTTACAATTTTTAATTGTAGATTATTTTATTTATTACTTTTTTAATGATATAAAACTTTATTTGTGTGCTTTAAATGAAGCTGAATTATATTCATAAGAGGATTCATATTTTAGTACACATTTTAAAACTCAGTTTGTAAAAGTAATTTTTTACTATAAAACTATTTACTAAAAGTAAATTTTTATTATATATTCTCCTATAGACTGATTTTATTTTATTTTATTTTAAATAAGTTTTGCTTTTTTAATTTGGATTTTTTTTTGTTTAATTTCAAAAAGTTTAATCAGTTTTGCAAAAGCACCTTGTATTTGCATAGTGTAAATTCCTACGCAATTTTTAAACTTTCAACAATGTATTTTGTTTTTAAAAGTACATTTATTTTGTGTTTGAAGTTTTTGAATTTTCAAAATTAATTTGTATTTTAGATTCTAAAACCAATGAAATTTTGTATCGAAAATGGTTTTTCGATGTTTTTTGTAAATTTAGGGATTCGTTGGAAAATATCTCATAATCTGTGCCTGACAATCTTTTTCTTTACTCCGCCATAAATGATCATTAAAGAGAAAAAAAAGAAGAAAAGAAATTGACATTCTTCTGCGCATGAGAATTTAAAAGACCAGTCTTCATTGTACGATACATTTATTCTTCCTGTAGATAATTGCAGTGCATGAAATCTATTGTGCTTGGCTTTCTCATTAATGATTTTTTCCCCTCAACAGTTATAAAACGTATCATCTGTTCTCGAACTCTATTCAAATAATTACGCAACTGAAACAGTTTTGCGGAGAAAACGCCTTAAATACCGTTCCGTTAAGTTTACAGAATCTTGAAGCTTGGCGAATGAAAACAGCGGGTACGATAGCTACACTTGGACAACGTCCAAGAATTTTCTTTTGGGATTTTTTTTCCCTCCTATTCTCCTCTCGCATCTTTTAAATATAGATCTGAATAAAAACACTGAGAGAGAGAGAGACTGAAACAAGTGTTTCCGCAAATATTAGTTTTGGATTAGAAAATAAAATTAATTTATGTAATTATTCATAGTTTCATCAGTGGATTTTCTTTACGACCAGATGCTGGTTTATAATGGTTGTTTAGATAGTGGCATAGTTGGGTTTAAAGTAAGATTTTTCCAGGGCTGCGGAGTCGGCGGAAAAAATGCCCGACTCCGACTCCGACTCTGACTCCTGAAATTTTAAAGGAACCGACTCCGACTCCGGGACGTCTAAAGTACTAGTATTGCCTGTTGATTCCTATTATTCAGATTGCTTTATTGCTGTCATTTGTTTTGAAATAGTAATAGTCACTTTATTAAATTTGTCATTAAATAAAGGAAATATTTCTATTTAAAAAAATTGTTAGCAATCAAGCAATCAGAATTTAAAAAAACTCAACTGGCAACACTCCAACCTGCTGTTACATTCCTATTTGACCTTGATGTGTACACTTTTGGATGAATTATGCGTATAAGCTGTGATAGGTAGTCAAGACTAGGAGTCATTTGCTGCAGCGGCAAACTTCTGACAGTATTTTAGTATAAAAAGTTTCATCTTTTTTCACCAAAATATGGATGAAAAAATGTTTAATTTTGGTTTTATATCTATTCCTGCAGACCCCCAAAATAGGTGGCGAAAATGTTACAATTTAAGTATCAGTTGGGGTCTCCAGAACCCAAAAAATTACGGGGAAATGACAGAAAAATAAAAATGAAAATTTTACTATTTTAGCATTAATTCTGTTCTCACGGCTTCGTAAAAAAAGGGCAGAAATTTTATATTTTCAGCATTATTAATTGTACAATTTTGGGTCCTGCAGACCCGAAAAATCCAAATATTGAAATCTAAAGAAGTAAATATAATGGAAATTTTACTATTTCAGATTCCGCTGACTTGGAAAAGAAAATGCAAAATGTTGTAATTTTGGAGTTATTGTGTCTTCCAGACCCGAAAAATTCCGATGTAAGGGAAGAAAAATAAAGAGGAAAATTTTGTATTTCCTGCATTAACTTTATAATTTTGGCTTTATTTCGGGTCTGCAAGACCTAAATATCGAAAGGAGAAATATAACAGAAATTTCACTATTTCATCATTATTTTGAGTACTGCAGACTCAGAAATAAATTATAATTTCACCTTTTTTGGGGGGGAGGGGAGGGGTCCTATGCACACGATTTTTTCCCTTTTTCCTATGCACGAAAAAGGGGGGAAATTTACTACAATTTCAGCATTACTCCTGGTTCTACAAGCCTGAAGAATCTGAGGGAAACAAGAAAAGAAAAGGGAAAAATTTTCTATTACAATGATATTTCGAATTCTGTGGACTCCAAAAAGAGCAGAAACTTCCAATTTTCGCATTACCTCGGGTTCTGCAAACCCCCGAAACCGAGAGAAAGTACTGCATACTAATATAAAATATAAACTAGATTTCAATTAAAAGCAGTTTTCATATACGCTGTAAACTGGACAGTATATTGGGCCTGTTTAACCTGGGTTTCCTTGTATATATAGTCCAAATATAAAAATAATAATTCAGTTTATAAATTTAAAATTACATGGAGTTGGTTTAATTTCACTTCAAACTGTCTAAAAAACAAGCTGGAGTCGGAGTCGGAGTCGGCCTGTTTAGTGACTCCGACTCCGACTCTTTTGTCCAAAAATAGGCCTGACTCCGACTCCGCAGCCCTGGATTTTTCCAAGTGAAATCCAAGCAAAGTCAAAATTTTTGAATGTCTGAATTACAATTTAGTCACTTCTGCTGGCGTAATATGTACGGAAAAGTAAATATTAAAATTTTAAATACTAATTTGAACCATTACCCTCAGCTAGTGTTTCACTGACATCCTCAGAGTTTATTCCGAAGCACTTGCTGATATGACATATATGATTTTAAATGTTTCGTGAGTTTAATTCTTAAATATTTCTTGCAGTTTTATAGTTAGGAAAAGCTTAACATAACTATGCACTGCAAAAAAAAAGTGTTGATATTATAGTATGATTCTGGCCTCCCTGCTGGCAGTATTGTACTGTAATATCAACACTTTTTTGCAGTGTGTATAATTCAAGCACTAATAGGCTATACAAGATAATACATTCCAATTCTTTAACAGCTCTAGGAAAACAACAGCAACAACAAAAATCCCAGAAAAATATGTAACAACTTTAGGTGAAAACCTTTCTGCGTGCCATTTGAACAAATTCCGATCTGAACCTTTTAAAGAAATTTCGTGTGCAGAAATGTCAGACCATAAAGCAGTCGGCATCCGTTTCTAATGAAATTTATACGATACCATACTTACAATCCACGAGGGATCACGTGCTTCGGTGCCAAACTCGGGTGTTCTTGGGGTCGTGATGTGCTGTTATGCAGCATAAGTCCCGGTCAAGTCGTCAGTCTGGCATGGAACCCTAGTGTTAAGTTCCCAAACACGCTTCGTACTGTTGGTATTCATTTTATTGACCCGAAGGGATGAAAAGTTGACTGAACATTGTCCAAGTCTGGAGGCGAACCCTGAACCCATAGCGGGGCAGCACAATGCAAGCAATGAGTTACTGAGAGTCTTTCTTTATGGATCCACATTCAATTTGGACTCCGTTCTTGTCGGCATCACTCCTTTTGACGCTCAGTAGATAATTTTCTAACATTTCTGACTAGTCCGTGTAAAAGTAAAATTAAACATGATACGATGACTTTTCCTATCTTAACTTAAAACCTTCTTTGCAGAACTTTAAATTGTTCTTATAAATAAAATATGATTGATATAAAAGATGTTTTTAGGTGCGTTCGTAATTATATAAACATGTAACACCTATAGTCGTTGTTTGACCCGTCCGTCCATCCGCCCGCATGTAACAGCGCAAAAACTACCCAATCAAATGGTTTAAAATTTAATGTATATAATCGTTGCAAAATTTTGTCGACTCATTTCAAATTTTATGGAAATCGAATCGAAACTTAAGAAGATATTAATGAAAATATTTATTTAAGCAAATATTTCAAGTAAGGATTTTTTTAAAAATCGGTACTTCCTTGTTATAGCAGCTTCTGAGGATTAATCGTCAAGCAACCGAGATGTATCTCGAGATCTATCTCGTATGCAAAACCGAATTTGCATACTAAAATTGTTTAATTATAGCAATTCTATAATCTACCGACAGTTTTTTGGATAGATGTTGCCGGAGAAATAGATACTAAATGAAAAAAAAGTCTAAATATGGATTTCAATTTCTGAAATTTTCAAAGCTAGGCTTAAGTTTCCCATTGGAATTTTCAGTAAATGTCAACAAAAGATAAAATGTTGCCAACTTAAAATGTACTTATTCTATTACGAAAATTAATCATATCATACTAACAGACGATATAATTCATTTCACTGAAATAATAACAATACAAACGCACATCATTTGTCACGCTTGACGTGCAATTTCCAACTTGCTTTGTGGTAAACACCTTGAAATTTAATTCGTTAAACAAAAGTTTGGTCTCTTGAAATTTACCTTCGCAACAGTTTGCTTTTTTTAATACGGAATTCCTTTAGAAGTATACATTTTGTATTCTTGGCTATCTATTTAAATTTAATACATATAAAATCGGCCAGAAATTCCTATACATCAGTAGTTTTTTTTAAATGCGAAGACTCAATTTTGAATTTATTTACAGAAGTATGATCTTTCAGTCCGTTTCGTTTATCTTCTTATAATCTCAAGTACAGAAAATATGAGCGATGAAAAATATTCGTGACTTTTTGTGTTTCATTGTTGGAATTTTCGAGAAATATACCTCTTAACACGCAAAAAGGTATATAAAATAGCAAGATGTTTAAGGTTTACATCTCCATCTTTTTTTCGGAACAAAATCTTTCTACTTTTTAAACTTTATACGCTTATACGTTTTCAAAAAAGCATTTTTAAACTCTGAGTTTAAACACTAGTAGCCATTGATATATTATTTCCACTTTTAAAAGCGGAATGTTTAAAAAACAAAGTAAACAAACAATTTATTAAGGATACACTTTCGCTCATAGCAAACTTAAATATTTGTAATAGTTAAAAGTGTACTCGCGACATAAAATTTTCATGAATAAATTTTTAATGTGTAAATATTCGGTCTGTGTATTGGAGGAAGAAAAAATTCTGATGGGGAATAATTCTGTGACGATATTTATTATTTAACGATTACATAAAAGGCTTGGACACTGAGACATATTACGTGTAAAAATATGTTGTTAGATATATTAACTTCTTTATGTATAAATATAGTTAGTTTAGTTTAAATATATGTTTGTGTTCTTTATGTTTAAATATAGTTAGCTTAGTTTAAAATATGAATTATATTTATAAAATTGTTATAGGCTTTGCATATTTTACATAAAAATGGTTTTAAAAAATAATCTGTTGAAAAAATAATGCTTAAAATACTTTATCATATATTATTCGCACTATCCTATACTAATTCGAGAGTCTGGATGCGTTTTCTTGTGCCAAAATTAGGTGCTGGCATTGAAATTTTAAAAGTTTATAACTATTTCAGTATGGAAACAGCCTGCGAAGCTCATTTTATTTATACAAATTTAAGGGGACCAGAAAGGCTTGAAATGACGACAAAATAAAATAATTATTTAAATGTTTGAGTCTTTAAGAATGTTGTACAAATTTTTCTATAGGAAAATTCTTAAAATTACGGTCGTACGAGCCGCAAACGTTGAGACCGGTGATATCTGCTAGGCAAAAAAACTTTAAAGTCATTTATTTCGAAAGAGCAATCAGCGGTATCCTTTCAGCAGTTTTGCCACGCTAACTTTTTAACAAATTGACAGATGTTCGGTTTTTTTAAATAAAGGAAATTAAATTCTCTACAAACTATATCTGAAACAGAATTAAAAAAAAAAAAAAAAAAAAAGTTATAACAAAAGATATAATTTTTTATGGATTTTGTTTTTATATATTAATAATATTTTACATTTTTTTTTCTTTAGCTTTTTTCCGAGAGACAACGTTATAACCAGTATAAAAAATAAATGGCGAGACAAAAATAAGGAACGTGGATTTCAAAATCTTGGCAAAACGATTTTCTAAGATTAATTTTGTCATGCAACATGAAAACTTTTATTATTATTATTATTATTAGTATTATTATTATTTTTTTACAATTTAAGAAAGTTTTTTTACTATAAAACTAAATAAATTATAAGAGAAGTAATAGTCTAAATTAAATACAAGGTTCCTAATCTACGATCAAACTTCAAGTCAATTTTCCTAACTTCAAACCAATTTTCGCCAATTCAAACCTTTCTGGTCCCTTTAAAGAAGACATAATAAATGCCCAATCAAATATTTTTAGCATTTCTTTGCGATAATTTGATTGAATGGCATGTTTTTTTTTTTAACTGTACATTTTAAACATCTGCCATTACAGGAAATATAATTCAACCTGCTAAAGGATCTGATATATGTGGTATTGTAAAATATCAGATGAACTTCATCAAGATATGATTCAAATTAGTCATTTTTATCATTTCATCGAATTTTTTTCTGCTAAAAAAAAACAAAAAAAACTAACGTTTCCTCAGTGATAAATCTCCAGAATAATGCTTTTTTTCTTCTCTTTTGTACATGTAAAATGTCCTCAACTAATAAACAAAAAATGTGTTTTACAAATGAACAGTAAACTGTATCTGGTTTCATTCAGCGTCTTTTTTTCTTTTGTACGCATCTAAATCGTATTTTTCATTTTTTTAAAAATCTATTTCCACTGAAGTCCTATCTTCATTTTGCATATTTATTCAGCTCTGATGACAATGCAATATCTTAGATTTTTGCTGAAAAGGTAGATTCCAATTTTTCTATTTGCTCTTATTTTTCTTATTCGACTGGTAAAAATATTCCTAACGAGACTGAATTTTTTCAGTTATCTTTTGTGGAGATGGATCCTGAAGTGGAATTCTAATTGTAACAGTGTAGAGTCCCTCTTAAGAAAAATCATTACATTTTTTTTATATAAAAAATGAATTAAAAAAAAAACTTTTTAATAGTTGATTCACAAAAATCCGACTCTGTTTAACAAGCTTTGTAGGTGAAATAACCCACTCTGCATAACATTTTAAAGCATGGTGGCTTTTTATACCATCCCATTTTATTTTATTCTTGACCCTTTATTTATTTATTTATTTATTTTTTTTGATATTTTCGTTATGATCGTCCTAGTTTTACCATTCATTTGATCCCATAACTATTTTGGCTTTATGTGGATGGAAAATGCCTTTTCAGATCATAATAGTGAACTGCGATTGTGTTTTGAATATTATAATGGTTTTTGAAAGATTTAGACATGTATAAAATGTTTTTAAATGTGAATCTAAAAAATCGATATTTTAACGGTTTAAAGGTGATGATTCCGCTTAAAGAAAAGAAGTATTACGTCGTCAATATATAAAACATTTTTAATTACCGCAAAGATTACTTTCGTTCTACGGGTTGACCATAGGTATTGTCACTATTAAACCAATACGCTATTAAAAATGATAATTTTAACCGTTTTTGACTGAAAAAATTGTTTGCTAAAGATTTCAATTTTTAAAATAATAAAATCATTTCACTGACACATTTTAAGTCTTGTTTTTTGCATTTTTAAACGTTTGTATGTTTCTTTTATCTTTTATATTTTTCTATTTACTACTCGCGTGCCGTTATCGTCTCTTCAGAACTAAAACCTGGGCAGTAGAACACCTTGCTAAACCGGTATTTCGAATATTTAATATAAAAAATAAGAAAGGAATAGTTCGTTCGTCTGATTAAAATAGAATTCTTTTCCACCCATTTTTATTCATCCCATACCGAGGTGGAAAAAAATGTTAATTTATTGCATGCTGAAAGTATAGGGGAATGAAATAGCCTTTGCTTTGCCCATTCTTTAATCTCAGCATCATACCCAGTATTTTTACGAGCTAGATCACGATGCGATTATGTGTAATAAGGTGTGTTGCCTAACAAAGGAATTGGATCCTTGAAGGGATTACATTAAGATAATAACTAGGTGATGGGTTTAAAAAATAATTGTGAGTTGAGTTATTTAGATCTTCTCTAGAAATTCTTACATAAAAAGGAATTTAATGGTTTATCAGCAATATCTTCTGTTGATTGTGCTAATGATCGTGTCGCGATTTGCCCGGAAAACACACACACACACACACACTAACTAGAGTCCTGAACGATTCGGGTACTCAAAAATTCGATGTGAAGTGAACTCGAATCGAAAAAAAATAATTTTAATGTAGGTATCAAAATATAGTCTACAATCATATCTCTAATATCACTTTTATGTTTTATGTAGAAAAATTAAGACATACATAGTCATTTATATTGAAATACATAGTTTTCCATATGAAATACTATTTTGAATATTTTTTGAAAATTCGGCTCAATCCGAACCATACCCGCAAGAGTCAAAATAAAACTCGAACCTGAAAAAAATAAAAGTCAATCTGATCCAAAATCGACCTTCAGCCGCCAATAATAATATCAATTCGTTCACAAAGACCCAAAGAAAAAAAAAATAGTTGATAGGAACCGAACAGCGAGCCAGGTTGTGCTCCGGTAAAAACGGGTTACCTAACCCGAAAACAGGACTTTAAAAAACAAAAAAGCCTGCCATATTGGCGAATTTTACGTATGCGACAGAGTGGTTAAGTACTTTTTAAATTACCTTCATGATGAATATTCCGTACTTGCACATACTTAATCCATGCTTATCTTTTTAAAATCTGTTAACTTTTTACTCTGGAGAACTAAATTTTTCAATACGTTTTGAACTTAAAATACGGCAATCCAGCTTTAATAATTCTAAGAACACGAACACTATCCCATGAACGGTTACATTAAATGTCTTCTATGGCACGTTATTCATTGAAAGTATAAAGTTAAAAATTTCATAAGTTAGAGCTTGAAGAAGAGAACAGTCTTTTACGTTAAAAGCAAAAGCATAGAGAAAATTAAGATTTGCTTGCTACATATTTGGCGAAGAATTCAATCTTCGTTTGCATTACTATTATGCTGAATAAAACTTCTATTCTGCAACCGCTGTGTTAATAAGAAAAATAAATCAAATCGAATCCGGTTTCAATGCAGGTGGGAGGAGAATTTTTTTTTTAACAATCCCATTTTTTTCCCCTTCTCTGTTTTCTTAACCTTTTCATTCAAAGTTGCGTACCCGTACGGGTGTATATATTGATATTCAACTTTTCTAATGCAATGGTTTCTCTTCAAATCTGAAGAGGCTTTAACTCAGCTGTGCCATTTTTTTTTCCCCCGCTATTAACAATCGACCATCTCAAAACCTCGTTTGCTGAGATGAATTACATATATTCAATGATACTTCGATATTTAATTTTATTTTGGAGAAAATGTGTACTTTCCCCATTTATTTAAGGATAAGAAAGAAATTATGTTTTAATTTTGGTAATTAGTTTTTCCTGTCCTTTTAAGGAATCTTGTAGCTTTTAAGCGCGACGAAAATCGAGAAAAACAATCAAAGTTTGAATTAGTGTATTTTCAAAACCTTTATATGTATAAACATAAAGTTTTGAATATTAATTAAATAGATTGTGCTTTTTAATATAATACTATTAAAAACTGACTAATATTTTACTGAATGTGAGCATTGTTGAAATTACAATAGCTCTTTTTTTCTTACTCCGTTAGTCATTGCGCGCATGATATCTTGAGAACGTATGCATGGATTGTTATGAAATTTGAGTTAGATAATAAGTGCATATGTCTGTTTAAAATGATCTACTTTTAAATATTTACAGTGATAAGATTTTTAATTATGACTTTTTATTCATTAAAAAAAATGTAAAATTTTGAAATTTTTTACAAAAATATTTTTTTTACATGGTTAATGAAATAATTTAGATCTAAGAGTAGTAGGTCATTTTTAAAATACATATGTGCTTATTATCTATATCGAATTTCATAACAATCCAGTCATACGTTCTCAAGATATCATGCGCATCAATGACTTACGGAATAACAAAAAGAGCAAATTTATTTTCAACAATGCTCAAATTCTGTAAACGACTAGTCAGTTTCTAATGGTATTATATCAAACAACACAATCTGCTTAATCAATAGTCAAAATTTCATGCTTATACACAAAAAGAAGATACACTAATTCAAAGTTTGAAAGTTTTTGTTGATTTTCACTGAGTTTAAAAGGTACAAGGCTTCTTAATAGTAATTTTTAATATCATACATGAAATACTTTTTCAAATTAATAATATAACTACATTATTACTTGTCCTATATTTTAGTATATAAATTATTATTAGTAAGTTAAGTGAGAAATTTAAGAAACCCACCCTTTAGTTTTAAAATTACAACCCACCAGAATTAGCTGATTCTAAAGGAAAAAGCTGTGCTGGAAATATGATTTTATATCTGTCCTCAAATGAGGACGCTGAGCGTTAACCGGTTAAGGTGACTATTATCTACCAAATTTGAATGTAAACATTTTCATTTGTTTTGACTAAAAGGCGTTACAGTGTTAATCCTGGTAATTTGAATTTTTTTTTAACCATTCTTTTAATTATTACAATTTGCTGGAAACAGTCCTTAACCTAGATAGCTTTTTATCGCCTGGTTGCACTCTGAGATGTTGTTATGACCAATTATATCAGAACTCTGTTATTAGGATTAGTATTTCCTTTTTTTTTTTTTAAGTCACAACTTTGTAATATAGTTTCTCATGGCACACTGGGTTAGAAAATTAATATTTTAATAACTAAGTTGTTTGTTCAGATTACCTATCGTTGTAGATCAAATATTGCATGACGGTTGATATTTAGATTCCTTGATAGTTAATCCTGCGTCAATATTAGTGTTTGATTTAACCTTTCTGGAAGAATATACGAAATTTAATAAATTTTCAGTTTATATTAAAATGTTGTGCTTTAACGCATATAAGCATATAAGTTCAATGCTGTAATCATAAAAAAAAAGTTTTTTTTTTTGTGCAAAGAGTTAACAAAGCATATTTCTAAATGCACTGCAAAATTTAAAGTGATAATGTAAATTTTTGTTAGTAACTAATGTCCATTTATCTCGATAAGTATGCGCTAATATTATTTAGGTAGGAATTTTATTATTTAACTCAATTATTCATATCTATTTTTCATTCATATCTATTTTATGCAGTTCATATATATTTTTTAAAAATCCGGTGGCATCCTTAGTTGACTATATATCTACGGATTTGTTTTTCTAATTTTGTTTGCTTTATTCATTTTCGCTTTTTTGTAATAATATATAATATATGGTTAAAAATGTGTTTTATATGTGTAATAAGTAGTTTTATTAAAAAGTAGTTTTAGAAAATATTTCTTTTCGGAAAAAAAAATGAGTTAATTGAATTATTATAAGAAAAAACACTTATCATTAAAATAAAAATATATGCTAAAACTGAATACAGTAAACATGAATGCTTAAAAACCCCCTTTAATAAACAGACCCACTAGTTTCATACACACAGGCGGTGACATTCTCACGATCAGTAACGCATGATAAACAATTTTCACAAAAAAAAATTTAAATACTTATTTGATAAACAATCACAACTTTTTTTTTTTTTTTTTTTTTTTTTGCGAAAATAATTTATCATTAGTGGTCTTTAAAAAGTCGCCGTTTGTGTGTACGTCTTTGTTTACTGCAATCACTTTTAGCATATTTATTTTTAAAATTAATTCAGTTATTCAAATGTTGTCAACTATCAGAACTATCAACTATCCCTTAGCGGCATTCATGCAGTTAGCAGAATCTTTTTTTTTTTTTTACGCTTAGCGCTTTTTGTTCATTGATTATTATTACTTGGTATATTTTCCTTAAAAATTCTACAGTCTTTATTTAATAATAAAAGAAATAAGTGATCATTTCAGAAATGCATTTTAACTGTTCAACATTATAGGCATAATTTCTAAAAATTGTTTGTAATCTTTTTATAAAATTTTTGCAGTATTAGCCTTTTTTTAACACTTTCCGACCTAGTTGAAAAGTGGTTATGACTTCGGTTTGTCTGCCGTATGTCCGTCTGCCGTCTGTCCGTGCTCTAACTCCCGTAAATATGCTCGGATTGCTCTGCAATTTTTATATGTACTTGTCGTTATCTATAGCATGTTCCCTATTTCAACTGAAGTGTGTAGCACTTATAGTTTTTTTACAGGGACACTCAAAAGAATTCCGTTACATTACGGTCTATGGGGAAAAATCATTTGCAGTTTATTTTAATGATGTTACACAATTTCAAACGCATTGAAATTTATATATATCACTAAGGTGCATTACAAGAGGCTTATTACAGAATATTGTGTGTATAGCAGTCATCGTTCATTTACAGGGACACATTCTCTACTGTATGCTAACAATAATTCCTGGAAGTGCGTTTTAAGTTGCTAAACGCGATTTTCAATTGAACTCACTTTTTGTCTATTACTGGGTGTGTATAAATTCTGTATTTCATATACAGGGCAGCACAAAAGTTCGAAAACACATTTCCGTTTATTGACAGAAACTCCAGAATGAGAATTTTAAACTGTGCTACGCGTTTCCTAATTAAACTAAAATTTATCATCCTATGTAGTATATATACAAATCTATAGATCATATACAGGGCTGAATAAAACTATCCGGATATTTTTCCGAATATTGTATATGTTGGAAATTCCTGAAATTACGTTTTTAAGTATGTTATGCGTTTTCCAAATTGTTTACTTAGATGTTATCTTTCAGCTTATTAAACGGTAATGATTTGTAAAATTATTTTGGAAGCGTTGGAAAGTGTTACATAAACTATGCTTGACGCATGATTTTTCGTTCTTGTTTAACTTAGTTCCGTGCAAATCAACGAACTTGTAAGAAACGTATTAAATTACTTCATCTCAGACGTTCTACATTATTGAACATCTCTAACTTTGAATCATATCATTTTCTCTCGTTTACATATTTATTATTCAACAAAATTATCAGCCTAGCATTATTGTAACATTTGTTCCTAGAGGATGATGCCAAATAAATGCTATAAATAATAATTACTGTATCATAAAGACTTTCTATATCATTGAACATTTATAACTTTGGGTAATCGTAATTGCATTGTATAAATTTCATGGGTTTTATATACCTCTACGCAACAATAGCTTACAAAACTCTTTTGTATTACCCCGCATTCTTTATTATTCGCCATATTCCCTTTTCTAAACAAACTATCTCCTGAAATCTCGGTAATTGTTCCTGATAACATGCGGACAAAACCATTATTTCTAATGAATTAGCTTGAAGGGGGGAGGTAGAGTGGAAGCGTACGAAAAACTGCCTGAAAGCAATCATATTCATGATCAGAATCTTTACTGGAAATACCGTTGATTCTCCCATATTTCCGCCAGATGACGCTCAGGCTTTTCTAAGCCTCCATTCCTCTTTTCAACCCACATTCTAAAAGCATTATTTTTCGATAACATCATTCATTACGGTCTCTCATTAAACTTTCAGCACTCGCGTTCATTTCATTGCGTCTTAGCGAGAAATCGCGAATCTAAAAGCTCGCCACGTTCGCGAAAAGAACTGTTTGTGCTCCTTTTTCTTTTTTTTTTTCTCTCTCTTTCCTTTACTTGCTGTAATTGCATGCATAAATTTTAGTAAAAGAAATTGCATAAATAAATTATAAAGCACATGTTCCAAGTTTTCCAAACACGTAGAATAGATGTATATCCAAGAATTGCATTTTTAAAAGATCGTTTGCATGCTTGATCTTTAGGATGTATGGATAAAGTAATCTGAGACCGAGATTTAATAGCAAGGAGGGAAAATAAGAATTAAAAAAACCGTTTTAATGTTTTCTTTTCGGTATTAATAAATAAATTTTTTATTCGAAAGAAGCAGAGTCGTGTTTTAAAGCCCGCATAAAATTATTAGATTTTGACTCGTGAACATGCTTGGAGAATCCGATGTTTAATTTATACTCTAGATATTTCAGAATGCGATAATAAATAAATAAATATTAATCTATCACGGGTCTTTATTTTCAAATTAATTCAGTTTTTTAAAGCAAATTTTGAACTTTTCTTCATATTTTAATTTCCATCTACATATGATTTAAGCATTTTTTTAAAAAAAATATTTCATAAAAAAGCATATTATCGTATCTATGAAAAAATATCTTTAAATATTATTAGTACCAATAATGCAGCAGCAGTAAAAGAATGTTTTAAAATACATTAAAGTATTCATTTTCCCATATTTAAAACAATGCCTACAATACGAAAATATCGATAAATGTATTGATTTTCTTCTATCTCTCTCTTTTTAAATTTAAAAGTTTTCAATTTCAAACGACACAAACCGCATACCTTACGCAGTGGCCTCAAAATATTAGATATTCTATTAGTAATTTAGCAATTTCTTTTCCTTATATATTTATCTGGGAATGTAATTTTAACCATTATTAATCATAATTCATGCATAGATAATATTTAAAAACGTCTGATTTTATTTATTTAGTTAGTGCCCCCTTAAACTTTAACTGACCCGGACAAAATAAGTAAATTTGTCAGTGAGATCTAGATGGAAAACAAAGCAAAATATAATTTAAATAAAAACAATAACTTCATTTACGAAACAAAATATATTTTAAATGCGCCACCATCGATCCCAAATCGTACATAGTGCAATATATGCTAATTATACACGTTTACTGAGCGTTATATTTCAATATTTTTGGAAGAATTTCTCAAAGAATAAAATTGTAAGAAAATGTCTTTAAGTCCGCGTGGACCTCATTATCCTATTCAAGGATTAATTGTTGAAGACTACATGCTTCTTTGAAATAATCCCTGAAAAATAGCGAGTTTCCATTATTCCCAAATGAAGACAATTTTCTATTCATTACTGATTTTTTATTTTGTTAAACCTTTATTTTGATTTAAAAAGCTTTTTAGGAAAAAAATTTTAGTAATCCGAAAAGAGATGGATTTTATTTATAATAAAGTAATGAACATAGCACAATCGTCGCAATCTACATACAACTATGTTTCCCTGTAAATCTAGCTTCGCCTTCATAGTTCTACTATGGCGGTGAAAACACGATTTCCTCAGAGACAAAGCAGAAAAAAGGTCTACAAGTAATTTTCAAGCGGTTATAATTATTTAAAGAGATTCTGTTATAATTTATTCAGTTTTAAAGGAATTTTTCATTTAAGCACATATTTTTCAGTGCATTAAAATATTATTGTTAGGATAAAAATGAGGATTTAAATAAGTTCAGTTTGTCTTAAATATTTCAATCTCGCTCCTTTTTATCGTTCTTATTTTAAGCTGAAATGTGTATTTTTCTAGTTTTAATATCAATGGATAAAACAGTGTATTTGTTAGTTTAATGTAATTTTCGATTTTGGAAATTATTTTTAGTTCGTAACTATATTCATTCAATCATACGGAACTTATTTTAATCCCAAGGAAATTCATTTTAATTAATGCTAAATAATGTATCAATAAATTACCCCTTTTTTGTATAATATTTTATAATAACTTAGATTAGTTTAACCTTTTACTTTCCTCATTTTTTCACCCTTTTTAACGAATAATTGTATTTATAATTCTTATTAAATTGATACAGAGATCTTGATATTTTTGTTACTATGCCTGCCGATAGATGGCGAAAGTTGCCTTTACATATTTCACGCGGGAATATTTGTTTCCATCGATAAGGGGGAGGGAGTACAGTTTTGCAAAGGAAAGATAGTCCTTTTTTCCCCTTGTTTTTTAATGCTCTGGAGCAGATTGCTTCAAAATGTTCTACTGTCATTTCATCGAAAAAAATGTTTTTTAAATTAGCCATCGGCATTGGGTGTATTCAAGGCTAAAATTCTTCTAAGCAGGGGTTACAAAATTTGATTTATTCAATCAATTCATTGCCTTCCATTCCACAATGTCCGTAGGATATGAAAAAGTTAGGTGTCTTACAGTAAAAATTTCTATTGTGTTGAAGTTTAAGAAGCATATTTTTGAATGATCGAAAATATATTATTTAAGCAACTCCATTACTTATGCATCTAACGTTTAGTTAGTTGTAGCGGCTTGAATTTAAAAAAAATAATTTGATTTGATTTACTTCCTTCATGACAATATAGCACAATTAATGACTTAATACTGCCCTGAGAATGTTTTTTTTGCTTCGGAATCCTAGAAATAGATAACGGAAATTTAAAATGCTGAAAGAAATATAAAAATTCATTTGACAGAAATCAGATTTTCATACGCATGAAAATGCCGTACATTCCCCCAATACCTTTTAGATTAATTCATTATGAACACTTTCAGCTTTTTTTTTCTTTTTTTTTTTTTAATTAAATATTTATATTTGCACTTTAAATAATTCGATCCACGTACACAAATTGTTACTGTTGCATTCAGTGCCGCACATTCGACTGTTTATGTAATAGAAGAAAAGTACAAGATAATGTAATCATTGCATTATGAATAGCTGTAACTTTTTTTTTTCTTTTAACTTTCTTAAATTACATCCCTATGTCAAATGCGTATTCATCCGAACGCATTTAACACAGAATTACTGTCATAGCATTCGTAGATTGGAAAAAGTAACGTAATAAATTAAATTAACATTGTATTGTAAGTGAAAAATGGAAAATATGCTTGATTTTTCTTTTCGTCCCCTCCCCGCCCCACCAGTGGCTGAGAGGTTCTGCTCTCAAAAGCTGGTAGACGGGAGGTGCTGAGTTCAAACCCCTGTCGCGCTCGTCGACCTAACCGTTCGGAGTTTTCCGTGGTTTTCTTCGAACCTTGTCGTAAATACGGGTTAGGATCCCTTAGAAAGACCCCTACGGAGGTCCCTCCACCCTAGGGCCTATATCCCTCGAGTTGATAATTGGCCGTCATAAATCAACCAACCAACCGTCCCCTCCCCCCAAATAAAATGTTTTTCACCATCATTCAGATGATCATATCGGAGTAGTTTTCCCAGTAGTTTGTAGGGTTTCCGCTACATTTTGAAAAATGTAATATAGCGCGATGCAAAAAAATCAGTAGTTTACAGCAAATACAGATGCTAATTTTACCGCTACTTCAAGAAAAAAGTGTGATTCTTCTAGTCATATGATTTTTTTTCTTTTGCGCAAAATGTGTTTTGTGTTATAATTTGCGAAAGTTAACAACTCAGCTGCAGCGTTTAGTATCGCATCGAATGACGGCATGGATTTTTTCCATTGACAGTTGCTGGTAAATCAAAGCGCCAAAATCTAAATCAAAGAAATTAATTTTCTTGCTGGAAACACTTGTCTACTTATTCATTATTAGATCTTCATGTCGCGTTTCGTCGTTTGGAATTGCCTTATTTACAGATTTATTATTATTATTATTATTATTATTATTATTATTATTATGACACGGGAAATTAATATTGAAGTGCCCTGGTGGGCATATAACGAGCGGTATGTGCTTAAACTAACATTTAAAAATATAACATTAAATATTTTCTTATACGTAAATTTTGTAATGCCATCTGTTTTATCGCATTTATTTGAATGTATTCCGGCAAATACGATATAACAAGATGCCATTGTATTACCTTAGCCGTAATCTCCGTTTCAAGTATAGATTAAATCCTCTGACAAAATCTGAAAAACTAGCGAATTGCGACTACTTTTTATAGTCGACTACTTTTGCGACTACTTTTTGTAGTTTGTAGTCGCTACGTTTTAAGATAAGTAAATTAACTGCATTCTCGATAAAATATTTGTAGTTGTAGTTCCCTACAAAAATAAAGTTTTCCCCGACCATTGTCTTAGAATTTATTTTTTGTACATGATTTGTTTTAATGCAATTTGATTAAAATGGAGTTGCTTATTTTTATAATATCTTGCGATGATTGTTTAGCATAAATTTGATAAATAAATTAAAAATAACGCATAAAGCCATTGATTGTCGTAAATTTTAATGTTAAAAGATAAATTTTACTATAAAATAAACTGTAGTTCCAACCTCAGATTAAAATCACTTGGACTGCTAAATCACTTCAAAGAGAAGCATAAATTCAGTCCAGTGCAAGGCTAAAATTCGTGAATTTAATTGCACCACACTCATTGGAATGTGAAAATGCAGTCAAATGTTCGACTTCTCTTCAGTCAACTGACTACATAACGAACAAGCGCGCTGTCAGCTGTGTTGAGGTCAATACCGTTCCTCCATTTTCGGAGTTGCCTCTATCTGTACGGGGCGAACGATGACATCAGAGAAAACGAATGAACATGTCCTTGTTCACGCTGTTT
This sequence comes from Maratus michaelseni, assembly GCA_963931845.1. Classification (NCBI taxonomy): domain Eukaryota; kingdom Metazoa; phylum Arthropoda; class Arachnida; order Araneae; family Salticidae; genus Maratus; species Maratus michaelseni. Next base: position 249,559,453 of record OZ007590.1, on the reverse strand, counting down.
GGAACGCCGGCATGTTCGGACTCGGAAAGCATGTTGCGCTCTGAATCCTTTCGAATTATTTCGAGAAAGGGCTGAGGTTTTAGATAATTATATCTCAAGTGATTTGTATATTTGTTCGCTCTTGAACAGAGGCAATCAGTGGGCAAAGGAGAGTCATTGCACGCCCCCCTGGATTTTGAAATTCAATTAATTAAATTTTCTGTATTCTCTATTTTTCAAAGGGGCGAAATGTAAATTAAACACCAGAAAAAAAGAGGAAATCAGAAATGTTTGTCAGGCGTACTCTGCCCCCTTGAACCGCCCCCTCCCCCTTTTTAAGATATTTAAAAAAAAATATGAACGTAGAAAGAAACAAAGAACTGAAAATTAGTTTCCACGATAGGGCAGGGGAGGGGGGGGGGATAGTCTTCCTGCTGAAAGAAGATATTACTGTTTGAGACATTAAAAATATATATCTGAAAAATACTGGAATAAACTTATTTTTGAATATTTAATGTTTATTTGTTAAATTTCTGTATTTCTTTTGATGTCGACATATTCGAAATATTAAAGAAAAAAAATCTTGCATGGGGCAGATTCTGGCAAAAAATTGTTATACTATTAGCTTATTTCATGTATATGTTCTTCATTAAAAAGAAAATGGAGATACAAGGCTGCGGAACACAAGCTCATTCGTTACAAAATCTTGACCCTCCCTGATTTTCGGTCTGCCGTGGTGCCCGTTCCCTTGAATGTTGATTGATTTAATATATGCGGAATTTTCGAAGTTGTAAAAAATTTATTCTGCCTATTTGTCTTAGCTCATCTGTCCCACTTCTATATAAAATAAATAAGAAAATTAAATTGTCATATCAGCTTATTGTTTTCGGTAAAAAATATAAAAAAAAGTTAATAAAAATAAATAAATAAAAACTTTGAAAATTTCTGCGTCGTCATTCCCCTTTTGCACTTTCAATGATAAAAATTATTCTTATTACTTTTTTTTTTTTAACTAAAAATATACGCACAGCGCAGGATAACTAATTTCCCGATTTTTCAAATGAAGTGTTTAAAGCCCACATGCATCCAGGGTTCGTAAATATCATATTTTCGAAAATATCAAACATATCCGATATTTTGATATATATCCGATATTTTTTATATATATTCGATATTTTTGATATATATCCAGTATTTTCAAAATAGTCAACTTATTCATGATTAAAAATATTTTCAGAGTTAATATAAATTAGACATTAAAACATATGTCATTTAGAATGAAAACTTAATAAAACAATATTCTAAATGTATTTTTCTATTTTTTTTTTCACTTAGCAAAATTGAAGATCAACTAATTGAAAACAGACTCAATTTGCTTTTTACACTCACAAAAAACAATTTATTAAGATTTAGTAATCAAGTTTTAAGTTTATACAACAAAATAATTTGTTTCTAATAAAAAATTTGAAGATAAATATAGTAAGCTTGGTCTGCTTAACTTAACCGAACAAAACCAAAACGAGAAAAAATTATTTCTAATGAAGCTGCAAGTTTACCTAATTTAGATAGTTTATCTTTTAGTGGCTTAGTAAGTATTGTCCCAAATAATTATTAATTCTACATTTAAAAATTCAGCTTCAACACATAAAGCTTGAAAAAGGTTTTTTTTTTTGCAAGTACGACAAAGCCAATAACAGTTAAAAAATTCCTTTACACTTGTTTTGACTGAAAATATCAAAAATATTGTACGCAATATTTTGAAAATAAATATCAAATATGTGAAAATATCGAAAATATCAAACTTCAGGATATTTTGAAAATAAATATTGGATATATATATCATCATATATATCAAGATATATATATACATCGATATATATCACCAAACCCTGCATGCATCACACGTAATTTCTTATGGAACATCTAAAAGCAAAGATAGATCTGAACATATGTGATTAATAATGAGTTAAGACTTAAGACTATATGTTAATCCAGTGCAGAAAATTTCTAAAGATTCAGTGGCATAGAAACGGAATCAGCTGCTCAAGTCATTCCCGTAAAAAGTTAATGAAAATATTTTAGTATTTTATTTTTTGTATACTAGCCACCAATTGTTTCCCAGAAAAAACAGTTGCTCACTTCAAATGATAAGATTCTTCATTGAAGCATGGGTGCTGTGTTTAGAGTAATAACATTTACGAATAATAACGAAATTTCTGCTTTCAGTCAACCCAAACCCGACACACATCATCCCGAAATATTCAAACCCGAAGTGAAAGAAAATTATTCTTTATATTAATACAATTGCGGAAAAGTTGTCTACAATTATATCTAATATCAATTTCATCTTTTCTGTATAAAAATGAACATATATATGCTCATCAAAATTCAAATATAGTTCTTTCATTTAAAAAATATTCAGAACTTTCTTATGAAATTTCTGATCAACCCGACCCGAAACATTTACAGTCAACCCGACTAGCAACATAATTAAATAAGTTAGCGTTACCACGAACTGAACCGCGCTCGGCTTCGGGTAAAATCGGATTACCCACCCCTATGCAGGACTCTAGCTGTATTACATTTACATTTTCACAATACACTAAGAAATAAATAAAACTCTTTTGGAAGTAAAATTTTCGAAAGGAAACAAATATATTTTCTAATCAATATTTACTTGTTTAACGTTATTTTGATAGCTAAAGTATTTCATAGTTTGTATTTTATTATTACAAGATGATTCTTCATACATCGGTTGCATTTAAATAAGTATTTTTAATTATTTTTTTTTTAATTGTCTTCTCTTTTTCACTTAAATCACGATTTTTTGCATCTAAATACTCATTCTATATTTGATAAAATAATAATCTGGCATCCCTGTTGTCTGTCTTGTGGAATACGGTGCAAATTATATTTCTAAAAATATATAAATAATAATAAAAATGGTCAATAAAAGTAAAATTTAAGAAAAAAAAAACCCCTGGCATTTTCTGATATGTTTTGTTAATTTAAATATTTACTTTCTATAGCCAAATACATAAAAATTTCCTTAACAGAATATTCTGGGAAATGCAGAAATTTTGAATAAGCAAAATGCATGGAGAGTAAAATTTTTGATGCAGAAACTTTGAATAGTTTTTTTTTTTTTTTTTTTAAGATAGAACGAAAGTGAAAAGATTTTTAAAATGTATATTTGAACATCCTTTAAATAAATTCATTCAGCATAAACTACATTTACTGTATTTACGTTAGGTTAAGCACACTAATTTATTTTGTGTATGAAAATTTTAACACACGCACAAAATAACAAAAATCAAATAAGATATTCAATGCTTAGAAGGGGAAAAAATACTCAAATTCCCTTTCTAAGGAAACCAATAAGTTGAAAAAAAAAAGAAGAAACGAAAAAAGCTTTATGCTTCAGCAAACCCGATTTGAGGAAAGGAAAGAAAAAAACGAACTAAAGAGAACATTTTTGCAATTACTTCTTTAAATTTATATCAATTACGAAAAAAGAACCCATAAACAATATTTAAAAAAAAATTAAGGCTCAAGTGCTTTTAAAGCATTTTTAAAACAAACGTAATTTTTCTAGATTTTCTTCGAAAATTCATTAAAAGAAATTCATACTGTTTTCATTCTTAGAGTAAAAGAAAAACAGTTAAAGGCATTCTTCTCCTCTGCCCTCACCCCCCCCCCCTTTCTATGTGAACTTAACTTTGGTTTAAAAAAATAATGCATTTATCTAAAGACATGAACAAGAACGATAAAAAGGAAGCGGAGAGAGGGGGGAGGGGGCGTAGATGAGCGAGAGAAAAAAAAAAAAAATCGGGATGGGTGTATAAGAGCGTGAGTTGCTGAAATGAATAAAATGACGAGCCTGAAATTTTTAAGCCGAAGAAACTGAAAAGTAAATGCAAGATGGCGGAAGAAGATCCAAACGATATTCTAAGCAAAAGTTTCGAAATGCGCGATGGCAATATGAACATCTGCCTCCGTAAAATGAAGGAGCGTCAAAAGAGAAAGGAAAAAAAGTAGTAATGAAATATGTTTGAAAGAAAGGTTTTCTGGGAAGTCAATTTCACGCAGTATGCACGCAACGGGAAATTCTTTTCTTCATGCAGCCATTTTTAGAGAGCCCATGTTGGTAATTTAAAGGCACCTTACCCGCTTATGCACTCTTTTGGGTACCAACTAAATACCTCTAATCCGAGATTTAGAAACATCTATTGTTTTCCCCACTTTACTAACATTTTCTTCGTCATTACTATTACTGCTATGGTTATTTACTTATATTGCAGTTAGAGAGGAGGGGGGGGGGGGGGTCGTTTTGTATGAAGTTATGTTTAGTAAACAAATAACGAGTAAAGTTACTAAGAAATTAAGCGGTAATATGAAACAGTCGCAGAATTTAGAAGCATTTTCTTTGCATTATTTTATTTTGTATCTTTTATAATTTTTTTTTATAAAATTAACTGAGCTGTATTACGATTTTATCGGCTTAAGAAGAAAATTCTAAGCGAAAAATGAAGATATTAACGAGTTTTTGCTTTCATCTTTCAAAAAGTTAAATCTTTTGGATTTATAAAACCACAGATAGGATGGAGAAGGAAAAAAGAAATCCCTTCACTTCTGCTTAATGAACGAAGAAAACTGAAAAACTAATTTTGTAATTTTATTTTTAGAATGGTGATTAATATTTGAAATTAAGTTTATTTCTTCTTTTTTCGATTAATTTGCTCCTTTACTTTATAATAGTAATTTCTGTATAGTTAATATTTCGTTCTCCAAATACTTAGAATTGCATTTAAGCTTATTTGTATCTAACGCAAAAGAGTCAAATTTTTAATATCTCGAAGTATTTTGTATTTCCTGTAGACGGTGGAATGGAGCAGGTCTTAATTATCTTTCATTAATCGAATTTTTATAAGTCTAAACATTTTTTGCCCCTAGGTGTTTCTAGATAGCAAAATTTAGTATTGTAAAATTATCAGATTGGAAGATCATCATATGAGTTGGTGATTTTGAAAAAGTGAGTCAAGTTTATTTTATGTTATTGCTAGATATTTCATGCTTTGCATTTGAATAGGTTTAAAAATATTAGCAAGTAGTAATAGACTTATTTTATATTTTTTGTAGTCTTACTCCACGTACAGTGCATTTAATATTCAATAGTCATTATCCGTGGTAGCTGAAAAAAGGGTTTGTTTTGGTATCCGTCAGTGGACTTGTCTCGCTTTCAAATGCAATGATTTGTTGAAAACGGTGATTTTATTTGAATGGAATATAATTATAATAACAAAAAAGCTTTTCAGTAATACAGGTAATTATATATTTAAAAAAAAAAAGAAGAAAAAAACATAGTATAACTATCATTAACACTAAAACTGTCGGGTAACAGACTGCTACAAATGTATAAGAGTGTTTGCACCGCTGATTCTGAAAAATAATCTTCGCTTTGTTCAATCGCAGAAATCTTTGCTTATATATGTGATTAGAAATCTTCGCTTTATATAATGATTTAAAGTAAAAAGTTGTGACAGACACTTGTAGAATTTTAACAGTCGAATACACGGATCAAATGACCCAGTCGCGGTAGATTTACTGTTAAATAACTTATTATTATTATTATTATTATTATTATTATTCCACACTTAAACTGATATTCGAACTTAGAAACAACTATATTTCTGATCATTCTGTCATATGGCGTAAATGTTTTTAATTATTATTTCATTTTAAAGTGTTTGACTTAGGTTTGTTTGTCCATGCTGTAACTCATGTAATTGATATATGTTAATAGGGTTTACTTTGGCATGTTCAATTTTGAAAATGAAATATATATGTATTTTATCTAGATCGTTTACAGGGACACTGGTGTACTATTTCAAACATAACGAAATTTATATGCAATTCCGAGGCGCGCTAAAGCATTGTTAGCAGGGGTGCAAAAATTTAGGCGCCAATGGACTGATTCCTACCACTAAATTTTATTAGTATACTTCGTCAAATTTTATTAGTATACTTCGCATAAATTTTATCAGTATTCTTATTAGGCGAAGAATACTAAAAATTTAGTGGTGGGAATCGAACCATTATCGCCTAGATTTTTGCACCCCTGATTGTTAGTGCCTTAGATGTTCTTCGAAAATTTGTGCAACAAAATACTTTTTCTGACATAGCAAAACATACTTATTCAATTCATCCTTTACCCTGAGCAAAAGCAAATCGATATCACTGCGCATATTTCGTGAAAAAAAAAAAAAAAAAAAAAAGTAAATATTAGTTTGGGGGGGGGGGGGGGTGAGAACAAATATGGTTAATCCATGATGATCTCTTGGCAAATTTTTAAAATTTAATTACTATTTTTTGTACAGTATATTAAATATTTAATGCAATTTATCAAGAATTTTTTTTAGCGACATAATGCACAATAATTCATTTTGAAATTAAATTGATATAATTTTTTCTTTTCTTTCTTTCTTTCTTTTTTTTTTTTTTTTTTTTTTGCCGTTTAAGAGCCGTATATGCTAGAGTATTTATTTGTAATAATCTTCCCGAATTAAAAACTGTACTTTTCGTTTTTTATTAATAGGTTTTTTTTCTCCCTCAATACTACATAATTGTTTGCAAGTATGCTAGAATCTAGTTTTTACAGAAGGTTCTTTTTGTTTCACGGGATATTATATATTAAATTACTGCTATGTAAAATCTTAAATATTAGGTCTTTTCTCCTTTTTTGTCCTTAATTGATCTCTCAAGGGCAAGACCAATAAAGAAGGGCGTAAGTCTGTTTACATTAACTAAAAAAACAACAACTTGAGGTTAAGATATTTTGCAACGTTTACTGTGTTGGATGTTTAACATTGTGGACGCCCACTGTTCGAAACATACGGCCTCCAACTTGAGTGAAAAAAGTAAGCAGGAAGAAATTTGAATCTTATCGTGCTCGTGTCTGTTATTCAACAATCATTTCTTCTACTTAAAAGTCGTGTTTCTTGCCGGAGGCTTGATAGTAACAAATAATCGAATCGATTACGATAAGATTATCCCGTTGGGCAAGTCTAGATCGACTTAGCGATCGGTGACTGGCTTCCAGGCGATATATTTATCTTTTTCTGCTAGATTATGTATGAACCTGTTTCAGTGCTTTATTTACTTTTTAATGTGGTTGATAGGACATTAAAGCACGCGTTAAAATGTTAATATTTTTTAAATGGTAAATATTGTAATTTTTTTTCTTATGCTAACTTTTTTTTTCTTTTAAAATCCTTTTTTAGCTTTCGAATTTATGAAAAGGGTGGAGGGGGAGTATCTATATGTTTATAACGCAAAGCTGAATTTTTAAGACCGATTTCGGCTGATCTGAGCATGCGCAATGAGCTTTTCTGTCGCTAAACTGGGTGGTAAATCATTTTTGAAGTTCTTTTGTTTCGGAGGAAAGTTGATCGAATTTCGGATGGCTCTGTAGTTTAAGACGCCAGAAAGAAGAATTCTGGTTTTCCAAAGGGAACGGGGATTCGAACCCCACTCCTAGCATAAGATGTTTCTCTGATATTGTTAGTGTTCTGATAACCCACTTCAATAATGTAAATTATATTTTATCCCAAGACGGAAAAGTTATAGAATTTGTTTTTCTTCATTTTTAGTAATATTTACTAACGCCAAAAAATTTGATTTTGTATTTAAAATTAAATGTAATTATCGATTAAATAAATTAAAATGATCTACAATTGTTGGTATATGTTTTATTACAATTGATCGATAAGGCATATGTACTAGGAGAAATAGGTGATTATATTCCGGAAAGAAAAAAAAAGAAAAGAAAAGAAAAATGGAACAATATATTGGTATATATATATATATATATATATAAAACTAAACTAGGAGTTGCTATTTTGGGGTTCTGAAAACTGAACTCTCTGTAAAATGTTCTGTTGTCTGTATCCGTGTAAAAAAATGATATCTTGTTAACGTTTTTATCGATTGTTATGAAATATTATATAGATAATAAGCACATATACTTTTTAAATGTTCCTACTCTTAAATCAAAATTATTTTATTAACCTTTTTTAAAAAATCTAAATTCAAAATTTTGCGTTTTTTAATGAACAAAAATAGTCATAACTAAAAAAATTATCAATATAAATACATAAAAATAGATCATTTTAAACACACACATGTACTGATTATCTATACCCGATGTCATATCATGCGCGCAATGACTGACGGAGTAAAGAAAGTTATTTTAATTTCAATAATACACAAAATCTGTCAAATACTTGTGTAAAATGTCAGTTTCTAATTGTTGTATGTTGAAAAGCACTATTTGTTTAATCAATAGCCAAGTTTCATGTTTTATGTGCTTATTATCTATACCAAATTTCATAACAATCCATGCAAACGTTCTCAGGATATCATGCGCGTAATGACTGACTGGAGTAAAATAAGTTACTTTAATTTCAATAATACGCTTTTCTGTAAAAGACTAGTCAGTTTCTAATGGTTGTATATTAAAAAGCACGATCTGTTTAATAAATTGTCAAGTTTCATATTTAGACAAAGCTTTTGAAGATTCACTAATTCAAACTTTGATGTTGTTGCTGATTTTCATCACGTTTAAAAGGTGCAAGACCCGTTTCGAATGATAATTTTCTTTCATGTTGCTATTGTTCCTCATTTTTTACACTATAAATCTCTTAAGTAGTTTTTAAAACGATTTTTACATATTTTACTCAACTTTTTTTCTGCTAATGATGTTTGAGAAATATCGAAAAACTAATTATCAACTACTGTAACTAAGAAATATATTTTAAAAATTTGTTAATCATCAGCTAAATGTTGCTATTGGCCCGATTCGAAATACCATTCGTGAAAATGCTTTCTCTGTTCCATATCCTGCGGGAGTCCGTGTGTTGACCTGATTGCTTGAAGTAATTATTTCTTTCCAACAGCTTAAAAAATAAATAAAAATAAAAAAAGAAGAAACAAATGTATGCTCAGAGTTGGGATTCTTCCGGATTCTGTGGACAGATGTTTTCAATTTTGTTAAATGTTGTAATGATGGATTCTTTATGCATACTTTAAAAATTCATCTATTGTAATAATAAAATTGTTATGTTTTAGCGTAGTGAATCACCACTTTGATTGTTCGTTCATTATAAGATTTATTTTTACTTTATTTTTAAGTAGTTTTAGTTGGTTTTAATAAATCTGTTATTAGGGGGACATTCGGCTTAAAGTAATAACCTCGAAACTTTAAATTACTTTTCTATGTAATGGGTGTACAGCGTAATTCTTTAACACTTTTTGACATAGTTGAATAGTGATTAGAAATTCGGTTTGGCTGGCCATGTTCTAATTCTCGTAAATATACTCGGATTGCCATGTAGTTTTTAACTGTTATTGAGGTTTACTGTAGAATGTATTGAAAATGAATTATGTAGCTTTTATAGTTCGTTTACAGGGTCATACAAAAAGTTCAGTTATATAATTATGGTCTATGGAAAAAAAAAATCGCTTGCGATGCATTTTATTGGTGGTGCAATATTTCAAATATAACGAGATTGAATGTCACTGGGGTGGACTACAACATACCTTCTCAGGAGTATAGAATAAGTAGTATTTATATTTCGTTTACAGGGACGCTCAAAAGAATTCCATCACATTATGATATAATAGGAAAAAATGGTTTGCGATGTAGTTTAATGATTTTATAATACTTCAAACATAATGAAATTAAAAAGAATCACTAAGGTGCACCACAACAATGTTTTCTATACATTATGCAGTGTGTAGCATTTATCATTGATTTACAGACTACACTGTAAAAAATTTTCAGAAACGTTTCTGAAAGTAACGGAGACCTGTGCTGCACGATACTAACAGAAAGGTTTCTGATTCGATCAGAAAAATGTTTCGGCTAAAAAAAGGAAGCTTTCCGATTCGTAATGAAACCTTCCTGAATATATCTGAAACCTTTCTGAATATATCGGAAATCTTTCATTACGGATCGAAAAAGTTTCTGAATATATAGGAAATCTTTCAAAATATATTGGAAAAGTTTCTGAATATATCGGAAATATTTCATAATATATCGGAAACTTTTCTGAATGTATCTAAAACCTTTCTGAATATATCTGAAGTGTTTCTGAATATATTTTTATCTATTTTTATTATATATTATCTGAATTTTAAAAGAATACTTGAAAAGATTAGAATTTCTGTTCTTTTAAATATTCTAATCAAACTTTTTTTTATAATGATTCTTTTTTCTAGGCGAAATTATTCGGTATATTGCGTGACATTTTTCAGTTTGTATCAAAATTTTATCAAATATGTTTTAACCCTAATATTTAAGAATATTCACGCAGTGAATATTGGGGAATGGAAATATTTACCTTGTTTTTTAATTACATATCATGAAAAAAATATGGGATTCATACAGCTTCACAAATCAAGTATTTATTTTTAAAAATTAAAAAAAAATAGCATATATACTTAGAAAGAAAACTTTCAAAACTTTTCATTAACATGAAATAGACAAACTAAAGCTATACTAATATATTTTCGATACATTTCAAATAATCTAACTCCCAGCAACATAAAATGATTAAAACTTATGTATGAGCTTTCCAAAAGCAATGCAGCTTCAGAGATCTGTTTATCTGTTAATTTTTTCGGTCCTTAAGGGTGTATTCAAAAAAAAAATTCCACGCTCAACAACTCAAAATTTTGAGAGACATTCCCAGACTCATTTTTAAAAGTAACAACATGAAACTTGGCGGGGTGATTTATAAAGACATTTATAAGGGCCCCATGTTTTTATTTTTCGTTCAATTAATTAGAAATTGATTTACAAACAATTATTGTCACAGTACGATCATTTTTTTTTGTTTCCAGCGCTATCGCTTCTGGAAATTCGGTTCAAAATGTCCACTTTGACAGCATTTTTTGAAATATATTCTGCCTTTATCAAAAAATCGAGACAGTGGGGACATTATAAAGTTTCTGAATAAGAGAACCTGCCAATTGCATGCATTTTAGAGCAAAAATGAATTTACGAATGTGTCTCAAAATAAGCAGTTTGGATTTGAATACACCCTTAAAAGGTAATTTTTCATATTAAAACAAGGCATTTCACAAAAATTCTCATCTTAAAACTGGGCCCTTCACAAAATTTTTCGTTCCAAAACAGTATCCTTCACAAAATTCTTTGTCTTAAAAACAAGACTTTACCACCTCAAAAACTGAACTTTTCACAAATTTAATGATTTAAAAATAAAATCTGACCTATCACAAAACAATTCAACTTATCAAAGTGCATAGCTTTTTTATGTGTAAAGGATAGATACAAAGGAACCTGATATAACGATAATTTCAAATTCACAAAATTATGACCGGATTTTTAAAAATATTAAAAAATACTTCAGTTTCACAATAACAGGACCCTGTGAGAAAAATCTGGACATAACCCTGAGATTAATAAAAACACCTAGGAATTTTCTTTTCAGAATTAGAATAAAATAAATAAATATAGTTTGTTTACTTTAAAACGATATTTTTAAAGTCAGACAAGTCAATTTTCAATATATAGTATTGTAAAAGTTAGAGTTCTGAAACATCGTTAAAAATATATATATAAACAAACACACACTACCGCCGGTAAATATTATTCTTTAAGAGATAAAATTGCTACTAAATGGTATTATAAATCCTATTTATTGAAGTAACATTAAAAAAAACTTAAAATGAGAGACAAAGGATTTGTATTTTTATATTTTAGAGTATATTTTAATAATTATCCTTCCAACTCAAAGTATCTAAATGCTCATGTAAATAGTCCTAAATGTTAGGGTTAAGACATTTGTTAAAAATATTGATATAAACTGAAAAATATCACGCCATGTATGAGATAATAATGAATATAAAACAGAATCATTATAAAAAATATTATTAGAGTATTTAAAACAGCAGAAATTCTTACCTTTTCAAATATTCTTTTTTTAAAATTCTCTTTTTGGACCGCTCGAATAACTAACATAATATTTTCCACAGCCCCAACAATGTGCTGCTTTAGCTTTGCCGTTAACAGGGTAAACTGCTTGAAATAGTTGAGAAGAGAAATATTTGGAATGCGCACAAACTGGTTTGCTATAGAAGAGGGTCGGTTTCAATCACCTAAACCTAAACATACGGAAAGGTTTCTGATGGTTTCAGAAAGTGAAAATAGCTCTCAGATATCCGATGGTATCAGAAACATTCCTGTTAGAATACTAAACGTTCCAAATATTTTTTACAGTGTAGCAAAATAATTAATTCTGTTACAAGACGGACTATGAACGATAATTGCTGGAAGTGCATTTTCAGATGTGGTATGCATTTTTAAACCTTTTTTTAGAGCATTATGTAGTGTGTATAAATTTTATAGATATATAAGGCTGCACGAAAGAATACTCACACATTGCCGAATATGGGCAGCAATTGCTGAAAAAAGATTTTTATTGAGTTACGTGCTTTATAAATTGCTTCTTTAGATATCTCATTTTATTGTACGAAAAAATTAAATTTCTTAACAATATTCTGCTAGCGTTGGAAAGTGTCATAAACTATGTTTGATGCATAATTATTCGTTCTTGTTATGTTCTTTTACAAACTGCAAAGAATAGATTGCAACAAGCATAAAAATGTTAATTACTATTACAACGAATTTAGACTGTTTTCTTAGATATTTATGAAATTTTATGTTTAAAAACTATGAAAGAGAAATTACCATGACTGTGTTAATTATTTTTTTCAGCCTCTCTCTCTCTAAGTGATTAGTGTAATTGCCGTATAAAATTATAAAATCGAAATAATGTGCCCACTGAAAATTCTGTGTATGAAAAAATATATAAAATTACTCATAATCTCTGAATTATTGGTTAAATTTTACCGAAAAAATGTCTTCAATTTCTATGGTCTGCCAGCTTAGACACACTAGGCACAATCTATTAGCGCTTCTCAACGGTTCTAGTAATCTGACCTTTCTTTCAATTATTTTCCTTGGGTAAAAAGCATAAAGGGACGCGCATGAAAATGATGGACACTGTATAAAAACACACAAGCCAAATCTAAATTTTATGCACAAACATGTAGTTAGCATTTTCTATTGCAATAAGAGTATGAGGATTAGCAAATTGTTCTTAAAGCTCCCCCCCCCCCTTCTCTCTAAATAAATATATATATATGGTCAGTTATTTCTGTTTCAATGGTTAATTTTTGCAATAAGTTTATATATATATATATATATATATATATATATATATATATATATATATATATATATATATATATATATATATATACACATATATAAATTTACGGGTGTCAATACCACTTCTACCATATGTTAAAATAACCTGTCCGTATTATGTAATTATTGCTGTAATTAGACATCTTGAATTAATACATGGAAAAACTATATTCTGAACCAATGATCAAAGTTGGTTTGCTTTGTTTTATCACTCCAGATGTTGCTATGGCAAAAATACTTGGCTTTTATAGCTTCTGTGTGTTTGCTTACCCCAAAAATATATCACCTCAGATCTGGTTAACAGACATCATGTTTCACTCTTTTTTTTTTCTTTTGCGTAATCGTGAGCGTATGTATTATATATGCTCATTTTTCGCAGATGGCAACGGTTTACGATTTACGAGAAGTCTTGTTTACGCAGCGATGGAATGCAGATGCGTGGCTCGTAATTGGGTCTGTCGCGCCTGCCGAATTCGACCCCGATTCGTTATCTTTGAAAGGGGTTAGCATCACTCAAGATAAAATGAACGATTTATTTCTTTTTTACTCTCTGTTCTTTTTTTTTTTTTTTTTTTTTTTTTTTTTTAATGTTTGTGTTTTAATCTTCCGCATTGCTGCAATATGGTATGGGTATTAGGTTATATTGAATGTGACTAGCGTGTTAAAATGTAGTCTTTTAATATATAACTTTTTTGTTAAGTGGAGACATGGAAAAAAATTAATTACAGTAGTTTATTTTCTCAGATTTTTTTTCCTAATCTTATAATACACAGATTTTTTTTAAATTGTTTAAAGAAAACCAAACAGCTAGTGTGCCAAGAATTGTCAAGAATAAATTATTTTCATAACTAATTGCTACTAAAATGTTTTGTATTTTTAATAAGTAATTATACCTTTTTTTCATCGTAAACGCAATATTTCCTTAAAACCTAATTCTTTTTGTGCTAGTTCTTAAAGATATTTAGGTATGTCAAATAATGCATTCATTTCGATATTATACTGCAGGGGGGGGGGGGGGGGGGGAGGTCCGTTATCGCTTGCAGTGCTGCAAAATGTAATTCCTTCCACATTACTGATGCATGGTATGGTATTGGGTTAATTTGAATGTAACAAAATTCTTTTAAGTAGCAACATGGATTTTTTTTCTCCTATATTGCTATCTTTTTAAATTTTAAATACATTTTATTTTCGAGATACTTCGAAAGATTTATTTGAAAATGTTTAATGAAAAATAAATGTAAACAACTTTATTACAATATTTACATATTATTGTTATTGATTAAATAAATTCTGCAATCAAAAATTTATTATTTAAGCGATAAAAGTAAAACAATTCTTATTTATCCACACCTATATTAAATGTTCTATTTCAAATTCCTAATAACCGGTCGGTGTTCCCAAGATAAACCATCATCAGTTTTAATTTTAATTTAGATTTTTTTTAGACATAAATTGTAAGTTTACTAATAATGAGTTAAATTGTATTTATAGGTAAATAAAACTAAACGGAGTAGATGGCTATCATTTTGTTTAGAAAAAACATTTTACATTAATTTGTTATTTGAGAAAATCTTTAAAAAAATGATCATTTTCTTATTTTATTACTTTATTAATTTTGTATTTTGTATTTATTTTTTGTTTGATTTTATTTAATTTTTAAAGGTATATTTTGTTTTTTTGTATTGATATCGAATGTTTATTGTAAATGGTTTTGTAGTATTTGGTTGTCTGTTTTTTTCCTTTTAAGAAAAAAAAAGTAAGTCTTTTCCCAGCATTTTTTTAGCTATACTTAAAATTGAATGCAGGTTTGATTTTATTATTTTTCTTTTAAAAACTCAATTCATTTTACTATCCCTTTCATTTAATTAGGAATTGCATGTTCCATATGTACGTGAATTTTAATACTAATCAACTAATTTTTCTTTTCTTTTTATGCATTATATTTACTTATCTTTATGTTATTCTTTACGCTATTTTTAAAGTCCAACTTTGGTTTTCGTATTTGTTTTACTTCCTTTTGAGAAAATTAACTTTTTAATATCGCGTTTGGAATTCGTATATTTTTACATTAACCTTTAGAAAAGTCATTTTTCTGCCAAAGGTGATTAAAAAATTTTTTTTGGCTATCGTGCTGCTTTTTTTCACCGCATTCCTACTTAATTGGCTTTTAATTGAACACCAATCAGTGTATTACTGCTTTTTTTACTGTTTAATACTGTTAATTTTACGGTATAATACTGGCAGCTGGGGTGCCAGTTTTATACTGTAAAATCAACAATTATTTTTTGCAGTGTAGAGCTTTGTAAATTCGCTTAGATTTTTTATGAAAGTTTTTAACATAGCATTTTCTTATTGTACTACTTCAAGTAACATAATGTTTCTTGAAGGAGTTGGGGGTAATTAGGCATCACTCCCCCATGCATACCTTTTGACCTCGCTTCTAATTTAGTATATATATTTTTAGTAACATACTTTATATTTCTTTGAAATCAACAATAATCTCAAACATAGCTCAAACAGGGATTTTTGGAAAGGTTTACCTTTATTACCTAAGTTTTGTAGATAAGACAAACAGCAACAATAAAGTACATGCCTTTTCAGTTTTTAAATTACCTTCATACATACTTTCACGTGCATTGGTCCTTGTATATTTACACACAGCTTACAACACAGTTACTTGTATACAACAACTTATGCACTTACAATAACAGAATACAGAAGTGTTTTTTCAACAAATGAAATTAATAGTTAGCAATGTCGTTAATAATTATCACTGCATTATTTGGAAATTTTGCCTAATCCCGATTCAACTTAATAAATATGCGTGTAAACCGATGAAGTGTCCGAAATCTGAGTGTCCTTATATTTTTCAAGACTGTTTTTTTATACAAACGAAAATAACAAATTGTATATCGCTAACAATTTCGAACTAGGCCTCAAAAATTCATTTGTTCGAGATTCTGTGGTTGGCCTAAAATTTGCCTTATCCACTTCAACTTCTTAGCTTGAGCGTTGTTTTGTGGCCTGTCTCAAGGGAAAAAGTCAATAAAGATGCGTGAAATCTGACTGCATATTAAGGATGTTGATGTCCGTCCGACCTCAAATTCCCCTCGCCAATGTTAAATCTGTGGGCGTATATAATGCATTTAAATTTTAAATATTTATCATTTGAAAATTAATATTTTTGTAACTTTACACACACATTTTTTAAAAGATGTCTTTCTTTTTTAGTTGACAAAATATTTCTAAAATATATATACTTAATTTTATTTGAAGTGCTACTCGCAGTTCTTCTGCTTCACTAAGATTTTTCGGGACCGGCGGCTTTTACACAAATTTTATTCGGTTGGCACCACTTTTTAAAAAAAAGCTACCTTTACTCAAACTATCACAAAACTGCTCGAATTAGAGAAAGCAAATATTACTTTTATTTTTACTGGTGCCTAAAGCAAATTCTGTATGCTCTTTTTGAAGGTGCATATATGCACCCATGGTCCCGAATGGGTTAACACATAAAATATTCAATTAAGTACATATTTTTAAAATATTTTTCCAAACAAAGGAATAAGAGACCATCCTTTAAGAAGAGTTTACAAACAAAAGAAATTTAAAATTTTCTGATGATAAATTTAAAAAATGGAAATGTATTCCATTTTTATAGGTTTAAGATTGGAGATCTCACTTTCAGTTGCCCAAATTGAGATCGCTCGACAAAAGCTATAGATGGCAAGCCTGATTTCAAGATGCCGATGAAAGATGCATGCACTTAAAACCTCATGCAAATTAAAAACTCAACGCTCAATAAATTTGCTGCAGCATGGGAAGGTGGAGAAGAGAATAGGATTCTTTCACAATTCTTTTTGAAACCATGCCAATGAATGCGAAGCTCGAATCCAAGCAATTACCCTCACACACGCTCACCTGTAAACTAGGCTACGTTAAGCCTAAAAAATGTGGAAGAGCAGAGGGAATAAAAGAAGAAAATCCCGAAGGCTTATCCTTTTAGTCTAAAATGAGAAAACAAGAATTGAAAAATATCTATCTCGTGTCTATGTTTAAAAGGAATAAAAACAAAGGAAGATTTTCTTATACCGGAAATTCGATTTCATTCATAAATTTCCCAGGCAAACTACCAGAAAGTGGAGAGGAAAAAATAAAAGAGCAGCACAAACACATGGTAGAAATAGCAAATAACCGGGAACCAGCTAAGCTAGAGGAGTTAATATATAATTTAACCTTGTTACTCTAGCGGACGGGGAAAAGGACGGAGTTGGCCAGGCGCCAAGTTACGCGGCTACACACACGTGCTGTAGAAAAGAGAAAAGACTGACTGTAGCTTGTTGCTTTCACTGCAGATTATTTAATGTCAAATTTCTGGGTAGATAAAAAGACTTCAGCATGTTTGCGGAGATTAATTTAATGTAAATTGATAAGAAAACAAGGACGGACACATGGCGATAGGGGTTTGTTTGGAATATGTTCCAAATAAAGCCATTATTTTTGTTCTTTATTGGGAGGAATTTCGTGAAGATAATTGGAAAATAAATGCTAGAACGTTTAAAGTCAAAAATTACTACGGTAAACGAGAGATAATTTAATAGTAAAATCATGGATGGCTAAGACAAAATTGGATGTCAACATACCCTTCTCCCCATTCTTTCATTGTCTCTTTAATCTCCAATTAAATGTCAATGGTTGCGCAAATTATTAATATTATTTAAAAGTTAGTTTAATAATTATTTTGAGAAAAAAAAATTGGTAAATAAATTTCAAGAAAATATAAAAGAACAATTTGTAGTAGATTTCTGACACTGTAAAACAAATACGTAAAATTTAATTTTAACCCTTTCTAAATAAAATTTCTGTTCAGGTTTTAAGATTTCTCTTTTTCTTCCCTGAACCAATTTTTAAAATTCTAAAATAAAGTAAAATTTATACAATATTGGGAGTGAACAAAACGCTCAGATATTGCAATTTTTCACAATCATTTTTTTTTTTTAAATACATAAATGATACTAAAGAACACAGTCCACAAATGCCTTAAAAAAGAAAGCGTGTACATGTGTAACAAATAGGACTAGTCTAGTTTATTGAAAATGTTTTTTTTTTTTTTTATCGGATGTTTTGTATCCAGTGCCATACAAAGAACCAGACATTGATATTTCACTCTAAATTAAATAATCCTTCAAGTACTTTTTTAATTTTCTTTATTTGTTCTTTTTTGTTGAAGAAACCATCCTCAACTGTGATGATTCTCAGCCACTGTTTTTAGTTTTCTTTTCAACTTTTAAGCAAGTTATTGTATGTACTACATATATATTTTTAAGGAATCTTATTGTATCTCTACTAACAATTATCGAATTTTTAAGTAGCCTTTCTTTCCATTTTGAAACCTCAAATCTACAGTGTCTGTTATTGTTTGTAGTATAAAACGTTTGTTTAACGGCACGTCTGTTTTCCATCAGATGTGATTGATTTTAAAATTTTCTTTCTAGACTTTTTTTTATATTAGCACATTGCAAAATTAAAGTTCAAAATTATCGTGAAGTAACTTTTTCCCATAATTTGAGGGATATCAGAAAGCAAATGAATACCAATCCTGGTAGAAAGATATGATAGGAGAAGATTTTATGTGTTGAATAGTGTAAATTTCCTATTTCTTATTTCCAGCCTGCTTTACCTCTTTGGTTTTGTGTTTGTGGAACTTTGACGTAAATTACACAATATCTTCCTCATCAATGATGTTAAAATTAAACTATGGATAGCTTATTGGCTGTATAAGTCTAGGAAACCAAACTTACCTTTAACATGCAATTTTTTTAAATTATTATTCGCACCGTTGTTTAGTATTGTGCATAGTTTATTGTACTAACATTACAGAATTTAGCGTATGACTTTTTTTTATATTAGCACATTGCAAAATTAAAGTTCAAAATTATCGTGAAGTAACTTTTCCCATAATTTGAGAGATATCAGAAAGCAAATGAATGCCAATCCTGGTGGAAAGATGAGGAGAAGATTTTATGTGTTGAATAGTGTAAATTTCCTATTTCTTATTTCCAGCCTACTTTATCCCCTTGGTTTTGTGTTTGTGGAACTTTGACGTAAATTGCACAGTAACTTCCTCATCAATGATGTTAAAATTAAACTATGGATAGCTTATTTGGCTGTATAAGTCTAGGAAACCAAACTTACCTTTAACATACATTTTTATTATTATTATTATTATTTGCACCGTTGTTTAGTATTGTGCATAATTTATTGTACTAATATTACAGAACTTAGTGTATGATTTTGTTTTATTTTTGTTAAAATTTTGTAAACTTTATTAATTTTAATTTATATATCTTATCTTTTTATTATTATTATTATTATTATTATTATTAAAGACCTCTTCTAAATGAAACGAGGAATGGAAATCTTACAAAACCAATTGCATTTCTTTTTGTTTGATTTTGTTAAATTTATTTTTATCTTTAGTTTTCTGTAGCCCAATTTTTTTCTCTCCAGGTCTGATTTTGTGAGTTCTTCATGTGACTACAATGTCAAGACGTTTTACGAAGTAAGTCGAACAAACACTTTCTATTAACCTCGGATTCCACTGCGGTGGAATGCGTGTATAAATCTTTATTCGGAATGGGTGATGTAAAGAATTTAATTTAATAATGCATTTAATTGTTTATTTTGGGTAAATACATAACACTGTAAGATGTATTTACTAGTGTAAAATGGGCATTTTGTTTTTGATAGGGAGAAACAAAACAAAACAAAAAATATATATATCGTGTATAACACGCATTCTTTTTTATAGGGAAAAAAAACCTCGTGTGTAATGCGCATTCTTTTTTGATAGGGGGACACAAAAATATATACCGTATTTACCCGCGTATACGTCGATCCCGCGTATAAGTCGACCCCCCGCTTTCCCGATCAAGAAATTTGATTTTTTTAAAATCCCGCATATAAGTCGACCCCCCACTTTTCCGATCAATAAATTTGATTTTTTTAAAAAATACATTATTCAAAATCACCTGGAAAAAAAGAAAGTATACTAAATATACAATAATAAAGGAACTTTAATTTTTTTTTCTTTGTACATTTATTCGAAATCATCTGAAAGAAAAAGTACTAAATATACAATAATGAAGTTATAATATACAAAGTTAAACTGATTCAAGGTCCGATTCAATATCGGACTCGCCAAACAATTCACATAAATCCTTCGTCATCATCGGCTCATCATGATACATGTTTTCAATCTCTGTATCGCTACATTCTTCTTCGTCATTATCACTTTCGAAAATTGCATCATCTTCTGTGCCGTCTAGTTCGTTGCTTATGCAGCAATTCTTGAAAGATTTTATAATCATTTCAGAAGGAATTTGATTTCACGCATCTTTAAACCACTGGGCAATTAATGCAAAGTCGGGCTTTCTAATATTACCGCCCTTTGTTAATGTTGGACAACCGGATGAAATCCACTCTGAAAAAAAAAATTAAGGACCCTCGCATAAGTCGACCCCCAACTTTAAAGTCTTTTCTTGTCCAAAATTTCTCGACTTATACGCGGGTAAATACGGTATTTCGCGTATAATGTGCATTCTGTTTTTGATAGGAAAGAAACAAGGAAATATATATCTCGTGTATGCTTAGCATTCTTTTTTTGATAGGGAGAAACAAAAACATATTTCTCGTGTGATGTAATACGCATTCCATTTTTGATAGGGAAAAGCAAAAAATATATATATCGTGTATAATGCGCACGATGCTATTTTATCCGCTAACAATTTGAAAATTATAAAAAAAAAAAAAAAAAAAAAAAAAAAAAAAAAGCAGTAAAAAATTGGATTTTTTTTTTTCTTCACGAACCAAAATCATTGTATTCACTTACGTGTGTTTTGCCCTCATATTAAAACGCTATGAAACAAATGTAACGAATAATGCACAATTTTCTCTCATTTGAAACTTTGTTTTAAAATATTTATCCATACCGTTAATCTATACCGCAGATTTATCCATACTACATAAACTACGGCACGTAAAAGCGCAATTAATTCACTTATTTTACTTAACATTCTTCAGATTTAAAAATATTATCACAATATCTACAGTCTACACGTTGCATGGTGAAAACATGCGATTTCATGTAGTTTATAGGAAATATTTCATGTTATACAGTGCACTTCACTTTTTCGGTCTTATACTATGGGAGGGGGGGGGGAGAATGATGTGCATTATACACGAGTAAATATGTTTATCATGAAAAAATGCGTTTCCGCTTCGTGGATTTATTCTAAAACTGAATACGTTATGAAATTATTACGAAGAGTCGATGGCTATTCTGAAATTTAAACTGTCGACTTTCTGACACATTCCTGAATTCACATTTCTTCATAAACATATAAAAACTGGTACTTAATGTGAAATGAAATAGCATTTTCCATTTTTCAATAAAATAAAAGGAAATTTGAGAAAATGGTGTCCGAGTTGACAGTTTCAACGAAATTTCCGGGCACGATTGCCCGAGAAAGGTAATCGCGAGACAGCAGGTGCATTTTTAACTAAAGATATTTACCGAAAAATGAAAAACGCTATTAGATACCAAATCACTTCAATACTCATGCCTGAATTTGAATGAGTAAAAATAACAGTGAGTGAACAATGCATTTCGTACAGTAAACTCTCATAGGTTATATTTTTTATATATTCATTCGTGTTACATAAAATATAAACAAGTTGGAAATTGTACGTCAAACGTGACAAATGAGGTGCGTTCATACTGTAGCTATTCAGATCTTGATGATTTTTAATTCTGTGAAATGAATTATATCGTTTGCAGATTAATTTCTTTAATAAAATAAGTATCTCGATCGCTTGACTATTAAACCTCGTAAGCTCTTATAACAAGAAAGCCCCGATTTTTTTTTTAAATTCAAATTTGTTAATAAATATTTTTATTAATATCTTCTAAAGTTTTGATTCGATTTTCATAAAATTTTAAATGTCTCGACAAAATTCTGCAAAGATAATATATCTTAAATTTTAAACCATTCGTTTGGGAAGTTTTTGCGTTGTTATATGCGGACAGACGGACGGACCCAGACGACGACAATAGGTGCTATGTATTTATATAATTACGAACGCACCTAAAAATAATACCAATTACCATTTGAAGATAATGGCTTTTACCTCAATAGCGTTTTCCAGTTTCAAAGTAGATTATTAAAATTTTTCGTTAAGGGGGGGGGGAATAATAACAATGTAATTTGATCGAATAGACAGACATACTTGAATCCCAATCAATTTTTCAGCTACTATTCTTGTAAAGTGCTAATAAGAATTAAAGTGAAAGGCGCTGTCTATTTGAGCCCATAACCGTATAAGATTGTGTGAAGTTAACATGAGTTGGTTATTGTTCTTATTACAACTTCCTTTGATTGACAAGGAATAATTTTGCATCAGCCATTGTGTTGTGCGAGACAGAAATATTAATTGCTAATGGAGACAGTCTTCGAAAGCTCTCTAAGAGCCTTCTAATATTAGCCTTTAAAGAGCATTAACTGTCAATGCGTTACACTGCTCAAGTCGTTGCTTTTAACTATTTGTGAGTAATTAAAACGCTGACGTTCAAACAATCGGTGCGTTTAATGGGTGAGAAAAAGAGCTTAGGTAAAAGTTTTACTTGAGAAAATTCCTTTAAAGGGTATTTTATTAATACAATTTTATTTCTAGTAAATATCTAAAATTTACTTTTCACTTTGTTAATTTAATATGTTGCTTTGTTCGTAAAATGTTTTAGTGTCGTGTGATTGGTTTTGCCCTCCCTTGGGGCGCCATCTAATTAAATTTCAGTTTAGCTACCGAGGTTATGTGAATATTTTTTTTGTTTGTATCTGGTCGGAAAAGCATTTTGTAATATTTGTTCCGCTTTTCATTAAAGTAATTGAAGAAAACCTTTAATGTTATCAAAATGTATTGTATAAATGAAACAAATCTTAAAATACCCCTCTGCTTAAGGAAAAAAAAAAAAAAAAAAAAAAAAAAAACGCCTTATTTACATTACTTTTAACAATTCCTTTGTATGCAATCTTTATTTATATAAGAAAATTAAAAATAAACAATTTTTCTCCGTTTTTTTTTTTATTTAATCTTCTCCTAAATAGTGAAATGTGTTTTTTGTATGAACCCCAAAATGCGAACACTCCTTGGAATTTCCAAGAAGCATGGCATCGGTAATAAATATTAGAAGTCTTAAAAAACAATTTTTTCCCCCTTCAGATTAAAAATTTTCTGCGATTAATCGCAGAGTTTGGATTTTTTTTCTTTTTTTTTTCGATTTAGCAATGCAGAAGTTTCTGTTCAAAAATTGTGGTAAAATTGTACGCACCCTGATGAAACCTATCTTAATTTTATTAATTGTCATATTAACATTAAGTTCTTTAATCATTGTAACTAATTAATAAAACACGCTTTATCCATCGTAAAATACGATAATAATTTAAACTAATGTTCATCCGTGTGTATATATATATATATATATATATATATATATATATATATATATATATATATACTGTTTAGGACATAGTTGGAGGAAAAGAACTGACTTATCAGTTTTAATTGTTTGCGAAAGGCTTATTTAATATACTGATGAATTTTAGTTCAATTAATTATTCTTGTGTCGGGAAAGATTAATAATAGATTAAATGGAATGCTTGTTAAATGCACAAGATGTCATCTAATAATTTCATAGCTTGACATAAGCAGCTATTGTGTTGCATAATTTTAGAAATTCATCCCAATGTCAAATTCATGAAACACCGGTTAAAATGCACAAGAATTTCCATCACTTAATTTACTTTCATCTATCGCATTAGCGCCTTAAAACATAAAAGCATGACTGGTTGCTGTCGAAATCATTGTCTTACACTGTTGAACACGCCCCTCTTCATTAAAATCCGCTCAAAGTCTTCGGCATTTTTTTTATAATTTTAATTTCTATAATACATATGTAATTGTACTATTCTTTTAATGATTTAATTTTTAAATATAGACATGACTTTTTTTTTTTTCTTAATGCGCAATACAATGGGGGAAAATGCCCACAAGCAGAGTTTTTTTTTATACAGTGCAATTTATGAAATATAGCCTTGTGTCGTAAAAGACTGATAGAAATGCATGCTGCCAGCGTTCCGGGATTTCTTTTTTAAATTAAATAAAACCAGAATTTTTATTGAATGAGAGGAACTAAAACAAGAAACATTTCATTATTATTATTTTTTTCTTACCGAAATTATGTTAATTTTACTTGGAAAAAAAAAAAAAAAATCC
The DNA here is from genome assembly GCA_963931845.1 of Maratus michaelseni. Taxonomy (NCBI): domain Eukaryota; kingdom Metazoa; phylum Arthropoda; class Arachnida; order Araneae; family Salticidae; genus Maratus; species Maratus michaelseni. The sequence goes on along the minus strand of OZ007590.1, from coordinate 249,534,849 downwards.
CGGGTGGTTGGTAGCTATGTAGATGATATAGTTGAGATATAGCTATTTAATTTTTAATATGAAGTTTTAAAATATTTTCGGAATACCTGAAAGCAGATTAAAAAGAAATATTTATAATGCTAAAAAGGAAAGCACCAAGCCATTGATTGAATAATTAGGAACAGTTTTGTTTTCGAAGTCGGTTCATTTCTAATATGTTTGTAAGAGTAAACACGCTTCAGTAAAACATTTCAAGTCATAATAAAAGAAAAAAGAAAGGGTTGGGGGTTGAGGAAACCACCTTTAAGCCCTTCGGTACTAGCGTCCTATACGCATATTTTATTCGATAACACAACATTATTATTTTTTTTTTAACGCAGTTACCTTTACTTATATCTCGAAATTATTATACAGCAAATATAACTTTATTGCTGGTAAAAAAAAAAAAAAAAAAAAAAAAAAAAAAAAAAAAAAACCAATTCCTGCATGCGCCCATGGTCTCGAAGGGATTATCCTTTAGCATGTGTGGTCATTTTCACAACCAGCAATCTGTAGAATGCAAAACAATGTTTTTTTTTTTCCTTGCAACAGTTTAATTCAAAAGTGTAATTCTTTTTCTCGATTTTTATTATAGTTGCTTTTCGCGTTAGTAGATTAAAGTTATTCTTAATTCATCCCAATTAGAGCATCGAAATAAAGCGAAAATTGATAAATTCCATTTATTATATTGATTTGGAACAATTAGCAAATACAACAGAAAGGCGGCTTAATATTTGGAACAGATTATAAAATTGGAAATGTACAGAAAATCATATGGCCCTTTTCTTTTTCTTTTTTTTTTTTTTCTTTTGCAGCGCGCAACGTAAAAATACTTTTGAAATTTAAAAATGATCCAGTACTTCTAAACATTATTAAAAGAATATGTGAAGAATATTTTAATTATTAAAAAAATATATTTAAACAATGATGAGCAATCTTGCGATGAAGTTCCTCCATTGAAAAACACGTGGCTGCACGATCTGCAGTGAATATAGATGCTGTTTTGGCTGCAAATCCGTTTTTGTGCACGTACACATCGTTAGCGGAGAAACTGAGCATTCGAAGTGTTTTCTTTTGTAAAAGGTAGCATTATTTGGAAAACACTTTTTTTTTTGTCTAGAACAGCTATTCCCATACTATGGATCGCGGAACGATCGGTCAGAACTTCAAAAATGTATCATTTTATCCGTTGCAATAATATAATACAAACAATACGAATATAATTAAAATATCTTGAAATATATATATATATATATATATGTTTTTTTTTTTTTTTTTTTTTTTTTTAAGCTAGTGTTTTATTAAATTTTGTGTACAGAGGTTTGAGGCTAAAATTAAATGTTTCATACCCGATGCAGATTCTGCCGCTGGTGCAAAGCAATGCCATAAATAGTATTTATTTTTAAACTGAATTTTGTTTAATATACATTCATTGATAAATGATTTATTTTGTTTGTTTTTTTACGTCGTTAAATGTTTTCATAACTCCATTTTCACATTAGTATTACCTATTGCTGTTCTCGTGTATATGCTTTGTGCCAAAATTCTTAATTACCTTACCTATCTTACCTACATATTAAAAGGGTCGCGAAAAAAAAATAGAACTTTAAGGCGAGTCGCGTAAAAAAAAAATTGGGAATCGCTGATCCCAAGATCACTGAAAATTGCCTAACTCATGTAATTTTTTTTTGTGTAAAGAAGAAAATGTTCAAATTATATTATCAGAATCTCTGAGAAGAGATTTCTAACATCTGTCGAATCTCTAGTTTGGGTGCATTTAAAACCTTAGACTGCTCCAAGTGAAAACAACTGGTCCATCATCAATATCACATCAAAAGGTCAAATAAAATATCGGCAACGAAAATGTTTGAGCACAAGATCTCGCAAATACGTAGAAACTGGAAAAACTTAGAGACTGGAATAAAGAGAAGATTATCGAAGCGATACCTACCCAAAAGAAAACAAAAATAACAGATTATAATGGTATTTCTAGAACTACATATCATTTAGCGAAACAGAACAAAATATTTTATGAAATGGAAAAAACAGATTTTCAAATTTGAAACTTACAAGTAACGTTTGAATTGACGGCGAGGATGGAGAAATACTCTAAGGTGGTTAATACTGCAAAATGCTACTATTTTTTGGTTAAAATTTGAGCTTTGCATACAGTGGGTAGTAATACTATATATTTTTAAATAGAAATATGCTTGTTTTCACTGTACTGCAGAGAATCGGTGAACTGCCACATTTTTAACCCTTTCTAAATAGGTTTTTTTTTTTTTTTTTTAATTTTAGAAAAATATATTTTTTAGTTAAAGTTTAAAATGCCTATTCAAATGGCAAAAGTTTACTGAATTCTAACGAATATGTCAGTAGTTACTTTGCGTACTATTAATAAAACAGTAGACTATGGAAGAATTTTTGAAGACTTTTCAAAAATGTTGTAATACAATAGGATTAAATAGACAAAACACCATTCCGGTATTTTTTCTTCTTTAGCATAAATTATTGGTTTGCACAAATTGTCCTATTTGTAAATTTAAAGAATTAAACAAGTCTCAGCAATGGTGTATAGAGCTTTAAGAGAAATGTATTTTTTATTATTACTAAATGCAAAGACATATAGTATCACCATTACTACATGCAGATAATTACAAAAGTTATTATAAAGACAAAATAATAGTAAATCTAAAGACATATCGTATTATTAAGACGCCAGACTCCAAAGAGATTTTATTTATTTCAGCTTATTTTATGTTAAATCTTGGGAAACAATAAAAACAACCAGCTACAATCTGACAGTGAAGAACGCAGTTACAAATACGATGCCACTTAGTTATTTTCAGTATAAAATAAGTTATAACAAAAGCCCATATTTCATAGCTATTACCACGGAGGAAGATAGATGGAGGGGAAAGTAACGTTGAAATTTTACAATACAGTTTTTCTCTTTATAGATGGCGCCACGGTAAACTGAAGGCTATCTTAACCTGCTTCTGCAATGCTTTTCAATGCGAAAAGCATTCATTTTTTAAATGTTTTTGATTGAAAATTTGAACTTTAAAAGAGTCAAACATAATTCATACTTAATTCATTCAGTACTTAATTCATTTCTTCACACCATGCATATATTTTAATAGATATTTGGCGTTCCGATTGTTTTTTATAACTCTTTAAATAAGAGTTCATCCTGACAGAAGCATCTGAATAGTTATTTAAAACTAAATATCACGGATATTGTACTGCGAAGAAATACGGAATGGACGTATAATTTTTAGAGATTAAAAGTATTATTCAAATAAACAGCTTCAGATTACAGCCAAACAAATAGCACTCTATAAGACAATTTAAATGGCCATGTCAATTAGCCACAGACATTATCATTCATTAAGTATAACATTTTAAAAACATATACACTAAGATCGATATACTAGAATAAAAATTTCTTAGTTTAAAAATGATTACATGCATATAACTTTAAATTAAAGTATAATAAAAAGCACTCACCTTTGGAGCTAGAAACATACTTAAAAAAAAAAATTCTTCGATTTTTCTTTTGTTTATCTCATCATCATAGCCCGATCTACATCCCGGAATAAAACATTTATATCCCATCTTAAATTTATGACATATAATTGCTATAATTAAAAATAATCGACTAAAATACTTTCGGAATTTAACATGTAATCTAATGACATTCTGTTTAAAGGCAGCCGCCAAATTTTACAGCGCCCTCTTTCGTTAAAAAAATATGACTTGCATTTTCGATATCCTCGCCTATTCTAGTTTTCCCTCCAGGTTCTTTCTCCGTGGCTATTACATTTCAGAATCACCTGAGCAGAGACGGTTGGGGAAAAAAACGAGCCAGTTTGCTCGTCTGTGGCAACAAAAACCTTTTAGAACATTTTAGTTCTTAAATCTTGTCAAGATAAATGTTCATAAGATGAAGTTGTGGAATGCTTTTATGACAAAGGTTAAAGGTTGCTGTGAAATTTTATCTAAATAATCCTGTTTTTAATTTTAGTCGGTTTTCTTGATACCTGTTATTTTCTGCCCCAAATATATTAATTACGTCAATATGTTTTTCTTTTAATTTTACTTTTATAATTTTGTAAGATTTTTTTTTCTTATTTTTATTAGTGAGTTTTCTTGATTTCTGTTATTTTCAGTCCCAAATACATTATGTAAAGTTTGTCCCTTTTCTTTCGCTCTATTATTTTTCGAACTGTATGAAATAAATCCCTTGTATACAATTTTATGTATTTGCGTCCCAGTCCCCATAAATTTCAAAATTTTAAGACATATGTTTATGTAGAGTAGAAGAAAATGAAACATATATTCCCAGTTTTTTAACATTGATACATAAATTTTGAAAGACTGAATAAATTTTTGCACTGGGCATTTTGTAGAGTAAAAATCGTCATTTTTTCCCGAGATACTTTAAATATATATTATAAAAAGATATTTCATGTATTTTTGTCTATTTATTGTAAACTGAAAGATCTTAAACGTAATTTTGTACATTTAAATTTATACTGATTAAAAGCCTACACTAGTAACGCGAAGACATTCAGTGGCTAATGTTAAACCAATGGCAGATATGGTTCTTTTTAAATTTTTCTTTTGCATTTTAATATTTAAAATTTTTATTTTTGCAAATGATGTGTCTGAGGTCGATGTCTAACCGCGTATCTTTGTACTTTTTCAATTTTGGTTGCAGCTCCCCCCCCCTCCCCCTTTTGAGTAATCTTTAATTTTGAAACCGTTTACGGAATTTAAATGAAAAAAAAAACTGCAACAAAATAGAAAAAAGTACCAAGATACCCGGTCAGACATCAACCATAAGTATCCTTTGCAAAATAATAATAATAAACATTTAAAAATATTAAAATGCAAACGAGAAATTTGAAAAGAATACTACCATTGGTTTAACATTAGGTACTGGATACAACGGAAAGTATGGTATTCAGAAATAACTGTATTCAAAATTAAGGATCCTACGTGCCCGGGTAATGGTTAAAATAATTAGTTTTAAGTTAAAAAGGGCTTAAAACATGTATCGAGATAAGCTACTTCTATAACATCTTCGAAGTTGTTTTATGTTAAACGGGCCCCGATCAAATCAAAGTGGTCTAGGGCCTAGTAATTATTTCGACCCACTTCCTATAGCGTCACAAAAATTAAACATTTTCGATAATACATGTGTGAATATATGAGTACTTATTTAGATAAATATAATTTTTTTGTCTATTATCTTATCCTACCCTTTAAAGTACAAAATACTGATTATAATCAGTACAGAGTCAAAAGAGAATTAAAATATCCACTTTAGAAGAATTGCATAACAAATTTCGAGGCTGCCATCGTCAGCGAGCCCCAGAACCAAGATCCAGTTTGCTTTATTCAGGCCCTAATGTTAAATGAATTTCCAAAGTCAGGTGTAATAGCGTGAGATCTCTCTTAGCGAAAACGAAAATATTACAAATTCTGTAGCGTGCTTAGGAGTTAGTATTCTATCTGTCTGCTGCATAATTGAACATTTTGCTATCCCAGGTAACTAAGCTGCAACAACTGCACACTGTCACTGCCTATATACAATCAGGTTTCTGTACAAAGAACCGATATAAGTGTTTTGTCATTAATTGATTTCTAACATGATTGTTCTAGTCTTCATAAATGTTTCTCATTTAATTTGTTGTATAGTGGAAATTTATCTCTTACGCTGCATCATTGTACATGTCATTATACAATATACATTACAATTCTTATGACATAAATTATGGGTTTGTGTTTTAATTTTTTTCTAAGCAATTATTCTTAATCCGTTATTTTGATATGTATTAATTAGTGAAAAATCAAAGAAAAGTAAAATAAATCCTTGAGCGTAAATCTAAAATCAAATATCTTGGAATTCAATAAATTTAAGGACGACTGGTGCACATCAGTTAACAAAAAAGGAAAATATTTTATTCTATATGAATAGCTTAATTCACTGGATGTTTGTGAATCCGCCAAGCTATTGCGGTTATTTTTATGTGTAGTTTAAGTATGTTAATTGCATGTAATGTTATATAGCGCTAAAATGTAAAATTAGCGATGTGTACATACCTTTTCTTCAAACTTTCCTGTATTTTAATTAAATTAAATTTCTCTACTTCTTAACATTCCCCGATGCTTTAGCAGATTAATGATCATTTCATGATTTTGTTGATTCATATATTGGAATAAGAAATGGAATATAGATATCAAATAATGATAGAAGTTTAAAATACCAAAGCAGCATGTGGATGTCTAATCGTCAGTCGGCAGAACACCACATGTCGCCCCCCCCCACCCCGCCGAAAAAAAAAGCTATATATATATATTAAAAGTTTGTTGATTTAAGCAACATTTCTGAAAACTGATTGATAAAACAAAAGAAAAAATATGTTAATAACACCAAAGAGTAACTAACTTCCTAGAGAGATTCCCTTTAGAAATTAATTCACTTAATTTAATGGTAGAAAAAAAAATTGAGTTATATTTGGTGTATGTCCCGATTGAGAAGCAGTCGTACCGTTCTTTTTTCCAACTCTGTCCCACTTTCTGTCATACTGTACCTACACAAATTGCTGATTTCTTCAAGTTTGTTAAAGTACTTGCGATGTCCAAAGTAAACAAATCTGCATGTTAATTTTCCATCGCCTTCTTTAAATGATTATTTTCATGATGTTCGACTACATTTCCGCCAGCCTAATTCAGATTTTCGTAAAGTTTATTTTTTTTAATGTGTGCTTGTATTGTTTTCATCATTAACTTGCCTCTTCAGCTGTGGAAGTATCTTGGCTGTCGAGCCAGCGATCCGTAGTGATTGATTCAGCAACAGAAGTGGCGGGAAGTTGCAAATTATTGTGTAACCTGTTCTTGTGTATGTCTGGAACCTTTTCTGAGAGTTCTAGAGTGCATCTTGACGCTGCATTAATATTCTTCCACCCTTTCCTTCTTTGTAAGTCTTTGATGGTCCTTAATTTGTATTCATTATTGTTTGTTTTCTGTGAGATTGAAAGTTTTATTTATGGTCTCTAAAAATAATTGTTTTTAAAGAACTTGCTACCCTCCCCTCCCTCCTTTTTTTTCTGTCGCTACATTGTTGCAGGCGCATTGAAGCGAGCTAAGTAGTGGCTGCCAGTGTGTAATGTAATGACTTTTGAGATTCATTTTTTTTTCCTTTTTTAGATTAAATCAAATTTTGAACTCTTAACTATTGAACCCTGTGCCGTGAGACTTGGGGCATTGCATTTTTTTACCTTTTAATTACATTTTACTGTTATTGGCTTACATCCAATATTTTTTCAAATATAAATTTTTAAGAAAGATGTTGTTTGGTGGTTGAATTGTTTCCATTGATTAATGTTTAATTTTCCCTGCCAACCGTTATTGATTGTATGATTGTTACTGATTGTTTGCATATGAAAATCGTCGCCATCTTTTTTTGTGTAATGTAAAACGTAAAGTTGCTTACTCTAAACCGATTGCTGTATCTGATAATTCGAATAATATTCATTATAGACTGTGATCTTCGTGGCTGTGAGTCCCATGATTTCCATGAATAGACAAAAGAGGTGTCATAATTAATAATATCCGGTAGAATATATTAAATAACATCATTTAATGTCTTTCTAATTTAATTGACAAATTACTACGTTTGCCTCATTGTCCTAGACTGCCTCAGACTGCCTGTTTTTATACAAACGTGCAACAGTTAAAAAAGTAAAGATCTTTTGAAAAATTTTGAAAAAATGCTCTCCACAATAACTATTTATCTTCAACTTTTTTTGAATTATTCGAATTTACTGAATAGTATTATATATAGACTATTTTAGAGTAAACAGTCTAAATAATACTATATGTATAACACTAACGTGTGCACAATACTAGCTCTAAAATATTTTAGAGGTCGTCTATTAATTACGTGCCACAAACTTTGAGGTTTGTTGAACCTTCCCTCCTCCTGTGTCACAAGTTATCACACCCGAGTTGTCACCCGCTGTTGTGCCGTCGCATTTTTTGCAACTATTAATATACAATTAATTTTATGTAAAATAAAATAAAATAAAAGCGTGTTTTTCAAACTTTAAACCATTGCAATTCAAGAGAAAAGGAAATATACTTAATGTTACCCGAGTAAAAATAAATTTTTTATACATATTATTCTAATTGTAAATAATGCCTACCTATTCTTATATTTTAAATGTGATATCGCAACATATTAACACGCCCTCTCCCCCCCCCCCCCTTCCTTTTGAAGTGTGACGTAATTAACCTCTTCGCGACGAGCGTTGTGTATACGTGAAGCATAAATTGCTCAGAGTCAGAATCCTTTATTATCCCTACCAATAATTTTTAATTGAAAATTTTGACTTATTTAATCGAAGGGTTTCTGGTATTAAATTAAGCAAAAATTTCTATTTTGACAAATCTGTCATAAAGAATAAAAATTCTAAAGCGAACGTTAGTCGCGAAGGGATTAGTGGATGACCCCCTATATAATAGAATTTAAATATTTATCTTGTTTCCATCAGGATGAAAGGGGTGGGGGAGAATTCTACCCGCATTTTTGAGAGGTTGGGGGTGTTCTGTCGCTCTAATTCTGTATGCAAAATTATTTTTAATTATTATTATTTTTTTTAATTCATGTATTTAAAAATTATTTTAAGCAGGAGTTTCAGAGAGGGGGAAAGAGACCCCCCCCCCCCTCCCTTCCCATGAAGAGAAAGAAAAACTGTTCCAATTTTCCATTTAACATAAACTCTATTTCCCATTAACTTCTTTCCTTATGCTTTTTTTTCCCTATTAACTCGGCCAAACATTTTCAGTCTTTATCAGTCAATAAATATTCTGGTCAGATAAAAGTTTGTTTCATATTTTACATCTCGTTATGAAATCAATCCGATTGAGAAGCGAGAAGTTGAAGGAAATAATAAAAAAAAAATGTTCGGAGAAAAATCTTTATGACGTTCTTTTGGGTCAAGAACGAAAGACGGTTGGCGTCTGAATTGAAAATACAGAGTGAATACATAATGGGCACTAGGCTGGATCACTATCGTATCTGCTGAATAGATTGTAGCTTTTCCTTTCTCGTGAATTTGTGGATTTTATCGAGTATGGGGAGGTGTGTGTGTGTGCATGGAAAAGGGGGGGACGGGAGGCGGGATGGGAAGAATTTAATTCAGAATACTGAAACAGAATCTCTAATGCATTGTTGATCTTTATCATTGCGACGAAAAGTTTCAGAAATATTTTCCTGCGAAGATAATCAAAGTTAAGAAGTTTTCTATCTTCGTGAGGAGTTGGAAATAGTTATACGTGTGATAAATGTTAAGATCGATTTCAAGTTTAATGGAAATGGTATGTCGAATTAAACAGATAAGGGAAGAAATTTTAAATTAATCGAGGGCTAAATGATGCTGGTTTGAATTTCTTTTTATAATTCTTAATTTCATATTTATTTTTAACAGTTTATCGGGCTATTTATGGAGAAATTTTATTCAGTTATTATTATTATTATTATTATTATTATTATTATTTTTTTAATCTTAAAATATCTAATCATCGTGGTTGAGCTGAATTTTTAAGGAATATTTTCATTTATTTCTTAATACTTATCCAAAATTATATGATTTGCGACAGATTTCTCTTCTGTGATTTTTGTTTAGTCAAATCAGTTTGTGCTGAATTTATTTTACTTTGTACAAGATTTTCATGATTGCTATAAAATAATTTTTAGTTCTTAAGAATGAATCATTTAAAAGGCTATAAGGCAGTTTCAATAACATACATTTAAAAAGAAATAGCTACAGTGTAAATGTAGTGAAAATATTGTCAAATAATTTAAAAACACAACGAGAAAAATAAAACTGTTCAACTATCATTTTCTTCCCTTTCCATCATAAAATATTAGCTAAAGAGTAACTGCTGTTATAGCTTATATTTTGTTCCGCAAATATTAAAATTATTTCTCCGAAAACGGCTAACTTTTGATAAACAATGATGGTGCTTTGTTTTAAATTTACGTTAAGCATTCAGTTATATAAAAGAGAGACCGGGGCTGCACGGGCTCAGTTCTGGCACGAGGCCAGAAGCCTACGGGCCGGGCTCGGGCTTGACCTGGACTATGCCGGCCCAGCATATTTTTTCTTTGTAAAAGTAATAGTGTTATTATACATTTGATTAATATGCTTAATTCCATACATCTGTTCAATTACACGATTTTTTCGACATATAATCTGAAAATGATGTACTTCAACATTTTTCCATGAAACTGCATGCAATGTCTTTTTAAAAGAATTTCAATTGTAGGATAATGCTATCTTATAAAGTTTTGGTATTTTCGGTTGAAATTGAGTCGGCCTGATTTTATTGTTTTTTCTTTTCTTTTCGCATGATTGATCAGGTTTACGAACTGCAATAAAATAAATAAAATAAACAGCAGAGAACGGGTTTGAAAATTTCTGCGCTTTCAGACTTTGTAATATAGGATACACAAAAAGTTCCAAGGTTATTTGAAAAGCTAATGATTTTCGCCTTATAGAGGTTGAACAAAAAAGAGCAGTACTACAGCTAATAAATCAACGCCCAGTTATTGCATATGCAATATTCATTTGTATACTAACAGAACACTATCTTGGCCAGATCACCATGGCTCTAAACGCCGCCTGTGAATTCAAATAATAATTGCAAAATCGGTTAATATCAATAACGTTAAATGTGTAAACGTACTTCCATTAAAATCCACAAAAAAGTCAATTTATATTATAAAGCACAAATGTGTGCGGTGCTCAATGCTGACTTCATAATGATGCGGGCAACGCCCAGTTATTGCATATGCAATATTCATTTGTATACTAACAGAACACTACCTTGGCCAGATCACTATGGCTCTAAACGCCGCCTGTGCATTCAAATAATAATTGCAAAATCGGTTAATATCAATAACGATAAATGTATAAACATACTTTCATTAAAATCCACAAAAAAGTCAATATATATTATAAAGCACAAATGTGTGCGGTGCTCAATGCTGACTTCATAATGATGCGGGCAACGCACAGTTATTGCATTTGCAATATTCATTTGTATACTAACAGAACACTATCTTGGCCAGATCACTATGGCTCTAAACGCCGCCTGTGAATTCAAATAATAATCGCAAAATCTGTTAATATCAATAACGATAAATGTATAAACATACTTTCATTAAAATCCACAAAAAAAGTCAATTTATATTGTAAAGCACAAATGTGTGCGGTGCTCAATGCTGACTTCATACTGATGCGGGAAACAATGTGGTGAAAATGGGATGAATGTTGCAACAATAGAGCTATTTTTCCAATTAAACAATCGTAACGTTATTTCTATGGGGAAAATGCAAGTTTTGGGCCCACGTTGACACCCCTTAGGGATCAATTTTTTTAAAAATAATGTCAAATTCATGTATTGCTCTCAGGAATACATATATATTCCAAATTTTAAAGCTCTATGTCAACAAGAAGTGGGGGAAAAACGAGTGACAAGATTTGACTGCCATATAGATACATAATTGTAAGTTTAAAGAAAGCATGCAAAAAGAAAATACTACGATGACATTAAAAAAGTATGATAAAATGAATTCATTGTATCTATTTTTATTCAAAGCCTTAGCAAAGTTTATTGGCGCCATCAACTACTTAGCAAAGTTTTCAAACTCATTGAAACGCCACTTAATTCTTCTTCACAACTGCCTATTCGCATTTCTCCCACTTTCTTTTTTCAACTGATAACTAATGATATTACGATAAAAATGTATCGTAAATTGTTCACTTCTGTTTCGCACCCGTTCCTCCGTAGGTACTTTCGGAAAACTAACTGTGCTAGTAGTAATTTTTTTTTTTTTATAACTTTTAACATTTCCTGATTGACAAATGGGAGAAACAAGAGGTTTAATTTTTCTCTGCCTAAGAGTATTTTGACTTCAATTTGCTTGTTTAGACATTGTCAAAATTTGTTTTAATAAAATATAGCATGCATTTATAAATTAGATTTTTTTTTTTTTTTTTAAGTGTAACCACGACACATTTGTGTTTTTACAAAAAAAAAAAAAAAAAAAAAAAAAAGGGAAAAATAAGTTGTCTGTACATTAGTTTTTTGAGCTGCATTTTGATGACATTCAGACTATTACTGTTGTAAAAGCTTTATTTTTAATTTTGTAATTATTTTTTGTATTTATTAAATCTAAATCATTTCTACGTCATCCATTAGCATAAATATACATTTATTTATTTATTATTTTGGGTGTGTGCGTTACTGAGCTTCCAGTACAGTACAATGAGAACTAACTTTTAAAACTAATGGTTTAGGAATTAGTTATTGATCAACAACGATACATATATACATATATATTGTGCAATATTGTGCCCTGTGTACCAATTTTACTATTTCCAATTGTTTTCTGGTAATAATACAGTATACCTGGATGAATATATACTGATCTTAGCATAAATGCCAGTATATTTATGAAATACTGTATTATTTTTAAAACACGTGTGGATACATCCAGGCTGATGATTATATCTACACGTGTTTTTTCATATCCAATTCTAATTTAAATCTCTTGTTATCCAATTTTCCATTATATTTAGTTCATATTTCATTTCATAATCCATTTGTATTCACTTGATATCAACTTCAAATTATTAACATTTTATGGTTTATTATATAATTTTTTTTCTCTCTCTCTTTTTAAATATTCTTCATATTTTCAGTATTTTTGGCCAATTACCATTGAAGCAAATGCTATGGTAAAATTATGATTGTACTTGTTAATTTATTAACTATGTGGTATTCTGTCTACACTTTATTACTAATTATCTCTTAGGAGATTTAATTAGAATGTTACAAGAACTTGATATGTTTTTTGAAATTCAAAGATATTATAATTATATATATATATATATATATATATATATATATATATATATATATATATATATATATATATATATATATATTAGTTTTGTTAGGATTTGGGATATGTAATTTGCAAACAAAATACGATCATCAGATAAGAAAGCTTTAGCAGGATTAAAAGTCAGTATTAATAAATGCTTAGTTTGGATACGAGTAACTGGATCTGATTTTCCATTATAAAATTTTATATTTTCACAAAAATAACTTTATTTTTCACAAAATGGGTACCCAAGGAAAAGAGGGAAAAAACCCCCTGAATGACAAATATATTCACATTACGTATGAAAAAGTTTGCAGGAAGAAAGTTGCTATACTCAAATAACTGCTATTACTTACAATTTGAAAGCTTAACTTATGGTTATGTAAATAATTTTTTAGTATTTTTTTTAATTATTATTACCAAGTTGTATATATTTTTTAACCGATAAAATCTCAATTCAAATTTTTCGTTGGTGTTCTAAAAATTGCAAGCCTCGTTTTAAAATTGTACCGTTATGATTTTTAATATTTTGCATCATTATAGTCTATTAATATGCGTATATTAGTTCATTATAGGAATTTTAATCCCCAAGTACCCAATTTTTGGTGAATTACTGCAGAAATGACTCCATGTTTTGTAGTAGAAGCAATTGTCGAATGAAATGGGTATCCCAATGTATAGGGTGTCCCAAATGTCTTCGCATAACTTCAAAAATTTATTTTAAAAAATAATAATAGGCCTAGAGCAAAAATAATTACAACAGTACATAGAGTAACTTAAAAAGTTTTTTTTTACTGCCTTAGTAAACTTCAACATGAGATCCTTTCGTAACACGAAGAATATCAAGACGATAATCCAGTTCAATCCACGAAAGTTTTAGCATGCTAACATCAACAGTAGCTACTGCTGTTTGGATCTTTTGTTTCAATTCCATGAGACTATTAAATTTTGTTCGGATTTCATCAAACAGTTGTAACTACTGTTGATATTAGCATGCTGAAACGCACATGGATGGAATTGGAATATCGACTTGATATTCTTCGTGCAACGAAAGGATCTCATGTACAAGCATACTAAGGTAGTAGAAAAAAACTTTTTAAGTTACTCTATGTACTGTTGTAATCATTTTTGCTGTAGGCCTATTATTATTATTTTTTTTAAAAATAAAATTTTGAAGTTGTATGGAGACTTTGCTGACACCCTGTATATCGAAGTGATACCTCTTTTCGAGAAACAGTAGGAAGCGTGATGAAAATAAGATTTTTTTTTTATAAAACATAGAAAAATTTCGTAGTAAAAAAAATATAAATAAACGATAACTAAACAACTTATCAAACGACAACTAAAGTTTATAGTCAGCATTAAAGAAAACTATCTATCTGCACTTTTATTTACAATAACTTATTTTTATTACTCATTTAAAGGGGGGGGGGGCTGAAGGATATCGAAATTTTCTGACAGAAATTCCAAGTTTATTAAACACTTTTATAATAAATTGTTTTCCCAGTTTTTAGTAAAAACGATTCCACACATAAAATGTAGTGTTCAAGTTATTAGCATGCAAAATATTTGCAACTTATATTATGTGGTCGTTTTTCTCCTTTTTGTGCAATTATAAGTGTCATGTTAACGACACTTGAGCAATAACAATGTAATCATTAACTGTGTCAAGCATTAAAATGACATCCCATTCTTCTTGCTTCGTACCAAGAGTGCAAAGCACAAGAACAACCTACTAAGTCATTAACAGTGGCTTCCTGAATATTTTACTCACTTATTCAAATGCACCTGTGGGATCTTTAGCGTAATTTCTGAGTCACCTTCATGGATTTGAAAGTTTAAAAAAAATATCTCGCCACAGATTATCGTCATTATTTGAAAAACATGTCTTTAAAAAATTCTTTTTTTAATTATTGAAACAGGCGGTTGAAAAAAAATAAAGAAAAGGATCTAGAATGAACACGGTTTTTCAAATGAGCTTCCAAGAGAAATTGCATCTTCTCGAGAGAAAAAAAAAATATATATTTAAAAAATTCCATTCTATTTTTGGAGCAATAAACGAGGGAAGCTGCCATTCTATAAAAGAGAAACGAAAGCCATTTTCAACTTGAACAACAAGAAAATGATTTAAACTGAAAAACATTTCTTATAACTTGTTTGGTATCTAGCAGTCTTGCCAGGTCAATGTTGCAGGAACTGTCACATACATTCAGGTATAAATTATTTTCTGCAGCACAGCTTTATATGGTTGAGGATGGAGGGGGGAAAGTTAATGGAGAATTGCTTTCAAAGCGCTAAACGATGTACAGCGCTGTGGATAATTTTCTAAACCGGCAGACAGTTTTGTAAAAAGGAGAAATTTTTAATTGAAAAGATGGAAAAGTCTGAATAAATAGTTTCAATTTTTTTTGTTTGTAGGACTATTATATCCGGTAAAAGTTAGATGTTATTAATTGTATTTTTTTTTCTTTGACAAAGTATTTAAAAAGGGGTATAAGAGAAATGTTGACATCATAAAGAATAACCAACAAAACGACAAATTTTATCTATGAACATGATTCTAGGCACTTCACATTTTATTGTCCATGCTACTTGAATGTTCGTGATGATAACATAATGTTATTTTCTGGATCCCAGTTCTTCCTTTTGGCATAGTAGCAGTGTAAATAGCTTTTAAAATCAACTTTAAGTGTATATATATACACGCACAGAGAGACAGAGAGAGCTTATTAATCATTGATTTTGTTTTCGAAATATGCGTATAAGCGTATAAAATTTGATCTATAATTCGAAATATTATTATATAAATTTCGGATTTTTTTTCTTCTCCTTTTTAAAAAAGTGCAGATAAGTTGAACTATCTTAAATTAGACAGAACCAGATATCTTTGAATCATTCATTGCTCGGCTTAACGTAATTAACATCCTGAAAACGCATATGCAAATAATACACGCATTTCATTTGTTAGGTAAGGACATGTTTGAAAAACCGACCGCACTATGAAAAGCGAACAAAAAATTTAAATCAAGTAATTTTACTATAAACATTAATAAAGAATTTGTCAAAGTGCTGCAAAACAGGTAAAATCCACGTGAAGTAAATGCCACGTATCTTGTACAGCAGTGGTGTAGTCGTAAATCCCAGAGGGTAGTACGCTAGAGAGTATACGTTCTCTAACTTCAGCGTGTATATGGAGTCGTAAACAATCCAGAAGGTATACGGCGTATACCAGATACCACCTACATCCCTGATGTACAGTCAAACCTCAGTATAAGTTCATCCCGCTTATTGTCAATGCTTCATAATTTCTCTTTAAATTTACAATTATGATCACCTTATATTTAAGGTCACTCACCTAAGTAGATTCTATACAGAGGATAGACTATAAAAAAGTGTCGAGCAAGTTTTAAATTGCACTATCATTATCTTTCTAGAGATAACATACAGTATGTTATTATAAGCAAGATCCAATTCGCTCTCAATTATTTGAACTAACAGCTCTTAAGATAAAAAGGTAAAAAATGGATTTCTCTTCCCTTTCACACACGTGCGCGAGGGCTTTGTAAAACACAGCATGTACATCAATAAAGTAAGTAAGTAATAATCATAATAATAATAATAAAAGCCATGCAATATACGTGTACTCAAAATGGTTTTTATCTAGGGAACGTGAAAATTTGAGATTTATTCTGTACGCTGTTCAGCGTTAAAGGTTATACGGAACTTCCTCTTTGTTACCAATATTAGACTTTTAAAAACCACCATACATTAATACCTGTCTGATTTTAAAATATAAAATTTTAGTATTATATGCAGAATAAAAGAAAAAAATACTCTTAAGGCGAAAGAACAAAGTCGTAAAATTTGAATATTAATATTAATAAATGGAAAACACTTTCTGTTTCATCTTACTTATATAATCCGATAATCGAAAGAGGAGACTACAAAAACCTATTTTTAAAACTATTTTAATAAGAGAAACTCTATCCTTCACCATTTTTGAGCCTTCGAGGCCAAAGGTATCAGATGATTATGCAAAGATTGCGAAAATATTTGACGGGAAGTCTCCGAATGCTTGATGAAAAATGTATATATATTACATTACATCCCGATGGCTTTAAAATTGCCTTCGAAGATGCTACTTTTGTTCATATTGCCATATAGAAAAAGTTTGCGTATTCAAGAGGAGAATTTTGATTTGTGCTATTTCATATTTCATATGTTTATTGTAAACTCATTTCGCCGTTTTTATTAAATATTTTTTAGAA
Organism: Maratus michaelseni; assembly: GCA_963931845.1. Classification (NCBI taxonomy): domain Eukaryota; kingdom Metazoa; phylum Arthropoda; class Arachnida; order Araneae; family Salticidae; genus Maratus; species Maratus michaelseni. The sequence goes on along the minus strand of OZ007590.1, from coordinate 249,517,596 downwards.
AAAAAATAAGCATTCACAATAAATGTTCGCATTTTTAAATAAGAAAAAAGGGCTTTGAGAAAAGTTATTTGTCAAATGCAGGTCCGAATAACCAAATAAATTCATGGAGATTATATACATTACGAACCGTTTAATTTTTAACGAGAGAATATATTCTATATTTCTAACTGATGTTTTATGTTGATTATATATATTTTTTTACATTTATCCACATTTATTGTCAAGTGACAATTAAAAATCATTTATGAAATATTAATATGAATGAATAAAATATTTTGGCTGGTCATTGAAAGCAACTTGGATTGCTATTAAGAAAGTTTAAACGAGCGAGGTTTTACCGCTCTCTAATGTTTGTGTTTCACAACACATTATATAAATCGTTAGATAATCAACCGTAACGTAGCCCATACTTAGAAATATATATATATATACATATATAGATAAATAGAAATATATATAACCATGAAAGAAAGTAGTTGTCTTTCTGCACTTGTCCACTTACTCGTTATTAGATATTCGCGTCAATCACGGATTACCTCTTTTGGAATTGCTATATTTATATATTTATTAGTTTTTGAACTACCTTGATCGACATATAATGAATATTTTAAAGTTATCGAACAAAAATCAAGGGTAATTACCTTGTAACTTGCCAACTTTTCAGCTGAAAAAGAGGTAAATTGCGTATGTATAGTTGGTATAAAACATATATTAACCCTTCGTCGCATCGTAAAAAATTATGAATAGTTAGTGATCTAGGATTAGCAATAATTAATGATTAACCTAATAATTCCAGTTATTTTCAATTCTCAGTTATGATCTAATTGAATAAAATGATGAGTGTAATTCCCACTGCTTGATGTTTTTTAAAGAATGTGCAGTTTGACGACATTAATTCTTTTTCGGCTTTCCTTTGTGCGAATTTAACTAATCTATTTTTGCCAAGTGCACATTTCCATTTTAATAAATTTGGCCAGAAAGCATTATGATTCGTTTTTACTTAACTTCTGCATCAATGAATAATCTGCCCGGGCGTGCACGTGGTTTGCGCAAGTAGAAAGATTATAGGATTATACCGTCACGGTTGAAGGCATTTGAGTGACATATTGTCTAGAAGAATTCCTAGCTTAACTTTTATTTTTATTTCTTTTATATATTTTTTTCAATTTTTAATCCCTGTTTCAGCTGGACATTTTTCAGTCTATAATTTAATTAAATAAGAATTACTTTAATGGCCGAAAAGGTGAAAAAAAAATCTATTCATAAAATATTTTTGTAATCGGATTCATGTACTTTTTTCAGTAAAGATTTTTTTTTTCTAGGCTGATTCATTTTTGCATACTGTGACATATCTGATGGTTGTAATTTTTCTGAGCATTTTTATTTTAAAATTAGTCATTGTTGCAAAAATTGAATTTTCGTGATTATGAATTATAATAGGAAACTTTTAAATTTGTAATATTACTTTTAAATTTGTAACATTACTTTTGAAGTTGTAATAGTACTTTTAAAGTTGCGACATGTAAGGTTGAATGCAATTTTCTGAACCCCCAAAAGCAATTGTAACACATTTTTAATTTAGCGGTATGTCCTTCTTCTAAGTTTTTGTTCCATTACTCCTAATGTTAGACCAACCAATGCCCAATCTACTTTCTTTCTTTTACCTTAAATTACCCTTTGGTACATTATTAAATGAAAATCGCTTCAAAAATTATGTAATTTTTTAAATTTTATATCTCAAGTCTACATGTGTTTGAAATACGTAATATATTATGATTGAAATTCATTATCATTTGCATTTTTACCCTCTGACTCTGCACTTTTTAAATCAAACTGCACTTTTTAAATCAAAATCTCCTCAAGAATCGTGCATTTTTTAAAATTTTTGCTACTGTGTGTTGCTTGTACAAATCGCGGTATTATCAGTCAGAAGGTTAAACCTGAAACAGTCATATTTATTTATAAAATATTTCCACTTTAAAATTAAAAGAAAGATTTTCGCATTAATTACAAATATCCACACTTATATCCATTTAAATATCGAAATTTTAGGCTACCTTTCTTATTTCATCTCACGACCGAACACTGGATCGCAACTCACAACCTTACACTTTTGGAAACTACTGAGACAAAATTAAGCATAGCTGACATATTTATGGATATATTAATGGCATATTATTAGTAAAAATACTTAGTTCTTTTTCTCTTCTTAGTGTTTAATTACTTAATAATCACCTGAGAAAAATAAATTTTACTGTTTTTATTTTCAAAATCATCAGAGAAAATTAATTTTTTTCCCTCAAAATCCAAGAAGGAACAGTAGTCCCCCCAACCACCTTTTTCCCCATGCTTTGAATAAATTAAGGATAGCTGACATATTATTTATGGATCTGGGTTTTCAAATGTTATATAGTAAATTACCTTACAAAAATTATTACCCTTTTTTAAGTAGGATGGAAAAATTCAGATTTGCAATTTGATGAATGATTGAGGGAAGCTATATCTAATATTTGTACACAATAGTGTCGTACACCTTAATAAGAGGAAACTTCAAAAATAATAGCTTTGCAAGATTCATGAGTATTCACAAAGAGTTATTTGCAACATTCATCACCCACAAGACTCATTAGGAAAGTTATTCAGCATGATTCATGTGTGTTATCCCTTTTATCTGAAGTATACTCGAAAGAGAGGGAACTATTACTTGGAAACCCTAAATGGGAGACGAGGGTTTTCATCTCTTCCCGTATGAGGGATAATTAGATGCTTAGGAATAATTAGAATGATGCTCAGCCGTGTATGCCGGTTTCTCTGAGTATCGCACACCCATTATTACAGTATCGGTGTAACATAGCTGTTCAAGTAGTCCAGATGTATAACTTTCTAACTTGATAATTTAACCACAGCCTTTTCATATATGTATCTTCCTTTCATGTACGTGGAGTATCCATGTTTATCCTGCTCTTACGTGGTAGAGATCGTGTATATGTGAATAGTATCCAGTATAATTCCTATTGTGGTCTTGCTTGTTTACATCGTTTGAATATTATGAACTAGTTACAGATTCGTGTCATTCAGATGGGCTTATAAATTATCGAAATGAGTCTTTGTGGAAATGTCATTGTCATGGTCTTGAGTCTCTTATTCTACTAAGATGCTTAACTCATTACTGCATGATTCTATGAAAATACTGCCTAATATTATCTGAATGGTGAGAAAAATGAGACATTTTTTTAAAATGGTACTTGAAATTTTTCGTCAAAAATTGGAATTGTGTTTGTGATAAGTGGAGCAAAGCTATGGTTTATCTTTGAATATTTACTTATAAAATTAAAAAAAAAAAAAATTCTTACCATTAACGACTGACTCTCACTTCTACGTTTCTTTAAAACGAAGTATGCAATATTTAATATAATAATTTCATCAAGTTAAGTATATTGGTCTCATTTAATACACATGTTTCTTCCAGGTATGCAACAAGGCTTCTGTTGTGCAAATGTATGGCACATGGGGAAAAATATAACTTTTATAGCGGTTCCCAAACTTTTATTATTCTGCGACCAACCGTAAAGTGTCAAATATTTTCGCGACCCACATAATATGTAGATATATGGCGTCTTTTGTATTTAATATGTCCTACGTAGAAAGCATATACTCGAGAACAGTAATAGGTAATCCTAATTTAAAAGACGAATAATCCTAAAAGAAAACCTTCTTTTACCCATTGTATTTTAAAAGGTACAATTTAAAAAATCAGTGCGACTTTACACTGACGATACCAGCTTTCAAACGCCTCAAGCCGAACTTTATCCAAAGTTTTAAAATAAATAGATCTATAACTTTTCTCGCATTTATGTATCTATATATTTTTTTTTCCTTGAAACTTGTCACATTGTTTTTGTTTTAATTTTACAGAGGGGGAAATTATGAATACATTTCTGAAGACATAGATTGTACCATACACACCAAAGCAGCGCATAGTTTGGGAACTGTTCATTTATGATCGTATAAAATGCATGAAGGATTAAAATTTTACTTTAAAGGAAAACTTCTGCAGTCTTCATGGTCTTAAATGGTCTAATTATATTTCAGATATCACAATATACTTATACACCTCTTCAATAAATTTGAAAGGAAAATTTTCATTATAATAGGTAGAATGCAATGAATAAAACGTACTTTTAATTTAATATAAGAAGCTACAAACAACTTTTTTTTAATGACGCGAGTAAGTAATTATAATTTCAATAAACGATAATTGAGAAATGCATAAATACAGTTATATAGAAGTCATTACACAATAAGGTATTGTTGAATCGGAATCATGAACCCTTTGCCTACCGGTCGAAACATGTGTACGCCCTAGTGGACTTTTTTTTTTTTTAAATTCTATTCGTACCACTTTTTGAAATATAATCTCTGCCATACACTTATACTAGGATATTTTCACGAGAAATCTACCACAAAGAAAAAAAATTTTAAGTTGTGGTACGACTGAATATAAAAATAGTCGCCAGTGCTGATCCGTAATCATAGGGTTAAGTAATTTGTTTTAGGACTATTTTCATAAAATAATTATGTAATGTATATTTTTCAGATTTAATATAATATTTTATTTGCACACTACACGTCTGTTGTGTGTTTTTACAAAATGTATTTTAATACAATTCCAGTAAAGCCATGTGTGAATTTAAAAGAATTATTTATAAACATGTAAGCAAAACAGGAATTTTTATTTTGACTTTCATTTCGTTTCTAAAATGCAAAAGCCAATAATCCATTGCTATGAAATGTTTTAGTGTCACGGACATTGGTATAAATTAATTCAGTTGATGAAGTATTTTTTTTTAAAATAAAATCGTAAAGTTAGAGTACAAAATATTGATTTCTTCATAGATACAGCATTATAGCTTATACAAAGATATTTATTTTTGAATATTTCTATATTTATTTTTGATCAAAAAATTTCGTATTGTTTTATAGTTAATCTTCAAAATCAAGAAACCCATTCTTGACAGGGTTGTCAGTTAGCCTTTTTTAAAATTCAGAATTATGAATTCACACCAGAAATTAATAGGTGTAAATTTTGTTTTATTTAATGAGACATTTCCTGTCTCCTCAATATAATAATTCTTCTTTCGAAATTACCGGTATGAATTTGGAAATTCTGAATTTAAAAAAAAGGCCAAATTGGCAACTCTGATTCTTGATGTTATATTTCAAGAGACATCTGCAACAATAATCAATAGTGTGCTTTTTAATCGTATATCTGAACTCCTTTAAGAACTTTTTTGGTAAACAAATTTTTATTAAAAACTTGTAAAGCATTGCATGTTGGCATCAGTAGTTCCAAAGTGCCGATTTTGATGTTGACTTATCGGTCGGTCACTTGTAAGCAACTGATAAAAGGCTTACTGTTCAGGTGTTTTATCGGCGTTGAATATATTTTTCTTTTTACCTTTATCGTGAAATGAGGCTAGCATTAAGAATATATATATATATATTTGTGAATCTACAGTGTATTTTTATAAGTATTTATATTTCTATAAATCGGGTATTATTTAAATCAATTGTCCGTGTTGCAAAAAATAAATAAATAAATAAATAAAGTATTACAATTTTGTTATTTATGTAAGGATAATTTTTGGCAATTTGAATAAATTTGAAGGACAATTTAACTATGAAAAATAATGTTATTAAAATCGGATTTAAAAAAACTTTAACAGACATATTTTACCGTGATTTCCGTATGAGTCCTTTATATTAATTGACTAGCTTTATTGACATTACGGAGCAATTCTCTCGGTCAATATGTCACATGGGTTTACAGTTTAAATTGTACGTAGACCATTGATAGTAATGTATCGGAACTTGGGATTTGGCTATTAAAAAAATACCATCTAATAAAAAAAAAGTGGTAAAAATGCAATCCTACAATATTTTTATGACTCTTATGTTTGTAAATATTATGAAATTTTAATTTTTAAACACATGAATTCATTGCTGTGAAAGTAGATTAAATATTTTAAAGAACAACTATATTTTACAGCCAAATGAGTAACATGAATTAGAGATCGTAATGAAATATAAAAGTTTTGCCTAACAAACGCTTAAGCGATATTCTACAATAGGATTTCATTCTCGGAAACATCTCCTACATTGTGTAAGAAATTGTGAGGCCTGGTAAAGATATGGGATGCCCCTCACCCCCAAGCATGCTCTGTATATGCTTATTATTAATACAAAATCGGCCCATCATGGCCCTTTTCAGCTCAGGATCCGGTACAGCTATATACCTCTTATCCCTCCCTGCTCTATGCGCGCCCCAGACTGTAAAGCAACGAATGCTCATAGGATATTTCATATTGACTTGATTCTTTCGCATGGGGTATTTCAATTATTTTATAATTAATAATCTAGTTCGTAATCTTCTTTAAACTTAATTGTCTTATTGAATCATTCATACTGTATTCAGAATCAGTTTCGATATTTGTTAATAACTGATTTGCTTGCAAATATCGCATTCAGTGAGGTGAAACGTAGCAATTGCAATATCAAAGGTTAACCAGTGTTATATTGTGATTAATCAATCATCATTCCTTTGGTTCTCATGCAACTCTACTCTATGACATAATTTGCCTCCAGCGAGGCTATTTTCATATCTGCAATTTGTGGCGAAATCTAATTTTCACCGGACTCAATAACTATAGCTTGGTGTTTGACCACCATAACTAATAAGCGGACAACGTTATTCCAATATTAGTCCTCGTTCAGCTCGCCTTCCCGTCTCTATCCTATCACTTATCGTGTTTCGAGCCTGATTGGATAAAGTCCAGAACTCTCCTTCGAATAAAGACTGCCCAAGCGTAAGGCCAGCATACGGGCCTCGGTATATCTGGACCTTTATATGTGAACTGTTCCAGAACAAGCTTTGAATTATTACTTAATTAAAGCTAACTGGATTAAGGTCGTTGAAGAAGAATTTATCTCGAGATTAAACATTTGATACGTCGAAACAGTTTATGCATGGCATGCAGAATGATTCTTTTTAATAACAGATTGCAATGTTAATATTCGCATGTTTAACATTTAGTGGTACTAGCGAAATAATTTTATTCATTGGAATTTCTTCTTCGTTAAAAATTTAAAGCGGGGTATAAAATTAATTCAGGACGATCTTTGTTTTGTAGGAACAATAAATAAAAGCACAATAAATAGCCTTGTTACATTGCATCAGGGTACCAGACGGGTACGTTTCGGGTATCATCCGACCCCCATTTCCATTTCAAGTCAACCCTGAGCTCACTCTGAACCCTAAATGAAAGAGAATTAGTCCATATTTTAACAAAATTATGAAATTACATTTTTTATATCAATTTTATATCTTATATAGAAAAATTAAACATATATTTATGCTCATTAATATTCAAATGTATTTTCTTGTTTTTGTTTCTGGAAAAAAAAAATGCAGTTTCTTTTGAAAGATTGGATCAATTTTAATCCAATTCGCAATAGTCAAAATCCAACGTGAAGCCGACTCGAACCCGAAACGATAAAAGACAACCTGACTCGAATCCGATCTGCAGCGAAAAAATAGAAGTGAACCGACCTACAATGAAAAAAATTAGTGCGGACCTGAGTCAAATTGCTGGTTGGGTCGGATCGGGTTCGTTAAGAAAATTGGGTTATCCAAATCGATTCAAGATTCAATATAGCACCACCTTATTATATCGCTCATTGGCTCATATGTGTTGATTTTTTTTTTCATATCTCGCGCCAAAAAAAAAAAAAAAAATGTGCGTTAACAGCATATAACTTATAAACGCTTTAAATAACTTTAACTCTGTCATTAATATTACTAAGAAAATTGTAATATGCATATAAGCTAAATTTTTAGAAGCAAGTATGAAACATTTACGTATGCATTCTAAACTTCTTTCTTTTCTTTTTTTTTTTTTTTTCCCTTGAATATTTTCGGCTATATTGCGCTTCTGTTTTATACCTCCGGGTGAGCGTGCGATACAGTGATAAGTTTCTCTATTTTTCAAAATATTTTCGATGCTGGTTTTAAGTTTTTTAACTTTTTGTATTTAGAATATACATCTTTTTATTACTATTCACTCTAATTTTCCAGCAGCCTCTTCTACGTGGATATATTTTACATGTGTGATACAAAATATATTTTCAGTAAATGCAATTAACTTTTTTTTTTTCAATTTCAATATATCTCTGAAGGTTTCCTGGACAACAACTTTGGATCATAGTTTACAGTTTTGCATTCGTTTTAACCCTCTATTGCCCATGGTAGGATGCATTCCAGAAATTCCGAAATCAAGAGAATCTGAATTCATACCACAAATTACAAATGATTACTTAATGTCTGTCTTTAAATAAAGCAAAGGTTGCCATTCCGAATCACTGGTATGAATTCTAAAATCTGAATAAAAAAAATCCACTAAATTGCCAACATTGATAGTAGCATATATGCTACCTTGGCAATAGAGGGTTAATGTGCCTTTAATGATGTATTAACATTATTAAAACTTAATATAACCAGCACCTTCCAGCCGCACCGATTTCATTTTCAGCTCTTCAAAGCACAGTTTACCTTTTTTAGAAAAAACAGTGGGGAAATCCGTTTTCCATCCTATCTATCTTTGCTCCTTATTCTCTATTCTTATTCTCTATTATTCTGCAATGTATTAAGATAGACTTGGTTATATTTGTAGGCAGGAACAAAATGAGAAAAAGACCCATCACAAATAATACACTAAATAAACTCGGAGAAAAAAAAAAATCTATCAGTGTGAACAAAGCTATGTTTTTCTTTGACGAGTCACAAAAGGCATTTGCTTTCCAGTTTCTGTTAGTGGAAAGAGGAACAGCTAAAGTAGCTTTGATTGAATAATTATGCAAAGCAGGTGCCTCGTAGTTCATTAAAGCTATTGTTAGCTTTGTTGCAAAAATCGCCCTTTTCAGTTCGTATGCGGAAGCTTCTTTGGGAAAAAATTATAATGTCTGTCTCTTTATTCAGGAAATATTTATTGTAGGGTTGCTACAGACAACGTTGAGTGCCGCGTGTCTTACAAAAATACATGTGGAAAACAAAATTTGTTGTTGGCCGCTATCTTGTTGAAAATCCCTCAATTTGAGAGAAACGTGTAAGTTAATGGGTAAAGATTCATCTACCTGTGTTTCCTTTTAAATCTTGGGGGAGGGGGGGGGGGTGAGATACTTTGGCCAATATTTAAACTTTTATTTCGATAGCTCTTTAAAAAATATATGTATATATATATATATAATTTACATGTTATTTAAATATATATATATATATATATATATATATATATATACCTGTATATATGTGTGAAAATATATAATTTAAGTGCGGATGTCTTGTAGTAGGTCATTAAAGCTATTTTTAGGTTTGCTGCAGGAATCTCCCCTTTGAGCTCGTATAACGTCTTTCTCTTTATCAGAAAATATTGACAATGTTAAGTGCTAAGTAGCTTTCGAAAATTAAATTTTCAAAATAACAAACATGTGTTTAGACCAGTTTTCTCGAAGAAACTAGTCTAATTTGTTAAAAAATGTGTAAGTTAAATAGGTAATTATTCATTTGCTGATGTTTCATTTTTTTTTCTAAAAAGATGTAATATTTGTACATTGCATCTCGATGGATTTCAACGTATAGCAGCGTTTAGATGTTTAAAAATGTTACGTTTTCTGTATATACATGTATGTAGCAAAAAAAAAAAAGGCATAACTTAGTTTCTAGTTTCTGTTAATGGGAGGAACAGCTAAACCAGCTTTGATTGAATAATTATGCAGATCAGATGCCTCGTAGTTCATTAAGGCTATTTTTAGCTTTGCAGCAGGAATCTCCTTATTCAGTTCGTACGCGGAAGCGTTTTGGGAAAAAAATCAGTCTCTTTATTCGAAAATATTTTTTGTATGATTGTTTCAAACAACGTTGAGTGACAAGTAGCTTGTTGCATGTACAAAATAATAAACATTTCTTGTTGAGTTTTGTGGTTGCAAATCGCTTATTTTGTGAACTAAATAAGTGATGATTTATTTGGTGGTTTTTCATTATTATTTTTTTTTAATGTAAAAAGATGTAATATTTGCGCATTAGTTCCTGATAGATTTTAAAGAATGTGTAATATTCTAATGTTATACATATAGTGTTTTCTTCTCCTAAAGCCCATTGGGTGGAGCGAGCGCTGAACAACCTACCCTATGCCCTTGAAATTTTATGGATACTTTTCATAACAGCTTTGATTATTATGTTTTTTTTTTCTGGATACTACTGAAACCGGTATGTGTTCATTTTTCATATTTAATCCCCCCCCCCCCTCACCCCCAATTGTTGTATGATGTTTCTGTGGTATTTAACGGTTATATATATATATATATATATATATATATATATATATATATATATATATAAATTGGACTCTCGTTAATGCATCTCCGCTTAAGACTTATCTCCTGTTAATGAGAAAATGTTCCCCATAATTTCCTATTTACTGTTAATGTTAAAGATATCGCTTAAAGCGTACTACTCATCGGATAATGCGGACAATTTTTTCACAGACTGACATAGCAGAATGGAAACTGCTTTTGTAAATTATTGTTTTCAAAAGGAACTTTCACGTGTGGACTCTGATTATTGAGAGATCAAGAAATTATCAGTGACAATAATAAAGAGAAAGAAAACTTTCTGCCACCAAAAAAACGCTAAATTTCTTTCTCTTTTTAATATTCACGAGAAAATACATTTTTTAATTGAAAGGAAATATTTGTGCTATTTTAAAATTGGCGACAACAGGTAAAAATACTTTTCGAAATATGGAAAAAAATCTCGCGTAAATATATATTTTCGAAATGAAACTGTTTGGCAATATTATTATTTGGGTATTTAAAATAAGACTTAATTTTCCCCATTTACTGCTTTTAACCTGTAATAATTTAATTATTATTTTAATGTTTCCTTTCTCTTTTTAATATTCCCGTGTAAATACATTTTTTGACGTAATTTTCCCAATTTCCTGCTTTTTGACACAGGATTATTTAATTATTAAAGTTTTCTGTTTTTAATACTCGCGTGTAAATACATTTTTAATTGAAAGAAAATATTTGTGATGTTTTACAATTTAATAACTATATTAAAAAATGACCTTTTCTAAATATTGAAATAAATCTCTATTGCAATTACAAAAATTCAAATAAAAAATTAAAAATAAATCCCTCAAAAAATTAGTCAAATGAAAAATATAATTGCACACTGCACAGCACAAGCTTGTCACATATGTCCCTGCAAAAGATGGTTAAATTGCTATGCCTAGTTTTTGTTCCTATAAAACTTTTTAACGGAACTATTTTCACAGGCTTCATCATTAAAATAACTATTATAATAATTCTTCGATTTAAAAACTGTCTTCTTCGGCGTATTTATCAAACATTTCTCTATAAAACTACCAATTTTCATATTTTTATGTGCAATAGTTTTCTTAATATTAGCCGAGAAAGACCTCAGGTCACAAAAAAATTATTTTACGTCGACGGTGTTAGTTACCCCCTCCCCCCCCTTTTTTTTAATAGGATAGAGAAGATACTATGTAGTTTAATTTTTTTTTTTTTTTTAATGATTAGTTTTTATGCGTTGATCTGTACGAACAATTTATTATATTACTTTTAAATATTTTCACTTGAATATAAAAAAAATCGATATTTCGCAGATTATTATTTTGTTTATGTTGGCAATACATGCTTTCACTAGCATATCTATTTAAACGCCGGAAGATAAGATTACGAAAAAACTTCTTTCTAAGACTTAATCTGCAACCTATCTATTTACCAAAAATTACGTATTTTCGAATTTTCGTAATGTTTTGCAACACCATGCATTAATTTGGTTTAAGCAAATGGCCTTTCCAAGTGAAGGACAGAATTCAAATTTTCTTCTATTCAAGGTTGTTCATTTTTCTGTTATTGTGAAAAAAGTTTTCAAAATTATAGATGATATAAACGGATAGCGTTGTGCAGTATCCAAAAAGACTGCGAATATTGGTTTCTTCAGATATTCTAATTATCTTTATATGTATATAAAGTACCAAATTTCACATTATATTATGTGAAAATGGCTTGAAGCCCGTTTTATTTGCATTTCTCCTTGAGTTTTATTTTTAAATTCAGCTGGTTAGTTTTCGGCTTATCGCCGCCCAAGTAAAATAGCCTTTTTTCTCTCGTTTTTTTTTTTTTTTTTTTTTTTTTTTTTTATGGATAAAATATTGTAAACTTGGTTTGTGTAATACATGTATGCATTTACATATTCACATCCAGAAACTGTAGTTTTTAAAATTTTCTAAGTAACATTTTAAAAGCATACGATTAAATTGACATTATATATATATATATATATATATAAAATTTGAAATGGCCATTGTTCTAGAAGAGGACAAAGTTTTTATAAAGGTTTGGGCTAAATATATGCTATTATTTTAACTCTACAAATGTAAACGTTTTTCACATTTACGCGAAATTTGAATGAAGTATGTACATAAAAATTACGAAGATTATCTTTGCAGGGTTTAATTAAAAAACAGCTATGCTAAAGCAAAATATCCTTTTTTACATATTACCACTGAAATTTAAACATTTATTTATTAATGTTTTAAACAGTACTTATAAAACAATTAATTATAAACTTTAAATTTAGTTGGAATATGTCTTTCCTATTACGTTTATTTGGTTATAAAAATTAAACTTAAGAATTTATAGAGGGAAATTTTTTTTTTTTTTCCCTATACAACACAGTATTACAGATAACTCTAAATAAATGTATATTTTTTGTTGTGAACACAATATACACTTAAACTCTATAAAACATTGCGAATATTTTTTAGCAATACTAGACGAATTTTTAGATTTAGATGGAGCTATATATCTAAATTTGGAATAATTTATACGCAACATCAGCTCATCTGACGGAACTTTATTTTTTATTTTTGGAAAACCTGTAAGAAAACTTGGGTCATGAGTTACAGGTCCGAAATCAAAGATCAGTTGAATAACTTTACTTGGAAGAAAAAGTAACTTTTCCTAGCTTTGTTTTCCGTAACCTGTATGTTGAGTTTCTGCCACTGGCGCCTCTATTCATTTTATGCTCGGGGCACTTGGTCTGTGAACTCCTGCCAGTCCCACTCCAATTGTGACTCCGTCTGGAGTCTGGACTTGGGTTTTATTTGGCTAAATTTTTCGTTTTTTTATTATATCGAGCTGCTCCAAGGCATGGTTTGATATGGGCAGAGGATTATCTGCTCTTGGAAGTAAAAAATAAAATAAAAAAAGGTTATCTTCTGTGTGTGGGACAGCTGACATCCAAATTGAAGATGCCTTTTCTTTATGTTATCATTTCTTTGGCACAAAATTGAACCTCTTTACAAGTGAAAGGTCTTCCATAAACTCTTAGCGTGGCCTTGCACTGTTTACAGTCTACAAGGGCTTCTAAGTTCATTGACAACGTTTTGTGTACAGTGAAAGTGCTGCTCTCAAGGTTATTTCTGGAAATTTCACAGCTTCAGCGCCTCGCTAAGAGATGAACGCGTGGCCTAGTTAGAAGAATGATAGATGGCGAGTGGGATTAATGTGGTGCCAATATGCAGGGATATTTTTCTAAAGTAATTGACTTTTTTCCTTTTATTAAATCTGGGAGCTTGCTTTATAATGGAGATTTTTAAAACGTTTTGGGTTTTTTACTAGCCGTATTTTACAACACTTTATCGTATTTATTTATCAGCACAGGAAACTTTTTTTTAGAAGGATATTGTGAGAGATTTTATCTTTTTAGCTGCTTAAAAAAAACAATCGCTTCCGGGATATTTTTATTAATTTTTCTCTAGTACTATCTTATGAGTTTATTTTACACTCATCATTTAAGTTTTGAGCTGAATGAAGCAAAATGATGAAATAAAATGAATAACCAATTAGTATTAATAAAATGTATGTGTTAAGACCAGTATTTTTCTTTCAAGACAATGATGAATAGTGACTATAATCCAACTATTTATTTTTTTTCAGACAGACGATGATCGGGACTCAGGAACTGAATCCGATGATGAAGGTGCTGAAATCGAAGAGCTCCAGAAATGTAAGAAAATATTCTCTTTGTTTCGTAATTTTTCGAGGACACAAATTCCTGCGTAGCATATCCTTATTTTGAAAATTTTTAAAGTCAATAATGAGTAAATGTAAACTTAGCAACTTTGTGAAATTCTTATTTCAAAGACGGTCAAGCAAATGGACCAAAATATAAAATATGAAGTGCACTTTTGAAACATTACTAAATTGACATGTATATCGGCTATCCCATAAATTCGTTAACATTTCAAAAATTCATAAAAATGGATGGAACCAGTACAATTGCTTGCTGTTTGAGGTGTAACTTTTCTAAAAAAAAAAAAAAAAAAAAAAAAAAAGTGTAACTTTTCTAAAAAAAAAAAAAAAAAAAAAAAAAAAAAAAAAAAAAAAAAAAGGAGGGGGATTATTTATTTTAGTATGAAAAAATTTAATTTGAAATACAGGATCTCCTCAAGAAATGTGTACGCAATATAAACTGGGCTGAATCAACTATTTGTTACAGAAGCGCAGCAGGTTAGCTTACGTCTGTGAAATTCAGAGAGCTTATGAAAACCTTCAAAGATCCACAGATGAAAGTAGCTTTTAAGAAAATACCGAATTAAAAAAATAATTACAATAAAATGTAGAATACTTCAATTAAATTCCATTGCTATTATATTTATATCATTGCGAATATTGATCAACATCTACACATAGTGCGGCAATGCTTAGCCTAACTACGAAACAGCCCCCTTGAAAATTTTTAAAGCGGTTTTCTTTAAGTAAAAGACATCAGAGGCCGAGTTCGGGAAAGTTGGGCCGTTTAATACATCGACGACGGAGATGACTTCGTGCTTTTTCATTGCTCTCGGTGGTAGTGAGTGTCAGGTGGAAGCGCCGACCGACGCATACAACCCACGGCAATGCCTATCCCGATTTTAGAAGATTATTGCACTTTAGAACTTTGACCTTTACTCAGGCCAACAATCAGGCCATGTTATTACCTTTGTCTTAACTAAGGTAACTAAATTTCTAAGGTATTTGTTTGTGGTAAGTTACATTGTCGTTTATGAAGCCAATGCCTAGAAATATTGCCCTTTTTATTATCAAATTGGAGTGGATGCATAGGAAACAAAACTTATTTTCGGCTTTCTGCGCTTCAATGAATAATACACTTTATTTCGAATTGTGAAATGAAACTGCAATAATGAACAGTTTATAAAATAAACGCCTGTATTACAGCTAGAGTCCTGCTCGAAAAAAATCTACTTAAAATCTAGACGAAAATTATATTTAATATCAATCCGACTCGAACCCGACAATTTTTTTTGTCGACACCCGAAATTCGATCCGAACCCAGTACACTTCAACCCATACCCGAAATATAGGGTGTCCCAGACGAAACGCCCTAACTTGAACAGTCTGTAATACAACATATAATCGTTTGATTAAGGAGATTGAAACAAAAATGGATACACATAGTTATGAAGTTTGTTTGTGCAATCGTACCATTTCTACATCTGTCCCACAGGTGGGACGGAGGATGTCTAAGAAGGATGGCCAGAGAATTGGACCACCTCTCCAAATCCATCTTTGTGGGAATTCCACAGTCAATGTGTTCCGGACTCCCAAATGCCAGTGTGAAGGTGCTCCATCCTGCCAATGGACCCCAATTCTGCATACCACCACACGGTTTGTGCTTTTTCAAAATTCGTTGTCATTTTTCAATTTTTTCGATTTTCAGCACCTGAAAAAAAAAATCATTGCTATTATTACATAATGTAAATTTCCTCATCTAAGCTACCATGTACCACCTAACAAAATTATCTTGGTTGTTTATTATCTTCGAAATAAGTGTTTGAAATTAGGGCGTTTCGTCTCTGACATCCTGTATTTAAACCTAACCGAAACTTAAATGGAAGAAAATTAATCTATACAGGGTGTTTCTAAATGAATATCGGGGTTTTAACGCTTAGTAGTATTTATTACATAAAACTTAAAATTATAATTAATAAATAAAATGAAAGAGCAACTCAAACAGTTTTACCTACAAGCTTACAAGTGTTTAATGTGAACACCTTTCGTCACACGGCACACATCAAGTTGATAGCTCACTTCTTCCCAAACGTTAATTAGTGTTTGTGGGTAATTGTTGCAACAGCTGCCTCAATTTGGGGATCATATCTGAACTTTATCTGGAACGCACGTTGCACAGTAACTACAGACTCTGTCTTTACAAACTGCCTACAGATTCTGTCTTTACAGATTCTGTACTTTGCAAACTACAGGAGACAAAATGCTTTCTGTTCACTAGTCGCCATTTTTGCTACTAGAGCTTTCTAATAGATGACGCAAGAAACATTGTGTGCGCATGCGCATGCACGGGTACAAACAAACTGTTTGAGTTGCTCTTTCATTTTATGTATTAAGTATAATTTTAAGTTTTATATAACAGATACTACAAAGCGTTAAAACCCCGATATTCATTTAGAAACACCCTGTATTTTAATAAACTTGCAAGGAAAAGAACAACATGCCAGTTATTAGCGAATAAATTGCATATACAGTTTTTTGAGGACACTCTGTATTTGGCAATATTAAGCGCTTTGTTAATTTCGTCCTACAATTTCAATTATTTCATATTAATTATATTACA
Organism: Maratus michaelseni; assembly: GCA_963931845.1. Lineage (NCBI taxonomy): Eukaryota > Metazoa > Arthropoda > Arachnida > Araneae > Salticidae > Maratus > Maratus michaelseni. Next base: position 249,500,816 of record OZ007590.1, on the reverse strand, counting down.
GAGTAGTTTCAGAATACGTAACTCTTGCGAAATATAACACGAAATACGATTGCATGCGCTGATATTTAATGTACTATTTATAAATAATAGTAATTTTCTAAAATTCAGGATCATAAATTTACACAAAGTAATTAAAATATTGATTTTGTGTAATGAAATTAATAATTAGTTTGAATGATTAACTTTTTCATCAATAATTAATTAATTATTAATAATATTTTTTGTTCTATTTATTTCAAAATTGTTTACTTGAGCCCCTCCCATAACTTTTGAATTGCTACGCTGTTTTAAACTGCTAATATACTTATTATAGCTTACGTAATAAATTAAAGTTAATTGTTTCGCTTATTAATTCGATTGGTATTTGACAGATACTTCATTTTCACCGTTTTTTTTTTTTTTTTTTTTTTTTTGTGTGTGTGTGAAGTATAATATCTTCAATAAGTATTTTATCATGAGTTATTTTTCTGACAAATTATCTTAGAAAAACAAAAACGTTTTAGTTTTTGTAGGAAAAAAAGAAGAATAAAGCCAAAATCTGTCTTTACCATTAGTGATGGGAGGATGAAGGCAGAAATGACTACATTTTCACATGCTGACACTGACAAATGGCTTAAAGTTTCTCTTTCGAATTTTATCATTGGCTTGTGTGAGAGGTTTCACACTCGAAGGAAGTTTAAAAACCATTAAAGAACACTTATTTTCCAATTACATCTCTAGAAAACTTAAGCTGGACGTTTCGCGGCGCATTTCTTCCATTTTCATATCTTATACCCCCCCCCCCTCCAGCCCCTTTCCCGTTCGTCACTCTCCCATTCGCTGATTTCTACTAACAATTCTTTGTCATGTACAAAGATATAATTGTAACAGCGAAGAAAGCGAGAATAATTAATCTAAATGTTAACTTGTAATCTAAGTTGAATTTGAAAGTTTTCTAATCTTAGAGCAATTATGAACATGAATTCAACTAAGTTGTTTTGTGTAGCAAATTTATTCTCTGAAGCTTCAAATTTACAACTGTATTATAAATTTCAGTTAAATTGAGTCTTGAATTGTTTGTTGAAATATTTGAAATTATGTAGTAAACTTTTAAGTGTATCAAAAAACTTTTCGTCGAAGTTTGAGGCATTTTTACTGTTTTAGTAATGTTAAATATTTATTTTCTTTATGTGATTAAAGGTTTTTTTCGAAATTAATGCTCTGATTTTTCTTTAAATTCAAACCATTTAAAAAAAGCCACTTAATATTTTATGACATAAAAATCTTTCGAAATATTAAAATTATATTTTAGTGTTAACAGTTTCGATTTAATTTTTATTTATTTTTTTAAACTTTTTTTAATAACTTTTGAGACTAATAAGAGATTGGATTCCAGCAATTTTACCTCTTACACGATTTTTTTCTTTTTCTTTGTTTTTGTTTATGAAAAAACACAATTTTTGGTTCAAATAGGCAAAAATTAGGTGCTCCAAAGGCAAACATTAAACTGAATAATTTCTTGAATGTTTTCTTGTACAACATTAATAAAAGGGGCAGTAAGATTTATAAGAAAACTATTTGTAAAATGACCGTGGAATACTCTTAAATCATGTTGCAAATTTTGATATTTAGGTGCAGTCATTGATTGTTTAACACTCTATTGCTATCTTTGTATCTGTAAAATGCAGATACTTTTTTGGCGTAGCTTCTTTGGAGACGCCAATTTGGTATATTTTTCTTAGTTTTTCTGATTTCAAGACAAAAGAACATACATTTCTAATTGCTATCGTTTCCCGAAATATCACTGTATAAAGTATATAAATATGGAAATTGCGTCATGTGGTCTCACAGATACAACGGTAGCAATATTGTAAGATTTCTTAGGATAGTAATCGTCTGTTAAATATTTCTAACAAGTACAATACCCCACAAATAATTCCGTACGATGGTCATTAGGGTCATTCCATGTCAAATCAACACATTTTTATAACAAATTTTACCCCGTCATCATCTCAGATTTTAATTAACTGTCACACATAGTTAGTATTCATTCGTGGAATAAGAGAAATATTAAATGCTTTCGAAATATATCAATTCGTTTTGAAAACGTAAACTTGAAAATGTGCATGTAAACTTTTCAAAAAATGTCATAAATTGACAGTTTGCAAAATTTTCAAATCGTCATGGAATTTCTCCTAATTAAAATTAAGATATTAAGATGTAGGGGGTGGGGGGTGGGGTGATAGGAAGTGTCATTTTGCAGCATTGGACTGTAATATGATATACAACATGATAGAGGTTGTAAAAAATACAATTCAAATTTTAAAATTTACATTGCGAAAAAAAACCTTATTTAATTTTCAAAAAAAGAAATATATATATATTGATAAGTTGTATTATTGTAACATAGTATACAAAGTTTCTCAATGGGACAACAATGGGTTCATAGAAAAAAAAAATAATGCATTTTTTACCAATCTCAAGTACGATATAAAAGCAGTTCAATGATAGGTTTGGTACAAAATTGTCAAATACAGTAAATTTTTTCCAAGTAACATAACAATATCTCTTACTAATACATGTCCTTTAACACTTCTTATTATTAAACGTAATTGGATAATATCTTGTTGGTTTTCAAAATGTCATTTTGTGATAAAATAAATTCTTCCAATTGGTGTCAGAGATTAACTGAGCACATGACATCCATGAAAATTATTCAGAGCCCATCAGACTTGCTAGGGTAAAAAAATGATAGAGATGTTTCATGTGGATGCAAAATTGTAGCCGTAAGTTCATCAGATTCTTTATTCTTATTCATGATATAAGCATGCCACTAGTGCTCGTCCTATACAAGGGTGATGTAGCTATTGCACTCTGCTAACCGGAGTTTATCTTCAGATTTTGAAACCATTACTTTTGATAATACGAAATTCAGAAAATGTCTTAACTACTATTTTTGATGTGCTCAATTCACCAGAGATAAATGCAGGACATTGTTGAGTTTCTTTACTAGAAATTTCCTTGCACCAGTCTTTTAAAAATGTTTCTAAAGCGATTTAATAGCTACTTTGTTATAAAGATAAAACTTATTTTGGAAGAAAAGTTGGATACTATCCTTTCATATAATTGAAGAAGGGTTAGTATTTGGTTTTCACCTGATCATTGTAGGTTAGCTTTTGCTACCTGTCTCCTAACTGTGCACGCCAGGCAATCAAAAGGCCATTTCCCATGAGCTGCGATGGGACTGGGTGGCACAATTAAGAGACAGGCAGTAAGATCTTTATTTAATATTTAGACATTTCCCAAAAATGTTTTTGAAAAGCTTGTTAATGAATTGTTTTTTTTTCTGATTTTCGAAGAGTGTAGTAATAAACTAATTTTAAATGATAAAGTTTAAGTGATAGAAGTGAAGGAAAAAGATAAACTAACGACGCGGGCGATTTAAGAGCAGAAAAACACAGATATATGACATCCTAAAAGTTGAAGTAGAATAACAATGTAATATGGTGCAATAATATAGTGGTAATAATAATAAAGTCATGATAGGTAAACATACAGGATTTAAGAGCGGCATTACTGCAAGAATGTGATCAGTGAGAATCTCCACTCATAGATAAGGTATGTACTAAGATTACTATAATATGTTACTATTTTAATTATTATAATGTAATATAATAGTATACTATATTAGAAGATTAGAAGAAACAAATTTCTTCAGATTTTTAGTAAGCTTTGTATATCATTTTGCATAATGCAGAAATTTGTCCAGTTCAGAAAAATATTTCGGCCTCTTGCGATACCGCTTTGAATAAGTTTTACTGTACTAACCGCTCTCCAGTTATAGGAATGGACAGCATCCATCGTTTTTTTTTTCCAAAACAAATTTTACCTTTATAACACATGAAGATATTATGTCGCTTCAGAAACATTTATAAAAGATCGGTCTAATCGGGCAGTTATTAAAGGAACTCATAAATACCATGTATTCATCCCAGGTAAATAGAATACATCAAAAATAGTTGTTAATACATTTTTTGAATCTTCAATACCTTAAAAAACAACAGTTTCAAAATCTGAAGATAAATTCGGTTATCGTTATCAGATTGTAATGCCTACATACATCACCGTTGTATATGGCGAGCATTGATGCCTTACTTATATCACGAATAAGAATAAAGAATTTGATGAACTTCAGGTTACATTTTTGCATCTACATAAACCATATCCATCATTTTCTTGTCCTAGCAAGTCAGATGTACTAGGAATACCTCTCATGGATTATTTGTATTCAGTTGATCACTCGCTACCAACTGGAAGAATTTGTTTTATCACAAAATGACATTTTGAAAACCAACAGGGCATTATCCAATTAAGTTCAATAATAAGAAATATTAAAGGGCATGTATTAGTAAGTGCTATGTTACTTTGAAGAATTTTATTTTATTCGGCAATTTTGTACTAAATCTATCTTTGAATTACTTGCATATATTGTACTTCAGATTAGGGGAAAATGCTTTTTAAAAAATATGTTTTCCCTATTAATCAATTAGTTGTCCCATTAACAAATTTTGTATACTATGTTACAATAATACAGCCTATAATGTATAGTTTATTTTAAGAAAGTAATGTTTTATTCGCAATTCAAATTTTAAAATTCAAATTTATATATTTTTTACAACCTCTATCATATCAAACTAAATTATTTCACCTTTCGATCTTAATTAGGAAGTATTCTATGGCGACTTGAAAAATTAGCCTAATTGGAACTTTTTTGGCAATTTTCGAGGTCTACATAGTCATATTTTCAAAACGGATTGATGTATTTCAAAACATTTGGTATAATTCTTTGTCTTTATATGTACTAACTATAATGCCACAGCTCATTAAAATCGGAGATGGTGAGGTAAAATAGGTGTGTTGATTTTGTACGAAATGACCAAATACTTCAATTGTAAAAGTCTCAGAATAATTCTGTTTGCACCTAACATACTTCGAATTCGCGGAAAAGGCGGCTTGTGACTATCCCAACGTCCCCATACCCTTTTTTTGACGCTTGACCGGACTCTTTAAAAGCCAGATTTCAATACCGGAAAAATTTAAACGGTAAATTCCATAAATTTAATGCGCCGAAAAGGGGAAAGGGTTGAGCTCGAGGCTCTATGATCTTCGACGACCGCTGCGGCTTCGAGCTCTATCGTCTACAAGCCTATTATAATGAAATTTTCTTAAGCTTTTTCTACGTACTGAAATTGTATCAAAATTAAAATATTGACCTAATATTGACATATTTGGATTCTCCGTTAAATTTTTCTTTCGGATACCAAAAAAGAAGACATTCGGTCAAGTAGTTTAGAAATTATGCATATTTAATGTTTAGAGCTGTTAATGTTAAATTCTTTGTTAATTGTTTCAAAACTGATTACAATGCGGGAGATTTTGAAGCATAACTCAAACACTACTTGGGGGATTTGAGCTGTAATTTTGGGATTCGCGTATTTCTGGCTTCTAGAAATCGTTATCTGTTAAAGTCTGAGATTCATAATTTTATTTAAAAAAAAATAAATAAATAATAAAAAAAAATATAGAAAAAAAATTGTAACCTATGATTTTTTCAAATAAAAATCGACTTTTAGAAGTTTCCAATAAGTTAATACAAACTTACAGCTCTCCACTAAGTAGTTTTAGTTTTCGAGTTATTCTTAAACTACGCGCGTTGTAATCTGTTTTGCAACAATTGAAACGGAATTTAACATTTAGAGTTCTAAACTTTAAATCTGCATAATTTCCTAAACTACTTGACCGAATGACTTCCCGTTTCGTATCCAAAGATAAGATTTACCGGAAAAGCCAAATATGATACTGAAATTAGGTATTAGCATTGCAAATTTTTAAAGTCTGATATAATTTCAGAATGAGACGAACCCTAGAAAAAATTTCACTATAACAAGATTATAGGAAGTAATAAATGGAATATTAGCTGGAAACAAATACTGAACTGTTTATATTGTTTTAAGTGCAAACGTGTTCATTTTTCGTAATCTGGGTGCATGTGATCAGTACCGCACCAACTCCATTTGGCGCCTCGTGCGAAATGACCGATGAAGCCTACCAGCTCCTACCCTAATCCACAGCGCCCAGTGCGGGGGCACCACTCTTGTTGCGGCTCCGCATGCTATAGAGATAGGTTTAAAAGAAATTCCTACTAGAAAATTATTTTTAAACCAACAAAAAATCCCTAAATTAAGATACTGTTTTCAAACAAATTGCATTTTAGAGAACAGATTTTTTTTTTTTTTTTTTTTTTTTTTTTATTCGACGGTGTGGAAATTGAAATCGCGCGATATTTAGAAGTTAAAAAAAAAATTGCACTAAATGTGAAATTTATTGGTCAGGTGTTGCCATCATCAAAATGACGTCAGCGTTACTCACGACATGCTTTTGCTTTATAATAGAGTTGTTACAGCTTTAAACATATGAGCTGTGAAATATTTTAGGTGGACTTCTTAAAAGTGGAGTGAAAGAAATGTTTTTTTTTCGTACAATGAAAAAGGCTTAACTTGAGTACTCAGTTTGTTACACAAGGTAGGTTCTTGAATACCACCTTCAACTTTATAGTGCTTTCATACATTCTTTTCAAGAGTAACTGACTCAATAATGATTCTAGTTATGGATAAGTTAAATATTTTCAGAGAACTTATTTCTGGTGAAAATTTCCAGCTTTTTGAACATCTTTCCTATAGTTGATATTAGTAGTGGTAAATGGTCGGACAAACGCGTCTTCAAATATACGGAAGTGTAATATGAATGTCGCATTGTTTAGACCGTTTCTTACGAATCGTTAAATGTTGTTGCAATATCTCCCGAAGCAATTTCAAAGGAAAGGATTAAGATTTCCAATTGAATACTGTAATTTTCGAAGATAACGCATGCGATCGTTTTTAAATTTGAAAAAAAATGAGTTTGATTCGCTCTTCCTTGATATTCAAAAGAGGAAGCGACTAATTCTGTTTGGCCTGGGGATAACTTATGAAGAACTGTGAAAGTTTCTTTTTATTTGAAGAATCTGCTAAACAACCTTAGATTGTTGTAATGATAGTATAAAAGCTGAATTCTGATTTATTTGATTATGCGTGAGGCAAAGTTGTAAAGTTTGCATTAATTGCTTTTTTCTTGACCTGCAGCTGTGTTCTTCTGAGTAAATTTACACTTTTACTTTCCCCCCATCCAGAAGAAGAAAATGTTTTAGAGACAAACTGGGTTAATACTTGCATAATCGGATTATGCAAGGTATAATGTTATAAAAAATGCTCGGAAAATTTCTATTCAATCTCTAAACATATGTTTATTTTTTTTTCTAGTTGATAAGTTAATTAATTATAGATTAATATAATAAACTATGTATTCAGAACTCACTATCGTAACACATTCTTTTTGTCTGAAAAATACATAAGTTTTATCGCAAGAAAATATTGAGTATACGTCTCAAAGGTACATTCTGTTACTACAGGGACTGTTGACAATAACAATATTGGCCATACACAAAACAACAGGAACAGTTCATCAGTTTTTTATGACTAGGTCTCTTACACTGAAAGCGAGAAAACAATGTAAGCTGATGCTTCTAAAAAAAATGTGTTCGAATTTCATTCAACGCGAGATTTATGCAAGAATACTTTGTATATATTTGTAAAATTTGTGTTTGTTTCTTCAAAACTTTAATCAATATACCTTATCTTGAGAATCCCTATCGTGTATCCAAATTTCAATTATCCTGGTTCCATTCTTAGTTCATAAGAGCCTAGCGTTTCAAATCCTCGCCCTTAAACAATATTTTTTAACATATCTACTGAATACAAAATTTTATTTAGCTTTATTTATGCTTTGCAAATGTCAAGCGACGTGTTCTTGAAGGCTTGATCTCAAACACTTTAGAACCAATCTGGTTATTAAAGAAAAAAATTGAAAATAAAAAAATGTAGTCTGCAGATTGGAGAAAGAACTTAGCAGCGAAATAATATAGAGGACTTGTTATTAAGTCTGTTAGTCAACTTCCAAACTCCCCTCGCTAATGTTAAACATATGGACGTAGAATGCATTCGTATATTTAAAATATCTCTTCAGGCAATTAATATTTTTAACTCCTTTTTTATGTGCACTCTTCTTAAAAGATGTCTTTTTTTTTCTTAGTTGTCAAAATATTTCTAAAATCTCTGTTAAATTTAATATTTTATGTGTTAAAAGCTGACAAACTGTGAGTAAGATTTTATCACTTCACATAAAATTAAGTATATATTTTAGAAATATTTTGACAACTAAGGAAAAAAGAGACATTCTTTAGGAAGAGTACACAGAAAAAAAGAAGTTATAAAAATTTTAAATTCTTGAAGAGCTATTATAAATATACGAATGTATTATAAGCTCATGGGAAATTAGCGATGAGAACTCGGAAATTGGCCGACTAACAGCCTTAATTTTTGAGAGGAATGGTCATGTGGGTTATTTATTTATTTATTTATTTATTTTTTTTTTTGTAAATTCTGCCTAGACGTCCTATGCTCATCTTTGGATACATATTTAGTTGGTTACTTTCGTTTTATTAACTGTCTCCTTAGTATCTATCTCCCCACTCCATGCACACAAACATATGAAGAAAATCATAAGATCTGAATATTATATTACTCTACTCATCCAAATACAAAGTCTTTAAATTCAGAGTGCTTAAAGTCACATTTTTAAACACTTTTCATATATGATTTGCCATTTAAAGTTAGTATGGCCAAATAAATAAATTTCATACTTTAAATACATTTTGTTTGAATGCTGTATAAAACATTTAATCGAAAACTTTTCTCCGTTTTCAGATATGGAGAGCATCATCCACCTCGACAGTCGTCACAACGAGCAGCGCCGCAGCAGGCGACAGAACCCGCCCTCTTCCGCGCAGCAGCAGGTGACATCTGGCGAGGAGGGCGGGGGCGGCGAAGGATCCGACCAGCCATCATCAGCCCGTCACCGACAGCAACACCAGCACCACCGTCCTCGGCGGCGGCCGCCTCCGGGCAACCCTAGACGGTCTCCCGACGACGCGGCCTTAGACTCGGCGCTGCCTTCGGACAGCGACCATAACTTTGACCACCACAGCTCCGAGGAGGAGCTCGAGGTCATAAACAGCGGCAGCCAGCCGGAAAAACGGAAGTGGGTCGGAGGTACAGCGGACGATTGTGACGAGGGGCTGCTCGTCTGCTGCCCCGTCCAGTTCAGGACTTCGCCTCCCGCACACGCACAGAAGCCAGGAAAGTGTTTGCGGCAGGCCAACATCCCGCCGCATGAGCTCTGCTCCGTGTCGCCCCGCAAGAGGCACCGGAGGACCCCCACCGCCATCCAGCGGCCCTGCCTCGACTTCGAAAAAATGCAGCAGGTAATGACGGCCGTGCACATCGCTGATAGTATAGTCCATTACTGTTAAAAAAAGTGAAATGAAAAGAGGCTCTCAGGCGGTTAAATTTCTGTTTAGTTTTACCGTAGATTATCTTGTCGAGTCAGGAGTCCTTTGAAGAATTTTAAGTTGAAATATGCATAATTAAAATGAATGTAGCTCTGAAAGCGGGAGAAATTGTAGTTTTGCTGACATGAAAGTGCGTTTTGATCCACTTTTTCCATAAAAAAAAAATCAACGCAAATCAAATCATGCATGACCTACAATCATTTGTTTGATGTCGGATGAAATTTAAACAATTTTCTCTTTTACTGCTTATATAAGATGATTGAGATATTTTTTATGATGAAATTTAAAATTTTTAATTCTGCTATTGTTAAGATTGGATTATTTCTTTCCAAGGAGTTTTTACATTTTATTGTATAGTGTCTTCTGTTTATAATTTTATATATTTGTTAGATATTATGAAGCCTCTTTTGCTTCATGAAAACTTTTGCCTTATTACTGAAGTAATAATATCGTAGCTATTGCAGAAAAACCACAGAAGTTTCTTTTACTTTTCTGTGATTATTGGAGAGAAAAGAAAAATTATGAAATTTGCCTGTATTTCATTTTGAAGCAATGGCTATTCTTTTATTAAATTTCTGCGGGGGAGGGGGGGGGGAGAAAAAGAAAAAGGTTGAAAGTTGTTTTCTCTTTCGGATTGAATTGCTGAGAAAATACAAAGTAACTGATCAATCTGAGATTTTGAAAATGAAATTTCCTTTGTTCATATTTCAAAGTGAAAATAATGAAAAATGCCACTTCATATTTGTGAGATTTTCTCTTGTTTTAAAGTTAATTTGTTTGATATAATATGTTACTTTTGTATACTAAGCATTACTGTATGAGCTAGCAGTGTGGTGTTGATGAATGGATTTAATATGTTATATTCAGGAGTCTGTTATTGACTTTTCAGGAGGAAACTGCAGTACAAATACAAAAAGCAGTTACTGTAAGATTACAAAAGTGTACTTGTTGTTTTTATTTTTCAACAACTTTAAAATATCGTCTGATGTATTTTTCACCTGATAGATTCACCTGGCATTTTAAACCCTCTTTCAAAATACCTTTCTGTAATTATGTTTTAGATAAAAGGTACTTTTTTATTCACAGGAAGTACTCCCATATTTAATGTGAATGTGCATGACTTTATCGAAGTACTCACTGTTTTGTATTATTCGACTTGCTTTTTTTCAAAAATCATCGCACAACGATCTAGAACAATTTGCATTGAACCCTTAGCGCACAGTAAACATTTTTTTAAACCTTTTAATACCTTAATATCTGTGATATTCTAGACATCGTGTTATTGAGAAGTTTTAACAGAATTTATTCGTCTGATGGCCTCTTTTGAAGTTATATGCCTTCCAAAATTGGAAAGCCGTGATGAATTCAGTGTTATGCTTATGTGATTAAGTCGTCCTCAATTCCATCTTGATCTCTAAAGTTTGTGTTGTAAATTCAGTATCTACTAACAGAAGATGGCATTTTGAACTTAGACTATTAAAATTTTCAATTTTACAAATGAAATTATTTCTATTTTTAATTTTCCACATTTTCACTTAAACACAAAAAAAATTTAATTTACTGCATGGGAGGGAGAACATGAACATTTATATTCCACTATTCCAAATACATTCACTCTTTTTGTTATTAAAACATCTAGATTACAAAAATCAAATTTCGCAAAAAATATGTTTTGTACGTATTTAGTTTCATTTGCATTTAGAAAATGGGCCGCGTTAATTTTTGGGATCAAATACAGAGCTTTATAGAAATCTAATTGGGTGTTTTATGTGTTATTTTGTGTTTTTAACTCGCTCGCATCCTAATATTGTTAAAGTTTTATTATATTTTTATTCTAAAATCGTATGTTTAGGAATGAGTCGTATTACTTAACTCGCAGTAATGTAACTAGGCTTTTGAAATCCTGGTTCCCTGGAACTCAGACACTTCCAAAAAACTACGTCCTTTTTCATTTTTACCAAAGTGAGTCAAATAAGACAGTCAACGTATTTAATAGAATATGCGCCTTTTTTGCTTTCTTTCAAGGTAAAACATATGCATCTTGAAGGAACCTATCGCATTTTTTATGCATCCCTCCTCCGATTTTTTGCTTAAATGATGCACTATAGCACATCCCAGCATCGCTGTTAATTGTATTTAAAAATTTTGTGTTATTCCTTCATACCACCGGTAATTTTTATCAAATCATACTAGCAAGCAGTCTATCCGAATATTAAGGCTAACAGATGTGATAATTGGAATAAAATGGGTGTTGTAACTGAAATGTAGAATTATATTTACTAGTATTAAGAGAGATGAACACTCGAGCCAGTTTTTGCAGTTATTTCGTAGAGATGGTCTTTAATGAAGCTGTAGCTGACGAATTGTTCTGTATATCGGAAATCTAGTTTCTCATTCGCCGCTGCTTTTATTCTTCAAATTTCGTCGCTTGATTGACTCTTATATAATTAATTTAATTTTTTACCAGCCATGGTGCTCGTTCAAGGACCTAACTTTCTCTTTACCAATATATCAAAACAATTCCGATGAATCAGTCAATTTGAAAAGACTTTTTGACTGTCTTGTCTCTTTAACCAAATTCGAGATTTAGTAGTTTCATCCCTAATATTAAGAACGAAAGTTCGGAAATACTACTTCATATCCAATTTTACATACTGAATACAGACATTCTTTACCTCTTGTAAATTTTCTCAAAAATTAAGCGAATATTTACGGAATCTGTGATTTGGCACAGCTGTTGAAGGTAGATCAGGAATATATGTTGGAGTTAGTATAATCGAACATTTTTATTTTTTAGTAAGCTGTCAATTACTTTATGTGAAATGGAATATTCAGTATCAGCGAGAAATTCATGTGTGAATGTAGATGGTGTGAAGGCAAACAAATAATTAGCGATGAATTAGGATTTTTTTTAAAGTCATAATTTAACCTTATTAACAAAAACATAGCTGTCAAACCTTCCAATTTTTTTACTACCACAATTTTGTGAATAGAAATACAGTAGACTCCCTTAAAGCAGAGATATTGCTAATTTTAGAATTTTGAGGATTTCTGGTCACTATTTTGTTTACATTTTTAAACAGTAATTTGAAGTTAATAATGCACTCAAAATTATAGTGAATGCTTACAAGTAAAATAAGAAAAATTAAGGAAAAAATTAAAGTAAAGGTCAAGTAAATAAGTAATAATGCATAACTAAATATGCATAATGATGAAAATTTTTTTCTTGAATTATTCAGTGAAACTCGCCTTATAAATGTACACTAATAATTTACACCAAAATCTTAAAATAACAAAGTTTTATTTCATGTTTAGCCATACTTAATAACCAAAAAAGCTTGATTAATACATAAATGTATTTGGTAAAAAGATCGCGATTGCCACTGATATCAGCGCTATCTTGAAAAATTTCAGAAATAAATTTATACTTCCATCATGAGAAAACATGAGTTCCATCATATTAAAATGTATTCCATATTAAAATGTGTACATAATTATATATATATATATATATATATAATTTAAAATTAGATGATTATTCGGAAATAGTAGTAACAAAAAATCGAAAGGTTTGGCTGCTGTACAATAGCTATACAGTTTTATAGCAGATTTCATTTTTAGAGCCTAGTTTACTTAAAAACAGGCAGCTTATTTTGTATTTGTATTTATATGCAACTTTCTAGCAGTTAAATTGATTTTAACAATTTAGTTTAATCTCAATTTCAATGGAGAGATGTAGTTGAAAACTATTCTTGTTTTATTGGTGTTTTTCCTTTAAAGTATCCTATAATTGTGCAAAACAGAACAAGTAAACAATAGGGAATATGCTTGTCAAGGGATTGGTGGGCGAGGTTTCATAAACTTGCGTTATGTATTAGTTATCTCAACTTACCGGAAGATTTATTATCTGTCAGTTACAAAATGTCCAGTGTATCATTTTGTGGTGAGGAACGTTCTATAATTTAGATTTACTTCACTTTAGAAATCGTACGTATTTAGGAAACACCCAGGTTTCCCAGTTTTATATAGGAATATCTGGAATGCTAGGTGGAACGTTTTGGAATGATGACTTTGACTTATGATGATGACAGTAATAAATTGAACAAATGATTTATTAACACCGTTCAAACATGTTTCCTTTGCATGCGGCGTATTACTGATGCATTCATATACATATGGAGAGAATCACTGTTTTGAATAAACTTCCAATGAATAGTTAAAACTTTACGCTTTTTTTTTTAAATTATTATTTGACAAACCTTATTTTCTTATCTGGTTAAAAAACTAGTACTATATTTATTTCCCTTATTACAAAGTAAAATTTTGTTGAATCTACTAATATTAATTAAATAATTGAATATATAGAGATGCACAATTTTTACTTTTAAAATTTTAACTCATAAAAACGAAATTGTTAATTTCAAAACCTGCGAGGTAATTTCATGATCTCAGCCGATCCTAGCAAACAAAACAAATTTTCCTTGGAATAAATGAATAAGTTGCATTAAAATTGATATTTTATTCTTTGAAACAAAATGGTCTGACTTTAATTATTAAGGATGAGTTCAGGTTCTTTTTCCGGAACCCGAGCACGACGGTTTGAAATCAGAGCCTGAAAAAATTTGCCATCATAGCCCGAATCCGATACCAAAGTTCGCAGTAAAAATTTTTTTAATAGCATTTTAAATTTGTTTGAGATTAATTTTATCATTTATAAATATCTTTATATACAGATATCTATTAATTCTAAAAACTCTTCCATGATGACGACATTCCGTCAATTTCATATCCCTGATAAAGAATCCATAAACCCCGAATTTGTATGATTTTATATTTATTAAATGAAAATCTTTCTATACTAAAAAGAACCCGTTTTAGTGATTGCCGTTTTAATTTATGATATTTAGATATATTAAACTTAATATTCTGACTAAGAAAAAAATGAACCCCCTCCTTTTACTCTTTTAAAACGCGAAATGATATCTTCCGGTACCGACAACCTTTCTGAAAGCACAAATCTCTTAAGGTGGTTCTTAAATGATCTGCTCGCGCGAAACTTTTGACACATTTCCTGATTCATTTTTAAATGCAAAGGCATGAAATTGGCAGGCTTGACTATTGAAGCGATTTGTAATCGACATGAGTTTTGCCTTTATTAGTAAATAAATTACTTATCGAGTTATAAGTGATTTGTGTCAAATGACTGCACGTTTTTCGCCTTTCTCGTACTGCCGCGTCGGGAATTCGGTTCAAAACGCCGAGTTTGACTGTCTCTTCTGAAAGATCTTCTGCCTTTACCAAAAAATGGAAAATGTCTTTCGATTACAAAGTTTCTTAATAAGAGCACATTTTGATACATTTGCGAACAAAAATGAATTAAAAAATGTGTCATAAAGTAGCCAATTTGGATTTGAGAACAGTGTTAAAACGCAAAATGGATATCAGGGAAAACACTGCGGGGTAAAATAATTCTCTGGCAATTTCGTGAAACGACTTCCACCAAATAATTTTGTTGAAATGGTAAATATAATATTTTTTTAAACCAAAGATATCGTTAGAACCGAAAAGATACCCGAATAAGTGAAGTTTTTTCTCTTTTGTAATCCCATCTGAGAAACCTAGATGGCAATTTAAAACTGCAGAAAAAACGGAAAAGATGAACACGAAATCAACCCCCAAGAAATATATATATATATTTTAAAGAGTAAATACTAATATTTTTTAAAACCAAAAAACCGTTAGAGCTGGAAAGGATTCTGGATATGTGGGTGTTTATTTATTTATTATTTTTTTTTTTTTTTTGTATTTCCGTCTTAGAAAACGATAGGGCAGTTTTAAAATGCAGACAAAATGAATCGGAAAACATGAATATCAACATGAAATCGAACTTTAGAAATATATATATATTTTAATTTTAAATATTAATATTGTTTTAAAGAAGACACCGTCCGAAATGGATAGGTATTCTGAATAAATGTTTTTTTGTATTTTTAACCTGGACTCTCACGGGTGGCAGTTCCTTCGTCTGCTTAAAGAACCCAGAAAAGCTCTGAAAGATACAGACGCAATAGGCAGCACGATGGAAGCTCGCAATTTTGTGACAGTCATTAGGGTTTTAATAACTGTTAATTATCAAAAAATCCGAAAACTGACTTTGAGATTCATAACTTTAGACATAATACAGGTACCTTCCTATCTTGTAGCTCGGTGCCCAGCGGTGTTTTTAGAACATAGCACATACACAGAGAGAGAAAAAGAGACAAATTTCTATCTGTGTTTGTTATATATTATTTTTTTAAAAGGAAAGATACCGTTAAAACCAGACAGGTACAACGAAAAGTTTGGTGGTTTTTGTAACTCCACGGCAATGGCTATTTCAAAATGCAGAAATAAAGGGAACACTTTTTCCTATGTTTGCTTTAAGAACCGAGAAAGCTTTATTTTTTTCCCCAAATTACAATTTTGATACTAATTCCTACGCAGAAAATTGCAAAATTTTTGCTATAAAAATTTGAAAGTTAATTTAAATTCTCTATCTAGATACATGGTCTTTGCAATGATTCAAAGTGGTTTACTGCCATTAAGGATCATTTAATATAACCGATTCTCTAAAACCGGGATTTACATAATTTATTTAGATCTTTAGAAAAGTGCTAAAGAAAATATAAACACCCATAGAAAGTTATTATGAAATAGAGATTGGGAAATTAATATTATAGTATCGCTATTAGTTATAATTAATTTTTTAAAGGGGTAAGTTGCATTTTATGTTATGCAATTTTGCAATTTTCACTGTCTACAGTGTAGATGCCAACCTTTGTAGTACCAGGTTATATTTAAAAATTTTAAAGATCTTCTTGGGCGCATCACTCAAAACACAAACACACACACTCATTTACTGTTTGTGCATATGGTTTGCAATGCGTAAACATACACAACCCATTAGCGGATCTACACAGATTTATGTTTGCGAAAAATTTAAATGCAAAGCGTAACGAAACTTCTTTACGAAGGCCACAAAAAATGAAATTGTACCCAAAAATATCTTTTCCATGCAAACGAGTGTTTCAATATTTTCTTCATGGCAGATGTAAAAAGAAAAAGTGTACAGATACAAAGAGGCCTTTACAAATTTGATAAAATCTGGTAGCCAGCAAAAAATTCTAGTCTCCAGTAAAAAATACCCCCCTCCCAAATCATTGATTTTTAAAAGATATTTTTTTTTAATGAATTAATTGAGAAAAAATTGTAACAAGCATAGTTCAGAATTATTACTTGCATAATTACCAGTGAATTTTTATCCTGCTTTTCAAAGCGTAAACCAACATAGCGAAAAATGTCCAAGCCGGGGTATCGAACCCGGACCCTTAGAATAGCGCTCCAATGTTTTACCTTTGAGCTCGATCCCCCGGCTTGGACATTTTTCACTATGATGGTTTACGCTTTGAAAACCAGGATAAAAATTCACTGGTTATTAATCAAGGATTACAGGCGTTATTCACTGCTGAAATAATGAATTAAAAAATTAACTACGTATTACTTACATAGTTTAGAGTAGCACATAATTTAGAAAGATAATATAAACTAAGTTTTCTAATGAAACTTATCAAAATTATATATATCTTTGAAAAAAGAAGAACTTCTTTAAAGGCTGAATTACGCGCATGTTTGTTTGGTGAATGCTTCCAGTGTCCAGATAGTTGAGTGCTACAAAATGTATATTTGATGAGGGGGACATGAACTAGTGAAGAAGGAAAACAATTTATTTTCCTGTCGAATTCAATCAAATGAATCTGATTTTAATATTTTAAAATTTTGCATTTGATGAACAGATTTGTGCCAAATTAAAAATAAAAGTTTAAAATATTTTTTGTTTGAATATAATTTCTAAGTTTATTTCTTAATATTTTGTAATTTTAAAACATCTACAAAGAGACATCGTGTGAGAATTTTAATTAAACATTGTGACAAATATCAGTAACAGATGCTGCTCTTGATAGAAATTGTAGGCAAGTAATTGCCGTAAACATATTGATTGTAAAAAAAAATTAAGCTTATTTATATACATAAGGCGGCTCGAATTAAAAAAATCTTCACGTGCTTATAAAATAAATCCTAATATGGGAAATTTCAAAATTAATTACGTTTGCAAAATTACTCAAGAGTTATGTAATACGCATTGCTAAAATAAACCTTGTTCCAAGCTGGTATTATGTAATCGGAATCAGAAAAAACTCCACCAGATTAAACAACTTGGTCGCCAGATAAAAATACGCGGTCGTCAGTGGCGACCACATTTGTCAAGCCCTGGCACATTTTCTTACTTTCATTCAAATCGACTTTCTATTCATGAGTACAAAACATGTTTCTATACGTTTAAATTTATGTAGACTTTGTGGGCCCAATGAAAGAAGTCGATGGGCGTAAATGCTCACGAATGCGCGTGGTTGGTGAACCCAGGTGTATATGTGTAGACTCTACCTATTCGCCTATGCTCATGAATTAGTTCTGCATCACTGAAAGATCTGAATAATTGCTATCGATAATAATTTAAACAAGAACGAAAAATCATGTGTCAAGCATAGATTATGAAGCACTTTCCAACACATTCAGAATACTCTAACAAAACTTCACTGTTTTATAAGGTGAAAGATGATGTCTACGTAAACAATCTGGAAAATTCTTAACACATTTGAAAACCGAATTTCATTAATTACCATCAACAGTTGGTAAAATGCCCGAATTTGTTTCTGTGTTGCCCTGTTTAGGATCTATAGATTTGTATATATACTACATAATATGCTAAACTTTAATTCAGTTAGGAAACACATAGCACAGTTCAAAATTCTCATTCAAAAATTTCCGTCAATAAACGGAAATGTACTCGAGATTTTTTGTGCAGACTTGTATATGATCTGTAGAATTTATTCACACCAAGTAATATCCAAAAAAGTAGTTAAATTTGAAAACTCACTTCCAGCAATTGTTTTTTCCCCGTTGTAATCGTTTCTATCTGCGATTTTAGCAATGTGTTAAAATTAACAAATTCACCCATTCTCATCTTTTGAGTCATGCATCATAGCAAGGTCATTTTGTAGAGAGATGTGTTATTTAAAATTATTAGTCATTTGGCACTGGATAATTTATTTTAGGGTTTTTTCCCCCCTCATAATTGCAATCAATATTTGTATCAGAAACGGCAGTTTTTATATTGCGATGCCGTGCTGTCACCGTAAATGATTTTTCTTCTGAGCCCACACACAGATACATCTTTAGATCCGCATTAACGTGGAATGCCAGTGTAATGCCCGTTAAGATCATTATTGTACGTTTTTGAAAAATACTTTATTTTCAAACGAAAATCCCCATTAGATTAAACAAACTTTCAACAACAAATTCCATAAAAATGAAATTAATCTGATCATCAAGAAGTTCAGAACAAGAAATTGATTCGTAGTCTCCCTTCTGACTGGTGTACACTGCTGCTTGGTAATGGTGGTTCTGAAACAAACAAATAAAAGCTTATAAATTTTAAACAACCCATCTGCGGATGAGCTGCAGAAATTTGCGAAAAATTTAAATGCAAAGGGTAACAAAACGCACCGTTATCGCTGAATGTAGAAATCTGGCAAACCATTAGATTTCTCAAAAATTATATTTAAATTTTAGAGTGAAGTTTTTGGGGGAAAATGCAAAAGTTTTTTTAGAAGCCATTTTTTGTCAAAAAATAGGAATAAAAAAGACAAATTTACTGTGTCACCAGATAAATACTTGAGAAATGTAGGTTCACCCCAGTTTGAAAGTTGATAGCTGGAATACTAAGTTGTCTATACGACCAGTTCAAAAGACACTCCTTTGAGAAACATTCATTTAACAGACATTAAAAGAGGTATTCAATTAATATTCGTTAATAGAATAAATATTCATTTAAGGGTTTTGGAAGAGGCATTTGTTTTTTTGAACTATAGCGCAGTTTTATTTAATTGAATACTCAGCAAGACTATGTTAGTAACGAAACAAAACAAAGAAATTTTTAGGCTAATTTATTTACCATAATATTCTGGCGCATAACACGCATTTACTATTTCAGACTATATTTTTCTATTTTTTGATATATTCGCCACCCATTTCATTGCAAAGTAACAGTCATATAATGTGTAGCATGAAAATATTTTAAGGAACATCGGAAACGTAATAACAAGTACAAACATAAAATATGAGCTAAGCCTATACTGCTAAGCCTATTTCTCTACCGAATCTCCACAAAGCGTTTGGAATCGTACTCTTGTTCTCTGAACTAATTACGTCATCTTTTCTTATTCATTAATTTGGAAATCTCAATTACTTTTCTTATATTTTTTTTCTTTTTATGTATGTGGGATTTTTGGTTGTGTCCATTCGTATTAGATGAAATAAAGAGTCCGGTGTCTAGTTCACAATTAATAGTCCAGAATTTTTTCGATATTAAATCACACAGAGGATTTTAATAAATCTTGATTATTTATAGCATATAAAATATTTACACGATATTGACTATTAAGTAAAGATACTTCGACCATCTGTCGAATTGCTACACTTAAAGATTATGCGATTCATCTAATGGCGTAAAAATTAAAGAATGACTCCATGGAGACCCGTTTGACCACGATGAAGTCTAAAACTACTCCGCTATTGTTCTCACGATGAAAATGCACTGCTCATCAAAATTTTATCTTTCGGGAACTTGGGTTCCAGATCACGAGTCTCAATTAAAAATTCGATGCGGCTCGCTATCCAAAGTTCAGATAACGAACACTTGCGACCACATATATAATACGCGCACCTATTTAATTTTGATAAATTTTCTTGTTTCGAAAGTGCGCGTTATACACCGGAATATACGTTATTTACTTATTTCAATGGTTTTACACCAGCATCCCACATTTAACATAGATGCGGGAGCAGATGTGTGCAACATTCCTAAATCATTCGTCTGGATTAACGTCAGAGTCCGAGATTTACGGAATGTAAAGTTTTGAAACTGTGTCATTTAAACTAATTTTCTTCTTGCGCAACTTTGAATTTAGTTAATGTACAGCTTTTAAAAGAAAAATAATAGTTTCTCTTTGCATTTTGCGAAAATTTGATGAAAATAATTTCTCTTTTTTTTTTTCATTCTTTACTTTCTGGGGTAGATTTGAGTGCGCTGAACTAATAGAGTTCCAAAACTCGAAAACTAATGTAAAATGCGGAAGTTCTTTAATCTTAACGAAATAAGAGTAAAAATATACTTTTTTTTTTTTTTTTTTTTTTTTTTTTTTTTTTTTAAAGGTTTGCTAGGTTTGCTCCTGTTTTTAAAGTGGTTCTTTACGCCTGACGAAGAAAGACAAAGTTCTTTTGAAAGGCCTAGTGCATTCCTTATTTTTACGGTGTTATTAAGAAGTTTTTTATGCTTTTATAGTATCACACCAGTATATTCAATACTTTAATATTATACTGCTAAGCCTATTTCTCTACTGAATCTCCACAAAGTGTTTGGAATCGTACTCTTCTTCTTCTCTGAACTAATTACGTCATCAATTTCTTGTTCATTAATTTGGAAATCTCAATTCCTATTCTTATCTTTATATATATATATATATATATATAATATGTTTCAATGGTTTAATTGCACAGAAAGCTTATATATATATATACAATTTTTATATCCGATGTATAGCGCGCACGTATAAATTTTGAATTTTGATCAATTTTCTTGATTCAACAGTGCACGTTATACGCCGGAATATACGTTATTTACTTATTTCAATGGTTTTACACCAGCATCCCACCTTTACACTTTTAATATAAATGCGGGAGTAGATGTGTGCAACATTCCTAAATCAAAGCCCGAAAGCTTTCGTCTGAATTAACGTCAGAGTTTGAGATTAACGGAATGTAAAGTCTTGAAACTGTGTCATTTAAACTCTTTTCTTCTTGCACAACTTTGAATTTAGTTAATGTACTGCCTTTAAAAGAAAAATAATAGTTTCACATTGCATTTTACGAAAATTTAATGAAAAGAATTTTTCTTTTTTCCATTCTTTACTTTCCGTGGTAGTTTTGAGTGCGCTGAACTAATAGAGTTCCAAAACTCAAAAACTAATGTAAATTGCGGAAGTTCTTTCATCTTAACGTAAAATGAGTAAAAATATACTTGAATTTTTTTTTAACGACATAAGTAAAGAGTAAATAGTGTTATATGAACCAAAATGTCTACAGAAGGCAAAATAATTACACTCCAAATTTGTTTTTGTTTTTTTCATTTTTAACAAAATAAAGTAAGAGTTTAAATTTATGGAATGGTAATATTTTATTTGAATGTAGTTTTACAACATGAATATCAAAACTAAGTTAAAAAAATAATAATACAAAATGGGTATTTGTATATTTATTTAATGTGCAATTATTTACATAAATTTAATTATAATAAAACAAGTTAAAATTTCGTATGTCCATAGTTTAAATTTCGATGTCCTTTGGCTTTAATAAGTGTTTTAAGGTGTTATGACATAAATTCAATTTCATTTTTGTGATTACTGGTGAATTTATTTTCGAATTTAAGTGTTCAATAGCATCTGTGGTTGGTTTTCTGGAATATGTTATGTAGATCTGGGTACTGTTGAGAGTCGTCTTGGAGAATTGTAAAGCAGCCATGTTTTTGTTACTACAACATTATGTTTACGATAATTTCCTACTGGAAGTGGAAAGTTTTCTCTAGACTTAATTTCCTACCATGACTCAATAATTTATAGCTCTACAGATCAATATATCCTAAAGCTGTGGCTGTAGTATCAATAAAGTTTAGATTTTCAACTACGTTAGAAGCTGCGCACTCCCAAATATTAACATTCTCATCTGCATGTTTCAGAGTTAGTTAGAAGTGCAAGTTTAGGATCTGAGAAATTTTATTTTCTTGCAATATTTTCTGAAAACTTTGTGGGAAGAATTTTTAAATTTTGCTCTTCTTAGCAAAACTACCTTATGTAAAAGAATCCCTTAGTTTATCTCTTTAGGACAAAGCAAACTCTAAACGTGTTTACCAATTTTCGTCACTGATGAAGGTATTTTCTCTAAAATTTCTTTCATTATGAAAAATATTTTTTATTGTTTGAGATGTCACCGTAATACTAGAAGATGCTCGAAGATCAGATCTTTTGTGAGCTTTTGAGGTTTTCTGAGCTTTGGATTTTTAACCATATTCAATTTAATGATAGTATGCTGAATACCAGATATATTAAATTTCGCCAAAACTAGTTTATGTCATTATTTTTAATTACATGTGAATTATTTAATTACATCTAATGTAAGGAGATGAAATAAATGTTTATTTATATTATACAAACAAAAATGAGGTTAGAAGTTCCAATCTTCATCACTTGATTGAAAGCTATAATCACTATCGTCTATGTGATCAACAAATTTAGGAACATAATCACTGTCCGTGTCTGACATAAATATTCTATAAAATCACTATCTTATCAGAGATACAAACAAAACCGAAAGCGAAACACTACAATTTACGAAAGACAACTGAACAGAATGGCCAACGCAGAAACAAATGTTTTTTTGGACACGTAACGCCATCTATTGGGTGCGAAAATAATCATTGCTATAAAGCCCCTACAAAAAAAATCAATCATAAAAGCAATTAGTGACGAAAAAAAAAACAGATGCTTAGAACATCGCACATACGTTCTGGTATTTCGAATAGAAGAGTTCATGCTTAAGGGGTTAAAGTTGTTTCATAAACTTTTCTCTTTTTTTTTTTTATGCTAATATACTGGAGTGTCTAATTGCGGGTTTATATGTAACACATCCACTTTTTTCATAGTTTCTGACTTATGTAACCCTCAGTTGTAAGTGAATATATATATATAAATTTTTCTTTTCAAATTTCTCGGTAGAATTTTCCTTTTTATGGAACTCAGTAATGAGATTTCTACTATCCAATGATGCTTCTTAAAGTTTTAGGTTACCTTTTTTGATAAATCCGTAAATAATTAGATGATGGTTATTTAAAAAATATATATGAAAGCATCAATTATATACACCCACTATTTGAAAAATCTTTGAATCATTAACGCTTTATAATAGTATCATGAATTATCCAAAGTGTACAAATACTCTTTTGCATAGAATTTTCAAACTTTTGAAGCTAAAATTCTATCGTTTAAATAAAGTAAAAATAAAAAGCTTTCCATATTTCACTTAAAGAGTCAACGAGTAAATATTTTTATACAGTTGCAGTCGTGCATTATTTATTAATAAATCTTTCTCAAGTGTACAATTTTGAAAATTACAAAAAAAAAAAAAAAAAAAAAAAAGTTTTAACAATTGCATTGAACTTAAATTTTACATAATATTGAATAGATATAATAAAACATTTAAATAATTTTAAGAATTGAATGATATAAATTATTTAGCTTTACTCTACGAAAATTTATAAAATAAATTTTTGCGTACAAACCGGCAGTTTTCGTAAATGTGCCTTATGCTTTAAGCATTCAGATATAATTGATTTGTCACATTCGTTAGTAAAAGAGTGAATTTTTCGTCTAGGTAGCAGCTTGAAATATCCTTTAAAAGGAAAATGTATCTCGGGAATTACTACGCCCTTACAACTAGGCGTGTTCCTATCTTTTTAAAGGGAAATGCTTATCTATCTGCTGCTTTGGGTGGGGGACTTCCAAGAGAAGCACATTCTTTTCGTATCAACATTCGAGAGCATATATTCACTGTACTTAAATATATATCCAATAAAAATTTTAATCGAAGTGAACAGTTTCATTTACTAAATATTACCACTGCCTTTATTTTTTTGTTCTTTCCTGTCATCCTGCTAAATGCTGAGAAAAATAGGAATGAAGATCTTTTTGTCATGGGGGCAATTTAACAACTGGTTACTTCTAGAACCAAAGATTAGTTATAATTAAATTATAGAAAATATTTTTATATTAATTGGTAGTTAGAAATTTTGTAAAATAATTAACATAACTTATTTTTAGTACTTTGGAATCAATAGTCGAATTAAATAATATACAGGTAAACTTTGCCAATTCGACGTCGAGAACGAAAAATATTTATCCGAATACTGACTCAGTGATTTTGCACCAGATCTATTTTACATAGTATTACATTACATTGTGTATATACATACATACATACATATATATATATATATATATATATATATATATATATATATATATATATATATATATATATATATGTATATATATATATATATATACTGAAAACTGAGCCTATATAAGAGAATCCTATTTTAAACGAAAGAAATATACCATACAATTATGCCTTCGAAGACTGAAAACTATGTAAAACTGAATTTTAACCGGTTCCTTACAATTCCGTTTTCACAGGTATTCGTATATGTATAAACATACAAATATAATTGCAGGATTTTTTGCTATTCTTTAGTGTCAAACTTAAAATAACGTCTTTCATGCTTCAATTCAGAAAAGTTTATTTAATGTCGACTAATCCCAGTTTGTTGTTGTCGTTATTTTGTCCCTTGGGAAATGTATTGGTCCATTTGTATTTTTAAAAAAGGCGGCTTGTCAGCAATGGCAAGTTACTATATTTACTTAATTTTGAAAAATTAATTCTTAAATACAGTCAAACACTGTTATAGCGATCCCAGGTTATTACTAAACCCTGAATACAACAACCGACATTTTGCTCCTTTACGATTTCTTATATATACTTATTGTAAAAATTAACCATTGAATATATATATACGTTACGGTTAATATGATTAATCCGGTCATTAATAATAACCGGATTAATCATATTGACCGTAACACACACACACACACACACACACATATATATATATATATATATATATATATAGAGAGAGAGAGAGAGACATATACATTGTATTGATATAAAAACCGGAAAAAAATCCGTGCGTTGAGGGCTCGTTAATGAGGTTTCTATCGTTATCTGTTTTAAACTGATTTATTATCATAGTTCACTTTTCCAGTTCTTGGAGAAACATTCCGATAGTCTTAGAAACTAAGAAACTACACTGCAAAAAATAATTGTTGATTTTACAGTATAAAACTGGCACCCCAGCTGCCAGTATTATACCGTAAAATTAACAGTATTAAACAGTAAAATAAACAGTAATACGCTGCCGCGCAAGCAGTAATACGCTACCGCGCGCGCGGTAGCGTATTACTGCTTGCGCGGCAGCGTATTACTGTTTATTTTACTGTTTAATACTGTTAATTTTACGGTATAATACTGGCAGCTGGGGTGCCAGTTTTATACTGTAAAATCAACAATTATTTTTTGCAGTGTATTAGTATCACAAATAAAATTATAAAATACTCATACACACTTTGTTATCTCTTATGAAAATTATATTTATTCACATATTTTTAAAGTATTTAGAAATACCATTTAACGCCGGAGCAATGTATTTAGCGATGCAGAAGTCATAAGCTAATTCTGTGACACGGCAATTGTATCCGAAATTGGACATCATTATGAGAGTGAAGTAATTGACAGTCTTGCATTTGCGCGTGATGAAACATAGTTTTCTTCTGTTGCCTACCTCATCATTAAAAGTATTGTTTGCTAATTGCGTTAAATGTCAATGGCAGTAACTCGTTATCCGAATCTTACTCGTAGCTAACGTGCCTTTAAGTGCAGTTTAGAATGGGTTAGTGCAGTAATTTTAGATTTCTCGATAAGATATAATGAGCTATCTTTTTGGCGCTGCTCGATTTCATCTAAATCACATTGTTCACTCTCATAATGGAGGTATTTAAAATTTATCCAATGATATTCAATAAAACATTAAACATTTCAAAGTTCCGAAATTTTCATTTTGATATCAGAGGAATAAAATATGACAGTTTGGAAAATATTAACTTACGCTAATTGACATATTATATCAAGGTGTAAAAAAATAAATAAATAAACATGAGCGCTATTTTATATGTTTAAAAAAAAAATAATAAATTTATTATATGAACGAAAATAGTTATTTTTTAGTGGTATTTTATGTGAAAGAGAATGGAGAAAATTGTTTAAATATTTATTTTTAGACTTCAAATTAATTTTGATACAATTTTCTAAATGTTAGTTTACGATAAAGTTGGGGGTCCGACCGAAAGTTCGATTTCGATGAAAAAAATATCCGAACTTCACTGCATACCAAAACTAAAGTCGGATCTCATAAGTGCTTGCTTACAAAAAGAAAAAAAAAAAAAATGTTGATTTTACAGTATAATACTGGCATCCCAGCTGCCAGTATTATACCGTAAATTAACAGTAATAAACTGTAAAATAAGCAGTAATACTCTGCCGCGCATGTAAAATGAACACTTTTTTTTTTTGCAGTGGAGCCCGTAGTGAGTATTTTTAATTATTCTATCAATGTTTCACGATTCGCACAATATTGATGACAATTAGGCACTTAATAGTAACAATAATAGTACATTCTTTGTAGGAAAAAATAAAACAAGATGTGTATGACTAAAGAAAGATTTTTTTTTTTAATTAGTTTTGATTTATGCATTTGTTTTATACCAGAACAAATAATACATTTTTTTTTTCAAAGAATCTTTATAACACTGAAAAGTTCTCACTATAAAAGGCATTTTTATTCTATGCATTAACTTACTAAAATGCTGTTTGTAATCAACCATTTATTGAGATCACTGCTATACATTTTTCCAAAAAAATATTAATTAAATGCAACTTCGCTCCTTTTGAATAATAAGATCAGTTAGATAATATTTTTATGATCAATAAGGTGTTATAAAGGTAAAAATAATACTTTTCAACTGTTATCAAGTTCACTATATTAATGTAAATTTTAAGCTGTAGTCATTTCTCACTAATATAGTTCTCGATTAAACGCGGCTCTCAGTCCTATGCACCTTTTTCAATGTCTGGGCATGGGGAATAGGAAAATAACGCTTTATACACCGGGGTCCTAAGTGATAGGAGCTATAATTTAATTGGGAAATAATAAACATAATTATGTTAATCCACATATAAACCATATAAATTTATTTTATCGAACTATATAGGGAATATAAATGTAAAGAAATCATTGTCAAACAATTATTACAATATAATAAATTTCAATTTCACTGGATATGCAATAGGAGCAAAATGATAAGAACGGAACAGATTTTTCTAAATTATAGAAATATTGCATGTCAATTATGCTTCCCTTTCTGTTTAATAATTTAAATGCAGCGTTTTGGATAAGATTTAGAAGGTTTCGAGCTTGTCGAGGTGACAAAACACGCGATGCCTCACAAATAGCAGATTTTAATTCTGCTTTCAAGTTATACTGGACCATTTGACTTTTTTTTATTCTGAACTCGAAACGTTCGTAGATATTGTGCACTCGAAACGTTCTCCATGGGATTTAGAACGGGAGTATTGCCCGGCTAATCAAGTATAGGAATCTTATTACCTTCAGATCACTTCTGTGTGTCTTGCAGAGGGAAATGAGGCATTATCTTGTTAAAAAATAAAGGGCGGCAATTTTTTTCATCTTGGTTCAACAAATGACGTTATAACATGTAGCGTTCGAAATCCTTGGTGGTCCGTTGGTCCGAGACTACCAAAAATTCAATCGGACCACTAATTTGAAAAATTTAGTGGTCCACAGGACCAGTAACTTTTTTTCCCTCTCTGACAGGTAAACATAAACTTTCCTGTACCTGAGAAAACCGCAACCAAACACAAATCCCACAATTCTATTTTATAAAAAGAAAAATGCATTAAACCTTAGTTGAAATAAATAATCGGAAATAAAATATCTAAATAATTTTATACTTTTTTCTTTATGCACTGTTTATTTAATTTTTAACAAATTATAATTTTACATTTTATCATGCTGAAAATTTTGAATAACTGCAAAGGAAGTTTGGCTTATATTCTAGAAGAAGGGGAGGGGGGAGGGGGGAGGTCACAAAAGTTTAAAGGGATTTAATAGAATTTTATGTAGCGGACCAGTGATGATGACTGTGGATCAGTAAATTCTCATGCTTACTAGTCCTTGGAACCAGTGACTTTTTTTTATCAATTCTATCGCTGGTGAATATAGGTATGTCTATTTTGTCTCCCTTCTAGAAAAGCAATTCTAAGCTTACCTCCTGAGGAAAAAGCAACTCAAACTATTGGGAGCCTCTACCTAGTTGACACGTGTAAAACATGTCCTTTTCCTTTCGAAGGCCATGCCCATGCCAATATGAATGAATACCATCCGTAGCAACGAAATTAAACTTCTTTTCATAACTTAATATCATTTTAGACCAATTCTTCTGTTGATTCAGATGTTTCTCTGCAAACTGAATGCGAGCTTTTTAATAGCCAGATGTTAAACATTGACATCGACGTGGTTTTACATATTTAAAGATTCCTGACCTTTTTATTGTTCTTCTTATAGACCATAGTGTCTTCATCTGGTTTCTAATTTGCTTTTCTGTCATTCTTTTGCTTGGACCATGCAAACAGTGAAACTTGCGGATCGTTTCAAAAGAATTCTCGGCATTTCTGTAGATTTTGCAGTACCATAAATAGTTGAATTCTGTCGAAATTAAAAATGACAGTATTTGAACGTGGAATTTTATCAGCAATTCTTTGAAGTTACATTCCAATGTTGTTATAAGCTAGAATTTGGCCTTTTTCGAAGTCAAAAAGCATTTTATTTCTCTCCATCGTCAAAACGTTTTGCGAACTAAACGATTAAGCTCAGAATCTCTTTTAAATATTTTGTTAAATGACGTGTGAAAATATCCACCAATCATGTGCCGCGGTTTCGAAATATTTACGGCTTTTTTATCATTTTGCTCAAGCATAAATTTAACAAAATACATATTAAACAAAATACACACACACACACACACACACACACATATATATATATATATATAATATATACAATTTTTGTAACTGGTTGCTTTAATATTAATTGGAATATCATTTATTTAATTTTAACAGGCAGATTTGCGCATTTGCATGGCAAACGTGAAGTGATATCTTTGTTTTTGTGTAATTTCTATCATTTTTCACCCCAGTGTATTTTTAGCCTAAATTAATTTCTGAGCCACCTCCCTCTGCTATGCGCGGACAAATTTGGAGACTTAGCAAAATTTATAGAGCCTTTCTCACTAAGAAACCAGAATTTTATCCCTAAAAAGTATATCGAAAAAGAAGTTTATGATGTTTCTTCTAATATCTTAATTTTTCATGTAAATTCTCTTTATAAGCACTGAAACGCTAACGTATTAGTAAATGCAATCATGCATTTTATGAATAATGAAATGATATTGCATAAACGTGGCTTAAGAAAAGCAAATTAATATTGATAGTTCTTTTCTTAAAGTTTAAGTGGCTTGTTTTTTATGTAAATAAAACAAGTTTTTTTCCCCAAGTGTTAAAGTACATAACATAATGTAATACTAGGGTTTTTACTATACACAATTGAAATAAATTAAATAGCTAAATGTTATAATTATTTTTAAGGATAGTATTATCTTTTCAATAAAGTTTTATAGTATATATATTTTAATTAAGATACAAAGTTTCTCCTTTACGCGTTGCTTTCAGTTATGTTGTGAACTTATTGTAAATATATCTCTTCAATCAGGCATAAGCGAGAGGTCACTGCATTCAAATTAGTAGAAATATCGATGACAAATTAAATATCTTCGGCATTTATAGTGTAAAAATATAAATACATATTTTTAAATTTTTACTGAAGTAATAATTGCAAACTGAAAATAGCTAGACTTTTTTTTCTTCCTTTCTAGGAATGGATTACTCTTTTAAAGCATCATATTTTAAATAATTATTTTCGATGAAGTTAAAAGCTAAATATTAAGCATTTTGAAACTCTTTGTGCAAACTTTTTTTCTCTGTATGAATAACTATAAAATTAACAATGAAGAAATGCCTCAGATATTTGGTCCCAAAATTAAGAAAATAACGATTAAATAATATTTTTCTTTTATTGAAAGGAAACACATAGATTCACGCATGTGCATAGGTACAAATGTCTATGTGGATAGATATGTCAGTCTGTGGACAAATAAATAATAATTTTTGTATGTATGTATATATTAATAGTTTAAAATGTCTTTAAAGAAAGTGTCGTATTTGGCCGAAATTCGAGGGGGGAAAAAACGAAATTCCGTTTCGGCGGAAAAACGTATTTCGGTCAGACACTAGATAAAATTTCACTAAATTGTCCAAAAAAAAAAATGCATGTAGTTTTTTTTTCCCCACATTTATAAGAGAAATAGTATAATATTATTCTTCAAACAATATCTGTCTAGAATTTCAAATTTTAAGTTATTATCTACTTCTGCAGATAATTCATTTAAATTTTGACATTCAGAAGGTTTAAAGCGGGACATTCTCACTATATCCTCTTATGATTTCATTACTCCTTAGTCATGTCTAAAACTTAGTAATCTCTGAGTAAGAACAAAAACATGATGCAGATTTAATTTCTTTTCACCTTGGCATAGAAAGGCCGACTGGAGTTCTCAACATGTTTCGAACGAAAGCCGGTTTTAATCGTGAACAAATCGCATGGCTGTAGTGCATGAGACTATTAAAATAAACTTCGAAGGAATATGCAAGTGAGATAAAAATTGAACATGTAATACTTTAAAAAAAATTCTTTTATTTAACTTAACTTTGTTTTTGTACATAAAGAAGGAATTTTGTAATCGATTTTTGACCCATTTTTTGATATGCTAGAATTATAAAAATTATATGTATGCAGGTGTGTTGTCGATGACAATACATCATTTAAATATTTTTAGAATTTAATTATAAATTAATTCTAGGGCATTTTTGCATTAGACGGTCGTAGGTGATAAATCGACAAATATTCTTTTTGGTTGCAATTGTTTACGGGTAAGAGAAAAAAATCAAAGCAATGGAATTAATGCAGCAAACCACTCTCGCCAAAATGTGCCATCTGGCTGTGAAATTGCAACAGCGAAATATTTTAAACACTAAAAAGTGTAAAATATAAATAAAAAATTAACAGTGCAATATTTATATTTTTAATTTTTTTTTATCATTGAATAGTTTAATATTAAATTATGGTTATACGTTGAGAAAACATTTTAGAAATCCTGAATAAGTAATTTATTTGCATGTAATAATGTAGTACAAAATGCGGTGAAAGGTTAAATTAAACATTTAAGCACTATTTACCTTCTTTATCAGAGTTCTGACACCTGTGAAAAATATTGGTGATGAAACTTTAAAATAAAAATTAGCTTATCGCTGTTTAAATAAAACACAGATATGTGTCAGTACTGGATTCAACAAAGTAGGTTATTCCGATACACAGCAAAAAAAAAAAAAAAAAAAAAAAAAAAAACTTTAAAAGCTTCAATTTTGTTGTAAATAATTTGATTTATAAAAACTGCTAATTCGATTCACTAATGATTCGCATATAATTTTTGATTAACCATTGAAAGGACTGCTTTAAAACAACTATATAGTATATTTTTAAAGTGATCATACTAGAAGAAAATGACAAATATTTATAATTTCTATTTTTAATTCAAAATCTGAATTTTTGTAGATAAAACTGAGAAAAAGTGAAATATTTTACATAGTACTATACATACTACACATAAATAAATATAGAGTGTGAAATATACAGAAATTTTACTTCAAATATATTTGTGATAGTTTCGAAATATATGTATGGGTTTCTCTGTATTTCTTTTTTCAACACTTTGAATTGTTATACAGTCTGGAATTTGTGAAAAGAGATTTTTACCTGTCAGGCATTATAACTATTTATTGCGATTCGATTTAAATTTGACCTAAATGCACATTTAGTTTTTGAATTACTTTTATTTGCAATTTAATTTTAATCCATATTATGCATTACACAGTGGATATTTTGTAACATTTTAAATTTATTATTCACGAAGTAGAGCAGATCTCGTTATATCGTACTTCCTTGCATCGCTCATTCGGATTTATCGCTCTTTTTTAATGTATTTCTGAGAAGAAAAATAAAGCTCCATATTAAACGCATTTTTGAAATAAATAAAGTAGATGTAATTCTAAGTTTTAATTTACTGAGAAATTGATAATAAGTTAATAAATTAACATTTTGAACACAATACTATTAGATTATCATATTTTCTTAATTATTTAATGCTCTCAATTATATCGTTGCTTTACACTGCAAAAAAAAAAAAAAAAAAAAAAAGAAAAAAAGTGTTGAGTTTACAGTATAATACTAGCACCTTAGCTGCCAGTATTATACCGTAAAATTAACAGTAATAAACAGTAAAATAAGCATTAATACGCTGCCTATTACTGCTTATTTTACTGTTTATTACTGTTAATTTTACGGTATAATACTGGCAGCTAAGGTGCTAGTATTATACTGTAAAATCAACACTTTTTTTTTTTTTTTTTTCAGAGTAGTTATAAAACCTCAGTAATCTAGGATAGGCCTGTCCAACCTTTCAGTAAGCTGGTGGCAAATAGGGAAGGCTGCATAATTATTCACACAATTCAAAATATGCAACAATATTATCTCACTCTAACAGCGGTGTCTATACATATACTTCTTATATGATGCCCATATATCTCACAGTGGTAATCATAAATGCCCCTACGATTCAGGAACTCCGTATAAAAATTATTTGCAGAAAAAAAAAAAAAAAAAAAAAAAAAAAAAACACGTCATAGTAAATTTATAATCACCCCCCCCCCCCTCCTCCTCCTCCTCCTCCTTCTCGCGTTAAAAAATATATAATCTCAAAACCTTTTTGTAGGGTAAAAAGCTAGACACATTATTCTTACGTATAATAATACAGATAAAACATGCAAATATTATTGATTTTAAAGGAAGAAAATTTTTGTAAAATGATTTTTGTTTTTTAGAAAAATCTAGTAAGAGGAAATATTCGAAAGGGCGTCGTGTTGGATAGCACGGATGTAGGGTATATGACAATTTTTATTATATTTGTTTAATGCGAGCGCTATAGTTAAATCTGTAATAATCGCTGTTTTTTTGTCTTCGTATAAGCGCGATATAAGGAGGTGCTACTGTACTTTCTTTTTTAATAAATTTATGACTAGTATTAAATAAACTAAATTGTGGATTTTTTGTAACATTCTCATTGTATTATTCCTGAAATACTTTTTTTTTTAACAAATTTATCACGATTGATAAAGTAATCGTTATCATAGCTGTTAAACTTTCAGATTTAGGAGTACTACTATTTCCGAATAGTAATATCTTCGTCTTGTTTAATTAAAAATTTCTGTCATTAAATAAATCTTTTCAACAGGTAAAATTCTGTGGTACTCAAAAATCTGAAGGTTTATAAAATTATAAGAAGAAGAAGAAACTACATTATGAATTTTCGTTAAATTTTGTTTGATTTTTGATAAAAACTAATTTTATATCACGAAAAAATACCATCTCTTCCAATATCCTGCTCTACAGTGACCTTTGCCTACTTAACTCTTGTTATTTTCAGAGAAATTATGATAACATATTTTGTCGATTGCCTGCATTTTCTGCACGCATGAAGTATTTTGTTTTCTTTTTCCGTTGTTTTGCATGCTCACTCAGTTCAAGATATAAATCTAAAAATACCACCTATGGTCTGATAAAGTATAGAATCTGACGGTGTCTTTTACTTTTTTTTTTTTCACTTTTCCTTTCATGTTTCTGCTTTCTGGATTAAAGGTAGTCTAGCCAGGGTCTCGATGCTTCGCTGGTCACTGGATTATTATATTCAAGTACTTGCATTATCTAGCGGTTTTGGCATTACTCGTTTAAATTTTTCGTCCTTGAACACAGTGCATAAGTAATTACCTTTGAAATTGCTAATAAATACATCTGTGGGTATAAACAATTAAACTTGTTGATATATTATAGTTTACTGATATTAGCAAATTATTGAAGCATTAAAGAATCTTAAATAATATCAAAAGCATAAATAATATCTTAAATATAATCAAAAGCATTTCTCTATTTCTGCGAAATAATTTTAAAAGGTTTTCTTCTTTAGTAATTTTATAATTAACTTGTTGAATTTGAACCTACAAGTAATAAATTAAAGTCCTATTTTTACCATCCCACAAAAGGAAAAAAAATCTTTTTGTTATAAAATTCAGTTATGTAGGATTTACGACGATTTCGATCATGCTTATTTAATGCAAGTGAATCGTTAAAAATAATAAACATGCAAATCAGCATAGCAAGTATTATTAAAGGACCGGTACATAAATTATTCCTTATTATTATTATTTTTTTTGTAAATAATGTAGAACTTTACGGACGACCATATAGGAGATGGTCCCTGTCTAGCAATTATAGTCATTACACTGTTGGGGGTTCTAAATCATGATTTAAATAAAATGAACAAATGAAATAATCATGTTTTTTATAATTGAAAATTTTTATTCTGGTGAGTGCAGCTATTTTCCGTTAGGTGGCTAAATGATATATATATCTTTATTTAAGAATTTTTTTTCAAAAAATGAAAGGTCTATTAAAAATTAAAATATTATTCAAGTGCTAGACCAAGAGTTATATATCGGAAAATTAAAGCATGTTACTTATGCATCAGATTTTTTTTAGTATACTTTCCTAGCTGCCAATCTTCCGTTTTTTTTTTCCCGCAAGTCAAATAAACATAATTTGAGGCAGGAAAATTACTTAACGAAATCTTTCCTATTTCTGTGTGGTTATTAACTTCTTCTATTTAATAAAATTTTTGAGTTTATTTGATTTGAAAAAGAAAAAATACTTGAAGGTTGACAGTTGTGGTTATATGTACGCAAATAAATTTACCTTTCAAATGAGCGAATGTAAAATGTGATCGTATTTCTGTAATTAGAAATCCTGTCATTTGGTTTTATAATGAGTACATGCAACAAAAAAAATCTACTTTCAGTGTTAAAAATAAAATATTTTTTTCAACCACCTTCAACTCTGGTACTCCTATCCGGACATTAAAAGAATAATAATAAAATCTGAAAAAGAAGAAAGCGTTTACATAATCGAATGGTCTAGCTGTATCTTTTCAAACATTGTCTTCACAACCCCTTTTTTTTTTAAAGGCCCGGTGATTCTACACGCTTCAGCTGCAGACACTTTAATGCTACAATGCTTTAGTCCTTCACAAATCCTCAAAACTGCAAATTGTGCCAAGAACTGAAGCGGTTTTCAACAAAGCCTCGAAATTTTTCTTTCGGGAAAAAACAGCTAACAGAATTTAAGGAAAAAATGAAATAGTTCGGAACGTTTACTATCGAGGTGAAATAACAATATTTCTTTCTTTCATTTTTTTTCTTTTTTCTTTTTCCAATTTTGGTCTTGCGTCAGATGATAGCATAGACGTCGGTAAAAAGGGTAAGGGGAGGGGCATTGTCTCTCTTTGGATTTTGAAATTTAATTAACAATTTTAATTCTCCGACGAGTTTGAATAAAATATTGAATTTTTTTTCTTCACATGTGACCTAAAATAAACACTAAGAAAGAGGTGCTATGAAATTTTCACTAGGGGGAGGCTCTGCCCTTTGAACCCCCCTGGGAGTCTATCTTTAGTTATATTTTGCTTTTTATGTTAATTATATTTTACAATTACCTTAAACGGTGGTTTCAATGGCGCAGGACTCTCTGTTAAGTACTTATATATATTCTATTTCAATTTTACTTTTTGAAAAATGCTGTTAGAATCTTATTTTCCAACATTTAATAATTCTAAATTTCTGTATTGCTCTTTCTGTTAATGGGATAAAAAATTGTCTTGTAGGGCGGTTTCTGACAAAATTCTTAGTTTAGTTTATTTTATGTTTATATTCTCCATTTTTAAAAAATTGGCCAGGGCTGTAGACTAGAGATCTGCACGGGCCGGGCCAAGGCCCGAAGCCCGTACTCGGCCCGGCCCGCGGGCCGGGCTCGGGCCTATTTTTCTTCAAGGCACTCGGGCCATATTTTTTCTGAAGGCTCGGGACGGGCCGGGCCTTAATTTTTTCCTGAAGAATAAGGCCGTGCCTTAAATTATTTTTTCCGTACAGAGCCGGGACTGGTTTCATTTTTCCTAGTCTTCACGCCTCAAAATTTTAGTCCTGGTTTTGACCCGTATGAAAATCATTGTATCGGCGTGCCTGGTCCGTTCGAAGGTCAGTAAAATTAGATCTGGCATAAAAATCTTTGCAAAACATGCATACATTTTTAAATCGCCATTATTTTATAATTAAACATTAAAATTTATTCTTTTTAAAGAATAGTAGATTTATACACTTATTAAAATATAGTAAAACGTGTGAAAAAGAACCTGCTTATGACGGAATCCTGTCTTAAATTGAAAAATGTGTTGATCCATTAAAAATGAATATACTAATACGTAAGAAAAGAATATAATAATACATTTACACCTGATAAGAAGGCAAATTGTCTATAACTCATTTTTTTCTTCCCTATGCAATTCCATCTTAGAAGATTTTACTGTATAGCATTTTTCTGATTTTTAACACTTCAATAAACGGAATATGGATTAACAATATTGATAACTTAAACACATACATACAACAAATAGAGATACATTCCAGCTTGCTTGCGGCACCTCTATAAAAATGTAGATTATAAACATGAAAAAAAAAAGGCTAAGATAAAAATGTTTGGTTAGGTCTTCTCCTACGTGGCAAATTTTTAACCAAATCGACGTAAAAATTATGTTTTGTAGAAATTTACTCGGGCCGGGCTCGGGCCGAGATTTTAACTTTTTTCCGGGCCGGGCCGGGCTCGGGCCGAATTTTTAACTTTTAAATCGGGCCGGGCCAATATTTTTTTTGTTCGGGCCGGGCCGGGTTCGGGCCGAACTTTTAATTTTTGTATCGGGCCGGGCCGGGCCAAATTATTTTTTGTATGGGTCGGGCCGGGCCCGGGCCTGGAAATTTCGGCCCGTGCAGACCTCTACGTAGACCACTCGAACATCTGATCCAAACTTTTGCTGCGCCCGTGAATGATAAGAAACGTAAAATGTCGATACAAATGTATTTCCCTTAATTTAGCATTGCTGTCCTTTTCCTCTCAGCGAGTATTGCAAAAACTGCCGCAAGTTAAAATGTAGATTCATTGAAAAAATTTACTGATATTAGATTATTCTACTAGGAAGGGAAGAACGTGATTTCGTGATTTATTATTCTTATGCAAATTGTATTGTTCACTTTGATGATCAAAACGCTAAAATCTGCCAAAAAAAAAATTTCATTTTTTGAGGGAATCTGGGATAACACAAATGTAGAATAGTTTATTTTAATGTGTATTAATTTGAAAGTACATTTTAAAAAACCTATCGATAAAGTTAAACAAATAAGAGATTAATAAAAACTGAAAACTTTAAGCTTAAATTTCTATCTTGGTTTTGGATCTACTGATTATTAGTGTAAAAAAAAAAGTATTTCTACGTCCTTGAAAAATCTAACTTATCCACTGTCCGCATCAGATTACTTTATTGCATTAGTTTTTTCAACCCGAAGTGGTTTTGTTCGAGATTGTTCTGTTTAATCTTTTTCTTTTTTTCTTTTTACATTTCTGAAGTTGAATAACATCTAGTTTCATTTTATTATCGGATATTATTGAAGAACAATGACTTTTCAGTTTACTAAAGTTGAAGTAAATAACTTCCCTAAACAGTTAAAAATGTTCCTTTCGTGCTAAGTTCAATTTGCATATATATATTGGACAACAGTTGATTTCGTTGAGTTATGTAATTGTCCTGTAATAAATATGTCACACGCTGTCAAAGATGACAAATAGCAAAATGGAAGAAATAAGAGTACATTGCCCCGAAACACATTGTAAATAACTGAATGGCTTTATTTTGTGTTTTATTTTTATTTTATTTTATTTTTTGTTATTGTTCAGCATGTTACATGCTGTTAAAAAATTTATTGAGACGATAATTTTTTGACATTTCCATAATGATACCTATTACATAACAGGTAGCACAAATATTAAACATACAAACATCTAGATATCAATGTCGCATCGTTTGTATAGCTATCAATCTTTCTTTATTTGAAATATACTATACTTATTTCGAACCAACAATTGTTCTTAAATTAGATCAAGTACATACCACACAGAAGCAAGACACAATTTTATAAATACATTTTACATTTTGTGGTTGAAAACTTGTTTATTTGACTTGAAAGAAATTGAAGGGTCGGAGCTATTACGTATGTCGCATCAATTAGATGAGAGTGTATAGAAAGATGCAAATCCATTAATTTTTCAAGCATTGAAGCACAAGAGGAGAAAGTATAATATATTCCATTTTTAAAAACATATTAAAATTTCTTTTAATTTTAGCATTTTATTGCAACAATATATGTATTACAAGAAAAAAAAAAAAAAAAAAAACTTGTTGAGAAACTGGAGATAATTTGCGAAATATGTTGAATGTCACTATAGTGATAGTGACATGATCTTTTTATAAAATTTGAATATGTTAATGAGGTAAGGTTTTAATTTCAAGTATTATTATCCAGTAGTATGTCTATACGGTGACTATACATGATAATATATTTAAATTTTTAATATGTCACACACACACATGCACAAACACAAAATCCCACTCGTTAGATTACCATGAATATTTGTAAAGGAGAACATAGTTTATATGAAAATATTTTGGCAATTGAACTATACTTACACAAGTTAGAACAAGATGAACAGAAGAAAACACGCAAGCCATCAACGAATGTGTGACACATATAAAAATTTCAGAAACAGATGAGATATAAGTGTTTCTAAAAGTTAAACAAAGAAAAATATTTTAATAGAGTACTTCTCAATTGTTTATCCAAAAGCTAATGCAACTCTAAATTTTTAGCGGAACAGTAAGCATTATGACCCGTTAAAAGAATTTAAAAAAAAAATATGATACTTAAAAAGTGAGATTTAATTAGATATTAGATCCGATATCTGTACGATTTATGTACAGTCTATATGAATCAAGGAGTCATACTGACTGTCGCTGACTTGACGTTGATATAGAGAATCCACTTTTAGTGTAGATAAATTCTCACCAAATTTCACAAATTCATCACATGTAAAATCAGAAATAAATCACTTTGTACAATAACATTAACTGTTTCAATTTCTAATTGGGCAGCATTATTATTTGAGATTAAAAAGTCAGTTTTGGAAAAAACACCCTTTAAAAAAATGGTGGAGTTTACAGGAAAAAAAAAAAGTTATTTGGCAGTATACAGGGTGCCCCAAAAATATTGAAACACTATTTAAATTTTTACCTGTTCAAGATATGTAGACAATGCAAATTGAAAAAAAGTGTTCAAAATGAGGTAGGGGTTAAAATTATGTTGCCGAAATAGTCCTGCCATTAATTTTCAAAAAAGTTATAATTTTTGATACTTTTTTATAGAAAAGTTTTTCGTTATATTTAGAAAACATTTTCTGCATGCTTTTGACAAGTACAACAGTAAAAATTTTATTCTTCTACGACCAAAACTCGTTGAATTATGATACTTTTCTATGATCTTTGGATTTTATGAAATTTCAGAGCTTTCCGGTACTCAAAACGGATAGATGATTTTTTAGTGTCGGGAAAGCTATGAAATTTCATAAAATTCAAAGTATCATTTTGGTAAAAAAAAAAAAAAAAAAAAAAAAAAAAAAATGTAATTTTTATTTTTGGACTTATTGGAGCATGGAGAATTTTTTTTTTTTCTAAATGTAATTTATGGGACCCAGGGACCCTTACTTTAGTGTAACTTTTCAAAACTTCAGGCAGGACAATTTCATCAACATAAGTTAATTCTTTTGTATTTTACATTGCCTGCATATCTTCAACAGGTAAAAAATGAAAGCGCGTTTCGATCTTTTTGGGATACCCTGTATATATCTGGAGTTGGATTTCAAGTACCTGCAAAACATAAAACTACTTATTTTAAACTATATTGTGTTCGTTATTAACACAGTTTTTAATAGTGAAACGAGAATGTACTTTCCTCAGCCCCTCCAGGCATTTTCACAGCAATGTATAAAAGAAAGTTAACTGGAAGTCTGATGTAATAAAGAAACATTTCAGTGTTACGTATAGAAATGCTTTGGGATCAGAAATGTATATCAATGAGATGCATAATCAATAACTACATATATAAAAAAAAGTATTAAAGGTACTTTTACTGTAGTATTTTATTTCTGTTAGTACTAAATGAATGAGTATGGCATAGAAATAGTTGGAATAAGAGGCTTAGAGTAAAAATGAAAATGTATTTTTATTGGAAGGAAGCAATATTGAAAAGGGGGAAAAAAGTAAGAACTTATTTCGTTCTCTAATGTAGATAACATCATCAAACTTGCTTTTTTGTTTTCAGCACATTACATAATTCTTGTTAATGAGGTTTTATTGGAGTAAAACTTAACCGAAATTACTAATATATCTTCAAATTTATCTGCTTTTCAGTTTTCATGCAGTGAAAATTCAGACACAATGGTGGATGTGAACAAACTGCAAATATGAAGAAAACACTTCATGTCATATTGTATAATCAATTTCATTAATCAAATACGCTTTTAGTTCTTGCTAAACAATGTAAATTCAGGCAAAATAAAAAATGTATGTAAACATTTGTACAAAGGATATTCGAACATTTTTGTAACGATTTTGACTTTATGATTTAAATTTAAATGAAAAGAAATAAAACTTATATGGCATCAATTCGGAATTGACTAATTATCGTCTGCATCATTAAAAAAATATTATTTGCTTTAAAATGTTTCTTGGAAATAAACAGTGGATCGAAGGCTATGTATTTGCGCTTTGCGAAGGGAAATACTTTTATTTGATTTTTTTTTTTAAGTGAAATCATGATTTTAATATTTCTACACTAAAAGTAAGTGTCATAATTTTTTAATAAAAGGAAAGAAACGCCAAAGTTTTATTTGACTGGGAAAAAATACAAACCCAACAAAGGTACGTTCACCGATTATTATATTATATCTGAACACTCTCTGTATTTATGCATGTTTTATATATTTATAGAAAATAAATTTTTGATCCATTTTGCCTAGAAATGCAGTTTTTCGCAAGTTTATATATATATATATATATAACCCAGCTTGAAAAAAAAAGGGGGGGGGGCGTGTTTTTTACAAACCAAAATATGAATCGGGTACTATATTTTTGATAGGTGAGTCGAAGGCTGCAATGAGCTATTAGTACGTGAATGATATTGAGATGAAATAGTTATGATTAAAAGAAGTATCACATATATTCTATTAAATTGTAATATTTACAGTCTTCGTACAATCATATGAATCTTATTCTTTTAAAAATATTTTAATGCTAAGTATAAAAAATCTGAGAATATATTTCTATGAGAAACGTAATTTCTGTGATTCTTCAACCGATTTAAAATTCAAAACTAACAGGAGATAATTTCTAAAGCACTTTACAGTTGCGTATACTTAAAAAAAATAATAATAATCTGACTAAAGAAGCAAGAGATATCGCACTAACTAAAATATTTGGATTTTGTATGTAAATATACTGTTTTAATGGTTTATGTTTGACTTAATTATCAAACGGTCTGTAAAAAATTTGATTATTTGTTAGTCCGCAGTTGCAAAAAAAAATTAAAAAACTAAAATGATGAAAAGATTGTGCAGTCACTGTTATTATGTGGAGGTTTTGAATTGTATTTATATTTAAAAAAAAAAAATCTCTAAAAAAGGATTTTAAGTTTTACTGACACAATTAAATAGAAATGCTCATTGGAGTACATTTCGGATTGAAAATTATGGCAATTATTTAAAAGAAAGATAAAAATAAAAAAACTGCTTATATCTGGCAATGCGTGATGCGCACCAGTTCGACAAATGTCGTTTAAACTGGACGAAATACTGGTGCAATTTTTAGTATAAATAATAATGTATGCCATTGTGCATTTCTATTTAGTGGTAAAGAATTTAATTTATTCTTTTCTATTTATTAACACACGCTGTAACATAGAATTTGTGCAAGTGAGAACAAAGAACACAGAAATGTTTTTTTAAAGCAAGTATCGTGCATTGCATATCCGTTA
Source organism: Maratus michaelseni (assembly GCA_963931845.1). NCBI lineage: Eukaryota > Metazoa > Arthropoda > Arachnida > Araneae > Salticidae > Maratus > Maratus michaelseni. Next base: position 249,458,191 of record OZ007590.1, on the reverse strand, counting down.
CATAAATTTATTTGTTTTACATAAACAGTATAGAGCTTTGGATGTATTAGTTACATGATTTTTTGCATATATGAGTATTTAAAAAAAAATGTATTATGAGAGAAGCTTTAACACATTTATATATAATAGATAACGAGAAAAAAATTGTGCAGCCTAAATTTGGGTGAAATTGTGAATTCATTTTAAATGTTCTCGGATTTAAGCGAGTATAATAAATAGAGGCATATTTTATAATACACTATCCGAGAAATAAGCGATTTGTAGCAAGCAAGTTTTATTGGAAAAAATATTTTAACCTTCTGCCCTCGGAGATGTCGTGCACATTACTTCCAAGTCTGCAACAGTGTGGAAGAGTGTGGAATTGAAAGTAAGTATTTCAGTATAATATTTTATTATGAAAATTTGAATTTTTTGGAATCTGTATGAATTTGGAAACTTTTACATTACGTAAGGCTAATATTGTACACATTACAACATTCCATGTTAGTAATTCAGTTTATTAGATTGGTGATCCCTCCTCAGAGTAGGAAACTGAATGCAAGGGTACATATCTAATTTAAATACTTATTTTTATAAAAATACATTATACATGAAAGCTGCGAAACATTTAAATTCAGTTTTTATTTAAGGTAATATTTCGTATATTTGTTCAAAGCAAAACTGTGCCAGCGTTGATTGCTATTAAAGCTTTTATTTTAAGTACAATCGATTAAATTTAAAAGGCCTACTTTCTTTTTTTTCTTTTTTTTTTTTTTTCTTTTTATTGTTTATCGAGCATATAACATGTAGGTTTTAGAAAATATTTGAAGTTGAAAGTCTTTTTTTTTTTTTTATGCATTATTGGTTAGACTTAAAACATGATTTTATGCTATGTCTTTAACTCTTGTCAGACGTTATTTTAAAAATTTAGTTTGACACGCAAAATTCACATTGATAAACATCAATAACAAGCCAGACATCTCGATTTTGTTATGAAACTAATCATTTGTTGTCCATTGAGTCATATAAAATGACCTTATCTTGCTCAGATATAAAATGTTTCATTATTAATTTTACATATAAATTTGGATATTTAAAAGCGTGTAATTTGTACGGCATGGGTTCGTACTTATCTAATCTGAAAGATTCAATCAATGATAATTATAGAATGCAAAACTCATCACTTAAAATACACTAAAAATCATAGTTTATTTTATTTTATTTCAAAATTTAATTCAGTATAGTAAATAATAATTCTTATAATGTTTTATTTATTTATTTATTTATTTTCTTTTTGTAGTGTAATAGTAATCTTTAATAATATCAGTTTTAAAGTATAAAACAATCCCTAAAGCTAAGAAGAGTACTTAAAAGAATGATAATACAAGACTAAGTAACTATTTCCAATATTTTTTTTTCTCTTCTGATTTTCCAGTCATTATAGATTAATTTGCTGATACTCTGTTCACATCGGACATTTAAGATATCTTAGACCGCCATTTTTGAGTTGGTACCCTCCCGGAATTGAATACCTGTCCCCACCGCAAAACTCATCTAAGACAACTCACTGAGCATCACCGTGTCCGAGATCTGAACAAACATAGAATGTGCGCATGCGCATATGTTAAAAGCAACCTCAACAGCCAATTGGCCTCCAGAGACAATCAGAGTGACTGGTTGTATCTAGCAATAGAAAGTTCGAACTCACTAAGTGAGTTTCTGGAACTCCTTCGGTGAGTTCGGCAGTCTAAGATATCTTAACTATCCAATCTCAACATAGTATGAGAATGCCTGTATTATTTCGATGCATTGATTTGATAAAGCCACAGTTGAAAAATTCCCAATTATAGTAGATATAAAGTTTTTTCCACGCAATTAAAAACATTGATATAAAATTATTGATATAAACATATAAAAAATGTAGTGGAAATTGAAACATAAATTTTGAGAATCTTCTTAATTTTCTACATTTCTGAGATGTGCTAATAGTTTTTAATTTCTTAAAAGGACAAAAGACGTTTAAATAAAAATCTTTATATTGAATTTTACTGATCATTAAACTGTGTCACAATTTATAAATAGCATTTTTATATATGTATTCAGGTTTTGAAGCAACATATAATACATTTTGGTCTAAAATGTTGTTTTTCTAAGAAAGTAATATATATCACAGACATAAAAAAAAACACACACACACATTCTAAATTATTCAAAAGCAATGTATATATATTTTTAATTTTTATCTTATATAATTTATAAATCTGTGTATTCATTTTTGTGGACGTCATCTAATTATTAGAATTAACTTTCCTCCAGTTTGTGTATTTCAGAAATTTTAATTCGTCTAATAATTTCCTGCTTTTGAAATGAATACACAGATTTTTGAAAAATACGACCTCTACTTCTCTAAAAACTTTAAAAGGTTCGGAAAAAAAAAATAATTCTTGGTTGGAGTGTTTGGAGTCACTGGTTAGATAAAATTGTAAAACTAAAAGAAGTACTTTAAAGTTAATCAGAATGTTAATAGACTTCAATGAAGTCAATTAGAAAAAGGACACCCCCCCAAAAGGGGGGGGGGATTTTTAAAGAAATTTTCTTTTTGGCTCAGTTTTAACTTCCTTTATCTCCTTAAAATGACACTGATTTACTCTACTATCAATAAATTTTTAATTTAAAGTTAAACTTTTCTAAAGTTCTAATATATATATAGAACTAAAAGTCTGAACTTACGAAGATGCTATATCCCACATAATTATCATGAAATCTTTGAATTCGTTTATACAAGAGTTGGCACGCTTAAAAGAAATTTAAATTAAATACGCATTGACAATAGTTAATCTTGATAATGGCAAAATTTTGAATTGTGAGCTTTTCTAAACAATCTTAATCTAATAATAAAAATAGATAATCAGGCGCATTGAGCACAGAAAGAGATGTTGAAAGTTAAGAGTATTTACCGAATTTCAAAGAGCTCGCCATAGCATAGAAATAAGATCGATTGGCAACTTAAAAACTTAATAAAACTGTTTTTAGGAAGCTAGGAAAAATGTTAACTGATAAGCTAAACAACACTTAAGAAAAACATATTGAAAAAGATATGCAAGTAACAGAAACCAAAACTGTTCATCTACGACACATTGCACTGAAATAATGCCAATGCCGCATATTTCACGTAGTCACAGCAAAAAAAGAAAAAATAAATAAAATACGAAAGCATCTATATTTTGTGTTTCACTGAAAATGCGATAAGTATATCTGAGAATGGATGAATCTGCGGTTACTTTTAAAATATGAATGCGTACAGGTATAATAAGAATGTGTTTCGACATTAGCCACATTTGATCAAATTTTCAATGGCGAAATGTATTCTAGGATGGCTTTCTGAAGGAAAAGAGCTCAAATATTCATTTTACTAGGTGAAAAACTCTGAAAACCCTACGTTCTCACACATAAAGTCTCATGGAATTGATTCAACACAAGAGCTTCTGATCTTCGCGTTAATGCTAATCACAAGGCTGGATAGGCTCTCATTCAGAACAGATTTCCAATGGTAATTCTTAATATTATCTCCTACGATTGTTGAACCACAGTTTTAAATAAAATTTAGATTTTGACTAGGAAAGAAACAATGGATGTTTTTCCACTTTTTACATTTTTTAAAATCAAATCAAAAATGTAATTATAAAAAAAATATAATTATATGTAATTGTAAAAACACCTTATTAACCCATTAAAGCCTACTGTTACCATAAGGTAACGGGATAGATGCCCTCCACTTTGTTGTTTGTATACCAGTATATTTAAGAGAAATATTCTCTATATCTGATGACAGAAACCCCGTAATAAAAGGAGACTAAAGTTGCTACTTTGAAAAATTAGTATGAAATGCAATTTTTGCATTTTAAAGAGAAAAGTAATTCCGGCTTTAATGGGTTAAAGTGTAATTTTCAGATGAAGCATCTATGGAAAAGTCAGGATTTTAAATTACTCTAACCGCATATATATATTAGCAAATTTCCTTCATAATCAGATTTAAAGTTAATTTTGAGTTTAGTTTTGTGTATCCAAAGGAGCATATTACGTTCCTTGTGTTTGTGTACTGCAATTTTCTATTTTCACCCTCTCCAAGAGTGCCGGTATTTGATCACCAGTAATATTGCATCAACAGACGTGTAGTGTATTAATACTTCCTGTCTAAAATTAATCAGTATACATTAAGACATTTGATCATATTGTTCGGGCTGTGAAATTATAATGGCTAAAAAACAAAAGTTTTGCCGCAGACTTTAAATTTAGAGTACCCAACTTTACAGAAAAATATAGCAATATATATATTTTTTAATTCTACTAACGCTCTCTCGCTAACTTAGTTTATTATTATTATCCTAGAATACTCCTAAAAATAAAAAAAAAGGACTGTGTCCACCCTGTTTAAAAATTCCACTTAAATAACTGTACAACTGTAATTTATTTTTTAATATTAATTATTTTGTTAAATGTTATAATTATCTTAAAGAGAGACTTTAATTACTCTTAAGTTTTCACTAAGGAAATTTAATATCAATAAATACATATAAAAAAATAAACTGTGTATTTTTCGCATTCTCTACTTTTGACATAGAAAAAAATGATTTAAAAAAGCGCGCAAAATACGCGATAAATACGGCAATTAACTTTTAACACCCAGAATTTATCATAAGCTTCTTCCAAGCCACGTAAATTCATCACATTTTCTTTTGTGTAACATACTAAAAAATATTTTTATTCGTGAACGTGAATTTTATTTTTACATAAATTACCATTTATAAATGATTACATCGTTTGGTTATTTAAGAAAAACTAATAATATTAGAAAGAAAAGTTCCTGTTTGCGAAATAACGAGATCCCATGTGTCCAATTCCGAATCTCAAGATTGGAAATAACGCTCGAGAAGATATAAAAAAAAAAAAAAAAAACTGGCATAAAAGTTTAGAATATTTTATTTGAAATATGAAAACCCAAATTCCGATTATAAAATTTATAATGAGTAATAATTTTGCAATTCGTCAAGTTTGTTTAATTATTCAAAATTTTTAATTATGCATATGAAAAAAGCAAACTCTACATACGTCACATTTCTTTCTTAATTTGGGTGTTTGGTGTTGGACAAGGTATCATTTCAAAATTATGTCAATATATTTAACAGTGTTGCCACATATATTTTTTAATTCTATTACGAAGGATTCTACCACTTTTTCCAAACTAGTCCTTGCTATATATTTCTACTGCAGCTAGAATGTAAAAATAGCCGCCTATGGTAACCAGGATTTAAGTATATTCTTCAAATATTTTATTCAAACATTCGAAAATGGTTGAATTTTCTGTTGTGGAATACGCTAAAAATCGTGATAAAAAATGTAGGATATGTTGTATTATAAGGGAAAATATGTAGATAAAAATACCACTGACATACAGCTCCTTGAGTAGTTATACCGGAGAGTAAAAGTTTTTGCTTTATTAAGTACGAAAAAAAAAATCTATGGACATTTATCTATACCAGTATATAAAACTGGAGTGCGTATGATTTACAGACAACACATTTTCTGTGTTCATTCTACTATTTAGACGACGTATAGCCAAAAAAATAATGTATTTTTGCCCAGAATAGGTTCAGAAACGGATGCATAACAAACACTCAACTTATCAGGGATAGATAGAGGATATCTGCTACAATCTGCAGTTTGTTCCATTCCGATATCTAAAATAGCTTTTGAGAAAGCCGGGAGAATCAATCAAACCAATCTTTCAATACTCAAAAACTTGAGAAGTAATTGATCAATTTTAAAGAATAATACGGAGACTGAAAGGTCTAATTAAAACTTATTAATGATAATTCCTGCTACAATCTGCAGTTTTTCGCATTCCGATATTTAAAATAGTTTTTCAGAAATCAAGGGAAAACCGAAAGAATCAATCAAACTTACAATACTCAAAAACTTGAAAACTATCTGAGGAATTTTAAAGAAGGTTACGACGGATGGTCTAGTAATTAAGATTTATAAATGATAGTATATATTTTAGCGTATGATTTATACATTTTAATTTAAAAACTGGATTGGTAAGTATATTTTCCCAAAATCTTATAAAATACTAATACAACAGAAGGAGTTGCTTCGCAGGTAGTATGAAGTATATAAAAAAAATGAAATTTTAATTTTATTTACAAAGGTTTGTTAATTTTATTTGCATAACGCCTTTTCAACAACGGTCGCTTATACCTGACGTATAAATGAGTCTGTGCAATCCTTAAATTTTAATATCTGTATTTTTGAATAGAAATTGGCTCATTTATTTAATCACAGAATATCTGCGATTAAATTAGGCAAAGATTTCTGTTGAGAAATACTGGTGGGTTAAGATTTAAAAAAATGTGTACGGGACGATCGTTGCTAAGGGGTTAAAGTTTGCAAAGGAAAGAAAAAAATATATAGAAAACTGGATAGTTTACAGATTTCAGTCATGACTCAGAGTTCAACAAATAAAGCACATATTTTTCTCAAATCACTGAAATTTAAACTGACCTGGAAACAAAATTTGATAATACCTTGGACTTTATAACTACGTAATTACGCATTTAAATCATTTAAAGGTACAATATAAACTCTTTAAATATATTTCAATTTGAAGAAGGAAAAATTACCTCTATACTGTCGCAGACACGGCGGCGCGGCGGCCGGCGTTAGAATTTTCCGTTCATAAAGAAGGTTATGGCTACTACTTGAGTCAGCTAGGAAGGAGGGGGAAGGGTGGGATGGGAATCATAATTATTTTTAGAATACCGTGTTCCTTTAATTAAGCACTTTAATTTAATATGATGACGTTTTAAACTATCTCAGAGATTTGGAATTTCGCCGTCATATAAAGGGTATATACGATCAGTGATACTCACTGCACGGCCTCGAAGTTGGGCATATAATTAAATATATATATGTGTGTGTGTTTGTATACGGATATACATTCTGCAAAATATATTTTTTAAAGAGCTCGCGTTTTCTTTTTTTTTTTATTTAAGTATAAAAGTAATATATATATATATATAAACATTCGATGCTTATCTTAAAATTCACGCTTAATGTCATGACTGCGATTCATGTTGTTTAAAAAAAATTCCGCTACAATACTTTAATTAGGCGTGGGTCCCGATTATGCAAAATTCATCTCTTTGATTTACGCATTTAAGATATGGTAACAGGAAAGGGAGAAAAAGCATTATTTAAACTATCTATTCACGATTTCTGAATTGTTTTCTCAACGTACAATCGTAATTTAATTAATATTAAATTTAATTATAAAAGCGAATTTCTAAATATTCTTGATAAAAGCAAATTTTTAAATATTCTTGATAAAAGCGAATTTTTAAATATTCTTCATAAAAGCGAATTTCAAAATATTCTTGATAAAAGCGAATTTCAAAATATTCTTGATAAAAGTGAATTTTTAAATATTCTTCATAAAAGCGGATTTTTAAATATTCTTCATAAAAGCGAACTTCAAAATATTCTTGATAAAAGCAAATTTTTAAATATTCTTGATAAAAGGGAATTTTTAAATATTCTTCATAAAAGCGAATTTCAAAATATTCTTGGTAAAAGCTAATTTTTAAATATTCTTCATAAAAGCGAATTTTTAAATATTCTTCATAAAAGCGAATTTCAAAATATTATTGATAAAAGCAAATTTTTAAATATTCTTGATAAAAGGGAATTTTTAAATATTCTTGATAAAAGCGAATTTTTAAATATTCTTCATAAAAGCGAATTTTAAATATTCTTGTTAAAAGCGAATTTTAAAATATTCTTGGTAAAAGCGAATTTTAAAATATTCTTGATAAAAGCGAATTTTTAAATATTCTTGATAAAAGCTAATTTCTAAATATTCTTCATAAAAGCGAATTTTTAAATATTCTTGATAAAAGCGAATTTTTAAATATTCTTGATAAAAGCGAATTTTTAAATATTCTTGATAAAAGCTAATTTTTAAATATTCTTGATAAAAGAGCATTTTTAAATATTCATATAGCGCTTACCTATTTTCTATTTAATGTTTAAAATATTTCATTGCTGCAGTTTTAGTTGGTGTATTTTAGCCAGCATGGTCTTTGCCCCGCCACTACCGTTGTACGTAACTCATATACAGTTGTAACCATAAAGAATATTTATCCGAATATTAAGCGATTTATCCTCTCTGCTAACGGAAAATTGCTTTATTAATTTATATTTACGTTCTAAAAATATGAAAATGTTGTATTGTTATCAGAAACACACTTTTGTACATAATTTTTATAATTCTAGTACATCCAAAAAGTGAGTAAAAAATCGATTAAAAAATTTCGTTTTTACCAAGTCAAGTTTAAATTAGAGTGTATTAAACATAAGGCTTTTATATATATTTTTTCTTATTAAATAACCTAAAATACTAGAGTACACTATTTATTGTAAATCTGGTTTATGGCGTTCATTTCACTTTCAGAAGCCCCTCCTTTCAACTAACGGGGGTTTTATCCACCAAACCGTTAATATTGGTTAAAATTAATAATTATGTAATAATAATATATATGTTTGTAATGAACTATTATAATATAGGAACATTTGATTGCAAAAATTTAAGTGCGGCCCTTTCAGAAATTTTTAGTAAGCACCATTGTTATAGATACAACTTAAAACAGGAAAAAAAAAATAAAAATAAAAAATCAGCGCACCTAAAGATTTTTTTTTTTTTTTTTTTTTTAGATTACTATCATTCTTTGAATAATTAATTCAGTATCAAGACGCGTAATTGCTTGAGGTCATAGAGAATTATTTCCTCGAAAAGTCGCTGAATATGGATTCCTGAAATCAAAACAGGTTAAAAGACGCTGTATATAAAATTATTTAATTATCATCTAAATTTTTCTCTCTCATCTAAATTTCATCTAAATTCATCTAAATTTTATCTCCTTCCATCTGTGCAGATGGAGTGAAGTCAGTTTTTACTTCCTTTTCAAACCTTGACCGAAAAACTCTTTCGCCTCAGAGATTTGGTGAGGAGAGAGAGAGAAGGGGGGATGAGAATATCCAAACGATTTTCTTCTACAATACCTCCTCATATTCCTAACTTTCTCCAGGTAACGATTTCTGGGCAAGAAGAAAAAAAAACTCAGTGCCTTACTCGTTCCCCAAACACCTACTCTCCCATTTAACATTTCCGGATTTGGGTACAAGCCTTAAAGAAGATGGAGATAATCATAATAATAGAACAGGTTTTTTTTTTTTTTTTTTCCCCTCTCTCCTATTCTAGATTGCACTTCTTTTGACCGTGACCATGACTGTTAACTGCTTCAACCTGCTGAGGTCACTGATGATTGCATGTTGCCAAATTATACGAAAGTGCAGAGAAATGTTGGTTGTTTTGACAGGAGACTGTCATTTGCATCAGTTATATTTGCGCATCATTTTAAAATTGATGGTGCTTTGTGAATTTGTGAGTTGCCACAGAAACTTCACTAAGATTTTAACAATTGAAATAGAAAACTAAGTATGTATTTTAGAAATACTAGAGGATTCAATCCAGCCTTCACGGGTTATAGAATATATGTATTTTATTTTTTTTAATTTAAAAATCTAATAGATATTTTACATTTAATAAACATTTTTTAGGTTGCCCATATGAAAAATATCAATGTATTCAAATAAAGTTTCGAAATTTATTAAATGTGATACTTTCGTATTGGCTGCATGTCAGGATTTAATAGCCACAGAAATCGCCAAAGATTTCGCTACTTACATCAGCCTTTTTTATTATAATAATTTCAGTGGTTTAAGCGCATAGTTGGATTGCATTTCTGATGAATTTGTGTTTTATTCATATTATTTATTTATTGAGGAAGTTTTAATTTCGTTATGGACTATTCGCCGCAAGCAAAAGTTGAACTATTTATATTGTTTTCAGCGCAAACCTGTTAATCTTTCGTAATCTGGTTGCACGCGATATGGATAGATTTTAAAATTTCATGCTTGGAAATTATTTTAAAAACTACAAAAACTCAGTAAATGGAGATACAGATTTCAAACAAATTGCATTTAAAAGTACGCTCTTTTTCTATTCAGCGGTGTAATAATTAAAATTATGCGATGTTTCGTAGTTAAAAAAAATCGCGGTAAAAGTCAAATTTATTGGTCCTTTTTCCCCACCGTAAATATGACGTCAGCGTTGCTCCCGGACATGTTTTTGTTTTATGATGGGGAAAAGTCACAGGTAACCGCGGACATTTCAATTTCTAAGAAATTCAAAGTGTTGCGTAAATAAAGAGTTATTGTAAATGGACGCTCTCTAGAGTCGAAATCAATACAGTTTAATTGCGACGTGGTCGCCGAGTAAGTTAGTCGTGAGTGAGTGTTTTGTTTTCGTCAATAAATTTTCGAAAAAACGAGACAGAATGCATTATATGCGGAGAAACATTTGAAGAAGAGTGGATTCAGTGCCAGGAATGCAAAGACTGGGCCCATGAAGATTGTGCTTATATAGATTTTCCGATTTTTATTATAATTATGATGTTTGTAAGGCCAAAAAACGGTTGAGACCACATTGATTATGTCCGGGGCTACTCGCCGTTTCTTGTGACGCCAAGAAAATAAAGCCAAACTATTTTCAGTATATTTCGTTAAATAATTCGATATTATTAGCAATGTTTAATTAAAATCATTAAAGAAGTTCGTAATTTTATTTTAAGTATAAAATAAAGACAGAAATTTCATTCATTTGTTTTTTATTTGCAATTTATCCAAGTGTTCGGAGCTACCCGATCTTCCCCTATAGACTTTACCGAGCGAAAAAAAAAGTCCCTTAAGAAAAGTGTACAGGTAAAATAAATTGAACGTTTGTTTGTGATGAGAAATTAAAAAAAAATATGAATACGTTCCACGCCCATATGAGTAGCAATGGAGATACACTGCAAAAAAAAAAAAAAAAAAAAAAAAAAAAAAAAAATGCGCGGAAGTGTATTACTGCTTTTTTTACTGTTTATTACTGTTAATTTTACGGTATAATACTGGCAGTTCGGATGCCAGTATTTTACTGTAAAATCAACTTTTTTTTTTTTTTTTTTTTTTTTTTTTTTTGCAGTGTAGGAAGCTGCTGTGTGGCTGATAACGAGACTTAATTTGCAGATTTTCTCCATATTAAGTGTACGTTTAATCGTAGAAATGTTTTGATATTTATATAAGGTACACTAAAAAAAATAGCAACCAAAATAAACATAGGGAAAAAATAATTAATCCTACGTTTCGTCGTGAATATTTTGTGCATTGTGAATTGTCCCTGGAACCCAACGACGCGAGGTTACGGTCTAAACGAAAAAGGTCACTTCCTTGAATTAATTCTTTAAGAATTATATTGAGAATATCAGGATATCAAAGGTCTTTAGACGACTCCTCGCACCTCATCGGAAAATTTGGAACAAAATTCAAGGTAACTGAGGTTAAATTTTAATTATTATACTATATTTTTTTGGAGTCGTTGAATGTAGATGTCTTGATTCATACAAAATTCTTGTTGGATAATTCTCCAAACACTTTTACATGATGAATAAGTGGTGAAGATAAGATTATTAATTGTCAGTTTCTATATGTTGCTTATTTCGAGTCTTTCCATAGCACCTAATTAGCAGTTTAAGGCATTCTAGTGCATACATGAAATCTGGAAATTTTGCTTTTGTTACCTTGGAAACATGGTTTGTAATTTTTTACATTTTAACAAATATATATTTTTTTTATTTCAAAGAAAAAATTAACTTAGCAGAAATGAGATTTGACAAAATATCGATTACTGCGTATTTGATTTGGCTGGAGCGTCATATAGTAAATCTGATATCGTACTATCATGGGTGCTTTCCATCTTTTTGCAATAATTCGCCATTGTCGAACTGCAGGGAATATGTACCCTTATCGAAGCATTGAAATGTCTTTCCTGAATATTTGGTCTTTTATTAATGGTATGGAAATCAAAATCTGCTCCTCAACCAGTGTTTCTTTCAGGCACTTCTCAGGGAGGGCAGTTCCTTTCCTCTCCAGATCAAGTCTACTGTTAAATTTTGAGCACCATTACAATTGATGAACTACATTCCTGCGCCTGCGAAAAAAGTGGGGGGGGGGGGGAGGTATTTCCACTCCCTGGATTATTAAGTTTAATTTGCTGAAAATTTCTTTTTCTCTGATAATTTGTTAAAAATCATTCTTCTCAAATTTATTATTTTCAAATGACTTGGATTCATTTACCAAGAAAAATAGAAACTAAATATTTTTCATCAGGGGACACCTTTCTCCATAAAATATCATTTTATTTCTGTTTTTCTTTTTATCTTCCTATTTGTAAAAATTATATTAAAAGAAGGGTTCAGGGTGGGGATGGGGGGGGGGGGGACAGGATACCCCGAAGAAGAGAGCAAACTATTTCTAACACACATTCAAGCACACATTTGTTTCGAAATGTCGCCCCTCCTTAGATTTCGTTCGGCCGGCGCCCATGCTACATATTTTAAATTTATGATGTACTGCCCCTTCTTTGGAACAAATAGTCTGGGGAAAAAAAAAAAAAACCACTGTCCGGAATTTTATGCGATCCACCCTAGAGCTGTTGAAATCCTTCACCGGAGAAAAAATATAAATCAACACTGCACTAGTAGTTTTTGGTTACTATTTGATGATCTTTTCATTTGGGTAGATTCAAAGTATTTGTATACCATCATTACCTAAGCATTTTCAATACAGTCTCAAAGTCTTGAAATAACTTCAGCCTGCGTAGCTGTGCGAAATACAGTGGGCAAAAAAAAGTATTTGCACACATTGTTATTTTGCAATAGACATAAATAAACACAAAAGCAATAGAAGAATGAAAGAAGAATGTAGACCGACCATATTTACAAAACAAGAAACATATTTCATAACTTATTCGATATTTATAAAAAGAAAAAGAAAAAAAAAATGAAAACTTGCAACGCCAAAAAAGCATTTGAACACTAACAATGATAACACAAAAACAGGAATTATTAAAAATAAACAAACATGGCTTATATTTGGTATGTATACCCTTTGCATCGATAACAGTCTGTAATTCCCTCGGCATTGTTTCTATTTTTGACATTGATTCTAATTGTCCTAATTTTGTTATATAATAATATTTAGATATATAACAATCACAAGCTAGTTATGTTGACTGTATGTTTCAAATCATCGTCATTTTGAAAATAATATGAATCACGAATGCCTAATTTCAATGCACTATTTATTATATAAGTTATCTTGCAATGTATTGACACATTGTTTAGCATTCATATTACCTTCAATAAACACCATTTCACCGACTGCATTAAAAAAAAATAGGTAGTATTTCTTACGATATCTACCTAACATGCCTCCCCAGATCATTCATTACTTGTTCACCCGCCATGTTTGCTTTTTTTTTTTTTTTTTTTTTTTGTTTGTTTCAAGATAAGATTTTTTTCAAAAACTCCCCCCCCCCCTCCCCCCATCAGAGCCGAAATTATTAAACTTGCTGTCATCGGAAAAAATTAGATTTTTCCAGAACTCTGTTAGTTTGTTAACATAAGCTTTGGCAAATGCAACTCTTTTCTGTCTATTTGTTTCACTAATATGTTTATTTTTTCTCATTTCGAGGAGTTTTTCCTTAAATATTTGCATTTTGAAGGATATTTCGAAAAATTTCAGTATGACTATATTTCCCGATGTTGAAGCGCCACCAGCAGCCATTTCTCCTTGCACTTGGGAAAGGGGATTTTGATGATTGTTTAATGATGTTTCTCTTTTATCCTTCATTTATCTTCCTTGGACGACCAAATCGCAATTGATTCGCAGTTGAACCAGTATCTTTTTTTCTTTACTACATAACAAACACCAGAAAAGTTTAAATTTAACTTTTTACCGATTTCTGTGTAACTTAATCCACAATCATCGAGAGTTTCAATCTTTTTTCGCAGAGCCATAGAAAACTCGCTTTTTTTTTTAGAGTCATGCAAATTGAAATTGTCAGAATAGCCTCTGCATTTTCAAGAAATGTAGGTTTTTTAATTTGCTGAAAATTTACATAACGTTGCATTTAACAATGTTTACCAGAAGAAAAATATGCGTGCAATTGCTTTTTTGGCGTGAAAAGGAAAAGTAATTTTAATTTGTTTAAATGTTTATTATCTTTGAGGAAAAAATAATGCATGTTTATAAGTGTTTAATAATCAAATAAAGTAACTGTTAAAACAATTTCTTCACAACTGTTTTGGTGTTTAGTATTTATGCAAAATAATTCGTGTGTGTAAATACATTTTTTGTTCACTATATTATATTAATCTAACTCGCATTTATTTTCGAAAACGAATACATTGGAACAGAGCCGTCCTTAGCGAGGACGACTTAAAGCGAGGCCTGGTGCAGGGATTTTGCGAGGCCCTTTCCTTCCAGATTCTTAACATAATCTTATCTATACTATCAATAAAAAAGAATGTTTTCACCTATATACTGTAACCCGGGGAGCCCAGGTTCGATCCCCTAGCTACTATAAAGAAGTAGCATTTGTTTGTGTGTTTTGTAGAGATAATTTCTGGAACTACTAAACCAATTTCAAAAGTAATGGTGGCAAATTGATGGTGAACGTTCCTCTTCCAACATAGGCTATATTTTATGTCAAGACCACTATCTTTTCTTAACTAAAATCATAAATTTATATTAGAGATTTTCTATTATACCTTCTTCTTTTTATTAAAGAAAACATATTTTGCGTCCGGGTGCGAGGCCTCTTTAGGCGCGAGGCCCTGTGCGGCCGCACCTGTCGCACACCCCTAAGGACGGCTCTGCATTGGAATTCACCGTAATGTTACTTCTGACGGGGGAGTCCAGAGATCTAACCCAGAGTTTAGAAACAAGTTTTTTATTCATTTCTTTTTAAATGAAATGACAACGTTTCCATTTTATCGATCATTATAGTTCCGCAGTCGCAGTGTGTTAAATTTTGTCCCTTTCGAAATGTTATGTCTTTTAATTATGGAGATAATCCACGGCATTTACAAAGTCCTTATATCGACGTTTTTGGAGTCAAGAAATTCATTTTAGACTTCGTCGAAGATTAACTGGTAATCTGATTTTGTAACATAAGTTGTTGTTAAATATGTCTCTGAGAAAATGCCTAATCGTGAATAAGCTTGGATAATCATAATTAATAGGTATGTCTCCTGGATTGAATATAAAAGAATGATGAAAAAAAGTTATATTTCTATAATCTATTTATTATCCAGATTTAACAGATTTCATTGAATTGCAACGCATTTTTCTGCTATGTCCTTAGTCATGGATAATTAGATATGACTGTGTTTATGTAGCTCGATTACAAATTTCTCCAAATTCAAAGTAAACTTCATAAAATTTAAATATGTACTGAGCTAGGTGCTTATTATTCTGTGCAATTGTTCTTTATGATCTTCACTTGTCTGCTAATAAAAAACATAAAATTGCAATACATTTTATTATTTTTAAATAAATAATAATAATAATGTTCAGATTGAAGATAGCCAACACTATTGCGAAGATTTGCTTTTTATTGACCTAACTGTACCGGGTCTTCTGAAACGGACACCATAATTTTCAAGAATAATATCATGAAAATGCTAGTGGAGGCCTTAATATTTTACCACTTCTTATATATCGTATTTTAGACCTGTATTGCAATGTGGAAGTCAGATGCCTTCTTTAAAATAATCCCCTAAACGGTTTCCTTATCGCATCATACTAGCATTGGTACTGAGAGAAAAAAAGTCTTCATCTGCATGTCAGTAAATATTCAGTGAAAAAGCTACAAAAGTAATTTATATACAAGTTTGATATAGCTACACTATCGTTTTTTTCTTCAGCACTAGTGAGAAGTGGAAGTCATCTGTGACGGACTGAATTTCACCAACCGATGAAGTCAAATAACCAACAAAAAGTGAACAAAACACAACAAAATAATTAATTGGTGAATGCAGAAAGCACACCTGCCAAAGAGAGTGAATAGGGAAAAAAATAGTCTCATGAAATGAATACAGCCTCATAGATATATAACGGCCACGGAACAAGCCCCCACTCCATTAGTGTGCTAAGTTTCTCAAATAACAAATCAACAAGTTGCATAAAATTCAAAACCAGTGATAACAGCCATTCGGATTCAATGGACTGATTGCATTAAGCGTATTCACGAAGAGAAAAAAAAATTTAAATCAAAACCCCCAGCTATAATGCACGGGTGAGTTATAGTGACAAAAACAACAAAAATGAGTGTTGCAACATCCGGAAATGTGACAACCACGAGTAACAAAAGTTACAATGTGACAACCACCAGTAACAAAAGTTACAATGTGACAAAACCTACGATAGTGACATAATAACCAGTGAAACTCTCGGAAGAAGACCAAGCTTCAAAATGTGACAAACAGCTCTAGCACAAGCTAGAGATATCAATTTATCAAGAAAGAGACAAAAGCCCAGCGAATGATAACAGACAGAAACAACTTACAACAGGGGTGAACCCATAAAAACGACAAAAAACCCTGTCAGAGAGAGACAAATAAAAACGTAAAGTGCAATCAGCCCCCACAATTATTCTGCATACATTTTATAGAAAGGTCTAATTTATTAACCTTCGGCTATTTTAAATTCTGTATTTTAAAATATTATGTTTAAAAAGTAATTCAAAATTAATATGTTGCAAAATTCAATATTAGAAAATGCATATTTTTTATTTTTTCCCATTTAAACTCATTTTTTCCTTAATATTACCCTACCCTCTTTTATTTTTCCATTAAAAAACGCTAATTTATTTTTATTTTTATATTTCCTTTTAAATATGACGCGAATTGAATAAAAACTAAAAAGAATTTTCATGGTAAAACAAAGATTTAAAATCCCTTCTTTAACCCTTATTTAATCATACCATCGTTTTTCCGTGTTTTCGTCCAGGCAACATTTTATTGTATAATTTTTTTTTTTAATGTGTCGCGAAACAACACTGTACATTTAAAAAATCTGGCGGATTTTAATATAAAAAAATGTGCTCTTTTATTGACTTTTTCGTAAAAACAACATGCGTCGTGTTTTTATTTAGCATCGTAATGTTTTATTTTTCTTGCTTTGCATCTGTTGGTCTTTAGGCGCTTTTAAAGTACAAAAAAAAAAAAAAAAAAAAAAACAGTTTTCTTTCAAAAAAAATTTTTCTTATTTTATTCATTTTTATGCATTTCCATATAAAGCATTACTTTGTCGAAATATGTAGTTGAAATGTTTGAGTTAAATCTTTTCATCAAGTAACAAGAAAGATTTTCCGTTTTCTTGGGAAAACATGAGTACTATTAATTTGTTTGGAAGTGAATAGTTAAATCTTAATTTCTGAATCACAAAATAAATATTTCCTTATTTCGACATTTTGAAAGCCAAAAGTACTGTAATTTGTCTCCGAATTTATGTTGTTTTTTCGCATTGTCCATGGGTTGGTTTGTTGGTTGATTCAGTGGGGTTTTATTTTGGCACAAAATCCAGAAATGGTCAAATTGCGTCAAAATTGTCTGTTCTTTTACAATATTCTATAATTCTATTCATGGACATTAGTTTGAAACATTATATTTTTCCATATTTTAACCTAGAGGGAAAAACTTATTATACATCATTCACACATCATTTCCTTTAGGTCGATCAGTAAATTGTTGCCAGTCAATAAGTTTTTGCTCCCACAATAAGTGTCATTGTATGGAGTGGGTATGGAGGACGAGCCTTCATAGTGAGGGCAAAAACCTATTCACTGGCAACCATTTACTGATCGATCCTCGTATCTATGTGAATGATGAATAATGTGTTTTTTTTCTTTAGGTTATTAAGTAAGTTAGTGAGGGCAAAAACTTATGGATCGGCAACAACTTAATGACGGCCCGTCGTATAATGTGTATGTTATACGTATATGTAATCCAAACAGAAAAATCATCATTCTTGTTGCATTCACACATAATTTAAAAATGAATTTAAAAAATACAAGGCTCATACCATAAATAATCAGGTAAATTTTATAAAAAATTCTAAAATATTAAAGTAAAAGTTGTATGAAAATTTAATTACTTAATAATGATGCTTTTTTAAAAAATTTTATACAACTTTTCTGTGTGTTTTTGCATTTTAGGTTTTTTTTTTTTTGTGTATAATTTCTTCGATTTATCGAATGACCCTTGTATTTTTTTCAGTTATATAAAATTCAAAGATGAATTCAAGGCCCATGGTAGAAGAATCATCACAAGTTTTTTGCTAAATCCCTGGAGACAGTGTGCTAAATTAGATCATTCAATTTTCTCAGATACGAAAAAAAAAAGTTTATACATATTAATGAACACAGAGTGAAAAACGGTATAGAGTTTTAGTTCACGTTGCCTAGGAATATAGAAAGTAGTGGTTTAGCGACGTAATTCATTGTGTTTGACATTCTAAACATTAATAATAATAAAAATCTTCCTATGATTTAGCAACTTAGTAACAATTTAGTCAATTGAAAGTTAAGAAACTTTTCAAACTAATCTTAATCTAGAATGATCCATCTTTTAAGAATTTTCTTGAGTTATTTCCCCTGTATATTATAGGAAAAATAATTTTTGAAAATACCTCCGCTAATTATTCAGATATGTAAATTTATTTCCGAATTTCATTTTCCCCCTTTTGTACCAGAGAAACTTTTATGTTTCTAATGGTTCTCTTACGTGATATCTTTTGCAAAGTGACAAATTAATGTAAATGAAAACTGCATGATAAATAGCTTTGTTCTTTTAAAGGAACAAGTATGTGTACTAGAGTAGCAACAGATGTATTGCATTTAGTTTTCTAATAATCTAATAAAACACTGTGTAAAATGTTTAACTTGATAATGGCAATTCCATCCCATTGGTTTCGCGTAAAACTATAATTATGTGTATATATATATATATTTTTAAATAATCAATGTATGTGTCTTTATGTCCAATTTTCGAAAATTGTTAATCATAACAATGTGGATTATGAGGGTCTCCGTTCTTTAAAAGTTTGATAATTACATTTTTTTTTCATTTTCTTATGAGTAAATAGGGTTACCTGTTTTAATAGCCATTAAATTACTGCATAAATTTCAATTTTATTAAATGATTTTAAAAAATACTTTCCCCCCCTTGCATTTTCAATTTTTGTACAAAATTATAATGTACTTTTAGCAGAGAAATGTTCAGGCAGAACAGCACTTTAAAAAGCTAAAATTAAGGAGCTGGGTAAATAAGCCCCCCCACCCCCCTCCATCTTCCCCTTTAATATCAACTGTTTTTCTTTTGTTAATATGTTTTGATTGTTTTAATAGTACAATTTAGGATCTGTATTTACTGGTTATCTTATTGATTTTTGTTTCAATTTTTTTGTGTTTTAGAAAATCAGAAGCGTGTGTTATTTAGCAAATTTTAATGAATTTCGACCTTTTTTATATTGGATTTTTTTTTACAAAGAGCGCTTATAATACTACCTTGATTTTTATGTGTTTTACTTTATTTTTCATATACAGTGAACTTCCATTAGTATGGACTTCCAATGGAGGCCATTTTTTGTCCGCAAAAACAGAAGTCCGCCTTAAACGTTGAATGGTGCAAAATTGCAAAATAAATAGTGGAAAATATAAATGGTGAATTTTAATGGAGCAAAATACCTTTTGTTGAATAAATTGAATTCAGTTTGAGAGAAATTGAATTAGGTTACCAATTTAATGCTAAAATAAACAACTTTTTCTTCAATTTAGTTATTTTAAGTAAAAAGCAAGTTAATGCAGTTAGTTAATACAACATTAATAAATTACTGAGGACAAACAAAATATGCAAAGAAATCGTGACACTTACATAATTATTTGTATAATTTAACTTGAAGTAATTTCTTACTTTTCTTTGAGAATTTGGTCTGTTATATCACATTTTGATTAGTAATATCGGCGAACAGCTATTGGAAAATTTTGAACCTCTAGTTTTTGATGGTGGAAAGTTTGTTTTCTCGTCATTATTCTCACTGACAATTTCTTGATCTCTCATTAATTAGAGTTACGATTCTGCTGGATCAGTTTCTTAAAAAAAAAATTGTCAGCATTATCCGATGAGTAGTACGCTTTAAGCGATGTTTTTAACATTAATTACAAATAGGAAATAGGGGGGGGGGGGACTAAATTGTCCTCATCAAACGGAGATGTGTCTTAAGAGCCTACATCAGTCATGCGAAAAAACGCTCAAGCTAATGTTAAGTCTATGGGAAGGTTCTAGCGCGATTTCTCGCTCGCATTTTAATATTTTTAGATGCTTTTTTTTTTTGCATAGGATAGCTGAGGTCAATCTTCAACGTTGTTAGTTTTTACTTTTTCGATTTTGGTTCCAGTTATTTTATATAAGGGTACTTTCACTTTCAGAACCAGTTCCAAAATTAAAAATAACCACTTATAAAAAAACTGCAACAAAAATTAAAAAAGTAAAAACTAACAACATTGGAGATTGACCTCAGCTATTCTATGCAAAAAAAGCATTTAAAAATAAAAAAAAATGCGAGCGAGAAATCGCGCTAGAACCTTCCCATAGACTTAACATTAGCTTGAGCGTTTCTTCCCGTGACTAGTGTAGGCCGAATGTGATTCATTCCGAATTCCGCCATTTCCGAAAATGAATTTCGGAAATAAATTTACAGCGAAGACGCATTGACGAGAGTTCAGTGTATTAGCGAATATAAAAACTACAATGGTGTTATGACCGCTCCTTTAAGAAATTAAATTAATTAAAAATAACGTTGAAATACATTGAAATAGGTTAAACAATATGTGTTTCAGATAAGGTATAACATATATAAGGAATATTTTTCAGACAAAAATAAGTGATAGAAGTAGTAAATATATTTCTTAAATTTTAGCAAAACAATCAATACATTTTTTAAGGAATTGGTTCAGCCAGATACTAAAAATCAATACTTTTATCTACCAATCTCTTTGATTTTTAAAGGGCTGTCTAAAATTTATTCCAAAAGTGAAATGTGTTTGCATAATGCTGTTCTGAAATTTAACACAAGTCGTATATATATAAATATTATATGGAATTAATATAAATTTGAAATGGTTCTTTTTACCCAAAGAAATAAAAAATACAGAAATTAATGAAATTAAAATTTCTGTTAAATGTAAATAATCACAGTTTACTATTCTTGGAACTTTTTTTCTTTAAAACAAAATAATCTTTCAATCTCTGATATTTCGCGTATCAGAAAAATTCCATCTCAAGTTACAATGTTTTTTTTTTAAAGTTTAGTCTTAATCTTTAAATGTATTTTAAAGATTATAAAATTATTCTTTGTAATATATATTTGTCCAGTTTATAGCACTACAAACACAATAATGTCAAGTTAAATTGATCGCAATATAGGTTTATAAATAAACGTTTTTCTCGTGTGTTTCTTTTAGTTGCACCTTAAAAAATTAAGTTACTTATCACATATACATTAAATGAAAAATGCGGTGGATTAATAATGTAGAATGTTAAGAAAATTGTTTTGCTCATTGTTGAATATTTTAAAGAAACGAATGCTGTATATTATGATGTTATATCTAAAGTTAAAATATTTGAATAGTGTTACTTTTAATATTGACCGGAAGTTTACAATTATTACTTTTGGTTTCATTCTTTGTACACTATATAGGATTATATACAGATAAATGAAAAATACCATGCAACTAATCTGCGGATTAACTTTTAATTCTTATCTTGTCATCTAATATATTATTGCAGTTTAAAATTTCTTTTAAAATATGTTTTGTAAGAATTTGAAAGATTATTCCTCGAAATTCTTCAATATGATATTACATTCATAAAGAGTTATAATGTAGCCAGCAAACTCGACAAAAGATAATTATCAACACATGACGTCGCAGTAACACGTAAAAAAATAAGTATTTAATGTTGAAGCAATTGTAATAATTATACAAAGTATTTAGTTACATATATATATATATTAGTTAAATTGTTTTTATGATAACGTAATATGAATAATCTTTAAAATGTTACACTAATCTTTATACTTTCAGATGAAGGAAAACCTACAGTGGCTGAATCAAACCGGGGTAAGAAATGACAATTTGTTAGTGCAATATTACACTTCCGTTGCTTTTTTTAATTTTTATAAACAGTTTATTGTGTATGAAGTTGTACATTTAATTTCTGATAGAGATTTTACATTAGGATGAGAGAAATATAAAGGAAAAGCAGATCCCATTTCAAAAATGCAAAATTCAATTTAAAAATATTATGGTAGTATTAATTATTTTTCTACAATTTTAATCTGAATAATTTATTGTGTTATTTATCTTCTAAATATTTTTTGTTCATTGTTGGGGTTATTATTACATATTGGGTAACAATTTTGTCTATTATTAACACTGAAAAATACTTTAAGGGAGCGGTTCTGAAACTTAAACGCAAGCTCACTTTAAAGTTAAAATTTTTTTTGCGACCTACCTAACTTGTAGGTATATAGAGCCTTATGTGTCGTATCTATCCTACAGAAAAAGAAAATTCTTTCACATATACACGAGAACAGTAATATGTAATACAAATATGAAAGTGGAATAATCAAAGCTTCATTTTACTACGTCAGGACAAATACATTCATTAAGGAATTTATTATAAAAAATATATGCTATTTAAAAGTAAACTGTTTAGTAATATTTAAAAGTGTACTATTTAGGACATTATTTTGCAACAGCGTCAGAATCTGTATCGGGATTGGAATTTTTAAATTTTAGCCTCTACACAAAGAAGAAAACACTGTCTTTTCACAAATGTATTTATCTACATTTTTACACGGTTTTTTACTTTAAAGTTGTAATTCATAGGTTAGTTATACTATTGCAGAAGTAAAAATTAATTATGCATTTTTGAATACTTCATTGATAATTCTCCAACGAGCCAAAACATTTCACACGAACCACAAGTGAGTCGAAACCTATAGTTTGAGAACCGCAGTTTTAAAGTAGACGTCTAATAATCTGTATTTGCTTCTGTATCTTTCCCAATGAAAAAATATTAATCTATAAATTTATTCTGCATTAAATTATCAATATTTCTATAATCATAGACAATCTGCAGTCTGACATACATTTTTCCTTAAGGCAAATATCGATTATGTACCTCATTACATCCTGAAATAGGAAAGAGTTAATCTCACTGAGTTAATCGATTTAACCTAGGTACTTTAATATATTTCAATGATGATTGCAGGCCGTGTTTTCCGAGACTTCCTTATATGTAATAAATGCGAAGCTTTATTTTATTATAGCTTTTAAATACCTAATAGTATGGTTTTTGTTTCCAGAGATTAAAAAAATATATTTATATATACGCTTATACTAAACTGAATTACTGTTTCCATATTTCAATTATTTGGTATTATTTCTAAAAACTAGGATTAAAAATAGTTTTATTGGCATATATTCGCTGCAACGCAATGAAAATTTTCACATTTTTTTCTTTAACCATACAATGTTTTATATTTTATATATATATACAAAAATTTGCGTATTCCATACTTATACCTAAAATGACATAATATGAGATTGTATGAGTGCATCACAAAAATACTTCTCCTCAACTAGTCAGTCGTTAACTGCAAATTTTTATTTTATTTTTCTTAATGGCCGAATCAAAGCAGTAATGTCTGCTGTCAGGCATGTGATTGATTATTTTTTACAAAACGAACTTTACCCGTTGGGTGTTATGTACACACAGCGCGACCCAAAAATGATTTGAAAAATGAAATATGGTGCGTTTGAAAAATGAAATAAAGAAAAACGGAAAGTGATAGAAATGCACAGTTTGCTGTATTCTACTTGGGAAACCAGTAAATTTTCTGTCATATAGAATTTTAAATTTAGTTACGAAAGTTTCCGACAGATGGCGTTGGTAAGTGGGGAAAAAACTGCATGAACATGTTGCGAAGATGCTGTGAAAAATTAAACAACGATATTTTCAATATATTCACCATTTGCAAGAACAGCATTTCGCTGTCTGAGAACAAGATTCGCAGAAAGCCGTGCTAGCGTGTCCGCCGGAGTGATCATATCTGCAGCAAAAATGTAGGGTTCGACTGTTGTTTGCTGATTTTGTCGGTAAACTTCGTCTTTCAGATACACCCTACATGAAAAAGTCACAGGGAGTTTAATCTGGCGGACAGAGTGGCCAATCCCTTACCGTATGCTTTCAATAATCTAGGGCGATGACAAGATCATCGAAATGTTCGATGAGGAAATGAGACTTCAGTCATGCAATGTGGGCGCTCGCGGTCTTTCATGAATCATGAGGTTTTCCCGAGGGTCCCTCAAGGCATTTATTACCGCCACAAATGTCCAGGTAGACCGGTCTAGAAAACATTTGGCATTAAAAAAATGGCCCAATGAGTCCTTTGAAGAAATCGTGACCCAAAGCATAACTTTTAGGGGATGCGGGAATGGTGGTACGATGATTTTCCGTTCCCCAAATGCACCAGTTCTGCTTATTGGCGTGGGGATTTTCCAGGGGGTATTTCCAGGGGAAAATATACTTCAGCGGAGAGCCAAATATTTCTTATGTCAATTGCGCCAACATTCAGCTGTTGCAGCACATTGTTCGTGAACGTTGGCGGGATTGAATCGTTGGCGGGATTGAAGTCAAATTTGAGCTGCAACACTGTGAACGGACCACTTTCTGAATTACTTCAACTTTAGTTTCTGTAATTGCCACACGCGGCGTGCGACGTTTCCAACATGATCTTAATTTTAACGTTCCTATTCCGTTGACATTTTCCTAAAAGAGTCTTTATTGTATTCCTTCGATCCTTTTATGAAATTGAACTTCGTCTGAAAACTGCGCCTTGTTTCTTGAACAATACTGTGGTGAAATTCCAAGACAAGAAATGTCCGTTGTCCTAACGAATAAAACATTTCTGCATACTAACTTGCAATCTCTGAGCAGCACACGCTAGCAGGAGGACGGTGAAATACAGAATAGAGATCTGATAGAGTGCGTTTTCCTAAAGATATCGCAGATTTCCAATAGCGCCATCTGTTGGCGAACTTTGTAACTAATATGGAATTTTTGTGTGCCTGAAAATTTACTGTTTTCCTAAGTAGAATGCAGCGAACGGCGCATTTCTACCCCTTTACGTTTTTCTTTATTTCACTTCTTAAATGCACCCGTCATTTTAGAGACACTCTGTATATATATATATATATATATATGCAAGCTTTTGTTAAATATATATATATATATATATATGCAAGCTTTTGTTAAATATATATATATATATATATATATGCAAGCTTTTGTTAAATATATATATATATATATATATATATATATATATATATATATCTGTCTTCTCAACTATATAAAATAGTGTTACACAAATTACACTTTCAAGTTTAGAAAGAATCATAAAATTAAAATTTATAATAATAAAATTGACTTTTGTCACTAAGCTCAAAAACGGGACTTAAATAAGGATTAATACCCGCCAGTAAGGAATCGTGACGGTGTCTTTCAGCTGGTTAGTTTAAAACATTGCTGCCGAATACCACCTCTGTGCAGCTTTCTAGGTCTGAAGACGTTTTTATTTTTTAGTTACATATCGATTAATCGAAAAAGTCTTATATCTTAAAGTATTAAAAAGAGTGGATAAATATCAGAATTTACACCAACTGTTTTGTTTCGCAGAATCTGTATAAAATCTTTTATAAATGCAAAGAAACCATATGAATGGTAATTTTCGATGAAAAATATATGCTCTTTCTTAAACTAAGGATAAAAATTCTCTTTTGAATGCTGCTCAACTGCTTAAGAATCTGTACTCTGTTTAATGTACAACTAGACTATATGGCACGTGAAATGTTTAACAAATTAGTCAAACTGTATGTGGGTTTTATTGCATTTAATCAAAATCTTCGTTAATTGCTTTTATTTTTACACAAGATATTCTTAGTTTTTTTTTCTGAAATTCAACACAAAAAGTCGGGAACCTTTATAATTAACAAAGAGATTGTCTAAAGCACCGGTAAAGGTTATCATTTAGTTCGTTCTGTGATTTGTTACATGACCTTCCCCTGTATAGTTGACGTTTTCTGCTCAATATTCACATGTACGTACCGAAAATTTCAAAATGAATATGAAATGTATTGAACTTGGAATAACAAATATAAGTTATTTAGCTATTTACAATATAGTTATTTTTTTATGATAGTTTAATTTTTTTTATCTGCAGTTTAATTTATTTTTTATCACATGATAAATGTTTAAAAAGTAAAATGTATTATTGCATTGCAGCGCCATTTTTTAATATGTCCCATTATACTACCATAAGAATGAAAATTTTATTATTTTTTTAATATTATCCGTAGCCTCCTTCATATCTTATTCCAAAATTAGATTACTTTTTAGGCGGGAAATCTGTGCCTTATACTTTCTGATTTTGGTCTTTTCCAGCTTTGTTCATTGACGAAAGAATGTATGAATTCAACATTTTGGTAATTTACAGCATTTTTTCTTTTTCCACTTATGTTTCTATCAGACCCAACAATTTTTCGAACAGCCAACTTCGCCGGCGCAAATAATTTGCTAAATTACTGCTGTGTTCGCTGCTTTCCACTATTATTTGATAGGAACTCCGTTTTAAGGATCTATTAGAATATAAATTATGGTTTTATATTGTATCAATTATTTAGTTTTATCGATTCTGATATATTTGTAGATTATGATTTAGTTTTATGTTTATTATTTAGTCGATTAATATATAATTCTGCTCATGGTTCTTCTTCATCATTTTTCTGTTATATTTCGTTGTGTCAGCCACCTTGAGAAATAACGTTACAAAACGGTTATCCTGTGATTGGCCGGAGGAGAAATTGACACTACCAACAACTTTTTTTGTGGAAAGTTGGTATAGAAAGTTGCGCATGTTCTTGATCGCTATAGCACTTGTTGAGGTAATTTCTTCTGAAAAATCGACTCAAATAAAGGGTTTGCTTAAAAATTGCCAAAACAGTTTTTGAATATGTTAGCAACTTTATAGGATTCCAATCATCATCTTTTGAGGATATTGGGGTTTAGGGAAAATCCGAAGGTTCGCGGTAAGATGACTAAATGAAAACAGATTTTGTATTCTATGTACTTCATCTGGTACTAATAGAAGTGTTGTATACCTTTTGTTACAATTTGAAGGTGTCCTTAGAACCTTTATCGACAAAAAAAAAAAAAAACTAAAATTGCGTTCAAATTTTATGTAACAAATTCTCTCTAGTCTTTTCATTATTTTATTTGAAGTTTTAAAAGGTTCGAAAAGTTATTGCATTAATCATAAAAACTTCAAGAGGTGATTGGTGATGTTAGCGATAACATGATCAGCATTGAGTTTCTTTACGTTTTAACGTTCACTGCAAAGTTGTAGAAATATATTTTGTTACTTTTGTTATTAAGGTTTATTGTAAGGCTTGTTTATTTTTAAAATTAAATTTAGTGTACTACTCGACCGTCAAATTTTTATAATCGAAATTTAATCTTGCGCTACATAATTGAATTGCTGTGAAAATAATCGTATCAATTCGTACTTTTTATTTAATAGGATACTTTCTTATTCCGACAAAGTATCCGACGAGAAAAGTAGTATAAGTTGGAGTGTTTTAAACTAACACATCCTGTATTTATCGAAATCTTCGCTTTTGAGAATCACTTTCTTGAAATCTTACGCAAATCATATCTCTCTGATCTGAACTCAAGAGCCTAAGATATTGAAAAATGTCTCTTAATTCCGCACTAAATAAAGCAAACTAAAAATAGCAACTGACAGAATGTATCTGATAACATCTTTTCTTGAAATGTTCTTGACACAGCTGTTACTTCAAACGTCGACTTCAGCAATGTCTATTTGCTCTCACGGTATTCCCCGAATTAAAAGAATGAGCAAAGTTTTTCGGTAATGCATAGCGTTCTCAAATTTCGGAAATGCCTTCAGTTGTTTATTGTGTGGGAGATGCCGACTTAGCTGCATCACAAAGAATTCCTTTTATCGGGTTTTACGTTAACTTTGTTTACTTCTTAGCGCTTCTTTATTGCATCTGATATCGGATGCATTTGCAATAGAAATTCTACCTTTTTAATACAGGGGAAGTATTTCTGCGCTTAATTCTGAAGAATGTTGTCGATGCTTTGTCTCTATTGATATTAGAAGTTTGAGAGAAGAATTTATAGATGCATCGATTGTGTTTCAAAAATATATCTTTCCTCTTTCAGGAAACTGAACAAAGATAAATGTTAATAGTTAAGTAATTAAATATTATACTACAATAAAAAAAATAAAAAAAGGCTTATCCGTATTTCAAAAATGTTGCTCAAAAATATGTGGCTACAGATGAGATCCGATAGTAGAAACTATAAACAAAATATTGTTCACTCAATATGCTCACTCAAATACACTAGAAGTTGAGAGAATGAAAACTTCCAGGAACAATATTTAGGATTATGGCATGTTCAATAGGTAAGGCTACAAGAATTCGTAAGCATATCCGAGCTCCTTGCTTTCTATAGGCCGATTTCGCCCAGCACAGTTAACATGAACAACACTTTCTAGATACAGGAGGAAATGATAAGGTTTAAGAGAATTTTGCTGATCATAGCGTTGTGATAAATTAAATGTAATGCAACAATTTCCTGTATGATGCAGCTTTTATGAGTGCCGATAAAGATCTCGATCTGATAGAAATTTTCCCGTCCAACTACCATCTAAAAATTCCAAAATTTCTGATATAAGTAAGATTTGAGATATCGAATATATTCCACATACCCTAACATGACGCAAGAAGTTCTTTCCTAGCCGATTTCGTTTGGCTATGATAGAACAACCTGACGGGCCATTTGGATAATAGCGTTGCAAAATTCCTTGCGAAATTCAAGACTGCTACGAGGGCTGTATGACAAGTACCTGGCCGCGACCAGAAAGGGCGGTACTAGTATTTAAAAAGTGATATTTTTATGTGAATATAACCTTTCACAACAATTTTGGCAAACTTTTTAGTCGCTGCGTGGTTTCGCTTGTAAGTGAAAGCCATTTGAATAGAACAACTTTTGTGCTTTTACAACAACAGAAAAAATTGAATATCGAGCAGTGATGAAATACCTGTTTTTGAAAAATAAAACAAATGATGACATTAAAGCGGCAATCAGTGAAATTTGTGGAAACTCTGCACCTTCGTTATCAACCATAAAATATTGGAAAGCTGAATTAAAAGGTGGTCGTACAAGCATTCTTGATGAAGAACAGCCATGTCATCAAATTGAGGTTGCCACATCAGAAATTATTGAACAAATCCACGACATCATGATAAACGATCGAAGAGTGAAAGTGCACGAGATTTCTTTTTCTGAGACTGTGGGCATCTCAACTCATTTGGATATGAGAAAGCTTTCCACAAGATGGGTGCTCATAATTGACAATAAACATACACGTTTGACAACTTCAAAAGAATGTTTGGCTATGTCCTAATAATTTTTGGCGTCGATTCATAACTGTTGAAGAAACATGGATTCATTACGGCACACCTGAGGCCAAAGAACAGCCCAAACAGCGAATTTTCTGTGGCGAACCTGTGCCAAAGAAGGCTAAGGTGGCTTTATTGGCGAACAAAATCATGGCTACAGTGTTTTGGGATGCACGCTGCAGAATTCACGTCGATTACCTTTAAAAGGGAAAGACGATTAATGGAGGGTATTATGCCAACTTTATTGTATCATTTCAACCATGCTGTAAAAGAAAAAGTTCGCATTTGACGAAGGGGGAGGGGATTCTCTTTAATCAAGACAATGTAGGCATGTACACCTGTGTCCTCGCAATAGCAAAATTGCACGAGTTAGGATACAAACTGCTTCCGCATCCACAATATTCGCCTGATTTAGCACCCAGCGATTATTTTCTATTTCCAAATATAAAAAAATGGCTCGGTGAAAAAAAAAATGGTTCTAATAATGAGATGATTGCTGAAAAAAAACGTCTTTTTTGAAGGGTTGGCGAATTCGTATTTTTTAGAGTGGATACAAAAGATAAAAAAACGTTGGACTAAGTGTATCGAACTAAAAACAGATTGTGTTTAAAAAAATCCGTATAAAAATGTTTTTTCCTTGTCAAGGTCAGGTACTTATCAATCAGCCCTCGTATTACAGTTTGTGTGGTGCTTTATGATTTTGATTTGATATTACGATGTTTTTGTGATGTTTGTGTCCAAACTTATATCAGAGTGTCGATATGTTTACAATATTTGCAAAATAGAAGTGCACTAATGAAAATACATGTGTTTTTTTCTTTTTCTTTCTTTCTTTTTTTTTCTTACAAATCTTATACTGTACTGAAAGGCGGAGATTTTATTGAAATTTTTTTCGTTATGAAATAAAGACCTTTCTCATAAGCTGTTTGAATAATCTTAATCTTCTCGTTACATTGTAGGAAAAACTGGTCTTTGTTTAACAATATCCACCTCTCTATTTCACTATATGACGAAACTTAATCCGCTTTAATGCATAGTTTTCTTCTAGTAAGATGTGACAAGATTTTAAACTATCCAAAGAAATAGAGCCTTGCGGCAATGGTATAAAAATGAGAAATATGACCTCCATGATTTCTTTTTTTTTCTTTCATGGATTATAAATTTCAGGAGCTTTTCTAATTCGTCCTATAACAGATGTTCCATTTTCTCTGTTTATTTTTTAGTGTTGGCAACATGAATTCATTTCACTTTTACTATTATTGATTTAGCTATAGTTTTTGTATTATTTATTATCGTTTTCAAATTATCTGGAAATTTTTTAACAAACTTTCATCGCACGCTGTGTAGTTTGAATGCTTTGAGCTTTTTTATAGAATCCTTATTCTTTAACTATTTACACGGCATATTACGTCTGTACTTCTAATATTCTCCCTTGCAATTTATTAAACTTCATTTTGAATAGTTCGTTTATTAACGTTTTTTGGGGATAACGTTTTCGGTAAAAACGCATTTCAATTAAACATACATTGTTACTAGTGTTGTCCGTTGTTACGAAAAAGTGGGACAGCGCTTCTAAATCAAGACATAAAAATACAGTAAATCCTTTCAAAACGGAACCTGTGTATAACGTAATCCTATCTTAAACATAACTAATTGATTGTCCCTACAAAAAACATACCATACAATTATATTTGCTAAAAATAAAATTTGTCTAAAACGGAATATTTTTCTGAGCAGTTGAGATTCAGTCTTAGCAGAATTTACCGTACTAAATGAACACAATAATTTTATGCCGTAAAATCTTTGAAAGCCTAATCGTTGGAGACCGAAATAAAATTCCGTTTTAAAGAGGTTTCCGATTGAGCAGTAATAATTGCATGATGTTCCTTCCGTAGGACCATGAGTTTCTTATGTTTAAGATGGAATTTTTTATAGACTGGTTTCTTTTCACAGGATTTACTGAAACAAGTTCAGTAAAATCTCTAAAAGCATAATTACAAAGGACTGGGAAAATATTCCGTTTTAGGTAGGCTTACATTAAAAGCAGTTAGATTTGTACAGTAATCTTTTCTACGAGCTTAAAAAAATTTTCGTTATAAACAGGTAATGTTCTGATAGGATTTACTGTATTAAATCTCACCGATGCAGACTAACGAAATAGCATGGTACTGAAATAAATGTAAAATAATTTGTAAATCATAAAAAAATAGGACTTTTTGGTATTCCAGTTCCATGCAGTGGCTCTATGGGACTAATCATGAAACCCTTGAAAATTGGGATGTCCCGCGTAAATCGGGACAACTGCCAACACTAGTTGTCACGGAGATTCCATATGTATACGAAAAATATAAAATGGATTCACCAAGATAAATTACTGGAAATGAAACATGAATGATATAGTACTGTCAGATAATATCGTGAGGTCAATCTTCGGAGTCATTGAGGCAACTAGCAAAGCTCGGCGTTCATGCATAGAAAATTTTGCTATATTCCGTCTATACTATCTCTTTTGCGATTTATTAAATTTCATTTTTAAATAACTCGTTCATAAAAGTTTAGTCAGGATAAATTTTCGGTAAAAAATCATTTAAATAAAACACATGTTATCACTGCAATTCCGTATGTAATTGGTACATTTTACCACATTAGTATTTTTATATCGGTAAATCGGCATTTAGTGATAAACCTATTTGCTTCTGTGTAGGTATGACTCTGAAATAATATAAAATGGATGCGTTAGAGAAATATGTTACTGGAGATTAAAAGTGAATGAATGCGAGCAGTGTGCGGCTGATATTGTGAGGTCAATCCTGTGAATCACTTAAATCACTATGATGCAATCCATGCATCATAGAAAATAGTATTTTTGTTTTATTTTGTGGGATTCTAAAACCGTTTTTTATTGTGAATTTCCTTCACCACATCAAAAGTTAAAAATCTGACATCTACTGCTAATTTCTTTAGAGCTTGAAACATAGCGTAAAGCAGACCATTGTCCGAACAGTACACCTTTTGCCAGTGATGGGTAACTAGGCGGGGGAGGTTAAAGGACTACAGACCCCCTTTCGAAATCAGTGTTTTTACGTAATTGTAGACACACTTCAGCGTATCTTCATATACAATTAATGGTCATCCCTTCTCAGCGTCACCCCCCCCCCTCTCCACTCGAAACAAAATCCTAAATACTTCTCTCGACCTCGCATTCCTTTCTTCACCCGAAAAAAAAAATATATATGAAAGGTAGGCTGGCATGCTTTAATACATTTGACATGACATATTCATTAGACCATCTAATAATCACTTGTTTCGCTTCCATCAGCATTTCTTAATTGGAAAATCCTTTTGTGATCTAGATCCTCTTAAACTCATTTCAGAGGACCTTGAAACAGTTAGAAAAGTAGCTTTTACCTTTGTGAATTAGACGACCACGAATTTTTATTTAGCACTTAATTGTAATTTTCTGCAGTTATTTTTTTCTTTTAATAAACTGATATTTAGTTGTAAGGTAAATACTATATATATAATCCTTATATAATTCCATTATGCACGTAGTTTTTCTTATGTATCTATAACAACATACATACGCATAGTCAGCCCGTTGACGTGGAACCTTTTATAAAGGTACTTGTATCCGCTTGTATCCTACAATTTTTATCTTCACTACCATCTGTTCCGGGGTAAAAAAAAGGAAAAGTTACATGTTTGTATGGTTCCCTTTCAAGATGTCAAACATTTCCCTGCATCCTAAATCGACGGGGGTTGAAGATCTTATCTGCTTCAGAAGGTTTTCCATGTTCTCGCAGATTTATTATCGATAGATTGTTTAGTCAGCCTTAAGAAAATTTATAAACTTTGAAGATTTTTTTCCTTTTGCTATTTTGGATTCTATGATTTATTTTATTTACATTTAACTTTCATTGTTTCTATTACTTATTTACTTTCGTTGTAAATAGCCTTATTATCCTTAGATTAATTAATTAATTTTTATTTCATGTGGAGTTTAATATTTCTTTGGTTTTTCTAGTTCAGCTAAACACAATATCTCTCCGTTTATCATTATTTCCTTAGTAAATATTTTATTGTAAAAGTAAAATACAATAGACAAAAAAATATTTGCATACACGAATTATTTTGCATAAATAGACGCCGAAAACCGTTGTGACGAAATTGTTGCAACTGTTACTTTATTTACTTGATAAACACATATAAACTTGCATTTTCCCCTAAAATATAATAAACATTTTAAAAATTAAAATAAATTTTTTTTTATGCCAAAAATGTATTTGCATGCATAGAATTTTTATTTTGTTAAACGCAACATTATGCAAATTTAACGCAAATGTAAGTTTTGCATTTTTTGAAAGACATATAACATGATAGTTGTATAGTGGCTATTCTGACATTTTCAGTAGGTTTAGCTTCAAAAAAGTGCGATTTTTCTATGGATTTCTGAGAAAAGATTATAACTCTCCATGATTATGGAATAAGTTAAGAAAGTTCCAGAAAATTACAGAGAAATCGGCAAAAATTAAATTTAAGCTTTTCTAGTGTTTGGTATGTAATGTTTGGTAAATGTTTGGTATTAAAAAGATACTGGTTCAACAGTGAATCAGTTGCGATCTGGTCGTCCAGGGAAGATAAATGAAAGACAAAATAGAAACATCAGTAAACAATCATCAAAGCACCCTTTCCTAAGGGCACATAGAATTGGCTGCTGATGGCTCTTCAGTATTGGGACCTATTGTCATGTCTCAAAACTTTCGAAATATCCTTCAAAATGCAAATCCGAGAAAAAGCTCCTAATGTATACACACACACACACACACATATATATATATATATATATAGTATATATATCAGTGAAACAGATAGGCAGAAAAGATTTGCGTAAATCTCTCTACAATCTCCGGACTTCAAACCTACTGAGATGTATGTACATGTGAGAAAAAGACCAATTTCAAGCAAAGTTCATCACGAACAATCTCTAAGGAAGAATGGCCAAAACTCGGAATAAAAACCTATAAAAAATTGTTAGAATCAATGTCCAGACACTTACAAGCTGTTATTGATCTAATAGCGTATGCATGCTAAGTACTAGCAATATTAATTATTTTGAATACTTCCCATTTCTGTGTCATCATTTGCCAGTGTGCAAATACTTTTTTGGCCTTAAAAATGTTTGTTCATTTCTTATTTTTTTTTTCATGTATAAATATCGAGTAAGATATTAAATGTGTTTGTTTTGTAAATATGTCGTAGAGTCTACCATCGTAATTGCTCTTGTATTTATTTATGCCTAGTGAGTGCAAAATAAGAAGGTGTGTAAATATATATTGTTTTCTTTTTGCCTACTGAATGTTACACCGAATCAGGGACGGCATCTCTTTAAAGGTATCCGGGCAGGGGCATGCATGCAGAGGAAAGAGGTTTGAAAAGTTATTATTATTACGTATTAAAGACCCTATAAAGACTTGTATGCTTAGTACTCACTGCATCCTCTTATGGCCGGTTTTATATTGAACTATTCTTAAAGTCACCATCTTTCCATTTGCATTTTATTATATTTTGGATAACGATTTTTATTTTTTTTAAGATTCTCAATCATCAAGTATAATAAATAATTAGTTGCTTCTAAGTGATTTTCACGCTATCTATTAAAATTTAAAAGGACACTGTATTCTTTTGAGCACATATTCCCAGGTATTAGTTGTCACTAAGGCTAAACCGAAAGAGCCAACACTGTGTAAGTATCATATTGCTGCTGCGATTGGAGAGAAACCTGATTAGGCAGTTTTACTTCAAAAAGATCTTGTCGCAAATAACTCGTGAAAAATAGTTCAAGTTTAAAATTATTACACAATCATATCAGTTTCCGAATTTCTTTCATATTATATGTTAAATATTTGTTATAGTTGGAATTCTTTTAGATCCCATTATATAAATTTTAAATTATAGCTAATAAGGAGGCTAAATAAGATAATGAAGCTGGCTTTGCTTTGTCTTTTCGGCTTTTAATTATACAGATTTATTATCTTGCATTTTTAAAGAGTTAAAGGTTCATTTCTTGGTACTGTGTGGATGTCTTGGTCTTGTTTTCACCTCTGTCAAAGATTCTGTCCTCAAATTCTGTTAATTAAAAAGTCAATTGTGTTCATTTATCCTCTCCCCCCCCCCCCTCCACACACACACACAACTATTTATTTTCAGAAGAGTTTTATTTTCTTGAAACGTGAGATGCTTCATGTGCCTTATTTGAAATAATCACCTTAATACAAAATAGTGTATTTATAATATCTGCATTTTAAAAGTAAATGCATTATATTCTACGGGTTGCTAATAAATTTAATTTTAATTACGCAATTCCACTTCTAATTTAGTAGCATTCCAGTCATTTTGAAAGAAAATTGAAATTTCTGTGCGTTTTTTTGAGATCATATAAAATAAGCAGAGAGCCAATCATGTAATTTTTTTTCTTTAATTGGACTCGTTTTATAATTTTGGCATGCATTTTCGTTTATGAGGGGCCAACTTTTTAGAGTATTATTTAATGGCGTTAACATGCGTATAATTCAGGCTATTTTGCTGTATTTGAGTTGTATGGTTTAACTTGAGCAAGCATGAATACGGTACTAAGTGTAAGTGAGAAGGGATGACATAATATGTGCACAACTCGCGATTTTTCTTTTTTTCTGAGACTGCCATTTTGTTTTTTCAAAAACACTGATTCCATGTTATATTTGCAATGTATATTATAATTTTTAGACTACTTGGATGTAAATTTCCATTCCATTTTTTGAAAGGTGAGAGTTGAATAGATGGCGTGTTAAAGATAAATAATGGAACATTTTTCAATAATAAAAGCGTGGTAGAGACTGGCGCAGTTGGAATCATGGTAATTTACCGTTAACACGTAATTCAACTCATACCATTCTCCTAGCGCTTGTTGTCGATGCCTGAATATATGAATAACGATTTCTCCGCGAGTTTGGAGAATGTGAATTATTTTCTCTCTATTTATAGTAAAATGCGGTGAATGGAAGAAAGAAATGAAAACAAAATGGGAATCAAGTTTATCAGTTTCTTTTTAGCAGTGTTTCACAGTTAAACATTTTAACAGTGTTTCATTCTGATATTTTGATGATTTTAAAAAGTAAATTATAACTGTTGCTCATTAAAATTAAGTAACTCTACAGTTCAGTGTGGATTAATCGTTTCAAGTCCCTTCATTTTCCGCATTGTTACGATTTAATAATCCCTGCGCCCCCACCCCCCTCAATAACTTGATGGAAATATAGATTTACGGAAAAAAGGGTTTATTTCGCATCTATTTTATTTTATTATTTATTTATTTATTTATTTATTTTGTCGTTTAAAAAATTGTTCTAGTATTGTTCAAATACTCTATGTGAACAAATGTTCCTTTTACAGTACGATAAAATGAGATATGTACATTGACAAGTTATATCCTGATAAATCACTCTACCTTCTTTATCCAATATTAAACAGTTATGAGACACTAATTATCATTAGTATGTGAAAATTCATTGAGACAGCGAAATACAAAACATACAAACATAGACTTAAATCTCAATTTCTAATCGTGCAGACAATTTTTCTGCAGCAAATCTAACCGTACAAGAAATGCAAGGTGTGACTGAAATCTCTGATATTGCAGGCAACACCATAGCGTTTCCGAATTTTTCGCATGTACCCGTACACGAATAATAAATGCTACATATATCATTTTCAGTAGGGGACATGCTGTAGAGAACGAGTATCATTTAGAAATTTCGTAGTATAATAATGAAGTAATTTTGTACTGAGGTAATTTCGTGAGGTCAATCTGCAATCCACGTATATTTATAAAAGTTAGAGCGCGGACGGATAGACAGAAAAACCGAAGTGATAAACATTTTTCAACTATGTTTTGAAGTAATTAAAAGGAGATAAAAAGTATTATGAATGTAAAGAGGAAAATAAAGACTTTCACTGACTAATTTAAATTTTATATTTCATCATACAAAATCTAGTTACTATATAAATAAATAAATAAAATAAAATAAATAAACTTTTTTTTTCTTTAGACGATATACTCTTTGCATTAAATGCTTCAAGTCTTTTAAAGTTTTTAAAAAACATTAATGTTTTAAAAATTACCAATTTTGGGGAATTCCTTGCTGTTAAAGTGTAAAACAATATAAGTGTAAAACAATAATTATTAAAAAAGTAATAACTAATATACAAAGATTATTATTATTTGTACATAAAGTATATCACACTTTTCTTATAAAGCAGGTGGATTTTTAATTATATATTTACTATATGTAAAATAACTGCAGTACTATTTCATAAAATCTATCATTGAGATAATTCCTTATCAATAAAGTTGTTTACCACTAATAAATAATGTTTTTTTTATGAAAAAATGGAATATTCGGGGTTTCAAGTTCGCTATCGTAGAAATATAGTGTCTGTGTTTATAAAGGAGAGAAATCACGTTTAATTTCACGTTCTAAAATGCTATTTTTATCTGTTCTGTCTGATAATATTTTTCCACAAAGATAGCTATCGAGTTATTTCTATTCCCGGCTTATCTACTAAAATCAGATCTTAAATGCATTAAAATTGCGAAATTTTAGCAAACAGTTGATACAGTGACAACCTTGGTGAAATTCGATTTCCTATAACCACCACGATTATGAAAAAACCCATTAATTTATACCGAAATCTGTACTCCTGGAATTCTTTTTGAATCAAATATTATATTTTTACTAGCAGAACTACCCGGCTTTGACTGTGTTAACCATTTGGACTTTCCGGGTAAAAAAAAAAAAAAACGGTGATTACAATAACGGAGCTAATGCGTTGTGACCTATGATGAGCTATGTATATTGAATGAGTCGCGCCTATAAATCGTTAAAAAGACAAATCAGAAAAAAAATCACGTTACTTTGACGCAATCATGTTAATATCCCTCAGTTTTATAAACAAGATTGCGCGTTTTATTTAATGCGTGTAACAAAGACATTTAAAATTTCTCTGCAATGTGGGGGGGGGGGGGAAAGTTCAATCAAATGGTGTAGCATTTAGTGACATTCTATTTCATATGGCAGTATTTATAAATGGAAACTTACATTTTCATTCATAAAAATGAAATCTACTATCATTACATGAAAATTCCGTCATTTTCTAGACGCTTTCAGTCGTGACGTCAGTCATGAATAGTGCGAGGAGGCTACCGAAAAAGACAGGCTACCGCGGTGCATTCCACTTATCTTTTTTTACAGACCGCTAGAGTGACGTAATGCTCTTTTCGTACACCTGCATTGGTGGATTCGAGCATCACGTGACTCCCGCGGTTTGTAAAAAAAGATACGCGTAAAGCACCGCGGTAGCCTTTCTTTTTCGTTAGCCTCGTGAATAGTGAAGCTTTTGAATTGTCTCTAAAAAACGGTTGCTATGTTTCATTTTTTATTTAATATAAGTAGTAGAAAATGTTATCACTGCTTCTAAAGTATTAAAACACTTATCTATAAGCTATAGCTATAAGACATAGCTATAGTCAAAAATGCGAAATACGAAATTAAACACAGTAACCGTTTGTTTAGAACCAGTTAACGTCACACTGAAATCATCACACAGAAAGTGACATCATATTTTATACATTATTTATTTTTAACTTTCTCCTAAATTTTTTGCTTGAAATTGAAATGTCTACTATAATAGATGTTATATATATATATATATATATATATATATATATATATATATATATATATATATATATATATATATATATATAAACTTATTGCAAAAATTAACCATATATATATATATATATATTAATTCTTGCTCCATTTTTTAGGGTTTAGCAACAGCAGAGAGAACATTGCTTTTGAAAATTAAAAACAAAACAAAAAATAAAGCTATTTCTATTATGATAACTCTGGCAGATGGTTGAAAAAAGGGGTAAAGAGTGGTCTGATAATTTCTAAGTTTACAGTAATTTTACTCATGTTCTAAAAAGAATACTAAAATAGTTCCAGAAATATATTTTCTATTCAGTATTGTTGCTGTAAAAGTCGTTTTACAGGCTTTCTTTTATAATGAAAATACAGTATTGGCGCAATGATCAAGACGAACCGAATGAATTGAAGAGTTTAGAGACAAAATGTGTCATCAAACATTTATTTGGAAAAATTCAAAAATCTAATCTCTATATACGACGCATCGGAGATTGTACGTTCACTTCTCGCAGAGTTGCTT
The DNA here is from genome assembly GCA_963931845.1 of Maratus michaelseni. Lineage (NCBI taxonomy): Eukaryota > Metazoa > Arthropoda > Arachnida > Araneae > Salticidae > Maratus > Maratus michaelseni. The sequence continues at coordinate 249,418,329 of OZ007590.1, read as the reverse complement.
GGAACTCCAGAGCCTGAACTGTCAATCATCGTAATTCTTTTTTTTTTTTTTTTTTTTTTTTTTTTTTTTAATTGCGTTACGCTCTTTTTATGCATTTTGTAAGTTGAACTGTCATTTTGTAAGTCGATGCGTCATTATTATTGAATATTTGCTAAATAAAAATTGTTGTTTCGTGTACAGCCCCATATTGCCATATACTTTTTGGCTAGGGTGGTAGGGGTAAACACGAGATGCTCGCACGTGCGTAAATGATCATGGGTCTTCCCTAAGCTGTAGTCTGGCTTTAAAAAATCATTCTTATTGTATAATTATGTGAGCTTCATGGAGCTGTCTACCAGCTAATGCATCATAGTGGATGCATCAAACTAACCTTTGCTAAACTTAAGTGGATAAAATATCTATTGCAATTGCCAGTTAACACTGTCACCCCGTTTAAATTTTGCGCATTCAGTTTAAAATGTTTTAATTTTATTTAAAAAAAAAACTGAAATAAATATAAAGTGTGCTTCGCGAAAAGTTACGTAAATTTGAATCTTTTCAAAATTTAGTATCTATAAATTGGGAAACCTGTATTTGTCTCTTCTTTTATTTATATTCTTTCGTATCCACCATATGAAAGTGGATCTATCGAATGAGATTGGAATTTATTTAATTAAAATGATCAGATTCTAAATAAATCAGGGTTCGTACGCTTTTACCACTATTTTGTTATAGAATTTTTTGCCTTAGTTAAATGCAGAAAACTGTTACAAATTCTGCAATTAAACGCGGGGTCTACAATTTCTGCTATTTAAATATTAAATAGAAAATTTCTATTAAAATTTGTGGTAAAAGTGTACGAACCGTATAAATGCATGCAATGTTTTAGGTAGATTTCGTAAGAAATACTACCTATTACATTCTCACCTAAGTTGGAAATTTTGAAAAATTTTTGCAGATCTACGCCGATCATGACTCCCAGAACCCAAAACCACCCCCAGTTCAAAACTTTATATATCTATCTATCTATCTATCTATCTATCTATCTATCTATCTATGTCACTTTTTTCTGACCACGATAACTGGGAAAATTCTGCATTAATCTTTTACAAACTGATACATAAAATCAAGGGGCATAAAATCTCGGTCAAGTTCGTTAATGGGCAAAATCGAACCAAGGGGGGGAGGGTGGGGGGGCTTTTTGTGAAAACAGAAAAAACCCCATAATTTCTTAATTATTATACCTATCGAATCCATTTAAAGTTATTAATACTTCTAGGAGAAGGGCCGAAAATTTATGTATGACAGATTTTTGATATAATTAAAAATGGCTCCAAGGGGGGGAAAAAGGGGGGGTTTTAGAAGAAAAAAAATCATAGCTTCGTCAATTCACAAGATATCAAATCCGCGTAAATTTATTATTAATCCTCTTATTATTATCTAAAACTTTCATATTGACAAGTTTTTTATAGGACCAACCGTTATAGCAAAAAAAATTAAAAACAAAAAAAAAATCCCTGCCGGCTCCGCCTGCAAACAAGTTACTTTTCGAAGTAGGCAGTTCCAACTCCCGCATCTTTTCGAAACTGATACATAAAATCAAGGGGCATAAAATCTCGGTCAAGTTCGTTAATGGGCAAAATCGAACCAAGGGGGGGGGGGGATGGGAGGGGGCTTTTTGTGAAAACAGAAAAAAAAACATAATTTCTTAATTATGATATGTATCGAATCCGTTTGACGTTATTATTACTTCTAGGAGAAGGGCCGAAAATTTATGTATGACAGATTTTTGATATAATTAAAAATTGCCTTAAGCGGGGGAAGGGGGGGGGGGTTTAGAAGAAAAAAATTCATAACTTCATCAATTCCCAAGATTTCAAATTCGCTTAAATTTATTATAAATCCTCTTAATATTATCTAAAACTTTTATATTGACAAGTTTTTTATAGGACCAACCGTTATAGCAAAAAAAATTAAAAACAAACAAACCCCTGCCGGCTCCGCCTGCAAACAAGTTATTTTTCGAAGTAAGTGGTTCCAACTCCCGCATCTGTTCGAAACTGATACATAAAATCAAGAGGCATAAAATCTCGGTCAAGTTCGTTAATGGGCAAAATCGAACCAGGGGGGGCTTTTTATGAAAACAGAAAAAAACCCATAATTTCTTAATTATGATACGTATCGAATCCGTTTGAAGTTATTATTACTTCTAGGAAAAGGGCCGAAAATTTATGTATGACAGATTTTTGATATAATTAAAAATTGCCTTAAGAGGGGGGGAAGGGGGGTTTTAGAAGAAAAAAATTCATAACTTCGTCAATTCCCAAGATTTCAAATCCGCTTAAATTTATTATAAATCCTCATAATATTATCTAAAACTTTTATATTGACAAGTTTTTTATAGGACCAACCGTTATACCAAAAAAAAAAAAATTAAAAACAAAAAAAATCCCTGCCGGATCCGCCTGCAAACAAGTTAGGTTTCGAAGTAGGCGGTTCAAACTGCCGCATCATCGTAAAAAAGGTTATTTCTTCCGCAATTCCCGACAAACAGGCGCCCCACGGTCTGCGTCTTCGAAATCTACTTGTGCCTGTAGGCCGAGCCGTCAGGGATTTTTTGTTTCTAAATATGACACATGTATTAGACTTAAAAATTCATAGCGTACATGTTCATACTTAATTACACACTCGCTGATACAATACATAGGTATAGATAAGAAATTGACGTTATATCCCACCTCCTAAAATAATGTAAATAAAATATCCACACGCGTCTAGAGTTTTGGTTTAAATATTATATTTTCTGAAGAAAACATCCAAACTTCTATAGATGTGCAAAGTTTTTTCACGGACTATCTGTTTCCAGATTCCTGTTTTCGAAGAAAATCCATAAAGTTTTGAAATGACAGAAACTTGGTCCTCGTTATAGTTTTGGGCGATCGTATCTTCCATCTCAGCGAACATGTAGTGCAGCTGCTGCGTTTGAAACTGTAGGATCGTTATCGGGATTTTGAGAAATACTGTTAGAAAGAACGGTTTTGTTTCAGCTTAAAGACGGAGCTAATGGCTGCGGCGTAAGCTTAAGAAATGCGTGAGTGCTATGATCGGAATGCTTTTTTATTTCACGCCAAATGTGTTGCCAACGAGGATAGACTAATAAAATTTTATGTAATTGTTATGCTTTCGAAAGAAGAAGAAAAAACAGATACAACAAAGAATTTTGATATTTGAGAGTTTCTAAATATATTTTATTAAAAATTTTAATTATATAAAATATCTAAACACTTGTTTAATTAACCCATTCCTTTTGATGTTGATGGTGAGAAAACGCACTATTTTTTTTTTTTTTTTTTTTTTTTTTTTTTTTTTTTTTATCTATCAAAAACAAAATTTTCTTATAAAAATAAATGTTTGGATCAAGAACTTTATTTTTATTAAAAACTAATATTTTCGTTTCAACAAAAGAATTATTTTGGTTGCCAGTCACTTATATTTAAAAGAAAAATGTGAAACTGTAGTTTTTGACTCTTTGCAAAAAATTCAACCTGACTTTACTATATATGCTAAGGGATTTGAAACATTTCATTAGTAATTAAAATTTGAATTTCCAAGAATTTTTTTTTTTTTTCATTTTAGAAAGAATTCGTGTAAGTCCTACTTTTGTTGTTTTGTTTTATTAATATCTGTTTACCTATTTTTCTTTTTTCTCTTTTTTTCTTTTTTTAATAAATCCTGATGATTATATTTTCAGCGTTTGCTGCGGTCTTTGCACCGTTTTCATATTTCCTAAACTAATAAAGTTATTTTTTTTTCTAATAATTCGTATAACATAAAATATTACATGAAGCAGCAACTTTTATAAGACGTTGTTAAGGTAAGTCGAAGATCAATTGGAAATTGAGTGATTTTAATACTTTGACGTATTGACGTATGAAGATTATTCAAGCAGAAGAAAAAATTCTTTTTTGCGTGTAAATTGTATGCAGAGTATTACAAAAATTATGTAGTATCAAATATTAAGAAGACATTTTAAATACATTATTTTTGAAATATTATTTACCAAAATTATACCAATGTTATCTTTTAGATAGCTTTTTTAACATCGACATATTTTCTTCAACACATTGGGGATTCTTTCAATTTTGTATAATAAAAAGAACTAGAACGTGTAGGAATCACATTGCATAGACATTCTTTGACATTTTTATCTCATAAAAATCTTGCTCCACACTTGTTTAAGGAGATCCAAATAAACATTAATAAGAAGATAAGTTCGGACTATAAGCAAGGTGACTGGGTGATTTACAGTGAAATTTATGTTTCGTTATATCTGTTGTGTAACGTCTTAACGGCCATTTTTTAACAACTTGTTCCATTTACATACATGAGGCCTCGATAAGGTGCCATTTTCGAACTATACACTCAATCAAGTGAAAATTTCAATAGGTTTGACATTTTCATTTCTTGAAAATTGTCTAATTATACTTTGTGCTACCGCACTAGGTACTGCGTGTATATTCATTAACATTACTATACTGTATTTTATATGTACGCCGTTTACGAAGAAAATTGGCATGCAGAATACTTTGTAAATAATAAAAGTTATTACTGAGAACTTTATCCCCGTGGCTGAGTGGTTAAGGCACCACTCCGCTAATCTCTTGAGAACGTAGACCCGTCAACTCTGTTGCACACTCTTTGTGGAGTTCCCCTGTAATTCTTCAGTGATGCTATTTCCTTTTGTCTATCCCGTCCTCATCAAGAAGATTTATGCAATTGTCGAAGTCCTGTATGTGTTTCTGCGAATAAGAATATATGGATCATTCCAGACAACAGCCTGTGTAGCTATATGTCTCAAAGTAACAGTTCTTCAAATGTTCAAACTTTGTCAGTTTTTGCTTTTGTGAGGCTGTTTAACTTTTTGCGCGGCATTCCATACTGGATATCTTTGTTTCACCTTTTTAACGTCCATTCTTTAATAACTTGTTCCATTTACATACATGAGGCCTTGATAGAGTGCCATTTTCGAATTGTACATTCACTCTGTGGTAATTTCGATAGGTTTGACATTTTCATTTGTTGAAATATTTCTAACTATACTTTGTGTTATACCGCACTAGCTACTGCGTGTATATTCATAATGATAGAGACTAAATAAATGAATATATGAATAGTAAAACGATACCAAACAAATTTTTATATAAATTAACATAATCGCTCTGATAAAAAGTATAAAAAATTTCTATTGATATTAAAAAGGTCTCCTTTATATAATTTGATTCATCCTCGTAAAACTAATTGCATATATTTAGTTGTATTAATGAGATTTATATTACGTTAGTTGTTTTTTAAAAGAATTATTTGTTTATAATATTTGTTATAACATGCGTGTTTCACACTGACGTACCTTTTTAAAATGCCTCAAAATTTTCAGGTTGAAAGAAGTAGCACTCAGATACTAAAAGTAATCCCGAAATATAGCTGAAAATGATTTCACATATTTAGTTGTGCGAAAAATTATAATACATTGCTTGTTTTTTTTTTTTTTTTTTTTTTTTTTTTTTTAAGAATCATCAGTACATAACATGCGCTATACATCGTGTTTCAGCAATTTTATTTGGCGCCAGTTAAAGATTTTTCGCAGCATCTTGTTTCTTTTTTACCGGTTATTGGTGCATTTCTAAGAATATTTGATAGCCGAATCTAGGTTTAGCCACACTAGCCACTGTTAAGGGGCGCTTTTGTGGTAATTATGCATTACAGTGGTTCTAATAAAATAAAGTGTTTAGGATTCCACATACCCTCGGTCCTGCAAGCACGTAATTAGTTTGTCACCTGATGCCAGTGCACTACTCGCACCATCTTTTATACGACTCTAGAACCGACAATGTGCTTTAGTGTGGTCATTTATCTGACGAATTAAGATGTAAATAAATTCGGGATGTCTCTTTATCAATTGTAATGCTGAGAAAACTTTCAACTATATTGCTTCGTACTTCCACTCTTTTCATGTATTTATTAATAATATTATTCGTCCTAAATTGTAAAATCATTATTCATGTTATTTCCATAATACTTACAAGCTGTGAGAAACAGACCTGCTGTCAAATTCTAACATATACATTCTGTTAATTAACCGTTACATATTGTAGTTATTATTTCAAACATAATGAATCATAATAGGGGGCTCCCAAGATTTATTGTGGAGGAGGGGGGGGGGGGGGAGAGGAATATGTATAAACGTTGATTCCTTTAAGGAGCCGGATTCATTTATTATTAAAATCTTGTGTTTCACAACATCGAAGGAGCTATGTTAACGACGGTACATTCATTATACAAATAAATATATAGAGAGGAGCGTAGAAAGAGGCTAAGACAGCTGTCGAGGATAATGAAGGAATCAGAAATACGTTAGTTACATCATGTTAAGATTTACTTTGAACAAAGCCTTCTGTTTTGCAGAACAACGGAAATAATTAGAGACATGTTAATATACTGTATGTATCGTTATATTTTCATTCATCCGGCTTTTTACGCAAAAGTTAGCAGCACCGAATAAGTGTTTAAGTTATGCAATTGGATATCAACCCAAAATAAGGAACGGAGTCGACGAGAAGAGGATTTAAATTTCCATACAACATTTCTCATTAATTTTAAAGAGTAAAATCGTAGTGTAATGTGGTGTGAGTGCAATATAGATAATATGAGGTAGATTAAAAAAAAATATTAGGTTAGCCAATCTATCGGTTTCGTTTATTTTTGCTTAGATTTGTATTTAGATTGTATATCTGGTCTTTTCGTTTATCTTATGTTGTGATATTGTCTTTTAACTAATTTGTGATCACTGAGTGGTAAAACGGAACCGAAATTTTCCGGCACGAGCTAGACTCGATTAAAAAAAAAAGGGGGGGGGAATGCCAGAATTACTTTACCAACATTATCTTGCTTTTTTTTTTTTTAAAGAATATTTGATAATTTTTTTGCAAAACATTAATGCTTGGTCAGGTTACATATTTGCAAGTCATGGATTTCGGAATTAAAACATCAATGATCACTTTGATAATTACATTCAAATGAAGACTATGTAAGGAGGGGGGGGGTGTAATTCAGAAGGTAAGAAAAGGATGCTTTAAAAAATCACAATTTTAATGCTCTTAAAAAAAGGCGATTTTTCTAAAGTATTTTTTAAATTTATTAAAGCAAAATAAATGTTTAAAGATTTCTTTAACAAATGTACAATGTTTCGGGGGGGGGGGGGGGGGGGAATGCCGGCCGGACGCGGACCGGAAAGAATGAACTTTAGCCTAGGCTTTCGGGTAAGCTCGGATCCAGGCCGACCCGAGTCTGATGAAAGAAAATTGACCCGAATCGATTGTTGCTTTAATGAAATAACTTTACATTATATTTAGAGTTTGAAATGGTTCATTTTTATACCCTTTTATATAAGAAGATAAATGTTATTATATTATTTTCCATGTATGACTATCAATATGTATTCTTATATAGATGATATATTCTTTTTCCATAATTTTTTTTAAAAAACACAGTGGAAAAAGCAGTCTCATTTATATATATAAAAAAATTCCTCTTTCACTATTCCATTCTGAAAATATCAGGTGCTAACATGATATGGGTGTAAAATTTTATTTCCTCTCCCCTGGCATCAATTTTGGAGTAGTCACCAATCTTCTCCGAGACCGGTTCTCAGATCTGAAGGTGACACCAGGTGGTCTAAAGGCAGAACAGAGAAATAACTTGAAAGGTGTCCCATCCCTTTCTCTCTCTTTAGCTGGATATGCGAAATTTCTGGTTCAGAAAAGCTTTTTCAGTTCACCACCCCGCAGGTTTAGACTGTTGAATCAGATGGCCCTGGATTGAGGATTTTCACTTTTTCGTGAAAATATAGAAAATTTTGAATACCCTGTTGATCGCAAAGTGTTCTTCTTTTTCCCACGAGCCTTATGCATTTGTCAGTGGCATAAAACTTCAAAAATTATGGAATGGGTTCCTCATTTTCAAATAAAATTAACAATTAGGATTACCAGTAATTAATGAAACATTTATGGGAATAATTAACTGTTCTAACTATTAATGCCATTATTAAACAATCAATATTTTATTATTATTATTATTTTTGTTTAGAAGATTTTGTATTCTGAATTCTAGGGAGCAACAATTATCAAATTAATGAGACAGGGCGTTTGCCATGGAGGACAGAACTTACGTGATATAATAAAATGTTTTAACAGAAAATAAACAATCCTTCAATATCATGAAAAATTCAAGCATTAAATAAAATGTGTTCCGATATATATATATATATATATATATATATACTACTATTACTACTACTACTTGCATAGAGAGTATTGGGATCCCTGATCTACAAATTTACACGTTAGCAACATTTGCAGTGCAGTGCTTCTCATTCAAACATTAAAGACAGAAAATTGTAGTTAGTTTTTGGGATAACTCAGGTAACTTAAACAGCCTTAATTTCAACAAGCTGGATTTGAGCCCCATGAACCCCTCCCTTTCCTATGGCTTTGCTGTTAAGGTTATTGTTATTATAAATAAAAAATAGTTTATTTCTGATTTTCAGAAATCATTTCAATACGTTGTTACGACAAAATTTCGTAGAGTTGACCTATTCTCATGTATTCATGCAGTCCGTATTGTTGAAATTTCGTAAAAGAAACCTAAAAATTGATTTTCTTGCCTTCGTCCCTCATCAGCAAAATATTCGTGGTATATCATGCAAATTCGTGATATTGCGTTTAAAATATCTTTGCTCTTTAATAATCGTCTTTTTTAAATTTATTACAAGTTTTGCGCCCACTGATATGAAAAATTTAAAAATATATAATAATGAGTATTATAACTGTTGGATACATGCAAAAGTTCGTCCCATTTTCTTGACGAAATTGGAAGAATAATTTTATTTGCTAAAAGTTACATTGCATCCGTATTGTATGTGACAACCTAATTCCACGAATTTTCTCCGTCTTTCTGGTAGCTGCATTACCCCGCGCTATATGTGCTTACAGCTGTAATCATAAAGAATAATTGGCGATTTAACACGTATGCTCGGCTAACGGCCATGCCTTAAATTTAATCTATTAATTTATAATTAAGTTCTAAATTTATTAAAATATTGTATTGTCATCGGAAACACGCCTGTGTACGTTTTATAATAATTCTAGCACATCAGGAAGTGAATGAAAAATCGATTACAAAATTCCATTTTTATATACATGAACTAAGTTAAGTTAAATAAGTTTTTTTATAGGTTAAAAGGCTATCGTTGAAGTAGGTTCTGAACTGCTTTGATTTAAAATACATAGCATGATCAAATATGTAACTTTTATTATTATTATTATTATCATCAGCTTCATATTGAACTGAAAAAAAAAAAAAATATATATATATATAGATAAGCTATTTAATATTTTGTCGTGTCAATTATTCTGTGATTTTCTCGGGGCACTGAATGCGCACAAATTATTTCTTGTGTGTAGAGTGCCATCTATTGGCATAGGCTTAAACTTAACATACTCTCTAAACTTAGTCGACTAAAAATATAATTATACCTTACTTATCCCTACGTCTTAATTGTTACATAACTTGTTCATTCTTTTATTTTTTCATACTCTTATTAAATAAATAAATTACTTTCTCACTTTCTCAAACTTAAAAGAGATTGAAATTTTGCGTAAAATTAGGATTTAAATAATTCCTTTGTATTGAAAAATGTATCGAGAAATAAATCTTAAATAATACAAATTCTGTCCAGAGAAAGTAAAAAAATCACTAGATTGGGAAAGGTGTAATATTTTGCTACAGTTATGCAATCAGTTGCTTTCATATTTTCGCTTTGTTAATATTTAGATATTATTAATAAGAAATATTTGATTTATTTTCTATAATTTATGAAAACAGCTTTGAACTTGAATAATGAATTTTATTATTTTTTTTTTTTTGCATGCGTAGATAATTAAAACTTGAAAACTTCAATATTTTTATCTTTTAAGTCTTATGTTACATAACTTAAGAATTAACACATTATAAATTATATTACACAACTTAAAAATTTGTTATGCTTGTGTATTTTTGGAATTTATTTTTTAACCATTGTTGAAAAGTATTTGCTAAATTTTATAATTTATGGCGTTTTTTTTTCCCATTTATATTTCAAAATCAGTTACGAATTCGAGAGAAATTTAAAGAATTACACGACTCAATGTTGGCCTGTCGACTTTCTTTCGGTTTTATCTCCGTTTTCCAAAGAGCATGTTACAGGAATTATAAGACTTTATTAATTGAAATCAGAAACTCTAGAGCTACCTACACACACAAACTCTAATACTCTTCGCACTAGAGTAGTTGAGGTTGCTTAGAGTTTTCTTTTTCCTTTAAAATATTTCTCACACAAGAATGCAAATTTCTGACACATTAATGAAGCCATTCTAATCCGTAAATAGGTGAAACTTACAGATATTACTATTTAAGTGTCAAAGAATCGAACAGCGCTTTACAGATATAATTATAAATACTGTTTAACCCCCTATGACCAGCCGTGCGTAGAAGTCCTAATCCTCTTTTCGCAGGACCCCATTATGAAAGTACCTAATATGACTAACACTAAATGCGCACAATTCATTACATTTTCTGTGCTTCTATGCACTCAAAGGGATTCACATATTTTTAACATTGTTTTACTATTTTAGTCATTTAGATCTATCGTTAAATCCCCATCCTATGTCCATCAAATCAAATTACCATTTCTCCGAATAATTGCATTCCTTAATTTCTTTACATAAACACGTCAAAGCAGTCGCTCTCTGAAAGTGATTTGAAATCCATGTCTCCAGATTATTATCTTTGTTTACTTTTCGAAAAAGGAGGGGGAGGGGGTGATACAAGGATTAGAAATTCTTGCGCACGCAGGCATAGAAATACATTCCACTGCTCTGCGGTCCGGGTTGGTGAACCGGGTGGCGGATATTGGGCTTTTAACCGCTCATTTCCGCATGTGTCGAAAATGTAATAACTGCTTCGTTCCAGCTGACACGGGAGGCATCTCCAAATGTAAGCAGTAAACGTTTCAGCAATCGATTTGCGATTCAAGCAGAAAACTAAGGATTTTTAGCCACATGGGGGTCGTCCTCTGTATTTCACATAATTCAAAAGACTATTGGGTATTAAGGAAATATAACGATTGCATTATGAGGCTCTGTAATGATGTCTAGTAAATTTAACGAGCCACCGATTTGCAATTTATTCATAGCTGGGTGTAATTGACATATTAAAGCTGGAGGCGTTATGATGGGATACATCTTCTAAAGAATTCCTAAGAATAAATATCAAAGATATTCTTTAAACATAAACCAGGAGATTTTGAAGGGCAAATTAGGCTTGTGAAATTGCTCCCGATAATTTATTTAAATGTGGAACAGAGTCGAGTGATAAACGAGACCAATCGATATTTTTGGTCCCAATACTGGGAAGGGAATTTATGAATTTAATTCCACTGGTTCTTTCGTAATTCCTGCACTGATTTTATTGTAAAATCCCTCGTAGATATATTGAAATCTTGTATAGTAAAATATCAATATTTAGCTGAAAGAAATATGCAAGTAAATCAAGCGAACATTTTTTTTTTCAAGAAAAAATTTAAAAATAAAAAGTTTAATTGATTATTTGAGGAGGATGGGGTAGAGTAGAAAGAAAAGAAAAAAATATTGCCGAAATATTGAGTGAAAAGACATTAAAAAGTACATGAAAAGTTACAAGCAGACATCATGAGCACACACTAGAGATGATTTCAAGCTCTTTGTTTCGGTGTCTGATCTTGGCGATCTAAAATCCGAGCACTTCCCTAGCCCAGAAAATTTGTGTCATCAGAGCCCGAACCAGATATGGAATGCCTAGTAAAAAATTGTTATAAATATCTTAAAACTGTTGCAAGATTAATTTTCTCATTTAAAAATCTCTCTTTGCATAGAAATAAGTATTAATCCTAAATACTCTCTCATGAAAACGTTTCAGGATTTTCATGTCCCTGAAAAACTGTTTAAAATTGTAAAATTGTAATTTATAATTCAACCACAGGCAAAAATCTGCAAAAGTCACAATTCTTATTCTTTTAAAATATCATTGTACAATGTACAACTATAGCAGAAAGTCATGAGTTTTGTTTTCTTGTAATATTGGAAATGGACTTCAAACAGAAAATGAGAATAGACACGGGATATCCCATGGCTTCTTTATGTTACTAGCACTGACCGTGCAAAGGCTCCAGAATCATACAGAATATTTCTCCTTATATCTCCTCCTCCCATCAATAACAATTTAATTTCCTTTTAAAGTGATTTTTATAGGATTGTAAGACATGTTAAAAAACTTATACTATATACTTCTTCCTTAAAATGGAATTAGTTTTTCTTTTTTCAATTAGTGAATAAATAAATGTTTCACGTTGAGCCCGAGTCTGAAGACTGGTGTAAAAATCGAGCCCGAACATTTTTCGGGCTCGAAGGATCCCGTCTCGTCTTTAACACACACAGGCTGAAGGGGAGAAAGATTGATTTTAAATAGTAATGGGCTGTTATGAATAGAATACACAGCCTAATAAATTTTAATTAATCCGAAATATTTTAAAGTTTGGATAATATATTAATCTTGGGATAATCACAATGTAGTCAAATCCAAAGATACCTCATTTGCCTAGATCAGTTAATTCTCTGAGGTTTTAGGCCGTAAACAATCTGGAATAATTGCGCGCATACGTTGATTGAATTAAAACATAATATGTTTTGTCGTATCGTACTTGGAGAGATAGGGAGGCAGCATTGATGATTATGAATGCCAAAATAATTATCATATTATCATATTAACATTTTTATATTTTGAAAGAAGTATTATGCAATTAAAATGTTCTTCAGACAATACGTCTTTATGCAATTATGTATTTGATTTGCTCTCCAAATAAATAAGTAGATAAAATAGACCTATTATTTTTATCACCTTTTTGTGTGGAGAACATTCTAAGAGCTGCTCTTCCCACCACCTAAAACTACCTTTTTACGGTATGATTTTTTTAATAGTTAAATGTTTAGATTAACAGATATATAAAGCCAAGTTATTTAAAAAAAATTGTCGGATATAAAAATGCTAATATGGAATTATTATTGGATATTATAAAACATTTTCAGTTAATCCAGCTATTTTGTAGACCCAATGCATCATATATAAAGTCAAGGGCAGATATATCTTCAAATAATATTATATTGAGTTATTTTAGGTTTAAATACAACAAAAATAAGTGTACTGATATGGAACAATACATACTGGTTCGCTTATTTTTATTCATAAGTAACATATCTACTCAAAAGTATTTCGGGATGATCATTAACTTCAGCAGTGTCGCAATGTTTGATAACATACGAAAGCTTATGAACGAACAACTTACATGAAAGAACGAATAACTTGCATTTATTCTATGCAAAACAGCTACAGGAGGGAAAAAAAAAAGAAAGATAATGAAAAAGTTCCACTAAATGATACAGATGCATTAAGTGCAGATGAACATCCGGGACCAGAAATGAATGGAACTAGATCTGTCGCAAAAAGTCATCAATCATAGGAGTGGGGGATACATGTAAAGATAAACACTCCTTGCAATTCATAACGATCTTAATTACGTATGACCCAAGCAAGCGAAACCTGGAAGACTCTCCGTTGCTTTCACTTTTGTGGATTTTTTATCGCTTTTTCGTTTAGTATCATTTTAGTTTGAAACAAGGATCTTTTCATATTAGCTTAATGCTGATAGATGGAAATATACTTTGGGGGAAAAGAATGGATGATAAATTTATTTTGAATCAGCGATGTTTTAAAACTGTACGGAAGAATTGGAAACATTTCTGCTTATAAAACAATAATAATTGGGACATGTTTATATTTTTATTGTTGTATAAAACACCTCGCATTGTAAATAATTTAGTTGAAAAGCTTTTGCATTAGAGAAATCGTCAGAGAAAATATAATAAACACATGCAAAGATAAACACTCCTTGCAATTCATAACGATTTTAATTACGTATGAACCAAGCAAGCGAAAACTGGAAGTCTCTGTGCTTTTACTTTTGTAGATTTTTTTAGTAGTATTTTCTTTAGTATAATTTTAGTATGAAAGAAGGATCTTTTCATATTAGCTTAATGCTGATAGATGGAAATACATTTTAAGGGGGAAATAATAGATGATAAATTATTTTGAATTCGCGATGTTTTTAAACTATGTGAAAGAATTTGTAAAATCATTGCGTATAAAAGAATAATAATTTATAAGCAATATTGTTTATATTTTTACCGTTGTATAAAATAGCTCATACTGTAAGTAATTTAGTTGAAAAATTGTTATGTTTGTGTTTGTAAAATTTTCAGAGAAAATGCAATGACATGCATTTTCTGCGATATTAAAATAATTGCTCTCGGTGGATTCAAATTTGTGGATTTGTTACCGTTTTTAAATTTAGTATCATTTTAGCTTGAAACAAGAATAATTTTATATTAGCTGAAGATTCGTAGATCGAAATATAGTTTGATGGAAAAGAATGAATGATAAATTTATTTTGAATCAGCCATGTTTTTAAACTATACAAATGAATTCGAAGTGTTTTTGCTTATTAGACAACAGTAGTTTATATTAGCATTACTATTCTAGTGTAAAACATATGATATTATAAATAATTTTGTTGAAAAGTTCTTGTGTTTGCGAAATCATCAAGGAACATGTAATGAATAAAATAAAATGTAATAAAATGTAACAAAATTCTACATTGCTATTCAAATAATTGCCTCAATCGATTATTTTTTTTCCTCTTTCGTTTAGTATCTTTTTAGTTTGAAAGAACTATCTTTTTATATCAACTTAATACTGATAGATGAAAGTATACTTTGGAAAAACGAATGTATTAGAGACCAGTATTTATTCTGAATGGGCCACGCTTTTAAACTATACAAAACTATTAGCAATGTTATTGCTTATAAAACAACAATTTATAATTAACAATATTGTAGTTTATATCTTTATTCTTGTAGTGTGAAAAAAATCTCATTAGTGGAAAAATGCTTGTGTTTGTAAAATAGTCAGAGCAAATGTAATGAATAAAATACTAGAAAATAAACTTGTAATGATACGCTATGTGCTGACTGCTGATAAGGTAATTGCTCCAGCCGATTTCCGCAACTGCCTGAGTATTCAATTTTTGAATGTAGTCCTGGTAAAATTTATGTATGGTATAACGACCATTTTCAAAAATAAATTTTCTTCTTTCAGCTTGCTTTGTATATCCACAGTGGAATAACCATTTTTTTCTATACATGTCGGCCGATAGTTCAACAAATGAAAGCTAAATATTAATGAAGTGTTTTACATTCAATATCGTACAATTTCAGAAATTTTCAAGTCCCTTAATTGAATAATTTTGTATATTTTGTATAAAAAACTTAAGTTTGTCTTTAGAAAATAATAATAAATGTCTCTCAAAGATTTTTTTGCAATAAAATTATTAAAAAAATATCTGAACGTAACGCAATGTTTGTTAGAGTTTATTAAATTAATAATCGGATAAATAAGTTATAATTTATGGCAGTTCTTTTTCTTTGTGCGATTATTTTGTTCATTAAAATCTACATTATAAAGCAAAAACGTGTCCGTGAGTAACGCTAACGTCATGATGACTGTGGCAACATCTGACCAATAAATGTCGCTTTTACTATGATTTTTTTTTTTTTTAAACTTTTAAACATCGCACCTTTTCAATTTGTACACCGTTGAATAGCTAAAAAACTGTTCTTTCAAATGCAATTTGTTTGAAAACTGTACCTGAATTTCTGATTTTTTACTTAATTTTATTTTAAAGTAATTTTAAAGCATGATTTAAAAATTAATAATAAATAAAAAATCTATATTGCGTGCAACCCGATTTCGGGAGATTAATCCGTTTGCGCCTAAAACAATACAACATTTATTTCCACTTAATATTCCATAGAGAAATTAAAACTTCATCAATAAATAGATAAAATAATATAAATAAAACATGAATTCAACAGACATGTAATCGAACTACGCGATAAAACTACCGAGATTATCAGACGAAACAAGGTTGCGGTAGATACCGATATCTTTGGCGATTTCTTTGGCTATTAATTCCTAGATTGCGGCTAATACGAATAATAAATTTCAAAAATTTAGTTGAGTACATTATTGATATTTTTCTTATAAAAATTACCTTTTGATGTTGTTAGTGGCCAATCTAAAAGAATCTATTAAATGTAAAAATCTATTAGTTTTCGATTTAAAAAAAATGGCTTTCACCTATATTCTGTAACTTGAAAAGCCCTGGTTGGACCTCTTAGTGCAAATAACTGCGTATAAAATACATTATAGAAGTAGCTAACTTCATAGTATAGCTATAAAAAAAATTAAGATAAATTTTATATTAATTTATAATTTATTTACCCCATAATGTTTATTTATTTTTTTTGTTCTTTTTTATGATGAGCGAACATTAGTATTCCGATTACTGTGTGATTTATTTTAGGATGCATATAAACATATGCAAGTATTGAGTATACATTGACTATTGGCTAAAGCATCCTTTAAAATTTTTAAACTGGTGTATTCAAATCTAATTTGAGCGTAAACATGTATTAAAAGTAGGTCACGAATGAAAACCTCACTCTTTTCAAGTTAGGTTAGTATATGTATTTTCTTAATAAAAATCCCTTTTTGTATTATAATCTCTCTCTCTCTCTCTCTCTCTCTCTCTATATATATATATATATACTGATATATATAACCATTAATCAAACATTACCGAAACACCAACAAAAACTATGAAATTATGAATTAGTATGTAACAATTAATTGACAACAATAGTGTTCCCCAACACCTACTTTTGATTTAACAAATATCAGCTAAACTTGCGTTTAATTTTCTTCATTTCATTTTAAAATATCCTTTTTGCTTTCACCAAAGTAAAGCTATTTTAATTATTGATCTGATACAAAAAAAAATAGTCCTTATTCGTATTATCCTGTAAACACGCACGTTGCATTTACATTTTACGAAGCCAGTTTGAATTCGTAATACGAAGACTATACGTCTTCATTACAGTTAGCTGTCATTAAAGTGTTGCAATTCAGATGCTACAATTAAGCTTATCTTTATCCTTTTTTTTCACTATATAATTTTTTTAAGCAGTTTTTTAGCTTCAATATTTTATTGTTGATAATTCAAATTACAAAATCCACTACATAGAAATTGAGAACCAATATATCTTTTTAAAAAATTGTCTGCCATACAAAGTTCTATTCAGCATTTAATGAACGGAGGAAAGAAATCTAAACAGCGTATGTTGTTACTACAAGAAAATTTATTGAATGAAAAAGAAGTCTCACAAAAACGAAAATGTGAATGGACAAATACCAGATGCCATTTTGTAAATGCGTCTACGCCGAAAACTTCTTTTTTCGATTCTGAATAGTGTTGAGATGGGTCGATGTTGCTTCTTTTCGATTTACATTCAATTTTGACGTCATTGTGACGCAATTGTGAAATTGAAGATTTCTTTCTCTTTTAGATAAGGAGTTAGCGGATCACTTCTTCTGAAACATGGATAAAATAAGATTTTTTTTTTCCTTAAATTTAGGATTTGCCATTTTTCTTATCCAATCTTATTGTTAATGTAATGTGATAAGAATTGGCTGAAGACACCTCGTTTGTTTCATTCATTGATTTTATAATACTTTTGGAAACTCTTTTCATTCGCTTTATCCGGTTGAATTTTCATTTCTTTTGTATTCAGTTTTTATTTTTTCGATTCTTTATGATAATTTTGGAAATTTTCCTATTTATCTATTTTTTTTCTTTTCACTACTTGAAAGAAACACGTTTGTTGTAAGTCAGTTCATTTTTTATTTAAATTATCTTCACTTTTTTGCAGAATTTATTGTTGTAATTTTATGTTTATTTTCTAAACTTTCATAGTTTTATTTTATTTTATTTTTTATTTATTTATTTATTTGCATATTTCAACAACTTTTTGTTTCGTAAAGGTTTGTTTCAAAGAAATCGCTGATGATTTCATTACGTACCTTTTATGATTCTGATAATTTTAGTTGTTTAAGCGCGTAGTGCGATTATATGTTTGTTAAATTTGTGTGTTATTTATATTATTTATATTATATATTGATGAAGTTTTAATCTCGTTGTGAAATATTAGCCGAAAACAAACGCTGAATTATTTATATTATTTTAAATGCAAACGGGTTAATTATTTTAAATGCAAACGGGTTAATCTTTCGTTATCGGGCTGCTGCACGCAATGAAGATAGATCAAAGACAAAATTCATGCTTGAAAATTATATTAAAAGCCATAAACAATCAATAAGTTGGGATGCAGTTTTCAAATGAATTGCATTTAAAAGAACATTTTTATTTATTTATTTATTTTTTTTTTTTCTGTTCGACGGTGTAAAATTGAAATTGTGCGATGTTTAAATTGCAGTAAAAGCAAAGTTTATTTTTCATATTTTGTCATCGTCATTATGACGTCAGTGTTACTCAAGAACACGTGTTTACTTTATAATATAGACAAGTGTAAAAAAAAAAAAAAAAAAAATCGTGTCTTTCTGTCCCTGCGACATCGCGATGACCTAAATATTTTGGCATTCATTTTTGCGCAAGTGTAAACTTCACATTCTTAATTCAATAAAAATAAATAAAGAAAGAGAAAAAAATATTTATAAATTACGTATCATTAAATTTCTGTATTCTAAAAGAGTGTGAAATTTTATTTAAAATCTCCAATTTTTAAGAAGTTAAAAAAAAAAAAAAAAATCTTTACAACAATTGACTGACTGTCTTGTCCGACTAGTTACAGACCTGCTGATATATCGATATCTGAAAAAACTTGGTCATTACTACACATGAGTATCATCACTTTACTGTCTGTTTCTCCTCCATAATCAGAAAAGACCCTGCGCAACCAAGGCGAAAAGCCCAACCTCCTCGTATTCATTATCTGATTTCTCTGTATACGCATTGCACGGAAGGTGAAAACTCTTTTACAGGCATGGAAGAAGGTGTTGGAACTTATCGGAGATCGGAGGCTACGATGGGTAGCTAAGATTTTGATATTCTTATACAGTCCTCTCCCCTCACGCGAAAACACACGTTCGCTAATGTTCATCTTATGGGGTATTATTTTTTCTCTTTTGCATTTCAATATTTTTCTAACGATTTTTTTAGCATTGGATTGCAGAGAACAATATCTTAATTTCTGCCGTTGATTACTTTTTCGAATTTCTTTGCAGATTTTTTTTTACGAAGATACTTTCACTTTCGAAACCGGTTTTAAAATGTTCTGATGCTTTTATAATATCGTTTTATTATAAAAAATCACTCTTCAAATATTTATTTTTTCGTTTAAAATTACATAGAATATATTCATTAATCCTATAGAAAAAGTATTAAGAGATGCAAATTGCAAATTAAAAAAAGGTGGTTCATAGGGAAGGTAAATTAATTTTAACTACAAAGAAATCATATTTATTAAAATTACGATTTATGTTTTCGGTTTATAAAAATAAAATTTTGGGCGTTATGTTTCTATGAGCGCGCGTATTGTATATTTATATATTCTAAGCATAAAAATATTTCCTTAAAAGTAATTATTAGAATATTAACATTATTTTTTACTTTTTATTGCTTCATTTATTTTTCATAAGCTTCATTCAAGTATATCTTTATTTTGACTTCCATTATTATTTTGTAAAATTAAAAATACTAAACTTTAAGACAATGTCTCTACCACAAACTTTTCTTTTTACTTGTAAGCATATGATCAATAACGTTGAACTCTTACAAATCTTAAAAGTTTTCCATTTCTCACTCACTCCCAAATATGACGTCGATATGCACACTTTCCCTGCGAGTGCGAAGGATTATGAGCTCGTAAACAATCCAATCATCCGGATTGCTCCGTTCACTGATTCTGTAAATCAGGGACAAGTGCACTATTAATATTTTCTGAGGGGGTACGCGTTGAATTAGAGAGAATAAAAACAAGATTAATAAGATATTATTAGATGAATTTATAATAAACCTACAAAAGTAATCCCAATAATAATAATAATAATAATAATAATAATAAATCTTACATTGGATAATCTAATTCAAAAAATAAGTCCATTATTATCGTTGATCAATAGGTAATTCCTAAACAGTTAGTTTTAGAGATTTAGTTCCAATTGCAAATACGTTTCAAATGTTGTTCTTCATCATATCAAAATCCATTTAGGTCATATTTTTATACTATCTCTGGGTCAGAGTTATATTTAGAAAAACTTTTTACATGATGTAAAAAGAGTAAAAATTCCATTCTTCTACGACTAAAGTTTATCGAGTTATGATATCTTGAATTTTATTAACTTTCAGAACTGCATTATCGTTTTTGAAAAATGCGGTGGAAAATTCATTTACAATCAACACGGCAAAACAAGAGTTGCCAGATTTAAAGTAATTCTTCGTTTTCAGATACTTTCACAAAATATGAATTATTTTAAATATTACGAAAACAAATCTTAAAATTTTATTTGCTGGGATTCTGTATTGGATACTGTATTTCAATTTCGTTTGAACAGGTTAAGTTCCGGTTGTTTTTAATAATCATTTCCGGTTTGTGATATTTTACCATTTCTTTAATATTCTGTCTTCTAACTGGACGTAGATGCAAAATGAAGACAGTTTTGTTCGAATACCTTAAATATTTTCAGAGCCGTATCTTATCAGGGGCAGGGTCCAGAGGCAAAATTAATATTTACGTTTTTGTTAGAAATCACTTCGGTTTAGAACGGATTTTGCTGAAATTTTGCTTACTTTAAGCATACAATGTATATTTAACGGATTAAATTTTGGATTAAAAGACTGTTACTTATATATTTTGGTACATTCCTTGTTAAGATATGGCAAGGAGAAAGACAAAAAGGCATTTCTATATTACTGTTATTTTTCTTTATATAACAAACAAACATTGATTCTTGATTCACGTGGTAATATATTTTTAAAAATTCGTGCCTGAAAATAATTTAAACTAGCTTGGATTTTTAAATTCTTTTTTACAACGTGTAATCAAAATTTAATTAAATAGAATCTATTAATTGATAGTTAAATTCTGAAAATATTAAAATGTTGAATTGTCATCGGAAACATGCAACTGTACATAATTTTAAGAGCTCAAACACATCAGTAAATGAGTGAAAAGCCAATTACATAATTTCATCTTTACGTACATGAAACAAACATGCTAAGTTTAAAAAAAGAAAAAAAAGTGTAAGAAAGAAAACTTGAGAAAGAGAAAAGAAAACTTTTACAGTTCCAATTCTTAGAAAACATACGCAGCAAAATATTTAAATGTTATACAGATGTGTTCGCACACAATCGATAACATAAAGTATAGAGAAGACAAAGCAAAAATTCTTTTCTATTTCAATACTTATTCTTCTAACTAAAAGAAAGATCTTTTTCAAGGGGAGAGATGTCAGACATACAATGAAATATTTAGATATACACAAACATATACACACGATCAATAACGCAAAATACAAAAGATGATTGAGATTTCTTTTTGACCTGAAATCAGCAGAATCTAGAAATCAGTATTGCTCCTCAAATGCACAAATAAAATCAAAAACTGCATATCTATCTCCGAGCAAAAATTTCGAAGTAGTATCTCTAAAAAGTTTATTTCAAAAATTGGTAATTCAGCTTACGGCTACGCTTATTTTTAAAAAAAAAAGAGAGAGAAAAAACTCATTGAGCAACGATGCCGATTCTTTTTCTTTTCTTTTCTTTCTTTCTTTTCTATTATTTTTTTTTCCTTTTGGTTTAGCGTTGTTTAAATCGGTGAATATTGCAGCTTACATTTGTAGCATCAGACTTGAAGAAATATCTAAAGAAAGATGCACCAAATTTTATATCAAGTAAGCAAAGAAAGCCCTTTCGTGACTGGCGTCCAATACACAATATTTAATCTTTCAACACCAATTTTTAAAAGTAGAAGTCTTTTTCTAACTTAATCGCAGAAAGTTGGCGTTAAATACAACGAAATTACTCTAAAAAATTACTTAAAGTTAAAACGAAGGATTGTATACACTTTAATATGTCAGGAATACGCGATGCTTATGGCGAATGGCTTAAAGAACAATGTCGAATGCATGAGTTAATCAGAACTAATATTTGGAGAACTTATAATAAAGAATTTATAATAATTATTTTCCCTCTTCAATTAGTGCTAGAGTGTTACCGTTTCGAAATATTTTAAAAAGAAGGGGAGCGAAATATATATATATATATATATATATATATATATATATATATATAGCAATTTTGGACCAAAAACTAGTAAAGATAAGCCTTTACAACTATTAATCGAAGTTTTAATGCTTAATATCTGTATGAAAATGACACGGGTTCACAAACGGTTTCATTGTTTTAAAAGTAAAATATGCCCAATCCATTGTTCCGGGCGGCGAGTGATACTTATACACCTAAATTAGTTTTGTACTTAAAAGATTTAAAGGCCAAACTTTTAAATTATATATATATTTTTTTATTTAAGCAGCTTTTGTTTATCTTAATTCAGGGAATCGATTTTCTAAAATATTTTCATATTAACAAAAAAAAACTTTTTGTATTGCATACACATTTTTTAAAACTTGATTAACACATGCCAAAATATCCAATTTTTTCAAACAGACATTACCATTCTTTCAAAAAAAAAAAAAAAAAAAAAAACTACAGAATTTTAATAAGTTTTTGCCTCATTCAAAGCCGCCTATAGGCAACTTATACTGCTTAGGTGGCTTTGGCGTCAATTATAAGATGATAATTTTCAAAGAATTGAAAAGTTTTTATATTCTACAACTGTGTCAGAAAATCTCATTTTTTATGTATGCGATTTTTTTTTTTTTTTGGTCATAATATTTTCTAATTATTCTCTAAACGAATACGCGTGTACGTGTTCAAACACATACATAAACATACATATATTTCTTTGGCTATAATATTTGCACATGCACAAATAAAACATATTTATCCGATGTCTTAATTTCACTATTTTTTCTGTGTTCTCCGGGTTTCAACTTTCATTACCATTAAAAAAAAAAAAAACTTCAGTACGACCAAATAGATACAATGTCACTTAAAAATGTACCAAGAACATAAAGTTAAAGATTGATGAAAACTTAATGGATCAAAAACAGCTTGTCTGTACGTAAGAACTCTCGGTCTATTACAACAATTTTAAAACATTCGATATCACCAACAAGCCACTTATTTTTATATATTCTTCAGTTTCAGAGACAATTAAGATCATTACATGAGGAAGTACATGGGAAAACAAGCTGGTGAACTTGACCCTAAAGATGAAAAACGACCCACGATCTTTCATGTCTGCTCGATTTCAAAAAAGAGGCTAGGCAGACACTGCGCTATATTTATGATGCTCCAAGGAAGGATTCAGCCATTAGACAGACGTTCAATTACTCCTTGGATGGAAAAAAAAATCATCTATATTTTGGACTCCGTAACGTTTAAAGATTCGATGATGGATTGAAAGTTTTCTATGTGTTGATATATTTTGAGATGAGTAAAATTTTCACTTCTGAAAAAGAAAATATTTCTAGCGTGTCAAGATAAAAATACCAACATTGCCAAAAAAACTCCTATAAAAATCTGAGATTTTACTAGAAATTTAAGTAAAAATTTAAAGTACTCCAAGCTTAACTCGGATTGTTTTTCATATCCTTGCCAATAGCAATAAAGATTTTCAAGACATATTTTGCTTTATATAAATGTGATTCCAACAAAAATTTCGAAAGAAAAATAATTCCACTCTAATTCGTTTTGTGTCGGCGGTTACTGCGTGTTATTACGTTTGTGTAGCATAGATAAAACGTCGAGAAAAATGCATTTTTTAAAATAAATATATTTATATAAAAATGTATTTAAAAATATAGCAAGTTTATACAGAAATGTAGCAGTGAGTATTTGCAGCAGAGTAAAGTAAGAATTAAATGTTGAGTAAGTGATGCAATGCTAACGTCACAAAATATTCACAGTGTACACAGAATCAGTGAACGAGGAAGTCGGGACTATGGATTGTTTATGAGCTTATAATCTTTCTCATACAAAGTTTGGTTTATTCTATTATTTATGGCGGAAGTTCTAGATAAGGCAAAGAATCAAAACGCACACTAAAGAAGACCAATTATCCAGAAATGGGTTACACATGTATAAAACAGCAATTATACTAAAACGTATCAAACGTATTTAAATAAAACGCATCAATATTTATTTTAAAGCATGGATTTTAAATATAATGAAAACATAACACACACAAAGAAAAACAGCTTTATGAAACAGGGAAAACACAGCATCCTAATTTCTTTTACTATTATTGTTGAAAAGAAATGTATTAAATGCCAACCTTATAAATTCCAAAAAGTTTTGAAGTACTTTAAGCAATAAGCACTCAAACAGTATAAATTATTTCGTTTTTTTTTTTTTTCTAATTTTATATAAATTAAAAGATATCAGTATTAAGTAATGTTTTTCCAGAATAAATAAAAAATGTAATATTTTCTTAAAAAAAAAAAAAAAAAAAAAAAAAAAAAAAAGAAAAGAAAAGAAAAGAAAACCTTTAATATTTTTTGTTAATTACTATTTAAATAATATTTGGTTGAAAGCATATTTTTCAACATGATGAATCAGAAACAGCGAAGCAAACAAGAAACAAAAATCAAGTATACATTATAGAACACTTTCCAATGCATTCAGTATACAGTAACAAAACTTTTATCTTTAAAACGTGAAAGATGACATTTAAGTAAACAATACGAAAAACGCATAACACATCTGAAAGCCCAATTTCGGCAGTCACCATCTATATTCGGAAAAGTATTTTTTTTTTTTTTTGGGAAGGCCTATATATGATCTATAAAATTATATATATACTACATAGTATGTTAACATTTAGTTCAATTAGGAAATATACGCATAACACAGCTGGAAATTCCTATTCAGCAATTTCCGTCAATAAACGGAAATTCTTTTGTGCAACCCTGTACATGATCTAGAGAAAGTATACCAAGTGATAGGCAAACATTAGTTAAATTTAGAAATGCATACCACAACTGAAAATGCACTGCTGCCAATAATTGCTCATAAACGATATTGTAACCCAATTATTTTGCGTGTCGCTGTAAATGAACGATAAACCCTGTAAAATGCTACGCACAACATTTTCTATAGTAAGCATCTTGTAGTGTAGCTCAGTGATGTATATCAATTTCAATATGTTTGGAATAGTGTAACATCATTAAAATACATTGAAAAAGATACCATAATGTAACAGAATTTTTTTCATTGTTATTGTAAACGGACTATAAATGCTACACACTTCATTTTTAATACCGAACATGCCATAGTAATGCTCAATAACATATATAAATTGCATGAAAACCAAAGTATATGTACGCAAGTTAGAGTAAAGACAGACGGACAGATAAACTGAATTCATAAACACTTTTCAACTATATTTGAAAGCATTAAAAATACAGAGAGAGCTTTATGAAACAGTAAACATGGATACAGTAGTACAACACTTTTAATTCCAAAATTGTTTTTAAAGTATTATAAACAATAAGTGCTCAAATATTTTTTAAAAAAATGCCAGCTATTTTCTTTTAAATTCGTATTAAAGTATTGTATTTAAATTCGTATGGAATTTAAAAACATATCAGTGATAAATAATGTTTTTTTCTGAACTAAACGAGAGTGTATTTTCTAAAAAATGCTTATTACTTTTTGTTATTATTTAGTGAGTATGTAGTTTAAAGCGCAGTTTTCAACATAATGAAATCATAATAAAAATAAATAAATGAATAAAAAATACCGAGACAGCTTTATTATAGAAGGAAGACACAAACAGTCTTAATGCCTCCTACTCTAAAAATAATTTATGAAAGCAAAAACACAAGCCAGATGTATGTGAAAAAACTCTCTAAAGAGCAATTTTATTTCATTGTAACAATTCACAAAAAATAAAAAGCTCTTCAATGATGAACAATGTCTAAGTTATAAACCTGTCGACAAACTGAAACTGGGTACATGCTGACATACAACCAGCGTGTACAAGAAAAGTTCTTCTTTCTTGAGCAAAAAGAAAGTAAAGAAAAGGAAAAAAAAAAAGATATCCTCTCGTATCAATAACGATCTGCTCCACCATAAATCTCACTCAGAAGACACTAGCCTCAGAAGAGTAGTACAAACAAAAGATGTTCGTTTTAAGACTCGGTTATTTATTAAAGATTTTATTATCTTCGGGAGTATTTAAAGACCACGTTTTACGGCCGAAGTTAAAACTGATGAGGAGCGGCTGCGTCAGGATTTAGTTGTACATGGCCGCGTGGCGCTTCCATAAAGTGCTGTCAGCAACTGCTGGAGATTAGGCTAAAATATTAGTCAATGCCTAGCGTCACAAAATATTAATAGTGCACTTGTTCCTGATTTACAGAATCAGTGAACGGGGAAGTCGGGACTATGGATTGTTTACGAGCTCATAATCTTTCTCATTCGCAGGGAAAGTGTGCATATCGACGTTCATATTTGGGAGTGATTGAAAAATGAGGAATTTTAAGATTTGCCAGAGCTAAACAATATTGATCAAAGGGTGAAAAATGAAATGAAATTTTATCATCTTGCATTCAAGCAAGTGTACTATAGATTACATATTATACTATATGTAATTACACCATATAGTATCTGCATAAATTTATATAAATTATAATATAAATCTCTAAAGAGCAATTTTATTTCATTGTAACTGTTAACGAAAAATAAAAAGCTCTTCAACGATCAGCAATGTCTAAGTTATAGATGCATATTGTACACATACACGGTGTCCCGTAGCGACTGCTGACGTGAGTTCAAGTCTTTTGTGTATCAGTAACTGTACTTACTGTACTTATTTTAAATTTAATATCTTAAATTATTTCTGAAAAATATACACTACGTTTTACTCGTGTTTATAAAATCAGTGTCTATGCATAAAAATACATCAATTAGAAACACTATTATTATTATGTAAATTTATTTGTAATATAAAAACGAATACAGAAAATCTTATTAAGACTTATTGTTAAAAAGATGAAAATAAGCGGTTTCGATTGCGGAAAGATCCATCTTTTCATAAATTCGTTTAAATTTATGCATAAAAATGCATCAATTAGAAACACTATTATTATTATGTAAATTTATTTGTAATATAAAAACGAATACAGAAAATCTTATTAAGACTTATTGTTAAAAAGATGAAAATAAGCGGTTTCGATTGCGGAAAGATCCATCTTTTCATAAATTCGTTTAAATTTATTCAAAACCGATAAAATTCCCGACTTGTATTTGAAAATTGATATAAAAAAAACAAAAACATTTTTGACAGACTTGTGCTTTATGCGATACAGAATTCATTTTGTTCTAGCCGAGCATTTAAAGAAAAGTTTAGAAAGTTTAGCTATTATCAATTAGTTTCTTGAAAATCTCACTCTTTCTTTAATGTTTGGTGTGATTTTCAAAAGTATGTTGTGAATAAGTCCATTTAAGTAGAAAAAAGGCAAATGATCATTTTCATTAGAGAGGTTTCGTTCTTCAGTTTTATTTTATTCAAATAGACACTCCTTATTTTCCCATTTTGTAATGCTCCTCTTCCCTTTATCGTGCGTTTTTGTTTTAACTCGGATACAGTTAACATCGTGCATATGTAAAAAGTCTATACCATCTTCTTCATTTCTATTCTTTAACAACCCAGCAGGTTGTTAGACTTATCCATCATAATCTTGCAATTTCCTGCTTCATATACACTGACAGTTTTTATTGGACGACTCGAGCTAATTTGCCTCTTTTTACAATAATTACCTTGTGGATGAGTTTATCTGCCCAGTGCTCTCGAGGTCAGCTTAACAAGTTCAAGATCAACATAAAGTTCAGATGTTTTTTGTCCGATAGGTCTTCGAATCGTAAAACCAACGCGATTATCTGTTCCTTTTCTTTATAGCAAAAAGGGTTTTTGTAATCTTGACTGTTTATCTAAGGTGAAATGCGTTGGTGTTATTCTGCGAGTTGTATGTAAATGTCTTGTTCTCAAATTAGCGGATGTTACATGAATGAAATATGACACTTATTAATGACCCTGAAAATTTTGTTGTTTTTCATTGACAGTGTTCCGTAAAAACTCTGGCAGCGTAACTTTCCATAATTTTTATCAGTTAGTCGTTATTGTTTGATCAAATTTTAATTGCATACAATTTCCCTATATCACATCGTAACTATTAATCTGTGAAACATTATTTGAAAATAAGGAGCGGTTGCAAAAAACATAGGAGTGTATGTTTAGTTTCAAATTGAGAAAGAAGACTTACACTTCATTTATTTATTTTATAGGTTAATTTCTAAACAAACAATTATTTATATTTGTTTCATTTTGATATTTTTTTTATACAGTTTTAATTTTTACATAAATAATACATATAAAGACTACGAAATTGCTTTAAGCAATTTCGCAGTCTTTATATGTATTATTTCATTGATATGAATGCACGTCGCAGTGACTGACATCACTGCGACGTGCAGTGATGTCAGTCCGCTAATAAAAAAATGTATAAAAAATCAGATTTGCTTGATTGTCACCACTTTTTTCAACTAGTAATATTCGCCTTATTAAATGACAGATTAAATAAAGTGAAAAGAAAGTGAATTATAATTATTTCAAAAAAGTAGTGGCAATCAAGCAATCTGATTTTTTTTTTTTTTTTAAGTAGCGAACTGGCAATACTGAACAATGAAGAGCTTAATTAACATGTTAAGTGACATTTTTGAAAAAATGGAGAATTCCAGGTAGAAAAACTAACTTAAATGTAGAACTTCCATTCATTATGACAAGTCTTCAAATATAAGAGAGTTTCCAGGGAATGAAGATAGAACAGCACTGCTTCGTGCTGTTCCATCATTGGAAGAACATGCGATTGCACATATCTTCTTCCATTAGAATGATAAGCCAATGATATCAAAATCGTACCGACAGCTCTCGGATTCCGATCCTACCTATATATAGAAAGCTATGGTTATCAGGTATGCACATTGCACATAACATGTTCTTCCGCAAATAAGGGTAATAAGGGTGAAGTAACAAAAAAAAAAAAAAAAGGAAATGCTGTAAATTTCAAAGCTTATTTTTTAAAATTCCTCAAATAGTCACTTAAAGCTGCTTTCAAATCCAAACTGGCTACTTTCTGACACATTTTTTTCATTCTTTTTTGTTGGCAAACGTATTAAATTGGCAGGTATTCTTATAAATAAACTATGTAATTGAACTGCTTTTTTTTTTTTTCGTTTTTCGGTAAAAACAGGAGATTTTCAGGATGTCCTTTCAAAGTAGCGTTTTCAACAAATTTTCGGATGCGACAGCGTAGGTTATCAGGTACTGCTGTCCTGAGACAACAATCGCTTATAACTTAAGATGTAATTCATTTATCGGAAAATGGAAAAAAAAAAACTGTTCGTTTACAAATCACTTCAATAATTATGCCTGCTAGTATCATGCTTTTCTGTTTATAAGTGAGTCAGAAAATTTCGCATTGTTGAGCGCGGAAAAA
Organism: Maratus michaelseni; assembly: GCA_963931845.1. Taxonomy (NCBI): domain Eukaryota; kingdom Metazoa; phylum Arthropoda; class Arachnida; order Araneae; family Salticidae; genus Maratus; species Maratus michaelseni. The sequence continues at coordinate 249,388,569 of OZ007590.1, read as the reverse complement.
TATTTTTGTGAGAATCACTCTATCTTGTTCATCCACTAAGCTCCCCCCCCCCCCCTCGCCTTTATCCCTTTCTGCTAGATTTACTGAAATTTCAAAAACTTTGTCCGTTAATCAAATAATTATTGACCGTTCATGAACATATATTTTTTATGTAGGTTCTATAAAAATATTATGTATGAAAAAAATAAATATATAAATAAACGATAAAATATTTAATGTATTCAAATTTCGTAGCACCTTGCGGATTTTCACGACAACTATAAGTAACTTAGTCGAATATGTAACACTGTAAAAATATTTGGAAAACATATTAAGATGACTTTTTTTAAGATAAAAAATGTAGCACTTTGTTGTAGCATTTTCAAATTTGTAGATATATGCATATTTGAATAAAAGTGTACAGTGATTTGCATGACATTATACTATCCAAATAAAAATATACGCGGGATTATTAAGAAAAATAATTATTAAATAGATAAATATGCGTAAACAAGTAAAACGTATAAACAATTATATTTATAAAGTAGAATTTTAGAACTTTGTCTTCTTTTTTAATCTGGAAAAAAAATCGTTTTCATTTAGAAATTTCCAGATAAAAGTTCTTGACAAATAAATAAATATCTTTATTTCTTAAATGAAGCTCGCATTTTATATATACTTTTTTTCCCTTAAAAAAAAAAATAAATAAATAAAAAATAAAATAAATAAATTATTATTCTTACTTTTATGTACATCTTCTCTGCATTCCATAAACTATATTTTAATTTTATAGCTCACGATTTACTGCCAAGGGCTCTTGAAATTAAGCTGAATTTTCTAAGTTTAGTTACAGACAGCGAAGCTTTTACTATAGGATAACTAAGAAAAATCGTTCCACACCATAGATTCTTTTCAAGTCACTGCTCCTTTGTTTCAAGCATTAACCTCTTGTGCGTGCTAAAGAACGTGCATGAAGCATTATTGGTAACACGCAATATCGGGAGTCCTTATCGAAATTGCTTAAATAAAGAAAAACCGGCTCCATTATGTACGGTTTATATGAAGACTAGAACCGTTAAAAATCGGTCATGGAGTCAATAGAACATAGAACGAAGTTTTAATGATTAATCGCCGTATTTGGCAACGCGCGTGCTCTTCTACCATGAATCAGTCCCCTAATATGGGGGAAAAAGGGAAAAAGAATAATAATAATATATATATATATATTTTTATACTGGAGAATGAATGTTGGAGAATCACGGCGTGACTTCTACTTCTTTTCGATAATTCTGGCATTCCTCTCGCCGCTTTCTGTGGCACCCCCACTGAAAAGAACGAAAGGAACAGAAAATGGCACCGTCAGCATTATTTTGTTCTGGCCAAAGATAAAAAAGAAAATATTTAGTTGAAAACAAGGTTGAGCCTTTGATGAGTATTTTTATCTTTTTGTTGCAATACAGCCCAAACTAAACTGTTGTGGTTTCATTTCTGACCACTGAAAAACGAATGAATACATTACAAAAAAAATAATGTGGAGGAGCAAGCCCTATTTATAATATTTTTAGGCTTAGGACTGAATTCATTTCTATGTTTTCTATAATGGAAAAATATTTGGGTTCTAAAACAAAATACATTCTTTTTTTCATTTATAAGTTTTCCCATAGAATTATGAGTTCGAAATTCACTTTGGAATTGCAAATTCCATATTCACCGAAATTCTTCACGTATCTTTCTTGTTATTATTAATATATGCAATAGTTTATTAAAATGTCTATTTAATAAAAATTAAATAAGGTTTGACTTACGAATTGAAAAAATATGAAATAATTTCTTTTCGATCTCTTTTTTTTTTATAGTTATTCTAATACATAAACAATACAAACAACTGTAATGGATGTGTGCATAATTTCCATACTATGATTAATAGATATCAATGCGTTGACTTTCTAAAAAAAAAAAAAAAAAAAAAAGCATGATTCTTTGGGTATCATTTTCGCACCTCTATTTAATTATAATCTTATTGATTTCCAGTTTGATTTTTTTAAATTATAATCTTATTGATTTCCAGTTTGATTTTTTTTAATTTCTATGATTTTAATCTGTTGAAGATTTAATAAATTATTATCGTGGTGTAAGAATAATTGAAAAACGCATTGGCCCCCTCTTTTTTTTTTTTTTTTTTTTTTTTTTTTTTAATTTCCTTCTTTTCCAGTGAAAATTATTTAAACTTTGTATAAAATAAAATACACTCGGCATAGCAAAACAATATTAAATTATTTAAGCAAATTTAAAGTTAAATTATTTCTCAATTTATTTCTCAATTATATAAAAGCCGAATTTATTCTATTTAAAATTATAATTTTGTACCATTTTCTTTTCTTATTTTTATTCCAAAGCTGGATTCGCGCCGTTTCTCACAATAACTTAAGCACTTCAATTTTCTACCGCCTTAAAAATATATAGCACCTACCTGCTTAAAGGCTCTGATTCGCTATTCTTTGGACCCGCATTGCGTCAAAAAACATTGCGTACTTTGATATTTAAAGGAAAACATGAGCTGCGGAGCGTAGATTTTTGTGATATTGTCTTGCCTAAATAATACGTTGTTGCCTGGAGCGAGACTATATGAACTATTTTGAAATATGCTTCGTAACATCTTATTAAAATTAAATTACTGAAAGTTTTCACTATGTCTCGTGGAGTGAAGAATGTTTAATCATTATATTATTATGAAGAAATAATTTTTTATTCGATGATTTAATTCCGTTCTTTTTCTTCTGAAAATTCTCAATGATTACCGGCCAAAACAAATCTCAAATATTGGAAAATAATGGAGTTCTAAATATTGTAACATAGAGTGAAACCCCCCATTGGATATATACATTACTAATAATGCAGTACTAAATATTTCTGCTATATGCTCTTACAAAATATTCTGCATTACTAATAAGGCAGTGCAGCTTATTAAATCCCACTTTTTATAATAAATATTAATGTATTTTGTTTTTATAATAAAGAATAAAAGTTTTTTTTAAAAATTAAAGTGTCAGTCACTGGTTCACTTTGTGTCAGTTATTGGTGTTTCAAAATAGGAATGGTGTCAGTTATTGGAGTTTTTGACCATATTTATGAATAAAATTAATTTTTAATAATAAAATGTATAATTTTTTTAATTTTTAATTTTTTTTTTTATATATATTTCTACTATTTTTTTCAAAAACAAAGGTAAGTATAAAATAGATTTAAATTTTAGTAATACTGATTTGAACAAGAAAGATTCCTTAACCCCGTCACGACGAGCGTCCTTTACAGCATTTTTAATATTTTACCACCAGTTTTTCAAAACAGAAATTTTCGCCTTATTGAATCGCAGAAATGCTAAGATTTAATGAGGCAAAACTTACAATAAAAAATAACTGGTGGGAATAATCGAGGATTCTGAGCATCTTATGCGTCACGTATACGTGTCGCTCGTCCCCAAGGGGTTAAAGCGTCAGTTCCTGAGGGTTTCATCCTATATTTTAAAAGTTCGAGGGGATTGTTCATATCGTAACACACATATATATATATATATATATTTGTTTAATTGTAGTTATACAATCATTCCACGTGCTTGTCAAAATCATTAGAACGGTCATGAGGTTGATATGCAATTGTTAGGGCAGTTTTTCGTTTAAAATTTTTTAATATAAATAGTATCTAATTTTTAATGTTTCCTTGTAACTGATAATAATCAATCTTTCATGTTTTGATTTTCAGAATTTATCCATTTTTAATTCAAATTTCTTCACATGTGGTATCATAGTTGATCGGGCTATTTGAGTAAGGTAATTTATGCTTCCACGGCTTATTTTACTCAAACTGAAATCAATTGCGATTTACGTATATTGTGGAATATTGCCCTTGATAACGTATTTCGCAATATAAGTTTCCATTTTTTTCTTGTAATATTTTCAAATTCTGCTCGTGGATTTTTTTTTCTCGTACTTTTCTTTTATTATTATTTTGTGTGTTTTACATTATTGGATATATATTTTTATATTGTATTATAATTATAGGTTCATTTATGTATTCATATTATTATTATTTCGATGTGATGTATTTGTGATTTTCAATAGAATTACTCAAGAAAATTTTGATTGTTTCTTTTAGAATAACATAACGCATGATTCTCAGTTTCTGAAATGGGTTAGAATAAGGTGTAATTTTCTTTTCTCTACACCCCCCCCCTTCCCCTCTCAGCATTATTGTTATGAAAAATCCATACAACATTTAATTTTTGGATATCTCTTTTCCTTATCTTTATGAAAAGTTTTATTTTTTATTTTTTTGAAAATACATTATCACAGTTTTTTAATCTATAACTAGAAAATTATTCTAGCTAACAGATTTTTTTCATATTTGTACAGCCCTGTATATGTGTGTTTTCAAATGTAAGTTTTTTCATTATACGGATTTTATTTTTTACGCTCTATGTATAAATGCTGACTCACTGCATAGAGATATGTTTTAGGTAAAGCAGACCGATTCATTATTAAAAATATTTGAATGGAATGTGTCTGTCAGTGGTCATACATGGCGCTGATATGATCCTGTCTTTGGATCGTTTCCAAAAACTGAGGTCTGTTTCTCTCCATGTTTTGGGGGATAGTTCTCTCACGTCGGTTTGTTTGCTTTTGAAAATCATTTTTCGGCGCAGCTACAACTCCCCCAATGCTTTTAAAAAAAGATATTTTTAGACGCGGCTCTTCCACATCTCTCCCCTTTCTAACCACCCCTTAAAAAATATTTTCAAGGTCATTTCTCTTTCGAGAGATAAAAAAGAACATACTCACACACACACACAAAATAAATAAATAAATAAAACAAAATAAAAATAAAACTATAGATTTGAAAAATTCCAAGTCCATTTCAGCGAAGAAAATCGTTGACACTTGACTCCCAATCTGTTTTAGCTTGATGAGGCACGTGAAAATGCTTTTTCTGTTCTTTCTTTTGGTATTATTCCACTTCGAAAGAAAATCATGATTTTTTATATTGTTAAACTCACTGATGTGTAAGATTTATATCAACGAAGAATGTTTTTTCTCTCCAAAACATGTTATTTTACGTATCGCAATTCATATTTATTTAACTTAAAAAAAAAAAAGAAAAAGAAAGAAAGACATCTATTGTTGTTTAGGCGTGAAATATATTTCAAACTAATTTTTTATTATTATTATTATTGCGCAAAGCTTTGTCATTGCATGTTTTGATGATATATATTTGTGCTTTTCAATAGAATTACTTAAGGAGGAAAAAAAAAAAAAAAGATTGTTTCTTTTAGAGTAACATAACGCATGATTTTCTCAATTTATGAAATGGGTTAGAATAAGGTGCAATTTTCCTCCCCCCCCCCCTCCCTCAGCATTATTTTTATGAAAACTCCGTACAATATTTAATTTTTAGATATCCCACTTCCTTATATTTCTGAAAACGTTCTTTTGGGTCAAAATTCCTTCGTTTAAAATATTTCTTGAATTTGATACATTCAGAAAAATAATGATAGCGTTTTCAAAACAAATTTTATTAAGCATGGTCTTAATTTCGTAAGTTCTGTTTTGTTAAATGCTGCGTACTATTAAAATTTGTTGCAATGTCAAAAATGAGCTTTCATTACTAAATGAGCTTCATTGCATCATTCATTGAGCAATAAATGGCAATTTCATTACTTAGTTTTAATTATCATGTAACATACCTTATTTTTAATTTTCACCCTTCTACAATGAAATATGCCTATTAATTTACATTGAATAGACGTTTTGATCGTACATTGCGAGAAAATAAAGAAAAAAAAAAGGTTCAGATTAAAAAAAAAAGAGCTAGTCCATTTTATTGAAGAAATTCTGTGACACTTGGCTCACAATCTGTTTTAGCTTGATGCGGCACATGAAAACGCTTTTTCTTTTCTTTCTTTTGGTATTATTCCGCTACGAAAGAAAAATAATGATTTTTTATATTGTTAAACTGCTGAATGTTTTTCATTGAGCAATAAATGACAATTTCATTATTTAGTTTTAATTATCATATAACAGACCTTATGGTTACTTTTCAACATTATACAACAAAATAAATCTATTAATTTACATTGAACGTACGATTTGACCGTGCAATAAGAGAAAATAAAGTAAAAAAAAAAAAAATACAGATTTTTTTTCTTTTTAAATGGCCTAGTTCATTTTATTAAAGAAAATATGTGATACTTGACTCTCAATCTGTTTTAGCTTGATGAGGCACGTGAAAACGCTTTTTTCTGTTCTTTCTTTTGGTATTATTCCACTACGAAAGAAAAATCATGAACTTTTATGTTGTAAAACTCACTGATGTGCAAGATTTATATCAACGAATAATGCATTTTTTATTTTTCCAAAACACGTTATTTTACTTGTAGTTTTACTTTGCAGTTTATATTTATTTAGCTTAAAAAAAAAAAAAAAGAGAGGCATCTATTGTTGTTCAGGTGTGTAATATATTTCCAAAGAATATATATTTATATATTATTACGCAAAGCTTTGTCATTGTGTATTTTCATGATATATTTTTATGTTTTTCAATAGAATTACTTAAAAAAAAAATCTTGATTAAAAAAAAAATAATAATATTAATAACATAGCGCATGATTCGCAATTCTGGAAATGGGTAATTCTGTTTTATACATTTTTTCTCAGCATTACTTTAGTGAAAACTCTTTTAATGAACTCTTTTAATGTTTGAATATGTCTTTTCCCTTTCTTTGTAAAAAGGTTCTTTCGGGTCATAATTTATACCTTTAAAATATTGTTTGGATTTAATATATTACTATTATGAAGTATAATGCTATAGTTATCATAGCGAATTTTAATGAGTATGTTTCCACTTATGTTCTGTTTTGTTAAATGCCTCATACGATAGAAATTTGTCCCAAAAGTTAAGTATGTGCTTTTATTGCTGAATATTTATCATTACGCCAGAAATGACCATGCGAGATTAAATTTTTACCATACAATAAATGACATTAATGGCGTGATACCAAAGCGCCATAAAGGATAGGCATGTTTCAGAAAAGCAGTAATAACAGCATGTCCATGCCGCAAAGACTTTTCTTTTTTAATACATTATAAAATTTGAAATAGCTGCATTTAATTTATTTTTGTGTTTTTCTTCTTACATTTAGTTTTCACATAGTCTCGTAACACTCTATTCACCCTTCATTGCTGCATAATAATCCCTAAAATTATTCGTAGTTTATACATAGTTTATAATTGTTAATTTTAAGAATTTCAATTTTATTCCTTCAACAAGCTTTAGCATTATCTTTTAGTGCGATTTAATCTGTAATTTTTCGAATTTAACTTGCTAAGATAATATTTTAATTTTTACAAGACTTTTCGTTTATTTTTAATCTTAGCATTTTCTGTTTTAAAATAGTTTCCTTTTCTACAAAAGCTACTGCGAAACTTGTTATTATGCATTGTTAGCTTAAAAAAAAATGCATCGTTTAATGTTGAGAAGCGCAGATGCTCAAATATTTGTTTAAACAGAAAGCAAAGAAATTATCAGATTTGTTTCCAGTTGTTGAAATATTTTGTTTTAGTTGTGCATTTTCTTTTAAGTCATGTTTAATGTTGTTTCCTGCTATTTCTTAAAAATGTTTTAATCTTTAAAATTCTGTTTATTTTTGTATTTTCTGTGAAGGAATTAAGAGCTGTTTTGAGAGGTACAATGTAAAAGTGTTAAAGATTGTATATTTATTATATATGAGATAATATTTCTTGAATTTTCTGAACTTAAATTTGCTTTTCGTAGTAAAATTATCGCTAATTTGATCTTTAAAGGTTTCATAATCAAATTTTTTGTCGTTCAAATTCAACGTAATTTCTCACTTATGTAAGGCAGAATTTCTTGGTTGTGAGAAATATTAGGTAATAGTATTGTTCTAAATTCATTTTAAAAGCTTAAATTCTGAATTTGTTTCGATTTAAATAAAGCTGTGAATTTTTTTGGGATAAAATTAAGAAGTAACTTTATAAAATAGCGAAACGTTTGAATTATGTAATATTGTTTATCCTCAATTTATTGTGTTTTTTTTTTTTTACAAAGAACATCTAAGGATTGTTTACATACTCTTATTTAATAAACTAAGAAATCTGTATTCATATCACATGTTTTTATTAAAATTTAAACAGATAATAAGTCAAATTCTTACATGTCGCTACAGTACGATAAGTTAAAGTATTAAAAAGCATTTTAAGCTATTCCTCGAAAATGTATACTGTAGATATATTGTAAATATTTTCTAAAGTTCAATTTTAGTAAATATTAATGCTAGAGTATGTACGATGCAATATAATTCTACTACCTTCTGGTTAATCATTTAAATGCTCTTTCCCTATTAGCTACTTTAGTCTTGGTTACTAGTAAAAAGTATTTTAATATTTACATTTATACACGTCGTTAAAACAGGCCGTAATTGAGAAAATTGCTTTTTTTTTTTTTTTTTTTTTTTTTTTTTTTTTCTTTTTTAACGCAGTATGCACAGTGCAATATATTTTAGTTTACATCTGAATTTGTATTTTAACGATATTAAAAATCAAACATCTGGAAATATTACTTATTAATATTATTAATTATTAATTATTATTAATATTAATTATTATTAATATTAATTATTAATAATAATTATTAATTATTATTAATTATTATTAATATTAATTATTAATTATTATCAATTATTAATATTATTAATATACTTTCACATGCGAAATATAATGAATACGCTATTCAGCTATATTTCGCATGAGTATTATGTAATAAATAGCAGAAAATTTGTAAGCATAGTACATCGTAAGCATTGAAGAGATATTGAGTGTATTTTTTTTTTCAGTATTATGCGTTAAACTAAGACATCCGAAATTATTTAGAGAAACTTTTCTTAAGCTATAGATATATAATTAATATAATATAATATTAAGATATATAATTCCTTTAGTCAAATCGACACTTAATCAGGGACTCCAGAAAAAATACAGTAAAATATGTCCCAAGATATACCGGAATTTTTGTTCGTTTTAAACAGTTCTCCGCCTTAGCAGGAATATCGTTTATTATTTTTCAAAAATTCTCAATATATATAGAATTTAAAATAAATTCGAAATTTAGTATTTTTTCATAGAAAAAATACTAAAATTTTAACAGTTTAATATGAAAGCTTGATATTAAGATTTATTGGAGAATTTAAATGTATTTATAGAATTAGTCAAGCCCTGAGGTGCAGATAAATTTGCTTCTATATAATTTTTTTTTTAATGTTTATACTTTATTTATAATATAAATTCTTTTCAACTACAAAAATTGTATATTTTTAAAAGTAGTGAAATGTTCTCGAGGTAATATCGTTTCATCTAGAATTACCTTTATATAAATTCTCGAAATATATAATTGAATACTTTTCACTATTATTAGATACTAAATAATAGCAAATTTGTAGGGATTTACTTTCACATGCAAAATATAATTGAATATCCTTTCTGCTATTATGTAATACATAATAGGTAATTTATAAGGATTTACTTTCACATGCGAAATATAATGAATACGCTATTCAGCTATATTTCGCATGAGTATTATGTAATAAATAGCAGAAAATTTGTAAGCATAGTACATCGTAAGCATTGAAGAGATATTGAGTGTATTTTTTTTTTTCAGTATTATGCGTTAAACTAAGACATCCGAAATTATTTAGAGAAACTTTTCTTAAGCTATAGATATATAATTAATAATCATTTAGAAGAATTTGAAATGACATAAAAAAAATATTTTCATTAAAATTGGACAGTTAATATGTTATTTATATCTCTGTTATTTTTCAAACAAATTTAATAAGAAAAAATTGGATACTTTTTAGGTGCGTTCGTAATTATATAAATACGTAGCACCTATTGTCGTCGTCTGGTCCGCATATAACAACGCAAAAACTACCCAAACGAATGGTTTGAAATTTAAGATATATTATCTTTGCAGAATTTTGTCGAGTCATTTCAAATTTTATGAAAATCGAATCAAACCTTTAGACGATATTAATAAAAATATTTATTAAGAAATTTCAAAAAAAAAAAAAAAAATCTGTGCTTTCTTGTTATATGAGGTTCCGAGGTTTAATCGTCAAGCGACCGAGATACTTATTTTATTACAGAAATGAATCTGCAGACGATATAATTCATTTCACAGAAATAAAAATCATCAAGATCTGAATATTTATATAACTATCTATAGTACGAACGCACCTCATTTGTCACGTTTGACGTACAATTTCCACCTTTTTTTTTTTTTTTTTTTTTTTTTTTTTTTAGAATATGGTGTAATTTTATCTTCTTAAAACCACTGTAGAAAGTCTCTGTTTTATGATTAAAAATAAATAAATATTATTACTAAGGCAGAGTAATAAGAATAAATACCTCATCAAATAGTATAAGTAATAGTATAAATAATAAAATTTACTAATAATGATGTTTTTTTTATCATTATTATAAATACTTATTATGCCTCTCTAAATCTAAAATAACAGTAAAACATAATTACTGTGTTGAAAAAAAGCAGATTCCTTGCCTTGTTTTTCTATTTAAGAAAACCAAATATGTTAAAATAGTCTTTTTTTTTTTTTTTTTTTTTTTTGCGAAAAATGGCATTTTTAGTTTTTGAATTTATTGAATAGAGAGAGCATTTATTTAAATTTACAAAACAGTTTTGATTTTGTATCTACGTCAATTAGAAATCAAGATATTAAAGAATTTGTAAAGCTCCGGAAATAGGAAGTGATCATTAAAATAACTGTACGTTGGCCTGTAAATCTGTCAAACGAAATAAAAATAACATTTATTTTTATCAAATATATTTATAAAGACTTTTTTATTTTGGTTCGAATCCTGGACCGGACATTTTTCGTCCAGTTGGAAAATTACAACTCATATGATTTCTTTACCAATTTGAATAATTGTGTTAAAATTAATCTAGTATTTTATGAGAGTATCTGGAATGAAGAATCTAATTTAAATCTGGTAACACTTGTTTTTGTCCAGTTTAATTAAAAATGAATTTTTTTTCAAAATCACTTTATATATATATATATATATATATATATATATATATATATATATATATATATATATAACCATTAATGAAACATTACGATAACACCAACTGAAACTTGAAATTATGATTTAGGAAGTAATAATTTATTGATATATATATATATATATATATATATATATATATATATATATATATATATATATATATATATATATATATATATTTAAATGATAACTCAAGATGTTATCAAAGTAAAATAATAATAAAAATAACGATATCTTTTTTTCTTTATAATTAAAGAATGTTCACAATAAATATCTTTTTCGAAGTATTGTATGATAATTTGAATAACGATGATGTCAAATATGTAGTTAGTACTGATTCTTTGACTAGCTCTAAAATGTTTATTTATAGAAGTAGCCTAAAAGTTTTAGTTCATTTCTTAGATAAGTGCATAAGGATTATTTTGATATTACATTTATCTGAATTGAATGAATAGATTTCATATAGCATTTTTGAAGTTTTTCTAAAGTTTCTTCAAAATTCTATATATTTATCTGTTTTCTGAAACTAAAGTAATTTAATGACAATATAAACTTAGAATGGGTAATTCCTACATAAACTAAAAGTGAAAATGGTTAATTTATTGTCCATGTCATGTTTTTCCTTTTTTTCTTTAAGTGCTTCGAACGTATTCATGAACCTTAAACAAATAGAAGTTTACTTCTAATAAATAGTATTATGCTATATTTAGAATAATATGAGTGTTATTATTTGTAAATACTTGTTATGCCTCTCTAAATCTAAAATAACAAAAATATAAATCAAATTCATTTTTTTTTTCTGTTTAAATAAGAAAATAATCTTGTCTCCTCTCTGTCCATTTTCAACATTTTCTTGAAAAATACTATAATAAATAGCATTAAACTATAATAAGAATAATGAATTTTATTATCAATGTCACACGCACACAAAAAAAGGAAAATTTAATCATAATTTTTTTTCTCCTATGTAAATAAGTAGTTAATCTATATCCAGCCCTCCGATTTTCAACATTTTGCTTTGTTGGCATTTTCAAAGTCTGCGATAGTTTAAATACCACAGTATAATTCTACTACCTTCTGAATAATCATTTAAATGCTCTTTCCCTATAGTTAGCTTAGTCTTGGTTATTAGTAGAAAATAGTTAATAATTATAACGGTTTTAAAACTGGCCGTAATTGAGGAAATTGCTTTATTTTAACGCAGTATATACACAAGACAATATATTTCATTTAACATCTGAATTTGTATTTTAATAATACTAAAAATCGAACATCTTAAAATATTATCCGTTAGTCAAATTGACTCTTAATCAGGAACTCCAAAAATAATACAGTAAAATATGCTAAGACGGAGTCGCAAGATACCTGAATTTTTTTTTCGTTTTATACAGTTTTTCGCCTCAGCAGGTACTCTGTCTATTATATTTATATTACATTCCATTCACAAGGAGCAGGAAATTATCACTTTAAGACAGGTTCCGTTTTTTCCAGGTTTTACCGTAATTAGTAATCATTTGAAATAAAGGATATATCATAATCTTAAACAAATTAAGAAAAAAGTTAATTTATTTGAATTAAAATATCTGAATTATTCATGCACGTTGGTATGAAAATTATTTTGTAATTGTCGTACAGCTTTTACTCGAAACCGCGTAAAAGGTTGTGAATAATTAATGAAGGAATAGGGTGAAATCGGAAAACAAAACATTTCAAATTAATCGTGTCTCATTTTGACATTCTTCATTAAATATCCTGACATTTTCACTGAACTGGCGTTAAAGCGTGTAGATAGATAACCTACGAAACAAGATTTCTCCCTTACTTTTCACCTTTTCCCAATTTTTTAGGGAGCTAATGGGAAGTTGATTGCATTCAATTTTTTCCATCACACTTATTTAGCCTGAGTTCACTTACTTGAACTTGGGCAGATACCCCCCTCTACCCTAACATCTGCTTCTCTTTGTTTCATTCAGTAAACCTTCAGTCATTCAAGAGAAAGCTGCCTGCTCAACTGTTTATTCTTCTCTACGCGAAACCCTTGGGATATAAGAACACATATCGATTGGATGCTCATCGAAGCCCCCTCTTTCGTACACGCGATTCGTTAAGCTTCATGCTTTTTTTTCTTCTTCTTCCTGATTCCCTTTACCTTTTATCCCATTTTGACCCCTCTTCTCCGGAATGAATTACCAGAGATTCAGAGCTATCGTCAGTAATCGATTTAATATGGGCAAAGAATGCTGTACAAGTAATCACAATACATCGATTGTTCTAGGGAATCGATTATTGGATATTTTCATTGTCTGCCATTCAAAATACATTGCGATTCGGATCTCGGGCATAAGATAATGATGGCCGTTTCAAAGCGCAGAGAAACGTAATTGTATTGAATTCCTGTTAAATGTTTTAAGATTGTGCATGCATTTTATGCCGACGTGCGAATGGGGAAAGGATGAAAATGATTGCTAGGAGAGAGAAAGAAATATTTTAGTGTTTCGGTGAATTGATTTGATTTTCATTTTGTAATGAATTTCAGCATTGATTTTTGGCATTAAAATCTGCATCTACGAAAATTTTAAGTAGGTAATTAAATGTTTAATCAAAGTTCATTCCTCAACTACGAATGAATTGATTTTGAAGGCATTGCTTTATTTTATATATTTTTATTTCATTAATAAAACAACCTGAAAAAGTGAAGGAATTTAAGGATAAAAAACCTGAAAATATTTTTAGTATAGCAAAAATTAGTTTACGAGTAATATATGGCGGCGTTCCAAAGCGTAATTGTATTGGATTCATGTTAAATGTTTTAAGCTGGGGCATTTTTATCCAGACGTACGAATTAGGAAAGGATGAAGATGATTGCTAGAAGAGGAAAAGAAATATTTTAGTGTTTCACTGAATTGATTTTATTTTTATTCTAAAATGAATTTCAGCATTGATTTTTTGGTATTAAAATTTGTATCTACGAAAATTTTAAGTTGGTGATGAAATGTTTAATCAAAACTCATTGCTCTTCTGCCGTTTATGACCGAATTGATTATTTAAAGTAATTGCTTTCTTTCGCACTTTTGTTTACGGGAATGAAACATGCTGCTTATGAAAATGAATTTAAGGTTTAAAAAACCTTTCCTAAATATATTTTACCATAGTAAAATATTAGTTTGTATTTGAGTAATCCCTATTAAGAGTAATCTATGATGGCCGTTTCAAAGTGTAGTTGCATTTAATTCCTGTTAAATGTCTTAAGATTGTGCATGCATTTTATGCTGACACACGAACGAGGAAAGAAATATTCTAGTGTCTCAGTGAATTGATATGAATTTTATTCTGTAAGAAATTTCAGCATTTATTTTGGTATTAAAATCTTCATCTGCGAAAATTTTAAGTAGGTAATGAAATATTTAAATAAAGCTCATTGCTCTTCTCCCAACTATGAATGAATTGATTGTGTAAAAGCATTGCTTTCCTTCATACTTTTTTATTCCATGAATAAACCAGATGCAAAAAAGAAGCAATTTCGGGGTTTAAAAACCCTACCTTAAAATACCTAAAAATCTATTTTAGTTATCACAAAATATCTGATTTGAGTTTCATTTTGTAGTTAATTTCAGCATTGAATTTTGGTATTAAAAAATGTATCTGCAAAAAATTTAAATAGGTACTGAAATGTTTAATCAAAGTACTCTTTTCCCACTATGAACGGATTGATAATTTGAAGGCATTTCTTTCTTTATCACTTTTGTTATTCCATGAATAAAAAAAAGGCTAAATTTTTGCAACCTTATAAAAATCTGTTTTAGTATAGTAAATGTTTAATTTATGAATATTCCCAGAATTACCTTAAAAAAAAAAAAAAAAAAAAAATTACACCGAAATTTCAGTGTAAGTATTATTCGATCGGTAGAATAATAACATTTTATCGTATATAACTGATGCAACCAGTATTCTGACTAATGGAGTTTTAAAATTAAAATTATTTAGGGACAAAGGGTTAGTTTGTTTGGGAGTTAATTTTAATTTAAAACTCCAGTATTCAAAATCTGTGCTTCATCAGTTATGTCAGTATTTTGCTTTTTATTTGACACATTCGAATTTCTGATTTATTGAACTCTTTAAATAGCATTTCTAAAAGACGAGTGTTATGTGTCTAACGTATGCTTGTGGAAAAATTCTGGTCTCTATAACTATTAAATTATTTTATTCATTTTCTTGTTTTAAAATTTGTCAGGAAAATTTGTATACACGTGAAAGTTTATTCATTATCTATGACAAAATATTTTTCAATTACTTTATCAGTCGATAATTTGTTAAGTCAAGAGTCAAAAAGAATTATTTTGGCGTTTCAGTGAATTTATTTGTTTTTCATTCTGTAATATAATTTAACATTGATATTTGGGATAAGAACTCTAACTGCATATATTTACTCACAAACTCATTTTTTAGTTAATTTGTTAAACTTTTTTAAGAAGACTTTTGAAATTTATAAATTCACTAGACAAATTATAATCTATATGAGCCCATTATAATCTATAATATGAGCCCATGAGGTCTACTCAAATATTTTTTTTTATGTGTGTATAAATTGAATGCTGCTTTATGTAACTTTTTGCGATGCATTACACTGAAATTTAAATGTATCTATCATTTACGTTACATACATTAGTTCTTTTACATCATCAATTGAATTAAACCTTAATGGAGAATGACAGTATTCATATGGCTTCGAAATAAATGACCACGCAAATGACTCTACTTTTATGAAAGTTTTCAGTCCCAGTAAAGTAACATTATATGTATTATTCGACATTTATGAAACTACATTATGAATCTTATTCTTTCACGTTGTCTAAATTGAATAAATTAAGGTTAGGATAAAATATCAGTGTGTATATTTAATATAAAAAGAAAATTTGTATACACGTGAAAGTTTATTCATTATCTATGATAAAATATTTTTCAAATACTTTATCAGTCGATAATTTGTTAAGTCAAGAGTCAGAAACAATTAGTTTAGTGTTTCAGTGAATTTATTTGTTTTTCATTCTGTAAAATAATTTAACATTGATATTTGGGATAAGAACTGCAGCTGTATATATTTACCCCTCATTTTTTAGTTAATTTGTTAAACTTTTTAAGAAGACTTTTGAAATTTATAAATTCACTAGACAAATTATAATCTATAATATGAACCCATAAGGTCTACTCAAATAATTTTTTTATGTGTGTGTAAATTGAATGCTGCTTTATGCAACTTTTTGCGATGCATTACACTGAAATTTAAGTGTATCTATCATTTACGTTACATACATTAGTTATTTTACATCATCAATTGACTTAAACCTTAATGGAGAATGACACTATTCAAATGGCTTCGAAATAAATGACCACGCAAATGACTCTACTTTTATGAAAGTTTTCAGTCCCAGTAAAGTAACATTATATGTATTATTCTACATTTATGAAACTACGTTATGAATCTTATTCATTCACGTTGTCTAAATTGAATAAATTAAGGTTAGGATGAAATATCCGTGTGCATATTTAATATAAAAAGAACTTTATTATTAGCATAAATGTAATTTGCCAAAATGTTATTTTTAAAAGCATTTAAACTCGACTTTTCGTATATAGTATATTTTCCTTCGAATAAATAGTTTTATTGTTTTGTTTCTATGTTTTGAATAAAAAATATTTTGAAGCAGTTTTACAGCCATCATAAAAAAGAGCTGTTAGAATATGTTCTGTTAAATATTACGACGTCAATTATGAAAACAATCCGCTTAATAATATATTTTGCTAATTATGTAGTGATAAGTTGTATCCATGACTTATGAATGTCCTCTTTGAACTGAACTGAAAAATTCAAGTATTCGTATACTTTACCATTATGTAAAGTTTAATAATACAACTAAGTTAAGGTTTTGGGCAAATTTTCATAATTTATCAAATTACTTTAAAAAAAAAAACAATTTTATTACAATTTTAAAACATCCATAAAAAAAACATCCGAAACAGACTATAGTCTATTTGTGGCAACTCCAACTGCCTATAATAAAATTCAGCTGATGTTGACGACATATACTTAATCAATTTTAATATAATTGATTTCTAAAACTATTTAAAATAAAATCAGTAAGAAACAAATTTTCTTACCTTCTAAGTTCCAAAAAACGGGCATCGGGGCTCCATTGCTTCAATAAAGAACATCTTTCAGTTGATTCGATATATTCCAATATATGCAATTTTCACGAGAGAATAATCTTGACTCAAATAAAATTCTGAGATTAATAAACACATCACTATTTAATGACAAATAAGACGACGAACATATATCATTATTTACAGCTTTTTAAATTGAGCGACACGCTCTCAAAACAATCATAATCAGAAACTAAACTAAACTAAAACGTTAGAGTTCAAAAATGAAAGTTCTAATAAAAAATGTTCTGAAAAAGTTACGTAATAAACAATGTTGCGCGCATGCGTCAAAGTCTCACTGTCTCTTTTCTGCAAGTCGAAGTACATCCCTACCTCTACACTGCGTAGGTGCTTTTTATGTTTCAAAACTTTGAGAAGAAAAGGGGGATTTTGGATGATGCAACAGGAAATGAATTCTCAATTACAACATCCTCCCACCTTTGAGTTTCGGGATCTGGAACTCAAACCCAATTCGTTCGATGTTTTATGATACGCCCGTATCTGGAGCGACGAACCGAAACGTCCGATGTACTGTCGCTGACCGAACCACTAGGAGGATTACTAGCACCTTTATGTTCATTAAAATCTTGTTTCTTTTTAATGTCCTTGAAATGGTTTCTCATACTGTCGTTATCTTGTGATACTTCTAAGGGTATTAACCTGCTTGTAGGTCTTAAATATTCCCCAGTTTTCAGTCTTATTTTCAATAAGCGGATGTGTCCATCCTTAGATGGAAAAATTTCAATCACTTTGGCCAGAGGCCAATCAATTCTTTTATTATTGTCACTGGAAACAATCACAACATCACCTATTGCTAAAGGTTTCTGTATTTTCTTCCATCTACTAGGTTGTCGCAATTGGCCTAAATATTCAGATCTAAATCGTTTACGAAGGTCTTGTCTTATTTTCTGTTGATAAACAAGCCTTTTGTTCAATGATTTGGCATCTAGAATATCAATATCGGGTGTACTACCCTTTACTTCTAGCAAGAACATGGACGGAGTGAGAGGTACGAGATCATTTAAATCTTCTGACACATAAGTAAGCGGGCGACTGTTGATAACACTTTCTAGGTCACAGAGTTGAGGCTTCGGGCAAATTTTCATAATTCATTAAATTACTTTTAAATTTAAAGTTTCCATTTATAAAACATTGAATAATTTCCTCTTTGGAATTATCTCCAAAAGTTTATTCTTAATATTATTTAATTATATTTTCCGCTTTTGTTGCAAAATTTCAAAAGAACACCGCTCTCCCTGCCCCCCTACCCTACTATAAGAAAAGTAATGTTTTATTATATAATACATTCCATTACAAGGAAAATACAAAAGTATAAATATGTATCCGTAATATTCTACAATGTTTTTACTTTAACAACATTAAACTTTTATTACTAAAAACATAATGGATAGTCTGTACTTCTCTGTATAAAAATACTTTCATTGAATTTGCTCTTCTTCACATACAAACAGCATATTTTGATATGCTAGCCATTTTTTCTGCTTACATTCTAGCATAAATCATTCGTTAAATTTATCTAATACTTTAAATATACCGAGAGAAAGAATCAAAGAAAATGTTATTTATTAGCATTTCTTTAATATCCGAATTGTCTTGGGAATTTTTTTTTATACCTGGTATCTATTTGTTCTTATTACTTTTGGATTCTGCTTTATTTGCCGGCGCTTTTGAGATACGGCAAAAATAATGCATTACCGTGGGTTTGTTTGCCGTTCCTTTTATTTACTTGGGTATTAAAGTCAGTGAAAACGGCTGTTTTAAAAGTTCTTTGTCAAGATTCTTCCATTAACGCTGTTTGTTTAGCAGAAAGTTTTGATTTATATTTCATTTAGTTTGTTTGTTTCATGCAACTGATACTTTTAAAATAAAAATCTCGAATTTGTTATCAATAAATTTATGAAAAGTTGGACAGAAACTAAAAAGGAATTTAGCCACGTCATATTTTTTTGCCTTCTAATTTTAAAGAAATTGAAAGAAATTTTTTAATTTGTATTTTATAAATGAAGAGCTTCTTTTTTGGCTGAAAGAATTTATTACAATAAACAAAGTTTTTATTTTACAGAAAAAAATAAACAATTGTATTTTACATTTTGTTTAATTTTTTCTTCCAAAATTTTTTAATGAAAATTAACAGATATATAATTGTATTCCGCTAGCAGATACCTTTTACTGTTTTTTTTTTTTTTTTTTTTTTTTTTTAACCTCTATCTTGTGAAAAGATAATTTTAGTAAAATAATTAACTATTTTTTTTTAGTAAAAGTTGTGGTATGATGACCAAAGTTTCAAGCTGATTTTGCAAACAATTGCTTATAACATTTTCAAAAGGAACAGTATGCCACAGAAGTTTCTATCTATGCATATTTAAATTTTTGCCTTTGTTTTAATTATGGAGTATAATTTATTTTTTCTAGTGCTGTTAAAAAGAAAATGAATATTTAAGAAGTTAAACAAAGAAAAGGGAATTTCTGAATTAAAATTCAGTTCGAGTAGGAAAATGTCCTTTTAACTCTGTAAAAAAAAGAGGGGCTGGGGGGGAGTAAAATGCGGCTATAGTTTTAATGGCAATTAATTTATATTTCCTTTTTCGGAAACTTTATTAGCTGTGTTAAATATCACCCTTTATTCTATTTCATCTGATTATGGCAACTTCAAATCTAAATTATAAATCAAACACATATCCGTGAGTGACGTCATGTTGACAGTGACAACACCTGACCAATAAATTTCGCTTTTGATGATTTTTTTTTTTTTAAATTTCTAAACATTGCAGAATTTAAATTTTTACACTGTCGAATAGAAGAAAAAGATTCTTTAAACTGTAATTTTTTGAAAAACTGTATCTCTCTTTTTTTTTTTTTTGGTTCTGGTGATTTATTCGGCTATTAACTCCTAGTATTCCGCTAATACGAAAATATTACGTTTAATGAATGTCAAAACTTTATTTTGAATACATAATTGACATTTTTCATATAGAAATTCTTTTTGGTGTGGTTAGGGAGCAATATATAAAAAATATATATTAAATGTAAAAAATCTACTACAGTTTGCAGTTAAAAAAAAAAAAAAAAAAAAAAAAAAAAAAAAAAATCTATATTCTGTAGCCCGGAAGTCCGGGTTGGATCAATTTATTTACTTAAAAAGATTTGTCTTTTTTTATACACTTATCTCGGGAAAGAGATTTATTCAATAATTGTTATTTTTCTGGTACTATCAGTATAATTTAATCTTAATAAATTCGATTTTATGCGACTTTCACCTTATTAGCTGTTTTTCCATACACTATCATGCTTTTTTCTACCCTTAGCACTAAAATTTATACGATAATACATGAGATTTGTTACACTATATTTACTGTATCTGCAGCATTTAGTGTCGTATTTCTATGTATATACTAAATATGAAACTGTCGTTATATTCAACTGAAACTTTTATTTTTGCCTAAAAACGAAACGGATTTGTATCTTTGAATATAATTATGTTATATTATTACGTTTACAGACGGATCACGATCCATTTGCGTGTTTTCGGTAAAAGGTGCTTTGAAATTATTCTGTAGATCGCAAACCTGATCTTTATCTTCTCAGATGATCAATTTTCACAATCATCTCTTAGGAATTTGTTATTTGAATAGCATAATGCACGAAAGAAAAGAAACTACCGATCTTATTAACTTCTCTAACGTTCCTGTTGTTATTATTTTTATTAGTTCATACGATGCTTTAACAGTTGAATTCTATTATCAAAACATTCGTAGTTTGAAAAATTGGTATTATTTTGTTTGTTTTTGATAACTTAAGGAATATATTTGTTATTTCTAAAAGAAAATGACATTGGCTATTGCAAGGATTAGTACATTCAGGGGGGGGGGGGGGTGAACGGGATGTTTTTAGAATATTTTCTTTCTAACTATTCTTATAGCTATAATCTTTATATTTTTGTCCTTATATCATATCTGTCTCTCATTTATTTATTTATTTAAGACTGAAATATTTTTGAGAAATTTAATCTTTTTCTGTTGCGATTGTTTTTGCGTTTTGTATGCAGTATATATTTTCAATTTGTAAAGACTTTTACCTCATAATATCCGGTATCTTGATAATTTAAAAAAGAATATTTGTTATTTAGCCTCTCTCTCCTTTCTTATGGGGGATAGCCCCGAAGGATATAATGAGAATATTTTCTCACGGTAATTCATTTCTTTGCCAATAGATTTACCGTTATTAGTGTAATGACTCTTCTTCTTGAAACAAGTATTTTACTTTAATTTTAATTTAATAGAACTTTTCGATAATAGGGTCATTCCACAGTATTCATGTGTTACGTACGGAACATTTCACAGCAAATTTTTGAGATATTTGTACTTTTTTCAGTATCAAAATATAAATGAGAAAGTTTGCAATTATTTTTAATGCATTATATTTCACTTCAACTAGATTCTTATGAAATTTCTTTTTGTTTGAGCCAATACATATATATTTTTTAATTAATAAAGTTGTGTTATGTACGGGACATCACAAAAAATTGTTTTAAAAGTACCTCTAGCAATTTGGATTTTGCTCTGAATTTATTTAATATTTTCACAAATAAATTTAATGAGTAGAAGGAGAAATATACATTTTATTAATTGACTTTAAAATTATTTTTTAAAATTGCGTCATTAATTAATGAAAGTTAATTATTTCTTTTACGTACGGGACTAGGCTATTTGTTACGTATGGGACCTATGACCAAATTTTTCTGTATGGCTGTAAAAAAATGCTCTAATTTTTATTTGATTTAAAAAAGATAATATTTTGGATAAATTTTAATAGAAGAGATTTAAAGCTTTAAAATAATGTATTACACTTAACTTTTTTAAAACTTTTTTTCAAACTTGTGAAGTCAAATACTGTGGAATGACCCAATAGAGAAGATTTTTAAAAACTTCTGGATATTGTTTCTATTAATGGTCTCTTCCTTGAATTTTTAAATCTTGTGTAATCAGTTGATCTTTCAAATTTCCGCGAACTGATTTTTTGTTTCGAATTTAACGAAAAATAAAAGAAATGTCGATTGTCTAAGGCCACTTAAATTTTTTGATTGTTCGAATCTTTATTATTAGTTGATTAAAACTTTATTTTAACTTAGATATAGTAACGATCATGCATTTATGGACTTTCTCCCATAATTAATACTTTTACTGCCAGTGTAACACTATAGTGTTATGCACACTTTTGTTGTTATACAAAATGATGAATGTTGTGAACATTACATACGGTTTATTCGTCTTCGTTTAAGAAAGACCATTGCAAAATCATGAATGTGATGGACATTACATACGGTTTCTTCGTCTTCATGTAAAAAAGACCATTATAAATTGATGAATGTGATGGACATTACATATGATTTCTCCGTCTTCGTTTAAGAAAGATCATTACAAATTGATGAATGTTATGAAAATTACATATGATTTCTTCGTCTTCATTTAAGAAAGCTATGTCAGTTTCCCTTAAGAAAAACTGCCTGTGTAAACATTAATGTTACACTTTTGTAACAACAGGGGTGTGCATTAATGTTGCACTGGCAGCGAAAGCATTAAAATCATACATGCTTAGTTCAATTTTTCGAGACTAACTCTTTTATAATTCAGAACTTTTATTTAGAGGTTAGCGAGAAGAGCCAAAAGTTCATTGAACAGTTTTCCCTTCCCTTTATTGAGGAGGCCAAAAATGGTAATCCGTTATCGGTCGATACATCATTTCTGTAAAAAGAAATTCCTGAACATGGTTTGGGTCATTTAAAAAAAATGCCCCAATGCCGCTTTGTTTCATCAAGGCACTTTTTTTCCTTTTCCCGTTCACACCAGACCTGAAAAGGTCCGCCTTTATCATAAAAGATTTTAAGATCTTTTCAAGTCTCAACTCTATAGAGATGACTCACTGAAAACACGAAAAACGATAAAAGTTTTTATAATGTAAAAGAGCTAATTTGTCCATAGTTGTACCCGGAATTAAAGGCTTTGTTCAGGTGCTTCAGATCGACAAAGCTATCTATCAGGATTTTAAAATTTTGCCTGTGAATGTCTTCTTTACTTGTATTATTTTGTACGCAACAATTTATCATTCTGACAAATGTTAGGTGAAACTTCTGAATAAGATGAATACTAGGGAAAATGTTTGTTGCAAAACTTTTTTTTAAAAAGAGTGTGACCTTTAAAGATAAATGTTTGATCGTTGATCTACAGTGCGATGGCTAGATTTTTTTTTCGGGGGGTGGGGATTCAGTTTTAAATTTTAATACAGCATAATTATACAGCCAAATATTATAATGCTTTTTCTTTCCCTCGAAGAAAGATTTTTCCCTTTCCACCTTCAGAATTCTTTTTTTTTTTTTTTGAGGAAATGACTAGTTTAATGCAATGACTAGTTTCTAGGTAGTTGCAGCGAAAACATAAATTAAATACTATAAAAGCAGAATCTTCCGTACCGGCATTACCTGTGATCGATTAGATGTTTAATTATACATGCAGTGTTTGAAATCGCAAACTCTATAATATAACAGTCAAATGCCGTAAAAGTTGGGAGTTCGAATTCCGGGTAAACCATAAGTGAACTAAACCTTTTGTTAAAAATATGCTCGAATACTCTATTCAGGCAATTTAGTTGAAATGAAAATTTTGTTCTTCTTTGCAATATATGACAAGCAATTTTCCGTTTGTCACTTTAATTCGAATGTTTTTTTTTTTTTTTTTAAACTCACAACGATATTTAAAATGCACTTTTTAGCTGCTTAAAAATAATGAATACCTATATTCTAAACATGATTTCTTTTCTATCCCCTAAAAATAGAGGTGAGAGAGAGTGGAAAATCCCATTCTTAGTTATTTTCCTAATTGAAAGTTTAAATGAGAGCTATCATAACCAGTTTTAACCAATTTAGGATTATTAATACTATGCAGTGTCAAATTTTATGATTCTCCTAAAGACAGAAAACAACCTTTATAATCCAGTTAAGTTGAGACGATAAAATCTTTTTAGAGTTGGTTATAAAACGCATAGCTAATTTTCGACCTTGATTCATCTCGAACTTTAGCATCTTTACGGACTAGAATTGAGGCACCTTCGCATTTAATACTTCTATTTTTAGGGAGGAGCACTTGGGATATATCATATGAAGAAATTGTTGATCTAAATTTTGTTTTACATGTTGGTATAATATATTTGAATTGATATTGATTGGTATGTTGGTGTTAATTTATATATTTTTAACATGATATATATTTTCATGTATTTCTATAACAAAATTATCCAATCTAATAATTTGACCACGAAAAAATTCAGCAAGAGTTTTAAAGAACCTGTCTAAGACGGAATATAAAAAATCGTTGTCTTCTGACCTTTATTTTGAAATCGTTAAAGAAATGCTTATTACACAGTTTCTTTAATAACTTGTTTACAAAAATATTTATCAGGTGTATGCAATAATTGGTTATTTTCCAATTATAAATTTAATAATGCATTTTTGTATTTTTCTAATAACTTCCTTAAAAATACGTTCAATCAAGGTGTTGTTGCATGCTTCTTTTTTTACCGTGTGTCTATTAGATGTTATTAAATGTGATAAAATTGATAGGAGCTGTTTTTTCAACACCATTGTGAAAACTGCATCACAGTTAACTTTTTCTAAAACGATGAAAAACTGTTGACTTTGAATAAACCACAATAATAGAAATTATCCAAAACCTATCTCAAAAACCTATCTCATACCAAAGATACATAATAATGTAAGCAAAAGAGACATAATAAAGAAAATAAAAGAGACGGCTGTTTCAAAAACGCCAAAATTGTAATGTAAGAATACTTTATAGCAATACCCAATAAAAATAATTATTTTTACTTTTGTGAACTGTAAAAGCTTTTTAAATCTTTTTTCTAAGAAAGAATATAAATTTATTAGTATCCTGAAAACAATGGAGCTTTTAGTGCAATCTCATTAAAGTAATTCTTTACCGCAGAAGAATATTTTCCAATATCTGATTAATAAAATAGCACGCAATTGAAATATAGGATATTAAAAAAAAAAAAAAATGGTAGAAGAAAAAATGCCTATCTACTCTAATACTATTACACAAATTGAACGATGTAAAGCAATGGGCTACAAATATACATTCAGTCTTTTTAAAGATACCCGCACCCTTTACGTTAAATATTAAAATACACAAATGGACAAAATACGACGTAAATGAATGTAAATTTCCATCATGGGTATTAGAAGATAATAAGGGTAGACATTTAAATATGCATTTTTCATTCGGGAGAGAGATTTAATGGAAATTTTTTCACACAACGTGCACAGATATATATACACACGAAAAAAAAAATATATTTGAAAAGATTCCATTTCATTGTTTTCCATGGTATTAAAAAAATAACAGCGAAATCAATTTTCGTAAGCGATCAGGCAGAGAAAGAAGTAATTTATGTTTTAGAAAGTTGAATAAAATGGAGATGTTTCAGAGCAAAAAATAAAATAAAGGAATGCTTTTTTGTAGCTTGCGAGTATAGTTTTTACCTCCTCTTCTTTTCCCGACTATCAATTTTTAAGCCTAATTTAATAGTACAAAAGTACTTAAAAGGCAATGTAAAAAAGTGCTCCAGGATGATAAGATTAAGACGAAAGAAAAAAAGAGAGAGAGAGAGAGAGAATAGTTTTAAAGCAGCAGCATAGATAAAAGGGAGATTTTAATTATTTTGGATGTCGCTATAAGTGTGTCCTGGTTTATTTTATGGCATAATAGAGGAGCTATCATTATTAATGCACCAATGATTATTCCAATAGTTACGATACGTTATCTTTCTTTATTCGATTCTTTGCGCACACACATTAATTTTAAAGAATATCATTATATTCAAAAGATTTTAAATAATGCAATCTGGTAATTTTATCGAATCAATTATTTGTCGCTTTTAATGTATAGCTATGCATGTGAATTTTCTCGAATCAGACAATAGATATTGCTAAAAATGTCAGAAGCAAAATTATTTTTTCTAACACTGTAGAACGTGATCATTTTTCAGAATTTCACTTACAGTTGTTAATTACGTACACTGCAAAAAAAATATTTCGCCGTTGATTTTACGGTATAATACTGGCATCCCAGCTGTCAGTATTATATCGTAAAATTAACAGTAATAAACAGTAAAATAAGCAGTAATATACTGCCGCGCATGCGCGGTAGCGCGTTACTGCTTATTTTACTTAGCTTAACACTCGCCTCTATTAAATTAGTAAAAAACAAATCTAAAATAAGGCAAGAATAAAATTCTGGGACCCAAATTCCCCAAGTGTGCGTACCAAGTGTAAATCAAAGCTGTGAATTTCCCATAATCGGAGCCAACTCCAAATTAACGCATTCTAATTTTTTTTTTTTTTTTTTTTTTTTTTTTAAACAACAAGAATAATTGCAGCCATGAAATTAGGCGTGGTTTTTAAGACAAATATTGGATGTTTTTAAAAGAGCGTTTTCTTTTTAACTATTTTTTTTTAAAGACTACTGTCGACAAGGCTTTTAAAGTGCCCCTCTCTGCACCATGACAATTTTTAAAGTACATTGTAGAATAATTATTAAATAACTACTCAATCAAAAATTATTCAAAAAATGCTAAATAAATAATAAATAATGAGTATTAAATTTATTTAATGTAAATTGATACAGTAAATTTTTTTTATTATTAAATAAAAGAGGACATATTTTCAGCGTTGCATTTTACTTTATATTTCTCTTGTAAATTTATTCATATTTGTCCCTACATTTCACGTGGCGGAGAAAGGTACATTTTATGGATGAATAAATTTACATTTTGCGTAAATGAAGATATTATACAATACATTGAATATTCGTAGCTGTAAAGGAGATCTGCTACTAAACATGTTTAACAGCACTTCTAAGCTGCTGACAGCAACAGTAGAGCTTATCTAGCAGTTTTCAGAGCAATCGATTGACAAATGAATGCATGGTCCTAGCATAGATCTTATTCAATGTATCCGAATTTTAGACAAGTAATCGTTGTGATATGTTTTGGACTAATAATTATAACTGCTGCTTTATATCTACGATTTGCAGATTCACTCAGTTCGAAATAATGGAACTTCAAATGTTAAGAGATAAATCCGCGTAATCGGTAATTCACTTTTTGAAAATGTTAACTATTAGCCCAGGCCTTAGCAAGAAAAAAATATTTCGAGAGAAGAGACGGGGGAATTTGGGTCCCAGAATTTCATTCTTGCCTTATTTTAGATTTGTTTTTTACTAATTGAATAGAGGCGAGTGTTAAGCTAAGTAAAATAAGGAGTAACGCGCTACCGCGCATGCGCGGCAGCGTATTACTGCTTATTTTACTGTTTATTACTGTTAATTTTACGGTATAATACAAGCAGCTGGGATGCCAGTATTATACTGTAATATCAAAACTTTTTTTTTTCGCAGTGTATGATTGTGTGGTATTTCTTCCGTAGGGAACATGAAATTTTAACGTTTAAGACAGGATTCCATTATAAGCAGGTTTTACTAAACAATGTATACATTAAAACCTGTAGTAACTGAATTGCTAAGTACTGGAAAAATATTCCGCCTTATGCAGGTTTTCGTTTTAAAAGTAGATATTGTATTTTTTTTTTTTTTTTTCGGCGGCATCATAGAATTTTTCCGTATGGACAGGTTCTATTTTCACCGGTTTTACTGTATTAAGTTCCACTCGATGCAGACTAACGGGTAGCATGATATTAAAGGAATTTATGCGTCAGAAAAAATCTGACTTTTGATATCTCGTTCAGTGGTTCGGCGGGACGGGACTTGAAAATTGGGACTCTTTGAAAACTCTTTGAAAATTGGGACGCTCCCGTGTAAATAGGAACACACGGCCACACTACTTGAGACCTCAAAATCAGTATTGATGCCTTTTTATTATTATTATTTTCTGATAATGAACGGTTGCTCGATCAACTTTTTTTCTGAATTGTTCTGTTGAATTGTTTCCTTTCTGATTTAACTAATCTTATATTTCTGATTAAACTTGTTCCTTTAATCAAAATTCTAATTCTTCAGAAGGTGAAGTAAAGAAAAAAAAATACAATATTGTTACAAAATACTTTTCCCCCTTCTAAAAATCGAGTATTAACTATTGAAATAAACAATTGTTTCTAACTGCAACTTCCACAAAATTTCCAACTCACGTAGAAAGTAAAGTTGCAACTTCCAACCACAAGACTTGGAATTATGCAACATTTAGAAATATCTTACTGTTACGGTGACTGGAAATGCGAAAATAGAGTCTCTACGGAATAGAGAATCAAGCTCGCTCGCTGCTATTTGAACATGGAACTAAAAAACTGCAAATTCAACCGAAGATTTTCAAATTTATATTTTGCTTGGCAAAATAAAAGCTATATTCCATAATATATCACCATATAATTTTAAATTTTGTATTTAAATTTAATCTGTTAATTACATTTACTTGCTATATGTTACCTAACGTTTAGCATTAAACAACAGTAAAAATTATAACCTACAAAAAAATATTCGAGAATATCGAGAATAATATGTTCTTGAGATAATGTATGAAATGAAGAAAAAAAAGACAAAATTATACATTTAAAATTTTTTTATTTCGATTTTAAATATTTCTTTTTATAAATTTGCTCTCTAAAAAGATTTTAGAGTTTTTTTACAATCTACTGCTATTATTCGAGTGCATATTTCAGCAATATGTTTGTTAATCTGATGCATACAGAGTAATTCTTTTCAACTTTATGAATAATTTACATTTTCTTCCACACATTATATAGTTTTTTTTTTCAACGGAAACCTTTCAAAAGACTGCAGATTAAAGGTTTTAATTTAGTTTAACAAAAATTGTAATAATTCATAAAATATTTGTACGTTTAAAAAATGTCCTTTCCAATACCAATATTTTTTTTTATTTGACCATATATTTTATTCATCTTACAGTAAAACTTTTGAAAAAGGGTCGATTTAAGGTTTTAGTATATTTTAACGCATGGTTTAGTGTATTTTAGCTAATAAAAGATTTTTACGTTTGTAAAGTGGGCATATTTTTTATTATAATATTTTTTTTATATTTGACCTTATTCAATCCATTTTGACATAAACCTTTCGGGAAAGTGTGGATTTAAGATTTTAGTATATTTTAACGAAAAGTGTAAATCCTTAATAAAAGATTTTTACGTTTGTAACGCACATATTTTTTATATCAATATTTTTCATATTTGACCATATTTGATACATTCTTGATGTAAACCTTTAGAAAAAGTGCTGATTTACGATTTTAGTATATTTTAACAAAAATTGTAATTATTAATAAAATATATTTACGTTTGTAAAGCACATATTTTTTACATTTTACTATTTTTCCTCGAGCTTGATCTAGGTAGTCAATAATATTCAATAAAGAATTTATTATAAAGGCAAACTATTCAATATTAAAATATACATAAACAGAAAGAGAAAAGGAAGATAATTGTATTTTCCCATGGATAAAAAGCAAAAACTATTGTATACATCTAAAAATTATGTAATCGACATTAGCATATTAACTCGTTTATAGAATTTATCTTTTGTTTTTAGCGCTTATATATTCTGAAGAATAGAATGTTTTCTTCTTGGAACAAGCCAGTGTCGTGTTTTGTAACGAGGAGATCAAATAATGCCATGGCAAATTTGCATACAAACCTAACCAAGAAATTGCCTTGCGGTGTTTTACAGAAGCTTCTGAGAAAAATATACTTTTGTAAATGTTTGCTTTTCCCGGGCAAATATTGATTTAATTTTAGAAAGATGTTTCTGCTTATGTACGAAGAATGTGAACTCATTCGCTGAAGTTTGAACGTATATTTGAAGAATCTACATCTGTACAAACAATGAGTGAAATTCTATAGTAAATTAATATCATGGTTTGGAGAAAAAATCTATTGTACCTTTCTATAATTCGCAAAATTTGTTTACTTAAAAAAAAAAAAAAAAATACATGTATTTTTTTGTAAAATGTGTTTTTACAGGCGATTTTTTTTTAAACATTTTATCAGAGTAATTCTTTTGTTTTGTTGTATTGATAAAACAATAGAGAGTAATTTGCCTGTAGGCTTCATTTAGGTATGATATCCTTTGTAAAATGTTCACTGCGACACTACTCGCATTTGACCAATTTACGTAATATGCATTTTATACTAAAAACTACTTTGAATGCAAGCAAAAACGATCAAGTTTTAAATCTGTTTTTAATTTAATTTGCGCTTTGAATTTTCTCTTAAATACAATTTATTTCAAGAATACAAAGCTAATAATTTTACTACTATATCCTTAAATTTAATTTCCAGTGAATTCACTAAATTTATTTTCTGTTAAAACGTGCATGCACATGAGTTTTTTTCTTCTTTTTTTTATGATGATTTTCTTAAGAAATCATTTTCTCAGAATAATTCTATTAGCATATTCATAAAATAATGAACAGTAATTTGTAGGTTTCGTGCAGGTATGCCATTTTGTAAAAGATTAACTACAAAACTACTTATATATGTTTGACAAATTTAAGTAGCAAATTTGTCATTTGTAAACGAATCATTTACATGCAATAATTTTGTAAACGAAAAAATACTACTTTGTCTGTTTTTAATTTAATTTAAATTAATAGTAAATTCGCTAAATTTATCTATATATTAAACTGTACATGTATTTAAGTGATTTTTTTTTAAGATGATAGCTTTCTTAGGAAGACCTTTTCTCAGAATAACCCTATTGGTATATTGATAAAATAAGGGCCAGCAATTTCCCTGTAGTTTCATGCAGGTAATGCCATTCTTTGTAAAAGATTAACTGGAAAATTACTTATATTTGATAAATTTACGTAGCAATCATTTTATACACACTAAAAACTACTTTTTCTGTTTTTAATTTAATTTGAGTTTTGAAATTACTTTTTTCGCATAATCTTTGAATTTCGAAATTTCAATTTTCAGTTAAAAAATTTACTTATTTCAAGCAGTTTAATCAAATAATTTTATTTCCAGTCCTATTCATATTCTTCAGTTTTAATTGCTTAATTTTTCAAACTGTGCATTGATTGCAAAGGAGTAAAATTCATAAATAAGCTAACAAATTCAATGGCATAATATAATATGAAAATTTCAATATTTTTCGGGAAATAATCAAGCATACCTCGTATATTTCATGTAAACGAATTTGTCGGCACTGATAAGTATAGATTAGAATAAAAACATTGTAGAGGGATTAACTTTTTATTTCTGTGAAAAAGAGATTTTTTATTAAATACTAGCTGACCCGCCCGGCGTTGCTCTTGTCCGTGATAATAACCTTAAATAACCCCCAAATTTGTATTATTTTATATATTTAACCGGATTTTGTATGAATTTATATTTTTAATGACAAAATCGCGAAAAAAATACTGATAATTAGTGATAAAAGCGCTCGTAAGAAAACATTTTCTTCTTTTTTTCACATAGGGTTATTTCATAGTTTTAATAAAATAGTTTTGTTATCCAAACCGTTTTGAAAATTTTTAATGATTATAAATATAACTGTTTTACAACCCGTATAAAAATTTCGTGAAAGAATATTGTTATATAGTTAAGAAATATGTTTATTAGTAAAATAAATATGTTTCCTTCTCGCTTTTTTGTTTGTTTGTATGTTTTCGCGTTAGCTCTTTTAGCATAACGATAAAAAAATAGTTCTCATCTTCTGAACTCTCTGAAATTTCAATCGGTTATAAATATAACTGTATCCAAGCTCTCTTTAAAATTTCGTGAAAAAAAAAATATCCATATTTTGTTACGAAAACTAGGAGTCGAAGTAGCGCGACGGTACGCCGAAACACCACGCTTTTTCACTTTTTTTTTTTTTAATTTCTCGGATTTTATTATTGTTTTCTTTTAATTTCTCGGATTTTATTATTATTTTTTTAATTTCTCGGATTTTATTTTAAAATTTTTTTTTAAATATTTCTACACTTCCGAATATTTTCGAAAATTTTGTAGGTGATGTAAATCTGAGATGCTCTAAAAAGGTTGTATCGAAACACGAACGTTTAGTTACTTTTAGCGTATGAAAAAGATCGTTTCCGAGAGGCGCGAAGTGACCTGTGTTCGCCGGTCTTTCTGAAAGGGTTAAAATCTTTATTTTTTAAAACCGATTACACAGTCAAATAAAAGAAGCTTTCAGCTTTAAATGCATATTTTTGGTTTGTCAGTACCTCTAAAATTGCGCTCTGGAGGGCCGTTGCCATAGGGAAGAAAACGTCCTTTGGGAAATCGACCCTTTTTGAATTTTTCTTTTCAAAGCTTTAACAACGATATATTTTCGAATTAACTGCGGCATTAAAGACGTAAGAGTATGATCTTTCTGAATATGTTTTCCAATTTTAACTGTGCCGAAGGGTTTGGTTGATTTAAGCCGATTTAAAACTACGAAAACACACACACACACACACACACACAAAAAAAAAAGAAAAAAAAACTGCCCGTTTGGTTCTTCTATTTCCTCTTGATGCGTAAATCGGGTTCTGGGCATGTGCGAGTTCTAAAAGCCGGCTCGCAAAGAACGAGATGAGTTATTGATGAGTTTTTAATTATATTTTGGCTAATTATTAAAATTCTGAATCTCAGGTGCATCAGGACAGACCTTGGACTACCTTCGCCTAAATTTTTAGACTTCTAGGTGCTCTAGATTTCCTAGACATCGCACACACACAGAGTGAAACTTTCTTTTATTAGTATAGATATCTGACAAGCGACAGTGAATGTTTTCTATCAATCCCATCAAAAACCTAAATCAAAACTCTAAAATTATTTTCACCTATTGATATTTCTCTTGTTTTAATGTATATCTATCATAAGTTTCAAACGCTAGCGTTTAAAATTTTCTTTGCTTAGTAAAAAGTATACCTAACTTTCTTAGTATACCTAACACTTAGTACAGTAATACTTAGTAGACCTAACTTTCTTTATCTGTACTCTTATTTATTTGCAACTCATATGTTAAACAATCTCAAAACGTATATTTGAACATGTTTAAGGAAACATTTCAGTATTTTATGCATTTCACGATATTTTTGTGAAATTTTAGTTTATAATTTCGCTGAAGAGAAAAAAAAAAATGACATTTGTGGATGCGTGTAATATACAACAATACAAGCTAATTTATTTTTAACTAGATCTGTATTTTAAATGGTAAATTGCATTTCATAAACATGTTGTTCTTTCAATTACGTGAAACTAAATGTAACGTATATTTTATGCTAAAACGTTTTCTCATTCTTTTTACAGTATAGAAGTAGAAATATCCAAATCTCATAAATCAATCTCTGTCGAAAACTCGGCAGTTATATACATTCAGTTCTATAAACGCCTTTAGTTTTGACATTTTTTTCTATTTTTTTTTCTTTTTTTTTGTTCTTTTGAAACACATCACGTAGAAACTTGAAAGCTCACCGGAAACAACTAGAGCCTCTCTCTCTCTTCTGTATAAATGCATACAAATGACTTAAGCTTGTTTATCCCAACATGCCCCCTTGTGCTCAATACCTGATACTGTCTTCTCTCTATTTTTCGCTCTTTTATAGATTCTGGGCCTACCAATATTGAAGATTTATTTCCTCCTTTGGATTTATTCACGAAACTCGGGGAAAGTGGGGCTGTATCGAAGGGATTTTTCGCTTTGTAACGCCCTAATTCTCTCTCGCTTTGGTAACCAATATGTGAGCGTGGTATGGTGAGGGGGGAAGGTGTAAGGAATTTTCTCCCCTTTGGGATTTGAGTGATTGTTTTTGTGTCTTGAAAGTGAAGCATGTAAGTTCGAATTAATTTTGGAATTTCAGGAAGGCGTGGTATACTTCTATACAGCGTACATTCTTGTAAAATTTATATATGATTAATACCGTTTGACGATTTTTTTTATTATTAAAAAAACTTTTTAATAACTGCACAACTATGTGATAGATTAGATGATTTTTCTTCTGTCTTTTTTTTCAGGGACGTGAATTTTTCTAAAATTTTTTCATTAGAGTTGTGGTGTTGCTATAAGTGTTGTGGGGTAATACATAGTTAAGCTTGAACTCTGCTGAACTTTTTCCTTGTTTTTTTTTTTTTTTTTGTATTTTAAATAGTCGTTTATGTTTTTGTTTGGAATTTATTTATATTTGCATACTTTTGTTAAAAGTGAAAAGTTCTAAGAAAGTGTGTGTGTCTTAACACGTCTGTTAGTCAGCATTTCAATTTATTCAGTAGTGGAAACAGTAGTTGCATATTACTATTTGGAACGTAGCCAAAGAAAGAGGCAAGTTGCGGCACTTTTAACCATCTCGGCTGCCATATGATCAACATAGATTAGTTTCCATTAATAGTGGAACTACTTTTCAACCAAAATTGCTCACGTGACATTCAAGTATCATAGCTACCCTTTTGTTAGCTGCGATTCGGAATTAGCAGTTAATTTTTTAAAGCACATAGGATTATCCATGTTTTAATGGATAGTAAAATATAAAAAATAATATCTAGTAGGGTTTTTAAATTGAGCTAGCGTAGAGTATATTAACACGCTTATGAACTAGATGTGATAAACTATTTTGTTTAAACGTAGTAAAACAGAAGCATTTTTGCCCATTCTTTTAAAATATTTTTCTCCTTAACTCGTCTTGAGCAAGTTCAAGCGTTTCCTGAATATCTGATCAGAAATGTAATCTAATATTTTACTGTATCAAATTACTTAAAAGCATTAAAACTTGTCACTTTTTTTACCTATATCTACAATAAGTTATATACTATGTCTACAATAATATATCTACCATAAGTATAATACAAATTTCAAATTAGCATCATATTCAAATTTTATAACTGTTGGATTCATCAAATGCGTCTCATAATCAGCGAAACAATTGCCCACTTCTTTCACATTGACTTGAAAAAAGAATTTTTATTCAGATTTTATTAAATCATATAATTTTTGTGGTAAATTAAATTCATTATTAGAATAAAGATATCGATAATATTTTTGTTTTATTTGTGAACTAATTTTTATTTGTATCTTTTTCTTTTATACATTTTATAAATCAATTTTTACATTTCCATCCCATTATCTTGTTTCAAAACGTCTAGTATCAACTGAGAAGCATCGAGGCCGAAACTTAAAAGAAATTCTCAGCGGTCCAGAATTGTTATTTATTATTTTTATTTATATTTTTAAATAAAGAAAGATTAAGCATTCACATTAATTTTCTAAAGAAAAAATAAACATTATGATAAATTGCAAAGCGATTATTCGTTGAAACAATCGCTAATCTTCACATTTTTCAGCAACAAAAATCTATGCATTGTGTCATAATTTATTGTTATAAAATGGATAATCATGGATAAATTTATTGTCATTTATTGTGAAGAAATTTATCCCTCTAGCTTAGAAGGAAATACTTTCCTAACTATAATTAATGGTGCATAAAGTATCATGTACGAAATTTACAAACGTTTTATTGGTAATTGAAGATGACCTGTTCTGTAAAAACAAACAACTTAATGGATAACAAAAGAGTGCATCGAAACCGGAATTAATAGTTCCCGATGCGCATTATTATCGATTAATCGAAGCCACCCTCATTAATTAATCATAATCCAACCGTAGGAGCGGATGACTTCCACTCTCGGCAGTGGCTTTTTAGGGCAAATTATCACCCGAAAATAATTGTCAAAACAGCTGTTGTCTGAATAATGTGGCTGTTGGTCGTTCATCACACGCTATTTCGACAGCCTTCGTCTCTCTATCGCAGGTTACTCACCCAGTTAGATTGTTCCTCTGGTACCGCAAAATGGCGTCTTCGCGTGACTTGATAAGGCATGCACGCACTACGGCCGGGATTGAATCGTTCACGTGTTTACCTAAATCGTCGATTGCTCACAGTACTTTTTAGATACTTAACAGGCATCGATTGGGAAACAAATGTTAGAACTCGAAAAGATCTATTCGCAGAAGCTTTGTCGTAGTAATGTGGAATTTATGCATAAGTTAATGAACTTTTTCTTTGCACAATTTAATATTCCAAAAAGGATATAGAAATGTCGAACTGTTGTAAGAATTAATTTCATTTATTTTTAAATTTTCAGCTTTCAGCTTTAAGATAAAAACTTATCCAACATTGTCCTTGGATGTACTATGTGTTTTCTATTACCTAACTTAAGTAAACATGAGTTGTCATCCATTAATTGTGTCTCACTTGAAGAGGAGGGGATGGGGTCCGCAAAGTGTAACAGGAGAGAAGGAGGTGGTTTAACACATTGTAACATCACATCTAAAATATGAAAACTATTAGGTCATGTGCGCATTGTTTGTGCTGCAAACAGCATAAATTACAAAGTTCCTAAATATCTGTATTTTTACTCAGGAAGTATTAGGTATGTTTTTCCTTTGGATATCAACAGTTTGAAGTAGAAACGCACAAAATTTTGACAGTTTTATGTCATTAATTCGAGTAGGTAATAGATAGTACACACATATGCGTTATTGCTGTTTTATCACACACCAATGGAAGTTGATGAGATTCAATGAAAAAAATTAGGCTGCTTTTCAGTATTTTAATGAGTATTCTTTATTATAATGTACAGTAATTATTTACAATTATAAAAGATAAAGCATTTTTATGACAACTTCTCAATTAAAGACTGAATCTAACGTGTCCAGCATAAAACCTGACAGAGAGTTAGAATTCGTTCGAATGCCATGCAATGCAATGTGATGTGTATCGCACCATACGTGCGCTTCTCAATTTATAATATAACAATAGCTGAGTTTGCTAGATTTTGTCAAAGAGATTGCGTCGAGCAAGTTACAATTCCCACCTGGCAAAACTAATGCTGGCGTTGCTCCATTTACTGCTGCGTAAAATTGTTGCTGAGAAGTTTGAGTTTATCGCTGTGGCTATGGGCTGGCGGGCGTCTCGTTCTGCCATACCCATACCCGGGCATCCGACATGAGTGGTCTCCAGTCAACATAGCAACAACGCCTAGATAGTACACATGTTGATTTAAACAAAATTAGCATTACAACAGTCGCAAAGATGTGATGTCACAACGGGGAAAATGGTATCAAATGACATGTGAGTGTGTTAATTTGTAAATTAAATTAAGGGCGGGGGGGGGGGGATAAAAAAACATGAACTTTGTGTGACTTATTTAATTAAAGAAAAAATCTTTGCATTAACATTTCTTTGTTTAGAATATTACTTTTACGTTATTCTGAACCAACCAAAGAGACAAGCAGCGACATTTCCACAAACCTCGGTTGTCACTTAATTAACATGGACTGGTTTACACGAATTAGAGAATTAGCTATAGCGGTGCTTTTCAGCATATGTTGATCACGTGACATTCAAGTATACCAGCCGATCTCTCTCTTTAGCTGCGCACATTATTCTAGAGCTCATTCAACCTGGCGGTGGAGTAGTGTGTTCACTATTCATGGACAAGAAAAGTTCGAAACTGAAGCCCGTGAATTCGGTGTCGCACAGACTGATAATGATCACATGGAAGCTATGTTTTCCTTGCACGTAAAAAAAGCAAATTCGTGCCAATATTTCTTTTCCTACAAATGATTTCATTCCAAATCAATGAAAAGAAAAACTGAATAATTTCTAGTAACTGACACCATCATTTGGATCATAAAAATATTTACTAGATCCATTTTGAATGCTTCTTTTTTTGTCAGCCTTTTTATATATTGTCTTCATTGTAATTATGCATTTATAATATTCATTTTGCTTTACTTTGTGCACTGTCTTATGTATTTCCCATATAAATTTTCTTATAAAAATATGAATGGTGAAACATTATTGTTGCTGGAAAAGTTCGCAGTCATATTACAAGAGATTAGGAAACCTTTTGAAGGGAAGAAGCTCTTTCTTTTCACGGATTTTTGTGTCCTGTTGCCCCGAGTTTCCTTCGTCACTACATACATTGCCTTCTTTTCTGCTTATCTTTTGTCATTTTTCGCTCGACTGTGCATTATATGAAATTGAAGGAAGGGGAGAAGATGAAAATGTTTTACATAGCATCATAATACCTCTCCATATGTCGCCAGCCTGACATATCCCGTATTATTCAAGAAAAGGGATGTATCTCTCTCTCACTGCTGCCAAAGATAGGAAAAATAACTGCCAAGAGAGATTTCGAACGCATATAGAAAGCAATAGTGTGCAAATGTTGTATACAGTTTGGCAGTATTTCTTATAATATCAATAGCTTTCGCCACGGACTCTGCTGAAGTGTATAAATATGAATGGCTTTGATTAGTTGCGTGTAATAAACTTATCTTTCTAGTTATTACTTTCTCCTTTTGCTTCTAAAGTCTTTACTGCTTTATTTTTGAAGTTATATTTTTCGCAGATTGTACAATATTACTGTATGTAATAATAATATAACAGTTATTCTTTTAAAGCAAGTAAAATAATTGGGATTCTCATATTTGGCAAATTGTAATTCAGCATTCAATTGTTCAAGTTTAGCCCAAATCCAGATTTCTGCTGCGCTTTGAGCAGGCACTGAAATTACCGCTTTTGAGATCCTATAAAGATATGTTCCTTGATATTGTAAAAAGTAAGATATGTAAACATGAATAAGAGTGAAATATAAGGTTCGGGTCTTGATTCGTAAAGGAATTGGGAACAAAAACTAAGAAGCAGCAGATGTTTGAAACAAAGTTGCTTATATTTTCGGTCTCTGAATAGAGAAGTGAAACAGATACACTTGAAACAGATACACTTGAACCCGGTTAAGACGCGTTTCAAGGGAGTGGTCAAAAGTCACGTATTAAGCGGGGTCGCGTATTAACCGTGATTTGTATAATGTTGCAAGGACTGACCTTAATTATACATCTAATCCTCTAAATGAGCTTTAGAGCTTGCGATTATATGTTTACTGTCGAAAATTGTGTCTTTTACCCATATTTGATTAAAATTTACCTGCATCAGGTGCATTTAACGCACCGGCCGTGACTAAAACTGGAGCAAACAGACATCCACAAAAAGTAACGAATAATTAGAATTGAAACAGAAAGAACTTTTTACAAATGTGTTTAAAAGTATATAGTATGAGGAAGGCTTTATTTCCTACAGTGTACGAGAGAAAAATAAACAATTATCGATAACATACATCGCGCAAAGAAGGAAGAATACGTAACAAAATGCGAGAAAAATTCGTTTATCTTTTTCTACTCCAGTAGAAACATATACGAAATTAGCGACAACGAAGAGTAGATGCGGTTTTAAACAAAAATTGCGGTGTTGCTAATTTAACGGATTTTTTTATTAAAATATCTACCACTATTTCCGATTAGTAATATTCACCTTAATTAATCTGTCATTAAATAAGATGAATATTACTATTTGGAAATAGTGGTAGATATCCGAATTAAAAAAAAATCTCTGTAAGTTGGAAATACTGGAGAAGAAAGAAGAAATTCACATCTTGGTCTATGAATTCTCGTTTTAAACTAGATTTTTTGTCTCAAGGCACCGAAACTTTATCACGTTTTTAGTGGGATCGTGTAATAACCGTCCGCGTATTAAGCGTGATAATTTTGCATTAGTCCTATGGGTGATGTTCAAGGGAAAAAATCCACATATTAAGCGGGATCACCGCCTATAGCGAGAACCACGTCTATTGACAGTGAGCGTCTTAACCGGGTACGACTGTACTAAAGAATTTCACAAACTTGCTTTTTTGCAAGAGAACTAATTGAAATATTTTACTGTTATTTTCCTTATATTTTTTTCTGTTTTTTTTTTTTACATTCACATTGATCAATGTTTATCCATATTTTATCTTACGTTCACATAAACATTGCCGCAATTTTTGTTGTTTGGTAACTTTTTAGACAAAAACATTATGGGTCCAACAATTTCAGTTTCTTTTTCTATTCGTGCGACAATAATAAGTACAATTTTTCTTTATAAGATGCTAAATTTTTCTCTGGCACTTTTAAGTAACCTTCCTTGTGTTAACCTTTTAAGCACCACGACGTACCTGCGTACGTCATGAACTCTTCTATTTGAAATACCAGGACGCATGTGCGTACGTCCTCGTCTTAAGTCCAGACTGCAATGTTCTAAGCATCTGTTTTTTTTTTTTGCGTCGCTAATTGCTATTGTGATTGGTTTTGTACGATCTTTATGTTTGTTTTCGCACCCAATAGATGACGTTACATGTCCAAAATACCTCACTATTTTACCCGTTGCTTTGTGTCTTTCTTCGTCGTTTATTTGTTTATGCGTTGGTCATTCTGTTCAGCTGTCTTTCGTAAATTGTAGTGTTTCACTTTCGGTTTTGTGTTTGTTTGTATCTCTGGTAGATAGTGATTTTATAGAATAATTATGTCAGACACGGACAGTGATTATGTTCCTAATTTTGATGATGACATGGACGATAGTGATGATAGCTTTGAATCAAGCGATGAAGATTGGAAGTTCGAACCTTATTTATGTTGTATAATATAAATAAACCTTTATTTCATTTCCTTATATTGCATGTAATTAAATAATTTACATATAATTAAAAATAATGACATAAACTACTTTTGACAAAATTTAATGTACCTGGTATTCAGCATACTATCACTAAATTTAAGATGTGTTTAAGGGGTTAAAATAAAAAATGCATCAGTACTTCAATGCGCTTGCGTCTACTGCATTAACGCCATATTAGAAAATTAAATTTTTAGCTGGTTGCCTATTTGAAGTGATATCGGAGGTGACCTAGCTTTTCAGAAACGATATATGGTTAAAGGCCACCGTAAGATCTCACTCACCTCAAATAATAAAAAATTATACAAAAACATATAATTTACTTATTAGATTCTATAAAATTATTGAAATAAATCTTATAAAAATTAATAAATGGGTACATTATCATAACTTTGATAAAGAAACAAAAGTCTGTAACTATACAGTGTCTCAAAAGTTTAAAATAAATTTTCAAGAAGAAAATAAATTGTCAAGAGGTCGCAATTACTGAAGGAAAAAAAATAGAAACACATATCTTCCTATAGAATGGTCCAGTTGCCTTCTCTCAGTGGAAATACTTCATTAGGTCAGGCACTTTTTCTCTGCTCCCTCCAGGGGAAAAAAAAGTTTCCAAGTTCTATAATAACTTTTTGTCAGAACATCACGTGCAAGATAAATTTTGAAATATATAAACATAAAATGCAATGCTGAAATTTAACAATTAAAATAAATTAAATACTTAACAAGTTTCCACCAGCTTTTTTTTTTTTAATATAGAATTGTAACGCTACTATTTTTTTTTCGTCAGGGGGACTCTGCTTCCTGAACTCCTCACGTAAGATAAACATTTAAGCATGTAAACGTAAAACGAAAACCAGAATTAAATACAGCGGGCATAACCCCCTCCCTGTCGAAAAATTCTTTGTTCCTCTTTCTCTAAATATTTAAATCATTTGGGAAGAATATATTCTTTCAAAATCATCAGAGACCAAAAAAATTTAATTAATTAAATTCTGAAATCCAGGAAGGGCAATGGATCTCGACTCCCCCCTTTACCAGCGCCTATGCTACTCAGAGACCAGGAAGTCACCAGAAAATGTTTCAAATCTAGCTTGTTTTAGTTTCTTCTAAAGAGAAATATATGTACAAAATAAACATCCGAAGTCTAAAGCCTCCTTTACCGGACATAAATTTAGACGCATTCACTTAAAATAATAAACAATATCGCTATTGAAGAATCCATACCGTAAAAACATCATCCCATGTATACAACGGAAAAACAAACATTAATTTATATTTCTCGCCATAATAGAGAAGAAACTCCAATCACGACACATGGGGGAAATAAAACACAGGACACACTCAGCAGTCCGGATGAGAATCAAAAATTATTGTCAAGACGTCGGAATTACTGAAGAAAGAAATAAAACACAAACATAGGAAAAAAAGAAAGAAAAATCATGCACACATCTTCCTTTACAGACTAATGGTCCAGTTGCCTTCTCTCAGTGGATATGCTCCATTAGGTCAGGCACTTTTTCTGTGCCCCCCCTCCAGGAAAAAAGTTTCTATAAATAAGGCCGCCCTTTCAATGGATGTCGTAAGGGTTTGCAACGCTTTTGTGGAAATTTCTGTATAGGAAGAATTTGGGAGCCGGGGATCAAAAGAATGTAACAAATAAATGAATGTTTGGCAATGTCGAAAAATCTTTAACAGAGAATTTGTTTGTGTAAGGATATTTTGACTTTGTTTACATGCATCCGGGGAGGGGGATATTTATTGTAGGAGAGAATTAAGAAACTCTGTTTTAGTGAAGCGATCGTTCAAAATTTGATGCATCGTAAATGTGAAGCAAGGAAGCACAATCTGCACTATAAAAGTTTATGTTTGTTTTTAAACTAAAAATGAAAGACATTAAATTAATATCCAAAATAAAGAAATAAAAAAAAAAAGTTCTATCCCAAATCTTTAGACAATGTTCAATCTGGGAAAATTGCTCGAAAATGAATACTTACATTTAAAAAAAAAAAAAAAATGTTTTACACAAAATTTTCATGCATAAAATAAAAGAATGAAAAATTTTTTTTTGTATTAATGATGTTAAAGAAAATATCAAAATTTATGCTTCCCAGCATAGCTGTCTTCTTTTACGAGAAAATTATTCAAGCAACGCTTTCAAGAGAAAAGCGATTAGATTTATTGCATAAAAATTTGCAAAAATAAGAATGAAAGATATCAGAAAGAATCAAATATTTCTTTTATTTCCTTTAATTATATTTTTTATTGCAAATATGATTTTCTGAATCATTTAACTCGCTAATCTGAAGAAATGAATAAAATGTATCTAATATTTGATTTTGTATCAACTGTTGATTAGCAATGTTTTTATTTTAATATTAATGTTATTGATCCGACGAGTTTTATAATATTAGCTTGGCTTTATAAACGCTGCTTTTTATTAATCTTTTTTTCCTTTAAAACAAAATAATTGGAAAGTGACATTTTAACGCAGAATAATGAATTTTAGAATATAATATTGGATTCATCTGTTACAGTAAGCGTA
Organism: Maratus michaelseni; assembly: GCA_963931845.1. NCBI lineage: Eukaryota > Metazoa > Arthropoda > Arachnida > Araneae > Salticidae > Maratus > Maratus michaelseni. The sequence continues at coordinate 249,345,105 of OZ007590.1, read as the reverse complement.
AACAATCAACTTTGAGGTGGGGAGGGAATTTTCATGCTATAAGGGACAGATTGTCTAGTTAGCTTATTAAGTCCTCTAAAGTTATTTTTTGCACATGACAATTAAACAGACCGGGATGTTCATTTAAAGTGGAATCTGATCCACTAAGAACAGATAAGCCTAGACCGGGATTTGAACCCAGCATCTGTCGACTAGTAGCCAGTGTCTTAACCACTGGTCAAGCATATGGGAAGAAGAGATGGAATGGTTTATCAAGTAACACACTTTCCCCTATATTATCATGGGTGAGTGTGTGTCGGAGGGTATTATTAAGGGAGACATTCTAAAAATAAGTTATCCGAATTCTTGTTAATAGAAACAGAAGACGTTTAACAAACTCATTTTCTTCAATCTTCAACAAGTTGAGATAAACCTGCAAATTTTCTCTCAAACTTTTCTTGTTACCAAATAGCGAGCATGTTGCCTACATGGTCAATGGATTTTCCTGTATATATTAGTGTTGCACGCAAGGGAAAAATCTGGAACCCATAACATATTTGTCCTGTTCTTACGCAGAACAGAAAATAAATTCAAGGCGAATTTTTCGACTGCATATTTGAAAAGAAAACTGTTCTTCCATCTATTGCTGTGCTTCACAAGCATTATTGAACATTATATGAAATTTATTTGTCATAAAGAGGTAAAAGTAACATAGGCTAAGTTTTCTGAGGGTTATTTTTCAATACAATTTCACATGAGGTTATCATGAACGAGGAGCTTACGTTGTACAGTGATACCTAGGCTGACAAGCGCATTTCGTCAGGAATTACGTTTGTTGGCAGAAATTTTTGTTAACAGAAACTTATTTCTCGTCTAACTAAAATGCGACCGTGCTGTGTTATGTTAGTGCATGTAGAAAAAAAAAATTGTTAGTAAGCTGCATCTATGTTCGTTTGCCTAGTCAGTAAAACAGGGAAAACAATGATCGTTAGTCGAAACATTCGTTAGCTGTGGTATTGCTGTGTTTATTTTATATGTATACGTACGTGTGTAGCTTATAGATTGATACGAGCAGGGAAGACCGAGCTATGCTCGGTCAAAATTAAATTTGAGTTCAAATATCATGACCCATGACCAAAATGACCCACTAATTGAATTTTCTCGAACATGTGACTTAGCCCAACAGTCTTCTCGTGCCGGAAAACCATAGGATGCAAAATTTAGTGTAAATTGAGCCGCTTTTTAGATATTGACCCACAATGACCCAGAAATGACCCACTAATCAAATTTTCTCGAACATGTGACCTAGTCTAATGATTTTCGCGTGCCCGAAACTCGTAAAATACAAAATTTAATCAAAATCGTTAGAGCCGTTTTTAGATAAAATTAATTTGACCCGCTTTGACCCAAAAATGACCCCCTAATCGAAAGTTCTCGAACATGTGATCCAGCCCAATAGTCTTCTCGTGCCCGAAAATAGTCAGATACAAAATTTCGTCAAAATCGTTTGGACCGTTTTTTAGATACAATTAGCTTGACCATGACCCAAAATGACCCAAAATGACCCACTAATTGAATTTTCTCGAACATGTGACCTAGCCCAACAGTCTTCTCGTGCCCGGAAACCATTGGATGCAAAATTTAGTGTAAATTGAGCCGCTTTTTAGATCTTGACCCACAATGACCCAGAAATGACCCACTAGTCGAATTTTCTCGGACATGCGACCTAGCCCAATGCTTTTATCGTGCTCGAAACTCGTAGGACACAAAATTTAATCAAAATCGTTAGAGCCGTTTATTAAATAAAATTAATTTGACCCGCGTTGACCCAAAAATGACCCACTAATCGAAAGTTCTCGAACATGTGACCCAGCCCAATTGACTTCTCATGCCCGAAAATGGTCGAATACAAAATTTCGTCAAAATCGTTTGAACCGTTTTTTAGATACAATTAGCTTGACCATGACCCAAAATGACCCAAAATGACCCACTAATTGAATTTTCTCGAACATGTGACCTAGTCCAACAGTCTTCTCGTGCCCGAAAACCATTGGATGCAAAATTTAGTGTAAATTGAGCCGCTTTTTAGATCTTGACCCACAATGACCCAGAAATGACCCACTAATCGAATTTTCTCGGACATGCGACGTAGCCCAATGCTTTTATCGTGCTCGAAACTCGTAGGACACAAAATTTAATCAAAATCATTAGAGCCGTTTTTTAGATAAAATTAATTTGACCCGCGTTGACCCAAAAATGACCCACTAATCGAAAGTTCTCGAACATGTGACCCAGCCCAATTGACTTCTCATGCCCGAAAATGGTCGGATACAAAATTTCGTCAAAATCGTTTGAACCATTTTTTAGATACAATTAGCTTGACCATGACCCAAAATGACCCACTAATTGAATTTTCTCGAACATGTTAGCTAGACCAACAGTCTTCTCGTGCCCGAAAACCATTGAATGCAAAATTTAGTGTAAATTGAGCCGCTTTTTAGATCTTGACCCACAATGACCCAGAAATGACCCACTAATCGAATTTTCTAGGACATGCGACCTAGCCCAATGCTTTTATCGTGCTCGAAACTCGTAGGACACAAAATTTAATCAAAATCGTTAGAGCCGTTTTTTAGATAAAATTAATTTGACCCGCGTTGACTCAAAAATGACCCACTAATCGAAAGTTCTCGAACATGTGACCCAGCCCAATTGACTTCTCATGCCCGAAAATGGTCGGATACAAAATTTCGTCAAAATCGTTTGAACCGTTTTTTAGATACAATTAGCTAGACCATGACCCAAAATGACCCACTAATCGAATTTTCTCGAGCATGTGACCTAGCCCAATGGTTTTCTGGTGCCCCAAAACGGTAGGATACGAAAATTCCTCAAAATCGTTAGAGCCGTTTTTAAGATAATTTTTGCATATATATATAACCCCCCACAAGATTTGCTCGTATTAGAATATATGATATGGCATACGTGTGTAAACTTATGGAGCAAAATATATTTAACCCTTAACTGCTGTGACATAAGTTGTCGCTTAACTACTGTGAGCGGTGTCTGAGACCACTTGATCGAAAGATGAATAAAGGGCTCGATTAACTCAATAGGATACCGTTTCTGTACTATAGTTTATGTACAAGACTATTATAATTGAAATTCATCTATTCAGAAATTCATCTATTCAGTGATATTACTAGGGCTACAAACGAAACAAATTTTCGTCAGTATATTTAGTTAAACTGTGAAAATTGAAAAAAATATAAATAAAAAAAGAAACTACTAACAGCAGTTAAGGGTTAATATATGTTTTTCAGTTGTATAAATGGGATGAGTTCATAGCCGGCTTTAGTATCTATGGCGATGTGGAGCGAGTTTTTTGTCAGCGCTCCTACAAATGGAAACTTCAAACAAAAAACAAACAAACAATTTATAAAATATTAACCGAATATTTTGTGTATTTTATGGTCTTAATTCTCTGGCGAAGCCGGGCCGTTGAGAGTTTGTGTCTCACCCAACTAAGTAGGACTTGTTTGTTTCAGATTTAGGGTACTTTCTGTAAATGTGCATCTCTGATAAAATACCGTAAATTTGGGTTATTTAGACACCCCCCCCCCCACACACACAACCCCCCCCCACACACACAACCCCCCCCCACACACACAAAAAAAAAAAAAAAAAAAAAAAAATAAGAAAGAAAAAATAGTTTTTTCATCAATCCTGGATCTACTGTGTTTAGAGTATTCACATAATTCATCGAGTATTGTCGATTTCTGTCAATACTCTCAACACAATAGAACCAAGTCTCATTTGCATTTTTTTTTTTTGGGTGTATGTAGAGGGTCAAATTAACTGCTCTTACGGGTTCATACCCCAAGTTTACAGTATTAGACATGTTTAGGACCTTAGAAAAGACCTTAGAAAAATAAAATAAAGCGTGAAATAAATCAGTGATTACGAAGCACTGGAATTACAAATGCTGCCTTCACCAGATTTAATAAAGGAAATTATTAATAAATTCTAATTTTCCAGAAGAGAGTGTGTATGGGGGAGGGAGAGGGGGGGGGTGTTCAGCTGCTCTTTCACGAGATTAATAGCTCATTTATATGTTTGCATATGTAAACAGCCATATATATTTTTTAACTTTTACAATATTATCATTGATTTATATTTTTATGTTTCCATTGAATGCCTGTGAATATTATGTCTGCTTTTGCTAAAAAAAACCTCAAGTTATAAGTGTTTTTTCATATGTATTTAATAGTTACTTATACGAAGCCTTATATTGTCTTTTTTTCCTTTCAGATCAATAGGGTGCGACTATTGTGAGGTGATGATGTATTGACCGTCTTCTCTTTCTGCCTTCTTCAATGTGTCTCTATGAAAATCTCTCGTTGTTATGTCGATCCCACCAGGGGAACTATTTTACTCCGCTTGGAATAAAAATAAGAAGAAAAAAAAACAAAAAAAAAATTCCCAAAGCCAACAACTCTACTGTATTAAATGTGTGCGCGCGTTGGATGTGTGTGTATGTTTCTTACCACAAAATATTAAAAAGGGTCTTGGTCGCCATTCACGCAGAGATTGTTGTATTTTTTATTTTGCATTTTTAAGTGTTTATTGTGTGGGCCAGCTCATCGATCTGGTGAAAAAGAAACATTGCAAAATCGTTGGCAAGTTGATACAACAAATACTACAAGATTTCATCTTTATGTGTGTATATATGATATATGTTTGGGATCAGTGTTTCTTTGTAAAACTGATGCGAAATTAGCATTCCCTAATCAGCAAAATAGATTACCCGGTGTACATTTCAGGTTTCACAAAAATATCTTACTTCAGTGAGGAGGTTCTTTTTCTTTCCTTTATTTTTCTTGTTATTAACAAATTTATATAGTTATTACTATTCCATTTAAGGTTAACTTTTTCTTCATTGCTTTCAATATATTTGATTAATTATTCACACTTGTTTCTTTCTCACCAATAACTATTCATTAATTTTTAATAGTTTTCTAAAATTCGATTAAAGTTCTTTTGAAGTATTTATACAAAACTATTATTAAATATATGCGAATAGTTACGCTTTTACTGTTTTTATCAAGACTGTTACACCGTTTTTATTTAATTTTCATTAATGCAAATATGTATTTTATGAAGCCTTTTCTCTTTTTTACTGATTTTTCATCAACAGCTGGTGAAGGATAATTGTCGACCATGTTATTTTATTTTTCTAATAACTTTAGCTTATTTTTACTAAATTTGGGATTACATTAATTCCATAATTCATTGTTCTTATGTATTAAAAATATTTTGATTAGAAATAAGAATAAAAGTCTTGAAATTAAGACTTTGCTATTAGTATATAAAACATCAACACAAATTTAGATACAATCGTGAATATCAAACTCTCCTGGTTTAAATATTTACCATCTCTATTCTAGCGAATGCTAATTTGTTGTCAGTCATCTTGGGTGGGAGAACTAAAACTATATACTTTAAGCCAGTGTATTTGATTTCATCGAATGAAGTGTTATACAAAACAACTCTTTTTTGTGATATGTGTGGCTATATACCAAGTGGTCTTAATTTTCTTGCCTTTTTCTTATTTTTGATATTGCTGAAAAGAAAAAATATATTATTTTTTGGCTTAGAATACGATTTGTAGTGCCTTCTTAGTTTGTGAATGGGGGAAAACTTTGACACTTAATTTATATCCCCTCTGTATTCTCTTGGAAAATTCGATGAAATTATTTCGTACTTATTGCTTACGATTAACCAAAGAACTGAAAGTACAACAAACCGTATACGCCTCAGCTGCTTGTTGAAGCAGTCTTATATTGTGACATGTAATTGTCCAATTTTTGGCTTGCCTTTCAAAGAGTCTAGATTTAGAAGAAATAAAAAATGGAGTTTTTGAGATTTTAATGTTTAGAAAATTTCACTTTCCTTATCCGTAAACATCATCGGCACCGCGAGTGCGTAGACTTAATTAGTAGATTAGTAAATCGTAATTTCAGAGCATGGTGTTAATTGAAAAGTACAGCAATACTGTTTTTGAAAGTTTGATCTTTTTCTACTATTTTTTAAAGAGTTTTAGATTAACGATCAATATTTTTATTGACTTTGTAATTTATTTGCGAAGATTATATCAAAGAGATTATTTTTCTTTTACGTTTTCATTATTATGCTAATGAATACCTACCAGTTCTAATTTTCATATAATTTTCAGGTATTACAACTGATTTTTTCTCTGGCATAGTGAAACGCGTCTTTATATATTCAATTATTTTAAATTTCATGCACTTGTTGAGTGAGGTTTGACAATAGATTATTTTATCAATTTTTGTTGAAAGGTTTTATGTTGAAAGTCTTTTATGTCTATATTTTTTCTACCTTTCTCATTCTATTTAACTATTATAAAATTGATGGATTGAAAAAAAATATTATGTAAGTGAAATCTAATATATGCACCAATGAAAACTGCATACAAATTGAAAAAAAAGTCTGTAAAACTTGTAAATATTCTTGTATATTTTCTTGAATCAAAGTGCTCTAATTTCGTTTAAAGACCCATTTAAACACTCGAGTTCCTTTCTCATTTACTTAGAATTAATTATCGTATTGTTTAATGAACACTTTCAAATTTCAAGTTTTAAAATTCAAATTTAAAATAAACTTTCAAATTATTTTTTTTCATGAATTGAAGAAGATAAAAGGGGAAAAAAACTATTGCTATACTGATCTGTCACATGCTCTTTGACGTAACCTAAGCTCTCAAAATTTATCAAATTATTTGTGTGTGGTATATTTAGAAGATTTTTGAAACACTGTATATAAATCAATTATATTTTTAGAAATTGTATAGTTATCATCCCTATTTTACGATATCGGTTAAAAACTTGCATATCGTAAATAAAACATTAAAATTTCTATTTTATGTAATAGAAACAAAAATTTCTTAAAATAATAATTGAATTAATGTATTTTGCTGTCTAGTTTGCTGAAATATTAATGATTCTTCGACCAAATATTGCACTAAATATGATTAAACTGAACCATTATGAAGAGCTTCTATCTTGTACACTTTTGTAAAATTTGAAAATGAAAATATTCTAATTCATGTTCTATGTTATTAAATGAAAGAAAAGATATTTCATTACTATTTGTTATAAATGTAAATATCAGTGATCTTGCCGATGTGCATTATAAGTTTTACTCATGATTTTGAAATTTGAAATTACTTGTTTGATATCCAAAATTGGATTATTAAAATGATTTAAGTACAATTGATACTCATTTCTTCTGTAGCTGATTGTATACGGATGCTCAAGATTATTTGCTCATGTGTAATGTAACTCATTGAATTACTTTATATTTATATTTTCTATGAAAACTGGAAAAACAATAACAACATGTAATTAATTAAAATAATGATAACTATTCAAAAGAACACGACATTTTTTTAATGTTTGAAATAACTTATCAGTTAAAAAATTTACTCTTTTTATTCGTGTTTTAAAAAAATACATAGTAACAGTTCTATCTCAGATATTTAGTGTTTCAAAATTTATTTCAGATAATTAAATTTAGGTAAACTAAATCAATTTTTCTAATACTTCTAATTTAACAATTTCATAGAAAATATAAAAATATTGCTTACTTTAATATTTTCTATGAGAAATACATAAAATAATTTTCTATATTATCTAAAATTGTATAAAATTTTGATATTGAGTGCTGTTTTCTATTATTATCATAGACCACCATAAAATCCAATGCAATTAAAAAATTGCCTATTTATTTAAAACAGCATTTCATATGAGAATTGATAAATTTCTAAGAAAAAAAATTCTACTCTCTTTTAATTACACAGAGCGCGAATTAAACAAGATATTTCGTGACTTGATAACAAGTAATTAAATCACTTTTAATTTTAAAATTGTACTAATGAAATTATGGTTCAACTTTTAATTGATTTCATAGAAAATATAAAACAAATTATCCTTATTCCCTAGACCTTAATTACTTTCTACTGATAATTTCTGATATTTTATAATTTACTTCTTTGATATATGTATTTTATTATGAAATGGTTTCAACATTGTCCAGTTTTATAATAATAAAACCAAAGAAGAAACACTTTCTTTCTGGTCTGGTGCGCCGTGAAAGATGTTTCAATTGTGATTTTGGTGACCTCTTCTTGGAAAATTCAATTTATAATCTATTATTTTTTGTTTCCACGTGAAGTATAATCGTTGCTTTACCCCTTCCTCCATACGGGAATGTGTGTATAATATTAACTCTTTTATAATGTTTATAGTAAATGTTCAGATCAGCGGCCTCGCGATAAAAAAAATATCCATGTTTTCGATTTAAAACTTACGTGGAAACAGAAAAGGTTGATTAAAAATTGTTTTGAAAAGATTAGACTTCATACTGGTGAGTGGTAATATAAGAGATAAAATCTACTTATTAGTTTGGGAAATATTTTAATTTGTTGCAGTCAAATATTTTCGTCAAAACTTCTGGGCAAATAACTATTGTGCGATTCAGTTTTTTTTTTCTTTTTTACAATGAAGTAGCCTTTAAAATTTTTGGTACAATGAATTTATAAAGGAAATAAGTGAAATTTTGATTTTGAGAATGGAATAATGGATTAAAATTAACTGTTTGAAAATCATATTTTTCCAAGATATCATTTTAAAAGTTTGTTTTAAAAACCACGTTTCGTATTTTCTTATTAAAAAAATCTCAATATTTAAAAAAAATTATTATGAATTGAAATAAAAAATTGTACTTTTAAAGATAGGATAAATGATAAACATTAATGGATTTAAAAAAATAAAATAGTGTTTATTTTGTAAATTTTGATACACCATTTTATTATTCTCTAAGCGTTATTGAAAAAAAAAAAAACAGTAGATTTTTATCAATCATTTTACATCACCAGTTGGAAGGTTACTTCTCCTTGTTTAATAATTTACGTGTTTTTCTTTTAACTGGGGTCTTAATTTGTATTAACTTGATTGACATTTCCAAAGAACTACAATGTGTTTGATCAAGTAATTATTTTCAAAGACAACTACAAACTATTAGAACAGATATACTAAGAACTTCAAATGTTCTCCTGCAACGATGTTAACTGTATTTCACCGATTCAGCTGGTCAAATATGGCGGCCCTTGACCCTGTGCGTGATTGTGTACTTTATCCGTATGTTTGTGAAAAAGCGTGAGGACGATACCATGTTATTTTTTTTAATCCGTCTTGTCCGACTCTACCAATCATTGGTCGACACACAAAGAACTTAGATCAATATAAAGCCGCTAACATGCACAAGTGATCAGTTTTATTCAGCCTCCATAAAAAAAAAATTGCAAAAATGGAAAAAAATAAAACAACAGCGATTAAATTTTGTGAATCGACGGAAAAAAATCTTTTTCAATTGCTAAGTATGCGACAGATGTATTGTTATATATATATTATATATAAATATATATATACATGTCCGTTCTGGGTCAGTTTATTGTCACCTGTAGCACTTAGCAATATTAAACACGTTCAGTAGTAAAAATGTCTATTGTCTTTTCTTTCACACATCATATGCATATACAATTTATTTTAGTGTTTGATCGTAAGGTTACAAATATACTATGGCTTAAATGGTCGTAATCTCAGATTATCTAACACTTTTTATGGCAATAACAATAATACTTAGACAGGATATTTTTTGAATTTGGGTCAACATTTTTTATAGACATATCACTCACACGCAAGAAAAGAGACACAACTGAAGTACACTACTTTTTTTTTGTGTGTGTGTAACTAAAACTATGTCATTTTAGATCTGCATGCAACTGTAAAATCATACATAAAAGTTTAAAGCACTTAAGAAGCAAGACGTAGAAGAGATAGGGAGGATTGAGTAAATATATCTCCCTACACAATTTGCCCCCTTTCTGTGGTAAAAAGTGACATATGTCGTAAAATAGCATTTTTTCGGATAACTACACTTATGACACTTTTCCTGTAGCAAGATGTAACGTAAGTGAAACCTATTAGTGCAATAATTCCCAAAATGAATTTTTTGGAGTTGTCACTTTTTTTGCAGGGGAGTGATATAATCCATCCACTAACTTAAAAGTAGTGTCCTTCAAATACAGTGGGTTAAGGTGGTTTTCAAATGACAACAACAACGCAAACATTTCTGACATATTTTCTGACTCATTTTTAAACTCAGAGACATAAAATTGACAGACAAAACTATTGAAGTGATTTGGAATCGAAATGAGTTTTACATTTTTTGATAAGTAAATTACCTATCGAGGTATAAGCCATTCGTGTACGTTTTTCCTCTTTCTCGTACTGCGGCGTCAGAAATTCTGTTCTAAACGACGACTTTGATAATATTCCTGAAAGAGCTTCTGGATTTACCAAAAATTGGGAAACATCTTTCGATTACAAAGTTTCATTCGAATAAGAACACCTGTCAATTTCATGCCTTTCGGAACAAAAATGAATTTTTAAAAAAATGTCATAAATTAACCAGTTTGGAATTGAGAACAAACAGCCTTAAGATTTCTGAGTTTACTAAAAAATATAAAAATTGTAAATTTCATTTTGCATATTTATTAATGTTTATGAATAAGTCAATACAAACTTCAACAAAAAAATAAATATACATACATTTTTTGAAAGAAATCAGACTGCCATATACAGAAAACTTATTAGGAAACAAAGACTGCAGCAGTGTCATCGAGAGCTAACAAGGAGAGTGCCAAGTTTGGTAATCACAGATTTTGATTATTTTTACATATGTTGTAGGGTAGAAGCCCCATAGTCTCAGGTTCACTGGATTTTATACAACGCTCCTTAGTTCTCGAGAAATGGTGGGTCCAATATTATACTACAACTTAAATACTTACTTTGTAACGAAATAACTGTGTCGGTCGTAGCTTAGTTGTTATGGCGTCTGCTCGTTGGTCCGGGTTCGATGCCGGAACGCACTAAGTTTGTTTTTCTCATTTTTTTTTAATAAATATACTTGTAATTATAATTTAATAATCTCAATAAGAAATTTTTAAACAAAATTACATTTTAATTGAGCATTTTTGATTTTTTTAAAAATCACTTTTAAAATGTTTTCCATATATGCTTTATCAATGCAACGATACTGAACAATTGTGTCAATTCCTGATTGTAAAGAAACATAATTTATAAATTGCCTTAACAAGGGAAGTTAATGCGATGATAATACTACTCTGTTTTTAAAGCAAGGAGCATAATTATATTAAACATTAGCATAAGAATTAAATTGCAACATATTTATGTTTTATTTTATTGTAACTAGAGGGCGCCACAACAGACTTTGGTTATTAATTTTTTTTTAGTTTGATGCAGTTAAGTGGTTTTTGTTTTCAATCTTTATTGCACAAGTGCGTATCATTCATAATAGTATAAAAAGCTCATAATCGTATAAAAATGGAAGAAGTAAGCTGTAGTTCACAAGAACAATCTGAAGTGTCGGGATTCAATGAAAATCAGAAAAGTGATGTCACAAATGCGTTGAAGTACTGTAAAATTTTATTGTAAAACAATGAATTTTTAACAAATAATCCAGCAACTGAAATATCCTCTATATTCTAATATTTTCTATTGCGATGGAAAAAGAATTCTATAATTCGATAGTTAATATGCTGATTTTGTAACGATTTTTGGTTTTTTACTAGTCAATAATAGATCCAATTTTTTAAAAGCTCTTTAAATGATGAGAAATGTTTAATAATGGTTTAAAAATCAAAAATGCTAAATTAAAATTTAATTATGTTAACAATTTTTTTTAGATTATTAAATTATAATTACAAGTATATTTATAAAAAAAAAAAAGAGAGAAAAACAAACACAGCGCGTTCCGGCATCGAACCCGGGCCCTCTGAACAACGAGCAGACGCCATACCAACTGAGCTACAACCAACGCAGTTATTGTGTTACAAAGTAAGTATTTAAGTTGTGTTACAATATTAGACCCCCCATGTCCCACAGTGGCGCAGACGGTTAAGCTCGGTCCCCGTAAGATCGCCGAAAGCTACGCAGCATCGACCAAGGTCACTGCTTGGGAGGGTGACAACCTCTCTCGACTGCCACTGCTGTGGGACCGTGCACGTTAATGGGAGCTGGTGCACGTAAAATCTGTTCGTGGCTCCAATGTCCTCCATGTTTAGTATAAGCGTTACCTCTGGGGGTGCAAATACAGGTGCAAGTCTTTCATCTGGAATTGGTTCAAAATTAGGAGACCAGCTCTAGAAATCCAACCTCTCTTGAGGCTCTGGCACCCCTTCTTTCAGGGAAGTGCCTTGGCACTTTCTCTGACTTACCAACAACAACAACATTAGACCCCCCCCCCCCCCCCATTTCTCGAGAACTAAGGAGCGTTGTATAAAATCCATTGAACCTGAGAGTAAGGGGCTTCTACCCTACAACATATATAAAAATAATCCAAATTTCTGATTACCAAGCTTGGCACTCTCCTTGTAAGACTGGAATGTGTTGAAACTATTATGCCATGTGACAAAGAATGCAAAATGAGTATTTCATTTAAGGGGGGGGGGGGGGGAAGAAAATTTTTATGGTTGAATCACTAATGTTAGAAAAGCCAGATTGTTGAATTACTAACGGTATGATTTGACACAAAAATCTTAAGACTGTTCTCGAATTCAAAGATGCTACTTTCAGACCTATTTACAAAGTCATTTTTATTCTTAAACGCATGAAATTAACAGGTGTTTTTATTCAGAAACTAATAAATTGAATAATATTTTTCATTTTTGATAAAAGCATAGGGTATTTCAGAAAATTGTATCAAATTTGGTGTTTTTAACAGATTTACGAGAGCTCGAGAAAAGTCTTTGAGGCAGCAGTCGCTTATAAGAAGATGTAATACATTTATCGAATTATAAAAACACTATTCCATTTAAAAATTTTTAATAGTCACGTCTGTTATATTCCGTGCTTTAAAATTTAAAAATGAATGCACGAATGTGTATACACGTCAGTGTATATTTCTTATAAGATAAGAAAGCTTCGTGTTGCTGAGCGGGTGACAATATTTTGTTGAGAACCGTTGGAAGTTCTATTACGCATTACCTACCAACTTTCAACTAAATTTCCGTACAATATGAGTTAATTTGAAACAGGTTAAAAACGTTTCTAAGCAGAAAATATATCTGAAAAAATAATATATATTTAGTTTCATGCTCTTACCTATTTGACTGCATTTCTTAAACAAAATTCTGGTTTGAAACGTGTTTAACCTCTGTCAAATTAACCTACATTGTACGGAAGTTTAGTGCAGTGTTGCCAGGTATGTATTACGGTATATGAAGACGTTTTCCCTAAAGAGAAAATTCAATATACAGCAAATTACAAGCTGAATGAACTCTAAAATATACATGACAATATTTTACCATCCTCATGTACCATTCGAGACTTTGTTTGCGATGACTTCTAGTAAATTTTAACAGGAAAATGTTTTTTGTCCCGAATGTAAGTCTACTCGTATATACTGATTAAAAAAAGTTCCACCTCTATCAGAATTAATGAAAATTTTTCTGCTGCAAATGAACTGACATAGCTCCTAAGTTTTACGCTTTGTTTCTACGACTATTTTTCAAACGAAATATTTGTCTTTTTTATTCGTGAAAGTTTAGGATTAAATAAGCCAAATTTTTCTTTTCAAATATAGTAATAGGAAAAGGGGGTAAAAGTTGGCAGCTATGGACTGGATTTACTACTGTAAGTTCATGCCACATTATTTCATTTACCCAGCTTCAAAACTTATTATTTTCAATAAAAAATAGGGTATTTGAGCTTACCGGAAACAATGGCGAGCTGATTTCGTATTGATTGCAACTGGAACCCTTATCAAAAGAGAAATTGTCTCATAATTTATTAACAATATTTTTGAATTTATATCTAACTTGAATTTATATTACACTGTTCAACAAGGTTTCTTATGAAGTAAATGGTCCTTTTTATATTTTATGGATTCTGGAAAAGAGTACAGCATTGAAAAGTTTCTTTTAACTACAGAATTTGGAAAAAATTAACAAAAACAATGCTAATTTTAATACACTTTTGCACTGGGCTATATAACGTTTGAATTTAGTAATAAAATGGTTAAATTAATACTTGCATAGCTAAAAAGTAAGATTATAGTATTGAAAAGTTGCAGTGTTAATTAAGAAAAAGAAATTTTATAAACATAAAGGAAATTTAGTATGAAAACTCATGAAGGTCTTATAAGCAAAATGACCAAAGTAAAATGTGCTTCTGCTCTCTTGTTACGTGTAAAATTGAGGTACAATTCAAAATAAGTGCTTGTAAGTTAAATGAAATTAAAATAATAATGTAATGTTATCATAATTCCTATAAAAATGCCCATATAGTATAAAGATTGAAAGTACAATTTCTTAAAGTTAGAGGGGAGACAGAAAATGTCTAACATTTTCTTTTTTAGTGCCTTAAATATGTAGGAAACACGCAATGTACATTGAGAAATAGAAATTTTATTAAAATTTACTAAACCGTGTTGTCTTTCAATAAATCTTTAATTGCATTATTTAATCTTTAATGCTACGTTATCTAATTATAACGTAGCATTAAAAATGATTTTATTCACCATATCATATGATGATCGATATGTAATTAGATTTTCATTTTTATTCTGACGATGGCAAAATGAAAGGGGTTTTATATCTTGTCAACAGACTGCAAAAGACTGCAAAAAGTTCTTTTCTTTGGGTTGTACAATAAGATAGTAAAAAAAATTTTGTGCGACTCAGCTGCAATTTAGGTAATTTGGAATTCTATAGTTTATTGAATAAAATTTCTGGTGTGAGTCCATTTTTGTCTCAAATCGGTATAAACATAGAGTTCAGTGGGGATAGATGGATTTCGGAGACAAAAGAGAAATTTGCAGAAAATGGAGTATGAAATTATAAATTTACAATACATATAATAGAATTCCAAGTTAATTTAGAATTATAAAGCTCAGATTGAATGTACTGGCTTAATTTTAATCTGAAATTTTATAATTTTTTACTAAATTATCCTTTTACCATTAACTTATTGTTAAAAACCATATTCCACTCTCAAATCCCTAATAGACATTTCTGATAAGCTCCCCTATTGACTTAATTTATAGAGATTTACAACAGAAATATTTCTACACAGTAAATAAATCAGCAAAACATAGTATTTACTTATAAAATTTAGAATAGATTAAGTTTATTTTACTCTGCAAATTTAAATTAAATGTTTTTTTCTTTTTTTTTTTAATAATCAGACTTTATTGAAGCCAAGATGTCGTCGCACATCTTTAATAAGCTGGAAGTGCATGGTCCATCAATTCTTCTTTTGATCACCTGTAAGTTTATTACCTTCTAAAGTATTCATTTTTAATTTCTTTATAAATTGATTAATATTTATAACGAAAAACCATACATTTCAAAGTGTGATTAAGAGATCAATGAAAGCTTATTCCTGACTGTGTCACAAAACTTTAACAAAATGGTTGATATAAATCACACTCTTAGTGTCGGGATCTTACAGCTCTTTCAGTCGAGATATTGAGAGTATTTGCAGTAGAACATTTGAGCTAAGTAGTGGCAAACAGTTTCAAAGGGTGTTTCTCCAAAGCATTTATGAGACTGGTTTGAGCGTAATATATTTTATTCCATACCCATCAAATATGCACAGCTCCACTATTGAAATAGAAGATTAGAAACCGTAATAGGGCTTTACTCTTCCGTCAGTTCCTAATGATGTGGTTGAGATAATTAGATCTATGAATCTTATTGCAGAGAAGAAAAATTATCGACGCGTAGAATAAACTTTTCCAGTGACGAAATTTGGACACTTCAAAATGCGTAAAAAATCTGTCTTCCAAGCCAGTGTATGCGGTATAAGTATAAAAAAACATTTAGCTCTAAGTTACATGGTGCGCTCTACGGAACCAACAAAATCTGTGTTAGGAGGGGAAAAAGAGGACAGTAAGAGGCAGGGCGTGCTCGCCAATGGTTGAAAAAATGGGTCAAAGGAGGTGTCATTTGACGTCATGTCGTAACTCTTTCTTTTAGAGCGGAATTTTAAAAAGGTGAAAAGTTTTCGCGGGAGTTGAAATGAATCATGGAATATGGAATGATAATTTTAATTTTTTTAAAAAAGGGTATTAGAAATGTTCCAAAGAAATAAAAATGCAATGTCTCAAAATATGAAGAAATAAAACAGGTGTTTTTTACAAGAAGTGTTGCTTTTAATAAAATAAGGTTTTTAGAATAAGAATTAAAAGAATATTTTGATTAAAGAGATGGAAATAAAATATAAATGATATTTAAGATATTATTAAAATACAGGGCAAAAGTAGAATTGTAAGAATTTGAAATAAATTAATTAAGGTAAAATGGCGCAATTTTTTCATTATTTCATATCCCCCACCCAAAAAAGGCGGATGAACTGGTTGGTCATAAGACTTGCAAGTTCATAGCAGGGAAATGTTACACGGACTTAGATTACAATTTGTCAACTATAGATGGTCAAGATAAGTAATTTTCCTAAAATTTTCATAAATGCCAAATAAAATTAAATTTAATAACTATAAAGTGAACTAGTGGAGTTGTTAATAAAAATACAATTACAAGATATCAATTTTGTTGACAAATTACAGAGAAAGTTTTAGAAATATTAATCAAAATAAGAAAACTATTGTAAAAATTTAAAATAACATATAACATTTTTCAAGAGTATCATATTAACAAAATGTATTTATTTATAGAATTGTTTGAATACATTTTCCGTTCAATCCTCTTATGAGTGGTAGTCCAAACAAATATAGTTTTGTTGCATACCCCACTAAAGAATTAATAGAACATTTTACAAAATTAAGTCTCCTAGCAGGATTAAATTGAAAAAATGTCCTTCAAATTAATTGCTAGAGTTCAAAGTGACTTAATCTATCCACTTATTCTCCATAAATGAACTCAATATAACTGCAAATAGTAATAAAAAACTAATAATAAAATAAAATAATAAGATAAGTAACAATACAATAATAATGGTTTCTTCTGGTTACCTGGGTAGTGACAATATTCTTCTGTATTTTAATAACAAGAAAATAAATTCAAGTTATACAGTTTGTTAGAAATTCTGAAAACTCTTAAAAAATTATTATTTTTTATTAGTCTATTGTATTACTTAAGAATAATTTAATTTAGTGTAATTTTATTAGTTGGGTATAATATTCCAATCTAATTCAATTCAATACAAGAAATTCTCAATCCAAACCATATGAATTTATGCCAGCATAAAAGTTAATTCCAATACAAATTTCAACAGTAATATTCCTAAAGCGCACAACACACTAATACTAGAGTGTTTAAGAACACACTGTCACACTAAAAAGAATTGAGATTAGTTAATCATAATTTATTTTATTAAATTTATTTAGTTTTATGCCTATTATAATTTTTAATTAAGTTATTAAATTGATATAACTATTACATGATTATTGAGAAAATTATATAAAAGAAAAAGTCTAAAGAATAAGTTTAATTTATGCAACTGAAAATTCTAAGAACAAAATTTAGATTATATTTTATCAATAATATCTGGTAAAACAATTCATAATTCTTTTAATTTTTCTTACTGAATCACTTTTTTTACTGAAAGTTATAAGAAATTCTGATAAGAACTAAAATTTGCCTCCATCGGAACTTATCGAATAAAATACACAAAATCTGTTAAATTTTATTTATTATTTTTGCAAAATTTAATTTAATCTATTGCACCGATTACCCTAAAAGAACTTTTTTTCATAGTAATAATATTATTAATAATAATAGTATCATCAACAATAATAATAAGAACAAAAACAACATCAAAAGATTTTTATTTACATAACATCATGGATTTTTTGGATGCACCTTACCTAAAAATTTCAAATTCTATTCTAAATATTTTTTATTATATTATCATCAGGCATATCTTTACCATTATGTTATTCTTCATCATCATCAAGTATTAATTATCATCACATCATAATTATTTTGAGTACTCAATTCTAGTAATATCATTTATTCTAAATTCCTAAATCTACACATTTTTTTCCAAATGATCATTACTTTTCAATAATCATGGGATCTTGCTTCAATTTAGTAAATTTATTAATGCTAAGGATCTTGGCAAGTAATGAGTTTATTTTTACTCAAGCCATGGACAAAATGAAGTGAACATTCTTCATTGGTCAACTTAAGATTCATTAAAATTTCAGCTTACCTAATAGAACAATTTAACTAGAGTAACATAATGCTAATTCTTCATCATGTCTCGGTAAATTAATTTCTACCTGATCTAGCATTTTATAATAAAATATCATCATCAAAATTTTCTAAGTTCTTATATTAAGTATTTTAGGAATTTGGTAAGTGCATCTTATTTCCTAACATTAAATCAAAATAAACAACATAAATAAAATATGGGAGCTGGTGCACGTAAAAATGTCCTCCAAGTTTAGTATAAGCGTTACCTCTGGTGGTACCAATCCAGGTGCAGGTCTTTCATCTGAAATTGGTTCAAAATTAGGAGACCAGCTCTAGAAGTCCAACCTTTCTTGAGGCTCTGGCACCCCTTCTTTCAGAGAAGTGCCTTGGCAGTTTCTCTGTCACAACAACAACACTAAAATTTTGAAATTATATTTACAGTTTATACTCGAGGTTTTTCTTTGATAATTTAAGTTAATTTTAGTTTATTAATTTTATTTAAATAGTTAAATAACAATGATAAATAATAATTTAATTTAAATTTAATTTAACTGACTAAAGAAAGTGGTAAATAGTAAATTGCCAAAAAAATAATTTAGAATAGTTTTTTAAGATAATTGATCATACCATTATGGTTAAGATAAAAAAGGAAGAAATATTCTTATAGAAATAATAATGAAATTATTAATGATGCACCTTTAAACACAATAAATCAAGAAATTAACAGACATCCCTGCATGTCGTGCAAAAACCATTCCTTAAACCAACATACAAACATACAGAAATATACTATTAATTCAAGAAATTAGCAATTCATTCCTGGCCATAAAAAACTACTAATACTGTGCAAAAGTAACAACATAATATTTAATTTTATGAGAATAAATAATTAAAATTTATTAGAATTAAATTTATATGTTACTGAAAATGTATAAAATCAGAAGTTGATAATTAAAATTCTATTATATTTATTATAACTCCATACTCCATTTTTGTAAATTTCTAGTAAAATCCATTTTTTAGTCATTATCCCCACTGAACTCTATGATTATAAGGATTTGAGACAAAAATAGACTCACACCAGAAATTTTATTCAATAGAATATAGAATTCCAAGTTAATTTAGAATTATGAAGCTCAGATTGAATGTACTGGCTTAATTTTCAATTTAAAATTTTATAATTTTTTGCCAATTTATCCATTTACCATTAACTTATTGTTAAAAACCATATTCCACCCTCAAATCATTGATAGACATTTCTGATAAGCTTCCCTACTGACTTAATTAATTTATAGAGATTTGCAACAGAAATATTTCTACACAGTAAATTAATCAGAAAACTTATTTACTTATAAAATTTAGAATAGATTAAGTGTATTTTAATCTGCAAATTTAAATTAAATGTTATATATATATATATATATATATATATATATATATATATATATATATATATATATATATATATATATATATACAGGGTGATTCATAAAAGATGGGCAGAACTTTAAGGGGTTATAGTACACTTAAAGACAAATAATATTAAATAGGAGACTAAGGGTCCCAGACGTATTCCCAAGGAGATAGGGGGCATTAAAGTTTAGGGTCCGAAATTTCAAATGATTATAAAACATGGAAAAATTGGTCGATTCGTTTGCGGTTTTTGCAAAAAATTTTCTTTATGCCAGTATTTTCTTGAAATAAAATTTTAAAGTTCAATTTCAAAAAATGCCGATAGGGGGCGCTTTAGACTTTGGAGTAACAAACAACTATTTTTTAACGTTATTTTTTGTATTTCTTTAAATGATTTCGAAAGCTTAGACTTAAACTTAAATTTTGATCTAAAAATCTGAGTCCTAACGAGTAGTTAAGTAGCGTAAACTGAAATTTGAAATTTGAAACCCTTCTCCCCCCAGAACAAAAATCAGTTATTCCCGATCTTTGTGTCGTAGATTAGGCTCTAACTACTGCCGCGTTTTGCTAAAATTATTCTTTATGTCAGTATTTTCTTGAAAATAAATTTTAAAGAAAATTTTCAAAAAATTCCGATAGAGGGCGCTTTAGACTTTGGAGTAACGAACAACTATTTTATACCGTTATTTTTTGCGTCTCATTAAATGCTTTCTAAAGCTTAGACTTAAACTTAAATTTTCAGCTCAAAATCTGAATCGCTGAGCGTGGTTCAGTAGCGAGGGGAGGGGGTTCAAATTTCAACTTCTGAACATAGTTCAGTTTGCACTACTTAACCATGCCCAACGATTCTGTGCTGTGATACGAGGCAAAAATACAACTTTCGTCAAGGACTGCATAGTCGGAATTCACTCATAAAGGCACTGGCACAGTTGGAAACGTCGCTCATGCAAACGTTAAAGCTCCATTCCTGACGCTAGTCACCGGGTGAAGAAGGAAACAGAAAGTATGCAAATGTCAAATGGGGAAGAAGAAGAACACGTATGCAAAATTTCGACACGATTCAGGCATAAAAACCACTGAACGGTGAGTCAAGTGTAAGTCGCTGTAGTAATGAATCGGAAGATGGTGCCCTTCACGAATAAGGAAAAGGCTGAGATGCATTTAATTTACGGAGCGGCAGATGGAAATGGTGCAGAGGCACAACGAATGTACGGAGAGCGATTTCCTAACAGGCGGTTGCCTAACCGCAAAACTTTCGAGCGCTTGCACAGACAGTTGTGTGAGACGGGATCATTTCTCGCTTCCCGGTCGAATGCAGGTCGTGCAAAAAAGGACGAATCAGTAGTTGTTGCAGAAGCCATTCTGGATGTAGTAGCGGCGCAGCCAAGTACAAGTACACGAACAGTGGCTAGCCAGGTGGATACCTCACAGTCCACGACTTGGAGGGTACTGAAGGATGAACATTTGCTCCCGTTTCATGTGCAACGAGTCCAGAAACTGTCTCCAGGGGATTATCCAAATCGTATTGAATTCGCCCGCTGGTTTCTGCAGCAGAACGCGCTAAATCCACATTTTGGACGAACTGTGCTTTTCACCGATGAATGTACCTTCACACGTGAAGGTACATTTAACACACACAATGCACATGTATGGGCGGATGTCAATCCACATGCTACGTATCCACATGCTCATCAGAGACGCTTTTCCATCAATGTTTGGGCAGGAATCCTCGGAGACCACCTAATCGGACCGTACCTTCTTCCTGAACGCCTCAACGGTAAAACATACCTCACATTTCTGCAACATGTGCTGCCAGACCTGTTAAACGTTGTTCCTCCACGCATCCGGCGGGTCATGTGGTTCCAGCACGATGGAGCGCCAGCCCATTACGTACGAGACGTCCGCAACTATCTGGACATCACATTTCCGAACAGATGGATTGGTCGAGGTGGTCCTGTTGCTTGGCCTGCTCGCTCGCCAGATCTTTCACCCCTCGATTTCTTTTTTTGGGGACGATTGAAGGCTCTTATGTATGAGACACCCATTGAATCCCCCGAGGAACTGGTCGCCAGACTTTCCGCCGCTGTAGGGGAAGTGCTCGAAAAGCCTGATGTTTTCGCGAATGTTCGCCGTTCCATTCGTCGCCGTTGTTCTGCGTGCATAACCTCTGGTGGTCACAATTTTGAACATTTATTGTGATTACATGTTAATAAATATGCTTTGGTAACATAATCCTAATTTGTGTCTTTTTACCTCGTATCACAGCACACAATGTGTGGCCATGGTAAACTGAACTGTGCTCAGGAGTAGAAATTTCAAACCCCTCTCCCCAGAAACTTAACCACGTCTAACGATTCAGATTTTGGGCTGAAAATTTAAGTCTAAGCTTTAGAAAGCATTTAATGAGACAAAAAAAATAACGGTATAAAATAGTTGTTCGTTACTCCAAAGTCTAAAGCGCCCTCTATCGGAATTTTTTGAAAATTTTCTTTAAAATTTATTTTCAAGAAAATACTGACATAAAGAATAATTTTAGCAAAACGCGGCAGTAGTTAGAGCCTAATCTACGACACAAAGATCGGGAATAACTGATTTTTGTTCTGGGGGGAGAAGGGTTTCAAATTTCAAATTTCAGTTTACGCTACTTAACTACTCGTTAGGACTCAGATTTTTAGATCAAAATTTAAGTTTAAGTCTAAGCTTTCGAAATCATTTAAAGAAATACAAAAAATAACGTTAAAAAATAGTTGTTTGTTACTCCAAAGTCTAAAGCGCCCCCTATCGGCATTTTTTGAAATTGAACTTTAAAATTTTATTTCAAGAAAATACTGGCATAAAGAAAATTTTTTGCAAAAACCGCAAACGAATCGACCAATTTTTCCATGTTTTATAATCATTTGAAATTTCGGACCCTAAACTTTAATGCCCCCTATTTCCTTGGGAATACGTCTGGGACCCTTAGTCTCCTATTTAATATTATTTGTCTTTAAGTGTACTATAACCCCTTACAGTTCTGCCCATCTTTTATGAATCACCCTGTATATCCAAGTCATGTTACCAGGTACGTATTAACTTGCAATAATTCTAAAAATTTCATGTCTTTTTAGATACTACATTGCAATAATTTACACATATTATTCATTAACACCTCAAGTAATACAGAAAATAAATAATTCAATACCATAATAGTTCAACATTTTTATGAGAATACTTGTGAGCATAATAAAATAATATTTCAATTTTCAACAAAAATATACAAGAATAAATATCAGAATTCATACTTCCTAATTTTTCGGAATAAAATGAACAATAATAATTACTAAATGCTTTCAAGAACAATTTTTGTTCTTAAGTTTAATTGACGAATTCGTGAATAATTATAAGTCAATATTCTAAAGATAGTAAAGTCATTCATCAAAATTTGAAGTATAGTTCTCCAAATTATCAAGAAATAGTGAGTAAAATAGTTAAATTTACTATTATAGTAGTTCTTAGAAATTGAGTTTGTCATAATATAGTAGACTGCACAATACGTTAGACACTTCATATTTAGCTTTGATTTCAGTTTTTATTTATTTTATTTATTTTTATTTTTTTAAGAACAAGAGTAAATATCTCACTTCCAGTAAATAAACTTTAAATTACTTAACAAAATATGAAACTCTCTATCTTTAACAATTAATAAATTAGAAATCAACTAAAATATTGTAAATATTAACAAAAATAAAGGAATAAATTAACTTACAGGATAGTATTGCTCACGATTAATTTCCGGGATGAACAAGGCTATATTTTATTAAAAAAAAAAAAGATGTCACTTTAATATTAATCAGATTTTATCCTCGTGAGTTATAAAATGGTAAGATGTCGTTAGTTTCTTCAATGTTACTGGGAAGTCAAGGGACGTCAGCAAGTAAACAAGGGAATCCAACTACGCTCATATCCGAATTCTTTAGCTTTCACTTTACAGTAGAATGTCTCCACGCCAAAAATGCCATTGCGCAAGTCATTCGATTCTGCTCGGCTTGTATAATATAAAATATATAAATAGGACGTTATCAGTATGATCAGGCCCTGAATTTTATTTTAAATGCAGCGTGATTAAGAGATCAATGGAAGTTTATTTCAAGACACGCGATGATTGTGTCACAAAACTTTAACTAAATGGCTGTCATAAATCACACTCTTAGTGTAAGCAACAGTCGAGATATTTAGAGTATTTGCAGTCGAACATTTGAACTGAGTAGTGGCCAACAGTTCCAAAGGGTGTTTCTCTAAAGCATTTATGAGACTGGTTTGAACGTAATATATTTTATTCCATACCCATCAAATATGCACAGCTCCACTATTGAAATAGAAGATTGGAAACCGTAGTAGGGCTTTACTACTTCCGTCAGTTTCTGATGATGTGGTTGAGATGATTAGATCTATTAATCTTTTTGGAGAGAAGAAAAACTATCGACGTGTAGAATGAACTTCCCCAGTGACAAAATTTGGACACTTCAAAATGCGTAAAAAATATGTCTTCCAAGCCAGTGTATGCGGTATAAGTATCAAAAAGATTTAGCTCAAAGTTACATGGCACGCTCTATGGAACCAACGAAATCTGTGTTAGGTGGAAAAACAGAGGATAGTAAGAGGCGGGATGTGAAAAAATGGGGCAAAGGAGGTGTCATTTGACGCCATGTCGTAATTCTTTCTTTTACAGCGGAATTTTAAAAAAGGTGAAAAGTTTACGCGGGAGTTGAAATGAATCATAGGATATTGAATGATAATTTTAATAAAACTAAAAATGGTATTAGAGATGTTCCAAAGAAATTAAAATTCAATCTCTCAAAATATGAAAAAAATAAAACAGGTGTTTTTTACAAGAAGTGTTGTTTTTAATAGAATAAGAATTAAAAGAATATGTTGATTAAAGATATGAAATTACAATATAAATGATATTTAAGATATTAAAAGACAGGGAAAAAGTAGAAGTGTAAGAATTTGGAATAAATTAATTAAGGTAAAATGTCGAATTTTTTTTTTATTATTACATATATATAAATATTTTCACAAAAAATTAGCATTATAGGTTAATATAAATATTAAATTCATAAACTTAACAAAACTGTATTGTTTCCTTTTTGCAAACTGTTTTATATGTAGGGCGATGGTACAATGAACAACTATAAACTGTGTAGTATATATATTTTGCAAATACGCAGTGTCATTAGTTTTACTCTGCAATAATATATAAAACTTAAAACTTGTCAAAATTAAGTTTGAAGAAAATGTTGGCTTTTTTTTTCACACATTTTTTTTTAATTAAAAGAAAAGTAAACATTATGTCAGAGATAATAATCAAAATTAGCCAACTTTAAAAAAAAAACACTGATTTTTTTTTTAAATTATTAAAATTGAACTTAATATGATTACAAGTGTCACTTATCATTATTAAAGTCCATTTCAGTAGCGGAGCAGAAATACAAAATTTGACATTACTTGTGTAAAATCGATAAATCTGAGCTGTCCTATATATAGGACGATGGTAAAATGTGAGTCAAAATGAAAGGATGGAAACGGAAACATGTATGGATGGACTTCAATATCTCTGCATCTATATATCAGGAACTAAGTGTTGTGTTATAGTGTACAACAATTTTATGAATTGCTACTAGCTGGAATAACAACCCGATGTGTTGCAGTTGCATGCCATGAGATCTTTCGATTTTGGTGGAAAAGGAAACCTAATTTAATTCTACATAAAAAAAAGTATAATATTTTGTTTAATTTATTATGAGTAAGAAATCGTGTGTACAATGTAAATGAACTGAGAATTACGAAACTTCATTTTACAATTTACTTGATTTTGATGCAGTTATAGTAGAATATCTCTATAAGGTAAAGGAAACATCGTATGTGCAATAAAATTCCATTGGTCAAGAGAATTTTGGATAAAAATTAGGCGAGCTTGCCATTATTGCCAAGCTAATGTTTGTTTACTTCTCTAACTCGTGTAAGCGAATTCGTCCAATTGAATATCATGAAGTTCTGTAGTATGGGTTGCTATGGTTTGGACAAAAACTTTTAATCTGAGCAAATGGTCTGTACGTATATGTTCAGATTCCATGCTCAAAACTCTGTGTTCTATCACAGTCCATCCAATTTAAACATTTCAAACAAATTCGGAAAATATGTTTTTATACAAGTCAATGCTATTAAAATCTGTAAGCTTTTTGCTACAAATTTTAGCAAATGTGGATGTAAGTCATGTGAATATTGTTTTTCTTTATATTACATTTTTGAAAAAGAGAACCTAAACTAAAAATCCTTAAATAGATTTATTCAAACAAATCAAAAATAAAGTTATTTGTTCATTTCTGATAGCAGATGATATCCCATTATTTTATCTTTTTTCCCTTTTATTTCACAAAAATTGAGTAATTTTTTTGCCAACTTTAGAGAATACGTTAAAAGTTACAAAATAATAATAATAATAATAATAATATATATATATATAAATTTAATATATAATCAAAAAACTAATTTAAATTTTAAAATTCTGAGAGCTTATATTATACCCTCGGATACACGCAGATAACTGCTAATAATTTCATCGTGCTGCGTCCCATATTCTAGGAAAAGTAGTTGTGAAGTACAAACAGACTTGATTTTAATGTAATAAATAAATAATATAATAAATATTTTAATATATAATATTTATTATTTTGTCAAATGGAGATCTAGTACCTTATAGTTTACCTGTATAAAGGCAAATAAAATATCAGCTGAAAGGTTTAAAACAAGCCCAGAATCAAGATCTAATAATGCTTTGTGAAAGCTTTATACAATAACTTGGCTGACAGGTTAAAATGTTCACGCGTCAAAGAACACATTCACTTGCGTTGTATGTTTTTTTAAATGATACCAATCACTCAAATTAACGTCAGAAAAGCGAATTTATCATAATTTTAAGTTGAACATTTTGTGCCTCACTGCTCGGAATAATGACAGAGGTACTGTTATTATACAGGTGCTTCTCCAAGAATTTCTTTACTTTCGGTGATAGAATTCAGATATTGTATAAAGGGCTTATGTTTCCAATGACTACTTCCTGTTCACAATGCACAGAGTTATGTAGTTAGTGTCAAGACTTCCAATGATTTTTTTATTCTGCACTAAACATGATGTATTTAACAGTGTTGTGTTGTAAGTGCTGTATAGGTTGAATCGCGTTTCAATTTTTTATTTGAGATGAGCATTCAATGTCAATTGCAAATTTGTTCAAAATAATGTAGGAAATTAGATAATGTTCATGAAATAGGCCTGCCGTTTTCAAAAACTTATTTTTGTTTTATTTTTTTCATACGATTCTTTTTGACAAAATTGGTCAATTAGAAAAAAAAATCCTTTCGCTGCAACATCGTCATTAAAAAAAAAAACTGTATATCTTTACCTTAAAAGTTAATTGAAGTATACTGAAGTCCCATTTGCAAGGGCAAATTTTTATTTAACATATTTCATTCAATTTTAAAGATTACAGTCATGTAGTTTTTTGTAATGATCTTGTTGCAGCTTAAAGAAAATTTTACTAATCGATCAATTTTGTATGGTATGAAGGGGGCGTATAAAAATTTAAATAGTGTAACTTCTTGGAAAGTAATAGGAAGAGTATTTCATTATCTTATTTCGTACTTTATTTTGAGCATTTTCTTAATTCACATTGCCTTCGTATCTACAGCAGGTAAATAAATTAAAATGCGTTTCAATCTTTTTAGGATAGCCTGTATTGAAAAACAGCGAAAGAATGAAACTAACAACATGACTAACTAAAATCTAGCATCATTAAAAAAAAAAAAAAAAAAAAAAAAAACGCAGTTTTAAATATTGTTGTGCATTTTGTAAATTCAGTTTTTTCCCCTTTCATTTTGTGAGCTACACGAAGAATTGGAATTATTATTATTTTATTGTAGGAAACAGAAACTATTTGGCGACAGCTAATAAATTAAAAGTAAAAGCATTGAACGGTATCATACCGTATTTATGATTTTATAAGGCACACCTCCCTCCTTCCACACAGGCATACACAAATATTTGATCTAAAACGCAAGGTGTGCAATATACTCGGAATATTTTCCACTGTTATATAAAACATCGCATGATTTCGCTAAGTCCCTCCACACAACGAAGTTTCCAGATTTTCATATTTCTAGATTTTCTTCCGTTAAATTAGTAGGCTGCGTTTTATATATGAGATATATCTTTTTTTTCGTCTTTTCTTGCCAAAAACAGACTGCTCATTATGCACGCACGCGTGTTATACATGCGCATATAGGGTAAAAATAACACACACAACGTTGGTTTTATATAGAAAATCTTCCCAAATACCTAGTTCAATGTAACGAATTATTATTTTTCAGTGATAGAAATAATGAACTTCGTTGAGCTTTTATAAATTAAATTTTACATGCTTTTATAATATAATATGCTTTTATAATATAAGCCAATAAATAATACAGATGATTTTTGATGAAACTTTTCCAAACATAAGGGACAATTAAGTAGTTAATCACAGTGACACACAATAGAGGGCTTGACCTATTTAAGTGCCTTTTTTTTTCTTTTTATAATAATGGATTCTGATATCCTATTCTATTATCAATTCACTGTGTATACGTTTTGTATGTATTTTACACTTTTAAATTGAAATAATACAAATTATTTATTTTAATCAATATATGTATAATATATGTATATATATATATAATATAAAAAGGCTTTATACATGCATCATCATCAGCTAGATTATTATGAGAGCACCTAATATTGGCGGGCACTTGCCTAACTCAGGACCAAAAATTTTTTTGTTCTGCAGTAGTAATTTTATTGTAAAATATTATAATGTAATAAGAAATTAAAAATTTCCTGATTCGTTTCAAGACCTGTGTAAATTAAAATTGCCAGTGACTTTATAAGAGCATTTGTAATTTTTTTGCACATTCAAAATTTTAAATTTTCATAATGCTGCCAAAATATTTCTGATTTTTTTTTTATATACATTTTACATTTTTCGATGCGTATTATAATTTATGAATATCTTATCTATAGGGTTCAATTTTTCTTGGCGTAGGTTTTTTTTTTCAAGTTTGAATAGCATTAATTCAGGTTTATTTAACATTATCTTTTTAAAATTATTTTTTAGGAAGAAATTTCTAGGCTAATAATAGTACAACTTGTGTGCATCACGATTCTTAGTTTTTCATTTACATTTTTGCATTCAGTAATGTGTAATAATATTCATACACTTTTCATGTATATAGAAAAGCAGCTGTATCTTCACGGAATGTCTATCCATATATTTAAAGCTGTTTGGTAATTCTGTCAAATCTATTCCATCGAAATTCGATCGAATACGCATGCGTCAAAAAATCACCGGCCAATGAGGTGAGGGTCTATGACTGTCTCTACAAACGTGTTTGGGATCGTATCATCTGTTGTTTTTTTCTGTTGTCACGTTGCGTTAAACCTAGGAAGATATTTATCTAGAACTCACTGTGGAGTGTTTAGAAGGTATTTATTTTATTTATTTATTTTATTTATTGTAATTTGTATGAATACTTAGATGTCCATTTCGGATTTACTGTTTAAAAATGAATTTAGGCTCATAAGTTGGCGAAATCCCGATGGAATTTTTTTTTTTAGATCTCTATCATTTTGTTTATATAGTACAGAAAATAATTATTCAAACGTGTAGAACACGTAATACAAAATTGGACCACTTATGGTCTGTTTATTATCGGGAATGAATCTTATGGTGTTCCGATTGATAATGAATTCGATTATGTAAATATAATGTCAAAAGACGTGCACGGTAGTAATATTTTTATTATTATGTGTTCGAAAAAAGCAGAATCTGAGCATCTGAATATAAGTTATAAAATAAACAGAAATATATTATCTCTATTCGATTTAAAAGTTTTGTCATTACATAAGTGGGCTATTTTATTTGTAAAGAGTATGTATGCATTATATTGTTTGTATGTATACAAATCTTTATAATGTTTTGATTTGCAAACTCTTAATATTTGAATAATGTTTACATTATATTTGTTTGTATGTATACAAACAATATATGTATACAAAGAAGTATATATACAAACAATGTATAATGTATCATGTAACAATATTAATATTTACATTGTATTGTTTGTATGTATACAAATCTTGAATGTTTTAAATGGGCAAATTTGTAATGTTTTTTCTGTTATTTTTTTTAAATGTCAAAAAAAGATAAATTTTCAAACTTGGTATAAATAACTTAGGTACTTTTCTCTATTATCCCATTGACCACTTTTCATAACAAAACAGAAATATATTATCTCTATTCGATTTAAAAGTTTTGTCATTATATAAGTGGGCTATTTTATTTGTAAAGAGTATGTATGCATTATATTGTTTGTATGTATACAAATCTTTAGAATGTTTTGATTTGCAAACTCTTAATATTTGAATAATGTTTACATTATATTTGTTTGTATGTATACAAACAATATATGTATACAAAGAAGTATATATGCAAACAATGTATATAATGTATCATGTAACAATATTAATATTTACATTGTATTGTTTGTATATATACAAATCTTGAATGTTTTAAATGGACAAATTTGTAATGTTTTTTTATGTTATTTTTTTTAAATGTCAAAAAAAGATAAATTTTCAAACTTGGTATAAAAAACTTAAGTACTTCTCTATTATCCCATCGACCACTTTTCATAACAAAATACTATCGCCAAACTGTATGATTAAATGCCAAAATTGCAGTCCCATTTACTTGATGTCGAAAACATTATACGTGTTTTTTATGTCATCAAGTGGTTTTTAATTCAACATTTGCGTGTATTTTTCATTATGTTTATTTGATTTATTAGTTATTTCATTAATTAAAATAACAATTGTATCCTTAAATTCTTATATTTTATTTATTTATTTTAATATTCCAATGACAACGTTCTCCCATTTATTTGGCGATAGTTTTTTTTTTTTATGAAAAGTGGTCGATGAGATAATAGAGAAGTACCAAAACTTAATTACGTATATGAGTATATTCTTTGACAGTATTAATCATTACTCGATATTTTAAAACTGCATCATATTTGTAGAATTATATTAATTTAAACAATGCTTCTATTGAAGTGTGAAGAACCATATACCTCTATGAAGAACCATATATTTACATAATTGTCTTCATTAGCAATCGGAACACCATAAGATTCATCCCCGATAATAAACGGACTATAAGTGGTCCAATTTTGTATTACGTGTTCTACGATATTTTTACATACATTTAAATAATCATTTTCTGTACTATATAAACAAAATGATAGAGATCTAAAAAGACAATTTCCATCGGGATTGATTTCGCGAACGTTAAAAAAGCCTAAATTCATTTTTAAACAGTAAATCCGAAATGGACACCTAAGTATTCATACAAATTATAATAAATGAAATAAATAAATACCTTCTAAACACTCCACAGTGAGTTCTATATAAATACCTTCCTAGGTTTAACGCAAAGTGCAAGAAAAAAACAACAGGAGATGATCCCAAACACGTTTCTAGAGACCGTAATAGACCTTCACCTCATTGGCCGGTCCTACCGGAAGATTTTTTTTATGCATGCGTATTGGGTCGAATATTGTTGAAACATTTGACAAAATAAGCAAACTGTTTCCACCTAGGTATTTATACACAATACAACAAATAAAATAAATGCCTTCAAAACCCTTTTGATCATCACATCAGCGTGCAAGACAATTTTTTTACCGGAAACCGTTTGATGAATTTCATTATTTTTCCGTTATCGATTGACAAATTTTACGATTTTACCGCTAACGATTGCTGAATTTCACAATTTATCGACTATTGATTAACGAATTTCATGATTTTTTCCATGAACATTTGTCGAATTGCACAAAAAAAATTAAGAATATCGTCAAATTGTCTTGGGTAAAAAAATTTTGAATATTGTCAAATGCCATCGAGAAAAAAGTCTCTTTGTCAAATGATTTTGAAGAAAAAATCGGGAAATTCACAAAATGGTTTCGGAAAAAACTTCACCAAATGGTTTCAAAATTCTTTGAGTGACAGCGGGAAAAAAAATTTCATTTTACATTCAATCATCGCAATTGGCGAGTGTGACTAAGTTTAGCCAGTGGTGGCAATAACATCAATCACCAATTTCCAGTATTACTCGCCGATTGGTGAATGTTAATTTTGTCTTATATCACAAACTGTATTTACATATACTACTAGATATAATGATTATGAACCATGATTTTTCTGTTATTGGGCGAGATTCATGTTTTTTCAGCAATTCTTTGACGAAATTAGTGTTTTTTCAGCGATCCTTTGAAGAATTTCGCATTTTTCTCACGATCCTTAACGAAATTCGCATTTTCCAGCAATTCTTTGATAAAATACATTTTATTCTGCAATTTTTAGACGAAATTTAGTAAAAAAGCGTGATCTTTTGGTGAAATTTCCTTTTTTGCGATTCTTTGACAAAATTTGCTTATCTTTCGCGATCCTTTTGCATAATTACGTTTTTTCTGTGGTCTTTTAACAAAAGTCATGTTTTCCCATTATCCTTTGATAAAGTAGTGTTTTTTCCTCAATCATTTGACAAAATCTGTTATTTTCCCCCCGCGAAGATTGGTTAGATGTTTTTAGTCTGCAGGTGCCCTAAAAAGTCTGTGACGCCCGTTGCTGCATCGCACACATTCTTCCATGGGGCATCGAACGAAGTAAATTCAACCTAAAGAATCATTGTTTCATTCCTGACATTTCTCGAAAGAAACAACGTTCAACTCATTGACTGAATTGTAAAGGACGAAATGTGTCAATTAGCAGAAAGTGCGCAATTTGTTCGTTCATGGAAAAAATCGTGAAATTCGTTAACCGATAGTCGATAAAATTCGAAATTCGTCAATCGATAGCGGAAGAAGTGCAAAATTCATTAATCTACACAGTGGAAAAATCGCAAAATTCATCAACTGGTTTCGGGAGAAAAATTTTTCGAATATCGTCGAATTTCTTCGAGAAAAAAATTCACAATCTGCCAATTTCGGGGATGAAATTTACCAAATGGTTTCAAAATTTGTCGCGCGACAGCAGAGAAAAAAAATCTTTTTCCATTCAATCATCGCAATTGGTGAGTGTGACTATTATGTTTGACCAGTGGTGGCAATAAAGTCCATTGCCAAATTTTCAGTATTACTCGCTGTTTGGCAAGTGCTAATTTTGTCCTATACTTCAAAACCCTTTTGATCATCACATCAGTGTGCAGGACAATTTTTTTTACGGGAGACCATTTGATGAATTTCGTGATTTTTCCGTTATCGATTGACCAATTTTACTGCTATCGATTGTTGAATTTTATAATTTATCAACTATTGATTAGCGAATTTCCTGATTTTTTCCATGAACGTTTGACGAATTACGCAAAAAAAATAAGAATATCGTTAAATTGTCTTGGGTAAAAAAAAATTTAATATTGTCAAATGCCTTCGAGAAAAAGGTTGCAAGTTGAAACGGCTGTGACTTCTTTTTCATGTTATGCATCTCCGGTGTCCATCCCCCCCCCCCCCAAGTGGGCCACTTTTCTAAATTTTGCACATACCCCTCATGTGATATATCGGTGGAAAAGTCTTTGACCACTTATTCATGTTATGCATCTCCGGGGTCCATCCCGCCCCCCCCCTAAGGGGGGCACTTTTCAAAATTTTGTTGACACCCCTCATGTCATACATTGTTGGAAAGGTCTGTGACTGCTTAATCATATTATGCATCTCCGGTGTCCATCTCCTCACTTTGCCCCCCCCCCCCCCAAAGGGTACTTTCTAAATTTTGCACATTACCCTCATGTTATATATCATTGGAAAGGTCTGTGACCACTTAATCATGTTATGCATCTCCAATGTCCATCTCCCCACTTTGCCCCCCCACCCCCCTAAGGGATACTTTTCTAAATTTTGTTGACACCCCTCATGTCATATATCATTGGAAAGGTCTGTGACCACTTAATCATATTATGCATCTCCGATGCCCATCTCCCCACTTTCCCCCCCCCCCCAGGGATACTTTTCTAAATTTTGTTGACACCCCTCATGTCATATATTGTTGGAAAGGTCTGTAACTGCTTAATCATATTATGCATCTCCGATGTCCATCTCCCCACTTCCCCCCCCCCCCCCCCAAAGGGTACTTTCTAAATTTTGCACATTACCCTCATGTTATATATCATTGGAAAGGTCTG
Organism: Maratus michaelseni; assembly: GCA_963931845.1. Classification (NCBI taxonomy): domain Eukaryota; kingdom Metazoa; phylum Arthropoda; class Arachnida; order Araneae; family Salticidae; genus Maratus; species Maratus michaelseni. The sequence goes on along the minus strand of OZ007590.1, from coordinate 249,311,089 downwards.
TGACCACTTAATCATATTATGCATCTCCGATGTCCATCTCCCCACTTTGCCCCCCTCCCTCCCCCAAAGGGTACTTTCTAAATTTTGCACATAACCCTCATGTTATATATCATTGGAAAGGTCTGTGACCACTTAGTCATATTATGCATCTCCAATGTCCATCTCCCCACTTTGCCCCCCCACCCCCCTAAGGGATACTTTTCTAAATTTTGTTCACACCCCTCATGTCATATATCATTGGAAAGGTCTGTGACCACTTAATCATATTATGCATCTCCGATGCCCATCTCCCCACTTCCCCCCCCCCCGAAGGGGTACTTTCTAAATTTTGCACATTATCCTCATGTTATATATCATTGGAAAGGTCTGTGACCACTTAATCATTTTATGCATCTCCAATGTCCATCTCCCCACTTTGCCCCCCCCCCCCAAGAGATACTTTTCTAAATTTTGTTGACACCCCTCATGTCATATATTGTTGGAAAGGTCTGTAACTGCTTAATCATATTATGCATCTCCGATGTATATCTCCCCACTTTGCCCCCCCCAAAAGGGTACTTTCTAAATTTTGCACATTACCCTCATGTTATATATCATTGGAAAGGTCTGTAACTGCTTTATCATATTATGCATCTCCGATGTCCATCTCCCCACTTTGCCCCCACCAAAGGGTACTTTCTAAATTTTGCACATTACCCTCATGTTATATATCATTAGAAAGGTCTTTGACCACTTAATCATATTATGCATCTCCGATGTCCATCTCCCCACTTTGCCCCCCCCCGTACTTTCTAAATTTTGCACACAACCCTCATGTTATATATCATTGGAAAGGTCTTTGACCACTTAATCATATTATGCATCTCCGGTGTCCATCTCCTCACTTTGCCCCCCCCCCAAGGGGTACTTTCTAAATTTTGCACACAACCTCATGTTATATATCATTGGAAAGGTCTGTCACCACTTAATCATATTATGCATCTCCCATGTCCATCCCCCCACTTTGACCCCCCAAGGGTGTACTTTTCTAAATTTTGCATACACCCCTCATGTGATTTATCGATGGAAAAGTCTGTGACCACTTAATCATATTATGCTCCCCACTATGAAATTTGTCAAGTTAAAGCAACTATAAATTTTACTTTTATGGTATTATCAAGTTGTTTGCCGTCAAATTTTGACGGGTTCCATCTAGTTATTATATAAAGCAAAAATAACTATTCAAGCTTTCTGTGAGGATTCGAAATTTCTGAATAGAAAATCCTCTACATTTGACAACACTGAGTATTGTTTAGCTGGGTAGCATTATTTTGTAGCCGTTTGTAATAAATACACTGCAAAAAAATATATATAATTTCTAGTAGTGGTTCTAAATACGTCATATTGTCTTCGAAATGATCAGCTTCAACAAATATGGACAGTTTTGGAGGTAACAGATTTTTTCCAATTTGATGAGCAATCAAGTATTCTTTCTTCTTGTATTTTTCTGCTCAAGATCTATCTTTGTTTAAAAACAGATTTAAAATGCGGAGTTTTGTTTTATTTCTTTTATTTGTTCGACTGTGAATATTTTTCGAAAGTTACAGATTAGTCTGAAAAACTTTAAACTTTTCTACGATGCCTGAAAAATTTTGCTGCCTCATAATATTAAAATCCATGTGTCGAGTCACTACATTGACGTTCGAGGGTCTTAAAATAAAATTGCATCAATTTAAAAGAGAAAGAAATATTCTGTTAATAAACGGAAATTTGTATTACTACGTTAATTTAACTATATCTTGAAAAACGAAGCATTTCGGGGCATATTTTTTATCAATTAATAAAGTAGAAGAATCTGTAATATTTCTGGAGAAGGTATTTTTATCGTATTAGAAAATCTATAACGCCATTACAAAGTACCAGAAAAGGCCCGGAAGTTACAACTATTATACTCGAGTTTACAAAAATTTGACAAATAAAGGAACACAAAAAAGATGTTTACTTAGAACACTCCATTTTCGTAAATATAGCTACATAAATATAATAACATTACTTGAAATAGATCCACGTGTACTTTCATTATCACTATCCATTACTCTTAATATTCAATATGCAATTAAAAGTGAAGATTCGAAAAAGAACACGATACTCGCACCACCAAAGATGACCAATTTAAACTTGCCATGAGCACAGAAGATTACCCATATTGCTCAAACTTGATAAGGCAGATGTTCGGTAATTATTCAGCTATATCATGCACTAATTATTTTTGAAGAGGAATAAGCTTTCGAAAATCGACTTTTGGCCACCTAAATTGGCTAAATACTCCACCGTGTACCGATGCAATTCAAAAAGTTGTAGGAGAGGCTCAAGTAGTCATTTTCAAATAAATTGAACAGTTGGAATTATCAATAATTAATAAAATATTTATGAGAATAATGAATAGTTCAAACTAATTATTAATAACAAAATAAATATAGTAGTTACTTTAAATAACAGATTTAACCCATTAAAGCCGAAATTATTTTCCTCTTTAAAATGCAAAACTTACATTTCACACCAGTATTTTTAAATTAGCAATTGTTGCTTGCTTTATCAAGAATTTGGAGTCATAAAATAAAGGCAATGTTTCCGTAAAAAAATACTGGTTAAAAAACAAAAAAAATGGTTGAAACTTATCTGGTACCATATGGTACCGCTAGGCTTTAATGGGTTAAGATACTGAATTACATCAAGTTACGGTTATCAAATTACTGTGACAATAGCGATTCAAAGGAGCAGAGCTTCAATTATGTAAGTTTTCACATAAAATAAACAGTCCTGTATTATCAGTGCAAGTAAATAACCTTATTTCCTGTTACAATTCATAAGATCTTCTAAAATAACTTGCAGTAATACTAATACGAAAGAAATGAAACTGCAGACCGAAAGTTTCAAATCTTATATAAAATAAGTTCAAAATAAAAATGCGATTTATAGAGATGGCGGTGACGATCCTAATCAGCAGAAAATAGTTAGAACTATAATCAATATTTATTGTATATACTTCTTTATGTACTGAGTTGTTTTGCCAGGGATGAATTATCAAACATTCAAAAAAGAAAATTTTTGCAAAAAAAGTCTTCGGAACAGCTTTTGTGACTTTAAAGAATGTCTTTATTTGAATGGGGAAGGTTTGAGTCGCAAGAACTCCTTCTTTGCGAATAAAAATTAGATTTATAGGGCTGGCGATGAGGATTCTAATCGGCAGACAATAGTTAGAAATATAATCAATATTTATAGCACTTCTTTCTGTACCAAGTTGTTTATACAGAGATGAACTATCAAACATTGAAAACAGAAAATAAGTCTTCGGAACAGTTTATGTGACTTTAAAAAATATCTTTATTTGAATGGGAAGGGTTTAAGTTCCAAGAGCACCTACCTTTTCTAATAAAAAATGCGATTTAAAGAGCTGACATTAAGGATCCTAATCAATAGAAAATAGTTAAAAATATAATTAATATTTATAGCACTTCTTTATCTACCGAGTTGTTTATCCAGCGATGAATTATCAAACATTGAAACAGAAAATAACAGTCTACGGAACAGCTTACATGAACTTGAAAAAAGTGTTTATTTGAATGAAGAAGGTTTGAATAGAAAGAGCCCCTCCCTTTTCTAATAAAAATGCAATTTATAGAGCTGACGATGAGCATCCTAATCAGCAGAAAATAGTTAGAAATATAATCAATATTTATCGCACTTCTTTATGTACTGAGTTGTTTATCCAGAGATGAATTGTTAAACATTGAAAACAGAAAATAACAGTCTTCGGAACAGTTTATGGGATTTTATAAAATGTCTTTATTTTAATTGGAGAGTGTTTGAGTGCCAAGAGTCCCTCAATTTTCTAATAAAAATGCGATTTAAAGAGCTGATGTAGAGGATCCTAATCAGCAGAAAATAGTTGAAAGTATAAATAAAATTCACAGCACTTTTCTGAGTTGTTTTCCCAGAGATGAATTAACAGATATTGAAAACAGAAAATAACAGTCTTCGGAACAGCTTGTGCGACTTTTTAAAAATGTCTTTATTTGAATGGGGAGGGTTTGAGTCCCAAGAGCCCCTCCCTTTTCTACTCTCCTGGTTAATCCAGAAAATATGGCCGTATAATTCTGAAAGTATTTGGGAGAGTTTTTTTATTTAATGCTATGTACTTTTCAGATGTAGTCTTGCCATTATTTTGAAGACACTATTAATAATCCTCCTCTTTTGTAGTATTTCCATATATTGCATTATTTTCTAGGTCATTTGCCTTCAGCATAAATAAGTCGTAATAAAAATAATGCAAATAAATAATTGAGCTACTTAACAAATACATTTGTCTGATGCGCCAATAATCGTAGTCAGTTATAGCAACAATCTCAAATTACGCAATTCACTATAAGATTCTTCAAACGCACTATAATGGCATAAAATGTAATAAGACAACTTTTCTAAAAAATAATACAAGAATTCATGGTATATGATGTATAATAAACTATTTGTATTCAAAGTACCATCTTTTAAAATATAAAAACTATAAAAATTCAGTGAACAAATTTAAAACAAGTACCTTATGTTAAATCTATTCTAGATTACAAAATCTTAAAAGAAAAAAAAAAATTACACATTTATGTCTAACGACCTATTGATAAAAATTATACAAATTGTAACAATACAAAAGTTTTCAACAAAAGTATTTTCATTTTTATCACTTAAATCTCTTTTGAAATTCTTTTCAAAAGGTAACAAATGATAAATTGTATTTTCGCCCTTCCTTTTGATGACGTCAGGAGCATAAACATAAAAGTGATTTTTGAATACATGACTGATATTTGCCGAAGAAAGGAAAAGAAAAAAGAAAAAGAAAAAGAAAAAAGCACCACGGATCTTCTTAATCTTTCTGAGTATAGTTTAATCGCTTTGCTTTTTTAACTTTTGATATTATCAATGCATTTATTTCAGTGATGATTGTGTCATTTGCAATTTCAGTGCGAATTCAGAAGTAACAGCAGTCTTTGAAGGTCACTTTGGTTATGCGAAAATTTAATAGGTTCACAAAAAGCTTTTGTAAATATCTTTATTGATTCAGCTTAAAAAAAAAAAAAGAAAAGAAATTCTGCATTGTGTGAATGGCACTTACCGCTTTAACGCTCGTATGCCTTTTATCTAGGGATGGAGGGAGGGGGGAGATCTTGTAGCATTTTATTTATTTATTTATTCATCTCAAGATTTAAAATAGAAATATTTAAAGTTAAATTCACTTTTTAAATATACATTTGAGTTAAGCGTTTTTGTTATCTAATGTGTTTTTGTTCATTAGTTCTTTTATGATTTTATGTAGTATTAAAGTTGTTCAATAGATTAAAAATATATAAGGCTTGAAAGTGGCCCATTTTATTACTTTGGCTTAAAATAATTTTTATTTAAATACTAAAACTATTTATCGAACAATTAAAAAAAAAACAATATTTGTGTTATAAAAGTTAAGAAAAGTTCACGGAAGCTGTTCATAAGAGTATTTTGTTTTTTGAAGGTTAAATAGTTATAAGAGATGAGACGGGTTCGATTTTTATACCAGTCTTAGGGAAACGGGGAAAAAAAAGGAAAATACTTCCTGTTTGAGAAACAAGAATGTAGTCCACATTTCTTAGAGGATTTTACAATCTTTTAAAAATCAATTTGAAAGAGAACTGAATTGTTATTGATGGGTTATAAGAATAAATGTTCTTCCTCATTCTGAAGCCTTTGTATGGTCAGTGTTAGTGACATAAAGAAACAGTGTGTTATCCCTTGTCTATCCTCGCTTTCTGTTTTAAGTTATTTTTCAGAATTATTAGAAAACGGAACTCATAACTTTATCCCATAGTTGTGCAATAATATTTTAAAAGTAAGAATTGTAACTTTTGCAGATTTCTGCCTGTTTTTAGATATAAATAACAATTTTTTCATTTCAAACAGATTTTCAGAGAGATGGAAACCACGAAACGGTGTCATCAGGGAGTATTTACGATTAATACTTATTTATATGTAAGAAGAGATTTTTAAATGAGGACATTCATCGTGAAACAATTTTAATATGTTATTAATAATTTCCTATTGAGTGCTTGCAGTATCGGTCTCGGGCTCTGATGTCACAAAAATTTTTCTGGTTCGGACTTCAAATCACCTGGCTCAGACTTCGGAAAATTAACCCCAAACACATCTCTACTTTAAGATATGACTGATCTGTTGAAAGAGAAACGAGAGAAAAGAGAAAAGATTTCCTGATTATTCAAGAAGGCATTACAAGTAAAAACAAGTTACATTTTCTAGGCGATGTATCGTCGTCTTCAGGCGAGAACGAGCCAAGTACAAAATCGCCCAGTAGAGTTTTGTGCGGTAGAACATCGACAGTTACACATAAACGTGTTTGTTTTTATGAGAATTAAATAGCTAATGACAGACGATGGATCTACTCAACGGGAGGATGATTTTCTAATTATGCAAGCAGCAGTATAAGTAAAAGTTAATTATACTCTCACCTTTGACTCATAGAAGGCGATATATCGTCGTCTTGAAGCAAGAATGAGATAAGTACAAATTTGCGCAATGGAGACGTAGACCTTTGTACAACTGATTTTCTGATTATTCAAGTAGCAGTATAACTAAAAACAAATTACATTTTCATTTCAGATGTACTATCACTTTTGACTCATAGAAGGCGATATATCGTCTCCTTTGAGCAAGAGTGAGACAAGTAATCAATCTTATTTATCAGAAAATTAAATATAAATATGAAAATGGAACCTATCTATAAGTGAATTCTGTCTTAGACGGAAAATTTCATGGTCCCGGAGAACATATAACAGACTGTGTCTGCTAAAGCAGAAAACAGATTGAAAAAAAAATTGTTACCAGTCCCTTGCGAATCCGTCTTAGCAGGTTTTACTGTCTAATTAGAGGAAATCAAAATATTTTTTTTTTCAATAGAAGTATTTCCTTTTTATCTATCAAACCTTTTTCTGAAATTCTTTGAAAAGGTAAATCTTATAATAAATTCTATTTTGCTCTTCCTTTTCATGACGTCAGAAACATGAATATAAAAATGATTTTTGAATAAATGGCTCCTATCTGCCGAAGAAATGAATAAAAAAAAGCTGCAGATATTCTAAATCTTTCTGTGAGTGTACTTTAATCACTTTGGTTTTTAACTTTTTATCTTTTCAATTCATTTATTTCAGTGATAATTCTATCAGTTGCAATTTCAGCCTGATTTCAGAAATAGCGTTCTTTGAAGTCAGTGTCATTGTGAAAAATTTAATTCGTTCAAAACAGCCTTTTGTAAATACCAGATGATTGAATAGTCAGAGAAAAAATAAAAATTCATTAATTCGAAAAGTATAGACAGTAGCAAGAGGTATTTTTCACAGATATGTACAGATGTACACATATATGTAAGACTTGAGATATTTTTAATAACTAAATTTCTACTGCAAAAATAATTATATTTACAAAACAAGAGGCTTTTCACTTGTGTCCACGGGCTGATTACCGCCGGGGCTACCAGGTAAATTTGAATATAAATTTTCTCCTTATATAAACGCAGAATTTCTGTCATAATTAAGGCAAAAATATCTATTCGTTTTTACCGGTGAAAATTTGCCCCGGCGGTAATCAGGCCAATTTGTGTCAGTTGTTTCTACAGCATTGGAGCATAGTTAGCAAATAAACTGGCGTTACAGATGTTTAATTTGTCGAATGCCATTAGTGAGAATAGTTATCAGACGTGGCGATATATTTTGCAGAGCATCGAAAAGGATTTTGCAGCTATTTTAGCAATATACTTTTTAATATAAAAAAAAATCCCTTTGTTTTTCTGTACATTTATGTGAAAACCGCATCTTGCTACTTTCTATATGTCTCGAATTATTGATTTTTTTTTCCTTCCGTAACCCTGTACTTATATCGATTCTAACTTTATAAAATTATCTACACTGTGTGAACTATGATTATCACCTTAAAACTCTTATACTTTGCACAGGGGAAAATGAATCAAATTTCACAACATTTTGTTCATTCGTTTATACAAATTGACATATTTAATGAGCTTTAATATTTAAATGTATATTTGATTCATTTATTTAGGGTTCCGATCATGTCACGAAACCCTATTAGTCCCGCTTCGTTGTCTGTCAGTCACAGATACGGATCTTACAGTCATGAAACTTACAGTCCAACTTACAGTCATGAAATTTTGTGTACATATAGTTGAATACCTACTATGAAGCTCAAAATCATAAAACTTGAAAAAAATCGTATTATTGTAATGTATCGAGATAAAAAACCAAAAATCTAACAGCCTTTTCTTGTTAAATTTAAACATTCTTCGTTATAGCAGTTGCCAACAATTAAAAATCCACAATAAAATTCTTTCTATAATAATTAATTTCTATTGAAAGATTTCCACGTGAAAAATGAAAATAAAATAAAAAATTTCACCAATTGAAAAAAAAGATTAATATGACGTCACATTGGTGATAAAACGGAAATTTTCAAATATTTCTGAATAATACAAGGTGTATGAGTATGTCTAAATACAGAAAGCAGCTTAATATGACGTCATTAAAGAATTAAAAAGAAAATTAATCTGACGTCTAACATTTTGAAGGTCTCTATACAACATGTTTAATTTTGAAATTGATTTCTTTTTTAATATCGCATTTAGTCCACATGACAGATATTATTATGACAGAGTATATTAGCGGTCTTCGCCCGCTATCGGACGGGTTCAGATTTTCGAAAAAATGAGAAAAATAGACCGGTAAGTTTTTACTTTATAAAAGACATATTTTTTTTAATTTTTTTTTTTTGAAAATGAAATTTATTTGGATTTATTAAAGAAAGGATAAAGTGTTTTGAAAGGAATATTAAACAAAACCCTTTGTGCGATCTTCGATCACACTTACCCACTTGTTTTGTTTCTTATTAAATGGCGTTTTTCCTGAAGTTCTTTCTTTCTTTATTTCTTTTTCTTTTTTTTTTTCTCAAATTAAAATTTTTAATAAATGTTTAATATATTAAATATTATGAGACATAAAAAATATACTTACTTCACCGACTTTGTATAATTCATAGGTTTGATTCTAAATCAAATTACGAAATTGCGCTTTGCATCATTCTGATCATTTTTTGCCTACGAGGCTTAACACAGAGAGATTTACTAAACTCGAACGAATGAACTTGTGCGAACTTTAAATGGATGACAAACCACTACAAACAGTTTTAAGGAATCGAAACCAAGCTACGCTTTTTCTGCCTAGTGGCTAGAGCCTTTACAAGCATGGCAAATATTTCTTAGTCTAGTAAAATATATTATAACCACGAACAAAAATATTACAATAACTTCTTCCGAGTTACCCAAAAGCATTCTTTATCTTTAGAAACCTCTGAAACCAACATATTTTCGAGGTTTAAAGAAGCATATATAAAAACGAGTTTTCTTTTGCTGCCACTGATTTTCGGAAACGTTTCCGAGTAGTTTTTATAGTGTGATCAGTTTTCTAAACTCGAAATACAGGTGTTTCAAATACTATCAATTTTCAAGTAAAATGTTTCATGTTCAACAAACATATTTTACAGACAAACATGATAAATTAATAGCATTAACATTAACATTAAAATAAATATATTTTGTTACTCTTGCCTGTATAAATTCAGTTATGCAGCTGAAAATGTTCAATTGAGAATTGATGCCATCCGACAAAAATTATATTCCGGTTTGAGAAAACTGATTAATACACTATAAAAACTACTCGGAAACCTTTCCGAAAATCAATTGCAACAAAATAAACTTTGTTTTTATAAATGCTTTTCTTTAAATCTCGAAAATATATAGCTTTTAGAGGTTTTTAAAGATAAAGAAAGCTTTTCGGAATCCTGTGTGATTCGGGAGAGGTTACTGTATATTTTCGTTCGTGGTTATATTATATTTTCGTAGATGAAGAAACAATTGTCTTTTTTTTTTATAAAGTAGATAGTAGTGGATTTTAAGGAAATAATTCGTTTATAGTAAAGTGTGATAATTTATTTATGTTAAAAAAAACGGCATTAAAATTAATAAGTTTGATTTCAATTTGTCTTGTCTTACAGATATGGTTTTATCTAATTTATAGGTTTGATAAATTGCAATAATCTTCTTCTGCTTATTAGCAAAAATAGAAAAATATGAAAATTAAGTAAAAGTTCTTGACAGCTGCGTATAGAATTATTTGTCTTTCTGAGGATTAAATGCCTAGTAATAGATGATTAGTCTCATGAAAGAGAAATTGCCTTTCCGATTGTGCAACAAGCGGTATAAGTAAAACATAATTAATCTCAATTTGAGTCATACATAACGACATGTCATACCTAATCACTCCAGAGCAATAGTATGATAAGGGAAAAAGTCTAGTCCAGAGAAAGATGTATTTAAACAAAAAAGTATATTATTAATAATTTAAATTTAAATAACTTTTCGTTTGAAAGAAAATTTAAAGTAATTCTGATGAATAAAATTAAAAACGAAATACATGCATTTGTAAAACTGAATTTTAATTAAAATGTACAAACTGTTGGCATAATTGTTCGTGTCTGATTTCATTTTAGCCGTACAACCTAATCTACCTTTAGAGAGAGAGAAAAAAAAAACAGTTATATAAAGCATTTAAAATCAAAGTGGAACAAGTCCATTTTTTCGTTCAACTGAGTTTGACATGAAATCTTGTATTCAGAATATAATTTGATCTTTACTGTTAGCAAACTAAGTCTTAGGTTGAAAATGTGACAAACAAATACAGTCGAACCTCGTTAACGCGAACACTAAGGGGGAAACTTTTTTTGTTCGTGTTATCCGAACTTAAATACATTACATACAACTGGACTGGACAATCGGAAACAGTTCGTGCTAAAAGTAATTCGTGTTAAGCGTGTTCGTGTTAACGAGGTTATCACTATTCTCATATGGTTCTGAATGATACCCATTAACTTTACTTCAAACCGGACGTATTAGAGGGTATATGATTATATACGCCATATAATTCCGAATTTTTTAAAGAAACTCCGCACACCTCCTCTTTCTCAAATAAAGCTGTAGCGTATATTCTCTAACGTATAGTCTGCCTACAGCGTTTTTTTTTTTTTATATGACTGCTTTCAAATATCTCTGGATAATACTTTATGGACTTGATGACTTGATTCTATTCTCATATAGCCAGTTCATTCTTTATATGTACTTTGTGTGTGCGTGGTGTGTTTGAGATGAGACAGGTTCAGCCTAGAGGTTTGCATAAGCCCGGGCCTGGCCCGAGGCCCATACCCGGCCCGACAAAATGAAGACAAATTTTCAAACGGGCCGGGCCGGCAGAATAAAGGCAAAATTTTTAACGGTCCGGGCCGTGCCAATAAAAAAAAATTAAATGGGCCAGCAAAGCCGATAAAAAAATAAAGCGCTCTGACCGGTCCGATATAACAAATTTAAAAGGAACAAACTAAGCTAATACAATATGAACGATTTTTAACGGATTTGACTGGAACGAGAATAAATATAAATGTGTTGCGCGAGTTTTGACAACATCAGTACGGAAATATAACATGTCCCGCATAGAAATCGGCTTTGGACAGTTACATCTTCTTTGAGCCCAGGCTGAATTTTTTCAGCAGACTCGGACAGTCCGGCATCAGGTTCACACTTTATTCTGTATACTCGGGTCAGCCGGAACAGGATTTAATTGTTCCCAGGACGTGTCGAGCAAGCAATTTGTTTTGTAAAAATAATAATTGCTATAATGAACTTCTGTTAACGGAATCTTTGGATATACTTTAATAAATTATACAGAAATATTTTCAAAAATGTACTTAAAAAAAATATTATACAGCAACAAAAGTTATGAAATTATTTGAATGTAATAAGTATAAGAGTCTAAGTGATCATTAATGTTGCTATTCTGTATTATAGGGCTTGTGAACATACAGTAATCTAAAATATACTGTAAAATTTTCCTATAAACATGTATGTAGTAATTCATTAAAATAATCTTTAGTGTATGTTAAGAAAAATCGAATTTTTTGTAGAAATTTAGTATGGTCGGGTTGGGCCGGGCTTGATTTAATTGATTTTTTCACGACCTGTTTTAACTGATTTTACAACGGGTCGGGCCGGGCCGTGACCTGCAAAATCATAAACGGACCGGGACGAGCCAGGGCCGAATTTTTAGTTTTTACAACGGGCCGGGCCAAGATAACTTTCATTCGGGACGAACCGACAATGTCTCGGGATCGACTTTTATACGGTCCCTGTCGAGCTTGCACTCAGAGGAAAAAATGTTTTTATTAAAAAATTCAAAATTGGGGAAAGAAAACTTGCTATTTGAGAAAAAAGAATATAGCCTAAGTTTCTTAAAGTGTTTTACAATCCTTTAAAAATTAGTTTGAAAGAGAATTGAATAGTTATTGATGATGTATGTAAGGAGAAATATTCTATGTTATTCTGAAGCTTTAGCTTGGTCAGTGTTAGTGATATAAAGTAGCCGCGGGATATCCCTTATTTTCCCTCTCTTTCTGTCTGAAGTCCTTTTCCAGAATTACTGGAAAACTGGACTCATGTCTTATTGCACATTGTACAATATTTTTAAAGAATACGAATTGTGACTTTTGAAAATTTCTGCCAGTCGTTAGGTATAAAAAAAAAAAAAAATGCTGTTTTAAACAGATTTTCAAGGTCATTAAAATCACGAAACATTGTCATGAGGGAGTATTTAGGATTAATACTTATTTTTGAAATGATTTTTAAATAACAAAATTAATCGTGAAAATTTTAGAATGTTATTAAAATTTTTCCACTGCGTACTTTCGGTATCGGGTTTGGGTGGGCTTGGGTTTCAAACCGTCGCGTCGGGCTCGGTTCCTGTGCGTGTGTGTAATTGTGTGTTTATATGTTACGTTTATTGTTTTATTTTGAAAATTTTCTTTTTAAACAACTATTATTGAAATCAAAAATGTATATCGTAGTCTTATATTTAGAAAAATGTTTCGCCTGTACTCTTATTTGCTAGAATATCGCATTCTTAGAAAATATTTGAGAATCCCCATACAGTAATAAGACAATTTCTTTCTAGGTATCACACTTTTTATGTTATCCTTTATTTTTTCGGTACTCTATACTCGATATCTCAATGCTATTAGAATAGTTCAGTCTCCTGTTCGTCTTTGTTTACTTTTCCAAAATACAAACAAGAAGATTATACTTTCAAATAAAAACTAATGACGGGACCTTATGCCTCATCTAGTTCGCCATAAAACAATAGGCAATACAAAATGGCAACATTGATGCTTCTCCCAGTCATACGGGAGTATTCCTTAAAAATAATCTCAAGGATATCAATTTTTTCGTCAATCCCCTTTAGTATAGTGTGCTATTGAATTGCAAGAACTTCCCACAAGCACATTCATAAAAAAAGCGGAAAAAAGCCATCTGAACAGAAAACGACGCTCTTATTACCTACCAGCACAATTAAGTATTTCTCAGAGCTTCTTTTTCAACTTCGTTATATGGGAAGATGTAAGGTTCAACGGGGAGCGCACTCCTATGTATCTGATGACCCTTAGTTTTGGACCATTAAGTGGAGGACTCTCATCGTACCGTAGTCCCCAAATACTATTCTTTCTTTATGGAAAAGACAACTGATTTTTCGGTTGATGATAGGCCAAAAGTTACTGCAGAAAGTTGAAGCAATGAAGACTATTATTTTTGAGGGTCATATGTTATTTGCGAAATGGCATTTTCTTTCGAAAGATTCGTGAGGAAACTGGGGGATTCGTTGTGTTACATGAATGTATGTTATTTTCTTTAAAAATAAAGAGAATAATTTAGTACCGTTCGAATATTCTTATGCGGCAAATTTTTTTTTTTTCAAAATACAATTATATCGGAAAATATATACTTAAAAGGGGAATATGCATTTTTAGCGAGTGAAATTAAATCCCCCTTTTCCTTCTTTATGGATAAAAAAAAATGCATTTTCCTTTGTCAAATTAAAGAACAGTAAGTTTGTTATTTGTTGCCTTCTTTTCTCCTATAGATTTTGCGTTTCACCAAAATGTGTAGCTTCTTATTGTTTTAATGGTAGTTTAAGAAGTTAGCAATTTGCTTTAATAGTTATTTGGTATTTTATTACATCGTTTGAAAGTATAATTTACATTGGTTACCTTTTCTGGTATATTATCTATCCTTAACAAGTTATAAGTAACAAGATATGCTAGGAAGGGCTTGCTAGGAGGGGATTCCGAAAAAAAAATCTGTACTCAACGTCTTCGATTCTCAAAATCGGGCTGGACAATAAATTTTATTGCAACATGGTTTGAAATACTAAACACGTATTTCAGAATAAATGTACTAAACATAATATGATTAACATGAATCATTTAGTATCCTGTTGATAAGACAATAATCTTAATGGATTTGAATTGCATTTATTTGATTAAAATAATTGTTTAAGTTATTTCATGAGACTCAACTGGCATGCATACAGACGCTAAGAAATGCATTAGGAAGTAAATTTTAATCAATATCTCTCTTGCATTGCTCTATAAACTAAAAACTAAGAATTACTTAAGTTACCAAAACCTCAAAATTCGCCCATACATAGAAATGTCAATAATTAAATCCTCTTGTCATCTATGTAATTGATCACTTTGGTCATTAATCATTTAAAATGTAATTATCTCTAGCAAGACACTGATTCTGAACTTTAAACTGACTAATGTTTTCAACTCAACCCATTTTTTTTAATCCAATAATCTACCGTCCTTCCAGAATTTCTGTATAGATTTTTTTATTTATTTAATGATTAACATATTGTAATTAAATAAAACGCAAATTTCTATACTGAAATTCTAGAAGAAGTAGCCTATTGAATAAAAAAAGGGACCAAGTTGGCAACACTGACATATCGAAGTTGTGTCTCTGCTATAAACTGCTTCCCTCTCTCTCTAAATTAAGATGCAGTTTGGTAACATCTAAAATAATGCAGTGCGCTTTCAATCTGTTTATGTGACTATATTATATTTAAACTAGAACAGTCAAATGATAAATGCATTCCAAGTTACATTTCAGGAATGAGCTTGCACTGAAAAACATCATTTATCAAACATCATTTGTGTAGTTTAGAGTTGTATTTTAAACTGATAGGGTAAATCGTGAATTTACTTTAACATTCGAGATAGGTTTAGTTGAAAATTCCATAAGTATTTGAAGCAACTGTGAAGTGAAATTATCAATACAGGAAGCAAAATTGTGAGAGTGACAAAACGAGTATCTTCTGAATTTGCACCAATTACAGAAAAGTACTACAATATTTTTCAAAAGTATATTTCTGAAGAAACTGTGAAAGTGAAATTATCAATTCGGGAAACACAATTATGAGTATGATAAAACGAGCACCTTCTGAATTTGCACCAATTAGAAACAAGTGGTTTTATTTTACGAGTTTTAACAACAAATATCTTTACCCTTCGAATACAGTAATTCAAAATTACTATACAAATTCATTCTTTTTAAAATTACGCACGTATTTTCAGAGATGCAGAATTGCATTTTAGAAAGAAATTTACTAAATATTTATACATAATTTAGTTTAAAAATGATATCGAAATTATGTAATATATGTGTTACCGGCTATGTATGAAAGCCATGCATTGTGTAGGATGCCTAGGTGACATATAGAACGTCTGGCGTTTTTGGACAAAACATGAAAGATTCGAATTATTATAATATTATATATACTTTGCCTTGGTATTATATTTAATGGTTAAAATCACTAATTAATTGCTAAAATTAAAAAATCGCTTTATAAAGGTTATTGTAAAGGGTACAAAATTTTCTATATTGAGCAAAAAGATTGAAACCGATTTCCTTTTACTAATGTCCAAAAATCGCCGCGAAACTCAAAGAAAAACGCTAAAAATCGAAAAAAAATTTAATAACTGAAACTCGAAACAAAAAATTTCAAAATCTAAACCTTAAGTACTACATTCGGACTCGTCTTTGTCTAATCGGAACCAAATTTGCAACTCTCTACGTGCGATATATTTCCTTGGCTCTCGCCTACAAACAGGCACACGCACTCACACACAAACTTTCTTTTATTAATATAGATTGCACTTAATTGTTTTTCTTACTAAAAAGTAAATCTTGAAAAGAGAGCCACGAAAAGAACTTTAATTAAAAGTTTATAAAATAAAACAAAAAGTATTAAATTAAAAAAAAGATTAAACAACAACAACAACAAAATAATAATAATAATAACCGACTTGTTATAACAAGGAATTTGAATTGCACTTTATTGCTTTTTTACACAAAACTACTTCATATTTTGGTTCTTGATCTTAAACATACACTTGTCGAATCGCTAAATGTAGACTCAGCAACTGCAGCTGACCGGAGAGGTATTTCGCTGTCAGGAATGTCTTCAATTCTGAGTAAATTCTTTGGGCATAATGTGATATGTTATCATGCATACAGTGTTGTTTTAAAATTCTTCCATAAGTTCCAAGTCGGTGAAAACAGTCTTCTGTCATGTTCAGAGCAATTGCCAACAGATTACGCGAATATCTTTGCATCTTGTCGACATGAGGAAAAGGATTTTGCACACATGATTCCAAAGAAGCAATAGTAAATTTCTTGTCAGAATTCTTTTAAAATTTTTTAGGTTGTATTTCCTGGCTGAGTTTAGATTCAATTTTACTTTCGACAGCATACTCAGTTTTGAATCAAAGATTGCACAAAATATTAATTTTGTCGTCTCTTTAATATTTACTGATATATCCACTAAATACATGAAACACAAAATTTCTACATGATTGCGCACCACTGGTTTCCTTTAAAATAAACATATATTTACCACTATATTGGTTTCTTCCGACGTCGACTAAAATCTCATGTATATTTTGTGTACTAGTCTCTTTTTCTTGCATAAGTGGATCGGTTTCATCTTCTTGTATTCTTGGAAGAATTTAAATTTGTTTTCATCTAGTCCACAGTCTGTATAGCTTTTAAAACATCTTGGGGTAAGGAAGATGTTGAGACCTTTTAAACTTAAGAGATAACTTCATATGGTGTTCTTTTGATCACAGAATGATTAGCCCTGTACTTTTTAAGCTGAACGAAACTTAGTCCCTCACTTCAACGGTAAGTTCTTTTCTTCCTGCATCCAAGTACGCAGCATATTTTCATTATATGGATTTACCCTTCCTACACTACCCTGACTTTACGAGTGGCTATGCTTGCCATGGGCGATTTTCTGTCTCAGTTAGTCAGCACGATATTTGCAAATTCCCTACCATTATCAGTTTCGACAATAGATAGCAATTCAAGTAACGCGAAATCATCCTGTATGTTGTTGGCTACTTCTTCCTCTCTCTTTGAAGTCGAACCTTTCGACCAACGAATTTATTAAGATGATCTTAGTACACCAATAAAAATTTGTACTTCCCGTCATGTTGGGACTGAAAATCAATAAAATGGACCTGGCAACGGGAATTAAATTTAGAAAAAGTCATAAGCTTCAGAGCCCCTTTTAGGTAATTTCGTAAGAAATACTACCACTTATATTCTTCCCTATGTTCGAATTTCTGGAAAATGTTTGCAGATCTACGCCGATCATGACTTCCAGAGCCCAAAACCACCCCCAGTTCAAAACTTTATCTATCTATCTATCTATCTATCTATTTATATCACTTTTTTATAGACACGATAACTTCAATATTTTTGTACAAATCTCTTCCAAACTGATACATAAAATCAAGGGGCATAAAATTTTGGTCAAGTTCGTTAATGGGCAAAATCGAACCATGGGGGGTGGAAATGGGGGGGGGGTGCTTTTTGTGAAAACAGAAAAAAACTCATAACTACTTAATTATGATACGTATAGAATCCGTTTAAAGTTATTATTACTTCTAGGCAAAGGGCCAAAAATTTATGTATGACAGATTTTTGATATCATTAAAAATGGCCTCAAAGGGGGTGGGAAATAGGGTTTAAGAAGAAAAAAAATTCATAACTTTGTCAATTCACAAGATATCAAATCCGCTTAAATTTATTATAGATCCTCTTAATATTATATACAACTTTTATATTGACAAGTTTTTTTTATAGGACCAACCCTTACACCAAACAAAAATTAAAAACAAAAAAATCCGTACCGGCTCCGCCTATAGACACATGTAGATTTTGAAGTGGGCGGTCCCAACTGCCGCATCGTGGCAAAAAGGTCATTTCTTCTGCAATTACCAATAAACAGGCGCCTCACTGTCTGCGTCTTCGAAATCTACCTGTGCCTGTAGGCCGAGCCGTCATGGATTTTTTTAATACCATTTTATTTTCTTATGGAGTGGATCACAAAGGGGAATGTACGGTTCGATATCAGGAAGGTTTTCTTAGCATTTTGTCACGCCCACTGTGATCAAGGGCCAAGTGAGCGTCATCAAATACTTTAAATAACTCAGAGTCCGTGATATAGAAGTGGATAATATTAGCGCTGCTTTTAATAGGATATATCAGTTCAATTTTGCTTTCCACTCACATCACACATACCGATTCAGCAGTTCCCATGGTTCTTTATTAATAGTCACCCTGGCCTTTTTCTCATATCTCACTAATTCTTCGAAAGTATTTTCGATTAAAAACTACTCTTTTTTTCAGCAATGGCTCCCACTTTAGACCAAACTTTAATATATATATATATATATATATTGTACATATATATATATTTTTAAAATGAAATCCCAAAAAATCTACAACGGACTGTTTTTTAAACTCTAGTTTTTCTTTTTCAATAATGCGCCTCCAAAACCCATATGTGCTTAGATAAAAAAATAAATAATAATAAAACCTCTTTAGACAGTTCATTGGAGAAATGTCATTGCAGAATCAACCTGCCATTATTCCTTCTTGGATCGTTGATTTTGCTTCCCCCACCCCATTTTTATACAGCATATAATGTTGCTTTTGGTGAGAAAATTCAAAGTAGTGTTTTTTTTTGTCATCTGCAAGCAAAGATTGAAATGATAATGGACAATTCACCACTTGAGACGAGCATCGAAAATTATGACATTAGAAACTTCATTAGAGGGAGTGTTTTATACTTTGGTTGTTTTTTCTTTTGGTATTGTATAGAATGCCCAGAAAATTTGTGAAATCGCGTGTGTTAATCATTTGTGTTAATTATTTCATACTTTGACGCTCAATTTTTGGCATTAAATTTATAAAATGCTTAGGCATTGTATAAAATGCAAATTTCACACATTTCCAGTAACACACACACACATACTATATATAATAAATGACTTTCGAATTCTTAAGCAGCGTTCATGAAGAATACAATTCTATAATATAAAAGATCTCAAGAGCCTAAATTTAGACATAGTTTTTAAAAGAACAACCAAGAGTTACATAGTAATTGAATCTAAAACTTAAGAATACGGAAGATTACGCAAAGGTTGAATTGTAGACTTTCTGAATATAGTCAAGCTAAGTGAGGTTCTGTAATTTTTGTCTATCGGTTTTAGGAATTTAAAACTGCTATATAAGTTTATTGTAGCTAATAATTTTGACTTTTAACTATTTCGAGAGTCTGTATTCACACATTTTCCGGCAAACGTGATATGTCTTACTTTATTCTCACTTATAGCTCCTAAATTAAAAGTAATTTTTTACTTCTGATATGTATAGCTGTTGTCTGTTTAAAATATCTTGTTTTTCTAACAGCATAACTGTTGTGTAGTAAAAAATACGACACGCGCCTACTCATGCAAAATATTACAGCAAGCTATTTTAAATGTTAAAAGGAAAATAAATAAATGGTTAATCAAGGGGCTTATACACTTGTACAATGTACATACTAAAAAGACAAGATTTTCAATTTCGGTTAAATATCCGAAATTAATTATTACGAGAAATGCACTAATCTATTGAAGTACTGATTTGAAGCAACTTTTAATCATTTTCCATTTCTTAGAAATCAAAAATATGACTTTTTTATAGTGTATACAATAATCTTGCTACCTCTATTAATCAGCTTGGGAATTTTCTGTTTAATATACAAGACTATTAGAGGTAATGAATTATTTTAACAGAAAATGAAATTATTATAATGAAACAGCATTTTTTGTGCAATGATTAGAATAATTCATTGCTTCTAATAATTTTCTACTGTAAACAGAAAATTACAAGGCTGATTAATAAATAATAAATTACATCTATTACAAAAAAATACTAGAATTTTTGTTTTTGAATTATAAGAATTTCAAATGATTTATTTGTTGTTTGGAAATTAGTGTTTCAAATGGTTTTGCGTATTAAACAATACATGTTCTTCTTAACAAATATTATATTTTCTTTTTAATAACTGTACAAGAACGAAAAATCATGCGTCAAGCATAGATTATGTAACACTTTCCAACGCTTCCAAAATAATTTTACGAATCATACTCTTCAATAAGCTAAAAGATAACATCTAAGTAATCCAAATACTTTTATTCAGCCCTGTATAGGATCTATAGATTTGTATATATACTACATAGGATGCTAAATTTTAGTTCAGTTAGGAAACACGTAGCACAGTTTAAAATTCTCCGTCTGGAGTTAAATAATACGGAAATGTTTTCCCGAACTTTTGTGCTTCCCTGTATAGGATCTACAGAATTTATACACACCACGTAATAGACAAAAAGCGATTTAAAATTAAAATCGCGTTTAGTAACTTAAAACGCACTTCCAGGAATTATTGTTAACATACAGTAGAGAATTCTTTTGTGTGTCCCTGTAAATGAACGATGACTGCTATACACACAATATTCTATAGTAAGTCTCTTGTAATGAACCTTATATAAATTTCAATGCGTTTAAAATAGGGAAACATTGTTTAAATAAAGCGCAGACGATTTTTCTCCATAGACGTAATGTAACGGAATTCTTTTGACTGTCCCTGTAAAGTAAGTATAAGTGCTATGCACACCCTATTCCATATTAAGCTTCTTCTAATGCACCTTAGTGATATATATAAATTTCAATGCGTTTAAAATAGTGAAACATTATTTAAATAAACCGCAAATGATTTTTCCCCATAGACCGCAATGTAACGGAATTCTTTTGAGTGTCCCTGTAAAAAAACTATAAGTGCTACATACTTCCGTTGAAATAGGGAACATGCTATAGATAATGATTATAACATATAAAAATTGCAGGGCAATCCGAGCATATTTACGGGAGTTAGAGCACGGACAGACGGCAGACGGCAGACGGCAGACGGCCAGACGGCCAGACGGCAGACGGCCAGACGGCAGACGGCCAGACGGCCAGACAAACCGAAGTCATAAACACTTTTCAACTAGGTTGGAAAGTGTTAAAAATGCATCTAAAAAAAGAGAGAGAAAATAGATATAGAGAGAAAGAATGAAGCTGATTCAAATTCTTCTATTCTCATGGTTTTTAGTTAACAGAAAATAGTTTAACAATATTAGACACTAATTTAAAAAAATGAGAAAATTTTAATATTCTAATTTAAAAAGCATCTTCGAAATTAACTAACAAAATTCTGAAAAAACAGTTCAGACAAAAAGATTTTTAATCTAACGCCAAACAAATTAAATTATTAAAGACAAATGACTTAATAGTAAATTCCCCTTATTTTGCTTGATTTGAATTTTTGTTTAACTTTTCTTTCGGCAATTCTTGGTATTTCGTATCTTCTATTAGACAATGAGTTTTATATTATTTTCTATGATCTTCGAATGTCTTTTGTAATTCACAATTTGTTTTTAAAGGTACTTTCAAAGAACTCCCTTTGTGAGAAAAGAACCGTGATCTTCTGCTACGAAATAATTAATTTTGCACAAAGAAACTGCTGAGTAGCATATTTTACTGACAACATAAAACAAATTTGATTTTAATAAAATAGCTAGAGGACATAAATTAAATTATGGTAAGGAAGGAAATTATCTTTCTTATGGCGAAAACAAAATTTCAAAATATTTTCCTGACGGGAATTTTATTAAAACGCTTTTATTTTATTACTCACTTCAAAGTAAATTGAAATTTTCAGAGTTACAATCAAGAAAAATGGAGATATTCTGTCTTCTGTGGATATCATGTGTCATTAAAATTTTTAATAGACGGCAGCCCAATGGGGATAGACCTTTCAAAATCTTTATTATTCGAACAAAATATGTAAATAAGGCTACGAAATGAAGTAAATTTAATGCAGCGCAGTCGAGTAACATAATGTTCTTTAAAGGAAATATTTTGAAAAATGTATTTTCAAACTGAACATAATTATTGAAATTTAGTCTGTGAAATCTGTTAAAATATTGCTTTTAATGACAGAAATGATGTTAGTTAAAAATAATGCAGATAAGTGTTCTATAAATACTTTTCAAATGCCTTCAGATGTTCAAAAAATAGTCTGTCGACAAATTGACATCTCGAAATACTTACATCATAGGTTTTGGAATTTTACATTCAAGCAAAGAGTTTAAACAACTGAAATATTTTTGTATAAGTTCGACAAAATAACCTCATCGAAAACGATAATTTTTTTAAATCTTTAAAAAACTTTTAACTTAAATAGCAAATAAGGTTTCTTAGTTGGATTTTAATAACTTTCACATCTATTGTATTTAATGAAATTAATATTTAAATATACAATATAATTATATTTCTACCCCACCCTCTCAAACAATATAACGTCTCATGCATCATATTGGAATGCCACACATCTGGTATAAAATTAAATTTCGTCAATGCTCATGAAAGATTATTATTTTTGTTGATAAATAACAGCTGCATAAAAAGTTGAATATTTTAAAGTCCTATTTATATAGCTAAAAATTATACTTTACTCTGCCGCTGAAAGTAGTATTTTTAAGATTCAAGTTCATTTTAAGTATTTAGCAGATCTTTCAAACAATATAGATATTTTTAACCAACATCATTCTTATTAACAAAATTGTGTTGAATATGATTTCTGAAAAATATATCGCAATTTTTGAGGAAACTGAGTAAAATAATAAACTGCTAATCCAGTTTTCAAAATTTTTCTGACGTTTTCTTTGACTATAGTAAGTGCCGCTGCTAAATTTTACGAATCTTTCATTTTTAGTTATCATCTCAAGGATAAAAATTATTTACTCTTTATATTCTGAGCATCATTTTTGATGAAGATACAGTAAATCTCCCTTTTTTGAGATGTAGAAACTTGAGTGAATTACGTGAAGGAAAAATTGAAAAGATAGAAAAATATGCTTTGCAAAATTGAGCAGCGGCAACAACTAAGGATGGAATTAAAGAAATAAAAATAAAGAAGCTGGCGCGGCACGTCTATAATATTCTGTGAGTCTGAGCCTAATTATGTAGTTGATACTTTCAAGATCAAAACACCCCGCTAACGGAAAATATTATTTTGTAACATAAATTATGACTATTTTCCACTATGAAAATTTTAAAACTTCTATATTGTTTGATATAAGTTTTAATAAGTTTTAATAAGTATTAAAATATTAATATACCCCGCAAAATAAGAGAAAAAGCTTTCATTTGAATTATATCTAAGCAGTGTCAGTTATGTTATCCTTAAATTATTCACAGTATGCATTAACCATAAAAACTTCTAAATAATAATACTAATAATAATTATTATTATTATTTATTATTATTATTATTGTGGTTAGAAAATTCATATTAAAATATCTTACGTTATTAAAATCTCCAGAACGTTGGATATATATAACTTAAATGAATAATTAAGATAAAAATATAAAAAAGTGAGGTAACGAATTCTAAAAAATAGATACTAAACTGCTAAAAGGAACATATGTATTATTTCTGTTGTCAACATCCCTTTTTTCTATAAATTTACGGAACGCACACTAACAAATGAGATATCATTTCAAAGGTTTTTGAAGCGGTTTCTGACATAGTACATTCACATTTCGTTAAAACATGTTTTTTTAATTAAAAATTAAAACAGTATTGTCTTCATAAATGAAATGTTTCAAACCAATGTTGCCACAAAAGTAAAATACCACATTACATGATGCCTAACAATGATTAAAAATAATAATAATAATAATAATAAATAGTACAAAAAAGGTAAAATGTGACGTTTTCTCACGGGTTTATTTTATATTTATGATTAAAAACCAAAACTAAAATTGAAAGGCTT
This sequence comes from Maratus michaelseni, assembly GCA_963931845.1. Lineage (NCBI taxonomy): Eukaryota > Metazoa > Arthropoda > Arachnida > Araneae > Salticidae > Maratus > Maratus michaelseni. The sequence continues at coordinate 249,286,853 of OZ007590.1, read as the reverse complement.
AGAAAAAAAATATTATTTGATTGATCGAAGCGGTGGTATTTTACACGTGTAGCATAGAAGGTATATCAGATTTAATAGTAATTTAAGTGTATTTCCATTTATTTTTCTTTGTCCCGTATTTTTTCCGAAGAAGATGACGCCATTCTCTAATGCAGTTAAAATACAATTGTTATTTTTTTTTCCTCGCGCGCGCCTTTTTCTATCTTCGATGAGATCTTATTTTTAGGAAAAAATAAGATGATATTCTGGCTTGACTAATGTTGTTTGCAGATATTTTTATCCTTAATTTTTCTTTAGAAGTTTAAACCTGCAACTAAAAAAAAATCCCTGATGCCTCGGCCTACAAGCACAAGTAGATTTCGAAGACGCAGACCGTGTGGCGCCTGTTTATTGGGAATTGCGGCAGAAAGACCTATTTGCCATGATGCGGTAGTTGGTGATGGATTTATAACCATCCCAGATATCATTAACTGATTTCAAAACAGGAAGCAATTCAAGGACACAAACATTTGAACACGTAAATAAATACATTAAGTGATAATAAATCATTCTATAATGAACAAACTTTTCTATTTTAGCCAAATCATCCTACCCAAGATAAACAATGATATTAATATGTGAAATATGTTCGCGAAATTAGTTTTAATATCAACCCACGCATGTTGCGTCTGTCTGACGTCATCAAAAGAACTCTGACTCAAGGACTCTTTTTTTATTATTAAGCTTAGTTGCCCTTTTTATCTCAATAGAGAAAGATGTAATAATCTTAATCTGTTGCTGCAAAAGGCAGCTGTATGTAAAATGTTACTTGAAAATATTAAGTCAAAATTTTAATATAATTATCTATAACAAAAGTGATCAAGTCTCAAGTGTGGACTCAATATAAATAATATAATTCATTAACCAACTTTTATGTTTTCAACACTTTAGCTCCGTAACAAATGGATTACACACCGCAGTTAAAATGTGCATCAAACCGAAGTATGAGCAATACTGCTGCTGAAGAAAGATAAAGGTAAGAAATTACCTATATTATTATATTAATTGTGTTTTCATGGCCAGAATGATATATATTTATTTATCTAAGTATTAGCGCGCGTAACCTACAGCGCAGAGCAGAGGCGGCTTTTTTGCCAACAGTCGATTATGAGACTGAGAAAGTCTCATATTTTAGTAGATAAATAATATTTGTGGAAAAAAAAAATAAAAAAAAAACACTACTGGCCATACATGTGTGCACATGAAAAAGAAATTGAAAATTATTGAAAATATAGTTAGTTATTTGATGATGAAATAAATATTGTGCATTTTTTTTGTTAATATATATGAAATTTTAAACAATTGAAGAAAACTAGATATATATAAGAAGTTTTATATAAAATAATAAAAGAGCAATTCCTCTTTAATAACAAAACTTAAATAACTAGTAAAATGGCCGCATCACGTGAGATACAGCTTGTAGAAAAACTTAACGCAAGTAACTACAGTAATTGGAAATTTAAAACTGAAATGTTACTGATTAGAGAAGACTTATTCAACGTAATAACCGAAGATAGGCCCACGCCAGTCACAACTGACTGGGAAAAGAAAGACAGGAAGGCAAGAGCCATAATTAACCTATCAATTGACGATTCTCAAATCGTACATGTTAAGGGGCTTAACACAGCTAGAGACACTTGGAACGCACTTAAAACCAACTTAACGCAAGTAACTACAGTAATTGGAAATTTAAAACTGAAATGTTACTGATTAGAGAAGAATAATTCAACGTAATAACCGAAGATAGGCCCACGCCAGTCACAACTGACTGGGAAAAGAAAGACAGGAAGGCAAGAGCCATAATTAACCTATCAATTGACGATTCTCAAATCGTACATGTTTAGTAGGGGCTTAACACAGCTAGAGACACTTGGAACGCACTTAAAACCATACACGAACGGGAGAACCTCTCTAGTAAATTATTTTTGTTAAGAAAGCTCTATGGAGCCAAGCTCCAAGAAAACGGGAACTTAATCAAACACATAACATACATTCTAGAATTAATTGACAAACTTTCAACGATCGGGGAAACAATTAGCGACTTCCATCTTTCAGCTTTATTGCTGTGTTCGCTACCCCTAGTTATAACACGTTAATTACTGCCCTTGAATCGCGAAATGAGGACGAGCTCACACCACAATTTGTTAGAAGTAAATTAACAGATGAGTACAACAGAAGGGTTGAAAACACAGACCAGGGTGAAAATTCATCAAAAGCGTTTAAAACGCAGAAAAGATTTCCTAATGATAACTTTAAAAAAGATAAACAGTGCACGTATTGCAAATTGAAAAATAACACGTACAGAGAATGTTGGCATTTGAAAAATCGAAACAATCACCCAAATACACAAAAACAACAAACATACAAAAATAAATATTACTCATCATCGTTGTGTTATCAACAATCGGATAACCAGATAGGAAACACTGACCGCGAATCAGTAAACACGAGAAATTATAGAACGGAAACAAAACCAGATAAAGGCAGCGACGCAGCCTTTCTAATAGACAAAGCAGGAAAACAAACCTGGATTATTGATTCTGGTTCATCTTCACATATCCTAAACAATAAAAATGAGTTTACTAAGTTAAATGACACAGAAAAAACAGCCGTCACAATTGCCAACGGAAAAACTCTAAACTCGTTAGGTACCGGAGAAACTACTTTCACGACAAAAACATCCGATGGAGGCATAAATAAAATTACGTTAAAGGAAGTGTTATATGTACCGGAGCTAGAATCTAATTTAATTTCAGTTAGTAAAGCCACAAAGAATGCATATAAATTATTATTTGATAAAGATAAATGCACGCTGTCACGAAATGGGAAAATCTATTTGGAGGCAAAAATGAAAAATAACCTATACGAAGTTGAATTATTAGAAAATGCAGATAGGAATATAGTAAATATGGTACATGAATGCAAAAGTAAAGACTGCCTGGAACTTTGGCACAAACGCCTAGGGCATAGAAATTATAATTCCATAAAGGAAATGGTTAAAGACGACTTAGCATATGGCATAAAATTAAATAATTGCAATCATGGAACAACATGCGAAACATGCATAAAACAAAAACGAGCGATGCTCCCTATCCCAAAACAGTGTATAGAAACAAAACAGGTAGAGTACTCGATCTAGTGCACACGGACGTATGCACAGCGATAGGAACCCCCACAATAGGTGGTAAAACAATGTTTGTAACTTTCATTGACGACTACTCTAGATTTACTGTAATATACTTATTAAAACATAAAGATGAAGTACAGGATAAACTAATCGACAATAGCTATGGTTCGAAACCAGTTCGGGATATATCCGAAAGCAATAAGATCCGATAACGGGGGAGAGTACATAAATAGAGGGATAGAGGATTACTTAAGAAAAAGGGGCATTAAACATCAATTAACAGTTCCGTATTGTCCGAGCCAAAATGGCATTGCAGAAAGGAAAAATAGGTCGCTATTAGACATGACTAGAAGCCTACTGAGAGAAGCAGATCTGCCACAAAGATTTTGGGGAGAAGCAATTAACACCGCGAATCATTTACAAAATCGCTTACCAACAAGATCCACAAATAAAACCCCATTTGAGCTATGGTTTAATCGCAAACCGAGTTTACACTATTTGCGAACATTCGGGTGCAAAGCTTACGTATATGTAAACAAACAACATCGAGGAAAATTGGACGACAGGGCTCAGGAAGGGATTTTTGTAGGATACGATAACAACTCAAAGGGATATCGCATATACACAAAACAAAATAAAATTGTAATTGGTAGAACAGTGAAATTCATGGAAAATAGTAAAATTAACCTAAAAGAAAGCAAAGAGACAGAAAACTCATATGACGACAAAAATTACATTGAAACAGAGCTAAACAACACAACCGAAGAACTAACCGCGTCCAAACAACCGACCAATGAAACAAGAAGATCCGAAAGAATGAACAGGGGGGTACCACCAGACAGATATGTCTGTTATGTAAAAAATAATGATACAATAGAACCTAGTAGTTGGAATGAAATACTGGAAATAAATAATCCCAGAGAAAAAGAAAATTGGCTTAAAGCCACACAAGCGGAAATAAATTCGTTGCAAAAACACAACACATGGGAATTAGTGGATCCTCCACCTAACAAAAAGGTTATAGGTTGCAAATGGACATTCAAAAAGAAATTAGACAGTCACGGAAACACTCAAAAGTACAAAGCACGTTTGGTAGCCAAAGGGTTTAGCCAAAAATACGGGGAAAACTATGACGAGACTTTCGCCCCAGTAGTGTCACAAACAACAGTGCGAACTTTTTTGGCAGCAGCCGCATATAAGAAGTTGAACGTGAGACACATTGATATAGACACAGCTTTTCTATACGGTGAGTTAGAAGATGAAGTCTATATGAAACAACCGGAGGGTTACATTGAGAAAAATAAAGAAAACAAAGTCTGCAAATTGAAAAAATCCATTTATGGACTTAAGCAGGCAGCGAGAACTTGGAATAAAAGAATAGAACAATCTTTAAAAAAATTGAATTTCCAACAATGCACAGCGGACTCATGTCTATACACACGAAAAGAAAACAACATCACAACGTATATAATAGTTTACGTAGATGATATTTTAATAGGCGGTGAAAACGAATCAATTGAAAAAATAATAAAAGCTTTAAAGCAAGAATATGAATTAAAAGACCTTGGGGAAGTATCCCACTATTTAGGCATGGAAATACGAAAAACACAAAATGGATACAAATTAAATCTGACGGAGAAACCTTTTATATGCAGTTAATTAATCTCCACGTGCAGCGAACGATTGCAAAACATGTTAAAAACCAGACCCCAATTACCAATAAGTACTTCAAGTGCCGCAGCTGAAAAACATAGTGAACAAAACCAGAGACTGTCGAAACTAACTAATTGGAGAAATACTGCAGATGTCCCTCCTTCAAAGTACAGCTGTTTGTCCCGCGCGTGTGCACAGAACTCAAATAACAATCTCCCTTCAGTTTCCAAAATGTTTCCGAACAGTTAAGACGCTCTTGTATATATATGATGTAAATATATTTAATATAATGTAAAATTGGAGCACTTATACGCAGCCTCCAAAATGCGATTTTAAACATGTACATCTAGCCAAGAATTATATTATATTCAAAGGAAAATGAATCTTCTGTTTATTTCACACAATTGTCATTTTCTACTAATACTATTTATTATTCTGCCAATATAAGTGAATCAATGGATCAGATAAATATCGCTACAACACTTTGGATTACTACTGTGGGTATATTCAGCGCATAAGGAAAATTTCAGGTAAGCTGAACAAACTTCTTTAACATATCAAAGGATGAAAATGTATATTAAATTTGAAGACTGATTTAACTATTTATAAAAATAAGAAAATTTATTACGCTACCGACGGTTCCCCAACAAAGATTATGAAAGACTGATTCTGAAAAAAAGAATATTATCCCAGTATCAAAAACGATAATTTAACAAATTTCTAAAATATAATAATAAATAAAAGAACGCTAAAGAAAAAAAAAAGAAAAAAATGAATGCGATAAAAGAAAATACTCAATTTATTGAAAAACTCAATTCTACGAATTATAGTACATGGAAGTTCAAGATGCAGATGTTCCTGATTAAAGAGGAACTCGACGATATTATAGTACAAGATCCACCAGCTCCACCCGACCCCGCATGGCACAAAAGAGACTGCAAGACTAGAGCTTTAATTAACTTAAGCATTGATGATTCTCAAATCGTAAATGTAAAAAACTTAGAAACTGCAAAATTAACATGGGAATCTCTGAAAAATATACATGAGAGAAGCAATTTATCTAGTAAGCTTTACCTGTTACGAAAATTATACAGTACTAAATTAGCGGAGGGCGGAAACATGATCTCACATATCACTAATATCTTGCAAATTATAGATAAACTTAATGCCATTGGAGAAAATATTAGCGATTCACATATTTCCGCGCTATTTCTGTGTTCTCTTCCCCCCAGTTACAATACTTTGATAACTGCGTTGGAGGCGAGACCGGAAAATGAGCTCACCCCTGATTTTATCAAAAACAAATTAACAGATGAATATAATCGTAGACATGAAATGTCAGAACAATCACATAGCGGATATAATAACAGTGAGAGAGCATTTAAAACAAATAGGAGATATACACACACTGAAAATAGAAGAGAACAAAAATATTGCAACAACTGTAAAATGAAAAATCATTCGACTTACGAATGCTGGCACTACAAGAGCAGAAACACGGTACAATCCGGAAATCCTCGTAACAATCAATTCAAAAATAAAAAGAATTTCTCATCTTCATTATGTTATGAAAAAAACGAAACTCGTAGAGAAAATAAAATTCCAAACGAAAGAAAATACGCAAATGATCAGACGCAAAATAAAGCATTAATCACTCAAAAAGTAGGCAAAAATAACTGGATTCTCGATTCAGGATCTACCTCGCACATTTGTAATGATAAAAGCCTATTTAGTAAATTTATTGATTATAATAAAACTTCAGTAACGATCGCGAATGGTAATAAACTGACAGCGTTAGGTTCAGGAGAAGTTTTTATAAAAACATTAACCACCGAAGGAAAAGAAAAACTAACGAAATTACGCGAAGTGCTTTATGTCCCAGACTTAGAGTCGAACCTAATTTCGGTTAGTAAAGCCGCTAAAAACGGGTGTAAACTAATCTTCGACGATAATAAATGCGATTTGATCTTTGATGAAGAAATATATATTAGGGCGAAAAATGAGAAAAACTTATACATTATTGAGGAAATGGACGATGTGGAAGAACCACAAAATTATGTAAACATAACGTATAACTGTGACAGCAAACAATGCATAGATCTCTGGCATCGCAGACTCGGTCACAGAGATTATGAGGCGATTAAATCAATGATAACAAATCAAATTGCGGACGGAATAAAGATAGGAAAATGTAAACATCAAAATAAAACATGCGTAACTTGTATCGAAACTAAATTAACTAACATGCCGTATCCTAAATCAGCAACAAATCGAGCTACTAATATTGCGGATTTGATCCACAGTGACGTGTGTGGACCTCTAGATACACCGACCTTAGGCGGAAAAATATATTTTATGACTCTTATTGATGACTATTCCCGATATACTACGATATATTTATTATCTAAAAAGAGCGAAGTTGCTGAAAAGATAAAAGAGTATATAACGATGATATACAATCAGTTCGGTAAAAAACCTAAGGAAATTAGATCGGATAACGGTCGTGAATATGTAAATCAAGAGATAGATGAATACTTAAAACAGAACGGAATTTTACACCAATTGACTGTCCCGCATAATCCGAGCCAGAATGGAGTTGCGGAGAGAAAAAATAAAAGTTTATTAGATATGACTAGAAGTATGCTATCACAAGCAAAATTAAGCAAACATTTTTGGGGTGAAGCCATAAACACCGCAACATACTTACAAAACCGACTCCCAACCAAAGCAAGCAACAACAGAACACCTTACGAATTATGGAAAGGAGTTAAACCGAATTTAAAACACTTAAGAACATTCGGTTGCAAAGCGCTATTTTACGTCGATAAAGTAAATAGAGGAAAACTCGATAACAGGGCTCAAACCGGAACGTTTGTAGGTTATGATACACGATCGACTGGTTATAGAATTCACACACAAGGAAAACAAATTATAATAGCGAGAACGGTAAAATTTCTTGAGAATGAAAATGTACACTCAGATAACATTGAGGAGATACAAATCACCACAAAAACATCAGATGACAATACACAATTACCGGATAGACATGAAAATCTTAGAAATAAAACTTGACAGCGAAGAGACACCATCCGTGCCCAAACAGCAACCAATTGAACCAAGAAGGTCTAATAGGACAAATAGAGGCGTTCCTCCTGACAGATATGTTTGTCTCATAAATAGTTCATCTGAAAACATTCCCGAAAATTGGGAAGATATCGAAAAAATAAAAAATACTAATGATAAACAAAATTGGATAAAAGCAACACAAAATGAAATCCAATGCCTAAGAAAAAATAACACTTGGACTTTAACAGATCCACCACCCGGAACAAAAATTATCGGCTCAAAGTGGACCTTTAAACTAAAAAAGGACAATTTAGGAAATATTCAGAGCTATAAAGCGCGTCTAGTAGCACAAGGATATAGTCAAAGATTCGGGATTGACTATGATCAAACCTTTGCACCTGTAGTTTCGCACGCTACAATACGAGCATTTCTCATCTCTGCATTGCACAAAAATTTGAACGTGAAACATGTTGACATAACCACAGCATTCTTGCACGGTGAATTAACTGAAACTGTTTATATGAGTCAACCAGACGGGTATATTAAACCCGGCGATGAAAGAAAAGTTTGTAAACTTCAAAAAGCCATCTACGGTCTTAAGCAAGCCGCAAAGGCCTGGTACACCAAAATATCGGAAACACTCAAAAACAATAATTTCATACAGAGCAAAAATGATCCATGTCTGTACTTTAAATCAAATCAAGAAAATCCGATATACATCATCATTTATGTAGATGATATCCTGATAGCAGGAAAAGACAGTGATATCGAAGAAACAATAAACCAACTTAAGAAAGAATATGAACTGAAAAACTTAGGAGAAGTGAATAATTACCTAGGCATAAACATTAATAAAATCAACGATACATATTACCTAAATCAAAACAATAAAATACAGGAACTAGTGAAAAAACTGAATTTAAACGACATGAAACCTCATTACACACCAATGATTGCTGGATTCAACAGACTTGAAGACGATGATAATCTTTTACCTAATAACACGAAATATCGACAAGCCACAGGCACATTACTTTACATATCAACAATCACGCGTCCTGACATATCCGCAGCAGTCAACATATTATGTCGTAGAAATGAAACACCACGCCAAAAGGACTGGACAGCAGTAAAAAGAATCATTTCATACCTTAAAACTACAGAAAATTTGAATTTAACTCTTAGCGAAAACAGCAAGCCCATCCTAACAGCATACGCCGATGCAGACTGGGCAGGTGACTTGAAAACATGTAAATCAACATCAGGAAATCTATTCATGCTAGGAAAATCACCGATTTACTGGATTACAAAAAGGCAAAATTGTATTGCACTTTCGTCAGCCGAAGCTGAATACGTTTCAGCTAGCAACGCAGCACAAGAATTAAGTTGGATAACAAACTTGCTAAGCGACCTCAACATTCCACAAAAACTACCCATCACGATTTTTGAGGATAATATGTGCTGTATAAAAATGACTGAAAACGATAAAGATACTAAGCGATCCAAGCATATCGACATACGTTTCCACAACATCAAACTTATGAAAGAAGAAGGAAAAATCGATCTACAATACTGCCCCAGTGAAGAAATGATAGCCGACACTCTCACGAAACCCACTCCCAAACTTGTGTACGAGAAACACCGTAAGAAACTGAATCTTCAACCATTCCCCACACAGGAGATTACGGGGGAGTGACGGAGAAACCTTTTATATGCAGTTAATTAATCTCCACGTGCAGCGAACGATTGAAAAACATGTTAAAAACCAGACCCCAATTACCAATAAGTACTTCAAGTGCCGCAGCTGAAAAACATAGTGAACAAAACCAGAGACTGTCGAAACTAACTAATTGGAGAAATACTGCAGATGTCCCTCCTTCAAAGTACAGCTGTTTGTCCCGCGCGTAGGCACAGAACTCAAATAACAATCTCCCTTCAGTTTCCAAAATGTTTCCGAACAGTTAAGACGCTCTTGTATATATATGATGTAAATATATTTAATATAATGTAAAATTGGAGCACTTATACGCAGCCTCCAAAATGCGATTTTAAACATGTACATCTAGCCAAGAATTATATTATATTCAAAGGAAAATGAATCTTCTGTTTATTTCACACAATTGTCATTTTCTACTAATACTATTTATTATTCTGCCAATATAAGTGAATCAATGGATCAGATAAATATCGCTACAACACTTTGGATTACTACTGTGGGTATATTCAGCGCATAAGGAAAATTTCAGGTAAGCTGAACAAACTTCTTTAACATATCAAAGGATGAAAATGTATATTAAATTTGAAGACTGATTTAACTATTTATAAAAATAAGAAAATTTATTACGCTACCGACGGTTCCCCAACAAAATCAAAGGTTAAAAATAGAAGAACTCGCAAGAAAATTCAATTTAGAATACGCAAAACCAATAAGCACTCCCATGGATGCCGGTTTTCACAAATTAGAGGACGACGAAAATTTAATGCCTAACAACACAAAATTCAGACAAGCAATAGGATCATTGTTATATATAGGAACCACTACACGTCCAGATATATCAGTCGCCGTTAACATCCTCAGCAGAAGATGTGAAACTCCACGTTTTAAAGATTGGAACGCTGCGAAACGAATAATTAGTTATCTAAACATCACAAGAAACCTGAACCTCACATTGAATACAAATCAAGAACCACAACTCATCGGTTTTTCTGACGCTGATTGGGCAGGAGACATAAAAACCAGAAGATCGACTACTGGAAACCTTTTCATGCTGGGAAATAGTCCGATACAATGGTACTCGAAAAGGCAAAATTGCATTGCCTACTCATCGGCAGAAGCTGAATTCGTTGCTGCAGCTAGTGCAGGACAGGAAATTGCATGGCTAATAAAACTATTAGCAGACCTGGACTTACAACAAAATTTACCAGTAAAACTGTACGAAGACAACCAGAGCTGCATCAAGATGGTGGAGAACGAAAAATTCTCAAAGCGAACCAAACACATAGACGTTCGCTATCACGCGATAAAAGAAATGAAAGAAGACGGTATACTAGACCTTCGTTACTGCCCAACACAAGACATGACAGCAGACGCCCTGACCAAGCCACTGGGCAAACCACAGTTTGTGAAACATCGAAAATCGATGCAACTATTACATGATGCATCTGAGATGGTTAAGGAAGGGTGATGGATTTATAACCATCCCAGATATCATTAACTGATTTCAAAACAGGAAGCAATTCAAGGACACAAACATTTGAACACGTAAATAAATACATTAAGTGATAATAAATCATTCTATAATGAACAAACTTTTCTATTTTAGCCAAATCATCCTACTCAAGATAAACAATGATATTAATATGTGAAATATGTTCGCGAAATTAGTTTTAATATCAACCCACGCATGTTGCGTCTGTCTGACGTCATCAAAAGAACTCTGACTCAAGGACTCTTTTTTTATTATTAAGCTTAGTTGCCCTTTTTATCTCAATAGAGAAAGATGTAATAATTTTAATCTGTTGCTGCAAAAGGCAGCTGTATGTAAAATGTTACTTGAAAATATTAAGTCAAAATTTTAATATAATTATCTATAACAAAAGTGATCAAGTCTCAAGTGTGGACTCAATATAAATAATATAATTCATTAACCAACTTTTATGTTTTCAACACTTTAGCTCCGTAACAAATGGATTACACACCGCAGTTAAAATGTGCATCAAACCGAAGTATGAGCAATACTGCTGCTGAAGAAAGATAAAGGTAAGAAATTACCTATATTATTATATTAATTGTGTTTTCATGGCCAGAATGATATATATTTATTTATCTAAGTATTCGCGCGCGTAACCTACAGCGCAGAGCAGAGGCGGCTTTTTTGCCAACAGTTGGTGCCGCCCCCTCTGCCTGTAAGCGAAGACAGCAAGGATTTTTTTGTTTTCAATTTTTTTTTTGCTGTAAGAGTTGTAGATAATATTAAGAAGATTTATAATAAATTTAAGCGGATTTGATATCTTGTGAATTGACGAAGTTATGAATTTTGTATCCCTATTTTTCCCGTCTTGGGGACATTTTTAATGAAATCAAAAATCTGTCATACATAAATTTTTAGCCTTTTTCCTATAAATAATAATAACTTTAAATGGATTCGATACGTATCAAAAGTAAGAAGTTAGGGTTTCTTTCTGTTTTCACAAAAAGCCCCTCCCCCCCCTATTTGCCTCTCCCTGGTTCAATTTTCCCCATTAACGAGTTTGACCGAGATTTTATGCAGCTTGATTTTATGTATCAGTTTGGAAGAGATTTGTGCAGAATTATGGAAGTTATCGTGTCCATAAAAAGTGATATAGATAAATAGATAGATAGATAGATAGATAGAAAGAAAGATATATAAAGTTTTGAACTGGGGGTGGTTTTGGGTTCTAGGAATTATGATCGGTGTAGATCTGCAAAAATTTTTCAGGAATTCCAACTTAGGGTAAAACGTAATAGGTAGTATTTCTTACGAAATCTACCTAATATATATTGCTAAAAATTATTAGACTTCAGTGCGAAATCCTAGCACTGGTCCACTGGTATCTTATAAATTATACTGATGCTTTCGTTAAATTTAAGACTTCTTTCTCTAATGTAAGCAATTCAACAAGAAAACTTATCTTAATATGATTAAATATAAACTCAAATGATTCTCTCTTTCACTAAATGAGTTGAAAAACCAATCTTTATTTTAGAACTTTATTAAAACTGCTAACCAAACTCCGTAAAATTATTGTAGCTAGCTTATTTCCGCTAGGTTGTATTCACTGCTAAACTTTCATGAACTCAAATATTTTTTATTCTTAAATACCGAATTGAACGTACCAAATATGCATTTACATACACTTCTATTTTAAAAAATCACTTTTTACCTGGTCCCTTCGATACTTTAAAATTATTACAATTTAAATTTATAAATTGTAATTTTATTAAAATTAAATTCTTACTTGAAAAATACTTTCATTGGACTAAGTTTCATTTATGCACAAAACCATTAGCAATTTTTGAACAATCTCACATTTTGTGTGATAGAAAGTTTTGTTTCTATTCATTATTGTCACTGGAAATTTTTTGATATCTCGATAACCACCGAAAAAATTGTCGGTGGTCACCCTGTTAATGATATGAAGAAATATTTTACTCTTCGAATACGCTTGAGTAAATACGTGATTGATTGCCTGTCACCGACTAGGGATTTTTTCAGGGAAAATACCAGTATTTTCTCATAGAAAAATTCGACTTTTTTTATTCGCACGATTAAATAAGGTGAATTTTTCTAAATGAAAATACTGGTATTTTCCGTGACCGATTGTGTCCCTGACCGAAAATACTGGTATTTTTTCTGTCCGAAAATACTGGTATTTTCCCTGAAAAATTCCCTGATAGGTGGTCACCTTGTTAATGATATGAAGATATATTTTACTCCGCGAAAATTGAAATTTGCTTTTAAATGCAACTTATTACCGACGTTAACAATAAAGGCATTGGGCTGAGAAACTGATCTTAGTTATAAGAAAATAATTTTCTGTAAGGAAGATTGAATTGACTTGTCCCGAAGTTAAAAAAAAGTTGGTGTAATACATTAAAAATATCACAAAATCTCTCTTAAAAATCAAGCCTAATGTAAATCGCCGAACAGATTCTTGAACGCTGAAAATCTCAACATTAGGCATAATTTTAGTCACTCAGCGTACGTTTAAGAAAATAATTTTTAATATAGAAAATATTAAAGAAACATGCCACCAATTTTTATGAAATATAAACATAATGCACTTAAAAAAAAGCATTAAGTATCTCTTGAAAATCAGGCATAATGTAAAGCATTGCACGCATTGTTGAGTACAAGAAATTATGACATTAAACTCTGAGCTAAAACATGTACGCATTAAAAAAGCAAATTTTTATATAATTTTTTCAGGGAAAATACCAGTATATTTTATAGAAAAATTCGCCTTTTTTAATCGCACGATTAAATAAGGTGAATTTTTCTAAATGAAAATACTGGTATTTTCCGTGACCGATTGTGTCCCTGACCGAAAATACTGTTTTTTTTTTGTTTGTTTTTTGACCGATTTTGCCTCTGACCAAAAATATTGGTATTTTCCTTGAAAAAAAATCCCAGATAGGTGGCTACCTTGTTAATGATATGAAGAAATATTTTACTCCGCGAAAATTGAAATTTGTTTTAAATGCAACTTATTACCGACGTTAACAATAAAGGCATTGGACTGAGAAACTGATCTTAGTTATAAGAAAATAATTTTCTGTAAGGTAGATTGAATTGATTTGTCCCGAAGTTTTAAAAAAATTGGTGTAATACATTAAAAATATCACACAATCTCTCTTAAAAATCAAGCCTAATGTAAACATCGCCAAAACAGAATGGAATCGCCGAACAGATTCTTGAACACTGAAATTCTCAACATTAGGCAGAATTTCAAGCGTACGTTTAAGACAATAATTTTTAATATAGAAAATAATAAAGCAACTTGTCACCAATTTTTATGAAATATAAACATAATGCACTTAAAATAAGCATTAAGTATCCCTTGGAAATCAGGCATAATGTAAAGCATTGCACGCATTGTTGAGTACAAGAAATTATGACATTAAACTCTGAGATAAAAAGTCTTACGCATTAAAAAAACAATTTTTGATATAAGGAGTATTAACTCGGGAGAAGTCGCGCTTACCCAGATAATGAATGGTTTTTACGTTGTTACCAATAAATACAATTAATAATAGTCACCTTATTCAGTCTGAGACAATTGTTACAAATTCTATAATAATGTAAATTGTAGATTACTTTTCGAAAAATAGTGGTGACAATTGTAAAAACCGTACGCACCCTGGGGTATGTCATACCCCGTGCGACTGCTCCCGGGTTAAATGAACTTGTCTAGAATTTTAAGTAAGATTGGCATAATACATTTGAAAAATTTTAAATATGACTTAAAAATCGGGCATAAAGTAAAGAATTGGACGCGTTGTTGAGTACTAAATATCGCTGGATTACTAAGAATGTGTACAAAAATGATAAAACATGCATTAAACTTAACTGTCTCAAGCTTTAATACAAATTTGGTATAATACACTCAAAACGCATAAAATTCTTTTCATAATCAAGCATAATGTAAAGCCTGCAATGTTATTTTGAGCACAAAAAAGTGACATTAGATACTTAGTTATTGAGCGTACGTATAAGAAAAAAAAATTGTTTTAACATATATTACATTTACTCGCCTTCAATTTTAAGAAAGATTGGCATAATGCACTTATAAATGATAAAATATCTTTAAGCAATCAAGCATAACGTAAAGCCTTGAATGTATTTTTGAACATTAAATATCATGATATTAGACTTTCCGTTACTGAACGTACATATAGGAAAATAATTTTTTATATAATAAAGATTAAATTGACTTGCCTCGAATTTTAAGGAAGATTGTCATAATACACTTAAAAGCATGTTAAAAGCATAAAATGTCTTTTAACAATCAAACATAATATGAAGCAGAAGCTGTTCAATTTTAATAATTCGTTATACATTTCATTTGAAATAGAAAATTGTTATGATATAGAATAAAAGAAATTTTCATTTTTAAAATTTTTCAGTAACTCTATTTTGAAATCTTTCATTTGAAATATCATTAAATAAGTTTATCGACATAATACAGCGCCGAGTCATACGGAAAAAAGATAAAATATTATTTAGTAAAGGAAATGATAGCGCGTATTCAGTTTTAATATTTTCGTTTTAAATCGATTATGTTCGTTCTTTTCTACTCGTATGTGTACTTATTTTAGCATGAATTTTTCCTTTTAAAATAAAATTGTAATATGATATAAAATTAAATGGTTTATATTAAGTAAGGAACTTAGATAAAGATATCTCAACAAAATATGTTTTTCTAGTCATATAATTTATTTTAGTTTAATGTTTTACTTTTGGTAAGATTTTTTTTTATTATTATTCAGTTTACATTTTAATTATTTTAATATCTTAGAAAACTGGAAAACATGTGAATTTTGTTAGCGACAGAGTAAATATTTTCAGTTGTTAAAAAAGTGTTGTTACAAAGAAAATAAAATCAGGACAAATGCGATTAGGACTTGCACTGTTAAAAATTTGCAGCAAACTGTCCAGTCATTTGACTGTTTTGATAAAAAACGATTACATAACCGTAATTTAGCGCTAATATGACCATATTATTCCCTATATTATGGTCAAAATAGAGTTAAATTACGGATATGTGACCGTTTTTTACAAAAACAGTCAAATGACTGGATAGTTTGCCGCAAATTTTTAACAGTGTGGTGGTTCCGTACCGTTATGTTATAATACCGTTACAAAAATATCTGTTAATTTGGTGTTAGTATCGATTATTGAAATTCATGAATTTATCCCGTAATAAATCGAAATAGATTTATAAATTAATGATTTTTGGATTTTTTCCTTTACATGTGCTAGAAGACCTTTCTCCGTTCCAAATTTCAAGGTTCTAGGAAATGCCCCATAGGTTTTACTCTCAAAACCTATAGAGTAGTTTTGGTTGACCTTAGCACCTTGAAATTTAGCACAAAACCGAAAATCATTAATTTATAATTCTATGTTGATTAATTACGTAATTTTAGTTAATCAGGATTTCCAAAGCGAGACTGTAAGGGTTCCGTATTTTTGTTTTCAAATACGGACCTCTAATTATAAGGCACTCCTGTTATGCAAGACTCTACAATTTTAAACGAATATCTGTTGTTTTAATTGAATCAATATTTTTTCTGGAATATAAGTTAATCTAGAAGTAATGAATTAAAGTTTTGAATAAAATGAGCAGGGGAAGTGTGCCTAATATCCCACCCATTTTGAAATTTTGATCTAATTCGACTTGACTGCACAATAGGATGGGAGGAAAATAATGGTTAATTTTTTTTTTCAGTTAGAAATTTGCTACAGTCGGCAAAAGTTGCCTTTTGGGGTTAGAATGAAGAATATAAAATTTTGTTGCTGTACTAAAATATTTTCAGGTGCCGCAAAGAGCTTCCAAAATGACTTTTCTATGAGAAAACGATAAAAATTGTCTTTTTAAAAAAAGTTCTTTTCTTGATTATTAACATAATATACATATATTTTGTAAACAGAATCTTCAAAATATGATACTTTTGCAGATAACTTGCACATTCTATGTATTACGAATTTTTAGATGCCATTACAGAAAGAATTATTTTGTAGAATTTAGCGATTTTCACCATATTAATTTTTATTAATTTTGCAGCAACATATTCTTATAGTACTACATTGAAATGAAAGAAATGCAATCTTTAATTATCGTATCTTAGTAAAACAAATCACACTTATTTAGAAAAACTTTAAAAGAGTGAAACCTCTGATTAACGGACACCTATGCGACCAAAAAAATGGTCTGAAAAAATGAGGTGACTGCAGGAGATTGGTTATTAGTTATACCGAGAGGTTAATGTTCGCTGAGAAATTTTAATTTAGCCGTAAGAGAGGGGTGACCCTATATAAGGGTGTCCGTTAAAAGAGGTTTGATTTTATATTGTTTTTAAAGGCAAAAAGTTATTTTTAAGAAACATTAATTTTTCTCTAATGTCCATAGTAATCACGCATGGTCCATAATAATCACACTGACACATTGGATTGTTTTTTTTTTTTTGTTGTTTTTTGTTTCAAATCTTGGCATGATATTTTGAAAATTTATTTTGGCTTTTATCAATGCATCTCTTGCAGAAGTGCTGCAAACTGACAAGGATGACTCGGTAACTAATTTAACAATCCTTTTAACTGCTTGTGTGTGGTGTGTGACATAGGGAAAAATTGACTCTCATTATCAGGTTCTTCTGCTTGCTTTATTTACTGCTTTAGTTTGTCGTCAGCAATATACATCGTCATAGGAGTTTATGTTATTTTAACATCATGTCATTGAATCACATCAATATAATCCGTGACATCAAAGTTTATGCATACAGGAATTTAAAAATTTCTGATGCCAACTCCATTTCCAGTCCCTGCTTTTACAATTCGGCGTAATGCAAACTTCTTAATGACTTCTATCACCTGATAGCATACAATGGAGTACATTTTCATGTGCAATAAAGTATGCATTGCTTTGGCTGATTGGATCAATTACATTTTTAGGAGTGTAATTGAGGTAACGTATATAGCTGACACGTTTTCACAAGTGCTTCGTCCATAGATAGATGGTTTCAACTTTATGTTAAACCAAACAGTTGGATACACTTTCAAAATGTACTCAGTCAGTATTTGGAGATTTTTTGATTGAAATTCTATTCCCACGTGCAAGCAAATTATTCTGTTTGCTAAGGTAAACCATGGTGAATGACAAAATTTTTCTATTTTCCTCATAGAAAAATCAGAAGAGCAACTTCTAACGGAGATCGTGTTACACATTTCTAAGAAATATATTTGGTCCATACCTAAATTATCCTTAAATTTTAGCAATGGAATGTTAGTTTCAATAGGTGAAAACTCAGTCACTGAAGTTCATAACACTTTTCCAGTTGTTTCCTTATTTTCACTCCAAATTCATTTGGATTTTTAGTTTTTCTATCTAGGAAAGAAATTAGATGACGAACGGGTAGTACATTTGCTTGAAACAGACAAATCAAGCACTGCAGTGGATTTCATAATTATTTTTCCAATAAAGCAATCGCACCATTATTCAATCCAATGTTCGAGGCAGTTCCATCATATCCAATTGTAGTAATGTTTAAGTATTGGTTGTTGCCATTTAAAAATGTCATTATGTTGTCTTTTATACCTTTTCCAGAGCCAGAAATCGGTTTTACGCGTCTTGAAAATTTTGATCCAAGTTCTGGAACAAGTGATATATGTTCTTCGATAATAGTTATTTTGTAATACTTAGTTCCTTTCTTATCTTGCACAATAGTCTTGTCTTTTCTTACATAAAAAAAATTACTTTCTGTAACTAGTTTAACATTTTCTTCTACATATCTTTTTCGGTTCTTTATTTGTTCTCATCTAATTTTCATTCTGTCAATACATTTCTGTCATACTTCTTTCTTCATCACTAATCAGACCAATAACCTGCAGAGCGGCGCTTGGAATTGTTGCAGCAATTTCGTCTGATGCTCAAGTTCGATCTCAAGTAGAAGTCACAAATCGCAGTTTCATGAGCATTTGACTATGTTTTTGATTACTTCAGATTTCAGAGACACTGGACGTAGAGGAAATAAAAATATTGGGATAGTATAGTGTACTCTCCTGAACTTTGTTCTGTTTCTACCTCAATTGTAAACTATTTATGTTTCATTATTTTTGTAATTAAAATCTATTACGCAGTAAGTTTACCACGTTTTCTGATTAAAAAGATTTAAAACTGATTTAAAAGTCAACTTATGAAAACTATAGCCTATTGAAAAAAAAAAAATAAACATAATTGCGAAATTTGTCAAAATTTTAATAAAAACCTAAAGTTTGCCCTTCTTGCGGCACCTCTAAACATAATCCAATTACGCTGATATTTAATTTCCGTCTTTATTTTGATCAAAGGCAACTTTTGAAAACTATAGCATTTTGAAATTTAAAAAAAAGTTTTTTCGTTCCACCCTACTGCACAAATTGAAACTGATCGATGGTATGGGCTCATAAAACATTCTAATAAACATTTTTTGCTTATAATAGTTTCCTTTATTTATTTATTTATTTATTTTTTTTTTTTGCAAATAAATATGCAAAACGCATTAGTACCAACTTTCAAAAAGTGTTTCTAATATCACACGGGGGGGGGGGGGGGGGGTGCGCGATAATTGTTGGTAATAGATACGCTAATTGTGCGATGGACCGTTGGTAATAGATACGCTAATATTGCGATGGGACCGTTGGTAATAGATGCTAATAAAATATGCGCTTAAATTCTTTGATGACTATTATCTAAAGATTATAAAATAAAAAAGAAGTTTTTAAATTAACTGGGAATAGGGTAGTACATTTTTATATTTTTAAGATTTTTAAGCACATTTATTTGACATTTTTAGAAGATAAATAATGTATGAATTTCTTTTTCCTTTTAAAATCTTTCCGTATTTTCAATTTATGCCATATCAAAAGAATGATATAGATTCAAGTTTTTTTTTTTTTTCGCCAAAGAGTATTTGCTACTTGTACATGGTTAATTTTTTATTTCTTTTACATCCCCCCCAAAGTTACACGAAACATATTTAAATGTTCTGAATTTATAAGAATTCGTAATCTTTTAGTAATTCTGTTTTTTACTAAATTATCAGAACGAATCTTAGTAAATAACCAAATAAAAAATGTTTAAGCTTTAGTTTAAGCTTTATCCCAACTTATATTTGATTGAAAAATAAATTAAAATGATTTTGTGCATTACTTTTTACGCCTTACGAAAGAATGGTAAAAATTTACAGATTCTCTGTAATGTTCTTTTTATGTTAGATCATTACATTTTAAATTGACATGTGGAAAAAAATCTTTGAAATTGCAAGTAAACGAAAAAGTGTCGTATATCATTTAAAGAAATTTAATTTGAGTTGAATAAATGACTTATAGGTATGTTGTAATAAAGATAGACTACATTTTACTTTAAAATGAAGTTTTTAAATAATATTACTTTCTTGACTTTTAGCGTAGGATAATCGTTCGGAATTTTATTTTTGGCCTCAACAATTCCGAAGACTTTTGTAATTACTTTTTTCAAAGAGATGTTCAAAACAAATTTTTGGTGACAATTTATCATGCTCGTCTGCTTAAAATAATTAATTTTCAACAAAATGTAAGTGTTATAAAAAATGTTTAAAGGATGACTTACAAAAGATTGGATTTTAATAAAATTGTAAGAAAAGGGTATTTAATTTAATCTTAATCTAGTTTAAACTAAATAAAAGAATGTGTCACTTAAGAAGTAAACAAGTTTTCAAGAAGTTTTTTGTGACGTTAATTAGAATTAAAATATTCCATAAAAATTTACAGAAAAGACGTTTTGTTGAGAAATAGAAGAAACCTTTGGCTAGTTTTTAATCAAAATAATGTCAAAAATATTCCATTTCAAACTTTATATTATAAGTTGGAAAACTCAAAAGAATTAAATGACATTTATAACAAATTAAATTCTTTTCTCTAAGAGTGTCAAAAAAATATATGTTTTTTACTATTTTATATTATTTGTGCATGCTGGAACTTAAAAAAGATTGCAGATCTAAATAATAATGACATTATTTTATATTTTACTAGCTTTAAAAAAACAAGCTAACAAAAATTTCAAATATTTGTTTTGAAATATATTTCTAATTAAAAAAAGTTCTATTACGTAGTTTTCTTATTTCTTTTTACCCCATTAAATTCTGAAAAAAAATAATTTTAAAAATTTTCTCTGGAAGTTCATTTAGATATTTTATGCACAGGTCTGAAAAAAAAAAGCCATCACTCCCTACAAATTCTGCTGTAAATAATCGTATGAAAAAGATATAGGTACCAATCAATTAGGAAAAATGTTTGATGTTGAACGTTATACTTACATTATCCTTCGAAAGCTGCCTACGTATTAAAAACTGCACCAACTTTCGTTTTTCGAATGGCAACACCCACTTTTGACACTTTGAGTTCCTTGGATAAAGCAGCCGGAAAAAGTATATAATTTAAGTACTTTTTTTTAAATTCGCCATAGAGTTATAAAAGAAAATGTGTTAGCTATTTATCAATAAATTTAGAAAAATAAAGTTAACATCTTTGAAAACGTATCGAGAACAATAAATTAATAAGTGAAAAATTAAAAAACTAACGAGTCTGAAAGAAAATATTGTAAATTTTTCCGATTACTGTATGACATTTCTTTTTCCTTGTCTATGTTGAAAATGATAACTAGAGATTCTTATATATATATACACACATATATATATACATATATAATTTTAATTTGTATTTACATAATCATCTCTTTGTTTATTTTTTTCTTTCTATATTATTATTTAATATTATCTTCTTTATCTATTCATTTTTTAAGTAATGACATACATTTATGTTTCAATATTATTTAATACTATTAATTATATTGTTTATGACATTATTATTCCCCCTTTAATCTTCATATCTAGTTTTATGGTAATAACTTAATCGTAAGAATAGCTAGCTTCTTTTTTGGGGGATAGATGGTAGCACTGCTACTCTATCTTTTTGTTGCACTTATTTTTAAATGATTCAGTACATCTTTTAGTAGAGAGTGAGGATTTGCATGGTGGGTTCTCTTTAGACCCTGATTCAATTATTACTGCAATTTATTTTGCTGGTGAGTTGGGTGTACTATTCTTTGCTTTTTTTTTTTTTTTTTTTTTTTTTTTTTTTTTTTTTTTTAAGCTGTTGCAGATGGATAATTACTTATTTTTCGGATTTCTTATTGTTTTCATACTTCTTGTTATATATATATATATATATATATATATATATATATATATATATATATATATATATATATATATATATATATATATATATATATATATATATATATATATATATGAACATATTTGACGAAATAACATATCCCTACTATGAATTATACTTATGATGCTCCTCTGACGAATCCATAAGCTATTCGTAGTAGACCGGGAGGCGGCAGCACGGACAACCACCTCATCGAGTTCACGGTTGAAATTCCAGAATTAGTTAAAACTCGATTCCCATATTAAAACGCAATCGGTCTTCCAAGTCATATCTTGGTGGAAAACACTCGCAGGTTTACCATTGTGTTTTCTTGCACCGAAAGGTATGAAAACATGGAGGACTAGGAGCAGAACACACAATGGTAAACCTACCAGCCAACCGCTAAAATCGTGTTTTAAGGTGTTTTCCACCAAGATATGACTTGGCAGACCGATTGCGTTTTAATATGCGAATCAAGTTTTAACTAATTCTGGAATTTCAACCGTGAACTCGATGAGGTGGTTGTCTGTGCTGCCGCCTCCCGGTCTATAGTTTTTCATATTTGCATTTTCATCTTATTGGGTTTAATTTTGTAGTGTCCTTTCATTTGATTTTTATACAGTTTCTTTCTTTGATTTTCACACATGTGATTTCATTATATATATATATATTATATAAATTATATATTATATACAGGGTGATTAGAAAATGAGTATACATTTGAAAAATTAATAATTCACGGAATAATGTAGGTACAGAGGTAAAATTTGACACACATGCTTGGAATGACATGGGGTTTTATTGTAACCACAAAAAAAAAAAAAAAAAAGGTTTAAAAAAAAGGTCGACAGATGACACTGAACAGCAAAACGTCAGTGACTCTGCCTGAGAATGCTGTATAAAAGGAGCTGTAATGAGAGAGAGAATCAGATGCACCAGCAATCGCAGCATGTTGACGTTACCAGAAAAGGCAATATTAGTGAAGCTCTACTATCAAAATGGGGAATCTGCCGCGATCGACCGACATCAATAGGCATGCTAAAAGACAACATCCAACGCCAATTTCTCACCATAACTACAGATATGCTGCACAGTGCTGTGCACAACATTGCCCCTCGGCTACAGCTATTGTTGCGGGATGACGGTGGACATGTTGAGCATTTGTTCTGAAGAACATCGTCTTTGCTTTGTCATAATTTGTTATGCTAATTATTGCTTTTCTTATCACACGAAGCGCCATCTGTCGGCCATTTTATGAACTTTTTTGTGGATACAATAAAACCCCATGTCATTCCAAGCATGTGTGTCAATTTTTACCTGTCTACCTACATTATTCCGTGAATTATTAATTTTTCAAATGTATACTCATTTTCTAATCACCCTGTATATTATATATATAAGATGGAAGCTATGAAATCTTATAGAAAGTTAATGTAATTTTATATGAAATTATATATATATATATATATATATATATATATAATTTTTTGACCTTTTTCGATGCCTTGAAAATATGTTCGTTAATACTAAAATTACTTTGTTTTGTAATAGCTTTTCCATCTCCTTAGAAAAAAAAATATATTGGGAGGAGTGAAACATAATACAACGACAAGTCATTATAAAATATATTTTGTTGCTTTTTTTTCATTCGTAAATTACATTGCTGAGATTTGGATGTATAGTCGCAAAGTCAAGTAACTAATAATTAAAATTTCATTTTATTTTGATATCTATCATCATTTGTTTGAAATAAAAATTAACGTTTTTGTGTTTTTATACTTTTTTCCAAGAAAGATAATAGACATTTCTTTAACTAGAACGAAATCTCATGAGTAAACAAAATATTCAAAAGAATCTTTTCTAGTGCTTGTTTTCTTTTCAATGTTTTCTTCCCAAACTAACCGTTATTTTTATACTTGAAAGAACTTGAACATACAGAATATTATGCTAGGTTTTTAATATTGCCGATTAAAAAAAAAAAAAAAAAAAACAAACAAACAAACAAACATATTTTCACAAATATGAGAATTAAAATTTAATTTTTTCCAGATTACATTTCGCCGCGAACTATTTAATTTATCAATAATCTTATGTTTTAAAAATTATGTTTGAAATTATTTTTTATTCTGTTTTCGAAGATATATCTATAAATAAAAACAAGGAAAAAAATTCTTTGCAGACGATTATAACTTTTTAAACTGTGACCGAGACAGAAAAATTGAATAAAATAAAAATATTATGAACAAGTTATATTTAAATTAGCTATGCTATTACTCAGAGAGCAAATTAACTTTTCCTTCAGGCAATGTTTAGTCTTTATAGCATTCTTTTTACGACTGAACTCACTGCATTCTATAACATATTAATATGTTTTATGATAAGAAATTTGTTTTTAAAAGGTGTGTTAAAAGAATTCTTTGTGATAAATAATCACAATTTTCTAAGCGAACTAATTAATTTTTAACAAAGAACTGCTGAATAGCTTATTTTTCTGGCGGCTTAGAAATAGTCTGATTGCAATAGAATAGAAAAAGAAAATTCGAAATTTTTCTTGGTGAAGCAAATATAAAAGAGACCTTTTTAACTGTCAAGAAAATTTCGAGGATAATTTTTAGAGGCTATTTAAATTTAATTATTCACTTCGTACTTGAATTGAAATGGAGAATTATCATTATAAAAATGAAAGGAGCTATGAAAATATTTATTAAAATGCTTAATGAGACATCTTATTTCTCTTCTTCGTTTCACAAATAGAATTGAAAATAGGGTAAAGATGCAATTATTAATAAAAATAATTTTGGCGCGTAGAAAATAAACGTTTTGGCAGCATTTCGTTATTACAATCCAGATGTTCTTATCTAATTGAAAATACTTTTCTATTATGAATAAGCACAAATTTCAAATTTAAATACCGTGTAATTTTGCAATTGCTGTCAACATTGGTGCAAAAGTTTTACCATAATTTAAATTATTACGAATTCTTCAAAAATAATTTTTTTCTTCAAAAAAGGGAAGGGTTTGCAGCAAGAAGGAGGTAGCTTCATTTTTGACATTTTTAAAACATCTAATATATGATATTAAACAAATTGCACAGAATAGGTATTTTTCAATTTCATTGTTGGTAAAAAATGCATATGTTTATGGACTAATGCATAAGTAGAAAAAATACTTTTGACGAAAATGTAAAATTTAAGTTTCAAAAAATTTTTTTTAATTCTTCAAAAGCGCAAAAATGGAGCTACCTCCTTTTTGCAGCAAGACCTTCAATATGTGATTAATGATTCTTTTTTCTACAGACAATTTAATGAAACATTTCTACCGGAATTTTTAAAACATATTTATTACCTGTCACAAAAACTGTTGTTGCATTTCAGAAAATACGTTTAGCCAAAGCTCATAAAACACATCTGTTGACTGGTAAAATTACAGAGGTTAATGGTTTACAATTGTTGACCGGTGGTTCTTTCATAAAACTGTCAAAACTCGTCATATATACTATGTGATTTATAAAGCAAACAAATGTGAAAGTATTTAATCAGCTTTGATACAAAACGTTTCACAAACAATATAAAAAAAATCAGCATGAATTTAGATTGACTCGTAAATGAAAAAAAAAAGTATAAATACTGCATGGGTTTCAAAACGGGAAGTTCTTTAAAATTATAAAAACTTAGGCATGGATATAACCTCCTATTATATCGATGTAACAATGGATATGTAACCCATGTAATCAATTATCAAACAAAATGTCGATTAGTGTTTGTTTGTTTGTTTGATAAAGCTGTTATATACTAATCAGAAAAAGATTTACAATATATATATATATATATATATATATATATATATATATATATATATATATATATATATATTAGTGGTTTTAGGGAAAAGGGAGGGGGTAACGTGGATAATTTCAAAAGTTTGAAATCCCGAGTAATGTTTTTCATTTTTTAGAGAAAAATATACAAACCATGCAAATGATTCCTGCCATCAGAGAATTTTAGTATCTTTACCTCTCCCAAGCTATCCCTTTGGAGTGATTTTAAGAGTACTTAACCCTACCGTTCACAATGCATATGTTGCAGGGAGCGTCTCATTTTTGATTCGCAATTCTTTTAAAAAAAAAAAAAAAAAAAAAAAAAGCGACATGCAATTCCATACTCATCTTTTTTTTTTTTTTTCGAGAACTAATGAACGTTTAGACATCTAATTAATACTTGCTCTTATGGCCAGATGCTTTTTACAACTTTCCAAATTTCATTGTGCTCTTTTAGTTGCGATACTATAACGTTGGCTATTTTTTTGTTTGTTTGTTTACGATTATTTTTAAAACATAAACAGTTGTATTTTTTCACGATTTAACATTAATGTAATTGTTTTAGAAGTTTTGTGTGCGAAAACTGCCAAGGAATTGTTACTCTATTGCCAATGCGCACTACAATGTCCAGTACTAAAAAAAAAACACCTTTATTAAATTTCGATATATTTTTCTCATTTAGATTCTAAATAATTAAAAACAATTGAAACTAGTACACTGTGGCCATCACAAAGCTTTCTTCAAAATTATTCTAATGCATTAATGTAATTAGTGCTGTTACACAGAAACAATTACGAAATATAATGCGGCTTTTTTAAAATTATTTATTTAACTTGGAGATAGTGATTAGTGAATAATAATCACTGTTCAACAACGCCTTCTGCTGGGTATTTAAATACAAAACGAAACCAACATATGTATTTTTTATTTATACATGCAAATAAAATTTGGTGCATTTCTATCCAATAGAAACTTAGATACCGCTATAATGTTCATAGAAAAAATAGTATAGCAGTGTGTTCAGTTGAGTGAACAAAGCCAAAATTGAATCAACATAATTTTTAATAAAAATGTTACAAATCAAATTTGGTTAAATTGTATCCTATGGATGCCTTACATTATCACGGAAATTATGAAAAACGTAGCACAGCACCGCTCTTTGTTGAGTGAAAAAGCAACATTGAACCAATATAATTTTTATATCTTACATATTAAATTTGGTGATATTCCATCCCATAAATGCCAAGATCTATCTAATCACCTATCACGGAAATCGAGAAAAACACAGCCCTACGGCACACAGTGGAGTATTTGACCAAAAAACCTGGCTAAAAATGCAAAAATTAAAATTTCGTCAACAATTGTAAAAATCATATTTTTTAATTGTTAACTAATTGATGCGTCGATCTATGTCTATTTTAGGAACCTGAGTTTATCCGGTGGCTCCTGGCCTCAGTTGAAGAGGAAGTTTCTTTGTGAGAAGACGTGTTTTTTTGTTGATTTTAGGCATTGTTGTTATGTTTAAATATATTTCTTTTGTTTCTCAATGAATTGTTGAATTGAAACTAAACAGGGCTTGCGTGTTTAACAAAGGTCGGAGCTTAGTGTTAAACTATGTGTAAATTTAAATAGTTTAGTTTTAATGCAATAAAAAAAACATTAAGTGTGTAAAAGGGTCATTTTTAAAGCGTTTTTGGCTCTAACTCAAACATATCGAAAGCTTTTTAAATATGTGACGGGCTTTACCGGACCATGTTTGAATTAAAATCGTATTAGTTATTGTCTTGAGTGCCAATTTCTGCAAAAAAATCTTCCGCATATTGTTGCCATTTTTTAATGTAATTTTTTGTCGGGTGGACTACTTAAATCCCATTTTTTACGGCAACCGAATTGAAGAGATAAAAACTTTATTTTTACTCTAGTATTGCAGGTTTTTAGCTTACAGGATATTGCCTGAGAGCTTTTGCCCCTACATATCATGTATGTATGCATGTACGTACGTATGTAAGTACGTACATACCTAAGCAACTCGATACCTCATGATAGAAATATCAGATCGGCTTCAAATTGTAAATACTTATTTACTGAAAACAGTTTCTCCAATTAGTTTCGGGGGCTCATAGGTAGAAAATAAGGGGAGAAAGGAGGGAATTAAAGAAGTCTGGAGAAGACGCAGAAATGATTAAAAGGTTGTAAGTAACATTGGTAGTCATAACATGTGGGCATCGCATCGACGAAAAAAAGTTCCAAACATCTGCTGATGAAACAGCAAGACTGTATGTGAACCTTTACAATTGGTGCCCCATGATTCCAACAATGCACAAGGTTTTGATTCATGGTGGCACTGTAATTAAGAAAGCAGTCGTACCCATTGGCCAATGGTCAGAAGAAGCTGCCGAGTCCAGAAACAAACACTTTAGACAGTACCAGACAAAGTACTCAAGAGAGTGCAATAGAAAAGTTCGCAATAGAGAAGTTTGCTATAGAGATGTTCCAAATTGGCTTCTTTTAAGCAGTGATCCTTTTATAAACTGCTCTAGACAAAGATCAAGGGAAAAGAGCAAGCCATACAGTAGCGAGACCCTACAACTTCTTTTTCCAGCTAGGTCTGATGGTAGTCCTGATAAAAGCCAAGAAGAGTGTGATGAAGAAGATGAAAAACAGAGTTCTGAAGAATCAGATTGAAACTGGTAATCTATTAAATACACTGAAAAATCAGCATATCTATACTGTAGAGACTCCACTGTATTAAATGTATTATCAAATGTAAAAAATCTTTATTAAATGTAAATTGAATGTAAATAATCTTTATTAAATGTAATAATTATTATTAAAGTAACTTAAATGTATATAATAAATTTGATAGATAGTACAATTAAATACATTTAATTAAACATTACTAGTAAATAAAAAAAAATCTATCAACAATTATTTTTCTCTTATAAATAGTAAACATTTAAGGCTGCTAGTCACTCGACTTCCAAACTCCCTTCGGTAATGTTAAGTCTATGGGCATGTGATGTATTCGTATTTTTAAAATATCTACTTAGTAAATTAATATTTTAACTTCTTTTTGCTTTGTGCTCTTCTTAAATGATGACTCTTTTTTTATTCTTAGTTGTCAAAATATTTATAAAATGTATACTTATTATTATGTGAAGTGTTAAAATCTTACTTACACTTCGTCAGCTTTTAAGATATAAAATATTAAACTAAGCTATGGGTTTGTATGTATACTACATAGTATGCTAAAAGTTAGTTCAGTGAAACGCATGACACAATTAAACATTTCCATTCAGCCATTTCAGTGAATAAACGGAAATGTGCTTGAGAACTTTTGTGCAGCCCTGTATATGATCTATAGAATGTATCCACACCAAGTAATATTTAAAAAAAAATCAATTTAAAAATGCATATTACAACTATAAACGCACTTCCAGCAATTATTTGTCATAGACTTCAATAGTTAAATTTATTAGCCAAATTCTTTTGTGTGACCCTGTAAATGAACGATATATTCTATGCACACCATTTTCTACAATAAGTGCCTTAATATACCTCAGTGATGTATATAAATTTCAGTACGTTTAAAATAGTGTGATATCATTAAAATACAGAGCAAATGATTTTTTCCCATAGACATAATGTAAGGAAATTCTTTCGGATGTCTCTGCAAATGAACCGTAAATGCTGTAGACTTCATTTACAATACCAAACATGCCATTTTGACACCCAATAACATCAAACAATTTCAAGGCAATCGAACTATACTTTTAGCCAGGATTTCGGGTCAAATACTCCACTGTGCGGCACCTCCTGTTGAGTGAACAAAGCTAAAATTAAATCACATAATTTTTAATAAATATCTTACAAATCAAAATTAGTGGAATTCCATCCCATAGATGCCTTATATAGCTATCACGAAAATCATGAAAAACACTGCACAAGTGTTCCCCGTTGAGTGAATAAAGCCAAAATTGAACCAACATAATTTTTAATAAATATCTAAATAATTAATAATAATAATAATAATAAATAATAAATAATAATAATAATAATAATAATAATAATAATAATAAATAACATTAATAAATAATAATAATATAAATAATAATAAATATAATAATAAATATCTAAAATTAGTGGAATTCCATCCCATAGATGCCTTATTATAGTTATCATGGAAATCATGAAAAACACAGTACAGTAGCGCTCCTTGTTGAGTTAGCATTCTACCTATTCGATAACTTTCCAGAAGCAGCGCCATCTATGAGAAATTTTTGGAGCTATTTTTTTTTGTTTGCTTAAACAAAATTTCAGATCATACGAAGCACTTTTGTCCAAGCCGCACTCTCATATGCCAATTTCTTGACCTTTTATCGAATTAAAAAATGTGTCAAGGACTTCTGAAGCACCCTGTATATTAAATTCGCTGAAATCCCATTCCATAAATACAGAGATTTCCTATCATGGAAATCGAGAAAAACACAGCATTGCCGTACCTCCTGTTGAGTGAACAAAGCTAAAATTGAAATAACATAATTTTTAATAAATATCTCACATTATAAATTTTGTGAAATTCCATCCAGTAGATATAGCAATCGTAGAAATCGTGGTAAACGCAACCCAGCATTGCCGTCGGTTGTGCAAAATACACCCAAACCTAGTCCGTACCAATTTATGTCAATGTCTAATTGAACACGAAATTTGATCAAATTCCATTCTATATATGCCTTTTGTGAAAATCATAAAAAAAAAAAAAAAAAAAAAAAAAAAAAAAAAAAAAAAAAACTTTACTTGATTGCAACTTTACTTGATGTGTGCTATACACCAAAATCTAATCAGCGCCAACTTATGTCAAGATCTAACAGAATATGAAGTTTGATGGAATTCCGAGCATAAATGTTTCAGATAATTTTATTACAAAACCCATTTTATTACAACCGAAATTTTATTATTCGCAAAATTTATTACACATGTATGCAGACAAACAGACATTATCCAAAAATAGTCAAAGTGTTCAGGACACCCTAAAACTTTTAAATCCATCAAAAAACGGAAGTTGAAAACTTTCACGATTCCAACATTCTCTTCTTATATGTATATATATATATATATAAAGTAAAAATGGAAATTGCTCCGACAGATCCTTCGTGGAAACTAAATTATATGAACACATAAAACTTGAGTATGAATATAGACTGAGTTTCAAAACTAAAAAAATAAAAATTGTTAATCATTCTCGGTACTGCGTGTTCTACAAAGCTATAAAAATTTGGCATGATTCAGAAAACTAAAAACAATTCAGAATTATTTAAACAGTATCAGTAGAGGATGTTTCATAAATCTATAAAAATACAGTATGTATTCAGATGAATCATAAAATGTAAAAGTATTTAATCACTATTGATACACTGTATTCCATATATATATATATATATATATATATATATATATATATAAAATCTGTCTGAATAAAAGATGATAAAAAATATTACATTAAATCTGCTCTTGTTTTATAGTAAAAATATACACTATGATTCACATTGGAATTTGTCTTCTTCTCAGAATCCGTATCAACGTATAATGCAAAACAGAATTTGATCAAGTACACTTCTATGTGCGTAAAAGATAGAATAAAAATAAATTGGTAATAGGAAAGATGAATAATTGCGAGTTAATGGCTCTAAAAATTTGGCATGATTCAGAAAACTAAAAACAATTCAGAATTATTTAAACAGTATCAGTAGAGGATGTTTCATAAATCTATAAAAATACAGTATGTATTCAGATGAATCATAAAATGTAAAAGTATTTAATCACTATTGATACACTGTATTCCATATATATATATATATATATATATATATATATATATATATATATATATATATATATATATATATATTAAATCTGTCTGAATAAAAGATGATAAAAAATATTACATTACATCTGCTCTTGTTTTATAGTAAAAATATGCACTGTGATTCACATTGGAATTTGTCTTCTTCTCAGAATCCGTATCAACGTATAATGCAAAACAGAATTTGAACAAGTACACTTCTATGTGCGTAAAAGATAGAATAAAAATAAATTGGTAATAGGAAAGATGAATAATTGCGAGTTAATGGCTCTAAAATTCCACACGTAATTTAAACATTATAATGCGTAAAATGCACAAGTATTTTAATGTTAGAAAAATTAATTTTTTTAAAAATATTAATAAAATTATTAATAAAACGCGTTTCAGGAAAAGCGAAGTATTTTATATGTGATTCAAATAAAAAAAAATAATTCTACAATTTAAATTTTACAATGAACTACTACTTTTAAATTAAAATTACCTACAAGCAAGTATTGTTACCATTACAAGTATGAAATTACCTACTTTTATTTGATTCGGAACTTTAAAGATTGTTTCAGTACATTCTGTGCTTATAACTGCTTCGATGATTGAATGTATTCAATCATCGAATTATCGATTCAGTTATAGAATACATTCAAAAGTTATGTGATTACTTACTTCGTGAGTATTTGTCTACGTAGTTTAAAAAAAAATACACTGTTGAAATTTGGGAATACTACTTACTACGTTGTTAAAAAGATTCTACTTAGAAATGAAAACTACTATCCTACTCATTTTTTGAGGAAAATTTCATCACAAACGAAGGCATGGCATGTTCAAACATAAGTAGCCATACGTAATTAAACATAACCTAGTAGATGAATTTAAATATAATCTCGTATTTATTAATCGCTCTATTTTACATTTTATAGAATTCGAGAGGAATTGTTTGACAAAACATGCATGAGTTTGGAAATATTTTATACAGATAATTCTAAGAATGAAAGTTGTGCACTTGCGTATTTCAGAGCCTACACTAGTCATGCGACGTCATTCGCAAGCTAATGTTAAACCAATAAAGGCTTTCTTTGAAAATTTCTGGCTTGCGTTTCAATGCTTTTAAATGACTCCTTTTGCATAAGATTATCTAAAGTCTTATGTCCATGTCTTTCTACATTTTTTTTTATCGTTGCAATTTTATTCTTTTATTTTTGGAGCCAACCAACCAATTTCTTTCCGAAATTAGAAGCATTCTCGGAATAAAACTGAAAAAAGTAGAAAAATTTAATGTTAGACTTCGACCTCAGAATATCCTATAGTATACAAGAATAATTATTTATAAATATTGAAATGCAAACGAGAAATTTGAAAAGACCACCTCCATTGGTTTAACATTATTATGCAAATTTTTATGCTGACTAGTGTAGGTTCTTAAGTCTATATTTTGAAATATACGTGATCACTCTATACCCCTTTTGAGTATATATGTCTCTTTTATATAACTTTGCTACTATTTAATTTTGCGTTATGAATGCATCTGTGAGAAATCACTGCCACAAAAGAAATTTAAATTAAAAGAGTCGCACACGAATTCAGTACATTCGCCGTGAGATATAGGTGGTTAAATTAAAAAGCTATTACAGGGTGTCTTAAAATGGAATAACAAGCAAACATGGTAGCTATTAAAGTTATTGTTTCAGAAGATTAATATGTCAATTCAGGAAGTATTATTACTTGTTTTAGCAGCAAATGTCCGCTACAGATGGCGTTGCACTACCTCAAAATGTAAGAATGCTCAAAATAACCTTACAATTTAAAATAAAATCCTTTTTTTTTTTTTGTGTGTGTGTGTGTGTGTGTTTTAACTATTAAATTGCATGAATGGTAAAAATTGAGTGAACCCGTCATTATGCGTTAGTTTGAGAATTCTTACGGTTTGAGACAGCTAACGTCTCCTGTCGATCACATTTGGTACGAAAACAAGGACACATATTAAAGAAATTTCCGACTTCACACATTAATCTTCTCTTAGAATAACTTTAATGGCTGTCACTGTTTACTTGTTATTCGGATTTAGAACCACCAGTTCTATTTTAGGGCATCCTGTATATGCCGAGAAATTGCTGAAAAATATTCCATTTTAACTATAAGTAACCATTTTCAACTGTGGCAGTGGCATGAAGTAATAATAATTAACAGTAAAACTAAAAAATAAGCACAGGCCTTTTAGCTCATTGAAAAACAGTTTATTTA
The DNA here is from genome assembly GCA_963931845.1 of Maratus michaelseni. Lineage (NCBI taxonomy): Eukaryota > Metazoa > Arthropoda > Arachnida > Araneae > Salticidae > Maratus > Maratus michaelseni. Next base: position 249,252,582 of record OZ007590.1, on the reverse strand, counting down.
ATTAATTCCTTTTGTAAGAAATCGTCTTATAAACAGTGCCACGGAAGTATTTTTGAACGGTACAGAATGGTGGTATGGATATTAGACCAAGGATCTTAGATGAGGCGGGATAATTTCTAAGTATCTTGTTAATTAAATTTTCTTTTGATAAATTCTGAAAAGTGAATTTCTAAATATTGCACGAAAAAGTAGTATTAGTTTTATAAACTTCTTGTTTCCTTCTTAAAACTTTTCTGAAATGAAAAATTGATCACGGCTAGAATATTCGCAGGAAAATTAATGTATGTAAATAATCTAAAAAAAATTAATTATTAATACATAAATTTTGCAATAATTGGTCGTGGTTGTACATTTTGTTTGTGCTAATAAATCAATCAAAAGAGGCATGCTTTTTTCCTGCTTTTTGAAAATAAATCAAGTGTGCTTTGTAACGTAAATTAGATGCGCACATGTGAAGGGTACGTCCAACTGTTGGTTCAAGTGTGCCGTAAAATACAAATAAAAGATGAAAATTCCCTGAGATGGAATTTCCATTGTTTATTTTAAATACTATAATTAAAAACAATGTGAAGATCATTAATTATAATTTTCATCTTTTGGACAATTTATCTGATATTTTTTGTATATACAGAATTTATTGCGCGATAAAACGTAAATGAGAGAAACCTTTAACATTTTTAACGACACACAGATTTTTGCTCAGATTACAATCTAGCTTAATAAATACTCGTGAATCTATAATGATGAAAGTTCTATTAATAAAGTCTCGTTTCATTTTAATTCATTTGCTCATTATAGAACATGGCTTATCACATTTTCCTATCTACAAATCAATAAACACCATAAAGATAATTTGTGTAGATTCCATTGATAAAATAATGGAAGTTTAATCTCGTTTTATAGTATTTAAAGAGTGATTCCTCTGAAACACTTTTAAAAAATCTTGAAGGGGTCAAGTAATCCCTTTAAAGTGTCAAAAATTCGAAATTTTTTATTAGCTTATAATTAAGTATGATTCCTTAGGAACATTTTAAAATAAACCCTATGCAAAAATCCACTTTAGAAGAGAAGTTATGTCTAAAACAGTATGAGCTTTTTTTATATGATCAAGGAGTAGTTTGATCTTTGAAGTCAATTTTCTCAAAACGGCGAATTTGGTTATTGCACAAACGATTTCCAAAAAATGTTTGGTTAGAATTTCATGAAATTTTGATTGAATGTCTTAACCATACAGATGCACAAATTGACCTATTATTATGTTTCTCAAGTAACAAGTTTAGAATTCATGACTACTTTTACATTAAAAAAACTCGATATTTCAAATTTCTCTAAATTTTTTTTTCTCAGGATCTACACATTTCATTTTCTTTATCGTAGATCATTTTGAGAACACATAATATATGTACTCATTAAAAACATTTTGGCTGATTTTTAGTCATTAAAATGGGAAAAATCATGCGCGCAATACATGAAAGAATAATTCTTCCATAAAAATTTTATTATATTTTAAAATAAATTTAAAAGCTTTATATGAGTGTAAACATTTTTCAAAAATTTTAATTTATAAAATAAATCTTTATTAATATGTATTTTAAATTTTATAATTCAAAGTCAATTAGTTACGGAGTTACTGTAATTCTTATAGATGTCCCTTTTTCATGTATTTTGTGAATTCGGAGGTTACCTGACCGCTTAAAGTGTCTAAAATGTCCCCTCAGTACCCATTTTTTTTCGTTTTCCCCAAAATTTAAGTGGTGATAATCAGTTCCACTAACCGGCGTCAAGGCTGACAAAAAAAATTACCACGTTTTTCTTCAAACAAGATTTTTTTGTATCGGTCTAGGTTCTCACGCTTAAACCGTTCAAACTATCGACGTTTTATTATTTAAAAATTAAACTATTTTTTAATTGGAGGAAATCCCTTTAAAAACTTATTTTATTTTAATAATTTCAACTTTTTAAATGTTCTGGAAATGAAAAATATTTTGACAATTATGGTCCTCAAACTTCAAACAGCCGCCATTTTGTGAAATTTTGATTTACTTTATCAATTTTAGGTTTGGCCTCTTGGTAATAATTTTTATGAATCCATGTGATTTTCTTGTTTATTTCTTTCAGATTATTATTAAAAATGCAATCACCTACATCGATATAATGTGCAGGCCGTCTAGTTGATTAAGACTGTAATTTAAAAACAAAACGAAATAAAAATAATGGAATTTGTTAAACACCCAAAACTAGCCTTTGTACACGGCTTCGCTTACAGTACTTTTCGTAATGTCATCGCATAATTCGTAAGTATGGTAAGTCTTTTGAAAATTTCATTCAAATATTTTCATTACTGTGAAAGTAATAAAATGAAAGCAATGAACAAAAAAAAAAAAAAAAAAAAAAAAAGTTCACATTGGAGGGAGACATCCTGTATTGACTGAATAAACTGATTACGACTTGAGTTCTACACGGTTCGGTTTATATCTGACTCGAATCCGAAAAATTTGTTTCAAGTCTATCCGAAACCAGACCCGAACAGGTAATGAAAGAAAAAGAAAATTAATCTATATTTTAATATATATATATATATATATCGAAAACTAGTCTACAGTTATATCGCTAATATCAATTTAATCTTTTAAGTTGAAAAATTAACAGATATATACTCATTAGTGTAAAAATCTATAGTATTTTCCTCTGAAAAAATATTCTAGATTTTCTTTTTCTGAAAAATCGGGTCAACCCGAACCCCACCCACATCTGGGGTTGGGGTTGGCTGAACCCAACTCGCGACAGGGGTTGGTCGGATCGGGTTCGTGTAAAATATGGTTACCCGACTTGATGCAGAACTCTAATTCAACCTAAGTTTCCATAATAAAAAATGTTTGTTGAAGTGGGCTCTTACCTCCGTTGAACAGTTATTTCGAATTGCCGTGTATAAATGTAATAAATGTTGTAACTATTATTTGTATCAGCTTGTATATGTTATAAATATTATTTGTATCAGCTTGTATATGTTATAAATAGTATTTGTATCAGCTTGTATGTGTAATAAATATTATTTGAATCAGCTTGTATATGTAATAAATATTATTTGTATCAGCTTGTGTGTATGCAATTCAGAGACCTTATCTTAGCACAGCTGAAAGTAGTTCTTACAAAAATACCGAATTCAAAAGAAATTACTTTAAAAAATAAAATGCAAATAAATAAATAAATGAATACTACAATTAAATTTCGTTGCTAAATTATTTATCTCATTCCGAATAATGCTTAATGCCTATATATATTACTAGCTGTTACCCGTGACTTCGTTCACGTATCATTCAAAGAAGAATAAATACATTAATTAAGCAAAATATTTCATTCCCGATAATTAGAAACGTAAATAATTAACTAACTCTTTATCACATTCCATAGGAGACAATACAGTATTTCTTTGTTATAGACTCCTTGACATAACTAAGTTTTAAAAAAGTGAAATTTTGTGACAAATAATCACGAAAAAGAAACTGCAACCAATGAAAAAAGGAGGGCCAAACAAAATCGTGGAAATCGGCGAATTGTGTAAAAACATATGTCAAGTTTACCTGGTAAACCATTTTACTTTTAACGCCTTTGTGAAACTTTTTAATAGCCATCCTTCAAAGATAATGGAAATAGTATATTCTTTTTCATTAAATTAAATTCTTGTGAATAGGGAGCAATAATTGTAGACCTAAATGCAAGGAGCTTAAATTTGCCTCCTTGATTTAATCTATAACTACAGCGCCTATATTCTAGGCGCTGTACTATAACTGAAAAAAAAATCTTTATTTCTAAATGAAAATATGTTGACAGAATGTTTACAGAAATATGTGAATGAATATATAAAAATATGCTGACAGAATGTGTTGAATGTTTGTTCTCCAGAATAAATTGACTCATGAAATTTGAATATGTGAAAATACGATTTTATTTAAAAAATTTTTTACTGTAATCAAGATTTTTTTCTTTCACCATCTATTCAAATTGAAATCTTTTTTTCAGTTTGAATGAGAAAAAATATATTATTCCGTTTTATTTCTTCTTTTTTATCCACAAAATTGGAATAATTTAGTTGCCATTTTTTAGAGAAACTTCGTTAAATTTACAAAAAAAATAAATAATAATAATAATCATATCTCGGAATTTAAATCATTTTTTTTAAATTCTGAGAGTTTATGACATCCTCTGCGAAATACAAACAGGCGGTCAGATTTTAATATAATAGATTCGTAATTAATTTTATTTTCCTAATAATCATTGTGTGGTTTTTGGCAAAAAACTCTCATCTGTATGTAACTAATATTCATGCATAATAATCGGTATAGCTAAAAAAAATATTTGAATTTTTCGTTTTAATTATGGCGTGAAACTCATCTACTTTCTAAACTTACCGATTCTTGTATTATTAATGTAATGAATTGATTCACGCTCCTTCTAAAACACACTTGAAAATTCCCGTTTTTTTTTTTTTTTTTTCAAATATGACGTCACTTTTTTTCTCAGAGAAATCTCTTTTAAATGGCACATTTCTTGTTAATTTTCTTTTTATGGCAATCGGGACGTAAATTTTAGCGGAAAACTCACATTTGTGTGTAACTGGTATTCAAGCTAATTATTAATCAGTATCGATAAAAAATATTTCAGTTTTTCATCTTAAATATTACGTCCATTATCTATTTACTTTCATTATACATTGATATTCATGCTCCTTGTATTATTACGAATATTTGAAAATACATGTTTTATTTATGACGTCATATTTGTCCAAGCCGAGGAGGATCCTTTTCATAGTTCCATGGTCCAAGCGAAATTTATTTTTTAATAATATAATTATTGTTGCACTTTTCCTTCTAATTAAAACGCATTTTTTGACAGAAAAATTTCTTTTTATTTTAACCGATATTCATACTTCATGTATAATGACAAATATTCCATATTTTTGTTTCAAATATCACGGAAATTCACCTTCTTTTGATTTTTTTTAATTTTTAGTTTTCACGTGAAAATCGTTCAATTGAAAATTAGTTGTTGGGGAAAAATTATTTTTCCGTGTTTTTATTTATTGGCAACGATCAAAGCCCTAGCAACGATAAAGTAAAATGGCTAAATTGTATGGAAAAATGTCCATTTATTCTCTATGAAAATAATGAAATTTTTAATTATTAAAGAAAATATTTGAATAAAATAAATAAAAACCAGCCTATGTTCAAATGAGGATTATAATCAACCTATATGCAAAAATACAGGATCATTAAATGCTCCATTTTGACGCTGGCTTCAGCCTAACATTTGCACACAATCTGATTTATAATATTATTAGGATACAAAATTTTAATTAAATAAAATTTTAAAACTATTTTAGCGGATGTGGGAGTATTGCGGTGTTTAACACATCGACGACAGAGGCGGCTTCGAGCTTATTAAACTACTCTGGCCAAAGACTATATATACAGTGACGATACCTGACCCGATTACGGAAGATTGTTGCACACGAGCTTTAAATTAGAAATTTAACCTTTAATTAATCGAACCACAGAACGAATTAAAAAAGTCAGGCCACTTTATCACCTTTGTCTTATTAAGATCTACGTTTGTTGTGAGTTACATTGAAATTGATGGAGCCATTGCCAACAAATCGTGCTCAATTTATTGTCATATTAAAGAAAATAAATAGGAAGCTTCACTCACCTTCAGCTCGTTGCGCTTTAATAACAGCGACAAAATAAATTAATAAATAAAGCGTATGAAAACAACAAAAATGACATGGAAACATAGAGTCGCATTCCACTTACTCAGCAAGAAATGCAAAGAATGACGCTTAAAGCTGAGTCAGAATTTCGTTCATGATTTTAACAATAGTAGAAATATTATAACAATATTTTCAGCATATTTATTTTACTTTTATGAAATATGATGATATTAAGAAGAGGGTCGGAAGTACGTCGTTGCTCGATCAGTACTGTCGGCTATGACTAAAGATGTGGAGCAGTATACCTAAGTATTGTTTCAAAAGGAATGTTGGCATTTTCCAGTATTTCTTGTAATCTTATCGCATTTGATACAAAGCAAGGTAACTCTTTGCGTTAGAAAATTATGGACGAATGTTCGGGCTCGACTTGGAATTGACGCAATCTGCATTTTTAACTAAACGCGGGGATTGCGACTGTATGTTTCTACGTGACTTTTGCTTGTGTCTATGACTTGTCTTCTCATTTGATCGAAGTTATTTTGATTTACCCTGTATATATAATCAACATTATATAATTAATAGAGAATGCGCCAAAAATTTCTAAAACTTAAAAAAAAAATCATCATTTATGAACAAATGATGCTAAAAGATTACGGTGTGCACTAATGGGATTAAAGAGTGATCGGATTTGTTTAATAACAAAAAAGTTGTGGTTCAAAAAATTACCGATAGATGGTGGTGGCATGCATCATATGAAGCAGATGTTAAGGAGGACCTTCCACTTCGTGGATGATCCTCTAAGCGTCCCTTTTCTTCGAAGCGTCTGAGAAGCTTCATGAAAATGGGCGCTTTTCTCGTCTTGAGTCCTTTTATGTTGCGGAATTTTCAGAGTGCGCCAGTTTCTGATTCCTCTTTCTTGAAAAGAGCTTAACCAACAACGCTTGATCTGGTAATGATAGCATATTGTTGGCATCAAATGAAAAATCTGTGTGCATCGAGATGTTTTATTAACAGCTTGATTTGCATAAATCTGCTTCATGTTACACATGCCAGCGCCATCTATCCGTAATTTTTTTCAACCGCAACTTTTTTTTTGTTATTAAAAAAATCTGATCTTCTTCCAATCCCATTCGTCCAAACCGCAATTTTTACCATCATTTGTTCCTTTTTAATAAGTTTTTAAAGTTTTAACGAATTTATGGCGCACCCGTTATATATTGAATAAAATTTAACTATATTTATTTTAAATCTAGATAATAGTTTTGGAAGAAAATATCAACTATTTTTATTTGAACATATGTGTGACCTTTTGCGTACAAATGCATTAGTTACATGTTTAAAAGTCTAGTTTAAATTCTAAGCCACTAACGATTTTCATTTAAGAAAGTAACTATCATTAAGTAAATTTTCAAATGGAGAAGAATTAAATTTTTAGATGCATTAACTTAATTATGAGTTTTCTACTTATGGGAGGCATTTTTGTTTTTTTTAACCAGTAGAAGTAGTTTTTGTTACTGCACTAATGCATTGTGCCTCGGAGACGAAAAAACAAAGAAAAAACAAACAAGTTTTAAGGCTTATAAATTGTTTGTTTTTTATAGTTTTTCATTTACGTGGACTGAGCTTTCGAAGTAATTCTACTTTATTTTAATTTAATTTTTTTACATTTTGTGTAATCATGGAATTTTTTGAAGAAAGAAATATGTTGAAAATATATGCAAAGAAAGATAATGTGAGTATAAAATAACTTACAAATATTAAATTTTCAGTGAAGTTAATGAAATGCATAAAAATATGGTTAACAAATTATGGAAAACTTCTTGGTATAAGTAAATTATAAATAGCAGCAATAAAAATTCAATCACAGTCACAATTTTCTAATATCATTTTGACTACAATTTTATCTGTGCTTATATAATCAGCTTCATTTCCATAGCATACAAGAGTAACTTCTTTGAGCAGTTGAAGATTTCAGAATATATTGAAGTGGAATTGTTCTTCAGGATCTACGTAGTAACGCGAAGACACTTGCGAGGTCTACTGCTAAAAATTTGCAGCAAACTGTCCAATCATTTGACCGTTTTTATAGAAAACTGTTATTTAATCGTAATTTAACACTATTTTGACCATATTCTTGCCTCTATTATGGTCAGAATAGAGTTAAATTGTGGTTATGTAACAGTTTTCTATAAAAACGGTCCAATATTAACTGTGTAAAAAGAATTAAGCAAATTTGTTATTGTTACGAAATGCTGAAATATAAATGAAGTCATAGTAATAAATGTATAATTACCCTAATACGATTGTTTGTATGGATTGAAAAAAAATCAAATTTCTGTCAATGGAGAAAACAGTAAGAATAACTGTGAAGTGACAGATTTTTAACTCAGGATCATTTACACCTTAAATGAAATTACACGAAAAATGATTGAAAAGCTCATTAATTCAATAAGTGATACCGTATTCAATGGCAACCACATTCCACATTATGAAGCGTCAAATTCATGCTATTTGGGTGCAAATAGTGGGAGATTTCTTAGCACTTGTTTTGATGTTATCATATTTTGCTCAAAGCCAGATCAATGTCTTCAAATTTTCATTACAATAGCTTTACTATATTTTCAATGTTATTAATGGAAAACCGAGTTCGGTTAGAGTGGAACACTCTGAATTTTTGACTGAATAAGTGGATTGCGACGCGATGTTTCGATGTTATTATTGTTGGTTTTGTGTTCTTCTTGCAAATTATTGGAAAGTTATTCTGAATTATTCTGTATACGACAGACAGTGGAATTTCATTTGTATGAAACTCGGAATTGAGTACATAATTTAGCCAAACAGGTGGATTATATTCCATTTCGAGAATTATATGTCCCTTGCATGGCAATATTTAGAAAATTGAAAGCCCTAGCCATAGACACTTCCGCGTCTGGAGGTTTTTATACACAGTTTATCTTAAGGCGGTTCTCTAAAAAATATTTTTCACCGATCAACAACGCGAAACTTTATGATACATTTTTAAACACAAAAGCATGAAATTTGCAGGCATGATAATTGAAGTGATTTGGAATCAAACAGTTTTTCATTTTCCAATAAACGAATTAGATATTGAATACAAGCGGTTGTTATCTGAGGACGGCAGTTTTTTTCCTTTTACTGAGGTTCGCGTCTGAGAATTTGACTCAAAATGCTAATTTTGGCAGCATTTTTAGAAAAAACTTCTGTTTTTACTCGAAAAAATTATTTTCTAAAAATATGTTGTTCATAGAAATGGGCCTGCTATGTCTATTGGAAAAATCCGACCATATCAATAGAAGAAAATAAACTTTAAATAAACGCATGTTAAAATAAAGGAAAAAATATACTTATTGGCAACCAAAGAGAGCATCCTTCCACAGCATACGGTTAAAAATAATAAAAGGGAAACATCTGTATCAATACACGTGTTTAACTTACATTTGACATGTTCCTTGTGTCACGATAATTCGATCCCTACTTCTTATATTATGAGAATATATATATATATATATATATATATATATATATATATATATATATATATGAATTACATTATAAGCCTCCATATGTGTTTATACTCTCGTTTCCCTTTTTGAATAAATAATACTTCATATATTAGGACTATATTTTATAATTTTTAATTTGACAGTGCTATATGGTATAGTAACTTCATTGGTCAGTTTCTTCAGTTTCAATGGTTAATTTTTACAATAAGTTTATATATATATATATATATATATATGTGTGTGCGTGTGTGTGTGTGTATGATACTACAGTTACGATTTAAAAAATATATGGTTAGTAAAATCTTTTAACTCCTTCCGGCTGAATTAATACAGACTTTGAGGGTCAAAAAAGTCACTAAAAAAATTATTCCTGTTAGTAAGTACTGTATATTAAGGCGTATAACACGATGCGATGTATAACGTGCACATCAAATTTGTGATTACATTGCTCCATTGTTCAGTATATTTGCCATATTACGTGCACTTCTTTCTTTGCAAAGAAACCTTCATGGGATACATTGCACTGAAATACAATAAAAAGCATTGAACAGCATAATAACTGGGAACATGGAGAAATTAATAAGAAAATGCGAAGCGAGAACATGTGATATCGCCAAGACAATTGGCTTACCCGAATCTCCTCAGAGTGCTTTGTGTGTGTGAAATCATCTCGTCTTTTCTTAGTTTTCAATTTTCAATTTTTATATCTGGCGAAATAACGCGCACTTGAAATATTGATGAATTTTCTTGTATCAAAAGTGCGCGTAACACTCTGGAACATACGGTATTTTTTAAACATGATAGCACCTGTTCTTTCTAAAAAAGTTTTAAAATATCATTTAAAAATAAGAATAAACTTACCTGTAAAGTTGGCTTTTAGTAGTTTCGCCTGCCCGAATTAAGCTCGGGTAGAGCCAGGAAAGGGGTTAATACCATGAATATATTAACTTGTAAGGCGACATGTGTACAAAATAATGAAACTGCCACGCATGATATGAATTAAATAATATATTTGCCGTATTGCTATAATGAAACATTAATGGAAAATATGAACATTTATAAAGTGCTTTTATGGATGAATACAAAAACTACACATGAGGGAATAAACGGGAAGTAAAATACGAAATTAATCAAATTTGCAAATATGAACTTTTCTTTCATATACTGCTATTATTCAGCATTATTCAAAGCAACGGTGCTGGAATAAATAAGAAATACCAGCGTTATAATAAGTGCAGCCTGGACACTAATGCTACTTATATTTTATTAATGAAGAATGCGTAATAAAACCGTCACTTTTGATTTTGATAAATACGCTAATTATATTTCCCCGAAGAGAACTAGGATCAAGACAAATAATTAATTGCCCTAAAATGAATCATTAATGATTAATGTTCTCTATATTTACGCCATTATATGTTTATAATCAATTATCATGTAACATATTCTCTCATGTCTCATTTATAGCGCATATTCCTTAGAAAATTAACTATAACTGTAAATGAATTTTGAATACAAGTTTTCCAGTTGTAACTTTATCAAAGACTAAATGCGTTACTTGCTCCGAAATTTAGATTTGGAGTTATGCGTTAATTATTGTTTTATATTGATTACAACAATGTTACTTTGATTACATTGTTCATTAAAATAAGTGATTTAAAAATGAGCTATAAAATATAAATACTCGTATAATCAATTTATCTGGCTTTTTTTTTTCATTTATATACATGGGCCAAAATCTCATAAGTGTAATTTCTCAGTCTCCAGTATATCTCTTGGCATTTCTTTGCAATATAAATTTTCATTTAATGTTAAAACATTTTTCTGTGATTGCTCTATAATAATATTATTATAAAATCTGTTTTTTAATCTTTAAAATGGAATTTAAATATCTCAAAAATCACTATTATCCCTTGTCCTCAACCCATAACTTGATCATTAAAACTATCAACAAACAATAATTATTAATTTTTTTTTAAACCAATGCATTTATTATAAATATGAATCTCATGGAGCATAACAATACAATTTTTATCTGAGTGAAATGTGTGATATTTGTTTTTGTTGGGTTTAAAGTTGTGTCCCTCACTTTTTTGGTCACAGCTGCTCCGGTGTATGAATTTTCCCATATTTCCAACCAGATAGCAGTATGCAGTCATTTTTCAGCATTGTTTCCAATAGAGGAGCACACGTTCTTCTTAAAAAGTCGCCATTTGTTTCTGTTTGTTCATAAAAAAGTTTTGCTGGATTGAAAAGAAAGGAAAAAAAGATAAGCGTACCTTTATTAACCGTCACTTCTGTTTTTTTTAATACTGTCATTAATATCTACATTATTGTCGCTAGACTGGGCAATTTTCATCCATATTAAAGGTCCAAACAGACTACCAGACTTACCCGCGGCTTGTTTCTTGTGGTTTTTCGATGTCTTTGAAGTTTTATGACTTTCTTAGCATGTCTAAAGCTCAGAGGTCCAAGCAGGGAACATCGCTGACAGCTTCGACAATGCCTTTTCTTGTGTTGAGACTCCCTTTTCTTTTGTTGATAACAGCAGACCCTTTTCAGAAGTATGGTACGTCATATTATTTACGGTTCTCCAGCCAGACTTGCTTACACTGCGAAATAAATGCACCTTAAAGGACCGATCAGACTGCAGACTTAATCATGTCAATTTTTTATGTGGTGAAGTGCTCCCTTTCAACTTGTATGATTTTCCTAGCATGTCTAAAGGTCAGAGGTCTAGAGCGGGAGCCATTGTCAGCTGGGAAAACAAACATTTCTTTTGTTGAAACTCCTCTTTCTTTTATCGATGACTACAAAATGATTCGAGAAGAATGGGAAGACACATGATTGATGTTCATCTTAGACTGACATGCTGACAAAGGCAATTAACTCATCTTAAGGCCAATTCTATGTTTCTATTTTGCTCAGTGCACATATCACTATAAGAGACAATGTGTTTTTGAATTGTCACATTTTGTGACAACTTGTGTCACATATTAATTAACTCCCCCCCCCTCCCGGCTGTGATTGGTACCAGTATTGTGTGCTCAGTCATTGGCACGGCGCTAAGCAGCCATACCTACCGTCTCACTGGTGGACCGTTGTATCATCTTCCTAGATGCCTTCCCTCTTGGAAATAAATTTGGGAGGTTATGAAACAGTCAAACCAGAAAAAAATGCATACTCTTATGAATGTAACTCCCACAAGAAACTAATAAAAATTCATAGACATATTCACAGTATTATTCAAATAATATAAAAAAATATTACGCATGCAAATTAAAACGAGCCTTTACCACTTGTATACAAATGTCGTGTAAATATTTCTACTACTTTAAAATTTATGAGCCCGTAAACAATGAATTACCCTGAAATCTTGGTACTGAAAAAAGATGTGGGGAGAATTACAGAAAGTATGATTCTACACACCATTTGCCTAATTCATTTTTTTCACTATACACAGCGATACCTCAGGTTTTTGACAATGATTCGTCCAAAAACAATCGGCAAAATCCGAAACCGACGAAAACCGAGTCAATTATATCCATATAAATCTATGTAAATCCAATTAATTCGTTCTAAACACTCCAAAAAGATATCAAAAACACATTTTATAGAGAATAAGTATAGCGTTTAATACTAAAAACAATAAGAAATTAATATAGTGTTTGTTCTCAGCGTATGGTATCAAGGCACTGTATCTGGTGTGACTTCCCTTGTTGGTCTTTTAGCAGTATGACTAGCTTCAGAGTCAGAGGACATATGTCGCTCAAAAAAACTGGCCAAAGTGGTCTGTTTCTGCCGCCTCTTTAAGATTTGCCTAAAAATGGGGGCAAGATTATTTATTATTAAACAAGTTATTATTATTATTATTAAACAAGTTGCTTACAAGAAATTTTCTTTGGTTCCATGATTGAGCACTCGCAAGCAATAAAAAAAGCTCAAAAATAAAGAGGAAATAAACGAAATCCGAGGCAACCGACGAAAACCGAAATAAATGTTTCGCTGTTAAAAACGACGATAACCGAAGTCAACGAAAACCGAGGCATTACTGTATTAAAAAATAATACTGATAAATTTATTAATTATAAAATTTAAGTATAATTTGAGGTATTTATTTTTTGCACGCAATAATTATGTTTCAAGGAACATTTATTTCTCAAATAACTAAAATAAAAGTTGTGTTACGTGTATTTTAATATTTGATGTTTACAAACTCTTATAATAGTAATGATAATTAAGAATCAACAAAAACTACGAATTTTATAAAACACGTATTTATTTATTTTAACCAATAATACAAAAGAAAATAAAACTAGATATAATATTCTTCTGCAAATATATATATTTAAAAAAATCATATATAAGCGGCAATTTCATGAATATGATATTTCGATAGTGAGAATTGCCATGAAATTATAAAATAATTAAAATCTGAAGAAGAAGAAAAAATGCAATTGCAACGTTATTAATTATAAACAAATAAACATAGTAATTTATTAAACAGCGAGGGAAATGTTTATTTGAATTAAAAGCTGTTAAAATTTAAACGAAAATAAAATAATAATGAGCTGCGCAAAGAAAATATTTTAAAATGAAAAAAAAAAAAAAAAAAAAAAAAAACACCCTTAAATGATATTTGAATGTAAATTTGTTTCAGACCAAACAAAACTTAGTTTGAATCACCGAAAAAGAAATTATTCTTGATAATTAATAATACATTTAGATATTTTGGTTATGTAATAAAACAGGATATTTTTTATCGTTTGTGAAACGTATTAGCGAGCGTGGAGTTAATTAATTTCGGGAAAAGAAAATGTCAGGATGGGAAATTATAAACAAAGCGAAAAAAAAAAGTAGATTTTTAAAGTATTAAATGAAAAGAATTTAATTTAAATCAGAAGGAATTTATTTTATAACGTATTGTTTTATATATTTGAGTTTATTTGACATTTTAATAGGCTTAAATTATTTCTTTTTGGAATAAATTTTGCGAAATAAATTTGGAAAGATTTTATATATGAAAATTATTTTAGATGCTTATTCACTAGTTAATTAGTTTATTTGGTTTTATTTGATGGTTATTATTAAATATATTGAAACATCAAACAAGACTGGCTTACATGAACATATTTTAACTTACCACACACACACTCACATACATACAGAGAGAGATGTGGGGGGGGGGGGTGGAGAAAGAGAGTTATAGACAGAACGTCTTATTATCATTATCAAATAGCTAATTCCTAAACGGGAGTTTCAAAGGTTAGTTGCAAAAATGTAGTTCAAATGTTATTCTTCATCCTATAAAAAGTCATTTACGTCAACATAGATTTTTTTTATTGCAAATTTTAAATTTTTATACAGTCCTTTTTTCCTATAAGTTAGGCTTAAAAACAAAAAATTCTCAATGCTCTAGCAAGTAAAACAGCAAAAATTCCATTCTTATGAGGCCAAAAGTTACCGAGTTATAATACTTTGAATTTTAGCGTTTTCTGCTTTTAATACTACCTAACCAGAGTTGTAATTACAAATTATCTGCAATATCATTACAATTTAATTGTATGTAATTAATTATAGTTACAATTACCTGCCGTAAAAAAATCTTACAGATATGTAGCTGAAACCGCTTCATATCCCATTATTTGATGAAATTTCTGTACTTGAATTTGTGTAAATATAATCAATTACATGCAATTAAATTATAATTACATTGAAGATAATTACGGTTACAAATTTGCCCAAATCTGTACCTAACATAGTTGAAAAGTGTTTCAGATTTCGATTCGACTGCCGTCTGCCCGCGATCTAACTTCTGTAAATATACTTGGATTACCACGTGATTGGTATATGTTAGTGCTGTTTACTATAGGATTTTTCTATTTAAAATGGACTGAGTAGCATTTATAGGGAAAGCCACAATTTAAAACAATCAGAAAAGAGCTAAATAAGAGAAACATAAAATTCTGGCACGCTCTCCTTATTTCTGTTTAGTTATATTTTTCCTATAATTTAGCTTGTGAATTTTCATTTATAAAACTTAAATTTTTTACAGTTGCAGGAAATTCACGCAATTTCCAATGCTTTTGCTTCTACCTAAAACAAAAATGACGGCCATTGTACTATTACATTGAGAAGTTTAAATTCACTTTAAATTAACTACATACGAAATGAAAAGTAAAATAATATTTTAATGCGATTGAAGTAAAATAGTTCAAATTTATGAATAAAGTTTCATGTTTTACCGTCAATAATGACACCATTTTCTCGAGTCGACACTTTTTCAACCAAACTCATATTGGGTCTTCATATTTAATCATTGGAAGTGTTTAGCTATATAATCAGATTGTCGCTATTTTTCATACTGCATACTAGATTTTCAATGTTATTTGATACGCATCATTTACGTATGTTATATTATCTATATTATAAGCAAAAACGTCTCTGTGAGTAACACTGACGTCATATCGAAGGTGGCAATGATTTAAGACTATTCTCAAATCCAAAAGAGTTACGGTCTGACACAATTTGTAATTCATTTTTGTTCGGAAATGCTGGGAATTGGCAGGTGTTCTTATTTAGAAACTATGCAATCGAAAGAAGTTTCCATTTTTTGGTAAAGGCAAAAGATCTTCCAGAAAGTACTGTCAAAGTTGACGTTTTAAACTGAATTCCCGACGCGACCCCTCGAGAAAGTGGAAAACTTGTTATCACGTGACAAGAATCGCTTATAACTCGAAAAGTATTTTTTTTTTTTAAATCAAAAAATGCAAAACATATTTCGATTCCAAATCACTTCAATAGTCAGGCCTGCCAATTTTATGCCATTACGTTTAAAAATGAGTCAGAAAATATGTCAGAAAGTTTCGCGTTGCTGAGCAGGGAATTTAAGAACCACTTTAAACGACCCATTTGCCTCCCCCCCCTCCAATGTAACTATTTCTAAGCCTAGCATAATTTAAATTTTTATATTGTCAAATGGGGGGGGGGGGGTGTACTTTCAAATGCATTTTTGTCTGAAAACTGTAGCTTGATTTTTCTGATTTGTAATGTTTTTAAAAATAATTTTCAAGCAATTTTCAATAATTTTTAAATAATTCTCAATAGCACGCACCTTGATTAGGGAAGTTTACCCTGTTTGCACTTACAACAATATAAGTATTTCAGCGTTAATTCGGTCTAATATTTCATAACGAAATTAACACTTCATCAACAAATTAATAAATAAATAAAGTGCATAAATAAAATGTATAAATAAAACACAAATTTAACAGATATGTAATCGAACTTCTTGCTTAAACACGGAAATAATCATAATAAAAAATTCTGCTGTAAGCAGTAAATCGTTGGCAATTTATTCGGTTGGCTAATACGAAAGTATCACTTTTAACAAATTTCAAAAGTTTATTTGAATACATAATTTGATATTTTTCATATAAAATACTTTTTGGTTTTGTTAGTGGGCAATATAAAAATATTTATTAAATGTAAAAAAAATATATATGAAAGTTTTCAACTAAAATATGGTTTTCACGTATGTTCTGTACACCGGGAAGCTCGAGTTGGATTCTCTGGTTTATTTAAACAAAAAATATCTATTCAAATTTCAATTCAGAATACTGAAAGTTTATTAAGATATACATTAAATAATACATTTTCAAAAAAGAGACTTGCACATAATTACTTCTTCATACCAACTAGATATAATGTTCAAAGTATGTATATTTATTAATAATAAATGATAAAATTGTTTGAAAATTTCTGGAAAAATTAAAAGACCATCTCTTCTAAATTTTTGCTGCGAGTTCTGCGATTTTATTTGAATACATAATTTGATATTTTTCATATAAAAATGCTTTTTGGTTTTGTTAGTGGGCAATATAAAAATATTTATTAAATGTAAAAAAAAATATATGAAAGTTTTCAACTAAAATATGGTTTTCACGTATGTTCTGTACACCGGGAAGCTCGAGTTGGGTTCTCTGGTTTATTTAAACAACAAATATTTATTCAAATTTCAATTCAGAATGCTGAACGTTCATTAAGATATACATTAAATAATACATTTTCAAAAAAGAGACTTGCACAAAATTACTTCTTCATACCAACGAGATATAATGTTCAAAGCATGTATATTTAGTAGTAATAAATGATAAAATTGTTTGAAAATTTCTGGAAAAATTAAAAGACCATCTCTTCTAAATTTTTGCTGCGAGTTCTGCTCGCTTCTGTTGCAACGCAATTACCTCCAAACAAAGAATTTGTTAAGTAGATGCACTTTTATGACAAACTCCTCTTCCAATTTTAATAGAATAGGGAAAGACATAATTTAAATTGAATCAGGAAAGAGCTAATAAAATTCTTCCCTAGCTGTTTCGAGACATAAAATTCTGGCACGCTCTCCCTTCTCTTTATTACAACTTATTTAATTATATTTTTCATGTAATTTAACTTGGAATATTATTCTTGAAAAGCATTAATAAGGAAAAGAACGTTGCTGAGCTTCTGTTCACGTAAGTATTATAAAATGATTTTAATGAAATGTTGAAGAAATATATTTTTTTAGGCTGTATGCTATTAGTTTATTAATTTTTAAGAATGTGAACCACATTGAATTGAGTGTGTAATTGTATTTTTGAAGAACTGTGTGATTTAAAATCTCATTTTATGCAGATATGATATTGGAATTTTTTGGCAAAATTTTCAGAGGAAAAAGGTAAGAGGGAGGGAGGGGGGTAAACAATATATATATATGTTTAACATAAAAATAAACGTTGTTCCGAATTATTTTTAACTGCACTCTAAAAACGACATTTTCAAAACTGAGCAAAAAAATTACTCAAATTTGAGTATATCGCATAGTCAAAATGGCTCCAAATCAAAATTACTCAAGTTTGAAACATGTATATACACATTTCTAAAAACATGCACACACTCAAGAATAAAACATAATGTGTTCATATTTGAGTATGCCCATGTTTCAAAAATGAGTATGAACTAACTTTTATGTGTTCATTTTTGAGCATTTCCATGTTTCTAAAATGAGTTTGAACTGATTCTAATCATTTTGGAGTATATCCATGTTTCAAAAATGAGTATGAACTGAGCTCTATGTGCTCAGTTTTGAGTATGTCCATGTTTCAATATTCTGAGTATTTCTGGTATTTCAGAATTGAAAGCATTGGGTCATCATATTTGAAACAAAAAGTTTCATAACAAAATGAAAACATCGATTTACTCAGATTTGAAAGTGTCATTTTTCTCAGTGTGCTTCAGTTTCGTAAGGTAAAAATTCGTAAGTAAATTAAAACTAAGTTGTGCGAAACACTGCTTAAAAGATACTTTACGAATGCTTATTCTTTCAGATATTTTTCTTCAACAACAAAAGTAATGCCATTTATGGGTACTCAGGAATGGGCATAATAATACGTAAGACATTTAAAATTTAACACTTAAAATTTCAAGTCAAATGTGGAAAACAAATTCGAATATAGGAAAGCTAAATTAATAATTGCAAATATAAATATACTTTTCATGAAAATGAAATTGTAATATTATTTCCTCAAAGCATTATTAAGGAAAAGAACACCGAAAAGCTTTTGTTCACGTATTTGTTCAAGCAAATACTATTGAAGTAAATTATTGTTCAACTTACTTATTATTCAAATATATTTTTTTGTTGCAAATAACTTTTTAAAATAAAATCTGGAAAAAACAAAAAAAATATTTTTTAAATTTATTCTAATTATTATTACATTTTTTAAATATACCTGTTTGAAATAAACCTAATAGAATTAATTTTAAAAACTTTTGTTTTTAATATCAATTTAAGGCACAAACTTTCAAATGTATTTGGAAGTATTTGACGATTTGAATGTATTTTATTTATGAATATAATTTTTAATGTATTTTACAAATGAGTGATTGAAATTTTAAGTTTATGCAGGTTCAAAACTAGAAGCTTTTGTTCACGTATTTTTTCAAATACATATTCTTGAAATAAATCATTGTTCAAATGTATTATTTTGTTACAAGTAATTTTTTAAAAAATAAAATCTAAAAGAAATATAAATATATTGTACATATTTTTAATTATTTAAATAATAATTATTTTTTTAAATATACCAGTTTGAAATAAGCCTAACACGATTAATTTAAAAAACATCAATTTATCATACAAACATTAAAATGTATTTGAAAGTATTTGATGTTTTGTATGTATTTGATTTATTAATATAATTTTTGATGTAACTTTACAAATGATTGAAATTTTAAGTTTATGTATGTTCAAAACTAGAAGCTTTCCATGAACATTTCTGATTAAAAAAAAATAATAATAATCTCACATATAGAAGAATAATAGTTAAATATATACAAAAAATTAAAATTGTGAAAACCAGAATAAACACGGTATAATTTTTGATAATACGAAATATATCTTTATAAACGAAGATATATGCATGTTAAACACAACATATATTTTTATTAATAAAATAAATTCAAATAAAAAAACACACTATCATATCACAAACGATATAAAAGACACAACATGATAACAAACATTCCGTAACATATTTAAAAATTGGAGAGAACATAGAAATTGATTGGAAGTAGGTTTGCATGACTAGCGGCACATGCGTGCTTAATTAAAGACTTTTTTAAATGAACAACGCTGTCTTTGGCATATCTGAGAAAACAGTTCACTAAATAATAATAATAATAATAATAAAATAATAAAGAAACCAAATTCAATGAAAATTCAATATATAGCCAGATAGCAAAACATACATCCAAGGCACTATTTTTTAAAAGAGAAAAGAGGGAAAGCATTAGAAAAGTAAAACATGGGACAAAGAATTGTTAATTGAATTTAACTTGAACAGTTTAAAATATTTCTTAGGGTATAACGCAAGTATTTATACTTTTAAATACTTCTCAGAAAAAACTTTAAATAAGTGTTTAGCACTTACAGTTTTCAGCATGTATCCTAATTTTACAGTGAGCACTTGATAAATAACATTTTAACACATTCAATTATGAAAAAGCTTAATTTAACTATCCCTAATATAAATTTATTGTATTTTTTATTTGATGGAACGTCGAATAATATTCTACAAAAATTAAAAAAAAAAAAAGAAAAAGAAAAGAAAAGAAAAGAAAAGAAGAATAAAGAATAACAGATGAGAAAAGAAAAACAAAACAAAACAAAACAAAACAAAACAAAAAAACTTACAGAGCATGCTGACCCAGTCTCCTTTTTATAGCGGCACGGTGCAAGAAAGTTTTCCGCAACCAACATTTTTATTCAAAAGTTAAAAAGAAATTTTTTTTAGTGCCATTTAGTGCCAGAGACGGTTTACAATTTTTGTTCCCGAGTACATCGCACCCGCCTCCGCATGTGCCTTGAGGGTTCTCATTAAATGTTTTTGTTAAAATTGTAAATAAATAAAAAATATTTTAGAATTTACGCTTTTGAATTATGTAAAAAATGTATCATTCTGTTATCTTTATTTAGGTATAACAGAATTTATTGTTGAAATTTTAATAATTTAAACAAATTAGAAACGAATGAATAAAAGAAAATACATTGTCTTAGATTTTTAGAAATAAATCCATTTTTCCGAGATACTTTGAATTAATTTATTTTCAAAAAGATAAATAATTTTTAAGTAAAATAAAACTGAACATTAAAAATATTCTTTAAAAGGCATATATTAAATATTAGTTCTTTTAAATATTTTTAGCAACATATTTTCGAATATGCAACATTTACAGTATAATGAGCATGCAGCAAAATATTAGAAAGAGCCCTTTCATATTTCCAAGTACATTACGAAAAGTAATTATAATTTTTTTGAAAGTTAAATTGATAATTCAAGCAAATAATTAAATATTATGCAAGAATAAAAAGCTACATCCATTACATTTTTCAAAACAATATCTAGAAATTCAGAGTTGTTAATTTGTATGTTTTTTTTTTTGTTTTTTTTTTTTTATCTCATCTTATTTAAGTTCAGAATTTCTTGCATTAAATAATGCGAAGATTTCTGTTCAGAGAAAGTGATAACGAAAAAGCATAAAAGTTAGCAGCTATGTAACTAAATAGTAAAAATTTTAATACATTTATTTACTTTTGTTTAACCCTTAATTGCATAGTGATGTAAATTTCCATCACTGTTTATTTAACTTTTAATAAATAAATCAACTTCTTCGCCACCACTATATTTATACAGAAATATTAATCCAGTAAATTTCTCGTGAACTATGTTGCTAAACAAAGTTAAAAATATATCTTAAAATTTCTGGTGTCTAATATTTAATATATGTATAAAAAACCACAATTGTAAAAGAAAAACTCATGCAAAGAAGGGTTAACGGAAGAAAAATTGTATTTCTTTCAAAGTTGCATTGCTTTCTCAAAGAGGCATGAACTGAACTTTAACTATACGCATATATATATATTTCAGGGCATTATTAACAAGAATGTATATATCATACACATTACTTTTTTTTACTTTGCAGAGAGATATTGAGTAAATAGCTTTCCAACAAAAGATTTTCATAATTTAACTCCACGGGAAAAGAGTGCAAATGTGTTGAAATGCGCCTGAAGGCCTTTGTCAAATATCTACTTGCAGGCGTGATGATGACAAAGACCCGAGAACCTATCAGCATCATTAGCGTCTACTGTCGCACAGAACTATTTTCATTAGACATTCCACTGAAGTTTTCTCTAGCTATTCAGATTTGTTTGTAGACTTAGCAGATTCATTTCTGAAAATTCCAGTTTCAAAGTTTTGAAGTCTTTTAAATAATGTGCCCCCGGTAAAAGAAACTCATTTGCGGAATCAAAAGTTTTTGAAAATTAAACATCGATCTATTTTTAGACACCTCTGTTTATGTTTGTATATTTTGTATTTCATTATATCTTTTGAAGTAAAAATTGCACTTTTAATATAGGAAATTTTGAATTATTCTGTGTTGGTTATTCACTGCTAGGAAACTGCTTAATGTTATGAAAAATAAGCGCATTTAGATAGTGTTAGAATAACTAGTGATATTTAAGGTTATTATTCACTTCATAAATTCCCAGAAAAAAATATATCATCATATACTATTTCTCGATTGTATTTATACTTTTAGATTTCCATTGGTTTTCACATATTTTAGTATTGGTTTCAGTTAAAGTTTGAATTACGTAAAAATAAGTCGTGAGATTTTTTAATTTTGGATGTTACATATACTCGTATATTATAGATTATTTTATTATTATTGAAATAAATACGATTTTTGCTCATCTAAAAATAAAAGAAAGATAATTTTGAATATGATATTGCTTAAAATATAGATAATATGTTTAAGTGGTACAAAGAGGTAGCAGAAAAGGCTTTAAAAAACTTTTTAATGATCGACATATGTTTCAGTGCTCATATACAGCGCCATTTTCAAGATATATAATGATAAACAAAAATATTCTCGCAAATTTTCGAAAATAAACTTGAAGATATAAATCACGAGATCATACCTATAAAAAAGCAGGTGCTTGAAACAGTCAACTGTAAACATAAAAATTAATATTTCCTTATTATTGCTTTTTTAAAACTGAGACGTACCTCGTGCCAAATTTTAGGTAATTCAAATGAGGCGCATTCATTGCATTTGAATATTTGAGATCTCGTGATTTATATTTTCAAGTTTATTTTCAAAAATTTACGAGACTATTTTTGTTTATCGTTATATATATTGAAAATGGCGCCATATATGAGCGCTGAAATATATGTCGATCATAAAAAGGTTTTTATAAGCCTTTTATGTTTCCTCTTTGTATCACTTAAGCATTTTATCTATATTTTAATTGTAATTAGTGATCTTATTATGTGATTATGAATTTACTTATTTGGTTTTTACTATATATATATGAATAATCTATGTTATTTCTAAGTATAATACTAATTTATAAAATGAAAGCATCATATGGATTCTACATTAATGTTTGGGTTAAATAAAGATATATTTTAAATGGGTTAGTTAAAATATAAATTATATTATACTAGTAACTCTTATTCTCTATATATATCATTAATATTAACTAGTAAAATTAATATATTTACACTACATTACAGCTGCATATAAGTAATTATACATACAATATTAAAGTTTTAGTAGAATATCTGTACACCAGATGTCAGCAGCAATGTATTTGATAGTATGCTAAAATAGTCTAATATTTTTACAATAGATAGCAGTAGTATAGCTTATTTAAAATATTAAAACTTGGGAATTTAGTATGGAGGTAATAATATCTATGAAATACTTTCAAATTATCAAGTAATATTATATATTTTAATTTATTAAATTAAAATTAAAATAAAATAATTAATGATTTTTATTTATATGTATATCATAATTTTTTTTCTATATTTTTTAAAATGTTGTAATCTATTTAGTTAAATAAAAATAACTGTAACTGTAGGTTACAATTTATGATCTGAAGGATTCTCTATTTAACTGTGAATTTAACCTCTTATTTTGGATACAACTTTGTACATGTGCTCACAATACTAAATATCTTGGGATATTATTAATATAAGTAATATATATATTTTTTAATTTTTTTAATTCTTTTTCACACTCCTTTTCAAATTGTATGTATAATTTATAATATTCCATTGTAAAGGTCTTGTTATTCAATATTGTTTCAGCGATTGTTCGGGCAAGATATGACACTATATTTAGCAAAAGCTGGTGTCATATACAGAAAACAATCGTTCTTTGCTTATAAATGTGATTTTCTTGCCCTTGAAAAAGTAAATTACTTTATAAGCTTTTATTTGTGTATATACTCGTGTGGTTTATATTTCATTCCTTATTTTCTATTTATTTAATTTTTTTTTTTTTTTCTTCTTCTTAATTTGAATTAATAATGTTACTTTTATTAGGACTGCATTTTTAATTTGTAAATTGACAGGGCTAGTTGGTATCGGGATTTCAGTGTATGTGGTCAGTTTCTTATGTTTCAATGGTTAAATTTTACTTAAAGTTTTATATATATATATATATATATATATATAATATCTATGAATTTCAAAAACATATCAAGTTCTAATATCATTCTACTAAAATCTACTAAGAGATAATTAATGATATTGTGTAATCAGAATACCACATAGCTAATAATTAACTTGTGCAATCATAAAATTACCATAGCATGTGCTTCAATGGTAATTAGCCAAATTTACTCATACCTGAAGAACATTTAAAAAGAAAGAGAGAGAAAGGGGAAAAAAAATTATAAATTGGAGTTGCTATTATGTAAACACAAATGGATTAATAAGTTAATTATGAACATTATTCAGTGGAAAAACTGGACCACAAGAGAACCAATCAAGAATTGGATATGAAAAAACATATGTGGATGTACTCGTCAGCTTGGCTGCACCCACATGTGTTTTAAAAATAATTCAGTATTTCATAATTCTACTGGCATGATGCTAAGTACAGTAGAATCAGCCAAGTATACTGAATTATTACCAGACAACAATTGGAAAAATTTAAAATTGGAAATATGTAATATGTAAATAAAAAACCATTAAGAAATATATAATATATCACTTACAACGATTATCCTAAAATATTTATAAATCACCACACTATATAACCACCAGATATCATTTTTGAAATAATATTGGAATTTTGAACCCTTAAATTGTAGAAAAAATGTTTTACTCACAAGAATAATACAGTATCCTCAAAATATAGCAACTTCTTCATAATGATCAATTCCACATGGCACGTATCAAACATGTTGACATTCGAGTCGAGTTGAGAGAAATGATTTGAAAGACAAGTTGAGAGCTCATTTTTTTAAAAACACAACTCGATCAATGACACCCCAACACAATATAATTCAAAAACACACAAAACTATTCTGTTGATAATACTCTTATAACAAAATTATATCCGTGAATATATAATTACTCCATCTAATTTTAATTCCTGAAAGTAAAATTAATATACAAGCAATAGCTCCCTCTATAGTTAAATTCAAAATAATATCTATAATATCATCAACTAACTAAAACGTAAAGTGTCGCCATCTATTGGTATTATAATTATTCATAATTAATATTTAGTTACATATCCATATTATTATTAACATAATCACTTCATTAAATTTAATCAATATATAAATTTTAATAAACAATACTTCCTTGTAGTTTTAATATTATATTCGAATAAAATCCTACAATATGAATAAATATACACAGAATTTATTCATCCTGCACAGCATTTCAGATATTCTTAACAAAAGTATATTTTGTAAAAGATATATTATTTTAAAACAAAGTGCTTTGCTGCCAGCTGTGTTAAACCACTGATATATATTATAAACTTATAATTAAATTATTAATTTTTTATTGTTATTTCTACTTAAATATATTTTAGACTTGTTATTAAATAATTAATGTATTGTTTATACTTATACTTAATTATATTTTAGATTTCAGAGATTAATTTAATATCAAATTAAATAATTATTATTATCACTACTGTGCTTCAATCAAATTTATGCTATGCAGTAATTAAAATTACTTATTAAATTTAATTTCATAGATAAAAATAAAAAACTATATATATATTTATACACTTTGCAAATAGATATGTTTGTGAGTTATAATAACCAATGTTATCCATGTATAAATTTAAATGTATGAAAACTGCTCATCAATGACACCCTAAACATATGTGATCGGCAACGCACAATCACATACTATACAGAGTGTATATAATGTTCAATCAAATTTTAAATTTCCTAATATGTTATAATTGTATTAATGTATGTTATAATTGTAATATTATATCTAGTGTTATATGTTATCGCACATTCAAACAAAAATTTATTACATACAGTGTTAATAATTTAATGATATAATAAATGTTATTTAAAAGAGTTGATAATTGAATTTATCATAAAAATTGGATAACCATATATTTTTGCTTGATCTCGAATAAATCTAATATTTTTGTTTTTATTTATATCTGAGCATAAGTATTTTATACGATGTAGATAATTGATAATTATATTTTTATATACAGATTTATGTAAACATGAAGCATAATTGGTAAAAATATTTACTTTAAATGGAAAATCAAATCTCTTATCATAAATATCAAAAATTAATTTATAATTATTATTAATATTGATTTTTAAGACAAGAAAGTTAATATTATTATTAATTAAATCATTTTCGCTTAATTTAAGTTGAGTAGGATAAAAATTGAGTGGTGATGTGCAATTTTTTTCATTGAAATAAAATATGATAATGTCATCAATATATCGATAAAATACATAATCATTGTTCGTACTAATATTTCTTTCATAATAATATAATCTTTTATATCAATGTTATTAAATAAATCATTAAAATCCAATGTTTTTATGAATTTTACCGGATTGATATTATGTATTTTATTAATGAGTTGAAAACTGTTTTTTTAGGCAATGTTGGTTATTATGTTTTAACGTTATATCATATATCTGCTTTAAAATATTAAGTAGTAAATTACTTGCATTATTATTATATGTGTTACACCCGATGGTAACAGTGCGAAATTTTATAGGATTTTTATGAAATTTTGGAATTATAACAAGATAAGGATAATTTAAATTATTACATTTGATTTTTAGTAATTTGTGATAATTTAATAATTTTCTATTATTTATTTCAATATTTAATTTAGTTTTATTAAAAATATTACTTGTGTTGATTGCATTGTGAATTAACACTTTATAGTATTCTTTACAAATGATAGCATAATTATTTGGAGATTTATCTACATAAGTAACTATAAATTTGTTTTGTAATTCTGATATATGTTTATTTATATTATTAAAAGCTGCATGTGTAATATGATGATAATTTTTTATAATTTCATTTTTCATTTTATCTATAACAGAAAATCTCCATTCACTAAAATACTCGATTGGTTTATTGTAATCAATAGCAATTTTACATATAAATAAATCAATATCTTGAATAAACTGCAATATTATGGATTTGATATTACACTTATATGGAAGGCGAAATTTTGTTCCATTATGCATTAAGTTTTGTAAAATAGGTTGTTCTACAATATTAAGATCACCAGTAATGATATGACCATGTGTTGTATTTATGTACTTTTGATATTTTGGGTCATTACAATAACATGGGTAATTATTTGAAGAGACCATTTGTTTTGCAAAAGAATTGTAATTAAAAATTTTACGTCCAAGTGTGCGATTATATTTGTATGTCTTGTGAATGCTAAAATTTTTTATTGGAAAATTGTTAGTAATGTTGTTTATTATATTGTGTAAATTGATATTATTAAATACATGATTGGAAAAATTTATAATTAATTGTGTATTATTAGTTTTATATTTAGGTTTATTAGAAAGACATGTATTTAATAGGTTTGCTCTATATTGTAGAATATCATAAAAGATATCACAAAAATGTGTAGAATATTGATTCTTTTTAAATACCTTGAAATATTGGTTCAAATATTTCTTTTTTATACTAAAAACATGTTTTCTTATATCAAGCCAACAATAATCATTACAAAATTTTGCCTCAAGATCATCAAGCTCCTTTTGAATCACAATATCATCAGTGTATTTTTTGTTATTATGTTTACCTCTACCAGATCTTGAAGTTTTTTTTATGTTTGAAAAATTTAATCCTGAATAAAGATTTTTATAATTTTCATATTTAGTTAAATCTGAAAATACAGGATGTGATTTTTTGTATACTAATTGATTTAATCCATAAGGATATGCAGTATTAAAATGTCTTATATATTTAGATTCTAGAAAAAGTCGTTCAGTAAAATTTTTTTGTATTTTAAGTATTTTAATAGTATATATATATATACAATCTATATGATTAATTTTCTTACATAAGAAATAAAAAAAAAACATTTTAACTATTAAAGAAAACGTATTTTACGTAACAAGAAAATAAGATTAAAAATTTCCCCCCCAAAATACCTTCACAGCGAGAGGCACGGAAACAAAAAGATGAATCGAATATCATCGAGAAATTATGTTGTTGTCATTCATCCATGATATACGCCGTATTTGTTTTAACGATTTCTATATATTTCGATTCCGTTAAATATGTGCCTCAGGGGAGAAATAACCCATCTCTCTTTCAGTGGTTGAGGCTCTCTACGGCATTAAATATCTTTTCCTTAAGATACTGCTAAGAAGAGGTGTAAACAGGTTCATATCAGTGTTGAAAGATTTATTTCAATAAAAACTTGTATAGTTGTTTATCTAAATTCCCATTCTTAAAAAGAAGGGGAAAAAAATAGGATAAATTAAATATATGTAGAAATATTTTCACATGTTACTTATCGGATTTTAGACATATATAATTTAGCCTGATACACTATCTGACCACTTTCATCAAGCTCTCATATATTTAATAATACATTCAAAAATATGTTAAGTTTGACATTTTAGCTAATACATTCTGTTTATACTGGATGTCTCAATGAGTCCATTCACATTTTAAAATTTCAGAATAACACTGGTCGTCGAAAAACAAACAAAAAAATTACCTTCCTGCAAAACAAATATGTAAACTGTACTGATCTAATATTCCTAAATCTAAATATGACATCGAAATTTTTCCAACACGTTCTGTTTTTCAGAGAAACAATTTTATTATAATAACAAATAGTGAAGGATTGTTATATTAATTTGCAATGCTAGATAAAGTTGAATGCATGAAACAGAATTTCACTGTGTTAGATAACAAATCGATAAAATACATCACGAAAATCTAGTTTGTTGATATTTGTATCGTGCATTGTTCTTTTCGTGTCTCCCCCTTCCCTTTTGTGTCCAGCAGTATCAAGTAATATATTTTTATTCTTTTTGTTGTTGTATCTCGACTAATGTTTTATATGCATTGATTTATAAATAATTTACATATTATTATATACATATTATTATTTTACACAATATCTACTTATGTTTTAATAAGACATAAAATACCTTGATTTTAAAAGCAAGCCTTTCATCTAAAATATTGTACGTAATGCAGTAATTCCATTGTCATATTTTGATTTAATAACTTGAACTCTATAAGAATCAACCCTTATTCTTATAGGGAGACCGACCATAGAGGAGGTTTTAAGATGTCTATGGGACCTGTTGTGCAGTATAAACCCTCATACGAAGGAAGTTCCTACTTTTATTAAATGAAAACTTTAGACTTTTCTTTCTTACATTTGCGGACAATTTTACTGTATAAGTGATTCCCTCTTCTGTCTGCGGCTTTTAATGTAAATGTACTCACGTTTTATAATTCCATCTGTTGCTATTCTGACATATAGTTGTGTGTCTAAATGCGGCCGTTCTGTCACCCGCTTATTATTTCTATGTATTTCTATAGTATTTTAATCAAGAAAAATTAAAATTACAATCCAAGTTCTATAACTAGAATTCTTCTAAAATTGGAATACAACCACACATCTATCAGTTCATAAATTATAATTAATAATTTTCTTCATCTCGTTTAAGCAGTGCCACCAAATAGATCAATGTGGATTTACCCGAGGTGGATCCAACGAAAAAAAGGTAAGCAAATCTTTTCTTACTTATGTTTTATCTCTATATATTTGCATTCTTCCTATATTTCACGTACTGCGCACCGTTTGTAAAAGGACCGACCAGGGAAATTTAACAAATTGACGTATCGGAGTGCGGTTGGTACCATAAAATTGAGTCATAATTTTGGTGGCCAAACAGAAAAATAGTTCAGCTATGATGTTGTTAAGGTCCGTGGTGAGAACAGTTGAGAATATAGTATATTCTCCAGTATAAATAAATATCTATCGTATGATCTCAATATTTCTTATGTCTTTTAATAACGTGGACCTTAATAGCGCCACATATTGATGAAAATTTGAATTTTGTATTTGCCACGAAAAATCCGACTCTTTGGCATGTCTTATGGTGCAAATCCGATAGGACAATGTATTACATTTGTATGAATTCTTGAAATGTGAACAGACTTATCGGATACCCTACATAATGTTAAGAAAATTTTTTAAAAATTTATAGTTGCATTAATAAGGGATCATCGGGCTTCTTTGAAACAATTTTTAATTTAATAATAACGAATATGTTCGTATATTCTTGGGCCAGTAATTTTGCCTTCATTGATAGTTATTGAAAAGTTTTTAATGCAATGCGAGAATATTGGTATTTTGTTAGAAGTCTATTACTTTTATGCCTATATAGCACCGTATAATTAATATTTCTGAGAAATATTTTTAACGCGATGTTTTGACATCATTCAGTAAATACTCGTTTACAGAGAACTGGAGTTTTCACTGGCTTTTTTTATATTCTACATTTATCCCTAATTAACTAAAAAAAGTATTGGTTGTGGTATTGGAAACTTGGAACGAGTTAATTAATGAGAGTCCCTGGAGACATGGTCATCGTATCTCTGGTAAAAGCAACGTGGAACCTAGATATACAGGGTGATTAGAAAATGAGTATACATTTGAAAACTTAATAATTCACGG
The DNA here is from genome assembly GCA_963931845.1 of Maratus michaelseni. Taxonomy (NCBI): domain Eukaryota; kingdom Metazoa; phylum Arthropoda; class Arachnida; order Araneae; family Salticidae; genus Maratus; species Maratus michaelseni. The sequence goes on along the minus strand of OZ007590.1, from coordinate 249,221,763 downwards.
AATAATGTAGGTACAGAGGTAAAAATTGACACACATGCTTGGAATGACATGGGATTTTATTGTAACCACACAAAAAAAGGTTTTAAAAAAAAAGGCCGTCAGATGGCACTGAACAGCAAAACGTCAGTGACTTTGCCTGAGAATCGTGTATAAAAGGAGCTGTAATGAGAGAGAGAATCAGATGCACCAGCAATCGCAGCATGTTGACGTTACCAGAAAAGGCAATGTTAGTGAAGCTTTACTATCAAAATGGGGAATCTGCCGCGATCGACCGACATCAATAGGCATGCTAAAAGACAACATCCAACGCCAATTTTTCACCATAACTACAGATATGCTGCACAGTGCTGTGCACAACATTGTTCCTCGTACAGCTATTGTTGCGGGATGACGGTGGACATGTTGAGCATTCGTTCTGAAGAACATCGTCTTTGCTTTGTCATAATTTGTTATGCTAGTTACTGCTTTTCTTATCACACGAAGCGCCATCTGTCGGCCATTTTATGAACTTTTTTGTGGATACAATAAAACCCCATGTCATTCCAAGCATGTGTGTCAATTTTTACCTCTCTACCTATATTATTCCGAGAATTATTAATTTTTCAAATGTATACTCATTTTCTGATCACCCTGTATAATTGAAGCTCAGAACAGCAATTACACCGGAAAAATACCCAACAAAAAATATTGTTTACAGAATTTGGTACGAATAGAATATAAAAATAGTCGCTTTTGGCAGTCATGGAACTGCCTATATCAGTGGTGGCGAACCATTTTATGCATACATACAAAAAACCATAAACAATATCTATCAACATTGTAATGTGCCAAGCGTTCACATAGAGATATTGCAGCATATGCTGTTTATACGAAATACTGGTTAATCGAATCACTCGCTTACATACATTAAATAACCAAGAACAAATTGGAATCAGCCATTAATTTTATGAAAAGAATAAATCTTCGGAAATATAAGTCATTTTAGTAATTCAGTAATTTTTAATTTATTTTAGTAATTTTTAACATCATTAAAGCAACGTCTAGCTTAAAATAATCCAACTTGCCTAAAAATTAATTAATAATTCATTAATCAGAATTATTCTGTTCTATTTTCGACGGAGAATACTTCACATCGGATTGTGTTATTTTTAGTAATATACATGAAAAAATTTATGTATTTTATAGTAGTGATTGTCTTTTTAAATTTTTCTTCAAAATTTAATGTTTGTTAAATTCACGTAGAAATTCAAAATCGCTATATGTCGAAAACGATGCATAGCATCCGAGAAAACAATATCTATTGTCTTAAATCAATCAAAATTAAGTTCATTATTTGTGCTCTGTACGTGTTAAATAATATTTTATTTATAATAACGAAAAAGAAAAGAATTATATATATAAAATAATGATTATTTAAATTAAATCTTTCGCATGCCGAAGAAATTGTCACATGTGCCATCTCCGGCACGCGTGACATCGGTTCGTTATCCCTGTCCTATGTATTTCTATAAAAAGACATAAAAAATATCGAGGAAATGTAATATATTAAATTAATACTTAAAATAGATTTAGTCACTAATGGATTAGTATTATTACTTTCGGAACACGTAATCATGATTTGTGTGCGCGTGAGTGAACTACATAACTCCCGAATCGTACTTCCGATTGAGCTCTCATTTAGCGAATATTTGATTTGATTTGATTGCCGAAGAGGGACTGCTCAGACAAGGAAACCAAGTCTGTAGAGCATAGTATCCCTCTTGGTTCCTTCATTAAGGTCTTTAAGAAAACGTGACAATAGGCGGCAAAACACTGTTGCGTTTTCCGGCGGCTTCAACTGCGGTTAAACACTGTAACTTTTATTATTATTATTATTTAATGTTATAGGCCACTGTCGCAAGAACTATATAGATTTTCTTAAAACTAGATCGATGAATTAGTTATTTAATAGATTTTTAAGCAATGGCGGATCAAATGAGGGTGGGGGGTCAAATGACCCCCTCTGAATGTAAAAAGTTATACAAGGATATATTTTTAATGTAAATACATATTAAGAGTATATATATATATATATATATAAAGAAAAAAACCCTTCTCAACCGAGCAAATATTTCTGATACACACAGAATCATTTAAACGAAAATGTACGATATTTGCAGGCATATCTTTTTAATCGCCAAATAATTGAACAGTTTTTTTTTCTTTTTTTGTACATGCGATACATCTTTAATTATAATTGCTCCCTGATGATATTTTCGTGACGATCGAGTGCTGAAAATCGGCTTAAACCGCCAAATTTGATAACATTTTCTAAAGAATACTTTACCTTTATAAAAATCGGAAACTCTATTCAGTTTCTTGGTATCTGAATGAAACCTGCAAATTTTATACATATACCAGTATACCTACAAATTTTATGCATTTAAATGAATAAAAATGACTTCGTGAATGGTTTATAAAACGTCCAGTTTGGAATTGTGGATAAAATAAAGATACGAAAATTGCTCATGAAGAAATGTAATCTCTCCCTCTTTCAAAAAAAAAAAAAAAAAAAAAAAAAAAAAAAAAAAAAAAAAAAAAGACCTTTTTTAAATAGAGGGCTGAATTCGTCTCTTCTTTTAAATCCTTTTCAAACCATTTTGCGACTGATTCTATAAGGAAAATCACCAAGGAAATGTGACAGATTATGAGATAGAGCATTGGGACAATGTAATACAACACTAGTAGTACAGATGTAATGTCTCCAGTTTGAAAATGTGTGTATGTAGGGGTTGAAGGTCCATTGTGTAAAATGTTCCATTGTTGTAAATTATTAAATATTGGATAAATAATAAGTATCTTTTATTGAAGTGTGTGAACAGATAAACAGTTATGTATAAATGTTTGTTTATTTTGGTGAAGGTACCAGTGCAATATATGTTTTTGTAAATTTAATAGGTCAACACTATAATAATTAGTCTTAATGTTCGTAAGACTTTATGAGCTGTCAAAATCTGAATTATGGTTATTAGTGCTGCATTTTCTGTACAAGTACAAGATGGAATATTTCATATATTATTGTATATGCAATATGTTATTTTATTTTGTATCAGAATTAGATCCTGTATACCAGTTTTATTTTACTCTAAAATAATGTAAATTTGTCAAATATATTTCACTGTCTCCCATTTCCGTTCTTGACGAAGATGGACGACGTTTTGGTCGGCGGATAAGATGGGGCAAAGGCTTCAATATCAGAGGTTTTCGCAAGGTTCGGTCACTTGTTTGTGGCTTGCAGTTAATAGTTTACCTACAGGCAAGAATGTAAGCTAACACCTTTTTGATAGGCTGCTCTTTTCGGTTAAATGTGTCTAAAATTTACAACATCCACCTTCGTTTTTTTTTCTGATCACGTACAGCAGTGTTCCGAAAATCAAGTATAGTCATTCCAGATTTTTTTTTTTTTGGTTTTTAAGTTAGATACCACAAATGTAGTATTTAAGTATAGATATTTTTTTTCCTTGGATCTATATAGTTCTGTGCAAAATAAGCCCAATTTTAAAGAAAATGAGATATTGAAAAGCATTAGTTCGCGTTCACAGCTATATACAGGGTGATTTTTTTTAAAGTTGTGAAAGTAAAACACTATAACAAAAGAACCACTGATCCAAATGACCTAACATTTCACCAGTATGCTCCCAAAGCAATGGGCATTTTTTTAGTATGGTTAAAAAAAAACTTAAAATCGCACCGACAGATGACGCTGTAAGGTAGCAGAAACAAAGAATATCGTCTGTGGGAGGAAAACAATGGACGGTACTTTGAGAAACCATCTTCCCTAGACCCTCTGTCGTCATTGGACCTTTTCTTAAATTCTTAAGTGTCCTAAATCTCCTAAGAGCAGTTGCTGCGCTGTCATTATTCTGATAATACAGTTTCACTAACAACGCAAAAAAGGGTGATTTTTTTTTTAAGTTGTGAAAGAAAACCCTATAACAAAAGAACCACTGATCCAAATGACCTAAAATTTCACCAGTATGGTCCCAAAGCAATGGAAATTTTTTGGCGTTGTTAAAAAAACTTAAAATCGCACCGACAGATGGCGCTGTACATGCAGTAAAGTCGGGTTCATTGGCGTAAAAACGTGAAATAGGCGCATCTCGTGTTCATTATTCTGCGGAAATCCTCGCAATGACTGCTGCATTGACAGACCGTGCGTTGTTAGTGAAACTGTATTATCGGTGCGATTTTAAGTTTTTTTAACCATGCTAAAAAAATTCCCATTGCTTTGGGAGCATACTGGTGAAATTTTAGGTCATTTGGATCAGTGGTTCTTTTGTTATAGTGTTTTACTTTCACAACTTTTAAAAAAATCACCCTGTACATTGATTGATATCGATGACATGCAATATTTACGTTATACGCTAAAACATAGATTGTAAAGGCTTTTCAGGGTTCCCTTATCATTATTGTGATTTCATGTTGTTCCAGTTATGAAATGGCATTGATTAAGAAAAGTGTATCTTCATCTGAAACTTGTTTAAATCTAAAGTCTTTGTATAATAAAACAAACTGGGGAAATCTTAATTAATGAATTTTTATTTATTATTTCCAAATACTTTGTTTGTGGAAGATATTTGCATGCAATTCTTAATAAGTAATATAAAAGAGTTTAATTTCCTTAATTCACAGGTATCTTTGTTAAAATATTTATTTAATTGTATTAGGCACTTTTATTTCAAGAAGTTTAATTTGTTTCAAGTTTAAGACATAAATTCTAAGAAAATTTTCGAAATACTTTTCGGAGTACGAAGATGAAACAAAAATTACTCCAGTCTGGAATAATTCATTAAACTGTTTTGAATTTAAATAAATTAGAATTAAACAGAAAGCAGAAATTGAAATAGGAAAGTTGCACAAAATTGTTTTTTATTAAACATTATAATGACACATTGTATTATGGAAACAATAGCTCATCAGATCTCTCCCCAAACAAGAGGAGAAAAGTTTTAGATTTATTTGAAAATCCTTAAAGTGTTGTAAGGTTAACAATCGTGTAATCGTTTTTAGACCTATATTTTGGTTTTAGATTTCAGTTGCAAAGATTAATCACCGGAGATACACGCCTCTGAGGCAGGGACTTAACCTCACATATAATAATCTGACAACACAATGCAGCACGTGATAAAAGTATTGAAAGGTCACTGGCTACCAAATGAAGTCAGATTAATCGTAAGTTAATTCATTAATACTTCAGTTCCGGTTTAGTAGTATATACAATTTCAAGCTTTACAACGGTCAAAAGTTTACAGCCATATTTTAGGTAAAATGTAGCTTTTTATAAATGATTTTCTTAAATACAGAAATAGTTCAATTTCATACAATGGTCTATTGTTTGAACCTGACTTAAATCTAATCGATTAGATGATATGACCTATTGTTTGGAGGAAAGGGCGGAAGTTTTTTAAGTTAACAACCATTTTTGGCCATGCTATGCCATGGGAGGAACACATCACAGAGGGCTATGTAAGAAGTGGCTAGAAGTTTTCTTTATTGTAAAAGAAAAAAATGTTGTAAATCATAATAAAGGGTTTCTCTAACAGAACAGGTTTCTCTCTGTCGGATCGTAAAATCCCGTGTTAAACTCTGAAAAATTTTAGAAAGATGATTACTCATTACCTATTGTAATTTTCAAAATTTGATTTTTCAATCGAGAAATTGACGTCAGATACGAGCCTAGTAGGTTTATAAAAAATTTCTAATTAAATTTTAATTATTTAAAAAAAACGATAATCTTTGAAGTTTTTATTTAAGCACAATTTTCAAAATGTATTGTTTTTATAAAATACAAAATTCACCTCGTTGGAGCTATGGAATCAAAGTGTGGCGGGATCTTTAAGATAAAAGGTAAATAAAGGACGATGGTGAACAGAAGTGCTGCTAATTTATTGGATTTTAATATCACTATTTTCGAATAGTAATATCAGTCTTGTTTAATGACAGACATTCCCAGAGTCTGACTAATGTTGGGGGCCCCATAAGTGAAACCAGGATTGTCGTTAAGAGAATCTCAAATAGTTGAAATTGGCCAAAAATATTTTCCTATTAGTTTTTCTACTAGTATTTTTTCTTAAAGTTATGACCACATTTCTTGTGATACTCTGTATACAGATGTGAATAGTACCTTGTATGAAATTTATATATACATACAATAGGTATGAAGATTGAGTACTAGTCACTTCATCATAAATCAGGAACAATTTCAATGGATAGATAGAAGGGAGGGACCTCAGAATGATACTTTGCCCAAGGCACTAGATAGTCTAAGTCGGGCCCTGGACATTTTTTGATTACCAATAATGTTACAATTTGGAAATATTGGTATTAAAAAATGCTCTAAATTTGGTGGGCAGTCTTTAGGTAATGATCTGTACGCATTATCGCTTCCACCACTGATACATTTGCTTGTAGTTTTAACACGCTATAATAAAGAAGAGGGGTTTTGTACTATTTTATATGCATGAACTTGTTTAGTCATATATTTTTTTTCATTGCATTCAAGAGATTTTCGATATATCGTGAACATTTTCCCAATTAGTGATTGAAGATTGGTTGTCGTTCATAATGAGCTGCAACAATATGTGATTCTTAAAAACAAAATTAAGTAATTTCACAATAGTAATCAACACAAGGAACAGTTTACCTTTTTCTTACTCTACTTGTCATTAAACTGTTTTCTATTAAAAGCATTCTATCAACATTCTCACAATAGTTGCAAAGGTATTTGCACTTCATACAAAAATAGCACGAAAAGCGACTTGATTCTTATTTCTAGATATGACAGTTTTTTTGTAACTGCAAAAGGTTCTATGTATTACTAAATTAAATGTATCACAGTTTATCACTTTTATTATCATTTACAATTCTTGTATGGTTATGTACTCTGAATATTCTCATATTAGAAGTAACTTTACAAAAGATATTAACTGCTTAGACAAAACAATCAAACTAATGTTATAATGCAGCTAGATATCAATCTAAAGACACAAGCTAAACGTTTTCAAAACACTGTCTCATAACATTATCATCTAAGAATTACTTGAAATTTTCTGTTCTTTTCTAATATCAATTTTTTACAAATATTTTGTTTTACGAAGAATACATTGTCAACTATCAAAATGTCAGTCTATCTAAAAAATTGACTTGGTAGAACAACACCGTCCAAATGTAACAATTTGTACAGTTCACTTCACATGCTCTGGCGGAATACAAAACTTTTTTTTTTTTTTCAGAAGCAAACTATGTATTTATGGAAACAAATCAACTCTGATATCACTTCAACTTCTGTCATTTCACAAACAACATCTTTTCCACGTATTTTTTCAGTCAACTTAACATTAAAAAGTTTTCACTTAATAATGCCTTCAATTCCCCCCCCCCCCCTCTGTCTTTTTTCTTTTGGCAGAACGCCTATACCCCCAGAAATTTTCTTCATTCTCCTCCCCTTCTTCTAAACGTCCTCATTAGAAGACTATGCGGAGGGAGTTCATAAAAACGGTCTCAAATAACACATGATAATCTCCTGTCTGAATTTCCTGTGCCTTGGAGAAAAAGGAGGAAACAGGATGCAAGTGCAAAGTTTTTTTTCTTTTATCGCTAAGTCCCCATCAAAATAATAAAAATAAAATAAAAATGGGGGAGTTGATTGTCATTAAGGTGAATGTCTTCCCCTAGAAGATGAATAACTTCTGTTCTAGAAAGTCACAGGTTGTTTTATGGAGGGTGGTGGGTTCGTTAAGCAAAAACAGAGATAATCTTTAAAAGCATCCAGAAAAAAAAATTGTCATATAATATTTCAGATAGTAATTTAAAGTTTTAAGTCCCAAGTTTTGAAAATTAAACTGTAGGAACGTTGACAAAAATTTTGAGATCCAGTATAGACTATATTACTCCCTTGCTTACCCAAGTTCGTCAAACACATTCACTGTATAAGGAAGAAAAAAAAAACTTAAGGTTGTTCACAAATCTAAACTTGCTACTTTTTAACAAACTTTTAAATTATTTTTTTTTCTCAAACGTATCAAATTGGCAGGTAATCTTATTAAGAAACTATTTCATGGAACTGTTTCCCGTTGTTTGGCAAAGGCATCACATTTTTCAGAAAATTCTGTCAAAATTAGTTTTTTGAACTGAATTTCTGGACGCCACAGCGCATTAAAAGAAAAAAAAAACTGACTTCAAGAGACACCAACTGCCAGAATTCAATATTTAATTTATTTATCGGAAAATGAAAAAAAATACTGTTCGAATACAAATCACTTTAATAATCATTTCAGCAATTATCATTCTTTTATGTTTAAAAACCAGTCAGAAAATTTGTCAAAAAATTTCGCGTGGTTGTGCGACGAAAAATATTTTTTTTAGAATTTTCAAGAGATCCCAGAAGGATCCTTCTTTAGTCCAAGGCATGATACAGCATTTTCCCTTGATTCTCATTGTGCACGCCATTGTATTACTGGGATTCAGGTGCATGATCGTTAAAGATTTTTTTTTTCTTGTTTAATATCATTAGAGTTATAGTATCTATTTATTATCAAATGATTTAGGAAGTATAAAAACATACAAATGAATAACATCCATGGTATAACATTAATATGTTTCAGAGGGTTATCCGATCATGCTTTTTCTAACGGTGAGAGAGAGAGAGAAAAAAAAAAGATATTGGATTTTTTGTTTATGAAATCTTAACAATTGCATTATTAGAAATTAATAATTAACATTTCATATAATTAATGTAAAATTAAAAAATGCAGTTTAACAGAAAGTAAGCATGAACCAATATTTTAAAAATTGTTATAGAAAACAAAATGGTGTAAATAAGCAATGTTTTTGTTTTTTTATTATTTTGTTCAATTTTCAGTAATTTATATTTCACCGATAGAAAATAGATTAAAATGTGTATTTCCGACTTTTTGTTTTTTACATGCCGAATTTAAATATGTAATAAAATTGCTGCTGTTCAACATTTAAAAGAGAGTTGCAATTTTAAGATTTACTTAATATCTTGATGACAACGTATAAATAAATAAATCGCGTATTTTTTTTATATATAAAGAACCCTTAACGAATCAATACATAGCATGTTTTTATCCCCTTGAGTTTATCAGAATTGAAGATCTAGCCCACATTTTTTTCCGTACTATACATTATGTTGTTCATGTAAAACACATTGTATTTCTCAAATATGACAAAATAATAAAAAAAAAAAAAAAAAAAAAAAGAAGAAGAAGAAAGTAAAGAAAACTGATAAAATATAATTTAAATATATCGCACATAAAAGTTTGCGTGAAGAGCAATTGAAGTCACTAAATAAAGATAATCAAAAAATTACTTCATTCGTTTATTAAAAGATTGAGTAAAACGTTCGTGCTTCTAATGAAGACATTGAGCCCATATTTTAACGCTGTTTCGTGCTCCCGCACACAGTAGAAGTAGTAAAAATTTGCAATAACTTGGACTACAGTTGCAAGTCCATTTCACAAAAAGCAGGACAGCGGCTACTAAATCAGGACATAAAAGTACAGTAAATTCTATGATAACCGAAACTGTGCATAACGGAACCCTGACTAAAACGTAAAAAAGTGCATAGTGGAGGAATACCATAAAATTTTACCTGCTAAGACAGAAACCGGTCTAAAACGAATTTTTCTCCGGTGATTTGGGATTCCCTCTTACTGTACTAAACAAAGATAATTTTACATAGTAAAATCTGGGAAAGTGGAATCGCTAGGAAAAGAAACAAAATTTAGTTTTAGAGAGGTTTCCGCTTAAGTAGTTAGACTTGTATGGTATTCCTTCCTTGGGCACTATGAAATTTTTAAGTGAAAGACGGGATTCCAGTAATCAGTTCCCGTTATTCCCGGTTTTACTGAAGCACATACATTAAAACGTGTAAAAACAGAATCGCTAGGAAAGGAACCGGAACGATATTTGTTTTGAGACAGGCTTCCATTTTAGCAGGTACGATATTCCTTTCGGTAGGACCATAAAACAATCCCGTTATAGACAGGTTATGTTTACACAGGTTGTATCGTATTAATTTTCACTCGTTCCAGACTAATAATTAGCATGACACTAAATGAAATTTAAGAGTATTTGTCTATAATGAAAAATCGGAACTTTTGGCATCCCGCGCAATGGTTTCACGGTACAGGTCTTAGAACTCCTAAAATTCAGGACGTCCCACGTAAATAGGGACACCTGGCAACACTATTTTGGACAAACCTTCGAATCTGAGCATGTACTTTGAACCTATGCCATATTTGTGGATTTTTGTTTTGAAAAGGTGTATTTTTGAGGTTTGATAGCACAACTTGAGGTTTGATAGCTATAACAACGTTTTCTGTTTAAGTATTACCCTACAATTTTATATCAGTAGAAAAATAATTTAAGCAGAATTGTAATAAAACAAACTATGTTTAATTATTAGTATTGAATAAAAATTTATAGATAAATAAAAAAACAAACAAAAAAAGAAACACAACTTTCTTAGGTTAACATGATGCAGCTTTCCTTTATTTAAATGTAGCCAATGAGCATGAGTGTTTAGAGAGCCAATCGGGTGTCATCCTGTTTTGGCAGTCAGTCAATCAGGTAACAGGTAATCATTCAACTGTTATTGTCATGTTTTAGAGCTTTGAGGAAAACATTCGTCAGTGCTTTATGTGATTTCTATTAGAGTTGCATAAAAAAAAAAAAAAATGAATGAAATGACAAAAAGAGTTGACTGGTCACGTAGAGAGTAATGAAAATTAGTACTATTAAGTGAACAAGATTACAGTTAGAAGAAATTAGAAAGCAAATATGTGGAAATATAACTAAAATGTCATTTCTAAATTTTTGAAACAGTATAAGGAGACCATGTCACTACAAAACCAAACTCGTAAAGGCAGGGACACGTGTACAACAGCAATTAATGGTAGATGAATTAAGAAACTGTGCATAGGTGATAGAAAACAGTCACCTGGAACACGGTGAAATGGTTCAAGCCAATGTGATGTTGAGTGCAACGACTGTTTTTCGTTAACTGCAATGAATTGTTTTAAATGCTGGAATTCTACAAAAAAAGCACTTTTTATCTCTCCAATAGAGAAAAGATTAAACTCGGCTACAACTCATGTTAACTAGACAGCGGAACAATGGGACGGTGTTATTTAGTCTTACTATACCAAAATCTTCCTGTTTGGTCGTGATGGCATGAAATACGCAAGGAAAAGAATCGGAGAAGATTTGCATTCAAATTGCATTACACACACCTTGGCGTATCCAGTCAGTGTTATGATATGGTGTTGTATGACATTAAAAGGTGTGGACAGAATTTGTGTGATTGATGGGAATATGAATGCCCAGAAATATATAAAATGAAATACTTTAATCCCAACTAAATATTTCCATACGTGTTCTCTTCCAAGTTAATGAAGCATTTATATTTCAACAGGATTTAGCTCATGTCATGTTTCTAAAGTGTGCAAAATGTTGTTTCAAGATAATCATATTCCAGTATTGGCATGGTCCCGGAAAATACGAGACCTTAACCCAATTGAAAATATGCGGAGCCAACCAAAGAAACTTATTGCACAGAAGCAACCCAGCAACAAAATACCTCTAATAGAAGCAATAATTCAATCTTGGTGTTACACTATAACATCTTCAGAGCTAAAACACTTGATTCACTCCATGAAAAGGATCCAACACTCCGTAATCGCATTAATCCGTAACACACTAATCACTCAGAAATTAAGAGTATCGATTACCCAGCTAAGTATTAACTGACACTGCGATAATTTTTGTATATCTCATTTTTTCGATGTGTGTCACTTTTATTTTTTATAATTATTATTCTAATAAACATTCCTTCAGGAAATTTATTTCATTACCTTCTTGATTAAATTATCTTTCCATTGGTATATAATTGTATGGTATTACATAAAGCGAAAATGGTGTTATGAACCACTAAATTTTAAAAATACAGCTTTTCAAAGAGGTTTCCACAATTTTTGTCACTACTGTATATCAATACTTTAATAAATAAAGTTAAACTAACTTAAGGGCATGCCTTCAATCTTCAGGGATAGATTTCACATTTAGATGGGAAATCTTAGCTTTTCGATTTAAAAAACTTGTTGAGTTTCTAAAAGTTGATAAATTTTCTAAAGTTTATAAAAGGTAAAAAATTTGAAAGTTTTGAAGATGAAAGATTTTTGAAATGTGGTCATCATATGAAGCATTATCAATTAAATATTAATTTGTTATCATGGTATAATGTATAAAATGTGTTATTTGGGTGCCTCTGAAATGTCTGTTGCCAGGTTTCGGACCCGAGGGATAGTTCATTAATCAGGCCCGGCATGCTTTATTATACGAAGGTCACTCTGAAATTTTTGAGACAGAAACAGACGATATACGCAAAAAAAAAAAATATATATATTGGTCGGATATGTAAATTTGAACACTATAATGGAGTTTCCATTATATATGCTTTTCTTAATAGTTAACCCTCTCTTCGCATTCAATATGCATTTAATTTAATTATTTAAAATTACATTCTAAATTTAATTTGTCTGTGCATCACATTCCCTGTAGTTAATTTATCTCTTTCTATTATTAAAGATAACGCTTTTAATTTTAAATAATCCTTCTATACTCTATTTCGTCCAGATGTATTTTGATCAATAAAAAAAGAAGAAATAATAATTCCGTTTCATGTCTGCATTTAAACTTAAAAATGTAGCCGTTAAATTATGTCTATAGTTCGTTCATAAATTCTACACTCAGCAGATGTAATGTCTAAATCCTTGAGATAATTTTCTGTTCCCAGGAAGACTAACTTTTACCCTCACACAACCCTATTACTATACATTGAGGATGCAATTTTTCATATATATCTCATTTGGTTATTTTATAAAATCGATGTGTTCTGTATCTCTCTGCATATTTTATCGCCCAGTTGGAAATTCTTAAAAAGAAACTGCACGCCAAATATGTACCTTCTGTCAAGGATTTTGAAGTAATTATTCATTGCATTTTCTTCCTGTACTCTCTTGGAAATGTAAGCCTCCAAAAAGGCTGTGTGCTTGGTCGGATCACTCCCCGATGGCTCATGTAATCTCCCTACACTAATTGCCGTTAAATATCTTCAAAATGCCACTTTCCGAGTGATGCTTGTATCTCTTCGCTTACCTGTGTTGTTATGGTCACTACGAATCGCAATTGTACTCCAGCTGTACAACCGAAGTAATATATTTGATATAAAAACTTGAATTCGTTCTTCTTCATCCAATCTGAGCCGAAATCATACTTATATAATATTAAAAAATGCATCCTCAACGCATAGCGATAGGGTTGCGGGAGGGTAAAAGTTAGTCTTCCTGGGAACAGAAAATTATCTCAAAGATTTAGACATTACATCTGCTGAGTGTAGAATTTATGAAATAACTATAGACATAATTTACCAGCTACATTTTAAAGTGTAAATGCAGAAATGCAGACAGAAAAGGAATTATTATTTCTTCCTTTTTTATTGATCAAAATACATCTGGACGAAATAGAGTATAGAAGGATTATTTAAAATAAAAAGCGTTATCTTTAATAATAGAAAGAGATATATTCAACTACAGGGAATGGGATGCACAGACAAATTAAATTTAGAATGTAATTTAAAATAATTAATTTAAATGCATATTGAATGCGAAGAGAGAGTTAACTATTAATAAAAGCATATATAATGGAAACTCCATTATAAACACTTTTATATCCGCATTCAAAAATTTGTAGCAACACTTGCAATTTAAATATCGTATAATAAATTTAGAATGAAGAGAAAATGAAGTTGACGTGAGAGCAAATCGAGCTATGATTTTAAAGTAGGGCTAAATCAAGAAGAATGCCTTCAACATCTACAACAGCATATGGCAATGAAGCTCCGTCCTGTTCCACTGTATTCAGATCGTTTGCAGAATTTAGAAGAGGTCGAAACTTTCTTTTGGAGGAAAAACACACAGGAAGACCACTGTCAGCTGTAGTCCCAAAAAATGTGTCAGTCGTACGAAAAATGTTAATCGATGATAATTGCTGTATGATAATTGCCAAATGATACAGAAGGAACTTAACATTGGATACGCAGCTATACATCAAATTATTCTTGAAGAACTGCTTATGAAAATATTAGTTTGTCGTTGGGTCCTGCATAACTTAAAATGACACCAAAAAGCGGAGCATGTGAGAACTAGTAAAGAAACCCTAAAATTACTTAATGATGGTGGCCACCACATTATTTCTAAAATCATAACTGATGATGAGACGTACATACTTTTTTTGATGTACAACACATCAAGAAAGTAAAGTATGCGTCTTTGAAGATGATCCCAAACAAAGACAACAAGCAATGAAAAAAGTGATTTATGTCGTGTTCTTCAGAAGCACAGGTCTGATCAAAGCCATTAAGCTAAGGGACAAAAGACAGTTACAGCTAATTGGTACATCACTAAGTGACTTCCAGAAATTCTACAAGAGGTGAATTTTAGGGGACTCATGCTTCACCATGACAATGATTCTTCTCATTCAGAAAGGATTACAGTCGAACTTCTTGAAAAAAAAATCAAAGTTGTAGAATATCTACCCTATTCTCCTGATCTTTCTATGTGTGACTTTTGGCTATTTTTGAATCTAAAAAAAAAAGGGACGTCGTTACTATTTCGAAGATGAGATTTATGAGGCTATAAAAGAATATTTTTCATCTATTCCAAGAAATGGATGGCTCAAGGCTTTTAATGTTTGGAAAATTTGCCTACAAAAGTGGAAGGAGAAAACTACTTTGAACACTCCAAAGAGTTGATAAGTTTAGCTTTACCATTTAACTGTATCTCAAAAATTTCAGTGTGACCCTCGTAATATCACTAGTTGAGAGGACCAATGCAAAATTTTAAAAAACAATGTTTTTGTTTATGTGTCATTGGGGGAAAAAAGGTGGTTAGAGGTATTTAAAATTACCAAGGAAGACTGTTATAACTTTGTTATCGATATCTTTAATAAGAATGCTTGTAGCCGTTATTGTTTCCCCTTTTTTTGGATTTTGCGTTGAAGAAAGAACTCATATTTTTCTGAAAACAGAAAAAAAAATTATTATAAACTTATAATAGTTTATTTGATTCCAAATTTATTGTTTTTTTGTGCATATATTTTATATTAGTTTTTACACATCTTATATTTTTAGTACTACTAGCACACTCGCTGACCTTTTTCTGGAATTACTTTGAAGGTTTACAATTTTAACATGTAAAGAATGTAATTCATATCGTGTGAAAATAAAAATGACTCTTAATATTGCACCCGTTTTCGGTATATCTATGAGGTGGAATGCTTGTATCTGCTAAATCCTTTCAGCGGGCGTGTATTTTAAATTTGCTGACACACACACGCACAATAAATAAATAAATAATAAATAAATAAAATAAAATAAATAAACCGATCTTGAGAAATTAGCTTTTCTGAAATTATAAATATTTATATTTTTGTAAATGAAAGATGCCGTTAAGATGACGAAGGTACCGGCGATTTATTGGTATTTTTTGTTTTTCCTACGTCCATCCGCCCAACGAGGGTGGAGAAATCGTAAAAAGTGAAAATGACTTTCAGAAAATAATAGTTTTGAAATATTAAATATTTATGTTAAGTGAAAGGTACCATCAGTAGCAAAAATGTACCGGTTATTCGTAGGTGTCCTTATTTTTTATTTCCTTCGCACACCGAATGATCACAGTTTTAAATCCAGAAAAAAATAGCATATTCCTTCCGCCTGCGTACTCTGTACTAGAAGAACTACGTTTTAACAGGATAGGCGTAGAAGCAATCGCCAGGACAATAGAATCTCATTAATTAAATTATTAAAAATTGCATAAAAATTAAATAAAAAAATAAAAAAACTGCCGTTGAGGAGCATAATTTCAGACATACAGGTAATTTCTTGCTAAATCGTGTAGCTCTGCTTGCAGCGGTTTCTTCAAACAACTACAAACAGGCGTACACACAAACATTTATCTTTGTTATTATAGATTATAGTTTAGTTAAGCGTGTTTTCAATAATAATGTTTCCTTCTAATTAAACATTAGTTAAAATGTCCGAAATATTCTGCAAACAAAATACTAGTTACCTTTGAAAATTATTATTTACTTTTGAATTTTACAAAAGCATGCAATATTAAAAGAAATAACTACTAAATGAAATAAAATAAAAATGGCATTTCTGATGTTTTTATAGCATGTTTTGTGGAACGGAAGTAAGCAGGACTTTTGCTACGTGATAAATCTTCCACAATAAAACAACCAAGTCTCCGAATCATAACTCATGGGCACTTAATAAGGAAAGCCCGAGGAAATATTAAAAGACCACGTGTTGTCACTGTGGGAGACAAGCGGGATGAGGCCCCCAACTGGAAACGTAGATGTAGTTTTACAATTCGAAGCGAAAGAGTTGGCAACGCGTGAATTTTGATTAATACTCCCACCCGTATGTTTCAAATTATGTTCAGGAGTCTAGAAAATATGTACTTCATTGTCATCAGTCATACAATTATTCACAGGTGTTTAGCACATTCAAGTCAAATATTTTAATTGAATTAACTAATGTAAAACTTTAAGAAAGTGTTTTTTGAAATAATTATTTTTGAAGAAATTTCACTTTATAAAACCTAAATTAGGATAACTTAATCCTATTCAAAAGAGTTGTTGCGATTAACACAGTTGGAAACTTTATACTGAGAGTGTGGATGATAACTCGCATTGTTATTAATTTACGATTTTACTTTCATTTTTGCTATAAAAATGACACAGATTCTTCCAATATGTTTTAAAGTATACACAGGTAAGTTAAATAAAGGAGAAAATGCATTAATTTCAATGTATTTTGGATACATGGGAATTTTTATTTTTATTTCCACCCATATGCGGCAAGTAATACAGTAATCTAGAAACTATGCATTCGATTGTAATAAAGCATACAACTATACACACATGTTTAGTATACTTATATCCAATAATTCCCCTTTAAAATTAAAGAAAAATGTTTTTCTATATTGCTATTTTTGAATGAATTCCGCTTTACGAAATCTAATTTTGGATCACTGAATCTTATTCAAAAGAAATGTTGTAGTTAACACATTTGGCCACTTTATATTGAGTGTGAATAAAAACTCGCAAAGTTATTAATTTATGATTTTACTTTCATTTTTTCTATAATGATGACACAAATTACTCCAACATGTTTTAAAGTATACAAAGAAATATGTTAAATAAAGGGCTATAATGTACTAATTACAATGTCTTTTTGGTGGCATGTGAATTTTGATTTATCTTCACATCCGTAAATGGCAAGTTATACAGAAATCTAGACAATATGCATTTAATTGTAATCAAGACTACTATTATCCACAGGTGTTTAATATATTTATGTTCAATAATTTAATTGAATTAACCAATTTTAAACATTAAAAAACGTTTTCTTTTATATGGCTATTTTTAAAGTAATTCCGCTTTATGAAATGCAAATTAGAATCACTAAATCGTATACTCAAAGGATTTGTAGTTAACACACTTGACAACTTTTAAACTGAGAGTATCGATGAAAGTCCTAAAGTTATTAATTTATTATTTTACTTTTACTCTCGGTGTAATGATTACACAACCTATTCCAATCTATCTTTTCCATTCAATCAGTCCTTTACCATCTTCTTTAAAAACATAAAGATGAAGGTTAAATGCAGAAAAATCGTGTATCAATTTCCTTGTATTTTGATTAGTCTTTCCACCCGTATGTTGCACGCTATACGGGAACCTAGAAAATATGAATTTCATTGTGATCAAGTTTACAAAATTATTCAAAGGTATTTAGTATGTCTATGAAGTATGTCTTGATAGGATAAACCATTTTTTAATTATGAAAAAAGTTTTTTTTCTTTTGTTCTTTTGGCTGATGATGAAACGAATTCTGTAAAAAAAAAAAAAAAAAAAAAAAAAAAAAAAAATACGCTCTAAAGAAATTGCTTTTTTTTTTCAAGTATTTTTGAAGAAGCCTTGTTTTACACTTGTTTTTGCCTCCGGTTGCTTTCCTTCTAATTGTAAACAATCAAAATTATCACGATGTACAGATGTTTGAAAGTAATAATAATATTATTATTTTAAGAATTTTATGAGAATGATCTCAAAGTCAGTAGCTTAGTAGGATGGAGAGGAGGGGTAGGCGTAACTGTATACATCTCTAAATAGAGACTATAAATAGATCGGAATTTGCTTTTATTTGTATGTTTTTGCAGCTCTTGATATTTTATTTTAACGCATTACTTTCTGCATAGCTCAACTTTTTTAAATTTAGGTTTTCATTTATTTAAAGTTTTCATCAAGATAGTCAAACCAGTAAACAATTGGATTGCTACTCTTTGAATAAAAAAAAATATATATATACGAATTTGTAGTTAACAAATCTGGAGAACCTATAGATTTTGAGTTGAAATATAAGTAATAGTTTACGTTTAATTATAGGCCCCCCTTCTTGCTTTATTGTAAACTGGATTTCATGTCTCTTATCATTTATTCTCACGGAGCAGAAAAGAACGCAAGAGACAAAATTACTAAAAATATCTGTTTTAGAGGACAATTTGAATTTGGTAAAAGGTTTTCTGGATTAAAACAATACAGAAGTGTGGGTTTTGTTTGTACTTGGTATCGATTAATCTGTCAGTTGAAGAAGTAATTATATTTTTAACACCTAAGTAAGAAGAAATTGATTTTAATATATAAACTCGAAAATTCAAAGGAAAAACACTTAACTAAAAACTGTATAATTTCCCTACCAAATAATTAAAAGAAGAAAGAAAATTTGTTTAAAAGAAGATTTAAATAAAATGTATTGTCCTGTGAGTTTGAACTTGCTGAGATTTGTTAAGTAATTAAAATTATAAAACTGTTTGACTACTATCGAAAATGATTCATAATTTAAAAGCGAGTTTAACTGGATGTGAGAGCAATCGCAGGTCGTGGTTATAAAAGCAGGTGAAGAGCAAGAAAATCGGTAGGAGAAGGTCTTAAGAATTAAAAAGTGTCTGTAAAAGTGTCTGCCGAGGTATTTCCATGTTTAATACTTAATTCTTACACTAATGTTACAGAAATCACATTTAAAAATGTGGAAACAAAATGACATAATGCAATAATACTAACAATAACATAATGTAATAACATGCAAAACATTAACAATAACATAATGTAATAACACACAATAATACTAACAATAACATAATATAATAACGTGCAATAACCCTAAAAATAACATAATATAATGACACACAATAACCTTAACAATAACGTAATACAATATCATGCAATAACGCTAACAATAACATAATATTATAATACGTCTAACAACAACATAATGCAAAAACACCCAATAGCACTAACAAAAACATAATATAATAAAACAAAAAATGCAAACAAAATAAAAAATAAATATTTACAGATGTGTAAGCTGTTAAAAAACAATTAAATAAAACCCGTATCACGAAAATTCTTGAATAATGATTCTTGAATTGGTGGCATCAGAAAAACCTATAATTTGGAGTTGAAAAAATTGATTAACACAGTATAAAAATTATTCAGAAACGTTTCCGAAAATGAGTGGCAAGAAAAGAAACTTTGCTTTTATAAATACTTGTTTAAATGTATAAAATATATTGGTTTCTGAGATTTCTAAAGATAAAGAACACTTTTTAGAATCGTGATTAGCTCGAAACAGGTTATTGTAATATTTTCGTTTGTGTTTATATTATATTTTAATATATTAAGAAATATTTGTCTTTTTTTTTCAGCGTATAATCTCCATTTCCACGAATCTCTCACACGATTTCCTGTTGTGATGTATTTCTTAAATTAACATTAGAAAAAAATAATTAGAATTGAGATTTTAAAATGAAAATTATAAGATTTATTTTTCTTCTTTCCTTTTTTAATACTACTGTTAAAGTTACCATTATATTATAACAAAATGCATCGCTGTTTACCTTCATCTTTTCAGCAATTAACTCTTTAGGCTTTTCGAGCTTTTTCCTCTATCACGTAAGGTTTTTTGATAAAATGATAAATGAAACAGGAAAATAACACAGCAGAGTAAAACAAGCAAGCAAACAAACAAACAAAGCTATATATTACATTTTATTAATTAGTTACTTTTGTCATTGTTGCAACAATGTTACATATCATTATAATGTATTTTCTTCCTCTCGAAGAAAAATACCCCTCCACTCTCTGCTTTTTGTCTTGGGTACTGCTTGCGGCTGTTATGTATCAACCAGTATTAGTCTGAATTATATTTATTAGTGTCTGGTGTCTTTATGATAAAAATTAAAACTTATATTTTGTAAATCCTGATGTATTTATGACTAAATTTATAATTTTCCATCCAGACGGAAATTCTCAATTTGTGTCAAAACTGTACGTGATGGAAATTTTTGAGTATTTTCCTCGAAATGAGCATAAAAAAACACATAAGAAACACCCTTCATTTTGAAGGAGAAAAAATTAATTTTCGGGCTTGTGTTACTTTTATATTCTTAAGTTAAAAAAAAGTCCTTCCGGCCTGTACCGGGAGGAAAAGGTAGCTTTCTTATATCTTCGTTTTAAAATTTTAGCTAATGTTACACGAAAACAGCAAGTTAAAATGCAAAGAAAACGTTTACAAAGGATTCGTTAATACTGAATCTGAATAAGAAATTCGCCAAATTATTGAGCAATAGCCAAATTGGCTTCATTTATGAAGACTTATTTTGGTCGCCAAATTTGGCGATATTTCGCCAAATGTCGCCAAGTTTGGCGAGAATTTGGCGCTAGCGGATATGAATATATAGTTTTATGCGTATGATTGGGAAATGATTACAACAATGAAAATTTTTGTAATGTGCTGTCTTGTTTCAAAATGTCAGCCACCCTAGAATTTCAAACTGCTCTATCTCAGCCATTTTTTAAGATAGAGATAAACCAAAAAATGCTCTGGAATCCTCGTATCAAGGCCTAACACTTAATTAAAAAATAAATTTAAATTTGTAACTTTTTTGTATATTTATTTTAGTTTTAAATTTTAAATGGCCGCCATCTTGAAACAAAATGGCGGACCAAGCTGGCCAACGAACTCGGTCGAGACATTGGTGAGCTTAATACACACAATTAGTTTCATCAAAATTGATTTATAAATACGAGCGTTATCGTATGACATATGTCAGATATATATATATATATATGGAGATATATATATATATATATATATATATATATATATATATATATATATATATATATATATATATATATATATATATATATATATAAATCAACATTTGAACGGAGGGTGGTTTTGGGGTCTGGGGGTCATGATCGGTGAAAATATATCGAAATTTTCCGGAACTGCTTTCCTCCGAACGGCTGCAATAGGTAGCTTTATACTTTTTTGTATTGAAAACTACCTAATAAAATATTACTTTGTAGGCCCGACGGTATACTTGAAAGTACTATTTCTAAACACACTTCAAAATAAAGTAAAATGATTTTAATTCTTAATGTAACAAATAATATTATTTCTGAGACTTATATATATATGTATTTAATCATATGTGAAAAACAAAGGATGAGATATTATAAAAATCAATGAAAATGCACTGCAAGAATTAAACTTAATAAAATCAAAAATTAAAAATGAAATACTATGAATATCTTATGGAATCTTCACAGGAATCTTTCATAAGAATAATTCATAGAAAACATATGTTATTTCATCGAATAATGTCAGCATTATGCATAAAATGACAATATTAAGCTCTTTATAACATATATAAGAAACAAAATAAGAAAAAAATACCAACAAGAGATCAAATAACGAAATAAATAAATAAATAAACCATTAGTAAACAGCAATAGCAATAGAAATTAGATCATAAAGCAATAGACAAAACTCACCAAAAAATCGAAGAGTAAAGAGGATTTAGCAGGATTAGAAGTGCTTTGCAATAACTGCGACACTTCATTTTACCATGAAACGCAAAATGGCTTAAAATGCTTATTCTTTGTGTTATAAAATATGATGAAAGAAAAATAAAATGTTTGGTGCTGCCACCTACCACCAACAATTAAAAGTAAAAGATGGAACTACAGACTGTAGTGAAAGGATAAATCTAGTGCTGTCATCTATTAGGATAAAAAGGAAAAGCTGGAACTACAAGGAGGTTCTGCATAAAATAAATTTTAAACAAAGTAGTAATTAATGTAAATAAAATTTAGATACATATAAAGATGAAATGGGAAAATGGTAGTAAGCAATAATTATCCGTGTATGAGGATACAGTGCTTAAATAAAATGATGAATGTAGTATTTACGGTGTGTAAATGATTTTATTGAATGCATGAAACCCGCTTTAAACATTTTATGCTTCGCAGAACCACTTATGCTATCTATCGATGATAAGGGGAACTATTAACTATTCATCCTACTGCATGCTGTTGGAATTGGATAATAAAATATTTTTTTATAACAATAAGATTGGTACTGGTACTTTAAATTCAATGCATAACGTGAAATCATACATGGTGTCCAGTGAATAAGACCCTGATTTCAAAATTAAATATCTCAAAAACAAAGATCAATATAATTATACGGTAGAGGGTTTGCTTATTAGCTAAGCTGTAAAAATTTTATATAGAAGTTCCGCAAATTTAGTTACAAAAACCGTTGACATTTGGCGCTGTACTCCAAAAAACTCGTTCTCTGCAAGCAATCTAAAACAACAAAAAAATTCAAGTCAAGCATTCTTTCCAATCAGAACACTATATTTTCAAATTGTTCACCGTTTGAAACAATGAGGTGGCGTAAACGAATAATGAAATTTCACATCACATCCTGCAATGTCTCAACGGAAATGGAATCGCATGCCACACAAATCGATGCCACACAAAGCTCATGTAGCGTAATGGGATGGTTCCGGTAGACAGTGTCTTTTAATGCGCCCCCACAGAAGGTAGTAACAAGGAGTCAAATCGGGCGAATATGGAGGCCAATCCATTCCTGTGCCAGTAAATTTGTTATAATCCAACGCAATTACTCTATTTCCGAAGTACTCATCAAGAAGGCGAAACACCTTTTCTGTACGATGTGGTCGAGCCCCATCTTGTATGAACCAATCGATACCTGGTCGATCCTCCAACACTAGTTGCGTGCTGACAAATTGTTCCAAAATTGTAAGGTAACGTTCACTAGTGATTGTTTGTCGCATGAAAAAGGGCCGATAATGCCTCTGGTGCATACCGCAACCCAAGCAGTAACTTTAGACGAATGCAGTAATTTCTCTTCACACAAATGAGGATTTTCGGAATTCCAAAATCTCCAGTTTAGTTTATTCACGAATCTATTCAAGTGGAAATTGGTTTCATCTGTGAACCAGATGCGGTCAACATCAAACCTTTCATTATCAATCATTGTGAGAATCTGGTTCACAAAGTCAACCCTTTGTCCCAAAACTCTTGTGGGTATAGTCTGATGACTTTGGATTTTGTATGGAAACATTCGTAGACTGTTTTTCAATATTTGTTGCGTACTGGAACGCTTTAAACCAGTCTCTGATGCAATTCTTCGCACACTCCTCTTTGAATTTCGCTGAACAATTCCAGAAACTTTGGCGATATTTCCAGGAGTGACTATAGTCACTCCTGGAAATGTCGCCAATGTATACAGTTTGAATGAAGTCCAACGTTTCTTACTCGTTTCCCACTCTCCCCGGTTCGTTCGAATTTGGCAAAGAGCTTGCGAATGACTTTTGCATCGGGTCCTTTTGGAACATTAAATCGTTTTTGAAAGCTGCGCCTTGTTCCCGTAGGACTGCGTTCTAATCTGTAATACTCCAGTACGAGAAAAACACGTTGTTCAATGAAATACATGATTTTAACCTCTACGCTGTCGCTAACCTCCTTTCCCGATTCAACGGTTGAACTTCCAAGAACGTCGAACTTCGCTCTGGACTTCCAAGCATAATTTATAGGAATTGCGATTACAGAGCCATCTGTTAACGGTTTTTAAAACTAAATTATCGAAACTTCTGTATAACATTTTTACAGCTTAGCTAATAAAGAAACCGTTTACCACATAATTCTATTGATCTTTGTTTTTGAGATATCTAATTTTGAAATCAGGGACTTATTCGCTGGACACCCTGTAAAAAGGTTAAATAGTGTTTATAGTAAATGAAACACAATGACATTAGCAGAAAACGCACTAAAACTTCTAATTTATGAAATACATACAACAATAAGTATAGCTTTACAAGTTGACAGCAAACAATAAATGAAAGTTTGAAAAACATGTTATATATGATTATCAACATCCATCTTCTTCCTAACTACGACAGCGCTAGTGCAGTGTTACAGCTCTCACTTGTTCAGGCTCTTCAATTCGTACCACAGAGCTTTTAGAAAACTCGGCTGCTGCCGTCATGTTGCCATTGCAGCTGGACAAAAACTTGTGCAGTGTTAGGCCATTTTTGCTTGAGTATGCACTCACTCAGATCGGTTCCGAAGAAAACATTTTCTTTTATTTCGGCGATCGCATTGTGATTGTTGCTTATTAAAAATTTGGTGCAAATACGAATTAAATAAAGAAAAGAAAAGAAAAAAAAGAAAGAGAATATGAATATTTAAGAAACATATTTCCCATAAAATATTAGGTGAAGATGTACTTCACCACACTCTAAAATAGAAAACTAGGAAAAATAATGGGACATTTTTGAGAAGATAAACATTTTGCCAGAAATGAAAAAAAAAATCGTCAAATATTTCCTTAGATATGAAAAAGAAAATCTCCAGCTATGCGTCAATAGAAAATACATGAAACATAGAAGACTATGAAAAGAATTACAGAATATTACTTTCAACTTTAATTCTTTTAAATTCAACATGCATTCTCCCCAACCTCACTTAGGATATATTCTGTTAAACATTGAAGGGATATAAAGAGGTTAAGAACACCCTTTAATGTTTTTATCAATTATCTCTTAAGAAGTAATTTTGAATTTTTCTAGCTCGCCATTTAAAAAAAAAATATTTGGATTAAAGGTGCTTGAAAATGAGTGAAAGCCTTTTAATTCATTCATCATTTGCAATGTAGATATTTATTTGATTACGAAGAAAGTATTGAAAAATAAAAGTAAGTGAAATTATTCCTTTTGTATCTTATATCTTAAAATATCCCTTTTTTATCTATATACTTTTCATTCCGTTTCAGTTAAACAAATCTAAGAACACTTAAATAGAATGTCAAGCCTTCATTAATTGAAAACCAAATACGACCTCCAGATAACGGGAAAAGCATATATTTCAGCTATACTGGGAAACTTATTTATCTTAAATAGGGTAATGTAGATTTGTTATGGCATTATTTCAGTGTATGAGTTCACTATGGGAATGTTTATGTGAAACACTTCCCTCAAAGCGATATCTTTTATAAAATGATTAATTTAATTTAGTTGATTTATTGGTGATTTCAATGAGACTTATACAAAGGTTGTTTTATTGACAGTTTAAAAATTTTAACCAATTATTATTATTTTTTCTTTTAATTGTCAAAAAAAAAAAAAATTACAAGGATGGGAGGATTTATAATTTGAAGTTGAAATTGATTCGATATTTCCTTAGACATAAGTAAAAATAATTAAAAATAACGACAAAATATACAAATGTTTATCAATTCTTTAAATGTTAGTAAAATTTCTTGTATATATGTACTGGAAAATATTATATGAAATAGAGTACACTTCTTTCGAATCTTATCATTTTAAATTCCAAATATTTATTTAATAATGTAAATCAATATACAAGTCATTGCTAAATAAAAAAAATACACATAAAAATGTTAAAGAAAAACTGTTTTAACATTATTTATTTATTTATTTATTTTTTTTTTTTAAGTAGTCAAAATTTTATTAAATTGCTATTTTTAAAATATATTTGAGTTAATGGTGCTTAAGATATTAGTAAAAATCTTTAGATTCATTCATCATTTACGATTGAAATATTTATTGGATACATAAAAAATTAGTTTATTTAGATTTAAAAATATATATTTCTATTAAATACTGAAATGTAGGATTGTTATACACTGTTTCAACATATAAACCTATTCTGAAAATTTTTTATACAAAATATTTTCTCGAATCAATAAAATATTTACTTGATTAATTTGGCTGATGTAGTTCAATTTGTGCTTCAGCTGTCAAAATAATAATGTATATAAATAAAGTAATGTAAAGAAAAAATATAATATTTGGTTTGTTTTGAATTGAAAAACTTTTGAAAAAGCAAATATTTAAGACAAATAAGAAATTGCCTAAATAAAAGTGACTTGTATGGTAAAAGGGACACAGATTCATTGTAGATAAAGAAAAAAAATGAAATTTTATTAGAAATTTAAATTTTGTTAGAAATAAATAAAACTTCTTGAAATATGTATAAATAGAAAGTACATGAAAATAATTAGAAATAATTTTCGACTCTAATATTATTTTTACACCGTTGTCCAGACTTTGATTTCAAACACGCGTTTCATTCTTTAAATTTTAAAACAATGGTTATACACACACACACACACACACACACATATATATATATATATATATATATATATATATATATATATATTTAAACTACTGGAAAACTATTTTGTCTATTTAAGAGTCTCAACTAATCACGGAACGATACTCGCAAGCTAATGTTAATCCTATAGAAGCGTTCTTTTCATATTTCTCGTTTGCATTTCAATATGTGAGGCCGATCTCTTCCGGATCCTTTTATACTTTTTTCGATTTTAATTCCAGATTTTTTTTTTTTTTTTTTTTTGGGGGGGGGGGGGTTAGGGGGGACCGGTTTCGATAATGCAAGTAACTTCATAAATAATAAAAAAAAATACACACACATATATACGAGGTAGAGTCAATAAATTCCCGGAATGGTCGCCTACATTCACGCAGGTGTTCGTTGGAGGGGAAATATCTTTTTTGGAGGTTGGCAGCACTGATAAGGAAAACACACAGGCATCTGGAATTCATTTCCGGTACTGTTGGCGTTAGCTGCAGATCATTTCTGAAAAAGCGAATTTTTCATTCGTCAGATTTGGAAATGTCGTCTTTAGAGCAGCGTGCACATATCAAATTCTGCGTTTTGCTCGAGAAATAGCCTTCTGAGACACTAAAGATGCTGAAGAAAGCATACGGAAACGATGGCATAAGCGTTTTCGTAAAGGTCAGCAAAAACATCACCAAGGAAGGAAAAATTTCGCTTGGACAAAAGCCGAGGGAAAGTGATGTTGGAGGTGTTTTTCGATTACGAGGGCGCCATTCACTACGAATTTATTCCTGAAGACCAAACTGTCAATAAAGTACTTTACCTGGAGATCCTTAAAGACTACGAGATGCATCAGCCGAAAACGACCTGAAAAGTGGGCAACAAATGATTGGTTTATTTTACGCGACAATGCTCCACCACATCGCGCTCTGATTGTGAAAAATTACTTTGCCAGACACAGTGTTACCACTCTGGAACACCATCCTTATTCTCCCGACCTAGCATCAGCGGATTTGTACCTGTTTCCACGACTGAAAATGAAATCGGAGGGACACAGTTTTATAGATTCAGATGAGATGATCGAAAATGCGAAGAAGCTACTGAAAGACGTCTCAAAAAATGGATTCAAAGAGTGTTTTGAATAGTTATACGAACGCTGGAAGTAGTGTCTGGATGCAGGAGGAATGTACTTTGAAGGCCAATAAGGTAAAATTATTGTTCTATTTTTTAATAATTTGTAATTGACCTATTCCGGGAACTTTTTGACCCTACCTTGTATATATATATTAAACCAAAATCGAAAAATTTAAAAATTGTCCTGTTAGAGATTGACATCAGTTATCATATGTAGAAAAAAAAAGAAAAAATATTGAAAGGAAAACGAGAAATTTGAAAATAACGCTGTCATAAAATTAATATTAGCTTGCGAGTTTTGTTGTATAACTAGATTAGGCTCTTAAGAGGACCAGAAAGTTTTGAGATGACGAAAATTGACTGAAGTCTAATCATCAATTAGTTAGCCTGTAGTTAATTTAGACTATTACGGGTTTTTGCATTTATTTATTTATTTATGTTTCATAAAAGTAAAAAATATTTGTTCATTTGTAAACAAATAATAACAAAAATTTTGTATTTTACACCAAAATTAATCTTGCAAAACTAGTTTTGCCACCATTTTGAAGTCCAGGGTCGAGGTTCCATATTTTTGAATCACCATTTCTTCTTTATACTGGTTATTTCTTTGTCTCTCGATTATACCTAAAACAAAATAAATAAATAAATAATACAATAAAAAATTCAAAATCCATAAAAAGTATCACATTTTTTGTTATAGTTTGAGAAACAAAAATATTTTTCCAGGTATAGTTTGTAGAGACAGCTTTTGGCAATCTTCTGGTCTTAGATTAATATAGAAAAAAGCACTGTGTAAATCTAAAACTATATAGTACTTCTTCCCACTGATATCTTGCAGAATTTCTTATGTCTGGCATAGGATAGGAATATGGCTCCAAAATCTGATTCAGCAGACGGTGATCTACTGCCATTCTAAATTTAGGATTGTCCTTGTTATCTGCTTTTTTTTTCACAAAAATTACAGGGAATGGATAGTTTGAATCGGATTCTTCGATAATTTTCGCCTCCAACAACTTTCTTATTTCCCTGTTAGCATACTGTTTTACCACTTGTGGCACTTTGTAAGGTTTTGTCTGAATTGGTTAATCATGATTCAGTACAAATTTAGGTGTAACTAACGAGCATTGTGCCAATGTTTGATAAGATTTAGAAAAAACATGAACATGTTTCAATAAAATTTCTTTGAAAGACTTTTGTAATTCAGGGGTTAAATGTTTAAGATCAAAATAATTTTCGTCAATTTCCGCTTCTCTTAATTTATGCACTTCTTTATTTTAAAAAAAATGTCCAAAAGTTACCATAGCAAAACCGTTGAAAAACTGTGTTTCGAGATAGTTGAGTTTAAGTTTTAGACGATCTTGTTTCGACGGTCTGTAAGGAACAATGCTTATCGCTCGTACTACCATAATTTTAGGAGTTTTTTTATTGACCAACTGTGTGACATTCTTAAAGGTTCAAACATTATAAAAATAATTTTAAAAAATTATACTTTTACGTCATTTTAAACTTTTTTGGTCCCATTAATCCTGATGTAATATTACAAATTTTCAAAAATTGTTACACAGTCTACTGAGTACTGTCATATTCATAGAACACAAAATAATTATATTAATTAGATTTAAATAAATTACATATACGTTAAGTTTCAGTAAAATGTTAATTTTTATCATTTCGATATCTGCTTTTAATTATTTAAATAGAAAAAATATCCCTCCCACTTCAAAAAAGGAAAATAAAATCGAACTTGAATGGTTTATGATCCAAATGTTTATTTTTCACATTTAAAAAAAATATGTTGCAATAGATATTGCTTTTAAAAACAAAGGAAAACCTCTTATTTCATTCATCATTTACTACCTATATATTTATTTGATTATGAATTATTTAAAACAACATATAAGTGAAACATATTCTGTTGCTATTTCTAATAGGTCTTCTAATAAAGTTTTAAAAGAGCCTTTTGTTAAATATTTACTTTACACTTATTTACAATCCTTTCAATTAAAGAAGGCTAAGAACAGCGAAACAGAATGTCAAGTCTTCATTAATTGGAATAAACGAAATACGTCTTTGAGATAAAAGAAACAGAATTCTAAAAATTACTTTTTCGTCAGATTGTAGAAGTTGTTTCAATGAATTATTGAAATGTGACATTCTTTATTATTTTTTTATGTCATAAAACTACAATGGGAATGCTTGATTCGTATATTTACTCAAAATGCTGTAATTTTTAATTGATTTATTTGATTGACTGGATTAAAATGTTATATAAACTGTAATATGAAGACGCAAGTGGAAGAAAATGCAACAAAAATTAAGTTTCAGAAAATAGAAATGAAATGTAATTTTTTTTTAAGTGAAAACTTCTTTAGGCGAGTTGGGCATTTTTTGAGATGGGAAAAAATCATTGAACTCGCGACACTGTTACTGTAACCGACACTGTTACCGACACCTCTGTATATTTGAAGTGAAAACTTCTTTAGGCGCGTTGGGCATTTTTTGAGATGGGAAAGAACAAGTGAACTCACGACACTGTTACTGTAACCGACACTGTTACCGACACCTCTGTATATTTGAAGTGAAAACTTCTTTAGGAGAGCGTTGGGCATTTTTTGAGATTTGAAAAAAACATTGAATTCGCGACTGTAACCGACACTTCTGTATATAAGTATGTCATGTATTGTGTACAGTGCGGTATCAGGTAGGACGGGGCGGGCGCGTCGCGCGCCCCATGCTTGCCTGTGCGCTATTGTTTTTTATGAAAATTATTTATATATTATATTTAATATATATTTATATATTATTTTTATGTAAATTAAACAGTAGTATTATATTATATTATATTATATTATATTATATTATATTATATTATATAATTAAATATATAATGTATTAAATATTTATGTAATTATATATTATTTTTATGTAAATTAAACAGTAGTATTATATTATATTATATTATATTATATTATATTATATAATTAAATATATAATGTATTAAATATTTATGTAATTATATATTATTTTTATGTAAATTAAACAGTAGTATTATATTATATTATATTATATTATATTATATAATTAAATATATAATGTATTAAGTATTTATATAATTATATATTAATATATAATTATAAATATATATATATATATATATATATATTGAAGATCAAAGGGAAATCAACCTACGTGATCCACTAGTAAACATAACAGAAACTGAAGAGATAATCCCAGTGATGACAGATGAAGTTGTACAAGCCATTAGAGGCATGAAAAAAGGTAAATGCCCTGGCGAAGATGGAATTACAATTGATCTTATCAAAGAAGCAGGAGAAGAATTTGCAAAAATGCTAGCCTTACTGTTTTCCAAATGTCTCGAGAAATCAGATGTACCAGAAGATTGGAATAATGCTGTGATGGTGTTACTTTATAAGAAAGGAGAAAAGGAAAACATTAAAAACTACCGTCCAATCAGCTTACTGTCAGTGATTTATAAAATTTTCACCAAAGTTTTAACGACAAGACTTGAATCAGCTCTGGACTCAGCTCAACCTAGAGAACAAGCAGGATTTCGAAGTGGATTTAGCACAATGGATCATATTCAAACAGTAAGGGAAGTTATAGGAAAACATAAAGAATATAATTTACCTCTCTGTCTTGCCTTTATTGATTATGAAAAAGCATTTGATTCGGTCTACACATCTGCAGTAATTACTTCTCTGGAGAACATTGGTATAGACAAACCTTATATCAATATCATAAAGAAGATCTACAAGAAAGCAACAGCCACCATCCGTTTGGACAAAGGAAAAGCGAAGATCAAGCTTGAAAGAGGAGTAAGACAAGGAGACACCATTTCGCCTAAGCTTTTTACTGCTGTCTTAGAGAGTATTTTCAAGAAGCTGGATTGGGAAAACAAAGGGATTAGAATAAATGGGGAATATTTAAGCCATCTCCGGTTTGCTGATGACATTTTAATTTTCAGTAATAGCCCTGAAGAATTGCAAAATATGCTAAAAGATTTGGCAGAAGCTAGCATTAATGTGGGATTAAAAATAAATTTGGAAAAGACTAAGGTGATGTTCAATTCATTTGCATCAAAAAAGAAAATCGTCTACAACAACACTGAGATTAAAGATGTTGAAAGTTATGTGTACCTTGGACAAGAAATATCTTCAGACAACAGTATCATGAATGAAATCAATAGAAGAATAAGAAATGGATGGAGTGCTTTTGGGAAGAACAATATTATTCTGAAAAGTAACATGCCTCTTTGTTTGAAAAGAAAGGTGTTTAACCAATGTGTTTTGCCTGCACTAACTTATGGAGCAGAAACTTGGACACTAACAAAACGGATGGTACAAAGATTACAAACAACACAGCGAAGTATGGAAAGATGTATGCTAGGCATAACCAGAAGAGACCGAAAGAGAATAACGTGGATAAGAAGTCAGACGAAAGTTTTTGACATTATCGAGAGAATTAAATGGCTAAAATGGAAATGGGCTGGGCACATTGCAAGAAGACAAGACAATAGATGGAGCACAAACACCCTACAGTGGTATCCCAGAGATGTAAAACGACCAAGAAGACGACCTCAAGTAAGATGGAGTGACGAAATCAGAAAAGTGGCCGGTGTTAATTGGATGACTAAAGCACTAGACAGGCAACAATGGAAAAATCTGGGGGAGACCTACATCCAGCAGTGGATTGAAAACGGTTGATGATGATGATGATGATGATATATATATATATATATATATATATATATATATATATATATATATATATATATATAATATATGTTAGAGATTGTGGCGGGGCGGTGTCTCAAGAGGATTATACTAGGTTAACTAAATCTATTAAAGAGCTTCAGAGCAAATTTATAATTACATATGTTGATAAAGCTAACACAAGTTATGCATTAATCTGTAAAAAAAAAAATTATGGTGAAATATGAAATGAAAGTTATAATAACAGCGATATTTATGAGCTATTGAAATTGAAAGTTTCAGTGATAGAAAACAGGGTTAAGGCACTACATAAAAAAGTTAAGTTGAAGCAGAAAAGTCAACGTTTCCCATATCTTGTTATAGTGCCAAAGTTTCACAAAAAAACAGTGAAATTTAGAATTGTAACTTGTGGGTATGGTTCATACCTAGAGTCTGCTAGTAGGAAATTGTTGGGAGTTTTGAGTAGTGTGTTTGATAGAGTGTTGTGTACGGAGTCCAGATTTATTATAAAGAACAGTTAAATTTTATTAGATAAATTGAAAAAACAACAAAACATAAAGAGTTTGTTTGTATATGATTTTGCAGACCTATACAGTACCATTAACTTACTGGATTTAAAGGACAAGGTTATAGATTTTTAAAACAAAAACAGCAATATAGATAAAGATTGGTTTATTAACTTGTTTCAGTTGGTAGTGCAAGAGAATTACTGGTATGAGGGGAGTAGAGTATTTAAACCGATTCGTGGAATTCCAATCGGGGGAGTTGCAGTTCAATTTTAGCTGACATGTACTTACATATATATGAGAATAACAATATTTTAAATAGAGAAATATTGAGTTATAGGTATATTGATGATGTTTTAATAGTTGAATTAAATAAGGAAAAATGTAAACCTAGATTTTAAATATTATCCAAATACTTTAAAACTAGAACTCTCCTCCCAGAATATTAAAAACATCAATTATCTGGGTGTGAATTTAGAGTTTGAGAATGACAATTTGATAAGAAGGATTTATGACAAGAGAAATGATTTCGATTTTAAAACTTTAAAGATCCTAAATTGTGAATCGAACGTGCATATTTCAGCATTTAGAAATGTGTTTACAAACGGTTTAGTTCGTATTGAGAGATTATGTTCAAGATTTGGCGATGCAGTTGGCGAATTCATAGAGTGGATTAACATGGATTTGATGCAGGTTTACCCTGTGAACTTTGTACGGAGAAATATGCTTAATTTTATAGGTAGAAGTAAATATAGAAGTGAACTGAATTCATTTTTGAATGCTAAGTGTGGTCAAGATCAGTTGTTCGAGGAGTTCAGATAGGGTTGGTTACTGCTCTGTGTAGCTTAGTGTTTTGGTTGATAGTTTGAATTAATTTGGTCTCGGCAGGAGAAGGGGGACGTTGTTTGCGTGGAAACCAGTTTTAACCCTGCAGTGCATGTCGTTAGCCATGCCCTCCTGCCTTCAGGTTTAATTTTCCTGGTATTGGTGTTTCGTTAGTATTTTGTGATTGGTTATAATTGTATTATAGTTTTAATTGGTTATATTTTAGTGTTCAGTTGATATAATGTTATTTGTTTTTGGCTATATAGTGTGGTTAGTGTAAATTTATAATTGTATTTTAGTATATATATATATATATTATATAATATAATATATATATATATATATATATATATATATATATATATATATATATATATATATATTGCAAGAAGAATGTCCTACAGAATTTTAGAAGTAGGAATCTGGATAAATAAAGATGATGACAAAATCTATTTATGACAAAATAAAACATGATATAAGGAAAGAGCTTATCAGTAGTGATATTAGACATAATATCAATTTGAATACTTCGAAAAATCTAAATATTTGTAAAGAAATAGAAAAATCAATATTTAATTGTGATAGTAATCGAAGGGAAAATGACATTAAGGGAATTATATTTAATATAAAAAAGAAATTGATACCGGAGACTTTAGAACTGTACAATCTAGCACAAGAAATGTTAATAACGATTTTGCTTGGATTTATTGCGGTATAGAATCAAGAAACAGGATCTACAGAGATATTGTAATTTAAAGAACTGTCAGAAAAGTACGGAAGAAAAGATCTATTTTATATTGGATTATGTGGGGAATTGCTATAAAGGAGTTAATTTTGGTAAATATTTAAACAAGTACAATGATCTACTACCAGTGAGTGAAGTAAAAATAATTAAGCCATTTAAATATGATAAGCCTTTAGGCCGTGTTATGTTTAATTATAATGGATATGCAAAAGACCTAAAGAGGGGTATTGATGAAAGTACATGCAGTTGCAATGATGGAGAATTTATTGAAGTGAAAACTTCTTTAAGCGCTTTGGGCATTTTTTGAGATGGGGAAAAAACCATTGAACTCGCGACACTGTTACCGACACCTCTGTATATTTGAAGGTAAAATTTCTTTAGGCGCGTTGGACATTTTTTGAGATGGGAAAAAACCATTGAACTCCCTACACTGTTACTGTAACCAACACCTCTGTATATAAGTATGTACATGTATTGTGTATAGTTCGGTATGAGGTAGGGCGGGGCGGGCGCGTCGCGCGCCGCATGCTTGCCTGTGGCCTATTGTTTTTTATGAAAATTATTTATATATTATATTTAATATATATTTATCTATTATTTTTATGTAAATTAAACAGTGATATTTTATTATATATATATATATATATATATATATATATATATATATATGTATTATGATATATATGTATTATAATATATAAATATTATAATATATATAATATATAATATATAATATATAATATATATATTTTATATTGAAATTCATGTTTTCACTTCTGTCGTCACTCCCGGAGTGCTTGTTTTTTTTGTATTCTTTATGGTAGCGTGTTTAATATGGTAGCGTGTTTAATGCAGGTGGTACTAAACTCTTTTAGAAAAACCTTAAAAATTATTATTAATATTTAAGTAACATACAGTATATTTATTAATAATATATTATTTAAAATAAGTAATTTTATTATTAGAATTTTATATAAATATTAAATATTAAAGAATAGTATCTCATTTATTCAAGAAAAATTAAAATCTTTGTACTTTATCTTTATCATAGATGACCTCAGTGGTTCTCAATTGGTGTGCCGAGACATATTGGTGTGCCGTGAGAGGACCTCAGGTGTGCCGCGAAAATTTTCGGTAAAGTTATATCAAGATTCTAGAATTTAACAAAAGTGTTTTATAATGTAACATTCTAAATTCTGCAATTTACTATGTAATGAGGTTTAGCGTCATAAAGATGCACTTTCTTGCAAATTTCTTCCAGACTTTGAATATTCAAAATACAAAATATCAGAGAATTGCTACAAAAAGAATAAAATGCACATTATATTCTATTGGCTTTCCCTCAGTAGCAAATATAAAATTATTACAAAAAATATCACCCTCTCACAATGTTTCCTTTAGGAGCTATAAGCTTTTCTGCAACAAATAATTTTCAGAATTATAATAAATTCAGGCTAGATCCTCGGAAGATTATTTACTATCGTAGTATGCCAGACAGAAAATACTATCGTGTAAAGAAGATATTAAAATAAAATGTATTACAAATTATAACAAAATATTTTACTTTGTTTATATATAATAGAACATTTTGTTTGTGTTATAAAACGAATTAAACAAGACATACATTCCTTTCATAGATTCTTATCTTTATTAGTTTGGTGTGCCGTAAGAGTTTAACCATGTGTTAGATTGTGTCTCGAGATAAAGAGGTTGAGAAACACTGAATTACTTCATAAAAATGAATTAAATAGGTTTTTAATCATTATAAGTTTATTGTGCCTCAGAAGTTTTATCATGTGTAACAGTGTGCTGCGAGATAAAAAGGTTAATACTGGATTACCTCATAAAAATGAATTAAAAAAGACATAAATACCTTTCATAGGTTTTTATCTTTGTAAGTTTGGTGTGCCGTGGAAGTTTAACCATAGATAGAGTGTGCCGAGAAATAAATGGGATGAGAAATACAGGATTTTACTTCCTAAAAATGCATTAAAAAATACATACATTACTTTCACAGGTTTTTAATCATTATAAGTTTAGTGCGCCTCGGAAGTTTAACCGTGGGTTTAAGTGTGTCGTGAGATAAAAAATGTTCAGAAACACTGAATTACTTCACAAAGCTATCATCCATAAAATGAAAAAAAAAAAGTAAAAAAGAGCAAAATGTGAAATTCCATCGTCTTTTATTCGTGATTTCACTTATTTGATTACGAATGAATTAAAACAAGAAATAAACAAAATTATTCTATTCGTATCTCTCATGTCTTAAAATAGTCTATACATTTTATTTTGCGACTATCATTTCAGTGGAACAAGGCAAAGAACACCCAAACAGAATGTCAAATCTTCATTAATTCGAATAAGCGAAATATATCTTGAAGGTAAAAGAAAAAGAAATCTAAAAATTAATTTTCATCCAGATTGAAGAAGTTTTTTCACTGAAATACTAAAACATTAGACCTTATTATTTTTGACATATTTTAAGCCTAAATTGCACAGCGGTAACAAAAGCTTTGAAAATTTTTTGGAGGCATTTATTCACATATCTTTTTTTTGCCTCTATTTTAATGATAAATAAATATAGACAGTGTCGGAGAGATTTAAAACATATATATAAAACTTGCAGGGCGTTACTCAAACCCATAATAATTAACTCCTCCTGTCAGAGACACACCAATTATCTTAGCGGCAATTTGAGGGGAAATTGTGATCGTACAACCTGGGATAGCTTTTTTTTGTATTAAATAAAAAAAGGTGTACGGCGTTGTGTTATTTTTCGAAGAAACTTATCCTTAAGGTTGACCCCTCAAGCCCGCTGTAAAATCTTGCTTAAAGTAGTAGTTTAAATCAACATATATATTACTCTAGATTAAACATCACACTATACACTAAATAAATGCTGGAGTCTAAATTAAGGGTAAAATAAAAAAGGTTTTATTTACAGAAGATAGATATAAAACAAAAAAAGGAAAGAGTAAAATAATTATACAAAAAGGTAATACACATTATATTCACGAGACTTCATTTTAACAATACAATATATATTAACCAGTTTAAATTATTAAGTTCTTATTTTGATTATTTAAATTTAAGTATGTGCTGAATAAGTTTATGATAATAATTTAACATTTACATACATCCTTGATCCTGGGGATGGCAAGAGAAGCATAATCTTCTTAACGTTAATTAATTAATTTAAAAATATTTACACAGTATCTGGGTGAATAATATCTACCTGTACCTCTCAAGAGAATAGCAGTCATAGAGTAGTTCACCAGTAGTTCTTGCTTCCATGGGCACATATTTAAAAAAGGTGTGAATGACTTAATTATAATTGTAGGCTGTTGCCTATAGCACTGCAGCCTATATAGAAAAGCCAACTTTCATGTTGGTAGCAAGCTGCTGAAAAAGATGTCCTCCTCTTAAGGATTTTCTGATGGAAGTGATTTTTTGAGTTCTAGCGAAGTTTTCGTTATTTTTCCCCTTCAGAGGGGTGTAAAAAGTATTTACCTCCTCTTAAGGATTTTTTATCCAATGATGATGTTGGCGGTCAATTTCCCTGCTCTCTCGAATCACTTTTACTGGTCGCCGCGTATATCTGATCATCACGATGTTTGTCATTCGCTCCAGCCATATTCCGTCTCTTAGGGACTCCTATGTACCACTCCTCTCCTTGTTTTCCTGGAATCGCCGGTTCAATGTATATCTTAGCACATTTTATGACCCCTCTAGATTGTCTGTCATAAATCCCTGTTTGTTCAGCATTGCTGAACTGTCAGTTTCGGCGCCTGTCTGCTTTCTGCCCTCGTAAACACGGCCACCCATATCGTTGCCGTTGTTTTGATTATTTTAACGTGGGAACGAAAATATGTTATGCGGGATATACCAATATCTTAGGTTCTATCCAGCAGACAGTAGTAGAGGACAAGTACTCACTCTCTTACAAGTTTTGATTACAAGCTTTAAATTTTTTTTAATGTAATATAAATTATATTATTATTAAAATATTATGAATTGTAGAGGGGGCTCAAGAAATTGCTGCGGTGGGGGTTCTGCCCAACCTGCCCCCGTCTGATCCAGGCCCTGCTACAATGAAAATGCTTGAGATATATTTACTAAAACTGCTATGAATTCAATTTTTAATTTTATTGACTAGATTTAAATTGCACTTCAAATGTAAACTAAAGAGATGAGCTAAAGATGTTATGAAACAAAAATTAAATTTTGTGAAAATTTAATGAAAAGCCTTTTGTTATAATGTTTTGATTCGTTTTCATCGTGATAGAATGTTTAAAATGTTAATGCAGGTGGTACTAAAATCTCTTAGGAGAATTTATTAACATTTATTTATTAACATTAAAAAATATTATTATTATTTAAGTTATCAAATATTAAAAAATAATGTATTATATCTTCAAGAATAATTAGGATCTTAGTATTTTTGTTTTATCATGATACAGATTACCTGATAATACCTTCATTTAAAAAAATATTTAATTTTTGATAAATGGTGAAAAATAACAAAGACCTCTTTAAAATTAAAAAAGAAAAATCAGAATTTTAAAGCTAGTTTTTAGTTAGATTCAGGAGGTTTTTATCAATGAAATACTGAAATGCAAGGCTATTTTTTTATTTTACTTTGTTTTTCATTCCAAAAGTCCTAAAATGGAAATTCTTGAGTTCTATATTTTTTTAAACTGCTATTAATTTAGTTTTTAATTTGTTTGACTAGATTTAAATGATACCTCAAATATAAAATAAAGACACGAGCAAAATAAGGTGTTATGTAACACAAATTAAATTTAGAGAAAATTGCAGTGAAACGTCTTTTGTTTTATATTTTTTAATTCATTCTTTTCTTGATGCCCTGTTTAAAATGCTAATACAGGTGGTACTAAACTCTCTCAGAAGAGCTCACTAAAATTTAATTATTAAAAACTAAAAATTATTAATATTATTTCA
Source organism: Maratus michaelseni (assembly GCA_963931845.1). Taxonomy (NCBI): domain Eukaryota; kingdom Metazoa; phylum Arthropoda; class Arachnida; order Araneae; family Salticidae; genus Maratus; species Maratus michaelseni. The sequence goes on along the minus strand of OZ007590.1, from coordinate 249,182,188 downwards.
GTTATCAAATATTAAAAAATAATGTTTCATATATTTAAGAATAAATAGAATCTGAAATAGCTTTATCATATTAGCATAGATTACCACATAATCCATTTTTCGACAAATGATGAAAAAAATCTATTGGAGATAAATGAAAAAGAATTCTAAAAGTTAATTTTCAGTCAGATTCAGGACGTTTGTATCAGTGAAATATTGAAATGTTAGACTCTTTATTGATATAAGATGATTTATGTAAAATGTTTGTTTTCTAATAGTTTAAAAATACTACGATAAATAATACTCGTAATATAAGTTACACAATGAGAAAAAGAAAAGAAAAGAAAGAAAGAACCTGAATACAAAGAACCAACAAGTAAGGATTCATATTTCGAAACTGAAATTAATTAGGTCTTTGATTGAAGATAAATAACATTAAAAAATAATAAAAAGTAATGAAAAACTCTTCTGACGGCGAGCTTTTACTTAAAAATGAATAAATTTATCAAAATATGCATGAATGAAAGATATGTGAAATAAAGAAGATTAAAAAAAGTGTAATAGAAAATGTTTATATTCAATATGTATTTTCCCAACGTTTACTTATTGTGAATGTTATTGAAATGGGAAGGACTATAAAGTGGTTAATAACAATCTTTAATACTTTTCATCAATTCACTCTTAAGAAATAATTTTTAATTTTTATTATCTTGACATATAAAAAAAAAATATTTGAATTTGTAGTGCTTGAAAAATAATTGAAACCTTTTAATTCATTTCATAATTTACAATATAGATATTTATTTGATTATGAACAAGTTATTTAAAGATAGAAATAAATGAAATTATTCCATTGATATAGCGTGTCTTAAAATATCCTTTTCTTATCTATATACTTTTCATTTCGTGACAACTCTTTCAGTAAAACAAGTCTAAGAACACTTAAACGGAATGTCAAGTCTTCATTAATTGCAGTCAGCCAAATACAATCTGGAGATAAAGGCAAAAGAATTCTAAAATTAGTTCTCTGCCAGACTAAGAAACTTATTTTGATTAAACGTTCAAATGTAAGATTGTTACATAATCTTTTCAAAGTATAAACCTACAATAAATTGCATAAATATGTATTTTTTCCAGAGTCAGCTTGTCCTTTATTTTCTAAAGCATCTTTTGCACTAAACAAAAAAATAAACACAATAAATAAGTTTCTATCAATGGCAAAAAAAAAAAAAAAAAAAAAAAAAAAAACCCTTTTGACATGATGAAAATTGATTGATGGTTGATCGTGAATCAGGAAGTCTGTAATTAATTTAGACTATTGCTTCTTTTTGCATTTATTTATTTACATGTTATAGAAAAAAAAAATATTTGTTAAACTTTGAAAAAAAAAACAATAACAAAAGTTTTAATATCGTACGACAAATTAATCTGGCATAACTATTTAAATTTACAAAGATATTACGTCAGTTCATTATTAATTAAAAACAAAAACATTTATATAGCCAGTTAAATTATAAAGTTAAAAAGCACAAATATTTATTAAAAACAACATTATACTTTTCGGACGTTCTCAGAAGCCCCTCATCAGTAAAGTAAAATTAAAAACACAAAATCACGAGAGATGATAATACAACTTATAGAGGAGAGCATGTGTCAAAAACAGTTCAAAAAATGGGGGAAGGAGGGGCGGACGTCTGAATCAAAATAAATTAGCGTATTCAGTTGGAACCGATGATTTCGTGAACCAAACTTCTAAGAAAATACGGCTCCCATAAACTTTGTAATTCGACTTTATGACTCTAGTTCTCACAAAATCTAGGAAATGACCTGTTTGTATTGCATGGGCCACAATTTCAGAATTTAGGTTTCTTGACTTAAAGGCACTCAGGTATTTCTTAAGACGTATCTCCAAGGTACGGCTCGTCCCTGCAATATAAATTGCGTCACATTGTTTACAAGAAATTTTATAGATTAAAAATTTTTGTTTAGAACTGAGGAACTTGTATTTGAAGTTAACACAAGTCTTCAAGTGTTAATTCAAAATTCTTCAAGTATTAAATTCTAAAATTGTGGCCCATGCAATACAAACAGATCATTTCCCAGATTTTCAGAAAGCTAGAGTCATAAAGTCAAATTGCAACGTTTATGGGAGCCGTATTTTATTGGAGGCTTGCTTCACGAAATTAGGCACGAAATCCCACCCGTATGATAAGACTCGTGCCGCGGAGGGCAGCACTCTAAGGCTCCTACCCAATACTACACATGATCCATCTGCTTTGCTATTCATGAAATCCGGACCACCGCGAATAGAGGGTCCCACTCATGGGTACGAAAGGGATAGGATCGGGTCCTTTTCCTGGGGGGAAATCCATGATATCATCGTCCCCAAGCCTTACTGGAGTCTCACTGGAGAAAACCAAGGACTCGAGAACTAATCAAGAACTCCTTCCCGAGATTTACAATACCCCCGGTTCCGAAGAGCTCCTATTAAGGTTACCTCTTGTCTCCGTTCCAGGGGATAAACAACACAAACAAATAAAATGTCAGTAGACATAGCTACGATAGATATAAAAAAATAGGAAAGTTAGTCCCCACCACCAGGGTGACTAGGCCCAGGGTGACTAGGCCTGGCACGCCGTATGGCAGAGTAGGAGGAGAATGCAAAAACATGGTTCGACCGGACCTTGGCACCGCCCAAGCCCGTTGGTTCGTTTTTCCAGGATATGACCACCTGCTTTCCATGCCCTTAACCAGATGCACCACACCACTGGCCACAACCTGCAACATACTGTCTCCGGCGCCCCTGCCAGGGCCTTGAGATTGGCCGAGAGAATCACCCATCTCGGCTAGCCTCTGGAGTGTCTGGAACTATAAGAGTGAGACACAGGCCTGCGGTGCCACACCTGGATCAGTCTACTCCAGAGGGCTACTTGAGCCCGCTAGACATGTCCAGCTAAAGACGAGCACGTCCATGCACTCGGGAGTTGAACTATGTCGGTAACTACCCCCGTCAGAGACTCCGAGTTGGCTTCCTTTCGAAAGTGAGAAGAGCCGCTACGTCTTCGGCCAAGCTACCGGTCATCCTCTCGCGCATAAGCCGGGTTGGTTCGGGACCATTTAGATAGGCTTCTACTTGGACCCGTCTGGTAGGCGGAGGGTTAATACTGCAATTGTACCAAACTTTAAAATGTTGAACACGAACACCCAATTTCGACAGCTTACTTAACTTTTCAGGTAAAGTTTATCCCAGGAGGCCAAACGGAAAGTCATTTGGTCAAATAATGTAGGAATTATGAAGGTTTAAAGTTTGAAACTTCTATTGTTAAATTCTTAAAAAAAAAACAAAAAAACAAAAACTACTTGTCCAAATGAGCATTAATTAGGATTCATATATTTGTAGCTTCTGGAAATCGATTTCTGTTGGAAATTTCAAGAGTTATAATTCATGTTTTTTTTTTTAGGTAATAAATTATGTATGTTCTCGAAATAAATATTCGAAACAAAAATGATTTGTGGCCATGTTTTTTTTTTTTTTTTTTTTTTTTTTTTTTTTTAAACAGCAAGCAATTGATTCTCAGAAGCTTCATTTCACATACGGTCATAATTTTAAGAATTTAAGTTCCATAACATACATATAGGAATGACTGGAATGTTTTACCCACTTTTGCTAAAATGTTCGTAATTTGTGACTGGCGTACAACAGCATCTTAGATTGCCATATATAAATAAGCTTGTCCTATATTCTATCTTTTTCGATCTCAAAAATTTTAAAAGGCATAATATGTATATTTTTAAGTATTTCCCATATAGCTCTATAAGCTGGGACAAACCTTCTCACTTCTGGTAGGTTTGACTCACTAAATCAGAAAAGTATCTTCTCACCAGATATTTTATTTAATGTAAAGTAAACTGTGTATCTGCATGCGGTATTTATTTAATTTATTTTACTGAATTTCTTTTTTCATACAAAACATATTTATTTGATCTGGACACCAGGTAAAGTTATGATTCTCAATATGTTAATATCATTTATTTAGAATTTGGGAAATTAATGAATACTATTGTAACCAGGTAAGTCAAACATAATTTTTAAAGCTTACGTTTTTTAAACCACAAATGGGGATTTGATGCGATAGCTTAGCTTATTTTCCTCAAAAGAAATTAACGCAATATCTTTAGAACAAGCTGAGATATATGTATATTATGCATAAAATATAGATATTATAGATATTTAAGATATAACACATGGGCTGATAAGTTCCCGGTCTAATAAAGAAAACACAACTTTTTAACATAACTTTATAACTTTATAACTTTAATAAATAACATAACTTTAATAATAAATAATAATAATAATAATAATAATAATAATAATAATAATAATAATAATTTAATAATAATAATTTAATAAATAAATAAAAATAATAATTTTATAATAAATAACATAATTTTATAACGAAAAAGTTCCAAACAGTGCTCAGAATCATCGACTCGTTATTGTTTTTGGTCAAAAGTCAACATGCGCGGCTCCCACTTTGACAACAGCTTTTTCATAGACAAATGTTCATTCAAAATAAAACCTACACGTTCCCTGAATATCTTCAGAGACTGAGCTATCTCCTGCAACTTCACTTTGCGGTTCCCCAAAATAATTTTGTGGACTCTTTTTATGTTTTCCGCAGTATTCACCTCTTTTGCTTGGTGCATCACTGGTGTCCGTACGACCACGTTTAAATTCAGCAACCAGTCAACAATGGTTGATTTACCTGGTGCAGTGTCCGGATAACGCTTATCAAGCCAAGCTTTTATTTGAACGGTGGTTTTTCCCCTCAAATAACGATTCTTGAAGTTCTTGCTTATCCATTTTTTTGTTTATCAACAAAGTCATTCAACTAAAACCACTCTAACGTGTTTTCGAAACGGCGAATCGTCATAAGATTTTTTCTGCTACCATTTAAAGGTCAGTATTTCCCAGAAAAAACATCGGGTCGGCGATTGCAAGGCCATCTGCGTGCCAAGGCGGGAACTTTTCAGCCCATGTGTTACGTAGCTGTATTCTGAATAATTTGTTCTGAATCGTAAAACACTTTTGTTTGAAATTATATTTCACATAATTTAATTATATGTATTTTTGCATTCAGTTTCATTTGATATATTGCAACACAGTCTTTTATTTATTTATTTATTTATATAAATTATGCTATTAATTGCTGAAATAAATGAACTATTATTATTTTTGATAAAATGAAACCCAATTATTAAAATATGTTCTATTGCACTAGATGAAAAATGATAAATTGTACTTGGTCAAACATCGTCAAATGCAATGAGTCAAACAACCCGCAACTGCCAATTTGAGAATATACATATATGTATAAACACATGGCAGCAGCTATACCAAATTATAAATAACTATCTTATCTTTTAGATCATTAACCCTGTAATGCACACGACCACCTCATTGCGGACTTTACTAGATTTTACTAAAACAAACCCTGCTCACAGCTAAAGAAAATAAATTTCAACCCTTACAGCATGCCACTGCCTTTAGAAGATATCTTCTCCAACAGACTATATAGGTGTTACTGATCTCTCAATTTCAGTCTTCTAGCAACGGTCAGTGGAAGGAAGAATTTCTGTTGGAATAGACAAATAATTGATGCATTACAGGGTTAAATAAAATTCACTATAAAGCAAAAATATATGCTTTAACTTTATTTTTAGCAAGCATTGGAGCTTAAGACTGATAAATAGAAAAAAAAAAACTTTTTAAATTCCACTTTATTTTTGTTATTATCTCCACAAATAGCTTAAAAAGAAGATTAAGTTCTGGAAATTCTAATAATATGCTTCCATCTGGTGCTTATTGACAAAATAGAATTTTAAATGAAATAAAGACAGTAGGTCAAACCTCCCGCATGTTCAAACATCCTCAATCTCCCTTATTTCTAAAAGAATCGCGACAGTGTAATATTTACATTTCTAAATCCTGCACTCCGTAGATAAGTTCACTATTCTTTTTACCAAAAAATTAAAAAAAAAACAAAGATATGAAAATTTCTTATTCATAGGCGGCAGTACTCCCTGACATATTAGCAAGCAGCCCCAAAATACTGCTTTTTCTTTTTCTAAAGAACTTTTTTTTTCGTTCTACTTTACATGATCTAACGAGAAATCTGAAGCCGATTAATGTACCGAACATGTAGTGTTTGTCCGGAAAAAGTTTTAGCCACCATTTTTAACGCCTGAGCTCATTTTCAATCGATATTTTCAAACATAAAGCAGCCCCATCCAAGTGTATTTACTTTAAAAGTAAAACACCGAGGTGCCATCAAAAACTGCCAAATTTTCTCAAAAGTTGAGTCAAGTATGAATGATTATGTGAACAATCCGTCATAGTTGACTCAACTTTGCTAACGTCGCATAACTTTCCCTCATTCTGTTTTGAAGGATTATACACCATTACTGTCATCGAGAATTACATCGTAAAAAAAAAAAAAAGTAAGTCAATAAAAAAAAGCACAATGAAAATGATATTTTACATACAGGTACAACTCTTTGTTTAATGTTTGTTACACCGAAAAGTTGAATATTAGTGACAGCTGCCAATAGACGTGGCCGTAAAATAGTGACAGTCGTAATTATATGATTTCTCACAACATAAAGGTTAAAACTAAATCTCTTTAACTGACGGTAGTAATTTCCCTTTTCTCTTTCACAACAATTATATTGAAGAATGACAGTATCAGAAATGAAATTATTAATGATAAAAGGGGAGCTAGGAATATAAAGGAGTTGACATATTCTAAATAGATCAAGAATCGATTGTGGATGAAGCATGATATTTTCACTATCAAAGTATGGCATGTTAATCTATTGTATATGGATTTAACAACTTGCTATTTAATAATTATAGTAGATTTAAGATATTAGATTATTCAATTAAAAATTTGTTATGACTAATTTAAAAAACGAAAAGGATATTTATCATAACTAAAAAAGGGGATTCTTTTGTCTTTTTTTTTTTAACTTAACGAAATAATTATTTTTTATCTCGCATTTTTAAATCGTTATAAATGTATGATTGTTATCTTTAAACAATATTAAATGAATAAATGTCAAAAGATTACTTTCTTTATGTAAAGTAAAATTGTAAGCATTTAATTATGATTATGTTTTGACTTTATCAGTATCTTCAATGAGAACATCACTGTAAGTCAATATTTAATATTTCACTAATTATTAATAATAATAACTAATAATATCATAACCAATATTTCCAATTATCCAAATTCTAATTAAAGAGACTGTATTCATGTGATTTTTTAAAAATATAATTTTCCTAATGGTGATCTTAATTGAACAAATAATAAAGTAATACAGAAAATACATGATTCCCAAGCATGACATATAACTTTTATGCTAAAAGAAACTCATCCTGAAAATTAATTTTGGGCGGATAACATTTCCCTAAAAATATTTTCTTCAATCAATTTACTCTACAACACATTTTAACCAACAAATACTTACCATTTATTAGATTACATGTTATAATTATGTTCTGAAATCTTTTGTCATTATCATTTTATTTAATTTCCGACTATTATTCGTATGCTACGCATTGTCCAATTTTACATAAATATAGCAAATAGCATTTAATTCTTATTCACTCCTATATCTCTGCTACAAACAAATTCATATAGACTAAACTAATTTAAAAATTTACTTTCCTCCATATCAGCAAACTTACTAAATGTTGACCCATTAACATTCCCGTTCCATTAATGGCTTCACATATATGAGACACTGTTAGATAATGACAGCCATGAAAATTATTCGCAGAGCATCTGGAAATAGAACTGTATCTTTAGAAATCAGCGATAGAAGACCATTTCAGGCTTAAGGTTCTCCATGATGATTCTTTATTTACCAATAGGCATGGAAGTAAAATGTTTCCTGAACTTACTAGAAGGTTAACAGTTAGCATGTTTCTCAAAAGAATTTTTACCACACATTATCTTAATGTCATGTACTTCAAAGGAATATATCAGTACATATCTCTCGACAAAATAATCTTTTAGATGTACCATTAAGTTATGAATATAATGTAATATAATTAAAATTAAAATACAATTCCAAGTATATTCTGACGCAACGTACCTTTTCACCAATTTAACTTAACTAGATATTAATTTTATGTTCAACATAAAATGAAAATCTGTCTTTTCAGTTAACAGAACGAACTGTACGCTATCTTGTAGTTAATCTAATTTTATTATTAATCTGCTTTTTTCTCTTCTTTTTATTTTGAGTAAACAATTTACAATTATGATAATTGTGCCACTAGTTACTTTAGACTATTATAATAAACAGATCATTATTGTTTCGATAGATTTTTAAAAAATTATGCTTGAAAAATATTTAAAAAAATCAATAAATATCACTACAGTTTTCAAACGAATTTTATTCGAAAATACATTATTATTTTTTTTTCTGTTCGATGGTGTAAAAATTGAATTTTTGCGGTATTTAGAAGTAACGTATGAGCAATACAAATAATATCTGTTTTTTGTTTCTGCTGTAGTCGTCCAAAAGTGACATATAAATTTCTGACGATGAGAGCAAAGTCCGTCTTGACAGAAATAAGGATTTGTCTCCAAAAAATCATCGTAATATTTTAAATGTTTTTTTATCATATGGTATACAGGGTGGTCATAATGTCATTCCCTGATTATAAAAAAATATTACTAAATAACCATTGAATGGAATACTGTCAAATTTTTACTATGGAAAAGTCATGTTCATAAGTTTTTTTTTTAGTCCAGTCTCTACCGTCGTTGGTGAGTTCCTTGATGACAAATTTCCTGGAAGATGGATTGGACGGGATGGACCACCTCCTCTAGATTTTTTCTTTTTGGGGTACGTAAAGGACAGAGTGTTTGCAACAAGCAAAAGATATTCACAGCCTAAGAGGGACTGCTCAGACGAGGAGGCCAAGTCTGTAGAGCATAGGTGTCCCTCCCGGTATCTTTATTAAGTTTAAAAAAACAAGTACAGTTTTAGCTGGAGCTGAGCCCGCCGGAGAACACTCACGATCAGGATCACAGATGCAGTGTCTAGTGTGACAGCCCAAATGTTGGGCAATACGTGACGAAAAAGGGGATACTGCCTTGACATTCTTCGAGCTACAGAGGGTACAGGGAAAATCTCTTGATATTTTATCTTTCGAACTCGGATTCTGCATACTATTAAGTTTTAGACTCATTATATAGATAATAGTGATTAAATTAATTTTGTTATATTGCTTTGTTATATTACTTTTGCTATCTTACTATTTTAGTACCTTTCTTCTGTGTTGCGAGAAAAAGAAAGGTTGAATAGATCTGCTTTAGAGGAACTAAACGAGCCATTCGGCGAAACAAAACTCCACTTAGGACTCTCGAGATACCCATCGCTTAACCCTTTGACTACGGGTTGGGACATATACGTTCCAATGGACTATTTTTTTATTCTGTTCGTACCAGTTTTTGAAAAATAATCTGTGTCATATATTTATATTAGGATACTTTTAAGAAAACACTACCACAAACAGAAGGAAATAAATTGTGGTCGATTACAAATAAAAATAGTCGCCAGTATTGGCCCTTAATCAAAATGTTAAATAAAGGTGGAGGGAGGTGCGGGGGGCTTTGTTCTATTCTCATCAACAATGTCATTTACAATATAAAGAAGATTTATACAGAGTTTGGGAAATTTTTAAAACTATTTGTTGTAGCCAAATTTTATTAGATCGTCCCGCTTTCATAATGTATATTGTTTGTATCATTCAAGATATCATTTGCATAGACCATATTATTACTATCCCGCTTTTTTAATAATGTTTCTATTGTATGTCTCATATTGTGAGGAATCAATTGAGGAATATTGTGTTAATAATCAAAATTAGGAAAATAAACTTAGATTTCTTTTTCCTTTTCTGTAGACTTACAATTTGTTAGTTATTACTTTTTTTAGTCGATTCGTTGCAACTATATATTTTATACACATCCTACAAAAATATGCATATTTAAAAATCTGTAAGCTTTCTGGCTTTTAAGCTATGTTATACTGTAATGTTTTACTACAATTGCTAAAATTCTCAATAAAATGTGTTTACAATAGGTGGCTTCTTCAACATTTCCAATGTATGGATATAGTTTATTTTGATATTTATTCAAGATTGTTTTAAAGACTACTATCCCGCTTAAGACTACTATATAAGTTTCTTTCTGGAAAGACATTTTAATGAGATCTGGAATTTGTTCAATTTTATAAAGAAAATCAAATAAGATTTTTGATTCCAACTTTCCACTTGGAAGATAGAATTTGGATAGAATTAATCTTTTCATTAGTGTACTACATGAGATACCATGAAGGGAATATTTTTTTGCATTCTTCAAGAAAATATCTTTTGGTTTATGCTAATCAATAGACTTATATTTAAAAATTCTTTATAACACAAAATATCAGTATCCAAATCTCATAAATTTGCCTCGTACAATATACAGTCATAAAAATATAATAATAAAAGCTCCTCTTCATTTTACTATAAACCATTATAAATGACTTTTCTGGTAATGAAGCTGTTTTCATATTCTCTTTTTGTCCGTTAAACTTTCCCGATATCTACTCTGTGTCTTTTTCTAGTTTATTCGATACAGAAAAGTAAAAGAACCAGTTAGTAGCTCCTTCGCACGCAAAAGCTCTCTCTTTTCTAGTAATCGATATTTCTAATAAATGAATTGGGATAAAAATCATTGATATAACTTCTTTTCTTTTTTCTTTGCCGAATCTGAAATTGATGACCATTATTTTCGATCTATCTAAATATAATGGTGATCTTCGATTATCTGTAACTATTACAGCAATTTTTACAGAATTTTCCAATCGTAATCGTGCATGCACCCAGAAATATTATTAACTACGACTTCGATTTCTCGCTTTTGCTCTGTTCGGATTCTGACTTTGTTATCTGCATTCCCTACATTATTTTATATCGGTTACAAAAGACATCTGAATTTCTCTGGCTGCTTCATTCTCAAGACTAATGAATACAGAATGACACATGCACTATGTTATTGCTTTTGGTATCAAACAAAGAGTACATGTTTCAATGAGTATAAAGAAATGAGGTGAATAGGGTTTCACGTTTAATAAATTATGGCTTAAAGAATAGTACGAAACGGAGACAAATAAAAGCATAATATATTTTAAAGGCTTAATAACTTTTTTACAGACTTTTAAAAAAAAAGTAAAAGAAAGACGATATATCATTTCACCAGCCTATACTTTTTACTTTTATTTTCCGAATTTTAACCAATAATTCTGGATATACACACCAAGATAGACACCAGTAATTCGGATAATAATTCTCAGTTTTAAAAATTCTAATTTCATAATATATATGTTTGTTTAATTTAAAAATAAAAAGTTAAAATAATCCACTAAAAATAATATTATTACTTTCCTTACCCATCTAACTAGTTCACCAATAATGGGTGTCTGGAAAAAGAGTCTATTTTAAAAATTTGAGAAAGTTGGGTTTTTTGTTGGAGAAGAAGCTATGTGGAATTATGGATGATACCCAGTTTTAAAAATTCTAATTTCATAATATATATGTTTAGTTTAATTTAAATAAAAAGTTAAAATATTCCACTGAAAATAATATTATTAATTTCCTTACCCACCTAACAAGTTTTTTATTACTCGCCAATGCTCAGGTTAAAGACAAAAGTGGAGGTTAATTAAGATCGGAAGAAAGGCTTATACAGGGTTGCACTAAAGAATTCGCACACAAGAGTGTGTCTTAAATGAATTGAGATGCAAAGGGACTACAATGAAAAATAATATGAAATTATGTCAAAAATCTTGTGCTTTCACTGTCAGGCCGAAAACTTATCAAACCCCCCTCGTAAGTTGTCCTAGGTGCTTAGGAGATTACTAATCAACGACATTAATGGTTTTTCATCATTTCTGTAAAATTTTTAATTGGTAACATAGTCCCTTCTTCCAGAAAACCATTCAATTTTTGAACAAAATTTTGATACATAATTTTTCAGTAAAACTCCAGTTATCTCCACTCCAGTAATCCGCATGGAAATTAAAAAATACGTTTTGTAAAAGAAATAAAAGTAAAAATTAAATTAAAAAGAATAAAAAGAATCTTCAAATGCGCACTATATGTTCCCATAAGGAGTAAAATTATAATTTTATTCATAGTTCATAAAACAGTAATTTTCTTGAAACTCCTGTTAAAACGAATCTTAAAATTTATGTTTAACTGAAATTTTCGAAGTCTATGTTTGGTAACTGTAAGTTGATGTACAGTAAAACTTCCATAACGGACACTCCCAAATAGCGGACACCTCTATTTAACGGACACTTTTCCAATCCCCACTCCCAAAACCTAAACTTTTGTATGTTTAACCTCTGAAAAGCGGACAGTAGTTTTGGCGATGATAAAGGATGAAAAATGTTTTTTTTAAGAGAAAGAAATTGGGAAAAAAGTAAAAAGCCTCTAAATTTATGAGGTCAATGTGTCACAAATGTTGTGACCACAGTTAAATGTAGGGGGTGGCCTGGGGAATCTCCCAATTTTGCAATAGATTTTGTATCCAATCCTGTTTGATTCTTGAGGCTTAATTGTCATAGATTATTCAAAGCTTCAAAATATGTTAACACCATTTTTATCGTTTTATGAATATATTGAGTTCTACGTACTCTGAACTTAGAGTCTTGTTTGTGATTAATGTTTCGAGAATGACCTCAAAACGAAAGCGATTAACTTTAAAAGAAAAAATTGAAACTGTAGGTGTAAATTAAAATGAAAAACAGAAATTGAGTTTACGAATACTTGCAAACGTTTTAAAATAAGTAAAACGCAAGTGGGAGAAGTTTTACGAAATAAAGAAGCAACAAGGAATTTGTGGATTTCTAACTCTCAATCAAAAATGTGAAATTGAGGAATACTGATTCCATTGAAATTGATTCTATAATTCTGAATTGGTTTACTTCACTTCGTTCAAAAAAATTCTTATCAGTGGGCCTTTGATTCAAGAAAAGGCCTTAGAAGTCGTCAAAGAACACGGATTAAGTGATTTTAAGGCTTTGAGTGGATGGCTGGAAAAGTTCCTGTTTCGGCACAACATCGCTTTCAAAACAATATTTGTAAAAGCAAATCTGTAGTTCTTAAAAAAAGTGGAGGATTGGCATGAACGACTGCAATCAATTTGTGAAGGTTATGAGGAGAGAAACATTTTTAATGCTGATGAAACCGGACTCTTTTTCCGAATTTTTCTGAATACTTTGTGCTTTAAAAAGGAAAACTGTATCGGCGAAAAAATGTTAAAAGAGTGACTCACTATTTTATTATGTTGCAATGTATTAGGAGAATTTAAAATCCCTCTTATAATTGAGAAATCTCTGAAACCCACGTGTTTCTCAAAGAACATCCAATTTAATAAATTTTGTGTTATGTGCAGAGCGAATAAAAAAGCGTGGATGACCAGTTCTTTAGTGATTAAATTGTTAACTTCCTTTGATAATAGGATGAAAAAATAAAGAAAAGTTCTCTAGTTTTTGGACAATGCAACTTCTCATCCAAAACATCTGAAATTGGACAATGTTAAACTGTTAACTGTGTTTTTTGGGGAAAAAACACAGTTTCCATATGCCAACCCCTTGATCAAGGTGTTACACACTATTGTAAAGCCTGGTACAGAAAGCTTTTATTAAGCTACACTCTTTCGAAGTTAGATTATATGAAAACACCTGAGATCTACCTAAAATTATTTAATGTTCCCGATGTTCTCGAATTTGGATTTCTTCAACTGTAAAAAACATAACAAACATAAAAAGTACGACAATGTTTCAGAAATCCAGCCTTTATATTAAAAAAACAGAAAAGGGAAACACTTATCTACGATAGAAATGAAGAATTAAGCGCAATAAGTGAATTAATGAAATGTGTCAGGAGTGAAGAAACTGCAGAAATGTTCATCAACATTGATGAGTACCTACTGAAGAACAATCAGTTGATCTAGGCGATTATACTTTTTCAGAATATTCGACAAAAGCTGACGCTATTAGTGATATGAATGAGGTACTGAAACTAGGGAATGTTTCCTGCAATGTCGAGAATTTCCAAGAAAAAGCAAAATACAATGAGCAGTTGCACTTTTTCTAAAAAAAGATGATTCAGAAGGACTAAAACTACTCATAGAATTAAAACTTTACATAGAAAAACAAATCACATGTAATCGCAAGCAAAAGCAAACTTTTGTAACATATTTTTGTCTTAAGAATGTAATAAACAGTGCAAAAATGTATGTACAACATCATTTCAGTTTTATTGCTTAAAAAATAATTTTAATTTCTGATTAATCATATAATAGAGGTTCTCGGACATAGAAAAGCCAATTAATGAAACCTTAAGCATTTCTTAGCGATTTTGTGAAATTCTGAGGTTTTCCCAATAGCGGACAATTTCTCCGCTCCCAAGGTGTCCGTTATTTAGAGGTTTTACTGTATTACCAATTTCAGATATCCTTAAATTAGTAGGATTTTGTGATTCTGATTTCATCTTTCTTCTTATATTCTAAAAAAATCCGAAGAATATTAAAGACTGCAACGATACTTTTAAGTGAGAAACACGGTAGTGTTGAATATTGTTTAAAAATGTGGCAAAACTATTAACGCTGCTCAACATGTTCAATTAATACGCGAATGAATATTTAGACATGTTAGAATCCAAGGGAATAGAAAGTATAGAAGATATTAGTGATAAAGCGGATGAAGAAGAAAAGGCAGTAGGTGATAATTGTAACATTTATACTGTAGAAACAAGGTTGGTGACTTTACAAAGTCATGACGAGGAAAAATCAGAGGTAGAGAGAAGTAGTGATGATAAGATTACGGAAAGTAATTCGGATTTAGAAAGCGCAAGTGGATTGTATAAATTTAGAGAGAGCTTGAGTGTTAGCTAAAAATAATAAAGGGTGTTATTATATTGTAAATGGTTTATTGTATCATAAAGATAAATTGATAGGAGAAAAGGTAGCTCAATTACTGTTACCTAAAATAAGAAGGAAAGAAATTCTAAAATTAAAGCATACTTCTGTAAATGGGGGCATCACGCGGCAAAGAAAATTTTACAGAGAATTAGGTCTTTTATTAGGAAGGTATAACTAAAGGAACTCAACAATTTTGTTATTCATGTTTAGAGTGTCAACTAACTAGAGGTGTGAAAGTGAATGATAGAGCGAAAGACAAAATCTTTCAATGTTCGTTTATAGTTGAGGTGGCGAACGGTAGCAAAAAGCCTGTGCACTAAAATAAAATAGGAGAGGTTATTGCAAGGAGTAATGTGGTTAATATTGCCTTTGATAGTGATAAAGAATAGACATGGACCCATCAAGACTAATTGTGGACCATAGAGCTAAATTATCTAACGTGAAAACTCATGCAATTATTGATGTTGGTGCAGTGGTAAATACAATTATGTCAAAATTGGAGGAGTTGGTAATTGTTGTTTTAGAGCACTGTCATATCATATGCTTAAAGATCAGGCAAACCAAGACCTTGTAAGAATACATATACTTTCAAATGTTATAGATGACACCAAGCCCATAAAATATGACCCGAAATTAGATTTCTGTAAGGTTTTACATACTGATGGTGCTTGTGGAAACACTGATCATATCAGCATTTTGTAACTTAAACATGTTAAGTTATTGTAAACATACTGACAGTGGAATCATTAAGAAAATGTTTAATGAGAGTTGCGTCTCAATACATTTAAGAAAATTAGATGGTATATACTATGATTATTTAGAGTTTGAGCTTGAAAAAGAGCTTAAATCAATGCAGACATATCCCATTCAAGTATATTCATCAATAGTTAATACTAAAAAACATATTACATCATTAATTCACAAGCCGGGACAGAAATTAGAATGGCAAAGATTTCAGCCACAAATAGAAGGTGGTAGATATGTACATGCTGACAAACAGAAGCTAATAAAATAGCAACATGTGCGTATTCTGATTGTATGGTTGTATATACCGTAGCTGGCAAAAGTTTTGGGACGATATGTTTTTCTGTCCTAACTTTTTCTGTAAGCAAAATTTCTTAATGATGTAAATTAGTAATTTGTACGCCTTTTAAAGAACAAAAAAGCAACATTAGAACAATTGAAATAGATGCGTGAATTAAAAATATTTCAGAAATTCGCACAATTACCTAAGCAAAAACTTTGAGAAGATTCAGTTTAACTAAACTTTCATTGAAATTAAGCGTCTTAATGTAACAAAATTCAGCAATATTTAATATTTAGTTGCATTTCATTTTGCTTTGATGGCTGCGGCACATCGCCGGGGCATAGAATTAACAAGGCTTTCTAAGATGGACCTAGGTATTTTCACCTATTCCGATTGAAGATCAAAAGGAGTTCTAGCTTTGAACAATGCTTCCGTGTTCCTTTCTTCCGATGTGTTCCCAAAGACGTTCAATTGGATTGAGGTCGGGTGACTGACTCGGCCAGTCCAAAACCTTAATTTTCTTAGCTGTAAACCAATCTATCACCATTTTGGATGTGGAAATATGTAAGGAGATCACCACCGAACATGGACTTTCAATGAGTAAGGGCACAATAAGACGTCGTCGTCTGGATGCCACTGGATTGTGCGCATGGGTCACTGCAAAGAAACCTCTCATCCGGGCAAAGAATAGGAAAATCTGATTGAAATTCACTGAGTAACACAAAATGTGGATTACCAAAGATTGTAAGAATGTCCTTTGGAGTGATGAATTCAAATTCAATTTGTTTGGAAGTATTGGCTGACATTATATTCGTCGTCCAAAAGGCACCAGAATGAATCCCCGGTACCAACGTCCAACAGTGAAGCACGAAAACGGATCAGTAATGGTCTGGGGAGCTTTCCATCCTGATGGCGTCGTCCCCCTTCTTTCCGTCGATAGAATTATGGATCAAAATATTTATAAAAACGTTTTAGAAGATTACATGCTGCCTTATGTTCATAAAAAGATGCCTTGTGGATGGATGTTATAGCAGGATAATAATCCAAAGCACACCTCCAAAATGTTGACAAATTGATTTACATTTAAGAAAATTAAAGTTTTGGGCTGGCCGAGTCAATCACCTAACCTCCATCCAATTTAACATCTTAGGGAACACCTCAGAAGAAAAGCCGGGACACGGAAGCATTCTTCAATGCCAGAACTCCTTCAGGATCTTCAATCGGAATGGGCAGGAACCGATTTACAAATTTGGGGGCCCTGGGTACAGATTCTTATGGGGGGGCCTCCTTGCACCAATGCTTACAGCTGCTTTGAGTAAAAAGATATATTAATAAAAAAAAAAACTGTAAACAAAATCGAAAAGAAAAAAACGGCTTTTGTAGAGATTGACCTCAACTATCCAATGAAAAAAAAATCTGAAGAAATTTGAAAATATTGAAGTGGAAACGAGATATTTTAAAAAATGTCTCCCATAGGATTAACAATTAGCAAGCGGATGTTTTCACTTGAGTGAAGTAGCCCCTTACAAAGTTATTTTTAAATTAAGTAAACGATAAACAGATTTTTCCATATTATTTTTTTAATAGTTAAGACGTCATCAGATTTTGGCCAATAATTGAAAAAAATTTTAATAGCATTTGGGGGCCCCTGAAATTCGCTACTGTATGTGTGTTTTTTGCATTTATGTAAATGTACCAGAAAATGGTGTATTTCTTTTAGTAATTATATTGTCATAAGGTTCAATAGTGATGTCAGTAGATAATGTACAGACCCCTTGAAATGTGCATGTAACGATAATACAGGTAGAACCCAGAAGTTTTCTCTATTAGATGAAATGTTCAAACTTTTTAAGGTTGCATACTGTTTCTATTTTTATCATGCGTTTGGGGGAAAATTAGCCCCTAAATGACATATTTTCCGTTAAGGTAGAGGGGGGCGGGGTGTCAGGTTTCTATGCTTCTGACGTCAATGAAATATTTTATATAAATTACTGTTTACTTAATAATCTTTATTTTTTATCATGCATTGCATTTATCTGTATCTGCGAACTTGGGTTAAAGAAGCATTCCTTTATCTACGTGTGTTAACTAGATAATCTGAAAGGAAATTCCAGACAAGAACAGAGTTTTAATCGCATTTTAACCGAGTACGTAGCGAGTATTCCAAGTGTTATTTAATAGAGTGCAAGATCGAGTCCCAGCCGATAAATATAAATATTGTGTTTTGTTGTAAATGCTAAAGTGTGTCTTTGGAAGATATTTATTGGAGTGTCGTAGTGAACTGATTCGCGAACTGACATCGTGTCCGGTATCACGCATCTCTATACCGGTGATGGCCGCATATCAATCAACGATAAAGAATAATATATGTGTCTTCACGAGTGGCGGAGTAAAAATATGATCACAGTGTGTTTTTAAATGATTTTCTGAGGCAAACGTCAAAAGTGTGCTTATGCAATGTCAACACGTGGTTGTTCCATTGCTATTTAAGGCAATGTTTTCGCTGAGAAAAAGAGATATTGCAGCGAGCCCCATTTCTAAAACTGAACCAAGTCTGAGTCAAGTAGGTAAGTTGTTACGTTTTAATACTTCCCAATAAACGTTTCTTCGTGTTCAGAGAGCCTGATCATCTTGAAATTCGACAATTAGTATTTGATGAGTTGAAGTTTAAAGAAATTTTGTGCTGCAATACTCGCCATGTTAGAAAATTACATCAGCATTGAATTAAATTTTAATCTGACGGCTAATCTTCTTTAAAAAGTTTATTTTAGTGATATTTATTGCGTCAATAGTGTAAAATCTCTGTCATTTCGAACGATAGGTGTTGTTGGAACTTTAATAAAGCTTTTGTTTGTTAGATTTGAGTGCTTGTTTAGTCGAATATCATAAATAACCTCGGCAATGTATCCCAATTTTATCCATAAATCTAATTATTTTTCATTAGTCGTCTACCAAAATTATTCTTTTACAGCATTATTCAGCAATACTTTTATTTAAGAGAAAATGAAGCATTTTATTTAAGATTAAGATTCTTCTAAATATACTACCTTTCGAAAAGTTTTACAAACTTGTGTTTTAAACTAAATTTATAGTCTAGATCGTAAAATTTGTAGATGTGTAAGACTTTTTTTCCTTTTATTTTTTTCCTTTTAATGAGAGTCGCTGTGACTAAAAGGAAAAAAAAACGGTGATAAACATTATAAGCAACTAGTTTAAATCATGCGGTGTAGTTAAATTTCGAAACAAGAAAACGAAGGTCTTTTTTCTATTTATGTTATATTTAATATTTTTAGGACTATTCCATATATATTAAAATTGCAGCATTTAAAAAAATATATTTGAAAAATTAAAATACTAAAAGAATGTTCCACAGTATTAAACTCGTTTCATAATGCAAAATCGATATTTTTTTAAACAAAGGCTTAGAAAAGTTTGTTTGAATACATATTTTTCTTTTAGTATTGTTTTTCACTTAATATTCATCAAACTTTCATCAGGAACTATTAAAAAAGGGTAAATATTATTTTTCCATTGAGAAATATTTTTAAAAAGTTTGGCATTTGCTTTATTAATCAATATCTCTTTGGAAACAAGGTCCTATGATTACAAGATACTTTTTTTTTATTATTTTCGTTTTTTTTCAATTAAATTCAAGATAGTGTGTAATATTTATATAAATGATCACTTGCATAATTAAGTTATTGTATACATTAGACCAGGGGTCGAAAAAATTACTTTTTTATTGTAACGAATTACAACTACAAGTTGCGGCTACAAACTATTTTTCAAAAGTAGTCACTACTTCGCAAATTTCAGATTTTGTCAAAGGGTTCAATATATTACATTATAAATTAAAGACACGGATTAAATAATAAAATGCCCCCTCGTTATATCGCGTTTGCCGGGATACAATTAAATGAATATGACATAATTTAAGGGTGTTAGAAAATTTAAGAAAGATAACATAAAAGAAAATGTTTTGTATTTGTCTCCAAAATGTTAGTTTATACACACGTTACAAACTTCGTAGAAAAAATAAGAGAGATATTATAATCTACAAAATTACAGAAAGACAACTCTAAATGCAAACACTAAATAAATCTGTAAATAAAGCAATTCTGAATAAAAAGAAACTTGGCGTTAAAACATGAACACCTAATAACGAGTAAATAGACAAGTGTTGCCAGCAAGAAAATTAATTTTTTTGGTGGGTTAGTACTTGATTTTAACCAGCACGTGTTAATGGTAAAAATCTATGACTTCATACGCTGCTTGCTATACTTCAGCTGATATTAACAAATTGTTTAGCAGAACACATTTTTTACAATAGAAGCAAGTTCCGGCTACATGATTTGCAGAATGGTACATTCCCCCCCCCCCCCCTGAAATAGCGTTAAAAGTAGTGTCCGTTCTTGCTACAAACTACTGATTTTTTGTATTGCACTACTCTCTACACTACATTGTTAAAAATGTAGCACGTTACACTACAAACTACTGTAAAAAATAGCGACTACTGTAGTTTCGCTACTTGTAGCGCTATACTTCCGACCCCTGCATTAAACACAATCCGTTTGTTAATTTCGCAATTGCGTTTTCAAAATCATTTAATTCATCGTCATATCCCTAATGCATAGCTTTTTATGAAAATTATTACTAAAATTAAAAAGAGATAATGCTGTTATGTTGTTTTTGTAACGAAAATTTCATTTTCAATTTCAGAAAGAGCATGTGATAATCGTCTTAATAAAAATTTTGTGTTTAGAAGAACTTAAATATTTAAGAGCAACTGAAAATAATTAAATCAAAATGTTATGTGCAAATTTTATATATAAAGTTAGTGCAGGAATTTTTTGATTTTGGGATTTAAATTATTTAATGACACTCAGAACAAATACATCATATTTTTTTAAGGGGATATATTGTATATAAAAGACAGTGCTAAAAATTTCATAAAATTAATTTAAATGCTTAGTGCCTTTCAAAAGTAGATATATCTGCTTGTTAAATGAAAATTTCATACATAACGATAATGCAGAAAATATTGTCAGATGATTTTAAATATTTAATGACAACTAAGGATAGTTAATACAATTACTAAGGGCAAATTCTATGTACAATGTTAATGCTATAAATTTAATTGGGTGAGTATAAATATTTAATGAAATCAAGAAACAGATATAGCAAATTTCCAAGTGCAAATTCTAACATAGTAAAATAGCGCGGAAAATTCCATCGAATGAATTTAAATAGTTAGTAGCATCCAGAAATATATATAGCAAGTTTCCAAGAGCAGTAAGATAGGAAAGCAATTTTATGAAGCAAATTTAAATATTTAACAGCATCTAGAAATACATAAATCAGATTACTATGTGAAAAATTCAATATATAAAGATAGTGCCAGAAATGTCACGAAGTGCGTTTAAACCTTTAATGGCACCCATACAATAATAAAATATATATACAAAGTTGCTACTTATAAATTCTGTACACAAATATAGCGCAAAATTTTAATAGTATTTTTGTTTATAATTTTATCACTAAACCTTTATTTATTTATTTATTTGTTAATTTATTTATTTGGAAAATTTAATATACCGGTCAATTTACCACCAACCTTCAATTCGTGGTTCAACTCTCAGTTGAGAAACCTTAGGGTGGCAAATCTAACCGCTAGTTAATATTTCGAATTCATCGATAACTTCAGAGCTGTGATTAATCGACCTTGGGTTAGTGAACCTAAGTTTGAAATGTACATAGCTGATTGACCAAAGGAATCACATGACCTAGTAATTGCCTCTACGAGTCCGATCCCCATTTGGCACCATCTTTATCTGTTTCTTTCCAGTAACGCAACTAAAGCGAGTATTGGAAGTGCATACTTATCATGTTTAATTTTTAGTTAAATAAACCTTACAAATAAATTTGGAATTATCATTTGGATCTGATGATTTTGTCAGTTTACAAAAACAAAGTTTTGCGTTACAGTAAAATTCTTAAAAAGCAATTTCTTGATTAAAAATAGGAAAAAAAACATTTTATCTTTAATCTATAAGTTTAATAAACAATTATATCTGATCAGGCTAGCAGTAATAAGTAGAATAAAAGTAAAGAACACGATAGGTTTATTTATTTATCGGCTGCTATTCAGACTACCTTGATCACACGGCAGTTCGATAATAGTCTATCTGGAAAATAGCCTATATTGATCACGTGAGAGTCAAGAGGGGGTAGAAGTATTGCGACCTATCGCAATCGTTGGCAGCGGATATAGTGGGGAAATGTTTTACACAGTGATAAAACTTTTTTCTGCATATATATATATATATATTATTATTATTATTATTATTATTATTATTATTATCTTATCATATGTATTCTACGTATTTATTGTAATTAAATGAAACATCTCGAAGAAATGATAAAATCTGCAGTCATTTGTCTTAGCTGAATGCGCTTATTAAAAGAAAAAAAAGTACATATTTATTATTTTAATATTATTTTAGTTTAATTAATCCATTAGATGAAAGCTAAATGATAATATAACAACATAGTGCGTACAGCACAAATCATAATGTTTTAATGGAATTTTTCACATTACTTAATCGCAGAAAAATACTACAAAATATTGTGATTAAAAAAGGTGATTACAAACTCTGCTATTTAAATATTAAACAGAAAAATTCTAAAGTGAAATAATGGTGCCATATACTCCTTGAAAATTCTAAGGAATGTACGCACCTTGATATAATAAATTATTTATATTTTTTAAAAACCTTAAGTGTGATTTCCTCGATTACATTTGTAATTTTTTTCCTATACGCAAATTTACACTGGGGAAATTTTAAACGATGTTATGTTATCATAGGTAATTTAATTATTCTGCTAAATTAGGAATATGAAAATGATCCTGTAAGAATGATTCAGTAACTTTTAATTTATTTATTCGAGTTTTTAATTAATTTGTTATGTTTCATAATATGACATCTTAAAGTTAGTTATTGCGAGAACTCTATTATAACATTCCGCTGTTCTGCTCCATTCATCCTCTTTATAATCAAGTGCGCTGCGATTTTTTGCCAATTTACTTTTAATTAACTGAGGTGAAATTTAATGAGAGGTTTAGAGTTCTATAAAGTTGATTTACGAGTGTATGTAGCTTTAGCTCTCATAGGAAGTATAACGACAGTCAACAGTAAAAAATTCAAGTTATGAATTTAGGCACATAATAAGGTCTTGAACAAAAAAAAATGAAAACAGTTAAATATGATAACGAATGATATATTAACTGCAAAAAAATTATATAAACATACATATTTACAATATATACAGTGAATGATTATGGTGATTAATGGGGCAAAACTTAAAAATGAGAATGAAATTGAATTAAATGAGACATTTTTGCTTTATTTCTGTCGCAGGATACCTGTTGGGAACTGAAGCGTAAAGGCGATAGAGTATATTTTATTATTACTTTTCTTTTAATGTTTACAACAATACTTTTTTTTATGTAGTATTTATTTTCTCTAAATGCTTATGTGGTAGAAGAAAACATGAGGGAAATGGAAAATTGCAAAACGAGATCGTACTAAATATCGAATGTGTTCGAAGTGAAGAGTTATTAGGTATCAGCCATTTTTTTGCCGCATTGTCAGGAAAAGACTGTTTTGAAGAAAGCTCTCAAATATTCGTTTTCAAGTAATGTACTCCAAAGAAATATCGCAATTTATTCACCTCCTAGAGAATCTAAATGCTATATGCTGAATGTTATTTGTTAATTACATAAAATCATCAATCGTTTACTTGATATTATAAAGAAACCGTGTTCAAATTTCATGATCTCTGGTAATATTATCCATATTGTGGAATATTGCCTTTGTTTAAGTGGTTCACAATATGAGTTTCCCTTTTCTTTTTGTAAAGTTATTAAATTCTGTTTTTGGATTTTTTTTCTCCTCATTTTGTTTTAAAATCAGCGCATTTAGCAATATTAGATATATATTTTTTATCGTATTCTAATTATTAGTTAATTTATATTGTATAGATTATCTTGTGATTTAATAGTTATATTATTTTCAAAAGTTTTAGTATATATCTATTTATATATATATATATATATATATTTGTTTCGAAAATTTGTACATTCTTTTAATTTTTTTTCTTTTAATAGGAATAGTCAAATGATAAATAAACAGATGCATAGCATGGCTTATGCATATGCTCATATCCCAGATTTGTTCATTAAAATTTCAACCGTGTCAATTAATTGAAAGTTTCTCTTATTAAAAAACATGAACGATAATGTTAGTTGTTAGATCGCATTTTTATGTGATAAAAATAAAGCAGGAAAACAAATTATGTCGGCTTTTGATTCAGAAGTCTATTCTTAGTATCTTTTAGTTTCGAAGCAGCACGCGTTCATTTGTGGATGATTAAAAGAGCGTATCACGTGCATTTCAACAGTAACATAATAAATTGTGTGTATGTGCCGACATTTCTCCCTTATTAATCACTCTCGATTTCTGGGTGTCGCTTTGTTTCCTAATTACCCGACTTCCATACATCAAGGCCGAAAATCATTATTGACTAGAATTTCGCCATAAACGACCTCAATTAAACAATTAAAAGAGGAAGCATTTGGCTCTCGGGTTTCCTTGGACGAAGCCAGGAGAAGAGAGATACCATATATCGCTCGGAATGGTCAGGATGCATTAGGGTGACTGATGGGCTGCGAATTAACAGAGGGACAATGAATCGGCCATGCGCTTAGTAAGTGATAGATTACGCGCTGCATCATGACAGATATTTTGAACCGTCCTTCCTTTCTTTGGTGCTAATATTTTCAAAAGTGATATTTCTCAAAAGTAATGTCTGAATACACTTAATATCCCAAAACTTTTGACTGTTCGGTGGATTTCCGACTTTTTAAAAAATTTCATCTAACCCCATCCCGAAAATTTTGCTTTCCCCCCCCCTCCTTTGTCCACCAGCACGCAAATGTTAAAATTCCTTAAAACGCTCCAATTTCATAACTGTCTTCTGATCTGTTTATTACTTTATTGTGAAAATAAATAGTCAATCATCTATATTCTCACCCCAAATCTCCGCATCCCCCACTCTACCAAACACGAGAACTAAATCTTTAAAAGTTCTTAATTTTGTTTTCTGCCCTATTTCTAATTTTGTAGCGATGATAATAATAATAATAATAATAATAATAATAATAATAATAATAATAATAATGAATCATCTAAATCACTTTTTCACCCCAGATATCTGCTTTTCTCTCTTTGCCCCCCCCCCCTCCTCCCTCAGATATCAAAGTATTAAATCTTTAAACTCTTTACTTTCTATAATTTGTATGCTGCTCTATTTGTTTTTTTGTAGCAACAATAAATAAACAATCAAAGATCTAAATTCACCACCCTCAGAAATAAAGGGTGGGGGAGGGTTTCTAAGTATGAGGAAAATGGGTGCAAAATAAAAATGTTTTCTCTTTTTTAAAGTTTGGTTGTTCTCAACACTGTTAGGATTGCAAATTGAACTAAATACGACAGATAATTTGAATTGTTGTTGTTAATTTGAATATGACATTTAATTTTTATTTTATCATCACGCTGATGAACTTGGAGAATATAAAGTAATATAAGCATGTATTTAAAAAATAATCACGAAATAAATTGTAGTTTTGAGTTTGGGCATTTCGTTATATATTTTATAGATAACAATAAATTTTGTGTACAAGTTAGCTGATCTTCTACACAGGATCGACTTGTAGAAGACTCTTATCTGTTTGTTGTAACAATAAGTAAATAATTATCTATTTCTCCCCTTCTCCGTAAATTTCAGCTTCCCAATTTTGCCCCTCTCCCAGTGCACAAAGTTTAACATATTTAAACTGCCCTATTTGTTTCTATGTAGCAACAATAAATAAGTAATCAAACGTCTAAATTCACCACCTTCAGAAATAAAGGGGAAAGTTCTAAGTATGAGTGAAAGGGGCGCAAAATAAAAATGTTTGTCTCTTTTTCAAAGTTTTACTGTTCTCAACACTGTTAGGATTGCAGATTGAACTAAATACAATAGATAATTTGAATTGTTGTTGTTAATTTGAATATGGCAGTTAATTTTTATTTTAGCATCACGCTGATGAACTTTGAGAATATTAAGTAGTATAAGCATGTATTAAAAAAAATCACGAAATAAATTGTAGTTTTGAGTTTGGGAATTCCATTATACATTTTATCGATAACAATAAATTTTGCGTACAAGTTAGCTGATCTTTTACACAAGATCGACTCGACAAAGACTTCTATCTCTCAATTTTATGACTGCAATAGCCCCACCAAGATATTTCTGTCAATTTTGATCATAACCGTAAAGAGACTCAGCTTCGTGGCCCCCTGTCCCCACCCCCCTAGAAACCAACCAGCGAGGAGGATTTTCCATGCTTTAGATTTTACGTGCATATGTATGGGATGTACGAGGTAGTATTTCAATGGCCGAGTATCGAGCTGAGGACATTCGACATTTTCATAATTTGCCTAGCGCGCGCGTTCAATCTTTTACATATGCGCAATCATATACACACAGTCATCTTCAAAAATATCTTCTTTTATTCTAAAAAAAATGTCGTACTCCCTCCCCCACCCCTTCCCCAATTTTAACTTAACCAAATAACAGATATCTAACATTTTTAAGCGCCTGACTTATTATGTTTTTTTCTCTCATACTACCTTTTTCTTAGTTCGCCTATTTTTTCATTCATTGAACATATCGATAACATATGACGCATTATTCAATTAAGAAAAATCATGAGTACATTCCCTCTTTCACCGGTCTTTTATAGATTTTTTTTTTTTTTTACTTAGGAACGATAAATCTTATTTCTCTACATTTATACTTACCAACGAGAACACAGAAATTTCATAATTTATAACTGCATCCATTAGTATTTTCACTTAGAGCATCCAACCGAGAAAATATTCTTGTAAAGAATCCATACATCCGCGTTTTCACTACTAAGCGTCGAAAATTTTATAATTCCTTACCACGACGGACGATCAATGTGAAGAAAATTTATTCTTTTGACAGATATTTTGTAGCAACAGTCCCCAACTATTTCTAAATGAAATCACGAATTTAGCATCGAGGACCATTTCGGGCAATTTATTATCGCGCTAAAATTTTCAAGTTTCCGATTTCCATTTGTGCCTAATCGAAACTGTCGATTCCTGGGATTTGATTAATGAATCGGCCTCCCTCCAAACCCCCCTGTTTCTTTAATCATCTTTCCGTTCGTCTTTTAAAACCGATGCGGGAACTGCACTTCATTAGAGCGTTTGGCTGATGGATGGAGGTGCATGTTATATCGGAACTTCAGGAAGTCGTACGTTTTCCATGGAGGGTGGATGGAGAGAAGACTTGTACGGAGTATGCAAACAAGAGGAATTCCCGGAAACAGAGTTGTCAAAGCAAATTTTGACTCTTAATTTCCGGTAATGAACCGTTGTTTGCTCGGCATTTTTTTTCTGGATATCTGTGTAGTACAAGATAAAAGTTTTGTTCGTTTGGGAAGAAACTACTCGTTCGTCCTGAGTAATTTGTTACATAGCTTTCTACGTTTATCTGTTGTTTTTATTAATATTAATGCATTTCAGTTTCAATTACTAATCGTTTCTTGATTTGTTTCCTCATAATCAATAAATATATTTGTCAATAAAGTAAGATTTATTTAACATTCGTCCATTAATTAGTTCATTACAAATAACATTTAAAACTTTGTTTGTAATTATTTTTTATTGGTAACAAATAATAATAATAATAATAATAATAATAATAATAATAATAATAATAATGATACAAAAAAAAAGTTATCACACATAAGTAATAATAAATTTTGAATAGTTAATGTATATTTAATCGAAACTAAAAACAAGATTAGCAAAGAAGAATCCGAATGATCAAAAATATTAGTATGCAGTGTCTTGAAAACGCCATAAACGGACTTACATTTTAAAAAGAAAAAGGAAAAAAGAAACAGAAAGCAGCAGCATAATCCAAGTCTCGTCTCTCACAAATATCTTTCAGGCTCTGCTAATATTATTTATTTATATATACTTCTTCTTCGCATTTTTTTTTTCTGGAAAAGATAAAACTGACTTTATATATTTATTTTCATTGAAATAGGCAGCGTTCCTTTTGTTTTGTTAGCAGTAATTACATACTACTTTGCATTAATACATCTCACTTCATGTTTCCTAATATTATTTATTTATATATTTGTTTGTTATTTGCATCTTTTGTGGAAAAGAGAAAAACTATCTTTATTTATTTTCACAGAGGCGGCGTTCCTTTTGTTTTGTTAGCAGTAATTAAGGACTACTTTGCATGAATACATCCTACTTCATGTTTTCCTAATATTATTTATTTATATTTATTTGATAATTTCACTTTTTTCTGGAAAACAGCTAATTGTTTTTATTTTCACGGGAAAAAAGGACATCGTTCCTTTTCTTTTGTTAGAAGTAATTGAGTATTGCTGTGCATGCACACATTTCACTTCATTATCTGCAAATTGTATTTATTTATATTTAATTTTCTTTGTAATATTTTATATAATGTATATACATTTTCGTAGAGTATTCGTGTAGTATTGTGATTTAGCTTTAGCAAGTTTACCTTAAAATGTACGTTTTCAGTTTGCTTGAAAACGCTCATTTATTTTTATTTTAAACGACGTCACATTCCAACTTTGTTGTAAAATATACCTTGTCGTTTTCATTATTTTCCAACCTCTTTTGCAAAGTTATTATCTTATTTTTAAATTACGTAATAATTCTGTTTTCCCTTTCAATATATATATATATATATATATATATATATATATATATATATATATATAAAATATTTTATGGAGTTTTAGTGCTATTGCAAAATAATAAAGACAACGAGGAACATTAAGACTTTTCAAACAACATTTTCACAACGAAACGCAACGTTGTTTTCGATAGATTCAGAAATAAAATGGGGCGGGGGGGGGGGGGGATGTTATTTGGAAAAATGTTTTAACAGTCTGAGAAGAGACGATTTATAAAATAGTTAATAAATATCCATTTTATTTAACGAAGTCCACATTTACCTGTCGCTTCGGAATCTTCAGAATTCGGCAACCGACTTGGTTCCACTGAATCACAATCATTTTTATCCTCTTACTTTTCACATTGGACTTTTCCTTATCATATCACCGACTTCAATATGGTTTTTAGAAGTAAACGATTAATTTCTTCTGATTTGTTTTTGTACCATAAGAAGTTTTCACTCTGTTAATATTAATTATCTTGTTAGTTACCCGTCAGAAAATTAAATACATTATACAAAATAAATTAATTAAAATATGAGCTTACTTATTTTATTTTTATTTTATTATATACTTAAGTTTTTTATTTTTATTTTCCATGCATTTAGCTAAAGTTTTTATGCGTAATTTATTAATATTTTTGCTAAAATTCAATAATCTATTTGCTGAAGATTCAGCTAAGGAAATATGTTTTATTAATTAAACTTTCATCTTCTTTGACTTTTGTACTTTTAGTTATTTATGTTCTGAACTTTTGTCTAAGAAGTGTTGGTTTTCTAAAAATTCATAATTAAAAAGCACTATTCTATCCATAATGCTGCTCCCATTTCAATCACAAACGTAATATATTAATTTATTTTGTATAATTTCTTTTAGCTTGCGGAGTTTTACCAGGATCTCACCCAAGGAAACTCCATCTTTGTAGTTTTGTTTTTAAATAAAATTTTCTTACACTTTATTTAAAAACAAAATTTAAATTAAAAGCTTTTATATAAATGAAAGATGTTAGGAGTATGGTAATAAAAAGTAAGAGACAAATTGATTTTAAAATATGATTGTGTAAAATTTCATCATATAAAGTTAACGAGCTTGAATATCGCATATTTTTAATAACAAGTTAATTAAATTTCGGTATAGTTGATAGATGAAAAACTAAATGTATTTTGTTCAGTCTTTTGGGCGTAAGAGATCATTCTATCCTTTTAATCACAAAAGAGACAAATAAGAGACCATTCGATTGGAAATTGAATCTCTGTAAAATGTTTACAGAAAATATGTTCAGGAGGTTGCTTCTATATTGAAAGCCGAACAAACCTTAAAAAAATCAATAATAACGCATAGGGATCAGTTAAGGCATGATAGGTTGCTCGAAGATAAGCTTCTCTTTATATTCACCACAGTAGAGTTTAAATAGAGAGGTGTGGAAGCTCGAAGTTTTTCTTAGTTGAATCCAAGTCCAAATTTCAAAACACAATAGACGTAAAATTTCAGTTCTAAATGAAACATAAATAAACATAGTAAATTCACATGAAAAAAATATACCTTAGGATTAAAGTATGTTGTGACCGACAGCCTCTGTTAACCCAGGCACTGTTAATTTGAAGACCGGATCATGGTGGTACGCACGGGGACCTTGTGCAGTATCTCATTGAAACGAATGCAGTCTTGCCAACGTGCAGTGTATGCACTCGGTGAAATAGATGGTCAGCTGAAGTGGCTTGTTCTATATTGCTACAGACTTGTGAAACTGTAAGAGGGAGAGTGACAAAATGCTGAATAATAGGAGCAGAGAGGGCACACCTAAGGCTCCTATAGAGGGTTATAGGAGTCCTAGGCACGCACCCTCTCCTCGTGAAGGAATGTAAAGAGAAAGAAGTTCTCTAGTCTTTGTGGAGATAGATGCGATGAGAAATACGAATTCCTGTTTTGAGATGATTCGCGTAGGGTCTAATAACTTTTCTTGAGAGCGTAATTAGAATGAGTGATGCTTCTGAGACATATAATCTATCTGAACCCTGAGCAATGTCTTAGTGATAGTTTTGTAAGCATTTTTATAATTTTTGTTGTTTTTTGTTACTTTTTGATTATTCTAATAAAGAACGCTAATTGTTTATAAACCGTACTGTTGTATATAATTGTATATAAATCGTATATCAATCTTAGAAAGATTAGCAACGAGTGATATGCAACTGTTCCCATTTAAAAATAATCACTTTTATCGAAAATAATATCAATGTTTCTGGATTAGTTAATTGAATAATAACAAAATATATATATATATATATCATGAGTCCTTTGTTTGATATTGACAGCTTTCACGAAAGGCAATGCGTGTTCATAGTTCTAAGATTAAATCTTTTAGCTCTTTGTCAAAAGAACTCAGTTTAGAAGTCCGGTGTTCAAATCGAAATTTTCTCAAATAGCTGCAGACTATTGTTGTCCTTGTCAAAAATAACAGTCCATCAAAAGTCCTTAAATGAGGCACACACAATTACTTTTAAAGTTGGTTTCTTTACAACATCTTCACAATTTTCATTTTCTGAGAATATTTCTCAGTCACTTTAGGTGAGGTATCTGACATACTTATCAGAGTTCCTAATTATGAACTTTCCCTACTCGAACCCGAGCAGTTATGCTTTTTCTAAACTTCTCTGTAAAATATCCAGCTCCAAAAGCGAACTGCTACTCTTTACCAAACCTTTACTGGAACTGAATCTCTTAGATGCCCCCATTCTCTTTTTGCAATTAAATTCAGGAGGGATTTAACCCATCCTATCCGAAGGTAAGAAAATGATGTCATTCTCAAACTCCATAAGCATTGGTTGAACAGGGGGTGGGGGAGGGAATTAGACTCCGTCATATCTGAGTAAGTTTCACTTTCGGACAGTGCGGAACTGTTGAACTGAACGTGATGTGTTCCTGCCCGGAACCTTTTAAAAGGAAAATTCGTTATGATAGATTTATGATCATAAACGAAAAAGTATATGTGGAACATATCTCTCGGATATCACCTGGGAAGAATCTGTTCTCATGCTTTAAGATGACTAGGTGTTTCTATAAGTCATGTAAAGATAGATTCTCTACAGTTGATCATAGCTATGTGTATGTCTTTCTGAAATAAGGTGACAAATTCCTTGTTAGTTTCTACACAAACTGTGGGGCGTTACTCCATAATTTACATTTCACATCAACATTCTTTTGTGTTTGTGTTATTATTTTCTTTTCCAACATTTTAATCAATACTGATTTATCTGTTTAGAGCATTGTGCCACCTGTGTCATAACGACATAGGTTTAGAATTTAGAGGGTAGGAAATAAATTTGCCTACATCAATATTTTCTTCTAAAGAAAGTGCTAGCATTCTTCTAAACAAATCTCTTTGCATTCACATATGCTGAATGTTATTAGCAACGGTGTAAGCTGTTTTAGTAGAAATGGCTCCAAAGTTAAGAATTTTGTTTTTTTTTGTTGAGGCTTTTCCAAATCTATCCTCCGTCAGCAACACATTCAGCTAAATATTTTTCTCTGCTGATTTGCCACCTCCACAGCAATCAACAGGAAATTACATATATACCCAGAAGCGCCACGCCCTGGTGCAATGGTGTATTGAAGTGGTGCGACCTTGTCCAAACCATACTATGAAAAGGATTCCTAATGTTCTCCACTTTCCATGAACTCACGAAGACTTTCTGTTGACTTATACAAAAGACTTGACTAAGGTCAGCTTTTTCGCACTTGGTCCGCGTTTTCGCACCACCTCTTTCGTAATATCCAAATAGTCTGTTTTCAGTGTTTTCGTTATTAGGTTTCTGTAACGTACTTGGGTAAGAGTACAAAGCAGAAACATTAAGCAAAAGGTGTGACTTGATTCGAAGCTTTCCTAATTTTAAAACATTGCGCACATCTGCGGTGTGTTCGTAATGGATTTTTCGGTCTGAATTTTTGCATTTACATATTTTGAAATTACCTGAAACATTTAAATCAACCTGAAACGTTTAAATCAATATTGATGAAATGGTTGCACTAGGGTCCAATTTTGGACTATTTTGCTGACATCTGGCACCCATTTCGTAACTTCGAAATGATCTGCCTTTATGTTTATCATTATTCGAAACTTTTTATTTTGGTTTGATTTTCCTCTATATCATTACATATTTATGTCAATTATTACATACATTCGTCAAGCGAACCAGTAAGCAGACTGGCATTTCCTTGTATAACCAGTCAAGTAGAATTTAGTTTTATAGATTAAAGCTTTGATAAAATGGTTGCACTATGTTGTCGTTGTCTCTTAGTCTATTTTTACATGTAGAAAAATGTAAATTTTCGGATTAAAAATCAACATAATTAGACCCCAATCACCCCTATTTTGACTCTAGGATACGATTGGATTTGTTTTAAATTGATTCTAAAGTGATATTATTATTATCATTTTATACTAAATATACATTTATGTTAATAGTTCCGGATATATTAAAATAAAAAAAGGGGGAAGGGAGGCCAAATTTGGGGGTAGTTTCAAAAGTGAAATCAGTTACTGCAAGATTTAGATTTAGCACAAATCTTAATAATACTTTTCTATTAATTGAAGATATCAATAGTGTACAAAGAACACGAAATAAACCATCTAACTATTTCATCAAGTAATTCAAATCGCTGTTAAATTATTAATGTTTTTTATAAAATGAATTCTCTTTTTACACTTTCCAACATAGTTTAAAAGTGTCTATGACTTCGGTTTGTCTGTCGTCTGATCGTCTGCCCGACCGTCCGTGCTCTAACTCTCGTAAATGTATTCGGATTGCACTGAAATTTTTGTATGTCATTGACACTTACTACAGCAAGATCCCTATTGCAAAGGATGTGTGTAGCATTTATAATTTATGTACATGGATAGTCAAAAGTATTCAGTTACATTACGGTCAATGGGAAAAAATCGTTTTAAGTGCATTTTGATGATGTTACGCCATTCGAAACATGATTAAATTGATATACAATCATCTAGCACACTAAAACATGCTTTTTTAAAAATATGGTGGGCAAAGTATTTATTATTCATTTACAGGCTCACACAAAATAATTCTGTCACACAATGTCATACGGGAAAAATCGTTTGCAATGTAAATTAATGATGTTTCACTATTTAAAACATAATGACATTTATATGTATTACTAATACGCACTGTAAATTGCTCACCGAGTAGTATGATGTGCATTGCGTGTATCGTTCATTTACACGGACACACAGAAGAATTCGGTTACAGTAATTGTGCGATAATTACAGTCTATATGTGATAAGTGCCTTTTCAACTTTGGTTTGGATTTTTAGGTTTAACTAAATGTTTTCATAATACGTGGTGTGTATAAATTCTACTGATCATATACGGGGCTACACAAAGGAATGCGTAAGCATTACTAACTATAGGAGTGGATTGCTTAAGGGTATTTTTAATGGTGTTATGCATTTTCCTGCTGAACTATATTTAGTAGACTAATATAAGTTTGTGGAATATAAATAAATTCATATACAGGACTACGCGTAGAGCAAGATACATTGTCGTTAATATAGTTTGTAATTGCTGGAAGTAAGTTTTAAGTTACCTTATGCGTTTTTTACCGTATACTATACAGCGTTGTACAAAAGATTTCGAGAGCATTTCCATCGATTGGCGAAAATTTCTAAAAGTGAATTTTCTAACTGAACTAATTTTCATCATGCTATCCAAGTCTATGAATCATATACATGTATGTACAAAATAACTTGACTACTTTTTTGTCTATGGAAGGTAAATGCTAAAACTGGATTTTTAAATGTGCTAGATGCTTCCTAAACTGTTTACTACATATCTTCTTTCACCTCATTTAACAGTGGAAGTTTCGTTATAGTTTTCTGAATATGTTGGAAAGTGTTTTATAATCTATGCTTGACGCATGATTTTCCGTTCTCGTTAAATTAATTTTTACTTTTTTCTATGGAAACATAATTATAAATTTTGTTTTAATAAGAAACATTGCATAACAACCAATCTAAAAATATTGTAGCTACTTTAACTCAGTGTAATATTCTTTGTCAGAAGATTTTAAGCAAGAAATAAGATTAGTAAATGAAGATGGGTCAAGACTTCAAAACCTCTCCACTCTTCTCTAATAAATTTCGCGCAATCATTTCTCAAATTCAGATTTGCTTTATAAAAGAAATTAAAGAAAAAAACTTAAATTTGCAACTATAAAATAGTTTTCGCAAATAGCTTTCATAATGATTTTCTAATCGTTCCATAATTGTCAGTTGTTGTGTTTTAATTTAAAAAAAAATATCCTTTTTTTTTTTTTTTTTTTTTTTTTTTCAAAACTATCAAAATTTCTAATTGCTACAAATTTTTTTTTCTGATACAGATTCATTTTTTGCATTTTATTTTAGCTGTACAAAATTATGATTTTTGGTTTCTATAAAAACCTTTTTACAAATAATGTTTAATTAAAAACAGTATAAAAACAAAATAATAGCTTTTTTAATGCTTTTCAAGATTTATGTGGTTCTGAATGATTTTTTAAAATAATAAATCAAAACATGTATGGATTTTTTCTTCAAGTGCCGGTTATAGAGGATAAAAATTGTTTAACTCGACTCTTATAGGAATTTTTAAACGTTTGAGTGCTACGTTGAACAAAAAACACGGATGCTCTAATCTTATTGTATTATAATAAATTAGAAAATAAATTCAACCTTTGATATAGTAAATTGTTAAAAGAAGTAAATATATAACAGAAAAGGCACTTCTGTGTTTCATCCATTTACCAAATCAAATTTATTTAAAGTACAACGAAATTTGTAATAGTTTAGTATTAACAATGTTGGTTTAGATAGTGTTTTACAGGTAAAGGGAAAAGGAAATGTTTTGGAACTCGGATGATTATTATATACAAAATGACACATAATTTATTATTTATAATGTTGATGTAATGTTTTGAACGTGAAGGATTCAAAATCATATATATATAGTATATGGCATGATTTTTGGCATAATCTGGTGTCATATACAGAAAACAATCGTTCTATGCTTATATATGTAATTTCCTAGCCCTTGAAAAAGTGAATTACATTATAAGCTTTCATTTGTGTTTATACTCTTGTTGTCGTTATTTTCATTTTATTTCTTTTTCATTTGAATTAATAATTTTTCATTTATTAGGACTACATTTTTTAATTTGTAATTTGACACGGCTCTTTGGTATTGTGATTTCATTGTGTATGGTCAGTTTCTTATGTTTCAATGGTTAAATTTTACATAAAGTTATATATATATATATATATATATATATATATATATATATATTATAATAATAATAAATTTTTTTGGAAATAATAACTATTAAATCACAGGAAAATCGACAATATATAAATGATCCAATAATTTAAATACAGTGTAAAAATGTATATCCATTAAGGTAAAATGAACAAACTGAAAAAAAGAAAAAGAAATAAAATTATGAGGAGAAAGAAAACCACGAGCAGAATGTGAATATATTACAAGAAGGAAAGGGGAACTTAATATTACGAAAAACTTTTTCAAGGGCAATATTCCATAATATAAGTAAAACGCAACTGATTTCTGTTTGAGTAAAAAATTACGTGAAGCATAAATTACTTTACTCAAATTTCCCGATCAACTATACGATACTATATGTGAAAGAATTTGAATTAAGAATGGATAAATTGTGAAAATGAAATCTTGAGAGATGTAATATCAATTACAAAAGAAACATTAAAAAGTCACACATTATTCTAATGAACAGATTTTAAACGAATAGAAAAATAATAGAGAAACTGCTCTAACCATTGCAATGTCAACCTCATGACCATCCTAACGATTTTGACAAGCACATGGAACGATTGTATAATTACAGCTGTACAAGGCGCAGTTATTTTAACAAATTGTAAAATAACCAATATATATATATATATATATATAATACCTTTGAAATCAAAAGACAACGAACAAGTTATTTTACTAAATCTGACCAAATCTTTAATTTAAAGATGCCATGCAATTGATTAACATATTAATACCTAAATTGAAATCAAAAGCTAACATATTTAAACCATAAATGACCCAAACTCCAATTTAGAAACGTCATGTAATAAATTTTCATACATTTGTCACAGAAAAATTGCAAAACATCATAACGAATGTATTTACATATTTACAAAATACCTTTACATATTTACAAAATCTCCCTTAAAGTAAAATTCGCCAACTTCATTATCTAAATGTAACACATTCACTGTTACTATATTTATTATAAGCTAAAATAAGTCTAACATAAAAAATAATACTGGTACAGAGCTCTATAGATAAGATATTAACAAAACTTGAAATTAGATGTTATAAAATATACATTTTGAACTTAAAACGGAAAGAGAAAGATACTGCACTGAGACTTATAAACAATTATAAGAATTGTAATATATATATATATATATATATATATATATATATATATACAGAAAAATGCGCAAAAGAAGATATATGACTATATATTTCCAACAGATACTAATCAAATCGACAACTATGAGCCAAAATGGGCTAAAAAATACAGTATCATATGCAAAATGCAATGAAAATAATCAATGCTTTATTGAAAAAGATACATTCCATACCAATTCGCGCAAAGCAGTAGAATACTACAGAATGCTAAATAATTAAAATACCTTTGTAATCAGAAGAGAACGAACAAGTTTTTCTGTTAAATCTGACCAAATCTTTAATTTAAAGATGACATGTAATTGATTAAATTAACATATGAGATACCTAACTTGAAATCAAAAGCTAACATATTTGAACAATAAATGACGAAAACTCCAATTTTTAGAGACGTCATATAATACATTTTCATACATTTGTCACAGAAAAATTGCAAAATAATCTGCATTAATATTTTCCTCTCATTGTTTTAATGGTGAGTTGTGGCTGTTTTTATTTATATTTTTATATATTATTTCTCATTTTTTGTTTGTTGACATTTACTTTTGTATCATTGTTTTTTTTTTCTCTTGTTGCTTTCATTTTATTTGGGTTTATTTGATATGTTATAATGAGATTAATATTGTCTAATTTTTAGGCTCAATGATGACAATATTTGATGAAATAACATATGTTTACTATGAAGCTCCTCTGATAATGCCATAAGATATTCATAGTGTTTCATTTTTGTATTTTTAATTTATTGCGTTGAATTTTTTAGTATCTTCTCCGTAATTTTTGTCCTGTCTCTTTCTTTGATTTTCACAGATCTGATTTCATTTTAGCTTCGTTGTCTTTTGAATTCAAAGGTATTATATATATATATATATATATATATATATATGCACATAAAAATGTGTTTTAAACTAAATTCATTATATTTAAGTTTTTTTACATAAAAATATCGCTTTACATTTTAATTGGCACTCACGCATGAGAAAGTGACCAAGTTTCTAAACTGTACAATGCGTCTACAAATATATAGGTGAAATACATAAACATATTAAAAAAAACCAAAAAAATACTATGAACGCCTTTAGAAAACGAATAGGCGCTTTGATGTTCAACTAATGATGTTTCTTTAAGTCTACGCATGACGATAACAATCGGTCTTTACATTTGTAGAAATTTAATAGCGAAGTAAAATATGTATACGAATAAAAATCGAAGTAAGGTTAAATACAGAAAATTACAAATTATATTACCTTTTATGATGAATTTCATAACTAAATAAAACAGATTCAAATATTTTGAAAAAAAGGGAAAAAGCGTGTGTTCTTTGCATAACAGTTAATTTATGCAGTGTCCTTTCTTTCTTTTTTTTGTGATAAAGTGTTATGTCTTCCAGTTCGCACCAAAGACGTCTTATCAGAAATCTCAGAATACGTAATATTAGAAATGTATCCTAAAAGAAGTATGGTACACTGATGACACAACGATGGTGGTAACGACCTACGCTATCGCTTTCGCTTTTATTGCTCATACATTCTCCCTATATATCACATAACTTTAATTTCAAATCGTCGAATAGTTAAAAAACAATCAATTTCAAATAAAATTTGTTCAAAGACTATAGCAATTTAGACTATAGCTGATTTTTTTTATGACTTTTAAAATAATTTTTAATATTTAATTTTAAAATAATTTAAAAAACAACAAGAATAAACATTTGTTAGTAAAGTAACTAAGGTGAAAGTGGCAGAGTTACCGCATTGTCAATTGATTGCCCATGTTCCGTGGGAGCAAATTAAGGGTGAAAAAAAGGCATTTTCTTTCACACTCTTTCTTTTTCTTTTATCTTTTTGAAATTTTAGCCATTATTTTTTTGTAATTGGGTCGTCCACTTCCAAGCGTAGTCATTAACGGTTACAATATTCTATAAAGTGAATGCGAATACAATTAAATGTTTTAAAATGTAGTACTCAAGTGCCAAATCACATTTTCTCAAATACATCATTTATCTGACTGCGGAAGATTATCCACAAGATCCCGGCTTAATTCTAATTTTATTTTTTGACTTATTTATCGGAACAGCTTGTATTCCACCCAGTTTTGGAGCTAAATTGAAATCTATCAACGAACGACATATTTTTATTTTATGTTAAACATAACATTAATTTCAAGTTTAAATTTCTTTTAATTTGACAAGATTCCTATGGTTATGTGTTCTTTTTTTTGCCCCTTTTACATATTTTCCTTATATATATATATATATATATATATATATATATATATATATATATATATTGAAACTATTTTAGGACATTTTTTCTCTTGAACTACTGTTATTCACATTGACATTTCGTTCAAAAAAAAAAAAGTCCTACCAAGAACTTTAAATTGTTAGAGTAGGAGTAATTCTTGAGCCTAGATTTTTTTTTTCTTTTTAATCCTTCAATTTGAAATTCGAATGAGAGTTTTCATAAGAACACACACACACACACACACACATATTCTCAAAATGTCCTTTTCATTTTTCTTATTTCGGACAACGCCCAGTCGTTGAGAGCGAGTTCGAATGAAGAGGGGTCATTTCAATTGTTCTTGGCCTCCCACGTGTCAAAAACACAATGATTCTCATTCACTTATTTCTACTGGACTTGACCTTTTATGAAGTACAGGCGGGTGATTATCTGATACGCCAGTGATCACGTTGTTTGGAACACGGAAATAGACAGGCCATATAAAACTAAATGCATATTTTCTTATCTTTTTTGGTAGAGAACATCTCCAAATTACTTTTTATTATGTTACATTCCGTCATTGATTAATTGTACATGGTTTTGCCGTGAGAATTTTGATGGATCTGTGAATTTATATTCTATACATCAATCAAATTAAAAAATTAAGTAGTATTATCACACTTTTTTTTTTCGCCAGAGTAATTACTATTTGCGCTTGTTTTTTCGCCAGAGTAATTACTCTTTGCGCTTGTTGAAAAGGCATTACTATAAAAACAGTATAGAGTGCTCAGATTATGGAAGATTCTTCAATTTAAATATAAATTTATCAAGTTTTAATTGAATCAGTATAATGAAAGATTCTTCTATAGTGCCAATAATAGTCACTATTATTTTCATTTATCGATAATGCTTTGCTGTATGTATTGTAAGTTGTTGTTTGTAAGTGTGTATGATTTATAAGACGTGTGCAATGTAAGTTGGATGAATGTAACTATGAGTATAATGTACTAAGTATAGTGTATTTATATGTTTAGTATGTATTTTAAATAGTAAGGATATTTTTCTATGTCCTTATGACGGAAAAAAGGTATTAAAATATGGAGATAATTTTAAAATAAAAAGTATTTAGTAATCTTACTTTATTTTAGCGCGTCAATAAAATCTGTCAGTAAGGCAGATTTTAGTTACAAAATATGGAAAAATGTGCATTCTTAAACATTTCCAAAACAAAATAATATATTGCTACAATTAAGGATAATAGTATTTACGTTGCCCATTTGACATCCATAAAATATAATACCATATTTTCATTAAAATATATCGGTTGCTATTTTTTTTAAAAAAACCCAGCAAAATACTAACATAAATAGTTTAAAAATTCTGTATCAAGAACAAAACTATTTCGTTTAAAATACGCATGAATACATTTTAAAACTTATTGAACAACTTCTAAATGCGAGAAACAAAGAACATTGTATGTTGTTTCAAATTAGTATAGCTCAGCTCACTTATCATCGACTACATTTTCTACTGTCTTTTGTAGCACATAGAAATATGCTATAGCATTTTAAAACATTTTACAAAACAATATCCTGACGCACTTGAAAATCGTATTGAAAAGTCTTAGTCGCAGTTAAATATACAAACAATTCGCTGAATTAGGAAAGTTTTTGAAAGACTTCCCATTTTAAAATATTCTTATAAAGTATTGGAGCAAAATGCTGTAGGTCTGTTTTAATAAAATAATATATTTTGACCATTTCAGGGCAAGTATTTGTGTTTTTGTAATGTACAATTCACACTAGAATTTTTGAAAATTTTCATTTGAAAATAAGGAAAAGCAACTTTCATTTTTTTTTTTTTTAAATCGAAGCTATAAAAGTAAAATTTCATTCAAAATTAATGGTACAAATGTTGATTAAAATTAGGTTGTATAAATAATATACCATCTCCTTTAAATGGTTAAACGTCTCTATGTATTTGTGGTGCTTTAAGTCTGTTTGTTTTCCACCCTCTCTGGCGATTAAAATTTTCTCTTAAGTAATTTATTTTATTTTATTTTTTAATCTTTATATAAAGAATAATTTTTTTTGCCATTTCTGCCAAGATATTTTTCCCGAAATATTTACATACACAAGCAATAAAATAAACTGAAAAAATGATAAAAAAATTGCAAAATAATATTTTTAATAAGACAAGACATTTTACAATAACTTTCATTAATTTAAGCTTATTGAACACTGTCTTGAATGCTCATTAATTATGTGTCATTTAATGGTTACTGTAGAAAAAAGGCAGCAAAGAAAAAAAAAAGACGTAAAATATTCAAGAAATATCATACAAAATTGGCACACCGTACTTCTAAACTGAACAGCACACACATATAAAAGTACAGTGCTGCGCCGCATAAAAAATTTCAAATGACAGGCACCAAACGTGGTTTCTATTTTAATTCATTAACAATACTTTTTTGATGAATTTATATATGTACACTTACGCACATATAGTTATGGGAAAATGCTTATAAAGGAAACATACATTTACTTGTATGCATGCGTACTCAAGGTATGAATAGATCGACAAAAAATTATAGCTCAAAACACAATGCACGCAGATGAGTATGACACAGTAAGAAAATATCCTTGTGCCTTTTAAAGATTGTTATTGCTAAATTAATTTTCGCTAGGACTATCACTTCAAAGATCCTTTTCACTTGATTCCCCGAAGAATTCAATTCAATTTAAACAGGAACTCACCCATATAAAGAATTTATCTGGCACATCTCTCCCGGAACACAGGCATGAGAATGTCAATGATATCTGATTATTTAAGTACCCAGTGACCTCCCGTCGTATTCCGATATCTAACAATAGAAATGAGTGCGGGGGTGTAATGTGGGTGAACCCGCTCCCTCTCAAACTCGGACAACGCCCTGCCGCTGATTATGAGCGAGATGGAGAGGGTCACTCAATTTGTTTCTCTAACTCCCACGTGTCACGGACACAAAGCTCCCTCTTCTGCTGCTGACCATCGCGTCAGACCGTTGACAAGCGATAATGCGATATGCGATGGAGAGCGGTTTAGGCGAAATCCTTGATAGAAACCGGAAGAATAAACAAGTTCGAGGACTTCAAAATGCTGGAGCTGTGTGCTTAAATAAAGTTTGATTAAGAGCTATATGTTTAAGTAACGCATATTGCACATAGATATCGTGCATTATAAAGTGTAAAAGCATTTTCAACCACAACACATCAAAGTCTATTTTTATTTACATCATGAATTTGAAATAATTCTGTGTCAAAGTTAGATTACAATTTCTGATAAGTGAATTTAAAATGGAGGTCACTGATCTTATATTTCGAATTTTATCTGAGTATTTATAAAATTAAGGTTTGGTTTGGTTGTCCAAATCTTTAAAATGTATCATATGTCTTGGATCCGTATCCTATTTAAATTTTGAAGGTAATGTGGTATTTCAATAATGCGTATTAATACGCCCATTTATTCTAGTAAAATTCATTGATAAATTAAGAAAGTCCTTTTGAGGTTAACGACTCCATATAAATCTTTACATGAAAATACTTTAATTTGTAAAATTACTTACTGTAAATCCATTCTGAATAAAAAAAAAAAAAAAATCCAAAATATTAAAAAATGTTCTCATTATTTTATTATGCCGGATGATTCAAAATAGATATCTCCTGTCCTCGTTTATCTATTAAACCGCTGATGATAGAAATGTACTTCCAATTGCAATATTATACAAATGAAGTACAGCTTTTAGATATGACATTTGTTTTATAGAAGGCTGTATACATATTAAAATACGAAATTTTTTTTTTCATATGGTCCCTGGGTTCTAATAACCTACTTTTTAGAAAACTGTCGTTCTCTGTATATAGAAAACATTTAAAAAATCCCATTCTGTTACGACCAAAACTTGAAGTTTATGAAAATTCAATGTTTACCTGCACTAAAAGTGCTTCTTTCCATTTTTTGTGCCAAATAACACAGAAATTTGATAAAATATTCGAAGTATAATAATTTAGAAGTTTTGGTCCTAAAATAATAGGATTTTTTTATGTACTTCGTAAAAGAAAGACAGTTATCTAATTATAAGACCAAGGAGCTTATAGGAGCAAGGAGCCGTATAAAAATTAAATTTCATATTTTAATCTGTATGCAGCCCCTTGTAAAACAAATGCCATGTCTAAAATCTGTACTTGATTTCTGTACTTTTTGTAATTGGAAGTATGTTTCTATCATCACTGGTTTAAGAGATAAATGAGCAAACATGTATTTTGAATCACCCGGTATATATTGCTTTGGAGGGCTCTGAGACATAATCTGCCGAAATTTTAAGATTATGAGAGAATTTGGAGATGGTCACTCAATTTTTTTTCTCACTGTTATTCCTGCGTATCACAGTTACAAAACTTCATCTCCTGCTTGTGACAATCATGTCCGGCTGACCACAAGTGATAATGTCGTTGAGAGTTTTTTCCCTTAGGATTTATTTATTTACGTAAATCGAACGTATTACAGTAATCAAACGTATGTATAAAATTTTACAGGTTGTACAAAAGTAATGGATGTATTTATGTATACATACCGGTATAGTACTTTACACATAAAAATATTTCGCTGGAATCTACGGCTAATTTCCTCTTTAGAAATCATTTATTTATATAAGTTAATATTGAGTCCAGCAACAATTGTAATATCTCTGATAGCATCATA
This sequence comes from Maratus michaelseni, assembly GCA_963931845.1. Taxonomy (NCBI): domain Eukaryota; kingdom Metazoa; phylum Arthropoda; class Arachnida; order Araneae; family Salticidae; genus Maratus; species Maratus michaelseni. Next base: position 249,137,831 of record OZ007590.1, on the reverse strand, counting down.
GCCCGAGTGTGATCAAAATGTGAAGGCACTGTCACTCCCTATTTGAAAGAACTTCAAATTCAATTCTTACTGTCTCCTCTGCCGTCACGCGACGTGGAAAGTGAATCACTGAGACTTCACTGCGGGGGTGATATGACCCAATTCATGACAATTATTGGCAAAAATGACTCAGAAATCTATCATAGTGGCTTCATAAACATTTCAGAGTGAAGTGACGAAGTGACGGTCACATGAGAGTCATAATCTGACGAATTTCAGGTAACACATTTCGGTGAGAGCTGTGACTGTGACACATCTAATCCTTCCTGGCGACGTTTCGACTGCTTGTGCCATTAACAACTAATAGAAGGGGGCTTTTTTTCCTTTTACTTCGGAGAATTAGTAAATTCACGACTGTAGTTTCAGGAAGCATTTCTCTTGCTTATCATATAATTTAGCAAAAAAGGGGTTATTTTAACTTAAATATAACTGATTACGAAGGAAAAAGAAATTTCCCTCGTTTAGTTTTGATCTCAATTACGTTTCATTATCACTGGTACTGTTGTAGAATCAGATCACATACAGCCAAATGAAACTGAATTTATCAAAAATCATATCTGTGTGTAAACATAATATTCAAAATCTATTCATCTTTCTCATTAGAATCTCTGTATGATTCACAATGCGTTATTTGCATGTTCATAAAAAGAAGAAATTCAAAGCATAATACCTAATGAATATAATACCAACGTATAATATATCGAGTTATTCCTTTATTTCTTACTCTTAACACATTAATATGCTTTTCAGTCAATGATTTCGAATAAAGCGAATGAAAAGATAATTCTACATAACTAATCCCAAGGAAAAAAAATATTTCCTCGTTTCATTCATTAACAGTAAATTCAATGCAAGTGAAATAAAAATTGTAAGGGAACATTTAACACTATTCTGGGTGAGGACCAAAGTGTTGAATAGATTTTACAGCCTGGCTACACTATGGGCTTCAAAGACAGCTCCATTATGTCTTCTGTAATCCGGAGATCAGAGTGTATACGGCGTTGTAGAAAAGTTACGCAGCTGGGCTGCATTGAGCATGCACGAAAGACTGCACCTAATCTACGAATAATGAAAAAAAAAAAGACGGCGTGACCGGTCACTGTTTCGCAGGCTTTTGTGAACGCAAACCAACGTGAGTGCAATAATTCAAGATAGAAGAATAAAAGTGCAACTTTGTGGCATATTCAAAATATGAAAAGGAAAAAACCATCTGTGCGTTACGCGACTGATGTATTTAGAAAGGCTACAAAATAGTGCGTTTTATTACATGATTCACACGCAATTTTTCAGCTTTTCCAAAAGCTAATTTAAAAAAAGTTCATAATATTGATGATAATAATTATAACAGTAATGATTAGCCTCTCTGTTTCTCTTTCTGTGTACGTGTTCGTGTGTAAGAATGTATAGTCCCCACGCCCCCTGAAACAAAAGAACACCCTATACATTTTAATCACCAAATTGTCCAAGGAAAAAAAAAGGAAACAACCATTTGAGTGGAAATTATATCTTTTTTCAATTTATGTTAAAAAATAAGCTGCTAAGGTGATCGCCTTCATCATGAAATACTAAAAAAAATCTGAAATTTTTAATACGAACACATAATTCTGACACTATATTTGGCTAATTCGGTGACATTTAATTTCGGATACCAAATGGTTAATCATTCGGTCAAAAAGTTTAGGAATTATGAACGTTTAAAGTTTGGAACTCCTAATAATACATTCATTTGTAATCATTTGATTCTTTGATAATCTTAGGATCTTATTATACCAAGCGAGAAATCATTCGAGGAAGAAGTTCAGGAATTATGCACATTTAAAATTAGGATTTAAAAACTTCAAATATACATTATTTCTTAACTTTTCCACTGAATGACTTTCAGTTTTGTTTTCTCTAGGACAATTTAGTGATTAAAATGTATGGGGGGGAGGGCTTGTTCTCTCTCTCTCTTTTTTTTTTTTTTTTTTTTTGGCTGACTGTACATATATACAGTGGAACATAATTCGTTCCTGAAGTCTTGGCTAAAGGTAAATGATTACTGGGCTAATTAAAAATGCAACACTGTTGCGTTATGTTAGTGCGCAGCCCAAATCAGATTTGATAACAGACTAAAAAAAAAAAAAAAAAAAAAAAAAAACTGGGTTGTGATTGGTGTTTTGTTATGGCGAATTATTTGCGGAGGAAAATGAGGGGGATGAGGCGTTTCTGTCTGTGGGGGTATTTCTAAGGAAACATAACTCGTATTTATACGAGGTTCGAAGAAAAAAGAATTGGAAAACATGAACGGTTAGTCTGACGAGCGCGACAGGGGTTCGAACCTTGCACCTCCAGTTTACGAGCTTGGAGAGCAGAGACTCACAGCCACTGGTGGGGTCAGATAAAAAGGGATCGTTGGCCAAGGTATCACAGTGCTTATTTAAAATTCAGGCTAAGAATCTGTCATTTTGTCAAGGGTATTTAGGTTATCCATGTATCAGGTGTATCAGGTATTTGTGGGTACCCATTAGAACAACATGCTATTTAATTGCTGAAAACGGAGTTTGTGTGCTTATAACACACAATGCGTGACAAATTAAGTGTGAACGAGGTATAAAAAATTCGTGGAAAAAAGGCAAATGAAGTAAAAAGGGGTTCTAAGAATTTTTACAGTGACTACGGATACATTCGGATATTGATATGACCTATGATCTTGTAAAAAGAAAGAGACAGTCTGGTAGTTTTAATGATTATTTAAAGTAGGCATGGAAAGACAAATAGTCACAATCAGTTTAAGTAAAAATTGTACTTAACATGTTCTAAGAAAATTCTTTCAAACAAACAAACACAAAAACAAAATCAATATACTCACTGAAAGATTATACACGAAAAATATTAAATGTTAAGCGAAAAAATAATGTATAGGGGAGATGGGGGATGAATGGGACGTTCTCAATATTTTAGGCAATAAACTTTTTTTTTAGTTGCTTCCTATCCTGATAGATTTCACTACCATAGTGTGCTTCAGAAGCAAAAGCAAGAGCACATGGCTGTTTTCAGTTTTCTTCAAATTTGCATTTCCTAAAAACTCTGCTTAAAAGTAATTTTTTTTTTTTTTACATTTGAAATTACTTAAATATCTTATGCAAAATAAACAAATAAGATATGTTTTAGTTTTTTATTTCAAAGCTCAATATTGGTAATTAAAATGAATGCATATTAACCATTGTGACAAAATAATTTTTGAGACAAAATGGCTGACAATTGAATATATGCATCATGGGGATGATTGGAACATTTCAAATGGGATGAATGGAACTGTCTCATTCCTCCCTACAGGATGCTGAAAAACATATTTATTAACTAAATAATATTATATAGGTTAATAAATTAATACTTTATGGTAATTATTCTTTTAACATTTCATCCTCATTGTAGCCATCGTATTCAGCCTTAATGCTTCCGTTTATGGGCCTTTTAAGGCAAAACTGAGATGAGTCCAAGATGATTGGCTAACAAATAATCCTGGAGATCATATTACAATATATAATCTCTCAGCTTTTGCCAAGGAGGCATTTTTGTCAGCTTTTAGTACTTAACTTTGAATACGGGGAGGAAAATGTTTGTGTCCCAATCATCCCTGCTGTGGGGATAATTGGGACGAAGAACTTTTTTTTAAATTTCATTTACATTTCTGTAATTAAAATGAATGCATATTAACCATTGTGACAAAATAATTTTGTAGACAAAATGGCTGACAATTGAATATATGCATCATGGGGATGATTGGAGCATTTCAAATGGGATGGATGGAACTCTCTCATTCATCCCTACAGGATGCTGAAAAACATATTTATTAACTAAATAATATTATATAGTTTAATAAATTAATACTTTATGGTAATTATTCTTTTAACCTTTCATCCTCATTGTAGCATTTTTGTCAGCTTTTAGTCCTTAACTTTGAATACGGGGAGGAAAATGTTTGTGTCCCATTCATCCCTGCTGTGGGGATAATTGGGACGAAGAACTTTTTTTTTTTAATTTCATTTATATTTCTGTATAATAATAATCTTGAACAAATATTGTGCATAAGATGTAGTCAAACACTTAATGTATGACATGTGATATATAATATTGATAATAACTTAAATAAAATATTTAAAATAAATATTTTTGTGAAAATGTCCCATTCATCTCCCTTACCATCTATTTTCTTTTTAAATGAGATAAATAATTGGCACTATGAACTACTTATGAGTGAATGAAACTAGGAACTGAAGTAATTTTAGTTTGTGAATTATGTATCTTATTTTATTTATTATTATTCTCATTTTTTTGATATTGCTCGATAGAATTAGAAGAAGACGTGGAAAGCAAATTTTATAATTTTAATAAATATTTTAAATTTTGTGTAGCCATTTTGAACGAAATCTGCATTTATTGCCAATACATAAAATACAAAGATGTAATTATAATAATGAGATCCTTTAATTACATTGAGAAGCAATTAAATTCTTTATAGTATATTTTATCTATCAGCCACAATTATAAGAATTTATTCCATTTTTAGGAAAATTTTAATCACCTGCATTAAATATTATTATCCACATTTTTTTTTGCTATGTTTCTCTTTAATTTCATAATAATCATTTATATATATATATATATATATCACTTCATTAAGTTGTCGGTAATTATCACCTCATTATGTTGTTACAGTAACTATCGTATAAAATTTGTATTCAAATAACCAAAACTATATTATTTCAAACTGCTGAAGTTGGATTGAAAATACACACACACACAAAAAAAAAAAATCAATTCTTAATATTACAACAATAGCTATTTATGATATGTTTTATTTATGTCATTTCAACTGAATCATAATAAACTATAATAAAGAAACTGCCTTATTGGAAGATTTTATTTATACATATAAGAGGGTTTCAATTCATAAATTCTTTCTAATTTGAAATTGCCTTCATGTTGAATACTACTTAAAATCTTATTTCCATACTTACGTATGGAAATAAGATTATGTATGGAAATATTTTATCTAATTATCATTAAAGTTAGTGAACTCCAAAATATATTACATTGTTTTAGCCTAGTTCATGAACATTCAAAGTTTCAAAATATATGCCGTGGAAAAAAATGAAAAATAAAAACGTTACCTTCCTCCCTGTACTAGTAGTGGACATAAATTTATGATGAGTTATAATCTGTTTTGCAGTTTCAGAACTAAATACATAAAAAAAACCTATTTGGACGTTTAGATGATTAGATTACATACTTTCACTAGTACAACTGGAAATCAGTGACCTCAATGCCAGTTGTGCAAATCATTTTTATTTTGATCTCACTTTACATAATGTCTAATATCCTAAAATCTATAATTTAAATTTTTTAGGTTGTATACAGTGTGTTCCCACTTATCGTTGATCAATAGCCAATTCCTAAACAGCTAGTTTTAGATATCGTTTTAATTGCAAAAAAGGAACCAGTTTCGAAAGTGAAAGTACCCTCATAAAAAAAACATGCAAACAAAATTAATGAAAATGAGATATTTTAAAAGAACTGTGCGATAAGATTAACGTTCGCGGTATTTTCGCGTGAATAAAATAGCCATTTAAGAGAGAGTAAAACCGGTATGTGTCAGAGTGGCATAAATTATTATCATATTTGGGAGTGCCAACGACAACACGGTGAGTGAAGTCGCCCGATTTGTTCATGTATCAAAGCGGACTGTCCAATGTGTTTGCAAGGAATGGTGTTCCCCTGATGACCATAAATCATAGCATCAAAACTGTGATTTGAAAAGATTCTAACCCATGTGGACAAAAACAAGTGCCAGGTCTTGTCGATGAAAATCAGATACAAACTGGGCAGGAATTGCCGCAATGAAGGTTCAATACTATCGGTTTCTGAACAAACATTACGAAAGGAACAGTATGAAAAAACATTTGGAGCAAGATACTTCGCAAGAGACAATTTCTTACATCAGCACATATAGTTGCACGTCTCTAATAGGGCAAAAAACACCGAACGTGGACAGTAGCTTACTGGAGACGCGTAATGACATTGGAGTTTCGAGTTCACCAACCAAATGAAACATTCGAGTGGAAGTAAGTGGAGTCTGTATTTCAAATGGAGTTGGTTCTCTCATGGTTTAATTGTATTTATAATAAAATGACTTGGGACACAGATTGAGCTGATTATTAAAATAAATCAGGATATTTATTTACACATTCGTTATGATCAGGTGCTACTCTTCATTCAATATCTTCTTAATGAATAAACTATGGACATCCACCGTTTTAAGGTGACACCAGTCTTGTTCACAAGGCTGCATGCATACGTGACTTGTATGATGAACATTCACAGACCATATAGTACCTCTACTGGCCCGTATAATCACCTATTATTAACCTCATAGAAAATTTGGGCGACTATTTGCTATAACGACTAAAAGATTGACATCAGCATCCCCGCAATTTGATGACCTTAAGGGATTTACTAATGATCGAGTGGCGTCAACTTGTCATACTTGTAGAACCTTATAGACTTCATTTCTCAAAGAATCCAGACGTTTATCAAGGTATAAGGCGGTGTCACATTGTAACGATATCTACAAGGGATGACTAATTTCTTGTCCGCGGATTATATTTGTACCCAGTAATGAATCCTTAAAAGTGGATCGCATGCCGAAGTATGAAAGTAAGACACTAAACATTATAATAACAATTAGTGAATGTTATAAGCATAAATTACAGGAATCGTTTTAGTATATTGCAGTGCGATTGAAATAATTCTGGAAAAAAAAGTTTCTTTAATGGCTCTATAAAATTAAAATTTCTTTTAGATGCGAATAAGAGCAGGCAGAATATACAACCACAGGGTGTGTACGGTTGTCAGGATGAGTACAGTAATAAAATTTTTCACCTTTACTAATCATAGTAAAATATTGTAAATTCTACAATTAAATAAGGTGGTTAGAAATTCTGCGATTTAAAGATTAACTAGAATTTTCCAAATATGAAATAATGGTGTTGTACTCCTTGAAAATTCCAAGAAGTGCACGCATTTTGAAACAATGCAAGGCGTCTCTTGCTATAACCACATCATAACCATGTTATTTTCTTTTCCTTTTTATTAATTATTAACAATTTTATTCACTGTTCCTTTGATCAAAAAATATTTTATGCAACTGGAAAATACGGACAGAAAACAGTTTTCATGGGCAGTCCGTTAGTTAGAATCCAGCTCCAATTAATGAATAAGTTATTTTAAATACCTGCGCCAATACTGTTGTCCATGCAGCGTCAATACTGTTGTCAATACTGCGTCAATACTGTTGTCAGTACTGCGTCAATATTACCTCTCAGCGGTGTTATATATGCGTATATTTATTGATAATATTTTGATTACAAGTTTGCGAAAAGTTATTGATTTAATAATGAGAACTGGATTTCAAAACGTTTGAGAACCCCTGATATATGCATATTTTGAAGTCGCATAAAATACAGAGAACAAAACTGGTATGACGTCATTGAGACACGCCCATAAAGTCGCCTAATGCGTGTATCGTTCACAAAAGCAATTTTGGCCCATATCCACACGCTCAGAACTTATGAATTAATATTTAGCTCGTGAAGATGAGACATTAATGAGTATTTGTATATGTGTGCAGGGCTTAAAAGTAATTTTTTCAACATTATTTTGAAAGATTCGTGTATACGTTTAATTACAAATTCAAGCATAATTGCAAAGTGGCTTTATATGATATTTTTAGGAGGAAGTATTAATTCTACGAAAAATAATTGTCATAAAAGTGGAGGAAGTTCCGTGAATTCAATTAAGAGGGTGAAAAGAGAGCGTGGTTTAATGGTGAAATAGAAGAAAATATCTGCCTATTTGAGATACAGATTAAAACGTACATGAGAAGCATCAGATTCAAACTGTATATTATTTCTAAGCAAGTGCACTTGTATTTTAATGAAACTTCTTAATATAATGGAAACGAAACATTTATTTAGTTTGAAAATTTGCAAATACTTCAATAATTTGTAACATCAATATAATTTTCCTTATAATTTCACTCTTACAAATTTGATAAATTAGTATTACAGTGCAATTTACTAATAATTGTGTTATTTAAATTCAGGCATTTTCAATGAGTTTGTTAGTGCAAGTGTAATCAAATGGAGAATTATTTCAAGATTGGAAAATGTTCGATTATATCCTGTTGTTCTGTTTTCTCCTTACAATTTTGCACAGATTATTTTCGTGGTAATCACATTTTTTAACTTTTACTAATTTGAATATTTTCACTAATCATATTTACTTTATCTTTTGAACATACTCGTTAGATATTTTTAATTTTATTAGAATTGTTTAACTATGTCAAATATGTTATTCGACATATTCTGCTATTAGTTTTTTTTTCATCAATTACGAAAAAAAAGTACACGGTTAATTAAATCAAATAGCAATTTGAAAGAGAAAATTAAAGAATAAAATAAAGAGAAAAAGAAAATAAAGAAATGTTGATGACATATGACATTAGCTTATGATTTTTAGAATAGTTAATGATTTTTCTTTTATTTGGGAACATTTGTGTATTTTCTGTTATAATAGTAACTTTATTTATGTATTTAGTACGCGAGTGCTAATTTCTTTTTCTGTGCTTTCATGGTACTTTTAAAAATGTACACTGCGTATGAAAGGATGTAAACTTGATAAACGTACAAAGTGATAAACAAACATAACATTGTGATACACCATAACAAACATAACAAAATAACAAACATACGTAAACAAACATAGTGATATACAACATTTAGTTAAAGATATTAAAGAGCTTAATGTGTTTCCTTCTTCGTTTTTTACTGTGCTGATGCATGCAGGCTTATAATTATTTTGTCAACCATATAATTATTTTATTAATCACTTTATCAATAAATATTTCTTTTTTAGATAAAAGAGAAATAATTTTTAAGTATTTGACTGTGTACCTAACCAGCATCCATGATAATGATTTCCTTCTCAAACAACACCTAGCTTTAAGGAAAATGGCAAATTCTTACAGCTGAAAAATTGTTGATAGGTAAGAATAGAAAATGATTGATTTATAGAGCTTCAAATTTTGGCATGTATACAGGTTGACGTACTCCTTTCCTTTACGAACAAATCCCGAAAAATACGTGCAGAAGTATGAGAGGGAGAATAAATATAATAAAAACTTTAAAGATTAGGAAACAGAAAGTTATTACGTTAGGATATAAAATTAAATAAACATAATACTGACACAATAATTGCATAAAATAATAGTTTTTTTGGAAAGAAGGTGGTTAGTTATTATATTAAAAAAATAGGAAATAATGTTATAAATATTTTATTACCATGATAATCAATATGAAGTGCATGATGAGCAACTTGATTGATAAGGAGGGAGGGGGGGGGGAATCGAGAATATTTATTATATAGTCAATTTCTTATGCTTCTGATACGGACTTCATACACAGAATAAAAATAGGCATTATGAATTACACATTCTTAAAATTAAAATCATAAAGTATGCGGTGGTCAGTTTGTGATGACAGAGAGCAGATGCTGTTAATTTACCCTGTTTGTAAAACATGTTTGTTGAACATGAAAATACTTACTTTAGACTTTATAGCATCCAAAAAGCCTATATTTCGGGTTGAGAAAACTAATACATCATAAAACTACTCGGAAACGTTTCCGTAAATTATTGCCAGCAAAAAATTTTATAAATCTTTTATAAATGCTTTTTTAAATCTCGAAAAGATATTGGTGTAAGAGATTTCTAAAGGTAAAGAATGCCTTTCAGAATCGTGGTTAACTTGTAAGAGATTATTGCATATTTTCGTTCGTGGAAGTATTATATTGTGGCAGATTGTCCGCAGCACGTCGGCAGGACTTATCACTTATCTAGAATATGAGAGAATCTTTGCGAGTAATACGAAAGGAAACTCTAAGAATGCTGTTTAAAAGTATTGCATAATTAGCTTATACCAGGTGTGGCGTTTTTATAATTTATAATTTTTTCAAGAGATGGCGCTGGAAACAAGGGTTGGTCACAGTCTAACCTCTTATGTCATTTTGTAGCTATAACAGTAACTTTGAAAACACCATTGATGTCTAAATGATTTCGAGTTAGCGTGATATATTTTTTTTGTGGGTAAACAATAAACATGTCCAGTTTCCAGTCAAATAAAGAAAATGTGTGGCACGTACTGCTTTTCTTGTTCATTCAAAAGAAAAACGAGAGTGAATGCCGTCGTATATTTGTGGAAACATGCGGTGACAATGTCTCAATGCAAGATGACTTAAAAGACAAAGAAATCCCGGGTCAACCGAAAAAAAAAATGAAAATGCCGAATTGAAAGCATGGTTGGACGAAGACAATAAGAAAATTCAACAACAAATTGCAGAGAGGTTAAATGTTGGTCGCCGAACCGTTTGTGATTATTTGCATGTCATGAAGAAGATCCAGAAGGCTGAAATAGGGATAGCCCATAAGTTGAACGACAGACATATGGAAAAGTGAAAAACGGCGTGCAAAGTTTTGTTTTCTAAGTATGAAAGAAATATTTTTTTTGCATCGTATTATAATTGGAGACGAAAAATGGATATATTTCGCGAACCCAAAACGCAGAAAATCATTGGTTGACCCTGGACAACTATCAACATTGACTGCAAGACCGAATCGCTTTGGAAAGAAGACAATGCTGTGCATTTGGTGGGATCAGAAAAGTGTCGTGTGTACAATGAGCTTCTGAAACCAGGTGAAACAGTTAATGCCGTTCACTACCGTTAAAAAATATTCAGTTTGAACCATGCTTTGATTGAAAAGCATCCATATTGGGCTACAAGACATGGAAAAGTGATTTTGCAGAAAAACAAAATCCTATCACGCAGAGCAAAAGCGATTAGAGACACCATTTATACACTTGGGTGGGAACTCTTACCAAACCAGCCGTACTCACGAGACTTGGCCCCTTCCAACTACCATTTGTTTTCCACTATGTCTCACGCAATGTCTATGAAATCCTTCAACAACTATGGAGATGGCGAAAAATGGCTTGATGACTGGACCCCCTCAAAAATCACGGTTTTTCTGGGAGGGTATCCACATTTTACCAGAGAGATGGAAAAAATGTGTTGGCGATGGCGCACATTGAATAAATCATTTTTTACCTTTCTCTTAAACTATATGTGTTTTTTTATGAAAAAATTAAGAATTATTAACCGCTTTACCTTGTATACTTAGACTAGTTTATATATTTTGTATTCGCTATATGAAATAATATCAATACTTTCAGATTCAAATCATGAGTTTTCGTGAAGGCAGAGAAAATATGAAAATGCGTCCATGGTAACGAAGAGATTAAAAACTGCTGGTCTAGAACTTGTGACGTGACCCTCGGGACCGATCAATAATAGAGTAGCCAATGAGACAATTATTTTTGATAAAACAAACAAGTTTATTAAAACAATGAGTAAATGAGGATTGCAGTGGAGCGGGCAAGAACGGGCATCGTACGGGTTAGCTGACCTGTACGATGGTCAGCTAACTCTCAAATAAACTAAATGAAAATTTACTAATTCTAAAACTGAACGTTCGGAAGGGAAAACGGATTTTCAAAATCGTGTCACAAGAAAACTGCTATGTCGAAGAACACTATCGCTGAAAACCCTTTAATCATTTCAAAACCCTTTAAGCACTTCAAAAATACATTAAACGTATCTAACCAACTGAAATTCTGTGGACTCCAAAATTTACTTTATGAAAGTACGTAGATTTAACGTCTTACCAGGACGTAAGCTCCTCAGATAACACTGAACGTCAATATCTTTGAGCACGTGATAATAATGCAAACTTCAAATATGAAAACGAGAAACTCCAATCCAGATATTCTTTAAATCCAGGATTACACTAAATCCGCATGTTTCAACTCTAACTAGCACATTATACCCTCCAGCTGACAACAGTGAGCTAATTAGCATATAACCACACAAGATAACCATGAAAACCAGATTCAGGGGGGGGGGGTTGGCACAGTCATACTTGCGAAAGTCAGAGAAACGACAGATAGGTGGCACTTTCACGCACAAGTGTTAGATGTCGCACAACACGTTCACAAATTAGGCTACCCTCATAAGTGAGTAAGTAGTCAGATACTGCCATAAATTATAGGTATGGTAAAATCTGCAAGCATATTCCTCCTATAACAGTCCCATAACAGTCTTTGTCAGAATTTAAAACCCTCCTAATTTCTGAGATCTATCTACAAATCTAAAAAATCTAAAAACTTCCAGAGCCCGCAACATCAAACTATTCGTATTTTATTGGTTAACCATCGATTTCACCCAAAACTGAGCAAAAGAATAATTTCCAACTTTTACGCTTTTTCCTTACTACTGTATGTTTAAAATAATGATTGCCTTATTTATTCGCCACATTTCAGGTATTAAATCAGGCGTAAATTACTATTAAAATATAGTAGTAAGAAAAAGCGTAGAAGGTTGCAGTTGTGCAAGCGTCTGCATACAGATATTCTTTAGAGCAGCTTTTGACTGATACATTCACTGTCTGATATGAAAATTTTCACCGCGAAATTGTAAAGAAACTAAAACATTTCCCGATGAAAATTGTGAGGATATTTATCACTACCTAAAAGTATCATCAACAAGTTATGGCATTTCCATCCAAATTTCGATACGTTTTGGATGAAAATTCATGTTATGGAGTGAGTCTGAGATCATTGGTCTTTGACAATTCATTTGTTGCCGATGAAAGGTCTTTTTTGGCTTATGATATTTTGCTTATAGAGAGATTTACTTCCTTTCTAATAATATATTTATATGTTAATGTTGACGCTTTTTAGTGGAAACCAATTTTTTATATGGCCCATGTCTGACAGTGGGGAATCCATAATTAATACTTTCAGTATAGGTCTTATATAGACTAGGAAAGCAAACTTATTTACATTCATCAAAAGCTAGTCCATTTTTCATATTCAGTCATCGTCTTCCAGGATCTTGAAACATATTTTTGTAACATGCTGTCTATCCCCTATTCCAAGTCACCAGAACTAGTTTATTGTTGTTTTATTTATAAATCCTCTTTATGTAATCCTGTGTTTTTACTTCAACACCTAAGTCATTTAGTTTGGGCTTTTCTGCCATGTCCTTGTACATCTACATAGTTCATAACAGCCACATTGCAAATATTTGGTAGATTTTAAGACTATATATAAAAATTTTCAATTTCACTTATTGTACAATTAAATTTAAATGTTTTTAAATTTAAATTGTTTTTGTGTTACACCCTAGCAGCAATATAGTTATAGATGGTATTGGATATATAGGCATTAAATATTGGTCCATAATTGAGGTGCTTATATTTTGCCAGTATTGGTACATTACTGGCAAGAAACCATTCGTCATTTCACTGCTATCATTTCCAATGTAAAATATATATTTCTGCAATTTGATTGCAAATATTTCTAATTCAAAGCTGACATTTAATCAACACTGGTATTTCATTGGAAATATTTCTGATGAATGTAATATTGGCGCAGTACTGTTTCCAAATATAACTTGTATAGCCTGTATTGATTTGCTATTAGCGATTTCTCTGTGTCTTTTAATTACTGACTCTGTTTTTCTACATAACTTTGACAATATGGAGTTGCTCACAGCTTAAATTATGTTTAACTTCTTCACAGCAAATGAAATTTTAATGTACATAATCATATCAAAATCCACAAATATGAAAAATATTAAAAGATCAATTAAGTTGACAAACTTAAAATGTCCCACAACAATAACAAAAAATCCTGTTATTGTCATTTGCACATTGTTGAAAAAAATGTAAAATTTTGAAAATTTTATAAAGAATCCTTAATGTTCATTTTTGTTATTAGAATATCAGTTTTTTAAGAGTTACCTAAAGAAAAACTTAATTTATTTCTTAAAATTATGTTTAACTTATCCCTAGAAGTAAAAATTCAATGTATATATATATATATATTCATATCAAACTGCGTAAATGAAAAAACTTTCAGAGAACAATCAAGTTGACAAACGTAAAATATTCCTCAGCAATAACAGAAAATCTGGTTATTGTGATTTATTTATTGTTTAATAAAATGTGAAAGTCTGAAAAATCTCACAAAGAATCCTTAATGGTCATTACAAAACCAATGCTTCTTTCAAAGCGTGAAATAATTTTAGCAGTCAACAAATCATCTTCCCTCTCAGAGGCTATTTTTAAGCTTAAAACTTTTCACTGAGATAAATAGTCCTAGTAATGCTTATTCACACACATTTTCTCCTCTTTTAAAATTTGTCAAGCACTACTTTGACAAATTATGCTTACTCACTATTTTGGACTCTTAGATTTATAGCTCCATGTTTTGTCACTTAAATTGTTCTATGTAAATAAATTCCAGATACTTGTTGAAAAGAAAGTTTCATATTCTTGGAAACATTTTGATATTTGGTAAGTAATAGAAGCGTCCAGAAAGATACAAATATATCTTTTGAGAGTGAAGAAATGAGGCGAATGAAGATATTTATTAATCATTTTAATGGAATATACTGATGAAAAGAGTGTGATTCTTTAAATCTTTTAATGATTATTTAGGTCGCGTGAGTTTTGCCTTGCAAAAGTGAAAAAGGAAAAAAAAAGCTTTTCTTTAGAAAGTATCCATAAAAAAATATTTTTACGACTTGTGATAATATGAATGTGAAGAAGATTCATTTAATACTGAAAAAGCTGTATGCTGTGTGACATACTGAGTTTCAATAATAATAATAATAATAAAACTGTCACAAAATTAAAAAAAAAATATATAGTACACTCTAAAAACGACATTTTCAAAACTGAGCCAAAAAAAAAAAAAAAAAAACTCAAATTTGAGTATATCGCATAGTCAATATGGCTCCGAATCAAAATTACTCAAGTTTGAAACATGTATATACTCATTTCTGAAAACATGCACGCACTCAAGAATAAAACATCAGGTGCTCATATTTGAGTATGTCCATGTTTCAAAAATGAGTATGAACTGACTTCTATGTGCTCATTTTTGAGTATTTCCATGTTTCAAAAATGAGTTTGAACTGATTCTAATCATTTTTGATTATATCCATGTTTCAAAAATGAGTATGAACTGACCTCTATGTGCTCAGTTTTGAGTATGTCCATGTTTCAATATTCGGAGTATTTCTGGTATTTCAGAATTGAAAGCATTGGGTCGTCATATTTGAAATAAAAAATTTCATAACAAAATGAAAACATCGATTTACTCAGATTTGAAAGAGTCATTTTTCTCAGTGTAAAAGAAAACGAATAAAGCATTGAACATATTATTTTCAAAATCCGATAAACAAATAAAATTAAATTTCAACTAACTTGATATTTCTCTTCTTTTTAATTTTTTATCTTTTTACGTGGAAAAGTGGTACCCAAAACATCTTCACCTCGCATTTGACTCTGCGTAATTAAATTATACGACGGAAGTCAATGTTACTCAGAATATGTGCTTTTAAATCAATGCGGGTTTAAACTGTTACAATTATGACAATCCAACAAACATGAAAGTTAAGCGCACTATTTGAAATTAATACGTAATTTGCTTTTAATTACTACAAATTTTTGTGTTGGAAAATTTCGTAAAAAAATGCTTCTACTTTATACGGTTCATGATATGTGTGCTTTTGTTTTTCACACTCTTTCAACTAAAAATTCTAATGTTAAAAGAAAGAAAAAGATCTCAATTTGTTGTAAACATTCCATTATTTTTCATTTCATACGGGACACTTCGAGGAGGTATGATGTTTATTCTTTGTATAAGTATTTGTCTTTACCAGAATTTATTCTGAAATGCAACAATGTAAATACATCTTGAAATTCCAGAAAAAAAAATATTTATCTATACGTAGTTAGGAGAGCAGTTAATATTCTTTATAAAATGATTAATTTTCTTTGTTTTAGTTTTTCTTGACCATCACCAGTTTTAGACATAATATGTACCGGGCTTCATTATTTTAGTTCACGTGCCTGCATGAGAGTAAGTAGTCACAAAATGGTTGTAGGTGTATAAGCCGAAATAATGAGAGATTCCCTGAAGGTAGTATGTGTTAAGAGATTCGTGTTATCAAGACGCATTTTCCGAAATTTATCAATTGCTCTTGCGACCGGGTAAATTAAACGAAACTTTGTAAATAATTAAAAATTCTGTGTATAATTACTTAAATAATATTAGCACATTCCCTAGGCATTAAAATATTGCTATTCCATATTAAGTAACATCATACGTAGTAAAAATGCAACATTGAAAATTTATAAAAAAATAAATATACGAGACAATTATTTGATATCTGTATGAGAATACTTAGAAATTTCATGATGTAAGTATCAAATTAATTTCATGATTGTATCAGAAATATTCGCGTTAGTAGATGGCAAAAAATTAAATTTTGAGAATAAACTTAAAGACATGTGAAGGGGCATACATAATGCATTTTATCGGGCGAAGAGTATTTATTAATTGTTCTCAAACTTTATTCGTATTTCCACAATTTTTCGTCTCAAAAATATTTTTTTTAGGGTTACTTTTATAGAGTATCCTGATTTAATTCCAACGTTCTATGATCTTTGGTTACATGGTTAGCTCGAGGAGCTTTTTTTTTTTATATGAAATGATTTTATATTTTCCAGTACCATAAGTTTTATTTTACAAGGCTTGATTATACATTTTTGTTCTGTTTATTAACGTTTCATGTATAGTTTCTATCGCTAATTTAAACTAGTTGTTGGGCGCCACCGTAATACTTACCCATCATGGATATGCATAATATAAAATATGAAAATAAAACATGTGTAAACTATTTATAAAATGCATTGCAATTCGAATAAAATCGTGGCATGATAACGTCATAAGCTCTATTACTGAATTGAGCAAAAGAAACATCCTTATTACTCCAAAATTTATCATCATATTAACTAACGGTTTACTGCATCGGATTAAGCGTCTCATTTACAATTGAAATATATCTGAATTGAAAATTGAATGAAATACAGGGTCATGAAAAATCAAAGATTGTGGAAAATATGATTACAAATATCTCGGCAACTAATTATCTGATCAACTTCATTTTTTATGCAAAATTTATGTTTTTGTATTGCCTTTTATATAAACTCCTTAAAATAAACAATTTCGAAAAATTTTATATACCTTTTATCAGAACGAATGTTTCAAGAGTCCGAAAAAAATAGTTTCGGATAATCGAGGTTACTGAAATTCAATAAGCTTCTTTCCATTAATACATACTAAGTGCATACAAAATTTCAAGTCTATATCTCAATTTGTTCGGGAGATAGAGCGTTTACAGACACACAGACACACACACAGTTGGACGGCAAAATTTCTTTTCTAAAAATATGTTTTTTTGGAATCTCCAGTGTCCAAAACGTGTAAATCCGTCTTTTTTTTTTTTTTTTTTTTTTTTTTTTCGATTTTCAAAACGATTACAAGATTTACCCTACATTACGTATGATGGGTAAGTAATATATTTTTAAAAATTTTAATTCAAAAGAGGGAAAAATAGGGAATGTTTTAAAAGTCATTCATTAAATGACAAATTTATCCGTAAACTTATACATATATTTGATACATTTTTCTTTTCCTTTCTATCTTTTTTTGTATTTTAAATTATTTTTGAACAGTTTCAAACAAAATTATCATAAACTAAAATTAACTGACTGAATAAATGAGTTTAATTATTTTGAACATTTAATCTCACATATCGTAACTCTCTATGGTATCAAATCCTGCATAATCGCCATTAACATAGAAATTATACTTAATAGATTTTTTAAGTGTTATTATACAAAAAAACAAAACAAAAAAACATAAAATAAATAATAATAAAAAAATAAATAAATAAAAGAATAAAATCACATTTGAATGAATCTTTACTTACGCATTTTACTATTCTAGTTTTTATGCATGAAGTATTTATGATATAAATTGTTTTAAGTAATTAAAATACAGCGGATTTTATTCGAAAATAATGACACTCAGACAAAACAAAATGTCTTAAAAAAGTACATTTTGAGCAAGCAGCACGAATTTATTATGTTTGTGTTTCATATAAAATGATAAGATAAATTAATTTTCTATTCTAAGTGGTGCAGTAATTAATGTAAAGATGGGTTGTCAGTTTTCTAAAACATTTCATTAATTAGCGTCTCAACTTGAGAGTAATGGCCCCAGCTTTAAAATTATAACAGATGCTTATAAATACAAAACAAACTTAAGTAATTATTATTGAATTGAAATTACTTTAAAAATAATATGTGTTTTGAAGATGACTGCTATCGGGGGAGGGCAGAAAATGAACAAAAATGTTTATGTTAGAAGTAAATGAAATTTTAAATACTTTTTTAAAAATGTATTTGATTGCATCCATACATTTTAGATTAGTTTTTGCTACTTATATTTTAATTTCATTACGACATCTATTTGAAAGAGGTATTTTTTGTATAATTATTCAAATACCAGTTTAACCTAATAGTAAAATGTCCAACAATTACAAAAGAACAAGTTAAGTACAAATAACAAAGTTAAGTACAGATAATTTACACTGAGAAAAATGACATTTTCAACTCATTCATATATTCTAGACATTCTTTATTTCTTCTTTTTATGATTTTTTTAAATTATTTATTTACTGTTTCTTAAACAATGAAACATAAATAATCAATTAAGAGCTTAAAATAAATTTATAGCATCATCTTGTAATAGGACCTTGATATATCAGATTAAGCTGCTTCTATAATCTTGTCATAATTTGGAATAATATTTAAACGCAAATTCTTTTATAGAATTTTAAAGAATTATTATTATTAAATTTTAATATTGCACTGAGAAAAATGATACTTTTAAATCTAATTAAATCGATGTTTTCATTTTTTTAATGAAATTTTTGTTTCAAATATAACGTCCCAATTCTGAAATACCAGAAATACTCAGAATATTGAAACATGGACATACTCAAAACTCAGCACATAGAGGTCAGTTCATACTCATTTTTGAAACATGTACATACTCAAAAATGAGAACACAGATGTCAGTTCATACTCATTTTTAAAACATGGACATACTCAAGTATGAGCACATGATGTTTTATTCTTGAGTGTGTGCATGTTTCCAGAATTGAGTATATACATCTTTCAAACATGAGTAATTTTGATTCGGAACCATTTTGACTATGTAACATGAGTATTTTTTGCTCAATTTTGAAAATGGCTTTTTTAGAGTGTACCATTGTAATCATTGTATGAAGTATTTGTTGGAACGGATGAATGGAGAAGGTGAACTTTCAGAGCATGCACGGGTGTTTAGGAAAGCTAATAGCGAACGTTAAACTTTAAAGGCAGCGCATAAAGCAAACATTTTTTATGGCAATACATATGGATTAGATTAATTTTAACACAATTATTCTAATAATATTCTAATCATATGAGTTGTAATTTCCAAACTGGGCAAAAAAATGTCAGGCCATGATTCGAACCAGGGACCTTTTGGCTAAAGCTGCCAATGTTCTACCAACTGAGATATTCTGAATGAATCTGGAGGATCTAATTCACCTAGCTAACCTTATTGATCATAGCATCTAGTATGACATTTGAATCTTCTCAACAGAATAAACCGCAAGCAATAGAACTCCAGTATACACTTGATACGTAATTACACTAGATGAATGTTAACACAATAATTCTAACTGGTAAATAAACCTTATGACTTTTAATTTTCCAACTAGGCAAAAAATGTGCAGGCCAGAACTCGAACCCGGCACCTCTTGGATGTTCAGCCAATAGTCCCCGGTTCGTTGTTCTATTTAGTTGGTAGAACATTGGCAGCTTCAGTCAAGAGGTCCCTGACTCGAATCCTGGACTATTTCGTCCAGTTGGAAAATTACAACTCAATTCATAGGGTTGCATGTTGGAACAGAAACACCGACCAAAATGTACATTCTAATCACGAAGTACGAATTATGGCTATATCTTATGTTAAAATAATAGGATAAATTAACTTTATATTTTAAGTGTTATTGTAATTAATGTAAAGATGGACAGTCAGCTTTCTAAAGTATTTCAAATTAGCGTAACTTAACAGATATATTAAAAAAAACTAATTGGAATTTAATAATAACTGCTTAATGTTTTGTATTTATACGCATCTTTATAATTTCACTTCAATTATTTTCTGCAGAATACAGTTTTAATATCGTTTATTTTCTTCATTGTTTCACAAATAAAGATTCACAATATTTCCTTGCATATATATTAAAAGCTAGACCCCTAACATTAACAAATGTCTGGCAGTATTTTTGGTGTACATTTCCAATGAGCCGGATACTTTTAAATTCTAAAAACTTGCATTGATAGTGTAATTCTATTGATACGTTGTTGAAAAAAGCATTTTATAATAATGATAAAGATTTTGACTTTAAGACGCAATTCTATTTGTTTTATTGCAATAACATAGATTTTGACAACTGTCGATTGTCTAATGAGATCGACTTGACGGTGATAACTACATGCTTCATAAAAAAAATCAGGAAGTTAGCTTTTATCACTTCTTCTGCATGAAATATGAATGTGGGTGCCTTAAAAAGTCAAAGCATGCAAATTTATTCCAGTTAGAAAATTAAAACATTTTTTTAAATTTACATATTTTTTCTGAAGAGAAGTAAAAAAGAAAAAAAAACTATATTTGTTTTTTATAGATTTCTTTAAAGATTGATCAAAATATTTGTATCCATTATAAAATCCATTTATTTTATTTTCTATCGAAAATATGTGTAGTATACGTATTCTCATGAATATGTAATACGGGATTTCTCATGAGTGATTAGAAAATATTTCTTTACTGTAAATTTTATGTCCATTCTGAATTTACTACATAACGTTTTGGAATCATTGCTATATAATTTTGGGCAACAAAGACCGTTCTTCAGTTGAGTGCGTTGGGGTGTGTTTCTAGGCAGTTTTTTACTCTGTATATTAAAATAAAATCTATTATATATAACAAACATACATTACTATTAATTTTTAATATACTCAGAAACATCTGGATCGTAACGATTGCGGACATACAAAGCAACAAATTCTAAAAATAAATCGAATTGGGTACTTATAAGGACAGAAAGTTACAATACGATGCTATGTGAATCTCATTCTTTTGGCATGCATCAAAACCTCATAGCAGTGGAACTTCCAGGAAGGTAAGGACAGAGGTTTCTGAGTCGTACTCACTCCAAAAAGTTTCATTCAAATTAATAAAAATAGCGAATGAAAACTACTTTATGTTTATTACTGTTGTCCCATATCATAAAATATTGCTGACTTATATGGGGTTCATTCTGTTTATCATCCCCAAACTTAGCAAAACTTCATGCTGTCACCCTTCGAAATGTTTTGCGGTTCACTGACAAAGGGACGGAATGTATATCATGAACAATAATCTCGAATGAAACTTTGGAGACACAATTTGACAAATAATCAGAAACACCTTAGAAAATGAGAATTTGAAACAAAACCGCTCATAACACTTATACAGGGTGATTTTTTTTAAAGTTGTGAAAGTAAAACCCTATAACTAAAGAACCACTGATTCAAATGACCTGAAATTTCATCTGTATGCTACCAAAACGATGGGATATTTTTAGGCGTGGTTGAAGAAAAAGCTTAAAATCGCACCGACAGATGGCGCTGTATATGCAGTGAAGTCGGGAGACGAGCTTGCACACGACACATGCACAGTGGCGATAAAAACGTGAAACACGCACATCTCGTGTTCATTATTCTACTGATATCCTCGCAATGACTGTGCCATTGACGGACTGTGCGTCGTTAGTGAAACTGTATTATTAGAATAATGATAGCGCAGCAACTGCTCTGAGGAGATTCAGGACATTTAAGAATTTAAGAAAAGGTCCAATGGCAACAGAAGGCCTACGGAAGATGGTTTCTGAAAGTACCGTCCATTGTTTTCCTCCCACTGACGATACTCTTTGTTTCTGTTAACTTACAGCGCCATCTGTCTGTGCTATTTTAAGTTTTTTTTTAACCACGCCTAAAAAATTCCCATTCCTTTGGGAGCATACTGGTGAAATTTCAGGTTATTTTGATCAGTGGTTCTTTTGTTATAGGATTTTACTTTCACAACTTTAAAAAAAAATCACCCTGTACATCTCCTCTCATATATTCACATATTCCCCTTATAATTCATACGATTCACTCACACACTTCATACTTACGTTCCGTACTCACATTTTCACTCAAATAATTTTGTAAAAATTTTTATGTTTCACTCACATTTTTGTTTTATGTATTCCTTTTCTGTAAAGATATACGAACATTGCAACCATGGCCTTAATTTAGTTTTTTGATGGACAGACATATCATGTTTGGAGCGGGGATCACATCTCTTAACCGCCCAGTTCTCATCGCATCCTCAGGAATGTGCCTCTATTTTCCTCCGTAATACATAAAAAAAATCCCCGCAGGCAAGTGCAAGCCCAACTATATGCTTTTTTGTGAACTAATGAAGGTGTTACTATCTGACCAATACTTGCAGTTATAATTAGATATGTTTTATAACTTTCTAAACTTCCTCATGCTCTTCTCACTCGCGATACTTCGACTTTGCGTAAGTTTTGTGTTTACCGTGACTTTCCAAAGATGAATAGTGACATTGAAATTTTGTGCGTGAAAATAGTTAAGGAATCATTGCTCCAGGGACTAGTGCACACTACAATGTGCGGAACTATAACAACCAAATAATAATAATAAAAACATTAACATTTCATTTATTAGTGATATTTAGAGTTTAAAAAAATAAAAACAATTTAAAAACCAAAAATTGCTACAGTAGATACTATGTAGGAATTGAAGGATTAATGAAGCATTGTTCAACATTAATCTGCACAGCAAAATGTTTTTAACATTTTCCAACATAGGTGAAAAGTGTTTATGAATTAGGTTTATCCGTCTGCCCCCTGTGCTCTATGAAATTGATATATATTATTGAGGTTTACTATGGCATGTTCGGTATTTAAAATGAAATGTGTAGAATCTGTAGTTCGCTGATAGCGTCGCGCTCATAAGAATTCCATTACATTCCTGTCTATGGGGAAAAACCGTTTGCGGTGTATTTTAATGATGTTACACTATATACTAATTAATTTTTCAGCAGAGCTGAAATCACGCTGTAAATTACTGAAATACAAAGGATGTGAATTATCACTTTACTAAACAGCGTACAACCAATAGAGTGAACAAATGTCCAGACTGGGGTTCGATCCCGGATGACCTACCCGGATGCTCATGATTGACGTTCCATCTTGTGCTGCAAGGTTGTAGCCTAGCCATAAAAGAGTGAGAAAATGCTAGACCGGATGTCGTCCGGATAGCTTAATTGGTAAAGCACTTAGTGCGCTATACCAAGGGTCCGGGATCGAACCCCGGTCTGGACATTTTTTCATTCTATTGGTTGTACGCTGTTTAGTAAAGTGATAATTCACATCCTTTCTATTTCAGATGTTACACTAGTTAAAACATATTGAAATTGATATATATTTATATCACTGAGATGCACTAGAAGTTGCTTACTATAGGGTGTGCATAGCATTCATCGTTCATTTATAGGGACACACAAAATATTCAGTTGCAGCACTGTCTATGAGCAATAATTGCTGGAAGCGCGTTTTCAGATGTGGCACGCATTTTTATATTTAGGTACTTTTTAGCATATTATTTGGTGCGTATAAACTTTATAGATCACAGGATTGTACAAAAGATCTTGAATACATTTAAGTTTATTGACAGAAAATGCTGAAGGGGCAGTTTCAACTCTGCCACGTGTTTCCTAACTGAACAAAATTTTAGCCTACTATGTAGTATATATACACATTTATAGATCATATAAAGTGCTACACAAGATATTTCAGATATTGGTAACTGCTGAAATTGGGTTTTCAAATGTTGTTAGGCGTTTTACAAATTTTTATAACTTATATATTGTAATTAGTATTCAATTTAGCATCTTCATTTAAGGTGAAATATCACCAAGCATTAAGAATCAAATATTGTATTAAGTATTGCATTTCAATTGTACAGAGTATTGAACCGTGACTTGTAACGTGAAAGAATTGATTTGTAATCGAGCATTATTGTTCTATTGAGAAACACAGAATTTTATCGAATTTAGCGACTTGCGCGAATGTTGGCAGCCTCCTGTGCAATTTTGTAATAGTAAACACCTCTGCCGGGTGGGGCTAGTTGAGCTTAAGCCGAAAGGTAGTCCTCCCCGTCCGGTTAGACCTTCACCTTGTTTATTTAGACATCATCTTCCCCCTTTTAAAAGGTGAAGTTTTGTTAGAGTATTTTGAATGTTTTGAAAAGTATTTCGTAATCTATGCTCGGTGCTTGATTTTTCGTTCTTGTTTTTCTTGTTCATTCAAAGAGCCGGGAAAAAATAAATGTGCCATTGGATCTCCCTTGATTACATTTCGTATAACAAAATAAATTAGTGTTCAAAATTAGCATATTTTTAAATATGTAGAATAACGTTTTTTTTTTTTTTTTTAAACTGACACGATGAAAATATTCTTGAATATAATAAAATAAGCTTGATGGTTTTTTGTAGTACTTTGGACTTTGTGGGCGGATTTTATTCACATTGTCAAAATAAGATTTATCTTCGGATTGTGCAATCGAAATAATTAACACGGTGACAAAAACTTGGAATTCAACTAAATTAGATTTATTTTATTTCTTTCTTTTACTTGAATACATTTTAGTTCTAGTTAAACTAAACATGAGGTTGGATTCTTCATATTAATTATTTTTAAACTAAAAACAAGTTTGGATTCTTGATTATAATTATTTTTTAACAAAAAGCATTTTGCAGCTCCATTGAGAACGAGTTTTTTAAACTCTTAGTACATTTAGACAAAATTAATTAAAACTCTTGAAAACTACATGGAAACAATTTCGAAAACTTCTTTCTAAAAAACGAATTACGTGACAACCAAGTATTAGTAACATCAAGACCGTGATGAAAATAAACCATGATAAATAAAATAAAACCCACACTACTTAGAACAGCAGCAGGCGCATTAAAATACCCAAAAATTCAATGCATTTTTAAAACTGCACAGCATCTCTATTTTTCAAGCGAATATAATACCAGTAGTTAAAAATGAGATATAGAAATTAAGTATCAGACGTGAAAAAATATTTTCCGTTTTTTGTAACGAAACAATACTCTCTAATTAATAGAATTAAGTTTTCCATCTAGAAAATGAACGATCATGGCCAATTAAACCGGCAAATTATACTTTCCGAGCGTATTGTCATGTAAAATGTTTTTGGCTATTAAAAGTAGATGATAAAATATTTAATTAGAGAAAGATGAGCCGAAATTTTTATTTAGTAGCTCAAAAACACATTTAAAATTACAAGCACTAATTAAGGTTTCACAAAATCTGAATACAAAATGATTAGCGGAATTAATGTATTGCATTACTCAGTTAAAACAGTTTTAAATTGTCTTTCAGAAGTAATTTCGTCTCCTAAGGTAATTATAAATTTCATTTAAGTGTTGCCCACCTTCTGTAGAATTAGAAATCTGTTTTGAAGCTTTACGAATTAATAGGAATAAACGATAAGCTCTTTAATTTTCTAAAAACAAAAGAATTAGGAAATGGGAGACTGAAATAGTTGTTTGCCGGTTTAACCAAATTAAAATAATAGTTTCTTTTAAAAGAACCGATAAATTAAAACCCTTTTGCAAATCTATTGTTAAACAAATTAGTTCATGAAATGAATATATTAAGATTTTTTTTTTGTCTCGTACGTAATTTTTTTAAAATTTGAATTCTACATTAATATAGGGTTTTGTTTTTTTACCAATTGCTGCCTAATGCATGGAAAGGTGTGTTTTAAATTAGATAGTTAAAAAAAGTACAAATAAGCATTAACGACTGTATTTGTTAATTATAGTAATACAGTACTTTTTTTTCGACGTAATCTAGATGAATATTCAGGAATGCATATAGATATAGTTTTGAATATGTATTTAAAATGTATCATAAGGTGAAAATTTGGCAAAATGTTGAAAGAAATAGCTTTATATTGATTAAAATGTTTAGTGTTACTACTTTGTTGACTGGTGACAACTATACTCGTCACTAATTTAGCACTTAAAAAAAGAAAAATCCGAAACATCTATAAGCATTTTTCAGGAGTAATATTTTTATTTAACCAAGAGAAACAGAAACAGTTGATTGTTTTGATGGGATTCTCAGTTGTAAACAAATCCATTCCCTGTATGTGAGTAGTTGTATATCATATCTTAGAGGAGCCATGAAAAAAAAAAGTATAAATGTAGCTCTTTTGCACTACAATATAAAATAAAAGTAAGGTATTTGACTGAAAACTTCATCAGCCAATCAAAAGAGAGATAGTCAGCCAAATTTAATTAGGTAAAGCAGTAAAGCAGTTTAACTTGCAGTAAAAGAGGTGGGGATTCGCTGATAGTTTGTCAGGAAGAGAAGGAAGTAGAAAAATGGGTAAAAAAGCATTAAAATATAAGAATTACGTAGAAAAATAAGAAAAAAGATGAAGAGGAAAGATGTTTAACTGTTTTCAAAGGAGAATCGTTCGCAAAAAAAGGCAAGAAAAAAGCAGTAAAGAGAGTAAATCTACTCCTACAAAAAAAGGGCAGTTTACATTGTCATACATAAAAATATAGTTTAAATTACAGTTAGTATAAGACAAAATATAAGAAATACATTGATTATTATTTTTTGATTAAATTTTAAAGAAAAATGGAACAAGAAGGACTATTCCGATAAAATAGTAGTATACGGAGGTCTTTTACATTTGGAAGGGCTTTAAACGTAGTGATTATGTAGTTCATAGACAATATCATTGGGAACTTTATACAAATTACTGTAAAAAATTTTTGAAAGGAATTTAATACGGGTAGCCAGTGAAAAAGTTTTGAGGTCATTTCTGATAGTAGAGTTACGTAGAAATCTAGAGCTACTACTCATGATTCTAAGAGTTTTATTGTGGGAGCGAGAAAGGAAGTTCATACTTCATACTAGTTATACAAGCGAAACACCAGATTGGACAGGGATAAGTAGCAATAGGGAGTATGTTACTTATGCATGCGTTATAGATAAGCATTTTGTTATGAATAAAAGTGAAAGGCTGCGTAGAAGAAATGATAGTGATTTAGAAATACCGGCGACGTTAGCACGTATATTAAGGATATGTTTTTTAAAGGTGAGGCGTTTGTCAATGATAACCCCCAGGTATTTTGCATTATCTTACCAGGGGATGGTAGTATTATTGATAGTGAGTCTATTAGGTAGGGGAAAAGTGCGAGAAAAGTAGACAGCAGTTGTTTTGTTTTCGTTAATTTGATACGCCATAGATGGCACCACTCAATGAAGGTGTCAAGATAATTCTGAATATTTTTGTACAGCAAGTATGGGAGATGTGCAGTGGCGTAAATAGTAGTGTCTCCACATATAAATAAAGAAAAGTAAGTAAACTGCGAGGACTATCATTAAAATAAAGATAAAATAAGTTTGGACCTAAAATCGAGACTTGAATAATTCCGCAGGTAATGAAGAGTAAAACAGACAATGTATTATTAATGAGAACGAGAAAATTACGATCGCCAAGGTAGGAGTGTATAAAATGTATATGTCCGGATGGGATGTTAAGCCGAATTAATTTATAAATAAGGCCCTCATGCCAAACTTTATCGAAGGCCTTGGCGATGTCTAAGAATATAGCAACAGTGGGTTTTTTCGCGTTGAAGTTTCCAGTAATGAATTCCACAATGCGAAGAAGCTGGTGTAATGTAGAGTGTTTGGCCCTAAAGTCGAATTGTTCAGGAATGAGAATATTGTTGCCGGTTAAGAATTCATTAAGTTTGGATTGAATGACCTGTTCAATAATTTTAGAGAGAGAAGAGAGGAGACTGATAGGGTAAAAATGAATTGGGACATTAAGATTACAGGAAGGCTTAGGAATTGGTGAAATAATAGAAGTTTTCCAAGGTTTTAGAAAATAGCAGAATTTAAGGACGGAGTTTTTAAATAGGTAATATAGATGATACAGTTAATAGAAAGTTGTTTGAGGGTGTAGTTGGAGATATTGTCATACCCTGGGACTTTACGGCTTTTAAGTTTTTGAATAACATTATAAATAAAAATAGTTTAAAATTCAGGGTGGGGTTCGGGGATGCGTGGTAAGAAAGTACATTATCATTGACGCCATTACAAGGAATATCTGTCATTAAATAAAGCCAAATTTACTGTTGAAAATTTCTGGTAGATATTTTGAATTTAAAAAAGCGCTAAATTAGCAACCATTGCTGGTGCAAACCATTAAATCAAAGATTAATCAAATTTATCATTGATTAATATGTATTCGCTAAACTAAAGTGTCATAAATCCTCCTGTTTTTACTTCATATGTATCTTACATTAATTTCTTAAATAAAATTTCAAATATGGTAAATTTAAACCTCACTGTGCATTTGTTTCTTCTAATGTCCTCTAATGTGTGACATTTGTTTGTTCTAATATAGTTAGGGATTGACTTACAGAGATGGAAGTCCAGATTAAAAGCATTTATTGGGGTTCCGTCAGACCTAGTCATTTTCAAAGATGGTTGGAATTAGGGAGTCTACTGCCAGGTCCATGCATTTTGTAAAAATGGATGTAATGCAGTCTAAAATTATAATTTAAAATTTGAAAAAAATAGATTGATTATCATTATTATATCATCTGATGGTTATTTCTAAAAAATACCTTTGTCATAGAAAATATTTGTGGTGGATAATTAAAAAATCTGCCTCGTATATTTGCATATTACATAACTGCTGTAACCGCTTATACATTTAGAAAATGTACAGCTTGTTTTCTCAGATAATTATAATTTATTTTTAAAGTTTAATTCATCGAGACTTATGGAGTTGAAAATTCTGATGCTTGGCAGAAGTTAAACATGTCATTAGATGTAAGCACGGAGCAAAAGAGTTTCTAAATGAGCTTCAGCTAGTATTTATGTTTATATCTAGAAAAAAATATCCGAAATTATTAACTGTTGGGCAAGCAACAAAACAATTTAAACTCGAAACTCAAACCAACTCATCTAAATGTGGATAAGCCACAAATTAAATTACATCAGTAATTTCTCCCATAAATTAATCGTTGGTATTCTAAATTAAATTTTAAACATTTTAGTTATAATTAAAATTTTATTTAGTTTATTCAGTTAATTTAGGACCTACATCCTTTCAACTAAGAGCTCACCCAATTACTCCATTTGCTCTGTAGGATATTAGTCCCTGAATATGGTTTAAATATAACTGTTCACAACACGCAAATGTCATAAGGCCCATAACGACATGTAAAGTAAATGTGCATAATATCCATTTAGTCCGGGAGGCAGAGTCACATTTTTTGCAACTAATTTTAGCGTCAATGACCTTAGATACTGCAAATAACGAAACTACCAGCCAGCAGGCGTATCAACGGGGGGTGTTGCCATATAACACCACTCACTCCGCTGCAATGTTAAATGAATGGCAACCCGATTACTTATGTTACCACGATATTCCCTTTTTCAACTATAATGCATCCATGTGATATATAGCGTGTATGATAGAAAATACTGCTTTACTTTATTTTTAAAATAATATTATCATTTCGCAACAAAACAAAACAAAATATTTGGAGATCGCAAACTATTTTTGCATTGATTTCCATATATTACATGACATTCATCTAAATGCAAAAGACGAAAATCCTTAACACTCATAGCGTATTATACAAAGTAAATAAGAAAGAAAGTCTTTTTTTTTTTTTTGTAAAATAAATGCACCGTGTAAAAATTCTCTTTAGCTTATAGGAAACAGCTATTATATGCCTTTAGGACTTGAAGATCCACCCTTACAAATAACATGTGCCTGGATGGAATTCAGAGTGTACTTTAAGAGACAAAGCTTACCTTTCAAAAGAATTGCGAAATTAACAACAGCTATTATTACCACTTGCTCAAATTAATATTCCAGAAGTAGTAAAAACCCAAGTTATATCATAAAGATAAGAAAAAAAATGTTAGAAGGCGGTAAGTGAAGGGAATCGCGTACAAGGTTATAACTGTTTCTATTGGTGAAAAATCTCAAACAAGCGCGTACATGAGTACGTATATACCTACACACAAGTATTACTGTACGTAAATGTATACCACAGTAAAAAGTGTTTATTAGATTATCATATTTTCTCATAAATTCAATATAAGCTGAGATATAATATCATAACGTCGCACCGGAAATATAAGTCACACTTTCGCTTCATATAGTCTTTTATTAGACTAGATTGTTTCGAATTTTCTTCTCTTTATTTGCAATTCTCAATTTTCTTCTTTTCATGCCTCCATGTACTACGCAGCATGCTTGCTAGAATATATTGCTTTATTAAGAAGCAATGCTATCATTATTGCAAAGCAAATCAACCTTCTTCGGATACCTAAAACTATTCTATCATTGATTTCCCATACATCATATTCCTTTATCTCTATAAAAAAAAGAGGCAAAAAAACTTAATACTCATAGCGTATTAAACAAAGTAAATAAGAAAGAAAGTTTTTTCTTGTAAAATAAATGCACCATGTAAAAATTCTCCTAAGCTTATACGAAACGACTGCTATATATGCCTTTAGGGCTTAAAGATCCACCCTGACAAATAACACAGCGAAATGTATGTGTGCTTGGGTGGAATTCAGTGTATACTTTGAGAAGAAAAGCCTTATTTTCAAAAGAATTGTGAAAATAGTAACAGCTATTATTACCTCTTGCTCAAAATAATATGTCTGGAGTGGAAAAAATCCCAGCAATATCATAAGATAAAAAAAATGTTAGGGGGAGAGGGGGGGGGGTGGAGGGAATTGCATCCAGGGTTGTATCCGTTTGTAGTGGTGACACTTATTATTTTTCTCGCAACTGTTTCTATGGGCAGTTATTGCAACTTACGTCAATACATATAT
Organism: Maratus michaelseni; assembly: GCA_963931845.1. NCBI lineage: Eukaryota > Metazoa > Arthropoda > Arachnida > Araneae > Salticidae > Maratus > Maratus michaelseni. The sequence continues at coordinate 249,106,631 of OZ007590.1, read as the reverse complement.
ATCGGAGATTTTTCTGTTTTTGTCTGCTGTTTTTTGCGAAGGAAGGTAGCGAAATAGAATAGGGAGAGATATTTAGATTATATTTTATATATTCTTTTTCCTTTATTGAATTTTCCTTGGAAATATTTTATTTTTCTTCCATAAGGTTGTATTCTTTGTGGTTGTTTACTATTTATTTTTGACATAAGAAAAATAAGTTTTAAAATAATCTTCCTTCTTATTTTCCTATTATCCTCTGGTTGTAATGAAGTTGCGAATGACAAAAATCGATAGAACAAGATCTTTTTTCTCCATATAATGAGTAGAGAACACAACTAGAGTTTCAAGAGCAATTAATTAATTAACGGTTCTCTTCATCAGGGTGATTAATAGCAGATCTTAGTTAACCTGACAGCGGAAAAAGAGGTTCTGCAATGATATTTTCAATTCTTTGATTTAAAAGTGCAAGGGGCGGTGAATGCAAATAGTAATAAAGATATCAATAGACAGAAAGTTGAGAATCATACCCACACACACGCATAAACACACGAAGGAAGTAGAAGATATGTCGAAACATTCTCTAGGGCATCGACCCAAATTGAAATATAGAAGAATTAATTGGCAGGAATACAATAATTCTAATTAATAAATAAAAATGTCGAACAAGTTTTTCCAAGCAGTTGAGAGAGAATTTGCTTCAAGTTTTTTGTTAACAATTTTACCTGAAATTAAATAAATATATAGACTTTCTAAAAATTCCAATTCGTGTACATTACGTGGGTTGTGGACAATTTTAGCAATGAAGAAATTAAAGACACGGTTATTTTGCCATGGGGTTCTTGCAGAGACAGATTAAAATAATTCTTGTGCTCAGAAATTTTTTTAATTAAGAAACGCTTAGTTTGACCAGTGTAAGATAAAGTACAATTATTATAAGGGATATTGTAAACTCCAGATTTATAGGACATTGGATTAACAGATTTAGTAGAAGGGAAATGGATTTTTTTTAGTAGGTTTAAAAATAACGTTAATGTCGAAATATTTTAAGAATTTCGCTAATTTATACCTTAAAGGTGAATAAAATGGATGAATAATGTTTTATAAGGAAGTTTGTTTGAGAGACCGCCTATATATTTATTTTTGTTAAAACTTGAATATTTCAATACGAATCTTTATATTTTTCTTCTATTTTATTTGCCATGTTTAATTTACGCAAACTTTAAATTTCCATGACTACGTAGAGTTGAGAAATTTGGGCTGCTAAAAATTCCCATGTGCTCATAATGATACTTTTGTAGTCACTGAAAAATTAAAATGTGGTATGATTTTATTATATTGTTCGTAATTGAAGCATTTTGAAGGAAATAAATTGAAGAGGACCGTTGAAGTATACAGGAAAAATAATAAAAATGGCATGGTTTAATCCATATAGTTCTACATATAGAAAGAATCGACCCATAATTTGAAAAAAAAATTGAGTATCTGTACTGATGTAGCAGATAATTTTCAATTTGACCAGTCGTGCCTCGACAATTTCATATAGTACATGCTTTACTACTGATCTTCAACTGTTGCTCACCAACCTCCTTCCGTTGTTTTGATTGAGATCAAGAGTTTTTAAAGTTCGCTAAAATCCTCGTAATATACTATTAAGCACTCTAAGTTACCAATGATACTTTTCTCACATGAAATTCTCAACATGATGTGCTTTCGACGTCACGAAATTTTTTCTAACTTTGCACTAATACTATTCTCCGAGAATTTTAGCTAAACTCCGTGCCTTTACGGCAATACGAATCAGTTTTGAGCTTATCATGCGATTTCTCGTACACTTTCGTATTATTAACCCATTATTAAACATTGTATGGTTAGTTCGTGCTTTAACAAAAAATATTTCAGCTTTGTCAGTAGATTTTTCTGTGCCCGCCGTAGCCAGATACGTTCTTTATACTTAAAAAGTTACACCTAGATAAGTTAGATTTTTTTTTTTTTTTTTTAAGTTGCAGTTTTAGAGGCTTTATAAACTGAAAAGGGACTACTTTATGTTGCCGGAATAGATGATTCTATGTAAATAAATAAAATAATAAGCATCGTGGTAGTGTAATTACAACACAAAACTTTAAACTCGTTTTTCTCAAAAGTGTATTTTCCAATACAGTGACCACGATTACTCAAAACTACTGAATCGATTAACTTCTAATTTTGTCAGCTTTGTTGTTATATAATTATGTAGAGACTGAATAAAAGATTTTTATTTATTTATTTATTTATTTATTTATTTATTTTTTTTTTTTATCATCAAAAACATTATTTTTTAAGATAAAAATTTTAATTTTCTTACAGACAACCGCTATTTTGAAAAAAAAAAAAAATCAGTTTTTCATAAATTTTTTCGTTCAGTTTCTACTTAAGTATGTGAGAAAAAAGCTTCCAAAATTAAAAGTAAATCATAGTTAAGTGTTTTGCGTAATCGTGATCACCGATTTTAAAAGTGCTCTTTTGATAAAAGCGAGTTTAAAGTTTTGTGTTACCATTACGATACTTATTTTTTCTCCTTACACAGAATCATCTATTCCAGCACAATAAAGTAGTCCCTCTTCAGTTGATACAGCTTCTAAAACAGCTTCTAAACAACTCGCAAAAAATCGATTTATCGAAATTTATGATTATAGGAGTAGTGCATTAAATTTCGGTTACGCGTTTACTCTAAAATTTTTTTAATTAACACTTCTAGACCAAAATCTGATTTTTTTTTTGTTTTATAATTATTTTTGTTATGGTTCATGCACAATTACACGAATACGTTGTTTCTCAAAAAATGAATTTGATTGTTCAGTTTCTTATTTGGTGGTACCGATATTGAGCTATAACCAGCTAATGGAATTGCCACAGCAAAGCTGATGAATCCTAATACACCTCATAGTGATATATAAGCAAAATTTACCCTTCTCTTTGTGGGTCTAAGATTCATTTCTATCCAAAAGTCAGTCATTTATCGCTCTTTATTTATTTTGATTTTTTTTTTTTATAGCTGTATCCTTTCAAAACAACGGAAAAATATAAAGTGAAAAGATTCCTTTTTGAAATGCACTTTTCGGCGACTTAAAAACAACAACAGCAACAAAAAAACCCCACATGAATTCATATACATTGAATTAACATTTCAACTATTTCAACTATTCCTTTGGACTTCAGCATGGTTAAGGAGTCGCTTCACTGAAACTCCTTGATCACGAAATCCCATGTTAACCTATGGGAAAACTTAAAAGCGCGATTACTTATTACCTAATATAAGTATTAAAATACGGTTTTCACCATAAGAAAGTTGGTGTCAGATGTCGAAGATGTGCGTTTTTAAAAATTGACTTCTTAATTTTTAAGTATTTGAAAAATCTCTATAAACTTTGAAGTTTTCACTTGACGACATTTTATCATCTTCTTAAAAATATTTTTAAGACAATTAAATAATATAATTTTTGGAGACAATAATAAAAAAAAAACGCACATAGTCGGCATATGAAGTCTACTTTCTGATGATGAAAACCGTATTTTAATAGCTGTATTAGGTAATGGGTAATCGCATTTCATTTCCCCCATGTTAAGATGGTATTTCGTGATCGGAGTGTTTCAGTGAAGTGGCATCTACAGAGATGCCATAACAATGATGCGAGCGGTGGCACCAAACATCACTACCAATGTATTGATGATCGGAAAAAGAAAAAAAAATTATTTTTCACCGATCGTTAAATAGTGTTGCTGCGGCCCTGGTTGTTAAAGTTCAATATTTCCACCAAAAATTGACAAAACTTCACAATACTATGTTGCAGCAGCTGCTATAAAACAACAATATTACTTATATAATTAAATTATTATTTTGTATTTATTTCGTGGTTTATTGTACTGTGATTGTGAAAATATTTCACCACTCCTTTCATGTATTCATCTTTAGTAAAGCCACATCTAGTTGACATTTTTTTAGGGTTTCGTTCATCTCACAAAACCCTATTCGTCTCGCTTTTCTGTCTGTCCGTCACAGAGTCGGTTCTAAGAGACTTGAAATTTTGTGTACTTACAGCTGTAAAATAGCGCACATAATAATATTATTATCTTTCAATTAAAAAATGCATTTACACGTGACTATCAAAAACAGAAATTAAACTTTAAAAATATAATTAAATGGTCACATGTTAAAAGCAGTAATTGTAGAAAATTTATAAAATATACTTGCGCGTGAATATTAAAAAGAGAAATAATTAAATTATTGCGCGTTCAAAACATTAAATAGGGAAATTTACGTCCTATTTAAAATGCTCAAATAACAATATTTCCAGACAGTTTCAATATAAAAATATAATTACACGAGATATTAATTTATTTTGACAAAATATTGTACCTATTATTCGATTGTTTTTGTCAGTGTGCAATACTTAATCATTATTCTTTGGAATTCTTTGAATTATTAAGTAAATCAATATTTCATTTTAATCATAATACTTTTTTTTTTCACGCTTACAAAAGATGGAAAATGAAAAACCAATCATAAAGTGTTAAAATCACATTCCTTTATTCATTTTTTTTTGTTCTTCACAAAATTTTACTTTTGTAATACTATAAGGAAAAATGTTATCTTTCTGTACAGAACAAAAAATCTTTCCTTTGTACTCTAAGCAAAGCAAATACCCTAAAAATGTTTTTCAAGTATAAGAAAATGTAGCTTGTACTCTTCTAATCCTACAATATTATGATATATGCCTTAGGCTCACAAGATTCTCCTCGGCAAATATCACAGAATATCTGCATAGGTCGATTTTTACGTGTGCTTAGACAGAAGACTTTATTGTAGAAAAAATGTTGAAACAGTGCTCGGTATTTCCTCTTGGACAAAATAAAAAATGACAGAAAAAAAATAGAAACGTATTTTGATTCCTTTAGATAGAAATGCGAAGTCAAAATCTTATTCTGGATTTATTCATCCGTTTATTGTGGTAACAATATTACTTTCATATTGTCGTTTCTATGATTATCTGTCGAATATTTCTTTTATAATGTTGTGAGACGTTCAGATTTATACACACACATACAATATATATATATATATATATATATATATATATATATATATATATATATATATATATATATATATTATTTTATTTTTTGTTTTTTAACAGAGACAGAAATATTTAAAAGAAGATATAATATGCGATATAAGAACATAAAAGTAAGAAATTATGACATGCTTCACACATTTCTCATTACATGTTTATAAAATGCTTATAAAAAGATATATGTTCATAAAATGTATATATTCAAGATATGTATTCATAAGTATTTCACATTATCCATATTATACATCTGCATTTATTTCGTGCACATAATAAAATGCGGAAGGTGAGTTTTCTGTTTTGTTTTTCTTTTTATACATATTACATCAACTGACACCGAAAATGACTTTTAATTTTACGTCTGATTTTTCTTAGTAATTTCGTAGCTAATTTAATAATAGAATAATAGTAAAATTAACAATGTATATGTAGGTATACAAAGGGTAATTTAGTTTAATTTTTCGAATTCCATTCAGAAATTCTTTAAAATTTTCCTTTAACTAAGTCTGAATAGAAGTTACATGATAATGCATTAACACGGAATTCATAATTTTGACTGGATTCTCTTTTCTTTTTATTCACAAGAATGCTTTGCCATCTATCTGTGCGGTATTGAAATTGATTTCCTTTACTTTTTACGGACGCAGTTTGTAAACTTACTATACTCTATTTTGCTATAAAATAAACGTCACATATATTTTAAAATACTTGTTTTATTTTTTTCTCTTTGTACCTAAATTTACATTGTCAATAATTCATTATAGTTTCGAGGATTATAATTTAAAAAGAAAAAAAATCTATTGGAGAGCAATGTACCAGTACTGACATCACGAAATGCTGAAATAAAATCGTAAATCGATGAAACTACATAACATTTAATAACTGCACCTAGAAACTGGCAACGCGGAAAAAGTATACACTGCGGCATCTGAATGCAAATTCTAAAACAAGACCGGTGATTTACTTTCCTGTTTTTTGTGTTTTAGGGCGGTAGCGGTTCCATAATACGACATTGTATATGCTTTTATAGTTTTATTTATTTGTTGTGTCCGCCTGTGCACGCGAGGTCCCACTTGTCAATCCTTAAATCACAAAAGATTTGAAAACGATTGGGCGGGTTTACAAATAGATTTTTTTTTTTCAGGAGGTTTGTTGATGTCTGTGTACATGTGTGAGTATGTAAATGTATTGAACTCTTTTTTTTTAGCGTTAGACTTTTATTGTTTGAGTACGCACACTCAAAAAAAAAAAAAAAAAAAAAAAAAAAAAAAAAAAAAAAAAACTGACGTTAAATTTCTCGAATTCAGTGGCGTAGTCATTCAAAAACTATGAGTAGTCATTTTAAAATAAGTGGAAAATTTATGATTATTAATTAATAAAATATCTATGAGAAAAATAAATCGTTAAAAAAACTATTATTGCTATTATTAAAATATCAATATTTTAACTATTATTTTAGATGGGAAATTTAAGATCCTGAATTCTACAAAGTTACGATTATCAAATTAATAATTTAACAGGAGGTTCAAGTCTTCAGAGCTCCCTAAATTAATCAAAGGATTTCGCTGAAAATAAATTGTACTGAAGCATCAGCGTATTAATTCGTATTTCACATAATATTTCTTAAGAGTTAAATCTGAAATCTAGCACTCTGAAAGTATTTAGTGATACTCATATGAAAGAAATAAAAATGGTTGGTTGAGAATTTGAAATATCAAATAAAACGTGCTTAAAATAAAAATGCGTCTTCAAGTTTCTGATCTGCAAATTTACATGTTAAAAATATAATCAATATGTACAGTGATTTTTTATGTACAGACCTTTTTTTTTTTCAAATTGAATTATCGCACATGAAGATAGGAAATAACAGTCTTAGAAACAGCTTACGTGCAGGGCCGCAAAGATATTCTGTGAATTAATAATATAATTTAAAAAAAATGATATGTAGCAGCTATTATAACAATGTAAGCAGCTATTCATTGAAGAATTAAAAAAAATATCTTTATAGCAACACAGAAATATAGAGTCATAATGTTTGCATTTGTTCCCTGTAATGCAGACACTCAGTTTTAATATGAAATGCAACAGAATTTCCTGTCATAATCTTTAGTTAAAATTTAGCGAATTTTCCTTGTTATAACAGCTTCCCAGTGATGAATCGTTAAACGACTAAGATGTATCGACAAGTTATATCATGTATATGGTATTATAGTCGTATATGACGTATATGACAAGTTAAGATTTATATGATCAAATTATAGTTTTATATTATTTATATATAGTGTAGATATAACTTTTAAAACACATATATGTAAGGTACAGCTAAGATAGTCTGCGCACAATTCAAAAGAATAACAATAAAAAATCTAAATATTAATTTTTTGCTAAACTATCCATGAATATTTTTTACTTCATTTGTTTTTTATGCAATTCCATTGCTATTTTGTTGTTATGTTGTAATTTAATATAATAGTTGCAATTAAACCACGAAAGTTATTTTGCGCAATCTGTCCTTACAGGGTTGGTGTGATTGCGCACATGGGTAGGAAGGAGAGATTGTTACTAATAATAACTACAATTAAATTGTTAACAATAATAATTACACTTAAATGGCATTGTTGTAATATTTTTGTGAACAAATATTATTGCATTAAGAGTGAATATTAGAACCGAATGATTAAAGAATCAGAAAAAGGAAATAATTTTAAAAAAGATTTAAAAAAATTTAACTAAAGGAAAAAAAATTAAAGAATCAGAAAAAGTAAGTCCATAAAATAACATTAAGTTACTTGATAACACGTTTAACTTAAAATTAGTTCATTTTAATTTTTCATGCAAATTTACTAATAAGCTGCGTAATCTCTCCTAGCATAGAAACTAATGGAAACGATGTGCCATCTCTCGTAAGTAGCAGATGCGCAAACTCTCCAATTTCGGTAGGAGAGATTGCGCAGCCTTTTATATAAACATGGCCGCTACTAAAACGAGCCGTTGATGTTCACATTGTTAGTCTAAGATTAGTAGCTTATGAGAAATCGTTTAAGTTTAAAATATTTTGTACTACTGACATTGTATAGACATTCTGATGAATAGCTATGAAAATTCAAGCACTTACTTTGGGAAAACAAAACAAAATAGCAATGCTTTATTTTAGACGCTCAAAACAATCAACGTGCACTTTCAAGTAGACACTCCACTACTGCTGTTGTACAACTACCTGAAGTCGCTGCGCACTCACTGTACTCTTTCCCCCCGAAACTCTATGTGCGCAATCTCTCCGACCGTGCCATCTCTCCTGTCTTTACCTTAATATATATAGCACACATACACACAATATAAGGTATATATAACTTAAATATGACGTGTATGGCTTAGATATGAATGTATGGTTCATATATGGCGTATGCCGTATATAAATACACATCATATATATGAACTTAGCGACGACTTTGGAGAGCTCACAACTGAGATCTTGGCGTAATTTCAATTGCGGGGGCCTCTATAACACAAGAAAAGACTAAAATATATAAATCTCTCCATCGCCCTACAAATTAATAATAATAATAATAATATTAGAAACATAAAATATATAATAAAATGATTAAAATTTTATCTATTAAATTTACTCCAACCTATTTTATATATTACGGAAGATGGGTCATACCAGCGTGGATCCCTTTTTTATTTTCATGAAGCCAATATTACAGGTTTATCAGCCATTATCATACAGATAATATCAATTTTCAGAAAGGAGATAAGTTGAATTAAAAATAAATAAAATGCTTTCCGAAGTACATAATGAATAAATGTTGTTAGAGCAATGACGCGTTAAATGATTTTCAAATTAAAATATGCTGAATTAATATCTGTGAAATCTCTCATCAACAAAGCACGTGCACAATTAATTTGAAATATGACATTGTCTATTAATGCCTACAGTTTAATTAAATAAAGCGTCAAAATATAGGAGTAATGCATTTTTAACAATCTGACACATAACTATTTAAAAATATATATAAAGTCAATTAATTGCTTTATTATACAAACAACAGCAGCAACAAAAAATAACGATTTAAAGTTTGTGTAAACTTAAATTACATGATTAAAGTATGTGTTATTATAAAACTTAATTGAACAAAAACAATATTTTTAATTATCTACGTATATTTCATAAGTAAATTAAAATAATTATTAAATTTTCTTTTGAATATTTGCATTGTTTAAAACTATTGAAATTTTATAAAATTCACAATTAATCTTGACTTTGCTCATTAATTATTAATAAATGTTATTTTACACAGCTCTTATTTATAAATCATGGATTATTTTTCACATTTGAAAATTAATATGCAATCAAAATGAGTTTCAAAAGGATTAATAATGCTTATATAAATTGTATTCAAAGAAAATCAGTATTTTAATATGTATTTTTAAAAGCGCTTTCATGAATCAAAAATATTATGTTTTTTGACTGTTTGTGTGAAAGATGTAAATTTTAATATTGCTACATGGCAAATGTTCAACTGGTATTGAACTTTTATGTTCAGCGTTAAGACATTTAAGAACAATAGGTGGTGGTTGAGCTAAATATAATAAAATCTATAAATTATCAGTGTACCTTTATTTTGAGCCAGTACTTACACTACCACGTGGGTTTAACATTACGTGGATTTTTGGCTTTCTGTCTAGGCTTATGCAATAATGACTAATATAAAGTGACTGCGCTAGTTAAAAAAAGTGTAAAGTATCAATTAACAATGTTTAAAGTATTTTTATTAACAAAGTGCAAGATTATGAGTTGGAGTCTTATGTGTTGACTAGCGTTCATATAAATGTTTACTAATGCAAAGGAAACAGCACGATAATTTCTTAATCGCCGTCAGGTAGATTACCTTAGTAGTAACTTAGTAGTACCTTAGTAGGTAATTGTGATACAAATTACTAATTCAATGTTTAATTAGAAAAAATAAATTATGCATTTAATTTTTTTAACCCTCGAGTTTAGTGTTTTACTCACGATAAATCACGATACATTTTTTCCACGACTGAATATAAATTACTGATTTATCACTAAAATTTAGCAAAGAAAATGAAACACACATCATAACTAAATTCTGTAGGTGCATTTTGTCCAACGAATAATATAAGAAGAAATAGAGTTATATAAAAGAGTATCTAAGAAGAAATAGAGCTATATAAGTATATACTACCCAAGAAGACAGATAAAATATAGCGCAGAAAACAACAGATAAAATATAGGCTCAGATCAAAGGTTACAGGGAACAATGGGTACCGCTTTATTTCAATTCACAATCTAACTACCCTTTTATAAATTTTCTATTGTTTACGTAACAGATCCCATAACTACTTCTTTTTTTTTTTAATAAGGTTTCAGAAAACTTATTACCCGTTTCATAGATGACTTTCCCACTCCCTGCTTTTGAGATCTTCTATTTCTGGGGAACTTTAATTTGATCTTCGTACACCCGATTGCCACCTGTTATGGCCACACCAGACGTCACATGATTCTTCTATCGCCTTGGTAACGATGGGTCATGCTATGGGGAACTGTTTCCCTTCTATGAAAATTGAAAAGAAGGATATAAATTAATCCAACCTCTTGAAGTGAGCGAAATCAATGAATAGGAAGTACTTATAAATTAAAGTTATTTTCGAAATGAAATACGCCTTAATAATGTATTGAGGCAATTCTTATTAATCTATTTAGGTCATTCTCACGAAAAGGTACTTTTTACGGTTCCAAAGGGTTATTAAGAAATGTAGCAAATTTCCAAATACGTTCAAAGTTAAATTATAATTTTTTTTATTTAATTATTATTATTATTTTTTTTACTAAAAAATGAACTTACAAACTTTGTTCCTAGACAATATAATCTCCATCCGTGGACACTGAAAATAAATTTTTAAATGTGCCATATATGGTAGTACATGCTAAATCATAAATAGGTAGTTTGGGTAAAAGAAAATCACTTTTTTTTTCAGATATTACTTTTTGTTCTGTTGTGAAGTTTTTTCCAGTTTATTATTTCCATTTGGAGTTTGGCAAAGTTCTCGGTGTATATTCCGTGGTTATCCTAAATAAGGAAAGCAAAAACTAATTTATAATTGAGGGGGTCGGGGCAAGAGAGTGTTAAGTCACATTTTTGAACTTCTGAGATATATCAGTTTGAAAATTAGATCAAATATTCAAATCAAAGTATATAACATAAAATTTCTTGCCAGTTTCTAAGTAACATTTGAGATGTTCTGAATAACAATATGGCATTATTTTTATGATTTACACTTTCTTTCTGGTAAAAAAAGTTCTAGAAACATCTTGGGTAGAAACGAAACCAGGGACATATACTTCAACCTAGTGACATTAGAAAAAAATAATATGCAGGATATTATAATTTACAATATTAAGAAAATTAGTGTCAGATTTACTTCACCACAAATGCGGCTTGGCACTTTCTTACTCCGATCTCTTAAATTATAACACAGATTTTAGACAGCTTTAACATTGCATTGAATAGAAAGAAATGCACCATTTTAGCAACCTTTAAAACCAAAAGTACTTAAAAATTCAAAACTTTTTATTTCCACAGTCGAATTGGCCTATCCATTTTACTTACCCATCATACGTAGTATAGGGTAAGTCTTGTAATCGTTTTGAAAATCGAAAAAAAATTATTGGCGGATTTACACGTTTCAAACACTGGAGATTCCGAAAAACATATTTAAAAGAAAAAAAAAATGCCGTCCGTCTGTGTGTCTGTATGTTTGTGTGTCTGTAAACGCTCTATCTCCCGAAAAAATTGAGATAGAGATTTGAAATTTGGTATGTACTTAGTATGTAATCATGGGAAGAAGCTTATTGAATCCCAGTAACCTCGATTATCCGGAACTATTTTTTTCGGACTCTCGAAATATTCGTTCTGATAAAAGGTACATAAAAATTTTCGAAATTGTTTATTTTAAGGAGTGAATATAAAAGACAATAAAAAAAACATAAATTTTGCATAAAGCATGAAGTCGATCGGATAATTAGTTGCCGAGATATTTGTAATCCTATTTACCTCACTCTTCGATTTTTCATGACCCTGTATTTCATCCAAATTTCAATTCAAAGATATATTTTAATTGGAAATGAGACGCTTAATGAGATGCAATAAACCGCTAGTTAATAGGATTATCGTTTTTGGAGTTATAAGGATGTTTCTTTTAAGCAATTCAGTAATCGAGCCTTTAAAGTTTATGACGTCATCAAGCCACGATTTTATTCGAATTGCAAAGCAAGTAGTTTACACATTTTTTATAAGTAGTTTACACATTTTTTTTATTTTAATATTTTACATTATGCATAGCCATGACGGGTAAGTATTACGGTGACCCCCAACGACTAGTTTACTGATGTTGTCTAGTTTATCGGTCATTTATCAAACACTGTGTGCAGTATAAGGAGGTCTCTACAAAGAAAAGTCTGATAAGTAATGAAATTCTGATGAACATTGTTTTCAGAAAATTGCATTCTATAAATTTTATATTTTAAAACAACTTTTTAAAGCAAATTTTGCTTTTTCTGCGAAACAGTTTAACGTTAAAATTAAATATGCACCAAGTACGCCCAATAATTACACATTTCTTTACACATTTACTTCATTTAAATGACTGAAAAGTAAATGTACGTGGCCATGTCAGAATTTAAAAGAAAAACAAAAAACTTGTGAAAAATAAAATAGAAAACTTGACCACTAATATAAAGTTCTTTAATAAGCATAGATGAAAACATCCATGCAATTATTTAATTTTTTATATACTTTTATAAAATAGATTTTTTTTTTTTTGCTAATTTTGTACCTTTTTGTCAGAATGACCCATTTGCATCATTAGCACATATATGCATCCATTTCAGGAATTTCCTTTTTATTCAGATATTTGAAAGAAGAGTTATTACTTTATGTTATTACGGAACGTTTGTAATTAAATAAAGCAAAAATTACTATTCAGAATTTCTGGTATGTATTCAGATTTTTTTTTTGAATTAAAAAAAAAAATCCTGACATGCATGCTTCGAATGTAAAAGGGTTAAGAAGGCATAAAAGTTTTTCGGCTTCAAAAAATGCAATGGATTTGTTTCTGTAACTCCCCGCATAACATTTACTGCATGGAACTAACTACTGATTAATAAATCAGCTGCAATTATTCATCTAATTTTTATACTAGACCTTTAAAAATCTAATTGATATGTTTTTTTTTCTTTAAACCCGTGGAATTCTCACTTTGGTTCACACCCCGCGAACTACACACTAAGTGCGATTTGGGACTCCGTAATTTTAACCGGGTATAATTTTGTTGACAATATAGTGATAATGAAACATAACACGTGATTCCTATACGAAATTTAAAGAAAAATCAACGATGATATTTATTTTTATCAAAAATTTCATCTTGCTTATGAAAAATTCAAATTAATGAAAGCATGTTTTCAGAAAACACCGACATTTGAAAATTTGGTCGCAGATGTAGGAGATTTTTAGTTGCTACAATCATGTTTTCATTCAGTAAGTAATCTTAAAACTCATTTTAGCCTTTCTTTCTTTTTTTTTATTGAGAAACTAATATAAATGTCGATATAGACATTGCAGTTTCCTTTTATTGCATTCCAAGAAATTTAGAACAATGAGCAAGAACTTAAAATATTAAAGAAGCAATATTTTTTTCTCATTAAAACGTTTTGTATAAAATATGTATTCTTGTGACTAAAAAGAGAGAATTTTTTTTTTATTTGACAAATAATTATATTATTGAAAAGTACAAACAAATAAGAGATTCAGAGATTCACATGTAATATTTTTTCGTATAAGATATTAGCATAGTTCTTCTTCCCTGTTGCATTGAAAGCTAATTTTGATTTGGCATTATGTTATATCAAATCCTTTCTCTTTTTAACACTTTCCAACATAGTCGAAAAGTGTTTATGAATGCGGTTTGTCTGTCTGTCTCTCTGTCCGTCTGCGCGTGCTCTAACTTTCGTAAATATACCCGGGCTGTTATGAAATTTTTATAAATTATTGAATTTTACTACAGAATGTTCGGTATTGAAAATGAAGTGTGTAGCATTAATAGTTTATTTACAGGGGCACACAAAAGAATTTCATTACATTAGGGTCCGTGGGGAAAAATCGTTTGTGGCGCAGTTTATATTTTTTACGATATTTCAAAAATAATGAAATTAATATACATTACTGAGGAGAACTACAGCATGCTTTTACCGGAGTATACAATTAGACGCATCTATAGTTCAATTACAGGGACATACAAAATAATTCATTTACATTATGATCTATGGGGAAAAATCGTTTTTTGAACATGTTATGATACTTGAATCATAATGAAATTTAAAAGGATCATTAATGTTCAATTCAATTTATTTTCAACAGATTGTGGATTGGGTAGGATTTATCGTTCATGGAGACGCACAAGAGAATTCTGTTAAAGGACTGTGACCGTTAATTGTTAGAAGTGCTCTTTCCGCTGTGATATGCAATTTTATGTCATTTTTAGTGTATTAAGTGTTGTTTACAAATTCTGTAGATTATATACAGGGCTGCACGAAAGACTTCGAATATGTGCAGCAGTTGCTAAAAATGGATTTTTACTGAGTTATGTATTTTTTAAATTACTTATTTAGGTATTTCATTTCATCGTATAGGAAAATTAAATTTCTTGATAATATTCTGTTAGTTTTGGAAAGTGTTTCAATAATCTATACCTGATGCCTGATTTTTCGTTCCTGTTTTATGTTTTAAACCAATTTCATAGTAAACAGTTGTAACACCAAAGGTTATTTGGCGATTTATCACCTTCGGCCTGCAAGCGGAAAATACCTTATAATTAATATTTTAATCAATAATTAAGTTCTAAAAATATTACAATGTGGAATTATCATCAGAGACACACCTGCTGCGCATTTTTAACAATTCTAGCATATCAGGAAGTGATTGAAAAATCTATTATTCCTTCTTTATATACAAAAAACCAAGTTAAGTTAAATAAAATAGTGTAATATAGCGGTATAGAAAGCGTAAAAGTTGGCAGCTATGCATTAGTAATAGTAGTGATCCACTGCGTATATATCTCACTGTAATAGCCTATGACCTCTTCGATTCATGGATTCATGGACTCTATGTATAGATAATTTGCGAAAAGAGGGCTATCTCAAAAGTGTTTGTAAAGGAAAATGCCAGAAACTTTTCTTGTACCTATAATAATTATTAAAGAATAAAAATTGCAAATAGTACTGATTTTAAAGTAATCATTTCTTTAAATGGATAAAAAACAAACAAACGTGTAATAGAAAACATTGGAAAGGGCGCTAAAAAATCTTGAAATGGCGCCACGGGGCCCGCAGGCTGCGCTTTAGACAGCACGTATCTGAATGTTACAGTTTTGGAATGTAAAATTTTAAAATTTCGTATAGTAGAAAACCTTTACGTGTCAAAAGTGGTGGTTGAACAAGCACGAATTTCAGAAAAAGAAAAGTTTAGACTGAAAAAAAAAAGAATAGTAATAAAAAAAATATTGCACCAAATTCCGCTGAAGCTAATTCCAGACTATTATAAATTCTTACATTTTCAAATTCAGAAGATAAAGAAAGGATTTACAAATTAAATTGCATATTCCTTATGAAAAATTCGTCAAATAAATTTAAACAATCTTGAAAAATTCACTATATATTTTTAAAAATTTTATTCCAACTAAAAAAATTTTTAATTGCATTTTTTAATCATAATATTCTTTAAAAAAAAAAAAATCCCGAAGGCAAATTATTTAAAACATTTAAAAATGTATAATTTACGCAAATCAAACATTTGGTTAAAAATTAAATAGATTAAAATTTAATAAGACGTATTTTGAAAAAAAGAAAAAAAAACAGAAAGAAAAGAAGTTGAAAAGGTGTAAAATAACGCAGAAAAAGCACAAATTCCATCAAAAATTTCTTTTTTAAATTAAAATTTTCATTAATGAAAGAGAACAAAACATTTTTTTTCCTCGTTAAGATTTTCAGATCGCATCTAGGTTAATTCAAATTAATTTCAAACATTTATATTTTCAAACTCTGAATATATATATTTCCCTGCATTTTACTACTAAATAAAATGTCAAACAAATTGAAAAACTCCGAAGAAAATCAAATGACAAGTAAAAGTTATTTACATTTCTACAGTCCTTTTTTTTTTAAAGTAAAGTTTTACATTTCAATATCAACTTTCTATGCCCCTTGGTAGTAAAATATTAATATAAATCATTAATTTTCTTCACTTGGCAGTAATGGAAAAAAGTCTATAAACACACTGAAATAACTTCAACTTTACATTAAATTTTACAGTCAGATCTAAAATTTTTGAAACCCTTTCCCCGCGATATTAAATTAAGTTGGCAAAATCTATCATGTTTTCCCGCAGTGAAAAATGAACGTGAGTGTGACGTGTGTGACGTGACGCATCATAAATCAGCCGTGCTGTTTGCTGTTTTGAAACCCTTACTACCGGCAGAATGTGATCGAAAGGAAATGCCAAAAAATGATCTGAACGTTTATTTTTATTAATAAACCGGAAGGATATCGGATAGACTAGTGGTAATAGTACAATCATCTATATTAAAGCACGTAAATTAACGTCGGAATTCATTAAAGTTACACTTAAAGAACAACATATTTCAGACGCACAAATTAATACTATAAACCCAACACGAGTTAAAAATAAGACGGGGTCAGGAATAAAACCTGGTACTACAGCGTACCGTGCTATTGCTCTAACCACTAAGCTACCCTGACTGATATCCCTCGGCAATTTCTAACTTTTTATTCCATGCTGGGGAAAGTCACCGGCCAGCAATCAGACAGCACTTCATGATAGGACAACGATGAATAAATTACTATTCCATTGGTACACAATATGTATAATAAAGCACATAAATTAATGCCTGAATTCATTAAAGTTACACTTAAAGGACAATTTATTTCAGACACACAAATTAATGCTATAAACTCAACACGAGTGAAAAATTAGTCAAGGCCAGGAATCGAACCTAGGACTACAGCGTACCGTTCTATTGCTCTAACTACTAACCGATATCCTCTCGGCAATTTCTAACTTTTTATTCCATGCTGGGGAACGTCACCAGCCAACAATCAGACAGCACTGGATGACGGGCGACGATGAATATATTACTATTCCATCGGTACACAATATATATAATAAAGCACAGAAATTAACGCCTGAATTCATTAAAATTACACTTAAAGAACAATTTATTTCAGACACACAAATTAATACTATAAACTCAACACGAGTGAAAAATTAGTCAAGGCCATGAATCGAACCTGGGACTACAGCGTACCGTTCTATTGCTCTGACTCCTAAGCTACCCTGACCGATATCCTCCCGGCAATTTCTAACTTTTTATTCCATGCTGGGGAACGTCACCAGCCAGCAATCAGATAGCACTGGATGACGGGACAACGATGAATATATTACTATTCCATCGGTATACAATATATATAATAAAGCACAGAAATTAACGCCTGAATTCATTAAAGTTACACTTAAAGAACAATTTATTTCAGACACACAAATTAACACAATAATAATTAGTATAATCATCGATCATTAATATAATCATAATTGAATAATTAGTATAATCATCAGTGGTTAACGCAAATGAAAATGTTTCTGCTTAGTCAGGAGCATAGGAAAGGTAAGGTTTCATGGAGTTCAAGCTGTGTTGTCAGGTGTCCAAATTTACGCTGGACTTCCCTATTTTGAGGGGTTTCAAGACCCGTCTGTCAAAACCATAGCACGGGGCGTCAAAGGTCCCGCTTTTTCATGATGCACAAATTTTTTAAAATTTGTTTTAATATCATGCTATCCATTAGTCAGCATCGAGTAGAACTCAATACAGTAAAACCTATGAAAACATATCCTGTCTGTAACGAAAAGCTTTTATGGTCCCGCAGAAAGGAATACCACACAAATCTATCTGCTAAAAATGAAAATTGTCCGAAATGAAATATTTTTCCTATCCCTAGTATAGTGTTTTAGAGGTTTTAATGTACTTGGTTTAGTAAATCCATGAAAACGGAATCAGTTTATAACGGAATACTGCCTTAAATGTAAACGTTGAAATGGTCCCATACAGAATAAGTACCGCACAATTATAACAGATCAATCGGAATCCTCTCCAAAACAGAATTTTGTTTCGGTCCGTAGCCATTCCGCTTTCATAGATTTTTCTGTATAAGATTATTGTTCTAAAATCTTCTAAGACGGAATCTCAAGTGACCGGATAAAGAAAATGTTTTAAACAATTTCCGTCTTAACATAGGTATAATTGTATTGTATTCCTTCGCTAGGAACCCATATTTGTTTAAGTTTAAGGCACGATTTTGTTATAGACAGATTCCATTTTCATACGATTTACAGTATTTTTATGTACCGATTTAGAAATAATCGCTTTTACACTTTTTTTTGTCTCATTGTTCCGCTTTTTGTGACAATAACAGATCTGACAACATGAAAATCAAGCCTTCATTATTAAAATGAAGGATTTTTCTTTCTTTCTTTCTTTTTTTTTAATTTCCCAGCGAGTTGTCTCAAATTTATTGTATTCTCGAATGTTTAATAATTCATCTCTGAGAAAAAACTCTACATTAAAAAATACTATAAATATTAATTATTTTTCTAAAATATATACTTGCACACCAGAGGCGTCAACATCAGCTCTTAAAGTCGCATTTTTATTTTCAAATCGTTTTACTTAAAATTTGTAACTCTTACCGGGTAAATTCATTTGTTTGAAATTAATATTACTATATATATTTTCAGAAGAATTTAATTCTTGCGAATTGTAATGCGAAATACGATTACATGCACCAATACTCAGGACTGTTTATTTTCTGTGAAATCATTTTAATACACCAGGGAGAAAAGGAAAGGGGGTGGTAGCCTTTGCGAGTCCCCCGATGTCTCATTAATTTAATAATCGTTAAAATTTACTATCTTAAATCTCCAGTTTGAAATAATGAAATTATTGATTTTCTGTTAATGGTCTTAATAATTAGTTTGCACGATTCATTTTTTGCATAAATATTTCATTAATTATTGATAATCTTATACATAGAGCTTAATCTCTAACAAAAAAGAGTGCTGGAGCCCTAAAATTCTGCAGTACTAACAACCGTAGGGTCAGCACCCCCCCTCCTTGTCCCACCAACATATTTGTATTTAATATATTATTTGCAAAATTTAAAATAAAAATATATATGTGCATAAATTTACTTGATATTTATATAAATTATTTGATATTTGAATTATTGCTATATGTGACTTGTATAAGCTTCATTTTGCGCTTCAGTCATATGTATTTTTTCATTGTCATTGTATTTTGAGAGGGTGTGTAAATATTGTTTAAAATTTTGTTGTTTGTTGTTTTTTATACAGCAATTTGAGTCCAAGTACTTACAAAAATGTATATTTATAATAAAGTTTCGAAATACCTAGATAAAAAATGATATATATAAAATGTAAAAATAAATTATGAAAAACATGTGTCGTTGGTTATGCTGACAATCCTATTCATTGTAATATTTACATTCCTTTTTGAAAATATAATAATGTTACATATAGAATAGTTTGTTTAACATGTCAACAAAGTTATGTAGGTCGGACTGAAAGTGAATTACACATCAGGATTAATCTACATCGTTCGATTATTAAAAATGAAAATAAAGGGTGTCCCACGTTTGAGATCTCACATTTTAGAATTCACAATTTTAGTAATACTTGTATTAAAATTCTAGAGCATGTGGAGGATAAATATAATAGATTGGTTAGGGAAAATGATGTAATTTATTTTATAACTTTAACAATTCAATTATTATAAATAGAGGGAAAAGGGGTTGCCATAAGTTAACTAAAGTTATTAATCATATTATTCCTAATATTTCGGTTAAAGATTTGGAAGTTATTTTTATTTCAACTTATAATGTCAAAAATGCTAAAACAGAAGTTATTAAATTGAGAATAAACGTATTAAAGAAAATAAAAAGGAGTTTTTAAAATTTAAAATTTGCAAATTTACAGTTTAAGGATTTATTATACGATTTAGTTAATTTTAAGTTATTAAGTAAGGATAACGTTAATAAAGATCTTATATAATTTAAAATAAAATTTCAGCAAAAATCATTTGATAAATTATATATAAATAAGATTTGTAAGGGTATTTATGACCTTCTTCCTCTAAAAGATTGTACAATTTCAGTTGCATATAATTATTGTAAGACATTAAGTACTAAGATTTTTAATTATAGACAAACTGCTTTTTTAGATTCTAATGCTTCTTTGTCTTTGTAAGAATATTGAATATACTGATTTTACTAGATTAATTTTGACACAATTATTCAACTTGGTAAAGGAATCATATAAGATATAATTTTCCCAACTGGGCGAAAATGTCCGGGCCATTGAAAATTACATCTCATATGATTTCTTTACCAATGTGGATAATTGTGTTAAAATTAATATAGTGTAATCCCGTTTCCAGCGTTTAATGGAGGTCCCATTACCTGCTATTTAGTCTAATAAGCTGGTTCAGATATCAGATCAGATGCTATGATCAATAAGGCTAACTGGGTAAATTATTTCCGCCATATTCGTCCAGGATTGCTCAGTTGGTAGAGCATTGGCAGCATCAGCCAAGAGATCCCTGGTTCAAATCCTGGCCCGAACTTTTTCGTCCAGTTGGGAAATTACATCTCATATACTGATTTTGTTGATATTTTTTATGGTCACGTAATTACGGGAGATTTAAACATAATAAAAAATAAAAAATAAAAAATATTTAATGAATTTCGGTACCAAATTTAGAATTAATAGCAAAGTTATTTATAACAAAGATTTTATTTTATTTTATTTTAAAGTGTAATTTACCCTGTTTAATTTTAATTTACTTGGTTAATATATATTTATTTAAAGTTTTTTGTAATTGCTGTTTTTTTACATCTTAATTTCGCGCATGTTGTAGTAACCTTTTAATCTGTTTTCTAATACAGTAACTTAATTGTTTTTTAATATGCTTTTAATTTGATTTCTAAAAAAGTAATTTTGTTTTTAATGTAAGGCTAGCTCGTGTTTCAAAACCTACAAGTTTTTATAGTGAGGGTGGGGGGATAGTTAATTCTGTCTGGCCGTCCACCAATGAGAAAGAGACAGTCTTTTGCCTGTGTAGTTTTAATGTTTTATTGTTCTAAATGTTTATAGTTAATTGTTATGAAAAATTATATATTCTTTCATAATGTTTAAATATTTCATATTTTGAGGAATTGTATATATATACACTATATTGCCAAAGGTGACCGGTCACTTGTGATTTTAGACGTTTTGTTAACTATCTAGAAAAATACATGAGGAATTTACCTGAAACTGCAGGTGTGTAAACAGTATAGTATAGATTATATATTTCCGTGAAGATTTTTTCCCGAAACCCCATAGGGGACTGTCAACAAATTGAAAAAGAAGGAATATCTTTTGTATTACCCTGTAAAAACTAATGTAGCAAAAGCGTTCAAACTCGAGATTATTAATAAGTGGCTTATTCTAATATACTGTGTTCATTTTTATGAGAATAGCATGTATACTCGAAGAGAAATTAAGGTTTTTATAAAAACAGTCCCAAATTTCACCAAGTTTTTTGCTTATAATTTGCAGAGTTCTTAATATAAAATAAAGTTATTTTGAGAAAATATGTCAAAACACATTGTACATAATACTCTGTAATCGGAATTAAAAAATAATAAAAATTTGATGAAAAATGAGCAGGTTTACTAAAAAATGTTTCACTGCGCGAATGCAATCAAAATATAATATGCATAATCTATTAGCTAAGTATATAGAGCAACTTTTGTGAAAGTCTCAAAATCATAGCATGAAAGTTCTGAAAATTATCGTCGATAGAATAAGCTCGAAATCCGTTGTTCCCAAAAAGAAGCAAAAAGATGAGGGGCTGTATCAAATATCTGTTGATTAGTGCCAAGATAGCGTACACAATATTGCACGTACTACTATATTTGGATACAACCCCTCATCGTTTTGCTTCCTTTTGGGAACAACGGATTTCGAGCTTATTCTATCGACGATAATTTTCAGAATTTTCAAGCTATGATTTTGAGACTTTCACAAAAGTTGCTCTATATATTTAGCTAATACATTATGCACATTATATTTTGATTGCATTTGCGCTTGCGCAGTGAAACATTTTTTAGTAAACCTGCTCATTTTTCGTCCAATTTTTATTATTTTTTAATTCCAATTGCAGAGTATTATGTATAATGTTGTTTGACATATTTTCTTAAAATAACTTTTTTTTATATTTAGAACTCTGCAAATTATAAGCAAAAAACTTGGCGAAATTTGGGACTGTTTTTATAAAAACCTTAATTTCTCTTCGAGTATACATGCTATCCTCATAAAAATGAACTGAAATGTTTCAAAAGGTATATAACGGAATAACACCTACATTTAGTGATTTAATGCCCGAGTGGGACAGATCGGTCTGAGTAGCCAGACAGTGGATCTTTAACGTCCCACCCGGGATTTTCCCCGACACGCGGGGATTCGTTAGGGTGACTCCAGCAGTCCGATGGAGAGAGCACACGCAAAGGCTTCCAACGAAGCACTTGCTTGTCCCTCAAAGAAGAACGCCCCCGATGAGCAGAACGACCACTAGAGGCAGAGACACGAGGGCTGCCGGAAGCAGCCAGACAAACCGCTGCACCAGCCGGCCAGCACCACCACCATTTATTTAACTTTTAAATGGTGGTGGTACATACTGAGCTAAAAAAGGCTGGTCCTGCCGAGCCGTAGCCCCACGCGACAGGCGGCAGGAACAGAAGGAAAGAAAAGTATAAGTTACATCACAAAGAGTCTGTCGCTGTGGCCAGTGTCACCATGCGACAGGCAGCGACAGACTGGGTACGACTGTACCAATTATACAGTTCGTGAGGGAAACTGGAGATGGGGCACAGGGTTGCTTGAAGTTGGAGGTGGCTATAGTTGTTGAAGGTGACTTTGTAGTTGGAGGTGACTATTGAAGTTAGAGGTGGAGTTGAAAGTGACTATTGAAGTTGAAGGAGACTGTTGAGTTTGGAGGTGACTGTTGAGGTTAGAGGTGATTATTTAGGTTGGAGATGACTGTTGTTGGAACTGATCAGGAATGTCTGAGGGGCCAGGGATGCACTGAAGGATTACTGGAGTAGCTAGGAAAGTATGGATTCGGGTTGAAGTAGGGGAACCAGGAATTCCTCCAGCTGTCTTGAATGGAGGATGGAGAGGACAAGAGTCCGTTATGCAATGGGTGTGTGTTTGTGTCGTGGGTACTATAACTACGTGTGTGTGGTGAATGGATATTTTGTGCATGTTGTGGCTGGTGTGTGTGCTGAGTCTGGATACTTTTTGGTGATGATGATGCTATTTTAGTTTTTTGTGAGAATTCTATGTTTAGTTTATTTCTTGTGTGTATGTACAATTGCCTATATGTGGTGCATGTTGGGTCCGACACCTGGTGGTGTGTGATGAAATTGGACTTCCAGTTACTGTTGTGGAGTGTGCAATTCGCGCATTTTGGGCGTTTGCTGCAGGCAGGATCTTCATGTTCCTCTCCGCAGTTTACACAGAGAGGGACATCTTGTCTGCAGTGCTTCTCTGTATGATTGAAGTCCTGGCACTTCCTGCATCTGGTGATTCTTCTGGTTTACATCAATTAGGATCATCTTCTGAAGTGGAGGTTTCCACTATTCTGAAGTCAAGGTTGTTGCTGAGGTCTTTGTGATGTTCGATGTCTTGTCTGAGTGTTTGTAGGTCCGCTTGTGTTTTGCATTTAATTTCTATGTGGTTTTTCTTCTGTGTAACTTTACTTGGTTGGATAGATGAGTAGTATGATGTTTTCTGGAGTACAGTGTCGATTTCTTTGCTTGTTGTTGTGTTGTGTCCTTTTATGATGAGGTTATTATTTTCTGTGTAGGGAATCATTTTCTTTCGTGGTGTCTGTGTGAGGATGTTGCTGTAGGTGGGTGCCGTGTCGATGTCTGTTTGTACTGCAGAGGAAGTGCTTGTGGAAGGTGCCTGGGAGTCCGGTGCAAGCGATGATGATTGCTGGTGATTGAGGACGGCTGCAAGGTCTTCCGCGCTTGGTATCCTTTTTACTAGCAGATTGTAGCGTTGCTTGGATTCTTGTATCTCTGCTTCCAGGCATTGGACCTGTAAGTGAAGTGTTTGGACTGTGACTTGTGTTGTGTGTAACTCTCTATGCGTGTGTGTGTCTGCATCATCTATGTTGCTTAGGATCGTTGTTAGTTTTTTGAATTGTGTTTTAAGGTTTTTATATGTTTCGCTATCCAGACTATCTTGCATGGCTTGTAGAAGAGCTCTTGCTTTGCCTGTGCAGCGAGCGATGGTAACCGCCCTATCTAAAGTTTTTGTGGTAGAGTACCGCGAGTGTCTAGCTGGGGTTTAAGAAATTTCTGATCTGAGTCCACGCTTTCTGAGTCAGCGTCCAAGAAGTCTAAATTGGAGAGTTTAGAATCACTCATGTTGTCTGCTGCGTAGATGAGATATGAGAATAGCTATGATGATAAGGGGAAAAGTTAAAATAAAAAAATGCGAACAAACCTTTGGGCACATCCTTTGGGTTCCTCCACATCCGACCTCTCCCGTCTACAACATCTCGTCAGGCTTGCAGCACGTTTCTATAAGGAGAGATCAGGAAGGGGTGATGGGGGGGGGTTGCCATGCAAAACTAGGGGGAAATGGTGCGATAAGATAAACCAAAGGTAGAAGTGAGAAGGGGATGGAAGAATAGAGTGGGGCAGCGGTGAAGGGGGTGGGGACAGGAAAAAAGGAGGAGAAGGAGTCAGGAACAGGGGCCAGCAAATATTTTCTCTCTGGCTGAAGTAGTTGGAAATAATGCATTAATATAAAAATTTTCCAACAAAGATTAAAGTACTATTACTATGCCGTATGCGCTAATGGCATCTGGTGCATGTAAAATCCGTCGTGGGTTAAAAGTCCTCCAAGTTCCCTGTGAATTATATTTCTGGAGGTGCCTAGTCAGGTGAAGGTCTCGTCACCTGATCAAGTCTCTAAATTGCGAGATCAATTTCTTCCTCTTTTTTAATTTTTGCTTTTTTTAAATCTGCCAATTCAACAATGTTAAATAGAAACCATGAGCCGGCAAACAAACAAAACAGGTGCAGACCATTAGAGAGTGCTGCAGCGATGCCAACAGGGCTCTTGTCAGATGGATCACAGTCATGTTGTGATCAGGCGATTATCGTCCAGGTACTAACTCGTCAAGCTAGGCACTTATGCCCGGCAGGTAGGGGCCTGGTTAGTGGTACATATAAAAATGTACTATTAATATTAAAGCTTGTGTTATGTGTGATTTTAGGTATACCTCGGCGTATGTGCTTCTAGCTAAAACAAACATAAGCGACGCGTGTATAAACATTAGCTATGAAACATTTCCATTACTATACCTAAAGTAAGAGTAAAACACAGGATGTTGAAGGGAGTAGAGCAAAGTTTAAAATAACAAACTAGATTTATTTACACCATAAAATATTTATAAGGAAAAAACGAATAAAAAAAACCGCATTTCATTAAGAGAAGCGTACATTCTAACCTTTACATGTGTGTTATTGGTGTTATTTCTCACTATATATACATTTTTATTTTATATATAAGAAGAAAGTCGTTTATGTTGTTTTGTAACAGTTTATACCTTAGTTAGTGCGGTCATTTGTGTCGTTTTTTTAATTTGTTGACTAGCACGTCATTTGTTCATTTTAGTACAAATGTTTTTAGATTTATTATAAAGGGGGAGGTGGAATTAAAAACTTATTTTTCATTATTAATGTTAGTCCAACAAGAAATTACTCAAAGAAGTGTTCCGTATTATGAATTCCATAAATATTTGAAAAAAAATTACTGAAATTTTATTTTTTTAAAGCTAATTATATATTTGTAAAAATTTTTAAACTGCGCCAAGAGTTTCAATTTTCAAAATATTTTCTTCCATTTTTCATTCAATTATTTAAAAAGAGTTTTTTAATAAAAGTTTTGTACATTAATTTTTTAATCCAGTAGAGAGTCACTAAAAAAATATATATATCACGAAATTTTACATGATGCTAATGGACTTTATTACTAATTTGAGGATCTAATAAACCAACATTCCAAAAGGGGCACACAGATTTGTTGGAGAGTGTATATAAGATTGCCCCTTCGATATATTAAGAATTATGAAGAAAAATTCAAATGCATAGAACATTTTAAAAATGTATAGACTGCGAAAAATTTATTATGGGTACATTATGATATGTTATTTTCATTGCTAAATATATGGAAATATATTGATATTTATAAAATTTATAAAAGAAAATTTAACACAAAAACAAAAGTTCTAACTTTTGGTCGATTTTTGCTCATACCAAAGTTCTACCATACCCTTAAGTAAAAAACAGTCCTAAAATTCCTTTACGCACGAAAATTTAAATGTTGCAACCGAAAATTATAATTGAGGTTCTAAGCACGTGATATCCTACCACAAAATATCTGTTTCATTTTGAATACGTGCGCTTAGAAATAGGAGAATGACATTTTAACTAAAGTATTAGTGTTAGTTAAGGCTAGTTAATATTCTCGTTGAGTGTCGTCACAGTAAAATATACAAAAAATTGTAATTAGTCTTTTCTAATCCTTATTTAGTTGGCATATTTTAAACAGAAAATAGAGCCGGATAGTTTATTAGTTGCGATCATGCATTAAAAGTGGACATTTTAACGATGTTGAAGCAATTTTAAAAGTCTATTTATGCATTGCCCTATGGGTGTGTTTTATGGATTGCAATTTTAGGTGTGATACATCGTATATTATTATAAGGGTTAGAATACATGAACAGAATAGGGTAGAAACATTATTTCCTTATTTACGTCTGATATTTTTTATGTGCGATCAAACTAAATTTAAAATATAAATTTAACGAAACTGAAAATTAAAACCTTATTTGTTACTTTAAAATATTGTTTGGCACAAATTGAAGCTATTTTTGAATATATGTATCATGGGCATGATTTATTTATTGCTTTTTTTGGGTGTGATATACTTTAAATTATTTTAAAGAATATGAATACGGAAACAAAATAAGAAAGCAAAAATATTTCGTTATTCACATATGATTTATTTTATGTGCAATTCTAGTAAATCTAAAGCACATAAATTTAAAGGAAATAAAACAAAAACTTCATCAAAGATAAGTGATTTATATGTATATTTAAAAATCTATTTGGCACAAATAACAATGCTGAAGCAATTTTTATTGTCTATTTATGGTCTTACCCATCTGTACGCTTTGTTAATTGCAGTTTTTGTGTGACATGTCTTGTATTATTGTGAAGGATAGGCTACGAGAATACAATGGAGGATAAACATTATTTCGGTATTCACTTTGATATATTTAACGTGAAATTCAATTAAAGATATACATATAAAGAAATTAAAAATATAACTTCATAAAAGATAAATTACTTATGTATACTTTAAAATTCTATTCGGAAAAAATGTACTACCTTGACGAAAATTTTAAAAGTTATTTTTGCATTAAACCTTTGCATATGTTTTATGGATTGCGTTTTGAGGTGTGATACATCTTATGTTATTTTTAAGGGTGGTTTATGAGAACAGGATAGAGCATAAATGAAATCTCATTTAATAAAACAACGAAATTGTGAAGATAAAATACAAACATGAAATTATTTTTTATGCCGTCTTCTTGAAGACATTTAAAAATTAACACGAAGCGTATAAAATTAGAAAAATGTATAAATTAATCTTTTATATGCATACATATATTAATTTAGGTGAAGATAGTCTAAAACTCCATAATCGGGTGCAACCGGATATCTCAGATTTTACTTGATTTGAACAGTCTTCTAGCGGGTAATGGCTGAAATATTTAGCTCTAATCAAGAAGAAGTGGTTATTACGGTATTTCCGTAATGTAATTCGCGTAGTTTCTGTGTTGGAAAGTTTATTTTATCATTTCATTTTGTTTTTATGTTTGCTAGTTTTCTAAATTCTTAAATATGAACACATTTAAAGTTATCAAAACTGTTTATATTGTAACGTGTAATATATTTAATTAGGACCAATGGTACCGTTGCCAACATTTATAGGTGCATTTTCACGGCTTGCTTACCTATCTTCTCTCTTTGAGGTAAGACAAGATATCCCACGTGGGATAAAACAGTATATTAGAAAACAATAATTGAAGAGTAAACAATGTTTTAAAAAAAGTCAGTCAAAACTACACGGATAAGTGTGATTATGATTTTTATAAAGCTGATTTAAGATGTGAACTTCTTTTCCGCAATTTATAAAATTGTAATGAAGATACTTATCTTGTTGTCTTTAAATATTAAGTCATTAGACTCATATATGAAATATTGCTAGTTGATTTCTTTAATTAAAATTATAAAATGAAGTATTTGGTTCCTTTCCAAAAGAAAGGCTAAACTCTTTCATTTCCTGTAAGATTAATATATCCATAACACATCCATTGCATTACAAGACAAGATGGTTTGACATTTCTCGGAAATCAGTTATTAATAAGAATGTAACAAACAAATCGCATATTTTTTATGATAATATTGTTCAATTTTAGGTGCAGAATATTTACGCAAAGTTTTATTAATTTCTGTTGAAAATTCTGTCTTTAAGAAGTAACTAATGGATGTCAGTCCAATAGATTATTCCCTACTTCCCCCTATCATCACAGTATTATGATGTAATTATAAGAAAAGAATAATACATCTCAAATGAAATCGCACAGTTTATTCAAAATACAAACAAAAGTTTGTTTGTGTTTTATCGCTAAAAAACATTCTTTGAAATAATTATGAACGAGCATACTGAAGTGTGACCATGTACTTATGACCATATTTAAGTGAGCAATCCCCAACCATTACCCTTTGTCTCTCTCTCACACACGCACATTACTCACTCACTTTCTCATTTTTATCCCTCTTCTCCCTTTATGGAGAAAAAATGAAAATTTAGGAACACTTTTCCCCAATTATAGTTTTAAAAGAATGACATCAACCGTTATTTTCTCAAAAGATAACAAGTTAAGTTCTTCCATATACAATAAATGATATCAATTTTCCTTTTGTATAGCAGAAAATAAAAAGTCAGACTAATAATAAAGACTATAGACTATTTTTGTGTTAGCTGATTATTAGGTTGTATATTTGTTTAATTAAAAAAATATTGCTAATGAGCAAAACCCCCCTCCTTTTAGCGAAGGAATACTCAAAATTGGTTCCGAAAAAGTGGTTTCTGTATACTAATGGTCAAGTTTAAACAAAAATTTGGAAAAAAAAGGATCATTAAAGAAGATTACAGGTTCACTTTTTTAACGAGTAATAAGGTTAAAAAAATAAGGTATATAGCATTTCTGGCGCCAGATATGTAAAACATGTAATTTTAGATAAAAGTTAATTGAGACGAACGAAAAACTTTAGTCAAAACATTTTTTTAAACATACATGGTAAAATGTTATCGTATTTTTTAACCTCTAAAATGGCAAAGTATTCACTCTAAAATATAACTGTAAGCCTTTTTTAATGGTGATTATTCATATGATTATATCTAGGGTGCATTTATTTATTTTTTAGTATTAAGAACTTGAGCATATCCCAGTAAAAAAGACTTTTAAACATTTTTATGTTTAAATTATAACATGGAGCGGATGATTTTTTTAAAAAACAATCTTCATAATAAGCCTTTTTTTAAACATATTATTTTATTCAAACTAATTAAAATGTAAAAGGTGTTTTTTTTCTGTTCCTGAACTAAGGAATAATGATTGCAGTATTTGTCCCACCATAGTTGTGCCCTTATTACGAACTTTTTAATGATTATAAACTTTGAGTTTTAACTAAAATTATTATAATATTATAATTATTCAAGATAGAGACTATGTATAAATTTATTAGCTCTAACTTTGAATGCATAATGAACACCATGAAGAATAACTTTTAAAGAGGGGAGGTTAGAAATCCGGTATCCATCATGGGAATATAGTAATTACGTTATAAATTTTAGTTTCAGCATTTTTTAATTTTTTTTTTAATTTATGGCCTATTAGTAAATAAAACGTTTATATCTTTCTGAAAGATTTGATCCAAATATGTTATTTACATTCCAGAAGTTCAAGAACAATTCGTCAAATATTTATCTAGATATTCAACAAAACACTTTCTTGAAACTCCATAATACTGAGTTGATCCCAAGAGTATACACTTAGTATATCTATGTATCTAACGGTTAATGTAGTTTCATTACCTGCAGTATATTCTGTTGAGGTGTTTGCATTGCAAACCAGATGGTATAGTCAATAAGGGTGTCTGGGGGAATTGTATTGGACGGTTGTCGATCCAGGTAGCTCAATAGGCCGAGCGCACGCAATTTAAGCCAAAGGTCTTGGGTTTAACTCACAAAATGGACACTTTTTCACTCATTTGGAGAAAAATATGCATTCAAAAAACGTCCAAAATCAAAAGTATTTGGTGACTTTTGGCCAATGTAGTGTAGTTTTGAATCTGCAACGAACACAAGACTGAATAATGCATTTTTCTTTTCTATTTTTGTGAAGTGGGCTAGTGAAGGTGCATTTTAAATTGGACGCGGAGAAATTTTGATAAGTTCAGACGAATGAGCCATACATATTGTAATTTATGGTCCTGTATTGTAAAAATAATCCGCATGATGTTTGAAAGAATTAATTTCTTATTAAAGTGATATAATAAAAGGGATAATTATAACATAACATTATAAGTATAGTCATTAACAGTTCTAAAAATTGAAACCTGGATAAAACGTAGGTTTCGAATAGGGGATTTGATATCAATTATATATATATAAATATATTTGTCAATAATTTAATAATTTTCTAACTGCTAAAAAAAGGTTTTACCGATGCGATGTTTCGATATTTCCTATTAATATTGATCACTGCACCCGAAACTGCATGATGTCCAACATGAAATCGTTACTTAAAATCTCTTTTATTTGTGCTCGAATGAACCCTTAAAAACTTTTCTTGAATACACTCACACATACTGTACACCCAGAAAAGAATCAAAATAATTTTACATAAGAAATAATCATTTTATATAAGGAACAAACCATTATTGTATAAAAATGATTTTAAAAATGTTTTTGCTATACTTACAAAGTTTTCTAGAATAAATAAGGTTTATAAAAAGCATATTTTAGGATTTTCTAAATACAAAATTCAATAAAAATATAACCCTTTATGATCCGACGGTACATTTAACAATCATTAAAAAATTTAACATAAAATTTATTTAATCCCTCTAACTTTATGCTTAATGCTCGAATGCACTCTTAAAAATTTTGTTTTAAAACACACACACAGATGTACACTCAGAAAAGAAACAACATCATTCTATATAAAAAATAATCATTTTATGTAAGAAGCAGGTTATTTTACATAAAAACTTTTTTTTTAAAAATATTTTGCTATATTTATCAATTTTTTCAGAATAAACATGGTTTCAAAAAAAGCGCATCTTATGAAAATATTTTATATTAAAATTCAATTAAAATGTAAATTAGATGCAGTTTAACGTTTTTAAACCCTTTATGCTCCGACGCTTCTTTTAATTACCATTAAAGAAAATTTAATATAAAAGTTATTTAATCCGTCTATTTATACAAGTAAATTTTATTTTTTATAAAAATACTTTGGTCAACCATATTTAGAAAATACAGCGAAACAGTTGAACCAAAACATTTTTCAAAGTGGTTATTTTCTCAACCATTTAGACAGGTGTAACTTTTTCTTTTATATTAACAAATGTTATATGGAAAATATGAAACTAAAAAAATAAAAAAAACCTTTCATTTACAGATAGGATCACAATTCATTTATTAATATTGTTTGTATCCGAATTCCCAATCGTGAGATTTCCATAAGAGAATTTTATTTTAATTAATCTAATTATTCTTGTAAATACTTTGCAAAAAGGCTATAAGTATCTATTTATTAAATAACTTTAATGAAAAAAAATATTTAAAATACATATTATTTATATATATATATATATTTTAAATATATTATTTACACATTTAAGGAAGATAATTATTTAGACGAAGCAATTTTTTATGCATAATTTAGGGCATAAATGCAATGACTGAAAACCAGTATTCGTAAGGAAGTTTTTTTATTGAGAAAAGAGATAAGGAATTCGAGCATTTATACATTATTTTAGACTGAAATATAATACTTAATTTTAAAATAAAGACAAGTGTTTTATTGACCACAATAATGTCATAATATCATGCAATATATCTTGCTTTAAGAGAATGTTCTAGAAGATATAAGATGATATATCTGCACTTCTGTTTTTGAAACGGAACATATCATCTAGAAAATCTCATCCGACGTAAAATATATCGCAAAATTTTAAAGTTAAGCCACATCTATCTAAAAGCTAAATAATTTGATATTTATAAAGATATATCGTATAACATTGCAGATAATCTAAATATCATCTTAAAGACATTTTTTTTTGTTTTATCAAGTGGATTTATTATCAATTTAACAATTCATTTTCGTTCATTTTTCAAATATTGAGGAAATACACTTTAGCTTTAGAATGCTACCAATTTAAGATATATACGACAAGTAATTTTGTAACAAAATAAGAAATAAATTTTAAGTGAATGTTTCTTAAACCAGGACCTGCTTGCAACTGTGCAAAATCACTCATGTTATTAACATTATTCAGCTTTTTATTTATTTATTGGGATCCAGTTGGCATATTTCAGCGACATAGTTTCTCACAACAAAATATTTTTTGTGATTATTATCCATATTTAATTTAATCTACTTTGTTTCCAGTATAACGCTTTAAAAATAAGAGTATGGCGACATACGCACAGGGCGTATGCCCAGATTTAAAGTTTTTGTCCAAACTATGACAACTCACATTCAAGACTTTGCAATATTCGCCTGGAAAATCAGACATGTGAGACGTCAGCAAACATTAATTTGGTGATAATGGTGGTATGTTAAATTTTTGTCCAAAATTGTCTCGACCAATCAAATTGTATTTCTCGTATGACTCTACTATCTCATTCACAAAAATAATCTACAGAGGGTGTTCGCACACATTTTAGGCGATTTTCATGGTACTTGCAGAACTATTTTACATAAAATACTTGTGTTTTAAATGTTCAGTTTTATAACCCTTATTCTGAACTGCCTTTCTACACCGTAATTTCCATGACAATAATGTCTTTCGTTGTTTTGGAAGAGGTATTTTGGCCCATTTCTCTTCAACAGCTTTCCAAAATCCATGAAGAGTTATAGATTGACGTTTAGATTAAGAGTTTTTAAAAGTCCGAAAGCACAAAAAATTATATCATCAAGAGATTTAGCAGGTATATCCCTGATACTCATTTCTCGTTCCATTTTTTTAAAGGAATTAACAGTGAATTGCGGGATTGTAATATGTGGCTGCTTGCTTTATCTTGATGCATTTCAACAGATTGTTAGCACTGGGAGTAAAAAGATGGTATATGATGTTTGAAAAATGGGAGTGAAATATGTTTCTGATAGTATGTGGAGTTGGTCTGGATTTTTCTCCACTATCTCTTTTTTTTTAAAATTTGCCTTTTAATGCAAAACCAGCAACAATCATAAATATTTTTCTAAAACTTTCCTTAGATACATTGAACCACGTTTTAAGATTTTTTTCTCCTCTTTGATGATAATAAATGAATCTCTTTTTATTACAATCATTTAAATATATCCAAGCTTCATCTATTCTAACAACATTTTTTCCATTTTTCTCTGGATAAATGCTTCTCATAAACAATACTGCATCGTGATCAACATTCGGCGATATGTCGTGGAGGAAGACGATGAACATTGTGTGTTTGGCCTTTTTGAAATTCAAATCAGTGTTAATGATTTTGTTAGCAGTTGACACGGAGCATTTTAACGATTTATTAACAATCCTTTGACTTGGAGGATTTTCTTTTATCATAAAAGATCTTACCTTTGGAATATCCGAATAATTCCATTTTGTTCTTTGGAACATATCTGGAGCAATTTTACCACTTGAAGTCAGTAATTCATGTTTTTTCCCTGTCTTGTTGACAATATTACCTACTATGGCTTTAGATATAGAAAAACTATCCTTTCACAGTGTTTTTTAATAACCGAATATGAATAATTCTCTTCGGAAAGTGCAGAAATATAGCCTTCCCTTCATCAGTTCTTTAAAAGCGCATTTTGCATGTAAACAAATATTTTAGTTGCCAGACGAGAATTTATACTTTCAAAAACACATTAGTTTTGAAAAAAAATTTCTCTATGCAGACGATTTTTTTTACACCAAAACAAATTCGTTTAAAAAATGCGTGAATAGCCTATGTATACAGAAGCTGCTCACGCATTTTTTCGATCTATCTGGCTAGTGATTCGGACGATTCGATAGATCGATCGAATCCAATCAATGCAATCGCTCGATCGGGCGAGCTTTTCGGATCTTCGAGCGATTCGGACAACTATAGTTGTCCGAATCGCTCTTGATCGAAACGCAGTAGACAATCATACATTAAATTTTTGACACGTCCCTGAAAAACTATATCTAGGTATTTATAATTTAAAACATTCCCTGGTGTACTAGAGTTGTAGTGCAAATGTTACATTTAAATCCGTTCAGTGGTCGTTGAGAAAATTGCGGACATACATACATAAATATTTAATGGCCGAAAACAGAAGCTACTTTTTTTGAAGTAAAAATAATAAGGTTGCAATGAAAACGTTAAAAATTATAGAAAAGCTTAATAGTACAAACTCATGAATTTCAAGTAGTTCACACAATTCAGATTAAATTAGCTCTCTCGAAGAAAGTAAAATCTCATGTGTAAAACTGGATCTCGACCGCGGAATGTAATTAAAAATCTTGCATGAGAACTTATAAATATCTTATGGAGAAAATTTCATTTCTGCCCCAAGAGATTTGTTGAGATAAATAAAGAGTTCAGTGTGTATGAAAAACTGTTCAGAATTATTAAGATTTCCCTGACAGCTCAAAATATTTTACATTTAACTTCAAAATAACCTCATAAATAGGAAAAGCCTTAATTCCACTCACGCCTCTTCCTACATACTTATGAACTATGAATTTCTCCGTTTATTCTACAAATGTGTAATTAAGGTTTTTTACATATACTGTTAGTAAACGGTTGATTAATATTCTTTGAATGTACTTTTTCTCATTATGTATTCCGTGATTATTAATTAGATCTTTTTATTGCTGGATTTAACTTGCAGATTTTTGAATGAGAAGTACACTAATGTGTTATACAAAATTTGTCATACACAAAACCATATATACATTGTTTCTTCAAGCAATTTTATTAATAGAAGGAAATTTGGAAATTACTTCCTCCATATAAAGCAATTTGCAGTAAAAAAGGGAAATTGCTAAGCACGCGCTCATAATTTAAGGGACAAAACAGAATTTGTTTATATATTTTGACTGAAATAGTTTCAGCGCTTGATTTTATTGAACCATATTTGATTTGTTTACGTCTTTCGTAATTACTAAAATTCATTTACGACCTCATTGAAAGTTTTAACTGTAACAGTTTATTGGGATGCTCTCAATTCCCTTTTCATTTTTAAAATTAACGGTATTTTGATAATTTGGATTTTATTAATTCAGAGCTCATGATTTAGTTGGAACGCTTTCCACCCATTGAGATGGTAGTATGTGTAAGAAAGGCGCTATAATTATGTGAATTTACGATATACTAATCCACTTATATGCCGAAATATACGCTGCATTCAAATTAATCTCAATCCATTACATAAAATATTGAACTTTAAAGTTATGATTTTCGAATCGAAAAGATTAGACTTCATATATGAAAAACATTTATTAAAAAAAAAAAAAAAAAAAAAACAACTAACCATTAAAAGAAATTAAGTTGTTGATCTGATGAAGATGATGAACAGTCGATTGAAGAAAATAATACCATCAGTTAACTGTCTTAATAAAAGAATCTTGGCCAAATTACATCAATAATTATAAAAGCCTATATTTTTATGAATTTATTGTTTCTTATGTTATATTAGCTAGGTACATTTATTGCTGTATTATATCTACATCGTTACATTTGTATTTTATCTAAGCCTTTTGTGTTGGTATTTAAATAAATCTAGAAGTCCCTTGTCTCTAAAGATATGCGCATCACACACTTTCAATACCATTGATTTAAGAAACTACCTAGAGTGCTCAGAAAGATAACACAGGAACCGTCAGTGCATATTTCAGAATCAAAAAACAAATAGCAACATAGTGAATGCATAATACTAAATATTTAATTTTATCTATTTTAATCACTCTTATCACTGTATCGCACTTATATTTTATCAGCTACATATATATTTAAAAATGAAAACGCATGTGAAAAACAAAGAATGAGATATTATAAAAAATCTATGGAAAGGATACTGCCAGAATTAAACTTAAGAAAATGAAAAATGAAAAATTGAAAGCTATGCATATCTTATGGAATCGTCAGAGGAGCTTCATAAGAATATTCATAGTAAATATATGTTATTTCATCAAATATTGTCAACATTATGCATAAAATCGACAATATTAAGCTCCTAAAAACATATATAAGAAACAAAATAAAAAACCCACAAGAGTTCAAATAACAAAATTAATAATAATTCATCATAAATAGAAATTAGATCATAAAGCAATGAACAAAATTCACCAAAAAATGAAGATTACGGAAGATTTAACTGGATAAAAAGTGCATTGCAAGGACTGCTACTGGTCATATCACTAAGAAACTCAAAATGGCTAAAAACACAATGTCATTGCATTAATAGATATGATGAAAGAAAAAAAAATGTTTAGTACCATCAACCACATCAACCGCCATCAACTGCCATCAACCACATATAAATAAAAGGAAAAGCTAAAATTACAAATGATAAATCTGGTGCTGCCCTCTATTAGGCAAAGGAAAAGTTGGAATTAACGTAAAAGTTTACACAAAGTAGTAACTGGTGTAAAGAAAGTTAGAAAGTGATGAAGACTAAAGGATGTAAATAAAATTTACATCCTTTACACACATACATATGTATACAAGGTATCCATAAATTATTGACGGTGATTAAGTGTTGTCGGTGCTGATAACTTTTGATTTAAGAACATGACGATAAATATTATTACATATTCTTAACGAAAAAAAATAAATAAATAAAGAAGTAAAGAAATAAAAAAGTAACCCTTTGTTTACGGGGTGGAACACCACACGTCCCAACAACAACTTTTTATGCTATTCGTACCAGTTTTTAAAAAGAAATCCCTGCCATTCACTGAAACTAGGATAACATTTTCTAGACAAGTCTACTGCAAAGCAAGTTTTTTTTTTCGTAAATTAAGGCGCGATCGAATATAACAAAAAAAATCTCCAGTCCTGGTCCGTAATCAAAACGTAGTAACAAAATTAGTTGTATTTCCATTATGTAATAATATATATATATATATATAGAGTCATGTGTTGAAAATTAATGAAACTTATGATGCAAGGAAACCACAATAATTTATCGACGCTCTGTATAATAAAGAAACTATAGGGTAGTCATAAAGTCCTTACTGATTACAAAAAGTTATTACGAAATAACCATTGAACGCAATACTGTAGAATTTTTATTAAGGAAAAGTCATGTTCTTAAGTTTTTTTTTTGTCCGGTCTCTGCCATCGCTCGCGAGTTCTTTGATGACAAATTTCCTGGAAGATGAATCGGACGGGATGGACCAAATCCTCTAGATTTTTTATTTTGTGGTACATAAAGGACACAGTACTTGCAACACCAGTAAAAGATATTGAAGCGATCAAGGTCAAGATCACAGATGCTATATCTAGTGTGACAGCCCAAATGTTGGGCAATACGCGGTGAGAAATGAATACCGCCTTACATTCTTCGAGCTACCAAAGGTGCTCACATTGAAATTTACTGACGTAAGTACTTATATTAAAATTTCCATAAATGTCTTTACAATATATTGAAACAAGCATATATTAATTTCTCTGCAATGCATTATTGTAATCAGGGAAAGACTTTAGACCACCTTGTATATCTTGAATTTTGAATAAAAATTAAATCATGTTATGAATAGAAACACACTGAAGAAAAAAACAGAACAAACAAACAAACAAACAAACAAAACAAGATTTTATGATTATCGGGGGAATATGGTATATTTGCGTTTCGCTGATATATTTATGTATAAGACTGATTATTTTATGCTTCAAAAAGCAGTAATTTATACTATTATAGCTGCCTAAACTAGAGATTTTATGACAGATTTGTTTTCGCATAATATCTGTTTGCAATTGTTAAATATAAAAAGAAATTATGCATACACATACATAAACGAAAACAACAACAACAACAACAAAAAACCATAAAAATATGCAGGTTTTTTTTTTTTAAATGTTTATGTTGCATAGGAAAAAAATAATTGAAAAACAAATTAATTAATTTCAAAATTTCAAAACATGAAATAAGGAATTTAAAGAAGACTTAAAAAATATATTAACATGTTATTATTTTTTTTTTTCAAAATAATATTATAAGGTTTTATTCTGTGAAAATTATAGCAGAAATAAGTAATATGTACACATAATTGATGTGTGTGCGTAAATAATAAATGTGTATTTAAATTTTAAAAACTTTAAAAAATGGAAGGAAATTTTTCAAGAGTTGTTTTTATCGATGTAAAAATTAGAATGGAAAGCTAAATTGTATTTTAAAATGCAAAAGGTTGTTAAGTATCGAATTTAAAAAGAAAGGCAATATCGAGATTATTAAAAATTTAGAAACCAAATGAAAAAATAAAAGAAGGTTTTCTAACGCCTCAAAATTTGATCAAAAGTATGATTATGTTTTGCGATTGATATAGAAATCAAAATTTATAATAAATTCTTAATCTAATAACAACTGTTCAATTTTATCCTGTAACTTTTCAAAACAAAAACACCACTTTATTTTCAGCATTAGAAGTGTTATATTTATATTATGTAGGATTATACAAATTTACTACGTTAAATTTGAATAAATTAAAACCAACAATAAAACCGGCTAAGACAAAATTGCTGGGGATCAGAAACATGTTTCCGTTAAACAGATTTCCGTATTAGGAAACAGCTTTTATATCATGAAAAAGGTGTTGTTTTATTTTGATTATCATAGTTATTAAAGCGGTATTTCCAGTGCCCTCTATCTTTTGAGATTTACACTGGTCAACAGCTGTTTTGGTGCCTGGGTATTTACAGCTGATTTTATAAGAATTTGATTTCCTAAATTCAAATATGGCATTAATTTTTGCATAGGAGCTCAAATATTTACGGTAAAGAACTTTTTTATGAAATAGATGTTACACTATTTAAGTTAAATCCATGAATTAAATAAAAATATAAATAAAATAAATAAGCACTTAATTTTTATTTTTATAATATGCAAATGTTAGTTATTATTATTATAATATACACATATTCAAATAATATTTTTTAAAATTATATTAAACAAATATTTTTACTTACAAAGATAGAGGAAAAAGTTATTAAAGAGACAAAGTCTTATTGAACGTTTTGGAAGCTTCTTTTCCGTGACATTCTTGAATACATTTTCGAACAGTCTCTTTTTAAACTCAAACAGTAATCTGCCATCGTGTGCGTATCCCATCTTCCTTGATAGCGATCCTCCATAGTCTTAATATCCTGATGAAATCTTTCGCATTGTTCCTCACTGGTGTCTCCTAAATTTTCAGGAAAATGCTGTAAGTGGCTGTGTAAATAGTGCATCTTAATGCTCATATTACACACGAGAACTTTAAAACTACTAAGCATTTCATTTACTAGTTCTGCGTAGTTTTCTGCTTTGTGTTTGCCCAAAAAGTTTTCGACTACTGCAACAAAAGAAGTCCAGGCTTTTCGCTCAATTTCATTCATCGAGTTTACGAAGGCAGGATCCTTAATCAGTTGTCTTATTTGTGGTCCGTCAAATATTCCTGCTTTAATTTTTTCATAACTCAATTGGGGCATTTTCTCCCCTATATATGCAAAGCATGACCCATTCTTATCAAGAGCCTTTACAAACTGCTTCATAAGGCCAAGCTTGATATGCAGTGGAGGAAGTATGATTTTCTCTCGCCCAACTAAGGGGTTATTAATGACATTCATTTCCCCAACATCCATGTTTTCTCTCTTAGGCCACTCTTTTCTAACCCAGTGGTGTGTTTTATCCCTGCTATCCCAAAGACACAAGAAGCAAGGATATTTGGTGTAACCGCTTTGCTGTCCAAGGAGAAAGTTTACCATTTTTAAATCCACACAAATCATCCATTGATGTTCATGATACTTTATCTTGTCAATGACGAAAGCTATTGTGTTATATTCTTCTTTCATTTTCGTTGAGTGAGCAATTGGTATTGAACCATATTTGTTCCCATTGTGTAGAAGGACACATTTCAAACTCCGCTTTGAACTGTCAACAAATAAGCGCCAATCATCCGGCAAATATTCAGGAAGACCCATTTTTTCCAGGAGTCCTCTAATTTCGTGACAAAATACAAGATTGCCTTCTTGGGAGAAGAAGGATAACAGACTCTTTTCTCTTGTGCGGTAAAAGGTAACTTTGGTTCCTTGTTCTAGTAAATTATTGTCCTTCAATCTTGAAGCCAGTAATTCAGAAGCTTATTTTGACAAATTGAGATCTCTGGTGAGATCATTTAACTCATCCTGGTTGAAACGTTGAGGCATTGACGAGATCTCTTCATAATCACTGTTACCTTCATATGTATCGGAAGGGTGATCAGAAGGACAGTACTCATCCTCACACAGTTCTGGTAGCTGGTAAAACGTTGGGATCGGTACTTCCTCTGAGTGAGGAAGGGTGTCTTGCAGAGGCTAAATCAGGATAAATCCATTTACTACGGTTGTTTCGATTAATTCCAGCAATATTTACTTGGCAGAAATAACAATCGTCGAAATGGTTTTGGGGTTCTCTCCAAACCATTGGTAAGCCGAATTTGAGACTTTTTCTTTTCCCGTTAGTCCACTGTCGTAAGTGTTCTGTACAAGTTTTACAGACCTGGTGTGGTGCCCAGGTTTTATTCTGATCACCAAGTCTCACATCAAAGTATCCAAGATAAGCTCTCTTTACAAAGTCAGTAACATTTTTTCTGTACTCTTTTGGCGTGCATTCTCCGCATATGTAGCAAAACACATCAGGATGATTTACACAACTTCTTCTACTTGAACTCATTTAAATTCTGTTCAACAAAACAAATACAACAATCTAAAGCACAGTACGTTTTAAGTTAACTTTATAAGAATTCTATCCTAAACATAAATATCACAAAAGGTCAATAACTAGTCTACGCTCCACGGAGAGAAATAAACTAACTTTATCTCTTAGTGGCTGTCCCCTTTTGGCTGAGCGGCGCGATATCATAAGCATACGCAGAAACTCAGTATTGCTTGCCCGTCATTTTTTCAAGGTCTTCTGACATTTAAACGACTCTCAAATCGTTCTAAGCATCGCGACAGGCCCTTGTGTCTGAACGTCAATTTACGCGTTGAAGGTCACGTCAGTTCTAAAAAATCTTTGGTTCTCTTCACATATCTGAAAAAGTAGAGCTGATAGAGAAAAACGGATTTCATATTTAGATTCAGTGTCCCAAAAATATCCAAAAACAGCTGTAAAATCACAGGCACCAAAAAAAAAAAATTTTTTTTGTAGGCCTGTGTTATCTTCGGACACAAATGTCCATGGAACCAATTATGAGTTTCAAGTAACTATTGACAGATCATAAAGAAGATAATTTTGTATGATTTTTTACTATAAAAATGACCTCTCCTATTTACCAACTTTTACATTAGACCAGTGATTCCCAACCTTTTTTTTGTCGCGCCTCACCAAAGCAACTCAAAAGACGTGATGCCCCCCTCCCAACCCCATCGCCGCTCTTATGTAACATATAATTCTTATTTAAGAAAATTAAATTTTATTATTCACATGGACGAAGATTGAAAGAACATTAACAATGACAAGTCATTTCACAATTTGTTCTCTTACCAAACAGGTAAAATATTTTCTAGAATATGTTTTGAATATAATTCTATAAATTCAATGAAGTC
Organism: Maratus michaelseni; assembly: GCA_963931845.1. Classification (NCBI taxonomy): domain Eukaryota; kingdom Metazoa; phylum Arthropoda; class Arachnida; order Araneae; family Salticidae; genus Maratus; species Maratus michaelseni. The sequence goes on along the minus strand of OZ007590.1, from coordinate 249,064,162 downwards.
ATACATCTTCATATACTAGGTGTACCGGTTAATTACCGCTGTTTTTTTATTGATTTTTGAAGCTAAAAATACATAGGAAATAATAAAAATGGATTATTCAAACCAGCGGCCATCGCTAGCTACACATTTTCCCCATCTTTCTGGCAATTTGTGGATGCCTCGCCAAAAAAATTGTTCGTTTTTTGAGCCAAACCAGTCATCGAGCCATTTTCGTACGAATCGAAGTGTTGATCTGCCAATGCGTTCGACATTGATGAAAACAAATAGTAGTCGGATGGGGCCAGGTCCGGAGTGTACGGCGGGTGAGGCAGCAGTTCCCATCCCAGCGCTTTTACGGTGTCCGTGACCAAAGTTGTGGTATGAGCCGGAGCATTGTCATGCTGCAAAATCACTTTTCCATGTCTTCTAGCCCATTCTGGCCGTTTTAATCGGCTTTTAATCGATCGGAAATAGTTTGTTGTGAAACTTCTAAGCCCTCAGCCAACTGTTTTTTTGTGTTTGACACGGTTCTTCGTCGAGCAAAGCTTCCGATTCGGGATCTTCAAACTTTTTTGGCTGACCTGGACGTTCTTTGTCTTCAACGCTGTAATCACCACTTTTAAATCGTCGAAACCAATCTCTGCATGTTGTTTCTGATAATGCATTGTCACCATGAACTTTCACAAGAGTTCTATGACTTTCAGCAGCCGATTTCTTGGAATGAAACAGAAACAAAAGCACAGTCCGCAAATGCTCTTTGGAAGGAACGAAATTCGACATTTTTGAGCACGAATATTTATATGATGTTATTACTTTGAGAACTTTTGACATTTATGGTTTTCAAGCCTTATGTTAGTACAACAAAACACACTATATGTCAAATGATTGAAAGTTGCATTAATAGCTGCTGCCATCTATTAAGTAAAACAGCGGGAATTAACCGGTACACCTAGTATGCCCAAAAGAGTTTTATCTTTTGCCAATTTACCTCAGTTTGAAAACAGAGTGTTTTATGGTCTCCTTTTCTATTTTAACAACATTTCTTGAAGAAACTCTCACAGTTTTGCATTAAACTTGAAAGTATTCGTAGATTTTATAAATTACTTAAACATTTCATTAGGAATAGATGGTGAATTTTTGAACAATAAGATCCCTTTATGAATGACACAATACACAAGAAGGATTTCTGGATTCTTATATTTATCACTTTTAAGTACACATGTGTAAAAATGTCTTCATATGGCACTGACATATTGCAGAGCGGATAAAAATACACGTCTTATCCAATAAATGCTAGTCGAAAATTTTTTGGAAATAATCTAAAATACAAGAAAACCCGAAATTAAAAAAAAATTTAAATATGAAAAAAAGTACTAATTACATTAAAAATATTTTACATAACTATTCTGAGTAAATATTACAAGTTTTCCATATAAATACTTTGAAAATTGAATATATATATATTTTTTACTTTATTTAAAAAATCTGCTGATATTACATTCGTTTTTAACCTACAACATTAGTTATCCAAAAAAAGACAAAAGTAAAGTGACAAGGAATGGTTTAGTAATAAATCTGGAACTGCCCCCCCCCCCAAATTCCAAAGTTCCCCCTTGTGGGGTGTACAGCCCCCGTTGGGAACCACTGCATTAGACGAAAGAAAAGCTTAGGATTTCATCTGTTCATCAGCAATTCAGAAGAAAAACTTTGTTTATTAAATAAAGTTCTTGCTTTTGGAGGGATGAGAATTTGGAGAGGTATAGGCCCTTTATAGCAATATTGTGAATTTACATAACCCTATCCAATGGTGTTTTTCGAATTTTACTTTGGATAATGATGTTTTCTTTTAGCTTACAATTCTGTTTGTGGCAGTCAAATCTTGTTACTAATTTTTCACCCACTTCCTGTTGGCATAGAGCTTTGAAATTTGGAATATTTATGTATTCCTGACGCCAATACACGAACTGAACATTTAATTTTTAAAATTCGACACCTAAGGGGGTGGGGGCAACGTTGCCCCAATGCTTGTATTTTCCCCATAGAAATAACATTGCGATTGTTTAATATTAATTGAAAAAAAAAATAGCCCCATTGTTGCAACCATTTTACATACACCATTTTACATTGCATCCATTTTAATCACATAATAAAATTTTTACAGCATTACATTCAATGGTTATTTCGTAATATTTTTTTGTAATCATTTGTAATCATTTTTTGTTATCTTAAAATGAACACTGTTAAGGTACTTTTAAAAAATTCGTTATACAAAAATAAGAAACAAACTGAAAAAATGAAAGAGATTTCATATTTTAAAATATTAAGTTAGAGTGTGTAGGAATAACTTAAAAAAATGTAAACAAGAAATGATTTTTCCTCTATAGGCAAAATGTTCAAAATATTAATCTGTTATTTTTTAAAGTAAAAAAAAAAATGCTTGCCTTCAAGTTTTAGCTTTTGTAATATATTTTAATGTATATATGCATCAACTATGCCAAGATAAGAATATATTTACTTCCGTTTTTCACCTACATTGCTTGTATATATTGTAATTCTAAAATAAAACACAGAAACTCTTTTTAGCCGGCAGGTCTTTCCACCCGTTTTCTCTATCCCCATAGGCAAACTGCAAAAATACATGGAACAATAAGAAAATGTTGGTACAAGATCTGAACACGACACAATCCGCTGAACACATCTCGCAACATGCTGACTTACAAGCGAAATAATCTCCCTTCAGCAGAGAATTGAAGCTGATAAAAATCGTTAGTCAGATTATAACAAGAAAGCTTTTTCATTTGTAATGATATTCGCGAAAGCATGAAAACGAAGCGAAACGCAATTGTGAAAATGCTACAAAAGGAAATCTGTATGTCTAATGATGATTCGTGTAAATTGAATGGGATTTTCAATAATTGAATCGAAAAGTAAATTGCAGTTGCTTTGATTACTTTTCTACCAAAACTTATTTAGTAATATAATAGGAGTTTCTCATCAAGTAGAAACTTGCCAAATAAAATTATAATAGCTTTTAATCTAAAAAAAGAAAAAATAATAAGAAAAAATTATAAGGGTTAAGGTGGAAAAAAAAGGTATTGTGGTAAAATAGATAAATTTTTAAAACTTATCTATTGAACATACATTGTGTTTTAAAAAATGTGTTACATCATAAAATGCTTTCATTTGTTGACAACATTTATATTCCATATAAGTAGGTTGGAATTTGAATCTGGCAACATATACAACAATCGTTTTTTTTTTTTTTTTAAAGGAATACTTCCTTTTTTATTTTTTTCTTAAAAACTTCCAAAAACCGAATATTTTCTTTAGTTTAGGATTATTATTTACTTTTTATTCGCATACAAGAGATTCTAAACTGCATTTTGTCAAAACAAACAAGAAATATTTTGTATATGTATTGTTTGATGGGGTTTTTTAATGTGATGGGGGGGGGGGGGAGGGAAAATGGGTATTAGTTAGGGTTAAAAATTCGTTGGAAATTATAAATATTAAGGAATAAAAATTATTTTAAATGGAATCATTGGGTAAAATAGTTAATAATTATTTTAAATTTGGTGGTATTTTTGTTTACTTTTTTGAAAATAAAATAATATTGTAATTTGAATTAGTTCTTGAATTAGTCAATATGTTAATTTCATACATTAAAAATATGTTTGTTTATATTTCACAAGTAGGGGGAACTGGGGCACATTGATGCAGCTTTTTTCTAAGAATTTTTTTGGTACCCAAAAAAGAGAAATTTCAAATTATTTGTCCATGTGATGTCAGAAAAACTAGTGTAGTGTGTTATTAACAGGTACAGTCGTTGTTTTATGTAGTATTTCTGCATGTAATTTTTAAAAAAACTAAAAAAGTCACTGCACCTCATGGGGCACTTTGATACGTTTGGGAAAAGTGGGGGAAAAATAAAAGCTACTGCATATTTTCCGTAGAAAATGAGTTAGCAAACCATTTTATACTTATTTAACGAAATTAAAATTACCCACAATTTATTTGTAAGGAATATTAAAGCGATCAAAATCAAAAATAAATGTATAACGACCTGATGTTCTTGCTGTTCCTTGACCAGTTGTTCGCTGTGGCAACTTTGTCATATCTCGCACTTCAACCCCACCATTATCTTCTTTCTCAGGAAAAATGAAAACGTTATCAGGTTTTCTGTTCATAAACTGGGCGAGATGGTCACCATCATCAGTTTTTCCTTTAACTTGGCCTACAAAGTGAACAACCGATCTATTTTTTGCAAAAAACACTATAACAAAGTCGTCATCAACAATATTTTGGTCAGAAGTACTTGCTTTTTCCATTGTATCATTTTCCAAAGTATCTACTTCTTCACCTAGCACGTCACTTCGATTCAAATAATCTGATGAACAGTCACACAACTGTTCTAAAGATGTTTCAGATTCATCTGATGAATATAATTCTTCCACCTTCGTTCTCTTCGTCTGTCATTTCAAAGATTTGGTGTCTTCCATCCCCAGCAGCCTTTTTGCGTTTTTCAGTTCTTTGTCTGTATTCCTTTGCTGTGCTGCCGCTTGTTTCATTTCTTTAACTTTCCTCATGTCGAAAAGCCTTTTTTTGTTCTGAAGTATCAGTATAAATTCGAGATTTACAAGGCCGCAGTCCTTTTCTTTTGTTAGTTCTACTACAACTAGCTGTTGGGTAAGGTCGTACGTCTTAAGGAGTTACAGGCTTGTTTGAACAACTAGTTGGCCGTGGAGAATGGGTAGCATCAGCACTTTGTGGAATATTGCTATCTTGTCACTGAGAGACAGTTGAGGGAGTTGCTGAGTCTGTCTGAAGGGGTGTGACAACAACTGTATCAGAGTGCGGATGAGGTATGGAAACTGTGCTGGGAGAAAAATCAGAGTCAGAAAATCGCAATCTGTTGAAGGGCACTATACCTGTCCTCTCAAAACCAGACACAACATTTTTCGAAATGAATGATCCTAAGTTTGCAAGTTTTGCAAGCATTGGAATGTCATAAATTGATAGGTGTTTTCCCAGATTATTAAGGTGCCAATCGTTGAAAGCAATTTTCAGTTTTGTTTTAATGAGACCAAACACTGCTACGTCCAATGGGTGCAGTTTATGAGGTGTGTGTGTGTGTGGGGGGGGGGGGGAGATGACAAATAAACAATTCCATTTGCACGACAGAAGTCAATGACTTCAACAGGGACGTGTGACTCATGATTATCACATAGCAACATGATTCGGTTTTCTATTGACGAATTCGTATGTTGTTTGATGTGCCTCAGAACTATTAAGAACAAATCAGAACATAGGAATAATAATAATAAAGCAATAATAAAGAACAAAGGCAGTCGCCCATCCACTCCTGAACGCCAAACTGAAACTTCCCTCTAGAACTCCTGCAATGAAATGGTCGTTATAATGAACCCGGGGAAAAATGAATACTGGAGGATATTGATTTCCAGTAGCAGAAATGAAGGCACCAAATGTAACAAGTTCCCCCCTTTCTGCCTGAAACCACCTGCTCTACTTGCCTTTAGTGTTTTGAAGCTAGAACCTTTGGAGTGTCAAGGGCAGTGGTTATCCCAGTTTCCTCAAAAATGAATATTCTGTCTCGAGCGAAATTGTATCTTTTCATAACACTCTCATAATTATTGAAAAATTCCTCAACAGCTTCCTGCGGAAACCTACTCACCTGATAATTCTTGTTTTTTTCTGATTTCTTCAAACTTAAATCTGCATTCCTACTTTGAAAACCGTACATCCAATTTTCCCCTGTCATTGCATTACCGTTCGAACTTTCAGGATACTTACAATGTAGTTTTTCAGCAAATTCATATGCCAAGTGCCTCATCTGCTTCAGTGTTAGACCATGATGCAACTCATTGCATTTAACAAGGTATTCATTTAATTGTTTATCCTGTTTGTCAGTAAATACCTGTTGAGAGGAATACTTAGAACTGTGATTTCTGACTCTTTCTTCACCATTTCTTACTTTCACTTTCTCCATGGGGCACATTGATACGCATCAATGTGCCCCAACATAGGCTGTATCAATGTGCCCCAACATAGGCTGTATCAATGTTCCCCAAGCAGCCATTTTGAATATTATTAATCTCAAATCCAAAACTTCACAATTTACTTAACAAAAAAGAATGAGGAACTGATAAAGAGTAGCTTTACTTACCAGGGAGGGTATTCTTTTCTGTTGAAAATACTGGAACAGCTGTATAATACTACTGCAATTGTACAACTCAAATTTATTTTTGACCTACAAAATCAATAAATCAACCGTCACATTTCATCAAAATACTGAATCACGTGAAGACGTTCTGTGGGTAGTTGTGTACACTAGCGCCATATTTTGGAGCTGTTGTGAAACTTCCTGTACTGACCTTGTGAGCAGTAGAGGGGGTGTATCAAGGTGCCCCATGCATCAATGTGCCCCAGTTCCCCCTACTCCTTCTATAAGACGTCAAATTTTGAGCTAAACATATAAACAACTAGAAAAGCGAGTTCTATAATATTTTACGTTATGATGGCCAATTGACATATCATATATTATAATACGGGCAAATCATGTGTGTCTGTGTGTCTGTATGAAAATTTTATATTAAAAACGGTTCTAACGATTTTTGACTTTTGGGCACAAGACAACCATTGGGGTAGGCCGCATGTTCGAGAAAATTTGATTAGGGGGTCATTTTGGGTCACTACGGGTCAGGGTCAAGCTAATTTTATCTAAAAAACGGCTAAAACGATTTTGACTAAAATTTGCATCCTACCATTTCGGATTGCGGGAATACCATTGGGCTAGGTCACATGTTTCGATTAGTGGTTCATTTTTGGGTCACTACGGGTCAAGCTAATTTTATCTAAAAATGGCTCTAACGATTTTGGCTGCATTTTGTACCCGACCTTTTTGGATCACAAGAAGACCATTGGTCTGGGTCACATGTTCGAGAAAATTCGATTTGTGCGTCATTTTTGGGTCACTAGTCATTACGGAACAAGATAATTTTATCTAAAAAACGGCTCAAACTTATTTTGACTAAATGTTGTATCCTACCATTTTGGATTACGAGAAAAACATTGGGCTGGATCACATTTTCTAGAAAATTTGATTAGTAGGTCATTTTGGATCACTATGGGTCAAGGTGAAGCTAATTTTATCTAAAAAACGGCTCAAACGATTATGACTAAATGTTGTATCCTACCATTTTGGATTACGAGAAGCCCATTGGGATAAGTCACATGATCGAAAAAATCGATTAGTGGGTCATTTTTGTGTCACTGTGAGTCAAGCTAATTTTATCTAAAAAATGGCTCTAACGATTGTATCTCTAATGTTGTATCCTACCATTTTGGATTACGAGTACTGGGCTGGGTCACACGTTCCAGAAAATGCGGTTAGTGGGTCATGTTTGGGTTTTGTTTAATGATTTTATTTCTTTCTCACATGGATTTTTAATCTCTTCCAAATCCTTCCAGCCGTTTGGCTTAGTATTTTTTGTGTGTTTCAGAAGTATACAAACTATCGGGTGGCACCACTTTAATGGTCCTTTTGGATCTTCCAGTTTGATCATTTGTCGTTTCCTCAACATCAGAATCTCCGTTTATTAATCTGTATATCAATCTGTATTTCTGATGAACTTACCACTCCTTTCAAAGGGTGACATTGAACGGTGTTTTCTTTTATTTCGTCTAAATCAAGATTAAATTTTCTTTATTTTCTTTATTTGAATTTGTGGTTTTGATAAATTTCACGATGAGGCTTAGTGTTAGGTTCTTCCCTTCAGTGTATGTTCGGTATCTCTTCGATTTGTTATCGTACCTCCTGAAAATCCTATCTGTTGTTTGTCATCTATTTTTGCCAGTTGATTTTTATTTATATACACACAGGCTTTACAGCCAAATGCTTTGATATGTGACGATTGGGTTTATTCTCAATTCAAAATTGATAAAGGGTATTTGTTGGGCAGGCGGTTTTGAAATACGTTACTTCATTCCAAAATTTCTCGAGTAACTTTCCTTCAGATAGCAAACAGCGTGTCATTTTAAGCAATGTGTGGTTCTTGCGTTCCGAAACGCCATTCTGAGATGGGCAGCGTTAAACAGTCAACTAGTGTTGTATTCCCATTTTTGGTCAGAAAGTTTCCTATTTCTCCGCTTTTGTACACGCCGCCGATCTAAGTATCTGTAATTTTCGGCCAAATTTGTTTTTCTTTGCAATGTATTTCTTTAATATTTTTGTACCGTGTTCTTTTTTGATTATAGCTATATAATTATAAATCTCCAAAAATGTCTATGAAGGTAAATATATAAATTTCTCCACCCATATTAGCAGTTTGTATCGGATCGTATATGTCACTATGTATCAATTAGAGAACTCTTTTTACCCTACGCTGGGTTAGTTTCGGGTACGAAGCGTCGGTCGGTCGGTTTTGACTTAATGAAACTTTCGCACAATTTGGCAAAATTTCTAACTTTAGACCCGCTGCAAGTTTTTTAAAAATGTTTCTTTACCGAAGTTTTTATTTTTGTACGCTAATATCTTATGCCATAGCTTGATGCAATATTTACTATTGCAGAGTGAGCTAGTTGTGCATACTTTTCATCTTTAGGATTATACAAGATTAATTCAGAGAGAATAATATTTATTTTAATTTCTAGGAGTGTCTTCCTGTTGTATGTTAATTTACAACTTTCATTTTCGAATTTTAAGTTGCAGCCGTTTTGAGTTTCCTCCCTAACCGACATTAAGTTCGACTCGATACCTAGTACGTATAAAACACCTTTTAGAGTTACAACATTAGTTTGCCCATCTTGATGTTTTTGTTTTTATTTTAACTCTGCCTGACCCATACATATTTAAAACATTCCCATTAGCGATCGTGACACAGCTGTGATGTGCTTTTCATATCGGTAAATAAGAATTTATTATTGCATATATAAGTGGTACCCAGAATCTTTTACCCAGTTCTGTTTATATATATTGTACGCGAGAAAAGCAATGATGTTTATTTTATCAGTGTTCATTTTTCGAAAAACAAAGTTTTTTTTCCGACTTTTCACTTCACGTGTAAATGTCCTGTTCTTTTATATAAAAAATTACTCAGTATTATAATATAAATTGTATGTTCATTCAAACAACTACATTTTTAATGGATGGTACAAGGATGTTAATCACAGTATTGCCGAGCTGAAAAATGATGGGATATTACCACACTTTCAAGTAAGTGTAAATAATATCACAAATAAAATAATAAGTAATAATCGTAATAAGTTTTATGAATAAAAATGCACGTTTCGATTTAAACATGACGTCACTTTTATCAGTGAAAACAGTTTTGTACTTATTAACGATAAAGCTCTATTTCACTTTCATTACTCATATATTTTAATCGATGTCAAATATGTGATCAACATTATGTAAGCATTTTTAATTGGAAGTTTTAATGATATCAACATTATGTAAGCATTTGTAATTGGAAGTTTTAATGATATCAACATTATGTAGGTATTTTTAATTGGAAGTTTTAATGATGTTTCCTTTTATGACTAAATCTGTTTATTATCTAAACAAATTCCGTAACACTACTACGATTTTTAAACCACAGGTTTCATAAATATAAATGTGCATTCTCTGCTGAATATGGCATCGCTTTTGTATGCGAAAACGTAAATTATCTACTCCATTAAGAGCAACATACATATACGGTTCAAATTTTATTAGTTGTTATTAAAAACAATTCTATTCTTCCTCAACGGCCATTTTATGATATGACAACGAGAAAGAAAAAAAAATACATGAAATATGATATAACGTAATAATCAATTAAATATATCTTAAAAATGAAATTTAAAAATTTACAAAAAAGCTGCCTGTTTAATTGAAAAAATAGTAGCGTATGTCCTATTTTGGATTATAATCTACCTATCTAAAAATTGTCAAAATAATTAATTCAGGCATTTTGACGACATCGAAGAGCAAACATTCAACAAACATAATTTCACATTTTTAATTTTTTTAAGATTAGGATTAGAATATATAAGACTAGTATATTATGATATGAATTTCAAAATGCTTATACTGGATAGCTCTCCTTAAAGAAAAAAAAACTATCGTTTTATGCATTCAACTTTTTATAGGTAGCTAAAGTTGTATACAAAAGCGTGTTAAAAGTCTGTTATCGTGGTATAGAAAAAAATAACTGATCTTATCTGAAAAATATAGTTTATAAAAGATATACAGCAATAAAAAATTATACTCTTAAAAACTAATCTTTAATAAATGAGAGTGAAAAAAATGTCGTTTTTGACTTTACTTTTCAAAGATTATGTATCAACTAAAGTAAATATTTATTAATTTATATATAGATATATTTTCATACATATTTTACTTACACAGTTGATTTAGGTAAAATGTATAATCAGAACTTCCATTCGGTTCGTATTTTTAATCTCATTAAAAAAAAAAATCTGTTTAGATTTCTCTTGCAAATTTTGTAGAATTTTTTCCCAAGGGTTACTTTTACTGCAAATGTTATAAAACCTTACATAATTTTCTTTTCTTCTGAAATACCGGTATTAAAAAAATTAACCAGTGGGAGCCCTGTATAACATGTATATAAACTACTTTTTTATTCCTAATTTAATTACTTACACCGGTAATAAACAATCCAAGTCAAAGATAATGAATAATATATTTATTTATATATAATAGAAAAATTATCGAGTTTCCCTTATACACAGAGCTTGAATAAAAATGCGATTTGAAGATAGACATTTTTGAAGTTTTATTTATGCTTGCAGTGATATTGTAACAATCATGTTATTATTATTTTTTCAAAATGGTATACAAAAAATAAAACTTCACTTAGAATGTTCTTATAATTATATATTAAGAGAGAATGGGATATAATTAAGCATTTTCTAAAATAATTAGCTATTAATTAAAACATGTATCATTAAATGTTTTCGTGTTTTATTTTTATTCGTTATCTCTTAGTTCGATTAGTCAGTACAAGTATAAATTATATATATGTTGTATAATTAATTTATGATGTAAAAAATATTAACACATAGTCTGAAAATAGTTAGTATTTATTAGTGAGAAAAATGAAGAGGTTAATACATTTGCTTGATATTGTGACTCAGAAAAAATATATGTATTTAAATATTTTGTGGAATTCTAAAGAATGCACGACATACATATTACATCTACAGTGTAATGATTAATGTAAGCACTAATCATAAATGTCACAGTAAAGCGTGAAACCTGTAAATATTGTTTGAATTATACGAAATTCTGTACAGCATCTAACGTAATATTCCAAATAAATTACATTTGATTTAGATCAGGCTTTAAACGTGAATGGCGTGAAATTACATATAAATTATGATGTATGAAATTACTGAGAGTATTACATGTAAAATCACTATTATTATCAAAGCATCATGAAATGGCCATAAATATCTAAAATTGCAAGAGTATAGAATGTGGCTTCAATCAGATTAATCTAAAACTGAACTAAATTATAACGGAGAGCAATATGATTATCCCAAAAAATTAAACAAAGGCATTTATAGCATTTAGAGAGGAAATTTGTTAATTATAAAAATGCTGTTTAAAAGTGACATATAAAATCACTATTATTAGGATGAAATCGCGTTCAAAATATATGAGAATATAAAATAAGAATTCTTCCGTATGGTCTAATACTAACATAAATTATACTGTAAACTGTATAACCTTCTGATCCTAATTAATCAGGAATATTTATGCGCAGTGCTACTTACATTAAAAAAGGAAACATGTTTCTTAATCTACAAAAATATAATATAATCATGAACGAAAATATATAACCTCTTCCGAGTTACCTACGATTCTGAAAAGCGTACTTTATTTTTAGAAACTTTTAGAAACAAATCATTTTTCAAGAAAGTATTTATAAAAACTTAGTTGTTATTATTATTTTTTTGTTTTTGCCATTGATTTTCGGAAATGTCTCCGAGTAGTTTTTGTAGCATATTAATCAGTTTTCTGAAACCACATAATATCGGTGTTGCTAATTCTCAATCAAACATTTTCAGCTGCGTAATAGAATTTATACATGCAAGAGTAACAAAATAATATTCATTTTAAAGTTAGTTTTAACACTGTTAATTTATCATGTTTGTCTGTAAAACATGTTTTTCTAACATGAAAATGTTTACTTAGGAATTGATAGCACCCAAAAAAACCTATGTTGCGGGTTGGGAACGCTGATATACTATATAAACTACTCGAAAATGTTTCCGAATATCATTCGCAGTAAAAAAAACTTTGTTTTGCAAATTCCTCCTTAAATCTGTAAAATTATATTCATTTCTGATATTTGTAAAGATGAACAACGCTTTTCGGAATCGTCGACAACTCGGAAGAGGATATTGCATATTTTATTTCGTGGTTATAATACATTTTCCTAGATTAAGAAACATGTGTCTTTTTTTTCACAACGTAATTAAAAAAATATATAGTTTTTTTTTTTAAATTATGTATACGAATATAGGTCAAAGATTATCCGCAATTTTGACATAACTCTTCTGATATTGTTCATACTGACCTATGTCCTCGTTTATTTTATTGTTGTGCTGTTGTGGTCATGCTATGAAAGTTTCATCGTAATTCCTCCATTTGTCTTCCTTTTGTTGCAGATAGATCAGGGCAGCTCCATTAGATGTTTGAACCAAAGAGGAACAACGAGCAGTGATCCGGTTTTTGTGGTCGGAAAGTGTATCAGAGGAACACAATCCATCAAAGACTTTCGGCATATTACGGGAACAGTGTCTTGCAGCAACGGACTATCTACGAATGGATAGAAAAATTCAAAAATGGTCGCACATCTGTCACACATGAAGAAGGACCCGGACGACAGTGTACGGCCACAAATGATAACAACATTGAGCGTGCGCGTGACATGGTTCTGTTAGGCAGACGAGTGACTATTGATGAAATCAAGTCAAATAGGCATAGCCTATAACACAAGTCACGGGAAGAAATACTCAAGCTAATGTTAAGTCTATGGGAAGGTTGTTGGCAGATTTCGCGCTCGGATTTTAATATTTTAAAATGATTTTTTCCCCATAGTATAGCTGAGGCCGATCCCTAACGTTGTTAATTTTTACTTTTTTGATTTTAGTTACAGTTTTTTTTTTATAAGCGGACATTTTCAATTTCAGAACCGGTTGGAACCGGTGCTGAAAATGAAAGTACCCTTATATAAAAAAAACTGGAACCAAAATCGATAAAGTGAAAACTAACAACGTTAGGGATCGGTCTCAGCTATCCTATGCGAAGAAAAAAAATCATTTAAAAATATTAAAATGCGAGCGACAAATCTGCCAAGAACCTTCCCATAAACTTAACATTAGCGTTCGAGTTTCTTCGGATGACTAGATTAGGCTAGATGACTAGATTAGACAATGTCCGCTTATAAAAAACTGTAACTTCTAGCAATTATTGTTATCAGAGACTACTTTAACCAAATTCTTTGCGGGTCCATGTAAATGAACGATGAACGCTATGCACACAATGTTCTATAATAAGCCTCTTGTAATGCACTTTAGTGATATATATCAATTTCAATATGTTTGAAATAGAGAAACATTATTAAAATAAACCGCAAACGATTTTTTCCCATAGACCGTAATGTAACTGAATTATTTTGAGCGTCCTTCTAAATGAACTATATGCGGTACACGCTTCATTTTCAATATCGAACATGCCATAGTAAACTTCAATAAGATATACCAATTGCATGACAATCCGAGTATATTTACGTGAGTTAGAGCTCGGACAGGCAGATAAACCGAATTTTTAAACACTTTTCAACTATGTTGGAAAGTGTTAAAAACAGATAACCTAACGTAGAAAATGAGAAGAAATAATTAATGCAAGATTGTAAAATTTATCTTTATATAATTTTAATATCTAAACAAATATATTATAAAATTATTTCATAAAGCTTTATTTACTATATATCTGAATTGACGAAAATTCGCTTAAATAATTTTTTTGAAAATTTATTCCTGTTTTAATAAAAGGTATGATATGATATTTATATTATTTTGTAATCACTTGTCTTTAGAATTACAAATATAATGTTCATAACTATTTTGTTCAAATTTCATTCTGATTTTAGAGAAAAAAAAGTTATTGCACATTTTATTTTTTACGAAATTTGTATAATTTTCAAATGTTTTATAATCCTTTTTCCGTTATATTTAATAAACAGCTAGATAATTCACAGTTAGTACAGTGTATAAATTCCCGTTTTATTAAAAGAAAAAAAAATCTAGAAATGCTCATGCAAAAAAAAAAAAAAAAGTTAACTCGGTGTCCTTTTAAATATAGAAATCAATTCTTTTTCTATCTAAGATCTTCCTTATCCGGGTTTACTTTTCGAAAAATATTTTTGTCCAGGATTTCCGTTAGCTTTTAGGTATCGTACCCATCGCAGCATGAAGTTCTTCCGTTGATTTTTGAAGTTTTGAATTTGTTTTTCTTCTTTTTTTTTTTTTTTTTTTTTTTTTTTTTTCTCTGTATGTTTTTTGCATCATAGACTGATAACGGCGCATCGGATATTGCGAAACACGTAGACATTATCGAGCTATGTACCTCTGCGAAGCATAACTGAGCCCTTTTCGGTATGTTTTTCATATATCTTTCCCCTCGCGTTTTAAGTATTCTCTGTCTACTTGTTGATTTTTTAGGGATGTTGAAAGAATATTAAAAAAAAAAAAACGTGTATTTTTTAATATTTTTGAAAGAAAATATTTACGCAGTTACTAAACAAATATATTTTGTTTTCTTACTTTCAGATTTTTATTAACTTTAACAGTAAGTTATGTGTTAAATATTCAGTGCAGAAGAATATTTTGTAGTGTATTTATTTTCCTTTTTGTGGAACACATTGTTTCGAATTTTAAATATATATCCCCCTTTTCAACAATTTAAAAATTGTTTTTAAGGCAGTAGGAAGTAAATGCTATGTAATCTGAAAAATTTGTCATAGTTTAAAATTTGTAAAACATTAAAACAAAGCAAATTAAAATAAAGTAAATAATATGTATATATGTACAGAGTGTCTCCAAAAGATTGAAAGGTGCTTTAAATTTTTATCTGTTGAAGGTACTTAGGCAATGTAAATTGCAGAAGTGTTAAAAATAAAATAGGGATTATGATTATGTTGATGAAATAGTCATGCCATTTATTTTCAAAAGGTTACACTTTTTAGATATTTATACGACCCCCGTGTCTTATAAAATATATTTAGAATGAATTTCTTCATGCTCTGACAAGCAAAACAGTAAATATTCCATTCTTCTACGACCGAAAATCACCAAGTTATGATATTTTGATTTCGGATCTTTTCGTCAGTAAAAAATTGCTCCAAAATCCCGAGTATCATAACTCGGTGAAATTTGGATGTAGAAAAATGGCCTTTTTATTATTGTTATTCTGAAAGCAATAAAGAACATTTTTCTAAATATAAATTATAAAACCCAGGGACCTAGAAAATTAAAAAATTAAAATTGTTTTGTAAACTAATGGCAGAAATATTTCATCAACATAGTATTAATTCTTACCTTATTTTGAACACTTTTCAATTTACATTGCCTCCAACAAGTAAAACATTAAAACACATTTCAATCGTTTTTGCAGATTCTGTACACATATAAAAAAAGTTGTTTCCATGCATGATTTTTTTCAAATCACTTCTAGAAATTTGTGATGATTTATCTGACCTCACATATCTAGTTAAACGCTATATTTTTTGTTCAGCATATGTTTGACTTATTTGAAATAATTTTTAGATATTACTTTATTCATTTATTATTTATATAAATAATATTTAGATATTACTTTATAATTTTTACATATTGTTATGTTGTTTCTTATTACTAATTGTCTAATAATTCCGTTTTATTCATTAAATGTATTTTTCTTGCGACCATTATTAATGAAAGAATTCGATTAAGTTTATTTTCTTTCACATTTTCTTTTTTTCATAATTTGTCTGGTTTTTAGAATTGACTGCATTTTTCTATATTTAGGTATACGAGTATCGTATTCGCCATACACAGTTAAACATTTGCAGCAAACTGTCCAGTCATTTGTCCATTTTTATTGAAAACTGTTACATAACAGTAATTTAGTGCAATTCCAACCATATTATTGCCCATATTATGGTCAAAATAGAGTTAAGTTACGGTTATGTAACCGTTTTTTACAAAAACGGTCAAATGACTGGACAGTTTGCTGCAAATTTTTAACAGTCTATTACGCGCACACTCCTTTATATGCAAAGAAACCTTCGTTTGACATGTAGCATGGGAAGAGAATAAATATCATTAAAAAGTATAATCAATATAGTACAAATATAAAGAAAATAAACAAATGCGATTTGAGGACATGCAGTGTTAAAAATTTGCAGCAAACTGTACAGTCATTCGACTGATTTTAGAGAAAACGGTTACATATCCGTAATTTAACTGACCATAATATTATTATTCTGATCATAATATACGCAATAACATGGTCAGAATAGAGTTAATCTACGGTTATATAACCATTTTCTATAAAAATGGTCGAAAGACTGGACAGTTTGTTGCAAATTTTTAACAGTGTGTCCCCAAACCTATCTGCTTGAAGCCCCACAAAGCCATTCGAATCGACTCTCGTCATTCAAATAATCACGTCTTCTTACCTTATTCATTAATATAAAAATCTCAATTTTTATGTTTAATGTTTAATCTTTCATTCTTATACACGGCGTATAATGCGCACCTAGAAAATGTGACCCATTTTCTTGTTTTAAATGTGCACGTTACAGGCCAGAACATAGGGGTGGGAAGCATCGTGATTTCAGAAAATGCTTATGGGAGACATTGGCAAAAACGTTGGGTCGCACCCTCTTAGCTAGTTAAATTTTTGTGCAATTATACTTATCTTGTTGCTCTTTCAGAGTGGCTCTCAAAAGATCTGCTCAGCAACGTGAAAATTTCTGACACAATTTCTGACTCATTTTAAATACAAAGGCATAAAATTGGCAGGCTGACTATTGAAGCGATTTGAAATAGAAATGAGTTTTCCATTTTTTGATAAATAGAATACTTATCGAGTTATAAGCGGTTCTGGTTACGTTACGTCACGTCTTTCCCGCTTCTCGGGCTGCAGCGTCGTCAATTCTGTTCAAAATGCCGATTTTGACAGTCTTTTCTGAATCTCTTCTGAATCTCTTCTCTTCAATCTTCTGTCTGTACCAAAAAGTTGTAAAACCTTTTTTCAAATACATATTTTTTGATTAAGAGCATCGGCAAATTTCATGCATTTGCAAAAAAAAAAAAAAAAAAAAGAATTACAAAATGTGTCAGAAAGTAGCTTGTTTCGACATGAGAACAACCTTAAGTGAATGGGATGTGAAAAGTATAAAATGGCACGCAGAGTACTTGGTAAAACATTAACAAACAGTTGCCAATTTTTTAATATAATATAATATACAATTTTGTGTTTAGTAAAATAACATATTTTAAAGAATCTTATCTGTTATTCGTTTATTTAGTTTAAATTTTTCTATAGTGCTCCCACCCTTCCATGATTCAGACTTTATCGTTACTCAAATTTCTTTGACATAAATAACTTATATGTACATTTTAGTATTATGTAACATTATTTCTGTTAAAGGAATTCTTTTCTTTAGATTTGCCTTAGGTTTCACCTTTGCGGTTTGAATTGTTGCGAAATTTACACATCATAATTCTATTCATCATAATTGCTATACTTTTAGTTTAAATGAAT